>OZ025296.1:356210551-365452551 GCA_964019185.1 Maratus speculifer
TAATACTTCAATTAAATAAGGTTTTCCGAGTTTTAATGTTTTCTTTGATACATTTTTTGATTCACATGTATATCGTGGGATTACTTGGGAGCAGCAAAAAAATTATTCCGTGTATAACGCGCACCTAGGAGTTCTGCCCTGATTTTTTGAAAAGAAATGCGCGTCATGCACGAGTAAATACGGTAAGTGAGAGGTGACTGTACGACCTCCTCATCTTGAAATAGTTGAAAATGATAAGAAAAAACAGTTCCGATATTTTCCCTCCTGTTTGAGATAAATTTACAACTCCCCTCTATCATTCGACAGACTAGCCGCTCCTTTCGCTCTAGTTTCAATTAATCAGCCATATTAACAATACATTATAGACACCTTGCCACGTAACGTCATATACTTCTTCTGCGCCCAAACATAAGGCAAATGTGGTGTTTACACATTTGTAACCATAGTGATTTGCGCTTCATTTTTTAAGTACTTAGAAAAATAATGCAAGAATAAGAAAACCAAAAATAAACAGAAAGACCACACCTGCATTAATTAGTAAACGGTGAGTTATGATATTTTGTTTGGGCTCCAGATGTGCACTAGATTAGAGTATCAGTCATTGCTATGACGTCAATGCAAGGGGTCTATACCCCGAAAAGATTGAAAGGACCTGATGGGGTGGCAGTCCCCCTCTCGAAATAGTCAAAAATGAAATGAAAAAGATAGACGGAGCATCGATAAACATCTCACCCAATACACGGCTGGAATTCCAGATTTAGTTACAACTCGATTCGCTTATTAAACCGCAATCGGTCTGCCAAATTATATCTTGGTGGAAAACACCTGAAAACCTGATTTTAGCAAGTTTTCCACCTAATCTGACCTAGACCTGATTTTAGCAAAGGTAGGTTTGCCACTGTACTTCACTGCACCCAAAAAGTATGAAAACTCGTAAGAATGAGAGCAGGAAAGGTAAACTTATAAATGAACCGCTCAAATCGGGTTTTTGGGTGCATTATTCCACAAAGATATAACTTGGCAGAGCGATTGCTTTTCCATACGCGAATCAAGTTTTAACGAATAATGGAATTTTAGTCGAGAAGTGAATGAGGTAATTAATTCTATGTGCAGCCGTCTCGAGGTCTAAGAGCTTTTTGTTTGAGATAAATTAATGTTTTGCCTTATCATTCAATTGACTAGACTCTTTTTTATTAGTGCAGAGTGGCACCCCATTGTACCCAAAGTGATACAAATGATTACAGCTCCTTCCTTCAAAATAGTCAAAAGAAATAAAAAAGGTGCTCTTTTCATTTCACATAAATTTGTATTTTAAAAGATTCTCTTCTTTGTAGTTCCATATTCTATATAAAGAAGTAGAAGGGGAAAATGGAGTCTATGAAAATCGTTGAAAATGAAATGGAATAATAATTTTTTTCTTTGTCTTGAGGTAAATTTTAACTTTGTTTTCTGTAATATAACGAACTAGACATTCTGGTTGCACTCATATCACCTCACAGTATACCCAATGAGGAGAAGGAGGCTGATGGAGTTACAGGTCCACTTATTAAATTGTCGAAAATAAAATGAAAAAAGTTGATGAGTTTATTTCTTTCTGTTTAAGATAAATTTGTAATTTAGTTTTCTGTTTTATCACAGATTAGCCACTTTTGACGTAGAGGCCACAGCATACCCAATGAAGGCGAAGGAGACTTTATTTTGAGTAATGGATAGATTTTTTATAGATTTTAATTTTCAATGAATATTTTTTATTGAATGAAACACTTTTTAACTCATTTCTGTGTGGGTCGGCCTCAGGTTCAGACCCTGTCTCTCCCCCTCCCTCCGTCCTGCATTATTCTGAATTAAAAGGAAAGAAAAAAAATGAAATTCACAGAAAATTTTCTAAAACGGGGGAGGAGGGGATCCCTACTCGGCACTTATTATTTTTGTAGCAGTTTGCTTTAACTCTGATTTCATTTCAGATTGATAAATTGGGTTCGGGTTAACCAGATTTTTCAAAAACAATTAGTTCATTATATTATTTCAGTTCAAATCACTACACCTGTAATAATAAACATTGTTGTTTCTCTGTGTGCTGTTTTCTAAAGAAATTTTTGTTTTATCCACGACACATTAATTAAATTCAGATTTTTATAATGACTATTTAACGAAATTCTATATTTCAACTATCGTTTGATGAAATTTGCTTATTTTTCCAGCAAACATGCGACAAAATTCATTTTTTTATGATGCTTTAACGAAAATGTCTTTTTTCCCGCGACCTTTCGTGATATACAAGTTTTTTCTTCGACCTTTTGTGTCAAAATTCGCATTTTTAATGATATCTGCCTTTTTTCGCGATCTGTTTGCACAATTTCAGTGTATTTCGAAATCTTTGTATAAATTTGCCGTTTTCCACTATCACTTGACAATTTTGACGTTTTTTCCGGATCTATTGACAAATTATCCCATTTTCCGCGATCATTTTGTGATATTCTTCGTTTCTTCACGATTATTTCACGAAGTTTGTCGTTTTCTAGCTATCTTTAGATAAAATTTTACGTTTTTACGCGATCTTTAGAGGAAATTCGCCATTTTTTCGCGAACGTCAGACGAAATTCGCGATCTTTTAATGAAATTTCAATTTACGCGATCTTTGACGAACTTTAGCGTTTTTCCACAGTCTTTTGAGGAATTTTGTCATTTTCTCGTGATCTTTGACGATTTTTACCGTTTTTGCGCGGTTTTTTGACGAATTTTGTTTTTTTTCTCGCTACCTTTAGATGAAATTTGTCATGTTCTCTCACTTTTTCGGATTCTTTTTCGTTTTACACGATTTTCTAACGAATTTGTCGTTTTCTCGCGATTTTTAAAAAATATATTTGCCAACTTTTCGCGCTTTTTGACGAAATTCGCTGTTTTTGCGATTTTTTGACGAATTTTGTCTTTCTCTCGCGATTGTCGTAACTATTGCCGTTTTTCGCGATTTTTTGACGAAATTTGCTGTTATTTCGCGTTTTTTTTGAAGAATTTTGTCGTTTTCTTGTGATTTCTAAACAAGATTTGCCGTTTTTAGCGATCTTTTTTACAAAGGTAGCCATTTTTTCGCGATCTTTTGATGAAATTTGCCATTTTTTTATCGAACTTTTGACGAATTTTGTCGTTTTTTCGCGGTCTTTTGAAGAAATTTGTAGTTTTTTCGCGATTTTTTGACGAATTTTACCAGTTTACCACGAACTTTTAAAGAATTTTCTCACGACCTTTTGATGAAATTTGTTCTCTCGACGAAATTTGTCTTTTTCCGTGATCTTATTACAAAATTTGAGTTTTTTTAATCTTTGTCAAAATTTGCTGTTTTTCAGGATCTTTTGCCGAAATTTGTCGTGTTCTCGTTATCTTTTGACAAATTTTGCCTTTTATTCGCGATCTTTTGAGGAAATTTGTCGTTTTTTCACGATCTTTTGACGAATTTTACTAGTTTACCACGATAATTTGGCGAATTTTTTCGCGATCTTTTGCTGAAATTTCTTGTGTTTTCTCAATCTTTGGATGAAATTTGTCGTGTTCTCGCGATATTTCAAAGAAATTTGTCTTTTTTCGGGATCTTCTTACAAAATGTGAGTTTTTTCGGAATTTTTGTCAAATCTTGCTGTTTTTTCGGGATCTTTTGACGAAATTTGGCGTTTTTCGTAATATTTTGACAAATTTTGCCAGTTTTCGAGATCTTTTGCTGATATTGGCCGTGTTCTCGCTATTTTTTGACTAAATCGGACTTTTATTCGTGATTTGTTTACAAAATGTCAGTTTTTTCGCAATCTTTGTCAACACTTGCCGTTTTCCACGATCTTTTGATGAATTTTATCGTTTTTTCGCGATCTTTAAAAAAATTTGTCGTTTTTTGCGATCTTTTGACAAAATTTGCTTTTTTCTTGCCGTAAATTAAAAAACTATGTTTAAAATTTGATTTAATTGTAAAAATGGATTCGGCATATAGAAAAAGGTTACATTCTTTATCCTATAATACAGTAGGAAAGCAATTAATCGGAATGGTTGAGACCAGTAGATTTTAAATACAGTAGAACGCCGCTAATCCGCAAACCTGTAATTCGCAAAAAAATTAAAAATGTAAACAAAGAATCAAAATTCTTTAATAAGCAAAATTGTTTCAGTAGTGACAGAATTTTCAAACTTGAAATTATTTTATACCAAATTTAATATTTTCCTAGTCTTTTTATTAACACTTTCCAATAAAATTGAAAAGTGTTTATGTATTCGGTTACCTGTCCGTCTGTCCGCGCTCTAACTCCCGTAAATATAATCTGATTGCTATGAAATTTTTATATGTTATTAGTCTAGTACGAAGCCTATTGAAAATGAAGTTTCTACTATGATCACTTTCTTTGCAGGGATAGTCAAAAGTTTTCCGATACATTATGGTCTATGGGAAAAAATCATTTCAAATGAATTTTAAAGGTGTTACACCCTATCAAACATGTTCAAATTTATATGGATTAGGAAAATGCACTAAAATATTCATTCTGTAAAATATGAAGTGAAAATAATATTTACTATTCATTTACAGGGCAACTCAAAAGAATTTCATTACACTATCATAGAAAGGGGAAGTGTTTGCAACGTATTTTAAATATGTTAAACGGTTTTGAAGAATCATAAAATTGATATACGTCACTGATACTTAATATTTTATGGATAATATGAAGAGCATAGCATTTACAGGGACACACAAAATATTTCAAATCTTATATTCTTATCCAATGGTATAGTCGTAAAATAAACAGAGAACTCTCTAAGCAGAGGGTATACGCTCAAGATAGACGGCATACACTAGAGTGTAGAATAGTATAGTTTTCTTGAGAAACAGAGGGTATACGGTGTTCCTTAAAAAAATTCAGAAGGTACACGTCGTATATCCCTCCACTACATCCCTGTTCTTATCCGAAGTACTGTGTATTATCGATGATAGCTAATGGATGGATGAGATATATTTTCAATTATGATCTGCGTTTTTAAGTTTTACTAAATATCTGCAAACCATGGTGTGTATAAATCTTATAGTTGATGTACAGGATTACACAAAAGAGCTCATAAAGGTTACTGAATATGAGGCTAATTAACTTAAAGGTGGTTTTTAAATAAGTTATTCATTTTCACGTTGAATTGCTTTCAGTTTATTAATAAAAGTTTGTATAGATAAAATGATATACAGGGTCACGCAAAGAATTAGCTGCATTGTCTCCCATTAATAATAATTTCTGTAAATGTGATTTAAGTAGTTTTAAGAGTGTTTTTGTTTGTATTAAATTTTGTCAAAATACTGCCGTGTAATACAGGTACTAGGTAAATTACAGGGCTGAACAAAAGTATTTAAGTATTTTGCATCTATTACAATAAAACGCTGAAATAGAAATTTCAATCAATTAGGCATTTTCTTACTAAACTAAATTTTCCTGTTATATAGAATATATATATATCAACTGACGGATCAAATACAGGGCTGTTCAAAAGTAATGGAATACTTATTTGGGTATGGACAGTAGCAACTTATGTAACCAAATAATAAAGTTTTGTTAAAGATTTCAGGAAATTTTGCATAATCTATGCTTAGTGCATGGTTTTTCTTACTTTTTATTTATTAAAATGTATCATAACAGTTTTCTGTATAAATTAAACTAATAGTACATTTAATTATTACATAATTTTTATTTATATTTATTCAAAAAGTATTTCGAAAATGCAGTTTGAACTCTTATGAAAAATTATTTATTTTTAATGAACGAGCTTAGACAATGTATTTAGTCATTTATTACTTTTTAATATAAATCGTAATTACAAAATTGAAAAAAAAAACATAAAAAATATTACATTTATTACATTCGAACTCTGATTAATGGTATATAGCAATATGAAAAAATCTTAAACATCTCTGATTTTATCCAATAGAGGCCGATACCACATATGCATTTACTAGTAATCTTTTTTTTTTTTTTTTTTTTTTTGCAAAGTAATTATGAAAATAGCATTGAAATAGTGACTAAAATGATAAAATACACATTTTTAAAGAAATATATTCATGATATTATTATGATTGCTGTTTTTTTTATTTTACTTATTCTCATATTTGTCTTTATTCTAACAAAATCCTCATTTTTTTGTTAATAAAAATTACTAGATTCTTCAATTTTAAATTTACTAAAGATTTTAATTCCTACCCACAACCCTATTAAATTATAAATGGAAATTTCAAAGCTCTTTAAAAACTAATGTTATTAGGATTACTTTTATAGCATTCTGAAATACTACAAGTAAACTTTTAGTATTCTTCAGTAATAATAACCAGACATTTCCAGCAAAATATTTGTTGTCAAAAGTACTGGCAATAAATGTTTTGCTTCCTTCTAAATTTTTATTCTTTTAAGCATTATTTATAAATAGATTATTTAAAATTATTCATATATTATAACTTAATAATGATGAATTGAATTACAAAGAAAATTGAATAATAAAAAAATATATATTAAAGTTATTGCTTATTCCATTAGGCCAGAAATTAAAAAAAAAAAAACCTTAAAATTATAGGATTGAAGGTAGAATTAAACAATATAAACGATATGTCAAAATAAACAACCATTGACATCATTTTTTCAAAAAAAAATACCTTACTATTATTTTAAAAGCAATTGTTACTTCATTTATGTATTAAAATGTGCTTTTTTTAATTTATTTTTAAACATTAACAATCTGTTTTTGTTTAAAACATCAATTTAAAAAATTCATAACTAAGATTATATAGACATGATCTGAAATTCGCAAAAAGCCTCTCATTCGCACAACCCCTGGAACAGAACTTTGCAGTTTAGAGGCTTTCTACTGTAAGTGTTTTTTTCTGGAAACCTGATTGTAAACAACCACTAATCAAACTTGTCGAAAGCACGTGCCTCTACTTTTCTTTCAGATTAAAAAATAAATCAGACTTAAAAAATCAAATTCAATCAAAATAAAGCATTAATTGGGATTTGAAAGGAGGTAGTAAGAATATCTTATTAATCCTACATAAAAATCAAAATCTGTTCTAATCTAAATGCTTTAAACAGTGAAGATTTATAAAATCTAAAATTCAATATGAAAAAAAAGAAAAAATGAAAATAGAATAGAAGACTGCATGTAAAATTTGAAATAGTGTATGCTTATTCTCTTTACTACTGACAAAAATCTTTAAAATTTGTTAGTGTTCAAGCTTTTAGATTAAGTAAGAATAGCAATGTACCAATTTAAATAAACTAGAGGATAATACTACCCCTTTTATTAATTCTTTCCTATCAGATTCGTCTGGCATTGCCCGAGCCAAACTTTAGATTTCAATTCCTGGAAGCAAAAAAATCTTGGTGTCTTGGTCGCTACATGCCATTGTCCCATTGAAAATAATTACTTTTGCACGGTGGGCTCTTCATGCCCATAATACAAATTGTTTGATCTCGATCACCAGGATCAAGTGTCCCCAAACTTTAAATGCAATATTTTGTTATACTTCTATCCTCATTGCTATATTTAGATAATATCGGCATTGTTTAGAATAGGGTTACCTTGATTATAGATGATTGACAAAGGCAGAAAGTTAATATATGACAGCATATGGTGTTTAGCAAGCACATGGTAGATGAATACACTATGTTTTGTAAAATTTTTACAGCACTAAGAATGTAAGCTATAATCAAAACAGTAAAGTGTCAATTATTAATGGATAATCATGATAGCCATTACAAACATTGTCAGTTCGAATTATGGAAAAAATAAAATTATTTTTCTACCACTACCACCGCGCTTTTCTCACATAGTGAGGCCTCTGTAACATACAGTATATGGACCACTTAAAAGTTATTTTAATGTGGGTACTCGAGACTGGATCATACGGCTCAAAGAACAACAATAAATCAAACTGCTGAATTGTTCGGAAGTAGTATTTATCCTATAGTCACAGTGTCAGCTAACATAATAAATAGATTTAAATTCACTGGCATATATCTCTTAAACAAGAATATTTTTTTCTGAAGATTTTTTTTATTATCTTTCATCACAGAACAGCTTTTCACTCCAAGAAGTATTATAATAATATTGGGTTGGAAAAAAAATAATTTCGCTTTTTTTCGTATTTTTCAAACTGAATTTATTTATATAAATTAAAATCCTAATCAGTAATATGTGTGTTGTTTTGTTCGATAACCTTTTGCAATTTTTCTGGTAAAACCATAATTCCGTCACTATAGAACTTCTGAGTGCTGGGCAAAAAACTGAACAAAATGATTTTCAACAAGCCTATTTTGAAGCCAGCTTAACATCATTAAAGAAGTTCCGCAGAGGGCGGAAATGGTATTCGGTCGGTTCCGAGTACGAACTATACGGTGGGCGCATCAAAATCTCCCAGACTAGCTCCCACAGTTTTTGCCGAGTGACTAAAGATGAGTGTAGCTTAGAGTTGTCGTGGTGGAAGACAATTCCTTTCCTATTGATCAATTTTGGACGGTATTTTAATCGCCTGCTTCAATCGCATTAGTTGTTCACAGTAGATTGTTGAATTTATGGTTTGGTCAGGTTCGAGCAGCTCATGATGGACGATTCCTTTTCAGTCCCACCAAACACTCAGCATCACCTTCGTTGGCGTCAATCCGGGCTTTGCCATTGTTTGTGAAGCTTCGAGCACGATCTTTTTTACACATTGTTATCGCACTTGATTCACTTTTCATCACCCGTAATCATTTGTTTAAAAAATGGCTTGATTTCGTTCCGTTTCAGTAGCAATTCACAAATGGAAACTTTGTACATTAAATTTTTCATTGTCAGTTCATACGGAACCGAAGTATCGAGTTTCTTTGTGTATCCAAATGGTAAATGGTTCAAAAGTATTTTATAGTCAATGATTAGTTTCGTAGCAATGTCGCGGGAAGGAATATGTCAGTCTACTTCGATTTTTTTTAAATATCTATCGACTTTTTCAACGATAGGGCGGCCAGGGAAACAAACGTTCATCTTTAACATCGAAATTTCTGAAACGAAAACCGATTCTGACTTAGGCGTTTACTTAAGTATCGGTCACCATAAATGCCACACAATTTTCGATGAACCTGCGCCGCATTTTTTCCTTTTTGGAAGTAAAAACTAAAATAAGACGAAAATGATCTTCTGGAATCTCTATTTTTAAAGCTCAATAACTTTTGACTGATTAAACAGATGACGCTACCTTTATAACTAAAATTTTTTAGAGAGTGTTACCTTTCAAACGCTTATGGATGTTGGATGGAGTATGGTTTAACTGATTAAGTATTACTCGAGATATGCGAATTTAAATCTATCTATTGGGATAAAACGAAATTACTTTTCCCCCAACTCAATATGGTTGGTTTTGGTTGATTGAGGTTTACTGGCGCAAAGTCACACTGGGGACATGCTGCGCCAACCCAACTCAATATTTAACAAAACGTAGTGAATTATGAATTAACAGATACTCGCTGAAATCACCCTTTTGAGAGAATTGATTGTTTCATATCTCACATACAAGAGATTTTTCACCAGCGTGAATTAACAGATGCTTGTTTAAACTAATCTTTTGAGAAAATTTCTTGTTGCATATCTCACATGCAAAAGGTTTCTCACCAGTGTGAATTAACATATGTTTGCTTAAATTACTGTTTACAGAGAATTTTTTGTTGCAAACCTCACATGCAAAAGGTTTCTCACAACTATGAATTAAAAAATGTCTGTTTAAATCTCCCTTTTGAGAGAATTTCTTGTTGCATATCTCACATACAAACGGTTTCTCACCAGTATGAATTAACAGATGTCTGGCTAAACTGCCCTTTTGAGAGAATTTCTTGTTGCATACCTCACATTCAAAAGGTTTATCACCAGTATGACTTAACAAATGTATGCTTAAATAGTGCTTTTGAGAGAATTTCTTGTTGCATACCTCACATTCAAAAGGTTTCTCACCAGTATGAGTTAACAGATGCTTGCTTAAATAGATTTTTAGAGAGAATTTCTTGTTGCATATATCACACACAAACGGTTTCTCACCACTATGAGTTACCAGATGGCTGCTTAAAAAGCCCTTTTGTGAGAATTTCTTGTTGCATACCTCACATTCAAATGGCTTCTCACCAGTATGAGTTAACAAATGTCTGCTTAAAGGGCCTTTTAGAGAGAATTTCTTGTTGCATATATCACACACAAACAGTTTCTTATCACTATGAGTTAACAGATGCCTGCTTAAATCTCCCTTTTGAGAGAATTTCTTGTTGCATACCTCACATTCAAAAGGTTTCTTACCAGTATGAAATAATAGATGCCTCTTTAAATCATTCTTTAGAGAGAATTTCTTGTTGCATATATCACATATAAACGATTTCTCTTCATTATGAATTAACAAATGTCTGCTTAAACTGCCTTTTAGAGAGAATTTCTTATGGCATATTTCACATACAAAAGGTTTCTCACCAGTATGAATTAACAGATGGCTGCTTAAATTGCCCTTTTCAGAGAATTTCTTGTTGCATACCTCACATTCAAAAGGTTTCTCATCACTATGATTTAACAAATGTCTGATTAAATGGCTCTTGCGAGAGAATTCTTTGTTGCATACCTCACACAAAAAAGACTGTTTTGGCAGAAATTCTTCCATAGCTCATAAATAAAAGGTTTTCAAGGCTGTGAGTTAGAAGCTGCTTTTTAAAAAAAGTTCTGGTAAGATATATTTTACTGCATTTGCATTACACATTGCAGGTATTTTGAATGATGTCATGTGTTAGATTAACGGTTTGATGCATCTGCAGGAAAATAAAATTAATTAATATCAGTTTTTAAATTCCATTTAAAAATATAATAATAAACTTTTCATAAAAATTTAAAATCAATGTAAGAAAAAAATTGTAAGAAAATTACTACCATAATATTACTGCAGAAGACTCCCAATTATCTGAAGTTAGCAGGATCAAACGCGTGTCAGATGTCTTTCCTAAGTATAAAGATTAAATTGTAAATAAAATAAATAGCATCATTTAAAAAATAAATAACTTATTAAAAATAAAATATAAAGTAAATGTAAATAGAAAATTTTATAATTTATTATTATCTAAAGAAACGAGGATACATTTATCAAAGAATAGAGAGAAAACAAATTTTTTTGTGGCTATGGAATTTTAATATGCAAGTGTGTTCAATAAGAAATTCTCGAGATTTCAGAATATTTTTTGTCTAAATGTTAGTGTTTATTGCTAAAACATTCTGTATCGTTTAATATAATTTACAATGTAATTCAATAATGTAACCAGTGATACAGAAAAGCATATGTCATGGACTCATCCACCTCAAACGAATATCTGGGTTTCTGAATCATGCATTCAACAACACGCAAAACTTCTAAGACTGGTAATCACAATCTTCTAACCAAACATATATTTGCAATAATCAATTTTTTTTTGTTTTTTAAGTCTGGCTAACAGGGAAATAGCAAGAAGTAATCCATAGGGGGGGTGGGGGGTCATAATTTTTTTCTCTCTCTGCCGCAGAAAGATAAATTAGTGCATATTCACACTGTAGGTACCATGCTTCTTATTAAACTTAATTTTATACAAACTTCATAAACTTATAATAACTTCATTCTATACAAAAAAGTGTGTGATTATGAAAATTTTGAGTGTATAACTGGTACAAAATTAAACATCATATTAGCTTCATATGTATAAATAGGATGCGGGAATTACTTATTTTAGATGCAATTTAGTAATTCTGCAAAACTGTGAAAGGACTGAAAACTAAATTATTTTTAACCGACTTCCAAAAAGGAGAGGAGGTTATCAATTCGACGCGTATGTAATTTTTTTTATGTATGTTCATCGATTACTCCGAAACTATCCAATCGATTAATATGGTTTTGGTGTTAAACGAAAGAGCTTACTCTCGAATCAGTACCACATCCGTTTCATAGAAATTGGTTCAGTACTTTTTTAGTAATTAAGCAAAAACTTATAAAATTAATGATTTTTCGCTACTTAAAAGTGTTAAATAAGTTCTCTTAATGGAGTGCAGTCAGGATGGCCGAGCGGTCTAAAGCACTTGATTTAAGCTCTGGTGCTTGAGAGAGTGGGTTCGAACCCCATTCCTGACATACATGTATACAATAACCTTTTTTCGTATTATAATTTTTACATGTACATTTTACAAATTAAATACAAATTATGCAATTACGAATATTTTGTATTTAATCTTTAGCACAGAGTATCAGAGATCTTTTATCGACTCAGTACTTTATCTGTGAAAGAGTACTAAAATAATAGACTTGCGAAAATTAACATGACGTTGAATAACTTCAACGAACAGCTTGCAGTCAGGATAACCGAGCAGTCTAAGGTACCTGACTTAATCTCTGGCTCTCGAAAGAGAGCGTGGGTTCGAACCCCACTCCTGACATACGTGTATAATATGCAATTATTTTTTTCGGAATTATAATTTTTTTAACCGACTTAAAAAAAGAAGAGGAGGTTATCATCAATTCGACGTGTATGTATTTTTTTATGTATGTTCACCGATTACAACGAAACTATCCAACTGATTAAACTAGTATTTGTGTTAAATGAAAGGGGCTACACTCGAATTGGTACCACTTCCATTTCATTGAAAGTAGTTAAGTACTTTTTTAGTAATTAGACAAAAACTAATAAAATTAGTGATTTCTCGCAAATTAAAAGCAACATGGACGTTAAATAAGTTCATCTAACAGAAAGCAGTCAGGATGGCCGAGCGGTCAAAGGCACTTAATTTAAACTCTGGTTTTCGAAAGAAATCGAGGATTCGAACCTCACTCCTGACATACGTATGTACAATAATCTTTTTCGTCGGATAATTTTTAACCGACTTCAAAAAAATGAGGAGAAAGTTATCAAATCGACGTGTATGTATTTTTTTCTTTTATGTATGGGCCCCACCAGTGGCCGAGAGGTTCTGACCTCTCAACTGGTAGACGGCAGGTGCTGGGTTCGAACCCAATCGCGGCCGCCGGCCTAACCGTTCGGAGTTTTCAGTGGTTTTCTTCGAACCTTGGACTTCCTTGGGCAAATATGGGTTAGGTTCCTTTAGAAAGACCCCCCGGAGGGCATCCCATCCCTTTCGGGCCTATATCCCACGTGTATATAATCGGCCGACATAAAATAAACAAACTAAACCATCTTTTTATATATGTTTACCGAATACTTCCAAACTATCCAATCGATTAATTTGTTTTTTGTGTTAAATGTAAGAGGCTACTCTCGAATTGGTACCACTTCCATTTCATCGAAATTGGTTCAGTAATTTTTTAGTAATTAGGAACAAACTAATAAAATTAGTGATTAAATCACTAAAATAACATGCATTTTGAATAATCTCGACGAATGGAGTGTAGTCAGAATGGCCGAGAGGTCATAGCGCCAGGCTTAAGTCCCAGGTTCTCAAAAGAGAGCGTGAGTTCGAACGCCACTCCTGACCTGCGTATATAATTTACTATAATTTCTATTAACTGACTCCAAAAAAAGTAGGAGGGGGTTATCAATTCAACGCGTATGTATTTTTTTTATGTATGTTCACCGATTACTCCGAAACTGTCTAACCGATTAATTTGGTTTTTATGTTAAATGAAAGATGTTACTCTCGAATTGGTACCACTTCCATTTCACCGAAATTGGTACAGTATTTTTTTAGTAATTAGGCAAAAACTAATGAAATTTGTGATTTCTCGCAAATTAAAAGTAACATGGACGTTGAATAAGCTCGTCGAATGGAGTGCAGTCAGGATGGCCGATCGATCTAAGGCTCCAGATTTGATCTCTGTTTCTCGAAAACGAGCCTGTGTTCGAACCCTACTCCTGACATGCGTGTATAATTTACTATAGTTTTTTTCCGTATTATAATTTTATTAACCGACTTCAAAAAATCGTTAACTTTTCACTAAAAAGAGAAAAATAAACTTTTCTACCCGAAATTGAACCGACTTCAAAAACTACTGCAAAGTGAAAAATAATTATTTTACATAATTGCAATAAGAAAGTAAATTAAGAGTGTAGAATTTCCATGCGTATTATTATATTTATGTACATTAATTTGATTTTTTGGAGTCGGTGCCAGCCAAGCCAAGTTCAAAATTAAAATTAATTATCCAATGCAAAATGTAAAAATGTATAAAGTTAAATTTTTTTTAACTAAATATTAAATCGTAAAAAAACTCGTAGATACTTAGATGTGTGTCTATTGTAAAATTACATGTAACTTGGCTTGGCTGGCACCGACTCCAAAAAATCAAATTAATGTACATAAATATAATAATACGCAAGGAAATACTACGCTCTTAATTTAATTTCTTATTACTATTATGTAAAATAATTATTTTTCACTTTGCAGTAGTTTTTGAAGTCGGTTCAATTTTTTGGTAGAAAAGTTTATTTTGAACAGAATTTCATTTGAATTTTCGAAACAGAAATTCATTTAGTGACCTTGGAATCTCTTCCAGGGGGGGGGGGACTCAAAATATTTTACGGTGGGCTGAGCCGCCCATAGCGCCTCCTTAGCTGTGGCCCTGGGCTAAACCTGCAATAAAACTTCATTATTTTATGAGTTTGATGTGAATTAGTAATGTATTTCTATGAGGCAAGTTCCATTGAATAATTTAAGAAAAATACATTTAATTTTTATAATGAATGTCACAAAAAAATCACAAGGGTTCATATTTAATCATACGTTACTGATTATTAACTTGATCTTTGCTTTTAATATTTCAAAAATCAACTAAATTTTTATTATTTTAGTTTATTACGTTATTTATTATATTGTAAGCATTCATTATAGTTTCGATTGCATTGTTAATTATATTCAATTTTTTCTTTAAAAAAAATGTAAATAAAGCAATGGCTGCAAAATTCTAAAATCATCAAAACCTCTGCTCCCAAGCTATGCGGATTAGAGGGAGTCTCCTGTATCTTTTTTTCTAAAACATGCCGATGATTTTTTTTTTTCAGCTCTAAAAGAGTTTTTGTCAATCAGAAAATAAGAAATAAGAAACTGGGGCTTAAAAATTTGTTGACCAGTTCTAAAAAGCAGAATCCTTTGCTACAGAAAACTTTGATACATATATTTTTTTAATCCTACAGATTCCTTGTCAAGGTTGGCTATTCGATTTTCAGAGATCTCACGATAAATCTGAAGAATATTTCCACAAATGAATGATTATTTCTCAATTGAATTTTTTTATTTCGTGTCCCGTTGATATTTAGGGAAAGAGTAGAGGGATATTCAAAAGTTTTGACGTTCATCTGGGTTTTTAGGTAATAATGGCAATTTCTGCCATTGAATTTTACAACCAGAGCATTTAAAAATAAATAACAAGATTTAAGGGCATATTTTTTATATATTTACTTAGTAATGTAATTTTGTTTTTATTTATTAATGCAGTTAGAGAAGTATGGGAAAATTCGTAATTTTTGTATGAATTCAAAATAATACAAAAAACATCGGAAGCAGTCTTTTAAACTGATTAGCAACAAATTTAAATGGTGGTCCCCCTCAAAGTCCCCCCTCCCCAGAACCTTTGGGACTTATGCTTATGAATCACATGGAAGTGCTACCTCTCTCTGTAATTTCAAAGTGCTTTTTCCAGAATTGCAAAAATCCCTTCCACAGAAAAATATCTCAGTCATCTGAAATGACCACAATTGTTACTTGTGAGACTTTACATTGCTTACAGAAACTTCACTGATTTGATGGACAGTTGTGCATGAGAAGGGTGATGGTGATATTTTTTAACAATGAGTTTATCACTGATGCCTGTTATTACCTCTGATAGTTTTCTCATTTCATTTCAAAACAACCGGTTTGTGAAAAAAGAAAGAAACTGGTTATTTTACCAGGAAATGTTTGTATTTGTACATCATTAGCTCTTAGGAAGATCATCATTAAAGGTTACAGTAAACTCCCTCAAATCCGCACCTAATTTAGGGATGTAAACAATGAAACATTCAATTCAGATAGAGGGACAAAAAATGATTTTTTTTTTTTAGTTTACATCAACTATATACATATTTAAATTTGTAACTTTTGATAATATTACTGAATTCATTTTTTTTTTTTTTCATGAAGGAAGAATAAATTGATTTCTGAAAAAAATTGAGAATAGTGCTGATATCATTGGTAGTATCTTCTTACCAAATACTTTTGCAAACTTATTTTGTTATTAAGTCTGGTTAAACCTGAAATAAAACTTCCTTATTTTATGATTTTGACATCAATCGGTAATGTAACTTTTTGAGACAAGTTTCTTTAAATAATTTAGGAAAAATACATTTCATCTTTGTAATTAATGTATAATCATGCATTATTGATTATTAACTTGACCTTTGCTTTTAATATGTTATATACATTCAAATTATCTAAATTTTTATTATATTAGCTTATTACTTAGAACAATTTATTACAGTTTAAGCATTCATTATAGTTTTGATTGCATTACTAATTACAATGAAATCATTGTTTAAAAAATGTAAAAAAAAAAAAACAATAGCAAGAAATCCACAAAATTCTAAAATTTGCACAACCTCTGGTCCCAAGCTGTCCAAGCCTCTGTCTGTCTTTGAGGGAATCTACACATAATTACACATACTTTTAAAAAAGCAAATAAATATAAATGCATTCTCTTTTGTTTAAAGATGATTTTTCCCATTATTCTGAGCACCTTAATTATTTGTAAATAATTGGGTAGAACTGGTATAAGGTTTAAAAAATATTTTAAGACGTTTTCTAACTTTTCGGTTTGTCTGCATAGTTTTAGGTTTGGCAGACTGAATAGTTTGATATTCGGTAGGATTATCGAATACCGAATAGATATTGAATATTCAGTACAGCCTTATTCAAAATCTATGATATGGAAAAAACATTGTTTAGGACAAATATTCACCCCGAATTAAATCCCTCGTCTGTCTTAAGATTCAGCGAAGTCTCTTATTTGATTTTTTTTAGATATAATATTTAATAAGAGCCCAATGAAAAACATCACAAGCCTTTATTTCTAAACACTACACATATAACGCACATACGGTAACGTAACATAACATAGAAACTTCCATAAAATCAAACTAATAACAATAATACTCTTGCCACTTATAATAATATAATTTACTATAAGGTATTAAATACAGTTAATGTGTGATAACATTCTCAACAATTTTAACTTTATCTTCTATACTAATGATATTTTAGTATTTTGCTAAACTTTAATACTTTTCTATACTTTAATATTTTTCTGACAAGTAAAATATAATACCTATTTCTCTTCAAAAAAAAAAAAAAAAAAAAATCCTTTGATTTTAAATTATTTGTTTCAGAATATAAGAAAATTGCATTCACAGCCATGAAATTTAAAATTTTATAAATTAAATGTGTTTTGTTAAAGAATAACTCAAATACAGTAGAAGTTCTTTATAACGCAATTCCATATAACGCAATTCTCCATATAACGCACAACCTTTCAGATGTAAACAATGAATTTTGTCATGAAGGAGAACCTGAATTTTAAGACTGTAAAAAACTGCTGCTGTCTGAAAACTAAATTTAATGCATTAGTACAATTTTACCTCCTTAATTTAGAACTTTTAAAGGAAAAAAATTATTATTACAATAAATATTTTTGAAAATGAGCAATATAATGAATAAATTGGGTCCAGGTGTATCTGGACCATTTTTAAAACGTATATTTAACAAAATGTTGAATGACCGCAATAATCCAAAAATTTATAATCTGGATAAGGAATGCAGTATAAAGGTAATTCTAATGTATTTTGATGTGTTTCAGACATATTTGTCTATATTTATGAGGTAAATTTGATGATGCGTGATATGTGATCCATATAATGCAAAATTCTATATAACGCACAACCTTGTGTTTTTAGGTTTGCGTTATATAGATCTTCTACTGTAATAATTTTAATAACATATAGTTTACTTAAAAAAAAAAAAAATCATGCTTATCAGAAGGAAAGTATCAGTTTTAAATATTATGCAAAATTGTTTAAAAATTTAACGCCTATCAGATGTAACATATTAAAGTATTGGACTTGATAGTTATTATTCGGCTTTTCAAATATTCAGTTTATCTGTGTGCCGAATATTTTAAATGATTGTAAATGTGAGCAAAAATTATTCTTGGGACACTTAAATTTTCTGTCATCATACCTTCAACTCACAAGTTGTAGAATTTTTCACAAGAGTAATGACAAAATAAATAAATAAATAAAAATAACTTACCCTTAACTTATTTTATTAAAGAGGATGGGTCAGAAAAATGGTTTAAAAAATTAGCTATTGCTTATATCAGAACACACTTATTTCCCACATGTTATCACAAAAGTAAAGCGACGCTAACATGATGAATGAATCGACAGAAATGAATGACTCAAAAGAGTTAATTCAGATATAGTAAACAGTTTAATAAATCTGTGCAACAGAAATGTTCAAAAACATTTATTTATAAAAGAAGAATAGATAGCATTAATCAAAATCCGTGAATATAGTACTTAACCAAAGTATCGGGCTTAAATTTTGACACAATTTGATTTTAAAAAACTAACAGGAAAATTTATTTGTAAAGCTTGTTTTTGACAATGTCTGGTCACATAACTAACTTTTTAAACAGGGATAAAAAAGTAATTTTTATACAGTCATTGCAACATTTTTATTAATAAACAGCAGCTTAATCATTAATTAGTTAAATAAATGGGATTTTCTCCATTTAAGGAATGAAACCTTTTCAATAAATCATGATGTAAAAATTCCATGATTCATTCCTGCATTTGGCATCTTGTCTTTTGCTTTTTTTGTTTTATCAGGTAACATTTGAAAAATCAGTTTATTAAACTCATCTTCTTCTAACTTATTCTTTCTTTTTACTAAAATAAGATTATGCTAAAATAGTTTCTTTAATTTTGCTTCTGCTAAAATTTCTAAAAACCGTGATTGGATCTTTTTGTGGATAATTAGTGTAATTTCAAGCATTATGAAAATGCTTTATTTATAGCTGATAATTTTATTTATTTATTTATTTGTAATTATTTCAGCAAATATTATTCCAATTTAAATTTGGAAAAAAAAAGAAACAAATTTTTTTTTAATTTACAACAATATATTGCTTATAGACTCTGGTTATATTTTGATCATTTAAAAGCAAATGTTTTTAAATAATTCATTGCATACTGACATTCTATATAAATTTCATCAAAATTCACCCAAAATAATAAAGGAATTTAACAAGCCAAGAATCTGACATTCCAATATCTTGATGATATGAGATTGGTTGCCAATAGATGTTGTGGTTGCACTGAATTTTTAAACAATTGTTTGTTTTTTCGTATAT
Source organism: Maratus speculifer (assembly GCA_964019185.1). Taxonomy (NCBI): domain Eukaryota; kingdom Metazoa; phylum Arthropoda; class Arachnida; order Araneae; family Salticidae; genus Maratus; species Maratus speculifer. The sequence goes on from OZ025296.1 coordinate 356,229,969, forward strand.
TTAGGAAAAAGATGCATACTTGTGTATTCCTGTGCTAGAAGTTACACAGTCTACCAACAATGACACTACTTACGACATTTTATTTTATTTGTAATGCCGCATTGAAGGAGTATTTATTATGCACTAACAATCATTTAATATATTGTATCTGTCTCTCTCTCTCTCTTTTTTCCTTCAACTGAAAAAAACACATAAAATGAATACTTATTAAAATGTGTCTTGTTTCTATGAAATTCGTCATTCATTGTATTCATTAAGTCAAATTTTTGTTCAAAAAATGTATAAGCCACTTGAATAAATTTGAAAAATTGTTACTTATGTGCATAGATACATTCTTGCACCAATTGTGCCAAGCGTAAATATCTGTTACAGATGGATTATTTCAAATGTGTTTTTGCCAAATCGGCCTTTTTGTTTCTGCCTTCTGAATCCAAACTTGATTTATTTGTGCCATTTTCTTTCTTGTCCAAAGAATTTTTTTTTTTCATGCTTCAACTTGTGAAAGTATCTGTTTCATCCCATCCTGTGACAATATTTTTACTAATAAACATTTTAAATATATTAACTAATTTATTTCAAAGTTTCTTTTTCTTTTTTCAATGTTTACAACAAAATATATTTCAGTTAAAATGCAGTATTTGCAAACACAATAAGAAAATTCTCTTAAATATGAAAATATATTCGATAATCCATGCACCCATAATCTGTAATTTTCTATAATTCGTGTTACTTTACAAATGTAAACACTTATAAAAGTTATAAATTCATGATCAAAAAATTATTTTTTAAAAGAAATAACAAAAAAATTGAAAAAAAAATCACAATAAAATATCTACTTTTTATTAACACAACTCTTTTATTTTATTAAGTGGGAAAAACAAACTATATTACAGAACTATGTAATTATTTCCATTAATTACTAGTTCTAATTATAAAAAACACACATAAAAACAAGCAAGTTCCAGGAATGTAATTTTTGAATGGAATAAAAATAATAACAAAAAAAAAAAAAAACTGTTGTCAGATGTAAGAACATAATATTTATATAAATGTTGTCAGATGATATACAATAAAATAAATATGAGGCACCAGACATTTTAAGTATGATAAATCCCAATAAGAACACTAATTTTGTTGGCTTGTTTTGAAATATCTAATGTGTTAGCAAAAAAAAAAACCCTTGAAAAATAGGTGCAATTAGATAATTTCTGAACAATAACACCTGCTAGTTTCATGCATTTCTGAACAAAAATAGATGAAAACTTGTGTCACAAAGTTGCTCTTTTTGATTTAAGAATACCCTTAATTCCAACAGTTAAAATCTGCAAATCAGTGTATCACTTGTTATAAGATTCATAAATAGTTTCTTAAATGGACTCTACACACACGTGAATACCCCCACTCCTTAATGTTAAACCAAAAGGCAGGTTATTTTAGAACTTCTCGCTTAAATTCCAAAATTTTTAAACTTTTTTTTGCATAAGATAGCTGAGCTAGATCTTTGATATAGCTATTTTTTACCTTATACATTTTGATTCCAGATTTAATGAGGTACTTTTAGATTTCAGAATGGTTTTGAAATTGAAAATAACTTTTAAGAAAAATCTGTAACCAAAATAAAAAAGTGAAAAAAAATATCATATTGAAGATGAAACTCAACTATCATATGCAAAAAGAAATGGTATATAAAAATATTCAAATTGAAGTTAGAAATTTGAAAACAACCTGCCCATTGGATTAACATTTCGAAAAGGGTGTTGACTAGTAAGTTATGAGTCCCCTTAAGCGTATGTGTTTCTATGTGTAAATAAACAGCATAAAGATACTTCATTATGCGATTAATTATTTAAATCTTTAGTTTCAATTGAACAGAATGCGATCAAATTCAGTTTATAAGCATCAAAATGTTTAAAAAATAAAATTCAAACCAATTTGTTGCATTTAAATTAAAACTTGAATAATATTAAACTAAATTATTTAAAAATAAATAGTAATAAGCGGAATTTTCTGTTATAAATGAAAGATTTTAATAATGACTCAATGATAGATCAGCAAAAATTAAAGTTGCGTCACATTAAATTTCGTGCAATCATAATTTCAAAGTAATATAGTAATAGTGAATTGTAAAGTAATGAGTTAAATAGAAACAGAAGAAATTACCCTACCATAGCATTAACAAGAAGTTCAATACAATAAATTTAAGTTTGAAATGTTATCTGATATTACAAACAACGGAAGAGACAACGCCAATTAAAGAATGATTCGTAAATGGCATAATGATTCATTAAATTATTGATTCTTATGAAACAAGTACTTTGATTTGATTCCTCTAATGTTCTAATTCAGGCATCGTGATTCATTCATTGCTTTGACGCCTCTTTGCTTAAAGGATGTGTATAATATTCAACGCGTATCTTCTGATTTTAATAAGGGCTAATTTTTAAAACATAAACGTGGTGATCAATCCTCTTAAGTAATTTAATGGTAAGATATGTTTCTTCTTTTACTCTTCTCTAAAAATTATCCAACTTATGACTTGATCATGCTATAGCAACAAAATTTCATTTACGCAACTTTTATTTTTACTGGTATTTGACCATTTCAAATGTTATGAAAAAGATTTTTCTAGCAAACATTTTAACTTATCTACTTAATTAAATATAGTTTAAGTTACGATTTTTGTATTAAACATGAGGAATTCATTTGAATTGTGATTAAGAGTTTGATTTAAATATTTAATTTTAGATCACTGTATTGCTCTCAAACTGAATTTGCTCACATTGAGTTAAGTAAAATGAAAATATTTTTTAAGTGATTAACCGTAAAATATTTGTTCCTAACAGTATTTAATTGCATAATGTAGTACATATGAAGGTTATAAAATTTATACAAATTATTAGAACAGCTTAAAAAAAATAGTAAGGGTTTTAAGAACCTGAAATATCGAAATTCCATCGTCTTCATGATGTAATTTAGGTTGCAAGTAAGTGTTGTGGCTGCTGTGATAAAAAATATTTTGTATTTTTTCTTTGCATTTGTTAAAAATGTTCGGTACTAATTGGTTATCCTTTTTAGAAATAAAGCACTTATAACAGATAATATAGAAAAAAATGGGAAGATAAAAGAAAATATTGGAACTAAAAAAAATAGCTTCAAAAAAAAGCATTTACATTTAGTTTATTAGAGTGAGAGGGAAGTTGCCATCAGGGCGACTACAAACTTATAACTCTGGACATACAACACGTTTGCTAAGAAAAGAGTTTCTGTTCCGTATTCTTCTGAGGGCCTTAAAATGATATTCCTAGTCCCTAGAGCTTCTATCTTTTCAGAGTTTACTATTTCAACTTCTGATTTTATGGAAAACATATCAACAAATTTTTCTCTTTGCGAGCACATATTCTCAATGGCATCACTATCAAGGTACCAATTACAAACAGATTTGTTTCCAAGAGTACCAGTAAATAGTGTTTCATATACATCACTTGAAACTTTCTGTTTAGGCGATACAATGTTGGAAACTGAACATTTTCGGGCAATATGCCCCCAATGTCCAAAAGAAAAGCACCGAATTCTTCTTTCATTTTTTCTAACATACTTCTTGAACGCTTCATGGCTTTGTATTTTTCCACTATCTTTTGTTTTTAGTGCTCTTTCATAATTTTCCTTAACTTCTGGATAGCCTTTGGCATTCTAGTGGAGCAATTATTTCTCTTCAACTATTAGGCATGATTTGATAGTTTTTGTCGACAAAGTGTCTTCATCAAATTCCAAATTTAATATTAGGCCTTCGTATTCTTTGGGTAAGCCCATCAACACGATGAGAGTGACTTCTCTGTTCGTGAATCCATGTCCGCAGGAAGACACCTTGCGATGCAATTCCATTAATCTGCCTAAATAGGAGCTTACATTTTCACCAGGATTCATTTTTACATTGAAAAATTCTCTGAGTAATTGCAGTGTATGTAATAATCCAAACTTCATGTGGATATCCTTTAGACAAGTCCATGCATCTTTTGCTCGCGTACAATCGGTGATATCGTCCAAAAAGTTGCCTTCAACTACAAGAAACAGGAACGTAAGTGCCTTTACATTATCTTTCTTTTCATCTTCTTTTAATTCTGCACCTTAACAGGGATCAATGGCTTCCCAACAGCTCATTTGCACTAGTGCAGCATGTGTACGGAGTATGCAGCGGTTATGCAGGAGTTAAGTCCAGCGGCGCAGTGACCGACTTCACTTCTTTACTTTTCGTAATTATCCGTCATACGCTAACTCAAATATGAAAAAAACTTCTTCAGAACATTGTGCTGATAACGTGCTAGAAATAAAGCATTTATACTAGATAATATGGTAAAAATAAGAAGATAAAAGAAAAAATTGGAACTAAAAAAAAATAGCGTTAAACAAAGCATTTACATTTAGTTTATTAGAGTGAGAAGGAAGTTGCCGTTGGGACAACTACAAACTTATAACTCTGGGGTTGGGAGATTAGCAATGTTTTGGCATAAATGCTATCTCAAGTAAAGATAATTTCTAACAATCCTGTCGATCAAAAATCTGTCACCAAAATATAAGCTTAAATGCCATTAATGAATGATCATGAATGTAACATTCAATGACATTAAATACAATACACGTTTAAAACAGCATCAAGTGATACTGAATGTGACTTTTTATTTATATTTTTAATAGTAATCTACTAATTTTTTGTTATTTAAAATAAAATTATATTGATATGTATGATTTGGCGATTTGTATAATTTGGCAAAATTTGTCAATGGGATAACCAAGTCGTACTAAATGTTCTTATATTGCCTGTTCCAGAAAAATACACTGTACCTACAGTGATGCCAGAGTCACTAATTCAGGATTCTTGCTGGTCATGCAATTAAAAAATTTGGGCAAAAAGTCAGGGCATTTTTTTTTAATAATTGAGGTAGTAAGGAAATTTCAATGTACTACTTTCCATCAGCATTTCAATTGTGGTTGTAAATGAAGAAAATTTGAATTCATTACTAATCCAATCTAAAATTTGTAAATAAAATGTATAAAAACTACAGAACTCTAGCATCATATGAAAAGAATTAAAAATTCTTTCATTGCATACTTTTAAGTTATTGCATAGCTTTTATCGTGTGCTTTGAGCATGGCAACTGAATCTAGAAATTCTGTAATGAGAAAAAAAAACCTAACACTCGGTTAACATTGTTTTAGTTCAGAAGACTTCTCATTTATTCAATAAAAGAAAAAAATTTGTTTTCTTATCGGTCATCACACTCAAAAAGTGTAATTTGAATTAATATCAAAGACAAAAAAAACTGCATAAATAAAATATAAATATATGATAATTGCATAAGTTAATAAAAAATGCTATGCAATAGCTTTACTGCGGCAGTCCCTGAGTGCCCCACATATATATATTTTTTAAATATTTATCTAATTTAAGATTTCCATTGTATTGAGTTTTACAACAATATATAAGATGGTTTTTTACTGAGAAAGAACCATGTAATTACAGTAACCATTTATCTATACCGTAAAATACCGTTAATCCGCCCCCCCAAACCAAAAGAAAAATCGTACAATAGTTAGGGGAGGGCGCTTACACGGGATTTTTTCTCAATCGTTCAACAAAATTTACAGGAATGAATCATCATAAAATGAATGAATCGTTGAATGAATCATAAATATTTATACTTGAAAAAATTTGGATTTTTTTCTTTTTTAAACGTAAATTCTGTCGAAATAACGCAGAAAAAAGGAGAAATTAGTAAAAAAAAAGCCAAAACAAGCATAAAATCAATTAAAAAATCTTGAAAAAACGCGCATTTCATCAAAGATTCATGATTCGTTCATTTCAAAATGATTGATCTCGCTCTCAAACGCCTCTGAGAATCGGGAGGGAGGGCGCTTTCTCGGGATTTTTTGAAAATTTCAAATTCTTTATAAAGTGGGGAGGGGGCGTTTGATCGGGAAGGGCGGATTAACGGTAATTTACGGTACTAGAGTGAATTAAGTACAGTTAAAGTTCTATAATCTGCAGAAGTTAGGGCCAAAGGTTGTGTGGATTATAGAATATTGCAGATTATAAACTGTTATGGAATATGTGTCATTTTATTATTCCTAGAAATCATTTTAAATTTATAAACTGCATAATGTGAAAAGATAAATATAAAATCTAATAATAAATCTTATATTGAAATAGTATATTAAATTATACCATTAAAAATTATTTATAAACTGCATAATGTGAAAAGATAAATGTAAAATCTAATACAGTTGAACCTCGAAAATCCGGGACCGCAGCAATTCCGGATTTTGGAGGTTTATTAAAAAATCATTTTTATGGCTACCGTAAAATACAGTTAATCCGCCCCCCCAAACATGACGAAAAATCGTATAATAATTAGAGGGGGGGGGGCGCTTAAACGGTATTTTTCCGCGACCGTTTCCCAAAATTTGCAGTAAGGAGAAGTTTGTAAAAAAAAGCATGAAATCACTTGAAAAATCTCGAAAAAACGCACATTTCATCAAAGATTCATGATTCATTCATTTCATCATGATTGACCGTTCTCAAACAATCCGTTTTCAGTGATTTTTTTGAGAGGGAGGGCGTTTTCTCAGGATTTTTTGAAAATTTCAAATCTTTTATAAAGTGGGAAGGGCAGATTAACAGGATTTTACGGTAGTTATCAGAATTAACTACAATTGATGAAAATTACAATTATGTCTTATTTTAAAAATTAATAAAACTGAACTCGGAAAAAATGTTTGGATTTTAGAGATTTCCGGAATTTGGATGTCCGGTTTTCGAGGTTCAACTGTAATAAATGTTATATTGAAATAGTATATTAAATTATACCATTAAAAAATTAATATATGGGCACTTAAATAAAAATAATTACATATACATATTTCAGTAATACAGTTTTTTTTTTTTTGTATAAAATATATTGAAAAAATGTCTGTTTTATTATGATTTTTTTGTCAAGTTTTTTATTATTTGCTTTAAAAAATCAACCATGGACTACAAATTTGTAAATTTTCTTAACTGTTTACATTTGTAAAGTAACACAAGCTATAGAAAATTGCAGATTATGGGTGCACGGATCATCAATCCTTGACTGTATTTGATATACAATATTTTAGATATTTGATGTACAATTTAAAGTACAATAGAAACAGTCTCCCTCAAATTCACAATTCTTTAAACTCTGCACATTATTTATGGATGTAAACAAAGAAACATTCAGTTCAGATACAGAAACAAAATTGGACTTTTTTACTTTTATATCAATTCTATTTTTATTTTAATTTGTATTTTTTTTTAATATTACTGAATTCAAGTTTTTTCTTTATGATGGAAAAATAAATTTATTTCTGAAAAAATTCAACATATTGGTAATTACAATCTTTTTACCAAATATATTTATGTCTTATCACGATTTTTTTGTTTATTAAGTCTGGTTAAACATGAAGTAAAACTTTCTTATTTCATGATTTTGATGTGAATTAGTAATGTACTTTTATGAGGCATGTGTCATTGAATAATTTAAGAATAACACATTTCAACTTTATAATGAATATTTAATCATACATTATTGGTTAACTTGACCTTTGCTTTTAATATTTTAACTATTTTAAAAATTATTATTTAAGTTATTTTAATATTTTATTACATTGTAAGCTTTTTTTATAGTTTTGATTGCATTAAATTTCAAATTACTGTTTAAAAATTGTAAACAGTGCAATGACCAGAAATCCACAAAATTCTAAAATCTGCACAGTCTCTGGTACCAAGTTTTTTGGATTTGAGGGATCCTACTATATTTAGATGAGCAAAATTCAACTAGTTTATGATCAAAATATGCCATTAACATTTACAATACTTCTGGGTAAACCAAGTTTTTCGGCTGATACAGTTGACTCCCTGAAATCCACACACCTTCAGATCAGAGGTGGTGTGGATTTCTGGACATTGCTTTGTTTACATTTTTTTTAAACAAGGATTTGAATGCAATTAATAATCCAATGAAAATTATAATGAATAAAAATAAGCTTTTGGAAAAATAAGAGAAAAACTGTTTTTTTTTTCAACTTTTCTGGGTTTTTCCAAGCATTTCCATCTCTATTCTTGCTTTAACTTGTAAGAGTATCTGTCTTATCCCATCCCGTGACATAATTTTTAGTAATAAACACATTTTGAACATAACTAATTTATTTCAAAGTTTTTTTTTCAATGTTTACAACAAAATGTATTTCAGTATAAAAAGCAGGGTATTGCCCTAATAGCATTGATAAAATTTTTTAATTCCCACAGATTTGCTGTTTAAATTCTGGATATTTAATAATACTGAGGAGAAAATCAAGGTTATCGTATGATTGTTTAAAATTTACTGAATGAGCTATAGGAAATGAAGGTAGAACATTACCATTATTAAGTAAGACATCTTTTTAACTTATTTTACTAGAATCAATAAATAGTCTCTACTGAGATTGTTCATGATCTGGGGTGAAAAATAAATGAGTCATAAGTCCAGGAATATATGTACAGTATACAAGTGTGCTTTCTTGGGAAAAATACCTGGTCAATTCTTTTTCTCGATTTTTATAGCAAGAGTATGTTGTTCCTGCAGCGAGTAATTTTTAATTTTATGAAAATGACAAAAAACAAATGCATGATATGAATAAACGAACGAAATAAATGCATGTTCTCAATACAAATGCACAGCAGAAAATTGCACTTTCTCAGGCAAATATCAACACATGACGAGATGACATCTAGTTTTACATTTCAAATCCTATAGTGCAGTATTTTATTTTCCATTTATTAATGTCATTTTACTAAGAAATTTATTTTTGTTTTTATTAAGAATGTATTTTATTTAATAAATATATTTAATACAATTTTTAACAAAATTTTATTTAATACAATAATTTTATTAAAAGGCACCCATCTTTTTTTTTCATTTTTTGTTTTGTCAAACAAATGTAGGTGATATCAAAAAATTAATGTCATTTCTGTTATCAGCGTGTCTGATTTACTAAGAAAAGAGTGCTATCATGGAAATCCCAGATTTGTGTAAACCTGTGTTATTTAAAAAACATTTACTTTCAAATGAACAGAATACAACCAGAATCTATAAGCAATATATTGTTTTAAATTTAAAGAAAAAACAGTTTATTGTTTTCAAGTTTAGGTACTACTAGGTTATCCCGTCGACCATTTTTGCCAAATTATAAAAATCGGCAAAATTCTAATAGCCAAGTTATATTTGTTGACATAATTTTTATTTGAGATAATGAAAGAACAAATAAATTAATAACACATGAACAAAAACACAATTCAAAAGTGAATTTAAAATTACTTGATGACATTTTAAACATGTATATTGTGCTTAATGTGACATTCACAATCATCCATTATTAGCATTTAATCTTATAATTTGGCGACAGATTTTTGGTCAACGGGATAACAGAGTAGTACCCAAATTTAAAATGGAATAATATTTGCCAATCTAATTACGAATAAATAAACAAAAAAAATTATCAGCCATAAATAAAGTGTTTTGATAATGATTGAGATTATTAACTATCCACAAAAAGAAGATAAAATCGCAATTTTTAGAAATTTTAGCTGAAGTGTAATCAAAAAAACTATTTTAGCATAATCGTATTTTAGTAAAGAGGGTGGGATAAATAAACTGATTTTTTAAATGTTATCTGCTAAAACAAAAAAGGCAAAAGTCAAGACACCAAATGCGGGAATGAATCGCAGATTTTTAGATATGATTTAGGCAAAAGGATTCATTCCTTAAATGGAGAAACTCCCATTTAATTAACTAATTAATGATTAAGATTCTATTTATTAATAAAAATGTTGTAATGACAGTATAACTATTACTTTTTTATCCCTGTTTATAATGTTAGTTATCAGACCAGACATTAACGGAAACAAGCTTTACCAATAAATTTTCCTGTTAGTTTTTAAAAATAAAATTCTGTCAAAATTAAACACGATACCATGTTTAAGTGCTACATATGCAGATTTTGACTAATGCTATCTATTCTTTTTTTTTTTATAAATAAATGTTTCTGAACATTTCTGTTACAGAGATTTATTGAATGGTTCACTATATTTGAATGAATTCTTACAAGTCATTCATTTCCTCTGATTCATTTATTGTGTTAGCATGGTATTCACTAATCACTCATCATTCCTTTAGCGTCTCTTTACTCTTGTGATAACATCTAGGAAATAAGTGTGTATATTAACAATAGCAAATTTTTATACCAATTTTCTGGCCCATCCTCTTTATTAAAATAAATTAATGGTAAGCAATTTTTATTTATTCATTTATTTTGTTGTTACTCTTCTTCTGAAAAATTCTGCAACTTGTGAATTGAAGGTATGATGGCACAAAATTTTAAGTGTCACGACTTTAATTTTTGCTTACATTTACAATCATTTAAAATATTTGGCACACAGATAAACTGAATATTTGACAAGCCTAATAATGACTATCAAGTCCAGTACTTTAAGCTATTACATTTTATAGGTGTAAAATTTTTAAACAATTTTGCATAATATATGAAACAGATGCTTTTCTTCTGATAAGCATGTTTTTTTTTTTTTTTTTTTTTTTTTTTTTTAGAAATAAGCTTTACACTCTTAAAATTATCATTTGAGTTATTATTTAACAAAACATATTTAATTTATAAAATTTTAAGTTTCATGGCTGTGAATGTAATTTACTTATATTCTAAAACAAAAAAAAATTAAATCAAAGGATTTTTTTTGGAAGAGAAATTTTACTGTCATATAGGTACTACATTTTACAAGTCAGAAAAATATTAAAATATAGAAAAGTACTAAAATTTAGCAAAACACTAAACCATCATTAGTATAGAAGATAAATCTACGAGTTAAAATAAAATAAGAGACGTAGCAGGAATTTATGAGAGGCAAGGGATTTTCTTTAATTATGGGAGAATAATTGTCCTAAACAATGTTTTTTCATCACATAGATTTTGAATAGGGCTGCACCGAATATTCGGTCATATTATCGAATATCAAATTATTCAGTCTGCCGAATCTAAAACTATGCAGCCAAACCAAATACTTAGAAATCTTCTTTAAAATATTTTATAAACTGTATGCCAGTTCCACTCTTATTTACAATTAAATAAGGTACTCAGAATAATTGGGCAGAATCATCTTTCATCAAAAGAATATGCTTTTATATTTATTTGCTGTTTGAAAAAGTATTACAGTAGACTCAGTCAAATCCGCATAGCTTGGGACCATATTGTGGATTTCTTGTCATTGCTTTGTTTAAATTCTTTAATTTGAATGTAATCAATGATGCAATTTAAACTATAATGAATTCTTACAATATAATAAAATATTAAAATAAGTAGGTAATAAACTAAAATAATAAACATTTAGGTATTTTTAATGTACATAACATATTAAAGGCAAAAGTCAATTTAATAATCAATAATTTATGATTAAACATTCATTACAAAGATTAAATGTATTTTTCCTGAATTATTTAATGAAACTTGTCTCGACTTGAAAAAAGGGTACATTACTGATTCACATCATAATCATAAAATAAGGAAGTTTTATTTCAGGTTTAACCAGATTTCATAACCAAATAAGTTGCAAATAATTTTGGTAAGAAGATTGCAACTACCAATGATATCAGCAATATCTTGAAATTTTTTCAGACATAAATTTATTCTTCCTGAATGAAAAGACATGAATTCTGAAATATTAATAAAAGTTACAATTTAAAATATGTTTGGAATTGGTATGAAACCAAAAAAGTCAAATTTTGTCTCTCTATCTGAACTGAATGTTTCATTGTTTACAGCCCTAAATTAGGTGCAAATTTGAGGGAGTCTTCTGTACTTAAAAAATTAACTTTTAATGATGATTCTAGATGGATTAATAAAAAACCAAAGTTTTTTATCTATAAAATTTCTTTAATACCTGTATTAACAACTTTATATCCGCATATTTACCAATTATGTCAGGAATTATCGTAAGTTCAAAATGGGGAGTTTTCTACGTCCAACTACTAAAAAATTCAATATTCTTTTTCAAAAAATAGAATATAAATATATACACATATAAGCACATACTCTATGTATATCTCAATATGTTTATTTATATTACATCAGTTATTAATCTCAAATGTAGCCAATACCCCCCTCACCTATAAGCTCTCAGCGTTAAATACCTATATAAATCGAGCACTGCATGAATGTTCGAACGAAAAAGTATTAAATCAAGAACTAAAAACAATTGAAACAATAGGAATCAATGCAGGACATTCGAAAGAAACGATTAAAAGATTAATACAGAAAACTAAAGATAAATTTGACCTAATCCAGCCAGCACAGAAGAAGAAAAATGATTTCACACCCCTCCTTTCCATTCTTAAACGGCATCTCACTTAAAATAAAAAGAGAAATAAAAAAAACTAGGAAAACAAGTACCATTAACACTGAATCCCTCCCTTTTCAATTTAATACGCAACGATATAGAAAAATACGATGACTTACAAACAGCTGGGATTAATAAAATTTCATGTAAAAATAATAATAATGAAGATATTGTATACGTAGGGATGACCAAAAGGAAAATTGAGGAAAGATTAAGCGAGCATATTCGAGACTTAAAATACAATAATCAAAAAACAGCACTGGTAAGGAAAAACACAGAAACTCCGATTAAAAATAAGACAATAGAAATTGAAAAAAATTGCAAACTATGGATGCCTTCACAATGCCCTGATTAGAGAAGCAATAGAAATAAAAATCTTACAAGAAGAAAATGAGAAAATAGTATGTAATGATATGACACACGCTACTATTGATAATAGATGGCGCCAGCTGATATCTCAAGCAAAGAGAAAAGGAGGGAAATTTCGAAAATCTCTGCCGAAAAAATGAATGAGTTGCTTATTCTTGACTGAAGATGCCTTAGAAATAGGCGAAAGCGTTTTCAAGTGAAAAAAAAAATGGAGGAAATGAATTACGTTGAACTATGAATGAAAATTAAAAAGGTAATGACGCCCAATCCAAAGTTGCGGGTGTGACATTTACACAACTAAAATTAGTCACCAGCAAAATTATTTTTGAGCATTGGTTTCAATTTGTATGAATTTCAATGTAGACCACTTACACATACATTTATCCAAATCTGAAAATTGTCCGATGTATCATTTATTTATAAAAAAAATTATTTCCACCTGTTGCGGGCGTGACATAAAATGGACATGCATTTTCATCTTTCAGTGCAAAAATGCAAAACTCTGTGAATTATGACAACTGAGTGAATTGATTTTTTTAAATATTAGACAGTAATACTTAAATAATTATTCTATGAAAAAATTAAATTGCTTACTCAATTCTTGCTTTTGTAGAAAATATTCAAAATTTCCGTTGCGGGTGTGACGCCCTGTTGCGGGTGTGACTTGTATGGCCAATAAAATTAATGACATACACAAATATATTCAGGGTAGATTTTTTTAATTAAAGACTTAAGCAATATTACAATTATAATATCAGAGAGCAAAATATCAAACAAATTTCGTTTCCAATCTTGAATTTAAAATTTCTGATGGTGGTAGCTTTTTTCACAAAAATGCTCTTTTTTTTCCTAGGATACATCTGACTGACTGGGCCAAATATACACGTTTTCTTAATTTTTTTTTTTCAAACATTCTAATTCTATATCATCACAATCCATTTGTCTTATTTGTCCGTCAAAGTTTTCACTTTTTTTAATGTCGAGAATAAAACAACTTCTACAAAATCTCCAACTGCACATTCATTGTTGGATATTATATCCTTGTCAAAGTATGAATACATCTGACTGACTGAGCCAAATATACACATTTTCTTAATTTTTTTTTCAGATAGTCTTATTTTATATCATCCCCATTTATTTGTCTTATTTGTCCATCAAAGTTTTCACGTTTATTTATTTATTTATTTATTTAATGTGGAGAACAAAACAACTTCTACAAAATCTCGAACTGCACTCTTATCGTTGGATATTATATTTTTGACAAAATATGGTAACAAAAAAATTTCTTGTGACTTTTTGAAGTAATTTCTACATTAATTGTTCCTATGTCAATAGAAACAACATGTGTCCATTGAATGTTGAGCTCCAATTGTGCTTGGTGCCAGCATGCATAAAGCATTTTCACAATATCTTCTGAAATTTCACATTCAGCAAAGTTCTTTTATATTTTTAGGACTTTTTCTACACACATGGCAAAATCTGAAGCTGAATTTATAGTTGCAAAGCATTGCTAACGTTAACAATTTATTGGTAACTGCACCAACCCCGTCGGCAACTCCTTTACCATGAGATGAAGTGCCAAAGGATTGCCATCCTTTACCATGATTTTTTAAAATAGTCTCTTCTTTACTCTCCTTGCTTTGTCTCTTTCCTTCTCTTGGCAGATATTCTTCATATTTTCCGACGATATCATGATTTTTCTGTACTCTTCATTCTCTGCAAAAGAGAATAAATTAATGTGTAAACTGAATAAATATAGCACTTCAAATCCAGAAATATATGCTTAACAAATTGTTAATATTTATTCCTTGAAATTTCTAATCTTACATAAAGTTAATTATGTTAAATTTTGGTTCATTTCAAACTGACTATATACATTTTATGCTAACTTAATAAACATTTTAACAGTTTCTATTATTCGTACTTCTAATTTTTATTTAATTTGAATTAAAAAAGAGAAAAAAAATCTTCCCCTAATATTGCTTTACTTATTTTTAAAAACTAAATATATATATATTAGATAAATACTATCAAATAACAAATATATATATATATATATATATATATATATAACAAAATAAAATTAACAAATTTAAAGATAATTGCTAAAATATTGTTTCCTAATTTTCTTTTTTTAATTTCTATAAAAATTTCCCATTTTAAATTAATTTCTTAATCATATATCACTAATAAAATGATTTTCTTATAATAAAGCAACAGTTTTATCAATCCAAACTGAATAAATCAACTGTACACAGTGTCAGATGCTCAGATGATGCAAATTTTTATTTATTAACTGGAATTCACTCTATTAAATCAAAGGATATAATTAAAGCTGCCAAGTACATGTTATCCAGCATATTATTCTTATATAAATTTACTTATAATTTGTTCAAATATACATTTGTATTCAATTTTAAAAGGCGTTGCGGGTGTGATTATAATTAAATGTCACACCCGCAACAGGGACATGTCACGCCCGCAACGCTCAATAATTATAATTAAAATATTACTTAATTTTTTTTGTGTTTGTATTTCAAAGTATCTTAATAAACTATTTTTGAATATAAAATTTCATAACTTTAAATCAAAAATATTTTTCTGTAGAGATATAAATGTATCTTTTTGTTGCGGGTGTGACACAATAATTAAGAGTAATTAAATATGCTTACCTTTTGTAATGAAGATTAGTGAACACTTCTCTGCAGAAAAAAACTCTTAATAATAGCTTTCAGATCATATATATCCAAGTTTGGAGATTTTTAGAATGTTTGTTCAGCTGTACGAGACCATGAAATGTAAAGTTTTTTGCCACAGTCTACATTGCAAAGTCATAGCGTCACTTTATTAATTAAAATAAGTATGTTAATGACAAAAATTTAATTCTTTTTTGATAAAATATGAAATAGTACACTCTTAACTGTTAATATGCAAAATTTCAATCATATTTAAAGAAATTTAAATTTTCATCCTTATGTCCGTTTTTTTGTGGATTGGGCGATGAATCTTATATGAACTTATGTATTTAAATACTGGGACTCTCTGGACTAATTTTTGTGGACAAATCTATGTTTTTAACTTGAACTTCGAATTATCATTATCATCATTTTTAAACATTTTAAAAGACTCGATGCAATATACTTACTTTTCTAAAAAGGAATTGTGAATTGGATTTATTGTATATAATAAATTGTACGAATACTATATTAATAACTGATATAATATAAATAAACATGTTGAAATATACATAGAGTATATGTTTATATGTATATATATGTTTATATACTATGTTTTGAAAATGAATTTTGAATTTTTTAGTAGTTGGACGTAGAAAACTCCCCCATTTTGAACTTACGATAATACCTGATATAATTGGTAAATATGCGGATATAAAGATGTTAATACAGGTATTAAAGAAATTTTACAGATAAAAAACTTTGGTTTTTTTTCTTAATCCATTTTGAATGTATGGAATTGATATAAAGCGAAAAAAGTTAAATTTTGTTCTTATATCTGAACTGAAAACTTCATTGTTCACATCTGTAAATTATGTGCAAACTTTAGAGAGTTGTGGATTTTAGGCTTGCACATTTAAGGGAGTCCACTGTATGTGATATAAAATTATAAAATAATGAAAATAATGGTCTCGAAACTCAACAAGTGTGACGTTTATTGCATTTGTATAAACTGGTCTTTTCCCCTTAGCTGTCAGCAACAGTGGGTCCCATCAAAAACCCGTTTCGACCTTAGCAGGTGTACTTGTATACTTATTCTGCGGGACTGTCAAATGTTTCCATTTGCGGTATGATTTCATATTCTCTGAAAACCTGCCAAGAAGGAAACACAGTTGCAAAATGTTCCATTTTATATAAATTTCAAATTTTAGGAACTATAAATATGTAATGTTGTTTTCGTGTAATCCTGATTTTTTTAAATTAAATTTTAAGATAATTCACGTTCGCAGAATTCATTGCAATATATTTACAATCTTCACAAGTGCACTACAATGAAAATACATTGCAATAGTTTCAGGGGATACAGCTAAAACAGAACATGTTCATGTTGAAAATTTGCCAAAAACAGAAAAACTCATAGCTTCGCAAAAGATGTATCTTTGAAATATGTCTTTTAACATTATACCATTCAGCACCTGCCTCAAATGGTATTTTTCACGTATTCTTTGTGATTCCGTCGAAGTAGTTTTGATTGTTGAACTCAAGATTGAGAAACCAGCTATTCGTTTGATGTGGATGAGTCCACGGCATATGCTTGTCGATGTCACTCGTTACATTATATAATTACACTGTAAATTATATTAAATGATGTAGAATGATTTAGCAATTAACATTAACATTTAGAATTTTAAAAAATTTGATATCTGGAGAATTTCTTGCTAAACACATTTGCATATTAAAATTTCATTGCCACAAAAAAATATTTTCTCTCTGTACTTTGTAAAATGTATTATCGTTTTTTTAGATGTTATTAAGTTATATTGCTATTTATTTTATTTACAATTTAATTTTTATACTGTTAGGAAAGGCATCTGAAACACCATTGATTCCGCTAATTTCAGATAATTGGGAGTTTACTGTTGTTTTTAATACCACCGTAGAAATTGTATTGCAATTTATTTTCAACATCGATTTTAAATTTATGTGATATGTTTATTTATTTATGTTTTATGAAACGTAAAACTGATATTAATTAATTTTATTTTATTGCAGATGCATAAAACCATTAACCTAACACATCACATCACTCAAAATATCTTCAATGTGTAAAACCAGTGCAGCAAAATATTTCTTATCAGAACTTTTTGAAAAAATCAGCTTCTAACTCACAACCTGAAAAACCTTTTATTTGTGAGTTATGCAAGAAATTCTGACAAAGCAGTCTTTTTTGTGTGAGGTATGCAATAAAGATTTCTCTCACAAGAGCGATTTAAGCAGGCATATGTTAACTCATACTGGTGAGAAACCGTTTGAATGTCAGGTATGCAACAAGAAATTCTCTCAAAAGGGAGATTTGAGCAGGCATCTGTTAAATCATACTGGTGAGAAACCTTTTGTATGTGAGGTATGTAACAAGAAATTCTCTCGTAAGAGCCATTTAAGCAGCCATCTGTTAACTCATACTGGTGAGAAACCTTTTGAATGTGAAATATGCAACAAGAAAGTCTCTCTAAAGAGTGATTTAAGGAGGCATCTGTTAATTCATAATGGTGAGAAACCTTTTGTATGTGAGGTATGCAACAAGAATTTTTTTAAAAACACAGATTTAGCCAAACATTTTTTAATCCACACTGGTGAGAAACCTTTTGTATGTGAAATATGCAACAAAAAATTCTCTCAAAAGGTCAATTTAAGGAGCCATCTGTTAAGTCATACTGGTGAGAAACCTTTTGTATGTGGTGTTTGCAACAAGAAATTCTCTAACAAGAGTGCGTTAAGGAGGCATCTATTAACTCATACTGGTGAGAAACCTTTTGAATGTGAAGTATGCAACAAGAAATTTACTCGGAAGTATGCTTTAAGCAAACACTTCATAATTCATTCTGAAGAGAAATCTTTTGTGTGAGGAAGATGTGTCAAGATATTCTTTCAAAAGATTTGTTAAATAATGCATCTGTTAGTTTATGCTGGCGAGAAAATTTTTGTGTGATAAACAAAAATAATTTCCAAAAAAGCTGTCTAAGTGTTACATTTTGCTCTTAAAATTTGCTAATTGCAGATGACTAATTGTACCATAGTCCATAAAGAAATAATTCTTTCCATTTATTAATGTGCGAAAAAAAACAGTGACACATAAAAATCTGCCTATCGAACTAGTAAATCAGCACATCAGGAACTATACCATGAGCCATAGCAAACACAATTTATTTTTATAATTCTTTATGTTATCTGAAATGTATTACATGTCTCTGTTTTTTTACACTTATAAGCTTTTAAGCTTTTATAATGATTCATAATTTTTAATTGAAAAAAACCTTTGTTAAACCTGATTTCTCATAATAAAGTTCTTTGATGGTAAAACTGAATTTCTTATTTAAGCTGAAATTAATAGTTTTGTAAATGGAATGTCCCCTGACTTCATAATATTGAGAAAAAAAGATATGTGTGTAAAAGTGTTTCATACATTATTTGTTAATTAAAAAAATGATGACTTTTGAAATATAAGTAAAGCTTTTTAAAAGTGTTTTAAAATTTTGCTTTTCTCATTCGGATCCTATCAAAAGAAAGTATCTTAATTTAATTGACATGTCCTTACTGATAGCTTACGTAAACTTTTAAGTTTCTTCATTTCAAGATCGCCTTTTCTGATTGTTTATTCGTAAGGAATAACAGTCTAGAGTGATTTTTAAATGTCAAAAAATATTGGTTAAAAAAAGAATGAAATATTTGTTTACCACAGGGAATTCTATCTCTAAAACGTTCCATCAAACTTAAAAAATGTTTATGATTTCGGTATAAGTCATGCACATTTGATTATGACTTAACTCTTTGGAATTACGCATATTACCATGTAATTAATGTGAGATACTGAGGTCCACTATACTACATTTGTTATTGAAAATGAATTATGTGCAGTCAATCAGGGTAACTTTGCTTCTTTTACGAAACTTTGATCTAATCTGCCGCCTTGACGAATTCTTTCCGATGAGCTGCCAAATACACACGAGTGCATCTGTCTATATTTTTGAGACCAAATTCTTTGCCATTAACTAAGGTGACGTAACAGATTTAATCTTTTTTTCTTTTGGACCAAAGTTAACCCGATAGACTGTAGCATTGTTAGTTTCTTCAGAAAGACGCTCAGGTACTACTAGTTTATCTTTGCCAACCAAAGGACTATCGGCAAACTATAAGATTACATACCAATAATGGACGATTGTAAATGTCACATTCACTTGACATTGACAACGATACACGTGTTATGTCATCAAGTGATTTTTAATTCGATTTTTTATTTGTGTTTTTTGATTATGTTTTCTAATTTATTTGTTCTTCCGTCTTTTAACATAAAAATTACATCAATTTATATAATTTGGGAGAAAATGTTTGACGATTTCTATAATTTGGCGAAATGTGTCTACGGGATAACCAAGAAGTACCGATGCTCAAAATAATTTCATGTTATAATATGGTCTATATGGATAAAAATTTGTGGTTTTATTTTGCATTATTTGAAGAAATTATGGAATGAGAAGAGTACGAATTTCTGAGATTCCCTGAAACATATTTTCTGTAGAACAGGTAGAGCAAAGTATTTGTAATATGTTTACATTTCGTATAGTGTTGATTGTAAGAATTCTCTTTTTTGAAAGCAAATAAAGTTTAATTTGTAAGGGGAGCTTATAGTTTCAGCTAGGTGGGGAGGCCTACCATAAGGCTTAAGCTCAACAAGTCCCACCTAAGGAGAGCTAATAATCGAGATTTAGAAAATTTATTGAAAAACCTATTTAACACTTTTTAACGAAGTTGAAAAGTGTTTATGCTTTTGGTTTGTCTGGTCGTCTGTCCACGCTCTAACTCTCGTAAATATACACGGATAAGCATGAAATTTTTAGACGTTACTGACGTTTACTCTAGCACAAACCCTATTAAATTGAAGCTTCTATCATAATTACTTTATTTACATTTACAGTCATAAGTTTTCCGGTACATTAAAACCTATGGGGAAAATTCTTTCAAATGAATTTTAAAATTGTTACACCTGGTCAAATATATTCAAATTTATATGCAACTGCATAGTTCACTAAATTATGTATGTAATATCTGTAAAATATGCAATGAAAAGAATAGTTATTATTCATTTACAGGGCCAGATAAAATAATTCCATTGCATAATAAAGGGGAGAATAGTTTGCGACATATTTTAATTATGGTAAACGATTGCATGTATAAACAAGTTGATATATGACTGAGGCTTAATATGAGTTATTTCAGGCATAATGCATAGCATTTACAGGGGACACACAACAGATTTGAAATAGTATATTATATCCGAATTACTGTATATTATGGATGCTGAATGGGCTAAATGATTTTTTAATTATAATATGCGCTTTTTGGTTCCACTAAATGTATGCATATCATATGGTGTGTATAAATTTTAGTAGTTTCACAATTTAGATATACAAGGTTACACAAAGAGCTCATAAATGTTACTGTATATGCCCAGGTAGCACAGCGATATCGGCCCGATACTGCCCAATATCGGCCGATCTTGACATGCATCGGCAAAGAACGTTCATTGGCCAATGTCGATCGATGTTGACCGATGTTGGATCTGAAATATTAAAACTTCTGGAATCTTCAATATTTAAATTTTAAATTTACATATTGTACATTTTTAGAAAGATGAAAGGTAGAAATAAATTTTCCTAACATTTTAAATTCTGTAAATTTACGTAGAAAAACTCCTATTTGTCAATATCGGCCAGCGGTCAAAACCAATATCGACCGATCTTGGCTTCCATCGGCAAAGACCGATCATATTTTACCGACATAGGCCAATATTGGTCAATGTTGACGATGTTGAATCTGAAATATAAAAACTTCTGGAATCTTCAATATTTAATTTTTTTAATTTATATATTATGTTTTTTTGGGACGATGGAACAAAGAAATGAGTTTTCATAGCATTTTAAATCCTTTAAATCTATCTAGAAAAAGTCCTATTTGTCAATATCGGCAAAGACCGGCGTAATTCACGATGAAAACTTTTTATCCAAACAGAGACAAGCACCTTTATCAACGCTTCGCTTTTCGCAAACATGGCCGCTGACGCCGAGACCGTTTGAAGTAGAAATTATACAAAACAATGTATTTTCTGTTCGCATTGTGTTAATGAAACTCCGTCGACAACATTTCCTGTTGGTAAATTTTAAGCATTTGTTTACAACACTTTAAGTGTTTACAGCATTTGTAAACAAAGGCGTAATCAATTTGAAATATATTATTAAATGTAATTTTATTATTTATATATTTATAAAACTATTTTTAACTTATGTTCCTTTAATGTATTCTTGATTATTTATATTGAAACTATTGATAGTAACCAAAGTTGCTAGTATTTTATATAATTGTGAGATCCTTTTTATCGATATTAGGAATAAAATTTCAAATATCCTCATTCAAGTGCGCGGTACGAAAAGCACTCCTCCTTTCTTATAATATATATATATAGTCAAACTTGTTACTTTGAACATAATTTTCCCGATATAAAAATAAGGTTCAAAATCAGCATACAATTTTAATGGAATGTTATTTGCGGTACAATATTATATGGTATATGAGATATGGCTTTTAATAATGGGATAATATTAATGGTTTATTTCTTTTCTAGTTTAATATTACATATACTATTCAATAAGTATTCTATACCTCTATTCAAAAAATATACACTAAAATTACATTGTTAAAACCAAGGGCCCAAGGACCCTCCTTTTAGAAATAAAATTTATTCAATGTATTCAACAAAAAATATGCTTTTGCATTCTTTCACAGGTAAATCACCCTGAAATGTATCATTATGTAATGTTAAATTAAGTTGTTTTAAAAATTTACTTTAATTGGAAAATATCTTTTTGAATTCAAATTTTGTAATGAGGGGGGGGGAGGGGAAGGTCAGGTGAAAATTTAATGTAGTAAGTTTGCTCTTTCAACCAGGTATCACTGCATAATGCAGTTGGTGGTCGATTTTGTGTTCTCATTTATGAAATCATAAAACAATGTATTGTGAATACTGTGTGATTTTAGCACTATTAGATATTACTATAATAAAGCAGGGTTGGGTTTCTGACTTCAGAAACTGATTTTTGACATGACAAGTGTCAAAAAATGGTTTAAACTGGCTTAAACCGTCAAAAACATGCAATGCGCTTTAAAACATTTCAAGAACAACAGGGAAACATTGAATAAGTCATAATGATTTAAGTATTGCTTTATTTAAAATTAATTACTGTAATTTAATAATTACAAAAAAAATAAATTACTTTAATTGCAATAAAATATATTTTTTTTAATTTTATTCTAGAATGTTTAAACAGAAGAAAATAATTTTGTACAGTTAATAATCTGGATACAACTCAGTCCTGCAGCGTTTAGCCTTAAACAGCCGACCCAGGTACTTGTCATCGTAGATCGCCCTGCTGTCCAGAAACCAAACCCTCTAAACTGGGTAGAATCCCGGTAAGTAGGGGCCTGTTTATTGGTCTCCGAGTTTAGAGTGTATGACGCCAAAGTTAGAAAATTTTCTCTTAATTGTTGCTGAGCTAGTGGGGCTTGATAGCAAATGCATTGGTAGTTGAGCAAGTTTAGAGGTAGGGAAAATTTTTGTATTTATTACAGATATATTTTTTCTTTTTTCCGGAAATTATAATATACAATACAGAAATAGTACATCTTTTAATATAAATAAAAAATGTACAACTTTTAATATTACATTTAATGTTGTATATATGTGACAGATATTTAACGTGAACTTTTACAGATCAGTGTAGTATTTGAGGTTTCTGAGAGGTTTTAGACTAGTGGTTTTTGACATGACGGTTTAAACCGGATAAAACCGCTCACAGTCAAAAACTTGCCAACCCTGTAATAAAGTAAGAACATTTCATTTTCGAACTATAATTTTGGTGAATAAATTCAAATCCTTGATTTCTGATTAGTTTGTGAAGTTATAAAGATAGAATAAGTTAGCAAATTATAAGTTGATATAGCTAAAATTTATTTCCTGGAATTGTGATTTTTGTTCATTTTATTTTTCTAGAGAGTGTGGAAATTAAGTTTGAAGGAGTAGAAATCACTTCTATCACTACTTGCATTGGAAGGTAGTTGCAGGGTTTCTCGATTAAGTTTGATAGACTTTTCAAAGGAAAAGACATAGACAAGAAAATAGATGCTGAAAATTTGTTTGTTATATTATAAATAATAATATTTTTAGTTTGTAAATAAAATTTATTTGTTATACATGGTAAGTATTAATTTAAATTTCTAGGAGTTTTTTTTTAAATAATTGTATTATCACTTTTAAATCTACTGTCACTTATTTGAAATATTTCAATACAATGCAATTTATAAAATAAATTTTCAAACGTTTTAAAATCATTGTACATTTTATCTTAGAAGAAATAGTTTATAAAAATTTACTTAAAAATTCTATCAAAAATTACAATTTGAATGAAATATTTTAAATTTATGGTGATTTTTAAATCACTCTTATATATTTATTTTAGAAAAAATAAAATATTACATGTTTTCAAAATATATACATATTAAAAATTAAAAGGTTTTAATTTTTACTTTGTATGAATATATTACAAATGGAAAAAATAGTATTAAAATTTTAGTTCCAGAATAGTTTTTCTTGCTTAATTTAAAGACATTGTAACATAGTTAACTGTTTAAATGGTAATTTCAGTTGCACTTTCAATTTTATATTAACATTAAAATTAATTGTTAAATAAAGCATATAATTTTTACCCAGTATCTGCTAGAATTTGTGTTTATGTAATGAAAAACACCTCAACTAAATGTTTATCTCCCAGTTGTGTAGTTTAGACTGATTCAGAATAAAGACAACCATAAAAGTAAACTGTAAATTTTGTTTTAAAATAAATGAAAATATAAAGTTTGAAGTTAATAATATAAATGAAAATTTTATGGGGTTTTAATGTAGTGGTGAAAAAAGTTGATTTATTGCTTTCAACTAAATCTTGCTAGAAAAACATTTTTTGTGTATGGAGGAGATGAGGAGAAAATTTTACATATACAGTGGAAGATCTTTATAGCATAATTTCATTTGGTGCCCAGCTAATAAAAGTAAACGATGAATTTTGTACTTAAGAATTGCAATCCATATTATAGAAATATTGACATTCTTTATAGGATTACATTTTAAGATTTTGTTAACTGAAAATATTGCTATTATTAAATGTAAAATTTTTGAAACAAGTAATGTAATGATTTTGTTCAGGCATGTTTGGATAATTTTTATAAGATAATTTAACAATAGTGAATGTATATGCGTTATATATCTATATTATACAAAAATATATTATCCGCATTATTGTTTATAAGGGATATAATATAAAGATTTTTTAATGTATATAGATTTGTTTCAGATATAGTTGGTTCTATTTATAAGCTAAGTAAATTTTAATGTTATGGGAAATTATCTATATAACACATAATGTTGCATATTTTGGTTTTCGTTATAAAGATCTGGTGTATATAAGTATAATAAACAATCCTAAGATTAACATTTACTGTAAAGGCAAAAAATAATAAATCATTTCAGCTAGAAGATATTTAAAAAAAATAACATTAATGATGGTTATGGTTCATAGATCATGGTAAAAAAAAAAGGCTTTTCCTAATGTATTTGATTTTTCAACCTTTCATTTTCACAAATTGGTGATATGAAACTATTTTTACTTTTTTTTAAATAAAAAAGTAGCATTTTACTATGAGTTTTTGAAATTAGTGTTTCTAGAACATTGATATATATATATATATGTATATATATATTACAAATTTAAAGTTTTTTCGCCAAAACTAACCTTTATACTATCTTAATTTTCCGTACTTACTTCAAATTATTAAATTAAAATCTTGTTTCTAAATCTAATCTGTTAATCTGTATGCAGACGATATAAATTCTTAATTTTCCTTAAAAAACATTATTCCAGTATGCGTAAATTTAAAAAAAGATGGCTCTAAATTAGAAATATTCTTAATTAAAACTTTATTTCTTAATATTCCAAATAAAACTGATTTCTTCTATGTTTTTATCAACCCCTTTTTAAAAAAGTCTTATTAAATTTATTTCAAAACCATACCTTTCAAAAAATATCATTATTTTATTTTATCTATTTATTTATTTTTCTGCCGTCAACCTTCGATATTGTGCATATTAATAAATTCATTTCTTTTCTTTTTATCTTAAAATTAATCATTTATAAAAGTCGTCTGCCTAAAAAATCCCGATTCAATTATAAATTGGTTAAATAATATTTTTTTTAAAAATAAATTTATCGTTTGTGGAAAATAGTCTCGTAGCTGGACAAGAATTCTGTTTACATAAAAGAATGATGGTTTGAGGTTACAGAATGTTCCAGAACTTTCTTTTTGGTTTAAAAGGTAAAAGTCTCGAGATGAAAAAGAAGATTCTTGGGTTGCTTTGTGGATGAGTACGGCTGGTTGAAGTAAATGATGGAATATTTTTTTTTGGATATTTCGGTAAAAGATCGTTTGCAAAAAGGAGCTTTTCCCTCTATAATGACTACAGTTGAATAAATAAACTTACAGCTACCAATGAGTGATTTCTTGGATCTGCTACATTTATTTATTATTTTATTTTTTTCCACGCTAGCCATGACTTCTGTGCAAAGAACGGGGACCCTGGCGATGATGTTTTTGGCTCCTAACTTTAAAATATCACAGTCGACAGAGTCGACAGGATGTTTTATGCTTGCGCTAACTTTTTTGGTTTTTAAAGAAACTTGCTATGGAACGAATCGCAATGTGGATCGCTGAATAATTTGCCCGTCATTATTGGATGTGTTCTTAAACAAAAACTGCCATAGTCTCATGATTTCTGGAGTGACAAAAACAGAGAAATTGTTCCTGTAAAGTGCTTTGAGTCGGCTTGATTTTCCAGAAGCCATGATTTCTTCAATGACTGCAGAACAGGAGATTTTCTTGATTAAGATTTTCAAATCTATGATGAGGAAGATACTAATCTGAAATAATTGCTAGTCGCTTCGAGTCTGATGTGGGTTTCCTGACGCTTGATGTTGATCTGTGTGCATAAATTTTGATTCAGTATTCATAGACATAGTGAAAATTTTTGAAAATTAATGACTTCAAAGTGGTGAGTATGCAAGAAGTATTTGATGAGGAATTTAAAGACGATTGAATTTTATTGAAGATTTTTCAAAAAACTGTAAGTTATTTCATTAAATGTCTTGATTATTATTTTTATTCTTTTTATGATAGATGAAATATTTATTATGTATGTATTTATTTATTTATTATTTTATTGATGAGAGTAATTTGAAGTTAGTTTATTAATTTACTAATTTATTTATTTATTATTTATTGTATGTTATGGATCTGATATAGTAATTTTGAAAAATATGTAATTGATAGAAATTATTAACTTTGAAATTTATTGCAAATGATTTTACGATCAGGATTTAATAAAGAAAATAGAAGTGCTTCATTTATTCTAATGAGTAAGAATAAAAAAATTATGGAAGATCCTAAATTCGTACCGTTTGATCCGAGTTCTGGAATGAACATTTTGTCGTGGTTAACTTATTTTGATACAACATGTGAAAAGGAGAAGAAAAATCTAGAATGGAAATTTAATTTTATTGCGCAATATTTGAAAGGGGAAGCGCAAAAAATTTATTTCAATGACTGCTTAAATTGTACGGATTATGAACAAATTAGGAAAATTTTGATAGAAAGACTCATTGAATTAGACTTCCCGAGTTTTTCTGATTTTTCAAGTCTGAAATTGGATAATTTAGACAATTTAGAAACTTATTTTCGTAAAAAAGTGGAAATTGGTAGGAAATTACATCTTAGTGAAAATATACTATTACAAGGTTTAACTGATGGTTTAAAACCAGAATTCAAAAACAGTATTATTATAAATCCTCCTAGTAGTACCACAGAATGGTACCGGTTTGTCAAACAATTCGTGGAAGTTTCCACCCCACTAGTTTCAAACCAAGTAATAAATCAACCATCAGCTAGACAAAATTTTCAACCTTTTCAACCAACTAGGCCCTGGATTCAGCCAGTTAGGCCCAGTAATACACCTAGGAATTGGATTCCCCAAAGGCAATCTCAGTTTCAAAGACCTAGAATTTGTCAAAATAATTATGTTCAAAATTCATACCCTTCAAGACCTTGTACGATATGCACAAATAGGGGTGTGAGTAATGCTTTTCATTGGGAAAGAGAATGTATTTTTAGGAATGAGGTACCATCCTCTGATACTCTTCCAAATATCTCACAAAATAATTCTCATAATGTTTGGCAATTAATTGTGTATGGATGTACAAATAATTATAATTTGCCATGTGTTGTAGATACTGGCTCAACTATTGCAATATTGCCACTTAAATTTGTTAAAAAACTGAATGCTAAAATTGAGACTATACCCTCAGTTACCATTGGTCAGGCAAAAGGATTTTTACACATAAATAAAAAATGTACTGTTCTTCTAAAAGTGGGTAAAATTAAAAAATATGTTAACTTTTTAGTATGCAATACAAATTTGGATTATGCTATTTTGGGGTTAAAAGAATGTTCTAAATTTAAATTAACCATAGAATGTAAAAATTGTATTGTAAGGCAGGGAAGGAAAATTATAACTAACAGTATATCCATACATAATGAGAGATCCTTTCATTTCAATACAGTAAATATGGACCAAGTACAACAAAACAGAAAAGATTCGGCTTATTACAAGCTATGCCAGCGACAGATCAACCTTTTGAATGTCTTTCTATTGATACTGTTGGTGGATTTAACTATTACAACTCAACAAAAAAATTCTTACACATAATAATAGATCATGCAACTAGGTTTGTTTGGGCTTTTCCCTCCAAAAATGTTACCACTGAAACATACACTAACTGTTTAAAACAAATTTTCAATATCAAAGCACCTCAAAAAGTACTTAGTGACAGGCATAAATCCTTCAGATCTCCAAGATTTAAGAAAATCCTTAGAAATCATCATGTTCAACAGCGTTTTACATCCGCACATCATCCTCAGACCAATGGAAAAGTAGAGCGCGTTAATCAGACTATAGTTACCAGGCTTAAATGTAAAGTAAATTCCACTTCTTCTAAAATACCTTGGACTAGATTATTAAACCAAGTCATCGAAGAATACAACAATACTCCTCATTCTTTCACCAAATTCCCACCTGCTTTTTTATTTTATGGTCAATTGCCTTATGAATCTCCTTTAAAACAAAACTATTACCTTCCAGTAGACAAAGCCCTCAAAATTGCGAAAGCGCGAACTCAGGAATTTCACCTTAAAAGTAAAAGGCTCTATGATCGAAATTTTGTCGAATGCCCATTAAAAATACAAGACTCTGTAATTTATGAAGAATTTAAATACCCTAACACTCGAAAATTAGAACCTACTTTCTCTGGCCCATACAAAATTATAAATAAACTTTCTGATGTAACTTATGAAATAGATAAATTTAATTATGAGACAGGACAGAATTCCGTTATTGTGCATGTTTCTAAATTAAGACCCTATTTTTCACCAGAAGATTTTAAACTGTTTCATGAGCAACCCAAAAAACAAACAAATCCTCAGATACAATCACAATCACTAGATCAAACTGAAGTCAAGACAGTAGATTAAATTTTAATTATTATTCTTTAAATATTTTATCACCATAATTTTCAACATTAGCAGGTATGTTCTTGGTGGCCAACAAGAATATTACTTGTTTTTGGGAGTTTTTGGGGTTAAATTGGGCTCCTTATGCAGGCATAAGGTGTACACTTTGATTGTAAAAGCTTTCAAATTGATGTTGATAAATTAATTTTAAGTGGATATAAGTCTAACTATATTTACTCATGTATTTGACATTAGTATTATTCTATTTATTCAGCAGATATTTATGTTATAACAGTTATAAAATCTAATGATTCTACTCAAACCTGTAACATAATATGTGATTTTCAGTGATTGTGAAGACTACAGATATTAAAAGTTTTTCAAAAAAGCACACTATTTTTATTTCCATTTCTCAATTACGAATGACACCTTTTATTCCTATTGTATTTTATTATTAAAGTTTATAAACCATGTGTAGATAAAACATTATTCTACATTTGTCATTTGAAAACTTATAACCAAATTTGACAATTTTGTAAAAGAGTATCAGAGAGGAATTATTGTAAGGAAATACTGGTTGAGAGTCCATTTTCTAAATAGTTAGATTTAATTTTATTTGGATTTTGGAATTATTATGATTTTTTTATTTATACTTTCGGCTAGCAAAAAATACTTTCTTATGCTATTAGAAGATAAGAAAATTATTTAGTTGCTATATAATTATTTTTATCCTCAACCAGTATTTTCCCTATCAATAATAAACAAACTGTGATATTTTCTTTTGATTATACTCTTGTTTTATTATTTATTATCATTATGATTTCTATAATGAAGTTTAGTACTAATTATACTCTTATTGAGAAATATTAGGATATGGAGTCTTATTATGCTACTTATTATTATTGTTATTATTATTAATTAAATTTTTCTATATTATTATTTATAAAATTTTGAAGTGATAATATTTATTATTAGAAATTTGACATATTATTAAAAAATGTTGGGACCCAACAAAAAACAAAGATTAAACAAGATTTGAAGATCTCTAATTAAAGAGACTGTATTCACTGGACATTGAAAAAGACTCTTTTATATATTCTTGAAAGACTTTTTTCATTTAAAGGACTTATTTAAAATAAACTATGCATTAAGTCATTGTAATTATTTAAACTTCCATGAGAACGAATTTTTATTGTTTTTATTATATTTTTTATCTTTTGCTTTCTTTTCATTACTTATTTACTGTTATTGTATGTATTATCTCCTATGCACTTACAAATGGTAAGTGATATTGTAACATTATTGTATTTCTTTCAGGGAAATGCTCCTACCTAAATTTAATTCAGATTAATTTTCTCTTAAATATATTATTTTAATCGCTAATATTTTTATATTGCGTTAATTTTCTTTTCTTCCATCTCTTGGCTTCCGGAGTTGACAGTTTTATTCCAAAATTTAACTCTTCTAAATTATTATATTTCTGTTGTCTGAACTTGTAGTTTTATTTAACTATCAATTTCATACAAATTTTCGGGGAGGGGGGATAATATTACAAATTTAAAATTTTTTCGCCAAAACTAACCTTTATACTATCTTAATTTTCCGTACTTACTTCAAATTATTAAATTAAAATCTTGTTTCTAAATCTAATCTGTTAATCTGTATGCAGACGATATAAATTCTTAATTTGCCTTAAAAAACATTATTCCAGTATGCATAAATTTAAAAAAAGATGGCTCTAAATTAAAAATATTCTTAATTAAAATTTTATTTCTTAATATTCCAAATAAAACTGATTTCTTCTATGTTTTTATCAACCCTTTTTAAGAAAGTCTTATTAAATTTATTCCAAAACCATACCTTTCAAAAAATATCATTATTTTATTTTATCTATTTATTTATTTTTCCGCCGTCAACCTTCGATAGTGTGCATATTAATAAATTCATTTCTTTTCTTTTTATCTTAAAATTAATCATTTATAAAAGTCGTCTGCCTCAAAAAATCCCGATTCAGTTATAAATTGGTTAAATAATATTTTTTTTAAAATAAATTTATCGTTTGTGGAAAATAGTCTCGTAGCTGGACAAGAATTCTGTTTACATAAAAGAATGATATTTTGAGGTTACAGAATGTTTCAGAACTTTCTTTTTGGTTTAAAATGTAAAAGTCTCGAGATGAAAAAGAAGATTCTTGGGTTGCTTTGTGGATGAGTACGGCTGGTTGAAGTAAATGATGGAATATTTTTTTTGGATATTTCGGTAAAAGATCGTTTGCAAAAAGGAGCTTTTCCCTCTATAATGACTACAGTTGAATAAATAAACTTACAGCTACCAATGAGTGATTTCTTGGATCTGCTACATTTATTTATTATTTTATTTTTTTCCTCGCTGGCCATGACTTCTGTGCAAAGAACGGGGACCCTGGCGATGATGTTTTTGGCTCTTAACTTTAAAATGTCACATATATATATTAGAATGTTAAGTATGAATATAAATTTAAGTTTGAATTACAAAAATAGTTTTTTGCATATATGTATCTTATATAAATTGTTTTTAACTTAGTTTTGCCAAGATATTACAGCTTTTATTCTCTCTCTAAATTTATACATAAATGCAGTTAAACAAGTTTGAACATCTATATTTATGACTAGCTAATCTTCCCGGCGTTGCTCGGGTTCATCAAAAAACAGAAAGAATTCCGAAAAAAAAACTTTGAAAAATCATAACAAAAAAGCTCAATTTTTTTTTTAATGCTGCACGTACTTCGTCTAAACTTCATCGAAAAGAGTAGGGCTAGAAAATTGAAACTGGATTTTTTTTACCAATGTGGAAAAATCGGTACTTCTCTGTTATCCCGTCGACCAATTTTGCCAAATTATACAAATCGCCAAATTATACTTATTGATGTATTTTTTATTTTAAATAACGAAAAAACAAATAATTAGTAGAATATTAATAAAAATATTTATAAAAAGTCGAAATAAAAGTCACTTAATGGCATTTTAACACGTGTATCGTATTTAATGTCATTGAATGTGACATACACGATCATCCATTATTGGCATTTAATTTTATAGTTTGGCGATAAATTTTTGGTCGACGGGATAACCTAGTAGTATCAAAAAATCTTATAAAATCGCAAAAACATATAAAATCATATAAAAATATTTAAAAAAAATTTGAAAATCCTGTTTCGGAATTCGACTAAATTTTGTGGAAAAGAAGGCAGAATTTAATACATTCGGTTAAAAATTGAACACCTAAAAAAGCGAAGCGGATTGCAAATAAACGTGAACAACGCATTAAAAAAGGCAAATTTTTCAAAAAACACGGAACTCAAAATTTTCTTTATTTGAATAAAAGTTTTGAATCTAATTAGTTAAATGGCAAGCACTGAAATACGAAAAAAATCGCAATAAAAATCTTTAATATAGCAAAAATCTCAGAGGAGAAAATTGATCACATTAGCAAAGAAATTTAAAACCGAATTCCTTTTCCGTATTTGAAAAAATCGCCGTGAAATCAAACAAACAAAAAAGCATTAAAAATCGCTGTAGATTAAAATAGGAGAGCAAAACAGTTACCTTAAAGGCTAAAAATTTAAAACCAAATTCCTATTACGGTAGAAGTTTAAAATCGAATTCCTTTGAAAAATTTTAAAAATGAAAGTCCAAAAATTGCATTGAAAATTGTATTAAAAATCGCAATGTATTAAAAAATGGCTAGGGTAAAAATTTACTGTTAAAAGATAAAATACTTCAATCAAAAAATTAATTATTCGAAACAAAATGTTTGAAATAGAAATCAGTTTCTGAATGTCTGAAAATTGCATTAAAAATTAGAAAATTGCATTAAAAATCGCTAAATATTTGGATGCCAATGGTTAAAAAATTAATATTAAGGCGAGGGGGGATTGTAATCAGAAACTATCCATGAATAACAAAATGTTGACATGGAACGCTAAAAATTCTATTAAGAGATCAAACATTCCAATCAAAAAATCGCCGAGGAACTTAAAGAATGGCTGAAAATGGCATTGAATATTATATTAAAAATCGCCGAATGTTTGAAAATAATAGCTGCAAAAATTTAATATTCAGTCGGAAAACATTTTATCGGAAATCGTTCATGAATAACAAATACATTAGACTTAAAGTTTAGTCAAAATTCATTTTATTAATATCAAAGAATATCAACAAAATGCGAAAAAAACATTAAAAATTGTATTAAAAAATTTCCTTAAAAATCCAAAAGTCATTGCGCGAAATCCAAATAAATCAATAAATAAAATAAATAATATTGAAAAGATAACAATATTCACTACATTAGGTTAAAAGACTGAAATCGTATTCTTTTCACAAATGTGGAAAAATCGCCTCGAAACATTTTAAAAAATACGCTAAAAATTGCAAAATTATTAATAACAAAATCAAAAATCGGCCTTCGAGGTGCAAAACTTTATATAGAGAGGTACCTTCTTCGAAATTTTCTAGCTCTTCGTGCAGCGGTCTTTTTAGAACATCGTCGGCACTTTACAATTTTCATTATGTATCATAAACTATCTTAAAGTTTCAAACATACCTCCTTGATACATTTCTTAATTTTGTTCGCACCCCTCGCTTTTCGCACCTTGAAATGTGTCACACCATATTTTATAGTTTTTTTTTATCATGCATTATAAACTATCTAAAATTTAAAAACAAATCACATTGTTAGATTTCCAAATTTTAACAAAATCGCATTCTGTTAGTTCCATATTCCACCACCATTGGACTTACTGCATTCTTATCAAAACTCTATCTAAACAAAACTCCGTTAAATATCCTACCAGGAGATATATTACTCAAGGGAGTGGCGGTCAAAAGCAATAATTTAAGAAATTTGATAAAATTACTATTCAAAAATAGTGGTACCTGAACTTTTGACATTTTAGGTACATTTCGCAAAAAAAATACTACCTATTACATTCTCAATGGTTCAAGTTTTTTATAGAACAACTATAAAAAGAGAAATAGATGCTAAACGCAATAAAATCTCGAAAAATCGCTAAATATTGCATTAAAAATCGTTGAAATCTAAAAATAGAAACAGTCAAAATTTAGTAAATTAATCCAAAAGTTTGAAACAATTTTCTTTTTTTCAATGTCCAAAAATAGTCACAAAATGCGAAAAAACACAAGAAATTTCATTAAAAAATTCGTTAAAAATTCAAAAATCGCTGTACGAATTCATAAAAGACTTTACTGAAAAGAGAACAAAATTTACTATATTGGGTTAAAAGAATGAAATCGTATTCTATTTATTAATGTTAAAAAATTGCCTAGAAATACAAAAAGAACGCTTAAAATCGAATAAAAATTTAAAAATCTAATGAAAAAATCGAAAATCGGGCTTCGAGCTATAAAACTACATGTATAAAAGTACCTTCCCTCCAAATTTTGTAATTCTACGTACAGCGGTCTCTTCAGAACAGCGCTGACACACACACAAACTTCTATTTTTATTATTACGAGGTGGAACCCGTCGAAATTCGTCAAAAGAAAATGTTTAAGAAGAAACTGTCTCATTGATTTATAATAAATCGACAAAATTAGTTACATTAAAAAATGCTAGCCTAGTATCAGTCTAGCTCTAAAGCAAATATTATTTTAAGATAAAATTAATAAAATACTATAAAAATGAGTTGTCCAAATTAAAATTAAACTTTTCTCTCAATATTAATATCAGTACACATGTAGAAGGAAAAAAATATGGAAATTTTATAAGGAAACTTGCATGTTTTCTAAAGCAGTAAGTAATTTACCATCCAAAATATTTTGCCGCAGTGTGCCACTAATGGCATTTTGCATCACTAAACCTTATACAACAATATGAAACATTGAAATTTAGAAAAAAAAAAAAGTTTTTCAATTTTATCAGAAAATTGCATGAATGAAGATAAATCTCATTATTATCTCAATTCTGCAACAGTAAAAGCTATCTAAATAACATTTAATTGCTATGTAAATTATTAACAACTATCTAAATTTAAAAAAAACCATTTAATTAATAGATAAAAACGAAAAACGAAATTTACTTGATTTTATAACAGACAATATTTTTGAAATAATATGCACATTTTATTTATTTATTTTCCATTTTAAGAGAAAATGGAGAGATTCTGTTGCCACAATTATAAAATTCGTAATAAAAACTATTAAAAAAATATCTCAAAAACAAACTGAGATACAGCTTTCAAACAAATTGCATTTAAAAGTACATATTTTCCTCTATACGATGGTGTAAAAATTGAAAATGCACGATGTTTAGAAGTATGAAATTTGCAGTCCCGAAAATTGCGAAACTGAAACTGCAGGGGAAAGTGTTGCCATTCGCAAAATGACGTATGCGTTACGCACAGATACGTTTGGCCTTTATAATATAGATAAAGGCAGAAAATAAAAAATAACTTTAAATTTTAATATGTATTTCGAATATTTCTATTGATTATGTGAAAAAGTTATCAAAATTGCTCATATGGTCATAAAAATTTTTTTATTCAAATACCAATTTTCAACTTTACCATTTCGGCAAATTGCCAGTCAAACCTTTCATTTTTCACAAATTGCTATTTTGGTTTGAATATGAATTTGCACTTTTTAAATTTTGGTGAAAAAAGTAGCATTTATTTATCTATTTCACAAGTTAATATTTTCAGGTAGAATATGAACATAGTGTGAGGAGCAATGCATCAGATTGTTAGTATTATAAAATTTTGTATTTTATCATTATTACATTAATTCCCCCAAAATAGGTACAATAAAAAAAGAAAGAATCTCTCTCTCTCTCTCTCTCTATATATATATATATATATATATATATATATATATTAATGTTTGAAAAAAAATCACACAAAACAATCATGAAAGTCTTGCTTCATATGTTATTTTTTTTTCTTTTCAGAATATCTCCGTAATACTTTTTCTAGTTATGGAATTTTATGTAATTTAATAACTAAAGAAAAAAAAGGAATCCTGAAATAAATTTGGGAAAAGGAAAAAAAGGATCTTTATAGAAATTGACCTTAGCTATCCAGTGCGGTGGAGGAAAAAAAATAATATTTAAATGAATAGAAATCCGGTGGATATTAATAAAAACTGGATTAGACAGTAAAATGGCAAAACCTTTTTTTCAATACAGGGATACATATTACCGGTCCTGGTATAGTACAGGTAATTTATCTCTTTAATATTAAGGAGTCACTGCCAAACATAAATTTAATTTTTAATAAATAAAAATTAGGTGTGTATATAAATAAATATACATTTAAAACTGGACTCTTCAATATACAACGGCAAGTTTTTTTTTCCTTCTTGTAAATTGGTTTTAAGAATTTAAGTATATATTGTTATTAAAAAAGAGAAGAAAAAAAAAGAATTTTGAAACAAAATTGGGAAAAAAATCATTTAGTAATATTTAAACGAAACAAGATATGGCTGATATTAGTCAAAACTGAATTCGACAGTAAAATCAAAACTCTATCTAAACAAAACTCCGTTAAACAACCTATCAGAAGATATATTACTCAAGGGGGTGGCAGCCAAAAGCAAGAATTTAAGAAATTTGATAATATTGCTATTCAAAAATAGTGGTACCTGAACTTTTGACATTTTAGGTACATTTCGCAGAAAATACTACCTATTACATTCTCAATGGTTCAAGTTTTTTATAGAACAACTATTAAAAGAGAAATAGATGCTAAATGCAATAAAATCTCGATATATCGCTAAATATCGCATTAAAAATCGTTGAAACCAAAAAATAGAAACAGTCAAAATTTAGTGCATTAATCTAAAAGTTTGAAACAATTTTCATTTTTTTCAATCCCCAAAAATAGTCACAAAATGCGAAAAAACACAAAAAATTTCATTAAAAAATTCGTTAAAAATTCAAAAATCGCTGTACGAATTCATAATAGACTTTACTGAAAAGAGAACCAAAATTTACTATATTGGGTTAAAAGAATGAAATCGTATTCTATTTATTAATGTTAGAAAATTGCCTCGAAATACAAAGAGAACGCTAAAAATTAAATAAAAAAATCGAAAATCAGGCTTCGAAGTACAAAACTACATGTATTTCATTTCAGATTCAGTCTGCCTTCACTGTTTTTGATCATGCTACCAACCTTGAAATTGAGGAAGCATTGAAATAATGAATTGCATCGAAAAACTTCAAAATGGTGGACATGGAAAAAGAAGAGAAGTCCAAGAAGAGAGAATGAATTCCTGAATACGTCAATATCATAATAATTATTAATGAGATTTTTTGCCTAATATTCACTATATATTTTTTATTAATAAATTCTTTTTTCATGTATTTGTTATGTTTCTTTCTTGTATTTTTCATGTATTTTCATGTAATTTACATGTATTAAATCAAGAGTTATATAAAAACAAAAGAAAAGTGAAGAAAATTATTTCCAGAATAAAAAAGAGGAAAAAGCATATCACAAAAAAATTCTTTTTTGTGACACTACAAAGTGTACAAACATTTGGAATAAAATTTCCTGGCCCCGGCTAATTTTTCACTTCATGTTTGGTAATTGTATTAAAAATATGTTTATGTCTGTCTTAATATAAATGTACCTCTAACGATTTGGAATAAAACTGACACTTTATTACAATTTTTTTTTCTTAAAATATTTGCTGTATGCATAAAACTATAGAACTTTACTAACACAATAAGTTTTAAAATGTTATAAGTTTTAAATTTTTATTTTTCCTTCCTAAATCTGCAATACAGATTTTATAACAATATAAGAATAACATAAGAATAACAAATATCTATTTCTTTCTTTTTTTTTCTCCTTAAGAGATTTTTCATGATGGTACAGATTTAAAACAAAAGAAAATGAAAGTTCAACGTTGATTTTAAAACAACTTCTGTAATATTTTATCATTTATTCTAGATATCACATGATAAGTTGATTAAAATTGACATTTTTTCCTAATGTTGACATTTTGAAAGCAAGTATATTCATCCTTACTTATAAACATTTGTTGCAATTGAATTAGACATAAGAATTAATAAAGTAGTTTTATATTTTAAATAATCTTTTGGAATTGGTTAAGTATAAACTGCTTTTTTATTATATTACTGAATTAAAGCTTTTTGTAACACTAGTTATTTGCTTAGAAAACTAAAAATCAGTTTATTATACTCATATTACTTGTATCTAAATGCTGTTAGTGTGTTTGTATGCAAATACACCAAATTTCTTACAAAGAGTAAATACAGCATTTCTTCATTTCACTTACAATAAAATATGATGCAATTATTTATGAGAATTAGATTTGATTATTTCTATTTTTAGAAAATAAAAATGGTAAAAAATTTAAATAGTGAAATCATTATTTTACTGTTTTTTATTATTTATTATTTTATTTTTTATTATCATTATCAGTCTATATTTTTCAAAATTTGTGTAGCACTAGTTAGAAAACTAAAGGGCCTATATGCCTAAATACCTATATAGAGTCAAAATTAAATATATATCATTAATTGTTAGACATCAGTAAAAGAATTTCGAAAAAAGTAATATATATATAAAGAAACATGGATTTTATTAATAAAGAAATTACAATAAAATGGCAATAAAACTCCCCATTACTTTTAGAAAATCAAAAGGTTAAAAAATGTAACTAGTAAAATCATGATTTCAGAGATTCTTTTTTCTTATGTTATTAGTAAGAGTTGACATTTTCTAATAATTATATAATTGTAGTTTTGAAACTAAAAAAATGTGTATACATTAGTACGGAATTGTGTATATACCATTCAGTGCTTGAAATATAAGTAATAATAAAACAACTGCATATATATATGTATATATTTATACATAATTCTTTTGGTAAAGTATAATAACAATTGTGAATAAAATTTATTATTCATAATGATGATGGATTGTGAAAAGCTTCTCGATACAATTGCTTAATTAAAAAAATTGAAAATTAGCATTTTAAAATATAGTTATTGAAATGATTTATTATGTTTTAGGGTGGGGGATAAATTAACATATGCAAGTTGAAGTAATAATTTTGCTAACGACAAGTAATTATTTATGTATTACTTAATAATATATTCAAGACAAAAAATGTGATCCATCGCAATGTTTGCTATTTAAAATTGCCAGATTCTTAATGCATTTTATTAGTTGCTTTTTAGATTTCCATTTAAATAGATTCAAAGGGTAATATTTAATTTTTGTTATTTAAATTTCTGTCAAATTTGTATGAGTAAAACAACATAACAACGTAAAAAAAACATTTATTAATTTTAACTTCGTATTTAAAAGCGTTTCATTTAAATAAAAAAAATAAGTAATAATAATAGTTTTTGAATAATAATTTTAAAAAAAAACCATGAATAGTTTAGTAATACATAATAGTGTGTAAAGTAAAATAAATAAATGAAAAAAAAATCGTCGATAAAAATTATATTGCCAAATATATATATATATATATATATATATATATATATATATATATGAAAGTTATAGTTTTAATTTGTAGAACAAAAGTTTTTATGTAACAACATAATAAAATTTTTAGTTCTATTGATAGTACATCGCAGAGAAAAATATCCGAAGAAAAGGAATGAGTAATCTTTTATGCAAGAATAATAATAAAAAAAATTTGGGACTACAATTCATACATTAGAATTCATTGAAACACCAATACATATGACATCGCTGAGCAAAACGTCATATATTGTTGGAAAATACTTCCAACAAAAAATTTGCAAGTTATCGGTGGATAACGAAATGATTGAAAACTGCTACGCACAGGATTAAATAGGTAGCCGGGATACGATGTTCGATGGACCGTTTCCCGAGCGGCCAAAAAGCCTATACTGCGGACCCCGATAAGGGAGATAGCTTGACGAAAAGTAATCGAACTAAGTGCGTTCGGCAGAATCTCGGCCGGGAATTATTTGCTGCTTGGGTTGAGTTGTCGGCAAAGTTTTGGTCTCAAAAATATAGACAGATGCACAAGTGTGTGTTTGGCAGTTCATCGGAAAGAATTTGTCAAGGTTCCACTACGGCAGAATGAATCAAAGTTCCATAAAATTGGAGCAGAGGGACCCTGATTGACTGCACATAATTTATTCTAAATAACGAATGTGGCACAGTAAACATACGTATCTCACATCCATTACATGGTAATCTGAGTAATTTGGAAAAGTTAAGTCAAAGTCAGATGGGCATGAGCTACATCGAAGTCATAAACATTTTTAAGTATGATGGAAAGTTTTAGTGGTTGGATTGGCTGAGGCAAGCAGATATTGCATTATTTTTTTCGATATTTATTGATATTTAAAACTCACACCAGACCAGTGGCGTAGCTAGCGGCGGGCGGAAGGGACTGTCCGCCCCGGGTGTCACCTTCTAAGGGGTGGCACCCAATCTTTATTTTCAAATATATACACATAATATTATAAGATTTTGGAATAAATTGAAATTTCTAGCGCAAAACGTATCAGGGTTAATTTTCTTTTCTTTGAGAATGTGAAATTTTATGCAGAATGTAGTGTCTAAATAAGATATGCACCAGGCAACAAAAAACAACGAATCTAACGAATGGGTATGGAAGCGAAAAGGAAACTTTAAAAGAAAGACTTTGCTTCTACATATACACCTCACTGACTTATGCGGACATTGGGACAAAACGATAACTTGCTCCTGATTTTTTATAATGCAGAAAGACGAAATATAAATAAGGAATGATATGCTCAATTGTTAAAATAACGTAAAATGTGATTGAAAAAACATGATGGATTGGGGAGTGACACCATTTACATCCGCAACGGGTGTCCCCCCATCCTAGCTACGCCACTGCACCAGACTGTTATTCTCTTACGAATAAACAATCAGAACAGGCGATTTTGAAATTAAGGAACTTAAAGGATTACAATAGGTATCAGTAATGACATGACAATTAAATTAGGATACTTTTTTTAATATAAGCCTGGTGAGAAAAGCTTAATTTTAAAACATTATTACCAACCTTAACTTATATAACAAATATCATTAGACTGTTATCTTTGAAAATATTAACACACATTTTTTTGTAATAAAATTAGAATACTTTCACTCAATTGGAAATAATCAATTCGTATGATAAATTTACCAATCAGTTTGATTGTGTTAAAATAATACTATATCTAGGTATTCATCGTTATATGGAGTTCCATTAACTGCGGTTTATTCTATCGAGATGTTTAAATGACAGACCAGATGTTATGACCAATAAAGTTATTTGGGGGGGGGGGGAATCCTAGCCGGCTATCACCCAGTTCGCTTAAAAGATGAAGCATTAGCCTTGTAAGCCAAGTATCTAGGTTCGAGTCCCGGACTGGGCTATTTTTCACTCAGTTGGAAATAATCAATTATTAGAATTCTTTCTTTTAATATAAACCGGATGAGAAAAGCAAAATTTTAAATTTTTATTACCATCTTTTACTTATATTTAAAATGTCATCAGACTGTTCCTACCATTCAAAATAACAACCAGTGTATCAAACATATTAACACACATTTTTTTTTCAATATTATGTGTAAGTACGTGAGACATACTCTTTTCAAAGCAAATATTTTCAGCTTAAATATTGATAAGAAAATCAATTTTACCATCAAAGAACTTTATTGGGAGAGATCAGGTTCAACAAAAGTTTTTTTTTTCATTTAAATACTACCGATCATTATAAAATTTTACAGGCTTATTAGTGTAAAAAATAGAGATTTGTAATACTTTCAGGTAATATAAAGCATCTTAAAAATAAAATTCTTTTTGCCAGGACCCATGGTTATAGCTCCTGGTCTGCTAATTTAATGGTTTAAATAGTCAAATTTTTGTTATTCGCTGCTTTTTTTCTGCATTGTAACAAACGAAAAGAAATATTTCTTTTCTTCTAGCATATGCTACGATTAGTTAGCAATTAACAAATTTTAGGAGCAAATATAGCTCAGATAGCGTTTTTGCAATTTATTTCATAAGTTTATCTTTCATAAAATATTTCTCGTTACTATGATATTAATGGATGCTTTCTTAAACAAATCTTTTAAAAAAATGTTTTAACACATATCTCTCACACAAGATGTTTCTCTTCAACATGAATTAAAGCATATTTCTGAGAAAATTTCTAGTTGCATATCACAATACAAAAGGTTTCTTACCATTATGAATTGACAGATGCTTGATTAAATCACACTTTTGAGAGAATTTATTGTTTCATATCTCGCATACAAGGTTTTTCACCAGTGTGATTTAACAGATGCCTGCTTAAATGGTCCTTTTGAGAGAATTTCTTGTTGCATACCTCACATTCAAAAGGTTTCTGACCAGTATGACTTAACAGATGCCTGCTTAAATGGTGCTTTCTGGAAAATGTCTTGTAGCATAGCTCACATTCAAAAGATTTCTCGTCAGTATGAGTTAACAGATGCGTGCTTAAATCTCCCTTTCGAGAGAATTTCTTGTTGCATACCTCACATACAAAAGGTTTCTCACCAGTATGAAGTAACAGATGCATCCTTAAAGCACACTTACAAGAGAATTTCTTTTTGCATACCTCACATACAAAAGTTTTCACACCAGTATGTCTTAGCAAATGGCTGCTTAAATCAGTCTTTCGAGAGAATTTCTTGTTCCATATTTCACACACAAACGGTTTTTCACCAGTATGAATTAACAGATGACTGCTTAAATGGTCCTTTCGAGAGAATTTCTTGTTGC
This sequence comes from Maratus speculifer, assembly GCA_964019185.1. Lineage (NCBI taxonomy): Eukaryota > Metazoa > Arthropoda > Arachnida > Araneae > Salticidae > Maratus > Maratus speculifer. The sequence goes on from OZ025296.1 coordinate 356,272,958, forward strand.
ATATTTCACACACAAAACATTTTACACCAGTATGACTTAACAAATGTCTGCTTAAAGAGCTTTTTAGAGAAAGATTCTTGTTGCATATCTGACACACAAACGGTTTCTCCCCAGTATGAGTTAACAGATGACAGCTTAAATGGCCCTTTTGAGAGAATTTCTTACTGCATACCTCACATTCAAAAGGTTTCTCACCAGTATGAATTAACAGATGTCTGCTTAAAAGGCTCTTGTGGGAGAATTCTTTATGGCATACATCACACAAAAAAGACTGTTTTGGCAGAAATTCTTCCATAGCTCACAAAGATAAGGTTTTCCTGTCTGTGAGTTAGAAGCTGCTTTTTTTTCAAAAAGTTCTGATAAGAAATATTTTGTTGAATTTGTTTTACGCATTGGAGATATTTTGAGTGATGTGATGTGTTAGATAAATGGTTCTATGCATCTTTAAAAAAATGAAGGTAATTAATATCAGTTTTTACATTTTATTTTTAAAAAGTTAAAGAAATAATCTTATCATGAAAATTTAAAACAATGTAGAAAATAAATTGTAACAAAATTACTACCATAGTATAAAAAACTGCAGTTGACTCAGTGGCGTAGCAAGCGGGGGGCGGAGGGGGCGGTCCGCCCAGGGTGTCACCCTCTAAGGGGTGACACCCAATTTTTATTTGCAAATATATACACATAAGCTTATAAGATTTTGGAGAAAAGTTCTGGAAAATTAAATTTCTAGCGCACGACGCATTAAAGCTAATTTTCTTTCCTTTGAGAATGTAAAATTTATACAGAAAAGGGTGTCTAAATAAGATATGCACCAGGAATCAAAAAACAATCTATCCAACGAGTGGATAGCGAAGAGCAAAGAATAGTAAAGAGTTTTTTAAAGAAAAACTTTTCTTTTACAAATAGACACCGCATTGACCTATACAGACTATGGACAAATAATAAATAGCTCCTATTTTTTTTTTAATGCAGAATGAAAAAAGGTGAATAAGAAATGGTATTGTCATTTGTTATAATAACATAAAATTGTAATTGAAAAATATGACAGATTTTTTTTTGAAAGGGGGGGGGGGTGACACAGTTTACTACCGCCCCGGGTGTCACCTATCCTAGCTACGCCACTGAGTTGACTCCCAAGTATCAGAAGTTAGCTCATGCAAAGGTAAGTCAGATGCGTTTCTTAACAGTATAAACATTATAAATAAAATAAACAGCAACAATTTAAAAATAAAGAACTTGTTATAGATAAAATGTAAAGGGAATTTAAGGAGAAAATTCTGTAACTTTATAACATCTAAAGAAATGATGATACATTTGGCAAAGAATAGAGAGAAAATAAAAATTTTTGTGGCAATGGAATTTTAACATGTAACTGCGTTTAGTAAGGAATTCTCCGGATTTCAGAATTTTTTTATCTTATATGTTTGCTTATTGCTCTATCATTTAATATAACTTGCATTGTAATTAAATAATGTAATCAGTGGTAGAGCCAAGTGGATTCCATGGATATTCCCCTCCCCCCTCAAACTGAGTATCTGGGTATCGTACAATCAACAACACTCAAAACTACTAAATCGGAACGACAAAGAACCCATGAAAGATTTCAATTTAGACAAGTGTGTGTCTTAAATGGGTATAATTGAAAGTTTGTCTTTTGCCAGGGCTAACTTTTCTGTTTTAGGCAAATTTTCAACATAAACATGTTTTGTTTTGACTGTATCCTCAAAAAGTATTCTTTCTATTGTGCTCTTGTGAAGACTATAAATATATTACAATGAATTCAGTGAAGGTGACCTATCTTATGAGGTAAAGAAAATCAGGATTAGAAGAAAACAATATTACATATTTATAGTTCCTAAAACTTGAAACCTATCTAAAATGGAAAATTTTTCCATCGTGTTTCTATAATGGCAGGTTTTCGGAGAATACGGTATCATCCCACATGTGGAAAGATTTGATGGTCTTGGAGAATAAGTACAACTATTAAGATGGAAATGGGTTTTTGATTGGACCAACTAATTGACGGTTAAAAAAAAACCAGTTTATACAAATGCAACAAACGTCCCACTGATCGCGTGTTGAGACCATTATTTTTGTTTACATTATAATTTTATATCAAATACAGTGGAATCCCTCATATGTACAACCCTAAAATCCACAACTCTCTAAAATTCGCACATATTTGCAGATGCAAACAATGAAGATTTTAGTTCAGATATAAGGGGAAAATTAGATTTTTTTCACTGGTTATCAATTCTATATATATTTTAATTTGTAATTTTTATTTTTATTATTTTACTAAATGCATGTTTTTTCATGAAGGAAGAGTGAATTTATTTCTGAAAAAATTTAAGATATTCACAATCTTCTTTCCAAATATATTTATGTATTAATAAGGATTTTTTGGTTATTAAGTCTGGCTAAACCTGAAATAAAACTTCCTTATTTTATGATTTTGATATAAATTATTAAAGTACTTTTATGAGGCAAGTTGCACTGAATAATTTAGGAAAATCTTTATCATCTTTATAATGACTATTTAATCACACACTATTGATAATTAACTTGATCTTCGATTTTTAACTATATTAAAAATTATCTAAATTTTTATTATTTTAATTTATTACTTATTTTCATATTTTATTATACTATTGTAAGCATTCATTACAGTTTTGATTGCATCATAAATTAAATTTAAATGACTGATTAAAAAATGTAAACAAAGCAATGGCCAGAAATTAGCAAAATTATAAAATTTGCAAAAACTCTGGTCCCAAGCTGTGTGTATTTGAGGGAGTCTACTGTAATATTATAACGTAATGTGCTACCCGGAATTAATAAAAGCAAATCTATTCTTGACCTGGTTATTTGTGAACTTTTATACTCAAATTTAAAAATTCTTAAGAATTCTGAAATTTGATTTATATTATGCTTTAAAACATACTGATTATGTCATTTCAGCTCTAAAACAGTTTTCGTCAAGAAATAAGAAAATGGTACTTCAAAGTTTGTTGACAAATTCAAAAGAGCAGAATTTCTTGCTAAAAAAACTTTGCTATATACAATTTAATCCTAAAAATTCTTTGTCAAGGTTGGTTATTCGATGTAGAGAGATATCACGATAAATCTGAAGAATATTTTCGCAGATCAATGCATCTTTCTCGCTTGAATTCTTTTATTTTAAGTCTCGTAGATATTTATGGAAGGTTTTGATGTTCACCTAGGTCTTTTACACAATAATGGTAACTTTTGTCATTGAATATTTCAACCAGAGCCATTTTGAAATAAATTAATGGATTTCGAAGGACAGATTTTTAGTGTATTTATTTAGTAACGTTATTTGCTTGAAGTAAAACTTCCTTTATTTATGATTTTTTATGTGAATCAATAATGTACCTTTGTGAGACAAGTTTCATTAAATAATTTAGGAAAAGTACATTTCATCTTTGTAATTAATATATAACCATACATTATTGATTATTAACTTGACCTTTGCTTTTAATATGTTATATAAAATAAAATTATCTAAATTTTTATTATTTTAGTTTATATCATACTCTAAGTATTTATTATAGTTTTAATTTCATTATTCATTACATTTAAATTATTGTTTAAAAAATGTAAACAGAACAATGACCAGAAATCTGCAAAACCTCTGGTCCCAAGCTTTGCGGATTTGAGGGAGTTTACTGTAATTCTTTTAAAACAGCAAATAAATATAAAAGCATTCTCTTTTATTTAAAGATGATTCTGCCCAATTATTCTGAGTACCTTAATTATTTTTAAATAAGAGTAGAACTCGTATAAGGTTTTAAAAATATTTTAAAGAAGTTTTCTAAGTATTCAGTATGGCTGCATAATTTTAGAATTGGCAGACTGAATAATTTGACATTCGGTAGTATGAATACCGAATAGGTTAACTCATCGATAGTATGAATTCGAGTACCGAATAGATATCGAATATTCGATGCAGTTCTATTCAAAATCTATGTGATTGAAAAAACATTTTTTAGGACAAATATTCTTCCTTAATTGAAGAAAATCCCTCGTCTGCCATAAATTTTAGCAAAGTCTCTTATTTGATTTTTTTTTTTTTTTTTTGAGATATAATAATTAGTCAGAGCCCGATGAAAAACATCACAAGTCTTTGTTTCTAAAGACCACACATAGAAAAGTAGTCGTTGGGGGCCATCGTAATACTTACACATCATGTATATGAAAATAAAACATGTGAAAACTATTTATACAATGCATTGCAATTCATAAATAAAATTTAAATATTGTTAATATACATAGTAATGCTATATTAAAGAACTGCTGATGTACCAATTTCGACAAATTATATAAAACGCCAAACTACTTAAGTAGTACCAAACTGCGTAAAAGAAACATACTTATAACTCCAAAAATAATAATTCTATTAACTAACAATTAACTGCGTCGGATTAAGCGTCTCGTTTCCAATTAAAATATACCTCTGAGTTGAAATTTGAATGAAATACAGGGTCATGAAAAATCGAAGAATGTGGAAAACAGGATTACAAATATCTCGGCAACTAATAATCCGATCGACTTCGTCTATATGCAAAATGTGTGTTATTTTATTGCCTTTTACGTTCATTCCTTAGAACAAAAAAAGTCGAAAAATTTTATATACCTTTTATCAGAACGAATTTTTTGAGAGTCCGAAAAAAATAGTTCCAGATAATCGAGGTTCCTGATATTAAATAGGCCGCGTCCTATTCTTACATACTAACTACATACAAAATTTCAAGTCTCTATCTCAATTTGTTCGAGAGATAGAGCGTTTACAGACAGACGGACGGACGCCAATTTTTTTTTTTCTAAAAATATGTTTTTCGGAATCTTCACTATCTGAAACGTGTAAATCCGTCAAAAAAAATTTTTTCGATTTTCAAAACGATTGCAAGACTTACCCTATACTACGTATGATGGGTAACACATAGAGTAACATAACATAACATAGAAACTTCCACAAAATCAAACTAACAACAATAATACTGTTGCCACTTGTAATAATGAAATTTTCTAAAAGGTATTAAGTACAGTTAATGTGCGATTACATTTTCAACAATTTTAACTCGTAGTTTTATCTTCTATACTAATTATAGTTTAGTATTTTGCTAAACTTAAGTACTTTTCTATACTTTAATATTTTTCTGACAAGTAAAATGTGCTACCAATATGGCAGTAAAATTTCTCTTCCAAAAAAATTCTTTGATTTAAAAATATTTGTTTTAGACTTTAAGAAAAGTACATTCACAGACATGAAATTTAAAATTTTATAAATTAAATAGGCTTTGTTAAATAATAACTCAAATGATAATTTTAATAATGTAAAATTTACTTCTTAAAAAAAAATCATGCTTATCAAAAGGAAAGCATCTGTTTCAAATAGTATCCAAAATTGTTTAAAAATTTAACACCTATAAAATGTATGCTAAAATAGTTTGATTATTTTCTAAAATTTCTAAAAACCATGATTTGATCTTCTTTTTGCAGATAATTTGTAATTTCAAGCATTATCAAAATGCTTTACTTATAGCTAATAATTTTATTTGTTTATTTATTTGTAACTATTTCAGCAAATATTTTTTAATATAAATTTGAACACAACTCAAATGATAATTTTAATAGTGTAAAGTTTATTTCTAAAAAAAAAGAAAAAAAATCATGCTTATCAGTAGGAAAGCGTGTTTCAAATATTATGCAAAATTGTTTAAAAGTTTAACACCTTAAAGTACTGGGCTTGACAGTTACTATTCAGCTTGTCAAATATTCAGTTTATCTGTGTGCTGAATATGTTAAATGATTGTAAATGTATGCAAAAATTAAAATTGCCACACTTAAAATTTTGTGCCATTATATCTTGAACTCATAAGTTGTAGAATTTTTCAAAAGAAGAGTTACAACAAAATGAATAATAAAAGCTTACCAATAATTTATTTTAATAATGAGGATGGGTGAGAAAATTGGTTTAAAAAATTAGCTATTGTTAATATCAGAACACTTATTTCCCAGATGTTATGACAAGAGTAAAGCGACAGTAACACAATGAATGAATCGGAAGAAATGAATGACTTGAAAGAATTCATTCAGGTATATTGAACCTTTCAATAAATCTCAGCAACAGAAATGTTCAAAAACATTTATTTATAAAACAAGAATAGATAGCATTAGTCAAAATCCGTGAATACAGCACTTAATGTATCGAGCTTAAATTTTGACACAAATGGATTTTGAAAAACCAACAGGAAAACAGTTTTTTTTTTCCAAAGGCTTATTTTTATTCATTATAATTTTGATTGGATTATTAATTACATTTAAATCATTGTTTAAAAAATGTAAACAAAGGAATGTCCAGAAATCCACACAACCTGTGATCTGAAGGTGTGCAGATTTCAGGAAGTCTACTGTGTCAGCCGAAAAGTGTGGTTTACCTAGAAGTATTGTAAATGTTAATGACATGTTTAAATCATAAACTAGTTGAATTTTGCTCATCTGAATATAGTAGGCTCCCTCAAATTCATAAAACTTGGTATCAGAGACTGTACAGATTTTAGAATTTTTCACATTTCTGATCATTGCACTGTTTACAATTTTTAAACAGTAACTTGAATGTAATATTTAATGCAATTGAAACTATAAAAAATGCTTACAATATAATAAAATATTAAAATAACCTAAATAATAATTTTTAAAATGGTTAAAATATTAAAAGCAAAGGTCAAGTTAATCAATAATGTATGATTAAATATTTATCATAAAGATGAAATGTATTATTCCTATATTATTCAATGAAACATGCCTCATAAAGGTACATTACTAATTCACATCAAAATCATGAAATAAGGAAGTTTTATTCCAGGTTTAACCAGACTTAAAAAACAAAAAAATCCTGATAAATACATAAATATATATTTGGTAAAAAGATTGTATGCAATATTATGCATTTTTATAAATGCAATATATTGCATTTTTTCAGAAATAAATTTATTCCACCATAAAAGAAAAAAAAAATCATGAATACAGTAATATAAAAAAAAATTACAAATTAAAATAAAAATGGAATTGATATAAAAGTAAAAAATTCCAATTTTGTCTCTGTATCTGAATTGAATGTTTCTTTGTTTACATCCATAAATTACATGCAGAGTTTAGAGAGTTGCGGATTTGAGGGAGTCTGCTTTTATTGTACTTCATATTGTACATCAAATATCAAAAATATTGTAAATCAAACACAGTCAAAGATCGTTAATCCGCACACTCATAATCCACAATTTTCTATAATTCGCGTTACTTTACAAATGTACACAGTTACGAAAATTTACAAATTTTTGGTCCAAGATTGATTTTTTTAAAGCAAATAATAAAAAAATTGACAAAAAAAAGTCATAATAAAACAGATATTTTTTCAATGTAACTGTTATATTTTATACAAAAGAAAAGAAAAAAAAACTGTATTACAGAACATATGCATATGTAATTATTTTTATTTAAGCACACATATATCCTTTTTTTAATAAAATGATATAATGAGATAATTAGAATTTATGGTACTTCTAGGTTATGCCATTGACAAATTTCGCCAAATTATACAAATCACCAAACTAATAGCCAAATTATACATGTTGACATAATTTTTATTTTAAATAACAAAAAAGAAACCCAAATAATTAGTAGAATATTAATAAAAAGTCGAAATAAAAATCACTTAATGACATTTTTAACACGTAAATCGCATTTAATGTCATTGAATGTGACATTCACGATCATCCATTATTGGCATTTAATCTTATAGTTTGGCGATAATTTTTTGGTCGATGGGATAACCTAGAAGTACCAAATTCATATGTATCTTTTCATTATACAGTAGACTCCCTCAAATCCGCACAGCTTGGGACACGAGGTTGTGCGGATTTTAGAATTTTGCAGATTTCTGGTCATTGCTTTGTTTACATTTTTTAAAAAGTAATTTGAATGTAATTTATTATGCAATCTAAATTATAATGAATGCTTACAATATTTTAAAACATTAAAATAAGTAATAAACTAAAATTATAAAAATTTAGATAATTTCTAAAATGATTTAAATATTAAAAATAAAGGTCTAATTAATAATGTAAGATTAAGTGTTCATTATAAAGGCAAATTTATTTTTCCTAAATTGTTCAATGGAACTTGCCTCATAAATTATGTACAATACTAATTCACATCAAAATAATAAAATAAGGAAGTTTTATTCCAGGTTTAGTCAGACTTAATAACCAAAAAAACTTGAAAATTTAAAAAATGCTTCAAAAAATGCTTTTTCAAGCAAAAAAGCTTGATTAATACATAAATATAATCAGTAAGAAGATTATTATTATCATTGATATCAGCAATATCTTGAATTTTTTCAGAAATAAATTTATTCGTCCTTCAAGAAAAAACATGAAGTCAGTAATAATAACAAAAATTATGAATTAAAATGTTTGGAATTGATATAAAAATAAAAAAATAAAATTTTGTCCCTATTTCTGAACTGAATATTTCATTGTTTACATTCGTAAATTATGTGCGCATTTTAGAGAGTTAACGGATTTCAGGTTTGCGGATTTGAGGGAGTCTACTGTATACAGTTTATAAAATTAAAATGATGTCTAGGAATAATAAAATGACACATAATCCATAACAATCTATAATCTGCAATATTTCATAGTCCAAACAACCTTTGGCCCCAACTTCTGTGGATTATAGAACTTTGACTGTACTTCATCCACACTAGGATAGATAGTTTTGCTTTGTCTAGCTCGCTGAGTTTTTGCACTGATGAAGAATCTCGTTAGTAGATTCAAAACAGCTGTTTGCTCCCCTTTTCTTACTTTATCTGTGTATTTTTAATCGTTGGTTTTCCATTCTTAAAAATTTTTGCACAAAGGCTTTATTTGCTGGTAATCGTTACTGTAATTACATGGTTCATACATTCTTCAGGTAAAAAAAAAAATTACCTGATCTTTCTCATTAAAAATCCATCTTATATATTGTTGTAAAACTTAACACAATGGACAATTTTAAACTAGATAAATGCTAAAAAAAAAGTATGCATTGAAAAGAATTTTGAATTTTTTTTGGTTTTCATGTGATGCTAGAATTCTGCAATTTTTATACATTTTATTTACAAATTTTAGATTGGATTAAAAATTAATTAAAATTTTCTTCATTTACAACCACAATCAAGATAATGATGACTTTTTGATGTCGTACATAAAAAATTCACTGATCACTTCAATTATTCAAACAATGTCCTGACTTTTTGCCCAAATTTTTTAATTGCATGACCTGTAGGAATCCTGAATTAGTGATACACTGTCATCACTGTTGTTACAGTGTATTTTTCTGGAAAAGGTGATACATGAACATTTTTGCCAAATGTAAGGCAACAATATAAAATATTTTTTACCAAAGCAATTACAAGACTTACTTGCAACCTAAATTACGTCATGAAGACAATGGAATTTCAGATTCTTAAAACCCTTGCTTTTTTTTTTTTTTTTTTTTTTTTTTTTAAGCAGTTTTAATATTTTGGGCAAATTTTATAACATTCGTATGTATTATATTATGCGTTTAATAACTGTTAGGATGATATATTTTAGGGTTAATCATTTTAAAAATATTCTATTTAACTTAATTCAATGCAGACAAATTTAGTTTGTGAATAACACAGTGATCTAAAATTAAACATTTAAATCAAATTCTTAATCACAATTCAACTGAATTCGTAATGTTTAACACAAAAATCGTAACTTAAAACTATATTTAAATAAATAAATAAGTGAAAACGTCTGCGAGAAAAAACTTTTTCATAATATTTTAGATGGTCAAATATCAGTAGAAACAAAAGTTGTGATACATGTAATTTTGTTGCTATAACATGATCAAGTCATAAGTTGGAGAATTTTTAGTGAAGAGTAAAATAAGAAACATGTCCTACCATTCACTTACTTTAGCAAAGAGGATGGATCACCACGTTTATGTTTTAAAAATTAGCCATTATTAGAATCAGAGGATACGCATTGAATATTACTTACTTTTTTCTTTAAGCAAAGAAACGCCAACGCAATGAATGAATCACGATTACTAATAGATGAATCAAATCAAAAGTATTTGATTCATAAAAATCAAGACCACTTTTAATGAATCATTTCATTCACTATTAATTCTTTTATTGGCGTTGTTGTCTTAACCGTACTTTGTAATATCAGATCACTTTTAAAACATAAATTTATTGTATTCAACTTCTTGTTAATGTTAAGGTAGGGTAATTTCTAAGGTTTTTCTTCAACTCAATACTTTACAATTTGCTTTTTGATAATGATTGCACGAAATTTAATGTGATGCAACTTTCATTTTTGCTGACTATCATCGAATGATTATTAAAATGTTTCATTCATAACTAATAATTAAGCTTATTATTATTTATTTTTAAATAGTTTAGTTTAATATTCGAATTTCAATTTAGAAACAACAAGTTTGTTTGAATATTTTTTTTTTTTTTTACGTTTACTTTTAAGACATTTTGTTGCTCATCAGCTGAATTTGATTGTATTCTGTTCAATTGAAACTAAATATTTTTTAATAATTGAGCGCATAATGCAATAACTTTATATAGTTTACTGAAATTTACATATAAGAACACATACACTTTTAATTGGACTCATCACTCACTTGAAAACACCCTCTCCATAATATTAATGCAATGGGCAGGTTGTTTTCGAATTTCTCACTTAAATTTGAATATTTTTATGTACCATTTCTTTTGCATATGATAGCTGAGTTTCATCATCAATATGATATCTTTTTTTACTTTTTTGATTTTGGTTCAGATTTTACCTAAAGTTATTTCCAATTTCAAAATTGTTCCCTCAAAACTGAAAGTACTACATATTTTGTAAGTTGAGTGTAATTTCCAATTATATCAGCAATATCTTAAAATTTTTTTGAAAACAAATTTATTTTTCCTTCATGAAAAAAACATGAATTCAAATAATATTAATGAATATCAATAATATTAAAGAAAATTACAAATTAAAATATATATGGAATTTATATGGAAATAAAAAAGTCAAATTTTATGTCTCTATCTGAACAGAATGTATCATTGTTTACATCCGTAAATTATGTTTAGAGAGATGCCGATTTTAGGGTTGCAGATTCGAGGGAGTCAACTGTATTGCAATGGACACTGCAGCTTAAAGAACTGATATATCAGTTCGCGGCCATGAGAAAGTTAAATTTATCACTGTGAGAAAATAATCTAACAAAATAAAATGTTTATGCTTCATACTTGATTTATGGAAATCCATTGTTATATATAAAATGCATCAAAAGTTTCATTAAAATAAATTTATTAGTCTGGCTTTTTGTAAAAAAAAAAAAAAAAAGCTTGGTTCTACGGCCCCCACTTGATCCTGTGGTCTAAATAGGTTTGTCAGAATAACCTTTACTACTTCAGTTCTGTTTGAACCTTCCTCAATTCCTAGTTTATGAGTAAAATGCTTATGACAGGCATACACACAAAATGATCTTTTAATGATTTTGTTTTTATTTTTTAAGTACAGATAAAAACAAAAGACTCCATCTGACTGATTTTTCTATTTATAAACTTCATTTTATACTTATTCCCCATTTGTTGGTATAACTTAGTATAGAAATAGTTATTAAATTCAGACATATAAATAAATATTCAGTAGACTCCCTTAAATCTTCACATAATTTATGGATGTAAACAATGAAACATTCATGTCAGATATAGGGACAAAATTTGACTTTTTTAGTTTAATAGCAATTCCATATACATTTTAATTTGTAATTTTTGTTAACATCACTAAACTCATGTTTTTTTATGAAAGAAGAATAAATATTTTTCTCAAAAATTAAAATATTGCAGATATCATTGTTAATCATAATCTTCTTTCCAAATATACTTAATGTATTTATCAAGTTTTTTTGATAATTAAGTCTGGCTAAACCTGGAATAAAACTTCCTTATTCTATAATTTTGACGTAAATTAATAATGTACCTTTATGAGACAAGAACAATTTAAGAATAATACATTTCATGTTTATAATGAATATTTGATCACACATTATTGATTTTAATATTTTAATAATTTTAAACATTATCTAATTTTTTATTATTTTGGTTTTATTACTTATTTTAATATTTTATCATATTGTAAGCTTTTATAGTTTTGATTGCATTATTAATTACATTCAAATTATTGATTAAAAAATTTAAACAAAGCAATTACCAGAAATCGGCAAAATTCTAAAATCCACACAACCTCTGGTCCCAAGCTTTGCGGATTTGAGGGAGTCTACTGTACTATATGCATATAAGTATTGTTATTATTTTATATCTTTCATATCTTATATATTTATTATGCATGTGAAAGTAAAACAAAATTATATTACAAATTTTTCGATATGTTTATAATATTACATCTACAAGAAAATATATCTGAAAAAAAAGCCAGAAAATTATAAATTTGAAAAAAATAGTTGTAATGAAAATATGTATGCAGAGTTATTATTTATCCACTAGTAGCATCAAGTAAATAAAAAAAAAACAACCTCGAATACTCAAGAACGCAACAACCACATTGAAATGTTTATCACCAAAAAATGCAGAACAGAATATGGAATTCTTCCCTATGACACTGCTCCAATAAAATAATAGTTTAGTCTCATACAAAAATATTAGAAAAAATAATTAAGATATTTAAGCATGTCATATATTAAAAGATAAAATAGTTGCATGTACCTATGTTTTGTAGAATGTTATATTAGAATTACTAATGTATTTTCAATAATTTATGTTTCTAAATGTGCTTTTTATTTATATTTAACAAGAAAGTATAAATTGATTGAATGTATATAAATATTCACATGCATTGAGCTATGTCTTTATTATTTTCACTATAAAATTATGATATATTTTATTAATAATAATAATAATAATAATAATAATAATGTTCAATGGAAATATAATATGCAATAAGTTTCATAAGTTCAAAATCCAGTTTTTTACATTTTAATCATGTGTAAAATAACTACTTTGTAAATTTTAAAAGGGAAACAGTTTATAAAGGAAGAATAAGATCCTTCTGCTGTGATGCTATTTTCTTTTAACTTCACTTCCCCCACCCCCTCTTAATATTTAAAAAAAATACATATTAAAAATCTATAGTTGTATTCCTAGCAAAAATGCATATTTTTATACTTTGAATCGACAATAAGAAGCTTTAAATATGCTTAAAAAAAGGAAATAAATGATTAAAATATTGTTATTTTCAGTCATGTAACCAGGATTTCTTTAGGAGGGGACTAAGAATTTTCATTCATGTTATTATGTGTATATATATGTTATGTATGTATGTGATAAAACCTGTCACGATGAAATTGCAAAGGAATGTCACAAATGAATTTTCATTTATTTTATATATAGAGTTGACTCTCTTAAATCCGCACATCTCGAGACAATAGGTTGTGGGGATTTTAAAATTTTTAGGATTTCTGCTCATTGCTTTGTTTACATTTTTAAACAATAATTGAATGTAGTTAATTATGCAATCGACACTATAATAAATTATTTATAAAGTAATAAACTAAAATAATAGAATTTAGATAAGTTTTAAAATTTTAAAAGCAAAGGTCAAGTTAATAATCAATAATGTATGATTAAATATTCATGACAAAGATGAAACATATTTTCCTAAATTATTCAATGAAACTTGCCACAGAAAAGTACATTACAAATTCACAACAAAATCATAAGATAAGGAAGTTTTATTTCAGATTTAATTAGATTAATAACGAAAACATCTTGATTAATACATAAATACATTCGGTAAAAAAGATTGTGATGACCAGTGATATCAGCAATATCTTGAAATTTTCCAGAAATAAATTTATCCTTCCTTCATGAAGAAACATAAATTCAGTAATATTAAGAAAAACTACACATTAAAATATGTATTGAATTGATATAAAACTGAAAAAGAGTCATATTTTGCCCCTCTATCTGAAATGAATATATCATTGTTTACATCCGTAAAGTATGTGACGATTTTAGGATTGCATATTTAAGGAAATCTACTGTATATTAATCTTTTATGTTTGTTCCCACCAAATATATACTACCTCTGACAATAAAGTTCGGTGAATAGTCTTGTAGCATTAATGTAGATGAAATATTAACAAAAGTTACCATACCATCCTTCAAAATAGTCATCTCCTATAACTATGCACTGCTGAGATCTGCTATACATGTCCTGGGAAATTTGCAAGAAGCCATTTTTTTGGATGAAGTTCAAAACTTCGTAACGTTTCGTTGGATGTCAGCAATATGGTCAAATCTCTTTCAAAGAGAGTTTGAGTCATGAAAACAGGAAGAAGTCTAGAGGATTGAGATCTGGCGAGTATGGTAAATGTTCAATTTCCACTATCCCTCATGAATTTCTTTCGGTGTCTTGCAAAGCTTGAAACAAAACTTTAAACTGATCTTTTGTTCGCTCATTTTTCTGTTCTCAGTTAAGAACCGACACACTGAACAAGCACTTAGTAAAGCACATGTTACACAGAACATGAATGACATTCATCTGAACAATGGTGGGGGGAAGATAGTCAACACTTGCCTCTAAGCAGGTGTGGCATTTTGTTTTCCCCTTGTTGCCAGATCGGTCATTTTGAATTCATTCACCGAACTTTATTGTCAGGGGTAGTATATAGTAGGTAATATGTGACCAGAGATATCAGCAATATCTTAAATTTTTTCAGAAATAAATTTATTCTTCCTTCATGAAAAAAACAAGAATTCAATAATATTAACAAGAATTGCAAATTAAAATTCGTTAAGGAATTGATATAAAATTAAAAAAGTCAAATTTTGTACATACATCTAGTCTAACAATTTTATTATTTACATCCATAAATTATCTGCAGATTATAAAATTACAGATTTGAAGGAGTCTACTGTATAGTAAAACCAGTCAAGATGAAATCTCAATCAGTTTTGAAAATTTTCGTTTTAGACAGGTTTTGTGTTATTGTGTGTAATTGTGTGGTATTTTTTTAGACGGGACAATGGAATATTTCTATTTATGGCTGCATTCCATTATAGGCAGATTTTTTTTTCAACTTTTGCCTCATTTATATAAATATACTTTTTATGGTACACGTTGGGAAGAGTGAGCTACATTGAATCCAAGTACACAGTTGACCCCCCTTATGTCCCCTTTATTTATTTTTAAATTTATAAGAATTTTCTTTAGATTAATTGATTAAAGCACTGAAGTGATTATTTATAGCCTTTAAAACACATCGTTACCTCAGAATGATTCATTTGATTCTAATTGGTTGTTTTGAGCTTCTGATAATAAAAATTTATAATCATCGTATTTTTCTGTATTGTTAATTAAATGTTATAGATTAAAACACCTTTTTTTATATAAAAGTAATATACTCGTTTTTATTTAATATTAAAGATACTATGCTAAAAAAGAAAGATTTAAGTAATAATTTTATGAGAATGTATAAAACTTCAACATGGGGCACAATGGACCATAATCTATTCTATTAATGTAATACTGAATTATCAAAATATTTAATAACTGCTTATTCTCTACGAATAAATACTGTTTTAAAATAATTATTTAACTGTAAAATAAAGTAAACAAAGAAAAATGTCTATGTATCATAGTAAGATTTTTTTAAAATGCTTTTAGAGCAAATACAAGTATTTTATCAATTGTAACCAGTTATTATTAAAACAATTTCTAGCACTTTCTAAAGTGTCATTAATCATTTTAGAAGTAACGTAAAACAAATTTGGAATCAAAACTTTATGACTACTAATCTGTGTTTGTATCGGTGTTATCATAAAATCACCCTCAGATCCAAGGTTATTTAAGCAAAATTCAGGCTCATGAGTATTTTGGAGTTTCATTTTCAAGTTTTCGTGATGATGATTTTATTTTATTTAATCACTTCACCTTATTTTCAGTGTTACTGTATAAATCTGTTGTTCTTTTACTCTTTTTGTTAATTTTTTTGTTTTGTTTTGTTTGAAAATTTTACTTGAAAAAATTGCATTATTATGTTATTTTGGAGATATGGAGGGAAATTGGCGCAACCAGGATCAAGTCTTGGAGGGGGCTAGCATATTTTAGAGGTCTGTATTTTCCTGAGCTGGTCTGGAATGTCAGACGAGCTTGGTACGATTTTTTTACACTTTATTAAAAAAGCATGAGATGGGACATACTTTTTTTCCATTGACTTGTTAGAGAAAGAAGACTGGGTTGTGGAAGGGGAGGGGGGCAATTAGCAAAACCTGTGGGAAGGGCTTAACTTCTTTGTTTAAGAAAAGAAAACAGTGTTTTAAGTTTCGAATACTAAAAATGTTGATATTTCAAATTTCATAGGAAAATTCATTGATTAAAAAAAAGTGTTGCAAAGATTACTATTTTTCAAAAATTCTATTTTGCAGAATTTATTAAAAATAATAAAAGTAAACTTACATAATTTTAGAAAACGTTAAATAGTTAGATTAATCTTGCGATCTAAAAGGGGCTTGAGCCTCCTTAGCTCCCCATGTGGATGCGCCAAGGTAGGGGGAAACGAAGAGGAAAATAAATTGATAATGTAATTCAAATAATGCTTAATTGAGGACCATGTAACCCCAGTGGGTGGACCAGCGCACCCTGCTTCTGGTGCACTCTGGTCCTCTTTATGAACGTTTATAAATAATTTTTTTTTAAAACGTATTTGAAACTATGTTCTGAAAAAATTCTGAGGTATGTAAAATTACTTAAGGAATGTTCAAGAATATTTTTAGGCAAATTGAACTTTCCATGAAAGAGAAAAAAATGTGAACTGCAAAAGTAGTCCGATGTGTACCAGTCTCCCCTGTCGTAAAACTTGTCAAAACGGTGATTATCTTTAACAGAAACCTCCTTAAACAGAAGTATTACACTGTCCTGATATGGATTCGCATACAAATACAATTTGCTGAAAACCTGGCTGAAAGTGATTTTTTCATCACTTATTAGCATTCCCGTCGTAAAAGATATTAATAGGTACTTATAATCACAGTAAAACCACTTGTAAAAGCGGAATCTTTTTACAACATAATTCTGTCTTAAATGGAAGAATTTCAGGATACCGACGAAACGAACAAAAAATCATATTTAGACAGAGTATCGTAAAAATGTAATTGATTACCCTTCTTTCAATGGAAGTCTAAATGGTATTTTTTTCCAGCTCCTTGCAATCACATCTTGGCAAGATTGACTGTGTGACTATGTGTAACAGAACTATTTCGAGTAATTTTAAGAAAATTTATCTATATCTATTTCTTAATTTCATTTATATTTCTTAATTTTTAAAAAATAGGACATGTAAAATGAAGTTTAATTTATCTCCATAATTGTAGATAGTAATACAACGAAGTTACATGATGATATACCTGAGATTTTAGAAACACTAAGATCTAAAAAACTCAGTCCATACTGAAAAGTTAAATGCATTTTTGTCCAGTTTCGTACAACATAAATATTTGTTTACATGAAAATTAGGAACTACCGAAAATGTTACTCAAGTTTTATTAAAATATTCTACATCAAAATTTTTACTTACAACTGTTTAAGCAAAAATTCGAAATGTTGGTTTCCAAATTTAGTTTAATTTAAAGAAATTTCTGATTTATATTTAAAGATTATGTGTTTAATATTTTTAAAAAAAGACATTCTATTTTACCTAAAGAAACTAGTGATATAACAAGCACGAACAACAAATATAGTTTATGTTGGAAAAATAATCTGGTTACAGCTATCTAACACAGCCATAATTCTTCTGGGTTTCTCAATTTCATGTTCTGCCATTTTTGATACCGTATTTGGTTTCAATAGTCTCTTCCGATATCTGGTCGTAAACTTCCAAGGATGCGAATTTTTTAAAAACAATTTTATTTGCGATTGATTAACACTTTTTTAGAAATTTTGTGTTGATTGAGTTTATTGATTTATTGATTAACACTTTAAAAAAATATTGGGTTGTTAAAAAAATAATATTGGGTTCTGTTACTTTACTTCTAAGGCAATTTATTTTAGGTGGTTCAAAGAGCATTCTCCAAATTCAGTGGTTAGTATGTGAATTAGGATCAATTAAAGCTTTTGATTTCTGATAGTTAAAAAACAGAACCTCACCACCACCCTCTTCATACATAACTCTCCTTCCATCCATGAAGTTTCTGTAAGCAATATTAACCCTTTCAGGTCTGATGTACTATTAATAGTACGTGTTTCTTAATGGAGTATTATTTTGTTTTAAGAAATACTTTTGCTACCCTTTGCATGTAATAATGTTAGTATATGTCTATGCATTTATTAAATGACATAATTTATTTTAGGCATTTAGTAATAATAATAATTATCATTATTTGCTTCATTCTCTTTTCGCTGTTTGCTATTCTTTTATTTTAAACATATATTTCACTCTGAAACGTATATTTCACTTCCTGAAAGAATCATGTATAAAAAGGCCCAAAAAGTATTAGAAATTTGTAATATCAGTTAAACTTTATTGTAATACTATATTTTCTAATCATTTCCACAAAATCTTCCTTAGCTTATTGCCATGTGAATATTAATTGAATGGTATGCAAAACAACAACATTCGTTATCTTTAAGACAGTGAAATGCTCGTTGAAGTATAATTAATCTATTTGGATATCTAATGTTAATGTTATTAACGTAAAAGCAATTTTTTCTAAAAATTGAAAAAAAAATTGCTCACTAAACGGTTAAACTGGACATTCACAAGTCCCAATTGTGGTCATTTCAGATGACTGAGACATTTTTCAGCGGGAGGGATTTTTGCAATTCTCGAAAGAGCACTTTCAAATTCCGGAGAGATGTAGCACTTCTAGGCGATTCATAAGCAAAAAATTCTAAATGTTCTGGAGAGACATGTCGATGCTTCAAAGGTCCCCCCTTTAAATTTGACGTTGTGGTGAAATCAGAGTAAAAGCTGATTCCGATGTTATTTGTATTATTTTCAATTCGTACAAAAATTACAAAATTTCCTATAGTTCCCTAATTGCATTAATGAAAAAAAATTACAATGATAAATAAATACGCAAAAAAGCTGTCCTTCAAAATCCATTAATTTATTTAAAAATGGCCCTGATAAAAAAATTGAATGACAGGAATTGCCATTATTTTGTAAAATCCCAGGTGAACGTCAAAACCTTCCAATGTCTGATCTTTCCTGTCAAAACCTGATCTTTCTCTAAATATCAACGAGGCTCAAAATAAAAGAGTTCAAACGAGAAAGAAACATTGATCTCGAGAAATATTTTTGAGATTTATCGTTTCATGTATTATCTCTCTACATCGAACAGCCAACCTTAGCAAAGAATCTGTATGATTTAAAAAAATATATGTATCAAAGTTTTCTTTAGCAAAGGATTCTACTCTTTTGAGCTGGTTAACAAACTTTTAAGCGCTAGTTTCTTATTTCTTAATGATTGATCGAAAACACTTTCAGAATTGAAAAGACATCATCAGCTTGTTTTAAAACAAAATATAAATCATATTCAGATTTCTTAAGCTACTTTAAAAGAGACATTAAAAGTTCACAAATAATCAGTTCAAGAATACCCTTACGAAAATGGTTTTTAGAGTTCTATAGAATAATTTTTATAGAATTATGGCCCGTTTTTCTATATGCTAGATTATAAGCTATAGAAATGTCTGTAGAGCAGAAATTTCTATTAAACACCTTTTCTCTTTAGGTATTTCGATTAAACTTCTACAGGTATTTCTACAGCTTTTTAACTAGCGTATAGAAAAACGGGCCATAATTCTATACGATTGTATAAAGCTTTTTCTATAGAATTCTAAAAGATATTTTCGTGTGGTTAGAGTTACTTTTATTAATTCTATCCACCACATTAAGTTATAATATTGTTTGACATAAAATTATAAAATGAACAAAGATAAAGTCTCGAAACTCAATCAGTGAGCCGTTGATGCATTTGCATAAACTGGTCTTTTCCCTTAACTGTCAGTGGCAGTTGGACCCATCAAAACCCATTTCAATCTCAGCAGGTACACTTGTATACTTATTCTTCAGAACAGTCAAATGTTTCCATTTGTGGGATGATTCCGTGTTCACCAAAAACTTGCCAAGAAGTAAATACAACTTCAAAATGTTCCATTTTAAATAGGTTTTAAGTTTTAGGAATATAAATAAGTAGTACGAGCAGAATTTGTTCGCTATTCTAGTTGGTTTCTCTAAAGAAATCTTGAATCAGACGAAATACATCTTGCAAAAATTAGAAAAAAATGTTCTTAATATCTAATCAAACATCTATTATTGTTGTTTTATTAATATAATCTTTCATTATCCTGGTCAAAGTCAATGTTGTCGACATAATAGACAAAATAGCTCTGAAATAATTGAAGAACCTATGTTTAACTATTTTTTCAGTGTCCTATCTTCAATTTCTCGCTCCTAACTAAACTTAATCTGAGAAATGGCGAAATACCTCAGAAACGCTAAAGGAATATAGTTTGAAATAATGGTCAGAGAACTTTCCAGTGATATATCACATGAGGGATAAAAACTAAATTCAGAAAATTGTCCCCCCCCCCAGATTTCCAGCTATCACGTCTCAGCAGTAACGAACATTCCCCTATCTTTAAAATTTTCAAACATAATGACTAATATTCATCAGAGGGTATCATTATAAAAATATGATCATTAATGATAGAACAATACAATTGCAAATTTTTTTTTGAAAACTGCTTTTTGGGGACGAGGGGAGGTGAGAGAAACTGAGGTGATGGAAGAAAAGTTCACAATATGAAAGAACGAACTGAGGGCTTTCCGAATTTTTTTTGAGTAATACTGATTTTCGTTATTTCTAAGATAGATCACTTTCACAGATTCCATTGTAATATATTTAAATTCTTCACAGGTACACTACAGAGAGAAAACGTTATAATAGTTTTATGTGATACACTTAAAACGGAATATGTTGTGATGGAAATATGCCTTCAACAAAAAAGTTTGTAGCCTAGGCAAAAGATGTAACTTTGAATTATTCCGTTTAAGATTATACCATTCAAGAACTGTCTAAAATGGAATTTTTATGGGTTCTTTGTGATTTCGATTTAGTAGTTTTGAATGTTGTTGATTGTGCGATTCATAAATCCATATACTGCGTTTAAGGGGGGGGGGTGTCCACAGTATCCACTTGGCAATGCCACTGATTACATTATTTATATACAATATAAATTATATTAAATGACGCAGAATGTTTCAACAATAAGCATTAACATTAGATTAAATAAAGTTTGTAATCCGGATAATTTCTTTCTAAACACATTTGTATACTAAAATTCCATCGCCACAAAATCAATTTATTTTCTCTCTATTATTTGTAAAATGTATCTTTATTCCCTTATATATTAGATAGAACTAGTTATTGAAGATCATTAGATGGAATTATCTCCTTAAGTTTTCCTTATATTGTATTTCTAATAAGTTATTTATTTTTAAAATGTTGCTATTTATTTTATTTACGATTTAATCTTTATACTGTTAGGAAAAGCATTTGACACATCTTTGATTCTGCTAACTTCAGATAATTGGGATTCTACTGCAGTTTTTAATACTACGGTGAAAATTTCATTACAAATATTTTCTACGTTGATAATAAATTTTCGTGATAAGTTTATTTAAATTTTTTAAGGAAATGTAAAAACTAATATTAATTTATTTTATTTTATTGCAGGTGCATAAAACCATTAATCTAACACATCACATCACTCAAAATATCTTCGATGTTTAAAACAAATGCAGCAAAATATTTCTTATCGGAACTTTTTGAAAAAAGCAGCTTCTAACTCACGGCCTGGAAAACCTTTCAATTTGTGAGCTATGGAAGAATTTCTGCCAAAACAGTCTTTTTTGTGTGAGGTATGCAATAAAGAATTCTCACGCAAGAGCAATTTACGCAACCATCTGTTAACTCATACTGGTGAGAAACCTTTTGAATGTGAGGTATGCAACACGAAATTCTCTCGAAAAAGTTCTTTAAGCAGCCATCTGTTAACTCATACTGGTGAGAAACCATTTGAATGTGAGGTATGCAACAAAAAATTCTTTCAAAAGGGCAATTTAAGCAGCCATCTGTTAAATCATACTGGTGAGAAGCCTTTTGAATGTGAGGTATGCAACAGGAAATTCTCTCAAAAGCGTTATTTAAGCAGGCATCTGTTGGCTCATGGTGATGAGAAACCTTTTGAATGTGATGTATGCAAGAAGAAATTCTCTCAAAAAGGCAGTTTAAGAGGCCATTTGTTAATTCATAATGGTGAGAAACCGTTTGTGTGTGATATATGCAACAACAAATTCTCCCTAAAAAAGACTTTAAGCACGCATCTATTAACTCATACTGGTGAGAAACCGTTTGTGTGTGATATATGCAACAAGAAATTCTCTCTAAACAGCTCTTTAAGCAGACATTTGTTAACTCATAGTTGCGAGAAACCTTTTGTATGTGAGCTATGCAACAAGAAATTCTCTCAAAAGTGTGGTTTAAACAGCCATCTCTTAACCCATACTGGTGAGAAACCGTTTGTGTGTGAAATATGCAACTTGAAATTCTCTAAAAAGGGCAATTTAAACAGCCATCTCTTAACTCATACTGGTGAGAAATTGTTTGTGTGTGATATATGCAACAAGAAATTCTCTCAAAAGGGCCATTTAAGCAGGCATTTGTTAAATCATACTGGTGAGGGATTTTGTATGCGAGATATGAAAAAATAAATTTTCTCAAATGTGTTATTCAATCAAGCATCTGTCAATTCATTATGGTAAGAAACCTTTTTTGCGTTTGATATGCAACTAAAAATTTTTTCAGAGGTATGCCTTAATTCATATTGAAGAGAAACATTTTGTGCGAGAGATATGTGTTACAAGATTTATTCAAAAGCTTTGTTGAAGGAAGCATCTGTTAATGTCATGTTAACGAAAAATATTTTATGAAAGATAAAAAAAATAAATTCCAAAAAAGCTATCTGTTCTATATTTTGTTCCTGTAATTTGTTGATTGAAGTTAACTAATCGTAGCATATTCCAAATGTAAAGAAATATTTCTTTCTGTTTGTTACAGTGCACAAAAAAAACCAGTGAACAACAAAAATTTGACTATTTAAACCATTAAATTTCTAGATCAGGAGCTATAACCATGAGCCCTAGCAAACATCATTTTATTTTTATTAGAAATCTCTACTTTTTTACACTTATAAGTCTAAGATTTTATAGTGATTGATAGTATTTAAATTTTTAAAAACTTTTTTAATCCTGGTTTTTCACATTTAAGTTCTTTGATGTTAAAATTAATTTTATTGTCAATGTTTAAGCTGAAAATATTATTTTTGAAATAGGTATGTCCCCCAGACTTACCCATAATATTGAAAAAATGTGTGTTAAGGTGTTTGATTCATTGTTTGTTATTTTGAAAGGTAGAAACAATCTGATGATTTTTTAAATATAAGTAAAAGATGGTAAAAGTTTTTTTAAATTACGCTTTTCTCATCAGGCTTATATTAAAATAAAGTATTCTGATTTATTTGTCATGTCATTACTGATACCTTATGTAATCTTTCAAATTCCTTAATTTCAAGATTGCTTAATCTGATTGATTATTTGTCAGGGAATAACATGCTTGTAGGATTTTTAAATGTCAATAAATATTGGGAAAAATTAGAATGAAAAATTTGCTTACCACATCCAATTCAATTTCTAAAATTTTCCATTATATTGAAAAATGTTTATGACTTCGATATAGCTCATGCCCATCTGACTATGACTTAACTCTTTCGAATTACACAGATTACCCTGTAATTGGTGTGAGATAATGATGTTTACGATGCCACATTTGTTAATCAAAATGAATTATGTTATAGTCAATCAGGGTTTTTTGCTTCACTTTTACAAAACTTTAATCCATTATGTCATGGTGGAACCTTCACGAATTATTTATAACGAGCTGCAAACACACATTAGTGCATCTATCTATATTTTTGAGATCAGAACTTTACCGCTAATTCAAATGATGTAGCAAATTTACCGTAATTTCAGGAAGAAACGCCGCATCGCGGAAAATCACTCAAAAAAATTTAGAAAATGGTCGTAAACGCCGCAGGTGAAATTTCCGCGGTAATCGCGGTTAACATGTTAAACAGAAACACATTAATAAGCTGTATTAAGAAAAAAAAAATGAAATCATTAATCAGAAATTAATAAATAAATACAAAATTAATAATATTATTTAAATACCGTATTTTCGGAAATAAGCGCCGCGACGCATACGAGTTTAAAAGTAAAAATATGCTTAGTGCGGCGCAGCGGATACGGTGATTTTTTTTTCCTAACCGTACCGTAAAATACCGTTAATCCGCCCCCCCCCAAAAACGTGACGAAAAATCATAAAATAATTAGAGAGGGGCGCTTACACGTGATTTTTCCACGATCGTTTCACAAAATTTTCAGGAATGAATCGTGAATCTTTGAATGAATCATGAATTTTGGTAATTGAAGCAACACTTGAAAAAAATTGGTTTAAAAAACGTAAATTCTGACGAAAAACGCAGAAAAAAGGAGAAATTTGTAAAAAAAAAGCATGAAATCAATTAAAAAAAATCTTTAAAAAAAGCACATTTCATCAAAGATTCATGATTCATTCATTTCATCATGATTCATCACTGAATCTTTGGAACGGGGGAAAAAAATCGGATTCAGAACAAATTTTCTGAAAGTTATAAAAAAATGGGAGGGGGAAATTCAGGAAATTCATTCGAAAATGCAATTTTTGTTATTCGTAATCTAATGCGAAATTTGCGTAACTTTTTGCGGTCTTTTAATGAAAATTGACATTTTTTCGCGATATTTTGACGAAATCGAAATTAATTTGTTTTTTCAACCATTTTGTAAACACCGCATCGGTAGAAACGCCGCACATCGCTTGAAATTTCAGTTTAAAACACGTAAACGCCGCGGCGTTTCTTCCAGAAGTTACGGTAATCTTTTTTTTCACTCTTGGTTCAAAGTTAGCCTGATTGACTGTAGCATTTGTTGTTTGTTCAGAAAGATCCTCAGGTACTATTGTTTATCGCGTCGACGAAAAAAATATCGTCTAACTATAAGATTACATGCCAATAATGGATGATTGTAAATGTCACATTCACTTGACATTAACTAAGTTACATTTGTTTGTTATGTCAACAAGTCATATATAATTCAATTATTTTATTTGTGTTTTTGATTATGTTTAACTAATTTATTTGTTCTTCCGTTATTTAACATAAAAATTGCATTATTTTATATAATTTGGGGAACAGTTCGGTGATTTCTATTGTTTGGCGAACTTGGTAGACGGGATTACCAAGAAGTATCGATGCTCAAAATAATTTCATGTTATAATATGGTCTATGTAGAAAATTATTTTCTTTTGCTTTATTTGAAGAAATATTATTATATGAAACGAGTGCGAAATTCTTGGGTTCCCTGAAATATGCTTTCTGTAGAACAGGGAGTGCAAAGTATTTGTTATACGTTTGTTTATATTTCGTATAGTGTCCATTGTAAGAATTTTTTTTCAAAAGCAAAAAACGCAAAATTTTTAAGGGGGGCTTATAATCGAGATTTAGGAAAAAAAACCCCTATTTTTAACTTTAACGTAGAAGAAAAGAAGGTGAATCGAGAGATGAGAATCTTCGGGTTTCATTCTATGCCTGCATAAAAAAAGGAATCATCTGAAATCTCCCCCTGAAATACTTCATTCTTTAGCACACAAAATTTAAAATCTTTCTTTTTAATTCGTTAAAAAGTATTTTAACAATAAATCATCTAAATACTTGCCCTTGAAATTACTTCCATTTTGTTTGTCCCGTCTAATAACAAACATGCATTGTTTAATCTTTATAACTTTTTTTAAATTCATTTACTTTCTGAGTTATTTAATAAATAAATACTAATATGAAATAAATAATCGTATGTTTGTAACAGTGTATATACAAAAACAGTGATGAAAAATAGTAAGAACGATCATTTATTTTCCTATATTAAAATATAATTATATTAACGCTCATATAAATAATATACATTTATTGCTACTTATAAATTTAATATCACTAAATACTTAACATAAACATAAAGAAAATATTCTAAAACAAGTGCTATAAATATTACATATAATACATCCCATTTATACTCGATATCACTGAGAGCAAAATGAGAAGAACGAAATAGATTGTTCTAAATTATAGAAATATTACATGCCAACTGGGCTTCTTTTGTGTTTAATAATTCTTATCCTTCCCGTTGCCGCGACCAGATATATCCGTTAACTAAGCTACAGGTTTCATTGCATCGGAAACTTTGTTTAAATTAGTATAATTCTACAAATAAAAGCCAGTTTTAAGAAATTAGGTTATGATTGATTGTTTGAAGGCTTATAAGCATATGCGTAACAAAAAATTATACTATAATAGAAAATCCATCTTTTATTAACATTTAAAATAAATTGCAGAGAATAAAACATCACAATTTTGTCCTTTTGCTTGGCGGTCAGAGGGATTCTTATACAACATTGTAGCATAGAGTTTACAAAGTTTTGAATTTCATGAGTGGCAAAACACATCACATCTTCCTAATTTCACATTTTAATTCTGCATTCAAGTGATACAACATGATTTGACCAACTTTCGTTATGTATTGTGCCCTGTATTACTACAAACATTTTTCATGGCGTTTAGCTTTGGATCATTGGCTGGACAATCAAGTTTGAGAGTTTTATTTATCTTCATATCACTTTTTAGTGTCTTTTAGAGAGTGAATTTACTTTTTGTCTTGTTGGAAATTTCACAAAAGTCCGTAATTTTTTCTCTCAGGTTCAACAAATGGCATGCTAACGTGCAAATAAAAGTATGTCTATTTTGTTTATTCATCTAGAAAAGCAATTACAATTATAAGCAATTATTGCAATTGTAAGCTTACCTTCCGAGGAAAAAGTATCTCAAATCATCAAGAAGGCTCCACTTAATTGAAGGGTGGAAAATACGTCATTTTATTTTCAAAGTCATGCAAATATGGATAAATGCCATCTGGAATATCGAAATTAAACTTTTTTCAGCACTGAAAATCATTTTAGACCAATTCGTTTGCTGCTTCAGGTGTTCCTCTGCAAACGAAAAGTAGGTTTTTTTACTGCCAGATGTTAAACGCGAACATCAACGTGGTTTTATATTTTTAAGAGCTGTGACATTTTTGTTGTTGTTTGTACGATCGATATCGGTACTAGCATCTTTATCTGTCTTCCCAATTCTTTTTCTGTCATTATTTTACTTGGAACAGTGCGAATTATCAAACTTTAGGATAGTTTTGAAAGAACTTTTGGCCTCGCTGTCGATTTTCCAAAAACATAGGTTGCTGGATTCCGTAAAAATAAAATAAAAATGACTGTCTTTGGAAGTTTAGTTTTATCATCAATTCTTTGAAACTATGTTACGATATTGTTAATAGCTAGAATTTGCTTTTTTACGAAGTTACAAAGACTTTTGATTCACCCTGTAATCGAAATGTTTTGCGAATTAAATGAATGTGCTCAGAATGACTTTTAAATGCGTTTTTAAAAAAATATGCAAAAATGTCTGCCATTCACATTCCGCAGTTTTAGAAATATTGACTGCGTTCTTATGAGTTTGCTTCTGCTTAAATTTAGCCAAATACATACTTTTAGAAATATTAAAAAACTATATGCAGTTTTCGTAAACGATTACATTAATATTAATTGGAATACCATGTATTAACCCTCCAAGCGTCTTGCAAATGGGTAAAATTGTAATGTTGTTTTCTCTGCATTTTGTTTTAAATGCTAATAGAATATGATTATTTCAATATTACATAAAAAATCTTATTTAGGAATATAAATGTAATCCTTGAGAGTCTTAATCATTCTTCAATGCTTTGAAAATTTATTACATTTATAGAATTATAATATTTTAAACATTGCTTATATTGCAGTGAAACCTGGAGCTTAGTGTACGGAATATTACGGGACAAACGCTTAGAGGTTAAATTTTCACACAAAGGATTATGTGTCTGCTAAAGAAACGCGAGTTAATTTCTTTGTTTTTATCCTTCCTATCGTTTTGCACCTCCCTATATGTATATATATAAGATTAAATTAATATCTTTATCAAAATTGTCTCCAATCACCAAAATCTCTGCTTGTTTGTTGTCTCCTCTTACACTTCCCTAATATCATTTTCTATCACAAAATTTTATATCATTTTAAATTAATTTTTTCCTGCTCATTTGTGAATTTATTGTAACGATATTTAATTAATAATCTATATTCCCTCACCCAGCTTCCTCCCAAAAGTCCTTTTTTCTCCTCCTTTCAGTAAACATGGTTTTAATACTTTTTTATTTGCTTTATTTATAACTATCTTGTTACAATAATAAAAGGATCATTTAAGTTAAATATTGCCCCACATCCAAAAAATTCTGTTTCTCCCACATAAAAACTTAAAAATTATTTTTTAAAGATTCTTTTTACTCTATTGTTACTTTGATGCAACAATAAATAAATAACGATCTAACGCTCTCATTGAATTTTCAATCTTTATCTCCAGAAAAATGGGTGAATTTGTAGACATGAAGAAGGGGGAGGGGGCGAAAATCTTGTGTTATTTGGTTATTCTCATCCTTGATAATTATTTTATAAAGAGGAATGAGGACATTATTCTAAAAATTGACATACACCGTGTTACTATAAAAGAATCATTCATTTTCATAACTTGATTTATTCAAAAATATTATACATACAAATATAATTGATGTAGGAAAATAACTATAAAATATCCAAGTTCGTTCACCCGGTGGTGTGAAAGCACTAGTTCGAGTGTGTACACCAGATGACCCGGCAGCACGAATTTAAGTTTGTAAAACAGTTTACGTGACAGGACTAGTTCAGTATCTGTAAATAATTCATTTCAATCTCCTTCGAAATGAAGGTAATGCAAGAAAAGAGTTTCTGAATTTTAGAATATGCAAAATGTCCGTCTGTCATACCAGTGCAACATCCTTTCAGGAGGCAGTACAAAAATAATCGCCTTGCATCAAGTGGATTGAATTGAACTACCCATCACCTGTTGGTATGATACACATACAACTTGGATATCATTTTCATATAGCAATCCTATTTGTAAGTTTAATACTTTTGAATAAATCAGGTTTTGAATGTGAATGATTCTTTTATAGCAATCCTGTGATTCAGAAATAAGGATGCCAAAACTGCAAAAAAGTTCAAAATTATTGTTTTTTCCCGACATGTTCCTAGAAATTCTCTTTTCCTTGTTTGTTGAGAAAGGGTAAAGCAAAAATTTGAATCTCGGTGAAGATTTCAGATAAATCACCTTACTTCATAATAAGAAATATAGCAGAATTAAAAAAGTAATATTAAACAGCGCCGTGCAAAATGGGAAAGCGAAGGGGGCGGTCGCCCTGGGCGCGGAAATTAAGGTGGCGCCAAATTTATATTACCAACGTCATTTTTGACCTGTCACAAGAAAAAGTTGGGGAGGAGGGCTTCAAATTCTAACTTTGCCCCGGGCGAAATTTTCTCTTCGCACGCCCCTGATATTAAAAATGTTAAACTAATTTCTGTGTGGAAGGACAGAAGTGGAAGTGAAAATTTGGGAGAAAGGAGAGTAATTTTCATGCTGTTTATTCCTTTATTCTTACCTGAGTGTAGCAGAATGTCTTAAAATAAATTTTAGAAATTTTTAATTTAGGATGTGTGTGCGTGAAGAGGACTCATGCATTCTAATGTTAAAGAGATAATTTAAGTAACAGACTGTCTATTTATTCTTACTGGAGAACAGTAAACAGGACGGAATTTGTTTGTGTATAGACTAAAATTAATTTGTCGCACTCGAATTGGTGTACGGTCTGTTGTAACTTTTTCATGGTTCAGGTCCGGTTATGGTTCAAAAAGCCTAAAATAATCCCCCTAATTGGAAAATAAGTGACCATTTTCAAATTAGCCTAACTCTGTCAAGGCAGATTTAAATAAGCCTAAAAAATACCAGACTGATTCAGAAACCCAATGGTCAGTTTTCAATTCGCCTAATGCTCTTGAGGCTCTTTGCAAAATGCCGGGAAAAAGTCAGGCTAATTGAAAAAAAGGAGATGATTATCCAATTACACCATCTCTTTTCAAACAGCTCAGGCTCTTTGTAATGAGTCTAATTTCTCACTTCATATACAACATCTACATACAGGTGTACACTTATGAGCCAAAACATTATGACCACCTACTTAAAAACATCCAAAGCCCAACTTTGGTCCAAAAAACAGCTGCAAATCGTTTTGGTATGGATGCCACAAATTCTCTGTAGATGACCAAAGATAAATCTTATTCGTCGTTCAAGCAGCAGTCATGCATATTCGGGACACTCAAAAATGGTTGTTTTTGAGCTCTTGTCTGCCGTTGAATGACACCCGAAATGATCTCTGTCGGATTAAAAGTTAGGTGACCAGAATATTAACTGGAATTCAGTATTCTGTTTCTGGATCCAATCCGAATCCTGTGACGTGGAGCGTTGTCTTGCGCGGAGACTCCATTTCCATATCGGAACACAGATAACATGCGATGGTAATGTAAATGATCCGCAGTGATGTTAAGGTAGTGCATGGCATTCGTAGTCTGTTCTACAACAAACACAGGTTCCCAGGGAGGCCCATGAGAACATTCCTCAAAGCTTAAGAGTCCACACTATTGACCGAAAAAGACCCGGTTGATTATGTTAAGTCTATGGGGGCGTTCTTATCAAATTCGCATTTAAATTCTAATATTTTTTAAGATGATTTTTTTTCCATAGTATAGCTGAGGACAATCTACAATTGGGCTAGTTTTTACTTTCTCGATTTTGATTTCAGAATTTTTTAATTACTTTAACTTTCGAAACCGGTTCTGAAATTGAAACTCTCATAATATAAAAAAATCGAAAATGTAAAAACTAGCACGATTGTAGATTCTTAGCTCTCCTATGCAAAAATTTCTTGTAAAAAATATTGAATGTGGAGTGAGATATTTGAAAACAACGCCCCCGTAAACTTATCATTATCATCTGGGATTTTGACAGTCAGTAATGTAGGTTCTTAGTATCGCCAGAATTGGCCTGTGTATGATTTGCTGTAGAACGGGGATTATCAGTTTGCATAGAAGACGGCGTACCTAAACACCTGCTATCAGTGTGTTGAAGGATAAGTCGTGTTTCATCCAACTTTCTCCCTATGTTCCATGTTCCAGTCATGATGTTACCGGGGCTAGAATAGGTGTATTGGTCGATAATGCTTGGTCACCGGGGGTGCATGACGGGGACTTTAGCCATATCGTTTCACATTCAACAGTGTCAGCTGAGCTGTATGCTCCAAAAGAATTTCCCCTCGGACCTTTATTGTCTTGGAATGTAAATTGAGCCAGTATATGGTGCTGATTTTTCTGGACCAAGGGAGGGGGGTCTACGACATCCCTTTTATTTGACAATGCTTGGCCGTCCAACGCAATGGCCTCTACTGATGGTTTCGCCGTCATTATTCCACTTCTTACGAGTAATAACAATGTTATATGAGACGTATGATATATATGTTATATGAGACAATGTTATATGATAACCCATGAGGCGTACTGTTTCCAAGTTACGCATTCTGAATCGTTGGTGACTGCCCTCAAATCCTGGAATCCTGCCCTCAATCAAAGTTGCTTAGATATGCGGCTTTTAATCTCACAAGCAGACCTAAACGCAAAAAATATCGCTTAGACTCCCTAGCAGCATTTTAAATACCATTCCCACCAGATTATATGCTTTCCACGCCATCCAAGCGAGTTTATTGCAAAATGTAAGGGTGGTCAAAATGTTTTGGCTCTTGAGTGTAGACTGAGCACATACTAAGAGATTTTAGCGCATGTTTTTTAACTTTTAAAACGACGATAATGGACATTTGTAGTGATCGTATTAAGAAGATCAAAAAATCACCAGCACTCATTTTTACACAATTTAGGTAAAAAATTCGGCAGTAGGTCACCCACATTTTTTGTTTAGCTTTTCTCATTGCCAATTCGACGAAAAATGGAACTTCCAATAAAAACTAATCAATTTCTTTACTTGTTCTTTCAGCTGAATCCATTTTGCATTGGTTCACAGAAGGCCTCATTACATATTCATATGGAATGCTAAGAACACAAAAATCAGCGTGAAACCTTCCATATATGTGCGTGTTTGTGTGATGGAGATGGCTGGAAATTTCTACCACACATGCAAATCTGAAAATTTGGCAGAGATAGTCCAAAGCTTAGCCTGGTGTACATTAGACTAAAATTTTTAATTTTTGAAAATTAGACCGGAATATTAATTATAACTTCATGAAATACACGATTTTTTTCACAAAATGACAAAATCGCAATCACATTTGAACTTGATTCCACAGACGAAATAAAAGAAATTCCAGTAATCAGAAAAAAGGAAACTAATCAAGGTAACAATTTGAAATTTTAGAGCACATATAGAAAAATATTTTGAAATTTTGCTCATAATATTTGAAAACCATATGAAAAACTGGTGAAATCAGAGAGAAAAATAGAGCTCTATCTGAAAAATGATACAATAACAAATTGGGAAATATTTTCAATATAAAAAAGTGCGTATAAAAGAAATGGAATCAAATTGTCTGTAAAGCTCATGAAATCATCTAAAGTTTTGTTAGCTGAAAATGTGGACTGAGCTTAACTTTCTCCTCGAACTCAATCATGGAAAATGAAGGCATTTTTAACACACTCCATATCCCAATAATCCATAACCAACTTAAAAATTTGGGTTCATAACTATAAGTTACATGCTGATGTAATAAAGAACGAGAACCTAAACGGTCCATTCCGTACAAAGTGTGGTCAAAATTAAATTCAAGGGGTTTTTGATTAGTGGAAGATGAAAGCTCCAAGTAAACTCAAAGTCTTAAACATATACGATTCAACCATATACTAAATATTGCTGTTCAGAAATATTTTTCTACATCAATTTCTCAAAAACCTGACAATAAGAATGTTACATGGTAATTATTACTTCATGGTTTATATTCGTTTAGCGTTGAGGAACTTAGCTGATTTGACACATCATAACTATGCATTCTATTAACTACTTTGCCCAGTAATCATTTTGAGTGGATAATAGTATGACTCAGAATATAAACTCCAGTAAAGCTCAGTCCACATTTTCAGCTAACAAAAATTTGGGCAATCTCCTGAGCTTTACAGATAATTTGATTTCTTTTTTTTCTACGTACTTTTTTATATTGAAAATATTTGCCTACTTGTTACTGCATCATTTTTTAGATCAAGCTCTACTTTTCCCTAAGTGTCCATCAGTTTTTCATATGATTTCACAACTTTTTCTGATCCTTTCAGGAACTTGATGGCGAACCAACTTTAAGTAACAAATTTAAACTAACATTAGTATTGGTTAAAGTTATTAGAAGACATAATAGTTTATAAAAATATCGGAAATAGCGCTAAATTGGCGTCACTTTTGACTAATAATTTTGATCGACAGGTATGACGATATATCGCAACGTTGGCAACCTTTGGTGACAGAACCGTGGTAGTCCCACCTACAGTTTCGCGGTATCAATGCAGATTTCCATTTGTCCATTGGTATCTATCTACACATATTTTCACTGCTCTATTTAGAAACCGTTATTTTTTATTAAAAAATCCCTTTGTAATGGAAATATCGGTATTATAGTAACTGTTTTAACATTCAAATAAAAATGTGATATTGTTTTAACATAAATTTAGTTCCAGTTGACATATTTGTTTATGAAAGATATGCATTTTCTGTTTCGAATAACGTCAACTTCAAAAATGCAAAAGTCTATCAGGATAATTTGAATTTTTATTTAATTATAAAAAAGAACATGCTATCATTTCTTTTTAAAATTATTATGCTGTTTTTAGTTGATGGCAACTTGAAACAAGTGGTTAAATTAGCAATTAAAAAGGGGAGATTTCTATAATATTAAATTAAAGAAACTATAGCGCTACATAAATTTTAAATGGATTCCATTTCTTTAATATTGGATATTTTTTGATAGGACTTTCGAAAGGCACATACATAAATTAAAAGCTTTCGAACAAGCTATGACACGTCTCTGAATGTTTTTGTTTCGGTTTATAATTGAGTTCTTTGCCCTTTTATCTTGTTTCACGAAAAAAAAGTGACAAAACAGGGGTTCTTTATCTCTATAGCTAACCGGTGGTTCTGGATGAAATTTGATAAACTTTAAAGTCTAGAGTGAGACACTTTGCCTTTTCAATTTCGTTGCAATCTGATGATTGGGTCCAAAGTTATTAAGGACTTTGGACTTTAACATTAGAGATGCATCTGAGCTCTACTATACAGCACTGTCGTGTTCTTTGATAAGTCGGTAAATTGTCTTTTTTTTAACAAAAAATTTACAGCGATAGTACACAATAATTCGAGGAACAACTATACTAAACTGAAGGAAGACCTAACTTGTCAATGGACATTATACTGGAGAGATGTGTATGTCCGCGCAAAGAAATAGTTCCTTATTCAATTTTGAAGAAAAACCCCTTTAAATTTGATTTTTGTTAGATTTTTCCATTGAAAAACGATTAACTGATTAAACAAAATATATTTAACTTATTGTATGCTCATATATATTGCAAATACTAGTAATATTCAAGGTAAATGTATTAATTCGCGCATAAGAGTTCTGGCGAGATTTTTGGCGGTAGAAACAAATGACTAAGCAACCTTTACCCCCCACAGAGAAGTAAGCGGGGAGAAATTCCCATGTCATTTTTGGAGATAGACGATTTTTCATGTCTAATCAAATATTTTATTTTTAAAACTACTAAATATAGAATAAAAATTTCGATGGATTCGAATTTTTTGGAAAATTTCACCTCAAGTACATACTAAATATGCTGATGGAAGTATGTAAATTAGCAATAATTATCTTTAAAAATAAATAAAACGAGTGAAAGAAGTTCTTTATATACGATTTTCGAAGAGGATAGACAATATAATAAACATGATATAACTTTCATGTTTCTGCATACACAAAGTATTCTTATTTTAATTACGAAGAGTTGATAGGAAGATAAATCCATTCATCTTCTAATCAATGGTATAAATTTAATATTTCAACAGTATGTTAGATACAAAAACAAGAAACTTTTATTTTTTCTTAATAATGATACATTTTACTACGAGGGGGAAATTATATGATTTTTATTCTTTGGTTATAATTAAATAAAATTTAACACTCAATGATTTTTTAAGTAACAATTTTATTTTAAAACTATTTCAAGTAATTAAAACACAGTAATTGTTAGATATGAACAGCCAATTTCCAATTCAGGTCTTTAGAGATACATTTGTAAGAAAAAAATTATTGAAAATCTTTACAAATTGCATTCTTAATAATAATATAGTAGAAACCCGCTAATTCGGACCCCGATAATCCGGATCTCCGGATAATTCGGTAACCTTAGCGGAATCGAGCCATTAGATTAATATAACAATCCTTTTCAGGACTAAAAAAAAGCCCTTTTAAGGGCTAAGCCTTACCCAAGGCAAAAAAATATTTAAAAAAGCATATAATTACACTAAAACACATACTTCACATGATGGGGACGGTATTTTGTAATATCTCGTTTGCATTTTTTTTTTTTTTTTTTTTTTTTTTTTTTTTTTTTTGTATTGGATAGCTGAAGTTTATCTTTACATCGCTTTTTTTTTTTTACCTTTTAGGTGCGTTCGTAATTATGTAAATACGTAGCACCTATTGTTGTCGCTCAGTCCGTCCGTCTGTCTGTCTGTCCGTCCGTCCGCATATAACAACGCAAAAACTACCCAACCGAATCGTTTGAAATTTAAAATACATAATTATAACATAATTTTGCCGAGTCATTTCAAATTTTATGAAAATCGGATGGATAGATCAATTACAGGGATAATCAAAAGTATTCCGTTACATTACGGTCAATGGGGAAAAAAGTTTCAAATGCATTTTAATCGTTTGAAATTTAAAATACATAATTATTACGTAATTTTATCGAGTCACTTCAAATGTTATGAAAGTCGGATGCATATATCGTTTACAGGGGCAATCAAAGGTATTCCATTACATTACGGTCAATGGAAAAAGTATTCAAATGCATTTTTATGATGTTATACTAATTCGAACATAATAGAATTGGTATGAATCTATGAAATATATACTAAAATATGCATTCTGTACAATCTGTGATGCAAATAATTTTTATTATTAAATTACAGGGCCACACAAATGTATTCCACTACATAATGTTATACGGGGAAACATTGTTTGGAGCGTGTTTTAATTAAATTCAACTATTTCACATTTTATGAATAAGATATACGTTTCTGAGGTGTAATTAAAATTACTTTCTCCATATTTACAGAAACACAAAGATTTCTACTACTATACTGTATCCGAAGTACCCTCTACTATATTAGCAAGATCTGAATATTTTTAAAACTTCGTTATCGTACGAACGCACCTCATTTGCTACGTTCACGTGCAATTTCCAACTTGTTTGATTTTGATTTCGATTTTTTTTAAATGACACTTCCATTTTCGTAACCGGTTTCGAAAGTGAAAGCAATTTTATAAAAAATACTTGCAACCAAAAACGAAAAAAAAAATGAGAGATGTTGAGACGGATCTCAGCTATCTAATGCAAAAAAAAATAAAAATAAAAATAATAATAATAATAATGTCAAAATGCAAACGAGTTATAAGAAAAAAAAACCTCCCTGTAGGATTAACATTAGCTCCCGAGTGTCTTCACCTGCAGGACTGGAGCTTTAAGGCTTCCATCCCAACAGATAAAGTCACACGTGAGTTAATGTTAAACCAAAGAAAAAATTATTTACTTATATCTCATTTTCATTTCCACGCTTTTAAATAATTTGTTTTTTGCATTGTATGGCTGAGGTCAATTATCCCCATTCGCCAGATGCAGAATGTAGATATAAATAGATATGTTCTTCGATTATCCCCTTATCACTGCGAGTTAAACGCCATTGAACTTATCTGGGGCAAAGTTAAAAAATGTTATTCATTTCATCTTTTTATTACATCACGTATTTACTATTACTACTTGATGGGAAAAAAATCTGTTTATTTTATGAGTAATATTTATTCAAATTCTCACCTGCCCAAAAAAATGCCTGTGTCCGTTAAAATTCGCACAAAACGCGAAAAATTTATAATTTTCACGAATTTCAAATACAACAAATTAAAAAAAAAAAAAAAAAAAAAAAAAATCTGCATTCTCTTGGAAGATGTAAATTTGATTACTTTTATTAATGTGAAAAATAGCATCAAACTGAGATTTTTCTCAATTTGATGCTATTTTTAATTTTAGGATAAAAATGCCATTAAGAATGACTAAAACTTAAAAAAAAAAAAAAAAAAAAAAAATGTTTTTAATATTTAAAAAATAGCATCAAATCAAGAAAAAAAAGGTGTAAACATGCCATTAAAAATGACTAAAACTTAAAATAAATGCTGAATAATAATTTAAAAAAAAAATCGATATTGTTTTAAAATCATTGCTCGAAAAAACTACAAAAATTACATAAAAATTTTCAAAAATCATTTTACTAATTCCGAATAAATTTCGAAACAATTTTAAATTTTTTTGTATTGGACTAAAAGTTTAAAACCGGATTTATTTTTATTAATGTCGGAAAATTGCCGCGAAATACAAGACCCCGTTAAATCTCATGAGAATCGGAGAAATTCAAAATTCGCAGATGTCAAAATTTAGCAAAATATTTACAACTAATGCAATCGATATTCCTTCAGGAATATAATAAAATTATTCATGAAACGGAAAAACAAAAGAATTTGTTACATCAACTCGCTCAAATTTATTCCTCCGACCAACGATTAACAGCCAAATCTGATGATTCAAAAATATATTTCCGCAGTAAACAAATAATATAAATTAAATCCGAAAAAGAATTTTTTGCGCGCCAAAACCATCACTATATCTCCCAGTATGGAAACCCTGACGACGCCAAGTCCGTAAACAGGCTCGCTAAGCATAAACTCCATTGACAAGTTAGGTCTTCCTTGAGAGTAGGATGATGTAGCCTCTTTTCGATGGCCCCAATTTCTATTGAGCTTTGCTTTCAACTTGGTTTCGATTACTTTGTAGTTTTAGTAATATTTTCTACCGCCAGGGTTATTTTTAACTGAAATTCCATGGGCCCGATTTCTGCGATATTTTTTTTCTTTAAACTCATTTTATGATACTTTTAAGATTTTCTAGCTGATGCGCGCACACTTGCTATGCGAGATGCAGAAAGTGGTGGTATGTGTCGGAGATTTATTTTGAAATCGATAAATTTCATTGCGATTTCAATGCACCATTTTTAGCGATTATAGTAGTTAGAAAGTCCTGTTTATGCTGCCGAAGACAATAAAGACCAATCCTTGAGATATATTTTTAGAGATTCGTTATTATTTTTATAATTTTAATATTAATAGAGATTTTAATCATTCGCGGTTTGTTTGGAAAAATCTAGGGCCGGGTGGGCTTGTATACAAGACTTATATACAAGTCACTAAAAGGCTTTTTTGATTTATAAACTGGAGAAACAAAGTAGTCGCAAACCTTCGCAGGTCTGCCACATCCGAATGACACTGAAAATAGTAGCTTTAGTAGCTTACAACGAAGAAAATAATAGTCAAAATCGTAGAATTTATTCGAAAATAGTAGCCAAAATAGTCACATACTTACTTTATAAGAAAAAATGTATTCATAATAACTAAAAGGATTTTATGAATGATCACACCTTATTTTGAAGTTTACGCTTGTGCCCAAATCACTAAATAAAAACATATTAATTTATTCAAATTAGAATGCAAGCACCCAGAAAATAAGTCCCCAATACTTCCGTTATAGTTTGATTCTTTCACAATGAAAGATATCATGCACAACAATGACCAGTAAACATAGCAGTAATAACTTCTTCCAGGTCATCACCAACACACTTTCCATTGCATTATAAGAGTTTCTTGGAGGGACAGAAGCAAAGTTTTATTTGAAACGCAAGATTAGATATATGCAGGCAGTAGGGCTGGGCAATATACCGTAATATCGTTATATATCGATATTTCTTTAATACCGCGGTAACGATATTGAGATTTCAATCCTTCCGATATATCGTTTCAAACGATATTTCATCCTACTTTCGGAATTACGGAGTTACGGAATTTCGAATCGACCTCTGTCGGCGCAAAAGTTGTTTACTTTTGCAAATGTTCGCGCTGTAATCGGCACTTGCGTGATACTTCCGGTTTTGAGCCGGTGTCGCGCACACACCGGAATATGGGCGAACAGTCTACTTTTTGCGCTGGTGTCGCGCACATACCGGAATATGGGCGAACCGTCTACTTTTTGCGCTGGTGTCGCGCACATACCGGAATATGGACGAACAGTCTACTATTCTGATGTACCGCTTTATTTATCGGAGTTCGTTCGAGAATCGAAGTTGAAACACTCGTTCGAAGATCGGGCATTTCCGATACAATCACTTGTTGACTCCATATCGGTGGCTGACTGTTGTTTTCCTGAGAGCTTGTGTACAGTTATTGCTGCCGGAATGCAGAATTGATTGACATATTTTCAAGAATGTGAGCACAATTAATCGATATTTCTTGTATGTTTGTTTTTCATTTATTAATAGCATTAATAAATAATTATATTAAATCACATATTATTTTACATTTTTTATTAATAACATTAATAATTTACATGTATGGTAATTCTATTATGTTATTTATTTTAAGCAGAAATTTTACTTAAAGCGGAAGTTTCTTTTTTCATTGTGATTCACCTTAGTTTTAGAGTTTATTGGATACTAGTATTTTTACCCGTTTTGCGTACGGGTTTTTAAACCCCCCCCCCAAAAAAAAAAAAAAAAAAAAAAATTGAAAATCTTTCTCAAATTAGGAAGGAAAATACTTTTCATTCTGAAAGATCGCTAAAACTCTATGGATGGTGTCTTTCTGCTTGGTAAAA
Organism: Maratus speculifer; assembly: GCA_964019185.1. Taxonomy (NCBI): domain Eukaryota; kingdom Metazoa; phylum Arthropoda; class Arachnida; order Araneae; family Salticidae; genus Maratus; species Maratus speculifer. Next base: position 356,313,249 of record OZ025296.1, read on the forward strand.
CATATTACCCATCCACAGCAGATGACAATATGATTATTGTATAAACATTCAAGTTTCGATTTCGCTGAGTTCGATAAACAAAAACAAACGATGGATAGTTTCCTACGTTTTCTTTGAGGTTCTTCTGTACTGGACACTTGTAAAAGATGCTCAAATTTTGTAATAACTTATTATATTTTAATAAAAATTTGTCACACAGTCTAATTTACTATTATTGCAAATTGCTGAAAATTTGAAAAAAATCGGTAAATTAACTTAGGAGTTATGATTTTTTTCCCCTTTTAATGGTAAAGAATAAAAGGTTTTGTTTTTCTCCCCCCCCCCTTTTTTTCGTTTGTATGTGCCGTTGAATGTGTTTTTCGCGCACTTAAACAACTGAAACTAGTTGATACTTTCACAAAACCCTTTTTTTAAGTTTAAAAAAAAAAAAAAAAAAAAAAATTGAACAGTTTATCTCTCATAAAAGAATGAGGATAGTTTTGATTTTGAATATCATGGCTCCTTTTTATTTCAAGAGTTCACTAATGCAAAAACATCTTATTTTTTATGTCAATCATGTCAATCTTATTTTTTTTATACCTCGTTTGCATTTCCATATTTTTGTTTATTTATTTATTTATTTTTTGTTTTTGCATTGCACATCTGAGGTTGATCTCTTTCAACAAAAGCCGTTTTTTAATATTTGTTTTCAAGTTTTTTTTTTCTTTACTGGAATACTTTCATTTTTGAAACTGGTTTCGAAAGTAAAAGCATCCTAGAAAAAAAATCTGTAAACAAAATCGAAAAAGTAAAAGTTCATTATCTATTTGTTGTCTTATATACATTTTCTTATTTCATTTTAATGATTTATAATGTTTAACTTTCTAAGAGTTTTCAAAAACACATATTTTAGATCAGATTTGCAGGTAAAGGGTTTGCATATTTTGAATCAATAGATAAAAATTAAAATTTATGTTCCTTGGAATATGTTAAGATATTGATATTTTTGTTTTTTCTTGATAATTAACACACACACACACACACACACACATATATATATATATACTATTATGTGTTTGTAGTATTTTATACAGAGGACAGTTACATTTATGACTCTATAATGGAGTAACATATGAATTGAAATATATCGATATATCGAAAATTATCGATATTTGGTCAGCGATATATCACGATATTAAAATTCTGATATCGCCCAGCCCTAGCAGGCAGAGGTTTTTCTGAATAATAATAATTTTAAAAAAATCTGAAAATCACAAAAAAGTGATTCTGGTTTTAAAGAAGAAAAAAAATGAAATTCACAGCAAAGATTTTGAAGAGAGAGGGGAAGGGGGATTAATCATCTCTGCCTTTTATGTGATCTTTGGACGAAGTTTGCCTTTATTTAGTGATCATTTTACGATATTTACCATCTTTTCATGAACTTTGCTATCGTTTCGCGATCTTTTGATGAAATTTGCGATTTTTTAAGCGGTCCTTTGCAGAAATTTGAGTTTTATCCCCGATTCCACATTTTTAGCGATCCTTTGACGAAATTTGAGTTTTTCGCGATCCTCTGAAGAAATTCGCGTTTTTCTCGCTGTCTTTTTACAAAATTGGTAATTTTTCTTTGAATGATTGACGAAATTGATATTTCTCGATGATTATATATGATTCACGATTCATTTTATGTTCAAATTATCAGATTTATGATCGATTTTTTTCTCATTTTCGAAAATGATTGTCATAATTCCTCAAAAGAATCCAGAGTTGAATTCAGGGGGTAGGCCGAACGGGACATTGCCCCCCCTGGAGCATTGAAATGTCCCCCCGGAAATTTTAGTTTTCACCGGTCAAAATGGGCAATTCTCTCCCCCCCCCATTCCCGGAACTAGAAATATTTCTCCCTGAGAAAAGTGTCTGAATTCAACACTGACAGAATCACACCTGATTCACAGCAAAATTTCTAAAAGATTACAGCCAAGAGGGGAAATCTCCTCCTAGCGCTAATTATTCATTTTTCCTTCAGCCCTTTGACGAAATGCGCGTTTTATTTCGTCATTTTTTAGCGAAATTTGCATTTTTTCTTCAATCCTTTAACAAAATTTGTGTTTTTAGCTGTCCGTAGACGAAATTTGTGGGGTTTTCTTTCGCCTTTGACGAAAATCACGTTTTTCCGCGATGCTTTAACGAAATTAGCGTTTTTCTGCGATCCTTTGGGTAATATTTGCCCTTTTAAACAAAAATTGTTGTTTTTTCGCGATTCTTAAACAAATCTGGAGACTTTTTTTTTTTTATCTGCGAACGACTGAAAAAATTGTTACTTCAGTGACTATTTGCAACATTCGCGAAAATTTTTAAGTGCGAATATTTAGACTAATAGCCGATTTTTTTAAATTTTCGAAACCGAATGCCTTAATTTTTCAGAAAATTCGGAAAAACAACATCACCCCTGCGTTCGCGATATCGCAAATCCCAAATGAGGAAAATCCCACATAAAGATTAAAAAAAAAATTTTTTTTTAAATATATTCTTCCAAATTTATTTTGGATGGTTTTATTTTATTATGAATTTATTATCGATTTATTTTGACACAGGCATGTGCGCGATCGCAAATGTTTTTTAATTTTCCCGAAAAACATGCTTTCTAACCTTGAAGAACTTCGCAAAATCAATTAATTAAACAGTCGCAATTTTTGTCATTCGGTAACACTCACATACAAACACAAAAAAAGAAAAAAACTGTGAATATCAACAATTAATCGCAAAAAACCGTGATAAATATCGCTTAACGATTTCGTAAAGGAAATCTTAAATTTTGTCAAACGGTCGCGATCTCAAAAAATTTGCGAATTTCGTAAAATACTCGCGCGAAAACTCGATAATTTAATCAAATGATTATGTAACAAATATAAAACTTTATCAGTCAATCGTGAAAAAGAATTACGAATTTCGTCAAAAGATGTCTGAAACAAATACCGAATTCCATTAATCGGTTTCTGAAAAACATATCTCGAGAATTTCGACAAGTGGTCACGGAAAAAACTATTCTCGTCAATCGGCTGCAGAAAGATTCGCAAAATTTGGCAAAAGATTGTGCAAAGAAAATCGCGAATTTCGGTAATTCGTCCGGAAAACACCTTCTGAAAGGACCATCGAAAAATATATTGAACTTTATCAAATATCGCGAAAATAAACGGTAATTTTTGTCATTCGGTTGCAGTAAAATCATAGCAAATTTCGTCATAAGAAGCCAGAAAATATTACTAATTTTGTTTAACGACTAAAGGAAAAATTGCAAATTTCGTCAAATAATCACGTACAAAAAAAATTGCGAATTTTGTCAAATAAACACGCAAAAAATCGGGAATTTAAACAAATAAATGCGCAAAAAATCAATAATTTTCTAGGACAATTTCGTCAATTTGTCGTAGAAAATGCGCGAAATCTGGCAAAGGATGTCGGGAAAAACTGAGTTGCATAAAACGATCGCCGGCTAAAAAATCGGGGAAAATTGATAAAGTATCGTGGAAAAAAATCGCGAGTTTCATAAAACGATCACCAAAAACAATATAACAAAATTTTCAAAAATGTCGTGGGTGTAATCGGGAAGTGTATTTCCGCGATCGTAAAGAATGTCTGCAAAGAGAAATAGTTATTTCGTCAATCAACAGGAGAGACGGGAAGGGGTATTGCAAATTTTTCAATTCATTGGGGAAAAAATTGCTTATCTCCTCATACGATTATAAAAAATATCTTGAACTTTACCACAAGTCGCGGAAACAAACGGTAATTTTAGTTATTCCGACGAGGAAAAATCATCAAATTCCGTCAAAAGAATGCACAAAAATGCGAATTTCGTCTTCCGGTCATAAGAAATCAGCAAAAACAAAACAAGTTTCTTCAAATGTTCGCAGATTTAAAAAAAACACGCGAATTTGGTAAAAAGTCAATAATTTAACCAAAATGATCGTGCAAAAAATCAAGAATTTCGTAAATTGGTAATGAAAAAAACAAAATCCTGAATATTGACAAACGATCGCGAAAACAATCGCGAATTTCGACAAAATATCTCACAAACAAACAAACAAGTGATTAAACAAAACAAGTGATTACTAACAATCGCAGAAATATACATATTGAGAATTTAAACAAGTGCTGGAGTAATAATAATAATAATAATAATCTGTCGAAGATTTCGCGAGGGATTGCGGGAAAAAAATCTTGAGTTCCATGAAACGATCGCTAGAAAAAAATATGAAAATTTGTAAAGGCTCGTGAGAAAAATGCGAAATCTACTTGAACGATCGCGGAAAGATTTCGTCAATCGACTGGAGAAAAATATTGCAAATTTTACAATTCGTTCTAGAAAAAGAAATCTTGGATTTTTTTAGCCGTGGAAAAATACCTCGAATTTTGTCAAGGTCGAAGAAACAAATGCCGATTTTCGTGATTTCGTCAATTGCAATCAATAGCCTCCCCCAAATGACGCTTTAGATCGTATCCATATGTTATATGTAAGTACGATGCTAAAGGCATGGAATTTATTTCAAATGATAACAAAACATTTCTCTGTAATTCTGAAACGATCCCATCAACAAAATAATGCTGCCTCCCCTACTTCACTATTGGAAGCGATCCCCTACTGTTTGCGTTCGACAAAGAAAGTAGCGAGTACTCAAATTCAGAGTCAAATTCATTTTAAAAAGTCTACATTAAATATATACAATTAAAATTGAAAGAAATATATAAATAAATAAAAGTTATTATTGAATGGCTTCTTTACAAGCCTCAATAAAAAGGGAGTTGAAAACAAAAGAAGGAATTTCAAAATATAAGGAAAGGGCAGCTGACGTCACTGTGGACGAATTACTGTGGATAAGGGAGAAAAACCAGTCCGTTCTTTAACGACTGAGACTGTACGGATGAACTCCGGGAATTTGATTGGTCTAAGTTTGCCCTTGCATAAGTAAGTATGATATGATTGGGCTACGTCGTCAAGATGATTCCTACAATGATCGCTATGACAAAAAATGTAGCGGTATATTGGTTGACAGATGTGTTTGTTTGTAAACATGCCCTTTCCTTATAAAAAAAATCAAAATCGCGGACTTTTCCTGTCTTGGGACAAAATAAGCGCGCGCCGCGCTGAGCTCCAATCCTGTAAAGTTCGTTTCGCAGCCCTACTCAAAACGCAGCCATGACGTAGATCGCAGTTTACATTGACCCTATGAGAACTTTACCGTTCAAGATCTGTACAAATGGCAGGAGAAAAAAAATGACCGAACGAGTGCGTTTGGAAAAAGAACTTTACAGGTGCTTTGAGAAAAAAAGATCGATTATTTTTAGTAAAAATAATCGCTGGAATAAAAAAAAATCTCCTCTTTTCTTGAAATAGTCGATTTTTAATGGTTTTTGGTCTAAAATAGTTGCCATGATACTGAAAACAGTCCATTTTAGTAGCATTTTAGTTGCCTGTGGCAGCCCTGATGATGTGATTTTCTTGGTTTAAAACCAATGAATGAGTATTTGCGGCATCATTTTATCTTTGGGATCGAAGATGTTGGCATGTGGTTTCATGAATGCCATAAAGTTAATCATTTAAGTTAAGAAATAATAAATAACGCATATGAAATATTAAATAATGCTATCCCTGAAAATAAAAGATTAAAAAAGTTAATGGAAACAAATAAAAATAAATCTACATTAAGAAAAGATCAAGGTATGAAATCAGTAACAACCATAGTTGATGAAAAGTTCTGACGATCGCAGGAGCACAGACTGACTGGATTCTCGGCAAAACATTTTTTCACACTGTTGAGGTTATCTTATCAAGCCAAGCGGCGATGAAAGTTAATGAGTTGCGGCTAATTAATTCTACATTGGCCTACTAACAGTCCACTACAAATGCATTAGAATCATCTTTTTTTGCCTATTTTTTTATTCTAGTAAGGAAAAGTAATAAAAAAGATTTTCACTACAGTAAAAAGTACTTCAATTCAAAGTTGAAGTTGCTACTATACGTATTGATGCAATTCATGATCATTGTACTTATTTCCACAACAGCAGAATAAAAAATTCATAAAATATTTTAATCTTATGAATGAAAATGCGTGTTTTTTTTCAACCCGTAAAAGGTACGGTGAAATTTTGGTACACTACATGTACAGTGCGGTCTCCCAGACCACGCTTACTTTTGTTGTTGTTTTTAATGTTATAATTAAAATATCCACAACAAAATACGATCTACATATTTATGAGAATGTCTATTTTCAATGCAAGTTAAATTTATATCGTTTATAAAAATATGAATGCAGCCTAGAGGAATTTAAATCACTACTACAATGCGCTATGCTCTTAATGAATGGATAATATCGTGTTTTATTTTATTTTTATAGGTTATCCTGTCACACAATTGTATGATGAATGATTTAATTGCAAAACATTGCAGTTTGTATGAATTACATAAAAAAATTACACAACTATAAATCAGCGTAAAGCTCAAGAAAATGCATGCTATTAATGTCTGATTTTATTATTTAAATTTTACATATTATCTTAGATTTTGATGAATGCTTATCTCAAAATATTTTGTACGATGTACTTCTTCCCATTGAAGTTGCCAAGAATATGAAACAATTTGTCCTAAGCTGGTTCTGATAATTAATATTAATATAACTTTATAAACTGTTATATCTATGTGTATATATTAAAAATAAATAATGTCACTCGTATTTCTGGAGAAAGGTGAAGAATAATTTTTTTTTTTAATTCTCTTTATTTGTTATTATGTGTTACAATTATTTTTTTAATTATAATTTTTTTACCAAATTAATCAGAAACTTAGTCAATAAGAGGTTTTGTTACAAATTAATGATGTATTAATTTGAATGTAACAGATAATATTTATAAAAAGGTCTACTAATGATGACCCCGCCACCTTTCTAAGATTATTTCGAAGAAAAACTATCCCAAAGATTAATAAAGATGTATCCTGATCATTGTTTTGAAATAGTTGTGACCATAATCATAAGACGCATACTTAATGATATGACTTACATAGCAGTGCCACTGCTGCCTGCTGTGAATGTGATTTACGACAATTATTTTCTTTATTTTTAAATCATGATCTATTTGCAGTTTTACATAATTTCTGTTACATTTTTTGTAAGTTCGTTTTCAAATTACACATATAATAAAACAAATCTTATTTTTTTATAGTTTTCTTCAAATTTAAATAAAATAATAATCAATCAACAAGACATAGTTATTTTTAATAAATCGGAAAATAATTAATATTCACGGAATCATCTTTTGAAATGTAGTAGCAATTAAGTTCTATTATTACTAAATTTGAATGACTTTGTTACTAAATATCATGCATTTTATTATAAATTAAAATAATAACGCAAAAACTAAATAATAAACTAGTCGTTGGGGGCCACCGTAATACTTACCCATCATATATATGCATATATAATATATGAAAATAATACATTTGAAAACTATTTCTAAAATGGATTGCAATTCCAAAACAAAATTTAAACGTGTATTTATATTTTTACTGTGCATGGTAATGCTGTATTAATGAGTTGCTGATGAAACTCTTTCGATAAATTATGCAACACGCCTAACTACTCAAGTAGTACTGAATTGCGAAAAAGAAACATCCTTATAACTCCAAAAATATTAATCTTTTTAACTAACAGTTTATTGCGCTAGATTAAACATCTGATTTCCAATTAAAATAAATCTTTGAATTGAAATTTGAATGAAATACAGGGTCATTAAAAAATCGAAGAATGTGGAAAACAGGATTACAGATATTTCGGCAACTAATAATTCGATCAAATTCGTTCTTTATGCAAAATTTGTGTTATTTTATTGCCTTTTACGATCATTCCTTAAAATAAAAAATTTCGAAAATATTTAAATACCTTTCATCAGAACGAATTTTTCGAGAGTCCGAAAAAAATAGTTCCGGATACTCGAGGTTACTGATATTAAATAGGCATCGTTCCATTCTTACATACTAAGTACATACAAAATTTCAAGCCTCTATCTCAATTCGTTCGGGAGATAGAGCGTTTACAGACAGACGGACGGAAATTTTTTTTTTCTAAAAATATGTTTTTTGAAATCTCCAGTGTCGAAAATGTGTAAATCCGTCCAAAAAATTTTTTCGATTTTCAAAACGATTGAAACTTACCCTATACTACGTATGATGGGTAAGTAATATATCGTAGAATTCAATTACTGAATTTTTTTTAATGCTGCATATTATATAGTAACGGTAATCTAAAAATTAAACTAGTCGTTGAGGCCACCGTAATACTTACCCATCATAATATAAAATAAGAAAATAAAACGCGTGTAAACTATCTATCGCAATTCCAAAATGAAATTTAAGCGCATAAATAAATAATTTTAACGTACAAAATAATGCCCATTAATGAATTGCTCATGAGCCCATTTCGAGAATTATATAAAACGCCAAAATACTCGACTAGTACCGGATAGCGTAAAAAAAACATCCTTATAACTCAAAAAATAATAATCATATTAACTAAAAATTTACTGTGTTGGATTAAACGTCTCATTTTCAATTAAAATATAGCTGTGAATTGAAATTAGTATGAAATACAGGGTCATGAAAAATCGAAGAATGCGGAAAACAGAATTACACATATCTCGGCAACTAATAATCCGATCGACTTCGTTTTTATGCAAAATATGTGCTATTTTATTGCCTTTTACACCTGTTCCTTAAAATAAAAAAAATCGAAAATTTTTATTTACCTTTCATCAGAACGAATTATTCGACAGTCCGAAAAAAATAGCTCTGGATAATCGAGGTTACTGTTATTAAATAGGCTTCGTCTCATTCTTACATACTAAGTACATACAAAATTTCAAGCCTCTATCTTAATTCGTTCGGGAGATAGAGCGCTTACAGACAGACAGAGTGACAGACTGAAGTTAATCCTTGATATAATTTCATGCTCATTACTTTTTGGTGTAAATCGCTCAACAGATGATGCTATGATGTATTATTCATGATTATTACAATAGCTCTATCTCAAGAACTAAAGAACGATTTTTTATCAAACTACAGATTCAGCCTGATATATATTAATGTTGTTTAGTTTTTAGCATAAATTGCACTATAGGTGGCACTGCTATGCTGCATTTTTCAAGATTTCGTTATAGCTGATTAATTGAATGTTTTTTCAAGGTGTTGAATCTAAAATTGACCTCCATTATATACCTACAGTAATGTTGCAAAACATGGGCAGTTTGCATTAGAAAAGTACAACTGCGATGAAAAAAAGTAATCCATATTTTATTACAAGTAACTATGTTCCAAATTATACTTTCCCTCTTGATTAAACTTTGAATTTTAGTAGTTTTCTAAAGTACAGGATAAGTTTATCTCTGTGTGTAACTACTTTTGTTAATTTCTCAAATAGCGAGCGTTTTTTATTTGTAAGGTTCTGTTTTCATAACTTTTGAGTTCCACTCTTAGAAATATGAAATTACCATATGGAAACATTATAGAATATGGTTTCTTGCTCAAGAATGGAATACCAGATTTCAAGATAAAAAGAAAAAATTATGTTTAGTTAAAAAAATAAATAAATAAATAAATAATAAAAAAAAATATTTTCCTGGTTTCAGCGAGTAAAAATCTAACAGTCAATAAATCCTATGCTGTTTCTTAGTTGCAGACCTGAGTAAGCCAAACTAAAACTTAGTTTTGTTTGAATTTAGATTATAAAACTAAATCAAAACTTTTTTGAGTTGAGATTGGCAAGCTATACCAAAACTAAACATATTTTTAAAGGAAATAAATATATGATTGTAAGAAAAAAATGTAATATTGTAAAAATATACATTTTTTAAACAAACGATGGAGTTTTTTATACTGACATTCATAATAATGACAAAACTGCAATAATTTATTTCTTTAAACTAGTATCATTTACTTAAAAACTTACTTATGTAAATGGGATGCATAATTTATTTCATTCCAAACTGCAGACATATTGGCTCAGGTTATTACATTAGGTCAATTGGTAATTAAACATGTAACTGAAAAATCATTTCAACAGAGATATGATATAACAAACAATAGCATTTAATAAAAATTCTTAGGATGTAGGAAAAAAAACTAACCTTTTAAAATCAGGCTTTGCTTCTGTCTTTTTATTTTCTAATATAAAGTGAAAATGATTTTCTATTAGTACAAATAAATGGAAAAAAAATGTTAATTATTTAATATTTTCTAAGAAAATATAATTTATTTGGGAGAAACAATCATAAAAAATAAATTTTTCCGTTTTTTCCCAAAAAAAACCGGTAAAAAACCAGTTTTTTTCCACCACTTATATTTTTCCGGAAAATTTACATCTCTAATCAACACAAATGTACCCTACTTCGCACGGATAATGCACAGTTAATATAAGTTACCATCTTTTAAGTAAATTGTATCATTTATATATTTTTAACTTCAAAGCTTTTCTTACAAACAAACAATTGATGGTAAAATGTTTCTTCTAAAACCTTCAAAATTTCTCTTTGATTTTAAAATACCTTTTGGAATATAAGAAAATTATGTTCACAACCAGGAAATTACAAATTTTATTATTTAAAAAGATTTCTTATATAATAACTCACAGCATACTTCTTAAATTATATTTTACTTATGGTGTATACTAGTTACTTATAGGGAGATTACTTGTAAAAGAAAAACAAACAAACAAAATATCTTGTGTACGTAAACGAAAGAATTTGTTTTAAATATTATGTCAAATTTAACTTTTTAATACCTGTAAAATCTAAAATATTAAAGTATTCGCCTAGCCAAATTGTCAGTTTATCAGTGTTCCGTCGATTTTATTAGCCAGCAAAGATGAAAGTTGCGACACATAAAATTTTTAAGTCATCATACGTCCAAATCACAACTTCTAGAATTTTCAGTAGAAGAATGACTAAAGAAAAATACTTTATCATTAATTTATTTGAATAAGGAGGAAAGGTCAGTAGATGTGGTGTATTTAACTGTAACCGCAACTTAAGTAAAAATGTAAATAGAATGTTTTTATGTAAGCGGCAATTGTGTTCTATGCCGATTGTGTGTATCTGTGATCGTCTGCTGTAAATAATGTGTCCGTATTAAATAAGTTCTTTTAGTAAGATGAAAGTATTATTCTTCCAAAGTATATATATCTTGCTAATGATATTAAATCGATATTTAGTTCACATATTAAAATAATATGTGATATCTGGCGACGATGTATGGAATGAAAAAGATTCGGATTCACGCACATTAGATGCCGAAGACTGCCAAGGTAAAAAATTCTTTTTGTATTTATCTTTAAAGAAGATTTAAAATGGAGCAGTTGGTTCAAAGTTTAATAGAACAAAATAGAATTTTATTAGAGAAATTAACCACTTTTGCCCATCCGAAAATGCAAGAAGCTAAAGTTTCAGTTCAATTTGAAAAATTTGATGAAACAGATGAAGCTTTTGATTCTTTTTTAGAACGCTTCGAAGCTTTCATGGATATTCAAAATGTTCCGGATGGCAAACGTGGGAAAGTTTTTATTTCTAGTTTGTCAGCAAAATTATATAATTTGTTGAAAAACCTGCTAGCTCCTGACAATCCTTCCGATAAAGATTACCTTATTCTAAAAAATACATTAAAAGCTCATCTCACTCCGACGCCGCTTATAATTCTTAGTAGGCATGTGTTTCTAAATCGTAAGCAACGGGAGGGGGAAAGTGTCAGTGCTTTTATGGCTGAACTTCGCTCCTTGGCAATTCCTTGTCAGTATAAACAGGAAATGTTGAGCACTATGTTACGGGATGTTTTCGTAAGCGGGTTGAGGGATAGAGCAATATTAGATAGACTTTTTGAGGAAGATGATATAGATATTGAGAATACCTTGAAAATTGCTTTAGCTATGGAGAAAGCTATGAAAGGGGCAAATGAGATAATGGGTAAATCTTTAGAAATTAAAGAATTTAGCGTGAGGAAAAATAATGAGCAGTCAAAATTTGTTTCGCAAAAGAAAAACTTTGGAAGAGAAAATCTTTCGGGAAAGTAAGTAAAAACGAGCTGTACACGGTGTACAGCAACGGATCACGATAAATATTCCTGCAGATTTAAATTAGCTAAGTGTCATTTTTGTCAAAAAATCGGGCACATTCGAAAGGCTTGTTTTGCAGCGAAAAAAGGGTTAAAAGGGAACACGGTAAAACAAAAGCAGGTAGATACCCTGTATTCTAGTGAAAATGTTATCCCAATGTATTCTTTTGATTTGAACTCGCTGAAAGAGGAGGAGCAAAGAAAACCTCCAATTATGTTAACAGTAAATATTGAAAATAAACCTGTGAGTATGGAACTTGATACTGGAGGGGCCGTCTCGGTAATGAGCATAAAAAAATTTCGTGAGATTTCGAAAAAAAGAATTCAACCCACAAAAGTAGTTTTTAAAACATATAAAGGTGAAATAATTGTACCTTTGGGTTTTGTTACTGTTGATGTTGAATACAAAAATCAAAAATTTAAATTAAATTTGTATATTGTTAAGGAAAATTTGGATACAATTTTTGGCCGCGAATGGCTATATAGTATAAATTTAGACTGGAATTCTATAAAAGCAGTAAGAACATCTTATGACTATAATTTGAGTAAATTGTTAGAAGAGTATAAAGAGCTTTTTGACGATAAGTTAGGGGAAATTAATAATTATGAAGTAACGTTGGAACTTAAATCTGACGCAGTGCCAAAATTTTGTAGAGCTAGACCTGTACCCTTTTCTTTAAAAGACAGGATTGAACAAGAAATTGATAGGCTTGAAAAGGAAGGCATCATAGAGAGAGTAGAGACCTCTGATTGGGCAACACCAGTAGTCCCGGTTGTAAAAACAGATGGGTCTATACGCCTATGTGCAGATTATTCTGTTACCGTGAACCAAAATATTATGGTACAACAACATCCTTTACCAAAATTAGAGGAAATTTTTTCAAGTTTAAATGGGGGTAAACATTTTTCAAAAATCGATTTTAAACATGCATATTTACAAATGAAAGTACATCCAGATAGTCAAAAGATCTTAACGATAAATACACATAAGGGATTATATGTTTGTAAAAGACTTATGTATGGTTTAAATTCTGCTCCAGCAATTTGGCAAAGATATATTGATGGTCTTTTCCAGGGGATGGAAGGAATCAAAGTTTTTATGGATGATGTTAGAGTGACTGGATCAGATGATAAATCACACTTAGAGGCCTTAAGAAATTTTTTTCAGAAATGTAAAGATCATGGGCTAAAATTAAATTTAGATAAGAGTAAATTTTTTCAAAAAGAAATTCAATTTTTAGGGCACAAAATCGATGCAAACGGTATACATAAGACTGACGAGAAAATTTCTGCGATTTCAAAAGCTCCTAGACCCACTAACGTACAGGAAGTACAAAGTTTTTTAGGGCTTGTTAACTTTTATGGAAAATTTTGTCCTAATTTGGCTACAATAGCGAATCCTTTGTATAAACTAACACAGAAAGGTGTGAAATGGGTTTGGTCAAAGGATTGTCAGGAAGCTTTTGAAAAAATTAAAAATGAAATTTGTTCTCCGCGTGTCCTAATGCATTATGATCCATCACTGCCATTGATATTGGCAACTGACGCATCTCCTGTAGGAGTAGGGGCGGTTCTTTCCCACTCTTTACCTGATGGAACGGAAAGACCAATAGCTTTCGCATCCAGAACCCTCACAAGAACTGAGCAAAAATACGCTCAGATTGATAGAGAAGCACTAGCAATTGTGTGGGGTGTCAAGAAATTTTATCTTTACCTAAAAGGGAGACGATTCACATTATTAACTGATCACCAACCTTTAGTAGCCATCTTCGGATCGAAGAAAGGTCTTCCAGTTCTGGCAGCGACAAGATTGTTACATTATTCTTTAGTATTACAATCTTTCCAGTTTGACATTAAGTATCGTAATACAAAACAACATGGTAACGCTGACTTTCTGTCTAGGCTGCCGTACACCTCTGAACAGCTAGACGTTAAAGATGAAATTGATCTATTTCAGTTAGCACAAATCGAAACTCTTCCTGTCACAGCTAGAGACTTAGCAAAAGAAACTCTGTTAGATGCAGACCTCGCCCCATTGCTTAATATTTTACAGAATGGAGGAATTTTAAGAGGGAGAGAAGCAGAATATAGTCTACAAGATGGTTGTGTCATGTTAGGCCAGCGTGTGTGCGTTCCCAAAAAGTATCAGGCTCAGGTGCTTGAAGAGTTACATCATGGTCATCTGGGTGCTGTTAAGATGAAAGCTATCGCTAGATCGTATGTTTATTGGAAGAACATCGATAAGGATATAGAAAATTGCTCAAAGAATTGTGTAGACTGTGCTCGGTACAAAACCGACCCACAGAGAGTAAAGGTGCATTGCTGGGAGTATCCTAGTGCACCGTGGCAACGTATTCACATAGATTTTGCTGGGCCTATCTTTGAATATATGTTCCTGATTATAGTAGATGCTCATTCCAAGTGGTTGGAAGCTTATCCAATGAAATCCACCACAGCAACCAAAACCATCGAATGCTTAAGAGATTGTTTCGCTCGATTTGGATTGCCACTCATGCTGGTAAGTGACAACGGTCCACAATTTACATCATTGGAATTTGAGGTGTTTATGCATAATAACGGTATCAAACACAAGACCACTGCACCATTTAAACCATCTAGCAATGGGCAGGCCGAAAGATACGTCTTTACAGTCAAACAATCTCTAAGAGCAATGCAAAATTATAGTGGCACAATACAACAAAAATTAAGTACGTTCCTTATGCAATACAGAAAAGCTCCAAACCTCACGACACTTCATAGTCCAGCCATGCTTATGTTGAAAAGAGAGATTCGGACAAGAATCGATCTGCTGCGTCCTGATCTTAAGAGCAGAGTGGAAGAAAAAGTTCGTAAAGGAACTTATGAATTCTCGGATAGAGGATTCCAAATTGGCGACAATGTCGCTGTACGAAATTACCGACAAGGCGACAAGAGATGGAGGTTTGGAAAAATCGTTAGAAAAGATGGACAGCTACATTACACTGTCGATGTAAATGGCCAATTGTGGCGTAGACATGTCGATCAAATACGGGATGGAGGAGACATAGAGGAAAAAGAAAGCGAGCTCCGACGATCCTTTTCAAAACCTGCCATTCCTGTGCAAGATGCTGATGTTCCGACAACTAGTGCTGAGTTAGCACAATCACCCACTAGTGTGGAGGCGGAGACGACTGATGCAACGCCAGTCTCAGTTACTACATCAGAGCATGCTCCACTCAGTGTCCACGGCAGCGTGACCGTTTTTGGATTGTTGTAAGAAATCTGGACTGTTGTAGGACTTACAACAAGCTAAATAAAGCTAAAAACTAAGGCTAAAAGATAGTTGTCAGTCTATTGATTCCAAATTAACAGATTCTCGTATAGATGGCAGGACCATCGAATTTATTTTTAGCTTGTTGTCAGTCCAAATCTAGCCTGCTTTTAGCTTGAAAAAACGGTCATACTGGTCCACGGTTCAACTCCAACACCACAACCAGTTCGCCGATCTACTAGAATCCGGAGACCTCCTCAGCGATTGGACTTGTAGTAGAAGTTTAGGAAGGGAGGAGATGTGGTGTATTTAACTGTAACCGCAACTTAAGTAAAAATGTAAATAGAATGTTTTTATGTAAGCGGCAATTGTGTTCTATGCCGATTGTGTGTATCTGTGATCGTCTGCTGTAAATAATGTGTCCGTATTAAATAAGTTCTTTTAGTAAGATGAAAGTATTATTCTTCCAAAGTATATATATCTTGCTAATGATATTAAATCGATATTTAGTTCACATATTAAAATAATATGTGATAGTAAATATATTTAAAAGAAAATTACCTACTGTTACAATCAGAGTTAACTCATTTCGTCTTTTTTGTCACAGACGCCAACACAAAGAATGAATCACGGTAAAAGAAATCATTCACAAATAATGAATTTCTTGCAGTACTAATTTTAGCAAAATAGCTATTTATAAAAAAGAAATAAAAAGCATTTATTCAAATTCACGAACTATTCCTTAAATTGGGGAAAGAAATTGGACGAAATTTGATTTTGGAATAACTAGGGAAAATCTAGTTTTGATTCTTTGGTAAAGTTTGATTCTTTTAATACAGTATTACAACCAGTGATTAAAAAATTACACTACTGATATAGCAGCAATTTAATTAATACATGATATTAATAATTAGTATTCATGAAATGCATTAATCATTTTGAATGAATCATCTTACAATTCACGACTCTTTTTTTCTTGGCGTCTAGTCTCTTTCGTTCTGAGTAATATCAAATACCTTTTAAAATGTAAAAATTATAAAAACTTAGAACTGGATTGGTAATTTAATTATCATAAAATGGAAAATTAAGTTCGATTCGAAATCTCTTCCATAGTTAGGCATTCCAATTTTATAACTTTCTGTTAAAAAATGAATTTGTAAATGTGTCAAAACGTTTTGCGCTTGTTGAGGGGAGCAGTTAAGAACACCCTTAAATACATTTGTGGCATGAGTTTTGTGTTCAGTACTTCTGTATTTTGTGAAGTATAGTCTGACATATATTAGTTAAAACAGTTTTTGTATGGTTTTGTCAGTAAAAATGAATGTTGTTGAAAATTTGTTTTAGTCGATTTTGCGTACATTAAAGCCTTTTTTTTTTTTTTTTTTTTTTTTTTTTTTTTTTTTTTTTTTTAAATAAGTATATTTATGGGAAATTTTAACTTTTGTTGTGTGGTATAGTTTTTGTTTATTAGTCGATAGAGAAGACAAGAAAGAAGATTTTTGTAATTTTTCTGTATGTTGCTGAGTGATAGATATTTTTTTTTTTTTTTTTTCTTTTGTATTATTGAAGCTAGCTTTGATTGAATGGTGAAAGTGGGGCTGATTGCTTAAGATGTGAATGTTCTATGTGTGGAAAGGATTCTTTAATTATTGATTTGATAGAGGACCTATTATCGAGAATCCTCTGAACTGAGGGCTTCCCAGATTTTGGAATTTTCTGAATTTCAGTTCCCTCTAAAATTCAGATAGAATTTTTCAAAACATAAAAGTGGAGAAAATTAAATCAATTCCATGCAGAATATTAATAAAACTTTTGTTTTAAATTATGTAAACAAAAGTTATTGCATTATTCAGTAATAGCAACAATAAAAAAAAAAAAAAAAAAAAATGAAAGGGGTAACTAATATTCTATCTACAAGCTTTACCCTTTTCTTCTTTACAGCAACATAATTTACATTAAAAAAATTTATTATAATGAATCTTATTTCTTAAATAATTTCATTTTTTAACTATGCAGGAAAACTTTTTCCGTGACTATTTTTAACCATTTTCATGAATTCTGTTGGAAAAAGTTAGAAATCCTAAATAAACTGTTTTGAGAAGGAATTAAATAATACAAAGGCATAGCCATAATATTTTTTCAAAAGAAGCAAAGAAATATCTGATTTTTTTACAAATCATAATATAAATTAGTTTTGTACTAAAATTTGACAAAAAGACTTTTTTTTCCCTAATTTCAGGAGCAAAAGGAGTGGAGGTCTGTGTTCAATTGCCAACAAAATAACTTATCTTAGTGTTTCCATGTGGAAACAATAGACAAAAAAATATATTAATTCTGTAAGATTTTCAAAAAATTACGAAATTTTAGTAAAAATTTACAAATTTAGTAAATTTTTGAATGGTTTTTGTTTTTAGATTTTGTAGTTGAGGATAATAGATCCTCTATTATACAGTAGACTCCCTGAAATCCGCAACGCTAAAATCCACAACTCTCTCAGATCTGCACTTAATTTATGGATGGAAACAATGAAACATTTAATTCAGATATTGGGAAAAAATGTGACTTTTTTAGTTTGATATCAATTCCATATATATTTTAATTTATAATTTTTGTCAATATACTAAACTCATGTTGGTACTTATGTAATAACATCACCGCAGCAGGAGTTAGGCTAATGTGCCAGTAAAGAGCAATCTCGTTGTTCGCACATGTACAGAAAATGGCATCAAAAGTGAGAAAAAAAGCACTAAAAATGTTTCCAAAAATCAGCAAACAACAACGTAACAAGGAATCCAAAAGATAACTGCGTGCGAACAACAAAATTACTCTTGGTGCATTAATACAAATTCTGCTGCGTTGGCCTTAATACAGTAAGTACCTTCATGTTTTTATGAAGGAAGAACAAAAAATTTTCTGAAAAATTTAAAACATTGCTGATATCACTGGTATTCACTATCTTCTTACCAAATATACTTATGTATTAATCAAGCTATTTTGATTATTAAGTCTGGTTAAGACCTGAAATAAAACTTCCTAATTTCATAATTTCGATGTGAATTAGTAATGTACTTTTATGAGGAAAGTTGTATTGAAAAATTTGGGAAAAATACATTTCATCTTTATAATGAATATTTAATCATACAATTATTAACTTGGTCTTTGCTTTTAATATTTTAATCATTTTAAAATTTTCTATTTTTGATTATTTTGGTTTATTATTTATTTTAATCTTTTATTATATTGTAAGCATTCAATATAATTTCAATTGCATTATTAATTATATTCAAATTGCTCTTTAAAAAATGTGAACAAAGCAAAGACCTGATATCTGCAAAATTCTACAATCCACACAACCTCATTTCCCAAGCTGTGCAGATTTGAGAGAGTCTTCTGTAATTAAAAAAAAAAAAAAAAAAAAATACATTTTGCATTAAATTTTCGCATTTTTGATATTAAATTCATTTTTATAATTACAACAGATTCTCTTTTAAAAGGCTTTGCAAATTACAGATTAATAAATACAAAATCTTTCAGAGAAAATGGCAACAAATTTGCTTAATTTTCATTTAATTTTTTTAAACACGATTTTTCAATCGGTAAATTAATTATAACGAAGTAATTTATTCCATATTTCAATATTGGGTGAAAAAAATCCAGGCCAGGATTCGAACCAGGGATGTATTGGCTGAAGCCGGCAATGTTCTACCAATTGAGCTATCATGTTTTAAAAAAATTAATCTAATGTAATTTCGTATGCAGCGATTTTCTGCAGTTCCAGCACCTTCGATTAATTCTGTGTAGCTGATCCAGAGTATCAGACCAGATAAAGTGTTCGTTGAGGTTAATTGGGTGAAATAGTCCTCCAGTGTTCGTGTTCGGGATAGCTCAGTGGGTAGAGCATTGGCAGTTTCAGACAATACATCCCTGGTTCGAATCCTGGCCCGGACTTTTTTCACCCACTAATGAAAAATGGAATAAATTACTTCTGTTATAATTTTCATAGCCTGGAACACAAGGGATTAGAAGATGATATTATAAATTGACCTCCTTTTGCATACAGTGCTGTGATAGCGCAAATGTTTCCACACGTCTGAAGATCAGACTTACCTATTGTTCTATGGTGTGCAAGCTTGAGTTGCAAAAAAAAAAAAAGTCATTACAAAGACTACAGTGTCGAATGAATTTCTTATTTTCCAATGTACATTGTTAAAATCAGCTGGCACCATCTGTTGTTGTATCTGAAAAACATTAGCTCTTTCACAATTATTCAGATTAGCAATTCAAGAAAAAAACTCTTAGATTATAAACATTAGCCTATGCAAAAAAAAAAATTAGGACTTTTTTAGTACATAATCACCGATGTAAAACCAAAAAATATGGTGATTTCCAGCAAAAATGGAAACCTTTTTCACTTTCACTCACAGATTGTTTACCATATTTTTAAATTTTAATTTAATCATTCTATTATCATATAAGATAGGTGTCCATTAATTACCCTGGAAACTTGTTGATTGGGAATCACCTCTTCTTATCCTGTTTTTTCACTAGGAAATTACTTGATGAATCTATCTTTTGTACGGTGTCACTGCATGAATATTTAATTTATGCATCTTAAAAGGCTTTTTCAGTCACACATAAACATTGCCTTGCTAACATTACTCCAATTGGAGATCTTTTTTTTAATATGTCATTTCCCTTTCCACACTCTTAATTTTTTTTAAAAAAATTATTTTGTATTGGATAGCTGAGGTCAATATCTGTACAAAGGTAGTTTTTTACTTTTTTCCAGATTATAAAGCATACAAGGGGGAGTTCAGAAAAAAGTTAGTAAATGATTAAATCTTATTTCATTTTCATGAACCAAAAACTGCAAGGCAGCCCATTACTGGCACATCTACCCTATAATTTTATTGAAAAAAAATATTATGAATCCTTTTAGTTTGTTCGTTTGATTTTTGTTGTAAGAACATTTTGTAAATTAATTTGTTATTTAATAAAAATAATATTATAAGCTTCAGAATATTGATGAAAAAATATGCACGTTCTTTGCATAACATCATTTTTTTAAAATTGTAGTTTAAATAATGTAAAGGATTAATAATCTGCACACCTATAATATGCGTTACTTTTTTAATGTAAACAGCGAAATAAACAGTTGAGAATATTTTCAAATTTATGATCCAAAAAGGATTTTTTAAAACAAATAATAAAAAATTTATAATATAACATTTTTTTAAAATATAACTCTTTTATTTTATTAACAGTAAAAAACAAACTGTATTACTGAACATATATAATTATTTTTAGTTAAATGCAGATATACTATTTTAATTTTTTAATAAAATAACTTTAAAAAAGCATTTTTTGAGATAGCCTATTAAATTAATTCATATTAGATTTTACATTTATATTTTTACATTATACTGATTAAAGAATTAAAATGCTATCTAGGAAATTATGCATAATCCATAATACTCTATAATCCACAAGATTCCATAATCCACACAACCTTTGGCCCCAACTTTTTTTATTTATAAAAGTAAAGAAAAAATGATTTTTTTTAGTTCAGAGTATTTTGCATCAATTATGGAAAATTATATATCATTGTATGTGAGGAATACAATGATCTAAAATTAAACATTTAAATCAAACTCTTAATCACAATTCAAATGAATTCCTCTTGTTTAACACAAAAATCGTAGAACACAAAAAAACTTCTTGAAACACCATAAAATAAATAAAATACCGCAAGGTCTTTCGATAGAACTTAGTCTATCTTCATCAGGCGAAAAGACGTGCGTCTATAATAAATGTAGCGGCACGACAAATGTAGTTTTTTTCCTGAACAAAAATCATAACTAAAACTACATTTAAATAAATAGATAAGTGAAAATGACTGCTAGAAAAAACTTTTTCATAATATTTTAAATGCTCAAATATCAGTAAAAATGAAAGTTGCAATACATGAAATTTTGTTGCTATAACATGACCAAGTTGCTATAACATGGAGAATTTTTAGTGAAGAGTAAAACAAGAAACACATCCTGTCATTAAATTACTTTAGCAAAGAGGATGGATCTTCACGTTTATGTTTTAAAAATTAGCCATTATTAGAATCAGAGGATACACATTAAATATTACCGTAAAATACCGTTAATCCACCCTTCCCGATCAAACGCCCCCTCCTCACTTTAAAAAGAATTTGAAATTTTCAAAAAATCCCGAGAAAGCGCCCTCCCTCCCGATTCTCCCAGGCGATTGAGAGCGAGATCAATCATTTTGAAATGAACGAATCATGAATCTTTGATGAAATGCGCGTTTTTTCAAGATTTTTTGATTGATTTCATGCTTGTTTTGGCTTTTTTGTTACTAATTTCTCCTTTTTTCTGCGTTTTTTTGACAGAATTTACGTTTAAAAAAAAAAAAAACAATTTTTTTCAAGTATAAAAATTTATGATTCATTCAACGATTCATTCATTTCATGATGATTCATTCCTGTAAATTTTGCTGAACGATCGCGAAAAAATCCCGTGTAAGCGCCCTCTTCTAACTATTGTACGAATTTTCTTTTCGTTTGGGGGGCGGATTAACGGTATTTTACGGTAAGTTTTTTTTTTCTTTAGGCAAAGAGACGCCAACGCATTGAATGAATCACGAAAAGTTAGATGAATCAAAACAAAAGTACTTGATTCATAAGAATCAATACCACTTTTAATGAATCATTATGTAATTCACGATTCATTCTTTTATTGGCGTCGTCTCTCTTCCGTTGTTTGTAATATTAGGTAACTTTTAAGACATAAATTTACAGTATTCAACTTCTTGTTAATACTAAGGTATGTTAATTTCGTAGGTTTCTATTCAGCTAAATACTTTACAATTCGCTTTTTGATAAAATAATGTCACGAAATTTAATATGACGAAACTTTCATTTTTGCTGATCTGTCATCCAGCCATTATAATGGTTTATTCATGACAGACAATTCCGCATATTATTATTTATTTTTAAATAGTTTAATTTAATATTATTCAAATTTCGATTTAGATACAACAAATTAGTTTGAATATATATATATATATGTATTTATGTTTATTTTTAAAACATTTTCTTGCTAACTGAATTTAATTGTATTCTGTTCACTTGAAACTAAATGCTTTTTAATAATTGATCACAGAATGCAGTATCTTTATATAGTTTAATGAAATTTACATATAAGAACACATACACTTTTAAGGGGACCCATCATTCCCTTGAAAACACCCTCTCTGTAATGTTAATCTAGTGGGCAGATTGTTTTCGAATTTCTCACTTAAATTTGAATATTTTTATACGCCATTTCTTTCGTTTTGCTGAGTTTCATCTTTAATATGATTTTTTTTTTACTTTTTTGATTTTGGGTACCGATATTTATTAAAAGGTATTTTCAATTTCAAAACAGTTCTCCAAATTATAAGTATCTTTTTAAATCTGCAACCAAAATCTAAAAAGTAAAAAATAGTCATTTTAAAGATCTAGCTCAGCAATCTTATGCAAAAAAAGAGAGAAAAGTTTAAAAATACAGTAGACTCTCTCAAATATGCAACCCTAAATTCCACGTATAATTCACAGATGTAAACAATGAAAAATTCAGTTCAGATAGAGGGACAAAATTTCACTTTTCAACAAAAAAAAAACAAATAATTAGTGGAATATTAATAAAAATACAAATAAAAAGTCAAAATAAAAATCACTTAATGACATTTTAAACATGTGAATCGTATTTAATGTCACTGAGTGGGACATTCACGATCATCCATTATTAACATTTAATCTTATAGTTTGGTGATAATTTTTTGATCAATGGGATAACCTAGTAGTACCCTAAAAAGTAATAAATAGCTATATTAAAGATCTTGCTCAGTTATTTTATGCAAAAAAAAAAAAAAAGAAAAATATTGAAATTTAAGTGAGAAGTTTTAAAACAACCTGCCTGTTGGTTTAATATTAGAGTGTGAACAGAGCCATCCTAAGAGGTGTGCGAGAGGTGCAGGTGCACAGGGCCTCATGTTTAGAGAGGCCTTGCACCTGACGACACAAGATTTTTTCTTTAATAAAAAGAAGAAGGTGTAATCGAAAATCCATTAATATAAATGTATGATTTTAGTTAAGAAAAGATTGTGGTCCTGGCATAAAATGTACCCTATGTTAGAAGAGAGACCTTCAATTTTCAAACATATATTTTATAAATTGTTTCAATAGTTCCAGAAATTACCTCTACAAATATACGCTACTCCTTTATTATAGCTAGGTTTTCGAATCTTGGCTCCTTTGGTCACACTATATAGGCGAAAAACATTCTTTTTTATTCATAGTATAGATAAGATTACTTTAAAAGACTGAAAGGGAAGGGTGTTTCAAAATCCTTGCACCTGGTTTCCCTTTAAAACATCTTCTATAAGGAGGGCTCTATGTGCGGGTGTACTCACGTGTGTGTAGAGTCCCCTTAAAAAAACTTCCTAGAACAAATGATACACTGATTTGCAGATTACCTGTTGGGATAAAAAATCATTTTGTGTTTAATGAAATTTCACATTAACAAAGTTCGACAGTTTTTGTTCAGAAAAAAACAGAATCGGCAATTATTTTTAAAAAAGGTAGTGAATAATTTGCACATTTTTTTTTTTTTTTTTTAAGTCACCACAAAAAAGCATTTTGTAAATAAAATGTTATGAATTTGGTTTAAATATCTTACCACGGTGACATGAATTGAACTGAACTGATGTTTTCCTTGAGAAAGAAAATTTTTCTGTTATTCCACTTTTTGTTTTAAAGTTGTAATGTCACGTTTTCTGTATACCGTATTTTCGGGCGTATGCGCCGCACACACCGTAAGCGCCGCACCTCCGAAAATGCATTAAAATGAAACAAATATTCATCAGAAGCGCCGCACCGCCGTATCCGCCGCACTTACGAAAATACATTAAAATGTTAAAAATTGCATTATATTTGGTGTTTTTTCGCGTTTTTTAACTTTTGTAATATAAATCCAATTTTAAATTTAGTATATTTTGTATATTTTTTATGATAAAATTAAATCTGAATTCGTGCAGCCTTTTTTTCGAGATTTTTAAATACATTTTTTATAGTTTGTAACGAGGTTTGCAGGGTTTTATTGCGATATTTGACAAAATATGCAGGGTTTTATCGCGATATTTGAGGAATTTGCAGAGTATTTTTGCGATAATTGAAAAAATTTGCGTTTTTATGGGGATGTGAGCAATGGATGAATCATGATGAATTGAATAAATTATGAATATTTGAATGAAAAATGAATCATGGATTTTGATACTTAAAGCAATACTTGAAAAAATTTGCGTTAAAAAAAACCGTAAATTCTGTCGAAAAAGCGCAGAAAAGAGGAGAAATTTGTAAAAAACGCATAAAAAGAATGAAATCTATTAAAAAATCTCGAAAAAAAACACACATTTCACCAAAGATTCATGGACCATTCATTTCATCATGATTCATTCTATTCTCATTCGCCTTTGAGAAAGGTGTGAATTATAATGAAATGAATGAATCATGAATCTTTGATGAAATGTTCGTTTTTTCGCGATTTTTTGATAGATTTCATGCTGTTTTTTTCAAATTTCTCCTGTTTTCCTCGTTTTTTTCGCCTGAATTTACGTTTTTTCTCGTTTTTTACCGTTTGTTTATAGATACGACACATTTGAGTTTTTTCTAACAATTTTTTGACAATTCTTTTGGGCGTTCCTTTGAGAAATTCACGATTTTCAGCGTTTTTTGACATAATTTGTGTTTTTTAGAGACTTTTTGACATATTACGCCTTTTTAGTGCAATCTTTCGTCGAAATGTGAGTTTTTTAGCGATACATCGACGAAATTCATGATGATCCTTTCAAGAAATAAGCGGTTACTTTTCGTGATTCTTTGGCGAAATTAGTGTTTTTTTTCTGCGATTTTTTTTATAGTGGGAACTAGCGTTTGATTGGGAAGAGCAGATTAACGGGATTTTACGGTAATAAAACTGTTGTTTTTCAAGTTATCCTTTCATGAAATACACATTTTTTCTTTTTACATATGCGGCGCTTTTCCCGCGAACCTTTGATAAAAGTCGTGTTTTTTCTCCCGATCCTATGATAAAATTCTTGCTTTTTCTGCGAATGATTGACAGAGATTAGGCTATCATTTGTCGAATTTCGCGATATTTTTTATGCTTCGCATATTCTTCCTGATGATTGATTTTTGAAGATTTCAGAAAAATTCTAATTAGAATCACCTCTGTAATGAATATCGCTGCAAGGGAAAAAAAAGTACATCGTATGCGCCGCCCTGGCAGAAGCGCCGCAGTAAGCATAATTTTAACTTTTAAACTCGTATGCGCCGCGGCGCTTAAACCCGAAAATACGGTAATTGTGAATTAAATGTACTTTGGTTAAAAGTTAATGACTTTATTATTTTTAGGACAGCTATAATATATCAGATAAATATCCGTCAATGAATCCTTGTTATATTTTGAACAAAATATAATTATTTTTCACCCATAAAGTGGTATAAAATATTGCTTTCGGTTGTTCAAGTAAAAATATCATCACTTTAGAAATCTGCTCCCTCTCAATGAGGAAATTGTACATTTTTCAATTTAACTTGCATTTTATAGAATACAAAAGGATGAGTACTTTGATATATATATATATATTTATTTATTTTAAATCTTGGAAAATACATTAAATTAACACTAAAAACTGCAGTTTTAATCTTAACTGCTGAAAGCCTTGTCACATGATGAAAGCAGTTTTGATGTCACTACACATAACAAACCTTTTCTATGAGGATAGTTTACGTTAAGCTGGGTGATTTTTTTTCTTTTCTTAAAAATGGCAGCAGAACAAATTAAAACATTGTAAATTGTTGGAATAAATAATATTGAGAATTTAAGTGAGATTTTCCCCTCCTCCCCCTCATTGTTCTAAGATTTTCATTTCAAGATCTTGATGTAGAAATAAAATATCGATATAAGTTTATACTACAAATGTTTTATAGAAAAGTGTACTTTTCTTTTTCATATTCATGTTCCACAATAGACCAATAAAAAAATGTAATTTCTCATATTACAAGGACTATTTTGAAAATTATATTTTCAAAGACTAAAATTTTCAAGACATATAAATAAATTTTATTTTCAAAGACTATAATTTTCAAGACATATAAATAAACTTTATGTTTAATAATAATAATAATAATAAAAATCTTTTTTATGATGATCAAAATGTTATTTAGGAATAAGTTTTATATTACATATGCCATGGATTAAAAATTAATACAGTAGACTCCCTCAAATCTGCACTCCTAAAATCTGCAACTCTCTAAAATCCGCACATATTTTACGGATCTAAACAATGAAACATTCAGTTCAGACGTAGGCGCAAAAATTGATTTTTTCAGTTTTATATTAATTCCATTGATTTTTTTATTTGTAATTTTTGTTAAGGTTATTGAATTCATGTTTTTTCTTGAAGAAAGAATAATTTATTTCTGAAAAAATAAAGATATTGCTAATAGCATTGGTAATCACAATCTTACCAAATATATTTATGTATTAATCAAGCTTTTTTAGTTATTAAGTCTGGCTAAACCTGAAATAAAATTTCATTATTTTATGATTCTGATGTGAATTAGTAATGTACCTTTATGAGGCAAGTTTCATTGAATAATTTTGGTAAACACATTTCCTCCTATATAAAAATATTTAATTGTACATTATTAATTATTAACTTGACCTTTCGTTTTAACATTTTAATCATTTAATAAATATCTAAATTTTTATTATTTTAGTTTATTACTTATTTTAACATTTTAGTATATTGTATGTATTCATTATACTTTTGATTTCATTATTAATTACATTCAAATTATTTTTTTTAAATGTAAACAAAGCAATGACCAGAAATCCACAAAATTCTAAAATCCGCAAAACCTCTGGCCCCAAGCTGTGCGGATTTGAGAGAGTCTACATTCCTGTTTCAACCAGAAACAAATTTTAAATGAAATTTCAGTTTTACAATTTTCAGCACTGAAAATTTTTAAAATTCTAAACATTGCACATTTTTAATTTTTGCAAAGTTGCATAGAAAAAATGTGTTCTTAAATGTAATTTGTTTGATAGTTGTATCTCAATTTGTTTTTAAGTTATTAATATTTTTTGTAGGTTTTTCTAATACTTTGTTTGTCATTGTGGCAGCAGAAGTATTTCAATTCTGGACATTAAACTAATGAACTAATCACAAAACTAATAAAATAAAAAACAGAAGTATTCCATTTTTAGACATTCAACATGGACCAATCAGAAAACGAATAAAATAAGAAAAGTTGCAGAATTCAATCAATAAAAGGATTCAGATTTTGCAGTTTTTTTATGAAGGACAACAACTATTTTCTAAATGCAGTCAAACCTTGTTAATATGAACACACTTAACATGAATTACTTTTAACATGAATATTTTACGCAATTTCCTATAAAGACAAATAGTGAGATTTGATACTAATAACATAAATTACTGTTAATATGAGCAACATTTTGATTCCCCTTGAGATTCATGTTAACGAGGTTTGACTGTAGCTTAAAAGCATACAGAAATTACAATAGTTCATCAACCACATTTAAAATTTATTAGTTATTTTTTTAATTAAAAAAAATTCCAGATTTTTATAAATTAAGATAAAAAAAATACTAGTTTTCAAAACAATTTCTTAATTGTATCACATTATGTTTGATTTTTTTGTTTTTGAACTAATTCTGTTTTTCCTGATGGCTTCATTAGATATAAGAGTGGCAGGCATTGGCTTCAGCAAGAAAAACCTGTGTAAACTCTGAGATTAAAAAGCTAAATTTTTAGCTCTATTTTTTTATACATTTAAATTAAACTTATATTTTATGAATTGATTATTTCCAGCTGAGCGAAAAATTGCCCAGGCCGGGAATCGAACCCGGATACTTGGCTTACAAGGCCAATGCTTTACCTGTTAAGCTATCTGCTCAATAGTCGGCTGGGACCTCTCCCTCAGATAACCTTATTGGTCGTAACATCTGGTCTGTCATTTTTGAAACAGCTCGCAGAATAAACCACAGGTAATGGAACGATGGATACGTAGATATACTATATATATAGATATAAAGATTTTAGTTTTTTTTTTTTTTTTTTTTTTTAGTCTTGGAAAATGCATTAAATTAACACTAACAACTGCAGTTTTAATCTAGACCGTTGAAAGCCTTGTCACATGATAAAAGCAGTTTTGAAGTCACTACACATGTAAACAAACCTTTTCTATGAGGATAGTTTATGTTACGCTGAATGATTTTTTTCTTTTCTTAAAAACGGCAGCAGAACAAATTAATTGTTGTAAATTGTTGTAATAAATAATATTCCGTTTTTCGCTCAGCTGGAAATAATCAATTTGTATGATAACTTTACCAATCAGTTTGATTGTGTTAAAAATAATAGTATAAACTTATATTTAATTAATGTTGTATAAATAGAAAACTTTTTTAATATGTAGAAGTCTAAAAAAATTTTATGTTTTCTTTTGCATTAAATTTTTTTTATACGTGACAAAGTAATCTTTTCTAATTTCTCCAAAAAAATTTCATAAAAATCATTGTTCTTCTGCTACTTCAAAATTTCCAGTAACTTTACTTAGATTGATTGGGATTGTCATCAATTGACAAAAGAAAATTAATGGCAGTCAAAAAATTGTAATTATCATTTATAAATTTCAGATTCAAAATCTCTGTACTTTGGTGACTGTATTGTATATGATATATTAATAAAGTCGACTTCCTCAAATTCGCACAACTGAGGACCAGAGGTTGTGCAGATTTTAGAATTTTGAAGATTTCTTTTCATTGTTTTGTTTACATTTTTTAAACAGTACTTTGAAGCTAATAATTAATGTAATTGAGAATATAATAAAAGCTTACAATAAAAAATGTATTAAAATATGTAATAAACTAAAATAATAAATTTTTAAAATGCTTAAAATATTAAAAGCAAAGGTCAAGTTAATAATCAATAATGTATAATTAAACATTCATTATAAAGATGAACTGCATTTTTCCAAAATTATTCAATGACACTTGCCTCATAAAGGCACATTACTAATTCACATGTAAATCATAAAACATGGAAATTTTATTTCAGATTTAGCCAGACTTAACAACCAAAAAAGCTTGATTAATACATATTTGGTAAGGAGAGTGGGATTTCCAATAATATCAGCAATATCTTGAGTTTTATTAAAAACAAATTTATTCTTTCTTCATGAAAAAAAACATGAATTCAGTAATATTAAC
Source organism: Maratus speculifer (assembly GCA_964019185.1). NCBI lineage: Eukaryota > Metazoa > Arthropoda > Arachnida > Araneae > Salticidae > Maratus > Maratus speculifer. The sequence goes on from OZ025296.1 coordinate 356,342,977, forward strand.
GAAAATAAAATAGGTATGGAATTGATATGAAAATAAAAAAGTCAAATTTTATATTTCTATCTGAACAGAATGTATCATTGTTTACATCCGTAAATTATGTGCCGAAAGTTGCCAATTTTAGGATAGCAGATTTGAGGGAGTTAAATATATTGCAATGGAGCTTTCAGCTTAAAGAACTGATATATCATTTCGCGTCAGTGAGAAAGTTAAATGTATCACTGTAGAAGACAATCTAACAAAATCAAATCGTTATGCTTGATCTATGAGAATCCATTGTTATATATAAAATGCATCAAAAGTTTCATTAAAATAAATGTATTAGTATGGCTTTTAATAAAAAAAGCTTGGTTTTACGCCCCCCCCCCCCCCACCTTATCCTGTGGTCTAAATAGGTTTATCAGAATAACCTTTACTACTTCAGTTCTGTTTGAACCTTCCTCAATTCCTAGTTTATGAGTAAAATGCCTATGACAGGCATACACACAAAATGATCTTTTAATGATTCCGTTTTTATTTTTTAAGTTCAAATATCAACAAAAGACTTCGCCTGAATGGTTTTCCTATTTATAACTCTCGTTCTATACTTATTCCCTATTTGTTGGTATAACTTAGTATAGAAATGCTTATTAAATTCAGACATATAATTAAATATACAGTAGACTCCTTTAAATCCACAAACCTAAAATCCGCACATACTTTATGGATGTAAACAATGAAATAATCAGTTCAGATATAGGGACAAAATTTGACTTATGTAGTTTAATATCAATTCTATATTTTAATTTGTAATATCCCTAAACTCACGTTTTTTATGAAGGAAGAATAAATATTTTTCTGAAAAATTAAAATATTTCAGATATCATTGGTAATCATAATTTTCTTTCCAAATATATTTATGTATTAATCAAGCTTTTTTGGTAATTAAGTCTGGCTAAACCTAAAATAAAACTTCCTTATTTTATAATTTCGATGTAAATTATTAATTCACCTTTATGGACAAGAATAATTTAAGAAAAATATGTTTCATCTTTATAATGGATATTTAATCGTATATTTTTGATTATTAACTTAATATTTGCTTTTTATATTTTAATCCTTTAAAAATTATCTAAATTTTTATTTTTTTGGTTTTATTACTTATTTTAATATTTTATCATATTGTAAGCATTCAGTATTGTTTCGATTGCATTATTAATTACATTCAAATTATTGATTAAAAAATATAAACAAAGCAATAACCAGATATCTGCAAAATTCTAAAATCCGCATAACCTCTGGTCCCAAGCTGTTCGGATTTGAGGGAGCTACTGTACTATATGCTTATACATATTTTTATTAGCTATATTATATATATATATATATATATATAATATATTTATTATGCATGCAAAGTAAAAGAAAAATATATTACAAATATTTAGATATGTTTATAATATTACATCTACAAGAAAATATGTCTGAAAAAAAAAGCCAGAAAATTGTAAATTTGAAAAAAAAAAATTATAACGAAAATATGTATGCAAAGTGTATGCATATGTATACTATTTATCCACTAGTAGCATCAAGTAAATAAAAAAAAATCAACCTCCATTGCTGAAGAACGCAACAACCGCATTGAAACATTTATCGCCAAAAAATGCAGAACAGGATATGGATTCTTTCCTAGTTACACTGCTCCATTAAAATAAATAGTTTAGTCTAATGGAGAAATTTTTCTATATAAAAATATCAGAAAAATAATTAAAATATTTAAGCGTGTGATATATTAAAAGATAAAATAGTTGCATGTATCTATGTTTTTGTAGAATGTTATATTTGAATTAAAAATGTATTTTCAATAATTTATGTTTCTTAACCTCCTGGATTCGGCGGGTACGACATATGTACCCTAAAAAAAATATCCCCAAACATCGGCTAGGGTACAACCGCTGTACCCTAATGCTCGCTTCCCCTGTTCGAAAGGTAAGATAATCAATCATCTGTCATCGCAGAGTTTTAGGGGCGGGTGCTTCTCTTTTCCGGAGTGAAAATAGAAATATCTCTTGCTTTGGCGTGCTAATGCAATAACTGGTTTTTGAATTGGCGATTTCTCAGGCAGAACTCTTTTCTGTTATTCTATGATTTTATTTACTACGTTTGTTAATACGGCGCTAGGTAATATTTTCTTTTAGTCTTTCTTTACTCGCTAGAAAAGTCACTAAATATATTGTTTAATTACAAAGCAATATTTATATTTTGTAAAGAATGGCTCCACGGTTTAAAGGTCTGAGTCAAAAAGAAATAGAAAAACTAATGAACAATTTTGATGATGAGTATTTTGCTGACAGTGATTCAGATTGTGAAATGGAAAATATTGAAGAGATAGCAAATGATTTTGTTAATGAAGGCAAAAATGATGATCCGGTGGAAATTCATGAAAAGAAAGATGAATTCGAATGGAAATCACCCAAAGAAAGTGACAAAGCTTTCATTGCACCATTTACAGGAAATGTTGGTGTAAAATCAAATATTGTTGGTTTGCAATCTGCATATGAATCTTTTAAAGGGTTATTTACGAATGAAATTTTAGATTTAATAACAATTGAAACTAACAGGTATGCGGAACAGGTTTTAGAATTAAGACCAGAAGAATCCGGAAAAAGGAAACATTCTCCTGAATGGACAAAAACAACTGCTCATGAAATTGAATCATTTCTCGGTACAATACTGTTAATGGGCCATATCCATAAGGATAAATTTCAAGACTATTGGTCAACAGATGATCTCTTAGAAACTCCGATATTTAGAAAAATTATGCCTAGAGATCGATTTATTTCTATTTTAAAGTTTTTTCACTTTGAAAATAATCATAACAAGCCTTCAAAGGATTCACAAGATTATGACAGACTGTGGAAAATCCGAAAAATATTTGATATGCAAAATGCAGCATTTAAAAAAGCTTACGATCCCAGTGAAGAACTTGCCCTAGATGAAGTAATCGTAAAATTTAAGGGACGCGTGGCGTTCAGACAATACATACCTACAAAGCGTAAGCAGTGGGGCATAAAAATGTACAAGATTTCGGACAAAACAGGTTATACTTACGATATGAGAGTCTATCTTGGAAATGACAAAAATAAGATAGATAAAAAATTTTCTGCATCATATAATGTTGTTGACATTATGACAGAGTCTGTAAAAGGTAAAGGACATAAATTATATATGGACAATTATTTTTCATCTCCGGAACTTTTCCATCATCTTATAACGGAGAAAAAAATTAATGCATGCGGCACTGTGCGCTGCAATAGAAAAAATTTCCCAAAAGACTTACAACAAGAAAAACTAAAATCAGGTGATATACGTGTGAAGTTTGGTCATGGTTTGACGGCATTGCGGTGGAAAGATAAGCGGGATGTATACATGTTAAGTAGTATGCATCATCCAGCTGAACAAACTGCTTCAAAAGAAATCAGAAAACCAAAAATTGTTGCTGACTATAACATGAACATGGGTTACGTCGATTTGAGTGACAGAATGGCTAATAGTTACTCGGTTGAAAGGCGCACGATGAAATGGACAAAAAAGCTATTTTTTCACTTACTGGACATTACAGTTTTGAATTCTTTTCTGTTGTTTAAAGGTGAAGAAAATCATAGGGATTTCCGCTTATCCTTAATCAGAAGTTTGATTAAAATTCACGAGATTCCAAAAGTTCTTAGTACTCCTAAATCCCCAGGAACTTCCATACGCTTTGACGGATCTGGACACTGGCCGTTAAATGGAAAAAACAGAAGAAGATGCGTAGTTTGCCACAAAAATGGATTGCAGAGACGATCCACCGTCATATGCGTAAAATGTAATGTTGCATTATGCATTGATAAAGATTGTTTCGGCATGTACCACACATCATCCTTATAATATAAATAAGCACGCTGTGTGAATGAATGTTGATGAATGCCTCTCCTGCTCTCTATCCAGCCTACCATTTTTTTTTTTTTTTTTAATTTAATAAAAAAAAATAAAATTGCTAGCTGTGTGTTTTACATATGCATAGTTAGTATAAATGCTAAGTTTTAAAAGTAATTTTTTTCTATCCTATTTTTTTTTTTTTTTTTCATTTCTGATCTTTCCTATAGTTATTTTGTATTTTTTAATACATTTAGAATTTCTTTTTTCTTTGTGGGAAATGATGAAAGCAACAATAGCATATTTAATATTTTGCAGTTCCATAAACTTTCTGAACCCATCTTTTTTTTTTTTTTTTTTTTTTTTTTTTTTTTTTTTAAATAATAATTATTATTATTATCATTATTATTTAATACGAGACAGATTATCTGAGAAGTGTTTTATTATAAATCTTTTGATGCAAGATGGTAGTGAAAACTTTCATATTAGAGGATATTGTCTTTCATTTAATTGTCACAGTAAAATTGGCAAATTCTTTTAATTAAGACAGAAAGATGAATTTAATATCATTTAATCATAAAAAAAAGAAAGACAATCCGAATTTTGTGCCCCATCCCCCCTTAAAGATTTTTTTGAATCGTTTCACTTTTAATTATTGTTATATCCTCCAAGCCCAATTAAAAATTTAAGTGATCAAAAATGCACTTATGTAAAAAAAAAAAAAAAAAAAAAAAAAAAAAAAAAAAAACGTATAGTAATTTCAAAAAATTCGCGTTTTTTTTTTTTTAAGCGTTTTATTGGAAGAAAATTCAATCTGTTTCTGAAATCTCTGTCAAAATTTACGATATTTTTTCTCGACGCTTGAGATATTTTCTATTTAGTACACGAAATTCCTCAGAAGAAAAGAATTGGCGGGATAATTTTTAATGAAACAATTTCACAGAAGAACCACATGCCTCTGACAAAATTAAAAGGTGAAAATACAACAAAGGTTTTTCTTAGTTTGTGCGCGATTTACGAAATATTCCGCGCAGTTCACCTCCCCCCCTCCCCACCCTTAAGGAAAACTTTTGAACTGGCCCCCTATGACTGCGGATGAGAATTCGTAATGTATACGAAGATGTATACTAAGAATATACGAATTCGTAATTCGTATATTCTTAGAACCATTGTCACGTATTTAATATCCGGTATGAGACTTTCATGTAGAAAAAGGGGGGGGGGAGAATTATACCTAAAATATTAAATTGACAATAGTTTTTTTTTTTTAATTTGGAATTTAATAGTCTAAATTTGGGGACATTTTGGAACAGAGTTTCCCATCACTCTTAAAAAATAGAAAAGACACTGAGAAAATCCTCAAAAAAAAAAAAAAAAAAAAAAAAAAAAATACCGCTCCAAGTTAAATATTCCACGTTTTCTCCATGAAATAACAAATAATGTAAAATAACTTAGAAAAAGATTTTTGTAAAACTCTGTTTTTTTTAGGAATATTATTTCTTGAAAAGAATGGTTGTTGGGGGGGGGGGGGAGGCATTGAGAAAGAAAATCATTTAAATAATTCTTTTAATGTTGAAGTTTCCAGAAATACGGAAAATTGACACCCTTGCAATTACCCTTTTTAAATATAAACTAAGAATAAAAAATTTTTTTGAAAAACCATTCTGAATAAACAATTTTTTGAATAATGTTTTTAAATAATCAAAAAATTCCAAAGTTTTTAAAAAACGCGTTGCTCTGGAGAATGGCATACAGCAGAGTTTCCCCCATGTTAAAAAAGAGGCAGGGCGCTATTGTTCTAAAAAGAGCACTTTTTACATTTTTCAGGGCACTTTTTTATTTTTAGGGGCACTTTTTTAATTTTTAAGGGCACTTTTATAGCGTTGAATCTAGCATTTGGCGATTAAAAAAAACGTGGAAATACAGAAATTTCGTCAAAGAATCCAGAAAAAAATCCAAAAATTTCGTCAAAAAATTGAAAAAAAGAAAAAAGTAAATTTTGTTAAAATATCACGAAAAAACGGCAAATATTGTTAAAAGATTGCAAAAAACAGCCGATTTCGTTAAAAGATCGCAAAAACAGCAGGTTTTGATAAAAGATCATGAAAAAAAAGCGAAAAAACGTCAAATTTGTGATGGATTGTGAACAGAACAGTGCAGAGGGGCAGGGGGCGTCCGCCCCTTGCGCCGAAATTTAGGAGGCACCAAATTTATACTACAGACGTCATTTTTGGGCTGTCACAAGAAAGAGTTAGGTACCTGTGTGGGGAGGGGGGGGGTCAAATTCTAATTATGCCCCGGGTGCAATTTTCTCTTCACCTGAAAATGATTGTGAATTAGGAAAATCCCCTTTTGGTGTAATAAAAACACAATTTTGAAGCAGGAAAATTAGTTTTTATAACAGAAAAATTCACTTTTTTGTGCTACTTTGACAAAATTTGCATTTTTGCGATCTTTTAACGAAATCTGCTTTTTTTCGGGATTTTTTGACAAAGTTTTCACGAATTTTCGGTAAAATTTACCATTTTTTACGATTTTTTTGACAGAATTTTCCGTTTTATTGAGATTTGTGGACGAATTTGCCGGGTTTTTTCGCAAATCTTTAAAGAAATCTGCCGTTTTATTGCAATTTTTTGTCGAAATTTTCCGTTTTTGTGATCTTGTGGTAAAATTTTCCGTTTTTCGCGAATTGTTTGACAAAATTTTTCTTTTTATCGCGATTTATGGATGAAATTTGTCGTTTTTTCATGATCTTTTAAGAAATCTGCCGCTTTTTTCGGGTCTTTGTGATGAAATTAGCCATTTGTTTACGAATCGTGTCGGAAATTAGTTATTATTCCGCGATTTTTAACGAAATTTGCCGTTTTTTCGCAATTTGTTGACGTAATTACGCACCCCGTGAGACGCATAAGCTATTTTTTGCATTCGGTCGCCGATTTTTTGCGTAATTTACGTGCTATAGCGCGTTCGTATTATCGCTGAAAGGCAGCGTTTTTTTCAAATGCGAGGAAAAAGGGCGCTTTTTTTTTTTTTTTTTTTTTTTTTGAATGAGTGACCACGGGGACGCTAGTTTTTGGATGAGGGGCAAGAGGGGCTCTATTTTTTCAACTAAAGGTCAGAAGGGGTGGAGCGCCTTCCTGAAATCCTCTGGGGGAAACTCTGCATACAGAATTATAATTATTAGTGTTTTTCTCAGTAAATACTTGCCTAATTGATTAAAAGAAAAAATAAAAAAGAAAAGAAAAGAAAAAAAGCAGAATACTAGTAATAAATATTTTTTTTCATCTGCACCGAAGAATATTTCTGCAGAAATAAATTTAGTAATTCTAAATTAATATTTTATAACTGAAATATCAATTACATAATTCGTTTCTCCTATCGTCCCATCGGTGTCTGAAAGGTTTTTTTTTCTCTCGAAATAGACAAGGGGGGGGGATTGAGTTCAACCGTAATCGCGTCCGTCGGCCTCATCGTTCGGAGTTTTTTGTGGGTTTTTTTCAACCATGGATATTCTTGCATAAGTACGTGGTAGGTTCCTTTAGAAACATACCACAGAAAGCAACCCTTACGGTCTGTATCCCTACTGAAAAAAATCGGTCCTAATGAAAGCAAGAACAACAGCAATTTTTCCTCAACATTTTGTAACTTGTTCAAAAAGAAAATAGAGTCTTCTTCCTATGCACACACACACACACTCACACTTATATATCTATATGTCTATCTGTCTATATATATATATATATATATATATATATATACTTTTTAAATACATCCAAAGTTATTCAGACAATACCATTAAATAATCTAATGAATCCAGTTTTGTTACAATCATATTAATAAAAACAGTTGATGTTTGACGTGAAATAGAAGGCAGATACCGAAATTACTAAAAAATATATGGATAAATAGATATTATATAACCAGAGTAATTCATCATACATTTAATTCATAAACGAGAAAATACATATTTGATAAAAGAAACAAAAAAAATTAAAATCAAATATATATTTAATATGGAAAAATCATCCATATGTTTCGATAAAATAAAAAAAAATAAAAAAAAAAAGAGAGAGAGAAATTGTTTCTAAATACTGATATGTGTAAGAGGTTTTCTCGGTGAATAACTAGAAAAAAAATCAGATCTTTTTAAATAGTCTATTTTCTTATCCTTTAGAAATACAGTCAGCTCATTATTTATAAAATTGCTAAATTTGCAGCTTCGTCAGTCTAAATATTTCTAAAACAGAGAATAGAAATTCAAAAGACAAATCAGGATCTAAAAAACTTATACTCTGTGATTATGAGTATTTAATATGATTTGAGACATAATGCATATTTTTTCTAGTGGAGAAAAAAACAGTATTTATAGAAAACGATTTGTAAATTGAGTATTTGTAAAAATCTATACACATTTATTTCTTCATAAATACATTCTCACGGGAAAGAGAAAAAGGATTAGGCCACAAATATGCAACTGAAAATATATTCTTTTTTAAAACCGCCAAAACAACCCATTCTGTGGGAAAATTTCTCACCCCAGTCGAAAGAATGCCAACACTCCTGCAGTTGAACGGCAACCGCTGTCAGAAGGCGTGGATTGAACTGTCCACGGAAAAGGACAAAGGATGCTCCCTCCTTGACCACTTAGTAAAAGGGGGGAAAAAGATTCTCGAGATAGCCGTATTTTAGTCAGAAAAAGAAACAGCGGATCCCGTTTCTAGGAGGTTAATATGCTTTATATTTATATTTAATAAAAAAGTATAAATTGAATGAATATTAAATTTGATTCAATGTATATGTTACAGGCCAAACCCGATTTTAGGCCAAACTAGATTAGCCTAGGCCAAACTAGTCTATCCTAACGCCCATCGGATAAACTAGTTTTTCCTAGGCCAAACTAGTCTATCCTAACGCCCATCGGATAAACTAGTTTTCCTAGGCCAAACTAGTCTATCCGAACGCCCATCGGATAAACTAGATTTTCCTAGGCCAAACTAGTTTGGCCGAACGGTCATTAGGATAAACTAGTTTAGCCTGCTATTCATTGGTTTGAACTAGTTTATCCTAGGCCGAACTAGATTGTCCTAGGCCAATTCAATTTGGCGTGACATTTTTTAATCTAAAGACCGCCACGGCGCCAACTTTCTAATTTTGATCTATTTTATCCTAGGCCGATGCAGTTTGACGCGATTTTAGCTCATAGGCTATCAAAGCCTGAGAGCTAATGTGCTCGCAGATTCTGTGTATGTGTATGTAACAATTTACGTTCGTATGGCCGTATGTACGTACGTATGTACGTACGTGTGTACATAATGCGATAACTCCTGATAGAAATATCCAATTTCCTTCAAATTTTGGACATAGATTTATCCTGATAATGAACTTTCCTGATTAGTTTCAGGGGTTCATTGAATAAGAATAAGGGGAGGAGAACAAAAGGCTAATCCGCACACCCCTCCCCCCCCCACACACACCTCCTTAATTTAGTTAAGTCAGTTTTCCATGCAAAATGATCAGATTTTATTAAAATTTTAGGTATAATATCATTTTAATAAGGTACATCCATGATCAGTTGTGGGTGTTCATTGTTTACGTATAAAGAAAGGAGCAATGGGAGGTAACACTCTTAATTTATGTAAATAGGTTTTTCACAGAGAATTTACCGATTTGTTTCAAATTTTGGATGTATGTTCCTTCTGATAAGGAGTTTACCTGATTAATTTGGGGGGTTCTGAGATATAAACGTAGAACGGATTTTTTTTCAATCGGATAGAGACTTTCGGTTTTATGAAAAGATTTTTAATTCGTAACAGATATTGTTTTTTGCACACATCACTTCAGGCGAAATTGTTCATATTAAGAAACTAAATATCCGAATCTTTTTAAAAATAAGAAAAAACTTAAATAAAGCTTGAAACTTGAAATTTAGGATGGGGGGGGGGGTAGAGTAAGAAAACGCTAGATTTTTTTTTTTAAATCTCAGCACTTTTTAAGGTTTTAGCTGATAATTAAATATTACCATTATTTGAAACTTTTAGAAACATAATAAAACATGATGTTAAATATTTAAGAAAAAAGATGGCGCGTCAAATACCATTATTTTCTATTAGTAATTTTTGTAAAAATGTTAAATTCTTGTTGGAACTGTTTGAAACTTTGTGATAGTTTATAACACATGATAAAAATTGTAAAAAAAGTCCCATTACGAAAGGGAAACAGGGGGGGGGGCGAAGAAAATCAGGAAATATAACGGAAATTCTAGGTTGATCTAGTTGAAACTTTAAGATAGTTTATGACACATGATATAAATTTATAAAAATATGTTCCGCGTTTAATGCCACTATTGACGAATAGTGATTTTTGAATGATTTACACGAAAATGTAATCAGAATTAATTTATATCAGGGACTATCTGAATATAAATTTATATTAAATTCCGTTCATTAGTTCTTGAGATACAGCTATTGTAAATATTGTTAAAAATGCAGCATAGCATAGCCATGTTGAGTGATTTACTTCAAAATAGAAACAACACCAACTCATCTCATGGACGAACTGAATCTGATGTTTGATGGAAATTCGTATATTAGTTAAGATAAAGCTAATGCGTAAATCATAAAAAATGCAAAACAGCAGCTCCACTTGATGAGCGATTTACACCAAAAACTAATCGGCATCAAATTAGATCAGAGACTACCTGAATGTAAATTTTTATTAAATTTCGTGCATTAGTTCTTCAGCCGCATCCATACAGCTTGCGACAGCGTATAGCAGGTGTGCTACACACGTACTGCCGAATGCCCTCTTTCTTTTCGAACGAACTTCGAAGCGAACGAAATTCAAATCGTAGCAAGCGTGCTGAGTACGCACCGCCGAATGTAATCCTCCTTTTCGAAAGAGCCTCGAAGCGAACGAATTTCCAACCATATCCCCGCTGCCTAGGCCAGTCAGATAGCGGGCGAAGCCAGCAAGCTTTAATTAAGCCACGTTATACTAGTTTCTCATTCCAACACCAAGGAGTGCACTCTATTACTAACAAAACTCTATCTGAATGAAACTCCGTTAAACAACCTAAGAGTAGATATGTTACTTGAGGAAGCGGTGCTTTAAAAGCTAGAATTTCCGTTATATTTCGCAATTTTGTTCGCATCCACACCCTTTTTAATGCCGAAATGTGACTTTTTTTTAATAAATTTATATCAAATATGCCATAAATTGTCAGTTTCAAAACTCTAAGCTTCATAAACTGTAAGTTTCAAAATGTTCCAACAAGAATATAACATTTTTACAAAAATTACTATTAAGACATAGTGGTATTTCGATGCGGAATCTTTTTTCTTAAATATTTATCATCATGTTTTTTTCTCTTCGAGGTTCGTTCGCTTCGACATACGCCCGTTTCGAGATTTTATATAAAACAAGGGGCCCGATAGCGGGCGAAGCCGGCTGATTTGAACTAAATCGCATCCAAATTCCAACACTTGGGTGCTTGTGTTATATTAATTCCACATTAGTCCGTTATATTAGTCGCTATATATTAGTCCGACGTACGTACGTACGTACATAAGTATGTACATACGTACGTACATACATACATACATACGTACATGGTTACATATACACACACACACACAATCTACGAGCACATTAGCTCTCAGGCTTTGATAGTATGTAAGCTAAAAGCGAGTCAAATTGCATCGGCCTAGGATAAATTAGATGAAAACTAGAAAGTTGGCTCCGTGGCGATCTTTAGATTCAATAAAATCACGCCAAATTGAATTGGCCTAGTACAATCTAGTTCGGCCTAGGATAAACTAGTTCAAACCAATGAATAGCAGGCAAAACTAGTTCATCCTAATGACCGTTCGGCCAAACTAGTTTGGCCTAGGAAAATCTAGTTTATCCGATGGACGTTCGGATAGACTAGTTTGGCCTAGGAAAAACTAGTTTATCCGATGGGCGTTCGGATAGACTAGTTTGGCCTAGGAAAAACTAGTTTATCCGATGGGCGTTAGGATAGACTAGTTTGGCCTAGGAAAAATTAGTCTATCCGATGGGCATTAGGATAGACTAGTTTGGACTAGGCCAATCTAGTTTGGCCTAAAATCGGGTTTGGCCTGTAACATATATAAGTATTAACATGCATTGAACTATGTCTTTATCATTTTCACTATGAAATTATGATATAATTCATTATTATTAATAATAATAAAATGTTCAATGGAAATATACTATGCCATAAGTTTCATAAGTTTAATATCCAGTTCTTACATTTCAATCGTATGTAAAATAACTACCTTGTAAATTTTAAAAGGGAAACAGTTTATAAAGGAAGAATAAGATACTTCTGCTGCGATGCCATTTTCTTTTAACTTCACTTTAACCTCCCCCCCCCCTTCAATATTAAAAAAAATGGTACTACTCTGTTATCCTGTTGACCAATTTCGCCAAATTATACAAATCGCCAAACTAATAGCCAAATTATATATACTGACATAATTTTTTATTTTAAATAATGGAAAAACAAATAATTAGTAGAATATTAATAGAAATATTAATAAAAATTCGAAATAAAAATAACTTAATGACGTTTTAAACACATGAATCATATTTAATGTCATTGAATGTGACATTCACAATCATCCATTATTGGCACTTAATCTTATAGTTTGGCGATAATTTTTTGGTCGACGGGATAACCTAGTAGAACCAAAAATACATATTAAACAATCTATAGTTGTACTCCTAGCAAAAATTGCATACTTTTATACTTACAATCGACTATAAGAAGCATTAAATATGCTTAAAAAAGCAAATAAATGATAAAAATATAGTAATTTTCAGTAGTGTAGCCAGGATTTCTTTCAGGAAGGGATTAAGAATTTTCATTCATATTAAATGTATATATATGTTATGTATAAATGTATGTGATAAAACCTGTCAAGATGAAATCGCAAGGGAATGACACAAATGAATTTTCATTTATTTTATACATACAGTAGACTCTCTCAAATCCGCACATCTTGGGACAGTAGGTTGTGGGTATTTTGTGGATTTCTGGTTATTGCTTTGTTTACATTTTTAAACAGTAATTGAACGTAATTAATAATGCTATAGACTCTATAATGAATGCTTATAATATAATAAATTATTAAGAAAGTAATAAACTAAAATAATAAAATTTAGATAAGTTTTAAAATTTTAAAAGCAAAGGTCAAGTTAATAATCAATAATGTATGATTAAATATTCATAATAAAGATGAAACGTATTTTTCCTAAATTATTCAATGAAATTTGCCGCAGAAAAGTACATTACAAATTCACGTCAAAATCATGAAATAAGGAAGTTTTATTTCAGGTTTAGCCAGACTTAATAACCGAAAAAGCTTGATTAACACAAATATATTTGGTAAAAAGATTGTGATGATCAATGATTTCAGCAATATCTTGAATTTTTTCAGAAATAAATTTATTCTTCCTTCATGGTAAAAAAAGGCAAATTCAGTAATATTAATGAAAATTACAAATTAAAAAATAGGTTGAATTGATATTAAACTAAAAAAGAGTTACATTTTGTCCCTCTATCTGAATTGAATATTTCATTGTTTACAGCCATAAAATATGCGAGTATTTTAGGGTTGCAGATTTAAGGGAATCTACTGTATATTAATCTTTTATGTTTGTTCCCACTAATCCATTCTTCAAAATTTACAGACATTGCCAAACTCATAGCCAAATTATACATATTGAAATATTTTTTTATTTAAAATAACGAAAAAAGAAATACTTAGAAGAATATTAATAAAAATCACCTAATGACATTTTTAACACGTGTATTGTATTTAATGTCATTGAATGTGACATTCACGATCATCCATTATTGGTATTTAATTCCATTGTTTGGCGATATTTTTTGGGTCGACAGTATAACCAAGTAATAATGATTAAATATTCATGATAAAGATGAAACATATTTTCCTAAATTATTCAATGAAACTTGCCACAGAAAAGTACACTACAAATTCATAACAAAATCATAAGATAAGGAAGTTTTGTTTCAGATTTAATTAGATTAATAACGAAAACATCTTGATTAATACATAAATACATTCGGTAAAAAAGATTGTGATGACCAGTGATATCAGTAATATTTTGAAATTTTCCAGAAATAAATTTATCCTTCCTTCCTGAAAAAACATGAATTCAGTAATATTAATGAAAATTACAAATTAAAATATGTATTGAATTGATATAAAACTGAAAAAGAGTCATATTTTGCCCCTCTCTCTGAAATGAATATATCATTGTTTACATCCGTAAAGTATGTGAGGATTTTTGGGTTGCATATTTAAGGGAATCTACTGTATATTAATCCTGTATGTTTATTAGACCTGAAACAAAAGTAATTAGCACAGGAAGGGAATTTATCCTTTTGAAAACTAAAAGTACTATATAAAATCTTGATTTACTCTTAAAAAAAAGAAAAAAAAAAAAAAAAAAAAAAAAAAAAAAAACATTTTGCATAATTATTTTGAGTTGTTGATAAAAATTGCTTCAGTGGTATTTTGTCATGTCTGTATTTGTGTAATTCTTTAAATAGCTCATAAAACAACAGTAGGTTTTTAAACATATTTTTTCACCCTCGCAAACAGCTAAATCCCCCTCCATTTATAAATGTTGGGAGGGAGACTCCCTTCCCTTTGGAAAATTGAATTTGAAGCTCTGTATCTAATTATTACTTATATATATAAATATATTTCTAATTATTAATTTGTATTTGAAAACGAAGTTTTCACCAAATTGGCATTAGAAAATAACGCGCCAATGTGGTGCATATATGACATCTGTGCTGATAAATCATGAACTCAGCATTTTTATGCAACCCCGACGCAGATTGCCAAATATTGTACCCTCGGCACTTTTTCGTATTTCAATAATTATTTAAAATATAATAATGTAAACCTTTTACTCATTTCATTTTTAACAAATAACTTTAATTTGAAACTGAAAAGTTTAAAATTCATGACTTTTATTTACTTAAAAAAAAAACAGAAATAATAAAAATATTTTGAATCTCCATAATTGCAGCAAAGGAACAAAACATAAATAAATCCAATTTACCAATGCATAACCTCTTCAGACCTGAGGTACACAAATGTGTACCTCCATTCTTTTCCTCATAAAAACTAAACTGTTCGAATTTTTTGCATTTCTACTTTACTTCTATACAGCTGAATGTTTTTTGCTTTAAAATAAACCCAAGAAATGTCAGCACTGATAAATATAACTTCATAAAATAAATTTTATTTTCATCGGAATTTTAAAAATACCTTCAAAACATTGTGGCCAAAAAACTGAGAAATATTCATGATTATTTAACTTAAATGCTTTACAATAAAAAAATTTGAAATTTTGCTGATCATTTACTTGTTTAAAGACCTTAATTTTGTTATTGCGTAAATTTATATTACTGATAGTTAAACTGGTGTTTTAAGAGAATTAGTACTTTTGTATCCACATATATAAACCTAAATTACTAGGCCCCTAAAGCACTGATTTTATAAAAATGACTCTTTCTGTCATCTATGGTGTCATTTCGATTATATAAAAGCAATAAATACATATTTGCAGGGTTATTTTATGCTCAGGTCTGAAGAGGTTAAACCTTAGCAAAAGACTTTTGCATAGTAACCCATAAGATGTATTTCATTCGGATGTTGCCATTAAACAACTATTAAATAATCCTGATTTTTTGTGCCACTTAAGTTAGAATGAGATATAGATGATGCAGAATGTTTTAGCAACAAACATTAACATTTATACCAAAAAAATTCTGAATTCTGAATTCTGGAGAATTTCTTACTAAACACGTTTGCATTCTAAAATGCCATCACCACAAAAATAATTTATTGTCTCTCTATTCTTTGCAAAACGTTCTTCCTTCCTTTAGAATTTAGATAGAACTAGCGATAGAAGATCTTCAGATAGAATTTTTACCCTAACCTTCCCACTGCCGCGACTGAATATATCCGTTCACTAGGCTGCAGGTTTCATTGCAGTTAAAGATTTATTAAAATTAATATAGTTCTACAAACATAATCGAGTTTTAAGAAATTAAGTTATGATTGATGCTTTCAAGGCTTATAACATATACGTAACAAAAAATATATATATAATATAAGAAAAAATTCCTCTTTTATTGCCTTTAAAAAAATTGATAGAAAAAAAACCCTTACAATTTTGCCCTTGTGCTCGACGGTCAGAGGGTTAAATTTTCTTTGTATTTTAATTATAATAAGTTACTTATTTTTAAAATGTTTCTATTAATTTTATTAACAATTTAATATTTGTACTGTTAGGAAAGGCATCTGACACACCTTTGATTCCGCTAACTTCAGATAATTGGGAGTCTACTGCAGTTTTTAATACAAAGGTAAGAATTTCATTACAGTGTATTTTCTACATTGATTATAAATTTCCATGATAAGTTTATTTAGTTATTTTTTTAGATGAAACTTAAAAACTGATATTAATTAATTTCAGTTTTTTTTTCAGATGCATAAAACCATTAATCTAACACATGACATCACTCAAATTACCTTCAATGTGTAAAACAAATGTAGCAAAATATTTTTATGAGAACTCTTTGAAAAAGCAGCTTCTAACTCATAGCCTGGAAAACCTTTTAGCTATGGAAGAATTTCCGCCAAAAAAGTATTTTTTGTGTGCGATATGCAACAAGAAATTCTCTGAAAAGTGCCATTTAAGCAGACATTTGTTAACTCATACTGGTGAGAAATCGTTTGTGTGTCATATATGCAACGAGAAATTCTCTCTCAAGAGCCATCTAATAAGCCATCTGGTAACTCATACTGGTGAGAAACCTTTTGAATGTGAGGTATGCAACAAGAAATTTTCGCTAAAAAGCCCTTTAAGCAGACATTTGTTAACTCATAGTGATCAGAAACCTTTTGAATGTAAGGTATGCAACAAGAAATTTATTCAGAAGTATGCTTTTAGCAAACATCTTTTAATTCATTCTGAAAAGAAATCTTTTGTGTGAGAGATACATGTCAAGATATTCTTTCAAAATATTTGTTTAACGAAACAACTGTAAATTCATACAGGCGAGAAACTTTTTGTGTGCGATAAACAAAACACCAAAAAATCTATCTAAGTGTTATATTTTGCTCCTAAAATTTGTAAATTGTCGATAATTAATCGTAGCATACTCCAAAAATAAAGAAATAATTCTTTCCACAATGCACAAAAAAATCAATGACACACAAAAATTTGCCTATTAAACCAGTAAATCAGCACATCTGAAATTATACAATGAGCCATGGCAAACACCATTTTATTTTTATTATGCTTTGTTTTATCTTAAAAATATTAAAAATTTCTATTTTTTACACTTATAATCTTATAAGATTTATAATGATTGATAGTATTTAAGTGAAACAAGAAACCTTTGTTAAACCTGATTTCTCACTATAAAGTTCTTCGATGGTAAAATGGATTATTTTATCAATACTGAAGCTGAAAATATTCGTTTTGAAAAGGGAATGCCAATATAATATTGAAAAAAAAAAGTGTGTGTAAGTGTTTTTCATACATTTGTTTTTAATTAAATATATAATAACTGTCTGATGACAATTGAAATACAAGTAAAGGTTGGTAAAGTGTTTTAAAATTTGCTATTTTCATCAGGATTGCCGTAAAAAAATATTGCCGATAGTTTAAGTAATTTTTTTCAGTTCCTTAATTGCCTATTCTGGTTATTATTTCATAAAAGAATAGCAGTCTGGTGCGATTTTACTTACCCATCATACGTAGTATAGGGTAAGTCTTGCAATCGTTTCGAAAATCGAAATATTTTTGACGGATTTACACGTTTCAGATAGTGGAGATTCCGAAAAATATATTTTTAGAAAAAAAAATTTGTCGTCCGTCTGTCAGTCTGTTTGTCTGTAAACGCTCTATCTCCCGAACAAATTAAGATAGAGACTTGAAATTTTGTATGTACTTTGTATGTAAGAATGGAACTAAACCTATTTAATATCAATAACCTCGATTATCCGGAACAATATTTTTCGGACTCTCGAAAAATTCGTTCTGATGAAAGGTACATACAAATTTTCGAAATTTTTTATTTTAAGGAATGGACGTAAAAGGCAATAAAACAACACATATTTTCCATAATGAACGAAGTCGATGAGATTATTAGTTGCCGAGATAGTTGTAATCCTGATTTTCACATTCTTCGATTTTTCATGACCCTGTATTTCATTCAAATTTTAATTCAGAGGTATATTTTAATTGAAAATGAGACGTTTAATCCAACTCAGTAAACTGTCAGTTAATATTACTTTTATTTTTGGAGTTATAAGGATGTTTCTTTTACGCAGTTCGGTACTACTTGAGTAGTTTGGCGTTTTTTATATTTTGTCGAAATTAGTATATCAGCAATTCTTTAACAGAGCATTGCTATGTATATTAACAATATTTAAATTTTGTTTTGGAATTGTAATGCATTGTATAAATAGTTTTCAAATGTTTTATTTTCATATGCATATCCATTATGGGTAAGTATTACGGTGGCCCCCAACGACTAGTTTAAATGGCAATAAATATGGTAGACTTCCTTAACCGTTCATCTACTGACGGTACTTATATGTACCATTAAAATAACTTACTATAAAATTCTTTTAATACGTCAGTTAGTTGTAATACTGTTTTGATTGAGTTACAGATACATTACTTTATCTTGTTCAAAAGCATTATTGGTTACATACAGGATTGGCAAGTTTTTGACAGTGTGCGGTTTTATCCGGTTTAAACCATGGTTTAAACCGTCATGACTGAAACCTCTTGTCAAAAACCTCGTCAGAAACCTCAAATACTACAATGATCCGTAAAATTTCACATTAAATATCTATCACGCATATACAACATTAGATGTAATGTTAAGAATTCACTATTACTCTATTGTAAACTATCATTTTCAGAAAAAAAAATCTGTCATAAATAAGAAAATTTGGCCTGCCTCCAAACTTGCTCAACTAGTAATGCTTCTTCTATCAAGCCCTGTTAACTCAGCATCAATTGAGAGAGTATTTTCTAACTTTGGCTTTATACACTCTAAACTCAAATTGTTTGGGTGTAAATATGCTAAATTGGTTACATGCTATAGGATGCTGTGGGGTAAAATTGATCCAGATTATTAAGTGTATAAAATCATTTTCTTCTGTTTGAATATTCTAAAAAACAAAAATGTTTTACTGTGAAATAATTTTATTTTTTTGTAATTATTAAATTACAGTAAAGTAATTAATGTTAAATAAAAAATTACTTAAATCATTAAGACTTATTCAATGTTTCCTTCTTGTTCTTAAAATGTTTTAAGGCACATTACATGTTTTTGACGGTTTAAGCCAGTTTTTGACGGTTTAAACCAGTTTTTGATGCTTGTCATGTCAAAAAACAGTTTCTGAAGTCCGAAACCCAACCCTGGTTACACAAAACAAAAATATTTTTAAAAGAATGATTTCTTTTGTCTTTGCATCTTTTCAGCTTTTTTGGCGCTGTGGGAAGGGGATAGGTATTTTTCAATGCGGAAATATTTCTATATTTGTATTGTAATAACATTATACTTCTACATTTTATAATTCTACAAAATACTAAGAAAATAATTAAAAATAAAAGATTTGAGGGATGTTATAAAAATTGCACTAATTCCCTGTAAAATCAAATTTAATTAATCTTTCTAAATCCTTCAAACATTTATTAAATGATTATGTAAATCTTTTAATTTAATAATTTGCGTAAAATTCTTTAGAATGTAAAATTTTCATGAATCCATAATGCGGTTGTTAAAAGGTTAAATCTGCAACTCTCTAAAATCCACACATAATGTACAAATTTAAACAATTAAACTTTCAGTTCCGATGCTGGTACAAAATTTGACTTTTTTATTTTTATATAAATTCTACACCTGTTTTAATCAGTAACTTTCATTAATATTTCTGACATCATGCTTATTCATGAAGGAAGAATAAAATTATTCCTAAAAAAATTCAAGATATTGCTGATATTATTGGTCATCACAATCTTTTACTAAATGTATGTATGCATTAATGAAACATTTTTGGTTATTAATAGACGTGTGTGTATCAAAAATGAGAGATTTTGGTGC
This sequence comes from Maratus speculifer, assembly GCA_964019185.1. Classification (NCBI taxonomy): domain Eukaryota; kingdom Metazoa; phylum Arthropoda; class Arachnida; order Araneae; family Salticidae; genus Maratus; species Maratus speculifer. Next base: position 356,363,060 of record OZ025296.1, read on the forward strand.
TTTCGATGATTTTCTGTTGCTTGATCTACATTTTACGTTTCACAAATCCTCCCCCCTTAAATAACGCATACATTATATTATTACAGTATTCCTATATATAGCAGTATATTCACTCTGCTAATTTAATATCATATATATTCAAAATTGCTGTTTGAAAGGGAAAAAAATGTTTTGAATGAAAATCGTTTAAGTATAAAAAAGATGCAACAAGAACGTTTCGTATTTTTATTATGATTTGTTAAAAAAAATTGCATTAATCTACATGACAGAAAAAGTATCAACATGACTGGTTTTTTTCACATGTATAATCTACATTACTTCTGTTTGTGAAAATTTTCAGTTTTCTTCATCAGTTTGAATCATATGTGTTTGTAATATTGTGAAACAGTAGGAAATTTTTCTTAACATTGTATAATGAACCCGACAATTTCCGATTAAAAGTTACATCTTGAATTTTCTTGATCCTTTTTTGAATGCTCCACACTTGAATAATCTTTGTATGAATATTTTAGCTGAGGAGAATCTGTTTTTTCGAAGTGCATGATCATTATTTTCAGAGACTTTATTCCCCATATTTTCTACCGCTGAAACAGATGTATTCGATTCTTCATAAGATTGCAACTTTTCTGGAGATTTTCCTTTACCGTTTTCAACCAATACATCCCTGGTATTTGAATTTTGAAAAATTGACTGAAAATCCGGATGAGTATAGATCACTCTGCATCTTGGATCCCTTTCATCCAGAATTGTAAATTCATCATCGGACGAATCACTCTCATCCTCTGAATAGTTAGAAAACATTTTTTTCTTCAAATTATAATCCAAAGACTTTTTTTCAAATCGACAAGTAAAAATATTGTTTGGAGTATGATGAAAAGAAAAAGTTGTTAAATTTGCTTTGCATTATGTGCAACAATGTATATTTTTCTATCTTTTATATGTTATTGTTGTTCTATAATTTGTTTTATTTGTATAGATTTTGTGCTTTACTTCAATAATGAATTATTTTGATGATAGCAATATAGAGCTGTAATTTGTAACGTTTTTGTAACAACAATTAAATATTATTACGTAATGAAAAGTATTTTTCATTTTCATAGTTTGCCGGTTATAAGACTAATAAAACTTTCTTTTAAAAAAACAATCAATTTTTATCAATAAATCATCAATTTTTCTAAGTAAAATACAGGTAAGAATAATATATTTCTAATAAATAATAATATAAATTCTTCGACCATTCCGGATCCTATGGGATGCACGGCGAAATTCCATTAAAATTCTTTGCGTCTTCTTAAAAACAATAAATCCAACAACATCAAAAGACTCACAAATGTTTCACACACGAAAAATATTTGTATTCTATTAACACTTTTTACACTTGCGAAATTACGTGTTTTTTTTATGTTTTTCTACAACAACTGCCGAAATCTTATAAAATTAGAATATTTAACCCTCCAAGCGTCTTGCAAATGGGTAAAATTGCAATGTTGTTTTCTCTGCATTTTGTTTTAAATGCAAATAAAATATGATTGTTTCAATATTACATAAAAAATCTTATTTAGGAATATAAATGTAATCCTTGAGAGTCTTAATCATTCTTCAATGCTTTGAAAAATCTTTAAATTTATAGAATTTTAATATCTTAAACATTGCTTATATTGCAGTGAAACCTGGAGCTTAGTGTACGGAATATTACGGGACAAACGCTTAGAGGGCTAGAGAAGAACTTCTAGATTCTGGTAAACAACATACGTTCTTTTTTTACGTTACTAAGGTAAGGAATGCCACACTAAATCGTTGTCATTTCAGATGTAAATACAAAATCTTAAACACGAAGCTCTGAAATTCTTAAAGTATAAATCGTCTGTCTTACAAATAACAGTAAAAAATTGAATGCAAAATACAACAAAAAGGATAAGAGTTAGAAAGTCAAAAATAAATCTTTTAAATGAGGAACACTCAAGAAAATTCCTCAAAAATGTCATAAAGTACCTAAAATGTTTTACGATATTCCGGGAGAGTTTTACTCATAATTGTTTTCACACTGTGCATGGTATTATTTACAAAGGTGTCCTGTTGTATTTTGATTGTTTTTTTTATGTTAAATCTTTGGGGATGAATGACACGTATACGTGACGCCAACAGGCTTATGAATCATCGTTTATTCCCACCAGTAAAATTTCACTTAAAAATTTGCCTTATTCAATCGGAACATTTTATCGATTTAATAAGACACAAATTTCTGTTTTTAAAAACTGGTGACAAAACCTTAAAAATTTCGCAAAAGGCTCGCATCGTGAGGAGTTTATAGTACTATTTCAAAAATTTCATTTGTAAAAAGTGAGAAATAAAAGAACTTTAAACATCTAGGACTAAAATTTAGACTCTAACCTTTGTAACCTATTAAAATACTTTAAAAGAAAACAGCATGTACAGTTTATACATACAGTACATACAGTTATACAGTTTATACATATGCGCCTTATTCATCATTATTTTATGTGCATTGATTGAGAATAGATGTTTCATTCCCTGTACTAAAAAGTACTTAAGGAGTCTGCTGCAGTAAATGAATTTAAATTGTGGCGTTTTGAATTTTTCCGCATGTCCTACAAAAATTGTTTCATTTGGAAAAATAGTTCTGTTAGAATACCTTTATCAGCTACAAAAATTGCACATAATTAGGTAATTACTTTATCGGGTATGAATTTGATTATATTGTTTTGTATAGTTTCCATTAATTTTAATATTGTATATATTATAATATTGTATATATTTTAATATTGTATGTATAATATTTTAATATTGTTGTAAAATATATAATATTTTTATGCGATTTTTTTCTTAATTTGATAGCTTGAAATAGTAGTTTATTTTACTGTTGCCAGATATTTTAGAGCTCAAGTGAAATTTCCAGACATTTTTTAAAGTACAGATATATTTAGATGAAAATTTTAAAAAAGAATGAAAACTTTTAAGTTATTTAATTATAATTTGCAAGAAGCGTTAAATGATGAAAATTTCTTCGTTTTTAATCATCTATTAAAACAGTTTTCTTATAATTATTTAAAAAAAAAATTCTAAAAGACGTTGTAACAGTTCTTGATGGATCGCCATTTTTTAAAATTCATTTGTACAAGCTGATTTTGAAATATTTAATTGCACAAAACGTCCTCAATTGTCTCGATAGCGTTAGTTGCGACTTCGTGAACCAAAAAATTCTCCAGTAAAAATGAAAAGGCAACTCGATTTCTAAAGATAGCCAGTGGTCGATATAATATCATTCAATCTTTTGTAATCATGTAACCGTTTTAAAACAAAGCAAATAAGCGCTTTTTTAAGAACATGGGGAATCTACACAGAATGCAGCGAGCATAAAGCGGCAGAACTTAGTTTGCTAATTTTACTATAAAATTATTTATTAATACATAGAAAGGAGCAAATGACGTTTTTTTTCTATTTATAATCCAACCCTCATAGCATGCAGTGTTAGAATTCCTAGAAAAAAGTCACTGGTCCCAAGGACCAGTAAGCATGAAAATTTACTGGTCCGTAGACATCATCACTGGTCCGCTACATAAAATTCTATTAAATTTTAACACTTAGAGTGGCCTCTCCCCCCCTCTCCCTTCCCTGCAATATAAACCAATCTTACTTTGCATTTATCCAAAATTTTCAGCATAATAAAATGTAAAATTATAATTTGCTAAAAATTAAATAAACAGTACGTAAAGAAAAACTATCAAATTATTAATTACATATTTTATTTGTCATTACTTATTTCAACTGACTGTAAGATTTAATGCAAATTTGTTTTGATTTTTCTCCAGATTGTAGCCATGATTGAAGAAATATACCGTTTTTCGCGATATTTTTTGATAAAATTTGCCATTTTATCGCAATTTTAGGCCGAAATTTGTCGTTTTTTCGCGATTTTTTGAAGAAATCTGCCGTTTTTTCGGGTTTCAAGATGAAATTAGCCATTGTTCGCGAATTTTTTGACGATTTTTGCCGGAAATTAGACGTTTTTTAGCAATTTTTTAACAAAATTTGTCGTTTTTTCGCAATTTTTTGAGGAAATTTGTCGTTTTTCGCGGTTTTTTGGCAAATTTTGCCTTTTTATTGCAATTTTCGAACAAAATTTGTCGTTTTTTCGCGATTTTTTGAACAAATCTGTCTTTTTTTTTTGTTTTTTTGAAGAAATCTGCCTTTTATCGCAGTTTTTTGAAAAAATCTGCTGTTTTTGGTGATTTTTTTTACAAAATTTGCCGTTTTATCGCTATTTTGGGCGAAATTTGCCGTTTTTTTTTGCGATTTTTTGAAGAAATCTGCCTTTTTTCGAGTTTTGGAATAAAATTAGCCATTTTTTGAGAATTTTTTGACAAAATTTGCCAGAAATTAGTCGTTATTTTGCGATTTTTTAACGAAATTATGCGTCCCGTGGGACGCATAATAAGAGCTATTTTTTGTGTCCCATCAGCAATTTTTTGGTCCGCGGCATCGCTGATAATTAAAAAAAAATCTTATGTGCGATCGGTTGCGGTTTTCTCAGGGCCTGAAAAAAGGCACTGGTCCTGCGGATCACTAGATTTTTCAAATTAGTGGTCTGATTGAATTATCGATGGTCTCGGACTAGCGGACCACCAAGGATTTCGAACGCTGGCACGCATGGTCACAGTGACGTCACTGTGAGTCACTTTGGTCACATCACATCTGTGACCAAAATGCCACCATTCAGTGACGTCACATTTTAACTGAGATGTGACTTTCTTAATTTTTTTTTAGAAAATTACAAATATTCTTCAAGACATGTTATTTACTTTAAAAAATATGTTTCTGGCAATTTAAATATGTTATCGTCGCTTTTGCATTGCTATCGTCGCTTTTGCATTGCTATCGTCGCTTTTGCATTGCTATCGTCGCTTTTGTCGCAGTTTCGTCACACTTTTAATGTCAAAGTAGTCACAAATGATACATTTTTCACAAATTTGTCACACCGTGACTTCACAAAGTGGTCACAGTATGACGTCACAAACGAGCTCTAAAACGGCCATAACGACTTCACCTTTTAGTCTCAGTGACTTCACATCGACGTCACATCGACAATCGATGGTCACAAAGTCACAATGTGACTTCACAACGACGTCGCAGTGACGTCACCATGCCTTACGGGAAGAGTTGTTTTGTTTCGTACCCATCTCAATAAATATATTTAATGAATGTTTCATGTTAAACACATTCCAACACAGTTGAAAAGTTTTTATGATGTTAAGATACAAGAAGGTAGAAAGTGATTTACTTAAACAGAAAAAAAAACAAAAATTCAAACTCCGAACTGTAAGATACAACAATTCCGAATTGTAACAACAAGTAATAAAAATCGTGTGTTAAGCATACGTTATTAAATGCTTTCTAGCACTATTAAACGCATTCTGAAACCTCTAACGAGACTTCGTTAATTAGGGAAATAAGGTGTTACTGTCCATAGCCAAATATGTATTCCAATACTTTTGAATAGCTCTGTATTTAATTTGTCGGTTTATATATATATATATACTTTAAAACAGGAAAATTACATTTAGCAGATTGAAATTTCTTTTTCAGCAGTTTATACTAATAGATGCTTGGATGCTTTTGTTCAGCCCTGTAGTTTACCTAGTACCATTATTACACACCAGTAATTACCTAAAAAATATTTTTAGCTGGAACACTTTAAAAAACTACTGAAATCACATTCTCGGAAATTATCATTCATAGACGTCCATGTATCTAATATTTTGCATGACCCTGTGTATCATTCTATCTCTATTCTACCAACCTTTCTTAGTAAATTGAATGTAGTTCAGCATAAAAATTTATAACTTATTTAAAAACCATCTTTAAGTAATTTATGTCGATATTTAGTAAACTTATATTTTTTGTAAACATTTTTTGGAACCTTGCATATAAACTACAGCATTTATACACACCATATACTATGGATAAATTTCGTGACACTTTAAAGCGTGCATCATAATTCAAAGAGCATTTCATCCATTCAACAGCCATTATCTTATACATATACAGTACTTCGGAAAAAATATACTATTTTAAATGTTTTGTGTTTCCCTGTAAAACTATGTACTTCGTATTATGCATGACTCTATTGTATATCTTAAATTAAGCCTCAGAGACGTATATGAATTTTATTATTCATAAAATAGTTTAAACACTTTACCGGCGATAGGTATAGGGAAAAAGTGCTTTTACCCTCGACTTATATCGGGGTAGACAGTTAAGTGGTTAATATAATTAAAATATGTCTCACACAATTCCTCCTCTTTACCATTATCTAATAATATTTTTTTGTGTGTCCCTGTAAATGAATAATAGCTATATTTTCACCGCATATTTTATAGAATACATATTTTAGTCCATTTTGTGAATGCATATATATTTTAACATGTTTGACAGGGTGTAACATCTTTAAAGTTCCTTTGAAACGATTCTCAGCCATAGGCCGTAATGTTATGGAAAACTTTTGACTCTTCCTCTAAATAAACTAATCATGGTAGGAACTTCCTTTTCAAAAGGGTTTGTGCTTGGGGTAAACATCAATAACGTCCAAAAATTTCAGGGCAATCCGAGTACATTTACGGGAGTTAGAGCGCGGACAGATGGACAGACAAACCGAATGCATAAGCACTTTTCAACTTTGTTGGAAAGTGGTAAAAAATTAAATATTTTTAATACTTTGAAAAAAAAATTGCTGCTGTCAAAATTTTATTGTTATATTAAAATAATCAAGAAAGTCACTGCATTGTCATAAAAAATGCATAATATCTGAAAAATAAATCAAGGAGTTAAACGAAACACAGTGTAATCACAACTTTATTCAAAGAATTTAAAGTTACACCAGAATAGAAGAATTGATAGTTTCTCGAATAGAGCATTCCAGGCTTGAAAAGTTCTTGATATTAAATAAAAATTAATGGAAGGCTATTCCGAAAGGAACAACTGACTGACACAAAATTATTTCTGAACAAAAACGAATTTTAGGCAATTTGATTGCAACAGGTTGCGAATTCACTTTTGCAACTTCATTCCTTGGGAAAAGAAATAATCCCTATGGGGATTTCGTCATGACGTCATCCCGTCCCGAGCGGAAAAAGAGAATAGAATGTTTTATGATTCCAGCTTATGCTGAATATATTGTTATGATGCGGCAAAAGCCGAGAAAAGATGTTATTTATTATATGTTTGTGCAGTATAGTGTATATTTTATGTGTTTGTGCGTAATAAACTGTATGTATTCTAAAGAACTGGATTATTTGATGAGAAGAACATAAGATTTATAATTCGAACGACGGAACCCGATGGAACACGACCTTTGGAATAACAGATTTATTGTTCTTATTATTTAATTTAAGATGACTGATTCCATGCGACGACTCTGATGTCAGTGCGACCTGATTGAGGTAGGTCCCTTTAATTATTTAATTTGAATTCTGTACAAATAATTTTGATAATGGATATAGAATGAACTAAATTAAAAAGAACCGCGGTAAGAGAATTGTTCACTAAATTAACTACAAAAATCGATAATACATTAGAAAATCCAGTTAATGAAACTTACTTAATCGAAGCTAAGATTGAAGACTTACACGATTTAAAAAATCAGTTAGATGAAAAACTTAAAGAATTGAAAGAGTTAGACAGTTCGATTGAATCTGAAATTGAAATTAAAGATAATTAACGATATCTTTTATTTTTAAAAATACGCTTTAAATGGGGAATTTCTATTGAATTAGTTTTCAATATTCAATTAAAATTTGATATGTTAAACAAAATAAAAATTAACGGCATATTTAATTAAAAATTTTAAAAATTAAAAAATTTCAAAAATTATTACTATTTCTATAAATACCTGACGAATCTTTATCACAATTTGTTTTTAAATTATTATTAATTTTTAAGTTTTTATTACTTTTTTTGTCATTGTGGCAACATAAGTATTCCATTTTTGAACATTAAACACGGACCAATCCGAAAACGAATAAAACAAAAAAAAGAAGTATTTCATTTTTGGACATTAAACATGGACCAATCAGAAAACGAATAAAAATGAAATAAGTCGCGGAATTCAGCCAAGAAAAAAATTCAGTTATATTTCTGATTTCCCAGTTTTCTACAGGATAAAAAAGAGGGATGGGGATTAACAAACGGTGCTAATTTCATAATTTTAGGTGTTGTCTAAACAAAGATCTTGTTAGTACTTGCTTTTTGCAAATTTTTTTTTGGTTTGTTAATAAATATTTCAAAATACTAAAGCTGCTGATCAGAACATAGAAAATTATAAATTGATAATGTATTTTAATTAAAGAAGTCTAAAAATTTGCATTATTTTTAAAAATACAATTTTATGTTAATAAACAAGCAATTAAAATAATATTTAGTAAAAAAAATAAAAAAATCCTTTATAATTATTTTAATTAATGTCTTTAAAATTTATATAAATAAATAAATAAAAATAAACATGTTTATTTATACATGCGCAAGTCAAAAATCAAGTAGTTATGTAAAGAGATAATGGTATGGGTTTAATGGTGTGAATGTTTCCTCATATGCAAATATTTACACCATTTTTCATTATTCGCATTCGTAGACATTGACTTAGAAAACATTTACATTCGCCTGGCATTTTCTTTTGTCTCCTCTTTTTCATTAATTTTTTTGTTTTAATCTTTTTACACATGTTTTTTACTTTTGTACTCACTTATCATAAGCATAATGCAAATCTGCAATTGGAATATTAGCAATTTAAAAATTAGCAAGGTCAAAAATTTATTTAAATTTTTTTTTTAATAGAACCCACGTTTTCAAATGTTTTAAATATCATACTGTTTGACTTTTTTTCTTATTTATTTTTTTATGTTTAATTGATTTAACTTATTTGTCACAAAAAATTAACATTAAAGGTTGGACTAACTGAATGAAATACATCGAAAAATTGTTTTACCTCCTAACAACCCCCAGCCCAATCTGTTATATAGTCATGTGTGATGAGAAAATTGAAATTGATATGATGAATAACAAAAATAGATCACTCATTTTACTGTAAAAATTGCATTCTTTAAATTAAAAATTTAAGGTACAGTTTCAAACTTATGTATATTTTTAAAACTTTCTGTCAGAATTGTTTTATTTAAAAGCTTTTTTTAAGAATTCAAATTTCAAAATTTTATTCCAGGGAAATGCATGACAATGTGCGTTCAGTATGTCTCGAAGTTGACACCATCGCCCCACCTCACCCTGAAACAATATCATGGCTGTGTATACATACATGTTGTGCATCACAATTGTGCATACAGTGCAGTATGCGCTAATTGTGCAGTATGCGCACAATTCAATAATTTAAAAATATTTTTGAAATGTTTAAATTAGTTTAAAAAAACTCTCTAAATTGTATTTCATATGTTATAAATATAGATATATATATTTTGTCTTTGTCAATTATTCAATACTTAATAGAGATTTAAATATTAGTGTGATTGATTAGATTTAATACTAGTAAAATGAAACACCAAATAAATTTCATAATAAATAATAAAATAATGCTTTACGATAAAAGTATTTAAAGTTTTAAAATTCTTTTATTAAAGTATTTTTTACACATGTAATTATTTTTAACGTATTGCCATAAGAGAAATTCTATATTCAAATTATCCATATAATACGAATTTTCTTATAAATCATTTCAAGCAAATATTTGTGTAGAAATAATAGCACTTCTTCTTACTTTAAAGGAAATTGCTGATAAAAAATTATGAATATAATTTTAACAGCAGTTAAAATATCCTTCTTCATCAGACGGAAACAACAGAGTATGCATTCGTTCAAATTCCTTTATTTTTACCACGCTTTTATTAACTTCACCTGTATGTTTGTGAGTAACTCTGCTTATTTTATGTATGTTCACCGATTACTCCGAAACCATGCAAACGATTAAATTGGTTTTGATGTTAAATGAAAGACGATGCTCTCGAACTGGTACCACTTCAGTTTCATCGAAATTGGTTCAGTACTTTTTTAGTAATTAGGCAAAAACTAATGAAATTAGTGATTTTTCGCTAATTAAAAGTGTTGAATACGTTCACTGAATGGAGTGTAGACAGCATGGCCGAGCGGTCTAAGGCGCCGGATTGAAGCTCTGTTTTTCGAAAGAGATTGTGGGTTCGAACCCCACTCTTGACATTATTTACATCTATGTAAAATTATTTAAGTATTTAGTAAGTATTAAGTATACTAAGTATTTTTAGGGAGGGGGGGGAATAATTTGTTGGCAAAGGAGAAAAAAAAAAGAAATTGAAGTATTTGAAAAAATAATTATTTGTACTAAAAATTAAATTATTATTCCAAATAATTTTATAAATCACATTTCAAAAAAAAAAAAAAACTTATATTTTACGATATAAAAATTTAGTTGAGTTTATTATTTTAGTATCGATTTCCAAACTTCTGCATGAGAACAACGTTACATCCAAATGTAATCTTAACTGAATCCGATATTGTATTGTAAATAGCAATTAAAAATATTAGTTAAAGATTTGGTGTCATATCAGATAGTTCATACGTTTTTCAGTTAATAAATTTTGAAACCTAAAAACACATTCTAAAATCATATTTAATTATCTAATATTGTTACATTCTTTGTCTGATATTTTTATCGACAAAACAGTGCATGCTTCTTTTTTCTATCTTTTATAAAAAATTTTAAAGCATTAACTTCTTTAGAAAATCTATATATGGAGCTCACCTAGTTCAAAAATCTATTCTTTATAGGCTCGATTTAAAAAGAAGTGAATCCACATCTGAATTTAAATATGAAGATAAGAAAAAAAAAGATTCATTTTCTCTTATAAGTTTATAATAGATCAGAATCAATATATAAGTTAAAATTAATTTTGTTACAATTTTCTAATCTTCTAAAATTATCTTGTTTAGGAAGTCTTCAATCAATGATATCTTGAATAAAGAATAATTTCTAATAGTTTTGATTAATTAAAAAAATTAATAAGCCACATCTGCGTTTAACTGCATGTTACATCATGTATAAAAAACTAATTTATTAGTATGTTAAAAGTGATGTTTTTTAGCTCATTAAATTTAATTAACTTTTATTAATAAAATGAATAGTAATGTTTCATTAAATCTTCTTACTAGAATAAAACATTAAAACCATATTAAGTCATTTATGGTTTACTAAAAAATTTTCAATTAGTTTAAAAACTGACACCACTAATATTAAACAGACATATCTTATAGCAATAAATCTATATTTCTCTTATTATACTGCAGAGAAGAGTCTTATCTGGTCCTGATACCAGGCTGAAATGCCTGTGAAATGTAAAAGCAGTAGTCAGAGATCGTGAAGGGTAGCTTACCAGATAAAAAGCTCTCATAGGCCATTAGGGTTGGGCATTTCGACGCCTTTCGAGGAGTCGACTCTGAGTCGATTTACTTGATTAAATTAATTTACATCCTGCAAGTTATTTACGAAATAGTTCATAAGCTATTGCTTGATAACTTTTAAAATCAGCGCGGAAATATGTTTTCTATTTGTCTTTCTTCTTCTTTTTTTTTAATGCGAAACACCTGTTTTCAAAGATGTTTGCAATCAACACTGAAAATTTCTTCTAAAAAGGGACAATAGAGATCGGTTAGCTGTGGTTTTCAAGAGGGTTGGACGACAAGTGTCAGAAGAAGAAAAAATTGAGTATCTTTGGCAGACACTTCTTACAATGGTCTTGAGTAGATTATTGATTACCAGCAAATATTGCAGGGGAGAAAGCACTTTTTTGAGAAACACTTTAAAGCATTAGTATTGTCAAACCTGGAACTTTTATAGAGACACAAAACATATTTTAAATGAACCGTTTTCAAAGACAAAAAATGAAATCGGCATACCCGCGAAAGGGTTAAGGACATACTTTTTGTATTATGTAGGAAAAATAACCAAACATTAAACGAGAAATGAGAGAGGAAAATAAAAGAGGAAGTATCATTGGTCCTCGTGGCAGTAGTTCGTTTTTAAGATTTTGAAATTTATTTTTAAAATATAAAAAATAACTAAATCTTTTCAGTTTTAAAACTTCAAAGTCTCTTCCTATGAAAAAAATATATATATTTCACATTCATCTATCAAAACATGCTTAAACTGTTCTCTGTAACATTTTAAAAATTTAATTCATCCTCTTTACTAAAAAATTTTCAATTAATTTAAAAACTGACACCACTAATATTAAACAGACATATCTTACAGCAATAAATCTATATGTCTTTTTATATTCTGCATGGAACAGTCGTATTTGATCCTGATACCAGGCTGAAATGCCTGTGTAATGTAAAAGCAGTAGTCAAAGATCGTGAAGCGTAGCGTACCAGATAGAAAGCTCTCACAGGTCAAATTGTTTCGTGTAAGTAGGGGTGGGCGTTTCTGCCTGTTGCTTCGCTCATTTCAATACTTACTCTATGCCATTCTGCGTTGGATTTTATTTTATTTTTTATTTATTTTGTATGTGAGTGATTTTTGTAACAAACTTTAAAAAATACTCAGGAATACGCTATATCAATGTTTTCTAATAACTCTCAGAGAACACATATACACATTTTACAATTCAATACACAGTCTCAAATCCGGGCATTTTATTAATTGGCGATTATAATTCTGGAAAATCGCTACGAAGAACATTAAAATAGCAGAGCACAAAATTTACAAACTGCAATTTTAAAGCCATTTTTTTTTTCGAATGTCAAAAAATTTTTGCGGATTGCGAATATAGTTTTTAAGTTAATCAAAGCCTAATTCCCGCCTCCCATCTGCAAGCTTTGTGTCTTTTCCTATCAAAGCGTTTACGAATGTAACAAAATGTATCATGAATAGTTTTTTTTGTTTTTTGTTTCCAATGACTTTAAAATGGCGGTGAGGAATATCCGAAATAGTCGCAAAAGTTTCTGTTGTTTTTACTCCTGCTTTTTATTCATGCATTTAAAATATTCTCTCTGATTAACTTTCTAGTTCTGCGTGGCGTTTAATTTAAACCGAATATCATTTCTTTCTTTTCAGTGAATATATAAATATTCGGCAGAACAGACCAGTGTTTATAAAAACTGTGCATCAATACAAAGCAGGTCCGAAACTAGTGTTTTTTTCGCCCAATGCAAACATGGATCGGCGCTAAATCGCACAGCACTTAGGGATAAACAAACTGAAGCTCCTACCATACTAATAAGCGAGCGTCATATACATCCTTTAAAAATATGTTTTGAAGGGCTCTTTAAATTAATTTTAAATTAATTTTTGCTTCCATGAATTGAAAACAATCTTCACTATATTCTTAAAATAATAATAATAATAAAAATTATAATGCAATCTTTTTGTGTCTAACCATAACATTTTTATTTTAAGATAAAACATCATAAGTTAATAAATTTAAAATAATTTTTAAGTAAAATTAATAATAATAATAATAATACAAGAGAAAAAGAGGGGGGTATAGTTTAATATTAAATATTTAATTTGTATGCTTTAACATTGAAGTTATGTTTTATACCTTCACTTAGGACTACACTGTAAATAATATGATTATTTCGCTGCATCGTCACTCCACCGCTTTTATAGAAAACGACTACTTCAGGCTATTATGGAGCATTCTCAGTGGCCAAAAGAGTGATATTCTATAAAAGCGGGGGAGTGGCGATGCAGCAAAGTAGTCAAATTTTTTACAATGCAGCTTCATTTAATATTAGCATGGATTATTTACTTGTTATTTATTTATTCTTTATTTAAAAAAAATTCATATTTACTAGTTTATGATGTGAAGCAATAAATTAAAAAAATTGGGGCTGGACTTAGAAAAATCCATGTTTAATTATATTATTATTTAGGAACTAAAGAAGGGCTTTATTTTATTCATCATCTCATTAAAAAACAAGAAAAGTTTAATTGAAGAAACCTCTAAAATTTTATTTTCATTCTAATATTTTGAATTTATATTTAATAAAAGAGAAAAGAAGTGAAAATAATACTAATAATAATTACTTTCTAATGATTTTAGATATCAATTACTTCCGAACACCTTTTACCAAATCTTACTTACTTATTTGAATGATTTTTATACATAAAATAGACAGATTTATACAAAAGTATTTATAAAAGAATTATCTTAACCATTTTTAATAATTTACTAGAGAAAATAATAAATTTTTTTCATGCAAAAAACAGCTACCAAAATGTACAATTTATTTATCTTATTTCTTATAAATGGATTTAAATATGAGTCAAATTAAAGAAAAAAAAGATAATATACTGTAACATTTGGGCTTAAAAAATAGTAAAAAGTTTGTTTTTAAATATATTTAAAAATTTAAATTCAAATTTAATGTAGTGCAAAATTTAAATAACACTTAGCTAAAAGTATTGGAAAGTAATTGATAACTATAATTATTAGAAAATAAGTATTTTATATTGTTTTTCTCTCCCTTTTTCTTTTATCAAGCATAAATTCAAATAATTACTATGAAAAATAAAATACTAGGAGTTTCTCGAAAATGAACTTTTCTTGCTTATTAACAAGATATAAAAATTACAAATTGAAAAAAAGATCTTATTTGAATTCTTACATAATTATAATAAATGAATATGATCTTTCCATTAATGCATGACATTAAAATTAGTAAATCTCAAATATTTTTTTCCTTAAAGTAAAAAAAAAAATAAATAAAAAAATAATAAAGAAAGAAATAACCAATAAATAAAATATGCCAATATTAATAGATGTTAGTCTTAAGTCAAAATAAATCATAAAGTTTTATTATTATTATTTTTTTTCAGATTTTTATTGAAAAAAAGCTATTTATGCATACGCTATTTTGCGGTACATGTACACAAATATACATTCTTCAACGTAAAGCAAATAAATGAAATATTTTATATTGGAGTATATCCCACCTTTCTCTGTCTTTCTCTCTCTTTCTCTTTCTCTCTTTTTTTTTTTTTTTTTTTTTTTACTTTAAAGAACTTTTATGCAAATTCACTAGCTTAGGATGTCATATCATAAAATAAAAAATGTAATAAATATATAATAAATTTATGGGTAGTCACAGAAATAACTATATTAGTATCATTATTATTATTTTAAATATATTATGAAGAATGTTTTTATTGGATTACTAAGAAGAAGAAAGAAATGTAAAATTAATTTTGATTTAAATTTTAACTAGATTTAACAAAAATCTTCTTACTAATTTTTTAGTGTAAATGTAAGAGTTCAAGTATCGTTTTAATATAACACACGTTTAAATAGTTAATTATAAAAAATAAGTTAAATAAATTGGGCATTTTTGTGGATTTTTATACATAAAAAAATCATTTACATAATTAAACAAGATTTGGATAAAGGTATTTGAAAATAACTGATAGCTAAAATTATTAGAAATTATTTGTTATTATTATTTTTCCCTCCATCTCTCTTTTATTAAATATAAATTCAATATATCACAAATTCAGCTCAAAACGCCCATTTTTAAACTATTTTCTGGTAGATAAAAAAATTGCCCTTTTGGATTTAAGAACAGTCTTTTCAAAATACAAAACTAATGAATTACAAAAAAGCTTTTCCTTCATTTCTTAAACAATAAAAATAATTAAATATGATTTTTCTATGAACAGTCGTAGTTTTTTTCTATTTACTACATGATATCATAAACTAATAAATCTCAAATAAATCGTCTTTAAAGTAAAAAATAAATAAATAAATAAATAAAAGTAAAAAATGGCAAATAAGTAAAACCTGTTAATATTAACAGAAGCTAGTTGCACGTCTATATACACGTGTATTCTTAAAATTAAAAAAAAATGTTAAAGTATAATTAAATGTTAAAGCATATAAATTGAATTTTTGATATTAACATATATCCCCCACCTCTTTTATTATTATTAAAATAGTTTATATTTTTTTATCATAAAATGAAATTTTTATGGGTTGTCACAGAAAGGACATAATTATTATTTTTATTTTAAGAATACATAAGAGTGCTTTTAATCCATTGATCTGAAAGAAAAAAAAAGGAAAAATTAATCTAAAGAATTTTTCAAGATTTTATTATTTTAGGATTAACCAGCTGATGGCACTCGCAAGTGACGGCAACTTATATGGACCCATGAGGCGCGAGCCCATCCAATAATTTGGTATCCCTATCCGCCCATTATCAATTGAGTCCACCCAATATTTATGCATTTGTTCAAAATTTTTTTGAGCCCACCCAATTTTTCGAAAAGTTGGCGCCACTGGGCACTCGTTTCTAGTGTGGGAGAAACCTGTAGTTTGTACATCCGTTGTACGATTTAGCACTCACCCGTAACTTATAATGGGACCACCAAACATGGTGCGCACCGATTTTGATAATTTCAAATTATGTTGTAGGGACCATACCACTAATTATTATGTTAAAAGCTTTTCTTCAAATGGGACTTAGTTTTTGAGAAATTGGGGATTAAAGTTCAGCGTATATTTTAAATACCCATTAGTATGGTTTGTCCGTGTGGACTCGTGGGGCTACGGCAGCGTGCCAGTCTGCAGACCAGAATTTTATGAGATCGAATCCGTATAGAGCTTTTTTTCTACTTATTTTTATAGTTTTTAGATGTTACAAACTTTAAGCAAAATCAGGGATTCTGCAGCTTTAAACCTTTTGATATTTTCGTAAGGGGAGAGTTTACAATTACAACCTTTTTATTATTATTATTCAAAAAAATGATTCAAATATTACATTTAATATACACTGCTCAAAACAATTAAAGGATATTGCAGTTTTAGGTGGATTTTGTATCTGGGAAACTTTTTAACTGATTGATACATGGTCGACAGACATAGTAGGTTATATGAAAATTAATTACACATGTTTGGCAGAAAAAAATGCATTTTATTGCGCATTTGTGTACAAAAGGAAAAAAAACACAATTTGTGCATATGAGAAAAAAAAGAATAAGAAAAGGTGTTTTCTTCAAAGAAAATCATTTTCAGTAGGGGGTATGGTTTCCACGGGCGGCCAGCAACGTTGTACACCTTTGAGGCATGGACTCAATGACGCTATTAATGGCGAGTTGGGGTATTCTGCCCCTCTCTTCCAGAAGAGCTCTTTCCAGTTTTTGGAGAGTTTGTGGGGGTTGTTGGCGGCCAGAAACTCGTCTTCCTAGAGCGTCCCAAACGTACTCGATTGGATTCATGTCTGGAGAACACGCTGGCCATTCCATTCGAACGTTTCCTTCCTCGAAAAGGAAATCCTCCACCAGGTTTGCACGATGTGGCCTGCAGTTATCGTCCATTAAAATGAAGTTATCTCCGATTGCTGCAGCGTAAGGGATTACAATAGGTCTGAGGATCTCATCCCTATATCGGCGACCAGTCAGAGCTCCATCTCGAATGATGTAGAGGTCAGTGCGCCCGTCAATGGAGATGCCACCATACATCAACACTCTTCCACCACCAAATCTGACACTTTCGTGCACGAACGCAGGATTATTCCTACTGTCACGGTCCCTCCAGATGAAAATACGCCTATTATCCGGATGCACAGAAAAACGGGACTCGTCAGAAAACAGAATATTGCTCCATTCATTTCTCCTCCAGTTGACATGCTCGGTTGCCCACTCCCTGCGGTCGCGACGATGCCTTGATGTTAATCTAACACATACCATCGGTCGGCGAGCATACAGACCTACAGCATGGAGCCGGTTTCGGACAGTCTGAGTTAAAATCGTGGTGCCTGTAGCCGAGCGAAGGTGTTGTTGGAGAAGAGTAGCGTTCATGTTTCGATGTCTCCGAGCTGTTAACGCTAAATACCGATCTTCATTGGGCGTTGTTGCCCGTCTACGACTTTGCCCTGGTCTTCGACCTGCACATCCACTCTCCAAAAAACGATTCCAGATCCTGGAAATGACACTTTGTGACACTCCAATGGCTTGCGCTACTTCGGCTTGAGTTTGGCCCCCTTCTAACCTACCAACAATTCTCCAAGCTTCTGAATCTTTCAAATGACTTCGCTGAGACATCGTACTCATCGAAACTAAACAAACACTGAATGCCGATCATCCTTGTCTTCATTCTCTTTTATCCAATTGAAAGTCAAATTTCATTCGCTGCCGCTGAAGCGACGTTTTTGACGTCGAACTCAAAATTTGCATACTCCACAGTTTGAAAACCAGAAAAATTTGCATTTGTGATTCTCTTCTTCTATTTTCGGCAAAAGAAATTTCGTTTATATCTTTATTTTATATAAAACTTCAAATATCCTTTAATTGTTTTGAGCAGTGTAGATTTTTTACTGATATATGTAGTGTAGAGTGATGAGATCTAACATGTCTTCTTATAATACTTTTATTTAAAAAATAATAATGATAACCTTAAAGCTAATTCCATGCACATATTTTACTCATATGTAAAAAAGACTATATACAAAAATAAATTTAAATCTCTATATTAAATATAAAAAGAATTGGCATTTTTAAAAACATGAAAGTAAAGAAAATATAAACATAGAAAAAAAGTTCATTAATTGTGTGGCAATTGCGCTGGGTGTATAAACAATAATACAAATTGCCATATGGGTAAATACGAGGCTTTACAATATTCACAATTAAATAAGCTTTCATTTAATGTTTAAAAGATTTAAAAGCAAATATCGATTTTTTGATCAGTTTTGAAGTAAACTGCCCCGTTAAAAACTTTACGTTTATGAATTTTTCGAGAAAAATAAAGTTTTTTTCAGAAATTTTTAATATAAAGCAAGTCGGATTTAATTTATGTCTGAAATTTTATTTTTAAAAAACTTGTATAAATTTACATAATTTATATTCCTTAAATACTTCATTCCTGAGAAATATATTTAAAGATAATATATTTTTATACATTAAAAGATTAAAACACAAAAAAGGTTAATCATCATTTATATAAGAGTAAATATAAGGTCAGCAAAAGAAATTTTCTTTTATTCTGATATAACGGATGAAAGGAAAGCAGACGATTTTTTTAAAATACATATATACATATGTATCACAATTTTTATCTCATTTACAGAAGATTTTTAAAATCCAGTTGAATTTTTATGAATCACATAATGTTTTATTTAGTTAGAAAAAAAGTTTTTAATGTAATCTGCCATTTCTTATTTGTGCAAACGATAAATATTGTTAAGATTGAATTTTGGAGATAAATGTATTTTCAGAGCTTTGAAAATTTGGATAACTAGTAAAAATTTATATTTTAGCATTGCTGCATTAATATTTTATCACTCTTTCGACGATATGCATTATTGGAATTAACTAATCTTAATACGTTTCAGAAAATGCTCCCAAATTGATTTTGTATTTTCTATAAAAAAAAGTTAAAATTTTTGCTTAAAAAAAGCCATAGGAAAAGAAAAGTTATTATTTCAGAACTCTGCTTAAAATAAAAAATGTAAATTATATTTAATAAAAAAGTTCTAAACATGAATTAGTTCTGCAGTTTAATCAATAACAAAAAATAAAGTTGCATGGAAAAATTCGAAAATGTAAATGAAATTTACTAAGAAAATATAAAAAGCTGTAGAAACTGCTTAAAATTTGTAACATTTAAAAATTGTAAAAATAAGAAAAAATAGCTCAAGACGGATTCGATCTCACAACCTTCAGGTCCGCAGACTCGTACGCTGCCGCAGCGCCACGAATCCACACAAAGAAGTCATACTAATGGATATTTAAAATATACGCTGAACTTTAACCTCCAATTTCTCAAAAACTAAGGCCCATTTGAAGAAACCCTTTTACCAGAATAATTAGTGGTATGACCCCTACAACATACTTTGAAATCATCAAAATCTGTGCGCACCATGTTTGGTGGTCCCCTTGTTAGTGTAACTCAAAGGCATTTCGATTCACTTTGAAGAGCAACGCTGAGTCATCTCTATTCACTTGTGAATGTGCGTTTGGCTGGTTGGTTGAGAAGATGACGTAATTGTACTTTTCGTATTACAGTAGGACCCCACTAATTCGGATCGGTTTGGTCGATTTTTTTTTTCAAGTTCGAGGCGTGATCGGCAAATTTCCATAACATAAATTTATTTCAGTCTCTTAAAAAAATATTTTCTGAAATCTTTTCGGAAGAATACCTCAAGCTTTCTTATTTAAACTCTTTAATGTTATCTATGAAAGGTACAACTATGCATCATTTAAGCTTTGGCAATTCCAATTTTCACAGTTTTTTATTAAATCCATTTAAAAATGTCATCAAAAGCTCTCTGCTTAATAAATTTTTACTCAGAGCATTGCAAGAAAGCAAAGTAAAATAGTCCTTATAGACACACTGACTCATAAGTGTTGCTTTCCGATCTTTGTCAGCCAATCCATAGGTGTCTTGTGACTGTTTCCTTGGCTTCGTGCCAAAACTTTTGTATAAATCACTTGTGGAAATTCGAAATAGAAGGAGGAATAAACGAGAATGAAAAAGAAATTACACCTGAAGATTTTGTCAGTTTGTTTAAAAAAATTGATGGTTGCTCAGATGTTGATATCAAGGACATTAGCAATTGATTGGAACCAGAAAATAATGAAGAGTATGCCTTGCTTACAGATGACTTAATAATCACTTTGTGCACAACTGAAGAAAATGAAGTGATGCAAATGAAAATTATTATTAATGATGATCAACCAGAAGTTATAAACTATGATGAAGCAACTTACCATTTTGAACAATTAATAATTTATTTTGAACGTCATGTGGAGAGTACATTCAACGAACTACTTACGCTCAAGGGAATGTGTGATAATGCGGCCTCCAAAATTGGCACAGCAGAATATGACAAATATTATAATTACAAAGTAAATATTTTACTATCTGCAAATCTTTAATATGTTGAGTATAAAGGTGATTTTGTGTGAGTATGTTTTTTTTTCTTTCATTTGTTCACATTCTCCGGATAATCCAGATTGGGCCTGCTCCTAATTAATCCGAATTATCGGGGTTCTACTGTATTTGCATTGCGAAGAATAAATTTTTAGTGTATCCTTCAAATATGTTCATTTTGATATTATATAAAAATGATTTTATAATAGACTTTGACATTTCGAAACTGGCAAATAGCGTCTAGAGGTCTGCAACGGCCGAAATTTTCAGGTTTCGGCTCAGTTCGTAAGCAACAAGCTTGGCCTGACCCCGTTCCGCCCCTACTAAATTTCTAGATTTGTGAAATGTGTTCAAATTTCAATATTTCCAAAGCATATTTTATTTATTTATTTTTATAATAAAATCTCAGCAAGCAGCAAAATTTCATTCTGTGTTTTAAATATTTCAGAGAGTGGAATGATCAGAAAATTGAAATTAGTAAATTAAAAATTAACAGATTTTTTGATATGTCATTCATTGATTGTCATTTATTTATCTGCAATTTTTATAACGAATGTTGATGGAAGAAGAAATACAAGAATAAATAATTTTAAATTTGTAGATAATTTTGTAAACAATAGAGCAAATTAGTAAATAATTTTGTAGCAAATAATAAACTAATTTAGTAAATAATTTTGTTGTAAATAATAAAGTAAATTTGTAAATAATTTTGTATATTTATTTTTTAAAAGAAAAGCAATAAAAAATATTCTTGAAGAATATCCACTATCGATTCCCTTACTTGTATTAATGTTCTTTTGAATTAGAATTGACTATTTTCAGATTTACATTAATATATGACAGAGATTTGGGATTTCGATCTCATCGGAAGTCTGATTTTCAATTAGACTTTAAAAAAAATCCATCTTTAAAAAAATATCACAAAAATCAACTCACCCCGGAAAAATTTAGATATTCTATAATATTAAGTAATATTGCTAATATTTATAGTATTAACACATTAGCAGAGTTTTTTCATAAGAATGAGGCCCAATGCGGTCCATTCTGTGTCATGAAATTAAAAAAAAAAAAAAAAATTGCACTTCGATAAGCTTGTCAGATCGTCCTTTTTGAGGCAAAATCTAAGATATCTGGCTTTTTTTCGAACTCGGGTGGCTTTCAAAACAACATTTGGCCTTTTGGGTGTGGGATTATAAGCTTTGTTGATTGATTAGCTACTGGAAATACAAAATAACAAGGTGGGCAGAAAATGCTTCAATAATTCTAATAAAGATAATACTTTTTTGTAATTTAACATATCTATCTATATATATATTAATTTAACATTTTTTTCATAATTTTAAACAATTGAAAAATATTGATATCTTATTTTAAAAGATACTCTTTAACCCTTTCGAGATTTATGATGCGTATATGCATCGTCAAAATGTGCATGTGGAATTTCTTTCTCTTTTTTTTTTCGCCATAATTAAATAAACAATTACTTATCTTTTTTTTAATTAGAGTATTTTTTATATTTCATAAATAAAGGGACTATTTGAAAGACGCGATAATTAGTACGTACACCAAATAAAATTTGTGCACGCGATGCGGTCTCGTCAGCGTTAAGGTGCAATGATTATAAGCTGGGGGAGACGATGTTTTAATTTTCTTAACGGAAAGATTATGTATGAAAATTGGTTATTATTTATTGTATTATTATTACCCTGTGTGTATATCATCATGGCTAATTGTTTATTATTATTATTTTACTGTAGTTTATGATATTAAAGCAATAATGTTTTATCCCTCCCTCTGGAATCATAAACAAGTCTTGGTTCTTGTTATTTCGCAGCGAACGCTTAGGCATCTTACGTATATTAATTATCTAACTCGCCAAATAAGCGATAAGCTGCCAAATTATCTGCGTATAACAGATTCGGTAGAAAGTTTATTGTCCCAAGCAGTCATTTACTGCCCATAAGAAAGACAAGGGCAGTAAATTATTTCGTTGTTTCGATTATTTCCTAAATTTTATCGAGTTGCCGTTTCGGGAACTCGATATTCTTGATTAAATACAAGATCAATATTAACTTACACTCAAACAAACAATAATTTTTACAAAAAAAAAAAAAAAAAAAAAAAAAAAAATGTGTCTTTATTTTTTTAACTCGTGGATTTGTTTTCTTTCAAAGTAATTGAAAAAGAAACTTCTAAAATCTTATAATAAGTTCGCACTATAATTCACAGGTGCAGTGTATAAACGTTTAAAAAAATTATTAAATTAATGCTTATTTAATTATTTAAATGTAATAATAAATATAAATGTACATACGTAATTGAAAGAAATTACATAGTTTTTCGCGTGGAAGACAATTTAACGTTTAATAAATACAATAAATAAATAAATAAACAAATAAATAAATAGAAAATTTAATTACAAAATTAATAAAATAAAAAGTCTAACGCGATATATAAGAAAGAAACTTTTAAAAATATCTCCCAAAGGGGTTATTTAAATTTATATTTTAGTACTGTAAATTTTATATTTTTAAAATTTGACATATTATAGAACGTATTATATACCTTCATGTTATAATATTTTACTTAAAGCATTTTATTTCATCACAGAGTGCATACTGAATTTTTATTTCAAATTGGCGCTGCATTTTATGCTAGTTTACTTACTATTTGGGATTGCAATCAAGCTTGATTTACTCCACATATTAGTCAATGTATCTCGCAGCGTATTTCGTTCTTTTTAATGCATCTATGCATCCAAATTATATTTCTAATACATCCAAAATTCTAATTATCCTCACCCATTATTCTTTTAAAATTACATTATTGTTTATGGATATCATTATAAATTACTTTTTCTTTCATCCCCAAAACCGTTTATTGTAAAATAGTAAAATTCAGTTTAAAGCATTGTCCTTTGATATGGGTTTACTACACCTTTACTGCCTTTTTTTGAACACGAAAATTAACCAATCGTACTGTTTGTAACAAATCTGAATCCATAATTAAATATAATATTTATGATACCTGTAATATATTGTAAAAGACAAATAAACTGCATGTTTTTATATTCTTGCAATAACTTTCTTTTTCTTATGGCTATGAATAATTTTAAATAATAAAGCGTAAATAATTTGATAATTTGTGTGATTAACATATATTTTTGGAAAACTTCGCTTTCAGTTTCTTTAATATTATTTATTCGCTTGTGAATTGAAATGAACTGAACAACTTTTTTCCTAGCAGAAGATTTCCATTAGTTAACTTTAAAATAAATACAGACAATGCGGGAAAAATTCATTTGTGTTTTCAATTCTTATAACTGATTGTTCTGATTGATTGAAGTAGATACATGTGACATTATTTTAACACTGAGTGCCAATAATGATTGTTTGTGTCGTATATGGTAAGTAGGATCTATATTATTACGTACTAATAGAAGATTTTCTACAATCACGATTTCAAAAAATTACCTAAAAGCGATTTGCTGAATTTGGGCTTTTAAAAATCCACTGTTAAAATCTTCCTTATCGCTTTCACTTAACGTCCCCGTTCTTGTGTGTTTTTAAAGTTAAATATTTCTAGTGTCATTCATAATTGATACTGTATATCAATTTATAGTGCGTGTCATCTAAGTCTGTCAAACTCGATTTTTCCGTTACTTATAAGGGACCTTATAACTTTGGTCGTATTACAAGTTTCTTTTTAATTAAAGGTTTTATTTAGCCATTGTATTTTCAATTAAACCCAAAATTATACGGGTTTTTAAATTATTTTTTTCTTGTATCATTAATGAATATATCCCTTAATAATTAATATAATATTTTAGAGTTCTCTGTCTGTTTCCCCTTTTTTATTCGCGCTCCTCCCTTTCCCCTTAGTATGCAATGTGGGAGGCGGGGTTATATGCCAGAAGTTGTGTTTTTGCTGTTCATTTTGCCTTTTTTAGAATTTTGATTTCTCATTTATTTAATTAATCAAGAATATTTAATTAATATTTTTTCTTGTATCATTAATGTATTTATCAATTAGTAATAATGGTAGTATTTTGATGTTGTCTGTCTGTCTTTCTTTTTTTATTCGTTCCCCTCCCTTTACCCTCAGTGTGTATCGTGGAGGGCGGGATTATATTCCAGGACTTGCGTATTTGCTGTTGATTTTCTCTTTTTTTGAATTTTGACCTCTCAATTATTGAATAAATCAAGAATATTTAAGTTAATCTTTTCTTGTATCATTAATGTATTTATCACTTAATAGTTAAAGTAATATTTTGATGTCGTCTGTCTGTCTCTCATTTTTTATTCCCTCCCCTCCCATCGTGCAGGGCTTGGTTGTGTTTTTTGCTGTTGATTTTGTCTTTTTTAGAATTTTGATCTCTCAGTTATAGATGTAATCAAGAATATTTATTTGAAGTCTGTATATTAATAAAAAGTATCTATCTTATAAAGACCAAACGTATCTGTGCGTGACGCGTACGTCATTTTGCGAATGTCAACACTTTCCCCGGCAATTTCGGTTTTCCAATATTCACTACTGCAAATTTTACACCTCTAAACATCACACATTTTAATTTTTTTTACACCGTCATATAGAAAAAAACAATGTGCTTTTGTGTGCAATTTGTTTAAAAGCTGTATCTTAATTTATTTTTGAGGTTTATATTTTTTTATTTTTTAGTGCCAATTTTGTAATTGGGGTAACATAATCACCCCATTTTCTATTAAAATTGAAAAAAAAAAGTAATTATAAAGCACAACAGTTTTCCATGCAATTTCGGTATTGCAAATTTCGGTACTGCAAATTTTACACTTCTAAAGATCGTACATTTTAAATATCCTTAGAGGATCCTTATCCCATATCCCAAATTAGAGGATCCTTATCCCATTTTAAATATCCGTCGTATAGAGAATAAAATGTACTTTTAAATGAATGTGTTTCAAAGCTGTATTTCAATTTATTTCTGAGATATTTTTATTTTTTATTTTTAGTACAAATTTTGTAATTGTGGAAACAGAATCACTCCATTTTCTCTTAAAATTGAAAAAAAAAAAGTTTAATGGGTATAGTATTTCAAAAATACCATCTGTTATAAAATCCGGTGAATTTCCGTTTTATTTCGTTTAATAATTTGGATAATTGAGTTTTATAGTATTTTGTTAATTTCAACTTTAAACAATATTTGTTTGAGGGTTAGACTGACGAATATAAAAAGTATTTTTCACTGTAACTAATTTTGTATATTTATTATACACCAATGAAAAAATTATTTCTTAAGGATTTTCTTTCGTCGAATTTCGACCGGTTTCACCTCATATAATATAATTAATATCATATAATATCATATAATATATTTAAATTATATTATATGCTAATTAATAATCAAATGAACATTGATTAAAATGTAATAATTCCTACAGCTTGCATTTGTAATATTTATACATTAGAAAAGTAATAGTAACGTATTTAGAAAATAATTATATATATATAATAGATTATAATAGATAAAATAATATATTATAATAGATAATAATATATTATAATAGATAAATATCATAACAGAATTATTTTATTAAAGTCTTATAAAACATTGACATAAAAATCATTTGATTTTTGTTATTAGATGCTTTGTAATTTTTTATTGTCAATTAGATAATTTAATTATATTTTAACTACAATTAAATGAAACAAAATTAAATTATAATTATGTAAACAAAATGTAATTAGCGTTTACATGAGGTAAAATTAAATTTAGTTTTACATAACGAATTTTTTTAATTGATAAAAAGCTATTTTTTAATAATTAGATGAACATAATTTATAAACCGAAAATAATCTAGTAGTTTGTTTCATTAACAGTTATTTTTTTTTTAACTTCGATTTCATATTCTTCAGTATTATTCATTCGTCTGCGAATTGAAATGAGCCGAACCACTTTTTTCCTAGCCGAAGTTTTCTATTTACTAGTTTAAAAATAAATACATTCAACGCGGAAAAAATATATCGCAAGTTTTAATTGTTATAAATGCTTGTTTCGGCCTAAGTGAAAACAGTTATGAGTCACTTAAAGCAGACATTGGCTGCCAATAATGGTTGGTCGTGTCATAAATGTTGAATTGTAATTGTAGGGTGGAACATTTAATATTTGTGAATTTTGTTGTTCATAATAATCTACTATCCCGTAATCGATTTCCTACAATCTCGGAAATGTTTACAAATTTCTTTGTAACAAAAGGTTTCATTTAGCATTAATATTTTCAATTATACCCACAATTATCGGGTTTTTTAAATTAATTTTCTCTTGTACCATTAATGAATTCATCACTTACTAGTTAATGTAAAATGTTGGTGTTGCCTGTCTGTGTCTCTCCTTTTTTATTCGCCCCCCTCCCTTTCCACTCAATGTGCATCGTGGTGGGCAGAAGTTATGTTTTTTGCTGTTGATTTTGTCTTTTACTTGCCCATCATACGTAGTATAGGGTAAGTCTTGCAATAGTTTTGAAAATCGAAAAAAAATTTTTGACGGATTTACACGTTTTAGATAGTGGAGATTCCGAAAAACATATTTTTGGGGGAAAAAAATTGCCGTCCGTCTGTCTGTCTGTCTGTCAGTCTGTCTGTCTGTAAACGCTCTATCTCCCGAACAAATTGAGATAGAGACTTGAAATTTTGTATGTAGTTAGTATGTAAAAATGGGACGAAGCATATTTAATATCAGCAATCTCGATTATCCGGAACTATTTTTTTCGGACCCTCGAAAAATTCGTTCTGATAAAAGGTATATAAAACTTTTCGAATTTTTTTGTTTTAAGGAATGGATGTAAAAGGCAGTAAAATAACACACATTTTGCATATAGAACGAAGTCGATCAGATTATTAGTTGCCGAGATATTTGTAATCCTGTTTTCCACATTCTTCGATTTTTCATGACCCTGTATTTCATTCAAATTTCAATTCAGAGGTATATTTTAATTGGAAATGAGACGCTTAATCCGACACAGTTAATTGTTAGTTAATAGAATTATTATTTTTGGAGTTATAAGGATGTTTCTTTTACGCAGTTCGGTACTAGAGTAGTTAGGCGTGTTGTATAATTTATCGAAAGAGATTCATCAGCAGCTCTTTAATAAAGCACTACTATGTATATTAACAATATTTAAATTTTGTTTATGAATTGCAATGCATTGTATAAATAGTTTTCACTTGTTTTATTTTCATATACATATCCATGATGGGTAAGTATTACGGTGGCCCCCAACGACTAGTTTACTTACCCTTCATACATAGTATAGGGTAAGTCTTGCAATCGTTTTGAAAATCGAAAAAAAAAATTTGACGGATTTACACGTTTCAGATGGTGGAGATTCCGAAAAACATATTTTTAGAAAAAAAAATTGCCGTCCGTCTGTCTCTCTGTTAGTCTGTCTGTCTGTAAACGCTCTGTCTCACGAAAAAAATTGAGATAGAGACTTGAAATTTTGTATGTACTTAGTATGTAAGAATGGGACGAAGCCTATTTAATATCAGTAACTTCGGTTATCCGGAAATATTTTTTTTCGGACCCTTGAAAAATTCGTTCAGGTGAAAGGTACATAAAAATTTTCGAAATTTTGTATTTTAAGGAGTGGAGTTAAAGAGCAATAAATTAACACAAATTTTGCATAAAAAACAAAGTCGATCGGATTATTAGTAGCCGAGATATTTGTAATCCTGTTTTTCACATTCTTCGATTTTTCGTGACCCTGTATTTCATTTAAATTTCAATTCAGAGATATATTTAAATTGGAAATGAGACGCTTAATCCGATGCAGTAAACTGTTAGTTAATAGGATTATTATTTTTGGAGTTATACGGATGTTTCTTTTACGCAGTTCGGTACTACTTGAATAGTTTCGCATTTTATATAATTTGTCGAAATGGGTTTATCAGCAATTCATAAATAGAGCATTACTATGTATATTAACAATATTAAAATATACGTTTAAATTTTGTTTTGGAATTGCGAAGCATTGTATGAATAGTTTTTACATGTTTTATTTTCCTATATTATATTATGCAAATTCATGATGGGTGGTCCCCAACGACTAGTTTAGAATTTTGATCGCTCAATTGTTGAATTAATCAAGAATATTTATAAGAAGTGCTTTTTAAATAAAAATGTATAATATAATGTGTAAATTATATTATATACCAATTAATAAAGAAATGGGTATTTATTAAAATGTAATAACTTCTAAACTTACATTTGTAATATTTTTACATTAGAAAAGTAATAGTTAAATAATAGATAAATATTGTAACAGAATTATTTTATTAAAGTCTCATAAAATATTGACATCAAATTCATTTGATTCTTGTCATTAGATGCTTTGTAATTTTTTATTGTCAGTTATCTAATTGACAATTTAATTAAATTTAAATTGCAATTAAATGAAACGAAATTAAATTATAATTATGTTAAATAAATGTAATCACTTTTAAGAAATTAAATTAAATTAAACTTTAAATAACAATTTTTTTAATTTATAAAAAGCTATCTTTTAATAATTAGATGGTTATTTATTAAACTGCAATAATAATAGACGTATTTAAAATTATTTTTATCTTAAAATAAGGTATCTTACCCCCATACCCCTATAGTAATAATAAAAATGTTTTGATAAGCAAATAATAAACTGAATGATTTGTAACCGTTTTGTAACAAAATAAATGGCACAAAACATAGATTAAATGGATAGGCAGTAGTGGAGAAAATTCCCAATGGAGATTAAAGAAGTAACGGAGCTTACCCGAAATAAGACGGTTCAAATTCGAACGAATAAAAATAGAAATCTTTAACATTACAAAAATACGTATTCAAAAATAATGCCCCGTCTTATAAATAACACACTTCATAAGACAGTCAATAAAAAGGGGAAAAAATGTATTACTTTTTACTTGGGCACCATTTTATATTTAAAAAAAATTCAAATTTCTGCTACAACAAACATTTATTTCGCTTTTGTATTCGTAAAAATGCACTGCCATTTGTGAATTTATATTGAAAATAATATTATGGACATAGTTTACAAATTTTTGAAAGGATATCATAATACCATTTCAGCAATCTCAGAGGTATTTCAGTTTTTTCCCCGAGACTATCAAAGTAAAATTTCCTATATTTCCCTATATTCTTAAACCATGTGACCTGAATTAAAATATAGTATTTTATTGGCTGTCAATAAACAAATAAAAAAGGAATAGCAGATGGCGGTAACATAACGGATTTTGCCATTATAAATGTTTACAAATTTATTGGTAAAAATACATAAAGAGAAAAAAGGCAAGCATTTTTGGGAGAAAATCGGAAGAATGTGTAGCTCCGCCCTAAATCCCTCCACTCTTTCTTTTTAGTATTTTCTTTATATATGTTTGCCAGCGCCGTGCTAAAGGGAGGAACGAAGGGGACGGTCGCCCCGGGCGCGGAAATTTAACGTGCGCCAAATTTGTACTGCCAACCTCATTTTTGAACTGTTACAAAAAAAAGTTGTGGGAGGCGGTGCCAAGTTGAAACTATGCTCCGGGCGCAGTTTTCTCTTCACACGCCCCTGTATGTTTCGGCCAAAATCCAGTTCCTCACCAATTCTAGAACTGGGTAGCCAATACCCGAACTGACCAACACCCGAAATACATGAAATGAATACCATATTTCAGGTTTTGGCTGGCCAATTTGCGAACTGACCGGGAAGCCTTGGCCAACATCCGAACTGGGAATTTATGGCTACCCTTTAGAGTAAAAACGATTACCATGATTATATTGAAACGAAATATTTTTGTGTATCCCAATAAATTAACCAAAAATAAAACACAATTACCTTTCAATACCGAAATTAGTTGATGAATCAAATAAGGTAACAATTACAAATTAACCTGAGCCTTTACTCGAGTTAGAGCGCGGGTAGGCAGACGGCTAGACTATTTTAATTCTTAAACATTTTAAATTATGTTAGAAAGGATTAAGCCGACTGCCTATATCGACTTCGTGAATTGGCCAATCCCATATGGCCAGTTCGCGAATTGGTCAATCATTTTTAAACGTCGCTGGCCAGATCGGAAATCCATTTCGGATTTTTGCCGTAACATAAATATTCATATATATTTATGTGTGATGCCTAATGTACAACTTGAAGCAAAATAAATATATATGACATGATCAACAATAAGAAGCATTTAACTCTCATAAATATATGTAAATATTAAAAAAAGAACAAAGAAAAAACATTGCTTTTACAGACTGAAATATGGCTGTGTTTTCAACTTTTTAAGAATCTATATCATCTTTTTTTACACAATTTTTCACTAATTTTTTTTTTATTACCAAATTATAACTCTTTAGTGTCCTAATATTAGTGTTTTAATATTTTAAATTTATAAAGTACGGTGCAATGATTTTTAAAGAAATGTGTTTTTTCTTACAATCAAAAGTTTGATATTTCTTCTTCAATAATATTAATACAACTTATACCAACATTCAAATCGTACTGCGAAGACGATGTTCCACCTACTTAACTAGATTCTCTACGTTAATTTTTTTTTTTTCTCCTGAACGAATACATATCATAATGATGATGGGCGGAGTTTAAAAATAAAGAACTGTTTGGGCGGATTACAGCCATAAAAACATATTGTTTCTTGCGTACAATCCATAAATTAATGCTGATAGCTTTATATTTTGGAAAATTTATTGCTCACTAAAGAGTAATTTTTGATGAAGCAAAGTCAGCAGATTATATTAAAAGGCAAATTGAAATATGTTTTAAATAAATTTTTCACATTCTTATACGACATCGCCCTTTATTATTTTCGGATGGTTCTTAACTGTTGCAAACCTCTTTTAAATTATTTGCGATAAGAATCTATAATAATAACAATAATAATAATGCCTGAATGCGGAAAAAAAACTGGAATAAAGTACCAATTTGCATAATGTTGGAGAATTGTTTGTTATTCTTATGATTTATGCTTAAAAGCTATTGAACAAAATGTCTTTATAGGATCAGAATGTTTAATTTTTTAGCGGATATTTTCATCTAAAATTCCTTTGTTTTACATACATTGTAATTAGCAGTGAACTTCATTATGGGTATAAATATAACGAATTCTTCCTATGTACGTAATACGGAAAAGGAAATCAGGTGGATGACTTATTTAATTTTTCTTTAAAAATACTCCAGGGAGAAATCTCCAACCCTCTCTTTTCAGCGGGGATTATGTCTACAAAAGTAACCTTTCTTCACTCTTCATCGTCTTCCTCCAGATTATTGGACAGTGAATGTTGTAATGCGCAAGGGCTTGAAACTTATGAAAAATGCTACTCGAATCAGAAAAATTTAGTGAAATTTTTTATAAATAAAATTTAACATTTTTATCACATATTTTGTGGATAGTTCAGTGAAAAATTCACGTCAATAAATCTGCTACAGACGGATTCGGTATGTACAAATTATAGAAACTATAATCCTTTGCAAGACCAATAGGTAATGAGCATGTTTGTGAACAATCTGGTTTTTTTCAAACAGCTGAATTTGCTGTTGGCAAAAATTCGAATTAAACTGCATTAGAAAATTCTAAACTAAATGTAATTTTCACGTCGTTATAATAAATTTCATTTTATTGTATTATACGCAGGAAATAATACGTTATAAATTACTAGCTCTCCAAGAATTATTATTTTTGCCAACCACAAGTTGAGAAGTGAAATCCTTTGTCGGGTGCTCGACGTCACATGCACTTTATAGAAACAGAGGTACCTCCAAAAATCTTTTGTGACGTCAATGTCATGATTCAAACAGTGTGAGGCGTTTGATACGCAAAACATGCAATTGAGTCAAGATGGACGTAACGCGCGCCACTTACGGCTATATGCTGCTTAATCCGACAGCTTGAGGTAAGGCTTTAGGGCAGTGGTACATAGTTCTCGGAAGAGGTGAAAGGGAAATACTGACAATCGAAGGTGAATGGATGCAGTAGCGCGCTGTTTATGTGATGATTACATATTCGTTTGCGAGAATACTATTGTGTAGAAATAAATTATTCCACTGCTAAGGAATAAAATTGGTTTTTGAAAATATAATTCGATTGCAGAAAATCTTAAACTGAATGTTTATCTTGAATTAAAATTTTGTATGTACAGAGAAAGAAATAGTTCTTTGTATATTTTAGCTACTTTTTTATGAAATTATGGGAAAATTTAGGGACAATTACTACAAATTATAAAATATATTTTTGGTTGATATTATTCATCTAAGATAATTAGCAATGAAATATTCGTTAAATTCTAATGAATTGGATAGCTACAATTCTATTCAGCTATAATTCTATTTGGATAGCTACTGTTAATGTTATGAAAATAAAAAAAATTTTTTCTAAGAATTGAAAAAAAAATTGGACCCATTTCGCAACATTTTCTTCGTTAAAATTCAACGGTTTAACCCTCGTACGATCAGCGTTCTCAGAAGTATTTTAGTTTTTTCTCTTGTCTATCAAAGTAAAATCCCAAGATTTTTCACTAAAAATTAAAAAAAGATAAAAAAAAATATCCAAATTATAATACTTTAATATCTTTAAAACATATTTTTAATTCATAAAATATGATACAATGATTTTTAAGAAAATAAGCTTTTTGTAACATTCAAAATTTAGATATTTTTCTGAAAAAATATTAATACAATTTACATCTATAATCAATATCGTACGGCGAAGACGGTGCTCCGCTAACTTTATCGAGCTAGATTTTCTGCACCCTTTTTTCTTAAATCCGTGACTTGAATAAACATATGGTATTTTGATACGCTGGCAATAAACCTGTAAAAATAAGTAGCAGATGGCGGCAACATAAGTAATTTTGTCCACATAAAAGTATCCAAAATTATTGGAAAAAAAATAAAATAAAAATATACATTGAAAAAAAAAAAAAAAAAAAAGGCAAGGTTTATTGGGTGAAAATCGAAATAATGTGTAGCCCCGCCCTAAATCCATTCCGATTCCCCCTTTTTTAAAATTATTTTATGTATATTTGTAAATAGTTACGTGTGATACCCATCGCACAACTTGAAGCTAAATAAGTATATATGGCATGATCAACCATAAAACAATATTTAACGCACGAAATATGTGTAAAATTTTAACGAAAAGAAAAAAAAATCATGCTTTTGCAGTATGGAGTAAGTATGGGTATTTTTTAAATTACATACATCATCCTTTTTTTACATAATTTTCCCTGGATATTAAAACTACCAAATTATAATTTTTTAATATCCTTAAAACTTATTTTAAATTCATAAAATATGATGGAATGATTTTTAAGAAAATAGGCTTTTCTAATATTCAAAAATTAGATATTTCTTCTCAAATAATATTCATACAATTTACATGTATTATTCAAAATCGTACGGCAAAGACTATGCCCCGCTTACTTTATAGAGCTAGATTTTCAGCAAATATTTTCGCCTGAACGAATACCTGTGATAACGACGATGGGCGGAGTTTAAATATAAAGAGCAGTTAGGTCGGAGCACAACCGTAAAAACACATTAATAGGTTTTTGGCATACAATCCGTAAATTAATACTGATAGCTTGATATTTTGGAAAATTTATTGCTCTCTAAAGAGTAATTTTTAATAAAGTAATATCAGCACATTATATTAAAACGCATAGATATGTTTTAAACAATTTTTTTACGTTCTTATCGGACATCGCTCTTTATTATTGTTAGATAGTCCTTGACTGCTGCAAACCTCTTTTGAATTATTTGCCATAAAAATCTCTTATTATAATGATAATAATCATTAAATACAGAAAAAAACTGCAACAAATTACCAACTTGCATAATTTTGGAGAACTGTTCGCTATTCTTATACTTAAAAGCTATAGAATAAAACTTCTTCATAGGATCAGGATGTTTAATTTTTTTAGCAGATCTTTTCATCTAAAATTTTTGTGTTTCACATACATTAGAATTAGGAGTAAACTTCATTACGGGTATAATATAGCGGATTCTTCCTATGTGCGTGATACGGGATTTTGTAAGAAAAAGAAATCAGATGGATGATTTATTTGATTTTACTTTTAAAGTACTCCAGGGAGACAGAAAAATCTGATCTAATCTCCAGCTCTCTTATTCCATCAGGGATTACGTTTACAAAAGTAACCCTTCTTCACTCTTCATCGTCCCCCCTCCAGCTTTATGAAGAGACTGTATATTTGTGATGTGCCAGATTTAAAATTATGAAAAATGCTTCTCGAATCAGAAAAAATTAATAGAGTTTATTAAAAATAAAACTTAACATTTCATCGCAGATGATTGTACAGATTCATCTTTCGGGAATTCATGTCATTGAATCTGCAACAGACAGATTCGGAATGTATAAATTAAATAAATACTCTCCAGTGTACACAACTTGTTAAAGTTACAGTTCAGCCTTTTAGAGGCAAAATCTTAGAAATATGACTTTTCTTCAAACCCTGTTGGCTTCCAAAAATAACATTTGGCTTTTTGGGAGTGGGATAATGAATTTTGTTGATTTATTAGCTATAGGAAATACAAAATAAGAAGGTGGGCAGAAAATTTTTCAATAATACTAATAAAAGTAATAATTTTTTGTAAATTAATACGTATATATTTTTCAATTTAACATTTTTTTCATAATTTTAAACAATAGAAAAATATTGATATGAACTTCTAACTTTAAAAGATACACTTCAACCCTTTCGAGATTTATGATGCGTATATGCATCGTCAAAATGTGCATGTGGAATTTCGTTGTGGCACCATTGATAAACAAACAATTATATATAATAATTTTTAATTAGAGTATTTTTGATGGGACTATTTGAAAGACACGGTAATTAGCGTGTACACCAAATCAAATTTGTGTACGCGATGCGGTTTCGTAAGTGTTAAGGTGCAGTGATTATAAGCTGGAGGTGAGATGTTTTAATTTTCTTAACGGAAAGAAATGTAGAAGATTGTTTATTTATTGTATTATTACTACAAAAAAATTACAAATGTGACAAAATGTAATAATAATAATAATAATAATAATAATAATAAAATTATTTTGTATATTTTTAAGCAAGAGAAAGAGCATTTATTAATATGTTTTACACATTTAGTTCACCCTTCAATGTTAAATTTTTGTTACAAATATTAATCTATTTGTTACGATGAGTTTGTCAATTTAACATTAAAGAAGAAAACTATTTGATATTTAAAACACATTAACACTTGGGTTCTGTTAAGGGTATATTCGAAAAAAAAAGATTTTCCACCTTCGACAGCTCGAAGTTTTCTAATACAATTTCAGAAACATTTTTAAAAGTAGAAATATGAAGCTTGCTGAGGGGATTTTTGAAGAGACGTATAAGGTGCCGTGTGATGTCATTTTAAGCTCAGTTCATTAGAATTTGATTTATAAACAATTATTTTCTTAGTGTGACCTTTTTTTTCGTTCTCAAATCTCCCGCTTCGGAAAAATCGGTTCAAAATGCCGTTTTTGATTGCTAATCACGTTATTAATCACGGCACCTTGTGTACTTTCTAAATAAGACAATTTGCCAGTTTGATGTATTTGAGAGCAAAAATGAATTTAAAAATAAGTTGGAAAATAAGCAGTTTGAATCGAAATACATCCTTAAAATGAAATCTAAGTAAATTTTAGACTTTTCAATTTTTTTGTATTGCAGATTTTGAATTATACTTATGATGAGTAGGTACAAAATGATAAGGCACATGTAAAATATAAAAAGACAGCATTTTAAAAAAGTCTGAGGTTTAATTCGATTTAATTTGAAAAGAATGCATGTTTCTACGGTACTTATATTATCATAGTGTTTGAATTTTGTTTTTATTTTTTAATATTCAATCTGTTTACCTTATTTGTTACAGAAAACTAACATTAGATGCAGAACTAGCTGTATGAAATACATTAATAAATGTCACTTTTCGGGTTTAAAAAATGTAGGAAATAAACTGATTTGTTTTTAATTTGCTCTGAAAATGACATTAATGTTTACAGATTTATTTTCACATTTGTTATTTATTGTATTGTTGTTGTTAAATATAAATCATTTGTCACATATTGTATGCTAATAATAAATAAACAATTAAACGATTTTCTATAATCAACAAAAGTAAAAAAAATAAATTATGTTTTAAATTTAAAAAAAGATCAACATTTTTCAATTTTTTAAAATTACAAAATTAAAAATTATGAAAAACAATTTTTAAGTGAAAAAATAAAATTAATTTATAAAAGTGAACTATCAGTATTATTAGCATTATTGTAATGTTTTGTGCCCTGCTTACTATTTTGTAGTTTCATGTAATTAATTAATCATCTAAAACTATAATCCCACTCCCACCTAAATTTTATGCTACATCCGAATCATTTGCTAAACCAGGACAAAAAAAAAAAAAAAAAAAAAAAAAAAAAAAACCATATATACATGCATATATATATATATTTTCTCTGTTATATAATTCTGCAGTTATAATAGTAATAACAATAATCCGAACTCGAATTACACGATTAAAAATTAATCAAAAATTATTCAAATACAGAACATTAACATACCACGCCCCAAATAACAAAGGTTATCCCTTTTCTGATCGAAAGGGGAGGTGCAAATTAACAAGTTAAAAGATAACACTTATATAGGTTATTATTATTAAGAAATGATAGACTGGGTGAATAAAAATAAGCAACTATAAAATAATTTACTATAGAATAGTACCCAGACTTACGTCCACAATAGGCGACAAGGTTAACGACGTAAATCAAAATTGTCGTAGATCAAGGTACATTTAAATGAGCTAAAAAGAATAAGTAGTAAAAAATTTTCAAAATCTTATGAACATATTTTACTGTGTTTAGGGATAACTATTTTATATACATTTAACATAAATAAAAAAAAATGCGTTTGCAATACAAGAATTGAGAATAAATCCAAAAGTTGTTAACTTAGAGTCTATTATTCTTCTAGCTGCCGTGTTCTAGTTTTTATGCAAGCAAAAATATCTTGCAATTTAAGTTTGAACCGACTGTTTTTTCTCTTTCCTCTTAGAAGCTCCTTGTAACAGGAGATTGAGTTTTCTAATGTCTGAATCAATATTTTCAAAAACCGCCATTCGAACTTCAATGATGTTTAGTTCTTCTGTGAATTTCGCAACCGTCATAATCCTTTTCCTTTCACCTAGCTTTTCGACACCACTATTTATTTATTTATTTTTGAATAAATTTCATACTATTTAATTGTAGAAATGTTTAGACTAACAATTATGAATATTCTAGCTTAAAAAGTGGTGATAACTCATATTTTCGATTTATTGTTCGTAAAAAAAAAAAAAAATCAGTTAAGTGTTTAAAAATAGGTATTCTTAAATTGTTGATGTTTGAAATCATTATTACTGGCTATTCATTTTTATCCAATCAGCTGTGTTATTTTTCATTTCCTGCACAGAAGTCAATCAAATGTGCCGTGGACAGTTATAACCCGTAAAGCATGGTGACATCACTACAACGTCGTTGTGAAGTCACATTGTGACTATGTGACCATTGATTGTCGATGTGATGTCACGTGACGTCGATGTAAAGTCACAGTGACTAAAATGTGAAGTCGTTATGGCCTTTTGTGACCTTTCACAAAGTGGTCACAATATGACAAATTTGTGAAAAATGTGTCACTAGTGGCTAATTTGATATTAACATTGTGACGAAACTGTGACGAAAGCGACGATATTTAAATTGGCAGAAACATGTTTTTTAAAGTAAATAACATGTTTTGAAAGATATTTATAAATTTCTAAAGATTTTTAAGAAAGTCACATCTCAGTCACAATGTGGTGGCATTTTGGTCAAAGATGTGATGTGACGAAAGTGACCTACAGTGACGTCCCTGTGACCATGCAAGCTATTAGGAAAACTTCTTATAAATATTTGTTGATACTCGTCTTCATGAAAAACATTTTTAAGATAACTGTACTTTCATAAAACCAATCTAATTAAAGAAAAAGAAAAAAAAATATTAGAACTTACTTTTAAAGTCTCTAAAAGAAAAAAATAATGAAATAAAAAATCATCATTTAGTACGGAATTCTTTAAAAGAACAAAACTATCAATACAGATCTCTATGTTTAGCCCCCCCCCCCCCCTTGAAGGGTTAAAATGTATCCCGCTTAATTTTAATTGCGAAATGCCACATTGACACCAGAATGAAGAAATGAAAATTTTACTTACCAAATTTGTGAAGAAAAACTTTTATCTATTTTGAAACAATTTTATTTTTAAATTCTGGTGTCATTAAATCGTTTCAGCATTTAAAGAATAGAAGTGCTTTGCGCATCAAAGGGTTAACAAAAGCGCTGACTCAAAGATAACACTCATTTTGAGCATACAGCAAAAAATAAATTAATCATGAAGATGCTTTTTTCTGTTTTTAATGCACAATTTTTAAAAAATAAATTTGGATTGTATTTGATTTTTTGTTTTATAACATCCAATTTAACAATACAATGGGGAGAGATAACAGTAACTAAACAGTCCAAAACATTCTTCTATTACATATACGTTAATACTTGCAGAAGAATAAAACATGGCAGAGTCACCTGTTAGGTAATTTACACCAAAAACGTATCAGCAATAACATACTTCAAGTTCTAACTGATTTTGAAGTTTGATGAAAATCTGTGTAATAATACTTGAGATAGAGTCATCTCTAAAATCGTAAAAAAAACTAGATAGAAGCGCGACTTATTGAACGATTTACTCCAAAAAATAAAAAATACAAATTTATATCAGGGTCTAACTCGATTTGAAGATTGAGGAAAATTCGTGCTTTAGTTCCCGAGATAAAGCTATTGCGATAATCACAAATTATGTCATATAACAGCATCATCTGTTGAGCGATTTACACCAAAAACTAAAACTACTATTTTATATAAAGGACTAACTGAATCTGAAATTTGATAAAAATTTGTGCATTAGTTCCTGAGATAGAGCTATTGAGATAAACATGAATAAAGCCGCATAGCAGCGCCACCTGTTGAGAGATATACACCAAAACGTATTCGTAACCGTAGTATTTCAAGGACTAACGGAATCTGAAGTTTTATGAAAATCCGTCCATTAATCCCCGAGATATAGCTATCGTAGGAATTTTGAAAAAGGAGTATAGCAGTGCCACCTGTTGGGCGATATACACCAAAAACTAATCGGGTCCAGTTAACATCAAAGTCCATCTTAATCTAAAGTTTTGTGAAATTCCGTGCAGTAGTTCTTGAGATATAGCTATTATAGAAATTGTAAAAAAGGCAGCTTAGCAGCGCCACATGTTTGGCGATATACACAAAAAAGTATTCGGATCCAGTTTATATCAAAATACTTAATCTAAAATTTTGTGAAATTCCGTGCATAAGTTCTTGAGGTGTGCGTCCACATTATTTATGTCATATTACAGATAGACAGACTGACAGACTTTCAGACAGGCATTTTGTAAAAACATGATTTTAGAAATCTGACTATTAAAATGTGTAAATCCGTTGAAAACCAGTATTAAAATTTTTTCATGAATCCAATACTTTCTTCTTAAAAAGATAGAAGAAAGTAAAAAGAAATTACCAATGAAAGTAAACGTCAAAGGCTCATTCCAATAAAATTTTTTGAGTCCTTTATGGAATGTGATAAATAATTAAACCTTTTCAGCTTTAAGAAATTTTTTCTCACATTAAAACCTCTCACGCGAAAAATTTATTATGTGTGCCGGAAAGTTCTGTCATATAATGTTATTTCACATGTACTTTTTAAAAATGTTAAAATTCCCCTAGTTTTCACTTTTGACATAAAGGTAATATCAATGGTAATTTTACTCTATTTCAAAAAAAAAAATGGTGCCAATGCAGAAATTAGAATTTTGAAATGTAGGCGTGAAATAACATTATAGGGCAGAACTCTCCGGAAGACGACATTCATTCTCTCGTTTTTTTCACTCAGATACCTCCAAAATTCAGTCTATCCCTTTGACTTGTACAACTTTTATTTAATTCCTAAACTGACACCATTAATATTATATGAAAATATATTATTGTAACAAATACCTATTTGCATGTGTGTATTCTGTATTGTTTCTTCGTTTAATAAATTTAACAGGTTGCCCATCAACCTGGAATACTAAAGGGAGGTACAGACGGCCCTTGTTCATTCGAACTAGTCAGAACTAGAGCAGTTGCAAACCGCAGATATTCGTTAACGTATAACGGGTACTCTCTAAAATACGAAATTCCGGATCGTTTCTTTGATAATTACTCGTTTGTAGTTACTGCCAATACGCCACAGAAGAAAACTAAACTAGGACTTCCCTCAGAGGGATTAGTCTGAGCGATATTGCTGAGAACATAGATTTAATAATAACTTGCAAAAAGCAAAAGAAAAAAAAATACGATGCTATCTTTAATTGACCATATACTGCCACAAGTTCAAATGACGAAAATGACCAAATTGAACTATACAATTACAAAATATTCTATATAAATTCGTATACACGATTAAAAAAGAGGGAAGCAAACTATGCAAAACAGCGCGTGGTTATAAAATTGAACGTACTCAATATATTAAAATTAATGCACATAATAAGACACTGAAATATCTTGTATCGGAATTTGAACTCTTTGAAATTACGCCAAGAAGATAAACAGACACTCTACACCAATTTCAGTACGAAAAAATGGCACAAATCATGATGGTTGAAAAGAAAGAGAAAATTTTTTTTATATAGTGTGTGAACCCCTTAAATAGTTAATACAGAAGAGTTAATATATGTAACAGTATAATATCTACATCTGATTTCTATTGATGCGATGAGGTTCTCGATAAGAATTTAGGCTCTCTTTAAAAGAGGTACATAAAAATCGCGAAAACGCCAACAAAGGAATGCGATTCGTCGTTTGAATGTGTTCCATATATGATCAATTGGATTTAAATAGGTAATGCATGCTAGTCACTACGTACGCTGTTTTGTTTTCTTTTCAAACCCATTCTCAAAGAGTTGAGCAATATTTCGCTTTAGCATGCGTTAAATAAAAGGAATTGGCAATATTTGTAGTATAAGATACGACATGAGATTTGAATATCTCGTCTGCATAATCTTTGAGCTGTCAAAGTATCATCTCAAGGGATTTAGAAATTTGAACACATTTTTTCAGCAAAACATGCAGGCTCAATACGCCAAAGTGAACTCTATTATGCAGTTTTACCTGAATAAATTACTATTTAAAAGACTTTGTAATGTCAAATGAGAAAATTATTCTATAATAAAAATCTTTTGATTGGAAAAAAATAATGCCCCCCCCCATACACACATAACATTATGCTTCGGAATTCTTTTATGGTGCCCTCTAAATGAATAATAAGTATTCTTTCTGTGGCATATTCTACAAAATTTATATTCTAATGCCCTTCATAAATGCATATCGATTTCTTTATGTTTCTACGGGTGTTATAATTAAAAAGCACTTGGAATTATTTCAACCCATCGGCCATAAATTAACGGAATACTTTTAAATGACTTAACAAAATTCGGCGCCAAATATATATTTAAAATTTCAAATGATTCGGTTGGGTAGTTTTTGTGCTGTTGTATGTGGACATACTGACGGATAAGTAGACAGACCGACGGATCAGTCGATGACTGTAGATGCTACGTATTTATATAATTACGAACGAACCTAAAAACAGTTAAATTTAAAAGCACATGCCAAAATTGAAAATTCATCTCAGCAATTGTTACTAAAAGACAGCATTGTAGCTGATTTCTTTTGTGTGTCCCGATAAATGGATTAAAAATGTTATGAGTATCCTTTTCTAACGTAATCGTTGAGAAACTTGGTGATTTATATCAGATTCAATCCATCTCAATAGGTTAATGTCATTAAAATACTCTGTAAACATTTCTTCCCATAGACCATAATGTAATCAAATTCTTTAGGGTGCTCCTCTAAAGGAATTTTAATCTAACATGCATCATATACAATATAAAACATTCTTAGAGGACGTTAATAAGGTTTATTAAAATAAGCGTATATTTACGGACATTAGAGCGAGGAGAGACGGACGGACAAACCAAACGCATAAACAATTTTCAACTTTGTTGGAAAGTATCAAAAATTCAAACCCAATGCTGAATATTGAAATCACATCGATTCATTTAAGGCCAAATAAATAATTTAAAATGCTCGCCAAGATGCTAGAAAAGAATATAGAACTTTTCCGCACATGGGCGTGTGAAGAAAAAACTGCGCCAAGAAACTGTTTCAATTTGGCATCCTCCCACATAACTTTTTCTTGTAACAAGCCAAAAATGACGTTGGTAGTACAAATTTGGCTCCCCATAAATTTCCGCGACCAGGTCGATTGCCCCCTTCGCTCCCCCCCTTTTGCACGGCGCTGCTTTCGCATGATTGGCGCCAAAATATCGTTATTTTGCATGGCCTGGTAACCCGGCTATTGTTGTTTATTTATTAATAAATTGTTTAATTTTTTTTATCAAATTATATAAATAATTTTTTTTCTTTATTAATTAATTGTGTTTTTAATTACTATTATTATTTTATTTTTAAAATAATACAAAATAATTGAAAAATATATTTGTAACTCATATTCAAAAATGATTTTCGCCAAATTTGCCCCAAACCCGATCCGTATATGATATACCTACTCTAATTTCATGGTACTTTTCCGATATTACCTTTACCTTGGCGTTTTTATAAACCTTTGTCCTATGGAAACTTCAGAAAGTGATATTTGTTGCAAATTCCGGGTGTCCCAAAAA
The DNA here is from genome assembly GCA_964019185.1 of Maratus speculifer. Taxonomy (NCBI): domain Eukaryota; kingdom Metazoa; phylum Arthropoda; class Arachnida; order Araneae; family Salticidae; genus Maratus; species Maratus speculifer. Next base: position 356,406,839 of record OZ025296.1, read on the forward strand.
TGACTGATGGATTTTAAAATTCAATAACTTGCAAACGGTGATAGCTATTTAAAAATTTTTTGCAGGGGGGTTATCTATAATGTCAGGAGTTTTTTTACCGTAATTTTTTATTTTAGTTCGAATTTCAAACAATAGGTGGCGCTGACGGCGATTGAATGCCAGGTGATCAGTGCTCAGTGAAGCGTCGACCTGGCCTTCAATTGCCGTCAGCGCCACCTATTGTTTGAGATGCGATATAAAATAAAAGATTATGGTAAAAAAACTCCTGAGATTATACATAACCCTCCTGCAAAAATTTTTTAAATAGCTGTCACCGTTTGTAAGTTATTGAATTTTAAAACCCATCAGTCTTTTTTGGGACACCCGGTAGATATGAACAGTTACATAAATAAACCTGATGAACGTTTATGCTTATTTTTACGCATAAATATAGCACGGATGTCATATATCACGGATATACCAGGGATGTCACGTGGCGCGATTTCTTCTCCCGTAAATTGGTAGAAACTTTGTTTCGGTGAAAGAGTTGAGTATTTCTCTAATACGATTTTTTGTCATATTTGTACTTTTTATTCTATTTATTATTATGTTTATTATTTATAACTGTATATTTATTGCTTCCACCATTGTTTATTTTTTAAATAAAGTGATGGAACAAAATAAACGGGTTACCATGGGAGACATGAAATCGCCATTTTGTTGCAATCGCATCAACTTGGTGCATGTATGACATCTGCGTCATGTATATGTTTTCATAAAATGTAGCCATAATAAAATGCGTGCAATAAAGCAATAATCACCGGGGAACACAGGTTGCTTAATGAGAAATAATATTAAGTAATCTATGTAAATAAAATAACAGAATATAATCTATGATTAAAAGTAATATCTAAAGCACTCATGTCAAACTCGTATTTTATTTAAACACGAAAGAAAAGAACTTTTTCCTGATTTGCACGCGTGAAATATATAAGATGCCAACCAAAAGATGCGATTACAAAATGTTATTATAAAAATTATAGCAAAACACCGAATACTAAATCACTAAGTATTATGGCTTTTTTCTTTTAAATAAACTAGTACACCGAACCCGGGGTTCCCGGGTCACAAAGTAAAGGTGAACAACTTTTTTAAAATTTAAAATTGGAAAGTCTGATAAATTTTTTCTGCGTAATAGGCTTTTTAAAATGCCAACTAATTCCAAATAGCAATTTTATATGAAACATAATATTTATGTAATCATATACAGCTTTAAAAATTATCGGTACTTCCGTATTAGCGGAGCCGTAGCTAAGGGAGCACTATGAGCGGCTCTCCCCCCCCCCTCCTGCTAAAGATTCCAAGGACACGCAATGAATTTCTGTTTCGAAAATTCAAATGAAATACTGCTTAAAAATCTAATTTAGTTTCGAAACCTTTTCACAGTTTTGCAAAGTTACTAAATTGTATCTAAAATAAGTGTTTCAACACTCCCTCATCCTATTTGTACATATGAAGCTAACATGATGGGCAATTTTGCACCAGTTATACACTCAAAATTTCATCATCATATACTTTTCTAAGCATAAAATGAAGTTATTTTAACAGTTTAATAAGAAACAGAGTACCTACAATATGAATATGCACTAATTTATCTTTCTGCGTCAGAGAGAGAGAAAAAAAACTATGAGCCCCTCTACATTCTCTTGAGCCCTCCCTATTGTTCACTACAGCAATGCGTATTAGACGCAAGCCAAAGATTTCGCCAAAGAATAAAATTGCATTCTCAGTTTTTAAAAACAACTAAGAAAATATGACACCCAGATGTTTAAAATACATTTTTGTAAAGGTTAATTGATGTATCTTTTGTAAAGTAAGTTTACAACGAACTAAAATTCACTAAATTCATAGATAAAAACGAAATAAAACCAACAACATTCACCGGGTTTTATAGCCGACGATATATTGACATAACAGGTTTTTAATTACTATTTTTTTCAGTTGCTATAAAAAAATAACAATTAAAATATACAGCGATCTGTTATTTTCCATGGAGAAAAGAAATAGGTGGAGGTGCAGTATGCGATTAAAACGGTTTGATGGACATTGTTCTTCAAATATAAGTCTCTCATTCGACCCAAACAAAACAATCACATGGAACAGAGACTGAATTTTTAACAGCATTTTTTCTCTAAATGAAAAAGATCTGAATATATTTTAGCATTATAAAATAGCATTTCATTGTATTATGAATTAAAATTGCATCGCTAAAAGTTTTTCTTTTTTGTGAAAGCACACCGTTGTGTTTGATGCAATGCAGCGAATTTTAGAGTAACATTTTTGGCGTCACCTCCAGCCAATAAACTGCATCTCTATTTTTTTTTCTTTTTTACTCTATGGCTATTTTTTCTCTTTTTCCCACATAAATGCGATACTCAAGTTGCCACCATTAGAGAAATTGAACCAAAAACTACAAAAAAATTAATATCTCAAAAACAAATTGAGATACAGTTCTCTAACAAACGGCATTTAAAAGTGCATTTTTTTCTCTAAACGATGGTATAAAGATTGAAAACGTGCAATGTCTAGAAGTTTAAAAATTTACAATAGCGAAAATTGTAGAACCGAAATTTCATCGGAAAGTGTTGCCATTCAAAACATGACGTATGCGTTACGCACAGATACGTTTGGCCTTTATTATATAGATAATATAATAATAATAATACAACAGATTTCTTTTCCAATTTGTTTCTTAAATTTAAATGTTTTATTGTATTTAAATAAAAATTGCTTGCGTATTTTCTTTGCTCCATGTGCTCAAATTCTGGAATGTAACAAAAACATTCAGCCAGTGAAAAGTGACGTACATCAAATATCTGAGACGTATGCAAATAAATCGTACTTTTTTATCAGTTTTTTAATATAATTTTTAAACTATTTGGAACAAATTTTTGAGAGTTGGTGCATTCAGTAGGTTACCCTCATAGGTACCTTCTGGTACAATCAAAATCAAAATCCGTCATGTATTTTTTCAGATTTGCTTGCCGAAAGAATTATGCTTAACTTTTAATATCATTACGTACTATGTGTATTAGCCTTCGCTTCGCTTAAACAATTACTATTTACTCCATACACTCTGATTGCGTTCTCTACAAAAATATCCAGCCGGTGAAAAATGACGCACACCAAATTTCTGTGACGTATGCAAATAAATTGTGCTTTTTTATCAGTTTTTTTAATATAACTTTTTAACTATTTGGAACAAATTTTTCGTAGGTGGTGCATTCACCAGATTACCTTCATAGGCATCTATTGGTACAAACAGAATCAAAATCCGACAAGTACTTTTTGAGATTTGCTTGACGAAAGAATTTTTTTGACTTTTAATATCGTTACGTACTCTGAGTATAAGACTTCGCTTCGCTCAGACAACTAACTTCAAACTCTGTTTACGTACGTTTGTACAATTCATGAATGAAACCAGACAGTCGATGCGTAAGAGATGTGAATTAGGCGCCAATCTGAGTTCTTTCGGTATGCGTATCGTTCAATTGGAATTTATCAATTATTCTCAAATGATTTGGATTTCATAGGTCTTATTTATTTATTTATTATGGAAAGAAAAAGGCAGTAAATTGTGAACATATTTTTTCGCAGTATCAAGTGATAAAGCAAAACGTGATTTATGCCAAATGAAGTATTCAATTAAAGGAAGTTCAACGACGAATTTAAAAAAAAGAAAAAAAACATTTATTAGTAAAGCATCGTCTATCACACGATAGTTTGGTTCCATAAAAACCGTTGTTACTGCCATCATTGAACCAGCAGCTTAGTAATAATGATGAAAATGTTGCAGAGAGCAAGGAAAAATTTCTGAACATTTTCCAGAAATTAAGTTTTAAGAGTTACAGGTTTGCTTTAAGTATATTATTTTCCTATAAAAATATCTTTGCAAACGTATTTATATTTTATATTTGAAAACATTTCCATGATAAAGACAAATTTTTAGATTGCTTTTAAAAATATTTTTATGATAAAGTTTATTTTTCTTTTCTCTTTTTTCGTTGATTTTAAAAATATATTTGCTGTTTGTTTTTAAATTTCATATCTGAAGAAAAAAAAGTATTTTAAAATATAAATAAAAATTTTCAGAGATAATAATGAATTGAAGTACAAATGTAGATGTATGTTTGATAGGATGATCACATAAGAAATAAAACATATTGTTTTTAAATTGTTCCAGAAATTAAATTTTCATTACACATAACTACACATATTTTGTTAGTGTAAAATTAGTGTGAGAATTGGCTTGTAAAAACATTCTGTTTGTGTAATTACAATTCATAATTTTATTGTATAAATTTTGTAAGCTTTTACTCTTTCTAAATTGCTTTCTCCGATTATTCTTTATTTTCATAAGTAATAAATTCTACAATTTAGACATATTGTACTCAATTATATAACGTTTATAATTTTGTTTGCCAAAAAATTAGAAACTTGATTAAATCTGTGTTTTATGGACAGATAGATGGCAGCACATAACAATATGTGAAGAGTGAAAAATGCTAATTCTTCCAGATACTCATGTTCTATATGCAACTAGATTTGTTGTAGCTATGTAGTGCATATAATGATTTTTAATAGCCGGTTTCTGAGCATTTACGAGTAACGAAAACGGGTTTTCGTTACTCGTTAGTTTTTAAACGGGTAGTCGGTTTTAAAATAACGCCATCACACGGGTATTTATTCAGTCGTTAGTTTTACAGCACTAGTGAGGACTATAAGAAATGTTCCAATTATGGAAAGAGAGAAAAACATGTTTAAAGGGGTATTATTACAAAGGAATTAATGTTATAGTATTTTTTCATTTATTTCGGCTGTTATCATTAGAAAATGACTTTATATTAAATTAGAAGATATAAATACATAAACTAATTAATTGATTAGGAACAAGCACCAATGAAGATAGGGTGTTGTCATTGATGGACGGATGGGTCACTGAAAAAAAGGTATCAAATGCACGGGATTATATGTATACATGTTCAGAACAATTCTGACAAAAATAAAAGAAAGAAAGTTGTTTCAAGTCCGTGAGAAAGTAAGGAAAAATGAAAAATCGGAATCTCGTTAGTTCGAATTAAACGAAGAGAAGAGAAAATGAGTTTGAATAAATGAAAAATTTTAATGTTATTCGTTAAAATTTTTCTTTTTTCTTTATTCGTCCGTTATTTATTGAAAATGTCGAGAGTTCGTTTTTAGTTCGAATTAAGCGAAGGTTCGATATATCCGATTTCGAATTATCGAGAGTTGACTACTGAAATATCAAACCAAGACGTTCGTTCTTTGCTAAACAAACCAGCTCAGAATTGAAGAATTGAAATCTGACGTTGTGTCAAAAGATAGAAAGCAGGAGATAGAGGAGATTTTTTCATAGATTTCGGAGTATTAAATGGAGGCTTGTACGACAAATTTTTTTCACACAGAAAATTCAATTTTTTTTTTTCTCTGGAGAAATTTATAATTATTTGTATATGTTTAAAATTTGTACCTTAAAAAATATTTTTATAAAATTACCCAAAAATCGATAGAGATTCGTTGGTATGTTAATTTTTCTTTAGATTAATTTATATGTATAGGGATTGCAATATAAAAATGTCTGTAAAATCATTTTATATTAAAACCTATAAATGTCTTTAAATATAAACCTTATAAGGAAACTACAATTGCGAAATTGCTCAAGAATTATTTGCATATATATAAAAAATAATATAAAGACTGCAAAAATGTTAAAATGTAACAAACTTTATATAAAAAAGGAATATATTTTATACATAATAATATTTTTATGCGGAAAAAAATCATTTTACGTAATTTTTTAATAGATGCTTGTTTATTTTTTTTTAAATGCTATGATAAAAATGAGATCAAATGATTAATTTATATATATGTTAACCTGTATATACATAAGAAGCCCAGGTCATTTTTTGGGGATATGTACACTCATTTATAATTTTTTTAAAAATACTTGATTTTTTTCCCAATCAATATTTAAAAATAGCTGGTTTCTTAAAATCCTTTTCTTTGTAATTTTGTGTTAAATATTACTTACCCATCATACGTAGTATAGGGTAAGTCTTGCAATCGTTTTGAAAATCGAAAAAAAATTTTTGACGGATTTACACGTTTTAGATAGTGGAGATTCCGAAAAACATATTTTTAGAAAAAAAATTTTTGCCGTCCGTCCGTCTGTCTGTCTGTCTGTCTGTCTGTCTGTCTGTAAACGCTCTATCTCCCGAACAAATTGAGATAGAGACTTGAAATTTTGTATGTAGTTAGTATGTAAGAATGGGACGAACCCTATTTAATATCAGCAACCTCGATTATCCGGAACTATTTTTTTCGGACTCTCGAAAAATTCGTTCTGATGAAAGGTATATAAAAATTTTCGATTTTTTTTTTGTTCTAAGGAATGGACGTAAAATGCAATAAAATAACACACATTTTGCATATAGAACGAAGTCGATCAGATTATTAGTTGCCGAGATATTTGTAATCTTGTTTTCCACATTCTTCGATTTTTCATGACCCTGTATTTCATTCAAATTTCATTTCAGAGGTATATTTTAATTGGAAATGAGACGCTTAATCCGACGCAGTTAATTGTTAGTTAATAGAATTATTATTTTTGGAGTTATAAGGATGTTTCTTTTACTCAGTTCGGTACTACTTGAGTAGTTTGGCGTTTTACATAATTTGTCGAAACGGGTACATCAGCAGTTCTTTAATATAGCATTACTATGTATATGAACAATATTTAAATTTTGTTTATGAATTGCAATGCAATGTATAAATAGTTTCACATGTTTTATTTTCATATACATATCCATGATGGGTAAGTATTACGGTGGCGCCCAACGACTAGTCTTTATTTGCTTTCAGAAAATTTGAGTTTGTAAGAAATTTAATGATAAAAATGATATTTTGTAAAAGAACGTGGGGAGGGGGATAGATAATAACTGAAGGAGTATGAGAGAATTATGGCTGCTAAGTCATTCAGCGGGCTATTTCTGTTCCATAATCTTAAGTCTATGCCCATTTCAAGCATTCCGAAGCTCAAAATTTCTCCTCCGGGAATTAATATTTTTAATTTCTTTTTTCAGTGTTCTGTTCTTAAAGCATGTCTCTTTTTTTTTAATTGACAAAATATTTTTTTAAACCGCTCAGTTTAATATTTTATGTTTAAAAAACTGATAATCTGGAAGTAAAATTTTTACACTTCATATAAAATTATGCAATTATTTATGCATAGATTTTAGAGATTTTTGATAACTGAGAAAAAAAAGCGACATCTTTAAAAAGAAAACACTGAAAAAGGAAATTAAAAATATTTATTTCTTGAGGAGATATTTTGAATCAAATGTCCATAGACATAACACTAAAGAGATGAATTCGGACGCTGAGTGACCAGCACACTTGAACGACAGTTTTGTCAGACATTTTTCTCCCACTAGCAAAAAAACCTACTTGTGTGCACTATGTACAACGAATTTCTTTAACGAAGTAATATCTAAGGAATTCTTCAAAGATGCGGACTCAATAGAAACTCCTGCTTAGCTGTTTAAAATTATGGTTTCTTGCAATTTTAATGTTTTAGACTGTTTTCTATTCATTTTTATGGCACCCGAGTTTCAAAAGAATCCAATTAAATTCAGGTTTATGTGTGGAACATCGCTGAGTGTCAATAAATATTTCTATAGATTATAAGATAATAAATAAATTTGCTAAAAAGATTCTTAAAAAATCTTATATTTAAAAAATCTAGTTAATTTTGGTCAACTGAAGTTTTGGAAAAATTGCAATTCACTCCTCAGAAAATACAGGTATTCGGCTTTAAAAATCTGTTCATCAATATACTTATCGATTGCACTTTAAAATATTTTAATAAATATTTGCGATTTATCTTTCTTAAATGATGAATTAAATATTAATAGAGACTTATTTTTCAGTTTGTGCCATTTTTGTTTTCCTAATAATTATGTAATTTGTAAAATAATGGAGATATTTATACATATGAACTGCATTGCATAAAATAAATTTATTTATAAAATAATTCTGTTACATTGATATTTATCTATTAATATGATTTTAACGTAGAATTTTTTTTTTTTTATCTAAGTCTATTATTATTACATTTAAAAAAAATGTTCATCTAGTTATTAAAATATACCTTTTTATGAATTAAAAAAATTCGTTATTTAAAATTAAATTTTATTTTATCTCATAAAAATGCTAATTGAATTTTATTTAACACAAGTATTATTTAATTTTGTTTCATTTAATTGCTATTAAAATTTAATTAAAGTATCAAATTGGCAATGAAAAATTACAAAGCTTCTAATAACAAAAATTTAGTAATTTTTATATCAAAGTTTTATGAGACTTTAATAAAATTATTCTGTTGTGATATTTATCTATTATTTTCAAAATTTTTAACTATTTATTTTCTATTATAAAAATATTTTTAATGTAAGTTTAAGAATTATTACATTTTAATAATGTTTATTTGATTATTAATTAGCATATAATATAATTTAATCGTTATACTGTATACTTTTGATTAATAAGCACTTCGGATAAACATTCTTGATTAATTCAATAATTGAGAGATCAAAATTCTAAAAAAAGACAAAACCAACAGCCAAAAACACAACTTCTGGCACATACTCCGCCCTTCTCGATGCACATTGCAGGAACAGGGAGGGGAGCGAATGAAAAATGAGAGAACACCAAAATATTACATAACTACAAAGTGATGAATTCATTAACGATACAAGAAAAAAATAATTTAAAACTCTATATAAACTTGGGTCTAATTAAAAATATAAATGCTAAATGAAAACTTTGATCACAAAGAAATTTGTAAACATAGTGTAGTACGACGGCCAAACTCACCAGTAAGGGGGAAATCCGAGGTTGCTGATAGTTAATATTAATAGGTATATTGTTACAATTATTAATGATACTAAGAACATTTAAATTAAAAAATACACAAAAATGTGCATGTTAATTGAAAACTCTAAAGAAGCCCTCTAACTGGAAAAATAATTAAAAATAAAATAAATGTACAAGCCCATAATACAGCTACACGTTTTTTAGCAATTTATGGATCTGAGATCACTGAGTTCCAACTATAATAAGAAGAGCCAACTCACCGGTCCACTTTTTGCCGGGACCGCATCACACTTTTGAATGCGCGCAACTAATAAGTCCTCTATTTTTCTTACTATTACAAGCATTTTTTCAAACTTTTTATTATTTTTGGTTATTTCTATACCTTTTTGCTATTTTTATGAGCAATATTTAACAAATGTTTCTTTATTTTTTGTTGAGTTTAACTAAAATTTACTTTTTAACTAATATCAAATTAAAAATTTGCGATGAATCTAAGTAAAATTTCTTATTTTTATTTTTGATGAAATAATATATATCAAAGAAAATTGTAGCAATTTCGTCTTAATTTTAAAAGAAAATTCAATTTGAAAATATCTACCCCATACTATCCAATTGGAGGAAATCTACGTTTTCCCAGATTTTCGTAGGAAAATCTTTGGCATTGTATTCATGTGCGAACCGCTGGATTCGATGCATCAGAATAGGGAGTTAGCTCTCCGTGTTATAGTCGAGCTCAGTGTCTGAGATAGTAGAAATTCGAAAACGGGATAGTAGATTACTATCTATATTATAAAGGCCAAACGTATCTGTGCGTAACGCATACGTCATTTTGCGAATGGCAACATTTCCAAATTTTAAATGAAATTTCAGTATTGCAATTTTGCTACTACAATTTTTTAAACTTCTATATATCCCACATTTTCAATTCTTACACCATCGTGTAGGGAAAAAAATATACTTTTAAATGAAATTTGTTTGAAAGCTGTATCTTGATTTGTTTTTAAAATATTAATATTTTTGTAATTTTTAATAAAGCTTTTCTAATTGTGGCAACAGGAGTACTTCATTTCTATTAAAAGCAAAGGAAAAAAGGAAAGAAATTGATTACTGTATCTTTATGTTGCCATTTACTCATTAAAAGGGAAAAAATTTAAATTTAAATATCTTCTGTTATAAAACCCGGTGAATTTTGATTTCATCTACAAAATTTGATTTACACGTAAAAGAATATCAACAGGATCAAAAGAATATCTGTTTAAGTTAATAGCATTGAAACTTCAAGTTTTGAATCAAAATGATCAAATTAAAATTCCAATTTTTTTCTGAAAAGGTGAATAAAGATACGAAATGTACATTTATAAATTTTGATATGATGAAAATGACGCTGGGTTTAGATTTCACGGGGAAAAAATGGCACAGATGTCATATACGTACCACATTTGCACGTGCTTTTCCTCCCGCCAATTTGGCATTATACAGCTGTGCCAAGGAGATTACCTGTTTAATAAGTTTATACCAATTGTTAGGGAGAGGAAATGGGGAAAATTAAAGATTTCAGTGAAATGTGCTGATTAAATGATACAACTGCATGCATTCAATATGGCAATATATATTAATATTTACGATTTATTGTGAAAATTATATTTGCTGTTTTGTTGCTTATTAAGTTTATTATTTATAACCTTTTTGATTAAATTCATATTTATTTACTGTTATTTTCTATTTTGGTTCTTTAAATTATCTTTATGATATATTATATCAATAATTTTTTATATCAAACTATCATTTATTTTTTTAATATTTGAATATTTTTCATTTTTTCACGTTATTTTTTTATATTGGAATAAAAAATAACGTGTTGTTATTGCATGCAATTTGTAACTTAGATTCAAAAACAAAATTTTCACCACATTGGCGAGAGAAAAAAGCACGTGCAAATGTGGTGCGTATATGACATCTGTGCCAAAAAAGTCTGATTTCGTCAAAGTTGAATAAATTTTGCTTTTTTTTTTCATTTTTGAAATGCTAGCATAAGAACTTAAATTGATAACTTTATCATAATAACAGATCTTTATCATTGTTTACTGCTTACATGTACAATTAAAGTTTAATTTTAACAATTTCCACAACTGAGTTATATAAATAGTATTTTATTAATTTGTCATTAAATATCGTTTGTTAAGAGTTAGACTAACCAATATAAAATGCATTTTTTACTATAACTAATTTTTTAGGTTTATTATAAATCAATGAAACAGTTCCGTTTTAAACATTTTCTTTCGTCGAAATTCGACGGGTTCTGCCTAGTGTACTATAAAATCAAAGAGTGCTGTACCCAGAATGGAGATCTATTCACGATTTATGACATGATTAACCATTATTGGCAATCAATGTCTATTTTAAATGTAAACGTCTATTGTTTCAAGTCGTTTTAAATAGCATTTATATAAATTAAAAGTTGCACTAAAATTTTTCCGCGTTGATTGTATTTATTTTTAAACTAGTTAATAGAAAACGTCTGTTAGGAAAAAATGTGTTTTGGCTCATTTCAATTCGCAGGTAAATGCATAGTATTAAAGAAACTGAAAGCGAAATTTCCAAAAAATATCTTTTAATTACAGAAATTACCAGATTATTTTCGCTTAAGAATTATGTTCATCTAATTATTAAAAGATGGCTTTTTATGAATTAAAAAGAATTCGTTACTTTAAATTAAATTTAATTTTACCTCATGTAAATGCTAATTACATTTTATTTAACATAATTATAGTTTAATTTTGTTTCATTTAATAGTAATTAAAATTTAATTTAATTATCATATTGGCAATTAAAAATTAAAAAGCATCTGAGGACAGAAATCAACTGATTTTTACATGAATGCTGTATAAGACTTTAATAAAATAATTCTGTTATGATATTTATCTATCATATTTCTAAATTACTTTGCAATTTTTTTTTCTGATATAAAAATATTTTAAATGCAAGTTTAGGAGCTATTACATTTTGATAAATGTTAATTTGGCTATTAGTAGATATTATAATTTAAGCATCATATTATATATTTTCCTTTAAGAAGCACTTCTAATAAATATTCTTGATTAATTTAAAAATTGATGTCTCGAAATTCTAAAAAAGGCAAAATCAACAGCAAAACAGAACTTTTGGCCTATAACCCCGCCCTCCACGATGCATAATGAAGGGAAAGGGTGGGGAGCGAATAAAAAAATTGAGACAGGCAGAAAACATCAAAATATTACATGAATTACTGACTGATAAATTTATTAATGATACAAGAAAAAATTAACTTAAATATCTAAATATATATTAGTGTAATTAAAAATACAAATGCTAATTGATAACTTAGATTACAAAGAAATTCGAAAACATTGTGTAGTACCTCGACCAAGGTTATGAGGTCCCTTCTGGGGAGCATAATACCCAGAAGTCAGGGGGGGGGGGGAATTGAGTTTGGCTTGGGAGCGGAGCGGCAATATTAAAAGGTATACCGTATTAAATATTAATATTACAAGAAATATTTATTTTAAAAACACACACAGAAAAGTGGAAGTTAAGTAAACACGCTAAAGAAGTAGTTTAGCTTGAACAATCGATATTGAAACACAGACACACAACACATCCCGATGCTTTGGGGATCCGTAGTAGGAGAAAATCTTGGATTAGTAGGTAATGTAAGCACGTAAGTTTCAGCTATTCTACGCAAACATATAGCTCCTATTTAACATAACGACATGAACAGCCTTCAAGATCATTAATTTACACATTAATGAACGATTCATAAAGCTGACCAAGCAGCTATTGCAATTAAGAATTACAACAAATTTTTTCCAGTTGCAATGTATTTATTTTAAAGCTAATAAATAGAAAATTTCTTCTAGGAAAAAAAAAAAGTTCCGTTCATTTCAATTCATAAGCGAATGAACAGCCTTAATGAAACTGAAAGCGAAGTTTTCAAAACTTATTTTTTAATTACACAAAATACCAAATTATTTTCGAATTTTTATTTAAATTTATTCATGGCCATAAGAAAAAGAAAGTTATTGCAGGAATATATAAAATATGCAGTTTATTTATTTATTTATTTATTATTATTATTATTATTATTATTTTTTGGAATATAGTTCAGATATATTTATTTATCTGATTATATTATATGTTATTCATATTTACTGTGCATCCAGATTTGTGAGAAAGTACGTTTGATTAGTTTTCCATTTCAAAAAAAGCTGTAAAGGTGTAAACACATATCAGGAGTTAGTACTTTAAACTGAATTTTATTATTTTACAATAGAGGCTTTGGGAAGAAAACAAAATTCCTTCAGAATGATATCCATAAACAATAATGTAAATTTAAAAGAGAAAAGTTACCTCTACTTTTAAAAGCTATCTATTTTTTAACAAATGATAGCACTCCATACGCAATTATGTAGCGCATTCATTTATCAGAAATAAATACTTAATTCGCGAAAAAAGTATGTCAATATATCGTGATACATTTAATGCATGAATTTTAAATTAAAATGTTTGTGTTAATACGACATGTCTTATATCAGATAAACAAAACGCATACTTTATGAGTGAGTAAAGAATCTGAAATATGCACAGGAAGTGCGCAGAAAGTACATTTTGTGTCATTGTTTGTAGTGTCATATTAAAACCTCGCGTATTTGAACTATCTCTTTCTACATAGTGCCAAAATTTCTGTCAATTTTGTCCCCTGTGTAGTATCTAAAATACGAATGATGCGCTGATAGAATACTCTTAGCGGTAGCTACACATGCATTTTTGCTGCCACATTAATACATAAGATTGTTTAATGCGTTCGCATTTGAAAAATTCACTAAAAATTGCAGGATTTTTTTATGGGAAAAAGGTTAACCTTGCTTTAAACAATTTTTCGGCCACAAAATTCGGCCTATCCTATTGTATCCTATCATCATTCATAATTTACATATTACATGCGTAATTTTTTTTCGAAAATGTACGTTTATTGAAAACTACTTTTCTAAAATAATGAGAAATGTAATTATATAAAAATATTTATTTCGGAAAGCTTTAAATATGCAATATTAGAATAAAATCTCATTTCGCCAAACAATGTTTAAATGACTGCCAGTAATGCAACCTATTTTGCAACGATAAATTAATTTAACATTTGGAGGTTCTAAATTTCAACCCTTCATGATTTCTAAGAATGCCGAATTGAATGACTTCCCGTTTAGTTTCTTTAAATGACATTACCGAAAAAGCCAAATACAATGCCAAAATTATATATTCGTATTGAAAATTTGAGGTTTGGTACATTTACTGAATGAAGACGGCCTCCTAAGTAGCTTTTTAGCTTAAAAGGAAAAATAAAAAGGCCATAATTACGAATGGAATTTTCGCTTTTTTTCCTATGTCAATTTAGAAATTAAAACACTTGGGGACGTTCCCTTTCCTTATTTCTTCTTTACCCAACTCTATATATTCAGATACTACTCTCTCGACTCTGCACAAATCAGATAAACGTGCTTTTTGTCTTTAATTTCGTTTATTATAGAAGTTTGAAACAGTTACAGTCCTTTTAGGATCAAATGTACCTTCAAGCGTAGAGCCACGTCAATGTAAAAAAATTTTATGGTCAAGGTACAAAACTTTTTGCTCTCTGAATCAAGTTTTGCAGTGCGAATTTGCTAGTGCCGAAACAAACACCAGTAGTATACATTCTACTTCGGATCTCATTCACTCACCTTTTATTCTCATATTTATATTTTATAGCGGCCAAAGAATTCATTAATAATACATATGTCTCACGTTTTAAATGTTTCTGTACAAAGATTTCTGGTAATATTATTGAAAATGATTAATATTTAACGACTATAATTATTTTTAATGATGATGGTTCGATAATGCTTCGATTTTACTAAAATCTGACAGTTTACCTTTGTCATTGGACTCTTTCTTTCTAATTTTTCTTAATTTTGCCATGTGATTATTCTGAAATAATAAATATTTTTAGGGGGCTTATTGATATTTATTAATTTTTGTGCTTAAAGTGCCAAATTAACCCATTAAAAACATACATTAAACCCATTAAAAAAAAGAAAAAGAAAAGAAAAATGAAAAAGAAAAAAGAAATGTTAATTGATTCGAATTAAAAAATGATTAGAAATATGAATGAAGTAATACGGGATTCTTTAATTTAACTTTTTTTATGAGGGGGGAGGGATAAATTTAAAATTATACCTATAGATACATTAATAGGAGTGAAATACGTTGCCAGATATGTATTGTCAAATATGTGGAATAAATCAAGTTTGATTGCAAGATAAAATAGTAAGCAAAGTAGCATAAAATGAAGCGTCAATGTGAAATAAAAATTCAAAATACACTCTGTGATGAAATAAAAATTTGTAAGTAAACGATGATAATAGGATGGTAAAAATCTAAAGCATGTCAAATATTAAATCATTTTAATATAATTTTATGAACTTACAGTATTAGAATATAAATTTAAATAACCAACTTGAAAGATATTTCTAAAAAATTATTACTTATATATTGCGTTAGGCTTTCTGTTTTAAAAATTCGTCCATTTAATATATTTCCAATTTTTATTTGCATTTATTAAACGTTAAATTGTCTTTCACGCGAAAAACTGCATAATTCCTTTCAATTACGCATGTACATTTGTATTGTTATTGCGTAATCTTAAAACATTGTTTTAAAAATTAAAGAAATATTATTTTTGTAATTCTTATAAACGTTTATACACTGCACTTGTGAAATTATAGAACGGATTTCCTATTATAAAACGAAATAAGTTTATTTTTCTATTATTTAAAAAAAATCGGTTCCAAGAGGAAAACAATTAAAGAACATTTCTTCAGTAAAAATTACCCCTTTCTTTTAGTCATCATTGTAAGATTCTGTTGTCATCCTGAATACCGAGTTACTAAAACGCGAACTCGATACAAATTAGGAAATAATCGAAGCATTATGAACATAGAAAATGTATGTACATTTATATTTATTATTGCAGTATAACCTTAAAATTTCGTTTCAAATAATAACATAAGTATTAATTTAATATATTTTTTAAATGTTCATGCACTGCACCTCTGAAATATAATAGGAACTTACAGGGTGGTCATAAAAAAAACTTTGCCGATATATGGAGCTCTAGTGGCCAGTCCGCTCTACCGATCGAGGTGAAATTTCAGATATAGCTATTCAGAGGTATGAGCTCGAGATTCTGTGAATGACAACAAAATGGCGCTCACGGTTACGGTTATAGTTACAGAAACTCGAAATTTTCCAATGGCAACACCCATTTTTTTCAGCGCATGCGAAAACCCTAAAGAGCATTGGAACCGTACTTGTATCGCAAGAAACGGACATGTTATGTACGCACAAAAAACCGTTCTGGGAATCCTCCCCCACATAAAAAATACTCGATTGGGGCGTAAAAAGGAAATTTGCATATGACACAGAGTCAGCACACTAATCTCTGATTACAATACAAATCGGATAAACTAAAACTTTTATTTTGATTACACATTTCCCACATGGGTGTCATCACAGACATTTACACATTGCATGGTGATGGCACCCATGTGGATATTGTGTAATCAAAATAAAAGTTTTAATTTCTTCGATCTGTATTGTAATCAGAGATTAGTGTACTTAATCTGTGTCATATGCAAATTTCCTCCTTGCGCCCCAATCGAATTTTTTCTATGGGGGGAAGGATTCGCAGAACAGTTTTTTGTGCGTGCATAACATGTCCGTTTCTTGCGATACATGTACGGTTCCAACGCTCTTTAGGGTTTTCGCATGTGCTGAGCATTTTGCGATGAAAAAAAAGGGTGTTGCCATTGGAAATTTTCGAGTTTCTGTAACTATAACCGTAACCGTGAGCGCCATTTTGTTGCCGTTCACAGAATCTCGAGCTCATACCTCTGAATAGCTATATCTGAAATTTCATCTCGATCGGTTGAGCGAACTGGCCACTAGAGCTCCATATATCTGCAAAATTTTTTTATGACCACCCTGTATTATAAGACTTCAGAAGTTTCTTTTTCAATTACTTTGAAAGAAATCAGTTCCACGAGGAAAAAAATTAAGACACAATTTTTTGTAAAAATTACCGTTCCCTTGAGTTTGGAGTGTTTTCGACTCGCAAATGGAACAAGGATATCAAGTTCCCAAATCTGCAAATTGATAAAAGTTAGGAAATGATCGAAACAGAGAAATAATTATTTGCCCGTGTCTTTCTTACGGGCAGTAAATAACTACTCTGGAGAATAACCTTTTTTACCGAATCTGTTATACATCAACTAATTACAACAGACATTGAATGCCTACATTGTTTGTTGATGTCATACAAAGTAAATAGGATCTTTATTTGTGGGTAGGGGCAGTTGAAATTTAGGAGCTTATAGTACATGCTATTCGAAGATTGTCCTCTACTGTCATGGATCCCCAAATTGCTAAAAAGCGTGTATATGAATTTGAGCTTGATTTTTTTTCAATTATTCAAATTAAAAGTCTTCCTGATCGTTTTCACTTAACCTCCACGTTTCTGAGTTAAATATTTCTATTATAATTCATAATTAAAACGGTAAACTTATTAGTATTGCCTGTCAGCTACCACGGCCAAACTCAATTCCCCCCTTTACTTATAAGGGATATTATAAGTTTGGCCGTGGCACTACACAATGTTTAAAAAAGTCATTGTACAAATTTCTTTGTAATCAAAGGTTTAATTTAGCATTTAAAATTTCAATTATATCCACATTTATCTGGGTATTTAAGTTAATTTTTTTTTGTATCTTTAATGTATTTATCACTTAGTAATTAATGCAATATTTTGATATTGCCCGTCTGTCAGTCTTTTTTTATTTGCTCTCATCCCTTTCCCCTCAGTGTCCATCATGGAGGGGCGGGGTTATATGCCAGAAGTTGCGTGTCTGCTGGTCATTTTGTCTTTTTTAGAATTTTGAGTTCTCAATTATTTAATTAATCAAGAATATTTATCAGAAGCGCTTATTAATCAAAAATATGTATAATGTAATGTTTAAATTATACTATATACTGATTAAAAATCAAATGAATTTGTATTATGAAGTATTATGTATTAAGAATGTATTATGAATTTGTATGACTACATTGTATTAACATAAAAAATTTTTCGCGCCGTAAATGTTACAACATATATTTCTATATACGTCAGACCGCCTATGGAGCGATGTAATTGGTTAGATAATAGATAACCTTTCAAAACAGAGGTAACTTTTCTCTTTTAAAATTACGTTACTGTTGATGAATATCATGATGAATGGCATTTGCTTTCATCCCAAAGCCCTCTACTTAAAAATAACAAAGTTCAGTTTAAAGTACTGTCTCTTGGTACGAGTTTATGCTTTTATTTCCTTTTTTAACATGACAATTAAACAACCGTACTTTCCTATAAACCTGGTTCGACAATAAATAAAGGCCAAATTTATCTGTGTGTAACGCATGTAACATTTTGCGAATCGCAACGCTTTAAAATTTGAAATAAAAATTTCGGCTATTTCAAATTTTTAAACTTTTAAACATCGCACAGTTTTAATTTTTACACCGTCGTATCGAGAAAAGAAATGTACTTTTAAATGCAGTTCATTTGAAAACTGCATATTAATTTATTCTTGAAATATTAATTCTTTTTAGTTTTAAAATCTTTTTCTAAACGAGGCAATAGAAGTGCGTCATGTGTATTAGAAGCAAAGGGAGAAAAGCCGAAAAAAGCATATTTTTGAATCTTTATGTTGCCATTTTCTCATTAAAAGGGGAAAAAATAATGTACGTGCTTAATCAAGAATGTCGTCTATTATAAAACCCCAGTTAATTGTAGTTTCATTCACAAAATTTCATTTATACTTTAAAAAAATGAGTATCTGTTTCAGTTAATAGCATCGAGACGTCAAATTTTAAATTAAAATGAATTCAAAATGATCAAATTAAAAGGTCGATTTTTTTTAAAAAGGTGAATATATATATGAAAGATGCATATTTAAATTTTGATAATATGAAAATGGTGTCAGGTTTAGCTTTTACAGGCGGGGGGAGAAAAATCTATAATTGAGTAAAAAAAAATAAGTTATTTTTTTTAATACTAGCATAAGAGCTCTAATTGATAACTTTATCTTAATAACAGATGTTTATTATTTTTATTGCTTACATGGACGATTAAAATATTTTAATAATTTCTACAATTGAGTTTTATAGAAATGATATTTTGTTAACTTTAGTTTAAATATCATTCGTTTAAGAGTTAGACCTACCAATATAAGATGCATTTTTTATTGTAACTAATTTTGTAGGATTATAATAAATCAATGAAACAGTTCCTTCTACAGCATTTTCTTTCGTCGAAACTCGGTGGGCTCTATTTTCTATTTATAATATCTGAAATATATTGTTAAAAATAAATAAACTGCATATTTTTATATTCCTGCAATAACTTTTATTTTCTTATGGTTAGGAACAATTTAAAATAATAAAACGAGAATAATTTGATTATTGGTGTAATTAACAGATATTTTTTCAAAACTTCATTTTCAGTTTCTTTAATATTACTCATTCGCTTATGAATTGAAACGAACGAAACTATTTTCCTACCAGAAGGTTTCTGTTAACTAGTTTTAAAATAAATACATTCAACCCAGAAAAAATATATTGTAATTTTTAATTGTAGAAATTGCTTGTTTAACTGATTGATGTCAAAAAGAAGCATAAGTGGTTAAATGACATTGAATGCCAGTACTGGCTGTTCATGTCGTATATAAGTTAGGGTTGGGCATTTCGATTCATCTTGAGGACTCGACTCTGACTCGATTCACTTAGTTAATGAGTCGAGATAGTGAGTCGACTGCCGACTCACTTACGGTTGGTTGGTTGTAAAAATGACGCAATTTTATGTCTTCTATCACGTATATCGCACAAAAGAGAATTTTTAAATGTATGCTCGAATTATTTTGTTTTAGTTTTTAGATAAAAGATATATTTTTGTGGTAAGAGCCGAAATTTTCGGTCCTGTACCGGCCCAGAACGTATAAAAAATAATGACCTGGTTGGTAAAAAACATAAATGTTCGGCCAACTTACTTCGTACAGAACAGTTATTAACCCGACAAAAAAAAAGGTAAAATCTTCTTCTTAGCCTGATCCGGCATAGTTAAATTTTTAGAAAATATGGATTTTTCCGTTTGAGAAGTTCTAATCAAAAATTAATATTTTAGATTTTTTTATGTTTATAATATTTATTTTTAAAGAAGAACCCTATGCTATGATATTCATTTTTTAATTAATGTTAATTTGTATGTAAATGTTTCAGTTGATATTAATATTGCTAATCCACATATTATGTGCTATTCTACGCATTAGAGGCTTAAAAATCTGAAAAATGCAACAAAGTAATATCCTCCAAGACGGTATAACATTAAATAATAATTCGCTATAGACGAGTTCCCTTCCGATCGCTACGAGGAAAAAAAGGTTAGACCCGAACCAGTCTTTTAGTAAAAAGTAAGTCTCGAGCTCGGCTTGGGAGAATGCAATGACAAGGCCCAATCCGAGGCTTGTAAAATAAAGTAAGGCCCGAACCGAATGCCGCTAAAAATAGGCCGGAGCTTCGAGCCAGGATCCGACAATCACAGCGTTTAAAATTATTAGACTGTTTTCTTTCCTTTTTTTCCTTTCTTTTTTTGAGGGGGAGAGGGGTTCTTTACTTAAAAATTTAAAACGGATACATTAAGTTCATTATGTTCTTATATTTATAAATTATTAGTTATTCACAAATATCCCCCTCCCCCCCCCCAAAAAAAGAGAAATATTAGTACAAATTAAGTTAATTGATTTTTTAATTTTTTTTTTTTTTTTTTAATATGTGTGCGTTTACATATATGTCGTGTTGATTATGTTGGAAAGATATCGTATCATCGAATTAAAAAGAAATTAATTACTTTACGTTTAGATTCTGTAGAAAATATAATGCAAAAAATATATCTCCCCCCTCCCCGGTCTAGTCTATTTCTGAATTTATTAAAACTAAAATTAAGAAAAAAAGGGGACAACAATAGTTTGCTGGAAAATAATAGCGATTATCCTGAATCTCATTGTTTTGTAGAAAACTGCATTTTTTGTTTCACATAAGCTTTATATTGCAGGACTCAATGTCAGCATGTTTTAAATGTACAATTATAAAATTGATAGCCTAACTATTGAGGGGATTTCGAATCAAATAACGTTTTCCATTTGTTTAATAAATGAACTGCTAATCAAACTAAATACGAAAAAGAAAAAATGGAGCTGTTGTAGTGTGTTTGAAGAGGTGAAGAGATATTAGAAAATTTAAGATTCAATTCTAGAAAAAAACTCAGCATTGACATAATTTCTGATACATTTTTATTTAGAAATTTAAAAATTGACAGGCACCTATAGAGGAGATGGAAAATCAAACAGCATTTCCATTTTTTAATAAACAAATTACATATGAAGAAAAAATGTATTCTTGTCATGAAACGACAGCTTTTTCTCTTTCCCTTGCAATATAAACTTCAATTTTAAGAGTAATTTTCTAATGTATTTTGCCAAAAATTGGAAAGCGCCAATCAATTACATAATTTCTGAATAAGAAAACTTTTCAATTTTACGAGGGTTTTTTTTTTTTTTTTTTTTTTTTTTTTTTTTTTTTTTTTTTTTTTTAACTAAAAATGAATTCAGAAATGTGTAAGAAAGTAGCTTTTTTGAATTTAAGAACAGATTTAATAAATTCAGAGAAATATTTTTAGAAACCTACTTTATATTATACAGCTTTAAAAGCTACGACATTTTTAACCCT
The DNA here is from genome assembly GCA_964019185.1 of Maratus speculifer. Taxonomy (NCBI): domain Eukaryota; kingdom Metazoa; phylum Arthropoda; class Arachnida; order Araneae; family Salticidae; genus Maratus; species Maratus speculifer. The sequence continues at coordinate 356,428,655 of OZ025296.1, forward strand.
CTTTTTTTTCTTTTATTCCAAATTACATTATTTTTTTAACGAATGTTGAAAAGTCTAAAAATCTAAGTAAACGATAACATTGCTGTTGCTATTGTGTATTTTCTGTCTTGCGAATACATACTAAACTAAAAAATTGCTCATGAATGTGCATAAAATATTCTTAAGAAAATTATTGTATGGTAAGAAAAATCGGATTTTTTTGTAGAAATTGAACCGGGCCGGGTAAGTTTATTAATTTATTTATTCGTACGGGTCGGGACCAGATAGAACTTTTTATTTTACATTAGTCTGGGGTAGCTTTCGCTTGTACCGGGCCTGGTTGGACCTGTGAGCTCCTCTAAATAAATTATGAATATTTGCAAGTTTTCTGTAATTTTAATAAATGTCATTTTACAAATCTATCAAAATGTTCAGTGCCTGGGACATAATTTACCCCTTATGCGATCATAAAAAAGCGGCGGGGAGACTAATTTTTTAATTTTTTCCCTGATATTTACAGTTTTTATAATTGACTTCCTTTTGAAATCCTATTTATAAAATCATGATAATATACTGAATAACTGCCAGGTTTTATGTTTTTATCCTACCACTATTAAAAAAATAATAATAATAAATAAAAAAAATGTATTTTAAAATCATCGGAAATTTAAGAAAACAAGCAAATTCCCTTCATAAAAAATAACTGTAAAAAATAAGCGTAAAATTTGGCAGCTATGACATTGTGATCCCCTCTCCTCTCGATTGACACCCAAAACTTACTTGCGCTGCCAAAAAAATAAATAAATAAATAAATAAATAAATAAAAATAAATAAATAAAATAAAAAATAAACAGGAAATATTATCCGAATCTGGTTTGAAAAAAGGAATATTTAAAAAAATCGACCATCTAAACTTTAAAAAATTATATGATATCCATTTTTACATTATCTGCAAACATTTATAACTTATATAAAAAAATACATATTAAAAGAATATATTCGTAATCAAATGAAGGACAACACTTTATCTAAAATAAATCAATCATAAAATAAACTCATAAAACTTTTTAGCAGTGGTGAATTCGGAAAGTGGCCCGGGGGTCAGGCATTCCCGCGGAACAATGAGTCCCCCCCCCCTGAAATATCAGGCATTTTGTGTTTTAAATGATAAAAGAGTACAGTCTTTACCCCACCCAAAATTCTTTATAACATCCACCTACACCCACAGAAATCTCCTCTCGAAAAAAAATGTGTCTTAATTTAACACTGTTTTTTAAACAATTTGCTATTAAAGTAAAATTTTATTTCTCTCTCAACTTTTTTTTTTCTATATTGCATCAGATAAAGGCAGTTGAAAATATTTCCCTAACCAGTTCTACTTTCTTTTAGCAAAATATACAAACATAATATCTGCTTTGTTTGATCGTTCGATCTTTCCTCAATACGGAAATCGGCACAAGCTTATCATAAATTTAATTAATCTTCCCAGAAATATCCTGCTGAACGCCCCTTTTTCCATAAATTCAATTAATCTTTCCAGAAATAACCAGCAGAACGCCCTTTTTTCTCTGCCCCTCCCACTGTTTTCATTCATTCGGTATCTTCCTAATTACACGTGAAATGCACATCTACACTGCCTCCGCTTTTCCAAAAATCCCCAACCGCAATATTAAGTCAAACCAAGACATTTGTTTTTTGCTAAAAAGCCCAGCGCGGATTCGAAGAGTCGAAATCTCATACCGAGTCGAAAGAGTGGTTTTCAAGGAGTCGAAGAATCGAAGAGTCGACCGCCCAATCTTCAACTCTCGACTCTCCAAGTCCGACACTCTGTTAAACATGTCCAACCACTCTTTGAGTGAGTGAGTTGACTTTTCGACTCTTCGACTCCGAATCCCAAACTGAGTTGAAATGAAAGTTCGACTCTTTTGAGTCGACTCCGTTAGCCAGATAGGAGTCGATAGTTCGATTCTCTTGTAAGAAGTCGAGATTTAGAGTCGACTCCTCGACTCCTCGGCCAACTCTAATATAAGTAGATCAGGTTTACATATCTGGGTAGGGCATACGAAATTTTGGAGGTTACAGGATGTTTCTCTACTCTCACGGATCCTCAAATTTCTTAAAAGCGTGTAGCTGAATTTCGGTTGATTTCTTTTCAGTTATTCAGATTAAAGGGCTTCCTTATCGTTTTCACTTAACATCCACGTTTCTTAAGTTAAATATTTCTAGTACCATTAATAATTAATACCGTATACCTATTAATATTGCCTGTCAGCTAACATGGCCAAACTCGATTTTTCACCTCACTTTCTTTGTAATTAAAGGTTTCATTCAAGTTTATATTTTCAATTATACCCACTTTTATCTGGACTTTTAAATTGCTTTTCTCTTTAATCATTAATGAATTTATCGCTTAGTAATTAATGTAATACTTTGATGTTCTCTATCTCTTCCTCTTTTTTTTTATTCGCTCCCCTCCATTTCCTCTCTGTTGTGCTTCGTGGAGGGCGGGGTTATATACCAGATATTGTGTTTTTGCTGTTAATTTTTTTTTAGCATTTTGGTTTTACATTTATTAAATTAATAGAGAATATTTATCATAAAAGCTTATTAAGCAAAAATATATAATATAATGTTTAAGTTATATTATATACTTATTAAAAATCACATGAACATTTATTAAAATGTAATAAAACTTAAGCTTACACTTAAAATATTTATATTAGAAAAGTAAGCGGTAAATATCATAACAGAATTATTTTAATATATTCTTATAAAACATTGATATAAAAATCAATTCTTTTTTGCTAGAAGATACTTTCTAATTTTTTATTCACAATTGGATAATTTAATTAAATTTTAATTACTACTAAATGAAACAAAATTAAACTATATGTTAAATAAAATGAAACTAGCATATTTATGAGATAAAATTAAATTAAATTTAAAAAAACAATTTTTTTTAATTCATAAAAAGCTATCTTTTAATAATTAGATAAACATTTATTAAAATGCTATAGTACTATACTTAAATAAAATTACTTTTATGTAAAAATCATATTAACAGATATACACCAAATTAGCAAAATTAATTTATTAAAGATTTTCAATGTCCTTTATGGATACATAAATCTGTATTAATTTACAAATTACATAATTATTGTGAAAACAAAAATGGCACAAACAACAAAATAAATCTCTATTGATATTTAATTCATCCTACTTAACTTAAACGATGTTGTGCCAGCCGCCCCCCCCCCCCCCCCCCGCCACCAAAAAAAACCTTGTGTTTTTAAAAATATATATATTCTCCAGTATGTTAACAATGTTATTATTATTATAATCATGTCCACCGGTATCCACCACCTGATTATCATACATTTTTAAAATGTCAGCAGAAGATTTTGAAACGCAGACTATACAACATGTATCCCCAAATAATGAAAATAATTGTTTTTCTGTTCGAGAGGGGGGGGGGGGTGACATACATTCGCATTAAAAAATAATAACAATAATGATAAAACCGAAGTTAATATTCAGAATTGATTGACTGGGTAAAATAAATAAAAATATAAAACTAATATGATATGCTATGTTTCTTTAATTTTTATGACACGGGCGTTGATAATCATCAAACTAACCTGAAAGTTGCAGGAGTGTAATTTGTTCTCACGTTTATCTTATTCATAAATTCAAGCCCGGAGTGCCTGATGTCATGAATGAAAATCACTACACGTCATAATGCTTACTGAGCAGTTTTATTCTATAATTATATTTTACTTATTTAAAAAATCTGGTGTGAAATCTTGTTTATATAGGTCAAGTGATATTTAGGGATTCTGAATTTTTATCGTCAGTTGTAGATATTATTTCCATGTTCGGGGCAGATAATTATACCAAAAAATTAAATAGTTATAGCTACAGAAATAAACTTACTTCGTATATATCTGTACATAATCTGTAACACTTGTTAACTTGTAAGTGCTGTGATTTTTAGAAAAAGTTTTTTTAAAAACTGTCTTTCAAATTCTTTAACAAAATAATTAGCGAAGTCATAATAGCTGGAGCTTTTACTATAGAGAATAAAAACATTCGCATTACAAACAATTATTTTTCATTTTTTTATTGCTTTCCATATTTTGGAGTTTAACTATACTTTTAATCATCTCTCTAGGAAATACGAACTTTTTATTCTGAATTTATAATTTTTTACTCTAATTAGTTGTCGAATTCATAAAGTGCTTAAAGCCCTCACTTTCAAGAACAGTGACATTTATGGGGGATAACAGACGACACTTGATAATGTATTGCATTAATTTATACGTAAAAGTAAAAATTTAAAAATATATAAGACAGTAAATATACAAAAACAAAGAGAGAAAGAATAAATTAATCATTATCATTGTCATCTTCAATCACAACAGATATGCATTGATTTCTGAACAGCGCGAAAAGAATTTCTGATGATCTTACAATTATGGATAAATACATCCCGTAAGTCAGATAATAAATTGTTGCTGTCAAATGAGAGCAGCAGAATATTTTTTTATGCCATTTACGAAATCGCAATAATGTTTTAGGATTTTTTAGACAAACAATAAATACAAATGAAGGAAATATTTGGTAAAATATGTAATGAAAACTTTCCTAATTCGATACCATTTCTTTTTTAATACTGAGTTTTTCTAAATTTTGCATGCATAATATTTCCAACTGATACATTCTTGTCAATCGATATTGAAAATAATGCACTTTCTTCCTCTGTCTCTCTCTTTTTTTTCTTTTACCTGCAGTCACAAGTATTTTTCAAGAAACTTCCACAACAATTGCATTTCGGATTATGATGCTTGAATGACATCGTAATAAATAGAAATCATTCGCGACAATAAATTCGTTTCTGGTCGCGGCGGTGAAATATTACTTAGACTTAAGCATTTAATATGATGGTAAAATATGGCATATTGCTCGATGAAAAAGCTTTAATGACACTTTATAAAAACTGTGGAAAAATATTTTCATTTAAATTGATTGTGATCACTGTCATTATATTTCATTTTTTTTATCTCATTAAATATTAATATTTATAATGTGATAATATGCGAAACACATTGTCAGATAGAGATAGGTAGCGACACCTGGGGGAAAAATCAAGAAATGCGATTGATAGGCATGTTTCGGATGCTTATCCGACTATATTCTTTACAAAATTAAATTTAAATGATTGAAAAAAAAACTAAAGACAATATGCTTGCAATTGAATTTTTTTAGATTTAAAATTCTCTGTTTTTTAATCTTTCACTTAAATTAATTTTATGAAGGACATTTAAAAAGCTTAAAATTTGCTGTTTCTTATTTAATGCATAGATAAATTAGAAGATTTATATTTACTAAAGAATGTCTGTTGAAAAATATGCTCATGCCAGAAAAAATTAGCCATAATATTTTACTATATTTTTTGTACATCACTTTCGATAATTCACATGATTCACATGATTCATATGATTCATATGATTCATATGATTCATATGATTAAACCGATGCGATTTGCTTCGGATAACCAACGTAGAATAGATAACCAGCTTCGAACAGTGTGTAACGGATTAGTCCATTTCGAAGTCTAAATATTGAAGGTCTGTTAATAAAACACGTCAGAAATTGCATGTCAGACTTAACAAATGAGGTGCGTTCGTGTTATTCCGGGCGTTCTAGTGTTCAACACTGGTCAATGAGTTTTTATTTAATACTGCATACTTAACTGGTTTAGTGGCACGGGGACTGAAACTGAACTTCCCGTTTAGGCTGCGTCAGTCACCGGTGACTGAAAGTGTAAGACATGATATAAAACTAAAATATATATATATATTGTTTTAATTGCTAAATATATATATATATATATTATACTGCAATAAATAAAAATTAATATTATTTTTTTTTCAGAAATTGCTTAAAATTTTTAAAATTTTATACAACATTTTAAATTGCCAGTCACCGGTGACTGATGCGGACTAACGGAAAATTCAGTGGCAGTCACCGGTGTGACTGACGTGGCACTCAGATACAAAGCTTGTTACACGTGTTAAAGCTTCTAGAAATACATATTTTTTATAGTTATGTTTCACATTGTTTTAGAAAAGCTGTTTTGAATAAACGTTCATTTTCGAAATAGTTTTAAAAAATACATATGCAACATTTATATTTATGAATTGTATCATTCATTTCTAAAGTATGTTGTAAAACAGTCAGATTTTTGAGGGGGAAAATTAGTTTAAAGAAAAGTTAAAATGTTTTCCATAAAAAAAAAATCCTGCGATTTTTAGTGAATTTTTCAAATGTGACCGTATTAAACAATCGTATATAAGTATGTGACGGCAAAAGTATATGTGTAGCTACAGTTTAATATCCGAGCATCTGTCACATTTTGGATACAGCACAGGTCACGAAATTAACACAACTGCGCCAAAATGTGGGCTGGATGATAATGCCAATACGCAAGATTTTAATGTGACATCAACATTGACAAAAAATCTATCTTCTGCGCATATTTTCTCGTACTATGCTCACTCTTGGAAGATGCCTCTTGTTTACCTGACGTACTACATCATATTAACGTAAACATTTTTACACGCCGTAAATGTTGCAACATATATTTCTACATACATCAGATTGCCAATGGATTGCTGTAATTGGTTAGTAACCCTTAAAAACAGAAGTTTTTTTTTTTCATTTAAAATTACATTATTGTGGATAGATATGATGTTAAATGGCTTTTGCTTTCATCTCAAAACCGTCTATTGAATAATAATAATGTTTAGTTTAAAGTGTTATCTCTTGATACGGATTTACGCCTTGACTTCCTTTTCTGAATATAAAAATTAACTAACCCTTCTTTTTAACAGATATGAATCGATGATAAAATAAAATATTTATAATATCTGAAATATACTGAAAAAACAAACTGCATATTTTTTGTATTCCTGAAATGTCATACTTTTTCTTATGGCTATGAATAATTTTAAATAAAAAGGCGAAAATAATTTAGTGATTTCTGTAGTTAACAGATATTTTTTGAAAAGTTCGTTTTCAGTTTTTTTTTTTTTTTTTATTATTCATTCTTTTGGAATTGAAATGATCTGAACAGCTTTTTTCCTAGCAAAAGTTTTCTGTTAAACTAGATTTAAAATAAATTCATTCAACCCGGAAAAAATAAATGAAAACTTTTTATAGTAAAAATTGCTTGTTTTTGAATGTATCTTAAGCATTTTCTATACTTAAAAAGACATCGAATGTCTATAGCAGATGTTCGTGTCTTATATGTAAAAAGTGTAAGAAAAAAAATTGCAATATGAAAGTACGATAAGATTGGGAAAACCCACAGACAAATACCCAGACGAATCACTTTGAGTCCGTGATTGCAGCGCCGTCTGGAGGGGAACGGTAAAACACAACCGCTCTGAGGACGATTTGGCGAGGGCGAGGCGGGATCAAGGCAGGAATAGGAAATTTCCTATGTATTTGCTTCGGAACGGAAGTACGGAAATACGAAAGCACGTGTTTTTCGTCAAATCGCTACAAAATGTAAGTTTTTTTCAATTATTTATAGTATTATTTCACATTTATTTTGAGTGTTTGTAGTTTATTTTCGAATATTAATTGTATTTTTTTTTCAGTTCATTGTTAGTAATAAAGATGCTGCAACATACCTGAAAAAGATTGCCGGGTTTATTCAATACAAGGTCCTAAGTTAGATTAAACCACATATATTAAAGTATGTAATTTAATAATTAGTAATTATTACATTGTTTATTACGCTTATTATTACATTATTTATTACGTTATTTGTTATATTGTTTTTGCTTATGAAAATAGAGGTTATGTCTTAAGATTTCTAAATAGTTGTTTTTCTGTCTTTACTAACTTTGATATAAACAAAATTGGAAAAATAGATTAATTTTAGGCACTGCTAGTGCATAGCAACAAGATGACTTGCAGATTTTTATTATTTAGCTTAACACTAATTCTATTTAGGAAAGATATCTGAATATGCTTTTTCTTTTTTCTCTGTCTTTACTAACCAAAATATCAATTTATTGTGGAGTATAAGCATTCCTTCAGATCAAATGTGAAATTTTATTTTGAATATTATGTCTATACACTGTTTTCATTTATGGAAATAAAGATTTCTTAAATTTTTTAAATTATTAGAAAACGACAAATGTTGACATCCAGAAAAATGAATTTTCTATTTAAATTAGTACTCTCATATTATTTATAAATCACTTATAATATCCAAATATGCTTTTTTTTTTCTCTCTCTGTCTTTACTAACCAAAATATCTCATAATTGTGGAGTATAAGCATTCCTTCAGATCAAATGTGAAATTTTATTTTGAATATTATATCTATACACTGTTTTCATTTATGGAAATAAAGATTTCTTAAATTGTTCAAATTATTAGAAAACGACAAATGTTGACATCCAGAAAAATGAATTTTCTATTTAAATTAGTACTCTCATATTATTTATAAATCACTTATAATATCCAAATATGCTTTTTTTTTCCTCTCTTTGTCTTTACTAACCAAAATATCTCATTATTGTGGAGTATAAGCATTCCTTCAGATCAAATGTGAAATTTTATTTTGAATATCATGTCTATACACTGTTTTCATTTATGAAAATAAAGATTTCTTAAATTTTTTAAATTATTAGAAAGCGACAGATGTTGACATCCAGAAAAATGAATTTTCTATTTAAATTAGTACTCTCATATTATTTATAAATCACTTGTAATATCCAAATATACTCTCTCTCTCTCTCTCTCTCTCTCTCTCTCTCTCTCTCTCTCTCTCTCTCTCTCTCTCTCTCTCTCTCTCTCTCTCTCTGTCTTTACTAACAAAAATATCTCATTATTGTGGAGTACAAGCATTCCTTCAGATCAAATGTGAAATTTTATTTTGGATTTTATGTCTATACACTGTTTTCATTTATGGAAATAAAGATTTTTTAAATTATTAGAAAGCGACAAATGTTGACATCCAGAAAAATGAATTTTCTATTTAAATTAGTATTCTCATATTATTTATAAATCACTTATAATATCCAAATATGCTTTTTTTTTCTCTCTCTCTGTCTTTACTAACCAAAATATCTCATTTTTGTGGAGTATAAGCATTCTTTCAGATCAAATGTGAAATTTTATTTTGAATTTTATGTCTATACACTGTTTTCATTTATGGAAATAAAGATGTCTTAATTTTTTTTAATTATTAGAGAGCGACAAATGTTGACATCCAGAAAAATGAATTTTCTATTTAAATTAGTACTCTCATATTTATAAATCACTTATAATATCCAAATATGCTTTTTTTTTCTCTCTCTCTGTCTTTACTAACCAAAATATCTCATTATTGTGGAGTATAAGCATTCCTTCAGATCAAATGTGAAATTTTATTTTGAATTTTATGTCTATACACTGTTTTCATTTATGGAAATAAAGATTTTTTAAATTATTAGAAAGCGACAAATGTTGACATCCAGAAAAATGAATTTTCTATTTAAATTAGTACTCTCATATTTATAAATCACTTATAATATCCAAATATGCTTTTTTTTTCTCTCTCTCTCTGTCTTTACTAACCAAAATATCTCATTATTGTGGAGTATAAGCATTCCTTCAGATCAAATGTGAAATTTTATTTTGAATTTTATGTCTATACACTGTTTTCATTTATGGAAATAAAGATTTCTTAAATTTTTTAAATTATTAGAAAGCGACAAATGTTGACATCCAGAAAAATGAATTTTCTATTTAAATTAGTACTCTCATATTTATAAATCACTTATAATATCCAAATATGCTTTTTTTCTCTCTCTCTCTCTCTGTCTTTACTAACCAAAATATCTCATTATTGTGGAGTATAAGCATTCCTTCAGATCAAATGTGAAATTTTATTTTGAATTTTATGTCTATACACTGTTTTCATTTATGGAAATAAAGATTTTTTAAATTATTAGAAAGCGACAAATGTTGACATCCAGAAAAATGAATTTTCTATTTAAATTAGTACTCTCATATTATTTATAAATCACTTATAATATCCAAATATGCTTTTTTTCTCTCTCTCTCTGTCTTTACTAACCAAAATATCTCATTATTGTGGAGTATAAGCATTCCTTCAGATCAAATGTGAAATTTTATTTTGAATTTTATCTCTATACACTGTTTTCATTTATGGAAATAAAGATGTCTTAAATTTTTTAAATTATTAGAAAGCGACAAATGTTGACATCCAGGAAAATGAATTTTCTATTTAAATTAGTACTCTCATATTATTTATAAATCACTTATAATATCCAAATATGCTTTTTTTTTCTCTCTCTCTCTCTGTCTTTACTAACCAAAATATCTCATTATTGTGGAGTATAAGCATTCCTTCAGATCAATGTGAAATTTTATTTTGAATATTATGTCTATACACTGTTTTCATTTATGGAAATAAAGATTTCTTAAATTGTTCAAATTATTAGAAAATGACAAATGTCTTTTGAAAAAAATTTCTGTACTGAATCTGAAGGAAATAGTATTTTAAATATCATATTTTTCTAAATTTTGAAATGAAAAATTATTAATTAAACAAAATTTAGCTTGAGATATTCATAAGATAAATAATGGTCACATTCTGCTGCATGCATCTCTTCCTGAAAAAGTTCACGCTATTTTGAGCATAAATTTGTGTTCCAAAATAATAATTTCTAATTGCTCGAATGAATCGTAAAATGTATTTTAATACATTGTTATTGGCACTTTTTTTTTTAATCAATCGAATTAGATAAATTAATCGAAACTCCTTTTTTTTTTTTCTTCATTTGCATTCTAAATATTAACTTCTTATATTACAGGTTCAGTATTTCATCATATGTGAAAGATCTAGCTGTTTATTTCCTCTGTTCTGAATGCAAATGTGAGCTGGTTGAAAGATTTCCACCTAAATATTTCTAATTCAATTTATAATTTTTTTGTTCTGTAAATTAGATTTGTTTTTATTTAATAAATTTAGCACCAAACTATAAATCTTTGCATATCTGTGTTATCATTTGTTGAAGATTTGTTCTTATTTCTCTGAAATTAGCATAGCTGACAACTTTCATTCTGTTTGTTGTTATTTCAAAAAAAGGGGGGGGGGGCATCATTTAGTTGTATTAATTCTGCAACTATATAATAATTGTTGCTCAGAAATTTCTTCAGAAAAAGAAGAGAAAAGGTTTTCAGATTTTTGGAATTTTTATGTAAGGTAACAAATTTTGAAGTGAGATAATAAGATTGATTTGCAACATGAATTTCTATGAAATTAAGTTTTTATAAAAAAATATTTGGATTTTTATTTCAAAAAAAATCTTTTTTCTTATCTGTTTAAAAGTGACACAAACTTAATAAATCACTGTGGATAATGAAATATCAGTAAATGTTCAAAAGTGATCTATAAATATTTAGAGAACAATTAAACTTACTTGTGTAACTTTGTATTTTTAATCTTGGTTATAAAAGTGACCATTTTAAAAAACTGAAATTGTACAATAAAGAAAGAAATTATACAAGGGAAGTTTTTAAGATACTGAAATAAAAATTATAAATATAGAAGTATCCATATAAAGTTGATTAAAATACATTTAAAAACTGTGCATTAAATAATGATAAATAAAAGTGAATACTTTAAAAAGATTTAAATTTTTTAATGAAATTATACAACAGATTTTTTCCCCTTTCCCAAGAATAAGATTCTGCATTACAATAAAGTAACTAAAAATTTCTTAGTTTTTTTTTTTTTTTTTTTTTTTTTTTTTTTTTTTTTTTTTTTTTGTTAGTGTAGTTTTTAGTTTCCTAGTCTTTTGTTTATTAGATTTAATTAATTTAAACTGCAAACTTTATTAATGGTAATGATTTGAAATTAAAGGTTAGTGAAAAGTACAGATTTTTATGAATATAAAATTTTGTGATAATAAAATTAGTATAAAAAGAATGCAAGAGATACTTCTTAAGGGCAAAATAATTTTTGCCTTAATTACAGAATTTCTGTGATTAAACAAGGTATAAATAAATATTTGAACATAAAAGTTGCATGCATTACTGTTATTGCAACTAAAATATTAAAAATAGGTTTTAAGTAACAGGATTTAACTTGCAAGAAGAATTTAAAATTATTTTAAATATATATTTTAGAACAAAAGCAGTGCATTAAAAAAATATATAGAAGGATTTTTCTTTTCTCAATGGGAAAAATATGACAGAAAATATCTTCCATTTCAGTTTAAAGAATTTTTATTAAAAAAATTTTAAATTATTAATTTATTTATTTTTTAAAAAAAGTGATTTTCAAATCTTCTCAATCAAATCAATTTTCTATTACAATTTAGTGGCTTTGAAAATTTCATACTTTTTTAAAAATTAATATAAAAAGTAAAAAAAAAAAAAAAAAAAAAAAAAAAAAAAAAAAAAAAGTATAAAAAGTAAAAAAAAAAAATATTATAAAAAGTAAAGATTAGTGAAAAGTAAAGTTTTTTTCGAATATAAAATTTTGTGATCATAAAAGTAGAATAAAAAGAATGCAAAAGATACTTCTTAAGGGCAAAATAATTTTTGCCTTAATTCCAGAATTTCTGCGTTTAAACAAGGTATAAATAAACATTTGAACATAAAAGTTGCATGCATTACTGTTTTTGCAACTAATAGATTAAAAATAATTTTCTTTTTATTTATTAAGTAACAGGATTTAATTTGCAAGAAGAATTTTAAAATATTTATTTTAGAACTGAATCGGTACAATAAAAATAATATGTACAAGGAGTTTTCTTTTCTCAATGGGTAAAATATGACAGAAAATATCTTCCATTTCAGTTTAAAGTCTTTATTTATTTTTTTAAAAAGGTGATATTCAAATCTTCTCGATCAAATCTATTTTCCGTTACAATTTAGTGGCTTTGAAAATTTCATACTTTTTTAAAAATTAGATTTTTTTTAATTTATTGCGAACAAATTTATTGTTAATGCACATTAAATAAACATTTTTATGAAGTCAAAATTTTGTGGTTAAAAAAAGGTACATAAAAAATGTGAAGTATTTCATGAAGTCAGAATAATTATTGTCATATTTAATTGCAGAATTTTTGTGACTAAATAAAGTAAAAATTTTTGCTACAGGATTCATAAAATAGTCACTCACCACTATGGGATGAAAAAGTTGATTTTGTTTTTCAGAAGGACAGTCAAGATGAGTAATTTCAAAATAAGGTAAGATACAAGAGAAGATAAAACAATTAAAACTAAAATTGATAAAAAAAAAAAAAAAAAAACATTTTAATAATGGTCAGAAATGAACAATTTAAAGAATATAATATATTTTTCATGAAAGAAATTGAACAAGGATGCCTTTTCTCCAGCATTTCTGAAAAATGAAATATTTTACATTACACTTTAAAGAGTTTCAAAATTACTTATTTTTAGATTGTTTCATTTTAAATTGGATAGCTATTTCTTGAAAATTAATATTAAATGAACAGTTTTATAACAGAAAAGAAATCTATTTTTAATATTAAAAGAATAATAATCGTTCACGAAATCATGAATGAAGATCAATTTTTTTTAAACTGATTCGATCAGACAAAAGCGCGGTTGCCGACTGATAAGTCGTCAGCCGCGGTAAATTCCAATGTTTACAAACAATACCAAAGTTCCTCCATACTCGATTTTTTTTTCTTTCTCGCCAAAAAAGCGATAAACTGCCAAATGCTGCAGTCGTATGGCAACCATGCCAGGAGTTCTACCGTTCCTCTCTAGACGGCGCTAGTTTCTATGCGAATACAATGATAAATGAAATTTCCATTGCAGCCAATGAGAGTTTCCCTTCTGTACCCCTATTATTCTGTGGGAAAACCATTAATAGAAACAATAGTAAAATGTGAAATCACACCTTAATATGTTAGGTTTTCAATTGTATGATTTCATTCGTTTATAAAGTTGTGTCGCCTTGTAAAAATAATTTTCCTGTTCGAAATTTCAGTTATTCAATTAATCAATAAAACTTGCGGCATTTTTGCCGATCCCACCAAAGCTAGCTTATTGGAGAAAAATACGGGCTTCTGATTGGTCGAAAAATTGTTTGCAAATAGATCATCCTGAATGCTAATGTACATATTAGGAGCGTATATGGTTATATCATTAAAATAATCATAATAAGAAGAAATTGAATTTTTTTTAAAAGTAATATAGAACAATTGATTTTAACGCCGTAAAATGCAAATACTATTGTTTCTAAATAAATTTTTCTGATTGTGCATATATGTGCATATCATGTTAAAAAAATAGAAAGAAGAAATAGCAATTTCATTTTTATTATTTTCTGAAAGTAATACAAAACAATTGTTAAACATCCTGATTAACTTATTTAATTATAAATTCCGAATTATCCATTTCTTTATCCATTAATAAATATGTAAAAACAGAAAGAAAATCTAGCTTTCAAAAGCTTTTCAAACAGAAATTGATGATTAATTAAACGTAAACTCAAAAATGAAGGAAATCAAAATTATTCATCCAATCAGAAGCCTGTATTTTTCTCCCCTATGCTAGCTTGGGTGGAATCGGCAAAAATGCAAACTGGCGTCCCTGCAATTCAAGATACTCGCAATCTGAAGGCAAACTTATGGAGAGATAGATTATTTTATAATATTTCGTTTGCATTTCAAATTTTTTTTTTCATTGGATCGTTGACTTTTTCGATATTTTGATTGCAGATCTGTTTTATAACTTATTTTTGTTTATTTATGCAAATACATAATTTCGTTTAAAAAATATATATGTATTCGTATAAATAAACAAATATTAACTGTAAAAATACTCTCTGAGGAAGAGCTTGATTAAGACATACATATATTTTTAAAGTACTGAGATATTTTAAATAAAATTACTTATGTAACAAGATGACAGCCTTCCCTAAATTATAGAATCTATAGGTGGCATTTTCGGCAAAATATCTTGAGATATTTTGCCATGATCACACATGAAGTTAAGTAATTTGGAGTAGAGAGAAGATTTGTGATATGCGTTGGAATGTCGTCTCAACCGAGACGTTTCTTGTGGTATAACAAGATGCATAAATCTGTTACGCATTTCAACGAATATGTATATAGTGTTTGCTGTAAATAATAGTGTTGATATTGTGATGTCTTCATTAAAAAGGTGATTGTTTAAGAAGTGTTTAGTATTTATCCGACGAACACCTACCACACTTATTAACATATTTATTTCATTATTTTAGTCGCTTTTAAATAAAACTGAACATTTTCAAGTTCATATTACATATACTTTGTACATTTTTATATTTTTGTTTTTCTGCCAAGCGTCCAACGCCACTGTGCGACACGAAGAAGGATTCTCGACGTTCTCTCGCGGATAAGATGTTTTTCCTCTTTTTGCAGATCCTATTTTCGTTTCGATTCCATTGGCAATAAATGCACTGAAACTCATAGATATCACATTCGTGGGAACGATATCATTTATCAAACATTTCAAGATTCGTCGATAGTCAGCGTATCTAACGATGTTTGTAATCTTGATAGAAATATACCGAAAGTTAAGAAAAACCGCCTTTTTAAATATCGTTTTAAGTTATTTCATGGTATTTTTTCATAGATTTCGGAACATTGAATGGAGACGTGTGGACAAAGTTTTGAAAATGTCAATAATTTTTTTTTCTGCAAAAATGTATAGTTATTTACCTTAAAAGAATGATAAAATTATCTAAAAATTTATAGAGATAGATTGATATGGTAATTTTTTGGATCAATTTATGTGTATGCAGATTGCAATAGAAAAATTTCTGTAGAAGGCATTTTCCATTAAAATCTATAAATGTTTCTAAATATAAACCTTATAGGGAAATCTGCCATTGTCACTCTAGAGTAAATAGCATTCAGGGCTCGCATCGTTTCTAAAATTTTCACACGTTGCTACCAGTATTTTAAATCAAAAATCTTCATGGAAGGTCCGTTAAAGATCTACAATAGAGTAATACAATAAATATTACCGTTTAAAAATTGTGGCAGGAAATGACGAAAATTTTAGGAACAGTGCGAACCCTGAGTATTATAAAAGGTATTATAGAAACTGCAACAATGTTTAAATGTAACAATTGATAGCTTTATATAAAAACAAAAATGAATATTTTTTATACACAATAAAAAAATTTTGCGAAAAAAAAGTCCTTTTATGTTATTTTTAAATGGATGTTTCTTTATCTTCTTAAAATGCTATCATAATAGTATGTTCAAATGATGTGCGTGTTAACCTATAAGTAATGCCTCAACTTTTGGGAATATATACCCGTATTTATGAATTTTATAAAGTTCTCGATTTATTTCAAAGCAATATTTAAAAAAAATGAGTTTATTAAAATCCTTATCATTACACTTTTGTATAAAAATTTCTTACCTCCTTAAAAAAAATTCTTATTGAGTTTGTAAGAAATTTAATGATAAATAAATGATATTTTGTAAAAGAACATGATAAAAAAATAGATAATAATTGAAAGGGTATGAGAGAATTAATTGTACTAGTCATTCAGCGGCCGATTTCCCTTCCATAAACTTAAGTCTATGGGCGTTTCAGGCATTCCTATGTTCAAAATATCTCATCTGGGAATTAATATTTTTAATTTCTTTTTACAGTGTTCTCTTAAAAGATTTCGCAATTTTTCGTAGTTGCCAAAATATTCATTAAAATTATGCTGACTTTAATATTTTATGTATAAAAATCTTATTTCAATTTATGTGTAAAAATTAATTATCTTATGAACGTGAAATAAAATTTTAACACTTCATACAAAATTATGCATTGATTTTAGAGATATTTTAAAAACTAAGAAAAAAAAGAAACACCCTTTAAGAAGAGAAAACTGAAAAAGGAAGTTTAAAATATTTATTGCCCGAAAAGATATTTTTAATATAAAAATGCGTCAAACATCCATAAACTTAACATTACCGAGGGAAATTAGGACGCTGAGTGACTAGTACCCTTAAACAACAGTTTTGATAGACATTTTCTGACACTAACAATAAAAAAAGAACCTACTCCTGTGCACAGTGTACAACGAACTTCTCTACGAACTAATATCCAAGGAATTTTCACAGATGCAAACTCAATAATAACTCCTGCGTTCCTGCGTAGCTATTTAAAAAATATGTTTTGTTATAGTTTTAATGTTTCAGACTGTTTGTCATTCGTTTTTAAGACTCTAAATTTTCAGATGAATTCAGTTAAATTCAAGTTTATTTGTGGAACATCGATGAGTGTCAATAGAAATTTCAATATAACTTTATAAAACTTGTTAAAAAGTATACACGGATTCTTAAAATTTAGATTTAAAAAGCCTAGTTACTTTAATCAAATTGAATTTTTGGAAAAATTGCAATTCACTCCTCATAGGCATTCGAGATCGGTAAACATAGGCATTCGACTTTAAAAAATTGATCAAAAATATACCTATTTGTTGCCTCTAAAATATTTTAATAAATATTTGCGATTTATCTTACTTAAGGCTACAGTGGACTTTCAAAACCGCAAAATATCATCAAATTGTCGAATTTTCATTTTTAGCATAATAACATTATATGAACTCCATGTCATTGAACACAAAAAGTATTTTTTAATTTCGACTATTTTTACTTTAGTTAGAAGCATTTTTGTCCAATCATTGATTGTGCAACGCCCCTTTGTTTACTTTTTTGACGATTCACATCCGTAAAATGACGTCCTAGTTCTTAGTTTTACCATACAAAATGTTATTATTTTGCACTGAAAATATTAATTTTGTGATTTCGCAAAACAATACTTTAATTGCAACTTTTAACTGTTTCTTTAAGCGTTTGTTTACAATGTATTTAGAGGAATTGCTTTTCGTCCCCAATCTTTTTAGAGTGTATTAAAAAATATTAATATATTTAAAATATTAAAAATATTTAATATATTTAACAAAAAATTGTACAATAAGAGGTATTTATACCATGAATATTTCTAGTAAAATTTGAAAAAAAATCATTAGAAATTCAAAATATTACTTTTGAATTTCTTTAAATTAAGATTTAAAATAAGAATTAAGATTTTTTAAAATTCAGATACGTCACGTCCTTTGCATGAATTACTGTCGAAGCCACATTTTTTATGTGAATTTACCATAAAAACATAAAACACTTACATAAAAGCTAGAAATGATACTATATCCCTTAATAGCTGAAACTGTGTCAGTAGGAAAATATTAAGCAATTATAACCTCTATAGTTACTAAAACCTGTTTTTCTCAGAATGAATATTTTCGTCGTTTTCATGATTTCAAAATGTTCCATGCGAAATTCTTTATGCCCAATTTTTCTGATTTTTTTATTTAAAATGCTCTTTATGTATGTGTTAACAAATGTTACTAGAAATGATTTTTTTAGAAGCATGTAAATTTTTTTAATTTCAGTTATATGAAAGTTTTAATGATTTTTTAACGGAAAATACAAAAGAATTAAGTTAAAATCATTTTTTTTAATGTTTTACAAGTAATGTGCTAAAAATGCTTAATAACATTTATTAACACATACATATAGAGCATTTTAAACATAAAATCAGATAAATTGGGCATAAAGAATTTCGCATGGAGCATTTTGAAATATTGCCATTTTTTGTTAATTTAAAAAAAGAAAAATGAATCTCAAAAACTATTGAATATATTTAAAAAAATTGTGAAATAAGAGATATGATTATTCCCAGAAATTTTTTACAAAAATTCATTGAAAATTAAAAAAAGATAATTTTGAGAGTCCACTGTAGCTTTAGGAGAAATTCTGAAGAGGAATATATGAAAAATTCTATAATATTTTACATAGCCAAACAACATTAAAAGATTTTTCTAATTCATAAAAGTCTAGTTTTCAGGAGGAGAAAGGCGTGGTGAAAAGATATTCGTAATCCCTTCGGGACAAGCGACTTAATCTTTTATTAACGGTTTTTAACAACAGAAATTTTTGTTCAATTGAATTCCAAAATCAGTTTCGGGCTTAGTTCAACCTATCAAGGCAACACTTACTATAAAAAATTATTGGTGAAAAAGAATAATGAAGCATTCTGAGCACCGTAAGCGGCACGCATACCGGTCGCCCTTTCCCAAGGGGTTTAAATCTTTTGCAAAAAAAAAGAAGTTAAATAAAATTAAAACTTACACCAGAACATTTTGTAGAAAAATGTATATAGGTATAAAACATGCGATTTGATACGTAATAAAGGACAATTATCATACCCTTAATTAATACAGCTGTTCTATATGAACGCTGTTGAATAATAAAAAAATTACATGTGCCCTCATCAAATCATTATTTACCGAAATTTATTGCCAAGAAAGTTTCAATTCTTCTTATGGTCAAGAAGGAGTTTACAACATATAATACAACTATTTATTATTTTGAAATCGCTTCAAATCATTTTTGTTATGACAGTGAGATGCCGGAATTAGAAAAAGCAGGGTTTGCGCCATAGAGTTAAAAAAAAGAGCAGAGATGGAGATAGTATCTAGGGGAAACTCTAAAAATGTAAACCTAAAATCCGCTATATTAAGCTCAAACACGACCACGTGCTTTCGCAAAAAGAAAACTTTTAGTAATACAATTTGTTATTCATAATACAATGAAACGTTACTTTAAAATAGATAAATATAAGTAAATCATTTTCATTTACAGAAAAAATGCACGGCTGATGCCAGATAATTCAACGGTCGTTCCATGTGATTATTTTATTTGGGCCAAATGAAGGGATTTGAATTTGACTGATAATGCGCTAAGCTGATTTTACGGCATACAGCACCTCCATCTATCTTTTACCTCTATCGTTTGTGCGCCTCAGGAAGACATTCCACGAAAGGTAATTTTTATAGAAAAATAAATCTAGCTTAAATGTACGATATTTCGTCTGTATTAATCTGGAATTTTCTATAAGAAAATGCTGGTACCGAATTATTTACTGGTCGAAAAATTCCACGAGACGTACAATTCCTCAAAAGTGAACTCCCCTCCCACACTAGAAACGGGTAAAATCTACTGGCTAATCCTCTAAAAATGACATCTTGAAGAGATTTTGAATCATATGATGAATCATAAGAAATTAATAGGTCGTCGTCACTACGGCAATCTGGCCTAACATGAGAAATCTCTGAATTATTTACATAGGAAAGGATTGAATAAAATAAAGAAAACTTTTATTTTATTTTGTTTCATTTAAGTTTGGAATAGATTTTCTTGGAACATATCAACATATTTCTGCAACGATTGTATATAGTAATAAATTTCAAACCACGCGGTTGGATAGTTTTTGTGCTTTTCTATGTCGATAGATGAACAGACTAAATATTTTCTATAGGAGCTACATATTTATAGAATTACGAACGCATCCAACTTTAACATTAAACTACCGGGAATTTGGTGTCAAGTTTTACAAAAATATTGCGAATCAGAATTTTCCTTTAAAACTATTTAATTTTGCGATTCAATGTTTTTGTTCTTTGTATCTTTTTTAACTTACATCGTAATTAAATTTCTGGTTTGAAGCGAAACATTTTTATATGGTAGATGTCAAATGACGGTTCATGGTAGTTCTAGTGTTAAACAAAATTATTGAGCTTCAGCAATTGGTCCAATTTTACGAAAAAAGGTATGTGTAAACAAACCAGTACGAAATGGCAATCAGATGGCACAACAAACTATAAGCAAATCAGTTCATTTCCTACATTTTAAAGCTCGAGAACGGATATTTATTAATATATTTTATTCAGCTAGTTCTACATCTGATGTTAAATTTTTGTAACAAATAAGATAAACCTATTAAATATTAAAAAATATAAACAAAATTCAAATAACATGAGAATATAAATATCCTCGAAACATACATTCTTTTAAAATGAAAT
Source organism: Maratus speculifer (assembly GCA_964019185.1). Lineage (NCBI taxonomy): Eukaryota > Metazoa > Arthropoda > Arachnida > Araneae > Salticidae > Maratus > Maratus speculifer. Next base: position 356,449,616 of record OZ025296.1, read on the forward strand.
CGAAAGAAATCTTATACTTTTTTATTTTTTCTTTTTTCTTTCTTTTTTCTTTCTTTTTTCTTTCTTTTTTTTCTTTATTTTACGTGTGCCTTATTATTTTCTACTCAGTCATCATAAACATAATTCAAAATCTGCAATACAAATATTTTCAAATTAAAAATAAAAAAAAATCTAAAATTTATTTAGATTTTTTTTTTTTTAACAGAATCCAAGTTTCTAATGTGTTTTAAATACCATATTGTTTGATTTTTTTAAATATTTAATTTAAACAAAAATTTAATATTCAACGTTGAACTAACAGAATGAGATGCCTTAATAAATGCTTCTTCTCAAGCTTAAAAATATAGTCAATAAATTGGTTTTCCAAATATGTTTTAAATTTTATATTTTGTCACATTTGCAATTTTAATATAATAATAATACAATGAATAAACAATTTTTTCTGCTTCTGAAAATTTAAGCGTCGTTTCCCCCAGTTAATAATCACTGCACCTTAACGCTGATGAGACAGTATCGCGCAAAAATAATTTATTTGAAATGTACCATGTTTTTTAAACAGTCTATTTATTTGTGAAATATTAAAAATGCTCTAATTTGAAAGTTAAATATTATTGTTTATTTAATAATGGTGCCAAAAATAAATTTCACCAGCACATTTTGTCGATGCATGTATGCATTATAAGTCTCGAAAGAGTAAAGACAAAGTATTTTTTTAATTAAAAAGTTTAAAATATCAAATTTTTTATATTGTTAAAAATAATGAAAAAATGTTAAATTGAAAACATATAATAAATTACAAAAATATATTACATTTATTAAACTTTTGATTTTTTTACCCTATTTGTTATTTTGTAATTGCAGTATTTAATGAATCATCAAAACCTATAATTCCAATCCCACCCAAAATTTAGACACTTCCCCATCCCTTGCTCAGCCAACACAAAAAGATTTTGGATACAGGGTGTCCGAAAAGTCTAGAAACGGTCGAATAACTCGAGAAACACATATCAGACGTCAAATATATTTTTTATAAATGTACTGAATGATACCAAATTTGACCTCCACAACCAACTCCCTGTGTGTTAGAGGAGGACACACTTTAAAATCCCCTCCCCTCTCCCATTTTTTATTGCAGATTCGGATTCTACGGACAAAAATGCGAATAACTTTTTTTATTTAACAGGATTTTTTTCGGATCCTTATTAACAACGGTGTAATCAAGCATTTTCGACTTTTTTTTTTTTTTTACCCCAACTAGATTTTGACATCTTAAAATCTGACTGGCCACAACATTTGTCGTGAAAGTTGCCGTCTTTTGCGTGAATATGTTTCTCGAAACACATCAGTAGCGGCTATTTGATGGCACGTTTTACGCCTTTTTAGAAAAAAAAAATTTAGAAATATATTACCGTAATTTCGGGTGTATAAGCCGCGGATCAAACAATTCTTTTTGGACCCAGAAATCTTATTTAGTGATAGAAGACAAATATTCACGGCGATCTAACTAGTTATATTTGTTTCTTAAAAAATTCTGGCTCGAAAAAGAATTGTTTGATCTGCGGCTTATATACACCCAAAATTACGGTAGTTTTCCATTTGCATGATTTTGTATCTAAATAATAGCCTAAATAATAACCATTTCTAAATAATAAACTGTATATTTTATCTTTTAACATGCAAATGTGTACCTCTCCTCCGAACAGAAAAGGGATTGTTTAAATTCATTCAGGGGAAGGGGGGTAGGTAACCCTTTCCTTGCCTTCAAATCATTCGCATGGGAGAAGTTTTGTCTGAGCAAATTTTTCCAAGTTCCATTTGTAATTTTAACGAATCGGCCAGAGGCCAACCCGTAACCTTGATTTATATTTTTCCTGAATATCTGTATCTGATTAGTCGTTTATAGTCTAATCAAATATATAGTTTTCCTTCATATGTTTTCTGCCTTAAAAGTATTTTTAAGAATTCATCTTTTCAACAATTATGTTTATCTTTAAATGTCCTTCAATTGGAGAAATAACAGCATTTCAATGCTCAACTAAAAGTAACTTATGTCCAAAAAAAAAAAAAAATGAACTGCATATTTAATTAAATTTTTTTTTGAATGTTTTTAAATAATTTGACTATTTTAAAATCTTTACTATCATTTTAAATATTGACATATCTGCCGAATATTTTGTTAAAGATTTTCATATGTAAATTACTGAAATCTGTACATGGATTTTTAGATACATCTAATATTATATTTATTTATTTTTTTTATTTATTTTTTTAACTATTTTACTACTAATACTTTTATTAAAACAATGAAACCTAACACATTTTCATATACTTTCATTCTTTTTTAAAATAAAACAAAAATCTGTGCGTAGATTTAACTTTCCGAACAAATATCTTCACCAACACTATTAAAATTTGAAACTTTTGCTGCATCGACACTCCATTTCTATTATAGAATATCTCTATTTTGACCAATGAGAATGCTCCATAATACAGTGAAGTAATCATTTTCTATAAGAGCGGATGTGTGATGATGCAGCAAACGTTTCAAATTTTTAACAGTGTAGTTTTAAAATACGATGCATAAAATATTCTTTAAATGTTACAAGAAAGTAATTTTATCCGGGCAAATAAAACTTCATAAATGCAAAATCTCCTGAAAACTCAAATACTGTTTGCGAAATTTAGATCCATTTCTGAACGCTGTATTCCACTATCGAAGAATCTGTTACTTCCATGGCAAAAATGCATTCCATTGAAATCAAATCGAATGAGACGCACTCCATATCCTTAATCTCCTTCCTTTATATCAATGCTGAGAGAGGTCAGTTTCGGCTTCGACTGAGTGCCAATCGCCGTCATCGCCATCTATTATTTGAAATCTGAACTAAAATAAAAAATCACGGCGAAAAAACTTCCGACATCACACATAAGCCTCCTGCAAAAAATTTTTAAATAGCTGTCACCGTTTTCAAGTTATTGAATTTTAAACTCCACCGGTTATTTTTGAAACACCTGATATTTTTAATACAGAAAAAGTAGTATAACAACAGATAATATTAGAAAAACCTGTCACAACCGCTAACTTTCAAGACGAACTGTCAAAGAAATGTCGTCTAGAATTCTCGCGAGGGACGTTGACTTATGTTTATTAAAAAAATAAAACTAATTAACTAATTAATGATATACAAAAATAGCGGATTCAATGAAACATGCATAAGAATGGATTTCACTTCTGAATCCCAGAGGTTTGAACTGTTTTGATTGGTTACAGTTTCCAGAGCCTTCCGCTCTTTTATTCTACATTCTTTGGTTCCGTTGACGCCCACACGCAAAACTCGATTTCTTTTTCTAATTATTTGGAAAATACTTGTTGTCCTCGGTAGGGAATCAGGAAATCTGAAGTATATATCGATATGATTTTTTTTATTGATTGAATTTCGCAACTTAATTTATTTTATTCGTTTTCTGATTGGTTTTTTAATGTCCAAAAATGGAATACTCTTTTTTTTAATTTTACTGGTTTTCTGATTGGTCCATGTTTAAAGTCTAAAAATGGAATACTTTCGTTGCCACGATGACAAAAAAAGTAATAAAAACTTAAATAATAATAATAATAATGATAATAATAATAATAATAATAATAATAATAATTTGAAAACAAATTGTGTTAAATATTTCAAACAAATTTCATTTAAAAGTGCATTTTTTTCTCTAAGCAAAGGTGTAAAAATGTAATTGTGCGATGTTTAGAAGATTAAAAACTTACAAATATTGCGAAAACTGTTAAACCGAAATTCCATTTAAAATTTGTCGTACGTAATGCGAGGCATTCAGAAGTCAGTCTGATTCACTCCATCCAATAAAATGCACATTTTAAACAGTTAAAGTTGTATATCTAAAAATTATTATTATTATTATTATTATTATTATTATTGGTCTAGGAATATCAATGTCTAATGCATAGCATACGTTATATATTACTCATTATGATCATCCTAGAAAGGATGTTTATTATTATTATTAATTTTAATATAGAATTTGTTATAAGTTTTAAAATTTTAATCTTCGAAAATATCACTTTCCAAATAGTCGTTGTAATTTTTTAAACTTTTTTAAAAATATTTAATTGTTTAAACCTGGTTACTTCTAAGATTACTTCATTTTAAAACCGTCGTTCATAAGCTAATTGATGCGTAAAGGTCTTTTTTCTTTTTGTTTAATTTGAAAACTATGTGTATATATATATTTTGAATTAGAAAACAGTACCTATATTATGCACAACCGTTTATAATGTAAACATGCCCAGACACATTTTTTTGACTAAAGTGCTGACATCTTTTTATAAAAGTGTTGACATCATATTATAACCAACTTCCGTAATTTTTAATCCGTAAAATAAAATAAATAAAGAGGTGTAGTTTAGATTTATACCCTCCAATATGCATTGCAATGTTCTTGACCCAATTTTTACAACAGATTGTAAAAGTATTTTTAATAGAAAGCACAGGGTTCTACTTTTTTTTTTTTCATGGATTTACAGGACAACAAAATATAGCCATAAAATGATGAACAAATTTTATATTTCACACCTAATCATAAATTTCCATTTAGTTTTCAATTATTTCCAGTCAACTGGTTAAAATATTTTTATTACTCTGAAAAAAAGAAAAAAAATCAAGTACCAAGATATTCTTTGCCGCCATCCATCTTTCTTTAAATTTTCAAAATAGCCCTTTTTTAAAAAAACTTAATAATAATTGTTTTCATGAGTATATATTAAATAAGTAAATAAGAACTATTGTGTATAAATAATTAAAACATCTTAGTGTAAAATAAATAGTTGATATAAAAATTCTACTAAAATTAAAATATTTAATTGCGTTACATTTACTGTGTTTTAGTCGATCACTTCAACCTTTCTTTTCCTCCACATATATATTTTTTTCCTTCTAAATGAAGAATGCAATCCTATGGGAAATATGCGTGCTTTAAGACCCATTTCCTCAAAAACTACCCGACCGATTTTTATGACATTTGAAATCTATATTACTTAAGACTTATTGCAGGAAGTTTCTCTATCTTAAAAAAAAAAAAAAAAAAAAAAAACAATGGCAAATATTTAGGAATATTCTGTTTTGAGATTTTTTTCCCCTGAAACTAATCATTATTTTCTTAACTCTCTGCCACATATTTTCTTATATTTATACTCTACCACGAAAAAGTTTTATTGAAATCGCTCGAGTACTTTAGGAGTTAATGAAGTTTTTAGCTGAGAAGTACATTTTTTTAGAAAACTAAATAACCGAGACACTTCTAACGTGTGTGAAGTTCGTGTACAGTTTTATCAAACACATGAGTTAAAATATATATAAACGCATGGATAAATTGAGTTGCATAAAATAAATGAGTATAAAATGTTAGAGTGAAATTACCGTGAGGGGGTGTGCCTTTCTTCCCTTAAAATGAGCGGGCTTGGCATAGCAGACTTGTCTTCATTTGAATTTTTACAATGATCTCTAATAGTTTAAAAAAGAAAAACTGTGTACAGCAATGGATTCAGGAAATGTCAAAGAATTGTTTATGATTGTTCTTAAATTAAAAAGGGTAACTTTGTAACATAAGTTTAAATTTATTTTTGTTCGGAAATGCTTGAAGCTAGCAGATGTAGTTGTTTAGAAACTATCTAATTGCACTCAGTTTTCTGTTTTCGTACAAACGCAATGGATCTTTTATACGAAGCCTTCAAAGTGGGCGTTTTTGAACATATTTCCCCACGAAAGCAGAAAAACCGGTCGAAAAGCAGGAGAAAAACGGTCGATCACAGTGATCGAAATAGTTTATAAATGAATAGGTCATTTAATTATCATAAAATGGAAAACTAAGTTCCATTCCACATTTCTTCCATAGTCAAGCCTTCCAATTTTATATCTATTAAAAAATGAATTTGTGAATGTGTCAAAACGTTTTACGCTTGTTGAGAACACCCTTAATCCATAACTAAAAAAAATAAATAAAATAATAATAATATATTTTTTAAAGACTTCGCTCTTAAGCGTGCAGTCCCTTAACTCTTTGCGTTTCAGTGTTCCAGTACATGAGACACCCAAAATGATTCCAAAATGTCACAATGACACCAGAATTCTGGTATAAATATTTTGCGTTGTTCCACTTTCACTTTCGAAACCGAATCCGAAAATGAAAGTGTCATTCTAAAATAGATCTGTAATCAAAATCGGAAAAGTAAAAGGAGACTGATGTAGATAAAGACTTCAACTATCCAACGCAAAAATAAATAAATAAATAACAAAAAAATAAATAATAAAAAATAAATAATAAAAAAATAAGATAAAATAAGTAAATAAATAAATAAAGTTGAAATGTACACGAAATATTAGAAAATAACTTCCCCATAGGTTTACTATTTGCTCGTGAGTATTTTTCCTTGCAGGGACACGAATTTTAATGATTAAAGGGAAATCTCTAAGTGTAAAGTTATTTTAACGTGACAACATAACTTTATAAAAGAATGAAATCATACAATTGAAAACCTACCTATTAAGGTGTGGTTTCATATTTTATTATTGTTTCTATTAATGTTAATGGTATTCCCAATTTTATTGTGTTTTTTAAATGCAAATTCTTTTTTTTCACTTTCTCCAATCTTGATAATACTATTGAAATTAGAATTTGAAACATTTTAATTTACCTACCTATTAAGGTGTGATTTCATATTTTATTATTGTTTCTATTAATGCTAAAGGTATTCCCAATCTCATTGTGTTTTTAAAATGCAAAATTTTTTTTTCACTTTCTCCAATCTTAATAATAATATTAAAATTAGAATTCGAAACATTTTAATTTACTTCAACAGAAAAACACAATTTTTTGCCCACTTTTTTTCGAACGTCATTAAGAAGTGAATGTCTTCAATTCTATTCGCATCCAAAATGATTAATTATTAATGCTTATTTACTTCAGTGGTGAACAGTGACTTTAGGTAGTGCGTGTTATTTAACCCGTTCGGGACGGCGCGCGCTTTCAGAAGTGCGCATCTGAGGACGGAGCGGGAAAATTTGATTTCCTCTTCAGGGCCGAAGGATTTTGCGCAACTAAGCCTAAGGCTCGGAGCGAACAGTACTAGTTTTTATTACACTAAAGGAGCAATCAATCAATCGTTGTTGACCAAACGAAACAAAGGTAAAATCTCTTTAAATGATTTTTGAGGGCTGACCCTCCCAAATTTACAAAGGAAGGGGAACTTTTATCTCCCCACATCTGCAGTCGTAAAGCTGTCAACTGACTTCGTGTTTGATTTCTCTCTTGAAGTTCGGATTCAGTGCACTGAAAGAAAAAAAGCGCCGACACGAAAGATCAAAGATAGCGCAAGAAGTTAGTGCTATGCGCGTAGACCTTAACTCTTGTAGAGTGTTCTTTAAAAAATTATATAAAATTCGTTTTTCGATGGAACCTTTTGAAATGCACATACGTGAAAGAAGTTGTTATTATATGTATTCACACAAAAGATTGGGGTGTTTTCTCAAATATTTTAGTATAAAAATGACGTTTTAAATCTATATAATGGATATTTTAACCACGTTTTCATGTTAAAAAACAATATAATACGATTACAGAAGACTTACTTGCCTCTACTATAGCAACATATGAAGCATTTTACTCAAATAAATAATAATTTTGTTGAAAGAAACAACTTTGTTCCTAAATAATTTTTAACACACTCCTTAAACAAAATAAGTGTTTTTATAAAGCTGTAAAAAATCGTTTGAAAATGTTCAATTTAATTTTTAATATTTTTGAAAATTCAAAAATTTTATTTAAATATATAATCAATCATAAAATACATTTTAAATAAAAAAGTATCTAATAATGCAAAATAAAATCGAATTATACTTTAAAATGTATATTTCTAAAATGTAGTAATGGATAATAAAAGAAATATCAAATAAAGGGACTTGATAATGATGAGTAAACTGCAATAATTTAAAATACATTCATCAAAGAAATATTTATGATAAAATTTCTTTATTTATATCTTACATATGAACATAATTAAAACAAGATTATTTTATAGAATTAAATTTATTGAATAATAATTAATGAAACTGAATAATCAATTCAAATAAGCTGATCACAAATGCCATTGATTTTACAAGTATTTTAAAAAAAATGGAAATTAACATATAAATATAGAGATAATTAAATAAATCAAATAAATGTATTCAGTTATTTTGGGAGAAAACTGACTGTTAATTTGTAATATATAATTATTTATCAAAATTGCAAGAGTTAAATTATTATGTTATAATCAATAACTCTCAAAAATGCTACTTTAAGAAGACTAAATATTTTTCAAAATCTCTGCTATTTTATTCTTTGTAAAACATTTATGGTTTCTGATATTTTAATAGGTTTGGATAATTTGATATATAAATATAGATAACTTAATTCTTAAACAATAAGGAGAATAACTGAAGATAAAAATCAAAAATTAAAACTAAAGTAAAACACAACAATGTTTTTTAAACTTCTTTTTTCTTAAATATATATAGGACAGTTGCACCATAAAATTTAACTAATAATAAGACATACAAATGTATATTAAAATTCCTGTTTTGTGCTCCACTAAGCAATGTCTTATTATTCTTTTTTTCTTTTCTTTTTTTCTTTCTTTCTTTCTTTCAGAGCAAATTAATTTGCCACAACAAAATAGAAGTATTAGTTGGATTAATCCTTTTATTTTGAAACATCAGGCCTCAAATAACTGTAATCACAATGATTTACACACAAATAAACAAACAACAAAAAAATAAAATTAAGAAAATATTCACCCGTTGACCTAAAATTCAACCATTTTAAATCATCCAGATAACAGTAGGGGGAAAAAAAAGAAAAAGAAACAGAAACCGCATTAACTAGAAATCTTTAGCGTCAGAGACGTAAGCATATCTCACAAGGCATCCTGTTCATACTGAATCAGCTCCTTTTTTCCCCCTTTTCAAATACTGTACTTTACGATAAATAAATGAATAAAAAAAATAAAGCTTTACCACACATGTAAAAGATTTCTGATCGAAAAGAGATTGCGTTTCAGAAAGTTTAAGAAACAAATAGATGAAATAATCATGTTTCCTTTTTACTGCAGTAGTATTTTGAATAATAAAATAACTTAGATTAAAAAAAAAAAAAAAAAAAAAAAAAAAACATTCACTGATGCTATTTTTTTTTTTTTTTTTTTTTTTTTTTGCTAGAAGGAAATGTATTCTTCCCAAATATAAAGTCAAATACGATTATGATAAATATTTTATGCGTTATATTCTTTTCAATAAAACGTTCCAAACGGTCGGCACGAATGTTAGTCGCACGGGATCTGAGTGCCAACAGCGGTGTCGCGTATACCGGTCGCGCGGGATGTGAGTGCCAACGGTGCCGGCACGAATACCGGTCACTCAACCAAAAGGGGTTAAGAGTTAATTTTTGAATGTGGCCAGATGAATTTTAACAAAAAATTTTAAACTCACACCGCAAAATATAACTAGAATTTCTGATATATAAACATTTTAACGTCTGAATTTAAAATCTTCAAATAGGAAACACTAGACAGACTTTAATACAATTAAATACAAAACAATTAAATTTTAACAATAAAAATTAACAATTTAAACAATAAAAATTTTGTTCTCATTTTAATTGTTTTGTATTTAATTGTATTAAAGTCTGTCTAGTGTTTCCTATTTGAATAACTAGAATTATTTAACTAAAATAAACAGCCATCCAATTCTATTTATTAACTTTTAAGTTCTGTCTGTCATGTAACAATTGCTACTGCAGTTGTATATTCCAAAATAAATACATAGTGTTGGGTAGGACACGGAAAATTCATGACGTTTGTATGAGGTACAACCGAAACACTTTTGTCATGACAATGTCATGCTTCAATTGAATGAGGTGGTGAGGAGTTAAGTTCAGGAACTACAATTGAAGTTGGGACGGTAAGCGAATTAGGCTTTTCGCATTGTTGCTGTGTAAACTGTATGGCTGTATGAAGCCTAAATCTGACGACAAGACGTCAGGCGGTGGGTATGGTGTTGTCAGGTTGATAAATAGAAGTATATAGTTTTCGGAAAACATAAATGGAATTAGTGGCTCGTCTGATTATAAGGGTTTTTTTCGGTAAGGGAAAATTCCCAAATGGATGCCATGCTAGGAGTGTGTAGTTCTTTTTTCTGAACTGCAAGCATATGTTTATGTAATAAAGCCTGACATCTGACAAGGGGTAGGGAGAGGGATGTTAAATTGTGATACTTCGTGACAAAGGGTGGTAGGGGGGTAAAAAATACTGAAATAAAAGTTTGACATCATTTATGGACAACCCCTAACAGTACCATGTGGAAATACATCAATGTATTTGTAAAGAATTTAAATTAATTTTGAAAATAATTAGATTAAAAAGAATGTAAAAGTAAAAGCGTAACTTGAATTGTTGTTTAGCATTTGCTGAACAAGAAACAGGGCTTTAGAAATGAAAAACCTTAGTACAGAATTTTAGTATTTTTTAAGAAAATTTACATATAATTGCAGCAAATTATAATGCATATTTTTGCTTGATATTATTCATTTGAAAAATCACATTTACAAAACTAAAATGCTTATTGTTATTATATCTAGTGAAAAAGAAAAATTTGATCTCTTTCCAGTGTTGAATCCAGACACTTTTCTCTGGGAGGAACTTCTGTGGTTCCGGGGGGATGCCAATCCCGGGCCACCCCTGAAATAAAATACGATATCTTTCAATAACCTTCGCTTTAACAAGAAGTTGTGTTTGCTTGTTTATTTATTATTCCGACAAAATAATAAATAGGGCAATTTAATCCAATCTCAAAATACTAATAATAAGGAAATAAATAATAAACAGAACAGTTTATAAATATAAAGCAATTTTAAAATTTCCAACGTGCTGTGACGTAAAGGAATTAAAAAATGTTATTTTTATTTTTTATTTTTTTTTAATTCTGCTGCAATTTTTTTTCTTTTAACTAGGGGCTATGTTCTCCTACGAGCTACACTTGTCAACTCCCCCGTTCCCACTCTAAAAATTAGTTAATTTGATCGGTTTCAAAAAGCTTAATGAAGATAACTATAAATAAACAAAAATAGTGACGATCGCCCTGTAAGCGGGTTTTAATTTGTTTCCCCTTTACGAAAAGGGTTTGAGACCAAATCAGCTGTTAATGACTGTTTTCGCGTTTAAATAAATAAGATTACCTAAGCATGTAAAAATCATCTAATATAATATTAACGTAGTCAACACAGAATTTTCGCTATTGCTTCCTGGTATTTTTTAACAATGCTATAAGGAAATATTTTTAAATAACAGTTTTTAGATGTACCGCTTGAAATCTAACTTTTCTTTCTTTGTATAATATTCAGGTGAAAATTATTTTTATAGTTAGAAAAGAAATATTATTTGCGTAGTCTTTGACTTGGCAACAATGTGAGAGAGATTGTATCGAAATTTGAAATAAATCTCGCGTGTACATATATGTCGTGTAAATACATTTTTCTTAAAAACTGTTTGGCAGTGTGATTTGGCCATTTTAAATCTGGCATAATTTCTTCCATTTATGATTTTTAACGCATCTAAATAAATTTATTATTTTACTGTTTTCTTTCTCTTTTAAAATTTAATATACATGTAGTTTTTACGCCGTAATTTTTAATATTTTCCTGTTTTCAATAAGTAATATTCCTTTTATTTAGTTTTGAAAGATTTTTTTTCCTATTTATAATACTCACGTATAAATAAATTTTTAATCCGAAAAAAAATATTATTCCTTGTGCTGTTATTTTTAGATGGCAAATATTTAAAATAATATCCCATTTTTTAAATATGCTTTAGAAATTTTCTTCGCCCTGGGGAGAGGGGAAGGGTCATGATCCTGTGACCTCCCACTTGGATCCGCCGCTGTAAAAGCATAAAATGGATAATCCTAACTTTTGAAGAGATTTAGAATCGAATAGCGTTTTCCCATTTTGATAAATAAATTATTTGATGAGATACAAGAGATTTTTATCACGTGGCTGATAGTTTTTATCATTTCCTGTCCTGTTGCTACCGAAAATTTTATACAAAATGCTAACACTGATGGGTTTTTCCTCAAAGATGTACCACCTTTATAAAAAAAATGGATAACGCCACTTGATTACATAATTTCATAATACGACCTGCCCTTCTTATGCGTTTCCGAAAAGATATGAATTTAGAAATGTGTTAGAAAGTAGCTCCTTTGGATTTGAGAAAAGCTTGTAACGGTGCACTCATGCTGGGTGTCATTTGTAACGTTATATGCAGACATACTCAGTAATTTAGGTTAAAACAACAAAGTTTATTAAAATGATAAGGGCTAAAGGGAAGTGGAGCAAGTCTTGAATTTACACACTGAGAACACTATGAAAAGCTAAATCATACTCACAAGCTTCGGTCTAGCTCAGTCGGGGCACCGTCTAACACTTGACACTATTTCCTGGCTGATTTGTTAAACAAAGCTTAATTTCACAGCCCGTGGCTGTGGTTAGTTCTTTATTTCTCAAATAATCAAAACGGAACTACTCTAAACTTTCTTACCAAGGCCGAATCTTAAATCCACTATCTGAACTCCTTTCCACTTTACTGGAGGCCGCGGCTACTTTCTAGTCGTCAACACTCCGCTAAACAATCATCCACTTCGCTTATCTAATGGCCGAATTCTTCACTCGCTGGCTGAGGCCAGATACACACAGAGGCTCGCTGGCTGCTGGCTACTGCCAGAGACACCCCCAGACACCAACTCACACCCAAGCTTTTATACGCTGCAAACTGAGATACTTCACATTAACATAATACTAATAACCGCGAGCTAACTGCGGAATTCGAAAGAGCACACACACTCTAGAAAGTTAAAGTAAAAGAGAGGATAGATGTCGCTTTTACGCCTACAAAATGTTAAATTATAGACGTCACGATCTCAGAAACACTAGAGTGCCTTTATGACAAAAGGTCACTCCCTCACAACCCCCCCTCGAATTCCGCAGAGAAAAAGGGCTGGGCTAAATGCATGCCCAGAACTTTTTCTTATTATAAATTTCGAGCCGTAACAAAAACACAGTGATGGGTGAAATTTAGCGCCGAAACATAACTTTTAAAATATTAACTTTAACCCATCACAACCAAAAAAACTCAGTTTGCCTCAAATATTCACATACTCAATCCAATCATTCTTCTATCTTACAAATAGCCTCCGTAAAACTTCCAAAAACTCGTAAAACTTTCAAAACTAATTACTTCTTCTTTCAAAACAACCCACTCCACTGGGAGTGCTAAGATTTCTCAAAACACTAAACCTCCGAAATTTTCCTCAATATTGCAATACAACTATAACTTTACCAAAAATTTCTCCACAACTTTTAATAAAGTAGAATTCGCACCAAGTCCAAAAAACCCAATGCGCAAAAATTTTCCTCATCCAAATTCCGACTTCATCTAGAATTACAATTACTTTATAGTAAAATAACTCTGCTACTACGTACTACCTACAAACCCATTAGCCAATGAACTAACTCCCAAAATTCTTCAGAACTTAACTCCACTTGAACAATAATTGGGGCACATACGTACAGCGTCATATCGCTGTGCTTATGCAACAATCAAAAAATATCAAAAATTTACAAAATGACGTCATCATGCTCTTCATCTGTATTAACTAAAAGAAAAATAGCAGAATCAATACATCACACAGGTATACTTCCCTGCAAGAAAATCACATTAACATTCAATTTTAATACAATACAATTTCAAATTCAAACGCAGCTTAAAACTTCGCAACTTGCGGAAACCATTCCCAACTAAAATACAAAACGCAACTCATAAAACACGAACAATAAGAAGAAAGTTAATTCATTAAATGTTAGTATAAGAGATAGAAATGCGTGTCAAGGACTTCTTGACCGCAAAACACGTGCGCGCCTGAACCGCGGCGCGTGTACAAAATAACCCAAATTACTATCTGTACTTTCTGAAAATTTAAACATACATTAACATACATTTTATAACACATGAACATTATAACAATGTAGTAACATTTTAAACAAATAACATAACAATTTAACAATAGATCCAGAATTTTTAAAAGCAGTTAAGACCAAAATCTCAAACATACATAAAACTAACAATTTTGCAAACAAATTTTGAACACAATTAAGCACTAAACGTGAGTCCGTCAAAAAATTCCAAAAATGGCCAAAAGTACAAAACAGTCTCTCTGCTTTCTATTCCTTCATATTGCTACCACCTATATGCACTCTAATAGAAATTTAATAAAGAACGTTATCACCCAATCATAGAGATGATTCACTGCTCGCAGGCTTCATACTACAGGATGGCTTTCTCCTCTTGTCCCAGAAACCTTGTATGAAGGATCTCTCGTCATCAGAACTGTACGGTGACGCCACAGTTGACTGTCGTGCCTGCAGCCTGGTTCTGTATGGATGCCGTGGGATACTTGTAGGTTCCGCTCGACGACTCTGCTCTGGCCGGTTCGCTGGGGTCACTCCATGGCGAGATTCACACTGCTGTTGCCGGTAATCTGAGAGTTGTCTCCTCTTTCTAGACGCACCCGAAGTTACTGAAGATCCTAGGCCACGTTTCTTTCCGGACCTATGTTGTTTTTTATTAGGCAAAAATTCGGAATTCAAAGTTCGTTTACCAGTTTGCCGAGTGTCCATACGAAATCTCTTCCGGGGATTAATCACTGAAGATGGTGAACTATTAGTTAATTTATGCTTGTGAGGTTGTTGTCTAATAGGTGGAGGAACTGGACAGTTTATAATTTTTTGTCTTTTATGGCACACAGAGTCCGATGTATTTGACACAATTCTCTTATTTTTATTATACTTTGCTCTCGGATTGCTAGGCTTTCGACTTTCAATAACAGTTTTTGGAGCTGTTTGACCAAATTTTCTTCTTGAATATTGATGAAAAGAATTAGACGAAGAAGTGTTGGACTCGGGACACTCATTGGATCGGGAATTTCGCGAAACACCACTCGACACATGAGAACCTTCACTACCATTTTCTCTAAACTTATACACTCTAACCTGATCCAGATTAACAGTCATTCTTTCACCATTGACATCAACAACCAAATTATTATTTCGAACTTCCAAAACCTCGAACGGACCTACAAACTTCGGACCAAACTTAGCTACTCTCTTTTGACGACTTGAACTTAACCAATGCTTTTCTACTAACACAAAATCTCCAACTTTCACTTCTAACTCCCTTCTACGCATATTATAATACTGAGCTTGCTTTTCTTGCGCTTTTCCCATTTGAACCTGAGCTTCCTTAACCAACCTTTCAATATCCTGACACATGTACTTACTTTCCGCATCTGACACCATAACTAACCTTTGGAACGGAGTAATAACTTTTCTACCCAAAAACAATTCAGCAGGCGTTTTCCCCGTTGACTCGTGAACTGCCGTACGAAGTGCGTACGCAAAATGCTGAAGAAACTGGTCCCAATTTGCATGATGAGAACCAACATAAGAAGAAATCATTTGAATTAATGTACAATTTACACGTTCAGCCATATTAGACTGAGTAAGTTCCATACCGACCCCAGTCTCCAACTTTTCACAAAAAGACTTAAAAATATTAGATATAAAATCATAACGAAATGGTTTACTAGCAACAAGTGCGTCAAAACCAATATGAATTTCATTCGTTAAACTCGGTTTATCTGAAAAGACTTTACCACAATCGACTAAAGACTTATTAACCTCCATTTTCTTAGCCTCACTTAAACCCGACTCCTCCAAATTAACTGACACTAAAACAGGCTCTTTCTTACTCACATTCTCATCATTATTCACAATTAGCGACTTTTTAAAGAAATCCAAACTAATTCCTCTATCCTTCATATAATCCACACCAACTATACAATGCACTGTTAATCCATCTAACACACAAAACTCCCAACATGTCTTAACCGAACGAATTTCAACTTCCAATTCTACTGAACCTTTATTATCGCAAGCTACTCCCTGTGCTGACTGAACCACCAGACTTGACCTTTTCAACTTCTTATACGAAAAATATTTCCGATAACAATCAAAAGAAATGAACGACTTATCTGCCCCTGTATCGAAGACACTTTTAACAACAATACCATCTAACACAATTAATACTTCAGGTAACTCAACCGGATTAATAGTAATTTTATTTAAACTCACAGACGACTTTTCCAACCTCTGAACACATCTCTTTTGCACTGATCTATTTTCAAAATTCTCATCCGAAGTTAATCTCCTTACTTGCGAAGAAACATTCCTGTCCCGTACTCCCCCACTACGATCATAACCACTATTCTGTCTATTTCCATGCATATTCCTCTCACCACTTCTAAAATTATTAGCACCACCTCCATTCCTATTACCATTACTCGTATTCGACATATTACGACCAAATCCATCATTTCTATTACGCCAATTACTATCCGGAAATCGCTGTCCCCCTCTCACAAAATTACGTTCCCCCTCATTTCTCAAATTACTATCCGTGACAGGTCTCTGCCGAGGGCTACGCAAATCCCGTTGATCCGAGCTATGCCGAGTCCCGTACTTCGATAATATCTGGTGCATTTCTGCAAAATTCTTCGGTGCTCTAACTTCAATAAAGTCCTGTATATTTGGATTAAAAAGAGGAAAGACAATGTCCAACAATTCCTCAAATGTAATATCTAAATCTAATTTATTTTTTAGTTCCAGCTTACGAAGATAAAATTTTGACGCCGACTCATATATATTCTGCTTATTACAATAGAACTCTTTTCTCAAAATACTTTTATCTTTAACGGGAGGAAATGCCTTCTTTAACTCAATTACAGTTTGTTCAAATCTTTTCGCTTCCTCAGTAATCAAAAACTTTCCTATATTTTCTAACCACAAAAGTGCTTCGCCCTTTAACGAGCATTTAAGCACTACGTACCTGTTTTTCTCAGGTATATTATTGAACAAAATATAATCATCTAGTTTAGCTAGAAATTCACTAATATCACCCTCACCGGTGAAATACACTCGTGGCACAATCTCAAAATGTCCGATGTTTCGTTGGGCGCCATTTGTAACGGTGCACTCATGCTGGGTGTCATTTGTAACGTTATATGCAGACATACTCAGTAATTTAGGTTAAAACAACAAAGTTTATTAAAATGATAAGGGCTAAAGGAAAGTGGAGCAAGTCTTGAATTTACACACTGAGAACACTATGAAAAGCTAAATCATACTCACAAGCTTCGGTCTAGCTCAGTCGGGGCACCGTCTAACACTTGACACTATTTCCTGGCTGATTTGTTAAACAAAGCTTAATTTCACAGCCCGTGGCTGTGGTTAGTTCTTTATTTCTCAAATAATCAAAACGGAACTACTCTAAACTTTCTTACCAAGGCCGAATCTTAAATCCACTATCTGAACTCCTTTCCACTTTACTGGAGGCCGCGGCTACTTTCTAGTCGTCAACACTCCGCTAAACAATCATCCACTTCGCTTATCTAATGGCCGAATTCTTCACTCGCTGGCTGAGGCCAGATACACACAGAGGCTCGCTGGCTGCTGGCTACTGCCAGAGACACCCCCAGACACCAACTCACACCCAAGCTTTTATACGCTGCAAACTGAGATACTTCACATTAACATAATACTAATAACCGCGAGCTAACTGCGGAATTCGAAAGAGCACACACACTCTAGAAAGTTAAAGTAAAAGAGAGGATAGATGTCGCTTTTACGCCTACAAAATGTTAAATTATAGACGTCACGATCTCAGAAACACTAGAGTGCCTTTATGACAAAAGGTCACTCCCTCACAACCCCCCCTCGAATTCCGCAGAGAAAAAGGGCTGGGCTAAATGCATGCCCAGAACTTTTTCTTATTATAAATTTCGAGCCGTAACAAAAACACAGTGATGGGTGAAATTTAGCGCCGAAACATAACTTTTAAAATATTAACTTTAACCCATCACAACCAAAAAAACTCAGTTTGCCTCAAATATTCACATACTCAATCCAATCATTCTTCTATCTTACAAATAGCCTCCGTAAAACTTCCAAAAACTCGTAAAACTTTCAAAACTAATTACTTCTTCTTTCAAAACAACCCACTCCACTGGGAGTGCTAAGATTTCTCAAAACACTAAACCTCCGAAATTTTCCTCAATATTGCAATACAACTATAACTTTACCAAAAATTTCTCCACAACTTTTAATAAAGTAGAATTCGCACCAAGTCCAAAAAACCCAATGCGCAAAAATTTTCCTCATCCAAATTCCGACTTCATCTAGAATTACAATTACTTTATAGTAAAATAACTCTGCTACTACGTACTACCTACAAACCCATTAGCCAATGAACTAACTCCCAAAATTCTTCAGAACTTAACTCCACTTGAACAATAATTGGGGCACATACGTACAGCGTCATATCGCTGTGCTTATGCAACAATCAAAAAATATCAAAAATTTACAAAATGACGTCATCATGCTCTTCATCTGTATTAACTAAAAGAAAAATAGCAGAATCAATACATCACACAGGTATACTTCCCTGCAAGAAAATCACATTAACATTCAATTTTAATACAATACAATTTCAAATTCAAACGCAGCTTAAAACTTCGCAACTTGCGGAAACCATTCCCAACTAAAGTACAAAACGCAACTCATAAAACACGAACAATAAGAAGAAAGTTAATTCATTAAATGTTAGTATAAGAGATAGAAATGCGTGTCAAGGACTTCTTGACCGCAAAACACGTGCGCGCCTGAACCGCGGCGCGTGTACAAAATAACCCAAATTACTATCTGTACTTTCTGAAAATTTAAACATACATTAACATACATTTTATAACACATGAACATTATAACAATGTAGTAACATTTTAAACAAATAACATAACAATTTAACAATAGATCCAGAATTTTTAAAAGCAGTTAAGACCAAAATCTCAAACATACATAAAACTAACAATTTTGCAAACAAATTTTGAACACAATTAAGCACTAAACGTGAGTCCGTCAAAAAATTCCAAAAATGGCCAAAAGTACAAAACAGTCTCTCTGCTTTCTATTCCTTCATATTGCTACCACCTATATGCACTCTAATAGAAATTTAATAAAGAACGTTATCACCCAATCATAGAGATGATTCACTGCTCGCAGGCTTCATACTACAGGATGGCTTTCTCCTCTTGTCCCAGAAACCTTGTATGAAGGATCTCTCGTCATCAGAACTGTACGGTGACGCCACAGTTGACTGTCGTGCCTGCAGCCTGGTTCTGTATGGATGCCGTGGGATACTTGTAGGTTCCGCTCGACGACTCTGCTCTGGCCGGTTCGCTGGGGTCACTCCATGGCGAGATTCACACTGCTGTTGCCGGTAATCTGAGAGTTGTCTCCTCTTTCTAGACGCACCCGAAGTTACTGAAGATCCTAGGCCACGTTTCTTTCCGGACCTATGTTGTTTTTTATTAGGCAAAAATTCGGAATTCAAAGTTCGTTTACCAGTTTGCCGAGTGTCCATACGAAATCTCTTCCGGGGATTAATCACTGAAGATGGTGAACTATTAGTTAATTTATGCTTGTGAGGTTGTTGTCTAATAGGTGGAGGAACTGGACAGTTTATAATTTTTTGTCTTTTATGGCACACAGAGTCCGATGTATTTGACACAATTCTCTTATTTTTATTATACTTTGCTCTCGGATTGCTAGGCTTTCGACTTTCAATAACAGTTTTTGGAGCTGTTTGACCAAATTTTCTTCTTGAATATTGATGAAAAGAATTAGACGAAGAAGTGTTGGACTCGGGACACTCATTGGATCGGGAATTTCGCGAAACACCACTCGACACATGAGAACCTTCACTACCATTTTCTCTAAACTTATACACTCTAACCTGATCCAGATTAACAGTCATTCTTTCACCATTGACATCAACAACCAAATTATTATTTCGAACTTCCAAAACCTCGAACGGACCTACAAACTTCGGACCAAACTTAGCTACTCTCTTTTGACGACTTGAACTTAACCAATGCTTTTCTACTAACACAAAATCTCCAACTTTCACTTCTAACTCCCTTCTACGCATATTATAATACTGAGCTTGCTTTTCTTGCGCTTTTCCCATTTGAACCTGAGCTTCCTTAACCAACCTTTCAATATCCTGACACATGTACTTACTTTCCGCATCTGACACCATAACTAACCTTTGGAACGGAGTAATAACTTTTCTACCCAAAAACAATTCAGCAGGCGTTTTCCCCGTTGACTCGTGAACTGCCGTACGAAGTGCGTACGCAAAATGCTGAAGAAACTGGTCCCAATTTGCATGATGAGAACCAACATAAGAAGAAATCATTTGAATTAATGTACAATTTACACGTTCAGCCATATTAGACTGAGTAAGTTCCATACCGACCCCAGTCTCCAACTTTTCACAAAAAGACTTAAAAATATTAGATATAAAATCATAACGAAATGGTTTACTAGCAACAAGTGCGTCAAAACCAATATGAATTTCATTCGTTAAACTCGGTTTATCTGAAAAGACTTTACCACAATCGACTAAAGACTTATTAACCTCCATTTTCTTAGCCTCACTTAAACCCGACTCCTCCAAATTAACTGACACTAAAACAGGCTCTTTCTTACTCACATTCTCATCATTATTCACAATTAGCGACTTTTTAAAGAAATCCAAACTAATTCCTCTATCCTTCATATAATCCACACCAACTATACAATGCACTGTTAATCCATCTAACACACAAAACTCCCAACATGTCTTAACCGAACGAATTTCAACTTCCAATTCTACTGAACCTTTATTATCGCAAGCTACTCCCTGTGCTGACTGAACCACCAGACTTGACCTTTTCAACTTCTTATACGAAAAATATTTCCGATAACAATCAAAAGAAATGAACGACTTATCTGCCCCTGTATCGAAGACACTTTTAACAACAATACCATCTAACACAATTAATACTTCAGGTAACTCAACCGGATTAATAGTAATTTTATTTAAACTCACAGACGACTTTTCCAACCTCTGAACACATCTCTTTTGCACTGATCTATTTTCAAAATTCTCATCCGAAGTTAATCTCCTTACTTGCGAAGAAACATTCCTGTCCCGTACTCCCCCACTACGATCATAACCACTATTCTGTCTATTTCCATGCATATTCCTCTCACCACTTCTAAAATTATTAGCACCACCTCCATTCCTATTACCATTACTCGTATTCGACATATTACGACCAAATCCATCATTTCTATTACGCCAATTACTATCCGGAAATCGCTGTCCCCCTCTCACAAAATTACGTTCCCCCTCATTTCTCAAATTACTATCCGTGACAGGTCTCTGCCGAGGGCTACGCAAATCCCGTTGATCCGAGCTATGCCGAGTCCCGTACTTCGATAATATCTGGTGCATTTCTGCAAAATTCTTCGGTGCTCTAACTTCAATAAAGTCCTGTATATTTGGATTAAAAAGAGGAAAGACAATGTCCAACAATTCCTCAAATGTAATATCTAAATCTAATTTATTTTTTAGTTCCAGCTTACGAAGATAAAATTTTGACGCCGACTCATATATATTCTGCTTATTACAATAGAACTCTTTTCTCAAAATACTTTTATCTTTAACGGGAGGAAATGCCTTCTTTAACTCAATTACAGTTTGTTCAAATCTTTTCGCTTCCTCAGTAATCAAAAACTTTCCTATATTTTCTAACCACAAAAGTGCTTCGCCCTTTAACGAGCATTTAAGCACTACGTACCTGTTTTTCTCAGGTATATTATTGAACAAAATATAATCATCTAGTTTAGCTAGAAATTCACTAATATCACCCTCACCGGTGAAATACACTCGTGGCACAATCTCAAAATGTCCGATGTTTCGTTGGGCGCCATTTGTAACGGTGCACTCATGCTGGGTGTCATTTGTAACGTTATATGCAGACATACTCAGTAATTTAGGTTAAAACAACAAAGTTTATTAAAATGATAAGGGCTAAAGGAAAGTGGAGCAAGTCTTGAATTTACACACTGAGAACACTATGAAAAGCTAAATCATACTCACAAGCTTCGGTCTAGCTCAGTCGGGGCACCGTCTAACACTTGACACTATTTCCTGGCTGATTTGTTAAACAAAGCTTAATTTCACAGCCCGTGGCTGTGGTTAGTTCTTTATTTCTCAAATAATCAAAACGGAACTACTCTAAACTTTCTTACCAAGGCCGAATCTTAAATCCACTATCTGAACTCCTTTCCACTTTACTGGAGGCCGCGGCTACTTTCTAGTCGTCAACACTCCGCTAAACAATCATCCACTTCGCTTATCTAATGGCCGAATTCTTCACTCGCTGGCTGAGGCCAGATACACACAGAGGCTCGCTGGCTGCTGGCTACTGCCAGAGACACCCCCAGACACCAACTCACACCCAAGCTTTTATACGCTGCAAACTGAGATACTTCACATTAACATAATACTAATAACCGCGAGCTAACTGCGGAATTCGAAAGAGCACACACACTCTAGAAAGTTAAAGTAAAAGAGAGGATAGATGTCGCTTTTACGCCTACAAAATGTTAAATTATAGACGTCACGATCTCAGAAACACTAGAGTGCCTTTATGACAAAAGGTCACTCCCTCACAAGCTTTAATAAATACAGAGAAATATTTTCAATAATTAACTTTTCATAACGCAGCTTAAAAAGATGTGATGTTTTAAATACTTCTTTTCTAACTACACTAATTTTCTAATGAAACTTTTTCGAATATTAGGATTTCCAAAAAATGTAATCATTAATTTTGCTACTGTATATTGTCTGTCTTGCGTATACATCGTAATTTTAAAATGTAATGTAAAATCATATCATAAGTATGTATGCAGTTTTCTTTAAAAAAATCTTAAATGTATGGGTTTTTTTTTTTTTTTTTTTTTTTTTTTTTTTTTTTGAATTGAGTTGGGACAGATCGGGTGGGTTGGTTTTGTCTGGTTTTTATACGGGCAGGACATTAAAGCGACAGAAGGTAGGGCAGACGTCTAAATGAGCCCTTCTCCCCCCTCCCTTTTCAACGCCCACATAAAAAAAGATGCGACAACTTTTTAAAAGGACGGCTAGAATACATTATTTTTCTACTCTGTTATTGTCAGTCTTTTCCTATCTTAAATGATATATACATAATGACAAATACAAGTTGGGAAGTATGAATTCAAAATTATTAAAAGAAGGAAATGAAAGGAATAGCTCTCTTCTTTGCTTTGTCTCAGAAGCAACCTTTATCAAATTCGTTTCCCATTTTTATCTTGCTACATTCTTTTATTTTGATTCCACCCTTTCCCATAGCTTAAGCTTTTTCAAACTTCAAACGTAGCCCGCACCCGCAACCCTGTTATGGGTTTAGACTCTTTCATAAACAGACACATAGACAACAGAACACACACACCCATTCCAGTCATCTCTGAAACGAAACAGCTCTCACGCCTCGCCGCTTCAAAAAAGACGCCAACATGACAAAATTTTTGAGGCACCTCAAATCTAAAAACTGATTGAAAAAGTATTGGGACAAATTGTCAGGGTGTATGGGAAAAATGAGGTTCCTCATGTAAGAGTTATCTAACACTAAAAATATGGCTTTTTTCAAACTCGGTTGGCTACCATAAACACATTTGGTCTTTTGGATTTGGGACTGTACGTTTTGTTGATTGATTAGCAACTGGAAATACAAAATAACCAGGTGGCCAGAAAATGCTTTTTTAATATTTAATATATAAATATATTTAATTTAACGTTTTTCTTATAATTTTAAACAATAGAAAAATTTTGATATTTTAAACTTCTTAGTTTAAAAGATACTCTTCAACCCTTTCGAGATTTATGATGCATCGTCAAAATGTGGATGTGGAATTTATTTTTGGCACTATTGATAAATAAACAATTATATATATATATATATATATATTTAAAATTAGAGTATTTTTGATATTTAATAAGTAAAGGGAAGGAAGTTGGAAGACACGGTACTTAGCGCGTACACCAAATAAAATTTGTGTACGCGATGCGGTTTCGTCAGCGTTAAGGTACAATGATTATAAGCTTGGGGAGACGACGTTTTAATTTACATAACGGAAGGATAATGCAGATAACTGTTTATTTATTGTATTATTATTACAATGAAATAAAAAATTAAAAAAAAATTATTAATGTAAAAAAATCAACCTATTTGTTACAATGTATTTGTCAAGTGTACATTAAAGAAAAAAAATATTTGATATTTAAAAGACATTGAACTTGAGTTCTCTTAAAAAGAAATCTAAGTAAATTTTAGACTTTTCATTTTATTTGTATTGCAGATTTTGAATTATGCTTATGAGCGAGTACAAAATGATAAGGCAAGTGTCAAATATAAAGAAAGAGCATTTTAAAAAGTTTCAGATTTATTTTGATTTAATTTGAAAGGAATGTATGTTTCTAGGGCATTTATATTATCACAGTGTTTGAATTTTGTTTTTATTATTTAATATTCAATCTGTTTACCTTATTTGCTACAAAAAAAAAAAAAATAATAATATTTCAAATGAAAATCAAATTTCAAAATTATTTTAATTGCTTATAGGCGTTAATGCCAACATAGTGAAAAAGATTCCATGCCGGGAGTCGAACCCGGGCCATCAGTATAGCGCACTGACGTTCTACCGACTAAACCACATGGAACGACAACCAGCCTGAAACTTTCTCACTATAGTGCATTAACGCCTATAAGCAATTAAAAATAATTTTGAAATTTGATTTTCATTTGAAATATTGTATTCAAGGCGAATTTTCTCTCTGGAAAAATTTCCATGCATTAAAAAAAAATAAATAAATTAAATTAAATGCAGAACTAGCTGGATGAAATATATTAATAAATGTCCCTTCTCTGGCTTAAAAAAACGTAGGAAATAAATTGATTTATCTTTATTTTGATCTGTAACTTATGTTTCTGCTTAATTTTTTTTCACTTTTGTTATTTTATTATAATAATAAATAAATAAGTAAACAATTTTCGAAATTATTATTCTCTCATGAAATTTAAAACATTTTATCCCGAAGTAAATAATAAACAAAGCTTAAGGAATTAAATTATAAATTAAATAAAAAGTTTAAAATATCAACATTTTGCAATTGTTTGATATTATAAAATTAAAAAATTATGAAAAATTAAAATAAAAATATATTAATTTACAAAAAAATAATAACAATAATAATAATACATTTATTAGAATTATTGAAAAATTGTCTGCCAAACTTACTATTTTGTACTTGCATATAATTAATCATCAAAAACTATAATCTCTCTCCCACCCGAAATTTTTGCTGCATCCAAATCATTCGCTAAGCCAGCAATAAAAAAAGGTAAAAAAATGCACATATATATTTTTTCTTTACATTATTGTACATTAATAATGTTAACTATAATAAACATACGCGCCCATCCGAACTCGAATTAAATGACTTTTTATAAAGAATGAAGAAAACAAATCTCTAAGATATTGAAACGCAAAATATCAATCCACTCCGTCCCCAAATATGAAAGATCGTCCATTTTCTCAGTGGCGTAGCTATGTTTTTTGGCGCCCGGGGCCAGCAGGAAATTTTGCGCCCCCACCCCAATATAGATGTATAACAATTTCTCTCAATTTGGCACCCCTAGGCCTCGGCGCCCGGGGCGGACGCCTCCCTTGCCCCCCCTTAGCTACGCCACTGATTTTCTGATCGAGAGGGGAGGTGCATATTAGCACGCTAACATGTTCGCTGCCGATAACACCACCCTCCATGTTAAATGATTGAGAATTTCACGCGCTAGCTCATTACCGGCAGCGAATGTGTTAACATACTTTTTGAAGTTGATTGAACAGTAAAATATTATGAAATGTATGTAATGATTGTTATTTATGGGAAACATAAAATGAATAAATTTGATTGAATGATTGAATATACTTAAATATTTGACATCCTCAGTGTATGTAATACTAATAGACATGAGAGATTTTGAACATGCATATTTATATTTGAATAATTAAAAAAAAAAAAAAAAAAAAAAAAAAAAAAAGTTATTTTATTTAATTAAAAGTTAATCTATTGAGAATCAACTTAGATATAATGTAAGACACAATTGATTCATGGGGGGAAAAAGAAATTATAAAATTGTTTTTCTGTATAAACGATACATTTCAAAATAAGTTTACAAAAATGTATTTTTGAGATTTTGTTTCTAAATTCTATACTTGGTTTCATATAGATTTTAAAAAGAGGAATTTTCGGAAACTTTATGGAATTCAATTATGCAAAAAATATTAAACTCAAGATATTAATGTGTTTGATAAAGTAATTTAACTGAGTATATCTTATAAGCTCTGTATAAAATTACAGTCGAAACTTTTTATTAATAATTAGACATTAAGTAACGAACCAGATTTCGTAAAATCGTTTTTTAAAAGTTACTGGTGTTATTGTAAACAAGTCAATATTTTCAAAGACACAACTGCGAATAATAATTAAAAAAAAAATACACAGTGGTTGGAAGAAAATAATCTATTTATGTCTCTATATGTGTCTATATGTGTCTATATATATGTGTGTCTATTTGTTTCTAAATGTTTTTGTTTGTAATAAAACACGTGTTCTATATATCTTTATAAAAGAAACACTTCACATACTTACAATAATGAAGTTTTAATTAAATCTAACCGTTGAATTTTAAGTTTATCTCGTGACATGAGAATCAGAAGTTTGCAATTCTGTCGCTAAACAAACTCCTAAAGTGATGAAATTTTTAATTATTAATAAAACTATTCGATTTATGCATTTCTTTTAATCTTTAATCTTATATATTGTCTGTTTACTTTTCATACGTTATAAGAGTAAATTAAAAAGTATGAATGTTTTTATAAGAAAATATTTATTGTAAGTTTTAATTCCATATATTAAATATTCCTATAAAACAAATTTTCCCTTGTGATACATTTTGAAGCCGAAAAACGAGTAATTTGACCTTCTCCTGCGTCCACCATACTAAACTTGGACCAACAGCAATCTAATAGGCAGTCTCCAGTGAATAAACGCGGCTAAATATCGCGGATGCAGGAGTGGGATAGCAACTACTTCACGGACAGCCTTTTTGCCGATCCCACCAAAGCTAACATAAATTAAAAAATACGGGCTTCTGATTGGTTGAATAATTTAAAGAGCAATTGTTGTTTGAAAATACATTGTTCTGAATGCGGAAGTACGTATTAGGAGCGTATATGCTTATATAAAGTTACAATAATAGTAATAATAATAAGATATTCTTTCTCAATTTTCTTTATTTTAAGTAATATGGAGCAATTGGGTTTGTATATATCGCACAATTGTCGCCATAAAAAGGTAATGTGACATTTATTTGTAAATAAATTGTTCGGAGTTTGGATGTACAGATTAGGGGTATATATATATGCACATCGTGTTAAAATAAAAATAACAAGAAATGGCAATTTTATTATTATTATTGTTTTTTAAAAGTAATATAAAACAATTGAGAAACATCATCATTAATTTTTTAAATTCTAAATGCTTGAAAATATTTCTTTACCTATTAACAAATATGTAAAATCAGAAGGAAATTTATCAAAATCCATCTGTCGAAAGGTTTTCAAACAGAAAATGATGATTAAATAAACGTAAATTCAAAAATGAATCAAACAAAAGGTTTTTTAAATTATTTAACCAAACAGTAGACCGTATTTTCACTCTTTCTCATTTCATTTTTCTCTATGCTTTCGGTGGGATTGGCAAAAATGCTCACGGCCGATCTTCATAACGATATGATGACAGGCCTTGGCTTCTGCGAAATTACGTGGATTTCCAAAGTAATGTCGTTCCCAGAAATGTTTGATTTGATTGCGATTGTACTGCTTTAGCGACAACGGAAAATTATATTTACACAATAGGTAAATTACAATCCGTGTTTCAACGCATGTTGTTTGGACAATGCTTTCTTAAACATGTAGTTTACTAAACTTATAGTTAACAATGACTGTTATCAATCCATGGTTTTTTAAATTAGCACACACCCTCCCCCCAGGTATTTTGATTAAATCGTTTTTCTAAATTTTCATTGTGAGTTTTTTTAGTAAGTTGTATCAATAATTATGTTTTGAGAATGACAATGCAAACCTGTTCAAGAAATTGTGGCTGCAAAAAGCCGTAACTTCTTGAAAACTGCCGATGTGCTATCATTTCATCTCTCTGTTCATCGCACTTCCCTAATTTTCAACGCATTTTTTATATTAACGACTGTCGGCTCATCATTAAACGTCAAATAGTTCGATGCACTGTTAAAGCGTGTAAGCAGGCATCGTATGAGGTAATCGAATACATGCATTAATCGAAATTAAAAGTAACTCTATTTATTCAATATATCTAGTTTTTTTTATCATTCTTTTAAAAAATTTTATTTCTTCTTCAATTTTACTCGTGATTAAAAAATATACCTAAATGCCTTTTTAAAAAAAAAACTTTTTGTGACATAGTTTTTTTTATCATAAAATCGGTTTCTTCTCATAAATCTGCGAATGGTTTTTGTTATATTTGAAAGAATAAAAGTGTATGAAATTGTGTTAGATTTCATTGCTATTCACTGTATATCGTAGTTAAAAAAAATTAAGCTAAATACAGTAAAACCTCCATAACGGACACTCCCGAATAGCGGACACGTCTATTTAGCGGACAGTTTTCTAATCCCCACTCCCAAAACTAAAATTTTGTATGCTTAACCTCAGAATAACGGACATTCCAAATAGCGGACAATCAAGGATAAAAAATTATTTTTAACGAGAAAAATAAATGAAAATAAGTAAAAAATTCTCTAAATTTATCAAGGTAATATGTCACAAATTTTGTAATCACAGTACGGGGTGGGCTGGGAATTCAAATTCTTATACAAAGCATTTAAAATTCGACAATGTTACAATTGTTTTTTTTTTTTTTTTTCAAAACATAATTTCAGTGTGCAAGCCACTTGATCAAGGCGTAATGTACAATTTTAAAGCCTGGTTTTAAGGTTTTATTATGCGACATTCTTTTAAAGATTCTATGAATACACCTGAGAATTGGTAAGCCTAAATAGGTACGCCTAATAATACGCCTAAAATTAGTTAATTTGGATTTTATTCAGGCTTTACATTAATAAAAATTAAAAAAAAAGAAACACACATTTCCGACACAAATGAAGAATAAGGATATAATACAACAAAATAAGTGAAATAATAAAATAAATAAGTAAAATAAAATAACAAAACAAAAATAAGTGAATTAAGAATATATTTCAGGAGTGAAGAACCTGCCAAAATTTTCATTAATATTGATGATGAGTTACTTACTAGAGAAGAATCAATTTCTCTATGCGATAATATTTCTTTAGGTTTAGATCATTCGACAAATGCTGACTTTTAGTGATGATGAAAGAGATGCTGAAACTAAAGTCTTTTCCTGCAATGTCGAAAATTTCGAAAGAAGCGGCAAAATACAGTGAGCAGTTACACAATTTTTTTGTAAAAATAAAAGATAATTCAGAAGGATTAAAATTTCCTACAAAATTAAAACTTCACACTGAAAAAGAAATTGCATGTAACAAAAGCATATATTTGTAACGGATTTTTTTCGTAAGAATGTAATAAACAGTGGATAAGGGTATGCAAAGTTCTATTTCACTTTTATTGCTTCGAAAAATACTTATTATTTCTGATTAATCATATAATAGAGGCTTTTGGACATATAAAAGTCAATTCATGAAACATTAAGCATCTTTTAGAAATTTCTTAATCTCTTAGGTTTTTCCAATAGCGGACAACTCCGAATAGCGGACAATTTCCGCGCTCCCGAGGTGTCCGTTATTTAGAGGTTTTACTGTATAATAGTAGATGCATCTAAAAATCCAAGTGCAGATTTCAGTAATTACATAATAAACATTACAATCTTTAAAAAACATTCGGCAGATATATCAATATTTTTAAAAAAAAACAGTGAAAATTGTAAAATATTCAAAATTTAAAAAAAAAATTTCAATTTGAATTAAATATGCAGTTCAAAAAGTTTTTTTTTTTCTTTTACATTACATGCATACATTTTTGTTTAATTTGTTGAACCATTGAAATGCAACAATTTCACTATTTCGACAGTATTTTTAAAAATAAACAAAATTGTTTGAATGGTGAATCGTTAAAAATACTTTTAAGGCAGAAAAAATATACAGAAAAGTTTTTAATATATATTTAGACGATTTCACTTCAGCCCAATATTTGAAGTTTTTTTCTCAAGCATACGAATTGGTCTAAGGCTGATTCGTTGTATTTACAAACAGAGTTTGCTTCGTAGACAATCGTGTGGAGATCTTTCCTTCTTGGCAGGGCACTTTAAATTTAGGATTAAGATTTTACACGACACACTAATCTCTTATCACGGTTTCGATTTTCTACTATTTCGGATCCGTAAAAAGCGTGTAGCTGAATTTTTGGCTTCTTCATTTTCTTTATCAATTATTCAAGTCAGAAGGCTTCCTTAGCGTTTTCAATTAACATCCACATTTTTGTGTGTTTTTAAATTTACATATTTCGGGTATCAATAATAACTAATACTACTCATTAATAATAGCTATTGTAAGTTAAATATTTCGGGTATAATTAATAATTAATACTACTAATTAATAATAGCTATTATAAGTTAAATATTTCGGGTATCATTACTAAATAATACTACTAATTAATAATAGCTATTAATAGTGTCAGCTACGACGGCCAAACTCAAATTTCCCCCTTACTGGTAAGGGACCTTGTCAGTTTGGTCGTGGTTCTACACAATGTTTACAAATTTCTTTGTAATCAAAGGCTTCATTTTGGATTTATATTTTTAACTATACCCACATTTATATGAACTTTTAATTTTTTTTTTCTTGTATCATTAATGAATTCATCACTTAATAATTAATGTAATATTTTGGTGTTCTGTGTCTGAGTCTCGTTTTATATTAACTTCCCTTCCCTTCCTTTCAGTCTGCGTCATGGAAGGCGGGGTTATATGCCAGAAGTTGCGTTTTTTCTGCTGATTTCGCCTTTTTTAGAATTTTTGTTTCACAATTATTAAATTACTAAAGAATATTTACCAGCAGTGCTTTTTACAGAAAAATATATAATATAGGGTTTTAATTCTATTATATTCTTATAATAATCAAATAAACATGTGTTAAAATTTAATAACAATTAAACTTACTTTTAAAATCGTTTTATATTAGAAAAGTAATAGAAAAGTAATTTAGAAAAGTAATAAATAAATATCGCAGCAAAATTATTCTACTAAAGTCGCATAAAATATTGGTATAAAAATAAGCTGTTTTTTATTATCAGATGCTTTGTAATTTTTTATTGTCAATTAGATAATACAGTTAAATGAAACAAAATTAAATTATAATTATGTTAAATAAAATGTATATAGCATTTTTATGAGATAAAATTTAATTTAATTTTAAATAACAAATTTTTTTATTCATAAAAGCTATCTTTTAATAATTAGATGAACAGTTATTATAATGCAATAATTCTATACTTACATAAAACTATTTTAACGTTAAAATTACATTAATAGATAAGCATCAAATTAGCTGAATTAATTTATTAAAATTTTATCTTATGCAGCGTCCTTCAAGTATATATAAATCTCTATTAATTTACAAACTACATATTTATTGTGCAAAACTAAAAGGCACAAATTTAAAAATAAGGAAATAACTCTCCACTGAAAATTCTGTTATATTAAATAGATTTAGCTTCAGCATATTATATACCAAAAATGAAAAAGATCATCTAGGAGAGAAAAAACTTAAAAAAATTGTGATCATTTATCAGTAGTTTTGGGAAGTGTATTACCAAAATATAATAAATTTAATGCAGTGTTGCATTTACTTTCATAATGAAATACAATATTCAGCTTGTTAAAACTTCATTTAATATTACTAAAATGTAATTTTTAATCTGAAAGGAATGATTTTAACTTTTATTTCAACATGAATAATTAATTTGATCCTTATTCAGTCTGTAAATACCAATGTTCAAAAAATTGATTTAAATAAAAGAATTTTTTTTAAATCACCTGATTAAATCATCCGTGCGATTTTAATCATGATTTAAATTGAGCTGATTTAGATCAAACAACCCAGTGCACTATATGTCGTATTAACACAAACATTTAAAAATTAATGCCGTAAATGTTACAAAATATATTGACACATTTGTTTCCTCCTGATAAATCCCTTTTTTTTCTGACAAAAAAAGAACGCTACATAATCGCATATGAGGTGATATTATTGGTTAGAAATTAAATAGTCCTTAAAAGCAGGTATAATTTTTCTTTTTTAAATTTACATTACTGTTGATGGATATCATTATAAATGGCTTTTGCTTTCTTCCCAATTTCCTATTGTAAAATAATAAAGTTCAGCTAGAAGTATTATCTCCTGATATGGGTTTACACCTTTGTTGATTTTTTTTAAAAAGGAAATTAACTAATCGTACTTTCTAACAAATCCGGATGTATAATAAATATAAATAACATATAATGTAATCAGGTATATATAAATCTATCTGAAGTAATATCGTAAAGCACGAATAAACTGCATATTTTTATATTCCTGCAATAACTTTCTTTTTATTATGGTTAATAAAAATTCGAAAAAGTAAAAATTCGAAAATATTTTGGTATTTTGTCTAATAAATATAAAAAATTTTGAAAACTTCGCTTTCAGCTTCATTAAGATTATTCATTCGCTTGTAAATTGAAATGAACTGAACAATTTTTTTTCCAGAAGAAAATTTCTTTTAACTAGCTTTAAAATAAATACATTTAACGAGGAAAAAAAGTATTGTAATCTGTGATTGTAATAAATGCATGTTTGAATTAACTTTGGATCAACTCACTTGATCGATGAGTTGACTTGAAGAGTCGACTCACTGGATTAGTTGGTTGGATGTAAAGATGCCGCCATTCTGTGTCTCTATCACATGTATTGGCAGAAAAGAATTTTTACGTGTAGGCTCGAATTATTTTGATTTTGCTTTTATATAAAAGATCTATTTTTATATTAATTAAAATTTCTTGCATGGGTACTAGGGGCAGAAAGACTAGATGTGTGGGATGGCCGAAATTTCAGGCTCGACCTGCCCGGACTGTACAGAAAATAATAACCGGGCCCGGTAGCATATTTCAGATGTGTATATTGCTGGGACGATTACTGTTTCTAAACCAATAGGAGACCGTCATTATCACGGTCAAGTACACGCCCACACAGTTTGATTGAGAGGAACTCGTGGACAATTGATCGTGTGTGTTTATTATTTATTTGTACTCGGTAATTAAAAATTAAAGGTACGAAAGAATTTTTTTTTTCAAAATGACTGAATTTTATTTACTTCAATTAGAAATTATACTTCCTCTGATCCTGAAATAAATAAATAAATAAATAAATAAAAATTAAAGTAAGAATTTTGCTTATACGGATATTTTCGCAGAATACTTTTTTTCCCATTTGTTTAATATATATATAAATCATTTTGGAACGATATTTAGAATATTAAAAGGGTTTGAAATATTTTTTTTAAATGTCTTATTTATTAATAAAACACAGCCTCCAATAATTTAAAAAAAAAAAATCACCAACGGACTCTCGTCCCGCGATGGACTCGAACCCATATCCTCCGGTTTCAAGCTCGAAGCTCTAACCATTCAGCCAGTCAGCTCACTTTCATCCGCAACAGATTATCGTTATAATTAGCACCGTCAATTGTCCACGAGTTCCTGTCAATCAAACTGTGTGGGCGTGTACTTGACCGTGATAATGACGCTCTCCTATTGGTTTAGAAACAGTAATCGTCCCAGCAATATACACATCTGAAATATGTGGCCCGGTAAAAAATTCAAGTTCGACCAACTTATCCGTACAACACAATTACTGCCCGACCCGGAATAAAGTAAAAACCTGGGGCTTAGCCCCGACGCGGTAGAGGTTTGCCCAAGCCCGGCCTGAACGAAATTTATTTTGGACCGGTGTAAAAGTCAAAAGTTTGGCCCGGCCGTAAAGAAATCGTTGGAAACAGGCCCAATTTGACCCGACATAATTTATACTATTTCGAAAATATCAGATTTTTAACATATAATTAAGATTCTTTTAAATAATACTGCATACATATTTATGAGATGATTTTACAGTATATTTTACAGAAAATAAATAATAGTAACATTAATGATTACTTAGATTTTGAAACTTTCAACGTTCCAATAAGGATTCACTAAAAAAATAATATAGTTTAGGATTTAAAAAAAAAATGAAAGAAAGAAAAGACAATTAAAAACATCATTACTTTTGAGACTATATAATAAAAAATATATTTATGAAAATATATTTACGTATATCATTTATTAAAGATTTTCTCAAATCCAATAGAGCTACTTTCTGATACATTTCTGAATTCATTTTTTTACGGAAAAACACAAGATCAGTGTTGAATTCAGACACTTTTTTCTGAGAGGGACTTATGTGGTTCCGGGGGGGGGGGGGAATACACTTTTTTTTATCATTGAAAACACAAAATATAGCTCCGGGGGAAAATGTCATCTATTTTTTGATAAAAGACTAACAAAATTAGCATTTTGAATCAAATTTTCAGAAGCGACAGGAAAAAAGAGAAAAATCTGCAAAAATATCTCATATCTCGACAATTAATGTATTTCCCAAAAATGGAAAACGCTATTCGATCCAAATTCCTCTAATAGTCAGGCTTCTCAATTGTATACCTTTGCAGTTAAAAATCAGTCAGGAAATGTGTCACGGTTTCGTGTTGTTGAGTAGTGAAATTAAGAACCACCTTACGTATATTTCCAAAGATTATGTTAACAGAAGCTCATTATCGCAATTAATACTTTTACAAAACATAGTATCTTCCCTAGACATCTTGAGAACAACTAAGTTTAATATCGCTATTTTTTCTTCTTTCTTTCTTTAATCGGTGCGGCCCGTTCAATTTTTTTGCCAAACCTGGCCTGTTTATTTTGTTTGTCGGCCCGTTTGAATTTTGTCTTCACTCCGTTGGCCGGTACAGGCCCGGGCCCATGCAAACCTCTACGCATCGCTGAATTTCTACAAAACATGGATTTTTACGTCGATTTGGTTAAAAATTGTTCCTTAACAGGAAGTCTTATTTTTTCATTTATTTTGATTATTTCTGAAATTATTATTTCAGTTTTTTTTCTTTTTTTTTTCATGTGCATAATCTTTATTTTTTTAAAAAGTCCCCTGTGCCTCGATAGTTTTTTAATAAATCTCAATTTGTATATAAATTATTCAGTTAACTTTCACATTGTTGATCTACATTTCACATACTAACGTAAACGTGTGCACCGTTCTGCGTACTAGAGGCTTAAAAAATCTGAAAAATACTATAAAGTAAAATCTTCTAAAATGGAATTGCATTGAAAAGTGACAAATTTGCTATATGCAAGTTCCCCTTCCAGGGGTCGCAGTCCATTTTAAACTAACATTGTACTACAATTAAACATCGAAATCGTTTCTGTAATTGTTATCATTTTTTCACTACTATTTTTAAGGAGTAGTAGATTTCTTGGCTTATTAAAATATAGCGACATTTACTAAAATTTAGTAAATTTATTGTGTTTTGTTTTTGATGTTTTTTCTTCATTTAATTTTGGTTTTATATGTGTTGAGTTGATAGCCCCAAATTCGTATTATTTTGCTTTTTCATGGCAAATACGAAGATGAAACCACACACTTCATTTGTAGTTCCAAAGTATTTGGAGCCTTACGATTATGCTTTCGTACTGCAAATGTCATTTATATTCATTTTATTTTTCCACATGTTTCAATGTGGTAATTTTCTATTAAATGCAATGGTTCATATATTGTAATAGAATTAATGGTTATATATATATATATATATATATGTATATATATATATATATATATATATATATATATATATATGGATATAATTTATTATGGAAATTAATAAGTTTACTTATTAATAAGCGAAATTTACTATGGAAATTTTCCTGCAATAATTAAGATTCTCCAAACTAAAAGAAATTCAAGCAGTGTTGAATTCAGACACTTTCTTCCGGGGGAGGGTGGGATGCTTTGTGGTTCCGGTTGAGATTATACATTTCTAAGGAGGAAATTGCACTTTTTGATCAGTGAAAGAACCATATCTTATACCTTACAAGAGGCAACTTATTGCCGGGGGGGGGGGGAGGAATGACATATTCTATCGTGGTAATTAGAGGGTTAATAATACAGTATTCAGAATATCGAGCGTAAAATTGAACCCTTCTCCTCATCCTATGTAAAGAAAGTATCTCTAGCTACGACCCCGTTAAGACGGATATAATTTTCTGTGTCTATTTGGTTAATGTACGCACTAATATGTTTTCACATGTTTTCATGTCAATCACAAATATAAGAAATCGAAGATAAGTTTACTGTTTACATACAAGTGCTATTTGAATGCGATGTCTTTCAAAAAAATTTCTTATACACATTCTTTGAAATATATATATATATATATATATATATATATATATATATATATATATATATATATATATATATATATATATATATATATATATATATATATATATATATATATATATATAATAAAAAATAAATAAAGATGGGAAAAGAAAATGAATGAAATAGATATTGTGACGGTTTTAAGACTTTTTAGCATTGTCGCAGAAAATAATGGCAAAAATAAATCGTGATTTTTAAGATTCCGTCAAAAATTTGAATAGTAGATCCACAATTTCTAGATTTCTTGGGACTGACCAAAATATGAATATTTTTTATCCTCCTTTTTCATGTTCTGTGACCTAGAAAATCATTTCTCTCCACAAGACGAGATTTTTGCAGAACAGATTTTTCTTCCCCAGAAATAAGAAATCAGAGAATGTTTTAAATATATTTTGGGCGATCAAATTTTCACTTGCAAGAGTGTATGCATGTAATAATCAAATGATCATTATTTTCTCTCTTTTAGTAATTATCTGAAAAAAAAAGAGAAAAAAAATCAAAGATTTCTACAAATTTAGCACATACTGAAAAGCTCAGATAGAATTTCTACTCCCATCCCCATCATTTTTAATTATCCGGAGTTCCAGGAAAAAGCGGGGATCAGTAACCACATATACACCCGCAGGTGCTGATAAAAAGAAAAAGAAAATTAAAAGTGTGGTGAAATAGACACGTGGCTTCGACATGTTTACATCTGGGGGAAAAAATCATAGCTAAATCAGCATGCGTTTTCCGTTTGGGAGAAAAAACAAATTAGTCTAAATTATTGCTGATTAATTGATCTCTTTATCACTTATCACTTTTTAAAACCTCCTGGAAATGAATAGGCATAGAATATAGTTACAGACGCGAAGGTGACATATAAATGTTGGTTGCTAATAAAACTCATTACGTAAATTTAATTTATTTTTCATTTTTTAAGATTAAATTGAGGTCTTGGTCGTATAAAAAATTCGTTTCCTTATTTTTGCAAACATTTAATGAAAATAGTAAATGCTGTATATTTATTCATTCATATCGCTAAAAAGGTAAGTGCCATGGATGATGCAAGGAATTCCAAATATACTCAGTCAAATAGAGTAGTTTTTTTTATAGCTTAAGTCAGGACAGGAGATTTGAATAACTGATTAATAGAAATATTGAAGAAAAAATGCAGTAAATAATATTTAAGATAATAAATAAATATTAAAATTATTTATTCAGTTATGCTGATCAGCGCTGCATCGGTTTACATTTTGCATTCTATAAAACGTAATAAAAAAAAGGCTATGGAAATTAATAACGAAATAAATAAAAAAATATGTCAAAGACTAATAAAAAATTATAAATATAAATGCTTATAATATTTATAATTAGAAAGTTTTTCCTGATGGAAAAACAAAAAAACACTTTTTTTTTCATTCAGTATAATTGAAATGAAGCATATAAGACTTAGATAGTCGATACATAAGTATATTTATCAAGAATACAATAATGAAAATACAATTAATAGTATAATTAAAATAAATTGGATAAGCACAATTAAAAATAGCTTTTTTCTATTTTACTTAAAATAAATAAATAAATAATAAGTAATCGAAAATAACACTTCTTATGGGTTAATACTTATTATATCTAATATAAATCAGCAAAAAAAAAAAAAAAAAAAAAAAAAAAAAAAAAATCACTTCTTAATTAGCTCTAAAATTTCCCATATTGAACAGCCCCAACAATGGCCGAGAGGTTCTTCTCTCGAAACTGATAGTTGGGAAGTGTTGAGAACTCAATCGCCCCCGTCGGCCTAATCGTTCGGAATTTTTCGTGGTTTTCTTCAAACCTTGTGCAATTACGGGTGAAGTTCTTTAGAATAATCCCCAAGGAGGTCACCTCCCCCCTCAGGGCCTGTATGCCACGTGTTGATAATAATTGATCGTCAAAAATATTACCAACCAACTAATCCCGCATTGAACATGAATGAATTTAGAACAGGATATATTCTTTTAAACACATTATTCACAATCAGCTTGATAGGAAAGATGAAATTCAATGAATGGAATGAAAAAAAAATGTTCTTAAATAAATTAATAATTATGTGTTTGATATTAGGGATTTTTCTGATTTTACAAGATGATATTCATTCTCACTTTCCTTAAAATTTCAAAAATTCTTAAAGATACAATAAGTTATCAAATAATGTCTGAATTCTACAGGATTTAATTTCTGACGTATTCACGAAGTCATTTTCAATAAGTATGAAATTGAAAAGCGTCTTTCATTGAAAGATTAACGTTCTGAAAGATTGTTTAGAAAAATTTGCGAAATTTGAAGTCGTCATAAGAATGAGATAACAATGACTTATAATCATAATAACATTATACTTTTACTTAAAAAAAAAAAAACCTTTATTTTTAAATTACTGTATTATGCAAATATGCACACCTGTTTTATTATTTTGAGTGTATGAAAATAAAACCTTAAATCCATCGGAATGTTTTTCGTTGTTGAGTAAGGAAAATATTATTTATTTTTGAGCACTATAACTCTTTAAGACCAAATACTCATGATAGTGGGAATTCGAACTTTTTGAATTTTATGAATTTCTGGCAAACATTCGGTTCTAAACGACAATGGTACCTAGAAATACAAAACACGGGAAAAAATAGTTCAGAAAAGTTAATTCAATGTATAAAAAAATAATTGATTTTGTTTAAATTTTTTTCCGTTCCTCAATTTTCACACACTACACTTAATAGCTAAAAGGCATTTTCTTTCTATCTGTCTCTCTTTTTAACACTTCCCAATATAGTTAAAAAATGCTTAAGAATTCGGTTTATCTACCTGACTATTGACCCATGCTCTAATTCTCGTGAATAGACTCAGACTGCCATGCATTTGAGGTATATTATTAAAACTTACCAAGATACGTTGATTATTGAAAGTGGTAGTGTTCTGTGTAGCATTTACAATTCATTTACAGAGACACTCAAAAGAATTTCTTTACATTGTGATCGATGGGAAAGATAAATATCAGCACAGTTTATTGATGTTACACTATTTCTAAGATGATGAAATTAATTTGCTTTTATCAAGTGCCCTAAAACATGTTTTCTGTTAACCCTTTAATATGTTATTCTTGGCACCTCTAAACTTATACTACAAACACGAGGGGAGAATGTGGTTACTTTCTAATCTTATACTAAAATTTATTTTTAACACCTGTGCAATTTCATTTTGTAAATATAACAAAAATGTATTTTATTTTACTGAATTAAACAAGATTTTTTTTTCAATAAAACGAGTTTTCCCGGAGTTTTAAATAGGTACCCGGTTTTACCCAACCAGCGTGGCAAAACTGGATTCATGCATATCTCTGAAAAAAGCTATTTTATATATAATTAATTATAATTTTTATACAAAAGTCTATGTTTTGTTATAGCGAAACTTTCATTTAATATTAAAAATTGTGTTGAGAATTTGTTTTCTGATTTGATTGTATTTGAGAATAACAACATTTATGGTATTATATTTTGCCCCGCCTTCCCTACCCATTTTTACATCACTTCGAAACATTTATAATTTATAGAAGGGAATTAAAATAATACATACGCAATCAAATAAATTATATTCACTTTTATCTAAAATATGTCGATCATAAAATAAACTCATAGCATTTTATAACGATGATGAATTCAGGAGGTATCCCGGAGGTGAAGCATTCCCACGGAGTCCCCCCCCCCGGAATATTTGAGATCTTGTATTTTCTTCAATGATCAAAAAGTACAATCCCCCCTCCCCCACTTCCGAGAAATTTGTAATGTCTACACGGAGCAACAGAAATCCCTCCAGAAGAAATGTGTCTGAATTCAATACTCTTTTTTTAGACAATGTGCTACAAAAGTAGAATTTTGTTTCTGTCTCTTCTACATTTTTTTTTCTGAACAGCATCAGATTTAGGGTGCATGCACATTGAAATACTCTCTACGTCAACAGAATTCTTTGAAGAATCTTCTGTATAGGACCCATTTCCGGTTTCTTCATAATAGAACGAAGGGGAGTGCACAAAAGAATACTAAAACAAAAGATAAGCAGAAGCAGATCCACCCTAGAGATCTGCACGGGCCGAGTTCGGGCCGATTTCCATTAACGGCATTCGGGCCGGGATCGGGCCTTGCTTCTGAAGAATCGGGACGGGTCTAGTCACTAATCTTTTCAGGCCGGGCTTGGGCCTTAATTTTTTTCCGGGAGTATCGGGCCGGGCCGGACCGAGTCGAGCCTAACTTATTTTTTCCGTACGAACCCGAGACTGATTTTATTCTTCCTAGTCTTCACGGACCAAAATAATCAGTTCCTGTTGAATCTTTCCGTATGAAAATCCTTTTATCGACGTGGAAAAGTCTGTTCATAAATCAGTAGAGTTTGACTTAGTCCAAAAATTTTTCAAAATAGGCATATACTTTTAAGTCGTCATTATTCTACAGTTAAACATTAGAATTAATTATTTTTAAAGAATCATAGATCACTAGGCGTCTTAAAATAGAATTAAACACATTAAAAAGAAAAAAACATCATTATGACGGTATTTTTGTTTAAACTGAAAACTGCAAATTTCTTTTAAACTGTTCATTCGTGCAAAATGAATACAACAGTACGCGAGAAAAAAAATATATTAAACATTTACATCTGCTAAGAAGAAAATTTATTTTTTTAATTTCCAATGTCTTAGAAGATTTTACTTTTACCATATAATATTTTTTATTACTTTTTTTTTAAATATATTAATACTAATGATAACTGAAACATTTACATACAATAAACAAAGGTTCATTAAAAGCGTAAATATCGCAGCTTATGGCACTTCTGCATAAGTAGAGTTTATAAACATAAAAAAAAAAGACTAAGATAAGTTTTTTTGGTCTGAACTCTTCTGTTAGAGTAAAGATCAATGTTCTGTAGAAATTCACTCGAGCCGGGCCGAGCTCGGGCTAAAATTTTAAGTTTCGGGCCGGGTCGGGTCGGGCCAATATTTTAAGCTATTGCGTAGCTTTTATCGCGGGCTTTGAGCGCGGCGACCGAATCCAAAAATTCCGTAACGAGAAATATCCTAACACATCCGTAACGAAAAAACCTAACACTCGGCTAACGTCGTTTCAGCTCGGCAGACTTCGGCATTGTATCATTCGGTAGACTTCGGCAGACATTGACGCGGTATTTTAAAGATATTTAGAGGATATCAAGTCTCAAACTTATATTTCTTATTTCAGTAACTATAAATCTATAATTTCAATAATAAAAATTCCTGATAGAATGTGTATAGAAAAGAATCGTCTTAAGATAAAACAAGGTAGAATAATGTAGCTTTTTGGTGATTGGAGACCCGCCCAATGGTGAGGATCGAAAAATTTAAAATGCTTATAACTCGCGATCTAATTTTCGTTGAGCGGCCAAATTTTGTTTGATAATTTATTATGAGACAGTGTTAATTTTTGGTGACAGGAGACCCCCACGGTGAGGGTCGAAAAATTTAAAATGCTTATAACTCGCGATCTAATTTTCGTAGCGCGGCCAAATTTTGTTTGGTAATTTATTATGAGACAGTGTTAATTTTTGGTGACAGGAGACCCCCCCCCATGCTGAGGGTCGAAAAATTTAAAATGCTTTTATAACTCGCGATCTAATTTTCGTAGCGCGGCCAAATTTTGTTTGGTGATTTATTATGAGACAGTGTTTATTTTTGGTGACATGAGACCCCCCACGGTGAGGGTCGAAAAATTTAAAATGCTTATAAATGGCGATCTACTTTTCGTAGTGCGGCCAAATTTTGTTTGGTAATTTACTATGAGACAGTGTTACTTTTGGTGACAGGAGACCCCCCACGGTGAGGGTCGTAAAATTTAAAAGGCTTATAACTCGCGATCTAATTTTTGTAGCGCGGCCAAATTTTGTTTGGAAATTTATTATGAGACAGTGTTACTTTTGGTGACAGGAGACCCCCCACGGTGAGGGTCGAAAAATTTAAAAGGCTTATAACTCGCAATCTAATTTTCGTAGCGCGGCCAAATTTTGTTTGGTAATTTATTATGAGACAGTGTTACTTTTGGTGACAGGTGACCTCCCCCCCCCCCAAGTTGAGGGTCGAAAAATTTAAAATGCTTATAACTCGCGATCTAATTTTCGTAGTGCGGCCAAATTATGTTTGGTAATTTATTATGAGACAGTTTTAATTTTTGGTGACAGGAGACCCCCCCCCCCTCACGGTGAGAGTCGAAAAATTTAAAATGCTTATAACTTGCGATCTAATTTTCGTAGTGCGCCAAATTTTGTTTGGTAATTTATTATGAGACAGTTTTAATTTTTGGTGACAGGAGACCCCCCCCCCCTCACGCTGAGAGTCGAAAAATTTAAAATGCTTATAACTCGCGATCTAATTTTCGTAGTGCGGCCAAATTTTGTTTGGTAATTTATTATGAGACAGTGTTAATTTTTGGTGACAAAAGACCTCCACGGT
This sequence comes from Maratus speculifer, assembly GCA_964019185.1. Lineage (NCBI taxonomy): Eukaryota > Metazoa > Arthropoda > Arachnida > Araneae > Salticidae > Maratus > Maratus speculifer. The sequence goes on from OZ025296.1 coordinate 356,492,876, forward strand.
GAGGTTCGGAAAATTTAAAATGCTTATAACTAGCGATCTAATTTTCGTAGCTCGGCCAAATTTTGTTTGGAAATTTATTATGAGACATTGTTACTTTTGGTGACAGGAGACCCCCCCCCCCACGGTGAGGGTCGAAAAATTTAAAAGGCTTTTAACTTGCGATCTAATTTTCGTAGCGCGGCCAAATTTTGTTTGGTAATTTATTATGAGACAGTGTTACTTTTGGTGACAGGTGACCCCCCATGTTGAGGGTCGAAAAAATTAAAATGCTTATAACTCGCGATCTAATTTTCGTAGCGCGGCCAAATTTTGTTTGGTAATTTATTATGAGACAGTTTTAATTTTTGGTGACAGGAGACCCCCCCTCACGGTGAGGGTCGAAAATTTTAAAATGCTTATAACTCGTGATCTAATTTTCGTAGTGCGGCCAAATTTTGTTTGGTAATTTATTATGAGACAGTTTTAATTTTTGGTGACAGGAGACCCCTCCTCACGGTGAGGTTCGGAAAATTTAAAATGCTTATAACTAGCGATCTAATTTTCGTAGCGCGGCCAAATTTTGTTTGGTAATTTATTAAGGTATTGCATAGCTTTGATCGCGGGCCTTGAGCACGGCGAAATAATCTAGAAATTCCGTTACGAGAAAAAAAAAACCTAACACTCCGGCTAACGTCGCTTCAGTTTGGCAGACCTCGGCACGGTATCCTTCGGTAGACTTCGGCAGACATTGACGCGCTATTTTTCAGATATTTTGAGAATATCAAGTCTCAAACCTATGTTTTTTATTTCAGCTACCATAAACGTATAGTTTCAATGATAAAAATTCCTGATTAACCTACATGTATTGTAATATAATAAAAATATTTTAAACGATTTTTCTTTTATTGAATTAATTCTCATTTGTTCAATAAAAGAAAAAAAAATTTGTTATCGGTCATCACGCTCAAAAAGTGTAAATTGAATTTATATCAAAAAGAAAAAAAAACTGCATAAATAAAAAATAAATAAATAATTATAATTGCATAAGTTGATAAAAAATGCTATGCAATAGCTTTACCGCGGCAGTCCCCGAGTGCCACACGTAGTTTTTTTCGTTCGGGCCGGGCCGGACCGGACCAATATATCTTTCGTTCGGGTCGGGTTGGGCTCGGGCCTGAAAATTTCGGCACGTGCAGGCCTCTAATCCACCCTAATTGACGGAAAGATTCCTCTTTTTCATTGACAACAGACCCTTTCCTACAAAACTCATCAAAGATTATAAAAAACACCGCGTCGTCACAACAAACACGCTGACGAGTAACCGCAAGAAGTGGTCAGATCTGTTTTGGCCTTAAACCAGTTGAAAATATTCTAACAAGTCCTACATCTTTGTTTGTAAAAAAAAAATACAAAGATAACATCCGGTTTGTTCGATCATCTTTCCCCTAAACGGCGACCAGCACAAGCACATCGTAAATTCATTTAACATTTAGTCTTTCATCCTGCTATGCGCCATCGTCACCTTGCTCCTCTCCCTCCCCCTCTCCTTGCATTCATATATTCGGTAGCATCTACAGCTAAACTGTTTCTTCCTCTTTCCTTTTCTCAAAATCCCAAATCGCGACATAATATCAATCAAACGTAGACGTTCGTTAATCAGCGCAGATTCGAAGAGTTGAAATCTGATACCGAGTCGAAAGAGTGGTTTTCAAGGAGTCGAAGAGTCGAAGAGTCGACAACCCAATCTTCAACTCTCGACTCCCCAAGTCCGACACCTCGTCCGACACTGTATAAAACTGGCCCAACCACTCTTTGAGTGAGTAGTAAGTTCGACTCTTCGACTCCGAATCCCAAACTGAGTTGAAGGAAGTGAAAGTTCGACTCTTTTGAGTCGACTCGGTTAACTAGCTAGGAGTCGACAGTTCGATTCACTTGGAAGGAGTCGAGATTTAGAGTCAACTCTTCGACTCCTTGGCCAACTCTAATTTAAATGGAACACTTGAAAATTACCCTATTGCTGTAAGTGCAAATCGAAATCTATTATCACAAATCTCCAAATTGCTAGGAAACGTGTAGCTGAAATTGGACTTTTATTATTATTATTATTATTATTTGCTATTGATTATTCTAATAAAAGGGCTTCTTCCTTACTGTTTTTATATAACATCCACGTTTCTCTGTGTTTTTTAAGTTAAATAGTTCTAGTATCATTAATACGACATATCTATTAATATTGCCTGTAAGCTATCAGGGTCAAACTCGATTTTCCCTCACTTGCATGGGACATTGTAAGTTTTTTCGAGGTACTATATAATGATTTGTAATTTCTTTGTAATTAAAGGTTTCATTCAGTGTGTATATTTTCCATTACACCCACATTTATCTGGACTTTTAAGTTATTTTTTCCTTGTATCATTAATGTATTTATCACTTAGTAATTAAGTTAATATTTTGATGTTCCCTGTCTCTGCTCCCTTTTTTTATTCGCTCCCCTCCCTTTTCCTTCAGTTGTGCATCGTGGAGATCGAGGTTATGCTAGAAGTTCTGTTTTTGTTTTTGATTTTTCCTTTTTTTAGAATTTTGATTTCACAAGTATTGAATTAATAAAGAATATTTATAAGAAGTGCTTTTTACGCATAAATATATAATATGAGGTTTCAATTATATTATAAACTGACAATAATCGAATAAACATTTATTCAAAATGTAATAACTCCTATAATTTGCTTTTAAAATAGGTTTATATTAATAAAGTAATAGTAAAGAAATTTAGAAAAGTAATAAATAGATATCATAGCAAAATTATTTTATTAAAGTCTTATAAAACGTTGATATCAAAATCATTTGATTTTTGCAATTAGAAGCTTTTTAATTTTTTATTGTCAATTAGATAATTTAATTAAATTTCAATTGCAATTAAACGAAACAAAATTAAGTTATAATTATGTCAAATAAATGTAATTAGCACTTTTAAAAAGTTTAATTTAATTTAATTTTAAATAACGATTTTTTTAAGTCATAAAAAACTATTCTTTAATAATTAGATGATTATTTATTAAAATGCAGCAATAATAGACTTACTTAAAATTATATTTATCTTAAAATCAATACTAACTCCTTGGGGAGAAGCGGCACGTTTACGTGCCGCAAAAAGGTTTAAGAATCCGTGTTTGTCAATACAAATCAATAATTCTAAAAATAATTTAAAGATTTAGTAATCAATTGAATATTTTAATTAATTCCCTTTTTCTTCTTTTTGTCTAATTAACGTAATTTATACACTTCAGATACTATTAAATTTCGCCACTAATGCTCTGTCATTTTTATATCCTTCTGAATGATTAATTAAAAATAATATAAAAAACTCCGAATAAGGGACACCTCTATAGGGGCAGAAGTTCCGGTCCCACAGGTGTCCCTTATTTAGAGGTTTTACTGTTTTAGTAAACAAATTAGTAACATCAGGATAATACTTAACGCTTTGGACGTTAAGCCATTTCATTTTATTCGTTTGAAAATGGTTCTCATAGAAAATATTTTGTGTCACTATACATTTTCGAAGTCTGAGAATAATAATGCTTTAAACGTGTTTTTCAAAAAAGTGCTTTCCCCCTTTGCAATGTTTGCGGGTAATCAATAATCTATTCAAGACCAGATTTGTGAGTGTCCGTGTCTGGGAAGAAACTCAACTTTTTCTTCCCCTGACAGCTTTGTCCCAACCCCTTGGACACATGTACTAACTAATCTCTGTAATCCCTTTTACAAGAAACTGGGATGTTGATTGCATACATTTTTGAAAACAGGTAAATCGCATTGGAGAGAAGAAAAAGAAAAAAAAAACGAGACTCATAGAAAACATGATATTTCCGCACTGATTTTAAAAGCTATCAAGGAATAGCTTACAAACTATTTCTTAAATAACTTTCTTGATGCATATTTCTTGATATATAAATTACTTACAGCTAATATAATTATTATAGCTTAGTTTTTAATCGACTTAATATAGTTTTAATTTTTTACTGTAGTAAAAAGGTTTAATTAAACATTACTATTCTTTTTACTAATATAGGTTATTTAACTTTAATTAACTAAAAAACATCATTTTTAAAAAGCTAACAAAGCAGATTTTTTTAATTTGATATAATATACAGTTAAATTCAGATATAGCTTATTAATTTTTTCAATTACACAAAATTATTAGAAATTATTATTCATACAAGACATCTTAGATTGAAGACTTTCTACAGAATATAATTTTAGAAGATTAGAAAATACATATTTATTAAAAAGGGAAAGCATTATTTCAAGAATATTTCGTCAAAACCCAAGAATGTAGCAAAATTAATTTAAAATTTTTAAATATTGGTTCAGATCTATTATAAACTTATAAGTTAAATGATTTTTTTAACTTCATATTTAAATTCATATATGGTTTCTTGTGTTTTACTAAATCAAGTCTATAAAAAATAGATCATAGAACTAGATTAGGCGACATAGATAAATTTTCTAAAGAAACTCATGCTTTAAAAATTTTTATGAAAAATAGAAAATAACAAAACAACGAAATAAGAAACTATACTGTTTTGTCGATAAAAATATCAGACAAAGAATTTAACAATATTAGATAATAATTAAATATGATTTTAGAATGTGTTTTTAGATTTCAAAATTTATAAACTGAAAAACATATGAACTATCTGATACGACACCAAAAATCTTTAACTAATGTTTTTAATTACAATTTACAATATGGTATCAAATTTAGTTAAGATTACATATGGATGTGATGTTGTTCTCTTCAAGAAGTTTGAAAATCGATACTAAAATGATGATAAATTCATTTTTTAAATGTTTTGTATCATAAAATACAGGAATTTTTTCTTTAAAGTGTGATTTGTAAAATAATTTTAGAACAAAGGAATTTTTTTTATTACTTCAATTTCTACCCCCTCCCCCTTTTTTTCTCAACCGTTTTTTTTTTTCCCCGAAATAAAAAATATTTTTAGCAATACCAATCTACACAGAACTTCATTACATATAAACCTTAAAATCTCATAAACTGTAGAAAAGAAAATCTTTGTGATACTGCAGGAAAAAAATAATAAAAAAATGTATATATATATATATATATATATATATATATATGTGTGTGTGTGTGTAGTTTCCAGAACAGTTAAAATAGCTCCTTTCATCAGCAAAAAAAAAACCGGGGATGTGTTCAACTAAAAATAAATAAATAAATAAAGGAATTTAAGAGAATGCAAACTCTATTATTTCCAACTGATGAAGAAGGATATTTTAACTGCTGTTAAAATTATATTCATGATTTTTTATTAGCAACTTCCTTTAAAGTAACAAGATGTGCTATCATTTCTACACAAATATTTACTTGAAATGTTTTGTAAGAAAATTTTGTTATTAGGAATGCTTCGAATATAGAATTTCTCTTATCACAATGCGTTACAAATAATTACATTTATAAAAAATACATTAAAAAAGGAATTCTCAAACTTTCAATAGTTTTGCAGTTAAAAACTATTTTATTATTTACTATGAAATTTATTTAGCGTTTAAATTTACTAGTATTAAATCTAATTAATCATACTAATATTTAAATTTCTATTAATTATTTAATAATTGACAATAATGTATTTCTGTATTTATAGCAAATGAAACAGAATTGGGAGTATTCTTTGAAATAATTTAAACATTTCAGGAATATTTTTAAGTTACTGAATTTTGCATACAGCGGCACCGACATGATATTGTTTTCAAGAGGTGTGGGACGATGGTGTCAAATTCAAGACATACTGAACGCACTTTCTCATGCATTTCCCTGGAGTAAAAGTTTGAAATTTAAATTCATAAAAAACTTTAAAATTAATAATTCTAATAAAAAGTAAAATGAAATAAATAAATAAATACCCCCCCCCCCAAAAAAAAAAAACATAAGTTTGAAATTGCATCTTAAATTTCAAATTTCAAAATTGAAATTTTTACAATAAAAGGAGTGATCTAAAATTTTATTTTTCTTCGTCACATCAAGATAATATGCACGCATGAGTATATAATTATAAATAAATTGCGCTAGGGGGAGGGGCGGTAGAACAATCACAGTAACCTAAAAATACATGACAGAAAAAAAAGACAGAAAAAGAAGGGCGAAAAAAAAGAAAGAAAAAAGTGACCAAAAAAGAGGGGGCAAGGGAAAAACGGCACATGAAAAAAAATTGCTATGCTTATATTTATTTCGGTATAAAGACATCTACACACAGCTATGCGAATAAAAATGTTTATTTTAAGTAACTGTCTACTAATGCGAAAATTGGAAAATTATGCACATGTTTGCATATGAGAATGCTCTTTACATAACTACTTGATTTTTGACTTACTCATGTTCACTTAATTATTTTTTATTAATTTATTTATATAATTTTAAAGAAATTAATTAAGATAATAATGACGGATTTTTTTAAAACTTAATATTATTTGAATCGTTTGTTTATTAGCATAAAAATGTATTTTTAATAATAATAAAAATTTTTAGACTTCTTGCATTAAAAATTTTTAATTTTCTATGCTTTGATCAGCAGCATTAGTATTTTTAAATTCTATTTGAACAAACAAACAAAAAAATTATAATAAGCAAGGAACAAGATCAGAGGCCGTAGTTAGAAGAGAATAATGGGGGGGGGAGGCATATTTCCCCCCCCTCTCTCTCTCTCTCTGAAGCAGAAAGATAAATTAATGCATACTCATGCTCTAGATACTATGTTTTTTATTCAACTCTTTTAATAATTTAATTTTATGCTAAGAAAAGAATAGGACGATGAAAAAATCGAGTGTATAACTAGTGCAATATTAAATATCATGTTAGTGCAATAGGATGAGCTAGTTTTCAAACGCTTATTTTAGTTACAATTTAGTATTTCTGCAAAATTGTGAAAGGGCCTCAAAACTAACTTAGTTTTTGAACAGAATTTCATTTGGATTTTCGGAACAGAAATTTATTGAGTAACTTTGGAATTTTTTCCAGGAAAGGCTCAAAATATGGGTGTTGCTGGAGGGGGGGGGGGTGAGTGGCCCCTAGAATCCCCTTTATCTACAGTCCTGAACAAGGACTTTGTTGAGATAACACCTAAAATAAGAAAATTAGCAAAGTTTGTTACCCCCCCCCCCTTTTTTTTTGACGCTTAATAAAAGCAATATGTTGCAGTCTTTTGAATTTTTGGTTATAGATCATGAAATTTCCAGACATATTATTCTAAATATTAAAATGTGAAATAAAATAAACACACCTATGAGATACTAGAATAATGCATAAAAGTACACCCCCCAACCCCCCCCCCCCCCACCCACACACATACACTCCCAAAAAAGAGAAATATCACATTTATTTAATAGTATACATAACAGAAAAGATAAAATTTTGCTTGTGGAATTTAGAATATGTAACAGGGATAGTAAAGTTTTATCCTATTTTTTTAATGACATAAGGGCCATATTTAAAAATCAATTTATTTATTTCTGACTTGGTACAAAAAATGACGCCTAAGAATTAATTTATGAATGCCAGATATTGAGTATTGATAAAAACGAGCATTCTCGTATGTGATTATTCAAGCGATTTTAAAGAAATATTCATCTACGAAAATTATACAAATCAGATATTTAGTGTTTCGTTACTTCTTAGTACTTAAATATAAAAAGAAAAAATATATATTTATCAATTTCTTGTCACCTTTTTTTTTTTTTTTTTTTTACCTTTTTCCGATCACAGATAAATAGACCAGAAGATATTATATTCAGCCATTCTTTTGTTTGTGTTTAAATGAGTAAAATCCAGGACGAAAAACGGCAGCTGAAGTTTCCTTCAGCTGCTTTTAATAAAAACTATGAAGTCGAACATTTTTTTTTCCTTTTTTAGGTGTAAGTAGAATATTTTTCAGAGAACTCTGTCGAAGTTAATCCTTTGAAACAAGACTAAAAAAGAAAACGATTGCCGCCCTGAGAAAACAATCGCTTATTAATAAAGATGCAAATCATCTATCGATAACTTAACAAAAAAAAAAAAAAAAAAAAAAAACAGTTATATTTGCAAGTACCGTGGTTTTATGTCTTTAAGTTTGTCCGTAATGTGCCAGAAAATTTGATATTGTATTGCAAGCTTTTTTTTCTTTTGGAGGGGGGGGGGGACGTTATTTTATAAACAGTCAAGAAAAAGCTATATCAAAGTTGTAATATGTTTTAACTGCAAGTCTCAAAGGAAAATTACTGCTTGTGGTCATTTCTTTGGAAACTTATATGTAAGTTTCCAAAGAAAAAGTTCCAGAGAAAAAGTTCTAAAAATGTTTCTTACATATAGGAGTAAAAGATATTTCATATTCGCATCATTGAACTTGAAAATGACACTTGGCAATTAAACAATACAATGACTCTTTATACCCCGACAGTACCGTTAAAATAACTGCTTATAAATTTCATTTAATATATCGATTAGAACTAATGAAGTTTAGAATGAGTTATATATATTTTACTTGATCTTATTTCGAAAGTATGTGGTTAAACAAAACAAAAATATTTTAAAATTGGTGATTCATCCCTTAATTTGTTACTATTAACTGGCTCAAGGGAGATCTTGCAGAGGAATGCTTTGGAAGACTTTTTAAGAGAATCTCTTTTTTTTATTATATTGTGATATATATGGTTATATATATCATGTCTTTTAGCTTTAACAATGAAATAGCTATACAATTATGTATGCTCTAAAATCTGAATATATTCATTTATCGACAAATGATTTACATCTTGAGTAATAAGCGACTGTTTTCTCATATTGAGCTTTATCAGACTATCGCGTGCAGAGATTCCATTCTAAACGACAATTCTAACAGCATTTAAAAAACGAATGCCGACGTTAAAAACTATTGGACTTCATTGTTTCCGAACAAGAGCACCTGCCAATTCCATAATAGAAAAAAAAACTGAATTCAAGAATAAGTCGTAAATTAATTAAAATATTTAAAAACATTTCTATTTAAACATCATATTTTGTGTGAGATAGTTAAAAATTTTATTTGGAATGGAATTTTTTTAATTTCTTTTCTGGTTCTCTCTTTTTCAAAATTAAAATATATATTAATCATTATTTCTTTGAATAATTCTTATAATATCCTTTTCTGTATGCACTTAACCATTTTTCATTTCCCTGCTACCTTACTTTTCTCCCTCCGCTTTAGTATAAACATTTTCTTTTTCGTGTAATGATTTATAAATGTTGCGTTATATAGAGAGAAACAGACTGAAATATGTTTAACAATTCAATTCACAGTTTGAACCAACCTCTAATGATAATCTATTTATGTCTATACTTTTTTCAAATCCCTTAAGAATTGGTATAGACAGGTTTCACAATATAATTTGAAACTTCACCATGATTTGAATAAAAATTGATCAATAGTAATAAATTAAAGAAAATATTTTTCGTTATCAGAAAACTCGTGACATTATTTTGGATATTTGGTATTTTATATATTATTACACAGCAAAAGTAATACAAAATAATAATAATTACAATAATAATAATAATAATAATAATAATAATAATAATAATAATAATAATAATAATAATAATAATAATAGCAGTTTTAAACATTTAATATTATAGTTAAATGGAAAATATCGAAATACTTTTTTAAAAAAATTAAAAGAGATTAAAGTATGTATCCTTTCAAATAGTAAATTAATGAATGCAATATGCAAATGTTTGAAAATATTAAAGTTATAGAAAAGAAATACAAAAGTTGTTTTAATATTGTGAAACATTTCATTAGAATATTATTCAAAATATTATTATAATGATATATAATCTTATGGAAAAGAATAATAAAGTAAAATAAGTAAACATTAATATTCTATGAATTTGTCAATGTTCATATAAAGAAAGTCGCGCATTAGTATCATCATTTAGTTTCACATTAGTATTTATTTTCAGTATAATGGCTATTCTTATCCATTTACAGAAAATCTCATTCCCTAAGCATTTTAGCATTCGACTACAATAAGGTTCTTGACAAATAGTCTACCTAAGTACGCCTATTGTGCGGTGGAAAGAAGGAGTGTTTGAAGAATCGCATTCTTTAGCGCAGGACAGGAACAACGGGAGAAAGCACAACCGCGTATAAGCGCTTATAAACATTTCAGTGTAAGAAAAGCTAACCGTCTAAACAAGCTTATAACCATTTAGAAGCGGAATACTTTGAGCGTGTGTAGACGCCTATAACCATTTAGAAAGGGAATATTCTGGGCGTGTGTGCGCGCTTATAACCACGAAAGGGTTAAGTCAATGGTTGACATGTACGCTGTGGGGGTAGCATCTTGCAATAAATCATCCAGTCTAGGAAGTGGATAAGTGTCCGGAGTCGTCTTCTCGTTGAGTTTTCAATAATCTATGCAAAGACGCGTCTCACCATTAGGTTTCTCTATAAGGACAACAGGAGCTGCATACGGAGATTCGCATTTTTCTATAATACCCTGTTCTAATAAAGCATCCAATTCTTTCTTCAACAGCTCTTTTTTCATAGGTGACATTCGGTAGGATGATCCTGCTACTGGTGCATGATCCCCTGTGGGAATATGATGTTCTATAAATGGAGTGGGCCCTCCCCCTGGTTTGAACACATCTTCGTATTCTCTAACCAATTCGCTCAATTCTTCACTTTGGTCTTCAGATAGATGATTTCCTTCTTCGTCACGTAGCACGCATGAATTAAAAACATTCGGCAGGTTCTTCGAAATCAATGGATCATTCTTTATATAAAAATCAAAAGTTTAACGAGGACTGTCATGAATATACCACTGTCGGTTCTTTACATCAAGAACAATTCCTGCCTTTTGTAAAAAAATCCATACCTACCAAAGTACGATTACCTTTGGCTTTTGGTAAAACAAGGACTTCTAACTTGAAAGATTTTTCCTTTTACTTCAACTGTTACTTCTGTATATAAGACTTCATAAGTTACTGTATCTTATTAGGTAAAGTCATTGTAATGACTTTGGTTTTAAAATAAATTTCCTGTGATTTTATTAAGTTATACAAAGCTTCTCCCGCAATGGAATTACTTGCACCTGTGTCAGTACACGCTGTTCCATAAAAACCATTTATGTGGACATCTATAATGGTAAGGTGAACAGAGTCTGATACACACGTATACAAGATTACGCTATTAATTTCAGTAGATCCCTTTTTGTTAGAAGGATTACATTTGGGACATTTTGAGCGAATGAACCCAGGATACCCACACCCATAACACGTTAAAGGGGGTCTATGATCCGAACGCATTCTATTGTTATCTGGAAAAATTTCCCTTTTCGGCTTAAAAGTATCATCTTTAAATCTATCATGTTTGTCGTAAATTTTCTCTTTAACCGAGTATTTGTTTTTAGGGATATTGCTATATGTTTCTTTTTTAGAATCTTTCCGAATATTATCGTAACTATCTAACTTTTCCGCTAGTTCTGCTGGAAATATTATATCACCCCATTGGTCCAAAACATGGTCCCTAAGGTCTGTCGGAGCCCTTTTTTGATATGATCAGCTGCCATGAGATCCCGTAATTGATCAAAAGTACTAATATTAAGACGTGAAATCCAGCCATTAAAATAATTTTGCAATTCAAAATAGAAATCTTTCCACGTGCATTCTTGAGTTTTCCTGTGTTTGCTGAATAACTGTCTAAATTTTTCCGAACTCAATTTAAATCTTTTTAAAAGCATTGTTCTTATATGTGCATAGTTTTGAGGTAATTCTTCGTGTTCCCTGGCTATCAAATTAGCAATATTACTGGGCACCGAACCAATTAAAAGTGTGACCCAAATATTTTCCGGAAATTTAAAAAATTTTAATTGGCGTTCAAACATTGTTAGAAAAATACTTATATCGTCATTATTTGGATCGAACTTGGGAACTAATTTTTGCAATTCAAATTTGAGATTTTGCTCATCCTAAGTATTTAAAGTTGAACCACTTGAATCAATTTTGCTTTCGATTCTCAATTTCGCAAGTTCGAAGGCTCTTTCTTGTTCTAACCGATGATATTTTTCAGCCTGTTCTTCTTTTCTAGTATTTATTATAGTATTTAACATTTCCTTTACAAAATATTCTTTATAATTAGGACTATTCTCTATTAAAGTTCGTAAATCAAAAATTTTATGCGACGCGTCTACAGTTTCTCCTAATTCCTCAGCCAAAATCTTTAAATCTTCCTTTTTCCCTCTAGCTAAAAACGCCATTTTCCTATTTTAATTTAAAACTCAACAAATTATAAAACAAACCGAAACAAACTTTGGTTCCCTGTACGGAAAATCACTTACCAAAAATTTAAACAAAATAATTAAAATAAACATATAAACAATATTGCAGTGAAATTTTAACAAAATTTTTCTTACTAAAGCAATAAACCTGTTTTGAAAACTAATAAACATATAAGCAATATTGCAATAAGATTCAAACAATTCTTCTTACTAAAGCAATAAACCTGTTTTGATAATAGAAATGTAACTAAATACTTACGTAATTACCAATCAAATACGTTTTTGTAAAATTTAACACGATCACGTTTCAATTTTTATACACATAAATACATTTAAATCAAGTAATATAACCCATGAATACACTTAAATAAACCGTATCATGAAATACATATCAATAATAATAAAAATAAAATAAAGCAATTTTCTAATTCAAGTTATTTTCGTTTATTCTGATACCAGCGTCAATAAAAGAAATAAAATCAAAAGTGTAAAAAAAAAACATGTAATCTTTAAAGATATTTGGAATAAAATAAAATAAATAAAAATAAAATTATGTCATGACTTTTTTTTATCGCATAAAAAAAAAAACAAAAAAAAAAAAAAACAAAAAAAAAATGAATCAAATAAATTTTTTACAACACCAAAAAATAAAATTAATGTACTTATGAAATCGAGAGCATATGAAAATTCTGTTTCTTTTTAATTGACTTCGCATAAAATAACATTCAATAATCGTAGATCAAAAGTAAGGCTTGCATTTTTTATTTTATTTTCTGACGAACAAAGAGCATTTCTGCATTAGATTTTTGACGATTGTTGTTAGAACATTTTTGTTCTAAAATACATCCATGACGTAACCACTTACTTCGTTTCCCATCTGACATTCGTAATACCTTTTACACATGCAGCCTTTTTAATATACAGGGTGTTTCGCTACCAGACCGACAAGCTTTGAGGGGTGATAGTAGACATGAAGATAAACATTATTAAATAGGAAACCATGGGGCGCAAATGTCTTCTGTAGGAGCTAGGAGCCATTAAAGTTTAAGGTCCAAAAATTCAAACGATGATAAAAAACGGAAAAAAAGGTCGATTCGTTTGCAGTTTTCACTAAAATCATTCTTTATATTACGATTTTGAAAAAAAATAAGTTACAAAGGTTACGTTCAAAAATTGTCGATAGAGGGCGCTTTAGACTTTACAGTAACGAACAACTACTTTTTACCGTTATTTTGGGCATGGGGTTGAAATTATTTTAAAGTTTAGATTTTAACTTAAATTTTAATCCCAAAATCAGAAACATTGGGATCGAGTAACTAGTGAAAATTGAACTGTGAACAGAGGGGCGGATTTTAAACAGTCATAAATATTATACAAACTGATCGATTTTGTTGCGGTTTGCGTGTAGGTCATTCCCTTGGTACTTATTTTATTCCAAATGACTTACAGATCTTGTGACTCCAATTTTTATAGAGGGCGCTTCCGACACATCTCCGACATTTCAATTGCATTACTCCTGGGTGTTTACTATCAGACCAACATACTTTCAGGAAGTGTTAGGAATGCAAAGCGACTCGGAATCACATAGGTATGTAAAGTTGAAAATCCCTTTTTAGCTTGGAATTTTATGGAAAACTGATGAAGAAGAATCAGTCAAAATATTTAAGTTAAAGACGAATACATACGGTACATCGAATGCGCCTTGTCTTGCCACGCGAACTTTGAATCAGCTTGCAATTGATGAAAAGGACAATTTTCCGCTAGCATCACGTGTAGTTCTTCAAGATTTCTACGTGGACGATGTATTAACAGGAGCTAACACTTTAAATAAGACTCAACAAGTGCCAGCACAATTAATCGCATTGCTTGAACGTGGTGGCATGAAGTTGCACCGATGGTGTGCTAATCACCCCAAACTATTGAAAATCGCAACTAGCAATCAAGAGTATACATTCAATGATCGTAATGCGGACAAGAGCACTAAAACTCTAGGATTGTTATGGAATCCAGTTCGTGACTGCTTTTCGTTTAATTCCTCAGTTAAGGAACCAGTTGTATACTCAAAAAGAACTGTTTTATCCGACATAGCTCGTATCTACGATCCATTGGGATTACTCGGTCCTGGAATAGCTAAGGCTAAGATTTTCATACAAAGACTGTGGCTGTTAAAGCTAGATTGGAACGATCCACTTCCAGATGACATTAAAGATGAATGGCGACGCTTTACCAGAACGCTTCAGAATATAAACAATTTAAAAATCAATCGTTTTGTTTTAAACGAAGGACGTTCGGAAGTTGAACTGCACGGCTTCTCCGACGCATCTGAACTCGCATATGGAGCAGCCATTTATCTACGCTGTTTCACAACATTTAATACATCTTTAAATTTACTGTGCAGCAAGTCTAGAGTTGCACCATTGAAACCATTGACAATCCCACGATTGGAATTGTCCGCAGTTGCCTTATTGTCTCAACTCGTATCTAAGATAGTGAATGTACTAAGGTTGAACATCAGTAAAATAATATTATAGTGCGTTTCAACCATCGTCTTAGCGTGGATTCAGACTCCCCCTCATCTATTTAAAACTTTTGTGGCCAACAGAGTTTACAAAATCCAAGAGTTGACCCAGACTTTTCGGTGGAGACATGTGCGTTCAGAGGACGATCCAGCAGACCTTGTGTCTCGAGGACTGATTTTCGACAAATTAATTGATTGTGAACTTTGGTGGCATGGTCCTCTCTTCTTAAGAAAAAGAGACATTGAATCCAAACACAACATTGATTTAGAACAAGTCAAAAACAATAGTAACTTTTCAGCAGAATTAAAATTGAAAAACAGTACAGCATTAATAATTTTAAATTCTAGTGAATTTGTAAATGAAATTTTAAGTATCAGCAATAATTATACTAAAATATTACGTGTTTTAAGTTATATTTTCAAGTTCTTAGATAACACAAGAAAATTAGCTGAAAAAAGAAAGGGACACGTAAGTATAGAAGAATTATCACGATCAGAAATATTTTTAATTCGGGAAATCCAAAAACTTGAATTTAAGGCAGAATATACTGCATTGTTAGAAGGTAAGCAAATTTCTAAGAAAAGTAAATTGCGATTGTTAAATCCCTTTTTAGATGCCGATAAGGTGCTAAGAGTAGGAGGGCGTTTAGATAATGCAGACCTAAGGTTTGCTCAAAAACATCAATATATTTTGCCATCTAAGGGTAAATTATGTAGCCTAATATCAATTTACTATCATAAAAAATATCTTCATATAGGTGCACAAGCATTGTTATGCTACTTGAGGCAAAAATACTGGCCGCTACGGGGTAGAAATTTAGCTAGAAAAATAACGCATGAGTGTGTAACTTGTAGTAAAAGCAACCCCATAACTATACAACAAATCATGGGTTCTCTACCCAGAGAGAGAATACATCCTAGAGCACCATTTAATTACGTGGGAACAGATTTTGGTGGCCCCTTTTTCATAAAATATAAGGGACAGAGAAAGGGAATTCTTAATAAAGTGTATTTGGCAATCTTTGTTTGCTTTGTAACTAAAGCAGTGCATCTCGAACTAGTGTCAGAATTGACTACGGATGCATTCATTGCCACCTTAAAAAGGTTCATTGCTAGGCGCAGAAGGTGTGCAGTAATCTTTTCAGATAATGCAAAAAAATTTGTTGGTGCTAACGCCGAGTTACAGAGACTCCATAATTTACTAAGACATCCTGAAGAGAAGTTAGCGAATTATTTGTCAGAAGAGAATATTATTTGGAAATTTATTCCACTCAGAGCACCTAATTTTGGCGGGTTGAGAAAGGCAGGAATAAAATCGGTAAAATATCATCTAAAGCGAACGGTAGGTAATGCAAGGCTAACGTTCGAAGAGTTATTAACTGTAATTGCTCAAATAGAGTATATATTAAATTCACGGCCAATCACTCCATTGTCTTCAGACGTGAATGACTTGGAGGCCTTAACACCAGGCCATTTCTTAATCGGAAGGCCTATGACAGCCATCGTTGAACCAGAATTAATTAATGTTAACGAAAATAGACTATCTAGATGGCATAGAATTTCAAAATACATTCAATTGATATGGAATCGTTGGAATAAAGAGTATTTAAATACGCTCCAACAACGCTCCAAGTGGCAATTTGAAAAAAATAATGTTAACATAGGAACCCTAGTGTTGATAAAGGAAGGTGACCTCCCTACAAATAAATACTTACTAGGACGCATTATAAATATTTTCCCAGGTGCAGATGGTAAGATTAGGGTTGTAGAAGTAAAAACCGCTAGGGGAATACTTAAAAGAAGTATTTCAAAAATTGCGTTATTTCCACAACAAGTCTCAGATAACTAATTACGAAATGTAAAAAAAAGGGTTTTGTTATGTATTTTTATTTTTATTTTTCCTATTATTGTATGTTCATAATTGTATTTTTCATTGTTAAAAGAAAATTGTTGTATTGTATCATATTACTTAGGCATTTGTAATGTTAATATTTTGTACTGTATAATTTATTGAAGTTGACCCTTCAATGTTGGGGGGTATGTTAGAGTTATTTGTAATTTATCTTTGAAATGTGGCATCACATAAGTTCGCTAATGTATGTAACTATAGAAACGCAAATCGTCTGTGTTTTCTTAGTTTTTTTTTTCTGCTTGAAGAGCAAGCAACGCTTCGCAATATCTTAAAATAAAGTATGTTACAGTCTTATACTAAAGCATGTGAGTTTATTAATTACGTGAATACGCATCGCTGAAACATACACCCCCGTAATTGATCTATGCATCCGATTCTCATAAAATTTGAAATGACTCGACAAAATTATGTAATAATTATACATTTTAAATTTCAAATGATTCGGTTGGGTAGTTTTTCCGTTGTTATCTGCGGACAGACATACGGACAGACTGAATGACAACTATAGGTTCTACGTATTTACATAATTACGAACGCAATTAAAAATCGTATGAATACTATAAAATTCTCAATGTTGTAAAAATACTTTATTTTCAATTTTAAGCTATAACTTTTGGTGAATAAATTCAAGACTCATTTTAATTATCACACAGTTTGTAAAATGTAATACTCGGATGAAATAAACTATAGAAAATTATTAATCGTTAAGGCAAGTAGTTATTTGGTTAGATTCTAATTTTCACACATTGTACTTTTTTGACAAGAGTTGAAATGGAGTTTCAAGTAGATATGCCAACTCGAGCTGCATTGGGAAAGTACTTGCAAAATTTGCTAATTAATTTTTTTTTTTAAAAAAAAAGAAAGAAAGAAATGAACAAAAAAAAATAACTTGCAGTTTTTTTGTAATATTATCTTTATAATAATGAATGATAATAGTTTGCAGGGTTCTCGCTGTCGCTCAAAATCGTGCCAAACTATGACTAAATTCTTCATTTGGCGAGTAAACAAGTGATTAGATTTGCCAAATTGCTAGTGCTCAATTTTTTCTTTTTCGTTTTTCATACATATGCCTACATAAATATTTTTTATATATTTGTAGCGGATAGTTGAAATTACATTAATAACAATCGTTGTTGCAGTTATAAAAACTTAAGTTATTTTAGAAGATATTGAAAAAAAGGGGGTGCATTAAAGGACTAAAGATTATTATTTTGTGTTTCACAGCGTATCTATTTGGCTAGCACTTTTTTCATTTGGCAAATATTTTTAATTTTTAATTAGCCAAGTTACTAACGTTGGTCAAATGTCAGCGAGAACAGTGATAGTTTGTAAAAAAAAATCATTTAATTCATTTTTGTGAGTAACAAATATTTTTTGCTATACATAGTAATTTTATTTCTATTTATAAAAATGTACTTATAAATTTTTTAGTAGCAATTCCATGTTTGGGATTTGTGAAGGAAATATTATTAAAAAGTGCTTGCAAAATTTGTTGATTAAGATTGATTTTTTTTTTCAAAAGAAAGATGAACAACAACAAAAAAGATAACTCTGAGTTATTTTTGTAAAATTATCTTTATAATAATGAATGATAATAGTTTGTAAAAAAATCATGTTATTCATTTTTGTGAGTAATAAATTTTATTTGTCACACATAGTAATTTTATTTATATTTATAAAAATTTACTTATACGTTTTGTAGTAGCAATTCCATGTTTGGGAATTGTCGATGAAGTATTATTTACGAAATAAATTTACAAGTCTCTAAAATCATTGTAAATTAAACTTAAAAATTCGTTATTTTTGACAAAAAAAAAAAAAAAAAAAAAAAAAAAAAAAGATAAAAATTGTTTTATAAAACGTAGCTAAAAATAAAATTTATATGAAACACTTATAAATTATGACTATATTATTTAACGATACTCGTTTAATTTATATTTATTTCAAGTGCCTGATACGCGATTTACAGATTAAACTAATTTTTATTTTAAAAAACTCTTATGCAGCTGTGCCAAACCAGTGGGGAATCTCCATAATATTCACTCAAGCATCAAAACATTTATCCATCCCCAAATTTTGCAAAGAACTTGCCTGGATGACGTGGAAGGCACATAATCCATTGGGAATGGTACATAAATGCTGCTAGGAAGTCTCAGAAATCATGTTTGCGCTTATGAAGGGTAAAGGCTGCTGATGTAAGCTGCTTTGGGAGAAGACCGAATTCGGTCGTCCGACGACCCAAAACGAGTAACTGAAACGGCACGTCTCATGGGTTCCTCGGGACATATCGCTGTTAATATTTGTACAAATTAGATGAATGGCGATGAAACCAAACTGTTATAAAAACGTCTTAAACACACCATAAAATATATTAAAATGCGCGAGGCCCTTCGAAAGAACTAAAGCTTTCAGTGACGTAAAAAAAACATTCGTCCACTATGAATGCACCTCTTATGCGCCTGTCGCAATTCTTTCGAAGGGCTTCGCGCATTTTGATATATTTAATAGGGTGTGTTTAAAACTTTTTTATAACAGTTCAATTGATTAGTTAAAACTTATTTTCTTGGCGATGAAACCATCAGCAGAAGACATCGAGTTGGTCGTATAGGTGTCATCAAACAATAAGGACGTCGAAGACCCCTCCCCCCACACACACTTGGTAAAACAAAATTGGCACCAGAGACTGGCTTAATTTACATCCCAAGACAATGCAGGTTCAAGTGGAAATTTTTCGGAGCATACCGTAATTTGCCGCGTTTAATTCGCGGATCAAACAATTCTTTTTCGACGCTGAAATATTTTAAAATTATATGTAACTTCTTATATCGCGGTAAATATTTGGCTTCAATTACAAAATAAAATTTCAGGGTCGAAAAAGAATTGTTTATACGCAGAAAATTACAGTAATGTTCAATTGACACTGTTGAATATGACACTACGGGGCTAACGTCCTACTCGTGTACCCCTGTTGACCAAGCATAATCGACCAATACTCCTGCACTACCCCAGGGAACATCAAGACTGGAACATGGAAGGAGAGAGGTGTATGAAACACGACTTATGGTTTCGAAAGCTAAAGTATTTTTTTTTTTTTTTTTTTTTTTTTTTTTTTTTTTTTTGTAATCTGAAGTCAAAATCGAAAAGGTAAAAACTAGCCCGGTTGTAGATCATGCTCAGCTATTCTATTGAAAAAAAATCTTTAAAATATTAGAATTAAAGCGATATATTTGAAAAGAACGACCCCATAGCTTAATATTACAATCCGGGTCTTTTTCAGTCAATAGTGTGTGCTCTTAAGCTTTGGAAAATGTTCTCATGGGCCTCTCTGGGACCTGTGTTTGTTGTAGAACAGACCACGCACTATCTTAACATCACTGCGGATCATTTGCATTACCATCACGTGACATCTGTCTTCCGAAATGGAAATGGAGTCTTCGTACAAGACAACGCTCCACGTCACAGGGCTCAAATTGTGCTCGATTGGTTCCAGAAACATCTATATATACGTATGTGGCACAAAAATCACGATTATTTGTTAAATGTTTAATGGCAATGTCCAAATGAAGCGCATCTTATGGGTTACTATGCAAAAGTTCTTTAGTAAGATTTACGATGTGGTAAATTGGATTTATTTATGTTTTGTTCTTTCGCTGCAATCATGGAGCTTAAAAATATCATTTATATTTTTTCTGTTCTTTTTACTTAAAAAAATAAATAAAAGTAATGAATTTTAAACTTTTCAGTTTCAAATTAAAGCTATGTATTGTAAATGAAATGATTGAAAGGATTATATTATTACACCACATTCGTGAGTTATTTTTCTGACGCCAATTCCGCGAAAACTTCGTTTTCAAATACCAGTTACATACATATTTTTAAACTAATTTCTATTATTTTAAAAAGGATATAATAAATAAAAGAGTTTAGCTAATAATTATAGAATAAAACTATTTATACCATTTAAAAAAAGAAAATAAAAGTAAAAAAAGTTTATTAATAAATAACAATATCCAGGTTACCATTCGATGCACATATAATTGCCTTATTGTTGCAATCGCGCCAATGTGGTGCGTATATGACATTTGTGTCTATTTCTCTTGCAGAATCTTCTATTTTGGCAAAAAACTGATATTAAAATAAATTATGAATAAAAAGAATATGATTTAACGCTTGGTATACATTCAAGGAAGACCAAACGGTCCCCAAAGGCGGCTAGTAATAGTAAATTCCAGTTAACAGCCTGGTCAGCTAATCGACGAATCTTAATCCGACAGAGCACATTTCGGGTGTCATTCAACGGCATCCCAGAGCTCAAAAACAACCATTTTTAAATATCCCGGATATACATGACCGCTTCAAGAACAACTAAAGCGATTTATCTTCATAGAGCTTGTGGCATCCATGCCAAAACGATTTGCAGATGTATTTCGGATCAAAGTTGGGCTTTGGATGTTTTTAGGTAGGTGGTCATAATGTTCTGGCTCATAAGTGTATACATATATGTAGATGTTGTATGCTAATTGAGAAATTAGACTCATTGCAAAGAGCCTAATCTGTTTGAAAAGAGCTGGGCTAATTTGAGAATTATCTCCCTTTTTCAATTAGCCTGACAGTTTCCCGGCATTTTGCAAAGAGCCTAAAGAGCATTAGGCTAATTGAAAACTGAACACTGGGTCTCTCAATCAGTCTAGTATTTTCGAGGCTTATTTCAATCTGCCTTGACAAACTTAAGCTAATTTGAAAATGATCAGTTAACTTACAATTATGGGGTATTATTTTAGGCTTATTCATCCATAACCCGACCCGAACCAGGATAAAGTTACAACAGACCGTACTCCGATCCGAGCGCAACAAATTAATTTCAGTTTATACACAAATTCCGTCCTGTTTATTCTTCTCCGGTAAGAATAAATAAACAGCCTGCGCCACTTAAATTATCTCTTTAACATTAAAAAGCATTAGCCCCCTTCACACACATACATCCTAAATTAAAAATCTCTAAAACTTTATTTTTAAAACAATCTTTTGCTCTCAGGTAAGAAGTAAAGGAATAAACAGCATGAAAATTACCCTCCTTTCTCTCAAAGTTTTATTGCCCCCTACTGTAATTCCACACAGACATAGTTTAACATTTTTAATATTATTCTTTCAAATTCTGCTCTATTACTTATTATGTAGTAAGGTGACTTATCTAAGATCCTCATTGAGATTCAAATTTTTTCTTTACCCTTTGTCAACAAGCAAAGAAGACAGGATTTCTACGAATATGTGGGAAAAAATAATAATTTTGAAGTTATTTGCAGTTTTGCCATTCTCATATACAGGTATCTTAAAGGTAGTAACCTGTACATGAATCACATGTACAGGTTACTATAAAAGAATGATTCCTTTTCAAAACCTGATTTATTCAAAAAATATTATGCATGCAAATATGATTGAAATATGAAACTGATTGCATAATATCCAAGTTTTATGCTCACTGTACGAATGTTTTACGTGTGCCCTGAACACATAACACACGGTATGTTGACACATCCTGTATACAGGCGGTAGCTGAATTATATCCGCACAGTTTGTAACGTGATACAAGTCAGTTCTTTTTTGTACTGCCTTCTGAAAAAACGTTACCCCGGTTGAAAAACTCGCTCGCAACGAAGCCCCGAATGCGAAAGTCGACATGATATGGGTTTTCCTGTCTGACGCAATCGCCAGCCTGCAGTCGGACAAGAACGTACACTGCCAAACGCACGTCCTGTACCTAACAGTCCGGCCGAAGTGACATGAATCCCATCAGGCTCAAAGAGCCTTTCTCTCGATTCGCCCCGGCTACCTGCAGAAACCGTACACCTACAAAAAACCCACGAGCCACTGCCGAAGGTCCCGAAAGAGCAGTTGCGAGTCTCTCTAAGATCAACTACTATAACATTAAAAACATTTTTAGAGAGAAACCGATGACCTCTTGCTTTATCCCGGTGAGACGAAGTAAACCTCTTCTGGTGGCTCCACCTAGCTGGGGGATATGCGTCCTTTTCCCCGGAAGTACTCGTGAGTGTGTACTTGCTACGTACCGCCCGGGAGCTCAAAGAAGGGACCTCTGGTGGAGTCCGGAGAGCTGAAGAAAGACTCTCCTTGATGCCACAGACGCCACCCCACTCGGGTCAACGCCTTCCCTTCCACGGTGTACCGACTTACGGACAATCCTTAGGTTGCGCCTGCTACGTGATACTGATTCCGGTCGAGCCAGGAGCCTCTAGCTGAACCTGAAAAGCTGAGGAAAAACTTCACCCCCGCCCTCCTTCACACCTGCTTGCGCAGAGGTTACGAGGTGGTGTCCTGCACGTCAGTTGCGACACCAGGCGGGTCTGGAAAGTTCCGTCTAGACATCATAGGCACCGCCTTGAAAAGTTAACGTTTCACTGGTATGACAGACGAACATTTTGTATGTTCTAAGACGCATAAACACTTTTCAAGCTTAAATCTCCACTTCGAGAGAGACAGAATTGCACTTGTTACCGATGCTGAACTAGTGCTGTAATGTTACCTGGTTACAGATTTGAACTAGTACTGCCACGCCACGTGGTATACAGTACAAATTTGGATATTTTGTGATTATTTTCATATATGAATGATATTTGTAAGCATAATACTTTTGAATTAATCGGATTTTGAAAGTGAATGATGATTCTTTTATAGTAACCCTGTATATTTTAGATTTTAAAATAATATCGCGAATCTCATGTACAAAATATATTATCAAGGGTGACAATAACCAAATAACACAAGATTAAAATCTTTTCAATATATTATCAACGGTGACAATAACCAAATAACACAAGATTAAAATCTTTTCAATATATTATCA
Source organism: Maratus speculifer (assembly GCA_964019185.1). Taxonomy (NCBI): domain Eukaryota; kingdom Metazoa; phylum Arthropoda; class Arachnida; order Araneae; family Salticidae; genus Maratus; species Maratus speculifer. The sequence continues at coordinate 356,516,459 of OZ025296.1, forward strand.
AGGGTGACAATAACCAAATAACACAAGATTAAAATCTTTTCACCTCTCCTTCTTAGTCCAAGAGTTAGCCGCCCCTGCCCTATATTATCGAGCACAAGAGAAAACCCTTCATTTTATGGAATAGTAATAAAACAAATCTAATGATCCATGTCTGCCGGAAGCGAAGTGGTGCATAAGCCAAAAAATAATACCACTAGTGGTTGAATCATAGGCTTAGCATTGTTTTCCTGCACCAGTTTTCCATGTATTCATACTTGTGATTGTACGGCATACACAATTCTAAGCCTACGAGTCAACCACTGGTGCTATTCATTTTTGGCTTGTGCACCCCTTCACTTCCGGCAGACATGGATCATTCGATTCCTCTATTACTACTCTTCCATAAAATAAATTTTTTTTGCTTGTGCTCGATGACTTAGGGTTTTGTGCGGTCGGCTCTTCGACTATTTCATGTCTAGAAATTCACCCATTTTTCTGGTATTGGAGAATGAAAATTTAATAGGAGCCTTAGATCATCATTTATTTATTGTTGGTACAAAGTAGCAATGTAGTAAAAAAAATCTTTAAAAAATAATTTTAAAGTTTCTACGTTTGAGAAATATATATTTTTTTTTTTTTGGATAGGATAGCTAACTTAAATGATCCTTTTATTATTGTAAAAAAAACAGTTACAAATAAAGCATATAAAAAAAGAAAAAAAAGATTTCAAACCATGTTTACTGACAAGGAAGGTCTCCATACGGGCATAGTCGAAAAAATTACAGAATGTTCTTCTCATGTGGATATATACGTTTGTAAGAAAATTTTCGGCAAAACCCCTTTAGAATGTGCGTAAAAAAATAATATTTAGCGATTTATGACCGGTTGGCGTCGAAATAAGATTTCAAAAATATTTTTTTATGTCAAATGCTTTTTAAGTTAAAAATGTTTCATGTTAAACTTGTCTTTTTTGCACATATATTTAAATATCTTTAGTTTTGTCTGTTTTAACTGTAGCTTTACCATATATATGTATATATATAAAGTGAAATTTAACCAAGAAATTTTATGAATAAAAAAAATAAAATCGTTTCAATCTCAAAAACAAATTTAATTGAGCACTGTCGATTCAACTTCGTTGCTGTGGAAACAAAAATTTCTCCGATAATGAAATGTATTGCTGCAGCATTCTTCATCTGGTCTTAATTTTGGAATACGCTTAAATATATGAAAAAAATTATACATGAAATTATTGTTGAAGTGATAAAATTAAAGAACTACAACAACAAGCAACATAAATATGTAATACAAAAAGAAAATATATCCGTTAAACTCCTTAAATTTTTTTAGTTAAATTCATTAAATACAATTTACACGCATTCTTAAAATCAATTGATAAACAATTTTCAGTTACATTAAAATCGTTTGCTGTTGGCGAGGAAATGTGCTGCTCGCCAAATCGTATGACGCTTTCGTTTTTCACGCTAAATATTCTAAAGTATTTTAATTTTTTTTACAGATTTTCTAATGAGATTCTGCTGCTAAATTTGAATGATCCCTTATTACATACATGAGTAGTTAAATTAGTATTTTTTTTTCAAAAAAATCTGAGTATACCCAGTATGGAGACCTTCCTTGTGAGAGAAGGAAGAATTGGAGGCGAGAATATGTAGATTATTAATTAGATATCGTTACTACAAATTCAGAAATAGAGCAGAAAAAGATAAAAAAAATTTAAAATGTTATGAAATTTGTTGGTCGAAGAAACAGATATTCATGATATTGGGGAAGGACAAGCGGAAACAACAGACAAGCAGAGATTTTGACAGTAGGGGATAGTTTTGGGTAAGATATTTATTTATTGTTAAATACATACATATGCACTGTTACAAATATATGCTTATTTTTTTCATACAATTATTTTTTTTAATAAATCAGAAAGCAAGTGAATTTAAAAATAAAGAGTTATAAAAATTAAACAATGCGTGTTTGCTATTAAACCGAGAAAGCCGTTACAAATGATTTCAAGGGGAAATATTTAGATGAGATTATTTATTGCTAAAATATTTAAAAACAAGATTTTAAATTTTGTTAAATGGAGGATTTTAGGGGAAGAATTTAAATAATTCTTTTTTTATGCAGGGATCAAGTAAAAAGCTCGATTTTCATCCCTGTATTAACCCTCTTTCCTTTTACATTAAAGATAAAAATGGTTTTTTTAATAATTTTTCTAAATCTCGATTATCTACTCTTTTTTCAAATTAAACTTTTTTTTCTTTTAAAAGAAAAAAAAGACTTACCATCGACACTATACGAAATGTAAAAGAAAAATAAATACGTTGCACTCTCTGTTCTACAGAAAGCATGTTTCAGGAGACCTCAGAAATTCCTACTCGTTTCATTCAATAATATTTCTTCAAATAATGCAAAATAAAACCACAAACGATTTTCCACAGAAACAACATTATTACATGTATTTATTTTGAGCATAGGTACTTCTTCCTTCTCCCGTCGACCCGTTTCGCCAAATTATAGAAATCTCCAAACTGTTGGCCAAATTATATAAATTGATGTAATTTTTATGTTTAAAAACGGAAGAACAAATAAATTATCAAAACTTAACAAAAATTACAAATAAAAATTTGAATTAAATAACAGTTCAAGACATAATAAACACGTGTATCGTAGTTAATGTCAAGTTAATGTGACATTTACAGTCATCTATTATTGGCATGTAATCTTATAGTTTGGCGATAGTTTTTTTTAATCGACGGGATAAACAAGATACACAGGAAATAAACAGAATAAACCTGAGTGTATTTTTGAAGAAACTGCAAATGCTACAGTCAATCAGGGTAACTTAGGACCGAGAGAAAGAGAAAAAAAAGATTAAATCTGTTATATCACCTGAATTAACGGAAAAGAATTTGTTTTCAAAAATATAGACAGATGCAATAGTGTGTATTTGGCAGCTCATCGGAAAGAATTCATGAAGGTGGCAGAATGGATCAAAGTTTTGTAAAAGTGGAGCAATGTTACCCCAATTGACTATAACATAATTAATTTTCAATAATAAATGGGGCATAATAAATCCCAGTATCTTACATCCATTACATAGCTGCCTGTGTAATTCCAAACAGTTAAGTCATAGTCAGATGGGCATGAGCTATACCGAAATGATAAAAAATTTTTAAGTACGATGGAAAGTTTTAGGGATTGAATTTGATGAGGCAAGCAAATATTTCATTCTTTTTTCCCCAATATTTATTGACATAACAGACACCAGGCTGTTATTTTCTAACGAAAAAAAATTAAAAAAGGCGAACTTGAAATTAAGAAACTTAAAAGATTACGTAAGCTATCAGCAGTGTTCTCGCTGACATTTGACCAACGTTAGTAATTTGGCTAATTAAAAATAAAAAATTCGCCAAATGAGAAATGCATTAGCAAAATGGATTCGCCGTGTAACATTAAAAATTATCTTTAATCCTTTAATGTACTCTTTTTTCAAACATGTTTTTATAACTGCGATAACGATTGTTAATAATCTAATTTCAACTATGCGCTACAAATATATAAAAATATGTATGGATACATATGTATGAAGAACGAAAAAGAAAAGCAAAAGCAAAATTTGATTACTAGCAATTTGGCGAATCTAATCGCTAGTTTATTCGCCAAATAAAGAATTTAGTCGCAATAACGAGCGATAGCGAGAACTCTGACTATCAGTAGACACACATTTTTTCTCTTAATATTATGAGTAAGTCAGGGGTCCATTTCCTTTTCAAAACTAATATTTTCAGCTTCAATATTACTAAGAAAAACAATTTTATCTTCAAAGAACTTTATTGTGGAAAATCAGGTTAAACAAATGTTTTTTTTTAATTTTAATACTATTAATCATTATAAAATTTTACAGATTGTAAGTGTAATAAATTAGAGATTTGTAATATTTTTCAAATATGAAGCATGTTAAAATAAAACTGTGCTTGCCATGGCTCGTGGTATAGTTTGATGATGTGCTGATTTACTGGTTTAATAGGCAAATTTTTTTGTGTCACTGCTCTTTTTGTGCACTGTTATAAATGAAAAGAATTACTTCTTTATTTCTGCAATATACTGCAATTAACAAATTTTAGGTGCATAATGTAACACTTAGATAACTTTTTTGGAGTTTATTTTTGTTTATCGCTCATAAAGATTTTCTCGGCAGTGTGAATTAACAGATGCATAATTTAACAAATCTTTTGAAGAATATCGCGACACATCTCTCTCACACAAAAGATTTCTCTTCAGAATGAATTAAAATATGTTTGCTTAAAGCATATTTCTCACTAAATTTCTTGTTGCATATGTCACACTCAAAAGGTTTTTCACCAGTATGAGTTAATAGATGGCTGCTTAAATTGCCCTTTTGAGAGAATTTCTTGTTGCATACATCACATACAAAAGATTTCTCACCAGTATGAATTAACATATGGCTGCTTAAATGGCCCTTTTGAGAAAATTTCTTGTTACATATCTCACATACAAAAGATTTTTCACCAGTATGAATTAACATATGGCTGCTTAAATTGCCCTTTTGAGAAAACTTCTTGTTACATATCTCACATACAAAAGGTTTCTCACCAGTATGACTTAAAAGATGCATGCTTAAATGGCCCTTGTGGGAGAATTTCTTGTTACATACCTCACATTCAAAAAGTTTATAACCAGTATGAGTTAACAGATGGCTGTTTAATTGACCCTTGTGAAAGAATTTCTTGTTACATACCTCACATACAAAGGGTTTAAATCCAGTATGTCTTAACAGATGGCTGCTTAAATTGCTCTTTCGAGAGAATTTCTTGTTGCATATCTCACATACAAAGCGTTTCTCACCAGTGTGAATTAATAGATGGCTGCTGAAATCACTCTTTCGAGAGAATTTCTTGTTGCATATCTCACATGTAAACGGTTTCTCACCAGTATGAATTAACAGATGTGTACTTAAGTGATGCTTATGAGAGAATTTTTTGTTGCATATCTCACATGCAAAATATTTTGCACCAGTATGAATTAACAAATGGCTACTTAAACTACTCTTTTGAGTGAATTTCTTCTTGCATATATCAGACGAAAAAGACTGTTTTGGGATAAATTTTTCCATAACTCACAAAATAGATTTTCCAGGCTGAGAGTCAGAAGCTGCTTCTTTCAAAAGGTTCTGATAAGAGATACTGTGCTACATCTGTTTCACACATTGAAGATATTTTGACTGATATGATGTGTTAGATTAATGGCTCTATGCATCTGCAGTAAAATAAAATTAATTAATATCTGTTTAACATTTTATTAAAAACAAACAAAAATACATAAACGTATCATGAAAATTTAAGAACATTGTAGAAAATAAATTGCAATAAAATTTCTGTCTTTTTATTAAAAACTGCAGTAGAATTTCAATTATCTCAAGTTAGCGGAATCAAAGGTGTGTCAGATGCCCTTCCTAACAGTATAAAGATTAAATTGTAAAAAAAAAACCCAGCAATATTGTAAAAATAAATGACTCATTATAAATAAAATAAAAAAAAACCCACAAGAAGAAAATTTTATAATTTATTACCATCTAAAGAAACGATGATACCTTTAGCAAAGAATAAAGAGAAAATGAAATTTTATTGTGGCTATGGAATTTTAATATGTAAATGAGTTTAGTAAGGAATTTTTCGGATTTCAGAACTTTTTTTTTATCTAATGTGAATGCTTATTTCTGAAACATGCCATATCGTTTAATACAACTTACACAGTAATTAAATAATGCAATTAGTGGCACAGCCAAGCGAATGCCATGGATATCCCCCCCCCTTCTCAAACGGAGTATTTGGGTTTCTGAATCGTGCAATCAACAACACTCAAAACTATTAAATCGGAATGATAAAGAACCCATGAAAATTTTCCTTTTAGACAAGTATTTGTCTTAAATGGATATAATTCGAAGTCATGTCTTTTTCCAGGGGTATGAACTTTTCTGTTTTATAAAAATTTTCAATATAAACATGCTCCGTTTTAACTGAAGCCTCAAAAACTATTATAACATATTCTCTCTGTAGTGCTCTTGAGAAGAATGTAAATATATTGCAACGAATTGTTCGAAGGTGACCTATCTTAAAAGATAAAGAAAATCAGGATTACACGAAAATTGCATTACATATTTAAAGTTCCTAAAACTTGAAACCTATCTAAAATGAAACATTTTGCAAAATCTTGTATCCTTCTTGGCAGGTTTTCGGAGAATATGTACTCATCCCGTAAGTGGGAACATTTGACGGCCTCAAAGAATAAGTATTACAATTACACCTGCTAAGATGGAAATGGGCTTTGATGGGACCAACTGACACTGACAATTAAGGAAAAAGACCAGTTTATACAAATGCAATAACGTCCCCATGATTGAGTTTTGAGATAATTATTTTTGTTTATTTTATAACTTTATATAAAATATAGTGGACTCCCTTAAACGTGCCACCCTAAAATCAGTAATTCACTAAAATTCACACATAATTTAAAGATGTAAACAATGAAGATTTAATTTCAGATATAAGGACAAAATTTAACCTTTTTTTGCTTTATGTCAATTCCATATATATTTTAATAGTACGTATGTGTTAACGGCACGGCAGCAGAAGTTGCGCTAATGCGCCAATAAAGAGCAATCTTGTTGTTCACACTCGCATGCAGTTACTATTTGGATTTCTTGTTGATTTGTTTGCTATTTTTTATGTCATTTTTAATGCTATGAAAATGCATATTTGGAATTCATCTGAAAAGGGAAGAGACATATGGGTACATCCAGATATCATTTGGAATCTTATTTATCAGGGTTCATATGGCGACAGCATCAGGTGAAAGAAAATACAGACAGTTTTGATTCTATGTTAAACTCTATATCGGCACACTATATCAACTGAAATCAGATTGACTACTTTGTTTTTAAATAAAGTGTTTTGTATTTTGAAACTTTTTTGATTTTAAATAAAGTGTCTTACTTTATGATTTGTCGCAAAAATTTTAGGTATAGATTGGCGGTACTTAAAAAGGGCCTGTGAAACTGTAGCAGCAGTGGCATTAATACGTAAGTACCATTTTAATTTATATATATATATATATATATATATATATATAAATTTTACTGAATTCATGAAGGAAGAATTAATTTATTTCTGAAAATATTAAAGATATTCCCAATCTTCTTACCAAATATATTTATGTATTAACCAAATATTTTTTTTTTGGTTTTTAAGTCTGGCTAAACCTGAAATAAAACTTCATTATTTTATGATTTTGATAGGAATTAATGTACTTTTATGAGGCAAGTTGCACTGAATAATTTAGGGAAAATATTCGATTTTTATAATGATTATTTAATCATCTATAATTTTACTTTCATATAATAATTTGACCATTGCTTTTTAATATTTTAATCATATTAAAAAATATCTAATATTTTATTATTTTAGTTTATTACACATTTTAATATTTTATTGTGCTATTGTAAGCATTCACTATAGTTCTGATTGCATAATTAATTAAATTCAAATGACTGTTTAAAATATGTAAACAAAGCAATGACCCGAAATCCACAAAATTCTAAAATCTGCAAAACCCCTTGTCCCAAGCTGTGCGGATTTGAGGGATTCTACTGAAATATTAAAACGTAATGTGCTACACGTAATTAATAAAAGTGACCCTATTCTTGAACTGGTTATTTGTGAACTTTTATACCGACTTTTAAAAAAACTGAAATATGATTTATTATCTTCTGTTCTAAACCATGTCTTTTCAGCTCCAAAAGAGTTTTTGTCAATAAATCAGCAAGATATAAATAACTGGCACTTAAAGGCTTGTTGTGATCATTTCAAAACAGCAGAATCCTTTGCTACAGAAAACTTGGATACATTTTTTTTTATATACAGATTCCTTGTCAAGATCAGCAATATGATGTAGAGAGATCTCATGATATATCTGAAGAATATTTCCACAAATCAATGCTTATTTTTTGCTAAAATTCTTTTGCTTCGAGTCCCGTTGATGTTAAGATAAAGAGCAGAGGGTTATTGGATAGTTTGGATGTTCAACTAGGATTTTACAAAATAATGGCGATTTTTATCATTGAATTTTTCAACCGGAGCCATGTTTAAATAAAGTAATGGATTTTGAAAGACATATTTTTGAAAGTATTCATTTAGTACTATAGTTTTTATTCATTAATGCAGTTACAGAACTATGGAAAAATTCATAATTTTAGTACAAATTTAAAATAATATGAAAAATATTGGAAGCATTTTTTACACTGACTACACTACAGCATAAAACTTAGGGCTCCCCCCCCCCTCGAAACATCGAAATGTCTCCCCAGAATATTTGGTAATTTATGATTATTAATCACCTAGAAGCGCTACCTCTCTCCGGAATTACAAAGTGCTCTTTTCATTGTTGCAAAAATTGCTCCTGCTGAAAAATGTCTCAGTCATCTGAAATGACCGCAATTGTGACATGTGAATGCCAAATTTACCCTTTCGGGTGCAATTTTTTTTTTTTCAATTTTTAGAAAAAAATACTTTTTTGTTAATAACATTAACACCAGCTATCCAAAAAGATTAACTATCATTCAACGAGTATTTCACTGTCTGAAAGATAATGAATGTTGTCATTTTGCTTACTATTCAATTAACATTCAAATGACAGTAGGCTAAGGAAGAATTTTCGGAGATGTTTAGAAAATATTGTATTACAATAAGATTTAACTGATATTACAACTTTCTAATACTTTTTGTGCTTTTTTACACATGATTCTTTCTGGAAAGTAACTTTTATTTTAAATTTACAGAGTGAAATATATGTTTAAAATGAAAGAATGACAAACAGCGGAAAGAGAATAAAGCAAATAATAATAATTATTATTATTACTAAATGCCTAAAATAAATTATGTCTATGATAAATGCATAGACATACACTAACATTACTACATGTAAATGGTAGCAAAAGTATTTCTTAAACAGGATAATACTCCATTAAAAGACATGTATTATTAGTAGTACACCAGACGCGAAAGGGTTAATATTGCTTACAAAAACTTCAAGGATGGAAAGTGAGTTGTGCATGAAGAGGGTGGTGATGAGGTTATGTTTTTTAAAAATGAGAAATCCAAAGCTTAAATGGAATTTAATTCACATACTAATCACTGAATTTGAAGAATGCTCAAAAACTGTTTCGAACTATCTAAAATAAATTGCCTTAGAAGTAAAATAACAGAACCCAATATTATTTTTTACAAAACCCAATGTTTCTAAAAAAAGTGTTAATCAATCACATATAAAATTGCAAAGATATAGGGGAAAGAAATATAATTTTGGACTTCCGTTAAAAGAAGCATAATCAATTATAATTTTGAGATACTCTGTCTAAATGAAATCTTTTGTTTGTTTCGTCGGTATCCTGGAACTCTTCAATTCGAGACAGGATTACATTGTAGAAAGTTTCTGCTTCTACAGGTTTCACTGTGTTGCAATATTATATACATATCTAAATATTTGTAATATAATGTTATGTTTTAATTAATGTGTACAGTCGACTCCCTCAAATCCACAAAGCTTGGAACCAGAGGTTGTGCATATTTCTGGTCATTTCTTTGCATTTTTAACACTCATTGGAATTTATATAAATATTGGGAATTTTGCCAATCAATCGCTGAAAAATACAATAAACTCCCTTAAATCCGCACAGCTTAGGACCAGAGGTTGTACGAATTTTAGAATTTTGCAGATTTCTGGACATTGCTTTGTTTACATTTTTTAAAAAGTAATTTGAATGTAATAAATAATAAAATCGAAGCTATAATGAATGCATACAACAGTATAATAAAATATTTAAATAAGTAATAAACTAAAATAGTAAAAATTTTCTTAATTATTTAAATACTAAAACCAAAGGTCAAGATAATAATCAATAATGTAAAATTCAATATTCATTATAAAGATAAAATGTGTTTTTCCTAAATTATTCAATGAATCTTGCTGCAAAAAAAAGTACATTACTCATTCACACCAGGATCATAAAATAACAAAACTTTATTTCAGGTTTAGCCAGACTTAATAACAAAAAAAGTTTGATTAATACATAAATATATTTGGTAAGAATGGTTTGATTACTAATGATATCAGCAATATCTTTATTTTTTTCATAAATAAATTATTCTTTTTTCATGAAAAAACATGAATTCGGCAGTATTAAAACAATTACAAATAAAAAAATGTATAGAATTCATATAAAACTAAAAAAGTCAAATTTCGTACCTACATCTGTACTGAATGCTTCATTGTTTACATCCGTAAATTATATGCAGATTTGAGGGAGTCTGCTGTACTTATTTGTATCACAATCATTTAAAAACTACATTGACATGTAAAAAAATAAGATTATGAAGTACTAAAAGACATTTATAAAACTTATCCTTTAATAAAAATAACTTTTGTCTTTTGCTTACAAGTTTTATGGCAGGTTTAAAACACAGTGGACAGTTTTATTTATTTTAAATTATTCTATTTATTAATCAAGATATATATGTTTATAAATATATATATATATATATATACGTATTTTTTGGAGGGATGGGGTGAATGAAAAAATACAATTTCAAAGTGAAAAAAAAATTATTATTATAAGTATCATTTCAATAGTTGCAGCATGCTTTTTTAATTAAGCAGTTTTATTGCATGTTTGTTAAGTTAATGTTTTGTTAAGAAATCTTAATTTTGTTATGGTATACAGTAGACTCCCTCAAATCTACAACCCTAAAATCTGCACATAATTTACAATGCAAACAATGAAACTTTTAGTTCAGATGTAGGGACAACTACTAACTTCATTATTTTTAATTCAATTCCATATATTTTTAAATATGTAATTTTCATTAATATTATTGATTTAATGCTTTTTCATGAAAGAAGAATAAATTCATTTCTAAAAATGTTCAAGTTATTGTTGATATCACTGGTAATCACAATCTTTTCACTAAATATATTTACATATTAATAAAGCTTTTTTGGTTATTCAATCTGACTGATTCTGAAATAAACCTTCCTTATTTTATGATTTTGAAGTGAATTAGTAATGTACCTTTGTGAGGCATGTTTCATTGAATAATTTAGGAAAAAATGTATCCAATCTTCAATCGATGAATATTTAATTAGGTATTACTGGTTAATAACTTAATCTTTGCTTTTAATATTTTAAAAAATATCTTAAAATTTATTGTTTTAGTTTATTACTTTATTTATTTTTATATTTTACTATATTGTAAGCATTTATTATAATTTAGATTGCATTATTAATTATATTCAAATCGTTGTTTAAAAAATGTAAACAAAGCAATAACCAGAAATCCACACAACCTCTGGTTTAAAGGTGTGCAGATTTCAGGGAGTCTAATGTATTAGCCGAAAAGCCTGGTTTACCCAGAAGTATTGTAAATGTTAATGGCATGTTTAGATCATAAACTAGTTGAATGTTGTTCATCTAAATACAGTAGACTCCCTCAAATCCATAAAACTTGGTACCAGAGATTGTACAGATTTTAAAATTTTGAGGATTTCTAGCCATTGCACTGTTTACAGTTTTTCAACAGTAATATTTAATGCAATCGAAACTATAAAAAATGCTTAAAATATAATAAATTACTAAAATAAATAATAAACTGAAATAAATAATAAACTAAAATAATAATTTTGAAATTTTTTTAAATGATTAAGATATTAAAAGCAAAGGTCAAGTTAACAATAAAAAAGGTATGATTAAATATTCATTAAATAGATGAAATGTATTTTTCCTAAATTATTCAATGAAACATGCCTCGATAAAGGTACATTACTAATTCACATCAAAACCATGAAATAAGGAAGTTTTATTTGAGGTTTAGCCAGACTTAATAAACAAAAAATCTTGATAAATACATAAAAAGATTGTAAATTACCAATATGTTGAATTTTTTTCAGAAATAAATTTATTTTTCCATCATGAAAAAAAAAAAAAAAAAAAAAAACATGAATTCAGTAATATTAAAAAAAAAAATTACAAATAAAAATAAAAATGGAATAGATATAAAAGTAAAAAACTCCAATTTTGTCTCTGAATCTGAACTGAATGTTTCTTTGTTTACATCCATAAATTAGGTGCAGAGTTTAGAGAGTTGCGGATTTGAGGGAATTTGCTTCTATTCTACTTCATATTGTACATCAAATATCAAAAATATTGTACATCAAATACAGTCAAAGATCGATAATCGGTGCACCCATAATCTGCATTTTTCTATAATTCGTGTTACTTTACAAATGTAAACAATTAAGAAAATTTACAAATTTGTGGCTCAAGATTGATTTTTTAAAGTAAATAATAAAAAATTTGACAAAAAAAAATCATAATACAAGATGAATGTAGATTCTACCATTGCAGAATTCAGTTTCGCCTCCGATTAGAAAAAAAAATCGATAGAAGTTTTTTAGAAGGGCGACCCCGTTTAGATTGCAATGAACTAACTTCATTTTTCTTGTGTTTATCAATATAATAGCAAACAGAACGGCATGAAATAACCAATTGAATAGCAATTTCTCTCTGAGACATTGGAATTGCGGAATAATAAAGAGATACAATTTGACGTGCTACTTCTTCATTGACTAGATTCATCAAAAACGGATTTTTTCTTTAGTTTAAACGCTTTTTTACAGACTCTGGGTAAAAGGAAATGCAATTTAACAATAAAACGAATGGAATCCTGTTGAATTCGATGAATGAAATGTTTAAAAGACCCGATCGATTTGGTTTAAAAAAAAGCAAAAGTAATTACATTATTGAATCAATATATAATAAATATATTTACAAAATAAATGTCAAATTTGCCAGTTACAATTTTGCATTCATATATATGCACATTTACAGTTAAAATTGTAATATGAGTGCCGGCAAAATCCAGAAATTTTATTTTATATGCACTCACAGAAAAATAGCTTTATTTAAAAAAAAAAAGAAAAATAATAATATCGGGTATTACTAGGTTATCCCATCGACCAAAAAATTATCGCCAAACTATAAGATTAAATGCCAATAATGGATGATCGTGAATGTCACATTCAATGACATTAAATACGATTCATGTGTTTAAAATGTCATTAAGTGATTTTTATTAATATTTTTATTAATATTCTACTAATTATTTATTTTTTCGTTATTTAAAATAAAAATTATGTCAATATGTATAGTTTGGCTATTAATGTGGCGATTTGTATAATTTGGTGAAATTGGTCGACGGGATAACAGAGTAGTACCTAATATCGTTATGAGTAAAAATACAATGTTTTAAATAGTGACGTCATTTTCTCTTCAAATGTTCTTTAAAAGTTACTGTTTATGAAAAAGGCCTCCATAATAATATTGAAATTCCCTTTTATCTGGTTGCTGAATGACATAATTTTCCTCATTTGAAATTTCTCTTATTTTGATTTAGACATTAATTTTTATCATAAATTATTTTCTGTCATTTTATTTACATTATTAATATTATTTCTCAATAAATATATATTTTTTTAACTCAATTAGAGCATAATTATACGCAATCATTTTAGAAAATAAATTTTTATTATCGAGAGAAAAGCTAAACTGTGTTGCCACCATTTTGAAGAAATGTCATGAAAAAGCTTTTAAAATTAAAAATAAAATATAAAAATGGAAATAAATTAAAAAATAATTAAAATGGGCACAACTACAAATAAATAGCTTTCATTTAAAAAAATAATTATCAAAATCGGTTGACTAGAAAATTCAGGGCTGATGACACGACATTTTTAGCTTGTCTGAAAGAAATAGCATCGGATGCTAAAAACACATATTTTTTCAATATAACTCTTATATTTTATATAAATTAAAAAAAACTGTATTACAGAACATTTTTGAAATTACTTTTATTTAAGTGCTCATATATCAATTTTTTAATAAAATGATATATTAAGATAGCATATTAAATAATTATTAGATTTCATATTATACAGTTTATAAAATTAAAATGATGTCTAGGAATAATAAAATGACACATAATCCATAACAGTGTATAATCCACAATATTCCATAATCCACAAAACCTTTGGCCCCAACTTCTGTGGATTATAGTAGAACTTTGACTGTACTTCATTCACACTAGTATAGATATAATGGTTACTGTAATTACATGGTTTGTACACATTTCCTTTTCAAAAAATTACTTGATCTTTGTCAGTAAATAATCCATCTTATATATTGTTGAAAAACTCAACACAATGGACAATCTAAAATTAAATATTTAAAAAAAAAAGTATGCATTGAAAGAATTTTTAATTTTAAATTATTTTCATATGATGCTTAAGTTCTGTAGTTTTTATACATTTTATTTACAAATTTTAGATTGGATTAATAATGAATTAAAATTTTCTTCATCTACAACCACAATCGAGATACTGATGGAAAGTAGCACATCGAAAATTCTCTCACCATTTCAATAATTAAAAAAATGCCCTGATATTTCATTAAATTTTTTAATTGCCTGATCCTCACTTAGTGATACTGGCATCACTGTTGGTATAGTGTACTTTTCTGGAACAGGTGATATAAGAACATTTAGTATGAATTGGTTATCCCGTCAACCAATTTGGAAAAATTATACAAATCACCAAATCATACATATCAATATAATTTTATTTGAAATAACAAAAAATTAGTAGAATATTATTAAAAATACAAATTAAAAAACACTTGATGCTGTTTTAAACATGTGTATTGTATGTCGTTGAATGTGACATTTATGATCATTCATTATTGGCAATTAATCTTATAGATTGGTGACAGATTTTTGGTTGACAGGATAACCGAATAGTACCAAACATTTTCGCCAAATGTAAAGAAACAATAGAAAATATTTTTCATCAAAGCAGCCACAACACTTACTTGCAACCTAAACTACATTATGAAGACGATGGAATTTCAATATTTCAGATCCTTAAAACTCTTGCTATTTTTTTTTTCTTTTTTTTGAGCTGTTCTAATATTTCGGATAAATTTTGTAGCCTTCATATGTATTATATTATGCGATTAATTACTGTTAGGAACAAATATTTTAAGGTTAATCATTTAAGAAATATTCTTATTTAACTTAACTCAATACAGACAAATTCAGTTTGTGAGGAATACAATGATCTAAAATTAAACATTTAAATCAAACTCTTAATCACTATTCAAATGAATTCCTCATCTTAAACCAGAAAATTATAACTTTAAGTATTAAATAAATAGATAAGTGAAAAGGTCTGCTAGAAAAAACGTTTTCAGAATATTTTAATTAATCAAATATAAATAAAAAATACAAGTTGCGACACATGAAATTTTGTTGTTATAACATGATCAAGTATAAGTTACATAATTTTTAGTGGAGAGTAAAAGAAGAAACACATCCTACCATTAAATTACTTTAGCAAATAGGATATATCACTAAGTTTATACTTTAAAAATTAGCCATTAATTAGAATCAGAGGATACGCGTTAAATGTTAATTTTTTTCTTTAGGCAAACAAACGCCAACGCAATGAATGAATCACGGTAGCTGAAGTAGAATGATAGATGAACAAATCAAAAGTACTTGTTTCCTAAGAATCAAGACCACTGTTAATGAATCATTTCATTCACAAGTCGTTCTTTTATTGGCGTTGTTGTCTTAACCGTACTTTGTAATATCAGGTGACTTTAAAACATAAATTTACTGTATTCAACTTCTTCTTAATGCTAAGGTAGGCTAATTTCTTCTGTTATTCTTCAACCCAATATTTTAAAATTTGCTTTTTGATAATGATTGCACGAAATTTAATGTTACGCAACTTGCCTTTTTGTTGATGTGTCATCGAGTCATGATTAACAGGTTTTCTTTATAACAGATAATTACGCTTATTATTATTCATCTTTAAATAGTTAGTTTAATATTATTTAAAGGAACTACTTTGATATACCCCCCCTCCAAATCGTAAATTTGGCGACTTTTTTTTCTCGCCAAGCAAAATACCCGTTTCTAACGCTTTTTCTCGCCAAGATGAATTCTCGCTGAATACAAATAATTAATAAACAAAAATTACTTAATCGTTAAATACAAAAAAGGAATACCTAAAAAATACAATGAATACATAAAAAATACAAATGAAGGAATGAAGCTGAGTAACAGCAAACCTAAAAGGTCCGTAGGAAAAGTGCGTAGGGAGTGCCAGATTTGGCGCGTAATTTTTGGGCGGGGTATATCAAAGTAGCACCAAACATTTTTTGCTTTTAAACTGAATTTGTTTGTATTCCGTTCAATTGAAACTAAAGTTTAGTTTAATATTATTTAAATTTTAATTTAGATAAAACAAATTGTTTTGAATATATAGATATATATTTATTTACATTTACTTTTAAAACATTTTTGCTTTTAAACTGAATTTGTCTGTATTCCGTTCAATTGAAACTAAATATTTTTTAATAATTGATCGCATAATGCAGTACCTTTATACAGTTTATTGAAATTTACATATAAGAACACATACACTTCTAAAAGGATTCAACACTAACATGAAAACACGCTCTCTGTAATGTTAAACACACAGGCAGGTTGTTTTCAAGCTTCTAACTTTAAATTTCAACATTTTTAAACTTTTCTTTTAGCATATGATAGCTGAGTTTCATCTTTAATGAGTTTTTTTTTTTTTTTTACTTTTTTTATTTTGGTTACAGATATTTCTTAAAGGGTATTTTCAATTTCAAAACTATTCTTGAAACTGAAAATACCTCTTTAAATGTGGAGTCAAAATCTAAAAAGTAAAAAATAGCCATATTAAAGATCTAGATCAGCTGTCTTATGCAAGAAAAAAAAAAATTAAAAATATTGAAATTTAAGCGAGAAGTTCGAAAATTACCTGCCTGTTGGTTTAACATTAAGGAGTGGGTCTATTCACGTGTGTATATAGATGCCACTTCAAAAACTATAGTTGAATCCTAGAACAACTGATACACTCATTTCTAGATTTTGGATTGTGTTTAACGAAATTTCATATTAACAAGGTTCGATTATACAGTCAAGGATCGATAATCTGAGCACCCATAATCAGCAATTTTCTATAATTTGCATTACTTTACGAATGTAAACAATTAAGAAAATTTACAAATTTGTGATCCAAAAATAATATTTTAAAATAAATAATAAAAAAATTGAAAAAATATCATAATAAAACATTTACTTTTTCAAAATATAGCACTTTTTTTTATTAACACTAGAACCGCAGGACTTTCGGTATACCTAGAACCGCGGATCGGGTCAGTTTGACCCGAGATGGAAAATGTTATATAAACATGCCCAAATACTTAATTTGGTTAGTTAAAATATTATATTTTCTTACAATAATCAACATTTCTTATTATTTACATTATATTTTACACATAAAGACAGCAGAAATTACATACATTTCAGAAAATACTATCATTCAAAACTACATTTCATTAAGTAAGATGCAAATATACTTGACAAATACTGAACATATATTTTAAACATAAATAAACTTGGACTTAATGAACATCAATAAAAAATTGATTATCGCATTCAAATAAGTTTAGATATAAAATTGAAAAACAATCGAAAAAAATACAAGTTACTTACTAGTTTTATTGTTATATTTAATCCAATTTATTGCATGCATTGCTTGATAAATATAGTTAAAGATTTACACATTTACCAGAAACATGTGGTGCATAATATTTTGAATAATCATCTTTAGTTTTATTTCAATTTTTTTAATTGTGACAAATTACTCTTTTATGCTCAGTTTGTGTTCATCGTTTTTATTTTCTTCATGCCAAAATAACAAGTTTTTTTTTTTTTTTTTTTTGACAGAGAAATAACAAACTGTTCTAGTACGTCTTCAACTAAGTCTTGAATAAAAAGACGTATACTAATAGATAATAGACATATACTAACTATATTTCTCGTTAGAGATTAACATAAAATCCAAGCATTGATAGTAGTATAATGCAAAATATTAACAATTGCAGTTTACTGGCCTCCTATAAGAAGCAAGCTTGACATATACAGACTTCGTGTCATATGAGAAATCACTCAGTTATACTGAATTCAGTTGCGTTGTAGTGTATTTAGTACCTTTAAATTCATTAGTATACATAAGTGTATTTAGTATTGTTTTCGATTATCTAAAATTTCAACAGTTAGATGTAAACTTCTAAGAAACAAATCATTTTTACCCTTTTCTCTTTGGTAAACAGTTACGCTGAAGTCTAAATGTCTTAGACGAATAGCCTCATGCAATTCTGATTTTGACATTTTACAGAAACTTTTTTTCTCGTCGTAGACATTTTACAGTTTCTATGAAGTAAATTTTATCTCAACATCTGCAAGCAACTAGAACATGATATGATACTGAATTTATCTAATTTTGGTAGACATATACTGAGTAAACCTACTCACAGATTTTGAAAGAAATAATTGCTCATCTACGCTTATGTTAAGCCCTATTATATAGTTAGTCTTGCAGTTTTCTTTTCATCTTCTTTATTTCCATGTGTGAATGCGCAAGTTATTGCTTATATATTTTTTCAGATTTTCATGAGTATAAAATTCAAATTTTGTCACTTTTGTTCAAATTCTTAATTCTTCCTTTTTATATCTGATTTTTTTAAATGATATCTATCACAAACTTTCGTTCAGTACTGATAATTTTTCAACTATATTCTGATGAAAATTATCCTACAATATTAAGTGTATAGGAAGAGTCATTCTCATTTCCATTTTTATCATTAGAATTTAGCTTTCTTCATTTACAGGCAGATATACACCCTCAACCTTTTGCAATCTCAATCATTTTTAGATAATAGGTGCTATTATTCCAAAGTTTCTTTCACATTAATTTCAAGACATCGGAAATCGTATCTATACTTTCAATAAATGAAGAATAAAAGCAACTTCAATGCTTCTTCTAAATATTTGTTGTGATTTTCCACTGCAATCATCCATTCTTCACATCATGAATATTAGATCTTGAAAATTATCACTATTCCCCCTTCCAATTTATGCCTATTAAAGGAATTAATAGAGAGACAGATATACAGTTGAACCTCGAAAATCCGGATCTCCAAATTTCGGAAATCTCTAAAGTCCGGACATTTTTCCGATTTCGGTTTTATTAATTTTTAAAATAAGACATAGCTGTAATTTTTATCAACTGCAGTTAAATTCTGATAACTATACTAAATATATATATATATAGATATATTCTGGTTAATACTGTAATGACTTGCCGTTAATTAAAGACTTTATTATTACAAAAATTAAAAAGTTAAAAAGCGTTCAACAAAATTTACAGTAATGAATCATGATGAAATGAATGAATCGTTGAATTGATCATGAATTTTTATACTTGAAAAAATTTGGGTTTAAAAAAAAACGTAAATGCTGTCGAAAAAATGCAGAGAAAACGGAGAAATTTGTAAAAAAAAAAAAAGAAAGCCAAAACAAGCATGAAATCAATTAAAAAATCTTGAAAAAACGCACATTTCATCAAAAATTCATGATTCATTCATTTCATAATGATTCGTCTCACTCAATCGCCTTTGACAATCGGGAGAGAGGGCGTTTTCTCGGAATTTTTTAAATTTTCAAATTCTTTATAAAGTGGGGAGGGGGCATTTAATCGGGAAGAGCGGATTAACGGGATTTTACGGTATTATATAGCCATAAAAAAAGATTTTTCAATAAACCTCCAAAATCCGGAAAAATCGAAAATCCGGAATCCCCGCAGTCCCGACGGTTCCGGATTTTCGAGGTTCAACTGTACTTTACTTTATACTTGAAATGGTCTTAAAACAAAATTAGATTTTTTAACAGAAGTTCATTTGAATTTTCGGAACAGAAATTTAGTTAGTGACCTTGGAATCTTTTCCAGGAGGGCTCAAAATGTTTTAGAGGGGGCTGAGCCGCCCATAGTCCCCCCCCCTTTAGCTGCATTAGCCCTGCCTCAAATCTGCATTCCTAAAATATGCACATAATTTATAGATTTAAACAATGAAACTTTCATTACAGATGTAGGAGCGAAGTTGTAATTTTTTTACTTTTATTTCATCCCATATATATTTTTATACTAATATAAATGATTTTTTTTTTAATGAAAAGAGCATAATAATGGTTTTAAATCATGCTATTGTTAATAACAGGGTTAATCATAATCTTTTGACCAATTATATTTATATACCCTATTAATCAAGCTTTTTTATTTTTTATCACAATGATTTTAATCAGGGTTGGAAAAATTCATGACTTTTTTTAAAAAAATCCTTTTTATTTGATTTAAATCAGATTTTTTTATTTAAATCGGATTTATTTGATTTTTTTAAATTCTTTTTTTAATTATTTTGTTTTTATGTTTTTACAATACACGGAGCAGTTTTTTATAATAAATAACTAAAAAGGACTAAATAATATTTATAATTAAAAAAAAATTATAAGCAAAAAATATATAATTAAGAAAATACTATATTCAAGTTACTGATTGGTACTAAAAATTGCATGTGAAGCGTAGCAAATGCGGTGCGTTCGTACGATAATGAAGTTTTAAAAATATCAATCTCATAAAATTATAAATAGTTAATTGCAATTAAAGTGTGCAACAATGTTCATGGACATGAACACATGGACATGTTTTCCATGGACATGAACCTAATATATGGTTAGGTAACATTTAGGTTGCGATTAGGTTACAATTACATTACGGTATGTTTGTTATGGTTAGATTAAGGATAAGTTACTATAAGGTGAGGGCTAGGTTAAAATTATGTTATATTTAAGTTACGGTAGGGTACTGTTTAGTCACAGTTAGGTTACAAACAGGTTATGGTTATGGTACAAAAGTTGCGGTTAGGAATTTTTCCTCATTACGCATGCTTTGATTTAAAATCTACACTTATTTTTGTTAAAAGGCTCTGAAATTATAATACCATATGCAAACCTTTTAGCTAACGTTGAGTATTGATTTCATTCACGGTATAGTCGGATTTAAGAGTGATATAATTAGCTTGACATTTAAAATATTTCACTTGGGATTTCTATGTGAAAAAAAAAATAATTGATTACGTGACTTAACAGTGATTTTTACGGATAAATACCAACACTTTCACAGAAAAATCACGCAATTGTTGGACACATATTCCCTTCCGCGTTTCTCATTGTTCATTTTGAGTATTTTTAGAGCTTAATATTAGATATTGTTTATTTAAACGATTTTTCACACAGTCAGATGCCACGTATTTCAAACAATGCATTTCTGCATGTTTCGAATTAAGGATAAAATCATACAAATTTGAAGTTCGTTTAACATTGTTAATACGGATCCAGGCAACGCCGGACAGGTCAGCTAGTGATTTATAAAGTGTTTCTGTGTTTCGTCTCATTGTCTATTACAAAAGTTTATTACAAAAGAACAAAGAAGTAAAGGATTACGAGGGGGACACCTGGACTTAACCTGCACCTGCCACCATTCTTTCTGATAGCAATTCTGAATATACCAGAAAAAAATCTGCTACTTATTTATACCTACTTATTTCTCTGCTGACTCATTTCCAACATTAAAAAAAAATTGATTTAGATCAAATGATTTTTTTAAAAAAATCAGCTGATTTAAATCTTGATTTAAATCAGTTGATTTAAATCATGCCAAACCTGATTTTAATGTAAATTAATAGAGAGTACTTTTCATAAGAAAAGTGTCATAGAATAAATCGAGGAAAGTATATTGCATCTTTTTATGCAAATTCCATATACATGATTAATTTTATTTACTTGACCTTTACTATTAATATTTCAATCAATTTTAAGTTATGTTACTTTTTATCTTTTTAGTTTATTATTTTACTTAATTATTTTAATATTTTACTACATTATAATCATTCATTATAATTTTGATTGCCTTTTTAAATTCAAATTGCTGAGAAAAAAACAAACTAAGCAAAGACCAGAAATCTGCGAAATTCTAAAATCTGCACAACCTCTGGTCCAAAGCTGTGTAGATTTGAGGGAGTCTACTGTACTGTAATTAAGTAAAGTAAAAATAAACTAAAATTATTAAAAAAAAAGATATTTTGCAAAATGATTAAATTGGTGAAAAAACATGAGTTCAATAATATTATCGAGAATTACATATTAAAATATGTATGGAACATTTTAAATTAAAAAAGTTCTGTAATTTTGTCATTGTATCTAAACTCAAAGTTTCATTGTTTACATTTGTGTTGATGTGTGTATTTAAGGATTGGAGATTTTAGCTGCTGTTTTAAATTTGACAACAATGAGAAAAATATGCATTTTTTCGAAATGTGAAATAATCTCTAATAAATTAATATGAATAAAAATTTACAAAAAAAAAAAAAAAAAAAAAAAAAAAAACTTTTAAAAACAGTCATATTTAAATGGCTATGACTAGTTTTTGATTCTATAATATTATTTAAAACGAGCTATTTTATGCTTTCAGCATAAATAGTGCTCCCATAAACACTTTCTGTTTCAGTTTAATAATAAAAAATATCTCTATAAAACTACAGATGTTCATTTCTTTATATGCAATAATTTCCTTAATACAAGACAAGAAAGATCTTCATCTAAAATAATTTCATTTACGTGAGTGACAGCAGTGGCTTATGTCTCTCTCTCTTTTTAAAAAAAGGTACTATTTAGTTATCCCATCGACCAAACAATGATCGCCAAACTATAAGATTAAATGCCAATAATGGATGATCATGAATGTCTTATTTAATGACATTAAGTATGATATGCTTGTTTGAAACGTTATTAAATGATATTTATTTCAACTTTTTATTTGTATTTTGATTAATATTCTGCTAATTATTTGAGGTTTTTTTATTTATTTTTTTATTTTATTTATTTATTTATTTATTTTGTTATTTAAATAAAAATTATGTCAATATATATAATTCGGCTATATGGCGAAATTCGTCGACAGGATGATAAAGTAGTACAAGAAAAAAACTAGTAATATTTTTAGCAAAGTTTGAATATAATTATATGCATTAATAGACATGCAAGTTTCATTTAATCATCTACAAATATTCTAGTTGAACTGCATTATATTTAGGGACTTTAATGGTTTGAATTTCAGAAATTTGTTGTTAGATACAGCATTATTTAAACTACAATTTTTTTTTTAAAAAAATGATGTTATGCAAGGAACTTGCTTTTTTTTCATCAATATGCTGAAGCTTTTAATATTATTTTTAGAAAAATATTATTATATAAGAAATATTTTTATATAAAAAATTAATTTTCGAAGAATTGTTCTTACAACAAAAATCAAATGAATAAACTAAATTCTACAAACAAACTAAAAGGATTCTTAAAGGACTAATTAAAACTTATTTCAATAAATTTACATCTGCCCTTCCCTATAAAATGTTAAAGTTTCATTGAAATAACGAAAGTTACTGCATAATAATTAAAAAAGAAAATAAAAGTCGCTCTACTAAAACAAAAAATGAGATAAAGCCAGTAAGTCAAAAGAGATCAAAATATTGAAAACAACACTTTCCATCATGTTCTAACAATTATATTTGATAAGAAATAATTCTTTTTTATATGCAATGCAAGAAAATTTAAAATTTAATGGATATAAGCTGGGCTCTTAAAAAACTGATAAAACTAAGATAAATTTTCATGAAAAGGGCAATAATAATACTTTTATATATATTGAAAAATATTTTAACTTGTTTAAGTGAAGCGTATTAAAGTAATCTCGAATTAAATCAAAACATCCAGAATTTAAATATTTTATAAAAATGTCTAAAAGACTATATTTTCGAAGGAAAATTTGTTTATTATGTTATTTACCGAAAGATGGCGTCAAAATAATAAAATCTAAAGTAATCGATTCCTGAAAGTTACTCTATAATCGAATTAATCTCAGATAGTGAATAAACAATATCTTAGTGATTTAAATAAATGGTTCCAGAATTTTGAATAACGAATCAATTCATTTTCTTATAAAGAACCGTTTTGTTTTGTTTGTCAAATGAAGAAGATATTTTTCTTAATTCTTGAAACAAATGTTAATATTGGTAAATGTGAGAAAGTAAAAAGTCAGAAGTTAAAACTTTCTGTTGCTGCAGATGTGATTAATTCTTCAATCAAAATCAGTCACACTGATTCATTCATGGCGTTGGCGTCTCTTTGCTTTTACATGAACCTGTACGATTTTAAAGTTCTCTGTTAATAGATGACAAATGTTTGAAATATAATGACCTATAGCAATAAAATGAAAGAACGTTTTTAGAATTTAATGAACTCTTTACTAAAATTAGTTAATGGTAAGATACGTTTCTTTTGCTTACTCTTCTACTAAAGTATCTGTATGTTGTGATAAAAGTATTCTAAACTGTTAATGATTATTAACTGGTGAAAACTTTGTTTTAGTTCAGACTTGTTCTGGGTCATCTAAAGGACTGATCCATATAAAAAGCAAAGAATAAATTTTAGAATTCTATTTATTATAATTTGTTTTCCAAGATGGGATGATTTGGAGTATGGCTAGGCTTTGCCTAAGTATTGTATGGTAGACAAATTTTCTATTTCTATATTAATTTTGGTATCTGTTAAATGAGATACATTTTACAGTAAAAGGATGAAAGAAAATATATTTATAACATTGGGATATTTAATTTTAACATTGTAAAGCAATTTATATTACAATTTATTTTTCAAATATAGTTTAGAAAGAGAAGAATGATAAAAAAAAGTTTTATAGGTAATAATAACAAACATAAAAAACACAGAGGAAAACATGAAGATGAACATGAGAAAATTTTTTTTTCAAGAACAAGAAAGTCATAGCATCCAAAAGGCAAAGTAATTCTGAAAACATATTAATATAAAATTCGAATTTGAAGAAATAAAGCAAAGTTCATGAATGGAAATTAAGTACTGTTAAAACAATTGGACATTATTTCCTTAATTTAAATAATATGTAAAAAATATTATTTGTACAGTTGTGGAAAAAAAATAAACATCCTGTACTAATTCCACAATAAATTATCGTAGAAGAAATGATTGATACCTAACGATTTAAATTTGTCTACTTTTTAAAAATGTATAAAATTTGCTTAAAGTGGTGGTGGTGGGGGGGGCATCTACACAATAAAGCATACTCTAATTTTATTTTTTTTCTATAGAAGCACCAAATTATGAAAGCATAAATGAACTCAACACCTTTTA
Source organism: Maratus speculifer (assembly GCA_964019185.1). Taxonomy (NCBI): domain Eukaryota; kingdom Metazoa; phylum Arthropoda; class Arachnida; order Araneae; family Salticidae; genus Maratus; species Maratus speculifer. Next base: position 356,541,796 of record OZ025296.1, read on the forward strand.
TTTATCCTAAAAACAAATTTTCATGATATTCATACGATAGGTTTCTAAGAAATTAATTATTTTTAAACTTACAATCCGCTATCTGGTCGTAACCTTCATGGATGCTAATTTTTTTAAAACAATTTTATGTGCCCAGGTTAAAAAAAAAAACAGGTTTTTTTGAAAAAAACGTTTTTTTTTGGTTTAAACCGGGTTTTTTAAAAACATCTTTTCTTATTACATAATACGTGCATATTTATTGATAAAAATAGACCTTATTGGTTTATAAGCAGTGCAACTTAATTTGAAAATAATTTAAATTAACTAATTACAGTGCATTTATATAGAAAATTGAAAAAAATAAAACAGTTTTAGCAAACAGTCCAAAGATTTATTTGTTCTACACAGTGAACCATTGATGTCCTGTTTTTGGTTTAAACCGGGTTTTTTAAAACATCCTTTCTTATTACATAATACGTGCATATTTATTGATAAAAATAGACCTTATTGGTTTATAAGCAGTGCAACTTAATTTGAAAATAATTTAAATTAAGTAATTATAGTGCATTTATATAGAAAATTGAAAAAAATCATATTTTAATTTAGACAGTTTTAGTAAACAGTCTTATATTCAAAGATTTAATTGTTCTACACAGTGAACCATTGATGTCCTAAAAATCTTTATAAACAATCTTTTGAATACTAATAATAAACATTTGGATGTAGTTTCATAAATATTCTTTTAGACAATTATTCAAATAATAAATTTCAAATACTTCTTAGGATTTTTTTTTTCTTTGAGTGACAATTTGAAGTTAACATTTTTTGTGATTAGATTCAGCAGATAGCAGAGGGAAAAAATGATTATTAAAATGCTATAACTAGCAACCAGTCTTTGAATGCTCTTATTTGGCTTTTAATTCTTCAAGGTAATCTATCCAATCAAGAAATATTTCCTTTTACAGATTGGGCAAAATCTTAAAAATCATTGTGATATGTTATTAATCGCATTAAATAATCTGCATAAAATTAAATATTTTATACTAAATATTGAATCTATTTTGTCTTTCATCAATTCACATGATTGAAGTTTTTTTCTTTAGAGCAATAGATATGTCCACCAATGTGTACTGATTTTAATCCCATGCATAAAAATAGGATTTAAATCCACTACATCTAATGCTTATTGCGGAAATAAAGTGTTAAAATAGAAATTATTTATATCCAATAATCTGAAACATGTAAATTAAGGAGAAAAAAAATGTTATTAGATTTCTGCTAAAAAACAATTTTTATTTATTTATTTATTTTAACTAATTAGTTAATTCTATCCATAAAAAAAGACCTAAACCCACTATAGGTATCTAATGCTTATTACTGAAATGAAATGTTAAAAGTAGAAAATATTTATATCCAATAATTTGAAACACGTAAATTATAAAGAAAAAAGAGAAAATGTAATTAGGTTTCTTCTAAAAAAACCAATTAGTTTTTTTTGAGAAAAAAAACCAGTTGGTTTAAACCACATTAAAACCAATTGGTTTAAACCGTGCCAACCCTGTATGTGCCATTGAATAACACTTTAAAACTAGTTGGATGTGCCAATCCCAAAACTTTCTTCTATCTCATACGTACATTTTAGTATTTAAAGAAAATGGTTACTCATTTTAATGCTCTAATAATTTTAATTCAATACCATGCCAACTTTGATTTTCATCCTAAATTTCTGCTTCAATCAATTAATCGGAGTAAAAACGAATTTCCGTCTCTGCACGAGCCGATGGACACTAGAATGATAAGCAGATTTTTTTTCAAATTCAGGGAGGACCTTCTTGCCTTACCAAAAAAAAATCATTCAAAAAATTTAGTTCAGTTCTAGAACTAACTTCATGCACTTTTATGTGGTGCAATATTGAAAATGGCATAAAATTCGCTATTGCAGCGCCCCCTTAAGGCGTATTTATTTCAGATTCAGGGCGATCCAACTAGCCATTACCATACACTTACACAAAAACTTCGTTCAATTCGATGCATAACCTCATTTACTTTTGGTCGTTACAATATTGAAAATGGCACAAAAATCGCGATTGCAGCGCTCCCTTCCGACGGATATTTTTCAAATTTAAGGAGGACCAACTAGTCATAGTCATACACATACACAAAGAATTTGGTTCAATTCGATGCATAACTTCATATACTTTTGCTCGGTACAATAATGAAAATGATACAAAAATCGCGATTGCAGCACTCCCGTCCGGCGGAAGATTTCAAAACTGAAGGAGGACCTGCTTGCCACAGCCAAAAACATTCACAAAAAATTTGGTTCAATTCCATGCATAACTTCATTCACTTTTTGATGGTAGAATGGCGACATACACACGGACAAACAGGCATTTTCTAAAAACATTTTTTTTTTTGGAATCTCTGACCCCTAAAACGTGTAAATCCGTCGAAAACCGGAAGTCGAAAAAAAAAATTCGATTACAATACTTTCTTCTATTGAAGATAGAAAAAAGTAAAGATATTGGGTTCTATAAAAAAGTAAATTGGTTTCTATTATTTCATTTCAAAAGCAATTTATTTTAGGTGCTTTGAAACAGTTTTAGAGCGTTCTTCAAGTTCAGCAGTAAGTTATCAAAGTTTGGTGTGTGAATTTTGTTCAATTTAAGCTATGGATTTCTCATTGTTAAAAAACAGAACCCCATCACCACCCTCTTCATACACAACTCTCCTTCCATCAATGAAGTTTCTGTAAGCATTATTAACCCTTTCGGGTCTGGTATATTATTAATTGTACATGTCTTTTAATGGTTTATTATTCTGTTTTAAGACATATTTTTGCTACCCTTCACATGTAAGTAATGTTAGTATATGTCTATGCATTTATTATAGGACATCATTTATTTTAGGCATTTAGTAATAATAATAATTATTCTTATTTGCTTAGTTCTCTTTTCGCTGTTTGTGATTCTTTTATTTTAAAAATATATTTCACTCTGTAAATTTAAAGTAAAAGTTACTCTCCTGAAAGAATCATGCGTAAAAAAGCAAAAAAAAGTATTAGAAAGTTTCAAAATAAGTTAACTCTTATTGTAATACAATATTTTCTAAAAATCTACAAAAATTCTTCCTTAGCCTTTTGTGACATTAATATTACTTGAATAGTATGAAAAACAACAACACTTGTTATCATTCAGACAATAAAATATTCGTTAAATACTCATTAATCTATTTGGATAGCTAGTGTTAATGTTATTAACGTAAAAGTAATTTTTTCTGACAACTGAAAAAAAGTCTCACCCAAAAGGGTTAAACTGGGCATTCACAAGTCACAATTGTGGTCATTTCAGATGACTGAGACATTTTTCTGCGGAGGGATTTTTGGAACTCTGTAAAGGGCACTTTGAAATTCGGGAGAGGGGTACCATTTTAAGGCGATTCATAAGCAAGTTTTGAGAGGGTAGCGCTTAAATTTGATATTAATCAGTATAAAAACCGTTTCCGATGTTTTTCGTATCATTTGGAATTCGCACAAAAATTACGAATTTTAGCGTAGTACCTAACTGCATTAATGAATAAAAGCCAAATTACAATGCTCAATAAATACATTAAAAAATCTTCAAAATTCATTATTTAATTTTAAAATGGCTCCGGTTTAAAAATTCAATGACATTTGCTATTATTTTGTAAAAAAACTCATGTGAACATCAAAACCTTCCAATATCCCTCTGCTCTTTCCCTATGTATCAACGAGACTTGAAAAAAAAAGAATTCTAGCGAGAAATAAGCATTGATTTGTTGAAATATTCTTCAGATTTATTGTTAAATCTCTCTACATTGAATAACCAAACATCAAACTTAACAAGGAAACTGTAGGATTAAATCGTATACAGCATAGGTGCCCAACCTTTTCTGACCCACTGCCCCCTTTACAAGAAAAAAAATGCCAACGCCCCTCTCTTCCATAATAGTTAATTATACAAAATGTTAAAATAACATTGCATATTATCTATATTTTATCTGTCTGTTAATCTATTAATCAAAGTAGAAGTTAATTAAAACGACCATCAAATATAGAATTTAAAAAAAAATAAAAATTGAAAAATAATCACAAAACCAATAAGAATTTTTTTTAAATAGTGAAATAATTGAGGCTATTGGAATTTTAAAAAAAATTTCGGATCAGATTCCAATTTCTTCAACATCAAATTGTCAGATTCAAAGATGCATTTTCCTTTTCTTAGACAGTAAAATAACTACTGCACGGAACCCACTTTCAGCCAAATTTGATGAAAGGAAAGCTATTAACATTTTATGTATTCTCCTTCACAATCCAGATTAGAGAGCTGTAGATTTTGAAGTTAGAACTCTTGGTATCCATTTCTGAATTTTACGTATAGTTCTCATTTGCTGCAAGTTCTACAATTTCCGCCTTCAAATATGATGATACTGCTGTAGCTGCATTTGCGAAGGATCTAAAGATCAACTCGGTTTAAGTAGCATAAATATCATGGAATGGCTATGAGAAAACTTCATGAAGAACGTCCAAATGTTGACAGTAAGTAAGTAAACATTCTTGCTTTCACAGACTGCAAATAATGTGGTAAATAGCTGTATTATCTTCTCCTTATGGATTTCCTTTGAGTAAAAGAAGTTTACCTACAGAAACAGCTATGAAGGTTTTTTTTTTCTTTAAATTAAACATAACTCATTATCATGCAATCATCTTATGCCTTATTATAAATATTTAAAATATTTAAATGTATTTAATTAAAGATTCTAAACAGATCTGTAACATAATCGATGTCATTTTTTAATGCAATCAGGTTTTAGCGTATTTTTACACCTCTGTTTTTAGTTAAGTGCAATACTAAATCAAATATATTAAAAAACGATTCAGACAAATACCTTTTCAGGGACAACGAACTTCTGTATTCAGCAGCAACTGATTGAATTCATTTGCAAGTCTGATGCAAAGTGATAGTGACAACTGCACTACAAAATAAAACAATTGTTTTACTTTGTTGTGAAATGATTTTCCCTATAAAGTTGGTTAAATATCCTACCACACAATGAATTGCTTCTGTTTATATTGACTGTTCTAATAATGTAAAGAAGCGATGTATACAGTTGTTCATTTTAATTTTTTGAAACCAATTGCTGATGATGTGTGACGGAATGCACAAAATGTACAGTTAGTACTGCTTGTTTAAAATGCGTTAATGAAACCCTGCTAATGTCCCGTCGTTGTTCGAGCAACATCAGTAGCCAGTGACAAAATATTATGATAAAGAATTTATTTCTCTTGGATTAACTTCGTGGTATTAAATACCGATTCTTTCTTTGTATGAATTTCCAAATTTTTAGCAAAAAATACTCGTGATTTTTTTTCTTTTATGAGTTTTTGTTATTTGGTAATGTTGAGCCATGGAGTTGAATGGAAAATTCGCAGGTCTTTAAGTAACAACATAATGATATTTCAATGCTTTTAGCCATCTATTCCTCTTTGTTCCGATTTATTACTCAGGATTTTTTCTCTTATATCAGACGATGATGAAGAGCAGGTTTTATTATTTCGCTGACTACAGGCAAGATTAATTTCTTGCCGACTGTTTGCAATTTTAATATTTACATTATTAAACTTATAATGATATATGAGGCTCGTAGTCCATCATCTTCTTGTTTAGATGATGACTTAAAAAGGTTTGATACAGTTGACTGTACTAGATTAATTTATGACACGATTTTTCAATCTCTAAATTAATTATAGGAGACGTAAATTTTCCATAGTATCCATAGATCCATAAGTATCCATAGTATCAGACCAGATTATATGATCGTTGAGGTTATTTGGGTGAAATAGTCCACCAGTGTTCGAGTCCGGGATGGCTCATTTGGAAACGCATTGGCGGCTTCAGCCAATACATCCCTGGCTCGAATCCTGGCCCGTACTTTTTTCACCCACATGGAAAATTTGCGTCTCCTAAAGTTGATTGTTTTAAAATTTTCTTTTTCAGTCTTTGAACTGGTCAGATGTGGCAATCTAAAAACTTTTTTCTATCTCATGCATGGTAATACTTCAACATTTGCTATCATAGTATCAAAATTAAATGACAATCTACTTTCTAATGGCACGGAGATTCTAATAGCATGAAATTCCGTGCATTAGTTCTTGAAATTTGACTACTGCGATTACTGAAAAAAAATGCAGAATAAAAGCGCCACCTGTTATTATCACTGAAACATAATCAGCAATAATATTTATCAAGATAAAACTGAATCTGAAGTTTGATTAATTCTAGAGATACAGTTGTTGCAGAAATCGTAAAGTTTAACAGCATAACAGCGCCAACTGTCGAGCGAATTTCAACAAAATATAAACAGCACCTATTCATGTCAAGGAATAATCAAATTAGAAATTGGTGAAAATCTGTGTAGTAGTTCTTGTGATAAAGCCGTTGGGGAAATCGTGAAAAAAGCAGCATAGCAGCGTCACTTGTTGAGTGATTTACACCAAAAGCTAATCAGCATTAATTTATAACAGAATACCTGAATATAGATCTTTTATAAATTCCGCGCATTAGTTGTTGAGATAGTGTGCCTATAAAATCTATGTCACATACAGACAGATAGGTTAACAGACAGACATTTTGTAAAAACATGTTTTTGGAATCTCTGACCCCTAAAACGTGTAAATCCTTCAAAATCCGGAATTTGAAAATTTTCAGGAATCTAATGCTTTTTTCTTGTAAAGCTGGAAGAAAGTAAAAGTAGGACATATCTTTGTCTTTTCTATCAACCCACATTTATTCAAATGCTGTTGTAGCCAGAAGGCTTCATGTCTTCATTTGAAAAAAAAATTCTTGGCATATTAAGCACATAGGTAACAATTGGTTTGTAGGAAAGTGCCCAGATCCATATTTCAAATATTCAATACTGTACTGCTGGCATTTTTTCTTCGATTAAGATATTTTGAAACATAAAATTTTTACCAATGTAAGTTTAAATTAATTTACTTTTGATCAAATTTATAGATATAACGATTTTTATCGATTTCACTAATGTTAAACAAATTTCTTGAACCGATTCAAATCACGGGTTCGTTTAAAAATATTTGTTCAGGCATAAATCGTCATACTTCAGAATTTTTCGAAATACAGGTTAATAAAAAAAATAATTATGTTTAAAACTTTTAGCCTGCAAATTACTGCGAATTTTTTACTCCACAATTTTTGAATTCATAATGATTTTTAATTCGAGTCATAGCCCTTCTCCGACATTAGTAATACGACATTCAACACGACTTTTTCGACATTTTTTTACATTAGTAAAATAAATTCAATCTCTCCTTCTTTCAGATTTAGGTTCGTCTGTATAGATTTCCATTTAAAGGTGCAGTTAAGGTTTTTATGTCGGACTGGACAATGTAGAGGATATTGTTACGAATTTTGTAAAAAGTTAGTTTTTGTACTGTACAATAATGTAAATAATCTTATTAAGCTCTATTTCTTTACTAATATTAGTTTTAGTTACATTGTCTCTGTTATCAAGCAAACTTGTCTATTATTTTCAGTGAATTTCTATGGCAGCTTTGCGAAATATTAGAGATATTGACAAGTTGGCGTCACTTTTGGCGACTAATTTTGGTTGCCAAATTTGGCGATATATCGCCAAGTTGGCGACAAACTTGACGATTGTTGGCGATGGTAACCCTTCCCTCTCTATGGTAACTCCCCTTAGGTATGCTGATACATTGAATTTTTTTCCTTGGTTTCTGGATTTTTCTAGAAGGTTGTAGAAATTTCCGGCGCATGCTACGAGCCTATATAAGAAGAGCAATGCGAGCTGTTGTGATTATTATTTACCAGTCAGTCATTGAGTGAACTTCTAGGGTATTGTTTAAGCAAGTTTGCTTGAGTCTTATTTACGTTATTTTGAATGTGATTTTAGTGTTGAGACGTTGTATAAAGAGTCTCTGAGACCTATATCTGCACTTGTACGATAGATTTGAACAGTTATTCTTGAATATCTAGTAATATTTGTGAGTTTCGAAGACTCTGTTGTTCTGAAGATCTGTAAATAAATTATTTTCTACTTTTCTAAGAGACAAGAGTTTGAAGTTGTCTAACCATAAGATCAAAAGAACCCTATATACGCAACAATTTTTGGTGTCAGAAGTCGGAATCTTATGGTGAAAACAAGAGCAATAGACGGACAGATGAAAGAACTATTAGATGCTATCAATGGCATAAAAACAGAATTGACGAATAAAATTCACAAAGGACAAGAAGAGTTGTTGGAAATGTTGACAAACAAAATTGATAAAGGCCAACAAGAGTTGGCGGAAAAAATGAATAAAGGCCAAGAAGAGTTGGCGGAAAAAATGAATAAAGGCCAAGAAGAGTTGGCGGAAAAAAGGAATAAAAGCCAAGAAGAGTTGGCGGAAAAAATGAATAAAGGCCAAGAAGAGTTGGCGGAAAAAATGAATAAAGGCCAAGAAGAGTTGACTGAAAAGATTAATAAAGGCCAAGAAGAAATGAAGAAAACTTTAGAAGAAAAGTTCTCGTCGGTAGATAGAAGAATTGGCTCGGTAGAAGAGAAAATGGCGGAAGTAGAAGAGAAAATCCAGAATGAAGTTAGTAACGTTGAAGAGAAAATAAATGAAGTAGATGAAAAGCTAAATAAAAAAGTACAAGATCTTGAGAAGAAGCTTTTAGCATCCAGTGCTAATTATGAAGAATTTAGGAATCCGCCTGCTTCTCCCGTGCACATCAAGCTGTCGACATACGACGGAAAGAGTTCCTGGCAAGTTTACAAGACCCAATTCACCATTGTAGCCGAAGCGAACAAATGGAGTGACGAGGTGAAAGCTTGTCAACTGGCAGCATCTTTGAGAGGAGTAGCCGCCGACGTGCTGCAAACATTGCCCGAAATGACGCAACTCAATTTTGAGACTCTAAGCTGTGCACTTGAAATGAGATTCGGCGAAAAATTCTTCAAAGTTTATACGAGAATACAAATTAAGAGCCGCCTTCAAAAATCGAGGGAAACCCTTCAAGAGTTTGCCTCAGAGATTGAACGGCTTGCAAATTTAGCATTCATCGATTGCCCAACAAATGTACGGGAAATGCTCTCACTGCAGTACTTTGTAGACGGAATAAAAGATCCAGAAGTGCAGAGAGCGGTACGAATGGCAGATGTGCAGGATTTAAAGGCTGCATTACTATATGCCTTAAAGTTGGAAGCAGCTACACAAGCCAGCCAAGGAGATCGTCATTCAGTCCGAGGGGCAACGGTGAACAAAAGCTCAGACACTGAAATCGACGTCTTGAAAGAAATTAGGAAATTAAATCAAGAGCTTGAAGCCTTAAAATATGGAAGAACAAGCACAAGGAGACAGAATCTCACGTGCTGGGGATGCGGTAATACAGGACATCTCCGAAGAAATTGCCCCAAAATCCACGAACGTGAGATAAATTCAAACAGTCAGCCGGGAAACTAAATTTTGGCCATCTCGCGGGGCGGAGATTGCCAGAGAATGAAAAGCCCCACCTGAAGATCCTCCAGATATCAAAAATGAGTTGCGGTGATAATGAATTATATGTGATAGGCTTTATTAACGGAATACAGTGCCGTATGATTGTCGATACAGGAGCCAATGTTACAATAATAAGAGAAGATTTGGCTCGAAAATTGAAATGTAAACTCATCTGGACTCCACCATGCGTTACCCTGCAAACTGTGACGGGCGACAAGATAGGCATATATGGAAAGGCCAATTTAACCATCAACTTTGGAGGAAGCAAATATTATCATACGGCATTAGTGGCTGACATAACAGATCCTTGCATAATCGGGCTAGATTTTCTGAAGAAGTTTGGCTTCAAACTTGATTTTAAAAATAATGAAATGATATCTAAATTTGAAGAAATAAGCCTTTTTGGATTAAATAACGATATTGAATATAAACAAACATTAATAGCCAAAGAAGACTACAATCTAGGTCCAAGAACAGAATTTTTAGTTCCAGCTGTAATTAAAAATGAAACTAATTATCGATTTGGCCATATAGATTATCCCGAAAACGATAGTACATAAGCAGGAGTATTGGTGGCTTTTTCTGTAGTGGGCCTCTCGAAAAAGACCATTCCAGTCAGAATTGCTAACATCAGTGATAAGACGAGGACTATCAAGAAAGGAGAGGTGATAGCATCATGTGCTCCTGTGACGTGCATAAGTCAAAATTCCAGTCACTCTGAGAAATCTTCAGATAATTTAGTGAAGGATTTGTTACAAAATACAGACTTAGATCCGAAACAGATGCACGCTGCGGAAAATTTAATTAGGGAATTCCAAAGTTTATTCTCCCAAACATCTGAAGACTTTGGACGAACCAAAATGGCACAACACCGAATTGATACTAGAGATCACTCACCTATTAAACAATACCCTAGACGATTACCTTTTGCCAAGCAAGAAGAGTTGCAAAATTTAATTAAGGATATGGAAGAAAATGACGTCATTGAACCATCGACAAGTCCATGTGCGTCTCCCATTGTATTAGTAAGAAAGAAGGATGGTTCAACAAGATTTTGTGTAGACTACCGCCGACTGAATGACGTCACTAAAAAGGATAGTTACCCTCTACCAAGAATCGACGATACTCTCGACACACTTGCGGGCAACACTTGGTTCTCGACTCTGGATCTTAAGAATGGTTACTGGCAGGTAGAGATCCATCCGAACGACCGCGAGAAGACTGCCTTTACAACGGGACAAGGATTATGGCAGTTCAAGGTAATGCCTTTTGGTCTGTGTAACGCACCTGCAACTTTCGAACGGCTTATGGAAACGGTTTTCCGGGGGCTGTCATATGAAGCATGTCTTGTTTATTTAGATGATATCATAATCATAGGAAAATCTTTTGAAGAACATCTGAACAACCTCAGGCGGGTGCTAGAAAAATTAAAGGAAGCTAATTTGAAGTTAAGCCCTTCGAAGTGCAGTTTGTTTCGAAATGAAGTCGCCTACCTTGGACACATCATTTCGGCGGAAGGAGTTAGGACTGATCCAGAGAAGATATCCGCTGTGAAAAATTGGAATCGTCCAGCAGATGTTCACCAGCTTCGGAGCTTTCTAGGATTATGCACCTATTACAGAAAATTTGTCAAAGGCTTCTCGATGATTGCAAGACCACTTCATAAATTAACAGAAGCCCATCAAAAATTTATGTGGACACAAGAATGTGACGCTGCTTTCGAAAATCTTAAGGAGGTCTTAACATCCACTCCAATTCTGTCATATCCTCAAATCGATAAACAGTTTATACTTGATACGGATGCAAGTAACGAAAGCATTGGCGCTGTACTGTCCCAGGAAATCGACAGCCAGGAGCGTGTTATCGCCTATTTCAGCAAGTGCTTATCAAAGGCAGAGCGAAACTACTGCGTAACAAGAAAAGAGCATCTTGCTGTAGTGAAAGCCGTAGACCATTTTCACCACTATCTTTACGGTCGAAAGTTCCTGATCCGAACTGATCATGCTTCTCTAACTTGGCTATTGAATTTTAAGAACCCTGAAGGCCAGATAGCCAGGTGGATACAAAAGCTTCAAAAGTACGATATGGAGATACGACATCGAAAAACTCATCACATGGAAATGCAGATGCTCTCTCAAGAAGACCCTGCTCAGAGAATTGTAGATACTGCGACCGGGTTGAGAAGAAATTTAATGTCAAAGGTCCTGTAAGACAAGTTACAACTGGTTCTACATCATCGCAAGATCAGTGGTGTGACCAGAGCCTGCGTAAAGATCAACTTGCTGATCCTGAAATTAAGCAAAATCTAGAACTGAAAGAGGACTCCAACAGGAAGCCCAGGTGGCAAGACATAGCCCATTACCATCCTACGACTAAACGTTATTGGGCTCTCTGGGATTCCCTACATTTGAAGAACTGTATTTTGTACCGAAAATAGGAGTCTGACGATGGAAAGACATGTAGATGGCAACTACTACTCTCTAAGTCGAGAATTTCTATGGTCTTTCAAGAATTGCATGGTAGTCCCACAGGAGGTCATTTTGGTGTAATGAAGACTCTGCAAAAGGTTCGAGAGCGTTTCTACTGGAATAATGTTCGCAGTGACGTGGAAAAGTGGTGTCGAACTTGTGACACCTGTGTAGCACGTAAAGGTCCAAAGAGGCGCACCCGTGGACGATTGCAACGTTATAATGTAGGAGCTCCTTTCGAACGAATTGCTCTAGATATATTGGGTCCTCTTCCTAGAACATCTGATGGCAACAAGTACATCCTCGTTGTCATGGATTACTTCACCAAGTGGCCTGAAGCCTACGCCATTCCTAATCAAGAGGCGGAAACCGTAGCAGACATACTGGTTCAACACTGGGTTTCCAGATACGGAGTTCCATTTCAAATCCATTCCAATCAAGGAAGAAACTTCGCTTCGACTGTGTTTAAGGAAATGTGTGGACTACTCGGCATGGACAAAACTCTAACTACACCTCTACATCCTCAATCGGACGGCATGGTGGAGCGTTTCAGTCGTACCATCCTAAATAGCCTCTCTCTCCTGGTGTCTAGAGACCAACAGGACTGGGACAAGAAATTGCCTCTTTTCCTGCCTGCCTACAAGATTGCCACTCATGAGGCCACTGGTTACTCCCCTTCTCAAATGCTCTTTGGTCGTGATCTTCGTCTGCCTGCGGATCTTTTGTTTGGCCGTCCTCCTGATGCTCCTTTGTCGCCTGAAGAATACGTGGATAGACTCCAGGCACGGATTGAGGAGATTCATCGTCTAGCGAGGAACCGAATCGGACTGGCATCGGAAAAGATGAAGACACGGTACGACACAAAGGCAACTGGACATGAGTTCAACGAAGGTGACAAAGTTTGGTTGTGAAATCCCATTCGTCGTAAGGGACTGTCGCCAAAATTACAAAGAAACTGGGACGGTCCTTACACAGTCGTCAACAGGCTGAATGACGTCGTTGTACGCATACGAAAATCGCCACACACCAAGCACAAGGTCGTACATTATAACCGGCTAGCCCCTTATTTTGGGCAAAGTGATTAAAAATTCAAAACTGGAATTTCAGACCATGGTCATGAAAGTCACTTTTTGTAAATATGTAAATAGTAATTAGTTCTTATTTATGTAAATTTTATTATTATTGTTATTATTTATTTATTTATTTGTTTATTTATTTTAAGTGTTTTCCTCTAACTCAAGGATTGCACTGCCCGGGACGTGCAGTCTTTGAGGAGGGGGTAGATATCGCCAAATTTGGCGACCAAAATTAGTCGCCAAAAGTGACGCCAACTTGGCGATATCTCTAATATTTCGCAAAGCTGCCATCGACATTCACTGAAAATAATAGACAAGTTTGCTTGATAACAGAGACAATGTAACAAAAACTAATATTAGTAAAGAAATGTAGCTTAATAAGATTATTTACATTATTTTACAGTACAAACACTAGCTATTTACAAAATTCGTAACAATAATAAATAAAAAGTCTGCCACTTAAATTATCTCTTTAACATTAAAATACATGAGCCCCCTTCACACACACACACATTCTGAATTAAAAATCTCGAAAACTTTATTTTAAAACCATCTGCTGCTCTCAGGTAAGGAATAAAGGAATAAACAGCATGAAAATTACTTTTCTTTCTCACAAAATTTTCACTTCCACTTCTGTCCGCACGGAAATTAGTTTAACATTTTTAATATTATTATTTTTAATTCTTCTCTGTTTCTTATTATGTAGTAATGTGACGTATCTGACCCCATCGAGATTCGAATATTTGCTTTATCCTTTCTCAATAAACAGAGAGAAGAGAATTTCTAAGGATACGTCGGGAAAAAAACAATAATTTTGAACTTTTTTGCAGTTTTCCCATTCTTATATCTGAATCACAGGGTTGCTATAAAAGAATCATTCACATTCAAAATCTGATTTATTCAAAAGTATTAAACTTACTAACAGGATTGCTACATGAAAATAATATCCAAGTTTTATGTGTACCACACGTCCAGGCGATGGGTAGTTCAGTTCAATCCACTTGATGCAAGGCGGTCATTTTTGTACTGCCTTCTGAAAGGATGTTGCACTGGTATGACAGACGGACATTTTGCATCTTCTAAGATGCAGAAATTCTTTTCTTGCTTTAGCTCCATTTCGAAGAAGACTAAAATGAATTATTACCAGATACTGAACTAGTGATGTCACGTAAACTGTTTTACAAACTTGAATTAGTGCTGCCAGTTCATCTGGTGTGCACACTCGAACTAGTGCTTTCACACCACCTGGTGTACAAGCTTGGAGATTTTGTGGTTATTTTCATATATGAATCCTGTTTGTAAGTATAATATTTTTCAATAAATCAAATTATGAAAGTGAATAATTCTTTTATAGTAACACTGTGTATGTTAATTTTTAGAATAATATCTCCGTCCATCTTTATAAAATATATTATCAAGGAGGAGAATAACCAAATAACACAAGATTTTGTCTCCCCCCCTTCCCCCGTCATGTCTAGAAATTCACCCATTTTTCTGGAGATAAAGATTGAAAATTTAATGGGAGCGTTAGATCATTATTTATTTATTGTTGCAACAAAGTATTAATACAGTATTAAAATCTTTAAAATTAATTTTTAAGTTTGTATGTGGGAGATACAAAATTTTTTGGAAGCGGGGGAATATTTAACTTAAATGATCCTTTTATTATTGTAACAAGATAGTTTCAACTAAAGCAAAGAAAAAAGTTTTTAAACCATGTTTACTGAGATTAAGAGAAAACTGGTTGGAAATTGCACGTGAAGCGTAGCAAATGAGGTGCGTTCGCACTTCAACAAAATTTTAAAATGTTCAGATCTTGCTGTTTAGTATACAGTACTTTGGATACAATATAATCATCGAAATCTTTTGTGTGTTCCTGTAAATACTATCTGCTTTTATTATACAGGAAATAACTTGAATTAAACCGCAGCAACGTATATTAATTTCATAAAATATGGAATAATTTAATATAATTAAAACACGTCCCATACGATATTTCTCCGTAAACCCTAATGCAGTGGTATACTTTTGAGTAGCCCTGTAAATTAATAATAAATAATGTTTGTATCATAGATTGTACAGAATGTATAGTTTAGTATCTATTTCACAGATTCATGTTAATTCTATTATATTCGAAAGTGTTTAACTTCATTAAAATGTACTTTATTTTTTTTCAGTCGACCGCAATGCAATCAAATACTTTTGATTATCCTGTAATTAAACTATACATCCGATTTTCATAAAATTTGAATTTACTCTATAAAATTATGCAAAAATTATATATTTTAAATCTCAAACGATTTGGTTGGATAGTTTTTGCTCTGTTACATGCGGACCGACAGACGGGCGAACAGACGCGACGTAGGGAATGAATGACATTTATAGGTGCTACGTATTTACATAATTACAAATGCATCTAAAAACAATTAGATGTTGACACAATAGTATACAGAATTTCAGATACCAGTATAGAAGCCGAAATCTCTTGTCTGTCCCTGTAAATACTATCTGCTTACTATTACACAGGAAATAACTTGTAGTAATCCTCAGCAACGTACATCAATTTCTTACAACGTTAAATAGTTTAATACGATTAAAACGCGCACCAAACAATATCGCGACATATAATTATGTAATGGGATACTTTTGTGTGGCCCTGTAAATCAATAACAAATATTCTTTGCCCCACAGATTGTACAGAATGTATATTGGAGTATTTACTTTATAAATGCATATCAATTTTATTATGTTTGAAAGAGTGCAAGACCATATTAAAATGTACTTGAAATTTTTTCCCCATTGACCGTAATGTATCAAAATTCTTTTGATTGTCACTGTAATTGAACTATGCATCCGACTTCCATAAAATTTAAAATGACTCGACAAAATTATCCAATAATTATATATTTTAAATTTCAAACGATTCGTTGGGTAAATTTTGTGTTATTATATGCGGACGGACGGATTGAACGACAGCTATAGGTGCTACGTATTTACATAATTACGATCGCACCTAAAAAAGGGACTTTTGGGACGCGGTTAAGGGAGGAAATATAGATTATTAATTAAATATCGTTTCAATAAATTAACAAATAGAGCAGAAAAAAAATAATAAAAAATTTTATGACATTTGACGGTGGAAGGTGATATAAGGGAAGGGCAAGGGAAACAACAGACAGAGATTTTGGTGGAGATAATTTTGGTGACGATATTTTTTTATTCTTAAATATATATAGATATATACACTGTTACAAACATAATATTTATTTCATACTGTTATTTATTTATTTATTAAGTCAGAAAGTAAATCAATTAAAAAGTAAAAAATTATAAACATTAAACATTGCGTGTTAGTTATCAGACGGGACAAATCAGTTGGAAGCAATTTCAAAGGCATGTATTTACATGGTAGATTATTTAGTGTTAAAATATTGTTCGTGGCCGTTTTAAACTAATACAAAATATAGCACACGATGGTTCTTTCAATTAGACACAACGAAGATGACTGTAATCGTGCGGTTTATTTCACTTCATACAGCGAGCCACACACGGCTTACAACATTCTATCGTATTTTCACATTCGAATAAAAACACAAACTTAAAAACAAAAACAGAGAATGCTGCCAAAAACATAAAATAAGAAGAATAAATGACCATGGTAACGAATAATACAATTTCTTTTTCCACTTAAATGAATGTAGACGATATTTACCAAAACAGGGTTATCTATTATCTAAAAATTAACGGTGCTCCATAGGCGATCTGGTGCATATAGAAGTATCTGTTGCAACATTTACGGCGCGAAAAAAATGTTTACATTAGTACAGTACAGTACATCAGATAAACAAGAGGCATCATCCCTCAGTTTATGAGTTAATGCATTTTAATAGATGTTCATTCATTTGATTTTTAATCAGTATATAATGTAATTTTAACATTAATTATATTGTGAATAAAGTTTAAAATGATTTTAAATTTTGTATGCTAAAAAATAGAGAAGTTTTAAGGGGATAATTCAAATGATTCCTTTTTAGATACGTTCGTAACTTTACAAACAAGTAGCACAAATAGTCGTCGTCTATGTTCATCTGTCCGCATATAACATAGTAAAAACTACCCAACCGAATCGTCTGAAATTTAAAATATATAATGTTGTATAATTTTGTCGAGTCATTTCGAATTTTATGAAAATCGGATGCATAGTCTAATGACAGGGACACTCAAAAGCATTCCGTTACATAACAGCGTCTTAATACTATTAAAACATTTCACATTTAATGAAATTCACATACGGTGCTGAGGTTTACTTCCTGTATAATAGAAAGCAGGTAGTATTTACACGGACACACGAAAATTTTCGGCCACAGTACCATATCCAATGTACTACATATATTATTACACCAAAATCTGAATATTTTAAAAAGCATTGTTATAGTACGAACGCGCCTCATTTGTTGCGTTTGATGTGCAATTTCCAAATTGATTTATGCAGGGATCGGGTGAAAAGCCTCAGATTCTCATCCTTGTATTAAACTTCTTTATTTCTACTTTAAACATAACAAGTTAGAAAAATCATGCGTTAAGCCTAGATTATGAAACACTTTCCAACACATCCTGAAATCTTTAACAACTTTTTCGTTATCTAGGGAAATAAGGTGGTATTGTCTATAGACAAATATGCAATCAAACACTTTTGAACAATCCTGTATTCGAACTATCGGTTGATATATATATAATATATAATGAGGAAATTTAATTTAGCAAGAAAATGCATACCTGGTTGAAATTATTTTTGTCAATTTATACTAATAGAAGGAAATATACTTAAATACTTTTTAAGCCGTGTAGTTTACCTAATACCTTTATTACTCGAAAGTATTCTACTAAAATTTAGTTAAAAATAATTTTTAAAATACTTAAATGACGTTTCCAGAAATTATCATCGGTAGGCGACCCTGTATCCAGTTCTTTGCGTGACCCTGTATATCATTTTATCTATATTCTACAAAAAATTATTAGAAAAATTGAATGCAGTTCAACATGCTATGCATAATCTATTTGGAAAACTACTTTAAAGTAAATTACGCTCATATTAAGTAACATTTACGAGCTCTTCGTATAACCCTGTATATCTAAATTGTGTAACTATTAACATTTATACACACCATATAATGTACATACATTTAGTGAAACTTAAAAGTGCATATTATAATTAAAAATGCATTTAATCAATCCAACAGCCACCATCCATAATATACAGTAATTCGGATAGAATATACTATTTAAAATCTTTTGTGTGTCTCTGTAAATCCTATGTTCTTCGTATTATGCCTGAAATAACTCATATTAAGCCTCAGCGACTTATATCAATTTGTTTACACGTGAAATTGCTTATAATAATTCAAATATGTCGCAAACAATTCTCCGCTTTATTATGCAATGGAATTCTTTTACCTGGCCCTGTAAATGAATAACAACAATTCTTTTCACTGCATATTTTACAGATTGCATATTTTAGTGAACTATGCAATTGCATATAATTTGAATATGTTTGACCAGGTGTAACAACGATAAAATTCATTTGAAACAATTTTCCCCATGGGCTTTAATGTACCGGAAACATTATGACTGTCAATGTAAATAAAGTAATTATGATAGAAGCTTCATTTTCAATAGGGTTTGTGCTAAAATAAACGTCAGTAACGTCTAAAAATTTCATGCTTATCCGTGTATATTTACGAGTGTTAGAGCGTGGACAGACGACCAGACAAGTCGAAAGCATAAACACTTTTCAACTTTGTTGGAAAGTGTTAAATAGGTTTTTCAATAATTTTTCTAAATCTCGAATATTAGCTCCCCTTAGGGGGGACTTGTTAAGCTTAAGCTATATGGTAGGCCTCCCCACCTAGCTGAAACTATACGCTCTCCTTACAAATTAAAATTTATTTGCTTTTGAAAAAGAGAATTCTTACAATCAACACTATACGAAATGTAAACATATAAGAAATACTTTGCACCCCCTGTTCTACAGAAAACATGTTTCAAAAAGTCTCAAAAATTCGTATTCGTTTCATTCCATAACTTCTTCAAAATAATGCAAAATAAAATCACAAATTATTATCCGTATAGACCATATTATAACCTGAAATTATTTTGAGCATCCGTACTTCTTGGCTATTCCATCGACCCATTTCGCCAAATTATAGAAATCGCCAAACTGTTCGCCAAATTACATAAATTAATGTAACTTTTATGTTAAATAACGGAAGAACAAATAAATTAGCAAAACACAATAGAAAACACAATTAAAAAATTGAATTAAAAATCACTTGATGACATAACAAACACGTGTATCGTAGTTAATGTCAAGTGAATCTGACATTTACAATCATCCATTATTGGTATGTAATGTTATAATTTGGCGATAGTTTTTTGGTCGAAGGGATAAACAAGTAGTACCTGAGCATGTTTCTGAAGAAATTACAAACTCTACAGTCATCAGGTTAACTTTGATCCAAGAGAGGAAAAAAGAGACTGAATCTGCTACATCACTTAAAGGAGGTGGGTCAGTTAGGGCTATTTTTCGCCCATCATATACCCGGAAAAAAAGTTTCGAATTCAGATGATTGTTCTGTGGCTTTGTATGTTAAAGATATGTATATTTGTTTAACCCATTAACGTGCAGTTTTGCCGGGTCGGCAACACCTAAAGTTTCCCTTGTTTAGAGACACAAAAACTACTTTATTGGCTACTTTAATTCTTTCTTATGAGTTCTAGATGGCAGCACCACAGAGATCAAACTCTACTGTTTTTAAATACTAGGTAAAATGTTTCACTGTTATACGTGCTTCACAGCAATGCTCTTCTCACTGCGCTTATCAATGCTTTACTTATGGGAGGCTACCACTTCGGCAATAGCTGTATAATTAAAATGGTTTGTGAAATCTTTATAAAACAATACCTGTGTATTCCTCTAGGCCTAAATAGATTGCCTAATTTTTTTCCTTTAAATTCCAACTTTAAAGAGTAGTGCGCCGGAAAGGGTTAATATAAGTTTTACGTGATAAATAAAATAGTAAGTCATGGAAATTATAGCCCGAAAGTAGAGTGTTTTGGCTTTTTTCTGCATTTTTCACGTTTTTTGTGTCTTTGAATTAATTTTTTACTAAGAGGCGCTCGATGAACCCAATTAATTTTGACATGCAATGATTCTGCTCTTTATAAGCTTTTATATGAGCATTATTTTATTTGGGTTCAATGTGCGCTTCAACCTGTAATAAAAAAAATGTATCATGTGAGAGAATCAAATGCACTACTATCGGAGCGCGTTCAGACTTCTTTTGCTTTACTTAAATAGTACTAATGTTGTTCAGACGTCAATGTTGTTTTCTAAAATTGTTTTCGTAAATATTTATTAAAGAAATTACTAATAAATAATGCTTGGATACCAATGTCATTGTTTTAAAGTCTCGCAGAAAACTTTTTGTATCTGTTCTAACAGTAAAATTATATTGATACCTAGATGTTCGAAAAACTGAGATTTACAGTAGGGCCGTAGCTAAGGGGGCGCTATGGGCGGCTCACCCCCCCCTGGAAAAAGTTTCAAGGTTTCCACTAAATGTTCCTAAAATTCAAATGAAATTCTGTTCAAAAATCTAATTTAGTTTTGAGACCCTGTCACAGTTTTGCAGAGTTGATAAACCGTATCTAAAATATGTGTTCAACACCCCCTCATCCTATTTATACATATGAAGTTAACATGATGTTTAATTTCACACCAGTTATACACTCAAAATTTTCATCATCCTATTCTCTTCATAGCATAAAATGAATTTATTACAACAGTTTAATGAGAAACGTTGTACCTACAATGTGAATATGTACTAATTTATCTTTCTGCGTTAGAGAGAGAGAAAAAAATTATGAGCCCCCCCCTTACATTCTCTTGAGCCTCCCCTACATTCTCTGGAGCCCCTCCCCCCCATATCGTTTATTTCTAGCTACGGCCCTGATTTACAGAGTAGTTCTTAATAGTGCTCTAAATGCATATAATATGTATTTCGTGTTCTCCAGGCTCTAAATACTCCTATTTCTTCTTCTGGTGTAACAATAAGAGATTATGCGTCAACGATTACTGACGATGAGACCACAAATAAAAAACCTAATACACATTTATGAGTATCTTATTTTCACAACTCTGACACTTGTTGTATAATATGTAAAGGTAAGAACTGCCTCGTTATTGGAGCAAAAGCTATTGAAACTCAAGCCTTTATAGAAGCTAATATCTATTTTTTGTCGAGAAAACGATGCTGTAAAACTCATATTACTTTATCGGTAAATTGACTCTGGAAGATTTAAGTCCTGTAAGTGAGAATACACCGGTGTAAGAAATGCAGAAATGCGATGTATGAAATATTTAAACCAATATCAGAAATGTTACAAAGAAGGCCTGGATTTTTATACACTGGGACGAAAATTTTCCGAAATCTATTATTATATTCTAAGGGGTATATTTATGTCTGATTTTAACTATATCTTTAAACTTGTAAAGTCCAAAATACGTTCCTCAATAAAGAGGTCATCTCGTACTTACTTTGCAGTGTTACTTGTAAACCTTAGAACTGGTCTCTTTTGTGGTGTTCTGTCTACATTATTCAATATAAGAAAATTAATAATTTCTTCTGCAAAATATAAAAACCAGGCTTTGATTAAAAACGTTGTTCTAAAACACCGTAGAAGTAACACATCACCAGAACACAAGTTATTGAAAAATATACGAGGCCTTCTGCAGGAAGATTGTTTATTCCAGATGACAACAATGATATTGTGATGATTGCTTTCGATAGCACGTACGTTTATATCTAAAAATGTGTGAACTATTCCTTTCAGAGTCATTCCTTCTGGCTGTACAAAGAAAGATCTTTTGTTAAGCATATAGTATTCGTCATTACTTCAAATTACATTTTCGATGTCTTCGTTCGTTACTTCGCGGAAACAAAGAACAATTACGCTAACATACTTACAAACACATTAAAAAAATATTCATATAATATCAGAAAGTGGCTGAAGCCAAATGATATTGAGAGTATTGATAGATTTTACCGGGATTGTTTGAAACTTCTGCACGAAATTGATATTAAACATGAAATGCCAAGATTCTTAATTAAGCAGCAACAGTTTTCAACAGATGATGTTAAGCGACAGCTTTCGTAACCAAAATTTGATTTTTCAGCGCACAATTTCTAAAACCTATAATATTTGGATAAAAACACAGACAAACATTATAGCATAATTGTACTGTCAGTGTAAAGTACGCAAAAGTGTCGTAGTGCTGGGTGCTTGTTGTTTTTATATTATGGTTTCTGTCTTACAATACTATTGTAATGTACCATCGCTCAATCAAAATTAAAAAAACAAATATCGAATATGTTCATATACTGTACAAGACGCAGCCGCTGGATGGTCCATTAGTGAGTTTGGTGAGGCAATCAATAACGAAAATAATCTAAAACACATTGTCCAAAAAGTCTGAAACTGTATTATTATTATTATTATTGTTATTATTTGTCATTTATTATTTCCGATATTTCATGTATTGAAATAATAATCTTAGTAAGCTCCATTTATCTTAATTTTACGCATTTTGTTGCATTTACTATTCATTATATGGATTAAAACTAATGACAATTGTGTTTATGCATCACACATAATATTTACTTAAATCTATATTTTATTTTTCCATCAATTATTAAACTTTTATTCAAGATATTATTATTTTCTTACTTATTATGAGGTATATTAATGAAAAAATATATGTCACGTCTAGGTGCTGATGGGCGAAAAATGGCCCTTATTGACCCACCTCCTTTAACGGAAAAGAATTTGGTCTCGAAATAGTGACAGATGCACTAGTGTGAGTTTGGCAGGTTATCGGAAATCATTCGTGAAGGTTCCGCCATGGCAGAATGGATCAAAGTTTCGAAAAAGTGAAGCAAAGTTACTTCGAATGACTGAAAATAATTTATTTTGATTAACAAATGTATAATAGACATCAGTACCTTCCATCGATTACATGGTAATCTGTGTAATTCAAAAAAGAGTCAAGTCATAGTCTGATGGGCATGAGATATACCGAAGTCATAAAATTTTTTTCAATACGATGGCAAATTTTAGAGATAGAATTAGTTGTGGTAAACAGATATCTAATTCCTTTTTTTCCCAATATTTATTGACATTTAAAACTCATACCAACCTGTTATTCCCTTACGAATAAACAATCAGATTAAGTGACTTTGAAATGAAGAAACTTAAAAGATTACAACAGGTATCAGACATGACAATTAAATTAGGACACTTTATTTTAATATAATCCTGATGAGAATAGCAAAATTTAAAAAATATTTTACCAATATTTACTTACATTTCAAAATTCATTATTTTTTAAATTAACAACTAATGTATCAAACAAACTTACATTTTTTTCAATATTATGGGTAAGTCAGGGAACCATTCCCTTTACAAAACTACTATTTTCAGATTATATATTTACAAGAAAATCCTTTTTACCATCAAAGAATTTTATTATGAGAAATCAGGTTTAACAAAAGTTTTTTTAAATTTAAATTCTATCAATCATTATGACATTTTACAGGCTTATAAGTATTAAAAAATAAATTTATAATATTTTCAGATAATATAAAGTATCACAAACATAAAATAGTGTTTTGCCAGGGCTCATGGTTATAGCTCCTGATCTGCTAATTTAATGGTTTAAATAGCCGAATTTTTTTTGTTCGCTGCTCTTTTTTTGCATTGTAATAAACAGAAAGATATATTTCGTTACTTCTGTAATATTCTACGATTAATTAACTGCAATCAACAAAATTTGGTGAAAAAGATAGATAGGTACAAGCAGCTTTTTTGGAATTTATTTCATAAGTTTATCTTTCATAAGATATTTCTCTTTAGTATGACATTAACAGATGCTCCTTTAAACAAATCTTTTGCAAAAATACTTTTAACACATATATCTCAAACAAAATGTTTCTCTTCAATATGAATTAAAGCATACTTCTGAGAAATGTCTAGTTGCATATGACACACACAAAAGGTTTCTCACCATTATGAATTGACAAATGTTTGCTTAAATTACACATTTGAGAGAATTTATTATTGCATACCTCACATACAAAGGGTTTCTAACCAGTATGAGTTAACAGATGCCTGCTTAAAGCATTCTTTTGAGAGAATTTCTTCTTGCATACCTCACATTCAAAAGGTTTCTCACCAGTATGAGTTAACAGATGCCTGCTTAAATCTCCCTTTCGAGAGAATTGTTTGTTGCATATATCACATACGAACGGTTTCTCACCAGTATGAGTAAACATATGCCTGCTTAAATCTCCCTTTTGACAAAATTTCTTGTTGCATACATCACATTCAAAAGGTTTCTCACCAGTATGAGTTAACAGATGCTTGCTTAAATCTCCCTTTTGAAAGAATTTCTTGTTGCATATATCGCACGCAAACGGTTTCTCACCAGTATGAGTTAACATATGCCTGCTTAAATCTCCCTTTCGAGAGAATTTCTTGTTGCATACATCACATACAAAAGGTTTCTCACCAGTATGAGTTAATAGATGCCTGCCTAAATCTCCCTTTTGAGAGAATTTCTTGTTGCATACCTCACATTCAAAAGGTTTCTCACCAGTATGAGTTAATAGATGCCTGCCTAAATCTCCCTGTTGAGAAAATTTTTTGTTGCATACCTCACATTCAAAAGGCTTCTCACCAGTATGAATTAACAGATGCTTCCTCAAAGCACACTTCTCAGAGAATTTCTTGTTGCATACCTCACATTCAAAAGGTTTCTCACCAGTATGAATTAACAGATGTTTCCTTAAAGCACTCTTATGAGTGAATTTCTTGTTGCATATCTCACATACAAAACGTTTTTCACCAGTATGAGTTAACATATGTC
This sequence comes from Maratus speculifer, assembly GCA_964019185.1. Classification (NCBI taxonomy): domain Eukaryota; kingdom Metazoa; phylum Arthropoda; class Arachnida; order Araneae; family Salticidae; genus Maratus; species Maratus speculifer. Next base: position 356,566,840 of record OZ025296.1, read on the forward strand.
TGCTTAAATAGCTCTTATAAAAGAATTCTTTGTTGCATATCTCACACAAAAAAGACTGTTTTGGCAGAAATTCTTCCATAGTTCATAAATAAAAGGTTTTCCAGGCTGTAAGTCAGAAGCTGCCTTTGAAAAAGTTCTGATAAGTATTTTGCTGCATTTGTTTTACACATTGAAGGTATTTTGAATGATGTGATGTGTTAGATTAATGGTTTTATACATCTGGAAAAAAATAAAATTAATATCAGTTTTTACATTTCATTTAAAAAAATAAACTTATTACGAAAATTTAAAATCACTATGGAAAATAAGTTATAGTAATGAAATTCTTACCTTTGTATTAAAAATCACAATAAACTCCTAATTATCTGAAGTTAGCGGAATCAAAGGTGTGTCAGATGCCTCTCCTAACAGTATAAAGATTAAATTGTAAATAAAATAAATAGTAAAATTGTAAAAATAAATAACTCATTATAAATAAAATATAAAGTAAATTTAAGGAAAAAATTCTGTAAGTTTATAACATCTAAAGAAACGATGATGCATTTTACAAAAAACAGAGAGAAAATAAAATTTTATTGTAGCTATGGAATTCTAATATGTAAATGTGCTTAGTAAGGAATTTTTCGGATTTCAGATTTTTTTAATCTAATGTATTTGGTTATTGCTGAAACATTCAACAAACATATTAAATAATGCAATCAGTGGCATAGCCAAGTGGATGCCATGGATATCCACCCATCAATCGGAGTGTCTGGGTTTCTGAATCATTCAATCAACAACACTCAAAACTACTAAATCGGAATGACAAAAAACCATAGGCGTAGCGTGACCAAAATTTTAGGTGGTACCAAAGAAGTAAAAACTACTCCCTAGGCAAATTTTCAATTTGGCACCCCCCGTCCTCTCCTCCTTCTTTCAAAAGTAAGAAAATATTTTTCTTAGGTAGGCCTCATAAAACGAACAAATATAAATAAATTTTATCATTCTATTTCGCGTTTATTTTTGAAGTTTAAAAGGTTTAATTTAAATTTAGAAATTCAGAACTAAATAACATATAGAAATTTGCATTTTTTTTGTCAAAGGGTTCACAATGTTTTGAAACATGGGGAAAAATGATCAGAAAAGAAATAGAAATTCCCACGAAAAGAATGTAGGTCGAAAACTGAATAAAATTGTGGCTCGCAGAATGTGGTGACCGTCTCTTTAGCCTTTCCCTCCAGTCGGATATGCTAGAAGTGCACATGGAGAGGATTTACATGCACGGGCTCAGTACGGCCGGATGTGTGTATTGAAAATTTCACCCGAGCCCGGATCGATCATATTTTTATATAAGGCAGGTCCGTCTCGTATAAAAAAAATCAGTGAAAAAACTTAAGTATTAATGGGATAATTTTAGAGTCTACTTTAAATTACTATGTGCTCAAAAGCCAGAAATTACTCAATAGCAGCATTAATAATAGCTTAGACACTTATACTTCTCAACAATCAAATAAAGATTCATAAAAATGATATAAGGTACCCTGGGGTAATAACGTCAGGCGGGGTAATAACGCCAAGTGCTTATATTTTGCATAATTATGAAATAATCAGGTAAATGACACCCATGTGTGCTGCGCAGAAGGGTTTTGAGTCATATAAATCACAAAAAACCGCTTCAAGTTAATTTGTTTCCTTTTTAGGTCTTATTGTTTTTACAAGCAACTAAAATTAACGCTTGATCTAAAATTTGCGAGATAAGGTTTTTGATCTGAAGACTATATTTTTTATCCAGAAATACTTTGTTTATTACATAAATTTGTAGTGTATTTCATGTAATTTCAAATTGTCGTAGAAGATTTTGGATATCTTCTCGAGATAATTTGTAGTTTAGGATTTACTGCGCAATAAGTATCCCGGGGTAATAACGCCAGGGATTGGCGTTATTACCCGGTTGATTCCCAACAGTGGCCGAACTATATCCGAAGGGGGTTTATATATTAATATGGGACAGCATTATCATCATTGTTGAAATGGTAAGATTAAGGGGAGTGCCCAATACTTAAAAATTCTCTCTTTTATTTTTATTATATTATTATTATTTTTTTTTACTAATGTAAAAAATAATTTTTAACTCTTGTAAATAAAACTATATCAAAATGTTTTCGAGATTCAAATTCGAATATCTTCAAAATCAAGTTTCTATTAAATTTCCACTGGATTGTTCAATTGAGTTCGAAATTTTAACTGTCCGCTTTCTCAGCGTTCGGTTTTTCAAAACTTTATAAATTTAACCTTTAACTGATGTGACAGAAATTGTAACGTATGAATGTGATGCTGTTTGTGAGACCACAAAATTGAAAGATGAATAAAAGGCGGGAATAACTCATAGGATTGTGTTTTTGTACTAAACTTTTTATACTTAATATTCACCTATTTAGTCTCTGGTGATAGTACTAAAATTCCAAATGAAACAAAATGTCGATAGTGTTTGCAGTTAAACTGAAAATTACAAGTTAAACTAAAAAAATCAAAAGAAAAATAGTGGTCTACGAGACCGGTAACATTAGTTAAAGGTTAAAATGCGATCCATGATTAAAAATCATATAATACTGATCCTGCGCTAAACTTTTTGTACAGAATTAATTCTAATTAAATTTAATCTATTCAAATATTTCTAACAATATTACGAGAGCTGCAAACGAAAGAGAATTTCAGTTGTAACTATAGTTAAACTGGAAAATACAAGTTAAACGCTATTTTTTTGGGGGGGGGGGAGGGGGTACAGTGTTTAGTCATATTGCTAACAGCAGTTAAAGGTTAATTTTGTTGCTAATATAGATATAATGATATATAACCATATGAATTATGTATAAAATTGAATATGCGATCTCTTTGGGATAATATTTTTTAATCAAAAATTTTATTCAATTTATTAAAAAATTATTAAAGCATGTTCTTTAAAACGTCGACAATTTAACTGTAGGTTTGGAGAATCCGCATTAGTGTGGAGTTATGGGTTAAAAACTATTTACTTAATTACTATAATAGTATTAACCCTTAATTGCTGTGACAAAAATTGTCGCATAACTTACTGTGAGCGGCCTGTCAGACCGCTTAATCTAACGATGAATAAAATGTTAATTTAACTTTTAGAATATTATTTTTGTATTGAACCTTATATATAGGACTATTATAAATAAAATTCAGTTATTCAAAAGTTTCTAGAGATAGTAATAGGACTCCAAATGAAACAAAATTTTTCCGGTATCTATAGTTAAACTAAAAATTGCAAGTTAAACTGAAACTTGAAAAACTCAGCGGTATGTGAGACGCTAACAGCAGTTAAGGTTTAACAAAAATATTTATTACATATAACTCTAGTTATTATAAAACTTCATATGATTAAAATATTACATTATTAATGGTTAAAACCATGCAATGTTTCTTATAATCATATTTAAGCGAGACCTTTTAAGCAAAGAGAGACACAGGGTGTTATATTCTGTTGAAGCTCTCCCTCCCTCCTTTTTCTTTCGCTTTCACAAAAAAAATCAATATTTTCTATCGCATAGAATGCATACATGGGATTATAAATACTGATTCAAATAATCCGTGCAATGTTTCTAATAATTCTATTTAAATGGTCATTTTTAAGCAAAACGTAGCTTAGAATCTGATATTCTTTTGCCTCCTCCCCCCCCCACCACCACAGCTTTCTTTTTCTTTCAGAGTCACAAAAAATTGTATATTTTCAATAGCTTAGATTGCAATTTGTCAATTTCTAGAGCTGTACAGTTTGTATTTTTAGAATTGGGCAATCTACATGCCATTATTCCATCTTATTTTATAGTTTTGTTTGCATGGCGTTATTACCCATATATGTGGGTATTGACGCCAAATAGCATTGGTCAAGAAAAAACGCCATTACATTTTATGAATACATATCTGTTAAATTATTTTATTTTAGATAGATAGTCAATGAGTTGCTGTATCAGATCCTATATTTGTTTGAAAAATACAATCTAAAACTAAGCCATGAAAATTGGTAGAACCTTAACGTGGCGTTATTACCCCAGGGTACCTTAGTTAAATTTAAAAAAGTTCCTTAAAAAACCCAACTTTTAGTAGATTTTGAAATACGAAGGTCATCTAAAAAACAAGTATTAAAAAAAAACATAATTACTTAGAATGTTGGATCCAGCTGGCCTGGATCCTGTTGAAGTACTCGTTACTCTCATTGTGTCGCTCTAAAACAAGCGCGAAAAACATTCTCGATGCACAAAACAACTGTTGATCTGGAAGCTGTCTGCCAGGTGGGTGCCTAATCAACTTACATCTGAACACAAAACCAAACGTGGGAAAGCAGCATTGAAATTTCTGTAGCGATATCACGATGAAGGCAACAAATACTTCAACAAGATTTTTACGGTTGAAAAGAGTTGACAACTGTAACAAGTTCCTGGCTCCATTCCCATGTGGCAGACTTTATGACACTAGACTCAAAAACTTCTCCCACGTTGTGACAACATTTTGATTCCGTTGGTTCTAATATGGGAAGAAGTTAAAACATTGCTGCATGTGTTGTATTAATTCTTTTTAGGCAATTATATTTTGTTTCTTTTTACGAACCACAGAAAACTTATTTTATGGATTACCCCCGTATTTTTCTGTAAATTATTACTCTGATCCAATTAAGCTACTTCTGACACATCTATAATTCATTTCTTTTCGAAAATAGATAAAATTGGCAGACGTTCTCATTTAGAAACTATGAAATCCAATGGAATTTTCCATTTTTTGTAAAAGACAAAAGTCTTTGAGAAGATACTGCCAAAGTTGTCATTTTGAATTAAAATTCAAGACCCAATAGTAATGGAAAGCAGAAAAACTAGCAATCAAAAGATTAGAATAGCTTATAAATCAAAAAGTAATTTATTTATAAAAATAGAAAATGCTATTCGATTCCAAATTACTTCAATCATCAGGCCTGTCAATTATATGTCTTTCATAAAGAAAAATGAGTCAGAAAGTGTGTCAAATTTCACCTTGTTGAGCTGGGAATTTGAGACTAACCTTAAGTTGTACTTACAAAGATCATGTTAATATTCGTTCATTATCGCTATTAATATTTTTACAGAACATACTGCTTGCCCCTCACATTCTGAGAAAAATTAAATCTAGTTTTGTCCCATCTCGACTCTATAGAAAAAATTGCAAACCTAATCATGGCCCAGTACAAGTTTTCTGAAAAAATTAAACCCGGACTCAGATGCCATATAACTGCCGATGCCGATCTCTACGCAGGACACTTTTTACATTTCTTTTTTGATGTTGTCAAACTATCATCGGCTAGTGACTCACATTTATGAATATTCTTGCGAAAATCGCATTCTATCGGCCAGGCTGAGATTATATATCGGGCCAGTAGGCTTAATTAATTTTTTTATCGATCCGGAACGGCAGGCTCGTTGATTTTTTTTGTTGGACAGGTCAGTTAAATTTGTTTAGCGGCCCGATAAATTCATTAATTGATTAGTTAATTTATTAATATTTCTCCAAAACATCTTGCTTGCCCCACTGTAAAAAACTAGATCCAGTTTCGGTCTGACTCGAATATGCTTAGAAAACAACAAGAAAAAAACATATATATATATATATATATATATATATATAAGCTTGATCTCTGTCCAGCACGAGTCTGCTTATGAAATTGAGTTTGATTTGATTATCAGATTATCTGATCTCTAATCTGGTCATGTTATAATTTCTTTTGTGATTTTGTCAAACCAGTATCGGTTTGTAAAACATATTTCTAATTATTCTCGCTAAAGTCATGACCTATCAAAATGGTCCATATTTTATCGGCTTCGCTTAATTTTTTATGTAGAGCCGTTAATGAATGAATTAAAAAGTAGTCGTAATACTTACCCATTATAGATATGCATAATATGAGAAGAAAACGTGTGAAATATTTATAAAATACATTGCAATTCCAAAACAAGTTTTAAACATACATTTAAATATTTTATATATGCAAAAAGTAATGCTGTATTAACCCCTTGGGGTAGAGCAACACTTACGCATGCTGCAAAAAGACTTAAGAATCCTTGTTTATCCCCACCAGCAAAATATTGGGAACTAAAACGGCCTATAGAGGCGCTGCTCGCAGCCTTCGATACAGGATAACAGTCCCTTTAATTTCCCTTTAACTAATGTTAAAGTCCCATTGAAACAATTCTTTAATATAAATGCATTTAAAAGTTTTAGATATTCAAATTCGTATAGTATTTACTTCGTCATATAAGACAGAAAACAAATGTCACAGGAAATCTGAAATTGTGCAAAAGAATAATTATTCTGAAAAAATCTAAAACGTATGTAATGCAATGAGCTTACACGGCGTTATCCTGAATGCAGAAGTTACATCTTTTCTCCACCAGATGGCGTATTCGAGCGCTTAAATCGCCAATTGCTGTAAAAATTGATTTATTTAATCAGAACATTTTCTCGATTTAATAAGGCACAAACTTCTGTTTTTAAAAACTGGTGACAATCATTAAAAATTTCTAAAAGGCTACCGTCGCGAAGGTGTTAATGAATTGCTGATGAACGAATTTCGACAAATTATCTAAAACGCCAGGCTACTCAAGTAGTACTGCACTGCGTAAAAACACATCCTTATAACTCAAAAAATAATGATCATATTAATTAACAGTTTACTGCGTTGGAACAAGCATCTCATTTCCAATTAAATTCTACTACCAATTAAAACTATCTTTGAATTGAAATTTGAATGAAATACATGGTAATGAAAAATTGAAAAACTTTATATACTACCTTTCATCAGAACGAATTTTTCGAGAGTCAGAAAAAAAAAATAGTTCCGAATAATCGAGGTTACTGATATTAAATAGGTTTTGTTCCCTTATTACATACTAAGTGCATACAAAATTTCATCTCAACCATTCTCTATCTCAATTTGTTTGGAAGACAGAGCGTTTATAGTCACACAGACAGACGGAGGGACGGCAATTTTTTTTTCTGAAAATATGTTTTTCGGGAATCTCCAGTGTCTGAAACGTGTAAAATTCATAATTTTAGTTTCGATTTTCAAGACGATTGCAAGACTTTCCCTGTGCTACGTATGATGGCTAAATAATACAAAAATAATAATAATAAATAAATAAATGAATAAACAAATAAAATAAAATAAAATATTTTTAAGTCAATTTCCATTTTGAAATATAAATTTTAATTTAAAAATTTTAAATATTACTCATGTTTAAAAGTCGATATATTTTCTGAAAATTGTAATTTTTTTAAAAGTTTTAAAAAGTTTTGAATTCTACAGAAAAACTAGTTGGATGTGCCAATCACAAGACTTTCTTCTATCTCATACGTACATTTTAATATTTAAAAAATAGTTACTTATGTTAATGCTTTAATAATTTTAATTAAATACTATACCAACTTTCATTTTCATCTTAAATTTCTGCTTCAGTCAATCAATAAGTGTGAAAACAAGTTTTCGTTTCTGCACGGGCGATGGACAATACAATGATAGGCAGATTTTTTTTTTAATTCAGGGACGATCTATTTGTCATACGCAAAAACACTCATACACAAAAATTTTAATTCAGTTCTATGCATAACTTGATACACTTTTTGATGGTAAAATAACAAAAATGGCGCAGACATTGAGATTATAGCGCCCCCTTGCAGCGGATTTTTTTCAAATTCAGAGCGGACCTACTTACCATAGCCAAACACTTGCACAAAAAACTTCGTTCAATTCTATGCATAACTTCTTACAATTTTAGGTGGTACAGTATTGAAAATCGCACAAAAATCGCTATTGCAGTGCCCTTTTCCGGCAGATTTTTTTCAAATTTAGGGAGGACCAACTAGCCATAGCCATAAACGTACACGAAAAATTTAGTTAAATTCATAGAATAACTTCACACACTTTTAGTTGGTACAATATTGAAAATGGCACAAAAATCGCTATTACAGCACCCCCTTAAGACGGAATATATCAAAATATAAAAAAGGACCTGCTTACCACAATCAAAAACATTCACAAAAAAATTGATTCAATTCTATGCATATTTTCATACACTTTTTGATGGTAGAATGGCGACATACGGACACAGACATTTTGCAAAAACATATTTTTTTGGAATCTCTGACCCGTAAAAACCGGAAGTCGAAAGAAATTTCGATTACAATATTTTCTTTTATTGAAGATAGAAGAAAGTAAAAAAATTAAATCATCTTTGCGCTTTACAAAAGTATTTATTTTTGAAATCGAAAATCTTTTAAAAGAAAAAAAATATATCATATTTTATATTCATTACTACAAGATTCATTGAAAAGATGGACTGAAAAAAACCCCTAATAATAAAAACACAAATAATGACAATAACAAATACCGAAAAATCTTGAATATACTGAAAATCATGGTGAAAATTTTCAGGACTTTTCTAGTTTCAAATTTTCATTGTATTCAATATACTAATGAAAATGAATTTGTAAATATATAAAGAAAATATATGTTGCCAAACGCAGAAAATTAAGAATTTAAACAGACATTTAAGCCGATTCTCAAAAAGATTTTCTTTCTTGCATAACAAAAAAAACTTTCTGGCTAAGTTTTAAACGTAAAAGAATGACAATTGCAGTCGTGATTATTGAAGATATTTATGATCAAATGTTTTTATTTCTACTTTCAGATAAAACATATTAAATCTTAACGGAGGTTACTGTCTCATGGCGGTAATTTTTTGCATCACTTGCGCTATCACGCCCGGAAATTCAGTTCGAAATGCCAACTTTGACAACTTTTTTGAACAGACTACGGAGTTTATAGAAAAAAGGAAAATACTATTCAGTTATAAAATTAGAAATAAGAACCCTGTTCGGATTTTTAAAAAAATGAGAGAAAAAATACAGTTTGGATCTGAGAGTTACCTTGAAAAAACAATTTCTTATAATATTTAGCAATCATAAAAATTTTAGTTTGTAGGTTTTTTCAAAAATAGGATCAATGACAAAACATTATCACCTAAACATAAGTTTCTTTTTGGCTTCTTACAAAATAATAACGAAATCTTTAGTTATATTTTATATCGTTTTATATTTTTGCTTCATGGTCTAGTTATAAAATATTTTGTGCCAGTGTGAAACAGTGTTCTCAGATTTTACACCCCCCCTCCCCCCCCAAAAAAAAAATCATAAAAGAAAATTTCTCTAAATTTCTTTAGATTCTCAAAATATTGGCCTAATGCATATTGAATGGTTTGATACTGAAACTGTAACATATAGAACACTTTTTCTTTTTTTGAAATAAGCGGAATATATTTAATTTTTATTTGCTCAATAGATATAAACACACTCTTTATAACTGGTTAAAATTTTACATACTCGACTAAGCCTTTCCTAACCACACTTAAAGTAATTTGATACAATTTAATTTACTTAAAAAAAACAAAATCATTGTGATCATACATCAAAAGAAATTCTAGTGATTCACCACAAGATAAAACTAATTTAAAATAACCCTCACTCTAAATAGGTTAATTATTTAATATTAATTAAAATGAATACATAAGTTTATATTGTGATTATTTAATAATTGCAATGCAAATGGGCCCTATCACTTATTTGGCAAAATTTCAATTTAAAATAACTTTGCGCCCCCCCCCCCCAATAGAAAAAAAATCTATTAGAAATATTTATAATAGGACTATAAGAAGTTTTTCTCAGTAAATCAATTGTAACCCTAAAAGAAAAATGTTACAAATATGCTACAAGGAAATTATTCTTACAAAAGATGACACACATGGACTTATTACTAAATAAAACAGACTGAGATAATGTCTCGATTAATCATATTTATTTACAAGTTATTAATAAAAGGAAACGGTATTTACAAAATTAATTAGATTGAGAAACAAGTAGTACACTTAAGATGCAATTTTATACTTCCCTAACGTGGAAGATTACTTTCACATTATAACAGTTTCTTTCTAACTTTTGCTTCAACATTTTTATTAATATTACTGAATTCATGTTTTTTCATGAAGGAAGAATAAATTGATTTCAGAAAAAATTCAAAGTAGTGCTGATATCACTGATAGTTGCAATCTTCTTACCAAATACATTTGCTATCTTTTTGGTTATTAAGCCTGGTTAAACCTGAAATATAACTTTCTAATTTTATGATTTTGATGTGAATCAGTAATGTACCTTTGTGAGATAAGTTTCATTAAATAAATTAGGAAAAATACATTTCATCTTTGTAATTAATGTATAATCATACTTTATTGATTATTAACTTGACCTTTGCTTTTAATATGTTAAATACATTAAAATTATCTAAATTTTTGCTATTTTAGTTTATTACTAATTTTAATATTTTATTATATTGTAAGCATTCATTATAGTTTCAATTGCATTACTAATTATATTGAAATTATTGTTTAAAAATTGTAAACAAAGCAATGATTAGAAATCCGCAAAATTCTAAAATCTGCACAACCTCTGGTCCCAAGCTGTGCAGATTTGAGGAAGTCTACTGTAATATTTTTAAAACAGCAAATAAATATAAATGCATTCTCTTTTGTTTAAAGATGATCCTGCAGAATTATTCTGAGTATCTTAATTAGTTTTAAATAAGAGTATAACTGGTATAAGGTTTTAAAAATATTTTTAAAAAGTTTTCTAAGTATTCGGTTTAGTTCAATAGTTTTTGGTTCGACAGATTGAAGCAGAAGATAAGCAGAAGTTGGGGCCAAGGATTGTGTGGATTATGGGATATTGCAGATTATAGATTGTTATGGATTATGCGTCATTTTATTATTCCTTAAGAGTATTTTAATTTTTCAAACAGTTTAATGTGAAAAGATACATATGAAATCTATTTGCTACCTCAAAAAATGCCTTTTATTTTTATTATATTACTGTTATTTTATTATTTATGTTATTCTATTCTATTATTATATCTTTGTTATTCTATTATTTATTTACTGTATATTTATTTTTATTATATTACTGTTATTTTATTAAAAAATTTATACACTACCTGGCCATTGATGATCATCCACTTATGATTTTAGACATTTTGTAAAATATCTAGAAAAATACATGAGGAATTATCCTGAAACTCTCAGAATATAAATATAATAGTACAGGGCATATATTTCCGTGAAGATTTTTTACCGAAATTTTATAGGGGACCATCAAAATGAATGAATTAAAAAAGAATGAATATCTTTTGGATAACCCTGTCAAAACTAATGTAGCAAAAGCACTCAAACTATAGATTGTGATTAAGTGGCTTATTGTGATAAACTGTGTTCTTTTTTATGTCGATAGGATGTATACTCGTTGAGAAATTAAGTTTTTTATAAAAACAATCCCAATTTTTTCCTAGATTTTTGCTTATAATTTGCAGAGTTCTTAATATAAAATAATATTCTTTTCTGAAAATGTGACAAACAACATTGCAGATAATACCCCTGTAATCAGAATTTAAAAAAAATAATAATTGTATGAAAAATGAGTAGGTTTACTAAATAATTTTTCACTGTGCATGCGTCAACGATATCAAAATTTCATTTGCATATTATGTTAGCTAAATGTATAGAGCAACTTTTGTGAAAGTCTCAAAATCATAGCTTGAAAATTCTGAAAATAATCGTCAATAGAATAAGTTGAAAATCCATTGTTCCCAAAATGAAGCAAAAAAAGGAGGGATTTTATTGAAATGTAGTAGTACGTCCCATATTGTGTATTCTATATTGACACTAATCAATGAATATATGGATACAACCCCTCTTTTTTTTGCTTAAATTGGGGAATAATGGATTTTCAATTTTTTCTATAGGCGATTATTTTCAGAATTTTCAAGCTATGATTTTGCGACTTTCACAAAAGATGCACTATACATTTAGCTAACATAATATGCAAATGAAATTTTGATATCGTTGACATATGCACAGTGAAAAATTATTTAGTAGACCTACTCATTATTCATACATTTTTCATTATTTTTTAATTCTGATTAAAGGGTATTATGTACAATGCTGTTTGTCACATATTCAGAAAAGAATATTATTTTATATTAAGAACTCTGCAAATTACAAGCAAAAATCATGGAAAAATTTGGGATTGTTTTTATAAAAACCTTAATTTCTCAACGAGTATACATGCTTTTGACATAAAAAAGAACACAGTTTATCACAATAAGCCACTTATCACAATCTACAGTTTGAGTGCTTTTACTACATTAGTTTTGACAGGGTTATCCAAAAGATATTCATTCTTTTTTAATTTGTTGACGGTTCCCTATAAAGTTTCGAGAAAAAATCTTCACGGAAATATATGACCTGTACTATTATGTTTTACACTGAGAGTTTCAGGATAATTCCTCATGGATTTTTCTAGATATTTAACAAAATGTCTAAAATCGCAAGTGGACGATCATCAATGGCCAGGTAGTGTATATGTGCATTTAAATAAAAATAATTACATATACATATGTTCTGTATTTGTAAATTTTCTTAAGTGTTCATTTCACTGTTTACATTTGTAAAGTAATGCAGATAATAGAAAATTGCTGATTATGGATGCATGGATTATCATTCCTTGACTGTAATTTGATATTCAGTAGTATAACCAAATACCGAATAGGTATCGAAAATTCGATGCAGCCCTATTCAAAATCTATGTGATGGAAAAAACATTGTTGAGGACAAGTATTTCCCTCCTAATTAAAGAAAATCCCTCGTCTGTCATAAATTTCAGCAAAGTCTCTTATTCCATTTTTTTTCTTGACATATAATAATTAATCAGAGCCCAATGAAAAACCTCACAAGCCTTTATTTCTAAAGACTACACATATATACGGAACATAACATACCATATACGGAACACACATACGATAACATAACATAGAAACTTAAGGTATTAAATAAAGTTAATGTGTGATTACATTCTCAACAATTTTAACTCATAGATTTATCTTCTATACTATTGATAGTTTAGCATTTTGCTAAACTTTAGTATTTTTCTATACTTTAATATTTTTCTGAGAAGTAAAATGTAGTACCAAAATGTCAGTAAAATTTCTCTTCCAAAAAAAATCCTTTCATTTTAAAATATTTGTTATAGAATATGAGAAAATTACATTCACAACCAAGAAATTAAAAAAATTTTAAATTAAATATATTTTGTTAAATAATAACTCAAATGATAATTGGGTTATTCTCTGCAATAGTGCAAAAAGTGTTTCCCAGCCATATAAATGCTCTAAATTTTATTTTATTTTTATTTATTTATGCTTTTATTAGAAGGTCTAAAGTTTGTTTATTAGGGGCAGGGTGTAAAATTTAAAAATAAACAAATTTAATATTTAAAAATGTAAGATATATCATGCAAATATCATTCCCTCACCTCTCCCCTACCCATACTACCATACTTTACTGCCTGATTTTTTTCATTCAGAAATAAAAATAATTAAAAACACCCTAAGCAAAATAAAGTTCTTAACTGGTACCTTACAAAAAATAATAAAAATATTTTTTTTAACTATAATTATGCAGTCTACTCAATCAATTATATGTCTCCCCATGTTAGACCATCATTCCCTCACACCTTGCTATTATTGCAAATATCCTCTCACTAAAGATGAGCAACAGTCTAGCATTTTCCACAGAGAGGAAGCTAATTTGAGTACTTGTCAGTTAAGCAATATAAATTGGTGGTATAAGTTTTTGTTAATTTTCTAGAAAATTTTTTGAATCAGAAAATCGGGGAGTATTTTTATTAGCAATCATTCCCTCACACAAAATGCTAAATTTTTAACAATTTTCAAAATTTTTAATTTTATCATACATTATATATTATGTGTTCTTCTTTAAGGAATCAGTTTGGTTTTTCCATAATTTTGCATTTTTCATGACAATTAGTAAAAATATCTCAATTTCATCATTCCCTCACATTTATTGTTATGAGTTAATGATAAAATGAATGGAGAATATGTACTTTTGTTAAAATTTTTATAACGATTTCTGCTGCTATTAAAATCTTCAACAATTGACCAATTACTAGCAATTTATCCAATTTTTGTGAAAATTTACTTATGTAACATTCAAGTCAGATTCCTTGGTCAAATTTGCAGTATTGTAGAGAATAACGCAATTTTAATAGTGCAAAGTTTACTTAAGAAAAAAAAAATCCTTATCCAAAGGAAAGCATCTGTTTAAAATATTATGCAATTAAAAAAAAAAAAAAATTTACACCTTAAAGTACTGGATATGATAATTACAATTCAGCTTGTCAAACATTCAGTTTATCTGTGTGCCGAATATTTTAAATGATTGTAAATGTAAGCAAAAATTAAAGTCGGTACAATTAAAATTTTGTTCCATCATACCTTCAACTCACAAGTTGCAGAATTTTTCAGAAGAGTAACAACAAAATAAATGAATAAATAAAAATTGCTTACCATTAATTTATTTTAATTAAGAGGATGGACCAGAAAACTGGTTTTAAAAATTAGCTATTCTTAATATCAGAACACACTTATTTCCTAGATCCCACACTTATTTCCTAACCTAACAAAAGTAAAGTGACGCTAAAATGTTCATGGCTAAAACAATGAATGAATCGAAAGAAATGAATGATTCGAAAGAATTCAATCAGGCATAGTGAACCTTTCAATAAATCTGTGCAACAGAAATGTTCAAAAACATTTATATATATACCAGGAATAGATAGCATTAGTCAAAATCCGTGAATATAGTACTTAAACAGGGTATCCGGTTTAAATTTTGAAACAATTTGATTTTGAAAAACTAACAGGAAAATTTATTGGTAAAGCTTGTTTCGGATAATATATGGTCTTATAATTAACATTATTATTAGGGATAGAAAAAAGTAATATTTATACTGTTATTGCAACATTTTTTTTAATAAATAGCAGTTTAATCATTAATTAGTTAACTAAGTGAAAATTTCTCCATTTAAGGAATGAATCCTGTTAAATAAATCATGACGTCAAAATTCCACGATTCATTCCTGCATTTGGCGTCTTATCTTTTGCCTTGTTTGTTTTATCAGGTAATATTTTAAAAATCAGTAACTGCCTATCTTTACTGAAATAAGATTATGCTAAAATAGTTTTTTTTTTTTATTACGCTTCTGCTAAAATTTCTAAAAAACTCAGATTTGAATTTCTTTTTGTGGATAATTAGTAATTTCAAGCATTATTAAAATGCTTTAATTATAGCTAATAATATTATTTATTTGTAATTAGTTCGGAAAATATTATTCCAATTTAAATTTGAAAACAACAAATCTTCTTTAAATTTAAAACAATATATTGCTTATAGATTCTGATTATATTCTATTCATTTGATAGTAAATGCTTTTTAAATAATTCATCGCATACTGATATCCTATATAAATTTCATCAAAGTTCAACCAAAATCAGGGCCATCGCTAAGACTTTTTATTGAGGGGGGAGAGGACCTAAAATTGCCAAGTCAAATTTCAATATTTGCCAACTCATTTTACAATTTTGCCAACTTACCACAATTAGAAAATGTAGTATAGCCCCTATTTGTTAAAAAGTTATTAATATTCCCAATTAGTTTTGTAATTTTTGCCAATTCTATCAAAAATTAAAAATATATTATAGTTTTTATTAAAATTTTAAAGAAAATTTGCCAACTTAAAGTTGTGAATTTGCCAAGTGTATCAACATTCACGAATGTTTGGGGGGGAGGCTCCCCCCATCCCCCCCGCTTAGCGAGGCCCCTGACCAAAATAATAAAGGAATTCAACAACCCAAGAATTAGGCATTCCAATATCTTCATAGTATGAGATTGGTTGCCAATAGATGTTGTGGTTGCTTCGAATTTTTAAACAATTGTTTGTTTTTTTCGTACATTTAGTAAAAAGATACCTACTTGTGTATTCACATGCTAGAAATTACACAGTCTACCAACAATGACACTACTTACAATATTTTATTTTATTTGTAATGTCATATTTCATCTTATATTGTGTTACACTAAAAGCAGTTGAAGGAGTATTTATTATTCACTGACAATTATTTAATATGTTGGTAGCCTTCTCGGCCTTTTTTTCTTCAATTGGAACAAACACATAAAATAAATATTAAAATGTGTCTTGTTTCTGTGTCAAACTTCTTTCATTGTATTCATTACGTCAAATTTTTGTTCAAAAAATGTATAAGCCACTTGAATGAATTTGGAAAATTGTCATTTGTGTACATACTTACACTCTTGCACCAATTGTGCCAAGCGTAAAAATTTGTTACAGATGGATTATTTTGACTGCGTTTTTGCTAAATTGGCTATTTTGTTTCTGCCTTCTGAACCCAAACTTGATTTATTTGTGCCTTTTTCTTTGTTGCCCAAAGAATTTTCGGTACTACTTGGTTATCCTGTGGACCAAAAAACTATCGCCAACTATAAGATTAAATGCCATTAATGGATGATCGTGAATGT
Organism: Maratus speculifer; assembly: GCA_964019185.1. Taxonomy (NCBI): domain Eukaryota; kingdom Metazoa; phylum Arthropoda; class Arachnida; order Araneae; family Salticidae; genus Maratus; species Maratus speculifer. The sequence continues at coordinate 356,583,357 of OZ025296.1, forward strand.
CATATTCAATGACATTAAATATGATACATGTCCTTAAAACATCATTAATTGTTTTTTATTTGACTTTGTATTTTTATTAATATTCTTCTAATTGTTTGTTTTTTCATTATTTAAATTAAAAATTTATGTCAACATGCATACCGTAATTTCTGGAAGAAACGCCGCGGCGTTTACGTGTTTTAAACTGAAATTCCAAGCGATGCGGCGCTTCTACCGATGCGGCGTTTACGAGCATTTTTTTTTCAAACAAGCGTGATATTTTTCTGAATTTTTCCGAAAATTAAAAAAAAATCGATCATAATTCCAAAATTTCGGACATAAAATGTATCGCGAATTCCGACAAATGGTTGCAAAACAAATTAATTTCGATTTCGTCAAAATATCGCGAAAAAATGTCAATTTTCATTAAAAGACCGCAAAAAGTTACGCAAATTTCGCATTAGATTACGAATAAACGAAAATTGCATTTTCGAATGAATTTCCTGAATTTCCCCCTCCCCTTCTTTTATAACTTTCAGAAAATTTGTTCTGAATCCGATTTTTCCCCCCGTTCCAAAGATTTAGTGATGAATCATGATGAAATGAATGAATCATGAATCTTTGATGAAATGTGCTTTTTTTAAAGATTTTTTTAATTGATTTCATGCTTTTTTTACAAATTTCTCCTTTTTTCTGCGTTTTTCGACAGAATTTACGTTTTTTTTAAACCAATTTTTTTTCAAGCATTGCTTCAATTATCAAAACTCATGATTCATTCAAAGATTCACGATTCATTCCTGAAAATTTTGTGAAACGCTCGTGGAAAAATCCCGTGTAAGCGCCCCTCTCTAATTATTTTATGATTTTTCGTCACGTTTAGCGGGGGGGGGGGGCGGATTAACGGTATTTTACGGTACTGTTAGGGAAAAAAATCACCGTATCCGCTGCGCCGCACTAAGCATATTTTTACTTTTAAACTCGTATGCGTCGCGGCGCTTATTCCCGAAAATACGGTATTTAAATAATATAATAAATTTTGTATTTATTTATTAATTTCTGATGATTAATTTCATTTTTATGAATCCTTAATACAGCTTATTAATGTGTTTCTGTTTAACATGTTAACCGCGATTACCGCGGAAATTTCACCTGCGGCGTTTACGACGATGCGGCGTTTACGACCATTTTCTAAATTTTTTTGAGTGATTTTCCGCGATGCGGCGTTTACGCCGCCGCGGCGTTTCTTCCAGAAATTACGGTAATTTGGCAAAATTGGTAGACGGGATAACCAAGTAGTGCTAAATTTTCTTTTTTCATGCTTCAACTTACAAGAGTATCTGTCTCATCCCATCCTGTGACATAATTTTTTGTAACAAACACATTTTAAACATTATAACTAATTTATTTCAAAGTTTTTTTTTTTTTCAGTGTTTACAACAAAGTATATTTCAGTTAAAATGCATTATTTGGAAACACAATAAGAAAACTCTCTTAAATATGAAAATATAGTCTAGGATCGATAATCTGTGCACCCATTATCCACAATTTTCTATAATTTGGGTTACTTTACAAATGTAAACAGTTAAGAAAGTTATAAATTAGTGATACAAAAATTACACTTTAAAACAAATAATAAAAAAATATCAGAATAAAATATCTACTTTTTATTAACACAACTCTTTTATTTTGTTAACTGCGAAAAACAAAGAGTATTACAGAACTTAAGTAATTATTTTCATTAATTAATTTGAATGCACATATAATTTTTTTTACTAAAATAACTTTAAAAAGCATTTTTTGCAATAGCATGTTAAATTAATTATTATCTTTCCATTTTAAATTGATTATAGAATTAAAATGCTGTTCTAGGAATAATAAAATGACCTATAGTCCAAAATTCTCTATAATTCACAATATTCCATAATTCACTTAACCTTTGGCCTGAACTTGTGCAGATTATAGAACTTTGAGTGTACAGTCAAGGATTGATGATCCATGCACCACGTTCTCCATGTTCCTTATCAGAAAGTAAATATTGGGAATTTTGCCAATCTATCGCTAAAAAATACAGCAATATTTGTCAAATGGTTAGGAATTTATCAGTCGATTGCAGAAAAAAACTTAATTTTCATTATACAGTAGACTTCCTCAGATTCACAACCCTAAAATCTGCAATTTTCTAAAGTCCGCAGATAACTTATAAATGTAAATGATGAAACTTCCAGGTTCAGATGTACAGGCAAAACTTGATTTATTTATTTTTATACAAATTTCATATATTTTTTAATATGTAACTTTTTTTAATATTACTGAATTCATGCTTTTTCATGAATAAAGAATAAATTTATTTCTTAAAAAGTTCAAGAATTTGCTGATATCACTTGTAATTACAATCTTTTTACCAAATATATAGAAGTATTAATTAAGTTTTTTTTTTTTTTTTTGTTATTTAGTCTGAGTAAACCTGAAATAAAACTTTCTTGTTTAAAGAGTTTGATGTGAATTAATAGTTTACCTTTATGAGGAAAGTTTCATTAAATAATTTAGAAAAAATGTATTCAATTATTATAATGAATATTTAATTATACATTATTGGTTATTTACTTAACTTTTGCTTTTAATATTTTAAAAATTATTTAAATTTTTATTATTTTAATTTATTTACTTAATTATTTTAATATTTTTTCATTATAATTTCGATTACATTATTAATTTCATTCAAATTACTCTTTAAAAATGCAAATAAAGCAATAACCAGAAATCCACGAATTTCTAAAATCCACACAAACTCTGGTCCAAAGGATTGCAGATTTAAGGGAGTCTGCTCTATATCGAATTTCAATATATAAATATATAATATAATAAATTAGCTTTTATAAAGTAATATATTAGCCCAGTTATTAGATTTCATATTTATAATACAGAAGCCTCCCTCAAATCTGCGCAGTTTGGGATCTGAGGTTGTGCAAATTTTAGAATTTTGCGGATTTCTGGTCATTGCTTTGTTTATATTTTTTAAACAATAATTTGACTGTAATTATTGAGGCAATTGAAAGTAATAAAACAGTCAAATTCTGTCCAATATTCTGAGCTGAAAGTTTCATTGTTTACATCTAAGTTATGTGCGGATTTTAGAAGTTAGTGTGATTTTAGGGATTCTACTGTGCTATATTGAATATGGTGTTAAAAAATTCTCCAGAAAAAATTTAAATTACTCATAATCTGCATAATACTCTGTAATCTGAAATATTGTATAATCTGCTTAACCTCTAGCACTCACTTGTGCAGATAAAAGATCTTTGCCTGTACCTACATAGTATTTATAAATGCAATATCTTAAAAATATCTGTTTGTTTATGCTCTTATTTTAAGACAATCAAACTGATTGTTAAGTTTATTATGCTAATAAAATATTTTCCAACTGACTGAAAAATTGCCCATGTTAGGAATCGAACCCAATTTTTTTGACTTACAAGGCCAATGCTTTACCATTTAACCTTACTGAGCGATAACTGGCAGGCATTTCTCGCTCAGATAACCTTATTGATCATAACATCTGATCATTCATTTAGACAGCTTGACAGAATAAACCGCAGGTAAAGAAACTCCAAATAATGATGGGTATGTAGATATACTATTATTTTAATGCAATGAAATTGATTGGTAAATTTATTATACAAGTGTGACAATATAATGGAATATTGACACATAATTCCATGAGCAGGAACTGATATAAAAATAAAAAAGTCAAATTTCGCCCCTACATCTGAAGTGAATGTTTCATTTTTACATCTGTAAATTATGTGCGGATTTTAGAGAGTTGCAGATTTTAGAGTTGCGGGAGTCTACTGTATTTAAAATAAGCTATTTTGTACCTTCAACATAAATTTTACCTAAAAAATTCCCCATAACACTTTCTGTTTCAGTTTAAATATCAAAGATTTCTCTATAAAACTACTAATTTTCCTATCTTTATACGCAATAATTTCCCTAATATAGGACAAGAAAGATCTTTGTCCAAAACAAGTTCATTTATGCTAGTGACAGCACTGGCTAATCTCTCTCTGTCTTTTTTTTTTTTTTAACTGATGTATTTTTTTTTTTTTGTCAGAGTTTGAATTGAATTATAGGCATTAGTGGACATATACAAGTTTAATTTAATCATCTACAAATATTCTAGTTGAACTGTACTATATTTAGGGTCTTTAATTGTTTGATGTTCATAGAATTGTTGTCAGATACAGCATAATTTAAACAGTCATAAAAAAAATATGGTGTCACAGAAAGAAGAAGCATATTTTTTCATCAATATTCTGAAGTTTTTAATATTAATTTTATTAAATAAGAAATTAAATTACAAAGAGTTGTTCTTACAACAAAAATCAAATGAATAAATTAAATCCTAGAAACAAACTAACAGGATTAACTAAAACTTATTTTCAATAAATTTATATCTGGCAATCCCTATAAGATGTTAAACTTTCATTGAAATAATGAAAGCTATCACATAATAATGAAAAAAGAAAATGAAAGTTGTTATACTAAAGCAAAAAATGAGCCAAAACCAATAAGTCAAGAGAGATCAAAATATTGAAAACAACCCTTTCCATCATAATTCTAATAATTATGTTTGATACGAAATAATTTATATTTATATGCAATGCAAGAAAAATTAAAATTCAATGGATATAAGCTGAGCTTTTAAAAAACTGATAAAATTAAGTTAAAATTTCGTGAAAAAAATAATAATAATACTCCATTTAGATATACTAAAAATATTGTAATTTGTTTAAGTGAAGCATGTAAAAATAATCTCGAATTAAATCAAAGCATTCTGAATTGTCTTATTTTAAAAATATAAATAAAAGACTATACTTTCGATGGAAAATTTGTTCATTTATGTTAATCGATTCACGAAAGTTACTCGATAATCAAGTTGATTTCAGATAATGAATGATCGATAACTCAGTTAATCAATAATTAAAATTGTTCATCAGGAATAACAGGTTCATCTCTATTCAAAATTATTTCTTTTCTAGATACTATACTTCTACTGAGGATGCTGCTGTAATGTACGAAGATACGTGTCAATTTTTTTACTAGAGGGTAAATTCAAATTCCAGCTTCCAGAGATGTGAGTAATGAATTAATTCGTTTTTCATAATTAACCATTTTGCTTTCTTTTTTACTTGTAGTGGATATTTTTCTTAATTCTTGAAACAAAGGGTAATATTGGTAGATGTGAGAAAATAAAAAGTCCGAAGTTGAACTTTCTGTTGCATCAGATTTATTGATAGGATTCATTAACAAACTCTTTACTAAAATAAGTTAATGGTAAGATATGTTTATTTAGCTTACTCTTCTACTAAAGTTTCTGTATTTTGTGATAAAAGTATTATAAACTGTTATTGATTATTAACTGGTGAAAACTATAATTGTAGTTCAGACTTGTTTTGGAACATCTTAAGGGTTGTTTTATATAAAAAGGAAAGAATAAATTTTAGAATTCTATTTATTATGGTTTGTTTTCTGAGGTATGGTTAGGCTTAACCTAAATATTGTATGATAGGCAAATTTTCTATTTCTGTATTAAGGTTGTTCTCAACCGCTCTGCTCAACAAGCGCAAAAGGTTTTGACACATTTATAAATTCTTTTTTTAACAGAAAGTTGTAAAATTGGAAGGCTTAACTATGGAAGCAATTTCAAATCAAACTTAGTTTTCCATTTCATGATAATTAAATTATCTATCCAGTTCTAAGCTATTTCAATCACGTGATCACCCATTTTCTCCCTACTTTTTGACCGGTTTTTCTGCTTTTGTCGGGAAATGCGCTCAAAAACGTCAACTTTGAAGGCTTGTTATGAAAGATCTAAAGACAAGTTCGATATCCTGTGCTAGATTTTTGTCACGCTTATTTGGCAATAAATGTTTTGATCTGGTATGTGTTTATTTCTTGAATTCTCAGCTTTAGGGTTGCGTTGTTGCGTTTTTTTTTTTTTTTTGAAAATGTGTTAGAAGAGAAGGGAGCTTGGAGAAGCGATATCTTGAAGCTTAGTGGTTCATTAGTATCACGTGAACCGTTAGTCAGCTAAATTTTGAATCATGTTAGATAATTTCCCCAGACATTGACATTCAAATGCATTTGCTTGTGGCGCATAAGGGCTTTTAATTGTAAGGTATGTCTTGTTTGCAACTGCGATTTATTTCTTTTATCTTGAATTTTTTCAGAAATAAATTTATTTTTCCTTCGTGATTAGACATGAATTCAGTAATATTTAAAAAATATATACAAATTAAAACATATATATGGAATTGATGTAAAATTAAAAATCTCAAATTTTGTCCATGTATCTGAATTGAATGTTTCATTGCTTACATCCATTAAGTATGTGCGGATTTTTGAGAGTTGCATATTTTAGGGTTGTGGATTTCAGGGAGTCTACTTTATAAAATTTGAAGCAATCGATTCAAGAAAGTTACTTGATAATCAAGTTAATTTCATATAGTGAATAATCAATAACTCGATTAATCAATATTTAAAATAGTTCATCAGGATACTTTCATCTCTATTCAAAATTATTTTTGTTGTAGACACTATGCCTCTAATGAGGATCCTTGTGTAATGTGCAATGATACTGTCAAATTTTTCACAATAGGACAAACTCAATTGTCAGATTCCAGAATTTTGAGTAATGAGCAGTTCATTTTTTATTAATAACCGTTTTGTTTTGTTTTTCAATTGAAGGGGATATTTTTCGTAATTTTTGAAACAAATGTTAATATTATTAGATGTGAGAAAATAAAAAGTCGGAAGTTGGACTTTCTGTTGCAGCTGATTTATTGATATGAGTTATTCTTCATTCCAAATCGTGATTCATTCATGGCGTTGGCGTCTATTTGCTTTTATGTGAACCTGTACTATATGAAAGTTCTCTCTTAATCGATGGCAAATTTTTGAAATATTCTGACCTATATAAGTAATAATGAAAGAGCGTTTTTAAAATTTACTGACAAATCCTTTATATTGAAAAAAGTTAATGGTAAGATACGTCTCTTTTTCTTACTCTTCTACTAAAGTTTCTGTGTTTTGTAATAAAAGTATTCTTAACTGTTAATAATTATTAACTGGTGAAAACTGTTAATTTGAGTTCAGAATTGTTCTAGACCATCTAAAGAAGTGATGTATATAAAAAGAAAAGAATAAATTTTTGAATTCTATTTATTATGATGATTTGTTTTTTGTGATGGGATAATTTGGGGTATGGCTAGGCTTAGCCAAAGTATTATATGCGTTCAAATTTTCTATTTCTGTATTAACTTTGGTATATTTTTAATTAGTTATATTTTATAATAAAATGAGGAAAAAATATATTTATAACACTAGGAAGTGTAATTTTAACATTGTAAAACAATTTATTTTACATTTTGTTTCTAAATGTAGTTTGGAAAAAGAATAATAATAATAAAAAAATGTTATACACAATAATAATATATATAAAAAACGCAGAGGAAATTGAAGAAAAAAAAAAGAAAAAATATCAAGAAAAAGAAAGTTATAACATCCTAAAAGCAGAGTAATTATGAAAACAGATAATATAAAATTCGATTTTGGAGAAATAAAGCAAGGTTCATGAATGGATGTTAAATACTATTAAAAAAAGGAACATTATTTCTTTAATTTAAATAATATGTAAAAAATATTATTTGTACAGTGTTGGAAAAAAGTAAATACCCTGTACTAACTCCTCAATAAATTATCGTAGAAGAAATTACTGGTACCTAACGATTTAAAATAAAGTCTATATTTAAAAGATGTATTTAAAATTTACTCAGGGGGTCATCTACACATTAAAACAAACTCTAATTTTATTTTTTTTTCTATAGAAGCACCAAATTCTGAAGGCGTAATGAACTCAACACCTTTCAATTATCCTTAAAAAAATTTTCATGATATTCATACGCTTGGCTTCTGAGAAATTAATTACTTTAATTAGGTGTATTTTAGAGGCTGTATTCAAATTGATGCTCAATACTCGATTGTCGACCAATAGAGGCCCCTTCTTAATCAAAGCATCTTAGGCGCCTCTCAAGCAGTGATTGAAGACTGCTAGATTATAGGATAGCATAAGAAGTTTCGGTGCTACTTGGTTATCCTGTCAACCAAAATACTACGCCAAATTATAAGATTAAGTAACAATAGTGGATGATTGTGAATGTCTCATTCAATGACATTAAATATGTTACACATGTTTAAAGCGTCATTAAAGATTTTTTTTTGTATTTTTATTAATATTCTACTAATTTTTTTTTTCTTTTTGCTATTTAAAATAAAAATTATGTCAATAAATATAATTTGGCTATTAGTTTGGCGATTTGTATAATTTGGTGGAATTGGTCAATAGCATTACTAAGTAGTACCGAAGTTTTGACATATCTAGTCATTTTTATCATGGATAACACCTTAAACCATCATTTTGCATTTTTTAAAGCATTATTTGAAAATTGTTTTATTTTGGATTTCCCTAAAGCAGTTCTTAATAAATCTAAATTCATTAAAAAACTGTGGGTTGCAATTCATCATTTTTTCAAATAACAATTGCATAATTGATATCATAAAATTATAAGAAATGAAAATTCGACATATTTATATTTTGTATTTTAATATTAATGCTATATAAAAAATTAGCACATTAGGAGCACAATTTCAGAAGATATTAATTAAAATATGAAAATTTAATTTAACATCAGCAGCACTAAATTTTGAATGTATATAATTCAAAAACTTATCATTCATGCTTGATCTGTAGGAATCCACTGTATATGAAATGCATCAAATGTTTCATTAAAATAAATGTAAAGTCTGGTTTTTAAAAAATCTCAAAAAAATTATACATAGAGAGTAGATGTGCCAGTAATGGACCCCCTTAAGGAATTTCTTTAAAAAATAATTAAAATAATTTTTTATTATAGTTATAAGTTATATAGTCCAATTTTTTTCAATATTATATTCCAATTTTTTTCATATTATATTAATCTTTCAACAATATTTAACTAATGCTATAGTTACATTTCCCAATAGAAATAAAAATTTAAATTTAAATAATAGAAATACGTCTAAACTCTTAAAAGCCCAATAATGGGCTGCCTATATTCCAGTAATGGGCCACCCTACAAAAAATAACAGATAATTGTTTTTTCAATTGTATTTTGCTCCAGAACTTAATGAAAGTATACTAATAAAACAAAATATTAAAACTTAATTTAGAATTTCATTACATTAAAGGATTTATAAGGAAAAATATAAAACAAAATATTTAAATTTAATTTATGAATTTATTATAATCAAGGATTTGTAATGTGGATATAAAACAACATATTAATGATTTTATTAAAAGTTTATTACATTAAAGGATTTATATTGTAAAGACAAAAAACAAAATATTGAAATTTAAAGGATTTATAAGATAAAGACAATGTTTTACTGAAATCAAGTTTAGATAAAATAAGGCAATAAAAAAATCTCCAATCTTGTCATATCATTATCTAAATGATGTACTGTGCGAATATAAAATATAAATAACAAATCTTCAATTTGATCATCACTTTCCAATAGTCCAAACTATTCAATAAGGAATTTTAGAATGCATTTAAAATGATAACTGTTCTTGCACTATCCAACCATTTTCAGATAATCTTACAGCCCATCAATTTGGCGCAGATTGATTCCACAATTTCCCTTGAGAGATGCTTATATGGATATATTATCATCAATGGAAATATCTCATTGTTTGCGGAAAAATATCCCATAACAGTGATTTGTTCTTTTTCCTTATTCAGTACTACATAATACACATCTTTAATTGATTTTGGTCTCAAAATTTTCCCTGTTTTAAGAGAACAAAAGAAAACCAGTTTTAACTAAGTTGAAAACTCTCTGTGTATGCTTTAGAATTTGGAAGAAGATATTACTAATAACTTCTTCTAAATATGATGCTACATTTCTGAACCAACTTAAAACAACTTTTGTAACGGCAAATCTAGATTTTGTCAAATGTTCTGCCTGTTTTTTGTACCAATTTTGGATGTCTTCTTAAAAGCATCTATTTACAAAGAAATTGCCTATATTAAATTCTAGTGGGTAAAATTTAAGTATTAAATTTGATTATTTAGCTTTTCAGTTAAATCAAAATATTTTATCTCTACTGAAATTACACTTTTAACATTGGTCACTTTGGTTGTCCATTACTGGAAAATCACGAAATAAGCAATCCAGTAATAGACCACCCGTCCTAAAATCTTAAAAATAAATAAAATTTTGTAAATGACCATTGGCATATGAACTTCAGAGTTTTATATTGCTATTCAAACAAAAACATTCAATTTTTACAAGAAAATAAAGAAGATGTAAATTTAGTAAGTAATGTCAGCTCATAGTATGTTCATTAAGATTTTCAGTAAAACTGTGAAACTTTATTTTCTGCTTCCTAATTGCTTTGATGAAAAGTGTAAAAACTTAATCCAGATTATAGAGCATGCAAGAGGGAGCTAAGAAAAAAATAATTAAAAATTTAAATATCTTTTATTGTTTTTTTATAATCTAAAAACTACAAAGTGGCCCATTACTGTAAGGTGGTCCATTACTGGCACATCTACCCTTAATGGTTTTATGGCCCACCTGATCGTTGTATAAAAAGGTGGGCCTTTATTACTTCAGCCTTGTTTGAACTTTGTTTAGTTCATGAATAAAAGTGTCTATGACAGACAGACATAAGAATGATCTTTTAATGGTTCCATTTTTATTTTTTAAGTATAGATAAAATCATAAGACTTCATCTGACTGGTTTTTTATTTATAAATCTCATTAAATACTTATTCCCCATTTGTTTGTACATAAATGCATATGATATACGCACACATAAATCAATTATTATATACTTAAATGATTTTATTAGTTTATATATTTAACATTTTATATATTTATTATACATAAGAAAAGAGATGATAATTTTATATTGCAAATATTTAGATGAGTATATAATATTCAAACACAGTAAAACGTGTAAAAGGGGAATCTTTTTATAACAATCAAAAATTTCCTTTTTCAAATGGAAGAATTTCAAAGTACCAACCAAACAAATAGAAGATCGTATTCAGACAGAGTATCGTAAAAATATAAATGATTACACTTCTTTTAATGGAAGTCTAAAACAGTTTTTTTCCCCATCTCATTGCAATAACATCTTGACAAGATTGACTGTGTATTTGCTTGGGTATGGAAGTATTTCGAGTAAATTTAAGAATTTAAGTATATTTTTATTTCATTTCTTAATTTCGAAAAATAGTATTCATAAAATGAAGTTAGATTTATCTAAATAACTGTAGCTAATAATACAACGAAATTACATGATGATGTAACAAAGATTTTACAAACACTATGATCTAAAAAAACTTAGCCCATACTGAAAAGCTAGATGCATTTTAGTCAAGCTTCGCACAATATAAACATTTGCTTACATTAAAGTTAGGATTAAATGATTAAGTTTAACCCTAAAACTACCAAAAATATTACTCAAGTTTTATAAAAATGTTCTACATCAGAAGAGAAATAGCTAGAAATAGCTCAAGTAACTTTAAGTATTTAAGTATAGCCATTTCATTTCTTAATTTAAAAAAGTAGCATGTATAAAATAAAGTAAAATTTATCTCCATAATGGTAGCTAATAATACAAAAAAGTTATCTTATGATATACTAAAGATGTTACAGACACTATGATCCAAACATCTCAGCCCATAGTGAAGAATTAAATATGGTTTAGTTAAGTTTTGTACAACATAAACATTTGCTTGCATAAAAATTAAGATTAAACGGTAAAGTTTAACCCTAGAACTACCGAAAATGTTATCTAGTCTTATTAAAATATTCCACATCAAAATATTTATTTTAAACTAGTTAATTTATTTTTGGTTGGTTTATAAATTTAGTTTTTTTAAAAGAAATTTCTGATTTATATTTAACTGTTAGCTGGTTAATATTTAAGAAAAACCCACTCTAATTTAGCTAAAGAAAGTAGAATGTAACAAGAATATATAGAGAATATAAAGAATATAAGATATACTAGAATATAAAGAATATAACAAGCACAAACAACAAATATAGTTTATGTTGGAAAAGATAGTGCAGTTACAATTCTGTAAAACAGCCATAATTTTTCTGGGTTTCATGTTCTGCCATTTTTGATATCCTATTTCGCCTCAACAGTTTTTTTTTATATCTGGTCATAAACTTCAAGGATGTTAATTTTTTTTCTTCTTTCATTTGTCATTAAGTAACACTTTTTTGGAAATATTGGGTTGTGAAAAAAATGATATTCACTTATGTTATTTTACTTCAAACGCAATTTACTTTTGGTGGTTCAAAACAGTTTTAGAGCATTCTCCAAATTCAGTGGTTAGTATATAAATTAGGTTCAATTTAAGCTTTGGATTTCTCATTTTTAAAAAACAGAACCTCATCACTTCCCACTTCATGCACAACTCTCCTTCCATCAATGAAGTTTCTGTAAACAATATTAACCCTTTCAGGTCTGGTGTACTCTTAATAGTACGTCTTTTAATGGAGTATTATTTTGTTTTAAGAAATATTTTTGCTACTCTTTACATGTAGTAATGTCAGTATAGGTCTATGCATTTATTATATAACATCATTTATTGTAGGCATTTAGTAATAATTATTATTTGCTTAATTCTCTTTTCGCAATTTGCGTTTCTTTTATTTTAAATATATATTTCACTCTGCAAATTTAAAATAAAAGTTACTTTCCAGAAAGAATCATGTGTAAAACAGAACAAAAGGTATTAAAAATTTGTAATATCCATTAAATCTTATTGTAACACAATATTTTCTAACCATCTCCAAAAATTCTTCCTTTGCCTTTTGTGATATGAATATCATTTGAATAGTATGCAAAACAACGACATTCCTCATCTTTCAGACAAGTGAAATACTCGTTGAATAATAATTAATCTATTTGGATAGCTGGTGTTAATGTTATTAGCATAAAAGTAATTTTTTCTAAAAATTGAAAAAAAAATCGCACCCGAAAGGATTAAAATGGGCATTCTCCAGTCACAACTGTGGTCATGTCAGAATACTGAGACATTTTTCTGCGGGAGGGATTTTTTGCAACTCTCGAAAGAGCACTTTGAAAATCTGGAGAGGGGTAGCACTTCTAGGCGATTCATAAGCATAAAATCCCAAATGATCTGAGGAGACATTTCGATGCTTTGAAGGGGGCTCCCCAAAAATTTGACGCTGTTGTGTAATCAGTGTAAAAACTGCTTCCGATGTTATTGGTATTATTTTAAAATTGTTGAAAAATTACAAACATTCCCATGGTTCTATAACTGCCTGAAATGTCTCATTCAATGGGGAGAAACAAAATTATAATACTATATATGGCTACATAAAAGTTCTGGGGAGACATTTCAATGCTTTGAGGGGAACACCCTTTAAATTTGTTGCTAATCAGTGTAAAAAACTTTTTCCAATGTTTTTCATGTTATTTTGAATTCGTACAAAAATTATGAATTTGTCCATAGTTCCCTAACTGCATTCATGAATAAAAACAAAATTACAATGCTAGATAAATACATAAAAGAAATGTCCTTCAAAATCCATTTATTTATTTTAAAATGGTTCCGGTTGAAAATATTAATGACAAAAATTGCCGTTATTTTGTAAAATCCCAGGTGAACGTCAAAACCTTCCCAATATCCCTATGCTTTTTACCTACATATCAACGAGACTTGAAATAAAAGAATTCAAGCGAGAAAGATGCATTGATTTGTGGAAATATTCTTCATATTTATCTATGATATATATTATCTCTCTACATCGAATAGCCAACCTTGACAAGGAATCAGTATGATTAAAAAAATATATGTATCAAAGTTTTCTGTAGCAAGAAATTCTGTTCTTTTGAATTGGTCAACAAACTTTTAAGCGCTAGTTTCTTATTTTCTGATTGACAAACACGCTTTTAGAGCTGAAAAGACATTATCAGCATGTTTCAGAAAAAAGATACTAAATCATAGTCAGATTTCTTAAGGTACTTTAAAAGTGGCAATAAAAGTTCACAAATAACTAGTTCAAGAATAGAGTCGCTTTTATTAATTACAACATTATGTTATAATATTACAGTAGATTCCCTCAAATCCGCACAACTTGGGATAAGAGATTTTGCAAATTTTAGAATTTTGCTGATTTCTGGTTATTGCTTTGTTTACATTTTTTAAGCTGTCATTTGAATTTAATTATGATGCAATCGAAACTGTAATGAATGCTTACAATAATATAATAAAATATGATAATAAGTAATAAATTAAAATAATAAAAAATTAGATAATTTTTAAAATGATAAAAATATTAAAAAGCGAAGGTCAAATTAATTATCAATAATGTTTGATTAAATAGTCATTATAAAGATGAAATGTATTTTTCCTGAATTATTCAGTGCAACTTGCCCCATAAGAGTACATTACTCATTCATATCAAAATCATCAAATACGGAATTTTCATTTCATGTTAAGCCAGACTTATTAAAAAAAAAAAAAAACTTGATTAATACATAAATATATTTGGTAAGAAGATTGTGAATGTCTTGAATTTTTTCAGAAATACATATACAAAAAAATCCTTCATGAAAAAACATGAATTCAGTAAAATGAAAAAAAAAAAAAATTAAAATATATATGAAATTGATATAAAGCAAAGAAAGTCAAATTTTGCTCTTATATCTGAATTTATCTTCATTGTTTACATCTGTAAATTATGTGCGAATTTTAGAGAGTTGTAGATTTTAGGGTGCACATTTGAGGGAGTCCACTGTATTTGATATTAAATTATAAAATAAACAAAAATAATGGTCTCGAAAAGTGTGACGATTGCAGTGTGACGTTTATTGCATTTGTATAAACTGGTCTTTTCCCCTTAACTGCTACACCAGTTAGATCCGTCAAAAACCCATTTCCATCTTAGCAGGTGTACTTGTAATACTTATTCTTCGGGACCGTGAATGTTTCCATTTACCTGGAGATTCCATATTCTCCCAAAACCTGCCAAGAAGGAAACATGATGGCAAAATGTTCCATTTTAGATAGGTTTCAAGTTTTAGGAACTGTAAATATGTAATGTTATTTTCGTGTAATCTTGATTTTCTTTGTAATATTCTATTTTATTAATTTTCATATTGTATCATTACATTTATTCGAAACATAAATTAATTTTTACCAACCGTTAACTGTATAAATAATTGTATAACTCAACTCATCAAATAAGTATCTGTACAACTCAACTCATCAAGTAAGTAAGTTTAGAACTGAACGATACCGGTGGCATGCTGAAGTAATTTTAATAAAGTCAATCTGCAAACTAACTTCAGAGTATTTTCTCAGTAACAAATATGTATTTCATTTAAGTATTTTATATTCTTTTATCTTTTAAGATATGTCACCTTCACAGAATTCATTGTAATGTATTTATACTCTTCGCAGGTACACTACAGAGTGAATGCGTTATAATAGTTTTTGAGGATACAATTAAAACGAAACAAATTTATGTTGAAAGTTTTTGTAAAACAGAAAAGTTCATAGCCCTCGCAAAAATCAAACTTTCGATTATACCTATTTAAGATAAACACTTGTCAAAAATAAATTTTTATGCTTTCTTTGTCATTCCGGTTTAAAAGTTTTGAGTGTTGTTGATTGCGCGATTCAGAAACCCAGATACTCCATTTGAGGAGGGGGGGGGGGGGAATCCATCCCAGGACCGTCATCCGCCTGGCTTCCCTAAGGATGCAGAAAATTGTCACCTAAAAACAAATTTTCAGGATATTCATACGATAGGTTTCTAAGAAATTAATTATTTTTAGACTTGCATCAGATATCTGGTCATAACCTTCAGGGATGCTAATTTTTTTAAAACATTTTTATGTGTCATTGAATAACTTTCAATGACACATAAAAAAACACTTTTAAAAAATATTGTTTTTTTTCACTTAAAAAAAATATTGGGTTCTATAAAAAAGTAAATTGGTTTCTATTATTTCATTTCAAAAGCAATTTATTTTAGGGCTTTGAAACAGTTTTAGAGCATTCTTCAAGTTCAGCATTAAGTTATCAGAGTTTGGTGTGTGAATTTTGTTCAATTTAAGCTTTGGATTTCTCATTGTTAAAAAACAGAACCCCATCACCACCCTCTTCATACACAACTCTCCTTCCATCAATGAAGTTTCTGTAAGCATTATTAACCCTTTTGGGTTTGGTATATTATTAATTGTACATGTA
Source organism: Maratus speculifer (assembly GCA_964019185.1). Lineage (NCBI taxonomy): Eukaryota > Metazoa > Arthropoda > Arachnida > Araneae > Salticidae > Maratus > Maratus speculifer. Next base: position 356,599,682 of record OZ025296.1, read on the forward strand.
TTTTAATGGGGTATTATTTTGTTTTAAGAATTACTTTTGCTACTCTTTACATGTAGTAATGTTAGTATATGTCTAAGCATTTAATATGCACTTAATTTTATTATATGATATCATTTATTGTAAGTATTTAGTAATAATAATTATTATTATTATTTGCTTCATTCTCTTTTAGCTGTTTGCGATTCTTTTGTTTTAAACATATATTTAAATCTGTAATTTTAAAACAAAATAATCATGTATAATAAAGCGCAAAAAGTATTAGAGAGTTGCACTATCAGTAACTCTTATTTTAATACACTATTTTCTAAACATCTCCAAAAATTCTTCCTTAGCCTATTGTCATGTGAATGTTAATGGAATAGTAAGCAAAACAACAATATTTGTTATCAGAGGCGCAGCCAGAATTTGGTTCTAGGGAGGGTTTTGAGTTTCTGCTAAAGGTGTTAGCCGGTATTTTGATTCACCGGTTAATAGAATCAGTACTAATTAGCATATTCACTGTATAATACTTAAATTGAAAGAGCATCTGTGTGGCAGGAAATCACCAGTCTTTCAGCATATGTGTCAGAAAAAAATTGATTTAGTTCAAATAACCAATTTTTACTTTACTAATCATGTAATATGCGCTTTCACAGTTTTAAGTTGAATTTTTGCCATTTAATTGAATCCCTTTATTAAATGAAATCTGATTCAATAAAGTGGCGGAATCCGAAGTACGCCAAAATGTTTAAATATTAAGTTTGGTTTTGATTCATATAAACGGCAATTACAGCAATCTTTCTTAGCTCTGGGAGGGGTATTAACCCCCCAAACCACCCCCTTGGCTGCGCCACTGTTTGTTATCTTTCAGACAGTGAAATACTCGTTGAATAATAATTAATCTATTTGTATAGCTAGTGTTAATGTTATTAACAAAAAAGTATTTTTTTCTTAAAATTGAAAAAAAAAATCACACACGAAAGGGTTACAATTGTGGTCATTTCAGATGACTGAGATATTTTTCTGTGGGAGGGATGTGTAACTGCGTAAAGGGCACTTTTAAATTCGGGAGAGACGTGACCGCATTTCTAGGCATATGAGCCGACTTTGGTCTGAAAGATGGGTCTGCCACAAGCAGAGTTATATGTAGGAAGGGGGAACACATGAAATGCAGATTTAGACAGCGAGTGCAATGAATTTGGGGGTCTGTGGGAGCTTTCTGAGCTCCCCCATAGGGGTCCGGGGCATAAGCCGCGGGAGCTGATGCAATTTAAGCATTTTAATGCAAATTCAGCCCATAACACATACAAAATAAAACTTGTGTCAGTATATCGCTACACTAAAATCATTACTATATCAAAATGCAGGTTGATACAGCAAAGAAAATACTTTCTGCCTCTTCAGAGACTTTTAGACGAAATTAGTAATTTTTTTGCAACCCACTGATGCAGTTAGAACTTTCTAATGTAAATTCAGAACATTTTAGACCTTTTTCAGATAACACTATGTACAAAATACTGCCAAATATAGCTTCATTAAAAATGACACTATATCAACATCTATATCACTGTATCATATCATGGAAACAAGCTTGAAATTTGGCGAAGATTTAAAATATTTTGAATCTCCCCCACTGAATGAACACGTGTGCATGTAGTAATGCACCACTTAGAAAAAACCCAACACTTTAAATACTATATGCAGTTAAATTCGATTATGTTGAAATAAAAATACAAAAAAGTTATAATAAGTGCAAATTAATGTAAAACATTCATAATCATGGAAACAAACAGTATTTGAAACGTTTAATTTATACAGTCTATAGTTAAAAGCATTGAAGTTGGTATGTTATTCCGACACAGAAAATTGCAAAATACTCAAGAAAGGGCATGAGCACTTATACACAAATAGCCACTTCTGGCGACCACTTTGGTGTCCTTAAATGCATGCTTAGACATTGAATCATATTACTTTCATTCTCAAATTTATTTACTTTATCAATCCTTCACCAAATACATAGATTCTGATAAAGATATGACGAATTCCTTGTGATCTAATATTTCGTACAGTTTTTGTTTGTATGTATTTTGCCTTTTTTGACAACTACCACTTAATTTCCATAGCTATAAAGAAAAGTGAAATTTCAACTATTTAAAATGAGATTTGTTAACAAATTATCAAAATTAAACTTATTTTACTTAAATGTGCTGATACTTCAATGTTATTTTATAGTATTGATAAATATATATAAATTTTGCAAATCGTGCATTTATAATTTTTTTCATTATTTAATAACTAAGTAATAAATATGTATGCTTTGGTTTTTATTAATTTAATTTCTGAGTTCATATATATATATAGGATGATAGAGTAACATAACTAAGAGAAATAGCAAAATAAAACTCTTGTGAATGCAAACCGTAAACAAACATTAACTCCGCCAAATTACCCACTAATGCACTGTATTACCTACTATGACATCATTAATTTGGCGCTTTTTAAAAAAAATTATTTGGAGAATAGTTGTTGTCCTTCGTAAAGAACTGGAAAATCTGAAGTATATGTGAATCTTTTTTATTTGTTGAATTCTGCAGCTTATTTTATTTTATTCATTATCTGATTGGTCCATGTTTAATGTCCAAAAATGGAATACTTCTGTTGCATGATGACAAAAAAAAGTAATAAAAACTTTCAAAATAATAATAATTTGAAAAATATTTATACAAATTTCAAACAAATTTCATTTAAAAGTATATTTTTTTCTCTACGCAACAATGTAAAAATTAAAAATGTGCGATGTTTAAAAGTATAAAAATTCACAGTTTCGAAAATTGTAAAACTGAAATTGGTTTAGGATACGTGCAGGAATATTAATGTTTTAATCCATGTCGTACGTAATAGGAGGCGTTCAAAAGTCAGTCTGATTAACTCCATCCAATAAAAATGCACATTTTAAACCGTTAAAGCTTCCTATTTATAAGCTACTGTGTTTTTTTTCCATTGGTGTAGGAATGATAATGTTTACCGTAAAATCTCGTTAATCCGCCCTTCCCGATCAAACGCCCCCTCCTCACTTTATGAAAAATTTGAAATTTTCAAAAAAATCCCGAGAAATTGCCCTCCCTCCCCATTCTCAAAGACGATTGAGTTATTATGAAATGAATGAATCATGAATCTTTGAGGAAATGTGCGTTTTTTAGAGATTTTTTAATTGATTTCATTCTTGTTTTGTCTTTTTTTTACAGATTTCTCTTCTTTTCTGCGTTTTTTCGACAGAATTTACGTTAAAAAAAACAAAATTTTTTCAAGTATAAAAATTCATGATTCATTCAACGATTCATTCATTTCATCATGATTCATTCTTGAAAATTTTATTGAACGATCGCGGAAAAATCCCGTGTAAGCGCCCCCCTCTAACTATTGTACGATTTTTCGTCACGTTTGGGGGGCGGATTAACGGTATTTTACGGTAATGCATGGCGTACGTACTCATGATCATCCTAAAAATGATGTTTATTATTATTATTAATATAAATATAGGATTTATTTATAAGTCTGTAAAATTTCAGTCTTTGAAAATACAATTTTATAAATAGTTGTAATTTGTTAAATTACAATTTTGTTATTTTTATTATTATTTTGGTAAATGCGTTATAAAGAAATATCTTCTAAAAGCATATTACTCGAAATGAACAAAATAATAAAAACATAAAAAAACATTTTTAATTAACAAATTACATTTTTTCTGTTTATTTTTATTATTATTATTTTGTATGTCGTCTGCTACCATTAGAACCCCCTTCCATAAAAATGTCAACAAATTTTAATTCATATTTGCATCGATCAAAAGAATAAACTTCAGTGTCAAAAAAGTGGAATTCCATGAAAAAGTAGCATGTCTGAAAATAAAGCAGGGATTTTAATATTCAAACCAAAATTTTAAACGGGATGGTAAAAAAAAAAAATGGAGTTATTTTAAGCCCGATGCTTAAATATTTTTGTAAGAATATTGGGATAACCTTAAAACGGAATTTCTTTTTTTTTTTTTCGTCCAGCTTCCGTCTGTGGATTTTCAAAAGACTGAATTCCGTCCTATTTGATGGAAAACTTGCATCTATGATCACAATACGTACGTGACAGTCAACTGATTCGATTCTCCGAGCCTCCATTAATCACAGGGGTCACTGAGAATGATTTGGAGCAGTTTTTAGAGTAGTCAAATATGTATTTTGGAACAAGAAAATCAATTTTTGGAGCAGGAAAATCAACTTTTGGAGAAAGTAAAGAAAGAAAAATACAATTTTGTGGTAACAAAATCCATTTTTGGAGCAGCAAAATCAGTTTTCTTAACAGAAAAGCTACATCCATCAACAACTTTCTTTTTCGAATCCCTTTTTCCGAAATTTACCGTTTCTTAGCGATCTTTCGATGAAAATTACTATTTTTTATCGATCGTTTGACAAAATCTTAACTTTTTTGTGATCTTTTGGCGAAATCTGCCGTTTTTTCGCAATCTTTTGATGAAATCGGCCGCTTTTCACGATCTTGTTATAAATTTCGTCTTTTTAACAATTTTTAGACAAAATTGCGGGTTTTTTAGATCTTTCGATGCAATTTGAGGGGTTTTTTTTCGAGATCTTTTAACGAAATTTTCTGTTTTTTCACGATCCTTTTTTACGAAATCTGCCTTTTTTTCGCAATCTTTTTGATGAAGTTTGAGGTTTTCTTCGGGAACTTTTGACGAAATACCATTTTTTCGGGATCTTTTGGGGGAATCTGCAATTTTTCCGATCTTTTGAAGAAATCAGCAGTTTTTTCGTGATCTTTTGACAAAATCTGCCGTTTTTTCGAGGTCTGTAGACGAAATGTGCCTTTTTACATCTTATTCCCACGAAATTTAAAAGGTTTTTTTTCTCCAGGATCTTTTGACGAAATTTGTCGTTTTTCCGCGATCTTTTGAGGATTCTATGTTTTATTTTCGAGATCTTTTATCAAAATTTTCCGTTTTTTCCGTAACTTTTTAATGAAACTTGCCATTTTTTCGCGATTTTTGACAAAATTAGCATTTTTTTTCATGATCCCTGAACGAAATTTCACGTTTTCTCGGAATCCTTTGGCCAAATTCTCGTTCCTCCCGCGATCCTTTGATGATTTTTTTTCCAGCGACGATTTGCAGAAATTCGCGATGTATTTTATGACCAAATTTTCGGATCTAAAACCGATATTTTTTCGGAAATAATTGTTTTAACGTTTTGAAAAATTCGGAACTGAATCGTTTCTAAACGTTAAAAGATGAAAAAGAAAATTAAAGGAAACAAAATGGCGTTAAAAAATTAAATTTGGGCGCAGAAGGAAAAAACAAAACTGCTGTTTTGGAGCAGAAACAGACAAAGTGACTGATTTGTAGCAGATATTTTTGTTTGGCGCAATCTGCGCAGGTCTGTCACCACTGTAATAGATGATTTACGGAATGATTCCGTGTTCACCAAAAACTTGCCAAAATGTTCCATTTAAGATAGGTTTCAAGTTTTAGGAACTTTCAATACCTAGTGCTGTTTTCGTGTAATCCCTATTTTCTTTACCTAGACAGAATTCATTGCAATATATTTATACCTTCACAGGTGCACTGCAGATAGTACTTGTAATACTTTCAAAACGGAGTATACAGTCAAAACGGAATATGTTTATGTTGGAAGTTTGCTTAAAACAGAAAAGTGCATAACCTTGGCAAAACGAGTAAATTTGAATTATTCTATTTAAGGTTATACCATTCAACACCTGTCTAAAATGAAAATTTTCATGGATACTTTGAGATTCCGTCTTAGCAGTTTTGAGTGTTGTTCAATGCATGATTAAGCAACCCAGATATTCGTTTGAGGTGCGGGGTGTCCACGACGTCCACTCGGCTATGCCACTGGTCACAATATTCAATTACAGTGTGAATTAAGTTAAGTGATACGGAGTGTTTCAATAAGCCCATTAGATTTAAATAATCTGTAATGTGGAGAAGTTCTTACTAAACACATTAACATATTAAAATTCCATAGACACAAAAATTTCTTTATTTTCTCTCTATATTTGTAAAATGCATCATCGTTTCCTCAGATGTTAGGAAGTTACAGATTTTTCTCCGTAAATTTACTTTATATTTTATTGATAATAGGTTATTTATTTTTAAAATGTTGCTATTTATTTTATTTACGATTTAATCTTTATACTGTTAGGAAAGGTATCTGACGCACCTTGGATTCCGCTAACTTCATATAATCGAAAATCTATTGTAGTTTTTAATACAAAGGTAAGAATTTCATTACAACTTATTTTCTACATTGATTTTAAATTTTCGTGATAAGTTTATATTTTTAATGAAATGTAAAAACTCATATTATTTTATTTTATTGCAGATGCATAAAACCATTAATCTAACTCATCACATCATTCAAATATCTTCAATGTGTAAAATAAATGCAGCAAAATATTTCTTATCAGAACTTTTTGAAAAAAGCAGATTCTAACTCACAGCCAGGAAAATCTTTTATTTGTGAGCTATGCAAGAATTTCTGCCAAAACAGTCTTTTTTGTGTGAGGTATGCAACAAAGAATTCTCTCACGAGAGCCATTTAAGCAGCCATCTGTTAACTCATACCGGTGAGAAACCGTTTGCGTGTGATATATGCTACAAGAAATTCTCCCAAAAGTCCCATTTAAGCAGACATTTGTCAAGTCATACTGGTGAAAAAACTTTTGAATGTGAGATATGCAACAAGAAATTCTCTGAAAAAAGCCATTTAGGCAGACATTTGTTAACTCATACTGGTGAGAAACCACTTATGTGTGATATATGCAACAAGAAATTCTCTCGAAATGAAGCTTTAAGCTCTCATCTCTTAATTCATACTGGTGAAAAAGCTTTTGAATGTGAGGTGTGCAACAGGAAATTCTCTCAAAGGGGCAGTTTAAGCAGACATCTGTTAACTCATACTGGTGAGAAATCATTTCAATGTGACGTTTGCAACAAGAAATTCTTTCAAAAGGGACATTTAACCAACCATGTGTTAACACATATTGGGGAGAAACCGTTTGTGTGTGATATATGTAACAAGAAATTCCCTATGAAAAGCTCTTTAAGCATACATTTGTTATGTCATACTGGTGAGAAACCTTTTGAATGTGAGGTATGCAACAAGAAATTCTCTCAAAAGAAAGTTTTAAGCAGGCATCTGTTAACTCATACTGGTGAAAAACCATTTGTTTGTGATATCTGCAACAAGAAATTCTCTCGAAAGGGAGATTTAAGCCGACATCTGTTAATTCATACTGGGGAGAAACCGTCTGTGTGTAATATATGCAACAAGAAATTCTCTGACAACAGTTCTTTAAGAAAACATCTGGTAATTCATACTGGTGAGAAACCTTTTGAATGTGAGGTATGCAACAAGAAATTCTCTCGAAAGAACTATTTAAGCAATCATCTGTTAACTCATAGTGGTGAGAAACCGTTTGTTTGTGATATATGCAACAAGAAATTCTCTCTAAAGAATACTTTAAGGAGGCATCTGTCAAATCATACTGGTTAGAAATCATTTTTATGTGAGGTTTGCAACAAGAAATTCTCTCAAATTTTTGATTCAAGCAAGCATCTGTCAATTCATAATGGCGAGAAACCTTTTGTGTGTCTGATATGCAACTAGACATTTTTTCAGAAATATGCTTTAATTCCTATTGAAGAGAAGCATTTTGTGTGAGAGATATGTAGTAAAAGATTTTTTGAAAAGATATGTTTAAGCAAGCATCTGTTTATGTCATACTAACGAGAAATATTTTATGAAAGATAAACAAAAATAAAATCCAAAAAATCCATCTGTGCTACATTTTGTTCCTAAAATTTGTTGATTGCTGTTAACTCATCGTAGTATATTCCAGAAGTAAAGAAATATTTCTTTCCATTTATTGCAGTGCACAAAAAAGAACAGCGAAAAACAAGACTATTTAAACCATTAAATTAGCAGATCAGAAGCTATAACCATGAACCCTGACAAACACCATTTTATTTTTATTATCTGAAAATATTGCATTCCTGGATTTCTTTACACTTATAAGCTTTTAAGATTTTATATTGATTGATAGTATTTAAATTTTAAAAAAAACTTTTGTTATAACTGATTTCTCACAATAAAGTTGTTTGATGGTAAAATTGATTTTCCTATGAATATTTAAGCTGAAAATAGTAGTTTTGTAAAGGAAATAGTCCCCTGACTTTCCGATGATATTTAAAAAATGAGTGTGTAAGTGCGTTCCATACATTAGTTGATAATTTAAAAAATAATAACTGTCTGATGACATTTGAAATATAAGTAAAGGTTGGTAAAAATTTTTGCTTTTCTCATCAAGATTATAATAAAAAATCTATCCTAATTTAATTGTTATGTCATTACTGTTAGCTGAAGTAATTTTTTGAGTTCTTTAATCGCCTCTTCTGATTGATGTATCATAAAGGAATAGCAGGCTGGTGTGATTTTTAAATATGGCAGGCTCCCTTAACCCTTTATCTACCGACGGTACTTATAAGCACCATTTTAATAACTTATAAAATTCTTTTAATACGTTAGTTAGTTGTAATACTTTTTAGAATGAGTAACAGATATATTGCTTTATCTTTTCCAAAAGCATTATTGATTACACAAAACAAAAATATTTTTAAAAGAATGATTTTTTTGCCTTTGCATGTTTTCAGGGACAACAGGGGGGACTCCTGAGCAGTGAAATGTCCTGACCGGAAATTTTCAGGATTTTGATTTTCAATAATCAAAAAGTGAAATTTCCTCCCCCCGGAGCTACAGAAGTCCCTCCCAGAGAAAAATGTCTGAATTCAACACTGTGTACCCTTCCCCATCTCCTCTTAAAAGCCCCTTTTCTTCTCCTGCTCTCAGTAAACATGATTTTAAAACTTTTTTTTGATTTATTTGTATTTCCTTATTACAATAATAAAAGGATCATTTAAGTTACCTATTCCTAGTAAATTGATCCGTAAAATAACCTTATAATCCTCTGATTTCATTTTTCTGTCCGTAAAATCTAGAAATGTTTGGTCGTTGAAACAAAACCCTCTCCATATCATTACGGATCCTTCGCCTTGTAGCCTACTGAAACAGTTCTTGAGCTCTTTCCTTTGGTCGAACCAGTGATATTGATAACCATCAGGGCCGTCTAAATTCCATTTCCTTTCATCACTGCGGATGACAGAAATCAGACCGTATGACACATTTTTTCTAGCCCACTTTAGAAGTGCACCTTTATGCCTCTGCTTTAACCCTTTGCCACGCAAGACAAATTCATTGATTAACTGTTGAAATTAATGAATGACACTAGAATTTGAAAATAAATTTATTCGTAAATAAGAAGACGCTATATTTTACGTCTTCAATAAACCGTAATTTTTTTAAACAAATTTCCGGTGCGAATGTGGAGTTTGTGAATTTAAATTAAGTGGTATATCTATGAAACTACCGCGCCGCAAAAGGTTAAGCAAGGTTTTGCTTTCATTCTCCTGTAAACAGTATTTTTTGAGGCTTTAATGCTTCTGCGCACTGTAGTTTTGGAAATTCTGGAAGATGATGAAACTTCACCCAGAGACAAATTATCAACTGAAGACAGTTTTGATAACATTCTATCATCACGTAACATTTATTTTTGAGCTCTGATTAGCTTTCTAGTATTTCATATTCCAGCTGATCTCAAAAATTTATAAATATTTTTAAGGCTCGCTTCATTGTTATTGATAATTCGACAGGATTTTGTCCTTGCTCTTTTAAATGTAAAATCTTAATGATTTCATCTTTTCAAAAAGTTTTTTAGAACGTGGCATTTTTAACAGAATGCGCGGGAAATGTTTTTTTTCAATCACAAGCAAATCAATGCATTGAACTCAAATTGATTCCACAAAATTTCAATAAATTCTTATTTTAAAATAGAGCAGACGTTATTTCAATTAAAGGAAAAAGTTATTCTGCATATAAAGAAGCACAAGAAAATAAACATATATATTTATTTATTTATTTGTGAAGAAAAATGTGAAAGAAAACTTGTGCTGTTGTACTCTGTCTATACTTTTGGGACAGCATATTTTTGCGTATTTTAATGAATATTTCATAATTTCGAACCTTTAATCATAATTTATATCTGTCTATCAGCAAAACTGCTTTTATTTATTACTTATCATACGAATTTTAATTTACTTAATTTTTTATGTTAATGCAAATTTTATGATTGTCTAAACATTTGGGACAGGGTGTAGTTATCATTAATTAGTGGGAATTCTTAATAATAATAATAATAATAATAATAAGTAAAAACTTGGAAAATTTATCTCAAGATATTAATATTTATGTCATTAATTTTCATTTAAGTGGCTTTATAAAACAGAATAATAATAAAAAATTCTATATACTTTACTTGCCACATTTTATAAGAATTTAAGTTTTAAAGTTAAAAAATATATTTACCTAAAATTATTTTTTGACTTTTATTGCTACTATCCTCAACAGAAAAAATTATTGTAGTCGAAAGTTTTTTCGACTTTCGTTTTTCGATGGATTTACACGTTTTAGTGGTCAGAAAAAACATGTTTATAAAAAATCTCTGTCTGTCCATCCGTATGTTCGTGTGTCATCATTGTACCATCGAAAATTGCATGAAGTTATACACGAAATTTAACCAAACTTTTGTGTATATTTTTGGCTGTGATAAGCTGGTACTCTTTCAGCTTCGAAATTCTCCGCCGAAATGATACTCTGTAATTGCGAATTTTGTGTCATTTCCAATATTATATTATCGAAAAATGTATAAAGTTATGTATGGAATTAAATTAATATTTCTGTATGTGTTTTTGGCTACTGCCAAAAGATCCTCCCTTTATTAAAAAAAGGTCACCGGGCCAATGTAATAGTGATATATGAGGGATTTTAATTATTGAACCATCAAAAAATGTATGAAATGTATGCATAGAATCGAACTACATTTTGCCTGTACATTTTTATTTATTTCAAGCAAGTTTTTTTTTAATTGGAAAAAAAATCCGTTTGATAACGATGTCTGTGCCATTTTCATTATTGTACCATCGAAAAAAGTATAAATTTATGCAAAGAAATAAACCAAATTTTGTGTGTATATTTTTGGCTATAGCCAGCAGTTTTTCCTTGAGATTGTAATTCAGTACCTCTGTACGCGGGAAAGAGGTGCTGTGCTACCGATTTTTGCATATTTTTTCCTATTTTCAGTAGTTATACATCCATCGTTTGCTCATGCAGCGACGGGAACTCGAATCCTGCAAAGCTAATTATTCGGAAACAATGGATGAAATTGGAAGAAGGAAAACTACTCACTTTAATAAACATCATTCCTAATAAACAAAAATTTAAGAAAAAGAAATTTAAAATGAAAATCAACCTTGGTATAGTATTAACTTAATAATATTGAAGAAGTAACATGCATAACTACATTTTGAAATATTAACATGTATGAGATGGAGGGGATAATTTTGGGATTGGCACATCCAACTAATTTAATTTTAATCTTATTTTTTAATTTTTTTTATTAACCGCTTCACTAATTTACCCGAACAGCGTTCGGACAAGACGAATTTGCTTATTGTATCATTTAAATCTTTTTGACATCTCTATTATTTTTAAGAAAAATTTCATACTATTGAAGGGCAGAAATATTTAGCCAAAATTTTACGATAAAAAATTACGATTAAATAATAGTGATGTGAGTCCGCTATTTTCAATTTATTGAACGGAAAAGAATCAACCAGTTAAGGGGTTAAAGGGAGAAAAGTGGACACTTTATTTATACAAATAATACTTGAGTATAAAAAAAATGCCTGTTTCATACAGCTTCATTGAATAATAACAATAATAATTTACATAAACTCAAAGTTTTTAAGAATGTAGTTTTAAAGGAAAAAAACTTCTAAATGAATACTGTTAAAGAATTCAGAATTTATATTTGTAGAAATATTTGTTGTTTCTAATAAAATATGAGTTTTATGTACTTCTATAATACAACAATCTGATATACACATGGATTACTCATAAAACGTTTTAGAAATTTCATTTTTAATGAAAACTAATCAGTTTAAATACATCATTTTTTGTTTAATTTTGATAATTTTCTGTTTATAATGGCGTGAAAAATGCGAATGTTTTTGTAAGAAAATATATTTTTTGAATAACTAATTCCATATAATAATTTAAACGAATTGGTGAATACATCAAATTCTATATTTAAAAAAAAAGAAAAAAAATCATATCCACTGCTGAAGGAATCTCTTTTATAATATTCCTATTCTTTGCGTCATTACAAATTTTAAGAAGTTAACAGAAAATGAATAATAATAATAATTTAAACAAATAACTGGTACTACTTCATTATTCCGTCGACTAAAAATCTGTCGCCAAATTACAACATTAAATGCCAATAATTTATGATCGTGAATGTGACATTCAATGACATTACACATGAAACACGTGTTTAATACGTCATCAAGTAATCTTTATTTGTATTTTTAATAATAGTTTACTAATTTATTTGTTCTTTCGTTATTTAAAATAAAAATTACGTCAATATATATCATTTGGCTATTAGTTTGCCGATTTGTATAATTTGGCGAAATGGGTCGACGGTATAACCAAGTAGTGCCAAATAATTTCATCTGATTTCTTAACCTCAAAAATTAAAACATTTAATCACTCTATGAGTTTGCCTAATGACAAGATTTAAAATTTCGGTTTACCATTACAGTAGAACCCCGCTAATCCGGATCTCCAGATAATTCGGATCGTTTTGGTCAATTTTTTTCAAGTTTGAGAAGCGATTGGCTAATTTCAATTTAACTTGTTTCATCGTCGTATTCTAAATTTAAAAAAAAAAACATTTTTTGAAAATTTTTTTGGAAGAATTAAGCAAAGTAAACATTTTTACTGTGTGTAAATATTCAGTAAGTTTCACATAAAGGTGATTTTGTGTAAGTATGTTTTATTTTATTTCATTTTTTTTCTAATTCTAGTCCGGATTTTCGATAATCCGCATTGGGTCCGGTCCCAATTAATTCGAATTATCAGGGTATTACTGTATTTAAGTCTTCTGTAATAAGTTATAGGTGCTCTGTCATACAGCAGCGAAATAAACGAAAATTTTAATGGTTACAATTGGGGTCCTGAAAGCAGAACCAAAATATGCCCCGCCCACTACTTAATGTTCACAATTTTCGTTACAATCATTGTAACTTCCAGTGGCAGTATTTTGCAGGCATCTCCAACCCGCAAGTTTTTGCTTTGTTATTATATCCATGTTTAGGCGGTATTTGGAAGAAGTATTGTCGAATATGGAAGCACTGTAGTGTCTCCCTGCTGCTCTAGTTGTTTAGAAATTTTCTATGTATCCCAACATTAGTTAGGTTAAAATAGAAAGGAAAAGTGATTGAAAACTGAATGATTTTGATCAAGCATGCATGTTTTTGAACTGACACACTCTATATTTAATAAGTTTTCATCATGCGTATTATTAAAACATTGCTTTTTAATGGCGGAGATAAAGTGGATATTTTTATTGAGTTGTAATTGTATGCATGATTGAGGGTGGACGCATCCAACGAAATAAACAATTCAGGTGCTTTTAAGGTGGTGAGAGTATCGCGTTCAGGTTCGTTGCTAGTTCACTAACTATAAAGGAAATCGTATCAAAAAGTATTTTTTTATGTACGTTATCAACAGTAGACTGCGATCGGAAAAATTACAAAATATGTTGCTTTATTTTAAAAACTTGTGTTTAACTTCGATGATGAGAGTACGGACAATATTAAACATGATCAAGTCCAGTCATGTTTGATTTGATATTTGTTAGTGATTAATCGTTCGATCCAATAAAAGATGTTCCAAAACAATTCTATGACGATAATCAGAGTTTAGGTGAGTTTTGCAAGTTTCGAATAAGGAAAGGGCATGTTTACAAACAAACGCTTCTTTCAACCAATTTACCAACTATATTTTTGTTTGGCGATCATTACAGGAATCGTTATGGCAACGTTGACCAATCATACAATAGAGCTGTTAATCGCAGACCAATCTTACACCAATCAGATCACCTTGACTTCTTGTGTACGGTAGGAGTCTTAAAGACAGGCAGGAAATTACTGTGGATCCACAGTAATTTTGCCGACAGTGATGTCAGTCTGATATCAGCAGCTTTTTTCCTTATAGGAAAGCGCAGAACTAAACAAACAGCTAGCGCAGTAACTCAGGGCAAAACATTACTGAGTTAGATAGGGCGGGCTGTGTATTTTTTGATACATCTTGCTTTAATTAACCTATATATGGTAAATATTTTTGCATTCCTTGCAAAATTAGGCATGGAGGTAAATTAAATGCAATGAATATCCTGCATGTCAATTTAGAACCGCATACCATCTCGAAACGTGAACGGGGTGACATTTTGAAACGATATTAAGGATTGATATGCTCTTGTTATAAAATTAAAGAAATAAATTACATTCTATTAAGTTCTATTTGCATTTATTTTTTCCAGTTAATCAATTCTAAACGTTAACCTAGGTTTTATCATTTTTTTATTATTATTAGTGGACAATATGTCCTTCCCCTCCTGAACAGAATAACGATTATTTTCATTATTTGGGGATGCAGGGCGTGAATTTTTGTTTCCATAGCTCCTGCTGTCTTTTAAAAAATGCATCAGAATCAGGTCGTGGATACGGGTGTACTGGGTATTATTATTATTATTATTATTATTATTATTATTATTGTTATTATTATTATTACTATTATTACTATTGAATAACAACATTGTTATCATATAGGACAAAATATTAAAAAATACATACAGTTTTTTTCTGGGAGGGTGAAGGGAGGCTGGCACAGCATCGGAAAAAGAAGCAGGGTATCTTTAATTCTAAATTTGTATTTTATTTTGTAGTAATAATAAATAAATAATGCATCTTCTACTATTTTTTACTTGCTAAAAATTTTAAACAGCCTATTCCTATCACTGATTTAGAAATTTTTCTAATAAAGAGCAGAAGCCATCAAAAATCTAAATATCCACGCCCCTCGGCTCGAAATAAATAAGATTATCTTTCTGATGTTCGCGAGGGGAGGGGCATATTTAAACATTAAACAGTTCCAAAATACAAGTTAATATTTAGAATCAATTAATCGAACACAGCAAGGACGGATCTGGAGAGTCCTCAAGGGGAGGGTGGATTTTAGAAAGTTCGAAACGCCGATCAGATGCATCGGTTGGAATTCATTTTTATCAATGCGGGTTGTGTTATTTCTACTTTTTTACTACGGGTCGGGTTTGGGTGTGGTTTCATTCTATTTTTTTGCTATGGATCGGGTTTGGGCCTGGTTTGATTTTATTTTTTGCTGCTCGTCGAGCAACTTTGTTATTATTATGGGTTGCGTTTTGGTTCTGATTGAAGTCTACTATTTTCTGCGGATCGAATAAATTTCTGCCTTTTTGCTTCGGGTTGGGTTCGGGTCCAGCTGACTACTACAATTTGCTATAGGTCTGGTTGACTGTTACGTTTTAGCTGCGCCTTGTGCATTTTGGGCAGATTTTCATACATTATTTCGTATTTGGGTCAGTTTAGGATTGGGTTTTCACTCTTGAGAGATGGACTTTGATATAAATTGCGTTCTTTTTCGTGATCCGTTGAAGAAATTTTTGTTCTTTCCGCAATCTTTTAACGAAATTAGCTTTTCTGCGCGATCCTTTGACGAAATTCGCACTTTCTTTGCGATCCTTTCCGAAAATTTGAGGCTTTTGCGACTCTTTGACGAAATTCGTGTTTTTTGTAACTCTGATGAAATTCACGTTTCTTTTGCGATTCTTTATTGAAGTTCGCTTATTCTTCATAATTCTTTGACGAAATTCGCGTTTTTTCCCGGGCTGGATTTTCACTGATTTTTGTACAATCCAGGTTTAGAAATGTAAAAATATAAACCAGCCGGGCCAAGCCCAAACAACTTTCCTTCGGCACAGGCTTGGCCCGGGCCTAGAAATTCCGGCCCGTGCAGACCTTTAGCTTATGGAAAAGAATTTAAGGGGAGTGCCCAGACGTGGTAGGAACAATAATGCTTATTATGCAGTCTAGATTAGAGACGGAACAAACATTTAGCTTCTCATCCGGGCAGAGCCCAGACCTGGAAATTTTGGCCAGTGTAGACCTCTAGGAAGAAAGAAGTTCAGTCCAAGCCCGAATTGGAAGAAAAAGAGGTCTGGCCCGACCCGAAGACCTAACCAAACCAGAATCTCGTGGGTTTAAACTGGCAAAACTCGGGCCGTACCAGGCTCGAGATCTGCCCCAAGTTGTTTCTCATCAGGATGTATAATGTCATTTTGTAAATCCCTTACTAGACCAGATGGGGCAATCGCCCCTTTGCCCCTACTCCCCCCCCCTCCATCCATAGATCCGCATTGCTTATGGTCTGGGTCGATCCCAGACCGAGCGTTTACCATTAGGAAGAACGAAATCCACGCCAGGCTCTGAAAAAAATGTGTGGCTCGATTCCGCTCTGTAGAAGAAAGTAAGATTCGATTCCCCTCGGTTCTGAAAATGCAAAGACCTGACCCAGCCCAGTAACTTAAAAATGGCGCGGCCCGGGTTATGCCGCGCCTGCCTCAAGTTTAAGTCCAATCCTTTTTCCGTGCGGGCATTTAATGTCGCTTTTCCCAACCTTTATTAGGCTCAAGGGGGTGGGCGATCGCCCCATTGCTCCCCCCTTAGATGCGCCATTGTACACAGCTGCATTCCTGTTTCTTCTCTATCCTTGTATGTCATGTTATTTTAGACTGTCGTTTCTTTCAAATAACTGGAAAATTCGAAGTTTAGTTCTATTTCTCTTAGATATTCTGTATGTTGTCAATATTACTCTTATTTTAATGTAATAAATCTTTAATCATTTGTAACTCTCATGCAGTTATAACTCCATTATTGCTAGCACCTTTATGACGTCAGCGTTACTAAATTACATGATTGCGTTATAATTTAGATTTGAATTTTTTTAAAAATTCTAGTTTTAAATTAAAGGTTTTCTATCATACAGTTTGTCAAAAAAGAAAAATTAAGGACTGCCACACTAATTGATTGCAAAATTATCGCAGAGGTACATAGGAGTAACCAGTGGCGCAGCCAGAATTCGGCTCTGGGGGGGGGGGAATAGAGTTGCTTCAGGGGTGATTCTGGTTGAAATTTTTTTTTCGGAAATCTGCGGGGGGGTAGGATTCCGCGAGTTATCCCCCGCCCCCCCCGCGAAGGGGGTTTATCCGCGATCTTCAGACAAAATCGGCGTTTTCCCGCGACCTTCAGACGAAATCAGCGATTTATTTGCGATATTTTAGCAAAATCGACGGTTTTTCCGCGATCTTTTGACGAAATCGGTGTTTTTCAATGTCTTTTTTTTATGAAATCGCCATTTTTTTCGCCGATCTTTAGACAAAATTTGCAATTTTACGCGATCTTTTCTTGAAAACGGCGCTTTATTCCGCGGTCTTTCGACGAAATCGGCGTTTTTTCTATGATCTTTTGCTGAAAGCGGCCTTTTTTTTCAATGATCTTTTGACAAAATATTTTTAAGCAATCTTTTATCGAAAACGGCGTTTTTTCAAGATTTTTTAACGAAATCGGCATTATATCAGAAATCTTTATACGAAATCGACGTTTTCCCGCGGTCTTCAGACGAAATCAGCGTTTTATCTGCGATATTTGGTGAAATTGTGGTTTTTTCCGTGATCCGCACAGAAAATTCGCTTTTTTCAACGATCTTTTGACAAAGTTCATTGACAAAAACATTGACAAAATTTGTCTTTTTTTCACGAAATATTGACGAAATGTGTGCTTTTTCGGCAATACTTTCACGAAATTTGCATTTCACCGCGATTGCTTTATCCGCGCTCAAAACCGTACAAGTTGGCAACTATGCGGAACTGATAACTCAATTCCAAATTTTCGGAAGAGGATGCCTTAAATTTTCGGACGAGAATCACCCCTGAGTTGATTATAAATAAACAAAGTCGCCTTTTTTTTCTTTTTTATAAATAAATAAATTAGTTAACGAGTTATAAGCGATTTTGATCGCATGGCAACAATTTTTTCTCCTTTTTGTTGCTACTACATCCTAAATTCGTTTCAAATCATCCACTGTGAGAATCGTCTTCTAAAAGATCTTATCAAAGAATGAACAACATTTCTCAGTTACATAGCTTTTTAATCATGATATCTACTTGCCTGAATCTAGAAAAAAGAGTTATCGGAAAAAAGTGACAAACTACAAAAGCGGGAAAAAAATGACACGGAAAAAATGTTACCGGAAAAAGGGACAAAATAAACATATTACTGGAAAAAAAGTGACAAGGAATTGATTTTGGGGATTTAATGGCAAAGTATGAAAGGGGGGGGGGGTCGGGGGTCGGCTCTTAATTTAAGTGAATGATTTTGTTCATGCTGAATTAACTGTTTTGGTTCAATTTTTGGGTATACGTTCATACTGAAAAGACGCTTGCCTGATTAGTTTTGGGAACAGACGATTACCCCTCCCCCTCCGCCCTAAATAAGAAGAATGGTTTCTTAAGCAGGAATTATCCAACGTGTGTCAAATTTTGGATATAGGTTCTTTCTGATAAGGCTTATATATAGTACTGTGGTGTCGTGCCCTGACTTTCTCTTTACTAAGTTGGTTTATTTGTTAAGTTCATCAATAACACATTTTTAATTCCTCAAGTTCTTTATTAGAACCATAAATCAATTATTAAAAAAAAAATAAAACGACATTACAACTACATAGGAGCCACACTCAAATATTACATTTCGCTTAGCACGTCTAAGCCATCTTACATCAATGTACTTTCTTGTACATTACCAGCACATGTCTCTCTTCCAACTACC
Source organism: Maratus speculifer (assembly GCA_964019185.1). NCBI lineage: Eukaryota > Metazoa > Arthropoda > Arachnida > Araneae > Salticidae > Maratus > Maratus speculifer. The sequence goes on from OZ025296.1 coordinate 356,618,622, forward strand.
TTCCTTCCCTCTTGGTGCTCAATAATCCCAGTGTCTCCCTCAGCTCATTGCCACTAGACCAGTGCAATTATTTTCTAGGCATGTCCCTTGAGGTCAATAGCACCTATTCTTCTCAGCTTTTGAATGAAGATACTTTCACCCCTGCATACTTTTTCACAATAAGACTTCGCTATTTATCTTCTGCCACGATTAAAGTTGTCAGTATGTCGTCAGAGTGTGTAATGCCTGAAGAATTTTGGGAGTTTAATGGTTAAGTATAGAGGGTGCATGGGGGGATAACCTCTCTTAAATTAAATAAATGGCTTTTTACGCAGAATTATCCGATTTGTTTCAAATTTTGAATGTAGGTTCATTAAAATAAGGGGTATCCTGATTAGTTATGGGGTTCTTTTGCTAATAAAAAGGGGGGATTATTCCCCCCTTAAATTAGATAAATTGTTTTTTATGCACAATTATCCGATGTATTTCAAATTTTGGCTTCAGGTTCTTCTCATAAAGTGAATCCCTGAATAGTTTTAAGGGTTTGTTTATATATATCCTCAATAGCTGTTTGTATTTAAAACTGTGATTTATGTTTCTGCATAGCATTTTTCAGTATTCTATAAATATCGTAACCAAGAAAATAATATCCTGTTTTTTTAAAATCTTTTTTTATTTAAATCTGTTTTTTATTTTTTTTAAGCGTTCAAAACTGAAGATCTATCAAGAACTATAGGTTTTTAAACAATTAACTTTAACTACTAACATAAGCTAGCAATAAAAAAAGACTATTTTAATTACTACAAATTAATGAATTCACTAGTTCATTCGTTCGTGACATGCAACATAGTTTGTACATTAAAATTTTTTAACACATATATATTTTAATGTTTTATATTATATTATAATCTGTGATGTGTAATATGGGACATCAGTTAGTAAAAATCCAGTTTTAAATGATAAATATTTGGCATAAATTAAAATGTCAATTACAACAAATAATTTAGTATATTACTTTTTTCACAAATAAAAAAAAATAAATAAATGAACCAGTTTTAAATGCAAAATGAATGGAAATTAATCATTATAAGAAAAAATGTAAAATGTGTTATAATGTTTTCTGACATAATAGTTTTCAATCATTAAATTAAAGAATAAAGAAAAATTGTTTTTATTTGTTATTTGAGTTCAGTTACATTCAACTCGTTTTTTATGTTGCTTGAATATTTTTGCGGCAAACCTTTACCGGGAAATGCCCTGATCGACAAATTTCCTAAGAGACTAGCCGCCCGCGATATCTACCGGACATCCCCCTCCGTCCAATGGGGAAAGCAAGCTTCTTTCCCCGAAAGTGATTCCTGAATGGACTGCTGCATCCCTCCCTATTTCAACTATATTCATTAGCTTATACACCTTACCATAATGACAGTACATCCTAAATTGAAGGAAATTGGATAATTATGCGTAAAAAGCCATTTATGCAATTTAAGTGGGGTTATCATCAGTTCCCCCTCTATACTTAGCCATTAAACCCTTAAAATTATTTAGGGATCCACTTTATGAGAAAAAACCTATATCAAAAATTTGAAATACATCGGATAATTATGCATAAAAAACAATTTATCTAATTTAAGAGGGTGGGATAATCGTCCGTTTCCCTATTTATACTTAGCAAAAGAACCTCATAACTAATCCGGGATACACCTTATCATAGAGAACCTACATCCAAAGTTTGAAGCAAATCGGATAATTCTGCATAAAAAGCTATTTATTTAATTTAAGGGGGGGGGGGTTATCCTCTGTTTTGCCTTTATACTTAGCCATTAAACCCTTAAAACTATTCAGGAATTCATCTTATCAGAAAGAACCTATATTTAAAATTTGAAATACATCGGATAATTTTGTATAAAAACCGATTTATCTAATTTGAGGGGGAAATAATTGCTTGTCCCCCCCTTTATAATAAGGAAAAGAATCCCATAACTATTCAGAGATACGTTTTATCATAATGAACCTATGTCCAAAATTCGAAGCAAGTCGGATAATTCTGCGTAAAAGGCCATTTATTTAATTTAAGTGGGATTATCCCCCGTCCCCCTCCTTTTTATACTTAGTCATTAAACTCTTAAAACTATTCAGGGATTCAAATTATCAGAAAGAATCTTTATCTAAAATTTGAAATGCATCGGATAATTTTGATTAAAAACCGATCTGTCTAATTTGTGGGGGGGGGGGGATTAATTGACCATCCTCTCTTTATAATAAGCAAAAGAACTCTATAACTAATCAGAGATACGTCTTATCATAATGAACTTATGTTCGAAATTTCAACCGAATCGGATAAATCTGCGTAAAAAAACTTAATTTGAGAAGTTACAGATGGGAGGGGGGGGGAGTGTTATCATATGTCCAAAAACTGAACCAAAACAGTTAATTCAGCACGAAAAACACATTTACTTAAATTAAGAGCCTCCCCCTGATACCCCCTAAATACTTAACCAATGAATCCTCAAAATCAATAATGAATTCCCAAAATCAATTCCTTGTCCCTTTTTTTTCGGTAACTTCTTTTCCGCTTTTGTAGTTTATATCACTTTTTTCCGGTAACTTTTTTTCCGTTTACCCACTTGCCTATTTCGGAAGTTTTTTAAATAACAATTAATATTAATTTAAAAAATTGTCTGAAAGTAGTCCCTTTAAAGTAGTAGTAAGTAGAAAGTAGTTAGAAATTTGGCACCCCCTAAATCTCTGCGCCTGGGGCGACCGCCCTCTCCTCTCCCCCGTTTCGCACGGCGCTGTTAATATCTTTCCAGAGACATAAATATAAACAAATTATATACTTTCCAAACATACCTGGATTTTAAGAATGCTTGAAGGAATTCGAAAGATTTAAAAAAATGATCTCTTATATCCATCTTTTTCACAATGTTCTTCTCTGAAGAGGATTTAATATCTATAGCGAAACGTACAATAAAGGAAACCTTAGCACTACAGCAACTAACAATAGAATGTTTGTGGAATTAAGCCTATCCTTCAAAGTATGTGTTTTTGTGTTTTTCCTGGAATTCGATAGTTCAGTCCCGTTTCCAAAAAAGAGCAAGAAACAGATGTAACTGTTAAGACCCCCCCATGGTGCAGTATTGAAAAACCCGAGACGGCATTGGCAGTGACAGGAAATGACCATTCCTTTTAGCCTTCGGCTGATTTCCGATAATATAAATGAATGCCGGCCTTTTCCGAAATGAGTGACCAGTTTTTGATACTGACACTGTTACCATGCGCTTTCCCCATTTTTAAAAGAAAATGCATTACTGCCGCTTAAACGAGTCAAATTTTTAAATAAAATTTGATTCAATAAAGCGGCAGTTTTCGAGAACAAAACAAATAAAATTCTAACCTTAGTTTTATTTTTTATGATTTGGTTCATAAAAATGGAAATTTCTGTATTTTTGTCATGGCTCTGGGGGGGGGGGTTAACCCCCAACCCCCCCCCCCCCCCTCGCTGCGCCACTGGAGTAACATCCTATTGAGCACTGGGTATACTTTCCAAATAAGAATGCAATTATTAAAATTCTAACAAATTTTGATTTTTCAAATGATAACATTTACCTGAGACTTTTTTTTAATACTTACCAGTCCTAAAAAAGATTTATTTTTCTTTTGTTTTAAAGAAATTTTTTTTCTAGTTAATGCGTATGGAAATTTATAAATTCTTTTTGTTGAAAAAGAAAGAAAAATTAGCTACATAAAGAAAACTACCAAATGAAATACTTTTTCAAACTATTCTAAAGTAGCGGCGCAGCGAGGGAGGGGTCGAAATCTCTCCCAGAGTTTAGCACTAGAACGTCCGTTGGTGTCATTTCGACACCAAACCAAATTTAGCCTTATCTCTCTATCCCATTTTTTTTATCTATACTCTAGGAATTTATTGACTTTTAATCAATTTACGTAATGAACAGACTGTTGAAATTTTTATTATTTTATTCTATTTTTTAAAAAGTTATAACTAAATTATATTTTTTAAAAAGTTATAACTTATAAGCTCCTGGCTTCTTTTTGTGGATAAACCTATGTTGGATCATATAAGAAAGTGTACAGAAACGGAAATCATGCGAGTTCTGCAAGTTGATAGCTTAACATTGTCCTTCGATGAAATATGTGCTAATCTCGCAATATTATATGCTCGTGAAGTAAGCGGGGCTAAAAATATTGAATTACAATCCCTATGGTCTGGCTCTTGGGGCTTGGATTTTTGTAAGGAAACAATGGCAAGAAACAGATTTAGAGAAATATCTCGCTTTTTGAGATTTGACATAAAATCAACTCGTTCTGAGCGACTTCAAGTAAATAAATTCGCTATGATTTCTGAAGTTTGGGACAGTTTTATAGAAAATTGTATTCGAACCTACAAACCTGGAGATAACATAACAGTTGACGAACAATTATTTCCGAGTAAAACAAGATGACCATTTACCCAATTTATGGCTTCAAAACCAGGCACATATTGGCAGAATACTGGATTGCTGTTGATTTAGAAACAAAGTATGTGATGAATGCATTTCTTTACTTGGCGAAAAATGAATCTCGACCTGACGGTCAACGATTAGCCGAATCCGTAATTCTAAAACTAATGGAATTTTATAAAAATAAAGGTCATAATGTGACAGTGGATAACTTTTTTACTTCACTGGAATTGGCAAAAGATCTGATAAAATATAAAACAAGTCTAGTAGGAACTGTGAATCGAGTTCGAAGAAAAATTCCAGATTGCTTGAAAAATAAAAAAGCCAATCTTTATTCCACGAATATATATAAACACGAAAGCACCGGTACCCTACTTACTGTATATCAAGGAAAAAAGCAGAAGAATGTTATAGTACTCACAAGGAAGGTCTCCATACGAGCATACTCCGAAAAATCTGAAAAAAATTACAGAATTTTCTTCTCATAAGGATATATACGTTTATAAAAAAATTTCGGCGGAACCTCCGTTCTTTTTCCTAAAAAAATTATGAAAATTTCGTTATTTGGCGATTTATCATCAGTTGGTGATGAAAAGCAATTTCGAAAAATGCTTTTTTTAATGTCAAATGCATTTTAAAGGAAAAAAGTTTCATGTTCAACGTGTTTAGATAAATTAAATATCTTTGTGTTTGTCAGTTTTAGTTTGTTTTAAGTATAATTTCGTTACATTGATATTTATATGTATTTAATTCAAATTTTACCATCAAAATTTGACATTTGAAGCGAAATTCAAATTTTAATTAATTAAAATTGTTTCAGAGTCCAAAAAAGTTCAAAGTCCAGTTGAGCATTGTCAATTTTATTTTATTGCTATGGAAACATTTAGCTTTTATTTTTGAATACGCTTAAATGTATGAAAATAATTTTGCTGAATAAGAATTTTTTATATATGAAAATATTTTTACAGAGGTAAATTAAATAACTACAGTAACAAATAATAAATAAATGCAATTTAATATATATATATGTATAAAATATATTAAACTCTCTCATTGTTTGTGTTTAAATTCATCAAACACCATTTACGCGGATTCTAAAAATCCAAAATTTTTCAGTTGCATTAAAATTGTTTGCTTTTGGCGGGGAAAAGTGCTGCTCGCCAAATCGTATGACACTTTTGTCTTTTCACGCCAAATATTCGAAAGTATTTTATTTTTTACATGTTTTCTTTTGCAATTCCGCCGTTAATTTTCCCTGATTCTTTATTAAATACATGAATAGCTTAATTAGTATTTTTTCAAAAAAATCTGAGTATGCCCAGTATGGAGACCTTCCTTGTCAGCACATTTCATTCGAGCGTTACAGTTGGAACCCTCATAGCATGCATGTTCACAGTGACGTCACAACGACGTCACTGTGAGTCACCTTGGTCACATCACATCTGTGACGAAAATGCCACCACTCAGTGACGTCACATTGTGACCAAGATGTGACTTTCTAAAAAAATTTTCACAGTTCGTCACAATGTTAATGTCAAAGTAGTCACAAATGACACACTTTTCACAAATTGGTCACATTGTGACGTCACATAGTGGTCACAATGTGACGTCACAAAAAAGCTCTAAAACGGCCATAACGACCTCACATTTTAGTCACTGTGACTTCACATCGACGTCACGTGACGTCACATCGACAATCGCTGGTCACAAAGTCACAATGTGACTTCACAACGACGTTGCAGTGACGTCACCATGTCTTACGGGAAGTAATGGAAAGAAAACACCAGAAACTGTAACATTCTATAATGAAACCAAATGTGGAGTGGACATTTTCGATGAGATGGCTAGAAAATATTCCGTAAAATCCAGATCAAGGAGATGGACGGTACATATATTTTACAACATTTTAGACATTGCGGCTGTAAATGCTTGGATTGTTTACAAATCAATGTAAGGCAAGCAGATTTCAAGGAAATGTTATATTCAACAGTTACCAAATGAATTGCGTTCTAATAATGTAAAGGTTAAAAAATGTGCTACTATTCAAAATTATTTACCAGAATTAAATCATAAGCGTAAAAAATGTTAAATTAAAATGTGCAAAGGTAATGCCACAAACAGAAAATGCTCTTCTTGCTTGAAGATGGTATGTGGAAAGTGTACTGAAAAAGTCTCCTATTACTGTAAAAATTGTAAATAAGGTATGTATATGATATTACATTATTTATATAATGTCTACATATCCGTAAAAATTATAATGTAAAGAAAAATAACAATTTTATTTTTTTTAAATATTTTTGTTTTCTTTTCTTTAAATGGTAATTTCACTTTATTTAATGTATCTTTCTATAAAATAAATTGTTGTTTGTTTTTGTAAATATGTAACAATATAAGCTAATAAAGTATAATGATCAACTATAGTGTAAAATTATACTTTGTAGCATCCATTTTGATAATTTAATTTGTGGTGTCGAAATGACACCGGCAGCTGTTTTAGGATGGTGAAATTCTCGGACGTTCTAGTGTTAATATTTCGGAAAGTTAAAATATCTAGGTTAAGTAAGTGGTTCTGATAATGTCTCTAGTAAATACAGCTTTTCAAAAACTAAAAATTACTTGCCTTAACAGAAAATCAACTCGCCACTGGCGAGTAAAATTATGTGTTTCCCCACCGCTGATTATTATACTATTATTTATTTTTTTGGCCCTCAAAGTTGCTTTTGCTTTTAAAACCGGCTCCGAAAATAAAAGTGTCATTCTAAAAGATATCTGGAACCAAAATTTAAAAAACTAAAAAAAAGCAGCAATGTAAAGAAGAATCTCAGCTATCCAATATCAATTTCAAAAAAATTCTAATTATGAGAATCCCTTAAAATTATTAGAATTTCCTGTCTGCTAAAGGGTTGACTTACTTTCAGTACTTTGCTGTATTAAACAACCTCTTAAAACAGAACTGCAGCAAACTTTTAATAAGTTTTGCTAGAGGAATTTTTTGGGAGTAGTTTGTTTCCTCCAGAGAATAAAACTTAGCAGCAATGCCAATAACAAAACACATTCATGTTACATACACAAAAATATAAAGAAAAACCTTTTAAAAATAATGTTCATGTGTGTTTTTGCGAAAAAAAGGAGGGGATCAATTCTTGAATTTATTATTTTTTTTATTAATAATATTACTACTTTTTTTCTTTTTGAAAATACTGGCCACAGCTAAATTTCTTTTAGATATAAATTTCTTTCTTTTAATTCGCTAAAGCTGATGTTAACAGTGCAGTTACAGTATTTTTTTTTAATTATAAAGTTAGTATGCTATTTTCAATTGTTTCGGTCTTTCATAAGTCCATTATGGAAAATTTTTATTGCTGACCTTAAATTAAGGTTAGACGTGAAATTTTCAGTTGTGCCAGTATCAAAGCAAAACAGAATATTAAAGAAATGCGTATAAATATATTTCGGCGATATTTCTGAATATATACAAAAACATCGCCGAAAAATATTTGAGCACATCTGCTCTACATTGACAGGAATTTTTCCGATTTCAGCAGAAAAACATTTAGCTAAAAAGGAAACTTTTTTGATACATAATAAAAACCTTTATACATATTCAGGATCATTTTTGATCCCAAATGAAATGTTCCATATACGTTCCAAAACCTTTCCGTTCCGCAATGAAAGATTGGCTACACAATCTGAAAACTTTCCTATCCTTAATGGAAGGTTTACTATGTTTTCAGATATATTCAGAAAAGCTTCTGATATATTCAGAAAGGCTTCTGATATATTCAGAAACTTTTCCGATCAGTAATGAAGTATTTTCGATACATTCAGAAGCTTCTCCGACCTGTAATGAAATATTTCCGATATATTCAGAAAGTTTTCCGATCCATAATGAAAGGTTTACGATTATTCAGGAAGGTTTTAGATGTATTCAAAAAAGTTTCAGATATATTCAGGAAGGTTTTAGATGTATTCAAAATGGTTTCAGATATATTCAGGAAGGTTTCGGATACATTCAGAAACTTTTCATTACGGATCAGAAAGGTTCCGTGCTTTAACCGAAACACTTTCCTTTTCGAATCAGAAAGCTTTCCGTTAGTATCGTGCAGCACAGGTCTCCATTATTTTCAGAAATGCTTCTGAAAAAATTTTACAGTGTATAATAATAATAGTACAGTAGAACCCCGCAAATTCGGACCCCGTTTGTCCGGATCGGTTTGGTCGAATTTTTTTTTCATGTTTGAAAAGTGATCGGCAAATTTCCACAACATACATTTATTTCAACCTCATATTCTGAATAAAAAAGTATTTTCTGAAATCTTTTCGGAAGAATATCTCAAACTTTCTTATTAAAATTGTCTAATGTTTTCTATGAAATGAAAAACTATGCATCATTTAAGCTTTGGCAATTTAAATTTTCGCACTTTTCTATTTAATCCATTTAGAAATGTCATCAAAAACTTACTGCTTAATAAAGTTTTACTCAGAGCATTGCAAGAAAGCATAATAAAATAGTCCTTATAGACACACTGACTGATGAAGATCGCTTTCCGATCTTTGTCAGTCAGTCCATAGGTCACTTGGGACTGTTTCCTTGTCTTCGTGCCAAAACCCTTCAACAAATCACTTGCGGAAAATCGAAATAGAAGGAGGAATAAACGAGAATGAAAGCGAAATTACGCCTGAAGATTTTGTCAGCTTGTTTAATAAAATTGAAAGTTTCTCTAATGTTGAAATCAGTAACATTAGCAATTGGTTGGGAGCAGAAAATAATGAAGACTCTGCTTCGCTTACAGATGACTTAATAATCGCTTTGTGCACAACTGAAGAAAATGAAGATAATGCAGAAGAAAACCATGATCAACCAGAAGTTATAAACTATAATGAAGCAACTTCCCATTTTGAAGAATTAATGATTTATTTTGAACGTCATGTGGAGACTACATCCAACGAAGTACTTATGCTTAAGGTAGGGATGCACAACCTGTGGCCCGCGGCGGATTAATGTGTGGCCCACGAATTTCGTCAATTTACAACTAGAAAAACTTGTAATTTTTGTGCAAAAGTCGTAGAAAAATATCGTAAATTTCGTTAATTTTTCATGGAAAATATAAATTTTGTCAGTCTCTTATGAATCACAAATTCCATAGATAGGGCAAGGAAAAATCTTAATTTCATTAATCAAGTGTTGAAAAATTGCACATTTCTTTCATCAGGTATGAAAAAAATCACAAATTTTGTCCATGAGGTTCGGAAAACTATTAGCAAATTTAGCTGAACGGACACGAAGAAATCGTGAGTTTTGTCGATCAAGCACGGAAAAATCGCGAATTTTGTCGGTCGGACGCGAAAATTCGTACATTTTGTTGATCTGGCAAGAAAAAATCGCCAGATTTGTTGATTATGGACGAAAAAATTGCAAATTAAACTCATCTGCTGCGAAAAAATTGCATGTTTTCTCGGTTTATCACGTGAAAAAAAATTGAATTTAGTTGATCGGGCACGAAAAGGTCCCGATTTTTACCATGATGTGCGGAAAAATTGAAAATTTCGTTGATCGGCTGCGAAATAATCCCGAGTTTTGTAAATTTTCAAGAGAAAAAAATCGTGATTTTCATCTTGCCGTGCAAAAAAATGCATTTCGTTAAAATTAGTTAAAAATCGCGAATTTCGTTGACTAGGCGCGGAAAAAGCGCAAATTTTGTCGACCGGACACGGAAAAATCGCGAGTTCTATAGATAGAGTTCCGAAAAATCGCTAATTTCGTTGGTCGAACATGGAAATATCGCGATTTTCGTCTATCCAATGCGAAAAAATTGTAAATCTTGTCGATTAGGCTCATAAAAATTGCAAATTCCGTCAATCGGCTTCATAAAAATCACGAATTTCGTCAATCTGGTATGGAAGAATCGCGAATTTTATCAATCATGCGAGGAAAAGTTGCAAATTTCATCGATCAGCTTTATAAAAATAGCAACTTCGTCAATCGACTTCGTAAAAATCGCAAATTTCGTCGATCGGTATAGTAAAAATCGATAATTTCGTCAGTTGGCTTCGTAGAAATAGATAATTTCGTCGATTGGCTTCATAGAAATCGATAATTTCGTCGATTGGCTTCATAGCAATTATTAATTTCGTCGATTGGCTTTGTAAAAATCGATAATTTCGTTGATTGGCTTCGTAAAAATCGATAATTTCGTCGATCAGCCGCGGAAAAATCGCGAATTTTATCGATCATGCGAAGAAAAATTGCGAATTGCGCCGATTAGTTTTGTTAAAATTGCAAATTTCGATGATCGGATTCGTAAAATTCGCGAATTTTGTCAATTAGCTACGAAAAAAACGCGAAGTTCATCTTTCAGCTTTATATAAATCGCGAACTTTGGCTTTCAAAAATCGTCAATTTTCCGATCATGCAAAGAAAAATCGTGAATTTTGCCGATCAGCTTTGTAAAAATCACGAATTTTGTTGATCAGGTACGTGAAAATCACGAATTTCGTCCATCGGCTTCTTGAAAATCGCGAACTTCATCTATCACTATCCTAAAAATCGATAATTTCGTCGACGAGGCAGAAAAATCGAAAATCTCGTTGATCTGCCGCGGGAAAATCGCGAATTTTATCGGTCTTGTTAGGAAAAAATGCAAATTTTGTCAATCAGCTAAATAAAAAATGCAAATTTCGTCGATCGGCTTCGTAAAAATCGCCAATATTGTTAATCAAGAGCGAAAAAATTGTGAATTTTATTGATCAGGCGCGGAAAGATTGTGAATTTCATCGATCGGCTTCGTAAAACTCATGAATTTCGCTGATCGGCTTCATAAAAATCGCGAATTTTGTCGATTGGCTTCCTAGAAATCGATAATTTCGTCGATTGGCGTCGTAAAAATCGAAAATTTCGTCAATCAGCCGCAGAAAAATCGCGAATTTTATCAATCATGCGAAGAAAAATCGCGAATTTCCCCGATTAGCTTTGTAAAAATTCCAAATTTCGTCTATTAGCTTTGTGAAAATCGCAAGTTTCGCGGATCAGCTTCATAAAAATCGCAAATTTTGCAGATCGATTTTGTAAAAATCGCGAATTTCGTCGATCGGCTTTATAAATTTTGTAGATCGGTTTCGTTAAAATCGCAAATTTTCTTGATCAGGCAAGGAAAGATCGAATATTCTTGATCAGTTTCATAAAAACTGCGCATTTTGTTCATCACTTTCGTAAAAAAAACCCAAATTTGATCGATCAAGCATGGAAAACTGCAAATTTTGCTTATCGGGTGTTGAAAATCGGGAATTTCAATGATGAGACACGGAAAAATCTTGTTGATCGGCTCCTTCCCTCTCCTTCGTTCGTAAAGTTCGATAAATATTTTTCGGCACCAGCCACTTACTTACCTTTGTTTTTTAGCACTTAAAAAAAACAAAGTTTACTCATCTGCATAAAGTCAAGGAATATTATTATATCTTAAGAATAATCCTTGCCAGTGTTGAATTCAGAGACTTTTCTCTGGGAGGGACTTCTGAAGCTCTGGGGGGGGTACATTATACAGTTCCAGGGGGGAATTGCCCTTTTTCCCCATTAAAAACCTAAAATCTAAAATTTTCCGGGCGGGACATTTGATTGTTGTGGGGGAAGGGGGGGGGGAAATGTCTCCTCCAGGCCACCCTCTGGATTCAACACTGATCCTTGCTATATCTGTTATATATACAAACGTAAAAACTGCTGATATATCCTTACCAACTGAATTGAAAATTTTAACTGACTAAGCAAACCTAAAGGGATATCCCCTCTCCCACTTCCCTCTGAAAACATATTTTTACCCGATTATAGGCCACAAATCCCTTTCGAAATTGAATTCTCTCCATGTTATAGATGTGGCCCTCGACCAACCAGACATATTTATAAGTGGCCCTTCTCTTGAAAAGGTTGTGCATCCCTAGCTTAAGGGAATGTATGACCATGCGGCCCGCAAAACTAGCACAAAAGAATATGACAAATTTTATAATTACAAAATAAACGTTTTTACTGTCTGTAAATATTGAATATTTTTAATATAAAGAGGATTTTCTGTGAGTATGGTTTATTTAATTTCATTTATTCACATTCGCCGGATAATCCGGATTTTCGACAATCCAGATTGGGCCTGGTCCCAATTAATCCGAATTATCGGGGCTCTACTGTAATAATAAATGTTGAATAATGGGATAAGGCACTATTTTGCATAATTTTCGAGAATAGCTCGCTATTGTTATGACAAATATTTATAAGCTGTCGAATAAAATTTCTTAAAAGGATCAGGATGTTTTATTTTTTAGCAGATATTTCATCTAACATTTTTCTTTTTTACATACCGGGTGGCCAGAAATAAAACACCCCTACTCTGACCTCCCTGGATATCGAACTACTCAGTGTAAAGGCTTGAAAATTTGTGGACATACTATTCAAAAAATGGGGAAACGGATTTCACGAAAAAAAATTTAGTTCCAGAAATCACCGATAGGTGGCGCTGTACCACTGGACGTATGCTGAAAAGACACAAAAACACGTTTTAAACACATTTTATTTGAAAGTACCAAGCATACATGAAACAAGGACGTTATCGATGCAGGGAATGCTGCTCAATATGGTTCCCTTCCTGAAGATGTAAAATGTGAAGTCTGTGGACAGCTTGTTCAACTGCGGATCGTAACTGGTCATCTGAGATGCTTCTCACATGCAGACTGATACTCTCTTTCAAATCTGCCAAGGTTACCAGACGTTCTCGATAAACAAGGTTTTTTAAGTGTCCCCAAAGCCAAAAATCACACGGATTAAGATCCGGTGAACGAGATGGCCAAGTTGTCGGAAACGCGCGACTGATTATTCTGTCATTGGTGAAATGTTGGCGAAGAAACTGTTGCACAGGGAGTCCAATGTGTGGAGGTGCTCCATCTTGCATAAAAGTAATGGTGTCAAGGCATTGGCGCTGCTGCAAATGGGGTACAACAAATGTTTCGAGCATCCTTTTGTACCTGTTGGCCGTCACGGTACATGTCTGAAGGCCATTGGGAGTAACCTCTTCGAAAAAGAAAGGTCCAAGGATGAATGTGGCTGTGAATCCACACCAGACTGTAACTTTCGGTGAGTGGAGTGGAATCTCTTGGAAGGTACGGGGGTTTGTCGTGTCCCATATGCGACAGTTATGGGTGTTCACTGTTCCACTGAGGTGGAAATGGGCCTCATCGCTCCACAGAATCTGCCAGGGCCACGATGCATCCACTTCAACTCTAGCAAGAAATGTCAATGCAAAGGTCAGTCGCATCTCCCTGTCTGTGGCCAGCAATTGTTGATTAGGGCGGATTTTGTACGGGAAACAATGCACCATTTTTCTGAGTATGTTCCACACTGTGCTATACGGAACACCCAAGTGTCGTGACACTGCACGTGCACTACTGCAGCCTAAAACATTATCCATTGACTGTTCAACAATACCGGTGGCAACATCTTCAACGACATCTGAACGAACCGGTTTGCGTCCTCGACCAGGCTGAACTCCAAGATGTCCAGTTTCCTCGAATCGAGCGATCATTCTCCTGAGAGCTTGTGGAAGCAATGGTCCCTTACGCAAATCCTTAAGTCGGCGAAACTTTCGAAGTGCTGCTGGAGCATTTCCTTTATTCTCGTAAAACAACTTCACAAGCAAAGCGCGTTCTGGCAGCGTGACAGCCATCACTAATAAGAATGACATTCCCCACCTTTTAACTTCTTTTATACCCAGAACATGGCTTCTAACCATGCTTTACGCAAATTTTTCTGGTTACAGTATGAAATTGCAGTTACAACGGGAGTTCTAGCTTCTTTACTATTTTTATTTTCCATAAGTGGCAGAAAAATTAAAAAGGAAGCATGGAAGCATTCCATTCCGCATAAATATTTTAATTTTTATTATTATTTGTGTCTTTTGATCATAGTTCCAGTTGTGCAGCGCCACCTATCGGTGATTTCAGGAACTAATTTTTTTTTCGTGAAATCCGTTTCCCCATATTTTGAATAGTATGTGTACAAAATTTTGAGCCTTTACACTGAGTAGTTCGATATCCATGGAGGTCAGAGTAGGGGTGTTTTATTTCTGGCCACCTTGTATATTACACATAGCACTGTACTTCATTACGGTTATAATCATCATAAATTCTCCCTATGCATGTAATAGGGGTTTTTTCTTTCAAAAGGAAATCAGATGAGTGATTCATTTCGTTTTATTTGAAAATAATTTAAGAAGAAAGAAAAGCCTGATCTAACGTCCGGCAATCTTTCTCCAAATGAAAATCAAATGAAGGGTAGTTTCACTTGAAAAACATTCTATTGATTCCAATCGAGATGTTGAAATCTGCAAATGATTTTTTTTATTCTGAGTGGCTGTATGAAAAAATAAGCAATGCTCAACTGGAGTAATTAACAACTATAGATCCAGGTTGTGATCATTTATTAGCCATACAGGTTTACGAGACACGAAATGGAGGTGCAGGTTTACTATTTCCGAGCTGCCCCCCCTCACACACACTCCTGTAAACAAAAGAGTTGTTTGAAAGCAATTTCTCTCATCTGTGTACTTTCTTCCTCATGTTAATCCATCATCACCACCCATCTCACATTTATCACTTTCACATGTTTAGTTTTAGCCCAGTCATTTTAGCAAAAATAATTAGAACAAAGCTGGATTTTTGCGTAAGTGCTAGTTAGGTTATGTAGTTAAACATACTAAAATTTCCCATGGATCCGATGTTAGTTTTCGCCGCCAGAAGGTGCTAATGAGCTTAAAAATCGGTTTTATGTTAATATCTCACGAACAATGGCTTTTAGAAAAGTAAGTTCATGTACAAAGTTGCAGATAATTTAATTTCTTATAAAAAGTGTCATTAACATTTGTTTGTCACACCAATTCTTCTCTGTCAAAAATGTAAAAAGTGAACATATTTGAAAGTAAGATTGTAAAAATACGAAAAATCTCCTGCTATTTAAAAAAATTATGTAAACAGATTTAAATTTCTCACCTTCGAATAGAGAAAGTGAATATATAATACACATTTATGCTTACTTCCACACTACCCTTGAGGTAAAGTATTTAGCGCGTTTTTTTATTGTGGTTTCCGCCGTAGGCATATTCCACTTATATAGTGACTGGCTTAATCCAATTTCAGTCGTTTGACTGCTTTTGTAGTTTTTTTCGCAGCTTCAATTATTACACACGATTTAGATTCGTCATCTGTATTTCTTTCTTTCGTTGTTGTCATGCTTTCAGTATTTTTTGTTTGCCTTTTGATATCATCTTTGTTTTGAGAAGTAGCACTTCTCTCCTCCCTTACAGTGTGCAGGATACTGTCAATAAATTCTTCGTCTTCAATTTCACTTGCTTTATGACATGAAACTCCGCAGCAATTTATGTAAATATCAGAAAATTTCAAACCAATTTTTCGGCATCCACATGCTTTTCCACATCTACAAAAAATCAATTCAATAATATTTTTTTGGTGCGAGCGATAAGATAGCTGGAATTGGAGACAAACTAGGTTCATTTTGCCAGCCCCAGTTCACAGGAAGTAGCTTATTGCCCAACCAGTATTGTACTTGATGGTAAATACGTAAACCATGCAATCTAGCTGCATATTCGATAGGCGGCAAGGATGAATGGCCTTTTTTACCAACATCAACTCCTTTTTTGAAGCATACATAACGGTGCTTGTTCAGAGAAATTTCTGCTTTACCACCGTATAAAGCAAGAAAAATAGTTTTTACTGCCTCGGAAACTTCAAATTGGGATACTTGATCACTTTTAAAAATGCTGGCAGCTTGTATGTTATGATCTTCTTCCTCTTTCAAAAATTTTGCTAACGACATTTTACCTTTCCCAAACATTGCTGATGTCGAGTCATAACCTGAAAAAGCGTGAAGGATCAATATAAGATCTTTCAGAACAGCATCATTGTTAAGACTGTGCGATGTATACAGGGTAGTTGCAATTCGTCCTCTTCCAGGCTTAATTAAAAAATCTCTATCTCTGGAGGTGCTAAAGCAGTCATAAATACGAGCAAGTCAACATAATCGCCAACAACAGCAATAAGCGCACCAGACTTTGCTACTTCAATAGCTGTTAACAATTAGTGTGTCTGCATCATCTTCTGCTTGTTTCGCTTCGAAAACATTCTCCATAAGCATAGATATAAGACATTCCTTATTTTAATGATTAGATTAAAACAATAATCTTTTTTGCGATACATTAGAGTTTTTTCCCTTCTGTATAAAAGCTTCGTCTAATGTATCAGATCACAACAAACATTTTTCCTTAAATTCAAACAACGGACTATCATTGATCAACTTTTCTTTCAATGGAGTAATTTGTGTGGACACTGACGGTTTTTCTGCACTATATTTATTGTATGATTTAATAGAATTCTTTCGTGTATAATTTTCCTACACTTTGGGTGAACTGTAAATTTACTATTGTTTAAGCCATTTCTTAAAACATTTTCCACTTATGGTCACCTTTTTCCGATCCCGCTATCACAAGGGACTTCTGTCCCTTTCTTCCTAATTTTTACATAATCTTTATAAACGCAGTCCTCACCGCATACAAGACAAACTATTTTGACAATCTCCAATTTTCCCTCACAATCAGCAATTAAGAGTCATTTTAAACTATCATAACTATTTAAAATTTTCTACAATATGCATTGAAAAAAAATTATTCCCTTCTAAAAATCTCCCAAAGAATACTTCGTTCAGTAAGTTAGGACGATTTCATACTAGCGAAATGAACACTAATTGAAAATAAAACATTTGAAAGGCACCTGCACGTGGTAAATTTCAACGAATGCAAAGCAGTGTTGAATTCAGACACTTTCTCAGGGAAGGACTTCCGTGACTCCGGGGGTGGGGAGAATTACATATTTTTACCATTGAAAGCACAAAATCTCAAATTTTCCGGGGGGCATTTGATAGTTCTGGGAGGAGTGTCCCCCCGAGCTATCCCCTGAATTCATCACTGATGCAAAGACAGACAGGAAAATGGCTATTGCACAAGCGTGCGAAAACGACATGCAAACAATGGGGGAGAGGTGGAGGGAAGGATCGAAAGTTGTTCGGTACTTGTTTTGCCTCTTAGCCCCGTTATGATTATGCTTCCACAATTTTTTTAATAATGTTTACTTTATTTTAATTTTCCACAGGGAAGGATTGACGTTAACGACACTTTTTGTAGGAAATTAAATTATCTGCATCTTTGTAACTGAAATTTTTGTCTAGATGCCATTGTTCGTGAGATATTAAAAGAAAATCGATTTTCAAGCGCATTAGCGCCCCCTGGAGGCGAAAGCTCATATTGGATCAATGGGGACTTCTAGTATATTAAACTGCATGCTCTAACTAGCACCTACGCAAAAATACAGCTTTGTTCTAATTTTTCCTGCTATTTGTTAATTGTGCTAAAATGAATGACCTAAAATATTTCATTGTTTTTTTTTTCAATATTTATTGACATTTAAAAATCACACCAGCCTATTATTCCCCCACGAATAAACAATCAGAACAGGCGATTTTAAAATGAAGGGACTTTAAAGATTATGGCAGATATCAATAATGACATGGCAATTAAATTAGAATACTTTCTTTTAATATAAGCCTGATGAGAAAAGCATAATTTTAAAACATTATTACCAACCTTTACTTATATTTCAGGTATCATCAGACTGTTGTTACCTTTTAAAATATTAACACACTAATTTTTACTTTCTTCTATCTTCAATAGAAGGAAGTATTGTAATCGAAATTTTTTTCGCCTTCCGGTTTTCGACGGATTTACACGTTTTAGGGGTTAGAGATTCCAAAAAACATGTTTTTACAAAAATGTCTGTCTGTCCGTGTGTCTGTGTGTATGTCGCCATTCGACCGTCAAAAAGTGTATGAAGTTATGTATAGAATTGAACCAAATTTTTTGTGTATGTTTTTGGCTATGGCAAGCAGGCACTCCATCAGTTTTGAAATATTCCGCCGGAAGTGGGCGCTGCAATCACGATTTTTGTGTCATTTTCAATATTTTACCGACCAAAAGTATATGAAGTTATATATCGAATTGAACCGAATTTTTTGTGTATGTGTATGACTATGGCTAGTGGTCCTCCCTGAATTAAAAAAAAATCCATCGGAAGGGGGCGCTCCAATCGCGATTTTTGTGCCATTTTCAATATTGTACCGACCAAAAGTATATGAAGTTATGCATCGAATTTTTTGTGTATGTGTATGACTATGGCTAGTTGGATCGCACTGAATCTGAAAAAAATCCGCTGGAAGGAGGCGCTGCAATAGCGAATTTTATGCCATTTTCAATATTGCACCACATAAAAGTGTATGAAGTTAGTTCTAGAACTGAACTAAATTTTTTTTATATAATTATTTTTTGGTAAGGCAAGTAGGTTCTCCCTGAATTAAAAAAAAAAAAATCTGCCTATCATTCTATTGTCTATCGGCTCGTGTAGAGACAGAAATTCGTTTTTACTCCGATTAATTGATTCAAGCAGAAATTTAAGATGAAAATCAAAGTTGGTAAGGTATTGAATTAAAATTATTAAAGCATTAAAATGAGTAACTATTTTTTTAATATTTAAATGTACGTATGAGATAGAAGAAAGTTTTGGGATTGGCACATCCAACTAGTTTTCAATATTATGGGTAAATCAGGGGGATATACTCTTTTTTTATTTAGCTTAAAAATAAAATCAATTTTACCATGAAGGAACTTTATTGTGACAAATTAGGATTAATAAAAGTTTTTTTTTTTTTTTTTTATTTAAATACTATCAATCATTATAAAATTTTACAGGCTTATAAGTGTAAAAAATAGAGGTTTGTAATATTTTCAGTTTATAAAAATAAATTGGTCTTTGTCAGCATGGTTATTACTCCTGATCTGCAAAATTAATGGTTTAAATTGTCAAATTTTTGTTGTTCACTGTTTTTTTTGCGCAATGTAGTAAACGGAAAGAAATATTTCTTTACTTCTGGAGTATGCTATGATTATTTAACTGCATTTAAAAAAAAATAAGAGAAAATATGACACAGATAGCTGTTTTGGAATTCATTTTATTTTATTGTTCATAATATATTTCTCGTTATTTTTATTTATTTATTTATTTCCACTAACAGATGAACAAATCTTTTGAAAAATATCTTTTAACACATATCTCTCACACGAAATGTTTTTCTTCAATATGATATAAAGCATTCTGCAGTGAAAAATTTCAGTTGCATATCAACACATACAAAAGGTTTTCCCCCATAATTAATTGATAGATGCTTGTTTAAATTGCACATTTGAGAGACTTTATTCTTTTGTATCTCGTATACAAGGTTTTTCACCAGTGTGACTTAAGATATGTCTGCTTAAACTACACCTTTTAGAAAATTTCTTGCTGCATATTTCACACACAAATGGTTTCTCACCAATATGAATAAGCAGATGTGTACTTATAGAACTTTTTCGAGAAAATTTCTTATTGCATACCTCACATTCAAAAGGTTTTTCACCAGTATGACTTAACAAATGTCTGGTTAAATCTCCCTTTTGAGAGAATTTCTTGTTGCATATATCACACACAAACGGTTTCTCACCAGTATGAGTTAACAGATGGCTGCTTAAACTGCTCCTTTGAGAGAATTTCATATTGCATACCTCACATTTAAAAGGTTTCTCAATAGTATGAGTTAACAGATGACTACTTAAAGGGCCCTTTTGATAAAATTTCTTGTTGCATATATCACACACAAACGATTTCTCGCCACTATGAATTAACAGATGGCTGCTTAAATGGGCCTTTTGAGAGAATTTCTTATTGCATATATCACACACAAATGGTTTATCACCACTATGAATTAACAGGTGGCTGCTTAAATGGGCCTTTTGAGAGAATTCTTTGTTGCATACCTCACACAAAAAAGACTGTTTTGGCAAAAATTCTTGCATAGCTCAGAAATAAAAAGTTTTCCTGGCTGTGAGTTTAAAGCTGCTTTTTTCAAAAAATTCTGATAAGGAATATTTTGCTGCATTTGTTTTGCACACTAAAGATATTTTGAGTGATGTGATGTGATAGATTAAAAGTTTTATGCAGCTGCAATAAAATAAAATAAATTAATATCAGTTTTTATATTTCATTAAAAAAATAAATAAACTTATAATGAAAATTTAAAATCAATGTAGAAAATAAGTTATAGTAATGAAATTCTTATCTTTGTATTAAAAACTACAATGGACTCCCAATTATCTGAAGTTAGCGGAATCAATGGTGTGTGAGATGCTAAAAGTATGAAAATTAAATTATAAATTAAATAAATATCAACATTTTAAATGAATTATTATAAATAAAATACAAAGTAAATTTCAGGAGAAAATTCTGTAACTTTATAACATCTGAGGAAACGATGATATATTTAGCAACGTATAGAAAGAGAATAAATTTTTATTGTGGCTATGAAATTTTAATATGAAAATGTGTTGAATAATAAATTCTCCAGCTATCAGATATTTTTGAAATCTAAATGTTAATGTTTATTGCTAAATTATTTGACATCATTTTATATAATTTACACTATAATTAAATAATGTAACCAGTGACATCGACAAGCATATGCCGTGGACTCATCCACCTCAAACGTATATCTGGGTTTCTCAATCATGCATTCAACAACACCCAAAACTACTAAGATGGAATCCCAAAGAACCCATGAAAAAATCCATTTTAGACATTTGTTGAATTGTGTACTTTTAAACGACATAATTCAAAGTTACGTCTTTTGCCAAGGCTATGAATTTTTCTGTTTTAGGCAAATTTTCAACATAAACATGCTCCGTTTTAACTGTATCCACTGAAACCTTACAATGTATTTTCTCTGTAGTGCACTTGTGAAAGGTGTAAACTGTCTTACAGATTACGAGTGTTGTTATTTTGCGTACTATTCTATTAACATTCACATGACAATAGGCTAACAAAGAATTTTTGGAGATGATTAGAAAATATTGTAATACAATAAGATTTGACTGATATTACAACTTGCCAATACTTTTTTATACATGATTCTTTCGGGAAAGTAACTTTTATTTTAAATTTACAGAGTGAAAGACATGTTTAAAATAAAAGAATAGCAAACAGCGAAAAGAGAATGAAGCAAATAATAATAATAATTACTATTACTAAATGCCTACAATAAATGTCATATAATAAATGCATAGACATATACTAACATTATTACATGTCAATGGTAGCAAAAGTAATTTGAAAAATGCTCTATAACTGTTTCGAACCACCTAATGTAAATTGCTTTTGAAGTAAAATAACAGAACTCAATATTGCTTTTTACACAACCCAAAATTTCTAAAAAAAAGTGAATCAATCGCAAATAAAATTGTTTAAAAAAAATTAGCACCCTTGAAGTTTACGACCAGATATCAGAAGAAACTGTTGAGACCAAATATATTATCAAAGACGGCAGAACACAAAACTGAGAAACCCAGAAGAATTATGGCTGTGTTAGACAACTGTAACCAGACAATTTTTTCCTACATAAACTATATTTGTTGTGCGTGCTTGCTATATCACTTGTTTCTTTAGCAAAAATTGAATGTTGTTTTCTTAAATATTAACCAGCTTACAGTTAAATATAAATCAGAAATTTCTTTGAAATAAACTAAATTAATAAACCAACCAAAAATAATTTAAATGGTTTTAAATAATTTCTGATGTAGAACATATTAATAAGACAAGAGTAACATTTTCGGTAATTCTAGGGTTAAACTTAACTATTTGATCCTAATTTTAATGTAAGCAAATGTATATATTGTATGAAACTTGAATAAAATATATTTAACTTTTCAGAATGGCTCAATTTTTCAGATCATAGTGTTTGTACAATCTTTGGTACATCATAATGTAACTTCATTGTATTCAGTGTTGAATTCAGAGATTTTTCTCCGGGAGGGTTACAATAATTCCAGGGGGGGGGGGAATTACACTTTTCTACCATTAACAACACAAAATCTCAAATTTTCTGGGGTTGGGAGAACGTTCGATAGCTCTGGGCGGGGGATGTCCCCCCCCCCACCCGACCATCCCCTTAATTCAACACCGATTGCATTACTAGCTATAATTATAGAGATAAATTTAATTTATTTTAGGCATGCTACTTTTTTTAAATTAAGAAATTAAATAAATATATATATATAAATTCTTTAAGTAATTGATTATACTTCTATTACTGCAGTCAAAGTACTATAACCCTCACATGTTGGGGCCAAATATTTTGTGGATTATAGAGTATTATGGATTGTACATCATTTTATTATTCCTAGGTAGCATTTTAATTCTATAATCAGTATAATATAAAATGTAAATGTGAAATCTAATATGAATTAATTTAAAAATATAACTAAAAAAATGCCTTTTTAAAGTTATTTTATTAGAAAAATTGGTATGTGGGTATTTAAGACTAACTATATACAGGGTGATTCAGCTCGTCGGTGACAAACTTTAAGGATCGATAGAGCACACCTAGACGAACATTTTTGAATAGGGAATGTAGGGTCCCTGACGCGATGGTAAGGCGCTAGGCGCTTTCGAAAATTTGGGTGCCGAAATTCGAAACGTCATAAAAACTAGGGAAATGGTTAGATTTTCTTGCTTGTTGCGTCGAAATGATTCTGTTTGTTTAGACTTTCTTCAGTATCAATTTGATAAGCGTATCTCTTAAAACATGGATAGGGGGCGCTGCAGACTTTGGAGAGCTAGACAACAACTTTAAGCCCGTTATTTTGATAATTTAACACATGCTCGCCAAAGTTTATACTCTAACTTAAAGTTTGAACCCAAAAGTAGAGCCCTGCAAAAAGCGTAAGAGCCGGAATAAAATGTCAAAGTACAGGGTGGTCGAAACTCGAAGGCTCCTAAGAGATAAACAAACAGATTTCTTGACTTATGGCATGCATTTTCATGATTCTGTTTGCTGGGGCTCTCTGAAACTCAGTTGAACGGTACAAAAAGAAACATCGATAGGGGGCGCTTTGGGCAAAAAACATAATTCGTTGACATTTCGGACGCTAACTGGAAACGGGGCGCTACGATCAGTTAGTAATAATGAAAACACATTTTCTACCTCTGCTCAACACTTCTGAATAAATTTAGACCAAAAACATCAATGATACTGGAAATTTATTTACAAAAAATAACACTACAGAAGATGCTCGAAATTTTGACCTCGGGCCATGATGCAGGCTTCGCACCTCCGTCGCATTGAGGAGTGTGTGTTTCCAACAATGCCAGGAGTATCTCTGATCTGCCCTGCAGCTGCCACAATGCGCGCCACAAGTTCTTCAGCACTGCTGACAGGTGTATGGTATACCTCGGCCTTCAGGTAACCCCAAAGGAAGAAATCCAAGCAGGTGAGGTCTGGTGATCGGGCAGGCCAGTGAACTGGACCCCCACGCCCGATCCACCGCTGGCCATACCTTGCATTTAGATGGAGACGCACGTCGTTCGTGTAATGGGCCAGAGCTCCATCGTGCTGGAACCACATCTGGCGACGCGAACCTTCGGGTACGTGCGCCTCCTCCAGAAGCTGCGGCAGCACTTGATCCAGGAAAATCAGGTAATTTCCACCTGTCAGCCGTTCAGGTAACAAATAAGGGCCAATGAGGCAATCCCCCAGAATGCCGGCCCACACATTTACTGAGAAACGCTCCTGGGCTGCTCGGCTTCTGGTTTCATGTGGATTTTCATCACACCACACATGACTGTTGTGGGCGTTCCACATTCCCTCCCGGCTGAAGGTGGACTCGTCCGTAAACAAAATGCTGTTTACAAAACGGGGATCCCTGGATCTCATCGCCAAGTACCATCTTGAGAATTCCACTCGAGGGCCAAAATCCTGCTCTCTGAGCAACTGCACCCGCTGGATGTGGTAGGGGTGCAGATTCCGGGAACGTAAGATGCGCCACGCAGTTGCTTGCGAAATGCCAACATGTCTGGCGATATCTCTCGTGCTAAGACCTGGGTTGTCCTCAACCAGGTTAAGCACAGCCTCTTCGTTGTCGGGGGTGCTCACTGATCGCTCCCGTTCAGGCCTGCCTCCGTCGAAAGATCCCGTTGTGGACAACCTCTGGTGTACTCGAGCGAAGAAGGCATGGCAGGGGATTTGCCTGTTGGGGTAACGCTCGGCGTACAACCGCTGAGCGGCTCGTCCATTACAACCAGCAGCGCCGTACGCCAAATGCATGTCAGCCAATTCAGAGTTTGTGTACCGTTCCATCCTACTACCGATCTGCAGACAAGTAACCCGAAGCTTAAGTAGGTACCGCACGTTCAAAAGACGTGTCTGCGCATACAACTACGTCATCTCGCGTTGTCGTCTACGCATTACGTATCTTTTGCATATCGATATGGTACGATATCTTTTGCATAAATCAGCAAAAAGCACCTTATGTAAATTTTATTGCGCGCATTGTGCATGATTGAAACCAGCTATGTTTGTTAAAAAAAACAAACAAACTGCAGTTTTAATAGCTTCTTATGATAAGTAAATTACTCTCTTGTTTTGTTTCTAACTGATCGTAGCGCCCCGTTTCCAGTTAGCGTCCGAAATGTCAACGAATTATGTTTTTTGCCCAAAGCGCCCCCTATCGATGTTTCTTTTTGTACCGTTCAACTGAGTTTCAGAGAGCCCCAGCAAACAGAATCATGAAAATGCATGCCATAAGTCAAGAAATCTGTTTGTTTATCTCTTAGGAGCCTTCGAGTTTCGACCACCCGGTACTTTGACATTTTATTCCGGCTCTTACGCTTTTTGCAGGGCTCTACTTTTGGGTTCAAACTTTAAGTTAGAGTATAAACTTTGGCGAGCATGTGTTAAATTATCAAAATAACGGGCTTAAAGTTGTTGTCTAGCTCTCCAAAGTCTGCAGCGCCCCCTATCCATGTTTTAAGAGATACGCTTATCAAATTGGTACTGAAGAAAGTCTAAACAAACAGAATCATTTCGACGCAACAAGCAAGAAAATCTAACCATTTCAATAGTTTTTATGACGTTTCGAATTTCGGCACCCAAATTTTCGAAAGCGCCTAGCGCCTTACCATCGCGTCAGGGACCCTACATTCCCTATTCAAAAATGTTCGTCTAGGTGTGCTCTATCGATCCTTAAAGTTTGTCACCGACGAGCTGAATCACCCTGTATAACACATATCTTATACCAGGCTATGCAGTAGTTTTTTTTATAGGGGACTTAAAGAACTCAGTCAAATAAATGGAAAATGTGTTAGATAATATTAACGATCGCGAAAATGAAATTGCAACTATTTATACTGTAGAACACCTGTAACGCACCCCAATGGTACAGAAATCATGTTGTAGTGTATTTCAGAATTCCATATCAAAGAAAGAAAAATCATGTGTTAATCCTAGGTAATAAAAAGAATATCCAACATTTCCATAATACATAACTTCGCCGGCCCATTCTTTTCTGCAGCTGTGTATATGATCTATGTGTTTGTAAATATTCTAAATACAATGTTAAAATTTTGCTTAGTTAAAAAAAGTATAACGAAGAATAAAATTCACCTTTAGCAATTTCTAATAATAGACAGAAACCTACTTGAATTCTTTTGTACATTACTTGAATTCTTTTATGTGCAAATATTCATACGACCGCATATTTAGTTTAACTTATTCAAGCAAAAAGCCCAATTCAAATTATTGAATTCATATTTCCGGGAATCGCTATTGCACAGGTGACCATATATCCAGTTTATTGTATAGTCCGATACATGATTTATTTAAATTCTACAAACATCTCTTATTATACCAAATGTAGCTGAACTTCAGGATGCATTAGTTTTCCTTAAAATACATACTATAATTAAAAAAGCTCTTCAGCAATCTTTTCTAATAGACCATACTTTGAATAGAACACCTAAGATCTGGACACAGGTCCAAAATCTTTAAGCGTCTCTGTAAATGAACAACAAATGTGATGCAAATCATACTTTACTGTAAGCATATTGTAGTAAATTTCAGTATTTATCATTGTATTGATTATCTCAGTATATTAATTTCATCATGTTTGAAATAGTGCAACGCAATGAAAATACGCTGAAAATATTTTTCCCCGTAGACGATTATATTACCGAACATTTTTCTGTTATCTTGTAAAAGAATGTTAAACCTTTTCACCCCATTTTCTACAGAAATCCTGTTTTAGTGCACTTCAGAAACTGATATCAATTTCAATATTATTAAAATAACCTTAACATTATTAACATTATTAAAATATGCTGCAAATGGTTTTTCTTCACAGAGTATGATATATTGAAATACTTTTGAGCTCACTGTACGCACACTATAAGTACTATACTTAACATATTCGATAGTAACCATGTTCTTGTGAACCTTGAAAATGCATTTCATTACATTTAAAATTATGTAACATTATTAAAATACACCACAAATGATTTTTAAGCCGTAGGCCATAATGTAAAATCTCCTTTTGAGTGCTCCTGTGATTCAGCTATAATTGCTACCTAGTTCATTTTCAATACCGCACAGGCTATGGCAAATCTCAATATCGTATGTTATTTTCGTATGAATCCCACTATATTTACTTAAGTTGAAACACGGACAAACAGACGGCAGACTCCAGGCACTCGGCATCCGGTATACAGATAAGTTGAAGTCGTAAAAACTTTTAGACCATGTTAAAAAGTGTCAAAAAGGGAGTAATTTCCGTAAAACGAAAAAAAAAAAAAAAAAAAAAAAAAAAAAGAATTTTTGAAAATTTGAAAACTTTGTTTCAGATATGACATTACATTGATATTTTTTAAAATTCTTAATGGAAAGTGTTCCTGTGACGTCACAATTGGTAAAAAGTTTAATTTTATACCTCGAACCGAAAGAAAGAAAAAGGTTCATTTTTATTACGGATTAATATCTGGAAAAACTACTAAAATATTCATATTCTTGTAAAGTGTGAAGTTATATTCTTGTGAAGTCTTCTAAGTGTAAAAGAAATTTTATATAATCGTCTGCGTGATATAAGAAGAAAAACAGTATTCCTCTGACGTCACAATTGGTAAAATCGCGGTTTTTAACCTCGAACCGAAAAACAGAATAGGGTCCATTTATTTATTTCATTTTGTTTTATCACGTGATAATCTTTCAGTTGAAAATTAATTACAGAAGAGAAATAATTATTCCGGTTTTTTTATTTTTTGGCAACGAAAAAAGAAAGATGATTAAATATTATGGAAAATTTTTCAATTTATTCTGTATGAAAAATAGTGAAATGTTGAATTATTAAGAAAAATATTTGAATAAAATAAATAAAAATTAGCCTATGTTCATTTCAGACCAATAATCAATCTATATACAAAAATTCAAAGACATTAATCCATCCGTTTTGAAGCCAAGTTCATTCCAATTTTCGGACACACTTTCACATTTATAATATATATAAGGATATAAGGATATAAGGATAGTACGATTTGAACATTTTTAATTTGATTAAAATAAATAACTTTACTATAATATTAAAGTTATTACTACTTTAATATTAAAGTTGAATGCTATTTCTCTCTCTTCTAATTTTTGTTTCGATATTGCATCAGATTAAAACAGTTCAAAATATTAACCTAACCAGTCATTTTTCATTTTTTGCTCAAAAGTACATCTAATACCTGCTGTATTCCAGCACAAGCATATCATAAATTCAATTAATCTTTTGAGAAATACCCTTCTGCTCTGCCCCTTGTCCATGTCACACCCACTTTTTTCTTTCATTCGGTCATCTTTCTAATCTTACGTGAAATGCACATCTACAAGGCTTCCTCCTTTCTCAAAATCCCCAAACCCAATATACAGTCGGCCAAGGCCGTATCGTAAAATATTTCGGAAGGGGATTTAGGACCATGAAATTTTAATCTTCACTTATTTTAGACTTATTTAATTACTATTATTATTATTATTATTATTATTATTATTATTATTATTATTATTATTATTATTATTATTATTATTATTATTATTATTATTATTTTGCTAATTGAATAGAGTTGAATGTTAAGAGTTTTAATCAAATTTTATTATGATTCAGATAATTCAATTTATTATAATTACAAAAGAAACTTTAAGATTTTTTTTTTCATTATAAATAAAACTATAAACTTATTTAGACACTTCTTCGGTGACGTACAGACCTTTGTGTAAAACCAAACTACCGTTTGACACTTTTGACGTATGTTTTAAAATATTTTATTGCCAAAAATGTCTTGGCGTTAGCATTTACATAACATTTTTCAGAAATTTGGGCTAGACAAGCCTGACTGTTGTGATCATCTTATTTCAACAGCATTAATATTGTGTTTTTACAGTCTCATTCTAAAAAAAATCGAATAAACTTCACAAATTTCATTGAAATTACTTTTATTTTTTTCAAGTTATTAACAGAATCTTAGAATAAAATGGTATTCTAGCGTTGAATTTTGATATTTGAATTGCGACTGTAGTTGATATTCGAGTTTTATCCGTATTCGTCTTGATTGGTAGTTGCTGGCATATTTATAGTAATACCCAAAAATTTTTTGGAGGGCGATCAAACCCCGGTGATCCCCCCCCCCCCCCATTGGCTACGGCCTTGCAGTCGGCTCTCGTTAATTCGAACTCGTCGGGACCACAAGAAATGTTCGAATTATCCAGAGTTGAAATTATGGAAAGTACGAGAAGAAAATATGTTTTAAAGGGTACTATTACAAAGAATTTAATGTTATAGTATTAGTTTTATATATTTTGGCTGTTATAAGGAGAGTATGACATAATATTAAATTAAAAGATATACATAAGCTAATAAAGATATACATAAACTAATTAAAGGATTAGGAACAACCACAAGCGAAGATGGGGTGGAGATATCACTGACAGACAGACGGGGCACTAAAAAAAGGTATCAAATGCATGGGTCTATGTGAATACTTGTTCAGAACAATTCCGACAAAAATAAAAGAAAGAAAGTTATTTCAAGGATCTGAAGTCCGTGAGAAAGTAAGGAAAAATGAAAAATCGGAAACTCGTTAGTTCGAAATAAACGAAGTCAAGAGAAAATGAGTTTGAATAAATGAAAAATTTTAACGTTATTTTGTTAGTGAAAATGTCGAGAGTTCATGTTTAGTTCGAATGAAGCGAAGATTCGATTTATCCGATTTCGAATCAACGAGAGCTGACTGTATATATATGCGATATATTGTCGAACATGGGCAGAACACAACTGTCAGCGGGCATCCTATACTGAAGTAAAATTATAAAGATTTATTTTTCTTTTACTTCTTGCATGTAAACGGAAATTTTTCCATAAATTCATGAACAAAAAGTTAGTAATTATTCTCACAATTGCATATTGTTATTGTGAATTAATATAAATTGAATTCATGCTATTTTATGGCTCAATTTTTTAGTTTCGTAAAGGTTAATCTCCATGGACGAACTGTCTCAAAACAAAATTTTGAATGTAAGTAACTCCTGAACAAAATTAAGAAAACCACAGTTGTCAACATTTTATGCTTTCTTGTATCACAAATTTTTATAGTAAATTTCATCTATTTAAATCTACCTAATATGCCAATTAACGAGGGGAAATTTTCTGTTAAATTTTTTAGTACAAAAAAGCGAAAGAATTGGCAGCTATGTGGAAGACATTTCTATAACTTCTATTTCAATTTATTTCTATATGATTTGCATATTGCACATTTGTTTATTTTTAATTTTTACTGAAAGACAAGTATTTTTCAGGATCGTACTTGTGTTTTCCATTTTATTTAACTTACTTCATTGGTACTCCATGATTCATTTTTTATTTAAATCACGAAAAACACCATTAAGGTTTTATTTTTTCATTTTCAACTCAATGTATTTTTCTAAATCTCCTTTTTTTAGCTTTAAATCTACGTTTTCAAAGTTTTTCTTGATTCTTTTTGTCTTGACAGAAGCTTGTAAATAATAGTAGCGATAAAGGGCCGAATATCACGTTTTATGGGTGATTTTGAAATTAGCGTAGGGATGAGAATTTTCCGCGTTTTTTCCCACCAGTGCGATCTTAGAGAAAATGTTATTTTACTCGATCGAAATATGTTGCGATTTAATAGAACAATATTTTTTCTTATATTAAACTCGTCTGTATTAACGCGGAAAATCTCATCCCTATTAGCACTATATATATATTTTTTTCCTTTTTGCTAGCGCGAAAAAGATGGTGCATAAAAAAATCGTACAAAGATTAGTCGTGTCTTTTTCAATTTTTAAAATAAATTTGCCAAAAGAATGATTATATTTGGATTCAAATAACAGATGTAATATTGAATCTTTTATAACACTTTGAAATTGTACTTTATAACGTTTAGCCTTCCCCAGCCCAATATTATATAAATTTCGATACACAAGACCATTAGTAAGCGGTATACATTAAAAAAAAAATAAAAAAGGTGTGTTTTAAATCTGTTAATAAAACTTGTAATACTGAAGAATGACTTTTTATAAATCTTTTAGTTATTTATACAAAGATTAAATTAGTCCTTCGTAAGTTTAAATTTTAGATGTGTTTATAATTATATAAATAAATAGGATCTATAGTCATTGCCTGATCCGTTCGTCTGTCCGCATAGTTACCTAACTAATGAATCGAAAATTTAATATATAGAATCGTTCGGAATTTTATGAAAATCAATTCAAATCTTACAACGATATTAGTAAAATATTACTTAATTCATTTAAATCCTATCATACGTCATTCATTCAATGATAAGGATATCCCGTGATTTGTCATGATTCTAGGTTGCCATGCTCATGACGTCCTATTTTAAGATGAAGTTCTGTTATTTCCGTATTGCTGAATTTAATGTGATCGTAATAAATTTTGCATTTACGAGTTTTTGCATAAAGAGTAGTTATTTTATCAAGATCTCATTAATTGTAAAACTAGCAAGCGCCTCATTTGCAACGTTTGATGTATAACTTTCGACTTCTTTGGATATGTATGTAACTTTTAATTACTGTAATACAAAGACGAATCAAACATAGTGATGCCTATTTTTGATGAAGGGCAAATCTACTTTGGGTCAATATCCCTCGGTCGTCACAAACAAAACACACACACGTCTATTTTTAACCACTGTACAAAGCTTTTTTCTACTCGGAAAAGATATTACATTAAAAAATATTCACACTAAAATTAGTGGCTTCCTTTCAGAGCGTTCAGCCTAGTCACATGATTTATTAAAATATTGTGTATATATTGCTAAAAAAAAAACCCCCCATGTGTTTATAAAACTTATTTATATTCATTTATAATAGTGGTGTAAGTTTGAATTTAATTTAAAGTTATTTCGATGATATAGATAAATTGAACTTCGAAGATGTTTTCGTGTAAAATATCAGTATGCTAGTACATAACTAAGTAGGGTGTCCTTGCGCAAACCCAAGCTTGTTTATTTTTTTTTTAAAATCAAGCAATCCATCACAATCTAACTTACAAGCACGGAGATTAAGCGGTAAGAAATGTTTTAGGCAAACTTTTTACAAAAAGATCTAAAATACCCATAGACATAAAGGAGAAACTTTATTTCAATCGTTTATCTGGATAAAAAACCCTAACGTTATGAATAACAGAATCAGTAAAGGTGAGATTTCTTTCTGCGCGTTATCTGTCCTTCAATTCTCGATTACTCACCTAATTTCACCCTGAGAGTTCAATACATGCTCCCTTAGAGAATGTTAAAAATGTTATTTCCACACTTTATTCGAAGTGTTTTAAACTGTTTACAGGAAACTAGCGAGAAATTCTAAGATAGTTCATAATTGTTTCGAGCCTGTTGGTCATGAAGAAGACATCTCTCTTCTTAGAAGACAGAGTTGTTAGATCGTGAAATCGATATAACGGGGCGATTTTGATAAAGGTATCATCACATCACCACATGCAATGAATTCTGAAATTGTAAAAGAGAAAAAAAAAAAAAAAAAAAAAAAAAAAAAAACTTTTTCAGACACGGGGATTGAAAGTGATATGGAGCTAGGCCAAAAAAAAAAAGCCAGCTACTAACCGAGCATTGCATTTCATTGAAACGATTAAAAAATTATCAAACATTCAATTCTAAAACAACGACATTGTTCAAAATTTATTGTGTAATACAGAAATAGAATTCTGGGAAACATACCTAGGGATTTGCAAACATTAATTCGTGAATGTTTCATGAACAATGAAAAAAGAAATCATCAGAATCTGGTTTTTATTCTTTTCATTTTTGTGTTTTATTATTAATTTTTGTTTGTCTAATAATATTGTTTTATTGCTTAAAAATTCAAAAACATTTGTGTATTTAAAATTGACTTAAATTAATTAAAAATGCAGATTTAATTAACCTATTTTTCTCCAACTCCGGTTACCGCGACACTCCGCTTATGACGTCACTTTTTTCTGGTCTTGAGAATGTCGGGATAACAAGGTTCGACTGTACATATATATATATTGTCTTACTTAAACGATTAATTAAAGATTAATACGGACTTATTTTTAAATTTTATCTTTTTTGTTTTCACAATAATTCATAATTCAAAAATCATAAATTAAAAACGATTTATATATATAATATATATATGAAGGACATTGCGTAAGATAAATTTTTTAATAAAATAATTCTGCTAATTTGATATTTAGCTATTGATATTATTTTAACATAATTTTTTTTTATGGAAGTATATAGACCGGGCGGCGGCGACACGAATGACTACGTCATCGAGTTACAGGATGAAATCATGATGTAAGACAAGATTATTGGGTGTAGATTAAGGAATGACTGGTCTGCCTCGTCATTTCTTCGTACGATATGAGTAACAGCGGGCGCCAACTCGCCATTCTGGCGTCACTTTCACGTCATCGAGTTACGGGGTGAAATTGGCGCCAAATTAAAGCTAAAATAAAGTATTTTAAGAATATTTCGGTCTGCCTGCGCATATCCTGGTACAAACCCTCGGCAGACTGAAATTTATAACAAAAAATGGCGTTATAATATAAAATTCAATACGACTAAGTCATCGAGTTACGGGATGAAATCATGATGTAGGACAAGATTATTCGGTGTAGATTAAGGAATGTCTGGTCTGCCTCGTCATTTCTTGGTACGATATGAGTAACAGCGGGCGCCAACTCGCCATTTTGGCGTCACTTTCACGTCATCGAGTTACGGGATGAAATTGGTGCCAAATTAAAGCTAAAATAAAGTATTTTAAGAATATTTCGGTAGGCCTGCGCATATCCTGGTACAAACCCTCGGCAGACTGAAACTTATAACAAAAAATGACGTTACAATGTAAAATTCAAAACGACTAAGTCATCGAGTCACGGGATGAAATCATGATATAGGACAAGATTATTTGGAGCAGATTAAGGAATGACCATTCTGCCTCGTCATTTCTTGGTACGATATGAGTAACAGCAGGCGCCATGAGGGTTTGTACCAGGATATGGGCAAGCAGACCTAAATATTCTTAAAATACTTTATTTTAGCTTTAATTTGGCACCAATTTCATCCCGTAACTTGATGACGTAAAAGTGACGCCAAAATGGCGAGTTGGCGCCCGCTGTTACTCATATCGTACCAAGAAATGACGAGGCAGACCAGTCATTCCTTAATCTACACCCAATAATCTTGTCCTACATCATGATCTCATCCCGTAACTCGATGACGTAGTCGTATTGAATTTTACATTATAACGTCATTTTTTGTTATAAGTTTCAGTCTGCCGAGGGTTTGTAGCAGGATATGCGCAGGCAGACCAAAATATTCTTAAAATACTTTATTTTAGCTTTAATTTGGTACCAATTTCATCCCGTAACTCGGTGACGTTAAAGTGACGCCAAAGTGGCGAGTTGGCGCCCGCTGTTACTCATATCGTACCAAGAAATGACGAGGCAGACCAGTCATTCCTTAATCTATACCGAATAATCTTGTCCTACATCATGATCTCATCCCGTAACTCGATGACGTAGTCATTTATGTCGACGTTGCCCGCTCTAATATTACTATTGCATTTTAATAAACATCTAACAATCATCTATTCATAAAAAACGAATTAAAAAAATCCGTTATTTAAAATTAAATTAAATTTTATTTCATAAAAATGCTAATTACAGTTTTTTACATAATTATAATTTAATTTTGCTGCATTTAATTGTAATTAAAACTTGATTAAAATATTTAATTGATAAAGACAAACAAAATGATCTGATAATAAAGACAACAAAAATGATCTGATTTTTATATCAAAGTTTTATGAAACTTTAGTAAAATAAATCTGTTACCTTATGTATCTATTACTTTTCTTAATTAAATACTATTATCTTTCTAATATAAAATCTAATGCAAGATTAGTTGTTATTGCATTTTAATAAATGTTCATTTGTTTATAAATCGGTATGTAACATAATTTAAACGTTGTTTTATATATATTTTGCTTAATAAGCACATCTGATAAATATTCTTTATTAATTCAATAGGTGAGAAATCAAAATTCTAAAAAAAAAAATGCAAAATCATTAGCAAAAACACAACTCATGATGTATAACCCCGCCCTCCACGATGCACATAGAATAAAAAAGGGTGGAGGAGCGAATAAAAAGAAACACAATCAAGAACATCAAAATATTACATTAATTAATAAATGATAAATTCGTTAATGATACAATAAAAAATCAATTTAAAAACCCCGCTAAATATGGGTAAAATTGAAAATATAAACGCTAAATGAAGCTTTTCATTCCAAGCAAATATATAAACATTGCTTAGTACCATAGACAAACTTACAAGTAAAAGAAAAAATCGAGATTGGCCGTGGAAACTGACAGGCAATATTAATAGGTATACCGTATTAATTATGAATGATACTAGAGACATTTAATTCAGAAACGTGGATGTTAAGCGAAAACGCTAAGGAACTTTTATTTTGAACAATAAAAAAAAAAAAAAAGAAAGGAAGAAAGAAAGAAGCCCAAATTCAGTTACACTCTTTTTACCAATTTGATGATATAATATAAATTAAATATGTATAATTTGCTTAATAAATATTTCTGATAAATAATGTTTATTAGTTCAATAACTGAGAAATAAAAAAATAAAAAAAAATAGCGAAGGACACAACTTCATCGTATAATCCCGCCCTCGACCTTGCTCACTGAAGGAAAAGGGGTGGGGGAGCGAATAAAAAGAGACACAATCAAGAACATCAAAATAGTACATTAATTAATAAATGATAAATTCGTTAATGATACAATAAAAAATCAATTTAAAAAAACCGCTAAATATCGGCAAAATATATAATATAAACGCTAAATGAAGCTTTTCATTTCAAGCAAATATATAAACATTGCGTAGTACCACAGACAAACTGATAAGTAAAAGGAAAAATCGAGATTGGCCGTGGAAGCTGACAAGCAATATTAACAGGTATACCGCATGAATTATGACTGATACTAGAAATATTTAACTCAGAAACGTGGATGTTAAGCAAAAACGCTAAGGAACTTTTATTTTGAACAATTAAAAAAATAAATAAAGAAAGAAAGAAGCCCAAATTCAGTTACACTCTTTTTACCAATTTGGTGATATAATATAATTTAAATATTATGTATAATTTGCTTAATAAATATTTCTGATAAATATTGTTTATTAGTTCAATAACTGAAAAATCAAAATTCTAAAAAAAAAAAAAAAAAAAAAAATCAATAGCGAAAAACACAACTTCTGGCGTATAACCCCGCTCTCAACGTTGCACACTGAAGGAAAAGGGGTGGGGAAGCGAATAAAGAGAGACACAATCAAGAACATCAAAATATTACATTAATTAATCAATGATAAATTCGTTAATGATACAATAAAAAATCAATTTAAAAACCCTGCTAAATATGGGTAAAATTGAAAATATAAACGCTAAATGAAGCTTTTCATTTCAAGCAAATATATAAACTTTGCTTAGTACCACAGCCAAACTTATAAGTAAAAGGAAAAATCGAGATTGGCCGTGAAAGCTGACAGGCAATATTAACAGGTATACCGTATTAATTATGAATGATACTAGAAATATTTAACTCAGAAACGTGGATGTTAAGCGAAAACGCTAAGGAACTTTTATTTTGAACAATAAAAAAAAAAAAAAAAAAGAAAGAAAGAAGCCCAAATTTAGTTACACCCTTTTTACCAATTTGGTGATATAATATAATTTAAATATTATGTATAATTTGCTTAATAAATATTTCTGATAAATATTGTTTATTAATTCAATAACTGAGAAATCAAAATTCTAAAAAAATGCAAAATCAATAGCGAAAAACACAACTTATGGCGTATAACCCCGTCCTCTACGATGCACACTGAGGGAAAAGGGAGGGGGGCGAATAAAAAGAGAAAGACACAGAGTGAAAACACCAAAATATTACATTAATTACTAAATGACAAACTCGTTAATGATACAAGAAAAAATTAATATAAAACCCAGATAAATGTGAGTAAAATTGAAAATGTAAACAATATATGAAACTTTTCATTTCAAATAAATTTGTAAACATCGTGTAGCACCACGTCCAAACTTATAAGTAAGGGCAGAAATCGAGTTTGAGGTTGGTAGTTGACAGGTAATAGGTATACCATATTTATTATTACTGATAAAAGAAATATTTAACTGAAAATCACATTCAGAATCGTGGGCAGTAAGTGAAAACGCTAAAGAAGCCTTGTAGTTTCAACAATTGAAAAAATCAACCCAAATTCAACAATACGCTCTTCAGCCATTTTGGGATCCGTGATAGAAGAAAGACTAGATCATATTGAACCCCTAAATTTAAATTGCCCTTCCCAAAAAATTGATCCTTTTGCTACATACGACATGAACACCCGTTACAGGCATTCAGTGTCTTTTTGAAAGTTTCAACATTTTACCCGGTCGACGAAAACAGCAATTTTTTTTAACTTAAAATTACAACAAATTATTCCGCGCTGAATGTATTTATTTTATAGCTATAATAATAGAAAACTTCTGTTAGGAAAAAGTTATTCAATTCATAAGTGAATGAATCGTATTAAAGAAACTGAAAGCGAAGTTTTTAAAAAATATTTGTTGTTTACACAAATTACCAAATTATTTTCGCTCTTTTATTTAAGACTATTTATAGCCATAAAAAAGCTATTGCAGGAATATAAAAATATGCAGTTTATTTGACTTTTACTATTTTTTCATATATTATAAATATTATATTTTATTATCAATCACATTTTGTTAGAAAGTATGGTACATTAATTTTCGCGTTCAGAAAAGCCAATAAAGGCGTAAAATACAAGTGTCAATAATTTAGACTGAACTTTATTATTTTACAATAAACGGTTTTTTGGATGAAAGCAAAAGTCATTTATCATGATATCCATCAACAATAATGTAGGTTTAAAAGAGGTAAATTTACCTCTGTTTTTGAGGGCTATCTATTTTCTAACCAATTACATCTTTCCGTATGCGATCTTATGTGCGAAAAAGAAAATTTGTTGTAATATTTATGGCGTGAAAAAAATGTTTACGCTAATACGATATATCACATCAGATAAGCAAGAGGAAGTTGAGGAAATATTCGCAGAAAATGCGCAGAAGACAGATTTTTTGTCATTGCTCATAATGTCATATTAAATTCTCGCATATTGGCATTATCGTCCTGCTCATATGTTTGCGCAGTTGTGTCAATTTTGTGTCCTTTGTTGTATCCAAAATGTGACAGATGCACGGATAGAATATACTTAGTTGTACCTATATATGTATTTTGGCTGTCACATGCCAACATGTGACTGATAATGCGCCCACATTTGAAAAATTCACTATTAATCGCAGGATTTTTTTATGGAAAAAAGTTTTAAATTTTTTCCGCCAATAAATTTCGCCTCTTTTACAAAAAACTTTGCTAATGACCTATCATTCATAAGTTACATTTTACATATATATTTTTAAAACATTTCAAAAATGTACGTTTATTGAAAACTAATTTTCAAAAATAATATGAAATGTGATGATAAAAAACATGTATTTCTAGAAGCTTTAAATATTCAATATTAGAATAAAAACTTATTTTGCCAAGCAGTGTTTGCAAAAAGACTGCAATAGACAGCCTGCAATGCAATCTGTTTTGAAAGGATAAAATGGTTTAACATTGGAGGTTCTAAATTTTAAACCCTCAATAATGCTTCTAATAAAGTTACCCGAATCACTTCCCGTTTAATTTCTTAACATGACTTTACCGAAAATGCCAAATACGATGTCAAAATTATGTATTCGTATTGAAATTTTGAGAGTTTGGTATGTTTTCGGAATGGTTGGTAAAGATGGCCACCTAAGCATGTTTTTTTAAACATAGAATGAAAAAAAACCATAATTACCAAAGGAATTTTCGCATTTTTTCTATGTCAATTTAGACATTAAAATATTTGGGGGCGTTCCCTTTCCTTATTTCTTCTTCACCTAACTCTGTATATTCAGATACTACTCTCTCGACTCTGCACAAATCAGATAAATGTGCTCTTTGTCTTTAATTTCATTAATTATAGAAATATGAAACAGTTACAGTCATTTTTGGATCAAAAGCACTTTTAAGCCAGGTCAAGGTGCGAAACTTTTAGTTCTCGGAATGATGTATTGCAGTGCGAATTAGTTAGTGCTGAAACAGACAGCATTAGTATACATTCTATCGCGCGTCTTATTCACACACGTTTTATTCTCATATTTTTATTTTAAACCGGCCGAAGAATTCATTTATAATACGTATGTCTCATATTTTAAATGTTGTGGTACCAAACTTTCTGAAAATATTACTGAATATTATTAATATTTAACGGCTAAATTTCTTTTTAATGAGGATGGTTCGATAATGATTCGATTTTACTAAAATCTGACAATTTACCATAGTTATTGGACTCTTTGTTTCTCTTTTTGTTTAATTTTGCCATGTGTTTATTCTGAAAAAATGAATACTTTTGGGTTGGAGGGGCTTATTGATAATTACTAATTTCTGTACTTAAAGTGTCCATTTAACCCATTAAAACATACATTTCATATCCGGAACATTAGGTTGCAATTTTTTTTAACCAATTTACTATCATATATTGAATTTTTATTTAAAAAAATGTTAGTTGATTCGAGTTAAAAAATATTAGAAGTATGCATGAAGTAGTACGGAATGTTTTTTTCTTTTTTGGAGGGGGGGAGGGAATTTTGGATTACACTCATAGACACATCAAAAGGAATGAAATACTCTGCCAGATATATGGTCAAATATGTGGAGTAAATCAAGTTTCATTCCAAGATAAAATAGTGAGCAAAATAGCATAAAATAGAGCGCCAATCTGAAATAAAAATCTAAAATGCACTCTGCGATGGAATAAAATGCTTTAAGTAAACGAAGATGATAGGCTGGTAAAAATCTAAAGTATGTCAAATATTAAATCATTTTAATATAATTTTATGAACTTGCAGTATTAAAATATAAATTTAAATAACCAATTTGAAAGATATTTCTGAAAGTTTACTACTTATATATCTCGTTAGTCATTAGTGTTTTAAAAATTGGACCATTTAATATGTAAATTTCCTATTTTTATTTGTATTTATTAAATGTTAAATTGTCTTTCACGCGAAAATCTATGTAATTTCTTTCAATTACATATGTATATTTACATTTATTATTGTTGCGTAATCTTAAAATATTATTTTAAATAATTAAATAAATATTATTTTAATAACGCTTATATAGGTTTATACAATGCACCTGTGAATTATAGTACGAAATTTATTATAAGAAGATAGAAGCTTCTATTTTTCAATTATTTTGAAAAAAAAAACAGTTCCACGAGGAAAAAATTTAAGAAAATTGTTTTCTGTAGTAAAGACACAGCTTCATTAAGAGTGGGTTTTTCGTTTTCGGGGTGTCTTTAAAAATATCGAGGTCTTGAAGTTTGAACTCGATAAAAATGTAAAAAGACTTAGCACCACCTTCTCCCCGCACCTCTCCCCCCCCCCCCAAAAAAAAAAAAAAATACAGCCGGAATTTCTTTTCTCTCGAGTAGTAAATGACTGGCTCATATCGTGAGAGTAATCTTTCTATTGAATCTATTATGTATCACCAACTTTAGCAGCTTATCGCTTATTTGGCGAGTTAGATAGTCATTACAAATAATATATCTAAGCGATCGCTGCGAAATAAGAAGAAGCAAGACTGGTTTATGATTCCAGAGGCAGGAAAACTATCATTGCTTTAACCCGTTCGCGACGGCGCGCGCATTTCGAAGTGCGCATCTGAGGACGGAGCGGGGAAATTCGATTCCATCTTTAGGGCTGAAGGATTTTGTGTAGCTTAGTCTAACTCTTGTAATGTGTTATTTAAAAAATTGTAAAACATTCATTTTTTCATGAAAAGTTTTGAAATTTACATGTATGGAGTAGGTTGTTATTATGTGTATTCACACAAAAGATGAGTTATTTTCTCCAATATTTTTTATATAAAAAATGACTTTTTAAATGTATTTAATGCACATTTTAACTAATTATTTAGCCCGCAAAATTGTACAATATGATCACAGAGCACTTGTGTAATTTTAATATAGCAGAAAAAAAGACATTTAAAACTTATTAAAAATTTGGGTTTTGTTAAAAAGAAATCCAAATAAATTTTAGCTTTATTTTATTTTTAAATTACAATTACTTGTATTACAGATTTTGTATTATGCTTATGATAATGAATACAAATTTATAAAACACAAGTGTAAAAAAAAAAAAAAAAAAAAAAAAAATTAATGTCTAAGATTTAATTTTCGATTTAATTTGAAAAAAAAAATGCTCGT
The DNA here is from genome assembly GCA_964019185.1 of Maratus speculifer. Classification (NCBI taxonomy): domain Eukaryota; kingdom Metazoa; phylum Arthropoda; class Arachnida; order Araneae; family Salticidae; genus Maratus; species Maratus speculifer. The sequence goes on from OZ025296.1 coordinate 356,660,021, forward strand.
TTCTAGGGTATTTGTATTATCATAATATTTGAATTTTGCTTTTATTTTTTAATATTCAATTCGTTTACCTTATTTGTTATAAAATATATCATTAAAAGTAGTACCCGCTAAATGAAATTTATTAATTAATGCCCTTTCTCGGACTTAAAAAAATGTAGAAAATAAACATATTTCTTTTTAATTTGGTTTGAAAATTACATTTTTGTTTATATATTTTATTTTTCACATTTGTTATTTATTTATTATTAGAATAAAATGACAAACGTGAAAAAACATATCAACAAAAACGCAATTTTCAAAACAAATTAAAAACAAATAAGTTTATTTCCTGAATTTTTTAAACTCGAGAAGGGACATTATTAATATAGTTCATTATTATTAATACATTTTATTTTATTATTAACACGTTTCATTCAGCTAGTTCTACAATGAATGTTAATTATTTGCATCAAATAAGCCATGTCAATTGAAAAATAATTTTTTTTTATAAATCAATCAATATGATAATATATATATATATATATATATATATATATATATATATATATATATATATATATATATATATATATATATATATAATTTCAAATTTATCAATTTAGCAAGAACCAGCGCACCCCCCTCACAAAACAAAAATCCCTTAAAATTGAAAATTCAACAATCAAAATACAAAAACAATAGGCTGCCAGCCTCGTCAGCGATGGGTTCTATTAGACAAAAGCAGCCGGACACTCGAGTTTACAAAAACAAATTACAAAAACAAAATATATTTAAGTGGCAGTGGGTTTCGGCCAGAGCGGTGAATAGCAAAAAATCAGATGTTGAACACCCGATGGCTATAATTCACACGCCCCCCCACCGGACCCTACGCCACATTAGTAAACGAATGTCTCACCTGGAACATTGTAAACGATGTCAAAATATGTTCTCTGAATAAAAACCACATCCCCAACTTAGCTGCAATGCCACAACTCAAAACAACTTAAACAGAACAAAGTAGAAACCGTATTCCAAACCAATCCAGAAACAATCCAGGTCTGTTGCCACCCAATGCAGCTCATCATCATAAAACCGTCCTTAAGTAGGCTTTAGGTAATACAAGTCATTTAGCTGTCACTGAGTAGCAAACGATCAAAAATGTAGAGAATCTGCAAAATCAGAGTACTTTTTTTATGAACTTAAGAGGAATATTGTTTTTATAATGAAGTTTACTTTTAAATTGAAAAAGCTCACTTTGAAACAGATATTTTTCTGAACATATTCTATAAAATCGGAAAATTTGGCTGATTATAATGTTAATGTAGATTCGTTTTGAAATATTGGAGGACCAGTGTACGAGCTGATTAACTGTAAAAGAAAAGCTTTTACGCTTATCATAAATAGAAATTTGTATTTTGTTATCTATTAAAATTTTTATTTTTAAATCTAGATAATCAGCCTCCGAACTATTTTCATTAGTTTTTTTTAACGTTAAGGAGTCAGGATAAATGTCTTGAGAAATTTCATTAAAATCAGAATTAATATTCAAAACGATCAAATCATCAATGTATCGGTAAGCAAAAAATTTTAGATCAACTTTATTTATACTATATTGAAATTCATAAAAAAATAAGAATAAGTTAGCTGCAGTGGATGAGTAACTAGTACCCATACCAATCCCATTAATTTGTAGGTATATTTTAGAACCAGTATAGACATAATTATTATAAAGGCAAAACCGGCATAATTTATAAAACAAGTTTGAATTAAAATCGGCTCCATCCAAAACCAATTCTGCTATTCTAAATGCTATTCTGCTATTCTGCTGCTATTTCTGCTATTCTATTCTGCTGTTCTAAAATATACCTACAAATTAATGGGATTGGTATGGGTACTAGTTACTCATCCACTGCAGCTAACTTATTCTTATTTTTTTATGAATTTCAATATAGTATAAATAAAGTTGATCTAAAATTTTTTGCTTGCCGATACATTGATGATTTGATCGTTTTGAATATTAATTCTGATTTTAATGAAATTTCTCAAGACATTTATCCTGACTCCTTAACGTTAAAAAAAACTAATGAAAATAGTTCGGAGGCTGATTATCTAGATTTAAAAATAAAAATTTTAATAGATAACAAAATACAAATTTCTATTTATGATAAGCGTAAAAGCTTTTCTTTTACAGTTAATCAGCTCGTACACTGGTCCTCCAATATTTCAAAACGAATCTACATTAACATTATAATCAGCCAAATTTTCCGATTTTATAGAATATGTTCAGAAAAATATCTGTTTCAAAGTGAGCTTTTTCAATTTAAAAGTAAACTTCATTATAAAAACAATATTCCTCTTAAGTTCATAAAAAAGTACTCTGATTTTGCAGATTCTCTACATTTTTGATCGTTTGCTACTCAGTGACAGCTAAATGACTTGTATTACCTAAAGCCTACTTAAGGACGGTTTTATGATGATGAGCTGCATTGGGTGGCAACAGACCTGGATTGTTTCTGGATTGGTTTGGAATACGGTTTCTACTTTGTTCTGTTTAAGTTGTTTTGAGTTGTGGCATTGCAGCTAAGTTGGGGATGTGGTTTTTATTCAGAGAACATATTTTGACATCGTTTACAATGTTCCAGGTGAGACATTCGTTTACTAATGTGGCGTAGGGTCCGGTGGGGGGGCGCGTGAATTATAGCCATCGGGTGTTCAACATCTGATTTTTTGCTATTCACCGCTCTGGCCGAAACCCACTGCCACTTAAATATATTTTGTTTTTGTAAACTCGAGTGTCCGGCTGCTTTTGTCTAATAGAACCCATCGCTGACGAGGCTGGCAGCCTATTGTTTTTGTATTTTGATTGTTGAATTTTCAATTTTAAGGGATTTTTGTTTTGTGAGGGGGGTGTGCTGGTTCTTGCTAAATTGATAAATTTGAAATTATATTTTTAATTTATGTGTTTTAATGCAGCGTTTCGGCGCAATTCACATGAATTTCTATTGTTTATTGTTGATTGCTTTACATATTGGATATATATATATATATATATATATATATATATATATATATATATATATATATATATATTATATACCCTAATATATATATATACTCTAAAAACTTACATTCCTTTCAAATTAAATTTAAATAAATCTCAGATATTTTAATTTTTTTTTAAATCTTAATTTTGAATTTTGTATTTTGAAACAACTGGGAAATGTTGATATTTATTTTATTTTATTTAAAATGTAATTTAATATCTGAAGCTTAGTTGATTATTTACTTGGCAATAAGATTTTTAAATTTCATTTGAAAATAATAATGTCGTAAATTGTTTAATTTATTTATTATTAGAATACAATAACAAATGTGAAAAATTATTAAAAAAACGTAATTTTCAGGCCACGTAAAAATAAAAAAATAATTTTATTTTCGTACATTTTGTATTCCCGAGAAGGGACATTATCAATATATTTCATTATTATTAATGCATTTTATTTTACTATTAACATATTTACAACAAGATTTAACTTATATTACCACTGTCTAATACTTTTGCGCTTTATTAAACTGAATTCTTTCAGGAAAGTAACCTCTATTTTATATTTAAAAAGTGAAATATATATTTAAAATAAAAGAATCGCAAACGATGCATAAATAATTAAGGAAATATGTCTTACTAGCCACCCTTGACGACCAGTTTGGTCTCCCTTAAATGCATACTAACCATTAAATCACACTGCTTTTATTCATAATTTATTTTAATTGCTCAATTTTTTTCCAAATTAGAAGATACTGTCTGTGTTTAAGAATTAAAATGAAGAAAGAATCTGTACTAAAAAATTAGGCACAGATGTCATATACGCTCCACATCGACGCAACTGGAACAAAAAGGCAAATATATGCTTCACGTGATAACCGGCTTTGTATCTGTTCTTTAATAAATTCTTTATTTACTTTTATTTTCTTTTTCAAAATGATTTAAATTCCTTTGTTCTATAATTACTAATTAAACTTTTTTATTTATTAATATTTCCTTTTTAAAATAATTGAAAAGAGTTAAAAAATCTATATCTAACTAATACTAATATGTACTTCACATTATCCACATGAAAAATCTTTTGCCTGAGCAAAGATTTTTCCTAGTTTCATTAGTAAATTTAACCAATCGGCCAGACGCCAATCCGTATCCTTCATTTTGCCTCAAAGCCTATGAACGGAAAAGCAGATGATAGTCTAATTAAATATATATAAATTTTCATTATATATTTTTCTGTCTTAAAAGTATTTTTAAAAATTCACCTTTTCAACAATTAAGTTTATCTTTAAATATACGCTTCAAATGCATTTCAATACTTAATTGAAAGTTTATTATGTTAAAAAAAACAAAATAAACTGCATATTTAATAAAATTTAAAAAAAAAATGTTTAATTTTTTTATTTTTTTGAAAATTTTAAAATTTATTTAAATATTGATATATCTGCTGAAGAGGCAGAGCTGAAGAGGCATTGAGACCTTGTACCAAATGCAAAAATGTTTTAAATTTTCTTCTACATCATATAAATATCAATTTACATTAAAATAGTTATTTTTTAAATTGTTAAGAAATTACATATTTTTTACAGTGTTCAGTAAGTTATAAAATTTTTAAATAACATTTATTTAGAAAAAGTTTTTATGTGTTTTAACAAATAAAACAGAAAATAAAATTGTTCTTCTATTGGCATAACTTACTGAGCTATTATACTTTTGAATAATCAACGAGGAAAAACGCGTTTTTAGTGCAAGAAAACGCTAATAATGCGTGAAATGCAAAGTTTCGCAACTAAGTTTTTGATTCGCGAAAATTAAATTTTTAACCCCAAGTTGATCTTAAAGGCATAGGTTTATCTGAACTTAAACAGTGTCTATACTTATGTATCAAAATTATTTTCAAGATACTTTTATTAAAGGCCCTCTAATTAAGATGTCTATCGACACCATAAAGTTAACAGGTTGTTGAAACCTGTTGACGAAGAGTAACTCGATCCCCTAACTAAAAGTTGAGTCTCTTTCTATATATATTGACACGAACAGCCATGATTGGCGTTCAATGTCTTATTTAAATTACACTTTTGCATAGTTTGTCGCATAGGGCAAGCAATTATTGCAATCAAAAATAAGAATACATTTTTTCCGCGTTGAATGTATTTATTTTAAAGCTGGTTTGCAGAAAACTTCTGATAGGAAAGTAGTTGTTCAGTTCATTTCAATTTAAAAGCTAATGAGTAATTTTATGAAACTGAAAACAAAGTTTTCAATAAATAACTGTTAATTGAACCAATAAACAAAAATGTTTACGTTAATGCAATATAGTAGGTACATCAAATAAAGAGGATGCATCTCCCATGAGTTTAGGAGTTTAATAAATGCTCATTTAATTTTTAATCCTTATACAATATAATTTATACATTATATTATATACTTTTGCTTAATAAGCACTTCTGATAATTTATATTATTATTATTAAATTCAATAGTACAGAAATCAAAATTCTAAAGAAGAGAAAATCAACAACAAAAACACGACTTCAGGCATATAACCCCGCCCTCCATGACGCCCACTAAGAGGAAAGGGAGGGGGCCAAATAAAAAAAGAAAGGGACTGGCAGAGAACATCAAAATATTACATTAATTACTGAGTGATAAATTTATTAATGATTCAAGAAAAAGGGAATTTAAATACTCATATACATATGAGTTTAAATGAAAATATAAAAATTTAATGAAAGCTTTAATTACAAAGAAATTGGTAAGCATTGTGAATTTCCACGATCAAACTTATAAGGTCCCTTATAAGTAAGGGGGGAAATCGAGTTTGGCCGTGATAGCTGACCGGCAATTTTAATTTGTGTATCGTATTAAGTTTTGAATGATACTAGAAATATTTAACTGAAAAACACAAACAATGACGTGGATGTTAAATGAAAACGTTAAGCAAGGTCTTTAATTTGAATGATCGAAGAAAAACAATCCCGACGCCAATCCTACACGCTTTTTAAATCCGTGACAGTACAAAAAGTTCGATTTGCAAGTACTGTAAGCTCCCAAATTTTAGCTGCCCTACCAATACGGAGAGATCTTATATGCTATTTATGATGTGACCAGCCATCATGGCCGTTCGACATCTGTTTGAAATGATCTCGATGTTGATGCAAATGCAGGCAAACAGTTGTTGCAATAAAAATTTACAACACATTTTTTCCGCATGGATTGTATTTATTTTAAAGCTATTTAATATACAGGGTGTATATTAAATATTTAATATACAGGTACAGTAATTAACGTGAGGTGTTCACAGCCTTCTAGCGAGTAAAGTTTTGGGCGAAGCATAACCAAATTTGATCAGCATACATAGTAGACCATGGGATTTCGAATTCTAAAAAAAAAAAAAAAAAAAAAAAAATTAAATCGCCACTAGGGGCAATTTTAGCGTTGTTTTCCGACTAAAATGCAGCCACTAAGGGCAATTTTGGCACACCAAAAGTGTATTAGTGTAAATGTTGAATGATTAAATGCAAAAAAATACAGTACAGATCAATTTTAATTTGCTGAGATACTGCCCGAGCGCTGATAATGTCTGCTCATTTTTCATCTCTTGTTCGACAATAGCAGTTATAACTTCGTCAACTTGTTATTGACTAGTCAATTTGCGTCCTTGGAATTGTTGCCGCCGCATAGTTTCAAATCGATGAATCATCTTTTGTAAATTAGTTATGCTCATCGGTTTTTTTGGCAAATTTTGAAATCGGTGAAATTTAGGAAGAGAAGCAATGCAATTCTCGTTCTGCTGATAACACAGCTTAAGTAGCAAAGTATGGTGAGCGTTGATAATGAGGAGAACTCTCCCAGCCTTTCTTTTTGTACTCATGATCGCTACACAAAACTAATTTTATGCAAATTAATGCATTTTAGTCGGTAAACAGTTCTAAAATTGTCCCTAGTGGAGATTTTTTAATTTTTAATTTAATTTATTTATTTTTAAGAATTCGAAATCTCATGGTGTACTATGCATGCTCATGAAATTTGGTTGTGTTTCATCCAATACTTTACTCGCTAGAGGGCTTTGAACACCTGTTAATTGCTAACCACCCTGTATAATATATCGCCTATGGAGCCCCTTTATTGGTTAGCTCCTTTGCTTTGGTTTTACCCCTTAAAAGCACAGGCAATTTTCCTCTTTTAAATTCACATTACTGTTGATGGATATCATTATGAATGGATTTTGCTTTCTTCCCAAAGCCCCCTATTGTAAAATAATAAAGTTCAGTTTAAAGTATTACCTCTTGACATGGGTTTACATCTTTATTGCTTTTTATTATAAGGGAAAATTAATCAACCGTACTTTCTAACAAATCTGGATATATAATCAATATAAATAACATATAATACACTACCTTGGCCATTGATTAACGTCCACTTGCAATTTTATACATTTTGTTAAATATCTAGAAAAATAAATGAGGAATAATCCCGAAACTCTTAGTGTATAAATATAATAGTATAAGTCATACATTTCCGTGAAGATTTTTTCCCGAAACTCAATAGGGGACTGTCAACAAATTAAAAAACAATGAATATCTTTTGAATAATTCTGTCAAAACTAATGTAGCAAAAGCGCTCAAACTCTAGATTATGATTAAGTGCCTTATTGTAATAAACTGTGTTCATTTTTATGCAAATAAAATGCATACTCGCAGAAAAAATAAGGTTTTTATAAAAATGGTCCAAAATTTTTCAATATTTTTTCTTATAATTGTCAGAGTTCTTAATATAAAATAATATTTTTTTCCTGAAAATATGGCAAACAACATTGCTCACAATACCCTGCAATTAGAATTAAAAAATAATAAAAATTGTAGGAAAAATGAATAGGTTTACTGAATAATTTTTCACTGCGCATGCGTCAACGATATCAAAACTTTATTTGCATATTATATTAGCTAAATATATAGAGAAAAAAATTAATTAAAATCGAAAAAAATTAATATAATTAAATAATCGAAAAAAAATTAGTGAAAATTTTTGTCAGTAGGTGGCGCTGGGCCAATATTTAAGCCGACATTTGCAGATTCCTTTATTTTCTGGGGATTTTTGAAAGATTCCGTATCTAAAGACAGATGTCAGACAATTTCTGTTCTGAAAGACAGTATTAGACTTCACATTCGCTCAATCTAACAGGACAATTTACGCAATGTTGTAGAAAGCACAATTCTTAGAATGGAATGCATTAATAAAAATGGCGGAGGATTCATTGAGCATGCGTAATGTTATTTTTCGTTATTTCCTCATTGCCGAGCGACATGCTTTATTTTTATTGATGCAGATTAAATCACATGAAATGATAATAATTTTTCTATATTGTTTGGAGTCATAGGTCAGGCTCTAGATCTGTCTAGATTTCTGAACCTAATTATAAAAATTCGCAGTTCGTCGAAGCTTGTTGAATCTTTTAAATTTCTGTGTTTCTGGATTGACTGATATTGATATAATGAATCTGCATACATCACCTTAAATATTGGCACAGCGCCACCTAGTGACAAAAATTTTGACTAATTTTTTTTTCGATTTTCGCAGAGCGTATCTCTTCAACTGCGTACTAGTGAAATTTCGTTTCGTTTCGAGCCATAGAACCGGCTCTAGAGCCTTCTGAATAGGCGAACTTTAATTATAACAACCCTACATATGCATAGAGTAGTACATATAGCATTCTTTGTTGCCTTTATTATATTATTATATATTTATATGTGTCTAAAATTCAATATTAGAATATGTAACAAATTTAAATCATTCATCTGTTTTTTTTTGTTTTTTCAACAAATTTAAATTTTAAATATTTTGAGCTTTTATTTAGAAATTGAAATGAAATTAATAGAAATATATAAATCGATACAGAAAAAAATTAAATACTTACACAATGCAGAAATAATATTACACTTAACCCCTTAGGAACGAGTGACAGGTATACGTGCCGCAAAAAAGGCTTAAGAATCAGTGTTTTTCCCCAACAGTATTAAAATGTTAAAATAAGAAATATGGTATAGGAACAATCTTTGTTGGCTTATTATGGCTAGCATAAAGATATCACAAAATCCATTTAATCAGCTTTCTTTTGGTCGTTATTCGAGGGATTTAACCCGGGAGGACGCGCGCCGGGCCTGATAGACTCAGAGTGCGTGTGGTTTTTACTACTGCAACCACAATTTTTTTGAAGTAATTTTCAATTTATATTATCTCAAAATTTCTAAGAATTGTCTTTGTCTAAATAAAGTGACGATTATTGTTTGCTTTTATTGGTGACAAATTTAAACTAATCACACCCTAGTTAAGCGCGCGTTCTCTCGGGTTAAGGTTAATCTTCCGTAAAAGGATACCACACCAATCGGTCTATTAGCTGTGATGTAGGGAGCATCGTTTAGAAGAGAGATTTAATCATGCACTCTAAAAAGATTTTTGGAAAGTTATAAAAAAAATCTCTAGCAGAATTATATTCCAAGAACTTTTTATGCAATGGCAACAATAACAATTTACTTAAGAAATACAAATTTGCACTTTGAATCAAAAGATTTTTAAGGTTTCTAAGAAATATTTTGAAAAATCGGATTCCCAGAACTTTTAATTAACGGTAATTAGGATTACAGATAAAATTTTAGTAAATTCACCAAAACTTTAGTAAATTTAACAGATGTCCCTAGTTTTGCTTACAAGTTTCGTAAATTAACATCATTTTCTTGTACAGTGTGCAGATAAAATTTTAGTAAGCATGAAAGATTTCGGTAAATTTAGATGACTAAGACATCTAATTTTGTATGTACATAGTACATGCAAATATCTCGACCGAGTTCATTGGCCAGTATCATCCTCCATCTTGTTTCAAAATGCTGGCCATTTAATTTTTTTAATTTAAAATTTAAAATTAAATGAGAAAAAATTAAAGGTTAAAAATATTTTTCTTTTATGTGTTAGAACTTAAAACAATGATTCCAGAACGCTCTTTATTTTGTCTATATCTTAAAAAATGACTGAGTTATAGCACTTTGAATTTCTAGTATGGCTGACATTTTGAAACGATCTGATATTTGTCACGTGATAACGCATATACTTATGAATCGATTTGAATGTAACTTGGTGTTTAGATAGAACATAATGAATCCTGGACAGAGTTCATTAGACAGTTCCATACGCCATCTTGTTTCAAAATGGCGGCCATTTAATTTTTTTAAAAAAATTTAAAATTTAAAATTAGGTACAAAAAAGTGAGAAATTGAAAAAGATTTTCCTTTATGCATTTGACCTTGATACAAAGATTCCAGAGCATTTTTTGTTTTGTCTGTATCTTAAAAATGGCTGAGTTATAGAACTTTTAATTTCAAGTGTTGCCGACAATTTGAAATGACCTGATTTTCGTCACGTGATAACACGCGTATTTATTAGCCGATTTGGATGAAACTTGGTGCATACATAGTACATACCGATGTCTGGACCGAGTTCGTTGACCAGTTCCATCCGCCATCTTATTTCAAAATGGCGGAACATTAATTTTTTTAAAAAAATTAAATTTTTAAATTAGGTGCAAAAAAGTAAGAAATTAAAAAAATATATTTTTTATGCGTAAGATCTTAAAAGAATGATTCCAGAACACTTTTTATTTTGTCTATATCTTAAAAAAAGACTGAGTTATAGCACTTTGAATTTCTAGTATGGCTGACATTTTGGAACGATCTGATATTTGTCACGTGATAACGCGTGTATTTATGAATCGATTTGGATGTAAGTTGGTGTGTAGATAGAACATAATGAAGCCTGGACCGAGTTCGTTAGACAGCTCCATACGCCATCGTCTTTCAAAATGGCGGCCATTTAAATTTAAAAAAAATTTAAATTTAAAATTAGGTACAAAAAAGTGAGAAATTGAAAAAGATCATTCTTTTATGCATTTTATTTTGATACAAAAATTCCAGAGCATTTTTTGTTTTGTCTGTATCTTAAAAAATGGCTGAGTTATACCCAGGCAGCACATCCATATGGGCCCATAAGGGCAAAAGTGGGTCAGGGATATAGATCTATAAGGGCTATCCATATGGGCCCGCATAGAATGTCCACTTTTTTTTCTATATGGGCCCATATGGGCTATTTATATATATCTATATGGATGCCTATGTTGATCTATAAAGATATCTATATGGATCTATGTGGATGCCTATGTAGATCTATAATGATATCGATATGGGCCCGCATAGAATGTCCACTTTTTTTTCCATATGGGCCCATAAGGGTTATCTTTATATATCTATATGGATGTCTATGACCATCTATAAAGATATATCTATATAGATCTATGTGGATACACATGTAGATCTATAATGACATCTATATGGGCCCGCATAGAATGTCCACTTTTTTTTCCATATGGGCCCATATGGGTTATTTTTATGTATCTACATGGGTGCATATGTCGATCTATAAAGGTGTCTATATGGGTCTATTTAGGATACACACATAGATCTATAATGATATCTATATGGGCCCGCATAGAATGTCCACTTTTTTTTCCATATGGGCCCATTTAAGCTGTTTACATAGATCAATAAGGATTTATAATGTGATCTTTATAAATTTATAGGTCACTGATTTAAGAAGACACTTTATTACTTATTTGAAAACATCTGTTCCATAATGTTAAACTTAAGTTCTTGAATTTCTCATTCAAATTTCGATATTTTTAGATGTTTTCTTTCTAAATTGTATAGCTGAACTCAATCTCTAATGGGACCATTTTGTATTTTTTCAATTTTGTTTGTAATTTTTTAAAGGTACTTTCATCTTCGAAACCAGTTCCGAAAGTGTAAATACCTTTACTAAAAAAAAATTTGGTACCAAAATCCAAGAAGTAAAACTAGTGATATGATATTAGAGATCGACGTCAGTTTCCTATGCAGAAAAGGTCATTAAAAAAAATATTTAAATTTAAACGAGAAATTCAAAAATAACCTATCCATAGCATTACAAAGCCGACATTTTCAAGTAAATGAAGGGGACACGTCACTCATTCGAAAACACCCATTCATAATGTTAAATTTATGTGCAAGCTATTTTTGAATTTCACTTAAATTTAAATATTTTAGAGATTTTTTTTCTGCATATAGGATAGCTGAACTTGTTTTCTAATAGGACTATTTTGTATTTTTTATTACAGATTTTTTAATAAAGGTACTTTCATTTTCGAAACCGTTTTCGAAAATGAAGGTTTTTTTTTTTTAAGTCTGCAACAGACAATTATTGCAGGTTTATGTATGTTCTATCATTCAAAATTGGAATTAAAAATTTTAAAAAATTCTAACTTTATAGCAATAGTATCTCTCAGGAACATTATAGATCAAATTAATTTATAAATTGTTATTCAGACTTTCTACATTTAATAAATTACTTTATTTCCACACTGAATTTATATTTCTTTGTTGATCAAAAATTTTAACAAATTGACTGGCAGTAAACTAAGTAAAATTTAAACATGAAGCAAGATATGGTGTAAAACTTGAACAAAGCAAATTATCAAAGTATTATGGAATTAGCTGAAAAATTATCAAAATTTTTTACCTACTTTATGTAGCTCAATAAATTTAAAAATGCAAATCATGTATGCACTGTACAGTCTGATAATTTCGTCTATTGGATCATACAGTGTACATGCCATACACACTTCAGACAAATTTAAAATGTTACTTTTTTGCTATAATACATTAATAAATCAACCAAGATAGGTCACCAATGACCCATTACCTTTATTTCTCTTACCTGTTTTGTGAAAACCAAAAAAGAGACGTTCAACATCCTAGTGATCTTGAAAGCTTCACAAATACTGTAATGAAAGAGAGACTGACAACCAGGGATGTAGTGGAGGGTATATGCCGTATACCCTCTGGATTTTTTTAAGGAACACCGTATACCCTCTGTTTCTCAAGAAAGCCATAGTAAATACACTCTAGGGTATACCCTCTGTTTTGAACATATACCCTCTGTTTTAAGCATATGCCCTTTTTTTTTCGACTACACCATTGCTGACTACTTGGGGCAAGTGAACATGGCTATCAACCTCCACGCACAAAATTTCCCTTCTGAGGACCCACCGAATACCCTCTGTTTCTCAAGAAAGCCATAGTAAATACACTCTAGGGTATACCCTCTGTTTTGAGCATATACCCTCTGCTTAGGGCATACGCCCTGTTTTTTTTTTTTCGACTACACCACTGCTGACTACTTGGGGCGAGTGAACATGGCTACCAACCTCCATGCACAAAATTTCCCTTCTGAGGACCCACCGTATACCCCCTGTTTCTCAAGAAAGCCATAGTAAATACACTCTAGGGTATACCCTCTGTTTTGAGCATATACCCTCTGCTTAGGGCATATGCCCTGTTTTTTTTTTTTTTTTTTTTTTTTTTTTTTTTTTCGACTACACCACTGCTGACTACTTGGGGCAAGTGAACATGGCTATCAACCTCCATGCACAAAATTTCCCTTCTGGGGTCACAAGCATCACCAGATCTTGTGATTTTATGGCTAATGCAAGTACAAATGTAAGTTACATATGAAATGTCTCACAATTTTAATATTTTAGGCTTTATGCATTTTAGTAGTACAATTTTAAACAATATATGTTTGAAATAAATTCATTTATATTTTTTTCAAAAATATAATTGTTTCTAAACAGTACATAATTTTTCAATCATCAAATAAAAAATAAAAAATACTATCAAATTTAATTTGTTTAAAACCCATATTACAATTTACTTTTTATTTAAGTTAAAATATTTTAAGCATAATGAAAAACATTTAATGCATATAATTCAATTCCCGGAAGATTAATTTACATGTACTTACAACAATATAAACAGTTCAGCACCTCTGACTGATATTCCATAAATAAGCACTTTACAAAATAAGAGCACAGTAATGTCTTTAGCATGCAGCTAATATAAAAATATTGTTTTTCTTAATTTACCAATGACAGGATTCTCACTGATGATTTTTTTAAAATTATTATTAAATATTTCTAAATAATAATTTACTTTGAAGATTAATTTGTTGAAATAGTTTCAGAGAGAAAATAATTACCAATGGCAGTCATGTAAATTTGAAATGAAAACGAAACAGACTAAATAAAATAGTAACACAATTCACTTGGTTTATGGTATGTCACTCCATTTATTGAAAATACAATTTATATATTCATATGTATGTATTTCTATAGACTATATCAGAATAGTTATCTTGTAACATAATTCTATTTTTTATACAGTTTTAGATGGGTGCTGCACCCTCTCTGTAGCTTCATTTAGAAAAATGCATGCTTCTAGCCTCTATAAAAGGAGAAAAAATCCTATAAGAATCTAAAATCCTATGAGCAAGCACTCTGCCCTTCTTAACTTCTAGGAGAAAGTCAATAGATATAGTTATTTGAATATTTACAAACAATATGTATCATTGCAGAAGAAAGTTCATGAAGTATAAACAAACATTCTTTTCCCTCTTCAAATGCATAACTTTACATTCAAGATCACCAATGCAGGATTCTTCAGCTTCGTATAAATTTGAATCAAGATTCCATGTCAGGTACAATTGAATTGCTCCAAGCATCTGGTTAATGTCACCACCTATTTTTAAAATGTAAGGATTAAATTTTTAAGACATAAAATTGTTTGTGCAGAAATAATTTTATCTAAAAATAAAGAAATATATATTAAAAAAAAAAAAACAAAAAACAAAAAACAAAAAAAAAACCACACATTTTACACAGCAGAAACAGTCAATTATAACAGTAACACTATCCATTTAATTCAGTTTTGCAAGGAAAAAGCTTCATTTGAAAAATTGATGCATTAAAAACCAATAAATTCACCAGGAACAAATTTTTTTTTCTCCTTTTTTCCCAGAAGCAGAAATTTTTTCTGCAGTCTGCAACGCAAGTAAAAACTTTAAAAACAGTCTGCAAAACTTAAGGACAAATGCACTCTTTCCCAGTGTTGATCCCAGGGAGTAACCCAGATAAAGGTATACCCCCCCCCCCAAAAAAAAATGAAATTTGGTATTTTCAATGGTCAAAAAGTGCAGTGTCCGCCCCCCCCCCACCCGGAGCTACGAATATCGCTCCCAAAGAAATGTGTGAATTCAACACGGCTCTTTCCAGTCTCTCACATTATGTTAGATACAATCAAATCTCCCAAGTATTCATGATTAACATAAAAGCAAAGTATTAAAAATAAGTTACTTTAACCCTCAGAATTTTTAACACCATCATACATTGTCGAAAAAGGGAGAAAATCCACTCCCAACACCATGTTTTTTTTTTTTTCTTGTGCTCCACTGGCAAAATTTGTGTTTTTTCGCGTTCTTTTGACAAAATTTGCAGTTTTTCGTGATATTTTGTCAAAATTTCCAGTTTCTTCGCAATCTTTTTACGACGTTTGTCGTTTTTCGAGATCTTTTGTTGAAATTTGTTTTTTTCTCGACCTTTTGATGAAATTTGCTTTTTTTCATAATTCTTTGATAAACTTAGCAGTTTTTTTTTTGTGTGTGATAATTGGACTAAATTTGCATTTTTTGTGACCTTTTGTGGTTTTTTGTTGATTTTTTAGACAAAATTTGTCGTTTTCTTGCAATTTTTTGACGAAATTTGCTTTTTTTACAATCTGTTTACAAAATTTGCCAGGTTTTCTTTAGATCTTTTGTCGAAATTTACCATTTTTTGAGATTTGTTGACGAACATTGCAGTTTTTATGTGATCCTCAGACAAAACTTGATGTTTCTTTTCGTGATACTTTGACAAAATTTGCGATCTTTTGACGAAATTTGCATATTTTTGTAATACCTGGACAAAATTTGCTGTTTTCTAGCAATCTTTTGGCAAAATTTGTCATCTTTTCATGATATTTTGAAGAAATGCGCATTTTTTTCGCAATCTATTCCAAAATTTGTGGGTTTTTTTTTCAGGATTTCTTGTCGAAATTTGCTGGGGATTTTTTTGGGGGGTTCTTTTGACGAAATTTGTTGTTTTTTTCGTGACTTTTTAATGAAATACGCCATTTTTTCATGATTTTTTGACAAAGTTCACCTTTTTTTGTGGTACTTGGGAAAAAATTTGTGTTTTTATGTGATCCTTTGATGAAATTCGATGTTTCTTTTCATGATACCTGCGTTTCTTTTGCGATCATTTAACAAAAGTTCGCACTTTTTCGTAATACCCGGATGAAATTTGCTGCTTCTTCGTGACCTTTTGATGAAATGTGTTGTTTTTCGGCACCTTTTGGCAAAATTTGCTGTTTTCTTGCGCTTCTTTCACAAAGTTTGCGGAGTGTTTTTGTCATACTTGGACAAAATTTGCTTTTTCTCTGTGATCTTTTGCAAATTTCGAGGCTTTTTGTGATCTTTTGATAATATTTGGTGCTATACAATTATTGACAATTCTTGTGAACTTTTGAAGAAGCTTGCCTATTTTGCAATCTATTTACAAAATTTGCTGGGTTTTTTTGGATTTTTTGTCAAAATTTACCATTTTTTAAAAATCTTTTGATGAACATTGCCGTTTTTATGGGATTCTTTCATGAAACTTGCCATTTCTTTTCGTAGCACTTGGACAAAATTTGTGAACTTTTGACGATTTTTTCTTTTTGTTATACCTGGACAAAACTTGTCGTTTTCTGCCAATCTTTTGACAAAATTTGTCGTTTTTTCACAATATTTTGAAAAATTTTCCATTTTTTTACAATTTGTTTCCAAAATTTGTGGGTTTTTCAGGACATCTTGTCGAAATTTGCCATTTTTTTGGGTTCTTTTTACGAAATTTATTGTTTTTTAATGATCTTTTGATGAAATTTGCTGTTTTTTTCAAGATCTTTTGACAAATTTTGTGATTTTTGGCGATCTTCTGACAAAATTCGCATTTTCCCTGAGATCTACAGCGAAAATAGCAAAATTTCTTAGAATAATTAACTAATTTTTTTCTTGAGGGTGGAGGTGAGGACCATTTGTCAAAATTCACGACACATCTTATGTCCAAATTTTTGGATTTAAGACTTTAAATTCTGAAAATGGTTGCCTAAATTTCCCGGAATCGTCCCCGATTTATAGATTAATGTGAATCGAAACTTCATCAGTCGGATATGTTGCGGATTGTATTACAATGGCACATGGCAAATAATTTCTAGCAAGCTTTTATTATTATTATTATTATTATTATTATTACTACTATTAATTGTAGAAAAATAGTCTGCAGACGTTCTCAAATACTCTGCGACGTGCGCCGCAGAGTTGCGCCGATTCTGCTTACGGGCCTTCTTCAAATGTGAAATTGTGTTGGAGTGAATAACACAACACTTAAGCTAATATTAAACCTATGGCAGCATTCTTTCCAAATTTCTCATTTACATTTCAATATTTGTACAATATATATATATATATATATATATATTAATTAAGCTTCAATTTATATTTTTTAAGTGGTTACAAAAAAAAAAAAAAAAGTCTTTTAAAAAGTGCAATCAAAACTGAAAAAATAAAAAGATACCCAGTGAAAGAGATCTGATATGCAAAGAAAAAATGCAAAGAAAAAATATATATAAATATATGAAAAAGAATGTACCCAGAAACATAATTTTAATTTACGACTTAAGAGTATTCTTATTTGACTATCATGGGATTTTATAACAAAAATATAATGTACCTAGATAGTTAAAAGTAATAGTTTTGAACTGTAGTTCATCTTTTTTATTTATTATTTCCACTTTAATTTCACAGTTTTTTTTTTAAATTAAGATGACAATGAATGATTTTTTTTCATTTATAGATCAATTGCTATGAGGTATTGCATATTTAATGAATTTATAAATAAACGAGCTGATCCGCTTGACATTGTCCAGTGTCGGTTCCTTAAATAAAACTTAAAACTTCGTATGATTTAATATTTTTAAAAAAATCTTTAAACCTAGTTTCTGGGACATTCTGTAGAGTCTAGTGCATTCGTAATAAACCTTTTTTCTGAACTAACCTATGACATGGGTCCCCACTATCTAATGCAGCATGTACTGAAAATGTTCTGCATTTACCAGAGACTATCAAAAACAAAGTTGAGTGAACCAAACCTCGTAGTAATCCATAGAATACGAAAAACTAATACCACATTAAAGTTTTTAAAAAGTTGGTTACTGAAGTCTAAGATAAACTTTTATAATACAGAAAGCAGCTGAATTGTAATCTAAGTTGAATGAACCAAATCTGTTAAAATTGGTTCTTTAGAAATGTGAGAAAGAATGTATCTTCCAGTAATGGAAAGTGCCCCCTCTTCCTGTAAATTTAATGAATTACTATCAATATTAATATGACGTTTAATAAAGGGATGAAATTTCTAATCTAAAGTTATGTGATTTTTAATTTTCAGCTGCAGTGAGTAAACATAACTTTTCGAAAACACTGGCTATTCAAAATGTATACAAAAAAGGTGGCAGCTGAAGTATAAAGAAGGACCAGGCATAGGGGACAAAGGTGTATTAACAGGAATGTAGCTGGCTATAAGAAAAATTTTTAGTAGCTTAAAGAATGCTAGAACTATCAAAGAAAGTTGCAATACAATTAGAGCATTGTTAAAGAAATTGCAATAAAGGCCTAAAGAAGGAAATTAAAATTCAAACTTAGCAGTAGCTGAAATCTGGAAAATTGTTTTGTTGTTCATATAATACCTGGGGGACCTAAGAAATTACTCGGTATGCACCGAATAGTGCTTTTGGCTAAATACCGAATATTCAGTCAACATGTGAATCCAATATTGTATCTTCGGCTACCCAATTACTAATTGTTGGACCGAATACTGAATATTTGGCTTTCCAAGTACTTTTTATATTTCAAAGTTTAAAAGTATTAAAACGTTACTTTTTAAAACAATTTTACATAATATTTAATAAAATAAATTTATATTTTGATAAACTAGAGCTTTTTATAGAACATTTAGTGTTGAAAAAAATCTTTTGTGAGTTTTTTTAAGAAGTACAATGAGACTTTATTAATTAATAAAATTTTAAATTTCATGGTTTATTCTATGAATTAAAACAAATATTTTAAAATCAAAGTGATATAATGAAAAAATGGTCGAAGAAAAACTTTACAGTCTCATAATTGCAAGGGCGGATCCAGCCCTCCTTTTAGCGATGGGTCATGGCTCCTTTTTTAGGGGCTGGGGGGGGGGGTCATGTCTCTTAATAAGAGTAGTTTATGCAAATATTTAAAACGTGACAGTAACAAAAAGCCATCATGAGAGAACAATTGGCTCTGAATCTTTAAAGAACCTGAAATTCAATTTAAAATTCTACAATTTACGGTGATTTTGTGAAAGATTCTTTGCCTTTGTTGAAAAATGGAAAACGTTAATCAATTTACATTTGTTCTGAATAAGTGCATTTTGCATCTAAGAATAAAAAATGCTTTATGGATATTCAGAAATTACCTACTTTGGGGTTAAGTACAGTTTTAAAAGAGTCGGAAATATTCTGATTGTTAAACAGGGTATGAATTTGAAAATATTCAATACTTCATTTTTTAAATTTCCTTTAAAATTTTTCTTTGCTCAGAGGGAGGTCATGACCCTCGTGATCTCCCCCTTGGATCCGCCACTGCATAATTGTCCTTTTTAAATAACTCAAGGCAAATTTTTTTCAGTATAAAGTACAAATACTTTAAACTTAATTCTGATTAAAGGAATGTCTAGTTCATAGTTTTCTTTTCTTATGGATGGTGGCATTTTCCACCTTTACTTTCATATCATATTTTAAAGAAACCAAAGCATGTGAGTTGAAAATATAGTTATGGTATATTATTCATTGTTATTGCAACAAACGAAAACACAAGTTTGACTTAGAGTGAGATGAAATACAATATACTTATAAATCAATAAGCTGATTATGATTATGGTTTCATGAACAAAAATTGCTGTCTTGATAGCTATTACTAATCTCAAAAGTTTTTCTTTCTTGTTCAAGGACTTTTAATTTGAAAAGCAAGAAACAGATTATATACTAAACAAAATTTAGGAACTTTCATCTGCACATCATTTATTCCTAAGAATCCTAATAAATGATCATTCTCATGGTTAATTTTCATAAGTTATACTTAACAAACAGCAAATAAATAAGGTAAAAACATTATTTTATTTAAATATAATTTTCTTTCTAATTATTTTGAATATATTTATGAATTGATAGCTAAAAGTAGAAATTGTGAAAAGTTTTTAAAAGTGTGTTTTAAAAGGTTTTATTAAGTATTGAATTTGGACGAATACTTTGATATTTGGAAAAACCAACTAATAGCAGGGAAATAGCAAGAAAACATGCTAAAATATCTTAGTATTTAGCATTTTAGATCTTCAAATTATCAAAATTAAGCGTAGTGTATTAATCCTTAGAATAATATTTAAAAGAAATACACAAAAAAATTAGGTGAATTTTTAAAAAAGGACACTATAGGTAATGGATAAAAATATGAGAGTGTCGATACGGACAGAAGAGTCCAATGTAATTTAACATATAAGTGAGTGATGCACAATTTGTGGCCCACAAAGTTCATCAATTTGTAACAGGAAAAAAATTTCAATTTTTGTGCATTTGTCGCAAGAAAAAATCATAAAATTCGTCATTTTGTGGTAAGAAAATGGAAAATGTCACCAGTCAGTTAGGAATCACAAGTTTTGTTGAACAGGACAGAAAAATCGTGAATTTCTATGACCGGCACATAATAAACGAGAATTCAGTTAATCGAGTGCGGAAAAATATCGAATTTTTGCCGATGAAGTGCAGACAAAAGTAACAAATTTTTTCGATCAGACACGGAAACATTACGAATTTTATCGACTAGAAGGGAAAAAATATCACATTTCGTTGATTGGGTAAGAAAAAATCGTCAGTTTTCTTAATGATGCGTGAAAAAAATTGCAATTTTTCTTCATAGGCTGCAGAAACGTTGCCTGTTTGCCGCATGAAAAAGCACAAATTTTGTCAATCGGGCATGAATAATTGAAAATATTGTCGGTCAGACATGGAAAAATTGCTATTTATTGGCTAAGGGGCGGGAAAAAAATTGCGAATTTTGTTGATCAGGAATGAAAAAATAGCAAATTTAGTTGACTGGGCACAGAAAAATTGCCAATTTAATCGATTAGGCTCAGAAAAATCGCTAATACTGTCAATCGGGAATGAAAATATTGCAAATATGGTTGATTGGCTTCGTAAAAAGCGCAAATTCCATCAATAAAGTAAAAAAAAAAAAAAAAAAAAAGATAAATTGCAAAATTTATTGACTGAGAAGGAGAAAATCAGCATTTTGTTGATTCATTGCAGAAGAATTGCAAATTTTGTTGATAGGACACAAAAATCGCAGATTTTGTTGATGATGAGCAGAAAAATTGAAAATTTCTTTAATCAGCAGCAGAACAATGATGAGTTTCGCCAGTTTATCATGATAAAAAATTGCGGATTTCATCAATAAGCGCCAGAGAAAAAATGCAGTGTCAGTTAAGAATCTCGAATTTCGTTACAGAAAAATGCGCGTTTCATCTATCAAGGGCGGAAAAAGCACAAATTTCATCAATCAAGCACAGAAAATGTGTGAATTATGTGGCTCACGCAAAGAAAAATCACAAATTTCACTCGTTAAAAGTGTGAATTTCACTGATCATTTTCTGAAGAATTGCGACGCTTTCTATCAGTTTTGGAAAAATCATGAATTTCATCGATCATGTGTGGAAAAACTGTAAATTTTGTGAATCAGGCATGGAAAATTTGTGAATTTTCTTGATCAGCTTTGTAAAAGCACAAATTCGATTGATTAGGTAGGAAAAAAAAAATCCAAATTTTGTTGAAAAATCTTCTTGATCAGTTCCTACACTCGCCTTCGTTAATAAAATTCACATTTTGTTTACCGCACTGGCCATGTTTGTTTTTTAACACTTTTAATAAAACAAAATTTAGTCTTCCAAAAAATTAAGGAATATTATTGCATCTAGAAAATAGTCCTTACAATATGTGCTATATATACAAATGTAAAAACTGTTGATATATATCTTTACCAACAGAATTGGATATTTTGACTGGATAAGTGAACGTAGAGGGATAAACCTAGATATGGCCATCGATCACCCAGAGATATTTGTAAGTGGTCCTTCTCTAGAAAAAGTTGTGCACTCCAAATATAAGTAGTACAGTAGACTTCCTCAAATCCACACAGCTTCGGAGAGGTTGTGTGGATTTCTGATCATTGCTTTTTTTTTTTTTTTTTTTTTTTTTTTTTTTTTTTTTTTAAATTTTTTAAACAGTAATTTCATCATAATTAATAATGCAATCAAAATTATAATGAGTGCTTAAAATAAAACAAAATATTAAAATAAGTAATAAACTAAATTAATAAAAATTTAGATGATTTTAAAAAATGATTAAAATATTAAAAGCAAACATCAAGTTAATAATCAATGATGTATGATCAAATATTCATTATAAAGAGAAATAAAGATGACACCTATTGCATCCTTCTGCAAATTAATTTAATGTTTA
This sequence comes from Maratus speculifer, assembly GCA_964019185.1. Classification (NCBI taxonomy): domain Eukaryota; kingdom Metazoa; phylum Arthropoda; class Arachnida; order Araneae; family Salticidae; genus Maratus; species Maratus speculifer. The sequence continues at coordinate 356,682,628 of OZ025296.1, forward strand.
ATAAAATTACGTGTTACATGATTTTGATATGGATGAAATTTGCATTTTTTAAGCGATTCATGGATGAAATTTGCGTTTTTAAAGCGTTTTTTTTTTTATGCAATTCATGGACAAAATTAACTTTTTTTTTTACACAATTCATAGAAGAAATTGAGTTTTTTACATGACTCATGGACAAAATTCATGTTTTTTGCACAGTCTTTGGCCAATATTTCTATTTTTTACAAGATTCTTTGTTGAAACCCTCTTTCTTACATGATTCTTTGTTGAAATTCATGATTTTTCTGAAGTATTTTGATGAAATTCGAATTTTTTTCAAGATCGTGTGATGAAATTTGATTTTTTTTTTCAGTACTTTTTGACAAAATTTCTATTTTTTTCTTGGCCTGTCGATGATTTTTGTGCTGTTTTTGCAGAACTTTGACAAAATTTGTGTTTTTTTAATGATATTTAGACAAAATTGGAGATTTTTTCTGTGAACGACTGACAAAAATGACTTTTTATGACAACCGACTGTCAATACTCACAATTTTTAGTATCTGAAATTTTTTACTGATGAATTTTGAATGTTTTCGGCATAAAATGTCTTAAATTTTTGAAAAATTCGAAAATCGGCCCTGCTTTTAATTGTGCAGTAACAGTAAATAATTCATACATAAAATTAGGGGAATATTTTTAATTTTCTGGTACTTAAAAAAAGTTACAAAAATAAAAATTGTTTCTTTCCTAAAATTTTCTGTGCACAGCTTGCGTCTATATTATACAACTCTGGATGTAACTATGATTTCAAAATATAATTGAACTTTGATTTAACAAATCTCAATTTATTAAATTTCTCAATTTAGCAAATTTTTCTTATTCTTCTTTCAATTTAACAAAGTTATAACTTTCATTTAATAGATAACATTCAATTTTTAAAAAAATTAAAATTCGAAATTTTTTAATACATATAAAAAAATTTCAATGTCCCAGATTGTCAATTTTCTAAATATTTGTTTTGTAAAGCAGAATTACCTACATGCCAAGATACATGCTACAGAGAGATCTCATTTTAAATACATGTAAAATAAAGTTGTTTTTTTTTGGGGGGGGGGGAGGAATTAGCCAGATTTTATGGTAATAGGATTTAATTCATAAAACTTCAAATAAAATAAAATGTACTTACATAAATTAAATGTAGCTGAACATCCTTTTAAGAGTAAACTGAGAAATTAAGATGGCTAAGACGCTAAGAGGCTAAGTGTCAAACTCAAATCCTATGGAAATCAAAATGCATATATAATAATATCTAAATTTGAATATTTAAATTTCATTTTTAATACATATTGTTCTGAATTTCTTTTGTGCAATAAACTAAAATTTTAAAGCATTTTAAAATTAATTAAAAAAAAACTGTAGTTGAAAATGTTAGCAGTATTATTGAAGGATTTCTTTTTTTCTTATCAGTTTGATAGAAGATCAGAAATCAACATTATGTTTAACATTTTAGATTATTGCGCAACTAGAAATAATCTTTCATAAGAACTTTTGAGTAAACAAATTTGTAAACACTTCAAAATTTTCAGAAAATAAAATAAGTCAGTTTTATCCAGACATACATACAATTTCATAAAATTTTATCAAAAGTTAGAATGACCAGAAAGAATTTAATGGTAAAATTAATGCCAGTCACACGACTACCAAACTAAAAATAAATGGGTAAGTGTGATTGCAGATTGCACAGAGGGTTTTGGTTTAATATTTCTTTTAAAAGATACTATCCTTAAGTTATCAAACCAAAACTGTTAATAGAAAATTAATAATTACTTGCATAAATAGGCACCTGATCTGATACGTGCATAATATGAATAATTCTTTATAGACCTGTCCAATGAGATGTCGCACATGGTATATGCTTAAACTTTCGAAAAGTGCCTAGGGGACAAAGTGTGTGTGGAAGGAGGGCAGGAGGGACGGGCATCGATTTGCAGAATAAGTTTCAATAGAGTTTTCTAACAATATATTACATGAGGGGTGCATTCAAAATTTAGAAAATAGTTCCTTTCCTCTCCCTAAATCTCACACTTTCAAATATTTAATATTAAAAAATAATATTTTAGTGTTCAGTGAAACAACGTATTCAAAACACAACAAACAGCTGATCCGAAGAAAAAGAAAGCTCCCCCCCCCCCTCCTCTCAAAAATCAAATCACCCTGAATTTATATATTATTACGAATTATAAACTATATCCAAGTTTAAAAATGATTGGTTCTTTAGTTTTTCTAATTTTAACAAAATTTAGAAAAAAAACGCTTCCTCTCCCCAAAATTTCCTACTCTTTCAAATATTTAAGAAATACTATTTATATGAGTGCTCAGTGTAAAAAAATGCATTCTAAATGCAATAAACAGATTATCTGAAGAGAAAATTGCCAATTTTATTTTATTTTTTAAAATTTATTTATTAATACATTTATTTTAAGACATTTTACAGCAGGGCTGCTGGCTTTTAGCCAGGCCGGTTTAAACCGGCCGGCTTTCTTGTTTAAGCCACTTTAAAAAGGCCAGCTTTTATTAGAAAAAGCCGACCTTTTGCCAAAACTTTTTTTTTTTTTACAAAAACTATTCTTAAAATGAAATGTACAATTAATAATTAATTAGTGACTTTTTATTTACTGTTGCCATGAAAATGTTCAGTAAATTACAGTAAAATTGACTGCAATTAAAATTATAAGCAAATTTGTTAATATAAATGGTATGGTAGTCAACATATAATAAGAATGATTATTAGAAATTTGTGCAATAACTTTTTAAAACATTTCAAATCATTTTTATCGAATAAGATATTTATTCAAAAAAATTATACACTATTAGCTTATGAAATAAGTTACCAATCATTTGGCTCAGTTTTTAAATAACGGTATACTTTTACAAATTTTTCTGCTTTTTCAGCACCTAAGCTGTTCCTGATTTTATTCCAGATAAAAAATTCTCTCAATAGATGCAGAACTTGGGGGACAGCTGTGTAATTTAATTAAAAAAAATCGCAGAAACCATTAGATAATGAACCATCCTTTTTTGATGTCTTCACTTTAGCAAGATTCCACCATTTTTTTGCTGGAAATTGCTCTATAACTTTTTCAGAGAAAAGCAAATGTGGGTATGCTTCAGGATCTTTCATCTTAAGGCCCCTGTCCTTGCTCAAGAAAACGCTCACGAGCTAATGCTATTCCTATGGGCAGAGTTTCCCCCAGAGAGTTTCAGGGGGGGGGGCACTCCGCTTCTCCTGCCCTTTAGTTTAAAAAATAGCACCCCTCTTGCTCCTCATCCAAAAATGTCATTCATTAAAACAAAAAATAGTGCCCTTCTTGCCCCACATTTGAAAAAACGCAGCCCTCCAGCGATGATCCGAATGCGCTATAGTGCGTAAATTACACAAGAAATCGGCGACAGAATGCAAAAATAGCCTCATACGCATAGGATGGGTAATTTCATCATAAAATCTCTAAAAAAAAGCAATTTTCGTTAAAAATTGCGAAATAACGACTAATTTCCGGCAAGATTTGCAAAAAAATGGCTAATTTTGTTCAAAAATGTCACAAAGCGGCAGATTTTTTCAAAAGATCGTGGAAAAAAGACAAATTTCTTCCAAAAATTGCGATAAAATGAAAAATTTTGTCAAATGAGTCGCAAAAGACGGCAACTTTCGTCAAAAAATAGCAATAAAACGGCAGATTTCATCAAAAGATTTGCGAGAAAAACGACAAATTTCGTACAAAAATCACAATGAAACGGAAAATTCTGTGAAAAGTTCTGTTTTTTCGCTATATTTTCACGAGATTTGTTGCTTTTTCCCAATTTTTTTTTAACAAAATATGCCGTTTTTTGCGATGTTTTAACAAAAATTGCTGTTTTTATGATCTTTTAACAAAATTGGCCGTTTTTTCAAAATCTTTTATCAATATTTCCCATTTTTTTCAAGATATTTTAAAAAATTTACATTTTTTTTCTTTTTTAAAATTTTTTGATTCAATTTGTTTTTTCGCGATTTTTTGAACCGCTAGATTCTTGAATCAATTCTATAAAAGTGCCCTTAAAAATGAAAAAGTGCCCTTAAAAATGTAAAAAGTGCCCTTTTCAGAGCAGTAGCGCCCTGCCCTTTTTTAAACCTGGGGGAAACTCTGCCTATGGGGAAGCATTTTTCTAATAACTTTCGCATTTCGACATTTTTGAATAATTTTTTTTGCATTGGATCGCTGAGGTGCATGCCGACAGCGCACCGTTTTTACTTTTATGATTTTGATTGCAGATATATTTTTTATAAAGCACTTTCAGTTTTGAAACCGGTTTTGAAAGCGAAACTAACTTTGTAAAAAATATCTGCAACCAAAATCGAAAAAGTAAAAAAGGTGCGCTGTCAGCATGCACCTCAGCGATACAATGCAAAAAAAAATTATTCAAAAATGTCAAAATGTGAAGGAGTTATTAGAAAAATGCTTCCCCATAGGAATAGCATTAGCTCGTGAGCATTTTCTCGGCCAGGAGAGGGGCCTTAATTTTTAGTACACCAGGTAAAAATTCAGGATAATTTAGGATGGGAAAGTATGCTAATTGGAACAAATCAAAGTCCCACCTCCTTTTAATATGTAGGTAGATTTATGGAAGAACAAGAATAAAATATTCAACCAGTATATAAGAAAAAAAATAAATAAAAAAAGCATGTATTTAAAAAGATAAAATTAATATAAAAGTTTTAAAAAATAATTAATAATTTATATTTTCTTATTTTTAAAGTGAAATGCTGCCTCATGAACAAATTATTTTCACATAAATAAGGAATTTATTTTTATTCATAATACTAATGCATTCATACATGCTAGGAGACATTTTCCAAGTGTAGTATATTATAGACAGTTTCATTTTGTAGAGTATTTATTTGAATGTAATCCTTACTCATAGCATAAAAACATCTTTAATAAACAGAGAAAGTGCTGCTGAACCTAGAGTAAAGGTTTATTTAAATTATGTTGTCTATTTATGATGCTTTTCTGGTATATCAATTATTAATTGGCTATAAACATGAACCTTTGAAGATGATTTTAAAGCAATTCCATTATATTTTAATTTGAATTTATAGAAAATTATAGAAAATAGCTATTAGTAAAATAAATTAACATGTATAGTTCTAAAAAATAAATAATAAGATATACCTTGGGAAAAAGCCAATAAAAGCTGGCTTTTTCTAATAAAAACCGACTTTTTCCACTAAAAGCCGGCCGGCCTGGCCTTTTGTAGAAAAGGCTGGCTTTTGTGCAGCCCTGTTTTACAGTGAGCATACCACAGGTGATGAATTGTGCAATATTCTATATAATTCGTACTACTGTAGACTCCCTCAAATCTGCACAACTTGGAACCAGATGTTAAATTTTTTAATTAAGTTAGCAGCAAAGTTATATGCAACAAATGCTTATGTAGTTGGCTACATAAGTGTACTATGCTTAGGTATATGTGTAGCTAACGACAAAAGTAAACTCCTCTCCTCTTTTTTATAATTTTTTGTCTAAAATTAAGACCTGGAAAAAAAAAAAAAAAAAAAAAAAAAGGTATGCTTATTTACTAATTAGCAAAATGAAATTTACAACAAATTTTCTAAAAGATAAAGAGGTACTAATTATGCATTTTTGCACAATCCTTTGACATAATGTGCTTTTTTTTTTTTTTTTTTTTTTTTTTTTTTTTTGTTAACTTTTGACACAATCCATGTTTCTTTTTGACATTTGACTCTTTGAAATTTTCGAAAAAGTTTTTGTATGCAATAGCACATTTGAGAAAAGAAAAAAAAATTATTGGCGAGACAATTAGCGTTGAATTCAGGAGGTGGTCTGGTAGGGAGAGGGTATCCCCCCCTCCCCCACACACACACACAAAAATGTGAGATTTTTTTGTTTTCAATTATCAAAAAGTGCAATCCTCTCCCCCCCCCCCTCCCTGAAGATACAGAAATCACTCCCAGAGAAAAGTGTCTGAATTAAACACTGGAAACAATTATTTACATACTATAAATATCATTTATTTAACAACAAAATATATTACAAACAATATAAATAATCATAATCATGCCAGCATATTTTATGCTTTTTAAAAATTAAGCAAAAAGTTTATCAAAATGATATAATGAGTGGGAAAGTTTTTAGAAAAGCAAATTAACATTTAAATATCATTACAATAAATGATATGCATGCAATGTTTTTTAAACCAAATAATAGTTTACCATATATAAAATTTATAAAAGACGCTCTGGAATATTTTTAACTAATCATAATGACATTTAATGAAAAAAAGTTCTGGGATGTCTCAGAAGAATAAACATATAATAAGAACTGCACTCAGGGCCTGATTAATGCACGGGCCTCCGGGGCCTTGGCCCTGGGCCCACCAATTTCAGGGGCCCACAAATTATGTGACTGATTTTTTTTTCGCTTAATCAAATATCTTTCAAACAATATTGTTTTATAAAACATGAAATGTAAAATTTAAATATTCTGAATGACGCAATAAAATTTTCACAAGCTTTTAACCTAAACACTTTTCACCCAAACAACTGTCAACTCGTCAAAAAACCAGTCTTTTTTGTGAAAGTATCGCCGAAAATGGGTAGGATGGGAGGCCCAATTTTTTAACAGGCCCTGGGCCCAACTTCAGCTTGATCGGGCTCTGACCGCACTTAGTAAATCCTTCTTTTTACAATATTATTTTAATGATTAAAGTATTTTTATCAGTCATAAATTATTTTTTCGATTAAACTTTTAAAAACATTAAACTAGGTGTCAAACAAAAATTTAACGTTTCATTACACTATTTAAAAAAAATAATTGACTGACAAACGTCAACAAAAAGTTGTTGACGTTTGTCAGTCCAACTATTGTTTTTTATAGAATCGTAGAAGAACGTATTATCAAGTTTTTTGAGACAATATGGCATTTAATTATTAAATGTTTTCTTAGATATTACATCTTTAAAACGGTTACTTTTACCATTTTTCTAACATAATCGGAACTCTAACAATTTTAGGCTAACGGCTTACTTATGCATCTGATTAGATGCAGTTAAAATTAAAAAATTTCTACATACAAACACAAATTTGATGTAGAACGAGAAAAGACAATACAGTATAAACAAAAGCATGCATATATTATATAGCTTACCTTGCTTTTCGGAAATGAAGAAGTAATAAAAATCCCGCCGATCGCCGCCATTAATTCCGAGAATGACAACAAACCAACGCCATAGCCTGTTTGGTTGGTTGGGGTTGATGTTTCACAAGGAACAAGCGTCCTCTCGAAGCGAAATCAAATTCCTTCGCGCAAATCGGTTTTGGGGCGTTTTCCGAAGAACTTGTTGAAAGATAGAGGCAAGAAGAAGATTTTAAAATTTTTATACTTACTACTGTCTTATCTATTGTAGAGGATTTTTTCTTTTTTTTTATCGTTATTGAATTAGTTAATAAAGAATATTTATAAACATATAAAAATCAGTTGCTTTGCATTTTTTTTTAAATTCTCAATTACATAATTAAATTAGATTTTACTAAAAAGTAAGGATACAAAATCAAATTAAAAATAGTTTAACATTTTTTTTTTATTTTTTTTTTACATATTTTTAAAAATAATTTTTAATAATTAAAATATATTTTATAAATTCATATCAGCTTTTTTTTTAAATAATTAAATAAAAATTTATTAAAATTCAAATTTTCCTACTCTTACATTAAAAATATTTTCCTAAAAATCGGAATAAAATATAGGATCGCTAAACTGTTGTCACCAAAATCAGACAGGCATTTTTGAAGATCTACATAGGTGGCCCATATCGGTCCACACAAATCTACCAAGTGTTACTGAATGCTAATTCAATATTTATACGAATAATTTAATAGATTAATAAAATAATATACATGTGTCCTTAAATTAAACGTCCTTAAATGTGTCCTTAAATTAAATAATAAGTATGCTTCAAAATGCATACTACAAAATTAATTTATATAGATATTTTATTAGCATTGTATAATAATAAGAATAATTAGTTATGGTATACATAATTACATATTATGTATACTAAGGATAAATTTTATTTAAATTAACTTTAAAAACGCTATGGTAACATAAAAAAGCTGTCCCTGGATTCTGATAGATTTTCTATCAAGATCTATATAGGTGGCCCATATCAATCTACAGAAATCTACATACATTTTCTGAATGCTGTACGGATATTACACTTCAACATTTTCACAATTAATGTACTAGTTGAATAAATAGTACACATGTATTATTAAAATAAACGTATAGTAATATATGCCACGAAATGCATACTACAAAATTAATTTATATCGATATTTTATTACCATTATATAATAATAATAATAATAATAATAATAATAATTAGTTTTACTATAAAAAATTCCGTATTATTTATATTATGTATAAATCTTATTTAAAATAACTTAAAAAACGCTGTAGTAACACTAAAAAGGTGTTTCCAGATTCTGATAGATTTTCTATCAAGATCTATATAGATAACCCATATCGATTTATACAAATCTACACAGATTTTCTGAATGCTGTACATATATAACAATTTCAACATTTTCTTACTTTTTACGGTTAATTTAATCCAACGGTAAGCTGATATACTTCTAACATTAATATAAATGCAGAATAAATGAGCTTCGAACTATATGCTACAAAATTAATTTATATGGATGTATCTGGGTTTCTAATGGGCAAATGGGCCCAGCTAAAGCCCATCTGTCCATATTGGACCCATATGGAGCCCACATGGGCCCATAGTTCTGTGCTGCCTGGGTAGTACTTTTAATTTCTAGCGTTGCTGACATTTTGAAATGACCAGATTTTCGTCACTTGATAACACGCGTATTTATAAACTGATTTGGATGAAACTTTCTGCGTACATAGTGCATATCGATGTCTGACAACAAGATTCGCTGGCCAGTTTCATCCGCCATCTTGTTTCAAAATGGCGGAATATTAATTTTTTTAAATTAAATTTTAAAATTAGGTGCAAAAAAGTAAAAATTAAAAAAGATTTTTCTTTTGTGTGTTTGACCTTGATACAAAGATTCCACAGCATTTTTTGTTTCATCTATACCTTGAAAAATGGCTGAGTTATAGATCTTTCAATTTCCAGTGTAAAACCAGCTGGTTCCAGCAGTTTGCAGTGTTGACATTTTGAAACGGTCTGATAATACGCATATTTATAAACTGATTTGGATATAACTCCGTGTGTACATAGTACATAACAATGTCTTGACCGAGTTCACCTGTCAGCTTCATCTGCCCTCTTGTTTCAAATTTAAGGACATTGTACATACAAAAAATTAGAAATTGAAAAAAGGTTCTTTCTAAAGTATTTATCTTAATAATGAATTTCGTAGTATTTTTTGCTTTGTCTTTACCTTAAAAACGCCTGAGATATATAGCAGTTTGAATTTCTTAATGTGGGTGACATTTTTTAAACATCAATTTGCACGCAATAGCACTTGTATATATTAATCGATTTCAACATGACTGTGCATGTGCACATGAATTAAGATTTCAACCAAGCTCATTGGTTTGTTTTATCCATCATGTTGCTTAAAAATGACATACACTTCACGATATCGTGGAATTTGGCGACTCTCTAAATCGCTTAAAATAAAACCAGGTTGAGTAAAAGATGACTAATTTCTAAAAATTCCTATTAATATTCAGTATTGACAAAAATTAGTACTCAGTCCTATAAAACCGTGTTCCACTAATTTGAGCTTCGTATGTTCAAATAATATAACTTAATTTAAAGTAAATAAATAAATAAATAAGTATATGAAAGCTACCTCTTCCTCTTTTTTTTTAAATCTGTTTCTCCATTTTTAATATTAAAATTAGAATTAACATTTTGGAACATTTTAATTTTCCTTACAAAATAGAATAACTTTTGGTTACTTTTTAAAAAATATCATAAAAAAGGGAATGTCTTCAGTTCACATCCAAAATGAATAATATAAAAATACTTATTAACTGCATTGCTTATCAGCCACTGCTTTTCAAGATTTAATGCTTGAATTTGTGCATGAGAATACAACCATAATATTTTAACATTTACACCTTAAAATATGTATAGAACTTTTTTATTAAAAATAACAGAGAACTCTTTGATCGACACTAAAGGCTAATGAATATTCATATGAAATACCTGCTTCAGAAAACAACAGTCATTCATGATAGCAGATAAATAGCAGGTAACGCTTCCAAGATTTCATTCACTTGAAAAATCCCACTCCGTAATGTTAAACCAATGGGCATGTTATTTTCCAATGACTCATTTAAATTCGAATATTTTTAAACAATTTCATTTGCGTAGGATGGCTGAGTTCGATCTTTAGTATGACTATCTTTTATTTTTTCGATTTTCGTTATAGATTTTTTTAATGTGCCTTTACTTTCGAAACCGGTTTTGAAACTGAAAGTATCTTTAAAAAAATCTGCAACGAAAATCGAAAAAGGAAAAAAAAATAATCATTCAAAAGATCGAATTCAACCATCTATAAAAAAAATCGTTTGAAAATATTCAAATTTAAAAGAGTAATTCGAAAATAACCTGCACCATTGATTTAGTTATGGAGCGGAAGTTTTTCAAGTGACTGAAGACTCCCCTTAACTGCCACGAATCACGTACAAATTCGATAACTAAATAACAAATGATTGAAAAAAAACCTATTTTATCTTCAATTATTAGTACTTTTTTCTTTTTTTAACTGTGCAGTTTTAGCATACATATTTTTTCTGTCTTCGCATGTACACAACCTACATAATAAAATCAGTTCCAGCATAAAAAAATTCATAGTTAGTGTTCCATGTAGGCAGACATACCGCACCACCTATAACTAAAATCAGTGTCCAGAAACTGAAGCGAAGTGAATTGCTTTTTCTGTTTTTATTCTAAAATTGTGTTTGAGATGTGTATAGACGATAAAACGGCAGAGAGCTGTTAGTGAATTATTCTACTTAATAAAGTGATTTTAAAGTGACCAGCGCCTGTGGAGCAATTGTGTAATGTGTGAAGTTAATACGACAATGATTCGCCTAACCGTGAGGTGAGGGTAAGTAATTTATGTGAGTGACATAATAAATATCGTCGAATTCGAACTATATTGTGATGTTATATTGAGACTTCTATGAAAGGTGTGTTCTTCAACTTTCAACTTGAGATTCATCGAATAATATCCTGCTTAAATAAGAAGTGTATTGTATTAAAGAGTATTAATTAAGTGAAACTGCTTCTACTTTGAGATTTTCGCAGCGATTTGAGGTAAGAGCAATTTCCTAGTTTGATTTTGATTAAATTTTGATTGATATTGATTTGATATTGATAATTTTAATAAAGACGAGCTTAAGCTCGTGACTGAGGAATTGGGATTAACTGCTTCTGAAAGTAGTAAAATTATTGATTTAAGTGATATTATAGAGAAAAGTAAACATTACTCAAATGAGCAGTTATTTAAAAGCGTCGTTAATTCAGTTGTCGAGGAATATAAATCGCGAAAGGAAGCTTTGATAACAAAATTAGAATTAGAAAAAATTAAATTAGCGTACTTTGAAAAGGAGCTAGAATTAGCAAATATTCGTACAGAACCATCCCAAAATTCTGAATTTGAAAAAATTAAATTAGCTCAGTTGAGAAAGAATTAGAAATAGCCAAATAGCGTAAAACGTCTCGGGAAAATTTGACGTCCGTAACAGAAAAATCGGAAACGGAAATAGGGAACAATAACCTGGAAAGTTTTATTAAAAGTAACAAAACTTTAACTATTCCTTTATCGTCAAAAGCTGAGTCATTTAATCTTTCCTTTCAATCTCTTGAGAAAGCGTTTCGAACTAAAAATGTACCTAAAGAATTTATGGCAGAAATTCTGTTAAATATTCTCGGGGAAAAAACGAGTAATTTACTGATCTATTTATCAGAGGAAAAGCTGGTTAGTTGTGATAAATTGAAAATTATAGTCTTAAGGGTATTTCAACCTACCGCACAAGAATGTTTAAAAAAATTCTGGGGTGCGCAAAAAATAACATTGCAAAGTTACGTTCAATTTGCAGTTAGGCTGAGTTAAAATTTTGAGTATTACTGTAATCTGCGTGAAGTAAATGATTTTAAATCATTATGCGATCTGATTGTTTCAGATAAAATTTTCAGTTCGTAAGATCGCGAATTAATGAAGCATATCGCAGTTAAACAAGCAGAGTCATATTTTAAACCACAACAACTACGTTGAGAATACGATATTTTTTATCGTTTAAAAATAAATATAAAGATGAATCAAATATTTATTCGAGAAATGCGATAAATGAAAATAAACGTTTAGCGACAAATAAATTTCAAAATTGGCTTCAAAGGAAGGTTTCAAATATATTTTTTTCGGAAACAAAAAATTTTAAATGTGTCTTGTGTAAATCTATTGAGTATCATGGTTTACATTCTTGTCCGCAATTCAGAAAACTGTCTATAAAAGATAGAATAGAAGTTGTGAAATTAAATAAAGCATGTTTCAAATGTTTAAATTATAATTGTTGAGTACAGAAAGGTAAACCTAAAAACTGTCCTAAATGTAAACTACCGCATTCTGCTCTAAAACATTTTTCTAAAGAAGAAAAGGAATTAAATAATCAAAATAAAAACGTTGGTCATGTGTTTCAATCAGCGGCAGGAATAAGAAAATCACAACCCGAGGAAATCTTTTCCTACCCTCCGAGTCAGACTGTCGCCTTTAGTTCTGTTAAAAATAAAACAAAATCCATTTTATTAAATACGGCACGTATCCTCATTAAAGATAAATTTTCGGAATAGCAGGAAGTTAGATGCTTACTAGATGTCGGTTCACAAGCCAGTTTGATTACTTCACAGTGAACTAATCGATTGCAGCTTAGAATTAATAAAACGAATACTTTAATTTCGTGTTTCGATGACTCTTCTATGAGAATAAAATGCTGCATAAATACAAAAATAGCGAACAGAGATAAGAGTTTTGAAAGAGAATTGACTATGCTAGTAGTAAAGAAAATTACAGATTTAATTCCGTAACAAGTGGTTAACATAAATGTTGAGATATCAGATTTAACTATGTTAGAAGATTATAGATTTAATTTCCCTGATAGAATTGATATGTTGTTGGGAGCAGAAATATTTTATGAGCTATTATGACCGGGAGAAATATATTCTCAGAGTTCAAATTTACTTTAGCAAAATACCGTATTTGGGCATGTTGCTAGTGGATGCATAGAGCAGAAAGTGATGTAAGGGTTCATTGTGGGCTAATTAAGGGGTTGATTTAAACCAAACATTAAAAAAGTTTTGGGAAGTTGAAAACGTCGAAGTAGAGTTATAAAAAAGTAAAGAATTTGAGATATGTGAGCAGCATTTTGCGTGTACGCATTGGAGAAATGAGGAAGGGAGATACGTGGTGAGAATGTCTTTAAAGAAAAATCCTTCTTGTTTATGCCAATCTAGGGAGCTTGCTCTTAAAAAACTCAAATCGCTGTGGACTCACTTATCAAAAGATAAGGAATACTTCAAATTGTATAAAGATTTTTTAAATGAATATGAAATGTTGGGGCATATGAATAAGGTTAAAGAAGTAAAGGAACCTGACGTTGTGTATTATGTTCCACATCATGGTATATTTAGACCAGAAAAGTCCACCACAAAACTGAGAGTTGTATTCAACTGTTCTGCCACAACAACCAATGGCACATCATTTAACTCATTGCAATATAATGGCGGTGTCATTCAGAATGACTTATTTACAATTATGATTAGTTTTCGAGAGCATGTTTATGCACTGACTGCGGAAGTCCAAATGATGTGTGGAATGATAAACATTGATCCTAGTAAGCACCCATTACAAAGAATTTTGTGGAACGATAATTTCCAGGAAGAGCTTAAAATTTTTGTACTGCAGACCGTTACATACGGTACGGTTAGTGCGTCTTATCTAGCAATGAAAACTCTCAACCAACTATCGATTGATGAAGGCATTAACTATCCTATGGCAGCATCAATTCTTCGTAAAAATATTTACATGGATGATATTTTGTGCGGTGCACCTGCGCATGAGGATGCCAAACAGTTGCAGTGACATCTCATAGCGATTATGTATAAAGCAGTTATGAGACTTCATAAGTGGTGTAGAAGTGATAAAAATCTTTCGCTGACATATGAAGAAGGGTCTAGTTTAGAAAATGAAATTGAAACTGAAACGTTAGGAGTTTCATGGAATCCAAGGGGTGATTGTTTCACATTTCGAGTTAAGATGGAGTTGAGCAATTCCTACACCAAGCGAGAAGTATTGTCAACAATCGTGAGACTGTTTGATCCACTGGGACTTCTTGGTCCAGTTATATCTAAAGCCAAAATATTAATGCAGAAATTGTGGCGAATCAATATTGACTGGAATGACGAGTTTGCTGAATCAGAGTTTCACGAGTGGCATCAATTTTTTATGTCGTTTAAATGTGTAAATAATATAAAAATTTGTAGGCGTATTATAATTGAAAATCCAAAAATTATAGAAATACACGGATTTGCAGACGCCTCAAAATATTGCTATGGGCCAGCAGTTTATTGCAAATCCAGTGATTCTTTAGGAAATGTGATGGTGAATTTAATCGCTAGCAAGTCGCGCGTTATACCGATAGAGTCTAACAATCCCGAGACTGGAGCTATGTGTAGCAGTTTTGCTAACCAAACTGGTAAACAGAGTGTTATCCATGAAAGTAATAGTGACTAATATTTTCCTTTGTTCAGATTCAATGGATTCAAAAAGAACCAATTGACCGTAAGCAATTTGTTCAAAACCGAGTGGCTAACATTCAAGAAAACTCTAGAGCTGAACAATGGCATCATATTTGCTCAGAACAAAATTCTGCTGACAAAATTCCCCGTGGTATGGATCCTGACAAACTTATATATTGTGACTTGTGATGGAAAGGAGCTTCATTTCTTCAGAAAAGCGATTATCCTCAACGATCAATAACCATACCAGAAACAAATGAGGAGTTCAGATAAGAGCTCAAAATTAATGTTAAAACCTTTAATGAATTTAATGTTGTAAACTGTAATATTACCGAGAATTGTTTTTTAAATAACTTTGTAACGTTACATGCATGCTGAGTGTCATTTGTAACGTTTGGTTGGTCGTGGTGGGAGTTAAATGCAAACATACTCAGTACTTAAGATAAAACAACAAAGTTTATTAAAATGATGAGGGCTGAAGGGAAGTGGAGCAAGTCTTAATTTTACACGAGAATACTATGAAAAAGCTAAACGCATACTCACAGGCTTCGGCCTAGCTCAATCGTGGCACCTTCCAATACTTCTTACAATCTCTTGGCTGAGCTGCTAGATAAAGCTTAATTAAACAGCCCGTGGCTGTGTGTAATTCTTTATTCGCAAATAATTAAAATGAAACTACTATAAATTTTCTTACCACGGCCAACTCTCAAATCAAATATCGGAACTCTTTTACACTTCACTGGAGGCCCGCTGCTACTTTCAGTTGGCTAGCCCTTCACTGAACAATAATTCACTTCGATATCTAATGCCAGAAATCCTCACTCGCTGGCTACCGCCACAGATGCTCTCACTCACTGGATACTCGCTGGCTAATGCCAGGGACACTCGCTGGCTAATGCCAGAGACACACTCCATTCACTCAAACCCAAGCTTTTATATGCTGCAAACTGAGATACTTTACATTAACATATTACTAATAACCGCGAGCTAACTGCAGAATCCGAAAGAGCACACACACTCTAGAAAGTTAAAGTTAAAGAGAGGATAGATGTCGCTTTTATGCTTACACATGTTAAAATTATTGACCTCACGATCTCAGAAACACTAGAGTGCCTTTATGCAAAGGTCACTCCCTCACAACCCCCTCTCGGATTCTACAGAGAAAAAGGGCTGGGCCAAATGCATGCCCAGAACTTTTTCTTGTTATAAATTTCGAGCCGTAATAAAACACAGTGATGGGTGAAATTTTGCGCCGAAACATAACTTTTAAATTATTAACTTTAACCCATCACACCCAAAAAACCTCAGTTTGCCTCAAATATTCACATATTCAATCCAATCATTCTTTTATCCTAAAAATAGCCTCCGTAAAACTTCCAAAAACTCATAAAACTTTCAAAACTAATTACTTCTTCTCTCAAAATAACTCACTCCACTGGGAGTGCTAAAATTTCTCAAAACACTAAACTTCCGAAATTTTCCTCAATATTGCAATACAACTATAATTTTACCAAAAATCTCTCCATAACTTTCATAATACTAGAATTCGCACCAAGTCCAAAAAACCCAATGCGCAAAAATTTTCTTATCCAAATTCCGAACTCAATTAAATTTACTTTATACTAAAATAACCCTGCTACTACGTAATACCTACATACCCATTAGCCAACAAACTAACTCCCAAAATTCTTCAGAACTTAACTCCACTTTAACAATAATTGGGGCACATACGTACAGCGTCACATCGCTGTGCTTATGCAACAATCAAAAAATATCAAATTTACAAAATGACGTCATCATGCTCTTCATCTGTATTAACTAAAAGAAAAATAGCAGAATCAATACATAACACAGGTATACTTCCCTGCAAGAAAATCACATTAACATTCAATTTTAATACAATACAATTTCAAATTCAAACGCAGCTTAAAACTTCGCAACTTGCGGAAACCATTCCCAACTAAAGTACAAACGCAACTCATAAAACACGAACGATAAGAAGAAAGTTAATTCACTAAATGTTAGTATAAGAGATAGAAACGCGTGTCAAGGACTTCTTGACCGCAAAACACGTGCGCGCCTGAACCGCGGCGCGTGTACAAAACAACCCAAATTACTATCTGTACTTTCTGAAAATTTAAACATACATTAACATACATTTTATAACACATGAACAATATAACAATACAGTAACATTTTTAACAAATAACATAACAATTTAACAATAGATCCAGAATTTTTAAAAGCAGTTAAGACCAAAATCTCAAACACACATAAAACTAACAATTTTGCAAACAAATTTTGTACACAATTAAGCACTAATCGTGAGTCCGACAAAAAATTCCAAAAATGGCCAAAAATACAAAACAGTCTCTCTGCTTTCTATTCCTTCACATTGCTACCACATATATGCACTCTGATAGAAATTTAATAAAGAACATTATCACCCAATCATAGAGATGATTCGCTGCTGGCCGGCTTCATACTACAGGATGGCTTTCTCCTCTTGTCCCAGAAACCTTGTACGAAGGATCTTTCGTCATCAGAACTGTACGGTGACGCCACAGTTGACTGTCGTGCCTGCAGCCTGGTTCTGAATGGATGCCGTGGAACATTTGTAGGTTCCGCTCGACGACTCTGCTCTGGCCGGTTTGCTGGGGTCACTCCATGGCGAGATTCACACTGTTGATGCCGGTAATCTGAGCGTTGTCTCCTCTTTCTAGATACACCCGAAGTAACTGAAGATCCTGGACCACGTTTCTTTCCGGACCTATGCTGTTTCTTATTGGGCAAAAATTCCGACTTTAAAGTCCTTTTAACAGTTTGGCGAGTGTCCATCTGAAATCTTTTCCGGGGATTAAGTACCGAAGATGGTGAACTATTAGATAATTTGTGTTTCTGAGGTTGCTGTCTAATAAGTGGAGGAACGGGACAGTTTATAATCTTTTGTCTTTTCTGGCACACAGAATCTGATGTATTTGACACAGTTCTCTTATTTTTATTACCATGCTGTGCTCTCGGATTGATAGGCTTTCTACTTTCAATAACAGTTTTTGGTGCTGTTTGACCAAATTTTCTTCTTGAATATTGATGAAAAGAATTAGAAGAAGAAGTGCTGGACTAGGGACACTCATTGGATCGGGAATTTCGCGAAACACCACTCGACACATGAGAACCTTCACTACCATTTTCTCTAAACTTATAAACTCTAACCTGATCCAGATTAACAGTCATTCTTTCACCATTGACATTAACAATCAAATTATTATTTCGAACTTCCAAAACCTCGAACGGACCTACAAACTTCGGACCAAACTTTGCTACTCTCTTTTGACGACTCTAACTTAACCAATGCTTTTCTACCAACACAAAATCTCCAACTTTCACTTCTAACTCCCTTCTACGCATATTATAATACTGAGGATGCTTTTCTTGTGCTTTTCCCATCTGAACCTGAGCTTCCTTAACCAACCTCTCAATATCCTGGCACATGTACTGACTTTCCGCATCTGACCCCATAACTAACCTTTGGAATGGAGTAATGACTTTTCTACCCAAAAACAATTCAGCCGGCGTTTTCCCCCGTCGACTCGTGAACTGCCGTACGAAGTGCGTACGCAAAATGCTGAAGAAACTGGTCCCAATTTGCATGATGAGAACCAACATACGAAGAAAACATTTGAACTAATGTACGATTTACACGTTCAGCCATATTAGACTAAGTTCCCTACCGTCCCCAGTCTCCAACTTTTCACACAAAGACTTAAAAATATTAGATATAAAATCATAACGAAATGGTTTACTAGCAACAAGTGCGTCAAAACCAGTATGAATTTCATTTGTTAAACTCTGTTTATCTGAAAAAACTTTACCAAAATCGACTAAAGATTAAACTCCTCCTTCTCGATTTCACTTAACCCTGACTCCTCCAAATTAACTGACACTGAAACTGGCTCTTTCTTACTCACATTCTCATAATTATTCACGATCAACGATTTTTTAAAGAAATCCAAACTAATTTCTCTATCCTTCATATAATCCACACCAACTATACAATGCACTGTTAATCCATCTAACACACAAAACTCCCAACATGTCTTAACCGAACGAATTTCAACTTCCAATTCTACTGAACCTTTATTATCGCAAGCTACTCCCTGTGCCGACTGAACCACCAGACTTGACCTCTTCAACCTCTTATACGAAAAATATTTCCGATAACAATCAAAAGAAATGAACGACTTATCTGCCCCTGTATCGAAGACACTTTTAACGACAATACCATCTAACACAATTAACACCTCAGGTAACTCAACCGGATTAATAGTAATTTTATTCAAACTCACAGAAGGCTTTTCCGATTTAATCTGTGACTGCATACCTTCCGAAATACAGTCACCTACCAGTTTAACTGACCCGACCTCCTCACACCTGTCCTTTGCACTGATCTACCTTCAAAATTCTCATCCGAAGTTAATCTCCTTACTTGCGAAGAAACATTCCTGTCCCGTACTCCCCCTCTCCGATCATAACCACTATTCTGTCTATTTCCATACATATTTCTCTCACCACTTCTAAAATTATTAGCACCACCACCATTCCTATTACCAGTATTCGACATATTACGACCAAATCCATCATTTCTATTACGTAAATCATTATCCGGAAATCGCTGTCCCCCTCTAACAAAATTACGTTCCCCCTCATTTCTCAAATTACTATCCGCGACAGGTCTCTGACGAGGGCTACGCAAATCCCGTTGATCCGAGCTATGCCGAGTCTCATACTTCGATAATATCTGATGCATTTCTGCAAAATTCTTCGGTGCTCTAACTTCAATAAAGTCCTGTATATTTGGATTAAAAAGAGGAAAAACAATGTCCAACAATTCCTCAAATGTGATATCTAAATCTAATTTATTTTTTAGTTCAAGCTTATGTAGATAAAATTTTGACGCCGACTCATAAATATTCTGCTTATTACAATAGAACTCTTTTCTCAAAATACTTTTATCTTTAATGGGAGGAAATGCCTTCTTTAACTCAATCACAGTTTGTTCAAATCTTTTCGCTTCATCAGTAATCAAAAACTTTCCTATATTCTCTAACCACAAAAGTGCTTCGCCCTTCAATGAGCATTTAAGCACTACGTATCTACTTTTCTCAGGTATATTATTGAATAAAATATAATCATCTAATTTAACTAAAAATTCACTAATATCACCCTCACTGGTGAAATACACACGGGGCACAATCTCACCATGTCCGATGTTTCGTTGGGCGCCATTTGCAACGTTACATGCATGCTGAGTGTCATTTGTAACGTTTGGTTGGTCGTGGTGGGAGTTAAATGCAAACATACTCAGTACTTAAGATAAAACAACAAAGTTTATTAAAATGATGAGGGCTGAAGGGAAGTGGAGCAAGTCTTAATTTTACACAACTGAGAATACTATAAAAAAGCTAAACGCATACTCACAGGCTTCGGCCTAGCTCAATCGTGGCACCTTCCAATACTTCTCACAATCTCTTGGCTGAGCTGCTAGATAAAGCTTAATTAAACAGCCCGTGGCTGTGTGTAATTCTTTATTCACAAATAATCAAAATGAAACTACTATAAATTTTCTTACCACGGCCAACTCTCAAATCAAATATCGGAACTCTTTTACACTTCACTGGAGGCCCGCTGCTACTTTCAGTTGGCTAGCCCTTCACTGAACAATAATTCACTTCGATATCTAATGCCAGAAATCCTCACTCGCTGGCTACCGCCACAGATGCTCTCACTCACTGGATACTCGCTGGCTAATGCCAGGGACACTCGCTGGCTAATGCCAGAGACACACTCCATTCACTCAAACCCAAGCTTTTATATGTTGCAAACTGAGATACTTCACATTAACATATTACTAATAACCGCGAGCTAACTGCAGAATCCGAAAGAGCATACACACTCTAGAATGTTAAAGTAAAATAGAGGATAGATGTCGCTTTTACGCTTACACATGTTAAAATTATTGACGTCACGATCTCAGAAACACTAGAGTGCCTTTATGCAAAGGTCACTCCCTCACAACTTGATTAATCTTAGTAATAACTATTTAACGATTGTGCGTATTCTTAGTTATATTTTCAGATTCGTGATGAATGTAAGAAATCATCTGTACAGATGTAATGGACCATTGAGTACGTCAAAATTTGAATTTGCGGAGACATTTAGTTAAATCAGTACAAAATAATGAGTTCAGTGCAGACATACATAGTCTCCAGACTAAAGGATCGGTAAGTCCGAAAAGCAAGCTAAAAGTCCTCAACCCTCACTTAGATCAATTTGGAATTTTGAGGGTTGGTGGCAGGTTAGATAATAGTAATTTAAATTTTTCGAAAAAGCATCCGGCGATTCTACCAAAGAGTAATAATTTTACTGCAATTGTTATAAATTATTAGCATAAGAAATATTTGCATGTTGGTACGTGAACTTTACCATCCTTAGTAAGAGATAAATTTTGACCAATAAATGGTCGGGCAATGTGTCGAAATGTGGTTCATCAGTGCATTTTTTTAAAAGCTAAACCAGTTACTGCAAATCAATTGATGGGCGATTTGTCCAGGGATAGAGTCCAATTGGACTATTGCTTTAATATTTTGGGTGTTGATCTGTGTGGGCCATTTATAATCAAAATTGGTTATGCAAGTATGACCATCTTACAAAAAAATTATATCTGTATTTTTGTTTGTTTTGAATTTAAGGCTATACATATAGAAATTGTCTCTGATTTAACCTCCGAATCATTTATTGCGGCACTGAAAAGATTCACCGCATGCAGAGGTAAATGTGCCAAATTGTATTCTGATAATGAGGAAAATTTTATTGGAGCAGCTAAAACTCTAGGGGTCTTTTATGAATTAGAAAGAAAACCTGATGAGAAATTAGCAGCATATTTGTCCAGTGAAGGCATTCAGTGGAAATTTGTTCCCCCCCAGATCACCCAATTTCGGAGGTCTTTGGGAGGCCGCAATAAAATCCTTTCAATTTCATTTTAAGAGAATCGTGGGAGGTGCTAACCTCACTTATGAGGAATTTCTTACAGTAGTGATGCAAATAGAGGGAATATTAAATTCGAGGCCTCCGCGTCCATTATCAGATGATGCAAATGATTTTGGAGTGCTAACCTCAGCTCATTTTCTTATAAACAGACCATTAAATGTCATTATTGAGCCTGATTTAACAAATATAAAAGAAAATCGCCTCAAAAAATGGCAAAGAATAACTAAAATTGTACAACTTTTTTTGGCGCAAATGGCATTATAATTATTTAAGTGAATTACAACAGAGGGGTAAGTGGAGGTTTGAAAAGGATAATGTAAAAATAGGAGATCTAGTGTTGTTAGTAAGAGGAAAATATACCAACCAATAAGTGGCCATTAGGCAGAATTATTAAAGTATATTACGGTAATAAGAAAATTCGCGTAGTTCAGGTAAAAACTCAGAATGGAATTTTTAAAAGATCGATTAGTAAAATATGTATTTTACCTATGCCTAAATCCCATGGCACTTAAAAAAGATAAATGTATACATATATATATATGTGTGTGTGAGTGTTATATTCATTTTTTTTCAATTATTATATTTAAGTAAACATATACAGAGACCTTTTGAATTTCTTTGTGTAATTAGTGTACTTAGTAAAAATAGAGTTATTATTGAATATGAAACATGTCAATGGGGGCCGGTACGTTTCATGAACCCAGATATACCGCGTCACCTATAATTAAAATCTCAGTGTCCAGAAACTGAAGTGAAGTGAAGAATTTTTCTGTTTTTATTCTAAAGTTGTGTTTGAGAAATGTGCAGAAGATAATGCGGCAGTGAGCTGCTAGTGAGTTATTCTTTTAAATAAAGTGATTTTAATGTAACCAGTGCCTATGGAATAATTGTATAATTTGAGCATTTAATTGACAATATCGAAATCATAAACTGTTTTAAGTATGATGGAGTTTTGGAGATTGAATTGGTTGTGGTAAGCAAACATTTCATTCGTTTTTCTGATATTATTTGACACTTAAAACTCGCAGCAGCCTGTTAATCCTTTACGAATACACAAATCAGAACAGGCAATTTTTAAAGTAAGGAATTTAATAATTACTACAGGTATCAGTAATGACATGTCAATTTAAATTGAAATACTTTCTTTTAATATAAGCCTGATGAGAAATGCATAATTTTAAAATACTTTTACCATCCTTTACTTATGTTTCAAATGTCATCAGACAGTTATTATTTTTTTAAATTAACGACTAATGTATCAAACACATTAACACACTATTTTTTTCAATATTATGAGTAAGTCAGGGGACCATTCCCTTTACACAACTACTAATTTCAGGTTAAATATTTACAAGAAAATCAAATTCTCCACCAAAGAAATTTATTGTGAGAAATGAGGTTTAACAAAGGTGTGTTTTTTTCACTTAAATAATATCAATCATTATAAAATCTTACAAGATTATAAGTGCAAAAAAACAGAGATGCGTAAAATTTTTCAAATAATATAAAGAATCATAAAAATAAAACTGTTTGACATGACTCATGGTATAATTCGTGATGTGGTCATTTACTGGTCTGATAGGCAAATTTTTCTGTGACACTGTTTTTTTTGTGTATTGTGGAAATAATTATTTCTTTATTTCAGGAGTATGCTACGATTAGTCATCTGCAATTAACAAATTTTAGGAGCAAAGTGTAACACTTAGACAGCTTTTTTGGATAATACTAATAATATATATTCTACATAAAAATATGAGAATTTATATCATAAAACATTTTGCTTCTAAGACGTTATATAATAACAAAAACATTTAAAATATATTAAAACATTTTTATTTACATGTCTCAACTCAAAAATTAATAGAGTCATCCTCAGAATATAAATAGAAAAATACAAATTACAAATACAATGAACGTGAAAATCAGAATAAAGAGTTATTGAAAATAAATAAATTAAATGTATCACGCGCATTTTTAATTTGATATTGTCCTTGATCTAGTAAAACAATTACCATGTAAATTGTCTAACCATTCAATCCATATATTTGGGATGCGAAATGACAGAGTATCGTTAAAAATATGTGAACTATTTAAATAAATTTCAATTGATTCTCTTATGAATAATTTTAAATAAAAATTAGACCTGTATATTAATTTTACTCTCATTAAAAAGTATGTTGATGTTTTCTTTTTTATTTAACCTGGATAGAGCGGTTTTAGTCCTGTTAAGTTTTGTATCTGTTATGTGTTCTTTACGTCTGATTTCAAATTTACGTTGGGGTTTGCAGTGCCCAAAATCTGCATGTTTTTGCTCCACAAGGGAAAACATATAATATAGTGTACCATTCACTTTTGGTTTAACAACTAATCGTATCCAGCGTTACATCGCGCTTCTTACATTTTTCCGTGGAAATGAGAAGTTTTCTTATAGTTGTGCTTTATACCGCAATGTAACCGAATTCCACGCGGGCGAAGCCGCGGGCGGAAAACTAGTTTTCAATAACTCTTTATTTTGATTTTCACGTTCATTGTATTTGTAATTTTTATTTTTCTATTTATATTCTGAGGATGACTCTATTAATTTTTGAGTGAAACATGTAAATAAAAATGTTTTAATATATTTTAAATGTTCTTGTTGTTGTTTATACAACGTCTTAGAAGCAAAATGTTTTATGATATAAATTCTCATATTTTTATGTAGAATGCATATTATTAGTATTACAAGTTAGTGGACGTAGTCAAGACTTATTTAGTGTTATTTTTCACATTCAGCTCTTTTGGATTTTATTTTTGTTTATCGCACAAAAAAAGTTTCTTGCCAGTATGAATTAACAGATGCTTCGCTAAAAAATCTTTTGAAAGAATATCTTGGCACATCATTGGCACAAATTAAAAGATGCTTGTTCAAAGTACACTTTCGAATAAATTTCGTGTTGCATATGTCACACAGAAACGGTTTTTCACCAATATTACTTAACAGATGTGCACTTAAAGAAATTTTTCAAGAGAATTTATTGTTGCATATCTCACATGCAAAGGCTTTCTCAATAGTATGAATTAACAGATGCATCCTTAAAGCATTCTTAAGGGCGAATTTATTGTTGCATATTTCACAAAGATTTTACACCAGTATGAATTAACCGATGGCTGCTTAAATTTCCCTTTCGAGAGAATTTCTTGTTGCATATATCACACACAAACGGTTTCTCACCAGAATGAATTAATAGGTGTTGACTCAAGTATTGTTTATGAGAGAATTTCTTGCTGCATATCTCACAAACAAAAGATTTTGGATCAGTATGACTTGAGAAATGTCTGCTTAAACTGCTGTTTTGCGAGAATTTCTTATTGCATATCTCACACACATACGGTTTCTCACCAGTATGAATTAATAGGTGTTTACTTAAGTATTGCTTATGAGAGAATTTTTTGTTGCTTATCTCGCATACAAAAGATTTTGCACCAGTATGACTTAACAGATGTCTGCTTAAACTGCTGTTTTGCGAGAATTTCTTATTGCATATCTCACATACAAAAGATTTATTATCAGTATGAATTAACAGATGGTTGTTTAAACTACATTTATGAGAGAATTTCTTGTTGCATATCTCACATACAAAATGTTTCTCACCATTATGAGATAACAAATGTTTGCTTAAAGAGCATTTTAGAGAGAATTTCTTGTTACATATATCACATACAAACGGTTTCTCATCACTATGAGTTAGCAGATGAATGTTTAATAGGTGCGTTTGAGAGAATTTCTTATTGCACACCTCACATTCAAATGGTTTCTCACCAGTATGAGATAACAAATGTCTACTTAAAGGGCCTTTTAGAGAGAATTTCTTGTTGCATATATCACACACAAACGGTTTCTCATCCCTGTGAGTTAACAGATGCCTGTTTAAAACTCCTTTTTGAGAGAAATTCTTGTTGCATACGTCACATTCAAAAAGTTTTTCTCCAGTATGAGTTAAAAGATGTCTGCTTAAATGGCTCTTATAAAAGAATTCTTTGTTGCATACCTCACACAAAAAAGACTTTTTTGGGAGAAATTCTTGCATAGCTGACAAATAAAAGGTTTTTGTGGCTGTGAGTTACAAGCTGCTTTTTCAAAAATTCAGACAAGAAATATTTTACTGCATTTGCTTTACACATTGAAGATATTTTGAGTGATGTGATGCATTAGCTTAATGGTTTTATGCATCTGCAATAAAATAAAATTAATTAACATCAGTTTTTACATTTCATTAAAAAAACAAAAATAATAATAAAATTATCACGAAAATTTAAAATTAATGAAGAAAATTAATTATAATAAAATTACTACCATGATCTACACTACAATAGTCTCCCAATTATCTCAAGTTAGTGGAATCAAATGTGTGTCAGATGCCTTTCCTAACAGTACAAAGATTGAATTGTAAATAAAATAAATAGCAACAATTAAAAAAAAAGTTATTATAAATAAAGTATCAAGTAAATTTAAGTATAAAACTTTATAATTTAATATCATCTAAAGAAACGATAATACATTTAGCAAAGAATAGAGAGAATTTTTTTTATTTATTGTACCTCTGGAATTTTAATATTTAAATATGTTTAGTAAAGAATTCTTCGCATTTCAGAATTTTTTTAATCTAATGTGAATGCTTATTGCTGAAGCATTCTGTATCATTTAATATAACTTACACTGTAATTAAATAATGCAATCAATGGCATAGGCAAATGGATGCCGTAGATTCCCTCCCCCCTCAAACGGAGTATCTGGATTACTGAATCGTACAATCAACAACATTCAATACTTTAAGACGGAATCAGAAAGAACACATGAAAAATTCCATTTTAGACAGGTGTTAAATGGTGTAATATTAAATGGCATAATGAAAAATCACATCTTTTTCCAAGACTATGAACGTTTCCGTTTTACGCACATTCTCAACATAAACATGTTTCGTTTTGACTGTATCCTCAAAAACTATTATAACATATTCTCTCTGTAGTGCTCGTGTGAAGAATATAAATATATTGCAATGAATTCTTAGAAGGTGACCTATCTGAAATGGTAAAGAAAATCAGGATTACACGAAAACAACATTACATATCTATAGTTCCTAAAACTTCAAACGTATCTAAAATAAAACATTATGCAATCTTGTATCCTTCTTGGCAGGTTTTCGAAGAATATGGAATCACCCCGTAAATGGAAACATATGACGGTCCTGAAGAATAAGTATACAAATACACCTGCTAAGATGGAAATATGTTTTTGATTGGACCAACAGGCGCTGACAGTTAAGGGAAAACGACCAGAATATACAAATGCAATGACATCACACTGATCGAGTTTCGCGACCAATATATATTTTTTTATAATTGTATATCAAATACAGTTGACTTCCTCTAATGTGCAAACTAAAATCTGCAATTCTCTAAAATTTGCTAATAATTTACAGATGTAAACAATGAAGATTTCAGTTCAGATATAGGGGCTAAATTTGACTTCTTAGGCATTTTATTTTTCTTAATTCATGTTTTTTCACGAAGGAAGAATAAATTTATTTCTGAAAAAATTCCAGATATTCGCAAATTTCTTGCAAAACATATTTATGTATTAGTAAGGTAATTTTTGTTTGTTTGTTTGAGTCTGGCTAAACCTGAAATAAAACTTCCGTATTTTATGATTTTGATATGAATTAATAATGTACTTTTATGAGGGTAGTTGCACTGAATAATTTAGGAAAAATACATTTAATTTTTAAAATGCCTATTTCATCATATATATAATTTGATCTTGATACAATAATTTGACCTTTGCTTTTTAATATTTTAATCACATTATCTAAATTTTTATTATTTTAATTTATTACTTATTATCCTATTTCATTATATTACTGTATGCATTCATTACAGTTTGATTGCATCAGTAGTGAAATTCAAATGACTGTTTAAAAAATGTAAACAAAGCAATGACCAGAAATCAGCAAAATTCTAAAATTCGCAAAAACTCTGGTCCCAAGCTGTGGGGATTTGAGGGAGTCTACTGTAATTTTATAATATATGTACTACCCGGAATTAATAAAAATGACTCTATTCTTGATCTGGTTATTTGTGAACTTTTATTTCCACTTTTACTGAACTTTTATTGCCACTTTTAAAGTATCTTAAGAAATCTGACTATGATTTAGTATCTTCTGTTCTGAAGCATGCTGATTATGCCTTTTCAGCTCTAAACAGTTTTCGTCAAAAAATAAGAAACTTTCGCTTAAAAGTTTTTTGACAAATTCAAAAGAGCGGAATTCCTTGCTACAGAAAATTTTTTAGCGCCATATGATACATATATATTTTTAATCACACACATTCCTTGTCAAGGTTGGCTATTCGATGTAGAGAGATAATACTACCTTTGGCAATAAAGTTCGGTGAATGAATTCAGAACGGCCGATCTGGCAACACTGGGGAAACAAAACGCTGCACCTGTATAGAGGCAAGTGTTGACCATCTTCCCCCACCGTTGTTCAGTTGAGCGTTGTTTATGTTCTGTGTAAGACGCGCTTTACTAAGTGCTTGTTGAGTGTGTTGATTCTTAACTGAAAATAGGAAAATGAACGAACAAAAGATCAATTTAAAGTTTGTTTTTAAGCTTTGCAAGACACCGGAAGAAATTCACGAGGGGTGGTGCAAATTGAACTTCCACCATACTCGCCAGATCTCAATCCTCCAGACTTCTTCCTATTTTCACGACTTAAACTCTCTTTGAAGGATATTTGACCATATTTCTGACATCCAACGAAACCTGGCGAAGCTTTTGAACTTCATCTGAAAATAAGACTTCTTGCGAATTTCTCATGACATGTATAGCAGATCTCAGCGGTGCATAGTTATAGGAAATGACTATTTTAAAGGATGGTATGGCAACTTTCGTTAATGTTTCATCTACATTAATGCTACAGGACTATTCACCGAACTTTATTGTCAGAGGTAGTATATCTCAAGATAAATCTGCAGATTATTTCCAGAGATCAATGCATCTTTCTCGCTTGAATTCTTTTATTTCGAGTAACGTTGATATTTAGGTAAAGAGAAGAAGGATACTGGAAGGTTTTGACGTTCTTCTGGGCTTTTACATAATAATGGTTATTTTTAACATTGAATTTTTTCCACTGGAGCCATTTTTAAATACATATATGGATTTGGAAGAGCAGATTTAATAAGTATTTATTTAGTATAGTAATTTTGCTTTTGTTCATAAACACAGTTAGGTAACTACGGAAAAAATTGTAATTTTTGTACAAATTCAAAATGATACAAAAAAAATCTGAAACAGATTTTACACTAATAAGCGTCAAATTTAAGGGGTGTCTCCCCCGAAGCATCGAAATATTTCTCCAGAAAATTTGGGATTTTATACATATGAATCGCCTAAAAGTGCTACCTTTCCAGAGTTGCAAAAATCCCTCCCACAGAAAAATGTCTCAATCATCTGAAATGAGCACAATTACAACCTAAGAATGACCAGTTTACCCTTTTAGGTACGATTTTCTTTTTAATTTTTAGAAAAATTTCTTTTAAGTTAATAACATTAACACTACCTATCCAAATATATTAATTAATATTCAACGACTATTTCACAGCTTGAAAGATAACGAATTTTGTTGTTTTGCTAACTATTCAATTAACATTCACATGACAATAGGCTGAGGAAGAATTTTTGGAGATGGTTATAAAATATTGTATAACAATAAGATTTCATTAGTATTACAAATTTCTAATACTTTTTGTGCTTTTTTACACATGATTCTTTCAGGAAAGTAACTTTTATTTTGAATTTATAAAGTTAAATATATGTTTAAAATAAAAGAATTGCAAACAGTGAAAAGAGAATGAAGAAAATAATAATAATTATTATTACTAAATGCCTTAAATAAATGATGTCATAAAATGAATGCATAGACATATACTAACATCACTACATGTAAAGGGTAGCAAAAGTATTTCTTAAAACAAAATAATACTCCGTTAAAAGATATGTACTATTCATAGTACACCAGACCCGAAAGCGTTAAATATTGCTTACAGAAACTTCATGGATGGATGGAGAGTTGTGCATGAAGTGGGAGGTGATGAAGTTCTGTTTTTAACAATCAAAAATCCAAAACTAAAATTGAACATAGTTCAAATAACAAATTCCGAGAACTTTCTGTGAACTTGAGGATTGCTCTAAAATTGTTTTGAATCATCTAAAATAAATTGCTTTTGAAATAAAATAACAGTACGCATTTTTTTTTTTTTTTACAAAACTCCTTATTTCTAAAAAAGCGTTACTCATTTACAAAAATATAATTGTTTATATAAATTAGCATCCTTGAAGTTCATGATCCGATATCGGAAGAAACTATTGAGGACAAATGTGGTACCAAAAACAGCATAACATGAAACTGACAATTCCAGAAGAGTTATGGCTGTTTTAGACAACTGTAACCAGACAATTTTTTCCAACATAAACCATATTTATTGATCGTGCTTGTTAAATCACTAGTTTCTTTAGCTAAAATGGGATGTGTTTTTATTAAATATTAAACACATAATATTTAAATATAAATCAGAAATTTCTTTAAAATAAATTAAATTTGGAAACCAACATTTAGAATTTTCGCTTAAATAGTTTTAAGTAAAAATTCTGATGTAGAATATTTTAATAAAACTTGTTTAACATTTTCCATAGTTTTAGGGTAGTTTCTAATTTTCATGTAAACAGGTGTTTATGTTGTACGAAAATTGACTAAATTACATTTAACGTTTCAATATGAACTTAGTTTTTTAGACAATAGTGTTTGTAAAATCTCTGGTTTATTATAATGTAACTTCGTTGTATAACTGGCTACAATTAGGGAGATAAATCTAACCTAATTTTATATGTACTATTTTTTAATTAAGAAATATAAATGAAATTAAGAAATAGATATACAAAAATTTTCTTAAAGTTACTCGAAATACTTCTGTTACGCATAGTCACACAGTCAATCTTGTCAAGATGTGATTGAAAGGAGATGGGGGGGAAAAATAACCATTTTAGACTTCCGTTAAAAGAAGTGTAATCAATTATATTTTTAAGATACTCTTGTCTAAATGAGGTCTTTTGTTTCATTTCTTCTGTATCCTGGAAACTCTTCCATTTGACACAGGATTACGTTGCAGAAAGATTCCGCTTTTAAAGGTTTCGCTGTGTTTATAAGTACCTGTTAAAATCTTTTACGACGGAACTGCTAATAAGTGATGAAAAATCACTTTCAGCCATGTTTTCAGCAAATTGTATTTGTATGTTAATCCATATAAGGACCATGTAATGCATCTGATTAAGGCAGGTTTCTGTTAAAGATAATTATCATTTTGACAGGTTTTACAATACGGGAGAGTGGTACACATTAGACCACCTTCGCAATTTACATTTTTTCTTCTCTTTCATGGAAAGTCCAATCAGCCTAAAATATTCTTGAACATTTCTTAAGTAATTTTATGTGCCTCAGAATTTTTTCAGAACGAAGTTTCAAATACTTTGTTTTAAATTATTTGTTACGTTCATAAAGTGGACTAGAGTGCCCCAGAAGCGGGATGCACTAGTCCACCCTCTGGGGTACATGGTCCTCTATTAAGCATTATTTGAATTACAACATCAATTTATTTCCCTCTATATTGGGGCACTAACAAGAGGAGCTAAGTGGGCTAAAGCCCCTCCCAGACTACAAGCTTAATCTAACTATTTAACGTTTTCCAAATATATTTAAGTTTACTTTTATTATTTTTTAATTGATTCTGCAAAATAGAAATTTTGAAAAATAGTAATCTTTTCACAACTTTTTCTTATACATAAATTTTCCAATGAAATTTGAAATATCAATATTTTTAATATTCAAAACTTAAAACACTGTTTTCTTTTTGTTAAACAAAGACGTAAAGCCCCTCCCACAGGTTTTGCTAATTGCCCCCTCTCTTCCCTTCCACAACCCAGTCTTCTTTCTGTAACAAGTCAATAGAAAAAATGTATGTCCCATCTCCTACATTTTTAATAAAGTGTAAAAAAATCGGACTGAGCTCATCTGACATTTCGGGCCAGATCAGGAAAATACACACCTCTGAAATATGCTAGCCACTTTCCCCAAAGCTTAATCCTGGGTGTGCCAATTTTCGTATCTCCAAAATAACATAATAATGCAATTTTTTCAAGTAAAATTTTCAAACAAAACAAAACAGAAAAATTAACAAAAAAGAGTATTATATTTTTTTAAATAACAACAGATTGATACAATAACATTAAAAATCAGGTGAAGTTATTAAACAAAATAAAGTCATCTTCACGAAAACTTGAAAATAAAACTCCAAAATACTTATAAGCCTGAAATTTTCCTAAAATAACTTTGGATCTGTGAGTGATTTTACGATAACACCGATACAAACAACAGATTAGTAATAATAAAGTTTTGATTCCAAAACTGTTTTATGTTACTTCTAAAATGATTAATGAAATTTTAGAAATTGTTTGAGTACCGTAAAATCCCGTTAATCCGCCCTTCCCGATCAAACGCCCCTCCCCACTTTATAAAAAATTTGAAATTTTCAAAAAATACCGAGAAAGCGCCCTCCCTCCCCATTCTCAAAGGCGATTGAGAATGGGATGAATCATGATGAAATGAATGAATCATGAATCTTTGATGAAATGTGCTTTTTTTCGAAAATTTTTGATTTCATGCTTTTTTTACAAATTTCTCCTTTTTTCTATTTATATATTATTTTTTTAAATAGTATTATATTTTTTAAATAACAACAGATTGATACGGTAACATTAAAGATCAGGTGAAGATATTAAACAAAATAAAGTCATCTTCACTAAAACTTGAAAATAAAACTCCAAAATACTTATGAGCTTGACATTTTCCTGAAATAATTTTGGATCTGTGAGTAATTTTAAGATAACACCGATATAAACAACGGATTAGTAATCATAGAGTTTTGATTCCAAATCTGTTTTATGTTACTTCTAAAATGATTAATGATATTTTAGAAAATGCTAGAAATTGTTTGAGTACTGTAAAATCCCGTTAATCCGCCATTCCCGATCAAACACCCCCTTCCCACTTTATAAAAAAATTGAAATTTTCAAAAAGTACCAAGAAAGCGCCCTCCCTCCCCATTCTCAAAGGCGATTGAGAATGGGATGAATCATGATGAAATGAATGAATCATGAATCTTTGATGAAATGTGCGTTTTTTCGAAATTTTTTGATTTCATGCTTTTTTTTTACAAATTTCTCCATTTTTCTGAGTTTTTTTTGACATAATTTACGTTTTTTTAAAAAAAACCCAAATTTTTTCAAGTATTGCATCAAATATGAAAATTCGTGATTCACTCATTTAATCATGATTCATTCCTGCAAATTTTGTGAAAGGATAGGCGGAAAATTTTCGCGTAAGCGCCTCCTCTAATTATTTTACGATTTTTCGTCCCGTTTGGGGGGCGGATTAACGGTATTTAACGGTAATAACTGGTTACAATTGATAAAATAATTGCATTGCTTTAAAAGCATTAAATACAAACAAAAATATTTCTTACAATGATATATAAACATTTTTCTTTGTTTACTTTATTTTACAGTTAAATAATTATTTTAAAACGGTGTTTATTTGTAGAGAATAAGCAATTATTAAATATTTTGATAATTAAGCATTACATTAACAAAGGAACTTATGATCCATTGTGCCCTATATTGAAGATTTATAGTTTCTCATAAAATTATTATTTAAAGCTTTCTTTTTAGCATATTAATATTAATATTAAATAAAAAAAAGGATTTTAACTTTTAAAAAATGCTGTTTTTATATATTTATCTATAACATTTAATTAATTATAAAGAAAAGTACTATGACTAAAAATTTTATTTTTAGAAGCTCAAAACAACCAATCAGGTTAAATGAATCATTCTGTGTACCGGTGTGTTTTAAAGGAATCTAGGAAAAAAAGTGACCTGAAAAAAGTTATCGGAAAAAAGTGACATAAACTACAAAAGCGGAAAAAAGGGACACGGAAAATCAGTTACCGAAAAAAAGGGACAAAGAAAAAAAGTTACCGGAAAAAAAGTTACAATGAATTGATTTTGGGGATTCATTCGTTAAGTATGAAAGGGGAATCGGAGGGGGAGGGGCTCATAATTTAGGTAAATGGGTTTTTCATGCTGAATTAACTGTTTTGGTTCAATTTTTCGATATACCTTCATACTGAAAAGACGCTTGCCTGATTAATTTTTGGAAGGAACGATTACCACCCCCCATCCGTTCTCAATTAGATGAATGGATTTTTATGCAGAATTATCCAACGTGTGTGAAATTTGCATATAGGTTCTTTTCGATAAGGCTTATATACAGTATATACTGCCTGAAGAGATTTAGGAGTTTTAATGGTTAAGTATAGAGGGGGAACGTATAGAGGGGAGCCTTTCTTAAATTAAATTAATAATTTTTTACGCATAATTATCCGATTTGCTTAGAATTTTGGACATATAGGTTCATTATGATAAGACGTATCTCTGATTAGTTACGGGATTCTTCTGCTTATTATAAAGGGGGGGCGAGCAATAATCTCCCCCTTAAACTAATTAAATAGGTTTTTATGCAGAATTATCCCATGTATTTCAAATTTTAAATATAGGTTCTTACTGGTAAGGTAGATCCCTGAATAGTTTTAGGGATTTTATATCTAAATATTGAAGGGGAATAGAATATAACCTACCTTAAATTAAATTACTTTTTACACAGAATTATAGGATTTGCTACAAATTTTGGATTATAGATTCATTATGATAAGGCGTATCCCTGATTACATATGGAGTTATTTTTCTAATTAAAAATTAAGGCGGGCGATTATCCCCCCCCTTAAATTATATAAATTGTTTTTTATATTCACTTATCCGATATATTTTATATTTTGGATATATGTTATTTCTCATAAAGTGAATCCCAGAATAATTTTAAGGGTTTAATGATTAAGTATACAGTGGGGGAACGGAGGATAACCCCCCTTAAATTAATCAATACCTTTTTACGCAGAATTATCTTATTTGATTCAAATTTTGAATGTGCGTCCATTATGATGAGGCGAATTCCTGATTAATTGTGGGTTACCCCCCGTTCATCCCGCTATACTTAGCCATTAAACCCTTAAAACTATTCAGGGATTTACTTTATCAGGAAAAACCTATATCCAAAATTTGAAATACGTTGGATAATTGTGAAAAATAAATATTATTTAAAGAGTGGGGGATTAATCGCCCCCTTCCCCGTCAGGTGGATCCCTGAATAGTTTTAAGGATTTAATATCTAAGCATAGAAGGGGAATAGAATATAACCCACCTTAAATTAAATGACGTTTTGCGCAGAATTATCGGATTTGCTTCAAATTTTGGATTATAGATTCATTATGATAAGGCGTATCCTTGATTACATATAGGGTTATTTTGCCAATTAAAAATTGGGGCGGGTGATTATCCCTCCACCTTAAATTAGATGAATTGTTTTTTATGCTCACTTATCTGATATATTTCATATTTTGGATACAATCGAACCCCGTTATAGCGAACCTGGTTTATAACGAACTAACGGATATAACGAACGAAAATTTTGGTCCCGCAGTTTTCCTATTGTTGTTATTTTATCCCTTTATAGCGAACCTCCGGAAACTTTTTTTTCTAGTCGACTATGATATTTTTTTTCTCATTTTACTTTTCCGCTGATATGAAGAAAGGTTTTCGACTCTAATTTAATAAGAAAATACATGCCGGCTAGAAAAACATGGTGCAAATTAACGATGATTCTTTTTATTAAAGAGTTGTAAGACCTGTATTCTTACTCTTTTATGGTAGCTATTCTGCAGGTGTGATCACGCCCGCCCGTCAGTTATTTTCCATTACTTCTGTCATAGCAATTCAGTAACGCATTTAACTAATGTATTTAAGAATAATTCGAGAAATGGCAGCTTTGAAAAAAGTCTTCTTTGAAGTAAGCAATAATCAAAAGCTTTTTCCTTAATTTATACTCTCTGGAGTTCAAAAAATGATGAAAAGAGTAAAATTTAAATGATAAAAAAGTAAAAAAACAAAATAAAAAGATTTTTAACGCGCCAATAATTAGTGTTAGTCTTCCTAAGCCTGGATAAAGTGTAAAGATTTTAGTATAGTCAGGACCATTTCCTAAACTGTTTTCTCATTTATCCGAACTAGGATTGGTCTCGAATGTTTAGGTAATCGGCGCTTTACTGTATTTCTATTTGTCTTCCTTTTTAATTAATCAATTTAGTATTGTGCCAGTTTATTGTAATAATTAATTCATTAATGATCGTATGTAATAGAATTTCCTTTTTTTTCTTACTATATCATTATTGAACATATAGGTATCAGGTAATTATATACATATTTTGTAAACTCTAACATCTTTTAACGGTTCGGATATAGCGAACTCAAACTTCGGTCCCTTGAAGTTCGTTATAACGGGGTTCGACTGTATATGTTCTTTCTCATAAAGTGAATCCCAGACTAATGTATTTCAAATCCAAAATTTGAAATACATCGGATAAGTGTGCATAACTTTTTTATCTAATTTAAGGCGTGGGTATTAATCACCCGCCCACCTTTTTAATTAGCAAAAGAACCCCATAACTAATTAGAAATACGTCTTATCATAATTAACCCATGTCCAAAATTTGAAGCAAATCGGATAATTCTGCATAAAAAGCCATTTATTTAATTTATGAGGGGTTTCCCCTATCTCCCCTTTATACTTAGCCACTAAATCTTTAAAACCATTCCGGAATACACTTTATCAGAAAGAATCTATATTTAAAAATTGAAATGCATCAGATGATTCTGCATAAAAACCTATTTATTTAGTTTGTAGGGGAGATAATTGCTCGTCCCCCTTTATCATATGCAAAAGAACGCCATAACTAATCAGAGATATGTCTTATCATAATGGACCCATGTCCAAAATTCGAAGCAAATCGGATAATTCTTCGTAAAAAGCCATTTACTTAATTTAAGAGGGGTTTTCCACCGTTCCCTCTTTATACTTAGCTAATAAACCCTTAAAAATATTCAGGGATTCACCTTATCAAAAAGAAACTAGATTTAAAATTGAAATACATGGGATAATTCTGCATAAAAACCTATTTACCTAGTTTTAGGGGGAGATAATTGCTCATTCCCCCCTTTATAATAAGTAGAAGAACCCATAACTAATCAGAGATACGTCTTATCATAATGGACCTATGTCCAAAATTCGAAGCAAATCGGATAATTACGTGTAAAAAGCCATTAATTTAATTTAAGAAAAGTTATCCCCCATTCCCCCTCTATACTCAACCATTAAACTCCTAAATCTCTGCAGGCATTTTTTATACAGTAGAGGACCTATTATCCGGAATTCCGAAATCCGGAAGGACCCGAAATCCGGAAATGAAGAAGATTGAGAACGAGGTGAATCATGATGAAATGAACGAATCATGAACTTTGATCAAATGTGCGTTTTTTCGAAATTTTTTAAGATTTCATGCTTTTTTGGCTTTTTTTTTCAAAATTCACCTTTTTTTCTGCGGTTTTTTCGACAGAATTTACTTTTTTTTATAAAAAAAAACGCAATTTTTTTCAAGTATTGCTTCAAGTATCAAAATTCATAAGTCATTGAAAGATTCATGATTCATTCATTTCATCATGATTCATGCACATAAAAAACGCAAATTTTTTCAAGTATAGCGAAAAAACTCTGCAAATTGGTCAAATATCGCTATAAAACGTTGCAAATTTCGTCAAATATCGCGATAAAACCCTGCAAATCTCGTCAAATATCGCGAAAAAATCCTGCAGATATCTCGCAAAAAAGTCAAATTTTGTGAAACGATCGCGGAAAAATCCCGTGTAAGCGCCCCCCCTCTAATTATTTTACGATTTTTCGTCACCTTTGGGGGGGATTAACGGTATTTTACGGTATATATATATATAGAGCGAGAGAGAGAGAAAAAGCCAGTTGTCAAACCTTCCAGATTTTAAAGAGCTCTGAATTTTGGATGTCCGGATTTGAGACTTTGTACTATAGTACAAGAGTCAAAATTGTAGCTTAGTGTTTTTTCCACAGACTTCTCATACAACACACTTTTCATTCATATTCTAGATAGCAGTGCTATATTCCTTGTTTTGTTTTTTTGTTTTTTTTGAAGGGGGGGGGGGAGAGTGTCGAGTTTCGGACGGACCCGAAATCCGGAAAATTCCAAAATCCGGAAAGCCCTCGGTCCCGACGATTCCGGATAATAGGTCCTCTACTGTACTATATATAAGACTTATCGAAAAGAACCTATATGCAAATTTGACACATGTTGGACATTTTTTCATAAAAACCCATTCATCTAATTGAGGACAGATGGGGGGGGGAATTAATCGTCCCTTCCCAAAACTAACCAGGCAAGCGTCTTTTCAGGATAAACGTATATCCAAAAATTGAACCAAAACAGTTAATTCAGCATGAAAAACTCATTTACCTAAATTCTGAGCCCCCCCCCCCCCCCACCAGATTCCCCTTTCATACTTAACGAATGAATCCCCAAATTTAATAATAAATCACCAAAATCAATTCCTTGTCACCTTTCTTCCGCTTTTCTAGTTTATGTCACTTTTTTTCCAATAACTTTTTTTACGGTCACTTTTTTTCGTTTACCGTTTTAAAGTATACTAATAATCAATTAGTCTAAAAGAAAATTCTTAAAAATGTAAAAATAAATAAGATATAAGGGCTAGTTGTCTGTGTACTTTGGTCCAATGCCACTCATTCTTCCCGACATGTACCATAAAAGGTATATTTATATAAATGAGGCAAAACTTGAAAAAAATTAATCTGCCTATAACGGAATGCAGCCATAAATAGAAATATTTCATTGTCCCATCTAAAAGAATACCATACAATTACACATGACAACACAAAACCTGTCAAAAACGGAATTTTTCAAACCCTTTGCGATTTTATCTTGGCTGGTTTTACTATAAGAAGTTTACTTTTACTTTTACTTATTTTTACTTTAGAAGACTCCCTGAAATCCACAACCCTAAAATACTCACATATTTACAGATGTAAACAATGAAATATTCAGTTCAGATGGAGGGACAAAATTTGACTCTTTCTTTTTTTCATTTTATATCAATTCCATATATATTTTAATTTGTAATTCTCATTAATATTGCTGAATTCATGCTTTTTTTTTAACTTAAGGATAAATTTATTTCTGAAAAAATTCAAGATATTGCAGAAATCACTGGTCATCACAATTTTTTTATCAAATATATTTATGTTTTAATCAAATGTTTTTGGTTATTATGTCTGGCTAAACCTCAAATGAAACTTCCTTATTTTATTATTTTGATGTGAATTTGTAATGTACTTTTCTGCGGCAAGTTTCATTGAATAATTTAGGAAAAATAGGTTTCATCTTTATCATGAAAATTTAATCATACATTATTGATTAATAACTTGACCTTTGCTTTTAAAATTTTAATAATTTAAAAATGATCTAAATTTTATTATTTTAGATTATTACTTTCTTAATAATTCATTGTATTGTAAACATTCATTATAGTGTCGAATGCATTATTAATTACATTCAATTACTGTTTAAAAATGTAAACAAAGCAATGACCAGAAATCCACAAAATTTTAAAATCCCCACAACTTATTGTCCCAAGATGTGTTCATTTCAAATAGTCTACTGTATATATAAAATAAATAAAAATTCATTTGTGTCATTCCTTTGCAATTTCATCTTGACAGGTTTTGTCACATACATCCATACATAACATATATATACATATAATAACATGAATAAAAATTCTGAATCCCTTCCTAAAGAAATCCTGGCTACACTACTGAAAATAACAATATTCCAATCATTTATTTGCTTTTTTAAACATATTTAAAGCTTCTTATAGTCGATTCTAAGTTAAAAAAATATGCATTTTTGCTAGGAGTACAACTATAGATTGCTTAATATGTAATTTTTTTATTTAACCGGGGGGGGGGGGGGGTTAAATGATATAAAAACAAAATAGCATTGCAACAGAAGGATCTTATTCTTCCTTTATAAACTGTTTCTCTTTTAAAATTTACAAGGGAGTTATTTTACATATGATTAAAACGTAAAAACTGAATAATAAACTTATGAAACTTATTGCATATTTCCATTTGAACATCATCATTATCATTATTATTAATAAATTATATCATAATTTCAAAGTGAAAGTAATAAAAACATAATTCAATGCATGTGGATACAGTTGAACCTCGAAAATCCGGACCTCCAAATTCCGGAAATCTCTAAAATCCGGACATTTTTCCGATTTCAGTTTTATTAATTTTTAAAAAAGACATAGCTGTAATTTTCATCAATTGCAGTGAAATTCTGATAACTATACTAAATATATATATATAGATATATTCTGTTTAATATTGTAATGACTTGCCGTTAATTAAAGACTTTATTATTACAAAAATTAAAAAGTTAAAAAGCGTTCAACAAAATTTCCAGTAATGAATCATGATGAAATGAATGAATCGTTGAATTAATCATGAATTTTTATACTTGAAAAAATTTGGGTTTAAAAAAAACGTAAATTTTGTCGAATAAACGCAGAAAAAAGGAGAAATTTGTAAAAAAAAAACAAAACAAGCATGAAATCAATTTAAAAATCTTGAAAAAACGCACATTTTATAAAAGATTCATGATTCATTCATTTCATAATGATTCGTCTCACTCTCAATCGCCTTTAAGAATCAGGAGGGAGGGTGCTTTCTCCGGATTTTTTGAAAATTTCAAATTCTTTATAAAGTGGGGAGGGGGCGTTTGATCGGGAAGAGCGGATTAACGGGATTTTACGGTATTATATAGCCATAAAATGATTTTTTAATAAACCTCCAAAATCCGGAAAAATCGAAAATCCGGAATCGCCGTGGTCCCGACGGTTCCGGATTTTCGAGGTTCAACTGTACTTATATGTACAAGGTATAATCACATTCAATCAAATTTAAAATTAATTCCATTTATACATTTTCTTGTTAAATATAAATGAAAAACATATTTAAAAACATGAAATACTGAAAATACATTTTTAATTCTAACATAACATTATACAACATGCAACTATTATACTACTACATGCAACTACTATACAACATGCAACTATTTTATTTTTTAATATATATTTAAATGTCTTAGTTATTTATTCTGATATTTTCACATGAGACTAAACTATTATAACTATTAGAGCAGTGTAACTAGGGAAGAATTCCATATCCTGTTCTGCTTTTTTCAGTTATAAATATTTCGATGTGATTGATGCATCCTTCAGCATAGGAGTTTGATTTTTTTTATTATTGAAGCTACTCGCGTATAAACTATAACTTTGCATCAATATTTTCCTTATAATTTTTTTTTTTTTTCAAATTTAAAATTTTCTGTCATTTTGGTAATACTTGGTCAACCAAAAATCTATTGCCAAACTATAAGACTAAATGCCAATAAGGGATGATCATGAATATCACATCCCATGACATTAAATACGATACACATGTTTAAAATGCCATTAAATGGTTTTATTTCGATTTTTTATTCTTATTTTTATTAATATTCTAATAATTTATTTGTTCTTTTTTTATTTAAAATAAAAATTACACCTATATGTATAATTTTGCTGCTAGTTTGGTGATTCATATAATTTGGTAAAATTGGTTGACGGGAAAACTAACTAATCCTGGGTTTTTTTTACATAAATTGATAGATATAATATTATAAATGTATCTAAATATTTATAATATAATTTTGTTTTACTTTTGCTTTCAAAATAAATATATAAAATATGAAAGATATAAAATAATAAAAATAGGTATAAGAATATAGTACACTAGACTCCCTCAAATCCGCAAACCAGAAATCCACAACTCTCTAAAATCCGCACACATTTTATGGATGTAAACAATGAAACTTTTAATTTAGATATTGCTACAAAATTTGATTTTTTTAAAAAGATTTCTATCAATTCCATA
Source organism: Maratus speculifer (assembly GCA_964019185.1). NCBI lineage: Eukaryota > Metazoa > Arthropoda > Arachnida > Araneae > Salticidae > Maratus > Maratus speculifer. The sequence goes on from OZ025296.1 coordinate 356,724,618, forward strand.
TATTTCTTAATTTGTAATTTTCTTTATATTACCGTAAAATACCGTTAATCCGCCCCCCCCCAAACGAAAAGAAAAATCGTACAATTGTTAGGGGAGGGCGCTTACACGGGATTTTTTCGCGATCGGTCAACAAAATTTACAGGAATGAATCATCATGAAATGAATTAATCGTTGAATGAATCATGAAATTTTATACATGAAAAAATTTGGGTTTTTTTTTTTAAACGTAAATTCTCTCGAAAAAACGCAGAAAAAAAAGGAGAAGTTAGTAAAAAAAAGCCAAAACAAGCATGAAATCAATTAAAAAATCTTGAAAAAATGTGCATTTCATCAAAGATTCATGATTCGTTCATTTTAAAATGATTGATCTAGCTCTCAATCGCCTTTGAGAATCCGGAGGGAGGACGCTTTCTCGGGATTTTTTGAAAATTTCAAATTCTTTATAAAGTGCGGAGGGGGCGTTTGATCGGGAAAGGCGGATTAACGATATTTTATGGTACTCTATTCATGTTTTTTTCATAAATTAATAATATTTTTTTTTTTTTTGGAAAAAATTCCAGACATTGCTGAAATCACTGGTCATCACAATCTTTTTACCAAATATATTTATGTTTTAATCAAAATATTATTTCAAATTATTATGTCTGGCTAAACCTCAAATAAAACTTCCTTATTTTATGATTTTGATGTGAATTTGTAATGTACTTTTCTGCGGCAAGTTTCATTGAATAATTTAGGAAAAATATTTTCAAACTTTATCATGAATATTTAATCATGCTTTATTGATTATTAACTTGACCTTTGCTTTTAAAATTTTAATACTTTTAAAAATGATCTAAATTTTATTATTTTAGTTTATTACTTTCTTAATAATTTATTATATTGTAAGCATCCATTATAGTGTCGATTGCATTATTAATTACATTCAATTACTGTTTAAAAATGTAAACAAAACAATGACCAGAAATCCACAAAATTTTAAAATCCCCACAAATTATTGTCCCAAGATGTGTTGATTTCAAATTGTCTACTGTATATATAAAATAAATAAAAATTGATTTGTGTCATTCCTTTGCAATTTCATCTGGACAGGTTTTATCACATACATTCATACATAACAAATATATACATATAATAACATGAATGAAAATTCTGAATCTCTTCCTAAAGAAATTCTGGCTACACTACTGAAAATAACAATATTTATTTGCTTTTTTAAACATATTTAAAGCTTCTTATAGTCGATTCTAAGTAAAAAAATATGCATTTTTGCTAGGAGTACAACTATAGATTGTTTAATATGTAATTTTTTATATTAAAGGGGGGGGGGGGTAAATGATATAAAAACAAAATAGCATTGCAGCAGAAGGATCTTATTCTTCCTTTATAAACTGTTTCTCTTTTAAAATTTACAAGGGAGTTATTTTACATATGATTAAAATGTAAAAACTGAATATTAAACTTATGAAACTTATTGCATATTCCCATTTGAACATCATTATTATTATTATTATTAATAAATTATATCATAATTTCATAGTGAAAGTAATAAAAACATAGTTCAATGCATATGAATACTTATATGTACAGTATTTTCACATTCAATCAAGTTTAAAATTAATTCCATATATACATTTTCTTGTTAAATATAAATGAAAAACATATTTAAAAACATGAAATACTGAAAATACAGTTTTAATTCTAACATAACATTATACAACATGCAACTATTATACTACATGCAACATAGCTACATGCAACTATTTTATTTTTTAATATATAATATATTTAAACGTCTTAGTTATTTATTCTGATATTTTCACATGAGACTAAACTATTATAACTATTAGAGCAGTGTAACTAGGGAAAAATTCCATATCCTGTTCTGCTTTTTTGAGTTATAAATATTTCGATGTGATTGTTGCATCCTTCAGCATTGGAGTTTGATTTTTTTTTTTATTTATTGAAGCTACTAGCGGATAAACTATTACTTTGCATAAATGTTTTCCTTATAATTATTTTTTTTCAAATTTAAAATTTTCTGTCTTTTTGGTACTACTTGGTTATCCCGTCAACCAAAAATCTATTGCCAAACTATAAGATTAAATGCCAATAATGGATGATCATGAATTTCACATCCCATGACATTAAATACGATACACGTGTTTAAAATGCCATTAAATAGTTTTTATTTCGATTTTTTATTCCTATTTTTATTAATATTCTAATAATTTATTTGTTCTTTTGTTATTTAAAATAAAAATTACTCCTATATGTATAATTTTGCTGCTAGTTTGGTGATTCATATAATTTGGCAAAATCGATTGACGGGAAAACTAAGTATTCCTGGTTTTTTTGGACACAAATTTATAGATATAATATTATAAATGTATCTAAATATTTATAATATAATTTTGTTTTACTTTTGCTTGCAAAATAAATATATAAAATATGAAAGATATAAAATAATAAAAATAGGTATAAGAATATTGTACACTAGACTCCCTCAAATCCGCAAACCAGAAATCCACAACTCTCTAAAATCCGCACACATTTTATGGATGTAAACAATGAAACTTTTAATTTAGATATTGCTACAAAATTTGATTTTTTTTAAAGTTTTGTATCAATTCCATATATTTCTTAATTTGTAATTTTCTTTATATTACTCTATTCATGTTTTTTTTCATAAATTAATATATATATATATATATATATATATATTTTTTGGGGGGGGGGGAAATTCAAGATATTGCTGATATTCCTGGTAATCACAATCTTCTTACCAAATATATTTATGCATTAATCAAGATTTTTTTGGTTATTAAGCCTAGCTAAACTTGAAATGAAACTTCCTTATTTTATGATTTTGATGTGAATTAGTAATGCACCTTTATGAGACAAGTTTCATTGAATAATTTAAAAAAAAATACATTTAATGAATATTTAGTCATACATTATTGATTATTAATTTGATCTTTGCTATTAGTACTTTAATCATTTTAAAATATTATCTAAATTTTTATTATTTTAATTTATTACTTATTTTAATATTTTATTGTATTGTAAGCATTCATCATAGTTCTGAGTGCACTATTAATTGCACTCAAATTACTGTTTAAAAAATGTAAACAAAACAATGATCAGAAATCTGCAAAATTCTAAAATCCGCACAACCTCTGGTCCCAATCTGTGTGGATTTGAGGGAGTCTACTGTAGTATATTTATTTATATGTTTGAATTTAATAAGCATTGATATACCAAGTTATATTAACAAATGGAGAATAAGATTATATTGAGAGTTATAAATAGAAAACAAGTCAGATGAAGTCTAGTGTTGTTATCTGTACTAACAAAAATTAAAACGGAATCCTTAAAAGATAATTTTGTGTGTATGCATGTCACAGGCATTTTACTTATAAATTAGGAAGTGAGGAAAGTTCAAAGAAGGCTGACGTATTAAAGGCTATTGATAAACCTATTTAGATAAAAGGATCAGGTGAGAGGAAAGTGGGCAGTAAAACTAAACTTTTTTTACAAAAAGCCAGACTAATAAATTTATTTTAATGAAACTTTTGATGCATTTTATACACAGCAATGGATTGCCATAGATTAAGCATGAATCATTAACATTTGATTTTGTTAGATTGTTTACTCACAGTGATACATTTAACTTTCTCACTGCCTCGAACTGATATAACAGTTCTTTAAGGTGCAATCTCCATTGAAATACAGTTGACTCCCTCAAATCTGCAACTCTCTACCAGTGTTCTCGCTGTCGCTCGCCATTGCGCCAAATTGTGACTAAATTTTCATTTGGCGAATAAACAAGCGATTAGATTCGCTAAATTGCTAGTGCTCAATTTTTTCTTTTTCTTTTCTTTTCTTTTTTTTTTTTTTGTTTTTCATGCATACGCATATGTACATATTTTCAATAAATACATATTTTTAATATGTTTGTAGCGGATAGTTGAAATTAGATTAATAACAATCGTTGTCGCAGTTATAAAAACTTAGGTTTAGAACATATTAAAAAAAAGAGGTACATTAAAGAACTAAAGATTTTTTTTTGTGTGTGTGTGTGTGTATTACACGGCAAATTTGATTGCTAATACTTTTTTCATTTGGCGAATGTTTTTTATTTTTAATTAGCCAAATTACTAACCTTGGTCAAATGTCAGCGAGAACACTGCTCTCTACACATAATTTACGGATGTAAACAGTGAAACATTCAGTTCAGATAGACATAAAATTTGACTTTTTTAATTTCATATCAATTCCATACCTATTTTAATTTGTAATTTTCATTAATATTGTTGAATTCATGTTTTTTCATGAAGAAAGAATAAATTTGTTTAAAAAAAAAAATCAAGATATTGCTGATATTATTGGGAAAAAAATCATTATCTCCTTACCAAATATGTATTAATCATGCTTTTTTGGTTATTAAGTCTGGCTAAACCTGAAATAAAACTTCCTTTTTTTATGATTTGGATGTGAATTAGTAATGTGCCTTTATGAGGCAAGTTTCAGGGAATAATTTTGGGAAAAATGCAGTTCATCATTATAATGAATGTTTAATCATACATTATCGACTATTAGCTTGATCTTTGCTTTTAATATTTTAAGCATTTTAAAAATTATCTAAATTTATATTATTTTAGCTTATTACTTATTTTAATATATTATTATATTAAAAGCTTTCATTATATTCTCAACTGCGTTAATTATTAAATTTAAATTACTGTTTAAAAAATGTAAACAAAACAATGACCAGAAATCTACAAAATTCTAAAACCTGAACAACCTCTGGTCCCAATCTGTGCAGATTTGAGGGAGTCGACTGTATTAATATATCATATGCAATACAGTCACCAAAGTACCAGATGTTGAATCTGAAATGCATAAGTGATAATTACAATTTTTTGACTGCCATTAATTTCCCTTTGTCAATTGATGACAATCCCAATCAATCTAAGTAAAGTTACTGGAAATTTTGAAGTAGCAGAAAAAAAACTTTTATGAGATTTTTCTGTAGAAATTGGAAAAGATCACTTTCTCATGTATAAAAAATTTTCTTGGAAAAGGAAACATAAAACATTTTTTTGGATTTCTGCACATTAAATAAAAATAGTTTTCTCTTTACACAATTACAAGTTAAATGTATACAGTCAAAGATTGATAATCCACGCACCAATAATCCGCAATTTTCTATAAATTGCTTTACTTTACGAATGTAAACAATGAAATAAACAGTTAAGAAAATTTACAAATTTGTGATCCAAAAATGATTTTTTAAAACAAATAATGATAAAAATTGAAACAAATTATAATAAAACATTCATTTTTGGTTACTATAACTTATTTATTTTAATAACAGTAAAAAACGGATTACAGCATTATGAAATATGTGTAATTATTTTTTTTTAAATGCACTTACATACAAATTTTGTAATAACTTTAAAAAGACATTTTTCAGATAGCATATTAAATTAATTATCAGATTTGATAATTATCTTTTCATATTATACTAATTAAAGGATTAAAATGTTGTCTATGATAAATAATATGACGGATAATCCATAATACTCTATAATCCACAATATTCCATAATCCACTCAACCTTCGGCCGCAGTGTGCACAGATTATAAAACTTTGCCTGTATATAAAAGAATGAACTCTAACAATTTAGCACTTTAATCTCGGAGTTTACACAGGTTTTCCTTGCTGAAGCCAGTGCCTGCTATATTTATCTAATGGACCCATCAGGAAAAACAGAATTAGATCAAAAACAATAAAATCAAGCTGAATGTGATACAACTGAGAAATTGTTTTGAAAACTAGTATTTTTTTAAATCTTAATTTATAAAAATCTAGACATTTTTTAAAATATCAAATAAATTTTAAATGTGGTTGGTGAATTATTGTAATTTCAGTATGCTTTATAGCTATAGTCAAGCTTCGTAAACATGAACCTCAAGGGGAAACAAAATGTTGTTCAAATTAACAATAATTTATGTTATCACTATCAAATCTTTGTATTATCTCAATAGGGAATTGTGAAAACAATTCATGTTAAGCATGTTCATGTTAACAAGGTTTGATTTATTCGGAAAATAGGTGTTGTCCTCAGTAAAGAACTGAAAAATCTAAAGTACATCTTAATCTTTTTATTGGTTGAATTCTGCAATTTTTTTTATTTTATTCATTTTGAGATTAATCCTTGTTTAATGTCCAAAAAAGGAATACTTATGTTTCTTATTTTATTCATTTTCCTATTGGTTCATGTTTAATGTCCAGAAATGAAATATTTCTGTTGCCACAATGACAAATAAAGTATTAGAAAACCAACAAAACAATTATTAACTTAAAAACAAATTGAGATACAGCTTTCAAACAAATTGCAATGAAAAGTAATTTTTATTTCTCTACATGACGGTGTAAAAATTGAAAATGTGTGATGCTTAAAAGTTAAAAAAATTTGCAGTATACTGAAAATTGTAAAACTTAACATTTCATTTAAAATTTGTACAGGAATAATCTTTAATCCATGGCATATGAAATATAGGACTCTGTAATTACATAAATCATATTTTGATCATTATAAAAATGATGTTTATTATCATTTTTTTAATGTATAAGTATTTGAAATTTTAGTCTTAGAAAATATAATATTCCAAATAGTTGTTCTAATTTCTTAAATTAATTATTTTTTTTAAATTGGTCTACTGTGGAATATTATTATGAAAAAGAAAAGTACATTTTTCTACAAAATATTTGTAGTATAAACTTATATCGATAATTTATTTCTAGATCAAGATGTTGAAATAAAAATCCTTTAACAATAAGGGGGGAAATTCTCACTTGAATTCACAATATTACTTATTCCAACAATTTACAATGCTTTTAGTTTTTTCTTCAAACTTTTTTGAGAAAAGAAAATAATAATTCAGCGTAACGTAAATTATGCTCATAGAAAAGTACAGTGGATAATAAAGCAAAAGTTTGTTTACATGTGTAGTGACATCCAAACTGCTTTCAACACATGACATGGCTTTCTCTAGTCAAGACTAAAACTGCATTGTTTAATGCTAATTTAATGTATTTTCCAAGATAAAAAAAACCTAAAAATGGTGTCAAAATGCTCTTTTTTTTGTATTCTATAAAAGGCAAGTTAAATTGAAAAATGTTCAATTTCCCTTTGAGATTTCTAATGCATAGTGCATGGAATAGTTGTCGACTGTTCTCTGCTCAACAAGCGTAAAATGTTTCGACACATTCACAAATGCCTGACTATGGAAACGATTTTGAATGGAGCTTCGTTTTCCATTTTAGAAACTTTAAACTACCTATCGAGTTATAAGGGATTTTGATCACGTGTCTTTCTCCCGTTGTGTTGCAGTTCTGTTTTCATTGGGAAATGCAATTCAAAACTGTTAAACAATAGAATGTTATAGGTCATAAGGAAGGCAATGGAGTATGTATTATTATAAATACAAATACTACGAATTATAAAAAACACACATAAAAACAAGCAAGTTCCAGGAATGTAAATTTAGATGGAATAAAAATAATAACAAAAAAACTGTTGTCAGATGTAAGAACATAATATTTGCTTAAATGTTGTCAGACAATATACAATAAAATAAATATGAAGCACGAGACATTTTAAGTATGATTAATCACAAAAAAAAAACACCAATTTTGTTGGCTTGTTTTGAAATACAGTCAAGGATCGATAATTTGCACACCCATAATTCACAATTTTATATAATTCGCGTTACTTTATGAATGTAAACAATGAAATAAATAGTTAAGAAAATTTACAAATTCATGATCCAAAACTGATTTTTTAAACAAAAAATAAAAAGTTTGAAAAAAATCATAATGATACATCTATTTTTTATATAACTCTTTTACTTTATTAACAGTAAAAAACAAACTGTATTACAGAATATATTTAGTTATTTTTATTTAAATGCACATATATATCAATTTTTTAATGAAATAACTTTAAAAAAGCATTTTTTGAGATAGAAAAATAAAATTAATTATTCGATTTCCTATTTATCTTTCTACATTATACTCATTATAGAATTAAAATGCTGTGTATGAATGATAAAATGAAATATAATCCATAATATAATCTGTAATCAATAATAATCCATAATCTGCACAACCTTTGGCCCCAACTACTATGGATTATAGAACTTTGACTGTATCTAATATGTTTGTAAAAAATACCCTGAAAAATAAGTGCAATTAGAATAGTTTCTGAACAACAATACTTGCTAGTTTCATGAATTTTCGAACAAAAAGAGATGAAAACTTGTGTCATAAAGTTGCTCTTTTTGATTTAAGAATACGTTTAATCCCAACAGGTAAAATCTGCAAATCGGTGTATCACTTGTTCTAGGATTCATAAATAGTTTCTTAAATGGACTCTACACACACATACGTGAATACACCAACTCCTTAATGTTAAACCAATGGGCAGGTTATTTTGGTTATTTTAGAACTTCTAGCTTAAATTTCAATATTTTTAAACTTTTTTTTTTTTTGCATAAGATAGCTGAGCTCGATCTTTAATATGGCTGTTTTTTACTTTATAGATTTTGGTTGCAGATTTAAAAAGATACTACTTTCAATTCAAGAACGGTTTTAAAATTGAAAATACATTTAAGAAAAATCTGTAACCAAAATCAAAAAAGTAAAAAAAATATATATTGATGATGAAACTCAGCTATCATATGCAAAAAGAAATAGCATATAAAAATATTCAAATTTAAGTGAGAAATTCGAAAACAACCTGCTTATCGCATTAATACTACGGAGAGGGTGTTTTCAAGTGAGTGATGAGTCCAATTAAAAGTGTATGTGTTTTTATATGTAAATTTCAGTAAACTATATAAAGTTACTGCATTCTGTAATCAGCTATTAAAAAGCATTTAGCTTCAACTGAACAGAATACAATCAAATTAAGTTAATGAGCAACAAAATGTCTTAAAAGTAAACGTAAAAAAATATATATATTCAGACAAGTTTGCTGTATCTAAATTGATATTTGAATATTAAACTAAACTATTTAAAAATCAATAATAATAAGCTTAATTATTGGTTATGAATGAAACATTGTAATAATGATTCGATGATTGTCAGCAAAAATGAAAGTTGCGTCGCATTAAATTTCGTGCAATCATTATCAAAAAGCAAATTGTAAAGTATTGAGTTGAAGAAAAAATTAAGAAACTACCCTACCTTAGCATTAACAAGAAGTTAAATACAATAAATTTATGTTTTAAAAGTCATCTGATATTACAAAGTACGGTTAAGACAACAATGCCAATAAAAGAATGAACTGTGAATGAAATGATTGATTAAAAGTGGCTTGATTCTTAGGAATCAAGTACTTTTGATTTGATTCATCCATCATTCTGATTCAGCTATCGTGATTCATTCATTGTGTTGGCGTCTTTTTGCCTAAAGAAAAAAATATATATAACATTTAACGCGTATCCTCTGGTTCTAATTAATGGCTAATTTTTATAAAATAAACGTAGTGATCCATCCTGTTTGCTAAAGTAATTTAATGGTAGGATGTGTTTCTTCTTTTACTCTTCACTGAAAATTATGTAACTTATTACTTGATCAAGTTATAACAACAAAATTTTATGTATTGCAACTTTTATTTTTACTGATACTTGATCCTTTAAAATATTAGGAAAAACATTTTCTTGCTGACATTTTCTCTTATCTATTTATTTAATTCTAGTTTATGTTACGATTTTTAGGTGAAACAGAAGGGATTCATTTGAATTGTGATTAAGAGTTTGATTTAAATGTTTAATTTTAGATCATTGTATTCCTCACAAACTGAATTTGACTGTATTGAATTAAATTAAATAAGAATATTTTTTAAATGATTAACCTTAAAATAATCATTCCAAACAGTAATTAATTGCATAATATAATACATATGAAGGTTATAAAACTTACCCAAAATATCAGAACAGCTTTAAAAAAAATAGCAAGGGTTTTAAGCAGTGTCATCGCTAGGATAGCTGACACTCGGGGTGGATGTAAATTGTGTAACTCCCAGCCACCATGGTGTCAAGCACGCCGTTCCTTCTAATCCATCATATTTTTTCATCACAATTTTATGTTATTATAACACATGATCATACCATTCCTTATTTATCTTTTGTCCTCCTGCATAAAAAAAAAACAGGATTGACTTATTGTTTAACCCATAGTCTGCATAAGTCAATGAGCTGCCTATATGTAGAAAAGGATTCTTTCATTTAAAGTTTGCTTTTACTACCCATTCGTTGGATAGGTTGGTTTTTGTTCTCTGGTGCATATCTTATTTAAACACACCATCCTATATAAAATTTCACATTCTCAAAAAATGAAAGTTAACTCTATTCTGTAACGTGCTAGAAACTTCATTTTATTTCAGAATTCTTTTCCAAAATCTTACAAGATTGCGTGTCACCCTTTAGAGGATGATAAAATGAGCGGGGTGTAGATTGCCCTCTCTACACCCCGCTAACCGGTTTTAAGAATTTGAAATTTTGAAATTCCATTGTCTTCATGTCTAATTTAGGTTGCAAGTAAGTGTTGTGGTTGCTCTGATAAAAAATATTTTCTATTGTTTCTTTACATTTGCCAAAAATGTTCTTATATTACCTGTTCCAGAAAAATACACTGTACTTTCAGTGATGCCATATCACTAAATTAGAATTCCTACATGTCAGGCAATTCAAAAATTCTGGCCAAAACTCAGGGCATTTTTTTGATAATCGAAGTGATGAGAGAATTTTTGGTTTACTATTTTCCATCCGCATCTCGATTATGGTTGTAAATGAAAAAAATTTGAATTATTTATTAATCCAGTCTAAAATTTGTAAATAAAATGTATAAAAACTACAGAACATGAGCATCAACATGAAAATAATTAAAAATTGAAAATTTTTTCATTGCATACTTAAAAAAAATATATTTATCTAATTTAAGATTGTCCATTGTGTTGAGTTTTAACCCAATACATAAGATGGATTTTTACTGAGAAAGATCAGATAATTTTTGCTACCGGAAATGTGTGCGAGCCATGTAATTACAGTAACCATTATATCTATACTAGTGTCAATGAAGTGCTTGATATGCAATATTTTTGATATTTGATATACAATATGAAGTACAATAGAAGTAGACTCCCTCAAATCTGCAATCCTAAAATCTGCATTTCTCAAAAATCTACATGTAATTTATGGATGTAAACAAAGAAACATTCAGTTCAAGTACAGGGACAAAATTAGACTTTTTTAGTTTTATATCAATTCCATTTTTATTTTAATTTTTAATTTTTGTTAATAATACTAAATTCATGTTTTATTTTTTTTTTTTTATTTTTTTTTTTTTTCATGTAGGAAGAATAAATTTATTTCTGAAAAAAATTCAAGATATTGCTAATATTGGTAATTACAATCTTTTTACTAAATATATTTATGCATTTATCAAACTTTTTTGGTTATGAAGTCTAGCTAAACCTGAAATAAAACGTCATTATTTTATTATCTTGATGTGAATTAGTAATGTAGCTTTATAAGGCAAGTTTCATTGAATAATTTAGGAAAAACACATTTCATCTTTATAATGAATATTTAATCATACGTTATTGATTATTAACTTGACATTTGCTTTTAATATTTTAATCATTTTTTAAATTATTATTTTAATTTATTATTTATTTCAATATCTTATTATATTGTAAGCATTTTTTGTAGTTTCGATTGCAATAAATATTACATTCAAATTATTGTTTAAAAGTTGTAAACAGAGCAATGACCAAAAATCCACAAAATTCTAAATTCCACACAATCTGTGGTACCAAGCTTTATAGATTTGAGGGATTGTACTGTATTTAGATGAGCAACATTTGACTAGTTTATGATCTAAACATGCCATTAGCATTTACAATACTTCTGGACAAACCACGCTTTTCAGCTAATACAGTAGACTACCTGAAATCCACACATCTTCAGACCAGTGGTTGTATGGATGTCTGGTCATTGCTTTGTTTACATTTTTTAAACAATGATTTGAATATAATTAATAATGCAATCTAAATTAACATGAATGCTTACAATATAGTAAAATATCAAAATAAGTAAAGTAATAAACTAAATTAATAAAATAAAAGAAATTTTTTAAATATTAAAAGCAAAGTTCAGATAATTAACTAGTAAAATATAATTAAATATTCATTATAAAGATTGGATGCATTTTTTTCTAACTTATTCAATGAAACATGCCTCACAAAGGTATATTACTAATTCACTTCAAAATCATAAACAAATTGGAAATTGCACGTGAAGCGTCTCAAATGAGGTGCGTTCATATGATAACAAAGTTATAATATCACTCTCATATATCAGTCTCATAAATTGTAAATAGTTACAATTAAAATGTGACCAAACAATGGTCTCCCTATACCATTATGCAATGTAATACTTTTGTGTGGCCTTGTAAATCAATAATAAAAGTTCTTTGCACAACAGATTATGCAAAATGTATATTATAATATCTACTTAATAGATGCATATCAATTTTATTACGTTCGAATGAGTGTAACACCATTAAAATGCATTTGAAACATTTTCCCCCATTAACCGTAATGTAACAAAATACTTTTGGTTGTGCCTGTAATTGAACTATGCATCAGATTTTGATAAAATTTGAAATAACTTAACAAAATTATGTAATAATTGTGTATTTAAAATTTCAAACGATTAAAATGCATTTGAAACTTTTTTCGCCATTGACCGTAATGTAACGGAATCCTTTTGATTGTCCCTGTAATTGAACTATGCATGAGATTTTGATAAAATTTGAAATAACTTGACAAAATTATGTAATAATTATGTATTTAAAATTTCAAGCGATTCAGTTAGGTAGTTCTTGCGTTGTTATATACAGACAGACAGACTGAACGACAACAATAGGCACTACGTGTTTACATAATTACGAACGCACCTAAAAAGGACCAAAAAAGCTTTATTAATACATGAATATATTTGGTGAAAAGATTGTGATTCCAATAATATCAACAATAACTTGAACTTTTTTAGAAATTAATTTATTCTTCCTTCATGATATGGCATGAATTCAATAAATAATTTAATAATATAAATGAAAATTACAGATTGAAAAATGTGGAATTGAATTAAAAATAAAGAAGTTTGTATTTTGTCCCTACATCTGAACTAAAAGTTTCATTGTTTGCATTTGTAAATTATGTGTGGATTTTAGTGTTGCAGATTTGACGGAGTCTACTGCTTACCATAACAAAATTAAGATTTCTTAATAAAACAATAATTTAACAAGTATGCAATAAATCTGCTTAATTAAAAAAGCCTGCATCTATTGAAATGATACTAATAATAATTACTATTTTTTTTTTCACTTTGAAATTGTATATTTTCACTCCCCCCCCCCTCACCAAAAAAGGTGTATACATATATATGTATATACATATAAATCTTGATTAATAAATAGGATAAATTTAAAGTAAAATACAGTAGACTCCCTCAAATCCCCAAAGCTTGGGACCATGGGTTTTGTAGATTTCTGGTCATTGCTTTGTTTACATTTTTTAACAGTCATTTGAATGTAATTAATCATATAATTGATACTAAAATGAATACTAAAAATATAATGAAATATTAAAATAAGTAATAAATTAAAATAATAAAAATTTAGATTATTTTTTAAGTGATTAAAATATTAAAAGCAACGATCAAGTTAATAATCAATAATGTAAGAATAAATATTCATTATAAAGGTGAAATGTATTTTTTCTAAATTATTCAATAGAATTTGCCTTATAAATGTACATTACTAATGCACATCAAAATCATAAAATAAACAAGTTTTAATTTCAGGTTTAGCCAGACTTAATAACCAAAATAGCTTGATTAATCCATAAATATATTTGGTAAGAAAATTGTAATTACCATTAAACAATGGTCAACAATATATCTTGAATTTTTTCAGAAATAAATTTATTCTTCCTTCATGAAAAAGCACGAATCCAGTAATATTAATAGAAAATATAAATTAAAATATGTATGGAATTGATGTAAAACTAAAAAAAGTCGATTTTGTCACTATATTTGAAATGAATGTTTCATTGTTTACATCTGGAAATTATGTGCGGATTTTAGGGTTGCAGATTTAAGGGAGTCTACTGTAAAATTGTCCACTGTGTTCTAAACCTGTCTATTAAACTTGTAAGCAAAAGATTAAAGTTATGTTTATTGAAGGATAAGTTTATGAATGTCTTTAAGTACTTCATAATCTTATTTTTTTTAATTTGTCAGTGTAATTTTTAAATTATTGTGATACAAATGTAGTTAATGCCCCTTTTTAAAGCTGTACAATGATAATAATTGTTCATCATTTCTGTCACAAATGATGCTGACTTTGTTAACAAATGGAAAACGGCATTTCTCCAGCATGTTTTTTTTCTTTGTACAGTCAAGGATCGATAATCCACACACTCATAATTTGCATTACCTTACAAATGTAAACAGTTAAGAAAATTTACAAATTTGTCCAAAAATGATTTTTTAAAGCAAATAATATAAAATTTGAAAAAAAAAATTCATAATAAAGCAGATATTTTTTCAATTTAAGTCTTATATTTTATAGAAAGTAAAAAACAAACTGTATTACAGAACATATTTACCGTAAAATCCCATTAATCTGCCCTTCCTGATCAAATGCCCCCTCCCCACTTTATAAAGAATTTGAAATTTTCAAAAAATCCCGAGAAAGCGCCCTCCCTTCCGATTCTCAAAGGCGATTGAGAGTGGGATGAATTATTTTGAAATGAATTAATCATGAATCTTTCATGAAATGTGCGTTTTTTCAAGATTTTTTAATTGATTTCATGCTTGTTTTGGCTTTATTTTTACTAATTTCTCCTTTTTTCTTCTTTTTTTTGACAGAATTTACGTTTTTAAATAAAAATACCCAAATTTTTTCAAGTATCAAAATTCATGATTCATTCATTTCATGATGATTCATTTCTGTAAATTTTGTTGAACGATCACGAAAAAAATCCCTTGTAAGCGCCCCCTCTAACTATTGTACGATTTTTCGTTTCGTTTGGGGGGGGGCGGATTAATAAAATGATGCATAATCCATAACAATCTATAATCCACAATATTTCATAATCCACACAATCTTTGGCGCCAACTTCTGCAGATCATATAACTTTGACTGTAAGGAAATCATCTGGAAACACCCCCCACCCTGAAAAAAACTGGTTATTGAACAAATAGGAACATTGTAAAATGTTCTTGATGCCCATTGGTGTTTCTCTTCGGTTTACCCATGGCTGATTTCCCATTGGGCAAGCAGAGGCAGAACAGCTTCATGTCATTTATTTAATCTTGAAGCTTTATAACTCAATAGTATATATATATATATATATATATATATATATATATATACAGTCGAGGATCTATAATCCGCGGACCCATAATCCGCAATTTCCCATAATCCGCGTTACTTTACGAATGTAAACAATGAAATAAACAGTTAAAAAAAATTACAAATCCGTGATCCAAAAATGTTTTTTTTAAACAAATAATAAAAAATGTAATAAAAATCATAATAAAACATGTATTTTTTTAATTTACTCTTTTATTTCATTGACAGTAAAAAACTAAACTGTATTACGGAACGTGTCTAAGCTTACTGAACGTTCGAATTGACGACTGTTCATTCGTAGCTATTTCAGTTTGTGCAAGTTCAGGAGAGTAAATAACCATTGAAAACGCACTATTTTATGTGCATCGCGCGCACTAACAGTAAACACAGCACCAGCTGAGAACTAAATATTCAAACGTGACGAAAAATCGTACAATAGTTAGAGAGGGGCGCTTACACGGGATTTTTCCGCGATCGTTCAACAAAATTTACAGGAATGAATCATGATGAATTGAATGAATCATAAATTTTGATACTTGAAAAAAATTGTTTTTTTTTTAAACGTAAAATCTGTTGAAAAAACGCAGAAAAAAAGGAGAAATTTTTATAAAAAAAAGCCAAAACAAGCATGAAATCAATTAAAAAATCTCGAAAAAACGCACATTTCATCAAAGATTCATGATTCATTCATTTCATAACGATTTCTCTCATTCTCAATCGCCTTTGAGAATGGGGAGGGTTTGTGCTTTCTCAGGATTTTTTGAAAATTTCAAATTCTTTATAAAGTGGGGAGGGGGCGATTTTAAAAAGTAAAATAACTTTAAAAATGCATTTTTTTAGATTACTTATTAAATTAATTACTAGATTTCATATTTATCTTTCCATATTATACTGATTATAGAATTAAAATGCTGTCTAAGAATGATAAAATGACGCATAATCCATTATGCTCTATAATCCGCAAAATTCCATAATCCGCACAACCTTTGGCCTCAACTTGTGCGGATTATAGATCTTTGACTGTATATATATAAATATACATGGTACTACTTGGTTATCTCTTGGACCGATTTTGCTAAATTATATAAATCGCTTAACTATTCACCAAATTATACAGATTAAGATTATTTTCATTTAAAAAAACAAAAGAAAAATTAAATTAGTATAAGATTAATAAAAAATACATAAAATGTTGAAATAAAAATTGCTTGGTGACATAACAAACACGTGTAATGTGTTTAATCTCAAAGGAATGTGGCATTTAATCTCATAGTTTGGTGATAGTTTTTCGTTGACGGGATAACCAAATAGTACTGCATATATGTATATTTTGAATGAATCAAAGAAGAAAATGACTCAATACCAAAGCGTCTTGTTTACAGTTTGTGCTACGTTGTTTTTAACTTGATTTCAGAAATGGTTTAAACTATGCAAAACATTTAAATTTTGACTCTTTTATAGAAATTTTTGTTAAACAGAAAGAATAACAGGTAGAAAACATTTATATTTGCGCTGATAAGATTTCTCATACTCATCTCAATTCAAAATTAAGCCTAACATCGCTCCATCTTATCGAAGATTGATTAAATGGATGGGTTTGCTGTTCGATGTTGTTACACTGTATTTTATTATTATAGTAGACTCCCTTCAAATCTGCATTCCTAAAATGCATACATAATTTATGGATGTAAATAATGAAACTTTCATTTCAGAAATAGATACAAAATTGTAGTTTTTTTTAGTTTTATTTCATCCTGTATGTATATTCATACTAATATAAATTAACTTATTATTTCCCATGAAAAGAGCATGTAACATTTTTTAAATCAAGCTAATGCTGATAACAGTGGTAATCACAATCTTTTGACCAAATATATTATGTACACTATTAATCAAGCATTCCTGTTTTTTATTACAATGATTTTAATGCAAATTAACAGAGAATACTTTTCATTAAAAAAAAAGTCATACACTAATTGAAGGAAAATATATTGCATTTTTTTAAGGGAATTGAAATACAGTCGAGGATCTATAATCCGCGGACCCATAATCCGCAATTTCCCATAATCCGCGTTACTTTACGAATGTAAACAATGAAATAAACAGTTAAAAAAAATTACAAATCCGTGATCCAAAAATGTTTTTTTTAAACAAATAATAAAAAATGTAATAAAAATCATAATAAAACATGTATTTTTTTAATTTACTCTTTTATTTCATTGACAGTAAAAAACTAAACTGTATTACGGAACGTGTCTAAGCTTACTGAACGTTCGAATTGACGACTGTTCATTCGTAGCTATTTCAGTTTGTGCAAGTTCAGGAGAGTAAATAACCATTGAAAACGCACTATTTTATGTGCATCGCGCGCACTAACAGTAAACACAGCACCAGCTGAGAACTAAATATTCAAACGTGACGAAAAATCGTACAATAGTTAGAGAGGGGCGCTTACACGGGATTTTTCCGCGATCGTTCAACAAAATTTACAGGAATGAATCATGATGAATTGAATGAATCATAAATTTTGATACTTGAAAAAAATTGTTTTTTTTTTAAACGTAAAATCTGTTGAAAAAACGCAGAAAAAAAGAAGAAATTTTTATAAAAAAAAAAGCCAAAACAAGCATGAAATCAATTAAAAAATCTCGAAAAAACGCACATTTCATCAAAGATTCATGATTCATTCATTTCATAACGATTTCTCTCATTCTCAATCGCCTTTGAGAATGGGGAGGGTTTGTGCTTTCTCAGGATTTTTTGAAAATTTCAAATTCTTTATAAAGTGGGGAGGGGGCGATTTTAAAAAGTAAAATAACTTTAAAAATGCATTTTTTTAGATTACTTATTAAATTAATTACTAGATTTCATATTTATCTTTCCATATTATACTGATTATAGAATTAAAATGCTGTCTAAGAATGATAAAATGACGCATAATCCATTATGCTCTATAATCCGCAAAATTCCATAATCCGCACAACCTTTGGCCTCAACTTGTGCGGATTATAGATCTTTGACTGTATACATTATTAATTTTATTTACTATTTATACTACTTACTATTAATATTTCATTCAGTTTTAAGTTATCTTACATTTTATCCTTTTAGTTTAATATTTTACTTAATTATTTTAATATATTACTACAATATAATCAGTCATTATAATTTTTATTGCCTTATTAAATTGAAATTGCTGAGTAAAAAGTGTAAACTAAGCAAAGACCAGAAATCTGCTAAATTCTGGTCAAAAGCTGTGTAGATTTGAGGGAGTCAACTGTACTAAAATAATTAAGTAAAGTAATAATTGTTCATAATTAAATTGTAGAGCATACTACTTAAATGTGTAGCAAGGTAGCAGAGTAATAAACGCAGTTTGAATAGGAAAAATATATTTAATAAAGGTACGATCTAAATAAACAACCTACATGATAGACATTAAATTATAAACTACTTAAAAACAGAATTTGTAGAAGTTGCCAAATAATAAAATCATAATAAACATTGAACGGCAGGTTGCACGAGAACTCATAGTTCAACACCCCTCCTCAAGCTGCCGCATTAAAAATAATTTTATCACACATTTTATTAAATTTAATTTTGCTCAATGGCTTTGTAAACATATCTGCAGTCATGTTATGAGATTCACAGTACTTTATATCAAACACACCATCTTTATAGAGCTCACGTATAAAACAGTAACGAACATCGATGTGTTTGGATCTTTGACCAATTCGTTCGTTTTTAATCAGGGCTATACATCCTTGATTGTCTTCATGAATCGTAAATTGCCTTTTCTGAGTATCCTCAATTTCACACAATAATTGTGCTAACCACACACCCTCTTTACATGCTTCAGACACAGCAATAAATTCAGCTTCAGTAGAGGACAGTGAAACTGAGTGTTGTTTCCTACTAGACCATATTACAGGTGAATTTCCTAGCATAATTATGAATCCGGTTGTAGACTTCCGATCTGAAATATTTCCACCCCAATCAGCATCAACAAAAACTTCAATCGATGATAGATCTTTCCCAAATTTAAGTTTAAACTCAGATGTTCCTTTAAGATATCTCATAACTTGTTTAACTGCATTCCAGTCATTTTCAGTTGGTTTACTAACTCGTCTTGATAAGATTCCAACTGCTATTGAAATATCTGGTCTTGAGATATTAGAAATATATAAAAGAGATCCGATTGCTTCTCTATACTTGTTATTTGTTTCTAATTCTTTTGATGAATCTTCATTTTTCAAAATTCTGGATTCATAGGGATATTTGCAGTTTTAGCTTCATTTAATCCATATTTTTTAATAAGTTGATCAATTTTTATTTTCTGGTTTATTACAAAACATCCATCTTCTAGTCGTTCAACTTGAACTCCTAAATAATATGACACTTGTCCTAAATCAGATATATCAAATGATTCTTTAAATATTTGCATTATATTAATTTCAGTTTCTTCATCTAATGTACAAATAAGTATGTCATCAACATATAAAAGAATATAACTCCAACCATTTTCTTCTTTTCTGATGTAGAGACACTGATCCACTTTACTGCGTACATAACCATTTAATGTTAAAATTGAATTTACCTTATCATTCCAAGCTTTTGCCGATTGTTTTAAGCCGTATAAACCTTTCTTTAATCTGTAAACTTTATCTTCTTGACCTTTAATAATGTATCCTTCTGGTTGTCGTATATATAATTCTTCATCTATATCAGCATTTAAAAAGGCTGTTTTTACATCTAAATGTTTTATTTTCATATTCTTGGCACTTGCCACTGTTAAGAGGACTCGAAATGTTACATTGTTTGCAACAGGAGCATATGTTTCTTTAAAATCTTCTCCTGGCTTTTGAGTAAATCCCTTAGCTACAAGTCGAGCCTTATAACGTGAAACATTTCCGGTTTGATCTTGTTTAAGTTTAAAAACCCATTTAGTACCAATTGCATTTCGGTTTTGAGGTAAATCTGTAAGTTCCCAAACATTTCTTTCTTCGATTGATTTAATTTCGTCGTCTGCAGCTTTAATCCATTTATTTTGTTCATCTTCAGATAACTTTTTCATTTCAGCCCATGACATAGGTTCATCAACACTTTTAACAGATGTTTTATATGCTGTAATATATCTTACAGGAGGTACACCTTTGTTGGAACGTTCTGAACGTCTTACTTTTACATTCTCGTTCGCTTCTAAATCTTCATCTTCCTCTAAAGGTTTTGCTTCGTGCTCATCATTTAAGTTTAAGTTAATTTTCTTGTGTTTATTACAGTCGTCTGTTTCATGAGAACTGGTTAATATTTCATTTTCTCCATCATTGAGACAAATTACATTTCTTGAAATAATTACTTTGTTTGTTTCTTTATCAAGAATAATATAACCTTTAGATTCTTCTGCATAACCAAGGAAAATTCCTTCTTTACCTCTGTTGTCTAATTTTCTTCTTAATACAGGTGCAATATAATAAACAACTTTGCAACCAAAAATCTTCAAGTGCTTTACTGTTGGTTTATATCCATGCCATATTTCAAAAGGTGTTTTCTCGCAAGCATTTGTGGGTAAACGATTTTGCAGGTAGGTCGATGTCATTATAGCTGCTCCCCAAAACTTTTTATCCAACTTTGAATCTTCCAGCATGCATTTCCCCATTTCAGTCAAATAACGATTCCTTCTTTCTGCAACTCCGTTCTGTTGAGGAGAATGTGGTACTGATAACTGGTATTTACTAATTCCTTCTTTAATCATGAAATTTCGCAGTCTTTCATTCACAAATTCTCCTCCTCTGTCACATCTTAAAAATTTTGGCGTACGTTCAAATTTAGTTTTCACATAACGGAAAAATTCTTCAATTTTTGTTGCTGCTTCACTTTTGTGTTTCAGTAAATAAACAGTTAGATATCTTGACTTGTCATCTATAAGTGTTAAGAAATATCGCTTTCCTGTGGGAGTCTCATTTAGAAAAGGTCCACAAATATCAGCATGGAATAAATCTGCAACTTTTGATGCTCGATGTTCACTTTTCTTAGGATAAGCATTCTGAACTATTTTAACCTTTGTACAACATAAACATTTCATTTTCTGCTTACAATCCTTCATTTTTAAACCATGGACTAAATGATTATCTTGTAATTCCTTGATTGCTCGAAGATCACGATGTCCAAATATTCTATGCCACATATGAATACAATTAATATGCGATTCTTCAAAAACTTTATTAGCAATTTCATTGCAGTTTAACTTGTACAGACCATTTTCTAATTTTCCTTCAATTATGACTTGGTCGTTTTTCATTATTGTACATTTCCTGTTGCCAAAGTGCACAAAACAGTCGTTTTCATCAAGTCGCTTCACTGATAATAAACTGCTATCAAGATCTGGAACATATAGGACATCACAAAATTTTATATTTCTAACTTCATTGCCTGTTCCTCTGTATTTCATTAAACAATCACCAATACCTTTAATATCGAGTAATTGACCACTAGCAACTTGTACTTGGCCTCTTTTTGGCTTTATTTCAGTGCAATAGATATTTTTATCATTTGTCATGTGAGTTGTCGCAGCAGAATCAATATACCAATTAACATTAGAGAATTTATTCGAAGCTTTAAGACAGTGAAAAATTTCATTTTCCGTTATCTCGCCATCTGTAATCATTTTAACTTTGTGATTTCTTGTTTTATGCTGCTCAGCTTTCCATAAATAACAAAATTTCTTAATATGTCCTGGCCGTTTACAGTAATGGCAAAGCTGTTTCAATTTGTTTTCAGAGTTAACCCTAAAATTTCCCTTTTTCTTTGGATCTTTAACTATTTTCATCGCTGTTTCTTCATTCAATTTAAACGTTTCTAAACGACGCTCATTCGTTGCAATAAGTTTACTTTTTAAGTATTCTAATGATAATTCCTCAGAAGAACGAGCTTCTAAACTTGTAATTAAAGAATCATAACTCTCTGGAACACCGCATAGTAAAATTGCAATGATATCATCATCTGGAATTTCTTTACCAAGACCTCTTAGTTGATCAACTACTTCTAATATACTTTGAATATAATCTTTCATGTTTAAGGTTTCATCATATTTCATACTGTATAACTTTCTTTGCAAGAAAAGTTTCGTATTTAAATGCTTTTGTTCATAAACTTTACGTAAAGAATCCCACATACCTTTTGCTGTTTCCTCATGTTTGATATGTATTAGCTGATTATCTTCGACACTTAAAGCAATTTTTGCTTTAGCAGACTTGTTTGCTTTAATCCAAGCATCTCGATCAGCTCCCGCTTTAGTAGGTTGTTCGGATGTAATAACATCCCATAATCCTTTATCGGTTAAAAACATTTCCATCTTGAATTTCCAAACATCATAATTACTGTTATTTAACATTGTAAAGTTAGCTTGCTGTTCAGCCATATTTCATATGTTAAATCGCACTTCTTCACAAAAAAATGAAATTGAACTGTTAAATAAATTTTCCTAATTCAAAAGAAAATAGCCTTCTGGGCCCATAACCTGTTCATAATTAAATTGTAGAGCATACTACTTAAATGTGTAGCAAGGTAGCAGAGTAATAAACGCAGTTTGAATAGGAAAAATATATTTAATAAAGGTACGATCTAAATAAACAACCTACATGATAGACATTAAAATATAAACTACTTAAAAACAGAATTTGTAGAAGTTGCCAAATAATAAAATCATAATAAACATTGAACGGCAGGTTGCACGAGAACTCATAGTTCAACAATAATAAACTAAAATGAAAAAAAAAGGGATATTTTGTAAAATGATTAAATTATTGAAAAAGCTTGAGTTCAATAATATTATCGAAAATTACATATTAGAATAGATATGGAACATTTTATATTAAAAAAGTTCTGTAATTTTGTCCTTGTATCTAAACTCAAAGTTTCATTTTTTATATTTGTGAAGATGTGTGGATTTTAGGGTTGCGGATTTGAGCTGCTGTTTTAAATTTCACAACAATAAATAAAAAAATGCATTTTTTTAAATGTGAAATTATCTCTCATGAAATGATATGAATAAAAATTGACAAGAAGAAACTCTCAAGAAACTGTCACATTTAAATGATTATGCATAGTTTTTTATTTTATAAAATTCTTTAAAAAAAAAACTTTTATGCCTTTAACATAAATAGTGCTTAAAATATTTCCCTAAACACTTTCTGTTTCTGTTTAATAATCAAAGATTTCTCTACAAAACTACAAAGTTTTCATATCTTTATAAGCAATAATTTCATTAAAATAAGTAATGAAAGATCACTATCCGCAATAAGTTCATTTATGATAGTGACAGCAGTAGGTAATCTTTCTCTATTTTTAAAAGAAAAAACTTTTTCGTTATATGCATTTATAGACATGCATGTTTAATTTAATCGTTTACAAATATTCTAGTTATATTGCACTATATTTAGAGTTTTTAATGGTTTGATGTTCAGAGAATATGTGCCAGATACAGCATAATTTACAATGTATTTTTATTTTTAAATGTTGTGTTACGCAAAGAATAAGCATATTTTTTTATCAATTTTCTGACCATCCTTGTAAAATGTTAATGTTTCAGTGAATTTAGAAAAGTTATTACATAATAATAATAATTTGTGCTACTAAAGCAAAAAATGAGCCAAAACCAATAAGTAAAAGGCTGTCAAAATATCGAAAACAACATTTCTAACATATTCTAATAATCATATTTGGTATGAAATAATTTATTTTTATTTGCAAAGCAAGAAAAATTAAAATTCAATGAATATAAGCTGAGTTCTTAAAAAACTGATAAAACTAAGTTAAAATTTCATGGAAAAAGTAATAATAATATACTCCTTTTACAAATACTAAACAATATTTTAAATTCTTTAAGTGAAGCGTGTAAAAATAATCTCGAATTAAATCAAAACATCTTGAATTGTTTTATTTAAAAAATATATCTAAAAGTCTATGCTTTCAACAGAAAATTAGTTCATTTATTTTATTTACTGAAAGATGGCATTAAAACAATACATAAAATCTAAAGTACTTGATTAAAGAAAGTTACTCGATAATCGAGTTAATTTCAGATAATGAATGATCGATAACTCAATTAATAAATCAGAAAACTTTCAACTCTATTCAAAATTATTTCTTTTCTAGATTCTGATGAAGATGCTGCTGTAATGCAGGATGATAAGTGTCAAATTTTTCTTTTGATTCACTAGAGCGTGAATTCAAATAAAGAATTCCAGAATTTTGAGTAACAAATCAGTCATTTTTCATAAATAAACTTTTTTTTTTTTTTTTTTTTTTTTTTTTGAAATTGAAGAGGATATTTTTTTTAATTCTTGAAACAAATGTTCATGGTAGATGTGAGAAAGTAAAAAGTCAGAAGTTGAACTTACTTGTGCAGCTGATTTTATGATATGAATCATTCCTCATTCAAAACCAGCACCCGTGATTCATTCATAGCGTTGGCGTCTCTTTGCTTTTATGTGAACTTGGGCGATATGAAAGATCTGTGCAAATAGACGGAAAATTTTTGAAATTACCTCTAGCAATAAAATGAAAGAACGTTTTTAGAAGTTAATGAATTCTTTACTAAAATAAGTTAAAGGTAAGATACGTTTCTTTTGCTTACTCTTCTACTAAAATTTCTCTATTTTGTAATAAAAGTATTCTAAACTGTTAATGATTATAAACTAGTGAAAACTGTTAATTTTAGTTCAGTCTTGTTATAAATCATATAAAGATCTGATCTACATAAAAAGGAAAGAATAAATTTTAGAATTCCATTTATTATCATTTGTTTTTTGAAATGGAATAATTTGGGGTATGGTTAGGCTTAGCCTAAGCTTTGTATAATGGACGAATTTTCGATTTCTTTATTAACTTTGGTATATTTTTAATTAGTAATGTTATATAATAAAATGATGAAAAAAAATTGGTTGCCTGTAAAGTCGGTATACGGGCGAAAGTTTTACGTGACAACGAATTTGAGTTGTAAAATAATTTTAATGTGAATATTCATTCGTATAGTAGGAAGAAGGATGAAATAATAGTAACAATTTAAAACATTTATTTATACAAAGAATTATATTTAAAACATTAATTTATACAAAGAATCTCGCACTGAATTTCATATTAACAAAATTTTATTTTTACCTTTACACATACATACGTATTTATATACAAATATACATACAATAACTTGCAATACACTGTGTTTGTTAAACACATTTTACTTCATGTTTATTGATGTCAAATGTTGAATTTTGTAAACAGCATATTAAAGAATTTTTCAATGAGCAGAATATAACTAAAGTAAAATGGCTTTCACTAATCACATATCATTAGTTTTCCATAATATACCATCGAATTACGAAATAAACTACACTTATTTTCTTTGTACTTTATACTAATAACTAATACATAACGTATTTCGTCTTAGTTTGATACTATCTAAAATTCCTATTAAGCACCGCCCCTTCCTTGCAGCGAATTCACATTCACGTTCAGAAAATGGTCCCACAAGTGACCGGAAAAAGTTAAGAGAAAAGTGAGCGCGTATCGTGAGCGGAGCGTAACGTAACGTAACGCAGTTTCTTGAAGTGTCTCCCGGCAAACCAATTTACAAGACGTTGTCACGTCAAAATATATTTATAACACTAGGAAGTGTAATTTTAACATTGTAAAACAATTCATTTTACATTTTGTTTCTTAATGTAGTTTAGAAAACGTATTATAAAAAAAAAAAGTGTTATACGCAATAATAACATATTTAGAAAAGGCAGAAGAAATTAAAAAAAAAACTGAAGAATAAGGAATTCATAACATCCAAAAAGCAAAGTACTTACGAAAATAGATAATATAAATTAAATATATTTATTGATATGATTCATTCAAGTTCGACCACCGTGATTCATTCATGTCGTTGGCGTCTGTTTGCTTCTATTTGAACTTGGACGATATGAAAGTTTTCTGCAAGAAGACAATAAATTTTTTAATTATAATGACCTATAATAGAGATATAATGAAAAAACGATTTTAGAATTTAATGAACTCTTTATTAAAATAAGTTAATGTTAAGATAGATTTCTTTTGCTTACTCTTCTGCCAAAGTGTTTGTATTTTGCGATAAAGGTATTCTAAACTGTTAATGATTATTAACTGGTGAAAACTGTTAATTTTAGTTCAGACTTGTTCTGAAACATCTAAAAGACTGATCAAAATTAAAGAATGAATTTTAGAGTTCTATTTATTATGATTTGTTTTCTGTGGTATGGCTAGGCTTAACGTAAGTATTGTATGATAGGCAAATTTTCTATTTCTGTATTAACTTTCGCATATGGCTAATGCTTTACATTTTATAATTAAATGATAAAAAATATATACATATTTATAACACTAGGAGGTGTATAATTTTAACTCTGAAAAACAATTTATTTTATGTTTTATTTTCTAAATTTAATTTAAAAAGACAAGAAGGATGTTTTTTTTTCAAGTGTTATAAGGGATAGTAACAAATATAAAAAACACAAGAAAAGGAAAGGTACAACATTCAAATTGCAAAGAGGTTATGAAAACAGACCATATAAATTTTTTAATTTTAAAGAAATGAAGCAAGGTTCATGAATGTATGTTAAATACTATTCAAAAAGTTAGACATTATTTCTTTAATTTAATTAATATGTTAAAAATATTTTTTATGGATTTGTACAATCATAGAAAAAAGGAAACACCCTCTACTAACTTCTCAACAAATTATTGTAGAAGAAAGTTATTGATACCGAACAATTTGAAATAAAGTCTATTTTTAAATGGTGTATATAAAATTTGCTTAAGGGGGATATACACATTAAAACAAACCCTGACTTTTTTTTTTTTTTCTGTAGAAATACCAAATTCTGACTGCATAAATCAACTCAGCATTCTTCAATAAGCTTAAAAACTAATTTTTATGCAATTCATATATGTTTCTGAGAAATTAATTATTTTAAAATAAATGTATTTTAGAGGGTGTATCCAAACTGAAGCTTAGTGCTTGATTGTCGACTGATAGAGCCCCCTCCTTAATCAAGGCATCTTAGGCATCTCTCAAGCAGTCAATGAAGACTGCCAGATTATAGGATAGCATAAGAAGTTTCGGTACTGCTTGGTTATTCCATTGACCATAAAACTATCACCAAACTATTAAATTAAATGCCAATAATGGATGATCGTGAATGTCTTATTCAATCACATTAAATATAATACACATGTTTAAAACGTTATTAAGATAATTTTTATTTGTATTTTATTAATATTTTACTAATTATTATTATTATTTTATTTATTTATTATTTTTTTGTTATTTAAAATGAAAGTTATGTCAATAAATTCAATTTGGCTATTAGTTTGGCGATTTGTATAATTTGGTGAAATTGGTGTATGGGTTACTAAGTAGTTCCGAAATTTCAACCTATCCAGTCATTTCTGTCATGGATGACACCTTAAACCTTCATTTTGCATTTCTTAAGCATAATTTGAAAATTATTTAGAAGAAAATCTTTTTTATTTTATTTTCGTAAAGCAGGTCTTAATAAATCTAAATCAATTTAAAGAACTCTAGGCAAAGTAGCGTGTAAAAAAACTGCGATTCATAATGTTTTCGAATAGTTTTCTAATTCATATCATAAAATTATAAAAAATGGAAATTCAACATATTTATGTTTTGGTATTTTAGTATTAGCGCTATATAAAAAAAAAATTAGCACATAGAGATATAATTTCAAAAGATATTAATTAAAGTATGAAAATATAATTTAACATCACAAGTACTAAATTTTGAATGCATGTAATTCAAAAACTTATCATTCATGCTTGATCTATAGGAATCCAGTGCATATGAAATGCATCAAATGTTTCATTAAAATAAATGTAGTAGTCTGGTTTTTAAACCTTCTCAAAAGAAAAAAAAGAACTTGGTTTTATGGCCCACCTGATCTTATTGTATAAATAGATGGGAATGTTAGGAAAAAACAGATTTTTTCATTATTTTTAATGGCCTTTTTTTTTTAATTTTTCCGAACTTGAGAAATTGAAATTTCATTTATGAAATAATATTGTGAAAATTTTGTAATAGCTGCATTATCATACTTTTTATTTATTTTTATGTTGAATGTCCCACATGAAAACTTTAATGTGAGTAATCTGATTTCTAAGCAAAAATCTGTTTGAGACGACTTGAAGGGATCCTTCACATTTTTTTTCTTCTTTGAAACACAAGACCCTTCACAAAATTTCTCTTAAAAATAGACATTTCAGAAAAAAGTTTAATCTACAAATTAAATCTTTCGCAAATGCAGTGATTGAAGAAAAAAAATCTCATGCCATATAGCAGCTGAATCTTATCAAGTTGTATATATGCATAAATGACCTTATTAAAAATATCTAAATAGGAACCTAAATATAGTAGTAATTTCTTATTCACAAATTCTGAATATATTTTGTACAAGTATATACAAGAAGTTCACAATTTCACAAAAAACAGGATTACATGAAAAAAATCTAGATATATAATTAAATGCAACTTCTCTTTTTAAAGTTAATTCATGTGCAAAATTATTTCAATAATATGCCTATTAATGGAAATGGTAAAATTAAAAATTTAACATAAAATTTGTAACATGCATTTATTATTTTTTTCTATCTTTTCAAGAATTCGTGATGACCTATTGAATTCGTGAAAAATTTGACTTCCAGTTTTTGGTGAATTTAAATGTTTTAGAAGGTTCTGAACACAATTTGATGGTTTTTGGAAAATATCTGTCACTCTGTGAGTCTGTATGTGACAAAAATTTTATGGGTACTCGATCTCAAGAACTGATGCACATAATTTCACAAAACTTTAGACTCAGTTACCCCTTGATATAAACTCGAGATGTTTAGTTATTAGTGTATATCACCCAACCGATGACGCTGCTATGCTACTTTATTTATAATTTCCACAATAGTTCTATCTTAAGAATTAATGTACATATTTTCATAAAACTTCAGATTAAGTTAATCTTTGATATAGCTTTGTGCTCATTACTTTTTGGTGTAAATCACTCAACAGATGACGCTGCTATGCTGCATTATTCATGATTATTGCAATAGCTCTATCTCAAGGATTAAAAGACGATTTTTTTATCAAATTACAACTTCAGACAGTTCCTGATATGCAGGGTGTTTCTAAATTCATGGTCCAAACTTTAAGGGGTGATAGTACACATCAAGACAAACAATATTTAAACAGGAAACCAAGGGTCCCAAAGTCTTCCGAAGGAGATAGGCGCCATTAAAGTTTAGGGTCCAAAAATTCAAATGATTATGAAAAACAGAAAAATTGGTCGATTCGTTTGCGGTTTTCACTAAAATTATTCTTTATGTCAGTATTGTCTTGAAAATAAATTATAAAGCTAAATTTCAAAAAATGACGATAGAGGGCGCTTTAGACTTTAGAGTAACGAACAACTATTTTTTACCGTTATTTTTTGCATCTCATTAAAGATTTCGTAAGCTTAGACTTAAACTTAAATTTTGAGCTCAAAATCTGAATAGTTGGAAGCAGTTAAGTAGCACAAACTTAACTGTGTTCAGAGGGTTTTAAATTCAAATGATTATAAAAAACGGAAAAATTGGTTGATTGATTTGCGGTTTTCACTAAAACTATTCTTTATGTCGGTATTTTATTGAAAATGAATTATAAAGATAAATTTCAAAAAATGCCGATAGAGGGCGCTTTAGACTTTGGAGTAACGTACAACTATATTTTACCATTATTTTTCGCATCTCATAAATTTTTTTTAAAAGCTTAGACATAAACTTAAATTTCGAGATGAAAATCTGAATCGTTGGGATTGGTTAAGTAGCGCAAACTGAACTGTGTTCAATGGGGGTGGGGAGGTTCAAATTTCAAATGATTATAAAAAACGAAAATTTTTTTCGATTCGTTTGCCATTTTCGCTGAAACTATTCTTTCTGTCAATATTTCCTTGAAAATAAATTTTAAAGATTAATTTTAAAAAATACCGTTAGAGGGCGCCTTAAACTTTGGAGTAACCAACAACTATTTTTAACCGTTACTTTTTGTATCTAATTAAATGCTTGTAAAAGTTCAAACTTAAATTTTGAGCTCAAAATCTGCATCGTTTTGAGTAATTAATTGCGGAAATTTGAAATGTGTTCGAGGGGTGGGGAGGGTAACATTTTAACTCCTGAACACTGTTCAGTTTCCGCTTCTTAACCCCTCCATCGATTTTCCAAAAAATAAAAAAATATATGTCGGAAGCGAAAGGGTTAAACTGGGTATTACACGTCACAATTGAGTTAATTTCAGATGACTGAGACATTTTTCTGCGGGAAGGATTTTTGCAATTCTGGAAAGAGCACTTTGAAATTCCGGAGAATATGTAGCACTTCCATGCGATTCATAAGCATAAAGTCCTAACGGTTCTGTGGGGACATTTCGATGCTTTGAGGTGGGAGACATCCCTAAAATTTGATGCTAATCAGTGTAAAAACCGTTTCCGACGTTTTTCGTATTACTTTGAATTCCTACAAAAATTACGAATTATCCCGTAATTAACTAACTGCATTAACCCTTTCCGGCGCAGTGTTGCCGGGTCTGCAACACCTAAAGTTCCCCCTGTTTAGAGACACAAAAACTCCATGAATATTTCATAAACTACTCTAATGGCTACTTTAAATCTTTCTTATGAGTTCTAGATCGCAGCACCACAGAGACCAAATTCTACTGTTTTTAAATGATAGGTAAAATATTTTACTCTAATACGCGCTTCACAGCAATGCTGTTCTCACTGCGCTTATCAATGCTGTACTTACATGGTGTCACCACTTCGGCAACAGCTGTATAATTAAAATGATTTGTGCAATCTTTACAAAATTATACCTGCATACTCCTCTAGGCCTAAATAGATTCCCTAATTTTTTTCTTTAAATTCCAACTTTAAAGGGTAGTGCGCCGGAAAGAGTTAATGAATAAAAGCAAAATTACAATACTAAATAAATACATTAAAAATTCTGCCCTTCAAAATCCACTAATTTATTTAAAAATAGCTCCGGTTCAATGAGAAAAATTACCATTATATAGTAAAAACCCCGGTGAACATCAGAACCTTTCAATATCCCTCTGCTCTTTCTCTAAATATCAACCGGACTCGAAATAAAAGAATTCCAACGAGAAAGAAAAATTGATCCCCGGAAATATTCTTCAGATTTATCATGCGTTGTTTTATCTCTCTATATCGAATAGCCAACCTTGACAAAGAATCCGTATGATTAAAAAATATATACATCAAAGTTTTCTGTAGCAAGGAATTCTGCTCTTTTCAATTTGCCAACAAACTTTAAAGCTCTAGTTTGTTATTTCTTCCTTATTCATTGACGGAAACTGTTTTAGAGCTAAAAAGACATCATGTTTTAGAACAGAATATAAATTATATTTCAGATTTCTTAAAATTTTTTCAAAACCACTATAAATGTTCAGCAATAAACATTTCAAGAATAGAGTCGCTCTTATTAATTCTGGGTAGCACGTTGTGTTGAATTGAAATGAAATTTAAAAATGAAATTTTAAAAAAATTCATTTGTAATAGTTTATTGTCATTTTCCATCTTTGTGTTTATTTGTATTTTGTTTTTCTGATGATGATTGAGTAAATTCAATCGAAACATGTAAAAATTATTAAGATCTTTTAATGTTTTTATTAGTATTTGACGTCCTTTATAGCAATTAAATATTTTAATGCATATTTTTGAAATTATTCTTCCTTCATCAAAAAACAAGAATTCAATAAAAATTTGAAAAAAAAATGCAAATAAATATATATGAAATTGATACAAAGGAAAAAAAGTCAAAATTTTCCCCTATATCTGAACTGAAATCTACACTGTTTACATCTGTAAATAAAGTGCGAATTTTAGAGAGTTGTGGATTTTAGGGTTGCACATTTGAGGGAGTCCACTATATTTGATATAAAATTATAAAATAAACAAAAGAGATGGCCTCGAAACTCGATCAGTGTGACGTTAATACATTTGTATAAACTGGTCTGATTTTCTTTAACAGTCAGCGCCAGTTGGTCCAATCAAAAACTCATTTCCATCCCCATATAGCACACTTGCCTCCCCAGGATGTTCTGGGGAGGATTCACATCCCAGGACCTTCATCCCTCAGGCATCCCAGCGGATGCAGAAAATTGTCACCAGGAGGTCCTCAGGAGCCGAAAATGTCCGCTTTACAGCATCCTGGCGCGCTTCCCAGGAACTCCTTCAGGGTCCTCCCCGGGAGGTTTTGGGGAAGATTTGAGGAAGTGATATAGGAGGACTTTGGGAAACTTCAAGGTCGCTAATATGTTCAAAAAAATTAAAGCTATGATTTAATTTAAATTTTTTAGGAGAAAACGCGAATGATTTATTTTTTCTATTATTCAGACGGATTTACATATACAAAGATTATTCAGGAACAAATTTCTTACCTTTATTTTTCTTGCTGGATTGAAACCGAGTACCTTGGTATTCCGGACGCGCACTCTGATCATTATGCTGTCGGGTCAGTAAGGAATAAAGGTTTCTAAGGTATAGATGCATTTTTACTCCACTTTTGAAACTTAAAACTAGGAAATGTCCTCATATTTTGTGTCTTTTGCATCCACTCGAAATAAATTTAAGTCAATAACTCTAAATAAATTGTCAATAATTATTTGTTATAACATGAATGTCTTCGAATTTAAAATTTTTTAAATGAAATTGTATTTTTAAATGATAAAAATAGCCTTTTAGCTTTTAGTACTTAAAATCCATTAAAACCGTTCAGTAGTTATAAAATTGATTATGAACTATAAATTTTGACACACAATGAATGATGCAAAACGTTTCTGATGATATATAAAATTTAATTTTAGTTAATAAAAATATTATTTCCAGAAATTAAAATAGCAAGAGATTAAAACACATAGTTTCTTTAAAATTATGAATTTTACAGAAATTTTAATCGATTTTTTTTCTTTTTTCTCTTGGTGGTAGATGGTAGATGGGAGAGATTTGTACCCAATCGCACCCGTCGGCCTAATCGTTCGGAGTTGTCTACGGTTTTCTTCGAATCTTAAACTTCCTTGCGTAAATACGGGTAGGTTCCTTTAGAAAGACTCTCACGGAGGGCAACTCTCATCCCTTGATATGTACCTTGATTTTTTTTAATGATTGACAAATAAAATCTAAGTAAACTCTTTCAAAAATGAAACTTTTTTGCTCTCTCTCGATCTTACTTTTTTTACAGAAATTTTTATCGATATTTTTTCTTTTACGCTTGGTTAAAGGTGCTCTTATACGAATTAATGACAAAAATATGTAAATTTGCTTAGTCTTTTCTTTCCTACTTTTTACTCTTTGAAATATTTCATTGCTACAGTTTCATTGTGGGTGCCACCAGCGGTCAAGAGATTCTACTCTCGAAGGTGGTAGATGGGAGGTGCTGAGTTTGTGCCCAATCGCGCCCGCCGGCCTAATCGTCCCACGATTTTCTTCAAATCTTGGATTTCTTTGCATAAATACGGGTTAGGTTCCTTTAGAAAAACCCTCACTGAGGGCAACCCCCCCCCTCTCTTGAAATGTCTGATGATTTTTTGTTTATGATTGACATATAAGCTCTAAGTGAATCTTTCAAAAGTAAAATCTTTTCGCTCTCTCTCTCTCTCTTATTTATTTATTTTATTAATTAATTTATTTATTTTGACATAAATTTTAAGCGATTTTTTCTTTACGCTTGGTAAAAGGGGCTCTTATTAAATGAATTTATGAAAAAAATATATAAATTTGCTTAGTCTTTTCTTAAGCTTTTTCTTTCCTACTTTTTGCTCTTTGAAATATTTCATTGTTGCAGTTTCATTCTGGACCCCACCCGTGGTCAAGAGATTCTGCTCTCAAAGCTGGTAGATGGGATGTTCAGAGTTTGTAATCAATCGCGCCCATCGACCTAATTGTTCGCAGTTTCCCGGGATTTTCTTCGAATCTTGTATTTCCTTGCGTAAATACTGGTTAGGTTCCTTTAGAAAGACCTTCACTGAGGGCAACCACCCCCCCTTCCTTTGATATATCCCTCATGTTGATAATTGGCCGTCATAAATACAACCAATCAACAAACTCGTTTTAAAGTGATTAGGTATATTTTGGCGAGTATTTATTAACAAATAATTAAATCCGTTACTTATGAAATTCTTATACGATGGTACGAGTTACAGATGTTTGGAGATTTACCACTTGTTGCGGGATTAAAAAATACTGTAAAACCACTGTATTATTTTATAACATAGTAAAATATTAAAATTCTGTATTTTCATCAATAACACACCATTGTACAAATTTGTATAATTTTATTATATCAGAATTTGGTGTGAAAATCATTTGTAAAATTCTATCATTACACTGAAACACTGCTTGAGTTACATAAAATAGAAAATATTAATAAAATTTTAATTTGTTACAAAATCATTTTATTTTCTTAATGTTATAAATAAAATTACTTTTCATTTAAATCTCCATTTAATTGTCTTTGAAAATTCTATGAAATCTTTATATGCATAAAAAATACAATATGCACCATTTTTCATTTAATTAAAGACGGGAAGTATATTTGTTG
Source organism: Maratus speculifer (assembly GCA_964019185.1). Taxonomy (NCBI): domain Eukaryota; kingdom Metazoa; phylum Arthropoda; class Arachnida; order Araneae; family Salticidae; genus Maratus; species Maratus speculifer. The sequence goes on from OZ025296.1 coordinate 356,759,790, forward strand.
ATTTCTTTATATGTAATTTTAGAAACTAAGATTTTAGGCAATTTAAAAAGCCTAAAAGAATGATATTTTTATTTAAAATATAAGATGTTTTCATCAACGAATTTTATTGCTTAAAAATCCCAAATTAATATATGTATATATTTCTTTTACATTTAGTAACAAAATTGTTTGTAACGCTTTTTCTTACAAATTCAGAAATAGTCTAAGTTATAATTCTTGGAATATCGCACTTTTCTCTCTCTCTCATTGAGTGACCCGCAAAACGCATTCTCAGCTGACAACTGACTGGGGGGGGCGGGATAATTTTGTTGAAAATTCAATTGTTGGAAGGCTTGGAAGTTGACTGCCTGAAGGTTGGGAAGGTCACTTGGGATATTGTAGTGTTGCTTACATTATAATATTCTCATTGTCACCGAACTAAGAATATATACTTGGTCAAAGAGGTATGAAGAAACTCCATTCAATTCAGTTGAAAACTGTGATAAAAAATATTTGTTACTTAGGAAATACAGATAAATATTTATCTGTAATTTCAGAACCAAAAAATTATTCATATATCTGAAGTTTTCAAAATAAGGACTTCATTTTATCTTTCAGAATTTTAATAATAATAATAATACGTTTGATAATCTATAAAAATATTAGAAAAATAATTTGTTATTAAGTACAACTTACGTTAAAAAATATATTAATGATAAATAAAACAAAATAGGTTAAACCTTCAAAAATGACATTTAAATTGATGCTTCTTTTAAGAAAACAATTTCTTATCTTCAATACATATATAAATTACACTGGATAAATAATTGATAATAACCTAAATTAAACTTTAAATTAGCGTGAATTTATATTTTTTTAACTGATTTTATAAGAATGTATATTTTTGAACAGCAGATCTTTTCAAATAAATCATTTATTGGTATGTGTTTGGGGAGGGTGGGGGGAGCGGCTCAATAATTATGTATTTTAAATCCAAATATACCATTTTAAATGAATTATCTTTGATTTTGTGTTATGTGCTGTGATAAATATGTCTTATTTCGTCGGGAAACTTTTGTTTATTTTATTTATATACGAGGGTAATTTGATAAGTCCGTGACTTTAAAAAAGGTGGCAGTCTGATCGCATAATTATTATTATGTTATCAATTTTTCATTACCTGTGGCAACACTCGTGAAAGTTTCAGACGATATTTTAAATACATTGTGTTCTATTGCATTCGAAAGCAAACGATTGTCGAATTAGTTCTGATTATGGAGAAAAAGGAATTTCGTGTGTTGATAAAACATTACTTTTTGCGCGGTAAATCATTAACCGAAACTGAAGAAAAGTTGAGAAAATATTATGGAGACTCCGCTCCCTCACATGGTATGGTTCACAAGTGGTTTACAGAATTTCGCTGTGGCCGTACGAACACAACAGATGCAGAGCGTTCTAGCCGTCCAGTTGAGATCACGACCGAAGAAATGATCAATAAAATCCATGATATCGTCTTAGAAGATCGCCGCGTGAAAATTAGTGAGATAGCTAAGAAGGTAAACATTTCAAATGAACGTGTATTCAATATTTTGCATGAATATTTGGGTATGAAAAAGTTATCAGCTAGATGGGTGCCGCGATTACTGACAGTGGATCAAAAGCGGACTCGTGTAACCATTTCAAAACTGTGTTTAGACAAGTTCAAGTGCAATTCAAGCGAATTTTTGCGGCGTTATGTTACAGTTGATGAAACATGGATACATTACTACACACCAGAAACAAAAGAACAGTCTAAACAGTGGACTTCTCCAAATGAACGTGCTCCGAAAAAGGCAAAAACCGTTCGATCGGCCGGAAAAATTATGGCAGCAGTTTTCTGGGACTCACAGGGCATAATCCTTATTGACTATTTGGAAAAGGGAAAAACGATCACAGGACAGTACTATGCTGATTTATTAGACCGGTTTAATGCAAAACTAAAAGAAAAGCGGCCCCACTTGTCCAAGAAAAAAGTTCTTTTTCATCACGACAATGCTCCAGCACATTCGTCTGCAATCTCAACGGCTAAACTGGTTGAATTACGATACGAATTGCTCCCCCATCCACCCTACTCATCTGACTTGGCCCCCAGTGATTTTTTCCTTTTCCCAAATTCAAAAAAGTGGCTTGGAGGAAAAAAAAATTCTTCAAATTCTGAGATCGTTACTGCCAGAAATGCTTATTTTGAGGAGTTTGAGAAATCTTATTTTTTGGAAGGATTAAAAAAGTTAGAACATCGTTGGAAAAAGTGTATCATTATGAAAGGAGATTATGTCGAAAAATAAAATGCACTTTGGTATGTATATTGGTTTTTTCATTTCAAAGTCACGGACTTATCAAACTACCCTCGTATATATATTACAAAAACATTTAACATTTGACATTAAGATGCATTAGGACTCAATTTAGATAATTTTCATAACAAAGTTTTAAAGGATACTCATAAACAAACTTACATTAAGAATCTTTTTTTTTTTGCATAAATATCTTTACCTCTAAGTATCAGAAAAAATATATGATATAGAAATGTCTTCTATTTAGAGATTTTAGTGTATTAATTTAGAAACTTACTATTTAGTTAATTTAAACAAGTTAAATTAATTTGTTAATTAATAAAACAAATAATAATAAAGCAAAACGCAATAGGTTATTTATTAATAATTAATAAAATATTGATAAATGAACAAAACTTGATTTAAAAGATAAAGAATAGTAATTAGTATATAAAAATAGTAAGTAACTGAAATAATAAATAAATTTTTTTAATTTAACTAAAAAGATTAAAAGTTACAGCAATAATTAAAAATAATAGCAATTTAATAACAATTATCTAATTTGCTAATAAATAAGGAATCGAATAATTAATAAAATAAAATTAAGTCATTGAAATCCATACTGATTAAATTGCATTTGATAGTTTATTAAAAAACAATTGAGTATTGTATTCCAGAATCATTCATAAGATGACGCCAGCACTGTGACTTCCTGGGCACTTCCCCAAGAATGACAAACCGGGTAGAAACCCAGGAGTGATTTCCCAGGTACTTCCTCAGGAGTAGCGTCCCTGGGAAGTTGCTCCGTGGGACGTTACTGGGAGCTCATTCCTGAGGACATCGTAAAAGACTCTTCCACAGGACGTCCTGATCTTGTCATTTTAGTTTTAGGAGGAATATGGGATGGCTTAAAGCTCCTGGGGAGGTATTGAGAAGCTTTTATGCTATATGGGTCAAAGCAAGTATACTTGTAATAAGATATTTGTACCCTTTATGGACAAGGCTCTCAATATGGACACCCCTAATATTTTTAAAGGTAATAATTTTGATCGAGAGATGGCTCAACATTTTCACGAAGAAAAGTAGTTGAAAAGATAATTAAGGCTAGAAAGTGTAAAAAAAAAAGCGCGCTGTTCGCCATTTTGGAGGAGACTTGTTGTTTCGAGATGTGCTGATCTTTATTACTTTTAAGCTTAAATTCTTATTAGTTATGGTAAAATTACATTAAATGTTAAAAAGTGGAGTATTTTAGAAAGCTAACAAAACATATTCTAGATTGCTATTGCATATTTTGCTTAAAAATATTTTCCTTATTCATTTGTTATAAGATTTAGTAAATCTACGCCCGATTCCCAATATGGACAGCTTATGTCCCCATCGACTACAACTGTAAGAAAGAAGAAAATTCAACGTTGCCAAGCAATAAATTGAAAAGGCATCAAAGTGATAAAATCTTTGTTCAACAAGATGCCATTTGAACAATCCCCCAAAAACCTTCCTCCAAAAAACCCTTGCAGAAAAATAAAAAGAAGTCTACCTTTAGTAGGATATCTGTTGGTGAAATCGTAGGTACTAATGGTATGATTTCCTCAACAAAGGAGAGCTGGTACTGTTTCTTTTGCAGTATTGATGCTTTCTCAAACATGCGGCCATGCATCACATGTGGCAGATATGTTCGTGAGGATTATGTGGGACTTACTGCCCATGGTGAAAAAGTTTCTATTTGTCCATGCTGTGAGGACTGAGTAATAACAGATGTAAATTCGCAGACAGATGCAATAAAGCTAAGCAAAACCAACAATATTATTTCATAATATTTACTAGTAACTAAGGGCTTTGCATTGGTCTTCGAAGGGTGAAAACTGAGAATGACCCCCCCCCTTTCTAAAATGCATATTCTGAAGCTATTTACTGGCCCCCTCCTCCTCCGAATACTTTAAGATAAATTTTTTATTCCCTCTCCTCTAAAATCCCTTGGAAATGTGGCTCTTCCATACACACTGTGTAGAAAGTCCATAAGGAAGCACCTGTCCATAATAGGGACAGGTAGTTCCTTATATGGACACTTGTAAACATTTTTTTGTTTTTATCATTTAAATTAAACCAGAATAATTACAAGGTCACTAATATTAATAATGATAGTCAATAGTTCAAGGATAGTGGTCACATATTTTTGGACTCCTATGACTTGTACATGGGATTGAAAAAAATACATTTTCCTAAGGGTGTCCATATTGGGTACAGGTATCTTACTTATTCTTTAGGACCGTCATATGTTTCCATTTACGGGATGATTCCATATTCTCTGAAAACCTGCCAAGAAGGATACAGAATGGAAAAAAGGTTCCATTTTAGATAGGTTTCAAGCTCTAGGACCTGTAAATATGTTATGTTGTTTTCGTGTTAACCTGATTTTCTTTGTAATATTCTATATTATTAATTTTCATATCATATCATTACATTTATTCAAAACATAAATTAATTCTTACTAACTGATAGCTGTATAAGAAATTGTACAACTCAACTCTTCAAGTAAGTCAGTCAAGAACTTAACGATGCCAGTGGCATGCTGAAGTAATTTTAATAAAGTCTATCTGCAAACTAATTTGAGAGTATTTCCTCAGTAACAAATATGTATTTAATTTAAGTATTTTATATTCTTTACCTCTTAAGATAGGTCACCTTCACAGAATTCATTACAATACATTTATACTCTTCACCAATGCACTACAGAGAGAATATGTTATAATAGTTTGTGAGGATACAGTCAAAACGAAACATGTTTATGTTGAAAATTTGTGCAAAACATTAAAATACATAGACCTGACAAAAGGCAAACTTTGAATTATACCCATTTAAAACAAATACTTGTCTAAAATGAAATTTTTTATGCTTTTTTTGTCATTTCGGTTTAGTAGTTTTGAGTGTTGTTGACTGCGCGATTCAGAAACCTAGATTCTCCATTTGAGGGAGGGGGGAATCCATGGCATTCACTTGGCTATGCCATTGATTACATTATTTAATTACAGTGTAAGTTATAATAAATGATACGGCATGTTTCAGCAATGAGCAAACACATGAGGTAAAAATAAATTCTGAAATCCGGAGAATTCCTTACTAAACACATATTAAAATTCCATAGGCACAATAAAATTTCATTTCTCTCTATTCTTTGCTAAATGTATCCTCGTTTCATTACATGATATTAAATTATAAAATTTTCTACTTAAATTTACTTTATATTTTATTTAATATAAGTTATTTATTTTTAAAATGTTGCTATTTATTTTATTTACAGTTTAATCTTTATACTGTTAGGAAAGTCATCCGATACACCTGTGATTCTGCTAACTTCAGATAATTGGGAATTTATTGTAGTTAATACAAAAGTAGGATTTTCATTACTATAACTTATTTTCTGGATGGATTTTGAATTTATTTATTTATTTATTAAATGAAACGTAAAAGCTCATATTAATTAATTTTATTTTATTGCAGATGCATTAAACCTTCAATCTAACACATCATTTAAAACAAATTATGTTCAATGTGTGAAACTAATGCAGCAATTTTTTTATCAGATCTTTTTAAAAGAATCAACTTCTAATTCATAAAATCTTTCTTTTTTTGTGAGTTATGCAAGAATTTAACCCAAAACAGTCTTTTTTCTGTGAGATATGCAACAAAGAATTCTTTCACAAGAGCCGATTAAACAGCCATCTGTTAATTCATACTGGTGAGAAAACGTTTTTGTGCGATATCTGCAACAAGAAATTCTCTCGAAAGAATGATTTAAGGAAGCATGGTTTAATTCATACTGGTGAGAAACCTTTTGAATGTGAGGTATGCAACAAGAAATTCTCTCGAAAGGGAGATTTAAGCAGGCATATGTTAACTCATACTGGTGAGAAATCTTTTGTATGTGAAGTATGCAACAAGAAATTCTCTCAAAAGGGCTATTTAAGCATCCATCTGTTAACTCATACTGGTGAGAAACCGTTTGCATGTGAGATATGCAACAAGGAATTCTCAGAAAAGGGCCATTTAAACAGGCATCTGTTGATTCATACTGGTGAGAAACCGTTTGTGTGTGATATCTGCAACAAGAAATTCTCTCGAAAGGAAAATTTAAGGAAGCATCTGTTAAACCATACTGGTGAGAAACCTTTTGAATGTGAGGTATGCAACAAGAAATTCGCTCGAAAGGACACTTTAAGCAGCCATCTGTTAATTCATACTGGTAAAAAATCTTTTGTTTGTGAGATATGCAACAATAAATTCGCTCGAAAGTCCGATTTAAGCAGACATCTGTTAATTCATACTGGTGAGAAACCTTTTGTATGTGAGGTATGCAACAAGAAATTCTCTCTAAAAAGCAGTTTAAGCTGCCATCTGCTAACTCATACTGGTGAGAAACCGTTTATGTGTGATATATGCAACAAAAAATTCTCACAAAAGCCCCATTTAAGGAGCCATCTGTTAACTCATAGTGATGAGAAATCGTTTGTGTGTGATATATGAAGGAGAAATTCTCTCTAAAAAGCTCATTAAACAGACATTTGTTATGTCATACTGAGGAGAAACCTTTTGTATGTGAGGTATGTAAAAAGAAATTCTCTCGAAGAGGTAGTTTAAGCAGACATATGTTATTTCATATTGGTGCGAAACCATTTGTTTGTGATGCATGCAACAAGAAATTCTATCGAAAGAAGGATTTAAGGAAGCATATTTTAAGACACACTGTTGAAAAACCTTGTATGCGAGATATGAAACAAAAAATTCTCTAAAATGTGTGATTTAAGCTGTTAACTCATACTGCTGAGGAACCTTTTGTGTGTGTGTGTTATGCAACTAGAGAATTTTCTCAGAAGTATGCTTTAAACAAGTATCATTTAATTCATATTAAAGAGAAACATTTTGTGTGAGAGATGTGTGTTAAAAGATTTTTTCAAAAGATTTGTTGAAGGAAGCATCTGTTCATACTAACGAGAAATATTTTTGGAAGATAAACAAAAATAAATTCCAAAAAAGCTATCTGTCATATATAAAGATCTTTAAATTTGTTGATTGCAGTAAACTTAGCGTATCATATTCTAGAAGTAAAGAAATATTTCTATCCGTTTATTACAATGCACAAAAAAACCAGTGAACAACAAAAATTTGACTATTTAAACAATTAAATTTACAGATCAGGATCTACAATCATGAGCCCTGACAAACTCCATCTTATTTTTATTATCAGAAAATATTACAAATGTCTAGTTTTTTACTCTTATAAGCCTGTAAAATTTCATAATGATTGATAGTATTTAAATTAAAAAAATCCTTTGTTAAACCTGATCTCTCACAATAAAGTTCTTTGATGGTAAAACTGATTTTCTTATTTAAGCTGAAAATAGTTGTTTTGTAAAGGGAATGGTCCCCCTGACTTACCCATAATATTGGGAAAAAAATTTTATTAATATGTTTGATATACTGGTTATTATTTTGAAAGGTAACAACAGAATGATAATATTTGAAATTAAGTTAAGTTTGGTAAATATATTTTTAAAGTATGCTTTTCTCATCAGGATCATATTAAAAGAAAGTATTCTAATTTAATTGTCATGTCATTACATATATCTGTTGTAATCTTTTAAGTTCCTTAATTTTAAGATAGCTTAATCTAATTATTTATTCGTAAGGGAATAACAGGCTGGTGTGTGTTTTAAGTGTCATTAAATATTGGAAAATAAAAAGAATGAAATATTTGCTTTCTACATCCAATTCAATCTCTAAAATTTTCCAATGTATTGAAAAAAATATGACTTCGATATAGTCCATGCCCATCTGACTATGAATTAACTCTTTCGAAGTATACAGATTACCATGTAATGGATTTGTGATACTTAGGTCTACTATGCGACATTCGTTCTTGAAAATGAATTATGTACAGTCAATCAAGGTAACTTTGCACTACTTTTACAAAACTTTGATTCATTTTGCCATGGTGGAACCTTCTCGAATTATTTCGAATGAGCTGCAAACACAGACTAGTGCAGCTGCCTATGATTTTCTAGATACTTTGTCATTAACTCAAGTGATGTAGCAGATTTCAATCTTTTTTTCTCTCTCTTTGACCAAAGTTACCCTGTTGACTGTAGCATTTTTAGTTTGTTAGAAAAATGCGCAGGCTCTACTCGGTTATCCCGTCGACCAAAACACTATCGCCAAACTATAAGATTACATACCAATAATGGATGACTGTAAATACCACATTCACTTATACACTACGATACACGTGTTTATTATGTCATTAAATAATTTTTAATGTAATTTTTATTTGTGTTTTTGTTTATGTTTTGCGTTACTTAACATAAGAAATTACATCGATTTATATAATTTGGGGAACAGTTTTGCGATTTCTATAATTTGGCGAAATGGATCGATGGAATAATGAAGAAGTACCGATGCTCAAAATAATTTCATGTTATAATGTGGTGTATGTGGAAATGATGGAGATTCACTATCCCGTCCCTAGGCCCTGTCAGGCCCATGCGGCTCTTCCGATGAGGGGCATCGACTGGGGTCGGGATTCGCAAACCGCTAGGCAGCTGCTACTCCGGGCCCCATCCGCACACCTCACTTTCCGACGCCTACGGTCTAGCAGCCAGCCCGAAGGCCGGCCACGTTCCTAGCTCTGAATGAAGCGGCCGAAAGCGACAGCTCCTCTACCCATTGAGTAATCTCAATGGTGAACGTACACCTGGGATTTGCACCCATTGAACCAGGATGAGCCTCAGGATGACGACGCCCACAAGAACGCCGAAACCAGTGACCCATTGCCATGGGACGACGGATGCAAATTTGCTGTACGGCAGGCCCCACAAGATGAAACCACTATAACAGGGAACACATTTATGCGGGTTAGCCGTAGATGGAAGGTGCCCCTAGCAGGACCATAGGAGGACGGGGAAAGTCCATCCTGCCCACATAGACGTGGACTCGCTCTAGGGTTTTTTCGCCCCCAGACCCTGCACGTGACGACTTACGAACAACCCTTAGGTTGCACCTGCTGCGTACGGACACAGGGCCGGAGACTAGGTGCTCGTGACTGAAACCTCGAGGGCCGAGAAAACCCCTCGCGGTGGCTGGAGAAGCCACCCAGTCTAGGCTTTGGTCACCCGAAACACTCCCCAGTCTCCCAGATTGACACGCTCAAGGAGCGCGGCCACCAACACCAACTCCATAAACGTTACTCTCCACACACAAACACCCACACCCTCACACACATCTACAGACACGAACACGGTAGGCCCACACACTAACAGAACACCTAACCCAAAAGTTACTCAAGACGACTCTCTTAAATGCATTCAAATAAATCTACATGGCGAAAGTAGGGCAACGGATTGCCTGGGGGGTCTCGCCGAAGCACGGGGCCTCCAGGTGATACTACTACAAGACTTCCACCAACACAAAAAAACTGAGAACATCACAGGGTTTAACCAAAAGAAGTGGAACATAACGAAAACACCATCCAACAAATCAGCGATAATCACCAAACTAGGAACTAAACCTATGAACATACTTGCGAAAGAATTCACCACTGCCATAACACTATAAAACAAAGACAACCAATTTACAATAATCAACGTATACGCTGCCCCGTCAGCGCACTTCCCGAACGTACTAACAGAGATCGAAGAAGCTCTGAAAAAAGCGGTGGGCGAAGTGCTGCTAACGAGGGACTTCAACGCACACTCCACAGCCTGGGGATACGACGACACTGACCAAAGGGGCAGGGAACTCACAGACTTCCTCCTGCTACACTCCTTGTTCGTCCACAACCCACCAGACGCCAAACCCTCATTTAGAGTCTCACGGAGAGATCCAGACGGGAGGCTGAGGGAATTAAGGGGCTGGCCGGACTTAACCATAGCCACGGTCGCCCTGGGCAACGACATCAGTGATTGGCAAGTCAGCGACGAAGCCTCACTTAGTGATCACTGCTACATTACTTACACAATCAAAAATCATAAAAACATAGACTACCAGAGACATTATCTCCAAACCAAGGTAGGAAAACATGCCAAATTTGATAAACTCGTTAGAAAAATAAGAAACAAATACATAAAAGAACTCAACAAAGTGACAACAGAAGACCAACTGGACAACATTACACTGAGACTGCAAAATGAAATCACAACTATAGCTTTCACGTGCTACAAAAACAAAAAAACACCAGTGATCACTGCACCACCGTGGTGGACGAACGAAATCAAAACAGCCAGGAACAAGGTTAGGGCTCTTAGGAGGAGGTATCAAAAGCAAACTGACGAAAACCTAAAACTACAACAACACACACTTTTCAAAAAAGAAAGGGCCAAACTCAAAAAACTGATAAATAAAACCAAATCAAAAACATGGAAGTATTATTGCAGTAAAACAACGGACACCTACGGAACACACTACAAACACGCAAGCAACAAAACCACGGGACCAGTGAAACTCATTGACATACTAAAACAAGATGGCACAACAACCATAAAACAAACATTAACACATTTCCTAGACAACCTGTACCTAACAGACAGTTCAACACCACATACTATCAAGGCAGACAAAAATCCATTGGAATACGCAAAAGCACCAGTAATAACTAAAGCGGAACTCAATAGAATAATAAGAAACATCAAACAAAACAAGGCGCCAGGGTACGACTACATAGACTATAACCTAATTAAAAGAATACACACAGCAGCTCCACAACTTCTACTAACTCTGTTTAACACGTGTCAAAAACTAGAATACTTTCCCAAATCATTTAAGTTAGGCGTAGTAGTACTCATCGAGAAACCAGGCAAAGACCCAACAAACCCAAAAAATTATCGACCAATCTGCCTACTACCAGCGTTAGGGAAAATGCTAGAGCGAATAATCCATGGGAGAATTAACTACCACCTATACAAAGAAAAATATTAGAGTAACAAACAATAAGGGTTCAAACAGGGGACCTCAACAGAACATGCACTAGGAAACTATTAAAAACAGTTAAAGAAGACGGCAATGATAATTATCAAATACTCCTAATAGCCATGGACATCAAAGGGGCCTTTGACAACATAAGATGGCCAATTCTAATAAATAATTTAAAACAATCTCCCTGTCCGGATTACTTAGTGAACTGGGTAGTGAGTTTCCTCCAACAAAGATTTGTTTCATTAGAAGAAAACGGTATCAAGATAACAAGACAAACTTATGGCGGTTGCCCCAAGTCTTGGCCCGCTTCTGTGGCTACTAATCGCGGAAACAGCTCTCAAAAAACGCTGGGGGAAAAATGTAAGAATACAAGCCTTTGCAGATGATTTCATAACAATTCTCAGGGGTAGGTCAAAAGACAAACTAAAAAGACTAGCAAACAGAATATTAAAAGAATTCAACGACTGGATAGAGGAAAACAACCTAACACTAAACAAAGAAAAAACTGAATTACTATACTTAAACAGGGGCCATTCTTGGAACCTTCCGATTGCAGACCCAAACATCATAGAGGGAATAGAGTTAAATGGTCAGGAATTACATGTCAAAGAACAAATTAAATACCTAGAGGTCATACACCATAAAAATCTAAATTGGGAACCACACTGTCAAACACAAGCCGACAAGGTTAGAAAAAACTTCAAAAACCTAGCATATATGACAGCTAAAGGATGGGGTCTTAAACCTAACATAATGAAAATTTGGTACAACACAGTAGTTGAGAAGACGCTAACTTACGCGGCCCCGATTTGGGGGCACAGCCTTACGAAGAGGTGTAAAGAAATCCTCTCGAGCTGCCAAAGACACTTCTCACTGACCATAGTCAGGGCCTATAGAACGGCCCCAACCTCGGCCCTATTGGTACTTGCTGGCCTGATTCCAATTCACCTTAAAGTAAACTACGAAGCAGCATACGGCACAGTCTCAAGATTAAGGAAGAATGTAACAATACACAACAAAATCATCTTTCACAGAGATTACACTCAGAAAGTAAACATATGGCAAAACCACCCGGCAGAAACAATTGAACCACGTATAGGCCACAACTCAAAAGACACATGCATTTATACAGACGGCTCAAAATTGGAATCAGGTGCTACAGGTTCGGCTTTTGTAGCTTTCAAAAATAATAAAAAAATAAAGACTTGGTCAGTGCTTCTAAGAAGTTGTAACAGCGTCTTCTAAGCCGAACTACTGGCTAGTCAACAAAATACACAACCTAATCAAAGATTCAAGAAACAATTTTAAAATCAGCTGGGTCAAGGCGTATGTCGGCATCCAAGGAAACGAAGAGGCCGATGTGTTATCCAAACACGCAGCACTAAACCAGAACAATGAACGTACATACTACTTGGAAAAACCTAATTCAAAACTAAAAAGAACATTAAAAGACTTAACAACTGAACAGTGGCAGTTCGAATGGGACTATGGGGACACAGGCAGGGAAACTTACCAGTACTTTCCAAAAGTACACGAAAATAGATTAGTTAGCGACTACCTACTCTCACAACTTTACACAGCTCATGGAGCATTCCCAGAATACCTCCACAGATTCAAGAAGGCGCACACACCGGACTGTGATTGCGGTTCGGAGGGTACGCCTAAACACTACCTGCTACACTGCCCACTCACACAAGCAGATCACCTAGCAAACATAACAACAGAAAACGAAAAATTATGGCATAAACAATTAGCAAAAAGCAAACATGTACAGAGAAAGGCAAAAATCATAATCAGGTGGCTCCAAGACAACTGCGACAACATCACGTCACTCATACATCAGAACACATAGACAAATGACCACACTTACAAAAAAAAAACCTCGCAATCCTTTACTACAGCCACTAATCCTTCATGTACCCGCGCGCATTTTTGTGTTATATGTTATTATATGTAAAAAAAAATTAAAAAACTTATAAAACGGCCTAGGATCCTATCGCCACAAAAAAATTATAAAATAGTGTATTTTGTTTTATGTCCCAGCAGTGTGCGGTAGTCGTGCGATATCAGCAATATCCAAGGCCCGAAACAGGTGCCCCGCAGGAACTTCCTGCATGCACGTCGCAAGACACCACGGATCTGCAAGTCGCACACTATGACATAGCAAAAAGCTTCACCCGCCTCCGGCACAACTTGTCCGTCCTATATGTTATTAAAGGAAAAATGGCCTAGGTCTAAAACCCTACGGTCAACAATAAAAAATCATAAAATGCTAAATTAATGATATGTCTCATGATCACAGCAATAAGCGGTAGTCGTGCAGTAACAGCAGTATCCACGTCCCGAAACAGGTGCCCCGCAATAATACTATTGCAAGCACGTCGAAAGACATCTCGGATCTGCAAGCTGCACATTACGACAAATCAAAAAGCTTCATCCGCCCCCGCCTAACTGCTTGTCCGTCCAGATGTAAACAACATAAGTTATATATTACAAAAAAAAATCAAAAGGGAATTCACGGGGTGTGCTTGGGTTAAGTGAACTATCTGGTTAATTTTAAGCAATAGCAATGTTACTAATCCATTTACTTTCCAGGATTCCCTCCCCTAGGACTTAGCTCCCGAAAATTTCAAGTTGACCTAATCGACGCAGGGACTCAAGGGACCCTGTGCGGTCCGAAGAGATTCGGGAGCAACAAACAAGTCCACTGCACCAGAACCGTACAGGTTGACCTCATACACGCAGAGACTCAAGGGACTCTGGCCGGTCCGATACCGTTCTGGAATCCCCCCCTAGTGGGCTAACGCCTCTCAGGCTTTCAAGTTGACCTCATTGACGCAGGGACCCACGGGATTCTTTACGGTCCGAAGAGCAATCGCAAGCAACCTACTAGCCCATTTACCCCGAACCGCACACGCTGACCTCATGGACGCAGAGACTCAAGGGACTGTGCGGTCCGAAACATGTTCGGGGTTTTCCTTTTTCGTTTTTTCCCTTGTTTTTTTCTAGTGACAGTACGCCTCTTTATTAGGTGCATTTGGACTCTGTCCGCACGAGCTACCGGACCCGCTCCAATGGGACAGGCCATGGAGCACTTTTTTTCTTTTTCTTTTTTTTGGGTACGGTAGAAAGGAGGGATCTAGTCATCACCAGCAGCGATTCGACTGCCTTGCATTTCGGCCCAAAAATTCTCCCTTTTCTGGCACTACTTAGCATTTCGGCTTTTTTAGTTTTGGTTATTTTTTTTTTCTAAATCTCCCTCAAAATTGTCCCCCCTGTTGTCTGCTAAGGACATGCCACCTTCTCGGCTCAAAAAAATTTTAGCTCCAGCCCCATTTTACCTGGCACGGCGAGTGGGAGTGATGTGCGGTGCCAAACTCAGTACATTCACAAAGGCAATAAACCACTCAGTCCAGTAACCGTTAGCCACAATCAGCCGACCTCGGCACTTGTCTGCGTAGATCGTCCCCACTTTGCCGGCTAAAATTCCATCATGTACGCTAATGGCGCCTGGTGCATGTAAAATCCGTCGTGAGTGCAAAGTCCTCTAAGTTACCTGTGAATTATACCTCTGGAGGTGCCTTGCCAGCTGAAGGTCTCGTCATCTGATCAAGACTCTAAATTACGAGACCATCTTGCGAAGCCAATTGCAGTTCAAACATCAGGATGTACCATTAATTAACAAGCGACACAAAGTATGCTCAACGACAAGCAAGTACTGCAGAAATGATGGCATGCGAAGCAAAGTTTATTGCCACTACGTGGCAATTAGGCGGTCGTCCGCCCCGATACCAGGTATCTAACCCGTTAAGCTGAGAAAACTCGGCAGGTAGGGGCCTGGTCATCGGTTAGAAAGAAAGAAAGTCAGTATAGATAGTGTAAATCCGTCAATATATTTTTTTTCCAAAAGGAATGCAGGATTTATCCTATACTACGTATGATGGATAAGTAATAAATGTAAAAAATAAACTAGTCATTTAAATGCTTATTTTCTGATTTTGATGATGATCATTTTTTTTAATTTAATAAAAATGTAAAATGCTATTTTTTCCTTTTAGGATTTCATTTTTACTACTACCAAGAATGAAAAATAATCAAAACAGAAACAAGAAAAAAGTAAACGAGAAAGTCTTATTTCTCATCTTAGTACTTTCCTTAACAAATTGTGGAATTTCATTATAAAATACTAAAAACGTAACTATATTTACTATGTACTAAACCTTTTATTATCAAGTCAACTATTTACGGCATTGAACTTATTCACATGAAAAAATTATCTTTCATATTCATCTATCAAATCATATTCATAATTTTCAAGCAAATACCTTTAAAATATAATTTAACCCAGTCCTCTAAGAAATTTTAAATTAAATCTAAAACTCACACCATCAATAATGAATAGAAATATCTAAATTGTATAATTCAATTTTCTTAACTGACAGCTAAGGTGATTATCTACTATCAAATAAACAGGCAGTGTTATTAAACGGCTTGTAATATTAAAGCATTAGCCTTACGTTTTGTCCACGGCCAAACTCGATTCCCCTTTGGCTCAGACAAAAGATCTTTAGTGAGAAGATACTAGGGCAAGGCAAAATTATTACAGCGCAGAATATCCACATACCCTGCTCACAGATAAATCAAAATGATCCCTTTCTGTTCGGAAAAGAGGTACCTATTTACCATAGATGAATACATTTGTTAATTCTCCCGGAATCTGATACATGATGAAAATATTTCAAAAAGAAATCGAAAATGTACCTCACAGAAGGAAGGCACATTTTCTTATGTATATTTTTCCGGTTTAGACATACAAATCTTCCATCAGATTCCGGAATAATTCAGAGATGTTGGCATCTATGATTTACACGTTAAAAGATCAAAATACGCAGGTTGTTATTTAGAAATGATCGACTAGATACAAAAATATGCAAATAGAAAATTAATTCATTTCTAATAATTTTTTTTTACGAAAAAAGCATAGAAAGAGCCATAAATCAACGGCTACTGATGTTTTTCGAGACACACATTCATGCAGAAGACGGCAACTTTCATGACAAACGCTCTGGCCTATCAGATTTCGAGGTGCCAAAATCTGGTTGGGGAAAGTAGCACGTCAAAAATGCTCAAATCACATCGTGATCAGAGAGGATCCGGAAAAAAAAGTTTAGAGTGTTGTTAAATAAAAAAGGGCAACTTTGTGACATAAGTTTTAATTCATTTTTGTTCGGAAATGCCTGAAACGAGCAAGTGTTGTTATTCAGATACTACCGAATCGCTCTCATTTTTCTGTTTTTGAGCAAATGCAATAGATATTTCAGAGAAAGCCATCAAAAAGGATATTTTGAACCGCATTTTCCGACGAAAGCAGAAAAACCGAAAAGGGAAAAAAATCACGTGATCAAAATGAGCTTATAACTCGGTAGGTAATTTAATGATCACAAAATGGAAAACTGAGTTCGATTCGAAATCGCTTCCAGTACTCAGGCATTTCAATTTCCCATCTTTCCGCTAAAAAAGGAATTTGTTAATGTGGCAAAATGTTTTGTGCTTATTGAGCAGAGCAGTAAAGAACAAACACCCTTAAGGGTGTTCTTAAATCAAAAAGGGCAACTTTGTGACACATGCTTTAATTTATTTTTGTCCAGACAATGCATGAAAATAGCAGGTGTTATTATTCAGAAACTGTCTAATTGTACCCAATTTTCTGTTTCTTAAAAAAAAACAATAGATTTTTCATACCAAGCCTTCAAAATTGATACTTTTGGGCACATTCCCGATGAAAGCAGAAAAACTGATCGAAAAGCAGGAGAAAAACGGGTAATCAAATGATCGAAATAGCTTAGTACTGGATACGTAATTTAATTATCATAAAATGGAAGAATAAGTTCGATTGAAATTCGCTTCCAATCGTCAGGCATTCCAATTTCCTATCTTTCCGCTAAAAAATGAATTTGTTAACACTAGAACCGCGGGAAATTTTACTCATATTTCATAAAAATATCTCACACCAGATTTTTTAATTAAACTATTTAACTTACCGTATTTTCGGGCGTAAGCGGCGCTTCTGCCGCGGCGGCGGATACGATATTTTTTCCCCTGCAGCGATATTCATTACAGGATTCTGATCGGAATTTTTCTGAAAATTGTGAAAAGTCAATCATCAGGAAGAAAATGCGAATCATAAAAGATATCGCGAATTTTGACAACAAATGCTAGCCTAATTTATGTCAATCATTCGCAGAAAAAGCAAGAATTTTATCAAAGGATCCGGAGAAAAAAAACACGACTTTTATCAAAGATTCGCGGGAAAAGCGCGAATATGTATAAACTATTCTAATTCGGAATTTAAGTAACTTATTCTGCGAAGAAATTTCTGGTTTCAATCGACACTTATTCGTTTGGTACGGGTTAAAATGACCCGTCGCCGCGGTTCTAGTGTTAATGTATCAAAATGTTTTGTGCTTATTGAGAGAGCATTTCAGAACAAACACCCTTAAATTCAAAAGTTACGTATGTTTGTCCGCAGAATTCGAATATGAAAATAAAAAATAGGGGGTCATCAATTAACATTTGAAAGCCTGACCACCTCTAACCTCCAGGGGGCTCGGTTGTGGCAGTCAAATTTGGTAACACTGAGTACATTTATATAAAAAAAATATTTGACATCTGATATGTATTTCTCGAATTATTCGAGCGTTTGTAGACTTTTCGGACACCCTGTATATAAAATATTTTTTGTTGACTTAGCAAAGGGTAGGGTAGTGCCGTAAACTTTGGGTGCGGGTGGAATTATAGGAATATTATTGGAAATATTTTAAGAATTGATTAGTTACTGCAATTACAAAATAGCAAGAAGTGCAGAAAATTTTTCAATATTCCAAAAAAAAAGGAATTTTTCTTTCTTTTTTTGTAATTTAATGTATGTTTTTCAATTTAACATTTTTTTCAAAGTGTCAAACAATAGAAATGTTTGACAAACAAATTTTGATGTTTGAAAATTTTTAAATAAAAAAATATTCTAATTCTTCGATCCCTTCGAGATTTATAACGCTCGTGTGTATCGTCAAAATGGGCATGTGGAATTTCTTTTTGGCACAATTAATAAATAAACAATATTTAACTTTTTAAATTAAAACATTTTTTTGATACTTCACAAGTAAAAGGAATGTTTAAAAAGTACGGTACATTCCAAATTAAATTTTGTGTACGCGATGCGTTCTAATATATTTTTATTAATATGTTTTATTCAGTTGTTTCAACCTCTTGTGTTAATTTTTGTAACAAATAAGTTAAATCAAATATATAATACCTATATATATATATATCACAAATTTAAATTTTTTTCTCCAAAATTAACCTTCATAGTATATTAATTTCCTTATTTCAATATTCCGAACTTAGTTCAATTTATTAAATTAAAATATTGTTTCTAGATCTAATTTATTAATCTTTATGTAAACGATATAAATTCTTAATTCGTCTTAAAATACATTTATTCCAGTATGCGTAAATTTAAAAAGATGGCTCTAAATTAAAAATCATACAAAAAACTGCTGGAACCAGAGAGAAAAGTAGAGCTCGATTAAAAAAAAATCTTACGGTAAAATTTGGGAAATATTTTCAATGTGCGTGCAAAAGAAAGGGAATCAGATGATCTGTAAAGCTTATGAAATAACCTAAATTTTTGTTAGCTGAAAATGAGGACTGAGCTGTACTGGTGCCTTATATTCAGAATTATACTATTATCCCCTCAATATGATTACTGAGGAAAGTAGTCAATAGGATATATTGCTATGTTGTCTCAAATCGGTTAAGCCCCACAATGCTAAACAAATATAAAACATGATGTGATAATTAAAGTATAACATTAATATAATCAAGTTGTTGAGAAATTGATGTAGATAAGTATGTTTGAACACAAATATTTAGTATATGATTGAATCGTATCTATTCAAGGTTTTGAGTTTACTTGGAGCTTTGATCTTCCAGTTATCAAAACAGCTGGTATGGAATTGTGTTCACACTTTGTACAGAACGAACCGTTCTCATACTTAATTACATCAGCCTGTAACATATAGTTATGAACCCAAATTTTTAAACTGGTTATGGATGATTGAAATACGGAAATAATTAAAAATGCCTCTTTTTCCCTAAGTGATTTTAAAGCACCAGTAAAGCTCAGTCCTCATTTTCAGCTAACAAAAATTTGGTTATTTCATAAGCTTTACAGATCATCTGATTTCCTTTCTTTTGCACGCACATTGAAAATATTTCCCATATTTTACTATAAGATTTTTTTTAAATCGAGCTCTACTTTTCTCTCTGGTTCCACCAGTTTTTTGTATGATTTCATAGCTTTTTCAGATCCTTTCAGGAACTTTATCTATCACCTTAAACTACAAATCTAAACTATTATTAGTATTACTTTAAAATTATTAGCAGGCGTATTAGTTTGGCAAAATACTTGAAATGACGCCAAGTTGGCTTTAATTTTGGCGAGTAATTTTGGACGCCAAATTTTGCGATATATCGCCAAGTTGGCAACATTTGGCGACAGAACCGCCCCCTCCCTGATGATAGTCCCACTGCAGTTTCTCGGTATCTACGTAGATTTTCTTATGACGATAGGTATCTACATAGATTTTCATAGCTTCATTTTCAAAGTTATTTTTATAAATATAGAAGAATTTTTTTTCTAATTATCCCTTTTTAATTGAAATATCTATATTGTAGTAACTGTTTTACTTCGAAAACACTCAAATAAAGGTGCGATGTTGTTTTAATTCATATTTAATTACAGTTTATATATATGTTTATGAAAAATATGCATTTTCTATTTCGAATGACGTCAATTTCAAAGGTTCAAAACTATCAGGAGAATCAGAATTTTTATTGATCTATAAAAAAAAGAACACGTGTTATCGTTTCTTTTTTAAATTATTGAATTGTTTTTTAGTTGGTGGCACTTCGAAAGCAAGAATTGAATTAGCAATTAAAAAGGAGAGATTTCTATAATGTTAAATTATGAAAGGAATAGCGTTATATAAATTTTAAATGGGTGCCATTTCCTTAATTTTTGATATTTTTTTACCAGACCTTCGAAAGGCACATCCTTAAATTAAAAGCTTTCGAACAAGCTATTACACGTCACTGAATGTTTCCTGGTTCGAGTTATAATTGAGTTGTTTCTCTTTTTTGTTGTTTCAAGAGCAAAAAGTGCCAAAACAGGGGTTCTGGATCTCCGAAACTAATCGATGGATCTGGATGAATTTTTGTAAACTTTGAGATCTAGGGTAGGACACTTCCCATTTTGAATTTCGTCTCAATCCGATGATTGGGTCCAAACTTATTAAGAGGCAAACTTTGGACTTTAAGATTAGAGATGCAGCTGAGCTCTACTATACAGCTGTATAATAGTACTATCGTGCTGTATGATATTCTTAATTAAACTTTATTTCTTAATATTCCAAATAAAACTCATTTTTTCTATGTTTTTATCAACCCTTTTTAAGAAAGTCTTATTAAATTTGTTCCAAAATCATACCTTTCAAAAAAAAATATCATTATTTTTAATTTATTTATTTTTCCTCCTTCAACATTTGATATTTGTACATCAATAAATTCATTTTTTTTCTTTTTCTCTAAAAATTAATCGTTTGCAAAAATATCGTCTGTCTAATCAGAATTTTGAGTCGATTATAAATTAGTTAAATAATATTTAAAAAATAATAAAATTATCGTCTGTGGAATAAAATCTCGATTCTGGGCATGAGTTATGTTTACATGGGAAAATGATGGTTCGAGAGTAGAAAATTTTCTGAAACTTTCTTTTTAGATTTAAGAAAGGAGGGCTCGAAGTGAGAGAAAAGATTCTTGGTTTTTTTCTCCGATGAGTACGGCTCGCTGAAATAATGATGGAATATTCTTTTTGATGTTTCGGTTAAAGACAGCTTGCAAAGGGAGCCTTTCCCTCTCTCATGAATACAGTTAAAAAAATTAACTTGCAGCAGCCAATGAGTAATTTAATGGATCCTCCATATTTATTTTTTTTTTCTCGCTTGCCATGACTTCTGTGCGGAAAAACGGGGAACCCAGCGATGATGTTTCTGGCTCCTTACTTTTAAATGTCATATATATATATATATATATGACTGATATATATATATATATTTTATTATATATATATATATATATAATAAAAAATGCGCCATTTTGCCCTCTCTGAGCTTTTAATTGTAACTTTATGGAACATACGTTTAATCTTAGTTTCGTAATGTGTTAATATTTTAACAGCTAAAATTCTTTTTCTTATTTTATTTAACTTAGTAATCATCTATAGCTTGTTTCTCAAAAAGAGCGCGAAACGATTTCGTAATATTCTTTCAATGTACAGATTTATTTTTCCTTTTTAGAATATTATCGAGATTTTAATTTTAATTTTTACTAAGATCGTCTGCCAATGTGTCTGGTTTGAGATGTGCATAGACGTTAAAGCGGCAGAGAGCTGTCAGTGAACTATTTTATTTAATAAAGTGATTCTAAAATAGCCAGCGCCTGTGGAGTAATTGTATAATGTGTGAAGTTAATACGACAGTGATTCGCCTAACCGTGAGGTGAGGGTAATTAATTTATGTGAGAGACATAATAAATATCGTCGAATTCGAACTATATTGTGATGTTATATTAAGACTTCTATGAAAGGTGTGTTCTTCAACTTTCAACTTGAGATTCATCGAATAATATCCTGTTTAAATAAGAAGTGTATTGCATTAAAGAAAATCATTTAATTGAAACATTGCTTCCACTTTGAGATTTTCGCAGCGATTTGAGGTAAGAGCAATTTTCTAGTTTGATTTTGATTAAATTTTGATTGATATTGATTTGGTATTGATAATTTTAATAAAGACGGGCTTAAGCTCGTGACTGAGGAATTGGGATTAACTGCTTCTGAGAGTAGTAAAATTATTGATTTAAGGTATATTATAGAAAAAAAGTAAGCATTACTCAAATGAGCAGTTTTTAAAAAGCGTCGTTAATTCAGTTGTTGAGGAATATAAATCGCGAAAAGAAGCTTTGAAAAGAAAATTAGAAAAAATTAAATTAGCGTACTTTGAAAAGGAGCTAGAATTAGCAAATATTCGTAAAGAACCATCCTGAAATTCTGAATTTAAAAAAATTAAATTAGCTCAGTTGAGAAAGAATTAGAAATAGCCAAATAGCTTAAAACGTCTCCGGAAAATTTGACGTCCGTAACAGAAAAATCGGAAACGGAAATAGGGAACAATAACCTGGAAAGTTTTATTAAAAGTAACAAAATTTTAACTATTCCTTTATCGTCAAAAGCTGAGTCAATTATTCTTTTCTTTCAATCTCTTGAGAAAGCGTTTCGAACAAAAAATGTACCTAAAGAATTTATGGCAGAAATTCTGTTAAATATTTTCGGGGAAAAAGCGAGTAATTTACTGATCTATTTATCAGAGGAAGAACTGATTAGTTGTGATAAATTGAAAATTATAGTTTTAAGGGTATTTCAACCTACCGCACAAGAATGTTTAAAAATTTTCAGGGGTGCGCAAAAAATACCATTGCAAAGTTACGTTCAATTTGCAGTTAGGCTGAGTTAAAATTTTGAGTATTACAGTAATCTGCGTGAAGTAAATGATTTTAAATCATTATGCGACCTGATTGTTTCAGATAAAATTTTCAGTTCGTTAGATCGCGAATTAATGAATCATATCGCAGTTAAACAAGCAGAGTCATATTTTAAACCACAACAACTACGTTGAGACTACGATATTTTTTATCGTTTAAAAATAAATCTAAAGATGAATCAAATATGTATTCGAGAAATGCAATAAATGAAAATAAACGTATAGCGACAAATAAATTTCAAAATTGGCCTCAAAGGAGGGTTTTAAATGTATTTTTTTCGGAAACACAAAATGTTAAATGTGTCTTCTGTAAATTTAATGATATCATGGTTTACATTCTTGTCCGCAATTCAGAAAATTGTCCATAAAAGATAGAATAGAAGTTCTGAAATTAAATAAAGCATGTTTCAAATGTTTAAATTATAATTGTTGAGTACAGAAATGTAAATCTAAAAACTGTCCTAAATGTAAACTACCGCATTCTGACCTAAAACATTTTCCTAAAGAAGAAAAGGAATTAAATAATCAAAATAAAAATGTTGGTCATGTGTTTCAATCAGCTGCAGGAATAAGAAAATCACATCCCGAGGAAATATTTTCCTATCCTCCGAGTCAGACTGTCGCCTCTAGTTCTGTGAAAAATAAAACAAAATCCGTTTTATTAAGTACGGCGCGTATCCTCATTAAAGATAAATTTTTGGAATGGCAGGAAGTTAGATGTTTACTACTATCTCGGCAAAGCTAACTTGTCAATGGGCATTATACTGGAGAGATGTGCATGTCCGCGCAAAGAAATAGTTCCTTACTGAATATTAAAGTAAAGCCTCTTTAAATTTGATTTATTTTAGATTTTTCCATTGAAAAACGATTGACTGATTAAACAAAATACATTTAACTTATTGTGTGCTCATATGCATGGCAAATATTAGTAATATTCAAGGTAAATGTATTTATTTGCGCATAAGAGTTCTGGCGATATTTTTGGCGGTAGAGACAAATTAGTAAGCAACCCTTACACCCCGCAGAGCAGGAAGAGGGGAGAATTCCTACATGAAATTCCCCTGTTATTTTTAAAGATAGACGATTTTTCATGTCTAATCAAATGTTTTAATTTTCACACTATTAAATATAGGATAAAAATTTCAATGGATTCGAATTTTTCGGAAAATTTTACCTCAAGTACATACTAAACATGCTGATGGAAATATGTAAATTAGCGATAATTATCTTTAAAAATAAATAAAACGAGTTAAATAAGTTCTTTATATAAGATTTTCTTTGACAGTAGACAATATAATATTCATGATATAATTTTCATGTTTCTGCATACACAAAGTATTCTTATTTTAATTACGAAGAGTTGATAGGAAGTTAAATTAATTTATCTTTTAATCAATGGTATAAATTTAAAATGTCAATAATATGCTAGATTCAAAAACAAGAAAAAATTCATCAGTTATTCAGAATGTGTATTTTAATTCTATACATAAATGGGAATTAATATGAGTAAAATTAAAATACAATTTTAGATAAATCCGTTATTTGGAAACGAAATTGCAACTAGATTATAGAAATGTAAAACATAAAAACAATTTTTTCAATGTGCCTAAAAATGTAAATTTGTAACTGATTAAGAACATAGTCAGGAAAAAATGTTTTTTTATTTAATGTTTTCCTATTTTGATAGGCATATTTTTTTTAAGTGATATTATAATTCTGTGACGAAATTTATACTGAATGTGATATTGGAATGAAATTTCTAAGGATATAGTTAGATTATTTTCAAATTTTACTTTTGCTTTGAATATAAAAATGGGAAAATGCTAAATAATAAACAATTTTATCAATTTTATTTTATTAAAATCTATTATCATTATTATTCTAATATTCTACATTATTATTATAATGTAGCTTTCGTATCTGGAGCTATATAATAAATAATTTAAAAAAAAACAGTTATTATTCTTCATACAATATGCATAAAGACAGCTTTCTGCATCGGCAAGAATGTTGGAAAGAAATGCATTTAACTAACATAACAGTCCTTATGAGGACAGAAAAAAGGCCTTTTAGGAACTAAACTTTACCCAAGGCAAAATAAAATAAAAAGAAAAATACATTAAAACACATAGTTCACATGATGCCTTTTCTGACAGAAAGGTGAAAAACCGGTTGTTATGTGACAAAAATCGCTTTTAATTCATTAATTTATTTATCGAGCAATGGAAAACTAATTTTGATTATAAATCGCTTTTATAATCAATCTTGACAAATATGTGCCTTTTCATTTAAAAATGAGTCCTAAAACTTGTCTAAGTTTTGTATTGTAGAGCAGGAAATTTGAGAAGAATCTTAAGGCTCTCTTCACTTAGTTTCCGAATCTACTGAGTAATGTTAAGTTTATGAACATTTAATGCATTCTTACATTGAAAATATTTCCTGGGAAAATTAATATTTTAACTTCTTTTTTCTGCATATTCTTCTTAAAAGATTATTTTTTTTTTCTTAATTCTCAAAATATTTCTAAAATCTATGCATAATTTTATAATGAGTGTTAAAATTTTACTCCCAGTTGGTCAGCTTTTAACATATAAAAAAATAAATTGATCATAGATTTTAGAAATATTTCAACAACTAAAAAAAGAAAAAAAAATTAAATGCATATAGAAAACAGAAATGGAAAATGTTAAATATCCCGAGGAGATATTTTAAATATAAGAATATATCAAATACCCATAGACTTAACATTACCGAGACTAATTCGGAGCTTTTATTTTTTTAAGGCTGTTTTTCAATTTAAACTAACTAATTTTTAACATTTTCACGAAATTCATTTCTTTCGTTAATTCATAAAAGTTGCAGGAATTCTTAATCCGCAACCAAATCAGCGTTTCAAAAATGGAAAATATAAATATGAAATAAGCTAAGCTAATAATTTTTTGATAGACCATTCCATATAAGACAAATTTTAAATATACTCAGAAGCAAAACAAAAATTTAAAAATTAACAATATTAAATATTTAGAAATAGGTTTCTACCAACATTTAACAAAGTAAAAAAATGATTTTTTTTTGTTACAGGCACTATGTTTCCTTTTAAACTCTCGTCTAAGGTCAATCAGAAACCCGTGAAAAAGTCTGTACAACAGTAATAGACTGGGAGGCGGCCGCACAAAAAATCACCTCTTTATCAAGTTCACGGTTGAAAATCTAGGATTGGTTAAATCTCAATTCGGATATTAAAACGCTATCGGTCTGCCAAATCCAAGTCATATCTTGGTGGAAAACACCTAAGACCCGATTTTAAGAGTTGACTCATAGGTTTATTATTATGTTTTCCTGCTCCCAACCATCCATGTTTTTTACAGTTTGGGTGCAGGAATTACAATGGTGAACCTTACGAGTCATCCACTAAAATCGGATTTTTAGGGTTTTTTTTCCACCAATATATGACTTGGCAGACCGATTGCATTTTAATATGTGAATCTAGATTGCACTAATCCTATTTTTTCATCCGTGAATTCGATAAGGTATTTGTCTGTGCTGCCGCCTCCCGGTCTATAAAGATCAATCATTTCTTCCATCGGAAAGTTTTCTTAATTTTCAAATCCAGGGAGAGGCGTCCGTCTTTACTGGTGACTATAAATGAGATTTTTTTTTTCTTGTCACGATAAAAATCTAAAAATAGCATTAAAAATTACGAAAATTTCCAAAATTACGACCCGTTAGGCAATATTAAATAAGAGGACTAAAATACGATGATTTTTAGGAATATTATAAAATAGCAGCTCAAACCCAAAAAAAACTACAAAAATCGCAAAACAATTACTGTATGTATTCCGAATAAATTTTATTGAAATAATGATAAATTTTATTGGATTAAACTAAAGCTTAAAACCTGATATATTGCGACAAAATTTAGTACAGTGAGTTAAAACATTGTAAACATAATTCTTTTATAAGCATTTTAAAAAATCGTTTAGGAACCTTTAAAAAACAAAAGAATTAGTAACATCAACTCGGGCAAATTTATTGTTCTCCTGGCTAACCAACAACGAAAAACAACAAATCTAGAGATCCGAAATTGTACTTCAGGAGTAAAAAAAGAATCTAGGAAAAAAAGTGACCGGAAAAAAAGTTATCGGAAAAAAAGTGACATAAACTACAAAAGCGGAAAAAAGGTGACACGGGAAAAAAGTGACAAGGAAAAAAAGTGACAAGGAAAAAAAGTTACCGGAAAAAAAGTGACAAAGAATTGATTTTGGGGATTTATTATTGATTTTGGGGATTCATTGCTTAAGTATGAAAGAGGGATCGGGGAGGGAGGCTCATAGTTTAGGTAAATGGGTTTTTCATGCTGAATTAACTGTTTTGGTTCAATTTTTGGATGTACGTTCATCCTGAAAAGACGCTTGCCTGATTAGTTTTGAGAAGGTACGATTACTCCCCCCCCCATCGGTCCTCAATTAGATGAATGGATTTTTATGCAGAATTGACCAACGTGTGTCAAATTTGCATATAGGTTCTTTTCGAT
The DNA here is from genome assembly GCA_964019185.1 of Maratus speculifer. Lineage (NCBI taxonomy): Eukaryota > Metazoa > Arthropoda > Arachnida > Araneae > Salticidae > Maratus > Maratus speculifer. The sequence goes on from OZ025296.1 coordinate 356,787,230, forward strand.
AAGGCTTATATATAGTATATAATGCCGGAAGAGATTTAGGAGTTCTAATGGTTAAGTATAGAGAGGGAACGGGGGATAACCTTTCTAAAATTAAATTAATAACTTTTTACGCATAATTATCCGATTTGCTTAGAATTTTGGACATAGGTTCATTATGATAAGACGTATCTCTGATTAGTTATAGGGTTCTTCTGCTTATTATAAAGGGGGGCGAGCAATTATATCCCCCATAAACTAGAAAAATAGGTTTTTATGCAGAATTATCCCATGTATTTCAAATTTTAAAAATAGGTTCTTTCTGATAAGGTGGATCTCTGAATAGTTTGAAGGATTTAATATCTAAGTATAGAAGGGGAATAGAATATAACACACCTTAAATTAAATTACTTTTTACACAGAATTATCAGATTTGCTTCAAATTTCGGATTATAGAACCATTATGATAAGGCGTATCCCTGATTACATATGGGGTTATTTTGCCAATTAAAAATTGGGGCGGGTGATTATTCCCCCCCCCTTAAATTAGATAAATTGTTTTTTATGCTCATTTATCCGATATATTTCATATTTTGGATATATGTTTTTTCTCATAAAGTGAATCCCGGAATAATTTTAAAGGTTTAACGGCTAAGTAAACACTGGGGGAACGGATGATACCCCCCCTTAAATTAATAAATGGCTTTTTACGCAGAATTATCTGATTTGATTCAAATTTTGATTGGGCGTTCATCATGATAAGGAGAAGTCCTGATTAATTGTGGGTTATCCCCCGGTCATCGCTCTATACTTAGCCATTAAACCCTTAAAACTATTCAGGGATTCACTTTATCAGGAAAAACCTATATCCAAAATTTGAAATACGTTGAATAGTTGTGAAAGAAAAAAAAATTTATTTTATTTAAAGAGTGGAGGATTAATCGCCCGCTTCCCCTATTTAATTATCAAAAGAACCCCATAATTAATCAGAGATTCGCCTTCTTATAATGAATATACATCCAAAATTTGAAGCAAATCGGATGATTCTGCGTAAAAAGCCATTTATTTAATTTTAGGGGGTTTATCCCCCCGTTCCCCTCTATACATAGCCATTAAACCCATAAAATTATTCAGGAATTCACTTTATGAGAAAGATCCTATATCCAAAATTTGAAATACATCGGATAAGTGTGCATAATTTTTTTATATCTAATTTAAGGTGGGTATAGTAATCACCCACCCTCCTTTTCAATTACCAATAGAACCCCATAACTAATCAGAAATACGTCTTATCATAATGAACCCATGTCCAAAATTCGAAGCAAATCGGATAATTCTGCATAAAAAGCGATTTATTTAATTTAAGAGGGGTTTCCTCCATCTCCCCTTTATACTTAGCCATTAAATCTTTAAAACTATTCCGGAATTCACCTTACCAGAAAGAACCTATATTTAAAATTGAAATACATGGGATAATTCTGCATAAAAACATATTTATCTAGTTTGAGGGGGAGAATTGCTCGTTCCCCCCTTTATAATAAGCAGAAGAACCCATAACTAATCTAAAATACGTATTATCATAATGAACTTATGTCCAAAATTTTAAGCAAATCGGATAATTATGCGTAAAAAGGCATTAATTTAAATTAAGAAAGGTTATCCCCCGTTCCCCCTCTATACTTAACCCTTAAACTCCTAGAATCTCTTCAGGCATTTTATACTATACACAAGCCTTATCGAAAAGATCCTATATGCAAATTTGACACACGTTGGATAATTCTGCGTAAAAACCCATTCATCTTATTGAGGACGGATGGGGGGGGTAATCGTCCCTTCCCAAAACTAATCAGGCAAGTATCTTTTCAGGATGAACGTATGTCCAAAAATTGAACCAAAACAGTTAATTCAGCATGAAAAACCCATTTACCTAAACTATGAGCCCCCCCCCCAATCCCCCATTCATACTTAACCAATGAATCCTCAAAATCAATTCCTTGTCACTTTTTTTCCGGTAACTTTTTTTCCTTGTCACTTTTTTTCCGCGTCACTTTTTTTCCGTGTCACTTTTTTTCCGCTTTTGTAGTTCATGTCCCTTTTTTCCCGATAACTTTTTTTCCGGTCACTTTTTTTCCGTTTACCGTAAAAAAAACACTATAAAGTAATCCAAAAGGGGATTTTTGGCACGCTAAAATCATCGCTATATGTTCTAGTATGGGAACCCATACTAGCGCCAAGTTAGTAAAAAGGTTCGCGTAGTATAATGTCCATTGACTAGTTAGCTTTGCCGGAAATTTAGATGTCGGTTCACAATCCAGTTTGATTACTTCACAGTGTGCTAATAGATTGCAGCTTAGAATTAATAAAACGAATACTTTAATTTCGTGTTTGGATGACACTTCTATGACAATAAAAGGCTGCGTAAATACAAAAATCGCGATCAGAGATAAAAGTTTTGAAAGAGAATTGACTATGCTAGTAGTAAAGAAAATTACAGATTTAATTCCGCAACAAGTGGTTAACATAAATGTTGAAATACCAGATTTAACTATGTTAGCAGATTATTGATTTAATTTCCCTGATAGAATTGATATGTTGTTGGGAGCAGAAATATTTTATGAGCTATTATGACCGGGACAAATATATTCTCAGAGTTCAAATTTACTTTTGCAAAATACCGTATTTGGGCATGTGGCTAGTGGATGCATAGAGCAGGAAAGTGATGTAAAAGTTCATTGTGGGCTATTAGTGATGGGCGATTCTCGAAAATTTCCTATTCGATAAAAATCGTAATCGTAAAAAGCACATTCGATAAAGTCATCGATTAATTTCTAGAATCTACAATCGAGATATTTTACAATCTATTATTAAAATCTTTGTTATTACATGTTTAAAAAGCATAATTTAGTGAATACATGGTAACTGAAAACAAATGAATTTAAAAAACAACAACAAACCAAAAGGATGTTATAATGGAGCCGCAATAGTAGAAAAGTCATGTAAAGGCGTTCCTTGGTTGCAAAAAGTTGTAAAGTCGCGAGCAGAGTCGCGAGTAGCAAAATGGCCAAAGAAAAAATAATCAAAAACACTCCTAGTGTAAAGAACATGAACTAAAAGAATATTAAAAGAGATCAAAACCTTTTATTGATTTTTGTACATCAATTGAGATACGATCAACAATTCCCCCATTATTAGAAGACTCTCTATTGACATACATTAAACGGACCACCCGGGGGCAAAGTAGGGCAGGAGCAATGAAAATGCATAATATGAGTAAATGGTCATTAGGCTTTCCAACTATACATCGCATGGTGGTTGTCGGTTAAATTTATTAAGGGAGACCCGTAAGAAAAAAACCCAAAATTTTTATTATTGATTTTAAACTAATAAATTTTGGTGTACTATTTAAAGGAGACCCGTACCCCATTTTCGGCCAAAAATCATCAAAAGTTCAATTTTTTTTCTCAGAAAACGATAAAATACATGTTTGCATATATCTATGCAAAATTTTAGAACTAGGGGACACTTGGAACATGTAGAAAATGGGCTTTTTAAATTGTACTCAATATAGAGTTTAAATGACTAGCGGCCATTTAAAACGTGTTTTCCTGAAAATGACTTTTTTCATATTTTGCCTAAGTTCAAAGTACTAAGGCTCAGTGGTAAAATGATTTAGAAACAAAGTGTTTATGTTTTTAGAATCTTAAAAAAATTTGCAACAAAAGTAAGGAGAGATTTTTTTTTAATTATTTCTGAAAATTTTACATAAATTGGTAAACATGAAAATTATAATGAATTTAAGGAAATTTACCATGCGTATTTTTTTAGCCGATTAAAATAGAAAATTAAAAATATCTCTCCTTAGTTCTTTTCTATATACTATAACACTATTTAAGAAATTTTAGTAATACCAAAATATTGAAAATTGAATGAGGAGTAGTAATTTTAAAAAGTGTATTTTTCGACAAAAAAAATCATAAAAATCCCCATAAAAAATATACTTTTTAATAAAAAGTGAATTTTTTTGCTAATTATTCCTTACAAAAAGATTCTTAAGCAGTACATCAAAATTCATTACTTTAAAATCAATAATAAAAATTTTGGGTTTTTTCTTACGGGTCTCCCTTAAGAATCTTCTTGTAAGGAATAATTAGCAAAAAAATTAACTTTTTATTAAAAAGTATAATTTTTATGGGAATTTTTATGATTTTTTTTGTCGAAAAATACACTTTTTAAAATTACTACTCCTCATTCAATTTTCAATATTTTGGTATTACTAAAATTTCTTAAATAGTGTTATAGTATATAGAAAAGAACTAAGGAGAGATATTTTTGATTTTCTATTTTAATCGGCTAAAAAAAATACGCATGGTAAATTTCCTTAAATTCGTTATAATTTTCATGTTTACCAATTTATGTAAAATTTTCAGAAATAATAAAAAAAAAATATCTCTCCTTACTTTTGTTGTAAATTTTTTTAAGATTCTAAAAACATAAACACTTTGTTTTTAAATCATTTTACCACTGAGCCTTAGTACTTTGAACTTAGGCAAAATATGAAAAAAGTCATTTTCAGGAAAACACGTTTTAAATGGCCGCTAGTCATTTAAACTCTATATTGAGTACAATTTAAAAAGCCCATTTTCTACATGTTCCAAGTGTCCCCTAGTTCTAAAATTTTGCATAGATATATGCAAACATGTATTTTATCGTTTTCTGAGAAAAAAAATTGAACTTTTGATGATTTTTGGCCGAAAATGGGGTTCGGGTCTCCCTTAAAGAGCTTCCCGCGGGGGCAAAGTGAGGAGGGATGAGCACGGGAGGTATATAAAATAAAATGGTAATTACAGAGCTTTCTAATGATGTATCGCCAAAGAAGAGTCAACAAAAGATATAAAAACTCTCCCCTTAGAATTCCAACTATTGCAATACCCGGAATACAGCCTGTCCTCACTGTTTGTGAGTTTTTCATAAATTATAAATTATATATTGGAAGTCTCCATAAAAAAATCAGATCTGAATTTAAAAAAACGAAATGATTTCAAAAAAGTTTGCAAAGCGCTTCTATAAGGAGGCCAAATTGAGGAAAGGAGGAGAAAGATTCATAATATGAAAGAGTGGTTTGAAAACTTTCCGATGATACGTCATATGACGGGTCCATAAAAAGCTTGAAATTTACTCTTCACTACTCCACTATTTTTTTCTTCCCTGAATACATCCGGAAATCAGGCAGCCTCGCTTTTAAATTTTTATATTTAATAAAATATTTTTACCAAAGGGGTCCATCAAAAAATCACATTTAAAATTAAATTTAATCTCAAAATAGTTACGATTTAAAAAATTCACCCCTCATCGCTCCCCTCCTTCCTGCGGAAATTCAACCCCAGGAGGAAAAACGTTCATAATATGAAAGAGTGGTTCGAAAAATATTCCAATAATCAATCACATGAAGGTTCCAAAAATGTTTGGAATTTACTCCTCACCCGCAGGTTTACTTTTTCTTAACAGAATACACCCGGATATCACGCATCCCCCACTTTAAAATGTTTATAATTAGCAATTTTTATTACAAGGTTGCATCAAGAAACCACTTCTAAAATGATAGTTATTCTCGAAATAGCTACGATTAAAAAAAATCACTCCCCCGTCCTGAAATTAAACTGCAAGAAGAGAAAGGTCCATAATATGAAAGAGTATTCTGAAACCTTTCCTATGACATATCACATGACGGGTCCAAAAAAGTTTGAAATTTACTCTGCACCCGTGGCCGTAATGTTACTTTTTTTCCCCAGAATGCACCCGGAAATCGCGCAGTTCCCATCTTAAACTCTTGTATTTATGAAATAATATTTACCGGAGCGCTCCTCTGAAAACCACATCTAAAATGATATTCATTGTCAAAATAGCTAAGATTAAAAAAATCACCCTCTTATCGCTCCCCCTCCCTCTCCTGAAATTCAACTCCAGGGGGAGAAATATTCGTAAAATGGAAGAGAGGTGCGAAAGAATTCCGATGATATATATATATATATACAGGGTGTTTCGCTACCAGACCGACAAACTTTGAGGGGTGATAGTAGACATAAAGACAAACATTATTAAATAGGAAACCATGGGGCGCAAACGTCTTCTGTAGGAGCTAGGGGACATTAAAGTTTGGGGTCCAAAAATTCAAACGCTCATAAAAATTAGAAAAAAAGGTCGATTTGTTTGCGGTTTTCTCTAAAATCATTCTTTATATCACGATTTTAATTTTTTTAATTTTAAAGATTAAGTTCAAAAATTGTCGATAGAGGGCGCTTTAGACTTTAGAATAACGAACAAATACTTTTTGCCGTTCTTTTGTGCATAGGGTTGAAATTATTCTAAAGTTTAGACTTTAACTTAAATTTTAAGCCCAAGATAGGAAACATGGGTATCGGTTAACTAGCGAAAATTTAACTGTGAACCAAAGGGGAGATTTTAAACGCTCATAAACATTGGACAAACTAATCGATTTTGTTGCGGTTTGCGTGTAGGTCATTCTCTTGGTAATTATTTTAATCAAAATGGCGCACAGCTGTGGTGTCCTCATTTTTCATAGAGGGTGCTTCCGACATATCTCCGATATTTCAATGGCATTACTCCTGGGTGTTTTACTACCAGACTATCATACTTCCAGGAAACGTTAGGGATGGAAAAGCGACTCGGAATCACATAGGAAAGGAACGTTGAAAATGTCTTTTTTGAGAGTTATGGTTAAAGGAAGCAGAGAAAAAACAACAGAAACAAGCAGAGAAACAGAAACACGTTAATATGACATAAAACAGTTTGTTTTAAGGTTTTACTAGAAAAGATGTTCGAAATTACGCCCAGAAGTAATTCGACATGCTTGGCAGTTTGCGCGTAGGTCATTCTCTTGGTAATTATTTTATTCAAAATGGCGCACAGCTTTCATGTCCTCATTTTTTGATAGAGGGCGCTTCCGAGACATGTCCGACATTTCAATGGTATTACTCCTGGGTGTTTCACTACCAGACCACCATACTTCCAGGAAGTGTAAGGGATGCAAAGATGACCGGAATCACACAGGAATGTAACGTTGAAAATTGCTTTTTTGCATATTACGTTTAAAAAACGGCAGAGAAAAAACAACAGAAACAAACAGAGAAGCAGCAGCATGTTAAAGTGACAGAACAAAGTTTATTTAAATGTTTTACTGCAAAAAGTGTTCGAAATTACGACCAGGAAAAGTCCGGCAAGATTGACAGCGACAGTAGATGGCGCTGCGATTTTCTTGCGGTAGATGGAGCTGAACGGTAATGCGTGTGAAAGTTTCTCTCTCGTTGCGCAGCTCTATGTGATTGCAGCATGATCGGGCTCTTCCACATTTTACCAATGATGTTCACCGATACATTAACATAACATATGGACAGCGGTGGATAGGTCGTGGTGGCTCGGTTTATGGGCCTGCCAGATCACCAGACCTATCAAGTATGAGCTTCTTCTGCTGGGGTCACATGAAAAGTTGGGTGTATGAGAATCCCGTACCATCAATTAAAGACTTAGCAGCACGTATTGCTGTAGCTTCCGGAAATCTATCAAAGATTCCAGTAATCTTTCAAAGCGTGAGGAGTTACATGCGATGCCAGTGTCAAGCATGTCGAATTACTTCTGGTCGTAATTTCGAACATCTTTTCTAGTAAAACCTTAAAACAAACTGTTTTATGTCATATTAACGTGTTTCTGTTTCTCTGCTTGTATCTGTTGTTTTTTTCTCTGCTTCCTTTAACCATAACTCGCAAAAAAGTCATTTTCAACGTTCCTTTCCTATGTGATTCCGAGTCGCTTTTCCATCCCTAACGCTTCCTGGAAGTATGATAGTCTGGTAGTAAAACACCCAGGAGTAATGCCATTGAAATATCGGAGATATGTCGGAAGCGCCCTCTATGAAAAAATGAGGACACCACAGCTGTGCGCCATTTTGAATAAATAATTACCAAGAGAATGACCTACACGCAAACCGCAACAAAATCGATTAGTTTGTCCAATGTTTATGAGCGTTTAAAATCTCCCCCTCGGTTCACAGTTAAATTTTCGCTAGTTAACTGATCCCCATCTTTCCGATTTTGGGCTTAGAATTTAAGTTAAAGTCTAAACTTTAGAATAATTTCAACCCCATGCACAAAAGAACGGCAAAAGTATTTGTTCGTTACTCTAAAGTCTAAAGCGCCCTCTACCGACAATTTTCGAACTTGACCTTTAAAATTAAAAAATAAAAAATCGTGATATAAAGAATGATTTTAGAGAAAACCGCAAACAAATCGACCCTTTTTTCTCATTTTTATCAGCGTTTGAATTTTCGGACCTTAAACCTTAATGCCCCTAGCTCCTACAGAAGACGTTTGCGCCCCATGGTTTCCTATTTATTTTATTTGTCTTTATGTCTACTATCACCCCTAGAAGTTTGTCGGTCTAATAGCGAAACAACCTGTATATATATAACATGACGAGACCAAAAAAGAGGTTGAAATTTACATGTCACCTGTGGGTTCACTCATTTTTCCAAAATACACCTAAACATGACGCAGCCTCGACTTTAAAATCTTTAAAAAAAGCTCCACATCTAAAATGATATTTATTGTCGAAATAGCTACGATTTAAAAAATTCACCCTCTTATTGCTTTCTCCGCCCTTCTGAAATTCAACTCCAGGAGGAGAAAGATTCGTAAAATGGAAAGGAGGTGCCAAAACATTCCGATGATGCATATATAACATGACGGATTAAAAAAAAAGGTTTGAAATTTACATGTCACCCGTGGGTTCACTCATTTTTCCCAAATACACCTAAAAATGATGCAGCTCCCACTTTAAAATCTTTATATTTAATAAAAAATATTTACTGGAGGGTTCCATAAAAAAATCCACACCAAAAATAACATTTATTGTCGAAATAGCTACGATTTAAAAAATTCAACCCCTCATCGCTCCCCCCTCCCCTCCTCCCACCTTTTAAAATTCAACTCGAAAAGTAGAAAGATTCATAATATGAAAGAATGGTTAAAAGAGCTTTCACATATGCCTCTCATTTCAGTAAATTTCATTCCGATAAAGTCAGACATTTCAAGAAAGTCTTTCTTCGCGATGAAATTTTACTTCGATGAAATAGCTTTATCGAAGGATAGCGATGAAATTTAACCTTGAAAAAAGCGGCAGAAGCATGTGGTTTTCTGGTGAATGCCTTTTTCTATAAGGCTGATTTTAGTTCTCGCTGACAATAGCGTGAGGAGATTTATCGAGGGGAGTTTTGTTGATGAAGCTTTGTGAAATGAAAGTTTTGTCGAGAAACGAGGTACAGAAAGAAGCATGAGAATATGACAATTACTTGTGAAATGAAGACTTAATTTTCAAAGTTTCTCGTATTTTATTCTTACCATGCTGTCACGTATTTGGAACCTCCCAATAAATATTATTTATTAAAAAAAATTTCAAAGAGGGGGCTGGAAAGAGGACGAACGGATGTTTAAAACTGTTGCGATTTCTACAATACCTATCAAATTAAGTATGGTTTTTTCATCGAATCATTCGATAAACATTATTTATCAAATGTAAAAAAATTAAAATGTCTGCTGCAGGAAATTGAGGATGAAAGGGTAGACTGACGGGGGGCGAGGGAGGGGGACAATTTTCACTTTTTTAAACCCTTCATATTGTATATCATCTTGAAGATCTCGGATCACTCTTTCATATTATGATGCTTTCTTACCTCCCCCCTTCCGAATTTGGCTCCCACGTCGGGGGCGGGGGTGAGGGAGCAGTTTTCGAAGCTTTTTGCGTTTTTATCATTTTAGATCGAATTTTTGAATTGAAAACGTTCTTAGGCGCATTGGAAATATTTTTGAAATGTGAAAAAAACCATTGAACATGTCACATTGTTACCGTAACCTAGGCACATTGTTCCCTCTTTGACAGCCTCTTCCAAAGGTGAGGAGCTTGACCCCCCCCCCCTCAACATACACTTTAAAATATCGCTCATTTTTTTCTCTACCAATTTTAATTTAAAATTTTAAGCTATGTGGCACAACCGGGGCTATTGTCCCCCCCTATTGGTTATTCACCAACATAATTTTGCTTATTTCTTCACTTCATTTCAATTTTTTAAAGTCTATAACTTTGCTTCTATGGGAATTACAGCGGGGAAAAATATTATAGCATAACTAACTTTTCTTCGCCGCTCTTTTTGCAGTTTTACGGTTTTCCCAACAGCACCGGGTTTTTTTTTGGGGGGGGGGGGGGGAACAGGGGAGCCATTTTTCATTTTTTGATGTAATATGTTTATTGAAAGCTTATGCTTCATACATTATCAATTTAGCATAAAAAAGTTTCTCCCGTCATTCTGGGACACGTTACGGACTCATAATGGGTTGAAATTTAAATTTCTCAAACTTCTTCGAAGTTTTCGCTAAATCGGCATCTGAAAAACATCGTGCCAATGTGGTGCGTGTATGACATCTGTATCATATAAATATTGTTCACCACTGTTGGGATTCTGGCCTCCTCTCGCGTGTAGGCTTTTATTTACCGCGGTTACTTGGCCCTTGTATTTCCTGACGATTAAAAAAATACACACGTAATTGTTCAAGTTTTTACATCTGTCGGCACTCCCAAAATGCCACTCTATATATATATATAATTATATTTTTTACGGAGCTTGTAGTAAATAATATTTATAATATATATGGAATTTAGAAAAGCAGGAAGTTGTTGTTTGGCACGTGACCACTTACTGATCTTATGCACCCGATGTTATATATTCCCCCCCCCCCACTACGTTACCTTGGGGAGGGCAGTTTTCAAAATTTAACTTTCGATTCGAGATTACGTTCGTTTGTTCGTTCAATTCGAAAATTTCTTTTCTTTCTTTCTTTTTCTTTGTTTACAAGATTTTGCTGTGCGTGCACACCGCGTTTGGTATATGATGCCACATACAATGAGGACCCAGTTCGAGATTTCATATTAAAAGACTGCGTATAAATTAGATACACCAATGAAAGGAGGGACTCACTAGCGAGTGAATCCGTCGTGTCTTTATTAATATCGATTTATTCACCTGTAGACGACTCTTGATAAAATTGAATCCTGTATGGTATAAAAGCAATTGTAAACTGGAGTCATCGAGAAAATTTTTACACAATCGAAAGTTATCGAGATGTTCATACAATCGAGAAAATCGAGAAAAACTCGTTATCGCCCATCACTAGGGCTAATTAGGGGGGATGATTTAAACCAAACATTAAAAAAGCTTTGGGAAGTTGAAAACGTCGAAGTAGAGTTATCAAAAAGTAAAGAATTTGAGATATGTGAGCTAACGGGCTGCTAGGGCAAAAATAGATTCAAACCTAGAAGCCACAATCACTTAAAGCAGAGTTTTAAAGGATTGGTGTACACATATACGCAGAAAAAAGTCAGGTAATTATTTAAACTGAATTTTATTAAAAACATTTAAAAACATGATTAGTTATAACAGAAAAAATCGGCCATAACTTTGGCCAAAAGAACGCATTGCTCATTTAGTGTGCTTCTTATCAAGTCTAGACTAGCGTTACAATACAGCAGGTTAAAATGAGCTTTTGATTAAATCAGAATCATGCCCTAAATGTTACATGTCTAAAACGAGCCATCCAAACATGAAGTTGCTCAAATATATACCATCTGATAATCACATGGAAATGAAAAGGCGGTTCTCTAACAGTGAAGCAAGCAGTTATACAAAAACAACCAATTAGAAACAAGCAAACGTCATCGGTACGATGACGCAATACTGTAACTGGAATGCAGGATTTCATCTCCAGATGCGTGGAATTCGTAAAAGTATGACGCCATATCGCCAAAGAAAAAGAACACTCATAAGCAGAGTAGTGAAATGATATCTTAGTTACATAACGACTCCAAATACCGGCATCATAGCAACTTCATATCGACAAGAATGCTGCGATATGGCATCAATGGCCCGCCTTCCACACATCTGGATATGTTACAAACTGGCACATGAAAACTGAAACTAATTCAAAATCTTATACAGTTTCATTAAAAAAGTATAATTTAAACATTTTCTAGATATGCTAGATTTTTAGTTTTTCATTATTAGTACAGCAAGATCCCAGTTTAAAATAAAACAAGTTAAGCACATAAATATCAAAAGTCATTCATTATAAGTTAATATTTATTTTCAAAAATTTTCTTTCTAAATTTTTTTAGTGTAAGAGGTTAGTTGGACGTTTTGTGAAATAATTAGCTAAGTTTTCTTTACTAGAAATATACTTTAAATTAAACAATTTTTGATAAACTAAATTTCTTAAAAAATGATATCTTACGTGTATATGTTTAATTTTACTATTTTCTATAGGAGAGTTAGAAAAATCTATAGCAGCTCTGTTATCACAGTACAAGTTAAACTTTGAAAAATGTGGGGGAAAAATTTTTAGTTCTTTACCTTCTTTTATTATGTTAATTATCCAAATAAGCTCCTTAGCAGCATCAGTTAAGGAAGCGTACTCCGCTTCCATAGTTGAAAGGGCAACACAACGCTGCTTAGAAGTTCGCCAAGATATAACAGCATCATTTAAAAATAAAATAAACCCCCCCAATCGATACTCGATCGTCTCGGTTAGATGCATACTCGGCGTCACTAAAACAGTTTATTGAAAAATTATCATGACAAAAAAGATTTAATTTTTCGTATCTTGTATGATATACATAGCCAAGGACTTTTAATAAGGCTAACCAATGTATTTTTCCGGGATTGCTTTGAAATTGTGAAAGGAGATTAACTACGTAACTAATATCTGGACGTGTTCTACTAGCTAAAAATGACAAACATCCAATTAAGTTACGATATGGAATTTTTTCCATTTCAGCAATTTCTTCATTAGTTTGTGGGCAATCCCTTTTAGAAAATACTACCCCTTTTGAAATAGGTAAAGAAACAATTGGTGGATAATAACTTTTAAACTGCTCATAAATATTTTCAATGTAATCCGTCTGATGAATATAAAAACCATTTTTAATTTGTTCAAAATTAACTCCAAGTAATTTAACCGTCTCCCCCAAAACTTTAATATCAAATTTTTGTTTTAATACATCTATAACTTTAAAAATTTTATCTTTATCTTTTCCTAACAAAATCATGTCATCGACATAGAAAAGTAGGACAATTTCGGAGTTAAGAGAATAAACACAGTTGGTCTACTCAAACTTTTTAAAATTTAAACTTTCTAAGACGGAATGTAGTTCGTAAAACCATTCACGCCCGCTCTGATGGAGACCATACAGAGCTTTCTTTAACAAACAAACGTGATCAGGTTTATCCGATTCAACGAAACCAACTGGTTGTCTCATGTAAATAACTTCCGATAAAGGAGCATATAAATATGCACAGCGAACGTCCATTTGAATATGATGCCATTTTAATCCACAAACTAAAATCGAGAAAAACAAACGTATTATAGTGAAATTAACCACGGGACTGAAAACCTGATCATATTGAATGCCTTTTTCTTGTCGGAAGCCTTGTGCAACGAGACGTGCTTTATATCTAATTATTTCGTTCTCTTTATTGCATTTAATAGTATAAACCCATCTGCTTCCCAAGATCCTAGCATTCTGAGGTTTTTCTACTAAAGTCCAAACTACTCGATCTTTAATAATTTGAATTTCCTCTTCCATCGCATGCTTCCACGATTCAACTTGAGGAGAACACATTGCATCATTAAAAGTTTTTGGAACGTTCACTTGATCCCGCTTTAATTGTCATTCATTTAAATGATTTGCCTTTAACTCTTGGTTTATAACGCCAGTAAAGTTATTTTTACCACTGAAATCAAACACTTTTGGATCGTAAGGTATATTTTTGGACTCGCAATAAGTTTTTGCATCGTTTGGGGATCTTAAACGCATATTTGTTCCTACTATACTATAATAAATATCTGTACGCGATCCATCCGAACGAGGAACAGCTTTCCGAAACCATTCAATTTTTGGTTTAGTTAATGCAGGAGATTCAGACACTGTTTCAATCTGTTTTGATTTCTCAGACTCACCCTCAATTAATTTAACTTGTTTATCGGGCTCACACGATTTTACAGTATCTAAAACCTCCGAATCGTCTAAATCCAATGCATCTAAATGAAATAAACTTCGGTCGGAAATCTGTTCGTTTTTAACTTGTTCCTCTATTCTAACATTGATGGTCTCGATAACTTTATCGTTTTGAGGAATCAAAACGCGATAACCTTTAATGCGAAGAGCGTACCCTACGAGCACCCCCTTTTCAGCACGCATATCTAGTTTACCGCGATTATGTTTAGGAATCCCAACATACACAGTGGAACCAAAAGCTCTTAAATGTTTAACGGACGGTACTTTCCCCGAAAATAACTCGAACGGTGTTTTAGTCAAATTCTTATGGCAGGTGCGATTCCACGTATAGACAAAATATAGCAGAGCCTCCCCCCAGAATCTCTTATGTAGTTTAGAGTCATTAAGTAACGTTCTTACGGCATTTAAAGCTGTAGAATTGAATTTCTGAACGAGACCGTTCATTTCCGGTGAAAATGGGTTGGTCCGCTCAGGTTTAATACCCCTATCTTCCAAATATTCCTCGAATTCATTTGAACAAAACTCTCCGCCATTATCAGTGCGGATGTTAAATACCTTGTTTCCAGTAAATGTCTCGGCACGTTTTTGAAATTTTACAAAACAATTAAAAACCTCGGATTTTTCTTTCATCAAGTAAACGTAAACTTTCCTAGAAAAATCGTCGATTATTGTTAGGAAATATTTATTACCCCCTTTATTTTTTGTATTCAACGGGCCTGCTACGTCAAGGTGCAAAAGCTCCAACGGCTTTACAGACATAATTTTTCCTATAGGTTTAAAAGAAACTCGTCTGGCTTTACCGATTTTGCAAGGCTCGCAGTTTAATTCTTCATTTTTGAGTGGAGGCATTCCCCTAACTTTGTCAACGGTTTTTAATATATAATCTTTATTTATATGAGCAAATCTTTTGTGCCATGTTTCTAAACTGTTTTCTGCATTAACCTGATTAACTTCTAAATTTTGAGAATTTCCACCATTACGCTTAATGTATTCAGGAAAAACATAGTAAAGTCCATTTTTTCGAATAGCTGAAAATAATTTACCACCATTTAATAATACGTCTATTCGCCCATTTTTACCGATAAACGTGGCGCCTTTCTCTTCAAAGAGATGGCCCGCCATCAAATTATGTCGTAATTTAGGGAAGTATAAGACATTGTGTAATGCAACAACCTGGTTTCTGCCTTCAACTTTACAATTAAACTTTATAGTTCCTCTACCTAGAACTTCGCAAGCCACCCCATTAATTGCAGCTTTCATTTCCATCCCGGAAATTGGCTCAAAATCCCAGAATAAATCTTTACGTGAACAAAAATGGGAACTGGCTGCAGTATCGAATAACCAGGCAGTATTATCAGTATTAGAATTAAAATAAGCTTCAGCTATAAAACAGACTTCATGTTTTTCATCAGCCCTATTTTTAAATTTTCTACAATTTGTAGCAAGGTGGCCACTTAAGTTACATTTAAAACATTTTCTAGTTTCATTACGTTTAAAATTAAAATTGGGATCTGCTGTACTTACCTGCGTATTAGATTTTGACTTCTGCTTAGTAGATCTCTTCACATGGTTGCATTTATTTTCACTGTTATGCAAAGCAACTTCATTAGATACATTAGAATTTTTGTTAATTGAACAATTAAACAATTTTAATCATGCCTCCTCAGACAACAGTTCACTCAAAACATTTTCGAAGTTAAAGTCCTCGTCCGAAAAACGGTAGATCAGCTGGACAATACCTCTGTACTCATCAGGAAGGTGACGAATCAGCTGAAACGGCTTTAACCACTCGGAAATTGGACGACCGGCATCTTTTAATTGCATCATAATGTCTCTCAATCTAACACCATAAAGATTCAGATCCTCACCAGGCTGCAACTTGCACTCGAAAAATGCGTCCGTCAACTCCACAACACAAGCACGACTACTAGGACGAAAGTGTTTCTCCAACGCTTGCCAAGCTACATAGAGATCTTCGACACCAGATAATAGAGGCCGCAAATCTTTACTGACATTCAAATACAGAATGGAATATGCTCTTATTCTCTTTGCCAGATCGGCAGGAGTAGGCGCCTTGGCTGGATCGTCGACTTCCGGCAATTTCGTAGTCATACATTCCCAGAGCGACTTTTCCATCAAAAGAACACGAACATCTTCTCGCCATGTACTGTAGTTAGATGAAGTCAACTTATCAATAGGGAGAAAGTCCATGCTAGATGAAGGCGACATCATGACTTAAAAACTGAGGAAAACACGCACAAATTTAAAGAGGCCTAACTACTCTGCATATTGTGTGCTTCAATCCAGGCTGGGCCCATAACCCGTAACGGGCTGCTAGGGCAAAAATGGATTTAAGCCTAGAAGCCACAATCACTTAAAGCAGAGTTTTAAAGGATTGGCGTACACATATACGCAGAAAAAAGTCAGATAATTATTTAAACTAGATTTTATTAAAAACATTTAAAAACATGATTAGTTATAACACAAAAATCCGGCCATAACTTTGGCCAAATAAACGCACTGCTCATTTAGTGAGCTTTTTATAAGTCTAGACTAGAATTACCGTACAGCAGTTTTAAAATGAGCTTTTGATTAAACCAGAATCATGCCTTAAATATTACATGTTGGAAAAACGAGCCATTCAAACATTAAGTTGCTCAAATATATACCATCTGATAATCACATGGAAATAGCAAAGCAGTTCTCTGTAACAGTGAAGCATACAGTTATACGAAACAACCAATCAGAAACAAGCAAACGTCATCGGTACGATGACACAATACTTAAACTGGAATGCAGGCATTCATCTCCAGATGCGTGGAATTCGTAAAAGTATGACGCCATATCGCCAAAGAAAAAGAACACTCATAAGCAGAGTAATGAAATGATATCAATGTTACACAACGATTCGAAATACCGACATCATAGTAACTTCAGATCTGCAAGAATGCTGCGATATGACATCATAAAGAACATATTAACTTATTCAAATTAGAATGCAAACACCCAGAAAATAAGTCCCCAATACTTCAGTTATAGTTTGATTCTTTCACAATGAAAGATATATGCGCAACAATGACCAGGAAACATAGCAGTAAAATCTTCTTCCAGGTCATCGCCAACACACTTTCCATTGCATTATAAGAGTTTCTTGGAGGGACAGAAGCAAAGTTTTATCTGAAACGCAAGATTAGAAACATGCAGGCAGAGGTTTTTCTGAATAATAATAATTTAAAAAAAATCTGAAAATCACAAAAAAGTGATTCTGGTTTTAAAGAAGAAAAAAAAATGAAATTCACAGCAAAGATTTTGAAGAGAGAGGGGAAAGGTTGTAATCCACTGCGCCTTTTATGTGATCTTTGGTCGAAATTTGCGTTTATTTCGTGATCATTTTACGATATTTACCATCTTTTCACGAACTTTGCCATCGTTTCGCGATCTTTTGATGAAATTTGCGATTTTTTACGCGGTCTTTTGCAGAAATTTGAGTTTTATTCCCGATTCCACATTTTTAGCGATCCTTTGACGAAATTTGAGTTTTTTCACGATCCTCTGAAGAAATTCGCGTTTTTCTCGCTATCGTTTTACGAAATTGGTAAATTTTCTTTGAATGATTGACGAAATTGATATTTCTCGATTATTATTTATGATTCACGATTCATTTTATGTTCAAATTATCAGATTTATGATCGATTTTTTTCTCATTTTCGGAAATGATTGTCATAATTCCTCAAAAGAATCCAGAGTTGAATGCAGGGGGTAGCCCGAAGGGGACATTGCCCCCCCCCAGAGCATTGAAATGAGCCCCCTGGAAATTTGATTTTTCACCAGCCAAAATGGGCAATTCCCCTCCCCTCATTCCTGGAACTGGAAATATTTCTCCCTGAGAAAAGTGTCTGAATTCAACACTGACAGAATCACACCTGATTCACAGGAAAATTTCTAAAAGATTACAGCCAAGAGGGGAAATCTCCTCCTAGTGCTAATTATCCATTTTTCCTGCAGCTCTTTGACGAAATGCGCGTTTTATTTCGTCATTTTTTAGCAAAATTTGCATTTTTTTCTTCAATCCTTTGGCAAAATTTGTGATTTTAGCTGTTCGTAGACGAAATTTGTGCGGGTATTCTTTCGCCTTTGACGAAATTCACATTTTTCCGCGATGCTTTAACGAAATTAGCGTTTTCTGCGATCCTTTGGGTAATATTTGCCCTTTTAGACAAAAATTGTTGTTTTTTCGTGATTCTTAAACAAATCTGGAGACTATTTTATCTATAATCTTAAATTTTGTCTAACGGTCGCGATCTCAAAAAAGTTGCGAATTTCGTAAAATATTCGCGCAAAAAATCGATAATTTAATCAAACGATCACGTAACAAATGTTAAACTTTATCAGTCAATCGTGAAAAAGAATTACGAATTTCGTCAAAAGATGTCTGAAACAAATACTGAATTCCGTTAATCGGTTTCTGAAAAACATATCTCGAGAATTTCGACAAGTGGTCACGGAAAAAAATTATTTTCGTCAATCGGCCGCAGAAAGATTCGCGAAATTTGGCAAAAGATTGTGCAAAGAGAATCGCGAATTTCGGTAATTCGTCCGGAAAACATCTCCTGAAAGGACCATTGAAAAATATATTGAACTTTATCAAATATCGCGAAAATAAACGGTAATTTTTGTCATTCGGTTGCAATAAAATCATAGCAAATTTCGTCATAAGAAGCCAGAAAATATTACTAATTTTGTTTAAGGACTAAGGAAAAAAATTGCAAATTTCGTCAAATAATCACGTACAAAAAAAATTGCGAATTTTGTCAAATAAACACGCAAAAAATCGGGAATTTAAACACATAAACGCGCAAAAAATCAATAATTTTCTAGGTCAATTTCGTCAATTTGTCATAAAAAAATTCGCGAAATCTGGCAGGGGATGTCGGAAAAAACTGAGTTGCATAAAACGATCGCCGGGAAAAAATCGGGGAAAATTGATAAAGTATCGCGGAAAAAAAATCGCGAGTTTCATGAAACGATCACCAGAAAAAATATCACAAAATTTTCAAAAATGTCGTGGGTGAAATCGAGAAATGTATTTCCGCGATCGTAAAGAAGTCTGCAAAGAGAAATAGTTATTTCGTCAATCAACAGGAGAGACGGGGGAAGGGGTATTGCAAATTTTCCAATTCATTGGGGAAAAAATCGCTTATCTCCTCATACGATTATAAAAAATATCTTGAACTTTACCACAAGTTGCGGAAACAAACGGTAATTTTAGTTATTCCGACGAGGAAAAATCATCAAATTCCGTCAAAAGAATGCACAAAAATGCGAATTTCGTCTTCCGGTCATAAGAAATCAACAAAAACAGAACACGTTTCTTCAAATGGTCGCAGATTTAAAAAAAAAGGCGAATTTGGTAAAAAAGTCAATATTTTAATCAAAATGATCGTGCAAAAAATCAAGAATTTCGTATGAAATTGGTAATGAAAAAACAAAATCGTGAATTTTGACAAACGATCTCGAAAACAATCGCAAATTTTGGTAAAATATCTCACAAACAAACAAACAAGTGATTAAACAAAACAAGAGATTACTAACAATCGCAGAAATATACATATTGCGAATTTAAACAAGTGGTGGAGTAAAAAAAAAAAAAATCAATTTGTCGAAGATTTCGCGATGGATTGCGGGAAAAAAATCTTGAGTTCCATGAAACGATCGCTAGAAAAAAATATGAAAATTTACAAAGGCTCGTAAGAAAAATGCGAAATCTACTTGAACAATCGAGGAAAGATTTCGTCAATCGGCTGGAGAAAAATATTGCAAATTTTACAATTCGTTCTGGAAAAAAAATCTTGGATTTCTTTAGCCGTGGAAAAATACCTCGAATTTTGTCAAAGGTCGAAGAAACAAATGCCGATTTTCGTCATTTCGTCAATTACACTCAATAGCCTCCCCCAAATGACGCTTTTATCATATCCATATGTTATATGTAAGTACGATGCTAAAGGCATGGAATTTATTTCAAATGATAACAAAACATTTCTCTGTAATTCTGAAACGATCCCATCAACAAAATAATGCTGCCTCCCCTATTTCACTATTGGAAGCGATCCCCTACTGTTTGCGTACGACAAAGAAAGTAGCGAGTACTCAAATTCAGCGTCAAATTCATTTTAAAAAGTCTACATTAAACATATACAATTAAAATTGAAAGAAATATATAAATAAAAGTTACTCTTGAATTGTTTCTTTACAAGCCTCAATAAAAAGGGAGTTGAAAACAAAAGCAGGAATTTAGAAATATAAAAGGATCAAAATCGCGGACATTTTCTGTCTTGGGACAAAATAAGCGGGGGCCGCGCTGAGCTCCAATCCTGTAAAGTTCGTTTCGCAGCGCTACTCAAAGCGCAGCTATGACATAGATGGCAGTTTACATTGACCCTATGAGAACTTTACCGTTCAAGATCTGCACAAATGGCAGGAGAAAAAAATGACTGAACGAGTGCGTTTGGAAAAAGAACTTTACAGGTGCTTTGAGAAAAAAAGATCGATTATTTTTAGTAAAAATAATCGCTGGAATAAAAAAAATCTCCTCTTTTCTTGAAATAGTCGCTTTTTAATGGTTTTTGGTCTAAAATAGTCGTCATAGTCGCCTGATACTCAAAATAGTCCATTTTAGTTGCCTGTGGCAGCCCTGATGATGTGATTTTCTTCGTTTAAAAGCAACGAATGAGTATTTGGGGCATCATTTTAGCTTTGGGATCGAAGATGTTGGCATGTGGTCTCATGCATGCCATAAAGTTAATCATTTAAGTGAAGAAATAATAAATAACGCATACGAAATATTAAATAATGCTATCCCTGAAAATAAAAGATTAAAAAATTTAATGGAAACAAATAAAAATAAATCTACATTAAGAAAAGATCAAGGTATGAAATCATAACAACCATAATTGATGAACAGTTCTGACGATCGCAGGAGCACAGATTGACTCGATTCTCGGCAAAACGTTTGTTCACACTGTTGAGGTTGTCAGAAACAACCATTTTCTAAATGCTTTAAAAAATGGCCAATGAAAATTGATATTTCAAAAGTATTATGAAATTAGTTAAAAACCATTTATTTTAAACTAAATTAATAAAATATTTAATTTTAATGAAATAAATGGGATTTGAAAAATTATTGGAAATTTATCACCATAGATGTATCAATATTACAATCAGTACTTTGTATGCAAAATGGAACAATTAGCAATAATTTTTGTACCTGAAAAATAGTCGTTGCTTTTTTTAAGTTTAAAAAGTAGATTACGAAATATTCCTATACAGAGATGCCAAGCCCCCGCTTATTGCATAGCAGAATTTTCTTATAGGAAAAGTTATTTTTTAAATCCGCAGAATGTTCCAATTTTATAAAACATTTTCTGTATTAAAATATCGGTATCCAAAATGCCGGAGACTTGGCAGCTCTCCCTATAACATTTTAATTAATCACGGTACTTTTTTTTTAATCGGATTCAAATTTAGTGAAGACAACGTTTTTTGACCAAAAGCAGCTTTTTTTCCACATATGTAACTACGATAAAATTCCTTGATGCTGAAATAAAATGTTTTGACTTATGCTATTATTGCTTCCTCTTATTTATTTATTTGAATTTTAAATAAAATGACTCAAAATCGTGTTTTTTAAATGTATGGAAAAAATGCATTTCGAGAAAGGGCGAAAAGAACAATATTTGGCGATTTATTACCTGCGTTTGGCTAAGTGTCTTACTACCTTGTATTTAATACTCTTCACAATACTTCGCTGTTATATGGACCTAGGCGCTTTTATAAAAAGTTTGACGTAATTCGGGCTTAAGAAAGTGAGTTTTTTACTGAATAATACAAATAAATGAAAAATGAATGCTAAGAAATGCTAATAAAAGAAAAATGAAGCATTATATTGATCTATGTATATTTAAAAATGCATCTGCTAGCACTAATTAGATAATTTATGTGTATATAATAGGAGATAAATAGCTTTTGATTCTGTATTTCTATGCTATAAAGCATTAACGTTTGTGTGTTTTTCATTATCATTGGGAGTACCTAGCCAATTTAAAAAATAATGTGGGCAAAAAATGTTGGTAACCATCTTTGCTGCAAAATATACTATATTTTGCGTAGGAACAATAATCACCATCAATGCACGAGCAAAAAAAGTTCTAAAATTGAGAATTCTTTGATGTTGATATGACTAAAAATTTAAAATCTTTTTTTTTTTTTGTGGCAACTTTTAAGATATAATATTCTCGTTATGAACGATTTCTAAAACATGCGACAATTTAATTTCAAAAATTAAACATTTTTTCTTTTTTAGAAAAAGTTTTAAACCCAATTTATTGAAAATATTGCAATTTCTAGGACAATGTTGGGGTCAGAAACTATAACTTTGGCATCACAGTAATAACTTATAAGATGTAAGTGCTCGTTTAGGACAATTTTTTAAAAAAGGATTCCTTAACTCTTATCGACAACCTCATTGCATCTGTGGGTAACAGATATTCAACATTATAAACTATTCGGACGGATTTCACACCATATAAAATACACTCCATTCTCTTCAAACATAATAGTTTATGTTATTTATAGTTTCTTAAATCGGAGCGAAGCTTCTGTTTATGCTCATGACATCATTTCAAAGAAATATATTTCCAATATAGGAAAATTTGAAGTTTTATTTTCTGTATTACTTTTAACGTTTTGCATATTTCCAATTTTACATCCATGCATGGTTTGCTTTTCTTTTATAAAAATAGTATATGCAATTTTATATATAAGATTTTCTAATTCTATGATTCAATATGCTAATTTTCATCATATTTTATCACAATGAATGACCAATTAAAGGTAACATCTCATTTTCTTTACTTATCGCAAGTTATTAAATGTGTATTCTCAGCAATATCGCTCAGACTAATCCCTCTGAGGGAAGTCCTAGTGTTATAATTGAAATATCCACAACAAAATACGATCTACATATTTATGAGAATGTGTAATTTCAATACAAGTTAAATTTATATCGTTTATAAAAATACGAATGCAGCATAGAGGTATTTAAATCACTACTACAATGCGCTATGCTCATAATGAATGGATAATATCGTGTTTTATTTTATTTTTATAGGTTATCCTGTCACACAATTGTATGATGAATAATTTAATAGCAAAACATTGCAGTTTGTATGAATTACATAAAAAAAATACATAACTATAAATCAGCGTAAAGCTCAAGAAAATGTATGCTATTAATGTCTGATTTTATTATTTAAATTTTACATATTATCTTAGGTTTTGATGAATGCTTATCTGAAAATGTTTTGTACGATGTACTTCTTCCCATTGAAGTTGCCAAGAATATGAAATAATTTGTCCTAAGCTGGTTCTGATAATTAATATTAATGTAACTTTTGAAACTGTTGTATCTATGTGTATATATTAAACATATATAATGTTACTCGTATTTCTGGAAAAAGGTGAAGAATAAAATATTTTTTTTTAATTATCTTTATTTGTTATTAGGTGTTACAATTATTTTTTTAATTATAATTTTTTTACCAAATTAATCAGAAACTTAGTCAAAAAGAGGTTTTGTTACAAATTGATGATGTATTAATTTGAATGTAATAAATAATATTTGTAAAGAGGGCTACTAATGATGACCCCGCCACCCTTCTAAGATTATTTCGAAGAAAATCTATCCCAAAGAATAATAAAGATATATCCTGATTATAGTTTTGAAATAGTTTTGACCATAATAATACGACACATACTTAATAATATGACTTACATAGCAGTGGCACTGCTGCCTACTGTGAATGTGATATACGACAATTATTTTCTTTATTTTTAAATAATAAACCATGCATCTATTCGTTGTTTTACACAATTTCTGTTACATTTTTTTTTGTAAGATAGCTTTTAAATTACACATATATTAAAAATATCCTAATTTTTTAATAATTTTCTTCAAATTTAAATAAAATAATAATTAATCAACCTGACATATTTCCTTTTTAATAAATCATTGATTATTACTAAATCTTTGTTATTAGTAAATTTGAATGGCTTTGTTACTAAATATTTATGCATTTTACTATAAATTAAAATAATAATGCAAAAATTAAAAAATAAATATATAGTAGAATTCAATTACCGAAATGTTTTTAATGCTGCATATTATATAGTAACGGTCATCTAAAAGTTTCAAAAACCAGTAAAAAGATATTTAAAACATATTTTTTATTATAATCTTTTTTTTACTACAGTTTCAAAATCATTTTCATACCTAGATAAAACTAGTCGTTGGGGGCCACCGTAATACTTACCCATCATGTTTATGTATACGAAAATAAAACATGTGAAACTATTTATACAATGCATTGCAATTCATAAACAAAATTTAAATATTGTTAATATACATAGTAATGCTATATTAAAGAACTGCTGATGTACCAATTTCGACAAATTATATAAACGCCAAACTACTCAAATAGTACCAAACTGCGTTAAAGAAACATCCTTATAACTCCAAAAATGATAACTCTATTAACTAACAGTTAACTGCGTCGGATTAAGCGTCTCATTTCCAATTAAAATATACCTCTGAATTGAAATTTGAATGAAATACAGGGTCACGAAAAATCGAAGAATGTGGAAAACAAGATTACAAATATCTCGGCAACTAATAATCCGATCGACTTCGTTCTATATGCAAAATGTGTGTTATTTTATTGCCTTTTACGTCCATTCCTTAGAAAAAAAAAATTCGAAAATTTTTATATACCTTTCATCAGAACGAATTTTTCGAGAGTCCGAAAAAAATAGTTCCGGATAATCGAGGTTACTGATATTAAATAGGGTTCGTCCCATTCTTACATACTAACTACATATAAAATTTCAAGTCTCTATCTCAATTTGTTCGGGAGATAGAGCGTTTACAGACAGACAGACAGACAGACAGACAGACAGACAGACAGACAGACAGACAGACGGACGGCAAAAATTTTTTTCTAAAAATATGTTTTTCGGAATCTCCACTATCTAAAACGTGTAAATCCGTCAAAAATTTTTTTTCGATTTTCAAAACGATTGCAAGTAAAAAATGTAAGTAAAAAATGAAAAAAAAAACTGTAGTGTTATATAAGCATCTTTGATTAAAGTAAGTTATTTACTGATTAACTTCATTTTTGTAGTTTATAATCTTTGGAAAGATACTTTTATGAAAATTTATTTTCGTCCCTTTTCAGAGAAATTTTTAAATTTTTTTATTAAAAGTATGAAATTCTTATTCATGTGTTTTATACACTAAAGACACGAATATAAATGAAGTAGAAAATAATTTGGATTGCTGTAAAAGTAGAAGGTTTGAACTTTAAAGCAGTCTTTAATAAATAATAATAATAATTCTTTTTACTAACCCATCATACGTAGTATAGGGTAAGTCTTGCAATCGTTTTTAAAATCGAAATTTTTTGACAGATTTACACGTTTTAAACACTGGAGATTACGAAAAACATATTTTTAGAAAAAAAATTGCCGGCCGTCTGTCTGTAAACGCTCTATCTCCCGAACAAATTGAGATAGAGACTTGAAATTTTCTATGTACTTAGTATGCAAAAATGGGACGAAGCCTATTTAATATCAGTAACCTTGATTATCCGGAACTATTTTTTTTTTTCGGACTCTCGAAAAATTCGTTCTGATGAAAGGTATACAAACATTTTGGAATTTTTTTTATTTTAAGGAGTAATCGTAAAAGGCAATTAAAATAACACAAATTTTGCATAGAGAACGAAGTCGATCGAATTATTAGTTGTCGAGCTATCCGTAATCCACTTTTCCACATTCTTCGATATTTCATGACCCTGTATTTCCTTCAAATTTCAATTCAAAAATATATTTTAATTGGAAATGAGACGCTTAATCCTGTGTAGTAAATTGTTAATTTATATGATTATTATTTTTTGAGTTATAAGGATGTTTCTTTTTCGCAATTCAGAAGTTTGGTGTGTTGTATAATTTGTCGAAATCGATTCATCAGCAACTCATTAATATAGCATTACTACGCATAATATAAATATTTAAATACATGTTTAAATTCTGTTTTGGAATTGCAATCCATTTTATAAATACAAATGATTAATTTTCAAATATTGTGTATGGATATATATGAAGGGTAAGTATTACGGTGGCCCCCAACGACTAGTTTTTATAGAAATAATTCAAGTAATACCAAATGCAGACAAATGGATTACCGGCATATATTTATAAACTGAATTGTAAATGTAAAACACACAAATAAAGTTCAATCAGAGTCTTTAAAAAATTATCATTTCAATTTATTTACAGTTGAAAATTTGTTTTTTTACATTGTATTTATACATATATATAATTTTTAAAGAGATATTAAGTTTTGCATGATAAATAAATGTTACGGCTGTACGAAAAGCTTAAAATATTAAACTTGTGCAGGCATTTAATTTCATGAAGGCATATTTTGGAAGATTCTGATTTATCTGAAATCTTGGTTTTTCATAGAAATCTTAAGTTAGTATAAAGGCACTAGTACAAATAATGATTTTTAAAAATGAAAATAAAAATTTTTGTTTTCATTGTTGAAAAAAAACTTAATTTTTCTTTTTTTCTTTTAAAAATAATCAAAATGAAATGCATTCATTCCTTTATTATGTTTAAAAAGGAAGGATTTGAAATGTATTTTCACAAGCAATTTATTTCTAATGCTTTTGATTTGATAAAACATTGACAGGAAAAATTACTTAAACAAAACCAAATTTATTTTTAATTATTTTATAATCTAATTGAATTCAATAACAACTCTTTTTCGAGTTCATTTCTCTCTTTACTTTACTGTATCCAGGTAGAATATAACAAGTTATGATTTTCCAACTTTTTAAGCGATAGAAATATCACTGTGCGCTATGTTAACAATTTGATACATTTGATTTATTATATTTTATGCAAAAGCATAAACTCAAAAATTATTATTAACTACAAATTGGAATATACGAAATTTAAATTAATTTTATAAAGTATTTAAAAGAATGTACTATAATTGATACTTGATAGTTCAGCAATCTTACTTGATCAGCATGAAAACAATTCAATGTAATACGTTTAGTTTTTCAAAATAAATTACCAGTGTATTTTTTCAAACAATACGTTTTATAAAATACAATTTAAGTTCATCCATTAGAACATTATAGCTGTATTTCATTATTTCGTATAGATGACGACAGAATAACTGCGATTCGATATAAATTCTGTGTATCGGATTTCCATTGGGTATATCAGAAAGAGTGACATAGATTTGGGAGGAACATTCCCCGCCTTTTCGGACAGCAACCTACATCTGTAATCACTTTCGAAAGTACGGAAACCTGATCCCAGAATATCACTTTTCGCTAGATGCGAAATGGCAGAGGATATGAGAGAGTGTTTTCGTGTGACGTCATAATTAGCCGCAAATTCTTCGCGTACGTGTGGTAAAACCAGTCGTACTCACAGGTTTCTCATAAGTGTACATTTAGAGATGCTTGTTTCAAAAACCGTACTTAGAAAGTTCCTTGTTTTATACTTAACATACAATTGGTTTCTCATCAGCGTGAGTTAACAGATGCTTACTTAACCCTTTGCGGCGCAGGGCAAATTCATTCCTTAAGTTTTGAAATTAATGGCTGACACCGGAATTTGAAAACAACTTTATTTGTAAATAAGAAAACGTTGTATTTCATGCATTCAAAAAACCGTAATTTTTTTAAAAAAAATTCCGGTGCGAATGCGGCGTTTTGGAATTAAAATTAAGTGGTATATCTAAGAAACCACTGCGCCGCAAAGGGTTAAATGAATCTTTTCAGAGCATTTCTTGTTTCACATCTCACAAAAAAAAGTTTTCTTACCAGTATGAACTAACATATGCTTGCTTAAATCACTCCTACGAGAACATCTCTTGTTGCAAACTTCACATGCAAAAGGTTTCTCACCAGTATGAATTAACAGATGCTTCCTTAAAGTACTCTTTTCAGAGAATTTCTTGTTGCATATACCACACACAAACGTTTTCTCACCAGAATGAGTTAACAGATGGCTGCTTAAATGGGTACTTTGAGAGAATTTCTTATTGCAAATCTCACATTCAAAAGGTTTCTCACCAGTATGAATTAACAAATGCTTCCTTAAATTACTCTTAAGAGAGAATTTCTTGTTGCAAAACTCACATGCGAATGGTTTCTCACCAGTATGAATTAACAGATGCTTCCTTAAAGTACTCTTTTCAGAGAATTTCTTATTGCATATATCACACACAAACGTTTTCTCACCAGAATGAGTTAACAGATGGTTTCTTAAATTGGCATTTTGCGAGAATTTCTTATTGCAAACCTCACATTCAAAAGGTTTCTCACCAGTATGAATTAACAAATGCTTCCTTAAATTACTGTTTTCAGAGAATTTCTTGTAGCAAACCTCACATGCAAAAGGTTTTTCACAGGTATGACTTAAAAGATGTCTACTTAAATTGTCCTTTAGAAAGAATTTCTTGTTGCATATCTCACACACAAAAGGTTTTTCACCAGCATGAAAGAACATATGTCTGCTTAAATCACTGTTTACAGAGAATTTCTTATTGCAAACCTCGCATGCAAAAGGTTTTTCACCAGTATGAATTAGCATATGTCTGCTTAAAGAACTGTTTACAGAGAATTTCTTACTGCAAACCTCGCATGCAAAAGGTTTTTCACCAGTATGTATTAGCATATGTCTGCTTAAAGAACTGTTTACAGAGAATTTCTTATTGCAAATCTCGCACGCAAAAGGTTTTTCACCAGTATGACTTAGCAGATGCTCTCTTAAATGGCCCTTTCGAGAGAATTTCTTGTTGCATATCTCACATACAAAGGGTTTTTCACCAGTATGAATTAATAGATGCTGGCTTAAAGGGTTCTTGAGAATTTCTTGTTGCATATCTGAAATATGAAAGTTTTCTCACCCCTATGAATTAACAAATGTCTGTTTTACTTACATTTTTCAGTGGATTTCTAGTTGCACATCTCACATACAAAAGGTTTTTCACCAATAGGCATTAATTGTTGCTTAGTTAAAAAAATATTTAAAAAATATTCTAGTTCCATATTTCACACACAAAATATTTCTCATCACGAAGAATTAACGGATGTGATTTTAAATTACTCTTTTGAGAGTATTTCTTGTTACATATGTCACAAACAAAAGCTTTCTCACTATCATTAATCAACAGATGCGTGGTTAAATCACTGTTTTGAGAAAACAATGTTGTTGCATATTTCACAGTATGCATTCATTAGCATCAATAGATGCTTGGTTGAATTACACTTATGTGAGAATTTATTTTTGCATATTTCAAACACTAAAGATTTCTCGTCAGTATAAATGAACAGATGGGTACACCAATGGCTTTCTTTGGAGAAAGTTTTCTTGCATAACTCACAAATTAATGATCTTCTTTTGCAGGATGCAAACGCTGATTTTCCAGAAATCTCTCGCTGCACATTTCACTCGTTAAAATTTGTTTTTCATGATTTAATGTACATCTACACTAATATGGCTTTATTCGTCTGCAAAATAAAACCTTCATAAATCAACCAATTAATTTTATGATGATTCATGAGAGAATTAATTAACAAGAAAATAAACTTATAATGAAAAATTAAAATCAAAGAATTAGATAAAATTGTTACCACATTATTCGACCCCCAATTGTCTGATGTTAACAGAACCAAAGGTGTGTGAAATGTTTTTCTGAACAGTATAAAGATTAAATTGTAAATAAATAGCAACAATTTAAAAAATTAATAAATTATCACAAGTAGTAACGAAAATTTATAGATAAAGTTTTAAAATTTTATAGCATCAGAAATAATGATAAATTTTACAAGGAATTGAGCGATTTTTTTTTGGCAATGGAATTTGAGTATACACATGTATGTTCCATAATGGTGTAGTTATAATTACACCATTAAAATTTCACTAATTTCATTTCCTTAAAATTTCACTAATATCAACAAGTTGGAAATTGCACGTGAACGTAGCAAATGAGGTGCGTTCGTACGATAACGGAGTTTTAAAAATATTCAGATCTTGCTGATATAGTAGAGTCTACTTCGGATACAGTATAGTAGTCGAAATCTTTGTGTTTCTGTTAATATGCAGAAAGTAATTTCTATTATACCTCAGAAACGTATATCTTATTCATAAAATGTGAAATAGTTGAATATAATTAAAACACGCCCCAAACAATGTTTCCCATATAGCATTATGTAGTGGAATACTTTTGTGTGGCCCTGTAATTTAATAATAAAAATTCTTTGCATCACAGATTGTACAGAATGTATATTTTAGTATATATTTCATAGATTCATGCCAATTCTATTATGTTCGAATGAGTGTAGCATCATAAAAATGCATTTGAATCTTTTTTCCCATTGACCGTAATGTAATGGAATACCTTTGATTGTCCCTGTAAATGATCTATGCATCCGATTTTCATAACATTTGAAATGACTCGACAAAATTACGCAATAATTATGTTTTAAATTTCAAACGATTAAAATACATTTGAAACTTTTTTCCCCATTAACCGTAATGTAACGGAATACTTTTGATTGTCCCTGTAAATGATCTATACATCCGATTGTCATAACATTTAAAATGACTCGATAAAATTACGCAATAAATATATGTTTTAAATTTCAAACGATTAAAATGCATCTGAAACTTTTTTCCTCATTGACCGTAATGCAACAGAATCCTTTTGATTGTCCTTGTAATTGATCTATCCATCCGATTTTCATAAAATTTGAAATGACTCGACAAAATTATGTAATAATTATGTATTTTAAATTTCAAACGATTCGGTTGGATAGTTTTTGCGTTGTTATATGCGGACAGACAGACAGACGGACAGACTGAGCGACAACAATAGGTGCTACGTATTTACATAATTACGAACGCACCTAAAAAAGGTTATTGACAAGAAACATTAATATACACGTACACCGTTTTACAGTATTATGTATACATATAGATATGTATGTGCATACATATATATATGCCTACATATATAAATTTTACAAGGAATATACTACATATACTTCCTATATATATTTCATAGCTTTATATCTTCTAGATTCTTTATTAGCAATAGCTTTACATTTCTAATTTTATTATTAATTTCTTTAGTTGATAAACTTTTTTTTTAATCTCTCCAGCATCTTTTATCAATATTTTTTTCCTTTTCTTTTTACATCACCACCGACATTTGCACGTGGATTTTTCAAACGATAAATGGGAATTAAAAAAAAATTTTCCCTCTCTCACAGATGATTTGATTTTGTCACATACCAGTCTTAAAGCATTGTAAAATATATTTTATAGATAGGAGTTTTAACGAGAAGATTTATAGAGTCACAGTTATGAAATTTAAGAAATATCTTTGTAAGATGTTCACGAATAATTCACAAGAAGATTCCTGGTATAACCCTCCTTGCCACAAACATTTGAAAGATGCGTCCAACTTATTAATTGCCCTGTTCTACTCGAAACTCATTGGTAAATGGTAAAACTTATTGAATTCAACTCTTAAATTTTTACAGTGAAATGTTTCATGAAGGTCACAATACAGTAGACTCCCTCAAATCCGCACTCCTAAAATCTGCAACTCTCTAAAATCAGCACATAATATACAGATGTAAACAATGAAACAATCAGTTAAGATATAGGTGCAAAATTGGATTTTTTTAGTTTTATATCAATTCTGTACATTTTTTTAATTTGCAATTTTTCTAAAGGTTATTGAATTCATGAAAAGAAAAAAATATTTGTGAAAAAATTCAAGATATTGCTGATATCATTGATAATCACAATCTTCTTATCAAATATATTTAGGTATAAATCAAGCTTTTTTGGTTTTAAAATCTGGCTAAACCTGAAATAAAGCTTTGTTATTTTATGATCCTGATGTGAATTAGTAATGTAATGAGGCAAGTTTTATTGCATAATTTAGAAAAACCACATCTAATTTTTAAAATGAAAATTAAATTGTACATAATGATTATTAACTTGACCTATGATTTTATTATTTTAATCATTTTTAAAAAATTATCTAAAATTTTATTATTTTAGTTTCATATTTTAATATTTTAGTATATTGTAAACATTCAATATACTTTTGATTTCATTACTAATTACATCAAAATTCCTTTTTAAAAAATGCAGTGACCAGAAATCCGCAAAATTCTAAAATGCACACAACCTCTGATCCTAAGCTGTGCGGAATTGAAGGAGTCTACTGTGTTATCTTTTTTTCCTTAAAGTACAGCAAGAACATTCAATACAGATGTATTTATTTGGAATGTCTGTGTTACTTTTCATTTTCAATAACATTAAACTATTTTTACATAAATGTAAATTTCAAAATAATAGATTTCAGAAGAAACAGATTATTAATTTTTTTTTCTACTACAATTGTGTGATTTTAGAATTTGAATTTCATTCTTATTGAATTTACATGCCTGGTAAAGCAAATTAGAATTTATCAACATAATTTCAGGGATGAAACTGTAAAACAGATTAATTCTTGAACTGAAACTTAAAGCTTATTCAGTGTATTGTATAATACATAGCCAGCAAAAGGTTTTATTCGCAAATCTGTAGAGGGGCAGAGACTTTCTTATCCAAATTTTTTTAACACCAAAAACTTTATAAAGGTTCTTTGTCCAATATTTCTAGAAAAAGAAAATTAATCCAATGTCTTTTAATATTTTTGACTGTTTTAAAGGAGAATGTAGCTCTTGTTTTTAAAATCAGCATATAATTAAATTATTTAAAACATAAAATAAAAGTTTTTTTGGGGAAAATAAATAACCTAGACCTGGTCTGTCTTAGGTTAACACACTCAACATGAATCATGAATTATCCCAAAATTATACATTTATGACACATTAAATTTAAAAAAGTGGAATGGAATTTGCAACTTGCATGCTCTATTTAGAACTATGGGTTTTTAAATCTGGATGATAACAGAATTTGACATACTGTCAAAATTGACATATTTGACTAAATGCCTCAAAATATCCCCCTTTCAAATAACTTAAGGCACATGACAGAGTGTTTCATGGGTTGATCCTTAGATTTTACATTACTGGCCAATAAAGCAAAAAATCTCATTCACATCTGTTAGTTTGTCAAAATCCTCATTTTCTAGGTGCATACAAAACACACAGGAATGATGGTATATTATGAGAATATATAAGGGAAAATTTTTGATAAAATTCTAAAAATTTTCCTTGATATCCCTTAATTGAAATGACCATCATTTTTTTATACAATGCAATATATATTCGAACTTTTAATTAAAAAAAATTAGAAAATGTAAACACCAAAGTGCCATTATCTGAAATTAGACCCTAATTATTTAAAGGGTTTAAATATATATATATATAGAGAGAGAAAATGTATATAGCAATGGATTTGGCTATCTCATAAAGTATCAATTATTTGCACGATAGAATATCAGAACTTATGAATGGTCAGTAGCGTGTGAAAAAAAATATTATTACAAGATAAAAAGATTGACATTATAAGTTTCATGGTTGCGTTATTAAAAAAAAATCCTTCGAAATGATACGAATAAAATTAAGGAATATTGAAACCGATAATACATAAGAGAAAAGTGAAGAAAAAAGGTACTTCTTTATTATAGAAATCTTGCAATCAGAATTATGTCATGCTTGTAGTTACAGTTTTGACAAAACCATTGGCGAGCTTGTAAAGTGTCACGTATCAAAAAGGGCCATACCAAGTACTCGGTATTTATTCAATATTCGACCAATTTGCTGAGTACTAGGTATTTAATATTATAAATGAATAAAATCAATGTTTAAAGCACCAGAAGACTTCATATCTTACTGCAAACCAGTTTTAGAAGCCATAGCATGCCGTCATCATTATATTTTGCACTGGGGATGGCATGCTGGGCTACTGAAAATAATTTGCAAGAAGAAACAAAATGTTTCGATGCTTTAAATGTTTTTGATTTATTTACAACATTATTAAAAGCAAAAGAATTTATAACTGATCTGTAAAAGTTATTTGAAAATAAATGTATAATATTTGAATTTATTGATAAAAATCATTTATTTAGTATATGTCTACAAAATATGCAAAAGTTTAAAAAAAAACACAAATACAAATTCTCCCCCCCCCTTTCTAGTTCACCTTATAATTCCCCCTTTCATTGTACCACAGTCAAAATAACTGAAACTTTCCTTTTCCAAATAATGTAGCAATGTTTTAATTGGTGGTAACACTACTTCTAATATGATTAATTCATTTAAGTTCATCCATTTTATGATTACTCTGAATGGTAATAACAGTTTCATTATACTTCACCGTAATTGTCATTGAACTGCAGTAGAATTTATTTTACTTTCAGCACCATAAGGGCAAATACACACTGTATTAATTCATGCAATATTTTCAATATATAATAATTTGATTTCCATCTTATACTTGATTACTGTTAATTACTCTGGTAATTATTTTATTTTATTTTTATTTTGTATCCAGGAAAGGAAACTGAACCATTTGAAAATTTAAGCATACAGCTATATATGGAGTGGTCAAAATATCTCCAAATGTTTTTAGCTGTAGGCTAACATGCCAGAAACATCATGTTAGATCGTTGCCTGAGAATAGTAAAGTTCTATCTGTGTTTTGGGAAAAAATGACTAATTGACATAGATAGGTTCTATTTGTATCTATGAAGGCATTTTTGCATCAAAATGATGTTATATATAATTTATATATGACCCTACAATCATATGACATCATTTTGATGCAAAAATATGTTCATAGATACAAATAGAACATTTCTATATCAGTAAGTCATTTTTTTTCAAAAACAAACATAGAACCTTATTATTCTCAGATGACGAGATGATAAACCTGATTTTATTATAAGTTGCATATTGAGACTAATGCAAGCTACACTTTTAACATCAGTTTTCTGAATTATTCAAAATTACAGCAAATAACATCTAAAAATTTCATAGCAATCCGAGTATATTTACAGAAGTTTGAGCACAGACAGACGACCATCCAGACAGACAAACCAAATGCATAAACACTTTTCAACTTTGTTGAAAATTGTTCAAAATGAAAGCAAACAATTTAAATCAGTTTGAACTGATAGACATGACAAAGCACATGATTTTGTTTGGGCTTAATTTAGGGTAAAATTTCAGAGTCATGCCCAGCCACTATACTTCCTCTGTATTTTTTTTTTTTTTTACTCTCTGGTTTACCACTAAAGAAAACAAAAGCCCGCACCAACCCCAGAAAATAATTACTTTTCCATTTTGAATGCCAGCACACAAAGTTTAATTTTCCTGCTATAACTGTCATCTCGATTTCTAGTGACTTTAAATAGTGAATTATCTAATTATTTTTTTGTATTTCCTCGTCCTGTATCCACAAGCCGATGAGATATCTCAAGATATGGTAGAGGCAGGGGATGGAAAAAGGGGGAAAATCAGCTTTATTTTCTCCAGGTTTTTACATTAGAATGTGAGAAATTGCATTATATGGATATAATGAGGGCCAATCTATTGACGTTTAATAAAGATTGAAATTGGTTGAAGAGATATGTTATAAAAATCGATATTTGATAGATCGTTCAGCTTATCAAAATACTTTTGACTAACGATAATTCGGTTTCAAACTGCAGTGACACAGGGTGTTTGTTTGAATGTATTTTATTTCTGATGAAATAAGTGAATTTAGATGTTTGTGTGCACCACATTATTAATTTGTTCAAAGATTTTAAGAGCAAACTGTATGTTTATAACCTCTGAAAGGCATTGCCTACTCAAGACACTATTTTTTGGTGCATTTAAAAACTTCCTCACTAAATCAAAAAGAACAGGAACATTTTAAATTGTTCCTGAGATGTCACCATTCAAAAAGACCAAACTGTAATATTTTTCACTTTTTAAAGATGTTTGTGTTCACCAATTGTGTGTGTTAATTTGTTGTAAGAAATTATTTATTTTGTAATTTCTCTTTGATTTAAAAATTTTTGTTTTACGATGGAAAAAGTTTTTTGGTATTACTTGGTTATCCCGTCAACCAAAAAACTATCACCAAACAATAAGATTAAATGTCAATAATAGATGATCATGAATGTCCCATTCAGTGACATTAAATCAGATGCTTCCGGTAATAACCAGGCAAGGCAGATTTTAAAAAATTGAGATAATTGGGGAAAATGTAGCTTTAAAAGAATACTTTCATCTGACATTGTACTGAAAAATGAAAATCGAATACTTCCCGTCATAAGGCGACTGTAAATTTTCACTTAAAAATTGAAAAAACAGCAATAATCGGGTAAGTGCATAAAGTAACGGTAATAACCAGATAAGATTTCTATTTATTTTTTAAATCGTCTATAATTATTAAAATAACATAAAAATGGCTTGTATAACTTATAAATATCTCTAAATAGTTAAATTAATGTTAAGAAACTATAAAAATTAAATATAATCTATGGCAGGAGACTGCAAACAGTTAGTGGATTAATTTGCAAAATAATCACACAAAGTAAATGATCTGGTTAATGCTTTGTATTCTTTTAATATAATATAAATGAACAATTATAATAATAAAAATTGATAGAAATGAAATTTTTTATCATAATTAAACAAGAAATTATAAATTTAAATTAACTATTAATTAAAAAAATCTTTTTTTTTAGACAGCTCCACAAATATGTTAATTTTAATTTAATAAAAAATTGACAATGCATTTAATTGTTGCGAAATTAATGTTTAAAATGTAAATAATGCCTTAATTTTATTTACATTTATTAAAAATAAATGTAACTTTATCTGATTATTGCCGTTTTACATTTATCGAAATAAATGTAAAACGGTAATAACCAGATAAAGGTACATTTTTAATGGGTTCTCAATTAATATAAACCATTTTTATATAACTATTACAGTTGAACCTCGAAAATCCGGAACCGTCGGGACCGCGGCGATTCCGGATTTTCGATTTTTCCGGATTTTGGAGGTTTAATAAAAAATCTTTTTTTATGGCTATATAATACCATAAAATCCCGTTAATCCGCTCTTCCCTATCAAACGCCTCCTCCCCACTTTATAAAGAATTTGAAATTTTCAAAAAATCCCGAGAAAGCACCCTCCCTCCCGATTCTCAGAGGGGATTGAGAGTGAGTCGAATCATTATGAAATGAATGAATCATGAATCTTTGATAAAATGTGCGTTTTTTCAAGATTTTTTAATTGATTTCATGCTTGATTTAGCTTTCTTTTTTTTTTTACAAATTTCTGTTTTTTCTGCATTTTTTCGACAGAATTTACGTTTTTTTTTTTTTTAAAAACCATTTTTTTTAAAACCAATTTTTTTTAAGTATCAAAATTCATGACTAATTCAACGATTCATTCGTTTCATCATGATTCATTACTGTAAATTTTGTTGAACACTTTTTAACTTTTTAATTTTTGTAATAATAAAGTCTTTAATTAACGGCAAGTCATTACAATATTAACCAGAATATATCTATATATATTTTTTTAGTATAGTTATCAGAATTTAATTGCAGTTGATGAAAATTACAGCTATGTCTTATTTTAAAAATTAATAAAACTGAAATCGGAAAAATGTCCGGATTTTAGAGATTTCCGGAATTTGGAGGTCCGGATTTTCGAGGTTCAACTGTATGTAAAAAAAACCAGGTTTTTATACCTAATTGAATGTAGTGAAAATTATTAAGCTCTAATCTGTTTTATTAAAGTAATGATAAAAAGACCTTTTCGAAAACTTTAAAATTAATTACTCAAATTTAAAAAATGTGCCTTACCTAGTTCTTACCGGAAGCCACAGAAATATGATATACGTGTTTAATACATTATTAAGTGATTTTTATTTTGACTTTTTATTAATATTCTACTAATTATTTGTTTTTTTATTATTAAAAAAAAACATTATGTCAATATGTATAATGTGGCTATTAGTTGAGCGATTTGTATAATTTGGTGAAATTGGTCAACAGGTAAAGGACAAAATTAACACTAGCCACCAGCCACAGGGCCATGAAATGAGAAAAAGTGGCTCGTGAAAAATTGTCTATCAGTGGCCACCTCCCGGCCACTTTTTCAAATGGAGAGAATAAAATTTTCTTGAATTTCATCAAAGATTTTTTTTTTTTTTTTTTTTTTTTTTTTTTTTTTTGTTCCAATATATTTATAGTAACATTTATTTGGGCTATTCAGTTTTAGATTAATACTTATAAAATTTTTACTGTTTAGTATTTTTAAATAAAAAAATGGCTAGTAGTTTAAAGAAAGTGTCTACTTAAAAAACTAATCTTATCGGCCAGTGGCCGCTAAAGAAATTTCCGATTTTTGCCCTATATCAACAGGATAACCAAATAGTACCAAATTTTCTTTATGTGGTTTAATTTACAAAAGAAACAATGAAATAAAAAATTTTATAAAATTAAAAAAGGTTTTAAAACCACCCTCTTCTTAAAATAAATCAAACAAAGAATTTGGAGCAAAACCTATAAAAAATAAAAGTGAATTATTAAAAAAATAGAAAAGCTAAACAATGATAAGTAAATAAACTATATTATGAATATTATTATAACATTACAGTTTCTTGTTAGCTGTTCTAATCTATATTGCTGTAAGAAAAAGATTAATTTAATCAGCATAATTGGTGTCATTCACAGCACAAATGTACTTGACAAGGATACTGCATAGTTAATATAAGTTACCATCTTTTAAATAAATTGTATCATTTATATATTTTTTACTTCAATGCTTTTCTTACAAACAAACAATTGACGGTAAAAAAATTTTCTACAAAATCCTCCAAAAATTTTCTTTGATTTTAAAATACCTTTTAGAATATAAAAAAAAGTTTCTTAAATAATAACTCAAAGCATACTTCTTATACTGTATTTTACTTATGGTATATATTAGTTACTTATAGGGAGATTACCTGTAAAAAAAAAAAAAAAAAAAAAAAAAAAATATTTTATTTATGTAAACGAAAATATTTGTTTTAAATATTATGTTAAATTTTACTTTTGATACCTATAAAGTCTAAAATATTAAAGTATCCGCCTGGTTATATATTCAGTTTATCTGTGTGCCGTCGATTTTAAATTACCATAAATCCCAGCAAAAATGAAAGTTGC
This sequence comes from Maratus speculifer, assembly GCA_964019185.1. NCBI lineage: Eukaryota > Metazoa > Arthropoda > Arachnida > Araneae > Salticidae > Maratus > Maratus speculifer. The sequence continues at coordinate 356,826,660 of OZ025296.1, forward strand.
GACACATGAAATTGTAAGTCATCATATGATTGAATCACAAGTTCCAGAATTTTCAGTAGAAGAATAACTAAAGAAAAATACCTTATCATTAATTTATTTGAATAAAGAGAAAAGGTCAGTAAACATATATGAAAGAAAAATACCTATTGTTACAATCAGCATAAACGCATATCCTCTTTTTTATGAGAGACGCCAACACAAAGAATGAATCAAGAATCATACATGAATAATGAATCTCTTGCAAAAATAATTTTAAAAGAATTTTTTTTTATAAAAAAGAAATAAAAAGAATTAATTCAAATTCACGAATCTATTTCTTAAATATCCTCATTGATTTTGTAATAACTAAGGAAAATCTAGTTTTGATTCTTTAGTAAAGCTTGTTTCTTTTAATAACTCTCTAGTAAACAATATTACAACCAGTAATAAAAAAAAATTTACTACTGATACAGCCATTGCAGCAGTTTAATAAATAAATAATAATAGTAACGACAATAATAACAATAGTAAATAATAATAGTAAGTTGTGACACTTAAAACTGTTAGTCATCATACGATCTAATCACAAATAGAAGAATAGCTAAAGAAAAACACTTTATCATTAATTTATTTGAATAATGAGAAAAAGGTCAGTAAATATATTTAAAATAAAAATACCTATTGTTACAATCAGAAATCAGAGTACAAACTCATTTCGTCTTTCTTATCACAAACGCCAACACAAAGACTAAATCACGCTAAAAAGAATCATTCATGAATAATGAATATCTTGCAGAAATAATTTTAACAGACTATTTATTTATAAAAATGAAATAAAAAGCATTTATTCAAATTCACGAATCTATTTCTTAAATATCCTCGGAAGTTAGAAATTTTGGAAGAAAGTTAGAAATTTTCTTAGAAATTTAGTTAGAAGTTTTGGAATAACTAAGAAAAATCTAACTTTGATTCTTTGGTAAAGCTTGTTTCTTTTAATAGCTTATCTGGCAAGAAGTATTATAACCAGGTGATTAAAAAAATATATACTACTGATATAGCCATTGCGGCAGTTTAATTATTAATTAATATTAATAATTAGTATTCACAAAATGCATGAATCATTTTGAATGAATCATCTTCTAATTCACGACTCTTTCTTCTGGTGGACACTAAATCGCACAACGCTTAAGGATAAACAAACTGAAGCTCCTCCCACACTAATAAGTGAGCACCATCTACTGACGAGCCCTTTAAAAATACATCACGCAGAGCTCTTTAAATTAATTTTAAATTTATTTTTGCTTCAATCAATTAAAAACATTCTTCACTATATTCTTAAAACAACAACAATAATAATAATAATATATTCTTTCTGTGCCTACCCATAACATTTTCAATTTATGATATGACACCATAAGCTAATAAATTAAAAAAATATTTTTAAGTAAAATTAATAAACAATAAAAAGAGAGAGAGAAAGAAGAGGGGGGGGGGTATATTTTAATACCAAATATTTAATATATGTGTTTTAACACTGAAGTTATGTTTTGTATCGTGACATAGGATTAGCCTCTAATAATATTAGCATATTTATTTATTTGTTTTTTTCTCAAATTAAATAATTAAATAAAAATCGAATTGAAAAAAATAACGGCAACTCGTATATAAAACTATATTTAATTTTTATTATTATTTAAGAATTCGAAGAGCATTATTTTACTCACCATTTTTGTATCTCATTAAAAAATAAGAAAAGCTTATTTAAAGAAACCGCTATAATTTTATTTTTCATGGTAATATTTTGAATTTATATTTAATAAAAGAGAAATATAAATAAATATGAAATGAATGTATTAAATAATAATTTCTAATTATTTTAGCTATCAGTTACTTTCCAATATTTTTGCCAAATCTTACTTAAATATGTAAATAATTTAAATATGAAATGATTATTTTAATGTAAAAATAAAAGTAAGGATGCACAATTAAATTAATTTATTTTTGATAAATAATAATTTAAGAGCATGTAACATAAAAATAGTCTTGCATTTGGACTTAAAAAAGTATTTAAAGGTTTTTGTTTAAAACATTTTTTTAAAGGTATTTTAAACATATTTTTAAAAATGTATTTTAGTGGTATTTACCTTTAAAATTTAAATCCAAATTAATTTTACATTTTTACTTCTTAGTAATTCATTAAGAACATTTTTCATAATATTCTTAAAATAATAATAATAATTCTTGCAGTGACTGCCCATAAAATTTTCAGTTTACAATATGACACCATAAGTTACTGAATTTGTATAAAAACTCTTTAAAGTTAAAAAGAGAGAGGAAATATATTTTAATATCAACTATTTCATTTATATGTTTTAAACTGAAGTTATATTATAGTATATTTGTGTGTGTGTACTGCAATATAATAAATGCATAAATAGTTTTTCTGCTTAAAAAAAAAAAAAAAAAAAAAAAAAAAAATATATTTTATTTTGACTTAAGTCTAACATCTGCTAATACAGTGGAACTTGGATAATTCGAACTTGTTTAACCCTTTAACAACTAATCCGGCCCGTTCCGGCTCTGTTGATAAACTTCTGAGCCGGTGGGTATGAGCCGGTTGTCGGAAAAATAGGGGTGAAGGGTAGAAAAAGAAATACTTTTCTCCCCGGCGTGCAACATTCGTCGCTATTGTCTGCAATCGCTTTGTCTGATGACAGTGATGGAAAGGTTTCAAATTGCCACCAGATTTGTCAACTGAAATGATTCTATTCAGTCAAGCTGCTTTTTTCTTTACTTAGTTATTTTCTTCGAGAGAACTATATCGTTTGCTGATTATACTTAGAGCTAATATTTAGAATTTCATATTTCTTTTTTTTCCCTTTTTCTTTTTCAAATGAGTAAAAGAAAAAGGCCTCTAACTCAATTTGAAATAAATGAAATATTATTTCGATCAGATGATAGTGATAGTGATTTAGATAGCGAAGATGATGGATGGCTGTTAGAAGCAAAAGAAAATTGCTCTTTCATTAATAATCGGGATTCTGATGAAGAAATTATAGGCGATATAGTGGAAGAAAAAGAAGAGGATGATTTTCTAAGAACGGAGGGTGATACAACTAATTTAGTGTTAAATGGAGCTTGTGCTAATGAAGATATTGATACAGGAATGGACTGTGATGCATTTAATGAGAATAACATTTTTAATTGGTCAGAAGTTATCCAGGACCAATTAATTCTCGATAAGACAGAGAAATATTCGGGAGGCCCAAATCACAATTTACCGGTAGGATCAAATGCAGCAGATTATTTCAAATTATTGTTTACCGAAGAAATATGCGAGATTATCCGAGTAAACACAAACCTTTATGCAGGTCACATTAAAGAACTTTTGAAAGATGTTTACGAACCAATAGGAACGAAAAAGTGGAATTGGATGCCGATAAACCATGTTGAAGAATTGTGGAAATTTTTCTCTATCATTTTTCTCATGGGAATTAATAAATTACCGAGGCTGAGCGATTACTGGTCAACAAATCCTATGCTAGGAAATGAAAGAGTGAAAGAGATCATGCCAAGAGATAGATTTATTGCAATATATAAATTTTTGCATCTGTCAGATAAACATAAGGAACTGCCTCCAACACATGAAAAATATTACATGATGCAAAAAATAGACCCTTTTATGACTGATCTTAGGGTAAATTTTCAAAAACATCTCGAACCCTATACAGATTTATCCATTGACGAGGCAATGGTAAAATATAAAGGCCGACTAGGCATCGTTCAGTATATGCCAAAAAAACCAGTGAAACGGGGAATAAAAATATGGATGATGTGCACGTCTTTTCTCGGCTATATCCATAATTTTGAGATTTATTGTGGAAAGAAAGACCAAATACCCCGATCCAAATATGGTCTTGGGTATGATGTGGTCACACATCTATCTAAACCACTTGAACAGCATCATCCTTTGTATTTTGACAGATTTTTTACGTCATTTCATCTTATGAAACATTTATTAGAAAAAGGTGTTTCAGCGAGCGGAACAGTAATGTCAAACAGGAAAAATCTCCCTCCGGATCTAAAAAAGATGAAATTAAAAAGAACTGGTGATTACAAAGCATTCCACTGCGCAGAATGTCCATCTTTAATGTGCACGGTATGGAAAGATAAAAAAGAAATTTTGATGCTGTCAAATAATACTCAGCATCATGAGACTACTGTAAAGCACAGAATTGGAGGAGTTGTTAATACTGTCCCATGTCCTCTTGTCTTCGCGGAATATAATAAAAAAATGGGGGGAGTAGACTCAGCAGACCAAAAGAGAAAATATTACGATATCGCCAGGAAATCCAGAAAATGGTGGATCTATTTGTTCTGGTTTTTTGTCAACAGTACAATAAACAATGCTTTCATTATATATTCAACAACAAATTTCCCTTTACAGAGAAAACCTAAAACACTGCTGGATTTTAGAATAGAACTGATTGAAATTTTATCAAAAAGTGTAAATAAAACAAAAAAAATAAGTCTTTCAAATGATTTCGTGCATACAAAAGTGAAAATTGTTGGTCGCAAAAAAACATGCATAAGATGTCGAAAACTAAAAGTGAAGACCCTTTCTAATAGGCAGGTTGAAAGCTCCTGGATGTGTCAAGCATGCCAAATTTGTTTGTGCATAGAATGCTTTGGGCCTTATCATGACACTATTTTTAATCAAAGTTCTTAAAGAGACTGTAAAGATGTCATCTTTTTTAATTTTTTATTGCTGTTGTTATTATTGTTATTATTACATATTATTTATTTATTTATTTTGTAATGTAACCTCATAATATAATCTAGTAATGTAATTTTTTATACAATTTCATAATGTAAACCTTTTTGCAAATAAATGAATTAAAAAAAACTTTTAAACACGCCAGCAAAAATTGTTGCCAGTCCTAAGCCTGGATAAAGTGTGAAGGGAAGTTTAGTAATATATAAAGCAATTTGAAACTTTAATTTCATATTAAGCAACATTGTCTGAAAAAGATTACCACTCTCTTCATTCTTCGAGAAAAAATTATAAACTCACCAGCAATATCGGAAGCTAGTGAATACATTTTGAAATAATGTTATGATATTTACTATAGCACTAACAATGAAACTAAATTACAGATAAAGAAACGGAGTGAATAAAAAAACACATACTACAACTCCCCCCCCCCCCCAAAAAAAAAAAAAAAAAAGATGAGATTTAGGAAGCGACTTGTAGAGATCTCCCTTCCTTTAGGATTGAACAATCAAAATGTTAAAATAAATATTTTTAATTTAGTTTCGATATCGGTTTTAAAACGTGCAACCCCCCCCCCCTCCCAACTTCCTAGAATTCCATATTGCCCGTCCTCGGACCGTCGGACTTGCAAAATCACACCCGAGAGAAAAATGCTTTTATTCAACAATGATTGCGAATAATTTTACATTTTTACATTCGCGGTAAAAGTAAGATAATTCTGAAAAGAGAAGAAGAAGAAGAAAAAAAGAAAAGAAAAGAAAAAAGTTGCTTAGCAATATGAATTCTGGAAAATTTACAGTCACTTTAACGTAAAATTGTTATACATGAAGACGTGATTACCGAAGTTATTTAAAATGGAAAAGATTTTATCGGTCGATTAAATACACATCGAGTTATAAGCGCTTATTTTTTCATGACGGCAGTTTTTTCTTTTCTCGCGTGGTTACGTCAGTAACTTCTGTTCAAAACGGCAATTTTTGCGATATTTTCATAAAAATATTTTGCCTTTTCGGCAAAAAAAAAAAAAAAAAAAATAGACTTTATAGTCTTTTAATAAAAATATCTGCCGTTTTCATCCATATAGAACAAAAATGAGTTTAAAAAATGTCATATGAGAGCAAGTTCGGATTTCGGAATACTATTTACAACCTCTATAGGTGCATTCTTATCTTCCCTTGACACAGACATTACGCTTACACACATTTATACTTAAGTGCTTCTGTGGGATGCAAATTGTATTTATGAACAATCTTATGTAAAATAAACAACATAATATTTTTTAATGAAAAATGTTTTATCCAAAAAATTTTACATAAACAGGAAGTTAATAAAAATGAATAACAAAGCCTTACCAAAATTATTAAGCACACAAATAATTAAAACTAATTCCTCCTGCACCCCTCCCCCCTACACACACAAAAAAAAAATAAAGAAAAAAAAGCTATCGCTTTTAGATGATAAAGTAATATTTTTTAGACTCATGGGCGATTTTGAAGAGGTTATTGTATATTTTTGTTCGTGATTAAATTATATTTTTTATAGATTAAGAAAACTTTGTGATTTTCAAGTGAAGAAAAAAAAATTAAACACGCCCACAATATTGAAAGCTAGTAAATTCATTGAAATAATATTACGATATTTTCAAAAACACTTAAAATGAAACTAAATTACATATAAAGAAGAAAACAGGGTGAATAAATAAACAGATACTGCCATAGGCGTAACTAGCGGGGGGGCCGGGTGGGCCGGGCCCACCCCAGACAACCCAGGGCCCCCCCTAGAACTTTAAACTCTTGTGGTAATGTTAGAAGGTAAAAATTTTATTTTTTCGAGAAATTACACATGTCTCAGAGTGGGACGCTAAACTGGCTATATTTTGCATTTGTCTTAGGTCTATATTTTTCAGATTTAGTCTCTTTTCTCGCTTTTTTACAATTATTTCTTACTTATCGATCACCACCAACAACACATGGTAACAGTATCAGCTTTTAACGAAAACCGGTCACTCCTTTTGAAAGAGGACTGCATTCATTTGTACGATTGGAAATCAGCCGAAGGCTAAAAGAAATGGTCATTTCCTGTCACTGTCTCGGGTTTTTCAATACTGCACCATTGGGGGGGGGGTCTTAATTAGTTACATCTGTTTCTTCCTCTTTTTTTGGAAACGAGGCTGAATTCTCAAATTCCAGGAAAAACACAAAAACACATGCTCGCATGCTTCTGTTGTTAGTTTAGTTGCTGCAGTGCTAAGGTGTTTTTTTCTTTTATTGTGCGTTTCACTGTGACTGATATTAATCCTCTTCAGAGAAGAAAATTATGAAAAAGATGGATATACGAGGTCATTTTTTAAATCTTCGAATTCCTTCAAGCGTTCATTTAATCCAGGTATGTTTGAAAAGTATATAATTCATTTATATTTAGGTTTCTGAAAGGTATTAACTTAAACGTTACAGTTTTCATATATTATCCTTTTGTTAAGTTTGTTCTCAAATCCAAAGGAACTACTTTCAAACAATTTTTAGATGCGTTCGTAATTATGTAAATACGTAGCACCTATTGTTGTCGTTCAGTCTGTTTGTCCATCCGTCCGCATGTAACAACGCAAAAACTACCCAACCAAATCGTTTGAAATTAAAAATATATAATTATTAAAATCCGATGCATAGATCAATTACAGGGACAATCAAAAGTATTCCGTTACATTACGGTCACTGGGGAAAGAAGTTTCAAATGCATTTTAATCATTTGAAATTTAAAATATATAATCATTACATAATTTTGTCGAGTCATTTCAAATTTTATGAAAATCGGATGGATAGATTAATTACAGGTACAATCAAAAGTATTCCGTTACATTACGGTCAATGGGGAAAATTTTCGAATGTATTTTAATGATGTTATATAATTGATACGCATCTGTAAAGTACATATTATAATATACATTTTGCATAATCTGCGGCGCGGAGAACATTTGATATTGATTTACAAGGCCAGACAAAAGTATTCTATTACATAATGGTATAGGGAGAACATTGTTTGGTGCGCATTTTAATTGTAATTAACTATTTAAAATTTTATGAGATTGATATTGTTACTGTAGAGTGTTACAAGTTATTTTCTGTATAAAAGAAAGCAGATAGTATTTACAGGGACACACAAAAGATTTTGGCTGCTATACTGTATCCGAAATACTGTGTACTACTATTACATCAAGATCTGAATAATTTTAAGTTCGTCCGTAATTATATAAATAACTAGCACTTATGTTCGTCTTTCAGTCTGTCAGTTCATCCGTCTTTACAATCTATGCCACAAAAAATATTTATTATTAATTTAAACGGCCACTCAAAATATTCCTCTGCATAATGATGATATACAAGGATTTATTGTTTGGGGCGTGTTTTAATTATATTCACCTATTTCACTTTTATGAATATGGTACACGTTGCTTAGGTGTAATAAAAGTTGTATGTGTATGTATATTTACAAAAAAAAAAAAAAAAAAAGATTTTGATTATTATACTATATCCGAAGTACCGTCTACTATAACAGCAAGATCTGAATATTTTTAAAACTTCATTATCGTATGAACGCACCTCATTTGCTAGGCTTCATGTGTAATTTCCAACTTGTTTTATTAATTATTTTTTAAAAAACGCACGAAATAGGCAAGTGGGTAAACGGAAAAAAAAGTTATCGGAAAAAAGTGACATAAACTACAAAAGCGGAAAAAAAGGGACAAGGAAAGAAATTACCAGAAAAAAGTGATAAGGAATTGATTTTGAGAATTCATTGGTTAATTATATATAGAGGGGATCGGGGGGAGGGTCTTAATTTAGGTAAATGTGTTTTTCATGCTGAATTAACTGCTTTGATTCAATTTTTGGACATATGATTACCACCCCCCACTCCATCCGACCTAAATTAGTTATGGGGTTCTTTTGCTTATTATAAAGGGGGGACAAGTAATTATCTCTCTCTCAAATTAGATAAATCGGTTTTTATCAAGAACTATCCGATGTATTTCTAATTTTAAATATAGATTCTTTCTGATAAGGTAAATCCCTGAATAGTTTTAAGGGTTTAATGGCTAAGTATAAAGAGGGGGGGGACGGGGAGTAATCCCTCTTAGTTAAATAAATGACTTTTTACGCAGAATTATCCGATTTACCTCGAATTTTAGTCATAGGTTTATTATAAGACGTATTTCTCATTAGTTATGGGGGTTCTTATGCTATTAAAAAGAGGAGCGGGCAAGCAATTATTTCCCCCTCAAATTAGATAAGTCGGTTTTTATTCAGAATTATCCTATGTATTTCAAATTTTAAATATAGGTTCTTTCTAATAAGGTGGATCTCCGAATAGTTTCAAGGATTTAATAGCTAAGTATGGAGGGAGAAACAGAGAATAACCATCCTTGAATTAAAAAAATGGCTTTTTATGCAGAATTATCAGATTTGCTTCAAATTTTGATGTCCGGTACATATCACGGGCGGCTAGTCTCTTAGAAAATTTGACGATCAGGGGATTTCTCGGTAAGGGTTTGCCACAAAAAAGCCCAAGTAAAATGAAAAAGCGCGTTGAATGCAACTGAAAACAAATAACAAATAAAAAGAAATTTTCTTTATTTTTTAATGTAATTATTGAAAACAATTATGCCAGAAAACATAAAACATTTTATCGTTTTCCTTTTAATTATTACAATTCATTTTGCATTTAAAACTGGTTTATTTATTTATTTATTTTTTACTTGTGAAAACAGTAATATGTTAAATCATTTGTTGTAATTGTCATTTTAATTTACGCCGAATATTTATCATTTAAAACTAGATTTTTACTAATTAATGTCCCATATTACACATCACAAAATATAATATAAAACATTTTAAAAATATATGTTAGAAAATTTTAATGTACAAACTATGTTATGTGTCTCGAACGAATGAACTAGTGAATTCATTAACTTGTAGTAATAATAACAAGATGAATGTAGATTCTGCCATTGCAGAATTCAGTTTCGCCTCCAATTAGAAAAAAAGATAAAATCGATAGGGTCTTTTAGAAGGGCGACCCCGTTTAGAATGCAATGAACTAACTTCATTTTTCTTGTGTTTATCAATATAATAGCAAACAGAACGACGTGAAATACCCAACTGATTAGCAATTTCTCTCTGAGTCATTGCAATTGCGGAATAATAAAGAGACACAATTTGACGTGCTACTTCTTCATTGACTAGATTCATCAAAAACGGATTTTTTCTTTAGTTAAAACGCTTTTTTATAGACGCTGAGAAAAAGGAAATGCATTTTAACAATAAAACAAGTGGAATCCCATCAAATTCGACAAATGAAATATTTAAAAAACCCTGTCGATTTGGTTTTTTTTTAAAAAGCAAAAGTAATTTTATTATTGAATCAATATATAATAAATATATTTCCAAACGTAATGTCAAGTTTGCCAGTCACAATTTTGCATACAAATATTCGCACATCTTCAGTTAAAATTGTAATCTGAGTGCCGGCGAAATCCAGAAATTTTATTTTATATGCACTCACAAAAAATAGTTTTATTAAAATAATAATAATAATAATAATAATAATAATAATAATAAACTAATTTTATTTTTACTGTGACATTATTTTCACTAACTGAAGTCATCAGAAAGTAAAATCTCAATCTCAGTGTCCATAATGAAAAGAAATATTGAAATGTAATATCGTTATGAGTAAAAATGCGATGTTTTAAATAGTGAAGTCATTTTCTCTTCAAATGTTTTTTAAAAGTTACTGTTATTAGTAATATGAAAAAGGCATCCGTAATGATATTGTAATTCCTATTTATCTGGTTGCTGAATGACATCATTTTCCTCATTTGAAATTTTTCTTTAGACATTAATTTTTATCATAAATTATTTTATGTTATTTTATTTACATTATTATTATTATTTCTCAGTAAATATATTTTTTTACCTCATTTAGTGCATAATTATACGCAATCATTTTATTGTGGTTAAATTTTACGAAAACAATTGATTTTTTTCTTTTAAATGCAAGGACATGTTCACTGATGAAATAAAGCTTCTGACTCGTGGAAAATGATAATGGAAAATAAATTTTTATTATCGAGAGAAAAGCTAAACTGAGTTGCCATCATATTTAAGAAATATCGTAAAAAACATTTAAAATTTAAAATAAAATATAAAAATGGAAATAAATTAAAAAATAGCTAAAATGGGCACAACCACAAATAACTAGCTTTCATTTAAAAAAATAATTATCAAAATCGGTTGAGTAGAAAACTCAGGGCTGACGACACGACATTTTTTAGCTTGTCGGAAAGAAATAGCATCGGAGGCTAATAATAATAGTTTTTTATTACTAACTTATGTTGGTAATTAGAAAGTTAATTGTTTAAAAACCTGTAGTTCTTGATAGATCTTCACTATTTGAACGCTTAAAAAATTAAAAAACAAATTTAAATTTAAAAAAAAATGATTTTAATAAAAACAGGATATTTTTTCTTTGTTAGGATATTTATAGAATACTGAAAAATGCTATGCAGAAACATAAACCATAGTTTTAAATGCAAACAGCTAATGAGGATATGTAAACAAATCCTTAAAACTGTTCAGGGATTTTATTTTATGAGAAAGGACCTATATCCAAAATTTGAAATACATCGGATAATTGTGCATAAAAACAATTTATCTAATTTAAGGGGGGAATAATCGCCCGTCCTCCCACTTTTTAATTAGCAAAAGAATCCCATAACTATTCAGGGATACCCCTTATCATAATGAACCCACATTCAAATTTTTAAGCAAATGGAATAATTCTGCGTAAAAAGCCATTTTTTTTTTAATTTAAGAGAGGTTATCCCTCGTTCCTCCTCTATACTTTACCATTAAATTTCGAAAATTCTTCAGGCATTATATACTGCGATGACGTACTGACAACTTTAATCTGGGCAGAAGATAGATAGCGAAATCCCATTGTGAAAAGGTATGCAGGAGTGAAAGTATCTTTATTCTAAAGCTGAGAAGAATAGCTGTAATTGACCTCAAGGAACTAGAAAATGATTTCACTGGTCTAGTGGCAATGAGCTGAGGGGTGGGATTGTTGAGCGTAGAGAGGGAAGGAAGGTAGTTGGAAGAGAGACATTTGCTGGTAATGTACTAGAGAGTACATAGATGTAAGGTGGCTTAGACGTGCTAAGCGAAATGTAATATTGGAGTGTGGCTCCTATGTAGTTGTAATGTCGTTTCATTTTTTTTTTTTTTAATTAATTGACCTATAGTTCTAATGAAGAATTTGAGGAACTAAAAATGTGTTATTGATAAACTTAACAAATAAACCAACCGAATAAAGAGAAACTGAGGACACGACACCACAATACTAGATATAAGCCTTGTCAGAAAGAACCTATATCCAAAATTTGACACACGTTGGATAATTCTGCTTAAAAACCCATTCATCTTATTTAGAACGGAGGGGGGTGGGGTAATCGTCCATTCCCAAAACTAATCAAACAAGCGTTTTTTCAGTATGAACATATATCCAAAAATTGAACCAAAACATTTAATTTAGCAAGAAAAACCCATTTACCTAAATTAAGAGCCACCCCCCACCCCCTTTCATACTTAACCAGTAAATCCCCAAAATCAATTCCTTATCACTCTTTTTTTTTCCGGTAACTTTTTTTCCTTGTCCCTTTTTTCCGGTGACAATTTTCCCGTGTCACTTTTTTTCCGCTTTTTTAGTTTGTCATTTTTTCCGCTAACTTTTTTTCCCAGATTCAGGATTAAAAAGCTATGTAAGTGAGAAATGTCCTTCATTCTTTGATAAGATCTTTCAGAAGACGATTCTCACTGTGGATGATTTGAAACGAATTTGCGACATGGTAGCGACAAAAAGGAGGAAAAATGGTTGTCATGCGATCAAAATTCCTTATAACTCATTAACTAATTTATATATTTATTTTTAAAAAATGGCGACTGTGTTGTTTATAAGTAACTCTATCTCCCCCACTCACTGTTTTGAATCGAAAACTTGATGTATAAAGCCACTATTAGATTCAACAACATTGCGAAAAATTTTTGAACCAACACTTGATTTCCTCCAACTGTTCGCGAAATATCCTCACAACATCCAGTGTGATAGCAAACAGCAATATCCCCCAACTTTTTTTCTGCAGTTCCAAAAAAAAAAAAAAAAATCTCCGCTAGCCGAGACTTTTCATCGTGCATCGAGCATTTTAACGAATCGGAGATAAGCGATTGATAGAAATAGGCGATAAATATTAACGGCTGGTAGTAGTTGTATTGGTTTTCCTGCTATTCCTCCAACTTTTTGCAAATAATTGTAACCTTTTTCTCTCTTTGAACGGGAAAAAGTTGGGGTTAAAATCCGCTGAAAATTTGTTGCTCGTAAAGTTTGTGAATCTGATAGCAGCTAAAGACAGAAGAAAGTTTCATCCAATTAGTTTCTTTGATAGATTGTACGTTTTCAGGAATGTATTAACAAGTGAACTTTCCTTTGTGTATTATCAATTCTAACAAAACTATTTTTACTTTTTTCTATCTTTACGGAAGAAAATATTGGATTCGTGAAAATTTTCGAATTCCGGTTTTTGACGGATTTACCCGTTTTAGGGATAAGAGATTCCTAGTTTTTAGTAAGAACAAGTTTTCATAAAATGTCTGTATGTGCATATGTGAATCAGACTCTGTCTCTATGTGACATAAATTTTGGGGACGCTCTATCTCAAGAACTAATGCACGGAATGTAATAAAAATTTATATTCAGGTAGTCCCTAATACAACTTGATACTGATTAGTTTTTGTTGCAAATCACTCAACAGATGGCACTTCTACGCTGCTTTTTTTACGATTAACGCAACAGCTATATCTGAAGAACTAAGGCACGGATATCAACCAAACTTCAGATTCTGTCAGTACTTAACATGAATTGATATTGTATTCGTTTCTGTGTAAATCGCTCAACAGAAGGCGCTGGTATGCTAATTTTTTCACGATTTTTGCAATAGCTCTATCTCAAGAACTATCGTACGGAATTTAATTAAAAATTATAATCAGGTAGTTCTTGATATAGATTGATACTGATTAGTTTTTGGTGCAAATCTCTCGACAGGTGCGCTGCTATGGTGCATTTTTTACGATTTACGCAACAGCTATATATATATAACTAATACACGGATTTCCTTTAATCTTCAGATTCAGTTAGTTCTCAACATGAATCGATGTTGTTTGCATTTTGGTGCAAATTGCTCAACAGGTGGTACTGCTTTGATGCATTTTTCACGATTTGCGCAATACCGCTATCTCAGGTTCTCAGGTGCACGAATTTTTATCATATTTTAGATTCAGCAAATCCATGAAATTAACTAGTTTTGTTCATGTTTTGTTGTCAATCTCCCAATATGTGGCGCTGCAATTCTGAATTTTTCTCAATTCCTGCAATATCTCTATTTTAAGAACTAATCAGTGAGCTTCACCAAACTTCACATTCAGGTATAGCTTGATAAATATTGTTGCTGTTTATGTTTTGGTATGAATCGCCCAACAGGTGGCACTTTTATGTTGCATTTTTTCACATTTCCGCAATAGTCTTATTTTAAGAACTAATGCAAGGAATTTCATGTCTTTAAAATCTTCACAATGATCATAAATTACCATTTAATTTTGGCACTGAGGTAGCAAACTTTGACGCATTAAGGGTGTATTCGAAAAAAAAAAATTCTCTCTCAGCAGCTCAAAATTTTCCTATACATTTTCAGATTCATTTGTAAAAGTAAAAACATGAAACTTGCTGAGATAATTTTTGAAGATATGTTATAAGGTGCCGTATGACTTCATTTTTCTTTGAATTTATTAGAATTTGATTTATCGACAATTATTTTCTCAGCATGACCCTTTTTTTCGTTCCCAGATCTCTTGCTTTGGAAAACTCGGTTCAAAAGACGAACTTTGAATGCATTTTTTTAATATTTTCTGCATTTATCAAAAAATCGCAGTCATGGGACCTAATATAGTTTCTAAATAAGAGAATTTCACAGTTTAGTGCGTTTGAGAGCAAAAGTGAATCTTAAAATAAATCAGAAAAAGAAAGTTTTGGGATTGCCACATTCGACTATAGTTACTAATACTACTATTGTTTGGAAATTATCAAACAGTTTACCATAAAACAACATTGTCATACTATTATTGTTTTCCAAACAATAATAGTTTTTACAATTACTGTTTGAAAATTATCAAATATAGATGGGGTCGTGGCCCCCCCTAGAAAAATTCTCTAGTTACGCCTATGGATACTGCAATCACCAAGACAGCATCGAAATATTAGAATAAAGATCTTAAATTTAATTTTTGATATCAGTGTTAAAAAGTGCAACCCCCCCCCCTCTCCCTCCAGAAATCCACATTGACCATCCTCAGAGCTGCAAAATTAGAACCGAGAGAAAAATGTCTGGATTCAACACTGATCACGAATCACATTCAAGATGATTTTTTTTTTAATTTGACACTTGATTTTAGAAATCTGTTTGAATGTATAATTTTATTAAAACTGTTGCATTATATAACGATTACAAAAAAATATATATATATTATTTGATTGCAGAAAAAAAAATAGCATACTAAGCCGACCATGCTTTGTTATTTAAAAAACAAGCTTTTCATTTTTTTTAACTAATGATTTTTGCCAATGAAAAAAATCTTTATAAATAACTTGAAAACAATAATCAAGTCTTTCTTTATTAATAAAAAGGACTGGAAGATATTTTGCAAATAATTCCATAAACGTAAAAAAAAAAAAAAAAAAAAAAAAAAAAAAAAAAAAAAAAAAAAGTAGTTTGGATTTGAGAACAGCTTTATTATTGATTATTATGTGAATTGTGCAAGAAGGCGTGGAGCAATAAAAAAGCCACAAAATCCTTTTCCTATTTTTTAATAGGAGTAAAATGTCTTTCTGAAATCATTGTCATGGCTGGCGTTTTGGACCGAATTCTCCAACTGAAAACCATAGAAATATATTCATGCGACAGCAATGGTTTAACAATCAAGATGCAATACATTTATATATATATATATATATATAACCAGAATGGCTCAATGATCATGTTTGCCGATTACATTGTTTTACGCAAGAGGAATGCAACCATATATGTCACAGAAAATTTCGCAATTTTGAACGAGAAAGTTTTTATTTTAGTTAAAATATTTATTTATTTTGATTATCAACTGAAGGCCATTTGTTATAAAAATTTAAATAAAACTTTCTGAATTTTAACTTTTTTTTACTAAGAAAGAGCCGTCTTCTAAAATAAATAAATTTTTAATTTGTTCATCTCATTCTCTAATAGTTGGTATCAAATTTTTACTAATAGAATTAACAGGGTAGAAAGTTGCTGAATTATTCTTGTATATGTACTTATACTTCTTGAATCTTTACCAGATTTTATTTTCCCA
The DNA here is from genome assembly GCA_964019185.1 of Maratus speculifer. Lineage (NCBI taxonomy): Eukaryota > Metazoa > Arthropoda > Arachnida > Araneae > Salticidae > Maratus > Maratus speculifer. The sequence goes on from OZ025296.1 coordinate 356,842,899, forward strand.
TTATAATATTTTATGGATGAAAGAGCTTCTATAATATGCTTCTCTAGGTTTTATTGTTCTGTTATTTATTGTTATTTATATTATATATATTAAATATTAAAAAAGAAATTTGTTATATGAGGAAATGCGACAAAAAATCTCTTTGCAGAAAGCCGTTTGCCAGAGAATAATACTAAAAATCTATATTACAATTCTTATAATTTCATAAACAGACAGATAAAATATACAAAGTTAGAATGCAGTGTAAACACTATTCCCTAGCGATTAAAATGATAATATATATTTAATTGTATGTGCGTGGAAATAACAATCAAAACAAAGTCAAAAATATAATTTTTTAAACCGATCAGTCCTTCCCTGAATTACTTCGGAGAGCAATGAATGAAAGCATGTGGATTGTTGTGGGATTAAACATGCATCAAGATGACATTTCAACCACGCCTTCTCCATTTAAGAGCATAAGATAGTTAAAACGTGGGAATCGGGCGAGTCTATTTTCAAGATCCAGGAGTTAGGGGTACAAATATTTTCGCCTTCTCCGTCATTAAAGAGTTAATTCGAAATTCTGGCTAATTTGAATTTTTTGCCTGGTCCCTAGAATTCTGTATTAAAATAATGTAAAAAGAAAAGTGGATGTTTCGAATTTTAGTTTGAATAATTCGAATTTTTTGTAGGATTGTCTTTCAAATTTTGCAGAAAATACTATTCCTTTAGACTTTTTTAATCTGAAGACGGACTATCTGAAGATGAACAGAACAAGGAAATGCAAGAGAAGCCCATTCCTAGTTCCTTAGAAGCTATGGTGCTATACAAGAACTTCGATGTTTTTTTGAAGATCAGTTCAATGTAAAAGATTCTATTTTTGTGTTCATTGATAAATTGAAATCATATGCTATGACTCAAAGATTGTACTTGGGAAAGCAATCAAAAATATCTGATTTTTTTTTTTTTTTTTTTTTTTTTTTTTTTAATGATGAATAATTAAGCTAGTAAAAAAAGTTTGATTTAAAGAAAAAAAAAATAGAGAAGTATCAGATAAAGTTTATGCGTTAAATATTTCATTGTGCTGTTAATCTTTCTTTCTTTATCACTTCTTTTTGAGCAAATATATTTAATTCAAATTTTTGGATATTTCGAACTTTACTTTTGGTCCCTTGAACTTTGAATTATCCGAGTTCCACTGTAGTAGAATGTTTTATTTGCTTGTTACTTCTATCTTTCTTTTTTTTTATTATTTGAAATTTACTAAATTATGATGTTATGCAATAAATAGAAAAATCTTATTCGATTATTAATATTATAAAAGAATTCAAGTAAGATTTTATTATTATTTTTTTTAAATCTTGTTAATGAATAATAAAAAAAAAATCAATTTTGAGAACTCCCAAGGATTTTTTTTTTTTCATAGTAATAGTTTTGTTTTTAATAAAGGGGAAATGGAGAGAATAAAAATTAATAATTTCTTTCAAATAATTTTAGCTATCAATTACTTTCCAAGACTTTTAGCTAAATCTTATTTAATTTTTGTGATATACTAAATTTAAATTTAAAATATATTTAAAAACAAACCTTTATACTATTTTTAAGTCCAAATATGAGAGTATATTCTGTAGCATAGATAGGTTTCTTGGTGCCTGGAAAAAGAAGAAATTTTTCGCCCACACCGACCCATAATAAAAGAAAAGAAGGAAAATAACTACATTATTTTCCCTCATGAGAAGAAAATGTCTTTTTTGGTTGTTGGTTGCATTTATGATGACCTATTATCTGCATGAGGGATATAGGCCCTAGGGAAGGTGCCCTCCGGGGGGGGTCTTTCTAAGGGAAAATAATACGTATTTACGCAAGGAAATCCAAGGTAAATTCCGAATGATTAGGCCGACGGGCGCGATCGGATTCGAACCCAATAGCTTTATATTTACCAGCTTCGAGAGCAGAACCTCTCGTCCACTGGTGGGGCAATTCGTAATTTCGATTTAAACCACTCTCAATTTGGCGCCCCTTGACCTCGGCGCCCAGATTGACCGCCCCTCTCCTTGCTATGCCACTGAGTATATTGTCTTTTTAAAATATAACATGTTTTTAAGTAGCTATTTATCCGAAATAAGTTAAATAAGCTGTACATTTTTGTTGCTGTTTTTTACTTGAAAAATAATTTATTTTCCTTACTATTTTTTAAAAATTATTAAGATAATTTTTTTATAAATACTTTTGTACAAATTTGTCTATTTAATTTATACAAATCATTTGTATATTTAAGGTATTGGAAAGTTATTGACAGCTAAAATTATCAGAAATTATTTGTTAATATTTCATTTTATATTTATATCGATTTCTCTTTTATTAAACATAAATTCAAAATATTACAATGGAAAATGAAATTATGGGGGATTCTTTAAGTAAACTTTACTTATTTTTTAACTAGGTGCAAAAATAATGAATAAATTAAGCTCTTCTTTGAATTCTTAAATGAGAATAATAATTAAATATGGATTTTTCAATGACCAGCCATAATTTTTACAATTTATTGTATGACATCATAAACTAGTAAATCTGTAATTAATAAATAAATAAAGCATACTACTAATAAAAGAACCTAGTCATAAGTCAAGGTACAAAATGTAACTTTAATGTTAAATCATTTAAATTAAATGTATGATTTTAAAATGTATCCCCCCTCTCTTTTTTATTAATTTTATTTAAAAAAAACCTTTAATTTACTTGCTTATAATATCATATCATTAAATGAAAAGCCTGTAGATGGCGCTCGTTCATAGTGTGGGAGGAGTCTTCCATTTGTTTATCCCTAAGCGTTGTGCGATTTAGCGTCCACCCTTTCTTCTATTGGTGTCTTGTCTCTTTCATTCTGAGTAATATCAAATATCTTTTAAAACTTAAAAATGTATAGTATCCGTAGGCTTCTCATATAAGCCAACTTTTAATTTTCTTCTCAGATTGTACCCAACCACTTTACTAAAATAAGTTAATGTTAAGGTAGGATAGTTTATTTTGTTAATCTTCAATTAAAAATTCTAGAATTTGCTATTTGATAATGACAACACGAAATTTCTCAACTTCCTCGTGTGTCTCAACTTTCATTTTTGACGGTTTATCACTGAATCATTTTAAAGCCTTATTAAAATTTTTTTTTTATAGGAGATAATTTCCTTTATTAATATTATTTATTTTTAAGTACTTTAATTTAGAAAGAACAAATTTAGTTTGATAATATTTTAGCGTTTAATTTAAAAACACTGTATTGATAACTCATAATCTGAATTTAATTGTATTCTACTGAAATGAAAGTAAATGTTTTTTTAAATGATTGATCACGTGATGAAGTCCTTCTATAAAGTTTATCAAATCTTACACAAAAGACACGCACACTTAAGAAACTACGGCTGAATCCTTGAACAAGCAAGAGACACTTGGTATTGTTGAACTCTTCTAAGAAATATAAAATTTTTTTGTTGTTATTTTTTGTTTCTTAAATTGCTGCCATGCCTATTGTGAATATATATGGAATTTGGAATAGTTTGATCAAATGCTTGATTCCTTTTAATAATCAGATTTATTTAAATGCATTTTTGGTATGAGTTTTGTGTTCAGTACTTCTGTATTTTGTGAAGTGATAGCCTGAAATATAGAAGTTAAGATGCGATCGCAGTTTGCTCTCCTTCTTGGCTCAATTTTCAAAAATTGCCAAATTGGTACGTTTTTGCATCTTGTCTCCCAGAGCAACTTGCTCAAAGAGACAACTAGGCAAAAACGCACTTTCGAAGGTGGCAGCAATCAAAATAAACAAAAAGCATGTAAAATACAAATGCAAAGACAAAAAAAAGGAGAATTCTTACTTACCCAGAGCCGCTGTTTTGCTCTTGTGAGGGGCTTTTAGATCGCTTTTAGAATCCCCTGCTTTTTAGATAGGTTCACTGGTTCTCCGTGGCTGCAGGATCCTTTTGCTACGGAGTATAGACCTTTCTAATGTCTAAGATAAATTTGCGGAAAGTTGCATCACTCAACTGTGATTGTTCTTCCTCCTCTACATATATATTCGGCTAGATATGAATCAAAATACTTCGCTATGTACAGAGTATTCTGCAATTTTTGTTTGATTGCCGCCCAGGTGCCCTCAATGGAATTTGTGTGGTTTCAGGGTGCACGTAATGCAGACTGGGTGACCCGTACGTGCTCAAATCCTTCATCCTCTAAACAATTGTAGGCCTTCCAACAATCTAAAAGTATGGCGGTCCCTGGCAACACCCATTCCTCAATCATGGGAAGCAAATTCTCTTTACCACGCTTCAGAACAACCCCCAAAAACCATCTATTCGTCCTTCTTTCAATACCTCCAAACACCCATTCTCCTTTCACATGCCTCCCTCTTCCATATTTCATCTTTCCAAACTTACTTTCATCAATCTCTACAGTCACTCCTACACTACCCAAAGGCTCACTCTCTTCCATAATCACCATCTCACACACTGCCCTACAAAAAGAATACCAATCAGTTGCGGTATTACTCGCCACATTCAAATCAGCTATACAATATTTCTCCATACATTTACCAAACCACATACGCGTTACTTTCATTATCTTGCTTAAACCATCTATTCTACTCACGGAAAACCACACGTACCTTTCCTTACACTCTGAGTTATTTCATGCTTGTCAACTCCTCCTTGCACATAACAAAGCCATTCATAGCCATCATTCAAATTCTTGTTCACCGTTAGCTGCATATCTCCTTCACACCTTGGACATTCATATCTGAGTGACATCAAACCCTCATTTACACACCAGTCAATCATATACTTTTTGCCACATACTTTCAACAGTGTAAAATATCCATTAGAATACTTTACTTCCTCATTCAAACAATCAACAACTTCCATAGTAGTTACTGAAAGGTATCTAACTAAATATAAAAAGAGGAAAATGCAAAAAAATAAACTCACTTGTTGAATGCAAGATGCAATGCAAAAAAACAGTGCTATCAAGAACAATTTCTATGCGGGAATAACTATTTTAAAAAATTTAAACGCTCCCTTTCTCTGTTCAATTCTTTCATCCTATAAAAAAACATGCAACAAAAAGGAGTGTCCAATCAGGAAACGGCTTAGAAAATGGTAGAATACAGTTTAAAAAACAGACTTTAAAATGGAACACTCCTTAGGGTTGCCATATTGAAGCATTTATCGCACCAAATAAAATTCACCTTGGCAAAGGAGAGTTTACTGCAATTCACCCGAAGTAAACAGTTTTCTGTCGTTTTGTCAGAAAAATGGATATTGTTGAAAATTTGTTTTAAAAGATTTTGCGTACTTTGAAGCTTTTTTTTTTTTTTTTTTTTTTTTTTTTTGCATATCGGTATATTTATGGGTAATTTTAACTTTTGTTGTTGTTAAGTTTATGTCATGTAAAACACTGAGAGAAAACACTATTTAAAAGACGAAAGACTTTAATGACTTAAAACTCCAGCCATAACATAAAGTACGACCAAGAACAACTTCGAACTACTTAAATACAAACCAATGCGGGACTCGCATAAGATGACGTCAGCAACGATTACGATTAAAGCAATCATGGAGCATATGTTACATCTCCCCTAAAAAATCAATAAAAAAACTATAAAAACAATATCAAGCACATTTTAAAGTTCAATAAAAACAGTTTATGTTACAAAGTCTTTTAAATGTTCAGGTTTCTTAACAATTCGACCCGATCGAGTTTTTAATGGATTCTTCACTTGTTCAGAACCAGCAACCTTACCACTAGACGCAAGCAAATCACTTTGCTCATTACTGGATATCGCCTCAGGGGTGGTCTCTGTCTCTACATCAATGAAATCATGATCATCCTTAACTTGAAAATTCATGTCATCTGTACCTCTTAAAATATCTTTCCGATTTCTCTCCACAACTCTTCCATCTTCTTTTAATAATTTATAAGAACGGGGTCGTTGAGCTGGACTCAATACAATCGCTTTTTCATATGGTTTCTTATCACTATGAATAAAAACTTTATCCTGATTTGATAACGGTTTTAAATTTGTTGTATTCCGGTCAAAATATTTTTTCTGTACCAGTTGCCTTCTTTGTAACTGATCTTGTGTTTCTAAAAATCTCTCAGTGATATCATTTCTATGTGGTAAAATACCTCTGATTTTTCTACCAAACATTAGCTCAGCAGGTGATTTCAATTCATTAGAAATAGGTACATTTTTATATTCCAATAAGGTCAAATAAATATCCTTATTATCATGCATGGCCTTTTTTAACATATTTTTCACTGTTTGAATATGTCTCTCCACCATTCCATTTGACTGAGGAAAATGAGGGCTGGATGTTTCATGTTTAAAGCACCATTGCTTTGAAAATTTCTTGAATAACTGGCTAGCAAATTGCGGTCCATTATCAGAATATACAATTTCTGGTATTCCATATCTTGAAAACATAGCTTTAAGTGGAATTATTACATTATTACTGCATGTTTCTCTAAGTACTTCTATCTCAGCAAATTTACTAAAATAATCAACTACTAACAAGTATTCCTTTCCATGAAAATGAAACAAATCAACTCCCAAAACTTGCCATGGACCACTTGGAACTTCTTTCGGTAAAAGTGGTTCTTTCGCATTTGCATTTTGAAAACTCAAGAAAGTTGTACAATTATTTATGAAGTTTTCTATATCTTTTGACATACCCGGCCAGAATAACAGTTCTCTAGCTCTATTTTTACATTTTTCAATACTAAGGTGAGTGTAATGAATTTTATTCAACATTTCCTTTCTCAAACTTTCTGGAACTACTATACAGAAATTCTTAAATAAGATACCGCCTGTTTCACTTAGTTCCTCTTTAAAATAAAAGTATGGTTTAGCTATATCTGGAACATCTGATTTTAGAATTGGCCAACCATTCTTAACACATTTCATAACAAGCTGTAAGGCTTCATCTTTTTCAGTTTCAACTTTAAACTTTTTCATAATCTCACTAGTTACAGGAAGATTTTCAACAATCATTCCTACATGAGTTTCAATTTCACCTTTAAAAATATCATCAGAATCTTCTAAATATGTTCTTGATAAGGCATCAGCCAACAATAATTCTTTACCAGGTTTATAAACTAAATTAAAACAATAAGGTTGTAATCGAATCCTCATTCTTTGTAAACGTAAAGGAGATTTATTTAGAGGCTTTTTAAAAATAGCTTCAAGGGGTTTATGGTCACTTTGTACTGTAAATGATCTTCCGTATACATATTGATGAAATTTTTCACATCCAAATACTATAGCTAACGCTTCTTTTTCAATTTGTGCATAATTTTTCTGAGTGTCAGTAAGAGCTCGAGAAGCATACGCTACAGGCAATCCATTTTGTAAAATAACCGCTCCTAAACCAGATTGTGAAGCATCAACAGACAAAGTCACATCACAATTTGAATCAAAATATTGTAAAACTGGTTTTTTACTTAGAATTTGTTTTAACTCAATAAATGCTTTGTCATGTATAGCATTCCAGGACCATAAAGAATTTTTCTTTAACAAACCTCTCAGAACAGATGTTTTATCTGAAACATTAGGAATAAATCTAGAAACGTATGTGATCATTCCCAGAAAAGTTTCCAACTCCTTAATATTTTTTGGTGGCTTCATTTCCACAACTGCCTTTACCTTATCTTCATCAGGTCTAATGCCATTACTAGAAAACTTATGACCCAAATAATTAACTTCAGAAAGACCAATTTTGCATTTTTCTTTGTTAAACCTAATATTATACTCTCTTGCTCTATCCAAAACAGATTTTAATCTTGAATCATGCTCTTGTTGAGTTTCTCCCCATACTAAAATATCATCAATGTAGATTTCAACACCTTCAATATCTTTAAAAACATCAGAAAAAGATCGGTGAAAAACCTCGGGGGCAGAGCAGATACCATATGGCATTCTCAAAAAACAAAATCTACCAAAAGGGGTATTAAACGTAGTAAGTTTAGAACTCTTTTCAGATAGCTTTATCTGCCAAAATGCTTTATTAGCATCTAATATACTAAATACTTTTGCTCTGGGCATTCTAGAAACGATTTCCTCAAAAGTTGGTAAATAAAAATATTCACGCAAAATTTGTTTGTTTAAATGTTGCGGGTCCAAGCAAATTCTTAAACTGCCATTACTCTTTCTTACGACCACTAAAGAACTAACGAATTCAGTAGGTTCTTCAATTTTTCTAATGACATTCATATCAACCATTCGGTCAAGTTCTTGTTTCAATGAATTCAATAAACTTAATGGAATTTTCCTGCAAGGCTCAATTTTGCCAACAGCATCATCTTTAAGTTTAATGTCATAAATAAAGTTTTTTAAATTTCCAACACCCGTGAATACATCCTTATATTTATGAAAAACAGTCTGAGAAAAATTTACCAAATAATTGACTGCATTTACACGTTGAACTAAATTCAATGCAGTCAAAGTAGGTAAACCCAGCACAGAAGTAGTATTAGGGTTAGTATCCACCACTTGAAACAAAATATTAGCTTTAATACCTTTTTCAGTTTGACATTTTAATATACATTTACCAATAACTTTCATTTTAGAACCATTATAATTACATAAATTAACACTAGAACTTTCAAGGTGGCTTTGCTCTAAACCCAAAAGTTTAAATTCATTTACAGGCAAAACATTACACTGTGCTCCAGTGTCTAATTTTGTCATCAAAATTTTAGAATTATTTATTACTAGTTTCTCATACCAGTCACTACAGCCATTACTACTACATTTATACTCATAAATAGAACTTAAAATAAAATTATCATCATTTGAACTGTTATCGTCAACACTTGTTGAAAAATCAGAGTTACGTTCTACAGTTTGTATATTTTTATTCAAACACATTTTAGCGAAATGATTTTTCTTCTTACAAAGATTGCAAATTTTATTATAAGCAGGACAATTAAATTTTTTATGAAACTTACCGCATCTTCCGCAGTGTTTTCTCCACTCGTAATTTTCCTTTGCCTCTCTTTCCTGTCTACTGGAGTATCTTCTTTGAAAACCACCACCTCTTCTTTCTCCATGAAATTCATTTCTTAAAGACGGCAATTTTGAACTTGAGGATGTTTTTCCTGAAAAATTTCCTTTATGTATTTTAACTGCTTCTATTTTTGTGTCCCCATTCAACGATTTTAGTTGTATTTCTGCGAGCTCGTTAGTTTTGCACATTTTTATGCATTTATCCAAAGTTAAGTCGCTTTCACGCAGAAGACGATCTTTCAGTTTTTTGTCGATAATGCCGCTAATTATTCTATCTCTAATTAAACTATCTTTCAAGTCTCCAAATCCGCACGTCGAACTCAGCTTCTTTAAGCTAGTAAAAAAATCATCAAAGGATTCAGATGTTTGTTGGTTTCTTGTAAAAAAAATATGACGGTCGACACTTTCATTAGATTTCGGTAAACAGTAATTTTCAAATGCTTCGATAACCTTGGTCAAATTTCCTCTATCCTCTTCCGATAAATCAAAAGTATTGTATTTCTCAAGTGCTTCTTCACCAATTACGTTTAAAAATATCGCCACTTGTACATTCGCAACTTTTTTATCATTTCCAGATGCAATATGAAAGATTCTAAATTGTTGTATCCATTTTTTCCAGTTCTCTGAAATATTTCCATCAAAGCCAAGACATTTCGGGGGCTTCAGTCCTTCCATGCCAGTATTCAATCAACAAAAATAATTTTCAATACTTCTTTATCGAACGAATATCAGTCATAGTTCACCAACCCTAAAAATTTATTCACAGACTCCGGCTGCGCCATGTTAAGTTTATGTCATGTAAAACACTGAGAGAAAACACTATTTAAAAGACGAAAGACTTTAATGACTTAAAACTCCAGCCATAACATAAAGTACGACCAAGAACAACTTCGAACTACTTAAATACAAACCAATGCGGGACTCGCATAAGATGACGTCAGCAACGATTACGATTAAAGCAATCATGGAGCATATGTTGCAGTTGTGTGGTATATTTTTTGTTTATTAGCGGATGGGGAAGATAAGAAAGAAGATTTTTGTATTTTATTTGTGTGTTGCTGAGTGATAAAGATAAATATATATACAGTACATTCCCTCAAATCCACACTCCTAAAATCCGCAACTCTCTCAAATCCGCACATATTTTACAGATATAAACAATGAAACATTCAGTACGGATGTAGATGCAAAATTTGACTTTTTTAGTTTCATATCAATTCCATATATTTTTTACTTTGTAATTTTTATTAATATTACTCAATTCATGTTTTTTTTATGAAGAAAGAATAATTTATTTCTGAAAAAAATAAAGATATTGCTGATATCATTGGTTATCACAATCTTACCAAATATATTTATGTATTAATAGAGCTTTTTTAGTTATTAAGTCTGGCTAAACCTGAAATAAAGCTTCATTTATTTTATGATCTTGATGTAAATTATTACTATACCTTTACGAGGCAAGTTTCATTGAATAATTTAGGAAAAACACATTTCCTCTTTTATAATGAATATTTAATTGTACATTATTGATTATTAATTTGACTTTTGCTTTTAATATTTTTATCATTTAAAAAACTATCTAAATTTTTATTATTTTAGTTTATTATTTATTTTAATATTTTAGCATATTGTAAGCATTAATTATACTTTTGATTTCATTATTAATTACATTCAAATTACTTTAAAAGAATGTAAACAAAGCAACGACCAGAAATCTGCAAAATTCTAAAATCAGCAAAACCTCTGGTCCCAAGCTGTGCGGATTTGAGGGAGTCTACTGTATATATATATTGTATTTTTGAAGCTACCTTTGATTGAATGGTGAAAGAGGGACTGATTGCTTCTAGATGTGAATGTTCTATGTGTGAAATGGATGCTTTAATTATTGATTTGGTAGAGGACCTATTATCAGGAATCCTCAGGACTGAGGGCTTCCCGGATTTTGGAATTTTCTGGATTTAAAATTCAGATTCCTTTTAAAATTCAGATAGAATTCTTCAAAACATAAAAGCAAGAATATTAAATCAATTCCGTACAGAATTTGAACAAAACTTATGTTTTAAATTATGTAAACAAAAGTTTTTGCATTATTCAATGATAGCAACAATAAAAAAAGGGGGGGGTTATTAATGGTCTATCTACAAGCTTTACCTTTTTCTTCTTTACAGCAATATACTTTACATAAAAAAAATTGATAGATTATTATAATGAATCTCATTTCTTAAATAATTTTTATTTGTTGACTGTGCAGGAAAACTTTTTCTATGAAGAATTTGGTATACTTATGTATTAACGCCACCTTAGCAAAAGTTGCACTAATAAAGAGTATTCTTGTTGTTTGCTCGCACAAGCAATATCTTTTGAATTCCTCGTTGCTTGTTTTTTTTATGCCTGATGCCATTTTTAGTGCTACGAAAATGCATATTTAAGATTTGCCAAAAACAGAACAAGATGCAATTTCATTTTCTCAGGAGCAAAATATTTCCCCAAAAATGTACTTATTCCCATGAAGTGAAACTTTATTTTGGTAAACGTAAGTTTTGGAAATGTAATTTAAGACAGTGTGATCAGCAAGTGAGACTTATGATAAAAAGCTGATTGAGGGAAGCAGAATTATATTTTATTCAGCTTCGAGATTCATATACTGCTGGTGTGAGGAGTTGACATCAATTAATTTTTGTGAAAAGCAACTTGATTTATCATATAAAACACTATATCGGCCCATTTTCCATTAATCCTATTGACTTTGTTTTTAAATAAGGTGTTTTGAATTTTGAAAGTGTTTTGATTTTAAATAAAATATTTTATTTTAAGATTTGTCGCAAAAATTTTAGGTGTAGATTGGCGATACTTATAAACCACCAAATCTGTAGCTGTGGTGGCGTTAATACGTAAGTACCAAGATTTTTAACAATTTTCATGAATTCTGTTGGAAAAAATTAGAAATCCTAGGTAAACTGTTTTGGAATGTTTGAGAAGGATTTAATTAATACAAAGGCATAGCTATAATATTTTTTCAAAAGAGGTAAAGAAATATCTAATTTTTTTTAAACAAACCATTATATAAATTAATTTTAAAATAAGATTTGACAAAAAGACAGTTTTTTTCTAATTTCAGGAGCAAAAGGGGTGGGGGTCTGTGTTCACTTGTCAACAAAATAACTTATTTTAGTGGTTGCATGTAGAAACAATAGACAATATATATATATATATATATATACCGTAAAATACCGTTAATCCGCCCCCCCCAAACGAAAAGAAAAATCGTACAATAGTTAGGGGAGGGCGCTTACACGGGATTTTTTCGCAATCGTTCAACAAAATTTACAGGAATGAATCATCATGAAATGAATGAATCGTTGAATGAATCATGAATTTTTATACTTGAAAAAATTTGGTTTTATTTTTTTAAAACATAAATTCTGCCGAAAAAACGCAGAAAAAAGGAGAAATTAGTAAAAAAAGCCAAAACAAGCATGAAATCAATTAAAAAAACTTGAAAAAACGCGCATTTCATCAAAGATTCATGATTCGTTCATTTCAAAATGATTGATCTTGATCTCAATCTCCTTTGATAATCGGGAGGGAGGGCGCTTTCTCGGGATTCTTTGAAATTTTCAAATTCTTTATAAAGTGGGGAGGGCGCGTTTGATCGGGAAGGGCGGATTAACGGTATTATACGGTATATATATATAAATCTGTAAAATTTTCGAAAAATTTAAGAAATTGCAAAATTTTAGTAAAAATTTACAAATTTAGTAAATTTATGAATATTTTTTGTTTTTAGATTTTGTAGTTCAGAATAATAGAACCTCTATTGTATTAAAAATAATAATTGCATAAATCATAATTGCAATAATTGCATAAATCTTTAAACTTTCATATTTCTGGTATTATATTCATGTTTATAATTAGCAGATTTTTTTTAAAGGCTTTGCGAATTACAGATTAATAATATGAAATCTTTCAGAGAAAATAGTAACAAATTTGCTTGTATGTAATTTTCGTGGCCTGAAGCACAAGGGATTAGAAAATGAGATTATAAATTGACCTCCCTTTGCATTTGATACTATGATTGTGCAAATGTCACCACATGTATGAAGATCATGCTTTGCTATTGTTCTATGGCGTGCAACCTTGAGTCGCAAAAAAAGAGTCATTACAAAGACTACAGTGGCAAATGAATTTCTTATTTTCCAATGTACATTGTTGAAATCAGCTGGCACCATCTGTTGTTGTATCTGAGAAACATTAGCTCTTTCACAATTGTATTCAGATTAGCAATTCAAGAAAAAAAAATCTTAGATTATAAACATTAGCCTATGCAACAAAAAAAAAATTAGGACTTTTTTAGCAGATAAACTGCAGATATAAAGCCAAAAATTTTGGTGATTTCCAGCAAAATTGGAAACTTTTTTTATTTTTACTCACAGATTGTTTACAATATTTTTAAATCTTAATTTAATCATACTATTATGATATAAGGTGGGTGTCCATTAATTATCCTGGAAACTCGTTGATTGGGAATCATCCCTTCTTATCCTGTTTTTTTGCTAGGAAATGGCTTATTGAATCTATCTTTTGTACAGTGTCATTGCATAAATCTTTAATGTATGCATCCCAAGAGGCTTTTTCAATCACACAAAAGCAACTCCTTGCTAATATTATTCCAATGGGATTTTTTTTTTTTAAACACATCATTTGCATTACCATATACTCTTATTATTTTTTTTTTAAATAATTATTTTGCATTGGATAGCTGAGATCAATATCTGTACAAAGGTAGTTTTTTACTTTTTTTCAGATTATAAGGCATAGTACAATGGGGAGTTAAGAAAAAAATAAATAAAAGATTAACTATTATTTATTTTTTATGAAAGAAAACTGCAAGGCAGCCCATTACTGGCACATCTGCCCTATAATTTTGTTGGAATAAAAAATTAATCCTTTTAGTTTGTTTTTTGATTTTTGTTGTAAGAACAATTCTTTGTAAATTAATTTCTTATTTAATAAAAATAATATTAATCCGCGAGAACTCACACATGAGATTTTATTTCTCCATCGTACCCTTTTTAAGAAATTTTAATAACGGTGTGAATGAATCACGATGGCTGAACTGCCATAATAGATGAATCAAATCAAAGGTACTTGACTGACAAGAATTAATACCACTTTTAATGAATCATTACGTCATTCTCGATTCATTCTTTTATTGGCGTCGTTGTCCTATCCCTTGTTTCTAATGTCAGTTAACATTTAAAACATAAATTTATTGTATTGAACTTCTTGATAATGCTAAGATAGGGTATTTACTTAAGTTTCTATTCAACTAAATACTTTACAATTTGCTATTTGATAATGATAGATCGAAATTTAATGTGACGCAATTTTCATTTTTGCTGATCTATCATCGAATCATCATGAAAATGTTTTATATATATATATATATATATATATATATATATATATATATATATATATATATATATATATATATATATATATAACAGATAATGCCTTTTTATTATTATTTATTATTATTTAATATTATTTTAATATTGTTTTATTTAATAATATTCAAATTTTAATTTAGATACAGCAAATTAGTTTTATTATTATTTTTTTTTTTACATTAACTTTTGAAGGATTTTGTTTCTCATCAACTGAATAGGGTTGTTTTTTTGTTCAGTTGAAACTAAATATTTAAACAATTGATCGCATAATGGAGTACCTTTAGGCTGTTAATCGAAATTTACATATAAAAACACATAACTTAAATGGACTCAGCACTAATTTGAAAACATCCTTTCCACAATGTTAATCCTATGAGCAGGTTGTTTTCTAATTTCTTATTTAAATATAAATATTTTTTAAACAACTTTTTTGGAATGGATAGCTGAATTCCATCTTTAACCCTTTAAGCGTCTGGCCTATTTTGTCTTTTATGTTTAACAATTCATAACATAATACCTATGAAAAATATTTGTATGGGAATTTGTATATGACTACCTTACACATTTATTTATCTTATGCACTGCAATAAATAACATTAATATCAGTTTTGTAAGATGATATCATGATTTCAAAGATTATGTGACAGAAAAACCCAGTTAGGATGCTAAAAGGGTTATATGACAATTTTTGGTACTATTTGGTTATGCCATAGACCAATTTCACCAAACTAATAGCCAAATTTTACATACTGTCATAATTTATATTTTAACTAACGAAAAAAACATATAATTAGAAGAATAATAGTAAAAATACAAATAAAAAATCTAAATAAAAATCACTTACAGATATTTTAAACATGTGGTATCATATTTAATGTCATTGAATGTGACATTGACGATCATCCTTTATTGGCATTTAACCCTCCACGCGTCTTGCAAATGTGTAAAATTGTAATGTTGTTTTCTCTGCATTTTGTTTTAAATGCTAATAAAATATGATTCTTTTAATATTACATAAAAAAATTCTTATTTAGAAATATAAATGTAATCCTTGAAAGTCTTAATCATTCTTCAATGCTTTGAAAATTCATTAAATTTATAGAGTAATAATATCTTAAACATTGCTTATATTGCAGTGAATCCTGGAGCTTAGTGTACGGAATTTTACGGGTTAAACGCTTAGAGGGTTAATCTTATAATTTGGCGATAGTTTATTTGTCTATGGGATAACCAAGTAGTACCCAGGTTTTTACTTTTTCGATTTTGGTTGCAGATTTTCTTAACCTGTAACAGGTATTGGCTGTCTCACAGACTTTTAGTAATTATTCAATCTATTGCCCCTTGTTTTTCCTTTTGATTGATTGAATGATTTCTTCTGCCATGTTTTGTGACCTTGGAAAACCTCACTTTATAGGTGAAAGTTTTTGCCCCTGGTTTTATTTTTATGAGAGAGGTCTAGCAGACTGTGGTGTACCTTTAACACAGCACATTTTTGCCATGTCAGAGAATGTCATTTGAAACTCGCACTAAAAAATATTGGTACCACTTGGTTATCCTGTCGACCAACTTCACCAGGTTGTACACATTGACATGTTTTTTATTTTAAATACGAAAAGAATAAATAAATTAGTAAACATTAATAAAAATACAAATAAAACATTGAAATAAAGATGACATTTATACACACATTTCGTGTATAATAATACTGAATGTGACATTCACGATCATCTATTTTTGGCATTTAATCTTGTAGTTTGGCAATAGTTTTAAGGTCTACAAGATAACCAAGTATTACGAAATATTTTAAATCCCTCTGGTGTATGCCATGCAGAAAGAACTCAAAGACTTCTAGACGAAGCAAGTAGTGATTTTTTTGGGTGAAGATGAGTGTCATAAATAATTCTGTTATGAAAGTTCGCATTCCACTGAGAGTGAAATTTCTGAATTTGTCAGCAATTCGACTGATGATTCAGCTCTCAGTATTTCTATGGAAAAAATCATTTTAAATGGTAGTTTATTGTTGTTGTTTGCTGTCAAAAACCTGTATGCTTTGAATGCATCTAAAAAATTTAGCGAGGCCAAATTTTGTTTGGTAATTTATTATGAGAGAGTGTTAATTTTTGGTGACAGGAGACCCCCCCCTCCGTGAGGGTCGAAAAATTTAAAATGCTTATAACTCGCGATCTAACTTTCGTAGTGCAGCCAAATTTTGTTTGGTAATTTATTATGAGACATTGTTAATTTTTTGTGACAGGAGACACCCCATGGTGAGGGTCAAAAAATTTAAAATGCTTATAACTCGCGATCTAATTTTCGTAGTGTGGCCAAATTTTGTTTGGTAATTTGTTATGAAACAGTGTTAATTTTTGGTGGCAGGAGACCCCCCACGGTGAGGGTCGAAAAATTTAAAATGCTCATAACTCGCGATCTAATTTTCGTAGCGCGGCCAAATTTTGTTTGGTAATTTATTATGAAGCAGTGTTAATTTTTGGTGTCAGGAGATCCCCCAAGGTGAGGGTCGAAAAATTCAAAATGCTTATAACTCGCGATCTACTTTTTGTAGCGCGGCCAAATTTTGTTTGGTAATTTAGTATGAGGCAGTGTTAATTTTTGGGGACAGGAGACCCCCCACGGTGAGGGTCGAAAAATTTAAAATGCTCATAACTCGCGATCTAATTTTCGTAGCGCGGCCAAATTTTGTTTGGTAATTTATTATGAGACTGTTAATTTTTGGTGACAGGAGATCCCCCACGGTGAGGGTCGAAAAATTTAAAATGCTTATAACTCGCGATCTAATTTTCGTAGCACGGCCAAATTTTGTTTGGTAATCTATTATGAGACAATGTTAATTTTTGGTGACAGGAGACTCCCACGGTGAGGGTCGAAAAAATTAAAATGCTTAATTAATTAAGCATGCTTAATTAATTAAATGCTTAATTTTCTTAATTAAGCATTTAATTAATTTAATGCTTAATTAACTTTCGTAGCGCGGCCAGATTTTGTTTCGTAATTTATTATGAGACTGTTAATTTTTGGTGACAGGAGACCCCCCCCCCCCACCGTGAGGGTCAAAAAATTTAAAATGCTTATAACTCGCGATCTAATTTTCGTAGCGCGACCAAATTTTGTTTGCTAATTTATTAAGCTATTGCATAGCTTTTATCGCGGGCTTTGAGCGCGGCGACCGAATCTAGGAATTCCGTAACGAGAAAAAATCCTAACACTCCGGCTAACGACGATTCAGTTCGGCAGACTTCGGCACGGTATCCTTCGATAGACTTCGGCAGACATTGATGCGGTATTTTGCATAAGTTGATAAAAAATGCTATGCAATAGCTTTACCGCGGCAGTCCCCGAGTGCCACACACATTTTTTTTTATTCTGCTGTTGTTGAAATAAGCTCAATAAAAATGAATTATATAGATACATATATTAGCAACTTTATAATATGACTGAACTTATTCTGTTTTATGAAGTTAGCATAAATTTATTCCTGAAAAGATATTGCTGATTTGATAATCTTTTTATATATCTATGTAACACAGTTATTATTTTTTTAAAGGTATTTGAAATTATGTTCTGAAAAAATTCTGAGACATGTAAATTTACTTAAGGAATGTTTAAAAGCATTTTTAGAGATATTACTAGACTTTCCATTTAACAGAAAAAAAAATTAAACTGCAAAAGTTGCAAAAGTTTCCCTATAGTAAAACCTGTCAAAATGGTGATTATCTTTAACAGAAACATGCCTTAAAGAGAAGCATTACATGGTCCTTATATGAATTGCCATACAATTAAATTTGCCGAAAACCTGGCTGTAAGTGATTTTTTATCACTTATTAGCATTTACATCGTAAAAGATTTTAACTGGTATTTATAAACACAGTGAAACCTGTAAAAGTGGAATCTTTCTATAATGTAATCCTGCCTAAAATGAAAGAGTTTTAGGATGCTGATAATTCATTACACTTCTTTTAATGGAAGTCTAAATTGATATTTTTTTGCCAGCTCCTTTCAATTGCATCTTGACAATATTGACTGTTTTTAGCCAGGCAAAAATTAATTTATTTTTAATACACTTATAAATACTTTTCTACTAAAAAATATAAATTTATACTAAATTTTATTAAAATCAGAAGTCTTTATAATTTATAGAATACGTATGTGAAGGCATTATGCCTGAAAAGAAACTGTAAATATTCAAAAGACTCTAAAGTTATGGTTTGGAATTCTTTGTTGTAATACGTACACCACTACATGCATCATAAGTTTCAAAGATTATATGAAAATATAAGAAAATATTAACATCAAAATAGAATTTTTCATTAAGTACTGTTATTTACTTTTAAAATTGACTAGAACTAAATAGATTGGTACTACTTCGTTATACCGTCGACCCAAAAAATATCGCCAAACTGTGGGATTAAATCCCTGTAATGGATGATTGGGAGTGTCGCATTCAATGACATGAAATGCGATACATTTGTTTAAAATGTGATTAGGTGATTTTTATTTCTATCTTGTATTTTTATTAATATTCTTTTAAATATCTCTTTTTTCATTATTTAAAATAAAAAATTATTTCAATATGTATTATTTGGCTATGAGTTTGGCGATTTGTATAAATTTTGTGAAATTGGATAAC
This sequence comes from Maratus speculifer, assembly GCA_964019185.1. Taxonomy (NCBI): domain Eukaryota; kingdom Metazoa; phylum Arthropoda; class Arachnida; order Araneae; family Salticidae; genus Maratus; species Maratus speculifer. Next base: position 356,862,037 of record OZ025296.1, read on the forward strand.
CAAGTAGTACTAATAGATTATGCATATTTAATAATTGAAATTATTGTATATAATACTTCAAAACACCCAGTAATAAGGAATCTATATTCTGATAATTTATAAAAATATAATAATGTAAAAAGGACTGATTAAGATCCTAGAATGAACTATGTTGAAAGTAAAGTTAAGAAGGATATAACATTTGAGGAGACTTTAATACCTGTCAGTGCATAATAAAAGAACAATTAAAAGAAAAAATAAAAATTGAATTAGAATTTTGAAAAGCTTATTGCTATTTAAAAGAGTGCATATTGATGCACCAGTTATTGCATAAGTTATTCATAATGCTGTTTTAAGTGAAAGAATTGCTGTTTTTATTCAATGTGATTTTACATAAATGTTTCTGAACAGTAAAATATGACTTGCATATTAATATGCCTTAAAAGTAGTTGAGTAATAAATTTTGTAACTAAACAACTATTGTTCTTTTTAATTATATAAAGCAGTAAAAATGAAAAAAAGGAGGGGGGAGTAGGTGTTAAGATCAGTGAAAACCAGGGAAAGCAATTGGTTTGACCTTTTAAAAGTTAGTTGACATATTTTCAATTCTGACTGCAAATCACTAGCAGATCCATATGTATCATCCCAATATTAATGACTTCATTGTTGAGAAATTGTGTTACATTGAATTCTACCACAATTAAATATTTTTAAAACAAATTAAAAAAAACATAAAAATGCTTAGCTAATAATTAAATTGCATCGTTGTATAAAATGCAGTTTTGGCCAAAAAAGCTAATTTTGTCCAAAAAAAAAAAAAAAAAAAAAAAAAGCTGTTTAAAAGCAAGAAAAGCCACCATCGTAGCTTTTTAAAAATTTAATCCAGCTTTTTTGAATGCTTTTTTGAATGCTATTTTGAATTTTTTTTTAAGAATTATTAAAATTTAAGTATATGTTTATTTAATTTCCTAATTAAAAAAAAATAAGATATATACAATAAAGTTAGATTTATCACCATAATTATAGCTAGTAATACAATGAAGTTACATTATGATATACAAAAGATTTTACATACACAATGATCTAAAAAACTGAGTCCATATTGAAAAGTTAAATGTATTTTAGACATGTTTCATAAACGTTTTCTTACATTAAAATCGGGATTAAATGGTTAAGCTTAACCCCAGAACCATCAAAAATGTTACTCGAGTCTTATTAAAATATTCAACACCAGAATTTTCATTTAAAACCATTTAAATTATTTTTGGTTGGTTTATAAATTTACTTTATTTCAAAGAAATTTCTGATTTATATTTAACTGTTAGCTAGTTAATATTTAAGAAAATGACATTCTATTTTAGCTAAAGAAACTAGTGATATAACAAGAATGCACAATTTGTTGTGTGTGCTTGTTATATCACTATATATTTTATATCATTATATATGTTATATTACTATATATGTTATATAGTTTATGTTGGAAGGAAAAAAATCTGGTTTTCAGTCGTCTAAAACAGTTATAATTCTTCTGGGTTTCTCAGTTTCATGTTCTGCTGTTTTTGGTACTATACTTCGTCTCATGAGTTTTTCCCGATATTGGTTCATAAATTTAAAAAATGTTAATTTTTTTTAAAACAATTTTATTTGTTATTGATTAACACTTTTTTAGAAATATTGGGTTTTTTTAAAAAAAAAAGAATATTGGGTTCTGTTACTTTATTTCAAAAGTAATTTATTTTTGGTGGTTCGAAACAGTTTTAGAGCGTTCTCCAAGTTCAGTGGTTAGTATGTGAATTTGGTTCCATTTAAGCTTTGGATTTCTCATTGTTAAAAACAGAACTTCATCACCTCCCACTTCATGCACAACTCTCCTTCCATCCATGAAGTTTCTGTAAGCAATATTTACCCTTCCGGGTCTGGTGTACTATGGATAGTACATGTCTTTTAATGGACTATTATTTTGTATTAAGAAATACTTTTGCTACCCAGCGGCGTGCGAAGAGAAAACTGCATCCGGGGCAAAGTTGCAATTTAGTGAATCCAACCCTCCCCCAACTTTTTTGTATTAGGTCAAAAAATGACGTTGGTATTGTACATTTGACCCCCCCCCCTCTTTCGCACGGCGCTGTTGCTACCATTTACATGTTGTAATGTTAGAATGTGTCTTCATTTATTATATGAAATCATTTATTGTAGGCATTTAGTAGTAATAATAATTATTATTTGCTTTATTCTCTTTTCGCTGTTCGCGATTCTTTTATTTTAAATATATATTTTAGTCTGTAAATTTAAAATAAAAGTTACTTTCCTGAAAGAATCATGTGCAAAAAAGCACAAGAAGTATTAGAAAGTTGTAACACCAGTTAAATCTTATTGTAATACAATATTTTCTAAACATCTCCAAAAATTCTTCCTTAGCCTACTGTCATATGAATGTTAATTGAGTAGTATGCAAAACAACAATATTTGTTATCTTTCAGACAGTGAAATACTCGTTGAATAATAATTAATCTATTTGGATAGCTAGTTTTAATGTTATTAATGTAAAAGTAATTTTTTCTAAAAATTAAAAAAAAATCTCACCTGAAAGGATTAAACTGTGCATTCACAAGTCACATTTTTGGTCATTTCAGATGACCGAGATATTTTTCTGTGGGTGGGATTTTTTGCAACTCTGGAAAGAGCACTTTGAAATTCCAGAGAGAGAAAAAACTTCTAGGCATAAAGCATAAAATCCCAAATGTTCTTGAGAGACATTCCGATGCTTCGTGGGGGGGGGGGGGGGGGAGACTTAAATTTGACTCTGTTGGGTAGTCAGTGTAAAAACTGCTTTCGATGTTTTTCCTATTATTTTAAATTTGTAGAAAAATTACAAAACTTTCCCATACTCCTATAACTGCCTTTAATGTCTCATGCAATGTGGAGAAAAAGAAATATAGCACTATAAAAGTACATAAAAAAATCTGTCCGTCGAAATACATTAAATACGTTAAAAATGTCTCTGAAAGAAAAATTCACTGACAAAAATTGCCATAATTTTGTAAAAACCCCGGTGAACATCGAAACCTTCCAATATCCTTCTGCTCTTTCCCTATATATCAACGGTACTCGAAATAAAAGAAATCAAGCGAGGAAGAAAAATTGATCTCCGGAAATATTCTTTAGATTTTTCGTGAGAGCTCTCTACATCGAATGGCCAACCTTGACAAGGGATCTGTATGATTGAAAAAAAGTATATATGTATCCAAAGTTACCTGTAGCAAGGAATTCTTCTTTTTTGAACTGGTCACAACAAACTTTTAAGCACCAGTTTCTTATTGATTGACAAAAACTGTTTTAGCTCTGAAAAGACATCATCAGCATGTTTTAGAACAGAAGATGCTAAATCATATTCAGATTTCTTATGATTTTTTAAAAGTGAATATAAAATATCAGAAATAACCACTTCAAGAATAGAGTCGCTTTTCTTAATTCCAATTAGCACATTATGTTATAATATTACAGTAGACTCCCTCAAATCCGCACAGCTTGGGGCCAGAGGTTTTGCGAATTTTAGAATTTTCCTGATGTCTTGACATTGCTTTGTTTACATTTTTTTAAACAATCATTTGAATTTAATTAATGATGTAATCAAAACTGTAGTCAATGCTTACAATAGTATAATAAAGTATGAAAATAGGTAATAAATTAAAATAATAAAAATTTAGGTAATATTTAATGATTAAAGTATTAAAAAGCGAAGATCAAATTATTATCAATAATATAACATTAAATAGTAATTAAAAATATGAAATGTATATCTTCTAAATTATTCAGTGCAACTTGCCTCATAAAAGTACATTACTAATTCATATCAAAATCATAAAATAAGAAAGTTTTATATCTTAATAACCAAAAAAACTTGATTATATGTAAATATATTTGATAAGATTGTGAATATCTTGATTTTTTTTCAGAAATAAATTAATTTATTCTTCCTTCATAAAAAAACATGAATTCAGTAAAATTAAAAAAAAAAAAAATACGAATTAAAATATATATGAAATTGATCTAAAACTAAAAAAGTGCCAAATTTTGTCTTTATATCGGAAATGAAATCTTCATTGTTTACATCTGTAAATTATGTGCAAATTTTAGAGAGTTGCAGATTTTAGGGTTGCACATTTGAGGGGGTCAACTGCATTTGATATAAAATTATAAAATAAACAAAAATAATGGTCTTGATCTCTATCTGTGTGACATCATTGCATTTGTATAAACTGGTCTTTTTCCCCTAACTGTCAGCAACAATTGGTCCTATCAAAAAACCGTTTCCATCTTAGCAGGTGTACTTGTAATACTTATTCTTCGGGACAGTCAAATGTTTCCATTTACGGGGTTATTCTGTGTTCACCAAAATCATGCCAAGAAGGAAACACAATTGCAAAATTTTCCATTTTAGATAGGTTTCAAGTTTTAGGAACTATAAATATATAACGTTGTTTTCGTGTAATCCTGATTTCTTTATCTTTAAGATAGGTCACCTTCACAGAATTCCTTGTAATATATTTATATTCTTCACAAGAGCACTGCAGAGAGAATATCTATACTAATAAAAGAACAAAACGCTATTTAGTAACTGAGTAATTAATTAAAATCCAAAGCTCACTCTCATAAAAATCGCCTTCTTCTTTCTTTTTTTCCCAGCCCCACCAGTGGCCGAGAGGCTCAGACCTCTCAACTGGTAGACGGCAGGTGCTGGGTTCGAACCCAATCGCGGCTGTCGGCCTAACCGTTCGGAGTTTTCGTGGTTATCTTCGAACCTTGCGTTAATACGGGTTAGGTTCCCTTAGAAAGACCCCCACGAAGGGCACTCCCCCCCTGGTCCTATATCCCATTAGTGCAGATAATTGGACGTCAAAAATAAACCAAACCAAATCTTCTTTTTTCCCTTCATTTGCTTATGGTTGTTGGTTGCATAACATTTTCACAGAAGTAATTAAAAAAGCTGGGACAGACCTTTAAAATTCATAGACTGGCAAACTGTCAGTTTAAATGATGATTTTTTATCACAGCGGTTGCACGCCATGGAGGAAAAAAATAGGTGGAGGTGAAGTAAACCGCAAAAAAGGTTTGCAATATGAAACAATTTATCGCTCAAATTTTAATGTCCCAAACAAAAGCATTTGGAAGGGATTTTGTATTAATGAGACGAATTGAAAGAAATGAATTACAGCTGAAGCATATTTTACGAAGAAATAGTATTTTTTTAAAATGGTCTTTTTTCTATTATATTATTTATTTTAAAAAAAAGTTTGCTTTTAAAATAACTGAAATTGGAAAATTAGAAATAATTAAATGTCAAAATAAAATTAAATAAAATATTGAAAACATTTGATTTGAACTAAAAATTGTATTACTAAAAGTTTTCTTTTTTTCAGAACTTTTTAATATTTTATAACATAGATGAAAAATGTTTATGATTTAATAACATATTAATATTTCTATGTTAATATATAAAATATATTGATGAAAACATTCTTTTTAAATCATGCATGAAAACTTAAAGAACAAATATCAATATAAAATCTAGATTTCAGAGTGCAGATGATTCAGAGTGCAGATGATTTTAAGACATTAACGAAAGAGTTAACTTTTCAAGCAAAATCTTAAATGATGCTTCTATATTGATATTTCAAAGTCATATGATAAAAATAATCAAATAATTCTTGCCTATGATTGATGTATTTGTAACTTTTATGCATTCCGATCGTGTATTATAGCCAATAATGGCACAAAACGTTACTTTTTAAACGAAATTTTAGTCATCTTTTCAATAACAGTTTAAAAGGTAAAAAATAAAAACAAAGAAATACGGGTTTAAACCAGCTTGAATTGATCGGCGTGTCAAAGCACATGTTTTTGTTGGTGCTTATTTGGACTTAATGTACAGATTTTAGGGTTACATTTTTGGCGTCACCCCAAGACATTATACTTCCACTCAATTAAATTTCTTTTTACTGTATGGTTGTACGCAGATTTTTGGCATTTCGTACATTAGAATGTATGAGTCAATAGCTGTGTTGCAGTAAAAAAATCACACAACAGTTTTCTAGGAGTTTATTTTTTTATCATTGATAAATTTAAATGTATTCTATTCAATTTAAAAATGTATTATGGTTTTAATTTGTTTTTAAAACAAAAATAAAGTAGCTGTTTTGCGTACAATTGTTCGAATCCGTAAATGATTCATACATCATAATAAATTATCAAATAGCAAAATAAATTATTTATCAGAAATAGCCATAAAAAGAATAGTAGCAAAACTGATTATGACTTTAATGTTTAGAATTGATCGGACTAAACACATAACCCAATCCCAACGAGAAAAAAATAGGCCACACTCCTATCCGTGATAGACAAAATTTCCGTGAATATAAACCCTACCCGAACCTAAAAATTCCGTTTGAAAAAAAAAACTTATGAATTTGATAACTGACCCGAACCAAATCTCAATCCCGTAAAAATGCTCAAATGAAGAATGCGCGATCCAAACTAGGAAAAATAATTTTTGTAGGCATGAAATCTGACCCGAACCTAAATATTTTCTTTTAAAAAAAACTCGAAATATCACCCGAACCGAATCTGAAACCGATAAAAATATTCCAGAGAACTATAACCCGATCCCAGGAAGACAAAATACTTTCCGGGGTCATAGACCCGACTAAAACCAAAAAATTTCCATTTGAAAAATCCTGAAATTTGACCCAAACCACATCTAAACCCGACCATAATAATCGAAAGAACCATAACCGGATTCGAGTAAAACAAAATAATTTCTGTGGACATGAACTCGATACGAACCTAAAACTTCCATTCGAAAAAATACCTAAAATTTCAATCGAACCAAATCTGAATCTGACAAAACTATTACAAAGAACCGCAACCGGATCCGAACAGGACAAAATATTTCCATGCACATGAATCCAGTCCGAACCCAAAAAAATTCTTTGAAAAAATCGCAAAATCTGAACTGAACCAAATCCGAACTTGGCAAAAATATTCCAGTGAAGCATGTACTTATTCGAACAAGACAGAATAATTTTCGTGCGCACGCAAGAAGACCCGAATCCAAAAGTTATGTTTGAAGAAAAACCCGAAATCTAAATTGAATCAAATCTGAACCCGATAAAAATATTCCAAAGAACTATAAGCCGATCCTAGCAAGATGAAATAATTTCCATGGACATAAATCCGACTCGAACCTAAAAAATCAGATTTGAAAAAACGTGAAATTTGACCCAAACCACATCTGAATCCGACCAAAATATTCGAAAGAATCATAACCGGACTCGAGTATGGTAAAATAATTTCCGTGAACATGAACGAGATCCGAACCTAAAAATTCTATTTGAAAAAATACGTGTAATTTGAATCGAACCAAATTTGAACCTGACAAAAATATTCCAAAGAACCGTAATCGGATCCGAATAAGACAAAAAATTTCCATGCACATGAACCGAATCTGAACCAAAAAAAATCTTTGAAAAAATCTCGAAATCTGCAATGAACCAAATCTGAACTTGACAAAAATGTCCCCGTGAAGCATGTTCTTATTCGAACAAGGCAGAATAATTTTCGTGAACACGCATGAAAACCCGAACCCAAAAATTCCATTTGAAGAAAACGCCGAAATCTGAATTGAACCAAATCTGTTCCTGACAAAAATATTTTACAGAAATTTAATTGGATCCGAGCAAGGCAAAATAATTTCCATGGATCTGAATCCGACCCGAACATTTAAATCGAATTTCAAAAAACTCCTGAAATCTGAATTGAACCAAATTTGAACCCGACGAAAATATTCTAATGAATCATAACCAAGATCCGAACAAGACAAAATAATTTCCATGAACATGAACCCAATATATGGTTAGGTAACATTTGAGTTGCGATTAGGTTTCAATTATATTACGGTAAGCCTTTGATTTTATTTAATTTCACGTTAGGTTACAGTTAGATCAAGATTAATTTAAAGTTAGGTTAAACTTAAATTGCATTTATGTTATGGTTAGAATAAGGATAGTTTACAATAAAGTGACGGCTAGGTTACATTTACATTATATTTAAGTTACGGTAGGGTACTGTTAAGTCGCAGTAGGTTAAGTCGCAGACAGGTTATGGTTACGGTACAAAAGTTTACGGTTAGGAATTTGTCCATAGAGTGAACATTACGCATGCTTTGATTAAAAATGTACACTTACTTTTGTTAAATGGCTCTGAAATTATAATACTATATATTAACCTTTTATCATCGAGTATCGATTTCATTCACGGTATAGTCGGGTTTAAGAGTGATATAATTAGTTTAAAATTCAAAATATTTCACTTGGGATTTCTATGTGAAAATGTCTATGTTAGTTACGTGACTTAACAGTGATATTTTGGGGTAAATATCAACACTTTAACACGAAAATAACGCAATCGTCGGATACATGTTCCCTCCCGCGTTTCTCATTGCTCATTTTAAGTATTTTTAGAGCTTAATATTAGTTGTTGTTTTTTAAACCAATTTTTCATACAGTCAGCTGCTACGTATTTCAGACAACGCATTTCTGCATGCTTCGAGTTAATGATAAAATCATACAAATTTCAAGTTCGTTTAATATTGTTAATACGGACACGGGCAGCGCCAGGCGGGTCAGCTAGTGTTATAATCAGTTTTGAGGATACAATTAAAACGGAATATGTTTATGTTGAAAATTTGTGTAAAACAAAAAGTTCATAGCCCTGGCAAAAGACATGACTTTGAATTATATCCATTTAAGACAACAGTTGTCTAAAATGAAAATTTTCAGGGGTTCTTTGTGATTTCGTCTTAGTAGTTCTGAGTGTTGTTGATTGCACGATTCAGAAACCCAGATACTCCGTTTGAGAGGGGGGAGGATATCCATGGCATCCATTTCGCTATGCCACTGATTATATTATTTAATTACAGTGTAATTTATATTAAATGGTACAGAATGTTTTAGCAATAAACAATCACATTTAGATTTAAAAAAAACTCTGAAATCGGAAGAAATTTTAATAAATACATTTATATGTTAAAATTCCATCGCAAAAAAAAAAAAAATAATAATAATAAAATAATAATTTCTCTCTATTCTTTGTAAAATGTATCATCGTTTCTTTAGATGATATTAAGTTCTAGAATTTTCTACTTAAATTTACTTTATATTTTATTTCTAATAAGTTATTCATTTTTTGAATGTTGCTATTTATTTTATTTACAGTTTATTCTTTGTACTGTTAGGAAAATCATCTGACACACTTTTGATTCCGCTATCTTCACATAATTGGGATTCTACACCAGTTTTTAGTACTACGGTAACATTTTTGATACAATTTATCTTCAACATTGATTTTAAATTTTCGTGATATGTTTATTTATTTTTGTTTGCTTTTTAATAAAACTTGAAAACTGATATTAATTTACTTTATTTTATTGCAGATGCCATTAATCTAACGCATCACATTAAACAAAATATCTTCAATGTGTGAAACAAATACAGCAATTTTTTATTATCAAAGCTTTTTGAAAGAAGCAGTTTCTAACTCACAGCCAGAAAAACCTTTTAATTGTGAGTTATGCAAGAATTTATCCCAAAACAGTCTTTTTTGTGTGAGGTATGCAACAAAGAATTCTCTCACAAGAGCCATCTGTTAACTCATACTGGTGAAAAACCGTTTGCATGTGACATATGCAATAAGGAATTCTCTCGAAAGAGAAATTTAAGCAATCATTTGTTAAGTCATACTGGTGAGAAACCTTTTGAATGTGAGGTATGCAAAAAGAAATTCTCTCAAAAGGGCAATTTAAGCAGACATTTGTTAATTCATACTGGTGAGAAACCTTTTGAATGTGAGGTATGCAACAAAAAATTCTCTGTAAAAAGCCATTTAAACAGACATATGTTAAGTCATACTGGTAAGAAACCTTTTGCATGTGAGGTATGTAGCAAGAAATTCTCTGAAATGTGTGATTTAAGCAACCATCTATTAACTCATACTGGTGAGAAACCGTTTGTTTGTGATGTATGCAACAAGAAATTCTCTCGAAAGAACAGTTTAAGCAGGCATCTGTTAACTCATACTGGTGAGAAACCTTTTGAATGTGAGGTATGCAACAAGAAATTCTCTCTAAAGGGCAACGTAAGCAGCCATCTGTTAACTCATAGTGATGAGAAACAGTTTGTTTGTGACATATGCAACAATAAATTCTCTCGAAACAGTTCTTTAAGAGCACATCTGTTTATTCATGCTGGTGAGAAACCATATGTGTGTGAGATATGTAGCAAGAAATTTTCTAAAAAGAGTGATTTAACCAGGCATATCTTTAAACACACTGGTGAAAAACCTTGTATGCGAGATATGAAACAATAAATTCTCTCAAATGTGTGATTTAGGCAAGCATCGGACAATTCATAATATTGAGAAATCTTTTCTGTATGTGATATGCAACTAGAAATTTTTTCTGGGAAGTAAGTTTCAATTCATATTAAAGAGAAACAATTTGTGTGAGAAATATGTGTTAAAAGATTTTTTTCAAAATATTTGTTTAAAGAAGCATCTATTAATGTCATACTAACGAAAAATATTTTATGAAAGATAAACTTATGAAATAAATTCCAAAAAAGCTATCTGTGCTATATTTTGCTCCTAAAATTTGTTGATTGCATTTAACTAATCGTAGCATTTTCCAGAAATAAAAAAATATTTCTTTCCGTTTATGACAGTGCACAAGAAAACAATAAACAACAAAAATTTGACTATTTAAACCATTAAATTAGCAGATCAGGAGCTGTAATCATGCGTCCTGGCAAACAACATTTTATTTTTATTGTCTGAAAATTTTAGAGATCTCTTTTTTTTACACTTATAAGCCTGTAAAATTTCATAATGATTGTTAGTAATTAAGTGAAAAGAAAAAACTTTGTTAAACCTCGTTTCTCATTATAAAGTTCTTCGAATATAAAATTTATTTTCTTATCAATTTTAAGCTGAAAATTGTACTTTCGAAATGAGTATGTCTGCCTGACTTACCCATAATTTGGAAAACAAAAATGTGTGTTAATATTTTTAATGTTGATGATATTTAAACATGTAAGTAAAGGGTGGTAAGAATAAATTGTCTGAGCGTAGCGAAGTGTTATACTCAGAGTACGTAACGATATTAAAAGTCAAAAAAATTCTTTCGTCAAGCAAATCTTAAAAAGTACTTGTCGGATTTCGATTCTGTTTGTACCAGAAGGTACCTATGAAGGTAATCTGGTGAATGCACCTACTTTTAAAAATTCATTCCAAATAGTTTAAAAGTTATATTAAAAAAACTGATAAAAAGCACAATTTATTTGCATACGTCACAGAAATTTGGTTTTTCGTGATTTTCACAAGCTGGATATTTTTGTAGATAACCGAATCAGTACATGGAGTAAATAGTAATCATTTACGCACTCAGAAATATTGAAGGCAATAAAACATTTTAAAATTTAATCATGCAGGAAAATAAAACTGTTATTCTTTTATATTAAAAAAATGTCATAAAAACTTAATAGCATTTTTTGATAGCTAAAAGAATATTTTATATATTTCGCGTGTGAAAATTAGAAACAATTACGTTTTTAAATAAAAAGTTTCTTTTATGACATCATTTTCCCTTTATATTTATTTTTATTGCATGTTTTCTTTTAACTTATATTTTGTTTGTGTGTGGAAGTCAATTCTGGTCACTAATTTTTCGGCACGGATGCCACACGCGCATCAGACTTGGCGCATTTTTTTTCAAAGCCCATTTGGCGAAAACTGCGTTTTCAAATAACGCTTACATACACATTTTAAAATTATTTTCTATTATCAAAAAGTACTTACAGTAAATAAAATAATAATAATAATTAATAACTATAAAAACAAATATTTTATATAATTAAAAAAAGGAAATGAAAGTAAATAAACATTTTATGAGTAAATTAGCAAATAATAAATAAATAAAGCCGGGTTACCATCTCAGGTAAAATAATGCGATTTTGACACCAATTATGTAACCTGGTGCATATGTGACATCTTTTCCAATTTTTCATCCATTTCCTGTTGGCATACAACTTTGAAATTTGGAATATGTATGTATACCTGGTTGCAATACTGGAATTAGACATTAATTTTTTTTAATTCGATCCAAAAAGGGGCAACGGGGGTTATTTTTTAAAGGGGGTTATTTTTCAATTTATACTGCATAAAGTAGCCACTTACCTATTTTTATATACAAGAAGAAGTAAGTGGCATGTAAAAACAATTATAGTATACATAAATAAAATTCTTGAGATAATATACTAGAGATATAAGCACCGGGTTTGGCGAGATTTTTTATGCCAATTAGGCGAAAACATCGTTCTGATTACCAGATACATATAGCGTGCTATAATAACAAGTTATTTATTTATTTCAAAATAAAAAAAGGAATAAACGAAACATTTTCTGTTATTAAATAACAATTAAATTGATAAAAACCAATAAATGATAATATTTTTAGAACAAACAATTTATTATAACATTTATATGATAACCAGTTAGGCAACTGAACGCCATTTTGGCACCACCCTCATAGCATGCATGGTCACATCACATCTGTGACGAAAATGCCACCACTCAGTGACGTCGCATTGTGACTAAGATGTGACTTTCTAAAAAAACTTTCACAGTTCGTCACAATGTTAATGTGAAAGTAGTCACAAATGACACACTTTTCACAAATTGGTCACATTGTGACGTCACAAAGTGGTCACAATGTGACGTCACAAAAAAGCTCTAAAACGGCCATAACGACTTCACATTTTAGTCACTGTGACTTCACATCGACGTCACGTGACGTCACATCGACAATCGCTGGTCACAAAGTCACAATGTGACTTCACAACGACGTTGCAGTGACGTCACCATGTCTTACGGGCAATTAGGTATCTTGGTGTGTAGGGCATATATGTGCCATATTTATTTGTAAAACTGAGCATGAACGTTTACCAAGTGTGTTTTCATAGCCGCTTATATCTTTTTGCAACATAGCGCACCTTTCGAAGCCAAAATTGCACAAAAGAAAAAAATCAATATTTGCAGTATTTTTATTTTATTTAATTTTTTTAATGTGATGCACATTTTGTTTTCAGTAGGTTCGATAATCAGACGTCGTTTTTTTTTGCTTTAAAAGATGATATTTCATACGACGTATTTTTTGGATTCGTCGTTTTTCCATATTTGATAATATGCGTCTACTCGTTTTGTAACTTTTTTTTGTAACTTTCTTCTTTATTAACAGCGACATTTGGATTTCCTATTTAAATAAAAATTCTTCTAAATGCAAAGAATTTTGTTAAAATAAATAAATAAATGAAATGCGGACATCTATTGCTCAAAGCACAAAATTTTTCCTATTGAGTTAATAAAAATCAGTAAAAACATAATTTTTATGATGATAAAAAGGTGATTTATGTAATAACAGAGTCATATTATGTACGTTATGGATTAAGTATTAATATTTCTCCACCATTTATAAATAATAATAATAATAAAATAAAATTCGGACAGACCAAAGTCTATATTTGACTGAAAACAACAACCATTTTCTAAATCCTTTAAAAAATGGCCAATGAAAAGTGATATTTCAAATGTATTATGAAATTAGTTAAAAACCATTTACTTTAAACTAAATTAATAAAAGATTTATATTTTTAATGAAATAAATGGGATTTGAAAAATTATTGGATAGATGTATCAATATTACAATCGGTACATGGTATGCAAAATGGAATAATTAGCAATACTTTTTGTACCCGAAAAATGGTCGTTGCTTTTTTTAAGGTTAAAAAGTAGATTACGAAAAATTACTATGCAGAGATGCCAAGCCCCCGCTTATTGCATAGCAGAATTTTCTTATAGGAGAAGTTATTTTTTAAATCTGCAGAATGTTCCAATTTAATAAAACATTTTCTGTATTAAAATACCGGTATCCAAAATGCCGGAGACTTGGCAGCTCTGCCTATAACATTTTAATTAATCACGGTACTTTTTTTAATTGGATTGAAATTTAGTGGAGACTACGTTTTTTGGCCAAAGGCAGCTTTTTTCCACATGTGTAACTACGATACAATTCCTTGATGCTGAAATAAAATGTTTTGACTTATGCTATTATTGCTTCCTCTTATTTATTTATTTCAATTTTAAATAAGATGACTCAAAATCGTGTTTTTTAAATGTACGGAAAAAATCCATTTCGAGAGAGGGCGAAAAGAACAATATTTGGCGATTTATTGTCTGCGCTTGGCTAAGTGTCTTACTACCTTGTATTTAATACTCTTCACAATACTTCGCTGTTATATGGACTTTGGCGCTTTTATAAAAAGTTTGACGTAATTCGGGCTTAAGAAAGTGAGTTTTTTACTGAATAATACAAATAAATGAAAAATGAATATTAAGAAATACTAAGAAAACAAAAATGAAGCATTATATTGATCTATGTATATTTAAAAATGCATCTGCTAGCACTAATTAGATAATTTATGTATACAATAGAAGATAAATAGCTTTTGATTCTATATTTCTATGCTATAAAGCAATAACGTTTGTGTGTTTTTCGTTATCATTGGGAGTACCTAGCCGATTTAAAAAATAATGTGGGCAAAAAATGTTGGTAACCATGTTTGCTGCAAAATATACTACATTTTGGGTAGGAACAATAATCACCATCAATGCACGAGCAAAAAAAGTTCTAAAATTGAGAATTCTTTAATGTTGATATGACTAAAAATTTAATTTTTTTTGTGGCAACTTTTAAAATATAATATTCTCGTTATGAACGATTTCTAAAACATTCGACAATTTAAATTCACAAATTAAACATTTTTTTTCTAGAAAAAGTTTTAAACCCAATTTATTGAGAATATGGCAATTTCTAGGATACTGTTGGGGTTAGAAACCAGAACTTTGGCATCACAGTAACTTATAAGATGTAAATGCTCGTTTAGGACTAATTCTTAAAAAAGGATTCCTTAATTCTTATCGACAACCTCATGGCATCCATGGAAAACAGATGTTCAACAATATAAACTATTCAGACGGATCTCACACCATATAAAATACACTCCATTCTCTTCAAAGATAATAGTTTATGTTATTTATAGTTTCTCAAATCGGTGCGGACCTTCTGTTTATGCTCATGACATCACTTCAAAAAGTTATATTTCCAATGTAGGAAAATTTGGTGTTTTATTTTCTGTATTACTTTTAACATTTTGCATATTTCCAATTTTATATCCATGTATGGTTTGCTTTCCCTTTTATAAAAATAGTATATGCAACTTTATATATAAGATTTTGTAATTCTATGATTCAATATGCTTATTTTCATCATTTTTTATCACAATGAATGACCAATTAAAGGTAACATCTCATTTTCTTTACTTGTCGCAAGTTTTTAGATGTGTATTCTCAGCAACATCACTCAGACTAATCCCTCTGAGGGAAGTCCTAGTTAGAGTATGGTTTATAGATTAATATCGAAGATATTTTTTTTGTATGAATGGAATAGATTTAATTATTTTCATAGTTTATAAAGAATTTTCATAATCTGTTGAAGAATTGCTTAAAAAAAGTATTGGGATGAGGAATGAGACTTTCTCGTTCACTTTTCTTATTAGTTTCTTTTTAAACATTCGATTACATTTCCTTCGTGGCGCTATTTAAATTGATGTCTTAAGAGTAAAAAAACATATTACGCTTTTATCAAATAGAATTAAATTTTAAATATTCATCAACAAAATCAGAAAAAACACATTCATGGTTATTTTTTTCCATCTCTAAGGTAGCTTTCATTACAAAAAGTAAAAAGCTACCTATTGTAGCCGTCGCGTCCAGAGGAAAACACTTCCAGAAACTCCGGAGGAATCACCTCATTGGATAAGTATAAAGAAGGGGAAACGGGGGTCTAATGTCCCTCCCTTTGATTTATATAAATATGTTTTTCATGCAGAATTTATCAGATTTCATTCAAATTTTAGATATATAATCACTTTGATGAGGGCACCGACATGATTTGTTTTACAAGTTCATTGGATAAGCCTAAGAGGGATAAATGGGACCCCCCCTTAATTAAGGTTAATGAGGTTTTCCCGCAGAATTTACCGACTTGCTTGAAATTTTGGATATAGATTCATTCTGATAAGGCGCTTCCCTGATTGGTTTTGGTAATTCATTGGATAAGTATAAATGGAGGATCGGTGGGATTACTCTCTTAATTAAATGTTTTTTCTTGCAGAATTAACCGATTTGCTTCAATTTTTGGAAACAGGTACATAGTGATAAGATGATTCCCTAGTTAGCTGTATGGTTCTTCTGTTAATTTCTTGTTTAAGGCGAACTTCAGATTACTCCCCCCCCCCCCGTAAAATTGATAAATGGATTTTTAGGCAGAATTGTCCGATTTGCTTTTAATTTTGGATGTAGGTTCTATCTGATAAGGTGAATCTCTGAAAAGTTTTGGAAGTTTAATGGTTAAGTATAAAAGAGCCTGTATAATTCCTCTTAAATTATATAAATGTGCTTTTATTGAGAATTTTCCAATTTGCTCTGAATTTAGGATATAGATTTTTTATACGATAAAGCATGTCCCTGATTACAGTCACGGCAGGAAAAATTGTCTTTTCAAGGACGAATGTTCCCCTTTTGTTGGTCACTCCTCGGCCCCTATCTTAGGTTAATAACTATGGTAATAGCCACGTGACCGACTGAACGCACTTCTTTTTTTCACACCGCTTGAGAGATCCAGTTGATCGGATAATGCTGTAACTAATACTCCTGCATGGGTAAATTTGTTTTGCGGAAGTGCCGTGGAAAAAAACGGGAGGAGGGACTAGCGTCCTCTATTACCATGACAACGAAGGGAAAATGAAAAGAAAACATTTTTCCCTGAAATGCCGATTTTTTTTACCGTGACTATAGTTTAGAGGGTTCAATGATTAAGTATAAAAAAGGCAAATGGAGGGAGCTGTTTCCCCTCCTTAATTTGTTTTACGAACGGAATTAACCAAAAAGGCTTTGGACAATTTTTTCATAAAAATTTTGATTTATGATTTTTATTATTAATAATAATAACATAATTTCAGATTGCTTTAAAATTAAAGAAACCTTTTAAGACATTGTAAACTAATAAAAATATATGATATTAAGAGCAACTATACATTCATAAATTTTATTATTATTCAACGGAATGTTACAAGAAAGATACAAAAAATAGTAAAAATATCTATTTGTATTTTTGAAAATACAAAGAAAAAAAGGTAAAGTACAGTAAATAGCTTCTTAATAATAAAAGAGTACACTACTTTGCCTAGATATTTCTATAAGTCCTTAACTGGTTAATTCTTTTACGTTCAATAAATTGAAAATAGTAGACTCACACCGCCATTATTTAAATAAAATATTCGTAAAATTAAGTCTAACCATTAGCGCCTTTCAATAGTATGAAAATTTTCCTAAAAATAATAGTGGTGTCAAAAAGCTTTAAATGATGCAATAAGCAAATTCGTCTTGAACGAATGGCGTTCGGGCAAACCAGTTAAGGGGTTAAGTCATAAGCTTCGGCGAGAATTCTTCTACAGGAATTCGGTGAAAAGATAGATTATATTTTATTTTGCTGGATGAACAGCAATGAGGTGCACAACAGCATGGCATTTCATAGAGAATACATTCACTTCTTTGAAAATAAACTTTTTGTTAAAAAAAAATACTGAAAAAAAACGGCTTGAAAATTCACGTTTATGAGGTAATCTTTAGTTTTTTAACTATGGTCTTTAGTCTTTTAAATTGATTTTTATTATATATTTATTTTATTAGTGTTTTTATTTAATTACTTTGTTTTTATTAACGGACTTTTTATCTCAATTTCACTTTGTCTTGGCGCAGCATGTCCCAAAATGGACCTGGCGTCATAAAATCCTAATCAACCAACCAATCAACTAGGCTTTGATCCATATAAATAAAGCAATATCATACCCCAAACAGTAGCGCCATCTATCAACCTGAATGACTTCCTTTTTTTTCAAATGCAAGATGTATGTAATATGTAGGAGGTAATGCTTTAACTCCTTCGCAAAGGGGGGGGGGGGGGCCTTTTACGAAATTTTTAATTTTTTGCCACTGGTTTTTAAAAACAGAAATTCGTGCCTTTTTAAATCGAGAAAATGCTCCAATTAAACAAGGCAAGTTTTATAGTAAAATTTTACTGGTGGGGGGTAAAGAAGGATTCCTAACAGTGGCGCCAACTTAATGGGCCCATGGGGCGCGAGCTCACCCAATAATTTGATATCTCTATCCACCCATTATTAATTGAGCCCACCCAATATTTATGTATTTGTTCAAAAAAATTTTGAGCCCAGCCAATATTTTTCTAAAGTTGGCGCCACTGATTCCCAAGCCTTTTTGCGGTACGTATACGTGTCGCTCGTCCCCAAGGGGTTAACAGACAGAAGATTTTTACGATTTTAAGCAGAGTTTATAGTTCGAACTATAGTGAAAAGGTTAAGAAAATGTGAAGGAATATACCTGTAATTAACGAAATTTCACAGGATTTGTATATCAATTGCAGATTAAAATCAGATCAAATTGATAGTTTTGTTTACATTAAAGGTAATCTTTTATAGAAAGTAAGTTGTTTCCATTAATAAAAATGATAAGTTCGTGAAACAAATTTGGTTTAAATAACTGTATTACATATCAAAGGAAAGGGAACAAAAATGTTAAAACTGAAACCTAATATCTATTAAATGGATAGGTCATTTCAAAAACCGCATATCAAAATAAAAGTTTCTTTATTTCTCTTTATGTAAATTTAAAAAATATGTATTTATAGAGATAATATTTAGAGATGCAATGATTTTAAGTTACCCCACTTCTTTAACCATTTACACGCCGAATTAATATCGCAATGAAACAATAATTTTGTTTTTCCTATATTACAGCTTCAAATGTTTTAATTTATGCATACAAATTTAGAAAATAACGAAAAATATATTTCTGCAGTATTTAGTCTGTTTTCATTTTAATGTTTCGCATTTTAGAGCATGAATATTGATTGGCAACCTATGCAAATATAACAAATTATTTGCCGCTATATCCTATTGTATATTGTTCTTGAGTATTTTTTCGAATTCCAAAAACATTTAGTTTCCTAGCGGTCAAATGTAAGTAATATAGAGAAAACGATAAAAGCAAATAATATACTTTTTATGCAAAATAATGAATTTACATTTTCCTTATGCCTGTGGTAAATGCTTTAACATAATTTTTTTCAAAAGTTCAAATCAACCTTATATTTTATAGAAAAAAAGACCATCGTTATTATGTTGGAAAATATGTTTTATATTACAGATAATGCAATGTTCCCATTTGGAAACATTGACGTTTAAACGGTTAATAAAATTTAAATTTATTTATATATTTATTTTAATTACAAGAAGTTTTATAACACGATTTTGTGTACAAAAAATGTAATCAAACACAAAAAATAATAATAATAACGGAGTAAGTAAAAATTACTCGTTAAATGTGTCCCAGACCCTCTTAAATATACACTCTGAGCACAAAAATTAATAATTATCAGTAAGCCCCCCCCCCTCCACAGAGGAATTCTATTTTCCAGAATGATCGCATCTCAAAATTATAAAAGAAAAAAATCAGAAGTAGTACAATAATTACGATAAATTGTCGGATTTTATTAAAATGAATCATTATCGAATAATCTTCCTCAAAAAGCATTTTAGCAACTTTAAATATTAATAATTATCAATAATATTTACAGAAACCTTGGTGTTGCATTATTTTAAGGATTTTTTATTAGGATTTGGTCACTAACTTTATCTGTAAAAGGCCTTTAATGACATGTACACTTACATTAAACCAAAATATCGTTAATGCCAGTCATTTAATTCTATATTAAATATTATGCGCGTTGGCTTATATACATTTCACTTTGTCAAGAAAACGTTTTGAAAGTTGAGTTGTATAGTATTTCACCTAGCAGAATGAAACTAAAGTTTGATTGGATTACGTGCTCGAATTACTTTTGTATGGCATGATTGATTGTTAGAGAACTTGCTATATGAATTATTACCTCCATAAATTAATTTTTTTTTCAATCATTGGAGAATGAATCTTTTTTTTTATTTGCTTTGGTGGAAACAGATTTTGGGAAGTTAATTTAAGTTTCACTGAAGTAATATCAAAATATATACATCTACTTCAATGTAATTCATCTCATTAAATATTATTTTTATATTTAATGTCATTCATCATATTAAATATTATTTTTTCAAGAGATCTCTCTAAAAGTTATTCATAAAAGTTATTCATAAAAGTTATTATGCAGCTTTATCCGGAGAAATAATTTTGATTAAAGTTGGCCGCTTGGCCTATGAAAGGCGAAGTGGTCATCATGACAAACTGTTAATGTCAGCCAAATGCGCTTATAATAGCAATAAACTGTACAATAATTTCGCGACTTATCACCTGAGCTGGATAACATGAAACTGGCTGCATAACATATAAAGAGTGAAGTGGGTAAGTCCGGAAGTGTTGATGACAGTCATGTGACTTATACTTTTATTATATAGATGATGAGACATATTTATTATTAGGAGGAGTGAAGCGAATTCTTTACTAGGCTACACAAATTACACTTTGTCGTACACTTTACAAATATATATATATAAGGTACCCTGGGGTAATAACGCCAGACGGGGTAATAACGCCAAGTGCTAATATTTTGCATAATTCTGAAATAATCTGGTAAATGACACCCATGTGCTCTGTGCAGAAGGGTTTTGAGTCATATAAATCGCAAAAAACAGCTTCAAGTTAATTTGTTTCATTTTTGGGTGTTATTGTTTTTACAAGCAGCTAAAAATAACGCTTGATCTAAAATTTGCGAGATACGTTTTGTGATGTGAAGACTATTTTTTTTATCCGGAAATACCTTGTTAATTACATAAATTTGTCGTACATTTCAAAGACTTTCAAAATGTTCTTGAAGATTTTGGGTATCTTCTCGAGATAATTTGTAATTTAAAATGTACAGCGCAATAATTATAACGGGGTAATAACGCCAATCCTTGCAATTTTTACCCCGGTTGATCCCTACAGTTGCCGAGCTACATCCTAAATACTGATTCAAATAAACACAGTTAAAACTGAGCAATGTTTCTAATAATTCTATTTAAGCGGTCCTTTTTAAGCAAAAAGAAGCTCACGGTCTGATATTCTTTTGCCTCATCCTCCCCCCCCAAACACACACACACCACACACCTTTATTTTTCTTACACTTTCACAAAAAATTGAACATTTTCAATAGCTTAGGATGCAATTTGTCAATTTCTATAGCTGAGAGTTTGTATTTTTAGAATTGGGCAACCTACATGCAATTATTCCAACTTATTTCATAGTTTTGTTTGCATGGCGTTATTACCCATATAGGTGGGTAATAACGCCAAATAGCATTGGTCAAGAAATCATGCCATTACATTTTATGTATTCATATCTGTTAAATTATTTTTTTTATATTGATAGTCAATGAGTTGTTGTATCAGATCCTATATTTGTTTGAAAAATACAAACTAAAACTGAGCCGTGGAAATTGGTAGAAACTTAACGTGGCGTTATTACCCCAAGGTACCTTATATATATATATATATATATATATATATATATATTGTATTTTGACTTAAAATTACACATAAAAATAAAATATGATCTGTAGAATAATCTTTAAAAAATGACTGTTTTAATTAATTAATTTTACATTTTCTTCTATTAGAAATTAAAACGGCCTATAGAAGCGCTGCTTCCAGCCTTCGGTTCAGGAAAACTGCCCCTTTAATTTCCCTTTAACTAATGTTAAAGTGCCATTGAAATAATTCTTTATTGTAAATGAATTTGAAAGCTTTAAACATTCAAATTCGGATAACTTTTACTTTGCAATATAAGACAGAACACAAATGTGAGAGGAAATCTGAAATTATGCAAAACGATAATTATTCTGAACGACTTTAAAATACATGTAACGCAACGGGATTTCACGGCATTATTCTGAAACGAGAAGTTACATCTTTTTTTCACCAGGTGGCGTATTCAAGCGCTTGAATCGCCAATCACGGACGCATTTTTGCAAATAAAATGTGAAACACGTATTTTCAGAAAAAGAAATAAATCACAGAGAAGTATTTAATTATCGATAATAATTATCGATAGAATCATGATTAATTAAATAAAATATATTTCTATTATTCCGCCAAAATATTCCAAAATCCTTTGGAGACTAAAATTGAAATATTTCCACGTGAAAAATGAATACAAAAATGTTTGGCGAATTTTCGGAAAATTGAATCTTACGTTATAACTTCTCTAAACCAGATTTCCACGTAAAACGAAAAATAAAATAAAAAACTTGCCAATTTTTTTTCTTAAGCAAATATTACGTTATTTTGGAAATATAATTAACAAAAGGCAGGTGGATATGACGATTTTTATATTTTAGACTATTGAAAATATCTGCTCTATTTATACTTCAAACTGTAAAATAACATAAACTTTCTTAGAATAGAAATGTACAGGGTGGTCATAAAAAAACTTTGCCAGTATATGGAGCTCTAGCGGCCAGTCCGACCAATCGATCGAGGTGAAATTTCAGATATAGCTATTCAGAGGCATGAGCTCGAGATTCTCTGAACGGCAACAAAATCGCGCTCACGGTTACGGTTATAGTTATAGAAACTTGAAATTTTCTAATGGCAACACCCTTTTTTCATCGCAAAATGCTCAGCTCATGCGAAAACCCTAAAGAGCGTTGGAACCGTACATGTATAGCAAGAAACGGACACGTTATGCACACACAAAAAACTGTTCTGCAAATCCTCCCCCCTCCCGATAAGAAACACGATGGGGGCGCAAGGAGTAAATATGCACATGACACAGTGTCCGTATACTAATCTCTGATTGCAACACAGATCGGAGAAAACTTTTATTTTGATTACACATTTCCCACATGGCAATCATCATAGGCAATTACACATTGCATGGTGGCGACTTTAGGCAATACAGCCGAATTTTACATCGCATGAGGGATGTTTGCAATCTCACGTTTGGTAGAATCTTTCAAATCCAGCAAAGTTTGTGGATTGCACATGCACACTCTAGATTTTAGACATCCCCAGAACCTGAAATCCATAGGAGTGAGGTCGTGGGATCACGGAGGCCATTGACGTTACCCGTTAAGATGAAATGTGCCTCGTCCGTTCATAATATGCGAAGAAGAAATTCATTAACAAAGTCTGAAAGTTGTTGATGGTCTCTCACTTCCAACATCTGGACGTGCTGATGCTGGTAAAGAAACATGTAGATTACAGAGCGCAGTAACTTTAAGACCATTGATTTTGGTATATCCAATACACGAGATGCACCCTTCCGTTAGATAGATACAATATTTTATCAAACAATTATCCAAAGACTTTTCTGGATGAAATTGAAAATACAATAACACTCAACATTATTTGAATTTCTGTATAATAACGAATTAGTAATGATATCAAAATGTATATGTATTAATCGCTTCGTGTTTTGAAGAAGTATAAATATATTGTGTCAATCGAAATATGTCAATAATTTCATTCCTGAAAGTACTTCTGATAATTAAGAATAGAAATATAAGAGAAATTAAACTGTGAGTTGAATGCATTAAACACTTAAAACAAATAAACAACAAAAAACTACAAAATCAATGTTTGATTGAGATTCTGATCCGAAGATTTAAAAGTTTCGTTTTCATATAAATGTAATTGACAATTGTAGTATTATTAACACAATATCAGTAATTTAATTGATAAAATTTGACTTTTTTATTTTTAAAACAATTCCATGTATATTCCTAATTTTCGTTAACATTACTAACTTTGTGTGTTTTCAAAGAATGAATTTATTTTTGGGGGAAAAAAATCAAGATATTGCTGATACCATTGGCATCTTTTTACCAAACACTTTTTTGTCTTGATCAAACTTTTTCGGTTATTAAGCCTTACTAAACCTAAAATAAAGCTAACTTATTTTATGATTTCGACGTGAATTAGTAATATATTTTTATAAAGTTAATTCCATAGGAAAAATACATCTTATCTTCATAATAAATATTTGATCATACATAATTGATTATTAACTTAATCTTTGCTTTTAATATTTTAATCATGTTAAAATTATCTATTTTTTATTATTTTAGTTTATTACTTATTTTAACATTTTATTACAGTGAAAGCATTCATTATAGTTTCGATTTCATTATCAATTTCATTCAAATGACTGTTTAAAAAAATGTAAACAAAGCAATGGCGAGAAATCCGCAAAATTCTAAAATCTGCGCAATCTCGAGTCCCACGCTGGCTGTATGGATTTGAGCGATACTAATGTACATATTTTTCGGATAACCTCATATTTAATAAACCTAATAAAATTATTTTTTAAAGAAAAGAATAGAAAAGAAACATAAACCAGAACTTACTTTTGACCGCCTTTTAAATAAATAAACAAAAAATCGTCATTGAGTAAGAATTCTTCCAAACAACGTAGTGTAGATTTGACGGAAGAACTCTGTTTGAGCAGAAGTAAAAAATAAATGCAAAAAAATAAAGTAACAATGAATGCGTTTTTTCTGATTTTGTTGATGAATATTTAAAATTTACTTGTATTTGATAAAAGTATAATATGGTTATTTTTGTCTTAAGACAATAATTAAAATAGAACCACGAAGGAAAAATAATCGAACATTTAAAAAGAAACTAATAAGAAAAGTAAACGAAAAAGTCTCATTCCCCATACCAATACCTTTTTTAAGCGACTCTTCAACAGTCTGTGAAAATTCTTTATAAAATAAGAAAATAACTAAACCTCTTCCATTCATACAAAAAAATATCTTCCATATTAATCTATAAACCCTATTCTAGTTATCACGCAAATACCTTCAAAATTCAATTTGTTCCTAATCCAAACATTTTTAAAATAAGTCAGAAACTCACACCAGTAATATTAAATGAAAATAACTTTATTATAAATAAATGAATACATGTTTCAGAACACCTCGGAAATTCGTACACGTTTCATTCAAGAATATCTTTAAATAATGCAAAGTAAAACGATTTTCTACATATTCGGCAAGGTGGGGAGGCCTACCAATTGGCTTGAGCTCAAACGATTTTCCACATACATCACAGTATAACATGAAATTACTTTGAGCATCGGTACTTCTTGGTTAGCCCGTCGACCCATTTCGCCAAATTATAGAAATAGCCAAACTGTTCCCCCAAATTATATAAATTAATGTAATTTCTTATGTTAAATAACGCAAAACATAATCAAAAACACAAATAAAAATTGCATTAAAATCACTTGATGATATAACAAACGTGTATCGTAGTCAATGTCCGGTGAATGTGACATTTACAATCACCCATAATTGGCATGTAATCTTATAGTTTGGCGAGAGTTTTTTGGTCGACGGAATAAACGAGTAGAGCCTGAGACTGTGTCTGGAGAAACAACAAATGCTACAATCATCAGGTTAACTTTGGTCCAAGAGAGTAAAAAAAAATTAAAATCTATTCCATCACATGAGTTGACGGCAAAGTTTTGGTCTCAAAATATAGACACATGCACTAGTGTGTGTTTGGCAGCTCATTGTAAATAATTCGAAAAGGTTCCACCATGACATAATGAATCAAAGTTTTGCAAATGTGGAGCAAAGTTATCCTGACTGACTGTATATAATTCATTTTGATTAACAAATGTGGCATAGAAAACCTCAGCAGGTTACATCAATTGCATGGTAATCTGTGTAATTCGAAAGAGTTAAGACATAGTCAGATGGGCACGAACTATACCGATGTCATATTTTTTTTCAATACAATGGAAAATTTTGGAGATTGAATTGGATATGGCAAAAATATTTCATCCTTGTTTTTTCCAATATTTATTGACATTTAAAACTCACGCCAGCCTATTATTTCCTTACGAATAAACAATCAGGACAGCCTATTTAGAAATTAAGAAAATTAAAATAATGCAACAGGTATCAGTAATGACATGACAATTAAATTAGAATACTTTCTTTTATTATAAGCCTTATGAAAAAAGCTTAATTTTAAAATATTTTTTCCAACCTTAACTTATATATCAAATGTCACGAGACTGTTCCTACCTTTTAAAATAACAACCAGTGTGTCAAACACACTAACACACATTTTTTTTAATATTATGGCTATGTCAAGGGTACCATACCCTTTTCAAAACTAATATTCTCAGCTTCAATATTGATAAGAAAATTTTTTACCATTAAAGAACTTTATTGTGAGAAATCAGGTTTAGCCAAGGTTTTTCTTTTTCACTTAATTACTATGAATCATTATAAAATTTTACAGGCTTATATGTGTAAAAAATAGATATATTCTAATATTTTCAGATAACATTAAGCATCCTAAAAATAAAATGGTGTTTGCCAAGGTTCATGGTTATAGCTCCTGTTCTACAAATTTAATGGTTTAAATAGTCAAATTTTTGTTCGATGCTCTTTTTGTGCACTGTAATGAAAGGTATGAAATATTTCTTTACTTCTGAAATATGCTACGATTAGTTAAATGCAATTAACAAATTTTAGGAGCAAAATATAGCACAGATAGTTTTTTTTTAAATTTATGTCATACGTTTATCTTTCTTAAAATATTCCTCGTTAGGAAGATATCAACAGATGCTTCCTTAAACAAATCTTTTGAAAAAAAATCTTTTAACACATATTTCTCACACAAAATGTTTCTCTTCAATATGAAATGACAGATGCTTGCTTGAATCACACATTTGAGAGAATTTATTCTTTCATATCTCGCATACAAGGTTTTTCACCAGTGTGAATTAAGATATGCCTGGTTAAATGACTCTTTCGGGAAAATTTCTTGTTGCATGTATCACACACAAACGGTTTCTCACCACTATGGGTTATTAGATGGCTGCTTAAACTGCCCATTTGAGAGAATTTTTTGTTGCATACCTCACATTCAAAAGGTTTCTCACCAGTATGAATTAACAGATGCCTGTTTAAATCTCCTTTTCGAAAGAATTTCTTGTTGCATATATCACACACAAACGGTTTCTCACCAGTATGAGTTAACAAATGTCTGCTTAAATAACCCTTTCGAGAGAATTTCTTGTTGCATATCTCACATTCAAAAGGTTTCTCACCAGTATGAATTAACAGATGCTTCCTTAAAGCACTCTTTTCAGAGAAATTCTTGTTGCATATCTCACATTCAAAAGGTTTATTACCAGCATGAATTAGCTGATGTTTGCTTAAAGGGCTTTTTAGAGAGAATTTCTTGTTGCATATATTACACACAAACGGTTTCTCACCACTATGAGTTAACAGATGGCTGATTAAATGGCCATTTCGAGAGAATTTCTTGTTGCATATATCACAAACAAACGGTTTCACACCACTATGAGTTAACAAATGGCTGCTTAAATTTCCCTTTTGAGAGAATTTCTGGTTGCATACCTCACACACAAACGGTTTCTCCCCAGTATGAATTAACTGATGATTGCTTAAATTACCCTTTTGAGAGAATTTCTTATTGCATACCTCACACGCAAACGGTTTCTCACCAGTATGAGTTAACAGATGGCTGCTTAAGTTGCTCTTTTTAGAGAATTCTTTGTTGCATACCTCACACAAAAAAGACTGTTTTGAAAGAAATTCTTGCATAGCTCACAAATAAAAGTTTTTGTGGCTCTGAGTTAGAAGCTGCTTTTGTAAAAAAATTCTGATAAGAGATATTTTGCTGCATTTGTTTTACACATTGAAGATATTTTGAGTGATGTGATGTAAAAGATTAATGGTTTTATGCATCTGCAATAAAAAAAGGAATTAATATTTATTTTTAGATTTAATTTAAAAATATAAATAAATAAACTTATTACGAAAATTTAAAATCAATGTAGAAAATAAGTTGTGATGAAATTTTTAAACTTTGTATTAAAAGCTGCAATAGACTCCCAATTATCTCAAGTTGAAAATTAAATTGTAAATAATATAAATAGCAACATTTTAAAAATAAATAACTTATTATAAATAAAATATAAAGTAAATTTAAGGAGAAAATTCTGTAACTTAATATCATCTAAAGAAAAATTTGCAGGTGATGTGACCAGGCAGGGTTAGAATCGGAGAATCCACGGTCAGAAAGCGAGATCTTAAGTGCCGAGCAAAAGACTAGCTCAATCGCTTCCTGTGAGAAACTCGTTTTACTGACCGTGCACGATGGCGGCGCTACAGTTAGAGTTGCAAAAAACCCACAGTTTTTGAGGGACGGGAATAAACCCGGGAATTTTGGGGAATAAACACGGATTTTTGGGGAATATTGGAAATTTTGAAGAAGTTTTGAAAGTAAACAAAACCAGTCATATTTCAACTTTAAATTTTCATTTTAAGACATCATTGCTCATTGTTCTGAGAAATTTAAATGGAATTTTTATTAATTAACAAGACTTATTATTTTAACACTTTGCAACTTTTTAAATTCCTAAAATTCATCAGCTTGACAACAATGGTGACTGAATTAATGAAGATTTCAATTATTTTCTTAAAAATTAAAATTGTTTACTTTCTGTTACCTGGCATATCCGACGTATATTCTTTATTTAATTTTTCTGTTTACGTTGAATCTGAGAACAAGGGTGATGTTTACATTTATAAATAAATCTGTCATTTCCCTTTCTAACCTATTAATATTTTAATCTATTTAGTTTCCACTTAAACTCTACTGGTTTTGTTTACGTTTCTTATTGTAAATATTTTTATGCACTCAATCAGTAAGTTTCATAATACACAAATAGTTGTAAAGACAGATTTATTATAGTTTCATACCCAGAACAATCTTGTGACGAAAGCATCTCAGAGTCAGAATTCTTTTCTACTTTTAAATTTTCGAAAACAAGGACTTTTTTAATATTAAATTTTTTCCTGTTTTGTTCACTTATTGCATTAATTTTAGTGAAAGTATAATAAAATATGCTTTTTTAAAAAAATACTAACCGATTTCAAAAAAAAGAATCAAGCTTGGTGACAACTTGGCGCTAACGCAAATGAATACATAGTTTTAATATGCTTATGATTTGAACACGGTTGCAACAATGAAAAATAATTTGCGATAAATCATTTTTTTATCAAATCCACATATTTTTTTTTAAACGTCTAATCATCAGAATTTAATGAAATTAAAATGGGACCACTTGGGTATCCTATACTTTCAAACAAAGAAAGAATTATCAAAATCTGTTCATATTTAGGGAAATTATGAGTGAACAAGAAATACATACAGGTCGAAATCATAACCTCCTCCTTTAAGTCGGTTAAAAATGAATATCAGTGGATGGATTTATATTTAAATAAGAATATAGTAGAATCTCGTTACATGTCAATAATTTTTCAGTGAAACAAATGTTATTTGGATTGTAAAAAAAACTTATATCATCATAAATATATTCACCTTAACAAATTTTCATAAGAATAAAAAAGGGAAATGATGCCTTGTCTTTTCAATATAAAATTGGACAGAATCAGGACGGAATCAGATAAAAGCAGATAAAACGATCTCTAATGTTGATTATTTTCACTTGGCTCGCTCAAAAGAAAAGTTGAGTTGTTCTTGCAATTACAGTTAAGAATAAAACAATTGAAATCCTTACAAGAATATTAAATTAAATATTTCAATGTTTAAAACGTTCTAAAAACTCCCGGAAATTTTCAAAATTTCCTTCCCAAAAAATCCGGTTTATTCCCGGGAATAAACCCGGTTTTTTCTAGCCTTTGCAACTCTAGCTACAGTACTCCATCCCTAGTGAGAAGACCGTTGACGTTGGACGAGTGATGTGCACTCGTGTTGTGCTGGCGCGTGCCAGACTGATGCTGTCGCTTCGTGCTGCCGCAAAGCGCATGTATGCCCTCTCAATGACGCGCAGCGTGGCAGGTTTTGCGTGCTGTGAGCGTTTCACAGGCTTGGTCGTGTGCAAGGAGCGTTACACAGGCTTTGCCTGCTGCGAGCGTTTCACAGACTTAGGATGTTGGGGGTGTTTTCAGTGCTGCCACTTGTTGGTCAAGAGCGAAGATGGTGAAGTGCGTGTTCGTTTGTCCAAGGTCACCAATGCAGGTTATGTGCCCAGTAAAGGGTTCAAGCCGGTGAACCCACTGTCAGAAAGCGAAGTCTTAAGTGCCAAGCAAAAGGCTAGCTCAACCGCTTACTGCAGAAACTAGTTTTACTGACCGTGCAAGATGGGGCCTCTACACATTTAGCAAAGAACAGAGAGTAAATAAAATTTTATTGTGCCTATGACATTTTAACATGTAAATGTGTTTAGTAAGAAAGTATTCGGATTTTAGATTTTTTTTTATTTAATCTGTTTGCTTACTGCTGAAACATGCCGTATCATTTATTATAACTTACACTGTAATCAAATGATGTAATCAGTGGCATAGCCAAGTGGATGCCATCAACCCCCCCCCCCCCCCCGAATGGAATATCTGGGTTTCTCAATCGCATAATTAACAACACTTAAAATTATTAAACCGGAATGACAAAGAACGCATAAAAATTTTTCATTTTAGACAAGTGTTTTTCTTAAATAGGTATATTTTAAAGTTATGTCTTTTGTCAGGGCTATGAACTTTTCTGTTTTATACAAATTTTCAACATAAACATGTTTCGTTTTGACTGTATCCTCATAAACTATTATAACGCATTCACTCTGTAGTGTACCTGCGAAGAGTATAAATATACTACAATAAATTCTGTGAAGGTGACCTATCTTAAAAGGTAAAGAAAATCAGGATTACACGAAAACAACAATTACATACTTAAAAAGTACTTAAAAAGTAACTATTTTACTTAAAAAGTAAAGAATATAAGATACTTAATTGAAATACATATTTGTTAATGAGAAGATACTCTCAAATTAGTTTGCAGATAGACTTTATTAAAATTATTTCAGTATGCCACTAGCATCGTTAAGTTGGAAACTTACTTACTTGATGAGTTGAGTTGTACAGTTATTTATTTGATGAGTTGAGTTATACAATTACTTATACAGTTAACAGTTAGTAAGAAATAATTCATGTTTTGAGTAAATGTAATGATACAACATGAAAATTAATAAAATAGAATATTACGAAGAAAATCAGGATTACACGAAAACAACATTACATATTTACAGTTCCTAAAACTTGAAACCCATCGTGTTTCCTTCTTGGCAGGTTTTCGGGGAATATGAGATCTTCAGGTAAATGGAAACATTTGACGGTCCCGAAGAATAAGTATTACAAGTACACCTGCTAAGATGGAAATGGTTTTTGACGGGACCAATTGGCGCTAGCAGTTAAAGAAAAAAACCAGTTTATACAAATGCAATAACGTCACACTGTTTGAGTTTCGAATTCCTTATTTTTGTTTATTTTACAATTTTATATCAAATACAGTGGAATCCCTCATATGTACAACCCTAAAATCCACAATTCTCTAAAATTCGCACATAATTTACAGATGTAAACAATAAAGATTTAAACTCAGATATAAGGGCAAAATTTGACTTTTTTTTGTTTTATATCAATTCCATATATATTTTAATTTGCACATATATTTTTTAATTTTACTGAATTTATGTTTTTTTTTTTTCATGAAGGAATTTTTTGTATATTTATTTCTGAAAAAATTCAAGATATTCACAATCTTTTTGCCAAATATATTTATGTATTAATCAAGTTTTTTTTTTGTTTTTTCTTGTTTTGTTTATTAAGTCTGGCTAAACCTGAAATAAAACTTCCATATTTTATGATTTTTATATGAATGATAATGTACTTTTATGAGGCAAGTTGCACTAGATAATTTAGGAAAAATACACTTCATCTTTATAATGACTATTTAATCATATATTATTGATAATTAATTTGACCTTCGCTTTTTAATATTTTTATCATATTAAAAATTATCTAAATTTTAATTATTTCAATTTATTACTTATTTTAATATTTTATTGTACTGTTGTAAGCATTCATTATAGTTTCGATTGCATCATTAATTAAATTTAAATGACTATTCACTTAAAAAAGTTTAAACAAAGCAATGACCAGAAATCCTTTGGCCCCAAGCTGTGCGGATTTCAGGGAGTCTACTGTAATATTATAACGTAATGTGCTACCCGTAATTAATAAATGCGACTCTATCCTTGAACGATTTATTTGTGAACTTATATTGGCATTTTTAAAGTACCTTAAAAATCTGAATATGATTTAGTATCTTTGGTTCTAAAATGTGCTGCTGATGTCTTTTCAGCTCTAAACAGTTTTCGTCAATCACTGAGCAAGAAATAAGAAACTGGAGCTTAAAAGTTTGTCGACAAATTCAAAAGAGCAGATTTTCTTGCTACAGGAAACTTTGATACATTATTTTTAAATCATACAGATTCCGTATAAAGTTGGCAATTGGATGTAGAGAGATCTCACGATAAATCTGAAGAATATCTCCGGAGATCAATGTATCTTTCTCGCTTGAATTATTTTATTTAGAGTTTCGTTGATATTTAGGGAAAGATTTCAATGGATAATGAAGGTTTTGATATTTGCCTGGGGTTTTACAAAATACTGGCAATTTTTGTCATCCGGAGTCATTTTTAAATAAATTAATGGATTTTGAAAAGCAGATATTTATGTATTTATTTAGCATTGTAATTTTGCTTTTATTCATTAAAGCAGTTAGGGAACTATGAGAAAATTCGTAATTTTTGATCGAATTTAAAATAATAAGAAAAACGTCGGAAACACTTCTTACACTGATTAGCGTCAAATTTAAGTGGTGGGGTAGGGCTCGAGGCATCGAAATGTCTTCCCAGAACATTTGGGATTTTATGCTTATCAATCACTTTGAAAATCTTTCTCTTTCCGGAATTTCAAAAATCCCTACCGCAGAAAAATGTCTCAATCATCTGAAATGACCACAATTGTGACTTGTGACCCTTTTAAGCCGAATTTTTTTATTTCAATTCTTAGAAAAAAAATCACTTTTACGTTAATAACATTAACACTAACATTAACACAAATAGATAAATAATTATTCAATGAGTATTTCACTTTCTGAAAGATAACGAATGTAGTTGTTTTGAGTACTATTTAATTAACATTCATATAACAGTAGGCTGAGGAAGAATTGTTGGAGATGTTTAGAAAATATTGTATTACAATAAGATTTAACTGATATTACAGCTTTCTAATACTTTTCGTGCTTTTTTACACATAATTCTTTCAGGAAAGTAACTTTTACTTTAAATGTACAGAGTGAAATATATGCTTAAAATAAAAGAATCACAAACAGCAAAAAGAGAATGAAGCAAATAATAATAATTATTATTACTAAATGCCAGAAATAAATGATGTCATTTATTAAATGCATTGACATATACTAACATTACTACATGTAAAGGGTAGCAAAAGTATTTCTTAAAACAAAATAATACTCCATTAAATGACATGTACTATTAACAGTACACCAGACCCGAAAGGGTTAATATTGCTTACAGAAACTTCATGGATGGAAGGAGAGTTGTGCATGAAGAGGGTGGTGATGAGGTTCTGTTTTTAACAATGAGAAATCCAAAGCTTAAATGGAAACTAATTCACATACCAAACTCGGTCAACTTACTGCTGAACTTGGAGAACGCTCTAAAACTGTTTTGATCTACATAAAATAAATTGCATTTGAAGTAAAATAACAAAAACCAATATTATTTTTTACACAACCCAATATTTCTAAAAAAGTGTTAATCAATAACAAATAAAATTGTTTAAAAAAAATTAGCATCCCTGAAGTTTATGAACAGACAGCAGAAGAAACTCTTCAGACCAAATATGATATCAAAAACAGCATTACATGAAACTGACAAATCCAGAAGAGTTATGGCTGTGTTAGACAACTATAACCAGATTATTTGTTCCAACATAAACTATATTTGTTGTTCGTGCTTGTTATATAACAAGTTTCTTTAGCTTAAATAGAATGTTGTTTTCTTAAATATTAACCAGCTAACAATTAAATATATATCAGTAATTTCTTTGAAATAAACAAAACTTACAAGCCAACAAAAAATAAGTTAAATGGTTTTAAATAAAAATGCTGATGTAGAATATTTGAATAGGACTTGAGTAACATTTTCGGTAATTCTAGGACTAAACTTAA
This sequence comes from Maratus speculifer, assembly GCA_964019185.1. Taxonomy (NCBI): domain Eukaryota; kingdom Metazoa; phylum Arthropoda; class Arachnida; order Araneae; family Salticidae; genus Maratus; species Maratus speculifer. Next base: position 356,896,395 of record OZ025296.1, read on the forward strand.
CAATTAAATCCTAATTTTAATGTAAGCAAATGTATATATTGTATGAAACTTGACTAAAATATATTTAACTTTTCAGTGTGGGCTTAGTTTTTTAAATCATAGTGGTTGTAATATCTTTAGTACCTGATAATGTAACTTCATTGTATTCAGTATTGAATTCAGACATTTTTCTTTGAAATGGACACAATAATTCTGGGGGGGGGGGATTACATTTTTTTCCCATTTAAAACACAAAATCTCAAATTTTCTGAGGGGGGAAGACATTTGATAGCTCCGAGGGGAGGGGGAATGTCCCCCTCCCAGAAAACCACCTTAAGGGGGCTCAGGGGTTGAAAACTTTTCAAAAAATCGATTTTTTTATGATCTAATTTGATTATTCATTGAATTCTTAACACAATTCAAAAAACCGCATAAAAATATTTGCATTTTTAATGGAATTATAAGCATTATGTATCAACAATTTCATAGCCTCATCCATATAATTTTAAATTTAAGTCGCGTTTTCTCAAAACTTGATTTTTGATGACTAACACCAAGATTTAAAAAAATCAAGAATTTAGATATTTGATGGAATGGATTAATTTTTTTTTGCATGCATATAACATCATTATCTAGATTATGATCTGTGTTGTCATGTTATATACATATCTAAACATTTGTAATATAAAATCTTTTAATTTCACGTGTTTAATAAATATACAAAATATATAAAATAATAAAAACATTTAAGTATACACAATACATTTTTTTATGTATGTATACACAATATGCATTTATATACCAAGTTATACAAACAAATGTGGAATAAGTATATAACGAGAGCTATAAATAGAAAACCAGTCGCCTTTCGTTGTTATCCGCACTTAAAAAGTAAAAATGTAATTATTAACCCTTTCAAACACAGACAAATTCTGCTAGTAAAATGAGAAATCATTGACTGATACCAGAATTTAGATAGGATTTTTTTAGAAATTAGAGATTTCTTAGTTTAATCTTTCATTGTAAAAGGAAAATTATATTAAAATATTATTGTTGCTATTTGCAAGTTTAAATTTAAAATTAGGTATCCCAGAATGAGCAGTGTGCCGAAAAGGGTTAAAAAATCTTTCCTGTGTCTGTCTGTCACAGACATTTTACTCATAAACTGGGGAAAGTTCAAACAAGGCTGATGTAATAAAGGCTATTAGCTCATCTATTTATACAATAAGATCAGGTGGGCCCTAAAACCAAGTTTTTTTTTTTTTTTTTTTTTTTTTTTTTTTTTTTTTTTTTTTGCGAAGGATTAAAACTCAGACTTACATGTTTATTTTAATGAAACATTTGATTCATTTCATATACAGTGGATTCCTACAGATCAAGCATGAATGATAAGTTTTTGGATTATATACATTCAAAATGTAGGCCTTCTGATGTTAAAATACATTTTCATATTTTAATTAATATCTTCTAAAGTTATACTCCTAATGGGCTAATTTTTTTATATATAGTCTGTTTTCTAATTACAGCTTTTCATAGGTCCGTGTGCAATTTTATGATTAAGTATCGTGAGTGGTCTCATTTTGTTCCTTATGTATTATAGACTAAGAAAAGCGATGGTGGACATCTGGGACCCGCGACTGGGGAGGGGGAGGGGGAGGGGAAGGGTTGAAAAGTGCAAGGGAAAAAAATTCCATTTCATTAAAAATAAAGGAAATTATTGATAAATATTAATGTTTAAAACATTTATAGATCAGGAAAAACATTTGTGGACATCCGGGATCCGCGACTGGAGAGGGAGAGGGGAAGGGGAGGGGTTGAAAAGTGCGAGGCAAAAAAAATTCCATTTCATAAAAATTAAGAAAATTATGCAAACATATTAATGTTTAAAACATTTATAGATTAGGAAAAACATTTGTGGACATCCAGGAGCCGCGACTAGGGAGGGGGATGGGAGGGGGAGGGGAGGGGGAGGGGTGGGGGAGGGGAAGAGTTGCAAAGTGCAAGTGAAAAAATTCTATTTCATAAAAAATAAAGAAAATTATGTATAAATATTAATGTTTGAAACAATTATAGATTAGGAAAAACATTTGTGGACATCCAGGAGCCGCGACTAGGGAGGGGGATGGGAGGGGGAGGGGTGGGGGAGGGGAAGAGTTGCAAAGTGCAAGTGAAAAAATTCTATTTCATAAAAAATAAAGAAAATTATGTATAAATATTAATGTTTGAAACAATTATAGATTAGGAAAAACATTTGTGGACATTCGGGACAAGCAACTGGAGAGGGGGAGGCGGAGAGGAAGGGTTGAAAAGTGCAGGGGAACAAAATTCCATTTCATAAAAAATAAAGAAAATTATGCATAAATATTAATATTTAAAATATTTATAGATTAGGAAAGACATTTGTGGATATCCAAGACCCGCGACGGGGAAGGGGGAGGGGGAGGGTTAAAAATTGCAAGAGACAAAAATTCCATTTCATAAAAAATAAAGAAAAGTATGTATAAAGATGAATATTTAAAACATTTATAAATTAGAAAAAAACATTTGTGGACATCCGGGACTCGCGACTGGGGAGGAGGAAAGGGGGAGGAGAGGAATTTGAAAGGGGCAATAAAAAAATTCTGTTTCAAAAAAAATATGCATAAATATCAAAGTTTAAAACGTCTATAGAATGAGAGTGGCATTGAAGGATGGGACTTGTGATGGGACTTGTGATTAGGAAGACGGAGGTAAGGGAAGAGGAGGGGAGGGGAGGGGAGTGATGTATTTTTTATCACAAAATACATAAACTTTACTAGAGTAAGCAAAAGAAACGTGTCTTACCATTGAATTATTTTAATATATAGGATAGTTGAATAAATTTTAAAAACTCTCTTTCATTATATTGCTATAGATCATTATATTTAAAAAATTTTCCGCGTATTAACAGAGAACTTTCATATAGTCCAAATCACATAAAAATAGAGACGCCAACGCCATGAATGAATCACAGTGGCCAAATTTGAATGACTTATTTCAATAAATCAGCTGCAACAGAAAGTTCAACTTCTGACTTTTTATTTTCTCACTTCTACCAATATTACCGTTTGTTTGAAGAATTAAGAAAAATATCTTCTTCTTTTGACAAACAAAACAAAATGGTTCCTTATGAAAAATGAAGCGATTCGTTACCCTAAATTCTGGTCTTCTTTATTTGAATCACTGAGCTATCCCTGACTTTATTCATTATCTCAGATTAATTCGATTATGGAGAAACTTCCGTGAATCGATTACCTTATATTTTATGTTTTTGGCGCCATCTTTCGGTAAGTAACATAAATGAACAAATTTTCCTTCGAAAATATAGTCTTTTAGATATTTTTATAAAATATTAAAATTCTGGATGTCTTGATATAATTCAAGATTACTTTTACACGCTTCACTGAAACAATTTAAAATATTTTTCAGCATATACACTGCTCAAAACAATTAAAGGATATTGCAGTTTTAGGTGGATTTTGTATCTGGGAAACTTTTTAGCTGATTGATACTGTTGAGAATGTAATCGCACATTAACTGTATTATATAACCTTATTGTAAATTATGCTATTGTAAGTGGCAACAGTATTATGGTTGTTAGTTTTGATTTTCTGGAAGTTTCTATTTCATTCCATGTTATGTTACCGTTATGTGTGTTCTATGTATAGTCTTTAGAAATAAAGGCTTGTGATGTTTTTCATCGGACTCTGATTAATTATCATATCTTTACAGCAGAGCGTGGTTGAGATATTTTAAATATAGAACACACGGTAACTTAGTTGCTCACGGTAGTTAATATTTATTACTGTTTTGAAATTTGTGAGCATGGCGGCAATTGAAGCCGGGATTAAATATGGAATTGAGCCTTTCAACGGAAAGAATTTTTCTTTGTGGCGCAGACGTGTTGAAGCTATATTTGAAGCAAAAGGATTGCAGATATATTTAGAAAGGGAAGCAGATGATACAAAATCAGAAGATGTATTGGAGGCAAAGAAAGCTTACGCTTTTCTACTTACCTTATTAGATGATGCTGTTCTAGTTTCTATGGGTAGCGAGGTAACTGCACATCAGATTTGGAAGAAATTAAAATTAACTTATGCGAAAACTAGTGCAGTTAATCAAATTCTCGCACGAAAAAGGCTTTCAAAGGCTCGCATGAAAAAACGGTGAGACTGTTCCATGCAACAACATATCGATGAACTGATGGGTGTCGTGAACGATTTGCGACTAGCCGAAGTTGAAATTAAAGATATGGATGTCGTCGTATACCTGTTAATGTCTCTTCCCCCTGAATTTGATGTCATTAAAGCTGCCATTGAAAATCAACCAAATGAGAATTTAAGTTTGGAATTTGTTACTCAGAGACTTATAAACGCAGAAGCTCTAATGCAAGATAAGAATAGTCTTAATCGAGATACTCCAGGTAGGAATGTTTCTGTTACTTATGATAATACTGTTTTTAAAGCGTCTAAATGTGATATTATTTGCCACCAATGTAAACGTAAAGGTCATTATTCCAAGGATTGTAAGAACAAAGTTGTTTGTTATCAATGTGGACGTAGTGGTCATGTTAAAAGAAATTGCAGGGCTAAACAGAAAACTCATTCAAAGACCGAATCAGCTGCTGTCACTTTTGCTGCCAGTAAACTTGGAGGAAATAATTTTCTGTTAGATTCTGGAGCTACGTCACATACGTGAGTGGTTCAGTGATTTAAAACCTTTTTCTGGAACGGTGGCATGTGCATCTAAAAATGATAAATTAACCATAACTGGTATAGGGACTATTTCTGGAACATTGAATGGAAGAGAAATTATTCTAAAAGATGTTTTGTTAGTTCCAAATCTGAATGGAGAATTAATATCTGTCAAAAATATTCAACTTGCTGGCTATAGTGTTACTTTCAAAAATAACGAAGCTATTGTTAGAAAGGGTCAAGATTGTTTTGTGATTGCTAAATTAAATGATAAAGGACAGTATGTTAGCGAATTTTTGCCTGTTAAGGCTGTAGCACTTTCTGTTAATGAAGATGCAGGTTTATGGCATCGTCGGTTAGGACATTCGTCAAGTAAGGTTCTTCGGAAAATGGGTTTCCCAAAATCTGAAGACTTTTGTGAGGAATGTGTTGCAGCTAAACAATCAAATGAGCCCATAGGCAAAGGTCCCAGAGAACGGGAAATTACACCAATGAGGATGATTCATACTGATGTCTGTGGTCCTATAAATCCCCCGACTATTACAGGAGAAAAATACTTTGTGACATTAATAGATGATTGCTCTCGATTTTGTGAAGTGCATCTATTGAAAAACAAGAGTGATATAGTAGAAATCTTAAACTTTTTCTTTAAACAAAATCCTGGAATACGCAAAGTTAGATGCGATAACGCTAAAGAATACGTTTCTGGTGAGCTTGTACGTTTCTGTAGAATAGCTGGAATTCTGTTAGATCCAGCACCACCTTATACCCCTTCTTTGAACGGAATTGCCGAAAGAGCAAATAGGTATTTGCTGGAGAAAGCCCGTGCTCAAATATATGATGCCAAACTTCCCAAAACCTTTTGGGGTTATACTGTTCAAACTGCTGCCTATTTAAAGAATAGGATACCTTGCCAGAGTATACAGAATTGTATTCCATTTGAATTGAAATATGGAAAATTACCGTAATTTCTGGAAGAAACGCCGCAGCGGCGTAAACGCCGCATCGCAGAAAATCACTCAAAAAATTTAGAAAATGGTCGTAAACGCCGCATCGTCGTAAACGCCGCAGGTGAAATTTCCGCGGTAATCGCGGTTAACATGTTAAACAGAAACACATTAATAAGCTGTATTAAGAAATCATAAAAATGAAATTATTAATCAGAAATTATTAAATAAATACAAAATTAATAATATTATTTAAATACCGTATTTTCGGGAATAAGCGCCGCGACGCATACGAGTTTAAAAGTAAAAATATGCTTAGTGCGGCTCAGCGGATACGGTGATTTTTTTTCCTAATAGTACCGTAAAATACCGTTAATCCGCCCCCCCCCCAAACGTGACGAAAAATCATAAAATAATTACAGAGGGGCGCTTACACGGGAATTTTCCACGATCGTTTCAAAAATTTGCAGGAATGAATCGTGAATCTTTGAATGAATCATGAATTTTGATAATTGAAGCAATACTTGAAAAAAAAAATCGTTTAAAAAAAACAAAAATTCTGTCGAAAAACGCAAAAAAAAGGAGAAATTTGTAAAAAAAAAAGCATGAAATCAATTAAAAAAATCTTTAAAAAAAGCAAATTTCATCAAAGATTCATGATTCATTCATTTCATCATGATTCATCACTGAATCTTTGGAACGGGGGAAAAAATCGGATTCAGAACAAATTTTCTGAAAGTTATAAAAGACGGGGAGAGGGAAATTCATTCGAAAATGCAATTTTCGTTTATTCGTAATCTAATGCGAAATTTGCGTAACTTTTTACGGTTTTTTAAAGAAAATTTCCATTTTTTCGCGATATTTTGACAAAATCGAAACTAATTTGTTTTTACAACCATTTGTCGGAATTCGCGATACATTTTATGTCCGAAATTTTGGAATTATGATCGATTTTTTTTTTAATTTTCGGAAAAATTCAGAAAAATGCCACGCTTGTTTGAAAAAAAATGCTCGTAAACGCCGCATCGGTAGAAACGCCGCATCGCTTGAAATTTCAGTTTAAAACACGTAAACGCCGCGGCGTTTCTTCCAGAAATTACGGTACCCGATCTTGATGTCATCAAAGTTTTTGGATGCGATGCTTACATGAGGATTCCTGATAGTCAGAGAAAGAAACTTGATCCAAAATCTAAAAGAATGATTTTTGTTGGATACTCCAGTATGGGTTATCGTCTTTTTGATCCAACAACTAAACGTGTTGTAATTTCTCGTAATGTGAAATTTAATGAAGAAAAGAAAGTGTACATTAGAGATACAGTTCAGAGTGAAACTAATATAGATGAAGAAGATGATGAAAAAGATGAGTCTGAAGTGCATGAAATTAATACTTCAACAGGAACAGAAGCAGAAAATATAAGACCAAAGATAAATATAAAATTACCTGATAAACTGGATGATTACTATGTTTATGAAGCCTTTACAGCAAGCTTAAGTTCAGTCTCTTATGAAGATTTAGAAAAATTGACTGCGGAAGAGCAAAAATCTTGGAAGAAGGCAATGGATGATGAAATCGACTCGATGAAGAAAAATAAAGTTTGGGAAATGGTAGACTTGCCAGAAAATGAAAAGCCAATATCCTGCAAGTGGATATTAAGAAGAAAAAGAGATGGTACTTATAAAGCACGACTAGTGGCTAGAGGTTTTCTTCAAAGAGAAGGTATTGACTATAGTGAAACCTATGCACCTGTCATAAATATGCCATCACTTCGATTAGTACTTGCTGTTATTGTTCAGAAAGAGTTGAAAATTTTTGCATTGGATGTGAAAACTGCTTTTTTAAATGGCGAATTGGATGAAACTATTTTTATGGAACAACCAACAGGATATAACGATAATAGTGGTAAAGTTTGTAAACTTCTTAAAAGTTTATATGGGCTAAAACAAGCTCCTAGACAATGGTTTCAAAGATTTAGTGAGTTTCTGTTTCAACTTAAATTTCATCAACTTGGTAATGAAAATTGTATTTTTCGCAGACATACTAACAATAGGGAAATAATATTGGTGTTATATGTTGATGATCTACTAATTGCAAGCAATGATCAATCAGAAGTAAATATTGTAATTAATCTTCTAAGAAATCAATTTGAAATGTCCAAAGCAGAAGTTGCTACTGAATTTCTTGGAATATGCTTAGATTATTTACCTGATCGTCTTTGTTTAAGTCAAGAAGCATATGTGAAAAGACTTCTAGAAAAGTTCAGAATGTCTGACTGCAAGCCCTGTGATACACCACTTGCTCCAAAATCAACATCATCAGATTTTGATAAAGGTGAGAAATTTCGAGGTCCTTATCGTGAACTAGTTGGAGCTTTGCTATATTTATCAATGACAACTCGTCCTGACATATTATATTCTGTGAACTGCTTGAGTCAACTACAAGAACATCCAACTGTTACTGCATGGACTGGCCTAAAGAGAATACTGCGTTATTTGAAGGGAACTGCAGAATTCAAACTCGTGTTTCAAAAATCTAATAATGATGATCCTATTATTTCTTTGTTAAAACTGTTGTTAGCTTTCGTTTTTTCAAAAACTAAAACAAAATCACTTCACCTTTTTTCATTCACGTATAAAAACATTTCATATTTATTTACTTAGAAGGTGTCACAAATAAAAATTAAATTAAAGAGTTGACATGTTTCGGTTCATTAATAAGAACCGTATTCATAACATATAAAATCAGTAGAAAATTAAATGACACTGGATATAAATATAATTTAAAAATCAAAACAAAACATTGCGCCCGCTATGATCGTGAATATAGCCATTGCCAACGCGGCATATAAATATAATAAATTTTGACCATATATTAAATTTAAAATGTATAAAATTAAAATTAAAAAAGTAGAAAAACTAAATGACTCTGGATATAAAGGTAATTTAAAACCCCCAAAACATAAAATATTGCGCCCTCTATGATCATGAATAGCCAATGCCATCGCGGTTCCTCCTATTAGACTCATCCTTTAAATATTTATTAAGTAATTCTAACCACAAACTCGGAATGTCATAAGAATAAGAATCATTACAAACTCTATCCCTCCTAGAATATATCTCTATGGATTCACGGATGATTAATTTTCGGAATAAACTGGAAATGAACACTAATCTACTATCTTTAAAACAAATTTTAACCCCCCTCTTTAAAAACAATCTTGATAACGCAGTCTTATCCCTACCAAATTTTATGTCACATTCATGCTCTTTCTTTCTAACCCCAAACTTTCTACCTGTCATACCGATATAAAAATTAATATCCCCCTCTTCATTCTCATATGGAATTTCATATACCCCTGCTAGATCATCTTGTGGAACCGGATCAAAAGCTCTGTATAGAAGATGTTTTAACTTAGGAGGTGGCTTAGCAATTAATTCTATTTTAAACTTTTTTAATTTAGCTTTAAGCCTCTCAAAATTACCCTTTATATAAGGAAACGGTAGTCTTTTAACCCCAATCTCTTCCCCCTTCTCACAGGTATTATCAACCAAATTATAATTAACCTGAGAATTATTTTTATCCCTATAATTTTTAACCAATTTATTAATTTTATCCTTTTTGTAACCATTCAACTTAGCAATATTAAAAATATAATTCAACTCTTCATACAAAAATTCATCAGAACAAATAATAAACGCACGATTAACCATGAACCGGAATGTAGAAAACTTATACCCAAAGGGTGAATACGCAGAAAATGGAATAATATGCTGACTAGCTATATCTTTCCTGTAAACTTTCCTTTTTAACATAGAACCCTCTCTAATAAGCCACACGTCTAAAAATGAAATAGCACGATCATTTTCCAATTCAAACGTAAATTGAATATTCCTATCCAGTTTATTAACTTCATCTACAAAAACAATGAAAGACTCAACTCCCCCCTCCCAAATTAAAAACACATCGTCAACATACCTCTTCCAAAATTTAGGAACTTTCCTAAATTCCTCCAAAGTTCCTAAATTTTGGAAGAGGTATGTTGACGATGTGTTTTTAATTTGGGAGGGGGGAGTTGAGTCTTTCATTGTTTTTGTAGATGAAGTTAATAAACTGGATAGGAATATTCAATTTACGTTTGAATTGGAAAATGATCGTGCTATTTCATTTTTAGACGTGTGGCTTATTAGAGAGGGTTCTATGTTAAAAAGGAAAGTTTACAGGAAAGATATAGCTAGTCAGCATATTATTCCATTTTCTGCGTATTCACCCTTTGGGTATAAGTTTTCTACATTCCGGTTCATGGTTAATCGTGCGTTTATTATTTGTTCTGATGAATTTTTGTATGAAGAGTTGAATTATATTTTTAATATTGCTAAGTTGAATGGTTACAAAAAGGATAAAATTAATAAATTGGTTAAAAATTATAGGGATAAAAATAATTCTCAGGTTAATTATAATTTGGTTGATAATACCTGTGAGAAGGGGGAAGAGATTGGGGTTAAAAGACTACCGTTTCCTTATATAAAGGGTAATTTTGAGAGGCTTAAAGCTAAATTAAAAAAGTTTAAAATAGAATTAATTGCTAAGCCACCTCCTAAGTTAAAACATCTTCTATACAGAGCTTTTGATCCGGTTCCACAAGATGATCTAGCAGGGGTATATGAAATTCCATATGAGAATGAAGAGGGGGATATTAATTTTTATATCGGTATGACAGGTAGAAAGTTTGGGGTTAGAAAGAAAGAGCATGAATGTGACATAAAATTTGGTAGGGATAAGACTGCGTTATCAAGATTGTTTTTAAAGAGGGGGGTTAAAATTTGTTTTAAAGATAGTAGATTAGTGTTCATTTCCAGTTTATTCCGAAAATTAATCATCCGTGAATCCATAGAGATATATTCTAGGAGGGATAGAGTTTGTAATGATTCTTATTCTTATGACATTCCGAGTTTGTGGTTAGAATTACTTAATAAATATTTAAAGGATGAGTCTAATAGGAGGAACCGCGATGGCATTGGCTATTCATGATCATAGAGGGCGCAATATTTTATGTTTTGGGGGTTTTAAATTACCTTTATATCCAGAGTCATTTAGTTTTTCTACTTTTTTAATTTTAATTTTATACATTTTAAATTTAATATATGGTCAAAATTTATTATATTTATATGCCGCGTTGGCAATGGCTATATTCACGATCATAGCGGGCGCAATGTTTTGTTTTGATTTTTAAATTATATTTATATCCAGTGTCATTTAATTTTCTACTGATTTTATATGTTATGAATACGGTTCTTATTAATGAACCGAAACATGTCAACTCTTTAATTTAATTTTTATTTGTGACACCTTCTAAGTAAATAAATATGAAATGTTTCTATTATTTCTTGTTTCGTAGATGCAGATTGGGGGATCTGATGCAAGAGATAGAAAATCTGTTTCAGGTAATATAATTATGCTCAAGAACTGTCCTATAGCTTGGAGTGTCAAGAAGCAAACTTCTATCGCATTATCATCAACTGAAGCAGAGATTTTGGCCTTGGCAAAAGTATTACAAGGTCTGATTCCATTGCATGATGTAACTAAAGAAATTTTGAAGTGTACAAAGGTAAATATAAATATTTTTGAGGATAATCAGTCAGTTATTAAAGCACTTCTTAACGAAAATAATTGTGGTAGGCTAAAGCATTTAGACATCAAGTTAAAGTATATTCGAGAAACTTTGAATTTGTATAATATCCATCTTGAATACATATCTAGTGAAAACTAGTTGGCTGATATTTTTACCAAAAGTTTGCCAAAGTCTAAACTATGTAACTTGAGGTATAGATGTTGCATTATGTGCGATTAAGGGGAGGTGTTGAGAATGTAATCGCACATTAACTGTATTATATAACCTTATTGTAAATTATACTATTGTAAGTGGCAACAGTATTATGGTTGTTAGTTTGATTTTCTGGAAGTTTCTTTTCGTTGTTATTCTATGTTATGTTACCGTTTGTGTGTTCTATGTGTAGTCTTTAGAAATAAAGGCTTGTGATGTTATTCATCGGACTCTGATTAATTATCATATCTTTACAATATAGATGAGTTCTTTAGTTGTTCCAGAACAAGTCTGAACTCAAATTAATAGTTTTCACCTGTTAATAATCATTAACAGTTTAGAATATTTTAATAACAAAATACAGAAACGTTAGTAGAAGAGTAAGCAAAAGAAACGTATCTTACCATTAACTTATTTTAATATACAGGACAGGTTAATAAATTTTAAAAACGCTCTATAATTATATCGTTATTGGCCATTATATTTCAAAAATTCTCCATTTATTAACAGAGAACTTACATATCGTACAAGTTCACATAAAAGGAAAAAGACGCCAATGTCATGAATGAATCACTCACGGGCAATTTGGCTGAATAATGAATCATATAAAAAAAACAGCTGCAACAAGTTCAGCTTCAGATTTTTTACTTTCTTACATCTACCAATAATACCATTTGTTTCAAGAATTAAGAAAAATATCCGCGTCAAGTAAAAAAGAAAACAAAACGATTATTTATGAAAAATAAAATGATACATTACTCACAACTCCAGAATCCGGTATTTGAACTCACCCTCCTGTGAAAAATTTGACACATATCATCCTACATTACAGCAGCATCCTCATCAGACGTAGAGCACCTAGAACAGAAATAATTTTAAATAAAAATAAAGGTTTCCTATTGAACAATATTAATTATCGATTAACTGAGTTGTTGATTATTCTTTATCTGAAATTAACTCGATTATCGACTAACATTTGTGAATCGATTACTTTAGCTTTTATATATTGTTTTGACGCCTTCTTTCGGTAAATAACATAAATTAACAAATTTTCTGTTGACAGTATAGACTTTTAGATATATTTTTAAAATAAGGCAATCCAAGATGTTTTGATTTAATTCGAGATTATTTTTACACACTTCACCTAAACAATTTAAAATATTTTTCAGTATATATAAAATAAGTATATTATTATAACCTTTTTCACAAATTTTAACTTAATTTTATCAGCTTTTTAAGAGCTCAGCTTATATCCATTGAATTTTAATTTTTCTTGCATTGCATATAAAAATAAATTATTTCATATCAAATATAATTGTTAGAATATGATGGAAAGTTTTGTTTTCAATATTTTGAACTCTTTTGACTGATTGGTTTTGGTTCATTTTTTGCTTCAGTAGAACAACTTTTATTTTCTTTTTTAATTATTATGTGGCAACTTTTGTTATTTCAATGAAGCTTCAAAATTTTATAGGGATGACCAGATATAAATTTATTGAAAATAAGTTTTAGTTAGTCCTTTAAGAGTCCTTTTAGTTTCTTTGTAGGATTTAATTCATTCATTTGATTTTTGTCATAAGAACAATTATTTGTAAATTAATTTGTTATTTTATAAAAGTAATATTAAATCAGAATATTGATGAAAAAATATGCTTGTTTTTTCCGTAATGACATTTTTTAAAAAATTACTGTTTAAATTATGGTGCATCTGACAACAATTCTCTGAACATCAAACAATTAAAGACCCTAAATAGCACTCCAACTAGAATATTTGTAGATGATTAAATTAAACTTGCATATGCATTATTGCACATAATTATATTCAAACTTTGAAAAAAAATATTAGTTTTTATTTGTACTACTTGATTATCCTGTTGACCAATTTCTCCAAATTGTACATACTGACATAATTTTTATTTTAAATAGCGAAAAAACAAATAATTAGTAGAATATATGCTAACTCGGGCAGATGCTGTCTGAGCCCCTGTATAAAGGTTAATAAAAATACAAATAAAAAGTCGTAATAAAAATCATTTAATAACATTTAAAACACGCATATCATACTTAATGTTATTGAATGTGACATTCATGATCATCCATTATTGGCATTTAATCTTACAGTTTAGTACCATCATTTTTTGGTCGGCAGGAATACTAATTACAGTCAAAGTTCTATAATCTGCACAAGTTGGGGCAAAAGGTTGTGTGGATTATGGAATATTGTGGATTATAACGCATTATGGATTATATGTCGTTTTATTATTCCTAGTTAGCATTTTAATTGTGTAATCAGCATAACATAAAAATGTAAATGTGAAATCTAATATGAATTAATTAAATCGTCAATCTCAAAAAATGCCTTTTTAAAGTTATTTTATTAGAAAAATTGGTATGTGCACATTTAAGAATTGCTATGTATGTTCCATAATACAGTTTGTTTTTTATTGTTAATAAAATAAATGAGTTATATTTAAAAAATAGGTTTTTTTTTTTTTTAATTTTTTATTATTTATTTTAAAAAATCATTTTTGGATCACAAATTTGTTAATTTTCTTAACTGTTTATTTCATACTTTACATTCATAAAATAATGTGAATTATAAAACATTGTGGATTATGGGTGCACGGATTATCAATTTTTGACTGTAGTACTGTTTTTTAAAAGAAAGAGAGATATTAGCCACAGCTGTAACTAACATAAATGAATGCTTATTATGGATGGAAACCTTTGTTGTCTTATATTAAGAAAATTATTCATATAAAGACCTGAAAATTTGTAATTTTTTGAGAAATCTTTGATAATTAAACTGAAACTGAACGTGTTTAGGGGAATTATTTTTAGTGCTATTTATGTTGATGGTACAAAATAGCTCATTTTAAATAATTGGTATTACTCTGTTATCCCGTCGACCAAAATACTATCGCCAAATTATAAGATTAAATGCCAATAATGGATGATCGTGAATGTCAATTCAATGACAATAAATACGATATGCATGTTTAAAACATCATTAAGTGATTTTTATTTTTATTAATATTCTACTAATTATTTGTTTTGTTTATTATTTAAAATAAAAATTATGCCAATATGTATCATTTGGCTATTAGTTTGGCGATTTGTACAATTTGGCGAAATCGGTCGACAGAATAACAGAGTAGTACCAAATAATTTTATAGAATCAAAAACTATACAGAGTCATTTAAATATGGCTTTTTTTTTTTAGAGGGAATTTTTTTTGTAAGTTTTTATACATATTATTTCATTAGAGATAATTTCACATTTTGTAAAATGCATTTTTTTTACTTATTGTTAAATTTTAAACAGCTGAAATAATACAGTAGACTCCCTCAAATCCACAATCTTAAAAACCACACATCACCACAAATATAAACAATACAACTTTAAGCTTAGTTATAAGGACAGAATTGCAGAACTTTTTTCACGTATGTTATTATGTATATATTTTAATATGTAATTCTTGATAATATTATTAAACTCATGCTTTTTAATGTTGTAAAAATACTTTTTTTAAAACAGAAATCAAGATATTGTTGATTTCACTGTTAAAAACAATATTTTTCCGAAATATATTTATGTATCTATGAAACATTTCTATGTATTAAGACATCTTAAAGCTGAAATAAAGCTTCTTTGCTTTATAATTTTGGTGTGAATTAATAGCATGTCTTTATAAGGAAATTTTTTTCAATACATCTCATCTTTATTATGCATATTTAATTATACATTAAGAATTATTACCTTTATGTTTAAAAATTTATGTAATTTTAAAAAATTACTTTCTTTTTATCATTTTAGTTTATTATAGTACTTTACTTAATTATTTTAATACAGCTGACTTCCTGAAATCCACATAGCTTGGGACCATAAGTTGAACTGATTTTTAAATTTACAGTTTCCTAGTCTTTGCTTAGTTTACATTTTTAAAATTGCAATTTGAATGCAATAAGGCAATCAAAATTATAATGAAAGATCTTAAGATAGTAAAATGTTAAAATAATTAAGTAAAACAATAAACTGAAAGAATAAAAAGTAAGATAACTTAAAACTGATTGAAAGTAAATAATTCATCATTTATATTTGAATTTGCATAAAAAAGAAGAGATACATTTTCCTTGAATTATAACACTTTTCTTATAAAAAGTACTTGCTATTAATTTGCATTAAAATCATGGCAATAATAAAAATCCCTGTCAGCTCGAGCCTACAGGCGGAGGTAGATTTCGATTTTCAATGCAAATTTTCCTAGCAAAACCTAAATCAAGATTAGAGATAAACTCAATTACATCACTAAGAATGAGCTCCAGAGACTTGAACCTTTTGCGAAAATTCTAATATACATGCATTACACACATGCACATATGTCATATTTATATGGAATAGATCTAAAAATGACAAAAACAAAACCAGAGAATTTCAAAATGTTAAAGTACACCAGTATTTTCATAGTCTCACTTTATCATGTTTCAATATCTTTTTACAAACTCACATAACGTTATATATTCACCTGCTTTTTGTCCATTGTATTTCCAATATAACGTAATTATTAATTAAAAAAATTTGTTAAGTTATTTATTTTATTTTCTGTTTTGATATGAAATCTTGCTAGAAAAAAGTTAGGAAGTAATATTCAATTTTTCAGAATTTTGTCAAACTGTTTTTTTCATGCAATTTTCTCTCGCAAATCTTACAATAGTAAAGTTATTGTAGCAGTAAGAATTTTATTATTTTTTTATTTTAATTATTGGCAACTGCTATAATGAAAAATGTTTATTTTTTCCTGTCATTGTTTTGCAAGATCTAGTTTTGTCAGAGCCATGTTAAAATGGTATTCAAATTTTTGAACTTTTCAATCTCAACTGCAATATTAACCATCACAAAGTATTAAGCGAGTTTGAAGATGATTTGTGCATAATTGTGACTTTAATCGTGCTGACAAAATATAATACATACATATATATAAACTTTTATTATGGAGGTGGTTTTGGATTCCTAGGGTCAATTTTCAAAGAAGAAGAAAGATTTCAAAAAAAAATTTCAAAAGTCATGCCATGGTAATGACTGCAATAGATTGTATTTCTCACAAAATCTACCTAACAAAAAATATATTTGGTCAAAAGATTGTGATTATCACTGTTATCAGCAATAGCTCGATTAAAAAAATTTATGCATGCTCTTTTCATAGAAAATAGCAAGTTCATTTAAAAAAATTATGACTTACATATTAAAATACATACGGGATGAAATACAACTAAAAAAAAAAACCCTACAACCTTCCTCCTACATTTGAAATGAAAGTTTCATTGTTTACATTGTGTAAAGATGTTCAGATTTTATTTTTACAAATTTGAGGGAGCCTACTGTATTTTATAAGATTTCAAGTATTCATTATAATTTTGATTGCATAACATATTCAAAATACTGTTTAAAAAATGCAAACAAAGCAATGACCAATAATTCACAAACTTTAAAAATCTACTTAACCTCTGGACCCAATCTGTGCAGATTGTTCTTTCTATTAAAATATTTATGTACACATAAACATTAAAATGAAACAAAAAAATTGTGAAAATTATGTCACATTTAAAACAACGCATGTTTTAACAGCAGATTCGAACTTAAGAGCCGAAAAAGTCCTTCAATAAAAGGGAGCTAAATGAACACATGATAAGAGAAGATTGGCACTGCTCATTTAATTATACGTCAATATTCCACAATATGGTACAACTTGATTATCTCATCAGCTAAAAAACTACTGCCAAATTCTAAGATTAAATGGCAATAATGGATTACTGTATATGTCACATGCACTTGTTTTAAAATACAATACACGTGTTTGTTAAGCTAGAAAGTGATTTTAAATTTGATCTTTTATTTGTATTTTTTATTAATGTTTTACTAATTGATTGCACTGCTAATTTCATTATATGAAACTCTGTCAATATTCCACAATATTTTTAACAGACCACAAATTGTTGCAAGACAAATTTCAGAAGGCTCGCATGATAAATTAACCAATCCCTTGGATTGTGTTAAAATAATACTATATCTATATATCCATTGTCATATGGAGTTCCTTTACCTGCGGTTTATTCTGTCAGGCCGTCTAAATGACAGACCAGATGTTATGACCAATAAGGTTATCTGAGTGAAAAATCCCAGCCGCCTATCGCCCAGTTAGTCACCCAAATTAAAATGATAAAACATTAAAATAAATAAGTAAATAAACAAAAATAATAAAATTTAAAATAACTTTTAAAATATTAAAAGCAAAGGTCAAGTAAATAACCAATAATGTATAGTTAAATATTCATTATAAAAATCTAATACATTTTTTCTAAATTATTTTAATGAAACTTTCCTCATAAAAATACACTACTAATACACATCAAAGTCTTTAAATAAGGAAGTTTTATTTTCAGGTTTACTCAGACTTATTAACCAAAAAAAGCTTGATTAATACATTAATATATTTGGTGAAAAGATTGTGATGACCAGTGATATCAGCCAGTTCTTGAATTTTTTCAGAAATAAATTTATACTCCCTTCATGAAAAAAAAGCATGAATTCAGTAATATTAACAAAGGTTACATGTTAAAAAATATATGAAATTTATATAAAAATAAATAAGTCAAATTTTGTCCATACATCTCAACCTGGAAGTTTCATTATTTACATTTACAAGTCATGTGTGGATTTTACAGGATTGCAGATTTTAGGGTTGTATAGCTGAGGAAGTCTGCTGTATAATGAAAATAAAGTTTTTTTTTCTGCAATCCACTGATGAAATTCCTGACCATTTGACAAATATTGTAGTATTTCTTAGCAATAAGTTGGCAAAATTCCCATAATTTACTTTCTGCTAAAGACCGTGGAGAATGTGGTGTATGGATCATCAATCATTGACTGTATAGTCAAAGTTCTAAAATCTGCACAAGTTCGGGACAAAGGTTGTGCGAATTATGGAATATTGTGGATTATAGAGAATTTTGGATTAAAGGTCATTTTATAATTCCTAGAACAGCATTTTAATTCTATAATCAGTCTAAAATGGAAAGATAATAATTAATATGCTATCTCAAAAAATGGCTTTTTAAAGTTATTTTATTAAACTAGTTGGATGTGTCAATCCCAAAACTTTCTTCTATCTCATAAGTACATTTTAATATTTAAAAAAAAACGTGGTGAAACCAAAGTTACCCACTATCAAATTTCCTCGAACATTTAACCTAGCCTAATGAGATTCTGGTATCCGAAAAGCCTAAAACGCAAAATTTAATTAATATTCTGAGAAAATGAGCTTAGTAGTGCCTCGTGCTGGGTAATTTATACTAAAACCTAATAAACATCTGTTTATGTCAAGACCTAACAGAATTTGAAATTTGGTGGAATTTCGTCCATTAGTTCTTGAGATATAGTTATAACAAAAAATTTGCAAAACATAGCACAGCAACACCATAGCTTGGACAATTTATGCCAAAATGTAAAAAAGCGTCTAATTATGTTATGGTGTAAAAGAATCTGAAGTTTGATGAAATTCTGTGCATTAGTTCTTGAGATATAGCTAGTTTAAAAAAAAAAACTGTGTAAAATGTAGTGCAGCAGCACCATCAGTTGAAAGATTTATAACAAAACGTAATCATTGTGTAATTATGTTACATGTCATTTTGTAACAAAATCTGAAGTTTGATGAAATTCTGTGCATTGGCTGTTGAGATATAGCTATACGAAAAATCATGCAAAATGCAGCATAGCTGCACCACCTGTTGCAAGGTTAATACCAAAATGTAATCAGTGTCTAATTATGTTATATATTCTAGTGTAACAGAATCTAAAATTTGATGAAGTTCTCTGCATTAGTTCTTGAGATATAGCTATCACAAAAATCGTGCAAAATGTAGCATAGCAGCACCACCTATAGGGCAGTTCACACCAAAACCTTATCAGTGGCTATGTATCTCTAGGTATCGCGGAATCTGAAGTTTGGTGAAATTCTGTGCATTAGTTCTTGAGATAATGCTATCATAAAAATCATGAAAAACGTGGCATAGCAGCGCCACCTGCTGGCCAATTTACACCAAAACTTAATCAGCGTCTATGTATATCAAGAGGTCACAGAATCTGAAGTTTGGTAAAATTCTGTGCATTAGTTCTTGGGATATAGCAATCTTGCAAAACGTAGTATAGCAGCGCCACCTGCAGGCCAATTTTCACCAAAAACCAATAGGCACTAATTCATATCAAGGTGTAACTGAATATAAAATTTTATTAAATTTCGAGCATTAGTTCATGAGATAGAGCGCCCACAATTTTTTTGTCACATACAGACAGACTCACAGACAGACATTTTCTAAAAATAGTCAAAATGTGTTCAGGACCTTCTAAAAAGTATAAATTCGTCGAAAACCGGAAGTCAAAAATTTTCATGAATCCAATACTTTCTTCTTGTAAAGATAGAAGAAAGTAAAAATTTATATGTGTATTTAAATTAATGAAAATATTTACATAAGTTCTGTAATACAGTTTTTTTTTTCACAGTTAATAAAATAAAAGAGTTGTGTTAATAAAAAGTAGATATTTTATTGTGATTTTTTTTTTCAATTTTTTTATTATTTGTTCTAAAAAATAATTTTTGGATCACGAATTTATGATTTTCTTAACTGTTTAGTAATGCGAATTATAGATAAAAGCGTATTATGGGTGCGCAGATTATCGATCCATGACTATATTTTAATAGTTAAGAGAATTTTCTTATTATTGTGTTTCCAAATACTGCATTTTAATTAAAATAAGTTTTGTTGTAAAAATTGAAAAAAAAGCTTTGAAATAAATTAGTTATTATGTTTAAAATATGCTCATTAGTAAAAACTATGTCATGGGAAGGGATGAGACAGACACTCTTACAGGTTGAAGCATGAAAAAAGAAAATTTGATACTATACTTGGTTATCCCATCAACCAATTTCGCCAAATTATACAAATCGCCAAACTAACAACCAAATTATACATGTTGACATAAATTTTCAATTTAAATAACGAAAAAACAAACAATTACTAGAATATTAATAAAAATACTAAGTGAAATAAAAATTAATTAATGACGTTTTAAGGACGAGTACCATATTTAATGTTATTGAATATGACATTCACGATCATCCATTAATGACATTTAATGTTATAGTTTGGCGATAGTTTTCTGGTCCATGAAATAACCAAGTAGTACTGAAAATTCGGTACTTACATATTAACGCCACCGCAGCAAAAGTTGTGCTAATGTGCCAATAAAGAGCAATGTAGTTGCTCACAGTCATCTTTTGGATTCTTTGTTGCCTGTTGTCTCGTTGGTTTCCAATTTTTGATGCCATTTTTTAGAGTTTTTCAGTGCTTTTTCTTTTGGCCCATTTTTTATGCTTTTTTTGTGTGTGTGCGACCAACAAGATTGCTATTTATTGGAGCATTAGCGCAACTTCTGCTGTGGTGGTGCTAATACATAAGTACCGAAAATTCTTTGGACAACAAAGAAAAAGGCACAAATAAATCAAGTTTGGGTTCAGAAGGCAAAATCAAAAGGGCCGTTTTGGCAAAAGCACAATCAAAATAATCCATCCGTAGAAGATTATTTTTGTTTGCCACAGTTGACAAAAGAATGTGAGTATGCACATAAGTGACAGTTTTCCAAATTTATTCAAGTGGCTTATACATTTTTTTAACACAAATTTGACTTAATGAATACAATAAAACAAGACACATTTTAATATCTATTAATTTTACGTGTTTGTTCCAATTGAAGAAAAAAAAGAGATAGAGAGAGGGCTATAACATATTAAATGATTGTTAGTCCACAATAAATACTCCTTCAACTGCTTAATGCAGCAACTATATTGACATTACAAATAAAATAAAATGTTGTAAGTAGTCTTATCGTTGGTAGACTGTTTAATTTCTGCAATAATATGTCATAATTTTTACTTTTACTTCCATTGTAATTGTAAGTGTTGTTCTAAAGTTTAGTTTTAAAGGTTTTTATAGTGTAATATATAGAGCCTGTGTGGTATATCTTTTATGAGCTTAAATTGCTATTATTGAAAGTGATTAGCATACTATTATGTTTATTTAATTATTAATATAAAGAGCACCACACATTGTGACAACTTCTAGCATGAGAATACACAAGTAGGTATCATTTTCCTAAATGAATGACAAAAACAAACAATTGTTTAAAAATTCAGTGCAACCACAACATCTATTGGCAACCAATCTCATATTATGAAGATATTTGAATGCCAGATTCTTGGCTTGTTGAATTCCTTTATTATTTTGGTTGAATTTTGATGGAATGTATATAGAATATCAGTATGCAATGAATTATTTAAAAAACATTTACTTCCAAATGAATAGTATATAACCAGAGTCTATAAGCAATATATTGTTTTAAATTTAAAAAAAAATTCTTGTTTTCAAATTTAATTTGGAATAATATTTGCCGAACTAATTACAAATAAATAGGCAAATAAAATTATCCGCTATAAATAAAGAGTTTTGATAATATTTGAAATTACTAATTATCCAAAAAAAGAAGATCAAATCGCGATTTTTTGAAATTTTAGCAATAGCGTAATGAAAGAAACTATTTTAGTATAATCTAATTTTAGTGAAGAGGGTTGGATAAATAAACTGATTTTTTAAATGTTACCTGATAAGGCAAAATATACAAGACGCCAAATGTAGGAATGAATCACTGATTTTTACATCATGATTTATTAAAAGAATTCATTCCTTAAATGGAGAAACTCCCACTTAATTAACTAATTAATGATTAAGCTGCTATTTATTAATAAAAATGTTGCAATGACAGTATAAATATTGCTTTTTTATCCCTGTTTATAATGTTAGTTATCAGACTAGACATTAACAGAAACAAACTTTTCAATAAATTTTCCTTTAGGTTTTTCAAAACCAAATTGTGTCAAAATTTAAACCCGATACCGTTTTTAAGTGCTATATTCACGTATTTCGACTAATTCTATTTATTCTTCTTTTATAAACAAATGTTTTTGAACATTTCTTTTGCAGAGATTTAATGAATGGTTTTCTATACATGAATGATTTTTTTTCGAGTCATTCATTTCTTGCGATTCATTTATCGTGCTAGCTTCGCTTTACTCTTCTGATAACACCTGTGTGTTCTAATATTAGCAATAGCTAATTTTTTAAAGCATTTTCCAGATCCATCCTCTTTATTAAAATAAATTAAGGGTAAGCAATTTTTATTTGTTTATTTACTTCGTCGTTACTCTTCTTCTGAAAGATTCTACAACTTGTGAGTTGAAGATATGATTGCACAAAATTTTAAGGTCCCAGCTTTAATTTTTGCCTTTATTTTCAATGATTTAAAATGTTCGGCACACAGATAAAATGAATATTTTACAAGCCGAATAGTAACTATCAAGACCAGAATTTATGGTGTTATATTTTTAAAAAATTTTGCATAATATTTTTAAACAAATGCTTTCTTTCTGATAGGCATGATTTTTTTTTTTTTTTTTTTTCTAGAAGTGCACTTTACATTCTTAAAATCATCATTCAAGTTATTATTTATCAAAACATATTTAGTTTATAAAATTTTTAATTTCATGTCTGTGAATGTAATTTTCTTATATTCTAAAACAAATATTTTAAAATCAAAAGATTTTTTTGGAAGAGAAATTTTACTGTCATATAGATACTACATTTTATATGTCAGACAAATATTAAAGTATAGAAAAAGTATTAAAGTTTAGCAAAATACTAAATTATCATTAGTATAGAAGATAAAACTAAGATTTAAAATTGGTGAGAATGTAATTACAAATTAACGGTACTTAATATCTTATAGAAAATTATATTATAAGTGACAACAGTATTATTGTTGTTAGTTTGATTTTGTGAAAGTTTCTATGTTAGGTTATGTTACCGTATGTTTAGGCGCAAGCCTTAAATAAAGAAATCAAATTTATTGATAATAATAGATTTGGCCTTGACAAAATTAATTACTGTCAAAAGTGTTGATTAATATTTATCAGTAAAATAATAATTTAAAACTACTTAATATTGATTTATTATTAAATTAATGTTTATTTTTTGACAAGTTGACAGCTTAATTGAATTCCAAATCATTTAAAGATATTTATTGGTCTTATAATTATTTTATGTCAAAATTAATGTTCTATTTATTGATAAGTTGTCAACTTGAGTAATTTTTAAATCATTATTAGAGATTTATTGGTTTTTTAATTAATTTTATGTCAAGTTAATGATAAATTTTTAGATTTATGATCATGTAATTTTATTTCTATTCTTTTTCTTAAAATATTTCCCCAAAGGGGGTTCAGTCTTGAATCTGCAACCAAGCGGATAACATGTATGCCCTGGCTCTGCAATCAGGCAGAGTACACATATAAATTGACTCTGTATTCAAGTTAAGATTGTGAAATTTCATGGCTCTGTATAAGAGGAATATGTTGATTTGGCTCTGCATATTAGACAACATTCTGTACTCCTGGCTACTTATTTTAATAATCCAATGTGGTGATTATATTAAACTAATTAATAAACTATATTATTCTTAATTGCTATCCCAATTGACTGCAATGAACATTGTGACTGATACACCCACCGTATGTGTGTTCTATGTGTAGTCTTTAGAAATAAAGGCTTGTGATGTTTTTCGTCAGGCTTTGATTAATTATTACATCTTAAAAAAAATTATGTCACAGGATGGGATGAGACAGGTACTGTTACAAGTTGAAGCTTTAAAAAAGAGAAATTCAGCACTAGTTGGTTATCTCATTTACCAATTTTTGCAAATTATACAAATCACCAAACTAACAGCCAAATCATACATGTTGGCATAAATTTTTAATTTAAATAATGAAAAACAAACAATTAGTAGAATATTAATAAAAATACAAATCATTTAATGACGTTTTAAGGACGTTTTTTGTATTTAATGTCATAGAATATGATATTCACTATCATCCATTACTGGCATTTAGGCGATAGATTTTTTGGTCCATGCGATAATCAAGTAGTACCAAAAATTCATTGGATAAGAAAGAAAATGACACAAATAAATCAAGTTTGGGTTCAGAAAGCAGAAACAGAATGGCTGATTTGGCAAAAAAACAGTCAAAATAACCCATCTGTTAGAGATATTTATTCTTGGCACAATTGGTGCAGGAGTGTAAGTATGCACATACGTGACAATTTTCCAAATTTATTCAAGTCGCTTATACATTTTTTGAACAAAAATTTGGCTTAATGAATACAATGAATGACGTATGACATAGAAACAACACACATTTTAATATGTATTCATTTTATGTGTTTGTTCTATTTGAAGAAAAAAAGAGAGAGTGAGAGAGCTACAATATATTAAATGATTGTTAGTGCATAATAAATACTCCTTCAACTGCTTCAATGCAGTAAATATATAAGATGAAATATGACATTACAAATAAAATAAAATGTTGGAAGTAGTGTCATTATTGGTAGACTGTGTATCTGCTAGCACAGGAATACACAGGTAGGTATCTTTTTCCTAAATGTACGAAAAAACAAACAATTGTTTAAAAATTCAGAGAAACCAAAACATCTATTGGCAACCAATCTCATATCACAAAGATATTGGAATGCCAGATTCTTGGCTTGTTAAATTCTTTTAAAATGTTGGGCGAATTATGATGAAATTTATATAGAATAACAGTATGCAATGAATTATTTAAAAAACATTTACTTTCAAATGATCAGAATATAACTAGAGTTTATAAGCAATGTATTGTTTTAAATTACAAAAAAAAAGAAAAAAAAATTCAAATTTAAATTGGAATTACAAATAAATAAAATTATCAGCTATATACAAAGCATTTTAATAATGCTTGATATTACTAATTATCCACAAAAAGATAAAATCGCAGTTTTTAGAAATTGTAGCAGAAGCGTAATTAAAGAAACTATTTTAGCAAAAAGAAATATTATGTTACAAGAAAATGAGTTTAATAAACTGATTTTTCAAATGTTACTTGATAAAACAAAAAAGGCAAAAGACAAGACACCAAATGCAGAAATGAAACGCGGAATTTTTGCATCATGATTTATTGAAAAGGGTTCATTCCTTAAATGGAAAAAAATCCCATTTAGTTAACTGATTAATGATTAAGCGGCTATTTATTAATAAAAATGTTGCAATGACTGTATAAATATTACTTTTTTTTATCCCTGTTTATAAAGTTAGTTATGAGACCAGACATTATCAAAAACAAGCTTTACAAATAAATTTTTCTGTTAGTTTTTTAAAATCAAATTTTGTCAAAATTTAAGCCCGATACCTTGTTTAAGTGCTATATGCATGGATTTTGACTAATGCTATCTATTCTTGTCTAATAAATAAATGTTTCTGAACATTTCTTTTGCAGAGATTTATTGAACGGTTCACTGTATCTGAATTAACTCTTTCGAGTCATTCATTTCTGCCGATTCATTCACCATGTTAGCGTCGCTTTACTCTAGTGATAACATCTAGGAAATAAGTGTGTTCAGATATTAGCAATAGCCATTTTTTAAACCATTTTTCTGACCCATCCTCTTTATTAAAATAAGTTAATGGTAAGCTATTTTTTTTATTTATTTATTTCATCGTTACTCTTCTTCTGAAAGATTCTACAACTTGTGAGTTGAAGATATGATGGCAAAAAATTTTAAGGTCACGGTTTTAATTTTTCCTTACATTTTCACTGATTTAAAATGTTCGGCACACAGATAAACTGAATATTTTACAAGCTGAATAATAACTATCAAGTCCAGTACTTTAATACAGTCAAAGTTCTATAATCTGCGCATACCCATAATCCGCAATTTTCAATGATTTGCGTTACTTTACGAATGTAAACAATGAAATAAACAGCTAATGAAATTTATAAATTAGTGATCCAAAAACGATTTTTTTAAAACAAATAATAAAAAAATGAAAAAAAAATCATAATAAAATATTCATTTTTCTTAAATATAATTCTTTTATTTTATTAACAGTAAAAAACAAACTGTATTGCAGAATCTATGTAATTATTTTTATTTAAATGCACATAAATTTTTTAATAAAATAACTTAAAAAAGGCTTTTTTTGAGATAGCCTATTAAATTAAATCTTTAAATTTCATATTTATTTTTTCAAATTATACTGATTTTAGAGTTAAAACTCTGTCTAGGAAGTGATGCGTAATCCATAATGCTGTATAATCTGCAATATTCCATAATCCACACAACCTTTGGCCCCAACTTGTGCAAATTATAGAACTTTGACTTTATGTTATATTTTATAGGTGTTAATTTTTTAAACAATTTTGCATAATATTTGAAACTGATGCTTTCCTTTTGATAAGCATGTATTTTTTTTTTTTTTTTTAGAAGTAAGCTTTTCCCTACTAAAATTATTATTTGAGTTATTATTTAACAAAGCAGGTTTCATTTATAAAATTTTAAATTTCATGGCTGTGAATGTAATTTTCTTACATTCTAAAACAAATATTTTAAAATCAAAGGATTTCTTTTTATGAGAAGTTTTACTGTCATATAGTACATTTTAATTGTCAAAAAAATATTAAAGTATAGAAAAATACTAAAGTTTAGCAAAATGCTAAGCTATCATTAGTACAGAAGATAAATCTACAAGTTTAAATTATTTTGAATATAATCGCACATTAATTGTACTTAAATATCTTATAGTAAATTATATTATTATAAGTAGCAACAGTATTATTGTTGCTAGTTTGATTTTGTGGAAGTTTCTATGCTAAGTTATGTAACCGTATGTGTGTTCTATGTGTAGTCTTTAGAAATAAAGGCTTGTGATGTTTTTCATCAGGCTTTTATTAATTATTATATGTAAAAAAAATGAAATAAGAGACTTTGCTGAATCTTAAGACAAACGAGGGATTTCCTTTAATTAGGGATGAATATTTGTCCCAAACAATGTTTTTTCCATCTCATAAATTTTGAATCGGACTGTATAGAATATTCAATATCTATTTGGTATTTGGTCATCCTACCGAATATCAAATTATTCAGTCTGCAGAACCTAAAACTATGCTGCCAAACTGAATAGTTAGAAAAGTTCTTTAGAATGTTTTTTTAAATCTTAATACCAGTTCTACCCAATTATTTACAAATAATTAAGGTACTCAGAATAATTGGGAGAATCATCTTTAAACAAAAGAGAATGCATTTATATTTATTTGCTGTTTTAAAAGTATGTGTAATTATGTGTATAGTTTCTCTCAAATCCGGACAGCTTGGGACCAGAGTTCGTGCAAATTTTAGAATTTTGTGGATTCCTTGTTTTGTTTACATTTTTTAAACAATGATTTCTATGTAATTAGTAATGCAATTGAAACTATAAAGAATGCTTACAATATAATAAAATATTAAAATAAATAATAAACTAAAATAATAAAAATTTAGATAATTTTAATGTATATAACACATTAAAAGCAAAGGTCAAGTTAATAGTCAATAATGTATGATTAAACATTCATTACAAAGATTAAATTTATTTTTCCTAAATTATTTAAGGAAACTTGTCTCACAAAGATACATTGCTGATTCACATCAAAATCATAAAATAAGGAAGTTTTATTTCAGGTTTAACCAGACTTAATAACCAAATAAGATTGCAAAAGTATTTGGTAAGAAGATTGTGACTATCAGTGATATCAGCACTATTTAGAATTATTATTTAGAATTTTTAGAAATCAATTTATTCTTCATTCATGAAAAAACATTAATTCAGTTATATTAATAAAAGTTACAAATTAAAATACATATGGAATGGGTGTGAAACTAAATGAGTCAAATTTTGTCCCTCTATATAAATTGAATGTTTCATTGTTTACATCCCTAAATTATGTGTGGATTTGAGGGAGTCTGCTGTACTAACTTTTAATGAGGATATTCATAAGAATTAATCATATGCAAATGCAAACATTTCCTGATAAAATAATCAGTTTCTTTCTTTTACACAAAATGGTTGTTTCAAAATGAGAGGAAAAACTATCAGAGGTAATAATGGGCATTCATGATAACTCATTGTTTAAAAACATCACCATCACCCTCCTCATGCACAACTGTCCGTCCATATGTGAAGTTTCTGTGTGCAGTGTTAAGTCTCACAAGTCATGCAGGGATTCACGGGACCCTGAGCGGTCCGAAGAGCAATGGGAAGCAACCTACTAGTCCACTTACCCCGAACCGCACACGTTGACCTCATCGACGCAGAGACTCAAGGGACTGTGTGCGGTCCGAAACGTGTTCGGGGTTTTCCTTTTTCGTTTTTTCCCTTGTTTTTTTTTCTAGTGACAGTACGCCTCTTTATTAGGTGCATTTGGACTCTGTCCGCACGAGCTACCGGACCCGCTCCAATGGGACAGCCCATGGAGCACCTTTTTTTTTCTCTGTTTCTTTTTTTTGGGTACGATAGAAAGGTGGGTTCTCGTCACCATCAGCAGCGATTCGGCTGCCTTGCTTTTCGGTCCTAAAATTCTCCCTTCTCTGGCACTACTTAGCATTTCGGCCTTTTTAGTTTTGGTTATTTACTTTTCTAAATTTCCATCAAAATTGTCCCCCCTGTTGTCTGCTAAGAACATACCACCGTTCCGGCTCAAAAAATAATTTTAGCTCCAGCCCCATTTTACCTGGCCGGCGAGTGGGAGTGATGTGCGGCGCCAAACTCAGTACATTCACAAAGGCAATAAACTACTCAGTCCAGCAACCGTTAACCACAATCAGCCGACCTCGGCACTTGTCTGCGTAGATCGTACCCACTTTGCCGGCTAAAATTCCAACATGTATGCCAATGGCGCCTGGTGCATGTAAAATCCGTCGTGGGTGCAAAGTCCTCCAAGTTACCTGTGAATTATAACTCTGGAGGTGCCTTGCCAGGTGAAGGTCTCGTCATCTGATCAAGGCTCTAAATTACGAGACCATCTTGCGAAGCCATTTGCAGTTCAAACATCAGGATGTACCATTAATTAACAAGCGAAACAAAGTATACTCAACGACAAGCAAATACTGCAGAAATGATGGCATGCGAAGCAAAGATTATTGCCACTACGTGGCAATTAGGCGATCGTCCGCCCCGATACCAGGTATCTAACCCGTTAAGCTGAGAAAACTCGGCAGGGAGGGGCCTGGTCATCGGTTAGAAAGAAAGAAAGTCTCACAAGTCACAATTGTGGTCATTTCAGATGACTGAGACATTTTTCTGTGGGAGGGATTTTTGCAATTCTGGAAAGAGCAGTTTGAAATTCCAGGCAGAGGTAGCACTTCTAGGCAACTCATAAGCATAAATGTTCAGGGGTGACATTTCGATGCTTTGAGGGGAGACACTCGTTAAATTTGACGCTAATCAGTGTAAAAAAAGTTTCAGACATTTTTCGTATTATTTTAAATTCATACAGAAATTATGAATTTTCCCATAGTTTTCTAACTGTAATAATGAATAAAACCAAAATTACAATGCTAAATAAATACATAAAAAATCTGCTCTTCAAAATCCATTAATTTATTTAAAAATGGCTCCGGTTGAAAAACTCAGTGACGAAAATTGCCACTATTTTGTAAAAACTCAGGTAAACGTAGAAACCTTCCAATATCTCTGATCTTTTTCTAAATATCAATGGGGCTCAAAATAAAAGATTTCAAGTGAGAAAGAAACATTGATCCCTGGAAATAGTCTTCAGATTTATCGTGGGATGTATTATCTCTCTACATCGAATAGCCATCCTTGACAAAGAATCGTTTTCTTATATGATTAAAAAAAATCTGTATGATTAAAAAATATATCAATCAAAGTTTTCTGTAGCAAAGAATTCTGCTCTTTTGAACACGCGAACAAACTTTTAAGCGTCAGTTTCGTATTGTTTTCTGATTGACGAAAACTGTTTTAGAGCTGAAAAGACATCATCAGCATGCTTTAGAACAGAAGATACTAAATCATATTTCAGATTTCTTAAGATAATTTAAAAGTGACAATAAAAGTTCCCAAATAACCAGTTCAAGAATACCCTTACGAAAATGGCTTTTAGGGTTCTATAGAATAATTTTTATAGAATTATGGCTTGTTTTTTTTATATGCTAGATTAAAAGCTATAGAAATGTCTGTAGAACAGAAATTTCTGTTAAACACTTTTTCTTTACAGGTATTTCGATTAAACTTCTACAGCTTTTAAATTAGCTTTATAGAAAAACGAGCTATTCTATAGGATTCTATAAAGCTTTTTCTATAGAATTCTAAAAGACATTTTTCCTGTGGATAGAGTTACTTTTATTAATTTGAGCCAGCGCATTACGTTATAATATTATTTGACATAAAATTATAAAATGAACAATGATAAAGTCTTGAAACTCAATCAGTGTGCCATTATTGCATTTGTATAAACTGGTCTTTTACCTTAACTTTCAGTTACAGTTGGTCTCAATAAAAACGCATTTCCATATTAGCAGGTGTATTTGTATGCTTATTCATCGGGACCGTCAAATGTTTCCATTTGTGGGGTGATTCCGTGCTCACCAAAAACCTGCCAAGAAGATAATACAATTGCAAAATGTTCCATTTTATGTAGGTTTCAAGATTTAAAAATTATAAATGTATAGTACTAGCAGTTTTTGCTTTCTACGCTGGTTGGTTTCTGTAAAGAAATCTTGAATCAAACGAAGTACATCTTGTAAAAAATAGAAAAAATAAACTTATTACCTAATCAAACACCTATAATTGTTGTCTTATTAATATAATCTTGCATTATCCTGTTGAAAGTCAATAGACAAAATAGCATAATAGACAAAATAGCTCTAAAATGATTGAAGTATCTATGTTTAACTATTTTTTTAGTCGGTGTGCTGTCTTGAATTTCTCGCTTCTACCTAAACTTGCTGCTGAGAAATTTCGAAATATCTCAGAAACGTTGGAGGAATATAATTTGAAATAATGATCAGAGAACTTTCCAATGATATATCACATGAGGGATGACGACCAAGTTTAGAAAATCGCCCCTTCCCCCAGAGTTCCAACTATCACACACATATCTTCCAGGTATAAGACATCCTCCTTTCTTTAAAAATTTCAAATATTATGACTAATATTCATCAGAGGGAACCTTTAAAAAAATCTGATCTGTGATGATAAAACGCTACAATTGAAAAAAAAATTCGAAAACTGCCCTTTGGGGGGGGGGGGGGGACTGAGGTGATGGAATTAAAGTTCATAATATGAAAGAGGGCTTTACGGTTGTTTTCGTGTAATCTGATTTCCTTTACCTCTAAGATAGGTCCCTTTACAGAATTCATTTTAATATACTTTCACTCTTCACAGGTATACTAGAGACAGAACGCGTTTTAATAGTTTTAGATGATACAGTTAAAACATAACATATTGATGTTGAAAATTTCTCGAAAACGGAATAGTTCATAGCCTTGGCAAAAGATGTAACTTTGTATAATGTAGGGATGGGCATTATTTATCGTATTAGGATAAATAACAGTGTTACTACGCTGGAACCTAATATTGCATTAATATGTTACTGAAAAGTCCCTGTTAAATAAATAACACATGGTTCTTAATGACAGCATCTTATTCCTTCACTTGTTTTAATCAAGATTTCATTTTTTGTACCTCTAAAATAAGAATAATATTCATTAAAAACGTCCTTAATCGTTTCTTTTGAGACGTTTGCCGAACAATGTTGAATTCAGACGCTTTTCTCAAAAGGGATTTCTGTGCTCTGGAAGAGGAACATTATAGAGTTCCGGGAGGTAGGGGAGAAGCATTGCTTTTTCTGACCATTGAAAACCCAAAATCTCGAATCTTCCGAGGAAACATCTCAATGCTCACCGGCACCCCTCTCCCCCGGACCATCCCCTGAATTCAACACTAGCACTCAGCATGACCCTATCTTCACCCCTATTTATGACCTGCTCTCTTAGATATGTGATGCTAATTTTTTTGCAGTTCATCAATCACTATGACTAGTAGTGAATACATGCATGAAATAGTAATAACTTACACCATTAATTAAACACTTTTTCAGCTTGGTGCCTTATGATAGGTCACCATCATAACACACTTTCTCTTATTTTAATAGCACAAAATACTACAGCACAATATCAGGGAACAAAACACAGAAATTTTTAGATCAGGAAAATATTTGAAAATTTATTAGAAAAACCTCATGCTTGAAATGTTTTTTTCGATAAACAATATATTATAATCAATATATAAATATATTATGTATAACACATAGATTAATGATTCAAAAATAATTAACTTCTGTTTAAAACATCCCAAAACATGTAAATCAATTAAAAGTCGGAAGTCTAAAATCATAAATCATTGCTTTTCATGAATCATTTCTCTTTAGTAAAAATATGAAGGAAAAATGTGTGCAGAAATTTATTTTCGACATATCCTAAAAATTGCTTTAAATGCAATCTTATGTTGCATTTAATTTTGCCTGTCTTATTTATAATAAAGTTTTATATTTTAAAAAGAAAATCCTTTTTAAATGCTGCATAACCTAGCGTATATGATTGTTAGATTTTGTTAGTATATTTACCGTTACGTAAATAAAAAAAGCAATTACTTCTACATTTTCACCCCGAAAATATAGCAAAATTTGAGTTCAGACAAAGATTAATTTTATAAAAAGTACCTTTTTTCTACATATAATTAAAATGCATTTATTTATAATTTAGTGCCTTAAGAATTAAATTCTCGATTTTAGGTGAAAATTCTATTTTAAAACTAACAAAACAATATTTTGTCACATTCAAATAAAATGCTTGAATTAATGCTTTTTTAATTAATTAGCTCATTTAAAACGTCTACATTCAAACTTCAGATTGATTTGAATTTAAAGCAGCAATTGGAAACCAACCCATGCGCGTAACCACGGGGGGAGGGGGGGTGGGTGTCCGGACAGTCCTCCCGCCCCCCGCTTGCGCAAACCCATTCACAATTATTTAAAAAAAATGCGTCCTCCCTTATTAAAACACCCTTAAAAACCCTTATTAAAAAATCTCACAATTATACACTCTAAGATAAAAACCTGTCTAAAACGGAATTTAAAACTGTTTTATAGGCTTCCGTTTTAGAAGGTTTTACTATATAAAATAAGATATTGTTTGTACCCAGCAAATTCAGGTTGAAAATTCTGGCACCACCCGTTCAAAATGCTGGTTACGCCTATGCAACCACAGTAGAAATAATTCCTTAATATTCGCTAATTCAATATCTGTTGGATTTTCAACCAGTTTTTCAATAAATGTAGTTCTTTTCTGCTAGATTTT
Source organism: Maratus speculifer (assembly GCA_964019185.1). Lineage (NCBI taxonomy): Eukaryota > Metazoa > Arthropoda > Arachnida > Araneae > Salticidae > Maratus > Maratus speculifer. The sequence continues at coordinate 356,930,240 of OZ025296.1, forward strand.
CCACCAGTTTTTCGATAAATGTAGTTCTTTACATTACAAAAGAACATTTTATCGCTTCGTAATTATTGCTTGTTTTCAAACGTTTTGTCACAGATTATTTGACTAGCTTGAAAAGTGCTGAGTAATACACATTATCTGAGGATAATTTTGTTATCGTTAACGACATTTGATTTAAAGTTTCGTTTCCTGTTTGGTTTTTATTCGCGGTTGTTGAAGAGAGAGGATAAATAAAAAATGATTTCGTCTCTTTTTTATTAAATATCAGAAAAATTGAATTTAAGATTTGTGGATTTGATTTCTAAAGGGCTCTTCTTGGGGAGGGTTCACCCCCAAACATACACCTTAAAATTTCGCTCATTTAGTTCTCTACCATTTTTAATATGACACCCCCTTTCGGTGTCATATCGGTGACCCCCCTCCCTTTCGGTGACTCACCTAATTTTGCTCATTTCTTCACTTCATTTCAGTCTTTAAAAGGCTATAACTTTGCTTCTATGGGAGCTAGAGCGGAGAGAAAAATTCTAGCATACCTAACTCGCCTTTTTTTGCTATTTCAAATTTCTGGTTTTTCCCTATCGGACCATTTGGTGGTGGGGGGGGGCAGGGGGACCGTTTCTCATTTTTTGATGTAATATGTCTATCGAAAGCTTATGCTTCATACATTACAAAGCTAGCATAAAAAAATTTCTCCCGTTATTCTGGGTCACGTTACGAACCCATAATGGGTTGAAATTTAAATTTCTCAAACTTCTTCGAGGTTTTTTGCCAAATCGACATCTGAAAAAATTTGTGCCAATGTGATGTGTGTATGACATCTGTGCCATATAAATATTATTCAGTCTTTTTTTATTGCAGTTTTTTTATGTAAAAAAAAATTATTTTTCATGCACAATTGCGCATTAAATGAAAATTGTAATGTAATTTTTGTAGTTGTACTTTATAATATTGAATAAAAAAAACATTATTTAAAAGTATTTCTTGAACAATAAAATGTTTCCTGACGATTACAAAAAAATATGTCCTGACAATTCAAAAAATAAAAACGTAATTGCCCAAGTTTTCACTTCTGTCGTCACTCCCAAAATGTCACTTTTTTTGGGGGGGGGGGAGGTGAAAATTTTGTAGAAATAAGTCTTATTTTTTATTTATGTATGGGTCCATATAAAAAAGTATGAGCTAGTGAACTTTGGAACCATTTTAATACAACTCATATTCCAAATATCAAAATAATTGAGAAAAAATTATAAAAAAATTATTTTCAATTTAATCATTTTTGATACTAAGTAAATGCAATAAAATTTCTTATAAATTAAATCTAGAATGTTTAGATAAGATTTTAATATTTACAAAATATAAAATACAGTACAATATATTAGGTTTACAGCTTTCTGAAAGACATAAAAATAGTAGGATAAAATTTAGATGAGTTCAAAGTATTAGAATATTTTATATTACGTAACAATATTACCTTATTAATATGAAGTAAATGGTAGTTAATATTTTGTAGCATCCTCTTTTGCTTTCATAATAGCGTACAATCGATCTTGCATACTATACATATCTGCTATTAAGAAACTAGACGAAAAAACTGAGTCTGGAAAAAATTTCATTCCCTACCATCTGTCCTATCCCATAAGTTTCTTTGTCCTATTAGTTAATATTTGTTTTATGTTTTGCAGCCGCTCTGGTAGTGGCAGCTTGACTTGCTGTAAAAAAATTCGGTAATGCATTTCATCTCAGATTTTAAAACATCGACAGCACTGATTGAGAAAACGCAGTATACGGAAAATGGATTTTTGAAAAATTCGTTTTCCTCTGTATGTTAAAGAAAGTTTTCTTAATATGTTTTCTTGTACTTTCTAATTTTCCTGTTTTTCGTATTTCCTATAGGATATATTATTTTATATTAAAAAATATATGTGCCTATAGATATTTTCTTGATTGTTCTTGCCCCACCAGTGACTGAGAGATTCTGCCCTCAAAACTGGTAGACGGCAGGTGCTGGATTAGAACAAAACCCATTCGCGGCCGTCAACCTAATCATTCGGAGTTTTCCGTAGTTTTCTTCGAACTTTGGATTTCCTTGCGTAAATACGGGTTGGGTTCCCTTAGAAAGACCACACCTCCCTCACGGAGGGCACCCCCTTAGGGCCCATATCCCATGTGTTGTCCGTTTGGGAGCATATTTAGCAATTGTTTATAAATTGTTTATTGTATCCTGTTACAAAAATAACAGGATGTTGGAACCTGATACCAGCGCTGCTGTAGAATGATGTAACCTGTTAACCAAAAATAACCATATTTCCCATCTCTAGTATAATGCCGTTTAAGATTATACCATTCAACACCTGTCTAAATTGGAATTTTTTATGGGTTCTTTGGGATTCCGTTTTAATCGTTTTCAATGTTGTTGAATCCATGATACAGAAACACAGATATTCGTTTGAGTTGGATGAGTCCACCGCATATGCTTGTCGATGCCGCTAGTTACATTTGTTAATTACATTGTAAATTACATTAAACTAGCCGCCCTTGACAACCAATTTGGTCTCCCTTCAATGTATACTAATCATTAAATCGTGTTCCTTTTATTCATAATTTATTTTAATTGCTCAGGTTTTGCCAAATTAAAAAATTCTGCTAGAGAAATAGACAAAAATGTCATATACGCACCACAATGGCGCGATTGCAACAAAATGGCAATTATATGTGCCTCTCATGGTAACCCGGCTGTTGTCATTTATTTATTAATAAATTGTTTGTTTACATTTATTTTCTTTTTTTAAATGATATAAATTGTTTTATTCTATCATTATTAACTAATTTTTTTATTTATTATTTCCTTTTTAAAATAATAGAAATTAGTTAAAAAATATGTATGTAACTGGTATTTGAAAACGGAATTTTCGCCAAATTGGCGTCAGAAAAATAATGCGCCAATGTGGTGTATATATAACATCTGTTCTGATAAATCATGAATCGGTGTTTTTATGCAAGCCCGGCGCTGATTCCCAAATATTGTTGTACCCTTGGCACTTTTTCGTATTTCATTAATTATTTAAAACATAATAATGTAAACCTTTTACTCATTTCATTTATAATAAATAACTTTAATTTTAAACTGAAAAGTTTAAAGTTCATGACTTTTATTTATTTTTTTAAGAAAAAAAACCCAGAAAAAATAAAGATATTTTCAGTCTCCATAATTGCAGCAAAGGAACAAAACATAAATAAACCCAATTTACCAATGCATAAACCTTACCAAAGGACTTTTGAATAGTAACCCATAAAATGCATTTCATTTGGATGTTGCCATTAAACAACTAACAAGTAATCCTGATTTTTGTGCCATTTAAGTTAGCATGATATATAGATGATGCAGAATGTTTTAGCAATAAACATTAACATTTATACTAAAAAAAATTCTGAATTCTGGAGAATTTCTTAATAAACACATTTGCATTCTAAAATTACATCACCAGAAATACAATTTATTTTCTCTCTATTCTTTGCAAAATGTATCTTCGTTTCTTTAGAATTTAGATAGAATTAGTGTTAGAAGATCTTTAGATAGAATTTTTAGCTTAACCTTCCCACTGCCGCGACCGGATATATCCATTAAGTAGGCTGCAGGTTTCATTACAGTTGAAGGTTTATTAAAATAATTATAGTTCTACAAATATAATCTAGTTTTAATCAGTTAATTTATGATTCATGTTTCAAGGTTTATAAGCATATATGTAACAAAAAAATTATACCATGAGAAAAAAATCCCTCTTTTATTAAAAATTAAAAAAAAATTGCAGAGAAAAAAACATTACAATTTTGCTCTTTTGCTCGACGGTCAGGAGGTTAAGTTTTCTTTGTATTTTATTTAAAATAAGATATTTATTTTTAAAATGTTGCTTTTTTTTTACAATTTAATCTTTATACTGTTAGGAAAGGCATCTGATACACCTTTGACTCCACTTACTTCAGATAACTGGCAATCTATTGTAGTTTTCAATACAAAGGTAAGAATTTCATTACAGTGTATTTTCTACATTGATTTTAAATTTTCGTGATAAGTTTATTTCTTTATTTTTTTAAATGAAACGGGAAAACTGATATTAATTAATTTTAATTTATTGCAGATGCATAAAACCATTAATCTAACAAATGTATCATTCAAAATATCTTCAATGTGTAAAATATATGCAGCAAAATATTTCTTATGAAAATTCTTTGAAAAAGCAGCTTCTAACTCATAGCTTGGAAAACCTTTTATTTGTGAGCTATGCAAGAATTTCTCCCCAAACAGTCTTTTTTGTGTGAGGTATGCAACAAAGAATTCTCTCACAAGAGCCATTTAAGCAGACATTTGTTAACTCATACTGATGAGAAGCCGTTTTTGTGTGAGGTATGCAACAAGAAATTCTCACAAAAAGTCAATTTAAGCAAACATCTCTTAATTCATACTGGTGAGAAACCGTTTGAATGTGAGGTATGCAACAAGAAATTCTCCCAAAAATGCCATTTAAGCACCCATCTGTTAACTCATAGTGATGAGAAACCTTTTGAATGTGAGGTATGCAACAAGAAATTCTCTCAGAAAGGCTATTTGAGCAGCCATCTGTTAACTCATAGTGATGAGAAACCGTTTGTGTGTGACTTGTGCAATAAGAAATTCTTTCGAAAGAGAGATTTAATCAGGCACCTGTTAACTCATGGTGATGAGAAACCTTTTGCATGTGAGGTATGCAACGAGAAATTCTGTTTTAAGGGCAAATTAAGTAGACATTTGTTAAGTCACACTGGTGAGAAACCATTTGAATGTGAGATATGCAACAATAAATTCTCTCTCAAGAGCCATTTAAGCAGCCATCTGTTAACTCATACTGATGGAAACCGTTTGTGTGTGATATTTGCAACAAGAAATTTTCTCGAAAGCACCATTTAAGCAGCCATCTGTTAAATCATACAGGTGAAAAAACTTTTGGATGTGAGGTATGTAACAAAAAATTTTTTAGGAATAGTGATTTAACCAAGCATTTTTTAGTTCATACTGGTGAAAAATCTTTTGTTTGTGACATATGCAACAAGAAATTCTCTCGAAAAAGAGATTTAAGCATACATCTGTTAACTCATACGGGTGAGAAACCTTTTGAATGTGAGGTATGCAACAAGAAATTCTCTCAAAAGGGCCATTTAAGCAACCATCTGCTAACTCATAGTGGTGAGAAACCGTTTGTGTGTGATATATGCAACAATAAATATTCTCGAAAGGAAGATTTAACCAAGCATATCTTAAAACACCCTGGTGAAAGAATTTGTATACGAGATACGAAACAATAAATTCTCTCAAATGTGTGATTCAAGCAGGCATCTGTCAATTCATAATGTTGAAAAATCATTTGTGAGTGTGATATGCAACTAGAAATTTTCTCAGAAATATAATTCAAACTGAAGAGAAACGTTTTGTGTGAGAGATGTGTGTTAAAAGATTTTTTTAAAAGATATGCTTAAGGAAGCCTCTGTTAATTTCACACTAACGAGAAATGTTTTATGAAAGATCGACATAAATAAATTTCATAAAAGCGATCTGTGCTATATTTTGCTCCTGGAATATGTTATTTGCTGTTAACTAATCGTAGGATATTCTAGAAGAAGTATTTCTAGAAGAAATATTTCTTTCGTTTATTACAGTGCACAAAAAAAAAGCAGGGAACAACAAAAATTTGACTATTTAAACCATTCACTTAGCATATCAAGGGCTATAACCATGAGTCCTCGTAACACATCATTGTATTTTTAGGATGCTTTATATTATCTGAAAGTATTACGAAATCTCTATTATTTCTACACTTATAAGCCTGAAAAAATTTATAATGATTGATTGTATTTAACTGAAAAAAATTGTTAAACCTGATTTCTCAGAATAAAGTTCTTTGATGGTAAAATTGCTTTTCTTATCGAGATTTAAGCTGAAAATATTTGTTCTGTAAAGGGAATTGCCCCCCTGACTTACCCATAATATTGAAAAAAATGTATGGTAATGTTTTTGATACACTTATTTTATTTTAAAAGTTTGGAACAGTCCGATTGCATTTTAAATATTAATAAAGGTTGTTAATAATATTTTGAATGTTTTTTTCTCATCAGGTTTATATTTAATGAAAGTATTCTGATTTAACTGTCACGTCATTACAGATACTTGTTGGGATTTTTTGAGTTCCTTAATTTCAAAATCGCTTGTTTTGATTGTTTACGCATAAGGGAATAACAGTCTGATGTGAGTTTTAAATGTCAAAAAACATTGAGAAAAAAAAAGAGTAAAATGTTTGCTTATTTCAGCTAATTCTATCTCTAAATTTTTCCATCGCATTGAAAAAAAAAATGTGACTTCGATATAGCTCTCGCCAATCTGACTATGACTTAACTATTTGGAATGACACAGATTACTTTCGAATTATGCAGATTGCCATGTAATAGATGTGAGATACTGATGTTTACTATGTCACATTGAAAATGAATTGGGTTATAGTCAATCACGGTAACTTTGCTCCACTTTTGCAAAACTTTGATCCATTCTGCCGTGGTGGAAACTTGACGAATTCTTTCCGATGAACTGCCAAACACACACGAGTGCATCTGTCTATATTTCTGAGACCAAATTCTTTGCCGTTAACTCAAGTGATGGAGCAGATTTTAATCTTCTTTTCTTGATTCTTGGACCAAAGTTACCCTGATTCACTGTAGCATTTGTAGTTTCTTCAGAAACACGCTCAGTTACTACTTGTTTATCCCGTAGACCAAAAAATTATCGCCAAATTATAAGAATTCATGCCAATAATGGATTATTGTAAATGTCACATTCATTTGACATTAACTACAATACACGTGTTTGTTATGTTAGCAAGTGATTTTTAATTCAATTTTTTTGTGTTATTTTATTATGTTTTGCTAATTTATTTGTTTTTCCGTTATTTAACCTAAAAGGTACATCAATTTATATAATTTTACGAACAGTTTGGCGATTTCTATAATTTGGCGAAATGGGTCGACGGGATAGCCAAAAGTACCGATGCTCAAAATAATTGCATGTTATAATATGGTATACGTGGAAAATCGTTTGTGGTTTTACTTTGCATTATTTGAAGAAATATTATTAAAGGAATCGAGTACGAATTTCTGAGGTCTCCTGATACATGCATTCTGTTGATTAGGGAGTGCAAAGTATTTATTATAGGTTTACATTTCGTATATCCATCGATGGTAAGCCTTCTTTTAAAAAAAAAATAAAAAAAAGTTTTATTTAGGGGAGGAGCATTTAATAGAGGTTTAGAAAAACAGTATTAAAAAAAACATTTTATCTTCAATGTAAAAGTAAACAAGTTTAATACAAGGATGAGAATCTACGGCTTTTCACCCGATTTTTGCATAAATCAAGTTGGAAATTGCAAGTGAAGCCTAGCAAATGAGGTGCGTTCGTGCCATAATAATGTTTTTAAAATCTTCAGATTTTGGTGTAATAGTATATAGTACATCGGATATAGTACAGGGACCAAAACCTTTAGTGTGTCCTTGTGAATACTATCTGCTTTCTATTAATACAGGAAGTAAATAGTAGTATACCTCAGCATCGTATATGAATTTCATAAAATGTGAAATAGCTTAATAGTATTAAGACCCGTCCTAAACAGTGTTTCCCAAACCTCCTATACCATTGTGTAACAGAATACTTTTGTGTGACCGTGTAAATTAATAACAAATATTCTTAGCACAACAGATTGTGCAGAATGTATTTTTAGTGACTACTTCTTAGATACGCATCAATTCTATTATGTTCGAAAGAGTATAAGATCATTAAAATTCCCTTGAAACTATTTTTCCCCATTGAACGTAATGTAACGGAATGCTTTTGATTGTCCCTGTAATTAAACTATGTATCCGATTTTCATGAAATTAAAAATTTCTCCACAAAATTATATAACAGTTATATATTTTAAATTCCAGGCAATTCGGGTGAGTAGTTTTTGCCCTCTTATATGTGGACAGATGGAACTGAACGACAACTATAGGTGCTACTTGTTTGTATAAGTACGAACGCACCTAAAAACGAATCATCTAAAATCTTCACCTAAAATCCTCCGTTCTTTACAGACAAAATGTACAACATTTTTTTAAATTCGTTAAAAATATATTTTAACAGTAAATAATCTATCATCTAAATGTTTCCCCTTGAAATTACTTCCATTTTTTTACCCGTCTAATAACAAACACACTTTGTTTAATTTTTATAACTTTTTATTTTTAAATTCATTTGTTTTCTAACTTATTTAATAAATAGATAATAATATGAAATAAATGAACATAAATTTGTAACAGTGTAGATGTATGTATGTATGTATCAGTTAAATAAATTTCTTACCCAAAATTATCTCCTACTGCCTAAATCTCTGTCTGCCTTGCCCTTCCTTTATATCATGAAGATCTGTTTCGACTACCAACAAATTTCATAAAATATCAAAATTTAAAAATTCTTTATTTTTTTCTGCCTCTATTTGTGAATTTTTTTGTAACGATATTTAATTAAAAATCTACATTCCCCTCCCGGTACCTCCTTCCAAAAGCCCTTTTTTCTTTCACTCTCAGTAAACATGTTTTAAATTCTTTTTTTTTTTTCATTTTTTTGTTACTGTCTTTTTAACAATAAAAGTTTTTTCCAATTCATTTCTATGTATGTACATAAAATTTCCTGGTACTATTTGGTTATCCCGTCGACCAAAATACTATCTTCAAACTATAAGATTAACTGCCAATAATGGATGATTGTGAATGTCAATATACAATGACGTTAATGTGAATGTCATATACAATGACATTAAATGTGATACATGTGTTTAAAATGTCGTTAAGTTATTTTTATTTGTATTTTTATTAATATTTTACTAATAATTTGTTTTTTCGTCATTTAAAATAAAAATTATGTGACATGTGTAATTTGGCTATTAGTTTGGCGATTTGTATAATTTGGCGAAACAGGTCGACGGATATGCAAGCAGTACCATTTCCCTAATACAATATGCTGATGCTTAGATAAATGACAAACGTAGCGCATATTTTCCATTGGCAATGCAGTACACTGAATAACTTTAAGAGAATTTTTTCACTTTCTTTTGGTACTTGCTTGTTACGATGTCTTGTGCTTCATTGGAATCTGTTTTTAAAAAGATATACTTAAGCGGCTACTTCAGTCTGGAGAAAACATCCGTTCGCTCATTAATTAATTCAATGAGGGAAACTTTTTAAGGTGCCTCCTTTGTATTTAAATATATTTATTTTTTTTCGCATTGGATAATTCAGATTTATCTTTACATCTGCCGTTTTGTATTCAGACATTTTTGATTAAAACACTACCACTTTCTGAACCGAATTCGAAAGTGAAAGCATGATCATAAAAGAACTACTAACAAAATTTTTAAAAAACTAAAAAAATACATCTGTACAAACCAGCTTTAAATTAAAAAAAAAGGACGAATGTTAACGAACATACGTATTTTAACATTTGCACAGAACACCAATCACTTTCAAAAACCAAACCAAACGTTACCAAAAAAAATTATTTTAAAATATTGAAATGCAAACATGATATCATTAAAACAGCGGTTCCCAAACTTTCTTGGTACGCGACCCACCTTTCAGTGAAAAAAAACAACAACATAAAAGTTGTATAGCAGTATAGCAATTTTTTGTAAGATCGCTTTCGCACGTCTATCCTATCTCGCAAAAACACAAATTTTCGTATAGAATAGGGGTGCACAACCTTTTCAAGTGAAAGGCCACTTAGAAATATGTCTGAGTGGTCGAGGGCCACATCATCATCTGTGGCCTATAATTGGATAAAAAAATATGATTTTACAGGGGAATGGCGGGGGGGGTACCCCTTTAAGTTTGCTTACCCAGTCAAACAATTTAATTCACATGGTAAGGATATATCAGCAGATTTTAGTTTATATATAACAGATGTTTCAAATTTTATTTTCAAGATGTAAAAATATTCTTTGACTTTTTTCAAGAGAGTAAATTTTGCTTTATTACAAGTGCTAAAAAATAAGCATAAATTGCTGGTACCAAAAAAAATGGGAACTTTATGAACGAAAGAGAGAGAAGGAGCCGATCAATAAGAATTTTCGTGCCTGAACAACAAAATTCCCGATTTTCTGTGTCTGATTAACAAAATTTGTAATTCTTCCATGCCTGATCCACCAAATTTGCACATTTTACAAAACCAATCGACAAAATTTGCAATTTTTATGAAGCTGAACGAGAAAATTTGCATAATTTTCTCGCCTGATCAACAAGATTCGCAATTCTTATGAAATCGATCGAAAAAATGCAGAAGTTTTTCGCACTTAATCGACACAATTCGCTATAACAAAGGTGATTGACGAAATTGGTGATTTTTCCTCACATGATCAACGAAATTTGCGATTTTTTTCCGCACGTGATCGACGAGATTCATGATTTTTCCGCACCTGAACAACGAAATTCTCGATTTTCCTTCACATGATCGGCGAAATTCGCGATTTTTCTGAAACTGATCGGCGAAGTTCACGACTTTTCCGAACCTCGTTGACAAAAACATGATTTTTCTGAAGTCGTTCGACTAAATTAGCTATTTTCTTCGCCTGGTCGACGAAATTAGCTATTTTCTTCGCCTGGTCGACGAAATTAGCTATTTTCTTCGCCTGATCGACAAAATTCGCGATTTTAACGAAACTGATCGATGAAATTCATTATTTTTTTGCATGATCTACAAAATTCGCGATTTTCCTTCGCAGGATCGACAAAATAGGCAATTTTTCTTCGCATAATCGGCAATATCCGCATATTTTTCGAGCCTGATCGACAAAATTCGCAATTTTTACGAATGCGATCGAAAAAATTAGAGATCTTTCCGCTCCTGATCAACAAAATTTGAAATTTTTATGAAGCTGATCGATGAAAATCACGATTTTTCCTTGCATGATCAACGAAATTCGTTTTTTTTACAAAGTTGATCAACGATATCCCCGATTTTTCAAAGCTGATTTACGAAATTTGCGATTTTTCCTAGCACGATCAATAATATTCACAATTTTTTCGAGCCTAATCAACAAAATTCGTAAATGTCCCGTGCCTGGCCAACGAAATTCGCAATTTTTACGCATACGATCGATGAAATTCGAAAATCGTGATTTTTACAAAGCCATTCGACGAAATCAGCGATTTTTCTCGCTTGATCGACAAATTTCGCGATTATCCACAACCGATCGAGGAAATTAGCGATTTTTCCTAACCCAGTGGAGGAAATTTGAGATTTTATTAGAACCTAAATGATTTAATTAGCAATTTTTACGCGAGTGATCAACAAAATTCGCGATTTTTCTTAATCCGATCTATAACATGCGCGATTTTTCGGTGTCCGATCGATGAAATGCGCACTTTTTCTACCTTTAATTCAAGAAATACGCATTTTCGCGCCAGATCAGCGAAATTTGCGATTTTTGTACTAACTGACGAAATCTGCATTTTTTTACACGGGAAGATGAAACTCTCAATTTTTTTTCTCAGGATAAATTGATAAAATTCACGATTATTTTGCAGCCTATTAACTATTCATTTTTTCCTCACGTCATCGATAAATTTGCGATTTCCCCGTGCTTTATCAACGAAATTTGCAATTTTTTCGTCCGTACCTGATCAACGATGATAAACTGAGAAAACATGTTATTTTTTTTGCAACTGATGAATTTAATTTGCAATTTTTTCGAGCATCATTTAGAAAATCGACGATTTTTTCTTGCCTGATCAACGAAATGTGCGATTTTTTGCGTAAGACTGACAAAATTCACGATTTTTCTATGCCTGATCGACAAAAATCGCGATTTTTCTGTGCCTAATTGGAGAAATTTGCTACTTTTTGCCTAACTTCAGGACAAAATTCGCGATTTTTCAATATCCGATGAGTGAAACTTGCGATTATTACAAGCCTCATCGACATAATTCCCTTTTTTTCCTCACTTAAATTTGCGATTTTCTTAAGTGACGAAAATTTATATTTTCCCGCAGATTGACAAAACTTACGATTTTTTCCTATCACATATGCACAAAAATTGCAATTTTTTCCAGTTGTAAATTGACAGAGCTCGCGGGCCATACGTTAACCCATCGCGGGCCACTTTTGGCCCGCGGGCCACAGGTTGTGCATCCCTAGCTATAGAAGATACATTTATAGAAATTAAAACAAGGCACAAACACAAAGATAGTTAAAATTATGTTTAATTATCATGAAAACATAACTTTATAATCAATGAGATTCCTGGTACTGATGTTTATCAATGTGGGAACATATTAACATGCAGTTTGTTTCAGTACTTGTCTTTCAAAAACAACAAAGTAGAAAAAGCATGTTCTCATAAGCACAGAGTATTGAATTTCATCAAGGACCTCAAAGCTGATTTAAGTATTTCTGGATATTCTGCTCCTATATTAATCTAGAAGGAAATAAAGGATTTTTCCTTGAAATATTATTTCCTGTTGACATTGTCATATCTTTTTAAACAGATGAAATAAAAGATAATATTTTGATAACAACCTCGATTGTTCCGCGACCCACCAAAACAACTGCTTCGGCCCACCAGTGGGTCGCCACCCATAGATTGGGAACCGCTACATTAAAATTTTCTTCTATAGGATTTCCATTACAAAAATGTCTTTTACGTAATTCAAGTAGCCTCATGCAGAAAGCCTTGCAAATGCAAATGGAAACATCGATTTTCTAATGATTATAAGCAAAGCTAAAATGACAAAAAACAAAGTACTACCCTCTGTTCAGCATCATACATATACAGAGTTGCCAGATGTACCACATAAATCTGGGCTCCAAATACCACTAGTTTCTAATAGTTTTTTTTTTTTTTTTTGCTATCTTTAATCATTCATAATTCTGCCTTTAGATAGGCTGAAGAAAATTACTTTAAAATGCATAAAAATTTCGAGATCGGATTATCATGGGACACGTGGGAAAGACTATAACATAAATCGTTTTTAAATCGATAGAGACAGCGCGATGCTTAAGGGGGGGGGGGCGCAAAGGGGGCAGTCGCCCCGGGCGCAGAAATTTAATTGGCGCTAAGTTTATATTACCAAGTTGGGAGTGGGGGCTCCACTCCCTTGGATCCAGGGCGCAGTTTTCTCTTCACAAGCCCCTGGATGGAGATGTAATCATTTTAGTGTTGATAACACTGTGCACACCATTTTAAGGGATTTTTTAAAATTAATTTATGCCTTTATTGACGAAGATGGACAACATTACTATATGCGTGTTTCTAAAAAAAATAACACTTAAAATAATTTTTTTTGAGCGGTTACATTGCTGTTCCTCGTAATAATAATTGTTCATTTGAAAGTTTGTTAAAATATGTTTTTTTTCTGTAGAAACAGTGTCACAATTCGTTCTTAAACCCTCAATCACTTCACAAAAAAGACAAATGTTAACCAACATACGCATTTTAACATTTGCACAGAATACCAAATCCTTTCAAAAACCTGTAATGTTACAAAAGGAAAAAAAATAATAATGTATAATGCATTATCAACATAAATAAATAAAAGCACATAAAAAATCACATTTGGAGAAGATAGAAGATGGATAAGTTACAATTCTTTCCGTGAAGTTTACTTTCGGTTCAGGAATTCATAAAAAGGTCACCCACCTTCTCTTTTCAACACGATTTATTTACGGCTGTTGCACAATTTCGTAAAAAACAACTTCTTAAAAAATGTTCAACAATCGTTTCAATATTTTATTCCCATTGATTAGCAGTGACATTTAAATGACCTACTCAACAAACTTTCTCGAACATTTAAGGCTTCTTATACTCCAAAAGGGTGGGATACAAAATTTAGCCAAAATCATTAGCAAATTTTTCAGATAAAATTTGCATACACGCACAAAACATTTGCTCATGTTGTAACATAACAGCAGGAAAGACTTAGCTTAGCTCAGTCAAGATTAACTTCAACTCGACAAAACAATAAACTCTCGGTGGATTAACAATTATATATATTAGTGCTGAATTCAGAGATATTTCTTTTCATGCCAAGCATTCATTTCAGCATTGATAATATTAAAAGTCGGTTCTCCTGCTAAATCTAGTGAAATGGTGTCAGCTTCTCCTTTACTGCCAACTTTTTCAATTACTTAATAACTGTTTGAAACTTCATTTCTATTAAAATCTAATGACCCATCGTGCTACCAAAACGTCTCACTTCTCGAATTTTCTCAATCATGTGACCTATCCCAATGGTCTTTTTGTACCTCAATAAGGTAGGATACAAAGTTTAATCAAGATTATCAGAGACGTTTTATAGAATTTCCAAACACACAAAATTTGATCCTATTCATGCTGAAAAATATTGAATTAAGTGTTTACATATTAAAAAAATACTTAGCTCATGATGTGTGCAAAGAATACATGATAACGAACAACGGTGTATAATTACTATAAAATATTTCCAGCCAAGGATTTATTTTATTAGCTAGCAAAATGCAACATGCAGTTGGTTTTGAAGACAAAATAAAAATTTACTCACTACTGGCGAGTAAAATGGAACATTTATCACCCATTATCCCACCACCCATGATTGGAAACCATTATCATGGGTGGAGACCCATGACAATGGGATAGATTTCATTCAAATGCTTGGGAAATTTTAAGAAATAAGAAAGATATTTTTTGCATACTTCTCACATTTATTCCAAAGTTTTCTAAAATAAGTAAAGAAAAAATCAAAAGTCTTTCCTATTCCATAAGATATTGAAGTACAATTTAACCTTTTAGGTCAGAATAATTTCTTATCTTAAGGGAAAAATCTTTATAGTGAAATTAAAAAAAACTGCCAAAAAGTTTTTACATAAAGAAAGGTATGCTGAAATCTAATGAACATGTGAACAGTTTTTTTCTTATTATAAAAAAGGGCGTGAAAGAAGCGTAGTTTTATTTTTTATTAGGATGAGCGAAGCGAATCCTCTACTAGTCCACTCAAATGACACTTTGTCGTACACTTTACAAAAAAACTATACAGTATTTTCACTTGAAATTAAACACAAATATAAATTATGATCTGTAGATTTGCAGAATATTATTTTTTTTACAGAAATACTTTTCAAAAAATTATTATTTTAATTAATTTATTTTACATGCATTTCCAATGCGGACGCATTTTAGCAAATAAATAAAAAATGAAACGCGTATATTTTCAGAAAAAAAAATATAAATCATGGAGTAAATAATTATAGATAGAATCATGATTAATTTAATAAATGAAATATGTTTTCATCACTCCGCAAAATCGTTTGCACAGATGACACTTAAACATTTTAAAAGAATTGTATTATGGATTTATTTTTTTTTAGTAAAGTGGCAACAAAAGAATTGTAAGCAAATAAAATTAATTTTTAAATTTGCCATATAAATGAAAGATTAAAAGAACTGCTTAAAGTTGTTGCCTCGATTCAAGCTCTTTATAAATGTACTAAAGCAAAATTGGCCGATTCAGAAACTATAAATGGGCTTTAATCATTTCTTACTTTATCATTTGGATTTAAAGTAATGTTACGTTCTTATTTGTGGACCGAAAAAGGTTTAGTGAACGGTACTTTAGACTTTGTTGCGCGTATTAAAGAAAATCACAAGCCATCAGACCAGATACCGCGAATAATCATGGATAAATTTGAATACTGCAGTAATTTAACTTATAAGAATTGGTGCGTACCAATTCCCCCAATAATTAAATTCTGGAAAAATGGAAGCATAAATTGCTCAATAAAACAATCCTTTGCAATCAGTTTTTGCAGTTATAATTCACAAATCTCAAGGTTTGACATCAGATAAAACAGTAGTAGATATTGGGGATAAAGAGACACCAGTTTGCTTAACGTACGTAGCGTTGTCGAGAGTGAAATTCCTTCAAGGTTTATCATTTAATAGAAAATTTCCTTACGAGAGATTCTACAATATAAAAAATTTTCATATGCTGGCATGCAGAAAAAAAGGAGAAATTAGAATTAAAAAAAATACATTTAATAGTTCTTAGTATCAACGAGAGTAGATTTTAATGTTTTTCCAAATATTTTGTTTGAATGTATTATTCTAAGATTGCTATCAAAGATTATTTGATGTGAATTACAAAGATTGAAAACATACCTATTTCAAATCATTTCAAATAACTCCAGAGGCTATTGGGAAATGTAAAAACATCTTTAAAACTTTTGATTAAAAATTAAAAAAATATTTTAAAATTTTGCTTCGAAAATATTTTTATTTATACCAGTCTTATATCCCAGATAAAAAATTGCGAGGAAATTCTTAATTATTTGGCTGAATTTACATTTCTAAAATTTAATTACGCGAAAACATAAGATAAAGTTTTTGCTTAATAAAGATGCAAAAATAATATAAAATAATAATGTTATTTTCAAATATTTATCTTATGAAATAATGCTTCGCGAATCCAAACAAAGCACGGCTTTTGCTAGTTTTATTACAAAAACAAAAGCATAAAAAGAAGTGTTTTTCTCCTGTATGCGTCAAGAGATGGGTTCTTAGATTACTTTTATATAAAAAAAAAATACTTTGGAACATATTTCACAAACAAAGGGCTTTTCCATTCCAGTATCAGTATGAGTGAAGAGATGGATACTCAGAATACTATAGCGAGAAAATTCTTTAAAACATATTTCACAAATAAACGGGTTTTTTCCTCCATGTGTCAAAAAATGTTTTCTTGGATTACTATTCTGAGAAAATCGTGTGGAACATATTTCACAAACAAAAGATTTTTTTTCCTGTGTGTGTTAAAAGATGGGTTCTTAGATTACTTTTACAAGAAAATCTTTTGGAATATATTTCACAAACAAAGGGTTTGCTATTGCAGTATGAGTGAAGAGATGGGTACTTAGAATACTATAACCAGAAAATCCTTTAAAACATATTAAAAAACGGTTTTTTTCCACCGTTTGTCAAAATATGTTTTCTTAGATTACTATTTAGAGAAAATCCTTTGGAACATAGTTTACAAACAAAGAGTTTTCTCCTGTATGCGTCAAGAGATCTTAGATTACTATTCTGAGAAAATGCTTTGCAACATTTTTCACAAACAAAAGTTTTTACACCTATATTAATTGAGAGATGTCTTCTTAGATCATAATTACGAGAAAAACCTTTGAAACATATTTTAAAAAGAAAGGGTTTTTCATCTGCATGAATCAAGGGATGATTCCTTAACTGATAATCATGAGGAAATGCTTCGGAACATATTTCACAAACAAAGGGAACTTCACCTGTATGACTCAAGAGTTGTTTTCTTAGAAAATTTTTCTTATCACCATTTTGAGGATCTAAGAGCTGTTCATTAAAAGGAAGAAATTGCTTCTGTAATTGATGACATTTTCTTAAGTGAAACTAGTTAGAAGTGCCAATCCCAAAACTTTCTTCTATCGCATACGTACATTTTAATATTTTTAAAAAATAATTACTCATTTTAATGCTTTAATAATTTTAATTTAATATTACACCAACTTTGACTTTCATCTTAAATTTGTGATTCGGTCAATTAATCAGAGTAAAAATGAGTTTCGGTCACTGCACGAGCCGATGGACAAGAGCATGATCGGCAGAATTTTTTTTCAAATTCAGGGAATACCTAAGTGCCATATCAAAAATTAATCATACACAAAAATTTTAGTTCAGTTCTAGGCCTAAATTCATACACTTTTAGGGGATGGAACATTGAAAATGTCATAACAATTGCTATTGCATCACCTCCTTCCGGCGTATATTTTTTCTAATTCAGGGAGGATCAACTAACTATAGCTATACACTTACACAAAAAATGTGGTTCAATTCGATGCATAACTTCATACACTTTTGGTCTGTACAATATTGAAAATAGCACAAAATTCGCGATTGCAACGCCCCTTGCGGCGGAATATTTTAAAATTGAAAGAAGATCTGCTTGCCACAGCCAAAAACATTCACAAAAATTTTGGTTCAACTCTGTGCATATCTTCCTACACTTTTTGATGGTAGAATGGCGACATACGGATACACAGACATTTTGTAAAAACATGTTTTTGGAATCTCTGACCTCTAAAATGTGTAAATCCGTCGGAAACCGGAAGTCGAAAAAAATTTCAATTACAATACTTTCTTTTATTGCAGATGGAAGACAATAAAAATTTAGTTTCGGATGATAATAGAAACTTTTTCAGATTATCAATATGGAAAAATTATAGACATTTTTATGGAAGGAAATGACTTATGGAACTTCAGTAAAATAGTTTATCAGTCTTTGAATCCAAGAACAAAAAGATAAATAATAAAACAACACATTTTTTTAATAAATAGCGCTAAATTTTAATTCTGAATTAAGCATGTGAATTTACAAGTTTCATTTCTTTAAAAAGTACAAATTCATACATTAAACTATCACATTATACATTCTTAAGTACTACAGAATTCAAGTATTTCAGCATAGATGTAGATTGATTATGCAGGTGAGCATGTAAGTCACAGAAACTGACTTTCTCATATTTAGATTGATTTAAAGGCAAAATTTATTTCTTTGCATGCCAGTAATTTTACTTTTTTCTCCCATAAAATTCTACGTACTTGTTTAGCATATCCACAATCGATATCAAAATGAAATTTTTGCCTCTGCTGTCCATATGTGCAATCTGAACTCAATTTCACTTGTATTTCTTACAAATTTTACAAATAGTTAATTATATTGTGCAGATATGCATTTATTCCATAATTTTTATAAACTTTTTGAAATTGACAATGAATTTTATACATTTTGAATTACTTTTCATAATAATTCACTTAAGTTTCATAGATCTCTATCATTAACTTTTTTGTAATTTCGGAAACCGCTCTTAACATCATCTCCCCCCTCCTCAATAATATTGTTATCAATGTCTAATAAAAGAATTTTTTTCAAGTAATTATCAAATATGGTGACATTTATTTTTTACTTACTTTATAGTCTCAAACGAAAAGAAATCAATAAAATATCATTTTATGTATGAAATAATTTGAACTAAAAGTAAGACGTATAAAAATTCTATATCATAAGCTGAAACTTCATATTCTTAATAAATTAAGTAAATAATATTAATCATAATTCAAAATAAATTTAATATTTAAAAGGTGCTAAATATTAAAAGTTTTAAAACAATAAAACTTTACAAGACGTTAAAACATTCAATTAACAATTCAATTTAGAACAATTGTGTTAGTAAAGCATTAATAAAAATATAAATAAAGAGTCAAATTAAAAATCACTTGATGATATGAAACACGTTTACCGTGTTTAATATCAAGTGAATGTGGCATTTACGATCATCCATTATTGGAATTTAATCCTTTAATTTTATTATAGTTTTTTTAATCGACAGGATAATGAAATGGTAGTACCCTTGCATGTATCATTTATCAAATCTGTAACAAAAATTACTCACTACAAATTAAATTATTAAAAAGTATGCACTATTCTATTCATTGAAATGAATAAAATAATACATAATATTTTGAATTATTTCTTTAAACGTTAAGCTAAAAATACATAACAAAAAATATGAAGCCAGATAAACATGTGACGACTTTTTATGAAAGTTGCTGTTCAGATTCTGGAATATTTTTATTTAAAATGAAGTCCCCAGTTGTTCATAGTAAGAAAAATATGATAACTGTTAGAAATATTACAACTGATTTCTTCAAAAAAATATAAATGTTTTAATAACATTAAAATTATGTCATAAGCAAAAACCAAATATTATATACAGTCGAGCCTCTATATAACGAAATTCATCGTTCCAGTAAAAAATTCGTTATATAAATTCGATGTATAGAGTATGATGTTAAAAATAGTATTTAATGTGTAAATTTTGAACAAATATTATTTTTGATCTTTTTAATTAAGAATTTGAAATGTTTAAAAGTATATATTAACCTAACATTTTATTTCTTACTTATAAGCAGTTTCAAAAAAGAGAAAAGACATTTATTTGAAAGCTTAATGAAAATCAAATGAGGAAAACTTACATAAATTTCAGAGGAAGAAATCTGTAATTTTTTGTTGTTTTGATTTTAAAATTACAATTGTTACGCTCTCAAAAGAAATTCTCAGATTTTAGCATGGAATGAAAAATTGTAGTTGACATTTTCCTCCATTTGAAGGTCTCTCTTATGTGCTCTCATTGATTCCTTTCTTATATGTGTAACAATTCAATTGACTGCGTTTTGAGAAGGATGTTGAAAGGTGTGTGGGAGGTGGGATGAACTTGTTAGATTTAAAGAATAAGGAGAGAAGTAATATTTATAAAAAAAAAAAACCTCTCCACTGAACGATAAATCAAAAATAAGTGATAGAAAATTGATTCCATATGATTTCGAAGCTTTTTTAAAACTGAATAAATTAAGATCAATTTATGAAAAAATTCGTTATATGGAGATAGATATTTCGCTATATAGAGTCTGTTTTTAATGTAATCATGCGAAAAGGGGACCGTTCTTACTAAAAATTAGTTATATGGAGAAATTCGATGTATGGAGTTTCATTATATAGAGGTTCGACTGTATTTAATTATAATTACAAGAAAATACAGGGTGGGATGTGGAGGTGGATATATTAACCCTTATTATGACATCCATCAAAACAACAATCTAATATGATTATTGATGTCTTTATTATTGCATATAAAATTTTTATACGGATAGAAAGGGGAGAACATGATTAAATTATTTTAAAAAGGGAAGAATCCTTAAAGAGTCATTTAATATTCCAAATCAAAATAATATAAATATCTATACTTTAATTATTAAACATTAAAATCTCACAAGACTTTAACAGAAGAAAATATAGCTTAAAAATACATTTTTGAGGGGTAGAAAAATGTATTTTGAAAATCTCAGAAGACTAAAAGAAGAAAATATAGCTTAAAAATACGTTTTTGGGGGGTAGAAAAATGACAGTCTCCAATTATCTCCAATAATATACCGTTATTTTTATTTATTGTATATTAATAATATACTCATATTTTAATTATAATATCTTTGTAATGCAATTAGTCCTTGAACCACATAATTGTTTTAATGCTTTTTGATTTTAAGTTAGTTTAAATCTTCTTAGAACAAAAAAACAGACAATGAAACTAATAAAATTTTCGACTTTTTATCTTATTCAAATATGCCTTTTAATGATTGAGATAATAAAAGTTCACAATTGGAGAATCTAAAACTTTAAGTAATCTCTAAATTTAATATTAGTCAATAAAAAATTCATAATGTGAGTTTTATTAATCACCAACACGCATAAATATTGAGTTATATATAGTATATAAGAACCATACTTTGTTAAATAATGTATTATGAAAAAACAGTCTAACTTAATATTTTAAAACTTCATTAGTATTAATATCTGAAAAGTACTTACTCCTACATATAAAAAAAATGTAATTTTATTTGAACAGAAAAAAAGAGAAATCATGAAAGCAACTGAACTCTTTGTCAAAAAGTTACATAATTTAGTTTCACGCTATAATATTCTGTATGCATTGATAGCGGATAAAAAACACTCCAGGAAATAAAGCGTACCTATTTACAAATCACATGTTTAAATAACTCTGATAACAATGCACATGATTAACCTTAGAATATAAACACCAGACTGAGGAGATTTTTTTTAAATTCGGCATCTTTACTCTCTTTGGACAGAAAGGCGGGGCTTTAAATGTTATCTCAACAAATGTCATTGCCTGAATGATAAAATTTTGTAAAGTGCGGAGAGTTAGAATATTAGGTATTTTACATATTTTTTAAAAATTGAGCCTCCCTTGTTTGTTTTTTTTTTGGGGGGGGGGGGGGGTGGCGGCTGTGTGTGTACGAGTAAGGATACAAACTCCAATTCTTTAGCGGCTTTAATCTTTAACATTTTATCAAGATGTTTTCAAAGTGTATAAACATCAGATTTCAGATGAGTTTCTCTTGATTTACGCTATTCTTAGGAGGGGGAGTATAAAATCTATGATTATATTCCTCATAAAACTGTACAAGCAGGACCCGACTTAGACAGTGGTAGACCCACAATATTAGGAGCCCCCCCCCTTCTAACTTAAAACTTTTCGTAAATGACACTGAAGTGACTAAAATGCATACCTATTGTATGTGTACATAAATTTCATACCAAGTACAATTCATATCGATAAATATAATTGCTGAAGGAAGATAACTTAACAAACTATAGTATGCAATCTTTTTCGGTTACAGGAATATAGGGATAAATGTGAGATCTTAAGGGGGCATGAAGCACGGAAACAGAGGAGGTAGGACAAGAGAGCCAATTATAACTGAAAAAAAAGAATTTTGGTCAATTCTGGCCATTTTTTATCAGTTGACATTCTTTTAACAAAAAACATAAACTTATATCTGTCCTTGGGGGCTCCCTCAAGCCGGGAGGCCCGGGGAAGTTGCCCCGCATGCCCCTGCATTAGTCAGACCATATGTACAAGAGGCCATTATTATTTTATATACCTCCCCCTCTAATTTTCATAAAAAGCTAAATATAAGAGCACGAGAATTTTGTTATAACCAGTATTCACATTGTAGCCGACACGCGCTGAAATTTTGTGTTCGTGAGCAATGTCATATAATTTTGTATGGGAAATTGACCATTTCTTTTTAACTGAAGCTCCCTAAATTTTAATACAGCGCAAACATAAGAGAGTCACTAAGAACCACAAGTAACTTAATACCTTTGATGGTGAATAAAAATATTGTTCAAATCTTAGACAGCTAAGAATTAATAATCTGAAATTCTCTGTTCCTAAATATAAAAATATATCCTGTTAATTGATGAGAGAGAGAGAGCGAGAATTCCTGTAAGGAACTGAACTCTATAATAAAAAAAATTCATAATTTAATAACAATATCTATTTTTAATTTTTATGCTATTGTAGTCTATATGTATTGTGTTTTATTGTTATTGAACCTTTGAAATGTTGATGCTTGATCGTATATTGATTTAAACATTTAAAATATTTCTATTTGAAAATTATATTTTTTGAGAAATATTTAAAAATCTGATTTGGAATAAAGATTTAATTATCTTTTTTCCCTCCGCTTTTAAGTATTTTACTTTTTCGTTAATGATTTATAAATGTTGCGTTATATGGGGAGAAACCGATTGAAATCTGTTTAACATCTTGCGGCATGGTGGTATATCTATGAAATCACTCAATTTTAATTTCCAAACGCTACATTGACATCGGAATTTCGGTAAAAAAAATTACGGTTCATTTAATGCGTGAAATATAGTTTTTTTCTTATTTACAAATACAGTTGTCTTCAAATTCTGGTAACAGTGATTAATAACATTTAAGGAATGAATTTGCCCTGCGTAGCAAAGGGTTAACAATTTAACCAGCTATAATGGTAATCTGTCTATATCGGTACTTTTTCTAATCCCTTTAGAATCATTATATACGTTTTCACAATATAATTTAAAAGTTACACAAAATTCGAATGAAATTCGAACAATAGTTATAATTTAGAAAATATTTTTTAACGTATAACATTTTTTTAAATTCATTAATAGTAATTAATAATAATTAATTTTATATATTATTAAACAGCAAATGTGATGCAAGTAAAATAATAATAATGA
The DNA here is from genome assembly GCA_964019185.1 of Maratus speculifer. NCBI lineage: Eukaryota > Metazoa > Arthropoda > Arachnida > Araneae > Salticidae > Maratus > Maratus speculifer. Next base: position 356,953,991 of record OZ025296.1, read on the forward strand.
TAACAATAATATAAAAAACAGGTTTAAATATTTAGTATTATAATTAAATGAAAAACTTTGAAATTATTTTACAAGTAAGAAAAATCATGCGTTAAGCATAGATTATGAAGCACTTTCCAACACTTAATAAAATCTTTAACAAAACTTTGTTATTTAGGGAAATAATAGTGTATTGCCAAATATACCCAAATATGTATTCCAGTACATTAGAACAGCCCTGTATTTCATATGTCAGTTCATATAATGGGAAAATTTAGCTTAGCAAGAAAATACCCAGTAGCTTGAAATTTCTTTTTCAGCAATTCATACTATTAGATGGAAACAAACTTCAATACTTTTGTTCAGCCCTGTAGTTTACATTGTACCTTTATTACACGTCAGCATTAGGCTAAAATTTATTGTAAACTAAAACACTTTTAAAACAACTGAAATCACATTCTCATAAATCATTATTCATAGGCGTCCATGTACCGAATTCTTTGCGTGGCCCTGTATATCCCTTTATCTATATTCTTCAACATTTCTCAGTTAATTGAATGCAGCTCAGAGTAAAAATGCATAGCTTATTTAAGAACCACGTTTAAATAATTTACGCTCATAATCAGTAACGTTGGTGAGCTCTTTTGGGTAGCCCTGTATATCAACTATAACATTTATACACACCATATAATGTGCATATATTAAGCGAAATATAAACGCGAATATCATAATTAAAATGCATTTCATCATCGGACACATATACAGTACTTCGAAAAGAATATACTATTTGAAATCTTTTGTATGGCCCTGTAAATGCTATGTACTTCATATTATTCAAGACAGTAGCGTATAATTTATATTAAGCTTCATGACATATATCAATTTCATTATACATGAAAAAGCTTAATATATTTAAAATATGTCACACACAATTCCCCCTTTTATCATTATCTAATGAAATTCTTTTGTGTGGCCCTGTAAATGAATAATAGCTACATTTTCACCTTATATTTTATAGAATGCATATATTTTAATATGTTTGACAGGGTATAACATCTTTAAAATTCCTTTGAAACGATTTTCCCCCATAGGCCGTAATGCAATAGGAAACTTTTGATTCGCCCTGTAGATAAACTAATCATGGTAGAAACTTCATTTTCGATAGGACTTGTGCTAGGGCAAACTTCAATAACGTCCTAAAATTTCATGGCAATCCGAGTATATTAACGATTTTTCCTCATGGGCCGTAATGTAATGGAAAACTTTTGATTCGCCCTGTAGATAAACTAATCATAATAGAATCTTCATTTTCAATAGGGTTCGTGCTAGGGTAAAAGTCAATTACGTCCTAAAATTTCAGGGCAATCCGAGTATATTAACGATTTTTCCCCATAGGCCGTAATGCAATGGGAAACTTTTGATTCGCCCTGTAGATAAACTAACAATGATAGAAACTTCATTTTCAATAAGACTTGTGCTACGGTAAACGTCAATAACGTCCTAAAATTTCATGGCAATCCGAGTATATTAACGATTTTTCCCCATAGGTCGTAATGTAATGGGAAACTTTTGATTCTCTCTGTAGATAAACTAATCATAGTAGATACTTCATTTTCAATAGGGTTCGTGCTAGAGTAAATCTCAATAATGTAAAAAATTTCATAGCAATCCGAGTATATTTACGGGAGTTAGAGCGCAGACAGACGGACAGACGGCCAGACAAACCGAATGCATAAGCACTTTTCAACTTTGTTGGAAAGTGCTAAAAAAAGAACATAAAAAGAAAATAAAGTATGTATTCCTCAAAATAATAAATTAAATAAGCGCAACATGTAAATGTTTAAAAATATATTATTTTGATGAAATATAATCTTATGGAAAATAAAAATAAAATGAAATTTGTAAACAATAATATTCTATGAAATCGTCAAGTTTCACCCGAAGAAACTAAAACTCGTCACTTTTATGCGTTTTGCATTTACATTAAAATTATTTTGCAATAAAATAACATTCTTAATCATTTACAGAAAACACCATTCTCTAAGTATTTTTTAACCAAATCTCTAAAGCATTCGAATACAATAAGCAACTTGACAAATGATTTATTTAAGTTCACTTATTGTGCGGTGGAAGAAATAAACGTTTGAAAAAACGCTTTCTTTACTTCCAGACTCGAACAACGGGGGAAACCACAAACGCGAATAAGCTCCTTTAACCATTTCGATGCAACAAATGCTCACCGTCTAAACGCGGTTTTAACCATTTAGAAAGCTAATACTCTGAGCGCGTATACACGCCTATAACGATTCAGGAGAGCAACATTCTAGGCGCGAATACGCGCTCATAACCTAGAAACGGTTAAAAATATTTTTGTTTTGTGTAACCAATAATCCTTTCGGAACAAGATAAAGTAATGTATCTGTAACTCATTCTAAACAGTATTACAATTAACTGACGTATTAAAAGAATTAAATAGTAAGTTAGTTTAATGATACTTATAAGTACCATAGGGTAGATAAATAATTAAGGGAGTATACTGTAATTATTGCCATTTAAAAATCAGACCAGACTGCTATTCCTTTAGAAAATAATAACCAGAATAGGAAATTAAGGAACTGAAAAAATTACTTAAACTATCACAAATGACATAACATTTAGGATATTTTTTTATTATAATCCTGATGAGAAAAACAAAATTTTAAAACACTTTTACCAATATTTACTTATATTTCAAACGTCATTAGACAGTTATTATTATTTAAATTATCAATTAATGTATGAAACACACTTACACACGCATATTTTTTTTCAATATTATGGCTAAGTCACGGGGTCCATTCCATTTACAAAACTACTATTTTCAGCTTAAATATTAATAAGAAAATCAATTTTACCATCAAAGAACTTTATTGTGGGAAATCAGGTATAAAAAAGATTTTTTTTCACATAAATAATATCAATAATTATAAAAGCTTATATGATTAAAAAACAGAGATATGTAATATTCTTCAGGTAATATAGAGAATGACAAAAATAAAATTGTGTTTGCTATGGCTCATGGTATAATATCTGATGTGCTGATTTACTGGTTTAATAGGCAAATTTTTGTGTGTTACTGTTTTTAGAATTGATTCTTTATTTCTACAGTATGCTACGATTAGTTATCTGCAATTAACAAATTTTAGGAGCAAAATGTAGCACTTAAATAGCATTTTTGATGTTTTGTTTTTTTTTAATCTTTCATAACATATTTCTTGTTATGACATTAACAGAGGAATAGGTCAACAAATCTTTAGAAAAAATCTTTTAACACATATCTCTCACACAAAATGCTTCTCTTCAATATGAATTAAACCCTATCTCTGAAAAAATTTTTAGTTGCATATCAACACACAAAAGGTATGAATGAATATGAATTATGGTTTATGAATTGACAGATGCTTGCTTGATTCGCACATTTGAGAGAATTTATTGTTTCATATCTCGCATACAAGGTTTTTAACCAGTGTGTTTTAAAATATGCCTCCTTAAATTTCCCTTTCGAGAGAATTTATTGTTGCATATATCACACACAAACGGTTTCTCACCACTATGAGTTACCAGATGGCTGTTTAAATGGCCCTTTTGAGAGAATTTCTTGTTGCATACCTCACATTCAAACGGTTTCTCACCACTATGAGTTACCAGATGGCTGTTTAAATGGCCCTTTTGAGAGAATTTCTTGTTGCATACCTCACATTCAAACGGTTTCTCACCACTATGAGTTACCAGATGGCTGTTTAAATGGCCCTTTTGAGAGAATTTCTTGTTGCATACCTCACATTCAAACGGTTTCTCACCAGTATGAGTTAACAGATGCTTGCTTAAATTGATTTTTAGAGAGAATTTATTGTTGCATATATCACACACAAACGGTTTCTCACCACTATGAGTTACCAGATGGCTGTTTAAATGGCCCTTTTGAGAGAATGTCTTGTTGCATACCTCACATTCAAACGGTTTTTCACCACTATGAGTAAAAAGATGTCTGTTTAAATTTCCTTGTAGAGAGAATTTCTTGTTGCATATATCACATACAAACGGTTTCTCATGACTATGAGTTAAATGATGCCTGCTCAAATCTCCCTTTTGAGAGAATTTCTTGTTGCATACCTCACATTCAAAAGGTTTTTCACCAGTATGAGTTAACATATGTCTGCTTAAGCTGTCCATTCGAGAGAATTTCTTGTTGCATATATCGCACACAAACGGTTTCTCGCCAGTATGAGTTAACAGATGTCTGATTAATTGGCTCTTGTGAGATAATTCTTTGTTGCATACATCACACAAAAAAGACTGTTTTGGGATAAATTCTTGCATAACTCACAAACAAAAGTTTTTTCTGGCTGTAAGACAGAAGCTGTTTTTTTCAAAAATCCCTCATAAAAATATTTGTTTCACACATTGAAGGTTGTTTGAGTGATGTGATGTGTCAGATTAATGATTCTATGCTTCTGCAATAAAATAAAATTAGTTAATATCAGCTTTTACATTTCATAAATAAAATACAATAAATAAACTTATCACGAAAATTTAAAATCAATGTAGAAATAAAATTGTAATAAAATTACTACCATAGTATTAAAAATTGCAGTAGACTTCCAATTATCTCAAGTTAGCAGAATCAATGGTGTCAGTTGCCCTTTTAACAGTATAAAGATTAAATTATACAAGTAAATAAATTAAATAAATAGTAACAATTAAAAATTAAATAACTTATTATAAATAAAATATAAAGTAAGTTTGTGGAGAAAATTTTATAACTTAATATCATCTAAAAAACGATAATACGCTTAATAAAGTATAGAGAAAAAATAATTTTTTTTTTTGTGTGTGTCTGCGAAATTTTAAAATGTAAATGTTTTTAGTAAGGAATTCTTCAAATTTCAGATTTTTTAAAAATCTAAATCAGGGGTGCAAAACTCTGGGCGCCAGAGGGTTGTCTCTCACCACTAAAATTTTAAAGTTTTTTTCGCTCAAAATTTAATAATATTCTAGCAGGAATTTTACACGAAATATTAGACGAAGAAAAACGAAATAAATTTTGTGGTGAGAAACTGCCTGCTGGCACCTAGATTTGTGCACCCCTGATCTAAAAGTTAATTTTTATTGCTAAATCATTCTACATCATTTAATATAATTTACACTATAATTAAATAATGTAATTAATGGCATAGCTAAGTGGATGCCATCGATATCCCCCGATAAATAAATAAACTTATCACGAAAATTTAAAATCAATGTAGAAAATAAATTGTAATAAAATTCTTACCTTTGTATTAAACACTACAGTAGACTCCCAAATGTCTGAAGTTAGCGGAATCACATGTGGGTCAGATGCCTTTCCTAACATTATAAAGGTTAAATTGTAAATAAAATAAACATCAACAATTTAAAAATAAATAACATACTATAAATATATTATGAAGTAAATTTCAGAAGAAAATTCTACAACTTAATATCATCTAAAGAAACGATAATACATTTTACAAAGTACAGAGATATTTATTTTATTTTATTTTTGTGGCTATGGAATTTTATTAATCAAATGTGTTTAGTAAGAAATTCTCCAGATATTTGATTTTTTAAAATCTAAATGTTAACTTTTGTTGCTAAATCATTCTTTATCATTTAATATAATTTACACTGTACTTAAATAATGTAATCAGTGGCATAGCCAAGTGGATGCCTATCCCCCCTCCTCAAACGGAGTATCGGATTTTCTGAATCGCGCAATCAACAACACCAAAAATTACTAAAACAGAATCACAAAGAACCCATGAAAAATTCCATTTTACACACGTATTGAATGGTATTATCTCAAACGGCATAATTCAAAATTATATCTTTTGCCAAATATATCTTTTCTGTGTTTAGCAAATTTTCAACATGAACATATTGTGTTTTAACTGTATCCTCGAAAACTATTCCAACGTATTTTCTGTGTAGTGCACCTGTGAAGATTATAAATATATTACGATGAATTCTCTGAAGGTGACCTATCTTTAAAGATAAAGGAAATCAGGATTACACGAAAACAACACTTTGTATTTACAGTGCCTAAAACTTGAAACCTATCCAAAACGGAGCACTATGCAGTTGTGTTCCCTTCTTGGAAGATTTTTGGTGAACACGGAATTGTAAATGAAAACATTTTACAGTTCCGAAGTATAAGTATACCTGCTAAGAAGGAAATGGGCTTTGATGGAACCAACTGTTGCTGACACTTAAGGGAAAAGAAAAGGGACCAGTTTATACAAATGCCATAACAGCATACTGATTGAGTTTTGAGACTTTATCTTTGTTTATTTAGTAATTTTATATCAAATAATATTACAACTATCTTCAGGGCCATAGCTATAAGTGAATAATAGAGGGGGGGGGCTCAAGAAATTGAAGGGGAGGGCTCATATTTTCTCTCTATGACTTAGAAAGATAAATTAGTACATTCACACCGTAATTAATATGTTTCTCATTAAACTGTTGTAATAATAGAGTAAACTGTTGTAACTCTTCCTTTTATGCTAAGAAAAGAATAGGATGATCAAAAATTCAAGTGTATGACGAGTGCACTACTAAACATTGTGTTAGCTTCCTATGTGCAAACCGGATGAGCGCGTGTTTAATCACATACTTTAGTTACAATTTAGCATTTTCGCAAAACTGTGAGAAATCCTCAAAATTAAATTAGATTTTTGAACATAATTTCATTTGGATTTTCGGAACATCAATTCATTGAGTGATATTGGAATATTTTCCAGGGGAGCTCAAAATAATTTAGGAACGGGGTGCCTAAGCCACCCGTAGCACCCCCTTAACTATGGCCCTGCGTGTCCTACATGGAATTAATAAAAGTAACTGTATTCTTAAACTTGTTAATTTTGAACTTTTAAATTTTAGAATTTTTTAAATGCCTTCGGAAATCTGACTATCATTTAGTATCTTCTATTCTAAAACATGTTGATGATGTCTTTTCAGCTCTAAAACAGTTTTTGTCAATCAGTCAGCAAGAAATAAGAAACTGGCACTTAACAGTTTGTTGACCAATTCAAAAGAGCAGATTTCCTGGCGACAGAAAACTTTAATTCATATATTTTTTAATCAACATATTGCTTGTCAAGGTTGGCTATTCCATGTGGAGAGATATTACATCTCACGATAAATCTGAAAAATATTTCTGCAGATCAATGCATCTTTCTCATTTGAATTCTTTTATTGCAACTCTCGTTGACATTTAGGGAAAGAGCTGAGTGATATTGGAAGGTTTTGATCTTCAAGCGGGTTTTTACAAAATATTGGCAATTTTTGTCATTGAAATTTTCAACCGGAGAAATTTTAAAATATATAAATAGATTTCGAAAAGTAGATTTTTTATGTATTTATTTAGTATTGTAATTTTGTTTTTATTCATGAATGCAGTTAAGGAACTATGGGAAAATTCATAATTATTGTATGAATTCAAAATGATATGAAAAACATCGGAAACAGTTTTTTGCACTGATTAGCAACAAATTCAAAGGGTGCCCCCCCTCTCAAAGCATCGAAATATCTCCCCAGAACCTTTAGGACTTTATGCTTATGAATCGCCTGGCAGTGCTACATGTCTTCGAAATTTCAAAGTGCTCTTTCCAGAATTACAAAAATCCCTCCTGCAGAATAATGTCTCAGTCATCTGAAATGACCTTAATTGTGACTTGTGAGACTTAATATTGCTCACAGAAACTTGACGGATGGACGGACAGTTGTGCATGACGAGGGTGATGGTGATGTTTTTTAACAAACAGTTATCATGGATGCCTATTCTTACCTCTAATCAGGATTGGCAAAAAACCTGCTTTTTTCGTAAAACCCCCAAAAACCCGGTTTATTTTGTTTTAAACCAGGTTTTTTTAAAACAACTTTTTTATCACATATACATACATATTTATAGATAAAAATAGACACTGTTGGATTATATGTAGTGTAAATTCATTTAAAATAATTTAAATTAAATTATTACAGGGGAAAAAAATCCTATTTTAATTTAAACAGTTTTAGTAAACAGTCTTATGTTCTACCATTCAAAGAATAAACTGCTCTACACAGTGAAACATTGATATTCTGAAAATCTTTATAAACAATTTTTTGATTACTAATAATAAACATTTGGACGTAGTTTGATATAAATATAATATACTTTTCCACAGTTATTCAAATAAATTTCAAATACTTTTGGGATTTTATTTTTTGAGTGACAACTTGAAACCAACATTTTTGGTCATTAGATTCAGCAGATAACAGGGAAGAATAAGATCCTTATTATAAAAATGCTATAACTAGCACCCAATCTTTGAATAATCACTTATGTCTTATTCAACTTCATATTTTGATTTTAATTCTTAAAGATAATCTCCCCAATCAAAAACAATTTCTTTTACAGCTTAAGCAAAATCTTAAAGGTCATAGTGTTATGTTATTAATTACATTAAATAATTTGATTTTAAATAAATATACATATATATATAAATATATATATACATTATACTAAATGTTGGATAGTTTTAATCTATTTTATTTTTGATCAGTTCACATGTTTGAAGTTCTTTCTTTAGAGCTTATATTTTAACTAATGCAATTTGATTTTAATCCTATACATAAAAAAATGACCTATATCTAATGCTATTGCTGAAATAGAGTGTCAAAAGAAGAAATCATTTATATCCAATGATTTGAAACATGGAACTAATAAAGAAATAGGAGAAAATATCGTTAGATTTCTTTCAAAAAACCAGTTGGTTTAAACCGTGCCAATCCTGCCCTTGATAGTTTTTTCATTTCATTTCAAAACAACCGGTTTGTGAAAAAAGAAAGAAACTCGTTATTTTACCAGGAAATGATTGCATTTGTACATCATTAACTCTTATGAAGATCACCATTAAAGCTTACAATAGGCACCCTCAAACCTGCCCTTGATAGTTTTTTCATTTCATTTCAAAACAACCGGTTTGCGAAAAAAGAAAGAAACTCGTTATTTTACCAGGAAATGTTTGCATTTGTACATCATTAACTCTTATGAAGATCACCATTAAAGCTTACAATAGGCACCCTCAAACCCACACATCATTTAGGGATGTAAACAATGAAACATTCAGTTCAGATAGAGGGACAAAATTTGACTTTTTTAGTTTCCCATCCATTCCATATGTATTTTAATTTGTAACTTTTATTAATATTACTGAATTCATGTTTTTTCATGAAGAATGAATAAATTGATTTCTGAAAAAAATCAGGCTAGTGCTGATATCAGTGGTAGTCGCAATCTTACCAAATACATTTGCAAGCTTATTTGGTTATTAGGTCTGGTTAACCTGAAATAAAACTTTCTTATTTTATGATTTTGATGCGAATCAGTAATGTACCTTTTTAGGCAAGTTTCATTAATAATTTAGGAAAAATACATTTCATATTTGTAATGAATGTTTAATAATATATTATTGATTATTAACTTGACCTTTGCTTTAAACATGTTATATACATTCAAATTATCTAAATTTTAATTATTTTAGTTAAAAGTTTAGTTTATAAAATTGTTAGAAAAAACGCAAATATGTCATATCTATAAATAAACGGTAAAAAAACGAGAAAAAACGTAAATTCAGGCGAAAAAAACGCAGAAAAAAAGGAGAAATTTGAAAAAAGAACATGAAATCTATTAAAAAATCTCGAAAAAACAAACATTTCATAAAGATTCATGATTCATTCATTTCATCATGATTTATATTTGACGGACGGTTTAATCATGATGAAATGAATGGATCATGAATCTTTGATGAACTGTGTGTTTTTTCGAGATTTTTTTAATAGATTTCATTCCTTTTATGCTTTTTTAGAAATTTCTTCTTTTTTCTGCGCTTTTTCGACAGGAAGTAAGTTTTATTTTTTTTTTTTAAACGCAAATTTTTCCAACTATTGCTTCAAGTATCAAAATTCATTATTCATTCAAATATTCATGATTCATTCAATTCATCATGATTCATCCCCATAAAAACGCAATTTTTTTTAAGTATCGCGAAAAAACTGATGAATATTCTGATGCTTCTGATGAATATTTTTTTATTTTAATGCATTTTCGGAGGTGCGGCGCTTACGGTATGTGCGGCGCATACGCCCGAAAATACGGTATATTGTTAGCATTCATGATAGTTTCAATTGCATTATTAATTACATTCAAATTATTGTTTAAAAAATGTAATCAGAGCAATGACCAGAAATCTGAAAAATCTCTGGTTCCAGGCTATGGGATTCCAGGTGGGGAGGTCTATGGTAATACTTTTAAAATAGCAAATAAATATAAATACATTCTCTTTTGTTTAAAGATGATTATGGCCAATTATTCTGAGTACCTGAATTATTTGTAAATAAGAGTAGAACTGATGTAAGGTTTAAAAAATATTTTAAAGAAGTTTTCTGAGTTTTCAGTTTGGCTGTATAGTTTTAGATTCGGCAGACTGAATAGTTTGATATTCAGTATTATAACCGAATATTGAATACTGAACCCAATGGAATATTGGATGCAGCCCTATTAAAAATCTATGTGATGGAAAAAACATTGTTTAGGACAAATATTCTCCCCTAATTAAAGAAAATCCATCGTCTGTCATAAATTTCAGCAAAGTCTCTTATTTGATTTTTTTTGAGATACAATTAATTAATCAGACAAAACATCGCAAGCCTTTATTTCTAAAGACTACACATAAAACACATATGGAAATTTAGATAGAAATTTCCTCATATTTCCTCATAGAAATTTCCTCAAAATAAAACTAACAACAGTGATACTTTTGTCACTTATAATAATATTAATATAAGGTATTAAGTACAGTTAATGTGCGATTACATTCTCAACTATTTTAACTCATAGTTTTATCTTCTATACTAATGATAGTTTAGTATTTAGCTAAACTTTAGTACTTTTCTATATTTTAATATTTTTCTGAAAAGTAAAATGTAGTACCTATATGACAGCAAAATTTCTCTTCCAAAAAAAAAAAAATCCTTTGATTTTAAATTATTTGTTTTAGAATATAAGAAAATTACATTCATAGCCATGAAATTTAAAATCTTATAAATTGAATGTGTTTTGTATTTTATGAATTAAATGTTAAATAATAACTCAAATGATAATTTTAATAGTGTAAAGTTTACTTAAAAAAAAAAATATGCTGATCAGAAGGAAATTATCTGTTTCAAAGATTATGCAAAATTGCTTAAAAATTTAAAGCCTGAATGTACTTGGCTTAATAGTTACTATTCGGCTTGTCAAATATTTAGTTTATCTGTGTTTCATATATTTTAAGTGATTGTAAATGTAAGCAAAATTAAAGTTGCGACACTTAAAATTTTGTGTCATCTTACCTTCAACTCACAAGTTGCAGAATTTTTGAGAAGAAGCCTAACGACAAAATAAATGAGTAAATAAAAATTGCTTACCATTAATTTATTTTAATAAAGAGGATGGGCCAGAAAATTGGTTTAAAAAATTAGCTATTGTTAATATCAGAACATACATACACTTATTTCCTAGATGTTATCACGCGGTATAAAGAGACGCTAACACAATGATTATTGGATAAAGAGACGCTAACACAATGAATGAATCGGAGGATTTGAACGACTCGTAAGAACTCATTCAAATATATTGAACCATTCAGTAAATATGTGCAACAGAAATGTTCAAAAACCAGTGGCGTAGCTAAGAGGGGGGCAAGGGGGGGGGTCCGCCCCGGGCGCCGAGGCCTAGGGGCTCCAAATTGAGAGAAATTGTTATATATCTATATTGGGGTGGGGGCGCCAAAAAACATAGCTACGCTACTGTCAAAAACATTTATTTATAAACCAGGAATAGATAGCATTAGTCAAAATCCGTGAATAGAACGCTTAACCAAGGTATCTGTTTTGAATTTTGACACAATATGATTTTGAAAAATTACAAAAAAATTTATTGGTAAAGCTTATTTCTGTTAATGTCTGGTCTGAAAACTAACATTATAAACAGGGTTAAAAAAAAGAATAATATTTATATTCTCATTGCAACATTTTTATTAATAAAAATATCAGCTTAACCATTAATTAGTTAACTAAATGGGAGTTTCTAAATTTAAGGAATGAATCTTTTTTAATAAATCATGATGTAAAAATCCGTGATTTATTTCTGCATTTGGCGTCTTGTCTTTTGCCTTTTTTGTTTTATCAGGTAACATTTAAAAAATCAGTTTACTTATTCCACCCTCTTTACAAAAATACGATTTTGCTCAAGTAGTTTCTTTGATTACGCTTTTGCAAAAATTTCTAAAAACCACGATTTAATCTTCTTTTTGCAATAATTAGTAATTTCAAGCATTATCAAAATGCTTTATTTGTAGTTGACAATTATATTAGTGTATTTATTTGTAATTAGTTCGGCAAATATTATATAATTTAAATTTGAAAACAACTCAAATGATAATTTTAATAGAGTAAAGTTTACGTCTAAAAAAATCCTGCTTATCATAAGGAAAGCATCTATCTGTTTCCAATATTATGCAAAATTTTTTAAAAATTTAACACCAATAAAATGTAACACCTTAAAGTACTGGGCTTGGGAGTTACTATTCAGCTTGTAAAATATTCAGTTTATCTGTGTGCCGAAAATTTTACATGATTGTAAATGTAAGCAAAAGTTTAAATTGCCACACTTAAAATTTTGTGTCGTTATATTTTCATCTCACAAGTTGCAGAATTTTTGAGAAGAAGAGTAACGACAAAATAAATAAAAAAAGCTTACCATTAATTTATTTTAATAGAGAGGATGGTTCAGAAAATTGATTTAAAATATTAGCTATTGTTAATTTCAGAACACACTTATTTCCTAGATGTTATGTCAAGAGTAAAGCGACGCTAACACGATGAATGAATCGGAAGAAATGAATGACTCGAAAGAATTCATTCAGGTATAGTGAATCATTCAATAAATCTCTGCAATAAAAATGTTCAAAAACATTTATTTATAAAACAAGAATAGATAGCATTAGTCAAAATCCGTGAATAAAGCACTAATACAAGGTATCAGGCTTAAATTTTGACACATTAAAAACTAACAGGAAAATTTATGTGTAAAGCTTGCTTCTGATAATGTCTGGTCTGATAACTAACACTATAAACAGGGATAAAAAAAATAATATTTATACTGTCATTGCAACATTTTTATTAATAAATAGCAGCTTTATCATTGGCCGTGTTCAGCTGTTACGCGCGCTGGACGCGCGCGCTCAGGGCCACTGATATGGAGTGGGTACCTATAGTGGACGGGATGTGCGTTCAGTACTCGCTACTGTGCCATTCGCTACTGTAACTGTGCGCTCGATAACAGATGGAGAACAGATCACGGATGTAATTACTTGTGGTGCCAATTATAAGGATAATCTGTTAAAAATGAATGTGAACTCGATGGCTGTATGGTCAGAGTGCTGAGCTTGTACCCAGACGATACGGGTTCGAAACCTGCGCGGTCCAAAAGTTGATTTGTGTTTTTTTTTGGTTGCTTTTCATTAATAAATAAGACATTTTTATTAAAGATAAATTTTATATTAATAATACAGAAGCACATGTATTTCTATTATAATAATAAAATACTTATTCAAATACGAGAAAATGAGATTTTCGCGGAGAAAGTTTTAATATTCTAATTATCCTTTTAATATTCTAAATTTAGAATATTAAAAGGATAATTAGAACGATATTAATATCGTTCCAAAGTGATTTATATATATATTAAGCAAATGAAAAAAAAAGTTTTCTGCGAAAATCTCCGTATACGCATAAAAAATTATTAATGTTCTACTTTTTTTTTTTTTTTTTTTTTTTTAGAAGTAGGTTTTTATTGAGATTAGGATGCAAATATAATGCATGCGTGGATATTTTACGGTGTTAAAGTCAAAATGGAAAATATTATAAAAGCAAAATGTAAAAGATATACATTTTTTAAAATTAAGAATATCTGCATACATATATTTTAAAGAGGTGAAATATTTGGAGTTTGCCTTCTAGTTTTGTAATGAATAAAGTATGATTAGAATGTTTATAATTTTTCTATTGAAAGTATAAATAAGTATTTTGCTTATACTAACATAATTTCGGATGTCGTTTGTTTGTCATATTTTATGACATATTTTGGCCTGTTATCCACACGGTATTAAAATATACAATCATTAAATAAGAAATATATACATACTAAAACTTCTTCTGAAAAATTATCTAACTAACAATGCAAATTCCATTGAAATCAATCCAGTATTGTAGATTACAAATCAATCTTGTAATATGTGGATACAGGGCCATCGCTAAGACTTTTTATTGGTGGGGGAGAAAACCTTAATATTGTCAAGTCAAATTTTTATATTCGCCAACTCGTTTTATAATTTTGCTAAGTTAACGCACTTTGAAAATGTAATACAGTTCTTATTTGTAAAAAAATTAATAATATTCCCAATTAGAGTTGTAACTTTTGCAAATTCTATCAAAAATAGAAAATGTATTGCAGTTTTTATTAAAATTTTAATTAAATTTGACATAAAAGTTTTAATTTTGCAAAGTGTAACAACATTTGTAAATGTTTTGGGAGGGTAAGCTCCCCCTGTCCCCGCCCTTAGCTAGTCCTCCGTGTGAATATCTCAACCTTCGTTTATCAACAGCATTCTAGTAATTACAACAATAGAATCAACAGTATTCTATTATTTAATACGAAAAGTATAAAGCAACTGATAAATGATTTTTAAATAAATAAAAAGAAATTTATTAAAAAATTTAAATTGTATTAGTCAACCTTCCAACTTTGTTTACAAACAAAGTGCAACCAATAACAGATAAGCACAAAATGCACAATCACGTGATCAAATTGCCCAGCAGTTTTACGCGCGTAACGCGCGTCAGCTTTTAGCACGGATGGATGTCTTATTTTAAATGCTGATCGGGCTTAATTACATGAAATAGGTAACGTGATACTTTTCCGGAATACTTTTAATTTTATTTGAGTGGTCACAGGTATGTATTTCTGTTACGAAAATCATGTTTTAAAAGGATAAAGAGCTATGGTATTTGTATTTACCAATTCTAAACCATAAAAATAATACAATAATTGAATAATTTTAAAATTCTCTTCTTCGATAACACCTACTCCAAGCAGAATCTTCTGAGTGCGCGCGCACAAAAAAAGCGTCTTTTGAACACGGCCATTAATTAGTTAACTAAATGGGAGTTTCTCAATTTAAGGAATGAATCCTTTTCAATAAATCATGATGTAAATCTTCCGCGATTCATTTCTGCATTTGTCTTGTCTTTTGCTTCTTTTGTTTTATCAGGTAGCATTTGAATAATCAGACCTTTCGACAGCACATCATCTGCTTTTTACCACCGCAGCTGCCTGCGAGATGAACATTAGACTCTTTTTATCATCATGATGAACTTGAACTCTGCTTAGATCGTCTCTTGTTCGATTGAATTTAATGTGTGCATCACGCACATGTTGGTATTCCAATACCAATCGCAATTTAGCCTTTGAATCAATGGCAGATGTCAGGGAGGAGGACGATGGGCGATCGCCCCCCCCCCTCTTGAGCCCAATAGAGCATCTGCAGAACAACGTTAGATGCGCACGCAGTAAAGTTGTTGGTCCTAAACTTGAGATCGGCACGACCCGGGTCGGGTCGTGCCAACTTCAATTCATTATACTCAGGTCTTCGCACTTTCAGAGCCTGGTCGGGTCTTATTTCTTTCTGAAGAGCTAGACCAAGCCACAATGTTTTTTCCACACTGTAAAAATTTTTTGGAACGTTATTCAAATTAACAGAAACCTTCCCGATATTATCTGATATGTCAGAGCTGTTTTCACTCTCCGATAGAATCAGGAAAATTTCCGAAATTTTCGGTTTACTTTCCGAAGTGAACGAAATCATAACTAACGCATGCGCAGTCCAATTATTTCTCAAGTCGAGTGTTTCTGCAACCGCGAGAATCGGAAGTGATATGTTCCCGCCTAATCACAACATCGATTTTCGAAAGCATTTCTTTTTCTTGCATAAACAAAGTAAGTTTCTGTTATATTATTATTTACTTTTGAATGAAGTTTAAAGTTATAATTCAATTCTATTAATATTTATTTTTAGCTTGTTTACCAATTTCTTTCAGGAGATTAATTTAGTAATGCATATTTCACTGATGTGCATGAAATTCAGTTTGAAAGGTAATAGAAGTAATACCTATTTAAAAAAAAATGATGATAATACTTTAACATTTACTAAAAAAAAGGATAAATTTCTTACTTGTAAATAGATTAAAATATATACATTTCTAGTTTATTTATGGATGATTCCACAGTATTGCGTCCATGACATTTTCAAAGTTCATTGAATTATTTGTTTATAAGATACTGAGCTGAATGAATAATTTGAATTGTTACTATAAAAGATAAGTTCTTCAAAATACATTTATATGTTACTGAGAAAAGAATTTAAATTCGAAACAAATCACAAATTATAGACGTTGCAGACATGATGTACGCAGTTTCTATTTTGAAAGTTTTTATACTTTTTTAGAAAATGTCAATTTTATTTAAAAAAATATTTTTTATAAGAATTGAATGTATATATAAATTAATTAATATTAGCAATATTTTATTTTTTATAGTTTTTTTAATGTAGAATTAGTCATTCAAGTTTAAATCTATGAATTGCAGACACGACATAAATGCCTTTCATATTAAACGTAACAAAATTTAGATACAAATATCTTTATAATAAAAATAATGCAGTTTTAATATAAATGTAAATATACACATTTGTATGTATTTTAATGATATAATACATACACATTTGTATGTATTTTAATGATATAACACATAAATGATCCTTATTTTATATTTTTATCTATTTAAATTAAAAAACAAAAAGAAAAATTTAACAAGAAATCTGGGGACTCTGCCGTTTGCCAATTAAGATTAGCAAGTATTATCAATAATGTTATATAAATATATATAAATATAATATATATATATATATATATATATATATATATATATATATATATATATATATATGTATATATATATATATATGTATAAAGCTATTGTTGAATCAGAGGGAGGGGGTGCTGTTTGATCCAGTGTTGGATCACAAGTTAACAGACCAAAACTAATGGGGTGGGGCAGAGGGGGCACGTGCCCTAGGCGCCAGGCGATGGGAGACCATGTGAACCTGTTGTATTTTGATATTTCTCACGTTTATGTTTAACACGGTATTGTTAAACACGTCCTGTCTGGGTTATGCCAAAGCATAGAAGAATTTAAGGATATGGCATAAAGATCCTGTATAAACCGGAATCTTTTTAGATTATTTCCGATTCCACTTACAAGATTAATGAATCAATATTTTACAAAAGAGAATACGTAGTTTAGTAATACATATTTTATTATTATGTATTTTAAATCAAGTAGGATATTAGAAAATTAGTAAAATTATATTTGTAAATATGCTTTACTGAGGAAAGGGGGGGGGGGACGCCAAAATATGTTTGCCCTGGGTTTAGCATACTAACTTATGATCTTATGAAGGGAAGCATTTCTCATCTATAACATGAAAAAAAATATATCACTTACGGCTCAAAACTTCTAATTTTGCTGTAATATATTTTAAATAAAATAGTGTGATAGATTTATATAGTTCAGATATATTCATACAATTAAAATTCTGCTTTTTCAATCAGTATTATACAAAAAAACCTCCAGATTAATTTTAAGTGTGTGTTCAACGATTTATCAGTTTCAAAGGTTGCCAAGTCCTAAAATGTTTTTATCCTGTCAGAATTGCTCTTTTCGCATTCAGTTCATGCACGGGGCACATCATGTTAAAGAAAATCAAATCATGCTTACAATAAATAAATGAATAAAATATTTTTTTCTAGAAACCATGGTTGAATGTAGAAGAAAATAAAGTTGAAGTCCTTGTTTTTTTTGTTGACAACATGAGGGATGAAGTACCTCAGCATTTAAGAAAGGTAATCCTTAAAGCTTTATTTTTGTTATATTTTAATTAAAATAAGACGAGTCAAATCTCCTGACTTCAGCAGAAGACTCTTAATTATCACATGTTTTTCTATACTCCTGATTTTTGACATATTTCTCCTGATTTTTTGCATATTTTTAAATATTCTATTACAGTAGACTACCTAAAAGCCGCACATAATTTACGAATGTAAATTATTAAACATTTAATTCAGATATAATTACAAAATTTGACCTTTTTATTTTATATCAATTCCAAACATATTTTAATTTGCAATTTTTGTTAATATTATTGAATTCATGTTTTTTCATGAAGGAAAATTAAATTTCTTTCTGAAAAATTCAAGATATTGCTGATATCACTGATAATTACAATCTTCTTACCAAAAATATTTATGTATTGGTCGAGTTTTTTTGGTTATTAAATCTCACTAAACCTGAAATAAAACTTCCTTATTTTATTATTTTGATATGAATTAGTAATGTGCCTTTATAAGGCAAGTTTAATAGCTTAATTTAGGGAAAATACATTTCATCTTCATAATGAAAATGTGATCATACCGTGTTGATTTTTAACTTGAACTTTGTTTTTAATATTTTAATCATTTTAAAAATTGTATAAATTTTTATTATTTTAGTATATTACTTATTTCAGTTTTTTATTATATTGTAAGCATTCCTTATAGTTACAATTGCATTATTAATTACATTCAAATTGCTGTTTTAAAAATGTAAACAAAGCAATGACCAGAAATTTGTAAAATTCTAAAATCCGCACAACCTCTGGTCCCAAGCTGTGCGGATTTGACGGAGTCTACTGCATTTTACAATCAAATGTATTGTGATTCAGAAATGCAAAATTCCAGTACTAGTATAGGTGTAATTATTCTTTAGTGTGATTGATTATAATAGTATTTTATGTTAGGGATGCACAACCTGTGGTCCGCGATGGGTTAATGTACGGCCCGCGAGCTTCGTCAATTTACAACTGGCAAAAATTGCAATTTTTGAGTATAGGTCGCTGAAAAAAAAAACAAATTTCGTCAGTTCACAACTGGGGGAAAAAAGCAATTTTTGTGCATAGGTCGCTGAAAAAAAAATCGCAAATTTCGTCAATTTATCGCAAAAAAATATATAATTTCGCCAATTACTTAAGATTCGCAAATTTCGTCAGTTTATTGCAGAAAAATATAAAATTTCATCAGTTACTTAAGAATTGCAAATTTCGTTGACTGAATAAAGAAAACTCCAAACTTCCTTGATCAAGTGCGAAAAAATAGCGAATCTTGTCGAAGAGGATCTGAAAAATCGCGAATTTCATTCATCAGGTATGGAAAAATCAAAATGAAAAAAATTCAGGCATGAGAACTCGGGAAAAAAAGTAGCCAATTTCGTCGATCAGACACAGAAAAATTGCGAATTTAGTCGGCGGATGCGAAAATTTGGGTATTTCGTTTATTGGGCAAGAAAAAATTGTCAGTTTTGTTGATATGCACGAAACAATTGCAAATTAAATTAATAGGCTACTATCGCGTGAAAAAAACAAGAATTTCGTTGATCGGGCTAAAAAAAAATCGTGAATTTTGTTGATCGGGCTCGAAAAAATCGCGAATTTTGTTTATCCGGAATGAAAAAATCCCGATTGTCCACGGAAAAATTGTAAATTTCGATGATCGGCAGCGAAAGAATAATGAGTTTTTTTAGTTTATCAAGGGGAAAAAAGCGTCTTTCATCCTGCCTCGTAAAAAAAAGCAGATTTCGTCAAAGCTAGTTAAAAATCGCAAATTTCGTTGACTGAGCACGGAAAATGCGTATTTCGTCAATTAAGGTCGGAAAAAGCGCAAATTTCTTTTGTTGGACACGGTAATATGGTGATTTTTGACGATCATACGCAGAAAAACTGTAAATTTCATCGATCTGTTGCGGGAAAATCACAAATTTCATCGATTATGTGAGAAAAAAATAATAAATTTTGTTGATCAGGTGCAGAAATATCGTAAATTTTCTCGATCGGCTAAATAAAAATAGCTAATTTTGTTTATATTTCGTGGAAAAATTCAGGGTGGCTACAGATTCTGGAAATCATGGAATCAGGGAAGTTTATCAATCTGGAAAAATCAGGGAAATATCAGGGAACTTTATAAAAAATACTCAAAAATCAGGGACATTTTTCTCTATGCGAAAATATATCTATTTTCACCTTACCAACAACATTGATTTGTTGCCAAACAGGCTATGTTTAAACCAATAATAAGATGTGATAAAGATACATAAAGCCATACTGTTGCCAAGCGATATCTGTCTACATTAAAGCTAAATTGTCCCATAAACCCAAATTTTCAAAAGTTAGTTCATTCTTGATTTTTCGATGAAATTCATCAATTTTAGCAATCTTTTAACGAAATCGGTACATTTTTAGCAATTTCTTAATGAAATGTACACTTTTTCGCGAGTTCTTGTCAAAATTTGCATGTTCTTCATGATTTTTTTTTGAGAAAATCTGTATGTTTTTCGGTGTTTTTTTTCCTTACACTAAATTTGTGTGTTTTTTGTGATTTATTGACAAAATTTTAACATTTTACCTTTAGTCGAGATTTGCACTTTTTTCGTGATAGTAAGATAAAATTTGCGTGTTTTTGCAATCTTTACGTGAAATTTGTGCATTTTTTGCAATCTTTTGAATAAATTCTTGCTTTTACGCAAACTTTTTTTTTTACGCAGATCTTGGATGAAATTTGCATTTTTTACGCAATCTTTAAGACTAATTTCACGCTTCTTCATGTTCTTTTGACTAAATATGCACTTTTTTTCCATAAAACTTTGAAGAAATCAGTGTTTTTTTTATGAGATCTTTTGTCAAAATTTCTCGTTTTTCCTGCGATCCTTTGACGAAAGTAGCAATTTTTTATCTGATGCCTCTAACACTAATTTTTATTGCATATCTTTAATAATTAATGATAAATCATAATACTTGTCACCACTACTAATTAAATACTGTACCATTTTTGTTTTCTCCTCCCAAAAGAGATATTTGCAAGCTGGATAAGTGTGTTATACGGGAAAATAGCGTGCATTAAAAAAATACCGTATATGCTCTTTAATAATAAAAATCAGGGAAATCTGATATTGATAATCAGGGAATCAGGGAACTTTTTTTTATTCTTTTTGTAGCCACCCTGAAATTGCAAATTTCATCAATCATGTGAAAAAAAATCGCAAATTTCGTAAATCAACTTTGTAAAAATCGCAAATTTCGTCAATTGAGTTCGTAAAAATCGTGAATTTCATCGATTGGCTTATTAAAAATTTCAAACTTCATCGTTTGGCTTTGTAAAAGTCGCTAATTTTGTTGATTAGACGTGGAAAAATTGTGAATTTTCTCAATCGTCTTTATAAAAATTGCGAATTTCGTCAATCAGTTTTGTAAAAATCGCAAATTTTGTTGATCAGACGCTAAAAAAATGGATAACTTCGCCGATATACTTTGTGAAAATTGCGAATTTCATAGATTGGCTTTGTAAAAATCATGAATTTCATCGATCGGCTTTGTAAAAGTTCCAAATTTCTTCAATCGGCTTCCCAAAAATCGTGAATTTTGTTGATAGGGAGCAGAAAAATTGGGAATTTTGTCGATCGGTATCGTAAACTCATTTGGTTGATCATGAGTGGAAAAATTGCAATTGATTATTCGCAAAAAAATCGGGAACAAAAAAATTTATCAAGAACCAAAAAATCTTGTTGATTGCCTTCTTTTCTCTCCTTCTTTCATTAAGTACACATTTTCTTCGACACCAGACACTTATGGCTTTTTTTAGAACTTTTAATAAAAAAAATTACTATCCTGAATAAAGTCAAGGAATTTTGTTACATATTAAAAATAATCCTTGCTATGTCTGTTATATATACAAACGTAAAAACTGCTGATGCATCCTTACCAACTGAATTGTACATTTTAACTGGGTAAATAAACTTAGAGGTAACCCCCCATTCCCACTGAAATCACATTTTTTATCCGATTATATAGGCCTCGAGATCTAATTCTCTCCGTATTATTGATGTGGCCCTCGACTACCCAGACATATTTGTATGTGGCCCTTCTCTTGAAAAGGTTGTGCATCCATATTTTATGTGATAAACTACATTTAGATTTTTAATAAATTATGATAGATTTTTAAGATTGTTCTTTTTAATGTTTTCGCATAATTTGGATTATTATTAGAGTCAAACCTCGTTAACATGAACACGCTTAAAGCGAATTACGTTTAACATGAACTGTTTTCACAATCACTTATAAAAACGAATATAAAGGTTTGATACTGATAACATGAATTACTGTTAACATGAACAGAATTTTGATTCCCCTTGAAATTCATGTTAACGAGGTTCAACTGTAATTTGATTCATTTAAGTCTTATTTATGATTTTTACTATAGTTTGATATATATTTAGTAAACTGCTACCTTCCCTGTAATATGTGGTTAATTTAAAATATGTTAAAACTTCATATCACTCAACTACAAGAAAAGTGATACATCTCGCAGAAGTTCATTCTGTGTTTTATTCCACTATACATCCATCATATGTGTGTCTTGCTATACAAACAGTTTCATAAGTGTAGTTATATGGAAATTTACTTTTTTTTAATGATATATCCATTTGTGACCACAGAAGTGATGAGATATTCAGAGCTTGAAAAATATTTTTTTCCTGTTTGTCTTGTATGGTCAATTTTACGTCTTAACATTTGAAATTAATTTAAAATATTATTCTAAGATATATATTATACATTATTGTATGTATTTGTTATTTTTACTTTAAGTGTTACAATTAGAAAGTTATCTTTTTAAATTGGATCTGCGGATTGAATTTATATATAGTACAGGGGTGCAGAAAATGTTTCTACTCCCAACATTTCCCCCCAATCCACATGAAAAATTTCCCAAAATATTTGGATATGTTAAAGGTAAATGCTATATAACTGTAGCAATAGAAAATTTATATTTTCAATAATTTTCAACTTCCAGCTAGTATATATGGGATATTGTTTCTGAGTGAAAAAAAAAATTTCTGAAATTCATATCAAATTTTCTCAGAGTTACAGCGAAGTGGAAAATGGAAGGGGGGTTATGTGTTTATGCAGTATGTTTTTTTTTTCAGGATCTTTTGACAAAATATACACTTTTAGCGATTTTTTTTTTTTTTACAAAATTTGCGTAATGATTGTTTGGTGAAATCTGCAGTTATTTCGTGATCTTTTGACGGGTTTTGTGGTTATTTCACCTCTGACATTCTTTTGTGACTTTGACGAAATTCGTGGTTGTTTTGCCCTTTTTGTGAAATTCTCGGTTCTTTTGCGATCGCTTGATGAAATTTGCGGTTATTTTGCACCTTTGGAAAATATTGCTGTGCATTTTGCGACTTTTTGACAAAATCTGAAGCTGTTTTGCGATCTTTTGGCAAAATTTGCTGTTGTTTCACGATCTTATGATGAAATTTGTCATTTTGGGATCTTTCGACAAAATTTGTGGAATTTTTTTCTGATTTTTTGATAATACTTGCAGTTTTGCAATCTTTTGACAAAATTTGCAGTTCTTTCGCTATTTTTTCGTGGATTTTGCTATTTTTGTGATCTTTCGATGAAATGTGGATTTATTTCGTGACTTTTTGACAAAATATCCCTTCATTTCGCACTTTTTTGACGAAACTTGTAACTCTGTCTAGTTCCTTTGGCGAAATTTACAGCTTTTACGCGATCTTTTGGCGAAATTTGCGATTTCATAATGAAATTCGTGTTTATTCTGCAATTCCCGGACAAAATTTGTGGTATTTTTATGTCCAAATTTTCAGATTAATGACTGATTTTCTTTTTTTTTAATTCTTGGAACTGATTGGCTTAAATTTTTGGAAAATTAGGAACAGAATTACTCCCGATAAATGGCATATACTATTCTGAGCTCTATTTTGTAAAGATCGCCATACGGATCTTTTTATTTGTAGTGGAATCTTTCTATCTCAGGATGTAATTCGCTTTTAAAATCGAAATCAATTGCATATGTTTTTTGCAATCATTCCCCCCCGATCCTAGATCACCAAATCGAATTTATAAATAAAACTCCATGAAATAATACATTGGTTGATTGCAGGCAAAAAATGTTATACGATTTTTGACAGTTGATAGAACGAAATATCACACTTCGCAATCATCTGCAGGTAAATAGAAGCCAAATTTGCCATTGGATTGACTATAAAAACTACGAAATTCAATGCTCAATAGCAGGAAAAATTCTACAATTTTTGCCAGTCGCAGGAAAAAGACACAAAGTTTATCTCACTCAATCTCTTGTCAATTGGTCCTTGGGGGTGGGGTGGGGGGGATTTATCAGTTGGTAGTTGGTCAATCGCAGAAAAAGCTCTGTTCTTTTGGTAGTTGCTTGCAAAAAATTGTGCAAAATCCACCAAGCGGTTGAGGATAAAAATCATTGGAGAAAATTTAAGTTTATCCATGATTTTCTCCAATGAGTCTCAAGAAAAGGCTCAAAATTTACCTATCAGTACAGAGAAAATATCATAATTTTTTATAAAAGTAGAAATTGCATTCCTACATATACAAAAAAAATCTCTCTCTCTTTTTTTTTTTTTTTAATTTTCACAAAACATTTTTAATCAGCTGAAGGTTTGTTGCGAAATATTTTATTTTGAAGCAGGGTTCTCACTGTTGCTCGCCATTGCGCCAAATTGCGACTAAATTCTTCATTTGGGGAGTAAACAAGCGACTAGATGTGCCAAATTGCTAGTGCTCAATTTTTGCTTTTTCTTTCCTTCTCCCCCTACATATGCATATATTCATATTTGTAATATATTTGTAGCGGATAGTTGAAATTAGATTAATAATCGTTGTCGCAATTATAAAAACTTAGTTTTTTTTTTAACATATTGAAAAAAAGCAGCGTTAGAATTCCTAAAAAAAAGTCACTGGTCCCAAGGACCAGTAAGCATGAGAATTTACTGGTCCGCAGACATCAGCACTGGTCCGTTACATAAAACTCTATTAAATAATTTTAACACTTAGAGTGGTCCCCCCCCCCACACACACACACACTTTGGAAAATAAATCAATCTTACTTTGCATTTATCCAAAATTTTCAGAATAATAAAATGTAAAATATAATTTGCTAAAAAATAAATAAACAGTACGTAAATAAAAACTATCAAATTATTTATTAGATATTTTATTTGCCATTACTTATTTCAACTGACTGTAGGGTTTAATGTAATTTTTTTTTTTCGATTTTTCTCCAGATTCTAGCCAGAGTGGTGGAATTGCAGCTAGTGTCATTGATGCAGTTGGACTTGAAAAATCCTGGGTCCCCGGGACCCAGGACTTCTAAAATACTGGGTCCCTTTTCTACAAATGCGGGTCCCCACTAATAATAAGTCATATTTTTCGATGCAAAAATTGAACTTGTTCATTTGCACAAGAAAAAGAAAATGCAATAATTGTTTTAATAATAATAAAAAATTAAAACCAATATTAATTTAAGAGAAATTTTCTGTACTTTTTAAAGAATAAATGTGCAAGATACAAATTTAATTATAAAATAATGCTTATTTAAGTGTTGAAGGTAAGAAGTATCACTATTGTTTGCATTTCTTTTAAAATGGGGCACAACAGGTTTATTGAAAAAGACTTTTTTGCTGAAAAAAGGGATATTTTTGTTGAGTAAATGGGTACTTTGCAATGAAATGGTGCTTTTAGGAGTCACATTCACTCAGAAAGATTTGGAGCAATAAAAAACCGATTGGGAAGCAGGAAAATCAGTTTTTGGAGCAGCAACAACAATTTTGAAGTTGGAAAATTAGGTTTTAAAACAGAAAAATTCTCTCCCGGCATTCATATATATTTTTTGTGCTTTTTTTTTTTTTTTTTTTTTTTTTTTTTTTGTCGAAATTTCCGTTTTTTCGCATTATTTTGACGAAATATACCATTTTTCGCGATCTTTCGAAGAAATCTGCCGTTTTTTCGGGTTTTAGGATGAAATTAGCCATTTTTTCGCGAATTTTTTGACAATATTTACCGGAAATTAGTCGTTATTTAGCACTTTTTAAACAAAATTTGTCTTTTTTTCGCAATCTTTTGAAGAATTTTTTCGTTTTTCACGATTTTTTTTGACAAATTTTGCCGTTTTTTCTCGATTTTCGGACAAAATTTGTCGTTTTTTTGCACTTTTTTGAAGAGATCTGCCATTGTTTTGCAATATTTTTGAAAAATCTGCCTTTTTTTCGCAATTTTTTGAAGAAATCTGCCATTTTTCCGCAATTTTTTGAAAAAATCTGCTGTTTTTCGCGATTTTTTTGGGCGAAATTTGCCGTTTTTTATCTTTAGAAGAAATCTGCCTTCTGTTTCGTGTTTTGGAATGAAATTGGCCATTTTTTCGAGAATTGTTTGACAAAATTTGCCGAAAATTAGTCGTTATTTCATGATTTTTTAACGAAATATGCCGTTTTTTCGCGATCTTTTAACGAAATTACACAGCCAGTAGGACCCGTAAGAGCGATTTTTTTGCGTCCCATGGCCGATTTTTTGCGTAATTTACGCGCTATGGCGCGTTTGCGGCATCGCTGATAATAAAAAAGATCATGTGCGATCGGTTTTGGTTTTCTAAGGGCCTGAAAAAACGCACTGGTCCTGCGGACCACTAAGTTTTTCAAATTAGTGGTCCGATTGAATTATCGGTGGTCTCGGACCAGAGGACCACCAAGGATTTCGAACGCTGAAAAGGGTACGTTGAACGATTAAAGATAAATTTTTAATGCTACACGTCGAATCTATTTTGTTAATACTTTTCTCATTTGGCGAATGTTTTTTATTTTTTACCAGCCAAATTACTAACGTTGGTCAAATGTCGGCGAGAACACTGCTTTGAAGTATAGATTGTGTTTTAACAACTTACAGTCCCTGGCCAAATTATTAGACGCACTAACTTTTCCTTGTGTCGAATCATATTACTAGCTTCATAGAAATATTACTGTGTGAATAACTGCAATTAATTATGTACATCATTTGTAGGATTATAATAAATAAAAAACATGCCTACGACTTTAAAACTCTTTCTTTTTACAAATTAAATGAAAAATGGCTGAAATTGCAAAATTTATAACTTGAAGCTAAAAAAAAATATCAATATTTTTTAAAGTCTCTTTTGGCGGCTATCAGTGCCTCTATTCTTCGCGGCATGCTGTTAATACAAAATTGAAGAGTTCCTTGTATGCGTGGGTGACGATTCCAGATAATGGATAATATTTTCTATGAGCTGGGTTTTGTTTGTTATGACTTCTTAGTCAATTCTCCAGACCAATATAAAGAGGTTTTTAAAATCGGTTTATTCTAAAGGTAAAATGATTGTTTCCAAATGAAGAACCATTTGTATTTTTGCAAGGTAAAGCTTTTTTGTTACATAGCACGATCCGTCAAGGTCTACTTTCAATGAAAATATCCCTGTGTTAAACTGCTCTTGGTAATTCGTCAGACATGAATACCATTGAAAATGTTTGGGAGCTAATGAAGAAAATCCTGGACAAAGAGCTCATAACAAGCAAAACACAGCTCATAGAAAAACTTATCCTTGTCTGGAAACATCACTCACACATGCAAGAAACATTTCAATTTTGTACTAACAGCATGCCATGAAGAATAGAGGCATTGATTGCCGCCAAAGGGGCCTCCAAAAAATATTGACATTTTTTTGAATTTCATGTTTTAAGTTTTACAATTTTAACAATTGTTAATTTAATTTACAAAAATAAATAATTTTAAAGTCATTGGCATGCTTTTTATTTATTATAATGCAACTGATAATGTATATAATCAATTGTAACTATTGGCATAGTAATATCTCAATGAAACTTGTAATATGATTCGACACAAGAAAATATGAGTGCGTCTAATAATTTGGCCAGGGACTGTATAAGTCAATAGATAAACGTTTTTATGTTAAGTTTTTGTATGCAGGACATTTTGTCCTTTATCCATGGAATGCCCTAATATGTTTCTAAATTAATCTTAATTTTATGCTTCATCTCCTGGATTTCATTTCTAGAATTTATTTTTCTCTATTGAATCTAGTTTTTTTTTTTTTTTTTTTTTTTTTTTTTTTTTTCAGGAAAACTTGTATTTAATATAATTTAGTTTATAAATTAATTCACTAAAATTTGTAAAAGGCTACTTTGCCTCTTTGTATCCAAATTATCTGAAATATAATGCAAAAAAAGTACTACTTGATTATCCCATTGATCAATTTCACCAAATTATGCAAATATCCAAACTAATCACTATATTATGCAAATAGGCATAATTTTTATTTTAAATAATGAAAAAGCGAGTATATTAGTATAATATTGACAAAAGTACAAATTAAAAATCATTGATGATGTAACACATTGTTCCTGTTTAGTGCCAAGTGACATTTACAATTATCCATTTTCGGTATTTTGTCATAGGCGATAGTTTTTGGTTGAAAAGATAATCAAGTAGTACCAAAGAAAAAAAAATATGCAAAATTTGCCTGTGTTTTTGGATAGCATGAAGCAAAATATATCATTTATTAAAATAAAAGTAGTTTAATAAAATAAATGCATTTAATACATGCTATAAGCTCAGTGAAAGTGTGATATATTTAAATGTGTATATGGAAAGCAAATAAAAAAAATATATTGTTTGAATGTTTAAATATTTTTCACAAGACAAAGGAAAATAATTGTAATGTAACTTTAAAGCAAATCCTTTTTAAAGTCGCATCACAGGATCACTTAAATTTTAATATTTTTAAAAAAAATCCATCTTCTGAACTTATGAAAGAAGTTAACAAAAAACACCAGTGGGTAAATTTTATCTCTTTTTACATCCAAAATAATGTTTGTACTGTAGAATATGAAGTTTATTTTTCTTTTATATTAATAACATAGCATCACTCAGAATTTTATATTATATTTAACGATTTAACACCTAAATCTTAGAGCTTCTATAAGGTAATGCTGCATCCCACTTTTAACTCATTTAGGGTTTTTATATTGATACATGTACAATTTTTTTAATAATTTAGATTATCAGTCTCAGCAGAAAATAAAATGTATCTGTTTTAGAAATGATTTACTAAATAGATTTTCTTTCCAGGCATAAAACTACTTCCTTGGGCTGCCACATTTCTAATTCCGAAAGAAAAGTTGATCAGTTAACAATAAAACAGATTGATCACAATGATTAATGGTGAGTTTCTGTGGTTGACGAAAAGTGAATTGCTCGGACATCTTTCAAACGAAATTAGGAAATATACAGAACTCCCCACTGCAAAACAGCGATACATCGTGGTTTGTTCACTAGTATCTGAATTTCCTTCCCTAAAATCTACCATTGGGAAAGGTCATGAAGGTTGGAACATCAAGATATACAATAAGGGGAGAGATGTCAGAAAAAATAAAAATTTACTGCCTACTCCAAGAAGAAAGGTTTACACCGACACGTTATTGCTGGCACCAAAGAGGCAAAGAAATTTGTCTTTGGAGTACATTCCATCACAAGTCAACACTGAAACATTTCAGTCTTTTCTTGTTATTGGGAACATTTTTAACACAACGGAAGTACAGTAAAACCCCGATAATTCGGATTAATTGGGACCGGACCCAATCCGGATTATCCGGAGAATTAGAAAAAAATGAAATAAAACATAACATACTAACAGAAAATCACCTTTATGTTAAACTTATTGAATATTTGCAGACAGTAATAATGTTTACTTTGCTTAATTATTTCGAAAACATGTCAGAAAAAGTTTTTTTTTATTATTTAGAATACGACGATGAAACAAGTTAATGTTATGGAAATTAGCCAATAGCTTCTCAAACTTGAAAAAAAAAATGACCAAACCGATCCGAATTAGCGGGGTTCTACTGTATATATGGTTGCAGAAAAAAAGTTTTATCGAATGTAATGGATTTTTGGAGGCAGTATCTGCAGCAGTAGGAATGTATTATGTGTGTAATATTGAATAGCCTAAACGGGCAGCAACCACATATTTGTCTTTTGAGACTTGCATATTGAAATTAATCCCCAAAACATTTCCAACAAAATTAATTACTTTTTGTAATACTTTGCCGAAGTTTTAAGTCTTATTAAAATCTTGTTTCTGACAGGTATTTTAAATTTTGGAATAAAATATGAGTTCAATAAATCATTTTGAATACTTTTCTTTGTTGCTTCATCTAACTTTTATATACTTTTAAATTTGAGTCTAACTTGAGATCTATAGCACATAGCTTTTTTTAAAAATAATATGTTATCTTTGAGCTAGAAACAATGTGTTGATTTGTGTACAGTCTTATTAAAAGAAAGCAGAGGTTTTTTACATGCATAGAACTAGTATGTATTTAAAAACATTAATACTTAGTCATATGTATAAACATACATGAATTACTGATGTTACAAATATCGCCATTTAAACCATGAGTACTTAAGCATTTTTAATTACATATTTTACTAAAAACAATTACTGGCATAATATAGCATGGTCGTTTCATTAACTGTTCTTCTCTACAAATTTGCATTTTTTATATGCTGTTATATAAGATATCATATTTTTATTAACATAATAAATAATTTAATTTTAAAAATTATGTGCATATTTTGAAATATTTGCTTAGTGTGTTAAAGTGCTTTTGCTGTTAAAAATTATATCAGTAATGTTGACAATAGTTATTTCAATAACAGAAGTAGAATGTTAAATATGTTCACTGTGTCATCACTTTTATAATTTATATTTATAAACATCATAATGGGATAACTGAGTTCAAAATTGGATAAATTATTAAGTTAAAAAATTATTTTTTATTCAATGTTCAATAAGTTTAATTCTTAACAATTTGTCATAAATATCTTACTAATATACATAAATAAATAAAATAGTAAAATAATTATTTTAGATGCTGTTTAAATCAAAATATGTCTTTCTGAAATAGTTAAATATATTAATGTTTTATATGACCTCTGAATCCCATTAGCTGTATTTTGTGAAAGTCTTCATGCACTGATATGCAAACCAATCTAAAATAATCAGTCTCAAGGGTCCTGAAGAACACAAAGCCCACGCAAACCCCATAGGAATAGCATTAACCCGCAAAGACACTTGCGAGCTAATGATATTCCTATGGGGTGGTATTTTTCAAATAAATCTTTCGCATTTTGACATTTTTAAATAATTTTCTTTGCATTGGATAATTGCTGTCCTTCAGAAGATCACTCTTTGCTTATTTTTGCAATTTTTGGTCGCAAGCATTTTTTTTATAAAGTTACTTTCAATTTCTGAATTGGTTCTAAAAATGAAAATAACTAATCTGCGACCAAAATCGAAAAGTAATCAATGATCTTGTGAAGGACATCAATTTTATTCGTGTCTGAATTGACATGCAATACATATACCAAACACAAAAAGGAAAGAGTAAATAATGTTTTCAAGCATTCTGAAATATCTGGATAAGCACTGGATCTTTGTTTTTATTTTCCAGCTCTGCATTTTTTCCATCATTTTGTTCAAGAAAGAAATTGAATCAAAATATTGTGTGTGGGGGGGGGGGGGGGGGAGGGAGAGAAAAATCTAAGATGTAAAATAGTGACTGAATACAGAACATGGTCCTAAATATTTTGGGGAGACTTGAAGTAGAAACTCTGGTCATAAAAGACAATATGTAGTCATCTACGTAACAATGTTGACTCAAAAACTATTGTACAGTATTTTTTTAATGTTTAAAGTCTTAAACTAAAACGGGAAAAAGAAAAGAAAAGATGCATGCAACTCAAAGAAAAATTGCAAGTAAGCATATATGTTTATTAAATTTCAATATTTGCATATTTAATGCACAAATCGAACAATAGTAATAAAATGTTGCTTTTTTTCAATAAAGAATAAAGAAAAAATATTTATCATGCATTCATGACAAAAAATGTATGTAATTGTAATGGTACATATTGTAATGGTTTCGTTTATATTTATGTACATACTTCATTTTCTTGCAGTAATTTTGTATGGATCATTTAGAAATTAACACAAAAAATTAAGAAGCCTTAAGGTTTCTGTTCCTGCAAGCAGAGACAACAGCTAATAATATAAAACATTAATCAAACTATTGCTCTTCTTAGAGAGAGATTATTTTCTAATAACAGTTTTGTATTTAGAGATTTTTAAGTATTTTATTTATTATTATTATTTTGGCATTGGATAGCTGAGGTCCCTCAAAGTTGCTTTTGATTTCAAAACAGGTTCTGAAAATGAAAGTGTCATTCTAAAAGATATCTGTAACAAAATTGAAAAACTAAAAAAAAGTAGCAATGTAAAGAAGAACCTCACTATCCAATGAAAAAAAAAATAGAAACGAGTTATTAAAAATAACCTCCCCATAGTGAAAGCACTAGATTGCAAGTGTCTTGGTTTGCAGGAAAAAGAGCCTTAAATTCTTTAATGGACTTGAATAAACCATGAGGGTCAAAGAAGGGCTAAGGGACATTTTTCAAGAAACAGAAAAATCTATAATATTTCCTTACTATGATTGTGAGTTCCATTTTGTACTATTAACATATCTAAGATTTACGACTTACACCATATGGTTGAAAAGCATTTCACATTGCTAATAACTAATTGAAGATGTGGAAAAAAGGTTTGACAATGGAGAGTGAAAAAATATTATGGTATATATATTATGGTATAGTAACCTAGTAGTTTTTTTTCTGAATCCTAATATTTTCTGAATGTTTTTACTATTTACATTTACCATTTTTCAATCTGACCCCCCCCTCCCCCCAAAAAAAAGTTATTTAAATGACTCATAATTTGTGTTATTTCACTTGCAAAATATGATTCAAATTAACTGGATTATGGTTCTACGACCCTTTAATTTTTATGTAAAGTTAGCTTATGAATTTTTTACTAAATCATCTTCTACTTTTAGGCTCTGCTGAATGGAATTTTTTAAATAATAAATTTGTGTTGCAAATTTAGAAGACAGTGTTTGTGGGAAGGAATTACAGATGCCGTTTAGATTTCTTATGTGTGTCTCATGCTTAAGTAGTAAAAAAAATAATATACATACAAATTTTGTTTAGTATTATCATAAAATATCAAAAGTAAACATCCTCCCTCATATATTTTGCAAGCTGTAACAAATATATCTCCTAATCCTCTCAATTTTTCCGATCTATTTCATAAAAGTTCCAATTACAAGAAAAACCTTAAAAATTATTAGAATTCCCTATCTGCTAAAGTATTGATTACTTTCGGTACTGTGCTATTATCTTAAAACAGAACTGCAGCAATCTTTTAATAAATTTTGTAGACTTTATTTTAAGAAAACTACATACTTTATTTTAAGAAAAACATACTTTATTTTAAGAAAATAAAGTATGTATTCCTCCAAATAACAAATTTAATAAACGCAGCATGTAAATGTTTAAAAAATATAGTATTATGGTGAAACAACATATTATGGAAAAGAATAATAAAATGAACTATGTAAACACTAACATTCTATGAATTCGTCAAGTTTCGTCAAAAGAAACTATAACTTCTCACTTGTATGTGTTTTGGATTTACATTAGTATTTATTTTGCAATAAAATGCAATTCTTAACCATTTACAGAAAACGTCATTCACTAAGCATTTTTAACCAAATCTCTAAAGCATTAGACCACAATAAACAAATTAACAAATGGTATATCTAAGTACACCTATTGTGCGGTCGAAGAAAGAAATGTTTGAAAAAGCGCTTTCTTTAAATATTTAATACTTATTTTATAATCCCAGACTCGAACAATGGGGGAAATGCACAAATGCAAATAAGTTCCTTTAACCATTTCGAGGCAACAATTGCTGACCGTGTAAACGCGGTTTTAACCATTTAGAAAATTAATACTCTGAGCGCGTATAAACACCCATGACGATTTAGAAGAGAAACATTCTGGGCGCGAATATGCACTTATAACCTTAAAAAGGTGAAAATTTTCTTATTTTGTGTAATCAATAATGCTTTTGGAACAAGATAAAGTAATGTATCTGTAACTCATTCTAAACAGTATTACAACTATAATAATTAAAACTATAGTAATATAGTATTAAAAGAATTTTATAGTAAGTTATTTTAATGATACTTATAAGTACCGTCGGGTAGATAAAGGATTAAGAGAGTCAACTTTATTTATTGCCATTTAAAAATCAGACCAGGCTGCTATTTCTTTATAAAATAATAACCAGAATAGGCGATTAAGGAAAAAATTACTTAAGCTATCAGAAATGACATAACATTAAGGATATTTTTTTTAATTCTGATGAGAAAAGCAAAATTTAAAAACACTTTTACCAACCTTTACTCATTCCTTAAAAAGTCACCAGACAGTTATTATTATTTTAATCATCAAATTATTATTTAAATTTTAATTTTTACTAATGTATGAAACACACACACGCATATTTTTTTTTCAATATTATGGGTAAGTCTGGGGACCATTCCCTTTACAAAACTTCTATTTTCAGCTTAAATATTGATAAGAAAATCAATTTTACCATCAAAGAACTTTATTGTGAGAAATCAGGTATAACAAAGGTTTTTATTTTCACTTAAATAGTATCAATCATTATAAGAGCTTATAAGTGTAAAAACAGAGATATGTAATATTTTTCAGGTAATATAAAGAATGATAAAAATAAAATTGTGTTTGCCATGGCTTATGGTATAGTAACTGATGTGCTGATTTACTGGTTTAATAGGCAAATTTTTGTGTGTCACAGTTTTTTTTCTTTTTTTTTTGCATTCTAATAAATGGAAAGAATTATTTCTGTATTTCTGGAGTATGGTACGATTAGTTATCTGCAATTAACAAATTATAGGAGCAAAATGTAGCTTTTAGATAGCTTTTTTGGAGTTCATTTTTTTTAATCTTTCATAACATATTTCTCGTTATTATAATATTAACAGATGAACAGATTCACAAATCTTTTCAAAAAACCAATATCTCTCACACAAAATGTTTCTCTTCAATATAAATTAAACCATACTTCTCAGAAAAATTCTAGTTGCATATCAACACATAAAAGGTTTCTCCCCACTATAAATTGACAGATGCTTGCTTGATTCACACGTTTGAGAGAATTTATTGTTTCATATCTCGCATACAAGATTTTTCACCATTGTGTTTTAAAATATGCTTGGTTAAATCACTCTTTTTAGAAAATTTCTTGCTGCATATCTCACACACAAATCGTTTCTCCCCGGTGTGAGTTAACAGGTGTCTGCTCAAGTTGCCCTTTTGAGAGAATTTCTTGTTGCATACCTCACATTCAAAAGGTTTCTCCTCAGTATGGGTTAACAGATGTCTGCTTAAATGGTGATTTTGAGAGAATTTCTTGTTGCAAACCTCACATTCAAAAGGTTTCTCACCAGTATGAATTAACAGATGTTTCCTTAAAGAACTGTTTTCAGAGAATTTCTTGTTGCATACCTCACACTTAAAAGGTTTCTCACCAGTATGAATTAACACATGCTTCTTTAAATCTGCATTTCGAGAGAATTTCTTGTTGCAGATATCACACACAAACGGTTTCTCAACAGTATGAGTTAACAGATGGCTGCTTAAACTGCTCTTTTGAGAGAATTTCTTGTTGCATATATCACATACAAATGGTTTCTCACCAGTATGAGTTAACAGATGGCTGCTTAAATTGTTCTTTTGTGAGAATTTCTTGTTGCATATCTCACATGCAAACGGTTTCTCACCAGTATGAATTAAGAGATGCTTGCTTAAATATCCCTTTTGAGAGAATTTCTTGTTGCATAGCTCACATACAAAAGGTTTTTCACCAGTATGAGTTAACAGATGTCTGTTTAAATAGCACTTATAAAAGAATTCCTTGTTGAATATATCACACAAAAAAGGCTGTTTTGAGAGAAATTCTTGCATAACTCAGAAATAAAATGTTTCCCAGGCTGTGAGTTAGAAGCTGCTTTTTCAAAAATTTCTGATAAGAAATATTTTGCTGCATTTGTTTTACACATTGAAGATATTTTGAGTGATGTGATGTTTTAGATTAACGGTTTTATGCATCTGCAATAAAATGAAATTAATTAATATCAGTTTCCTAATTTCATTTAAAAAGTAAATAAAAAAATAAACTTATCACGAAAATTTAAATTCAATGTAGAAAAAAAATTGTAATGAAATAACTATCATAGTATTAAAACTACCATAGAACTACCATAGTATTAAAAACTGCAGTAGACACCCAATTATCTGAAGTTAGCGAAATCAAGGGTGTGTCAGATGCCTTTCCTAACAGTATAAAAATTGAATTGTAAACAATGTAAATAGCAACATTTAAAAAAACGTTATTATAAATAAAATATAAATTAAATGTAAGCATAATTTTTTTATAATTTAATATCATCTTAAGAAACGATGATACATTTAGTAAAGAATAGAGAGAAAATAAAATTTTATTATGGGTATGGAATTTTAATATGCAAATGTGTTTAGTAAGAAATTCTTCGGATTTCAGAATTTTTTTTTAATTTAATGTGTTTGCTTGTTGCTGAAATTTGCCGCATCATTTAACATAACTTACACCGTAATTAAATAATGTAATTAGTGGCATATCCTAGTAGATGCCATGGATATCCCCCCTTCCCTCAAGCGGAGTATCTGGGTTTCTGAATCGTGCAATCAACAACACTCGAAACTACTAAATCGGAATGACAAAAATCGCATGAAAATGTCATTTTATACAAGTGTTTTTCTTAAATGGGTATAATTCAAAGTCATGTCTTTTGCGAGGGCATTTTTATGTTTCCGGCAAATTTTCAACATAAAAATGTCTCATTTTGACTGTATCTTCAGTAACTATTATAATATATTTTCTCTGTAGTGTTCTTATTAAGAATATAAATATATTGCAATGAATTCTGTGAAGGTGACCTATCTGAAAAGGTAAAGAAAATCAGGATTACACGAAAACAACATTACATATTTCTAGTTCCTAAAACTTGAAACGTATCTAAAATGGAACATTTTGCCATTGTGTATCTTTATTGGCAGGTATTCGGAGAATATGGAATCTTCAGGTAAATGGAAACATTTGACGGTCCCGAAGAATAAGAACACAAGTACACCTGCTAAGATGGAAACGGATTTTTGATGGGACCAACTGTCACTGAAAGTTAAGGAAAAAGACCAGTTTATACAAATGCAATAACACCCCACTGATTTAGTTTTGAAACCATTATTTTTTTTAAGTTTATATTTTTATATCAAATGCAGTGGACTCCCTCAAATGTGCAACCCTAAAATCCACAATTCTCTAAAATTTGTACATAGTTTCATATGTAAACAATGAAGATTTCCGTTCAGATATAAGGGCAAAATTTGACTTTTTTCGCTTTATATCAATTCCACATATATTTTAATTTGTACTTTTTTTTTACCTAATACATGTTTTTCATGAATAAATTTATTTCTGAAAAAAATTCCAGATATTCACAATATTCTAGCAAAATATATTTATGTATTAATCAAGTTTTTTGGATTATTAAAATCTGTGGCTAAACCTGAAATAAAGCTTCCTTATTTTATGAATTTGAATTAGTAATGAACTTTTATGAGGCAAATTGCTCTGAATAATTTTGGAAAAATACATTTCATCTGTATAATGACTATTTAATCATATATTATTGATAATTAACTTGACCTTCGCTTTTAAATATTTTAATCATATTAAAAAATACTTAAATTTTTATTATTTTAATTTATTACTTATTGAAATATTTTATTATACTATTGTAAGCATTCATTATAATTTCGATGGCATCATTAATTAAATTCAAATGACTGTTTAAAAAATTTAAACAAAGCAGTGATCAGAAATCAGCAAAATTCTAAAATCCGCAAAAACTGTGGCCCCAAGCTGTGTGGATTTGAGGGAGTCTACTGTAATATTATAACATTATGTGCTACCCGAAATTAGTAAAAGTGCTCTATTCGTGAAATGTTTATTTGTGAACTTTTATACTCTCTTTTAAAAAATCTTAAGGAATCTGAAATATGATTTAGTAACTTCAGTTCTAAAAAATGCTGATGTCTTTTCAGCTCTAAAACAGTTTTCGTCAGCCATTGAGAAAGAAATAAGAAACTAGCGCTTAAACGTTTGTTGACAAATCAAAAGAGCAGATCTCCTTGCTACAGAAAAGTTTGACGTATATTTTTTTCAATCCTACAGATTGAAAAAACGTTGGCTATTCGATGTAGAGAGATCTTACGATAAATCTGTAGAATATTTCCAGAGATCAATGCATCTTTCTCGTTTGAATTCTTTTATTTTGGGTCTCGTTTCATGTTTAGGGGAAGAGCAGAGGGATTTTGGAAGGTTTTGACGTTCACCTGAGTGTTTACAAAATAATGGCAATTTTCGACATTGAATTTTTCAGCCGGAGCCATTTTAAAATAAATTAATGGATTTTGAAGGGAAGATTCTTTATGTATTTACAGGGTGTCCCAAAAATTCAAGATATTGCTGAAATCACTGGTCATCACAATCTTTTTACCAAGTATATTTATGTATTAATCAAGCTTTTTTGGTTATTAAGTCTGGCTAAACTTGAAATAAAACTTCCTTATTTTATGATTTTGATGTGAATTTGTAATGTACTTTTTGCGGCAAGTTTCATGGAGTAATTTAGGAAAAATACGTTTCATCTTTACCATGAATATTTAATCATACATTATTGATTATTAACTTGATCTTTGCTTTTAAAATTTTCATAATTTTAAAACTTACCTAATTTTTATTATTTTAGTTTATTACTATCTTAATAATCTATTATATTGTAAGCATTCATTATAGTGTCGCTTGCAATATTAATTACATTAAAATAACTTTTAAAAATGTAAACAAAGCAATGACCAGAAATCCACAAATTCTAAAATCCCCATAACTTATTGTCCCAAGATGTGCCGATTTGAGAGAGTCTACTGTATATATAAAATAAATGAAAATTCATTTGCGTCATTCCTTTTCGATTTCATCTTGACAGGTTTTATCATATACATTCATACATAATATATATATACATATAATAACATGAATGAAAATTCTTAATCCCTTCCTAAAGAAATCCTGGCTACACTACTGAAAAGAAAAATATTTTAATAATTTATTTGCTTTTTTAAGCATATTTAAAGCTTCTTATAGTCGACTCTAAGTATAAAAATATGCATTTTTGCTAGGAGTACAACTATAGATTGTTTAATATGTATTTTTTTAAATATTAAAGGGGGGGGGGGTAAAGTGAAGTTAAAAGAAAATGGCATTACAGCAGAAGGATCTTATTCTTCCTTTATAAATTGTTTCCCTTTTAAAATTTACAAGGAATTATTTTGCATGCAACTAAAACTTAAAAAACTGGATATTAAACTTACAAAACATCTTGCAAAGTATATTTCCATTTAAAGATTTTTTTTTTTTACTAATAATAAATTATATCATAACTTCATAGTGAAAGTAATAAAAACATAGTTCAATGTATGTGAATACTTAAATGTGCGACATATACTCACATTCAATCAAATTTAACATTAATTCCAATTACATTTTCTTGTTAAATATAAATAAAAAACATATTTAGAAACATGAAATACAGAAAATACATTTTTAATTCTAATATAACATTCTACAAAAACATAGGTGTACATGCAAATACTTTATCTTAACTAGGAAAGAATTCCATATCTTGTTCTGCTTTTCTTGGCGATAAATGTTCGATGTGGTTGTTGCATCCTTCAGCATTGGAGGTTGATTCTTTTATTTACTTGATGCTACTGATGCGTAAAAAATAATTTTGCTTACATGTTTTCGTTATAATTATTTTTTTCAAATTTAAAATTTTCTGACTTTTTTTTCAGAAATATTTTTTTGTAGATGTAATATTATAAACGTATCTAAATATTTGTAATATAATTTTCTTTTACTTTCGCATGCATAATAAATATATAAAATAGCTAATAAAAATATTTATAAGCATATAGTACAGTAGACTCCCTCAAATCCACACAGCTTGGGACCAGAGGTTGTGCGGATTTTAGAGTTTTGCAGATTTCTAATCATTGCTTTGTTTATATTTTTTAATCAATAATTTGAATGTAATTAAAAAGGCAATCAAAACTATATTGAATGCTTACAATATGATAAAATATTAAAATAAGTAATAAAACCAAAATAATGAAAATTTGATACTGATTAAAATGATTAAAAGCAAAGATCAAGTTAATAATCAATAATATATGATTAATTATTCATTATAAAAATGAAATGTTTTCTTTCTTTAATTATTCTTGTCTCATAAATTAACATTAATAATTTACATCAAAATTATAAAATAAGGAAGTTTTATTTCAGGTTTAGCCAGACTTAATTACCACAAAAGCTTGATTAATGCATAAATATATTTGGAAAGAAGATTATCATTACCAATGATATATGCAACATCTTAATTTTTCAGAAAAAGTATGAGTTTAGTGATATTAACAAAAATTACAAATTAAAATATATATAGAATTGCTATTAAACTAAAAAAGTCAAATTTTGTCCCTATATCTGACATGAATGTTTCATTGTTTACATCCATAAATTATGTGCTGATTTTAGGTTTCTGGATTTAAGGGAGTCTACTGTATATTTATTTATATGTCTGAATTTAATAAGCATTTCTACCAACGAATGGGGAATAACTATAGAACGAGAGTTATAAATGGAAAAACCAGTCAGATGATGTCTTTTGTTGTTTTTCTCCTATACTTAAAAAATAAAAACGAAATCATTAAAAGATCATTTTGTGTGTATGCCTGTCATAGGCATTTTACTCATAAACTAGGAATTGAGGAAGTTTCAAACAGAACTGAAGTAGGTTATTCTGACCTACCTGTTTAAGACCACAGGATCAGGTGGGAGTTGTAAAATCAAGTTTCTTCTTTCACAAAAAGCCAGACTAATAAATTTATTTTAATAAGACTTTTGATGCATTTTATATATAACAATGGATTCCAATAGATCAAGCATAACCACTTTATTTTGTTAGATTATTTTCTATGGAGATACATTTAACTTTCTCACGGCTGCGAACTGATATATCAGTTCTTTAAGCTGCAATCTCCATTGCAATCAGTTGACTCCCTCGAATCTGCAACCCTAAAATCAACAAATCTCTGCACATAATTTACGGATGTAAACTATGATACCTTCTACTCAGATATAGATATAATTTTTTTTTTTTTGATTTTCATATCAATTCCATACCTATTTTAATTTTGGTTTTTGTTAATATTATTGAATTCATGTTTTTTTCACGAAGGAAGAATAAATTTGTTTTTGAAAAAATTCAAGATATTATTGATATTATTGGAAATTACATTCTCCTTACAAAATATGTATTAATCATGTTTTTTGGTTGTTAAGTTTGGCTAAACCTGAAATAAAACTTCTATATTTTATGATTTAGATGTGAATTAGTAACGCGCCATTATGAGGCAAGTTTCATTGAATAATTTTGGAAAAATGCAGTTCATCTTTATAATGAATATTTAATCATACATTATCGATTATTAGCTTGATCTTTGTTTTAATATTTTAAGCATTTTAAAAATTATCTAAATTTTTATTATTTTAGTTTATTACATCTTTTAATACATTATTATATTGTAAGCTTTCATTATATTCTCAACTTTATTCATTATTGCATTCAAATTACTGTTTAAAAAATGTAAACAAAACAATAACCAGAAATCTGCAAAATTCTAAAATCTGCACAATCTCTGGTCCCAAGCTGTGCAGATTTGAGGGAGTCGACTATATTAATATATCATATACAATACAGTCACCAAAGTACAAAGATGTTGAATCTGAAATGCATAAACGATAGTTACAATTTTGTGACTGCCATTAATTTCCTTTTGTCAACTGATGACAATTCCAGTCAATCTACCTAAAGTTACTGGAAATTTTGAAGTAGCAGAAGAAATTGAAAAAAAATCACTTTCTCAAGTATAAAAAATTTTCTTACAAAAGGAAACATAACACATTTTTTGGTTCTCTTTACACAATTACAAGTTAAATGTATTTTAAAAAAAAAAAGAACTAAAAATTTAGCTTTTTAATCTCAGATTTCAGAGGTTCACTATAAAAGGATAAATTAGCATTAAATACTATAGGAAAACGGCCAGGACCAAAATTTTCATTAGTTATATACCAGGTTCGCTATAACGGGGTTAAAGTAAACGCGGTTTGTAATAAAATAAATTATGTTACAAATATTTAGATGTGTTTATAATATAACATCTACAAAAAAAAAAAAAAAAAAATATGTTTGAAAAAAAATCCAGAAAATTAAAATTTGAAAAAAATAACTATAACAAAAATATGTATGCAATGATATTATTTGTCCACTAGAAGCTTCAATAATAAAAAAATCAACCTCAAATGCTGAAGCTGCATTGAAACATTTATCTCCAAAAACAGCAGAAAAGGAAAATGGAATTCTTCCCTAGTTACACTTGATGCAATGGTATAATAGTTTAGTCACATTCAAAAATATAAGAATAAATAATTAAAAACATTTAAGTACAATCGAACCTTGTTAACATGAACCTCAAGGGGAATCAAAATTTTGTTCATGTTAACAGTAGTTCATGTTATCAATATCATTCCTTTATATTTGTGTTTATAGGGGACTGTGAAAAAAGTTCATGTTGAAAATAATTCATGTTAACGAGATTTGACTGCATGTCATATATCAAAAGATAAAATAGTTGCATGTAGCTATGTTTTTGTAGAATGCTATATTGGAATTAAAAATGAATTTTCAATTTATATTTCTAAATATGCTTTATATTTATATTTTAAAAAATAACAATATAAATGGAATTAATACTAAATTTGATTTAATGTGAATACGCCGTACATATATGTATTCACATGCATTGAATTATGTTTATATTACTATCACTACAAAATTTTGATATTATTTATTATTAATACGACTATATTAATAATATCATAAATTAGAAAAGATCACTTTCTCATGTATAAAAAATTTTCTTGCAAAAGAAAACAAAATTTTTTTGGACTTCTTCACATTAAAAAAATAATAATTTTCTCTTTACACAATTACAAGTTAAATGTATAAAAAAAATAGAAATAAAAATTTAACTTTTTAATTTCAAAGTTTGCACACATTTTTCTTGCTGAAGTCTGTGCCTGAAACACTTATCTAATGGACCCATCAGGAAAAACAGAATAAGTTCAAACGCAATAAAATAAAGCTGAATGCAATACAATTAAGAAATTGTTTTGAAAATTATTTTTTTATCTTAATTTATCAAAATCTAGAAATTCTTTTAAATATCAAATAAAAACAAATAAATTTTAAACGTTGTTGGTGAATTATTGTAAATTTTGTATGCTGTACAGTAGACTCCCTCGAATCCGCACAGCTTGGGACCAGAGGTTGTGCGGATTTTAGAATTTTGTGGATTTTTGGTCATTGCTTTGTTTACATTTTTAAAACAATAATTTGAGTGCAATTAATAGTGTAATCGGAACTATAATGAATGCTTACAATATAATAACATATTAAAATAAGTAATAAACTAAAATAATAAAAATTTAGTTTTTAAAATGGTAAAAATACTAATAGCAAAGGTTAAATTAATAATCATTAGTGTATGATTTTAAATATTCATTATAAAGATTAGATTATTTTTCCAAAATTATTCAACAAAACTTGCCTCA
This sequence comes from Maratus speculifer, assembly GCA_964019185.1. NCBI lineage: Eukaryota > Metazoa > Arthropoda > Arachnida > Araneae > Salticidae > Maratus > Maratus speculifer. Next base: position 356,997,941 of record OZ025296.1, read on the forward strand.
TAAAAGTACATTACTAATTCACATCAAAATCATAAAATAAGGATTTTTTTTTAAAGTTTAGCCAGGCTTAATAACCAAAAAATCTTGATTAATGCAAAATATATTTGATAAGAAGATTGTGTTACCAGTAATATCAGCAATATCTTGAATTTTTTTCAAAAAAAAAAAAAATATATTCTTTCTTCATGAAAAAAACATGAATAGAGTATTAAGAAAATTACAAAATAAAAAATATATGGAATTGATGGTAAAACTAAAAAAATCAAATTTTGTCCCAATATTTTGAATTAAAAGTTTCATTGTTTACATCCATAAAATACGTGCGGATTTTAGAGAATTGTGGATTTCTGGTTTGCGGATTTGAGGGAGTCTACTGTATTTGGAAAAATAGTTGTCTTTGGTAAAGAACTGGAAAATCAGAAGTATATCTGAATCTTTTTATTGGTTAAATTCCACAACTTTTTTAATTTTATTCATTTTCCGATTGGTTCATGTTTAATGTCCAAAAATAGAATACTTCTGTTTTTTATTTTATTTGTTTTTTGATTGGTTCATGTTTAATGTCTAGAAATGAAATACAAGTTGCCATAATGACAAAAAAAGTATAAAAAAATTAATAACTTAAAAACAAATTGAGATACAGCTTTCAAACAAATTGCATTTAAAAGTAATTTTTTTTCTCTATACGACAGTATAAAAATTGAAAATGTGTGATGTTTAGAAGTTTAAAAATTTGCAGTACTGAAAATTGTAAAAGTAACATTTTACTTAAAATTTGTACCAGAATATTAATCTTTAATCCATGGCCTATGTAATATAGGACTCTGTTATTATACATAAATCATATTTTGATCATTATAAAAATGATGTTTTTTATTATTCTTTTTTTTTAATGTTGAATTTATTTATGTCTTTAAAATTTTAGTCTTTGAAAATATAATTTTCAAAATAGTCGTTGCAATTTGTTAAATTTACATTTTTTTAAATTGGTCTATTGTGGAATATTAATATGAAAAAGAAAAGTTCATTTTTCTATAAAACATTTCTAGTATAAACTTATATCAATATTTTATTTCTACATCAAGATTGTGAAATGAAAATCCTTAGAAAAATGAGGGGCGGGGGGAAAGATCTTATTTGAATTCACAATATTATTTATTCCAACAATTTACAATGCTTTTAATTTGTTCTGATATAATTTTTAAGATAATAAAAAAAATCATATAGCTTAATGCAAATTATCCTCATAAAAAAGTACAATAAAAGGTTTGTTTACATGAGTAGTGACATCAAAACTGCTTTCATCGCATGACATGGATTTTTCCAGTCAAGACAAAAGCAGCATTTTTTAATGTTAATTTACTGTATTTTCCAAGATTAAAAAAAAAAAAAAAACTAAAAAAGATAATAAAGTACTTATCTTTTTGTATTCTATAAAATGCAAGCTAAATTGAAAAATGTACATTTTCCCTATTGAGAGGGAGTAGATTTCTAAAGTGATGATATTTTTATGAAAACAACTGAAAGCAATGTTTTATACCACTTTATCGGTCAAAAATTATATTATATTCTGTTCAAAATATAATAAGAATTTGTTGATGGACATCTACCTGATATGTTATAGTAGTCTTAAAAATAATAAAGTCTTTTAAATAAAGTATATTTAACTCACGATTATACAGAAAACACGATATTACAACATTAAAACAAAAAATGGAATAACAGAAAAATTTCAGTTTTCTTTCTCAAGGAAAATATCAGTGCTGTTCAGTTCAGCTCAATTCAGATCACTGACGCAACAGATATAAAGATAATGAAGGTATGATATAAAGGTCATCAAGGTGGTCACCATGACAAGATATTTAAACCAAATTCATCATAATATTTTACAAAATGCTTTTTTCTGGTAGCTTTTTTATAAGAAAAAATGAGCATTTTATTCAGTAATGGCTTTTTAAGAAAAAATAATCGCTGAATCTGTTTTTTTCTGAACAAATAAAGTCGGACCTTGTTAATGTGAAATTTCATTGAACACAAAAAGATACTTAATCACAACAGGTAAATCTGCAAATCAGTGTATTGCTTGTTCCAGGAAGATTTTAAGGTGACTCTATACACACATGAGTACACCCGCACCAAGAGCCGTCCTTATAGAGAATGTTTTAAAGCGAGGTCCGGTGCAAGGATTTTGAAACATCCTTTCCTTTCAGTTTTTTAACATAATATTATCTATACTATCGTTAAAAAAAAATTTTTAACCTATATATTGTGACCAAAGGAGGCAAGGTTCGATCCCCTAGCTATAATAAAGGAGTAGCGTATGTTTGTAGGGGTAATTTTTAAAACTATTGAATCAATTTCAAAACATATGTTTGAAAATTAAAGGTGCCTCGTCTAACATAGGCTATATTTTATGCAACCACCATTATCTTTTCTTAACTAAAATCATATATTAAGGGATTTTCGATTATACCTTCTTCTCTTTATTAAAGGAAAAATCTTTTGTGTCCAGGTGCGAGGCCTCTCTAAGCACGAGGCCCTATGGGATAGCAGCTATCGCACATCCCTAAGGATGGCTCTGCCCACACCCTAATGTTAAACCAACAGGCAGGTTGTTTTAGAACTTCTTGCTGAAATTTCTATATTCTTTTTTTTTTCATAAGAACGCTGAGCTAGATCTTTAATATGGCTATTTTTTACTTTTTAGGTTTTGGTTGTAGATTTAAAAAGATACTTTCAATTTCGAGAACGGTTTAGAAATTGAAAATACCTTTTAAGAAATATCTGTAACCAAAATAAAAAAAGTAAAAATAAATATTATATTAAAGATTAAACTCAGCTATCATATTCAAAAAGAACTCGCACATAAAAATATTAAAATTTAAGTGAGAAATTTGAAAACAACCTGCCCACTGGATTAACATTAAGCAGAGGATGTTTTCAAGTGAATGATGAGTCCTCTTAAAAGTGTATGCGTTCTTACATGTAAATTTCAATAAACTATATAAAGGTACTGCATTCTGTGATCAGTTATTAAAAAGCATTTAGTTTCAACTGAACAGAATGCAATCAAATTCAGTTTATAAGCAACAAAATGTTTTAAAAGTAAACATAAAAAAATATTCGAACCAATTTGCTGTCTCAAAATTGAAATTTGAATAATATTAAACTAAACTGTTTAAAAATAAATAATAAGCGGAATGGTCTGTTATGAATAAAACATTAGTACCTATAACAATGACTGGTTGACAGATCAGCAAAAATGAAAGTTGCATCACATTAAACTTCGTGCCATTATTTTATCAAATAGCAAATTGTAAAGTATTAAGTTGAATAGAAACCTGGGAAATTAACGTACCTAAGTATTAACAATTAGTTGAATACAATAAATTTATGTCTTAAAAGTTATCTAATATTAAACAACGGAATAGAGAAAGACGCCAAAAAAAAAGAATGAATCGTGGATGACATAATGATTCATTAAAAGTAATATTGATTCTTATGAATCAAATACTTTTGAATTGTTTCATCTATCAGCCAACGAGAATCATTTATTTCGTTAGCGTCTCTTAGCTTAAAAAAAATATATATATAATTTTCAACGCGTATCCACTGATTCTAATAATGGCTAATTTTTAAAATATAAACGTGGTGATTCATCCTCTTTGCTAAAGTAAGTGAATGGTAGGATGTGTTTCTTATTTTACTAGTCACTAAAAATTCGCCAACTTATGACTTGATTATGTTATAGCAAGAAAACTTCATGTATTGCAACTTTTATTTTCCTTGATATTTGCCCATTTAAAATTTTTTGAAAAATTTTCTCTAGCAGACATTTTTACTTATCTATTTATTTAAATATAGTTTAAGTTGCGATTTTTGGGTAAACAGGAGGAATTCCTTTGAATTGTGATTGAGAATTTTATTTATATGTTTAATTTTAGATCATTGTGTTCCTCACAAACTGAATTTGTCTGTATTGAGTTTAGTTAAATGAGAATATTTTTTAAATGATTAACCCTAAAATGTTTGTTCCTAACAGTAATTAATCACATAATATAATACATATGAAGATTTTAAAACATACCCATAATATTAGAACAGCTTAAAAAAAAAAAAAATCAAGGGTTTAAAGAATCTTAAATTTTGAAATTCCATCGTCTTCATGAAGTAATTTAGGTTGCAAGTAAATGTTGCTGCTGCTCTGATAAAAAGCATTTTCTATTGTTTCTTTACATTTGGCAAAAATGTTCTTATATCACCTGTTCCTGAAAAATACATTGCATCAACAGTGATGTCACTGTTAATATCTCTAATTCAGGATTCCTGCTGGTCATGCAATTAAAAAATTTGGGCAAAAAAGTCAGGGCATTTTTTTAATAATTGAAGTGATGAGGGAATTTTTGGTGTACTACTTTCCATGAGTGCCTCAAGTGTGGTTGTAAATGAAGAAAACTTGAATTAATCATTAATCCAAACTAAAATTTGTAAATAAAATGTATAAAAGCTACAGAATAATAGCATCAGATGAAAAAATTTAAAATTCTTTCATTGCATACTTTCTTTTTAGCATTTACCTAATTAAAAAATTTCCATTATGTTGAGTTTTACAACAATATACAGTCAAAGTTCTATAATCTGCTCAAGTTTTGGCCAAAGGTTGTGTGAATTATGAAATATTGCAGATTATAGAGCATTATGGATTATGCGCCATTTTATTATTCCTAGACTGTGTTTTAATTCTATAATCAGTAAAAATAAATATGAAATTTAAAGATTAATTTTATAGGCTATCTTAAAAAAATGCCTTTTTTAAGTTATTTTATTAAAAAATTTCTGTGCATTTAAATAAAAATAATTAAATAGTTCTGCAATACAGTTTTTTTTTACTGTTAATAAAATAAAAGAGTTACATTTAAAAAAAAATAAATGTTTTATTATAATATTTTTCATGTTTTTTTTTAATTATTTGTTTTTAAAAAATTGTTTTTGAATCACTAATTTGTAAATTTTTCTAACTATTTATTTCATTGTTTACATTCGTAAAGTAATGCAAATTATAGAAAATTGTGGATTATAGGACATACACTGTATAAGATGGATTTTTACTGAGAAAGGTCAAGTAATTTTTTTTTTTACCAGAAATGTGTACGAACCATGCAATTACAGTAACCATGATATCTGTACTAGTGTGAATGAAGTATTTGATACACAATATGAAGTACAATAGAAGTAGACTCCCTCAAATCTGCAATCCTAAAATCAGCAACTCTCTAAAATCTACACATAATTTATAGATACAAACAAAGAAACATTCAGTTCAGGTACAGGGACAAAATTGGACTTTTTTCGGTTTTACATCAATTCCATTTTTATATTAATTTGTAATTTTTTGTTAAGATTATTGAATTTAAGATTTTTTTATTTACTAAGAACTAAATTTACTTTTTTAATTACTAAGATTTTTTTTTTTTATGACTGAAGAGTACCGTAATTTAAAGAAGAAACACCGCACCCTCTATTATTGACAGCGTTTTGAAAAAATTCGGCATAATCGCCGCACCCATCGTAAATGGCGCAGTCAAAAGGAATTATTTGCCTTTATTAAGGAGGCGATAACATACCCAAAATATAGCAAATACGGCAAAAAACTGAATTATTAGATTAATTAAATTATTAAAATAATTAATTGTCAAAAAATATGTAGGAACAAAATATTTATATTGCAGAACCGATTTAGCCAAAACTTCTGGATCCATAATTTTTTCCTGAAATTTTTTTGATATGTTGTTTACAATACATACTGTAAAATCTCGAAAACATCGCTCCCATTTTGAACAACTTTGATTTTTCGAAATGTATATCAATTAGAGATGGGCGATATTGTTCCTTTTTAGGAATCGTTCACCGAAAGGAGCGAGTTCTCCGGGGTCGTCGGACTCTACTATATTTAAATGAGCAACATTCGACTAGTTTATGATCTAAACATGCCATTAACATTTTCAATACTTTTGTGTAAACCAGGCTTTTCGGCTTATACAGCAGACTTCCTGAAATCCTCACACCTTCAGACCAGAGGCTGTGTGGATTTCTGGCCATTGCTTTGTTTACTTTTTTTATAGAATGATTTGAATGTAATTAATAATCCAATCAAAATTATAATGAATGCTTAGAATACAATAAAATACTAAAATAAATAAAGTAATAAACTAAAGTAATAAAATTTAAGCTAATTTTTAAAACATTAAAAACAAAGATCAAGTAATTCACCAGTAATGCATAATTAAATATTCATTATAAATATTGGAAATATTTTTTTCCTAATTTACTCAATTAAACGTGCCTCATAAAGGTACATTACTAATTCACTTCAAAATCATAAAATAGGGAAGTTTTATTTTAGTTTGCCAGACTTAACCAAATATATTTATATCTTTATTAATATATAAATATATTTGGTGAAAAGATTGCAATTACCAGTGATATCAATTATAACTTGAACTTTTTTAGAAATGAATTTATTCTTCCTTCATGAAAAAGCATGAATTTAGTAATATTAATGAAAATGACATGTTAAAAAATTGAAATAAAAATAAAGAAGTTTTCCCTTACATCTGAACTAAAAGTTTCATTGTTTGCATTTGTAAATTATGTGTGAATTTAAGGGTTGCAGATTTGAGGGAGTGTACTGTATACCATAATAGAACTAAGATTTTTTAAAAACACAATAATTTAACAAATATGCAATAAAACTGCTTATTTAAAAAAGCCTGCTGCAGCTATTGAAATGATACTAATAATAATTACTATTTGTTTTTCACTTTGAAATTTTATTTTTTCATTCACGCCCCCCCCCCCCCTCACCAAAAAAGTGTATATATATATATATATATATATATATATATATATATATATATATACATTATATATACATTATATATATCTTAATTAAAGATAGGATAAATTTAAAATTAATAAATTGTCCACTGTGTTCCTAACCTATCAATAAAACTTGTAAGCAAAAGACAAACGTTATTTTTATTGAAGGATAAGTTTTATAAATGTGTTTTAGCACTTAATAATCTTATTTCTCTTTATATGTCAATGTAGTTTTTAAATTATTGTGATACAAATAAGTACAGTAGACTCCCTCAAATCCACACTCCTATAGTCCGCAACTCTCTAAATTCTGCACATTATTTACAGATGTAAACAATGAAGGATTCAGTTCCGATGTAGGTACGAAATTTGACTCTTTTAGTTTTATATCAATTCCATACATTTTTTAATTTGTAATTTTTGCCGAATTCATGTTTTTTATTTCTGAAAAAATTCAAAATATTGCTGATATCATTGGTAATCACAATATTCTTACCAAATATATTTATGTATTAATCAAGCTTTTTTGGGTTATTAAGGGTACAGAGGACTTTCAAAATCACAAAAAATCATCAAATTGTCGAACTTTCATTTTTAGCATAATAATAATATATGAACTCCCTGCTCTTGAAAGCAAAAAGAATTTTTCAATTTTGACTATTTTTACTGGAGTTATAAGCATTTTTGTCCACTCAGCTGATTCTGCCACACCGCCATTTTGTTTACCTTTTCGCCGATATGCAGTCATATAATTTATCATGGTTTTTTGTTTTGCATTACTCAGTGTTATTATTTTGCATTGAATATTTATTAATATTGTGATTTAGCAAAACAATACTTTAACTGTATCTTTTAATTTTTTTCTTTTAGCGTTTGTTTGCAAGAGAAATTGCTTTTTGCCTCCAATCTTTTTAGCGCAAAATAAAAAATTTCTATTTCTCAACAACTATTTAATTTATTTAACAAAAATTTGTACAATAAGGGGTATTTATACCATGAATATTTCCAGATAAATTTTAAAAAATTCATCAGAAAACAAGAAAGTTAGTTTTTAGAAGATTTTTTTTTATAATTTAGATACTTTACGTCCTTTGCATGAATTACTGTCGAAGCCACACATTTTATATGAATATGCCATAAAAATATAAAACACTCACATATAAGCAAGAAATGATATTATATCCCTTATATATAACTGAGATTGTGTCAGAAAGAAAATATTAAGCAATTATAACCATTGTAGTTACTAAAACCTGTTTTTCTCAGAATGAATATTTTTGTCGTTTTCATGATTTCAAAATGTTCCATGTGAAATTCTTAGTACCGAATTTTTCTGATGTTTTAAAAAAATGCTCTCTATATATGTGTTAACAAATGCTACTGGAAATAAACTTGTTTAGAGGCATTTAAATTTTTTTTAATTTCAGTTATATGGAATTTTTAAGGTTTTTTTATTGAAAAATATAAAAAAAATAACTTAAAATCATTTTTTTTATGTTTTACAAGTAATATGCTAAAAATGCTTAGTAACATTTATTTGTATGTATGAAAGGATTACTCTAAAAAAATTTTGAACAAGTATGGGAAAACTGGTTTCGCATGGAACATTTTCAAATATAAACAAAAATTTTTCGTTAATTTAAAGAAAAAAAATCTGTATCTCAAAAACTATAAAATATATTTTTTAAAAAAAATTGTAAAATAAGAAATATACTATGACTATTTTCAGAAATTTTAATAAAAAATCATTGAAAATTAAAAAGTTTAGTTTTGAGAGTCCACTGTACCCTTAAGTCTGGCTAAACCTGAAATAAAGCTTCGATATTTTATGATCCTAATGTGAATGAATAATGTACCTTTATGAGGAAAGTTTCTTTGAATCATTTAGGAAAAACACATTTCATCTTTACAATGAATATTGAATTCTACACTATTGATTATTAACTTGATCGTTGCTTTTAGTACATTATTCATTTTAAAAATTATCTAAATTTTTATTATTTTAACTTATTACTTATTTTATTATACTTATTTTATTATTATTTTATCCATAAGCATTCATTATAGTTGTGATAAAAGTTACCCCCCTCAATATATATATATATATATATATATATATATATATATATATATATACATCTTGATTAATAAAAAGGATAAATTTAAAATAAATAAAATTGTCCACTGTGCTCTAAACCTGTCAATAAAACTTGTAAGCAAAAGATGTAAGTTATTTTTATTGAAGGATAAGTTTTATGAATGTATTTTAGTACTTCATAATCTTATTTTTTTATGTATATGAATGTAGTTTTTAAATGATTGTGATACAAAGAAGTATCAGTAGTTAATGTCCCTTTTTAAAGCTGTACAATGATAAATTGTTCATCATTTCTTTCTCAAATGATGCTAACTTTGTTAGCAAACAAAAAGTATGTATTTCCTCAACATTTTTTTTTTTTTTTGCACAATCTTTGATTCATATTTGAGGAATGGAGGAATCGTCTCAGAGCCCCCCTCCCCCCCCCCTGAAAAAACTGGTTATTGAAAAAAAAGGAATATTGTTAAAATGTTCTTCAAGGCCATTTGTATTTTTCTTCTATTTACCCATGGCTGATTTCCCATGGGTAAGCAGGAGTAGAACAGCTTAATGTCATTTATATAATCTTGAAGCTTTATAAATCAATGGCCCATATATATATATGATATTACTATTATACCGTCGGCCGATTTTGCCAAATTATATAAATCGCCAAACTATTTTTCCAAATTATACAAATTAAGCTTATTTTCACTTTAAAATTCGGAAGAAGAATTAAATTAGTTTATGATTAATAAAAATACATAAAATGTTGAAATAAAAATTGCTTGATGATGTAACAAAGATGTGTAAAGTGTTTAATCGCAATGGAATGGGCATTCACGATCAAACATTTAGTGGCATTTAATCTGATAGTTTGCCGATAGTTTTTTGGTTGACAAGATAACCAAGTTGTACCATATATACAGACTTATATATATTGAATCCATATATATATATATGTATATATATTGAATGAATCACAAAGGGAAATGACTCAATACCAAAGCATCTTCTGTTGCAATGTTGCTTTCAACTCGATTTCAGAAATGGTTTTAAACAGCACAAAACATTGAAATTTGGAATCTTTAATAGAAATTTTTGTTAAACAGAAAGGGTAACAGGTAGAAAACATTTGTATTTGGGCACATAATTTTCTCATACTCATCTTATTTCAAAATTAAGCCTGACATGGCTCCATCTTATCGAAGACTGATTAAATGGATGAGTTTGCTGTTCGATGTTTTTACCCTGTATTTTATTATTATAGTAGACTCCCTCAAATCTGCATTCTTAATATGCATACATAATTTATGGATGTAAACAATGAAACTTTCACTTCAGGTATAGGTGCAAAGTTATAGATTTTTTTTTTTTTTTTTTTTTAGTTTTATTTCATCTCATATGTAGTTTCATACTAATATAAAGGAACTTATTATTTTCTATGAAAAGAGCATTATATACCGTAATTTCCGGGAATAACGCCGCGGCGTTAAACTAGATTTTTTTGTTTTGTAAACAAAAGTGCGGCCAATAACTAGGTGCGGCTTTTAAATAGGTCTAATTAATTTAAAATTTTTGAAAACAGATCGACAAATTTAAACTTTTGTTGCTTTCGCTGTAATTATACACATGCACGTGGAATTATATTTTAAGAATTATTATTAAAGAATCTGATGCTTAAAATTGATTTTAATTTACTGATACACCGTAAAATCCCGTTAATCCGCCCTCTCCCCACTTTATAAAAAAGTTGAAATTTTCAAAAAATCCCGAGAAAGCGCCCTCCCTTCCAAAATAATCGCTGAAAAAACAGCAAATTTGCCAAACAATCATGAAGAATAACCGCAAATTTCTTTAAAGGATTGCAATAAAAACGCGAATTAGCCAAAAAATCTCTAAAAAAGTACAAATTATGTCAAAAGACGGTTGAGAAAGGAATGAATCATGACGAAATGAATAAATCCTGAATCTTTAGAAATGTGCGTTTTTTCGAGATTTTTTAATTAATTTCATGCTTTTTTGAGGGTTTTTTTTTACAAATTTCTTCTTTTTTCTGCGTTTTTTCGACAGAATTTACGTTAAAAAAACGCAATTTTTTTCAAATATTGTTTCAAGTATCAAAATTCATGATTCATCGAAAGATTCACGATTCATTCAATTTATCATGATCATCCTTGCAAATTTTGTGAAACGACCGCGGAAAAATCCCGTGTAAACGCCCCCTCTAATTATTTTTATGATTTTTCGTCACGTTTAGGGGAAGGATTAAAGGTATTTTGCGGTAGGTTTTATCTTAAATCTGTCTTCAGATGTGAGTTGTAAGTGCCGCAGTTACCCTGCAAAATTTAAGCTGAATGTTATCAATTTAGCAAAAGTTAACGGGAATCGTGGCGCAGCGAATGGATGAGGTTCTGATTTCATTGAAATAACTGTAAAACAAAAAAAGATAAGTTATTTATTTAAGATCAAAATGTTTTACTTTATATCAGATAATAATTTTATTTCATTGCCCTAATAATGAATGTAGGAATATACCCGGAGCGGCGTTATACCCGGTGCGGCCTTATACCCGGTGCGGCGTTAAACTAGTTTTTTTTATTTTTAACCAAGTGCGGCGTTATACTCGGTGCGGCGTTATTCCCGGAAAATACGGTAATTGTTTCAAATCAAGCTATTGCTGATAGCAATGGTAATCACAATCTTTTGGTCAAATATATTTTTGTACCCATTAATCAAGCTTTTTTGTTTTTTATTACTATGATTTTAATGTAAATTAATAGAAAGTACTTTTTATAAGAAAAGTGTCATAGAATAATTCAAGGAAAATATATTGCATGTTTTTTATGCAAATTCAAATATGCATTATTAATTGTATTTACTTGACCTTTACTATTATAATATTTCAATTAGTTTTAAGTTATCTTACTTTTTATCTTTTTAATATAGTATTATTTTACTTAATTATTTTAATATTTTACTACATTATAATCATTCATTATTAATTCTGATTGCCTTATTGCATTCAAATTGCTGAGTTAAAAATGTAAACTAAGCATTGACCAGAAATTTGCAAAATTCTAAAATCTGCTCAACCTCTGGTCCCAAGCTGTATAGATTTGAGGGAGTCTACTGTATTAAAATAATTAAGTAATGTAATAATAAACTAAAATGATAAAAAAAAAAGATATTTTGTAAAATGATTAAATTATTGAAAAAGCATGAGTTTAATATTATCGAGAATTATTAAAAAAAATTTCTGAATGTTTTAAATTAAAAAAGCTCTGTAATTTTGTTCTTCTATCAAAACTCAAAGTTTCATTGTTTATATTTGTGATGATGTGTGAATTTTAGCGTTGCAGATTTGAGCTGCTGTTTTAAATTTGAACACAGTAAATACAAAAATGCATTTTTTCAAAATGTGAAATAATCGCTAATGAAATGATATGAATGAAAATTTACAGAAAAACTCTCAAAGAACAGTCATATTTAAATGGCTATGCATTGTTTTTAAGTCTATAAAATTATTTAAAACAAGCTATTTTATACCTTCAACATAAATAATTCCTCTAAACACTTTTTGTTTCAGTTTGATAGTCAAAAATTTCAGTATAAAACTAAAAATGTTCATCTCTTTATATGCAATAATTTCCTTAATATAAGACAAGAAAGATCTTCATAAAAAATAAGTTCATTTGCGTTAGTGACAACAGTGGCTAATATCTTTGTCTCTTTTTTTAAAAAGATAGAACTTAGTTATCCTGCCTACCAAAAAATGATCGCCAAACTATAAGGTCAAATGCCAATAATGGATGATCATGAATGTTACATTCAATGACATTAAGAATGATATGCATGTATGAAACATTATTAAAGGATTTTTATTTGTATTTTTATTAATACTAATTATATGTTTTTTCATTATTCAAAATAAAAATTATCCAATATGTATAATTTGGCGAAATTGGTCGATGAGATAATCAAGTAGGACCAAAAAAACCAATATTTTTATCAAAGTTTGAATATAATTATATGCATTAATAGACATGCAAGTTTAATTTAATCATCTACAAATATTCCAGTTGAACTGCATTGTATTTAGGGTATTTAATGGTTTGATGTTCAGAGAATTGTTGTCAGATACAGCATTATTCAAACAGTCATTTAAAAAAAATAGTATTATTGAAAGAACTTGCATATTTTTTCATCAATATTCTCAAGCTTTTAATATTAATTTTTATTGAATAAGAAATTAATTTACATAGAATTGTTCCTACAACAAAAATCAAATAACTAAACTTAATTCTACAAACTACTAAAACTTATTTTCAATAAATTTATATCTGGCCTTTCCTATAAAATGTTAAAATTTCATTGAAATAACGAAAGTTACCACATAATAATTAAAAAAGAAAAATATATGTTATGCTACTAAAGCAGAAAATGAGCCAAAACCAATAAGTCAAAAGCGATAAAAATATTGAAAACAACACTTTCCAACATATTCTAATAATTATATTGATAAGAAATAATTTATTTTTATATGCAATGCAAGAAAAATTATAATTCAATGGATATAAGCTGAGCTCTTAAAAAACTGATAAAATTAAGTTAAAATTTCATGAAAAAAGTTATAATAATACTCCTTTTAGATATACTAAAAATATTTTTAATTGTTTGAGTGAAGCATGTAAAAATAATCTCGAATTAAACCGAAACATCCGGAAATGTCTTATTTAAAAAATATATCTAAAAGACTGTACTTTCGAGGGAAAATTTGTTCATTTATGTTAATCGATTCGCAAAAGTTACGCGATAATCAAGTTAATTTCAAATAATGAGTAATCAATAACTCAGTTAATCAATAATTAAAATTGTTCATCGGAAATAATAGGTTCATCTCTATTTCTAATTATTTCTGTTCTAGATACACTACTTCTGATAAGGATGCTGCTATAATGTTATGAAGATACCTGTCAAAATTTTCATTAGAGGATAAATTCAAATACCAGATTCCAGAGTTGTGAGTAATGAATCCATTAATTTTTCATAAATAAACGTTTTGTTTTGTTTTTAAATTGAACGGGATATTTTTCTAATTCTTGAAACAAATATTAATATTGGTAGTTGTGAGAACGCAAAAAGTCACAAGTTGAACTTACTGTTGCCGCTGATTTATTGATATGATTCATTCCTCATTCAAAAACAGCTACCATGATTCATTCATGGCGTTGGCGTCTCTGCTTTTATGTGAATCTGTACTATATGAAAGTTCTCTGTTAATAAAGGGAAAATTTTTGCAATAAATTGCCAATAGCAATATAATGAAACAGCGCTTTTAAAAATTGACCTATCCTCTATTTAAAATAAGCTAATTTTAAGATACGTTTCTTTTGCTTACTCTTCTACTAAAATTTCTGTATTTTGTAATAAAAGTAGTCTAAACTGTTTATGATTGCAGTGAAGGATCGATAATCCGCGCACCCATAATCCGCAATTTTCTATAATTTGGATTGCTTTACAAATGTAAAGACTTAAATGAAAAGCTAAGAAAATTTACAAATTTGTGATAATTTTTTAAAGCAAAGAAAAAAAATCATAATAAAACATATATTTTTAATATAACTGATATTTTATTGAAAGTAAAAAACAAAGGATATTACAGAACGTATGTAATTATTTTTGTTTAAAAGTCGCATAATCCATAAAAATTTTTAATATGCTGTAATCCATAATCCACAACACTTGTGTGGATTATGACTGTATTAACTAGTGAAAACTGTTAATTTTAGTTCAGACTTGTTCTAGATCATCTAAATAACTGATCCATATAAAATGGAAAGAGTAAATTTTAGAATTCTATTTATTATCATTTGTTTTCTGAAATGGGTTACTTTGGGATATGGTTAGGCTTCTAAGTATTTTTTGAAGGACAAATCTTCGATTTCTGTATTAACTTTGGTATATTTTTAATTAGTTATATTTTAGAATAAAATGATGAAAAAATTATATTTATAACACTATGAAGTGTAATTTTAACATTATAAAACAGTTTATTTTACATTTTGTTTCTAAATTTAGTTTAGAAAGAAAAGCATGAGGAAAAAAAAAGTGTTATATGCAATAATAACATACCGTTAATCCGCCCTTCCCGATCAAACGCTCCCTCCCCACTTTATAAAGAATTTGAAATTTTCAAAAAATCCCGAGAAAGTGCCCTCCCTCCTAATTCTCAAAGGCGATTGAGAGCGAGATCAATCATTTTGAAATGAACGAATCATGAATCTTTGATGAAATGCGCGTTTTTTCAAGATTTTTTAATTGATTTCATGCTTGTTTTGGCTTTTTTTTTACTAATTTATCCTTTTTTTCTGCGTTTTTTCGACAGAATTTACATTTAAAAAAGAAAAACCCAAATTTTTTCAAGTATAAATATTTATGATTCATTAAACGATTCATTCATTTTATGATGATTCATTCCTGTAAATTTTGTTGAACGAACGCGAAAAAATCCCGTGTAAGCGCCCTCCCCTAACTATTGTACGATTTTTCTTTTCGTTTGGGGGGGGCGGATTAATGGTATTTTACGGTATATAAAAAACGCAGAAAAAATTGAACAAAAAAAAAAAAAAAAATCTAGAAAAAGAAAGTTATAACATCCAAAAGGCAAAGTATTTATGAATGCTTTATGTGGGGAACCCTCTAAATTTGACTCTGTAATTAGTGTAAAACCCATTTTTGATATATTTCGTTTTATTTTAAATTTGTAGAACAATTACAAACTTTCCCATAGATCTACAAATGCCTTAAATGTCTCATACAATGGGGGGAAACAAATTTACATTACTGTATAGGTACATAAAAAATCTGTCCTTCGAAATGCATTAATTTATTTAAAAATGGCTCCAGTGAAAAAAATCCAATGACGAAAATGGTCATTATTTTGTAAACATCCAGGTGAACATCAAAACCTTTTAGTATTTCTCTGCTCTTTCCCTAAATAACAACGAGACTCGAAATAAAAGAATTCAAGCGAGAAAGATGCATTGATCTAGGGCCGTGGCTAAGGGGGCGCTGTGGGAGGCTCAGCTCCCCCCTAAAATATTTTGAGCCCCCCGTGGAAAAGATTCCAAGGTCACTCAATGAATTTCTGTTCCAAAAATTCAAATGAAATACTGTTCAAAAATCTAATTTAGTTTTGAGACCTTTTCATAGTTTTCGAGAGTTACTAAATTGCATCAAAAATAAATGTTACAACACTCCCTCATCCTATTTGTACATATGAAGCTAACATGATGTTTAATTTTGCACCAGTTATATTACTCATAACTTTCATCATCATATACTTTTCTTTGCATAAAGTGAAGTTATAACAGTTTAATAAGAAACAGAGTACCTACAAGGTGGATATGCACTCATTTATCTTTCTGTGTCAGAGAGAGAGAAAAAATTATGAGCCCCCTCCCCCCTATTGTTCACTCCTAGCTATGGCCCTGCATTGATCACTGGAAATATTCTTCAGATTTATTGTGAGGCTTATTATCTCTCTACATCGAACTGTCAACTTGAAAAGGAATCTGTATGATTAAAAAATATGTATCAACGTTTTCTGTTGCAAGGAAATCTGCTCTTTTGAATTGGTCAACAAACTTTCAAAATGCTAGTTTCTTATTTCTTGCTCAATGATTGACGAAAACTCTTTTATTGCTGAAAAGACATCATCAGCATTTTTTAGAACAGAATATAAATCAGATTTCTTAAGGTACTTTAAAATGACTTTAAAAGTTCACAAATAACCAGTTCAAGAATAGAGTCGCTTTTATTAATTATGGGTAGCACATTAGGTTATAATATTACAGGAGACTCCCTCAAATCCGCACAGCTTGAAACCAGAGGTTTTGTAGATTTCTGGTCATTGCTTTGTTTATGTTTTTTAAGTAAATAGTCATTTGAATTTAAGAAATGATGCAATCGAAACTATAATGAATGCTTATAATAGTATAATAAAATAGTAAAATAAGTAATAGATTAATAATAATAAAAATTGAGATATTTTTAATAGGGTTAAAAAGCGAAGGTTAAGTTAATTATCAATAATATATGATTAAATAGTCATTATAAAAATGAAATGTATTTTTCCTAAATTAATCAGTGAAATTTGCGTCATAAAAAAGTACATTACTAATTGATATCAAAATAATAAGATAAGGAAGTTTTATTTCAGAATTGCCAGACTTAATAAAAAAAAAAAAAAAAAAAAAAAAAAAAAAAAAAAAAAAACTTGATTAATAGGGTAACACCCCCAGTAATTGGCATGCACCAGTGATTGGCACATTTTACAAACATGTCCTAAAAAAAGATTTATATCCAGTCTTTTAAAAATTCAAGACCATATATCAGTTATATGCTCATTTACGTTAAAGATTATAACTTTGATTTATTTGATGACAATAGAGCCTTGGAAAGAGAAACAAATCTGGCTTGTATCAAATTAGCCATTTTGTTGCAAATTCTTGTTCTTTGGCTTAAGGAAGGCATGCTTTTCAATTCATTATTATCTGATTTATAATATATTTTAAATTTTAATTGACAACAGTTTTGTTTAGTTTAAAAGGGTTACTTTAATTGTGTAAAAGTATTTTCGACACAAATATTTGGATTTCTGAATTAATGGTAGTTGCCAATTAATGGTGCTTCAATTTTGCTAGTTCCGAGTAATTGGCACCTATTCCAATTACAAGGAATTTGCAAGGAATTTGAGATTAAACCATTTATTTTGGAAGTATTTTTAAAATTATAGACTAATTTTGTTTATCATTTGTTTTTATTTGAAAATATAAATTTTATCAGTAATTGGAATCCATTAAAGCTTCATATGACAATTACTGGGGACAGCATGACAATTACTGGATATTAATGTAAGTATATTGTATTGTTTTAAAGTGTTCACATTTCAGATTAATATGCTGATTTCTTACTCTCAAAAACCTGAAATATGGCATCGTCATCTACAGTAAATTAATTTAAAGCGATTAAACCCAATGCAAAATGTAAATTTTTTTTTTAAATATAAACATATGCCAATTACAGAATCACAAGGTGTAATACATTGGTGCTCTAGGTGCCAATTACTGGTGATTTCAGCAACTTTTTATAAATATATTTTTATAAAAATACTTTTTCAATTTTTTTTGCTTTTAGTGGGCAAAATAGATGCACAGATATGCATTCTTTGATTTAAAAATATTTCCAAGTAAATAGCTTATTTCTTTGTAATGAAAATTTAAGTAAGTTTAACAACAAATTCTTAATGTGCCAATTACTGGGGATGTTACCCTACATAAATATATTTGGCTAGAAGATTGTGAATATCTTGAATTTCTTCAGAAAAAAATTTATTCTTCCGTTATAAAAACATGAATTCAGTAAAAATTAATAAAAATACAAATTAAAATATATATAGAATTCATATAAAACAAAAAAGGTCAAATTTTGCCCTTATATCTGTACTGAAATCTTCATTATTTACATCTGGAAATTATGTGCGAATTGGGAGTTTATTGTATTTGATATAAAATTATAAAATAAACAAAACTAATGGTCTCGAAACTCGATCAATGAGACGTCATTGCATTTGTATAAACAAGTCTTTTTCCCTTAAATGTCAGCAACAATTGGTCCCATTAAAAACCTGTTTCCATCTTAGCAGGTGTATTTATGTACTTATTCTTCGGGACCGTCAAATGTTTCCATTTACGGGATGAATCTCAAAAATCTCCATATTATCCAATAAAGGTTAAAATTCAATTTTTGTATTAGTAGCCAGTGGCCAGTAGAGGCTGAATGTTTAGTAGCCACTATTGTCAAGTTAGTGGCCACTAATTACTATCAGGGATGAGACTGAGAAGAAAATATCGTGTAAAGGAAAAATTTACGACATTTTTCACAACATTTATGCTTAGATTTTGTGAATTACATTGCATTGACATATTTCTTATGTTAAGGCATCACAGTGCCTAAAAATTGGTCAAAATATAGATTATGTTTTTTTAATATTAACTGAAAGTTTCTCTAATTGTGAATGTTTTGACACCTCATTTTTACCTCACGAAAATTATATTGTCTTTGTACATTATGTTAATAAATCCAGCACAAATGACCCATATAAAAAAAAGCTTTAAACTGATTTTTATAATTTGCTTGTTTGAAAAATACTTTAGTCTTTTTCTTGCTAATTGAGATAGGAGTTTTTTTAACTTGTTCTCCATGGTGTATTTAATAATTTTGTATATGGATTTAACATTGAAGTTTATAGTTATTTTAAATAATAATAATAATTAAATTGAGAGTTTGCTGAATTGTTTTCAAAAGGTACTGGTGTCCCCTTAAAACGTTTTATAGCATTTTCTATAATAAATACCATGTGTTTTCATAGTTGTACATTTGTAAACGAATAGCTACCTCACTACCTTTCATACTACACTAACATTATTTTGCATAAATATAGAATTTGGTTTCATGGAGTTCTAATCAGAATATTAAATAGTTAACAATTATTTCATGTGCACAGGAAACCATAACTTCGTTCAAATTTATGGTTTTTCCCCATCACCGATTTTTTTTTCGACCACTTGATGAATTTAGTAATATTTTCCACTATTGGTAAATGGACTTCGCGATTTTTGAATGAAATTTGCTGTTTACTTGCGAATTCTTAACAAAATTTGACATTTTTTTCGCGTTTTTTTAGAGAATTTGTAGTTTTTAGCACTTTTTGGATGAGATCTAAATTTATTCGCGATCATTTGGTGAAAGCTGCCGTTTTTCACGATCTTTTGACGAAATCTGCCGTTTTTTTCGCGATTTTTTTTGACGAGATCTGCCGTTTTTTCGCGATCTTTTGGAGAAGTTTTGCTTCTTTTTCGCGATTTTTGGCGGAGTTTTCCCTTTTTCCCGCAATCTTTTGGATAAGTTATGCCTTTTTTCCGCTATCTTTTGGAGAAGTTTGCCTTTTTTCCGCGATCTTTTGGAGAAGTTTGCCTTTTCCTGCGATCTTTGGAAAATTTGCCTTTTTTCCGCGATCTTTTGGAGAGTTTGCCGTTTTTGCGATCTTTTGGAGAAGTTTGTCGTTTTTTCGCGACTTTTGAATGAAATTTGCTGTTTATAAGCGATTTTTTGACGAAATTGCCATTTTTAGCGTTTTTTGACGGACTTTGCAGTTTTTTGCGATTTTTTTAAGAGAACTGCCTTTTTCGCGATCTTCCGACGAAATCTGCCGTTTTTTCGCGATCTTTTGAAGTTTTGCCATTTTTTGGATAGGTATTGCCGTTTTTTGAGATCTTTTGAAGACGTTTAGCCGTTCTTTCGCGATCTTTTGGAGACGTTTTGACGTCTTTTCGCGATCTTTGGAGAAGTTTGCCTTTTTTCGCAGTATTTTCATGAAATTTGCTGTATTTTCATCATTTTTTGACGAAATTTACTTTTTTCTGCGATTTTTTACCGATATTTCTCGAAATCCTTTGATTAAATTCACGTTTTCTCGCGATCCTTTGACGAAATTAGCGATTGTTCTTCGAACGATTGGCGAAATTGGTTATTTTCGGAGACCATTCGTCGAAATTCGCGATGCATTTTATATCCTAATTTTCGGATTTATGACCATTTTTCGGAAATGATTGATCGCCATTTTGGCGATCAGATGCATAACATAAAGTCGCCAATTTTTTACATTTTGTCACCCTGTGGCCGGTGGCGACCGTAAATTTTAACCTTTATTCTCCAAGAAGAAACACAATTGCAAAATTTTCCATTTTAGATAGTTTTCAAGTTTTAAAAACTATACATATGTAATGTTGTTTTCATGTAATTCTAATTTTCTTTATCTTTTAAGATAGGTCACTTTCAGAGAATTCATTGTAATATATTTATAGTCTTCGCAGGTACGCTACACAAAGAATATTTTATAATAATTTTTTGGGGATACAGTTAAAACGGAACACGTTTATGTGGAAAATTTGTGTAGAATAGAAACGTTCATAGCCTTAGCAAAAGGCAAACTTTAAAATATACCCATTTAAGAAAAATACTTGTCTAAAATGATATTTTTGATGGGTTCTTTGCCTTTTCGATTTAGTAGTTTTAAGTGTTGTTGATTGCATAATTCAGAAACACAGATACAGAGGCGTAGCTACAGATATTTTTTTGGGGGGGGAGAATTTAAAAATTTCCCAACTTGAAAAATATTGTTCTAATTTCCAATTAAAATTATACAATGCAATGTGCTTATAATGATAACAATACTTATGCATTAAAAATAATTTCTTTTCCAAAAAAAAAAAAAAAAAAAAAAAAAAAAAAACTAGATTTATTGCTATTTTTTCAGCATGAAAATAAAGATCAGAAGAAAAAGAGATAAAGATTATACTTTTACCACAAAGGTTAAAGAAACAATTTCAAATAATGCAATAAATGTAAGATTCAAAGTTAGAGACATTGCATACATTCAAAAAAAATTATATAAATATATGAAATATGAAACAAAAAATGTTACATAAAGAAAAATTGTAACGATTGCTAATGAACACTTACATTGTAATTTTTTTCATTTAACACTGATCCTTCTGTTCTTCAAAGAAGCCCACCTAATGATCACATCGTCCAGTTTAAGTAAGTCCGCTATTTTATTTTCACATTTCAAAAGCATTAAGCTATCCAGTCTGTCATCGCTCATGGTAGTTCGTAATTCATTTTTTATAATTTTTAGCTGACTAAATGTCCTTTCATTTGACGCAACACCATAAGCTGCTGTGAATGTTAAAATGCACAGTTTGAAGGCTTGACCTAAATAATTTTTGAATTTTTTGGCATGAACGAAAAGTCCGTTAAGAGAGTCAACATTATTGTTTGAACACAAGTCAAAAAGTATTTCCATTTGACTCTGCAAGTCGTGTATGTCAGGTTTATCAGATCCAGGAGGAAACATGTTAATAACTTTTTCTAGATTACTTATGCTCAAATTTGCTTTGGTGAATGGTAGCTTAAAAATCGAATGTATCGGTTCAATAGTATCTTTGATATATAAAACATTGTCATTGAAACCCATTATTAATGTGTCCAAAACTTCTTTGAATTCTTTCCTGTAAAAAGTATTTAAATCTATGTCCATTGCTGTTCTATTGTTTTCATCAATTTTTTTAGGTGGAACCCTTTTTCTATGGTGTTTTCGGAAGTCTGATTCAACATCTATCCCCATTTTTTCAGCGAATACAATTGAACTTTTTATAAGATTATTCATTCCAGTGGAATCATCACTAATTGCTTGTAAGCTTTGGACAGTACTTTTTATTATCGCAATGCAGTCAATGACGTTAAAATCAGGTGTCTCCAGAATTTCAGTTAAAATTTTTATTTTGCTTAAGATGTTTTTCATGAAAAAAAATGATGCAATAAAATCAAAAGTTTTCATTTTTTTATAAATTCCAAATGCTTTTGTTCTAGTAGAGGAATCAAAAGTCTTTTCATTGAAAATATTTTCTAATAGTTCTATTACCATTTCAAACGATTGAGTTAAGGCTTTGACCGATTCAGCTCTTGCGGTCCATCTGGTTTTTGATAGATTTTTAAGTTGAATTACTTTATCAATGTTCTCTACACTTGACTGATAATGCTTAAATCTTTTTGTACTTGATGTGAAAAAGACATAGAGCTCTTCAAGGATGTTAAACAAATCTTGAATTAATATGCTAACGTTGCAAGCATGTTCTAGAGCAGTATTAGTGCGGTGATCTTGACAAGGTATGTAAGGAACACTGTGACCGACAATCTCAGATATATGTTTTTGTACACCATTGAACCTCCCGGACATATTTTGAGCAAAATCATAAGACTGGAATGCAAGCTTCGAATAATCAATTTCTATTTCATTTAAGCACTGTAAAATTAAATCTGCCATTCCCTTTCCAGTTTTGTCACTACATTCAATTGTTTTGACCAATCTTTCCCTAATTTCACCTTCATTACTTACACTTCGGATAACAATAGACATTATATCTTTGTGTGACAGATCTGGAGTTGTGTCGGCCAAAACTGCAAAACATAAACTATTTTTTATTTCAGAAGTGATTACCTGACGAATTTCAGATGCTATTAAATTTATCATTTCATTTTGAGATTCTGGACTCATATATGTAACATGATATGGTCTCAATTTTTTATCTTCAAACCAACATTTCATTGTAGTATTGTGCCTTGAGATAAGCTGTATCACTTCGCAAAAATTTCCTTTATTAATATCATCGGTGTTTGACTCTCGAAATGCTAATCCTTGCTTTCCGAATGTTTTACAAGTATCCATTAAAATTTTGATAACTTCTCTGTTGTGCATTCGAACTTTTTCTTCCTGAATTAAAACTTGCCTTTTTGATTTGTCAATTAAGACATCAATATGTTTTTTCTTTACAAGAAAATTACAAAAATCATATAGAGCAGACTTATGAGCTTGAGATGAGAAATGTTGTTGGAGCTTCCCTAATTTATCTTTTCCGCAACTTTTCATTTTACCCCATACTTTTACTCCGGTTGAAGTCCAAGCATCTTCTCTTTTTTCACGACCTATACCAACAGGAAAAAGACAACATACAAAGCAAAAAGCAGCATGCTTTGCTGTACTGTACTCTAAATATTCAAATTCTGTATACCAGTGGGGATTAAACCGGTTTTTTCCATCAGAAGGAAAACATGCTAATTTAGGTTGATGTGGACCTAACTGAATTAAATAATTTTTCTGATTTTCATTTAAAGTATCTGGACGTAGACCAGGATCATGATTTACTATTTCAGAGGCACTTCCACTGTCTTCAATTGAAAATTCTAACTCATTATTCAGTTTATTCAATACTCTGCACCCCTCTTCAAGAACTATATCACAGGTTTCTTTAATTGAAGAGATAAAGTTAACAATCTCAGTTATTGCCAATTTCTCGTTAACTATGTCAGATTCATTATATTGAGAAAAAATAGTTTTGCTCTCAGTTAATTTTTCGAGAATAAAAGAAAATTTTCCCATAAAAGACACCCAGTCCGACTTATTTTCATTTTCTTCTTTAGTTTGGTTTTCATTTGTGAAGCTTGCAGTCTCGTTTTGAAATTCATTATCCATTTCAGATTGGTTTTGAGTTTTGGAATTCGTAGCCTCATGTAGAAATTCACTTTCTTTTGAAAAATCCAAATTACACTGTTGAAGAAGTTGATCTTCGCTCTCGGTGTTGTTTATAGGAAAAGAAAAATCTTTTATTTCTTCAGACTTTTTATTTAAGTTCAACACATCAGTATTGCAACTTATGCTGATTATTTCTTCATTTGACGGACTGCTATCATATTTATATATTTGTTCCGATTTCACATCGTCCACTTTTTTCCTTTTACGTACTGAAGCATCGAATGGATTTTTAGGGGCTCCAATTTCCTGCACAGAAACTCTATTCCCATTATGATTGTTTTTTTCATGCTGAGATTTATAGTCATTATTAAATACTGCTTTACAATTACAACATTGAACTTTATATCGCTTTGGTTTCATATTTTATAAACCGATAAAAATATAGCAGTTTTTTTATCCGCACACAAACAAAGTAAAAAGGAACACATTTATCAGAATCAATAATTTTTTGAAATCACATTTGCTTTTATGATTATTTTTTCTTGACGACAAAGGGTTACCAGTATTTTTTCTGGCGAAAACTCATTGGATATTGTTGCCCAGTTACGTAATATAGCAGGTGTAGCTACTATTATAGAAATTAGGACTCCAGCTTTTCTTTTTTTTTTTTTTTTCTTTTGGCGCCTGAATAAATATTTTTAATATTTTTTTTTTTTTTCAAAGTTACTTATTCCAAGTTCTTTTAATACTATTTGAGATTAGCATAAAACGGAAATACAAATTGCATTTTTGTTTTACAATATTAGAATAGATTGCTATTTTGAAATAAAATTTACAGATTTTTAAGCTTAGATTGACTCGACGACTAAAGCCGTTGTATAAATTCTCCGGCGACGCGACGACGACGGGTTAAATATGAAAAGATGTGAATATTTTCTTGTTTTATTTTCATTTTGACAGTAGAATATGTTATAATTGGAATTATTAATTTTATTTTTAAAGATCTATTGCGATTTCTTTTCTTTCGTCAACCATCATTAGTTTGTTTAAAAATTCCCTTTTTTGTTTACTGTCTTTGCTATACATGTCTTTTCCGGCTGGAATTTCCAGATCAGAGCACGGTCCCGACTACATATAAGCTATTTTGGCCCAGCACGGCCCGATTTGAAAATTAAAACTTTGGCTCGAGCCGGATCTATATTTTCACAGTTCAGGGGCCGGCCTGAACAAAAATCTTTGAAAACAGGAACAGCTTGCGTAAAAAACAATTAAACCAGGCCCGATCCGCGGGCCAATTTGATAGCTACAAAAAATTCGGATTTTTCTTAACGTACAATTAAGATTCTTCTAAAGAATGCTGATAAAAAGAATCTAAAATAATTGTTTTCTTGCGCATTTCTCAATTCACTTTTGTTCGGAAACGCATAAAATTGGCAGATGTTCTTATTTAGAAAAAATGTTATCGAATGGCGCTTTCTTTTTTCTTGGAATGAAAGCAACATATATTTCAGAAAAGGCTGTCAAATATTAGTTTTTGATTCGATTTTCAAAACGTCATAGCAAGTAAAGAAGAGAAAACTGTCGTTGTGTAACAATAATCGCCTGTAATTGGATAAGTAATTTATTTATCGAAAAATGGAAAACGCTATTCAATTCGAAATCGTTTCAATCCAATCACTTCAGGCCTGTCAATGTTATGCATTTTCTTTTAAAAATGAGTCAGAAAATGTTTCAGAAAGTTTTGTGTTATTCAACAGGGAATTTGAGAACCACCTCAAGATACATTTCCGATGATTCCCCTTACCAAAAGTTCGTTATCATTATTACTTATTTTGCAAAGCAAAACTGTCCGCCCGACACATGCCAAGAGCAACCAAGTCCAGTTCCGTCCCGACTCAACTATGCAGAAAAAAATAATCCTTACCTCGGCCTAACCCGAGTCCAGGAGAGCCATTTGGGAAGGACAGGGGAGACATCCCCTCCCCACAAGAAAACAGACATTTTTGATCGCAGCCTCTATTACAAAAAAAAAAAAAAAAAAAAACTTCCGGAAGAAAATGTGAGAGATTAATGAAGATGTTTGTTATTATATGACTATGAACAAGGTAATAAACAATCTGGAAAGCCATTTTGGGGGACCTGGCGATGTGAGGGGAATCCCCCCGCCAACTGTAGGGTGTTTGATGTTGCACAGTGTCCTCCTTTCATACTCCTGACGTAAAAATTGCTTGAAAATTTCCCGCCAAAGATAAAAATCTGTCTAAAGTGAAAGTTTTCATCAGTCCTTTGCGACTTCATATTCGACATTTTTACTTTTTTTTGCATCTATGATTTGATAATTTTTCTGGTTTGAGGATTAAAAAGGGGGAGGGGTAATAAACTGACGGTGCTCCTGCCCGAGTCTGCAAAAAAAGCTAAGCTCAGGCTCAAACATGATTAACTATCCGATGACGTTCTCTACATTTTGGACAAAATATATTTTTGCAATAGTGTTGTTAAAATAAAATCGGCTCATGCAGCACATTTATACGCATTCTTGTGAAACTCATATTTATTGAAAATAATTCAAATTTTATGAGCTTCTTTTAAATTTTTATATCAGAATGGTGGAAGCACTCTGTTTGAAAGTTTGCCTGCTCGGTCCACGGGCCATGCCAGTACCTTGGACCAAGCCCAGGCCCGGACAGACTTCTAGTATATGAGCCATTATGGATTTTCATACGAAAGTAACATAAAAGTCACGGACTATAATTTGAAATTTTTCAGAAATGAAAGTTTTGGAGGAAACAAAGGAGTGGAGAAAGCTGTTTAGAGTCAGATATTGATACACAGGAGCAGAGACATTTAGGTCTAATAAGTGTATGATGTTTTCATAGAACAGAGAAATACAATGACAAATTGAGTCTGGTTGATTTCTTTTGATAATTTAACTTGTTTGCTAAACCATTGTCACCGAAAGAATAAAAAGTTCATATATTTCTTGTAATTATTAAAAAAAAAGAAAGTCTTTCAAAAATCTAAATTTTCCCAACTCTAAGCTCAAATTTCCCAACTTCACATATATTGGGGGGGGAGGCTCCCCCCCCATACCCCCCCATGGCGACGCCCCTGCACAGATACTCGGATTGAGGGGGCAGATATCCATGGAATCCACTTGGCTATGCCACTGATTGCACTACAAGTAAATTTTACTTGTAAGTTGATTTAATTACAGTGTAAGTTATATTGAATCATACGCAAATTTCAACAATAAGTAAACACATTAGATAAAAAAAATTCTGAAATCAGAAGAATTCCTTACGAAACATATTTACATATTAAAATTCCATAGCCACAATAAAATTTTATTTTTTCTATATTCTTTGCTAAATGTATCATCGTTTATTTACATGGTATTAAACTATAAAATTTTCTCCTTAAATTTACTTTATATTTTATTTATAATAAGTTATTTATTTTTAAAATGTTGCTATTTATTTTATTTACAATTTAATCTTTATACTGTTAGGAAAGGCATCTGACACACCTTTGATTCCGCTAATTTCACATAAATTTGATTCTACAGCAGTTTTTAATACTACGGTAGTAATTTTATTACAATTTATTTTCTATATTCATTTTAAATTTTCGTGATAAGTTTATCCATTTATTTTTTAGCGAAATGTAAAAATTGATAGTAATTAATTTTATTTTTACTGCAGATGCATAAAACCATTAATCTAATACATCACATTACTCAAAATATCTTCAATGTGTAAAGCAAATACAGCAAAATATTTTTTATTAGAACTTTTTGAAAAAAGCAGCTTCTAACTCACAGCCTGAAAATCTTTTATTTGTGAGCTATGCAAAAATTTCTGCCAAAACTGTCTTTTTTGTGTGAGGTATGCAACAAAGAATTCTCTCAAAACGCCCATTTAAGCAGTCATCGGTTAACTCATACTGGTGAAAAACCGTTTGTTTGTGATATATGCAACAAGACATTCTCTCGAAAGGACCATTTAAGCATACATTTGTTAATTCATACTGGTGATAAACCTTTTGAATGTGAGGTATGCGACAAGAAATTCTCTCAAAAGGGCCATTTAAGCAGCCATCTGTTAACTCATAGTGATGAGAAACCGTTTGTGTGTGATATATGCAACAAGAATTCTCTCTTAAAAGCCCTTTAAGCAGACATTTGTTAAGTCATACTCGTGAGAAACCTTTTGAATGTGAGGTATGCAACAAGAAATTCGCTGAAAAGGGCCATTTAGGCACACATTTGTTAACTCATACTGGTGAAAAACCTTTTGAATGTGAGGTGTGCTTCAAAAAATTCTCTCAAAATGGCCATTTAAGCAGCCATCTGTTAACTCATAGTGATGAGAAACCGTTTGTGTGTGATATATGCAACAAGAATTCTCTCTTAAAAGCCCTTTAAGCAGACATTTGTTAAGTCATACTCGTGAGAAACCTTTTGAATGTGAGGTATGCAACAAGAAATTCGCTGAAAAGGGCCATTTAGGCACACATTTGTTAACTCATACTGGTGAAAAACCTTTTGAATGTGAGGTGTGCTTCAAAAAATTCTCTCAAAATGGCCATTTAAGCAGCCATCTGTTAACTCATACTGGTGAGAAATTTTTTGTGTGTGATGTATGTAACAAGAAATTTTCTATAAAGAGTAATTTAAGCAGTCATATGCTAATTCATACTGGTGAGAAACCTTATGAATGTGAGGTGTGCAACAAAAAATTCTCTCAAAATAGCCATTTAAGCGGCCATCTGTTAACTCATACTGGTGAGAAACCTTTTGAATGTGAGGTATGCATCAAGAAGTTCTCTCACAAGAGCCATTTAAGCAGGCATCTGTTAATTCATACTGGTGAGAAATCGTTTGTGTGTGATATGTGCAACAAGAAATTCTCTCAAAAGGATGATTTAAGGAGGCATCTGTTAATTCATACTGGTGAGAAACCTTTTGAATGTGAGGTATGTAATAAGAAATTCTTTCTAAAAAGCAGTTTAAGCAGCCATCTGTTAACTCATAGTGGTGAGAAACCTTTTGAATGTGAAGTATGTAACAAGAAATTCTTTCAAAAGAGCCATTTAAGCAGCCATCTGTTAATTCATACTGGGGAGAAACCATTTGTATGTGAGGTATGCAACAAGAAATTCTCTCTAAAGAGCAGTTTAAGCAGCCATCTGTTAACTCATAGTGGTGATAAACCGTTTGTATGTGAGATATGCAACAAGAAATTCTCTTTAAAAAGCAATTTAAGCAGACATCTGTTAATTCATACTGGTGAAAAATCTTTTGAATGTGACGTATGCAACAAGAAATTCTCTCAAAAGTGCAACTTAAGCAGCCATTTGGTGACCCATAGTGGTGATAAACCGTTTGTGTGTGATATCTGCAACAAGAAATTCTCTCTAAAAGGCCCTTTAAGCAGACATCTGTTAATTCATACTGGGGAGAAACCATTTGTATGTGAGGTATGCAACAAGAAATTCTCTCTAAAGAGCAGTTTAAGCAGCCATCTGTTAATTCATAGTGGTGATAAACCGTTTGTATGTGAGATATGAAAAATATTATATATCTCTGGGTTTTTTTTTTACTCTTATAAGCCTGTAAGGTTTTTATAATGATTGATAGCATTTAAGTGAAAAAAACTTACGAAAAAGCCTGATTTCTCACAATAAAGTTCTATGAGGATAAAATTGAATTTCTTTTTTAAACTGAAATTAGTAGTTTTGTAAAGGGAATGTTCCCCTGACTGAGCCATAATATTGAAAAAAATGTGTGTAAGTGTGTTCCATACATTAGTCGTTAATTTAAAAAATAATAACTATCTGGTAACATTTGAAATATAAATAAAGAATGGTAAATGTTTTTTTAATTTTGCTCTTCTCATCAGAATTATAATAAAAAATTATTCTAATTTAATTAATTTATCATTACTGTTAGCTTAAGTAATTTTTTTCAATTCCTTAATCGCCTATTCTGATTGTTATTTCATAATGGAATACAGGGTTGTCGGCTTTTAGCCAGGCCAAAAAAAGCCGATCTGCATATTTTGATTTTATCCGCTTAAAAAAGCCGGTTTTTATGTTTAAAGTGTTAATTTGTACTGAATCCATATTAAATTTGGATTTATTTATTTTTAATACATTTTTGAATAAAAAAAGTTATGAATTTCTATTTAATTTTTCAAATAAATAAATCTTTATAACCATTAGAAGTCAACTGTGAAGACATTATGTCTGAAAAAATATATAAATCTTAGAAAAAAGAAAATGTACTCCAGAAATGTGTTTTAAACTTCTATATTTCATAGTTTTATTTACATTACACATTCTTAAAAATTATATTTAATCCGATTTTGACAAAATGTTACCCATCAAAACATTTATGGAAAAATTCTTGCATGTCAATATGTAAAGATTAAGTGATAGAAACAACAATGTTGAGAGAGAAATAAGAAAGAATGAGTATTTGAGAAGAGTTTAATACATAATTATATAAAATTAAACAACATAAAAAATGTTCTAATAAAATTTGTTGAATTAAAATTTTAAATAGCTCTTTCTTTAAAAGTGCATATATGCCCTCTTGCATGATTATATTCATGCATACATTTACTCTTTGAATGAATATATTCATGCATATGCTAAGCCGTAAAGAAGCAGATCTTTAGCTTGGGATCTGTTTTGTGTGGGGAAGGGGTCCTCTTTATGCTTAACCCCTTAACGCGCAGTGTTGCGGGTCGGCAACACCTAAAGTTTTCCCTGTTTAGAGACACAAAAACTCCGTGAATATTTCAAGAACTACTCTAATGGCTACTTTAAATCTTTCTTATGAGTTCTAGATGGCAGCACGACAGAGATCAAACTCTACTGTTTTTAAATAATAGGTAAAATGTTTTACTGTAATACGCGCTTCACTGCAATGCTCTTCTCACTGCGCTTATCAATGCTTTACTTATGGGAGGTTACCACTTCGGCAACAGCTGTATAATTAAAATGGTTGGTGCAATCTTTACAAAACAATACCTGTGTACTCCTCTAGGCCTAAATAGATTGCCTATTTTCTTTTTTTCTTTAAATTCCAACTTCAAAGAGTAGTGCGCCGGAAAGGGTTAAGGGTGTATTCGAAAAAACGCTTTTCCAACTTCAACAGCTCGAAATTTTCTGATACAATTTCAGACACATTTTTAAATGTAATAACATGAAAATCTATCCAACAAAAAAAAAAAAAAAATTCGAATTCTATGATTCCAGCTCTTTACCATGAAAGCTACAATAATATTAAAGAAATCATGTCCTCCGAAGCAGAAATTGTCTGCATTACGACAGATTGTTGCCCTTCATCTGTTGCAGAGAGTTACATATCAATTACTGCGCATTATGTAACGAAAGAGATCGAGCTCAAATCCATTCTTTTGAAATGCGCAAACCTTCCGGGAAGCAGTACAGGAGCTCATCTGGCCCAGGAAATTAAAAATGTCACAAAGGAATGGGATTTGCGTCACAATTGAATTTTGCAGTATCAGAAAATGCAAGTAACATAACCAGCGCATTTGAAGATACTTTGAAATGGAAACATTATGGATGCTATGCGCATACGCTGAATTTAATTCTCAAAACTTCTCTGGAATCGATGAAGCCAACAATTCATAAGATAAAACAAATTGTTGGGCACTTCAAACGAAGCAATATAGCCTCGAAGAAATTTCTCAAGTACTACACCACAAATGGCATTTCGCAGCCGAAACGGCTTATCCAAGATGTGGTGACACGCTCTAATTCAACTTATCTCATGCTTCAACGTTTTGTTGACCTGGAAGAAGCAGTTCGAGCCACTGTTGCTCTGGCTCTCTTGGATAGAGATTTGCCGATAATAACAAATGAAAAATGGCAAGCTTTGCAAGTATGTTTGCGTAATTTTGAAGCCATTTGACGAAATGACAAGCAGGATGAGTGGAGAAAACTACCTCACAGGAAGCTCGGTGATAGTCATCACAAGATGCCTCAAAGAAACTTGTGAGAGACTTGCGAAAAAACATACGACAGCAGCAGTTCTTTCTGTCATCTCAAAAGGGGCTTAAATGAAAGGTTCAAAAGCCTTGAAAAAAGTACGACATTCGCAATGTGCACATTGCTGAACCCTCGTTACAAAAACCATGTCTTTGAGGACAAATCATCATTACAATCAATAAAAAACAAAATACTGAACATGGTAGCAGAAGAAATTGAGAAACTGAATAATGCTACTAACATTGGAGCATCGACATCTGCAGCCGTTGCAGAAATGGACAAAGACATCAGTTCTTGGAACATTTTTGATACTATCAAATCAACCGTGCAACATGTCTCATCCCCTTCAGCGAAAGCTATAAAAGAATTAGACAAAAACCATGACATCTGATGACATTATTCCCCGGTTGGACTATCTAAAAAAAAACAATTGTACCCTTGTGTGATGGAAGAAGCATCAACATGTAAACCCAAATTTGGCAAAAATCGTCAGAACAAGAAGTAATATAGTTGCTACGTTTGTACCTTGCAAACGAGTTTTCTCCAAAGCAGGACTGATGATAAACGACCGCAGGGCAAGTATAAAAACAAAGATAGTGGAGATGCTCATGTTTTTGAATGCTAACGTGAGCAAATCCTAAAATACAACTACATGGCATCCCGAAATCCTCGACAGGTTATATAAATTTCTTTATTTTTTATTATTGTTAAATGTATATTTATGCAAATTATCTTTTGGCGAATTTTAAGATATTCTAAATAGCACTTTTTTCATTAGTTTTTATCATTTACTTTAGTATTCATTATATGTAACCGAATATTTTTATGATTTTAAATGATTTTTATTGATATATGTATTATATCTTCAGATAATGATAATTTTTGCGTTAAGAGGCTATTTCATTCATTCAAAAACACCCGCTCGCTAATGTTAAGTGTCTTAAAATTTTAAAACATTTACATTTGTACATTTTAAATGTGTATGTATGTATATAATATGCATGTATATATGCACGTGTGTGTGTGTGCGTTTGCATTAACAACTGAAGTCGATATCTACGAAGCCAATTTTTATTTAATTAATTTCATTTTTATTTAATTTAATTTAAGTTTTAGGAAGTGAAAGTATCCTCATGTAAAACACCACCTGTAAACAAAATAGAAAATCTAAAAAGAGTCCTTTGTTGCGATCGAACTCAGCTATTTAATATTACTAAACAAGAACGAAAAATCATGTGTCCAAAATAGATTATGTAACACTTTCCAACTAATTTCGAATATTGATACAGTTTTTTATTTATTAATATTTATTAAGGCACTGTATTTACTAAACACACTTTATTAAAATAAAAGATGCCTAAATAAACAATTTAAAAAATACATAACACAGCTGAAAACCCATTGACTGCTACAACCATCAATAATCTGAAAATTATCCTACTTTTTTGTTATCCTTGTATGTGATTTATTGATATATATGTATACTACGTAGTACGTTAAAAGATAATATAATTAAATGCATACCACATTTGAAAATTCCTCTATTTCCGCCAATAAACAGAAATGTTCATGAGATCTTTTGTTTTGCCCTGTATACGACCTATAGAATACATATTTTCCAAAAAAGTACGTTAAAATATATTTGAATTTTAAGACGCGTGTCACATCAGGATATTCAATCACAGCAATTATTTTCCATAAGCAATACTGAAGTAAAATTTTCTGTGCGTATCTGTAAATGATCTATGAAATATATGTACACAATATTCTACAATAAACAATTTCTAGTACACTTCAGTGCTATACATAAATTTCAACATGTTTTAAATAGAGAAATATTACAATACACCGCAAACAATATTTCTCCATAGTTCCTAACAAAAATATCTCAACTCTTATGATTGTCCCTGCCAATGAGGAGAGACACTCAAAATTCATATCAATTTCTTTACATTTGTAATATAACACTGTAAAAAATAAAGAATTTTATCACATTTACTTCGGTTGTATGAGATGTGAAATAAGGTGAAAATATATTATTTTTTGAGTGGCAATACCAAAATAAATGTCACGTTACACTTTGAATGACAAATCAAACCTCTTTAAAAAAAAAATAGGCGTTCTGAATCACTGGAAATCTTTACAATTCGCTCTGTCAAATATTTTATAAAATTCATCAACACAACAGCAGGTGTTTTTTTAATCCAGAGACAGGAAGTCGGTGATTGCATAATCCAGCATTGGATTATGGGATATGCAAGAACAGGAGAAGCATCTTATTTTCTTTTTGTTGTCGTGAGATATGCAACTGATTCATTATTAGGTAAGCAAATATAATTATTCTATATACTTTTAAGAATTAGTTTTTTAATTGTATTTATATAGTTAGTTATCGTTTTTATTTAACATTATTTTATAGATACCGTATCAAATGACAGTGTAATGACGTTGTAAAGTTTTGATTTATGTGCTGCATTTTGCTTAAGTTTTTAAATGTTAGCATTAAAAAAGGCTTTAATATATTAAAAATAATCTGTAAGTGTTTCAATCAAAAATTTACAAATGAAAAACATAAATCGAAGTCTTTTTAAGGGTGTATTTCGATTCAAACTGCTTATTTTCCGATTTATTTTTAAATTCACTTTTGTTCCCACATGCATCAAACTGGCAAATTGTCTTATTTAGTAAGTACACAAGGTGCCGTGAGGGTAGACTCTTTCATAAATGCAGGAAATATAGCAAAAAAGCAATCAGAAACGGTATTTTGAACCGATTTTTCCGAAGCGGGAAATCTGTGAACGAAAAAAAGGGTCGTACTGCGAAGGTAATTGTTTATAACTCAAATTCTAATGAACTGAGCTTCTAATAAATTGGCAGCTTCAGCCAATACATCCCTGGTTTGAATCCTGGCCTGGACTTTTTTCACCCACATGGAAAATTTATGTCTCTTACAATCTAAGGTTATTTAGTTTGCATTTTAACATAACAAATATTTATGAGGAATGAGTTAAGTGTTATAAATACAGTATTTCCAAAAATGTTAAATTATATACAGGTGTTAAATAATTTTTTTTATGCTATAGTTATATATATTATCCAGCATGTGAATTTAAATTTAATTCACATTGTTTATTATATTTATCTCTACGTCCCACGCCTCTACTATAAGTATTAAGAATATATATAATGTTTATTTAAAGCAAAGTAAGAAAAGAAGTAATTATTTAACAACTGAATTACTTAAGATATTTAACAAAACTTTATAGTATTCAGTGGTGAAAAAAAATCATAAGTATTTAGATAATCTAAGAATTCTTCAAAAATGTCTTAATGTTAATGTGTATCTTTAGTATATTTTAAACTATACAATAAGTTAGATTATAAATAAATTTCTTAATAATATTATATCTCAGCTGATTTTGAATAACGCATAATACAGTTGACTCCCTCAAATCTGGAATCCTAAAATCCGCACATAATTTGCACATGTAAACAATGAAACATTCAGTTTAGATGTAGGGGCAAAATTTGACTTTTTTTATTTTTATAACAATTTTATATATTTTTTAATTTGTAATTTTCATAAATATTATGGAATTCATGTGTTTTTATGAAGAAAGAATAAATTTATTTTGGAAAAAATTATGACATTGCTGATATCAGTGGTAATCACAATCTTTTTACCAAATATATTTATATATTGACCAAACTTTTTTGGTTATTAAGTCTGGCTAATCCTGAAATAAAAATTCCATATTTTATGATTTTAATGCAAATTAATAATGCATATTTATAAAGCAAATTTCATATGAAAAATACATCTTATCTTTATAATAAATATTCAATCATACATTATTGATTATTAACTTGACCTTTACTTTTAATATTTTAATCATATTAAAAATTATCTAAATTTTTATTATTTTAGTTTATTACTTATTTTAATGTTTTATTATATTGTAAGCCTTTATAATAGTTTCAATTTCATTGTTAATTACACTGAAGTTACAGTTTAAAAAATGTAAACAAATACCAGAAATCTGCAAAATTCTAAAATTTGCAAAACCTCTGGTTCCAAGCTGTATGGATTTGAGGGAGTCTACTGTATTACAAAAGATAACAGTTATCAAAAGTCTAAGATTTTGTTTCAGTGTAAAAATATTCATTAAAAAATTTAAGTTTATTTTTTCTAGAGCATATTTAAAACATTTTCTTTATTAAAAACAAATTAATTTTACTTATTAAATATAAATATCTGATGAAATATGTATGTAAATAAATTATATGTAGGCTTTTGACATGATGGTTTAAACTATGGTTAAAAATTGCTGCATGTCAAAAATTTGCCAACCCTAATAGAGTATATCACCATCTTAAGAAGGCAGTTTACTTGATCTTCTGCAGTTATTTAGTTTTTATTACACACTAGCTGACCCGCCCGGCGTTGCCCGGGTCCGTGATAATAATATCAAACGAAAATGAAATTTGTGAGTTTACCTCTAATTAGAAATACATGGCCACTGACTGTGAGAAAAATCGGTTTAAAAAAATAAACAATTAAATGTAGAGTAACAAATATTTAAAACGACTTCAATGGGAAATGGCGGAGGAAATATGTGTTCAACAATTGCGCAATTTTCGTGTTAAAATGCTGATTTTATCCGTAAATATCACTGTTCAGTCACGTAACTTTTTATTTTTTTCACCTCGAAATCCTAAGTGTAACACTTTGATTTTCAAAGAAATTATATCACTCCTAGAACCGACTATACCTTGATGAAAATCGATAATCAATGAGGTAAAATGTTAATATATAGTAATGTAGTTTTAGAACCATAGAACAAAATTAAGTATATTTCAATCAAAACTTGTGTAATATTCAACTTGTGGATAAAATCCTAACCCTAACCTAATTGTACCGCAATAGCAACCTATCTGTAACCTAACTGCAACTTAACTTGAGCCAAACTTAAATATATCATAAATGTAACCTAACCGTCACCTTATCATACTTACCTTAACCAACTGTAAATTAATCATAACCTAAGTATAACGTAACCGGAATTTAAATATTACGTAAGACTAACCGTAATATAATTGCAACCTAACTATAACCCAAATGCAAACTAACTGTGGTCAAATTCTAAAATTAACACTAACTATAAACTAACAATTCTAACCGCGTACGTGTTGCAAAGTGCTTTAGTTCCACTTTTCACTGCTGGGGCGCAGTATGTTTTGTACGAAAATCCGATATGGATCACCGCTACCTGCGGTCGCATATAATAAGCGTGCAATGCATGATTTGCAGAGTGTACAGTTTCACTTTCAATCACCAAAATGAGCATTTTTTGTAAACCTAAATTAGAATGATAATCCGATTTTCATTCTTTCCGTAGATATATTACCCAACGGAATGGAGATGCAAATAGCAATTTATGAATTTTTTTTTAATTTCTATTTAGAAATAATGATAACCACCATGCAATTAAGAGTCCAATATTAATCAATAAGAATCTCCTACACTGCTGCTGCATGCTCTGTAAAATATGTTAGTTCTACTTTTCACCTCCAGGAGGTCACTAATTCTTTAATAAACCTATATCCGAAGGAAATTCCACTGTTAAACTTATTCGTACATATATTAGTCGAGAAGGTGGGAAAATCCAATAAGAATTTAAGAAATTTAGTGAAATTATTGTTCGGAAATAACCCCTACTTATAAATTAAGGATGAAATATGTTCTGTACAAATAGCCTACCCAGTTTCCCACTACCTGCAGCACTGTATGGCAGGTATGCATTAAACTCGGAACAATTTTTAGCATTTAAAAGCGAAAAAAAGAACAATGAAAAAATGTGTTTAAAAATAAAAAGTCATGCATCAAGTACAGATTATGAAACACTATCCAACACATTCAGAATAATGTAAAAAACTGCAACATTTAAGAAATTAAGGTATTATGTCTTATTTCACTATGTGAAAATATATTAAGCATTTCAAAATCAAATTTCAGCTATTCCCATCTACATTCGGAAAATGATCCGAAAATTTTATCAACCCTGTATATGATACATCGATAGGTACATATTAACAACATGCATTCCAAAATTTAATTTATTTAAGAGATACACATATTTCAATTGAAAATTCCCCTTCAGCAATATCCTCTAATGAGGAGAATGGTAGGCAAATATATTTGTGCTGCTCTGTATATGATGTATAGAATTTATCTGTAAAGAGTAATATGGAAAAAAAGTAATTAAATTTAAAAGCGTATACCGAGTTTTAAAACGTATTCTCCAGCAATTATTAAGCAAAGACAGTGTTGTAACCATTTCTTTTGTGTGTCTCTGTAAATTTATTTAAAAATGCTATAAATGCTCTGTGTTAAATTCATTGATTTTTATTAGTTTGAATACATTAGAAATAGCGGAATGTCATTAAAGTACGCTCCCAAACGATTTTTACCCATATACCATAATGTAATCGAACTCTTTTGAATGTCCCTGTAAATGAATAATGCATCATACATACTTCATATGGAATAACAAACATGCTTTGGTAACCCTAAATAAGCTTTATCAATTGCATGAAAGGATCATATTAGGGGGAATGAAAGGGTCATGTTATTTAGGGTCACCAAATGCGTGGACAGACGAACCGACAAACCAAATGCATAAGCACTTTTCAATTTTCTTGGAAAGTGCTAAAAAGACAGATGTTTCTTAAACTAGGATAATTTACTATAATCAGGATGTAAAAATACTCGATAACCGCTTCCAAGTCGCCCAATGTTCCTTTATCTTTAGAAACATCCGAAAACAATTTATTTTCCATTTACAGTTTATTTAATATATAAAGCATTTCAAAACCGAATTTCAGCTGTTCCCATTTACACTCTGAAAATTATCCGATTTTTCTTAGGATCCCTGTATATGATATAGAGATTTGTATTTGCAATATGCATTTCAAAATTTTATTCATTTAAGTGGTACATATATTTCTGAAAATTAGCCTTCAGCAATTTCTCTAATAAAGAAAATGGTATGCGAATACTTTTGTGCACCCTGTTATCAAATATAGATTTTATATACAAAGAGTATTATGCAAAAAATTTATTAAATTTAAAAGTACATACCGAATTTTAAAACGTACTCTCCCCGCAATTATTACGCAAATACAGTACTGTAGCTGGGTTTTTTTGTGTGTGTCCCTGTAATTTATTTAAAAATTGCTATGATTTGTGTGTTTAATTTAATCGTAGTGAAAGCAAGTGATTTATATCCGTTTCAATACATTTGAAATAGCGTGATCTCATTAAAATACTCGCCAAACAATTTTTCCACATATACCGTAATGTAATCGATTTCTTTTGAGTGTCTCTGTAAATTAACCAATATTCGTACATATTTCATATGCAATACCAAACATCCTTCGATGATCCTAAATAAGCTTTATCAATTGAGTATATTTACGGTATTTACAGTATGGACAAACGGACAGACAAACCGCATGCATAACTACTTTTCAACTTCGTGCTAAAAAACACTTCTGAGATTAAAAAATATATATATATCATTAATATTATCGAAAATGAGAATTTAAATTTATTTAAAATGTTTTCAATACTTTATTTAATTTCAATTTGACATTTAATTATTGCTAATTTTCCAATTTCTTTTATTTTAAAAGCGAGCATCTATTTTAATAAATAATAACAGAACAAAGACAATTTTTAAAAAATAATTATTTCTTCTTAAAATATGCTTCAGTTGTAAATCATTTCTTTCAATTCGTCTTATAATACAAAATCCCTTCTATGTCCTTTTGTTTAGAACATTAAAATTTCAGCAATATGCAATATTTCAGCAATGGTTTCATATTGTAAAACTTTTTTCAGGTTTATTTCACCTCCATCTACCTCATTCCTCCATGGTCATCGTCTTGAAACATCAAATACTCCAATGTCATTGTTACCCTGGTTTATCTGATTACTTGTGAAAAATCTTTATGCAACCATCCAACCCGAAGCAAGTGAAACGATAAAAAAGTGGAAAAAAGGCGTTTTTTTATGAGAGTGAGTTCCGGGTTTTAATTAATTATTCAGTTAATAATTGGAATTTCGAAATTCTGAAACTCAGGTGCATCAGTAGAGATTTGTGGCTACTCTCAAAAAAATTTTGAGCCTTGTACATGCTGTAGATTTTGCTAGCCATCGCAGACACACACACACACACACACACACAGACAGAGCGTTTTGTTCTTTTATTAGTATAGATAAGCTATAAATTTGTTTAAAAACTAACTCTTATGAAAATCATTGAAAAATAAAGAGCATTTGTTTACAATATTTAATATTATATTCTAAACAAAATGTTGGGAATTATTTTTAAAAGTGAATAAAAAAATAATAAATTTAGATTTTAAAAAATTAGATGGCACCATTTATTGAAAATCGGATCTTCAATATACAGAACATTGATCGAGTAACTATTTAAAGCTTCATACAGAAGGTTTTCTATATTGTTGGGGTTTTTGTTTTGTGTGTGTGTGTGTAAATATTATAATTTAGAGGATCAAATGACTGCATCAATGGGCAACAGGATTCCTAAATATCATGACATTTTTGAAAATATCTAAAATATCTGATATTTTGATATATATGTGACGATTTCAGGAGAACTCGAATTATTTCCACTGGTTAAAAAGAAACACGCAGTCATGGCAAGCGAGGGAAAAAACAAAAATAATAAATAAATGTAGAAGATCCAATAATTAGTCATGGGCTGCTGTAAATTCATTTATTAAATTCGTGATAATGAGGAAGGAAAAGCTCCTTTTTGCAAAAATTCCATCATTATTTCAGCGAGCTGTCCTCATCGAAGAAGCAACCCAAGAAATCTTCAGAAGAATCTTCTTTTCATCTCGAGACTTCCCCCTTTTAAACTAAAAAGAAAGTTCTGGAACATTCTGTAATCTCTAACCATCATTATTTTATGTAAACAGAATTCTTGTCCAGCTACGAGATTATTTTAAACAGACGATAAATTTATTTAAAAAAAAAAATATTATTTAACCAATTTATAATTGACTCAGAATTTTAAATATCTTAGGCAGACGATTTTTATACATGATTAATTTTAAGAGAAAAAGAAAAGAAATGAATTTATTAATATGCAAATTATCGTTGAAGGCGGAAAAATAAATAAATAGATAAAATAAAATAATGATATTTTTTAAAGGTATGGGTTTGGAATAAATTTAATAAGACTTTCTTAAAAAGGGTTGATAAAAACATAGAAGAAATCAGTTTTATTTGGAATATTAAGAAATAAAGTTTTAATTAAGAATATTTTTAATTTAGAGCCATCTTTTTAAATTTACGCATACAGGATTAATGTTTTTTAAGGCAAATTAAGAATTTATATCGTCTGCATAAGGATTAACAGA
This sequence comes from Maratus speculifer, assembly GCA_964019185.1. Lineage (NCBI taxonomy): Eukaryota > Metazoa > Arthropoda > Arachnida > Araneae > Salticidae > Maratus > Maratus speculifer. Next base: position 357,039,526 of record OZ025296.1, read on the forward strand.
TTAGATTTAGAAACAAGATTTTAATTTAATAATTTGAAGTAAGTACGAAATATTATTATAAGAAAATTAAGATAGTATAAAGGTTAGTTTTGGCGAAAAAATTTTAAATTTGTAATATTATCCCCCCTCCCCAAGACTTTGTATGAAATTGATAGTTAAATAAAACTACAAGTTCAGACAACAGAAATATAATAATTTAGAAAAGTTAAATTTTGGAATAAAACTGTCAAACCCAGGAAGCCAAGAGATGGAAGAAAAGAAAATTAACGCAATATAAAAAATATTAGCGATTAAAATAAAATAGTTAACAGAAAATAATTCTGAACTGAATTTAGGTAGGAGCATTTCCCTGAAAGAAATACAATAATGTTACAACATCACTTACTATTTGTAAGTGCATAGGAGATAATACATATAATAACAGTAAATAAGTTATGAATATTAATAAGCAAGAGATAAAAATATAATAAAAACAATAAAAATTCGTTCTCATGGAAGTTTAAATAATTACAATGACTTAATGCATAGTTTATTTTAAATAAGTCCTTTAAATGAAAAAAGTCTTTCAAGAATATATAAAAGAGTCTTTTTCAATGTCCAGTGAATACAGTCTCTTTAATTAAAAATCTTCAAACCTAGTTTAATCTTTGGTTTTAATGTTATGTTGGATCCAACATCTTTCAGTAATATATCAATTTTTCAATAATAAATAGCATCACTCTCAATATCAATAATAAATAATATAGAAAAATTTAAATAATAACAATAACAACAATAATAAGTAATAGTATAATAAGACTCCATATCATATTATTTTTCAATAAGAGTATAATTAATACTAAACTTCATTATAGAAATCATAATAATAATAATAATAGTAAAACAAGAGTATAATCAAAAGAAAATATCACTATTTGTTTATTATTGATAGGGAAAATATTGGTTGAGGATAAAAATAATTACATAGCAACTAAATAATTTTCTTATCTTCTAATAGCATAAGAAAGTATTTTTTGCTAGCCGAAAGCATAAATAAAAAAATTATAATAATTCCAAAATCCAAATAAAATTAAATCTAACTATTTAGAAAATGGACTCTCAACCAGTATTTCCTTACAATAATTCCTCTCTGATACTCTTTTACAAAATTGTCAAATTTGGTTATAAGTTTTCAATGCCAAATGTAGAATAATGTTTTATCCACACATGGTTTATAAACTTTAATAATAAAATACAATAGGAAGGAAAGTTGTCATTCTTAATTGAGGAATGGAAATAAAAATACTTTGCTTTTTTGAAAAACTTTTAATCTGTAGTTTTCACAATCACTGAAAATCACATATTATGTTATAGGTTTTGAGTAGAATCATTAGATTTTATAACTGTTATAACATAAATATCTGCTGAATAAATAGAATAATATTAATGTCAAATACATGAGTAAATATAATTAGACTTAAACACCCTTAAAATTAATTTATCAACATCAATTTGAAAGCTTTTACAATCAAAGTGTTCACCTTATGCCTGCATAAGGTGTCCAATTTAACCCCAAAAACTCCCAAAAACAAGTAATATTCTTGTAGGCCTCCAAGAACATACCTGCTGATGTTGAAAATTATGGGTTTTTTATGGTAAATGGTTTTAATGGTTTAATGGTTTAATGGTATTTTTTTATGGTTGTTTATGGTAAATTTAATCTATTGTCTTGACTTTAGTTTGATCTAGTGATTGTATCTGAGGTTTTGTTTGTTTTTTGGGTTGCTCATGAAACAGTTTAAAATCTTCGGGTGAAAAATAGGGTCTTAATTTAGAAACATGCACAATAACGGAATTCTGTCCTGTCTCATAATTAAATTTATCTATATCATAAGTTACACCAGAAAGTTTATTTATAATTTTATATGGTCCAGAGAAAGTAGGTTCTAATTTTCGAGTGTTAGGGTATTTAAATTCTTCATAAATTACAGAGTCTTGTATTTTTAATGGGCATTCGACAAAATGTCGATCATAGAGTCTTTTACTTTTAAGGTGAAATTCCTGAGTTCGCGCTTTCGCAATTTTGAGGGCTTTGTCTACTGGTGTTGTATACATTTTAACTGCCTCACACAAAACCATTACCCACCATTTAAAAAAAATATTGAATCAAAATTATCGTGAAATTGTGACTATATTTAGCTGTTAACATTAACCAGAAATTTTATCTAATAAAATAGAAATTGTAAACATCATAGTTATACCTTATTATTACAAACTTGCCCTTAATCGTGCATAGAAATATCATAATAGTCTTAATAAGTAACCGTAAATATCTTAAAAACATCATACTCCTCAATTAAATCCTTAAGAATAAAAATATTTCAATCTCCAACACATAATAATGATAATAATAATACTCATAAATAGGTAAGTAAGTAAGATTCACAGATAAATAATCAAATAAATAAACCTGACAAACAGAGAACTATCTACAACGAATGGTAATTTATAATTATTTGTACATCCATACACAATTAATAGTCAAATATTATGAGAATTATTTTGTGAGCTACTTGGAAGAGTATCAGAGGATGGCAACTCACTCCTAAAAATACATTCTCTTTCCCAATGAAAAGCATTACTGACACCCCTATTTGTGCATATCCTACAAGGTCTTGAAGGGTATGAATTTTGAATATAATTATTTTGACAAACTCTAGGTCTTTGAAACTGAGATTGCCTTTGGGGAATCCAATTCCTAGGTGTATTATTGGGCCTAACTGGCTGAATCCAGGGCCTAGTTGGTTGAAAAGGTTGAAAATTTTGTCTAGCTGATGGTTGATTTATTACTTGGTTTGAAACTAGTGGGGTGGAAACTTCCACGAATTGTTTGACAACCCGGTACCATTCTGTGGTACTACTAGGAGGATTTATAATAATACTGTTTTTGAATTCTGGTTTTAAACCATCAGTTAAACCTTGTAATAGTATATTTTCACTAAGATGTAATTTCCTACCAATTTCCACTTTCTTACGAAAATAAGTTTCTAAATTGTCTAAATTATCTAATTTCAGGTTTGAAAAATCAGAAAAACTCGGGATGTCTAATTGAATGAATCTTTCTATCAAAATTTTCTTAATTTGTTCATAATCCGTACAATTTAAACAGTCATAGATATAAATTTTTTGCGCTTCCCCTTTCAGATATTGCGCAATAGAATTAAATTTCCATTCTAGATTTTTCTTTTCCTTTTCACATGTTGTATCAAAATAAGTTAACCACGACAAAATGTTCATTCCAGAACTCGGGTCAAACGGTACGAACTTAGGATCTTCCATAATTTTTTGATTCTTACTCATTAGAATAAATGAAGCACTTCTATTTTCTTTATTAAATCCCGATCGTAAAATCATTCGCAATAAATTTCAAAGTTAATAATTTCTATCAATTACATATTTTTTCAAAATTACTATATCAGATCCATAACATACAATAAATAATAGAATAATAAATAAATTAGTAAATTAATAAATTAACTTCAAATTACTCTCATCAATAAAATAATAAATAAATAAATAAATAAATAATAAATACTTTCCATCAATCATAAATAGAATAGAAATAATAATCAAAACATTTAATAAAATGAACTTACAGTTCACGAAAAATCTTCAATAAAATCCATTCTTCATTAAATTCCTCATCAAATACCTTTCACATACTCACCACTTTGAAGTTATTAATTTTCAAAAATTTGTCATTATGACCATGATTATCTTGAGTCATCAGTTACACATAAACAGCAAAAAGGTGGAATATCAGGCCTCAGGAATTCACGAGATATTTAGAAGAAATCTTTCAAACCACTCGCACAGAAAGCTGTTTAACATTAAAATCTCCTCTGTTACATGCACTCGAGGAATCAAAAGATAATGACAATTCTTGCTTCATAACACTTTCAACCATGGCGGGAAAAATTTTCGGCGATCCATATTTTTGTCATCACTTCATTTCAGTAGATTCATTAGATTCATTTCAAAATCCGAAACAGGCACTAGCACAGGCATTACCTATCCTGTGCGACTTTTCGATTAGTTGTGACGATTTCAGGAGAACTCAAATTATTTCCACTGGTTAAAAAGAAACACGCAGTCATGGCAAGCGAGGGAAAAAACAAAATAATAAATAAATGTAGAAGATCCAATAATTAGTCATGGGCTGCTGTAAATTCATTTATTAAATTCGTGATAATGAGGAAGGAAAAGCTCCTTTTTGCAAAAATTCCATCATTATTTCAGCGAGCTGTCCTCATCGAAGAAGCAACCCAAGAAATCTTCAGAAGAATCTTCTTTTCATCTCGAGACTTCCCCCTTTTAAACTAAAAAGAAAGTTCTGGAACATTCTGTAATCTCTAACCATCATTATTTTATGTAAACAGAATTCTTGTCCAGCTACGAGATTATTTTAAACAGACGATAAATTTATTTAAAAAAAAATATTATTTAACCAATTTATAATTGACTCAGAATTTTAAATATCTTAGGCAGACGATTTTTATACATGATTAATTTTAAGAGAAAAAGAAAAGAAATGAATTTATTAATATGCAAATTATCGTTGACGCCGGAAAAATAAATAAATAGATAAAATAAAATAATGATATTAAAGGTATGGGTTTGGAATAAATTTAATAAGACTTTCTTAAAAAGGGTTGATAAAAACATAGAAGAAATCAGTTTTATTTGGAATATTAAGAAATAAAGTTTTAATTAAGAATATTTTTAATTTAGAGCCATCTTTTTAAATTTACGCATACAGGATTAATGTTTTTTAAGGCAAATTAAGAATTTATATCGTCTGCATAAGGATTAACAGATTAGATTTAGAAACAAGATTTTAATTTAATAATTTGAAGTAAGTACGAAATATTATTATAAGAAAATTAAGATAGTATAAAGGTTAGTTTTGGCGAAAAAATTTTAAATTTGTAATATATATATATCCAATATTTTTTTTATATATACCCGATATTTTCAAAATATTCAACTTACTGATTATTATAGTGTCAGACTCAATATAAATTAAGAACTAAAACATATTGAATTTACCACATGGAAATATAAAACTATATTCTAATTGTATTATTTATTTTTCCCCATTTGTGTGACAAAATTGGAGACTAAGTAATTGTTAACAGACAATTTGCTTTTAACGCTTAAAAAAAGCAAATTATGGGATTAATTATCAAGTTCCTTGGAAATTTTGTGTTTTATAGAAAAAAATATTTTTGTTTCTATTGAATAAATTAGCATAACAGTAAGCTTGTGTTTTTTCATTCTCTAAACTGTTGTCTAGCCTAAACTAAAGAAACACAAAACCAGAAAATATTCTAATGAAGTTGCAAGTAACTTGTTATCTAAATTAGTTTTTCTTTTAATGCCTGTCGGGCATGTTGGGGCATATTGATAAGAATAATACATGCCCTAGGCATGTCGAGCAATAAATTTTTCAAGCCCTGGTGGGCAGCCACACCAATCTAAAATATTAAAATATATGATCACTGTATTCATTAAGGATATACTTGAAATTCATACATTTTTATTTGATGTTTCAGGAAATTTATGCTAAATTCGCAATTGATCCATCAGTAACCATCGTTATACAAATGTTTAAAGAAATTTGGCAAGAGTATGTTGATGTGCACAGAGCTGACAAAATTGTTGCAGGTAAAGAAATACCGAGTGGTGTTAGATACACCTAAAGTTCTTTATGTAGAAAACTCTCTTCATAACTGCGAAGAATCTGAATCTAATTTAGCATCAAGTGTACCTGAGTCATTAGCGACTTATGATTGTAATACTTCTGGTTCCTATGAAATATCAGAAACACGTGTCTTTCCTGCTGATGCATCAGAACCAGATTTCTTTGCTGCAAATGTATCACAGTCATGTCTTTCTTTACTTGATTTTACTATACCTTCACAGGATTTTTCAAGTCGCCTAAGAGAAGCTTTGAATGATCAGATGCCCTTATCTAGGGTTTTACGGTCAGAATTCATCCATACTATATGCTCAAAAATTTGGAAAATTTCAAAATATCCCACATCAATTATGTTTACTGATGTGGCAAGAGCAATTATTTTACAATATCCGTATTTAAGGGAAACCCTTGGAACTGGATATGGTGGATGGCGACAGGCTATTCGAGATAAATTTAAAAATATGCGTAGACTTGATCTAAGTGAAGAAGTAAAGCAAAAAAAAAAAAAAGCAGCAGTGCCAAGAAGTTCCCAAATAAATTAGGAAAAGTACAGGAAGAGGAACAAACCCTGCAGCTAAACAAACAATTGATGGTCGTGAATGAACAGCTTACTGTTTCAAGCCAATTAAGTGAAACATTTGAAATTAGAAGAGATGAAATCGTGAAACAACATATGACAATTGAGAATTTAAAAATTAAATATTCTATTTTATTCACAAAGCAGCATTTTGCTGATGGATTTTCCCGAATAACAGGAAAATTGGACATTTTTCAGTGTGTCCCGAAATTTCTTGAAGAGTATAAAAAAGAACTTTATCAATTAGTATTGACGAGAAAAAAATTACCTTCTTGGGTTCTATCTTCTAAAACCATTCTAGAGGAATCTGATACGGAAATAGCTAAAGAAGAATTTCTGCTGATCTCACTACCTGTGCATTTTTCTGAAGACCAGTTACTTTTAACATACCCGGTAAGTGCTAAATTACAATACATGACAACACTTGCTAATACATCAAATTGCAAAATATGGAAATAAATTTGTAAGTGTGAAAAAAATGTATGGTATTTATATCCTAAAGTTACCATTATAATGCCATTTTCTTTAGCCATATTTAAAATTTCTATAGTCAAATGGCTGTTGTGATTGTCTAAAATCAAAATAGAAAATTGTGAAAATTAAATGATGATTAAAATGAAAATTGTGTTATTTTTATTTGCTATATACATTCAAATATTTGTAAAATATTTTGAGGTTAGTTTTTCTTCACTTCTTTCCCCATTGAATTATTAGTGTCTCTGATTATTATATGATTATATTTCATGTACGTTTATTAATACTGGCAAATGTATACATGCTTTACAAGTTAGTATAGTTAAATAAACAATATCATCAGAAATATTTTTTCTTTATCTTTGTCATTAAAGTTTTAAAATAAGCTCTACATGTATAATGTACTCTATTATTCTATTGATCAAGTAAGCTATAGTCAATAATGTAAAAAGTTTGAAAGCCATAAGAAAATTTTTTAATTTTGTCAAACAGGCAGGGAAAAAAATGGTAAAATTTGTAATTGGTTGAAAGAGACCTCAAAGCATAATATTTTGCTATGTTCTGCAATGAATCTTTAACTGATGAAAAATGTTCCGTGGGTATAAATGAGAAAAACATGAGATTTTTCTTGTATATTTAGGAGTGCAATTTCATCGTTAATAAAAAATATGAAGGATATTTTGTAAAATGATGAGACACACACACATACACAAGACAAATATGAATTTTGAGATTTTAGCTAGATTGAATGATGTATTTCACAATTTTTTCTTTCAACCAATCATCAAATTTCCCAAAATGTTCTTTGTGCCGACTGTTAAAATTCTTAGTCTTTTCTGCAACTGACCGACTAATTTTGGATTTTTTCAGATTATGGACTTTTGAAATTTTCACTTTTTTACAGGCAACCAACTAGTGAATTTTGTGATATTTTTCTTTTACTGATAGGCAAGTTCTGCTGCTTTTTCTTGTGCTGATTGGAGAAAAAGTAATTTTTTTCACTACTGATCGACAAATTTTGCTTATTTTTATCTCAACCAATCAGCAAATTTGACAAATCTTCTTTCTGCTGATTAGTTTTTTTTTTTTTTTTTTTTTTTTTTTTTCCAACCGTTTATCAAGAAAGCAAAATTTTTTCTGCAACTGACAAACAAGTTCTAAATTTATTTACCTGGGATTAATTACCGAATTTCAAAAAATGCAAATCTTGCAGCTTTTTCTTGCGAAGGATTGAAGAAAATCTTTATTTCAGTTACAGAGCAACAAATTTTGCAGTAAACATATACTGGACAATTGCACCATAAAATTTAACTACTAAGAATGTATTTATTAAAAATACAAAACATTGCTCAATGGTGCACAAAACAAGAACTTTAATATGAACTTGTGCAAATAAAATAAAATAAAATATCGACGCTTCGCGTCGTCTTCTGGAAAATATGATAATGAAAGGACTAAAAGTTTGCTTCCTGATCGAGAGATAATATTTCTAATAAAACAAAATAAAATAAAATCGAAATGAATTAAATGAATAATTTTATTTTATTTTATTAGAAATATTATCTCTAGATCAGGAAGCAAACTTTTAGTCCTTTCATTATCATATTTTCCTGAAGATATTTTATTCCGTTGATATTTTATTTTATTTTAATTGTACAATTTCATATTAAAGTTCTTGTTTTGTGCACCATTCAGCAATGTTTTGTATATTTAATAAATGCATTCTTAGTAGTTAAATTTTGCAGTTTTTTTTTTCAAATGATCTAATGGCAAATTTCACATACATTCACTAACAACAAATTGCCAAATTTTACAATATTTTCTTTCCTACCGTTTTCTCAGCTACTGACTGACAAGTTTAGTTTTTTCCGATGATCCATTGCCAAGTTTCATGTATTGTTACCAAATACTGAATTTCCTTTTTTTCCCCACATTATGCACTTGTGGATTTCATGTATTGTTACCTATTATCAATTGGTTGATTTCGCAGAGGGTTTTTTTTTCTACCTAAAGTTTTTTTATTTCCTGTGACCACTTGGCAAAAATCCTCGATTTTTTTCAGCGACTGTTCCACAAATGTTTTTCACAATTGGATGAAGAATTTCGTAAATTTTCCTGATGATAGACTGACAAATTGCACAATTTTTTCCATAATCAATTTATGAATTTCAAATCTTTTTAAATGAACAACTAAAGAAGTTAATACTTTTTATTTTCACTGGCATCTGACAGATGAATTTCGCATACAGTTGCAAGGCAAATTTTGTTGAAAATAAGAATTTATAATGCTCTGCAAAGTTCATTATTTTGTAACGAATGTCGCACTTTTAAGTATATTCTATTTTGAGGAAAAGATGTGCAGGGGTGCAGAATATGTCCAATCTGGCAATCTAGGATCGGAGGAAATTCTACAGAAACATATACAATTGATTTCAATTTTAACAAAGAATTCCCTCAGGTAGAAGAATTTCACAACAGATAAAAAGATCTGTAAGGTGACCTTCACAAAATTGATCTCAGAATAATATGTGCTGTATAAGGGGTAATTTTCTTTAGAATTTTCCAAAAATTTAAGGCATTCGGTTCCAAAAATTAAAAAAAAAAGTCGGACATCAATCTGAAAATTTTGACATTAAAAGTACCTTGAATTTTGTCCCGTCACAAGATCTCAAAATAGCTGCGTATTTCGTCAAAAGATCACAAAAGAACCACAAATTTCATCAATAGATTGTGAAAAAACTGCAAATTTTATCACAGGACCACTGAAAAACGCACATTTTGTCTAAGGATCTCAAAACAACTGCAAATTTCATCAAAAGATCACAAAAAATCATGAATCAAAAGATTGCTAAACAATCGAGAATTTCATTAAAAGAGGCGAAATAACTATGATTTTTGTCAAAACCTTGTGAAATACCTGCAAATTTCCTCAAAGGAATGCGAAAAAAACTCACAAATTTCATTAAAATATAGTGAAATTAATGCAAGTTTTGTCACAAGATCGCGAAACAACCATGAATTTTGTCAAAAAGTCACGAAACAACTGCACATTTCGTCAAAAGTTTTTTAATTTCATCGAACGATCGCAAAACAACCCCAAATTTCAGCAAAAGAAAGCGAAATAACTGCGAAAGAAAGGCAAAATGACCGCTAAACTTGTGTAAAGGCCGCGAAAAAAACAGTGCTGGGAGTGAATCCCCCCCCCCCCCACTCTGTTGTAATCTCTCAGAAAATTTGCTGTGAATTTCAGATTTTTTTTTTCACTCAGAATCACCCCTTACGATATATACTTGTGTGCATAAGTTGAGAAATATTGAAAAAATTAATTTTCTATACGTATGGAATATAGCATTTACCTACAACATATCATAAAAATTTGGGGAAATTTTCATGAGGATTGGGGGAAATATTGGGAATAGAAATATTTTCTGCACCCCTAAAGATGTGAAATTTGCCGATTGTTCACAGGGGAGGGAGTTATCAAAAAATCTGTCTATCTACAAGGGGGGAAAATACAAAATTTGATGATTAACTGCCAAAAAACATCTCTAAACTAGTCTTATGTGTCATAAGAAAAAAATACAAAATTCCAGGGGTGATTCTGAATAAAAAATTTTTTTTCGGAAATTCGCATCGCATTTTCGGAAATTGGGGGGGGGGGGGTGAGTCCCTCTCCCCTTTAGCGATCTTCGGACAAAATCGACGTTTTCCCGCTATCTTCAGCAATATTTTAGCGAAATCGGCAATGTATTGCGATCTTTTACCAAAATTAGCGGTTTTTCCGCGATCTTTTGACGATCGGCGTTTCCCATGTTTTTTTAAAAACGAAATCGGCGTTTTTTTCGACGATCTTCAAGCAAAATTTGCTTTTTAACGCGATTTTTTCTTGAAAACGGCGTTTTATTCCCGCGATCTTTTGACGATATCTGCGTTTTTTCCGTGATCTTTTGATGAAATGGGCGTATTTTTTCAAATATTCTTTTGACAAAATATTTTAAAGCAATCTTTTATCGAAAACGGCATTTTTCACGATCTTTTAACGAAATCGGCGTTATATCCGCAACCTTTAGACGGAATCTGCGTTTTCCCGCCGTCTTCAGAAGAAATCAGCGTTTTGTCTGCGATATTTGGTGAAATTGCCGTTTTTCGCGATCCGCACGGGAATTTCGCGTTTTTCATCGATCTTTTGACAAAGTTCGTTCAAAAAATCTTGAAGAAATCGTCGTTTTTTCACGAAATATTGACGAAATGTATGCTATTTCGGCGATCCTATCACAAAATTTGCATTTCTACGCAATTGTTTTTTCCGCGCACAAAACCGTACAAGTTGGCAACTATGCGGAACTGATAACCCAATTTCAAATTTTCGGAAGAGGATGTCTTAAATTTTTGGACGAGAATCACCCCTGCAAAATTCTTCAATTTAAGGGAAGGAAGAAACTAAAATTTGTGAATTAGTCTTGTAAAAAAAAAAAAAAAAATGTAGAGACAGAAATTCGTTGATTTGAATATTGTGTGAAGAAAAAATAATCTGCAAAATTCCTTTATCAGTCTGGAATTTGTAAGCAGGAATATTTTGTGAAACTTGGCACTTGTTCAGAATATATTTGGGGATTCTACTAGTAAAAGGCGACAGAAAAATAAACTACAGTAAACTTTGCCAAAGGCAGAAACGATCGGGACAGAGAAAATTTTCCATAGTTGACAATATTTTGCCTTAGACAAATTTTATTCTTTGTCTATGGATTCGCGAAGAATTTAAAATCTTTCTGAGTTAAGATTTCAGTCTTACAGGAGTCTGCCTTGCAAAGAGTTTACTGTAGTTCATTTTTTTTTGGGGGGGGCATACCGCTTTTTATGAAAATTCCCCCAGAGCAACCCTTTTTTAGAGGTGCCAATACTATTTTATGTAATTGGATTTTTTCAAATAAAAAATATAGGTTTTTATTTGAAAATTAATTAGTATTTATGATATTTACTGTTATCATTTTGTGTTAGGAGTAGTGGAGAGATCCAGTTAGTTCATTCAATTTAATACTCAATCATACACAGGGGTGGGGAATTTTTCCATATTCTTACCAGCCAAGGAATTATTTCACCAGCCCGCAAGATGCAACACACACGCCGTTGAAAATAGTTATGACAAAATCACACGCGATTACAGACAAAATTACTATTAATACAATGCACTTTCATAATTCTTTTTTCTATAATATTAGGAATTATACATAACAGAGGTAAGATTAATATTAGATAGAACATAATGCCATATTTACACTGTAATAATTTGGAAAGTTAACATATCTAGATTAAAAAAGTGTTTCTGATAATGTGCCTATTGCCCACAGTTTTTCAAAAACTAAAAATGCACTCGCCTTGTGAGAAAATCCACTCGCCAATGGCGAGCAAAATGATGTATTTCCCCACCCCTGATCATACATTCATAATACATTCCTTCAATCACTCGAATGTGAAATGTTTACAGTGTTTTTTATTATTATTAACATGTTGTATTATACTGGGGGCTTGCAAAGTTTTTTAAGACATTTATAAATTTCAAAATATTTTTGAAAATTACTTAGTGAAGAATTCATAGTCAGGTATATTTTTATTTCTCATTTCACTGTTATAGCTAAAAGTTCTAAAAAAGAAAATCTCAATTTTAAACAATATTTAATAAAAGTATCTTTATACTTTTTTAAGTTTATTTGTCATGTGTGCTTTCAAAAGTAACATCAAATATTGAGCAAGTTAATAAAATCAACTGTCGATGAATCTCCAAGTTGTTTATCTCACAGAAATAAGAAATGAAACTTATTTTTTAAATTTAACAATTTATATATATATATATATTTATTATTATTATACATCATTGAATCTATTCCCCGGTATTAGTAACGAAAAGAGATAAAAAGTTGATGATTAAATCATTAGAAATCCTTTATAAATTGATGACATTTATAAAGTTATTTTTTAACGGGTGCGATAGCATTTCGTTTTATAAAGATAAAAATCAAAATTGTAAACACCGAGATTCTAATGATATCTCATGTCTTAACAAGTTAATTAAATGTATTATAGAAGCTCTAGAAAGAACTTTATGCATAAGATATTTACGATAATACAACATGTCAACAAATAACACGAAACTGAAAAGCATTTCACATACCTGTAATACATATCCGCTTTTTTTTGTTTGTTTGTTTAGATTTTGTCATGTGTAAGAATTATTGTAACTGCTTTTATTATGCTATATTCATTACAGTTTATTAACTGCGTAGCGGCTTTCGCATGATTGTGTGTGTACCACACGCCATGCAAAGTTCGCCATCTTTAATTATAACGCAGACGTTCATGAATGATTCGATTCGAATCGAATTCGAAGCTCCATGGAGCTTCGAATTCAAGCTTGGTGCTTGCAAGCACCAAAGATACCGATCACATGACATACTGAATACGAAAGACTTGCTGGTGGGAGAAATATTTCTGTTTGCCCGCCGCACCAGCGGAGTTAGTTGTTTCGTTTTATTCAATGTTGAATTCTGGGGGTGGAACAGAGGGGGGCAATTCCCTCCGGAACTAGAAAATCCGCCCCCACCCCCAAATAAGCAGTAGTGTGACTTAACACCAGATGAGCAGTTGTGTGACTTTACACCAAAAATGGTGGCAACTAAGTTGCCACTAAAAGTGGTGTTTGTTTAAACCAATCGATAGTTGCTGGCTCATTGCACCAATTTACTAAGTGGAATTTCATGACACCACTTGGGGTGGCAACTAAGTTGCCACCCTTTTTGGTGTAAAGTAAGGGAGTTTTTTTTTACAGTGTAGAAGTACCAAATCCACAGGGCCGTAACTATAAACTTGGGGGCCCCGGGGAAAACTAGTGAGGCCTCTCGCGCCCGGGATAAATTAAAAATTTTCCCCGAATGCAATTTTTTTCTTTCTTTTTTTTCGCACGCCGCTGTTTAAACGTATACAGTGTGATAAGTCCAAAAATGACTTAAAAACGTAGAATTGGGTAACCCTACTCGGAAGGCAGCTGGCGGCGACGCAATTTTTGCCGATTCCACTGAAGCTAGCATAGGGGAGGCAATATGGACTTCTGATTGGTTGAATACTTTAAAGAGTGTTTTGTTTAGCCTTATTTTTCAGTTTATGTAACTTAATCATACATTTCTGTTTAAAAAACTTTTGAAAGATGGATTTTGATAATTTTTTGCGACGTTAGGTATTTATTAATAGATAAGAAAAAAGATTTTCTAAATTTTTCTTTATGCTTTTTATATTATTAAACTGATCAGAAGCCCATGTTTTCTTCCTTACTAACTTCGGTGGGATCGGCAAACATGCTGGGACGACAAAACACATTCGACTCGACATTCTGCTGTCTGCTCTAGAGCTACTTCTGCATGCGAAGCATATGGAGTATATCGACGGACACGCAAAAAATATTTACTCTAGCAGACTGATTTTTTTAAATTACTAACTTTTAGCCAAGTGCTGGGCATTTTATAGAAAGTTAGGCCAGAAATTACAATCAATAATTTTTTAACCATCAGTTTGGGGTCCCTAAGGCTTGGAGGCCCCGGGGAAGTGCCCCGACTGCCCCGGCGGTAGTTACGGCCCTGCAATTCCATGCTCTATTTTTCCTTCTGAGAATGTACGTGTTTCATTTTTTATTTGTAAAAAAGCGTCCGTAATGGAAAAACATGTAAAATAAATTATTTAAAATATTTTTTAGGTTATTCTGTAAAAAAGATAACATTGTGCAAATCTACACATCATATTTTTTTTATGTTTAATTTCAAGTCAAAATTCTGAATAGTTTTTCGCAAAGTGTACAAAATGTAATTTGAGTCGACCAGTAGAGAATTTGCTCCGCTCATCCTAATAAGTGTTTCAACACTCGCTCATCCTATTTGCACATAGGAAGCTAACACGATGTTTAATACTGCACTCTAATTTTTCATCATTCTATTCTTTTTATTTAGCATAAAATGAAGTTAATGCAACAGTTTAGTGCGAAACAGAGTGATAGCTGTGTGAAAAGGCACTCATTTATCTTTCTGGGTCTTAGAGAGTGAGAGGGAAAATATGTGCCCCCCCCTACATTTTCTTCACCCCCCCTTATTATTTACTTCTAGCTACGGCAAAGAGGATACGTTATAATATTTTTTAATATAAAATTACTAAATAAATAAAGATTCCGAAACTCAATCAGTGCAAAGTTCATCAATCATTGCTCAATCAGTGCATTTGTATAAACTGGTTTTTCCCTTAACTGCGTGCATAAGTTGGCCCCATCATAACCCATTTCCATCTTAGCAGGTATTCTTTTATACTTATTCTTCGGGACCTTGAAATGTTTCCAGTTACGGGATGATTTTGTGTCCACCCAAAACCTGCCAAGAATGAAACACAATTGCATAATGTTCCATTTTAGATAGGTTTCAAGTTTTAGGAACTATAAATATGTAATGTTGTTTTCGTGTAATCCTCATTTTCTTTATCTTTTAAAATACATAATCTTCAGAAAATTCATTGTAATATATTTATACTCTTTCGCAGATACACTACAGAGAGAAAATGTTATAATTGTTTTAAAGGATACAGTTAAAACAAAACATGTTTATATTAAAAATTTGTTTAAAACAGAAAAGTTCTCCGGCAAAAGGCAAATTTTGAAATATACCCATTTAAGAAAAACAGTTGTTTAAAATGAGATTTTTCATGGGTTCTTTGTCATTCCGATTTAGTAGTTTTGAGTGTTGTTGATTGTGCGATTCAGAAAACAAGATATTCCGTTTGAGGAGGGGGGGGGTGATATCGATGGCATCCACTTGGCTATGCCATTAATTACATTACTTAATTATAGTGTAAATTATATTAAATGATGTAGAGTGATTTAGCAATAAAAATTAACATTTAGATTTTTAAAAAATCTGAAATTTGGAGAATTCCTTTCTAAAAATATTTCCATTTTAAAATTCCGCAGACACAAAAAAAATTATTTTCTCTCTATACTTTGTAAAGTGTATTATCGTTTTTTAGATGATATTAAGTTATAAAATTTTCTCCTCAAACTTACTTTATATTTTATTTATAATAAGTTATTTAATTTTTAATTGTTACTATTTATTTAATTTATTTACTCGTATAATTTAATCTTTATACTGTTAGGAAGGGCAACTGACACCGTTGATTCTGCTAACTTGAGATAATTGGTAGTCTACTGCAATTTTTAATGCTATGCAAGTAATTTTATTACAGTTTATTTTCTACATTGACTTTAAATTTTCGTGATAAGTTTATTTTGTATTTTATTTATGAAATGTAAAAACTGATATTAACTAATTTTATTTTATTGCAGAACCATAGAATCATTAATCTAAGACATCACATCACTCAAACTATCTTCAGTGTGTAAAACAAATGGTTCAAAATATTTTTATGAGGGCTTTTTGAAAAAAGCAGCTTCTGTCTTCAGCCAGAAAAACGTTTTATTTGTGAGTTATGGAAGATTTCCTTCCAAAACAGTCTTTTTGGTGTGAGGTATGCAACAAAGAATTCCCTCACAAGGGCTGTTTAAGCAGATCTCATTCTAGTGAGCAATCTTTTGTATGTGAGGTATGCAACAAGAAATTTTCTCGAAAAGGTCATTTAAGCAGCCATCTGTTAACACATAGTGATGAGAAATCGTTTGTGTGTGATATATGCAACAAGAAATTCTCTCGAAAGGCTCATTTATGCAGGCATCTGTTAATTCATTCTAGTGAGAAACCATTTGTATGTGATATTTGCAACAAGAAATTCTCTCAAAAGGGCCATTTAATCAGCCATCTGTTAATTCATACTGGTGAAAAACCGTTTGTGTGTGAGGTATGCAATATGAAATTCTCACAAAAGAGCAACTTAAGCAGCCATCTGTTAACTCATAGTGGTGAGAAACCGTTTGTGTGTGATATATGCAACAAGAATTTCTCTCGAATGGACAGTTTAAGCAGACATCTGTTAACTCATACTTGCGAGAAATCGTTTGTGTGTGACATATGCAACAAAAAATTCTCTCTAAAAAGCCATTTAAGAAGACATTTGTTAACTCATACTGGTGAAAAACCTATTGAATGTGAGGTATGCAACAAGAAATTCTCTCAAAAGGGAGATTTAAGCAGGCATCTGTCAACTCATAGTGATGAGAAACTGTTTGTGTGTGAGGTATGCAATAAAAAATTCTCACTAAAGAGCAACTTAAGCAGCCATCTGTTAACTCATAGTGGTGAGAAACCGTTTGTGTGTGATATATGCAACAAGAATTTCTCTCGAATGGACAGTTTAAACAGACATCTGTTAACTCATACTTGCGAGAAATCGTTTGTGTGTGACATATGCAACAAAAAATTCTCTCTAAAAAGCCATTTAAGAAGACATTTGTTAACTCATACTGCTGAGAAACCATTTGAATGTGAGGTATGCAACAAGAAATTCTCTCAAAAGGGCAATTTAACCAGACATATCTTAAAACACACTGGTGAAAAACCTTGTATGAGAGATATGAAACAATAAATTATCTCAGATGAGTGAATCAAGCAAGCATCTGTCAATTCTTAAAGGGAAGAAACCTTTTGCGTGTTGATATGCAACTAGAAATTTTCTCAGAAGTATGGTTTAATTCATATCGAAGAGAAACATTTTGCGTGAGAGATATGTGTTAAAAGATTTTTTCAAAAGATTTGTTGATCTGTTCCTCTGTTAATGTCATAACAAGAAATATGCTATGAAAGATTTAAAAAAATTAAGCTCCATAAAAGCTATTTAAGTGCTACATTTTGCTCCTAAAATTTGCTAATTGAAGATAACTAATCGTAGCTTACTCTAGAAATAAAGAAATAATTCTAAAAATAGTAACACAAAAATTTGCCTATTAAACCAGTAAATAAGCACATCAGATATTATGCCACGAGTCATGGCAAACACAATTTTATTTTTGTCTTTATATTACCTGAAGAATATTACATATCTCTGTTTTTTAAACTTAAAAGCTTTTATAATTATTGATAGTATTTATGTGAAAAAAACCTTTGTTATACCTGATTTTCCACAGTAAAATTCTATGATTGTAAAAATGATTTTCTTATCAATATTTAGGATGAAAACTGTAGCTTTGTAAAAGGAATGGACCCCTGACTTAACCATAATATTGAAAAAAATGTGCGTGTGTAAGATTTTCATACATTAGCTGATAATTTACATAATAATAATTGTCTGATGACTTTTGAAATATAAGTAAATATTGGTAAAAGTGTTTTAATTTTTTTTTCTCATCAGGATTATAATAAAATAAATATCCTAAATGTTATGTCATTTCTGATAGCTTAAATCATTTTTTTCAGTTCCTTAATCGCCTATTCTGATTATTATTTTATAAAGGAATAACAGTCTGGTCTGATTTTTAAATGGCAATAAATACAGTAGACTCCCTTAATCCTTCATCTACCCGACGGTACTTATAAATATCATTAAAATAACTTACTATAAAACTCTTTTAATACGTCAGTTAGTTGTAATACTGTTTAGAATGAGTTACAGATACATTACTTTATCTTGTTCGAAAAGGATTATTAGTTACACAAAACAAAAATATTTTAAACCCTTTTAAGATTATGAGCGCGTATTCGTGCCCAGAATGTTGCTCTTCTAAATCGTTATGGGCGTCTATACGCGCTCAGAGTATTATCTTTCTAAATGGTTAAAACCGCGTTTAGACGGTCAGCATTTTTTACCTCGAAATGGTTGAAGGCGCTTATTCGCATTTGTGCTTTCTACCGTTATTCGAGTCTTTGAGTAAAGAACAAGTTTTTTCAAACACTCCTTCCTTCCACCGCACAATAGGTGTACTTAGGTGGACCATTTGTCAAGTTGCTTATTGTAGTCGAATGCTTTAGAGATTTGGTTAAAAAATGCTTAGAGAATGACGTTTTCTGTAAATGGTTAAGAGTAGCATTCTATTGCAAAATAAATACTAATGTAAATCCAAAACACATACAAGTGAGGAGTTTTAGTTTCTCTGGACGAAACTTGACGAATTCATAGAATATTCGTGTTTACATAGTTCATTTTATTATTCTTTTCCATAATATTTTGTTTCACCATAATATTATATTTTTTAAACATTTACATGCTGCGTTTATTTAATTTATTATTTGGAGGAATACATACTTTATTTTCTTTCCATGTTCTTTTTAAAAATCATTTCAATGTTTTTCATTTAACTATAATACTAAATATTTAAACCTGTTTTTTATATTATTATTAATTTACTTGCATCACCTTTGCTGTGAAATAATATGTAAAATAAATTATTACTAATTATTGTTAATGAATATAAAAAATGTTACATGCTAAAAAATATTTTCTAATTTATAACTATTGTTCGAATTTCATTCGAATTCTCATGTAACTTTTAAATTATATTTTGAAACCGTCTATAACGATTTTGAAGGGATTAGAAAAAGTACCGATATAGACAGATTATCATTATAATTGTGTAAACTGTTAACCCTTTGCGGTTCAGAGCAGATTCATTCCTTAAATGTTGAAATTAATGTCTGTCACCGGAATTTGAAGTCAACTTTATTTGTAAATAAGAAAAAAAACTATATTTCGCGCATTCAATCAACCGCAAACTTTTTTACCAAAATTCCCATATCAATGTGGCTTTTGGGAATTAAAATTAAGTGGTTTCATAGATATACCACCTCGCCGCAAGATGTTAAACAGATTTCAATCGGTTTCTCCCCATATAACGCAACATTTATGAATCATTAACGAAAAAAAATAAAATACTTAAAAACGGAGGGGAAAAAAGATAAATAAATCTTTATTCAAAATCAGATTTTTAAATATTTCTCAAAAAATGTAATGTTCAAATAGAAATATTTTAAATATTTAAATCAATATACGACCAAGCATAAACATATCAAAGGTTCAACATAAAGACACAATACATATAGACTACAATTGCGCAAAAACTATCAAATTGGAAATTGCACGCGAAGCGTAGCAAATGATGTGCGTTCGTACGATAACGATTTTTTAAAAATATTCAGATCTTGCTGTTACAGTAGACAGTACTTCGTATACAGTATAGTTATCAAAATTTTTGTGTTCCTGTAAATATATAGGAAATAATTTTTATTACACCACAGCAACGTATATCACAGTCATAAAACGTAAAATAGTTTAATATAATTAAAACACGCCCCAAACAATGTTTCCCCGTATACCATTATGTAGTGGAATAATTTTGTGTGGCCCTGGAATTTAACAATAAATATTTTTTGCATCACAGATTGTACAGAATGTATATTTTAGCATATATATTTCATAGGTTCATGTCAATTTTATTGTGTTCGAATGAGTGTAACACCATTAGAATGCATTTGAAACTTTTTTCCTATTGACCGTAATATAACGGAATCCTTTTAATTGTCCCTGTAATTGATCTATGCATCCGATTTTCATAAAAATTTAAATGACTCGACAAAACTATGCAATAATTATATGTTTTAAATTTCAAACGATTAAAATGCATTTGAAACTTTTTTTCCCATTGACCGTAATGTAACGGAATCCTTTTGATTGTCCCTGTAATTGATCTATTCATCCGATTTTCATAAAATTTGAAATGACTCGACTAAAATATGTAATAATTATGTATTTTAAATTTCAAACGATCCGATTGGGAAGTTTTTGCGTTGTTATATGCGGACAGACATACGGACGGACTGAACGGCAACTATAGATGCTACGTTTTTACATAATTACAAATGCACCTAAAAATAGATATTGTTACTAAATTATGAAATTATAGAGTTCAGTTCCTTACAGGATTTCTCTATCTCTCTCTGATCAAGCAACAGGATATATTTTTACATTTAGGAGCAGAGAAATTTCAGATTATTAATGCTTACCCAGATAGCATGCAAGCTTACGTAAACGGTCGTTTTCTCTTTACTTGCCATTATCCTGCAAAGCTACATTATCTTACCTTATACCACGGGCACAGTGAATATTTTGAGTACTAGGTTTGCATGACAATCGTGTAGAAACCACTTTTCGTAAATTATCGATATAAGTATTCGATAGGAATCGAAAAATGAAATAATGGAGGATTGCGAATGGGAAAACATAATGGTTAACCCATGAGTCAACCACTAAAATCGGGTTATTAGGTGTTTTCCACCAGGATATGATTTAGCAGACTGATTGCATTGTAATAAGCAAATCGAGCAACTAATTCGATTCAACAATAATTCAACTAATCCTGGATTTTCATCCATGAACTTCATAAGGTGATTGTCTGTGCTGACACCTCCTGGTCTTAAAAAAATGCACATTAAGATTAAATAACAGTAAATATTATATTTAATATTAGTAATTTCCTTAACTTAATATACTTATATATATATTTAAAAAAACTGCATAAATCAGTCATGAGATTCTTTTTTATGTCTGCTATTTTACTTTTATTATTTTGTCAATTTCTTATCATTATCCTTTTGTATAATTTTTATGACAGAACTCAGAAAGTCAAGAAAAACTCATAATTTCTGACGAAAATTCAGAACTTCTTCAGTGAAGAGCACTGATCTTCAGCAGCCTCAGAATTGACTTTAAAAAAATAAGTCACTGGTCTGCTGCATAAAATTTTATTAAACCCTTTTAACTCTTTGAGCGACCCCTCCTCCTAAATATAAACTAAACTTACTTTGCAATTATCCAAAATTTTCAAGATAATAAAATGTAAAATTATAAATTATTAAAAATTGAATAAAATCATGATTTGAAATTTGTTCTAATATCTCATGGCCAAGAAAACTTACATTTGTCTGTCGGAGAGGGCAGAAAATGTTACCAGTCCTGCAGATCACTAAGTTTTTCCAATTAGTTGTCCGATTAAATTTTTGGCTGATTGGTACCAGTAGACCACTAAGGATTTCAAACACTGTCCAGGTTAAGATATGATAACATTTGTTTGAGAATTAAACTAACCAATATAAGATTTTTTGGTACTTCTAGGTTATCCCGTCGACCAAATTCGCCAAATTATACAAATCGCCAAACTAATAGCCAAATTATACATGTTGACATAATTTTTATTTTAAATAACGAAAAAACAAATAATTAGTAGAATATTAATAAAAAGTCGCAATAAAAATCACTTAATAACATTTTAAACACGTGAATCGCATTTAATGTCATTGAATGTGACATTCACGATCATCCATTATTGTCATTTAATCTTATAGTTTGGCGATAATTTTTTGGTCGGCGGGATAACCTAGAAGTACCAATTTTTTTATTGTAACTAATTTTGTAGATTTATTATAAATTTTTGAAACAGTGTTAATTGCTCAACCTCGTCCTCTGAGCTGCAGCCAGCTATCAAGGATTCAATTTAGCATAGAGTCTGCAATCTCACTGTCTGCTAATCTTTAAATTTTGACATTTTTAACGCTATCTGAATGTACAATTTTTTAGATCACACAGTACTTTATTTTGGCTATGCATATTTGATTTGTGTGTTTATGTTTATCTTTTTGTTTTCTAGAAAAAAAGAATGAATCAAGAAGAGGGAGAGACTTAACTGAAGTTCCTGACAAAATTATATTGATGTAATATTGATAAATTATGTCAATTCTTTGTATGTAAATAAATAGAATTTTATAAACTGAACAATATTTCATTTGTTTTCGAGAATATTTCCTTGGTACAGAGAAATACTTTTCATTGCTTCAGTCAGACTTCAGTTATTAAAAATTATAAAGGGAAAAGAATAATAATTTAAATCAGTTAAATTATAACTTTAAAAAAATAAGATTAGTTTAGTATTTACTGTATTACTCATAGAAAAATATTTCTCTGGCTTAAAAATAAATAAAATAAATAATAAAAAATAGAAGGAAGTGTTTGAATTATTGTAATTTGTAAAGTTTATGTTGTTAAATAAATAAGAAATATAAAATACTTTAATGTAAAAAAGCTGGAATTGAATTTATAAAAAAGTTTCTTTTTGGAATTTTCTTTCTTAAACAATTTTCTTATAAAAAATCAAATAGCTGCTGCAGGCATCAAACTAAATTCTATGGAGGATTTTTAAAAATCTGCCAATATTCTCTGAATAATAATCAAAATTCAAAGAAATAATTAAGTTTAATAAATGAAATAATTAAGAATTTAATGAAGTACTAATATGAAAAATCTGCAATCTTCTACTGTCATAAAATGTATGCTGTAATGGAATTTCACATATTCGATTCAATATTTATTGTAAGTAAACAGATTTGTATATACAATAAATAATTAACTGATCCTGAATTTTGAATTGGATTCAAAAGGTAAGTAATTAGTGTAATCAAATTTACTATGCATGAGCATAGATATAGAGTTGTATATTCTTAAGTCCCATCAGCAATTTTTAAATACTTTTTTATCTTATGTATTTAAAAGAAGCTTTTTTTTCCCCCACAGAGATATGACATCAAAAAAAAAAATCCCTCTGCTTATTTTTATTTCAAATGCTTAATGAATAATTTACAAGCCTATATGTATAAGGATGAATTTCAAATGTTAAATACAAGAAAATTTTCACATTTCTAACTGAGCGATTCTGTGTGTTATCAGCAGAGTGAGAAATGCTCCAATGAACTCTAATCACGCTTAGTTATGAATGGGAAAAATTTCAGTAATTTTAGGTGTAATTTCACAGTTGATAATTAAAAATTTTCCCTCTACAAAGTTTTAAGTAAGAGATTACTTTGTTCATGCATAAACACTTGTATGCTATTGTTAATCCTATGAGAGAAAATTCTTGACTATCTCATTTGCATTTCCATATTTTAGATTTTAACTATGGACAGTCTGTACAAAGACTAAGTTTTCTAATTTGTTTACAAGCTTCTTTTTTCCCAAATGAATAAACCTTTCCTTTCAAACTTTTGAAAATAAAAATATCTTAATAGAAAAAAATAATAATAATAACCTTGTAAACTGCATTGAAAAAGTAAAAAAGGGCCTTGGTAGAGATCAACCTCAGGTATCTAATGGAAAAAGAAAAAAAATGCAAATAAGATTTTAAAAAATCCCCAGAGGATTAACATTAGCAATCAGGTGTTTTTGCATGAGTAATATAACCTTAAAATATAATTTAGGATATGTATTTATTTATTTGTTTATTTATTTTTTTAAGTATTAAAGTTAAATCTAGTAATGATGTGAATTGATATAAATTCAATACATATTTTATACATACGTAGTGAAAGATTATATAGGAATGTTATCTAACTAAAAAAATAAATAAATAAAATGCCTAAAAACAGGCTATTTTTTATAATTTAAAAAATAATTCATATTCAAATATTATCTGTTATCTAATAAATATGTATTAAAATAAATTATTTGATAAATATGTGACTAACAAAAAACTACAATAATTTTAATTAATAAATAGTGTTTGACTAAAAGTTGGTTTTCTGTAAAAACACACAAAACGAGCAAAAAAAAAGTAAAGTCAAATTAGAAAAATTGTAAGTTCAGTTATTTTGCTAAAAATCCCCTTTTTCTATCAAATACAGGGTGATTCAGCTCGTCGGTGACAAACTTTAAGGATCGATAGAGCACACCTAGACGAACATTTTTGAATAGGGAATGTAGGGTCCCTGACGCGATGGTAAGGCGCTAGGCGCTTTCGAAAATTTGGGTGCCGAAATTCGAAACGTCATAAAAACTAGGGAAATGGTTAGATTTTCTTGCTTGTTGCGTCGAAATGATTCTGTTTGTTTAGACTTTCTTCAGTACCAATTTGATAAGCGTATCTCTTAAAACATGGATAGGGGGCGCTGCAGACTTTGGAGAGCTAGACAACAACTTTAAGCCCGTTATTTTGATAATTTAACACATGCTCGCCAAAGTTTATACTCTAACTTAAAGTTTGAACCCAAAAGTAGAGCCCTGCAAAAAGCGTAAGAGCCGGAATAAAATGTCAAAGTACAGGGTGGTCGAAACTCGAAGGCTCCTAAGAGATAAACAAACAGATTTCTTGACTTATGGCATGCATTTTCATGATTCTGTTTGCTGGGGCTCTCTGAAACTCAGTTGAACGGTACAAAAAGAAACATCGATAGGGGGCGCTTTGGGTAAAAAACATAATTCGTTGACATTTCGGACGCTAACTGGAAACGGGGCGCTACGATCAGTTAGAAACAAAACAAGAGAGTAATTTACTTATCATAAGAAGCTATTAAAACTGCAGTTTTTTTTTTTTTTTAACAAACATAGCTGGTTTCAATCATGCACAATGCGCGCAATAAAATTTACATAAGGTGCTTTTTGCTGATTTATGCAAAAGATATCGTACCATATCGATATGCAAAAGATACGTAATGCGTAGACGACAACGCGAGATGACGTAGTTGTATGCGCAGACACGTCTTTTGAACGTGCGGTACCTACTTAAGCTTCGGGTTACTTGTCTGCAGATCGGTAGTAGGATGGAACGGTACACAAACTCTGAATTGGCTGACATGCATTTGGCGTATGGCGCTGCTGGTTGTAATGGACGAGCCGCTCAGCGGTTGTACGCCGAGCGTTACCCCAACAGGCAAATCCCCTGCCATGCCTTCTTCGCTCGAGTACACCAGAGGTTGTCCACAACGGGATCTTTCGACGGAGGCAGGCCTGAACGGGAGCGATCAGTGAGCACCCCCGACAACGAAGAGGCTGTGCTTAACCTGGTTGAGGACAACCCAGGTCTTAGCACGAGAGATATCGCCAGACATGTTGGCATTTCGCAAGCAACTGCGTGGCGCATCTTACGTTCCCGGAATCTGCACCCCTACCACATCCAGCGGGTGCAGTTGCTCAGAGAGCAGGATTTTGGCCCTCGAGTGGAATTCTCAAGATGGTACTTGGCGATGAGATTCAGGGATCCCCGTTTTGTAAACAGCATTTTGTTTACGGACGAGTCCACCTTCAGCCGGGAGGGAATGTGGAACGCCCACAACAGTCATGTGTGCTGTGATGAAAATTCACATGAAACCAGAAGCCGAGCAGCCCAGGAGCGTTTCTCAGTAAATGTGTGGGCCGGCATTCTGGGGGATTGCCTCATTGGCCCTTATTTGTTACCTGAACGGCTGACAGGTGGAAATTACCTGATTTTCCTGGATCAAGTGCTGCCGCAGCTTCTGGAGGAGGCGCACGTACCCGAAGGTTCGCGTCGCCAGATGTGGTTCCAGCACGATGGAGCTCCGGCCCATTACACGAACGACGTGCGTCTCCATCTAAACGCAAGGTATGGCCAGCGGTGGATCGGGCGTGGGGGTCCAGTTCACTGGCCTGCCCGATCACCAGACCTCACCTGCTTGGATTTCTTCTTTGGGGTTACCTGAAGGCCGAGGTATACCATACACCTGTCAGCAGTGCTGAAGAACTTGTGGCGCGCATTGTGGCAGCTGCAGGGCAGATCAGAGATACTCCTGGCATTGTTGGAAACACACACTCCTCAATGCGACGGAGGTGCGAAGCCTGCATCATGGCCCAAGGTCGAAATTTCGAGCATCTTCTGTAGTGTTATTTTTTGTAAATAAATTTCCAGTATCATTGATGTTTTTGGTCTAAATTTATTCAGAAGTGTTGAGCAGAGGTAGAAAATGTGTTTTCATTATTACTAACTGATCGTAGCGCCCCGTTTCCAGTTAGCATCCGAAATGTCAACGAATTATGTTTTTTGCCCAAAGCGCCCCCTATCGATGTTTCTTTTTGTACCGTTCAACTGAGTTTCAGAGAGTCCCAGCAAACAGAATCATGAAAATGCATGCCATAAGTCAAGAAATCTGTTTGTTTATCTCTTAGGAGCCTTCGAGTTTCGACCACCCTGTACTTTGACATTTTATTCCGGCTCTTACGCTTTTTGCAGGGCTCTACTTTTGGGTTCAAACTTTAAGTTAGAGTATAAACTTTGGCGAGCATGTGTTAAATTATCAAAATAACGGGCTTAAAGTTGTTGTCTAGCTCTCCAAAGTCTGCAGCGCCCCCTATCCATGTTTTAAGAGATACGCTTATCAAATTGGTACTGAAGAAAGTCTAAACAAACAGAATCATTTCGACGCAACAAGCAAGAAAATCTAACCATTTCCCTAGTTTTTATGACGTTTCGAATTTCGGCACCCAAATTTTCGAAAGCGCCTAGCGCCTTACCATCGCGTCAGGGACCCTACATTCCCTATTCAAAAATGTTCGTCTAGGTGTGCTCTATCGATCCTTAAAGTTTGTCACCGACGAGCTGAATCACCCTGTATATACATATGATTTATAAAACACCTCAATTTAAAAAGTAAAGTATATTCAAATTTAATCATTTATTTAATAAATATATTAATTATAATAATCGAATTTATAAATACGTGACTAAAAAATAAAGTATTTGTCAATATATAGATAATATTAGACGAAAATTTAGTTTTCTGTAAAAACAGATACAAATGAGTAAAAAAAAGCATACATAGCTCAGAAAACTTTTAAGTTCAGTAATTTTGCTGAAAATCTATTTTTTCTATCAAATAATGTATTAAGATTAATAAAAAACCTCATTTTCATTTTTTTCTGCATGCTTGTTATAAAAGCTTTTTATCTATCTTTGATTGTAACTCCTGTAACTATCCTTTTCGTTCTTCCCTTTCGCATGCTTATTCTGAAACACTTACGGACAAGCTCTGATTGCGTCAACTATCAACCTGTTCTAACCCTTTTCAAAATCTTTACAAACTTTGCATGAAAAGCCTTTAAAAAGCATTCAGACATTTACATAGTATGGTTGAAAAAAGCTGTTAAAAAGCAAAAAATGCTATCTGGGTAGCTGCCTAAGATTTGAACAATATTTTTATTCGACATCAAAGGTATTAAGTTACTTTTGGTTCTCGGTTACTCTTTTATGTTTGCGCTGCATTAAAATTCAGGGGGCTTCAGTTTAAAAAAAACGGTCAATTTTCCCATATAAAATTATATGACATTGCTCACGAACACAAAATTTCAGCGCGTTGTGACAACTGGATAACTGGTTATATATATAAAAAATCGGACTCTTATATTCAGCTTTTTATGAAAATTAGAGAGGGAGTTGGATATATAAAATATTAATGGCCTCTTATACAGTTTTATGGGAAATATAATCATAGATTTTATACTCTCTCTCTCCTGAGAAGAGGGCAAATTAAGGGAAACACATCCGATCTGATGTTTAAACACTTCGAAGACATCCTGATAAAAAGTTACCTTCTAAAGCCGTTATAGATTTGGAGTTTGTAACCTCCCTTGCACACACACACAACCTTCATCCCCAAAAAACCAGGGGATTGTCAATTTAAAAAATATATAGATAATGTACCTAATTTTATAATCTAATTCTCCGCACTTTAATAAATTTTATCATTTAGGCAATTACAGGCGTTTAGATAATATTTAAAGCCCCTCCCCCGCCTTTCCGTCACGCGAGAGTAAAAATGTCAAATTTCAAAAAATCACCTCAATCTAGTGTTTATATTCTAAGGTTAATCATGTGTATTGTTATAAGAGTTATTTAAATATGTGATTTGTAAATAGGTATGCTTTTTTTTCAGAGGAATTTTTTTCCGCCTACCAATGCATGCAGACTATTATAGCGTGAAACTAAATTATGAAATTTTTTGATAAAGAGTTCAGTTCCTTTCATAATTTCTCTTTTTTCTGATCAAATAAAATTACATTATTTTGTATATAGGAACAAGTAATTTTCTGATATTAATACTAATGAAGTTTAATAATATTAAGTTACAATGTTATTTCATAATACATTATTTAACAAAGTATGGATCTTATAAACTATATATAACTCAATATTTATGCGTGTTGGTCAGTAAAAAAACTCTCATTATGAATGTTTTATTAACTAATATGAAATTTAGAGATTACTTAAATTTTTAGATTCTCCAATTGATTGTGAACTTTTATTATCTCCATTATAATGAGGCATATTTGAATAAGATAACAAGTCAAAAATTTTATTAATTTCAATGTCTGATTTTTTTTTTTTTTTTTGGTTCTAAGAAGATTTAAACTACCTTAAAATCAACAAACGTTAAAACAATTATTTGGTTCAAGAATTGTATTAAAAAGATATTATATTTAAAATATGATTTTATTATTAATATACAATAATTAAAAATAACAGTATATTATTAAAGATATAAAGATTGTCATTTTTCTACCCCTCAAAAATGCATTTTTAAGCTATATTTTCTTCTGTTAGTCTTGTGAGATTTTAATGTTTAATAATTAAAGTATAGATATTTATGTTATTTTGTTTTGAAATATTAAATTACTTTTAAGGATTCTTCCCTTTTTAAAATAATTTAATCATGTTCTCGCCTTTCTATCCGTGTAAAAAATTTATATGTAATAATAAAGACATCAATAATTATATTAGATTGTTGTTTTGATGGATGTCACAATAAGGGTTAATATATCCACCCCACATCCCAGCCTGTATTTTCTTGTAATTATAATTAAACATATAATATTTGAGTTTAGCTTATGAAATAGTTTTATTGTGATTAAAACATTTTTATTTTTTGAAGAAAATCAGTTATATTATTTCTGACAGTTACCTTGATATTTTTCTTACTATGCATAAACTGGACATTTCATTTTAAATAAAAATATTCCAGAATCTGAACAGCAAATTTCATAAAAAGTGTACAAAAATAAATGCCAAGATGCTTGTCACATGCTTATCTGACTACACATTTTTTGTTATGTACTTTTAGCCAGTGGGTGGGTTTGGGGTTAAAACCCTTCCCAGAGCTAAGAAAGATCGCTACAAATGCCGCTTATATGAATAGAAACAAAACTTAATATTTAATCATTTTGGCGTGCTGCTGCTTCATTATCCTGTCGATTAAAAAATTATCATAAAATTATTGGACTAAATGCCAATAATGGATTATCGTAAATGCCACATTCAGTTGATAATAAACATGGTAAACGTGTTTCACATCATCAAGTGATTTTTAAATTCACTCTTTATTTACATTTTTATTAATGTTTTACTAACTTAATTGTACTAAATTGAATTGTTAATTGAATGTTTTAACGTCTTGTAAAATTTTTTTGTTTGAAAACTTTTAATATTTATCACCTATTAAATATTAAATTTATTTTGAATTACGATTAATATTATTTATTTAATTTATTAAGAATATAAAGTTTTAGCTTATGATGATGAATTTTTATACATGTCTTACTTTTAGTTCAAATTATTTTGCATATAAAATGATATTTTATTGATTTTTTTGTTTGAGTCTATAAAGTAAGTAAAAAATAAATGAAGCCATATTTGATAATTACTTGAAAAAAATCGAATTTTTAGACATTGATAACAATATTACGGAGGAGGAGGGGAGCTGATGTTAAGAGCGGTGTTCGAAATTACAAAAAGTTAATTACAGTGATCTATGAATCGTAAGTCAATTATTATAAAAAGTAATTAAAAATGTATACACTTCACTGTCAATTTCAAAAAGTTTTTAAAAATTATGTAAAAAGTGTATAACTATATAACGTGATTAACTATTTGTAAAATTTATAAGAAATGCAAGTGAAATTGAGTTCACATTGAACATATGGACAGCAAAGAGGTAAAAATTCAGTTTTGATACCGATTGTGAATATGCTAAACAAGTAAGTAGAATTTTATGGGAGAAAAAAGTAAAATTACTGGCATGCAAAGAAATAAATTTTGCATCTTTATCAATCTAAATATGAAAAAATCAGATATGTTAGTTTCTATGTATCACATGCTCGCCTGCATATGTAATCTATATCTATGATGAAATACTTGAGTTCTGTAGTACTTAAGAATGTATAATGTGATAGTTTAATCTATGAATTTGTACTTTTTAGAGAAATGAAACTTGTAAATTCACATAATTAATTCAGAATTAAAATTTAGTGCTATTTATTTATAAAATAAATGTGTGGTTTTTATTATTTTTCTTTTTGTTCGTAGATTCAAAGTTAGATAAAACTCTTCTACTGAAGTTCCATAAGTCATTCCCTTGGGTAAAAATGTCTACAATCTCTCCATATTGATAATTTGAAATAGTTTCTGTTATCAACCGAAACTAAATCTTTTCTCTTAAGAAAATGTCATTAATTATAGAAGCAATTTCTTCCTCTAATGAACAGCTCGTAGATACTCAAAAGGGTGATAAAGAAAAACATTCCTCCTTTAATGCAGAAGAAAAAAGTTTTATTTGTAAAGTATGTTCCAAAATATTTTCTAAGAATAGCTACCTAAGAAAACATCTTTTGATTCATACAGGTGAAGCTCCCTTTGTTTGTGAAATATGTTCAAAAGCATTTTGTCATAATTATCAGCTAAGAAATCATCTCTTGTTTCATACGGGTGAAAAACGCTTTCTTTGTAAAATATGTCTCAAAGGTTTTTCTCGTGACTATGATTTAAGAAGATATCTCTCGTATCATATAGGTGTAAAAACCTTTGTTTGTGAAATATTTTCCAAAGCATTTAATGATAAGAGCAGTTTAAGAAAACATCTCTTGGCGCATACAGGAAAAAAACTTTTTGTTTGTGAAATATGTTCCAAAGGATTTTCTCAGAATAGTAAACTAACAAGACATATTTTGACGCATACAGGAGAAAAACCCTTTGTTTGTAAACTATGTTTCAAAGGATTTTCTCTGAATAGTAATCTAAGAAAACAATTTTTGACGCATGGAGGAAAAATAACCATTTATTTGTGAAATATGTTTTAAAGGATTTTCACATTATAATATTCTAAGTACCCATCTCTTCACTTATAATAATACTGCAATAGAAAAACCTGTTGTTTTTTCAATATGTTCCAAACCTCTTTCTTATAATCAACATTTAAAACACATCTCTTGAAGCATACAGGAAGAAAATCCTTTGCTCGTGAAATAAGTTCCAAAGGATTTTCTGACAAAAGTAATGTAAGAACACATTTCGTGACAAATAAAAGAAAAAAATCTTTTGTTTGTAAAATATGTTCCAAATGATTTTCCCAGAATAGTAACCTAAGAACCCATCTCTTGACGCATACAAGAGAAAAACTCTTTTTTGTGAAATATACTCCAAAGGATTTTCTCAAAATAGCAGTCTAAGAACATTCAAGATGGAATCCTTTTGTTTGTGAATTACGTTCCAAAGAATTTTCTGATGCGTTTAACCTAAGAGCCCATCGCTTCACTCACTTTTGAGGAAGGAAATATTATCTTTGTAAAATATGTTCCATAAGGTTACATGAAAATCGTTATTTAAGAAATATATATCTCTTATGAAATGAACAATTCTTGAACATCTCCGACATTTTTATTTAAAAAATTGAGCATGAACCTTGTATATCTCCTTGCATTTATATAACTGCTTTTTATGTTTTTGTTTTTTGAAATAAAATAAACTTACACTCCTTCTGTAGCTTAGTGTCTTTTTGATAACAAAAAAAAACCTGTTTACATATTCATTAGATTTCAGCAAACCTTTCTTTGTGTAAAAATTTTTGATAGTTATTTTTTTTATTTCATTATAAAATTATTTTCCCCTAAAACAAGAAATTATTCTTACCTAAAAGGTTAAATTGCACCTCAATATCTTATGGAATAGGAAAGACTTTATTGGATTTTACTTTAGAATACTTTAGAAAAAATGAGAAGTGGGCTAAAAATTTGCTTGTATACAAAACATATCTTACTTTTTTGTAAAAACTTTCCAAGCATTTGAATGAAATATATCTCATTATCATGGGTGGAGAAATGCTCCATTTTACTCGCCACTAGTGAATAAGTTTTTATTTAGTCTTCAAAATCAACTCATGTTGCATTTTGCTGGCTAATAAAATATATCCTTGAATGGTAAGATTTTGTAGTAATTATCCACCGTTGTTCGTTATCATGTATTCTTTGCACACATCATTAGCTAAGTATTGTTTTTATATATAAATACTTAATTCAATATTTATTCAGCATGAATATGACCAAATCTTGTGTGTTTGGAAATGTTATCTATAAAACGTCTCTTATATTCTTGATTAAATTTTGTATCCTACCCTATTGAGGTACGAAAATACCATTGGAATAGGTCACATGGAAGAGAGAATTCGATAATTGTGTTGTTTTGATAGCACGATGGGTCCAGTTTAAATTGTGTCCAGTATCTTATGGAATAGAAAAGACTTTATTGGGTTTTACTTTAGAATACTTTTGAAAAAAATATGAGAAGTGTTTAGTAATATGCTTGTATGAAAAACATCTTTCTTATTTGTTAAAATTTCCCAAGCATTTGAATGAAATCTATCTCATTATCATGGGTTCCATTTTACTCACCAGTAGTGAATAAATTTTTATTTAGTCTTCAAAACCAACTCATGTTGCATTTTGCTAGCTAACAAAATAAATCCTTGGCTGGTAAGATTTTATAGTAATTACCACCGTTGCTCGTTATCATGTATTCTTTGCACGCATCATGATTTAAGTATTTTTTTAACATATAAATACTTAATTCAATATTTATTCAGCATGAATAGGATCAAATCTTGTGTGTTTGGAAATTTTATCTATAAAATAAATCTGATAATCTTGATTAAACTTTGTTATCCCACCTTATTGAGGTACGAGAAGACCATTGGTAGATCAGGAGGTTGAGAAATTTCGATAAATGAGTCATTTTGGTTGCAGGTTGGGTCATTGAATTTTAAAAGAAACGAAGGTTCAAACAGTTATTACTAAGTAGTTGAAAAAGTTGGCAGTAAAGGAAGTCGCGAAGCTAACAACATTTCACCAGATTTGGCAGGAGAACTGACTTTTAATATTACCAATATCAATGCTAAAATGAATGCTTGGCACCAAAGGAAATAATATCTCTGAATTTAGCACCAATATATAATTGTTACCTCACCGAGAGTTCATTGTTTTGTCGAGTTGAATTTAAAGTTAATTTTAACTAAGCTAAGCATAGCCTTTCCTGCTGTTATGTTACAACATGAGCAAATGTTTGTCCGTGTATGCAAATTTTATCTGAAAAATGTGCTAATGATTTAGGCTAAATTTTGTATCCTACCCTTTTGGAGTATGAGAAGCCTTAAATGTTCGAGAAAGTTTGTTGAGTAGATCATTTAAATGTCACTGTTAATCAATTGGAATAAAATATTGAAACGGTTTTAAGTTGTTGAACATTTTTTTAAAATACAGTGGACTCTCTCTATTCTGAAAATTCACCGGACCGACCGAAAGTGTTTAGATTATAGGGGTGTTCAGTATAGAGGGGGATTGGAAATGTACAACTACTACTACTACTATGTAAGGTGACAGAGCCGGTAGTTGATCAAATAAGGTCGGTGTTTAGAGGGTTTATTATATTTCCTTTTTTTATTATAAAAATAAATTAACATGATTTCTGTAAGCCTTAACCCTTTAAGTTTGCGGCAGAATTTTGCATGCAAGTTAAACAATTCATAAAATAACAGCTTTGGAAATTGTAAATATGGAGATTTCCATTTTAGAACCTTAGATATTTATTTATCATATGCAATTCAAAAAATTAACATATCTATTTTATATTAAATAAACCTTTGAATGAAAAAAAATACGTGACGGAAAAACCCAGTTATGCCACTCAGAGGGTTATTGAATATTCTATCATGGCAAAAAGGAAATCTAATGGAATAAATAGCAATAAAATTATAACCAAATAGTTTCTTTAATTGCCATTTTTCTTAGTAGTTGATCTATAAAAAAAATCAGTCTAAAGTTCCAAAATTAATCTTTAAAATATCATGCTTAAGCTGCGATTAAAAATATTTCATATAGAATTATTATTTGAAATAAGAACGATGGAAGAGGATTATTTTAACTTACCGGAATTTTCTCCAACTAACCAAAAACTCAATTTTTATATTTTCTGATAAAAAAAAGTCATAAAATGGCTTTTCTTACAGAACACAGCTGACAGGAATGTGACAACAGGTGCTTCAATATTTAACTGAAGGTTCTATCAAACAAATTGAAGTATTCAAACAAATTGGAACTTCAAATCCATACTTACAACCTAGCAGAGATTTTGACTGTTTGTTTTTTTAATCGAGTTCGTTGAATTTTTTTTATTTTTCTGTAACAGTTTCTCTGAATTTCAATGATCAGAATTTGAATTCAGATTGCAAACACGTGTTCAGTTTATAGAGAGATGGGATATAAATGGGGACCAAAAGTAGCATTCATAATAGTGAGGTGTTCGGATTAGCGGGCGTTCAGAATATGGAGAGTTCATCTTTTGTTAAGTCTATGGAGTTCCAGCAGGACCGTCAAAATGTATTCATAATACCAGGGTGTTCACATTAGAGAGTGTCCAGGTAGAGAGAGAGTCCACTGTAGTTGCTTTTTACGAAATTGTATAGAGCAGCTTTAAATATATCGTGATGAAAAGAGGCGGTGAGTGACACTTTGTTTTTATGCATTCCTGAACTGAAAGTAAACTTCGCAGGAAAGAATTGTAACTTATTCATCCTTTATCTTCTCAAAATGTGCCTTCAAATGTCCTTTATCTTCTCCAAAATTTTTTTATGTGATTTTATTTATTTCATTTTGTAACAGTGGTGTAGTCGTAAAGAGAACAGAGGTTATACGGTCTAAGCAGAGGATATACGCTCAAGCCAGAGGGTATACCCTAGAGTATTATAATATAGTTTTGTTAGGAAACAGAGGGTATACGGTGTACCTTAAAAAATCCAGAGGGTATACGGCGTATTCCCCGTATATCCTTCACTACACCCCTGGTTTATAATGCATTATACATTATTGTTTTTCTAACGTTACAGGTTTTTGAAACTGATTGGTGTTTTGTGCAAATGTTAAAATGCGTATGTTGCTTAACATTTTGTGAGTGTGTGTTTGTGAAGTGGCTTTGTTGAGGGTTCATGAATAAGTTGTGACACAGATTTTACAGAAAAAAACATATTTTAACAAACTTTAAAATGAACGATTATTATTATGATAACAACAATGTGACCCTCAAAATTAAGATGATTTTAAGTGTTATTTTTTAGAAACACATATAATAGTAAAGTCTACTTAAGTTCATCAAAAAAGGCTTGAATTGAAAAAAAAATCCCTTATTACGTTGGCTGCCGCTTATATGAAGATGTGATGATAGTTAATGCTGCACTGTAGAAGCGGGTTTTTCCCAGAAGCCGATTTACTTTTTATAACAAAGAATCAGTGAAAGATTTTCCCGCGCCAGCGCGTAACTGTCTATTGGGCATCACCCTACATCACGCGCTGGCGCACGAGTGCCCACTTAACGTTGGCGCCATATCACGCGCTTTCGCGTGAGCGGTAGCGAACATGTTAAAATGCTGCGCAAAGTGTTATCAACACTATAATGGTTACATCTCCATCGATTTAAAAACTTGATCTATGTTGTAGTCTTTCCCACGTGTCCCATGACAATCCAATCCCGAAATTTACTTATTTTAAAGTAATTTTCTTCAACCTATCTAAAGGCAGAATTTTCGGTGATTAAAGATGGCACAAAAAAAAACTGTTAGAAATGAGTGGTATTTGGAGCCCAGATTTATGTGGTACACTTGGCAATGTTGTATATGTATGATGTTGAACAGAGGGTAGTACTTTGTTTTTTGTCATTCTAGCTTTGCTTATAATCATTAGAAAATCGATGTTTCCATTTGCATTTGCAAGGCTTCCTGCATGAGGCTACTTCAATCACGCGAAAAGACCTTCTCGCTAATGGTAATCCTATAGAAGAAAATTTTAATGATATCTTGTTTGCATTTTAATATTTTTAAAAATTTCTTTCCTTTTTTTTCATTTAAAGTTGGTTTGTACAAAGATAAGATATTTTTTTTCTTTTTTAAAATTTTGTTTGTAGTTTTTTATAATCATAATTTCACTTTCAAAACCGGTTCTGAAAGTGGTAGTGTTTAAATTAAAAGTATCTGAATACAAAATCAACAAAATACAAAACGGTGATTTAAAGATAAATCTGGGTTATCCAAAGCGGAAAAAAAAGAAAAAAAAAAAAAAAACATAGATGGAAACATTTACGCATTTTTCCTACCACAAAAATTTTGTAGTAAATAGTGTCTTATTTCATCGTCGAAGTCTGATGATTAAACAAATGGAAAATCTCTGTACAATTTTAATGGAAGCAAAAATGCGTAAAAGTTGCCAGCTATGCATTTAAATATATTGAAATGCAAAAGAGTTATCTTTAAATGTTTCATTCAATGGATTAATATGAACAAACGCATGTTTTCTCCTGACTGAAATAGCCACTTAAGTGTATCTCTCTTAAAGACTGAGATTTAAATGAAGCAGAAGAAATCGTAAAAAAGATGTAGCAAAAAAAAACCGCTTAAAAATATTCAGTGTACTGCATGCCAATGGAAAATGCATGCGTACCTTTGTCAATTATCTGAACATCAGCATATTGTATTAGGAAAATGTATGTACCTACATAGAAATAAATTGAAAAAAAAATTTTGCGAAAAGACAATAACAAGAAAATGAAAAAATATTTTAAACCATGTTTACTGAGAGTAGGAGATTGTTGGAAACAAGTTGGAAATTGCACGTGAAGCGTAGCAAATGAGGGGCGTTCGTATGATAACGAAGTTTTAAAAATATCAATCTCATAAAATTGTAAATAGTTAATTACATTTAAAATGCGCACCAAACAATGTTCTCCCTATACCATTATGTAATGGAATACTTTTGTGTGGCCTTGTAAATCTACAACAAATGTTCTTTGCACAACAGATTATGCAAAATTTTTATTATAATATGTACTTTATAGATGCATATTAATTTTTTTTATGTTCGAATGGGTGTAACACCATTAAAATGCATTTGAAACATTTTTCCCCATTGACCGTAATGTAACGGAATACTTTTGATTGTCCCTGTAATTGAAATATACATCCGATTTTGATAAAATCCGAAATAACTCGACAAAATTATGTAACAATTACGTATTATAAATTTCAAACGATTAAAATGCATTTGAAACTTTTCTCCCCATTGACCGTAATGTAATGGATTACTTTTGATTGTCCCTGCAATTGATCTATGCATCCGATTTTCCTAAAATTTGAAACGATTCGACAAAATCATGTAATAAATACATATTTTAAATTTCAAACGATTCGGTTAGATAGTTTTTGCGTTGTTACATGCGGACAGACAGACGGACGGACCGAGCGACTACTATAGATGCTACGTATTTTCATAATTACGAACGCACCTAAAATAAGGCTTTTGTGAATAGGTTGGGAGAGGGAATGTAGATTATTAATTAAATATCGTTACAACAAATTCACAAATAAAGTAAAAAAATAAAGAATTTTTAAAATTTGAGATTTTATGAAATTTGCTGGTAGTCGAAACAGATCTTCAGGATATAAGGGAAGGACAAGGGGAGGCAACAGATTTTGACAGTAGGGGATAATTTTGGATAAGATATTTATTAATTGTTACATATATACATTGTTACAAACATATGCTCATTTATTTCATATTATCTATTCCTTAAATAAGTCAGAAAACAAATGAATTTAAAAATAAAGAATTATCAAGATTAAACAAACCTGATTGTTATCAGATGAGATAAATAAGTTAGAAGTAATTTCAAGGGGAAAGATTTAGATGATAGACTATTTATTTTTAAAATACTTTTTAATTTACGAATTAAAAGAAAGATTTCAAATTGTGTGTTCTAAAGAATTGGGGAGTTTAGGGAGAGAAATCGGATGATTCATTTATGTGCATTCGTAATTATATAAACAAGTAACATCTATAGCCGTCGTTCATTCCATCTGTCTGCACATAATAGAGCAAAAACTACACAACCGAATAGCCTGAAGCTTAAAATATATAATTGTTGTATGATTTTCTTAAGTCATTTTAAATTTCATGAAAATCGGATGCATAGTTTGATCACGGGGACAATCAAAATCGTTCTGTCACATTACGATTAATGGAAAAAAATATAAGAAATGGAATTTTAATGCTCTTACATTC
Source organism: Maratus speculifer (assembly GCA_964019185.1). NCBI lineage: Eukaryota > Metazoa > Arthropoda > Arachnida > Araneae > Salticidae > Maratus > Maratus speculifer. Next base: position 357,078,477 of record OZ025296.1, read on the forward strand.
TTTCGAACATAATGGAATTGATATGTATCTAAGAAGTATATACTAAAAATACACTCTGCACAATCTGTTGTGCTAAGAGTATTAATTTACACGGAGGCGCAAAAGTATTCTCTTACAAAATGGTATAGGAGGAGGGGTGAACAATGTTTGGAGTGCGTCTTAATACTATTAAACTCTTTCACATTTTATGAGATTCATATACGGTGCTGAAGATTACTACTAATTACTTCCTGTATAATAGAAAGCAGATAATATTTACAAAGACACACAATCCGATGTACTATATATTATTACACCGAAATTTGAATATTTAGAAAACATTTTTATAGTGCGAAGGCACCCCATTTGCTACGTTTCCGATATACTATATACTATTACACCAAAATCTGAATATTTTAAAGACACCGTTATAGTACAAACGCGCCTCATTTGCTACGCTTCACTTGCAATTTCAAACTTATGCAGGGATCGTGTGAAAAGCCAAAGATTTTCATCCTTGTATTAAACTTCTTTACTTCAACATTAAAGATAACAAGTAAGAAAAATCAAGCGTTAAGCATACATGATGAAACACTTTCCAACACTTCCTTGAAATCGTTAACAACACTTCATTATCTAGGGAAATAAGGTGTTACTGTCTATAACCAAATATGTAATCCAATACTTTTGAACAACCCTGTATTTGATCTGTCGGTTGATTTATATATTATATAATGAAGAAATTTAGTTTAGCAAGAAAATGCATTGTTGGTTGAAATGTTTCTATCGGAAATTTATACTAACACATGGAAATATACTTGAATATTTATTGTTCAGCCCTGTAGTTTACCTAATTCCTTTGTTATTCGAAAGTATTTCATTAAAATTTAATTTAAACAAAACATTCTTTAAAATATTTAAATCACATTTCCAGAAATTATCATCTATAGGCTACCTGTATCCAGTTCTTTGCGTGACTCTACATATCATTTTATCTATAATCTACAAACATTTCTCTGTAAACTGAATGCAGTTCAACGTGCTAGCATAATCTATTTTAAAACTACCTTAAAGTAAATTACGCTCATAAACGGTAACATTTACGAGCCCTTTGTGTAATCCCGTATATCTGAAATGTGTAACTATTGGTATTTATACACACCATTTAATGCCCATACATATAGTGAAATCAAAAAGTGTATAATATAATTAAAAATACATTTAGTTTATCCATCAGTCACCATTCATAATAAAACAGTAATTCGGATAGAATATACTATTTCAAATCTTTTTTTTGTGACCCTGTAAATGCTATGTATTATGATTGAAATAACTCATATTAAGCTTCAGTGACGTATATCAACTTATTTATACATGCAATCGTTTATCATAATTCAAATATGCCACAAACAATTCTTCCCTTTATTATGCAATGGAATTCTTTGTCTGGCCCTGTAAATGAATAATAACTATTCTTTTCACAGCATATTTCACAGAATACATAAGTAGTGCCTGAGCATCTTTCTGAAGAAATTAGAAATGCTACAGTCAATCAGGCTAACTTTGGTCCAAGAGAGAAATAAGATTGAAATCTGCCCTATTACTTGAGTTAACGGCAAAGCTTTGATCTCAAAAATAAAGACAGATGCACTAGTATGCGTTTGGCAGTTCATCGAAAAGAATTCGTGAAGGTGGCTGGATGGATAAATTTTTTGTAAAAATGGTGCACAGTTACCCTGACTGACTGCAAATAATTCATTTTCAATTACAAATTTTGGCATAGTAAACCTCAGTATCTCATATCCTTTACATGGTAATCTGTGCAACTCCAAAGAGTTAAGTTATAGTCAGAGGGGCATGAGCTATATCGAAGTCATAAACATATTTTAAGTATGATGGAAAGTTTTAGAGATTGAACTGGCTGAAATAAGCAAATATTTTATTCTTTTTTTTCTCAATATTTGTTGTCATTTAAAACTTGCACCAGACTGTTATTCCCTTACGAATAAACAATCCGATGAAATGAAGGAACTTAAAAAGATTACTACAGGTATCAGTAATGAAATGACAATTAAATTAGAATAGAATACTTTTGCTTAGTTGGAAATAATCACTTCGTATGATAAATTTACCAATCAATTTGATTGTGTTATAAAAATACTATATGTATCCATCGTTATATATGGAGTTCTATTACATGCGGTTTATTTTGCCGAGCTGTCTAAATGACAGACCACATGTTATGACCAATAAGATTATCTGAGCGAAAAATACCAGCCGGCTATTGTCCAGTTAGCATAACAGGTAAAGCATTGGAATTGTAAGCGAAGTATCTGGGTTCGATTCCCAGCCTGGGCAATTTTTTGCTCACTTGGAAATAATAAATTCGTAGAATATTTTATTTTAATATAAGCCTCATAAAAAAGCATAATATTAAAACACTTTTAACAATTTTTACTTATATATCAAATATCATTAGACTGTTCTTACCTTTTAATAAAACAATCAGTGTATCAAACACATTAACACACTTTTTTTTTAAATATTATGTGTAAGTCAGTGGGACATACTCTTTTCAAAGCAAATATTTTCAGCTTAAATATTGATAAGAAAAACAATTTTACCATAAAAGAACTTTAATGTGAGATGTCAGGTTTAACAAAAGTTTTTTTTTAATTTAAATTATTAATCATTACAGGTTTAAAAGTGCATATTTTACACGCTTAAAAGCGTAAAAAATAGAGATTTGTAATATTTTCAGGTAATAAAAATAAAATGGTGCTTGCCAGGGCTCATGCTTATAGCTCCTGATCTGCAAATTTAATGGTTTAAATAGTCAAAATTTTGTTGTTCACTGTTTTTTTTTTTTTTTTTTTTTTTTTTTTTTGTACTGTGATAAACGGAAAGTAATATTTCTTTACTTCTGGAATATATTATGATCAGTTAACTGCATTTAACAAATTTTAGGAGCAAAATAAAGCACAGATAGCTTTTTTGGAATTTATTTCATAAGTTTATCTTTCATAAAAAATATCTCGTTGGTATGACATTAACAGATGCTTCCATAAACAAATCTTTTGAAAAAATCTTTTCACACGTATCTCTCACACAAAATGTTTCTCTTCAATGTGAATTAAAGCATACTTCAGAGAAATTTTCTAGTTGCATATCACACACAGAAAAGATTTCTCAATATTATGAATTGACAGATGCTTTCTTAAATCACACATTTGAGAGAATTTGTTGTTTCACATCTCTCATACAAGGTTCCTCACCAGTATGATTTAACAAATGTCTGCTTAAATTGCACTTTAGAGAGAATTTCTTGTTGCATATATCACACACAAACGGTTTCTCACCAGTATGTGTCAACAGATGGCTGCTTAAGTTGCCCTTTAGAGAGAATTTCTTGTTACATATCTCACATTCAAAAGGTTTCTCACCAGAATGATTTAACAGATGGTTTCTTAAATCTCCCTTTCGAGAGAATTTCTTGTTGCATATATCACACACAAACGGTTTCTCATCGCTATGAGTTAACAGATGGCTGCTTAAATTGCGCTTTAGAGAGAATTTCTTGTTACATACCTCACATTCAAAAGGTTTCTCACCAGTATGAGTTAACAGATGGCTTCTTAAATCTCCCTTTCGAGAGAATTTCTTGTTGCATATATCACACACAAACGGTTTCTCATCGCTATGAGTCAACAGATGACTGCTTAAATTGCCCTTTAGAGAGAATTCCTTGTTGCATATATCACAGCCAAACGGTTTCTCTCCAGTATGAGTTAATAGATGGCTGTTTAAAACGCCCTTTTGAGAGAATTTCTTGTTACATATATCACACACAAACGGTTTCTCATCACTATGTGTTAACAGATGGCTGCTTAAATGGCCCTTTTGCGAGAATTTATTGTTGCATACCTCACATTCAAAAGGTTTCTCACCAGTATGAGTTAACAGATGGCTTCTTAAATTTCCCTTTCGAGAAAATTTCTTGTTGCATATATCACACACAAACGGTTTCGAAAACTCATAGCTATGAGTTAATAGATGGCTGCTTAAATTGCCCTTTAGAGAGAATTCCTTGTTGCATATATCACAGACAAACGGTTTCTCTCCAATATGAGTCAACAGATGTCTGCTTAAAACGCCCTTTTGAGAGAATTTCTTGTTACATATATCACACACAAACGGTTTCTCATCACTATGTATTAACAGATGGCTGCTTAAATGGCCCTTTTGAGAGAATTTATTGTTGCATACCTCACATTCAAAAGGTTTCTCACCAGTATGAGTTAACAGATGGCTGCTTAAATTGCTCTTTTGAGAGAATTTCTTGTTGCATTTATCACACACAAACGGTTTTTCACCAGTATGAGTTAAGAGATGTCTGCTTAAATGGTCCTTTTGAGAGAATTCTTTGTTGCATACTTCACACAAAAAAGACTGTTTTGGGATAAATTCTTGCATAGCTCACAAACGAAAGGTTTTCCTGGCTGCAGAAGTTCCTTTTTCAAAAAATTCTAATAAGAAATATTTTGCTGCATTTGTTTTACACATTGAAGATATTTTGAGTGATGTGATGTGATAGATTAATGGTTTTATGCAGCTGCAATAAAATAAAATAAATTAGCATTTCATTAAAAAAAATCATATTGAAAATTTAAAATTAATGTAGAAAACAAGTTATAGCAATGAAATTCTTACCTTTGTATTAATTACAATAGACTACCAATTATCTGAATTTAGCGGAATGAAAGATGTGTCAGATGTCTTTCCTACCAGTATAAAGATTAAATTGTAAATAAAATGAATAGGAACATTGTAAAAATGGATAACTTATTATAAATAAAATATAAAATTAATTTAAGGAGAAAATTCTATCACTTTATAACATCTAAATAAACGATGATACATTTTACAAAGTAAAAAGAGAAAATAAATTATTTTTTTGGTGATGCAATTTTAATATGTAAATGTTTTTAATAAAAAATTCTCCGGATTTCTGATTTTTTTTAATGTTAATGTTTATTGCTTAAATATTCTGCGTCATTCAATATAATTTACACTGCAATTAAATAACTTAATCAGTGGTATAACCAAGTGGTGGCTGTGAACACCTCCCCCTCAATCAAATATCTGGGTTTCCGAATTGCGCAATGAACAACACTCAAAACTACGAAAGTGGAATCATAAAGAACCCATGAAAATTCCATTTGAGTTGAATGGTATAACCTTAAACAGAAAAATTCAAATTTACATCTTTTGCCAAGGGTGAGCTTTTCAGTTAAAGGCAAATTTCCATCATAAACATGTTCCGTTTTAACTGTATCATATAAAAATATTATATTGTTTTTTGTCTCTAGTGCACCTGTGAAGAATTTAAATTTATTACAATGGAATCTGTGATGGTGACCTATCTTATAGGTAAAGAAAATCAGGATTACACGAAAACAATCGGAAAGTCCTCGGTCCGCTCTTTCATATGATGAACTTTTCTTCCATCACCCCAGCTTCCCCCTTCCCTTCAAAGGGTAGTTTTCGAATTTTCTTTTTTTCAATTGTATCGTTTTATCATTACAGATCAGATTTTTTTTTAATGGTGCCCTCTGATGAATATTAGTCATAATATTTGGAAATTTTATAGAGAGTGGAATGTTTTATACCTGTAAACGTCATACAGGGGTTGGACAAAAATATGGAAACACCTTAAAAAAACACGTTTCCTTGCCTAGTATTTTGTACGGTACCCGTTGTTATTCAAAACAGCTTGCAGTCTTCTCGGAATGGATAAATACAGTTTCTGTATGTTTGCCAAGGTAATATTGAACCATTATTCCTGCAAAATGGTGGCAAGTTCAGATAACGATGGTAGCGGTGGATAGCGAGAACGCACTTTCCGCTCCAATGTAGACCACAAAGGTTCGATAATATTCAAGTCTGATGACTTTGGTGGCCTGGGGAGATGCGAAAATTCATCCTCGTTCTCAGAAAACCAGTCCTGGACAATGTGAGCTGTGTGAACAGGGACGTTGTCGTCTTGGAAGATACCATCATCATTGTGGAACAAAGCTTGCACCATTGGATGGACTTGATCGGCCAAAATGTTCACATAAATCTGAGCAGTAATACGCCCTTACAAAGTTATCATGGGGCCAGAAGAGAAACACGATATGGCTGCCCAAACCATCACCGAACCCCCGCCATGTTTCACTCTTGGCAACAAGCAGTCTGTATTATAGGCTTGATGTTCTCCAGACGTAAACTCGGCCAGAAGTGGGGAACAATGTGAAAGAAGACCATATTACGCTCTTCCACTGCTCTATAGTCCAAACTTTATGACTTAAACACCACTTTTTCCTGTTACAGGCATTAGCATTACTGATGGATGGCTTTTCAATTGCAACACGGCCAGCAATTCCCTATTTATGAAGCTCCCTTCTAATTGTTTTGGTACTCACATGATTTGGTAACACGACATTCATTTCAGCAGTAAATTTTGCAGCTGTGGACTGCTTATTTTTCGCGATAATCCTCCTTAATGATCGTCTGTCACGATCACTCAGCACACAATTTCGACCGCGCTGTCATTTAGCGGATGATGTTTTTTCCGCATTTCAAATATGCGGAATAAATCTTCGACACAGTTCCTCTTGAAACACTAAAAACCTCGGCTACTTTGCTTACGGAAACACCCACCATACGCGCGCCAACAATTTGTCCACGTTCGAAGTCTGTTAACTCTGACATAATGCAATGATAATCTCACATAACAGTGCTCCAACAACGACTGAACGTTGCAACGATTTTACGAAGTTGTATAGGTGGCGTCAGTAGGCGAAAACTCCAGTGCCATCAACATAGTTCATTATAATCAATCTTTCTTTTCAAACATGCATTTCAAAAGGTGTTTCCATATTTTTGTCCAACCCCTGTAGTTGGAACTCTGGCGGGGAAAGGGGAATTTTCTAAATTTGGCCTTCAACTCTCATGTGATATATCACTAAAAGTTCTCTGACCATTATTTCAATTATATCCCTCTAGCGTCTCTGAAGTATTTCGCCATTTCTCAACAGCAAGTTTAGGCAGAAGCGAGAAATACAAGATAGCACACCTACTAAAAATATAGCTAAACATTAGCTGATCCGCCCGGCGTTGCCCGGGACCCGTTATGATAACCGTAAACACTTAACACTACAATTATTTTCTAAAAATAGTCAAATTTAATCATAGGCTATGAATTGTTCTTTAGAATAATATTTTTTTAAAATGCATAAAAAATTGAGTAAGTGCTTTAAATAAGGTCCTAGGAAAATATCAGGGCGTAAGTCTGAAAGAAGAGTCCAAAACTCAACTTTAAAATTATGCACTGAGAAGGGGGGGGGGGATGAGTGGGTGAAATATGCACGTCGAATAAAAATTTCAAAGGCTCTGAGCCGGGCCCTACGGGACTACAGGGATTCGGGTCCTTTCGGGTCCGATATATATATATATATATATATTTTTTTGGAAAAATTACTTTTACGTTAATAATATTAACACTAGCTATCCAAATATTCACAGTATTTCACAGTCTGAAAGATAATGTTGTTGTTTTGCATACTATTCAATTAACATTTATATGACAAGAGGCTAAGGAAGAATTTTTGGAGATGATTAGAATATTATTTCATTACAATAAGATTTAACTGATATTGCAACTTTCTAATACTTTTTGTGCTTTTTTACACATGATTCTTTCAGGAAAGTAACTTTCATTTTAAATTTACAGAGTGAAATATATGTTTAAAATGAAAGAATCGCAAACAGCGAAAAGAGAATAAAGCAAATAATAATAATAATTATTATTACTAAATGCCTAAAATAAATTATGTTATATAATAAATGCATAGTCATATATTAACATTACTACATGTAAAAGGTAGCAAAAGTGTTTCTTAAAACAAAAAAATGCTCCATTAAAAGACGTACTATTAACAGTGCATCAGACCCGAAAGGGTTAATAATGCTTACAGATACTTCATGGATGGAAGGAGAGTTGTGAATGAAGTGAGAGTTGATGAGGTTCTGTTTTTTAACAATCAGAAATCCAAAGCTTAAATTGAACCTAATTCACATACTAATCATTGAACTTGGAGAACGCTTTAAAACTGTTTTGAACCACCAAATGTAAACTGTGTTTGAAGTAAAATAACAAAACTCAATTTTATTTTTTACACAACCCAACATTTCTAAAAAAATGTTACCGTAAAATCCCGTTAATCCTCCCTTCCAGATCAAACACCCCTCCCCTCTTTATAAAATATTTGAAATTTTCAAAAGATTCCGAGAAAGCGTCCTCAATCTCCATTCTCAAAGGTGATTAAGAATGGGATGAATCATGAATCTTTGATGAAATGTGCGTCTTTTCGAGATTTTTTTAATTGATTTCATGCTTTTTTGGCTTTTTTTAAACAAATTTCTTCTTTTTTCTGGGTTTTTTCAACGGAATTTACGTTTTTTTTTTTTTTTTTTTAACCAAATTTTTTCAAGTATTGCTTCTAGTATCAAAATTTGTGATTCATTCAAAGATTAACGATTCATTCATTTCATCATATACTGCAAATTTTGTGAAGCAATCGTGGAAAAATCCCGTGTAAGCAGACCTCTCTAATTATTTTACGATTTTTCGTCACGTTTTGGGGGGGGGTGGATTAACGGTATTTTACGGTAATCAATCGCAAATAAAACTGCTTTAAAAAAATTAGCATCCTTGAAATTTATGACCCGATATCGGAAGAAACTATTGAGGCCAAACAGGGTATTAAAAACGGCAAAACATGAAACTGAGAAACGCAGAAGAATTATGGCTGTGCTAGACAACTTCAACCAGATTATTTATTCCAACATAAACTATATTTCTTGTGCGAGCTTGTTATATCACTTGTTTCTTTAGCCAAAATTTAATGTTGTTATCTTAAATATTAACCAGCTAACAGTTAAATATTACTAAGAAATTTCTTTGAAATAAACTAAACTTATAAACCAACCAATAATAAGTTAAATGATTTTAAATAAAAATTCTGATGTACAATATTTTAATAAGACTAGAGTAACATGTTTGGTAATTTTAGGATTAAATTTAACAATTTAATCCTAATTTTAATGCATGCAAATGTATATGTTGTATGAAGCTTGCCTAAAATACATTTAATTTTTCAGTATGGGCTCAGTTTTTTAGATCATAGTGTCTGTAAAATCTCTGGTATATCATCATGTAACTTCATTGTATTACTAGCTACTATTATGGAGATAAATATTACTTTATTTTATACATGCTATTCTTTTAAATTAAGAAATGAAATGGATATACTTATGGATGGAAGTTATTGAAAATAATTGTATTACCAATGCACACACTCAGTTAATCGTATCATGTGATTACAAGGACATGGGGGAAAAATCATTTTAGACCTACATTAAAAGAAGTGTAATGAATCATATTTTTAACATACTCTGTCTAAATATGATCTTTTGTTCGTTTGGTCTATGCTATGAAATTCTTCCACTTGAGACGGGATTATGTTATAGAAAGATTCTCCTTTTGCAGGTTTTACTGTGTTGACATTTTACAGTAGACTCCCTCAAATCCGCACAGCTTGGGACCAGAGGTTGTGCGGATTTTAGAATTTTGCGAATTTCTGGTCATTGCTTTGTTTAAATTTTTTAAACAGTAATTTGAGTGCAATTAATAGTGCAATGGGAACTATAATGCAGCTTACAATATAATAAAATATTAAAATAAGTAATAAACTAAAATAATAAAAATTTTGATAATTTTTTTAAATTATGAAAGTACTAATAGCAAAGGTCAAGTTAATAATCAATAGTGTATGATTAAATATTCATTATAAAGATTAAATGTTATTTTCCAAAATTATTCACCAAAACTTTCCTCATAAAAGTGCATTACTAATTCACATCAAAATCATAAAATAAGGATTTTTTTTTCAAGTTTAGCTTGGTTTAATAACCCCAAAAATCTTGATTAATGCATAGATATATTTGGTAAGAAGATTTTGATAACCAGTGATATCAGCAAAGCTTGAATTTTTTCAAAATAAATTTATTCTTCCTTCATGAAAAAAAACATGAATAGAGTATTACAGTTTAGGATCCGTTATCCGGCTTCCCGGTATCTGGAACGCTCCGAAAACCGGAATGCAAATCGGTACTTTTTTTTTTCTTACCCAAGCGATGCCGCGGACATGCTATAGCACGTAATTTACGCAAAAAAATCGGCGACGGCATGCGGAAAAATAGCTCTTACGCGTCCCAAAAGATGCATAATCTCGTCAAAAAATCGCGAAAAAATGACAAATTTCGTTAAAAATTACGAAATACCGACTATTTTTCGGCAAATGATGTCAAAAGATTTGCTAGGAAATGGGTAATTCCGTCACAACATCCCCCAAAAAGACAGATTTCCCCCAAAAGATCGCGAAAAAATAACAAACATAGTACAAAAAATCGCGATAAAACGGCAAATTTTGACAAAAGATTTGCGAAAAACGGCAACTTTCGTCAAAAAATCGCGATTAAAGGCGATTCTTTAAAAAATGACGAAACACGGCAGATATCGTCAAAAGATCATGTAAAAACGACAAAATTCGTTAAAAATCAGCCAATTTTCAGCAATAATCAGGATATTAGATTGATTAGTTTTCTTTTTTTTTCTTTTTTTTTTTTTTTTTTTCAGCGATGCCGCGGACGCGCCGTAGCGCGTAAATTACGCAAAAGATCGGCGCCGGGACGCGTATCTCGTCAAATCGTCAATCGCGAAAAACGGCAACTTTCGTCAAAAAATCGCGATTAAAGGCAAATTTCTTCAAAAGATCACGAAAAAAACAGCAAATTTCTTCAAAAAATCACGAAAAGACAGCAAATTTGTCAAAAAAAAATCCGAAAAACGGCATATTTCTTCAAAAGATCATGGAAAAACGGCAAAATTCGTTAAAAACCAGCTAATTTTCAGCGATAATCACGATATTAGATTGATTAGTTTTAGAGTGATTAGATTAAGAGTGATTAGTTTCTTTCTTTCTTTTTTTCAGCGATGCCGCGGACGCGCTATAGCGCATAAATTATGTAAAAGATCGGCGACGCGACGTGAAAAAATAGCTTTTAAATAAAAATGCGTGAAAAAATAGCTTAAAATACGAGATTACGCGTCCCTGGAGACGCGTAAAGAATCGCAAAAAAACGACAAATGTCATTAAAAATCATGAAACACCGACAATTTTTCGGCAAATTATGTCAAAAGATTTGCGAGAAAATGGGCAATTCCGTCCCAAAAAGACAGATTTCCCCAAAAGATCGCGAAACAATAACAAATATGGCCCAAAAAATCGCGATAAAACGGCAAATTTTAACAAAAGATTCGTGAAAAACAGCCCATCCTGAAGCAGAATTTTTAGAAATGGATAATGTGTGTTGCCTCCAAATTGTAGGTAACAGATCTTTAAAAACTCACTATAAAAATGACTTCTTAAAAAAAATGCTCCCAGAGTGCAACAAAGGAATTGGGATAAAAAATTTCCAGAGAAGCTTCACAGTCAAAGATGCTTTCTGGAGTGCTGCTAAAGCATGGCAGGCTGTGGATAAGGATACACTTATCCATGGATAGAACAATCTGTGGCCATCTGCATTATTTTTTGATGACGAAAATGATCCTGAATTTAAAGGCTTCAAGATTTCAAAAGAGAAGCAAATTATTGCTGATCTGTTGGCACATGCCAAAGGCTTTGATTGTCCAGAAGCTAAATTGCTTAATCAAGAAGTAATGGAAGATTGTTTAGAAGCCGGTGAAAACATTCCTGCCACTAATCACATGACTGACAGTGAGTTCTGTGAAATGATGACAAACAATATATCTGATGAAAGTGATAATGAGAAGGACAACCAGCAGAATAAATCAGTTTAAAAGGTATCAAATGAAAAATTAGTATTTTATACCAAACAATTATTTTTCAGGCATGCAACGGAGGATCTACTTCCACAAGCAGCAAATCATGTCTCTATACAAAATACAAGAAGAATTAGTGCAAGAGACGCGCTATAAGCAAAAAACTATCATAGACATGTTTGCTAAATCCCAATCAAAAGATTCTATTTCAAAATCTCAAAATGAAATTTCATAAAAATGTATATTTTTTTCATTTATTATAATTATTTTTTTTATTTTGTGTAAATTTATCAATAAATTAAGGTTTTTACATGTATTAGTATTCATATTTACCTATTTATGAAATTATTTCGTGCATTTCTTATACTTACGGTAAACTGTTCCGAATTACGGCAAAACCCCTTATCCAGAATGATCTGGGTCCCAAGCATTCTGGATAACGGATCCTATTCTGTATTAAGAAAATTATAAATTAAAAAATATATGGAATAGATATAGAACTAAAAAAATCAAATTTTGTCACATTATCTGAACTGAAAATTTCATTGTTTACATCCATAAAATATGTACGGATTTTAGAGAGTTGCAGATTTGAGGGAGTCTACTGTATATACATATCTAAACATTTGTAATATAATATTATCTCATAATTTCACATGTATAATAAATACATAAAATATTAAATATATAAATTAATAAAAATATTTAAGTATACAGTATATTTTTTTATGTGTGTAGATATAATATACATTTATGTACCCACAAATGGGGAATAAGTAACTAATGAGAGTTATAAACAAAAAACCAGTCAGATGAAGTCTTTTGTTGTTTTTTGTACTAAAAAAATAAAAACGGAACCATTAAAAGAGCATTCCAGTGTCTGTGTGTCACAGACATTTTACTCCTAAACTGGGGAAAGTTCAAACAAGGCTGATGTAATAAACCCATCTATATATACAATAAGATCAGGTGGGCCATAAAACCAAGTTTTTTTTTTTCTTTTGAGATTTAAAAACCAGACTAACACATTTATTTTAATGAAACATTTGATGCATTTCATATACAGTGGATTTCTATAGATCAAGCATGAATGATAAGTTTTTGAATTAGATACATTCAAAGTTTAGTCCTTCTGATGTTACATTACATTTTCATACTTTAATTAATATCTTCTGAAATTATACTTCTAATCTGCTAATTTTTTTTTATATAGCGCTAGTACTAAAATACCAAAACATAAATATGTTGAATTTCCATTTTTTATAATTTTATGATATGAATTAGAAAACTATTATTCGAAAACATTATGAATTGCAGTTTTTTACACACTACTTTGCCTAGAGTTTTTTTAATTGATTTAGATTAATTAAGACCTACTTTAGGGAAATCCAAAATAAAAAGATTTTCTTCCAAATAATTTTCAAATTATGCTTAAAAAATGCAAAAAGAATGTTTAAGGTGTCATCCATGAAAGAAATAATGACTGGATAGTTTGAAACTTCGGAGCTACTTAGTAATCCCATTGACCAATTTCACCAAATTATACAAATCACCAAACTAATAGCCAAATTGCATTTATTGTCATAACTTTCATTTTAAGTAACAAAAAGATAAATAAATAAATAAATAAGTAAAATAATAATAATAATTAGTAGAATATTAATAAAAATACAAATAAAAATTACTTAATAACATTTTAAACATGTGCATTATATTTAATGTCATTGAATGAGACATTCACGATCATCCATTATTGGCATTTAATCTGATAGTTTGTGACAGTTTTTTGGAAGACAGAATAACCATTCCTTCTCAAACATTCCAAAAAAGTTTACCTAGGATTTCTAATTTTTTTCCAACAGAATTCATGAAAATGGTTAAAAATCTTCATAAAAAAAGTTTTCCACATAGTCAACAAATGAAATTATTTAAGTAATAAGATTAATTATAATAATCTATCAAATTTCTTTGTGCTACTCTGTTATCCCATCGACTAATTTTGCCAAATTATACAAATCGCCAAACTAATAGTCAAATTATACATATTGACATAATTTTTATTTTAAATAACAAAACAAATAATTAGTAGAATATTAATAAAAATTCATATAAAAAAGGGTGCTATTCTATTATACCGTCAACCAAAATACTATCACCAAATTATAAGATTAAATGCCAGTAATGGATGACCGTGAATGTCAATTTGAATGACATTAAATATGATACACGTGTTTAAAACATTAACCACTTAACCGGCGAAGGGTATGGGGAAATAGTGCTTTTATCCCCGACTTATCTCGGGGCAGACGGTTAAGTGATTTTTATTTCAACTTTGTATTTTTATTCTATTAATTATTTGTTTTTTTTATTATTATTTTAAAAAATTATGTCAATATGTATAATTTGGCTATTAGTTTGACGATTTGTATAATTTGTCGAAATTGGTTGACGGGATAACAGAGTAGTACCAAAAAAAAAAAAATAAATAAAAATCACTTAATGACATTTCAAACATGTGAATCATATTTAATATCATTGAATGTGACATTCACAATCATCCATTATTGGCATTTAATCATAGTTTGGTGATAATTTTTTGGTCGACGGTATAACCTAGTAGTACCATTTTTTAATGTAAAGAATGTTGCTTTAAAGAAAAAAAAGGTAAAGCTTGTGGATAGAACATTATTTACCCCCCCCCCCCTTTTTTTACTACTGTTATTTTTGAATAATGCAATAACTTTTGTTTACATAATTTAAAACATAAGTTTTATTTATATATTGTATGGAATTGATTTAATTTTTTTACTTTTATCTTTTGAAAAGTTCTATCTAAATTTTAGAAGGACCCGAAATCCAGAAAATCCCAAAATCTGGGAAGCCCTCAGTCCCAAGGATTCCCCATAATAGGTTCTGTAGTGTATTGATAATTAAAGCATCCCTTCCACACATAGAACATTTATATCCGCAAGCAATCGGCCCCTCTTTCACCATTCAATCAAAGCTAGCTTCAAAAATAAACACACACGTGCACACAAAAAAAATTATCTTTATTATTCAGCGACACACAAACAAAATACAAAAATCTTCTTTCTTAACTTTCCCATCTGCTAATAAACAACAACAACAAAAAAAAAATGGCTCTCAAAAATCAGTGGCGTAGCTAGGATTGGTGACACCTGGGGCGGATGTAAATGGTTGTTACCCCCTCCCCTTCCAATCCGTCATATTTTTTCAATCTCAATTTTACTTTATTATAACAAATGACCATACTATCCCTTATTTGCCTTTAGTCTTGCATGAAAAAAAAAGTCTGTATAAGCCAATGTGGTGTCTATATGACTAAGAAAATTCTTTCTTTTAAAATTTTCTTTTGCCACTCACTTTGGATAGGTAGGTTTTTGTTTCCCGGTGCATGTGCTATTTAGATACTTCATTATGTATAAAATTTCACATTTTCAAAGAAAAGAAAACTAACTCTATTGCGTCGTGCGCTGAAAAAAAAAAAAAATTCAGATTTTTTTTCCAAAATCTTATAAGTTTCTATATATATATATTTGGAAATAAGGGTTGGGTGTCACCCCTTAGAGGGTGACACCCGGGGCGGACCGCCCCCCGCTTTCTACGCCACTGTCAAAAATAGAATTGCTCACTCCACAAACAAAAATTTAAATTACCGATAAATAGTATACTTATTTGCAAAAAAAAAAAAAAAAAAAGCTTTAATGTATGCAAAATCTATTAAAACAAATTTCTGACAACATCTATATTTACTGACAAAACCACACAAAAACTGTTTATAACTACTGTATGTCAGACTACCACTTCCCAAAATACAGATCTATTAAACACAAGTAATTATTACATTAAATTTAAATAAATTTAATTATCCAAAGGCATCGAGCATTCAATCAAACTATCCAAATTCCAAAGAAAATCACAGAAGGCATGGTAAGAATTTAAGAAACAAAATCGTTACAACAAAAAATTTTTAACACTGCCAAGTTCAATGACGCCAAATGTCTTGCAAGTTCTAGTATTCATCCGTGGTTTCTTAATTGTACGTGTCTTTTGTGTAAGTTTTGATAAACTTTATAGAAGCACTTTATCATGAGATTAATTATTAAAAAAAATTTATTTACTTTCATTTCGATAGAGTACAATCAAATTCAGTTTATGAGCAACAAAATGTTTTTAAATTGAATGCTAAAATATTTTCAAACTAACTTGTTCTTTCTAAATCAAAGTATTTAAAAATAAATAATAATAATAAAAGTAATTATCTGCTATAAAAAAGACATTTTAATAAGGCTTTAAAATGGTTCAGTGATCAGCCAACAAAAATTAAAATTGAGACACATGAAATTTCGTATCGAATAGCAAATTGTACAGTTTTTAATTGAAAGTTAACGAAATAAACTACCCTACCTTAACATTACCTTATTTTAGTAAAGAGGTTGGTCACAATCTAAGAAGAAAGTTAAAAGGTGGGCTTTTATGAAAAATCTAGATGTATATTATAAATTTTTACGTTTTAAAAGATATCTGATATTACTCGGAACGAAAGAGACAAGACGCCAATCAAAGAAAGAGTCGTGAATTACATGATGATTCATTCAAAACGATTCATGCACTTCGTGAATACTAATTAGTATTATTATTGATTAATTAAATTGCTGAAAAGGCTATATCAGTAGTGTAATTTTTTTAATCACTGGTTGTAATACTGTTTACTAGAGAGCTATTAAAAGAAACAAGCTTTACCAAAGAATGAAAGCTAGATTTCCCCTAGTTATTTTATAATCAAATTTCGTCCAATTTCTTACTCCACAAAATATATAAGGAACAGATTCATGAATTTGATTAAACGCATTTTATTTCTTTTTTTATAAATAAATATTTTGTTAAAATTTACTATTGCAAGAGATTCATTATTCGTGAATGATTCCTTTGAGCGTAATTCATTCTTTGTGTTGGCGTCTGTGACGAAATGAGTTTACTCTGATTATAACAATAGGTATTTTTCTTTTAAATATATTACTGACCTTTCCTCCTTATTCAAATAAACTAATAATACCTTATTTTTCTTTAGTTATTCTTCTACTAATAATTCTAGAACTTGTGATTTGATCGTATGATGACTAACAATTTCATGTGCCGCAACTTTCATTTTTGCTGGCTTTTATAGTTAATTTAAAATCAATGGCGCAAAGATAAACTGAATATTTAGCCAAGCGCATACGTTAATATTTTAGACTTTATAGGTATTAAAAAATAAAATTTAATATAATATTTAAAACAAGTATTTTCGTTTACATAAATAAAATATATATATATTTTTTTTCTTTTACAAGTAATCTCCCTATAAGTAATACACCATAAATAAAATTCAATATAAGACGTATTCTTTGAGTTATTATTTAAGAAATAATAAAATTTGTAATTTCATGGTTGTGAACATAAATTTCTTATATTCTAGAAGGTATTTTAAAATCAAAGAGAATTTTTGGAGGATTTAGTTGAAAAATTTTACTGTCAACTGTTTGTTTGTAAGAAAAGCATTGAAGTAAAAAATATATGAATGGTAGAATTTATTTAAAAGATGGTAACTTACATTAACTATGCAGTATCCATTCCAAGTCAGATACATTTGTGCTTTTAATATAATGACACCAATTATGCTGATTAAATTAACCTTTTTCTTACAGCAATATAGATTAGAACAGCTAACAAGAAACTGTAATGTTATAATAATATTCGTAATATAGTTTATTTATTTATCATTGCTTAGCTTTTCTTTGTTTTTAATAGTTCTTTTTTTATTTTTTAAGTACTGCTTGGTTATTCTGTCGACCAAAATATTATCGCCAAACTATAAGATTAAATGCCAAAAATGGATAATCATGAATGTCATATTCAATGACATTAAATACGACACATGGGTTTTAAACATCAATAAGTGTTTTTTATTTCAACTCTTTATTTTTATTAATATTCTACTAAATATTTGTTCTTTTTCATTATTTAAAATAAAAATTATGTCATTATCTGTAATTTTGTTGTTAGTTTGGTGATTTGTATAATTTACCGTAATTTCTGGAAGAAATACCGCGGCGTTTAGGTGTTTTAACCCTAGAATGCTACCCTTTGAAAAACTTACGGGAATGGTAACTATTCGTCTCCCAGACGAACTGTGGGTGAGCGTGCTAAAAATCACTTTTGATATCTAAATAAAATAAAACTATACTACCTGCAGATGACTTCATCACTTTCGATCTTCAAGTAAGCAAGAAAACACGGTTTATTTATTTTCAAAACAGTCTTTACACATGTTAGCATGATGTTTGTCACCACACATTGCTCTAGAACATGTTAGACAAAAGTTGCGCCTCATTCTACGCAAATTATATGGGCAAAATGCACAAATTTTCCTTTTTTTACATTGAGATTGTTCTGGTTGTTGAATGTTCATATCCAATTTCAAAAGTTCATTTATAATTGTCCTTGTTGGTCGGGGCAAAGTTGATGTATTCAGTTGATGTATCTTCATCCATGGAGCAAGAAGTTCCTCACTTAGCTTTATCGCAAACTTTTTTCTGGATAATGCTTTTTCTTTTTTTTTTGTGCCATATTATGGACATATATAACATGTGCATTCACTAAACTGATATTAATCATATCATAAAACACGCAAAGAGGCCATCTGCATGTTTTCCTGTTATTACACATGTTATTACACATCAGACATGTTATTACACATCTGATCCAAAGTGTCGACGGCTCCTTTTGTAGAATTATAAAATTCTATTATTTCCGGTTTCTTACTTTCTTTATTAACGTTTGGATTTTCATGAAGAGTAGACAGTAGAATAACACATTTATTTGGTTTAGTTTTATACGACAGAAGAGTTTTGGCTTGGTCAAAGCAATACATTGAAGTTCCAATCCTTCGAGAACGCAACTGTAAGAGTTCAGGAGGAATTTCTTTTTTATTTCTCCGAACAGTCCCTACAACCGTTAATTTCATTGAACTCGTTAGTAGTTTTTCAGCTAAAGGTATCGATGTAAACCAATTGTCCATTGTAATATTTCTATTTGTCCCTTGAATATTTCTTGTTAGCTCTTCGACGAAATAAGATGCTAGAGGAATACCTTTAGTTTGTGTATTCGAACCCAAATAAGGTATTGCATTGATCATATAGTTCTTTCCAACATCGCACATCATTACTATTTTAATGCCATATTTTGCAAGCTTATTCGGTATTTACATTCTAAATGGACACCTTCCTCGAAAAGCTACTAATTGTTCATCAATAGTAACATAAGATCCTGGTTTATAAGAATCCATACAACGCTTAATAAATTCATCCCAAATCTCTCTGATAGGTGCAAATTTATCTTTTTCTTTCCTTTCAGCTCTTGTTTCTTTTCCATCAAATCGTAGGCAGTTCACCAAAAAACAAAATCTCGTTTCACTCATTCCTGCTCTGTACCGCTGACCACATAATGTTGTATCAAATAACTCATGTAATGCTAAATGATTATTTTTCATAGCTGCTGATAGAACAAGTAATCCTAGTAAGGTTTTAATTTCTTCAACACAAGTTTCCGATACTGTATTTTTTTTCTCAACATAACGATCTTTTTTCTTCTAATTTCAGAATTAGTATGAAAAACAATTATTGCCAGCATTTGAGGGGTAAAATACTGACTAAATGTTTCAATAGGTGTGTAAAGCCCTTTTGCTGAGTCCTTTGGATCTTGAATGAAATGAATAATATTTCGAACTGTTGTCCTTGTCTGACTTGATTTAGGAACAGATGACCATTTTGATTTATCTTTACCAGTGAGCTGAATTTTACCGGGATAAATAATAGATTTATCACATGACTCGAAAAATTTCGGAATATTTTCAACCCATTCACTTTTCTTTGATAAAACGCGATTTTCAGTTTTAGCTTTATAATCTGTCATACATTCATCTACCTGGACTTGTTTTTCATGTATCGTTTTTCCTTCATCTTTATTGTCAAAAGAAATTTCATGATTTTCGTCTCTATCGCTGTCTGTAATTTCCTCATTTTGAACTTCTATAAAATCTTCATTTTCTGATTCTTCCTCCGAAATAGAATTTTCTTCATCACTTAATTCTTTTAATAGTTCCCGGATAGCCTCAGATCTACCACAAAAATTTTCTCTAGCAAAACGTTTCGACATGACAAAGCAGTAAATGGAAGAAAAAAACTAAGTCAGATTCTGAAAAGCAAACGTTAGTGCTAACCATTCGTCTGCGAGACGAACATTTTTCTAAAAACATCACATGCAGAAATATTTCCGGAAGAAGGAATAGCCTTGTGTGAAGGTACCAAGGTCAAATGAAGGTACTGTATGGCGCGTCCCATTTCCTGTTTTAGGGGAGGCAGATCAAGGATGTTTCTTATAGGCTTCATCCAGGAGACGAATGGATAGCATTCTAGGGTTAAGTAAGACACCATTTTAACTTCTTTTATTAGAATCAATAAATTAGTCTCTACTGAGATTGTTCATGATCTGGGGTGAAAAATAAATGAGTCATAAGTCCAGGAATATATGTACAGTATACAAGTGCGCCTTCTTGGGGAAAATATTTGGTAAATTCTTTTTCTTGATTTCTGTAGCAAGAATACATTGTTCCTAAAGCAAGTAATTTTTAATCTTATGAAAACAACAAAACTTATGCAAGATATCAATAAACGATCGAAATATTAGTATGTTCTCACTACAAATGCACAGGAGAAAACTCCACTTTCTCAGGCTATTATCAATGCATAACGAGATGTGATCTAGTTTTACATTTCACATTCTTTAGTGCATTATTGTATTATAACATTTATTAATGTCGTTTTACTACGAAATTTATTTTTGTTTTTATTAAGATGGTTTTACTATTCAAGAAATATTACACAATAATTTTACTAAAAGGCACCCCATCTTTTTTGGTTTTGTGAAAAAAATAATGTAGGTGATATCAAAAAACTAATGTTATGTCTGTAATTAGCGTGTCTGATTTACTAAGAAAAAAGCGCTATTCTGTAAATACCAGATATGTGTTGACCTGCGTTAAATAACATTTACTTTCAAATTACGAGAGTCTATAAGCAATATATTGTTTTAAATTTAAAAACAAAAACAATTTGTTGTTTTCAAATTTAAATTGGAATAATATTTTCCGAACTAATTATAAATAAATAAATAAACAAAATTATCAGTCATAAATAAAGTGTTTTCATAATGCTTGAAATTACTAATTATCGGCAAAAAGAAGATCAAATCGCGGTTTTTAGAAATTCTTGCAGAAGCGTGATCAAAGAAACTATTTTAGCATAATCTTAATTTAGTAAAGAGGGTGAGATTAATAAACTGATTTTGTAAATGTTACCTGATAAAACAAAAGAGGCAAAACACAATACGCCAAATGCACAAATGAATCACGGAAGATTTACATCACGACTTATTGAAAAGGATTCATTACTTAAATGGAGTTTCCCAATTAGTTAACTAATTAATGATTAAGCTGCTATTTATTTATAAAAATGTAGCAATGACAGACAGGGATAAAAAAAAGTATAAATATTACTTTTTTTATCCATGTTTATAATGTTAGTTATCAGACCAGACATTCTCAGAAACTTGCTTTACACATAAATTTTCCTGTTAGTTTTTCAAATTCAAATTGTGTCAAAATTTAAGCCGGATACCTTGCATAAGTGCTATATTCTCGGATTTAGACTAATGCTATCTATTCTTGTTTTATAAATAGATGTTTTTGAACATTTCTGTTGCTGAGATTTATTGAATGGTTCATTATGCCTGAATGAATTCTTTCGAGTCATTCATTTCCTCCGATTCATTCATCGTGTTAGCGTCCCTTTACTCTTGTGATAACATCTAGGAAATAAGTGTGTTCTGATATTAACAATAGCTAATTTTTTAAACCAATATTTTGACCTATACTCTTTATTAAAATAAATTAATGGTAAGCAATTTTTATTTATTCATTTATTTTGTTGTTACTCTTCTGAAAAATTCTGCAACTTCTGACTTGAAGGTATGATGGCACAGAATTTTAAGTGTCGCGACTTTAAATTTCGCTTACATTTCAAATATTCAGCACACAGATAAACTAAATATTTGACAAGCAAAATAGTTAATATCAAGCCATGTACTTTAAGGTGGTAAATTTTTAAACAATTTTGCATAATATTTGAAACAGATTATTTCCTTTTGATAAGCATGTTTGTTTTTCCCTTTTTTTTTAAAGTTGTAACAGGGTGACTGCCTTCCCTAAATTATAGTATCTATAGGTGGCGCTATTGACACCTTCGGCAAAATATCTTGAGATATTTTGCCTTCCTTTCAAAAAAGACATGAAATGAAGTGAAGTAATTGAGTTTGTAGTTGAGATGTAGGATTGGGATGTGTGTTCCAATTCATCTCTCTTAGAGATGTTCCTTGTGCTAAGTAATTTTTATGAATATTCAATTGATTGAGAAGCGCTCGTCTTGCGATTTGTATATAGTGTGTTTTGTGCTGTGACGTCTACAATAAAAATGTGTCTGTGACATCTCTGTTCTATATTTTAAGTACAGAACGACATCCCACACTGGCGCCCAACGTAAAATGGAGTTCTTTCGGAAAAATTTTGTGCTTTCAAAGTCTTTGGGCCAAGTTCGCTGTTGTCATCCTGACAAAATTCCAGAAATTATATTTAAAGTAGAGTAATCCGTACTCACTTCTAAATTATTGTCACCTCGACAATAAAGGAAATTTTGTGTTCTCAAGTGCCGTGTTCGTCAAGAACAATTCATCCTGTGATTTCCAAAAAGTTCTATTATATAATGTGCAATATCAAGTATCAAGATATACTCCAGTTTTGTGCTAATTTCTTTAATATCAGTTATGTGTGGTAGTATCATCGCGACAAAATTCAAGAAAGTATAAAAAAAAAGAGTAATCTGTACCCATTTTAAAGGTGTTGTCAAATCTACAATGAATCAAGCTTCTGTTCTTATTTTTAATAGTGCTTTCTTCTTCTTCAATTGTGTGTTTTAAGTGCGTCATCCTGACAAAAAAGCAAGAAAATGCATTCGAAAAGGGTAATCCGTACCCTTCACATTGGAAATAATTGAAAAATATTGTCATGACAATAAATAATTTTTCTTTTATTTGTTTTACCGGTAAAAGTTGAAATTATTTTTTTTGATTGTTTGTTTGTTTCTCTTTTTTTTTGCTGGCCAGCTGCGGAAAAAAGTTTTCATTTTCTTTTATTTATTAAGATAAATGCTGTTTCATATATATATATATATAATTTTTTTTGTTTGTTTTGTTTTATGTTGATTTTGAATAAGATTATTAAGAAACATTGGTTTTCTGAAATTGAAAGAGATTTTTTTTTATATTGTTTTTAAAAGCAAGGATTCTGAGTAAGTGAATTTTGTTTTTGTTTTTTAATCTGTGCACAGAGTTTAAAAATGATTTTGATAACTTTTATTATTTCGTATGTTGTTTATTTTTTAGATGTAAAGTAAGTTCTTTATTCATATTTCGAGATGTTTTCATATTTATGTGTGGTTGATAATTATTTCGCAATGAATTACCTATAATATTTCATATATTTAAAATGAATGATTTATGTCATTGGTAAGCTAATTTGGTAAAAAGGTTGAATTTTAACGTATAATAATATTTCTTCTAAATATTTTCATGAGCTCATTAGTGGTATATTTTAGTATGTTTTAAATTATTTCCTGCATTTTTTTTTTTTACATTTATTTATGAAAATTTATCTATATTTACATGTTTTATTTACCTGTAAGGGGAAGGTAGTCATTTTGTTCTTATTATTTAATGGGTCACGTATCTAATAGTTTTCTAATTTAAGCATAAATCAACAATATCAACAACAATTTGGGAAAAATGGCATTTCTTTCTAAAGGAAAAAAAATCGATTTGTTTAATTTGGGCACAGAATTAGAGTTAGATGTAGATAAAGATGATAAACTATCAGTGTTACGTGAGAAAATTATGAAGTGTCAACTGCTTAAAGACGACGAACAATTTGTTAAAGAGGCATTTATTGCTATCGTGGAAGATCGCAAAAAACAAGAAATTGCAGAACAACAAATGATTCAGGATAAACGTATTGCAGAGGAAAGAGCATATGAGCTAGAAAAGCTTAAGCTACATGCTCAAAACCCTACCGCGACAACAGTACCACAAAATCAAATAGACCAGATGCGTATAGATATTAAAAATATCTTGCCAACATTTATTCCTGAAAAGGATGATATGTCTTTGTTTTTGACAATGTTTGAACGTCAAATGACAATGCTTAATGTCTCCAAAGAATTTTGGGTTTCTCAATTAATTGCCGTACTTCCGAACGACATTGGTAAACTAATCGCCAGAGAACCAGAAGAAATGTTCAAAAATTATTCTTATATTCGTGACATATTGCTTAAAAGATTTAAGTTGACAGCAGAAAAATTTAGAGTATTATTTAGCCGACATCAAAAAAGAGAAAATTCTACTTGGAAAGATTTTTATTTTGAACTTAGAAATTATTTTGAGGGTTGGTTATCCGAATTAGAAATCAATTCATTTGAAAAACTAACTGAACTAATAATCGCTGATCAGATTAAGAAAAAGTGTCCACATGAATATAAAAATCATTATTTAGATGGTTGGGACAAGTTAAATGATCCTGTCGTGTTGGCTGAAAAGCTAGACATTTACGAAAACATTAAACCTTCTTCTCAAAAGTCAGCAAGTTATCCAAAAACGCGTGAAGCGCAGAAAAATGTTTTGCCGAAAAATTCAAATGGTCAAGAGTTCTGGAAAAATCAAACACCCAAACATGAAACTAACGAACATTTTTCAAATTATAAAAATAATCATTCTACTTCAAAATATACAAATTCAAGATACGAAAACAATGATAAGCGTCCGATTATAAATTGTTATGGCTGTGGTAAACAAGGTTTTGTCAAAGCCAAATGTCCTAATTGTTCTCCATCTACGCAGACTCAATCAGCAAATTTTCGTTCCCTTCATCTCAAATCTTGTTCTATCAATACTCAAACAACACCTTTGTTGTATATTAAGGTAAATGGTGTTACAGGAGTTGCTTGCGCAGATACAGGAGCTACTCATTGCATTGCTGGGGAAATGTTATACAAGATTCTGTGTGACCAAGGAACTGTGTTCGAAGACACCGGTGTAAGCATAACACTTGCTGATGGCCTACAAAAAGAAACCAACGTTCTTCAAGCAACAATCACTGTTGAAATAGAAGGTCGTACAACTAGTACAACGATTTTTGCCTTACCCGAAGCCCAGGGAAATAGAACATTGTTAGGCATAGATTTTTTAAATAAAATGGGGATCGTGCTAGACATGAGAAGCCAAAGTTGGTATTTCCAGAACAATCCTAAACGTAAAATTCCCTTTTCTGATGATCCTTTCATTACGACGCCTGAAATCTCAGCACCAACTGCCACAGTTAACTCGGTTATGTTAAGAGAAACAGAAGGTCAGCATCTATCTGAGATACAAAGAAAAAGGCTTAATGACTTACTTGAAAAATTTTCCAATACCTTTCGACCAGGGGGAGAAGCAACACCCGTCGTCGAACATCATATAAATACCAGAGACCATCGTCCTATATCACTACCTCCTTACAGGTTATCACCGGCAAAGAAAGAATTGTGTAAAACCCTAATTGATGATCTTCTAGCCAAAGGAATTATTGAAGAATGCGAGTCTCCATACTCTGCACCAATAGTGCTCATTCCTAAGCCAAATGGTAGTGTTCGCTTGTGTGTAGACTACAGGAAGCTGAATGAAGTTACTATACCAGATACCTATCCACTCCCTCGTATGGACGATCTTTTGCATCAGGCGAAAACTGCTCAGTTCATGACAACGCTGGATCTGAATGCTGGTTACTATCAAGTGAGTGTCTATGAACCTGATCGAGATAAAACTGCTTTTGTATGCCCTCTAGGAACATATCGCTTTCGCAGAATGCCGTTTGGTCTCCGCAATGCCCCTGCAACGTTTCAGAGGACAATGGATAGCTTTCGCAAAGGACTCCCAGATGTAAATATTCTCACTTATCTTGATGACTTAATTGTTTTATCATCAAGTTTTGAACAACATCTAGCTGATCTTGAAGCTGTTTTTAAAAGATTAGACAAATGGAAACTTTCTGCTAATAGAGAAAAATGCAACTTTGCTTGTACCAGAGTAAAATATTTAGGACACTGGATCACACCAAATGGCCTAGAAGTTGATCCTGGGAAAGTTGATGCTATTGTGAGGATCCCACCTCCGAAGAATATAAAACAACTGCAATCCTTTCTGCAGACATGTTCATGGTATCGCCGTTTTATACAAGATTTTGCAAAAATATCCAGACCACTTAGTAATCTCACAAAAAAGAATGTGGAATGGCACTGGGGTGCCGATGAAGAAAATGCATTTCAAACCTTGAAGCAATGCCTCGTTTCAGCTCCAATATTAAAACAAGCTGATGAAACTAAACCTTTTTTCATTCGAACTGATGCAAGTAGTTATGCTCTGGGAGCAGTACTTCTACAGGGTGAAGGTGCTGAAGAGCATCCGATTGAGTATGCAAGTAGATTGTTGACTGCTGCAGAACGCAACTATCACACCACAGAAAGAGAAGCACTTGCTGTTGTCTGGGCTCTTAATAAATTCAGAGGATATATTGATGGAACAGAAGTTACTGTGGCATCCGACCACCAGCCTCTCCGATGGCTCATGAGTTTAAAGTCACCTTCTGGAAGACTTGCCAGATGGGCTTTGCAATTACAAGAATTTAATTTGAAAATAGAATATATTCCAGGCAAAGCTAACGTCATAGCTGACATGCTTTCTCGTCCTGCTTGTGATCACACCAATAAAGAAAGTTGCGATATTTGCGCTATAGTAGTTGATATTCCTTCTAAATCATCAAGTGATTTACGTGCTGAACAAATGAAAGATGAAGAATTAAAGAAAATTATTAAAACTTTCGAAGATGAAGAAAAAACCCTTGACTATACTAACTGGACTGATCGCGGTTATATTATGAATCAAGGAGTTTTATACAGGTATTCTCCAAGTTCGGAATCAGAAGAAGCTCAACTAGTTGTCCCATCACATGAAAGGGAGAAAATTTTAAAAGAACACCACGATTCACCTACGGCTGGTCACTACGGTGCTGAAGGAACGTTAAATAGAATATCCAAAAGGTATTATTGGACTGGAATGCGTTCATACATTTCAAACTATGTCAAAAATTGTGCTGAATGCAATAGGTATAAGCCTTCTAATCAAAAACCATCCGGTTTGTTACAAACACCAGTGTATTCGCAAAGATTTGAAGTTCTATCAATTGATCTTTTTGGTCCTTTACCAAAAAGTAAAAACGGTAAAAGGTGGATATTTATAGTAGAAGACTGTGCAACAAGATGGGTGGAATTGTTTGCCCTTACACATGCTACTGCAGCGCAGTGTGCAACTACGTTGCTTGAAGAAGTTATCCTTAGATATGGTCTACCGAGACGTATAATATGTGATAACGGACCCCAATTTGTTAGTAGTGTGATGCAACAACTTTGTTTTCTTTTAGGTATCAAACAAAATCCAACTCCCATATACCATCCCCAGGCTAATCCTGTGGAGAGGAAAAATAGAGATCTCAAGCCGAGATTAGCTATATTAGTAGAAAATGATCACTGCTCTTGGGAAGAAAAGCTTCCAACAATCCGTTTTGCACTAAATACTGCTAAGTGTGACACTACTGGAGAAACAGCAGCATTCTTGCAGTTTGGAAGAGAATTGAGAACAACGGATGATGTTCAGCATGACATTCGTGCTGTAATTCAAAATGATAATTTTGTGCCTGAGATTACTCCATATCTCAAGAAATTCGCAAAATTCACCAAAGAAATCAAAGACAAAGTTGAATCGAAGCAAGATCAGAGAAAAAAATTTGCTGACCGTAGTCGGAAACCGGGACATAGTTTTGTTCCAGGAGACAAAGTTTGGGTTGACTTGCATCCAATAAGTAAAGCCTCTAACAACAAAACGTCGAAGTTCATGCCTAAACGTGATGGACCTTACATCATTTTAACTCAAAAATCACCCACCACTTTTGTCATAGCAAGTATGGACAATCCAAATGATCCACTTGCTACATGTCACACTTCTGCCTTAAAACTATGTAATGACTCTGACATAGTGCCTGTCGCACCCATTAGGAAACGCGGTAGGCCACCAAAGAAAATTACTGGTTCCACACCGGGACGTTCGCGGAACCAGAGGGGGAGGCTGTAACAGGGTGACTGCCTTCCCTAAATTATAGTATCTATAGGTGGCGCTATTGACACCTTCGGCAAAATATCTTGAGATATTTTGCCTTCCTTTCAAAAAAGACATGAAATGAAGTGAAGTAATTGAGTTTGTAGTTGAGATGTAGGATTGGGATGTGTGTTCCAATTCATCTCTCTTAGAGATGTTCCTTGTGCTAAGTAATTTTTATGAATATTCAATTGATTGAGAAGCGCTCGTCTTGCGATTTGTATATAGTGTGTTTTGTGCTGTGACGTCTACAATAAAAATGTGTCTGTGACATCTCTGTTCTATATTTTAAGTACAGAACGACATCCCACAAAGTAAATTTATCATTAAAATTATAATTTGAGTTATTACTTAACAAAACGTATTTAATTTTAAATTTTTAAATTTCTTGGCAGTGAATGTAATTTTCTTTATTTTAAAACAGATATTTTAAAAAGAAAGAATTTTTTTGGTAGAGAAATTTTACTATCATATAGGTACTACATTTTACTTGTCAGAAATTTATTAAAGTATTGAAAAGTACTAAGGTTTAGCAAGATATTTAACTATCATTAGTACAAAAGATGAATCTATGAGTTAAAATTGTTGAGAATGTAATCTCACATTAACTGTACTTAATACTTTATAGTAAATTATATTTTTATAAGTGCCAAAAGTATTATTGTTGTTAGTTTGATTTTGTGGAAGTTTCTATGTTATGTTACATTACTATATGTGTGTTCTATGTGTAGTCTTTAGAAATAAAGGCTTGTGATGTTTTTCATCGGACTCTTATTAATTATTATACCTCAAAAAAATTCAAATAAGAGATTTTGCTGAAATTAATGACAGACGAGGGATTTCGTTTAACTGGGATGAATATTTGTCTTAAATAATGTTTTTTCCATCTTATAGATTTTGAATAAAGCTGTATCGAATATTCAATATCTATTCGGTGTTTGGTTATACTACTGAATATCAAACTATAGTCAGGGATCAATAATCTGTGCAACCATAATCAGCAATTTTCTATAAACCGCATTACTTTACAAATGTAGACAGTTAAGAAAATTTACAAATTTGTGTTTCAAAAATGATTTTCTTAAAACAACTAAAAAAAAAAAAAGAATCTTTGAAAAAAAAGATCTTTGAAAAAAAAGATCTTTGAAAAAAAAGATCATAATAAAGCAGATATTTTTTAAATATAACTCTTATATTTTATAGAAAGTAAAAAACAAACTGTATTACAGAACATATGTATATGTAATTATTTTTATTTAAGCGCACATGTATCAATTTTTTAATAAAATAACTTTTGAAAGGCATTTTTTGAGATAGTATATTAAATTAATTATTAGATTTCATATATATATTTTCACATTATACTGTTTGAAAATTTAAAATGATGTCTAGGTACAATAAAATGACGCATGACAGTCTATAATCCACAATATTCCATAATCCTCACAATCTTTGGCCTCAACTTCTGTGGATTATAGAACTTTGACTGTATTCAGTCTGCCAAACCAAAAACTATGCAGCCAAACTAAATGCTTAGAAAACTTCTTTAAAATAATTTTTAAACATTATACCAGTTCTACTCTTATTTAAAAATAATTTATTTACTCAGAATAATTCTGCAGGATCATCTTTAAACTAAAGAGTATGCATTTATATTTATTTGCTGTTTTAAAAGTATCACAGTAGACTCCCTCAAATCCACACAGCTTGGGACCAGAGGTCATGCAGATTTTAGAATTTTGCTAATTTCTGGTCATTGCTTTATTTACAATTTTTAAACAACAATTTCAATATAATTAGTAATGCAATTGAAACTATAGTGAATGCTTACAATATAATAAAATATTAAAATAAGTTATAAACTAAAATAAGAAAAATTTAGATAATTTTAATGTACGTAACATATTAAAAGCAAAGGTCAAGTTAATAATCAATAATGTTCGATTAAATATTCATTACAAAGATGAAATGTATTTTTCGTAAATTATTTAATGAAACTTGTCTCACAAAGCCACATTATCGATTTATATCAAAATCATAAAAGAAGGAAGTTTTATTTCAGGTTTAACCAGATTTAATATCCAAGTAAATTTGCAAATGTATTTCGTAAGAAGATTGCGACTATCAATGATATCAGCACTATCTTGATTTTTTTTTTTTTTTTTAGAAATCAGTTTATTCTTCCTTTGTGAAAAAAACCTGAATTCAGTAATATTAATAAAAGTTACAAATTAAAATACATATGGAATTCCTATAAATCTAAAAAAAAATAAATATTTGTCCCTTTATTTTATCTGAATGTTTCATTGTTTACATCCATAAATTATGTACCGATTTGAGGGAATCTAGGGTAACCTTTAATGATGATCTTCGTAAGAGTTAATAATGTAGAAATGCAAACATTTCCTGTTAAAATAATCAGTTTCTTTCTTTTTAACAAACCGATTGTTTCGAAATAAAATGAAAAAAAAAAAAAGCTGTCAGTGTTCATACCCCTTTTTCCCCCAAAAGTCCCCTTTTTGGAAAAAGGTCCTCTTTAGTCTCCTTTTTTGTATTTTGGTCCCCCAAGTCTCTTTTTCTGTGTCTAAAAAAATTGCCAAAAAAAAAAAAAAAAAAAAAAAAACTGAAAATCACTAAAAGCTTAAAAATTCAAGAAGACAAAATTTATTAAAGTGAACATAAAAAAGCATTATAATGGGTATAAAAACATTGTAACTGAAATTCTTTCATGAAACTAAATGTTCAAAAATCACCACAGAACACAGGCAAATTTTAAGAATCTCATGAAAATTCTTAAAAATTAAAAAATTGCAAAACACGAAAATTACTATATTAAGGAACTGCTTGACCAGTCTTCAATAATGGGCCTTGGCATGCTTCAATCCCCCTCCTCCTAAAAAAAATGAAGCTTATTTGAATGTTAAAAAACATTGAATTGTGGGGAAGCAGATGATTAAAACTAGAAAAAATTAATTTAAAGTTTACAATTCTAAATCATATTAAAGAAAATGATTGAAGTAAAAGGCCTTTTCACATACTTGTACTTTTTTCTATCTTTACATAAAGAAAATATTGAATTCATGAAATAATTTCGACTTCCAATTTTCGATGGACTTTACATTTTAGAAGGTCCTGAACACGATTTGGTGGTTTTTAGAAAATGTCCGTATGTGGCAAAAATTCTGTGGGCGCTGTATCTCAAGAACTAATGCACAGATAATGCACAAAACTTTGAAGAACTAATGCACAAAATTTCATATCTTTAAAATTCTCATGATGAGAATATGTTGCAATTTAATTTTGGGACTCTGATAGTGGATTTTGAAGTATTAACATGTATGAGGTAGAAGAAAGTTTCGGGATTGCCCGGGATTGGGTTATTTTATTCAAATATCACTTTGTAAAAAGAAAAAGAAATGTTTTTGTATGATATGTTATTTAAATCTAAACATTTCTCCGCTAATTATCATTACTTTATTTCTGATTTGTAATTATAGGCAATATAAAATGAACTTATTGGCCCCTTTTTTATGAGTGGTAGTAGTTAGCACTTATCCAAACATTAATTTTAGCCCCTCCCCCCCCCCCCAAAAAAAAGAAAAAAAATTAAGAAAAGTAACCAAGTTATCGATTCTAAAATCTCAGATTTTTTTAACACACAAAAATTTTTAAGAAGTGTGTGTGAGGGCAATGGGATTAAATTTCCAAGTTTCTTTTTTTCTTCTCCAGTCTTAACTTAAGTATTTTAAACAATTTTCTCACTCAACCCCTAATTAAACTACAGTGAGATTCAATCTCATTTGAAGGGTTGACCGTACAAGGTATCTCATCCAGCCCAACATTTTTTTAAGGTCTATTTTGACCCCAGACAATTGGGGGCATTTCTTCATGTGCACATGTGTGGGGGGGTGGGGAATCATAAAATTGATTTTTTCCAGATATCCTTTTAAAACTCTTGGCCTAAGCACCCATTTTCCACAGTCTTAACTCATATTTTCATCACTAGTAGATGGTTTAATGTTTAATTGCGTTCATTACCACTCCATAAATTTTCTAAAAAATTAAGAAAAAAAAATCTGCACAATATATCTCAATGGTTAGCATATTTTTATCCCTTTCTGTCACCAGGGGAAGCTATTGAAATAAATTCTCAAAAAATTTAATCTACAATATGTCATGTAATATCTTAAATGAAAGGCCAAGTTATGAATTATGTTATTCTTCACTCTCTCTCTACCTCCCCATCTATGTAAGGATTTAATCATTATAAACAATTATTAATTTAAAAAAAAATTTAATTATTAACGATTTAGATTTATTAATTAAAGTTCAGAATGTTTTGAAAGGAATACTAAATAAAACCATCGAGTGATCTGTGATCATACTTAACCACTTACTTGTTTTTATTAACTGATTACAATTATTTTTTACCTGTAATGAGAATTACAGGTAAAAAATATCAAATATTGAATGCTTTATATACTTTTACAGTAGGATATTTAAATGTGCTTAAATAAAATTGAATACATTGTTGAATGAAATCTTATAAAAGATAACCATTTAACATATTTTCTGGGGTAATTTTTAAAATTTATTTTCTTATTTAGGAAAATTTATGCTATATTTTTACACATCTATGATCTTTTTTTGGTTTCCGTTTCCCAAAGTCCCCTTTTTAGGAAAAAATGGTCCCCCAAAGTCCGTTTTTTAAATAAAAATGTTCCCCCAAAGTCCGCTTTTTAAATAAAAATGGTCCCTCAAAGTCCCCTTTTTGAATAAAAATCATTCCCTTTACCTCTTTTTGAGGACTAAAATGTGTTGGGAGTCCTGTAATAGGCATCCCAAATAAATCATTGTTAAGAAACATCACCACCCTCATGCACTACTGTCCATCCATCCGTCAAGTTTCTGTGAGCAATGTTACGCTCAACAAATCACAATTGTGGTCATTTCAGATGACTGAGACATTTTACTGCAGGAGGGATTTTGGAAATTCCAGAGAGAGGTAGCAATTCTAGGTGATTAATAAGCATAAAATCTTAAATGTTCTGGGAAGACATTTTGTCGCTCATCAATGTAAAATCCATATCCGACGTTTTTAGTATTATTTTAAATTCATACAGAAATTATGAATTTTCCCATTGTTTTCTAGCTATAATAATTAATAAAACCAAAATTACAATGCTAAATAAACACATAAAAAATCTGCCCTTCAAAATTCATTAATTTATTTTTAAATGGCTCCGTTTGAAAAATTCAATGACAAAATTTGCAAATATTTTATAAACACCTGGGTGAACGTCGAAACCTCCCAATGTCTCTCTGCTCTTTCCCTGACTATCAACGAGGCTCGAAATAAAACAATTCCAATGAGAAAGAGCCTTTTATCACTGGAAATATTCTTCATATTTATCATGAGATGTATTGTCGCTCTAGATTGAATAGCTAACCTTGAGAAGGAATCTGCAGGGGCGTGCAAAAAAAACTGCGCCCGGGGCAAAAACCTCAATTTGCCCTCCCCCCACCTCCTAGAACTTTTTCTTGTGACAAGCTAAAAATGACATAATGACACTAGTAGTATACATTTGGCGCTCCCTGAATTTCCGTGACCGGGGCGACCGCCCCTTTCCCCCCCACCCCCACTTTCGCACGGTGCTATGAATCTGTATGAATAAAAAAATATACGTATCAAAATTTTCTGTAGCAAAGAATTCTGATCTTTTGAATTGGTCAACAAAATTTTATGCACCAGTTTCTTATTTCTTGCTCAATAATTGACGAAAACTTTTTTTTTAGAGCTGAAAAGACATCATTAGCATGTTTTAGAAAAGAAGATACTAAATCATATTCAGATTTCTTAAGTAATTTAAAAGGGACAATAAAAGTTCACAAATAACCAGTTCATGAATACCCTTACGAAAATCGCTCTTAGAGTTCTATAGAATAATTATTATAGAATTATGGCTTGTTTTTCTATGTGTTAGATTAAAAGATATAGAAATGTCTGTAGAGCATAAAATTCTATTAAACATTTTTTCTCTACCGATATTTCGATTAAACTGCTACAGATTTTAAACTAGCTTATAGAAAAACGGGCCATAATTCTATACGATTCTATAAAGCTTTTTCTATAGAATTCTAAAAGACATTTTCGCGTAAGTAGAGTTATTATTATTAATTCCAGCCAGCACCTTACGTCATAATATTGTTTGGCATAAAATTATAAAATGAACAAAGATAAAGTCTCGAAACTCAGTCAGTGTGTCATTATTGCATTTGCATAAACTGGTCTTTTCCCTTAACTGTCAGCGCCAGTTGTACCCATCAAAACCCATTTCAATCTTAGCAGGTATACTTGTATATTTATTCTTGAGAACAGTCAAATGTTTCCATTTGAGGGGTGATTCCGTGTTCATCAAAAACTTGCCAAGAAGTAAACACAATTTCAAAATGTTTTATTTTAGATAGATTTCAAGTTTTAGGAATTATAAATATGTAGTACTAGCAGTTTTTGCCCTCTATGCTGGTTGGTTTCGGTACAGAAATCTTGAATCAGACGAAGTACATCTTGCAAAAATTAGAAAAAATAAACTTAATATCTAATCAAACATCTATAATTGTTGTCTTATTAATATAATCTTACATTATCCTGTCGAAAGTCAATGTTGACGACATAATAGACAAAATAGCTCTAAATGATTGAAGTACCTATGTTTAAGTATATTTTAGTAGGTGTGCTATCTTAAATTTCTCGCTTCTACCTAAACTTGCTGCTGAGAAATGGAGAAATACCTCAGAGACACTTGAGGGATATAATTTGAAATAATGATCAGAGAACTTTTAAGTAATATATCACATGAGGGATGAAGGCCTAATTTAGAAAATTTCCCCTTCCCCGAGAGAGTTCCAACTATCATGTCTACTGGTATAAAACATTCCACTCTCTTTAAAATTTTCAAATATTATGACTAACATTCATAAGAGGGCAATTTTACAAAATAATCTGATCTGTACTGTTAATACAGTGGAAAAAAATCTTAAATTGCCGTTTGGGGGAGGGGGAGAGGAACTGAAGACATGGAAGAAAAGTTCATAATATGAAGGAGCAGATCGAAGGCTTTGGATTATTTTCAAGTAATATTGATTTTCTTTAGAACATTAGATGGGTTACCTTCACATTCTAATAAATTTAAATTCTTCACAGGTACACTACCGAGTGAAAACTTTATAATAGGCTTTTGAGGATACAGTTAAAAAAGAAACATGTTATGACGGAAATATGCCTTCAACAGAAAAGTTTATAGCCTTGGCAAAAGACGTAACTTTGAATTATTCCGATTAAGATTATACCATTTAACACCTGTCTAAAATGGAATTTTTCATGGTACTTTGTGATTCCGTTTTATTAGTTTTGAATGTTGTTCATTGCGCGATTCAGAAACCCGGGAACTCCGTTTGAGGGGGGGGGATATCCATGGCATCCACTTGGCTATGCTACTGATTAATTAAATTGCAGTGTAAAATATATTAAATTACGCAGAATGTTTCAACAATAAGCATTCACATTTCTACAAAAGAAAAAAGAAAAAAATCTGAAATGAGAAGAATTTCTTACTGAACAAGTTTGCATGTTAAAATTCCATAGCTAAAAAAAAATTATTTTCTCTCTATTCTTTGTAAAATGTAGCATCGTTCCTTTAGATGATATTAAGTTATAGAATTTTCTCCTTAAATTTATTTTATATTTTATTTATAATGAGTTATTTATTTTTAAATTGTTGGTATTTATTTTAATTATAAACTTTATATTGTCAGTAAAGGCATCTGACGCACATTGGATTCTGCTAACTTCAGTTAATTGGCAGTCTATTGTAGTTTATAATACAAAGGTAAGAATTTCATTAGTGTTTTTTTTCTACATTGATTTTAAATTTTCATGATAAGTTTATTTATTTATTTATTTAAAATGAAATTTAAAAACTACTATTAATTATTTTTTTTTATTGCAGATGCATAAAACCATTAATCTATCACATCACATCACTTAAAATATCTTCAATGTATAAAACAAATGCAGTTAAATATTTCTTATCAGAACTTTTCGAAAAAAGCAGCTTCTAACACACAGCCAGGAAAACCTTTCATTTCTGAGTTATGCAAGAATTTCTCCCAAAACAGTCTTTTTTGTGTGAAGTATGCAAAAAAGAATTCTCTCACAAGAGCCATTTAAGCAGGCATCTGTTAACTCATAGTGGTGAGAAACCTTTTGAATGTGATATATGCAACAAGAAATTCTCTGATAAGAGTGCTTTAAGGAAGCATCTGTTAATTCACACTGGTGAGAAACCTTTTGTATGTGAGATATGCAACAAGAAATTCGCTCTAAAAAGCAGTTTAAGCAGGCATCTCTTAATTCATACTGGTGAGAAACCTTTTGAATGTAAGGTATGCAACAAGAAATTACCTCGAAAGGGAGATTTAAGCAGGCATCTGTTAACTCATACTGGTGAGAAACCTTTTGTATGTGAGATATGCAACAAGAAAATCGCTCAAAAGGGAGACTTAAGCAAGCATCTGTTAATTCATACTGGTGAAAAACCTTTTGAATGTGAGGTATGCAACAAGAAATTCTCTCAAAAAGGCAATTTAAGCAGCCATCTGTTAATTCATACTGGCGAGAAACCTTTTGAATGTGAGGTATGCAACAAGAAATTTACTCGGAAGTATGTTTTAAACAAACATCTTTCAGTTCATTCAAAATAGAAATCTTTTGTGTGAGAGATGTATGTCAAGATGATTCTTTCAAATGATTTGTTAACGAAGCATCTATTAATTCATACTGTCGAGAAATTTCTCATATGTGACAAAATAAAAAAATAAACTCCAAAAAAACTATCTAAATATTACATTTTTCTCCTAAAATTTTTTATTGCAAATAAATAATCGTAGCATAATCCATAAAAAATAATTATTTCCCTTTATTTCAATGCACAAAAAGAACATGACACACAAAAATTTGCCAATTAAAGCAGTAAATCAGCACATCAGGAATTATACCACGAGCCATGGCAAACACAGTTTTATTTTTGTCATTCTTTATATTATCTGAAAAATATTACATATCTGTTTTTTTACACTTATAAGCTTGTAAGATTTTATAATGTGAAAAAAAAACACATTTGTTAAACCTGATTTCTCACAATAAAGTTCTTTGGTGGTAAAATTGATTTTCTTGTAAATATATAACCTGAAATTACTAGTTTTGTACAGGGAATGGTCCCCTGACTTACCCATAATATTGAAAAAAATGAGTGTGTAAGTGTATTTCATACATTATTCGTTAATTTAAAAATTAATAACTGTCTGATGACATTTGAAATACAAGTAAAGGTTGGTAAAAGTGTTTTAAAATTTCTCTTTTCTCATCAGGATTTTAATAAAACAATTATCATTATATAATTGTTATGTCATTACTGACAGCTTAAGTAATTTTTTTCAGTTTCTTAATCGCCTATTCTGATTGTTATTTCATAAAGGAAAGCAGTGTGGTGTGTTTTTAAATGGCAATAAATGCGGTAGACTCCCTTAAGCCTTTATCTACTGACGGTACTTATAAGTACCATTAAAATAACTTATTATAAATTCTTGGTACTACTTGGTTATTCCGTCGACCAATTTCGCGAAAATGTACAAATCGCCAAATTACACATATTGACGTAACTTTTATTTTAAATAACGAAAAAAATAAATAATTAGTAAAATATTAATAAAAATACAAATAAAAGTCGAAATAAAAATTATTTAATGATGTTTTAAACACGATCCCATTTAATGTTATTATATGTGACATTCACGATCATCCATTTTTGGCATTTAATTTTATAGTTTGGCGATAGATTTTTGGTCGACCGGATAACCAAGTAGTATCATTTCCTTTAATACGTCAGTTAGTTGTAATACTATTTAGAATGAGTTAGTTACATTACTTTGTTCCAAAAGCATTGTTAGTTACACAAAACAAAAATATTTTTAAAAGGATGATTTTTTTTTGCCTTTGCATCTTTTGAGCTTTCTTGGCACAGAGAGAGGGGGATAGGGATTTTTCAATGCGGATATATTTCTATATTTATATTGTAAGAACATTATATTTGTACATTTTATATTTCTACAAAATACTAAGAAGGTAATTAAAAGTAAATGATTTGAGGGAGGGGGTATAAAAATTACACAAAATCCCTATAAGTTCAAATTTAATTAATCCTTCTAAATCCTTCAAATATTTATTAAATGATTATGTAAACTTTTTAATTTAAATAATTTGCGTAAAATGTTATAGAATGTAAAATTTTCAAGAATATGTGCTATGTATGATAAAGGGTTAATTCTGCAACTCTGTAAAATCCACACGTAATTTAAAAATGTAAGAAATGAAACCTTCAGTTCAGATGCTGGTAGAAAATGTGAGTTTTTTAATATAAATTCTACATTTGTTTTAATCTGTAATTTTCGTTAATATTGCTGAGATCATGCTTATTCATGAAGGAAGAATAAATTTATTTCTAAAAAATTTCCAGACACGGCTGATATTGGTAATCACAATCTTTTTATTAAAGGTATGTAAACATTAATCAGACATTTTTGGTTATTAAGTCTGGCTAAACCTGAAATAAAATTTTCTTATTTTATATTTTTTATGAGAATAAATAGTGCAACTTTATGAGGAAAGTTTCATTAAATAATTTAAGAAAAATGCATGTCATCTTTATAATGAATATATAACTATTCATTTTTAATTATTTACTTGGACTTTGCTTTTAATATTAAAAAAATATATCTAAACTTTTATTATTTTAGTTTATTACTTAATTTAATTATTTTAATATTTTCCTACATTGTAAGCATTTTTATAGTCTCCATTGCATTATTTAACATTTAATATCTCTCAAACTAACTTGTTGATTTATAAGTTGTCTGCTTTAGCGTGTTTATCAAACGTTTATCTTTAATACTATCAATCTTCATATTTTTGTATACAGTATTTTTCTTAATAGTAACGAAGAAAGAACAGCAAGTCACTAAAAAATCATTATTAGGGGCGGTGACAGTGTTAGTTACTTTTTTTAGAATAGAGAGATACTGAAAACATTTTTATTCCATTTTAGCTTATTAGAACACTAAAAATTAATTACATGTCAAGTATCAATCATTGCTTACAAGGAGAGGGCCAACTTTCGTAACCACAGATTTTGAAGTTTTTTAGCTACTACTTAGTTATCCCGTCGACCCATTTCACCAAATTATACAAATCGCCAAACTAATAGCCAAATTAATCATATTGACATATTTTTCATTTTAAATAAAGAAAAAACAAATAATTAGTCGAATATTGCTAAAAATATTAATAAAATTCGAGATAAAAATCACTTAATAACGTTTTAAATACGCATATTGTAATTAATATCATCGAACGTGACATTCACGATCATCCATTACTGGCATTTAGTCTTATAGTCTGGAGATCGTTTTCTGTTCGACGGGATAAACAAGTAGTACCGTTTTTAGCGCTCTCCAACAAAGTTGAAAAGTGCTTATGAATTCGGTTTGTCTGGCCGTCTGTCCGCGCTCCAACTCACGTAAATGTACTCGGATTTCCATGAAATTTTAGGACGTTATTGACGTTTACTCTACCACGAACCCTATTGAAAATGAAGTTTCTACCATGATTAGTTTATCTACAGAGAGTGTCAAAAGTTTCCCATTGTATTATGGGAGGGAGATATATATTTTATATATTTATTATATAATATATATAGCCTATGGGGAAAAATCGTTTCAAAGGAATTTTAAAGATGTTATACCCTGTCAAACATTAAAATTTATATGCTTTTACGAGGTGCATTAAAATATGGATTCTATAAAATGTAAGGTGAAAATGTAGCTATTATTCATTTACAAGGCCACACAAAAGAATTTTATTAGATAATAGTAAAAGGGGGAATTGTGTGTGACATATTTTAAATATATTAAACTGTTTCATGTATGTCAATGAGGCTTAGTATGAATTATATCATACCACCTTCCCTAATATAATGTACATACCATTTACAGGGATACACAAAAGATTTCAAATAGTACATTCTTTCCAAAGTACTGTATATGTATCCGATGATGGATAAAATGCATTTTAAGTATGATATGCGCATTTAAGTTTCATTAAATCTATGCACATTATATGATGTGTCAAATGGGGCCACGCAAAGAATTGGGTGCATGGAGCCTATAAACGATAATTTATCAGAAAGTGATTTCAGTGTTTTTAGGAGTGTTTTAAAATAAATTTTAGATTAACATTGATGTATAATAAAGGTATCAGGCAAAGTATTCAAGTATGTTTCCATCTATTAGTATAAATTGCTGAAAGAGAAATTTCAAGATACTAGGAATTTTTTTTTCCTAAACTAAATTTTTCCATTATATAGTATGTATATTAGCTGTCAGATCAAATACTGGAATACATATTTAGCTATATTTGGATTTATATCCTTATTTAACTAAATAACGAAGTTTTTTAAAGATTTTATGAAGCGCTGGAAAGTTCTTCATAGTCTATGCTTAACGCATGATTTTTCTCATTTGTTTAATATATGTTGTAGGATAGAAACCTCTTAGTCTCAGGTTCAATGGATTTTACGCAACGTTTCTTATTTTTTGAGAAACCAGGGGGGTGGTGCCTAATATTTTGACACAACTTAAATGTTTTATAACGAAAGGATAGCATTGATCATAGTTTACTTGGCACGGTGTTGCTCTTCCGCAATTGAAAATGTAAAGCACACGGGGTTTAACAAGCAGTTTGCACAAGCGTAGTTAGTAGGTATGAAAGAAAACACTTCAGATCTGCTTATTCCTTAGATGTGGAATGGGCTAGATAACGGATCAATTTGTTCTCTTCTTATATTCTTGAATCATTCACCTCCGAGATTTCATCGCAAAAGTGGTGTCTATTTTTGGCGACGATCCCTTCTTCGCAATTTCCTGCTTTCATTCTTATAACAAAAGAAGCGTAACCGCAGACGAAATAGGTTTTGGTGGCTGGTGGGATCGGAGGGAGAAACCGGTTTGGCGCGCATTCTGTCCACCGTCACATGATGGTGGAGAGGGGTCAATGCTTCAAAAAAAGCTTGATATTTCTGTATTCAGTGATATGAGAAGTCTATGTCTCATGCGCAGATCCGTTTCTCTGAATGACAATTCAACAACAAAATCCTAGCAGAGGGCTGCAAAAGATAATTTTGGAACAATTGTTGACGGGGGGGGGGGAGTTGTTATTTTATTTCTTCTACAGTGCCTTATCTACAAGAAGGGATTGTTTAGTTAAACGCAATTTATAGCAAAAGTAGTCTGCACCTCTGATTACTACAATTATTAACTCTCACGTTGAACATGAAGAACAATTGTTAACTAATATTAGCAGCTAGATGAAAATACGGTCACGTACTTATATAATTCTCAGTACTATATCTCCACTAAGGCTACGTTGAACAAAAAGCGCCTCCTTTAACCCACTAAGTATTTGGAACGTAATATTCCGTTCACTAAACTCAACGTTTCAATGCAATACAAACAATATTTAATCCCCAGACCGGCGAGCAACAAGGCAAAAATATAATGTTGTTCTCTCCCTAATTTATTTTAAAGGTTAATAAAAGAGGGATTTTCTAACATAGTATACTTTCTTGTTACATATATACTTATAAGCCTTGAAAGAATCAATCATAACTTAATTTCTTAAAACTGGATTATATTTGTAGAATTATATTAATTTAAATAAAGCTTCAATTGCAGTGAAACCAGCAGCCTAGTGAACGGACATAGGTAAGGTTAAGATAATATATTTCTCTAGATTTAATGAATTTACAATATATTTTAGAATTGTTAATTAATACTTTCAAGAATTGTATTCATATTTGCAATTAAGTTTTTCATATAATGTTGAAAAAATATTTTCTGAAAATTTAAATCAAAATAAAAGAGAAAACAACATTACAATTTTGCCCATTTACAAGTCGTTCAGAGGATACAATATTTTTAATCGTTTCCGTTTCCTTTCAAATTAATGTTTGATTGTTAATAAATTGCACATTACGACTTTTTCTTAGGTAAAATTAAATGTACACGTAACAGTATACGGTTTTTTCCTTTGTGAACCGTATCATAAAATTCAATGCCAGATTTTATGAAATATTGATTATGGTACGTTGCATAATTTTTTCACGGAATCTTTAAATTTGTGATTAATAGGCCCACTTCAATCATGGATATTGAAATAGACTGTTGAAATATTCCACGAAATCCCTGTAAATTCAAATTTAATTAATACTTCTGAATCCTTCAAATATTTACGTAATTAAATGATTATGTAAATCTTTTAATATAATTTAAACAATTTGCGTAAGGTGCTTTAGAATGTAAAATTTTCATGAATTCATAATGCGGTAGATAAAGTGTTAAAGCTGCAACTCTATAAAATCCACACATAATTTACAAACGTAAACAATGAAACTTTCTGTACAGATGTTGAAACAAAATTTGACTTTTTTATTTTTACATCAATTCTAGATCTATTTTAATCTGAAATTTTCCTTGATATTGTTGACATCATGCTTTTTCATGAAGGAAGAATCAATTTTTTCTGAAAAAATTGATGATATTGCTGATATTATTTGTAATCACTATTTTTTTTTACTAAATGTATGTATGCATTAATCAAACATTTTTGGTTATAAAATCTGACTATACCTGAGATAAAACTTCAGAATGAAAAGCCAGTGCAGAGTTTCTTCTTGACCTCATTTTGTAAAATGAAAACTCTTTTTTTTTAAATTTATATTTTATAAGTAATATTTTCTAATGAAAGATATTTGATATTTCCATATCAAATTATGTGTAACACTGGTGTAATGTTTAGGTTTTTGTGACATTGTAGTTCAACGTGAATGCGATTTAGTGAAAATTTGATCAAATAGTGGTGTTGAAAATAGAGAAATAATTATGTTAAATTCATTATAAAACATGAATAGTGTCGAATAACTTTCATTTTAGTGTGCATTCTTTGAAGAAAATAACTCTGATGTGAGTAGACATGCAATGGACAACAGTGAATGGGCATACTGTTTAGTGCATGAATAATCTTTAAAAAATTTTTTAAAAATCTCTTTCGTTCAGATAATGTTTTAACAGAAAATGTATCAACTATGGCAACAAAAATTGAAAATGCCCTAGCAATGTTGGAAATTGTGATAAAGCGTAATAAATCTCTTATTAAAGAAAAAAAATTGTGCACAATTTTTATACATATATTTACTCACACTGACAATTTATTTCTATTTGAAAAAGAGAAGTCTTATTCACACTTAGTTTCCAAATGATAATTTTTATATGCGTTATTGAAGCTTAAAGAAGTGTTATATAATTGCAATAAAAAAACAATAATAGGTAGACCATATTATTCTTTTGTTTTCTCTCAGTTGCAGAACAGTTTGTTTCACTG
This sequence comes from Maratus speculifer, assembly GCA_964019185.1. Taxonomy (NCBI): domain Eukaryota; kingdom Metazoa; phylum Arthropoda; class Arachnida; order Araneae; family Salticidae; genus Maratus; species Maratus speculifer. Next base: position 357,122,360 of record OZ025296.1, read on the forward strand.
ATAATTATTTTTAAAATGTACGTATTGCTTTTTGTATTTATTAGGCTACATTCTTTTTAAAATATCCCGAAAGTGTACGGCATATATCTGGTACGGCGTATTTTCAGGTAATTCTTTACAAAAAATGTGTAAAATACAGAATAGAAAATAAAAATATTTTAGCAATGTTTAAAATAATGATGAAGTGTAAACACTGAATTTAAATCTTATTAAAGGAAAAAAATCTTTTGTGCACAGTTTTTAAAATATGTCTACTCACACTGATAATTTCATTGAATTTGAAAAGGCAAGTCTGATTCACACTTAGTTTGCAAGTGATCATCTTTATGCGCGTTCCTGAAGACTTAAAGAAGTGTGAGATGACTGCAATAAAAAAGCAGCAATAATTATAACTTACGTTTTTTTTTTTTGCTTTTTTTCCTGAGTTGCAGAACATTTGCCTCAGAGATAGTTATTTAAAAAAGCTTTAACTTTTGGATAATAAATTCAAATTTCACATTTATAATTACACAGTTTGTAAAATTTAACTGATAAATTAAGTAGACTATAGCAAATTATTAATTGTTATAGCGAGTACTTACTTGATCAGATTCTAATTTTCAGACATTGTACTTTTTCGAAAAGAGTTGAAGTTTGAAGAAGATATGCTATCTCTAACTGCATTGGAAAAATACTTGAAAGATTTACTGATTAAGATAGAAATTATTTGCAAAGGGAAAAAATGAATGAGAAATAAATGACTTACAGAATTTTTGTCTTTTTTTACAATTATGCATGATAATAGTTTGTAAATAAAAATTTATTTAATTCATTTTTAGGAGTAATAAATTTTATTTATTCTACATAGTTGTTTTATGTATATTCATTAGAATTTACTTATAACTTTTGGAGAAGAAATACCATGTTTGGTATATGTCAATGAAATATAATTTATGAAATAAATTTACAAGACTTTAAAGTCATTGTAAATTAAACTAACGTTCGTATTCACGGATGACTTGGACTCCGAGCTATATGCGACACCCCGGTCGAAAGCTCTATCGTATTTTTCATCAACCTCCCTGAACCGGTTCTAGCTTCAAATCTAGCGCCGGCCGAGTAACCTAATTTTCGTCTACGCCAGATTCTAATCCGAATTTCTCAACCGAGCATGCGTAGTTAACAAAAACAAGCGATAGAGAGGGAGGGGGCAGGAGACGCACTTTTGAAAATGGCGGCGTACTCGTACTGTATGAAGGGGATGTGAAAATATAAAAGTTTTGCTAAAAGAGAAAAAACTAAGGCAGAAAATTCTGTAAAGATATGTAATCTCATATATATGTATTACCTTCAATATTTTTATTTGATTTCCTTATATTTTTATGTGTATGTATTCTATATCTTACCCGTTGAATTGTTTGTTTGCATAAATACGCATGGTCACGAAAAAATCATTTGCCTTAAAAATAACCAACATTACTTAACGGCCGATAAATTGCTAGTAAAATAACAATTGTTGCGTTTAAAGTCATTTACTTTTTAAAGTTTTGATATTGAAAAAAATCACGAATGTATTTTAATAGTACCGAAATACATGTCTCAATTATAAAAGTTTTAATTAAATTGTGAGGCATCAGTCCAATTTGCAATTTTGCTTATGTAAAGAAATATACAGATTATTCACAAATATCCATAAATTCTCTGTAGATTTTTGATCGGTACTTATAGAACATTTAAAAATTACATTTTTGGTTTATTGTGTGAAAGACATATTTTTACGAGCAAAGTTAGATAAATGTACACTAGATATATAAATTAGATATTTTAAATTAAAATTAAAACAATTCATTTGAACCTTATTTCCTTATTGAAGCCTTTTAGGAGGTTTGTTCTTTTTAAAATTATGAATTGTATTATATTAAATACATCTATCATTGATTCACACTACAGATTGTTGTAATTGTTTATAAGTTTCTATATTATGTTTTCGAATTTTGGTTAAAATTGAAATACTTATTTTAAATACATTTATTTTTTAACTGCATTTTAATTTCAAAATTACATGTAATATAAACTATTGCATTAGTAATAATATTTTATACAGAATTAATAATGATGATAATAAATCCTTTTTGGCTATTTAAAACATGAGCCTCACAGTTTTAAAGAAAAGTGAATCACTTTTCGATATTACCTCTTGAAATTGCGAGATTTTCTTAGGGATCACTTATTTTTGTTTCATAAATAAAAATAAATTACTAAAAGATTGAAACACATTAATAAAATACCTTTATTTTTAAAAAATAACCTCATACCAAAAATACTCTAATCGGAACTTTCAGTAGTAATGACTATTTTTTAAGGCAAATAAATTCTTCACGATCATGTGTATTTACAAAAGCAAACAATTCAATACATAATGTATGGAATATATGCATAAATATAACCAAACAAATTCAAAAAATTACAGATAACATATACAGGGTGATTAAAAAAACGTTGATAAAATGATATGACAAATCAAGCATACAACAAGGATAAAAAATCACATAGTGACGCAAACTAATTATTGCGTCACAAATACAGGGTGTTTCATTCTAGCTACTCCCGGTTTGAAAGTAATAATTTCAAGGAAAATTAAAACATTGTAATGAAAATGCAACGATATGCCCCTTTTTTGTGTGAAATGTGATAACCTTACGAAAAGATCTGGAAAAACAACATTGCTCAAGCAATCGATGATATCGTAAAAACTGATTATCACAGTCCAAAATGTGAGGTGTCAAGTGCATATTACTGGCGCGCATAATGCAAACGTCTACCACTTTTGTTTGGTGTTATTTAGTGTTATCTGTTAAATGTTTTATTATAAAATGCTTCAATTTTCTTAAACTTATAACTGTCAACAGCAAATTAAGTTAGGATGAAACACCCTGTATTTGTGACTCAATAAGTGGTTTGCGGCCCTATTTTTCTATGTGACTTTTTATCCTTGTCTTATGCCTGATTTGTCATATCATTTTGTCAAGTTTTTTTAATCATTCTGTATATATGAGATTGCATTGTATTTATTTAATTTTTTACATAGATTCTTATATTCTTGATAGCATGTGTTTTAAAATTTTCTTTTATTTCTAAATTTTACACACCAACTGGAGTAAAGTTTTAATTTACTTAATTAGCAAATAACACACACACGCAAAATGAATGGGTGGGGTGGAGCAAATAAAAGTTTATTCTTCTCCACTAATTCATATACACACAAAAAAGCAGCTTTTTTATTTAAAATATAACGTAAAATAGTATGAAATTATCAATAATTCGATCTGTTTTGTTACATTACTTACTATAATTGCTTTACCTATGTAGTCTAGAAATCTATCATAAATAAATTCATTAAAAAAATAATAATAAAATATTTTTTTCTTTTCTAAGTAAATACATTCCATATAACATATTATTTTCCTGATGAGAAATTACTTAATTATTAACTAGTGCTATTAATAATGGAAATCGACATAAAAAATACCTGTTAAAATAAATTGTATCTTTTATTCAAATCAAGTTTAATTAGCTTTGATCCAAATCAAATTCCATTTTTAAGTAATTATATAAAAATTATTTTGAAAAAAAAACCTTTTAAAATTTAGCAGTTGACGTATTTCATAACATTGACCTAACTCATTTATTTAAAAATATGAATAAATTGGTTAAAAAATATTAAAACTTTCAATAAATTAAATTAAGTTTCCATATTTACTGATTACAAGTTTTTATTTTGTCGTACATTTTGTTGCTTTACCTATCTAGTCTAGAAATCTATGATTAATCAATTCATTAAAAAAAAATTCTATTCTAAGTAAATTCAATATAAAATTTTCCTTATCAGAAATTACTTAATTATTAATTTGTGTTATTAATAATGGAAATCAATATAATAAATAACTGTTAAAATAAAATTTTATTTTTTATTCAAATCAAGTTTCATTAGTTTTAATCCAAATCAAGTTCTATTTTTAAGCACCTACGTGAAAATTCATTTTGAAAAAGAATATTTTAAAATTTAGCAGTTGACGCGTTTCATGTGAATGACCTAACTCGTTTATTAAAAAAATGAATAAATTGTTTGAAAAATATTAAAACTTTTCATAAATTAAATTAGGTTTCCATATTTAGTGATTACAAATTTTTATTTTGTCAGGCATTTTGTGAAAGAACAAATAAATAAATAAAAATTACATTGTTTTGTTTTCCTTTTTTCCGAAGCTTTTTTTCAGAAACACAAACAATGTTGGTAGACAATCACAAGACATGTGACTTTTTTAATCAAAAGGCACACTTCTTTCAACCGGGATCCAAGAACTCTAACTTTTCATCCGAAGTAAACGGCGATCAATTCTCGGTCGAAAATCTTAACCCGTGGTTACTTGACAACGCAATTTGAGTTATTCGTGAATACGAGCGTTAGAAATTCATTATTTATGACCCTCCCAAAAAATTAGAGAAAAAATTGAGTTATAAAATCTTACTGAAAATAGAATTTAAATGAAAAATTTATTAATGATGACTGTATTACAAAACTAAACACGTTTAATTTATATTTATTTCAAATCCCTGATACGCAATTTACAGCGATTTCTAAAAAAGTATTATGCAGCTGTGCCAAACCAGCGGGGAAGCTCCATAATATGCACCCAAGCGTCAAAACATTATGACCATACCCCACATTTTGTAATCAACTCGCCTAGATGATGTGAAAGGCAAATAATCCGGTGGGATTGGTATTTAAATGCTGCTAGGAAGTCTCAGGAATCATTTTTGAGCTTACGTCAGAGTAAAAGCTGCTGACCTAAACTACTTTGATAGAGGGCAGATTTTAGTTGCCTAACGATTCAGAATGTGTGATTTCGAAATGGCACGTGTCATGGGTTGTTCAGGATATAAAAATGTTATTACTCGTACGAAATGAATGAATAACGGCGAAACCATCAGTAGAAGCCATTGCGTTGGACAACCAGGCGTTATCAAATAAAAGGGATGTCGTAGACCACCCTCCCTTGGTAAAGAAAAATCGGCATCATATACTGGCTCAATTTACATTCCAAGAAAATACAGGACCAAGGGGGGGGGGATTCTTTCGGAGGATACTGTTAGGAATTGATAAATTAATATATCAGTTTATTCACAGAAAATCGTTTGCAAATTTTGCTAACTGTGATATTTAATTTATTTATAAGACTCGACTCGTTGCTATGGAAGCGAAGCTGTTTTTTCGTCTGCTTTGCTTTTATATTTTTTATCTTACGAGAGGAGTTAAAAGTTTAGATAAAAAAGTTGGCATCAATTTTTGAGGGAATGAAAAAGAATTTTTGAGAGAGAATGTTTATATTTTTTGTTTTGTCGTGCGTGTCTTGAGTTTTATTGAAGAATTATGTTATTTTTATGAAAAGGCACGCAGAAATGCATATAGGATCATCTTTCCAGTTTTTAGTATGATGATCAGAAATTATCAAGGTAAAAGCATTTATATTTTGTACATATTATACATTTTGTACATAGTATGTAAATAATTTGAATTCAATATTTCTTTATTCTATAATTCTAAGTATGTAATAAAACTTATTAAAAGAAAAATTCAAGAATATTTAGAAGATTTTTGAACCCAAATAATAAAGTTTTGATTGTTTACAATTCAGATACAACTCAGCTGACACTGTTGAATGTGAAACGATTGTGCTGACGTCCCACTCATGTGCCCCTTGTTGACCAAGCATCATCGACCAATACTCCTACACTAGCCAAAGGAACATCATGACTAGAACATAGGGAGAGAGTTCGATGAAACACAATTTATCCTCCAACACAATTGATAGCAGGCGTTTAGGCACGCCGACTTCTATGCGAACTCTTAATCCCCGTTCTACAGCAGATCATACGCAGGCCAGTTCTGGAGATATTAAGAGCCCACACTACTGACTGTCAAAGACCCGGATGATAATGTTAAGTCTATGGGGGCGTTCTTTTCAAATATTTCGCTGCAATTTTATTCTTTTTACAGGTTTTTTTTCTTGCATAGGATATTTAAGAATCGACAACTGGGCTAGTTTTTTACATTTTACATTTTGGTTTTAGATTTTTTTTTTATATTATGATAATTTCAATTTCAGAATCGGTTTCGAAAGTTAATTTTTTTTAAATCTGAAATCAAAATCGAAAAAGTAAAATCTATCCAGGTTGTAGATCGTTCTCAACTGTCTATGGAAAAAAAGCCCTTTAAAAATATTAGAATTTAAGTGAGATACTTTAACCCCTTGAGCTCTGGTGGTAGAATTTTCTACCATATAATTTTAATTCCGAAATGTCACAATGGCACTAGTAAATTCGAAAAAAAATATTTGAAAAAATGTTTAATGCATTTTTTGTGTATATCGTTAACGGATTTTTTTCTTTGCAAAATACTGGTACCAATGTGACATTTGGAATTTTGAAGAAATTTACACCTTAGAGCTCAAAGGGTTAAAAGAACGTCCCCATAGACTTAACATTGTCATCCGGTTCTTTTTCAGTCTGTAATGTGGGCTCTTAAGCTTTGGGAAATGTCCCCATAAACCTCTTTAGGAATCTGCGTTTATTGTAGAACAGACCACGCTCTATCTTAACATCACTCTGGATCATTTACATTACAATTACGTGTTATCTGTCTTCCGAAATGCAAATGGAGTCTTCATGCGAGACAACGCTCCACGTCGCAGGACTCGGATTGGTTCCAGAAACAGAATACTGAATTCCAGTTAACATCCTGGTCACCTAACTGGACGGATTTTAATCCGACAGAGCACATTTCGGGTGTCGTTCAACGGCAGCCCAAAGCTCAAAAACAACCATTTATGGGACTGTCCCGAATATGCTTGAACAACCAATACGATTTATCTTCGGTCATCTACATAGAACTTGTGGAATCCATAACAAAGCGATTTGCAGCTGTTTTTCGGATGTTCGGTTGGGCTTTGGATGTTTTTAGGTAAGTGGTCATAATGTTTTGGTTCATAAGTAGGGGAGAGGGGGGTTAGTGTGGACAACGGGTTAGTGTAGACATTCAAAATAGCAATTTAAATAATGTAGAAAAAATTACCAAAAAATTTACACAAACTGACAACATTGTACTCTTTACTAAGCAAAAATTTAGTAGCAAAGTTTTTGAATAGTTGCAAGAAGTTTAATTTCATGCATCAAAAGTAAAAATACGATTTCTTTTTCATTTTTGCAGCACAAAGAATTTAAATTTAGAATCCAATAAACAAGTTGCTATAAGACAAGTGTAAATTGTCTTCTTTATTTCTATAACTTTCATTAAGATATTAAATTGGTTAAATGAGTATAACTGAAGAATAACTTCACAATGTTAGCATGGGGTTAGTGTAGACACACTACTAGGGGTTAGTGTAGACAGCTTATTGTACTGCATAATTTGTATTTTAAGTACTAAATTTATTATAATGTAAAGATTTACAGAAAGTATGTTTACTTACAAATGTAATTACTATATTAAACATCAAATAAGACTATTTTCCAAATAAATAACCCTTTAACGCCTAAGAAAGCTCAAGACGGCCCTGTCACTTACATCCTGAGAGAGCCGCTCCGGGCCGGATAGAGGAAAAAGAGGGGTGCAGGGTATTGAAGGAGGCACGTTTTTCCCCATGCTTTGGGGTTGGTCTTTGTTGTAGCCGATCGTTTTGCCCGAATGACAGTGATGGAATGGTTTGTAATGGCTTTTTTTATCAGTCGAAATGCTGATAGCCTGTCTTTTCTCGTAAGCTTGATTTTGTATAAACAATAAATGACCTACGATTTCATGCATAATGCGAATAAAAGCACTATTAAAAATTGTCTTCTCTATATTATCCCTTCCCTTTTTTGATAACTCATAAAGTAATCACTTCTACTTCAACGTATTCGAGAAGTGACATTTATTTAATTGTGGATTCGGCTCCTTTCTTTTACGAAATTAGATTGGGTAACTATTTAAAATCGACCAAGATACGAAAATCTCGAAAAAAAATCGCATTTTATTAAATAGGCTACAGTTTTTAAGATAAAATGATATAAACTGCGTAGAAATGTAATAATTAGATCAAACAATATAATGCCTTTCATACTGTACTCACCGCAGTTGCTGTGCATTCTTCCACGATTTAAATGCATTAGTCTCAGAACGTTTATTATTGTTCAGTTTGTCACATTTTAAATTATATGTAGAGGTTTCACAAAATTAAATTACAATCAAATATTTTTTAACGCTACCTTGCATCACTTTTTCAAAATAAAATCTTTTACACACGCTTTGAGAAAATTTGCAAGAGAAATATACTACAAAATGTATTTTTTAAAAAAGAATGGTCTGGATAAAACATAAAAATGTCCGCCTATAATTTAAAATTTCCGATACCCCCGATGTAAATATGATTTGCAAGGAAAGGGACAGAAAATTTATTCTATACTATATTTTCCGATATACGTTACTTAAACACATGTTTGCTATAAAAAAAAAAAATACAGAGATTTTAATGACAAGAAGAAATATTTTAAAATAAATATAGATATATTTTTCCTACTCTCATGCTAGTAAAATCTATGATTCCTACAGTAAAATTTACATTTTTAAAGTGCAATCATAGATTTTTTTTAAGTAAACTACTGTTAAAACAGCAATTATTTCTAAATTTAGGACATCCAAACTGTGTGAACTGCGAACCGATGCCTTATTTGCCAATGTATAGAAGTCGCATCATCTTTTCAAAATTTTTGGAAAATTATAATATTAAAAAAAGAAAAGAAAAAAGAAGAAAAGCACATATTTCACATTGCTGAAATAATTTTTGATCGCAAACACTTAAAAACGACAAAAGTTTCTATTAAAAAACTGTAAAATCTTTTTTTTTTTCTGCCAATGGTGAGCTTTTGCCAATTTCAGTTTGGGAAAGCCTGCTAAATTTCGTTATCGGCAAACGATCGTTTATAACCGAAAGTCTAATTCATGTGTCGAAACGTACATAAAGAAATGCATATACATATATAAATGAAAGAAAAAAAATGTATATGAGCTAAAATGTGTCAAAAAGATTCTAATTGGTACATAAACAGGTTTTTTTTTTTTAAATCGATATCATTGAATAAATTGTCATGCTAAATTTTATGACAAACCACCTTTCTTCGTAGACTAAAATTAGAAAAAAAATTCCTCCATCTTCTTATAGTATTTAAGAAATGTACATTTTTATTTCATTTTCTGTACAAAAATATTATTTCCAGTTTTTAAAAGTTATAGTAGCGAAAGTTGCCTATTCAGTTTTTGTCTTCTTTTGTACACATATTTTATTCTTATCAAATTTCCACATGCTCTTACACGTTATGATCAATTAAGTAAAATATTATTTTTTAAAATAGTTTGATTTTAATTACTAAGTACTAGTAATCGTTATAATTACTATTATTATTTTTACGGAGCTTTTTTTTTCTTTTGTCATTAATCTTTTTTTACTGCGCACCTCGCTGAGCACAATATGTTACATTTTTCTGCATAACATTTATCAAAAACGTTACTCTATCGTAAATCTTATCAAGGTTTTAAATTTTATTATTTCACATAGGGAGACTTTTTGTAGTGTAGATTTAAAATAAATTTTAAATACAGTGAAAAGATTCCGTGACCCGGCCATTCTCTTACACAGATGCACTGTACATGTTTTGTGGCGCTCAAATGCATTTCAGCACCTGTTATACAGAAGAAACAATTTCAAGAAACGAAAATATTGTCTTTTTTTTAAATTTTCTACAAAAGTCCAAATTTGTTTATAACAATAGAGTAAGTAACTTATGTTGCACATATATAAAAAAAACCTGGAAATGGCATAAAGTGTAACACGAACTCTACTGCAAAGTAAAAAACTGGTTTGACAGTTACGTGAATAAAGAGTTTCGTACAGCTGTCTTTGAAAATTGCTTGAAAAAAGTCACAAATGGATTATACCAACTTTTGTCATTATCTCAGGAGAAAAAGCGGAATCAGAAAATACTAAGCTATAAAAGAAGTTTAGTTGCTGTAATCGTAAACAGCATTGTAAAAATAGTTCAAGGTATCAATAGGCATTTTTAAGCTTACTCGATCAATTGATTTTTGCAGATGTGTTAAAAAAATAAAATTAAATAAAATTAAATTAAAAATACTATATATGTATGGATATTTTACAGGCTTAATTACGTGTTTAAGTTATTTGACAAGAAAGAAAAAGAACAAACAGAATAAATTAAGGAACAATTCTAAACTTATTTGTAAAATTTTTTGGCTTAATATTTTATCAACTCGACGGTAGGCTCAATTCTATTTTATTTCGTCTTCTATTAAAGTTGCTACATTTTTTTTCATTGTATTACATTGTATAACCACATAGCTGTGGCTTCATGAAGTGTATCATAAAAATATTTCAATTTACTTTAGATATAATACATTTGTGAGACAATAAGATACTTGAACAAATTAATTGCTCAGATCAACCCCCCCCCCCCCCATTTTCTTAAATAATTCATTGATACAACAAGGGAAAATATTAAAATATTAAAACCTTTTCGTGAACAGCAGATCAACGTAATGTCAAATACTATTGTGTTACAATGAAATTAGAAACCATGTAAGATGTTTAAATTCCGATAGTTTATTTTTGTAAGAATTTTGATAGTTTGTTTAGAAAACTTGATATGTGGTCAATGTAATGAAAAGAATTTTTGAAGAACATCTGGAAGAAATTTTATTATTCAATGGTTTCAAGACTTCATAAAAGATTGCTTTTTTAGAGTAAAATAAAAAATCTGAAAATGAGAAAGCTGTAGCAGCAGCAAAATATGTACATTTGTTTCTGCCATTTCTTACTTTTTTTTACATTTTGCAATGAAGAAAAGACCTCTTTAATGAAGACTTTAAAAAGGTGTATGGTTAGTTTATTTTTTAGAATATACATTAAGAATTTAAATTGTCATAGCCGTAATGCTCAACTTTAATAAAATTAGAATCGTGAAAATAGCATTATTTCGTTCTTTAGTATCTTATTTCTTACTTTTTACAATAATTTGCATGAAAAATGGTATGACATGAAATAAAAGTTTTCCACTGACAATATAATAATTGTCAGTGGAAAACTTTATTCTCCTTGTCCAACATTCAAAAATTTCAAATAATTTTAAACTATTTTTTATTTATGAAAATTCATAAAATGTGCAAGCAATAGTATTAAAATGCATAGAAAGCAAATAATCATTTCATATTCCTGCGAATGAGTAGTTTCTTGCAACATAATTTACTATGCAACGACTTTTTTTTTTTTTTTTTTTTTTTTTTTTTTTTTTTTTTTAACTGCAGCGTTTTAAAAAATCGATCGAATCAAAACGCAATTTCTGTCACCGTATTCATGGAAAAGAATCTGTATTTTAAAGCAAGTGTACACTACTAAGCAAATCTTTTTTTTTTTTTGTAACATAGAAATCTGTAAATTATATTGCAAATAACACTTTTTTTAATCAGTTAAGATTTGTAAGCGATTTTAATATTGCTTCTTAAGTAACGTTTATTAGTGCTACTATTAAATTCCAAGTAGCTGTTATATATCATGAAGTAATTTTTTTTAACCTCTTGCGGCGCGGTGGTATATCTGTGAAACCACTTAATTTTAATTCCCAAACGCCACATCGGCATCGGAATTTTGATTTTTAAAAAATTACACTTTTTTCAATGTATGAAATAAGCTCTTTTTTTCTTACTTACAAATAAAGTTCTTTTCAAATTCCGGTGTCAGTCGTTAATTTCAACACTTAAGGAATGAATTTGCCCTGCGCCTCAAATGGTCAACTTAGACATATGAATCGGGACCGTAGCTAAGGGGAGCGCTATGGGCGGCTCAGCCCCCCAAAATATTTTGAGACCTCCCCCCCTGAAAAAGATTCCAAGGTCACTAAATGATTTTCTGTTCCAAAAATTCAAATGAAATTCTGTTCAAAAATCTAATTTAGTTTTGAGACCCTTTCAGAGTTTTGCAGAATTACTAAATTGTATCTAAAATAAGTGTCTTAACACTCCCTCATCCTATTTGTACATATGAAGCTGTTTAATTTTGCACCAGTTATACACTCAAAATTTTCATCATCATATACTTTTCTTAGCATAAAATGAAGTTATTACAACAGTTTAATATGAAACATAATACTTACAATGTGAATATGCACTAATTTACCTTTCTGCGTCAGAGAGCGAGAGAGAGAGAAAAATTATGAGCCCCCCCTACAATTACTTGAGCCCTCCCCCCTATTGTTCACTTCTAGCTACGGCCCTGATAAGAATTGTTCAGGTGCTCTCAATTAGAAATCATGGAAACGATAAACTTTTTCCATTTTTCGATAGAAGAGCATGTTCTTTGTATGTATACATTATTTGCTGTATCAGGTGGGTCAATGGAAAATCTTTTTTGAATAAAGGATCTTGTTTAAAACAATGTTAGAGGCCTCTCTTTCACATATAATAAATTATGAATACACATTTCTGATAACTAGCAGGGGAGACCGAGCTTAGCTCGGTCAAAATTAACTTTGTGTTCAACTCGATATAGTATTTTCACTGTATCATTAACTCTGCATTATTACTGTAAAACATGTTTATAATTGTATTATTTAGAAAAACAATCAATAAGAAAACTATGTTTTTATGCGCATGTTTATAAATTTTACTTTATTTTAAAATTTATAACGAAAGTACATCGATCTAAATCACTTTTTTAGCTCGACTCTGATTGGTTTAACCATGCATCACGAATTTTCTTAAGAATGTATAAAAAAATTCTTTACATTCTGAAAGACAATATTTTTTGCTAGATATAGCCAAATTTGGAGGCATTCTTTCATTTGGCTCCAAATACATGTTTTGGTTTTCGTAATTTTTATAGTCGATTTTTTGGGCATATGTCGCCAATATTTTGTCAAATATCACCAAGTTATTGGCTTTTGCCATATTCTCGTGACCCTGACCCGTATTACCCAAAATGAGCCACTAATCAAATTTGATCAAGCATGTGACATAGCTCAATCGTCTTCAGGTAATCAAAAACAGTAGAATATAAAATTGAATCAAAATCGTTTAAGCCATTTTTTAGGTAAAATTAGCTTGGCAGCATTCAGCAATGAAGCGAAATGACCCACTAATATAATTTTGTTTAACATGCGACTCAGCCCAATAGTCTTCTCGTGACAAAAAACGTTTTGTTTCAAAATTTAGGTAAAATTGATTGAGTCGTTGTTATATATAATTAGAATGACCCTAGCTTTTTAAGACCCAAAATGACCCACTAATCGAATTTTCGCGAGCATGTGTCCAACCCAAATGGTTTTCTCTTGCTCAAAAACGATATAATACAAAGTATAGTCCAAATGGTGAGTACCATTTTCTATATAAAATTAGCATGATCCATCATGACCAACAAATGACCCTTATAATCGAAATCTCTCGAACGTGTGGCCTAGCTCATTAGTTTTAGCATGCCGAAAAACATTAGATAGAAAATTTAGATAGAATCGATTGAGCCATTTTTTAGATATAGTTAGTTTGACCCTGACCCCTTATGATTCAAAATGACCCATTGATCGAATTTTCTCAAAAATCTGTCATAACCCAATGATTTTCTTGTGCCCGAAAACGAAAAAATACAAAATTTAGTCAAAATTGCGCGAAACGTTGTCTAGATAAAATTAGAATGACCCAAAAGTGGCCCACTAATCGAAATTTCTCGAACATGTGACCTACTCCAATGATTTTCTCATGCCAAAAATATGATTTATACAAAATTTCGTTAAAATCGACCCACCCATTCTTTAGATATAGCTTGACCTTGACCCATTAAAATCCACAAATGACCCTTATAATCGAAAGCTCTCGAATATGTGACTTAGTCCATTAGTTTTCTCGTTTCTAAAAATTGTTACATACAGAATTTCGTTAAAATTGATCCTGCCGTTTTTTAATTATATATAGCTTGACCCAGACCCTTTATGATCCAAAATGACCCATTAATCGAAATTTTTCGAACATGTAACCTAGTCTAATGATTTTATCGTGCCAAAAAAATGTTGCATACAAAATTTCATTAAAATCGATCCACCTGTTCTTTAGATATAGCTTGACCATGACCCATTATGACCCATCATGACCCACAAATGACCCTCATAGTCGAAATCTCTCAAACATGTGATTTAGCCCATTAGTTTTCTCATGTCAAAAAACTGTTACATACAAAATTTCGTTATAATCCATCACGCCGTTCTTTAAATATAAATAGCTTGACCCAGACTCTTAATGACCCAAAATGACCCATTGATCGAAATTTTTCGAACATGTAACCTAGTCCAATGATTTTATCGTGCCAAAAAAATGTTTCATACAAAATTTCATTAAAATCGATCCACATGTTCTTTAGATATAGCTTGACCATGACCCATTATGACCCATCATGACCCACAAATGACCCTCATAGTCGAAATCTCTCAAACATGTGATTTAGCCGATTAGGTTTCTCATGTCAAAAAACTGTTACAAACAAAATTTCGTTATAATCCATCACGCCGTTCTTTAAATATAAATAGCTTGACCCAGACACTTAATGACCCAATATGACCCATTAAAATTTTTTCTCTAACATGTAACCTAGCCCAATATTTTCTCGTCCCCGAAAACCATAGAATGCAATTTTTAGTCAAAATTGCGTGTGAAAATCTCTAGATAAAAATAGCATGACCCACAATGACTTCAAAAATGACCCACTAACCGAATTTTCTCGAACATGTTACCTAACCCAATGGTCTTCTTGTAATCCAAAACGATGCAATATAAAATTTGGTCAAAATCGTTAGAGCCGTTTTTTAGATAAAAATGGCTTGACCCATAATGACCCAAAAATGACCCACTAATCGAAATTTTTCGAACATGTGACCCAGCCCAATAGTTTTGTTGTGCCAAAAAACGATTGGATAGAAAATTTCCTTAACATCGATCCAGCCGTTCTCTACATATAAATAGCTTGATCTTGACCCATTATGACCCAAAATGACCCAATAATCGAATTTTCTCGAACATGTGACCTAGGCCAATGGTCTCCTCGTGCTCGAAAATGGTAAAATCCTAATTTTTGCGAAAATCGTTAGTGCCGTTTTTGAGATAAAATTTACACACACAGACACACACACAATTTTTGCTCGCATTATAGTATAAGATATATATAGAGAAAATATATAGTATAAATAAACTCATCGCTACCTTAAACTAAATATTTCGGATAAGAATGAACAGAAGAACCATAATTTCCGGTGTATAATCCTCGAATTAAACAATTGTTTTCCCAACCCAGGAATTTTTTTAAATAAAATGCAAAATTTTAAATTGCCGTAAATATTTGGCTTCTATAACTAAGTGAAATTTCTGGGTCCAAAAAGAACTGTTTCATCCGCGGATTACACGTCGGAAATTATGGTATGTGGGGAAGATTAGAGCAAACATTCATCAAAATGACAGTTCAACCACGCCTCTCCCTTTTACGCGTGTAGAAAAGAGGAATACTAGAAATAGACGAGTCCACTTTAAAAAATACTCCCCTTTTTCCTTCAGGGTTTAAAGGTAGTAAGTTTTTCGCTGTCTCCGTGCTGAAAGAGTTAAGATTAAAACCTGTCTGAAACGGAATATTTTTCTGCTTTTTTGTTAATTTCATCTTATCAGGTTTCATTACATTTTGCTAAACTTTCGTAATAAAATTTTATCCTTAAATTTCGGAGAGGGCTGCAGTATACCCTCTAAATGCGCGACTGAATGAACTCGATTATAGTTAAAAGACGCACCTTTTATTTTACAGGAACTGAAAAACATTACTTGATTCTTTGGCATATAAATAATAATTTCTGAAAAATTCTCGCTTTTACTCAGTAAAGGTACATTGTTAACAAACTCATACGATTTGCTTGTAAAGTGAGGAAAAAATGATAATTTTTAAAGGATAATACATACAGTAAATTCTCTGTAAGGCGGAATCTGTATAAGACGGCAGTCTGTGTAAATCGGAAAGATTTTCAAGTCCTTTTACGGAAATTTTTCTCGTTTTCGCTTTATTCCGCCAAAGACAAGTTTACTTTAATTTTATTTGAAACCAAACTTCCACTGTGATATGATTGAATTAGAGTTTTCCTTTAACAAGTCTCTTGATAATAGTTAAGAAAATAAAAGCTTTCAAGAGAAAATATGAAATAGTGTAAACCCATGCATTCCTCATATTAAGGAAGCAATGTAATACAATTAATGTAATTTTTAAGTCTTTCAAAAAATAATATTCCATAAACGGAAAGTCCAGAAAAATGATTTGTAGTACGTGCACTGGTACATTTGTTTACAGTTTTTTTCCTCTGATGAATTTTTAACGCATAGTAAAAGAAAGAACGTAATTACTTTCTTTTTACACAACCAACTGAACCTGATAACATCTTTATCTACAAACGTGATCAACCCCGCTCGCCTTCTCGGAATTGAGTGTCCTGACCGGAAGCCCTCGACTGATCTCTTGTAGAAGGACTGGGAGAAAGAAGTATACAATTATCAGTTCGAGGCATTATTTGAAACATTTCTGGCTACAAGAATTTTCAGTTCACGGCGTTTTTGGAAAGGACTTTGTGAAGTGAAATTAGACGACACAAGCATTATAGAGAAGGATTTCCGCAGACTGATATATCAGCCAGCGGCAGTTGGGAGGTTAAAGATATTGCTCGATGCATAGCTTTAAAATATCCAAATAGTGTATTTTTAAAAAAATGACAGCGTGCCACAGAGTCCTTATATAAAAATCATTCATAGTTTCGAAAAATTCGCTTTTAAATAGAGCAAGTCATCCAAGTAACGAATAAAAAATTAATATCAAAGGTTGTTATTGAGCGATTGTGAAGAAATTTACATATTTGAAATCAGCAGAAATTCGTCACCTGGATATATAAATATTAAATTTATAAATTTAATATTTGAAAAAAATTACAGGGCGTCTATAAATGCCAGTACCCACCACCGCCCAGCTGTCTGCGATGAACACCTGCTAGCGTTATGAAAGATTTCTCAAAATTCTGGTTTTTTAAACGGAAATAAAATGAGATTTTATAAATAGATTTTAAATGAATTTTTCAACTATTTATTGCAACAGGAAAATAATTTTTAGAATTTCTGAAAAATGAATTTTTTCCGTATCTAGCTGTCTGATTTTTGAGATTTTAGGCTCATTAGATTTTAAAATACTGCCCTTTATATATAAAAAACGGAGTACATTTATCGCTATGGTAGCCCTCTATTTACATTAACCCTTTTCCCTCTCTTCCAGCTTTCGAAGAAATATTCTGTGGTTTGATGAAAATTTTTGCTTCTTTTAAATTATGAGGACTTTTCCATTCAGGAATTAATTAAAATTCAGGAATTTTAATTAATTTCTCAACTAATTATTAGAATTTTAAAATTCTGTGGGCCAGGTACATTAGGAGAAGCCTTGAACAATCTTCACAAAAAAATTGAGCCTCGTACGTGCCGTAGTTTTTGCTAGCCATTGCAGACACACACACACACACAGAGAGCGATTTGCTATTTTATTAGTATAGATAACCAGAGTAGGTGATTAAAAAATTGAAAAAAAATTACTTAAGCTATCAGTAATGACATGACAGTTAAATTAGGATACTTTCTTTTAATATGATCCTGATGAGAAAAGCAAAATTTTAAAACACTTTTACCATCCTTTACTTATATTTCAAAAGTCATCATTTTTTATAATTAACAACAATGTATCAAACACACTTACACACACATTTTGTTTTTCAGTATTATGGGTAAGTCAGGGGACCATTCCCTATACAAAACTAACATTCTCAGCTTAAATATTGATAAGTAAATTAATTTAACCATCAAGTAACTTTATTGTGAAAAATCAGGTTTAACAAACGTTTTGTTCACTCAAATTCATAATTTCACTTAAATACTTCACTTATTTGGAGTTTCTTCTTGTTTATTGCGCACAAACGGTTTCACACCAGTATGAATAAACAGATGGCTGCCTGTGGAAAGAATTTCTTTTTGCATACCTTACATACAAACGGTTTATTGTCAGTATGAACTAACAGATGCTTCGTTAAACAAATTTTTTGAAAGAATATCTTGACAAATCTGTCTTACACAAAAGATTTTTCTTCAGAATGAATTAAAAGATGTTTGCTTAAAGTATTCTTCCAAGTAAATTTCTTGTTGCATATGTCACATTCAAAAGGTTTCTCACCAGTATGAGTTAAGAAATGGCTGCTTAAATGGCCCTTTTGAGAGAATTTCTTGTTGCATATATCACACATAAACAGTTTCTCACCAGTATGAGTTAACAGATGGCTGCTTAAAGCATTCTTTCGAGCAAATTTCTTGTTGCATATAACACACACAAACCGTTTTTCACCACTATGTGTTATCAGATGCCCCCTTAAATCATTCTTTCGAGAGAATTTCTTGTTGCACATATCACACACAAATTGTTTCTCACCAGTTTGAGTTAACAGATGGCTGCTTAAAGCACTCTTGTCAGAAAATTTCTTGTTGCAAATTTCACATACAAAAGGTTTCTCACCAGTATGACTTAACAAATGTCTGCTTCAATCTCCCTTTTGATAGAATTTCTTGTTGCATAGCTCACATACACAAGGTCTTTCACCAGTATGAGTTAACACATGGATGCTTAAATGGCCCTTTTGAGAGAATTTCCTGTTACATACCTCACATCGAAATGGTTTCTCACCAGTATGAGTTAACAGATGGCTGCTTAAACTGCTTTTTTGTGAGAATTTCTTGTTACATACCTCACATTCAAATGGTTTCTCACCAGTATGAGTTAACAGATGCCTGCTTAAATGGCTCTTATAAAAGAATTCTTTGTTGCATACTTCACACAAAGACTGTTTTGGCAGAAATTCTTGCATAACTCACAAATAAATTGTTTTCAGGGCCGTGAGTTAGGAAGCTGCTTTATTCAAAACGATCTCATAAGAAATATTTTGCTGCGTTGGTTTTACACATTGAAGATATTTTGAGTCATGTGATGTGTTAGATTAAAGATTTTATGCATCTGGAAGAAAATAAAATTAATTAATATCAGTTTTTATAATTTATTAAAAAAATAAACTTATCACGAAAATTTAAAATCAACGTTGAAAAAGAAATGTAATAAAATTTCTATCATAGTATTAAAAACTGCAGTAGATTCTCAATTATCTGAAGTTAGCGGAATCAAAATTGTGTCAGATGGCTTTTCTAACAGTACAAAGATTAAATTGTAAATAAATAAAATAAATAGCAACATTTTAAAAATAAATAATTTATAAATAAAATATAAAGTAAATTTAAGTAGATAATTTTATAATTTAATATCATCTAAAGAAAGGATGATACATTTATCAAAGTATAGAGAAAAATTAAAATTTTATTGTGGCTATGGCATTTTAATATGTAAATGTGTTTAGTAAAGAATTCTTCGGATTTTTGAATTTTTTTTAAACTAATGTATTTGCTTATTGCTGAAACATGCCGTATCATTTAATATAGCTTACACTGTAATTAAATGATGTAATCAGTGGCATAGCCAAATGGATGCCATGGATTCCCCTCGACTCCTCAAACGGAGTATCTGGGTTTCTCAATCGCGTAATCAACAATACTCAAAATTACTAAACCGGAATGACAAAGAACGCATGAAAATTTTCATTTTAGACAAGTGTTTTTCTTAAATGGGTATATTTCAAAGTTTTCTTTTTGCCTGGGCAATAAACTTTTCTGTTTTACACAAATTTTCGACATAAACATTTTCCGTTTTAATTGTATCCCCAAAAACTATTAAAAAGCATTCACTCTGTAGTGTACCTGCGAAGAGTATAAACATATTACAATAATTAAGCATCGGGAGATTATAATTCTGTGAAGGTGACCTATCTTAAAATGTAAAGAATATAAAATCCTTATATATATTATAAATGTGAAAGTGTGTCCGAAAAGTTGGAATGGAATTGCCTTCAAAACGGATGGATTAATGTCTTTGAATTTTTGCATACAGATAGATTATAGATCTGAAATGAACATAGGCTAATTTTTATTTATTTTAATCAAATATTTTTCTTAATAATTAAAATTTTCATTATTTTTCATACAGAATAAATTGACAATTTTCCCATAATATTTAATCATTTTTCTTTTTTCGTTGCCAAAAAATAAAAAAACTGGAATAATTATTTCTCTTCAGTAATTAATTTTCAATTGAAAGATTTTCACGTGATAAAACAAAATGAAATAAATAAACACAAAATCTAAAAAATGTCATTTTGACGTCATATTGGACGCAAAACATAAATTTTAAAGTATTCATTTTTTATAACACAAGGTATATGAATTTTGAGTCAGTGCTAATGTGACGTCATATATGGAAAATAAAATGGATTTGCTTTGATGTTGGAATAGAATGAGATTGAGTTATGATATCAAATATTATTATTTAAAGAAAATTATGTTTATCGTCTGCGCGTGGTAAATTTAAATATGTAATTTATAATTTGAAAATGAAATAAGTTAAAAAAGAAATATTAAAAGAAAATGAATAGAAAATAACTAATTTATGCCGAAAAATCATCTAAGTTGTAAATGGCGTAATGATTAATGTAAAACAATTTTTATCATTCTTATAAAGGTTAAAAATAGATTAACCAACAGAAAAAAAAATATATTTGAAAAGCTTTAATTCTTCAAGCTGTTCCGTTTAAAATATATGAATAAAAGAAAACTTTAAAAATGTACTTTCTAATTTAAAATCTAAAGATTTAATATGATTGAGAAAAAAAATGTCTTTTCTCTCTTTCAATATCTCAATTTAAGCATCGGGAGCTCGAAATGCATTGGGACGCAGTTTGTAAATGGTGATTTGCAACCGGATTTTAATTCCACATTTCCTTTAGTTTAAAGAGTAAAAATATGTGGTCACTTTTTTTAAAAAAAAATTTATACATACAACCAAAGTTGCAGATTTTTAAGAATTTTGCAGAATTTTCCGAACATTTTTTTGTTTTTATTTTACGAAAATAAATTCCTCGATTTTTATGATTTTATTAAATCCTGTGTTTTGACACTTTCTAATATGGTTGAAAAATGTTTACGACTTCGATCTGTCTGTATGCCAGATGCCGTCTGTCTGTCCATTCTTTAACGTGAATAAATATAGTAGGATTCCCACGAAATTAATAGATGTTTATGTGATTTATCATAGCATGTTCGGCATTGAAAATGAAGCATTTAGCAGTCATAGCTCAATCACATGAGTACTCAAAAGGAGAAGCATTATTTAATAAGAAAAAAAATTACGATGTATTTTAGTAGGGTTAGATATATCTTAAATATAGTGAAAATTTTATGCATTTTTAAGGTGCACAAGAACATGATTATTATCGAATATTTTAAGTGTAGTATTTATAGTATGTGTGCAGGGAACTCAAAAGTATTTCATTATATTATGTTCTATGAAGAAAAAAATCATTTGCGGGGTATTTTAATGATGCTACTCTCTCACAAAAATAATGAAATTGATATCAATTTCTGAAATGCACTAAAACAGGATTTCTGCTGGGTCAATCCATTTCAAGTGGTCCAGCACTGGTCGCTCGACTATTTTTAAAAAGTCTGAAATTTTTTGTACAACAACCCTAACATGATGGAAGTTCAAAATGACCGTTATTTTAATTTTACAATTTTTGGTTTGTGCATAGCGGCCATCTTTGTTTCATCGTGTGCAGCAAATTTCTCAGATAGTATGATACACAACATTGTAAATATCTCGTCTTTTATTTCCCCAATTGAAATGGGGTTTGCAGCATTTTGTTCAGAATAAAATAGGCTAAATATACAGTGGTAGAAAAATTTTGAAAAATTAATTTTTACATGTAAAATTTTAGCACACTATTTAAGATTTTTGCCAAAATCTTTCCGTTTGCAAGAGGAAATTTTTCATGCAAGGAAAACTGTCAACCTTACACAATTTTTTTTACAAATAGGTGAAAAGTGCGTGTACTCAAACGCCAAGTCCCAGATCTGGGAGTTGATTTCTCTTTGCGAAAAAATTCCGAAATTCGTCAAAAATTTCAAAAATCGCACTTTTTAGGTTTTGATATCTCTGGTGGAGCACGAGATAAAAATCTGAAATTCTGGCCTTTGATAGTATTGTGTAGTAGTGTTATGTACAAAAAATTTCAAGAAGGAGATTTGACTATAAGCTGTGATATGACACGGACAATATGTGAAAACAATAATGCCAAACTACTGTACTCTACTATGTAATTGTTCAACAAGACTGTCAACCTTCACAATTTTTTCTACAAATAGGTCAAAAGTGCGTGTACTCATACACCAAGTCCCAGATCTGGGAGCTGATTTCTCTTTGCGAAAAAATTCCGAAATTCGTCAAAAATTTAAAAAATCGCACTTTTTAGGGTTTGATATCTCTGGTGGAGCACGAGATAAAAATCTGAAATTCTGGCCTTTGATAGTATTGTGTAATAGTGCTATGTACAAAAAATTTCAAGAAAGAGATTTGACTGCAAGCTGAGATATAACATGGACAATATGTGAAAACAATACTGGCAAATTATTGGAACCTACTATGTAATTGTTCATGCCTCTAAAATTTTAAATTAATTATTTATGGTACAAAGTTAAATGTTAATTATAAATATATTCTTCAAATCTTGTGTGCGATTTGAACAATTCAGAATGTATGCTAAGCCAATACAATATTTGTCCAGAACAAACCTACTAGAAATGCTATTGCAACAATTTTACTCGGAACACATTTCAGTAAAAGTAAATTACAGACAATGGGTTACAACTGATCGTGTTGACATGGTTTCAATTATTAAACCTAGAGAATTTCATTCAAGTTAACAAGGGATGACAAGACTTGGGTGGCTTCAAATAAAATTTTGAGAAAGAACAGCCTAATGGACTGACAACAGTAACTGGTCGAACTCATAACATTTTTCGTAAATAGTGTTAAGCTCTTTGTTCAGCATATATAGTATCTTTGTAAATTAAATGTTTATTATTTAACTGTTTTCAACAAACGATATTTTCTGTGTAAATATTGTAATAAGAGACTAATCTCATTTCTCCTAATGTACTCGTAATAGCATTTCTTAACATTATTTATCAACGTATCTCAGCTTATAGTCAAATCTTCTCCTTGAAATTTTTTGTGCATAACACTACTACACAATACTATCAAAGGCCAGAATTTCAGATTTTTATCTCGTGCTCCACCAGAGATATCAAAGCATAAAAAGTGCGATTTTTGAAATTTTCGGCGAATTTTGGAATTTTTTTTACAAGGAGAAATCAGCTTCCAGATCTGGGACTTCGTGTATGAGTACACGCACTTTTGACCTATTTGTAAAAAAAATTGTGTAAGGTTGACAGTCTTGTTGAACAATTACATAGTAGGTTACAATAGTTTGGCAGTATTTTTTTCACGTATTGTCCATGTCATATCTCAGCTTGTAATCAAATCTCCTTCTTGAAATTCTTTATACATAACACTACTATACAATACTATCAGAGGCCAGAATTTCAGATTTTTATCTGATGCCCCACCAGAGATAGCAAAGCCTAAAAAGTGCAATTTTTGAAATTTTTGACGAATTTCAGAATTTTTTCCGCAAAGAGAAATCAACTCCTAGATCTGGGACTTGATGTGTGAGTACACGCACATTTGACCTATTTGTAGAAAAAATTGTGTAAGGTTGACAGTTTTCCTTACATGAAAAAATTCCTCTTGCAAACGGATAGATTTTGGAAAAAATCTTAAGTTTTGTGCAAAAATTTCACCTATAAAAATTTATTTTTTAAAATTATTCTACAACCGTATATTTAGCCTATTTTATTTTGAACAAAATGCTGTAAACCCCATTTCAATAGGGAAAATAAAAAATGAGATATTTACAATTTTGTGTATCCTAGTATCTGAGAAAATCGCTGAACACGATGAAACAAAGATGGCCGCCATGCACAAACAAAAAATAGTAAAATTAAAATAACGGTCATTTTGAACTTCCGTCATGTCAGTGTTGTTGTACAAAAAATTTCAGATTTTTTAAAAATGGTCGAGCGACCATTTTTATATTTTCTGGACCACTTGAAATGGATTGACCTTGCAGAAAATGAGGTCAAAGCATTTAACATTCATTTACATGGTCACAGAAAAGAGATTGGTAACATAATATTCTACGAGAAAAAACATTCCCAGCGTATTTTAATTGTTTTGCACTATATCAAACAAGATGAAATTAATACACATTATTAAAATTCACTAAAATATGCTTGCACTTGAATATGATTTGCATCACATTTATTGTTCATTTACAGGGACACATAAAAGACTTCGGATACAATACTGTATCCGAAGTTGTATCCTGTATTCCGAAGTATGGTCTATTAGAGAAAGATTGCTGAAGAGCATTTTCAATTATGGTAAGCAATTTAAGGTTAACAAATTTTTTGCATAATTTGTCGTTTGCTTAAATTATAAAAAGGACTAAAGAAAATTCGTGAACAGTACTGAGACTGAGCGTGAGTTGATTAAGTTAGTTTTAATTTGAATTATGCATTTTTAAGTTTAGATTTATTTATTATAATAAGAGATATATGTAGAATTTAAATAAAATCATATATCGGACTATAAAAAAATGGATACATGGTCATTTGTTAAATAGGAATTCCCAGAAATGTTGATTCCATAATTTTTATTGGGTTTTTGCTTCAATAATTTCAGCTAATTTTGTGGGCCATATAAAATACTGCAAGTAATATACAGGGCTATACAAAACAATTAAAGTACATTTCTATTTATTATTAGAAATTGCTGAAGGGGAATTTTAATCTTCGTTAAATTTTTCTGACTAAACTATATTTTAGCATTCTATTTCGAAAATTTACACATATATAGATCATAAATAGCTGCGCAAAAGAATGGGGTCGACAAAATTACGTATTTTGAAAGTGTTAGGTATTTTTTTATTATCTAAGTTTAAAGCATTAATTTTCTTTCTTTGATATGAAATTCTTAAATGTACAACATGATTCTGTAGAACATGGAGTGCGTTACAGTAGTTGTACAGTATAAGTAATTGTCGTTATAATTTAGTGATTGTTCTTATTATCTGGTACAACATAACATTTTTTAAATCCCTATAAGTAAGAACCACTATATTGCCTCCTATAAAATGGAATAAAATATGTGTTAATTATATGTCTTTTAAATTATCATAAATAAAATGCTTTGTTTAGTAATGCGTTTATCTTTTTTTATTGCTAAGTGAACAAAGTCACGGGTAACAGCTAGTACTTAAATAAAACACATATTTGTTACTCAGAAAATACTCTCAAATTAGTTTGCAGGTAGACTTTATTAAAATTACTTCAGCATGCCACTGGCATCGTTAAGTTGGAAACTTACTTACCTGATGATGCGAGTTGTACAGTGACTTATTTGATGAATTGAGTTATACAATTACTTATACAGTTAACAGTTAGTAAGAATTAATTTATGTTTTGAATAAATGTAATGATACAATATGAAAATTTAAAAAAAAATAGAATATTACAAAGGAAATCAGGATTACACAAAAACAACATTACATATTTACAGTTCCTAAAACTTGAAACCTGTCTAAAATGGAACATTTTGCAATTGTGTTTCAAGCTTGGTAGGTTTTTGGAGAATTTGGAATCTCCAGGTAAATGGAAACATTTGACAGTCCTGAAGAATAAATACACAAGTTACCTGCTAAGATGGAAATGGGTTTTTGATGGAACCAACTGTTGCTGACAGTTAAGGGAAAAGACCAGTTTATACAAATGCAATAACGGCACACTGATCGAGTTTCGAGATCATTATTTTTGTTCATTTTATAATTCTATATTAAACAATATTATAACGTAATGTGTTACCTAAAATTAATAAAAGTAACTCTATTCTGGTACTGATTATTTGTGAACTTTTATTACTTCTTTTAAAATACCTTAAGAGGTTATTTCAGTCAAATGAAAAGACCCGTTAGCTAAAGCTAATAGTATGGAAGACATTTATAAAGATATCTTGGTCGCATTTCAATATTTTAAAATCATTTTTTTTAATTGGGTAGCTGAGATTTGATCTGTATGCATGCCACTTTTTACTTTTTTGATTTTTATTGCAGATTTTTGTATGGGGATGCTTCACTTTTCAAACTGGTTCTGAAAGTGAGAGTGTCCACATTAAAAATATTTGCAATCAAAATCATCGAAAAAGCAATAAACGTTCATTGTAGAAATCGATCTCAGGTATCCAATGGGAAAAAATAATTTAAAAGTACTGAAATTCAACTGAAAAATATTTATGAATTTCTTCAATAGAATTAGCATTAGCGAATGGGTCTTTTCATTTGACTGAAATAGCCTCTTAAGAAATTTGAGTCTAATTTATCTTCTGTTCTAAAACATGCTGATGATGCCTTTTCAGCTCTAAAAAAGTTTCCGTCAATCACTGAGCAAGAAATAAGGAACTGGCGCTTAAAAGTTTGTTGTGACAAATTCAAAAGAGCAGAATTCTTTGCTACAGAAAAGTTTGATACATATAATCCTTTAAATCATACAGATTCCTTGTCAAGGTTGGCTATTCGATGTAGAGAGATAATACATCTCACGAAAAAGTTAAATAATATTTCCGGAGATCAATTAAGAAATTAAATAAAGACTAGATAATGCCCGTCAAGATTTGACAGTAAATAACTTGAATGCTTCATCAGAAAAATGATTGAATTTTTAATTAGTTGCTTTTAAATTTGTCGATTCAAATTGTGGTGAATTACTATATTACATAAGTGATTTCTATTTTTTTTTTTTTTTTGACGATAGATGGTCTAATCTATTCGATGATGTAAAATAGTTTTACGTTTATAATTTACAACTAATTATGTTTGTATTTTATCAGAAATGTAGCTAAAAATACTGTGTAAGGTATTTATTTTTGCTTACTACGACCTATTTTCTTTCTGCCCCCCACCCCCTCTCCAGCAACAATATTTACCATTCACCCTTGAAAGCTGTCATGCTTTTATTTTTATCTGTGTCATTCTCTAAAATCATAAATTTGAAATTTGATGCAGCTAACTATTTATAATATAATTATTTTTATTACTTGAATATTCTCATACGTTTTTATACATCTTTTCAAATATTAAATCATGGGTATCAATGTAAATTACTCTTTGCTTTTAATATTTTAATCATTTTAAAAATTGTCTAAATTTTCATTATTTTGGTTTTATTACTTATTTTAATATTTTATCACATTGCGAGCATTCAATATAGTTTCGATTGCAATATTAATTACATTCAAATTATTGATTAAAAAATATAAACAAAGCAAAGAACAGAAATCTGCAAAATTCTAAAATCCCCTCAACCTCTGTTCCCAAGCAGTGTGGATTTGAAGGAGTCAACTGTACTATATGCTTATACATATTTTTATTATTTTATATCTTTCATATTTTATACATTTATTATGCATGCAAAAGTAAAACAAAATTATATTACAAATATTTAGATATGTTTATATTACATTTACACAAAAATATCTCTGAAAAAAAGCCAGAAAATTATAAATTTGAAAAAAATAATTATAGCAAAAATATATATGCAAAATTATTATTTATCCGTTAGTAGCTTCAATAATAAAAAAATCAACCTCGAATGCTGAAGAACTCAACAACTTATATTTAAAAATATTTAGAGCCAAAAAAAGCAGAACAGGATATGGAATTTTTCCCTAGTTAAACTGCTCGAATGGTTTAATAGTTTAGTCTAATGCAAAAATATCAGAAAAAATAATTGACAACATTTAAGTATGTCATATATTAAAACATAAAGTAGTTGCATGTACCTATATTTTTTAGAATATTGTATTAGAATTAAAATGTATTTTCAGTTTCAGTGTTTAATGTTTCTAAATATGGTTTTTATTACTGTACTTTACCTACGGTAAACTATTACTGTACCTTTATGAGACAAGAATAATTTAAGAAAAATACATTTTATCTTTATAATAAATAATTAATCATATATTATTGATTATTAACAGTGACTGGTTGACAGATCAGCAAAAATGAAAGTTACATCACATTAAACTTCGTGCCATTATTTTATCAAATAGCAAATTGTAAAGTATTGAGTTGAATAGAAACCTGAGAAATTAACGTACCTTAATATTAACAAAAGGTTGAATACAATAAATTTATGTCTTAAAAGTTATCTAATATTACAAACAACGGAAGAGAGAAAGACGCCAAAAAAAGAATGAATCGTGAATGACATAATGATTCATTAAAAGTAATATTGATTCTTATGAATCAAATACTTTTCAATTGATTCATCTATCAGCCAACGAGAATCATTTATTTTGCTAGCGTCTCTTAGCTTAAAGAAAAAATATATAATTTTCAACGCGTATCCTCTGATTCTAATAATATCTAATCTTTTAAATATAAACGTGGTGATCCATCCTCTTTGCTAAAGTAAGTGAATGGTGGGATGTGTTTCATATTTTACTCGTCACTAAAAATTCTCCAACTTATGACTTGATCATCTTATAGCAAGAAAACTTCATGTATTGCAACTTTTATTTTCACTGATATTTGACTATTTAAAATGTTATGAAAAGTTTTTTCTAGCATATCACATATTATTTTAATATGTGAACTAAATATCGATTTAACATCATTAGCAAGTGATAAGTACTTTGGAAGAATAAAACTTTCATCTTACTAAAAGAACTTATTTAATACGGACACATTATTTACAGCAGACGATCACAGATACACACAATCGGCATAGAACACAATTGCCGCTTACATAAAACATTCTATTTACATTTTTACTTAAGTTGCGGATACAGTTAAATACACCACATCTCCTCCCTTCCTAAACTATCACTACAAGTCCAATCGCTGAGGAGGTCTCCGGATTCTAGTAGATCGGCGAACTGGTTGTGGTGTTGGAGTTGGACCGTGGACACTGAGTGGAGCATGCTCTGATGTAGTAACTGAGACTGACGTTGCATCAGTCGTCTCCGCCTCCACACTAGTGGGTGATTGTGCTAACTCAGCACTAGTTGTCGGAACATCAGCATTTTGAACAGGAATGGCAGGTTTTGAAAACGATCGACGGAGCTCGCTTTCTTTTTCCTCTATGTCTCCTCCATCTCGTATTTGATCGACATGCCTACGCCACAATTGGCCATTTACATCGACAGTGTAATGTAGCTGTCCATCTTTTCTAACGACTTTTCCAAATCTCCATCTCTTGTCGCCTTGCCTGTAATTTCGAACAGCAACATTGTCGCCAATTTCGAATCCCCTATCAGAGAATTCATAAGTCCCTTTACGAACTTTTTCTTCCACTCTGCTTTTAAGATCAGGACGCAGCAGATCGATTCTCGTCCGAATCTCTCTCTTCAACATAAGCATGGCTGGACTATGAAGTGTCGTGAGGTTTGGAGCTTTTCTGTATTGCATAAGGAACGTACTTAATTTTTGTTGTATTGTGCCACTATAATTTTGCATTGCTCTTAGAGATTGTTTGACTGTAAAGACGTATCTTTCGGCCTGCCCATTGCTAGATGGTTTAAATGGCGCAGTGGTCTTGTGTTTGATACCGTTATTAAGCATAAACATCTCAAATTCAAATGATGTAAATTGTGGACCGTTGTCACTTACCAGCATGAGTGGCAATCCAAATCGAGCGAAACAATCTCTTAAGCATTCGATGGTTTTGGTTGCTGTGGTGGATTTCATTGGATAAGCTTCCAACCACTTGGAATGAGCATCTACTATAATCAGGAACATATATTCAAAAATAGGCCCAGCAAAATCTATGTGAATACGTTGCCACGGTGCACTAGGATACTCCCAGCAATGCACCTTTACTCTCTGTGGGTCGGTTTTGTACCGAGCACAGTCTACACAATTCTTTGAGCAATTTTCTATATCCTTATCGATGTTCTTCCAATAAACATACGATCTAGCTATAGCTTTCATCTTAACAGCACCCAGATGACCATGATGTAATTCTTCAAGCACCTGAGCTTGATACTTTTTGGGAACGCACACACGCTGACCTAACATGACACAACCATCTTGTAGACTATATTCTGCTTCTCTCCCTCTTAAAATTCCTCCATTCTGTAAAATATTAAGCAATGGGGCGAGGTCTGCATCCAACAGAGTTTCTTTGGCTAAGTCTCTAGCTGTGAGAGGAAGAGTTTCGATTTGTGCTAACTGAAATAGATCAATTTCATCTTTAACGTCTAGCTGTTCAGAGGTGTACGGCAGCCTAGACAGAAAGTCAGCGTTACCATGTTGTTTTGTATTACGATACTTAATGTCAAACTGAAAGGATTGTAATACTAAAGAATAATGTAACAATCTTGTCGCTGCCAGAACTGGGAGACCTTTCTTCGATCCAAAGATGGCTACTAAAGGTTGGTGGTCAGTTAATAATGTGAATCGTCTCCCTTTTAGGTAAAGATAAAATTTCTTGACACCCCACACAATTGCTAGTGCTTCTTTATCAATCTGAGCGTATTTTTGCTCAGTTTTTGTGAGGGTTCTGGAGGCGAAAGCTATTGGTCTTTCCGTTCCATCAGGTAAAGAGTGGGAAAGAACCGCCCCTACTCCTACAGGAGATGCGTCAGTTGCCAATATCAATGGCAGTGATGGATCATAATGCATTAGGACACGCGGAGAACAAATTTCATTTTTAATTTTTTCAAAAGCTTCCTGACAATCCTTTGACCAAACCCATTTCACACCTTTCTGTGTTAGTTTATACAAAGGATTCGCTATTGTAGCCAAATTAGGACAAAATTTTCCATAAAAGTTAACAAGCCCTAAAAAACTTTGTACTTCCTGTACGTTAGTGGGTCTAGGAGCTTTTGAAATCGCAGAAATTTTCTCATCAGTTTTATGTATACCGTTTGCATCAATTTTGTGCCCTAAAAATTGAATTTCTTTTTGAAAAAATTTACTCTTATCTAAATTTAATTTTAGCCCATGGTCTTTACATTTCTGAAAAAAAAATCTTAAGGCCTCTAAGTGTGATTTATCATCTGATCCAGTCACTCAACCATAAAAACAGGAAACAAAGTTTAACATCATCCATAAAAACTTTGATTCCTTCCATTCCCTGGAAAAGACCATCAATATACCTTTGCCAAATCGCTGGAGCAGAATTTAAACCATACATAAGTCTTTTACATACATATAAACCCTTATGTGTATTTATCGTTAAGATCTTTTGACTATCCGGATGTACTTTCATTTGTAAATATGCATGTTTAAAATCGATTTTTGAAAAATGTTTACCCTCATTTAAGCTTGAAAAAATTTCCTCTAATTTTGGTAAAGGATGTTGTTGTACCATAATATTTTGGTTTACGGTAACAGAATAATCTGCACATAAGCGTATAGACCCATCTGTTTTTACAACCGGGACAACTGGTGTTGCCCAATCAGAGATCTCTACTCTCTCTATGATGCCTTCCTTTTCAAGCCTATCAATTTCTTGTTCAATCCTGTCTTTTAAAGAAAAGGGTACAGGTCTAGCTCTGCAAAATTTTGGCACTGCATCAGATTTAAGTTCTAACTTTACTTCATAATTATTAATTTCCCCTAACTTATCGTCAAAAAGCTCTTTATACTCTTCTAACAATTTACTCAAATTATAGTCATAAGATGTTCTTACTGCTTTTATAGAATTCCAGTCCAAATTTATACTATATAGCCATTCGCGGCCAAAAATTGTATCCAAATTTTCCTTAACAATATACAAATTTAATTTAAATTTTTTATCTTTGTATTCAACATCAACAGTGACAAAACCCAAAGGTACAATTATTTCACCTTTGTATGTTTTAAAAACTACTTTTGTGGGTTGAATTCTTTTTTTCGAAATCTCACGAAATTTTTTTATGCTCATTACCGAGACGGCCCCTCCAGTATCAAGTTCCATACTCACAGGTTTATTTTCAATATTTACTGTTAACATAATTGGAGGTTTTCTTTGCTCCTCCTCTTTCAGCGAGTTCAAATCAAAAGAATACATTGGGATAACATTTTCACTAGAATACAGGGTATCTACCTGCTTTTGTTTTACCGTGTTCCCTTTTAACCCTTTTTTCGCTGCAAAACAAGCTTTTCGAATGTGCCCGATTTTTTGACAAAAATGACACTTAGCTAATTTAAATCTGCAGGAATGTTTATCGTGATCCGTTGCTGTACACCGTGTACAGCTCGTTTTTACTTTCTTTCCCGAAAGATTTTGTCTTCCAAAGTTTTTCTTTTGCGAAACAAATTTTGACTGCTCATTATTTTTCCTCACGCTTAATTCTTTAATTTCTAAAGATTTACCCATTATCTCATTTGCCCCTTTCATAGCTTTCTCCATAGCTAAAGCAATTTTCAAAGTATTCTCAATATCTATATCATCTTCCTCAAAAAGTCTATCTAATATTGCTCTATCCCTCAGCCCGCTTACGAAAACATCCCGTAACATTGTGTTCAACATTTCTTGTTTATATTGACAAGGAATTGCCAAGGAGCGAAGTTCAGCCATAAAAGCACTGACACTTTCCCCCTCCCGTTGCTTACGATTTAGAAACACATGCCTACTAGGAATTATAAGCGGCGTCGGAGTGAGATGAGTTTTTAATGTATTTTTTAGAATAAGGTAATCTTTATCGGAAGGATTGTCAGGAGCTAGCAGGTTTTTCAACAAATTATATAATTTTGCTGACAAACTAGAAATAAAAACTTTCCCACGTTTGCCATCCGGAACATTTTGAATATCCATGAAAGCTTCGAAGCGTTCTAAAAAAGAATCAAAAGCTTCATCTGTTTCATCAAATTTTTCAAATTGAACTGAAACTTTAGCTTCTTGCGTTTTCGGATCGGCAAAAGTGGTTAATTTCTCTAATAAAATTTTATTTTGTTCTATTAAACTTTGAACCAACTGCTCCATTTTAAATCTTCTTTAAAGATAAATACAAAAAGAATTTTTTACCTTGGCAGTCTTCGGCATCTAATGTTCGTGAATCCGATACTTTTTCATCCCATACATCGTCGCCAGATATCACATATTATTTTAATATGTGAACTAAATATCGATTTAACATCATTAGCAAGTGATAAGTACTTTGGAAGAATAAAACTTTCATCTTACTAAAAGAACTTATTTAATACGGACACATTATTTACAGCAGACGATCACAGATACACACAATCGGCATAGAACACAATTGCCGCTTACATAAAACATTCTATTTACATTTTTACTTAAGTTGCGGATACAGTTAAATACACCACATAGCAGACATTTTCACTTATCTATTTATTTAAATATAGTTTAAGTTACGATTTTTGGGTAAAGACGAGGAATTTATTTGAATTGTGATTAAGACTTTTATTTAAATGTTTAATTTTAGATCATTGTGTTCCTCACAAACTGAATTTGTCTGTATTGAGTTTAGTTAAATGAGAATATTTTTTAAATGATTTATCCTAAAATGTTTATTCCTAACAGTAATTATTCACATGATATAATACATATAAAGATTATAAAATTTACCCAAAATATTAGAACAGCTTAAAAATAAATAAATAAAAGCAAGGGTTTAAAGAATCTCAAATTTTGAAATTCCATCGTCTTCATGAAGTAATTTAGGTAGCAAGTAGTAAATGTTGTGGCTGCTCTGATAAAAAATATTTTCTATTGCTCCTTAACATTTGGCAAAAATGCTCTTATCTCACCTGCTCCTGAAAAATACATTGTACCAACTGTGATGTCACTGTTAATATCACTAATTCAGGATTCCTGCTGGTCATGCAATTAAAAAATTTGGGCAAAAAAGTCAGGGCATTTTTTTCAATAATTGAAGTGATGAGGGAATTTTTGATGTACTTACTTTCCGTCAGCATCTCATTTGTGGTTGTAAATGAAGAAAATTTGAATTAATTATTAATCCAAACTAAAATTTGTAAATAAAATGTATAAAAGCTACAAAACAATAGCATCAGATGAAAAAATTGAAAATTCTTTCATTGCATACTTTTATTTTAGCATTTATCTAATTTTAAATTTTCCATTGTGTTGAGTTTTACAACATAATACAGTCAAAGTTCTATAATCCGCACAAATTGGAGCCAAAAGTTGTGTGAATTATGGAATATTGCAGATTATACAGCATTATGGATTATGTGTCATTATATTATTCCCAGACTGTGTTTTAATTCTATAATCAGTAAAAATAAAAATGAAGAAAAAATAAATATGAAATTTAAAGATTAATTTAATAGGCTATCTCAAAAAATGCCTTTTTTAAGTTATTTTATTAAAAAATTTATGTGCATTTAAATAAAAACAATTATGTAGGTTCTGCAATACAGTTTGTTTTTTACTCTTAATAAAATAAAAGAGTCATATTTAAAAAAAAATATGTTTTATTATAATATTTTTTCATTTTTTTAATTATTTCTTTTTAAAAAATTGTTTTTGGATCACTAATTTGTAAATTTTCTTAACTATATTTATTTCACTATTTACATTCATAAAGTAATGCATTAATTTATAAAGTAATTATAGAAAATTGTAGATTACAAGGGCACAGATTATCAATCCTTGGCTGTATTTGATATACAATATTTTTTATATACAGTATGAAGTATTTAGATGAGCACTGTTTGTCTAGTTTATGTTCTAAATACACCATTAACATTTACAATACTTCTGTGTAAACCAGGCTTTTCGGCTAATACAGCAGACTCCCTGAAATTCATACACCTTCGGAGCAGAGGTTGTGCGGATTTTGGGTCATCACTTTGTTTACATTTTTTAAACAATGATTTGAATGTAATTAATAATGCAATCTAAATTAACATGAATACTTGCAATATAATAAAATATCAATATAAGTAAAGACATAAACTAAATTAATAAAATAAAAGATAATTTTTAAAATATTAAAAGCAAAGATCAAATAATTAACTAATAAAATATAATTAAATATTCATTATAAAGATTGGATACATTTTTTCTAAATTATTCAATGAAACTTTCCTCACAAAGTACATTACTAATTCACTTCAAAATCATAAAATAAGGAAGTTTAATTTTAGGTTAGCCAGACTTAATAACCAAAAAAGCTTTATTAATACACTATATTGCCATTGATTATGGGACACTTGCGATTTTAGACATTTTACTAAATATCTAGAAAAATACACGAGGAATCATCTCGAAGCTCTTAGTGTATAAATATAATAGTATACGTCATACATCGCCGTGAAGATTTTTTACCGAAACTCCATAGGGGACCGTCAACAAATTAAAAAAGAATGAATATCTTTTGAATAACCCTGTCAAAACTAATGTAGCAAAAGCGCTCAAACTCTAGATTATGATTGAATGCCTTATTGTAATACACTGTGTTCATTTTTATGCAAATAGCATGCATACTCGCAGAGTAATTAATTTTTTTATAAAAATGGTCCCAAATTTTTCCAAGTTTTTTCGTTATAATTTTCAGAGTTCTTAATATAAAATAATATTTTTTTCAGAAAATATGACAAACAACATTGTACATAGTACCATGTAATCAGAATTAAAAAATAATGAAAATTGTATACAAAATGAGTTGGTTTACTAAATAAGTTTTTACTGCGCATGCGTCAACGATATCAAAATTTCATTTGCATATTATGTTAGCTAAATGTATAGAGCAACTTTTGTGAAAGTCACAAAATCATAACTTGAAAATTCTGAAAATAATCGTCAATTGAATAAGTTGAAAATCCGTTATTCTCCAAATGAAGCAAAAACAAGAGGGGTTGTATCCATATATTCATTGATTAGTGTCAATATAGAATACACAATACGGGATGTTACGACTACTTTTGGATAAAATCCCTCATTTTTTTGCTTCATTTTGGAAACAACGGATTTTGTCCTTATTCTATAGACGATTACTTTCAGAATTTTCAAGCTATAATTTTGAGACTTTTACAAAAGTTGCTCTATACATTTAACTAACATAATATGCAAATGAAATTTTGATATCTTTGATGCATGCGCAGTAAAAAATTATTTAGTAAACCTACTCATTTTTCATACAATTTTTATTATTTTTTAATTCTGATTACAGGGTACTGTGTGCAATGTTGTTTGTCATATTTTCTGAAAAAAATATTATTTTATATTAAGAACTCTGAAAATTATAAGGGAAAAACATAGAAAAATTTGGGGCCATTTTTATAAAAACCTTAATTACTCTGCGAGTTTGCATGCTATTTGCATAAAAATGAACACAGTGTATTACAATAAGGCATTCAATCATAATCTAGAGTTTGAGCGCTTTTGCTACATTAGTTTTGACAGGGTTATTCAAAAGATATTCATTTTTTTTTAATTTGTTGACGGTCCCCTATGGAGTTTCGGTAAAAAATCTTCACGGAGATGTATGACGTATACTATTATATTTATGCACTAAGAGTTTCGAGATGATTCCTCATGCATTTTTCTAGATATTTAGTAAAATGTCTAAAATCGCAAGTGTCCCATAATCAATGGCAATATAGTGTATATAAATATATTTGGGGAAAAAATTGTGATTACCAGTGATATCAACAATAACTTGGACTTTTTTAGAAATGAGTTTATTCTTCCTTCATGAAAAAGCATGAATTCAGTAATATTAATGAAAATTACATATTAAATATATATGGAATTGAATTAAAAATAAAGAAGTGAATCTTTGTCCCTACATCTGAACTAAAAGTTTCATTGTTTACATTTGTAAATTATGTGTGGATTTTAGTGTTGCAGATTTGAAGGAGTCTACTGTATACCATAACAAAATTAAGATTTCTTAACAAAACAATAATTTAACAAATATGCAATTAAACTGCTTACTTAAAAAAACCTGCTGAAACTATTGAAATAATACTAATAATATTTATTATTTTTTTTACTTTGAAATTGTATTTTTTTCATTCACCCCACTCTTCAAAAAAAGTGTATATATATCTAATCATAAAATTCTTGTGTCACAGTGTTAGGTGCCACACTCCTCTGAAACGGCTTAATCGAACTTGATGAAATTTTATATGTATACTCAGTAGGTCTGAGAATAGGTTGTTATCTATTTTTTAGTGATAAGGTTGGCTTACCCCAAAAAAACAACTTAAACGATAGTGCCTTCAATTTACATGCTATGATGTCATTAGAATTATTGTCCATGTCCATTCATTGTTGGACTGCTTTGTGAATCACTATCTCCGTGGTTTAATATTTTTTACTGTTCATGCAAATGAATCTCTTGCACTTTTTTTCTTTATGAAGTCAGAAAGTAAGTTGAGAACTTAATTTTAATTGAAGTTGTCATAGAATATATGTTTATCAGAATATAAATTAGAAACAACAACATTTGATGTTAAATAAAATATTTGGCACAGATTTCATACACTCACTGTGTTTGGGGCGATGTTTTTTATAACAATTTAGTGATAACTTTATTAATATCAGTTACACACACATTTTAAAATTATTTTATATTATTTAAAAGAGTAAATGATAAATAAACGATATTTTATACAACAACTATGTAGAACAAAACAGTTTACGTCATTATCTATACCTATGTTATAAAGAGGTAAAGTTTGTTTGTAGAGGCTAATCTCCAGACCTACCCAACTGATTTCAAAAGTAATGGTGTCAAAATGCAGATTGCTCGGAATCAAATATAGGCTATATCTTATATTTATGCCACAAATTCGAAACTACTGGACTGATTTCAATAGTAACGGTACCAAAATCATGGTGTTCGCCTGGAATCAAACATAGGCTATATCTTATGTTGTCTATACATATATTATAAAGAGGAAAAGTTTGTTTGTTTGTAGGGGCTAATCTCCAGAACTATTAAACCGATTTCAAAACTAATGGTACCAAAATGATTGTGTTTTCCCAGAATGAAACATAGGCTATATCTTATGTTGATGCCACAAATCCAAATGAGGTGCAGGAACAAAAAACTTTTTAAAAATGTGGTTTTTTTTTTTGTGTTACGAAAGGGACTACAAGCATGAAATTTAGCATGGTAATTAATTATAAGATAAAAATGATCTCTAGCATTTCTCTAAAAATTCGAATTTTAATCATCATCATTCCACCGCTTTGACAAAAATCTGTTTCTTCACTAAATAGTACAGCATTCTTAATGATCAGAATAAAAATAGTCTTTAAAAGAGGTAGAGTTATGATGTAGCAAATGCTGCACACTTTTAATAAAGTAAAAACTTTCTGAATTCAATCTGTAAGCAATCTGAGCACATATCAAACTGATTTCAAAAGTAAATTTTTGGTGATAGAATCTGCTAAAACGTAACAAACGTAAGCTACATTTTACTTAGGTGACACTATCAACAGAGGGTGCAGGATCCAAAAGTATTCAAAATGAAGACTTTTATTGTAGTGAGGAGTCTAAAGACTTGAAATTCGGCATGGTAGTTACTTACAAAATATAAATGTCTTCTAAGAACTGCAGGGAGTAAATGTGAAATTAAAAGATGTGATGCAAAGGAGCAGTCAGAAAAGTGCTCTAAAAAATTCATAAATTACGATTTCAGTGCAAGCTCAGGAATTAATAAACCGATTATAAAAGTGAGGATTTTGTATCAATGGTGACACTCTCTGTTCTTACATTCTAATGATCCTCTGTGGTTCTATGCTAGTACCGTACATGGGGTAAGCAGAAACAATAAATACTTTATAAAAGCCTTTAAAAACTTTCTAAACTACGTTTCTTTGGTATATTAGGAAATATCAAACTGGTTTCAAATTAAAATTTGTAAATTAATGACCGTCCCTTTTCTAACATAGGCATTTTATGATAATACGACTACCCCTCGGGGGATGGTAGACGCTTAGAAAACAAATTTGGATTGTGACATGATGGTTAATTTAAAAATATAAATGCATACAAATATTGTTTTTATTAAAGAATACCGTAAAATCCCGTTAATCCGCTCTTCCCGATCAAACGCCCCCTCCCCACTTTATAAAGAATTTGAAATTTTCAAAAAATCCCGAAAAAGCGCCCTCCCTCCCCATTCTCAAAGGCAATTGAGAGTGAGAGGAATCATTATGAAATGAATGAATCGTGAATCTTTGATGAAATGTGCGTTTTTTTGAGATTTTTAAATTGAATTCATGCTTTTTTTTTACTTTTTTTACAAATTTCTCCCTTTTTCTGCGTTTTTTCGACAGATTTTACGTTTTTTTAAAAAAACCATTTTTTTTAAGTATCAAAATTCATTATTCATTCAACGATTCATTCATTTTATCATTATTCATTCCTGAAAATTTTATTGTACGATCGTAGAAAAATCCTGTGTAAGCGCCCCCCTCTAACTATTGTACGATTTTTCGTCACGTTTGGGGGGATGGATTAACGGTATTTTACGGTAAATACTTCAGATGAATACTGAATGGAATGTATGAATTGAGCATAAAAGTTTCAATATACTTTCTAAATTATCGTTTATTTAGAAGTATCTTTAGTTCTCCGTATTATTTTATGTCTTAATTTCGGAATAATGCATGTAATAATAAAATTCAGTCAAACTGTAGCGTAAATGGAAGTTTTTGAATTATTCCTTAATACATTATTACTTTTAATGAAAATCAGATATATAAATATCACTTGGTATATTTTGACAATTACGTAAGAAAAGCCGCTGATAATATACATATATATCTTGATTAGTAAATAGGATAAATTTAAAATAAATAAAATTGTCCATAGTGTTTTAAAGCTGTCAATAAAACCTGTAAGCAAAAGACGAAAGTTATTTTTATTGAAAGATCAGTTTTATGAATGTCTTTTAGTACTTAATAATCTTATATGTCAATGTAGTTTTTTAAGTATATTAATACAAAAAAGTATCAGAATTGCTAATTGATTATAAAAGCTGTTCAATGATGATAATTGTTCATCATTTCTTTCTCAAATGATGCTAACTTTGTTAGTGAACCACAAATTCTTTTTTGTACATTCTTGGATTCATATTTGAGAGATAAGAGAATCATCTCGGAACCCCCCCCCCCCTTGAAAAAAAAACTGGTTATTGGGCAAAAAGGAACATTGGTAAAATGTTCTTCACAGCCATTGGTGTTTTTCTTCTGTTTACCCGCGGCTGATTTCACATGGGTAAGCAGGGGCAGAACAGCTTCACATCATTTATTTAATCTTGAAGCTTTATAACTCAATGGTTTATATATATACAGTTGACTCCCTCAAATCTGCACCCCTAAAATCCTCAACTCTTTAAAATCCGCACATATTTTATGGATGTAAACAATGAAACATTCAGTTCAGATGTTGGTGCAAAAATTGATTTTTTCAGTTTTATATCAATTCCATACATTTTTTAATTTATAATTTTTGTTAAGGATATTTAATTCATATTTTTCATGAAGAAAGCGTAATTTATTTTTGAAAAAATAAAGATATTGCTAATATCATTGGTAATCACAATCTTACCAAATATATTTATGTATTTATCAAGCTTTTTTAGTTATTAAGTCTGACTAAGCTTGAAATAAAGTTTCATTACTTTGTTGTTTCTGATGTGAATTAGTAATGTACCTTTATGAGGCAAATTTCATTGAATAATTTAGGAAAAACACATTTCCTCTTTTATAATGAATATTTAATTGCACATTATTGATTATTAACTTGACCTTTCCTTCTATTATTTGAATCACTTTAAAAATATGTAAATTTTTATTATTTTAGTTTATTACTTATTTTAATATTTTAGTATATTGTATGGATTCATTGTACTTTTGATTTCATTATTAATTACATTCAAATTATTTTAAAAAAAATGTAAACAAAGTAATGACCAGAAATCTGCAAAACCTCTGGTCCCGAGCTGTGCGGATTTGAGGGAGTCTACTGTATATATATAGTATTGCTTGGTTATCCTGTCAACCGATTTCGCCAAATTATACAAATTAAGATTATTTTCATTTTAAAAAACAGAAGAAGAACTAAATTAGTACAGTCAAAGATCTATAATCCGCACAAGTTGAGGCCAAAGGTTGTGCGGATTATGGAATTTTGCGGATTATAGAGTATAATGGATTATGCGTCATTTTATCATTCTTAGACAGCATTTTAATTCTATAATCAGTATAATATGGAAAGATAAATATGAAATCTAGTAATTAATTTAAAAAGTAATCTAAAAAAATGCATTTTTAAATGTTTACTTT
Source organism: Maratus speculifer (assembly GCA_964019185.1). Classification (NCBI taxonomy): domain Eukaryota; kingdom Metazoa; phylum Arthropoda; class Arachnida; order Araneae; family Salticidae; genus Maratus; species Maratus speculifer. The sequence goes on from OZ025296.1 coordinate 357,163,872, forward strand.
TTAAAATCGCCCCTCCCCACTTTATAAAGAATTTGAAATTTTCAAAAAATCCCGAGAAAGCGCCCTGCCTCCCCATTCTCAAAGGCGATTGAAAATGAGAGGAATCATTACGAAATGAATGAATCATGAATCTTTGATGAAACGTGCATTTTTTCGAGATTCTTTTAATTGATTTCATGCTTGTTTTGGCCTTTTTTTTTTACAAATTTCTCCCTTTTTTCAACAGATTTTACGTTTAAAAAAAGACAATTTTTTTCAAGTATCAAAATTTATGATTCATTTATTTCATCATGATTCATTCCTGTAAATTTTGTTGAACGATCGCAGAAAAATCCCGTGTAAGCGCCCCCCTCTAATTATTGTACGTTTTTTCGTCACGTTTGAATATTTAGTTCTCAGCTTGTGCTGTGTTTACTGTTAGGGCGCGCGATGCACACAAAATAGTGCGTTTTCAATAGTTATTTACTCTCCTGAACTTGCACAAACTGGAATAGCTACGAATGAACAGTCGTCAATTCGAACGTTCAGTAAGCTTAGGCACGTTCCGTAATACAGTTTAGTTTTTTACTGTCAATAAAATAAAAGAGTAAATAAAAAAAAAAATACATGTTTTATTATGATTTTTATTACATTTTTTATTATTTGTTAAAAAAAATCATTTTGGATCACGGATTTGTAATTTTTTTTAACTGTTTATTTCATTGTTTACTTTCGTAAAGTAACGCGGATTATGGGAAATTGCGGATTATGGGTCCGCGGATTATAGATCCTCGACTGTATAAGATTAATCAAAATACATAAAATGTTAAAATAAAAATTGCTTGGTGATGTAACAAACACGTGTATGTTTAATCTCAATGTAAAGTGGCATTCACGATCAACCATCATTGGCATTTAATCTCATAGTTTGGTGATAATTTTTTGGTTGACGGGATCACCAAGTAGTATTACATGTATGTATATTTTGAATGAATCAGAAAAGGAAATGATTCAATACCAAAGCGTCTTGTTTTGCAATGTTGCTTTCAATTCGTTTTCAGAAATGATTTTAAACTGTGCAAAACATTGAAATTTTGAATCTTTGTAATTGGGCAGATAAATTTTCTCATACTCATCTCAATTCAAAATTAAGTCTAACAGGGCTCAATCTTATTGATGGGTTTGCTGTTTGATGTTGTTACACTGTATTTTATTATTATAGTAGATTCTGTCAAATCTGTATCCATAAAATGTGCACATAATTTATGGATGTAAACAATGAAACTTTCATTTCAGGTATAGATACAAAGTTGTAGTTTTTTTTGTTTTATTTCATCTCGTATGCATTATTATACTAATATAAATGAACTGATTACTTTCTATAAAAAGAGAATAATATATAATTTTTTTTAAATCACGTTATTGCTGATAACTGTTGTAATCACAATCTTTTGACCAAATATATTTATGTACCCTATTAATCAAGTTTTTTTGTTTTTTATTAAAATTATTTTAATATAAATTAACAGAGAGTACTTTTCATAAGACAAGGGCCATAGAATAATTCAAGGAAAATATATTGCATATTTTTTATGCAAATTCAAATATACATTATTAATTTTATTTACTTGATCTTTACTATTATTATTTCAATCAGTTTTAAGTTATCTTACATTTTATATTTTTAATTTATTATTTTACTTAATTCTTTTAATATTTTACTACATTGTATTTGCTCATTACACTTTTGATTGCCTTATTAAATTCAAATTGTTATTTAAAAAATGTAAACTAAGCAAAGACCAGAAATCTGCAAAATTCTGGTCCCAATCTGTGTAGATTTGATGGAATCAACCATACTAAAATAATTAAGTAGTAATATACTAAAATGATATAAAAAAGGTATTTTGTAAAATGATTAAATTGTTGAAAAAGCATGAGGTCAATAATATTATCGCGAATTACAAATTAAAATATGTGTGGAACGTTTTAAATTAAAAAGGTTCTGTAATTTTGTCCTTGTATCTAAACTCAAAGTTTCATTCTTTATATTTGTGATGATGTATGGATTTTTGAGTTGCGAACTTGAACTGCTGTTTTAAATTTGATAACAATAAGTAAAAAAATGTATTTATTAAAATGGGAAATAATCTCGAATTAAATGATATGAATAAAAATTTACAAAAAATAGTCATATTTAAATAGCTGTGCATAGTTTTTGACTATTTAAAATTATTTTAAATGTGCTATTTTATACCTTCAACATAAATAGTGCTTAAAATAAATCCCCTAAAGACTTTCTGCTTCAGTTTAAAACTCAAATATTTCTGTATAAAACTACAATTTTTCGTATCTTTCTATGCAATAATTTCCTTAATATAAAACAAGAAAGATCTCCGTCCACAATAAGCTCATTTGCGTTAGTAACAGCTGTGGCTAATATATCTCTCTTTTTTTTAAAAAAACTGATATTTTTATCAAAGCTTGAACATAATTATATGCATTAATAGACATGTGAGTTTAATTTAATCATCTACAAATACTCCAGTTGAACTGCATTATATTTAGGGTCTTTAATGGTTTGATGTTCACAGAGTTCTTGTTAGATACAGAATAATTTAAACTGTATTTTTTTTTTTTTAAATGGTGTTACGGAAAGAACGAGCATATTTTCTCATCAATATTCTGCAGCTTTTAATATTAATTTTATTAAATAAGAAATTAATTTACAAAGAATTGTTCTTACAACAAAAATCAAATGAATAAACTTAAATCCTACAATCAAACTAAAAGGAATCTTAAAAGACTAAATAAAACATATTTTCAATAAATTTATGTCTGGCCATCCCTATAAAAATTTAAAGTTTCATTGAAATAATGAAATTTACTGCATGGTAGTTAAAAAAAAAAAAAAAAAAAAAAAAAAAGTTGTTCTACTAAAGCAAAAAATGAGCCAAAGCCAATTAGTTAGTAGAGATTAAAATATAGATAACAATCTTTTCCAACATATTCTAATAATTATATTGATAAGAAATAATTTATTTTTATATGGAATGCAAGAAAAATTAAAATTCAATGCATATCAGCTAAGCTCTTAAAAAACTTATAAAATTAAAATAAATTTCGATCAAAAATGTAATAATAATACTCCATTTAGATATAATCCTAAAAATATTTTAAATTGTTTAAGAGAAGCGTGTAATAATAGTCTCAAATTAAATCAAAACATCCTGAATTGTCTTATTTTAAAAATATATCTGAAAGACTATACTTTCGATGGAAAATTTGTTCATTTATGTTAATCGATTCAAGAAAGTTACTTGATAATCAAGTTAATTTCAGGTATTGAGTAATCAATAACTCATTTAATCAATAATTAGAATTGTTCGTCAGGAAAAACAGGTTCATCTCTATTCAAAATTATTTCTGTTCTAGATACCTATACTTCTGATGAAGATGTTGCGATAATGTATGATGATATGTGTAAAAATTTTCCCACTAGAGGATAAATTCAAATGCCAGATTCCAGAGTTGTGAGTTATGAATCAATTCAATTTTCAGAAATAAGCGTTTTGTTTTGTTTTTTAATTGAAGGAGCTATTTTTCTTAACTCTTGAAATAGATATTATTGATAGAAAATTTGGTTAAATTGGTAGATGTGAGAAAGTAAAAAGTCAGAAGTTGAACTTTCTGTTGCGGCGGATTTATTGATATGATTCATTCCTCATTCAAAATCCGCCATCGTGACTCATTTATGGCGTTGGCGTCTCTGCTTTTATGTGAATCTTTTACTATATAAAAGTTCTCTGTTAATACATGGACAATTTTTGAAATATAATGACCTTAGCAATATGACGGAGGGTTTTTAAAATTTATTGACCTATCCTCTATATTAAAATAAGCTAATGGTAAGTTTCGTTTCTTTTGCTTACTCTTCTGCTAAAATTTCTGTATTTTGTAATACAGGTATGCTAAACTGTTAATGATTATTAACTGGTAAAAACTGTTAATTTTAGTTCAGACTTGTTCTAGATAATCTAAAGAACTGATCTATATAAAAAGGAAAGAATAAATTTTAGAATTCTATTTATTATCATTTGTTTTCTGAGATGGGATAATTTGGGGGTATGGTTAGGCTTAGCCTAAGCATTGTATGATGGACAAATTTTCGATTTCTGTGTTAACTTTGGTATATTTTTAATTAGTTATATTTTATAATAAAATGATGTAAGAATTACATTTATAACACTAGGAAGTGTAATTTTAACATTGCAAAACAATTTATTTTACATTTTATTTTCTAAATGTAATTTAGAAAGAGAAGAATGATAAAAAAAGGTTTATACGTAATAATAACAACTATAAAAAACACAGAGGAAATTGAACATAAGAAAGAAATCTCAAGCAAAAGAAAGTCATAACATCCAAAAGGCAAAATAGTTATGAAAGCAGATAATATAAAATTCAATTATGAAGAAATAAAGCAAGGTTCATGAATGGAAATTAATTGCTCTTAAAAAAATTTAACACAATTTCTTTAATTTAAATGTAAAAAATATTATTTGAAAAAAAAAGTAAACATCTTGTACTAACTCCTCAATAAATCATCGTAGAAGAAATTATTGATGCCTAACGATTTAAAATAAAGTCTACTTTTATAAGATGTATTTAAAATTTGCTCAGGGGGGAGGGCATCTACATATTAAAACATACTCTAATTTTATTTATTTTTTTTCTATAGAAGCACCAAATTCTGAAAGTGTAAATGAACTCAACACCCTTCAATTATCCTTTGTGATATTAATACAATAGTTTTCCGAGAAATTATTTTAAAACTAGCATATTTTAGAGTCTGTATCCAAATTGATGCTCAATACTTGATTCTTGACCAATAGAGCCCCCTTCTTAATCAAGGCATCTTAGGCACCACTCATTAAGTCATTGAAGATTGCCAGGATAGAAGACATACATAGAACACAAGAGGTTTCGGTACTACCTGGATATCCTGTCGATCCATTTCGCCAAGTTATAGGTATCATTAAAGCCAAGTTATACAACTTGGCATAATTTTTATTTTAAATCGTAAAATAACAAATCAATTAGTAAAACTAATAAAAATGCAAGTAAAAGGTAGCATTTAAAATAACTTGATGACGTAACAAACATATGTTTCATGTTTAATATCAAGTAAATGTGATAAATAAGGAAATCCATAATTGGCATTTAATCTTAGATTTCAGCAATAGATTTTGGGTCGAAGGGATAACCAAGTACTACCAAAGTTTCAACATATCCTGTCATTTCTATCATAGATAAAACCTTAAACAATCATTTTACATTTTTTAAGCATAGTTTTAAAATTACTTGGCCTTTATTTATCTCCATAATTGTAGCTAAGTAATACAATGAAGTTACATGATGATTTATACCAGAGATTTTACAAACACTATGGTCTAAAATATTGAGCCCATACAGAAAAGTTAAATGCATTTTAGTCAAGCCTCGCACAATATAAACATTTGCTTACATTAAAATTAGGTTTAAATGGTAAAGTTAAACCCTAGAACTGCAGAAAATTTTACTCTAGTAATTAAAATATTCCACATCAAAATATTTATTTTAAACTATTTAGCTTATTTTTGGTTGGTTTAGAAATTAAATTTATTTCAAAGAAATTTCTGATTTATATTTACCTGTTAGCTGGTTAATATTTAAGAAAAACCCATTCTATTTTGGCTGAAGAAACTAGTGATAAAACAAGCACATGCAGTAAATCTAGTTTATATTGGAAAAAAATAATTTGCTTACATTTGACTAACATAGCCACAATCCTTCTGGATTTCTCAGTTTCATATTCTGCTGTTTTTGGTGCCATATTTGCCCTCAACAGTTTCTTCCAATATCTGGTCATAAACTTAAGGATGCTAATTTTTTTAAACTTTTTTTTTTTTGTGATTTAGTAACATATTTTTAGAAATGTTGTGTTGTGTTTAGAGATGTAAATTTTTCGGAAAAGTTGAAGTGGCGGAAAAAAACTGGTTTTTACCATTTTTTTTTCGAAAAACCCCCAGAAAAATTGGAAAAATTGATTTTTCATAATTGTTACTCTCAAATAAATTATGTTTTTCTAGAGAATATGAAATAATAAGCTTTTTCATTTATTTCTATTATAAATGGAAATTATTTTAACTTTATATAACTATACTACAAAAAAAGAAAAAAAAAGCAAAGCTTAGTCTTAAAAGTTTAGTTTCACCACCCTCAGAATTTTTATAATACTTTCGGGCTTTATTTAATGCTATTGTTTGTTGTATCATGTCTCTGTTGAAATGATTTTTCAGTTATATGTTCAATTACTAACTGATCTAATGTAAAAACTCGAGCCAATATCTCTGCAGTTTGGAATGAAATTAATTATACATCCCATTTACATAAGTATTGCTTTTAAGTAAATGATACTGGTTTAAAGAAACAAATTATTGCAGTTTTGTCATTATTATGAATATCAGTATTCAAATCTTCCATTGTTTAAAAATTGTGTATTTTTACAATATTACATTATTTTTCTAACAATCATAATTTTATTTCCTTTAAAGAATGCGTTTAGTTTTGGTATAGCTGTCCAATCTCGACTCAAAAAAGTTTTGATTAAGTTTGATAATCTAAATTCAAAGAAAACTAAGCTTTAGTTTGGCTTACTCAGATCCGCATTTAAAAAACAGCATAGGATAGGATTTATTGACTATTAGATTTTTATTCACTGAAATTAGGAAAATATTTTAAAGAAAAGTTTAATTAAATGTAAAATTCCTCGTTTGATCCTGAAATCTAGTATCCCATTCTTGAGTAAGAAACCAAAATTCATTAATGTTTCCATATGGTAATTTCATATTACTAAGAGTGGCACTCAAAAGTTATGAAAAGAGAACACTACAAATAGAAAATGTGAGGAATGAACAAAATCAGTTACACACAGAGATAAACTTCTGCTATGCTTCAAACAACTACTAAAATTCAAAGATTAATCAAGAAGGAAGCATAATTTCGAACATGGTTACTTGTAATGAAATATGGATTTTTTTTATTGCAATTGTACGTTTATAATGCAAACTGCCCATGTTTGCTACATTATTGTATGTTATGAAGGGAAATGGAGGTCAATTTCAGATTCAATCTCTGAAAAAAAATTCAATTAATCAGCTATAGTGAAAGCATGAAAAGTGCAGCATAGTAATGCCACCTATAGAGCAATTTACACAAAACACTAAACATAATTGACTGAATCTGCAGTTTCATGAAATATTGTCTTTTAGTTCTTGAGATAGAGCAATTGCGATAATCATGAATAATGCAGCATATGCAGCACCATCTGTTCTCGAATTTATATCAAAGTGTAACTGAATGTAAAGTTTTGTGAAATTATGTGGATCAGCTTTTGAGATAGAGAGCCCATAAAATTTTTATCACATACAGACTTACAGAGTGACAGGTATTTTCCAAAAAACACCAAATCGTGTTCAGGACCTTCTAAAATAGTAAATCCACCAAAAACTGAAAGTCAAAATTTTTACGAATTCAATAATTACTTCTTGTAAATATAGAAGAAAGTAATAAATGCATGCTTCAACTTTTATGTTAAATTTTTAATTTCATCATTTCCATTAATCTGTATAATATTAAAACAATTTTGCACATGAATTCGTTTTTACCAAGAGAAGTTGCATTTAATTATATATCTAGATTTTTTTCATGTAATCCTGCTTTTGTGAAATTATGAACTTTATGTATATGCTTGTACAAAATATTATCAGAATTTGTAAATTAGAAATTATTACTATATTTAGATATTTTTAATAAGGTTATTTATACATATGATGCAACTTGATAAGATACAGCTGCTATATGTTGACTTAAGTTTAAAATATTTAAAGTTTTCAATTAGGTTTATTAGTATAAAAAGTATTTAAATATTTTTCCCAGTTAGTTTCCCAGTTTCTCTGCTCAACCAATAACACTTAATATTTTTCAAAGAAACTGTAAAGTTTCAATAAGTTGTTTAAAGTTGTCAAAATATTTTGAAGTTTATTTAAATATGTATTTAAATGTTCAATATATTGTTTTTGAATGTTAATTACTTACTAAAAGGAAGCTGGACTTTAATTGGTGTAGTACAAAGTGTGATCTTTAACTAAGCTTGTCATGCAACATCACAGTTTGCTGTGTTGACATTATGGAAATGGTTGGTTGGATTCATGGTTGAATGAGTGAGTGGTATGAAAATCTTTTCAATTCAGTTAACCTGTAGTTAATTGGTTTTGCAGTTTTTCTTTACTAATTAAATTTACATATTAATCTTAAACTGTATATTTTAACCTCTTTTCTTTTATCTTCAGTTATGGTTGATACACCCAGCTCACACCAGAAATATGGATTTAAGTATGATTGATACCTAGAGCAGACCCACCATTATATGGCATGATTTTTTCCCCCTTCAATCATTGCATTTATGAAATACTTAATTTAGGGATTAAACTTTTTTCTGAAATGTCTACTTTCAAGAGAAATATTGTAAAGGGTCTTATGTTTCGATGTAGAAAAAATGTGAAGGATCCTTTCAAGTCTTCTCAAACCGATTTCTGCTGAGAAATCAGATTATCCTCATTAACATTTTCACGTGGGACACTCAACATAAAATAAATAGAATAAAAACTATAAGAATGTAGATATTACAAAATTTTCAATATGTTATTTTAAAAATAAAATTTCAATTTTTCCAGTTGGAAAAACTGGAAAATAAGCCTTCGGGGGAAAAAAACTGAAAAAAAACCGGTTTCTTCCCAACTTTTCCGTTTGTTTTCCGAGCATTCCCATCTCTATTTGTGTTAAAAAATAATGTTGAGTTGCTGTTTTTTACTTCAAATGCAATTTATTTCAGGTGGTTCGAAACAGTTTTAGAGCATTCTCCAAATTCAGCAGCAAGCTCTCAGATTTTAGTATGCGAATTAGGTTCCACTTAAGCTTTGGATGTCAGATTGTTAAAAAACAGAACATCATCGACTACCTCGTCACGCACTACTCTCCTTCTATCAATGAATTTTCTGTAAGCATTATTAACCCTTTCGGGTCTGGTGTACTGTTAATAGTACATGTCTTTTAATGGAGTATTATTTTGTTTTAAGAAATGCTTTTGATACCCTTTACACATAATTTTAGTATATGTCTATGCATTTATTATATGGTATCAATTTTTGTAGGCATTTAGTAATAATAATAATTATTATTATTTACTTAATTCTCTTTTCGATGTTTGCGATTCTTTTATTTTAAACATATATTTAACTCTGTAAATTTAAAATAAAAGTTACTTTCCTGAAAGAATCATGCGTAAAAAAGTACAAAAAAGTATTAGAAATTTGTTATATCAGTTAAATCTAATAGTAATACAATATTTTCTAAACATCTCTAAAAATGTTTCGTTAGCCTATTGTCCTGTGAAATTTAATTAAGTAGTACGCAAAACAACAACAATCGTTATTCTTCAGACTGTGAAATACTCGTTGAATAATAATTAATCTATATGGATTGCTAGTGTTAAAGTTATTAACATAAAAGTAATTATTTCTAAAAATTAAAAAAAAATTCGCAACCGAAAGGATTAAACTGGACATTCACAAGTCACAGTTGTGGTCATTTCAGTTGACTGAGACATTTTTTCTGCGGGAGGGATTTTTGCAGCTCTGGAAAGAGCACTTTGAAATTACGGAGGGGGGGTAGCACTTCTAGGCGATTATTAAGCATAAAATCCTAAAGGTTCGGGGGAGAGGTTTCGATGCTTTGTGTGGGTATCCTCTAAATTTTATTCTGTAGTGTAATCAATGTGAAACCCGTTTTTCATGTTTTTCGTATTACAGTAAAACCCCGATAATTGGATTAACTGGGACCAGACCCAATCCGGATTATCAGGAGAATTTAAAAAAAAATGAAATAAAATAAAACATACTTACAAAAATTCACCTTTATGTTAAACTTATTGAATATTTACCGACAGTAAAAAAGTTTACTTTGCTTAATTCTTCCAAAAAGATTTCAAAAAAAAGTTTTTTTTATTCAGAATACGACGACGAAACAAGTTAATGTTATAGCAATTAGCCAATCGCTTCTAAAACTTAAAAAAAATGACCAAATTGATCCGGATTAACGGGGCCCGAATTTGCGGGGTTCTACTGTATTTTAAATTTGTAGAACAATTACAAACATTTCCATAGTTCTATAACTGCCTTAAAAGTCTCATACAATGGGAAGAAACAAAATTACAATACTATAGAAGTACATAAAAAATCTGACATTGAAAATGCATTAAATTATTTAAAAATATCTCTGGTAGAAAAAATCAATGCCAAAAATTGTCATTATTTTGTAAAAGCCCAGGTTTACGTCAAAACCTTTCAATATCCCTCTGCTTTTTCTCTAAATATCAATCAGACTCAAAATAAAAGAATTCAAGCGATGAAGAAAAATTGATTTGTGGAGATATTCTTCAGAATTCTCGTGAGATCTCTCTACATCGAATAGCCAACCTTGACAAAGAATCTAAAGGATTAAAGATAATATATCAACGTTTTCTGTAGCAAGGGATTCTGCTACTAAATAATATTTCAGATTTCTTAAGGTAATTTAAAAGGGATAGTAAAAATTCACAAATAACCAGTTTAAGAATAAAGTCGCTTTTATTAATTCCGGGTAGCATATTACGTTATAATACTAGAGCAGACTCCCTTAAATCCGCACAACTTGAGACCACAGTTTTTGCAAATTTTAGAATTTTGCTGATTTCGGGTCACTGTCTTGTTTGCATTTTTTAAACAGTCGTTTGAATTTAATTAATGATGTAATCTAAACTATAATGAATGTTTACAGTAGTATAATACAATATTAAAAAAAGTAATAAATTAAAATAATAAAAATTTAGATATTATTTAATGTGATTAAAATATTAATAAGCGAAGGTCAAATTATATATGATCAAACAATCATTATAAAGATGAAATGTATTTTTACTAAATTATTCAGTACAATTTGCCTCATAAAAAAGTACATTACTAATTCATATCAAAATAATAAGATAAGGAAGTTTTATTTCAGGTTTGCCAAACTTAATAAAAATAATAATAAAAAAAAAACTTGATTAATACATAAATATATTTGGCAAGAAGATTGTGAATATCTTGAATTTTTTCAGAAATAAATTTATTCTTCCTTCATGAAAAACATGTATTAGGTAAAAAAAAAAATACAAATTAAAATATATGTGCAATTGATATAAAGCGAAAAAAGTCAAATTTTACCCTTATATCTGAACTGAAATCTTCATTGCTTACATCTGAAACTATGTGCGAATTTTAGAGAATTGTGGATTTCAGGGTTGCACATTTGAGGGAGTCCACTGTATTTGTTATAAAATTATAAAATAAACAAAAATAATAGTCTTGAAACTAAATCAGTGGGGCGTTATTGCATTTGTATAAACTTGTCTTTTTCCTTAACGTTCAGCAACAGTTGGCCCCATTAATAACCCGTTTCCATGTTAGCAGGTGTATTTGTGTGCTTATTCTTCAGGACCGTCAAATGTTTCCATTTACCTGTGGATTCTATATTCTCCGAATACCTGCCAAGAAAGATACACGATGGCAAAATGTTCCATTTTAGATAGGTTTCTAGTTTTAGGAACTATAAATATGTAATGTTGTTTTCGTGTAATCCTGATTTTCTTTACCTTTTAAGACAGGTCACCTTCATAGAATTCATTGCAATATATTTATATTCTTCACAAGAACAATATAGAGAAAATATATTATAATAAATACAGAGGATACAGTCAAAATCAGATATGTTTATGTTAAAAATTTGCCGAAAACATAAAAGAGCCCTCGCAAAAGACATGACTTTGAATTTTACCCATTTAAGAAAAACACTTGTCTAAAATGACATTTTCATGGGTTTTTTGTCATTCGGGTTTAGTAGTTTCGAGTGTTGTTGATTGCACAATTCAGAAACCCAGATACTCTGTTTGAGGGGGGGGGGATATCCATAGCATCCACATGTCTATGCCACTGATTACATTATTTAATACCAGTGTAAGTTATATTAAATGATGCAGGTTGTTTCAGCAATAAACATTTACATTAGATAAAAAAATTCTGAAATCCGAAGAATTCCTTACTGAACACATTTACATATTAAAATTCCATAGGCACAATAAAATTTTATTTTCTCTCTATTCTTTTCTAAACGTATCATCGTTTCCTTAGATACTATAAAGCTGCGGAATTTTCTCCCCCAATTCACTTTATATTTTATTTATAATAAGTTATTTATTTTTAAAATGTTGCTGTTTATTTTATGTACAATTCAATCTTTATACTGTTAGGAAAAATATCTGACATACCTTTGATTCCGCTAACTTCACATAATTGGGATTCTACTGCAGTTTTTAATAGTATGGTATATATTTTATTAATATTTTCCATTGATTTTAAATTTTCGTGGTAATTTTTTTAATTAAATGTAAAAACTGATATTCATTTTATTTCCTTGCAGATGCATAAAGCTATTAATCTAATGCATCACAACACTCAAACTAACTTCAATGTGTAAAACAAATGCAGCAAAATATTTCTTAACAGAACTTTCTGAAAAAGCAGCTTCTAACTCACAGATAGGAAAACCCTTTATTTGTGAGTTATGCAAGAATTTCTGGCTAAACAGTCTTTTTTGTGTGAGGTATGCAGCAAAGAATTCTCTCAGAAGAGCCATTTAAGTGTTCATCTGTTAACTCATACTGGTGAGAAACCTTTTGAATGTGAAGTATGCAACAAGAAATTCTCTCAAAAGAGCAATTTACGCAGCCATCTGTTAGTTCATACTGGTGAGAAACCGTTTGTGTGTGATATCTGCAACAAGAAATTCTCTCGAAATGTAGATTTAAAGAAGCATGTGTTAATTCATACTGGTGAGAAACCTTTTGAGTGTGAGGTATGCAACAAAAAATTCTTTCACAAGGACCATTTAAGCAGCCATCTGTTAGTTCATACTGTTGAGAAACCGTTTGTGTGTGATATCTGCAACAAGAAATTCTCTCGAAATGCAAATTTAAAAAAGCATTTGTTAATTCATACTGGTGAGAAACCTTTTGAGTGTGAGGTATGCAACAAGAAATTCTCCCAAAAAGGCAGTTTAAGCAGCCATGTGTTAGTTCATACTGTTGAGAAATCGTTTGTGTGTGATATCTGCAAAAAGAAATTCTCTCGAAATGCAGATTTAAAGAAGCATATGTTAATTCATACTGTTGAGAAATCATTTGTGTGTGATATCTGCAAAAAGAAATTCTCTCGAAATGCAGATTTAAAGAAGCATATGTTAATTCATACTGGTGAGAAACCTTTTGAATGTGAAGTATGCAACAAGAAATTCTCTCACAAGGGCAATTTTAACAGCCATCTGTTAACTCATACTGGTGAGAAACCTTTTGAATGTGAGGTATGCAACAAGAAATTCTCTCAAAAGGGCAATTTATGCAGCCATCTGTTAGTTCATTCTGGTGAGAAACCGTTTGTGTGTGATATCTGCAACAAGAAATTCTCTCGAAATGTAGATTTAAAGAAGCATGTGTTAATTCATACTGTTGAGAAATCATTTGTGTGTGATATCTGCAAAAAGAAATTCTCTCCAAATGCAGATTTAAAGAAGCATATGTTAATTCATACTGGTGAGAAACCTTTTGAATGTGAAGTATGCAACAAGAAATTCTCTCACAAGGGCCATTTTAATAGCCATCTGTTAACTCATACTGGTGAGAAACCTTTTGAATGTGAAGTATGCAACAAGAAATTCTCTCAAAAGAGCAATTTATGCAGCCATCTGTTAGTTCATACTGGTGAGAAACCGTTTGTGTGTGATATCTGCAACAAGAAATTCTCTCGAAATGTAAATTTAAAGAAGCATGTGTTAATTCATACTGGTAAGAAACCTTTTGAGTGTGAGGTATGCAACAAGAAATTCTTTCACAAGGACCATTTAAGCAGCCATCTGTTAGTTCATACTGTTGAGAAACCGTTTGTGTGTGATATCTGCAACAAGAAATTCTCTCGAAATGCAAATTTAAAAAAGCATTTGTTAATTCATACTGGTGAGAAACCTTTTGAGTGTGAGGTATGCAACAAGAAATTCTCCCAAAAAGGCAGTTTAAGCAGCCATCTGTTAGTTCATACTGTTGAGAATTAGTTTGTGTGTGATATCTGCAAAAAGAAATTATCTCGAAATGCAGATTTAAAGAAGCATATGGTAATTCATACTGTTGAGAAATCATTTGTGTGTGATATCTGCAAAAAGAAATTCTCTCGAAATGCAGATTTAAAGAAGCATATGTTAATTCATTCTGGTGAGAAATCTTTTGAATGTGAAGTATGCAACAAGAAATTCTCTCACAAGGGCCATTTTAACAGCCATCTGTTAACTCATACTGGTGAGAAACCTTTTGAATGTGAGGTATGCAACAAGAAATTCTCTCAAAAGGGCAACTTGAGTAGCCATCTGTTAACTCATACTGGTGAGAAACGATTTGTGTGTGAGATATGCTGCAAGAAATATTCTAAAAACCAGGATTTAACCATGCATATCTTAAAACACACTGGTGAAAAATCTTGTATGCGAACTATGAAACAATAAATTCTCGCAAACGTGTGAATCAAGCAATCATCCTGTTAATTCATAGTGGGGAGAAACCTTTTATGTGTTGATATGCAACTAGAATTTTTCTCAGAAGTATGGTTTAATTCATATTGAAGAAAAACATTTTGTGTGAGAGATATGTGTTTTTTAAAAAGATTTGTGGATCTGTTCATCTGTTAATGTTATAACGACGAGAAATATGTTATGAAAGATAAAAAAAAATGAACTCCAAAAAAGCTATCTAAAAGCTACATTTTGCTCCTAAAATTTGTTAATTGCAGATAACTAATCGTACCGTACTCCAGAAATACAGAAATAATTTTTTCCATTTATTATAATGCAAAAAAAAAAAACTGTGACACACAAAAATTTGCCTATTAAACCAGTAAATCAGCACATCAGTTACTATACCATAAGCCATGGCAAACACAATTTTATTTTTATCATTCTTTATGTTACCTGAAAAATATTACATATCTCTGTTTTTACATTTATAAGCTCTTGATACAATTTAAGTGAAAATAAAAACCTTTGTTATACCTGATTTCCCACAATAAAGTTCTTTGATATTAAAATAGATTTTCTAGATCAATATTTAAGCTGAAAATAGAAATTTTTGAAAGGGAATGGTCCCCAGACTTACCCATAATATTGAAAAAAAATATGCGTGTGTGTGTCTCATACATTAGTTGATAATTTAAATAATAATAACTGTCTGATGAATTTTTAAGGAATGAGTAAAGGTTGGTAAAAGTGTTTTTAAATTTTGCTTATCTCATCAGAATTTAAAAAAATATCCTTAATGTTATGTCATTTCTGATAGCTTAAGTATTTTTTTTCAGTTCCTTAATCACTTATTCTGGTTATTATTTTATCAAGGAATAGCAGTGTGGTCTGATTTTTAAATGGCAGTAAATACTGTAGACTCCCTTAATCCTTTATCTACCCGACGGTACTTATAAGTATCATTAAAAGAACTTACTATAAAATTCTTTTAATAGTATATTACTATAGTTATAATTATTATAGTTGAAATACTGTTGAGTTACAGATACATTACTTTATCTTGTTCTAAAAGCATTATTGGTTACACAAAACAATAAAAAATTAACCCTTTCAAGGTTATGAGTGCGTATTCGCGCGCAGAATGTTGCTCTTCTAAATCGTTATGGACATTTATACGCGCTCAGAGTATTAATTTTCTAAATGGTTGAAACCGCGTTTACACGGTCAGCAATTGTTGCCTCGAAATGGTTAAAGGAACTTATTTGCATTTGTGCATTTCCCCCGTTGTTCGAGTCTGGGATTATAGAATAAGTATTAAATATTTAAAGAAAGCGCTTTTTCAAACATTTCTTTCTTCGACCGCACAATAGGTGTACTTAGATATACCATTTGTCAAGTTGCTTATTGTAGTCTAATGCTTTAGAGATTTGGTTAAAAGTGCTTAGAGAATGACGTTTTCTATAAATGGTTAAGAATGGCATTCTATTGCAAAATAAATACTAATGTAAATCCAAAACACATACAAGTGACGAGTTTTAGTTTCGTTGGGTGAAACTTGACGAATTCATAGAATGTTAGTGTTTACATATTTCATTTTATTATTCTTTTCCATAGGATTATATTTCACCATAATAACATATTTTTTAACCCTTTGGTGGTTATAAGCGCGCACACGCGCCCGAAGTATTGTAGTTGTAAATGGTTAAGAGCGTCTGTGAACGCCCAGACTCATATGCTCCTAAATGGTTATAAGCGCTTGTAGACGGTTGAGTTTTTCTACGTTGAAAAGGTTAAGAGCGCGTGAGCGCGGTTGTGCTGTTCCCCCCATTGCCCCATTGTTCCTGCCTGGGAGTAGAGTAGGCGTGTAGCTGCTCCTCCTTTTCACTGCACAATAGCTGTTCTTAGGTAAATTACCTGTCAAGTAGTTTATTGTAGTTGAAAGAATTTGTGCTTTGGAAATTTTGTTAAATAAATGCTTAGAGTATGATGTTTTCTGTGTATGGTTAAAAATGGCATTGTACCTCAAAACAAATATTAAGGTGAATCTAAAGATTATATGTAGATGAGGTGTTATAAATTCGTTCTAAGCAAATTCATGAAATATTATTTTAATGTTTGCTTATTTTATTTTATCATTCTTTTCCAGAACATTATATTTCATTATAATAAGTATCATTATTTTAAGACATTTGCACGTTTCATTTCTTTACTATATTGTTTCAAAGAATAAATATTTATTTTCTTTTAATTTTCTTTCTTAAAAAATTTTCAGTGTTTTTCACTTAATTATATTACTAAATACTTAAAACTTTTTCCTTACATCACTTTTGCTGTAACACTTTTGTTAGTATCAGGAGTGCCATTTCAGAACTTTCTTTGAAGCGAAGGGGGGGGGGAGATTTTATAATGATAGGTTCTGGGGTATAACTCCCTCTCCCCTTCTGAACAGAAAACGTTTACTGAATCATATTTACAAAAAAAGTCAAAACTACAAGAAACAGAAGAACCGTTAAAATATTTCATTTTAAACAGGATTCCGTCTTAGCACGTGAAATTTAATATATTGAATATTAAAAAAAAATTCCTTTTTTAGGCAATTTCCATTTTTACAGGTATCTTCAGATGTTGTTAAACCGTTCACTTTGTAGTATAGCACTGTATTACTGTAAAACTTGTGTAAACGAAACTTGCCTATAACAGAATTTTTCAATAAAAGTGAAAAAAATCAAATTTCGACAACAAAATATATAGTGAAACTTCTGAATAAGGGACACCCATGGGACCGGAGCTTTTGTCTCTTAAATAGAGATGTCTCTTATTCAGAGTTTTGGTTGTTGTTTATAATTAATCGTTCAAAAGGATATAAAAATAACAAGTCATTAAAGGTGAAGCTTAAATGTGCCCTAATGTGTAAATTACGTTAATAAGACACACAAGGAATAGAGAATAGAAATGGAGGCACAAAAGGAACAGAAATTAAAATTTTCAATTGATTACTAAATCTTTAAATTATTTGTAGAATTATTGTTTTTTATTTTATATGCAAATATATATGCAAAAAATATTAAAACATTTAAAAATTTGTTTAAGTAATTAATCAAATGTAATCGTTTTGCAAATTTCAATTTTTCGTTCAAACCTTTCAAGTGTTCGTTTACCATACTTATAAATTTTAGTTCTTCATTATTAGCAGCATTTACGAAAAAGTATTCAACTACTGTGCTCAGGTAGCATATTGGCTAGCTAGCATATATAAATATTTTGACACATTTAAAAATTCATTTTTTAACAGAAAGGTATATAACTGGAATGCCTGATTGTGGAAACAATTTGGAATCGAACTGTGTTTTCACTTATTTGGTAAATAAATTACCAATTGAATTACAAGTGATTTTGATCATGTGACAAATAGGTTTTTTACACTTATGAGTAGTTATTCTACTTTCAAGTAGAAATTCGGTTTAAAACGTCCACTTTGACAATATTTTCTGCATGATCTATTGCGTTTGCTCTCCCTCCTTAAAAAATAATAATAAATAAAACAATTCGATTACATAGTTTCTGAACAATAGCTAGTTTCAAGCATTTCCGAATAAAAAATAAATTAAAACTTATGTCTTAATAGTTAAAGTGACCACAAGCAGTAATTTTCCTTTGAGACTTGGAGTTAAAGCAAATTACAACTTTGATATAGCTTTTTCGTGACTGTTTATAAAATAACATCCCCCCCCCTCAAAAAAAAAAAAAAAAAAAAAAAAAGCTTGCAATACAACATGAAATTTTCGGGACAAACTTAACGACATAAAACCACGGTACTTGGAAATATAACTGCTGTTTTTTTTTTTTTGTTTTTTTTTTACTTATTGATAGATGAATTGCATCTTTAATAATAAACGATTGTTTTCTCAGGGTGGCAATTTTTTTCTTTTTTAGTCCTGTTTCAAAGGATTAACTTCGACAGAGTTCACTGAAAAAATATTCTACTTACACCTAAAAAAGGAAAAAAATGTTCGACTTCATTTTTATTAAAAGCATCTGCGCATTTTCCATCAGTTGCTCTTTTTCGTCCTGGATTTTACTCATTTAAACACAAACAAAATAATGACTGAATATAATATCTTCTGATCAATTTATCTGTGACCGGAAAAAGTGAAAAAAAGGGAGAAAAAAGGTGACAAGGAATTAATATTTTTTTTTTTTTTTTGTATTTAAGTGACGAAACACCAAATATTTGGTTTGTATAATTTTCGTAGATGAATATTTCTTTAAAATCGCTTGAATAATCACATACGAGAATGCTCGTTTTTATCAATACTCAATTTCTGGCATTAATAAATTAATTCTTAGGCATCATTTTTTGTACCATGTCAAAAATAAATAAATTAATTTTTAAGTATGATCTTTATGTCATTAAAAAAATAGGATAAAACTTTACTATCCCTGTTACATATTCTAAATTCCACAAGCAAAACTTTATCTTTTCTGTTATGTATACTATTAAATAAATGCGATATTTCTCTTTTTTGGGAGAATATGTGTGTGTGTGTAAGAGGGGGAGGGGTGCACGCTTTTACCCATTATTCTAGTATCTTATAGGAGTGTTTATTTTATTTCATATTTTAATATTTAGAATAATATATCTGGAAATTTCATAATCTATAACCAAAAAAATTAATAAATTGCTTTTATAACGCGTCAAAAAAAGGGGGGGGGGATAACAAACTTTGCTAATTTTCTTATTTTAGGTGTAATCTCAACAAAGGCCTTGTTCAGGACCATAGCTAAGGCGATTCTGAAGGCGACTCATCCCCCCCCCCCGCCCTAGCATCACCGATATTTTGAGCCTTTCCTGGAAAAAATTCCAAAGTTACCCAATCAATTTCTGTTCCGAAAATCCAAATGAAATTCTGTTCAAAAACCAACTTAGTTTTGAGGCCCTTTCACAATTTTGCAGAAATACTAAATTGTAACTAAAATACGCGTTTCAAAACTAGCTCATCCTATTGCACTAACATGATGTTTAATATTGCACTAGTTATACACTCTATTTTTTAATCATCCTATTATTTTCTTAGCATAAAATTAAGTTATTACAACAGTTGAATAGGAAACATAGTATCTAGAGAATGAATATGCATTAATTTATCTTTCTGCTTCGGAGAGAGAGAGAAAGAGAAAATATGAGCCGTCCCCCCCTATTATTCCCTTCTAACTACGGCCTCTAATCTTGTCCCTAGCTTATTATCATTTTTTTTGTCTGTTTGTTCAATTAGCAATTAAAAATACTAATGCTACTTATCAAAAAATTTTATTATTTTTAAAAATACAATTTAAGCTAATAAACAAGCATTTCAAATAATATTAAGTTTTAAAAAACTCTGATTATTATTTTAATTAATTTCTTTAAAATTATATATGTAAATAAATAAAAAATAAACAAAAAATAAATAAATAAGTGAATTTATACACGCACAAGCTTAAAATGAGGTAGTTATGTAAAGAGCATTCTCGTATGCAAACATTCGCACATTTTCCAGTTTTCGTATTAGTAGACATTGACTTAAAATACACATTTCTACATATAAAATACATATAAAATATATGACGGAATAAAATTTCGCCTTGCTTTTAATATAAAATGAATAATGCTTACTTAAAAGGTGATTAAATAAACAATTATAGATGTTAATAATTATAGTACTAATCTTGTATAGTTATAGAAGATTTTTAAATAAAATAAAATAAATAAAATAAAATTTTAACATCTATAATTGTTTATTTAATCGCCTTTTAAGTAAGCATTATTCATTTTATGTTAAACATTTCTATTCACATAACTGTGTTATAATGCCTTTAATATGTGTTATAATGCTGAATTAAATATAAGCATAGCATTTTTTTTCTTTCGTATCCTGTTTTTTCCTTGTCCCCTCTTTTTCGGTCACATTTTTTCTTTCTATTTTTCTCCGCCCTTCTTTTTTTCTGTCTTTTTTTCCCTTGAAATAACACGTTTTTTTTCAGATACTTTTCAGATGTGTGTTCTCCCCCCCCCCTGTCCAATTTATTTAGAATTAAGAAGTATATACTCTAGAGGTCTGCACAGGCCCGGACTTGGCCCGCGGGCCGGCCGGGCCGATAAAAAAAAATTCGGGCCTGCTGGTCCGTTCTGAAGATTTCAGCAAAAACAATAAAATATGAGGTATTTTCAACGAAAATGGTTTTAACGAGAATCAATATAAAAATGTAGAGTGTAGACATCGGTATCGGAGAGTTACATTGTGTGTAACCCGTTTTAATATTTTTTTAGCTGACTCATGCCGGGCCGAGATCAAGCTTGTATTACTTTTCTACACATAGACTGGTCGGACCGGAACTACACTTAATTGTCCTCAAGATCTGTTGGGCAGAAAACATGATTTGTAAAATTATTAACAGTGATAAAGAACTTATGTTAGCTTAATCTTTGGATATATACCTCTTGATGGTTTCTAAATTAATTTCTCAATAATGTGAAAGTTTGACACTTTTTCTGATTAATTTTAAATTGTAAAAGTATAAAAGTGATAAGCCTAACTATTGAAGAGATTTGGAATCGAATAGCGTTTTTCATTTTTAAGTAAATAAAATACTTGTATAACCTTGTTGAGATATAATAGTTTCTCAATGATTGCAGGTTTTTCTTCCTTCCCATGCTATCGCTTCCAGAAACTCTATTCAAAATGCTAATTATGACAGTATTTTATTTGCTTGCAGTATTTTTAAAATGCTTGTATCAAAAAATGGATAACACCATTTGATTATATCGTTTCTCAATATAGATACCTGCTAATCTTATGCGTTTCTGAGAAAAAATGAATTCATAAATGTGTCAGAAAGGAGCTTCTTTGAACTTAAGAATGAATTTGGATTTAAAATCTTTAATAAAATTATATAGAAATATTTTTATAAATTTTCTTTTATTAAAGAGCTTCAAACGTAACAATGTTTTTAGATTTATTTCTTTTTTCTTTTATTGTAAGCCTTATTAATTTTTTAATGAATTTTCATTCGAATGTTGAAAGCCTAAGTAATCATTAATGTTGTTAATGTGTATTTCCTGTAAAATATACTGTAAAATCCTTCCATAGATATGTATGCAGTATTCCTTAAAGGAATCTTAATTTTATGATAAAAATATCAATTGTTTAGAAATCGTAGAAATTGTAACAGGAAAAAACGGACCGGACCGGGCCTAAAATATAAAAATTTAAACGGGCCGGGCCCGTGCAGATCTCTAATATACTCATGTGTACATATTATCTTGATGTGATGGAAAAAAAAAAAAAAAATTTTAGATCTCTCATTTTATTGTAAAATTTCCATTCTTGAAATTTAAAATTCAAGATATAATTTCAAACTTATGGGTTTTTTTGTGTGTGTTTTACTTTATATCAGAATTATTTAATTTCAAAGCTTTGTATGAATTCAAATTTTTAAATTTTACTCCAGGGAAATGCATGAGAAAGTGTGTTCATTATGTCTCGAATTTGACACCATCACCCCACCCCTTCTTAAAACAAAATCATGTCTGTGCTGCTGTATGCAAAATTCAGTAATAATAATAATAATAATAATAATAATAAACTTTTAAAATTATTTTAAAGAACACTCCCAGTTGAGTTACCTATTCTATAAATACAGAAATATAAATTCTGTCTTTGTAAATACTTAACAGAAATACTTAATAGAAATATTAAATATAATATTATAGAAATATACTTAATAGAAACTTAATACTTAATACTACTTTATACTTAATAGAATACTTAATAGAAATATTAAATATTAAATACTTAATAAAAATATTAGTGTGATTAATTAGATTTAATATTAGTAAATTTAAACGCAAAAAAAAAAAAAAAAAAAAAAAAAAAAAATCATAGTAGAGAATAAAATAATCGTTAACTGAAAACTATTTTAAATTTGAGAATTCCTTTATTAAGGCATTTTTTTTATAAATGTAATTATTTGTAACGTATTGCAATAAGAGAAATATTCTACATTCGAAGTATTCCTATAATCCAAGCTTTCTTATAGAACATTTCAAGCAAATATTTGTGTAAAAATATCACACCTTGTTACTTTAAAGGAAATGGCTAGTAAAAAATCCTGAATATCATTTTAATAGCAGTTAAAATATTCTTCTGCATCAGATGGAAAAAATAGAGTTTGCATTCGCTTAAATTCCTTTATTTTTTTGTTTCGGTGAACACAACCCCGATTTTTTCACCTGATGAAAGGAACTGTTTTAACTATCCTGGAAACTACATACATGTATATATATATTATTTTTTTCTGCAGTATCACGAAGTTCTTTTACATAGTTTATAAAATCTTAAATTTTATATTTAATGAAGTTTTGTGTACATTGGTACCGCTAAAGATAATTTTTATCCCGACAAAAGAAAAAAAAAAATTGTTCTAAAATGTTTTTTCAAATCACATTTGAAAAAATTATTCCTATATTTTGCGATACGAAAATTTAAAAAAACAAATTTATCATTATTTTAGTATCGATTTCCAAACTTCTGCAAGAGAATAACATTACATCCTTTTGTAATCTTAACTAAATCCGATATTATGTTGTAAATTGTAATTAAAAATATTAGTTAATGATTTTTAGTTGGTTATTAGTTCAAACATTTTTCATTTTATAAATTTTGAAATCTAAAAATACATTCTAAAATCATATTTAATTATTATCTAATATTGTTACATTCTTTGTCTGATATTTTAATCGACAAAACAGTATAGTGTTTTCTTTCGTTGTTTTGTTATTTTCTATTTTTCATAGAATTTTTTAAAGCATGAGTTTCTTTGATAAATTTATCTATGGCACCTCTCTAGTTCAAAGATCTATTCTTTAGAGGCTTGATTTAGTAAAGAAGTGAAACCATACATGAATTTAAATATGAAGTTAAAAATTCATTTTATCTTATACGTTTATAATAGATCTGAATCAATATTTAAAAATTTTAAATTAATTTTGCTACATTCTTGGGTTTTGATAAAATATTCTTGAAATCCTGCTTTTCCTTTTTAATTAATTATATATTTTTTAATCTTCTAAAATTATATTTTGCAGAAAGTCTTTAATCTAAGGTATCTTATATGAAGAATAATTCCTAATAATTTTGTGTAATTAAAAAAATTAATAAGTTATATCTGAATTTAACTGCATGTTATATCAAATTTAAAAAAAATCTGCTTGGTTAGGTTATTAAAAGTGATGTTTTTAGCCAATTAAATTTAATTTACTTATACTTGTAAAAAGCATAGCAATGTTTAATTATATCTTTTTTTACTACAGTAAAAAAAAAAAAAAAAAAAAAAAAAAAAAAAAAAAAAAAAAAAAACTATATTAAGACATGTATATCAGCTACAACTAATTTATATCAAGAGAGTTTTTTACAAAATAGTTCATAAGCTATAACTCTTAAAATCAGTGCGAAAATACCACGTTTTCTATTTGTCTCTTTTTTCTTTACTTCAATGCGATTTACCTGTTTTCAAGAATGCTTGCAATCAACACATGTTCCCTATTACAAAAAGATTCCCCAATTTCTTCTAGAGGAGATTACACAGGGATTAGTTTCTTCAGGTGTCCAAGGGTGGGAGACCGGTTGTCAGGGGAAGTAGAAATTGAGTGTCCTTGCTAGACACACGCACAATGGTCTTGAATAGATTATTGATTACCCGCAAATATTGCAGGGGGAAAAGCAGTTTTTTGAGAAACACATATAATGACTTAGCTTTCTCAAAGAATGAACATTTACAGAAACACAAAATATATTTTCAGTAAACCTTTCTGAAAGGTTTTGAATGCAGAGAGCTTGACTGCCAATGGGTTAAACATTTGCATGCTGCGTTTATTAAATTTGTTATTTGGAGGAATACATTATTTTCTTTTCATGTTCTTTTTACAAATCATTTCAATGCTTTTCATTTAACTATAATACTAAATATTTAAATCTGTTTTTTATAGTATTATTATCATTATTATTATTATTTTACGTGAATCAACTTTGCTGTGAAATAACATGTAAAATAAATTATCACTAATTATTGTTAATGAATTTAAAGAAATATTACATGTTAAAAAATATTTTTTTATTTATAACTATCGTTCGAATTTCATTCGAATTCTGATGTAACTTTTAAATTATACTGTGAAAACGCATATAATGATTCTGAAGGGATTAGAAAAAGTACCGAAATAGATAGATTACCATTATATCTGGTTAAATTGTTAACCTTTTGCTACGCAGGGCAAATTCATTCCTTAAGTGTTGAAATTAATCACTGTTACCAGAATTTGAAGACAACTTTATTTGTAAATAAGAAAAAGCTATATTTCACGCATTAAATGAACCGTAATTTTTTTTACCGAAATTCCAATGTCAATGTAGCGTTTGGAAATTAAAATTTAGTGATTTCATAGATATACCACCGTGCCGCAAGATGTTAGATTTTAATCGGTTTCTCCCCATATAACGTAACATTTAAAAATCATTACCGAAGAAAAGTAAAATACTTAAAAGCGGAGGAAAAAAAGATAAACAAATATTTATTCCAAATCAGATTTTTAAATATTTCTCAAAAAATATAATGTTCAAATAGAAATAGTTTAAATATTTAAATCAATATACGACCAAGCATCAACATTTCAAAGGTTCAACATAAAGACACAATACATATAGCTTACAATAGCACAAAAAATAAAAATAGATATTGCTACTTAATTATGTCATTTTTTGATTAAAGAGTTCAGTTCCTTACAGGAATTCTCGCTCTCTCTCTGATGAAGCAACAGGACATATTTTTATATTTAGGAGCAGTGAATTTTCAGATTATTAATGTTTAGCTGCCTAAGATTTGAACAATATTTTTATTCGCCATCAAAGGTATTACGTTATTTGTGGTTCTCGGAGACTCTCTTATGTTTGCGCTGCATTAAAATTTAGGGGGCTTCAGTTTTTAAAAAAATTCAATATAACAAAAATTGTATGACATTGCTCACGAACACAAAATTTCATTGCGTTGTGACAATTTGATCACTTGTTATAACAAAAATTTTTGGATTCTACTATTCGGCTTTTATGAAAATTGGAGGAGGGACGGATATATAAAATAATAATCGCCTCTTGTACAGTTTTATGAGGAATATAATCATAGATATTATACTCCCCCTCCTGAGAAGAGGGACAATGGTAAATTAAAAGAAACTCATCCGATCTGATGTTTATACTCTTCGAAAACATCCTGATAAAATGTTACCGTCTAAAGCCGTTATAGATTTGGAATTTGTAATCTCCCTCGCACACACACACAGCCGCCATCCCCTAAAAACAAGGGAGACTCAAGTTAAAAAATATATAAAAAATGCCTAGTTTTATATTCTAATTATCCGCACTTTACAAAATTTTATGATTTTTGCAATGCCAGGTATAGAGATAACATTTAAAGCCCCCCCCCCCCCGTGCCTTTCTGTCCCAAGACAGTAAAGATCCCAAATTTTAAAAAATCACCTCAATCTAGTGTTTATATTCTACTTTGTTGTTTACGTACGTTATGTACGTTTATGTTCTATTTTGTTATCAGAGTTATATAAATACGTGATTTGTAAATAGGTACGCTTTTTTGCAGAAGGATTTTTTTCCACCTATCAATGCATGCAGATTATTATAGCGTGAAACTAAATTATGAAAATTTTTGACTATGATGTCAGTTGCTTTCATGATTTCTCTTTTTTTCTGTTCAAATAAAATTACATTTTTTTATGTATAGGAACAAGTAATTTTCAGATTTTAATACTAATGAAGTTTAAAAGTATTAAGTGACTGTTATTTCATAATACATTATTTAGCAAAGAATGGATCTTATAAACTATATGTAACTTAATATTTATGCGTGTTGGTCAATAAAAAAACTCACATTATGAAATTTTTATTAACTAATATTAAATTTAGAGATTACTTAAATTTTTAGATTCTCCAATTGTGAACTTTTATTTTCTCAATCATTAAAAAGCCTATTTGAATAAGATAAAAAGTCTAAAATTTTATTAATTTCATTGTCTGTTTTTTTTTCTAAGAAGATTTAAACTAACTTAAAATCAACAAGCATTAAAACAATTATTTGTTTCAAGGACTAATTGTATTATAAAGATATTATAATTAAAATATGAGTATATTATTAATATACAATAAATAAAAATAACAGTATATTATTAAAGATATAAAGATTGTCATTTTTCTACCCCCCCCCCCCCACCCAAAAAAAAAAAATTCATGCTATATTTTCTTCTGTTAAAGTCTTGTGAGATTTTAATGTTTAATAATTAAAGTATAGATATTTATAATATTTTGTTTTGGAATATTAAATATCACTTTAAGGATTCTTCTCTTTTAAAGTAATTTAATTTTGTTCTCACCATTCTATCAGTATAAAAATTTTATATGCAATAATAAAGACATCAATTAGATTGTTGTTTTGATGGATGTCACACTAAGGGTTAGTATGTCCACCCCCACATCCCACACTGTATTTTCTTGTGATTATAATTAAATATATAATATTGGACTTTTGCTTACGAAATAGTTTTAATGTTATTAAAACATTTTGAAGAAAATCAGTTGTAATATTTCTAATAGTTATTTTGATATTTTTCTTACTATGAATAAACTGGGGGCTTCATTTTGAATAAAAATATTCCAGAATCTGAACAGCAACTTTCATAAAAAGCATACAAAAATAAATGACAAGATGCTTGTCACATGCTTATCTTACTACACATTTTTTGTTATGTACTTTTAGCTTGATGTTAAAAAAATAATTCAAAGTATCATTCACTATTTTATTGATTTCAATGAATGGAATAGTGCATAATTTTAATAATTTAATTTGTAATGGGTAATTTTTGTTACAGGTCTGATAAATGATAGAGGCAAGGGTACAACTACTACTTCATTATCCCGTCGATTAAAAAACTATCATCAAAATATAGAATTAAAAGCCAATAATTGATGATCGTAAATGTCCCCATTCACTTGATATTTAACACGGTACACGTGTTTCACATCATCAAATGATTTTTAATTTCATTCTTTATTTATTTTTTTATTAATGTTTTACTAACTTAATTGTACTAAATTGGATTGTTAATTGAATGTTTTAACGTCTTGTAAAGTTTTATTGTTTTAAAACTTTTAACATTTAGCACCTATTAAATATTAAATTTGTTTTGAATTAATATTAATATTATTTACTTAATTTATTAAGAATAGGAAGTTTCAGCTTATAATGTAGAATTTTTATACATGTTTTATTTTTAGTTCAAATTATTTCATATATAAAATGATATTCTATTGATTTCTTTTTGTTTGAAACTATAAAGTAAGTAAAAAATAAATGTCACCATATTTGATAATTACTTGAAAAAAAATCGATTTTTTAGACATTGATAACAATATTATTGAGGAGGGGGGCGATGATGTTAAGAATGATGTCGAAATTTACAAAAAAGTTAATGATAAAGATCTATGAATCGTAAGTCAATTATTACAAAAAATAATTCAAAATATATAAAATTCACGGTCAATTTCAAATAGTTTTTAAAAATTATAGAAAAAATGCATAACTAGACAATATGTTTAACTATTTATAAAATTTATAAGAAATACAAGTGAAATTGAGTTCAGGCTGAACATATGGACAGAAAAGAGGCAAAAAATTCGTTTTGATACCGATTGTAAATATGTTAAACAAGGTAAGTGGAATTTTATGGGAGAAAAAAATAAATTTACTGGCATGCAAAGAAATAAATTTTGCATTTTTATCAATCTAAATATGGAAAATTCAGATTGTTTGTTTCTATGATTTACATGCTCACCTGCATATGTAATCTATATCTATGATGAAATATTCGAGTTCTGTAGTACTTAAGAATGTATAATTTGATAGTTTAATGTATGAATTTTTGTACTTTTTAAAGAAATGAAACTTGTGAATTCCCATACTTAATTCAGAATTAAAATTTAGGGCTATTTATTAAAAAATGGTTGTTTTATCAATGGTTGTTTTATTAATGGTTGTGTCTTCTTTTTGTTCTTAGATTCAAAGTTAGGTAAAACTCTTTTACTGAAGTCCCATAAGTCATTTCCTTGGATGAAAATGTCTACAATCTCTCCATACTGGTAATTTGAAAAAGTTTCTGTTATCATCCGAAACTAATTTTTTACTTTCTTCTATCTTAAATAGAAGAAAGTATTGTAATCGAATTTTTTTTCAATTTCCGGTTATCGACAGATTTACACAATTTAGAGACCAGAGATTCCAAGAAACATGTTTGTACAAAATGTCTGTGTGTCCGTATGTCGCCATTCTACCATCAAGCAGTGTATGAAGATATGCATAGAGATGAACCAAATTTTTTGTGAATGTTTTTGGCTGAGATAAGGAGGTACTCTTTCAATTTTAAAATATTCCGCCAGAAAGGGGCGTTGCAATCGCCATTTTTGTGCCATATTTAATATTGTACCGACCAAAAGTGTATGAAGTTATGCGTCGAATTGAACCGAATTTTTTGTGTAAGTGTATAGCTATAGTTAGTTCATCATCCCTGAATTAGAAAAAAAATCTGCCGGAAGGGAGTGCTGCGATAGCAATTTTTATGACATTTTCAATATTGCACTCCTAAAAGTGTATGAAGTTAGGCCTAGAATTGAACTAAAATTTTTGTGTATGATTAATTTCTGGTATGGCACTTAGGTACTCCCTGAATTTGAAAAAAAAATCTGCCTATCAATCCCTCGCCCATCGGCTCGTGCAGTGACGGAAACTCGTTTTTACTCCAATTAATGTAGTGAAGCAGAAATTTAAGATGAAAATCAAAGTTGGTGTAGCATTGAATTAAAATTATTAAAGCATTAACATGAGTAACTATTTTTTTAAATATTAAAATGTACGTATGAGATATATAAATTTTTGGGATTGGCACATCCAACTAGTTTCACTTAAGAAAATGTCATCAATCACAGAAGCAATTTCTTCCTCTAATGAACAGCTCTTAGATCCTCAAAATGGTGATAAGAAAAACGTTCCTCCCTTAATGCAGAAGAAAAAAAGTTTTATTTGAAAAAGTATGTTCTAAAACATATTCTAAGAATAACTACCTAAGGAGTTGTCAACTACTATCTCTTATATAACTACCTATCTCTCGAGTCATACAGGTGAAATTCCCTTTGTTTGTAAAATATGTTCCAAAGCATAATTATCAGCTAAGGAATCATCTCTTGATTCATGCAGGTGTAAAACCCTTTCTTTGTAAAATGTGTTTCAAAAATTTTTCTGGTAATTATAATCTAAGAAGACATCTTTCGATTCATATAGGTGTAAAAACCTTTGTTTGTGAACTATGTTCCAAAGCATTTAATGATAAATGCAGTTTAAGAAAACATCTCTTGACGCATACAGGAAAAACTTTTTGTTTGTGAAATATGTTCCAAAGGATTTTCTCAGAAGAGTAATCTAACAAGACACCTGTTGACGCATACAGGAGAAAAACCCTTTGTTTGTGAAATATGTTCCAAAGGGTTTTCTCAGAATAGTAATCTAAGAAATCATCTTTTGACACATGGAGGGAAAAAACCGCTTATTTGTGAAATAAGTTTTAAAGGATTTTCTCGTACCCATTTCTAAGTACCCATCTCTTCACGCATAATAATACTGAAATAGAAAATGCCTTTGTTTGTGAAATATGTTCCACAACATTTTCTTATAATCAATATTTAAAAACTCATCTTTTGAAGTATACAGGAAGAAAACCCTTTCTTTGTGAAATATGTTCCAAAGGATTTTCTGATAAAAGTAATTTAAGAATCCTTCTCTTAACACATACAGAAAAAAACCTTTTGTTTGAAAATTTGTTCCAAACGATTTTCCCAGAATAGTAATCTAAGAACCCATCTCTTGACGCGTACAAGAGAAAAACACTTTTTTGTGAAATATGTTTCAAAGGATTTTCTCAGAATAGCAGTCGAAGATGGAATCCTTTTGTTTGTGAACTACGTTCCAAAGAATCTTCTGATGCGTGTAACCTAAGATCCCATCACTTCATTCACTTTTGAGAAAGGAAATCTTATCTTTGTGAAATCAATCTCTGTGAAAATATCTGTGTTCCATAAGGTTACCTGAAAATTGTTATTTATGAAATATTTGTCTCATAATGAAATAAATAATTCTTGAACATTCTCTACATTTTTATTTCGAAAATTGAGTATAAATCCTGTATATCTCATTGTATTTACATGTGCTTTTTATGTTTTTGTTTTTTAAATAAAATTTTAAAAATCTACACTTCTTCCATAGCTTTGTGTCTTTTCGATAATAAAAAAATAACTGTTTGTATATTCATTAGATTTCAGCAAATCTTTCTTTATGTAAAAACTTTTTGGTAGTTATTTTTTTTATTTCACTATAAAATTATATTCCCTTAAAATAAGAAATTATTCTGACCTAAAATGTTAAATTGTACCTCAATATCTTATGCAATAGGAAAGACTTTATTGGATTTTTCTTTACTTACTTTAGAAAAAATATCAGAAGTGTGCTAAAAATATGCTTGTATGCAAAAAGTACCTTTCTTTTTTGTTAAAATTTCCCAAGCATTTGAATGAAACCTATCTCATTATCAGGGGAGAGAAATGCTCCATTTTACTCGCCAGTAATGAGTAAATTTTTATTTTGTCTTCAAATCCAACTCCATGTTGCATTTTGCTGGCTAATAAAATAAATCTTTGGCTGGTAAGATTTTATAGTAATTACCCACCGTTGCTCATTATCATGTATTCTTTGCACTCATCATGAGCTAAGTATTTTTTTAATATGTAAATACTTAATTCAATATTTTTCAGCATGAATAGGATCAAATCTTGTGTGTTTGGAAATTTTATCTATAAAACGTCTCTGATAATCTTGATTAAACTTTGTATCTTACCTTATTAAAGTACGAGAAGACCATTGGGTAGGCCTCATGGTTGAGAAAATTTTATAAGTGAGTCGTTTTGGTAGCACGAGGGGTCATGAAATTTTAATAGAAATGAAGGTTCAAATAGTTATTAAGTAGTTGAAAAAGTTGGCAGTAAACGAATTCACAAAGCTGACTACATTTCACCAGATTTGGCAGTAGAACCGATTTTTAATATTACCAATGCTGAAATGAATACTTGGCATCAGAGGAAATAAAATCTCTGAATTTAGCACCAATATATAATTGTTAACCCGCCGAGAGTTTATTATTTTGTCGAGTTGAATTTAAAGTTAACTTTGACTAACAAGGAAGGTCTTTATACTGAGCTTACGCAGAAACTTTAAAAAAAATTAATTAAACTACTTATGTATGTAATAAAGGATCAATCAAAATTAGTGGTGGAATCACAATAGAATTTATGTAAAAAAAATTAAAAGTTTTCGAATATTTGGCGTGAATATTACGTGATTTGGCGAGCAGCACTTTTCCTCGCCAAAAGCAAACGATTTAATGCAACTGAAAACAGCAGATTTTTAGAATGCGTGTAAATAGTATTTAATGAATTTAAACAAAAACAACGAAAGAGTTAAATATATTATATACATATATATATATACACACATACCCAGACAACACAAATACATCCTAAAAACATCCAGAAGATATCACGTTTCGGATATGCGTGATATCCTGTGGACCGATGAATTGGTCCTGTCGACAGTTACAGAACATCCCCTGGGTTTCGAAATGTCACACCTGTCAACATCCTATGGATGTCACTTCATGACACCTTTGGGATGGTTATAGGACGCTTATATTATACCCTCGGGACGGTCCTAAAATCATCCTAATAGTGTCATATTCTAGATAATATCCTATGGATGGGTGAATTCGTCTTGTGGACAGTTGTAGGACATCCCATGAAGTTCGAAATGTGAAACCTGCCAATGTCCTGTGGACAACATTTTACAACACATTTTGTACAGTAATGGACAGTTGCAGATACACCCTAGATCACCCAAATTCAACCTGCAACTTATAATTTTCTTTTTTGACATACTAGGGGTTATTCCAGATTTTTATTCTTGGGGCCCATTTTGTGAAGAGTAAAATCATTTTTGTGGGGGGAAAAAATAGTAATGAAACTTGAAACCCGGTTACACAAATTCGAACCAAGCATTTATTAACAAAAACATCTTTAAATCCTTTTGCTAAAGGTTTTCTTTTTCATAAATTGGTTATATCTACAAATTACACATTTTTAAACAGTTTTCATAAAAAAAAGAGTTTTATAAAAGAGTAAAAGGAATTTTGTGGAGGGGCCCATTTTATTAAATTTATTTTTTTGTAGGGACAATAAATAGGCCTCAAATTTCACCTGGATCGACCTCTGCATGTGTATAAAAAAGTATGATCTTCAGCATTATTTTATACACATACATATACTTTTTTTTTTTTTTTTTTTGCATATGCATAAAAAAGAATCCAAGAACTTCAGCATTTATATTCTTTCATGGTAAGATGAACTTTTCTGGCTATTTATAATTAACTTTGTAATGAGTGATGCATCTACTTCTCAAGGAGACTCTCCATTCGAAGACATCCATGACTGTCTTCAAGCAAACACATTTCCTAATTGGACAGGTTTTTGAATTTTTTTATAAACACGTCAAATGACATGTCAGTCACAAAGTTCAAAACTATTTTGTTTTAAGCAATCACTGAAGATTTATTTAAAATTTAATCAACTTAATTAAACTTAAATTTATAGGATTTTACATTCTTAATTATTTAAACACTAATTTATTTTTATTTTATATTATATTCTACATTGTTAGTCACCAGTGGCCAAAGCAAAGTTCAATGTCGTCACCATGGATCACAATGTATTAAATTTAAATATTTTTAAACAATTTAGGATAGCTGAAGCTATTATGCTATAACATTTTTTGAAATGGAGGTATTACTTTCAGAATTAGTTAAACAAAATATACCTTATTTAAAAAACTGCAACCAAAATTGGAAAAGTACAAAATACTCTTATTAAAAATAGACCTTAGCAGTGGAATGAAAAATAGAAGCTTAAAATTTTTGAAATTAAAACAAGAATTACCTAAATGTTTAGCATTAGCGAGCAGGTGATTTTAAGTGAAATCAACTTAATCTTCAATAATAATCAAACCAACCAAATTGTCAGATCATTTACAGAGAGACATGTTTTCCATTACATTATGATGCACACTTTATTATATACACATTAGTAGTTTCAATAATATTTTTTGAAGTATTTACAGAATGCACTTTTAATCCTTCTAGCCAAGATTTTAATTCTAGATGAGCATTCTTGTTTTTCTATTATCTGAACGAGTAACTTTATTTAATGATGCTTCTTACAAGGTATCAAGTTGATTTCATGATGTTCAATTTATAATTTTCTTTTCAGTTTTAAACAAAATCTTAAAAAAAAAATAATAATAATAGAGTCATTGAAGATCCAAAATGAACTAACAGAGTTAAGACCTTTCTTGTAAGATGTCCAGGACGACTACAAAAATGGTAATAATAATAATAAAAGAAAAAAAAAAGAAAAAAAAATCCTTTTTTAAGAGAATTTTTTTAAAAAAATATTTCTTTTGAAAAGATAAAATTTTATGACATTTTTTTTTTTAGAACAGCAATTGCCAAGAAATTAATTCAGTTTTTGAACAAAGAAAATAAGCGATTAAAGAAAATCATTTTTAAAAAATTTGATAAAAAAGTAATATAAATTTTTTAATATTCCATAGTTAAATTTGTTCAATTAATTTATTTTTTTTTTTTTTGGTTGGTGAGGGGGTTTAAAGATACGATCTGAAAGAAAAATATGAAAAGAAGAAAAGAATTCTAGATCTGTACACCAATTTTTATTTTATCCATCTCTTATTAATATACACTGTTATATTTTTTCTCTAAACACAATTTTTTCTCTCTTCAGCATTCTTAGCCATGTTTTGATTATATCTTCAACAGCAGACTTGGTAAGATTGCTCCTCACAAACTGCATCTAAAACAAAAACAAATGAACATCAGAAAATTTACCTATTTACAAAAAAAGTTTGATTATTTTCACTTTTTAATATTTTAAAAAGTGCTTATTACTTGTCTCAAGAAATGCATAATTTATTAGAAAAAAAAACGTTAAGAAAATGAATAACTTTTTAATATTAGGTTTGTTTTAAATATGTCAAATAAGTAGAAAAATGTTTAGTATACTGACTTTGAAGTTTACTAAATATGCAATTAATCGGTGACATATCATAAATATTTAAAACAGAATATTAATTTGGAAATTTTTCGTATACAGAGCATAACTCCGTAGCCAGTATTTGCCTTCAAAAGAAAATAGGATATAAATAAAAATTTTTATATATTCTGATTTATTATGTAAGTTTAAATGATGATTTCTTATATAAAGCATAATTACATGTGTATGTATCATAGATTACGTGCCATGTGGGATCATCAGATGATTTTAAAATTTCAAATTGAAAATTTTTCCTTTATTTTTTTGTTGAAGTCAAAAAAAAAAAAAAAAAAAAAAAAAAAAAAAAAAAAATTGTTCATTGTTATTCATCTAAAGTTAAATACATTTGGGCATTTGGCATCAAAATTATTTATAATTTACAGGAAATAATAAATTTTCACTTAATTCTATAAAGTACATATATATATTTAAAACATATAATGGTAACTAATAATTACAAATAAAAAAAATTCTAGGCATAAAATAACTTAGATTTCCGGTACTAGAAATGTTATTTTACAGATGAGATAAAATTTAAATTTTCATGGAAAAAAAAAAGCTTAATTGTATGCACGCAACAAACAAAATATTGCATAGCTACCAACATCCTCCGTACCATCCGCTGCCAAAATTCTTTTTAAACCCGGAAAAAAATTACAGTAAATTTTACCATTTCAAATCGACGTAATCTATTGAACAAGGCAAAAATTTTTATTAAATTTGTAAAAAAAAAAAAAAAAAAAAAAAAAAAATAGATTCAATTAATAAATACACATACAAATCAAGAATAGCAGATTGTAATTTTACAAAAACATTTCTATCATGTTAACATCTGAATATATTATCTTTAATAATTTATAATTTTCTGACTATTTATCAAGAATATTACTGTGTCAGAAAGTAAAATATAACTATAAAAAATTGCCTTTATATCTATGGTTTAATATTTTAAAAACAAAATAAAATTCAAGCAATTAAAAATACATATTATAAATTTTTAGCTGCATCCAAATTAAGATTTTTAGAGAATGAGACTGAAAAATAAAATGTGCATCAGTTTTTAATGGTTGTAAAGTTAAAAAAAAACTTTTATTTAAAAAACATAGTAAATAAAAATATTCTACCCAGTATTTTTAATCAATTTTCTGACAAAAAAAGTAAGCATAATTGGTTTTAAATTATAAACTTAAAATTCTTTAATTCATTGAACAGCACCATCTATCACCTTTAAGATATGGGAATCATTTATGCATTAGAGAAGTTATTTATCATGGTTTTAACATTTTAAACATAGCTAATTAAAAATTTAAGAATTTTTCTAATAAAACATTCAAGGTCTTGACAGGTGCTATCTAGTAGTATATATTTAATGCTACATGCAAATCGAACACAAAATTTTTTCCAATGTTGGTAATGCAATTATTCTGAAAAAAAAAAAATAATAATAATAATAATAATACAGTACAGAATCATTTATCCGGAATGATTGGGGTCAGATGTATTCCATATAACTGGTTTTTCCGGTTAACTGGTTGGGCATTAAAGCAGCATCCATTTGATGAGTTTTGTGAAACATATATAGTTGTGGTGGTATTACTTCTAATTTTAAATTGATTATTAGATTACTTGAACCAAGAATCTAATGCAAGTAAGATCAATTGTTAGAGTTGGAAAGAAAATAATTTATGGAAACTCCTTGAGCAAAAATTTTGTTTACTAGGCATAAAAATGAAAACATCTATAATATTATAATATTTATTAATCTATAATATGATTATATGCTTCTATTTCAAATACTAGATGCTGTTATCAAATTATACAATTGTTTCAAGCAATTGTATATCAAACTGATTGTGTATGACACTTTTTCTAAAAAGATTCTAACATGAGTCTATTAGAAATATCAAGAAATATCATTCCGGATAACTGGTTTTCCAGTTAACTGGTTTCCAGATAAATGGTTCCATACTGTATATATATATGCATCTATCTACACTTGAATAAGTTAACATACATTCAAAATCTGCAGTATACAAATAAATAACACTTGGGCAAATTTTAAAACAGAAAATAATTTTTTAGTTCTGAAATGCAACTAAATTAATTCATCATTTACTAGTACAGTAGAACCCCGCTGATTCGGACCCAGATAATCCAAATCTCCGGATAATTCGGATTGGTTTGGTCTTTTCTTTTTCAAGTTTGAGAAGCGATTGGCTGATTTCTATAACATTAACTTGTTTAATCTTCGTATTCTAAATGAAAAAATGACATGTTTTCAGAATAATTAAGCAAAGTAAACATTATTACTCTCTGCAAATATTCAATAAGTTTAACATAAAGGTGATTTTCTGTTAGTATGTTATATTTTATTTCATTTTTTTCTAATTCTCCGGATAATCGATAATCCGGATTGGGTCTGTTCCCAATTAATCTGAATTATTAGGGTTTTACTGTAACTACTAACAAACATTAATTTGTAACACTATAAAAAAAAAGTTTCTTGAGAGGAAAAAAAAAATCTAAGTATTATGACTAATCTTTAAACATTAAGATAGCCGGAAAAAATGGTGAAAAGCATACCATATATACTTGATTTTCCAGTACTGAAAGTTTTTCTTTTAAGAACTGCAGACCGCACTCATCCATTAACAGGAATTCTTCAAATTCAGGTGCATTTGAACTGCCAGAGGCGGTGGAAGTAGAAGCTGAAAGAGAATAGATAAAATTAAGTATGGACTGATACAAAATATTTTCTGAGATCAATCATTTTCAACAATTAACGGCATTTTTAAAATCAGTATTTTTATCTACCCCCCCCCCCCAACCCCTAAATTTAAAAACAGGATAAGCTAAAAAACCTACATTAAAAATAGACAGAATTTTAAACATTTAAAAGAACATTAAATGTGTAATAGAGATGAATTATCAATGCCTTGCAATTTAAGGCTGTCCACTTAAACATTACGATTTTATTACATTTTTGAAAAACATTACGAATGATATGAAGTTTGAAAATAACAATATAAAATTCGAGAAAAAAAAAAAAATTACGTGAAAAAACGGCAAATATTATTAGACGATCACAAAGAATGGCAAATTTTGTCAAATGATAGCAAAAAATTGCCAATTTTGTCACGTTTAAACACAAAAAAAGTAAATTCCGAAAATAAAATTCACTTCTGGCATTAACTTTGTTTGTGCCCCTTTGACGAAATTCGCATTTTTTCGCAAACTTTGGCGTTTTTCGTAAATCTTATCAGAGAATTTTCAGTTTTATTGTGGTTTTTGGACAAAATCTGCCATTTTATCGTGATTTTTTGAGAAAAGTTGCCGTTTTTCGCAAATCGTTTGACAAAATTTTCAGTTTTATCGCGATTTTTGAACAAAATTTGTCGTTTTTCACGATTTTTTAAAAAAGAAATCTGCCTTTTTTTCGGGATTTTGAGACAAAACTAGCCATTTTTTTGCCAATTTTGCTGGAAATTAGTCATTATTTCGCGATTTTTTAAATGAAATTCTCCTTTTTTTTGCGATTTTTTGCTTAATTTATGCATTATAGCATGTCCGTATCATCGCTGAAGACCTGGATTTTTTCTAATATGGGGCAAGAAGGGTGCTATTTTTTTGAATGTGCGACAAGAGGGGCACTATTTTTCAAACTAAAGGGCAGAAGGGGTGTCGTGCCCCCTGAAACTCTCTGGGGGAAACTCTGCTAAATGAAGTATTCAGTTAAAGAAGGTTCAACAATGAATTAAAAAAACACTTGTTAGTGAAGCATCATTCATCATACATAATGAGCAGGGGTGGGGAAATGCATCATTTTGCTTGCCAGTGGTGAGTGAATTTTCTTGCAAGGTGAGTGGATTTTTAGTTTTTGAAAAACCAGAGTTTCCCCCAAGTTTAAAAAGGGGCAGGGCAAGCAACAAGCATTGTTAAAAGATCGTGAAAAAAGGTTTTTAAACATTGCAAAAAGATGGCCTATTTTGTTAAAAGATCACAAAAAAGCAGGTTTTGTTAAAATATCACAAAAACAGATTTTGTCAAAAGAGTGCAAAAACTTCAGATTTTGTTAAAAAATCGCAAAAAAAGGACAAATTTCGTGAAAAGATCACGAAAAAACAGCGAATTTTGTTTAATGATGACAAAAAATGGCAAATTTCTTCAAAAGATCTGAAAAACCCGCCAATTTTGTCACTTTTAAACACGAAAAAACTCACATTTTGAAAAAGAGGTGAAAAAAAAGCACACAGTTTGTAATGGGAATGGAATCTACCCATCTTTTCTCTAATTATACCCCGAATGCAATTTTCTCTTCGCACGAAAATGATTGTGAATCAGGAAAATCCGCTTTAGAAGCAAGAAAAACACAGTTTTGAAGCAGGAAAATTAGTTTTTAGAGTAGAAAAATTAACTTTTTTTTTTTTTTTGGTGCCTCTTTAACAAAATTTGCAATTTATTTTTTATTTTTATTTTTTTTTTTTTTTTATGAAATTGCTGTTTTTTTTGGGATATTTTGACGAAGTTTGCGTTTTTTTTCGTGAATTTTTGGTGAAATTTTGACAAAATTTTCCATTTTATTGTGATTTTTGCATGAAATTTCCCATTTCTAAAGAATTTTAGATGAAATTATCTGTTTTTTGCGAATCGTTTGACAAATCTTTCCATTTTATCGTGATTTTTGGACAAAATTGGTCGTTTTTTCACGATCTTCTGAGAAAATCTGCCACTTTTTCGGGATTTTGTGACGAAATTAGCCATTTTTTTGCGAATCTTGCCAGAAATCAATCGTGTTATTGCCGAAGGGCATGAGTTTTAACGAAATTTGCCGTTTTTCTGCAATCCTCCGACGAAGTTACGCGTCTCACGGGATGCTATTTTTTGCGTTCCATCGCTGATTTTTTTCGTAATTTAAGTGCCACAGCACGTCAGCCTCAGCATCATTGATGAAGGGCTGTGTTTTTTCAAATGTGGGGCAAGAAGGGCACTATATTTTTGTATGAGCGACAAGAGGGGCTTTGGATTAGGTGAAAGAGGGGCGCAATTCTTTAAACTAAAGGGCAGGAGGGCCGGAGCGCCCTCCTGAAACCCTCTGGGGGAAATTCTGGAAAAACTGTAGGCAATAGAGACATTATCGGACACACTTTTTCAATATAGATATTTTAACTTTCCAAATTATTACATAAGCTTACCTCTGTTGCATATATTTCTTAATTTTATAGGAAAAAAAGAATTAAAAAATGTATTGCAGTAAGTAATAGAAACTTCATGCGCAATTTTGTGATAACTTTTTTCAACTGCATGCGTGTTGCATCTTGCAGGCTGGTGAAATAAATCCTTGGCTGGCAAGATTTAAAAAATTTCCCGCCCCTGATAATGACAGATCTAGTCCTCAATTTATAGAGGGGGGAGGGGGGGGTCACATCCAGTGCTGAAAACAGACACTTTTCTCCAGAGGGACTTTAGTGGCTTTGGTGGGAAAGAAGGGGGGGGGAATTATAGAGTTCCGGGGAGGGGAAATTACAATTTTTGACCATTAAAAAACAAAATTTCCAGGATAGACATTTCACTGCTCTTGGAGGGGAATGCCCCCCTCCCCAGGCACTACCTGAATTCAACAATGGTCACATCACTTCATAATCAACTATTATATTGGGTACTACTTGGTTATCCCGGCGATCAGTTTTGTCAAATCATACAAATCGCAAAAGCCAAATTACACAAATTAATGAAACTTTTTGTTTAAATAATGAAAAAACAAATAAATAGTAGAGCATTAATAAAAATAGAAATAAAAGGTCGAATTGAAAATCATTTGATGATATAATTCTTAATGTCAAGTGAATGGATATCTACGATCATTCATTACTGGC
This sequence comes from Maratus speculifer, assembly GCA_964019185.1. Classification (NCBI taxonomy): domain Eukaryota; kingdom Metazoa; phylum Arthropoda; class Arachnida; order Araneae; family Salticidae; genus Maratus; species Maratus speculifer. The sequence continues at coordinate 357,204,808 of OZ025296.1, forward strand.
ATTTAATCTTGGAGTTTGGAAGAAATTTATAGCCGACAAAATAACCAAGTAGTATCATATATTGAAGGTTATTCTTAAAATTAAAAGTGACAATTTTTCTTATACTTTCATTAATTCATTATCATTCATAAATACAAAAACTTGCATTAGTATAATTTCTAAAAATATATAATTTACACAGATTTCATTCAGATATGAAGAAATTGAAATGCTGTTAAGCATTTTACGATAGTTTTTAGGACTTGACAGCCACACAAATGTCATGTCGTCATGAGGAAGCAGTTAGCAGTCTCATCCGGAAATTTAATTTAAAATGCCGAATCATGGAATTTATTAGTTTTTTTTAAAAATCTGCTTTTACTTAAAAATGGAAAACACTTTTTAATCACATAGTTTCTGAATAAGTACACTAGCAACTCACAAGTAAATTTTGAATTGAAATTCAAAATTTTATGTGACACAGGTGCCATAAAAAAAAACTCACCTTACAGATTTTTTTATTTCTTTTTTCTTTATAGAATCAATTTAAAAATCATCTGAAATTTCATAATTACATTGAAGAAAAATGTTTCTGAAATATATATTTTAACAATATTTAATTGAAATATAACAAAACATAGCGTTCCACTGGGATGCTTAATTTTTTTGAATGACCTATACATGAAACACAGGAAAGAATGTCTTTATGCTTCAAACAAAATAAAGTAAAAAATAAACAGTGTACAACATATAATTAATAGAAAATGGATAATTCAAGTCAACTAAAATTTTTAAAAGGACTTGTTACATCATTGTAAATATTCAATTTAAATTTTGATTTCTCCAAAACTGTTAAATAAAATCATCTTGTTTTCTGAATCTATTAAACAGCTTTGTTATGTCACATCATTGTGTCGGTGTTTTTTCTTTACAGATTTTGGCGAGAAAACACTGTTTTGAAATACTTGTTAGGCATAATCATGCAAAAACAGCATATAGTTTTATTATATTTATAGTCAGTTTATTTTATAATACAAAACACATTTACTTCAATACAAAACACAAAATTTTCAATTTTATAAGACAAATCTTGGTAAACATATCTTACTGTAAACATATATATTGTAATATTGTCTTATAAAATTATTTCTTATTCGGGCGATGACTAGGCCTATTTTTTTTACTGCATTTTAATAAAATTTTGCCAACATTATACAAATATAGAGGCAGAATAATTATAAGGAAATGCATTGCAAATATATATGAAAGAAAATTCTTACCTTATAATTACATTCACTTTCCGTTTATTCGAAATCACCATGAGCTGAAATTGATAAACATTGGAAATCACACACGCTTTTTCTGAATTCTGGTGAGTTGGTTGGTAGGCTGCACATTCGAGTACAGGGTTCCAAATCCAAGGAGTTGCAATGCGTCCTCCGGCCGTTCTTAAGACAGTACTGTGAGGACGGTCCTATCTTCAGTATTCTGGGGACATTCACAGGATAGTTTCATAGGATATGACAATTATAGGATTTCAAGGATCATTGTAGAGCGTCCGAAGGACGATTGTGGTTATCTGGGTATTTATATAATATGTAATGTAACATATAATAATTAATATATTAATATAATGTAATAATAATTGTAAATAAATAATAATATAATAAATAAATTATTAAAAAATAATAAGAATTAATAATAAATAAATATAAATTAAATATAAAATTAAATATAAATGAAATAAAGAATAAATAAATACAATAAATAAATATAATTAAATATAATTAAATATTGAAAATTATACTCATTAATAAAAATTTATATAAAAAATGATAATATTTTACTAACTTATAGTAATATATACTTATACATTTTTAAAATTCAGCCTCCATTGTTCTTCGGTAGAGAGTGGGGGAGGGTCTATAAGCTCCGATTTTATCACGGCTTTAGATGATAACCTTTTGTCGGGACGTTTTCTAGAGTCTAGGGAAAAAGCGACCGAAAAATCAAGAGCACAAAAATTCTTGTTTATGAGCATAATTTTTCATATTTTATTTTATTTATTTATACAGTTTTTTTATTATGTCCGATAAATTCTTGTATGATTTTGCCCGATAATTAATAAAGTATTACCATTTTGAAAGTTAATTCTTGTTAATGAAACTAATTTTTAATATTTAATTTTATTTATTTATACATTTATTTTAATTAACTTACTAAAAGTTAATAAAATATTGCCATTTTTTAAATATTTTTTTGTTAATGAGTGTAACTTTTAATGTTTTATTATATTTATTGTCTGAGCGAAGCGAAGTCTTTATACTCAGAGATACGTAACGATATTAAAATTCACAAAAATTCTTTCGTCAAGCAAATCTCAAAAAGTACTTGTCGGATTTTGATTCTGTTTGTACCAATAGGTACCTATGAAAGTAATCTGGTGAATGCACTACATAAGAAAAATTAGTTCCAAATAGTTTAAAAGTTATATTAAAAAAAACTGATAAAAAAGCACAATTTATTTGCATACGTCACAGAAATTTGGTGTGCGTGATTTTCACAAGCTGGATATTTTCGTAGATAACCGAATCAGTACATGGAGTAAATAGTAATCATTTACGCACTCAGAAATACTGAATGCAATAAAACATTTTAAAATTTAATCATGCAGGAAAATAAAACTGTTATTTTTTTATATTAAAAAATGTCATAAAAACTTAATAGCATTTTTTGATAGCTAAAAGAATATTTTATATATTTCGCGTCTGAAAATTAGAAACAATTACGTTTTTAAACAAAAAGTTTCTTTTATGACATCATTTTCCCTTTACATTTATTTTTATTGCATGTTTTCTTTAAACTTATATTTTGTTTATGTGTGGAAGTCAATTCTGGTCACTAATTTTTCGGCACGAATGCCACACGCGCATCAGACTTGGCGCATTTGGCGAAAATTGCGTTTTCAAATAACGCTTACATACACATTTTTTAATTATTTTCTATTGTCCAAAATAACTTACAGTAAATAAAATAATAATAATAATTAATAACTATAAAAACAAATATTTTATATAATTAAAAAAAGGAAATGAAAGTAAATAAACATTTTATGCGTAAATAAACAAATAATAGATAAATAAAGCCGGGTTACCATCTCAGGTAAAATAATGCCAGTTTGACGCCAATTATGTACCCTGGTGCATATGTGACATCTTTTCCCATTTTTCATCCATTTCCTGTTGGCATACAACTTTGAAATTTGGAATATGTATGCATACCTGGGAGCAATACTGGAATTAGACATTGATTTTTTTTTTTTAATTCGATCCAAAAAGGGGCAACGGGGGTTATTTTTTAAAGATTTATACAATTTATACTGCATAAAGGAGCCACTTACCTATTTTTATATACAAGAAGAAGTAAGTGGCATGTAAAAACAATTATAGTATACATAAATAAAATTCTTGAGATAATATACTAGAGATATAAGCACCGGGTTTGGCGAGATTTTTTATGCCAATTAGGCGAAAACATCGTTCTGATTACCAGACACATATAGCATGCTATAATAACACGTTATTTATTTATTTCAAAATAAAAAAATGGAATAAACGAAACATTTTCTGTTATAAAAAAAAGAAATAACAACCAATAGATGATAATATTTTTAGAACAAACAATTTATTATAACATTTATATGATAACCATGTTAGGCAACTGCACGCCATTTTGGCACCAATTAGGTATCTTGGTGTGTATAGGGCATATATGTGCCATATTTATTTGTAAAACTGAGCATGAACGTTTACCAAGTGTGTTTTCATAGCCGCTTATATCTTTTTGCAACATAGCGCACCTTTCGAAGCCAAAACTGCACAAAAGAAAAAAATCAATATTTGCAGTATTTTTATTTTATTTAATTTTTTTTTTAATGTAATGCACATTTTGTAATCAGTAGGTTCGACAATCAGACCTCGTTTTTTTTGCTTTAAAAGATGATATTTCATACGACGTCTTTTTTGGATTCGTCGTTTTTCTATATTTGATAGTATGCGTCTACTCGTTTTGTAACTTTTTTTTGTAACTTTCTTCTTTATTAACAGCGACAATTGGATTTCTTATTTAAATAAAACTCTTCTAAATGCAAAGAATTTTGTTAAAATAAATAAACAAATGAAATGTGGACATCTATTGCTCAAAGCACAAAATTTTTCCTATTGAGTTAATAAAAATCAGTAAAAACATAATTTTTATGATGATAAAAAGTGACTTATGTAATAACAGAGTCATATATTATGTACGTTATGGATTAAGTATTAATATTTCTCCACCATTTATAAATAATAATAATAATAAAATAAAATGCGGACAGACCAAAGTCTATATTTGACTGAAAACAACAACCATTTTCTAAATGCTTTAAAAAATGGCCAATGAAAAATGATATTTCAAAAGTATTATGAAATTAGTTAAAAACCATTTACTTTAAACTAAATGAATAAAAGATTTATATTTTTAATGAAATAAATGGGATTTGAAAAATTATTGGAAATTTATCAGCATAGATGTATCAATATTACAATCGGTACCTTGTATGCAAAATGGAACAATTAGCAATACTTTTTGTACCCGAAAAATGGTCGTTGCTTTTTTTAAGGTTAAAAAGTAGTTTACGAAATATTCCTATACAGAGATGCCAAGCCCCCGCTTATTGCATAGCAGAATTTTCTTATAGGAAAAGTTATTTTTTAAATCTGCAGAATGTTCCAATTTAATAAAACATTTTCAGTATTAAAATACCGGTATCCAAAATGCCGGAAACTTGGCAGCTCTGCCTATAATATTTTAATTAATCACGGTACTTTTTTTAATCAGATTCAAATTTAGTGGAGACTGCGTTTTTTGGCCAAAAGCAGATTTTTTTTCACATGTGTAACTACGATACAATTCCTTGATGCTGAAATAAAATGGTTTGACTTATGCTATTATTGCTTCCTCTTATTTATTTATTTGAATTTTAGATAAAATGACTCAAAATCATGTTTTTTAAATCTACGAAAAAAATCCATTTCGAGAGAAGGCGAAAAGAACAAGATTTGGCGATTTATTATCTGCGCTTGGCTAAGTGTCTTACTACCTTGTATTTAATACTCTTCACAATACTTCGCTGTTATATGGACTTTGGCGCTTTTATAAAAAAGTTTGACGTAATTCGGGCTTAAGAAAGGGAGTTTTTTACTGAATAATACAAATAAATGAAAAATGAATATTAAGAAATACTAAGAAAAGAAAAATGAAGCATTATATTGATCTATGTATATTTAAAAATTCATCTGCTAGCACTAATTAGATAATTTATGTATATAATAGAAGATAAATAGCTTTTGATTCTATATTTCTATGCTATAAAGCAATAACGTTTGTGTGTTTTTCATTATCATTGGGAGTACCTAGCCGATTTAAAAAATATAGTGGGCAAAAAATGTTGGTAACCATGTTTGCTGCAAAATATACTATATTTTGCGTAGGAACAATAATCACCATCAATGCACGAGCAAAAAAAGTTCTAAAATTGAGAATTCTTTAATGTTAATATGACTAATTTTTTTTTTTTTTTTTTTTTTTTTTTTTTTTTTTTTTTTTTTTTTTTTTTTTGGTGGCAATTTTTAAGATATAATATTCTTGTTATGAACGATTTCTAAAACATTCGACAATTTAAATTCACAAATTAAACATTTTTTTTCTAGAAAAAGTTTTAAACCCAATTTATTGAGAATATTGCAATTTCTAGGATACTATTGGGGTTAGAAACTAGAACTTTGGCATCACAGTAACTTATAAGATGTAAATGCTCGTTTAGGACAAATTCTTAAAAAAGGATTCCTTAATTCTTATCGACAACCTCATGGCATCCACGGAAAACAGATGTTCAACAATATAAACTATTCAGACGGATCTCACATCATATAAAATACACTCCATTCTCTTCAAACATAATAGCTTATGTTATTTATAGTTTCTCAAATCGGTGCGGAGCTTCTGTTTATGCTCATGACATCATTTCAAAAAGTTATATTTCCAATGTAGGAAAATTTGGTGTTTTATTTTCTGTATTACTTTTAACATTTTGAATATTTCCAATTTTATATCCATGTATGGTTTGTTTTCCCTTTTATAAAAATAGTATATGCAACTTTATATATAAGATTTTGTAATTCTATGATTCAATATGCTTATTTTCATCATATTTTATCACAATGAATGACCAATTAAAGGTAACATCTCATTTTTTTTTACTTGTCGCAAGTTATTAAATGTGTATTCTCAGCAACATCGCTCAGACTAATCCCTCTGAGGGAAGTCCTAGTTTATATATTCATTTTTAATTTAATTTATATTTAATGTTACACATTATTAATTTATTATTTGTTTATTATTATGTTATACATTAATATTATATATACATGTATAAATATAAATATACAAATATAATATAAATTATAATAAAATATTAATATGTTATTTTATAATAATAATAATAATAACAATTACCGTAATTTCGGGTGTATAAGCCGCAGATCAAACAATTCTTTTTCGACCCAGAATTTTTTAAGAAACAAATATAACTAGTTAGATCGCCGTAAATATTTGTCTTTAATCACTAAATAAGATTTCTGGGTCCAAAAAGAATTGTTTGATCCGCGGCTTATACACCCGAAATTACGGTATTTAATATATAAATTATTATATATAATTAAAATTATAAGTAATGAAATTATAAATAATAGAAAAAAATAAATATAAGAGATAAATCCGGAGTTTGTAGACACCCTTCTACACACACAACCACACCCCACAGAAGAACAAGGGATTCAGGGAAAATAAATTAAAGTACCTAGTGTTTATATTCTAATTCTCTGCACCTTACAATTTTTCCCCCTCATTGAGGCAATGACAGTTTTGAGAACTTTTAAAGACCCCTCTCCCCATCTCAGTCCCGATCGAGCAAGGACGCTGAAGTTTCAAAAAATCATCTCAATCTAGTGTTTATATTCTAAGATCTATATATTATTATCAAATTTATCTGAATATGTGATTTGCAAAAAGGTGCCCTTTTTTTCGGCCAAACATCAATTTTAACTGTGAAAAGCATTTTTAATGGAATAAACAATTCACACGTATGGAGATAGAGAATGTCCATGAAGTAGTACCTTTCATTAATCCTTTGTAATCGTGTTAGACATAAAAAAAAGGCGTATTAATATTAATTATATTTATGCATACAGATTTTTTAGGCATATTGATTTTAGAAAGGCAAATAATTAAGAAATCATTGTATACAAGATGATTTGTGATGCTAAAATTTAAAGCCAATAAAATTTTTTACTGGGGAAAAAAATCTTTGTAATTTAAGCAAAATTTGCATGAAAAAAAAAAAAAAATAAAAATAAAAAGATTGTTTTACGTTTAAAGGTGGAGCAAGGGCTGTCACCATGACTATTAACAAATTGATTGATTGAAAGTGTTTTGACCCCCCTTGTCGTATAAAGTAATTTAAGTGAAAGTGAATGCCGGCGCTGAGATTGTTATATGATTATTGTTGTTATCTTAAAAGGTTCTTAAGAACAGCAGTGTGCTTTTTCTTTCTTTTTTTAATCCAGCCTTTTAAAAGGGCATAGTAAGAAACTTACCAATTACTTGTAGCCTTTCAGCCTGCTCAACAAAGCTCATATAACAAGTGTATCTACTCTAGGGGGTTGGCGCCTTGAATTGTAAACCGTATATAATTGTTCTTATATAAGATAACAGGACCGGACCACCGGACCAGGACATTACTTCTTCCTATCCTTGTGCACAGTGTGGGATTTTCTTTCATGAGACCGGCGACAATGATATTACCTTATCTATTCCGAACATTTTCTTGTTTCCTAAAAAGAGACCTTTAAGGCCCAAACACATTTGATCACTTCTTGAAGTGCGATGTCGGTTCGTTTGTTATGGCGTCGGTGTTTTTTATCTTAATGAGTTTTGCAGGAATAGGATGGTTGTCCGGCAAAAGAAAAATACTTTCCGTCAAGTAGGGGGGATTGCTTGTCCCCTGAATCTTTTGTTAATTTCCCTTGTTTCTATTATGAAGAAACCCCAAATGGATCTTGTACAAAAGACTTCTCCACTTTTTACAAGAATTCAGTTTAAAGAAAGAGTAATGCAATCTGAACAGAGCCTTAAAATAACAATTTTGGGAAAGTTTTCGATTCCAAATATAAATGTTTGTGATGTGATTATCAGGATCTTATATTTATGTTATATAAAAATTTAAAAAGAGAAAGGTGGATATCCCATGAAAAATTATGGCATGCTTTTCATTCATAAAAAATTCATTGAACTGGGAGAATTTGATCCCGAATTATTAAAAATTTAAAATTAGCGTATTTTTATATGAAAAAAAAAATGACTGCAGTAAAACAAAAGTTAAAAAATGTATACATTTTTTGAAATATTTATTTTATACAAAAAATCAAAATTGTAGTCAAAATTGCTTCATGCTTTTTACGCACTTAAAAGAAGGGGGGGGGGAGGTGGAGAGGGGAGATTTTTTATTAAATTCGAAATAAAAAGTATAATCGTGAAAAAAAATTAAAACAAATTACGGAAAACTCCGAACGATTAAGCAGACGGGCGCGACTGGGTTTGAACCCAGATCTTCCAATCTACCAGTCTGAAACATAGTTGTGCGTGCTCAAACTTTTTTTGACAATGCAAACAACTCGACTTTCAAAAGATCTAACTATGACTCGCAAGAACTATCCTACCCAACTCGCAAAAAGAATATTAGGTAGATTTCGTATGATATACTAGGTATTGAGATCTCTCCCCTGTTGAAATTTCTGAAAATCTATCTATACATCACTTTTTTATGGACACGACAATTTTTAGAATTCTACTCAAATCTCTTCCAAACAGATGCATAAAATCTCGGTTAAGTTCGTTAATGGGAAAAATCGAAGTAAGGGGTGGGAATGGGTGAAACCCGAAAAAACTCATGACTTTTAAATTTTATGCAGTAATTTATAAATATTTGAATATTATACACTTTTTTTCCTATAAAAACATAACATTGGTAGTAGACGTAGATGCCTAAATGTAGCTAGATATATTATATGTAGTATAAAAAATACTCATCGTAAGTGGCCAATATAAATAAATAAATAAATAAATAGACACCAAGAAAACGAAGAATGAAAAAGTTGCTTTCTGAACACCCCGTGGAAGACTTACGGCCGGAGCCTCATTCTTTTCGGTCTGGAACAGGGCCATTCTTTTTTCTGAACATTCGGGAAAGACGGGCCTAGTTGCTATTCTTTCCAAACCATATTCGGGCCTTTTATCCAGACGCACCTTGCCGGGTCATATTATTTTTTCCGTGCCGAACCTGAATTAGTATTTTTTTCCCCTAGTTTCACGGGCATATATTTTCTAAGGATCAGACTCGACCCGCCCCGAGTTCATGTAGACCTCTAAACGGCATTTGAATGGAAACTAGTTGGATGTGCCATTCCTAAAACTTTATTCTATCTCATACATACATTTTAATATTTAAAAAAAAAATAGTTACTACTCATTTTAATGCTTTAATAATTTCACAATAACAATTCAATATCATACCAACTTTGATTTTTATCTTAAATTTCTACTTCAGTCAATTAATCGGAATAAAAACGAATTTCCGTCTCTGCACGAGCCGATAAACAATAGAATGATAGCCAGTTTTTTTTTTAATTATGGGAGGACCTACTTGCCTCACCAAAAAAATAATCATATACAAAAATTTAGTTCAGTTCTAGAACTAACTACTAGAACGTAAACTTTTAGATGGTGCAATATTGAAAATGGCATAAAAATCACTATTGCAGTGCCCCCTTTTGGCGGATTTTTTTTTAAATTCAGGGAGGACCAATTAGTCATAGTCATACACTCACACAAAAAATTTGGTTCAATTCGATGCATAACTTCATATACTTTTGGTCGGTACAATATTGAAAATGGCACAAACACGCGATTGCACTCTCTGGATGTCTGTATGCATACCCTTCGAGAAATGCTGGTCTGAATATTGTGCTTTAGTAATTGCTCCTTTTTGCTAGTTTGGAACTTAGTATTAATTTTACAGAAGAGGAGGGGCTTACTTACCTTATAGCAATTGCGATAGACAAAAAACAGACACAAGAGGGAGATCTTATAATGGTTCCGTTTAATTTTTTAAATACCAGAACTCTAAAAAATACTTATTACAGTTTCCCTTTCATGCTTATGTTTTTCATTTAAAAAAGGGGGTCGTGGGCTGCGTAAATAGGCATATTTATTCCAAATCTATACTGGTGAACCTTAAAAAAGAAAAGAAAAAAAAAACACTTAGGAAAAATTTATTGTAGACAGATTCTTTATTAAGAAATTCGCCGTCTTTTACAAATGCGTAATGATTTTTTTTTTTTTTTTTTTTTTTACACGGATTATTCTATCCATTTGGCACCGATCTGGAAATTGTTTCATTTGAGACAGGATTTCGTCATATACAGATTTTTGTAGCACCTTTTATAATACTGTATCTCTCATCCCCTAGCATTGTATATGAACTATTCTTTAAAGAAAAGTTTAATTGTTGAATCATGGTAATTTAAAATTAGAATAAACTATGGCTATAGCGGAATCGATCGGTATCTTGAAAAATTTCCGTAGAAGACAATATTCCGTCTTAGACAAATTCTACTCTATCTGCGGATTTGCAAGAACTTGAAAATCTTTCCGATTTAGACATATTTCCGCCTTACACAATCCACCTTTTACAGAGAGTTTATTGTATATATCTATTTTCGGCGAAATTGTGTACAGTCCAGGTCCGGTTCGGCGCGACCCGGGTCTGCAGAAGAAGTAAGACTAGGATACTACCCAGAGAAGTGATATCCAGACTTAACCCGTCCTGAGGCTCGTGTAGTAGAAATGAGTTCGGGCTCGTTTTTCGGGGCCCGGGCCCGTCCGAGCCCGAAACATTTTTTGTCACCAGAGCCCGAGCCCGAGCCCGATACCAAAAATATACAAAATAAAATTGCATTGTATTTAAAAATTGTTTCAAAAGTAATATCTCATTTTTAAAAACTTCTTACATAGATATGATTTTTGAGTGAAAATTTAAATTCATTCTTATCAAAATTCGTATAAAATAAAAATATACTTCATATGTAAAAGTAATCTCATATTCTTTCCTCCTTTAACAAGCAAATTTGATGAAAACGTTTTTGTTTAATGAATAAATGCATGAAATTTGCAGAAATTACTATTTGTAAACTAGCGAATCGAACAATGTTTTTCAATTTTCTGTAAAAAGTGTACATATTTCATTATAATGGATTCTTTTCTCATAACAATCTTCCATGATTGACAGATACCTGAAAATCAACGTAAATTAAAAAAAGTTATTTTAAAGTTGTTATTTTAAAGGTCCTATGTTTTTATAGAAAAAGAGGAAACACTGATCGATTGCTTTCTGTTGGAATAACAAGGTAATAAAATTTACTTACGGAGAAAAGCGACTTCGAGAAGGAACAGCGTCCTCAGCATTAGCAGAATTCATATTCATGATGACAAATGCATATAATAATCACTAAAGTTATTTTCATAAAAAAACGACTATGTTTCATGCACAATCGAGCATTAAATAAATTTGAAAACCTCCAGCTAATTCTTGCCTACCAAAAACCGAAGAAAGTAATATCTTTGTGTTATGTAACTAAATAATGAATAAATAAACGATCCCATTAAAAATTATGTTCTACAAACGAAAAGCCAACAAAGATTAAATTTATTGTTATGTTGTTATGATTGACGCCATATAAATAGATCGTTGGAGGAAGTTCCGCAGACATAAATCTGTAATTATCACAAATTTTCATTTGAAACTGCAATGAAATACTAAAAAAAATAAACAAGCATTCAGTTCTCCCATCATTTTGATAAAAACGAAATAAAATGACTTGAAAAGGAATAAGTAAGCAATTTTAAGTGGAAAAAGTTATTTCAATCCTTTCTACACATGAGTAAATAAAATTTTTTGGCTTTAGAAAAAATTAGCCCTTGTCCGCCCGAGCCCGAAGTCTAAAATAAAAATAGAGCCCGAGCCCGTGTCAGGCCCGGGCCCGGGCTCGGGCTTTCGGGCTCGGGCTGAGCCCGTCTCATCTCTATCGTGTAGGCCTCTAAATGGCATTTGAAAGAGGGAAAAAATGTACTAAGGTCTGGAAAAATTTTAAATAAATTATGAAAAAATTGAACGGAAATTTGAACGTAAATTTCGTTCAAACTCGTCTATTTTTTGAGTTTCCGTTCAGTTCAAACTCGTTTATAAAATAGTGAACGAAGTTCAGTTCAACGTTCACAAATAGTGAGCGAAACTCGTGATTTTTCGTTCAGTGAGCGCGTTCATACCCAACACTGTTGGAAATAAGATACAGGAAGAAAAAGTTCTTAAAAGAAGGAAAATTAAAAGCATATTTTTTTATGGTAGAAAGGATAAAAGTATATTCAGAGGAAAAAAGAACAAGCGCACTATCGAGAGAAAGGAGAGGAGCACATCACCGTGTTGTTTCAACCTGGTTAAAAATACTTGGGTCACTTGATACCTCGTTCTTGTCACGGAAAAGAAATAGCACAATCATTATATAATCTTCCAAGTCACCACAAGTTAGACTTGTCTGAACTGACATCACTTGGGTGTGATGGCACCTTTATTAATGCATGATAACGCAATGGTGTCACTGCCTGTCTTGAAAAAAAAAACTAGGAAGAGAACTGCAACATTTGATATGTTTTCTTCTTACGAATGATATCCCACTTCGACATCTACTCTCTAAACTTGATAGTAAAACCACGGGACCTAAAACCTTTGCCAAGCCAATCGATGCTAGACTAATGGTGTGTGAAAAATCTACGTGTCACTTTGTTCACTAGCCTATTGCTGTTTCATGGATATCAGAAATGGGAAATACTGAAGATCTAAGTATCGATCAAAAGTACTTATTTGATATTTACACAGCAGCTTCAACTTGAGTATGTCCTTAAGAAATGGGAAACAGATAACCTTGACCAACTGTAAAATCAAGATGGATCACAACTGCTTGCAGAACTTTACACTCATGCGTTAGTAGTTTAAATCCTGATAAAGCGTTAAAATATCTCGCTCAGGTAGGTGAAACGAGTTTATGCGCCCGTGTAGTTTTCTGTAAGAAAACGGCTAGGTTACGCGGACGGACCTAGACATATGTGGCAGATAGTTAAACTCTCAACGTTTTTACCAGATGACCTAAAGGAGACAGTGCATTTTATCGATGACCAGATTCGTATCCTCTGCTGTCACAACTTCTACATGGTGAAGCAATCAGTAGTAGTGGCGCATGGCTATCAGCATAAGTTGGCAATTGCAACACTTTCAATATGCATGATGCCTCCTAAAGGCTACTTTTCACGCTACGTGCCTTTATATAACCATAGTCCTTCATACTAGCCATTTCTAAGCTCGTCGTAATAAACACAAAAAACACTATAATGGAACATTAAACGATCCAAAAAGGCACTGTAAATCACTAGAAAAAGGTTTCACGTTCACACTGAGCAATTATCGCAGGTAACTGAGCATGGAGAAATAATTAGAATCCTTTATCGCATTTTGGCTCCATCTATTTCGTCCTTCACTCGCTCAAAATTACGACGAGTCATTGCGCTCGCTGAGAGTCCTGCTTCAACCCCTTCTCACCTTCCACATTTGTGTTTGAAGTATACTGCTGTCCGTTGCCCAAATATATGACCTTTACACATCGAAAAAATATAAACAAGACCATAGGACATAAATAAGAGAGAAAGTAACGATTGATTCACACAAATACAACTTTTGCCTGTTATACGCAAAAAACAATAAAAATAGGCTTAGTTATAATACACATAGGTATTAAATAATGCATGATCAGATCTTATTTTAACATTTGATACATTAAATATGCTTTTTCAAGTAAATATAACCAAAATAAATTTAATTTAACATTTTAAAATTTTTTTCGAAAAAAGTTCAAAAATGAGCATTTTTGGAAATCTTCAAGCCATTTGCGGCAGGGTAAGAAAATGTCCAAAAAATCTCAAATTTTTTGTTTGAATTGAGTGCCAGCAGTGGCCACTTTTCCGCACCCGCATTATCGAAAATAGAAAAAAAGTTTTTTTCGGCCCACCCTACCTGTTTCAAAAAAAAAAAAAAATCAGCTTAAACATTGACAATAAAATCAATTTTAACATCAAAGAACTTTATTGTGTAAAACCAGGATTAAAATTTTTTTTAATTTAAATTCTATCAGTCACTATAAAATCTTAAAGACTTATAAGTGTAAAAAAGTAGAGATTTGTAATAAAAATAAAATGATGCTTGCTAGGACTCATGGTTATATCTCCTGATCTGGAAATTTAATGGTTTAAATAGCCAAATTTTTGTTGTTCACTGTTTCTTTGTGCACTGTAACAAACAGAAAGAAATATTTCTTTACATCAGGAATATGCTACGATTAGTTAACTTCAATCAACAAATTACAGGAACAAATTATAGCACAGATAGCTTTTTTGGATTTTTTTTTTATCTTTCATAAAATATTTTTCATTAGTATGACATTACCAGATGCTTCCTTAAACAAAGCTTTTGAAAATATCGTGTAACACATATCTCTCGCACAAAATGTTTCTCTTCAATATAAATTAAGGCATACCTCTGAGAAAAATTTTAGTTGCATGCCAAACTCACAAAAGGTTTCTTACCATAATGAATTGACACATGCTTGCTTGAATTACACATTTGAGAAAATTTGTTCTTTCATATCTCGCATACAAGATTCCTCACCAGTATGAGTTAACAGATGCCTGCTTAAACGGTCGTTCCGAGAGAATTTCTTATTGCATGTATCACATACAAACGGTTTCTCCCCAGTATGAATTAAGAGATGGCTACTTAAATTGCCCTTTTGAGAGAATTTCTTGTGGCATACCTCACATACAAATATTTTCTCACCATTATGAGTTAACAGATGGCTGCTTAATTTGTCCTTTCGAGAAAATTTCTTGTTGCATATATCACACGGAAACGGTTTTTCACCAGTATGAGTTAACAAATGTCTGCCTAAATGGCCCTTTTCAGAGAATTTCTTGTTGCAAATCTCACATTCAAAAGGTTTCTCACCAGTGTGGCTTAACAAATGTATTCTTAACGTGCTTTTTAGAGAGAATTTCTTGTTGCATATATCACACACAAACGGTTTCTCACCAGTATGAGTTAACAGATGGGTGCTTAAACTGCTCTTTTGAGAGAATTTCTTCTGGCATACCTCACATTCATAAGGTTTTTCACCAGTATGAATTAACAGATGCTTCCTTAAATCTTCCCTTCGAGAGAATTTCTTGTTGCAGATATCACACACAAACGCTTTCTCATCAGTATGAGTTAACAGATGCCTGCTTAAACTCTCGTTTCGAGCGAATTTCTTATTGCATATATCACACACAAACGGTTTCTCACCAGAATGAGTTAACAGATGGTTGCTTAAATGGCCTTTTCGAGAGAATTTCTTGTTGTCAAACTCACATTCAAAAGGTTTCTCACCAGTATGAGTTAACAGATGCCTGCTTAAATAGCTCTTGTGATATAATTCTTTGTTACATATTTCACACAAAAAAGACTGTTTCGGCAGAAAACAATAGTGCATAGCTCACAAATAAAAGATTTTTCTGGCTGTGAGTTAGAAGCTGCTTTTTTTCAAAAAGTTCTGATAAGAAATATTTTGCTGCATTTGTTTTAAACATCGAAGATATTTTGAGTGATGTGATGTGTTAGATTAATGGTTTTATGCATCTGCAATAAAATAAAATAAAATAATATAAGTTTTTACATTTCCTTAAAAAATTGAAATAAACTTATCACAAAAATTTATTATCAACGTAGAAAATAGTTGTAATGAAATTCTCACCACAGTATTAAAAACTGCAGTAGAATCCCAATTGTCTGAAGTTAGCCAGAATCAAACGTGTGGCAGATGCCTTTCTTAACAGTATAGTGATTAAATCTTAAATAAAATAAATAGCAACATTTTACAAATAAATAACTTATTATAAATACAGTGTAAGGAAAACTTAAGGAGATAATTCCATCTAATGATCTTCTAAAACTAGTTCTATTTAATATATAAGGGAATGAAGTTACATTTTACAAAGAATAGAGAGAAAATAAATTGTTTTTGTGGCGATGGAATTTTAGTATGCAAATGTGTTTAGTAAGAAATTTTCCGGATTACAAATTTTATTTAATCGAATGTTAATGCTCATTGTTGAAACATTCTGCTTCATTTAATATAATTTATAATGTATATAAATATTGTTATCAGTGGCATTGCCGAGTGGATACCGTGGACACCCCCCCTTAAACGGAGTATCTGGACTTATGCATCGCAGAATCAACAACATTCAAAACTACTAAATCGGAATCACCCATGAAAAATTCCATTTTATACAGTTGTTGAATGGTATAATCTTAAACGGAATAATTCAAAGTTACATCTTTTGGCTAGGCTATAAACTTTTTTGTTGAAGGCATATTTCCATCATAAACATATTCCGTTTTAACTGTATCACCTAAAACTATTATAACGTTTTCACTCTGTAGTTTACATGTGAAGAATTCAAATATATTACAATCGAATCTGTGAAAGTGATCTATCTTAAAAATAACGAAAATCAGTATTACTAAAAAAAATCGGAAAGCAATCGGTTCGTTCTTTCATATTATGAACTTTTCTTCCATCACCTCAGTTTCTCTCACCCCCCCCCCCCCCCCCCAAAGAGCAGTTTTCAAAAAAAATTTGTAATTGTATTGTTCTATCATTACAGATCAGATTTTTATAATGATTCCATCTGATGAATGTTAGTCATTATGTTAGAAAGTTTTAAAGAGAGGAGAATGTTTCATACTGCTGAGACGTGATAGTTGGAAATCTGGGGGAAGGAACAATTTTCTAAATTTAGCTTTCATCCTTCATGTAATATATCATTGGAAAGTTCTCTGACCATAATTTCAAATTATATTCCTCCAGCGTTTCTGAGATATTTCGCCATTTCTCAGCATCAAGTTTAGGTAGAAGCGAGAAATTCAAAATAGGACACTAAAAAATATTTAAACACAGGTACTTCAATTATTTTAGAGCTATTTTGTCTATTATGTCGACAACATTGACTTTGACCAGGATAATGAAAGATTGCATAAATAAAAATCAATTATAGATGTTTGATTAGATATTAAGAACATTTTTTCTAATTTTTGAAAGATGTATTTCGTCTGATTCAAGATTTCTTTAGAGAAACCAACTAGAGTAGCGGGCAAATTCTGCTAGTACTACATATTTATATTCTTCAAACTTGAAACCTATTTAAAATGGAACATTTTGAAATTGTGTTTACTTCTTGGCAAGTTTTGGGTGAACACGGAATCACCCCTCAAATGGAAACATTTGCAGTTCTGAAGAATATACCTGCTGAGACTGAAATGGGTTTTGATGGGTTCAACTGACGCTGACAGTTAAGGGAAAAGACCAGTTTATGCAAATGTATTAACGGCACACTGATTGAGTTTCGAGACTTTATCTTTGTTCATTTTATAATTTTATGTCAAACAATATTCTAACGTATTGTGATGTCTGGAATTAATAAATGTAATTCTATCCTTACGAAAATGTCTTTTAGAATTCCCTAAGAAAAGTTTTAAAGAATCCTATAGAATTATGGCCCGTTTTTCTATAAGCTAGTTTAAAAGATATAGAAATACCTGTAGAGAACAGTGTTTAATAGAAATTTCTGCTCTACAGACATTTCTGTAGCTTTTAATCTAGCATATAGAAAAACAGGCCATAATTATAAAAGATTATATAAAAATTATTCTATAGATTTCTAAAAACCATTTTCGAGATCCTTATCTTTGTTCCTTTTATAATTTTATGTCAAAGAATATTATAATGTAATGTGCTAACTGGATTTATTAAAAGTAACGCTATCCATACGAAAATGTCTTTTAGAATTCTATAGAAAAACCTATATAGAATCCTATAGAACTATAGCCCTTTTTTCTATAAGCTAGTTTAAATTGAATAACCTTCCAATTTGAATAACCTTCCTCCTATCTGATCTGTTAGCCAGGAGAAATTCTTCGCCTCGGGTCAAGGTCAAGTGGACACTGGCACGAGTGTGCTGTAGGAGCGCCCAGAGGAGAGGGGTCCGCCTCCCGCGCTCCGAAAGGTTATGTACCAACAGACGTCTCCTTTTTTTTCTTATATTATAAGTAATTTTCTTTTTATTTCATTTAGTTTTTCAATCATAAATTTTCGTTAATCGATTTGGATGACGATTTACTTTATTTGCTGCAAACAAATTTAATACTGCTTTCAGAAATCTGTTTCTCATAAATACAAAACATATATTGTTTATTTCTTGAATTGAATAGTTTTTTTAAATTGATTTATATTATGCTCCTGGCGATAGCATTATATTTTTTAAATTTCGTTATTTAATTCCTAAAATACCCCACCCCCCTACCCACAAGAAAGGAAATTGACGAAAATTTCTGCAGTATCTTAGAATTTCCGTAATCTGGAAAATTCTGTAATTCGGCATCGCCCGAGTCCCATACATGCCGGATTGGAGAGGTTCAACTGTACTTCATATTGTACATCAAATATCAAAAATATTGTATATCAAATACAGTTAAGGATCGATAATGTGCGTACCTATAATCTGCAATTTTCTAGAATTCGCGTTACTTTACAGATGTAAACAGTTAAGAAATTTACAAATTTGTGGTCCAAGTTTGATTTTTTAAAGCAAATAATAAAAAAATTGGGAAAAAAATCATAATAAAACAGATATTTTTTTAACCTTTACGGAGGGGCTGTGACAGCATCTGTCCGGTGTTACATGTAATCTCAGGTAGACACTGAGAGAGCCCCTGCGTAAAGGTTAATATAACTTTTATATTTTATATAAAAAAAACTGTATAACAGAACATATGTAAATGTAATTATTTTTATTTAAGCGCACATGAATCAATGTTTTAATAAAATGATATATTAAGATAGCATATTAAATTAATTATTAGATTTCATATTTATCTTTTCATATTATACAGTTTATAAACTTAAAATGATGTCGAGGAATAATAAAATGACACATAATCCATAACAATGTATAATCCACAATATTCCATAGTCCACACAACCTTTGGCCCCAACTTCTGCAGATTATAGAACTTTGACTGTACTTCATTCACACTAGTATAGATATAATGGTTACTGTAATTACATAGTTCATACACATTTCCGGTTAAAAAAATTACCTGACCTTTCTCAGTAAAAATCAATCTTATATATTGTTGTAAAACTCAACACAATGGACAATCTTAAATTAAAAATATTTAAAAAAACAAAGTATGCAGAGAAAGAATCGTTAATTATTTTCATATGATGCTAGAGTTCTGTAGTTTTTATACATATTTTATTTATAAATTTTAGATTGGATAATTAATGAATTCAAAATTTCTTCATTTACAGACACAATCGAAATGCTGATGGAAAGTAGCACATCAAAAATTCCCTCACCATTTCAATTATTAAAAAAATGCCCTGATTTTTCACCAAATTTTTTTATTGCCTGACCAGTAGAAATCCCCAATTAGTAATACTGGCATCACTGTTGGTACAGTGTACTTTTCTGGAACAGGTAATATAAGAGCATTAGGTACAACTTGATTATCCCATTGACTAATTTTGCTAAACTATACAAATCACCAAATCATACATATCATTATAATTTTATTTTAAATGACAAAAAATTAGTAGAATATTATTAAAAATACAAATTAAAAGTAAAATTAAAAATCACTTGATGCTGTTTTAAACATGTGTATTGTATTTAATGTCATTAAATGTGACATTCACGATCATTCATTACTGACAATTAATCTTATAGTTTGGTGACAGATATTTTGGTCGACAGGATAACCAAGTAGTACTGAACATTTTTGCAAAATGTTAAGAAACAATAGAAAATATTTTTTATCAAAGCAGCCACAACACTTACTTCCAACCTAAACTATATCATGAAGATGATGGAATTTCAATATTTCAGATTCTTAAAACCCAATAGTAATTTAAGCTATATTTTTAAGCTGTTCTAATATTTTGGGTAAATTTTATAACCTTCATATGTACAGTAGACTCCCTCAAATCTGCTCTCCTAAAATCCGCACATATTTTACGGATGTAAACAATGAAACATTCAGTTCAGATGAAGGTGCAAAAATTGATTTTTTCAGTTTTATATCAATTCCATATATTTTTTAATTTGTAATTTTTGTGTTATTGAATTCATGTTTTTTCATGAAGAAAGAATAATTTATTTCTGAAAAATAAAGATATTGCTAATATTATTGGTAATCATAATCTTAACAAATATATTTATGTATTAATCAAGCTTTTTTAGTTAAGTCTGGCTAAAACTGAAATAAAGTTTCATTATTTTGTGATCCTGATGTGAATTAGTAATGTACCTTTATGAGGCAAGTTTCATTGAATAATTTAGGAAAAATACATTTCCTCTTTTATAATGAATATTTAATTGTACATTATTGATTATTAACTTGACCTTTCCTTTTAGTATTTTAATCATTTTAAAAATATCCAAATTTTTATTATTTTAGTTTATTACTTTTTTTTAATGTTTTAGTATATTGTATGCATTCATTATACTTTTGATTTCATTATTAATTACATTCAAATTATTTTTTTAAAAATGTAAACAAATCAATGACTAGAAATCTGCAAAATTCTAAAATCCTCAAAACCTCTGGTCCCGAGGTGTGCGGATTTAAGGGAGTCTACTGTATTATATTATGCGATTAATTACTGTTAGGAACAAATATTTTAAGATTAATCATTTAAAAAATATTCTTATTTAACTTAACACAATACAGTCAAATTTAGTTTGTGAGGTATACTATGATCTTAAATTAAAATTTAAATCAAACTCTTAATCACAATTCAAACGAATTCCTCCTGTTTATCCCAAAAATCGTAACATAAACCAGATTTAAATAAAATAGATAAGTGAAAATGTCAGCAAGAAAATCTTTTTCCTAATATTTCAAATGGTCAAATATCAGTGAAAATAAAAGTTGCGTAAATGAAATTTTGCTGCTATAACATAATCAAATCTTAAGTTGGAGAATTTTTATAAAGAGTAAAAGAAGAAACCCATCCTACCATTAATTTACTTAAGCAAAGAGGATGGATCACAACATTTATGTTTTAAAAATAAGCAATTATTATAATCAGAGGATACGCCTTGAATATATTTTTTCTTTACGCAAAGAGACGCCAAAGCAGTGAACAAATCACATTGGCTGAGAATGATAGATGAATCAAATCAAAAATACTTGATTCATAAGAATCAATACCACTTTTAATGAATCATTTTGTCATTCACAATTCACAAAATTCATGCCAATCTTTTATTGGCGTTGTTGTCTCATCCATTGTTTGTAATATCAGGTAACTTTTAATACATAAATTTATTGTATTGAACTTCTTGATAACACTAAGATCGGGTAGTTTCTTTGATTTTTCTTCAACTCAATACTTTACTATTTGCTATTTGATAATAATTGCACAAAATTTAATGTGACACAACTTTCATTTTTGCTGATCTGTCATCGAGTCATTATTATAATGTTTTATTCATAACAGATAATACTGCTCATTATTATTTATTTTTAAAAAGTTTAGTTTAATATTATTCTTTTTTTACGTTTACTTTTAAAGCATTTTGTTGCTCATTAACTCAATTTGATTGTATTCTGTTCAAATGAAGTTAAATATTTTTTAATAATTGATCACATAATGCAATACCTTTTTATAGTTTATTGAAATTTACATATAAGAAAACATACACTTTTAAGGGGACTCATCACTAATTAGAAAACACTCTCTCCATAATATTAAGCAGGGTGCTTCACTCTCTCCATAATATTAAGCAGGGTGTTTTCGAATTTCTCATTTACATTTGAATATTTTTATGTGCCATTTCTTTTTGCATATGATAGCTGAATTTCATCTTCAATATGATATTTTTCTTTTACTTTTTTGATTTTGGTTACAGATTTTTCTTTAAATGTATTTTCAATTTCAAAACAGTTCTTGAAATTGAAAGTACCTTTTTAAATCTGCAACCAAAATCTATAAAGTAAAAAACCGCCATATTAAAGATCTAGCTGAACTATCTTTCGCAAAAAAAAAAGGTTTAAAAATATTGAAATTTAAGCGATAAGTTCTAGAATAACCTGCCTATTAGTTTTACATTAATGAGTGGGTGTATTTACGCGTGTGTAGAGTCCTCTTAAGAAGCTATTTATGAATCCTAGAACAAGTGATACACTGATTTGCAGATTTTACCTGTTGGGATTAAGATATTCTTAAATCAAAAACAGCAACTTTGTGACACAAGTTTTCTTCTACAGTATAACATCTTTAGTTCGGAAACTTCTGTAAATCCGGACACTTTGGTACCTTTATTCAAAATTTTTGAAGATTAGAGATAATAGATGGCGCCATAGGTCTTATTGAAAGGAATTTCAGAAAATGGTTAAGAAAATGAAAAATTACATAGTAACACAACTTTTTTTTTTTTTTTTTTTTTTTTTTTTTTTTTTACAATATTAAAACTGTAAGAACTCTCTAAATTACATTTGTAATTAATATAGGTGTCTTTATAGTTACAAAGTTGTAAAAATTGATGATTGATCATGAATGGAATCATGATATTGATTCATGCCCTGAGTTCGATAATAACAATATTATATATGGAGCTCAGTGGATTTATGATCATGATTTCAGCTAATTTTCTTTTTCAAAGGATAAGATGTCGCTAAAATATCATAAAATCGGATTATTTTTAATGT
Source organism: Maratus speculifer (assembly GCA_964019185.1). Taxonomy (NCBI): domain Eukaryota; kingdom Metazoa; phylum Arthropoda; class Arachnida; order Araneae; family Salticidae; genus Maratus; species Maratus speculifer. Next base: position 357,227,858 of record OZ025296.1, read on the forward strand.
TATTTCTTTTAAGTATATAATTTATGACTTACTTTGATATTTATAGTTGCTATATATTCCATTTTTTACATTATATATCACATTTTTAAATATGGTACTGTAATTATAAGATTGATTTTTAAATTATAATTGTAAGTCTTAAAATTTCTCACTGTATTTTTTTTTTTTTAAGAATTTAATTTTTCAATATTTTTTATGATGAGTCTCTTATTCTTGTGATATGCATTATTTATTAAGTATTTATTATGCAAAAATCACAATTTTTTTTAAAAAATCATATATTTGTAATTTTTAAAATTTATGATAAACGGCGACACTGCATAGAATTAACGTAACTGTGCATAAAATATACATAAAAAAAAAAAATTCGTTTTTGAACATTTTAAATTAATTTTTCTCAATGTTTTCAATTATCCAGTTCCTTTTGCCATATTAATAACAGATATTAGTATTAATCTATTAGTAATAATCTTCATGCATCTTAGCTACACAACTTCTGTAATCCGGAATTTTCTATAATTCGGACTCGCTGTAATTGCTACGATTCCGGATTAAAGAAGTTATACTGTATATTTGTTCAGAAATGCATAAAACTAGCTGGTGTTGTTTTTCAGAAATTATCTAGTAATTACACTTATTTTTCAGTTTTTTTTATTTTTTTTATTTTTTTGCAAACACATTAGATATTTCAAAACAAGCCAACAAAATTGGCGTTTTTATTGTGATTTATCATACTTAAAATGTCTTGTGCTTCATATTTATTTTACTGTGTATCATCTGACAACATTTATGCAAATATTATGTTCTTACATCTGGCAACAGTTTTTTTTTGTTATTATTTTTATTCCATTCTGAAATTACATTCCTCGAACTTGCTTGTTTTTATGTGTGTTTTTTATAATTTGAAGTAATAATTTGTATTTATAATAATACATATTTCATTGCATTCCTTATGACCTATCACATTCTATTGTTTAAAAGTTTTGAATTGCATTTCCCTATGAAAACAGAATTGCAACACAATGAGAGAAAGACAGGTGATCAAAATCCCTCATAACTCAATAGGTAGTTTAATGATTATACATGTTTGTTTTTATGTGTGTTTTTTATAATTCAAAGTAATTATTTGTATTTATAATAATACATACTCCATCGCTTCCATTATGACCTATCACATTCTATTCTTTAATAGTTTTGTATTGCATTTCCCTATGAAAATGGAATTGCAACACAATGAGAGAAAGACAGGTGATCAAAATCCCTCATAACTCAATAGGTAGTTTAATGATTATACAATGGAAAACTAAACTCCATTAAAAATCGTTTCCATAGTCAGGCATTTGTGAATGTGTCAAAACATTTTGCGTTTGTTGAGCTCAGCAGTCGAGAACTTTTCAATGCACTTTGCATTAGAAATCTCAAAGGGAAATTGTACGTTTTTCAGTTTAACTGGCACTTTATAGAATACTAAAAAAAAAAAAAAAGCATTTTCATACCATTTTTAGTTGTTTTTTTAATGTTGGAAAATACATTAAATTAACGTTAAAAAATGCAGTTTTATTCTTGACTGGAGAAAGCCATGTCACGTGATGAAAGCAGTTTTGATGTCACTACACATGTAAACAAACCTTTTGCTGTATTTTCCCCTGTATTTTTCTATGAGGATAGTTTACCTTAAGCGGGATGATTTTTTTCTTTTCTTAAAAATGATGGCAGAACAAATTAAAAGAATTGTAAATTGCTGGAATAAATAATATTGTTAATTTCTAGTGAGATTTCCTGCCCCCTCTCTTTCTTCTAAGGATTTTCATTTCACAATCTTGATGTAGAAATAAAATATCGATATAAGTTTGTACTAGAAATGTTTTATAGAAAAATGTACTTTTCTGTTTCATATTAATATTCCACAATAGACCAATTTAAAAAAAATGTAGTTTAACAAATTATAATGATTATTTGGAAAATTATATTTTCAAAGACTAAAATTTTAAACGACTTAGAAATAAATTTTATATTTAAAAAAATAATATAAATAAATATCATTTATATGATTATCAAAACATTATTTACATAAAAACAGAGTCCTATATTACGTACGCCATGAATTACAAATTAATATTCCTGTAACAATCAAACAAGAATTTTATGAAATTTCAGTTTTATAATTTTCAGTACTGCAAATTTTTTAACTTCTAAACATCATACCTTTTCAATTTTTACCCCATCGTATATATAAAAAAAATTATTTTTAAATGCAATTTGTTTGAAAGCTGTATCTCATTTTGTTTTTAAGTTATTAATTTCTTTGTAGGTTTTCTAATACTTTATTTGTCATTGTGATAACAGAAATATTTAATTTCTGGACATTAAACATGAATCAATCAGAAAATGAATAAAGTAAAAAACAGAAGTATTCCATTTTTGGACATTAAACATGGAGTAATCTGAAAATGAATAAAAAAAAGAATTATGGAATTCAACCAATAAAAAAATTCCGATTTTTCAATTCTTTACCAAGGGCAACAACTGTTTTCCAAATAAATCAAACCTCGTTAACATGGACATGCTTAATGTGAATTACTTTTAACATGAATTAAAAAAGTATATCCCTAAAATAAAACCCCTATAAAAAGGATTACAAAAATTTGATTCTGATAACATGAATTACTGATAACATCAGTGAAATTTTGATTCCCCTTATAGTTCATCTTAACGAGGTTCTACTGTAACTAAAAAGCATACAGAAATTACATAAATTTCCTAACCACATTTAAAATTTATTAGTTTTTATTTGATATTTTAAAATTTTTCTTGATTTTTATAAATTAAGATAAAAATAATGCTAGTTTTCAAAACACCTGTGTAAACTCTGAGATTAAAAAGCTAAATTTTTAAATCTATTTTTTTATAATAATTTTATAATTTTTTTTTTTTTTTTTTTTTTTTTTTTTTGTAATTGTATAAAGAGAAAACTTTTTTTTTTTAATGCGCAGAAGTAAAAAAAATATATATATATGTTTTCTTTTGCAGAAAAATTTTTCATACATGAGAAAATGACCTTTTCCATTTTCTACAGAAAAATCTGATAAAAGATTTTCCTTCTGCTACTTCAAAATTTCCAGTAACTTTACTTATATAGATTGGGATTGTCATCAATTGACAAAAGAAAATTAATGGCAGTCAAAAATTGTAATTATCATTTATAAATTTCAGATTCAACATCTCTGTACTTTGGTGGCTGTATTGTATAAGATATATTGATACTGTCGACTCCCTCAAATCCGCACAGCTTAGGACCACAGGTTGTGCAGATTTCTGGTCATTGGTTTGTTTAAATTTTTTAAACAGTAATTCGAATGAAATAATTAATGCAATTAAGAATATAATGAAAGCTTACAATATAATAATTTATTAAAATAAGTAATAAACTAAAATAATAAAAATTTAGATGATTTTTAAAATATTAAAAGCAAAGATCAAGCTAATAATTGATAATGTGGATTAAACATTCATTGTAAAGATGAACCGCATTTTTCCAAAATTATTCAATGAAACTTGCCTCATAAAGACACAATACTAATTCACATCTAAATCATAAAACAATTAAGTTTTATATCAGGTTTAGCCAGGCTTAGTAACCAAAAAAACTTCATTAATGCATATTTGGTAAGAAGATTGTGATTTTTCCCCAATAATATCAGCAATATTTTAATTTTTTTCAAAAAAAAAAATCTTCTTCCTTCATTAAAATCATGAATTCAATAATATTAAGGAAAATTACATATTAAAATAGGTATGGAATTGATATGAAAATAAAAAAGTTAAATTTATATCCCTGTCTGAACAGAATGTTTCATGAGCAAAGAACAGGGGGAGCGTATGCATCAGGACTTACGCATCATGGAAGAGTGCTATCAAGGTTTCTAAGATACGAATATGATGTCTGATTATTGTTGGTCTCTGATACTTCAATTTCCAAAGTCTACACATCGAAGAACAGCTTTAAAATGAAATTTTTTAGAACTCAATGATTAATTATTTTTTTAGTAAAGTTTTTCTTAGTAAATACACGTTTTTTTCTGTTTAATACCTACATAGCTGAAACTCAGAAACTAGAGCAGATTGAAATATTATAATTATATTTTTGAAAATAGCATATCATATGTAGTCAGCAACAGCTAAAATTTTTTCGGCATCAGATGTACTGTAAACTAGTGTTATCATTTATAAGTTTCAGATTCAGCATCTCTGTACTTTGCTGACTGTATTTTATACGATATATTAATACAGTCAACTCCCTCAAATCTGCACAGATTGGGACCAGAGATTGAGTGGAATTTAGAATTTTGCAGATTTCTGGTTATTGTTTTCTTTACATTTTTTAGACAGTAATTTGAATGTAATAATTAATGCAATTGAGAATATAATAAAAGCTTGCAATAAAATAATGTATTAAATTAAGTAATAAACTAAAATAATAAAAATTTATATAATTTTTAAAAGCTTAAAATATTAAAAGCAAAGATCAAGTTAATAATCGATAATGTATAATAAAACATTCATTATAAAGATGAACTGCATTTTTCCGATATTATTCTATGAAACTTGCCTCATAAAGGCACATTACTAATTCACATCCAAATCATAAATTATGGAAGTTTTATTTCAGGTTTATCGAGAAAACAACCAAAAAAGCTTGATTATTGCATATTTAATAAGGAGATTGTGAATATTTTTTCAATAATATCAGCAATATATTGAATTTTTTCAAAAACAAATTTATTCTTTCTTCATGAAAAAAAAAAAAAAAAAAAAAAAAAAAAAAAAACATGAATTCAATAATATTAAATTACAAAGTAAAATAGACATGAAATTGATATGAAAATGAAAAAGTCAAATTATATATCTCTATCTGAACAGAATGTATCATTGTTTACATCTGTAAATTATGTGCAGAGAGTTGCCGATTTTACTGTTGCAGATTTGAGGAAGTCAACTGTATTGCAATGGAGATTGCAGCTTAAAGAACTGATATATCAGTTCGTTGCCACGAAAAAGTTAAATGTATCACTGTAGAAATCAATCTAACAAAATCAAATGGTTATGCTTAATCTATGGGAATCCATTGTTATATAGAAAATGCATCAAAGGTTTCATTAAAATAAATGTTCTAGTCATGCTTTTAGTAAAAAAACCCTTGGTTTTATGCTCCCCCTCCCCACCTGATCCTGTGATCTAAATTGTCAGAATAACCTTTACTGCTTCAGTTCTGTTTGAACCTTCCTCAATTCTTAATTTATGAGTAAAATGCCTATGACAGGCATACACACAAAATGATCTTTTAACGATTCCGTTTTTATTTTTTAAGTACAGATAACAAAAACAGACTTCATCTGACTGATTTTCTATTTAAAACTCTCGTTCTACACTTATTCCCCATTTGTTGCTATAACTTGGTATAGAAATGCTTATTAAATTCAGACATATAAATAAATATACAATAAACTCCATTAAATCTGCACGAAATTTATGGATGTAAACAATGAAACATTCATGTCAGATATAAGGACAAAATTTGACTTTTTTAGTTTAATATCAATTCCATATATATTTTAATTTGTAATTTTTGTTAATATGACTAAACTCATGTTTTTTATGAAGGAAGAATAAATATTTTTCTGAAAAATTAAAATATTGTAGATATCATTGGTAATCATAATCTTCTTTCCAAATATATTTATGTATTAATCAAGCTGTTTTGGTTATTAAGTATGGCTAAACCTGAAATAAAACTTCCTTATTTTATAATTTTTATGTAAATTATTAATGCATCTTTATGGGACAAGAATAATTTAAGAAAAATACGTTTCATCTTTATAAATATTTAATCATATATTATTGATTATTAACTTGATCTTTGCTTTTTATATTTTAATCATTTTAAAAATTATTTAAATTTTTATTATTTTGGTTTTATTACTTATTTTAATATTTTATCATATTATAGGCATTCAATATAGTTTCTATTGCATTATTAATTACATTCAAACTCTTGATTAAAAAATATAAACAAAGCAATGACCAGAAATCCGCAAAATTCTAAAATCTGCACAAATTCTATTCCCAAGCTGTGCGGATTTGAGGGAGTCCATTGTACTATATGCGTATATACATATTTTTATTATTTTATATCTTTCATATTTTATACATTTATTATGCATGTGAAAGTAAAGAAAGTAAAACAAAATTATATTACAAATATTTAGATATATTATATTACATTTACAAAAAATATCTCTGAAAAAAAGCCAGAAAATTATAAATTTGAAACAATAATTATAACGAAAATATGTATGCAAACTTATTATTTATTCATTAGTAGTTTCAATAAGAAAAAAAAACAACCTTTAATACTAAAGGATGCAAAAACCGCATTGAAACATTTATCGCCAAAAAATACTGAACAGGATATGGAATTCTTTCCTAGTTACTCTGCTTCAATAAAATAATAGTTTAGTCTCATACAAAAATATCAGAAAAAATAATTAACGACATACAAGTATGTCATATATTAAAAGATAAAATAGTTGCATGTACCTATGTTTTTCTAGAATGTTATACAGTAGACTCCGTCAAATCCGCCCAACTTGGGACCAGAGGTTTTGCGGATTTAGAATTTTGCAGATTTCTGGTCATTGCTTTGTTTACATAAAAAAAATAATTTGAATGTAATTAATAATGAAATGAAAAGTATAATGAATGCATACAATATACTAAAATATTTAAAAAAGTAATAAACTAAAATAATAAAAATTTAGATATTTTTTAAAATGGTTAAAATACTAAAAGGAAAGGTAAAGTTAATAATCAATAATGTACAATTAAATATTCATTATAAAAGAGGAAATGTGTTTTTCCTAAATTATTCAATGAAACTTGCCTCATAAAGGTACATTACTAATTCACATCAAGATCATAAAATAATGAAACTTCATTTGAGGTTTAGCCAGACTTAATAACTAAAAAAGCTTAATACATAAATATATTTGGTAAGATTGTGATTACCAATGATATTAAAAATATCTTTGTTTTTTCAAAAATAAATTATTCTTTCTTCATGAAAAAACATCAATTCAATAACCTTAACAAAATTTATAAATTAAAATATAATTGATGGAATTGATATAAAACTGAAAAAATCAATTTTTGCACCTACATCTGAACTGAATGTTTCATTGTTTACATCCGTAAAATATGTGCGGATTTTAGGAGTGCGGATTTGAGGGAGTCTACTGTATTAGAAATAAAAAAGTATTTTCATTATTTCATGATTAAATATGCTTTAAATTTATATTTAAGAAGGACAATATAAATGAAGTTAATACTAAATCTGATTTAATGTGAGTATACATTGTACATATATGTTTTCACATGAATTGAACTATGTTTTTATTACTTTCACTATGAAATTATGATATAATTTAATAATAATAAAAATAATGTTCAAATGGGAATATATATGCAATAAGTTTCATAAGTTTAATATCAAGTTTTTACATTTTAATCGTATGTAAAATAACTACCTTGTAAATTTTGAAAGGGAAACAGTTTATAAGGGATGACTAAGATCCTTCTGCTGTGATGCCATTTTCTTTTAATTTCACTTCCCCCCCCCCCTTAATAGTTAAAAATAAAATACATATTAAACAATGTATCGCCTTGCAAAAATGCATGTTTTTATACTTAGAATCGACTGTAAGAAGCTTTAAATATGCTTAAAAAAAGCAAAAAAAAAAAAAAAAAAAATTAAAATATTGTAATTTTCAGTATTGTAGCCAGGATTTCTTTAGGAAGGGATTAAAAATTTTCATTCATGTTTTTTAATATATATGTTATGTATGAATGTATGTGATAAAATCTGTCAAGATGAAATCGTAAAAGAATGACACAAATGAATTTTCATTTAATATATATATACAGAAGACTCTCTCAAATCCGCAAATCTTGGTACAATAGGTTGTGGAGATTTTAGAATTGTGTGAATTTCCGGTCATTGCTTTGTTTGCATTTTTAAACAGTAATTGAATGTAATTAATAATGAAATCGACACTATAATGACTGCATACAATATAATATATTATTAAAAAAGTAATAAACTAAAATTATAAAATTTAGATAATTTTTAAAATCATTAAAATTTTAAGAGAAAAGATCAAGTTAATAATCAATAATGTATGATTAAATATTCATAATAAAGATGAAACGTATTTTTCCTAAATTATTCAATGAAACTTGCCTCAGAAAAGTACATTACAAATTCACATCAAATTCATAAAATAAGGAAGTTTTATTTCAGGTTTAGCCAGACTTAATAACCAAAAGAGCTTGATTAATACATAAATATATTTGGTAAAAAGATTGTGATGACCAGTAATATTAGCAATAACTTAAATTTTTCAGAAATAAATTTATACATCATTCATGAAAAAAAAAAACGCGAATTCAGTAATTTTAATGAAAACTATAAATAAAAATATGTCATGAAATGTTATAAAAAAAGAAAAAGTGACTTATTTTGTCCCTCTATCTGAACTGAATATATCATTGTTTACACTCATAAAATATGTGAGGATTTTAGGGTTGCAGATTTAATAGAATCTATTGTATATTAATCTTCTATGTTTGTTCCCACTAAATATATATATATAGTGGGTGATATGTGACAAGTGATATCAGCAATATCTTGAAATTTTTCACATATAAATTTATCCTTCCTTCATGAAAAAACATGAATTCAATAATATTAATGAGAATTGAAAATTAAAATTCTTAAAGGAATTGATATAAAATTGAGAAAGTCAAACATTGTACATACATCTGATCTAAAAATTTTATTGTTTACATCTGTAAATTATTTGCAGATTTTAAGGTACGGATTTGAGGGAGTCTACTCTATAGTAAAACCAGTCAAGATGAAATTTCAATGGGTTTTGAAAAATCCCGTTTTAGACAGGTTTTGTGTTACTATGTGTAATTGTATGGTATTCTTTTAGAGTGGACAATGGAATATTTCTATTTATAGTAGCATTACGTTATGGACAGATTAATTTTTTTCAAGTTTTGCCTCATATATATAAATATACTTTTATGGTACATGTTGGGAAGGGTGAGCTACATTGGACCTAAGTGCACAGATGGCCGGCCCTTATATGTTATTTATTTATAAATTTTTAAGAATTATCTTTTAGACTAATTGATTAAAGCACTGAATTGATTATTTATAGCCAAAATACACTGTTACCTAAATGATTCATTTGATTCTGATTGGTTGTTTTGAGATTCTAAAAATAAAATTTTTAATCATTGTACTTTTCTTTATTATTAATTAAATGTTATAGATAAATAAGTAAAACAGCTTTTTTTAAAGGTAAGATCCTTGTTTTTATTTAATGTTAAAGTTAATTATGCTAAAAAGAAAGTTTTAAGTAATAATTTTATGAGAATGTTATGAATTTCAACATGGGGCACAATGGACCATAATCTATTCTGTTAATGTAATGCTAAATTATAAAAATATTTAATAATTGCTTATTCTCTACAAATAAATACCGTTTTAAAATAATTATTCAACTGTAAAATAAAGTAAGCAAAGAAAAATTTCTATGCATCATAGTAAGAAATATTTTTGTTTGTATTTAATGCTAAAAGCAATACAAATATTTTAATTGTAACCAGTTATTACTAAAATTTCATTAAACATTTTAGAAGTCATAAAAAATATTTGGAATCAAAACTTTATGATTAATAATCTGTTGTTTTTATTGGTGTTATCGTAAAACCACGCACAGATCCTAAATTATTTCAGGAAAATTTCAGGCTCATAAGTATTTTGGAGTTTCATTTTCAAGTTTTCGTGATGATGACTTTATTTTATTTATTTTCAATGTTATTGTATCAATCTGTTGGTATTAAAAAAAAAAAAAAAAAAAAAACATAATACTATTTTTGTTAATTTTTCTTTTTTGTTTTGTAAATGTTTTGATTGAAAATTTTACTTTAAAAATTTGCAGTATTATGTTACTTTGAAGATATAGGGGGAAATAAACAGGACTTAAATTAATAAAAAATAAATTTATAATTTAATTCAAATAATGGTTAATAAAGGACCATGTGCTCCAGTGAGTGGACCAGTGTATCCCGTTTCTGAGGCAATTTATGAACATATACAAAATATTTTTTTAAAAAAGGTAATTTGAAATTTTGTTCTGAAAAAATTCTGAGGCATATAAAAATACTTAAGGTATGTTCAAGAATATTTTTAGGCAGAATGGACCTTCCATTAAAGAGGAAAAAATTTAAAATGCGAAAATGGTGATTGTCTTTAACAGAAACCTGCCTTAAACAGAAGTATTACACTGTCCTGAAATGGATTGGCATAGAATTAAATTTATACAAAACCTGGCTGTAAGTGATTTTTCACCACTTATCAGTAGTTCCATCGTAAAAGGTTTTAACATGTGCTTATAAACAAAATAAATAACCTGTAAAAGCGGTATCTTTCTACAACGTAATTTGGTTTCAAATAAAAGAGATTTAGAATACCAACGAAACGAACAAAATATCTTATAAACACCTTATTTAGACAAAGTATCTTCAGAATATAATTGATTACACTTATATTAATGGAAGTCTAAAATGGTAGTTTTTTCCATCTCCTTGCAATCACATCTTGATAAGACTGATTGTGTGTGTATGGGTAATAGAAGTATTTCGAGTAACTTTAAGAATTTAAGTATATCCATTTCATTTCTTAATTTTAAAAATGTAGCATGTATTAAAAAAAGTAAGATTTATTTCCCTAATTGTAGCTAGTAATACAACAAAGTTACATGAAGATATACCAGCGATTTTACAAATACTATGATATAAAAAACTGAACCTATACTGAAAAGTTAAATGCATTTTAGTCAAGTTTCGTACAACATAAACATTTGCTTGCATTAAAATTAGGAACTACCCTAAAACTACCGAAAATGTTACTCAAGTTTTATTAAAATATTCTACATCGGAATTTTTACTTAAAATTGTTTAAGCAAAAATTCTAAATATTGGTTTCCAAATTTAGTTTATTTTAAAGAAATTTCTGATTTATATTTAACTATTATGTGTTTAATATTTAAGAAAAATACATTCTATTTTAGCTAGAGAAACTAGTGATATAAAAAGCACGAACAAGCAATATATTTTGTTTGAAAAAATTGTTTGGTTACATGTCTCTAACACAGCCATAATTCTTCTGGGTTTCTCAGTTTCATGTTCTGCCGTTTTTTGGTACAACATTTGGCTTCAATAGTTTCTTCGATATCTGGTCGTGAACTTCAAGGATGCTAATTTATTTTTTTTTAATTATGTGTGATTGATTAGCACTTTTTTAGAAATATTAGGTTGTGTAAAAAAATAATTTTGGGCTCTGTTATTTTACTTCAAACGGAATTTACCTTTGGTGGTTCGAAACAATTTTAGAGCATTCTCCGAATTCAGTGGTTAGTATGTGAATTAGATTCAAATTCAACTTTCGATTTCTCATTGTTAAAAAACAGAACCTTATCACCACCCTCTTCATGCACAACTCTCCTTCCATCAATGAAGATTCTGTAAGCAATATTAACCCTTTCGGGTCTGGTGTACTGTGAATAGTACATATCTTTTAATGAAGTATTTATTCAGTTTTAAGAATTATTTTTGCTACCCTTTACATGTAGTAATATTAGTATATGTCTATGCATTTATTATGTGACATCATTTGTTGTAGGCATTTAGTAATAATAATAATAATTATTATGATTTGCTTAGTTCTGCATTCGCTGTTTGCGGTTCTTTTATTTTAGACATATATTTCACTCTGTAAATTTAAAATAAAAGTTATTTTCCTGAAAGAATAATAAGTAAAAAAGCACAAAAAAGTATTAAAAATTTGTAATATCAGTTAAATCTTATTGTATTACAATATTTTCTAAACGTCTCCAAAAATTCTTCCTTAGCCTATTATCATGTGAATGTTAATTAAATATTACGCAAAACAACAACATTTGTTATCTTTCGGAGAGTGAAATGCACGTTGAATAATAATTAATCTATTTGGATAGCTAGTGTTAATGTTATTAACGTAAAAGTAATTTTTTCTAAAAATTAAAAAAAAAATTCACATCCGAAAAGGTTAAAATGGGCATTCAAAAGTCACAATTGTGCTCATTTCAGATGATTCAGACATTTTTCTGCAGGAGGGATTTCTGCAACTCTGTAAAGGGCGCTTTGAAATTCTTGAGAGAGGTAGCACTTCATGGCGATTCATAAACATAAAATTCTAAATACTCTTGAGAGACATTTCGATGTTTCAAGGGGGGAGGGCTTAAATTTGACACAAATCAGTGTAAAAACGGTTTCCGACTTTTTTCGTATTATTTTTAATTCGTACAAAAATTGCGAATTTTCCCATAGTTTTCAAACTGCATAAATGAATAAAAACTACAGTACTAAAAAAATACATACAAAAAATCTGTCCTTCAAAATCCATCAATTTAATTAAAAATGGTTCTGGTTGAAAAATTCAATAACAATATATTACCATTATTATGTAAAATCGCAGGTGAACATCAAAACTTTTGAATATCCCTCTGCTGTTTCCCTAAATATCAACGAGATTCGAAATAAAAGAATTCAAGCGAGAAAGATGCATTCATCTACGGAAATATTTTTCAGATTTATTGTGAGATCTCTCTACATCTAATAGCCAACCTTGACAACTAGTCTGTATGATTAAAAAAATGCTCGTCAAACTTTTCTGTAACCAGGAATTCTGCTCTTTTGAACTGCTCAACAAACTTTTAAGTTAACGTCAGTATCTTATTTGTTGCTCAATGATTGACGAAAACTGTTTTAAAGCTGAAATGACATCATCAGCATGTTGTAGAAAAGAAGATACTAAATCATATTTCAGATTTTATAAGATTTTTTAAAATTGAGTATAAAAGTTCACAAATAACCAGTTCAAGAATAGAGTCGCTTTTATTAATTCCGGGTAGTATATTATGTTATAATATTAGACTTGCGCAAATTCGCACAGCTTGGGAAAAGAGGTTTTTCTGATTTTAGAATTTTGCTGATTTCTAGTCACTGCTTTGTTTACATTTTTTAAACAGGCATTTGAATTTAATGAATGACGCAATCAAAACTGTAATGAATGCTTACAATAGTATAAATTTTTTTTAAATAAGTAATAAATTAAAATGATAAAAATTTTGATAAATTTTAATATGATTAAAATATTAAAAAGAGAAGATCAAATTAATTATAAATAGTGTATGATTAAATAGTCATTATAAAGATTAAATGTATTTTTCCTAAATTATTCATAGCAACTTGCCTCATAAAAGTACATAACTAACTCATATCAAAATCATAAAATAAGGAAATTTTATTTCAGGTTTAGCCAAACTTAACCCCCCCCCCAAAAAAAACTTGATTAATACATAAATATATATGGTTAGAAGATTGTGAATATCTTGGTTTTTTTCAGAAATAAAATTATTCTTTCTTCATAAAAAAACATGTATTCCGTAAAAAAAAAAAAAAAAAAAAAAAAAAATACAAATTATAATATATATGGAATGGATATAAAGCGAAAAAAATCAAATTTTGCCCTTATATATGAGTTGAAATCTTCATTGTTTACATCTGTAAATTTGGGTTTGCACATTTGAGGGAGTCCACTGTATTTCATATAAAATTTATAGACAAAAATAATGGTCTCGAAACTCGATCAGTGTGACATTATTGCATTTGCATAAACTGGACTTTTTCACTTAACTGTCAGCAATGGTTGGTCCATTCAAAAACTCACTTCCATCTTAGCAGGTATACTGATTTTTCAGGATCGTCAAATGATTCAATTTACGGGATTATTCCGTGTTTACAAAAAACCTGCCAAGAAGGATACTCGATAGCAAAATGTTCCATTTTAGATACGTTTCAAGTTTTAGGAACTATAAATATACAGTACTAGTAGTCTTTTCCCGCTACGCTGGTTGTTTTCTCTAAAGAAATCTTGAATCAAACGAAATACATCTTGCAAAAATTAGAAAAAATGAATTTAATATCTATTCAAGCATCTATAATTGTTGTCTTATTAATATAATCTTACATTAACCTATTCAAAGTCAATGTTGACGACATAATATACAAAATAGTTCTAAAATGATTGAAGTACCTATGTATAACCATTTTTTAGTAGGTGTGCTATCTTGAATTTCTCGCTTCTACCTAAACTTGCTGCTGAGAAATGGCGAAATACCTCAGAGACGCTGGAGGAGTATAATTTGAAATAATGGTCAGAGAACTTTCCAACGATATATCAAATTAGGGATGAAGACCAAATTTATAAAATTGTCCTCCCCCCCTAGTGCCTTTTCAGAGAAAATCACGTTTTGAGCACCTTATCGCCAGAACAACGGTTGGCGCGGAGATGAAGTCAATGCTACGCACCCTTTTTTGTTTGTGACGTCAAACGCCTAGCGAATAGCAACCCTTCCTTCTGCAAAGAAATCGCGCTTATTGTTCATTTGTTTTTCCGTAAATTTTATCAAGCAAAGACTCTAATATGAGGAAATGTTATTCACCGTTGTTTACGATTAAAACATAGTTTAAAACAAAGAGCTTATTCAGATTAAAATCCTTTAAATTTCACAGAACATCTAAACATAAGGGTTTCTTTTCTCAATTCAAAAATATTATTTCCTTAACTCGCTATGTTCGAAGAAATTGAGAAGTTAATTAAAACAGTAGTAATGATTCTCTTATAATTATGACATATTTGAACTTAGTTTATTTTGTTTTTGGCGATGCAGCTACCCCTCTCTTTACATACCCCTCTCTTTAAATTTTTCAAACATTATGACTAATATTCATCAGAAGGCACCATTAAAGAAATCTGATCTATAATGATAAAATGATACAATTCCAAAAAGGATTTCGAAAATTGCCATTTTAAAGGGAAAAAGGAAACTGAGGTGATGGTAAAAAAGTTCATAATATTGAAGAGTGGACCGGGGGCTTTTCGATTGTTTTCGTGTAATTCTGGTCTTCTTTACCTCTAAGATAGGTCACTTTCACAGATTCCATTGTAATAAACTTAAATTCTTCACAGGCACACTACAGAGTGAAAACATTATAATAATTTTAGGTATATAGTAAAAAACAAAACATATTTATGATGGAAATTTGCATTCAACAGAAATGTTTATAGCCTAGGCAAAAGATATAATATTTGAATTATTTCGTTTAAGATTATACTATTCAACAACTGTCTAAAATGGAATTTTTCATGGGTTCGATGTGATTCCGATTTAGTACATTTGAGTGTTGTTGATTGCGCGATTCATAAGCTCAGATACTCCGTTTTTGGGGAGGGAGTGGTCACGGTATCCACTTGGCAATGCCGCTGATTACATTTATTTATATACATTATAAATTATAGTAAATGACGCAGAATGATTCAACAATAAACATTAACATTAGATTAAATAAAATTTGTAATCCGGAGAATTTTTTACTAAACACATTTGCATATTAAAATTCCATCACCACAAAAAATATTTATTGTCTCTCTATTCTTTATAAAATGTATCTTCATTCCCTTATAAAATACATAGAACTAGTTATAGAAAATCATTAGATGTAATTATCTCCTTAAGTTTCCTTAACAATATAAAGATTGTATTTATAATAAGTTATTTATTTTTAAATTATTGCTGTTTATTTTATTTACAATTTAATCTTAATAGTGTTAGGAAAGGCATCTGACACACCTTTGATTCCGCTAACTTCAGATAATTGGGACTCTACTGCCGTTTTTAGTACTATGGTGATAATTTCCTTACAACTTTTTGTCTACATTGATAATAAATTTTCATTAAAAAATTTATTTAATTTTTTTAATGAAATATAAAAACTGATATTAATTTATTTTATTTTATTGCAGATGCATAAAACCATTAATCTAACACATCGCATCACTCAAAATGTCATCAATGTTTAAAACAAATGCAGCAAAATATTTCTTATAAGAACTTTTTGAAAAAAGAAGCTTCTAATTCACAGCCTGAAAAAGCTTTTATTTGTGAGCTATGGACGAATTTCTTCCAAAACACTCTTTTTTGTGTGACGAATGCAAAAAAGAATTCTCTCATAAGAGCTCTTTAAGAAGACATCGGTTAACTCATACTGGTGAGAAACTGTTTATTTGTGATATATGCTACAAGAGATTCTCTCGAAATGAAACTTTAAGCTCACATCTCTTAACTCATACTGCTGAAAAACCATTTGTGTGTGATATCTGCAACAAGAAATTCTTTCATAAGCGCTCTTTAAGCAAACATCGGTTAACTCATACTGGTGAGAAACTGTTTATTTGTGATATATGCAACAAGAGATTCTCTCGAAATGAAGCTTTAAGCTCACATCTCTTAACTCATACTGCTGAAAAACCATTTGTGTGTGATATCTGCAACAAGAAATTCTCTCGAAAGGGAGATTTAAGCAGACATCTGTTAATTCATACTGGGGAGAAACCGTTTGAATGTGAGATATGCAACAAGAAATTCTCTCTAAAGGGCAACTTAAGCAGCCATCTGTTAACTCATAGTGGTGAGAAACCATTTCAATGTGAGGTTTGCAACAAGAAATTCTCTCAAAAGGGACATTTAAGCAGCCATATCTTAACTCATAGCGATGTGAAACATTTTGAGTGTGAGGTATGCAACAAGAAATTCTCTCAAAAGTTAGCTTTAAGCAGGCATCTATTAACTCATAGTGATGAGAAACCTTTTGAATGTGAGGTATGCAACAAAAAATTCTCTCAAAAAAGCTATCTAAGGAGCCATCTGTTAACTCATTCTGGTAAGAAACCTTTTGAATGTGAGGTATGCAACAAGAAATTCTCTCAAAAGAGCGGTTTAAGCAGCCATCTGTTAACTCATACTGGTGAGAAACCGTTTGTTTGTGATATATGCAACAAGAAATTCGCTCGCAAAGGCCATTTAAGAAGCCATCTGTTAACTCATAGCGATGATAAATCTTTTGAATGTAATGTGTGCAAGAAGAAATTCTCTCAAAAGGCCAGTTTAAGCTGCCATCTGTTAACTCATAGTGATGAAAAAACTTTTGAATGTAAGGTATTCAGCAAGAAATTTTCTCAAAAGGGTCATTTAAGCAGCCATCTGTTAACTCATAGAGGAGAGAAACCTTTTGAATGTGAGGTATGTAACAAGAAATTCTCTCAAAAAGGCAGTTTAAGCAGACATCTGTTAATTCATACTGGTGAGAAACCTTTTGAATGTGAAATATGCAACAAGAAATTCTCTGAAAAGAGTGCTTTAAGGAAGCATCTGTTAATTCATACTGGTGAGAAGCCGTTTGAATGCGAGGTATGCAACAAGAAATTCTCTCAAAAGGGCCTTTTAAGCAGACATTTGTTAATTCATACTGATGAGAAACGATTTGTGTGTGAGATATGCAGCAAGAAATTTTCTAAAAAGAGTGATTTAACCAGTCATATCTTAAAACACACTGGTGAAAAACCTTGTAAGCGAGATATGAAACAATAAATTCTCTCAAATCTGTGATTTAAACAATCATCTGTCAATTTATAATGGGGAGAAACCTTTTGTGTGTTTTATATGCAACTAGAAATTTCCTCGAAAGTATACTTTAATTCATATTGAAGAGAAATATTTTGTGTTAGAGATACGTGTTAAAAGATTTTTTTTCAAAATATTTGTTTAAAGAAGCATCTGGTAATTTCATACTAACGAGAAATATTTTATAAAAGATCGACAAAAATAAATTCCATAAAATCTATCTGTGCTATATTTTGCTCCTAAAATTTGTTAATTGCTGTTAACTATTCGTAGGATATTCTAGAAGTAAAGAAATATTTCTTTCGTTTATTACAGTGTTCAAAAAAGAGGAGGGAACAACAAGAATTTGACTATTTAAACCATTCACTTAGCAGATCACAAGCTATAACCATGAGTCCTGGCAACATACCATTTTATTTTTAGGATGCTTTATATTATCATCTGAAAATATTACCAATATTTATTTTTTCTGCACTTATAAGCCTAAAAATTTTATGATTGATTGTATTTAAATTAAAAAAAATGTTCAACCCGATTTCTCACAATAAAGTTCTTTGATGATAAAATTGATTTTCTTATCAAGATTTATGCTGAAAATTGTAGTTTTGAAAAGAGTATGTCTTCCTGACTAACCTATAATATTGAAAAAAAATGTGTGCTATGTGTTTGATAACCTTGTTGTTACTTTAAAAGTTTGGAACAGTCCGATTAAATTTTAAATATAAATAAAGGGTGGTAATAATGTTTTAAAATTATTCTTCTCTCATCAGGTTTATATTTAAAGAAAGTATTCTAATTTGATTGGCATGTCATTACAGATACCTGTTGTAATCTTTTAAGTTCCTTAATTTCAAAATCGCCTGTTATGATTGTTTACGCATAAAGGAATAACTGTCTGGTGTGAGTTTTATATGTCAAAAAATATTGAGAATAAAAAATAGTAAAATATTTGCTTATTTCAGCTAGTTCAATCTCTAAAACTTTCCATCATATTAAAAATATGTTTATGACCTCAATGTTGCTCATGCCCATCTGACTATGACTTTGAAATTACGCGGATTGTAATGTAATTGGTGATGTACTGATGTCTACTATGGCACATTTGTTAATCAAAATAAATTATTTGCAGTCATTCGAAGTAACTTTGCTTCACTTTTACGAAACTTTGATCCATTCTGCCATGGCGGAACCTTCACGAATTATTTCCGATAAGCTGCCAAACTCACATTAGTGCATCTGTCACTATTTCGAGACCAAATTCTTTGCCATTAAATTAAAGCGATGTAGCAGATTTAATCTTTTTTTTCCTCTCATGGACCAAAGTTAACCTGATGACTGTAGAATTTGTAATTTCTTCAGAAAGATGCTCAGGTACTTCTTGTTTATCCCTTCGACCAAAACACTATCGCCAAATTATAAGATTACATGTCAATAATGGATGATTGTAAACGTCACATTCAATTGACATTTACTACAATACACGTGTTTGTTATGCCATCAAGTTCATTTTTAATTCAATTTTTTATTTATGTTTTTTAATTTATTTGTCCTTCCGTTATTTAACATAAAAATTACAGCAATCTATATAATAAAGGCCAAACGTATCTGTGCGTAACGCATACGTCATGTTTTGAATGGCAACACTTTCCGATGAAATTTCGGTTTTGCAGTTTTCGCTATAGCAAATTTTTACTGCTAGACATAGCATTTTTTCAACTTTTGTACCATAATATAGAGAAAAAAATGCACTTTTAAATGCAGTTTGTTAGAAAACTGTATCTCAATTTGTTTTTGAGTTATTAATTTTTTTGTAGTTTTTTGTTCAATTTCTCTAATGGTGGCAACTTGAATGTCGCATTTATGTGGGAAATAAAGGAAAAATAACCACAGAGTAAAAAAAAAAAAAAAAAAAAAAAAAAAAAAAAAAAAAAAAAAAAAAATAGAGATGCAGTTTGGTGGCTGGAAGTGGCACCAAAAAATATAACCCTAAAATTCACTGAATTGCATCAAACACAACATCGTGCTTTTGCAAAAAAGGAAAACATTTAGCGATACAGTTTTAATTCATAATACAATGAAATGCTATTTTAGAATGCTAAAATATAATCACATATTTTTCATTTAGAGAAAAAATGATGTTAAAGAATTCGGTCTCTTTTCTACGTGATTGTTTTGTTTGGGCCGAATAAGAGACTTAAATTGGAAGAATAATGGCCATTCAAATCGATTTAATCGCATACTGCACGTCCATCTATCTCTTTTCTCCATGGAAAATAACAGATCACTGTATATTTTATTTGCCATTTTTTCATAGCAACTGAAAAAATAGCGATTAAAAACCTGTTATCACAAAATATTATCGGTTATAAAACCCGATGAATGTTGTTGGTTTTATTTCGTTTTTATCTATCAATTTAATGACTATTAATTCGTTGTAAACTTACTTCACAAAATATACATCAATTAACCTTTACAAAAATGTATTTTTAAGAATATCTATGTGTCATATTTTCTTAGTTGGTTTTAAAAATTGAAAGAATGCAATTTTATTCTTTGGCAAAATCTTTGGCTTTAACTTCTATCTTGCGTCTAATTCGGAAGTACCGATAATTTTCAAAGCTTTATATGATTACATAATTAATATGTTTCATGTAAAATTGCTGTTTGGAATTAGTTGGCAGTTTAAAAAGCATATTACGTAGGGAAATTTAATTAGACTTTTTAATTTTAAATGTAAAAAAATTTCATCTTTACTCTGTGACCCGGGAACCCTGGGTTCCATGTACTAGTTTATATAATTAGCAAAAATGGATCGATAATCATGAAGTACCGTTTCTCCAAATAATTTCGTGCTATAATATGGTGTATGTGGAAAATCGTTTGTGATTTTACTTCGCATTATTTGAAGAAATGTTATTGAAAGACACGAGTATGAAATTCTGAGGTTTCCTAAAACATGTTTCCTGTAGAATAGGGACAGCAAAATATTTATTTTGTGTTTACATTTCGTATAGTGTCGATTGTAATATTTCTTTTTTTTTCAAAGTAATAAAAATAATAATAATTTCTAAGGGGAGCATATAATGGAGATTTAGAAAAATCAATTTAAAAAAAAATCTGTTTTTAACTTTAATGTAAAAGAAAAGATGCAGAATAGAGATATGCTTCCGCTTTTCATCCGATCCCTGCTTAAAAGAGGAATCTTCTGAAATCTTAGCCTAAAATACTTCATTTTTTAGCACAAAGAATTTAAAAATCTTTTTTTTTAATTCATTAAAAAATATTTTAACAATAATAAATCTATCATCTAAATACCTCCGCTTTAATTTTTTTTTCAAATTCTTTGTCCCGCCTAAATAACAAACACGCTTTGTTTAATCATTATAATTCTTTATTTTTAAATTCACTTGTTTTCTGATTTATTTAAAAAAATAATTATATCAGATAAATAAGCATATATTTGTAACAGTGTATATGTATGTATCTAAGGTACTTCTGGGTTATCCCGTCGACCAATTTCGCCAAATTATACAAATCGCCAAACTAATAGTCAAATTATACATGTTGACATAATTTTTATTTTAATTAACGAAAAACAAATAATTAGTAGAATATTATTAAGAAGTCGAAATAAAAATCACTTAATGACATTTTAAACACGTGAATCGCATTTAATGCCATTGAATGTGACATTCACGATCCTCCATTATTGGCATTTAATCTTATAGTTTGGGGATAAATTTTTGGTCGACGGGATAACCTAGAAGTACCGTATCTAACAATAAGTAAATATCTTACCCAAAATTATCCCCTACTGTCAAAATCTCCGTTTGTCTATTGTCTCCTTTTGCCCTTCCCCAATATCATCAACCAACAATTTCCATAAAATTTTAAAAAATCTTTATTTTTTCTGCTCTATTTGTGAATTTATTGTAACGATATCTAAGTAATAATCTACATTCCCCCCAAACTCCTCACTAAAGTTCTTTTTCTCCTTTTCTCAGTGAACATTGTTTAAAATCTTTTTTTTTCTTTCTTTATATGCCTTATTTGTAACTTTTTTTATTAACAGGATCATTTAAGTTACCTATCCGAACAAAAAAAATTCTGCTTTTGAAACATAGTTTGCAAACAAAGCAAAAACTTTAAAATTATTTTTAAAGATTTTTACACTATATTGCTATTTTGTAATAACAATAAATAAATGATAATCTAACACTCCTGTTAAATTTTCATTTTTCCAATAGCAGAAAAATGGGTGAATTTCTAGACATGTGATAGTATAAGAGCCGACCGCAAAAACCCTGAGTCATGGAGCACAAGAAAAATCCTTTATTTTATGGAAGAGTAGTAATAGAGAAATCAAATGATCCGTGTATGTCGAAAACGAAGTTATGCACAAGCTAAAAATTGATACCACTGGTGGTTGACTCGTAAACTTAGCATTGTGTTTCCGTACAATCAAAAATAAGAATACATGGACAACTGGGTGCAGGAAAACATAATGCTAAGCCTAAGAATCAACCACTAGTGGTGTTAATTTTTGGCTTATGCACCCCTTCGCTTCCGGGAAACATGGATCATTAGATTCCTCTTTTACTACACTTTCATAAAGTAAAAGCTTTTTTCTTGTGCTCAACAACATAGAGTATTGTGCAGTTGGCTATTGCACTAAGAGAGAGGGGTAAAATATTTTAATCTTGTGTTATTTGGTTATTCTTATTCTTGATAACATATTTTGTATAAAGGATTCGGGACATTATTTTAAAATCTAAAATATAGAGGGTTACTATAAAAGAAGCATCATACACTTTCAAAATTCGATTAATTCAGAAGTATTATGCTTACAAATGTTATTGATATATGAAAATAATCACAAAATATCTAAGTTTGTACTGTACACCAGGTGGCGTGGCAGTACTTGTTCAAGTCTGTTAATTAGGTAACATTACAGCACTAGTTCAGCATCGGTAACAAGTGCAGTTCTGTCTCTCCCGAAGTGGAGATTAAGCAAAGAGTTTATGCATCTTAGAACATGCAAAATGTTCGTCTGTCATACCAGTGAAGCGCCCACTTTTCGAGGCGGTGTCTATGACGTCTAGGCGGAACTTTCCAGACCCTAATTGGGTTGCAACCAGCGTGCAGGACACAATCTCGTAACCTCTGCGCAAGCAGGTGTGAGGTAGGGCGTGGTTTAAGTTTTTCCCCAGCACTTCAGGTTCCGCTAGAGGCTCCTTCCTCGACCGGAATCTTTATCACGAAGCGGATGCAACCTAAGGATTGTCCATAAGTCGGTACACCGTGGAAGGGAAGGCTTCGACCCGAGTGGGGTGTCATCTGTGCCGTCAAGGAGACTCTTTCTTCAGCTCTCCGGACTCTACCAGAGGTTCCTGGTTTGAGATCTAGGGCGGTACGTAGAAAGTGCACACTGACGGGTACATCCGGGGGCGAAGGCGCATACACACAGCTAGATGGAGCCACCAGAAGAGGATTACTTCGTCTCACCGGGATTTAGCTAGAGGTCATCGGTTTCTCTCTAAAAATGTTTTTACTGTTATAGTAGTTGATCTTAGAGAGACTCGCAACTGCCCTTTCGGGATCCTCGGCAGTGGCTCGTGGGCTCTTTGTAGGTGTCCAATTTCTACAGGTAGTCGGGGCGAATCGAGAGAAAGTCTCTTTGAGCCGGGTGGGATTCATGTCGCTTCGGCCGGACTCTTGAGTGTATGACGTGCGTTGGGCAGTGTACTTCCGACTGCAGGCTGGCGATGGCGTCACATGGGGAAACCCATACCATATCGGCTCGCGCATTCGGAGCTTCGTGGCGGGAGATAGTGGTACTACCAGGGCAACGTTTTTTCAGAAGACAGTACGAAAAAGAACTGTCCTGTATCACGCTACAAACTGTGCGGATAGAATTCAACTATCGCCTGGACGTGTGTTATGTGCTAAGGGGCACACACAAAACATTCGTACAGTGAGCATAAAACTTGGATATTATGCAGTTATTGTCATATATCAGTCATATAGGTATACATAAATTTTTTAAATAAATCAGGCAGGAAAGGAAAATTGAATGATTCTTTTATAGTAATCTGTACATGTGATTCCTGTATAAGACTCGCAAAAATTAAAAAAAAAATTCAAAATTATTGCTTTTTCCCACATATTCCTAGAAATCCTGTCCTCTCTGCTTGTTGAGAAAGGGTAAAGAAAAAATTTGAATCTCGATGAGGATCTGAGATAAGTCACCTTACTACATAATAAGAAATAGAGCGGAATTAAAAAATTAATAATAAAACTACAAATGTTAAACTAAGTTCTGTGCGGTAGGACAGAAGTGAAAGTGAAATTTTGGGAGAAAGGAGGGTATTTTTCATGCTGTTTATTCCTTTATTCTTAACAGAGAGAAGCAGCTTGTTTTAAAATAAAGTTTTAGAGATTTTAAATTTAGGATGTGTGTGTGTGAAGGGGGCTCATGCATTTTAATGTTAAAGAGATAATTTAAGTGGCAGACTGTTTATTTATTCTTACCGGAGAACAATAAACAAGACAGCATTTGTTTGTGTGTAGACTGAAATTAATTTGTCGCGCTCGGATCGGTGTACGGTCTGTTGTAATTTTTTTCTGGTTCGGGTCGCATTATGGTTCAATAGCCCTGAAATAATCCCCTTTAATTGGAAGATAAGTGATCATTTTCAAATTAGCCTAATTTAGTCTAGGCAGATTGAAACAAACCTAAAAATACCAGACTGATTGAAGAAACCCAGTCGTCAGTTCTGAATTCGCCTAGTGCTTTTTAGGCTCTTTTCAAAATGATGCGAAAATTTCAGGCTAATTGAAAAAAGGGAGATGATTCTTCAATTAGCCCATCTCTATTCAAACAGTTCAGGCTCTTTGCAATGAGTCTAATTTCTCAATTAGCATACAACATCTACATACATGTATATACTTAAAGTGCTATTACACGTAAAAGTTGCAAGGAGAAAAATTGCCTGCGTTTTTTCGTTTTCTTAGCATTTCATTGGCTGTTCGAGAATAGTCTTTATCATCATTTGGATTTCCAAGCATTTGATTGACTCTTACTGGCGAGTCGCTTCGTTCCAGGCGTCAAAGACGCTCCGACACAAGCGAATCGCGCTCTAACCAAACGACTCCTCTGGTCCCATAGGATAACATGGAGACGCCTGCGATTTGACGCCTGCAGCAGCGCACGTGTAATAGCGCCTTTATGAGCCAAAACATTATGACCACTTACCTAATGTGCTCTGTCGGATTAAAATCCGCCCAGTTAGATGACCAGGATGTTAACTGGAATTCAGTATTCTCTTTCTGGAACCAATCCGAGTCCTGTGACGTGGAGCGTTGTCTTGCATGAAGACTCCATTTGCATTTTGGAAGACAGATAACACGTAATGGTAATGTAAATGATCCGCAGTGATGTTAAGATAGTGCGTGGTCTGTTCCACAATAAACGCAGGTTTCCCAAGGGAGGCCTATGGGGACATTCCCCAAAGCTTAAGAGATCACATTACTAACTGAAAAAGAACCGGATGACAATGTTAAGTCTATGGAAACGTTCTTTTAACCCTTTGAGCTCTGGAGTGTAAATTTCTTCAAAATTCCAAATGTCACATTGGCATCAGTATTTTGCAAAGAAAAAAACCGGTTAACGATAAACACATAAAAATGCATTAAACGTATTTCAAATAATTTTTTCGAATTTACTGGTGCCATTGTGACATTTCGGAATTAAAATTATATGATAGAATATTGTACCACCAGAGCTCAAGAGGTTAAAGTATTTCACTTAAATTCTAATATTTTTAAAGGGATTTTTTTTCATAGATAGTTGAGCACGATCTACAACCGGGCTAGTTTTTACTTTTTCGATTTTGATTTCAGATAAAAAAAAATTAACTTTCGAAACCGGTTCTGAAATTGAAACTATCCTAATATAAAAAAAGATCTAAAACCAAAATAGAAAAAACTAGCCCATTTGTCGATTCTTAAATATCCTATGCAAGAAAAAAAACCTGTAAAAAGAATGAAATTGCAGCGAAATATTTGAAACGAACGCCCCCATAGACTTAACATTATCATCCGGGTCTTTGGCAGTCAGTAGTGTGGGCTCTCAATATCTACAGAATTGGCCTGCGTATGATCTGCTGTAGAACGGGAATTAACAGTTCGCATAGAAGTCGGCGTGCCTGCTATCAATGTGTAGAAGGATAAGTCGTCTTTCATCGAACTGTCTCCCTATGTTCCAGTCATGATGTTCTTTTGGCTAAAATAGGAGTATTTGGTCGGAATTTGGTAGGAGTGGTCGATGATGCTTGGTCAACAAGGGGTGCATGAGTGGACGTTAGCACAATCGTTTCACATTCAACAGTGTCAGCTGAGTTGTATGCTCCGAAAGAATCCCCCTTGGTCCTGTATTGTCTTGGAATGTAAATTGAGCGTTTATATGACGCCGATTTTTCTTTACCAATGGAGGGTGATCTCGACATCCCTTTTATTTGATAACGCTTGGTTGTCCAACGCAATTGCTTCTGCTGATGGTTCATTCATCCACTTCGTACGAGTAATAACATTGTTATATCCATAACAACCCATGAGACGTGCCGTTTCGAAATTACACATTCTGTATCGTTGGGTAACTAAAATCTGCCCTCTATCAAAGTAGTTTAGGTCAGCAGCTTTTACTCTGACGTAAGCTCAAAAATGATTCCTGAGACTTCCTTGCAGCATTTAAATATCAATCCCACCGGATTATTTGCCTTTCACATCATCTAGGCGAGTTGATTACAAAATGTGGGGTATGGTCATAATGTTTTGACGCTTGGGTGCATATTATGGAGCTTCCCCACTGGTTTGGCACAGCTGCATAATACTTTTTTTAGAAATCGCTGTAAATCCCGTATCAGGGATTTGAAATAAATATAAATTAAACGTGTTTAATTTTGTAATACAGTCATCATTAATAAATTTTTTATTTAAATTCTATTTTCAGCTAGATTTTATAACTCAATTTTTTCTCTAATTTTTTGGGAGGGTCATAAATAATGAATTTCTAACGCTCGTATTCACGAATAACTCAAATTGCGGGTCAAGTAACCACGGGTTAAGATTTCCGACCGAAAGTTGATCGCCGTTTACTTTGGATGAAAAGTTAGAGTTCCTGGATCCCGGTTGAAAGAAGTGTGCCTATTGGTTAAAAAAGTCACATGTCTTGTGATTGTCAACCGACATTGTTTGTATTTCTGAAAAAAGCTTCGGAAAAAAGGAAAACAAAACAATGTAATATTTATTTATTTATTTGTTCTTTCACAAAATGCATGACAAAATAAAAATTTGTAATCACTAAATATAATAAAACCTAAAACCTAATTTAATTTATTAAAAGTTTTAATATTTTTCAAACAATTTATTCATTTTTTTAATAAACGAGTTAGGTCATTCACATGAAACGCGTCAACTGCTAAATTTTAAAAGATTCTTTTTCAAAATGAATTTTCACGTAGGTGCTTAAAAATAGAACTTGATTTGGATTAAAACTAATGAAACTTGATTTGAATAAAAAAAAGAATTTTATTTTAACAGTTATTTATTATATTGATTTCCATTATTAATAGCACAAATTAATAATTAAGTAATTTCTGATAAGGAAAATTTTAAAATGAATTTACTTAGAATAGAATTTTTTTTAATGAATTGATTAATCATAGATTTCTAGACTAGATAGGTAAAGCAGCAAAATGTACGACAAAATAAAAACTTGTAATCACTAAACATGGAAACTTAATTTAATTTATTGAAAGTTTTAATATTTTTTAAACAATTTATTCATATTTTTAAATAAACGAGTTAGGTCAATGTTATGAAATACATCAACTGCTAAATTTTTAAAGGTTCTTTTTCAAAATAATTTTTTATATAGTTACTTAAAAATGGAATTTGATTTGAATAAAAGAGAAAATTTTATTTTAACAGGTTTTTTATGCCGATTTCCATTATTAATAGCACTAGTTAGTAATTAAGTAATTTCTGATCAGGAAAATATTAAAATGTATTTACTTAGAAAAGTAAAAAATATTTTATTATTATTTTTTTTAATTAATTGATTTATGATAGATTTCTAGACTACATAGGTAAAGCAATTATAGTTAGTAATGTAACAAAACAGATCGAATTATTGATAATTTCATACTATTTTACGTTATGTTTTAAATAAAAAAGCTACTTTTTGTGTGTATATAAATTAGTGGAGAAGAATAAATTTTTATTTGCTCCACCCTACCCATTCATTTTGCGTGTGTGTGTTACTTGTTAATTAAGTAAATTAAAACTTTACTCCAGTTGGTGCGTAAAATATAGAAATAAAAGAAAATTTTAAAACACATGCTATCAAAAATATAAGAATCTATGTAAAAAATTAAATAAATACAATGCAATCTCATATATACAGGGTAATTAAAAAAATTTGACAAAATGATATGACAAATCAGGCATACGACAAGGATAAAAAGTCACATAGAAAAATGGGGCCGCAAACCACTTATTGAGTCACAAATACAGGGTGTTTCATCCTAACTTAATTTGCAGTTAACAGTTATAAGTTTCAGAAAATTGAAGCATTTTATAATAAAACATTTAACAGATAACACTAAAGAACACCAAACAAAAGTGGTAGACGTTTGCATTATGCGCGCCAGTAATATGCACTTGACACCTCACATTTTGACTGTGATAATCAGTTTTTACGATATCATCGATTGCTTGAGCAATATGTTTTTCCAGATCTTTTCGTAACGTTATCACATTTCACACAAAAAAGGGGCATATCGTTACGTTTTCATTACAATGTTTTTATTTTCCTTCAAATCATTACTTTCAAATCGGCTGTAGCTAGGATGAAACACCCTGTATTTATGACGCAATAATTAGTTTGCGACCCTAATCACCCTGTATATGTTATCTGTAATTTTTTTAATTGGTTTGGTTATATTTATGCTTATATCCGACACATTATGTATTGAGTTGTTTGCTTTTGTAAATACACATGATCGTGAAGAATTTATTTGCCTTAAAAAATAGCCATCACTACTGAAAGTGCCGATTAGGGTATTTTTGGTATAAGGTTATTTTTTAAAAATAAAGGTATTTTATGAATGTGTTTCAATCTTTTAGCGATTTAATAAAATCGGCCCTGTTTCAAGCTTACACCCATGATTGTGATATAGTGATTTTTTAATGAAGCCATATCTAGTAGCATTTTGTATGTAGTGTTACCTAAAAGTGGTCTAAAATGTTCTGAATTTACATTAGAATGCTCAAACAACATCGGTAGGCTGCGAAAAACTCTAAGGTTGCAAAAAATATCATTTAATTTTCTTTGCTCTATCAACATGCAATATGATATACACTGTAAAAAATATCTGTAATCCTACAGGTGTAAAAACGCCAAAATCTGTATGATTTCAAACATTTGATCTTTACATTGTATAAGAAAAAACGCAAATCTCCAAAACTAATTTTTGTAAAGTTACAGAAATTTGCAACTTTACAAAAAAGACTACAAAAATTATAGTTATCTTACTAAAATCTTATCTGTAACCTGGGTTGCAGTTACATGAAAAATTCTTGGAACCCAGTTTCCTAAAAAATTCTTAGTAACCTTACAGATCTTTTAATTTTCACTGCAAATCTGTATCTGTTACATGAATTTTTGCTGTTGCCGTTACATAAAATGTTTTAGGAATCCCAATTTCCTAGAAAAATTTTAGTAACTTTACAGATTTTTTTTACAGTGTAGTTATTTTTTTAGTCTAGCGATATACAGATATTCCTAGTAGAAGAAATTTTCCAGCATGGCAGCGGGTGCAGCAGGTTATTAAACTTTGCAGATTAATTCACCAGCTTAAAAAGAAAGGTTGGGCTTTAAAAAAAGATTTATGATATTTGTTTTATAATTTTATTATACAGTGAAACCTCCGAATAAGGGACACCTAGGGGACCAGAATTTTTGTCCCTTAAATAGAGGTGTCCCTTATTAGGAGTTTTTATTATTTTTTTAATTAATCGTCATGAAGGACATAAAAATAACAAAACATTATAGGTGAAGTTTAAATGTATTCCAAGTGTATATATTACGTTAGTCAGACACAAAAGAAATACAGAATTAATTCATTAAAATTTTTAATTGATTTCTAAATCATTAAATGAATTGTAGAATTATTGATTTGTATTTTCTATGCAATCTGTGTACATGAAAAAAGTATAAAAACATTTAAAAGAATTATACTAGAAGTAATCAATCAAAAGTGATTGTTTTATAAATTTAAATTTTTCACTGTAAACTTTTCAATTGTTCATTTACCATATTTATAAATTTTAATTCTTCATTATCAGCAGCATTTACAAAAAAAGTATTCAGCTTCTTTGCATATTTTAAGGCACAAATCTCTCAACTGCTCTGCTCAGCAAGCGGAAAACATTTTAACACATTTGCAAATTCATTTTTTATCAGAAAGGTATAAAATTGGAACGCTGGACTATGGAAACGATTGGAATCAAACTGTGTTTTCAAGTTTTGAATAAATTATCTATTGATTTATAAGCGATTTCGATCACATGATAGACTTTTCACCCTTTCTTGAGTACTCATTCCACTTTCGTGTATAAATTCGGTTCAAAACGCCCATGTTGATAATATTTTCTGAAAAATCTATTGCGTTTGAAAAAAAATAGAAGAACAGTTTGATTACATAGTTTCTAAACAACAACGCCAGCTAGTTTCAGGCACTTCTAAATAAACATAAATTAAAAAAATTTTCATAACATTTGCCCTTTTGAATATGAGAACAGCCTTAAAGTTCTTTATTTCACAACTTTCTTTTATTCTCCACTTTTAGAATTATCCTCATAATTTTCAGCATTACTTTCAATGGGAAAAAATGAACTGAAGTCAAATCAAAATTGTGGGTAAATAAATGCTTGTCAATTCTGTCGTATACTTCTGTATCAATATGACTGTCTGTCAGTTTGATCAGTTCACAAAAATCTGCATTTTCTTTTTCATCACAGACTACTTCATTATCTGAAATTCAAAAGCCAACCCTTTTAATCTCATTTTCAAGTGTCCCTTAAATCGAGTGTCCCTTATTCAGAGGTAAATACATTACACGTCCTATACCAAGGGACTGGGACCGTAAGTTTTGTCCCTTAAATAGAGGTGCCCCTTATTTGGAGGTTTCACTGTATCTTATATAAAGACAATTTTTTCTTATTTTATTTGATATTGTTTTAGAAGGCTTAATCTAGCACTGTCGAATTGCAAATAAATTTTAGTATGCTGCAGATTGACATACAAAATCCTGCTTTTGAACAGATATTTAGCAATATTTTGTATGCGTTATCTAAAAATTGTAAGAGGTCTAAACTATTCTGAATTTGCATTAAAATGTTCAAATTGCATCAACTCCCAGGCTCCGCAACAGATCCCGCTAGAGGAGCCTACAATGCTCCTCAAAAACCCCTAGTTCATTCGGCTGACTTCGCTCGCTTTCTAGCTCGGCAAATCACATATTCAGCTAACCCCCTTCACACAACTGGCCTTGTGGCAGACCCAGCTATGGGTCCTATGTATGAGAAATCTGTAGTTCACAAAAAGTGGCTCCACATGCGTCAAGATGTGTGAAAGTCCATATCAACTATAGAGAAAAGGCTTTTTTTCATTCCTGATAGTGTCCTTTAAAGCATCATAACTAGCTAAGTTTTTATCCAGAAAATATTAAGTTTTTATCAATAAAATTAAATTAATGGTGTGAATTCATTTCAATAAAAATATTGTCTATACTTACGTTTTGAAATTATTTCGAACATTTTGCTTAAAGGCCTCCGAATTAAAACAGTCGTTGACAGCATTCACAGCAATGGACTTTACCCACTTTAGCCCCGCCACTGTGGAGAGATACCGCCTCTCCCTGAAAAAGACCTTTATTCCACGAAGGGGAAATGAGGTACTACTTGGTTATCCCGTCGACCAAAAAATTATTGCCAAACGATAATATTAAATCCCAATAATGGATGACTATGAATGTCTCATTGAATGAATTAAATACTATACACATGTTTAAAATGCCATTAAGTGATTTTATATTCGACTTTTTATTTGTATTTGTATTAATATTTTATTAGTTGTTTGTTTGTTTTTGTTATTTAAAATAAAAATTCTGTCAGTATGTATAATTTGGCTATTAGTTTGGCAATTTGTATAATTTGGCGAAATGGGTCGACGGGATAACCAAGTAGTACAGGAAATAATGTTAAAATGTACTTCATGCCTATTGACGCTTTTCTTCTATTTACCCGCATCTGACGTTTCATGGGTAAAATACAAATTGTTACTAAAAACTATTACTTGCACAAATATTAAATTATGCCAATTGTTAATGAAAAGTAACTCTAATAACCAATCATTGTGACAGAATTAATAGAATTAGTATTAACTATTCAATAAGTAAAATAATTACTATAACCGAATTTCAAACATATAAGATCAGCAATTTATTTAAAAAGAAAACAGACTTTTTATCAATCCAAAAAATTATTATTATTAGTTTAAATATCAGAAATGCAAAGTGATAATTATATTGATTAAAAAAAATATTTAATAGTAAATATATATACACAACTGCAATTTACATTTACCCCCCCCCTTATTCTCATAGTATACAACGTTTAAAGCTAATTAAAAATATCTGCTCTATCTGTTGCTCTCTACACTACAAGCAATAAATGAATAACAAAGCGTTTTTCTTTTTAAAACGCTATTTCTAATAGAAAATCCTCTGTCCTATTTGTTGATCTCAATTATCAAATCATTTTAATTACAAATCCTCATTCTTCTGAACTGATATTTCATCCTCAATTGCCTAAAACATAGACAAAGTTTCGTACTACTTGTTCATCCCTTCGACCAAAAAACTATCGCCAAATTACAAGTTTAAATGCCAATAATGGTTGACCGTGAATGTCACGTTCAATGATATTAGACACGAAATCCGTATTTAAAACGTCACCAAATGATTTTTATTTCGACTTTTTATTTGTATTTTTATTAATGTTTTACTAATTTAATTGTTCTTTCGTTATTTAAAAAAAATATGTCAATATGCAAAATTTGGCTATTAGCTTAGTGATTTGTATAATTTGGCGAAATTGGTCAACGGGATTAATAAAAAGTGCACAAAGTTTCAACACAAAATATGTAATATGAACTTTTAAAATGTTCAGGTTTATTTAAAAGGCGATTAATATAATCAACTAGAGATGTTGATAGTTAATTTTATTTAAAAACGTCTTAGTACAGTAGAACCCCAGTACTTCGGACCCCGTTAATTCGGATCTCCGGATTGGTTTGGTCAATTTTTTTCAAGTTTGAGAAGCTATTGGCTAATTTCAGTAACATTAATTTGTTCCATCTTCGTATTCTGAATAAAAAGAAATTTCCTTAAATCTTTTCGGAAGAATACCTTAAGCTTTCTCATTCTTAACTCTTTAATGTTATCTTTCAGAAAAAAAACAATGTATTACTAAATATGACAATTCCGATTTTTCCAATTTTCTATTTAAACCACTTAGAAATGTCATAAAAAAATCACTGCACAGTAAAATTTTTACTTAGAGCATTGCAAGAAAGCAAGGTAAAATAGTCCCTATAAGATCCATTTTCTGATAAGGATCGAATTGCGATCTTTTCCAGCCCATAGGTCTATTTCTTTGTTATCGTGACAAAACGCGTCTACAATATCACTTGCAGAAAATTATTTATATTTAAGAAGACGCAACATTGAATTCAGGCAGTTTTTTCCGAAAGGGACATTAACAATTGGTTGGAATCAGAAAATAATGAAGATTACGCCTCACTTTTAGATGACGAAATAACTGCTTTGTGCACAGCTGAAGAAAATGAAAATGAAGACGATGCAGACGAAAACACCATTATCGATGATGATCAACCAAAAGTTATTAGCCATAATGGAGCAACATCTCATTTAGAACAATTAATGGTTTATTTTGAACGTCAGGTGGAGACTACACACAATTAACTACTTATGCTTAAGCGGATGCGTGACCGCATTGCTCGGAAAAGGTAAAGAACACTGGCACAGCAGATAATTACAAACTTTTTTATTACTAAGCAAACATTTTTACGATGTGTAAATATTCAATAAGTTTACATAAAGATGATTTTCTGTAAGTATGTCTTATTTTATTTCATTTTTTTTCGAACTCTCCGGATAATCCGGATAGGGTCTGGTCCCAATTAATCCGAATTATCGGGGTTTTACTCTACTTTCAAGTCTTTAATCAGGCCCTTCCTCAGAGAATATTTTCCTTATAAATATATAAAGGCTTGAGAGTACTAAGATGTTAAAAAAAATTAACTATGAACACCTGTAGTTGATTATTTTAATAGCTTTTTAATTAATCCTGAACATTTTGAAGTTCATATTACATATATAGTGTTTTAACAAGGCGAAAATTGCGTTCGGTCATACATTTTTAAATTTTTTTTAACAAAGTTTTAATTTTGAAAACAATTATTTAAAAAAATTCCGTCCTGTTTATTGTTCTCCAGTAAGTATAAATAAACAGTCTGCCACTTAAATGATCTCTTTAACTTTAAAATACATGAGGCCCCTTCACACGCACACACTTTCTAAATTAAGAATCTCTAAAACTTATATTTTAAAACAATGTGCTGCTCTCAGGTAAGGATAAAGGAGTAAACAGCATGAAAACTACCCTCCTTTCTCCCAAATTTCCATTTCCACTTTTGTCCTTCCGCACAGAACTTAGTTTAACATTTTTAATATCAGGGGCGTGCGAAGAGAAAATTGCGCCCGGGCCAAAGTTAGAATTTGGCGCCCCCCTCCGCTAACTATTTCTTGTGACAGGCCAAAAATGATGTTGGTAATATAAATTTGGCGCCCCCTAAATTTTGTGTTAAAACAAGGCGGAAATTGCGTTCCGTGATACATTTTTTAATTTATCCATATCTGACAACTTTCAACTAATCTTCCGTAATACCTGGATTAGTTTGATCCAGTTTAACTTCGTTTCAAACCAGAAAATATATTTCATGAATCTTTATTTATTTAATTTCAGGATTGTTACTGGAACATACTTAATTTCATTTCTTTGAAAAAATTCTGATACAAAACTCATTAAACCAGGGTCAAATTAAAGCATGTATTACGGATAATCGATGTCAGGTTGGCACCTATGTTTATTTAACAAAGTTTTAATTTTGAAAACCCTTATTTAAAAAAATTCAGTTCCGTTTACTGTTCTCCAGTGAGAATAAATATAGTCTGCCACTTATATTATCTCTTTATCATTAAAATGCATGAGCCCCCTTCACACACACACACATCCTAAATTAAAAATCTCTAAAACTTTATTTTAAAACAATGTGCTGCTTTCAGGTAAGAATAAAGGAATAAACAGCATGGAAATTATCCTCAATTCTCCCAAATTTTCATTGGCAGCTAAATGCCTTTTCTCGGGACAGTTTTTTATAGGACACGTTCACAATTTTTCCATATCTGTATAAACAAGCGACAAAAAAAATATACTCCAAATGACAAAATATTCACTCGGAGCATTTTCCAGGAA
Source organism: Maratus speculifer (assembly GCA_964019185.1). NCBI lineage: Eukaryota > Metazoa > Arthropoda > Arachnida > Araneae > Salticidae > Maratus > Maratus speculifer. The sequence continues at coordinate 357,263,233 of OZ025296.1, forward strand.
ATGGTTTCGTCAAAAATGAAGAAAGTGTCGCGAAATCCCAGAATCCATTTCTGAATGACTATTTAATTTTCAAGCCATAACTTTTGGTGAGTAAATTCAAATTTCACATTTATTATTGCACAGCTTGTAAAATTTACTAGATAGATTAAGAAAACTATAGCAAATTATTAATTGTTATAGCGATTACTTACTTGATCAGATTCTGATCAAGTAAGTACATTGTGCTTACGCACACACTGTGCTTACGTAAACACATTGTACTTTTTTCAGAAAGAATTGAAATCTGAAGAAGATATGCTATCTCTAACTGCATTAGTCTAGCTGCAATACTAGCAAGGTTTGCTGATTAAGATGGAAATTATTTAAAAAAGAAAAACATGAACAAATAAACAAGAAATAGATGACTTGCAGAATTTTTTTCTTTTTGTTTGCAATAATGCATTATAATAGTTTGTAAATAAAAAATTATTTAGTTCATTTTTGGGAGTAATAAATTTTATTTATTCTTCATAATTGTTTTATGTATATTTATAAGAATTTACTTTTAAGTTCTGTAGAAGCAATTCCATGTTTGATATATGTCAGTGAAATCTACTTTATGAAATAAATTTACAAGTCTTGCAAAAATGGCATCCGTCTACTATGAATACACATTTCGTGCAGCTGCATTCATAGTAGACGGACGACGCAGTTACGCCGATGCAGTTCTTTCGAAGGATTTCGCGCATTTTAATATATTTTATGATGTGTTTAAGAAGTTTTTATTACTGTTCGATTGATTAACACCAGTTAAAACTGGCGATGAAACCATCAGTAGAAGCCATCACGTTGATCGCCCAAGCGTAATCAAACAATGAAGATGTCGAAGATCCCCCCGCCCCCCCCCCTACACACACACTTGGTAAAACAAAATCGGCACCAGAGACTAGTTTAATTTACATCCCAAGACAATGCAGGTTCAAGTGGAAAATTTTCGGAGCATACTGTAATTTGCTGCATATAATCCGCGGGTCAAACAATTCTTTTTCGACGCTGAAATATTTTAAAATCATACGTAACTTCTTATATCGCGGTAAATATTTGGTTTCGATTACAAAATAAAATTTCAGGGTCGAAAAAGATTTGTTTGATACGCGGATTATAAGCAGGAAATTACGGTAAATTTCAATTGACACTATTGAATATGACACTACGGGGCTAACGTCCTACTCATGTAACCCTGATGACCAAGCATCATAGACCCATACTCCAATACTAGCCCAGGAACATCACGACTGGAATAGGGAATATAATGAGAGAGTTGCATGAAACACGATTTATCCTTCAACACATTGATAGCAGGTGTTCATATAGCTCCTACCAAGCATAATGTTCTCCAATTGCTTAAAATGGTTTGTTATGTTATTTGCTATTCAATAGAGTGACTTAGCAAGTTTTCTGTTACCTAGATTACTCTATTTAGTTGATGAGAACTTAATCACTTCCTTAACTTATCAACACCTTAACTTCGATGTACTTATTCAAATACTTGATTGATTAGATCTTTGCCAATGGCATACTAGACTAAATTGTACTCAGACTCGAAAATTAAAGTTGGTGGCTGAAAACATGCCATTCGCTCTATTGAATAGCAAGTTAAATAACAAACCATTTTAAGCAATTGAAGAACATTATGCATGACAGGAGTTATGATTTAAGGAGCTTCGACAGAACTTGGTTTGCAGCTAGATCTCACTATTTTTATTAGCGAAACGGTTGACAAACTTGGCATTTTTTCACATGTATGTTTTTGATAGAATATCATCATTTTTTGTCAAATAAGTGGTATTTATTTCCTTTTTGAATTAAATAAGCCTTAATATTAAATTACTTTTATTTAATATTACTTAATATTACCGCTTTTCCCTGTGTTTAAGTACAGATTTTCGTTTCGCTGTAATTTTCTATATTTTCTTGCACGTTTGAAACGTTACAGCACATTGCCCTTTCACTGTCTGAGTTTTTTTCTCATGTTCCTGTTTAGAAAGTTTTAGAACGTTTTTAGCGCATTTTCCCCCTTTTTAAATTTTGTATTTGTCAACAAATGTTCTTAGTGATCATTTATATCTTACAAGTAATTAACATGCCATATTTTATGTTTCTGTGCCCTTCAGTAACATAGACATTGCATTTTTAGAACGTGTTTTACTCCTGCACCCTGTTTGGGTTAGCGGCATCGACATAAGATATAACCTATGTCAGAGCAAGGAGTATCACACCATTTTGATATCATTACTTTTAAGATCGGTTCATAACTTAATGAGATTGCTTAAAAATAGCAATTTAGAACATTTTTTGAAAGCTTTTCGTGCATTTTTAGCCCTTTTGAATTCGGCATAGTTTAGCAAAAGCCCTTAGAGATTATTTATATCTTACAAATAATTATCATGCCAAATTTTATATTTCTAGGTCTTTCAGTAACACAAAAGTCGTATTTTTAGAACATTTTCTGTTCCTGCACCCCCTTTTGGGCTAGCGCCATCGACATAAGATGTAGCCTATGTTGAAGCAAAGACTGTTTCCATCATTTGGATATCATAAATTTTAAGATCAGTTATTTACTTACTGAGATTGTCTAAAAATCGCTATTTCGAACGTTTGTTGAAAGCTTTTCGCAGATTTCTATCCTTTTTAAATTTGATATTTTTTAGCAGATGTCCTTCAGCCAAGACTTGAAAAAGTGAGCTTTTCTGAAAAAGCGTTCCGGGTGCATTTTTCTCTTCGCACAAAAATGATTGTGAATCAGGAAAATCCACTTTTCGAGCAATAAAAACACAATTTGAAGCAGAAAAAATTAGCATTTAGAACAGAAAAATTCACTTCTGGCATTAACTTTTTTTGTGTCCCTTTGATAAAATTTGCATTTTTTGCGATCTTTTGACGAAATTTGCGTTTTTTGCGATTTTTTTCAGAATTTTCCGTTTTATTGCGGTTTTTAGGCGAAATTTGTCTTTTTTCGCAAATTTTTTGGCGGAATCTGCAATTTTTTCGAAATTTTTTGATGAAAGTTTTCGTTTTTCGTGATCTTTTGCGAAATTTTCCATTTTCGTTTAATTTTATTTCGTTCAATTTTTGGACGAAATTTGAAATTTTTTTGCAAATGTTTTGACGAAAACTTCCATTTTATCGCGATTTTTTGACGAAAATTGCCGGTTTTCGTGATCTTATGGCGAAATTTTCCGTTTTTCTCGAATCGTTTGACAAAATTTTCCGTTTTATCGCGATTTATGGGCGAAATTTGCTTTTTTTCGCAAATCTTTTAACGGAATCTGCCGTTTTATCTCGATCTTTTGACGAAAGTTGTCGTTTTTTGACAGAATTTTCCGTTCTATTGCGATTTTTGGACAAAATTTGTCCTTTTTCGCAAATTTTTTGACGAAATCTGCCGTTTTACCACGATTTTTTGAATAAAGTGGCCGTTTTTGTTTGCGTATCATTTGGCGAAATTTTCCGCTTTTCGCGAATTGTTTGACACAACTTTCCGTTTTATCGCAATTTTTGGACGAAGTTTGTCATTATTTTCATGATCTTTTGAGGAAATCTGCCGCTTTGTCGGGATTTTCTGACAAAAATGGCCATTTTTTTCGTGAATCTTGTCAGAAATTAGTTGTTATTTCGCGGTTTTTCAAAGAAATTTGCCGTTTTTCGCAATCGTTTGACGAAATTACGCGTCCGTGGGATGCGTAAGAGATATTTTTTGCACTCCGTCGCCGATTTTTTGGACGCGCGCTGAAGGGCTGCTTTTTTTCAAATGTGGGGCAAGAATCACACTATTTTGTTTAATGAGCGAAAGAGGGGCGCTAGTTTTTGGATGAGGGACAAGGACTACTTTTTTTTTTTAACTAAAAGCAGGAGGGGCAAAGTGCCCCCTGAAACCATTTTGAGGAAACTCTGGGTAAGATATTTATTTATTGTTATATACATATATATACACTGTTACAGACATATGTTAATTTATTTAATTTTATTATTTGTTTATTAAATAAGTAAGGAAATAAATGAATTTTTTAAAAATATAGAGTTGTAAGCATTAAACAATGCGTGTTTGTTATTAAACGGGACAAAGAAGTTACAAGTAATTTCAAAAGGAAAAATGTAGATTAGATTATTTATTGTTAGAATATTTTTAACGAATTAAAAAAAAGATTTTAAATATTGTGTGCTAAAGAATGAAGGATTTTTGGAGGAGAATTCAGATGATTCTTTTTACTTATCCAGGAATTGAGGTAAAATTCGAAGATTCTCATATCTCTATTCGCCATCTTTCATTCTACATTAAAGTTAAAAATAGGTTTTTTTAATTGCTTTTTCTAAATCTCGATTATAAGCTCCAATTAAAAATTAAACTTTTTTGATTTTGAAAATAGGAAGACTTACAATCGACACTATACGAAATGTAAACATATAATAAATACTTTGCACTCCCTGTTCTGCAGAAAACATGTTTCAGGAGACCTCAGAAATTCGTTCTCGTTTCATTCAATTACTTCTTGAAATAATGCAAAGTAAAACCACAAACGATTTTCCACATAGACCACATTATAACTTGGAATTATTTTGAGCATCGGCACTTCTTGCTTACAGGGCCGTACCTAGGGGGGCGGTATGGGCGGCTCAGCCCCCCTAAAATATTTTGAGCCCCCCCCCCTGGAAAAGATTTCAAGGTCATTAAATGAATTTCAGTTCCGAAAATCCAAATGGAATTCTGTTCAAAAATGTAATTTTGTTTTGAGACAATTTCACAGTTTTGAAGAATTACTTAATTGTATCTAAAATAAGTGTTTCAACACTCCCTCATCCTATTTGTCCATATGAAGCTAACATGATTTAATTTGTCACCAGTTATAGACTCAAAATTTTCATCATCATGTATTTTTCTTAGCATAAAATAAAGTTATTACAAAGTTTAATGAGAAACATAGTATCTACAATGTGAATATGCACTAATTTATCTTTCTTTGTCAGAGAGAGAGAAAAAACAAAGTATGAGACACCCCCTACATTTTCTTGAGCCCCCCCCCCCTATTGTTCACTTCTAGCTATGGCCCTGCTTGGTTATCCCGTCGACCCATTACGCCAAATTATAGAAATCGCCAAACTGTTCCCCAAATTATATAAATTGATGAAATTTTCATGTTAAATAACAGAAAAACAACTAAATTAGCAAAACATAATCAAAAACACAAATAAAAAATTACATTAAAAATCACTTGATGAAATAAAAGCACGTGTATCGTAATTAATGTCAAGTGATTGTGACTTTACAATCATACATTATTGGCATGTAATCTTATAGTTTGCGGATAGTTATTTGGTCGACGGGTTAAACAAGTAGTACCTGAGAGTCTTTCTGAAGAAACAACAAATGCTACAGTCAATCAGGATAACTTTGGACCAAGAGAGGAAAAAAAAAAAGATTAAATCTGGTACATCATTTGTGTTAACGGCAAAGTTTTTATCTCAAAATAGAGACAGATGCACTAGTGTGTGTTTGCAGCTCATTGTAAATAATTCGTGAAGGTTCCACCATGGCAGAATGGATCAAAATTTTGTAAAAGTGGAACAAAGTTACCCTGATTGAATATAACATAATTCATTTTGATTATAAATGTGGCATCATAAACCTCAGTATCTCGCATCCATTACATCGTAATCTGTGTAGTTCGAAAATGTTAAGCCATAGTTAGATGGGCATGAGCTATATCGAAGTCATAATTTTTTTCTATTGAATTGGATAAGGCAAGCAAATATTTCATTTTTTTATGAATATTTATTGACATTTAAAAATTACACCTGCCTGTTATTCAGTCACGAATTAACAATCAGATTAAGCGACCTTGAAATTAAGGAATTTTAAAGATTACAACAGGTATTAATAATGACATGACAATTAAATTAGAATATTTTCTTTTATTATAAGCCTTATGAGGAAAGCATAATTTTAAAATATTTTTACCAACCTTAACTTATATTTCAAATGTCATGAGACTGTTCCTACCTTTCAAAATAACAACCAGTGTATCAAACACATTAATATACTTTTTTTTTCAATATTATGGGTAAGTCAGGAAACCTTTCTCTTTTGAAAACCAATATTTCCAGCTTAAATATTGATAAGAAAATCAATTTTACCATCAAAGAATTTTATTGTCAAAAATCAGGTTTAAGAAAAGTTTTTTTAATTTAAATATTATCAATCATTTAAAAAATTTTCAGGCTTATAAGTGTAGAAAAATAGAGATTTGCAATATTTTAAGATATATAAAGCATCTTAAATATAAAATGGTTTTTGCCAGGGCTCATAGTTATAGCTCCTGGTCTGCTAATTTAATGGTTTAAATAGTCAAATTTTTGTTGTACGCTACACTTTTTTGTGTACTGTAATAAACGGAAAGAAATATTTCTTTACTTTTTGAATATGCTACTTTTAGTTAACTACAATCAACAAATTTTAGCAACTAAATACAGCACGAATAGCTTATTTGGTTGTTTGGTTATATAGGGTTTTATGGCGCAAAATCCCTTAAGGGACATGCTGCGCCAAAATAGCTTATTTAGAACTTATTTCATAAAATTATCTTTCATAAAATATTTCTCATTAGTATGATATTAACAGATGTTTCTTTAAACAAATCTTTTGAAAAAATATTTTAACACACATCTCTATCACAAAATGTTCCTCTTCAGTATGAATTAAAGCATATTTCTGAGAAAAATTCTAGTTGCATATCACATACACAAAAGGTTCCTCACCACAATGAATTGACAGATGCTTGTTTGAATCCCACATTTGAGAAAATTTATTGTTTCATATCTCGCATACGAGGTTTTTCACCAGTATGATTTAACAGATGGCTGCTTAAGCTGCCTTTTTGAGAGAATTTCTTGTTGCATACCTCACATTCAAAAGGTTTCTCACCAGTATGAATTAACAGATGCGTGCTTAAATGGTGCTTTCTGGAGAATTTCTTGTTGCATACCTCACATTCAAACGGTTTCTTACCAGTATGACTTAACAAATGTATTCTTAAAGAGCTTTTTAGAGAGAATTTTTTGTTGCATATATCACACACAAACGATTTCTCACCAGTATGAGTTAACAGATGGCTGCTTAAATGGCATTTGTGAGAAAATTTCTTGTTGCATACCTCACATTCAAAAGGTTTCTCATCATTATGAGTTAACAGATGGCAGCTTAAGCTGCTCTTTTGAGAGAATTTCTTGTTGCAAACCTCACATTCAAAAGGTTTCTCATCACTATGATTTAAACGATGCCTGCTGAAATGGCTCTTTAGAGAGAATTTCTTGTTGCAGATATCACACACAAACGGTTTCTGACCACTATGAGTTAACAGGTGGCTGCTTAAATGGCCCTTTTGAGAGAATTTCTTGTTACATAAATGACACACGAAAGGTTTCTCACCAGTATGAGTTAACAGATGGGTTTTTAAATGGCTCTTTTGGGAGAATTTCTTGTTGCATATCTCACACTCAAAAGTTTTCTCATCAGTATGAGTTAACAGATGGCTGCTTAAATGGCTGTTGTGAGATAATTTCTTGTTGCAGATATCGCAAACAAATGCTTTCTCACCACTATGAGTTAACAGATGGCTGCTTAAATGGCTCTTTCGAGAGAATTTCTTGTTGCATACCTCACATTCGAAAGGTTTCTCACCAGTATGAGTTAACAGATGGGTGCTTAAATTGCCCTTTTGGGAGAATTCTTTGTTGCATACCTCACACAAAAAAGACTGTTTTGGCAGAAATTCTTGCATAGCTCTCAAATAAAAGGTTTTCCAGGCTGATAAATATATTGCGATGAATTCTGTGAAGGTCACCTCTTTTAAAAGGTAAAGAAACTTGGGTATACACGAAAACAACTTTACATATTTACAGTGACTAAAACTTGAAATCTATCTAAAATGGAACATTTTGCCATCGTGTATGCTTCTTGGGAGATTTTTGGTGAACACTGAATCCTAAATGGAAACATTTCGCTGTTCCAAAGAATACAAGTATATCTGCTAATATGGAAATGGGCTTTGATGGAATCAACCGTTGCTGACAGTTAAGGGAAAAGACCAGTTTATACATATGCAATAACTGCGTGCTGATTGAGTTTCGGGACCTTATCATTGTTTATTTAGTAATTTTATATCAAACAAATTTTTATAATGTATCCTCAGGGCCATAGCTAGAATGAATATTAGGGGGGAGTGGCTAAAGAAAATGTAGGGGAGGGCTCATATTTTCTCACTATATATATAACGCAGAAAGATAAATGAGTTTCTATTCACACTGTAAATACTATGTTTCTCATTAAACTGTTGTGATAAGTTCATTTTATGCTAAAAAAAGACTGATGATGAAAAATTGGTGTGTATGACGCACTATTAGGAGTGCACTATTAAACATCGTGTTAGCTTCCGATGTGCAAACAGAACGAGTGAGTGTTGAAACACTTATTTTATTTACAATTTAGTATAATTTCGCAAAACTGTGAAAGGCCCTCAAAATTAAATTAGATTTTAGAACAGAATATCATTTGGATTTTGGGAACATCAATTCATTGAGTGACCTTGGAATCTTTTCCAGGGGAGCTCAAAATATTTTTTTTTTGGGGGGGAGGAGCTGAGCCGTCCGTAGCACCCCTTTAGCTATAGCCTACCTAGAATTTATAAAAGCAACTCTACTCTTGAACTGATTATTTGTAGACTTTTATTGCTACTTTAAAAGTACCCTAAGAAATCTGACTATCATTTAGTATCTTCTGTTCTAAAACATGCTAATGATGTATTTTCAGCTCTAAAAGAGTTTTCGTCAATCATTGAGGAAGAAAGAAGAAACTGGCGCTTAAATGTTTGCTGTGACCAGTTTCAAAAGTGCTTAATTTCTTGCTACATAAAACTTTGATACATTTCTTTAAATCATACAGATTCCTTATCGAGTACACTATTCGATGTAGAGAGATCTCACGATAAATTTGAAGACTATTTCCATAGGTCAATGCATCTTTCTCGATTGCATTCTTTTATTTCGAGTCTCGTTGATATTTAGGGAAAGAGCAGAGTGATATTGGAAGTTTCTGATGTTCACCGGGGTTTTTACAAAATAATGGCAATTTTTGTTATTTAATTTTTCAACAGGAGCTATTTTAAATTAAATAAATAGATGTTGAAGCACAATTTTTTTATGTATTTATTTAATATTGTAATTTTACTTTTATTCATGAATGCAGTTAGGGTACTATAGAAAAATTCGCAATTTCGGTTTTAATTTAAAATAATATGAAAACGTCGGAAACGGTTTTTAAAATGTTCAGCGTCAAATTTCAGGGATGAATTCCTCAAAGCATCGAAATGCCTTCCCAGATCACTTAGGATTTTATGCTTATGAATCGCCTAGGAATGCTACCTCTCCCCGGAATTTACAAAATACCTCCTGCAGAAATATGTCTCAGCCATCTGAAATGACCACAATTGTGATTTGTAATACATAACATTGCTTACAGAAACTTCACGGATGGGAGGACAGTTGTGGAGGGTAATGGTGATGTTTTTAACAAAAAGTTTATCACTGATGCCTGTTCTTACCTCTGATAGTGTTTTTATTTCATTTCAAAGCAACCGGTTTGTGAAAAAGAAAGAAACTGATTATTTTACCAGGAAATGTTTGCATTTCTACATCATTAACTCTTATAAAGATCATCATTAAAGGTTACAGTAGACTCCCTTAAATTCGCACCTAATTAGGGTTGTTGTGTTAGGGATGTAAAGAATGAAACATTCAATTCAGATAGAGGGAAAAAAACTGACTTTTTTTTGTTCTACAGGGTTAATTAAAAAAAGTGGACAAAATGATGTGACAAATCAAGTATACAACAAGGATAAAAAATCACATAGGAACATAGGGTCTCAAACTACTTACTGAGTCACAAATACAGGGTGTTTCATTCGAGCTACATCCAGTTGTAAAGCATTAATTTCGAGGAAAATAAAAATATTATAATGAAAATGCAACGATATGTACAGTAGAGGACCTATTATCCGGAATTCCGAAATCCGGAAGGACCCGAAATCCGGAAATGAAGAAGATTGAGAAAGAGGTGAATCATGATGAAATGAACGAATCATGAATATTTGATCAAATGTGCGTTTTTTCGACAGAATTTACGTTTTTAAAAAAAAAAAACGCAAATTTTTTCAAGTATTGCTTCAAGTATCAAAATTCATAAGTCATTCAAAGATTCATTCATTTCATCATGATTCATGCCCATAAAAAACGCAATTTTTTTCAAGTATAGCGAAAAAACTCTGCAAATTCGTCAAATATCGCTATAAAACCCTGCAAATTTCGTCAAATATCGCGATAAAACCCTGCAAATCTCGTCAAATATCGCGAAAAAATCCTGCAGATATCTCGCAAAAAATTCAAATTTTGTGAAACGATTGCGGAAAAATCCCGTGTAAGCGCCCCCTCTAATTATTTTACGATTTTTCGTCACCTTTGGGGGGGGTGGATTAACGGTATTTTACGGTATATATATATATACATATATAAAGCCAGATGGCAAAACGTCCGGATTTTGAAGAGCTCTGAATTTTGGATGTCCGGATTTGAGACTTTGTAAGTACAAGAGTCAAAATTGTAGCTGTATTTTTTCCACAGACTTCTCATACAACACATTTTTCATTCATATTCTAGATAGAAGTGCTATATTCCTTGGTTTTTTTTTTTGTTTTTTTTTGAGGGGGGGGGGGAGAGTGTCGAGTTTCGGACGGACCCGAAATCCGGAAAATTCCAAAATCCGTAAAGCCCTCAATCCCGACGATTCCGGATAATAGGTCCTCTACTGTACCTTATTTTGTGTGCAATGTGATAACGTTATGGAAAGATCTCGAAAAACGTATTGCTCAAGCAATTGATAATACCACATAAACCGATTATGACAGTCCAAAATGTGAGTTGTCAAGTGCATATTGCTGGTGCATAATGCAAACTTCTACCACTTTTGTTTGGCGTTATCGCACTTAAAACAAAGGTGAGAATGTCTGTTAAACGTTTTATTATAATATATTTCAGTTTTCTGAAATTTATTACCGTCAACCCAAAAGGAGTTTTGATGAAACACCCTGTATTTGTGACTCAATAAGTGGTTTGTGGCCCTATGTTCCTGTGTGATTTTTTATCCTTGTCGTATGCTTGAATTGTCATATCAATTTGTCCAGGTTTTTTTTAATCACCCTGTATATCAATTTCATACATACAGTAGAATACCTCAAATCTGCACTCCTAAAATCTGCAACTCTCTAAAATCCGCACATATTTTACGGATGTAAACAATGAAACATTCAATTCAGATACAGGGCCAAAAAATGATTTTTTCAGTTTTATATCAATTCCATACATTTTTTAATTTATAATTTTTGTTAAGGTTATTGAATTCATGTTTTTTCATGAAGAAAGAATAATTTATTTCTGAAAAAATAAAGATATTGCTAATATCATTGGTAATCACAATCTTACCAAATATATTTATGTATTAATCAAGTTTTTTTTTTTTTTTGGTTATTAAGTCTGTCTAAACCTGAAAAACTTGCTTATTTTATGACCTTGATGTGAATTAGTAATGTACCTTTATGAGGCAAGTTTCATTGAATAATTTAGGAAAAACACATTTCCTCTTTTATAATGAATATTTAATTGTACATCATTGATTATTAACGTTACCTTTCCTTTTAGTATTTTAATCATTTTAAAAAATAGCTAAATTTTTATTATTTTAGTTTATTACTTTTTTTAATATTTTAGTATATTGTATGCATTCATTATACTTTTCATTTCATTATTAATTACATTCAAATTATTTTTTTTAATGTAAACAAAGCAATGACCAGAAATTTACAAAATTCTAAAATCCGCAAAACCTCTGGTCCCAAGCTGTGTGGATTTGAGGGTGTCTACCGTACTTAAATTTGCAATTTTTATAATATTACTGAATTTATGTCTTTTCATGAAGGAAGAACAAATTGATTTCTGAAAAAAATTTAGTATATTGCTGATATCATTGGTCATTGCAATCTTTTTACCGAATACTTTTGCAAACTTATTTGATTATCAAGTCTGGTTAAACATGAAAAAAACTTCCTTATTTTATGATTTTGACGCAAATCATCGAGTACCTTTTTGAGACAGGTTTCATTAAAGAATTTAGGAAAAATACATTTAATCTTTGTAATGAATGTATAATTATACATTATCGATTATTAACTTGACCTTTGCTTTTAATATGTTATATACATTAAAATTATCTAAATTTTTATTATTTTAGCTTATTACTTATTTTAATATTTTATTATATTGTAAGCATTCATTAAAGTTTCAAATGCATTACTAATTACATTGAAATTATTGTTTGAAACTTGTAAAGGAAGCAATGGCCAGAAATCTGCACAACCTCTAGTCCCAAGCTGTGCGGATTGGAGGGAGTATACTGTAATACATTCAAAATAGCAAATATAAAAGCATTTCCTTTTGTTTAAAGATAATTCTGCCCAATTATTCCGGGAACCTTAATTATTTGTAAATATATGAGTAGAACTGGTATAAGGTTTTAAAAATACTTTTAAGAAGTTTTTTAAGTATTCAGTTTGACTGCATAGTTTTAGGTTCGGCAGACTGAATAGTTTGATATTTGGTAGTATGACAGAATATACGATGCAACCCTATTCAAAATCTATGTGATGGAAAAAACATTGTTTAGGACAAATATTCTTCCTTAATTAAAGAAAATCCCTCGCCTGTCATAAATTTCAGAAAAGTTTCTTATTTGATTTTTTTTTAGATATAATAATTAATCAGAGCCCGATGAAAAACATCTAAAGCCGTTATTTCTAAAGATTACACATAGAACACATGTAACATAACATAAGAGAAACTTCCACAAAATCAAACTAACAACAATAATACTGTTGCCACTTATATTAATATAATTTACTATAAGAAATTAAGTACAGTTAATGTGCGAATACATTCTAAAAAATTTTAAATCGCAGATTTATCTTCTAGACTAATGATAGCTTAGCAATTTGCTAAACTTTAGTACTTCTCTATACCTTAACTTTTTTCTGACAAGTAAAATGTAGTACCAATATGACAGTAATATTTCTCTTCCAAAAAAATCCTTTGATTTTAAAATATTTGTTTTAGAATATAAGAAAATTAGGTATTTATGTATTAATGCCACCACAGCACAACTTGCACTAATATGCCAATAAAAAACAATCTTGTTGTTCGCACGCATACGCAGTTATCTTTTGGATTCCTATTTTCCTTGTAGTTTGCTGATTTTTGACACCATTTTTTTGTGTGCATGGAAACGAGATTGCTCTTTATTGGTGCACTAATATGCAAGTACCGAAAATTACATTTATAGCCATGAAATTTAAAGTTTTATTAATTAATTTTTTTTTTGTTAAATAATAACTGAAATAATAATTTTAATAGTGCAAAGTTTACAAAAAAAAAAAAATCTTGTTTATCAAAAGGAAAGCATCTGTTTCAAGTATTATGCAAAATTGTTTAAAAATTTAAAACCTTAAAGTACTGGGCTTGATAGTTACTATTCGGCTTATCAAATATTCAGTTTATCTGTGTGCCGAATATTTTAAATGATTGTAAATGTAAGCAAAAGTTAAAGTCGCGACACTTAAAATTTTGTGCCATCATATCTTCAACTCACAAGTTGCAGAATTTTTCAGAAGAAAAGTAACGACAAAATAAATGAATAAATAAAAATTGCTTACCATTAATTTATTTTAATAAAAAGGATGGCTCAGAAAATTGGTTTAAAAAATTAGAGATTGTTAATATCAAAACACACTTATTTCCTTGATGTTATCACAAGAGTAAAGCGACGCTAATACGATGAATGAATAGGAAGAAATGAATGACTCGAAAGAATTCATTCACGTTTAGTGAACCATTCAATAAATCTCTGCAACAGAAATTTTCAAAAACATTTATTTATAAAACAAGAATAGATATCATTAGTCAAAATCCGTGAATATAGCACTCATATAAAGTGTCGGGCTTAAACTTTGACACAATTTGATTTTGAAAAACAAACAGGAAAATTTATGTGTAAACATTGTTTCTGATAATATCTGGTCAGATAACTAACATTATACATAGGGATAAAAAATGTGATATTTATACTGTCATTGCAACATTTTTATTAAATAAATAGATACTTAATCATTAATTAGTTAACTAAATGGGAGTTTCTCCATTTAAGGAATGAATCCATTTCAATAAATCATTTTGTAAATCTTCCGCGATTCATTCCTGCATTTGGCGTCTTGTCTTTTGCCTTTTTTGTTTTATCAGGTAACATTTGAATCACGGAGTAAGAAACAGGAGGAAAAACTTAATGCGCTTGGCTCTTCGAAAATACAAAGTGAAATTTTGGTAAATAACGATGGCATTGCAATACGTGGTAGGCTGGGTTTTTTAGCAGACTTTCAATATGATTGTATGCCTAAGATGCATAAGTTCAAATTAAAAGATATTTCATTTTATTCGTTTATGTTTCATATTGAAATTTCATAAAATAAATAAGACAGGATATAAGTGCTGTGTTTCTGGATGTAAAACAGATTATAATAGTCAAAAAAAAAAAAAAAAAAAGGCGAAGGGGAAAAAATAAGTTTATTCTATGCTCCACCAGTGAGTGATGTTTTTTAGGATTTAATATAAAGCTTTTTGCTTGTAATTATATTTAAATTGAAAATTTTTTATTGTATATATTTTTTAAATGTTATGTGGAATAATAAAGCACAGACTTTGTTTTGTGTCTAAATACAAAGTTATTTAATGTGCTTGTACATTGTGACTTGTACATTTTACAAAATATTATTTGTAAATAATACTGCATAGCAGCGTTACCTGTTGAGCCATTTACACCAAATGTTAATCAGCTTTAATTTATATCAAGGACTACTTAAGTATGATTTTTTATTAAAATCTGTGCATTAATTCTTGGGATACAGCTGTTGCATAAATCATAAAAAATGCAATGTAGCAACGATACCTATAAAGCGATTTACACCAAAAACTAATCATCATTAATTCATAATAAAATGGCATTAATAAATGCAATGATACAATACTGCACTGAAGGATAAAACATGTAAAACTTGATCACATCTCATTATGTGTTGATAATAGCCTGAGAGATGCAATTTTCTACTGTGCATTTGCAGTGAGAACATATATTTATTTCGTTTGTTTATTGATATCTTGCATTAGTTTTCTCATTTTCGTAAGACTAATGTTACTCACTTAAGGAACAACACATTGTTGCTATAGAAATTGAGAAAAAAGAATTTACTAAATATTTTCCCCAAGAAAGTACACTTGTATACTGTACAGATATTCCTTGAATTATGACTCATTTATTTTTCACCCCAGATCATGAACATCTCATTAGAGACTATTTATTGATTCTAATAAAAGAATTTAAAAAGGTGTCTTACTTAATAATGGTAATGTTCTACCTTCAATTCCTATAGCTCATTCAGTAATTTTTAAACAATCATATGATAACCTTGATTTTCTCCTCAAGTTTATTAAATATCCAGAATTTAAACAGCAAATCTGTAGGAATTTAAAAATTTTATCATGCTATTAGGGCAATACCCTGTTTTTTATACTGAAATATATTTTTTTGTAAACATTGAGAAAAGAATTTTTTTAAAAAATAAATTAGTTACGTTCAAAATGTGTTTATTACCAAAAACTATGTCACAGGATGGGATGAGTCACATACTCTTACAATTAAAGCATGAATAAAGATGGGAATGCTCGAAAAAAAGTCAAAAATGTTGACAAAAATTTTTTTTTTGTTTTTTTTTCAAAGGTTTTTTTTTATTCATTATAATTTTGATTGGATTATTAATTACATTCAAATCATTATTTGAAAAATGTAAACAAAGCAATGACCAGAAATCCACATAACCTCTGATCTGAAGGTGTGCAGATTTCAGGGAGTCTACTGTATCAGCCAAAAAGTGTGGTCAGAAGTATTATTCAGAAGTATTGTAAATGTTAATTGCATGTTTAGATCATAAACTAGTTGAATTTTACTCATCTAAATATAGTTTTCTCCCTCAAATCCATAAAACTTGGTACCAGAGACTCTGCATATTGGAGTTTTGTGGATTTCTGGTCATTGCACCGTTTACAATATTTTAACAGTAATCTGAATGTAATATTTAATGCAATTGAAACTATAAAAATACTTACAATATAATAAATTATAAAAATAACCTAAATAATAATTTTTAAAATGGTTAAAATATTATAAAGGCCAAACGTATCTGTGCATAACGCATACATCATTTTGTGAATGGCACACTTTCGCATGCAATTTTCAGTACTACAAATTTTATACTTCTAAATATTGCAAATTTTCAATTTTATCGTCGTATTGAGAAAAAAATGTACTTTTAAATGCAATTTGTTTGAAAACTGTATCTCGATTAATTTATGAGTTATTAATTTTTTAATAGTTTTTTGTAGGAATTTTGTATTTGTGGCAACAGAAATATGCCATTTTTGCTTAAAATTGATAAAAACTGAAATATCATGTCGAAAGAAATCGTCTGATATAAAATCTGATGAAGTTTGGTTTTATTGCGTTTTTATTCATCAATTAAGTGCTTTTTTAGTTTATTGCAAACTTAATTTACAAAGGACACAACAAATTCTCTTTGTAAAAATGTATTTTTAATATTATTCGAGTGACTTCGCAGTACTTACTCAGTTCGTATTGAAAAGCTAAACGAGAGGAATTTTATTATATTATTTATTTTATGTAATGAGATTTTTGAAAAAAAAAATACAAATGAATGGTCTCTGATAAAACATGGGGCTATTATAAATAAAGAAGTGAAGATTTGTGAATCATCAGATATCCGATTTGTTTTGCCAAGTGTCTTAAATATTGATTTTGCTGCGTTTGAGTAATATTCCGTCCTAATGACGTCATATGCATATTTTTCTATAAATGTTGTTTAAGACTGGATCCGTAAAAATGGAATGATTTTAGTGGATGTAAATAACGTTTATATACAAAAAAGCAAGTGATTTTAAATGACCAAATTATAATACTATGAGAAGTGCGTATGTAAATTTTGAGACAATGAAAATAATTATGGGTTTAGATTTCACATGAGAATTCTATGATCATGTTGTAGGGGCGTATTCACTCCGCATCGGTGATGTAATCACGGGTTCAAGAAAAGACAAAAAAAACTCCAAGAGAAGACGAATTATTCTTGACACATAATCCTTTTATTGAAGAGCAGCAGGCATGTAAAAAGGCTCCGGTCGACGGTAGTCAGTCCCGTCGACCGCCGGAACGTAGGAGAATATTATGTCACATTACAGTACAAAGGATCAGAGCCCGAATGAAAATAAAATACAATTTTTGAAACCACTGTCTTTGGCGTATTACATTGGTATTTATCGCCAATAACGAACACCAGATGTACATTTTCGATGATAGGAGACATGCATTTTATTTTCGTTACATAGAGTGCAATGAGAATGCTCAAAGTGTAAAATTTGAAATAATTAATGCCAAACGATAAAAGGGTGTATATGGCACCGGAAAAACACAAGGATTGAATTCTTTACCTAGGGTTAACAAAAGTCTCACGGGTTCAGAACGGAAATTAATTCTAATGAAATAAAATAAAGACAAACTTAGCGCATCTGGTTCTTAAGTGAATAGCGTTTACTTATGAATAAATACAGGCTAGAACTAACTCTTTAAATGGTTGTTGCTATGGGAAAATACATACAGCTACATGAACAAACGGATGTACGTTGTGGTTTTAAAGAAAGAATTAGAGATAACTGAAATTATATTTTAAAGGAAAAATGGCCGTTAGTAACTGAATAGAATTAAAAGGATTAAAAATCTAGCTTATTAAATAAAGTTACAAATTAAGGGAAAATTGTAATTTTAACTAAGGGAGGAAAACAATTATTAACTAATATGTAAAGGAAAACGCCTTTACATATATCTCCCCAACGACCGACAAAGAAAAAGCGTGAAACGCGGGAGATAAAATAAAAACAAACAAACACATGTCTCCGCTCAACGTTAAAAGATAAACACAAACAAACATATTTTAAAGAGAAACCTGGTTATAACTTGTTCAATAATGCAATAACTAAATAGTAAATAAGAAAAGGTATCATGTCTCAATTTTTTTTAAAATAAGCTGACAAGCATGGGAAAGCAAGTAGGTACCTATAAAACTTGCAAAAAGTCTTTTTTTTTTTTTTTTTTTTTTTTTAACTGCAGTGAACTTCTGGACAGCTGTATATTATCTTGTTTCTTTTTTTTTCTGTGTGCACACTCAATATTATTCCAGAAGATTTTAATTCAAATTGCTTGAAATTTCTATTCAAGCCAAAGCAATTTTTTTTTTATTGCTTAAACGAGTTGGTTACATTCCAACTTCTACTTTATTATTATATTTTTGAGACATGAATTATATCAAAAAGGTAAAATAACACATAAAATATTGAATATATATATAATAACACAATCAAACATTTTGAGAACTCTGTGACACATAAGTTTTATAACTAGAGCAAAAAGAGGAGCAAATATGGCAGAATTATATGATGAAACTTGACTTTATCAATAATTCTCTCTGTCAAAAAAAACCAGTCTGTTTACTGATCTAGGCTGTATTTAGTTTAGGCAACAAAAACAAGGGTGTACAATGAACTTTTTTTTTTTAAATATGTAAAAAAAAAACTAGCCTTCTTCAAAAGATTTAATGTATAACGTGTGAAAAAAAAAATGTAAGGCAGGTTAATGTGAATCGTACACAAGCGTTAAAAGAATAGATGTATGTGTGTGTGTGAGAGAGTGCGGCCCGAAACACAATTCGGTGTAGTAACTGAAGACTATCAGCATGCGGCTGCATATGTGAACAGGAAAAGAGAACAAAAAATAATGTTTACCTGTGTACAAACTGACCAGAAATAATGAAAACCTTACAAGTATATCATGTGTAAGTCTTAATGGACAATGAAAAAAAACTGACATGGTGTACCTCTATTAAATTGAGAAAAGTCCTGTTAAATCAAATTTCCGCTATACACACTACCAAAAAGGATGAATGTAAACACGGTGTAGTATGGAAAAAACTGAAAATTGAAACTGTAACTACAAATTAATTTTAGAAAATCTCGCAAAACACATGAGCGGTGTATGTAATAACAAAATGTGCAAAAAATCAAACAAAATGCTGACAAAAATGTAAACGATCATATGAACTATGTGAAAGGAATCATGTGTGAAAGTAACAGGAACTGACATAGCAAACCCACATAAAAAAATCGAAATGTAAAGGGCTATAGTACCAGTGCACACGAAGAACTGAAAACACAAGGAAGTAGTATTTTTGTAAACGATGAACTAATGTGTAATGTGTGTGAAGCAAAATTTTGGGTACTAAGAGACCCAAACCATGAGCAACGTGTGTAATATTCCATGAACAAAAAAAATACAATGAACTAATGTGTAAATTCAATGAACAAAAGTTCCTCCTGTACACTAAGCACAAAACCCATTATGTTACGTTTTTGAAATTTACCGTTGTTTACACTGCCAGTTAAGGGTTAAATTACGAAAAAAAAAATATTGCTGTAATTTTGTTATAAAAGGCACAACAATCTCCAAACAGTGAATGAAGAAAGAAAAACAAACAACGAAAAAAAATCTTGTGAAGTAAAAAAAAATGTGGAATTTCTAAGGCATTTCTATCAAATACATCCTAAAAATGTGAAAAATCCATTACTTTTTTTTTTTTTTTTTTTTTTTTTTTTTAAAGGAGGCTTTTTTTTTTTTTTTAGGAATAAAAATTGTTACTACTATATACCTTCTTTCCTAAAAACGAAAATACAGTCATAAAAAATAAATAGAGCAACATAGTAAACAACCAGTATGTGTGTAAAAAAACAATGAACAACGTGTAAAGTTTAACTAGAATCTGGTTAAAGTCTAACCCAGCTACCTTGAGTTTCGTGTAAATTATCAATGAACTACTATGTATGAGAAAAATATACTGTCGAATACTATATTAGCAAAAGAATACACATAATAAAATAAAATGTTTACATACACAATATTATTAAAGTTAAAGTGTAAATGATTTAAAATTTTACTAAGAGGCATCAAATCTAAAATAAAAAAATCCCTTTTTTTTTTTACCTGATCCAGTCGTGAAAGATGATATGTTTCAAAGCAGGCAAAATAATAAAACATTATACACCGATATGAATTTTTAAAAAATGCTGTCATATATTTGAGAGAGAAATTGAAATAAGAAATATTGTTATCGAGTCACTATTTGTACAACTAATGAATTATCACCTGTGTGTTTACCTGTGTAAAAGGAATTCAAACCTACAAATTATTTCATGCATAAAAATTTAGATGCATGTGCGATCACTGTGTACAATTAATTTATGTACACACCTTATGTAAAACAAAAAAACTTAAATTATTCTAAGTGTTCGTGTTGTGTGAATAATTAAAATATTAAAAAAAATCGTGTAAATAAATCCATTTCAGTCTTTGACTAAGCAAGCGGCCAACTTGCTCAACCAAACCCTGAAATCAAAACATCAGACACATTGCTGCTCCCAGGAAAACAGCGCCGTGAATGATGACCTAACAGAAAATAAATTTAAGATTTTATGACTGCCAAAATGAAAGAACAAATACATAAAAATGTACTGTGTAGGGGTATGCCAAATGCCACACATACCAAAGTGTAAAAGTGTAAAAATGTAAAAATAAAATGATTTTATTAGATTCTGTGACTATCTTTCATTTAAAAAGCGGGGGAAAATGAGATAGTATCTTCTCTGTGTGTGTAAGCTTTCATATTACATCTTGAAAGTGACTCCAAAAAATCTATTGATAAATATGACAGAAAGTCGAATCAACTAGAAAAACTCATTACTGAAAAATAATATGTGTATTATTATTATTATTATTATTTTTAGAAGACACAGGAAGTAGAAAAATGGATTAAAATCTGCCCTCTACATAATAATAATAACTGCCAACTTACTACTGTAAGAAAAATAAGTTTAACTTGCTCCTTTTTTTTTTATTTCTTACGATGTCACAGATGCAAAAGTTGAACTTTCGAAGCCCAATACTGGACTCTCTATTTAAAATTATGTGTTTAGGTATGATACACAAAATGTATAGTACTTAAAATATAAAAGTGGGATTGTCACTCTTACCTGTATATACAATAAACATAAACAAGTGTAGGTATATAAAAAAAATCACAGCAAACATATATAGGTATAAGAGAAAAACCACAATAAAAGTATGGTGTCTATATATATTAAGTGTACAAGTCTCAAAATTATTAATTGCAAGGCAAGTTTTTTTTTTTTTTTTTTTATCTCAGCTAGAAGAGAAATTTTATTTTTATTTTATTTTTTGTGAACAAATACTACTCTCTCTCTCTTTTTTTTTTTTTTTAAAGGTGTGTAACTATTTCATAAGAAAAACAAACAGTGTGACTTTAGTCAAGCAAACTGCATCACAAAATATTGTTATTGGAGAGAAGAAAAAAAAACCCGACTAGAATGCAATGTGACAATAAAAGCACTGAAACGATTATACACAAAAATGCGAACCAGCGCATATGACTGAGTGTATAACCGCAAGCACCCGACACGCAATTCAAGAGCTCAAAAATAGATTAAGTAATCATTTCTGAATTGCGAGTTTGTCACACCGCAGAATATCCCTGCATCACCGGAACATCAAAATAGGGAGAAAAAAAATAATGTAGGACCTCCAAAATGACTACTGGTGTACACCAGCATTGTATGAATGGTAAAAATATAAAATGAATAAATGAATATTTACATTTACCGGGGGGGGGGGGGGGTTGTAATTGAAACAAGTGAAAATTAAGCACATATATGAGGATGCAGCGATACTCGTGTAAAATTGAAAAAAGGCTTTCACTAGTAATGACTGCAAAATGTAAATTTGTGTGTAAAATTGGTGGGGTATCGCTGAATCCAACACACTGACTAAAGTCAAACTGTACATAAACTGACAATTTAATTTGAGAAAAACAATATGTCAACACCACAACTTATTTTACGCACCCTTGAAATTATTCAAGAACGAAAAAAAATACACTGCAATAAACTAGTGTCTAATGCGTATCACTGTATATTTAAAAAAAATAAGCAATCATTGTTGTCAGAATAAAATTAAATTCAACTTAAAATAGGTGACTGAGTATAACTGAGAAAGAATTTAATAACAGTCATGCAAAACAATTTTGAGCACTTTTAAAAATATGATTACTCCTTACCTGTACATAATTATTCATGTAAAATATATATTTTTATATGAAAATATGTGACGAATTACACAAAATATATGTACTGCTTTAAATATTAAGACATTTAACGGAACCACAATCTACTACAAATATATTTACTAAATGTTTACTAACTTGAGACAAAAATATTATAAAAATACCTTTAAATAGTTAAAATATAGAAAACTTAAAATATCTAAAAGTAATAAAAGGCATAAAATTTCTAAGAAGAAATAATCTATGCAATGGCATCAATTGAAAATATTAGTACCACCATGTTTTATAGAGCGTAATATTAGCTTGTATTTTTTTTGTACGAAATCTCATAAAGAATGCACAAAAACGTTGTGTATTATTATAAAAATAATTAACAAATTCTAGATTAATATCAGTAAAAACACTTATAGAATGGTTATAGCTTTACAAATAAAACACATCACGAAGAAAATGAAAACTTAAAAATAAAATAATAAAGTGCTTCATTTCTAAGTTGTGACAAGACCTGTCTATAATTTACATAATGAAGGCACAACTCTTAATATTTTAAGAAATATTTTGTATCTCCTCAAAAATTATACTAGAAACTGTTGTAATAGAGGAAAATCATATTTCAAGTAACGTAAAATCCTGGAAGCATTATACTTCCTTTTTTTTTTTTACGAAAATCTCTCTATAAATAAAAATAAGAGACTTTAAGTGTCTTTTAAGCAAAACATGAATTTACATCGCAACATCGCCATAGAAATATGTTACTTACCTTAGCTGAAAGAAAGAAAAAAAATAATTAAAACTGAAGGCCTTGCGACTTGATGTAATCTATATTAGATATTATCGTTAAAATCTTATTCTATATCTATTTAAATATACTGCACTTTGAAGCGCGAAAAAAATAAAAACAAAACATTCCTTTTCCAAATAACACCTTCCTAATTAACTGATACATTAACAACAGCATGTGTCCTTGCTAATTTTGCTGAGCTATCTGTTTTGTACGTCAATCTAGGATCAGCTGCAAGCCTGTCTTTAAAAAGTATTAACTGCAGAGTTCTAAAGTGCTGTTGTGTAATAAATTTGTCAGAGGGAAGTTCATTCAGATATTTATCTCCTTTTTCTTCACGAAAACATGGAGCATTATGATTCATTTAAGTCCGGCACTGATGAGAGGCGAAGAAAACTTAGCTTGCCAGGAATAATTCCAGGGTTGCCGGCGCAAACACAGTGTTATGTTGAGTCATACACTTGCAGGCGAAAAGAAAATAAATTGCAGATTTTTGTTGAAGTTGGTTACTGCAGAAAAGTCATAATTCTCTCAATAATTAAATAAAAAGGCTTTACTATAGTCACTTGCAGTAAGAATAGACGTTTAAGTTGATTAATATTGCGCACAGTTTTTTTATGATTAATAATCAATCGCTTCAGAAATGGACGAAAATGAGCAAAAGACTTTCGCTTCGAAATAGTTTTCATTTCCTTTTTTTTAATCGTGCTAACTCGAAAAGAATCCAACATTCGTCATGAACACGGAAAGGAGTTATACCGTCAAATGTTCGAATGATTTAAGAACATCTTTAGCCTATTACCGCAGTCCACATACCGTAGTTTTATTTTATTTTTTTTTTTTTACTTGGAGAAAAATACGGCACTTTGCACCAATGTGTGTAGGGGCGTATTCACTCCGCATCGGTGATGTAATCACGGGTTCAAGAAAAGACAAAAAAAACTCCAAGAGAAGACGAATTATTCTTGACACATAATCCTTTTATTGAAGGCATGTAAAAAGGCTCCGGTCGACGGTAGTCAGTCCCGTCGACCGCCGGAACGTAGGAGAATATTATGTCACATTACAGTACAAAGGATCAGAGCCCGAATGAAAATAAAATACAATTTTTGAAACCACTATCTTTGGCGTATTACATTGGTATTTATCGCCAATAACGAACACCAGATGTACATTTTCGATGATAGGAGACATGCATTTTATTTTCGTTACATAGAGTGCAATGAGAATGCTCAAAGTGTAAAATTTGAAATAATTAATGCCAAACGATAAAAGGGTGTATATGGCACCGGAAAAACACAAGGATTGAATTCTTTACCTAGGGTTAACAAAAGTCTCACGGGTTCAGAACGGAAATTAATTCTAATGAAATAAAATAAAGACAAACTTAGCGCATCTGGTTCTTAAGTGAATAGCGTTTACTTATGAATAAATACAGGCTAGAACTAACTCTTTAAATGGTTGTTGCTATGGGAAAATACATACAGCTACATGAACAAACGGATGTACGTTGTGGTTTTAAAGAAAGAATTAGAGATAACTGAAATTATATTTTAAAGGAAAAATGGCCGTTAGTAACTGAATAGAATTAAAAGGATTAAAAATCTAGCTTATTAAATAAAGTTACAAATTAAGGGAAAATTGTAATTTTAACTAAGGGAGGAAAACAATTATTAACTAATATGTAAAGGAAAACGCCTTTACACATGTCTATTAGGATTTTTTTTTCATTCGCTTTATACCAAACATAAGATCCTCAACTGATAATTTCATCATAATAACTGACCTTTGTTACACTCTACTCATTAATGCAAATAAATTTTAATATTTTTGACAACTGAGTTTTATAGAAACAGTTTTTTTCTTTATCTTTTTGTTTGTTTAGCTTAAAATAATATTTGTTTGAGAGTTAGACTGGCCAATTTAAAATGAATGTTTTACTCTAGCTAATTTTGAGGGTTTATTATAAGTCAATGAAGCAGTTTCTTCCTAAACATTTTCTTTCATCGAAATTTGACAGGTTCTACTTCGTTCATTATAAAGATGAAATGTATTATTCCTAAATTATTCAATGAAACTTACTGTACATTACTAATTCACATCAAAATTATGAAATGAGTAAGTTTTATTTCAGGTTGAACAAACTTAATGAACAAAAAATCTTGATAAATGCATAAATATATTTGGTAAAAAAGATTGTAATTATCAATATGTTGAATTTTTTTTCAGATATAAATTTAATCTTCCATCATCAAAACAAAAAACACATGAATTCAATAATATTAAAAAAATGCCAATTAAAATAGAATTGATATAAAAGTAAAAAAGTCCAATTTTGTCTCTGTATCTGAACTGAATGGTTTTTTGTTTACATCCATAAATTAAGTGCAGAGTTTAGAGAGTTGCAGATTTGAGGGAGTCTGCTTCTATTATACTTCATATTGTACATCAAATATCAAAAATATTGTATATCAAATACAGTCAAAAATCAATAATCTGTGCACCCATAACATACAATTTTCTATAATTCATGTTAATTTACAAATGTAAACAGTTAAGAAAATTTACAAATTTGTGGTCCAAAATTGATTTTTAAAAGCAAAAAACAAACTGTATTACAGATGATATGTATATGTAACTATTTTTATTTAAGCACACATATATCAATTTCTTAGTAAAATAATATATTGAGATAGCATATTAAATTAATTATTAGATTTCATATCATTTCATATTATACAGTTTATAAAATTAAAATGATGTCTAGAAATGATAAAATGACACATAATCCATGACAATTTATAATTCACAATATTCCATAACCCACACAACCTTTGCCCCCAGCTTCTGAGGATTATAGAACTTTAACTGTACTTCATTCACCCTAGTAGTAGATATTAGAGGTCTGCACGGGCCGAAATTTCCAGGCCCGGCCCGAACGAAAGAAATATTGGCCCGACCTGGCCCGGCCCGAACGAAAAAAATAATGGCCCGACCCGGCCCGAAAGTTAAAATTTCGGCTCGGTCCGGAAAAAAGTTTAAAATTCGGCCCGAACCCGGCCCGGCTCGAGTGAATTTCTACAGAACATTGATCTTTAATCTTATGGAAGAGTTCTGACCAAAAAAAATTATATTAGTCTTTTTTTTTTTCTACGTTTATAATCTCCATTTATGCAGAAGTGCCGTAGGCTGTGATATTTACGCTTTTAAATGAATCTTTGTTTGTTGTATGTAATTGTTTCAGTTATCACTAGTAATCATAATCCATATTCCCTGTAATGGAGACAAAAAATCGAAAAAGCGGTATATGGTAAAATTTCCAAAAACGAAATCGCTTTGGAACAAAAAAAAAAAAAAAAAAGCATTCCCTTCTTAACAGATGTAAATGTTTAATATATTTCTTTCTCCCGTATTGTTGTATTCATTTTGCATGGATGAGCATTTTAAAAGAAACTTTCAGTTTTCAGTTTAAAAAAAATTCCGTCATTTTTTTTCCCGTTTTTTTTTTTTTTTTTTTTGTGTGTGTGTGTGTTTAATTTTATTTTAAAACGCCTAGTAATCTACGATTCTTTAAAAGGAATAAATTCTAAAGTTTAATTGCAGAATAATGACAGCTTAAAAGTATATGCTTTTTTTGCAGAAATTTTTGGACAAAGCCAAATATTACTGATTTATAAAAAGTCGAGAAAAGGATTTTCATGTAGGAAGATTCAATAGGAACTGATTATTTTGGTCCATGAAAACTAGGAAGAATGGAAGCAGTCTCGGCTTCGCACGGGAAAAAAAGTTAGGCCCGGCCCGATACTCCAGCAAAGAAAATAAGTTCCGAGCCCAGTCCAGCCCGAAAAGATTAGTGACTAGGCCCGGTCCGGCCCAGCCCGAAAGGATTAGAGACTAGGCCCGGCCCGAGTCTTCAGAAGTAAGGCCCGAGCCCGGCCCGATTGCCATCATCGGAAATCAGCCCGAGCCTGGCTCGCGGGCCGGGCCGTGCAGACCTCTAGTGGATATAATGGTTACTGTGATTACATAGTTCATACACATTTCTGGTAAAGAAGTTACCTGATCTTTCTCAGTAAAAACCCATCTTATATATTATTTTAAAACTCAACACAATGGACAATCTTAATTTAGATAAATATAAAAAAAAGGTTCTACTCTGTAATCCTGTCGACCAATTTTGCCAAATTATACAACTCGCCAAACTAATAGCCAAATTATACATATTGACATAATTTTTATTTTAAATAACGAAAAAACAAATAATTAGTAGAATATTAATAAAAATACAAATAAAAAGTTGAAATAAAAATCATTGAATGACATTTTAAACATGTGCATCGTATTTATTGTCATTGACTGTGACATTCACGATCATTCATTATTGGCATTTAATCTTATAGTTTGGTGACAGATTATTATTGGTCGACAGGATAACCAAGTAGTATCAAACATTTTTTCCACATGTAAAGAAACAATAGAAAATATTTTTTATCAGAGCAGCCACAAGACTTACTTGCAACCTAAATTATGTGATGAAGACGATGGAATTTCAATATTTCTGATTCTTAAATTCTTGCTTTTTTTATTTTTTAAACTGTTCCATTATTTTAGGTAAATTTTATAACCTTCAGTTATATTATGCGATTAATTACTGTTAGGAACAAATATTTTAGTGTTAATCATTTTAAAAATATTTTTATTTAACTTATTTCAACACAGACAAATTCAGTTTGTGAGGAACACAATGATCTAAAATTAAACATTTAAATCAAACTCTTAATCGCAATTCAAATGAATTCCTTGTGTTTCACATAAAAATCGTGACATAAACTATATTTAAATAAATAGATAAGTGAAAATGCCTGCTAGAAAAAACTTTTTCATAACATTTTAAATGGTCAAATATCAATGAAAATAAAAGTTGCGTAAATGAAATTTTGTTGCTATAAATGAGATCAAGTCGTAAGTTGGAGAATTTTTTTAAGCAGTAAAAGAAGAAACACATCCTACTATTAATTTACTTTAGCAAAGAGGATGGATCACCACGTTTATGTTTTAAAAATTAGCTATTATTAGAATCAGAGAAAAATTGTAAATTTTTTTTTTAAGCAAAGAGACGCTAACGAAATGAATGATTCACGATGGCTGATAGATGAATCAATTCAAAAGTGTTTGATACATAAGAATCAATACCACTTTAATGAATCATTTTGTCATTCATGAATCGTTCTTTTATTGGCGTCGACTCTCTTACGTTGTTTGTAATATTAGGTAACTTTTAAGACAAATTTATTGTATTCAACTTCTTGTTAATACTGAGGTATGTTAATTTCTTAGGTTTCTGTTCAACTGAATACTTTACAATTTGCTATTTGATAAAATAATGGAACGAAATTTAATGTGATGCAACTTTCATTTTTGCTGATCTGTCACTGACCCATTATTAAAATATTTTATTCATAACAGATAATTCCTCTTATTATTATTTATTTTTAAATAGTTTAGTTTAATAGTATACAAATTTCAATTTTGAAACAGCAAATTCGTTTGAATATTTTATTTTTTTTTCTTTGTATGTTTGTTTCTAAAACATTTTGTTGCTTATGAACTGATTTTGATTCCATTCTGTTCAGTTGAAACTAAATGCTTTTTAATAATTGATCACATAATGCAGCACCTTTATATAGTTTATTGAAATTTACATGTAAGAACGCATCACACACTTGAAACTCTTTCCATAATGTTAATCCAATGGGCAGATTGTTTTCAAATTTTTCACTTAAATTTGAATATTTTTATGTGCCATTTCTTTTTGCATATGATAGATGAATTTTATCTTTAATATGATATTTTTTTTTACTTTTTTGATTTTGGTTACAGATATTTCTTAAAAGGTATTTTCAATTTCAAAACCATTCTTGAAATTGAAAGTATCTTTTTAAATCTGCAACCAAAATCTAAAAAGTAAAAAATAGCCATATTGAAGATCTAACTCAACCATCTTATGAAAAAAAAAAAAAAAGAATATTGAAATTTAAGCGAGAATTTCAAAAACAACCTGCCTGTTGGTTTAACATTAGGGTGTGGACAGAACCATCCTTAGAGGTGTGCGAGATCTGCAGGTACACAGGTCCTCGTGCTTAGAAAGGCCTCGCACCTGGACACAAAAATTTTTTCTTTAATAAAATCAAAAAAGGTATATTAGAAAATCCATTAATATAAATGTATGATATTTGTTAACAAAAGATAGTGGTCCTGGCATAAAATATACCCTATGTTAGAAGAGGGACTTTCAATTTTTAAACATATTTTTTGAAATTGGTTCATTAGTTCCAAAAATTACCCCTACAAACTTACGCTACTCCTTTATTATAGCTAGGTGATCTAACCTTGGCTCCTTTAGTCATAATATATAGGTGAAAACCATTCTTTTTTATCCATAGTATAGATAAGATTACTTTAAAAGATTGAAAGGAAAGGGTGTTTCAAAATCCTTGCACCAGGCCTCGCTTTAAAACATCCTGTATAAAGATGGCTCTCAGTGCGTGTGTATTCATGTCTGTAGAGTCCCCTTAAAAAACTTCCTAGAACAAGTAGTAAAATACCGTTAATCCGCCCCCCCAAACGAAAAGAAAAATCGTACAATAGTTAGGGGAGGGCGCTTACACGGGATTTTTTCGCGATCGTTCAACAAAATTTACAGGAATGAATCATCATAAAATGAATGATTCGTTGAATGAATCATAAATATTTATACTTGAAAAAATTTGGGTTTTTTTTCTTTTTTAAACGTAAATTCTGTCGAAAAAAGTAGAAATTAGTAAAAAAAAAGCCAAAACAAGCATGAAATCAATTAAAAAATCTTGAAAAAACGCGCATTTCATCAAAGATTCATGATTCGTTCATTTCAAAATGATTCATCTCGCTCTCAATCGCCTTTGAGAATGAGAGGGAGGGCGCTTTCTCGGGATTTTTGGAAAATTTCAAATTCTTTATAAAGTGGGGAGGGGGCGTTTGATCGGGAAGGGCGGATTAACGGTATTTTACGGTAATACCATGATTTGCAGATTTAGCTGTTGGGAGTAAGTTTCATTTTGTGTTTAACGAAATTTCACATTAACAAGGTTCAACTTTATTTGTTCAGAAAAAAACAGATTCGGCGATTTTTTTTTTTTTTTTCTTAAGTCATTGCTGAATAAAATGCACATTTTTTTTTATAAAAAAGTCACCACAAAAAAGCATTTTGTAAATAAAATGTTATGAATTTGGTTTAAATATCTTGCCACGGTAACCATCTTGATGACCTTTATATCTTATGCGTTAGTGATGTGAATTGAACTAACTGGTGTTATTCCATTTTTTGTTTTAATGTGTAATGCCATGTTTTCTGTATAATCATGAATTAAATGTACTTTATTTAAAAGTGAATGACTTTTAAAAACAGCTATAACATACCGGGTAGATATCTCTCAACAAATCCTTATAATATTTTGAACAGGATGTAATTATTTTTGTCCCGTAAAGTGGTATAAAACATTGTTTTCGGTTGTTCATGTACAAACATCATCACTTTAGAAATCTGCTACCTCTCAATGGGGAAATAGTACATTTTTCAATTTAGCTTAAATTTTATAGAATATACAAAAGCATGAGCACTTTGATTCCATTTTTATGTTGTTGTTTCTTTTATCTTGGAAAAAGTTTAAATTAGCGTTAAAAACTGCAGATTTAGTCTTAACTGGAGAAAACTATATCACGTGATAAAGCAGTTTTGAGGTCACTAAACATATAAACAAACTTTTCCCCTGTACTTTTTTATGAGGATAGTTTATGTTAAGCTGGATGATTTTTTTCTTTTCTTAAAAATGATTGCAGAACAAACTGTTGCATTGTAAATTGTTGGAATAAATTTAATATTTTGAATTTAAGTGAGATTTTTTTCCCCCTCATTGTTCTAAGATTTTCATTTCATGATCTTGATTAGAAATAAAATATCGGTATAAGTTTATACTAGAAATGTTTTATAGAAAAATATACTTTTCTTTTTCATATTAGACCACAATAGACCAATTTTTAAAAAAATGTAGTTTAACAAATTGCAATGATTATTTGGAAAATTATATTTTCAAAGACTAAAATTTTAAAGACGCATAAATAAATTTTATATTTAGAAAATAATAATAATAAACTTTATTTTTATGATGATCAAAACATCATTTACATAATAACAGAGTCCTATATTACGTATACCATGGATTAGAAATTAATGTTCCTGTACCTATCAAATACAAATTTTAAATGAAATTTCAGTTTTACAATTTTTGATACTTCACTTTTTTGAAACTTCTATATATCCTACATTTTCAGTTTTCACACCGTCGTATAGAGAAAAAATTACTTTTAAATGCAGTTTGTTTGAAAGCTGTATCTCAATTTGTTTTTAAGTTACTAATTTCTTTGTAAGTTTTCTAATATTTTATTTGTCATTGTGGTAACAGAAATATTTCATTTCTGAACATTTAACATGAATCAATCAGAAAATGAATGAAATAAAAAACAGGAATATTCAATTTTTGGAGATTAAACATGGGTTAATCTGAAAATGAATAAAATAAAAAAAGTTGTGGAATTCAAACGATAAAAAATTCAGATTTTTTCAGTTCTTTATTGAGGGCAACAAATATTTTCCCAATAAATTAAGCCTTTTTAACATGAACATGCTTAATGTGAATTACTTTTAACATGAATTAAAAAAAGGATACCCCTAAAATAAAAGCCCTATAAAGACGAATACAAAGATTCGATACTGATAACATGAATTACTGTTAACATGAATGAAATTTTGATTCCCCTTGAGGTTCATCTTAACAAGGTTCGACTGTAGCTAAAAAGCATACAGAAATGACATAAATTCCCCAACTACATTTACAAATGATTAGTTTTTATTTGATATTTTTAAAAAAAATTCTTGACTTTTATAAATTAAGATTAAAAAAAATACTAGTTTTTAAAACAATTTTTCAATTGTATCACATTTAGCTTGATTTCATTGTATTTGAACTAATTTTGTTTTTCCTAATGGGTTCATTAGGTATAAGTGTGGCAGGCAGTGGCTTCAGCAAGAAAACCTGTGTAAATCTGAAATTAAAAAGCTAGATTTTTAGTTATATTTTTTATATACAGTTGGAGTTCTATAATCTGCACATGCTGCGGCCAAAAGTTGTGTGGATTATGGAATATTGTGGATTAAAAAGTATTATGTATTAGAGTTGTTTTATTATTCCTAGCTAGCATTTTAATTCTATAATCAGTATAATATGAAAAGATAATTATAAAATCTGATAATTAATTTAATATGCTATATGAAAAAATGTCATTTTAAAATTATTTTATAAAAAAAATTATATATAAGTGCATTTAAATAAAAATAATTACATATATTTCATAATGCTGTAATCCTTTTTTACTGTTAATAAAATAAAAATGTTACAGTAATAAAAAATGAATGTTTTATTATAATTTGTTTTAATTTTTTATCATTATTTGTTTTAAAATATCATTTTTGGATCACGAATTTGTAAATTTTCTTAACTGTTTATTTCATTGTGTACATTCGTAAAGTAACGCGGATTATAAATATTTGACTATATGCATTTAACTTGTAATTGTGTAAAGAGAAAACTATTTTTGTTTAATGTACAGAAGTCCAAAAAATGTTTTATGTTTCCTTTTGCAAGAAAATTTTTTATACATGAGAAAGTGATCTTTTCCAATTTCTCCAGAAAAATTTGATGAAAGATTTTTCTTCTGCTACTTCAATATTTCCAGTAACTTTACTTAGATTGACTGGGATTGTCATCAATTGATAAAACAAAATTAATAGCAGTAAAAAATGTTCATTGTTTACATCTGTAAATTATGTGCAGAGCGTGGGCGATTTTAGGGCTGCAGATTTGAAGGATTCAACAAATATTTTTCTTATAAATTAAAATATTGCAGATATCATTGGTAATCATAATCTTCTTTCCAAATATATTTATGTATTAATCAAGCTTTTTAAGTAATTAAGTCTGGCTAATCCTGAAATAAAGCTTCCTTATTTTATAATTTTAATGTAAATTATTAATGTAGCTTTATGCGACAAGACTAATTTAACAAAAATACATTTCATCTTTATAATGAATATTTAATCATATATTATTTATTATTAACTCAATTTTTGCTTTTAATATTTTACTCATTTTGAAAATTACCTAAATTTTTATTATTTTGGTTTTATTACTTATTATAATATTTTATCATATTGTAAACATTCATTATAGTTTCGATTGCATTAATAATTACATACAAATTATTGATTAAAAAATATAAACAGAATAATGACCAGAAATCCACAAAATTCTAAAATCCGTTTAACTTCTGGTCCCAAGCTGTGCAGATTTGAGGGAGTCTACTTTACTATATGCTTATGCATATTTTTATTATTTTATATCTTTCATATTTTATACATTTACTATGCATGCTAAAATACAACAAAATTAAATTACAAATATTTAGATATGTTTATAATATTACATCTAAAAAAAAATACGTCTGAAAAAAAAGCCAGAAAATTATAAATTTGAAAAAAATAATTATAACAAAAATATGTATGCAAAATTATTTATCCACTAATAGCATTAAATAATAAAAAATCAACCTCCAATGCTGAAAAAGGCAACAATCACACAAAAATATTTACCACCAAAAAATGCAGACCAGGATATGAAATATTTCCATAGTTGCACTGCTCCAATAAAATAATAGTTCAGTCTCATACAAAAATATCAGAAAAAACAATCGATATTTAAGCATGTGATATATTAAAGGATAAAATAGCTACATGTACCTGTTTTTGTAGAATGTTACATTAGGACTAAAAATGTATTTTCAATAATTTATGCTTCTAAGTATGCTTTTTTTAAATATTTAACAAGAAAGTATAAAATGAATTAATATTAAATTTGATTGAATGTGACTAAATGTCGTACATATAAGTATTCACATGCATTGAACTATGTCTTTATTATTTTCACTATGAAATAGGATATAATTTGTTATTAATAATAAGAAGGAAATGTTTAAATGGGAATATATATATGCAATAAGTTTCATAAGTTTAATATCCAAATTTTATGTTTTAATCGTATGCAAAATAATTCCCTAATAAATTTTAAAAGGGAAACAGTTTAAAAAGGAACAATAAGATCCATCTATGATGTCATTTTCTTTTTATTTCATTTTAACCCCCCCCCCTCCCCAATTATTATTTAAAAAAAAAACATATTAAGCAATTTATTGCTGTATCCGTAAGAAAAATGCATATTTTTATACTTCGAATTGACTATAAGGAGATTTACATGCTAAAAAAAAGCAAATAAATTATTAAAATAGTGTTATTTTCAATAGCCAGGGATTCTTTTTGGAAGGGATCGAGAATTTTCATTCATGTTATATATAAAATAATAAAACCTGCCAAGACAAATCACAAAGTTTTGTGAAAACTTCCGTTTGAAACAGGTATATGTGATATGTGTAAATGTATGGAAAGACTATGAAATAACATGGTTTTGAAAAAAAATTGTGTTTTGGAAATAAAAAGTTTTGTGTTTTGGAAATAAATATTTTGTGTTTAGGTAAAAAGTTTTGTCTTTAGAAAATTATTTTTTGTGTTTAGGAAAAAGTTTTATGCACAGTAAAAAAGTAAAAAATAAATATTTGATAAAAAGTATGTATTAGAAAAAGTTTTACTTACAGTAAAAAAATCAGTGCAGTAAAAAAGTTATGTATTAGAAATTTTTTTTATGTTTTAGTAAAAAGTAATCTATTGAAAAAAAATTAAATTTTGATAGTAACAATCCATTATAGGCAGATTAAATTTTTACAAGTTTTGCCTCATTTATATAAATGTACTTTTTATGGTACGTGTTGCGAAGAGTGAGCTACATTGGACCTAAGTACACAAATGACCACCCCATTATATTTTGTTTATTTTTAAATTTTTAAGAAGTATCTTTTAGACTAAATGATTAAAGCATTGAATTGATTATCTATAACCTTTAAAACACACTGTAAGCTCAGAATGATTTATTTGATTCTGATTGATTGTTTTGAGCTTCTAAAAATAAAATTTTTAATCATGATACTTTTCTTTGTTATTAATTAAATGTTATAGATAAATAAGTAAAAACAGCTATTTTTAAAAGGTAAGATCCTTGTTTTTATTTAATATTAAAGTTAATATGCTTAAAAGAAAGTTTTAAGTAATAATTTTATGAGAATGTATAAAACTTCAACATGGGGTACAATGGACCATAATCTGTTCTGTTAACGTAATGCTGAATTATCAAAATATTTAATACTTGCTTATTCTCTACAAATAACTATCGTTTTAAAGTAATTATTTAACTGTAAAATAACGTAAACAAAGAAAAATGTCTATGCATCATAATAAGAAATATTTCTTTTTTGTATTTAATGCTTTTAAAGTAATACAAGTATTTTATCAATTGTAATCAGTTATTCCTAAAACAATTTCTAGCATTTCTGAAATTTCATTAATCACTTTAAAAGTAACATAAAAGAAATTTGGAATCAAAACTTTATGGTTACTAATCTGTTGTTTGTCACTCACAGATCACATAAAATCACTCACAGATTCAAAATTATTTCAGGAACATTTCAGACTCGCAAGTATTTTGGAGTTTCATTTCCAAGTTTTCGTGTTGATGACTTATTGTATCAATCTGTTGGCATTTAAAAAATATAATACTCTTTTTGATAATTTTTCTTCTTTGTTTTGTAAATGTTTTGAATGAAAATGTAACTTGAAACATTTGCAGTTTTATGTTATTTTGAAGATATAGGGGGAAATAAACAGGACTTAAATTGATAAAAAAATATATATATATTGTAATTCAAATAATGCTCCATGTGATCATGTGCTCCAGTGAGTGGACCAGTGTACCCAGCTTCTTCCGCACATTAGCCCATTTTATGAGGGTATACAAATACCGTATTTTCGGGTGTATAGTCCGCGGCTTATACAAGAAAAAAACCTTCCAAAAAGCCGCTGCGGCTTATACACGGTGCGGGTTATACAAAGATTTTTTTTTTAATTGGAAATTGTGATATTTTTTCTACAACTTTTAAACCTCATAAAATTTGAAAAAAAAAAAAAAATCAAAATTTATAAATTTTTTTCGCTATGCCACGAAATTTAGAGAGTTCTCCCATGTTTGTAAAGGTTTTTTTTTTACTGTTTAAATACAGTTATTTCTGGGTTTGGAAGAACTGTCGCATCAATCGCCAAGTATTGTACTGATAGATCTATAATAGCTATCGTATATACTCGCGTATAAGTCGTGAGATTTTAGACAAAAAAGAATTTCAAAGTGGGGGATCGACTTATACGCGAGACCTAAAAAAAAAAATCTATAAATAAAATATCAGAAAATAATTTGCTAGCAAATCGGTGCTGCAGCACCCCATTGTGTTTGTAGAGTACAAAATTCAAAATCCGAATCTCTTCCAACCTCGACGATTCTGAATTTAATATCATTTAAGATTTAATTTATTTTTCAGAAAAATAATCTACCCTATCCTGTTGCAAAAAACAAAACAAAAAAAAAAAACAAAAAAAAAAGTGCGTAATTTATGTCATTTTGGAACGATTCAGAGCAGTCTGTCTTTTCCGAAACGATTCCGAGGAATATTTCCTTTACAGAGTCGTTTCATTTTGGAACGAGTTTAAAGAATCGAACTTTTCCGGAGTCGTTTCATTTCAATTAGAGACTGAGGAATCGTTCCTTTTCAGAGTTGGTACCCTATCCTGTTGCAAAGAACAAAAGAAAAAAAGGGCATGATTTATGTCATAACGGAACCAGATAAAAAACGGGCAATTTTTCTTAGTGTTTCGGGTCCAGCATTGTATCCTGTTATACGCTCTTTGTGCACTCCTAATAGCCCAAATGCTGTGACTTTTGCCGACTTGTTGGTAAAATTAGATGAACATTTCTCACCTAAGCCGTCTGAAATTCTATGCAGATTTAAATTCAACAAAAGAGACCAACAGAAAAATGAAACTATTTCTGAATTTATGGCCGAATTGAGAAGACTTTCCGAAAATTGCAATTTTGGAACGCAATTAGATTCTATTCTTCGTGACAGATTAGTATGTGGTGTTCTTGACGAAGAAATTCAACGAAAACTTCTTTCAGATCCTAGACTTACATTGACTTCGGCTTTAGATTTAGCACTGTTAGGAGAAGCTGCTGTGAAACAATCTATAGAAATTCGAGGTACGCTACTTAGTACCGTAAATTACGTCAAACCCAAAGTGTCGGGTACAAAAGTTCAGGAGTGTAAAGGTAAGCAAAATAACAAAAACCCCTGTTACCGATGTGTCGATCATCATCTCTATGGTGAGTGTAAGTTTATTAAAGCGACGTGCAATTACTGTCGTCGTGTTGGCCACATCGCGAAAGTTTGTAATGCTAAAAAAAATAATAAACAGGGAACCAAAACGTCTAAGGTGCAAAAATTCGATTCAGGTAAGTCAGATATTATTGATAATGAATATAATTGCGTTAATAATTTAAATTCTGTAAGTGCTGTTACTGATTACCCCCCTTATGATATATTTGTTAAATTAAATGGAATTCCACATAAAATGGAAATTGATTCCGGGTCATTGCATTCTATTATAAGTTATGATACTTATGTTAAATTATGGCCAATTAGTCCTCCATATTTACTTTCTGTTTCGGATCAATCTCTTAAAACATGGAGTTCTGAAAAATTAAATCTTGTTGGATATTTTGATGTTAATGTTACTTATAAGTCTAGTAATGTTAATTTACCTCTTTTAGTCGTTGAGGGGAAAGGTAAATCGTTAATAGGCAGGAGTTGGTTTAATGCCTTGAATTTAAATTTAATTTCTAATGAAAATGTTAATAAAATTTCTATTTGTTCTTTAGATTCTATATTTCACGAATACCGTTATATTTTTAATGAATCGCTGGGGAAATTTATGGGGCCTCCGGTATCAATTAAAATTGATGAAAAGTGTTCACCAAAATTTCTAAAGGCTAGAATTGTGCCTTTTGCCCTTCGAAATAAAGTAACTAGTGAAATAGATGAAATGGTTAAAAAAGGAATTTTAGAACCTATTTCATATTCTGATTGGGCAACGCCCGTAGTTCCGGTTCTAAAGAAAAATGGTCGAATCAGACAGTGTGGCGATTACCGTAGCACGGTAAAACCGTTTACTTATCCGCTTCCGACGGTAAATGAAGTTCTGGTTACTATGACGGGTGGTACAGTTTTTTCAAAATTGGATCTTTCTGAAGCATATTTGCAACTTCCAGTTGATGATCAAACTTCCAGAATACTAACATTAAATACCTATAAGGGATTATTCAAAGTTAATAGGCTTCCATTTGGTGTTTCTGTCGCTGTGGCGATTTTCCAAAAAAAAATGGAAGAGGTACTAGCAGGTATTGGTGGCGTACTGCCATACCTAGATGACATTTTTATTCAAGGAAAAAATGTTGAAGACCATAATTTAAAGGTAAAGCAAGTTCTAGAACGCTTGCAAGATTCTGGAATTCATCTTAAACGTGAAAAGTGTAAATTCGCATTTCCCGAAATTGAATTATTGGGATTTCGTGTAAATCGGAAGGGTATTCAACCGAGTTTTGATAAAGTAAAGGCTATTCATGAGGCACCAACTCCAAAAGATAAAACTAAATTGCAAGCCTTTTTAGGAATGTTAAATTTTTATGGCTGTTTTCTAAAAAATAGATCTGATTGCTTAGAACCATTGCATGAGTTACTCCGAAATGACAGAGTTTGGCTTTGGACGCCTAAACATGATAAGGCTTATAAAGCAGCAAAAGAGTTATAAAAAAAAAGATGTCGTGTTAACACATTTTGATGAAACAGATAACAATCAAATACTACAAATAACTATCGTTTTAAAGTAATTATTTAACTGTAAAATAACGTAAACAAAGAAAAATGTCTATGCATCATAATAAGAAATATTTCTTTTTTGTATTTAATGCTTTTAAAGTAATACAAGTATTTTATCAATTGTAATCAGTTATTCCTAAAACAATTTCTAGCATTTCTGAAATTTCATTAATCACTTTAAAAGTAACATAAAAGAAATTTGGAATCAAAACTTTATGGTTACTAATCTGTTGTTTGTCACTCACAGATCACATAAAATCACTCACAGATTCAAAATTATTTCAGGAACATTTCAGACTCGCAAGTATTTTGGAGTTTCATTTCCAAGTTTTCGTGTTGATGACTTATTGTATCAATCTGTTGGCATTTAAAAAATATAATACTCTTTTTGATAATTTTTCTTCTTTGTTTTGTTAATGTTTTGAATGAAAATGTAACTTGAAACATTTGCAGTTTTATGTTATTTTGAAGATATAGGGGGAAATAAACAGGACTTAAATTGATAAAAAAATATATATATATTGTAATTCAAATAATGCTCCATGTGATCATGTGCTCCAGTGAGTGGACCAGTGTACCCAGCTTCTTCCACACATTAGCCCATTTTATGAGGGTATACAAATACCGTATTTTCGGGTGTATAGTCCGCGGCTTATACAAGAAAAAAACCTTCCAAAAAGCCGCTGCGGCTTATACACGGTGCGGGTTATACAAAGATTTTTTTTTAATTGGAAATTGTGATATTTTTTCTACAACTTTTAAACCTCATAAAATTTGAAAAAAAAAAAAATCAAAATTTATAAATTTTTTTCGCTATGCCACGAAATTTAGAGAGTTCTCCCATGTTTGTAAAGGTTTTTTTTTTTACTGTTTAAATACAGTTATTTCTGGGTTTGGAAGAACTGTCGCATCAATCGCCAAGTATTGTACTGATAGATCTATAATAGCTATCGTATATACTCGCGTATAAGTCGTGAGATTTTAGACAAAAAAGAATTTCAAAGTGGGGGATCGACTTATACGCGAGACCTAAAAAAAAAAATCTATAAATAAAATATCAGAAAATAATTTGCTAGCAAATCGGTGCTGCAGCACCCCATTGTGTTTGTAGAGTACAAAATTCAAAATCCGAATCTCTTCCAACCTCGACGATTCTGAATTTAATATCATTTAAGATTTAATTTATTTTTCAGAAAAATAATCTAACCTATCCTGTTGCAAAAAACAAAACAAAAAAAAAAACAAAAAAAAAAGTGCGTAATTTATGTCATTTTGGAACGATTCAGAGCAGTCTGTCTTTTCCGAAACGATTCCGAGGAATATTTCCTTTACAGAGTCGTTTCATTTTGGAACGAGTTTAAAGAATCGAACTTTTCCGGAGTCGTTTCATTTCAATTAGAGACTGAGGAATCGTTCCTTTTCAGAGTTGGTACCCTATCCTGTTGCAAAGAACAAAAGAAAAAAAGGGCATGATTTATGTCATAACGGAACCAGATAAAAAACGGGCAATTTTTCTTAGTGTTTCGGGTCCAGCATTGTATCCTGTTATACGCTCTTTGTGCACTCCTAATAGCCCAAATGCTGTGACTTTTGCCGACTTGTTGGTAAAATTAGATGAACATTTCTCACCTAAGCCGTCTGAAATTCTATGCAGATTTAAATTCAACAAAAGAGACCAACAGAAAAATGAAACTATTTCTGAATTTATGGCCGAATTGAGAAGACTTTCCGAAAATTGCAATTTTGGAACGCAATTAGATTCTATTCTTCGTGACAGATTAGTATGTGGTGTTCTTGACGAAGAAATTCAACGAAAACTTCTTTCAGATCCTAGACTTACATTGACTTCGGCTTTAGATTTAGCACTGTTAGGAGAAGCTGCTGTGAAACAATCTATAGAAATTCGAGGTACGCTACTTAGTACCGTAAATTACGTCAAACCCAAAGTGTCGGGTACAAAAGTTCAGGAGTGTAAAGGTAAGCAAAATAACAAAAACCCCTGTTACCGATGTGTCGATCATCATCTCTATGGTGAGTGTAAGTTTATTAAAGCGACGTGCAATTACTGTCGTCGTGTTGGCCACATCGCGAAAGTTTGTAATGCTAAAAAAAATAATAAACAGGGAACCAAAACGTCTAAGGTGCAAAAATTCGATTCAGGTAAGTCAGATATTATTGATAATGAATATAATTGCGTTAATAATTTAAATTCTGTAAGTGCTGTTACTGATTACCCCCCTTATGATATATTTGTTAAATTAAATGGAATTCCACATAAAATGGAAATTGATTCCGGGTCATTGCATTCTATTATAAGTTATGATACTTATGTTAAATTATGGCCAATTAGTCCTCCATATTTACTTTCTGTTTCGGATCAATCTCTTAAAACATGGAGTTCTGAAAAATTAAATCTTGTTGGATATTTTGATGTTAATGTTACTTATAAGTCTAGTAATGTTAATTTACCTCTTTTAGTCGTTGAGGGGAAAGGTAAATCGTTAATAGGCAGGAGTTGGTTTAATGCCTTGAATTTAAATTTAATTTCTAATGAAAATGTTAATAAAATTTCTATTTGTTCTTTAGATTCTATATTTCACGAATACCGTTATATTTTTAATGAATCGCTGGGGAAATTTATGGGGCCTCCGGTATCAATTAAAATTGATGAAAAGTGTTCACCAAAATTTCTAAAGGCTAGAATTGTGCCTTTTGCCCTTCGAAATAAAGTAACTAGTGAAATAGATGAAATGGTTAAAAAAGGAATTTTAGAACCTATTTCATATTCTGATTGGGCAACGCCCGTAGTTCCGGTTCTAAAGAAAAATGGTCGAATCAGACAGTGTGGCGATTACCGTAGCACGGTAAAACCGTTTACTTATCCGCTTCCGACGGTAAATGAAGTTCTGGTTACTATGACGGGTGGTACAGTTTTTTCAAAATTGGATCTTTCTGAAGCATATTTGCAACTTCCAGTTGATGATCAAACTTCCAGAATACTAACATTAAATACCTATAAGGGATTATTCAAAGTTAATAGGCTTCCATTTGGTGTTTCTGTCGCTGTGGCGATTTTCCAAAAAAAAATGGAAGAGGTACTAGCAGGTATTGGTGGCGTACTGCCATACCTAGATGACATTTTTATTCAAGGAAAAAATGTTGAAGACCATAATTTAAAGGTAAAGCAAGTTCTAGAACGCTTGCAAGATTCTGGAATTCATCTTAAACGTGAAAAGTGTAAATTCGCATTTCCCGAAATTGAATTATTGGGATTTCGTGTAAATCGGAAGGGTATTCAACCGAGTTTTGATAAAGTAAAGGCTATTCATGAGGCACCAACTCCAAAAGATAAAACTAAATTGCAAGCCTTTTTAGGAATGTTAAATTTTTATGGCTGTTTTCTAAAAAATAGATCTGATTGCTTAGAACCATTGCATGAGTTACTCCGAAATGACAGAGTTTGGCTTTGGACGCCTAAACATGATAAGGCTTATAAAGCAGCAAAAGAGTTATAAAAAAAAAGATGTCGTGTTAACACATTTTGATGAAACAGATAACAATCAAATACTACAAATAACTATCGTTTTAAAGTAATTATTTAACTGTAAAATAACGTAAACAAAGAAAAATGTCTATGCATCATAATAAGAAATATTTCTTTTTTGTATTTAATGCTTTTAAAGTAATACAAGTATTTTATCAATTGTAATCAGTTATTCCTAAAACAATTTCTAG
This sequence comes from Maratus speculifer, assembly GCA_964019185.1. Lineage (NCBI taxonomy): Eukaryota > Metazoa > Arthropoda > Arachnida > Araneae > Salticidae > Maratus > Maratus speculifer. The sequence goes on from OZ025296.1 coordinate 357,306,253, forward strand.
CATTTCTGAAATTTCATTAATCACTTTAAAAGTAACATAAAAGAAATTTGGAATCAAAACTTTATGGTTACTAATCTGTTGTTTGTCACTCACAGATCACATAAAATCACTCACAGATTCAAAATTATTTCAGGAACATTTCAGACTCGCAAGTATTTTGGAGTTTCATTTCCAAGTTTTCGTGTTGATGACTTATTGTATCAATCTGTTGGCATTTAAAAAATATAATACTCTTTTTGATAATTTTTCTTCTTTGTTTTGTAAATGTTTTGAATGAAAATGTAACTTGAAACATTTGCAGTTTTATGTTATTTTGAAGATATAGGGGGAAATAAACAGGACTTAAATTGATAAAAAAATATATATATATTGTAATTCAAATAATGCTCCATGTGATCATGTGCTCCAGTGAGTGGACCAGTGTACCCAGCTTCTTCCGCACATTAGCCCATTTTATGAGGGTATACAAATACCGTATTTTCGGGTGTATAGTCCGCGGCTTATACAAGAAAAAAACCTTCCAAAAAGCCGCTGCGGCTTATACACGGTGCGGGTTATACAAAGATTTTTTTTTTAATTGGAAATTGTGATATTTTTTCTACAACTTTTAAACCTCATAAAATTTGAAAAAAAAAAAATCAAAATTTATAAATTTTTTTCGCTATGCCACGAAATTTAGAGAGTTCTCCCATGTTTGTAAAGGTTTTTTTTTACTGTTTAAATACAGTTATTTCTGGGTTTGGAAGAACTGTCGCATCAATCGCCAAGTATTGTACTGATAGATCTATAATAGCTATCGTATATACTCGCGTATAAGTCGTGAGATTTTAGACAAAAAAGAATTTCAAAGTGGGGGATCGACTTATACGCGAGACCTAAAAAAAAAAATCTATAAATAAAATATCAGAAAATAATTTGCTAGCAAATCGGTGCTGCAGCACCCCATTGTGTTTGTAGAGTACAAAATTCAAAATCCGAATCTCTTCCAACCTCGACGATTCTGAATTTAATATCATTTAAGATTTAATTTATTTTTCAGAAAAATAATCTACCCTATCCTGTTGCAAAAAACAAAACAAAAAAAAAACAAAAAAAAAAGTGCGTAATTTATGTCATTTTGGAACGATTCAGAGCAGTCTGTCTTTTCCGAAACGATTCCGAGGAATATTTCCTTTACAGAGTCGTTTCATTTTGGAACGAGTTTAAAGAATCGAACTTTTCCGGAGTCGTTTCATTTCAAGTAGAGACTGAGGAATCGTTCCTTTTCAGAGTTGGTACCCTATCCTGTTGCAAAGAACAAAAGAAAAAAAGGGCATGATTTATGTCATAACGGAACCAGATAAAAAACGGGCAATTTTTCTTAGTGTTTCGGGTCCAGCATTGTATCCTGTTATACGCTCTTTGTGCACTCCTAATAGCCCAAATGCTGTGACTTTTGCCGACTTGTTGGTAAAATTAGATGAACATTTCTCACCTAAGCCGTCTGAAATTCTATGCAGATTTAAATTCAACAAAAGAGACCAACAGAAAAATGAAACTATTTCTGAATTTATGGCCGAATTGAGAAGACTTTCCGAAAATTGCAATTTTGGAACGCAATTAGATTCTATTCTTCGTGACAGATTAGTATGTGGTGTTCTTGACGAAGAAATTCAACGAAAACTTCTTTCAGATCCTAGACTTACATTGACTTCGGCTTTAGATTTAGCACTGTTAGGAGAAGCTGCTGTGAAACAATCTATAGAAATTCGAGGTACGCTACTTAGTACCGTAAATTACGTCAAACCCAAAGTGTCGGGTACAAAAGTTCAGGAGTGTAAAGGTAAGCAAAATAACAAAAACCCCTGTTACCGATGTGTCGATCATCATCTCTATGGTGAGTGTAAGTTTATTAAAGCGACGTGCAATTACTGTCGTCGTATTGGCCACATCGCGAAAGTTTGTAATGCTAAAAAAAATAATAAACAGGGAACCAAAACGTCTAAGGTGCAAAAATTCGATTCAGGTAAGTCAGATATTATTGATAATGAATATAATTGCGTTAATAATTTAAATTCTGTAAGTGCTGTTACTGATTACCCCCCTTATGATATATTTGTTAAATTAAATGGAATTCCACATAAAATGGAAATTGATTCCGGGTCATTGCATTCTATTATAAGTTATGATACTTATGTTAAATTATGGCCAATTAGTCCTCCATATTTACTTTCTGTTTCGGATCAATCTCTTAAAACATGGAGTTCTGAAAAATTAAATCTTGTTGGATATTTTGATGTTAATGTTACTTATAAGTCTAGTAATGTTAATTTACCTCTTTTAGTCGTTGAGGGGAAAGGTAAATCGTTAATAGGCAGGAGTTGGTTTAATGCCTTGAATTTAAATTTAATTTCTAATGAAAATGTTAATAAAATTTCTATTTGTTCTTTAGATTCTATATTTCACGAATACCGTTATATTTTTAATGAATCGCTGGGGAAATTTATGGGGCCTCCGGTATCAATTAAAATTGATGAAAAGTGTTCACCAAAATTTCTAAAGGCTAGAATTGTGCCTTTTGCCCTTCGAAATAAAGTAACTAGTGAAATAGATGAAATGGTTAAAAAAGGAATTTTAGAACCTATTTCATATTCTGATTGGGCAACGCCCGTAGTTCCGGTTCTAAAGAAAAATGGTCGAATCAGACAGTGTGGCGATTACCGTAGCACGGTAAAACCGTTTACTTATCCGCTTCCGACGGTAAATGAAGTTCTGGTTACTATGACGGGTGGTACAGTTTTTTCAAAATTGGATCTTTCTGAAGCATATTTGCAACTTCCAGTTGATGATCAAACTTCCAGAATACTAACATTAAATACCTATAAGGGATTATTCAAAGTTAATAGGCTTCCATTTGGTGTTTCTGTCGCTGTGGCGATTTTCCAAAAAAAAATGGAAGAGGTACTAGCAGGTATTGGTGGCGTACTGCCATACCTAGATGACATTTTTATTCAAGGAAAAAATGTTGAAGACCATAATTTAAAGGTAAAGCAAGTTCTAGAACGCTTGCAAGATTCTGGAATTCATCTTAAACGTGAAAAGTGTAAATTCGCATTTCCCGAAATTGAATTATTGGGATTTCGTGTAAATCGGAAGGGTATTCAACCGAGTTTTGATAAAGTAAAGGCTATTCATGAGGCACCAACTCCAAAAGATAAAACTAAATTGCAAGCCTTTTTAGGAATGTTAAATTTTTATGGCTGTTTTCTAAAAAATAGATCTGATTGCTTAGAACCATTGCATGAGTTACTCCGAAATGACAGAGTTTGGCTTTGGACGCCTAAACATGATAAGGCTTATAAAGCAGCAAAAGAGTTATAAAAAAAAAGATGTCGTGTTAACACATTTTGATGAAACAGATAACAATCAAATACTACAAATAACTATCGTTTTAAAGTAATTATTTAACTGTAAAATAACGTAAACAAAGAAAAATGTCTATGCATCATAATAAGAAATATTTCTTTTTTGTATTTAATGCTTTTAAAGTAATACAAGTATTTTATCAATTGTAATCAGTTATTCCTAAAACAATTTCTAGCATTTCTGAAATTTCATTAATCACTTTAAAAGTAACATAAAAGAAATTTGGAATCAAAACTTTATGGTTACTAATCTGTTGTTTGTCACTCACAGATCACATAAAATCACTCACAGATTCAAAATTATTTCAGGAACATTTCAGACTCGCAAGTATTTTGGAGTTTCATTTCCAAGTTTTCGTGTTGATGACTTATTGTATCAATCTGTTGGCATTTAAAAAATATAATACTCTTTTTGATAATTTTTCTTCCTTGTTTTGTAAATGTTTTGAATGAAAATGTAACTTGAAACATTTGCAGTTTTATGTTATTTTGAAGATATAGGGGGAAATAAACAGGACTTAAATTGATAAAAAAATATATATATATTGTAATTCAAATAATGCTCCATGTGATCATGTGCTCCAGTGAGTGGACCAGTGTACCCAGCTTCTTCCGCACATTAGCCCATTTTATGAGGGTATACAAATACCGTATTTTCGGGTGTATAGTCCGCGGCTTATACAAGAAAAAAACCTTCCAAAAAGCCGCTGCGGCTTATACACGGTGCGGGTTATACAAAGATTTTTTTTAATTGGAAATTGTGATATTTTTTCTACAACTTTTAAACCTCATAAAATTTGAAAAAAAAAAAATCAAAATTTATAAATTTTTTTCGCTATGCCACGAAATTTAGAGAGTTCTCCCATGTTTGTAAAGGTTTTTTTTTACTGTTTAAATACAGTTATTTCTGGGTTTGGAAGAACTGTCGCATCAATCGCCAAGTATTGTACTGATAGATCTATAATAGCTATCGTATATACTCGCGTATAAGTCGTGAGATTTTAGACAAAAAAGAATTTCAAAGTGGGGGATCGACTTATACGCGAGACCTAAAAAAAAAAATCTATAAATAAAATATCAGAAAATAATTTGCTAGCAAATCGGTGCTGCAGCACCCCATTGTGTTTGTAGAGTACAAAATTCAAAATCCGAATCTCTTCCAACCTCGACGATTCTGAATTTAATATCATTTAAGATTTAATTTATTTTTCAGAAAAATAATCTACCCTATCCTGTTGCAAAAAACAAAACAAAAAAAAAACAAAAAAAAAAGTGCGTAATTTATGTCATTTTGGAACGATTCAGAGCAGTCTGTCTTTTCCGAAACGATTCCGAGGAATATTTCCTTTACAGAGTCGTTTCATTTTGGAACGAGTTTAAAGAATCGAACTTTTCCGGAGTCGTTTCATTTCAATTAGAGACTGAGGAATCGTTCCTTTTCAGAGTTGGTACCCTATCCTGTTGCAAAGAACAAAAGAAAAAAAGGGCATGATTTATGTCATAACGGAACCAGATAAAAAACGGGCAATTTTTCTTAGTGTTTCGGGTCCAGCATTGTATCCTGTTATACGCTTTTTGTGCACTCCTAATAGCCCAAATGCTGTGACTTTTGCCGACTTGTTGGTAAAATTAGATGAACATTTCTCACCTAAGCCGTCTGAAATTCTATGCAGATTTAAATTCAACAAAAGAGACCAACAGAAAAATGAAACTATTTCTGAATTTATGGCCGAATTGAGAAGACTTTCCGAAAATTGCAATTTTGGAACGCAATTAGATTCTATTCTTCGTGACAGATTAGTATGTGGTGTTCTTGACGAAGAAATTCAACGAAAACTTCTTTCAGATCCTAGACTTACATTGACTTCGGCTTTAGATTTAGCACTGTTAGGAGAAGCTGCTGTGAAACAATCTATAGAAATTCGAGGTACGCTACTTAGTACCGTAAATTACGTCAAACCCAAAGTGTCGGGTACAAAAGTTCAGGAGTGTAAAGGTAAGCAAAATAACAAAAACCCCTGTTACCGATGTGTCGATCATCATCTCTATGGTGAGTGTAAGTTTATTAAAGCGACGTGCAATTACTGTCGTCGTGTTGGCCACATCGCGAAAGTTTGTAATGCTAAAAAAAATAATAAACAGGGAACCAAAACGTCTAAGGTGCAAAAATTCGATTCAGGTAAGTCAGATATTATTGATAATGAATATAATTGCGTTAATAATTTAAATTCTGTAAGTGCTGTTACTGATTACCCCCCTTATGATATATTTGTTAAATTAAATGGAATTCCACATAAAATGGAAATTGATTCCGGGTCATTGCATTCTATTATAAGTTATGATACTTATGTTAAATTATGGCCAATTAGTCCTCCATATTTACTTTCTGTTTCGGATCAATCTCTTAAAACATGGAGTTCTGAAAAATTAAATCTTGTTGGATATTTTGATGTTAATGTTACTTATAAGTCTAGTAATGTTAATTTACCTCTTTTAGTCGTTGAGGGGAAAGGTAAATCGTTAATAGGCAGGAGTTGGTTTAATGCCTTGAATTTAAATTTAATTTCTAATGAAAATGTTAATAAAATTTCTATTTGTTCTTTAGATTCTATATTTCACGAATACCGTTATATTTTTAATGAATCGCTGGGGAAATTTATGGGGCCTCCGGTATCAATTAAAATTGATGAAAAGTGTTCACCAAAATTTCTAAAGGCTAGAATTGTGCCTTTTGCCCTTCGAAATAAAGTAACTAGTGAAATAGATGAAATGGTTAAAAAAGGAATTTTAGAACCTATTTCATATTCTGATTGGGCAACGCCCGTAGTTCCGGTTCTAAAGAAAAATGGTCGAATCAGACAGTGTGGCGATTACCGTAGCACGGTAAAACCGTTTACTTATCCGCTTCCGACGGTAAATGAAGTTCTGGTTACTATGACGGGTGGTACAGTTTTTTCAAAATTGGATCTTTCTGAAGCATATTTGCAACTTCCAGTTGATGATCAAACTTCCAGAATACTAACATTAAATACCTATAAGGGATTATTCAAAGTTAATAGGCTTCCATTTGGTGTTTCTGTCGCTGTGGCGATTTTCCAAAAAAAAATGGAAGAGGTACTAGCAGGTATTGGTGGCGTACTGCCATACCTAGATGACATTTTTATTCAAGGAAAAAATGTTGAAGACCATAATTTAAAGGTAAAGCAAGTTCTAGAACGCTTGCAAGATTCTGGAATTCATCTTAAACGTGAAAAGTGTAAATTCGCATTTCCCGAAATTGAATTATTGGGATTTCGTGTAAATCGGAAGGGTATTCAACCGAGTTTTGATAAAGTAAAGGCTATTCATGAGGCACCAACTCCAAAAGATAAAACTAAATTGCAAGCCTTTTTAGGAATGTTAAATTTTTATGGCTGTTTTCTAAAAAATAGATCTGATTGCTTAGAACCATTGCATGAGTTACTCCGAAATGACAGAGTTTGGCTTTGGACGCCTAAACATGATAAGGCTTATAAAGCAGCAAAAGAGTTATAAAAAAAAAGATGTCGTGTTAACACATTTTGATGAAACAGATAACAATCAAATACTACAAATAACTATCGTTTTAAAGTAATTATTTAACTGTAAAATAACGTAAACAAAGAAAAATGTCTATGCATCATAATAAGAAATATTTCTTTTTTGTATTTAATGCTTTTAAAGTAATACAAGTATTTTATCAATTGTAATCAGTTATTCCTAAAACAATTTCTAGCATTTCTGAAATTTCATTAATCACTTTAAAAGTAACATAAAAGAAATTTGGAATCAAAACTTTATGGTTACTAATCTGTTGTTTGTCACTCACAGATCACATAAAATCACTCACAGATTCAAAATTATTTCAGGAACATTTCAGACTCGCAAGTATTTTGGAGTTTCATTTCCAAGTTTTCGTGTTGATGACTTATTGTATCAATCTGTTGGCATTTAAAAAATATAATACTCTTTTTGATAATTTTTCTTCTTTGTTTTGTTAATGTTTTGAATGAAAATGTAACTTGAAACATTTGCAGTTTTATGTTATTTTGAAGATATAGGGGGAAATAAACAGGACTTAAATTGATAAAAAAATATATATATATTGTAATTCAAATAATGCTCCATGTGATCATGTGCTCCAGTGAGTGGACCAGTGTACCCAGCTTCTTCCACACATTAGCCCATTTTATGAGGGTATACAAATACCGTATTTTCGGGTGTATAGTCCGCGGCTTATACAAGAAAAAAACCTTCCAAAAAGCCGCTGCGGCTTATACACGGTGCGGGTTATACAAAGATTTTTTTTTTAATTGGAAATTGTGATATTTTTTCTACAACTTTTAAACCTCATAAAATTTGAAAAAAAAAAAATCAAAATTTATAAATTTTTTTCGCTATGCCACGAAATTTAGAGAGTTCTCCCATGTTTGTAAAGGTTTTTTTTTACTGTTTAAATACAGTTATTTCTGGGTTTGGAAGAACTGTCGCATCAATCGCCAAGTATTGTACTGATAGATCTATAATAGCTATCGTATATACTCGCGTATAAGTCGTGAGATTTTAGACAAAAAAGAATTTCAAAGTGGGGGATCGACTTATACGCGAGACCTAAAAAAAAAAATCTATAAATAAAATATCAGAAAATAATTTGCTAGCAAATCGGTGCTGCAGCACCCCATTGTGTTTGTAGAGTACAAAATTCAAAATCCGAATCTCTTCCAACCTCGACGATTCTGAATTTAATATCATTTAAGATTTAATTTATTTTTCAGAAAAATAATCTACCCTATCCTGTTGCAAAAAACAAAACAAAAAAAAAACAAAAAAAAAGTGCGTAATTTATGTCATTTTGGAACGATTCAGAGCAGTCTGTCTTTTCCGAAACGATTCCGAGGAATATTTCCTTTACAGAGTCGTTTCATTTTGGAACGAGTTTAAAGAATCGAACTTTTCCGGAGTCGTTTCATTTCAATTAGAGACTGAGGAATCGTTCCTTTTCAGAGTTGGTACCCTATCCTGTTGCAAAGAACAAAAGAAAAAAAGGGCATGATTTATGTCATAACGGAACCAGATAAAAAACGGGCAATTTTTCTTAGTGTTTCGGGTCCAGCATTGTATCCTGTTATACGCTCTTTGTGCACTCCTAATAGCCCAAATGCTGTGACTTTTGCCGACTTGTTGGTAAAATTAGATGAACATTTCTCACCTAAGCCGTCTGAAATTCTATGCAGATTTAAATTCAACAAAAGAGACCAACAGAAAAATGAAACTATTTCTGAATTTATGGCCGAATTGAGAAGACTTTCCGAAAATTGCAATTTTGGAACGCAATTAGATTCTATTCTTCGTGACAGATTAGTATGTGGTGTTCTTGACGAAGAAATTCAACGAAAACTTCTTTCAGATCCTAGACTTACATTGACTTCGGCTTTAGATTTAGCACTGTTAGGAGAAGCTGCTGTGAAACAATCTATAGAAATTCGAGGTACGCTACTTAGTACCGTAAATTACGTCAAACCCAAAGTGTCGGGTACAAAAGTTCAGGAGTGTAAAGGTAAGCAAAATAACAAAAACCCCTGTTACCGATGTGTCGATCATCATCTCTATGGTGAGTGTAAGTTTATTAAAGCGACGTGCAATTACTGTCGTCGTGTTGGCCACATCGCGAAAGTTTGTAATGCTAAAAAAAATAATAAACAGGGAACCAAAACGTCTAAGGTGCAAAAATTCGATTCAGGTAAGTCAGATATTATTGATAATGAATATAATTGCGTTAATAATTTAAATTCTGTAAGTGCTGTTACTGATTACCCCCCTTATGATATATTTGTTAAATTAAATGGAATTCCACATAAAATGGAAATTGATTCCGGGTCATTGCATTCTATTATAAGTTATGATACTTATGTTAAATTATGGCCAATTAGTCCTCCATATTTACTTTCTGTTTCGGATCAATCTCTTAAAACATGGAGTTCTGAAAAATTAAATCTTGTTGGATATTTTGATGTTAATGTTACTTATAAGTCTAGTAATGTTAATTTACCTCTTTTAGTCGTTGAGGGGAAAGGTAAATCGTTAATAGGCAGGAGTTGGTTTAATGCCTTGAATTTAAATTTAATTTCTAATGAAAATGTTAATAAAATTTCTATTTGTTCTTTAGATTCTATATTTCACGAATACCGTTATATTTTTAATGAATCGCTGGGGAAATTTATGGGGCCTCCGGTATCAATTAAAATTGATGAAAAGTGTTCACCAAAATTTCTAAAGGCTAGAATTGTGCCTTTTGCCCTTCGAAATAAAGTAACTAGTGAAATAGATGAAATGGTTAAAAAAGGAATTTTAGAACCTATTTCATATTCTGATTGGGCAACGCCCGTAGTTCCGGTTCTAAAGAAAAATGGTCGAATCAGACAGTGTGGCGATTACCGTAGCACGGTAAAACCGTTTACTTATCCGCTTCCGACGGTAAATGAAGTTCTGGTTACTATGACGGGTGGTACAGTTTTTTCAAAATTGGATCTTTCTGAAGCATATTTGCAACTTCCAGTTGATGATCAAACTTCCAGAATACTAACATTAAATACCTATAAGGGATTATTCAAAGTTAATAGGCTTCCATTTGGTGTTTCTGTCGCTGTGGCGATTTTCCAAAAAAAAATGGAAGAGGTACTAGCAGGTATTGGTGGCGTACTGCCATACCTAGATGACATTTTTATTCAAGGAAAAAATGTTGAAGACCATAATTTAAAGGTAAAGCAAGTTCTAGAACGCTTGCAAGATTCTGGAATTCATCTTAAACGTGAAAAGTGTAAATTCGCATTTCCCGAAATTGAATTATTGGGATTTCGTGTAAATCGGAAGGGTATTCAACCGAGTTTTGATAAAGTAAAGGCTATTCATGAGGCACCAACTCCAAAAGATAAAACTAAATTGCAAGCCTTTTTAGGAATGTTAAATTTTTATGGCTGTTTTCTAAAAAATAGATCTGATTGCTTAGAACCATTGCATGAGTTACTCCGAAATGACAGAGTTTGGCTTTGGACGCCTAAACATGATAAGGCTTATAAAGCAGCAAAAGAGTTATAAAAAAAAAGATGTCGTGTTAACACATTTTGATGAAACACTTCCGGTTAACTGTAACTTGCGATGCTTCCTCTAAGGGAGTGGGGGCCGTCTTAAGCCATGTTTTACCTAGTGGTAAAGAATCCCCTATTGCTTACCATTCTCGTACTTTGTCAAAACCAGAAAGGAATTACAGTCAGACAGATAGGGAAGCTCTTGCCATAATTTCTGCTGTCAAAAAGTTTAATCAGTATCTTCAGGGGCGTAGATTCAAAATTATAACTGACCATAAACCACTTTTAGGACTTTTCAATCCAAATAAACCGGTGTCACAAATGGTTTCACCCCGGGTACTTAGATGGAGTTTAATTTTAGCTGCATATGACTATGAAGTAGAATAAGGGAAAGGTAAAGAAATAGCTAATGCCGATGCTCTAAGCCGATTACCTCTACACACTCCTGAACTTGATATTCCTGCCCCGACTGAAGTTCTATTGCTAGAGTCATGTCCTGTAACGCAGTTAGATGCAAAGTTGTTATCTTCGGCTACTAAAAAAGATCCAATACTATCCAGAATTTCCTTGATGATTTTAAATGGTTGGCCTGCCAAAATGACCGACATAAAATTCAAACCCTTCTTTAATCGTCGTAATGAACTAAGTGTTCATCAAGATTGTGCCTTATGGGGTAGTAGAGTTGTCGTACCTACTGCACTCCAGAATCAAGTTCTCGTGCTCCTTCATAATGGACATCCTGGTATAGTCAGAATGAAAGGTCTGGCGCGTAGTTACGTGTGGTGGCCTAACATAGATAGCGCCATTGAGAATACTGTTAAGACTTGCAGTATGTGCCAAGAAAATCAGAAAGCTCCTGACAAGGCACCCATTCACCCTTGGGAATGGACAGAAAAGCCATGGTCTCGCCTTCATGTAGATTTCGCCGGTCCTTTTCAAGGGAAAACTTTTTTCATTTTAGTTGATTCTTACTCAAAGTGGCTAGAGGTTGTACCAGTTTCCTCCATGTCGTCATCGGCTGCCATTGACAACCTAAGATCTATTTTTGCCACGCATGGACTTCCAGATTCAGTCGCATCTGATAATGGTAAAACGTTTAGATCCGCTGAATTTCAACACTTTTTAAGACGAAACCAGATTCAACCTATTTTTGTAGCTCCCTATCATCCATCCTCCAATGGCCAGGCAGAAAGAATGGTGGCTACTACAAAGCACGCTTTGAAACGGATCATTCAAGGTAATTGGAAGATTCGCCTATCTAGATTTCTGTTTGCTCAGCATGTACCACTACTGGTAAATCACCGGCTGAAATTCTAATGAATCGTCGTTTAACATCATTGTTGGACAGATTACACCCTGATCTCAATAAAGATATGAAGATCAAAAAAGAGAAACTAGCTGAGGCAGACAAAAACAAACGACTACGACAATTTCAAGAGAACGATCCCGTGTATATTCGCAACTACAGTTCAGGGCCATCTTGGATTCCCGCAAAAGTTACAGAAACAACAGGGCCATTATCCTATAAAGTTCAAGATTTGGTAGATGGTATTATTCACAATCGTCATGTTGACCAGGTTCGAAGCCGTGTACAAGATGCGAAAACGTCTACAGAGCCTTCTGTTATTCCACCTTCGCCAACTCCAGAAAATGATCCAGTTACACCCGATTCACCAACAGAGTCCGATCCTGTGTGTCAGCCTGAAATTAAGAAACCAGATCTTCCTACTCTACGACGCTCTGAACGCTCCCGAACCTCACCAAAACATTTAGAAGATTATGTCCTGTATTCCTAGGGGGAAGGAGTGTTATGTATTTACCAATGCCGTTAGAGATCGTGAAAAAAGGACTACAACTTTCACTCCCATGCTTTACTCCCATGATGCTTTTTATTATTCTTATGTTCTATGTTCTTGAGATGTGTGTATTTTTTGTGCGTGAAGTTATGTGATGTATCGTAATAAATGTATGTTAATTATTATTAGCGTAATATAATTCGGCGGACCCGAACACAAACATGATACGTTTTGGATCGATTCTGAAGATTCGTTCCTTTTGAGACCCAATCACCTAGATACGTATACATTTTATGTCCGAAATTTTGAATTTACCACCGATTTTTTTTTAATTGTCGGAAAAATTCAGAAAAAATATCACGCTTGTTTGAAAAAAAATTGCGCGTAAATGCCGCATCGCTTGAAATTTTATCTTAAAACACGTAAACGCCGTGGCATTTCTTCCGAAAATTACGGTACTGATAATCTTATTTTTTTAGCCGAATTACTGTAGCTATTATGCATCACGAAAAAATTTCGTAAATTTGTGTTAAAAAATTATGACTAATGGCTTCTTATTTCGAACCCTGATCGAAATATACGTTCGTAGATGGTGTATAGCCCGCGGACTATACACTGATGCATCTCTGCGGGTTATACACGAACTTTTTTTACTGCACTGCTCGATTTAAGGGTGCGGGTTATACACAGGGTGCGGGCTATACACCCGAAAATACGGTATATATATATTACTTACCTATCATATGTAGTATAGGGTAAATCTTGCAATCGTTTTGAAAATCGAAAAATAAAATTTGGCGGATTTGCATGTTTCAGATACTCGAGATTCCTAAAAACGTATTTTAAGAAAAAAAATGCCGTCTGTCTGTCTGTAAGCGCTTTATCTCCCGAACAAATTGAGATAGAGACCCTGTTTCTGAGGCACACTGGTCCAATTTATAAATGCATACAAAATATATATTTTTAAAGGTATTTGAAACTATGTTCTAAAAATATTCTGAAGCAGGTAAAAATACTTAAGGAATGTTCAAGAACATTTTTAGGCATGGACTTTCCATTAGAGAGAAATAAAATGTAAACTGTAAAAGTGATCCACCTTGTACCAGTACCAGTCTCTTATTATAAAATCTGTCAAAATGGTGATTATCTTTTCTTTAACAGAAACCTGCCTTAAACAGAAGCATTGCATGGTCCTGATATGGATTAACATACAGTTAAATTTGCTGAAAACCTACCTGTAAGTGATTTTTCATTTGTCACTTTGATCACTTTTTCACTTTGATCACTTATTAGCATTTCCATCATAGAAAGTTTTAATTGGTACTTATAGTCCAGCAGCCGATCGCATAAAATTCTAAGTCATCAAGCACAAGAAAAATGCCTTTGTTTTGTGGAAGAGTAGTCATAGGGGAATCTAAGCATACATGTCTGCCGGAAGCGAAGGGGTGCATTAGCCAAAAATGAATACCACTAGTGGTTGACTCGTAGACTTAACAATATGTTTTCCTGCACTCAATTTTCCTTGGTTTCATACATTTAATTTTATGGCAAACACAATGTTAAACGTATAAGTGAACCACGAGTGGTATCAATTTTTGGCTTATGCACCACTTCGCATCCAGCAGACATGGATGATTAGATTCCTCTATGACTACTCTTCCACAAAACAAAAGAATTTTTCTTGTGCTTGATGACTTAGGGTTTTGTGTAGTCATTCTTGGACAATTATAAACACAGTAAAATCTATAAAAGCGGGATCTTTCTATAACGTAATCCTGTCTAAAATGGAAGAGTTTCGGGATACCGATAATTCATTACACTTCTTTTAATGGAAGTGTAAAATGATTTTTTTTTTGCCAGATCCTTTCAATCGCATCTTGACAAGATTGACTGTGCTTAGCCAGGTCAAAAATTAATTTATTTTTAATACACTTATAAATATTTTTCTACTAAAAAATATAAATTTATTCTAAATTTTATCAAAATCAGAAGTCTTTATAATTGATAGCATACATTTGTGAAAGCATTATGCCTCAAAGGAAACTATAAATATTCAGAAGACTAAAGTCATGGTTTGTAATTCTTTGTTGTTTATATACACCGCTACATGTACCACGAATTTCAAAGGTTATATGAAAGTATAAGAAAATAGCAACATCAAAATAGAATTTTTCATTACGTACTGCTATTTACTTTTGAAATGGAGTAGAACTAAATAGATTGGTACTACTTGGTAATACCGTCGACCCAAAAAATATCGCCAAACTATGGGATTAAATGCCAATAATGTCGCATTCAATGACATTAAATACAATACACGTAAAATATATAATGTCATACATAATGTCATTAGGTGATTTTTATTTCCATTTTTTATTTGTATTTTTATTAATATTTTTCTAAGTATTTCTTTTTTCGTTATTTAAAATAAAAAATTATTTTTATATATAATTTGGCTATGAGTTTGGCGATTTGTATAAATTTTGCAGAATTTTATAACCAAGTTTACCAACAGAATTTGCATATTTAATAATTGAAATTATCTTATATAATACTTCAGAACACCCGGTAATAAGTAACTATATTCTGATGATTTATCAAAAAAAAATCTAAAAAGGACTGATTAGGTTCCAAGAATGAACCATGTTGAGAGTAAAGTTAGGAAGGATATAACATTTGAAAACACTTTAATACATGTCAGTGCATAATAAAATCTCATTAAGACCTTATTCATACTCACATCTCCTATCGTCTGTGAAGTATCTGTAAGCAATATTAAACTGGGCAATCACTAGTCACAATTGTGGTAATTTCAGATGACTGAGACATTTTTCTGCGAGAGTGATTTTTGCAACTCTGGAAAGGGCACTTTGAAATTCGGGAGAGAGATAGCACTTATAGGCGATTAATGAGAACAAAATCCGAAATGTTCCTAAGAGACAATTTGATGCTTCAAAAGGGGCACCCCCTTAAATTTGACGCTAATCAGTGTAAAAACCGTTTCCGATGTTTTTTGTATCATTTTGAATTCGTACAAAAATTTTAAAAAAAATTATAGTTACCTAACAGTATTAATGAACAAAAGCAAAATTACTATACTAAATAAATAAAAAATCTGCCCTTCAAAATCAATTTATGTATTTAAAAATGACTCCAGTGGAAAAATTCAATGTTAAAAATAACCATTATTATGCAAAATCCCAGGTTAACGTCAAAACCTTCCAATATCCCTCTGCTCTTTACCTAACTATCAAAGGGACTCGAAATAAAAGATCTCAAGCGAGAAAGAAACATTGATCTTCAGAAATATTCTTCAGATTTATCTAATGAGATCTCTATATATCGAATAGCCAACCTTGACAAGGAATATGTTGGATTTAAAGGAACATATACATCAAAGTTTTCTGTAGAAAGGAATTCTGCACTTTTGAATTTTTCACCAAACTTTTAAATACCAGTTTCTTATTTCTCGCTCAATGATTGACGAAAAGTCTTTTAGAGCTGAAAAGACATTATCAGCATGTTTTAGAACAGAAGATACTAAATCATATTCAGATTGCTTAAAGCATTTAAAAAATGGCAATAAAAGTTTACAAATAAACAGTTCAAGAATAGAGTCGCTTTTATTAATTACGGGTAGCACATTATGTTATAATATTACAGTAGACTCCCTCAAATCCGCACAGTTTGGGACCAGAGGTTTTACAGATTTCTGGTCATTGCTTTGTTTGCATTTTTTTAAACAGTCATTTGAATTTAATAATGATGCAATCGAAACTATAATGAATGCTTACAATAGTATAATAAAATATTTAAATGTAATAAATTAAAATAATAAAGATTTAGATAATTTTTAACATGATAAAAATTTTAAAAAGCGGAGGTCAAAAATTAATTATCAATAATGTATGATTAAATAGTCATTATACAGATGAGATGTATTTTTCCTAAATTATTCAGTGCAACTTACCTCATAAAAGTACTTTACTAATTTATATCAAAACCGTAAAATAAGGAAGTTTTATTTCAGGTTTAGCCAGACTTAATTACAAAATAATAATAATAATAATAATAAATTGATTAATACATAAATATATTTGGTAAGAAGATTGTGAATATCTTGAATTTTTCAGAAATAAATTTATTCTTCCTTCGTGAAAAAACATGCATTCAGTAAAATTTAAAAAAAATACAAATTAAAATATATATGGAATAGATATAAAGCAAAAAAAAAAAAGTGTCAAATTTTGCATTTATATCTGAACTGAAATCTTCATTTTTTACATCTGTAAGTTATGTGTAAATTTTAGAGAGTTGCGGATTAAAGGGTTGCAGATATATGAGGGAGTCCACTGTATTTGATATAAAATTATAAAATAAGCAAAAATAAAGGACTCGAACAGTGTGACATTTATTGCATTTGTATAAACTGGTCTTTTTCCCTTAACTGTCAGCAACAGATGGTCCATCCATTGTCCCATATTATCTTAGCAGGTATACTTATTCTTCGGGACCATCAAATGATTCCATTTACAGGATGATTCCATATTCTCCAAAAACCTGCCAAGAAGGAAACACAATTGTTAAATGTTCCATTTTAGATAGATTTCAAGTTTTAGGAACTATAAATATGTAATTTTGTTTTCGTGTAATCTTCACTTTCTTTACCTTTTAAGATGGGTCACCTTTAGAGAATTCATTGCAATATATTTATACACTTCACAGGTGCACTGCAGAGAGAATGTGTTACAATAGTTTCAGAGGATATAGTCAAAACGGAACATGTTTATGTTGAAAATTTGCCTAAAAAAAATCATAGCCTTGGCAAAAAATGTAACTTTGAAAAATGCCGTTGAAAATTTAACATTATCAACGCCTGTCTAAAAAGGAATTTTACATGGTTTCTTTGTGATTCCGACTCGGTAGTTTTGAGTGTTGTTAAACGCATGATTCAGAAACCCAGATATTCGTTTGAGGTGGTTGAGTGCACGGCATATGCTTGTCGATGTCACTGGTTACATTATTTAATTACATTGTAAATTGTATTAAACTGCCGCCTTTGGCGACCAGTTTGGTCTCCCTTGAATGTACACTAACCATTAGATCATGTTGATTTTATTCATAATTTATTTTCATTGTTCAATTTTTTGCCAAATTAGACGATTCTGTTTGAGAAATAAACACAGATGTCATATGCACACCACACTGGCGTGATTGCAACAAAATGGCAATTATATGTGCCTTACATGTTAACCCAGCTATTGTCATTTATTTATAAGTAAATTGTTTGTTTACTTTTATTTTCTTTTTTTTAATGATATAAATTGTTTTATTCTATAATTATAAACTAATTTTTTTATTTAATATTTCCTTTTTAAAATAGTATAAATTAGTTAAAAATATATATATCTAACTGGTAATTGAAAACGAAGTTTTCTCCAAATTTGCGCCAGAAAAATAACGCGCTAATGTGGTGCATATATGACATCTGTGGTGATAAATCATGAACTCAGTATTTTTATTCAAGCCTAGTGCAGATCGCCAAATATTGTACCCTTGGCACTTTTTCGTATTTCATTAATTATTTAAAATATAATTATTTAATCCTTTTACTCATTTCATTTGTAATACATAACTTTAATTTGAAACTGAAAAGTTTGAAATTCATCACTTTTATTTATTCTTTTTAAGTAAAAAAAACGCAGAAAAATAAAGATATTTTGATGCTCCATAATTGCAGCAAAATAAACAAAACATATGTAAATTGCATA
This sequence comes from Maratus speculifer, assembly GCA_964019185.1. Lineage (NCBI taxonomy): Eukaryota > Metazoa > Arthropoda > Arachnida > Araneae > Salticidae > Maratus > Maratus speculifer. Next base: position 357,324,327 of record OZ025296.1, read on the forward strand.
AATCTTACCAAAGGACTTTTACATAGTAACACATAAGATGTGTTTCCTTTGACTCTTGCCCTTAAACGACTAACAAATAATTCTGATTTTTGTGCCACATACGTTAGCATAATATATAGATGATACCTAATGTTTCAGCAATAAACATTAAAATTTAGACCAAAAACAATTTCTGAAATCCGGAGTAGAGATGTAAATTTTCCGGAAAAATATAAGTGGCGGAAAAAATCTGGTTTTTTACCGGTTTTTTTCGGAAAAAAACAGAAAAATTGGAAAAATTGATTTTTCATGATTGTTTCTCCCGAATAAATTATATTTTCTTAGAGAATATTAAATAATAAACATTTTTTCCCATTTATTTGTATTAAAAGAAAATTATTTTCACTTTTTTATTACAAAATAAAAAGAAAATAGCAAAACCTGCTTTTAAAAGTTTTTTTTTTTTTTTTTTTTTTTTCGCAGCCTAAGAATTTTTATTAAACGCTATTGTTTGTTACATCATATCTCTGTTGAAATGATTTTTCAGTTACATGTTTAACTACCAATTGACCTAATGTAAAAACCTGAGCCAATATGTCTGCAGTTTGGAATGAAATAAATTATGCATTCCATTTACATAAGTATAGTTTTTAAGTAAATAATACTAGTTTAAAGAAATTATTACAGTTTTGTCATTATTATGAATATCAGTATTCAAAAATTCTATTGTTGTTTAAAAAATACATATTTTTACATCATTACATTTTTTTCTTGCAATTATAATTTTATCTCCTTTAAAAAATATGTTTAATTTTGGTATAACTTTCCAATCTCAACTCAAAAAAGTTTTGATTTAGTTTTATAATCTAAATTCAAACAAAACTAAGTTTTAGTTTGGCTTATTCAGGTCTGCAACTAAAAAATAGCTGTTTATTATATTAACTACTATATTAATTATACTATATTAATTAAAAATAGCTGTTTATTATATTAACTACTATATTAATTATACTATATTAATAAAAAATAGTAGTGTTTATTGATTGTTAGATTTTTACTCAGTTGTACTTTTCTAATGCAAACTGTCCATGTTTTTGCAACATTACTGTACATTATGGAGGTAAAATGGACGTCAATTTTAGATTCAACACCTTGAAAAAACATTCAATTAATCAGCTATAACGAAATCTTGAAAAATGCAGCATAGTAGTGCCACCTAAAGGACAATTTACACCAAAAACTAAACAACATTAATATATATCATGAACTGTCTGAAGCTGTAGTTTGATTTAAAAAAAAAATTGTCCTTTAGTTCTTGAGATAGAGCTATTGCGATAATCATGAATAATGCAGCATAGCAGCGTCATCTGTTGAGCGATTTACACCAAAAAATAATGAGCACGAAGTTATGTCAAAGATTAACTTAATCTGCAGTTTTATGAAAATACATAAGTTCTTGAGATGGAACTATTGTGGAAATTGTGAATAATGCAGCATAGCAGCGCCATCAGTTGGGCGATATACACTAATAGCTAAACATCTCTAGTTTATATCAAGGTGTAACTGAATCTAAAGTTTTGTGAAATTATGCACATCAGTTCTTGAAATAGAATGCCCATAAAATTTTTGTCACATACAGACTCACAGAATGACAGATATTTTCCAAAAACCAAATCATGTTCAGGACCTTCTAAAACGTTTAAATACACCAAAAACTGGAAGTAAAATTTTTCACACATTCAATATTTTCTTCTTGAAAAGATAGAAAAAGTAATAAATGCATGCTTGAAATTTTATGTTTAATTTTTAATTTTACCATTTCCATTAATCGGCATATTATTGAAATAATTTTGCACATGAATTAATTTTTTAAAAGAGAAGTTGCATTTAATAATGTATCTAGATTTTTTTTTCATGTAATCCTGTTTTTGTGAAATTGTGAACTTTGTGTATATACTTGTACAAAATAAAATCAGAATTTGTGAATAAGATATTGTTACTATATTTAGGTTCCTATTTAGACATTTTTAATAAAGTTATTTATACATATGTACAACTTGATAAGATTCAGCTGTTATATGGCATGAGATTTTTTTCTTCAATCACTGTATTTGCAAAAGATTCAATTTGTAGATTAAAGTTTTTTCTGAAATGTCTATTTTTAAGAGAAATTTTGCAAAGGGTCTTGTGTTTCAAACAAGAAAGAAAATGTGAAGGATCCTTTCAAGTCTTCTCAAACAGATTTCTGCTCAAAAATCATATTACCCACATTAAAGTTTTCATGTGGGACACTCAACATAAAAATAAATAAAATGAAAAGTATGAGAATGTAGCTATTACAAAATTTTCAATATATTATTTCATACATGAAATTTCAATTTTTCCAGTTCGGAAAAATTGAAAAATAAGCCTTCGGAAAAAAACTGAAAAAAACCGTTTTTTTTCCCAATTTTTCCGGTTTTTTTCCGAGCATTCCCATCTCTAATCCGGAGAAATTCTTACTAAACACTAATTCTAAACACTTACTAAACACGCATTTTAAAATTCTATCGCCACAAAAATAATTTATTGTCTCTCTGTTCTTTGCAAAATGTACCTTCGTTCCTTTAGAATTTAGATAGAACAAGTGATAGAAGATCTTAACATAGAATTTTTTCCTTAACCTTCCTACTACTGCGACCGGGTATATCCGTTCACTTGGCTGCAGGTTTCACTGCAGTTGAAGATTTATTTAAATTAATATAGTTCTACAAATATAATCCAGTTTAAAGAAATTAAGTTATGATTGATGCTTTGCATATGCGTAACAAAAAAATCATACCATGAGAAAGAATTCCTCTTTTATTAATATTTTAAAAATAATTGCAGAGAACCTTACAATTTTGCCCTTTTCCTCGACTGTCAGGGGGTTAAGTTTCCTTTGTATTTTATTTATAATAAGTTATTTATTTTTGAAATGTTGCTATTTATTTTATTTACAATTTAATCTTTATACTGTTAGGAAAGGCATCTTTATTCACCTGAATTCAGATAATTGCGAGTCTACTGCAGTTTTAATACAAAGGTAAGAATTTCATTACAGTGTATTTTCTACATTGATTTTAAATTTTTGTGATATTTTTTTAAAATGTAATATAAAAACTAATATTAATTTTATTTTATTGCAGATTTATTTCTTTATTTTTTAATGAAACGTAAATATTGATAGTATTTATTTTTATTTTATTGCAGATGCATAAAACCATTAATCTAACACATGACATCATTCAAAATATCTTCAAAGTGTAAAACAAGTGCAGCAAAATATTTCTTATCAGAACTTTTTGAAAAAGCAGATTCTAACTCAGAGCCAGGAACACCTTTTAATTGTGAGCTATGCAAGAATTCCTGCCAAAACATTCTTTTTTGTGTGAGGTATGCAACAAAGAATTCTCTCAAAAGGGCCATTTAAGCAGACATCTGTTAACTCATACTGGTGAGAAACCTTTTGTATGTGAGGTATGCAACAAGAAATTCTCTCAAAAGAGCAATTTAAGCAGTCATCTAATAACTCATAGTGATGAGAAACCGTTTGTGTGTGATATCTGCAACAAGAAATTCTCTCGAAACGAAGAATTTAGGAAACATCTATTAATTCATACTGGTGAGAAACCTTTTGAATGTGAAGTATGCAACAAGAAATTCTCTCAAAAAGGCAATTTAAGCAGGCATCTATTAACTCATACTGGCGAGAAAACATTTGTGTGTGAGATATGCAACAAGAAATTCTCTCTAAAAAGGTTTTTAAGCAGCCATCTGTTAACTCATACTGGTGAAAAACCTTTTGAATGTGAGGTGTGCAACAAGAAATTCTCTCTAAAAAGCAATTTAAGCAGGCATCTGTTAAACCATACTGGTGAGAAACCTTTTGATTGTGCGATATGCAACAAGAAATTCTCTGAAAAGTGCCATTTAAGCAGACATTTGTTAATTCATACTGGTGAGAAACCCTTTGAATGTGAGGTATGCAACAAGAAATTCTCTCATAAGAGCAGTTTAAGCAGCCATGTGTTAACTCATACTGGTGAGAAACCGTTTGTGTGCGATATATGCAACAAGAAATTCTTTCTAAAAGGCCTTTTAAGCAGACATTTGTTAACTCATACTGGTGAGAAACCGTTTGTGTGTGATATATGCAGCAAAAAATTCTCTCGAAAGAGAAATTTAAGCAGGCATCTATTTATTCATACTGGTGAGAAACCATTTTTATGTGAGATATGCAGCAAGAAATTTTCTGAAAAGAGTGATTTAACTAGGCATATCTTAATGCACACTTCTGAAAAACCTTGTATGCGAGATATAAAACAATAAATTCTCTCAAATGTGTGGTTTTATCAAGCATCTGTTAATTCATAATCGTGAGAAACCTTTTGTGTTGTGATATGCAACTAGAAATTTTCTCAGAAATATGCTTTAATTCATGTTGAAGAGAAACATTTTGTGTTAGAGCTATGTGTTAAAAGATGTTTTTCAAAATATGTGTTTAAGGAAGCATCTGTTAATGTCATACTATCGAGAAATATTTTATGAAAGATAAAGTTATAAAATAAATTCCAAAAACGCCATTTGTGCTATATTTTGCACCTAAAATTTGTTAATTGCTCTTAACTAATCGTAGCATATTCTGCAAGTAAAGAAATGTTTCTTTCCGTTTGTTACAGTGCAGAAAAAAGAGCAGCGAATAACAAAAATTTGACTATTGAAACCATTAAGTTAGCAGACCAGGAGCTATAACCATGAGCCTTGGCAAAAAGCATTTTATTTTTAAGATGCTTTATATTACCTGAAAATATCACAAATTTCTATTTTTTTACACTTATGAGCCTGTAAAATTTTATAGTGATTGATAGTACTTAAGTGAAAAAAAACCTTTGTTAAACCTGATTTCTCACAATAAAATTCTTTGATGGTAAAATTGATTTTCTTATCAATATTTAAGCTGAAAATATTTGTTTTGAAAAGAGTATGTCCCTTCGATTTACCAATAATGTAAAAAAAATAGTGTATTCATGTGTCGGATACACAGGTTGTTATTTTGAAATGTAGGAATAGTCTGACGATATTTGAAATAGATTAAGGTTGGTTAAAGTGTTTTAAAATTATGCTTTTTTAAAGCTTATATTAAAAGAAAGAATTCTATAAACTGATTATTTCCAACTGAGCGAAAAATTGCTCAGGCCAGAAATGGAACCCAGATACTTGGCTTACAAGGCCAATGCATTACCTGTTAGCTCACTGGGCGATAGCCGGCTGGGATTTTTCCTTCAGATAATCTTATTTTTCATAACATCTGATCTGTCATTAGACAGCTCGACAGACAAAACTGCTGGTAATGGAATTCCATATAACGGATGGGTACCTAGATATAGTATTATTTTAACACAAACTGATTGGTAAATTTATCATATGAATTGATTATTTCCTATTGAGTGAAAGTATTCTAATTTAATTATCATGTCATTTCTGATACCTATTGTAATCTTTTAAGTTCCTTAATTTCAAAATCGTCTTTTCTGATTGTTTATTCGTAGTGGAATAACTGGCTGGTGTGAGTTTTAAATGTCAATAAATATTGGGAAAAAATAATGAAATATTTGCTTATCCCAGCCAATTCTGTCTCTAAAATTTCCACTGTACTGAAAAATGTTTATGACTTCGGTATATAGCTCATGTCCATCTGACTATGAATTAACTCTATTGGATTACTCAGATTACCATGTAATGGATGTGAGATACTGAGGTTTACTATGCCACATTTCCTATTGAAAATGAATTATGTTATAGTCAATCAGAGTAACTTTGCCCCACTTTTACGAAACTTTGATCCATTCTGCCGTGGTGGAACTATCATGAATTCTTTCCAATGAGCTGCCAAACACACACTAGTGCATCTGTCTGTATTTTTCAGAGCAAAATCTTTGTCGTTAAGTCAAGTGATGGAACAGATAAAATCTTTTTTTTCTCTCTTTGTGTCCAAAGTTACCCTGGTGACTGTATCATATGTAGTTTCTTCAGAAAGACGCTCAGGTAGTACTTGTTTACCCGTCGACCAAAAAACTATCGCCAAACTATAAGATTACATGCCAATAATGGATGATCGTGAATGTTACATTCACTTGACATTAACTACGATACACGTGTTTGTTATGTCATCAAATGATTTTTAATTCAATTTTTTATTTATGCTTTTGATCATGTTTTGCTATTTTATTTGTTCTTTCATTAAGTAACAAAAATATTACATAAATTTATATAATTTGGCGAAATAGGTCGATAATCAAGAAGTACCGATTCTTCAAATAATTTCATGCTATAATACGTTCTATGTGGAAAATTGTTTGTGATTTTACTTTGCATTATATGAAGAAATATTACTGAATGACACGAGTATGAAGTTCTGAAGTTTCCTGAATCATTGTTCCTGCAGAACTGGGAGTGCAAAGTATTTATCATATGTTTACATTTGGTATAGTGTCGATTGTAAGATTTCTTTTTTTTTTTTCAAAATCAAAAAAAAAGTAAATTTTAAGGAGAGCTTATAATCGGGATTTAGAAAAATTAATAAAAAAAACCTTTTTTTAAAACTTTAATGTAGAAGGAACGATGGTGAATAGAGCAGAAGAGATTAGAATCTTCTGCTTTTCACTCGATGCCTGCATAAGAAAAAGGAATCATCTGAAATCTCTCCTTAAAATACTTCATTCTTTAGCTCACAAAATTTAAAAACTTTCTCTTTAATTTGTTAAAAAATATTTTAATAATAAATAATCTAACATCTAAATACTTGCCCTTGAAATTACTTCCATTTTGTTTGTCCCGTCTAATAACAAGCATGCATTGTTTAATCTTTCTAACTCTTTTTCTAAATTCATTTATTTTCTGAGTTATTTAATAAATAAATACTAATATGAAATAAATAATCGTGTGTTTTTTAACAGTGTATACACAAAAACAGTGTTGGAAAATGGTAAGAACGACCATTTAATTTCCTAAATTAAATTTGATTATATTAACTCTCTTATAAACCATATAAATTTATTATCACTTAGTACTCAACATAAAGAAAACGTTCTAAAACAAATGTTATAAATATTACATATAATACATTGTATTTTTACTCGATATCACTGAGAAGAAAATGATAACAACGAAACAGATTGTTCTAAATTATAGAAATATTAAATGACAACTGGGCTTCTTTTGTTTTTAATGATTCTTATGCAACATTGTAGCATTGAGTTTACATAGTTTTGAATTTCATGAGTGACAAAACACGTCATATCTTCCAAATTTCAGATTTTAATTCTGCATTCAAGTGATACTACACGGTTTGACCATCTTCCGTTATACAGGGTGTTCCAGAAGTAATAGGACAAACTTTAAGGGGAGGTAGGGGACACCACAAGGACAATAGCACCCCATGGTCGGAAACGTTTTCCTGGCACGGAAGGGACGACACAAAACATAAGAAAGACCAAAAATGGATAAGGGGTGAATAGATGTTTATTATCCTTAATACAGTAAAAAACTAAGAAAAAAGAAAATTAAAGGAACAACGATCGTGATCAAAACAGGTTTTCAAAATTAAGATATCGGGCAGTGATGCACGGAACGCATCTAAAAGCGCATGAATGATCTAATGATCTCGAAAACACCAAGAAAGTCCCGAACTTCCCCAAGAGCTGCCACGATGCGTGTAACAAGTTCCACAGCACTTCCCAGCATTGTCTCAATAGTTTTTCAGCACTAATAAACATGTATTCTTTCCCTGTTCGGGTCCTTTCTTTCTTGTGTTTTGTGTCGTCACTACCGCTCCAGCAAACCGTTTCTGACCGTGGGTTGCTATGCAATTCTGAATCCTTGTGTTGTTCCCTACCTCCCCTTAAAGTTTGTCTCATTACTTCTGGGACGCCCTGTATATTGTGCCCTGTATTCCACAAACATTATTCATGGCATTTAGATTTGGATCATTGGCTAGATAAGTTTTATTTATTTTCATACCACTTTTTGTGTCTTTTCCAGAGTGAATTTACACATTGTTTTGTTGCAAATTACGCAAAAATCCGTAACTTTTCCCCTCAGGTTCAACAAATGGCATGCCAACATTAGAATATAAGTATATCTATTTTGTTTATTTATCTAGGAAAGAAAGTATAAGCTGACCTTCCGAGGAAAAAGTATCCCAAATCATCAAGAAGCCTCCACTTAATTGAAGGATCGAAAATACGTCTTTTTAATTTTCAAAGCCATGCAAATATGGATAAATTCCATATGGAATATCGAAATTAAACTTTTTTCAGCACGGAAAATTATTTTAGACCTATTCGTTTGCTGCTTCAACTGGTTCTCTGCAAACTTTTTTTTTTTTTTTTTTTTTTTTTTTTTTTTTTTTTTTTTTTTTACTGCCAGATGTTAGACGCGAACATCAACGCTTTTTTTTATAATTTTAAGAACTGAGACATGTTTATTTTTGTTTGTACGATCGATATTGATATTAGCATCGTTATCTGCTTCTGCTTCCCAATTCTTTTGCTGTCATTATTTTACTTGGAACAGTGCGAATTATCAAACTTTAGGATAGCTTTGAAAGAACTTTTGGCCTCGCTGTCGATTTTCCAAAAACATAAGTAGCTGGATTCCGTAAAAATAAAATAAAAATGACTGTCTTTGGAAGTTCAATTTTATCATCAATTCTTTGAAACTATGTTACGATATTGTTAATAGCTAGAATTTGCTTTTTAACGAAGTTACAAAGTCTTTTGATTCACCCTGTGATCCAAATGTTTTGCAAACTAAATGAATGTGCTAAGAATGACTTTTAAAGTGTTTTTAAATGATATGCAAATATATCTGCCATTCACATTCCGCAGTTTTAGAAATATCGACTGCGTTCTTATCATTTTGCTTCTGCGTAAACTTAGCCAAATACATATTTTTAAAAATATTAAAAAACTATATGCAGTTTTCGTAAACGATTACTTTAATATTAAATGGAATACCATGTATTAAATTTTCACACAAAGGATTACGTGTCTGCTTAGGAAACGCGAGTTAATTTCTTTGTTTTTATCGCTCCTATCGTTTTGCACCTCGCTATATGTATATATATAAGAATAAATTAATATCTTTATCAAAATTGTCTCCAACCACCAAAATCTCTGCTTGTTTGTTATCTCCCCTTACACTTCCCTCATATCATCTTCTATCATAAAAATTTATAACATTTTAAATTAATTTTTTTCCTGCTCATTTGTGAATTTATTGTAACGATATTTAATTAATAATCTATATTCCCTCCCCCAACTTCCTCCCAAAAGTCCCTTTTCTTCTCCTCCTTTCAGTAAGCATGGTTTTAAAACTTTTTCTTTCCTTTTTTTGTAACTATAGTTTTACAATAATAAAAGGATCATTTAAGTTACCCATTCCCCCGCATCCAAGAAATTCTGTTTCTCCCACATACGAACTTAAAAATTATTTTTTAAAGATTTTTTTATACTGTATTGTTATGTTGTAGTAACAATAAATAAATAATGATCTAACGAGCTCAATAAAATTTCTCTCTTTATCTCCAGGAAAATGGGTGAATTTCTAGACATGAGGGGAGGGAGCAAAAATCTTGTGTTATTTGGTTATTCTTATCTTTGATAATATATTTTGTAAAGAGGGGTGTGGACGTTATTTAAAAAATTAACATACACATTGTTACTATAAAATAATTCTTCACTTTCATAACTTGATTTATTCAAAAATATTATATTTACAAATATGATTGATATGTGAAAGTAACCACAAAATATCCAAGCTTGTACATCCGATGGTGTGAAAGCAATAGTTCGAGTGTGCACACCAGGTGACCTGGCAGCACTAGTTCAAGTTTGTAAACACAGTTCAAGTGACAGAACTAGTTCAGTATCTGTAAATAATTCATTCCAGTCTCCTTCGAAATGGAGATAAAGCAAGAAAAGTGTTTCAGCATCTTAGAAGATGCAAAATGTCCGTCTGTCATACTAGTGCAACATTCTTTCAGAAGGCAGTACAAAAATAACCGCCTTGCTTCAAGTGGATTGAATTGAACTACCCATCTCCTGTACGTATGGTACACATACAACTTGGATATCATTTTCATATAGCAATCCTATTTGTAAGTTTAATATTTTTGAATAAATCAGGTTTTGAATATGAATGATTCTTTTATAGCAATCCTGTGATTCAGAAATGAGGATGGCAAAACTGCAAAAAAGTTCAAAATTATTGTTTTTTCCCGACATATTCCTAGAAATTCTCTTTTCCTTGTTTGTTGAGAAAGGATAAAGCAAAAATTTGAATCTCGGGGAGGATTTCAGATAAATAACCTTACTACATAATAAGAAACAGAGCAGGATAAAAAAATATTAAAAAAAATGTTAAACTAATTTCCGTGCGGACAGAAGTGGAAGTGAAAATTTTATGAGAAAGGAGGGTAATTTTTATGCTGTTTATTCCTTTATTCTTACCTGAGAGCAGCATGGACTGAATTTTTTTTAAATAAGGGTTTTCAAAATTAAACCTTTCTTAAATAAATTTAAAAACGTATGACGGAACGCAATTTTCGCCTTCTTTTAACACAAAATACATAAAATGAACTTTAAAATGTTCAGGTTTACTTAAAAGGAGATTGAAATAATCAACTACAGATGTTGATAGGAAATTTTATTTAAAAACATCTTAGTACTCTCAAGCCTTTAATCATACTCTTCTTCAGAGAATATTTCTATTTGTTTATACAAATACGTATTTGCATTTATAAGCGAAATATTCTCTGGCTTGAGAGTACTAAGATGTTTTTAAATAAAATTAAGTATCGACACCTCTAGTTGATTATTTTAAGTAAACCTGAACATTTCAAAAACCATATGTATTTTGTGTTAAAACTTTGGGTACTTCTTCGTAATCCCGTCGATCAATTTCGCAAAATTATACAAATCACCAAACTAGTAGCCAAATTTTGCATCTTGACATAATTTTTATTTTAAACAACAAAACAAAAATTAAATTAGTAAAACATTAATAAAAATACAAAAAAAAAAGGCGAAATAAAAATCTTTTGGTGGCGTTTTAAATACGGATTTCGTGTCTAATATCATTGAACGTGACATTCACGGTCAACCATTATTAGCATTTAAATTTGCGATTTCGCGATAGTTTTTTAATCGACGGGATAACCAAGTAGTACCAAATTTTGTTTATGTTTTTGGCAAATGAGGGTGAAATATCAATTCCGAAGAATGAGGATTTGTAATTAAGATGATTAGATAAATGGGATCAACAAATAGGACAGACGATTTTTATTATAAATAGAGTTTTAAAAACTAAAATGCTTTGTTATTCATTTATTGCTTGTAGTTTAGAGAGCAACAGATAGAACAGATATTTTTAAATAGCTTTAAACGTTGTATGCTATGAGAATAAGGGGGGGGGGGTAAATGTAAATTGCAGTTGTGTATATATATTTACTATTAAATATTTTTTTAATCAATATAATTATCACTATGCATTTCTGACATTTCAAATAATAATCACAATTTTTTGCATTGATAAAAAGTCTGTTTTTTCTAAAAAAAAGTGCTGATTTTTTTTAATCTTTGAAATTCGGTTGTAGTGATTATTATACTTATTGAATAGTTAATACCAATTCTATTAATTAATTCTGTCACAATGCTTTGTTGTTAGAGAGGGTAGATAGAGTTACTTTTGATTAACAATTGGCATAGTTTAATATTTGTGCAAGTAATAGTTTCTAGTAACAATTTGTATTTTAACCATGTTACGTCAGATGCGGGTAAATAGAAGAAAAGCGTCAATAGGCATGAAGTACATTTTAACATTATTTCTTGAACTACTTGCTCATCCCGTCGACCCATACCGATGACCTTGCCAAATTATACAAACTGCGAAACTAATAGCCAAATGATACATATTGACATAATTTTTATTTTAAATAACAAAAACAAAACAAATAACTAATAAAATATTAATAAAAATACAAATAAAAAAATCGAAATAAAAATCACTTAATGGCATTCTAAACATATAAACACGTGTATCGTATTTAAAGCCATTGAATGTAACATTCACGGTCATCCATTATTGGCATTTAATCTTATCGTTTGGCGATAATTTTTTGGTCGACGAGCTAAACAAGTAGTACCCTATTTCCTTTTCGAGCAATAAAGGATCCTTTTCGGGGGTAGGTATCTCCCCGCAATGGCGGGGCTGTTACCATTCGTGGGTAATGTCCATTGCTGTGTATGCTGTCAACGACTGTTTTAATTCGGAGGCAAAATGTTCGAAATAATTTCGAAACGAAAGTATAAACGATATTTTTACCATATTCTATCTTCAATAGAAGAAAGTATTGTAATCGAAATTTTTTAGACTTCCGGTTTTCGACGGATTTACATGTTTTAGGGGTCAGAGATTCCAAAGAACATGTTTTTACAAAATGTCTGTCTGTCCGTGTGTGTCTGTGTGTCTGTCGCCATTCTACCATCAAAAAGTATATGAAGTTATGTAAAGAAATGAACCAAATTTTTTGTGAATGTTTCTGGCTGTGGCAAGCATGTCCTCCTTCAGTTTTGAAGTATTTCTTCAGAAGGGGGCCGATTTTTGTGCCATTTTCAATATTGTATCGACCAAAAGTATATGAAGTTATGCATCGAATTGAACCAAATTTTTTGTGTATTTGTATGAATATGGCTAGTTGGTCCTCCCTAAATTAAAAAAAAAAATTCGTCGGAAGGAGGCACTGCAATCCCGATTTTTGTGTCATTTTCAATATTGTACTGACCAAAAGTACATGAAGTTATGCGTCGAATTGAACGAAATTTTTTGTGTAAGTGTATGGCTATGGCTAGTTGGATCGCACTGAATCTGAAAAAATATCTTTTGGAAGGGGGTGCTGCAATAGCGAATTTTATGCCATTTTCAATATTGCATCACTTAAAAGTGTATGAATTTAGTTCTAGAACTGAACTAAATTTTTTATATGTCATTATTTTTTGATAAGGAAAGTAGGTCCTCCTTGAATTTGAAAAAAAAAATCTGCCTATCATTCTATTGTCCATCGGCTCGTGCAGAGACGGAAATTCATTTTTACTGCGATTAATTGATTGAAGTAGAAATTTAAGATGAAAATCAAAGTTGGCATGGTATTGAATTAAAATTATTAAAGCATTAAAATGAGTAACTATTTTTTAAAATATTAAAATATACATATGAGATAGAAGAAAGTTTTGGGATTGGCACATCCAACTAGTTTATTCATAAGAATCCACACCATTTTTTTTATTTTATTGATAAAAACTTAATATTTTCAGTATTAAAACTTACCCTAGTTATGATGATATCAGGAATGTAAAAAAACGCCTTTTCACAATAGATGGCGCGGGCTTTCACACTTCTTGGCGCATTCGAAATGATAGGTTCCATTTTTTGTGAACTACAGATTTCCGCATATATCTCCCCTTATCTTTCCTTTGAGGTATAGGAGAAAAGGGATGGGCACGGCTGATCTTTATCAGGTGTGAAGAAAGTAATGTTCATGTTCAATCCGACTTGTCAAGTTTATTTTTCTCTTTGGATCTGCTAATTCTGAGCCAGAATTATTTTGAAAGCAATAGCGATAGTGTATACTGCAATTCAGAAAGCAATCTTTTGAAATTTACTTTTGTTTAGTAAGCTACAGGGACATAATTTTAAAACACATTTTCTAATTCTTATAGATCCTAATTATGATTTTTTTTAAAATTTATTTTGCATCTTTTTTTCTAAACTAAATCATTTTGTTTAATGTATTGGATTGATTGAGGCTATATAGGATTAAATATGCTATACCATTACTGTATATGTATGGCACTAAAAAAAAATGGTATATATCATTCAATAGTAATCTTTGTTATTTATGTATAATGATATAGGATTTGTAGTCTAACATTTAGAATATTGTTTCGCTACATAACGCTTTAAATTAAAGAACTTAAATTCAGAATTTACGCAAAATTGACATATTTAAATTAGATTTCCTCCCAAATTTTCATTTACATTGCTAATGTATTTAACTGGCTAAATTATGGGATAATATTGAGGGGAAAGGTTTTTGCCTATCATATCAGTTAAACTTTAACAATACAAACCTAATTAAAAACTAGTCGTTGGGGGCCACCGTAATACTTACCCATCATGGATATGTATATGAAAATAAAACATGTGAAAACTATTTATACAATGCATTGCAATTCATAAACAAAATTTAAATATTGTTAATATACATAGTAATGCTATATTAAAGAACTGCTGAGGTACCAATTTCGACAAATTATATAAAACGCCAAACTACTCAAGTAGTACCGAACTGCGTAAAAGAATCATCCTTATAACTCCAAAAATAATAATTCTATTAACTAACAATTAACTGCGTCGGATTAAGCGTCTCTTTTCCAATTAAAATATACCTCTGAATTGAAATTTGAATGAAATACAGGGTCATGAAAAATCGAAGAATGTGGAAAACAGGATTACAAATATCTCGGCAACTAATAATCCGATCGACTTCGTTCTACATGCTAAATGTGTGTTATTTTATTGTCTTTTACGTCCATTCCTTAGAATATAAACATTCGAAAATTTTTATATACCTTTCATCAGAACGAATTTTTCGAGAGTCCGAAAAAAACCGTTCTGGATAATCGAGGTTGCTGATATTAAATAGGCTTCGTCCCATTCTTGCATACTAACTACATACAAAATTTCAAGTCTCTATCTCAATTTGTTCGGAAGATAGAGCGTTTACAGACAGACAAACAGACGGACGGCAATTTTTTTTTTCTAAAAATATGTTTTTCGGAATCTTCATTATCTAAAACGTGTAAATCCGTCAAAAAAATTTCGATTTTCAAAACGATTGCAAAACTTACCCTATACTACGTATGATGGGTAAGTAAAAAAGAAAAAGAAGTGAAGCTTGGTAAATAAAATATAATTACTTAGAATATATATACATATATATAGAATTAAAAATATATGCAAAATTTTTTAAAGTAAATTTTATTTCCAATATTGATAACATATGTTGTAACATTTTGATGTTTTAAAGATAGTAAACATTGGTTTGGCTATATAAAAAAGAAGGTGGGAGATCAAAAAATAAATATACTTATAAGAAATACTTTTATATTATGCTTCTGAAACCTGAGACAAATTTTACGTGGCACTGCAAAAACCAATTTAAAATTATTATAAAACATCCCAAAGGTGAATCAGTCTATATATCGATGTTTCTAATGTGCACACATTTATTTAAAAAGTCTAAATATAATTTTATCAATTTTTAAAGCATTTAAATTAATGTATATTTGTTTTTTAGTGTCGCCTCCAAGCAACATTAAGACTAAGGAGATTAAAATAGCTACAATAAAAATGACCATATATTATTCCACTAACTAATGTTAAGTATTTATCTTTTGTACTATTTAAAAATTCTGCCAATAAAATGTTTGAGATCACTAGTTTCATAAAAATATTTTAAAGATTAGTTTTAATATATTTGTTATTTTTTTACATCAATAAATATAGCAAGAGATTATATCATTTTAGATGCAAAAATATGTAAAATTTTAAGATTATCTATTAATTGATTTAAAGCTCAAACAGAAAAATGTACTTTGCTTAATTGCTTTATTTGCTACTTTGTGTAATATTCTAATCTTCTGTAATATGTACTGTTTTGGAACTATATCTGTTTAAAGGCTTCGGCGATTCCATTTATCAATTCCATTTATTATTCCATTTATTATTCCAATTTATGTATGATTGTAAACCATACAAACATTTTTTGGCATTGATACCCTGTTTTATTCAATTCCACTTTCCCTACACAATAAAGTGACGTAGGGAAAAGTGGGGATGAATGGGACAAGAGAAATTTATATATGTTCCCCAAACATAACTAATTTAATAATTTACCTGACTGAGGTCATTCAACAGACATAGCTTCAAGGCAATATCCATAACAGAAGATTAGCTATTGTATAAAGTGTATTTTTCAAGAACCAAAGTAAGTATTTCTGTGATTTATATAACCAGGTGGCTAGGGGGATGAATGAAACAGTGTTTATGAGGATGAATGGAAGTGTCCCTTTCATCCCCAGGGCTATTCCATCATAAATAATATTACATTTTGTCATTACCTAGAAACCAGATGTTAAGAGGAGAAGACGAGGCCACTGTCGTGTTCTAACTGATGCATTAGAAGAACAATATTTGGAAAAGGAAATTGTAAAAAAAAAAAAAACAGAAACCAAGGAAAATGAATTGCCTGCCTTATAGAAATATTTTTAGTAAAGGTATGGACAATGGTGATGGATCTGACAATTTATCATTTCATGAGGAAGATGAAAGTGATTTGAACATGATTTCAAGTGATATGGACCACCAAGATTGCAGCTTGAATAATATAATAGAAGACAACTTTCTCCTATCAAAGATATGTGAAAAAAAATTATTATCACGTTGCTAGGGTTTTAAAGATCAATAATGATAACCTTCAAATACAATTCTTGAGAAAAAAGGATAATAACTCCTTATTTTATCATACCGATCCACAAGAAATTTATGTTGTAAATCTGGAGGATATTGTTATGAAACTACCAAAGCCTAGACATCTGGGAACTTCCAGAACCTAAGGACTGTTGTCATTGGATATTATCTTCAGTCAATATGTAGTAAAATAAAATCTATCACTCAGTTTTCAAATAAAATAACATTTTTAGAATATTTTTTTTCCTGTCCCATTCATCCCCACCATGGGGATCAATGGGGATTTTCTAGGGGATGACCATAGGTTTATTATCAGCTTGCAAATGATTGACATCTAAAGTTGTGCATTCTTAATTTTTCGAATTTGGTAGCATTTTTTTAATGAGGATACTTTAAATTTCAGAAAATGTCCAAAACATTTTTCCAAAAATAAAAGTATCCAAATATTTATATAAAAGGTTTAAATGTAATTTAATCAATTTTAGAAACATTTAAATTAATTTATATTCGTTTTTTAGTGTAGCCTTCAGGCGACATTAGGACTGAGGATGTTTAAAAAGCTACAAGAGAAATGACAATATGTTATTCGACTAACTAATGTTAAGTATTTATCTTTTTTTGGGTCATTCCACGTCAAATGAGCAAATATTTAAAAAAAGTCGTGACCCCATGGTAACCGATCTTAATAAAATTTCATACACGGGTTTTATTCATATTCAAATAGAGCTCTGCAAAATATCTTGACAAAAAATAAATTATTTTAGCAGTTTTGGACTTTTAAAAAACTTGTGATGTAGAACGGCGTGTGTGCAATCGTCCAATGTTGCAAGTTTAAAGCTCTGTATCTCGAAAAGTATTTAACATAAAGGAATTTGGCTTGCAATGCTCTGAATAATTATCTTTTTATTTATTTAGCAATAGCAATCTGGTAACAACGTAATTAATTTTAAATGGGTTGTTAAAATTGAAAATTTGTGAATTTTGAGAAAATTCGAAACATTATAAAAAATTTTAAAAATTATAAAACAAGTGAGAACAAGTGAGGTGAAAACAAGTGAGGTCCATGATACAGTATTATATATGAAGACTGAATTCCCCAAGTTTGATAATTATCATTTAATTCCTTCATCTTCAAAAAAACTTAGAAACTTTAACAAAAATTACAAAATCGTATTTTTTCCTCTTATTTATGCTCAAATAATAATTAAGGGACAGGTCCGTCCTTAACAATATTGCACAGACATAAAGATTAATAAGTCCATAATATGCTCGAAAATTTTTAATAGTGCCTTTTGATTCCTAACATTGAAAAAAAAATATTTCAAAAAGGTATTTTCACGCAAATTTGAATTTGAATCAGCGCGCTTTTTTAAAAATATTGTACGATTTCAATTAAAAATAGTCCTGCCATCTATTGGATTTTAACAATACTAGATAATTAATTCTTCAATTCTCTTTGCTTTTATTATTAGTCTGAAAGAAAAAAAGAAAAGAGAAAAAAAAAAGAAGAAAAGGCGAGAAGTAGCATTTGAATATTTAAAATAGACACTTTTATCTTTGATATAAAGTAATTTGAAAAGATATAAGAGATTTTCTTCATGACTAAAAGAGCAGTAGAAATAATGCCTTTTCCCGTCCTTTTTTTCATAATTTATTTTTTTTACATTAAGGAATAAAAAAGGCATATGAAACTTCTTGTGTTCAAAATATATACTTTTATCTAAAATGTCAAATAGTTTTGAAGTAATAACGCCTGTCCTAAAATTTTTATGAGCAAAAGAAATATTGAATTTTCTTCTTTAAAATTTTCCTTTTCTATATTTTTTCTCAGTAAGGAATAAAAATTCAAATCCTAAATTACGCCAATCTCTTACTTAGTATCCATTCTTATCTGAAAATAATTTATGATATAGTATTTTCATTCCTAACGCGAATAATACAGATTGAAATTTAAAGCATGTAAACAAGAACTTGATTTTGTATCAACTTTTAAAGTGAGTTCAACAATCTGTCCTGTAATCTCTTATTTTGCATTTCTTCATAAATAAACATGTTGTACTCATATGTCAATTTTCATTCAAATCTGTGGCATGGCAGCCACAGCTAATTTGCTCATTTCGCCTAGAATGACCCTTTTACAACTTAAAAACTCTGCCAATAAAATGTTTGAGATCACTTGTTTCATAAAAATATTTTAAAGATTAGTTTTATTAAATATTGGGTACTACTTGGTTATCCCGTCGAATAAAAAACTATCGTCAAACTATAAGATTGCATGCCAATAATGGAATACTGTAAGTGTCGCATTCACTTGACATTAACTGCTATACAAGTGTTTGTTACGCCATCAAGTGAATTTTCTTCAACATTTTATGCATATTTTTGATTATGTTTTTAAAATTTATTTGTTCTTCCGTTATTTAAATTAAAAATTATGTCAGTATACATAATTTCACGAACAGTTTCGCGAATTGTAAAATTTGGCAAAATTGGTCGACGGGATAACCAAGCAGTACCAAATATTGTTATTTTTTTTTCTTTTATATCAGTAAATATAACAAAAGATTATGTCATTTTAGAATGCAAAAATATGTAAAATTTTAAGATAATCTATTAATTACTTTAAAGCTCAAGCAGAAAAACTTACTTTGCTTGTTGAGAAATACACTTAATGTAATGTAACAATGTACACTATGTTCTAATATTCTGTAATAATGTACTGTCTAATGGTCTCAGTGATTCCATTTATGAAACTAAAATCCAATTTATTTGTTATTGTAAACCACATATATATATATATATATATATATATATATATATTTTGCATTGATCCCCTGTTTTAAACAACTCCATTTTCCCTACACAATAAAGTAAGGTATACAATATGGTTATTTAAGCTAAATGAAAAAATGTATTTTAATAATAATAATTGATATAGGCTATTTAACAATATTTTTTACTGTTTGATGGTACTGTTGTAGAATTAACAGCAACTTGAACTAGTAAGAAAAATCATGTGTTAAGCATAGATTATGAAGAACTTTCCAACACTACATGAAATCTTTAACAAGACTTCGTCTTTTTGAAAAATAAGGTTACAGTATATAGTCAAGTATGTATTCCAATACTTTTGAACAGCCCTGTATTTGATGTGTCGGTTGATATACTATATACTATATAGTGAGAAAATTTAGTTTTGTAAAAAAACTCACTGTTTTTGAGAAAGTTGAAGAAATTGTCCTATTTTTCAAATGACGTACTGTTGAGTGTATAAAAAAGTTGTAACTATGAAAGTTGTAGAGAATTTTTTTCTTCTTTAAAATTGTAACTAACAAATGATATGCCATGACAACAGGTCTCGAAATATTTTTTTAAAAAATCCCAAAATTTTGTTGTTTCCACAAAATTTAGCCAAGGTAACTGGTCGGACGACTTTATTTTAGTGAAGTCCGGCACTTCCTTTTCTCCCATTCAACAGATCATTCCGCGAAAAAGCAGTCTTTTCTTATCCTATGGATGAAGTTCCCTCCCTACAAGTTTTGTAACTCTTGAAAGCAGGAAACCTACTCAGAGTTCTTCTTGTCTCAGTCAGACAATACTATAATATATGAAAACATGTGGAAATTATTTATAAATTGCATTGGAATTCCAAAAAAAAAAAAAAAAATTAAGCGTATATTGAAATATTTTTAAAATACATAGTAATGCTCTATTAATGAATTAGTGATGAACCAATTTCGACAAATTATATGAAATACCAAACTACTCAAGTAGTACCGAATTGCGTAAAAGAAACATCTTTATAACTCCAAAAATAATAAGCATATTAACTAACAGTTTACTGCGCCAGATTAAGCGCCTCATTACCAATTAAAATTTATCTTTGAATTGAAATTTGACTGAAATACAGGATCATGAAAAATCGAAGAATGCGAAAACATGATTACGAATATCTCAGCAACTAATTATCCGATCGACTTCGTTTTTTTTGCATTCTTTTCTATTTTATATCTTTTTACGTCCTCTCCTTAAAATAAAAAATTTCGAATCTATTTATGCACCTCAGAACGAATTATTTGAGAGTCCGAAAAAAATAGTTCCGGCTTATCGAGGTTACTGATATTCAATAGGCTTTGTACTATTCATACATATTAAGAACATACAAAATTTCAAGTCTCTATCTTAATTTGTTCGGGAGATAGAGCGTTTACAGACACACAGACATACGGCAAATATTTTTTTCTAAAAATATGTTTTTTGGAATCATCAGCATATGAAACGTGTAAATCAATTTTTTTTCGATTTTCAAAAAGATTACAAGGCTTACCCTACACTACATATGATGGGTAAGCAAATAAAACTATCAGTCGGTGGGCTAACAATTCCTTCTTTTTCTTGGATGGAAATCATAAGAAAAATGAACTCTATATGCCTATGAATTTTATATTCGATTACAGAATTAAGAAAAATTGTTTACAAAATTTGAAAATTAATAATATTAGAGGTAATAGTAATAATAATAGTACGCAATATTTTATTTTTTCTTATTTAATGTAACTTTATATTATGAAATTGTCTTCTAGCAAGGATAATTTCTACTCATTGAATTTAAATTTAGTTTAAAAGTCATTTACATTTCAAAAGTGAAAATGTATCATTTTTTATTGTAGATGTGTTACAAGTGTCTTACGATTTAACATCCTATTATTATTATTATTCCTTATTTTTTTCAGGAGAATTTTTATGATATAAATGTCAACGTGCATTGCCAAAACATAGAGAATGAATTTTATATTTGTCTACAGAATTAAGAAAGATTGTTTACAAAGTCTAAAAACAATAATAATAGTACGCAGAAATTTATTTTTTCTTATTTCATATATTTTATATTATGAAATTAACTTATAGCAAGTATAATTTTCACTCATTGTCATTGAATTTAAATTTAGTTTAAAAAAGTCATTTACAATTCAAAAGTGAAAATTTATCAGTTTTTATGCTAGATGTGTTGCAATTATTTTAGATGTTAATATCTATTATTATTATTATTATTAATCATTTTTTCAGGAGAAATTTTATGACATAAATGTCAACGTGCATTAGTCGTTTTGCTAAAGTGTAGAACAATGAACTTCACATTTGTCTACAGAATTAAGATAGCTGTTTACAAAGCCTAAAAATTAACAACAATAATAATAATAACAATCAAAATCAAGAAAAAATATTCTTTCTTTTAAATTTGTACTTGCAAAGTCTTCAATTTATTTTTTCAAGTTCAATGTTTAGAAAAAATTATTATATTTCTATCTAACGTGTACAATTTATATTAAAATATCCCGTATTTTATTTTTAAATACTTAATTTTCATACTAAAATTTCTGTCTTCTTTTTCATTTTTTCTTCGCTTTTTATATTAAATTTTTTTTATCCGCTTGCATCTTAAATAATCATTAATGTTTTGTTGAATACCGCGTTTCGAGCGCAAAATTAAACCGATGTCCAAAATCGCTTTCCATGCATTTCTTGTTAGCTTATATTAACGATAAATAAACTAAATCTGTTTAAAACGATTTCATAATGCAATTAATGCAATCAATTCAATTTTTTCAATGCAATCCATTGATTCAAAATAGAAAAATAATCATTCAAAGTCCAATTAACTTATTAATCCTTTTTAAAAGTTTAGTTTTTCATACTAAATTTGATGCATTGAAATGAAAATAGATTAAATAAATATACTGAAAACCACGATTCTTCTTATCACTCACAGGAGTTTCTAGAATTACACTGGGAGAACCATTATACAGCTATCAGCTAGATTACCTACCCAGTTTGGGGACGATTTCTCTAGTCCGGGGGGAGCAGTCTCTTCCCCCCGATGGGAAGTGTAAGGGGGCATCTCTATCCCTATTGTGCAACAAGTGGAGTCATGGGGTTGTTGGAATAAACAACATTTTGCATTATTTCTTGCATGGACTGTCCAAATAAAACAGCATTTCTTTAAAACCAAAAGACTTGTTGAAGGATATTTTATGTAATATGGTCTAAAATCTATTCCTTACTGAATTTATTACGGAGGTAATGATAATACATAAAAAGTAGATGTATAAAAAGTATATAACCAATCAACTTTTAATCCATACGGAAAACCAGCATCACCCGTAACTCCATCTGTTAGTGTCTATCGGAAACATGGAAACAAAATTTAATTCAAATTTAAAATAAGGTGAAAATTGCACGTGAACGTAGCAAATGAGGTGCGTTCGTACGAAAAGAAATTTTATAAATATTCAGATATTGCTGTTATAGTAGACAGTACTTCGGATACAGTATAGTGGTCGAAATCTTTGTGTTTCTGTAAATATGCAGGAAGTAAATTTTATTACATTTCAGCAACGTATATCTTATTCATAAAATGTGAAACAGTTGAATATAATTAAAAAACGCCGCAAACAATGTTTCCCCGTATAACATTTTGTAGTGGAATACTTTTGTGTGGCCCAGTAATTTAATAATAAAAATTCTTTGCATCACAGATTGTGCAGAATGTATATTTTAGTGTATATTTCATAGATTCATGCCAATTCTATTATGTTCGATTGAGTGTAACATCATTAAAATGCATTTGAAACTTTTTTCCCATTGACCGTAAAGTAATGGAGTATTTTTATTGTCCCTGTAAATGATCTATGCATCTGACTTTCATAACATTTGAAATGACTCAACAAAATTACGTAATAATTATATGTTTTAGATTTCAAACGATTAAAATGCATTTGAAACTTTTTTTCCCCATTGACCGTAATGTAATGGAATCCTTTTAATTGTCCCTGTAATTGATCTAATCATCCGACTTTCATAACATTTGAAATGACTCGACAAAATTACGCAATAAATATATGTTTTAAATTTCAAACGATTAAAATGCATTTGAAACTTTTTCTCCATTGACCGTAATGTAACGGAATCCTTTTGATTGTCCCTGTAATATATCTATCCATCCAATTTACATAAAATTTGAAATGACTCGACAAAATTATATAATAATTATGTATTTTAAATTTCAAACGATTCGGTTGGGTAGTTTTTGCGTTGTTATATGCGGACAGACAGACAGACGGACGGACTGAGCGACAACAATAGGTGCTACGTATTTAAATAATTACGAACGCACTAAAAAGGTGATACATTTCATCCATAAAACTATACCACTTTTAAGACACGAGTCTTATCTTTCGCCAAAAAAATTTAAATAAATCACTGCAATAGTAAATGCGCTGGAGTGATTTTTAGAATGTATCATAAGCTGTATATGTGAAGATAATAATGATGGTTACCTTTAAAATACATACGGAATATAAAAGTAAAGAATTCTGAAATTTTGTCGTAACATCTAAATTGAAAGTTTCATTATTTACTTCTATGATGTTCAGATTTAAGGCATTTGTGAATTTGAGGGAGTCTACTGTACATTCTTTAAGGTTTCTTTCAAGTTGTAAAATTTTCTGGATTGAGGGAAGATTACCCTTAAAGAATTTAAAAGAGGAATCTCTAGTTGAATCATAAAAAAAACATGGAGCTACAAATCTTAAAATGCTTCTCTATTTGTTACTTTGCAGTAAAAATAAATTTTAATACCTAAATCACCCCACCTTTCCGAAATTATTCCTGGTTATACCAGAAGTCAATTTCCACATAATAAATTTATCCTTTTTAGTAGTCTGCAAAATTGGATTTAGCACCAAAATTGTAAAATGTGCGCTTCCCTCAACACATGGTACCCTCCAAAAAAAAAAAAAATGCTTTTAAATAACAGCATTATTGTTTTTATTTTTCTTAATTTCTGTCAGATTTTTCAAATTAGCAGAACACATACTAGAGAAATTTTACATTATCAAGCCCATGAAACCTGAAATTTATGACAAAATGGATTTTTTTTTCTTTGTTCGAGCAGAGGAACCAGAAGTAACACTAGATGGTACAGTTTCGTCAATTTGATTATTTTGTTTTTTACATTTTTGCAAACTTCAGTGAAATTATCATATGAGGACCCCAGAGCCAAGGGGTATAAATGAAAAAATTGAATAAATTGAGTTAAATGCACAGGCTATCTGGAAATATGCTTTTTTCATTTCAGGTAAAGAAATATAGGTCATTTTCTTATTATTTGGGGAGTTATAGAGATAAACCACTTTTTTCGAAAAACAAACAATATTGATTAATTATACATTTAAAGAAAATTGTACTCTATTTTTTAAACAGTTATTGAAATGAGGGTTCAAAGATTAGAATGCAACAAGCAGATGTTTCCTATTTCAAATTAGTCAATTGTTATTGATGTTCCAAATTAACATTAATTATCTTTAAACTCAATTTACTCCAAATCGACATTTTGTCACTTGTACCCCTTGGCTTCTGAAATCGTCATATGTTAGCACAAGTATCAAATGTACCAATTTTATATCTTAAAATTTTCATACTATCGTTATCAAAACAGGTGCAAAGATTAATCGGATGTTTGGAGCAATTCCCATTTTACTGACTTGGATTATCTTCATACAAAGTATACCAAGATTGCAGATCCTGCCTATAATTTTGATGCTTTAAATATATTAATGAATAAAGTGGTTACTTCCTTTTCCCAAAGAGCAGGCAGTGTTCAGCAGTTTCCCAACATTGTCTAGAGGAAACTTTGTTTGTAAAATGTATTGTTATTAAATATCAGTCATATATATCTTTTAATATATAAAATTTGTATTTTCAATAAATGAAGCGGTATACCGCAAACCCATTGAATTGTGTTGCTTTTTTATTGTGTATGTGACTTTTTTGATGATGGCTAATAATGGTCTGCCACTGGCAATTATTTTTTTCCCTCACCATTATTTAAAAATAATTGTATATTAGTATTGCTTAGAAATAATAATTAAAAGAAAAGCAAAATTTAGAAAAATTTACTTTAATGTGGCAGCCTTGTTATTTTAAAATAAGTTTAATAGAGTAAGTATTTTATTTTGAATATTTATAATTCTTAAATTGGATTAACGCATACATTACATATAAATAAAAATGTTTTATCTTTGTATTGTGTCGAAGCAATAGGTGCGAATAAGAATGTCAATTGGACAAAATGGATTAAACTAAAGCCAATTAAATTAAAATTTGCCAAATGTAGTTATTTTCAAAATGTCTAGCCTATTAAAAATATTAAATGTTAGATATACAAAGAAAAGGCTACTATAAAATACATATACTGGGTTCAATTAACTTTATAAAATTTGTAAGAAAATGTCTAAAAAATCAATATTTCTGCTTCAGAGTTATGCAAAAGTTTCATTCTCCAATTCAATCCTTTTTAAGATTTTTTATATTAAACATAACAATCTTGACACCTGAAATTTTCTTTTATCAGTATGGAAAAAAGTCGAGCTGATACGATGGAGATTGATTTTTTTAAAAGAATTGTGCTAAAAAATTATTTTAAAAATTTTGAATAATCAGTTGAAATAGTTTTCAAATAACTTAGTGCAGTGTTTGCTTTATTTTATTTTTAGAAGTTACTAAATTTGAGAAAAAAAGAGAAATGAATGTTTGGCACTGTCTATATACATCACTTTATTCACAGACATGCTTTATAACATAGTATTTTTTTTTCAAAAAATATCTATAATTTATTGCATAACATAGCATTTCAAAGAACTTCAGTAATTTATCACGAAGTAAAATTTTTATTTGAAGCTAATTTCTAAGTATATGCATTAGTGATTTCTTAGAATTGAGGTTTTGGACAGGAATTCTGAACTTTACTCAAAAATCAAAATATCGTTTTCCTTTTTTTTTTTTAATATTAAAAGAGTATTGTTTAAAATGAAATATGGAGTGGGGAGTAGAACTCTTCTCTGCATTGGTGCTTTTATTTCTATTTCTGTGCAAAAATCCATTTTTAAAGAAATTACTAAACTTACAAGTATTGTTTAATAAAAAGGTATTTTATTTCCTGGATCTAAATTAAAAGATGATAAGACAAGTTACATATTTAAATCAAAGAAAATTGTTTGTAAAATATGTATTTATTACAAACATCTGTAGATAAACAACCAATAAAGAAATTATATTATAAATAACTAAAAAGTATTACAGAATTTACAAGAGCAGAGTAGTGGTAATCGGCGATTAAATATATATATATATACATTTACGTTGTGAAAGGTACTTAGAGCAGTTCAAAAGTATATGGAGTATAGTAAACGAAATGTTTCTTTAGTATTTTATTCTACAAAAGTAATCTAGTTTAAATATAATTATTAACATTAAAATATTTGTATACTAAATACAGATGCCCTTATTAGAGATTTAGATCTTTACATTGAAAATTTAATAATAATAAACTCATGGAAAATATATTAAAGGGTGCCTCTATATTTAATGTAAAAAATGTTGATATTTATAAAATTTCGTAGCATAAAATAGACAGGCATACAGAAATTGTTGCAGAATATTTGGCCAAATATTTATTAGATATTTCTTATTCATTTAAATTGCCCTAATTGGTATTAGCTTACCTCTTTAAAGTTAAAATTCTAGTGTAAATTATGAGAAAAGTAGCTGTAACATTACAACACTTTCTTAGAAGTGTTCTAATATGAAAATGAATATACAAAAGATTTTGTAATGCTATTAAAGTTTTCTTCGTAAACATGCTAAAAAAGATCTGTAACGGCTGCTAATAATTTCTTAGTTAAGATACAACAGAAGTATCTGTAATAGTACTAACCATTTCTTAGTAAACATACTAAAGCACCTGTAACGGCTACTAAGAATTTCTTATCGAAGATACAAGAGAAGTACATGTAAAAATACTAACCATTTATTAGTAAAGATACAAGAGAAATACTTGTAATACTACTAACCAGTGGCATAGCAAACGGGAAGCGGTCCGCCCCGGGTGTCACCCTCTAAGGGATGACACCCAATCTCTTTTTTCAAATCTATATATATATAATCTTATAAGATTTTGGAAAGGGAATTCTTAAAAGATGAAAATTCTAGCAAAGGGCGTAACAGTTAATTTTCTTTTCTTTAAGAATGTGAAAATTTTCTAAATTAGACACGCACAAGAGAAAAACAAACTTATCCAACAAATGGGTAGCGAAATCAAACTTTAAACGAAAGACTCATCTTCTACATATAGACATCGGATTGACTTATGCGGATTATCGGTTGAGTGATGAGTCACTTCTGTGGTCCTTTTATGCAGGACAAAGAGTAAGTAAGGGACGGTATGGTCATTTTTTGTAATAACAGATAATTGTTATTGAAAAAATATGACGGATAGGATGGGGTGTGTGGGAGGGGGGGGACACCATTTACATTCGCCCCGGGTGTCAACCATTCTAGCAACGCCATGGCTACTAACGAATTCTTAGTGAAGATACAAGAAGTATCTGCAATACTACAAATCATTTATTAATATTTATAAAAAACACCTGTAATGTCTACTAATGTGTTCATAGTATGTTCACTAAAGAAGTCTGTGTGCTGTTTACAAAGTTTAAAGCAATAGTGTTACTTAAGAAGCTGTATTGCTGTTTCAAAAGTTTATAGAATCCCAGTTGCCTAGATATTTTCTAGTAGTACTACAGTCTTTTTTACAGTGTATATCAATTTGTTTATACATGAAATCGTTTACCATAATTCAAATATGTTGCAAACAATTCCACCTTTTATTATGTAATAGAATGTAAATGAATAGTAACTTCTTTTCACTGCATATTTTACAGAATACATATTTTAGCGAACTATGCAGTTACTTATAAATTTGAATATGATTGACCAGGTGTAACAACTTTAAAATTCATTTGAAACGATTTTTCCCCTTAGCTCGTAATGTGCTGCGGTGGCGTTAATACGTAAGTACAAAATGTATTTACAGAAATAAAGTAATCATGACAGAAACTTCATTTTCAATAGGGTTCGAGCTAGAGTAAACGTCAATAACGTCTAAAAATTTCATGCCAATCCGAGTATATTTACGAGAGTTAGAGCGTGGACAGACGGCCAGACAAACCAAGTAAAGCATAAACACTTTTCAATTTTGTTGGAAAGTGTTAAAAATGGGTTTTTCAATAATCTTTCTAAATCTCGATTATAATCTCTCCTTAGGTTGGGCTTGTTGATTTTAAACCATTCGGTAGGCCTCCCTACCTAGCTGAAATTATAGGCTCCCCTTAAAAATTAAACTTTTTCTTGCTTTTGAAAAAAAAAAAAAGAAATCTTAGAATCGACACTATACGAAATGTAAACGTATGACAAGTACTTTGCACTACTGTTCTAAAGAAAGCATGTTTCAAGATATCTTAGAAATTCGTACTCGTTTCATTCAATAACTTCTTCAAATAATGCAAAGTAAAATCACAAACGATTTTTCACATACACCACATCATAACTTGGAATTATTTTGAACATCGGTTCTTCTTGATTATCCCGTCGACCCGTTTTGCCAAATAATAGAAATCGCCAAACTGTTACCCAAATTCTATAAATTGATGAAATTTTTATGTTAAATAACGGAAGAACAAATAAATTAGCAAAACATAAGCAAAAACACAAATAAAAAATTGAATTAAAAGTCACTTCATGACATAACAAATACGTGTAATGCACTTAATGTCAAGCGAATTAGCCCATTATTGGAACGTAATCTTATAGTTTGGCGATAGTTTTTCGGTCGACGGGATAAACAAGTAGTACCTGAGCATCTTTCTGTAGAAATCGCAAATACTACAGTCAATCAGCGTAACTTTGGACCAAGAAAAAGAAAGATAATAAAATCTGCTCCATCAATTGAGTTAACGGTAAAGAATTTGGTCTAAAAAATATAGACAGATACACTAGTGTGTGTTTGCAGCTCATTGTAAATAATTCGTCAAGGTTCCACCATGACATAATGGATCAAGGTTTCGAAAATGTGGAGCGAAGTTACTTTGATTCTCTGTACATAATTCATTTTGATTAACAAATGTGGCATAGTTAACCTCAGTATCTTATATCAGTTACATGGTAATACGCGTAATTCGAAAGATTTAATTCATAGTCAGATGGCATGAGCTATACCGAAGTCATAATCTTTTTTCAATACGATGGAAAATTTTAGGGATAGAATTGGCTGTGGTAAGAAAATATTTCATTCTTTTTTTCCAATATTTTTTGACATTTAAAAATCCCACCAGCCTGTTATTCCCTTACGAATAAACAATCAGAACAGGCGATCTTGAAATTAAGGAAATTAAAAGATTAAAACAGGTATCAGTAAGGACACGTCAATTAAATTAGGATACTTTCTTTTAATATAATCCTGGCGAGAAATGCATATTTTTAAAACACTTTTACCAACCTTAACTTATTTTTAAAATGTCATCAGAATGTCCTACCTTTCAAAATAACAACCAGCGTATCAAACACATTAACACACATTTTTTAGCACCTTCCAACAAAGTTGAAAAGTGCTTATTCATTCGGTTTGTCTGTCCGCGCTCTAACACTCGTAAATATACTCGGGTCGTCATGAAATTTTTGGAAGTTAATGACGTTTGTTTACCCAAGCACGAATTATTGAAAATGCAGTTTCTGCCGTGATCAGTTTATTTACAGGGATAGTCAAAAAATTTTCACTACATTACGGCCTATGGGGAATTATCGTTACAAATCTATATATTTAAAACGCTAAGCATTTTCTTTCGACAGTCCGTGATAGCAAACTACTGCATCAAATCACACCATTCTTTTTTTAAATGAAAGGTATTTGGCCACAGATTTGTTATTGTACATTTGTTTGTTCAAAAATTTTATTAATTAGTCACAATTTTCAATTAAAATTTCACATATGCGCATGCGTAGTACATAAGTAAATGTCTGCCTTTGGAGTGACGCACTGCACATGAGTAGAGATCCTCGGTCAGTTAAACTATCATTTTACAGCTAGAAGTTTCGTTTTAAATGCGTCTGCATCTCAAATATAATTTATTCGATCTTATTGTAAACAAGCTCTTCTTTTATCACAAAGTTATTTGTCTCTTTCAGTGCTATTAACAACTCAAAAAGTATGGTTTATTTCGGAAAGTGTCGTATTACACTTAGAAGATAAACTCAGTGATGTGAGGCTAAAAGTTATGACTGGTAATCCTTCTCATAAATTGCCGTTACACACGAAGATTGGAAATGTTAGCATTTTATGTTGTAGCTGATATCAATATATCAAAAAAAAGTTATAAACTTTAAAACACAAAACAGTTTCTGTAAAATCAAAATCCAAATTCCAGACAATTGAGCATGCGTCAACTGATTCTAGAACTTCTGCATTATAGAAGATTACTCAGTGTATTCCTGGTAGTGTAGTGGGATAACGCAGCTGTTTCAAGCTTTGAGTTTTTGTGGAGGATGCAGGTTCGAATCCAAACCCATCAAAATGATTTGTGTAGAATTTTTGTCGATAATTCATTTCAATAGTAACATATTTTATTAGTAAGAAAAGTTTTAGGATTTTTATTATTATTATTATTTGAATGCTTTATAACAGAACAAAATTTAATACTGAATCATATCTTGAAAAAATAATTAATTTATATTTAAAATAGTTAACCTAAAATATTTTAATTGCGATTATCAATTACAGAAATTGAACTGATCTATTATTTTCGTTACATTTTTTCTACCATTATCAAGAATATAAATGTCTGTAAGAAAGAAAAATTTGTCATCAATTTAAAAAAAGGAAAGAAATAGACATTAGTATAACAGCTATAAAATAAATTACATTCATACCCATGATTTAATATTTGCAAAGATGTGTGAAAATGTATAAGAAAATTCAAGTAATAAAAAAAATATATATTATATAGTTAGCTGCATTAAATTTCAAAGTTAGGATTTTAGAGAATGAGACAGATAAAAATAAGTCATGGCAGCTTTGAGTGGTCGCGTAGATATTTTTATTTGAGAGGGGGGGGGAGAAAGAAAATAGGCCGTAGTAAGCAAAAATAAATACCTTACACAGTATTTTTAGTTAAATTTCTGATAAAATACAATAATAATTAGTTGTAAATTATAAACTTAAAACTACTTTACTTCATCGAATACATCAGACCATCTATCGTCTTAAAAAAAAAAAGAAAGAAAAATTTTTTTTGAATAGACAATTTGAATAGACAAATTTAAAAGCAACTAATTAAGAATTAAAGAATTTTTCTGATGAAACATTCAAGCTACTTACCGTTAAATCTTAACGGGCATTATCTAGTGAATTTTAAAGATGTTACACTCTGTAAAACATCTTTAAATTTATATGTATCTAAAGAGTGCCTTAAAATATGCATTTTCTAAAGTATGCAATGAAAAGAATAGTTAATATTCATTTATAGGGCTACACAAAAAAATTCCAATAGATAACAATAAAGGGGGGGGGAATTGTTTGCAACATATTTTAATTATGATAAACGATTTCATATTTAATCAAATTGATATACGATGCTGAGGATTAATATGAGTTATTTCATGCATAATACACAGTGCATAGCATTTAGAGGGACACGCAAACAATTTCAAATAGTATAATCTATCCGAAGTCCTGTATATTATGGAAGATGTCTATCAGATGGATGAAATGCATTATGATATACGCTTTTAAATTTCAATAGATGAATGCATATTATATGGTTATTTTAAATGCCAATTATTACATTATTTAGATTACAGGATTACACAAAAGATCTCGAAAAGGTTAATGAATATGAGCGTAATTTACTTAGTTTTTTTCAATATGCTATGCCTTTTACGATGAAATGCATTTCGTTTACTAAGAAATGTTTGTAGAATATAGATAAAACAATATACAGGGACACGCAAAAACTGGATACATGGATGATAATTTCGGGAAATTTGATTTAAATAGTTTAAAGAGAATTCCTTTTTAAACTAAACTTTAGCAAAATACTTTCGTGTATTAAAAGTACTATGTATTTTACAGGGCTAAACAAAAGTATTCAAGTATGTTTCCGTCTATTAGCATAAATTGCTGAAAGGAAAATTTCATCCAGTTAGGCGTTTTTTTGTTAAACTAAATTTTATCATTACATAGTCTATGTATTAACAGACAAATAAAATATAGGACTTTTCAAAAGTATTGCAATACATTTGGATATGGATAATAATACGTGATTTCTCTGGATAACGCAGTTTTGCTAAAGATTGCAAGAAGTGTTGGAAAGTGCTTCATACTCTATGTTTGATGCATGATTTTTCTTACTTGTTTCTTAATATTATGGGTAAGTCGGGAGGCCATTCCCTGTAAAAAACTACTAATTTCAGGTTCAATATTTACAAGAAAATCAATTTTACCACCAAAGAACTTTATTGTGAGAAATCAGGTTTAACACAAGATTTTTTTCACTTAAATACTGCCAATCAGTGTAAAATTAAGTGTAAAAAGTGTTTTAAGTGTAAAAAAAATAGAGATTTTGTAATATTTTCAGACAATAAAAATAAAATTGTGTGTTGCCAGGACACATGGTTATAGCTTCTGATTTGCTAATTGATTAAATTAATTATTAATTGATCTTGTTTAAATAGTCAAATTTTTCTTGTTCACCGTTTTTTTGTGCACTATAACATTTGGAAAGAAATAGTTCTTAAACTCTGGAATATGCTACGATTAGTCAACAGCAATTAACAAAATTTGGGAGCAAAATATAGCACAGATAGTTTTTTTTTAAATTTATTTCATAACTTTATTTTTCATAAAATATTTTTTGTTAGTAAGACATTAACAGGTGCTTTCTTAAACAAATCTTTTAACACATATCTGTCACACATAATTTTCTCTTCAGTATGAATTAAAGCATATTTTTGTGAAAATTTCTAGTTACATATCACACACATAAAAGGTTTCTCATCATTATGAATTGTCAGATGCTTGCTTAAACGACACAGAGAGAATTTATTGTTTCATATCTCGCATTCAAGTTTTTTCACCAGTGTGATTTAAGATACGTCTGCTTAAATTACTCTTTTTAGAAAATTTCTTGCTTCATATCTCACACACAAATGGTTTCTCACCAGTATGAATTAACAGGTGCTTGCTTAAATCTTCATTTCGCGAGAATTTCTTGTTGCATATCTTACACACAAAGGATTTCTCACCAGTAAGAGTTAACAAATGTCTGCTTAAATGGCACTTTTCAGAGAATTTCTTGTTGCATACTTCATATTCAAAAGGTTTCTCACCAGTATGACACAACAAATGTCTGCTTAAAGCGCTTTTTAGAGAGAATTTCTTGTTGCATACATCACACGTAAACGGTTTCTCACCAGTATGAGTTAACAAATGCGAGCTTAAATATTCATTTCGAGAGAATTTCTTGTTGCATATATCACACGTAAACGGTTTCTCACCAGTATGAGTTAACAAATGTCTGCTTAAATGGCACTTTTCAGAAAATTTCTTGTTGCATATCTCACATTCAAAAGGTCTCTCACCAGTATGACTTAACAAATGTCGGCTTAAATGGCTCTTCTGAGAGAATTTCTTGTTGCATATCTCACAAACAAGTAGTTTCTCAACAGTATGACTTAACAGATGTCTGTTTAAATCTCCCTTTCGAGAGAATTTCTTGTTGCATATCTCACACATAAAACATTTATCATCAGTAAGAATTAACAGATGTCTGTTTAAATCTCCCTTTCGAGAGTATTTCTTATTGCATATCTTACATAAAAAAGATTTTTCACCTGTATGAATTAACAGATGTCTACTTAAATTATTCTTTTCAGAGAATTTCTTGTTGCATATCTCACATGCAAAAGGTTTCTCACCAGTATGAATTAGCAGATGCTTCCTTAAATAATTCTTTTGAGTGAACTTATTGTTGCATATCTCAAACACAAATGGTTTCTCACCAGTATGAACTAACAGATGCTTGATTAAATCTTCATTTCGAGAGAATTTCTTGTTGCATATCTCACACACAAACGATTTCTCACCAGTATGAGCTAACAAATATCTGCTTAAACCGCACTTTTCAGAGAATTTCTTATTGCATACTTCACATTCAAAAGGTTTCTCACCAGTATGACATAACAAATGCCTTCTTAAAGCGCTTTTTAGAGAGAATTTCTTGTTGCATACATCACACACAAACGGTTTCTCACCAGTATGAGTTAACAGATGCGAGCTTAAATATTCATTTCGAGAGAATTTCTTGTTGCATATATCACATGTAAACGGTTTCTCACCAGTATGATTTAACAAATGTCTGCTTAAATGGCCCTTTTCAGAGAATTTCTTGTTGCATATCTCACATTCAAAAGGTTTCTCACCAGTATGACTTAACAAATGTCTGATTAAATGGCTTTTGCATGAGAATTCTTTGTTGCATACCTCACACAAAAAAGACTGTTTAGGCATAAATTCTTGCATAGCTCACAAATAAAAGGTTTTCCTGGCTATGAGTTAGAAGCTGCTTTTTCAAAAAGTTCTGATAAGAAATATTTTGCTGTATTTGTTTTACAAATTGAAAATATTTTGAATGATATCATGTGTTAGATTAATGGTTTTGTGCATCTGCAATAAACTAAAATTAATTAATATCAATTTTTATGCTTCATTTAAAAAATATATAAATAAACTTATTACTAAAATTTAAAATCAATGTAGAAAATACACTGTAATGAAATTCTTACTTTTGTATTAAACACTGCAGTAGACTCCCAATTATCTAAAGTTAGCTGAATAAAAGATGCGTCAGATGCCTTTCCTAATAGTATAAAGAATAGATTGTAAATAAAATAAATAGCAACAGAAACATTTTAAAAATAAATAACTCGTTATAAATAAAATACAAAGAAAACTTAATTCCCTGACAGTCGAGCAAAAGGGCGAATTTGTAAGGGTTTTTTCTCTGCAATTTTTTTATAAATGTTAATAAAAGAGGGATTTTTTCTCATGGTATAATTTTTTTTGTTACGTATGTGCAAAGCATCAATTATAACTTAACTTCTTAAAACTAGATCATATTTGTAGAATTATATTAATTTAAATAAATCTTCAATTGCAGTGAAACCTGCAGCCTAGTGAACGGATATGTCCGGTCGCGGCAGTGGGAAGGTTAAAGAAAAAATTCTATCTAAAGATCTTCCATCACTAGTTCTATCTAAATTCAAAAGGAACGAAGATACATTTTGCAAAGAATAGAGAGAAAATAAATTATTTTTCTGGTGATGGAATTTTAAAATGCAAATGCGTTTAGTAAGAAATTCTCCGGATTTCAGAACTTTTTTTTTAGTCTAAATATTAATGTTTATTGTTAAAACATTCTGTATCATTCAACATAATTTACACTGCAATTAAATAATGTAACCAGTGCCATAGCTAGGTGGACGTCGTAGACTCCTCCACCAGAAACGAATATCTGGGTTTCTGAATCATTCAACAATACACAACACTACTAAGACAGAATAGCTAAGAACGCATGAAAAATTCCATTTTAGACAGGTGTTGATTAGTATAATTTTAAACGGCATAGTTCTAAGTTACATATTTTGCCAAGGCTATGAACTTTTTCGTTATAGGAAAATTTCCATCATAAACACGATCCGTTTTAACTGTATTTTCTAAAACTATTATGACGTTTTCACTTTGTTTTGTACCTGTGAAGAATTTAAATTTATTACAATGGAATCTATGAAAGTGACCTTTCTTAGAGGTAAAGAAAACCAGTATTACTGGAAAACAATCGGATATTCCTCGGTCCGCTCATTCTTATTAAGAATTTTTCTTCCATCACCTAAGTTTCCCCCTTGCTCGCCCCACCAGTGGCCGTGAGGTTCAGACCTCTTAAATGGTAGACGGCAGGTGCTGCGTTCGAACCCAATCGCGGCTGTCGGCCTAACCGTTCGAAGTTTTCGTGATTTTCTTCGAACCTTGCGTAAATACGGGTTAGGTTCCCTTAGAAAGACCCCCACGAACGGCACTCCCCCTGGTCCTATATCCCATTAGTGTAGATAATCGGACGACAAAAATAAGCCAAACCAACCATCCCCCTTGCTCTTTAAAGAGCAATTTTCGATTTTTTTCCCAATTGTATCGTTTTATTATTACCGATCAGATTTTTAATGGTGCCCTCTGATGAATATTAGACATAATGTTTAAAATTTTTCAAGAGGGAGTGTGTTTTATACCGGGGAGACGTGATAGTTGGAACTCTGGGTGGAAGGACAATTTTCTAAATTTGACCTTCATGCCTCATGTGATACATCATTGGAAAGTTCTCTGACCATTATTTCAAATAACATTCCGCCAGCTTTTGTGGGGTATTTAGCCATTTCTTAGCAGTAAGTTTATGCAGAAGCGAGAAATACAAGATAGCACACCTACTAAAAATATGGTTAAACACAAACCGCCCGGCGTTGCCCGGGACCCGTTATGATAGTTTTAAACGCTTAACACTAAAATTATTATCTAAAAATAGTCAAAATTAATCATAGGCTATGAATTGTTCGTAGACTAATATATATATATTTTAAACGCACAAAAAATTTATTAAATGCTTTAAATAAGGCCCAAGGAACCAATAAAAATATCAGGGTGTATGTCTGAAAGAAGACTCCAAAACTCAAGTTTAAAATTATGCACTGAGAAGGGGGTGAAAATGAGTGGGTGAAATATGCATGTCGAAGGGAAATTTCACAGGCTCTGAGCCGGGCCCTACGGGGCCATAGGGAGTCCCAGGCTCGTAAATGGAATTCAAGAACGTGGAAATAAGTGGAAAATAGTTCCAAAAATGAAGATTAGATTAAGGGAGGACAGTTAAATAACAATTCATGGTACAAAAACTTCAAGGGGACCTGTACCGAGACCCAAGGTTCCAGGAATTTATTTCCCATGTAGTTGGACATAAAATATTTCATGTAGTTATTGGAATGACACTAAAATTACATTAAAGAAAATTGCAAGCAATGCAGATCATTTTTAAATTGGTGATAACAAAACAAAAGTTTTTTTTTTTTTTTTTTTTTTTTTTGTAGTGGCTGATGGACTAAAAATTTTGTAAAAAAAAGCGAATGAATTAAACCTTTTTAAAGGGGTTTTATAATAAGGGCCCCAAAAAGGTCAACTGACAGATAAAAGGAGGGCCCTAACAGGAAAACATGTTAAAATGTCGTAGTATGTAGCTCTTTAGATCTATAGTTAGTCAAAATTAAACATAAGGAAAGACTTTTTCGTTTGAATAATATTTTAAAGAAAAGCACAAATTGATTCGGTAAATGTTTTTAAAAAGGACCCTAAACGCGGGTAAAAATATGAGAATGTTGGTCCGGAAAGAAGAGTCTAAGACTCAAATTTTAAAATTTTGCACTGAGAAAGTGAGAAATTTAGCGAGTGAACTATGTTTGTTTCACAAAATGTTCAGGGGCCTTATGATTTCATAGCGGGCCACATTATCTTATATGGATTGTCAAAACATTAAAATATCTAAATAAATTAAGAATCCTAAAAATGAAGATCGGATTAAAAAGAAGCAATTTATATAAAATTCATTATTGCAAAATCTTCAAGGGGGCCTATACCGGGCCCCAAGGGGCCAGGAATGTATTTCGCATGTGGTTGCGTATAAAAAAAATTTTGTACTTATTAAAATAATGGAAGGACGCTAAAACTACGTTAAAGAAAATTGAAAGCAAATTGGCCTTAAGAAAGCGATTGGTAATCAAAATTAATGGTAGCTGAAGTGTGAGAAAT
This sequence comes from Maratus speculifer, assembly GCA_964019185.1. Taxonomy (NCBI): domain Eukaryota; kingdom Metazoa; phylum Arthropoda; class Arachnida; order Araneae; family Salticidae; genus Maratus; species Maratus speculifer. The sequence goes on from OZ025296.1 coordinate 357,362,707, forward strand.
TTTTTGTTGTTCATGTAATACCTAGAAGACCTAAAAAGTTGTTAGAAAAAAATGCTAGTGAATCGGACCATTTTTAAGGGAGTTATAATAGGGGGGCCCGTAGGGGCCAACTGACAGTTAAACCCAGGGCTTTAACATGAAAACATGTTAAAATATTTTCGTATATAACGCTTTAGACTTTTAATTAGTCAAAATTAAGCATACAGTATGAACTATTCGTTGGAATAATATATTTTTTAAATGCTTCAATTGATTGGGAAAATGTTTTAAAAAGGGCCCCAGGGTCCGAATAAAAGTATCAGGATATTAGTCTTGGAAGAAGAGTTACAGGCAACTTTAAAATTTTGCACTGAGAAGATGAGAAATAAAGGAAGTGAAATATGTTTGTCTCGCAAAATATTCATGGGTCCTGAGCTGGGCCTTATGATTCCAGAGGGAGCCATAGTGTCTTATATGGAATGTAAAAAACTTTAAAATATCTAAATATATAAAGAATCCTAAAAATGAAGATCGGATTAAAGGGAAGCAATTTATAAAAAAATTATTATTACAAAAACTTCAAGGGACCCTGTAACGGGCCCCCCATACGGCCAGGAATTTATTTTGCATGTAATTGGGTATAAAAGTATTTTATGTAGTTATTAAATAATGGGAAGACGCTAAATTTATGTTAAATAAAATTAAGAGCATTTTGGATCATTTTTGAAAAAGCAGCACCAAGAGCCTAAAGAAAGCGATTAATGTTCGAAATCAATGGTGGTTAAAGTCTGAGAAATTATTTTGTCGTTCATGTACTAGCTGGAGGACTTAAAAAGTTGTTAGGAAAAAAAGCTAATGAATCGGACCATTTTAAAGGAGCTACAATAGGGGGCCCCGTAGGGGCCTACTGACAGTTAAAACCAGGGAAGCTAACATGAAAACATGTTAAAATGTTCTAGTATATAGCACTTTAGATCTTTAATTAGTAAAAATTAAGCATAGAGTATGAATTATTCGTCGGAAAAATATATTTTTTAAAATGCATCAATTGATTGGGTAAATGTTTAAAAAAGGGCCCCACGGCCCGAATAAAAATATCAGGATGTTGGTCCTGAAAATAGAGTCCAGGATTCAACTTTAAATTTTTGCACTGAGAAGGTGGGAAATTTAGGGAGTGAAAAATGTTTGGCGCACAAAAAGATCAAGGGGCCCTGGGACAGGCTTTATGATTATCTAGGGGACCCCAGTGCCTTATGTTAAATGGAAAAACTTGAAAATATCTAAATGGAATAGATATCCCAAAAATGAAGATCGAATTATATGGAAACAATTTATTAACGATTCACACAAAATTAAAGGGGACCTGAAACGGGCCCCGAGGGTCCTGGGTCATAACTGAAACATAAAAAGGCAAAAATAGATAAATGGAGAAAGGGTCCTCAAAATGAAGATGATTAAATAAAAAAGGGTCAAGTTATAACCAATTTGGTGCATAAAAATTAAAAAGGGCCCAAGGGCCCCGGGCCTTAAAATATTAAAAATCTGAGCCTCAGGTGCATCAGGATCTGTCTTGGATTATCTTCACCTAAAATTTCAGATTTTTACGTGCGATAGAATTTGCTAGCTTTCGCAGACACACACACACAGACAGACGAGCGTTTTTTTATTTTATTAGTATAGATAGGTACTTCAATCTATTTTGTCTATTATTAGAGCTATTTTGTCCATTATGTCGTCAACATTGACTTTGAACAGGATAATGTAACATCATATTAATAAGACAAAAATTATACATGCTTGATTGTACACTAAGTTTATTTTTTCTAATTTTTGCAAGAAGTACTTCGTCTGATTCAAGATTTCTTTAGAGAAACCAACTAACCTAGCAGGCAAAGACTACTAGTACTACATACAGTCAAAGAATCGATAATCGATGCACCCGTAACTTGCAATTTTTTATCATTCGCGCTACTTTACAAATATGAATAGTGAAAAATACAATTTAAAAAATTTACAAATCCCTGATCTAAAAAAGAGTTTTTAAAACAAATAATAAAAAAATTGAAAGAAAATCATAAAAAAAACATTAATTTTTTTAATATAACTCTTTTATTTTATTAATAGTAAAAAGTGGATTGCAGCATTATAGAACATGTGCATTTATTCAAATGCACAAATATGTAATTTTTTAAATAAAATAACTTCAACTAGTCGTTGGGGGCCACCGTAAAACTTACCCATCATGGATATGTATATGAAAATAAAACATGTGAAAACTACTTATACAATGCATTGCAATTCATAAACAAAATTTAAATATTGTTAATATACACAGTAATGCTATTAAAGAACTGCTGATGTACCAATTTCAACAAATTATATAAAACGCCAAACTACTCAAGTAGTACCGTTAAAGTCTGTAAAAGAAACATCCTTATAACTCCAAAAATAATAATTCTATTAACTAACAATTAACTGCGTCGGATTAAGCGTCTCATTTCCAATTAAAATATACTTCTGAATTGAAATTTGAATGAAATACAGGGTCATGAAAAATCGAAGAATGTGGAAAACAAGATTACAAATATCTCGGCAACTAATAATCCGATCGACTTCGTTCTATATGCAACATGTGTGTTATTTTATTGCCTTTTACGTCCATTCCTTAGAACAAAAAAATTCGAAAATTTTTATGTACCTTTCATCAGAACGAATTTTTCGAGAGTCCGAAAAAATAGTTCCGGATAATCGAGGTTGCTGATATTAAATAGGTTTCGTCCCATTCATACATACGAACTACATACAAAATTTCAAGTCTCTATCTCAATTTGTTCGAGAGATAGAGCGTTTACAGACAGACAGACAGACAGACAGACAGACAGACAGATGGACGGCAAATTTTTTTTTTTCTAAAAATATGTTTTTCGGAATCTCTAGCATAATAAATTAACTATTAGATTTCATATTTATCTTTTCATATTATACTGATTAAAGATTTAAAACGCTGTCTAGAAATAATAAAATGATGTATAATCTATAATATTCTATAATCCACAATATTCCATAATCCGCACACCCTTTGGACACAGTGAGTGCGGATTATAGAACTTCGACTGATTTATAGTTCCTAAAACTTGAAACCTATATAAAATGGAGCATTTTGCAATTATATTTCATTCTTGGCAGGTTTTTGTTGAACATGGAATCTCTTCACAAATGGAAACATTTGACGTCCAGAAGAATAAGTACACAAGTACACCTGCTAAGATGGAAATGGGTTTTTGATTGAGCCAACTGGTGCTGACAGTTAAAAAAAAAAAAAAAAGACCAGTTTATACAAATGCAATGATGTCGCACTTATCCAATTTCTACACCATTATTGTTGTTTATTTTATAATTTTATATCAAATACAGTGGACTCCGTCAAATAAGCAACCCTAAAATCCATAAAGCTCTAAAATTCGCACATAATTTACAGATGTAAACAATGAAGATTTTAGTTCACATATAAGGGCAAATTTTGACTTTTTTCGCTGTATATCTATTCCAGATATATTTCAATTTGTATTTTTTTTCCTTTTTATTTACTGAACTCATGTTTTTTCATGAAGGAAGAATAAAATTATTTCTGAAAAAAATTCAAGATATTCACAATCTTCCAGCCAAATATATTTACGTATTAATCAAGTTTTTTGGATTATTAAAGTCTGTGGCTAAACCTGAAATAAAACTTCCTTATTTTATAAATTTGAATTAGTAATGAACTTTTATGAGGCAAGTTGAACTGAATAATTTTAGAAAAATACATTTCATCTTTATAATGACTATTTAATCATATATTATTGATAATTAACTTGACCTTCGCTTTTTAATATTTCAATGATATTAAAAATTATTAAAATTTTTATTATTTTAATTTATTATTTATTTTAATATTTTATTATACTATTGTAAGCATTCTTTATAATTTCGATGGCATCATTAATTAAACTCAACTGACTGTTTAAAAAATGCATACAAAGCAGTGACCAGAAATCGACAAAATTCTAAAATCCGCAAAACCTCTGGTCTCAAGCTGTGTGGATTTGCAGGAGTCTACTGTATTATTATAACATAATGTACTACCAAGATTTAATAAAAGCTACTCTATTCTTGAACTGGTTATTTGTGAATTTTTATACTCAATTTTAAAAAATCTTAAGAAATCTGAAATATGATTTAGTATCTTCATTTTTAAGACATGCTGATGATGTCTTTTCAGCTCTAAAACAGTTTTCGTCAAGAAAAAAGAAACTGGGGCTTAAAAGTTTGTTGTGACAAATTCAAAAGAACAGAATTTCTTGCTACAGAAAACTTTGATACATTTTTTTAATCATACAGATTCCTTATCGAGTATGTTGTTTGATGTAGTGAGATCTCACAATAAATCTGAAGAATATTTCTACAAATCGATGACTCTTTCTCGCTTGAATTTTTTTATTTTGATTCCCGTTGTTATTTAGGGGAAGAGCAGAGAGATATTGGAAGGTTTTAATGTTCACCTTTTTTTTTTTACACACAAAAAAAAAAAAAGAAAAAAGAAGAAAATGCAAATTTTTGTCATTAAATTTTTCAACCGGAGCCATTTTAAAATAAATTAATGGATTTTGATGGACAGATTTTTATGTACTCATATAGTTTTGTAATTTTGTTTTTCCTCTTTGTATGAGACATTTAAGGCAGTTATATACAGTATGGAACCATTTATCCGGAATGATATTTCTAATAGATTGATGTTAGAATCTTAAAGCCGAAAAAAGTGTCATACACTGCTAGTTTGACATATAAATTGCTTGAAACAATTGTATAACTCAAAAATAGGTTTTGGTATTTGAAATGAAACATATATAGTTATATTTTAGGTGTTTTAATTTTTTATGTAGAGAAAATAGAAGAATTTCCCCCCCCCCCCCCCAAGGAATTCCCATAAATTACCGTCTTTCAAACTCTTAACATTTGAACTTATTTGCATCTGATTCTTAGTTCAAGTAATCTAATAATTAATTTAAAATTAGAAGTAATAACACAACCACATATATTCCATAAAACTTATTAAGTGGATTCTACTTTAATGCCCAACCAGTTAACCGGAAAAACCAGTTATCCGGAATGCATCTGACCCCACAATTCCGGATAAATGGTTCTGTACTGTAACTACAAGAAAGTTGGAAATTGTTCTACTAATTTAAAATAATACGAAAAACATCAAAAACGGTTTTTACACTGCTTACACTACAGAATCAAATTTAGAGGGTACCCCACACAAAGCGTCGAAATGTCTCCCCAGAACATTTGGTATTTTATGCTTATGAATCGCCTAGAAGTGCTAACTCTCTCTGCAATTTCAAAGTACTGTTTCCAGAGTTCCAACTTGTGAATGCCCAGTTTAATATTTTTAGGTGCTATTTTTTTTTCAATTTTTCGAAAAAATTGTTTTTATGTTCATAACATTAACACAAGCTATCCAAATAAATTATTTGTTATTCAACGAGTATTTCATTGTCTGAAAGATAATGAATGTTGTTGTTTTGCTTACTATTCAATTAACATTCACATGACAATAGGCTGAGGAAGAATTTTTGGAGATGTTTATAAAATACTGTATTACAATAAGATTTAACTAGTATTACAAATTTCTAATAGTTTTTGCACTTTTTTACACATAATTCTTTCAGGAAAGTAACTTTTATTTTAAATTTACAGAGTGAAATACATGTTTAAAATAAAAGAATCACAAACAGCGAAAAGAGAATTTAGCAAATTACAATAATTATTATTATAACTAAATGCCTACAATAAATGATGTCATATAATAAATGCATAGACCTATACTAAGATTACGACATGTGAAATGTAGCAAAAGTATTTCTTCAAACAAAATAATACTCCATTAAAAGACATGTACATATGTTGTGTAATATAGTTTGTTTTTTACTATTTATAAAATAAAAGATCCTGTCAACCAAAAAACTATCACCAAACTATGAGATTAAATGCCAATGATGGTTGATCGTGAATGCCACATTCCTTTGTGATTAAACACGTTACACGTGTCTATTACATCACCAAGCATTTTTTATTTCAACATTTTATGTATTTTTATTAATCTTATACTAATTTAATTTTTCTTCTGTTTTTTAAATAAAAATAATTGCATATACATACGTTCTTTAATACAGTTTGTTTTTTACTTTCTATAAAATATAAGTTATATTAAAAAATATCTATTTTATTATGATTTTTTTTTAATTTTTTATTATTTACTTTAAAAATCATTTTTGAACCACAAATTTGTAAATTTTCTTAATTGTTTACGTTTGTAAAGTAATGCAAATTACAGGAAATTGTGGATTGTGAGTGCACAGATTATCGATCCTTGACTGTATTTCTCAAATATGAATCAAAAATTGTACAAAGAAAAACACATGCTGGGGAAATGCCGTTTTCCGTTTGTTAACAAAGTTGGCATCATTTGTGAAAGAAATGATGAACAATTATTGTCATTGTCCTGCTTCAAAAAGGGACATTAACTACATTTGTATCACAATAATTTAAAAACTACATTGACATATTAAAAAAAATAACATTATGAAGTACTAAAATACATTCATAAAACTAATCCTTCAATAAAAATAACTTTCGTTTTTTGCTTACAAGTTTTATTGAGAGGTTTAGAACACAGTGGACAGTTTTATTAATTATAAATTTATCCAGTTTATTAATCAACTTTTTGCAGCGACTTTAACAGTGATTTACATAATTTGGTGAAATCAGTCAATAAGATAACCAAGTAGTACCATATATATATATATATATATATATATATATATATATATATAGACCATTGAGTTATAAAGCTTCAAGATCATACAAATGAGGTGAAGCTGGTACCCCTGCTTGTCCATAGGAAATCAGCCATGAATAATTGTATACAGAAAAAGAAACATGCTGGGAAAATGTCGTTCTCCGTTTGTTGTTCGTTAACAAAGTTAGCATCATTTGAGAAAGAAATGATGAACAATTATTATCATTGTATAGCTTTAAAAAAGGAAATTTTTTATGTTAGATACTTATTTGTATCACAATCATTTAAAAGTTACATTGACATATAAAAAAATAAGATTATGAAGTACTAAAAAATATTTATAAAACTTATCCTTTAATAAAAATAACTATCGTTTTTTGCTTACAAGTTTTATTGACAGGTTTAGAACACAGTGAACAATTTTATTTAATTTAAATTTATCAAATTTATTAATCAAGATATATATATGTATATAAATTTATACATATGCATATTCTTTTGGAGGGAAGGGATAAATAAAAAAATAAAATCTTAATTTTGTTATGGTATACAGTAGACTCCCTCAAATCAGCAACTGTAAAATCCACACATAATTTACAAATGTAATTTTTTTATTTTTAATTCAATTCCATATGTTTTTTAATATGTAATTTTTATTAATGTTACTGAATTCATGCCTTTTCATGAAGAAAGAATAAATTCATTCCTAAAAAAGTTCAAGTTATCGTTGATATCACTGGTAATCACAATCTTTCCACCAAATATATTTCTATTTTAATAAAGCTTTTCTGGTTATTAAATTTGTATAACCTGAAATAAAACTTCCTTATTTACAATTTTGAAGTGAATTAGTCATGTACCTTTGTGAGGCATGTTTCATTCAGTAATTTAGAAAAACTGCATCCAATCTTTATAATGAATATTTAATTATATATATTACTGGTTAATTACTTGATCTTTGCTTTTAATATCTAAAAAAATATCTGAAATTTTATTATTTTAGTTTATTACTTTACTTATTTTAATACTTTATTATATTGTAAGCATTCATTATAATTTAAATTGCATTTATTAATTACATTCAAATCATTATTTTAAAAATGTAAACAAAGCAATGATTAGCTGTATTAGCTCAACAGCATGGTTTACCCAGAAGCAACGTCATCTGAAAGGGGGAGGGGGGGCAAAGGAGGCGTTCGCCAATGGTACGGAAATTTAGGGGGTGCGAAATTTATACTTCCAACATTATTTTTTGGGCCTGTTATAAGAAAAAATTGGGGGAGGGTTACGCCAAATTGCAATTTTATCCCAGGCGTAGTTTTCTCTTCGCATGTCCTTGCCCAAAAGTATTATAATGGTTGATGGTGTATTTAGAACATAAACTAGCCAAACATTGCTCATCTAAATACTTCTTATTGTATATCAAATATCAAATACTTCATTCACTTTAGTATAGATATAATGGTTCTCTAATTACATGGTTTGTACACATTTAAGGTAAAAAAATTACCTGATCTTTTGCAGTAAAAATCCATGTTATATATTGTTGTAAAACTCTACACAATGGACAATCTTAAATTAGATAAATATATATATTTTAAAAAGTATGAAATGAAAGAATTTTCAATTTTTATTTGTTTTCATGCGATGCTATTGTTCTGTAGCTTTTATACATTTTATTTGCAAATTTATGATTGGATTAATAATTAATTCAAATTTTCTTCATATACAACCACAATCGAGATGCTGATGGAAAGTAGTACATCAATCATTTCAATTATTAAAAGAAATGCTTCGACTTTTGCCTGAATTTTTGAATTGCATGACCAGTAGGAATCCTTAATTAATGATATTAACTGTGACATCACTGTGGGTACAGTGTATTTTTCTGGAACAGCTAATATAAGAAAATTTTTGCTAAATGCAAAGAAACAATAGAAAATATTTTTTATCAGAGCAGTTACAACAATTACTTGCAACCTAAACTACATCATGAAGATGATAGAATTTCAAAATTTCATATTCTTAAAACCCCTGCCTTTATATATATATATATATGTAAGCTGTTCTAATATTTTGGGTGAATTTTATAACCTTCATATTTATTAATATATGTGATTAATTACTGTTAAGAACAAATATTGTAGGGTTAATCATTTAAAAAGTATTTCTATTTAACTTAACTCAATACAGACAAATTCAGTTTGTGAGGAATACAATGATCTAAAATTAAACATTTAAATCAAACTCTTAATCACAATTCAAATGAATTCCTCGTGTTTAACCCAAAAAATCGTAACTTAAACTATATTTAAGTAAATAGATAGGTGAAAACGTCTACTAGAAAAAACATTTTCATAATATTTTTAATGGTCAAATATCAATAAAAATAAAAGTTGCTATTACATGAAATTTTGTTGCTATAACATGATCAAGTCATAAGCTGGAGAATTTTTAGCGAAGAGGAAAAGAAGAAATACATCCTACCATTCACTTACTTCAGCAAAGAGTTTGGATCACCACGTTTATGTTTTAAAAAAATCAGAGGATACGCGTTGAATATTATATATTTTTTTCTTTATACAAAGCGACGCCAACGCAGTGAATAATTCACCATGGCCGATAGATGACTCAAATTAAAAGTACTTCAGTCGTAAGAATCACAACCACTTTTAATGAATCATTAGTCATTCACAATTCATTCTTTATTGGCGTTGTTGTCTCATCCGTTGTTTGTAATATCAGGTAACTTTTAAAACATAAATTTATTGTATTCAACTTCCTATTAATGCTAAGGTAGGGTAATTTCTTAGGTTTCTATTAAACTAAATATTTTACAATTTGCTATTTGATAATGATTGCACGAAACTTCATGTAACTTTGTATTTTTGCTGATTTATCAGGGAGTCATTAATAAAATCTTTCATTTATAACAGATAATTCTGCTTATTACTATTTATTTTTAAATAATTTAGTTTAATGTTATTCAAATTTAAATTTAAATGCAAGAAATTGGTTTGAATATATATATATTTATGTTTACTTTTAAAACATTTTGCTGCTTATAAGCAGAAATTGATTGAATTCTGTTCAACTGAAACTAAATGTTTTTTAATAATTGATCACATACCGTATATACTCGCGTATAAGTCGACCCCCTAACTTATGTTGTTAAAAATGAGAAAAAATTGAAAACCCGCGTATAAGTCGACCCCCCTCCAAAAAGGGGAATCGTCTGACTTTCCCCGGAAAAGGATATGGACTCTGATTCGTTCCTAAATCAAAGGACTTGGAAAAGGACTGATTCCTCGTTCTGAAATGAAATGACTCCGAAAAGGACCAATTTCTCAGACTCGATCCGAAATTAATTGACTCTGAAAAAAATCGATTCCTCGGAAACCTTCCGAAAAAGACGAACTCCTCTGAATCGTTCCAAAAAGAACGAATCATCGGACTTATTCCGAAATGAAACAACTCTGAAAAGGAAGGAGCCATCAGAATCGTTCCAAATTTGTGTCGTCCGAAAAATTATGCTTAATGTCATAAATCGGAATCGGGGAAAATGACGAAGAAAATTTTCTTGGACTGGTTCCATTTTCTCGGATTTGTTCCTTTTTTCTTGGAATCGTTCCTTTTTTCATTCCATTTTCCTCAGAGTCGTTCCTTTTTTCAGAACAACTTCGAATGACTCATTCCTTTTGGTGAACGATTCTGACTGGAACGATTCCTTATATTGAGCGATTTTGCCCCATGAAACAAAGAATATAAAACTTCTCCCATGTATCCTATATTCCTTCTTCCATGTTTTGCCCATCTCGTTTTTTTAGGTGCTAGCAAACTATTTTCCGATATTTTTTTATAGATTTTTTTAGGTCTCGCGTATAAGTCGACCCCCCCACTTTGAAGTTCTTTTTTTGTCTAAAATTTCTCGACTTATACGTGAGTATATACGGTAATGCAGTACCTTTATATGGTTTATCAAAATTTACATATAAGAACACATACGTTTCGATTCATATTTTTATTGCCGTTGTTGTCTCTTCCATTGTTTGTAATATCAGGTAACGTTTAAAACATAAATTTATTGTATTGAACTTCTTGTTAATGCTAAGGTATTGTAATTTCTTATGTTTCTATTCAAGTCAGTACTTTACAATTTACTATTACAATATTACTTTGAGATTATGATTGCATGAAATTTAATGTGACGCAACCTTCATTTTTGCTGATCTATCATTGAGTCATTATTAAAATCTATCATTTATAACAGAAAATTCCGCTTATTACTATTTATTTTTTAATAATTTAGTTTAATATTATTCAAATTTTAATTTAGATGCAACAAATTGGTTTAATTTTTTTTTATCGGGTTTTTTATATGGTTACATTTTGTTACTTATAAACTGAATTTGAACTGTTCAATTGAAAATAAAGATTTAAATAAGTGATCATATAATGAAACACCTTTATGCTGTTTATCAAAATTTACACATAAGAACACATACGCTTAAGGGGACTCATCACTCATTTGACAACACCCTTTTCATAATGTTAATCCAAAGGGCAGGTTTTTTTCAAATTTCTAACTTCAATTTGAATATTTTTATATGCCATTTCTTTTTGCATATGATAGCTGAGTTAGATCTTTAATACGGCTATTTTTTACTGTTTGGATTTTGGTAACAGATTTTTCTTAAAAGTTATTTTCAATTTCAAAACTGAAAGTACATCTTTAAATCTGGAATCAAATACTAAAAAGTAAAAAATAGATATATTAATGATCTAGCCCAGGTATCTTATGCAAAAAAAAAAAAAAGAATGTTAAAAAATATTGAAATTTATGCGAGAATATCTAAAATTGGTATAACATTATTTAGTGGGTGTATTCATGTGTGTGTAGGCCCCTTCAGGGCCATAGCTAAGGAGGAGCTATGGGCGGCTCAGCCCCCCCCCCCCTGGAAAAAATTCCAAGGTAACTCAATGAACTTCTGTTCCGAAAATTCAAATGAAATTCTGTTCATTCACCTTTCACAATTTTGCAGGATTACTAAATTGTATCTAAAATAAGTGTTTCAACACTCCCTCATCTTCTTTGTACATATGAAGCTAGCATGATGTTTAATTTTGATCAGCTATACACTCAAAATTTTCATCATCCTATAATTTTTTTAGTATAAAATGAAGTTATTAGAACACTTTTTAATAAGAAACATAGTACCTACAATATGAATATGCATTACTTTATCTTTTTGTTGGCAATATGAGAGAAAAAAAAATTATGAGCCCCCCTTACATTCTCTTGAGCCTCCCCCCTACATTCACTTGAGCCCCCCCCCCCTATTGTTCACTTCTAGCTACTGCCCTGGTCCCCTTCAAAAACTATAGTTGAATCCTAGAACAAATGATACACTCATTTGTAGATTTTGGATTGTGTTTAACGAAATTTCATATTAACAAGGTTTGATTATACAGTCAACGATCGATAATCCGCACACCCATAGTCAGCAATTTTCTATAATTCGTATTACTTTATGAATGTAAACAATTAAGAAAATTTATAAATTTGTGATCCAAAAGTGATATTTTAAAATAAATAATAAAAAAAATTGAAAAAATATCGTAATAAAACATCTACTTTTTAAAATTATAACTTTTTTTTTTATTAACAGTAAAAAAACAAACTGTATTACAGAACATATGTATAATTATTTTTGTTTAAATGCATATATATATATATCAATTATTCTAAAAATAACTTTAAAAAGTCATTTTTGAGGTAGCATATTAAATTCATTATTAGATTTCATATTTATATTTTCATATTATACTGATTATAGAATTAAAATGCTGTCTAGGAATAATAAAATGACGTACAATCCATAATATTCTATAATCTGCAATATTCCATAATCCACACAACCTTTGGCCGCAACTTGTGCGGATTATAGAACTTTGACTGTATTTGCTCAGAAAAAAACAGATTTGGCGATAATTTTTTTATTTTTAAAGCCATTACCAAAATAAATGCAAATTTTTTTAATAAAAAAGTCACCACAAAATGGCATTTTGTAAATAAAATGGGTACTACTTGGTTATCCCGTCAACCAAAGAACCATCGCCAAACTATAAGATTAAATACCAATAATGGATGAACTTGAATGTCACATTCAATGGCATTAGGTAAAATAAAGGTGTTTAAAATGCCATTAAATGATTTTTATTTAGACTTTATTTGTATCTTTATTTATATTCTACTAATTATTTGTTTTCCCGTTATTTAAAATGAAAATTACTTCAATATGTGTGATTTGGCTGTTAGTTTGGCGATTTGTACAATTTGGCCTTTTAGGGTAATAACCAAGTAGTACCATAAAATGATATGATTTTGGTTTAAATATCTTGCCATGGTGACCACATTGATGTCTTATTGTACAATGCACTACCCACCAATACAAATATGTTTGGGATGGAGGTAGGGACGATCATTTGTTTCTTCGCCCCACCCCGTCCACTAACTGTTTTTCAGTGTTTTTTAATTTTCCTAATTTCTCTTTTAATCACTTAACCATCTGCCCTGAGATAACTCGGGGTGAAAAGCATTGTTTCCTCATACCCATCACCGGTGAAGTGGTTAAGTTTGCCCGGTTTCAATTTCTCTCATTTTTTTCCCTTTTTTACAGTCAAAGTTGTATAATCTGCACAAGTTGGAACCAAAGGTTGTGCAGATTATGGAATATTGTGGATTATAGAGTATTAGAAATTATACATTGTTTTATTATACCTAGATAGCATTTTAATGCTGTAATCAGTATAATATAAAAATGCAAATGTAAAATCTAATATGAATTAATTTAATAGGCTATCTCAAAAAATGCCTTTTTAAAGTTATTTTATTAGAGAAATTGGTATGTGTGCATTTAAGAATAACTATATATGTTCCATAATACAGTTAGTTTTTTATTGTTAATAAAATAAAATAGTTATATTTTAAAAATATAGATGTTTTATTATGTTTTTTTTTTTCAATTTTTTTTATTATTTATTTTAAAAAAATCATTTTTGGATTACAAATTTGTTAATATTCTTTACTGTTTATTTCATTGTTTACATTCATAAAGTAATGCGAATTATGGATGCATGGATTATTCATCCTTGACTGTACTTGGTTATCCCATTGACCGATTTTATCAAATTATACAAATTAAGAAACATTTTAAAAGACGGAAGGAGAATTAAATTAGTATAAGATGAATAAAAATACATAAAATGTCAAAATAAAAATTGCTTGGTGATGTAACAAACACATATAACGTGTTAAATCTCAAAGGAACGTGGCATTCACAATCAACCATTATTGGCATTTAATCTCATAGTTTGGCAATAGTTCTTTGGTGGATGGGATAACCAAGTAGTACCACGTATATATATCTATATTGAATGAATCACAAAAGGAAATGACTCAGTACCAAAGCATCTTGTTTACAGTTTGTGCTATGTTGCTTTCAATGCTGCACAAACTTTTAAACTGCACATAGCATTGAAATTTTGAATCTTTTATAGAAATTTTTGTTAAACAGAAAGGATAATAGGTAGAAAACATTTGTATTTGGACACATATGTTTTCTCATACTCATCTCAATTCAAAATTACCGTAAAATACCGGTAATCCCCCCCCCCCCCCCAAAAAAAACGAAACAAAAAATCGTACAATAGTTAGAGGGGGGCGCTTACATGGGATTTTTTTAGCGATCGTTCAAGAAAATTTACAGGAATGAATCATCATGAAATGAATGAATCATGAATTTTGATGCTTGGAAAAATTTGGGTTTTTAAAAAAAAAACAAAAACGTAAATTCTGTCAAAAAATCGCAGAAAAAAGGAGAAATTAGTAAAAAAAAAAGGCCAAAACAAGCATGAAAACAATTAAAAAATCTTGAAAAAATGCACATTTCATCAAAGATTTATGATTCATTCATTTCAAACTGATTCATACCACTCCCAATCGCCTTTGAGAATCGGGGGGGGGTAGGGTGCTTTCTCAGGATTTTTTGAAAATTTCAAATTCTTTACAAAATGGGGAGGGGGAGGGGTTGATCGGGAAGGGCGGATTAACGGGATTTTACGGTAAGCCTAACATGGCTCCATCTTATCGAAGTCTGTTAAAATGGATGGGTTTGCTGTTCGATGTATTTTATTATATAGTAGACTCCCTCACATCAGGGCCGTAGCTAGAAGTGAACAATAGGGGGGGGGGGGGGCTCATAATTTTTTTTTCTGTCTCTCTGACACAGAAAAATAAATGAGGGCATAGTCACACTATAGGTATTATGTTTCTTATTTAACTGTTGTAATAAATTCATTTTATGCTAAGAAAAGAATATGATGATGAAAATTTTGAGTGTATAACTGGTGCAAAATTAAACATCATGCTAGCTTTATTTGTACAAATAGGATTAGCGAGTGTTGAAACACTTATTTTAATTACAATTTAGTAATTCTACAAAACTGTGAAATGGTCACAAAACAAAATTGGATTTTTTAACAGAATTTCATTTGAATTTTCGGAACAGAAATTTATTTAGTGACCTTGAAATCTTATCCAGGGGGGCTCAAAATATTTTAGAGGGGGCTGAGCCGCCCAAAGCCCCCCCCCCTTTAGCTGCCTTAGCTCTGCCTCAAATCTGCAAGTAATTTATAGCTATAAACAATGAAATTTTTATTTCACACGTAGGAGCAAAGTTGTAAATTTTTTTACTTTTTTTTCATCTCATATGTATTTTCATTGAATTTTTTTTTTTTTTTTTTTTTTTTTTTTTATGAAAAGAGCATATGTAATTGTTTTAAATCAAGCTATTGTTAATAACAGGGAACAGGGGTAATCACAATCTTTTGACCAAATATATTTATGTACTCTATTAATCAAGCTTTTTTGTTTTTTATTACAATGATTTTAATGTAAATTAATAGAGAGTACTTTTCATAAAAAAAGTGTCATAGAATAAATCAAAGAAAGTATATTGCATCTTTTTTATGCAAATTCAATATACATGATTAATTTTATTTACTTGACTTTTACTGATTATATTTCAATCAATTTTAAGTTATCTTATTTTTATCTTTTTAGTTTATTATTTTACTTAATTATTTTAATATTTTACTACATTATAATCATTCATTATAATTTTGATTGCCTTTATAAATTCAAATTGCTGAGAAAAAAACATAAACTAAGCAAAGACCAGAAATCTGCAAAATTCTAAAATCTGCATAACCTCTGGTCCAAAGCTGTGTAGATTTGAGGAAGTCTACTATACTAAAATAACTAAGTAAAGTAATAATAAACTAAAATGATAAAAAAAAAGATATTTTGTAAAATGATTAAATTGTTGAAAAAGCATGAGTTTAATAATATTATCGAGAATTACATATTAAAATATGGACAAAACATTTTAAATTAAAAAAGTTCTATAATTTTGTCACTGTACTCAAAGTTTTGTGGTTTACATTTGTGCTGATGTGTGGATTTTAGGGTTGGGGATTTTAGCTGCTGTTTTATATTTGACAACAATGAGGGAAAAAATGCATTTTTTGATGATATGAATAAAAATTTACAAAATAAAACCCCTTTAAAACAGTCATATTTAAATGGCTATGCATAGTTTTTGATTCTATAATATTATTTAAAACGAGCTACAGTCGGCTTTCGTTAATTCGAACTCACTGGGACCACAAGAAACGTTCAAATTACCCGAAGTTCGAATTATGGAAAGTATGAAATGAGAACATGCTTAATATGGTACTATTGCAAAGGAATTAATGTTATAGTGTTTTTTTTTTAATTTTTTATGTCTGTTATAATCAGAATATGACTTAATATTAAATTAGAATGTATAAATACATAAACTAATTTGAAGATTAGAAACAAGCACAATGGAAGAAAAATCTGAAACGTCACTGATGGATGGATGAGGCATTTAGAAAGTGGATATTAAATGCATGGGATAACATGTGTACTCGTTCCGAACAATTTTCACAAAAATCAAAGAAAGAAATTTATTCAAATGATCTGAAATCCGTGAGAAAGAAAGGAAGAATGAAAAATCGGAATTATTGTCAGTTCGAATTAAACTATGTCAAGAGAAAATGAGTTCGAATTAATGAAAAAGTTTAACGTTATTCTACCATTGAAAATTTCGGCCCTTCATGTTTAGTTCGAATTAAGCGAAGATTCGAATTATCTGATTTCGAATTAACGAGAGTCGACTGTATTTTATGCCTTCAACATAAATAGTGCTCCCATAAACACTTTCATTTTAATAATCGAAAATTTCTCTATAAAACTGCAAATGTTCATCTCTTTATATGCAATAATTTCCTTAATATAAGACAAGAAATATCTTCATCTAAAATAATTTCATTTACGTTAGTGACAGCAGTGGCTAATATCTCTCTCTCTTTTAAAAAAAGGTACTATTTAGTTATCCCATCTACCAAAAAATGATCGCCAAACTATAAGATTAAATGTCAATAATGAATGATCATGAATGTCACATTTAATGACATTAAGTATGATATGCGTGTTTGAAATGTTATTAAATTATTTTTATTTCGACTTTTTATTTGTATTTTTTTAATATTCTACTTATTATTATTATTATTATTATTTTTTTTTGTTATTTAAAATAAAAATTATGCAATATGTATAATTTGGCTATTTTGTGAAATTGGTCGACTGTATAATCAAGTAGTACAAAAAAAACCTTACATTTTTATCAAAGTTTGAATAGAATTATATGCAATAATGACATGCAAATTTAATTTAATCATCTTCAAATATTTTAGTTGAACTGCATTATGTTTAGGATCTTTAATTGTTTGATGTTCAGAGAATTGTTGTCAGATGAGATACATCATAATTTCAACAGTCATTTAAACCAAATATGGTGTCACGGAAAGAAAAAACTTATTTTTCATCTATATTCTGAAGCTTTTAATATTAATTTTATTAAATAAGAAATTAATTTACAAAGAATTGTTCTTACAACAAAAATCAACAAATCCTACAAACTAACTAAAAGGACTAAATAAAACTTACTTTCAATAAATTTATATCTGGCCATCCCTATAAAATGTTAAAGTTTCACTGAAATAATGAAAGATACCACATAATTATAAAAAAAAAAAAAAAAAGAAAGAAATATGTTGTGCTATAAAGAAAAAATGAACCAAAATCAATAAGTCAAAAGAGATCAAAATATGGATAACAACCCTTTCCAACATATTCTAATAATTATATAGATAAGAAATAATTCATTTTTATATGCAAGGCAAGAAAAATTAAAAGTCAATTGATATAAGCTGAGGTCTTAAAAAACTGATAAAATTCACTTAAAGATTCGCGAAAAAGTATTAATAATACTCCTTTTAAATATACTATTAAAAATTATTTTAAATTGTTAAAGTGAAGCGTGTAAAAATAATCTTGAATGAAATCAAAGCATCCTGAATTGTTTTATTTTTTAAATATATCTACAAGTCTATATTTCCAAGAGAAAATTTGTTAATTTATGTTGATTTTGATTTGATTAGACATTGCTTTGAGGGCTGCAGCAGCTATTGTGTTTGCCTTGAATGATCCATTTTACACAAAGTATTTTTTTAATAATAAAACAACAAATTTCCTTCATTTACGTTATTTACTGAGAGTCGGCATCAATAAAATATTTAAAATCTAAAGTAATCAATTCACGAAAAAAAGCTTTTAATGAAAACCGATTCACGAAAAGTTACTCAATAATCGAATTAATCTCAGATAATGAATGATTGATAACTCAGTTAATCAATTATAAAAATTGTTCATCAGGAATAACAAGTTAATCTCTATTCAAAATTATTTCTCATCTAGATACTATATTTCTGATGAGGATGCTGCTGTAATGTACGATGATACATGTCAAATTTTTCACTAGAGGGTAAATTCAAATCCATATTCCACAGTTGTGAGAAATAAATCAATTCATTTTTCATAAATAAATGTTTTGTTTTGTTTTTTTAATTGAAGGGGATACTTTTCTTAATTCTTGAAACAAATGTTTTAATATTGGTAGATGTGAGAAAGGGAAAAGTCAAAATTTTCTGTTGCAGCTGATTTATTGGTATGATTCATTCCTCATTCAAACTCAGCCACTGTGTCATGTCGTTGGCGTTTCCTTGCTGTTATGTGAAATTGGACGATATGAAAGTTCTCAGCAAATAGACGGCAAATTTTTGAAATATAATAACCTATAACAATAAAATGAAAGAACGTTTTTAGAAGATAATGAACTCTTTACTAAAATAGGTTAATGGTAAGATACGTTTCATTTGCTTACTCTTCTACGAAAATTTCTGTATTTTGTAATAACTAGTTGTTGGGGGCCACCGTAATACTTACCCATCATGGATATGTATATGAAAATAAAACATGTGAAACTATTTATACAATGCATTGCAATTCATAAGCAAAATTTAAATATTGTTAATATACATAGTAATGCTATATTAAAGAACTGCTGATGTACCAATTTTGACAAATTATGTAAAACGCCAAACTACTACCGAACTGCGTAAAAGAAACATCCTTATAACTCCAAAAATAATAATTCTATTAACTAACAATTAACTGCGTCAGATTAAGCATCTCATTTCCAATTAAAATATACTTCTGAATTGAAATTTGAATGAAATACAGGGTCATGAAAAATCGAAGAATGTGGAAAACAAGATTACAAATATCTTTGCAACTAATAATCCAATCGACTTCGTTCTGTATGCAAAATGTGTGTTATTTTATTGCCTTTTACATCCATTCCTTAGAACAAAGAAATTCGAAAATTTTTATATACCTTTCATCAGAACGAATTTTTCAAGAGTCCGAAAAAAATAGTTCCGGATAATCGAGGTTGCTGATATTAAATAGGGTTCGTCCCATTCTTACATACTAACTACATACAAAATTTCAAGTCTCTATCTCAATTTGTTCGGGAGATAGAGCGTTTACAGACAGATAGACGGACGGCAAAAAAAATTTTCTAAAAAAATAAAAAAGTATGTTTTTCGGAATCCCTTCAATCTAAAACGTGTAAATCCGTCAAAAAAATTTTTTCGATTTTCAAAACGATTGCAAGACTTACCCTATACTACGTATGATGGGTAAGTAAAAGTGTTCTAAACTGTTAATACTTATTAACTTGGAAAACTGTTAATTTTAGTTCAGACTTGTTCTAGATCATCTAAAGAACTGATCTACATAAAAAGGAAAGAATAAATTTTAGAATTCCGTTTATTATCATTTGTTTTCCGAGATGGGATAATTGAGGGTATGGTTAAGCTTAGCCTAAGTATTGTATGATGGGCAAATTTTCGATTTCTGTATTAACTTTGGTATATTTTTATTTAGTTATATTTTATAATAAAATGATGAAAAAAATATATTTATAACACTAGAAAGTGTAATTTTAACATTGTAAAACAATTTAATTTACATTTTGTTTCTAAATGTAGTTCAGAAAAAGAAGAATGATTTAAAAAAAAATGTGTTATACACAATAATAACATGTATAAAAAAAGCAAAGGAAATTGAACAAAAAAAAAAAAAAAAAAAAAAAAAAATCTCAAAAAAAAGAAAGTCATAACATCCAAAAGACAAAGTACTTATGAAAACAGATAAATATAAAATTCGATTTTGAAGAAATAAAGCAAGGTTCATGAATAGTAATTAAGTACTGTTCAAAAAATTGCACATTATTTCTTTAATTTAAATAATATGTAAAAAATATTATTTGAAAAAAAGTAAACACTGTGTACTAACTCCTCAACAAATTTTCAAAGAAGAAATTATTGATATATAACAATTTAAAATAAAGTCTACATTTAAAAGATGTATTTAAAATTTACTCAGGGGGGCATCTACACATTAAAATAAACTCTAATTTTATTTTTTCTATAGAAGCACCAAATTCTGAAAGTGTAAATGAAGTCAACACCCTTCCATTATCCTAAAAACAAATTTTCATGATATTCATACGATAGGTTTCTGAGAAATTAATAATTTTAAAATTAGCATATTTTAGAGACTGTATCCAAATTGATGCTCAGTACTCGATTATCGACCAATAGAGCCCCCTTCTTAATCAAGGCATCTTAGGCACCTCTCAAGCAGTCACTGAAGACTGCCAGATTATAGGATAGCATAAGAAATTTTGGTACTACTTGGTTATCCTGTCGACCAAAAAACTACCGCCAAACTATCAGAGTAAATGACAATAGTGGATGATCATGAATGTCTCATTCAATGACATTAAAAAAATTTTATTTGTACTTTTATTAATATTCTACTATTTTTTTTTTGTTATTCAAAATAAAAGTTATGTCAATAAATATAATTTGGCTATTAATTTGCCGATTTATATAATTTGGTGAAATTGGTCAATGGCATTACTAAGTAGTACCAAAGTTTCAACATATCCAGTCATTTCTATCATGAATGACACCTTAAATCATCATTTTGCATTTTTAAAGCATAATTTGAAAATTATTTGGAAGAAAACCTTTTTATTTTGGATTTCCCTAAAGCAGGTCTTAATAAATCTAAATTCATTAAAAAACTGTGGGTTGCAATTCATCATGTTTTCAAATATTAATTGCATAATTCATGTCGTAAAATTAAAAAAAATGAAAATTTAGCATATTTATGTTTTGATATTTTAGTATTAACGCTATATAAAAAAATTAGCACATTAGGAGCATAATTTCAGAAGAAAAATGTAATTTAACATCAGCAGCGCTAAATTTTGATTGCTTATCATTCATGCTTGTTCTATAGGAATCCAGTATATGAAATGCATCAAATGTTTCATTAAAATAAATGTAATAGTCTGGTTTTTAAGTTTTCTCAAAAAAAAAAATATATATATATATATTAGGGATGCACCGAATATTCGGTATCTATTCTGTATTTGGCCTATTCGGCCATGTTACCGAATATTTGGCTAGGCCACATATTAAACTATTCAGTTGAGCCGAATATTCAGCTTGGCTGAATATGAAAGTATTCGGCCTGCCGAATATTCGGTATGGCCGAATATCAAAGTATTCGGCCGAATCCAATACTTAATAAAACCTTTTCATTATTTCTACTTTTAACTGTCAATTTTTTAATTTATATTTAAAATAATTAGAAACAAAATCATTTTTAAATAAAATAGAATGTTTTTACATTATTTATTTGCTGTTTGTAAAGTATAATGTAAGAAAATTAACCATGAGAAGGATTAAAATGGTGATTTATTAGGATTCTCCTTAGGAATAAATTATGTGCTGATACGAGTTTCTAAATTTTGTTTAGTAAATAATTTGTTTCTTGCTTTTCCCCAAATAAAAGTCCTTTAAAAGAAAAAGAAAACTTTTGAGATTAGTAATAGCTATCAAGGCAGACAATTTTTGTTCATGAAACCATAATCATAATCAACTTATTGAGTCATAAGTACATTGTATTTCATCTCATTCTAGGTCAAAACTTATGTGTTCGTTTATTACATTAACAATAAATAAGATAACATATTTTCAACTCACATGCTTTGATTTCTCTAAAATATGATATGATGGGAAGGGTGGAAAATACCACCATTCATAAGAAAAGAACTATGAGCCAAACATACCTTTATTCAGAATTAAGTTGAAAGTATTTGTACTTTATATTGAAAAAAATCTGCCTTGAGTTATTTAAAAAGACAATTATCAGACTGTAAAACTTTTCTTCGGCCATTTTTTCATTATTTGATTTTAAAATGTCTGTTTTGATTCGTAGAAAATTTTATTATTTAAAGTTTCATAACTGCACTTCTTAAATAACTCAAGCCAGATTATTTTCAATACTAAATGCTCTTATAAAAAGCTCTTGGTTATCAAAGTAAGTTTCTTTTATAAAATATTATGTAAAACTGTTTTAAAAAGTAACATTTTAATACCTTTAAATTTTGAAATCTAAAAAATATTTGGAAAGCCGAATATTCGGTGTTTGGCCCAACAATTACTATTCGGCTAGCCAAATATTCGGTATTCGGTTCACCTGTTGGCCAAATATTCGGTATTCGGCCAAAATCACTATTCGGTGCATCCCTAATATATATATATATATTGGTTTTATGGCTCACTTGATCTTGTATGAAAAGATGGGTTAATAGTCTTTATTATTTCAGCCTTGTTTGAACTTTGTTTAGTTTATAATAAAAAATGTTTATGACAGACAGACATAAGAATGATCTTTTAATGGTTCCGTTTTTATTTTTTAAGTGCAGATAATATCATAAGAATTTATCTGACTGGTTTTCTATTTATAACTCTCATTATATACTTATTCTCCATTTGTTTGTATATAAATGCATATTATATATGCATACATAAATAAATTATTGTATATTTAAGTGTTTTTATTATTTTATATATTTATAATGCAGGCGAAATTAGAAGATAATTTTATATTGCAAATGTTTAGATGTGTATATAATATTGCAACACAGTAAAACGTGTAAAAGGGGAATCTTTTTAAAACAATCTAAAATTTCCTGTTTCAAATGGAAGAATTTTAAATTACCAACAAAACAAACAAAAAATTTAGACAGAGGATCGTAAAAATATGAATGATTGCACTTGTTTTAATGGAAGTCTAAAATAGCTTTTTTCCCCATTTCCTTGCAATCACATCTTGACAAGATTGACTGTGTTTTTGCTTGGGTAAGTATTTTGAGTAAATTTAAGTATAACTTTACTTCATTTCTTAATTTCGAAAATTAGTATGCATAAAATGAAGTTTGATTTTTCTAAATAACTGTAGCTAGTAATACAACGAAATTACACAATGATATACCAAAGATTTTACAATTACTATGATCTAAAAAACTTAACCCATACTGAAAAGCTAAATGTATTTTAATCAAGCTTCGCACAATATAAACATTTGCTTACATTAAAGTTGGGATTACCATAAAATTCCGTTAATCTGCCCTTGCCGATCAAATGCCCCCTCACCACTTTATAAAAAATTTGAAATTTTCAAAAAACGCCGAGAAAGCGCCTCCTTCTCAAAAAAAATTGTTGAAAACGGATCGCTGGAAAACGGTTGAATCATGATGAAATGAATGAACCACGAATCTTTGATGAAATGTGCGTTTTTTCGAGATTTTTTAATTGATTTCATGCTTTTTTGGCCTTTTTTTTTTTTTTTTTTTTACAAATTTCTCCTTTTTTCTGTGTTTTTTCGACAGAATTTGTATTAAAAAAAAAAAAAAAAAAAAGAAAGAAAAAGAAAAAAAAAAAAACGAAAATTTTCTCAAGTATTGCTTGAAGTATCAAAAATCATGATTCATTCAAAGAATCACGATTCATTCATTTTATCATGATTCATCCTTGCAAATTTTGTGAAACGATCGCGGAAAAATCCCGCGTAAGCCCCTCCTCTAATTATTTTATAATTTTCCGTCACGTTTGGGGGGCGGATTAACGGTATTTTATGGTAAATTATTAAGTTTAATCCTAAAACTACCAAAAATATTGCTCAATTTTTATTAAAATGTTCTACATCAGAAGAGAAATAGCCCATGTAACTTTAAGAATTTAGGTATATCCATTTCATGTCTCAATTAAAAAAAGCAGCATGTATAAAATATAGTAAGATTTATCTCCATAATTGTAGCTAGTAATACAACGAAGTTACATGATGATATACTAAATGTTTTACTGACACTATGATCCAAACAAATCAGTTCATTCTGAAGAGTTAAATATAGTTAAGTTTTGTACAACATAAACATTTGCTTGCATAAGAATTAAGATTAAATAGTTAAGTTTAACCCTAGAATTACCAAAAATGTTATTCTAGTCTTATTAAAATATTCCACATCAAAATATTTATTTTAAACTAGCTAATTTATTTTTGGTTGGTTTATAAATTTAGTTTATTTTAAAGAAATTTCTGATGTATATTTAACTGTTAGCTGGTTAATATTTAAGAAAAACCCTTTCTAATTTAGCTAAAGAAACTAGGATATAACAAGAATATATAGAATACAAAGAATATAAGATATACTAGAATATAAAGCACAAGCAACAAATATAGTTTATGTTGAAAAAATAGTGTAGTTAGAATTGTGTAAAACAGCCATAACTCTTCTGGGTTTCATGTTCTGCCGTTTTTGATACCCTGTTTGGCCTCAACAGTTTCTCTCGATACCTGGTCGTGAACATCAAGGATGCTAATTCTTTTAAAACAATTTTTCTTATAATTGAGTAACATTTTTTAGAAATATTGGGTTGTGTAAAAGATGATATTGGGTTCTGTTATGTTACTTCAAAAACAATTTATTTTAGATGATTCGAAATAGTTTTAGAGCATACTCAAAATTCAGTGGTTAGTATGTAAAATAGGTTCCATTTAAGCTTTGGATTTCTCACTGTTAAAAAACAAAACCTCATCACCAGCTTCTTCATGCACAAATCTCCTTTTATCCGTGAATTTTCTATAAGCATTATGAACCCTTTCGTGTCTGGTGTACTATTAATGGTACATATCTTTTAATGGAGTATTATTCTGTTTTAAGAAATACTTTTGCTACCCTTTACATGTAGTAATGTTAGTATATGTCTATGCATTTATTATATGTGACATCATTTATTGTAGGCATTTAGTAATAATTATTATTATTTTCTTCATTCTCTTTTCGCTGTTTGCGATTCTTTTTTTTAAATATTTATTTTACTCTGTAAATTTAAAATAAATGCTACTTTCCCGAAAGAAACGTGTAAAAAAGCTCAAAAAGTATTAGAAAGTTGTAATATCAGTTAAATCTTATTATAATGCAATATTTTCTAAACATCTCCACAAATTCTTCCTCAGCTTACTCTCATATGGATGTCAATTGAATGGTATGCACAACACTCGTTATTTCTAAGACAGTGAAATATTCTTTGAATAATAATTAATCTATTTGCATAGCTAGTGTTAATGTTATTAACCTAAAAGTAATTTTTTCTAAAAATTGAAAAAACAAAATCGCATTCGAAAGGGTAAACTGGTAATTCACAAGTCACAATTGTGGTCATTTCAGATGACTGAGACATTTTTCTGTGGGAGAGATTTTTGCAATTCTGAAAAGAGCACTTTGAAATTCCAGAGGGATGTAGCAATTCTAGGTGATTCATAAGCATAAAATCCCAAATGTTCTGGAGAGATACACTGCTCAAAACAATTAAAGGATATTGCAGTTTTAGGTGGATTTTGTATCTGGGAAACTTTTTGCTGATTGATACATGGTCGACAGACATAGTAGGATTTTTGAAAATAAATTACACATGTTTGGCAGAAAAAAATGCATTTTATTGCGCATTTGTGTACAAAAGGAAAAAAAAAACACAATTTGTGCATATCAGAAAAAAAGAATAAGAAAAGGTGTTTTCTTCAAAGAAAATCATTTTTAGTAGGGGGTATGGTTTCCACGGGCTGCCAGCAACGTTGAACACCTTTGAAGCATGGACTCAATGAGGCTATTAATGACGAGTTGGGTATTCTGCCCCACTTTTGCAGAAGAGCTCTTTCCAGTTCTTGGAGAGTTTGTGGGGGTTGTTGGCGGCCAGAAACTCGTCTTCCTAGAGCGTCCAAAACGTGCTCGATTGGATTCATGTTTGGAGAACACGCAGGCCGTTCCATTCGAACGATTCCTTCCTCGAAAAGGAAATCCTCCACCAGGTTTGCACGATGTGGCCTGCAGTTATTGTCCATTAAAATTAAGTTATCTCCCATTGCTGCAGCGTAAGGGACTACAATAGGTCTGAGGATCTCATCCCGATATCGGCGACCAGTCAGAGCTCCATCTCGAATGATGTAGAGATCAGTGCGCCCGTCAATGGAGATGCCACCATACACCAACACTCCTCCACCCCCAAATCTGACACTTTCGTGCACGAAAGCAGGATTATTCCTACTGCCACGGTCCCTCCAGATGAAAATACGCCTATTATCCGGACCCACAGAAAAAAGGGACTCGTCAGAAAACAGAATATTGCTCCATTCATTTCTCCTCCAGTTGACATGCTCGGTTGCCCACTCCCTGCGGTCGCGACGATGCCTTGATGTTAATCTAACACTACCATCGGTCGGCGAGCATACAGACCTACAGCATGGAGCCGGTTTCGGACAGTCTGAGTTGAAATCGTGGTGCCTGTAGCCGAGCGAAGGTGTTGTTGGAGAAGAGTAGCGTTCATGTTTCGGTGTCTCCGAGCTGTTAACGCTAAATACCGATCTTCATTGGGCCTTGTTGCCCGTCTACGACCTTGCCCTGGACTTCGGCCTGCACATCCACTCTCCAAAAAACGGTTCCAGATCCTAGAAATGACACTTCGTGACACTCCATTGGCTTGCGCTACTTCGGCTTGAGTTTGGCCCCCTTCTAACCTACCAACAATTCTCCAAGCTTCTGAATCTGTCAAATGACTTCGCTGAGACATCGTACTCATCGAAACAAAGCAATCACTAAATGCCGATCATCCTTGTCTTCATTCTCTTTTATCCAGTTGAAAGTCAAATTTCATTCGCTGCCGCTGAAGCAACGTTTCTGATGTCAAACTCAAAATTTGCTTACTCCACAGTTTGAAAACCAGAAAAATTTGCATTTGTGATTCTCTTCTATTTTCGGCAAAAAAAATTTCGTTTATATCTTTATTTTATATAAAACTTCAAATATCCTTTAATTGTTTTGAGCATTGTATTTCGATGCTTCGAGGGATGCACCCCTTAAATTTGACGCTAATCAGTGTAAAAACCATTTCCGATGTTTTTCGTTACATTTTGAATTCGTACAAATGCGAATTTTCCTGTGTTCCTAACTGCATTTATAAATAAAAGCAAAATTACAACACTAAATAAATATATAAAAAAATCTGCCCTTCAAAATCCATTAAATTATTTTAAAAATGTCTCTGGTAGAAAAAATCAATGAAAAAATTTGCCATTATTTTGTAAAAACCCAGGTAAACTTCAAAACCTTCCAATATCTCTCTGCTCTTTCCCTAAATGTCATGGAGACTCGAAATAAAAGAATTCCTACGAGAAAAATGCATTGATCTGTGGAAACATTTTTCAGATTCATCGTGAGATCCCTCTACATCGAATAGCCAACCTTGACAAGGAATCTGTATGATTTAAAGAAATATGTACGTCAAAGTTTTCTGTTGCAAGAAATTCCTCTCTTTTTGAATTTGTCAACAAATTTTTAAGCTCTAGTTTCTTATTTCTTGCTCAGTGATTGACCAAAAACTGTTTTATTGCTGAAAAGACATCATCAGCATGTTTTAGAACAGAAGATAGTAAATCATAGTCAGATTTCCTAAGGTATATTAAAATTGAGTATAAAAGTTCACAAATAAAAATTTCAAAAATAGAGTACTTTTATTAATTCCGGGTAGCACATTACGTTTTAATGTTACAGTAGACTCCCTCAAGTTCACACATCTTGTACCAGAGGTTGCGCAGATTTTAGAATTTTGTTGATTTCTGGTGATTGCTTTGTTTACATTTTTAAACAGTCATTTGAATGCAATTAATAATCCAATCGAAACCATAATGAATGCTTACAATAGTATAATGAAATATTTAAAAAAGTAATAAATTAAAATAGTAAAAATTTAGATAATTTTAATACGATTAAAATGTTAAAAAGCAAAGGTCAAGCTAATTATCAATAATGTATGATTCAACTAGCTGTTACCTGTGACTTCATTCACATAACATTTAAAGAAGAATTAATTGATCAATAAAGCAAAAGAATTCGTTGATTAGAAGCATCTGTAATTAAATTTTTATCGCGATTTATAGTAAAAAACTTTTGATGATCTCTATTTGCCGATTTTTCTGCTGGATGAAATTTTTCTTTCAGCGATTTATACTAATAGATAGAAAAATTCTTGAATACTTTTGTTCAGCCCTGTAGTTTGCCTAGTACGTTTAATAGACGAGAGTATTTTTCTAAAATTTAGTTCAAACAAAAATATTTCCTATTACTACTTAAATTACATTTTCAGAATTTATCTTCCAAAGACAACCATGTATCCAGTTCTTTGCGTGATCCTGTACATCATTTTATCTATATACTACAAACATTTCTTAGTTTACTGAATGCAGTTCAAAATAAAAATGCATATTTTATTTAAAAACCACCTTTAAGTAAATTTCTCTCTTATTCAGTAACCTTTCCGAGATCTTTTGTGTAACCCTGTATATCTAACTTGAGCAACTGTTAGCATTTATACACACCATTTAATATGCATACATTTACTGAAACTTAAAAGCACATACCATAATTCAAAATGCATTTCATCCATGCAACAGTCATCTTCCATCATATACAATACCTCGGATATATTATATACTATTTGAAATCTTTTTTGTGTCCCTGAAAATGCCCCCACTTCGTATTATGCATGAAATAAACCGCATTAAGACTCATCAACGCATAGTAATTTGATTATACATGAAATCGATTACTATAAACGAAATATGTTGCAAACTGTTCCTCCCTTTATTAATATGCAATGGAATTCTTCTGTGTGTCCCTGTAAATGAATAATAAGTGTCCTTTTCACTGCATACTTTACAAAACACATATTTTAGTGCACTTTGTAGATGCATATAAATTTGAATGTGTTTCACATGTCTAACATTGTTAAAATTCAATTGAAACGATTTTTCCACATAATGCTGTAATGTAAGGAATTTTTTTACTATCGCTGTAAATAAGCTAATCATGGTAGAAACTTCATTTTCAATAGGTATTTGTGCTAAGGTAAACATTAATAACGTCCAAAAATTTCATGGCAATCCGAGAATATTTATGAAAGTTAGAAAGCGACGAGACCATCAGACAAACCGAAAGCATAATAGTTTTTAAATTTATTGAAAAGTGTTAAAAAATAGAGTCAAAAATATATTAATCAATAGTTTTATTTTTCGTCTTTTCCCTACAAAAATTTCTTCCATTGATAATTATGAGTTTTGAATAAAACTTTTCATTTGTATGTAACTTATAACTTATTAATTAGTATAAGCAAAACATATTGCTCATTCATTTTAAATATGATTAATAATGATTTATCTAGCTCCATTAGCTATTGATATTCATGCCCCTTGTATTTTCATTTTTATACTATTAAGTACCTGTTTTATTTCAACTATGACGTCATATTTTTCCAAGTGGAATATTTTGTTAAAAATATAATTCTGCTTCATTCTTTTTACTTATAATTTATGTCGGTATTTTTGACACGAAAATTCTCATTAACTAAACAAATTTTCTTGTTAAATACATTATAAAAATGCATATTTTTTTTGTTTAAAATATGACGTCATATTTATTTTCTTTTAATTTTTTTTTTTGCATGAAAATTGCTCAATTGAAAATTTATTGCCGCTGAGAAATTATTATTCTAGAGTTTGATTCTCTTGGCAACGGGAAAGAAAATTGATTAAATTTTATCTAAAAAAAGCCTACTGATTCAATATGAAAAATAAAGAAAATTTATATTATTAATTAAAATATTTGAATAAAATAAATAAAACATTGCCTATGCTCATTTCCGGACTATAATCTATCTATATGCAAAGATTCAAAGACATTAACCCATCCGTTTTGAAGCCAACTTCATTCCAACTTTCGGACACACATTCACATTTATAATAATTAAAACGATAGTCATTATAAACATGAAATGTTTTTTCCTGAATTATTCAGTGCAATTCGCCTCATAAAATTACATTACTAATTCAGATCAAAATCATAAAATCAAGAAGGTTTTGTTAGATAGGTTTAGTCAGACTTAATAAAAAAAGCTTTATACATAAATATATTTGGAGAAAAAATTTTGATTACCAGTGATAACAGCAATATCTTGAATGTTTTCAGAAATAAATTTATTCTTCCTTTATAAGAAGAACATGAATTCAGTAAAATTTAAAAAAAAACTACAAATTTAAATGCATTTGGAATTAGTAATATAAAGCTAAAAAATGTCAAATTTTTCCTCTGTATCTGAACAGAAATCATCATTGTTTATATCTGTAAATTATGTGCAGATTTTAGAGAGTTATAGATTTTGAGTTGCACATATGAGAGAGTCAACTGTATTTAATATAAAATTATAAAATAAACAAAAATATTGGTCTCAAAACTCAATCAGTGGGACGTTATTGCATTGTAGAAACTGGCCTTTTCCCTTAACTTTCAGCGCCAGTTGGTACCATCAATGCCCATTTCCATCTTAGCAGGTATATTTGTATACTCATTCTTCGGGACCGTGAATTGTTTCCATTTATGGGATGATTTCATATTCTCCGAAAACCTGCCAAGAAGGATACACGATGACAAAATGTTCCATTTTATATAGATTTCAAGCTTTAGGAACTATAAATATCTAATGTTTTCATGTAATCCTGATTTTCTTTACCTTTTAAGATAGGCCACCTTCACAGGATTCCTTGCAATATATTTACACTCTTCACAAGTGCACTACAGAGAGAATATGTTATAATAAGTTTTGAGAATACAGTCAAAACGAAACAGGTTTGCGTTGAAAATTTGCCTAAAATAGAAAAGTTCATAGCCCTGGCAAAAGGCAAATTTTAAATTAAGCCATTTAAGAAAAACACATGTCTAAAATAATTTTTTTATGCGTTCTTTCTTTTTTCGGCTTAGTAGTTTTAAGTGTTGTGGATTGTACGATTCAGGAACCCAAATACTCCGATTGAGGGTAGTATCCATGATTTCCACTTGGCTATGCCACTGACATTTAGTTACAGTGTAAGTTATATTGAATGATATGGAGTGTTTCAAACAATAAGCATTAACATTAGATAAAAAAAAATCAGAAGAGTTCCTTACTAAACACATTTACATATTAAAATGCCATAGGCACAATAAAATTTTATTTTCTCTCTATTCTTTGCTAAATGTATCATCGTTTTTTTAGATGATATCAAATTATAAAATTTACTACTTAAATTTACTTTTTATTTTATTTATAATACGTTATTTATTTTTTAAATGTTGCTTTTTTTTTATTTATTTACAATTTAAAATTTATGCTGTTAGGAGAGGCATCTGCCACACCTTTGATTCAGCTAATTTCAGATTATTGGGATTCTACTGCAGTTTTTAATACTATGGTAGCAATTTTATTACAATTTACTTTCTACATTGTGTTGAAATTTTCGTGTTAAGTTTATGTATTTTTGTTTGTTTTTTAATAAAACGTAAAAATTGATATTAATTTATTTTTTTAATTGCAGATGCATAAAGACATTAATCTAACAAGTCACATCAAACAAAATATCTTCAATGTGTGAAACAAATTCAAAATTTTTTTATCAAAGCTTTTAGAAAAAAAACAGTTTCTAACTCGCAGGCAGGAAAAACTTTTATTTTTGAGTTATGCAAGAATTTATCCCAAAACAGTATTTTTTGTGTGAGGTATGCAATAAGAAATTCACTCAAAAGAAATGCTTAAGAAGCCATCTGTTAACTCATAGTTTCGATAAACCGTTTGTGTGTGATATCTGCAACAAGAAATTCTCACGCATGAGCCATTTAAGTAGACATCTGTTAACTCATACTGGAGAGAAACCTTTTGAATGTGATAGATGCAACAAGAAATTCTCCCACAAGTCCAGTTTAAGCAGACATATGTTAACTCATACTGGTGAGAAACCTTTTGAATGTGATGTATGCAGCAAGAAATTCTCGCGAAAGAATGATTTAAGGATACATCTATTAACTCATACTGGTGAGAAACCTTAAGAATATTAGGTATGCAACAAGAAATTCTCTCAAAGGGGCAATTTAAGCAGCCATCTGTTAACTCATAGTGATGAGAACCCGTTTGTGTGTGATATATGCAACAAGAAATTCCCTCGAGAGACTTATTTAAGCAGGCATATCTTAAAACACACTGTTAAAAAATCTTTTGATTGTGAGATATGCAACAAGAAATTGTCTGAAAAGTGTGCTTTAAAGAATCATCTGTTAATTCATACTGGTGAGAAACCTTTTGAATGTGAGGTATGCAACAAGAAATTCTCTCAAAAAGGCCATTTAAGCAGCCATCTGTTAACTCATAGTGGTGAGAAACCTTATGCATGTGATATATGCAACAAGAAATTTTCACGAAAGGATGATTTAAGGAGGCATCTGTTAAATCATACTGGTGACAAACCTTTTGAATGTGAGGTATGCAACAAGAAATTCTCACGAAAGTGTGATTTAAGGAGGCATCTGTTAAATCATACTGGTGAGTAAACCTTTTGAATGTGAGATATGCAACAAGAAATTCTCTCAAAAGGGCCATTATAGCAGACATCTGTTAACTCATAGTGATGAGAACCCGTTTGTGTGTGATATATGCAACAAGAAATTCCCTCGAGAGACTGATTTAAGAGGCATATCTTAAAAGGCACTGTTGAAAAACCTTGTATGGAAAATATGGAGCAATAAATTCTCTCAAATGTGTGATTTAAGAAGAATTCTCTTAATTAATACTGGTGAAAACCTTTTGTGTGTGAGGTATGTTACAAGAAATTCTCCCAAAAGGGCTATTTAAGCAGCCATCTGTTAACTCATACTCGTGAGAAACGTTTTGAGTGTGCAACAAGAAAGTTATTCAGAAGTATGTTTTAAGCAAACATGTTTTAATTCATATTGAAGGGAAACATTTTGTGTGACCGATATGTGTTAAAAGAGTTTTTCAAAAGAGTTTTATAAGGAAGCATCTGTTAATGTCATACTAACGAAAAATATTTTATGAGAGATAAACTTATGAAATAAATTCCAAAAAAGGCTATCTGTGCTATATTTTGCTCTTGAAATTTGTTAATTGAAATTAACTAATCGTAGCGTATTCTAGATGTTAAGAAATATTTCTTTCCGTTTACTACAGTGCGCAAAAAAACACCAGTGAACAACAAAAATTTGACTATTTAAACCATTAAATTTGGATATCAGGAGTTATAATCATGAGCTCTGGCAACACATCATTTTAGTTTTATTATCTAAAATTATTACAAAATCTTTTTTTTTTTTTTTTTTTTTTTTTTTTTTTTTTTTTGCATTAACAAGCCTGTAAATTTTTATAATAACTGATTTTTTTTAAAATACTATTTTGTATTAATAATGTATTAAAAAATGTTTGTTAAACCTGTTTTTTACAATAAAGTTCTTTGATTGTAAAATTGATTTTCTTATCAATATTGAAGCTGAAAATATTAATTTTTTTAAAGGGAAGGCTCCCTTGACTTGCCCATATTATTGTAAAAAATGTGTGTTAGTGTGTTTGATATACTGTGATTTTGAAAGGTAGGAACAGTCTCATGAAATTTTAAATATAAGTTAAGGAAGGTAAAATTGTTTTTAAATTATGCTATTCTCATCAGGAATATATTAGAATACAGTATTCGAATTTAATTGTCATATCAGTACTGATACCTGTTGTAATCTTTTACGTTACTTCATTTCTAGATCGCTTAATCTCATTGTTTATTCGTAAGGGAATAAGAGGCTGGTGTGAGTTTTAAATGTCAATAAATATTGGGAAAAAAAGAATGAAATATTTGCTTGCCACAGCCAATTCTATCTCTATAATTTTTCATCGTATTGAAAAAAAAGTTATGACTTCGGTATAGCTCATGCCCATCTGACTATGACTTAACTCTTTCGAATTACACAGATTGACATAAAATTGATGTGAGATACTGAGGTTTATTATGCTACATTTCTTATTGAAAATGAATTATGTTATAGTCAATCAGTGTAACATTTTGCTCCACTTTTATAAAACTGATCCATTCTGCCACCTTCACGGATTATTTCCGATGAGCTGCCAAACACACACTAGTGTATCTGTTTATAGTTTTGAGACCAAATTCTTTGCCGTTAACTGATTGAGCACATTTTAGTCTGTTTTTTTTTTCTCTTGGTCCTAAGTTAGCCCGATTGACTGCCGCATCTATAGTTTGGTCAGAAAGACGCCCAGGAACTAATACTTTCGGCCGTCGACCAAAAAACTATCGCCAGACTATAAGTATACATGCCAGTAATGGATGTAACAATGGATACCAATGGTGGATAGTAAATGTCTCATTCACTTGATATTAACTACGATACACGCGTTTGTTATGTCATCAAGTGATTTTTAATTCAATTTCTTATTTGTATTTTTGATTATGTTTTGCTAATTTGTTTGTTCTTCCGTTATTTCATATAAAAATTACATCAATTTATGTAATTTGGCGAAATGCGTCGATAATCATGAAGTACCGATTCTCCAAATAATTTCATGTTGTAATATGGTGCATGTGAAAAATCGTTTGTGATTTTGCTTTGCATTATATGAAGAAATATTATTGAATGACACGAGTATGAAGTTCTGAGGTTTCCTGAAGAACAGGGAATGAAAAGATTTTTTTATGCTTACATTTGCTATAGTGTCGATTGTAAGATTTCTTTTTTTTTCAAAATCAAAAAATGTTTAATTTTTAAGGGGAGCTTATAATCGAGATTTAGAAAAATTAATAAAAAAAAACCCTTATTTTTACTTTAATGTAGAAGGAAAGAAGGTTAATACAGGGATGAAAATCTTTGTCTTTTCAATCAATGCCTGTAAAGTAGGGAATCGTTTGAATTATCCCCTTAAAAATCCTCCATCCTTTAGCCCACAAAATTTAAAATATTTCTTTTTAATTCGTTAAAAAATATTTTAACAAAAATAAATCTATCAACTAAATACTTCGGCTTTAAATTTCTTCCAACTGCTTTGTCCCGTCTAACAACAAACACATTTTGTTTAATCATTATAACTCTTTAATTTTAAAATCATTTATTTTCTGACCTACATAATAAAAAATAAATAGTAATATTAAATAAATGAGCATATATTTGTAACAATGTGTATGTATGAATGTAACAACTAAATAAATATCTCATCAAAAATTATCTCCTTTTGCCAAAATTGCTGCTTGCCCTTCCCTCATATCCTTTTCTACCATGAAATTCCTTAAATTTTAAATTATATTTTTTCTGCTATTTCTGTAAATTGTTTGTAACGATATCTAATCAATAATCTATGTTCTCTCCCCAACCTCCTCCCAAAAGTCCTTTTTTCTCTTCTTTTATTAAACATGGTTTTAAATCTTCTTTTCTTTACTTTATTTGTAACTATCTTATTATAATAGTAAAAGGATCATTTAACGCTTTCGTGGTTATAAGCGCGCACACGCGCCCGAAATATTGTACTTGTAAATAGTTAAGAGCGTCTATAAACGCCCAGAATCGTATGCTCCTAAATGGTTATAAGCGCTTATAGACGGTTGAGTTTTTCTGTGTTGAAATGGTTAAGAGCGCGCGATCGCGGTTGAGCTTTCCCCCCATTGTTCTTGCCAGGGAGTAGAGTAGGCGTGTAGCTGCCCCTCCTTCTTCCCACTGTACAATAGCCGTTCTTTGGCAAATTACCTGTCAAGTAGTTTATTGTAGTTGAAAGATATTGTGCTTTGAAGATTTTGTTAAAAAATGCTTAGAGAATGATGTTTTCTGTGAATGGTTAAAAATGGCATTATATCTCAAAACAAATATTAAGGTGAATCTAAAGATTATATGTAGATGAGGAGTTATAGAGTTGTTCAAAGCAAATTCATCAAATATTATATCAATGCTTACTTATTTTATTTTATCCTTTTTTTCCAGAACATTATTTTTTATTATAATAAGTATTGTTATTTTAAAGCATTTGCATGTTTCATTTCTTTACTGTACTGTTTGAGAGAATAAATATTTATTTTCCTTTAATTTTCCTTCTTAAAAATGTTTCAGTGTTTTTCATTTAATTATATTACTAAATGCTTAAAACTTTTTTTCTTACATCACTTTTGTTAGTATCAGGAACGTCATTTCAGAAGTTTCTTTGGGGCGGGGGGGAGGGAGATTTTAGAAGGGTAGATTCTGGGGTTTAACCCTCTCTCCCCTTCTGAACAGAAAACTTTTACTGAACCATATTTACAAAAAATGTTAAAACTACAAGACACTGAAGAACCCTGAAAATATTCATTTTAAACAGGATTCCGTCTTAGCACGTAATATTTAACATATTGAATATAAAAATAATTCTTTTATAGACAGTTTCCTTTTTACTTTCTTCTATCTTTACAAGAAGAAAGTATTGGATTCATGAAAATATTCGACTTCCGGTTTTCGACGGATTTATACGTTTTAGAAGGTCCTGAACACGTTTTGACTATTTTTAGAAAATGTCTGTCTGTGAGTCTGTCCGTCCGTCTGTCTGTCTGTCTGTCTGTCTGTCTGTCTGTATGTGACAAAAAATTTGTGGGCGCTCTATCTCAAGAACTAATGCTCGAAGTTTAATAAAATTTTATATTCAGTTAGACATTGATATGAATTAGTGCCTATTGGTTTTTGGTGAAAATTGGCCTGCAGGTGGCGCTGCTATACTACGTTTTTTATGATTTTCAAGATTGCTATATCTCAAGAACTAATGCACAGAATTTCACGAAACTTCAGATTCTGTAATCCATTGATATACATAGACGCTGATTAAGTTTTGGTGTAAATTAGCCAGCAGGTGGCGCTGCTATGCCACGTTTTTCATGATTTTCATGATAGCTATATCTCAAGAACTAATGCACAGAATGTCACCAAACATCAGATTCCGCAATACCTTGAGATACATAGCCGCTGATAAGGTTTTGGTGTGAACTGCCCTATAGGTGGCGCTGCTTTGCTACATTTTGCACGATTTTTGCGATAGCTATATCTCAAGAACTAATGCAGAGAACTTCATCAAATTTTAGATTCTGTTACACCTAGAATATATAACATAATTAGACGCTGAATACATTTTGATATTAACCTTGCAACAGGTAGTGCAGCTATTCTGCATTTTACACGATTTTTCCGATAGCTATATCTCAACAACCAACGCACAGAATTTCATCAAACTTCAGATTTTGTTACAAAATGACATATAACATAATTACACGATGATTATGTTTTGTTATAAATACTTCAACTGATGGTGCTGCTGTGCTATATTTTACACGGTTTTTTTTAAACTAGCTATATCTCAAGAACTAATGCACAGAATTTCATCAAACTTCAGATTTTTTTCACACCATAACATAATTAGACGCTTTTTTACGTTTTGGCATAAATTGTCCAAGATATGGTGTTGCTGTGCAACGTTTTGCAATTTTTTTGTTATAACTATATCTCAAAAACTAATGGACGAAATTCCATCAAATTTCAGATTCTGTTAGGTCTTGACATAAATAGATGCTTATTAGGTTTCAGTATAAATTACCCAACATGAGGCACTACTAAGCTGTTTTTCTCAGAATATTAATTAAATTTTGCGTTTTAGGCTTTTCGGATACCAGAATCTCATTAGGCTAGGTCAAATGTTCGAGGAAATTTGATAGTGGGAACTTTGGGGTCACCACGTTTTTTTTTTTTTTTTTTTTTTTTTTTTTTTTTTTTTTTTTAAATATTAAAATGTACTTATGAGATAGAAGAAAGTTTTGGGATTGACACATCCAACTAGTTTACAGGTATCTTCAGATTTGTTAAACCGTTCACTTTTTAATATAGCACTGCATTACAGTAAAACTCGTGAAAATGAAACTTCTCTACAACAGATTTTTTCAATAAAAGTAAAAAAAAATCAAATTTCGATAACTACAACAAAATATATAGAGAGAAACTTCTGAATAAGGGGCACCCAAGAGACCGGAACTTTTGTCCCTTATTCAGAGTTTTGATTGTTGTTCTTAATTAATCGTTTAGAAGGATATAAAAATGGCAAATAATTAAAGATGAAGCTTAAATGTACCCGAAGTGTATAAATTACGTTAATGATACACAAAAGAGATAGCGAATTAATAAATTAAAATTTTTAATTGCTTACCAAATCTTTAAATTATTTGTAGAATTAATGTTTTTTTTATTTTATATGCAAATTCTGTACATGCAAAAATTATTAAAGCATTTAAAGGGTTTATTATTATTATTTAAGTAATTAATAAAAACTAATCGTTTTTTGCAAATTTCCATTTTTCACTCAAACCTTTCAAATGTTCATTTACTATTCTTATAAATTTTAGTTCTTCATTATCAGCAGCATTAAAAAAAAAAAAAAAAAAAAAAAAAAAATTCGACTACTGTGTTTAGGTAGCAAAAAATATTTTGATACATTTACAAATTCATTTTTTAACAGAATGGAATGCCTGACTGTGGAAGCGGTTTGGAATCGAACTGTATTTTCACTTTTTTGGTGAACAAATTACGACTGAATTGCAAGCGATTTTGATTATGTGACGAATACGTTTTTCATTCTTTCTGAGTAGTTATTCAACTTTCAAGTAGAAATTCGGTTAAAAACGCCCACTTTCACAATATTTTCTGTATGATCTATTGCGTTTGCCTCCCCCCCCAAAAAAAAATAAATAAATAAATAAAACAATTCGATTACATAGTTTCTGAACAACAGCTAGTTTTAGATAGATTTGTGAACATTTCCCTTTTTAAAAGAGTGCTATTTATAAGTCCTCTCCTATAAATTTTATTTTATGACGCTAACAGTTTTTTTTATTGGAAATTCCTTCAGTTTTTTGGGCTTAATTTTTCCCAAGATGTGTAGAGTAAGAAATAGGTTTTCTTAAAATATTAATACACATAATAAACTTCTGTTAATGGAATCTTTCGAAATGTACATTATTGCTGCTGTGCTTAATAAGCGTAAAATGTTTTAACACAGTTACAATTTTTTTTTTTTTACAGAAAGATATAAAGTTGGAAGGCCTGACTAAGGAAGCGATTTGAACTCGAGTTGTTTTTTCTATTTTTTTTTTTTATAAATGAATTACTTATTGAGTCATAAGCGATTTTTATGACGTGACAAAGACGTTTTCACCCTTCCTTGAGCGGATATTCTACTTTCGTGCGGAAAATTGATTCAAAACTCCCAGTTTGACAGGATTTATTGCGTTTGAAAAAAAATCAATAAAATCTATATTATAAAGTTGCCTTTTTTGAATTTGAGAAGTCGTTCTGAAATTCACTGCTGAACAATGTGAAACTTCCTGTCAGAATTTTTGAATAATTTTGAACTGTAAATGCATAAAATTCACAGGCTGTTATTAAAAGGACTTGGAATGGAATAGCGTTTTCCATTTTCGATAAATAAATTACTTATCGAAATATGATATTCTAGTCACGTGACTGCTTTTTTCCCCCCCATTCCGTGCTATCGATAGTTCTGGAGTTAGAGATAGTTCTGGAAATTCCACTTAAAATGCTAATTTGATAGTCTTTTTTGCAAAGATATATCACTTAAAAATTTTTAAAAAAATGGATAACGCCATTCTATTACATCGCTTCTGAATACAAACAGTCGATTTTATTAATTTTCGAAAAGAAATGAGCTCAGAAATGTGCTAAAAATCTAAGATTCTAAGTAATTATTAATGTTGTCATTATGTATTTTATGTCTTTCGTAATTTATAATAATCATAATTTTAAAATATACTGTAAAATTTTTCCATAAATATGTTTATATTATTCTTTAAGAATCTTAATTGTATGTAAAAAAAATCTGAATTTCTGGTCGCTCGGCCCTGATTTTTCCTTTCCACGCGCCTTGTCTGTTTTCCCCGGTTTTTGTCAAGACCACATACGGTCTTGAAAATTTCGACTCGTGCGGATCTCTGTCATATCTGAAAAATGAAGGTATCTTATGCAATTTATTTTTATCTAATCTATTTACGTATCATTATATCATAGAATGCCATACTTTGGTATGTCTGCTACAGTAGTGTTAAAAAGAAGTCCTTATTTTCCTTGATTTTTTTTATTTTATTTTTTTTTTGTATTAAGATTTAATAGCTATTTATATTGAGTTTAAATTTTATGATTTCAGTCCACATTTCTTTGGCATCTATTTTAATTATTTTGTGCAAGTTTGTTTCATTAATTTATTATTCTTATTAATGGTAGCTATTTAGCTTTAACGGGAGGGAATTTTAAGTCCAAACAATGTTAATTTGATTTATTTTTCAAATTGCGAAAATACTGTAAAATTTCATGAATTCCAAATACCCCCCTCCCCAACCCTGATATTTTCCCCATTCTTTTTGCAAAGATTCGAAATATAAGCCAATTTAAAAGCATAATTTCCTGTCTACTAAAGAAAGGCTCACTTACTGTACTTGATTTAAAAAAAAAAAAAAAAAATTAGCTATTAAATTATTAAAATGGTGCTATTACTATAACTAACCCGTAGGAAAATAATCTAAAATTATGGAAATAACACAGATTAAAATTGCTAAGATCAAATAGTCAAAGGATATACAAACAGGTAGACGGGAAAAATCGCAAACAATGGACAAGAGAGGGAAAGTAGAAACAGTTATGTTGGGGGGGGGGGGTAACAAATCGGCTTAAATTTGAGTTGCAAAAATGTAAACCTGTATTATAATTTTGACAAGCTACCACATAAGTAGAAAGACAGAAGAGAAAGAAAATTATGAACTTCATTCCTATCCCTTTGTATCTGAAGAGAGAAAAGGGGTTTGTAATCTGTATCAATGAAACTTATTGCAGCTAGGGATGCAATAAATGTTGAAAAACACATAAAACATCCGATTTGTCACAAAAGTTCAGTTGAAGAATATTTTTCCTTTGTATTTTTCAGAGAACATTATAATGTTTAATTTTCTAGTCAATAATATACATAGTTTTTTTTCAAAACAAATAACTATAGTATATATGTGTTTGTAATACAAAATTTTGTAAACAAACTTTATTCTTCATAAATAAAGATTTTTTTTTTATGAAAAAATTTATAGAAATAACTATTTATATACAATAAAATTATCACATCTGTGTGATTAATGGAATCCTGAAGGAAAAAAAAGTTACATAAAATTTCTAAACATTTGAATGTTTGGGATAATTATGCATTTTTTTACAGGAGAAAATAATTATTTAAAAAAAATGAAAACTTATTTTTTAAATAACAAAGCATGATGGACTAATTGTGCTATTTTTTTCTGCGGTCAAATTAAAAAAAACTGTTCTTTTTTTTAAAAATTAAATAAAAGTCATGATGCCATCTGGCATAAAGAATGTTCCTAGATCAGAGTTAAATAAATTTACAAAAAAAAAAAAAATGATTGTAATACTATAGGTACTAAGATTTAAATTTTTAAGGGAAAATGTTAGATAACATTGCAAACGGAAACTGTTGAAGTAAATTTATTTCCAATCCGCATTTTTAAGTACATTTCGTATGAAAAAAATTCCTGTCGGCTTGGCCTATAGTTGGGGGTAGATTTTGAAGTTAAATACTCAGTTCAACAACCAAAAATAAAATATGATTAGAAATAAACCCAGTTTAACAACTTTATTTGCCGCTTTTGAAAAACAAAATATTTTTAATTTATTTTATTTATTTATTTATTTTTATAGGAGTAGCTTTAATCAGAATCATCTTAAGCTAAATTCGGCTCAAATGCCCACTTTGACAGCATTTGTTTTGAAATTTATTCTGACTTTTTGAAAAAAAAAATCGACCAATACGGCACATTATATAATTCCTAAATAAGAGAAACTGTCAATTGAATGCATTTGAGAGCAAAATTGAATTTAAAAATGAGTTACAAAAAAAAGCAATTTTTTATTTGAATACTTCCTTAATCCGTCAATCATGATCGCTTTGAGAAACTTTGTTGGAAATGCCGGAAGGTACCGAGGAACGAATGGCAAATTTAAATAAAATTTCAGATTATTCCTTCTTTGATAAAAAAGAAAAAAAAGGAAACACGAGTTAGTGATTGTTTAGATAGATTCTGAAATATAATATTTCTATAAATCAACACCTGCTAGTTTCATGCATTTTCGAACAAAAACTCATTTTATAAATTTGCCCTTTTGAATTAAAAAAATATTTTAACATTCATAACTCTGTTTCCTCCCTATCCACTTATTTTGTAAAAAACCCAAGATTTAAATAAAAAAGTTTCATTGTTTAAGCGTTTTCTCCATGTTCGTTTTCAGGCCCTGACTATCGCACAGGCACCCGGAGCCCGTAACCTTGGCACAGAATTTCTTCTAAATTTCCATTAAACAATCATAATTATAAAAAAATATGACATTTGAGATACTTGTTTGAGAAAATGACAAATATATGTCTCAATATATGGCTAGAAGAACAAAAATGTTTGTATATATATATATATATTGTTACGAATTTTGTAAATAATTAGTGTTTGTACTGTAAAATATTGTAAATAATCTTATTAAGATCCATTCCTTTACTAATATTGGTTTTTGTTACATTGTCTCTGTTATCAAGCAAACTTGTCTATTATTTTCAGTGTATGTCTACGGCAGATTGGCGAAATAATGAAGATATCGCCAAGTTGGCGTCACTTTTGGCGACTAATTTTGGTCGCCAAATTTGGCGATATATCGCCAAGTTGGCGACAAACTTGGCGATTGTTGGCGATGGTGACCCTTCCCTCTTAATGGTAACCCCCCTTAGATATACTGATACATTGTTTGTTGTTCCGTGGATTTTTCGAGTAGGTTCTAGAAACTTCGGCGCATGCTACGAGCCTATATATAGAAGAGAAGCGATGCGAGCTGTTGTTATTATTTACCAGTCAGTCATTGAGTGAACAACGCGTTTGTTAAGCGAGTTTGCTTGAGTCTTATTTACGTTATTTTGAATGTGATTTAGTGTAGAGACGTTGTATAAAGAGTCTCTGGAACCTATATCTGCACTTATACGATAGATTTGAACAATTATCTTTGAATATCTGGAAATATTTGTGAGTTTCGAGGACTCTGTTGTTCTGAAGTTCTGCAAATAAATTATTTTCTACTTTTCTAAGAGCAAAGAGTTTGAAGTTGTCTAACCATAAGATCGAAAGAACCCTATATACGCTGCAACATTTGGTGTCAGAAGTGGGATCTTATGGCGAAAACAAGAACAATGGACGGTCAACTGAAAGAACTGTTAGAAGCTATTAATGGAATAAAGGCAGAATTGACGAAAGGTCAAGAAAAGTTGGCGGAAAAAATGAATAAAGGCCAAGAAGAAATGTTTCGGAAAAGATGAATAAAGGCCAAGAAGAGTTGGCGGAAAAGATGAATAAAGGCCAATAAGAGTTGGCGGAAAAAATGAATAAAAACGAAGAAAGAATGGAACAGTTGACAAATAAAATTGAT
This sequence comes from Maratus speculifer, assembly GCA_964019185.1. Classification (NCBI taxonomy): domain Eukaryota; kingdom Metazoa; phylum Arthropoda; class Arachnida; order Araneae; family Salticidae; genus Maratus; species Maratus speculifer. The sequence continues at coordinate 357,406,897 of OZ025296.1, forward strand.
AAAGGCCAAGAAGAGTTGGCAGAAAAAATGAATAAAGGCCAAGAAGAGTTGGCGGAAAAAATGAATAAAAACGAAGAAAGAATGGAACAGTTGACAAATAAAATTGACAAATGCCAAGAAGATGTGACTGAAAAGATTAATAAAGGCCAAGAACAAATGAAGAAAACTTTAGAAGAAAAGTTCTCGTCGGTAGAGAGAAGAATAGGCTCGGTAGAAGAGAAAATGTCGGAAGTAGAAGAGAAAATTCAGAATGAAGTTCGTAACGTTGAAGAGAAAATCAGTAACGTTGAAGAGAAAATCAGTAACGTTGAAGAGAAAATACTAGGTGAAGTAGATGAAAAGCTAAATAAAAAAGTACAAGATCTTGAGAAGAAACTTTCAGCGTCTAGTGGTAATTATGAAGAATTTAGGAATCCGCCTGCTTCTCCCGTGCACATTAAGCTGTCGACATACGATGGAAAGAGTTCCTGGCAAGTTTACAAGACCCAATTCACCATTGTAGCCGAAGCGAACAAATGGAGCGACGAGGTGAAAGCTTGTCAACTGGCAGCGTCTTTGAGAGGAGAAGCCGCCGACGTGCTGCAAACATTGCCCGATATGACGCAACTCAACTTTGAGACTCTAAGTTGTGCACTTGAAATGAGATTCGGCTAAAAATTCTTCAAAGATTATGCGAGAATCCAAATGAAGAGCCGCCATCAAAAGTCGAATGAAACCCTTCAAGAGTTTGCCTCGGATATAGAACGTCTGGCAAATTTAGCATTCATGGACTGCCCAAAGAATATACGGGAAATGCTCTCACTGCAGTACTTTGTTGACGGACTAAAAGATCTAGAAGTGCAGAGAGCGGTACGAATGGCAGATGTGCAGGATTTAAAGGCTGCATTACTATATGCCTTAAAGTTGGAAGCAGCTACACAAGCCAGCCGAAGCGATCGTCATTCAGTCCGAGGGGCAACGGTGAACAAAAGCTTAGACATTGAGAGCGACGTCTTGAAAGAAATTAGGAAATTAAATCAAGAGATTGAAGCTTTAAAATATGGAAGAACAAGCTCAAGAAGACAGAATCTCATGTGCTGGGGATGCGGTGATACAGGACATCTCCGAAGAAATTGCCCCAAAATCCACGAACGTGAGATAAATTCAAACAGTCAGCAGGGAAACTAAATTTTGACCATCTCGCGGGGCGGAGGTTGCCAGAGAATGAAAAGCCCCACCTGAAGATCCTCCAGATATCAAAAATGAGCGGCGGTGATAACGAATTATATGTGATAGGCTTTATTAACGGAATACAGTGCCGTATGATTGTCGATACAGGAGCCAATGTGACAATAATAAGAAAAGATTTGGCTCGAAAATTGAAATCTAAACTCATCTGGACTCCACCATGCGTTACCCTGCAAACTGTGACGGGCGACAAGATAGGCATACAGGGGTTGGACAAAAATATGGAAACACCTTTTGAAATGCATGTTTGAAAAGAAAGATTGATTATAATGAGCTATGTTGATGGCACTGGAGTTTTCGCCTACTGACGCCACCTATACAACTTCTTAAAATCGCTGCACCGTTCAGTCATTGTTGGAGCACTGTTATGTGAGATTATCATTGCATTTTGTCAGAGTTAACAGACTTCGAACGTGGACAAATTGTTGGCGCGCGTATGGTGGGTGTTTCCGTAAGCAAGGTAGCCGAGGTTTTTAGTGTTTCAAGAGGAACTGTGTCGAAGATTTATTCTGCATATTTGAAATGCGGAAAAAACATCATCCGCTAAATCACAGCGCGGTCGAAATTGTGTGCTGAGTGATCGTGACAGACGATCATTAAAGAGGATTATCGCGAAAAATAAGCAGTCCACAGCTGCAAAAGTTACTGTGAGTACCAAAACAATTAGAAGGATGCTTCATAAATAGGAAATTGCTGGCCGTGTTGCAATTGAAAAGCCATCCATCAGTAATGCTAATGCCTGTAACAGGAAAAAGTGGTGTTTAAATCATAAAGTTTGGACTATAGAGCAGTGGAAGAGCGTAATATGGTCTGATGAGTCTTCTTTCACATTGTTCCCCACTTCTGGCCGAGTTTACGTCTGGAGAACACCATCTCAAGCGTATAATACAGGCTGCTTGTTGCCAAGAGTGAAACATGGCGGGGGTTTGGTGATGGTTTGGGCAGCCATATCGTGGTTCTCTTCTGGCCCCATGATAACTCTGTAAGGGCGTATTACTGCTCAGACTTATGTGAACATTTTGGCCGATCAAGTCCATCCAATGGTACAAGCTTTGTTCCCCAATGATGATGGTATCTTACAAGACGAGAACGTCCCCGTCCACGCAGCTCACATTGTCCAGGATTGGTTTTCTGAGCACGAGGATGAATTTTCGCATCTCCCCAGGCCACGAAAGTCATCAGACTTGAATATTATCGAACCTTTGTGGTCTACATTGGAGCGGAAAGTGCGTTCTCGCTATCCACCGCCACCATCGTTATCTGAACTTGCCACCGTTTTGCAGGAATAATGGTAGAATATTCCCTTGGCAAACATACAGAAACTGTATTTATCCATTCCGAGAAGACTGCGAGCTGTTTTGAATAACAATGGGTACCGTACACAATACTAGGCAAGGAAACGTGTTTTTTTTAAGGTGTTTCCATATTTTTGTCCAACCCCTGTATATGGAAAGGCCAATTTAACTATCAACTTTGGAGGAACGAAATATTACCATACGGCATATGTGGCTGACATAACAGATCCTTGCTTAATCGGACTAGATTTTCTGAAGAAGTTTGACTTTAGACTTGATTTCAAAAATAACAAAATGATCTCAAAATTTGAAGAAATAAGTCTTTTTGGATTAAATAACGAAATTGAATGTAAACAAATAGTAATAGCCAAAGAAGACATTAATCTAGATGCAAGAACAGAATGTTTGGTTCCTGCTGTAATTAAAAATGAAACTAATTATCGATTTGGCCATATAGATTATCCTGAAAACAATAGTAAACAAGCAGGAGTATTGGTGGCTTCATCTGTGGTGGACCTCTCGAAGAAGACCATTCCAGTCAAAATTGCTAACATCAGTGATAAGACGAGGACTATCAAGAAAGGAGAGGTGATAGCGTCATGTGCTCCTGTGACGTGCATAAGTCAAAATTCCAGTCACTCTGAGAAATCTTCAGATAATTTAGTCAAGGATTTGTTACAAAATACAGACTTAGATCCAAAACAGATGGACGCCGCGGAAAATTTAATTAGGGAATTCCAAAGTTTATTCTCCCAAACATCTGAAGACTTTGGACGAACTAAAATGGCACAACACCGAATTGACACGGGAGATCACTCTCCTATTAAACAGCACCCTAGACGATTACCTTTTGCCAAGCAAGAAGAGGTGCAGAATTTAATTAAGGGTATGGAAGAAAATGACGTCATCGAACCATCGACAAGTCCATGGGCGTCTCCCATTGTATTAGTAAGAAAGAAGGATGGTTCTACAAGATTTTGTGTAGACTACCGCCGACTGAATGACGTCACTAAAAAGGATAGTTACCCTCTACCAAGGATCGAAGACACTCTCGACACACTTGCGGGCAACACTTGGTTCTCGACTCTGGATCTGAAGAGTGGTTACTGGCAGGTAGAGATCCATCCGGACGACCGCGAGAAGACTGCCTTTACAACGGGACAAGGATTATGGCAGTTCAAAGTAATGCCTTTTGGTTTATGTAACGCACCTGCAACTTTCGAACGGCTTATGGAAACGGTTCTCCGGGGACTGTCATATGAAGCATGTCTTGTTTATTTAGACGATATCATAATCATAGGAAAATCTTTTGATGACCATCTGAATAACCTCAGGCGGGTGCTACAAAAGTTAAAGGAAGCTAATTTGAAGTTAAGCCCTTCGAAATGCAGTTTGTTTCGCAATGAAGTCGCCTACCTTGGACACATCATTTCGGCGGAAGGAGTTAGGACTGATCCGGAGAAGATATCGGCCGTGAAAAATTGGAATCGTCCAGCAGATGTTCACCAGCTTCGAAGCTTTCTAGGATTATGCACCTATTATAGAAAATTTGTCAAAGGCTTCTCGAAGATTGCAAGACCACTTCATAAATTAACAGAAGCCAATCAAAAATTTATATGGACACAGGAGTGCGATGCTGCTTTCGAAAAGCTCAAGGAGGCATTAACATCCACTACAATTCTGTCATATCCTCAAATCGATAAACAGTTCATACTTGATACGGATGCAAGTAACGAAAGCATTGGCGCTGTACTGTCCCAGGAAATCGACGGCGAGGAGCATGTTATCGCCTATTTTAGCAAGTGCTTGTCAAAGGCAGAGCGAAACTACTGCGTAACAAGAAAAGAGCTTCTTGCTGTAGTGAAAGCCATAGACCATTTTCATCACTATCTTTACGGTCGAAAATTCCTGATCCGAACTGATCATGCTTCTCTAACTTGGCTATTGAATTTTAAGAACCCAGAAGGCCAGATAGCCAGGTGGATACAAAAGCTTCAAGAGTACGATATGGAGATACGCCATCGAAAAGGCTCATCACGTGGAAATGCAGATGCTCTCTCAAGAAGACCCTGCTCAGATAATTGTAGATACTGCGACCGGGTTGAGAAGAAATTTAATGTCAAAGGTCCTATAGTAAGACAAGTTACAACTGGGTCTACATCATCGCAAGATCCGTGGAGTGACGAGAGCCTGCGTAAAGATCAACTTGCTGATCCTGAAATTAAGCCAATTCTAGAGCTGAAAGAGGAGTCCAACAGGAAGCCCAGCTGGCAAGACATGGCCCATTACCATCCTACGACTAAACGTTATTGGGCTCTCTGGGATTCCTTACATTTGAAGAACGGCATCTTGTACCGAAAATGGGAGTCTGACGATGGAAAGACATGTAGATGGCAACTACTACTCCCTAAGTCGAGAATTTCTATGGTCCTTCAAGAACTGCATGGTAGTCCAACAGGAGGTCATTTTGGTGTAATGAAGACCCTGCAAAAGGTTCGAGAGCGTTTCTACTGGAATAATGTTCGCAGTGACGTGGAGAAGTGGTGTCGAACTTGTGACACCTGTGTAGCACGTAAAGGTCCAAAGAGGCGCACCCGTGGACGATTGCAACGTTATAATGTAGGAGCTCCTTTCGAACGAATTGCTTTAGACATCCTGGGTCCACTTCCTAGAACATCTGATGGCAATAAGTACATCCTCGTTGCCATGGACTACTTCACTAAGTGGCCTGAAGCCTACGCTATTCCTAATCAAGAGGCGGTAACCGTAGCAGACATACTAGTTCAATACTGGGTTTCCAGATACGGAGTTCCTCTTCAAATCCATTCCGATCAAGGAAGAAACTTTGATTCGGCTGTGTTTAAGGAAATGTGCGGACTACTCGGCATGGACAAAACTCGAACTACACCTCTACATCCTCAATCGGACGGCACGGTAGAGCGGTTCAATCGTACCATCCTAAATAGCTTCTCTCTCCTGATGTCTAGAGACCAACAGGACTGGGACAAGAAATTGCCTCTTTTCCTGCTTGCCTACAGGAGTGCCACTCATGAGGCCACTGGTTACTCCCCTTCTCAAATGCTCTTTGGTCGTGATCTTCGTCTGCCTGCTGATCTTTTGTTTGGCCGTCCTCCTGATGCTCCTTCATCGCCTGAGGAATATGTCGATGAACTCCAGGCACGGATTGAGGAGATTCGTTGTCTAGCGAGGAACCGAATTGGACTGGCATCAGAAAAGATGAAGACACGGTACGAAACAAAGGCAACTGGACATGAGTTCAACTAAGGAGACAAAGTTTGGTTGTGGAATCCGATACGTCGTAAGGGACTGTCGCCAAAACTACAAAGAAACTGGGACGGTCCTTACACAGTCGTCAACAGGCTGAATGACGTCGTTGTACGCATACAAAAATCGCCACACGCCAAACCCAAGGTCGTACACTATAACCGGCTAGCCCCTTATTTTGGCCAAAGTGAATAGAAATTCGAAACTTGAATTTCAGACCATGGTCATGAAAGTCACTTTTTGTAAATATGTAAATAGTAATTAGTTCTTATTTATGTAAATTTTATTATTATTGTTATTATTTATTTATTTATTTCTTTATTTATTTGTTTATTTATTTTAAGTGTTTTCCTCTAACTCAAGGATTGCACTGCCCGGGACGTGCAGTCTTTGAGGAGGGGGTAGTGTTACGAATTTTGTAAATAATTAGTGTTTGTACTGTAAAATATTGTAAATAATCTTATTAAGATCCATTCCTTTACTAATATTGGTTTTTGTTACATTGTCTCTGTTATCAAGCAAACTTGTCTATTATTTTCAGTGTATGTCTACGGCAGATTGGCGAAATAATGAAGATATCGCCAAGTTGGCGTCACTTTTGGCGACTAATTTTGGTCGCCAAATTTGGCGATATATCGCCAAGTTGGCGACAAACTTGGCGATTGTTGGCGATGGTGACCCTTCCCTCTTAATGGTAACCCCCCTTAGATATACTGATACATTGTTTGTTGTTCCGTGGATTTTTCGAGTAGGTTCTAGAAACTTCGGCGCATGCTACGAGCCTATATATAGAAGAGAAGCGATGCGAGCTGTTGTTATTATTTACCAGTCAGTCATTGAGTGAACAACGCGTTTGTTAAGCGAGTTTGCTTGAGTCTTATTTACGTTATTTTGAATGTGATTTAGTGTAGAGACGTTGTATAAAGAGTCTCTGGAACCTATATCTGCACTTATACGATAGATTTGAACAATTATCTTTGAATATCTGGAAATATTTGTGAGTTTCGAGGACTCTGTTGTTCTGCAGTTCTGCAAATAAATTATTTTCTACTTTTCTAAGAGCAAAGAGTTTGAAGTTGTCTAACCATAAGATCGAAAGAACCCTATATACGCTGCAACAATATGTTGCTGGAACCCCTTTTTTTAATTTTCCGGAAAACTTAATTTTTTGTGTTGACCCTTTGTGAATAAGTGTGTAATATTTAATAATGGTAATAATAATGTAATAATAATAATAATAATAAAATTTAGAATCAGAAGTAAATCAACCAATCTAACGGGGCACAAAAAATTTAAAGTGTTCTGGGCACAAAAACTCCCAAGTCAGGCCCTGTTCGTTTATATTACGCAAATAAAAGTCGGATTGAAAAATGATACGATCTGGAATGTTGGTTTGTCCCCTAATCAGAAATCAGTTATCAATGCCTGAATAACAATATTCAATATCTTGAGTGAAGTGCTCAATTGAGGACACCCAATACGTCTTTGTAGCTACAAATTGTATTAATAAAAAATATATATACATTTGGCAAAAAAAGTATTTGTACACTCTAAAATTTTTAATCTTTAACTAAATAAAAACAGATATTTTGTCAAAAATAGTTTTAATACAGTCTGTTTACCGTGCGTTTTAAATTACACAACAGAAAATTTCGATAAAGATGTAAAATAATTTTCTAATAGGAAAAGTTTAAAAATTTCTTGCAAAAAAAGTATTTGTACATTTCTCCATCATGATATGTACTGTGTTTTATAGTGTTTATGGTTCAAAGGACTACTTTTACAGAAGCTGTTAATAATTTTTGAGTTCATATTATATTTGTCTGAGATTTAATCTAATTTGCTCTTGAAATAATTGAGTATAGAACCTAATACTAGAGAGGCACCTCTAGCTATATTAAATCCTATGATTGAGCATAATAAAAATTTAAATTCGCAACAAGAATTTGTAAAAGCTATTAAATTATCATTTACAACTATTGGATGTATAGTGAGAAACTATGAATAAATTAAAAGCATCGAAATTCAATGAAAACCAGGACTTCTCAGCAAACTAACAATGAGGGAAAAAAGGAGTGTTGTTAAAAAAGCTTTAAAAAATCCTATACTTTCGGTTCAAAAATTTGCTGGAGACCTTGCGACATCTTCTCGCATCAGAGTAATACCTCAAACAATAAAAAATATTCTTCTCAATGCAGATTTAAAAGGAAGAACCTCAAGGAAAAATCCATTCATCAGCGAAAGAAATAGGCGAAAACGCATAGTATTCGCTTTCGTATACAGAAGTAAATCATTGGATTTTTGGAAAACAGTAATTTTTTCTGATGAGGGAAAATTCGGAATTTTCTTACCATCAAGCATTCGAAAAAATTGGCGTAAAAATAAAACTGTTCTAGATCCAAAACGTATACTTCAAACTATCAAGCATGTTGGGGGGGATATTATACTTTTGGGGTGCATAGCTTCTAATGGAGCAGGACATTTAAAATTTATTGACAATGGAAAGGCAGGTTTAACATACATTGATGTGTCGCGCCATAATTTATTAAACTGTGCCAAGAAATTATGCATAGAGGAAGCTTTTCACTTTCTGCAGGATAACGACCAAAGCATACTGCTGTGATCACCAGCACATGCTTACGACAATACTCCAAGACGACTGGTAACTCTTCTAAAATCTCTAGACTTGAATCCAATAGAAAATTTGCAGATGCTATTGGATGCAAAAAATCCAAAAAAAAATATGTATTGGTAAAAAACAGTTTTAAAGAAGCTCTTATTGTGTCATGGAATAACGTTAACCAGACCGATACAAAAAAGTTGGTGGAATCAATGTCACACCATCTAGAAGTAGTCATAAACGCTAAATGAATTCGCACAAAATATTAATTTGTATCATTTTACTAAATTTTCATTAATTATATTACATTAATATAGTGTACAAATACTTTTTTTGCATTATATTTTTGTATATTTGTTTATTATAATGTAAAAAATTGATTCGTTTAATTTTGTTTTTGCTTCTATAATATTATAATGCATTAAATTAATGTATTACAGTATTTTTTGCTTAAATCTTTTGTTTAATTTCATTATAATTTAAAAAAATGAAGTGTACAAATACTTTTTTTGCCAACTGTATATATCCATAATTTGACTTTGGGGAGCCAGGGCAGCTTCCCCGTTTCCTCTTGCAATAGTAGGTCCTTATTTGATATGGAGGTTTTACTATTAAACGATATGTATATAATGCTGTAATTGTTTCAAGTACAAGTACAAGTGATTAGTACGTCTTTCACTTGAAATTATAATTGCCTTAATCAAAGTCATAAAATCTTTGTTATTCGTAAGTTCGGGATTTTTCAATTTTAATTAACATGAGTCGTTTTTTTTCTTCTGATGGAGCTTTTTCCGGGGGCGATTTTTACCGGGATTCAAAAAAAATTTTTTTTGGTTCCTTAAATCCAATTGTTTTCTCCCCTTGAGCTTATTTTTAATTTTATCAAAAATCTGTCACACATTAAATTTTTGGTCTTTTTCCGGAAAGTAATAGTAACTGTAAACTGATTTCATGCGTATTATGCTAAAAAGTTAAGGAATTATTTATTTATTCTTAATTTTATTAGATTTATTTTTTTTTTACAAAACCACTATTTTTATCTCCTTTGTCCGATTTCGCGCATAAACGAGTTGACCGAGATTTCCTGCTCTTTGATTTTATGATTGTAAGAGATTTGTGCAGAAATATGGAAGTTATCATGTTCATACAAAAAAAAGTAACACAGATAAATAGATCGATGTAAAAATTTTTGAACGGGGAGTAGTTTTGGGTTCTAAGGATCATGATCAGCGTAGGTCTTTTAAAAATGTTTAGAAATTTTTACAGGGGGAAGAATGTAATATGTAATATTTCTTAAAAATTTACATAAATACTCTTACTACAAAGATTCAACTAGTAATGAATCAAAATAAAATATATTGCAATAAATTTTTGTTATTTATTTATTTTTTTGTTAATAATGTACAGCATTACTGTGAAAAGAAAAAAAAATAGAAGAATGAATAATTTTTAAAATATAGTTATTTTTCCACAAAAGTATGAAAAAAAAAAAAGATTAGAAATAAAATTGCAACTATAGTTCTAAGTTTGGGACATTAAATTATTGGAGCTCTGGGTAAATGCCTCACTAACCTGCATACAGAAAAAGCATTCTTTTTCTTTTTTTAAATATCTTGAAATCCAAACTGACTTATTTTTTAATTCAGTTTTGTTCGTGAACGCATAGAATTGGCAAGTGCTCTTATTCAGAAACAATGAAATTGAAATTTTTTTACAATTTTTTCAATAAAGATAGACATTCTTTTAGAAAATGCTGTCAAAGGTGTCATGTCTGATAAACTTTATCATGAGAAATAATCGCTTATAAATCATTTTCCGAAAAATGAAAATATTCAAATTAAAAGCAAACGTAAATGCACTCTCTTAAAAAGTCCTCTAAAGCATTCCTCTGCAAGATCTCTTTCGAGCCACTTTACCATAACAAATTAAGGGGTGCGGACAAAAAGATGTAAATGCAAAAGAAATCACAAATTTTTTATTTTATTTTTATTTTATTTTATTTTATTTTATTTATTTTATTTATTTATTTATTTATCTATTTATTTAATTTTTATACTACCAATAATACTTTCGAACCAAGATAAAGTAAAGCATCAATAACTCAATCTAAACTGTATTACTACTAACCGATACATTAAATAAATTTTATCAGCAGTTATTTCGATACATTAAATAAATTTTATCAGCAGTTATTTTAATGATTCTCTGAAGTACCATCGGGGCTTAAGGTGTTAAAGTTTTTTTTTTAATTGTTAAGTTTTATATTTTCTATTTCCACGTTTTAATAATGCTAACACGAAATAGCTTTTTCTCACACTTCTATGAAAAATTTCAGAAATTTTCTCAATCAGTTTCCAAAGAATTAATCAGAAGCAGAAATCTTAATTTACCTCTGAGACATGGAGTTAAGCAGATTACAACTTTAAACTCATTTTTTTCTTGATTGTTCTTAAAGTTATACCCCCCCCCCCCCAAAAAAAAATAAACTTTGTAATAAAACATAAAATTTTCTGGCACAATACAAATTTTAAGACAGAAAAACATGATTATTCAAATGAAATTATTGAGATTTTTTTTTTTGTTAATTAATCGATAAATGAACTACATACAAATGAATGTTTCTCAATGCGACATCTTTTTTTTTTAGTTGTGTTTCAAAAGGCCATTTTTGACAGTTTCTCTGGAAAATCTTCTACTTATATACACTTAATGATGGAAAATGTTCAATTGCATAGTTTTTAGCTCTGAATCTATCAAAGCCTGAGAGCTTATGTGTCTGCCTATTCTGTAAGTACGTATAATATGTATGCATGTACCGCTAAACTCATAATGAAAAAAATCCGATTTACTTGAAATTTTGTATACAGATTTATTATGATAACCCGCTTCCCTGATTACTTTTGGGAGATCATTCGATAAGTATAAGAGGGGCAACGGGGGCTAATTCTTCTCCCCTTAATTTATATAAATTGGTTTTTCATGCAGATTTTGTTCAAATTTAAAATAAAGGATCATTCGGATGAGGCACCTTCGTGATTAGTATTAGGTGATCATTGGGTAAGATTAAACAGGAGGAACGAGGGTCTAATCTCCCACACTTAATTTCGAAAAGTAGGTTTTTCATGCAGATTTATCAGATTTCATTGAAATTTAAGACATAGGATCATTTTAATAAGGGCACCGCCATGATTATTTTGGGGAGTGCTTTAGATAAGTCTAAGAGGGGGACTTACCCTCCACTCTTAATTTAGATAAATGGATTTTTCATACCGAATTATCAGATTTCATTCAAATTTTAGGAATAGGATCATTCTGATGAGGCGCCTCCGTTATCAGTATTGGGTGTTTATCAGATAAGTAGAAAGGGGAAAATGGGAGGTACCCTTAATTTCGATTAACCTCTCCTTTAATTTGGATTAATTGTTTTTTTTCACGCAAAATTTATCGTTTTGCTTCAAAATTTGGACATAAGTTCATCCTGATAAGGCGCTTCCCCGATTTGTTTTGAGAATTCATTGAATAAGTATAAATAGGGGGATTGTATGGACTACCCCTCTTAATTTGGGTAATTAGTTTTACATGCTGAATTATCCGATTTGCTTCGATTTTTGGATACAGGCTCATAGTGATAAGATGTTTCCCTGATTAGTTGGGGATTTCTTTTGTTAAGTGTAAAGTGACATCCAAACGATTACCCCCTTAAATTAGATAAATGGACTTTTATGCAGAATTATCCAATTTGTTTTAAATTTTGGATGTTGGTTGTTCCTGATAGGGTAATTTTAGAAGTTTAATGGTTAGGTTTAAAGGAGGTGAATAAATGGATTTCTACACAGAATCATCCGATTTGCTTCGAATTTTAGATATATGTTCTTTGTTTTTATTAAATAAGGCATATCCCTGATTAATTTTGTGGGTTGAATGATTAAATAAGTGTCAAAAGAATGAAATGGGAGGGTTATTTTCTCCCTTAATTTATTTTTCGAGCGACATTATTTATTGAAATTATAAGGCTGTTATATATAATTAGGGTGTGTAGCCTTAGAGATCAATGCCATCAGTTTAACTGGACAATATTATTTTTTATTATTAAGGGAACCTGCTCTTTTTCCATCAGCTGCCATTTTTCGTCCTGGTTTTTATTCATTTAAACACAAACAAAATAATGGCTAAATATAATATATTTTCATATTGTTAATAATTTATTAAACATCATTTCTGTCATTTTATTTAATAGTACGAAATATGTTTTATAACAGATATTGCAATAAAATTACTTTGGAGCATATTACTGCCAAAGTTTTTAATATATATATATATATATATATATATATATATATATATATGCACATAGATAGATAGATAGATAGAGAGAGAGAGATTCTAACTAGACATTTAAAATTTCCTTAATTTTTGAAATGTTAAGTCAGAAAATCAGTTTTTATTTTCCAGTTTTCTTTCTAGAAAAAGTAGAATAAGATTAAATGATTAAGGGCGAAAATGAAAACCATTTTTTAGAATTTAATATAATAGTTTCATTTAAGGAGCTACATTAGTCACGAATACTAGAGAATCCTAGAGAAATTTATAACATATCTAGGTTGCATTTCAATACTTTTAAATATTTTTTACATTTAGTAGCTGGAGTTAACCTGTACGAAGACATTGCTTACTTTTTCGATTTTGACTGCCGTCTTTTTTTATGAAGATGCTTTTATTTTCAAAACCAGTTCCGAAAATTAAAGTGTTCTCAATAAAAATCCGTATGTATCCATAAATAAAATTAAAAAAGTAACAAACGGTCTTTGTATAGATCGATCTCAGTTATCCAATGAAAAAAAAAACTTTTAAAAAAATGTTGAAATGAATATAAACTAGATATCTTTACAAAATTTTTCTATAGGATTAGTGTTAGTGAACGGGTATAGACTGAAGTATCCCTTAGTGATTCTTAAATGCGTGCCATTGTTTGGTAATCTTCAACAGTGAAATAAAATGAAAACAGTTCTTTGAAAATGCAGTTAAAAATAGATCGATACACAGATGAAGACAATAAAAACATTCATATAAATTAAAATTATTCGCACTAGCTAGTTTATGACTATAATTATTTGTGCCCTCTGCTATATATCCCATTTACACATTTTATACAATATGTCTGTTGAATTGTGTTCTTACAAACTTGTTACGACATTTACAATAGAATTAACCATCATTTGTTCTAAAATTAATTTATAAATCATATATTAAAAGGAAATTTCTATTTTATAAGATATAACATTTGTGATAAATATAAATATTTATAATAAAAAATGAATTTACCATTACTATCGAATTTGGAACTTCTGCATGCATATTTGAACGTAATTAACATCTAATATATAAATATATTAAATTTTAAATTATATTTGATATCAAGTGAAAAAAAATGTTTACAAGATTAAATTTTTGTATCCGAAGATTTCCATGTTTAAAAAGTAATTTTGTCACATTCTACTTAGCGTACTTGCGTATCGATAACATTATATACATTATTTTTTGTCATCGATTTACATCATCGATATACATTATTTTTTGACCATATAATATTCTTTGTATCCTTTCAGAAAAGATGAGTTGAAATTGCGTCTGAAATATTCACTATTCTTTCGCTTATCGATAAGAGTGCATAATGTTTACTGTTTTCCTCTATCGCTTGACTTTTTAAATAACAAATAAATAGTTTACCATAAAAAAGGGAAAGAAAATGAATGAAAGGTAAAAAATCCAAACTAACCTTTTGTGCATACACTTTCATGTTTTTCTTCTGTTTGTTTTTTAATTCTTTACATTTTTCAAAAATTATAGAGGATATATTTTTTAAATATCCAACCTCATCTTTTGGGCAAATATCAGTTCATAATGTAATTTCTTTCGAAGAAAATATTCCCTTAATTTAGGCAAGATTGTAATTCTAAAATATCTAAAAATATGTTGGTTCGTCTACCACCGAATAAAAAAAAAAGAAAAAAAAAGACGACGCGACGGTTTACGTTCGGCAATAGAGCTGGCTGAATGTCCTCGTTTTCGCCAACTCGCCAAAACTGATGCTGAAAAAAAGAGCCTTTCTGAAAAAGCACCCCGGGTGCAATTTTCTCTTCGCACGAAAATGATTGTGAATCAGGAAAATACGCTTTTGGAACAATAAAAAAACAATTTTGAAGCAGGAAAATTAGTTTTTAGTGAAGAAAAATTCACTTTTGGCATTAACTTTTTTTGTGCCCCTTTGACAAAATGTGCATTTTTTGCGATCTTCTGATGATATCTGATGTTTCTCGTGATATTTAGCGTTTTTTCGCAAAGTTTTGTAAAACTTGTAGTTTTTGCGAATTTTTTGACAGAAATTAGTCAATATTTTGCGATTTTTTAACGAAATGTCGTTTTTTCGCCATTTTTTGACGAAATTGAGCGTCCGTGGGTTGCATAATAGCTATTTTTTGCGTCCTGTCGCCGTTTTTTTTGGACGCGCTATAGCGTGTCCTCATCATCGCTGAAGGGCAGCGTTTTTCGAAAAACGGGGCAAGAAGGGCGCTATTTTTTTGAATGAGCGACAAGAGGGGCGCTAGTTTTTGGATGAGGTGCAACAGAGACGCAATTTTTAAACTAAAGGGCAGGAGGGGTGGAACGTCCCCCAGAAAATCTCCTGGGGAAATTCTGGGTAAGATATTTATTTATTGTTAGATACATACTCATGCATTGTTACAAATTTATGTTTATTTATTTAATTTTATTATTTGTTTATTAAAAAAGTTAGGAAATAAATTAATTTAAATATACAGAGCTATAAGGATTAAAGAATGCTCGTTTGTTAACAAACGGGACAAAGAAGTTACAAGTAATTTCAGGGGGAAAGATTTAGATGAGATTATTTATTGTCAAAATATTTTTTAAGAAATTAAAAAGAAATATTTTAAATTTTGTGTGCTAAAGAATGAAGTATTTTAGGGGGAGATTTCAGATGATTCCTTTTTTATGCAGGCATAGCATGAAAAGCTGAAGATTCTCATCTCTCGACTCACCATCTTTCCTTCCACATTAAAGTTAAAAATAGGGATTTTATATTCATTTTTCTAAATCTGGCTTATAAGCCCCCCTTAAAAATTAAACGTTTTTTGCTTTTGTAAAAGAGAATTCTTACAATCGACACTATACGAAATATAAACATGTAATAAATACTTTGTACTACCTGTTCTACTGAAAGCATGTTTCAGGGAACATCAGAAATTCGTACTCGTTTCATATAATATTTCTTCAAATAACGCAAAATAATATGATTTTCTACATAGACCATATTATAACATGAAATTATTTTGAGCATTGACACTTCTCGGTTATCCCGTCAACCCTTTTCGCAAAATTATAGAAATTTCCAAACTGTTACCCAAATTACTTGAACTGATGCAATTTTTATGTTAAATAACGGAAGAAAAAATCAATTAGCAAAACATTAAAAAAACACAAATAAAATACTGAATTAAAAATCACTTGATGACATAACAAACACGTGTATCGTAGTGAATGTCAGATGAATGTGATATTTACAATCATCCATTATCTGAATGAAATCTTATAGTTTGCGGATGGTTCTTTAGTTGACGGGATAAACACAAGCAGTACCTGAGCGTCTTTCTCAAGAAACAGCAAATTCTGCAGTCAATCAGGATAACTTTGGACCAACAGAGGAAAAAAAAGATTAAATCTGGTACATCATTTGAGTTAACGGTCAAGTTTTAATCTCAAAATATAGATAGATGTACTACCGTGTGTTTGCAGCTCATCGGAAAGAATTCGTGAAGGTTCCACCATGACATAATGGATCAAAGTTTCGTAAAAGTGGAGCAAACTTACCCTGATTGACAGTACATAGTTCATTTGGATTAACAAATGCGGCATCGTAAACCTGAGTATCTCACATCAATTAAATGTCAATCTGCGTAATTCCAAAGAGTTAAGTCACAATCAGATGGGCATGGACCTTATCAAAGACAAACTTTTTTTTAAACGTAAAAGGTTTTGGCGATTGAATTGGCAGAGGTAAACAAATATTTCAAAGATTTTTTCTCAATATTTATTCACATTTAAAAATCAAACCAGCCTGTTATTCCCTTACGAATAAACAACCAGATTAAGCGATCTTCAAATTAAGGCATTCGTAAGAGTACTACAGGTATCAGTAACGACACCTCAATTAAATTCGAATACTTTCTTTAGCCTCATGAGAAAAGCATAATTTTAAAACATTATTACGAACTTTTACTTAAATTTAAAATGTCATCGGAATGTTCTAACCTTTTAAAATAACAATATGTGTACCAAACACATTAACACACATTTTTTCCTTAATATTATGAGTAAGTCAGGGGGACATACCCTTTACAAAACTAATATTTTCAGCTTAAATATTGATAAGAAGATAAATTTTACCACCAAAGAACTTTATTGTGAGAAATCAAGTTTAACAAAAGGCTTTATTTAATTTAAATGCTATCAATCATTATAAAATTTTATAGCCTTATAAGTGTAAAAAACTAGACACTTGTAATATTTTTAGATAATAAAAATAAAATGGTGTTTGTCAGGGGTCATGGTTATAGCTCATGATCTGCTAATTTAATGGTTTAAATAGTCAAATTTCTGTTGTTCACTATTTTTTGTGCACTATAATAAATGGAAAGAAATATTTCTTTATTTCTGGAATATGCTACGATTCGTTAACTACAAACAACAAATTTTAGGAGCAAAATATAGCACAGATAGCTTTTTTGGAGTTTTCATCACTATGAATTGACAGATGCTGGCTTAAATCATACATTTGAGAGAAATTATTGTTTTATATCTTGCATACAAGGTTTCTCATTAGTGTGAATTAAGATATGCATGGTTAAATCACTCTTTTTAAAAAACGTCTTGTTGCATATCTTACACACAAATGGTTTCTCACCAGTATGAATAAACAGATGTCTGTTTAAATCTCCCTTTCGAGAGAATTTCTTGTTGCATATATGACACACAAACGGTTTCTCACCAGTATGAGTTAACAGATGGCTGCTTAAATGGCCCTTTTGAGAGAATTTCTTGTTGCATATCTCACATTTAAAAGATTTCTCACCAGTATGAGTTAACATATGCCCGTTTAATTGGCTTTTTAGAGAAAATTTCTTGTTGCATATATCGCACACAAACGGTTTCTCATTACGATGAGTTAACAGATGACTGCTTAAAATGCCCTTTTGAGAGAATTTCTTGTTACATACCTCGCATTCAAAAGGTTTCTCACCAGTATGAGTTAATAGATGCATGTTTAATTGGCACTTTTGAGAGAATTTCTTGTTGCATAAATTGCACACAAACGGTTTCTCATCACTATGAGTTAACAGATGGCTACTTAATTTGCTTTTTCGAGAAAATTTCTTTTTGCATACTTCACATTCAAAAGGTTTCTCACCAGTATGAATTAACATATGTCTGCTTAAAGAGCTTTTTAGAGAGAATTTCTTGTTACATACATCGCATACAAACGGTTTCTCACCACTATGAGTTAACAGATGGCTGCTTAAAACTCCCTTTCGAGAGAATTTTTTGTTGCAGACCTCACATTCAAAAAGTTTCTCACCAATATGAATTAACAAATGCTTGCTTAAATCTCCCTTTCGAAAGAATTTCTTGTTGCATATATCACACACAAACGGTTTCTCACCAGTATGAGTTAACAGATGGCTGCTTAAATGACACTTTTGAGAGAATTTCCCTTTGCATACCTCACATTCAAAAAGTTTCTCAGGTTTCTCACCAGTATGAAGAAACAGATGCCTCCTTAAATTATTCTTTTGAAAGAATTTCTTGTTGCATTTATCACAAATAAACGGTTTGTCATCACTATGGGTTAATAGATGGCTGCTTAAATTGCATTTTTGGGAGAATTTCTTGTTGCATCTCTCACATTCAAAAGGTTTCTTACCAGTATGAATTAACAAATGTCTACTTAAATAGCCCTTTCAAGAGAATTTCTTGTAGCATATATCACAAGCAAACGGTTTCTCACCACTATGCATTAGCAGATGGCTGCTTAAATGACTCATGCATGAAAATTCTTTGTTGCATACCTCACATAAAAAAGACTATTTTGGCAGAAATTCTTGCATAGCTCACAAGTAAAGGGTTTTCCAGGCTATGAGTTAGAAGCTGCTTTTTTCAAAATGTTCTAATAAGATATTTTTTGCTGCATTTGTTTTACACATTGAAGATATTTTGAGTGATGTTATGCGTCAGATTAATGGTTTTATGCATCTGCAATAAAATAAAATTAATTAAAATAGTTTTTACATTCCATTAAAAAAATAAATTTATAAACTTTTCACGAAAATTCAAAATCTATGTAGAAAATTAGTTGTAATAAAATTTCATTCATAGTATTAAAATTTTCAGTATAATCCTAATTATCTCAATTTTAGCGGAATCAGATGAAGATTCAGCGGAATCTTTTCTAACAGTACAAAGATTGAATTGTAAATAAAAAAAATAGCAAAATTAAAAAAAAACTTATTACAAATAAAATAAAAAGTAAATTTAAGTAGAAAATTTTAAAATTTAATATCATCTAAAGAAACGATGATACATTTAGCAAAAAATAGAGAGAAATAAAATTTTACCTTGACTATGGAATTTTAATATGTAAATGTGTTTAATAAGGAATTCTACAGATTTCAGAATTTTTTTATCTAATGCGTTTGGTTATTGCTGAAATTTACCGTATCATTTAATGTAACTTACACTGTAATTAAATAATGTAATCAGTGGCATAGCCAAGTGGATGTCATGGATATACCCCCCTTTCAAACGGAGTATCTGGGTTTCTGAATCATGCATTCAACAACACTCAAAATTACTAAAACGGAATCACAAAAAACCCATGAAAAATTTCATTTTAGACAAGTGTCAGTCATAAATGGATATATTTCAAAATTTGTTTTTTAACAGGGCTTTGAACTTTTCTGTTTTAAACAAATTTCCAGCATAAACATGTTCTGTTTTGATTGTATCCTCTGTAACTATTATAACATATTTTCTCTGTAGTGCTCTTTTGAAGAATATAAATATATTGAAATGAATTCTGTGAAGGTGACCTATCTTAAAATGTAAAGAAAATCAGGATTACACGAAAACGACATTACATACTTACAGTTCCTAAACCTTAAAACCTGTCTAAAATGGAACATTTTGCCATCGTGTATCCTTCTTCGCAGGTTTTCAGAGAATATGGAATTATCCCGTAAATGGAAACATTTCACGGTCCCGAAGAATAAGTATACAAATACACCTGTTAAGATCGAAATGGGTTTTTGATGGGACCAACTGGCGCTGACTGTCAAGGGTAAAGACCATTTTATACAAATGCAATAATGTCACACTGATCGAGTTTCGACACCATTATTTTTGTTTATTTTATTATTTTATATCAAATACTGTGGACTACCTCAAATGTGCAATACTATAATCCGCAACACTCTAAAATTGGCACATAATTTACAACTTAACAATGAAGATTTCTGTTCAGATATAAGAGCAAAATTTGACTTTTTTCACTTTATATCAATTTCATACATAGATTTGTTTTTTTCTTTTTATTTTACTGAATTCAGGTTTTTTCATGAAGGAAAAAAAAATAATTCTGAAAAAAATCAAGATATTCGCAATCCTCCTACCAAATATATCAAGTTTATAATCAAGTTTTTTTTTAAGTCTGTCTAAATCTGAAATAAAACTTCCTTTATTTATGATTTTGACATGAATTTACTTTTATGAGGCAAGTTGCACTGAATAATTTAGAACAAATATATTTGATCCTTCTAATGACTATTTAATCATCTATAATTTGACCTTCATATAATGATTTGACACTTACTTTTTAATATTTTAATCATATTAAAAATTATCTAATTTTTTATTATCTTAATTTATTACGTATTTTAATATTTTATTGTAATATTGTAAGCATTCATTATAGTTCCGATTGCATAATTAGTTAAATTCAAATGACTGTTTAAAATTTGTAAATAAAGCAATGACCAGAAATCCACAAAATCTTAAAATCTGCAAAACCTCTGGTCCAAGTTATGCAGATCTGAGGGAGTCTACTCTAATATTATAATGTAATGTGCTACCCGTAATTAATAAAAGCGACTCTATTCTTGAACTGGTTATTTGTGAATTTTAAAGTCATTTTTAAAAAAACTTAAAAAATCTCAATATGATTTATCTTTTGTTCTAAAACATGCTGATGATGTCTTTTCAGCTCTAAAAAGTTCTCGTCAATGATTGAGCAATAAAGAAGAAACTGGCACTTAAAAATTTTTTGACCAATTCAAAAGAGCAGAATTTCTTGCTACAAAAAACTTTGATATGTGTATCTAAATGTACTAGGGTGTATCTAAATTCTTGGGCAAAACTTTAAGGGATGATAGTATACATCAAGACATAATATTAAATGGGAAACTAAGGGTCCCAAACGTCTCTTCCGAAGGAGATAGGCGCCATTAAAGTTTAGGGTCCAAAATTTCAAATAAACTTAAAGAACGGAAAAATTGGTCGATTGATTTAAGGTTTTCAGAAAAACTATTCTTTATGTCAGTATTTTCATGAAAATAAATTATAAAGATAAATTTTTAAAAATGCCAATTGAGGGATCTGTCGATAGGGGGGCGCTTTAGATTTTGGAGTAACGAACAACTATTTTTTGCAGTTATTTTTTGCATATCATTAAATATTTTCGGAGGCTTAGACATAAACTTAAATTTTGAACTCAAAATCTGAATAGTTGGGAGTGATTAAGAAGCGCAAACTGAACTGTTTTCAGAGGTTCAAATTTCAAATGATTATAAAAAACGGAAAAATTGGTCGATTAGCTTGTGGATTTCGTTAAAACTACTCTTTAAATCAGTATTTTCTTCAAAATAAATTTCAAAAAAAGCCGATAGAGGGCGCCTTAGACGTTGCAGACTATTTTTATTATTTTTTTTTGCATCTCATTAAATTTTTTTATAAGCTTCGACATAAACTTAAATTTGGAGTCAAAATCTGAATCGTTGGAGTGGTTGAGTAGCGCAAACTGAACTGTGTTCAAGGGAGGGTGGGAAGAGGCTTCAAAATTCAAATGATTATAAAAAAAAAGGACAAATTAGTCGAATTGTTCGCTAGAGCTATTCTTTATGTCCGTATTTTCTTGAAAATAAATTTTAAAAATAAATTTTGAAAAAATTCTTTAGAGGTATCTAATTAAATGCTTACAAAAGCTTAGGCATAAATTTTGAGCTCAAATTCTGAATCGTTCAGAGGGGTTAAGTAGCGCAAATCGAACCGTGTTCAGGAGTTGAAATTTAACCCTCCCCCCACCTCGAAAACAGTTCAATTTTGCGATACGTAATCGCTCCCAACGATTCAGATTTTAAGCTCAAAATTTAAGTCTAAGCTTTTGCAAGTGTTTAATGAGATTAAAAAATAATCGTTAAAAATAGTTGAACGATACTCCAAAGTCTAATGCGCCCTCTATCGGCATTTTTAAAAATTTATCTTAAAAATTTATTTAAAAAAATACTGATTTAAAGAGTAGTTTTAGCAAAAACCGCAAACGAATCGACCAACTTTTACGTTTTTTTTAACCATTTGAAATTTGAACCTTTGAACATAGTTCAGTTTGCGCTACTTAACCACTCCCAACTATTCAGATTTTGAGCTCAAAATTTAAGTCTAAGCTTCTAAAAACTTTTAATGAGATTAAAAAAATAACGGCAAAAATAGTTTTTCGTTACTCCAAAGTCTAAAGCGCCCTCTATCAGCATTTTTTTAAATTTATCTTTATAATTTATTTTCAAGAAAACACTGACATAAAGTATAGTATTATGTAAAGTAATGTATTAAAGTATAGTTTCCCATTTAATGTTATCTGTCTTGATGTGTACTATCATCCCTTAAAGTTCTGCCCAAGAGTTTGGGTACACTCTGTGTACCATAGGTTCCCAACGGGGGCGGTACCGCCCCCTAGTGGGTGCTGGAACCTTCCAGGGGGGGCGGTAGCGAGTCTAGAGAAAAATGGGGGGGGGGCGTTATGATCGACGAGGGTTGGCGGTCATGGCATGCCTACTTATTTAGGAACTAATACAATGAAAATAATTGATCTCCTCTACATTGTCCAGTCCGACATAAAAACCTTAACTGCACCTTTAAATGGAAATCTATACAGACGAACCTAAATCTGAAAGAAGGAGAGATTGGATTTATTTTACTAATGTAAAAAAATGTCGAAGAAGTCGTGTTGAATGTCATGTTACTAATGTCGGAGAAGGGCTATGACTCGAATTAAAAATCATTATGAATTCAAAAATTGTGGAGTAAAAAATTCGCAGTAATTTGCAGGCTAAAAGTTTTAAACATAATTATTTTTTTTATTAATCTGTATTTCGAAAAATTCTGAAGTATGACGATATATGCCTGAACAAATATTTTTAAACGAACCCGTGATTTGAATCGGTTCAAGAAATTTGTTTAACATTAGTGAAATCGATAAAAATCGTTATATCTATAAATTTGATCAAAAGTAAATTAATTTAAACTTACATTAGTAAAAATTTTATGTTTCAAAATATCTTAATCGAAGAAAAAATACCAGCAGTACAGTATTGAATATTTGAAATATGGATCTGGGCACTTTCCTACAAACCAATTGTTACCTATGTGCTTAATAAGCCAAGAATTTTTTTTCAAATGAAGACATGAAGCCTTCTGGCTACAACCGCATTTGAATAAATGTGGGTTGATAGAAAAGACAAAGATATGTCCTACTTTTACTTTCTTCTATCTTTACAAGAAGAAAGCATTAGATTCGTGAAAATTTTCAAATTCCGAATTTTGAAGGATTTACACGTTTTAGGGGTCAGAGATTCCAAAAACATGTTTTTACAAAATGTCTGTCTGTTACCCTATCTGTCTGTATGTGACATAGATTTTATAGGCACACTATCTCAACAACTAATGCG
The DNA here is from genome assembly GCA_964019185.1 of Maratus speculifer. Taxonomy (NCBI): domain Eukaryota; kingdom Metazoa; phylum Arthropoda; class Arachnida; order Araneae; family Salticidae; genus Maratus; species Maratus speculifer. The sequence goes on from OZ025296.1 coordinate 357,430,392, forward strand.
CGGAATTTATAAAAAATCTATATTCAGGTATTCTGTTATAAATTAATGCTGATTAGTTTTTGGTGTAAATCACTCAACAAGTGACGCTGCTATGCTGCTTTTTTCACGATTTCCGAAACGGCTTTATCACAAGAACTACTACACAGATTTTCACCAACTTCTAATTTGATTATTCCTTGACATGAATAGATGCTGTTTATATTTTGTTGAAATTCGCTCGACAGTTGGCGCTGTTATGCTGTTATTCTTTATGATTTCTGCAACAACTGTATCTCTAGAATTAATCAAACTTCAGATTCAGTTTTATCTTGATAAATATTATTGCTGATTATGTTTCAGTGATAATAACAGGTGGCGCTTTTATTCTGCATTTTTTTTCAATAATCGCAGTAGTCAAATTTCAAGAACTAATGCACGGAATTTCATGCTATTAGAATCTCCATGCCATTAGAAAGTAGATCGTCATTTAATTTTGATACTATGATAGCAAATGTTGAAGTATTAACATGCATGAGATAGAAAAAAGTTTTTACATTGCCACATCTGACCAGTTCAAAGACTGAAAAAGAAAATTTTAAAACAATCAACTTTAGGAGACGCAAATTTTCCATGTGGGTAAAAGAAGTACGGGCTAGGATTCGAACCAGGGATGTATTGGCTGAAGCCACCAATGCGTTTCCAAATGAGCCATCCCGGACTCGAACACTGGTGGACTATTTCGCCTAAATAACCTCAACGATCATATAATCTGGTCTGATACTATGGATCTATGGATACTATAAAAAATTTACGTCTCCTATAATTAATTTAGAGATTGAAAAATCGTGTCATAAATTAATATAGTACAGTCAACTGTATCAAACCTTTTTAAGTCATCATCTAAACAAGAAGATGATGGACTACGAGTCTCATATATCATTATAAGTTTAATAATGTAAATATTAAAATTGCAAATAGTCGGCAAGAAATTAATCTTGCCTGTAGTCAGCGAAATAATAAAACCTGCTCTTCATCATCGTCTGATATAAGAGAAAAAATCCAGAGTAATAATTCGGAACAAAGAGGAATAGATGGCTAAAAGCATTGAAATATCATTATGTTGTTACTTAAAGACCTGCGAATTTTCCATTCAACTCCATGGCTCAACATTACCAAATAACAAAAACTCATAAAAGAAAAAAAATCACGAGTATTTTTTGCTAAAAATTTGGAAATTCATACAAAGAAAGAATCGGTATTTAATACCACGAAGTTAATCCAAGAGAAATAAATTCTTTATCATAATATTTTGTCACTGGCTACTGATGTTGCTCGAACAACGACGGGACATTAGCAGGGTTTCATTAACGCATTTTAAACAAGCAGTACTAACTGTACATTTTGTGCATTCCGTCACACATCATCAGCAATTGGTTTCAAAAAATTAAAATGAACAACTGTATACATCGCTTCTTTACATTATTAGAACAGTCAATATAAACAGAACCAATTCATTGTGTGGTAGGATATTTAACCAACTTTATAGGGAAAATCATTTCACAACAAAGTGAAACAATTGTTTTATTTTGTAGTGCAGTTGTCACTATCACTTTGCATCAGACTTGCAAATGAATTCAATCAGTTGCTGCTGAATACAGAAGTTCGTTGTCCCTGAAAAGGTATTTGTCTGAATCGTTTTTCAATATATTTGATTTAGTATTGCACTTAACTAAAAACAGAGGTGTAAAAATACGCTAAAACCTGATTGCATTAAAAAATGATATCGATTATGTTACAGATCTGTTTAGAATCTTTAATTAAATAAATTTAAATATTTTAAATAAGGCATAAGATGATTGCATGATAATGAGTTAAGTTTAATTTAAAGAAAAAAAACCTTCATAGCTGTTTCTGTAGGTAAACTTCTTTTACTCAAAGGAAATCCATAAGGAGAAGATAATAGAGCTAATTACCACATTATTTGCAGTCTGTGAAAGCAAGAATGTTTACTTACTTAGTGTCAACATTTGGACGTTCTTCATGAAGTTTTCTCATAGCCATTCCATGATATTTATCCTACTTAAACCGAGTTGATTTTTAGATCCTTCGCAAATGCAGCTACAGCAGTATCATCATATTTGAAGGCGGAAATTGTAGAACTTGCAGCAAATGAGAACTATACGTAAAATTCAGAAATGGATACCAAGAGTTCTAACTTCAAAATCTACAGCTCTCTAATCTGGATTGTGAAGGAGAATGCATAAAATGTTAATAGCTTTCCTTTCATCAAATTTGGCTGAAAGTGGGTTCCGTGCAATAGTTAATTTACTGTCTAAGAAAAGGAAAATGCATCTTTGAATCTCACAATTTGATGTTGAAGAAATTGGAATCTGATGCGAAAAAATTGTTAAAATTCCAATAGCCTCAATTATTTCACTATTTAAAAAAAAATTCTTATTGGTTTTGTGATTATTTTTCAATTTTTATTTTTTTAAAAATTCTACATTTGATGGTCGTTTTAATTAACTTCTACTTTGATTAATAGATTAACAGACAGATAAAATATAGATAATATGCAATGTTATTTTAAATTTTGTATAATTAACTATTATCGAAGAGGGGGGCGTTGGCATTTTTTTCTCTTCTAAAGGGGGCGGTGGGTCAGAAAAGGTTGGGAACCTATGCTGTATACGATTTAATCCTACAGATTCCTTGTTAAGTTTGGTTATTCAATGTAGAGAGATTTAACAATAAATCTGAAGAATATTTCAACAAATCAATGCTTATTTCTCGCTAGAGTTCTTTTTTTTCAAGTCTCGTTGATACTTGGGGAAAGAGCAGAGGGATATTGGAAGGTTTTGATGTTCACATGAGTTTTTTACAAAATAATAGCAATTGTCATTGAATTTTTAAACCGGAGCCATTTTAAAATTAAATAATGAATTTTGGAGATTTTTTAATGTATTTATTGAGCATTGTAATTTGGCTTTTATTCATTAATGCAGTTAGGTAACTACGCTAAAATTCGTAATTTTTGTGCGAATTCAAAATGATACGAAAAACATCGGAAACGGTTTTTATACTGATTAATATCAAATTTAAGGTCTACCCTCTCAAAGCATCGAAATGTCTCTCCTGAACATGCTTATGAATCGCCTTGAAATGGTACCCCTCTCCCGAATTTCAAGGTGCCCTTTACAGAGTTCCAAAGATCCCTCCGCAGAAAAATGTCTCAGTCATCTGAAATGACCACAATTGTGACTTGTGAATGCCCAGTTTAACCCTTTCGGGTGAGACTTTTTTTCAGTTGTCAGAAAAAATTACTTTTACGTTAATAACATTAACACTAGCTATCCAAATAGATTAATGAGTATTTAATGAATATTTTACTGTCTGAATGATAACAAGTGTTGTTGTTTTTCATACTATTCAAATAATATTCATATCACAAAAGGCTAAGGAAGAATCTTTGTAGATTTTTAGAAAATATTGTATTACAATAAGAGTTAACTTATTTTGAAACTTTCTAATACTTTTTTTGCTTTTTTACGCATGATTCTTTCAGGAAAGTAACTTTTACTTTAAATTTACAGAGTGAAATATATTTTTAAAATAAAAGAATCACAAACAGCGAAAAGAGAATTAAGCAAATAGAAATTATTATTATTACTAAATGCCTAAAATAAATGATGTCCTATAATAAATGCATAGACATATACTAACATTACTACATGTGAAGGGTAGCAAAAATATTTCTTAAAACAGAATAATACACCATTAAAAGACATGTACAATTAATAATATACCAGACCCGAAAGGGTTAATATTGTTTACAAAAACTTCATGGATAGAAGGAGAGTTGTGTATGAAGAGGGTGGTGATGGGGTTCTGTTTTTTAACAATGAGAAATCCAAAGCTTAAATTGAACAAAATTCACACACCAAACTCTGATAACTTACTGCTGAACTTGAAGAACGCTCTAAAATTGTTTCAAAGCACCTAAAGTAAATTGCTTTTGAAATGAAATAATAGAAACCAATTTACTTTTTTATAGAACCCAATATTTTTACTTTCTTCTATCTTCAATAGAAGAAAGTATTGTAATCGAATTTTTTTTCGACTTCCGGTTTTCGACGGATTTACACGTTTTAGGGGTCAGAGATTCCAAAAAACATGTTTTTAGAAAGTGTCTGTGTGTATGTCGCCATTCTACCATCAAAAAGTGAATGAAATTATGCATAGAATTGAACCAAATTTTTTGTGAATGTTTTTGGCTGTGGCAAGCAGATCCTCCTTCTGTTTTGAAATCTTCCGCCGGAAGGGAGTGCTGCAATCGCGATTTTTGTATTATTTTCATTATTGTACCGACCAAAAGTATATGAAGTTATGCATCGAATTGAACGAAATTTTTTGTGTATGTGTGTGACTAGGGCTAGTTGGTCCTCCCTGAATTTGAAAAAAATTCTCTGGAAGGGGGCGCTGCAATCGCGATTTTTGTGCCATTTTCAATATTGTAACGACCAAAAGTAAATGAGGTTATGCATCGAATTGAACGAAGTTTTTTGTGTAAGTGTATGGTTATGGCTAGTTGGATCGCCCTGAATCTGAAATAAATACGCCTTAAGGGGGCGCTCCAATAGCGAATTTTATGCCATTTTCAATATTGCACCACATAAAAGTGCATGAAGTTAGTTCTAGAACTGAACTAAATTTTTTGTATGATTTTTTTGGTAAGGCAAGAAGGTCCTCCCTGAATTTGAAAAAAAATCTGCTTATCATTCTATTGTCCATCGGCTCGTGCAGAGACGGAAATTCGTTTTTACTCCGATTAATTGATTGAAGCAGAAATTTAAGATGAAAATCAAAGTTGGCATGGTATTGAATTAAAATTATTAGAGCATTAAAATGAGTAACCATTTTCTTTAAATACTAAAATGTACGTATGAGATAGAAGAAAGTTTTGGGATTGGCACATCCAACTAGTTTTAAAGTGTTATTCAATGGCACATACAGGGTTGGCACGGTTTAAACCAATTGGTTTTAACCATGGTTTAAACCAACTGGTTTTTTTCCTGAAAAAAACCAATTGGTTTTTTTAGAAGTAACCTAATTACATTTTCTATTTTTTCTTTATAATTTACGTATTTCAGATTATTGGATATAAATATTTTCTACTTTTAACATTTCATTTCAGTAATAAGCATTAGATATAGTGGGTTTAGGTCTTTTTTTATGGGTAGAATTAACTAATTAGTTAAAATAAATAAATAAATAAAAATTGTTTTTTAGAAGAAATCTAATAACATTTTTTTTTCTCCTTAATTTACATATTTCAGATTATTGGATATAAATAATTTCTACTTTAACACTTTATTTCCGCAATAAGCATTAGATGTAGTGGATTTAAATCCTATTTTTATGCATGGGATTAAAATCAGTACACATTGGTGGACATATCTATTGCTCTAAAGAAAAAACTTCAGACATGTGAATTGATGAAAGACAAAATAGATTCAATATTTAGTATAAAATATTTAATTTTATGCAGATTATTTAATGCGATTAATAACATATCACAATGATTTTTTAAGATTTTGCCCAATCTGTAAAAGGAAATATTTCTTGATTGGAGAGATTATCTTGAAGAATTAAAAGCCAAATAGGAGCATTCAAAGACTGGTTGCTAGTTATAGCATTTTAATAATGATTTTTTCCCTCTGCTATCTGCTGAATCTAATGACAAAAAATGTTAACTTCAAATTGTCACTCAAAGAAAAAAAAAATCCTAAGAAGTATTTGAAATTTATTATTTGAATAATCGTCTAAAAGAATATTTATCAAACTACATCCAAATGTTTATTATTAGTATTCAAAAGATTGTTTATAAAGATTTTCAGGACATCAATGGTTCACTGTGTAGAACAATTAAATCTTTGAATATAAGACTGTTTGCTAAAACTGTTTAAATTAAAATATGATTTTTTTCATTTTTCTATATAAGTGCACTGTAATTACTTAATTTAAATTATTTTCAAATTAAGTTACACTGCTTATAAACTAATAAGGTCTATTTTTATCAATAAATATGCACGTATTATGTAATAAGAAAGGATGTTTTAAAAAAACCCGGTTTAAACCAAAAACAGGACATCAATGGTTCACTGTGTAGAACAAATAAATCTTTGGACTGTTTGCTAAAACTGTTTGATTTTTTTTCAATTTTCTATATAAATGCACTGTAATTACTTAATTTAAATTATTTTCAAATTAAGTTGCACTGCTTATAAACCAATAAGGTCTATTTTTATCAATAAATATGCACGTATTATGTAATAAGAAAAGATGTTTTAAAAAAACCCGGTTTAAACTAAAAAAAAAAACGTTTTTTCAAAAAAACCTGTTTTTTTTTTTTTTAACCTGGGCACATAAAATTGTTTTAAAAAAATTAGCATCCCTGAAGGTTACGACCAGATAGCGAATTGTAAGTTTAAAAATAATTAATTTCTTAGAAACCTATCGTATGAATATCATGAAAATTTGTTTTTAGGATAAATAAAAGGTGTTGAGTTCATTTATGCTTTCATAATTTGGTGCTTCTATAGAAAAAAAATAAAATTAGAGTATGCTTTATTGTGTAGATGCCCCCCCACCACCACTTTAAGCAAATTTTATACACATTTTTAAAAAGTAGACAAATTTAAATCGTTAGGTATCAATCATTTCTTCTACGATAATTTATTGTGGAATTAGTACAGGATGTTTATTTTTTTTCCACAACTGTACAAATAATATTTTTTACATATTATTTAAATTAAGGAAATAATGTCCAATTGTTTTAACAGTACTTAATTTCCATTCATGAACTTTGCTTTATTTCTTCAAATTCGAATTTTATATTAATATGTTTTCAGAATTACTTTGCCTTTTGGATGCTATGATTTTCTTGTTCTTGAAATTTTTTTTTCTCATTTTCATCTTCATGTTTTCCTCTGTGTTTTTTATGTTTGTTATTATTACCTATAAAACTTTTTTTTTATCATTCTTCTCTTTCTAAACTGCATTTAAAAAATAAATTGTAATATAAATTGCTTTACAATGTTAAAATTAAACATCCCAATGTTATAAATATATTTTCTTTCATCCTTTTACTGTAAAATGTATCTCATTTAACAGATACCAAAATTAATATAGAAATAGAAAATTTGTCTACCATACAATACTTAGGCAAAGCCTAGCCATACCCCAAATCATCCCATCTCGGAAAACAAATTATAATAAATAGAATTCTAAAATTTATTCTTTGCTTTTTATATGGATCAGTCCTTTAGATGACCCAGAACAAGTCTGAACTAAAACAAAGTTTTCACCAGTTAATAATCATTAACAGTTTAGAATACTTTTATCACAAAATACAGATACTTTAGTAGAAGAGTAAGCAAAAGAAACGTATCTTACCATTAACTAATTTTAGTAAAGAGTCCATTAAATTCTAAAAACGTTCTTTCATTTTACTGCTATAGGTCATTATATTTCAAACATTTGTCATCTATTAACAGAGAACTTTAAAATCGTACAGGTTCATGTAAAAGCAAAGAGACGCCAACGCCATGAATGAATCAGTGTGACTGATTTTGATTGAAGAATGAATCACAGCTGCAGCAACAGAAAGTTTTAACTTCTGACTTTTTACTTCCTCACATTTACCGATATTAACATTTGTTTCAAGAATTAAGAAAAATATCTTCTTCATTTGACAAACAAAACAAAACGGTTCTTTATAAGAAAATGAATTGATTCGTTATTCAAAATTCTGGAACCATTTATTTAAATCACTAAGATATTGTTTATTCACTATCTGAGATTAATTCGATTATAGAGTAACTTTCAGGAATCGATTACTTTAGATTTTATTATTTTGACGCCATCTTTCGGTAAATAACATAATAAACAACTTTTCCTTCGAAAATATAGTCTTTTAGACATATTTATAAAATATTTAAATTCTGGATGTTTTGATTTAATTCGAGATTACTTTAATACGCTTCACTTAAACAAGTTAAAATATTTTTCAGTATATATAAAAGTATTATTATTGCCCTTTTCATGAAAATTTATCTTAGTTTTATCAGTTTTTTAAGAGCCCAGCTTATATCCATTAAATTTTAAATTTTCTTGCATTGCATATTAAAAAGAATTATTTCTTATCAAATATAATTGTTAGAACATGATGGAAAGTGTTGTTTTCAATATTTTGATCTCTTTTGACTTACTGGCTTTATCTCATTTTTTGTTTTAGTAGAACAACTTTTATTTTCTTTTTTAATTATTATGCAGTAACTTTCGTTATTTCAATGAAACTTTAACATTTTATAGGGAAGGCCAGATGTAAATTTATTGAAATAAGTTTTAGTTAGTCCTTTAAGAGTCCTTTTAGTTTGTTTGTAGGATTTAGTTTATTCATTTGATTTTTGTTGTAAGAACAATTCTTCGAAAATTAATTTCTTATATAAAAATATTTCTTATATAATAATATTTTTTCTAAAATTAATATTAAAAGCTTCAGCATATTGATGAAAAAATAAAGCAAGTTCTTTGCATAACATCATTTTTTTAAAGAATTGTAGTTTAAATAATGCTGTATCTAACAACAAATTTCCGAAATTCAAACCATTAAAGAACCTAAATATAATGCAGTTCAACTAGAAAATTTGTAGATGATTAAATTAAACCTGCATGTCTAGTAATGCATATAATTATATTCAAACTTTGCTAAAAATATTACTAGTTTTTTTTCTGTACTCTATAATCCACAATATTGCATAATCTGCACAACCTTTGGCCCCAACTTGTGCGGATTATACAACTTTGACTGTAAAAAAGGGAAAAATTGAGAGAAATTGAAACCACACAAATTTAACCACTTCACCGGCGATGGATGGGTATGAGGAAACAATGCTTTTCACCCCGAGTTATCGCGGGGCAGATGGTTAAGTGGTTAAAAGAGAAATTAGAAAAATTAAAAACACTGAAAAACAGTTAGTGGACGGGTGGGGTGAAGAAACAAATGATCGTCCCTACCTCCATCCCAAACATATTTGTCTCGGTGGGTAATGCATTGCACAATAATAAGACATCAAGATGGTCACCATGGCAAGATATTTAAACCAAAATCATAACATTTTATGGTACTACTTGGTCATCCCATCAACCCATTTTGCCAAATTGTACAAATCGACAAACTAATAGCCAAATTACACATATTGAAGTAATTTTCATTTTAAATAACGGAAAAACAAATAATTAGTAGAATAATTATAAAGATACAAATAAAGTCTAAATAAAAATCATTTAATGGCATTTTAAACACCTTTATTTTACCTAGTGCCATTGAATGTGACATTCACGTTCATCCATTATTGGTATTTAATCTTATAGTTTGGCGATGGTTCTTTGGTTGACGGGATAACCAAGTAATACCCATTTTAATTACAGAATGCCTTTTTGAGGTGACTTTTTTATTAAAAAAATGTACATTTTATTTGGTAATGGCTTTAAAAATAAAAAAAATTATCGCCAAATCTGTTTTTTTCTGAACAAATACAGTCAAAGTTCTATAATCCGCACAAGTTGGGGTCAAAGGATGTGCAGATTATGGAATATTGCGGATTATAGAATATTATGGATTATACGCCATTTTATTATTGCTAGACAGCATTTAAATTCTATAATCAGTATAATATGAAAAGATAAAAATGAAATCTAATAATTAATTTAATATGCTATCTCAAAAATGACTTTTTAAAGTTATTTTTTAGAATAATTGATATATATGTGCATTTACACAAAAATAATTACATATGTTCCATAATACAGTTTGTTTTTTACTGTTAATAAAAAAAGTGTTATATTTTAAAAAAGTAAATGTTTTATGATATTTTTTCAATTTTTTTATTATTTATTTTAAAATATCACTTTTGGATCACAAATTTGTAAATTTCTTTAATTGTTTACATTCGTAAAGTAATACAAATTATAGAAAATTGCTGGTGCACAGATTATCGATCCTTGACTGTATAATCGAACCTTGTTAATATGAAATTTCATTAAACATAATCCAAAATCTAAAAATGAGTGTATCACTTGTTCTAGGATTCAACTACAGTTTTTGGAGGGGCCTCTACACACACATGAATATCCCACTCCTTAACCCATTAATGCCCAGCGTCCTTTTTTGAGGACGGTTACAAAAAAAGGAAGAAAGCGGTTTTCCTACCAGTAAAGAAGAAGATTAATATAATACCTTATTTCACGAGATAGAATCCTCGATAAATTTATATAAAAGTTAATTCCTTTTAAAAGTGGTGGGAAATACAAAATTTACATTTTAGCGAAGAAAATAATTCGAGCGTTAATGGGTTAATGTTAAACACACAGGCAGGTAATTTTCGAACTTCTCGCTTAAATTTCAATATTTAAAAAAAAAAATTTCATAAGATAGCTGAGCTAGATCTTTAATATGGATATTTTTTACTTTTTAGATTTTGATTCCACATTTAAAGAGGTATTTTCAGTTTCAAGAATAGTTTTGAAATTGAAAATACCTTTTAAGAAATATCTGTAACCAAAATCAAAAAAGTAAAAAAAAAATCTTATTAAAGATGAAACTCGGCTATCATATGCTAAAAGAAAAGTTTAAAAATGTTGAAATTTAAGTTAGAAGCTTGAAAACAACCTGCCTGTTGGTTTAACATTAGAGAGAGGGTGTTTTCAAGTCAGTGTTAAATCCTTTTAGAAGTGTATGTGTTCTTACATGTAAATTTCAATAAACTGTATCAAGGTACTGCATTATGCGATCAATTATTAAAAAATATTTAGTTTCAATTGAACGGAATACAAATTCAGTTTAAAAGCAAAAAATGTTTTAAAAGTAAATGTAAATAAATATATATCTATGTATTCAAAACAATTTGTTTTATCTAAATTAAAATTTAAATAATATTAAAATAAATAAAGATAAATAAATAAAAATAAAAATAAGCGTAATTATTTGTTATTAAGAAACCCTGTTAATCATGCATGGATGACACATCAACAAAAAGGCAAGTTGCGTAACATTAAATTTCGTGCAATCATTATCAAAAAGCAAATTTTAAAGTATTGAGTTCAAGAAAAACCGAAGAAATTAGCCTACCTTAGCATTAACAAGAAATTGAATACAATAAATTTATGTTTTAAAAGTCACCTGATATTACAAAGTACGGTAAGACAACAACGCCAATAAAAGACGACTTGTGAATGAAATGATTCATTAAAAACGGTCTTGATTCTTAGGAATCAAGCACTTTTGATTTGATTCATCTATCATTCTAATTCAGCCATCGTGATTCATTCATTGCGTTGGCGTCTGTTTGCCTAAAGAAACAAATATATAATATTTAACGGGTATCCTTTGATTGTAATTTATGGCTAATTTTTAAAATATAAACGTAGTCATACATCCTGTTTACTAAAGTAGTTTAATGGTAGGATGTGTTTCTTCTTTTACTCTCCACTATAAATTATGTAACTTATTACTTGATCATGTTATAGCAACAAAATTTCATGTGTCGTCAGTGGCGTAGCTAAGGGGGGGGCAAGGGGGGCGTCCGCCCCGGGCGCCGAGGCCTAGGGGCGCCAAATTGAGAGAAATTGTTATATATCTATATTGGGGTGGGGGCGCAAAATTTCTTGCTGACCCCGGGTGCCAAAAAACATAGCTACGCCACTGTGTGTCGTAACTTGTATTTTTTAACTAATAATAACACATTGCTCAGTGGTGCACAAAACAGGAATTTTAATATACATTAGTACATATTAAAATAAAACAAAACTTTCAACGTTTCGCGCCGTCTTCTGCGGGCGTCTTCAGGAAAATATGAAATGGAAGGACTACGTTTGCATCTGTTCGAGAGATAAAATTTTTACTAAATTAAAAACTAAATGAATTCTTTTAGTGCTTTTTTTCTTTTTTTTCTTTTAGAATTCATTTAGTTTTTAATTTAGTAAAAATTTTATCTCTCGAACAGATGCAAACATAGTCCTTCCATTTCATATTTTCCTGAAGACGGCGCGAAACGTTGAAAGTTTTGTTTTATTTTAATATGTACTAATGTATATTAAAATTCCTGTTTTGTGCACCACTGAGCAATGTGTTATTATTAGTTGAATTTTATGGTGAAACTGTCCTATATATATTTATTTGTATTTTTTATTTATATTTGACCATTTAAAATATTCTGAAAACGTTTTTTCTAGCAGACCTTTTCAATTATCTATTTATTTAAATGTACTTAAAGTTATGATTTTTGGGTTTAAGATGGGGAATTAATTTGAATTGTGATTAAGAGTTTGATTTAAATATTTAGTTTTAGATCATTGTATTCCTCACAAACTGAATTTGTTTGTATTGAGTTAAATTAAATAAGAATATTTCGTAAATGATTGACCTTAAAATATTTGTTCCTAACAGTAATTAATCGCATAATATAATACATATGAAGGCTACAAAATTTACCCGAAATATTAGAACAGCTGAAAAAAAAAATAGCAAAAGTTTTAAGAATCTGAAATATTGAAATTCCATCGTCTTCATTATGTAGTTTACGTTGCAAGTAAGTGGTGTGGCTGCTTTGTTTAAAAAATATTTTCTATTGTTTCTTTACATTTGGCAAAAATTTTCGGTACTACTTGGTTATATTGTCGATCAAAAATCTGTCACCAAACTATATGATTAAATGCCAATAATGAATGGTCGTGAATGTCACATTCAGTGATATTAAATACAATAAACGTGTTTAAAACAGCATCAAGGGATTTTTAATTTGACTTTTAATTTGTATTTTTTATAATATTCTACTAATTTTTTGTTATTTAAAATAAAATTATATTGATATCTATGATTTGGTGATTTGTATAATTTGGCCAAATTGGTTGACGGGATAACCAATTCATACTAAATGTTCTTATATCACCCGTTCCAGAAAAGTACACTGTACCAACAGTGATGCCAGTATCACTAATTGAGGATTCCTAATGGTCAGGCAAATAAAAAATTTAGGGAAAAATCAGAGCATTTTTTTAATAATAAAATTGGTGAGGGAATTTTTAATGTACTACTTTCCAAAAGCATCTCGATTGTGGTTGTAAATGAGGAAAATTTGAATTTATTATTAATCCAATCTAAAATTTGTGAGTAAAATGTATAAAAGCTACAGAACACTAGCATCAAATGAAAAAAAATACAAATTGAAAATTCTTTCAGTGCATACTTTTTTTAAACAAAAACATTTATCTAATTTAAAATTTTCCATTGTGTTGGGTTTTACAACAATATATAAAATAGATTTTTACTGAGAAAAATCAACATTTTTCTCAGAATCACTCAACATTTTTTACCGGAAGTATCTAGGAAACATGTAATTACATTAACCGTTATATCTATACAGTAAAGTCTCTCAAATCCACTCAGCTTTGGACCAGGAATTGAGCTGATTTTAGAATTTTGTGGATTTGGTCATTGCTTTGTTTACATATTTAAAATCAGTAATTTCAATGTAATTAATAATGCAATTGAGATTATAATGAATGCTTACAATGTAGTAAAATATTAAAATAATTATATAAAGTAACAAACTAAAATAAAAAAATTTAGATTTTTTTTTAATAATAAAAATATTAAAAGCAAAGATCAAGTAAATAATCAATAATGTATAGTTAAATATTCATTATAAAGATGGGATGCAAATTTTCCTATATTATTCAAAGAAACTTGCCTCACAAAGGTACACTGCTAATTCATATGAAAATTAAAAAATGAGGAAGTTTTATTTCAGGTTTTGCCTGACTTAATAACAAAAAAGAAAAAAAAAAAAAAAAACTTGATTATACATACATACATTTGGCAAAAAGATTGCGATGACCAGTGATATCAGCAATATCTTGAATTTTCTCAGAAATACTAAATTTATTCTTCCTTCATGAAAAAACATGAACTCGGTAATATTAATAAAAATGACAGAATAAAATATATAAATAGAATTGATATAAAAATAAAAAAGCGACTCAAATTTTGTTCCTACATTGGAACTGAAAATTTCATCTGTTTACATCTGTAAATTATGAGTGCATTTTAGAGAGTTGCGGATTTAAGGGAGTCTACAATACTAGTGTGAATGAAGTATTTGATTACAGTCAAAGATCGATAACCCACGCACCCTTAATCCACAATTTTCTATAATTCGTGCCACTTAACAAATGTAAACAATGAAATAAACAATTAAGAAAATGTAAAAATTTGCGATCCAAAAAGGAGATTTTAAAACAAATAATAAACTAATTGAAAAAAATCATAATACAACATCTACATTTTTTTAATATAACCTTTTTATTTTGTTAACAGTGAGAAACAAGCTGTATTATGAAACACATAATTATTTTAATTTAAATGCACGTATATATCATTTTTTTTAATGAAATATTTAAAAAAACATTTTTTGAGATAGCATATTAAGTTAATTATAAGATTTCATATTTATCTTTTCTTACTATACTTATAATAGAATTAAAATGCTCTCTAGAGATAATAAAATGATGTATAAAATATAATTCTCTATAATCCACAATATTCCATGATCTTCACAACCTTTGGTCCCAACTAGTGCGGATTATAGAACTTTGACTGTACAATATTTTTGATATTTGATATACAATATGAAGTATTTAGATGAACAATGTTCGGCTAGTTTATGTTCTAAATATGCCATTAACATTTACGATACTTCTGGGTAAACCAGGTTTTTCGGCTAATGCAGCATCCTGAAATCCACGCACCTTCAGAGCAGAGGTTGTGTGGATTTCTGGTCATTACTTTGTTTACATTTTTTATGGGATTTTTATTTTTGATCGACAGGTTAACCAAGTAGCACCGTATATATATATATATATATATATATATATATTTAATAAATCACAGAAGGAAATGACTCAATACCAAAGTGTCTTGTTTTGCAATGTTGCTTTCATCTTGATTTCAGAAATGGTTTTAAACTGCACAAAACATTGAAATTTTGAATCTTTTATAGAAATTTTCATTAAACAGGAAGGATAACAATTAGAAAACATTTGTATTTGGACACATAAATTTTCACATACTTATCTCTATTCAAAATTAAGCCTAACATGGATCCATTTTATGGAAGACTGATTAAATGGATGGGTTTGCTGTTCGACACTGTATTTTATTATTATAGTAGACTCCCTCAAATCTGCATCCCTAAAATGTACACATAATTTATGGATGTAAACAATAAAACTTTCATTCCATGTATAGGCTCAAAAGCATAGTTTTTTTTTTAGTTTTATTTCATCTTGTATGTATTTTCATACTAATATAAATGAACTTATTGTCTAAGAAAAGACCTTATTTTTTTAAAATCAAGCTATTGTTGATAACAGTGGTAATCACAATCTTTTGACCAAATATATTTATGTACACAATTAATCAAGCATTTTTGTTTATTATTACAATGTGTTTTATGTAAATTAATAGAGAGTACTTTTCATAAGAAAGGTGTCATAGAATAATTCAAGGAAAATATAATGCATCTTTTTTATGCAAATTCAAATATCAATTATTAATTTTATTTTACTTGACCTTTACTATTAATGTTTCAATCAGTTTTAAGTTATCTTACTTTTTATCTTTTTAGTTTATTATTTTACTTAATTATTTTAATATTTTACTACATTATAATCATTCATTATAATTAGGATTGCTTTATTAAATTTATATTGCTGAATAAAAAACATAAACTAAGCAAAGACCAGAAATCTGAAAAATTCTAAAATCTGCACAACCTCTGGTCCCAAGCTGTGTAGATTTTAGGGAGTCTACTGTACTGAAATAATTAAGTAGTAATAAAATAAAATGAAAAAAGAAAAGGTATTTTAGTAAAATGATAAAATTGTCGAAAAAGCATGAGTTCAATAATATTATCAAGAATTACAAATTAAAATATGTAAGGAACATTTTAAATAAAAAAAAGTTCTATGATTTTGTCCTTGTATCTAAACTTAAAGTTTCATTGTTTATATTTGTAAAGATGTGTGGATTTTAGTGTTGTGATTTTGAGGGAGTCTATTGTATTATTTCTGTTGCTTTAAATTTCACATCTATAAGTAAAAAAATGCATTTTTCGAAATGTGAAATAATCTCTATTAAAATGATATGTAGAAAAATTTGCAAAAAAAAAAAAATAAATAAATAAATAAAATAAATAAATAAATAAATCTCAAACAACATTCATATTTAAATAACTATCCATAGTTTTTTATTCTATAAAATTATTTAAAAAGAGCTATTTTATACCTTCAACATAAATAGTGCTTAATATAATTCCTCTAAACACATTTTGTTTCAGTATAATAATAAAAAATTTCTCTATAAAACTACAAATCTATGTATCTTTCTATGCAATAATTTCCTTAATATAAGACAAGAAAGATTTCCGTCCACAATAAGTTCATTTATGATGGCAGCATCAGTAAATACTCTCTATCTTTTTTTAAAAATTGATATTTTTATCAAAGTTTGAATATAATTACATGGCATGAAATTATAGGCATGCATGTTTAATTTAGCCCTCTTCAAATATTATAGTTGAACTGCATTATATTTAGGGTCTTTAATGGTTTGATGTTCAGAGAATTGTTGTCAGATACAGCATTATTTAAACAGTCATAAAAAAAATGGTGTTACGGAAAGAATGTGCATATTTTTTAATCAATATTTTGAAATTTTTAATATTATTTTTATTTAATTAGAAAATTAATTTCAAAGATTTGTTCTGACAACAAAAATCAAATGAATAAACTAAATCCTACAAACAAACTAAAAGAACTCTTAAAGGACTAACTAAAACTTATTTTCAATAAATTTCTACCTGGCCTTCCCAATAAAATGTTAAAGTTTCATTGAAAAAACGAAAGTTACCACATGATAGTTAAAAAAAGAAAATAAAGGTTATTCTATTAATTGTAAAAAAAAAAAATGAGCCATAACCAATAAGAAAAAAAATCAAAATATTGAAAACTATATTTTCTATCATTTCTAATAATTATATTGATAAGAAATAAATTATTTTTATATTCAATGCAAGAAAAATTAAAATTATATGACAATAATCTGAGCTCTTAAAAAACTGATAAAACTAAGTTAAAATTTCACAAAAAAAGTAACAATACTCCTTTTACATATACTAAAAAATATTTTAAATTGTTAAAGTGAAACATGTAAAAATAATCTCGAATAAAATCAAAACATCCTGAATTTTCTTATTTGAAAAATATATCTAAAAGTCTCCACTTTCAACAGAAAGTTTGTTCATTTATGTTATTTACTGAAAGATGGCCTCAAAATAATAAAATCTAAAATAATCAATTCACAAAAGTTACTTGATAATCGAATTAATCTTAGATAAAGAAAAATCGATAAATCAGTTAATCAATAATTAAAATTGTTCAACAGGAAACTCATCTCTATTCAAAATTATTTCTGTTCTGGATGCTATACCTCTGATGAGGATCCTGCTGTAATGTAGGAAGATAGGAGTCAAATTTTTCACAAGAGGGTGAATTCAAATGCCTGATTCCAGAATTTTGAATAATGAATCAGTTCATTTTTCATAAATATCCATTTTGTTTTGTTTGTCAATTGAAGGGGATATTTTTCTTAATTCTTGAAACAAATTATAATATTGGTAGATGTGAGAAAGTAAAATGTCAGAAGTTGAACTTCCCGTTGCAGCTGATTTTTTGATATGATTCATTCTTCAGCCAAATTGCCTATGAGTGATTCATTCATGACATTGGCGTCTCTTTGCTTTTATGTGAACCTGTACGATATGAAAGTTCTCTGTTAAAACACGGAAATTTTTTGAAATATAATGACCTATTGCGATATAATTATAGAGTGTTTTAAAAATTTATTGAACTGTGCTCTATATTAAGATAAGTTAATGGTAAGATTCGTTCCTTTTGCTTACTCTTCTACTAAAGTTTCTGTATTTTGTGATAAAAATATTCTAAAGTGTTAATGATTATTAACTGGTGAAAACTGTTAATTTGAGTTCAGACTTATTTTGGAACAACTAAAGCAAGCATCTATATAAAATTGAAGGAATAAATTTTGGAATTCTATTTATTATGATTTGTTTTCAGAGATGGGATTGTTTGGAGTATACGTAGCTTTAACCTAGGTATTGTACTAAGCAAATTTTTTATTTCTGCATTAACTTTCATTAGAATGCTTTATATTTTATAATAAAATGATAAAAAAATATTTTTAACGCTAAAAAGTGTAATTTTAACACTGTAAAACAATTTATATTATATTTTATTTTCTAAATGTAGTTTAGAAAGAGATGAATGATTACAAAAAAAAAAAAAAAAAAAAGAGTTATAAGTGATAATAAAAATAATAAAAAACGCAGCAGAAAATATAACAAGAAAAAAAAATCTCAAGAAAAAGAATTCAGAATATCCAATATGCAGAGAATTGTGAAAACAGACAGCACAAAAATCAATTTTAAAGGAATAAAATAAGGTTCATGAATAAGTACTTAAGTACTGTTCAAAAAGTTGGACATTATTTCTTTATAAACATACATACGTGCACGATAAATATAACTACTAAGAACACTACAAAGAGTGCAAATCTTTGCTCAATGGTATACACAAAAGCAAGAACTTTAATTAGAATTTGCACAATTGAAATAAAATAAAATCTTAATTCAATGTTTCGAGCCATCTTCAGGAAAATATGACTAAAAGTTTGCCTCCTTAGCGAGAAATAATATTTCTAATAAAACAAAATCGAAAATGAATCAAAAGTTTAAATGTGTTGCCATCTATGCATGAGGAAAAATTAAAATACTGCAAACACATACAAATTTAAGATTTCATGGTGTTATGCCATATTTTTGGTATATTGTAGGATAAATTATCGTTACAAAGTTTATTTTCTCATACAATGGTTTTGACAGATTCTCTAATTTTGCTTTCATATGGGTAATTGCATGAAACTGATTTTAGCCATTTTAAGTACAGATAACAACAAAAGACTTCATCTGACTTGTTTTCCATTTATAAATCCTTATTTTATCTCCATTTGTTGATATAACTTACTATATATATATATGCATATTTTATACAGACATATAAATGAATATACTATATGCAATTATATTTTCTTATTGTTTTATGTATTCCATATTTTATACATTTATTATGCATGCAAAATTAGAACATAAAATTATATTACAAATGTTTAGATATATAGATATCTACATTACATCTGAAAATAAAAGCCAGAAATTTGTAAATTTGAAAAAAAAAATATTATGACAATATGTATACAAAGTTTTTATTTATCCACTAGTGGCTTCAATAATAAAAAAAAATCAAACTCCAATGCTGAAGAACACAACAATCACATCGAAACATTTATCCCCAAAACAAGCAGAACGGGATATGGAATTCTTTCACAGGTTACACTGCTGTAATACCATTATGTTTTTTCGAGATTTTTTAATTGATTTCATGCTTGTTTTGGCTTTTTTTAGAAATTTCTCCTTTTTCCGACAGAATTTACGTTTTTTTTTTTTTTTTAAACTCTAATTTTTTCAAGTATCAAAATTCATGATTCATTCAACGATTCGTTCATTTCATCATGATTCATTCCTGTAAATTTTGTTCAATGATCGCGGAAAAATCCTGTGTAAGCGCCCCCCTCTAACTATTGTACGATTTTTCATCACGTTTGGGGGAGGCGGATTAACGCTATTTTACGGTACAGTCAAAGTTCTATAATCCGCACAAGCTGGGGCCAAAGGTTGTGTGGATTATGGAATATTGTGGATTATAGAGTATTATGGATTATACATCATTTTATCATTACTAAAGAGCATTTTAATTCTATAATCAGTATAATATGAAAAGATAAGTATGAAATCTAATAATTAATCTAATATGCTATCTCAAAAAATGCCTTTTTAAAGTTATTTTATTAAAAAATTGATATGCATATATGTGCATTTAAATAAACATACATATGGTCTATAATACAGTTTCTTTTTTACTGTTAATAAAATAAAGTGCTATATTATAAAGAAATAGATGTCTTATTATGATTTTTTTTAATTAATTGCTTTAAAAATCATTTTTAGATCATGAATTTGTAAATTTTCTTAGTTGTTTATTTCATTGTTTACATTTGTAAAGTAATGGGAATTGTAGAAAATTGCAAATTATCGATCCTTGACTGTAGTACAAAAATATAAGATTAAATAATTAAGACATTGAAGTAAATCATACATTAAAAGATAAAGTAGTTGCATGTAGATAATTTTTTGTAGATTGTTATATTATAATTAAAAATGTATTTTCAGTAATTGTTTCTACATATGCTTTAAATTTATATTTAAAATGGACAATATCAATAGAGTTAATACTAAGTTTGATTCAATGTGAGTATACAAGTACAGGTATATATTCAAATACACTGAACTATGTTTTTATTATTTTCACTATGAAATTATTATATAATTTATTACTAATATTTTTAAAAAAATTTCAAGTGGAAAGATACTATGCAATATGTATTCTAAGTTTACTACAGTAGACTCCCTAAAATCCAAAAGCCTAATGTCCTCAATTCTCTAAAATCTGCACATAATTTATGGATGTAAACAATGAAACATTCAGTTCAGATATAGGGACAAAATTTGACTTTTTTGTTGTTATATCATTTCCATATATATTTTAATTTGTAACTTTTGTTACTATTATTTAATTGATGTTTTTTCATGAAAAAGAATAAATTATTTTCTGAAAAAAATCAAGATAT
The DNA here is from genome assembly GCA_964019185.1 of Maratus speculifer. NCBI lineage: Eukaryota > Metazoa > Arthropoda > Arachnida > Araneae > Salticidae > Maratus > Maratus speculifer. Next base: position 357,451,312 of record OZ025296.1, read on the forward strand.
TGTTGATATCACTGGTATTAACAATCATGTTACAAAATATATTTATGTATTAATCAATCAAGCTTTTTTGGTTATTAAGTCTGGAAAAACCTAAAAAAAACTTCCTTATTTTATGATTCTGATGATAATCAGTAATGTGCCTTTATGAGGCAAGTTTCACTGAACAATTTAGGAAAAATGCATTTCATCTTTATAATGAATATTTAAACATACATTGATTATTATAAATTTCACTTTTGCATTTAATATTTTGATAATTTTGAAATTTATCTAAATTTTTATTATTTTAATTTATTGTTTATTTCAATATTATATTACATTGTAAGCAATCGTTATAGTTTTGATTGCATTATTAATTACATTCAAATTAAAAAAAGATATAAATAAAGCAATAACCAGAAATCTGCAAAATTCTAAAATCTGTGCAACCTCTAGTGCCTAGCTGTGCTGATTTGAGGGTGTCTGCAGTATCCAGTTTTTACACTTTAGTTACATATAAAATAACGCTTTTGTAAATTTATAAAGGAAAACAATTTAATAAGGAAGAATAAGATACTTCCTTGATGCCATTTTCTTTTAAATTTAATCTTACCCCCCCCCCCCCACACACACACACACACATATTTGTTAAAAACAAAATACATATTACATGATTTATAGTTTTATCCCTAACAGAAATGCTTTTTTAAAACTATTTTGAATCAACAATATGGAGATTTAATCATGCTTAAAAAAAGCAAATGCAGTAAAATCCCCCATATCCGCACAGATTGGGACCTGGGGTTTTGTGGATTTCTGGTCATTGCTTTATTTACATTTTTTAAACAGTAATTTGAATGTAATTAATGATGCATTTAAAACTATGGTAATGGTTGCAATATAATGAAACAGTAAAATATGTAATAAATTAAAATAATATAAATTTAGATAATTTTTTTAAATGATTAAAATAACAAAAGCAAAATCCAGTTACCGTATTTACTTGTGTATAAGTCACACTTTTTTCCCAAAAACTAGGGCAAAGCTCCTAGGTGCGCCTTATACACGGAATATTTTTTTTACTATTGGATGCAGTTGAACGATATACATATAAACAAGAAATTATTCAAATAAGATATTAAAACTCTGAAAATGTTACTTACTAATTGAAGTATTACAGCATATTTATTTCATTCCTTGCAGTTTTTTATACAACAGAACTAGTGACATTATCTAAATGCGAATTAGCAATTCTCTTTACCGTCACTCATTCCTATTTCCTGTCATTCTCTTACAACCAGAAGTTTAAAAATGCATTTTCGTCTTGTTTTCAGGTTTAGTGTAATGTTTGATTCGACTTTTTTTTTTTTTTTTTACTAAAATTCATTTGGTCATTCTTCATTAGCGTATCAAATTTATGGTGCGTGTTATATACGAGATTTTAAGAAATCGCCATTTTTACTTGTAAAGTAGGGATGCACCTTTTTCATGTGTGCGCCCTATACACGAGTAAATACAGTAATTGTTAATAATGTATGATTAAATATTCATTGTAAAGATGAAATGCATTTTTCCTTAATTATTCAATGAAACTTGCCTCATAAAAGTACATTACTGATCTCCATCAAAATTGTTAAATAGGGAAGTTTTATTTCATGTTTAGCCAGACTTAATAACCAAAAAAAAGCTTGATTTATGCCTAAATATATTTGATACGAAGATTGTGATTATCAATGATATCAGCAATGTCTTGAATTTTTTCAGAAATAAATTTATTCTTCCTTTCATGAAAAACATGAATTCAGTAATGTTAACAAAAATTATAAATTAAAATGTATATGGAATTGATATACAACTAAAAAAGTCAAATTTCGCCATTATGCGTAAACTGAATCTTTCATCTGTAAATTATGTGCGTATTTTAGAGAGTTGTGGATTTAAGGGTTGCAGTTGTAAGGGAGTCTGCTGAAAATGATTAAAAAATCCTTATTTTCAAAAGTGTTGCTGGATTTCTTTTTGGGTTGGATCCAGAATTTTCATTCATGTTATATGTATGTATAGTAAAACATGCCAAGATCAAATCGCAAAGTTTTGTGAAAACTTCCGCTTTAAACAGGTTTATTGTGTTAGTATCTGCAAAGATATGGACTGACTATGGAATATTTCCATTTATAGTAACATTCCGTTATAGGCAGATAAATTTTTTACAAGTTTTAACTCATTTATATAAATATACTTTTCATGATATATGGTGGGAAAAGAGTTACATTGGACTTAAGTACACAGATGACCAGCCCTTATATATTATTTATTTTTAAATTTTTAAGGATTTTATTTTAGACTAATGATTAAAGCACTGAATTGATTATTTTTAGCCTTTAAAACAGATTGTTATCTCATAGTAATTTATTTGATCCTGATTGGTTGTTTAGAGATTCTAAAATAAAATTTTTAATCATTGTTTTTTATTTATTATTAATTAAATAAGCAAAAACAGCCTATTTTTTAAAGTAAGATCCCGTTTTAATATAATATTAAAGTTAATATGCTAAAAAGAAAGCTTTAAGTAATAATTTTATGAGAATGGATAGAACTTCAACATAGGGCACAATGGACCATAATGTTAATGTACTGCTGAATTATCAAAATATTTAATAATTGCTTATTCTGTACAAATAAATATCGTTTTAAAATTATCATTTAACTGTAAAATAAAGTAAACAAAGAAAAATGTCTATGTATCATAGAAAGAAATATTTTTTATGTATTTAATGCTTTTAATGCAATACAAGTATTTTACTAATTGTAATCAGTTATTAATAAAACAATTTCCAGCATTTTCTAAAATTTCGTTAATCATTTTAGAAATAACATAAAACATATTTGGAATCAAAACTTTATGGTTACTAATATGTTGTTTGTATCATTGTTATAAGTTTCATTTTCAAGTTTTCGTAAAGATGACTTTATTTTATTTAATAACTTCACCTGATTTTCAATGTTACTGTATCAATCTGTTGTTATTTAAAAAAATATAATATACCCTTTTTGTTAATTTTTCTGTTTTGTTTAGTTTGAAAATTTTACTTGAAAAAATTGCATTATTATGTTATTTTTCAGATATGGAGGGAAATTGGTGCACCCAGGATTAAGATTTGGAGGGGGCTAGCATATTTTAGAGGTCTGTATTTTCCTAAGCTGGCCAGGAATGTCAGACGAGCTCGGTCCGATTTTTTTTTTTACATTTTATTAAAAATACATAAGATAGGACATACATTTTTTCTATTGATTTGTTACAGAAAGAAGACTGGGTTGTGGAAGGGGAGCGGGGCAATTAGCAAAACCTGTGGGAGGAGCTTAACATCTCTGTTTAACAAAACGAAAACAGTGTTTTTAGTTTTGAATATTAAAAATGTTGAATTTTTCAAATTTCATAGAAAAATTCATAGACAACAAAAAGTTGTGAAAAGATTACTATTTTTCAAAAATTCTATTCTGCAGAAGCTACTAAAAATAATAAAAGTAAACTTACATAATTTTAGAAAACATTAAATAGATTAAGCTTGTGGTTTTCGATAGGGCTTCAGCCACCGTATTTCCCCTTGTGGGTGCGCTAATATAGGGGGAAATTAAGGGGTAAACAAATTTATAATGTAATTCAAATAATGCTTAATAGAGGACCATGTACCCCAGAGGGTGGACCAGTGTACCCTGCTTCTAGGGCACACTGGTCCACTTTATGAACGTATACAAATAATTAAATTAAAAAAAAATGTATTTGAAACTATGTTTTGAAAAAATTCTGAGGCATGTAAAATTACTTAAGGAATATTCAAGAATATTTTTAGGTAGATAAGACTTTCCATGAAAAAGAAAAAAATGTAAAAAATCCACTGTGTACCAGTCTCCCCTATATGAATATGATAATCATCATTTTGGCAGGTTTTAGTAAAAACCTGCCAAAATGATGATTATCTTTAACAGAAACCTACCTTAAACAGAAGCAATACATGGTCATGATATGGATTGCCATGCAATTACAATTTTCTGAAAATATGGTTGTAAGTAATTTTTCATAATTTATTAGCATTTCCAACTTAAAACGTTTTAACAGGTGCTTATGAATACACTGAAACCTGTAAAAGCAGAATCTTTCTACAATGTAAGTTCAAACATAATAATATATGACATCATTATATGTCAACACAGTGAAACCTATAAAAGGGAAATTTTTTTACAATGTAATCCTGTCTCAAATGGAAAAGTTTCAGGGTACTGAAGAAACGAAAATTGGTCTCATTTAGACAAAGTATCTTAAGAATATAATTGATTACACTTCTTTTAATGGAAGTCTAAAATGGTTATTTTTCCCCGATCTCCTTGCAATCACAACTTGACAAGATTGACTGTGTGACTTTACGTAACAGAAGTATTTTGAGTAACTTTAAGAATATTTATTTATATCTATTTCTTCATTTCACTTATATTTCTTAATTTAAAAAAATAGCACATATAAAATACAGTTAGATTTATCTCCATAATTGTAGCTCGTAATAGAACGAAGCTACATGATGATAAACCAGAGATTTTACAAACACTATTGTCTAAAAAATTGAGCCTATATTGAAAAGTTAAATGTATTTTAGTCAAGTTTCGTGCAACATAAACATTCGTATACTGGAAAATTAGGAACTACCCTAGAATTACCGAAAATGTTACTGAATTTTATTAAAATACTAGCAGTTACCCGTGACTTCGTTTACATAACATTTAAAGAAGAAATAATTGATCAATAAAGCAAAAAATTTCTATGATGAAAAGCATGTGTAATTAACTTTTTATCGTGAATTTATGATTAAAAAAAACTTTTGATAATCCCTATTTGCTAATTTGTTTGCTGGTCAAAATTTTTCTTTCAGCGATTAATACTAATAGATAGAAACATTCTTGAATTCTTTTGTTCAGCCCTGTAGTTTTCCAAGTGCCTTTAATACACGAAAGTATCTTTCTAAAATTTATTTCAAACAAAAATATTTCTTATTACTACCTAAATTACATTTTCAGAAATTATCATCCGAAGACAACATTGTATCCAGTTCTTTGCGGGACCCTGTTTATCATTTTATATATATACAACAAACATTTCTTAGTTTACTAAATGCAGTTCAAAATAAAAATGCATATTTTATTTAAAAACCACCTTTAAGTAAATTACGCTCATATTCAGTAACCTTTCCGAGATCTTTTGTGTAACCCTGTATATCTAAATTTAACTATTTATACTATTACCATTTATACTCTCCATTTAATATGCATACATTTAGCGAAACTTAAAAGCACATATCATAATTCAAAATGCATTTCATCCATGCAACAGTCATCATCCATGATATACAGTACTTCGGATAGAATATATAATATTTGAAATCTTTTGTGTGTCCCTGTAAATGCTATGCACTTCGTATTATGCATGAAATAACTTACATTAAGCCTCAGCAATATATATCAATTTGATTATACATGAAATCGTTTACCATAATTAAAATATGTCGGAAACTGTTCCTCCCTTTATTCCTATGCAATGGAATTCTTCTGTCTGACCCTGTAAATGAATAGTAAGTGCCCTTTTCATTACATACTTTATAAAATGCATATTTTAGTGCACTTTGTAAATGCATATAAATTTGAATATGTTCTACAGGCTGTAACATCGTTAAATTTAATTAAAACGATTTTTCCCCATAATGCCGTAATATAAGGAAATTTTTTTATTATCCCTGTAAATAAACTAATCATTGCAGAAACTTTATTTTCAATAGGTATTCGTGCTAGGTAAACGTTAAGAACGTCCAAAAATTTCATGGAAATCGGAGTATATTTACGAAAGTTAGAAAGCGACCAGACAGACAGACAAACCGAAAGCATAATAACTTTTCAACTTTGTTCGAAAGTGTTAAAAAATAGAGCCAAAAATATATTAATCAGTGATTTTATTTTCCACCTCTTCCCCACAAAAAATTTCTTCCATTGATAATTATGAGTTTTGAAGAAAAATATTCATTTGTATGTAACTTATAACTTATTAATTAGCATAAGTAAAAAATATTTCTGATTCATTTTAAATATGACGTCATTATTTATCTCGCTCCATTAGCTACTGATATTCATACCCCTTGTATTTTTAACGACTGCTATAAAGTACCTGTTTTATTTCAACCATGACGTCACATTTTCATGAGTGAACTATTTTATTAAAAATATAATTCTTTTTCATTCTTTTTACTTTTAATTTATGTCACCATATTTTACACAAAAATTCCCATTAACTAAACAAATATCCTTGTTAAATGTATTATAAAAAATACACCTTTTATTTTTATTTCAAACATGACGTCATATTTATTTTCTTTTAAATTACTTTATTATAGTTTTTCGCGTGGAAGTTTTCTATTAAAAATTCATTGCCGCTGAAAAATTATTATTCCAATTTTTTATTTTCTTGGCAACAGGAAAGGAAAATGGTTACATTTTATCTGAAAAATGCCTATTGATTTTGTATGAAAAATAATTAAACTTTGAATTATTAAGGAAAATATTTGAATAAAATAATAAAAAATTACCCTATTATTTAATCCGGACTTCTAACTTTACGTCTGCAAAATTTCAAAGCAATCGGTTCAGTAGTTACGGCGTGAAAGCGGAACAAACAAACAAACAAACAAACTCACTTTCCGATTTATAATATTAGTAAGGATTCTACATCAGAATTTTTACTTAAAACTGTTTAAGCAAAAATTATAAATGTTGGGTTATAAATTTAGTTTATTTTAAAGAAATTTCTGATTTATATTTAACTGTTTGCTGGTTAATATTAAAAAACAACAACATTCTGTTTTAGCTAAAGGAACTAGTGATATAACAAGCACACGCAACAAATATAGTTTACGTTGGAAACAATAGTCTGATTACAGTTGTCTAACACAGCCATAATCCTTCTGGGTTTCTCAGTTTCATGTTCTGCCGTTTTTTTGTATCCTATTTGGCCTCGCTAGTTTTTTCCGATACCTGGTCGTGAACTTCCAGGATGCTAATTTTTTTTAAACAATTTTATTTGTGATTGATTAACACTTTTTAAAAAATAATGACTTGTATAAAAAATAATATTGATTTGTGTCATTTTACTTCAAACGCAATTTACTTTTAAGTGGTTCGAAACAGTTTTAGACCAATCTCCAAGTTTAGTAGTTAGTATCTGGATTAGGTTCAATTTAAGCTTTGGATTTCAGATTGTTAAAAAATCGATCAATTGAAGATTGTTAAATGAAATGTAAAAACTGATATTAATTTTATTTTCTTGCAGATGCATAAAACCATTAATCTTACGCATCATATTACTCAAACTATCTTCAATGTGTAAAACAAATGCAGCAAATCATTTCGTATCAGAATTTTTGAAAAAGCAGCTTCTAACTCACAGCCAGGAAAAACTTTTATTTGTAAGTTATGCAAGAAATTCTCCCAAAACAGTCTTTTTTGTGTGATGTATTCAATAAGAAATTCTCTGAAAAAGGGCCATTTAGGCAGCAATCTGTTAACTCATACGTGTGAGAAACCATTTGTGTGTGATATATGTAACAAGAAATTCTCCCATAACAGCAGTTTAAGCAGCCATCTGTTAAGTCATACTGGTGCAAAATCTTTTGTATGTGAGGTATACAACAAGAAATTCTCCCGCAAGAATAATTTAAGTAGACACCTATTAATTCATACTGGTGAAAAACCGTATGTGTGTGAGGTATGCAATAAGAAATTCTCAGAAAAAGGCAGTTTAAGTAGTCATCTCTTAATTCATACTGGTAAGAAACCTTTTAAGTGTGACATATGCAACAAGAAATTCTCTCAAAAGAGTAGTTTAAACAGCCATCTGTTAAGTCATACTGGTGCGAAACCTTTTGAGTGTGAGGTATGTAATAAGAAATTCTCCCAAAACAGCAGTTTAAGTAGTCATCTGTTAATTCATACTGGTGAGAAACCTTTTGAGTGTCACATATGCAATAAGAAATTCTCTCAAAGGAGTAGTTTAAACAGCCATCTGTTATCTCATACTGGTGAGAAATCTTTTGAGTGTGAGGTATGCAATAAGAAATTCTCCCAAAAGAGTAGTTTACGTAGTCATCTGTTAATTCATACTGGTGAGAAACCTTTTGAGTGTCACATATGCAACAAGAAATTCTCTCAAAGGAGTAGTTTAAACAGCCATCTGTTAAGTCATACTGATTCAAAATCATTTGTATGTGAGATATGCAACAAGAAATTCTTTCAGAGGAGTACTTTAAACAGCCATCTGTTATTTCATACTGGTGAGAAATCTTTTCTATGTGAAATATGCAACAAGAAATTCTCTCTAAAGGGCCATTTAAGAAGTCATCTGTTAATTCATACTGGTGAGAAACCTTTTGAGTGTGACATATGCAACAAGAAATTCTCTCAAAAGAGTAGTTTAAACAGCCATCTGTTAAGTCATACTGGTGCAAAACCTTTTGAGTGTGAGGTATGCAACAAGAAATTTTCTCAAAAGGGCCATTTAAGCAGGCATCTGTTAAGTCATACTGGTGAGAAACCTTTTGAGTGTGACATATGCAGCAAGAAATTTACTCGGAAGTATGTTTTAAGCAAACATCTTTTAATTCATTCTGAACAGAAATCTTTTGTGTGAGAGAGATGTATCAAGATATTCTTTCAAAAGATTTGTTAAATGATGCATCTTTTAATTCTTACTGCCTAGAAAAATATCATGTGCGATAAAAAAATAAACTAAAAAAAACTATCTAAGTGTTACATTTTGCTCCTAAAATTTGTTAATTGCAGTTAACTAATCGTAGCATACTCCAGAAATAAAGAAATAATTCTTTCCATTCATTACAGTGCTCAAAAAAGAACAGTGACACACAAAAGTTTGCCTACTAAACCAGTAAATCAGCACATCAGGAACTATACCATGAGTCATGGCAAACAGAATTTTATTTTTATCATTCTTTATATTATCTGGAAAATATTACATATCTGTATTTTTTTCAGTTATAAGCTGGTAAGTTTTTATAATGATAGACAGTATTAAAATGAAAAAAAACCTTTGTTAAACCTGATTTCTCAAAATAAAGTTCTTTGATGGTAAAATTGATTTTCTTATCAATATTTAAACTGAAAGTAGTAGTTTTATTAAGGTAATGTTCTCCTGACTTACCCGTAATATTGAAAAAAAAATTGTGTGTGTAAGTGTGTTGCATACACTAGTCGTTAATTTAAAAATAATTTCTCTGTGATGACTTTTGAAATACAAGTAAAGATTGGTAAGTGCTTTAAAATTTTGCTTTTCTCATCAGGATTATAATAAAAAAACTACCCTACATTTCATTATATTTTATAAATTTATCCTAAATTTCATTACATTTCAAGTATCGTAACTTACAGGAAAAGCGACAACTGTTTTAACCACAGATTTAGATAATTTTAATATATGTTGTAGGATAGTGACTTCTTAGTCTCAGATTCAGTGGATTTTATGCAACGTTTCTTATTTCTTGAGAAACCAGGGGGGGGGTCTAATATTTTGACAAAAATTAAATGCTTTATAACGAAAGGATAACGTTGATATTAGCTTACTTGGTACGTTGTTGCTCTTCCGTAACTGAAAACGAAAAGCACACGGAGTATAACAAGTAATTTGCACAAGCATAGTTAGTAGGTATGAAAGAAAATGCTTCAGATCTGCTTATGCCTTAGCAGAGCCGTCCCTAGCAAAGGCGAGGCCGGGTGCGCGAACTTTTGGAGGCATTTTCCTTCTAGAGTCAATCAAGGTCATAACTAGGGGGGGGTGCCAGGGAGGGATCATCCCCCCCCCTAAAACATTTTGAGCCTTCTCTGGAAAAGATTCCAAAGTCATTAAAGGAATTTCTGTTCCGAAAATCCAAATGAAATTCCGTTAAAAAAATCGAAATTAAGTTTTGAGGCCCATGTTTTGCAGAAGTTCTAAATTGCAGCATTTATACATAAAGTGCAAATTAGTGTTTCACTCGTACAACCTTTTTGCATATATGAAGCTAAGAAGATGTATAATTTTGCTCTATCTGTACACTCGAATTTTTCATCCTGCATTCTAAGATAAAATCTTAGCATAAAATGAAGCTATTACAAACCGCTTAGTAAGAAACATAGTGCTTAAAATATGTTTGTGTGTGCATTTGTCAGAGAAAAAGAAAAAAAATGAGCCCCTCCCCTTACATTTTCTTGGACCCCCATGAATATGTGGAATAAAATTGGAAAATTTTACTCCACATTTTCTGTAACAATGCCTCAGCATGTTCATAGAATTAAACTACGGATGCTAAACGACTACAAGGAACATTTTTCCTTGCCGAATATCCCCGCTTAACTTTTGATTGATAAAAGTTTTACATTTTATACATAACCATTTTAAAATATCCAAATTTAATCATAAAATAAATAACTTGCAGCAATTAAAAAAATGTTTAGATGCTTTTAAAGTTAAATTATTTTTTTTCTGTTTATTTTACCCCAGCGCCAGGCCCTTTGCGGCCGCATTTTTCGCACTCCCCTAAGGACCGCTCTGTGCTTTAGTTGGGGAATGGGCTAGATAACGGAATTTTTTGTTCTCTTCTTACATTCTTGAAGCACATTCACCTCCAAGATTTTATCGCCAAAAGGGTGCCTTTATTTGGCAGTGTGATAAGTTCTGGGCAAATCTCTGCTTTCATTCTTATAACAAAAGGAGAGTCTTTGTGGCAGGTGGGATCGGCAGGGGAAACCGGCTTGGCGCACAGTCTGTCCACCGTCACGTGATGGTGAGGAGTTGGGTCAATGCTTCAAGAAAAGGTTGCTATATCTGATTCCTGTATATGAGAAGTCTATGTCTCATGCACACATCCGTTTCTCTGAACGCAAGTCAACAACGAAATCCTAGCAGATGGTGGGGCGTAAATCCCGGGGGGCGGTATGGGGGGTGCGGCACCCCCCTCGAGAAAATCAGTCGGAAAATTTTGTGTTTATCGGTAAAAAATACACTTAGTCGGGAAAAAATGGTATTTATCTATAAAAAATTATAAGTGGGAAAAACGAAAAAAATCAGTAGGAAAAATGTTATGTACTATAAAGACTAAGAAATTGGAAAAATGAAAATATCAGTCGGAAAAATTCCCATTCGATAGGGAAAATGTACGTTTAGTCTTAAAAACGGTGTTTACTTATAAGTACTTACAAATTGGAAAAATGTTTGTTTAGTCGGGAAAAAGTTATTTACTATAATGTATTACAAATTGGGAAAACGAAAAAATTCAGTCGAAAAAATTACCGTTCGATAGGAAAAATGTATGTTTAGTTGGGAAAAAAATGGTATTTATCTATAAAAACTTATAAACGAAAACAATCAGTCGGGAAAATGTCCGTTTAAACGGAAAAATTCCCGTTCGTTAGGGAAAATGTACGTTTAGTCTTAAAAATGGTATTTACCTATAAGGATTTACAAATTGGAAAAATGTTCGTTTAGTCGGAAAAAAGTTATTTACTATAATGACTTACAAATTGGAAAAAAGAAAAATTCCCGTTCGATAGGAAAAATGTATGTTTAGTCGGGAAAATTAGTATTTACCTATAACGACTTACAAATTGGAAAAATGAAAAAGTCAGTCGGAAAAATTCCCGTTTGATCGGAAAAATGTACGTTTAATCGAAAATAATGTATATATTAAATTGTAAGAACTTATGAATTGGAGAATTTTTTTTATTGTAGTTTTTAATTAGAAGAAAAAAAAAGAATTTTGAACAAAATTTGTTCTTAGTCGGAAGTATTTCAGATTTCCTTTTTTTGACAAAACTATACAGATAAACTTTGATTTGTCGAATATTGTGAACTCAAACACTTCTATGTGATGAAAATATACTTAGATACATATCCCAGCGATGTTAATATTATATAATACCTTCATATTTTGATCAGAAACTTTGATATTCCGATTTTTTTCGTGCACTTTGACTTCAAAATATCGTGATTCTGCTGCATTGTCGAAAATTTTTTATTTTGGTGTGGAAATTTTAAGATATGTTGATTGAATTGATGAAACTTTTTCACTACTTTTTCTCTAATTTTAAATTTAGTTAGAAATCACTGATTTTAAGTTTAATTTTCTTCTAATGAAAATTCAAAAATGAATAACAAATATTTTGTGTTTTTTCTTATCAGTCTGGATATTTTCCAAGCTACTCGAATTTAATTTTAATCAAAAAATTATCTAGGTTTTACTTTTCTAATAACTATTTTTTTATGTGAATTTTGTTTATTTTATGTAATTTTAATCAAAGTAGATGATTTAAAATCGAAAACACCCAAATACTTTGAATTTTTACCGAGAATTAATCTGGATATTTTTCAATCTATATGACTTTTTTCTTAATTGTATTCGATTTTTTTTTCATATTATTATAACTACATTTTGTTTAGTCGAAAAAAACAGAGATGACACCAATTTTTTTATGCAGATTGTATGTCATTAGAAAGAATTATAAACTTAAATAATATTTAAAAAAAAACATTGACAAATTTTTGTTTTTAAAGAAGTCCTCGAACAATCAAATTTTAATTTTATTCATAAATGAAAAGCTGAAAAGATTTCAACTCACTGCTAAAAATTAAAGAGATAGAACATTGTTTTATTTTCCAGGTAATTCTTTGGCACACCAAGACGAATGGAACCCTTCCCAAATAATCAGTTACAAAACAAAACTATGCTTGCGCCCCGATGGTCATCCCTACGAATCTGCATCCCTGTTACAAGCAATCTTCTTAAAATTTAACTCTATTCTTCTAAAACAATTAGTATTCCAGCTTTTGATCATATAGCATAAAATCTTAAGATCGTTAATCGTTATATGTTGCTACTGCTGAGAATATTTTTGTATATATTTAATAATTCAATATTTTCTGTATCAATTACGCTAAATGCAAAAAAAAAAAAAAAACAGAAAAATGCAAAGCAAGTTGTGTAATTCGGATTTTTTTGAGACACCGTTTTATAAATCAACGAGCCATATTTCTGTAATCATTTTTAGGTAGGAACGTGAAATTGAAGAAAGTAAATCTGCTAAACAAGTAATTAATAATGCATTTTAGTATATTAGAAATTCTTCCCCTATAACTGTAAAGAAGGTAAAAAGTCCTTTCGGCAATGCCGGGAGGAAGAGGTAGCTTTCATATACTTATATATTTACTTATTTATTTTAAGGTAAGTTACATTGTTCAAAAATACTAAGCTCAAACTAGTGGAAATAATCTTATAAAATTAGTGATTTTATAAGATTGAAACTAGTTTTTGTCAAGACTGAATATTAATAGGAATTTTTACAAATGAGTCATCTTTTATTCAACGTGGTTTTATTTTAAGCGATTTAGAGAGTCACCAAATTCCACGATATCATAAAGTGTATGCCATTTTCAAGCAACATTGTGGATCGTTCAGATCAGACCGTTTCAAAATGTCAGCCATAAGCAAAATTCAAAGTGCTATAACTCAGTCATTTTTTAAGACATAGATAAAATAAAAAAGTGTTCTGGAACCGCTGTTTTAAGTTCTAACACGTGAAAGCAAGAAAAATATTTTTCAATTTTTAATTTTTTCGCATTTAATTTTAAATTTTAAATTTTTTTAAAAATTTAAAATAGCCACCATTTTGAAACAAAATGGTGGATAATGCTGGCCAAAGAACTCGGTCGAGACATTTGGATGTACTATGTACATCCCAAGTTTCATTGAAATCGGTTCATAAATACGCGTGTTATCACGTGACAAAAATCAGATCGTTTCAAAATGTCAGACATAAGAAAAATTCAAAGTGCTATAACTCAATCATTTTGTAAGATATAGAAAAAATAAAAAGTGTTCTGGAATCTTTGTTTTAAGTTCGAACACGTAAAAGAAAAATATTTTTCAAATTTTGATTTTTTCGCATTTAATTTTAAATTAAAAAAAAAATTAAATGGGCACCATTTTGAAACAAAATGGCGGATGATGCTGGCCAACAAACTCGGTCGAGATATTTGTATGTACTATGTACATGCCAAGTTTCATTGAAATCGGTTCATAAATACGCGTGTTATTACGTGACAAAAATCAGATCGTTTCAAAATGTCAGCCATATGAAAAATTCAAAGTTCTATAACTCAATCATTTTTTAAGATATAGACAAAATAAAAAGTGTTCTAAAATCTTTGTTTTAAGTTCTAACACGTAAAAGGAAAATATTTTTCGACTTTTAACATTTTTGCATTTAATTTTAAATTTTTTTAAAAATTTAAAATGGCCGCCATTTTGAAACAAATGGCGGATGATGCTGGCCAACGAACTCGGTCGAGACATTTGTATGTACTATGTACATACCAAGTTTCATTGAAATCGGTTTATAAATACGCGTGTTATCACGTGACAAAAATCAGATCGTTTCAAAATGTCAGCCATAAGAAAAATTCAAAGTGCTACAACTCAATCATTTTTTAAGATATAGACAAAATAAAAAGTGTTCTGGAATCTTTGTTTTAAGTTCTAACACGTAAAATGAAAATATTTTTCAACTTTTAATTTTTTCGCATTTAATTTTAAATTTTATTTTTTTTTAATTTAAAACGGCCACCATTTTGAAACAAAATGGCGGATGATGCTGACCAACGAACTCGGTCGAGACATTTGTATGTACTATGTACATACCAAGTTTCATTCAAATCGGTTCATAAATACGTTATTTATCGCATGACAAAAATCTGATATATATATATATGTCAACATTTGAACGGAGGGTGGTTTTGGGGTCTGGGGGTCATGATCGGTGAAAATATACCAAAATTTTCTGGAAGTGCTTTCCTCCGGACGGCTGCAATAGGTAGCTTTTTACTTTTTGTAATGAAAGCTACCTAAAAATGTTTGAATATTTTGTATATCTCATCAGCCGTTTTAGGTAGAAGTGTGAATTTAATGAAAATAAAACCACTAAAAAAATAAGCACGTATTTCAGAACTTCAGAAATTGCCCACTGAGTTAGACTCAAAAATTCTAAAACATTTGGCCATAGCCTGGCAGCAGTTTTAGGTGGGGGCATGAAATTCAAGATAACAAGCCAATTTAAAAATAATTTTACATGCATTTCAGAGATTTTAGAAATTTTCCTGCCTTAAAAAGGATTTAAAAGGGGGGGATATTGAAACCCTTTTGATCATTTCCTAACACTTCTGTTTTAGATTAATGATGAGATTCAGAAAAACTAATCTACTAAAATGTATAACTACTAAAATGTACTTAAATGTATATTTTATTGATTTTGGAAATTCTCAAGAAATGATGTTCAATAGGATAATGGTAAGTTTTAGGTTTCTTCAACATATCTAAGTACAAATTTTAGATAGGAGCGGGAAATTGAGGGTAAAAAATCTACCAAAAAATGGTTAATAACAGTACTTCAGTGATTTTGGAGCTACTTTGTCTATTCTATTTCCAACATCGACTTTGAAGGGGATAATGTAAAATTATACGAATAATACAATAATAATGGATAATTAATTAGATGTTAAGAAAATGCAGTTTTATTTTAATTTTATCTGTGTTATTTTATTTGATTCAATAATCGTTTAAAAAAATTGATTAGCATAGTGGGCGAAGGTTTACAGTATATATGTGTGTGTGTAATACATTTCATTTCGCAATATTCATCTAAATTATTATAAATTTCTATCATATTACTTATTACCTCATTTTTTAATAATTACCTTATATTTATTTCGATTGAGTTTCCTTTTAATTTTAAAACGCGTATATTAATAAACATCTTATTTAATCTAAAGTTTTTAGTCCTTGAAAAATTTTATCAGTTGCCCAATCTATAATATTCAGAGAGAAGCTAGTTTTTATTTTCGAATGGTTGAAAAGCTATTTTGTTATTTTTATTTCCAATGTTAATTCCATGAATCTATGTTCCCACGTCTTTTCAGTGCTAAGCTTTCTACTTCGAAAACATCACGCTACGAGGTATGGGCTCCTTAAGCCGCTCCCCTCTCGAGTCATTAGCTTAGCTTCCCATCTCTAAAAGTGCTCCTTTCACTGATTGGCTCGTTTGTGTACTACGTCGATATCTGTCCTCGTCTGCGAATCTAACAAAAAGCAGATGCAGTGACTTTAGAGTTTAGATTTCTGTCTTGTTTTAAATATTTCGATATACATTATCTCTTGTCTACGACTCTTGTATTTTTTTCTAATTAAGTTTGAAAATCATATAGTATGACATAGAGATTCATTCCAAAGAATGAAGGCTTAATGAATTTTTTCATATGTAAGACTCATTTTAATTTTTCATGTTTGATGAATAAACGATTTAGAACAATAAACTAGCCCCGTTTCCGATAGAGAAATCACTGGATTATCGAATCCACTGCTTTGCTACATTTACCTCAGATCGTATTTATTAGAAATATGACTGCAAGACAACCACCCTGTGTTCTCAATTTAAATTCCCTCATATCAGCTATTATCAAGATTTTCACGCAAGTTGACTGGGTTTGGCTACTTCAAAAAAAAAAAAAAAAAAAAAAAACAATCTTTTATAAACCGCCGAAATTTCACGAATTTATTACATGACATTATATGTATGTGTGTGTATCTACACATACCTACATATACGTATGTATATAATAGTCGAAATTTTATTTTTCTTAGTACTCGGAAATTTTCATTCTTGGAGTTGGAAATTTATGCGTCTATACCCCCCCCCCCCTACGCAACAAGGATGGTTTACGCCCCTGAGCAGATGGCGGCAAAAAATAATTTTGGAACAATTTTTGATGGTGGGAGAGGAAAGCTGCTATTTCATTTCTTCTACAGTGTCTTCTTTGCAAGTAGAGATTCTTTTGTTCATCGCAACCTACTGCAGAAGTAGACTCCACCTCTGATTACTACAAATATTAACTGTGACGCTGAACATGAAGAACAATTTTTAAATAATAACAGCAGCTAGATGAAAGTACGATCATGTACGGTAGACTCCCTTAAATCCGCAGAGTCTGGGACCAGACGTTGTTGTGGATTTTAATAGGAGTAACCAGCTTTTTGAACGGGGGGGGGGGGGGCGGTGACCAAGTTTTCTAACCTGAACATGTTGGGTACAAACAATATTTTATGTAATCAAACCTAATAAAACGAAACCCTACAAACCTATCGAAATTCCGTTTTAGACAGGTTTTTATTTTGCGGAAAGGTAAAATTGTGTGTTACTTCTTTTAAAAAGGACCCAAACGCAATTTTTCATAGCGTGAAAAAGGATGAGAAGTTGCTCAAAACTAAATCTAATGGATAAGAAAAAGATACATAAACATAGATAAAACATGATAGATATAAAACAAATATATCCGTAAACATAAATCTGTAATTATCATAAATTTTTCATTTCAAACAGCAGTAATATACTAAAATAAAAAAGACGACTTTAGTTCCCCCCCCCCTCATTTTGATCAAAGTATCATTAAAATAACTTGTAAAAGGAATAAGTACGCAATTTAAAGAGGAAAAAAGTTCTTTCAGCCTTTTCTACACATGAATAAATAAAATTTTCAGGTTAAAAAAAATGAGACCGTCTCATCTCTATAGTAACATGTTCTTTTTATGAATGTCAAAATATGACGCAAAAAACGAAATTTAACCAACCTGCATATTTGAATTTTGCGTAGCATTATTTCTCATTTTCAATGGAAGCAGATTTGTACAACCCTTCCCATCCCCTCCGTTACCCAGGCCAATCACATGGTGGAATTATCATTTCACATCAGTATTTTCTTTCAATTTTTTTCTTGTTCCTATCTAGACTTTAGATAGAGATGAGTTCGGGCTCGTTTTCCGGACCCAGGTCCACCCAAGCCCGAAAGATTTTTTTTGTCATCAGAGCCCAAGCACGCCCGAGACCAATACAAAAAAAATCGCATGATATTTAAAATTATTTCAAATGTGATATCTCAATTTAAAAAAAATTACATAAAATTTACTGTTAAATAAAAATTTAAATTCAATCTTATGAAAACAGTGATTTGGTATCAAATAAAAATATACGTAATTCATGTTTAAAAGGATTCCCATATTTTTTTGTCCTTTAATAAGAAAATTTGATGGCCATATTAGTAGTGTAATGAGTAAATGGATGAAATTTGCAGAAATTACTATTTGTATTCTGAAGAATCGAACAACGTTTACAATTTCCTATAAAATATATACATTTTTAACTATAAACAATTTATTTCTCATAAAAATTCCTTGTGATTGACATGAACCTGAAAATCAAAGCAAATTAAAACGTTGGTAAATTTTTTTTAAAGGTCCGAACTTTTATAGGAAAATAAACACTGGTCGATTGATTTTTAACATGGAATTTATGAACATTTAATAATATGGAAAATATGTTTACTTACGAAGGTAAATTCTTATTATTGGCAAAGATCATGATGATAAACAGAAACAATAATCACGGTGCTTTTTTCATATGAAGAACGATTATGATTCGTGCACAATTAAACAAATTTTCATAGCTGAAGCTTCTGGTGTACATAAAAAATGAAGATAACATTCTCTAAATGTTACATAACTAAATAAATGATAAACAATCGAATTAAAAAATATCCTCTACAACAAATGAAAATCCATCAAGAAGCTAATTTATTGTTTATGCTTGTTTAGATTGGCGCCATTTCAATACATCGTCGCCGGAAATACAATAGACATCAATCCCCAAACATAAAAAAAAATTATGAAACAGCAATCAAAAATTAAAATACAAAACCACATTTTCTAGTATCCTTTTCATTTTGATAAAAATAGAACCGAAATGACTTGAAAAATAATGCCTAATTTTAGAAAGGAAAAAGTTCATTCAATCTTTTCTACACGTGAATAAATAATTTTCCGGTTTCAGAAAGAAAGATCCCGAGCCCGTCTCATTTCATCTTTAGATTACAAAAGCAAAGATATAAATAGTTTCTATCCTTGTAGAGAATTTACGCTAAATTCTTATGGAATTGCAAAAACATGCATGAGAAAGGACGGCGTTAAAAAAATCTAATAAACAAAAGACATCAAATTTTGATTGTAAAACCAACTTTTTGACTTACTGTGAATAATACAGATTTTAGTAAGTATTCTAATTTTAAAAAAGATTAACAAAATTATTTTCTTAAAAAAAAAGAAAGTGGATCTTTTTTTTATCACATTTCAAAACATAGACTGTTAGTTTTGATTAAATGATTGAACTAACTTGGCTTTCATTTAACTTCCTTTTTCTTTTATAAATTTCAATTTTTTTAAAGTGTCAAGCATGGGTCTGCGCGAGCGGGGGGGGAAGGGGGCGGGTGCCAGGGCACCCCCCCTGGTTACGCGCATGATTTTAGAATTCTCCGGATTTCTGGTCGTTGTTTTATTTTCATTTTTTAAACAATAATTTGAATGTAATTAATAATGTAATCGAAGTTATAATGAATGCTTACAATATAATACAATATTAAATTAAGTAATAAACTAAAAGAATAATAATTTAGATTTTTTTAAAAATGATAAAGAATTAAAGAAAAGGTCAAGTTAAAAATCAATAATATATGACTAATGATTCATTTATGAAATGAATTTTTCCTAAATTATTCAATAAAACTTTCCTCATAAAGGCACATTGCAAATTTACATCAAAATCAGAAAATAAGGAAGTTTTATTTCAGGTTTAGCCAGACTTAATACCCCCAAAAGCTTGATTAATACATAAATATATTTAATAAAAAGATAGTGACTGCCAGTGATTTTAGCAATATCTTGAACTTTTTCAGAAATACATTTATCCTTCCTTCTTGGAAAAACATGAATTCAAGAATATTAAAAAGAATTATAAATTAAAATATGTATATAGTTAATATAAAACTAAAAAAGTAAAATTTTGTCTGTATCTGAACTGAACGTTTCTTTGTTCAAATTTGTAAATTATGTGTGGATTGTAGGTTTCCGGATTTCAGGGAGTCTATTGTATTTATATAATTTTCTGCGCTATATCTCCTCTAAGGTCACATTTAACAAAAATATTTTATTTTAAATATTATTTTTAATCATTTCCGTTTCCATTCAAATTAATGTTTGATTGTTAATAATTTGCTCATTGCTATTTCTGATCTAAATATTAAAGTAAAATTAAATGCACATGTAACAGTTTGTTCCCTTGTTTCCCAAAAAATTCAATGCCAGATTTTCATGAAACATCGATTAGGGCACGTTGCGTTATTTTTACACAGAACGTTTTAATTTGTGATTGATAGGCCCACATCAACCATGAATGTTGAAATAAAGTGCTTTAAATCAATAATGAAAGTCGGTGCAGAGTTTCTTCTTGACCTCATTTTGTAAAAAAAAAAAAAAAAAAAAAAAAAAAAAAAAAAAAAAAAAAAAAAAAAAAAAAATCCCCATGTATTATATATTTTAAATAATACATTTCATAACAAACGATATTTGATATTTCCATATAAAATTATGTGTAACACTGATGTAAAGTTTAGGTCTCTATAATATTGTAGTTCAACGTGAATGCAATTTAGTGAAAATTTTATCAAATAGTGGCGTTGGAAATAAAAAAATGATTGCGGTAGATTCGTTATAAAACATCAATAGTTTAGAAAAAAACTTGCATTTCAGTGTGCATCTTTTGAAGGAAATAACCTTGATATGAGTAGACACTCAATGGACAACTGTGATTGGGCATACTGTTTAGTGCATGAATAATCTTTTAAAAAATAAAGAATACTGCCCAGCTAAACTGATGGCATTGAGCTCACAGGCTACAAATACTAATTGTACATTAAAGCCTTATATTTTCAAGGGTTAATTCCATTCGAAAAAAAATTAAGAAGGGGAAACAGCTCTCCCCTTTCCTCTTTTTTTATACTTAATCATTGAATCTCCTATACTATCAAAGACATGCTTTATCATATAAAAAATCTATATCCAAAATTCAGAGCAAATGAGATAATTCTTAATAAAAACCCATTTAGCATTTATATAATTTAAAAGGAGTTATCCCCCTCTTTTATACTTAACCATTAAACTTCCAAAACTATTCAGAGATTTGAACGAAATCTGACAATTCTGCTTGAAAAACCCATTTATATAAATTAAGGGGGGGGGCATTAGAACCCCTGTTCCCCCTATTTATACTTATTCAATGAACACCTAATAACAGTCACGGAATCGCCTCATCAGAATGATCCTAATCTAAATTTTGAACGAAAACTTAATTCTGCATGAAAATCCCATTTATATCAACTAAGGGCAGGGGCATGAGCCCCCCGTTCCCCCTCTTATACATATCGAATGAACTCCAAAAACTAATCAGGGAAACGCCTTGTCAGGATATACCTACATACAAAATTTCAAGTGGATCGGATATTTTTATCATGAGTTATCGCGTTACGCACGAACATACGAACATACGAACATACGAACGTACATACAGAACGGACGGGCACATAAGCTCTCAGGCTATGATAGCCTGTGAGCTAATGATCACATTTGCAGTAGTGTAGTCGTACACAATACAGACGGTATACGCTCAAAGCAGAGCTGTTATGCTCTGTTTTAAGCGTATATCTTGAGAGTGTACATACTACAGCTTTCTTGAGAAACAGAGGATATACGATGCTTCTTATAAAAAAAATTCAGAAAGTGTACGGCGTATATCCGTGTTCAGATAATTTTTTACAGAAAACGTGTACACTATGGAACCAGAAAATAAAAATACATTAGCAATGTTTAAAATAAAGATGAAGTGTATGGACGTATGTAGTAAAGGCAAGTCTGATGCTCACTTAGTTTGCAAGTGATAATCTTTATATGCGTTACTGGAGACTTAAAGAAATTTCAGATGATTGCAATAAAAAAAGCAATAATAGTTATAACATTTGTTTTTGTTTTCTCTCAATTGCAAAATATTTGCCTCCTTGATAATAATTTTTTAAAAAAGGTACGTATTGCTTTTTATATTTATTAGACAACTTCATTTTATGAAATCCTGGAAAAAGCATAATTAAAAAATTTTTTTTTTACTTTTATTTATATTTTACTTAATCCTGAGAAAAGCATAATTTTAAACACGTTTTATTAACTTTTATTATATTTTTGTTATTTTTTGCCATATTATTTTTTATAACTTTTATTATGTGTCAGACTATTGCCAGTATTAAAAAATTCTCTAATTAGCACAAAAAGGTTAATGTGTTTTTAAGTATGAACAAGTTTGAAACTGCACATCAAACGAGGCAAATGCGATGTTTTCGTACCATCAATATTTTTATAAATATTCATATTTTGATGCAATGCTGTGCAAAAATACATTAATACAAAATATGATACGATTATATATCAATTACAAATATAAATCTTTTACAGAGCAATCCAACTATATTAGTAGAAGTTACTGTACGGACAGACAAACCAAATTCTTAAAAATTTTCATCTATGTTGTAAAGCGTTAAAACGTCTAATAGGTTGAAATTTGACTTTCAGAAGCTTACACCCAATAGACGATAGCATAGTTTAACTCTTTTGTACAGCCATATATTTTGTGTACTATCTTTACATACATATATGCCAACTATTTAGCCAAATTTAATTAAGCCTAAAACACGCTTAAATCTAGTGAAATTGCACTTCTTGTGTTTGTCTACCATAGACAGCCATGCATTTAATTCTTTGTTTGGCCCTATATATCGTTTTTCTACATTCTATAAACATATCTCACTCAAACATTTGAAGAAATTGATTTAAAATCGTGTATAAGTGAGAGCCGCGCATAACTGAGAGAATGCTGATGTAGCCATTTTTTATATAAATTATGGGAAAGGAAAAGATTACAAAATATAAGAATTAGGATTAGTAACATTTTATAAAATACAAAAGATGTAACACCAGTATATCGTACTTAAAAAATAAAATCTTACACTTTCACCGTAAAATTTACCTTAAACATACAATAAGTGTAAAATTTACTTTTAGATAGAAAATGATATACAGTAAACTCTCGATACAACGATATCCGATACAACAATAACTCCCTGTACTACAATAATATTTTCTGGTCCTGGTGAACTTCCATATAAACTAATGTTTACATCCCCTCAATATTACGATATTCTCTAGAACAATAAACCTCTGTAATACGATTTTTATTTTAAAATTTCAATGTTATTTTCTCTCATTATAACGATATTTCGTTTTTTAAATACTGAAAAAAGAAATTGTCATTCATCATATTTGTCATTTTTTGGTCTATTTTGTTAACAGAAAACTCACTGTTGATTTTCAACATATCTCCATAATGTAAGATTGGGTATTGTTCAGATTTAGATGATGGGGACCAGGGTAGTAGTGAAGGGTATACGCCGTATCCCTTCTGGATTTTAAAAAGGGAACACCGTATACCCTCTGTTTCTCCAGAAAACTATAATATAGTATAGTACGTTCTATATTATAGTATACTATAATATAGAACGTACACATGTCGCTCGTCCCCAAAGAGTTAAGATA
Organism: Maratus speculifer; assembly: GCA_964019185.1. NCBI lineage: Eukaryota > Metazoa > Arthropoda > Arachnida > Araneae > Salticidae > Maratus > Maratus speculifer. The sequence goes on from OZ025296.1 coordinate 357,474,933, forward strand.
GCAGAGTGAAAACAACTATCCTTTCGAGATAAAATAAATATTATCAGCGATATTGATGAGGAAATGAAACAGGTTGATGGAATTAAAAAATACGGATTATCGAAATCTACTATTACAATGTTCCAAAAGAAGAGGAAACATATCAAAGGCATTATAAGCTCAAATACAATTAACGCACAGCGAATACGACTAAAAATTGCGACAAATGAAAACATTGATGCTGCTGTTTTAAAATGGTACCAAGAGATGAAGGCAACAAATGTTCCAATAAATGGACCCTTCTTATGTGCACAAGCACGTAAATTTACAGTAACGCTAAGGAACGAAAATTTTAAAAGTAGTAACGGTTGGCTAATGCGTTTCGGGATCGTCACGGAATAATTTTCCAGGAATTTCACGGAGAGAAAAAGTCTGCCCCGATTAATGACGCATTTGAATAGCGGCAAAACAAGATGAAAATTTTTTTATAAAAAGTATGCTCCAGAAGAAGTTTCTAATGCAGATAAACCTGGGCTGTTTTTCCAACTTCTACCCGATTGGACACAGGCGTTCAAAAGTGAAAAGTGTTATGGAGGGAAGAAATCGAAACAGAAACTTACTGTTCTTTTGTGTACAAAAAGCACAGGCACATATAGTATCCAAGGTGCTTTAAGAGCCTGCAAAATCTTTCCGTGGAATATAAAGCAAATAAAAAGTGTTTGATAAATTCTAAATTTTTTTCTGAATGTTTACAAAAATTACAGAAAGAAATGAAGAAGAGGAAAAAAAATCGTTTGGATAATTGCTGCGCTCATGCCTCATTTCCAAAATTGCAAAATGTAGACATTATTTTTTCCCCTGCCAACTGTACTTCAGTTTTGCAGAATTGAGATATGGGTATAATTAATTGTCTTAATGGATAATACTGAAAACGGTTGGCAGAGTCGATACTTATACATTTTAAAAATACAATAGAAGATCCTTTTAAAGCTGTAAATGTGAAGAAAGCATGTGACAATATTGCTGGAAGTTGGTGGCAAGTAACAGAGAAAAACAATTGTAATTGTTGGGAAAAGGTCGGTTTTTGTCATAAAGATAAAAAATCTGATTGTGATTGAAATTTCATAGAATGAGATCTTTCATATGATTAAAAATGTGTTTCAAAATCCAAAAATCTTTATCCTAACTTAATAAAAGAAGTAGCAAAAAATCTGGAATTAGCGTGGTAGACTATTAAACAGCTGATGACGACCTTATGGTTTTCATAGGAGATGCTGATGAAGACATTCGTTCTTTGAAACTACTGACCAGATAGAAAACAACAGGATGGTGATAGGAGAGGGTAATGATGATAATGATACAGACCCATCAGAATCCGTATTGTCATCCCAGGAAGTTCTTCAATCTGTGAAGTCCTTACAGACTTTTTTTCAAGCCTTTAATCGAGAAATGAAGATCATTTTCGTGTAGTTGACTCAATGCATACCTTTTTTGTTGACTTATTTGTTAAAAGATGAATAAACACACCAAAATATTGGATTATTTTCAATAAAAATAGTTTTCAGGTATGTGCAGATTTCTTTGCTCATTTTCTGAATTTATTTAAATTTAATTTCCATTATTTAACTATTACTATTAATACTCCGCTAATTATTTTCTTTTAAATATAAGTATTTAAGTAGTATATACCTTAAAGTAAAAAGAAATCCTTAGTAAATGCCCAAAATATGTAGGCCTCGATATAGCAATAACCCCTCTACAGCAATATATTTATTCGGTCCCTAAAATATTGTTGTAACGAGGTTTTACTCTATTTACAAAAAAATGCTAATTAGTCCAGTTTGAGGAAACCATCAATAATCGTTTGCTTTTGCTAAGGCTTCTTTGTACAATGAATTTTTGCAACGCATTTAAATGTGTCATTGTATTTGATGCTACATCCAGTGGCCAACTTATATGGACCCGAGGGACCCGAACCCTCCCAATAATTTTTAATTATAGGATACCCAATTGTCATTGATTTAATTTATTATTTCATTATTATTTTATTATTTATTATTCTACTTGGAATAAAATTTATTTTGTCAATAACCATGTGCTTTAATTGTCCGACTAACACCCAAAATTCCCAAATGACTCAAATGATGAATGAAAATCCCAAATTCTTCCGTGTTTAACTTTCAGTCAATTTAATTTGTAGTCATGTTCATGATATCATGACAATACAATAAATGTAAGTGTCTTCATAAAAAACACATGATAATATAATTTAATAAAATTACAGCTTTATTATAACATGATAGCTTAACTTAAAATTCTTTTCTTTCACTATATGTCAACTCTTTAAAGAAAAACGAACCGGTCTCACAAGTTTACAAAAATATTATTGAGCCCACCTAATATTTTAGAGCCAACCCAATATTTTTCAAAAGTTGGCGTCACTGGTTACATCATAATTTTGAACGTATAACTTCAAAGTGCCAAGGGCTCTTAAAGCAGCAGCATAAGGTTGTAGTTTCATCATCATTATCTTGATCTTCATCTTTCTTTTCAGATATCACGCCTTTAAAAACAGTTTCAATATCTCTTACTGCTCTTGATGTTGAGTTTTCATGAACCATTCACGAAATCTTGATATGAAAGAGAATCATCACTTATGCTGTTCCACTCTTCTTCGTCTATGTGAAAATCATTGATGTTGCTTTCGTTTTTCCTTTAATAGAATAATTTCGACGTCTTCTGAATAACAAAAACCCGCTTTTCTAAAGCAATTGGAAATTGTTGTGTTAGTACAAGGGCCAATCACAAAAAACACTAAGTCATCGAGCACAAGAAAAAATCCTTCATTTTATGGAAGAGTAATAAAATAGGGGAATCTAATGATCCATGTCTGCCGGAAGCGAAGGGGTGCATAAGCCGAAAATTTATAACCCTAGTGGTTGTCTCGCAGGATTAGCATTGTGTTTTCCTGCACCCAGTTTTCCATGTTTTCATACTTTTGATTGTATGGCAAACACAATGCTAAGTCTACGGGTCAACCACTAGTCGTATCAATTTTTGGCTTATGCACTTCTCCGCTTCCGGCAGATATGGATCATTCCATTCCCCTATTTTACTACTCTTCTCTAAAATAAAGGATTTTTTCTTGTGCTCGATGACTTTGGGTTTTGTGGGGTCGGCTCTTGGACGATGTTACGTAGTCTTAAGGGGAAGCCAACATATGCATAGCATTAATCTAGAATCGAAATTTCTGGAATTCCTTTTTCTGTTCTAGTGATATGAACATTCTTCTCACCAAATATTTCCTATACTGCGCTTTAATAGCTCTTATATTTATGCCACGGTCAAATGGCTGGAGTCTGCTAGTACAGTTTGCAAGGGAAAATATAACTTGTGTATGGGTCAGCGATGCGAGATCTGGAGAATGGTCGGGGACACTTGTCCATAATTAACAGAACATTTCTTTCTTTTCTTTCAAAAAGCCCTCAAAACTTTTCGATGCCATAAAGACTTTGGTGCTACTTTTGTAAGAACATGACATATTCTTTAAATTTTTGAGGCAATGGGGTTTCTCGGATTTACCAATCACTATGGGCGGTAACTTTTCTGATCCGCCCGTATCGCAACATAAAAGCATAGTCACTCTTCGTTTTCTGAGTCTGCCATCATGACACCGCGTTTCTCCTATAAAGTCCAGCGTTTTGTTTGTTAAAAGACGGTAAAATAAACCTCTTTTATCACAGTTAAAAATGCTGCTAAACTCAAAGTTCTGAATAAATTTTGGAAGATCTGCTCAGAAGTTCATTAACAGTTGAATCTGAAACAGCAGCGCTTTCACTACTCAGAGAATGATTTGTTAAACCGTGTCTCTTCTTAAATTTTTCTAACCATTCTGAAGACGCCGAAAAATTTTCGATTTCCAATTTTTGATGACAAAGGAAATGCCTTTTATTTAATTAACTCACCACTAATGGGTAAATAAAAAGCTCTAAATATCTCTGAACCTTTGAATTAAAGTGTTTTTTAAAATCTCAAATTTTCCTGTTTGAATTCTTGATCGTTTCTTCGCTTGTGTAGAATATTCACTGTTAATTTTTTTTTACGGATTCCTTTTTCTTTAAAATCCCTCTAAACGTCGATTCTGACAAATTAATTTTTGGAGCTAAACTCATTATAGACAGTTTAGGATCATTTTCTGCTGCTCGTATAACCTCCATATTTAATGAAATTGTTAATTTTTTTTTACTCATTTTTATTGCAAGCGAAAAAAAAATCTAGATGCTACTGTAAAAGCAAAGACAGAAAGAAACAGACGCGTAGCTTGATAAAAATAAAAAACAAAAAAGGAAAGAATAAACCGTCAAAATTGAGGGGAGAGGGTGTAAAGTCAACCTGTCCACCCTTTCAGGCGCTTTGCAGAACGGTCTTTGACACTTGTAGAAAATTTATTGCAGATTTTTAACAAGTAAGAAAGATCATACGTTAAGCATAGGTAATGAAACACTTTCCAACACTTCCTGAAATCTTTAACAAAACTTCGTTGTCCAGGGAAATGGTGTTATTGTCCATAACCAAATATGTATTCCAATACGTTTGAACAGTCCTCTATTTGATTTGTCGCTGGTGAAAAGTGAAAGGTGAAAAGTGTGTCAGGTGAAAAGTCAACCTGTCCAATCTTTCAGGCGCTTTGCGGAACGGTCTTTTGACTTGACACCTGTAGAAAATTTATTGCACATTTTCAAAAAAGTTCCCACATCATTCACAGTTTGCGATTTGCGTTTTACTTTGGCGTATAACTCAGACAGGCAGTTCAAAGTTGCGCCTATAAGTGAGAGCTCTGTAGCATTATTTTCCTATTCCTTTTCGGCAAAACATTAGGAAACTCACGTATAAGTGAGAGGCGTATACCGTATTTACTCGTGTATACCTCGCAATCGTATATAACGCGCATCTTCTACATTACAATAAAAAAATGGCGTTTTTTTTTTTAATTTCGCATATAACGCGCATAATAAATTTGATATGCGAGTGAATGAATGACAGCATGAATTTCCGTAAAGAAAGTCGAAACGAACATTACACCAGGCCAGAAAACAAGGCGAAAATTACATTTTTTAGATTTCGGGTAGGGACAAAATGACGGGGAATAGGAGTGAGTGCCGGCAATGAGAATTGCTAATTAGCGTTTAAATAATATTACTAGCTCTGTTCTATAAAAAAGTGCAAGGAGGGAAAACAAGAAGCAGTAATAACTCAATTAAATAAGATTTTCCACGTTTTAATGTCGTCTTTGAATATATTTTTTAATTCATATGTATATCGTGGGATTACATACAGCAGCAAAAAATTATTCCGTGTATAACGTGCACCTAGGAGTTCTGCCCTAGTTTTTTGAAAAAAAGTGCGCGTTATACAAGAGTAAATACGGTAAGTGAGAGGTGACTGTACGATCTCCTCATCTTGAAATAGTTAAAAATGATAAGAAAAAACAGTCGATCCAATCGATTTTTTCCTCTTGTTTGAGATAAATTTACACCTCCCTACTATCATTCGACAGACTAGCTACACTTTTCGCTTTAGTTTCAATTAATACATATTAACACTACATTATACCCATTCGTTAAGATTGAAAGGACCTCATGGTGTTGCACTCAACTCCCGAAAGAGTCAAAAATGAAATGAAAAAGATAAACGGAGCATCGATGATCATCTTATCAAACAACACGGCTGGAATTCCAGACAACTCGATTTGCATATTAAAACACAATCGGTCTGCAGTGGAAAACGACCAAAAACCTGATTTCAGTAGCTGACAGGTAGGTTGTGCTTTACTGCACCAAAAATTATGAAAACTTGAAAGAGTTGAAGCAGGAAAGATAAACCTATAAAAGAACCGCTAAAATCGGGTTTTCAGGTGCATTACCCCAAGATATAACATGGCAGACCGATTGCGTTTTGATACACGAATCGAGTTTTAACGAAAATTGGAATTTCAGCCGAGAAATGAATGAGGTAATTATATGTGCAGCCGTCTCAAAGTCTAAGTGCTTTTTGTTTGAGATAGATTTATGTTTTCCATAATCATTCGACAGACTAGACTCTTTAGTTCTTTATTAGTGCAGAGTGAACCACATTATACCCCAAGAGATAAAAAAAGTTTACAGCTCCCTCTTCCAATATAGTCAAAAGAAATAAAAAAGGTGTTTTTTTCTTTTCAGATAAATTTGTTTATTTATTTATTTATAGAACAACATACATCTAACTTCTGTGCTCGACATGAAGCCTGCTTATAAGTCATCGTTGATATACAGGGACGAGATAGCACAATGAAATTTTACAACACAAGAGCTATACAGCCGGGAGCTCCACACAATGGAGCCAGTGGGATTCGAACCCACGACCTCCTACACTCGAAGGCGATTAGCGGCGTGGTGCTGTGACCACTAGGCCATGGAGACCCATAAATTTGTATTTTTTCCTTTATCATTGAACAGGCTAACCGCTCTCTTCTTTTTAGTTCCATATTCTTTCCAAAGAAGTAAACGGAGATAATGGAGTCTGTCAAAATCGTTTAAAATGAAATTGAATAATAGTGGTTTGTTTTTCTTTCATTTTTGATATAAATTTGAACTTAGTTTCTTGCAGTATAACGAACTCGACATTTTGGTTAGACCCATATTAGCTCACAGAAACACCCCAATGAGCAGAAAAAGGCTGACGGAGTTACAGGTCCACTTTTTAAATGGTCGAAAATGAAATGAAAAAAGTGATGAGTTTTTTCTTTCTGTACAAGATTAAATTTGTAATTTAGTTTTCTGTTTTATCACAGATTAGCCACACTTGACACCACAGCATACCCAATGAAGGCGAAGGAGACTAATTTTAGTAATGGAGAATTTTTTTTATAAATTTTAATTTACAGTGATTTTCTTTAAATTGAAAGAAACACTTTTCAATTCATTTCTGCTTGAGGCGGCCTCAGGTTCAAACCCTATCCCTCCCCTTCCCCTTGCGCTGCATTATTCTGAAAAAAATGAAAAAAAAAAGAAATTCACAGCAAATTTTGTAAAACAGGGGTAGAGGGAATCCCTACCCGACACTTATTATTTTTGTACCAGTTTGTTTTAACTTTGATTTCATTTCAGATTGATAAGTTGGGTTTTGGTAAACCAGATTTTTAAAAAACAATTAGTTCAGTATATTATTTCAGTTCAAAAGACTACATCTGTAATAATAAACATTGTTGTTTCTATGTGTGCTGTTTTCTAAAGAAATTGCTGTGTTTGATCCACGACACCTTAATGAAATTCAGATTTTTACTATGACCATTTCACGAAATTCTTTTTTTCAGCTGTGGTTTGACGAAATTTTCTTCTTTCTTGTGCTGCCAATTGGCGAAGTTTGCTTATTTTTTAAGCAAACCTTTGACAAAATATCCCTTTTTTGCGATCTGTTTGTACAATTTCAGTTTTATTCGAAATCTTTGTCAAAATTTGACAAAGACTTCACAATTTTGTCGTTTTCTCGCGATCTTTTGACGGAATTTGTCATTTTTTCCCGATCTATTGACGAAATATTCCGCTTCTCCGCGAACCTTCAACAAAAATCTTCCGTTTTTTCACGATTTTTTGACGAAGTTTGTCGTTTTCTTGCTATCTTTTGATAAAATTTGACGTTTTTCACGATCTTTTAATAAAATTTGTCATGTTCTCGCAGACTTTTGACAAAATTCGCATTTTTTAGCGAATATTAGACGAAATTCGAGTTTTTTTTATGCCTGGCCAAAATGCACTTTTTGCGATCTTTTGACGAAATTCCGATTTTTAGGATCTCTGACGAATTTTACCCTTTTTTCACGTTCTCTTGATGAATTTTATCATTTTCTCGTATTTATGTGACGAAATTCCGTTTTCTCACGATCTTTGACGAATTTTACCGTTTTTGCACGGTTTTTTGACGATTTTTTCTCGCGACTTTTTAATGAAATTTGTCGTGTTTTTTCGGAATTTCTCAAAATTTGTTTTCGCGATTTTTATCCAATCTTGCTGTTTTTTCACAATCTTTAGACGACATTTGTCGTGTTCTCACGATCTTTTGACGAAATTTGCTGCTATTTCTAGATTTTTTGACGAATTTCGATTTTCTTGCGGTTTTTTAAAACTAAATTTGCCGTTTTTCGTATTTTTTTTAACGAAATTTGCTGTTACTTTGCGATATTTTGAAAAATTTGTCATTTTTTCGCGATTTATTAACAAGATTTGCCGTTTTTTGCGATCTTTTTTACAAAATTTGCCATTTTTGCGATCTTTTAACGAAATTTGCCGTTTTCTCGCGATCTTTTGACTAATCTTGCCATTTTCTCGCGATATTTTATTGAAATTTGCCAGTATCTTTTAATGAATTTTCCCGCGGCCTTTTGGTAAAATATGTTGTGTTTTCTCGGCAAAATTTGTCTTTTTTCGCGATCTTCTTACAAAATTTGCTGTTTTTCGGGATTCTTTGCCGAAAGTTGACGTTTTTTGCAATCTTTTGACAAATTTTGCTTTTATTCGCGACCTTTTGACGAATTTTGTCGATTTCTCGTGATCTTTTGAGGAAATTTATACTTTTTTTGCGAACTTTTCACGAAATTCAGCAGTTTAACACGATATTTTCACGAATTTTCTCGCGATCTTTTGATGAAATTTTCTTGTTCTCTCGATCTCTTGATGAAATTTGTCGTGTTCTCGCGATGTTTTGACGAAATTTGTCTTTTTTCGCGATATTCTTACACAATTTGAGTTTTTTCAGAATCTTTGTCAAAATTTGCTGTTTTTTCGGGATCTTTTGACGAAATTTTCTGTTTTTCGCGACCTTTTGACAAATTTTGCCAGTTTTTACGATTTTTTGCGTAAATTTGTCGTGTTCTCGCTATTTTTGACGAAATTTTTCTTTTTTTCGTGATCTGTTGACAAAATATCAGTTTTTTCAATATCTTTGTCAAAATTTGCCGTTTTTCCACGATCTTTTAATGAATTTTGTCGTTTTCTCGCAATCGTTTGACAAAATTTGCATTTTTCTTGCCGTAAATTTAAAAATTATATTTTTAATTTGATTTAATTGAAAAAATGGATTTGTCATATCGAAAAAGGTTGCATTCTCTATCCTATAATACAGTATTAAAGCAATTAATCGGAATGGTCGAGACAAGTAGATTTTAAATGCGGTAGAGCGCCGCTAATCCGCGAACCTGAAATTCGCAAAACATTTAAGAATGAAAACAAAGAATCAGAATTCTATAAAAATTGTGTCAGTGGTGACAGAATTTTCAAATTTGAAATTGTTTTACACTAAATTTAATATTTTCCTTGTTCTTTTACTTATTAATATGCATTATAACAGTCTTCTTTATAAATTAAAGTAATAGTACATTTCATTATTACATTAATTTATTTATTTATATTTATTGAAAAAGTATTTGGAAAATGCTGTTTGAAATCTAATGAAAAATTATTTACTTTAATGAACGAGCTTAGACAATGTATTTAATCATTTATTACTTTTTATATTAAATCGTGATTATAAAATCCCCCCCCCCCCAAAAAATACATTTATTACATTCGAATTTTGATTAATGGGATATTGCAATATGAAATAAAAAGACTATTGCCCAGTTAAACTGATGGCATTGAGCTCACAGGCTGAGTATTAATTGATTAATTGTACATTACAGCCTTATATTTTCAAGGGTTAATTCCGCTCGAAAAAAAATATTAAGGAGTGGGAATCAGCTCCCCCCTGTTACCTTTTTATACTTAATCATTGAACCCTCTAAACTGATCAAGGACATGCTTTATCATATAAAAAATCCATATCAAAAATTTAGAGTAAATCGGAAAATTCTTAATAAAAACCCATTTATATAATTTAAGAAGAATTATTCTTCTCTTTTATATACTTAACCATTAAACTTCCAAAAGTATTCAGAGATTTGAACGAAATCTGACAATTCTGCATGAAAAACCCATTTATATAAATCAAGGGGAGGGGCATTAGAACCCCCATTTCCCCTGTTTATATTTATCCAATGAACACCTAATACCAATCACGGAAGCGCTTCATCAGAATGATCCTATGTGTAAATTTTGAACAAAAACTATTATTTCTGCATGAAAAATCCATTTATATCAGTTAAGGGGAGGGGCATGAGCCCCCCCGTTCCCCCTCTTATACATATCGAATGAACTCCAAAAACTAAACAGGGAAGCGCCTTATCAGGATATACTACCTATATACAAAATTTCAAGTAGATGGGATATTTTTATCATGAGTTATCGCGTTACGTACGAACGTACATACAGAACGGGCGAGCACATAAGCTCTCAGGCTATGATAGCCTGTGAGCTAAAAAGCTTAAAAATCTCTGATTTTCTCCGATAGAGAGCGATACCGCGCATGCATCTATTAGTAATCGGTCTTTTTTCAAAGTAATTATGAAACTAGCATTGAAATAGTGACTTAAATGATAAAATCCACATTTAAAAAAAAAAATACATTCATGATATTATTATGATTAATGTTTTTTATTTTACTTATTCTCATATTTGACTTTATTTTAACAAAATCCTCATTCTTTTGTTAATAAAAATTACCAAATTCTTCAATCTATAGTTTACTAAAGATTTTAATTCCTACCCACAACCCAATTAATTTATAAGGGGAAATTTAGAACCTTTTTAAAAACTAATATTATTAGAATTGTTTTTTTATTGTTCTGAAATGCTATAAGTAAGCTTTTAGTATTCTTCAATAATAATAGATTGTGAAACCAGACATTTGCAACAAAGAATTTGTTGCAAAAAGTACTGGCAATAAAAATTTTGCTCCCTTGTATTTTTTCATCTTTTGAGCATTATTCATAAATAGATTATTTAAAATTTATTATAACTTAATAATACTGAATTCAATTAGAAAGAAAATTGAATTTAAAAAATTATATCAAAGTCATTGCTTATTTTATCAGGCTAGAAATAAAAAAAAAAACCCTTAAAATTATTTATATTTTTTCTCTTCGGACCTGAGGTACACAAATGTATACTTCCATTCTTTTCCTCATTAAAACTGAACTGTTCTATTTTCTGCATTTTTACTTTACTTCTATGCAACAGAATGGTTTTTGCTTTAAAACAAAACCAATAAATATCAGCATTAACAAATATTACTTCATAAAATAAACATTATTTTCACCCGAGTTTCGAAAATACCTTCAAGACATTGTGGCCAAGAAAGTAAGAAATTTTCATGATTATTTAACTTAAATGCTTTACAATAAAAAAAAAATCAGAATTTAGTGAGCATTTACATATTTAAATACCTTAATTTTGTTATTGCGTTAATTTATATTACTGATATTTAAACCGATGTTTTAAGGGGAATAGTATATCCATATTTGTAAACATAAATTACCAGTTCCTTAAAATATTGATTTCATAAAATTGACTCTTTCAGTCATCTATGGTGTCATTTCGATTATGTAAAAGCAATAAATAGATATTAGTAGAGTTATTTTATGGTCAAGTTTGAAGAGGTTAAAGAATTGAAGATAGAATTCAACTACTTAAAGGAAATGTCAGAATAAACAACCATTGATGTTTTTTTTTAAAATACCTTGTTATTATTTTAAAAATAATTTTTACTTCATTTATGTATTAAAGTGTACTTTTTAATTTTATTTTTAAGCATTAACAAACTATTTTTGTTCGAAACAGGAATTAAAAAAATTATAAACTAAGATAAAATAGACATGATCTGAAATTCGCAAAAAGCCTCTTATTCGCACAACCCTTGGAACAGAACTTTGCAGATTAGAGGCTTTCTACTGGTTTTTCTGGAAACCTGATTGAAAAAACCATTAATCAAACTTGTCGAAAACACATGCTTTTATTTTTTTTCAGATTAAAAAAATCAAATTCGATCAAAATAAGACGTAGTAAAAATATCTTATTAATCCTACATAAAAACCAAAATCGGTTCTAATCTAAATGCTTTAAACAATCAAGATTTTTAAAATCTAAAATTCAATATAAAGAAAAAAAAGAATAGAAGACTTTTCGTAAAGCTTTTATATTAAGTAACAACAAAAATGTATCAATTTTAAATAAACTAGTGGATACTACTGCCCCTTTTATTAATTATTTCGGTACTATTTTGTTATACCGTCAACCAATTTCGCCAAATTATACATGTTGACATGATTTTTATTTTAAATAATGAAAGAACAAACAAATTAGTAAATCAATGATGGAAATACAAAGTCGAAATGAAAATCATTTATGACGCTTTAAACATGTGTATCATATTTAATGTCATTAAATGTGACATTCACGATCACCTATTGTTGGCATTCAGTCTTATAGTTTGGCGATAGTTTTTCGGTCGACGTGATAATTTGACGTGATAGTACCATAATTTCCTATCAGATTTGCCTGGCATAGACCGAGCCAAATTCGTCTCGAATCTCCAAGCCAAACACAAGATTTTGTGCGGTCGCGGCGCGGGGCTTATTATAGCTGTGGAAAACATAAGCAACATTAAAAATATATCAGCTTTTTCTTTTACATTCCAACTTATAACCACAACATGCAGAAAAAATATATGCCTATAATTCAAAAGCTCTAATTACACATTTTTTATTCAATTTTGATCACTCGCAACAATAATAATGCAGATAATACAAGAACAATATTTATGCAATAATATCACTGTGTAATGAAAATATGCATCAGAATTAAAGTTACATTAAAGGAAGTTGGTTAGTTAAATAATAATAATAATAATAATCCAAACGTTAAATTTATTTTAGTAAATAGTTTTTATTATATATTCTATTTTGAAATTTAGAAACAATGTCAATTATCTATTTTCTCTACAATAAACAAAGTTCTCTACAAAACAAAACATTAATATGTATTACATAAATTAGCGGTTTAAACCCATAAATTTAATTATTTTGCTCTCTTCACTTTCAATAATGAATAAATACTAAAAAGCCACAGGTTAAATCAAAACAAATTAAAGTTCTGTTTTAAGACTCATTGTGGCTTAACTATCCTATTAAATACTCAGTGCTTTGAAACCTGCATATAATAAATTTAATATAAACAAATAGCAAAACTAAAGCATACATGAAATTAAATATTTAAAGTCATACAAATAAGTTTTTAATGCTCTACACATTACTTATCAGAAGGGAGAGTGGACGCCAGCTATTCCTTTGCTAAGGGCACTGTTAACCCTTCCCAGGGACGTAGCTAAAAGGGTACTATTTGAGGATCAGCCCCCCCCCCCCCTAAAATATTTTGAGCCTCTAGTGGAAAAGATTCCATGGACACTAAATGAATTTGTGTTCCGAAAATTCAAATGAAATTCTGTTCAAAAATCTAATTTAGTTTTAATGACCTTTCACAGTTTTGAAAAATACTAAATTGTAACTAAAATAAGTGTTTCAAACTTTGCTCATCCTGTTTGCACATAGGAAGCTAACATGATGTTCAATATTGAACTGGTTGTACACTCGAATTTGTCATCATTCTATTCTTCTCTTAGCATAAAATGAAGTTAGTACAACAGTTTAATAAGAAACATAGTAACTACAGTCTGAATATGCACAAATTTATCTTTCTGCGTCACAGGGAGTGAGAGAGAGAAAATATGAGACTCCCATAGATTTTCCTGACCCCCCCCCCCACTTTATTATTCACTTCTAGACTTTGCAAAATTTGTAGAGATTGAAAAACATTATCCCCATACCTCTATTTTCACAGTATATAAGCATGTATTGATGTAACAAAAAATTATAAAGAGATTTTTTATTAGGATGGAAAAAGTTTAAGATTAAAAAACAAGTTAAATGGTGGATGCATATTGATCGAGGAGAAAGGGTGTGGGGTAGATAGAAATTGTTATGAACAAAGCAAGAAGACAATATTCTTTCTCTTTTATTTATTAGTAAACACAAGCTTCACTTCAAATATACTTCACATATGGTTTCTCGAATTGTGATTCTAATTATGTATGCGTACACATATGAAGAATAGGAAGGTCAAACGTTGGGGTATTCAGCAATTAAGAATTGAATAATTTTAGGTACTACTATGTTATCCCGTTGACCAATTTCGCCAAATTAATAGCCAAATTATACATATTGACATAATTTTTATTTTAAATAACGAAAAACATATAATTAGTAGAATATTAATAAAAATACAAATAAAAAAGGGAAATAAAAATCACTTAATTACATTTTAAACACGTGTATCGTATTGAATATCACTGAATGTGACATTCACGATCATCCATTATTGGCATTTAATCTTATAGTTTGGAGATAACTTTTTGGTCGACGGGATAACCTAGTAGTACCTAATTTTATAATAATTTAGTGATTTTAATAGTAATTTTGTATTTTTATAAAACTATATAACAAATTTAAAAAATAGCATGCTATTTTAAAACAAAGACCATGTTACAAATAAATAGAGGAAATTTTGATTGGATCAAAAATGACATCGATATCAAATGATAAACTCCCTCTCCCCCTAGAGATGCCTACGATATCACGTGCCAGACCCCCTCCCCCCTAAAATAACAATGTTGTATAAGCACAGCCCCAAAAGAGGAAAGTTGTGAAAAGATAGAAATTAATTATTAATTTGTCTTGTAAGTAAAACTATTGACTGGGAATATTTAAACATGATTAGTACCTATAGAATCCAATCTGACATAAGTTTAAGCCGTCTTGTGCAAAATTTTTGACTAAATAAAATTCAGAAATTTCTAACAAAACTTACGAATAACAAGATAGGTATTGTTGTAAATATTACAAAAATGCAAAAATTCAAAGAATAATATTTGTATTGCATTATATTTAAGACTTTATCGCTTTTCAGAAGTAAATTTCCAAGAAATAATGACTTGAAAGTTTTTGACTAATTTGCTTAAATTAAAGGGATTAATGAAAATTTCGATTTGAAAACTTAATAGCGGAGAAAGAAAAATATATTAAATAGGACAGTAAAATTTTAAGTGAATCGACCAAATAGCTTCTAAGTTATGAGGCAAAGAATGTTGGCGCCAGTAGAATTGTCAAATAAATAATGAAATGAGGTTGTTTAGATATACGTATTAGTGAAGAATATAACAGAAAAATGATACTTTGTTAATAATTTTAGTGCTAATTGACCAATTTGACCCATACCAATTTTAAGCAAATTATGAGAGAGGGAGGGAATGATATGTGTCTTCACACTATTTAAGGATATTTAGGTTTGAAATTATTGTTCTGTTTGAAAAGAAACAAAACTAAAGTAATATTGTTTTGTTTTGAGACACTGCGTTATTGTGTAGCACAATGCTAGATGTTAGAATTGACTAAATAGCTTATTTTAAAGCAATTAAAAATAAAACGATATTGAATATAAGAAATAAAACGTCTTTGATTTGACATTTGCACTTAAATAAAATTTGAAAGTAAAACTTGAATTGAAAAGATGAGATTCATATGGATATTTGAGTAATTTATTGCGAGTGCATATGTTTTGTTTTAAACAGAAAGATAGAAAATGAAATTCAACCTGCTGGTGATTATCCAGCCTAGGGCTGTGACGTCACATATGGGGGGAATAAAATTGTGGTAGTCTATAGACGGCTTTGCCCGAGCCAACCGTTAGATTTACATTCTCGTAAGCTAAAAGTTATTGGTGCCTTAATCGCTACATGTCCACTGTCCCATTGAAAATAATTAAATTTGCGCAGTGAGCTCTACATACCCATAATACAAAATGTCTGTGAACCTTGGAGCTCACGCAATACCAGGGTTTGCTTTTTACCGACAACCTAAAACCTAACGATATACAATAAATTCTTAGTCCTGAAACTGCATTTTAATACTATTGATAAAAATTCTCTTTTCATTGAATTGGTCTATTTATATATTTGTACATATAATGAAAAGAGAAATAAAGAATTAGTCAGTGCTCCAAAACTGCTGAAACACTTTAATCATAGAGATTTTTTATATTTCTGTAATTTTCCAAATCTATAAAATATATAATATACAACACAAAAGCAAATATACAACAGATATTTGCTTTTTCACGAAGCAAGTTTACTCATTTCCAAAGAGTTCTTTAAACAAAAAGACATAAAAGTTAAAATTTGGCGTAAAGCATTAGGGGAAACTTGAGATCCTAGGCCTAAAACCAGAGAAAAAATGCAATTAAGGCTCTGCAAATGAAAACACTAGTAAAGTGATTCCTTATCAGTAGTTCTGCCAATAGAAGTTCATTCGGATATTTTTATTTTTGTTGTAAGAAAGAAATTTTTATTTTCGACAATCAAACTTCTTTTTGAGTAGGTATTTGTTTCATATTTTTTGCTAAATATAAATAAATTACTTAACTTTAACGATATAATACACTAACACTTCTCACTGCTTAAGTTCTGTTATTTTAATCAAGTGCAGTTTCTTTACGTATAATGTATGAATTCTTTTTTTCCACAAATGCACATAAGGAACAACTGATCCCCATTGTATGGGGACACTTGATCACCAGGATTAAGTGTCCCCAAAGTTAAGCTAAATGCAATATTTTGTCACACTTCTATCCTGATTCCTACATTTAAATAGTGTCAGAATTGGTTAGAATAAGGTTACCTTGATTATAGATGATTGACAAAGGCAGAAAGTTAACATATGACAGCATATGGTGTTTAGTACACTGTAAAAAATATGACCCTTTTACTGCATCGTCACTCCAACGCTTTTACAGAAAACGATTACTTCCCCCAATTATGGAGCATTCTCATGGGCCAAAAGCGAGATATTCTATAGAAGTGGAAGAGTGACGATGCAGCAAAAGGGTCACATTTTTTAAAATGTAAGCATATGGTAGATGAATATACCATATTTTGTAAATTTTTTACAGCACTTCATAAAGAATGTAAGATATAATAAAAAAAAGTGTCAATCATTAATGGATAATCTTGATAGCCATATAAGCATTGACAGTTAAATTATGACAAAGAACATGGAATAATTTTGTTAACAATTTCTCACATACTGCAGCCTCTGTAACATATAGTATATGGACCATTTAAAAATTATTTTAATGATGCTACTCGAGACTGGATCATCCTGCTCAAAGAACAAAAATTAATCAAATTGCTGAATTGATTGAAATTAATTATCCTAAAGTCACGGTGCTAACTAACATAATAAATTGATTTAAAATTGCTAGCATATATCTCTCAAACAAGAATATTTTTTCCGAAGATGATTTTTATCATCTTTTATAACATATCCACTTTTAACTCCAACAACAGTAATACAATAATATTTAGGCAAACATAGTGAATTATGAATTAACAGATACTCGCTTAAATCACCCTTTTGGAAGAATTCATTGTTTCATATCTCACATACAAGAGATTTTTCACCAGTATGAATTAACATATGTTTGCTTAAATTAGTGTTTAAAGAGAATTTTTCGTTGCACACCTCACAAACAAAAGGTTTCTCACCAGTATGAATCAACAAATGATTGCTTAAATAACACTTTTGAGTGAATTTCTTGTTACAAATCTCACATGTAAAAGGTTTCTCGCCCGAATGAATTAACAGATGTCTATTTAAATGGCTCTTTCGAGAGAATTTCTTGTTGCATAACTCGCACAGAAATGGTTTCTCATCAGTATGAAGTAAATGGTGTCTACTTAAGTGATGCTTATGAGAGAATTTCTTGTTGCATATCTCACACACAAAGGGTTTCTCACCAGTATGAACTAACAGATGCTTCCTTAAAACTCCCTTTTGAGTGAATTTCTTATTGCAAACCTCACAAACAAAAGATTTTGCACCAGTATGAATTAAGAGATGCCTGCTTAAACTGCTCTTTTGAGGGAATTTCTTATTGCAAACCTCACATGCAAAAGGTTTTGCACCAGTATGAATTAACAGATGGGTGCTTAAACTGCTCTTTTGAGAGAATTTCTTGTTGCATATCTCACATACAAAGGGTTTCTCACCAGTATGAACTAATAGATGCTTCCTTAAATCTCCTTTTTGAGTGAATTTCTTATTGCAAACCTCACAAACAAAAGATTTTGCACCAGTATGAATTAACAGATGGCTGCTTAAACTGCTCATTTGTGAGAATTTCTTGTTGTATACCTCACATTCAAAAGCTTTATCATCAGTATGAATTAACAGATGGCTGCTTAAATGGCCCTTTCGAGAGAATTTCTTGTTGCATATTTCACACACAAACGGTTTCTCAACAGTATGAATTAATAGATGTGTACTTAAGTGCTGCTTTAGAGAGAATTTCGTATTGCATATTTCACACACAAATGGTTTCTCACCAGTGTGAATTAAAAGATGTCGTCTTAAGTTACTCGTTTGCAAGAATTTTTTGTTGCATACCTGACACAAAAAATACTTCTTTGGGAGAAATTCTTGCTTAACTCACAAATAAACGATTTTCCTGGCTGTGAGATAGAAGTTGCTTTTTCAAAAACTCTTATTAAAAAATATTTTACTGCATATTTTTCACACTTTGAAGGTTTTGAGTGATGTGATGTGTTAGATTAATGGTTTTATGCATCTGCAATAAAATAAAATAAATTACTATCAGTTTTTACGATTCATTACAAAAATAATAAGTAAATTTATCACGAAAATTTAAAATCAATGTTGAAAATAAATTTTAACCTCCTGACTGCCACCGGTTGATTTTTTCACACACTAAGCTGCAGGTTTTGTAACAGCAGGTTTTGTTAATAGCTCTAAAATGATTGAAAAACCGTTGTTTAACTATATTTTTAGTAAGTGTGTTATTTTGAATTTCTCTTTTCTACCAAAACGTGCTTCTGAGAAGTGGCAAAATACCTCAGAAACGCTGGAAGAATATAATTTTAAATAATGGTTAGAGAACTTTCCAATGATATATCACATGAGGGATGAAGACCAAATTTTGAAAACTGCCCCTCCCTCCAGAATTCCAACTATCACGTCTGCCCGGTATAAAAGATTCCCCTTTCTTTAAGTTTTGGTAGGTTTGGTAACTGCAACATAAGCAATATTTAAATTAGTATAATTCCACAAATAAAACCCAGTTCTGAAAAATTAAGTTAGGATTGATGCTATCAAAGATTATACACCGATACTAATAACATATTTTGTATCAGGTTGGAAAAAACATCTTTTTTTAAATATTTTTAATAAATTACAGAGAAAACAACACTACAACATTGCCCTTTGGCTGGGCAGTCAGGGAGTTAATAACATTTCTATTAATATTAAAAACTACAGTGGAATCTCAATTCTCAAGTTAGCAGTATCAATGGTGTATGAGATGCCTTTACTGACAAAAATAAAGATTAAATTATAAATAAAATAAATACCAATAGTTTAAAAAATAAATAACTTATTATAAATAAAATATAAGGTAAATTTAAGGAAAAAATTTTATAACTTAATATCATCTAAAGAAATGATGATACATTTTACAAAGTATAGAGAGAAGATAAATCATTTTTGTGGCTATAGAATTTTAATACGCAAATAATGTTTACTAAGAAATTCTCTGGATTTCAGAATTTTTTTTTATCTAAATGTCAGTTCTTATTGTTAAAACATTCTGCGCTATTTAATATAATATACACAGCAATTAAATAATGTAACCAGTGGTATAGCCAAGTGGTTGCCGTGTACACCCCACCTCAAACGAATATCTGGGTTTCTGAATCTTTTATTCACTCAAAACTACTAAGACGGAGTCACAAAGAACCCATGAAAAATTCTATGTTAGACAGGTGTTGAATGGTATAATCTTAAACGGAATAATTCAAAGTTAAATCTTTTGCCTACGCTATAAACTTTTCTGTTGAAGGCATATTTCCATCATAAACATGTTCTGTTTTAACTGCATCCTCTAAAACTATTGTAACGTTTTCGCTCTGTAGTGGACCCGTGAAGAATTTAAATTCATTACAGTGGAATCTGTGAAGGTGACCTATCTTAGAGGTAATAAAAATCAGAATTACACGAAAACAATCGGAATGCCCTCGGTACGCTCTTTCACTTTATGAACTTTTCTTCCATCACCTCAGTTTCCCTTCCCCCGAAAGTGAAGTTTCTGAAATTTTTTTGCAATTGTATCGTTTTATCATTACAGATGAGATTTTTTTAAAGGTGCCCCCTGACGAATATTAGTCATAATATTTGAAAAACTTAAAGAAAGGGGAATCTTTTATACCGGGTAGACGTGATAGTTGGAATTCTGGAGGGAGGGGCAGTTTTCAAAATTTGGTCTTCATCCCTCATGTGAAATCATTGGAAAGTTCTCTAACCATTATTTAAAATTATATTCTTCCAGCGTTTCTGAGGTATTTTGCCACTTCTCAGCAGCACGTTTTGGTAGAAAAGAGAAATTCAAAATAACACACTTACTAAAAATATAGTTAAACAACGGTTTTTCAATCATTTTAGAGCTATTTCGTCTATAATGTCGTCAACATTGACTTTGAACAGGATAATGTAACATTATATTAATAATACAACAATTATAAATGGTTGATTATATACAAAGTTTATTTTTTCTAATTTTTGCAAGATGTACTTCGTTTGATTCACGATTGCTTTAGAGAAACTAACCAGTGTACAGTGTGGTCTTTGACTGAAAAACCTGGCCAAAATTATTTAAATTATTTTGTGCGTTCTATAGCAGATAAAATGCTTTAAGGAAACGTAGAATATATTATGATGATAGAAACAAGTCATTTTTCGAACAATTTACGCAAATTATTGTCCTACTACCCACCATTTTTTCGAGTATAATCTTCTATGTCATTCTCTTCAGAATAGCTCGAAAACTAGATTCTGGCAATAACAACATTTAAATAAAGATCGAAACAAAAAAGTGAGCCATTAACACTAGAATTACCGTAATTCTTGTATACCTAGAACTACCAGAGTGGGTCATGCGTGACCCATCAATTTAAGAAACATTATTCTTGTTTTTTATGAGCATTACAAGCGCACAGTAAGTTCTTATGATTAATACAATTATTTTAATTAAGCATTAATACAATTTAGCCATTAAAGAATTGCAGAATGTGAAATTTAATGAATATATACAATGAAAACATTTAAATTTTTAATTTCAGAACAGATACATAATATACTGATAGTTTGTAATTAATAAGAAGAAAGAAACATCATTTAAAGATTGTTTTTATCTATTACTAAGATGTTAATACAAAATAAAATGTAAATATGCATATCAGTCTGATTTTTTACTTATATTATGCTATTTTCCATCAAAACAATCCAAACAAGATGCAATGGTTTTCGTTTCTATTTTTGCAGTACATGATCCACACACAAATTTTAAACATCTTTCACATTCAGTATTAGTCTTATTATTTTTGCAGTGCTTTAACTGACAATGTTTTCGTTTG
The DNA here is from genome assembly GCA_964019185.1 of Maratus speculifer. Taxonomy (NCBI): domain Eukaryota; kingdom Metazoa; phylum Arthropoda; class Arachnida; order Araneae; family Salticidae; genus Maratus; species Maratus speculifer. The sequence continues at coordinate 357,496,410 of OZ025296.1, forward strand.
TTTGATGCCTGTGGGGTGGACTGTGGATGGTTAATGCCATTTTCCTTGGCAATGTATTTTTCTCTAAGTTTCTCTGCTAATTTTAAAATGTACTCTCTTCGGCTCATATTGCAACCTGTTGTCTCTTTATAAACTATCCATGCATTTATGGCATCTAGATCTAATATATTGAAAAAAACATGCATTGGCCAACGCCTAGATGCTGATTTCACAGAATATTTTCTGGCCATTTGATCTACAACATCACCTCCAAATTTGGTGGAATTGTAGAAATCTATAATTTCAGGAGTTTTCTTCTCATTTTGAATAACATCCATTGATGAGTGCAATGTGCTAAGTAGAAGTACATTTTTGTTTTTTTTTACATTGATATGAAACTAGAATTGTATTTTTATGTGGCATGAAGGTTGTTGAATATAATTCGTTTTTTGTTTTCATCAAAGATTTTGGAACTTCTTTTTTTGCTCTATTAATTGTGCCAACATATCTCAAACCATTATCTTTAAAACTTTCTACAAGCTTTAGCGATGTAAAAAAACTATCACCTGTTACATTGCGTCCTGTATTCAGATAAGGCTTCAATAGCCGAAGAGCAGCATTTTCACCAACACTTAGATAAATTGATTTGGAATCATCTTTTCCTAAGTATGGAAATGCATTGATTATGTATTTTGAGTTCACCTCTACAGCCAACCAAAATTTGATGCCAAATTTATCTGGTTTGTTTGGCATGTACTGCAAAAATCTACAGCGTGTCTTTTATGGAAAGAGCTGCTCATCCACAGTAATATTTTCTCCTGGTTTGTAACACATATAGCAATTTTCTATAAATGTATTCCAGATATCTGATATAAGTGCAAATTTATCATTTTTCAGTCTTTCAGATCTTGAAATTTTTACGGCAAAACGCATATATCTCATGATTTCTAAAAATCTGTTCCTGCTCATTGTTGAAGGGAAAAAATTGTGACCCCAAGTTTTTGACCAAAGACTGGTAATGGAGACTCCTTTTGCGGCCAAAGCTCCTCGAACATACAATATTGCAATAAAAGCATCCAGTTCATCAAGAAAAATACTCATTAATTTTCATTATTTAGTTTTGATCTTACTTCGACTTCTGTGCATTTCTTTATAATATTCAAAATTTTATCATTTATGAAAAGTCTCCAAGATGTCACAGGACTATTATTACAAACATTTCTTTTCAAGTTAGGAGTAGGTCCTGGCTTTTCCTTTAGAATATTTTGAATTGGTCTTCGACCAGAAGGAAATGATGACTTTGGCTTTATTTTCCATATAGTTCCATCATTCGATTCTTCCAAATCGCTTTGAAGAGGCAATTTATTTTCAGTATTTATCTTCTTTTTCTTGTTCTTTCCATTCTTTTGTATTTCTTTCATAACACTTTTCTGAATTATTGATATTTCAGTACTTCCCCCACTGCATTTACTTGGAATATTTTCATTTATTTCACTGTCACTTGAAATGGATTCGGATGATGAGATTTTGCTGACATTTTCAGCAATATTTGATTCATCATTTATATAAAAATTATCATCATCATCAGATGTATTTCATCGCAGGACTCATTTTGAGAAAGTTCATTCAGAAATTTTATAATTTCCTCATTAGAAAGACCTTTACGGCGCGAAGCCATCATTTCTACATGTGCGAAGAACGAATGTCACTAACAGACTGTTTTTATTTTCTTTTTCGCGCCTTCACCTTAGAATTACAAAAGAATATTTTTTACTTAGTTTCAATTCATAATAGAAATAAGAACATTCTACAACATTCCAAATAGCTGGATACAATAACTTGAAATTGCATAAAAGCTCACACATCTGTCTTGCAAGTGCATAGCAGGTGTGAAACACTCCCCCTTCTTTTTCCCCCTTGTGAATAGCAGGTGAAACATACTTCTTTACATTATCCTTTTATCGCTAAATAATGTAATGTTGAAAATCCTATTGAAATAAAAGAAAATGCTGTTATCTTGTTCGGGTCAGCGATGACCCACCTTGGTCGTTCTAGGTATACATGTCTGTAGATAAAAATATATTCATTGGATTTCAACAAAACTTGTGTTAAGGTATTATAGTGAATATTTAGGAAAAGTCGAACAATTTCAACGTTTTATTTTGAAAAATAACGCGGATACGAGCAAAAAAGCACGCCTTGGGTCACCGTTGACCCGCCACGGTAATTCTAGTGTTAAGTACATATTTATTGCAGTCGATGAGCAAGTCTTTTCTTGAAACGTTTTGACTATATGAACGAAAATGCATGTTGCGGGCTTCAGCCGCCATCTCTGATATCTGTTAAATTGAGTGGTATGCATGTTCTTTAACAGTAGCTCCGTAATTAAAAATTTTGTGTAATGTGTGTGACACTGAGTCCCAACCGTGAAGATTTACACAAACGGGAGAAACATGTTATTCGCAATTTCTTGAAATTTTTTAGTATCTATTTTATAATCACTAGATAGCATGTCTAGAATAGCTTTTAAATAGTACATTAATTTTATCTCAAATCCTGTAATTTAAACTGATGTTTCTCGATCTGAGAAAACTTTTTTTTTGAGGTATTTCCGAAACCAACTTTTGCAGTGTGTACCAGTATCGCATCTCAGTTTAAAACATACCTTGCGTTAGTTTTTATCTTTTATTGTCAGTCTTTCTCATTTTTGCTTCTTGCTAACCATTTTTTTATTGGAAGCTTTTTAATTACAAGCAAGATTTAAAATTGACTCGAAAAAATCTGATTCTAACATGGAATATTAAAAGGTCGAATTTCAGAGAATCAGGATCAATGTCTTTAATTATTTTTAGCTTATTAAAATCTTTTTTATGATTGTTTACAAATACAGCATCGCATCGATGAATTGATTGCTAGTAACAGCATTGCAAACTTTATCATCGACACTAGTCAGCACTAATTTGAATTGAACTTGTAATAAACCATAATCTGTCAGGATCTTTGTATTTATTAAATTTTATGCTTGCTGTTCAGTGCATTTTACCTTCTCTTGGATCATGTCATTATTTTCATGAATAAACTTTGTTAGTATGAGAAAGCAAAAGCGTGGATATGAAGATACAGGTTTCTGCCACCATACTTTTGAAGTTCATTTATTTGCTTATTAATCTCAAAGAAGACAAAGAGTTTTTGAAAGTGTTTGAGTCATTGAAATGTTTAAGTCATGTTTGAGTCAAAGGGATTTTCAGACTTTTGTTTATATATTTGTTGTGGAGATCTGTCACAACTCCATTTGCAGGGAAGTTCTAAACTTATCAATTCTGCTTCACTTGTTGTTGTGGAAAAGCTTTCTATGTATTGACACAGTCTTTGATTAATTTTATCTAAAAATTTTTAAAGTTTTACTTCCGCCATGTTTTCAGTAATGAAGTTATCTTTTTGATAAAACTTTTCTTTAGCTCTCTGAAGAAGTATATAGCGAGGACATACATATTCATTAAATGTTCGGGTGATATTAAAACGATTGTATGTAAAATCTGCTGCAACAAACATGGTCAAAGACTCAGTTGGTAATACTTCAATGTACTTAGGTTTGAGGTCTACGACAAAGAATTAAACATTTTTCGATATTTTGCTGCCCTTGTTGGCCTGAATGCAACGTGTTTGTATCATCTGCGTGCCCTGCAGCTTTTTTGCTCAGTTTACATGGAATTGTTCTTGGCTAATTTCAGATTTTAATTGTTTCATTTTATATCTATTACTTCTGCCAATACAATTTTAAAAATATTTTGCTGGGTGACCGAGTTTTTCTACTATAATCCATAATATTCTATAATCCACAATATTCCATAATCTGCACAACCTTTGAACTCAGTGTATGCGAATTATAGAACTTTGACTGTATTTATAGTTCCTAAAACTTGAAACCTACATAAAATGGAAAATTTTACAATTGTGTTTCATTCTTGGCAGGTTATTGGTGAACACGGAATCATCTTGTAAATGGAAATATTTGAAGGTCCAGAAGAATAAGAAAACCTGAAAGTATACCTGCTAAGCCGGAAATGGGTTTTGATGGGTCCAACTGGAGTGACAGTTCAGGGAAAAGACCACTTTATGCAAATGCAATAATTGCATACTGATTGATCTTTATGATCGAGACCCTTATCTTTGTTTATTTAGTAATTTTCTATCAAACAGTATTAGTACGTATCCTGAGGCCCGTAGCTAGAGGTGACTAATAAGAAAAAAACTTGCTGATGATGTCTTTTCAACTCAAAAATGTTTTCGTCAATCACTCAACAAGAAATAAGAAACTAGCGCTTTAAAATTCGTTGACCAGTTCAAAAGAGCAGAATTCTTTGCTAAAGAAACTTTGATACATATATTTTTTTAAATCGTACATTTTCCTTGTCAAGGTTGGCTATTCGATGTAGAGAGATCTCACAATAAATATGAAGAATATCTCCACAAATCAATGTATCTTCCTTGCTTTAATTCTTTTATTTCGAGTACCCCTTTGATATTTAAAGAAAGAACAGAGAGATATTGAAAGGTTTGACATAAACGAAATTCATGTTTTTTACGCAATTCATGGACGAAATTCGCGTTTTTCATACAATTTAAGGGCGATTCGAATTTTTTGATCGATCTCTCGACGAAATTCGTGTTTTATATGCTATTCATGGACGAAATTCAAGTTTTTATGCAATTCATGGATGGAATTCACGTTTTTACGCAATTCATGGATGGAATTCAAGTTTTTACGCAATTCATGGATGGAATTCACATTTTTACGGGATTCATCGATGGAATTCATGTTTTTACGCGATTAATTGACAAAATTGGTTCTTTGCGTGGTTTTTGGGTGAAATTTGCGTTTTTTACCTGGTCTTTACAGAAATTCGGGTTTTTTGCGCGATCTTTTGTGGAAATTCAAATTTTTCGCGCGGTTCTTTATCGAATTTCGCGTTTTTAAGCGGTTTTTTGTTGAAATGCGCTTTTTTACACGATTCTTCTTTAAAATTTGCATTTTTCTCACGATCTTATGACGCAATTCGCATTTGTTCTTGACCCTTCGATGATATTTTGTATTTTTTCCGCAAAATTTCGACTAAATTCGTGTTTTTTTTACGTGATAATTTGACGAAATTGCAGATTTTTTTTTCTGCGAACAACCACTTATCAAAATTCGCGATTTTTGGTGTCCGAAATTTCGGAGTGATGAATTTTTAGTCTTCGGCATCTAATACCTTAAATTCTCGGAAGAATCAAAAATTGGCCCTGCTTTAAGTGTGCTCTAACAACAAATAATTAGCACATAAAGCTGGGTTAATATTTTTAATCTTTTGATGCTAAAAAAAGTTACAAAAATAAAAATTTTTTCTTTTCTAAAATTTTCTGCTCGCGTCTATATTATACATCTCTGCTGCTGCTATCTTTTCAGCTCCAAAACAGTTTTCGTCAAGAAATAAGAAAATGGTGCTTAAAAGTCTGTTGTGTCCAGTTCAAAAGAGCAGAATTTCTTGCTGCAGAAAACATTGATACACATATATTTAGGTCACCCATAGATGATATTTTCTGAAAATGCGATTTAAGTAGTTCTAAGAGTATGTTTGAACCAAATTTTTAAAAATACTGGCGTGAATTTTTAAAAATACTGGCCTGAAAGACAAATTTCAACAAGTGAGGCATTTTCTCGCTAAACTAAATTTTCCCATCATAGACAATATATATCAACAGGTGAAATACAGGGCTGTTCAAATGTATCGGAATACATATTTGGCTATGGACAGTAGCAGCTTATTTCCCTAAATAACGGAGTTTTGTTAAAGATTTCAGGAATTGTTGGAAAGTGTTTCATAATCTATGCTTAACGCATGATTTTTCTTACTTGTTAAGTAAATTAATGTATTTCGAAGGACAGATTTTTTATTTGCTTATACAGTAATGTAATTTTGTTTCTTCCCATTGTATGAGACATTTACGGCAGTTATAGAACTATGCGAAAGTTTGCAATTTTTCTACAAATTTAAAATAATACGAAAAACATCTGAAGCAGTTTTTACACTGATCACACTTCAGCGTCAAATTTATGGGAAGCCCCCCTTGAAGTGTCGAAATGTCTCCTCAGATCATTTGGGATTTTCTGCTTATGAATCGCTTGGAAGTGCTACCACTCTCGGGAATTTTAAAGTGCTCTTTCCAGAGTTGCAAAAATCCCTCCTACAGAAAAACCTGAAATGAACACAATTACAACTTGTGAAAGCCCAGTTTAACCCTTTCAAGTGCGATTTTTTTTTTCGATTTTTAGAATTTTTTTTTTTTTTTACGTTAATAACATTAACACTAGCTATCCAAATAGATTAATTATTATTCAATGAGTATTTCACCGTCTTAATGATAATGAATGATTTTGTTTTACGCACTATTTAATTATCATTCATATGACAATAGACTAAAGAAGAATTTTTGGAGATGTTTAGAAAATATTGTATCACAATAAGATTTAACTGGTATTACAACTTTCTAATATTTTTTGGGCTTTTTTACACATGATTCTTTCAGGAAAGTAACTTTTATTTTAAATTTACAAAGTGAAATATATGTTTAAAATGAAAGAATCACAAATAGCGAAAAAAGAATTTAGCAAATTAGAATAGTTATTATTACTAAATGCCTACAATAAATGATGTCATATAATAAATGCATAGACCTATACTGACAATACTACATGTAAAGGGTAGCAAAAGTATTTCTTAAAATAAAATAATACTCCATTAAAAGACATGTACTATTAATAGTACACCAGACCTGAAAGGATTAATATTTCTAACAGAAATTTCATTGATGGAAGGAGAGTTGTGTATGAAGTGGGAGGTGATGAGTTTCTGTTTTCTATCAATGAGAAATCCAAAGCTTAAATGGAACCTATTTCAAATAGTAGTCAATGAACTTGGAGAATGCTCTAAAACTGTTTCAAACAATCTAAAATAAATTGTCTTAAAAGTAAAATAACAGAATCCAATATCATTTTTTACAAAACCCAATATTTCTAAAAAAAGTGTTACTCAATTACAAAAATAAAAGTTTAAATAAATTAGTATCTTTCAAATTCATGATCAGATATCGGAAAAAACTATTGAGGACAAATATGGTACAAAAAACAGAAACCCGGAAGAATTATAACTGTGACAATTGTAACCAGATTATTTTTTTCAACATAAACTATATTTGTTGTGTGTGCTTCCTATATCACGTTTTTTTTAGCCAAAATTGAATGTGTTTTTCTTAAATATTAACCAGCTAACAGTTAAATATAAATCAGAAATTTCTTTGAAATAAACTAAACTTATAAACCAACCAATAATAAGTTAAATGATTTTAAATAAAAATTCTGATGCAGAATATTTTAATAAGACTTGAGTAACATTTTCAGGAATTCTAGAGTTAAACTTAACTATATTTGCCTAATATAACTTTGCCTAATCTTAATGTAAGCAAATGTATATGTTGAACGAAACTTGACTAAAATATATTTAACTTTTCAGTATCGGCTCAATATTTTAAATCATAGTGTTTGTAAAATCTTTGGTACATGATAACATAACTTCATTGTATTCGGTGTTGAATTGAGACATTTTTCTTCGGGAGGGACATAATAATTCCAGGATGGGGGAATTACACTTTTCTCCCATTGAAAACACAAAATCTCAAATTTTCCGATGGGGGAGGGGGAATGTTCCCCCACTGGACTACCCCCTTAATTAAACACTTATTGTATTATTAGTTATAATTATGGAGATAAATCTAACTTCATTTAAGGTATGCTACTTTTTTTAAACTAAGAAACTAAATAAATATATACATAAATTCTTTCAATTATTGAAAATACTTGTATTACCAATACACACACACATTCAATTCTGTCATGTGATTGCAAGGAAATGGGGGAAAAAATATCATTTTAGACTTCTATTAAAAGAAGTGTAATCAATTATTTTTTTAAGATACTCTATGATCTTTTGTGCATTTCATACTTTGTGCTTTCCATTTCGTGCTTTGAAATTTTTCTATTTGAGACAGGATTACATTGTAGAAAAATTCACCTTTTACAGGTTTTAATGTGTTGTCATGTTATAAACATATCTAAACATTTGTAATATAATATTATCTATTAATTTCAAGTGTATAATAAATTTATAAAATATTAAATATATAATAAAAACATTTAAGTATACAATATATTTTTTATGTGTGTATATATAATATGTATTTATATACAAACAAATGAAGAATAAGTATGTAAAAAGATTTATAAATAGAAAACCAGTCAGATGAAGTCTTTTGTTGCTATTTGTACTTAAAAAAATAAAAATAGAACCCTTAAAAGATCATTCTTGTGTCTGTCTGTCATAGACATTTTACTCATAAACTAGGGAAAGTTCAACAAGGCTGATGTAAATAAAGGCTATTAACTCATCTATTTATACAACAACATCAAGTGGGCCATAAAACCAAGCTTTTTCTTCCTTTTTTCAGAAGGCTTAAAAACCAGACTAACACATTTATTTTAATGAAACATTTGATGCATTTCATATACAGTGGATTTCTATAGATCAAGCATGAATGGTAAGTTTTTGAATTATAAACATTCAAAATTTAGCGCTTCTGATGTTAAATTACATTTTCATATTGTAATTAATATCTTTTTAAATTATACTCCAAATGTGCTAATTTTTTTTTATATAGCACTAACATTAAAATACCAAAACATAAATATATTGAATTCCTTTTTTAAAAAAATAATTTTATGATATGAATTATGAAATTATTATTTGAAAGCATCATGAATTGCAAGCTATTGTTTTCTAATGGATTTAGATTTATTAAGACCTGCTTTAGGGAAATCCAAAATAAAAAGATTTTCTTCCAAATAATTTTCAAATTATGCTTAAAAAATGCAAAATAATGGTTTAAGTTGTTATCCATGATAGAAATGACTAGATATGATGAAACTTCGGCCATTGACTAATTCCACCAAATTATACAAATCGTCAAACTAATAGCTAAATTATATTTATTGACATAATTTTTATTTTAAATAGCAAAAAAAAAAAAAAAAAAATTAGTAGAATATTAATAAAAATACAAAAAAAATCTTTAATGACGTTTTAAACATGTGTAACATATTTAATGTCATTGAAGGAGACATTCACGATCATCCACTATTGTTACTTAATCTTATAATTTGGCGATAGTTTTTTGGTTGACAGGATAACCAAGTAGTACCGAAACTTCTTATGCTATCCTATAATCTAGCAGTCTTCAATCACTGCTTGAGAGGCGCCTAAGATGCTTTGATTAAGAAGGGGGCTCTATTGGTCGACAATCGAGTATTGAGCATTAACATGAATACAGCCTCTAAAATACACCTGTTTTAAAGTAATTAATTTCTCAGAAGCCCAGCATATGAATATCATGAAAATTTTTTTAAGGATAATTGAAAGGTGTTGAGTTCATTACGCCTTCAGAATTTGGTACTTCTATAGAAAAAAATAAAATTAGAGTTCGTTTTAATGTGTAGATGACCCCCTGAGTAAATTTTAGATACATCTTTTAAATCTAGACTTTATTTTAAATCGTTAGGTACCAGTAATTTCTTCTACGATAATTTATTGAGGAGTTAGTACAGGGTATTTACTTTTTTTCCAACACTGTACAAATAATATTTTTACATATTATTTCTTTAATTTAAATAATAGTTTAGTTTCATTTTTTTAATAGTATTTTAACATCCATTCATGAACCTTGCTTTATTTCTTCAAAATCAAATTTTATACTATTATCTGTTTTCATAATTACTCTGCTTTTAGGATATTATGACCTTCTTTTTCTTGAGATTTTTCTTTTTTTTTCTTCAATTTCTTCTGCGTTCTTTATATATAATATTATTGTGTATAACATTTTTTTTTTAATTATTATTCTCTTTCCAAACTACATTTAGAAACAAAATGTAAAATAAATTGTTTTACAATGTTAAAATTACACTTCCTAGTGTTATAAATATATTTTTTTCATCATTTTATTATAAAATATAACTAATTAAAAATATACCAAAGTTAATACAGAAATAGAAAATTTGATCGCATATAATACTTTGGCTAAGCCAAGCCATACCCCAAATTATCCCATCACAGAAGACAAATCATAATAAATAGAATTCTAAAATTTATTCTTTCCTTTTTATATAGATCAGTTCTTTAGATGGTCTAGAACAAGTCTGAACTCAAAGTAACAGTTTTCACCAGTTAATAATTATTAACAGTTAATACTTTTATTACAAAACACAGAAACTTTAGTAGAAAAGTAAGCAAAAGCGACGTATTTTACCATTAACTTTTTTCAATATAAAGGATTTGTCAGTAAATATTAAAAACGCTCTTTCATTATACTTATATAGGTCATAATATTTCAAAAATTTGCCATCGATTAACAGAGAACTTTCATATAATACAGGTTCACATAAAAGCAAATAGACGCCAACGCCATGAATGAATCACGACTTGGAATGAAGAATAACTCATATCAATAAATCAGCTGCAACAGAAAGTTCAACTTCCGACTTTTTATTTTCTTACATCTAATAATATTAACATTTGTTTCAAGAATTACGAAAAATATCCCCTTAAATTAAAAAACAAAACAAAACGGTTATTAATAAAAAATGAATTGCTCATTACTCAAAATTCTGGAATCTGGCAATTGAGTTTGTCCTATTGTGAAAAATTTGACAGTATCATTGCACATTACAGCAGGATCCTCATTAGAGGCATAGTGTCTAAAACAGAAATAACTTTGAATAGAGATGAAAGTATCCTGATGAACAATTTTAAATAATGATTAATCGAGTTATCAATTATTCACTATATGAAATTAACTCAATTATCGAGTAACTTTCTTGAATCGATTGCTTCAAATTTTATAAAGTAGACTCCCTGAAATCCACAACCCTAAAATATGCAACTCTCTAAAATCCACATATAATTAATGGATGTAAGCAATGAAACATTCAGTTCAGATACATGGACAAAATTATAATTTTTTAATTTTACATCAATTCCATATATATGTTTTAATTTGTATATATTTTTTAAATATTACTGAATTCATGTCTAATCACAAAGAAAAAATAAATTTATTTCTGAAAAAATTCAAGATAAAAGAAATAAATAGCAGTTGCAAGCAAGACATGCCTTACAATTAAAAGCCCTTATGCGCCACAAGCAAATGCATTTGAATGTCAATGTCTGGGGAAATTATCTAACATGATTCGAAATTTAGCTGACTAATGGTTCATGTGATACTAATGAACCACTGAGCTTCAAGATATCACTTCTCCAAGCTCCCTTTTCTTCTAACACATTTTTCAAAAAAAAAAAAAAAAAAAAAAAAAAAAAAAAAAAAAAAAAAAAAGCGACCCTAAAGTTGAGAATTTAAGAACTAAACACATACCAGATCAAAACATTTATTGCCAAATAAGCGTGCCAAAAATCTAGCACAGGAACTTGTCTTTAGATCTTTCATAACAAGCCTTCAAAGTTGACGTTTTTGAGCACATTTCCCAACAAAAGCAGAAAAACCGGTCAAAAAGCAGGAGGAAAATGGGTGATCACGTGATCGAAATAGCTTAGAACTGGATAGGTAATTAAATTATCATAAAATGGAAAACTAAGTTCGATTTGAAATCGCTTCCATAGTTAAGCCTTCCAATTTTATAACTTTCTGTTAAAAAATGAATTTGTAAATGAGACAAAACCTTTTGCGCTTGTTGAGCGGAGCGGTTGAGAACAACCTTAATAAAGAAATAGAAAATTTGCCTATCATACAATATTTAGGCTAAGCCTAACCATACCTCAGAAAACAAACCATAATAAATAAAATTCTAAAATTTATTCTTTCCTTTTTATATAAAACAACCCTTAAGGTGTTCCAAAACAAGTCGGAACTACAATTAACAATTTTCACCAGTTAATAATCATTAAACAGTTTATAATACTTTTATCACAAAATACAGAAACTTTAGTAGAAGAGTAAGCAAAATAAACATATCTTACCATTATCTTATTTTAGTAAACAGTTTGTTAATGAATCATATCAATAAATCTGCGGCAATAGAAAGTTCAACTTCGGACTTTTTACTTTCGCACATCTACCAATATTACCCTTTGTTTCAAGAATTAAGAAAAATATCTACTACAAGTGAAAAAGAAAACAAAATGGTTAATTATGAAAAATGAATTAATTCATTACTCACATTTCTGGAAGCTGGAATTTGAATTTACCCTCTAGTAAAAAAATTGACACGTATCTTTGTACATTACAGCAGCATCCTCAATAGAAGTATAGTGTCTAGAATAGAAATAATTTTGAATAGAGATGAAACTGTTATTCCTGATGAACAATTTTAATTATTGATTAACTGAGTTATCGATTACTCTTATCTGAAATCAACTTGATTATCGAGTAACTTTCGTGAATCGATTAACATAAATGAACAAATTTTCCATTGAAAGTATAGTCTTTTAGATATACTTTTAAAATAAGACAATTCAGAATGCTTTGGTTTAATGCGAGATTATTTTTACACGCTTCACTTAAACAAATTAAAATATTTAGTATATCTAAATGGAGTATTATTATTTTTTTTTCCACGAAATTTTAACTTAATTTTATCAGTTTTTAAAAGCTCAGCTTATATCCATTGAATTTTAATTTTTCTTGCATTGCATATAAAAATAAATTATTTCTTATCAAACATAATTATTAGAATATGATGGAAAGCGTTGTTTTCAATATTTTGATCTCTCTTTACTTATTGGTTTTGGCTCATTTTTTGCTTTAGTAAAACAACTTTCATTTTCTCTTTTCATTATTATGTGGTAACTTTCATTATTTCAATGAAAGTTTAACATCTTATAGGGATTGCCAGATATAAATTTATTGAAAATAAGTTTTAGTTAATCCTGTTAGTTTGTTTCTAGGATTTAATTTATTCATTTGATTTTTGTTGTAAGAACAACTCTTTGTAATTTAATTTCTTATTTAATAAAATTAATATTAAAAACTTCAGAATATTGATGAAAAAATATGCTTCTTCTTTCTGTGACACCATATTTTTTTTATGACTGTTTAAATTATGCTGTATCTGACAACAATTCTATGAACATCAAACAATTAAAGACCCTAAATATAGTACCGTTCAACTAGAATATTTGTAGATGATTAAATTAAACTTGTATATGTCCATTAATGCCTATAATTCAATTCAAACTCTGACAAAATAAAAAAAAATACATCAGTTTAAAAAAAAAGACAGAGAGAGATTAGCCAGTGCTGTCACTAACGTAAATGAACTTGTTTTGGACAAAGATCTTTCTTGTCCTATATTAGGGAAATTATTGCATATAAAGATAGGAAAATTAGTAGTTTTATAGAGAAATCTTTGATATTTAAACTGAAACAGAAAGTGTTATGGGGAATTTTTTAGGTAAAATTTATGTTGAAGGTACAAAATAGCTTATTTTAAATACAGTAGACTCCCGCAACCCTAAAATCTGCAACTCTCTAAAATCCGCACATAATTTACAGATGTAAAAATGAAACATTCACTTCAGATGTAAGAGCGAAATTTGACTTTTTTATTTTTATAACAGTTCCTCCTCATGGAATTATGTGTCAATATTCCACTATATTATCACACTTGTATAATAAATTTACCAACCAATTTCGTTGCATTAAAATAATAGTATATCTACATACCCATCATTATTTGGAGTTTCTTCACCTGCGGTTTATTCTGTCAAGCTGTCTAAATGAATGACCAGATGTTATGATCAATAAGGTTATCTGAGCGAGAAATGCCTGCCAGTTGTCGCCCAGTAAGGTTAAATGGTAAAGCATTGGCCTTGTAAGTCAAAAAATTGGGTTTGATTCCTAACCTGGGCAATTTTTCAATCAGTTGGAAAATATTCAATTAGTATAATAAACTTAACAATCAGTTTCATTGTGTTAAAATAATAGCATAAACAAACAGATATTTTTAAGATATTGCATTTATAAATACTATGTAGGAAAGATCTTTTATCTGCACAGGTGTGTGCTAGAGGTAAAGCAGATTATAGAATATTTCAGATTACAGAGTATTATGCAGATTATGAGTAATTTTATTTTTTTCTGAAGAACCTTTTAATACCATATTCAATATAGTACAGTAGAATCTCTAAAATCACACAAACTTCTAAAATCTGCACATAACTTACAGATGTAAATAATGAAACTTTCAGCTCAGAATATTGGACAGAATTGGACTGTTTTATTACTTTCAATTGCTTCACTAATTACATTCAAATTACTGTTTAAAAAATATAGACAAAGCAATGACGAAAGATCAGCAACATTCTAAAATTTGCACAGTCTCTGGTCCAAAGCTGTGCAGATTTGAGGAAGTCTATTGTATAATATAAATATGATATCCAATAACTTGGCTAATATATTATCCTATAACAGCTCATTTATTACAGAAATCATATATTTATACATGAAATTAATTATATACAGCAGACTCTCTTAAATCTGCAATCCTTTGGACCAGAGTTTGTGCAGATTTTAGAAATTCGTGAATTTCTGGTTATTGCTTTATTTGCATTTTTAAAGAGTAATTTGAATGAAATTAATAATGTAATCGAAATTATAATGAAAAAATATTAAAATAATTAAGTAAATAAATTAAAATAATAAAAATGTAAATAATTTTTTAAATATTAAAAGCAAAAGTTAAGTAAATAACCAATAATGTATAACACTGATAAACAAGGTTTCTGTTTCTAACTAAGTATGTGGTGACTTTTATATTTTAGGTGGTGCTGTGAAAGAATATGCCATTAAAAAGTTTCCATCACCCACAGATTTTTAAAAAATTCAAAATCCTGAAAATCTCAATTGTATAGTATTTATTCAACACATACACCTTATGAAATTTATCATTTGGTATTTTAGTAATGACAAACTTTTAAATAAACATTTATAAATCTTAAAATTAATATTTTAAACACTGAAAGTATGCATTGTTTATAAAGTTTCAGAAAAATATAGATTTTTTTGTAAAAAGAAATGATATTAATAAGAAATTTCATACTTTATGTAGCTGTGGGTGCTCTCTTATAGGTCATTGTTCGGAGTTATACTGACAATTTAAAGCAGACATTAACCCACTTATATCATTACAGTAGCGTAAATCATCTTTTCTTTTAAAAAATGTTGAATATTTCTTATATCAATCTCGATAAATAGATATTTTTGTATTGTTTTTCAGGAGATTCCAACCTTGCAATCTTGATCAAGTAATTCTGAGTTTTTCTTTGATAAATTTAAGTCTCTCAGAAAATCATTCAATTTTTGAGTTATTAGGTGTTGTTTTTCATTTATGCCAGGAGAATAGTTCATATCAGATGTAGAGGAGGTTTCAGTTTCATCGATTTCCATTTCTACTGCTACATCATCATATATAAAATTCTCTGGAGGTTTCGGTATTTTTAAATCATCATTATGTAATGCTGGTCACATTGCTGAATCTAAGTTCGTGTACTTAATTTTATGTTTACTTCTTGCAAAGAATCCTTTAATTTTTGTAATACATTAGTAGCAGTCAGTTATTTGATCCTTCGGCATGTGTCATATCATGGGTATAGCAAAGGACATACCTTTTTGTACCTTTCATCCAAGTCCGGAAGTTGTGTATAACAAGAACAAGGTGCTTATTTCTTATCTCGTTCAACTACTTTATATCCAAAGTACATATGATAGGCACATTGATGCTTTTTCAAAGTTAGCTCCCCGCACACACAGCAAAAAGAATCGGATTCATTAACGCATCCTCTAGACATGTTTTACATATTGTAGAGGAAGATATGATAATTATAATAAAAATTTAATTAAAAAGTCTTACAGAACAAAGAAACAGTAGTATATTTGCCCCAAAAGATAAGTTTCCACTGTCAGGGATTTGCGTTAAAGTCAAATACTGTGGGGGTGGCTAGAGCTGTCTGTTCAAGGTCGCTAACAAAAAATTTATTAGGGGGACATCTGTTTCTACTCTCTTACTGTATCTTCTATCGTTATAATAAGAAAAAGGGATGTTTGTGTAAATCAAATACATGAAAGAGAATAATATAATATAATTATAATGCCTATACGATGCCTACATAATCCAAAACTTATTAATGAAATTTCTCAAAATTGGAGGGTGATAGAAATTTTTTACAAACATATTCTTTTTCAGCAGCTTGAAATCTATAAGAAACACCCAACGTATATTCAGAAATCGAAAATTCGTTAAAATTTGTTTATCAGTGTAATTAAATATTCATTATAATAATTGAATACATTTTTTCTACATTATTTAATGAAACTTTCCTCATAAAGGTACACTATTAATTCACATCAAACTCTTTAAATAAGAAAGTTTCATTTCAGGTTTACTCAGACTTAATAACCATAAATAGCTTAATTAATACTTCTATATATTTGGTAAAAAGATTGTAATTACAAGTGATATCAACAAATTCTTGGAACTTTTTCAGAAATAAATTTATTCTTTATTCATGAAAAAGCATGAATTCAGTAATATTAAAAAAAGTTACATATTATAAAATATATGAAATTTATATAAAAATAAATAAATCAAATTTTGCCTGTACATCTGAACTTGGAAGTTTCATCATTTACATTTATAAGTTATCTGCGGATTTTAGAAAATTGCAGATTTTAGGGTTGCGTATCTGAGGAAGTCTACTGTATAATGAAAATTAAGTTTTTTTCTGCAATCGACTGATAAATTCCTAACCATTTGACAAATATTGCTGTATTTTTTAGCAATAGATTGGCAAAATTCCTAATATTTACTTTCTGATAAGGAACATGGAGAACGTGGTGAATGGATCATCAATCCTTGACTGTACACACAAAGTTCTATAATCTGTACAAGTTCAGGCCAAAGGTAGTGTGAATTATGGAATATTGTGAATTATAGAGAATTTTGGACTACAGGTCATTTTATTATTCCTAGAACAGCACTTTAATTCTATAATCAGTTTAAAATTGAAAAATAATAATTAATTTAATATGCTATCGCAAAAAATGCTTTTTAAAGTTATTTTATTAAAAAAATTATATGTGCATTCAAATTAATTGATGAAAATAATTACTACTTAAGTTCTGTAATACTCTTTGTTTTTTGCAGTTAATAAAATAAAAGAGTTGTGTTAATAAAAAGTAGATATTTTATTCTGATTTTTTTTTTTAATTTTTTTATTATTTGTTTTAAAGTATAATTTTTGTATCACTAATTTATAACTTTCTTAACTGTTTACTTTTGTAAAGTAATCCGAATTATAGAAAATTGTGGATTATGGGTGCATAGATTATTGATCCTAGACTACATTTACATATTTAAGAGAATTTTCTTTTTGTGTTTCCAAATAATGCATTTTAACAGAAATATATTTTGTTGTAAACACTGAAAAAAAAAAAGCTTTGAAATAAATTAATTATTATGATTAAAATGTGTTTGTTACTAAAAAGTATGTCACAGGATGGGATGAGACAAATACTCTTATAAGTTGAAGCATGAAAAAAGAAAATTTAGCTTTACTTGGTTATCTCGTCTACCAATTTCGCCAAATTATACATGTTGACTTAAATTTTTAATTTAAATAACAAAAAAACAAACAATTACAAGAATATTAATAAAAATACAAATAAAAAGTCAAATAAAAAACAATTAATGATATTTTAAGGACGTGTATATATTTAATGTCATTGAATATGACATTCACAATCATCCATTAATGGCATTTAATCTTGTAGTTGGCGATATTTTTTTGGTCCACAGGATAACCAAGTAGTACCAAAAATTTTTTGGGCAACAAAGAAAAAGGCACA
Organism: Maratus speculifer; assembly: GCA_964019185.1. Classification (NCBI taxonomy): domain Eukaryota; kingdom Metazoa; phylum Arthropoda; class Arachnida; order Araneae; family Salticidae; genus Maratus; species Maratus speculifer. The sequence continues at coordinate 357,514,389 of OZ025296.1, forward strand.
AATAAATCAAGTTTAGGTTTAGAAGGCAGAAACAAAATGGCCAATTTGGTAAAAACACAGTTGAAATAGTCCATCTGTAGCAGATATTTACACTTGGCGCAATTAGTGCAAGAGTGTAAGTATGCACATAAGTGACAATTTTCCAAATTTATTCAAGTGGCTTATAGATTTTTTGAACAAAAATTTGACGTAATGAATACAATGAAAGAAGTGTGACACAGAAACAAGACACATTTTAATATCTATTTTATGTGTTTGTTCCAATTGAAGAAAAAAAAAGGGAGAGAGGGCTACCAACATATTAAATAATTATTAGTGAGTAATAAATACTCCTTCAACTGCTTTTAGTGTGGCACGATATAAGATGAAATATGACATTACAAATAAAATAAAATATTGTAAGTAGTGTCATTGTTGGTAGACTGTGTAATTTCTAGCATGTGAATACACAAGTAGATATCTTTTTACTTTATGTATGAAAAAAACAACCAATTGTTTAAAAATTCGAAGCAACCACAACATCTATTGGCAACCAATCTCATATTATGAAGATATTGGAATGCCAAATTCTTGGATTGTTGAATTCCTTTATTATTTTGGTTGAATTTTGATGAAATTTATGTAGAATATCAGTACGCAATGAATTATTTAAAAAGCATTTACTATTAAATGAACAGAATATAACCAGAATCTATAAGCAATATATTGTTTTAAATTTAAAGAAAATTTGTTGTTTTCAAATTTAAATTGGAATAATATTTTCGGAACTAATTACAAATAAATAAAATTATCAGCTATAATTCAAGCATTTCGATAATGCTTGAAATTACTAATTATCCACAAAAAAAAGTTCAAATCTGAGTTTTTAGAAATTTTAGCAGAAGCGTAATAAAAAAGAACTAGTTTAGCATAATCTTATTTTAGTAAAGATGGGGAGTCACTGATTTTTTAAATATTACCTGATAAAACAAAAAAGGCAAAAGATAAGACGCCAAATGCAAGAATGAATCGCGGAATTTTGACGTCATGATTTATTGAAAAGGATTCATTCCTTAAATGGAGAAATTTTCATTTAGTTAACTAGTTAATGATTAAGCTGCTATTTATTAATAAAAATGTTGCAATAACAGTATAAATATTACTTTTTTATCCCTGATAATAATGTTAATTATAAGACCAGATATTATCCGAAACAAGCTTTAGCAATAAATTTCCATGTTAGTTTTTCAAAATCAAATTGTTTCAAAATTTAAACCCGATACCCTGTTTTATTAATATATTCACGGTTTTGACCAATGCTATCGATTCCTGTTATATAAATAAATGTTTTTGAACATTTTTGTTGCACAGATTTATTGAATGGTTCACTATGCCTGATTGAATTCTTTCGAATCACTCAATTCTTCCGATTCATTCATTGTTTTAGCCATGAACTTGTTAGCGTCAGTTTACTTTTGTTAGGATAGGAAATAAGTGTGAGATCTAGAAAATAAGTGTGTTCTGATATTAAGAAAAGTTAATTTTTAAAACCAGTTTTCTGATCCATCCTCTTAATTAAAATAAATTAATGGTAAGCAATTTTTATTTATTGATTTATTTTGTTGTTACTCTTCTGAAAAATTCTGCAACTTGTGAGTTGAAGGTATGATGGCACAAAATTTTAATTGTACCGACTTTAATTTTTGCTTACATTTACAATCATTTAAAATATTCGGCACACAGATAAACTGAATATTTGACAAGCTGAATTGTAACTTTCATATCCAGTATTTTAAGGTGTTAATTTTTTTTTTTTTTTAAATTGCATAATATTTGAAACAGATGCTTTCCTTTTGAAAAGGATTTTTTTTTCTTAAGTAAACTTTGCACTAATAAAATTATCATTTGAGTTATTATTTAACAAAACATATTTAATTTATAAAATTTTAAATTTCTTGGTTGTGAGTGTAATTTTCTTATGTTTTATAACAAATATTTTAAAATGAAAGGATTTTTTTGGAAGAGAAATTTTACTGACATATTGGTACTACATTTTACTTCTCAGAAAAATATTAAAGTATAGAAAGGTACTAAAGTTTAGCAAAATGCTAAACTATCAATAATATAGAAGATAAATCTACGAGTTAAAATTGTTGAGAATGTAATCACACATTAACTGCATTTAATAACTTATAGTAAATTATATTATTATAAGTGGCAACAGTGTTATTGTTGTTACTTTGGTTTTGTGGAAGTTTCTATGTTATGTTACCGTATGTGTTCCGTATATGGTATGTTATGTACCGTATGTATCTGTAGTCTTTAGAAATAAAGGCTTGTGATGTTTTTCATCGGGCTCTGATTGATTATTATATCTCAAGAAAAAAAAATCAAATAAGAGACTTTGCAGAAATTTATGACAGACGAGGGATTTTCTTTATTTAGGGGGAAATACTTGTCCTAAACAATGTTTTTTCCATCACATAGATTTTGAATAGGGCTGCATCGAATTTTCGATACCTATTCGGTATTTGGTTATACTTCTGAATATCAAATTACAGTCAAGGAATGATAATCCATGCATCCATAATCAGCAATTTTCTATTATCTGCATTACTTTACAAATGTAAACAGTGAAATAAACACTTAAGAAAATTTAAAAATTTGTGTTGCAAAAATGAGTTTTTAAAGTAAATAATAAAAACTTTGAAAAAAAATCATAATAAAACAGATATATTTTCAATATAACTCTTATATTTTATAGAAAGTAAAAAACAGACTGTATAACAGAACATATGTGTATGTAATTATTTTTATTTAAATGCATATATACATTATCTAGCCATTGATGATTGTCCACTTGCGATTTTAGACATTTTGTTAAATATCTTGAAAAATTCATGAGGGATTATCATGTAACTCTCAGTGAACCAACATATTAGTACAGGTCATATATTTCCGTGAAGATTTTTTCTCGAAACTTTATAGAGGACCGTCAACAAATTAAAAAAGAATTAATATCTTTTTAATTACCCTTTTAAAACTAATGTAGCAAAAGCACTCAAACTGTAGATTGTGATTAAGTGGCTTATTGTCATAAACTGTGTTCTTTTTTATGTCGATAGCATGTATACTCATTGAGAAATTAAGGTTTTTATAAAAACAATCCCAAATTTTTCCATGATTTTTGCTTGTAATTTTCAGAGTTCTTAATATAAAATAATATTCTTTTCTGAATATGTGACAAACAACATTGCACATAATACCCTTTAATCAGAATTAAAAAATAATGAAGAATGTATGAATAATGAGTAGGTTTACTAAATAATTTTTCACTGTGCATGCGTCAACAATATCAAAATTTCATTTGCATATTATGTTAGCTAAATGTATGGAGCAACTTTTGTAAAAGTTTCAAAATCATAGCTAGAAAATTCTGAAAATAATCGTCAATACAATAAATTGAAAATCCGTTATTCCCAAAATGAAGCAAAAACATGATGGGTTGTATCCATATATTCATTGATTAGTGTCAATATAGAATACACAATATGGGACGTACTACTACATTTGTATAAAATCCCTCCTTTTTTTACTTCATTTTGGGAACAATGGATTTTCAACTTATTCTATTGACGATTATTTTCAGGATTTTCAAGCTATGATTTTGAGACTTTCACAAAAGTTGCTGTATACATTTAGTTAACATAATATGCAAATGAAATTTTGATATCATGGACGCACAGTGAAAAATTATTTAGTAAACCTACTCATTTTTCGTACAATTAATTATTATTTTTTAATTCTGATTACAGGGTATTATCTGCAATGTTGGTTGTCACATTTTCAGAAAAGAATATTATTTTATATTAAGAACTCTGCAAATTATAAGTAAAAATCTAGGAAAAATTTGGGATTGTTTTTATAAAAACCTTAATTTCTCAATGAGTATACATGATATCGACATAAAAAAAGAACACAGTTTATCACAATAAGCCACTTAATCACAATCTACAGTTTGAGTGCTTTTGCTACATTAGTTTTGACAGGGTTATCCAAAAGATATTCATTCTTTTTTAATTTGTTGATGGTCCCCTATAAAATTTCGGTAAAAATCTTCACGGAAATATATGCCCTGTACTATTATGTTTATACACTGAAAGTTTCAGAATAATTCCTCATGTATTTTTCTAGATATTTAACAAAATGTCTAAAATCTTAAGTGGACGATCATCAATGGCCAGGTAGTGTATATTTTTTAATAAAATAACTTAAAAAAGACATTTTTTGAGGTAGCAAATTAAATTAATTATTAGATTTCATATATATCTTTTCACATTATACTGTTTGAAAAATTAAAATGCGGTCAAGGAATAATAAAATGGCGCATAATCCATAACAATCTATAATCTACAATATTCCATAATCCACACAATCCTTGGCCCCAACTTCTGCTGATCTTCTGCTTCAGTCTGTCGAACCTAAAACTATTCAGCCAAACCGAATACTTAGAAAACTTCTTTAAAATATTTTTAAAACCTTATACCAGTTCTACTCTTATTTAAAACTAATTAAGATACTCAGAATAATTCTGCAGAATCATTTTTAAACAAAAGAGAATGCATTTATATTTATTTGCTGTTTTAAAAATATTACAGTAGACTCCCTCAAATCCGCACAGCTTGGGACCAGAGGTTGTGCAGATTTTAGAATTTTGCCGATTTCTAGTCATTGCTTTGTTTACAATTTTTAAACAATATTTTCAATATAATTAATAATGTAATTGAAACTATAATGAATACTTACAATATAATAAAATATTAAAATAAGTAATATACTAAAATAGTAAAAATTTAGATAATTTTAATGTATATAACATATTAAAAGCAAAGGTCAAGTTAATAATCAATAAAGTATAATTATATATTAATTACAAAGATGAAATGTATTTTTCCTAATTTATTTAATGAAACTTATCTCACAAAGGTACATTACTGATTCACATCAAAATCATAAAATTAGAAAGTTATATTTCAGATTTAACCAGGCTTATTAACCAAAAAGATAGCAAATGTATTTGGTAAGAAGATTGCAACTATCAGTGTTATCAGCACTACTTTGAATTTTTTCAGAAATCAATTTATTCTTCCTTCATGAAAAAACATGAATTCAGTAATATTAATAAAAATGTGAAGCAAAAGTTAGAAAGAAACTGTTATAATGTCAAAGTAATCTTCCACGTTAGGGAAGTATAAAATTGCATCTTAAGTGTACTTGTTTCCTAATCTAATTAATTTTGTAAATGTGGTTTTCTTTTATTAATAACTTGTAAATAAATATGATTAATCGAGACATTATCTCAGTCTGTTTTATTTAGTAATAAGTCGAAGTGTGTCATCTTTTCTAAGAATAATTTCGTTGTAGCATATTTGTTACATTTTTCTTTTAGGGTTACAATTGATTTACTGAGAAAAACTTCTTATAGTCCTATTATAAATATTTCTAGTAGATTTTTTTTCAGGGGGGGGGGCACAAAGTTATTTTAAATTGAAATTTTGCCAAAAATTCATAAGTGATATGACCCATTTGCATTGCAATTATTAAATAATCGCAATGTAAACTTATGTATTTATTTTAATTAATATTAAATAATTAACCTATTTACAGTGAGGAATATTTTTAATTAGTTTTGTCTTGCGATGAATCACTAGAATTTCTTTTGATGTATGATCACCATGATTTTGTTATTTTAAGTAAATTAAATTGTACCAAATTACTTTAGGTGCGGTTAGGAAATGCTTAGTAGAGTATGTAAAATTTTAACTAGTTATAAAAAGTGTGTTTATATGTATCAAGCAAATACAAAATTAAATGTATTCCGCTTATTTAAAAAAAATAATAAAAAATGTGTTCTATATGTTACAGTTTCAGTTTTAAACCATTCAAAATGCATTAGGCCAATATTTTGAGAATCTAAAGAAATTTAGAGAAATTTTCTTCTATGATTTTTTGGGGGGGGGGGGGCATAAAATCTGAGAACACTGTTTCACACTGGCAAAAAATATTTTATAACTAGACCATGAAGTAAAAATATGAAACGATATAAAATACAACTAAAGATTACCTTATTATTTTGTAAGAAGCCAAAAGAAACTTGTGTTTAGATGATAATGTTTTGTTATTGATCCTATTTTTGAAAAAACCTACAAACTAAAATTTTTAAATATTGCTAAATATTATAAGAAATTGTTTTTTCAAGGTAACTCTCAGAACCTAACTGTATTTTTTCTCTCATGTTTTTTTCATCCGAACAGGTGTTCTTATTTCTAATTTTATAACTGAATAGTATTTTCCACTTTTCAATAAACTCCGAAGTCCTTTCAGAAAATGTTGTCAAAGTTGACATTTCGAACTGAATTTCCGGGCGTGATCACGCAAGCGAGGCAAAAAATTACTGGCATGAGACAGTAACCTCCCTTAAGATTTAATATGTTTTATCTGAAAGTAGAAATAAAAATATTTGATGATAAATATCTTCAATAATCACGACTGCAATTGTTATGCTTTTGCGTTTAAAACTTTGTCAGAAATTTTTTCGCTGTTATGCAAGAAAAAGAATCTTTTCGAGAATCGGCGTAAATGCCTATTTAAATCCTTTATTTTCTGCTTTTGCAACATATATTTTCTTTATATATTTACAGATTCATTTTCATTAGTACAGTAGAACCCCGATAATTCGGATTAATTGGGACCAGACCCTATCCGGATTATCTGGAGAATGAGAAAAAAAAACATACTTACAGAAAATCCCCTTTATAATAAACATACTAAATGTTTACAGACAATAAAAATGTTTATTTTGTAATTATAAAATCTCATGTTGTACCAGTTTTTTATAACTTTTGTGGACCACAGGTCACGCATCCGCTTGAGCATCTAGTTAGTTTGTTAGGTGTAGTCTCCACCTGATGTAGAGAACATACCATTAATTGCTATAAATGATTTGTTGTTTCATAATGGCTTAGGACTTTTGGTTGATCATCATTGATAATAGTGTTTTCATCTGAATAATCTTCATTTTCAACTTCTTCAGTTGTACATAAAGTGATTTCCTCATCTGTAAATGAGGCGTAAACTTTAATATTTTTTGCTTCATTCAATTGCTAATGTCGGTGATATCAACATCTCAGGAATTATCTTTAACAAGCTCACAAAATCTTCAGGTGTAATTTCCCTTACATTCTCGCCTATTTCGCCTTCTGTCTCAAGATTGCTTGTTATTCAAGAAATCATTGTAGAACATAAAATCTTCCACGACTTTTGGAGAGTACTTACTCTCAGCAACCTTCTTACAGACTTTAAATGATTCATTGTTGTGTCATTGAAAAGTAACATGAAAAAGTTAAAATGAAAAATATTAAGGTATTCTTCGAAAAATTTTCAGAAAATACTTTTTTTTTCTAAATATGAAAATGAAATGAATTAAAGTTATCGAAATTTCGCCGATCGCTTCTGTAACTTTGAAAAAAAAAACTGACCAGACTGATCCGAATTACACGGAGATCCGGATTAACGGGGTCCGAATTTGCGGGGTTCTACTGTATATAGATTCTGAAGTCTTTTTGCGGCACGTATACGTGTTGCTCTAATTTAAGGGGTTAATACAGCATTACTTTTTGTATATTAAAAATATTTAAATATACGTTAGAATTTTGATTTGGAATTGTAATGCATTTTATAAATATTTCACACATGTTTTCTTCTCATATTATGCATATCTATAATGGGTAAGTATTACGACTAGTTTTTTATTCATTTTTTTATTCATTCATTAACGGCTCTACATAAAAAATTAAGCGACGCCGGTAAAATATGGACCATTATCATAGGTCATGACTTTCGCGAGAATAATTAGAAATGTGCTTTACAAACCGATACTTGTTTGACAAAATCACAAAAGAAATTATAACATGCCCAGATTAGGGATCAGATAATCGGACTATCACATCGTATCTAAGCACAAACTCAATTTCATAAGCAGATTCGTGCTGGACAGAGATCAAGCTTATGTATATGTATATACACTCAAGGGCCAAAACATTATGACCACTTGTCAATAACGAGTTGTCCCACCATTGGCGCGCAACAAACCTTCAACCCGCCTTGGCATGGATGCCACACGTCTTTGGTAGATGGCCGGAGACAGATTGTACCAGATGTATAAGCAACGGTCACGCAAATCAGAGATATTGCGAATTGGTGGTCTATGAACTCTGAGATGCCGTCCCATGATGTCCCAAATGTGTTTTATCGGATTGAGATCCGGTGAGTTAGGCGGCCAGGACATTAACTGGAATTCAGCATCATGTTCTTGGAACCACTCCAACACAATTTTAGCCTTGTGACACGGGGAGTTGTCCTGTTGGAACATTCCATTTCCGGCTGGAAAAACAGAGACTATGTAAGGGTGCAACTGGTCCGCAATGATATTCAGATACCCTGTAGCATTCATGGTCTGCTCTACCGCAACCACTGGTCCCAGAAAGGCCCAAGAGAACGACTCCCAAAGCATAATACCGCCACCACTGGTTTGTGTATGACCTACAGTACATTGAGGGAGCAACTGTTCGCCTGGAAGACGGCGTATCCTGACACGGCCATCAGCGTGATTAATTACAAACCGTGATTCATCCCACCAGGCAATTCTATTCCACTGATCCATGGACCAGTCGCGATGTTCCCGGGCTCAGCGAAGGCGCAGTTGGCCATGACGCTTGGTCAGCAAAGGCAACAGAGTGGGACGTTTGCTGCGATATCCAACAGTGTGCTCCTATACTATTCTACTTGGCCGTGCATTGTATTGGGCTGTCAGCTGAGCCACTGTCTGGCTCCAGTTTTGCTTCACCATCCGAGACAGTCTCCGACGACCTTTTTCTTTGATAGCATGTGGACGTCCAAGACCATGTTCTCTACTGCTGGTTTCACCGTCATTCATCCACTTTAGATACGTACTAACAGCTGTAGATCGCGGAAAACCCACGAGTCGTGCAGTTTCGGAAATACTTGTTCCGAGCCTTCGAGCCATTACAATCTGCCCTATATCAAAGTCACTTAGATCCGCAGCCTTTCCCATCGCATATAGAAGTAAGTGAAGAAATGATTCTTCAGACTCTCCAGCAGAAGTTAAATACCACTTCCACCAGATCACGTGCCTTCCACGTCATCCAGGCGAGCTCATTGCAAAATGTAGGGGTGGTCATAATGTTTTGGCTCTTGAGTGTATATATATATATATATACATACATATATATGTTTTTTTCTTGTTGTTTGTTAAGCATATTCGAGTCAGACTGAAACTGGATCTAGTTTTTTACAGTGGGGCAAGCAAGATGTTTTGGAGAAATATTAATAAATTAATTAATCAATTAATGAATTTATCGGGCCGCTAAACAAATTTAACGGATCTGTCCAACAAAAAAATTGAACGAGCCTGCCGTTCCGGATTGATAAAAAAATTAAGCAAGCCTGGCCCTATATAATAATCTCAGCCTGGCCGATAAAATGCGATTTTCGCAAGAATATTCATAAATGTGAGTCACGAGCCGATGATAGTTTGACAACATCAAAAAAGAAATGTAAAAAGTGTCCTGCGTAGAGATCGGCATCGGCAGTTATATGGCATCTGAGCCCGGGTTTAATTTTTTCAGAAAACTTGTACTGGGCCATGATTAGGCTTGCACTTTTTTCTATAGAGTCGAGATGGGACAAAACTAGAATTAATTTTTCTCAGAATGTGAAGGGCAAGGAGCATGTTCTGTAAAAATATTAATAGCGATAATGAACGTATATTAACATGATCTTTGTAAGTACAACTTAAGGTTAGTCTCAAATTCCCAGCTCAACAACGTGAAATTTGACACACTTTCTGACTCATTTTTCTTTATGAAAGGCATATAATTGACAGGCATGATGATTAAAGTAATTTAGAATCGAATAGCGTTTTCTATTTTCATAAATAAATTACTTTTTGATTTATAAGCTATTCTAATCTTTTGATTGCTAATTTTTCTGCTTTCCATTACAATTCAAAATGACAACTTTGTCAGTATCTTCTCAAAGATTTTTGTCTTTTACAAAAAATGGAAAATTCCATTGGATTTCATAGTTTCTGAATGAGAACGTCTGCCAATTTTATCTATTTTATCTAGAAATGAATTCAGAGATGTGTCAGAAGTAGCTTAATCGGATCAGAGTAATAATTTACAGAAAAATACGGGGGTAATCCATAAAATAAGTTTTCTGTGGTTCGTATAAAGAAACAAAATATAATTGCCTAAAAAGAATTAATACAAAACACGCAGCAATGTTTTAACTACTTCCCCATATTAGAACCAACGGAATCAAAATGTTGTCACAACGTGGGATAAGTTTTTGAGTCTAGTGTCATACAAGTCTGCCACATGAGAATGGAGCCAGGAACTTGTTACAGTTGTCAACTCTTGTCAACCGTAAAAATCTTGTTGAAGTATTTGTTGCCTTCATCGTGATATCGCTACAGAAATTTCAATGCTGCTTTCCCACGTTTGGTTTTGTGTTCAGGTGTAAGTCGATTAGGCACCTACCTGGCAGACAGCTTCCAGATCAACAGGTGTTTCGTGCATCGAGAATGTTTTTCGCGCATTTTTTAAAGCGACACAATGAGAGTAAAGAGTACTTCAGCAGGATCCAGGCCAGCTGGATCCAACTTTCTAAGTAATTATTATTATTTTTAATACCGTGGAAAAATTGTTTTTTCGATTACCTTCGTATTTCAAAATCTACTTTTTAATGGTTTCAAAAGTTGGGTTTTTTAAGGAACTTTTTTAATTTAACTACATCATTTTTATGAATGTTTATTTGATTGTTGAGAAGTATAAGTGTCTAAGCTATTATTAATGCTGCTATTGAGTATTTTCTGGCTTTTGAGCACATAGTAATTTAAAGTAGACTGTAAAATTTTCCCATTAATACTTAAATTTTTTCACTGATTTTTTTATACGAAACGGACCTGCCCGTAAACTATAAAAATATAATCGGGCGGGCTCGGGTGGAATTTTCAATACACACATCCGGCCGTACTTAGCCCGTGCATGTAAATCCTCTCCATGTATACTTCTAGCATGTCCCACTGGAGGGAAAGGCAAAAGACGGTCACCACATTCTGCAAGCCACAATTTTATTCAGTTTTCGACCTACAATCTTTTCGTGGGAATTTCTATTTCTTTTTTGATCATTTTTTCCCATGTTTCAAAACATTGTGAACTTTTTGACAAAAAAAAATGCAAATTTCTATATGTTATTCAGTTCTGAATTTCTAAATTTAAATTAAACCTTTTAAAGTTCCAAAATAAACGCGAAATAGAAAGATAGAATTTATTTATATTTGTTCGTTTTATGAGGCCTACCTAAAGAAAAAGATTTTCTTACTTTTGAAAACAAGAAGGAGAGGACGGGGGGCGCCAAATTGAAAATTTCCCAAGGGAGTAGTTTTTACTTCGTTGGTACCCCCTAAAATTTTGGTCACGCTACGCCTATGGTTCTTTGTCATTCCGATTTAAGTTTTGAGTGTTGTTGATTGAATGATTCAGAAACCCAGACACTCCGATTGATGGGGGAGATATCCATGGCATCCACTTGGCTATGCTACTGATTACATTATTTAATTACATTGTAAGTTATATTAAATGATACGGCATGTTTCAGCAATAACCAAATATATTAGATTAAAAAAAATCTGAAATCCGAAAAATTCTTTAACATATTCTTTAATTCAATAACATATTAGAATTCCATAGCCACAAAAAAATTTATTTTCTCTCTATTTTTTTTAAATGTATCATCGTTTCTTTAGTTGTTATAAAGTTACAGAATTTTCTCCTTAAATTTACTTTATATTTTTTTTATAATGAGTTATTTAGATTTACAATTTTACTATTTATTTTATTTACAATTTAATCTTTATACTGTTAGGAGAGGCATCTGACACACCTTGGATTCCGTTAACTTCAGATAATTAGGAGTTTATTGTAATTTTTAATACAAAGGTAAGAATTTCATTACTATAACTTATTTTCTATAGTGATTTTAAATTTTCGTAATAAGTTTATTTTTTTAAATGAAATGTAAAAACTGATATTAATTTTATTTTTTTCCAGATGCATAAAACTATTAATCTAACAAATCACATCATTCAAAATAACTTCAATGTGTAAAACAAATTCAGCAAAATACTTATCAGAACTTTTTAAAAGGCAGCTTCTGACTTACAGCCTGGAAAACATTTTATTTATGAACTATGGAAGAATTTCTGCCAAAACAGTCTTTTTTGTGTGAGATATGCAACAAAGAATTCCTTTATAAGAGCTATTTAAGCAGACATCTGTTAACTCATACTGGTGAAAAACCTTTTGTATGTGAGATATGCAACAAGAAATTCACTCATAAAAGTACTTTAAGGAAACATCTGTTAATTCATACTGGTGAGAAACCTTTTGAATGTGAGGTATGCAACAAGAAATTCTCTCAACAGGGAGATTTAGGCAGGCATCTATTAACTCATACTGGTGAGAAACCTTTTGAATGTGAGGTATGCAACAAGAAATTCTCTCAACAGGGAGATTTAGGCAGGCATCTATTAACTCATACTGGTGAGAAACCTTTTGAATGTGAGGTATGCAACAAGAAGTTCTCTCAAAAGGGAGATTTAGGCAGGCATCTATTAACTCATTCTGGTGAGAAACCATTTATTTGTGATAGATGCACCAAGAAATTCTCTCGAAAGAATGGTTTAAGAAGGCATCTGTTAAATCATACTGGTGAGAAACCTTTTGTATGTGATGTATGCAACAAGAAATTCTCTCGAAAGGGAGATTTAAGCAGGCATATGTTAACTCATACTGGTGAGAAACCGTTTGCGTGCGATATATGCAACAAGAAATTCTTTCAAAAGGGAGATTTAAGCAAGCATCTGTTAACTCATACTGGTGAGAAACCTTTTGAATGTGAGGTATGCAACAGGAAATTCTGTCGAAAGGTAGATTTAAGCAGGCATATGTTTACTCATACTGGTGAGAAACCGTTTGTGTGCGATATATGCAACAAGAAATTCTTTCAAAAGCGAGATTTAAGCAGGCATCTGTTAACTCATACTGGTTAGAAACCTTTTGAATGTGAGGTATGCAACAAGAAATTTTCTCAAAAGAATGCTTTAAGCAGGCATCTGTTAACTCATACTGGTTAGAAACCCTTTGTATGTGAGGTATGCAACAATAAATTCTCTCAAATGTGTGATTTAAGCAAACATTTGTCAATTCATAATGGTGAGAAACCTTTTGTGTGTGTCATATGCAACTAGACATTTCTCAGAAGTATGCTTTAATTCATATTGAAGAGAAACATTTTGTTTGAGATATATGTGTTAAAAGTATTTTTTCAAAAGATTTGTTTAAGGAAGCATCTGTTAATATCATACTAACGAGAAATATCTTATGAAAGATAAACTTATGAAATGAATTCCAAAAAAGCTGTCTGTAGCTATCTGTCTTTTTCTCCAAATTTTGTTGATTGCAATTAATTAATCGTAGCATATTACAGAAGTAACGAAATATATCTTTCCGTTTATTACAAAGCACAAAAAAGAGCAGCGAACAACAAAAATATGGCGATTTAAACTATTAAATTAGCAGATCAGGAGCTATAACCATGAGCCCTGGCAAAACACTATTTTATGTTTATGATACTTTATATTATCTGAAAGTATTATAAATCTATTTTTTAACACTTATAAGCCTGTACAATTTCATAATGATTGATGGAATTTAAATTTTAAAAAACTTTTGATAAACCTGATAACTCATAATAAAGTTCTTCGATGGTAAAAAGGATTTTCTTGTAAATATATAATCTGAAAATAGTAGTTTTGTAAAAGGAATGGTTCTCTGACTTACCCATAATATTGAAAAAAATGTGTATGTAAATGTGTTTGCTACATTAGTTGTTAATTTAAAAAATAATGATTTTTGAAATGTAAGTAAAGATTGGTAAAATTGTTTTAAAATTTTGCTATTCTCATCAGGATTATATTAAAATAAGGTATCCTAATTTAATTGTCATGTCATTACTGATACCTGTTGTAATCTTTTAAGTTCCTTCATTTCAAAGTCACTTAATCTGATTGTTTATTCGTAAGGGAATAACAGGCTTGTATGAGTTTTAAATGTCAATAAATATTGGGAAAAAATAAATTAGATATCTGTTTACCACAACCAATTCTATCTCTAAAATTTGCCATCGTATTTAAAAAGTGTTTATGACTTCGGTATATCTCATTGCCCATCCGACTATGACTTGAGTCTTTTTCGAATTACACAGATTACCATGTGATCGATGTAAGGTACTGATGTCTACTATACATTTGTTAATCAAAATAAATTATTTTCAGTCATTCGAAGTAACTTTGCTTCACTTTTTCGAAATTTTGATCCATTCTGCCATGGCGGAACCTTCACGAATGATTTCCGATAAGCTGCCAAACTCACACTAGTGCATCTGTCACTATTTCGAGACCAAATTCTTTGCCGTTAAAGGAGGTGGGTCAATAAGGGCCATTTTTCGCCCATCAGTACCTAGACGTGACATATATTTTTTTCATTAGTATACCTCATAACAAGTAAGAAAATAATAATACCTTGAATAAAAGTTTAATAATTGATGGAAAAATAAAATATAGATTTAAGTAAATATTATGTGTATTAATGAGCATAAACAGAATTGTCATTAGTTTTAATCCATGTAATCAATAGTAAATGCAACAAAATGCGTAAAATTAAGATAAATGGAGCTTACTAAGATTATTGCTTCAATATTTGAAATATCGGAAATAATAAATAATAATAATAATAACAATACAGTTTCAGACTTTTTGGACAATGTGTTTTAGATTGTTTTCGTTATTGATTGCTTCACCAGAATCACTAATGGACCATCCAGCGGCCGCGTCTTGTACAGTATATGAACATATTCGATATTTGGTTTTTTAATTTTGATTGAGCGATGGTACATTACACTAGTATTGTAAGACAGAAACCATAATATGAAAACAACAAGCACCCAGCACTCTACGACACTTTTGCGTACTTTACGCTGACAGTACCATTATGTTATAATGTTTAGCTATGTTTTATCCACATATTATAGGTTTTAGAAATTGTGCGCTGAAAAATCAAATTTTGGTTACGAGAGCTGTCGCTTAGCATCATCTGTTGAAAACTGTTGCTGCTTAATTAAGAATCTTGGCATTTCATGTTTAATATCAATTTCGTGCAGAAGTTTCAAACAATCCCATTAAAATCTATCAATACTCAATATCATTTGGCTTCAACAACTTTCTGATATTATATGAATATTTTTAATGTGTTTGTAAGAATGTTAGCGTAATTGTTCTTTGTTTCCGCGAAGTAACGAACGAAGACATCGAAAATGTAATTTGAAGTAATGACGAATACCATATGCTTAACAAAAGATCTTTCTTTGTATAGCCAGAAGGAATGCCTCTGAAAGGAATAGTTCACACATATTTAGATATAAACGTACGTACTATCGAAAGCAATCTTCACAATATCATTGTTGTCATCTGGAATAAACAATCTTCCTTCAGAAGGCCTCGTATATTTTTCAATAACTTGTGTTCTGGTGATGTGTTCCTTCTACGGTGTTTTAGAACAACATTCTCAATCAAAGCCTGGTTTTTATATTTTGCAGAAGAAATTATTATTTTTCTTATATTGAATGATGTAGACAGAACACCGCAAAAGAGACCAGTTCTGAGTTTTACAAGTAACATTGCAGAGTAAGTACGAGATGACCTCTTTATTGAGGAACGTATTTTGGACTTTACAAGTTTAAAGATATAGTTAAAATCAGACATAAATATACCCATTAGAATATAATAATAGATTTCGGAAATTTTTCGTCCCAGTGTATAAAAATCGAGGCCTTCTTTGCAACATTTCTGATATTGGTTTAAATATTTCATGCATCGCATTTCTGTATTTCTTACACCGATGTATTCTCACTTACACGACTTGAATCTTGCAGAGTCAATTTACCGATCAAGTAATATGAGTTTTACAGCATCGTTTTCTCGACAAAAAATAGATATTAGTTTCTATAAAGGCTTAAGTTTCAATAGTTTTTGCTCCAATAACGAGGCGGTTCTTACCTTTACATATTATAGAACAAGTGTCAGAGTTGTGAAAATAAGATACTGATAAATGTGTATTAGATTTCTTATTTGTGGTCTCATCGTCAGTAATCATTGACGCATAATCTCTTTCTTTCTTTCTAACCGATGGCCAGGCTCCTACCTGCCGAGTTATCTCAGTTTAACGGGGTAGATACCTGGTATCGGGGCGGTCGACCGCCTAATTGCCGCGTAGCGGCAATAAACCTGGTTTCTTTGCTTCGCATGCCATCATTTCTGCAGTACTTGCTTGTCGTTGAGCATACTTTGTTTCGCCTGTTAATGGTACATCCTGTTGTTTGAACTGCAAATGGCTTCGCAAGATGGTCTCGTAATTTAGAGCCTTGATCAGATAACGAGACCTTCACCTGGCAAGGCACCCCCAGAGGTATAATTCACAGGTAACTTGGAGGACTTTGCACCCACGACAGATTTTACATGCACCAGGCGCCATTTGCGTGCATGATGTAATTTTAGCCGGCAAAGTGGAGAACCACTAAGACAAGTACCCGGGTCGGCTGTTTAGGTTAAGGGCTTTGTTAATAATCTTTATGATTTATTGCACATTGGGTTAACTTTGTGATTTGTTGCCGCACACCTTGTACTCATCATACCAGACGAAATGGGACTGGATGTTTTTGGGCCTAAACAATGGTACTGACCTTAGCTGAATGTTGGGGAAATTTTGAGGGAATTAAAGAAAACAGAAAATGGCCGAAAAGCTAAGTCGTACCGCTGATGGAGGAAAATTTTTGCGCCAAATAGCAAGGCAAACGAGAGCGTTGCAGAGAAAGAGACAAGAACCCACCTTTCTACCATACCCCACCGAGAAAAAGTGGCTCCCTGGGTTGCCCCATTAGAGCGGGTCCGGTATTTTGTGCGGACAGAGTCCTACTGCACCAAATAAAGAGGCGAGCTGTCAAAAATAAATAAATAAATAAATAAAAATTAGTAGTAATAAATAATAAAATTAAAAAATAGTTAAATAAAGAATAAAAAAAATGAAAAAACTTAAAATAAAAGCAGTTTTTTTTGGCATTAGGGGATTCCTAGACCTTTTATATATAATTTTTTTTATAACACAACACAGTGGACGGGGGCGTTTTGAAGCTTCTTACTATGTCATATTGCACAACTTGCTGAACCGTATGTGATATTCGTTGTGCATGCAATTCATATGTTGCGGGGCTCCTATTGCGGGCCATGGTTACAGCTGATGTTGTGCGACTACCGCACACTGCTAAAAGACATAAAACATATACAAAAAAAATTTTTGACGAAAAAAAAATCCTAGGCCTTTTTTTTTAACATATAACACATAACATACAGTATTATTTTTCTGCTAGGTTACCAAAATGAGAGGGCTTTCTGTTTTATATGTTTGTTTGCTTTAATGTTGTGATATTGTCGCAGTTTTCTTGGAGCCACCTGATTACTGTTTTTGCTTTATTTTGTACGTGTTTGTTTTTACCTTATTGTTCGTGCCACAGTTTATCATTATTTGCTGTTATGTTTACCAGGTGGTACTGTTGGGTGAGTGGGCAGTAGAAGAGATAATGTTTAGGCGTACCCTCCGTGCCGCATGCACAGTCCGGAGTGTCCACTTTATTAAATCTGTGGAGATACGCTGGAAATGCTCCATGTGCTGTGTAGAGTTGTGAGAGTAAAAAGTCACTTATGAGTCTGCTTTCACCTACTGTTGGAAAATACTGATGTGTTTCCCTGCCTGTATCCCCGTAATCCCACTCGAACTGCCATTGTTTCATTGTTAGCTCTTTGAGTGTCCGTTTCAGTTTTGAGATTGGCTTTTTCATATAGTATTTGTTTTTGTTATTTGTGTTTTCCGCTGCGGTTTTGGCTAACTCGTCTGCATCCTCGTTTCCTTGGATGCCCACGTGCGCCTTGACCCACCTGTTTTTAAACTTATTGTTGGATTATTTAATTAAGTTTTGTATTTTATCTACTGTTTCATTGACATTAAATGGCTTTTTTAGTGATTCTATGGCTGATCTGCAATCCGAGCGTATGCTGTATGGCTCACCTGTTGTGTTGCCCCATTCTGCTGCTTTTTGTATTGCCAGTAGTTCGGCCTGGAAAACGCTGTTGCATTCTCTTAGGGGCACTGACCATGTCATTATTTTTTGGTTATTTTTGTATGCTACAAAGGCCGAACCTGTAGCTCCTGATTCCAATTTGGATCCGTCCGTGTAGTTGACTACTTCGTGCATGTTATATCCAATCCTTGGTTCAATTATTTCGGCTGGGTGATTTGCCCATATATTGATTTTCTTTTCATATTCAAGTTGGTGCAGGACCTTGTTGTGTATTTTTGTGTTTTTTCTGAGTCTTGCGATTGTTCCATAGGCTGCCTCGTAATTGACTTTGAGGTGGATTGGAATCAGGCCCGAGAGTACCAGAAGTGCCGAGGTGGGGGCCGTTCTATAAGCCCTGACTATGGCCAGTGCAAAATGCCTTTGACAACTAGAGAGTATCTCTTTGCTCCTTTTATTGAGCTCGTGCCCTCATATTGGGGCCGCATAAGTTAGCGTTTTTTCCACTACTGTTGTGTACCATATCTTGATAATGTTAGGTTTTAGTCTCCAGCCCTTTGCCGCCATATAGGCTAGGTTTTTGAAGTTTGATCTAACTTTGCCTGTTTGTGTTGCGCAGTGAGGTGCCCAGTTTAGATTTTTATGCAATATCACTCCCAGATATTTGATATGTTCTTTCACATTTAGAGATTGACCGTTTAACTCTATTCCCTCTATTACATTGGTGTTTTCTGTAGGTAGGTTCCTCATATGTCCCCTGTTTAGATATAGTAGTTCTGTTTTTTCTTTATTCAGCGTTAAGCCATTAGCCTCTATCCATTCGTTAAAATCTTTGAGTATTCTATTTGCGAGTCTTCTAAGTTTATCTTTTGTTCTTCCCTTGAGTATCAGAATAAAGTCATCCGCGAATGCCTGTATCCTGACATGTTTTCCCCAGTGTTTTTTTAATGCTGTCTCTGCAATTAATAGCCATAGAACCGGGCCCAGGCAACTTCCTTGGGGGCAGCCGCCGAATGTCTTCTTTGTGATTTTGATCCCATTTTCCTCTAGTGAAACGTATCTTTGTTGTAAGAAACTCACTACCCAGTTTATTAAATAACCCGGGCAGGGAGATTGTTTTATATTATCTATTAGTATTGGTCAGCGTATGTTGTCGAAAGCCCCTTTGATGTCCATGGCTATTAAGAGTGTTTGGTAGTTGTTAGCTTTGTCTTCTTTTATTGATTTAATTAGATTGTCCAGTGCGTGTTCCGTGGAGAATCCCTGCTTGAAGCCATATTGTTTATCGCTCCAGTATTTATTTTTATTAAGATGGTAGTTTATTCTACCATGTATTATGCGTTCTAAAATCTTATTTATTGCCGGTAGTAGGCATATCGGTCTGTAGTTTTTAGGGTTTGCCGGGGTCTTTACCCGGCTTGTGAAAGAGGACCACTATTCCGATTTTAAATGACTTGGGGAAGTATTCAAATTTTAAGCATGTATTGAGAAGTGTGAGCAGTAGTTGCGGGGCGGCATTGTTTATGCGTTTAATTAAGTTATAGTCAATGAAGTCATAACCAGGTGCTTTGTTTTGTTTGATGTTTCTGATTATTATATTTAATTCCGCCTTCGTAACTACTGGTGGTTTTGCATCATCTTTTTTTTATTTACTGTTGTTATGTTGTGGGCGTGTTCTGATCTGTTATGTATAGATTGTCTAAAAAGTGTGTCAGTGTATCTTTAATGTTTACTGATTGCTGTGGTGGGAATATATTGACAAGTTTAGCAGGGCCCGTGTTTTTATTGCTTGCGTTTTTGTATTGCGAGCCGTATGTGTCCGTTACTTTGCTGCAGTAGTCTTTCCATGTCTTTAATTTTGTTTTGTTGATGAGCTTCTTAAGTTTGGCTCTTTCTCTTTTAAATACTATTTGTTGTTTTATTTTTAGTTCTTCATCTGGTTGTTTTTGGTATCTCCTCCTGAGCGCCCTAACCTTGTTCCTGGCTGTTTTGATTTCGTCCGTCCACCAAGGGGGAGGCAGTGACCACAGGTGTGCGTTTCTTTTTATAGCATGCAAAGGCAATTGATGTGATTTCATTTTGTAATCTCAGAGTTACATTGTTCAGTTGTTCTTCTGTTGTGGTTCTTTGAAGTTATTTTATGTATTTGTTTCTGATTTTTCTGATGTTTTTGTCAAATTTTGCATGTTTACCTATTTTTGTTTGTAAGCCATGTCTTTGATAGTCGATGTTTTCATAGTTGTTTAGTGTGAATTTAATATATCTGTGGTCACTTTCTGAGTCGTCATCACTAACGTGCCAATCACATATGTCGTTGCCCAGGACGACCGTCGCTATCGTCAGATCTGGCCAGCCTTTTAATTCCCTTCCCGCACGTATTGTGAGGAAGGACGGTGGGACATCCGGGGGGTTGTGTACGAACAGTGAGTTCAGCAGGAGGAAATCTGTGAGATCTCGACCCTCTTGGTCTATGTCATCATAGCCCCAAGCGGTCGAGTGAGCGTTAAAGTCCCCTGCCAGCAGAATTTCTCCGTCCGCCAACTTCAAGGCCTCCTTTATCTCCTCCAATACGACGGAGAAGTCCACTAGCGAGGGGGGTGCGTATGTGTTTATTATAGTGAATAATTTGTTTTTGTTCTCTAACTTGACCGCCGTCGTAAATTCTTTTGATAAGGTTGTGATTGGCTTAGTGTCTGTATTTGTTATTATGGCTGATCTATTCAATTTCGTTTTTGTTATGTTCCATGTGTTGCGGTTAAAGCCTGTTATGGTTTCCTTTGTTTTGTGTTGATCATAGTCTTGTATTAGTGCTATGTGGATATTATTGGTAGCAGCGTATCCCGCTAGCATGCTAGTAACCACTCTGCTGCCGTGTAAATATATTTGCACAAAGCTTAAAGAGTCTTGTGATTGCATGCCTAATGATGCAGTAGGTGTGTTCGTGTTTGAGTCACTAAATGAGTTTGAGTGCTGTGTTGTGTGGGGGGTAACCCTTGAATTTTGTGTTGCGTTCCCGGGGCGCGTGATAATTGTGTTACTTCCTACGACCATGATATCTGCTGTACTTTTCGTCATGTTTTCGTCTCATATCATGGTCGTGGCTGGTCATATGTTCGATCCTATCATTGCCGCCAAATGTGGCGATGGTTACCCTCCCGTGAATAACCTGGTGACCGTTTGTGAGTGCCATGCCCGTTTCTACTTGAATCTGCCTGACACGTAGCAGCGTTCGATGTACCCAGCACTTCCTGGAATTGGCCTGGTGATCTGTTGGCTTGGGAGCACGGATCCAGTGGCCGTTGATTTCATTGTACTTGGTAGACACATAACAGCGTATGCTTTTATTGTTGCAATCTGTGTACGCATGTGGGCCCGCGCAGACAGAGCACCGCTGGGTCCCCTCGCAATCAGCTGCCACGTGGTCATATTCGAGACACTGATGGCACCTCTTAATGCTGATGAAGGTTTTAATGGGGCATTCCTTGAATCCCAGGCAGACTGTTCTCACCATTAGCAAGTGGTCTGCTAGCGGTTCGTGGAGGAGGACTGGTTGGTGCTTCTTCCCCTCGCGGGCCCCCACTAGCCTGAGCAGAGTGACTGCATCCTTGCTGTATTGTGGACCAAGTTCCAGGGTCTTCCGCAACTTCATCTGTATCACGCATAATCTCTTATTGTTACACCAGAAGAAGAAATAGAAGTATTTAGAGCCTGGAGAGCACGAAATACATATTATATGCATTTAGAGCACTACTAAGAACCACTCTGTAAATCAGGGCCGTAGCTAGAAGTGATCGATAGGGGGGGGGGTCTCAAGAGAATGTAGGGGGGCTCATAATTTTTTTTCTCTCTCTCTAACGCAGAAAGATAAATTAGTACATATTCACATTGTAGGTACAATGTTTCTCATTAAACTGTTGTAATAAATTCATTTTATGCTATGAAGAGAATAGGATGATGAAAATTTTGAGTGTATAACTGGTGTGAAATTAAACATCATGTTAACTTCATATGTATAAATAGAATGAGGGGGTGTTGAAACACATATTTTAGATACGGTTTATCAACTCTGCAAAACTGTGACAGGGTCTCAAAACTAAATTAGATTTTTGAACAGAATTTCATTTGAAATTTCGGAACATTTAGTGAAAACCTTGAAACTTTTTCCAGGAGGGCTCAAACTATTTTAGGGGAGGCTGACCCGCCCATAGCGCCTCCTTAGCTACGGCCCAGCTGTAAATCTCAGTTTTTCGAACATCTAGGTATCAATATAACTTTACTGTTAGAACAGATACAAAAAGTTTTCTGCGAGACTTTACAACAATGACATTGGTATCCAAGCATTATTTATTAGTAATTTCTTTAATAAATATTTACGAAAACAATTTTAGAAAACAACATTAGTACTTTTTAAGTAAGTGCATTTGATACTCTCACATGATACATTTTTTTCTATTACAGGTTAAAGTGCACATTGAACCCAAATAAAATAATGCTCATATAAAAATTTATAAAGAGCAGAATCATTGCATGTCAAAATTAATTGGGTTCATCGAGCGTCTCTTAGTAAAAAAATAAGTCTAAAACACAAAAAACGTCAAAAATGCAGAAAAAAGCCAAAACGCTCTACTTTCGGGCTATAATTTCCATGACTTACTATTTTATTTATCACGTAAAACTTATATTAACCCTTTCCGGCGCACTACTCTTTAAAATTGGAATTCAAAGAAAAAAAAATTAGGCAATCTATTTAGGCTTAGAGGAGTACACAGGTATTGTTTTATAAAGGTTTCACTAACCATTTTAATTATACAGCTATTGCCGAAGTGGTAACCTCCCATAAGTAAAGCACTGGCGCAGTGAGAAGAGCATTGCTGTGAAGCGCGTATAACAGTAAAGCATTTTACCTAATATTTAAAAACAGTAGAGTTTGATCTCTGTGGTGCTGCCATCTAGAACTCATAAGAAAGATTTAAAGTAGCCAATAGAGTAGTTTTTGAAATATTCACGGAGTTTTTGTGTCTCTAAACAAGGGAAACTTTAGGTGTTGCCGACCCGGCAACACTGCACGTTAAGGAGTTAAACAAAAATACATATCATTAACTATACAAAGCCACAGAACAATCATCTGAATTCGAAACTTTTTTTTCGGGTATATGATGGGCGAAAAATAGCCCTAATTGACCCACCTCCTTTAAGCGATGTAGCAGATTCAGTCTCCTTTTTCCTCTCTTGGATCAAAGTTAACCTGATGACTGTAGAATTTGTAATTTCTTCAGAAAGATGCTCAGGTACTACTTGCTTATCCCTTCGACCAAAAAACTATCGCCAAATTATAACATTACATGTCAATAATGGATGATTGTAAATGTCAGATTCACTTGACATTAACTACGATACACGTGTTTGTTATGTCATCAAGTGATTTTTAATTCAATTTTTTATTTGGGTTTTTTATTGTGTTTTGCTTATTTATTTGTTCTTCCGTTATTTAACATAAAAGTTACATCAATTTATATAATTTGGCGAACAGCTTGGTGATTTCTATAGTTTGGCGAAACGGGTCGATGGAATAGCCAAGAAGTACGGATGCTCAAAATAATTTCATGTGTCTATACGGATAAGAATTTGTGGTTTTATTTTGCATTATTTGAAGAAGTTATGGAATGAGAAGAGTACGAATTTCTGAGATTCCCTGAAACATGTTTTCTGTAGAATAGGGAGTGCAAAGTATTTGTTATATGTTTACATTTCGTATAGTGTTGATTGTAAGAATTCTCTTTTTCAAAAGCTAATAAAGTTTAATTTGTAAGGGGAGCTTATAGTTTCAGCTAGGTGGAGAGGCCTACCATATAGCTTAAGCTTAACAAGTCCCCCCTAAGGGGAGCTAATATTCGAGATTTAGTATTGGATATGGTACAGTGGCCGAAATATTTTGTATGTCCTTGTAAATACTATCTGCTTTCTAATATACAGGAAGTAACTAGTAGTAAACCTCCGCACCGTATATGAATTTCATTAAATGTGAAATGTTTTAATAGTATTAAGACGCTGTTATGTAACGGAATGCTTTTGATTGTCCCTGTCATTAGACTATGCATCTGATTTTCATAAAATTTGAAATGACTCGACAAAATTATACAGCAATTATATACTTCAAATTTCAGGCGATTCGGTTGGGTAGTTTTTGCTATGTTACATGCGGACAGATGGACATGAACGACGACTATAGATGCTACTTGTTTATATGTATACGAACGTACCTAAAAAGGAATTATTTGAATTATCCCCTTTAAAATACTCCATTCTTTACCACACAATATTTAAAATCTTTCTTTATAATTAGTTAAAAAATATTTTAACAATAAAGCGTCTATCATCTTAAAATTGCTTCCAACTTCTTTATCCCGTCTGATAACAAACATGCTTTGTATAATCTTTATATCTTGTTATTTTTAAATTCATTTACTTTCTGACTTAATAAATAAATAAATAATAATATGAAATAAATAATCATACGTTTGTAACAGTGTATATGTCTATATATATTTAAAAGTAAGTAAATATCTTCACCAAAATTATTTCCTATCACCAAAATCTCTGTCAGTTGTCTCACCTTGCCCTTCCCCTATATCATCTTCTATTGTCAAATTGTATAAAATTTTAAATTAATTTTTTCTGCTCTGTTTGTGAATTTATTGTAACGATATTTAATTAATAATCTATATTCCCTGCCCCAAACACCTCCCCAAAATGCATTTTTTAGGTGCGTTCGTAATTATGTAAATCCGTAGCAACTATAGTTGTCCTTGAAGCCGTCCTTCCGCATATAACATTTTAAAATCTACCCAACGGAATCATTTGAGATTTAAAATATATAATTATTAGATAATTTTGTCGAGTCATTTCAAATTTTATGAAAATCGGATGCATAATTCAATTACAGTGACAATCAAAAGGATTCCGATACATTACGGTCAATGGAGAGAAAAAAGTTTCTAGTGCGTTTTATTGTTCTTACACTCTTTCGAACATGATAAAATTGGTATGCATATATGAAGTATATGCTGTAATATACACTCAAGAGCCAAAACATTATGACCACCTGTCAATAACGAGTTGTCCCACTTTTGGCGCGCAACACAGCTTCAACCCGCTTTGGCATGGATACTACAAGTCCTTGGTAGATGACCGGAGACAGGTTGTACCACATGTTTAAACAACGGTCACGCAAATCCGAGATATTGCAAATTGGTGGACTATGAACTCTGAGCTGCCGTTCCATGAAATCCCAAATGTGTTATATCGGATTGAGATCTGGTGAGTTAGCCGGCCAGGACATTAACTGGGATTCAGCATTATGTTCCTGGAACCACTCCAACACAATTTTATCCTTGTGACACGGGTCGTTGTCCTGTTGGAACATTCCATTTCCGGCTGGAAAAACAGGGGCAACTGGTCCGCAATGATGTTCAGATACCCTGTAGCATTCATGGTCTGCTCTACCATAACCACGGGTCCCAGATATGCCCAACAGAACGTCCCCCAAAGCATAATACCGCCAAAACCGGCCTGTGTATGACCTACAGTACATTGAGGGAGCAACCGTTCGCCTGGAAGACGGCGTATCCTGACACGGCCATCGGCGTTATGAATCACAAACTGTGATTCATCTGACCAGGCAGTTCTTTCCCACTGATCCATGGATCAGTCGCAATATTCCTGGGCTTAGCGCAGGCACAGTTGGCGATGACGCTTGGTCAGCAAAGGTACACGTGTGGGACGTTTGCTGCGTAGCCCCATATCCAACAGTGTCCGCTGAACAGTGTGCTCCGATACTATTCTACTTGGATCTGCATTGTATTGGGCTGTCAGCTGAGCCACTGTCTGGCTCCGGTTTTGCTTCACCATGCGAGACAGTCTCCGACGACATTTTCCCTTGATAGCATGTGGATGTCCAACACCATGTTGTCTACTGGTGGTTTCACCGCCATTCATCCACTTTGCATACGTACTAACAACTGTAGATCTCAAAAAACCCACGAGTAGTGCAATTACGGAAATACTTGTTCCGAGCCTTCGAGCCATTACAATCTACCCTCTATCAAAGTCGCTTAGATCCGCAGCCTTTCGCATCACACATAGAAGTAAGTGAAATAATTATTCTTCAGACTCTCCAGCAGCAGTTAAATACCATTTCCACCAGATCACGTGCCTTCCACGTCATCCAGGCGAGTTCATTGCAAAATGTAGGGGTGGTCATAATGTTTTGCTCTTGAGTGTATATTCTGTACAATCTGTGGTGCAGAGAATGTTTGTTATTGATTTACAAGGCCATACAAAAGTATCCCATTACGTAATTATATATTGAGACATTGTTTGATGCGCGTTTTATTCGTATTAAAATATTTAACGTTGTAAGAAATTGAAATACGTTGCTGAGGATTACTACAAGCTATTTCCTGTATAATAGTAAGCAGATAGTATGTACAGGGATTGATAAAATATTTCGGCTACTATACTGTATCTGAAATACTGTATACTATTGCCCCAAGATCTGAATATTTTTAGGTGCGTTCGTAATTATGTACATACGTAGCACCGATAGTTGATCAATCCGTACATCTGTCCGTCCATCTGTCTGCCCGCATGTAACAGAGCAAAAACTATCCAACCAAATCGTTTGAGATTTAAAATATATAATTTTTGCATAATTTTATGAAAATAGGATGTATAGTTTAATTATAGAACAATGAAAAGTATTTCATCGCATTGCGGTCAATAGGAAAAAAAAAGTTTAACCCTTTCCAGAAAGTGCAAAATCCGTTAGTACAATAAGAAGTTATCAACTGACACCGGAATTCACAAAAGAAATTTTTTAGATATCTTGAATTTGAATTATTTTAAGCTTTTATTGTAAGTGTAAAATTTCACTAAAATATTATTGGTGCCGTTTGCAAGTTTCCAATAAAAGTTAGGAATCCCAGACCGCGCACAGTGTGCCTGAAAGGGTTAAAGTACATTTCAATGAAGTTATGCTCTTTCGAATGTAATAGATTTGACATGAATCTATGAAGTGGATTCTAAAATATACATTCTGTACAATCTGTGATACAAATATTATTTATTACTAACTTATAGGGCTACTCTAAAGTATTCCACTGCATTAGGGTTTAAGGAGAAATATTGCTTGAGGCGTGTTTTAATTATATTAAATTATTTCATATTTTAAGAAATAAATATACGTTGCTGCGGTTTAATACAAGTTATTTCCTGTATAATAGAAAGCAGATAGTATTTACAGGAGGGCACAAAAGATTTCGACGATTATATTGTATCCGAAATACTGTATACTATAATAGCAAGATCTGAATATTTTAAATTTCGTTGAACTACGGACGCACCTCATTTGCTACACTTAACGTGCAATTTCCAACTTGTTTCTCTAATTCTCAGTAAACATGGTTTTAAAACTTTTTTTCTTTGCTTTATTCGTAGATATTTTGTTACAATAATTAGAGGATTATTTAAGTTAAGTATTCCCCCGCATCCAAAAAATTTTGTTTCTCCCACATACAAAACTAAAAATTATTTTTAAAGACTTTTATACTGTACTGTTATTTTGTTGCAACAATAAATAAACAATGATCTAACACTCCCATTAAATTTTCAATCTTTATCTCCAGAAAATTGGGTGGATTTCTAGACATGAGGGGGGGGGGGCAAAAACCTTGTGTTATTTGGTAATTCTCAGCCTTGATTATATATTCTGTAAAGAGGGATAGGGACATTATTCTAAAATTTATAATTTACAGGGTTACTATAAAATAATCATTCAGTTTCGTAACTTGATTTATTCAAAAGTATTATATTTACAAATATGATTGATGTATAAAATAACCACAAAATATCCAAGCTTGTACGCCCGTTGGAGTGAAAACACTAGTTCGAGTGTGTGCACCAGATGATTTGGCAGCACTAGTTCAAATTTGTAAACCAGTTTACATGGCAGCACTAGTTCAGTATCTGTAAATAATTCATTTCAGTCTCCTTTGAAATGGAGGTAAAGCAAGAAAAGTGTTTCTGCATCTTAGAAGATGAAAAATGTCCGTCTGTCGTACCAGTGCAACATCCTTTCAGAAGGCGGTACAAAAATTACCGCCTTGTATTAAGAGCATTGAATTGAACTACCTTCTGCCTGGACTTGTGACTCAGAGGCACACATAAAACATTCGTAGAGTGAGCACAAAACTTGGATATTATGCAGTTATTTTCATATATCGATCCGGTTTGTAAATATATATATGTATATACATATATACTGGGTTTAAACAATTTAGTAAAATTTGTAAGAAAATGTCTAAAACAGCAATAGTGTGATTCAGAACTATGCAAAAATTTCATTCTCCAATTCACAACTTTTAAGATTTTTTATATGAAACATAACAATCTTGACACCCGAAATTCTTTTTTATCAGTATGGAAAAATGCAAATGAGTTAGTCTAGCTCATATGATGGAGATTGATTTTTTAAAGGAATTGTGCTAGAAAATTATTTTAAATATCTTGAAAAATCAGTTAAAGTAGTTTTCAAATAACTTAGTGCATTGTTTGCTTTATTTTATGGTTAGAAATTATTAAATTTGAGAAAAAGGAGAAATGAATTGTTGGCACTGTCTATATGTCAGCTTTACTCACAGACATGCTTTATAACACAGCATTATGTTTTTAATTTGTAAAAAATATCTCTAGTTTATGGCACAAATTTAAAAGAGCTTCGGTTATTTTAATCTAAGTAACACTTTTATTTGAATCTAGTTTCTAAGTATATGCATTAGTGATTTCTTAGAATTGAAGACTTGGACAGGAATTGTAAATTTTACTTAAAAGTAAAAATATCATTTTCCTGTTTTTTTTTTAAATAGAAGAATACTGTTTGAAATGAAATATGGGGTGGGGGGGGGGGTAGGGCACTTCTCTATAATGGTGCTTTTATTTCTATTTCAGTGCAAAAATCCATTTTTAAAGAAATTATTAAACATACAAGTATTGTTTAATAAAAAGATATTTTTTTTCTGGATCTAAATTAAAAGATAATAAAACAAGGTACATATTTAAGTCAAAGAAAATTATTTGCAAAATATGTGTTTATTACAAACATTTGTAATTTGTTAAATGTTAATGTTAACCAATAAAGCAATTATATTATAAATAACTAAAAAAGTGTTACAGAATTTACGAGGGCAGACTAGTGGTAATCGGCAATTAAAATATATATATATATTTCCATTTACGTTGAGAATGTTACTTAGAACATTTAAAAAGTATATAGAATATAGTAAGTAAAATATTTCTTTAACATTTTATTCTACAAAACTAATTTAGTTTAAATGTAATTATTAACATTAAAATATTTTTTATACTAAATACAGATGCACTTATTACAGATTTAGATCTTTATATTGAAAATTTAATAATAATAATAAACTCATGGAAGTTATATTAAAGGATGCCTCTATATTTAATGTAAAAAAAGTTGATATTTATAAAATTTTGTAGCATAAAACGTGAAAGGCATACAGAAATTGTTGCAGAATATTTGGCTTAGTATTTATTAGATATTTCTTATTCTTTCAAACTTCCCTAATTGGTATTAGCTTACCTCTTTAAGGGTACAGTGGACTTTCAAAATTGCAAAAAAATCATCAAATTGTCGAATTTTCATTTTTAGCATAATAAAGTTATATGAACTCCCTGCTATTGAAAAGAATTTTTCGATTTCGACTATTTTTACTTGAGTTACAAGCATTTTTATCCAATCAGCTGATTCTGCCACTCTCCTTTGTTTACATTTTTGCCGATTCGCATCCGTAAAATGCAGCCTAGTTTTTAGTTTTACCTTACGAAATGTTATTATTTTGCACTGAATACTTGTTAATTTTGTGATTTCGCAAAAGAATACTTTAACTGTTTCTTTTAGCGTTTGTTTACAATGTATTTAGAGGAATTACTTTTTGTCCCCAATCTTTTTAATGTAAAATAAAAGAAATATATTAATATATTTCACAAAAATTTGTAGAATAAGATGTATTTATACCATGAATATTTCTAGAAAAATTAAAAAAAAATCATTAGAAAATACAAAATGTTATTTTTGAGAAGATTTTTTAAAATTCAGCTATTTTACGTCCTTTGCTTGAATTACTGTCGAATATTCCACATATTTTATGTGAATTTACCATAAAAACATAAAACACTTACATATAAGCTAGAAATGATATTATATGCCTTATATATAATTACAAATTTTAATTTTTTTTCGCCAAAATTAACTTTCATACTATATTAATTTCTTTATAACAATATTCCGTATTTAGTTTAACTTATTAAATTAAAATCTTGTTTCTAGATCTAATCTATTAATCTTTATGGAAACGATATAAATTCTTAATTCGCATTAAAAAAACATTTATTGCAATACGTGTAATTTTAAAAGATGGCTCTAAATTAAAAATATTCTTAATTAAACTTTATTTCTTAATATTCCAAATAAAATTCATTTTTTATATGTTTTTATCAACCCTTTTGAAGAAAGTCTTATTAAAATTATTTCAAAACCATACCTTTCAAAAAATATCATTATTTTTATTTATCTATTTATTTATTTTTCTCCCTTCAACATTCAATATGTGTGCATAACAATAAATTCATTTCTTTTCTTTTTCTCTTAAAATTTATCGTCTGCAAAAAAAAGATCTTTTGCACAGGATATTTGAAATTCTGAGTCGATTATAAATTAGTTAAATAATATTATTTTTAAATAAATTATCGTCTGTGGAATATTGTCTTGACTCTGGGCATGAGTTATGTTTACATAAAAGAATGATGGTTCGAGAGTAAAGAATGTTCTAGAATTTTCTTTTTAGATTGAAGAGGAGAAGCCTCGAGATGAGAAGGAAGATTCTTCGGGTTTTTCGTCGATGAGTACGGCTCGCTGAAATAATGTTGGAATATTTCGGTAAAAAACAGTTTACAAAAGGAGCCTTTTCCGTTATCATGACTACAGTTTAATAAGTTAACTTACAGCATCCAATGAGTAATTTATTGGATCCTCTACATCTATTTATTTTGTTTTTTTCCTCGTTTGCCATGACTTCTGTGCGGTAGAACGGGGACCCTGGCGATGATGTCTCTGACTCCTAACTTTAAAATGTCACATATATAATTGAAACTATGTAAGTAGGAAAATATTAAGCAATTATAACCATTGTAGTTACTAAAACCTGTTTTTTCAGAATGAATATTTTCGTCGTTTTCATGATTTCAAAATGATCCATGCGAAATTCTTTATGCCCAATTTTTCTGATTTTTTTTTTTTGTTTAAAATGCTCTCTATGTATGTGTTAACAAATGTTACTAAAAATAAACTTTTTAGGAGCATTTAAATTTTTAAAATGTCAGTTAAATGAAATTTTTAATGATTTTTTAACGAAAAGTACAAAAGAATGAAGTTACAATCTTTTTTTTTATGTTTTACAAGTAATATGGTAAAAATGCTTAGTAACATTTGTTAACACATACATAGAGAGCATTATAAAAAAAAATCAGAAAAATTGGGCATAAAGAATTTCGCATGGAGCATTTTGAAATATTGTCAATTTTCGTTAGTTTAAAAAAGAAAAATCTGTATCTCAAAAACTGTTGAATATATTTAAAAAAAAAAATGTGAAATAAGAGATATATACACTATGACTACTTCCAGAAATTTTTTAAAAAATTCATTGAAAATTTAAAAAATTAGTTTTGAGAGTCCACTGTACCCTTAAAGTTAAAATTCTAGTGTAAATTATGAGAAAAGTAGCTGTAACATTACTATAGTTTCTTAGAAGTGTTACAGATTTTTCTTATAAATGTTCTAAATTGAAAATGAATATACAAAAGTCTTTGTAATGCTATTGAAAGTTTCTTAATAAACATCTAAAAAAATACCTGTAACGGCTGCTAACAATTTCTTAGTTAAGCTAAAACGAAGTATCTGTAATAGTACTAACCATTTCTTAGTAAACATATTAAAGCACCTGTAACGGCTACTAAGAATTTCTTATCGAGATACAAGAGAAGTATCTATAAAACTACTATTAGCCATTTCTTAATAAAGTAGAGTAGTAGTAAACAAGTCTTAGTAAACAAGAGAAGTATCTGTAATATTACTACTAACCATTTGTTAGTAAAGATACAAGAGAAGTATCTGTAATATTACTACTAACCATTTCTTAGTAAAGATACAAGAGAAGTATCTGTAATATTACTACTAACCATTCCTTAGTAAAGATGCAAGAGTAGTATCTCTAATACTACTACTTCCCATTTCTTAGTAAAGATACAAAAGAAGTATCTGTAATACTACTATTAGCCATTTCTTAGTAAAGATACAATAGAAGTATCTGTAATACTACTAACCAGTGGCGTAGCAAGCGGGGGCATGTTAGCAACCTTTACATGGATACGGACATGGGAAAGAATTCTGTGCTGTGATTGGCCAATCGGTTCTCTCGTCCCTTTAACGAGAATTTAAATGGCGTTTTCTTTCGCTCTTTTAACCTCAAATAAAAAGACGTTTGTTTTGTTTATACTAGCCGTAAAAAAGTTGTTATTCGGATCTGTGTGATAGACAAGACTTCGTCATGGAAATAATTTAACATAATTTTTTCTTATTTACTTTTTTACAATTTTTATAATTGCATAGACGTGTATTTCTAATTTTAATGTTTAAGTAATGCATTGGCTCACAAATGAAGTCTAAAAAAAATGTGCATTCAGTATAATTTTGCACAAATAAGCAATGGTTGCACGAATCACAAAATATTAAAGTCATCCAAAAAGGAATAGTTAAAATTACTTTATCTAACAAGAAAACATAATATTTCTTGAAGATAAGAGAATGATTGTATTTATGATTAAAATGTCCATTTTCATTTAAAATTAGATATTGCAACCAGTGAATTAGCAAGCATGCATTTGGAGACTGAAATGAACTTTGCAGCCTTCAAGCACATTAAAGCTGGATTTTTTTTTTTTACACAATATTAAATTGAATAAACTTTGTTTCGTAAAACAATAATTCCTTATTGTTGCAGCTAGGTCGTAAAAATGGAGATAAAAAAATTTTAAATGTTCATTTAACTAACGTTTGATTTCTCGAGATCATTCCATTTTAAAACATTTAATCAGACGATATTACGGTGAACAAAAATGAATAATCGTCCAAAAATTGATATTTTTTCTTTGAAATTTCACATTTGTATAGATAAAATCATTGTGACTAAAAGTCTATAATACTGGACATCATAAAACCATATCGGTTTGTTGTTCTCTCTCGCCTGCACTACGATGAGTAACGTGTTTGTGAAGCACGACACTGCTCCATAACATAAGCCAATCACAGCACAGGATTTTCCCCCATGTCCGTATCCATGTAAAGGTTGCTTATATGCGAGCGGGGGGGGGGGTTCCGCCCCGGATGACATCTTCTTAGGGGTGTCCCCAACCTCTTTTTGCAAATCAATATATGTACAATCCTATAAGATTTTGGAAAAGAATTCTTAAATAAAATGAAAATTCTAGCGCACGACGTAACAATTAATTTCTTTTTCTTTGAGAATATGAAAATTCTCTAAATAAGATACGCACAAGAGAACAAAAGCACACACACAGCACACGCAGCACATTCATTAGATAAATATACAACGAATGTGTAGCGAAAGCAAACTTTAAAAGAAAGACTCATCTTCTACATATGGACATCGCATTGACTTATGCGGATTATGGGTTGAGAGATGAGTCGCTCCTGTGGATTTTTTTACGCAGGAGAACAAAAAGTAAATAAGGAATGGTATGGTCATTTGTTGTAATAACACATGATTGTGATAGAAAAAATATTACAGATAGGGTGGGGGGTGACACCATTTACATCCACCCGGGTGTCATCCATTCTAGCTACGCCACTGCTACTAACCATTTCTTAGTGAAGATACAAGAGAAGTATCTGTAATACTACTAATCATTTCTTATTATATAATAATTCATTATAATTTTTAATAATTCATTCTAGCCTTGTAAATTAATAATAACTTCTTTTTACTGCATATTTTACAGAATACATATTTTAGCGAACTATGCAGTTGCTTATAAAATTGTATATGATTGACCAAGTGTTATAACTTTAAAATTCATTTGAAACAATTTTCCCCCATTGCTCATAATGTAATGGAAAACTTTTAACTGTTTTAACAGAAACGTATTTACAGAAATAAAGTAATCATGATAGACGATTCATTTTCAATAGGGTTTGAGCTAGAGTAAAGGACAATAACGTCTAAAAATTTCATGATAATCTGAGCATATTTACGTGAGTTAGAGCGTGGACATACAGCCAGGCAAACCGAAAGCATTAACACTTGTCAACTTTGTTCTAAAGTGTTAAAAATATTTTTCAATAATTTTTCTAAATCTCGATTATAAGCTCCCCTTAGGTGGGTCTTGATGAGCTTAGGCCTCCCCTCATAGCTGAAACTATAGGCTCCCCTTAAAAATTAAACTATTTTGGCTTTTGAAAAAGAGAATTCTTACATTAGACACTATACGAAATGTAAAAAAAAAAATACTTTGCGCTCCCTATTTTACCGAAAATATGTTTCAGGAGACCTCAGAAATTCGTACTCCTTTCATTCAATAATATTTCTTCAAATAACACAAAGTAAGACCACAAACGATTTTCCACATTGACCACATTATAACTTGGAATTATTTTGAGCATCGGTACTTCTTGGTTATCCCGTCAATCCATTTCGCCAAATTATAGAAATTGCCAAACTGTTCCCCACATTATTAAAATTGATGTAATTTTTATGTTAAATAACGGAAGAACAAATGAATTAGAAAACAATCAAAAACACAAATAGAAAATTTAATTAAAATCACTTGATGACACTACAAACACGTGTGTCGTAGTTAATATTAAGTGAATGTGACATTTACGATCATCCATTATTGGCATGTATTCTTATAGCTTGCGGATAGTTCTTTGGTCGACGGGATAAACAAGTAGTAACTGTGCGTGTTTCTGAAGAAACAACAAATGCTACAGTCAATCAGGATAACTTTGGACCGAGAGAGGAAAAAAAACGACTAAATTTGACTCAGTACATCATTTGAGTTGACGGCAAATTTCTGGTCTCAAAAATATAAACAGATGCACTAATGTGTGGTTGCAGCTCCTTGTAAATAATTCGTGAAGGTTCCACTGTGACATAATGGATCAAGGTTTCGTAAGAATGGAACAAAGTTACCCTGATTGACTATAACATAATTTGTTTTAACAAATGTGGCATAGTAGACCTCAGTATCTCACATCAATTACATGATAATATGCATATTTCGAAAGAGTTAAATCATAGTCAGATGGGCGCGAGTTTTATAACTGAAGTCATAAACATTTTTTTTATGTATGATGGAAAATTTTAGAGATGGAATTTGATGAGGCAAGCAAATATTTCATTCCTTTTTTTCCTAATCTTTATTGACATTTAAAACTCACACCAGCCTGTTATTACACGAATAAAAAATCAAAACGGTCAGATTAAGCTAGCTTGAATTTAAGGAACTTAAAAGATTACTAGAGGTATCTGTATTGGCTTGGTAATTAAATTAGAATACTTTCTTTTAATGCAAGCTTGATGAGTAAAGCATAATTTTAAAACATGCATTAAAACATACATGAGAAAAGTTTAATTTTAAAATATTTTTACCAACCTTTACTTATATTTCAAATATTATAAGACTGTTTTTACCTTTTGAAATATTAGCATACTACTTTTTTTTTTCAATATTACTGGGAAGTGAGGAGGACCTGCTCTTTCAAAACAAACATTTTCAGCTTAAATATAAGAAAATCAAATTTACAATAAAAGAACTTTATTGTGAGAAACCAGAATTCACAAAAGTGTTCTTTAAAATTTAAATACTATCTATCATTATGATATTTTACAAGCTTATAATTGTAAAAAAATAGAGATTTGTAATATTTTCAAATAAAAAAATAAAATGGTTTTTGCAGGTGCTCATGGTTGTAGCACCTCATCTGTGAATTTGATGGTTTAATTAGTTAAATTTTTATTGTTCATTGTTTTTTTGTTAACTGTAGTAAACGGAAAGAAATATTTCTTTATTCTGGAATATGCTACGATTAGTTAACAGCAATTATCAAATTTTATTAGCAAAAGATGGCACAGATAGCTTTTTTGGAAATTATTTTTTTTATCTTTCATAAAATATTTTTCGTTAGTATGACATTACCAGATGCTTCCTTAAACAAATCTTTTGAAAAAATCTTGTAACACATATCTCTCACACAAAATGTTTCTCTTAAATATGAATTAAGGCATACCTCTGAGAAAATTTCTAGTTGCATATCAAACTCACAAAAGATTTCTTACCATAATGAATTGACAGATGCTTGCTTGAATTACACATTTAAGAAAATTTATTCTTTCATATCTCGAATAAAACATTCCTCACCAGTATGATTTAACAAATGCCTGCTTAAATTGCCCTTTTGAGAGAATTTCTTTTTGCATACTTCACATACAAAAGGTTTCTCACCAGTATGAGTTAAGAGATGTCTGCTTAAATCTGTCTTTCGAGAGAATTTCTTGTTGCATATATCACACACAAACGATTTCTCACCACTATGAATTAACAGATGACTGATTAAACTGCACTCTTGAAAGAATTTCTTTTTGCATGCCTCACATTCAAACGATTTCTCATCACTATGAGTTAACAGATGACTGCTTTAACTACTCTTTTGAGAGAATGTCTTGTTGCATACCTCACATTCAAAAGGTTTGTCACCAGTATGGTTTAACAGATGCCTCCTTAAATCATTCTTTCGAACGAATTTCTTCTTGC
The DNA here is from genome assembly GCA_964019185.1 of Maratus speculifer. Classification (NCBI taxonomy): domain Eukaryota; kingdom Metazoa; phylum Arthropoda; class Arachnida; order Araneae; family Salticidae; genus Maratus; species Maratus speculifer. Next base: position 357,551,664 of record OZ025296.1, read on the forward strand.
ATACCTCTTATTTAAAAGGTTTGTCATCACTATGAGTTAACAGATGTCTGCTTAAATGGCCCTTTTGAGAGAATTTCTTGTTACATACCTCACATTCAAAAGGTTTCTCACCAGTATGGTTTAACAGATGTCTCCTTAAATCATTCTTTCGAACGAATTTCTTGTTGCATACCTCACATTTAAAATGTTTGTCATCACTATGAGTTAACAGATGGCTGCTTAAATGGCCCTTTTGAGAGAATTTCTTGTTACATACCTCACATTCAAAAGGTTTCTCACCATTATGGTTTAACAGATGCCTCCTTAAATCATCGTTTCGAAAGAATTTCTTGTTGCATACCTCACATTGAAAAGGTTTCTCACCAGTATGAGTTAACAGATGGGTGTTTAAATGGCTTTTTTGAGAGAATTTCTTGTTGCATGCCTCACATTCAAAAGGTTTCTCACCAGTATGAATAAGTAGATGCCTCCTTAAAGCATTCTTATCAGATAATTTCTTGTTGCATATATCACACATAAACGGTTTCTCACCAGTATGAGTTACCAGATGTCTGCTTAAAGTACTTTTCCGAGAGAATTTCTTGTTGCATACTTCACATTCAAAAGGCTTCTCCCCAGTATGAATTAACAGATGGTTTCTTAAACAGCTCTTGCGTGAGAATTCTTTGTTGCATACCTCACACAAAAAAGAATGTTTTGGGAGAAATTCGTCCATAACTCACAAATAAAAGGTTTTCCAGGCTGTGACTTAGAAGCTGCTTTTTTCAAAAAGTTCTGATAAGAAATACTTTGCTGCATTTGTTTTACACAGTAACATATTTTGGGGGATGTGATGCGTTAGATTAACAGTTTTATGCATCTGCAATAAAATAAAATTAATTCATATCAGTTTTTACATTTCATTAAAAAATAAATGAATAAACTTATCACGCAATTTTAAAATCAATATAAAAATAAATTGTAATAAAATTATAACCATACTATTAACAACTAAGAAAAATCATGCGTTAAGCATAGATTATGAAGCACTTTCCTACACTTCATGAAATCTTTAACAAAACTTCGTTAATTAGGGAAATAAGGGTATATCTCAAATATGTATTCCAATACTTTTGAACAGCCCTGTACTTGACCTGTCACTTGAAGTACACATTATAAAATGGGAAAATTAAGTTTAGAAAGAAAAAAGCTTAAAATTTCTTTTTGAGCAATTTGTACTAATAAATGGGAAACATACATGAAACCTTTTGTTCAGTCCTGCAGTTTACTTTGTACCTTTATTACACGTTAGTAAGAAGCTAAAATTCATTTTAAACTAAAACACTTTTAAAACAACTGAAATCACATTGTTATAGATTATCATTCATAGGTGTCCATGTACACAATACTTTGCGTGACCCTGTATCTATCATTTTATCAATATTCTGTAAACATTTCTTTCTAAATTGAATGCAGTTCAGTTCAGCGTAAATACATAAACCTTATTTAGTGTTTATTATATTATATGTATACCTTATTACCACCTTTAAGTAATTGGCTCTCATACTCAGTAACATTGGCAAGCTCTTTTGGATAGCCCTGTATATAAACTGTAACATCTATACACACCCTTATAATGAACAAAGATTTAGTGAAACTTAAATGCGTATATCATAATTAAAATGTATTACATCCATCCATCAGCCATCATCGGAAACATATACAGACCGTCGGAAGGAATATACTATTTGAAACCATTTGTGTGTCCCTGTAAATGCAATGTACTTCATATTATGCAAGACAGTATCGTATAATTTATATAAAGCGTCAGTGACACATATCAGTTTTGTTATACATGAAACAGTTTAATATATTTTTAAATGTCGCACACTATTTCCCCCTCCCCCTTTACCATTATCCAATGGAATTATTTTGTGAGTAAATTCTTAGCAAACTTCAATATTTCTACATATCAAACACAATTTTCCAGTCTTTGTTTGAGTATTTTTTTTTTCAAATTGACTTTTATGAATCTAGAATGTTATATCTTCATCATTAAGAAAGAGAAAGATCACACAGAGATAATTCACAATGATGTGTTTACGAAACTTTAAGAATAAAATTAATTAATGAGTTTATGTCCAAAATACTCTCTTTCGACTATGAAGGCAGCAAATTTATAAAAAGAGGGTAACAGATTTTTGTTATTATTGTTATTATTACTTTTATTATTTTACAAGATGAGAAATCGTGTTATTTTCCCTATTAAAGCTATTTATTTCTTTTGATTTTTTAGAAACTTTTAATTAGAAATTAGCGTCGTATCGTAATTGATTTTCTATATATTTTTAATACCTAACAAATAATTCGCATTACTTTGTAATGTCATAGTGAATCAAAGAGAGCAGTCAAAAAATGTATTCGTTTCAAGATAAAATGCATAATAAACTATTAGAAAAAAAAATAAAACTTTTATCAATTTATAAATTTTCAAATTAAGATATGCTTTTTTTAACTATCTTATTGATAACTTTTGCATTTTCTATGTTTGAAAATAAAATTTTTAAATGAATTAGATTTTAATATATTTAAGACGGGACTTTTATGTCACAGTGGTGTTAAATCGGTGTTGTTTGCATCTCCTATACCAAACTGTATAAAATTTTCATCCAAAATAACAACCATTAATTTAAAAATTTAAACTTTTCTTTATTTAATTATGAATCATTAAATTTAATGTGTGTCAATATCTGCCATTAAATGTAATGAAGATTAATATTTTGAAAGAACTGTAAATATTTTGAATAAAATCATTCTCGAATTTTGCAATGCATTGTATTTTCTGCATCAACTAAGAACTGAATGAACATACGAAAATGACAATGGCTTGGCAGGCCACAGAAAAATTCCTGGTCGGCCAATTGTGCCCCGCAGGCCACATGTTCGGCATGCCTGGTTTAAAAGATTATCTATGATAGAAATGACTAGCTATGTTGAAACTTCTCCATGCTATCCTGTAATTTGGCAATCTTCAATGACTGCTTGGGTGTTGCCTAAGATGCCTTCATGAAGAAGGGGGCTCATGAAGAAGAATCAAGCATTGAGCATCAATTTAGATACAGTCTCTAAAATATGCTAGTTATAAAATAATTAATTTCTCAAAAACCTATCGTATGAATGCCATGAAAATTTGTTTTTAGGATAATTGAAGGGTGTTGAGTTCATTAACGCTTTCAGAATTTGGTGCTTCTATAGAAAAAGTAAAATTAGAGTATGTTTTAATATCTAGATGACCCCCCCCCCCAGCCTAAGAAATTCTACATACATCTTTTAAAAGTAGACTTTATGTTAAATAGTTAAGTATCAATAATTTTTTCTATGATAATTTGTTGAGGAGTTCAGGTCCTGACTATTGGATGGGCACCCGGGGCCCATATCCTGGGCACAAAATTTCATCTAAGTAATTTCCATTAAATAATCATAATTGTGAAAAGAATGTAATATTTGAAATATTAATGGGATGAAATGACAAAAATATGTTTGAATATATGGTTAAAAGCACATTTCAATAAATAGTACGAATTTTGGTAATTCTAGGTTATCCCGTCGACCAATTTCGCCAAATTATACAATAATTGTTGACAATTTTTATTTTAAATAACGAAAAAACAAATAATTAGTAGAATATTAATAAAAATATTAATAAAAAGTCGAAATAAAAATCACTTAATGACATTTTAAACACGTGAATCGCATTTAATGACATTGAATGTGACATTCACGATCATCCATTATTGGCATTTAATCTAATAGTTTGGCGAAAATTTTTTTGGTCGATGGGATAACCTAGAAGTACCCCATTTTTTTATATATATAGTATAGTCTAAAAAACTTTTTAAAATTTTCGGAAAACTTAATTTTTTGACTAGAGTCACAAAATTAACCAATTACAGGGAGCACGAAAATTTTAAAGTGCCCTGGACACAAAAACTTATGTTCAATTTCCTCTGTGTTTTTTATATTTGTTATTATTACCTATAAAACTCTTTTTTTAATCATTCTTATATTTCTAAACTACATTTAGAAAATAAAATGTAAGATAAATTATTTTACGATGTTAAAATTACACTACCTAGCAGTGCCTGATTTAGGGCAGGGCCTTCGGGGCACAGGCCCAGGGGCCCCCAATTTTCAGGGGCCCCCAAATGCTGCTGAATGGTTTTCAATTATTGCCCAAAATCAATACTACAACTTACAAAATCGCCATCTTTCGGTAAATAATATAAATGAACAAATTTTTCTTCCAAAATATAATCTTTTAGATATTTTTATAAAATATTAAAATTCTGGATGTTTTGATTTAATATGTGATTATTTTCACACGCTTCTCTTAAACAATTTAAAATATTTTTCAGTGCATATAAAAGGAATATTATTATTGCCTTTTTCATGAAATTTTATCTTAGTTTTATCAGTTTTTAGTTTTTTAAGAGCTCAGTTTATATCCACTGAATCTCAATTTTTCTTGCATTGCATATAAAAATGAATTATTTCTTATCAAATATAATTGTTAGAATATGATGGAAAGTGTTGTTTTCAATATTTTGATCTCTTTTGACTTATTGGTTTTGGCTCATTTTTTGCTTTAGTAGAACAACTTTTATTATTATTATTTTTTTAATTATTATGTGGTAACTTTCGTTATTTCAATGAAACTTTACATTTTATAGGGGAGGCCAGATATAAATTTATTGAAAATATGTTTTAGTTAGTCTTTTAAGAGCCGTTTTTGTTTGTTTGTAGGATTTAATTTATTCATTTGATATTTGTTGTAAGAACAATTCTTTGTAAATTAATTTCTTATTTAATAAAATTAATAGTAAAAACTTCAGAATATTGATGAAAAAATATGCTTCTTCTTTCCGTAGCACCCTTTTTTTTAATGACTGTTTAAATTATGCTGTATCTGACAACAATTCTCTGAACATCAAACATCATCTGAACATCACAGAGACATTTAAATACCCTAAATATATTTGTAGGTGATTAAATTAAACTTGCATGTCTATTAATGCGTATAATTCTATACAAACTTTGATAAAAAAAACATCAGTTTTTTAAAAAGAAACAGAGTATCTACTGATGTTATTGAATGAACTTATTGTGGATGAAATCTTTCTTGTCTTATATATAGGAAAATTTGCAGTTTTATAGAGAAATATTTGATATTTAAACTGGAACGGAGAGTGTTTAGGGGAATTATTTTAAGTAACATTTATGCTGAAGGTACAAAATAGCTCATTTTAAATACAGTAGACTCCCTAAAATCTGAAACTCTCTAAAATCCACGATTAATTTACAGATGTAAACAATGAAACATTCAGTTCAGATGTAGGGGCGAAATTTGACTTTTTTATTTTTATAACAATTCCATATATATTTTAATTTGTAATTTTCGTTAATATTATTGATTTCACATGTTTTTATGAAAGAAGAATAAATTTATTTTTGAAAAAATTAAAATATTGCTGATATTAGTGGTACCGTAAAATGCCGTTAATCCGCCCCAAAAAGTGACGAAAAATCGTACAATAGTTAGAGAGGGGCGCTTACACAGAATTTTTCCGCGACCGTTCAACAAAATTTACAGGAATGAATCTTGATGAAATGAATGAATCACGAATTTCGATACTTGAAAACATTTTTTTAAACGTAAATTTTGTCGAAAAAAGGAGAAATTTGTAAAAAAAAAAACTAAAAAAGCACGAAATCAATTTAAAAATCTCGTAAAAACGCACATTTCATCAAAAATTCATGATTCATTCATTTCATAATGATCCATCCCATTCTCAATTGCCTTTGAGAATGGGGAGGGAGGACGCTTTCTCCGGATTTTTTGAAAATATCAAATTCTTTATAAAGTGGGGAGGTTGGCGTTTGATCGGGAAGAGCAGATTAACGGAATTTTACGGTAAACAGAATCTTTTTACCACATACAGTGTCTCACATAAGTGATGGGACACTTGTGCTTTACAAAAGGAAACTAATCAAATAAATTAAAAAAAATGTATACGCATTTATTTGTGGGTGTGTTTCATACTTAAATTTAGTAAAGATTATTACATAACATACATTTTGTCAAAATATTAAAATATTAATTTAATAAAAATACAAATGTTTAGAACGGAGCAAAAAATAGCTCACATAAGTGATGGGACACCATTATATATGCAACAAAAATCGTCTGAAATAAGCAATAAAAATATTTTTTGGGGTTTTATTTTTACTTAAAAGCAATTGGCAATAATTTATAAAATCGTCTGCAGTATTTCTCTCCAGTTTGTTTTGGAATTTTTGTGTTTTTTAGCTCTGTGTAGCCATGAATGCTAAACGAAAAGAAACTTCGCCTGAAATTCGAAAATTAGTTATTAATCTGCATATTGAATGTGGAAAATCCATTAGAAAAACTGCTGAAACAGTTAACTTGAGTCGTTCAACAGTTTCAATATCATTAAACGATATAAAAAGAATCATATGATTCAGGATAAAAGAAGACCTGGCCGACCATCAAAGCTATCCAATGGAATAAAGCGAAATATTAAAATTATCGTTCGAAAAACTTTAAATGCGAAATATTAAAATTATCGTTAAAATTATCGTTCGAAATATTAAAAAAAATCCAAGAAATAGTGCTTCAAAAGTTGCTGCTGATTTACAAGCATTATATGGAATAATTGTTAATCCTGAGACTATTAGAAGGGTAATTCGATCTGCTGGATATCACAGTAGAGTAGCCAGGAAAAAATTCTTCGTAAGTGAAAAGAATAGAAAACTCAGACTAGCTTTTGCAAAATCCAACATAAATAAGAATTCTGATTACTGGAATAAAGTTATATTTGCTGATGAGAGTGAATTTAATATATTTGGTTCTGACGGTAGAATCTTGGTGTGGAGAAAACCCAGGGAAGAATTTCGCAAACAGATCTTGGTACCAACAGTAAAACATGGTGAAGGAGGAGTTATGGTATGGGGGTGTATGTCGTCCGCTGGAGTTGGTAATCTTGTTTTTATTCACAGTATAATGGATCAGTACAAGTATATTGATATTTTAAAGCAAAATTTGAAATCTTCAGCACGAAAATTGAACCTTCATAATGATTTTAAATTCTACCAGGACAATGACCCCAAGCACACTGCTCTAAACGTTAGACTCTGGCTGCTATATAACTGTCCTGAAATAATAAAAACACCACCACAATCTCCAGACTTAAATCCCATAGAGAATATTTGGCAAGAATTGGAATCAAGAATTCGCAAACACACCATTTCTTCAAAACAACAACTAAAATTGGTGCTTCAAGAAGAATGGGGTAAAATCATTCCAGAAATCACAAAAAAATTAGTCGAATCCATCCCAAAAAGATTAAATCATGTTTTAAAAGTAAAAGGAAATCCAACAAAATATTAAAATCTTTTAAAAAGTAAAATTTTTGGATAAATATTTGATGGAAAAGTAAGTGTCTCATCACTTATGTGAGCCATATTTTGCTCCGTTCTGAACAATTGTATTTTTACTAAATTAATATTTTGACAAAATGTATGTTATGTAATAATTGTTACTAAATTTAAATATGAAACACACCCAAAAAATTTTTGCACATGTTTGTTTATTTATTTTATTGCAGTTTCTTTTTATAAAGCACAAGTGTCCCATCACTTTTGTGAGACACTGTATATTTATGTATTTACTAAACATTTTGGGGGGTAAACCTGAAATAAAACTTCCTTATTTTATGATTTTGATGAGAATTAATAATGTATTTTTATAAAGCAAATTTACTATGAAAAATGCATCTAATGTTTATAATAAATATTTAATCTTACATTATTGATTTTTAACTTGACGTTTAATTTTAATATTTTAATCATGTTAAAAATTATTTAAAATTTTATTATTTTAGTTTATTACTTATTTTAATGTTTTATTATACTATAAGCCTTTACAATAGCTTCAATTTCATTGTTAATTACATTCAAGTTACTGTTTAAAAAATGTAAACAAAGCAATGACCAGGAATCCACAAATTTCTAAAATCCGCAAAACCTCTGGTCCCAAGCTATGCAGATTTGAGGGAGTCTACTGTAATTTTATAGAATCAAAAACTATGCATAGCCATTTAAATACAACTGTATTTGAGAGTTTTTTTGTACATTTTTATTCATATCATTTCATTAGAGTTTATTTCACATTTCAAAAAATGCATTTTTTTATCTATTGTTGTCAAACTTAAAACAATAGCTGAAATCTGCAACACTAAAATCCACACATCTTCACAAATATAAACAATGAAACTTTGAGTTTAGATACAAGGACAAAATTATAGAACTTTTTTAATTTAAAATGTTTCATACACATATTAATTTGTAATTCTGATAAAATTATTGAACTCATGCTTTTTCAACAATTTAATCATTTTACAAAATATCTTTTTTTTTATCATTTTAGTTTATTATTACTTTACTTAATTATTTTAATACAGTAGACTCCCTCAAATCTACACAGCTTAGAATAAGAGGTTGTGTAGATTTCAGAATTTTGCAGATTTCTGGTCATTGCTTAGTTTATGTTTTTTTTCCTCAGCAATTTGAATTTAATAAGGCAATTAAAATTATAATGAATGATTATAATGCAGTAAAATATTTAAAAAATTTCGTAAAATAATAAACTAAAAGGATAAAAAGTAAGATAACTTAAAACTGATTGAAATATTAATAGTAAAGGTCAAGTAAATATAATTAATAATGCATATTGAATTTGCATAAAAAAGATGCAATGAACTTTCCTCGATTTATTCTATGGCACTTTTCTTATGAAAAGTATTCTCTATTAATTTACATTAAAATCATTGTAATAAAAAACAAAAAAGCTTGATTAATAGGGTATATAAATATATTTGGTCAAAAGATTATGATTACCCCTGTTATTAACAATAGCTTGATTTAAAACAATTATATATGCTCTTTTCATAAAAAAAAATCAAATTCATTTATATTGGCATGAAAATACATATGGGATGAAATAAAAGTAAAAAAAATTACAACTTTATTCCTACATCTGAAATGAAAGTTTCATTGTTTACATCTATTAATTATGTGTGCATTTTAGGGATGGAGATTTGAGGCAGGGCTAAGGCAGCTAAAGGGGGGGGGCTATGGGTGGTTCAGCCCCCTCTAAAATATTTTGAGCCCCTCTGGAAAAGACTCCAAGGTTACTAAATAAATTTCTGTTCCGAAAATTCAAATGAAATTCTGTTAAAAAATGTAATTTTGTTTTGTGACCGTTTCACAGTTTTGTAGAATTATTAAATTGTAATTAAAATAAGTGTTTTAACACTCGCTAATCCTATTTGTACATATATGAAGCTAACATGATGTTTAATTTTGCACCAGTTATACACTCAAAATTTTCATCATCATATACTTTTCTTAGCATAAAATGAATTTATTACAACAGTTAAATAAGAAACATAATACCGACAGTATGACTATGCACTAATTTATTTTTCTGCGTCAGAGACCGAGAAAAAAAATTTATGAGCCCCCCCTCCCCCCTATTGTTCACTTCTAGCTATGTCCCTGATTTCTGGGAGTCTACTATATAATAAAATACATCGAACAGCAAACCCAGCCATTTTAATAGACTTCGATAAGATGGAGCCATGTTAGGCTTAATTTTGAATTGAGATGAGTATGAGAAAACTTATGTGCCCAATTACAAATGTTTCCTACATGTTATCTTTTCTGTTTAACAAAAATTTCTATAAAACATTTAAAATTTCAATGTTTTGCGTAGGTTAAAGCCATTTCTGAAATATAGTTGAAAGCAACATTGCAAAACAAGACGCTTTGGTAGTGGGTCATTTCCTTTTCTGATTCATTCAATATATGTATGTATATATGTGGTACTACTTGGTTGTCCCGTTGACCAAAAAACTATCGCCAAACTATGAGATTAAATGCCAATAATGGTTGATCGTGAATGCCACATTCCTTTGAGATTAAACACATTACATGTGTTTGCTACGTCACAAAGCAATTTTTATTTCAACATTTTATGTATTTTTATTAATCTTGTGCTAGTTTAATTCTCCTTCTACCTTTTAAAATGTTTCTTAATTTGTATAATTTGGATAATCAAGTACAGTCAAGGATTAATAATCCACGCACCCATAATTCACATTACTTTATGAATGTAAACAATGAAATAAACAGTTAAGAAAATTAACAAATTTGTAATCCAAAAATGATTTTTAAAAATAAATGATGAAAAAAATTTGAACAAAAAAAAAACATAATAAAGCATCATTTGTTTTAAATATAACTATTTTATTTTATTAACAATAAAAACTTACTGTATTATGCAGCATATATAGTTATTCTTAAATGCACACATACCAATTTCTCTAATAAAATAACTTTTAAAAGGCCTTTTTTCAGATAGCTTATTAAATTAATTCATATTAGATTTCACATTTGCATTTTTATATTATACTGATTACAGAATTAAAATGCTACCTAGGTATAATAAAACAATGTATAATTCCTAATACTCTATAATCCACAATATTCCAATCCGCACAACCTTTGGCCCCAACTTGTGCGGGTTACACAACTTTGACTGTAAAAAAGGAAAAAAAATGAAAGAACTTGAAACCGGGCAAACTTAACCACTTCACCGGCAATGGGTATGAGGAAACAATGCTTTTCACCCCGAGTTATCTCGGGCCAGATGGTTAAGTGGTTAAAAGAGAAATTAGAAAAATTAAAAACACTGAAAAACAGTAGTGGACGGGTGGGGCAAAGAAACAAATGATCGTCCCTACCTCCAACCCAAACATATACCGCTGGTCCCTGGTTCGAGTCCAGATAGCGGCATGGGTGTCTGTGTTGTCTCTGTAAAAATGTATATACTGGATATTCTGTAATAAAGTGTTCTATATGGTTTCTTGTGATCATTGGAGGTTATGCCGGCGAATAGCTGTAGCGCCTACCTCAAAGGAAATAAATACAAATACACAAACATATTTGTCTCGGTGGGTAGTGCATTGCACAATAATAAGACATCAAGGTGGTCACCATGGCAAGATATTTAAACCAAAATCATAACATTTTATGGTACTACTTGGTTATCCCGTCAACCCATTTTGCCAAATTGTACAAATCGCCAAACTAATAGCCAAATTACATATATTGAAGTAATTTTCATTTTAAATAACAGAAAAATAAATAATTAGTCGAATATTAAGAAAGATATAAATAAAGTCTAAATAAAAATCATTTAATGGCGTTTTAAACACCTTCATTTTATCTAATGTCATTGAATGTGACATTCGCGTTCATTACGTTCATCACGTTGGTATTTAATCTTATAATTTGGCGATGGTTTTTTGGTCGATGGGATAACCAAGTAGTACCCATTTTATTTACAAAATGCCTTTTTGTGGTGACTTTTTTATTTAAAAAAATGTGCATTTTATTTGGTAATGGCTTAAGAAAAAATAATAATAATCGCCAAATCTGTATTTTTCTGAACAAATACAGTCAAAATTCTATATTCTGCACAAGTTGAAGCCAAAAGATGTGCGGATTATAGAACATTATGGATTATACGTCATTTTATTATTGCTAGACAGCATTTAAATTCTATAATCAGTATAATATGAAAAGATAAAAATGAAATCTAATAATTAATTTAATATACTATCTCAAAAAATGACTTTTTAAAGTTTTTTAGAATAATTGATATATATGTGCATTTAAACAAAAATAATTACATATGTTCCGTAATACAGTTTGTTTTTTACTGTTAATAAAAGAAAGTGTTATATTTTTAAAAAATAAATGTTTTATTATGATATTTTTTCAAATTTTTTTATTATTTATTTTACAATATCATTTTTGTATCACAAATTTGTAAATTTTCTTAATTGTTTACTTCATTGTTTACATTCGTAAAGTAATGCAAATTATAGAAAATTGCTGATTATGGGTGCACAGATTATCGATCCTTGACTGTATAATCGAACCTTGTTAATATGAAATTTTGTTAAACACAATCCAAAATCTACAAATGAGTGTATCACTTGTTCTAGGATTTAACTACAGTTTTTGAAAGGGCCTCTACATACACGTGAATACACCCACTCCTTAATGTTATACCAACAGGCAGGTAATTTTCGAATTTCTTGCTTAAATGTCAATATTTTTAAACATTTTTTTTTTTTGCATAAGATATCTGAGCTAGATCTTTAATGTGGCTATTTTTTACTTTTTAGATTTTGATTCCACATTTAAAGAGGTATTTTCAGTTTCAAGAATAGTTTTGAAATTGAAAATACCTTTTAAGAAATATCTGTAACCAAAATCAAAAAAGTAAAAAAAATTCTTATAAAAGATGAAACTCGGCTATCATATGCTAAAAGAAAAGTTTAAAAATGTTGAAATTTAAGTTAGAAGCTTGAAAACAACCTGCGTGTTGGTTTAACATTAGAGAGAGGGTGTTTTCAAGTCAGTGTTGAATCCTTTTAGAAGTGTATGTGTTCTTACATGTAAATTTCAATAAACTGTATAAAGGTACTGCATTATGCGATCAATTATTAAAAAATATTTAGTTTCAATTGAACGGAATACAAATTCAGTTTAAAAGCAAAAAATGTTTTAAAAGTAAATGTAAATAAATATATATGTATTCAAAACAATTTGTTTTATCTAAATTAAAATTTAAATAATATTAAAATAAATAAAGATAAATAAAGATAAATAAAAATAAGCGTAATTATTTGTTATTAAGAAAACCTGTTAATCATGCATGGATGACACATCAACAAAAAGGCAAGTTGCGTAACATTAAATTTCGTGCAATCATTATCAAAAAGCAAATTTTAAAGTATTGAGTTGAAGAAAAACAGAAGAAATTAGCCTATCTTAGCATTAACAAGAAATTGAATACAATAAATTTATGTTTTAAAAGTCACCTGATATTACACAGTACGGTAAGACAACAACGCCAATAAAAGTTCGACTTGTGAATGAAATGATTCATTAAAAGCCTTCTTGATTCTTAGGAATCCAGTTCTTTGATTTGTTTCACCTATCATTCTAATTCAGCCATCGTGATTCATTCATTGCGTTGGCGTCTGTTTACCTAAAGAAAAAATATATAATATTTAACGCGTATCCTTTGATTCTAATTAATGGCTAATTTTTAAAATATAAACGTAGTGATACATCCTGTTTGCTAAAGTAATTTAATGGTAGGATGTGTTTCTTCTTTTACTCTCCACTATAAATTATGTAACTTATTACTTGATCATGTTATAGCAACAAAATTTCATGTGTCGCAACTTGTATTTTTTATTTATATTTGACCATTTAAAATATTCTGAAAACGTTTTCTCTAGCAGACCTTTTCACTTTTCTATTTATTTAATACTTAAAGTTATGATTTTCGGGTTTAAGATGGGGAATTCATTTGAATTGTGATTAAGAGTTTGATTTAAATGTTTAATTTTAGATCATTGTATTCTTCACAAACTGAATTTGTCTGTATTGAGTTAAGTTAAATAAGAATATTTCTTAAATGATTAACCTTAAAATATTTGTTCCTAACAGTAATTAATCGCATAATATAATACATATGAAGGCTACAAAATTTACCCGAAATATTAGAACAGCTTAAAAAATTTGACAAGCAAGATTTTATAGCAAGAATTTTAAAAATCTGAAATATTGAAATTTCATCGTCTTCATGATGTAGTTTAGGTTGCAAGTAAGTGTTAATAATTTTCGTAATATTTAGATGAAATTATAATATTTTGTACGATAAATATAACTTCTTCTATAAATACAGAAAACATTTATTAGACGTTCACATCACAGGACATATATAGGAAAAATAATATCGAAAACCAAAAAAAAATAATAATAACATATCAGCATCATCTCACGTTCATTGTCTGAAAATAAAAAAACTAATACATGGAGTCATGAAATAATGTCTATTGTCCAAAGTTCTTTTAAACAAAAAACAATTTGATTATTGCCATGCGATTTCACTTACAAATCCCTCCTTTCGCATGTCAATAATGCTCAGCAATGCCCAGACTTGTAATATGTTTTTTCATGACATCATAACTCAAATTCTTAGTCATTATATCTGCCTCCAGTTCAGATGAATTTACATATTTTGTTTCAATTTCTCCTTTAGCTCTTTCATCTTTCACAAAATGATATTTTCTATTGATATGTTTGTTACGATTATTCACCCTTGGGTTTTTGATCCAATCAATTACGGACTGACTATCAGTACTGATTTCTATTGGACGCTTTGCCATTTCTTCTTGATTTAATTCTTCCAAGAGACCCATTAGCCATTTTCCTTCACAAACTGCATCACACAAACTTAAAAGCTCAGATTCCATTGTAGAAAGTGCAACCAGTTTCTGCTTATTACTTTCCCACCCAATTAAAGATTCTCCTATTTTTACGATATATCCACCAAATGATTTTGAATCTTGTGTAGTACACCAGCTAGCATCAGAACAAAGTGATAATTGACCCTTTTTACCTTTAATTCGAAGTTTGTAGTTTTTTGTGCCTTGGATATAACGCAAAACTCTCTTCACTGCCTGTAAATGAATTTCTCTAGGATCTTTTGCATATTGAGACAAATTACTTAAAGTGAAAGCTAAATCTGGCCTTGTTCCTCTTACTAGATATCTTATACTTCCAAGCATTTCTTGATATAGTGTTTCATCAATTTTATTTTCACCTTCATATTCATCTAAATTTATACCGAGTACACCAGGAGTTTTCACACTTTTACAATTTTCCATATCAAATCTTTCTAAGATCTTTTCTGCATATTTAGTTTGCCCTAATAAAAATTCTCCGTTATTTTCTTCAATATCAATACCAAGGAATTTGATATTTTTCTTCTGCTCTTTAATTTTCGCTTCTTTATTCAATTGTTGTATGAATTTATTTATCAAATCTTCGGATTCACTAACGACTATCCCATCATCTACATAAATTCCAACTGTAATAAATTCATTATCTTTTTTATTGACAAATACACAAGGGTCTGCTTTGCATGGTTTTAATCCAATCTTATCAAATATTTTAACCAATTTTTCATACCAGCATCTTCCTGCTTCAGGCAATCCATATAAATTTCCTGTCACGAGTAATATCTTCCCTCCTTCAATTTGTAGGCCTTCAGGTGGATTCATATAAACAGCAGTTTCTAGATCTGCATTCAGATAAGCTGTTTCTACGTCGAAAAATCTAGTTTTGTAGCCTTTCATTGCTGCGACTGCCAATAAAGTTCTAAATGATTCAGTTTTCATTACTGGACTGTACGATTCTTGATAATTTGTTCCAAATTTAAGTCTTGATCCGTCTGCTACTAACCTAGCTTTATATTTTATATCTTCACCGCTTTCTTTTACATTAAAAATCCATTTGCTTATCAGTGCTTTCACATCTTTTGGTTTGTCAACAATTTTCCATGTTTTGTGTTCTTCTAACGAATGCAATTCCTTTTTGATTGCTTCTATCCATTTATCGTTATTTTTAGAATTTAATACATCTTTGTAATTCTTTGGAACTTCCTCGTGCACTAGATTTGCTAAATACTTTGGATTCGGTTTCCTAATTCGTGATGATCTTCTAGGTTCTCCAGAAAACTTATTTTTATTACTTTCTTTTTCTTCTTGTTCTTCATTTTCACTAATTATATTATTTATTTCATTTTCCTCAGTCTCAGGAACATTCGTATCATTTGTCAATCTAATTGTTTCTTCTTCCTTTTTTAATTCTTCATCATTTTCATCGGAATTGTTCTCTTCTTGTTCATCTATTATATTCTTATTACTGATAATATTGATGTATTCAAATTCATCAGTCATTTCTTCTTTATTTACTATATCTTCATATCCCATTTTTTCCTCTATAAACACAACATCTCTGCTTTCACGTATTCTCTTTTCTTTTAAGTCATATAATCTATATGCTCGACGATCTCTTGAATAACCGATAAATACTGCAGGTTTTGCTCTTGCATCAAATTTCTTTCTATTGATGTCATCGTTGCAATAAAAAGCTTTACATCCAAATACTTTCATATGTTTTACTGTAGGCTTATTACTTGACCATAATTCTAATGGTGTGTTCTTTCTTGTAGTCGTTGGAGTAACATTATGTATGTAAACTGCTGTTGACACTGCTTCGGCCCAAAAAGATAAAGGTAGCTTTGCTTCTATCAGCAATGTTCTTGCTGTATTAATAATTGTACGATTAGCTCTTTCAGCAATCCCGTTACTTTGAGGACTATGAATTGTTGTTCTTTCATTCTTAATACCCTTTCTTTTATAATAATTCATGAGCTGTTCGTTAGTAAATTCTCCACCGTTATCTGATCTCACTGCTTTTACTTTCTTGCCGGTTTAGTAAATTCTCCACCGTTATCTGATCTCACTGCTTTTACTTTCTTGCCGGTTTCATTTTCTCTTCTCTCTATTATATTTATAATTCTTTCTTTTGCTTCATCTTTACTTCTTAAAAAATCTACAAAATATCTTCTACTATATTCATCTACTACCATTAACACTACCATTAACATGTATTTATTTCCTCCTAATGAGTGCACTGCCATTGGTCCACATAAATCAACATGTAGCCGCTCTAAAATACGTGTTGTTCCTTCTATCACTTGATTAAATGGCATTCTCATTAATTTTCCTTGAATACATATTTCGCATTTTGTTTCTTTACCATCTATCTCTTCTAATCCCCTTACAGGATTTTCTCTTGACATTCTTTGTAAGTATGCATAATTTATATGCCCAAGTCTTCTATGCCATAGTTCTTTCTTAGATTCCTTTGTCCGTAAACAAGATTCGTTTCTATCTTCAATTATTTCTCGTAAAGCTAAATTTATTTTAAATGTATTATCTTCAAAAGTTCCTTGAGCAATTAATTCGCCTGTGTTCTTTTCATAAATGGCTGCACCATCATTATTAAATATCACATATTTTCCTTTTCTGACTAAACTTGGAACTGACATCAAATTTTCTTTTAAATTAGGTACACAAAGAACATCTGTAAGTTTTATATTTGATTCGCCAAATTTCTGATCACAAGCAGTAACATGAACATTTCCGTGATATTTTGCTTGTATTGATCGCTCGCTGTCAGCAGTTGCAATTTCAACATCTTCAGGTTTTCTTTCTACAACGATATCTTCTCTGTGCGTCATATGCGAAGTGCAAGCTGAATCTAACATCCAGGTTATTTCCCTATTATTTTCAGATTCTTTACACTCATTTTTATGAAATTCATCTGTGTGCAATGCATGTTCATTTGTAAAACATGTATATTCCTTTATTTTCTTGTTTGAAATATTATTATTCTTGTTAAAATTCTTATTGTTTGGTGAATATTCTCTCACATCCTGAAATGCTTTAACTTTATTATTAGAAAAATTTTGAAAATTTTTGTTTGGTAAATATTCTCTATTATTTCGCGAGTGTGTCATATTCAATTTATTATAACAATTCCGCGCTACATGATTTGGCTTTCCACACGCGAAGCAATAAATTCTTTTCTTTTCATTAGCCCTAAATGCTTTAAAATCGCTTTCGTGAAATCTATCATATTTTCTTTCATATCTCAATAAAGTTTCTCTCATCACTTCGTAAGTAATATTTGGGTTTGACGATATCGCAGTTGTTACTTCACTATATTTCTTTGGGAGTCCTTCTATAATAAATCCTATTAATTCGCTTTCATCAATTTCTGTACCCAATTCTGATATTTCGTTTGCGATACCTTGAGCTCTTATTAAATATTCTTCAATTGTTTCCCTTTCATTTTTTTCTATTCTCGCCAAATTAATTTTTAATTGAATTTTTCTTTGCTTCTCAATTCCTGCATAACGTTTTTTAATTAGTTCCCATAATTCTTTAGCTTTCTTAACTCCTCTAACTGCCATTGTTTGTTCTGCTGACAACGTTAATATAATTATACCATATACTTCATCATTTTTCTCTAACCATGTTTTATGCACTTTTAAACTAGCGGGATCCTTTTCATTTTTTATCGGTTCATCATTTTCGATAACAAATAAATGCTTCGATTTAATTAAAGCTTCAACCCTCATACTCCATAATGTATAATTTTTACTTGTTAAGGGTTCTATTCTAGGAATTCCAAACATATTTGACTCAGACATAGTTAAAATACTTTATCTTCCTGAATATTTTAAGTGCATATAAAAATTCTTACCTCTTAAATTTATCCTATTGGCAGTTATTCCAATTGGAGAAATTATTTTCTTCCATTAGGCCTCATTTCACTCAATTCATATTTTTTATTTCATTTATTTATGCACTCAAAACACAATCATTTTCTCTAAAACCACCGCTCTTCTACCAAAATGTTAATAATTTTCGTAATATTTAGATGAAATTATAATATTTTGTACGATAAATATAACTTCTTCTATAAATACAGAAAACATTTATTAGACGTTCACATCACAGGACATATATAGGAAAAATAATATCGAAAACCAAAAAAAAATAATAATAACATATCAGCATCATCTCACGTTCATTGTCTGAAAATAAAAAAACTAATACATGGAGTCATGAAATAATGTCTATTGTCCAAAGTTCTTTTAAACAAAAAACAATTTAATTATTGCCATGCGATTTCACTTACAGTAAGTGTTGTGGCTGCTTTGATAAAAAATATTTTCTATTGTTTCTTTACATTTGGCAAAAATTTTCGATACTACTTGGTTATATTGTCAACCAAAAATCTGTCACCAAACTATAAGATTAATTGCCAATAATGAATGGTCGTGAATGTCACATTCAGTGATATTAAATACAATACACATGTTTAAAACAGCATCAAGTGATTTTTAATTTGACTTTTAATTTGTATTTTTAATAATATTCTACTAATTTTTTGTTATGTAAAATAAAATTATATTGATATGTATGATTTTGTTCTTTGTATAATTTGGCCAAATTGGTTGATGGTATAACCAATTCATACTAAATGTTCTTATATCACCTGTTCCAGAAAAGTACACTGTACCAAAAGTGATGCCAGTATCACTAATTGAGGATTCCTACTGGTCAGGCAAATAAAAAATTTAGTGAAAAATAAGGGCATTTTTTTAATAATTGATCTGGTGAGGGAATTTTTGACTTTCCATCAGCGTCTCGATTGTGGTTGTAAATGAGGAAAATTTGAATTCATTATTAATGCAATCTAAAATTCGTAAATAAAATGTATAAATGCTACAGAACACTAGCATCAAATGAAAAAAAATACAAATTGAAAATTCTTTCAGTGCAGACTTAAAAAAAAAATAAAAAAAAAATAAAAATACCATTTATCTAATTTAAAATTTTCCATTGTGTTGGGTTTTACAACAATATATAAAATAGATTTTTACTGAGAAAAATCAACATTTTTCTTTTTTTTTCCGGAAGTATCTAAGAAACATGTAATTACATTAATCATTATATCTGTACAGTAAACTCTCTCAAATCCACTCAGCTTTGGGCCAAGAATTGTGCTGATTTTAGAATTTTGTAGATTTGGTCATTGCTTTGTTTACATATTTAAAACCAGTAATTTCAATGTAAATAATAATGCAATTAAGACTATAATGAATGCTTACAATGTAGTAAAATATTAAAATAATTAAATAAAGTAATAAACTAAAATAATAAAAATTTAGATTTCTTTTAATGATAAAAACATTTAAAGTAAAGATCAAGTAAATAATCAATAATGTATTGTTAAATATTCATTATAAAGATGGGATGCACTTTTCCTATATAATTCAAAGGAACTTGCCTCACAAAGGTACACTGCTAATTCATATGAAAATTAAAAATTAGGAAGTTTTATTTCAGGTTCAGCCTGACTTAATAACCAAAAAAAGCTTGATTAATACATACATACATTTGGCAAAAAGATTGTTATAACGAATGATATCTACAATACCTTGAATTTTCTCATAAATACTAAATTTATTCTTCCTTCACGAAAAAAACATGAACTCAGTTATATTAACAGAAATTACAGATTAAAATATGTATAGAATTGATATTAAAATATAAAAAATTGTCAAATTTTGTCCCTACATCTGAATTAAAAATTGCATCTGAATTATGTATGTGCATTTTAGAAAGTTGCAGATTTAGGGGAGTCTAATGTATTTATATTTGTGATGATGTGTGGATTTTAGAGTTGCAGATTTTAGCTGCTGTTTTAAATTTGATAACAATAAATAAAAAAATGTTTTTTTTTGAAATGTGAAATAATCTCTCATGAAATGATATGAATAAAAATTGACAAGAAACTGTCATGTTTAAAATTTTTATGCATAGCTTTTACTTTATAAAGTTCTTTAAAAAGATCTATTTTATGCCTTCAACATAAATAGTGCTCAAAATAATTCCCCTAAACACTTTCTGTTTCAGTTTAAAATTCAAATATTTCTCTATAAAGCTACAAATCTTTGTATCTTTATATGCAATAATTTTGTTAATATAAAACAACAAAGATCAGTACTTACGTATTAACTCCACCTCAGCAAAAGTTGTGCTAATGCGGCAATAAAGAGCAATCTTGTTGTTCGCACGCACACGCAGTTATCTTTTGGATTCCTCGTTGCCTTGTTGTTTGCTGATTTTTCACACCATTTTTTAGTATTATATTACAAAAATGCGTATTTGGGATCTGCCAAAAGAAAAACAAGAAGCAATTTTATCTTGAATCTATGTTAAACTCTATATCGGCCGATTTTCCACAGAAATCCGCTTGACTACTTTGTTTTTAAATAAAGTGCTTTGAATTTTGAAAGTGTTTTGATTTTAAATAAAGTATTTTGATTTATGATTTGTCGCAAAAATTTTAAGTGTAGATTAGCGATATTTATAACCCGCCAAATCGGTAGCTGTGGTGATGTTAATGCATAAGTACCGAAAGATCTGTGTCTAAAACAAATTCATTTACATTAGTGACAGCAGTGGCTAATCTCTCTTTCTCTTTTTTTAAAAACTGATATTTTTATCAAAGTTTGACTATAATTATATGCATTAATAAGTTTAATTTAAACATCTACAAATATTTCAGTTGAACTGCATTTTATTTAAGGTCTTTAATAGTTTGATGTTCAGAGAATTGTTGTCAGATACATCATAATTTTAACTGTCTTAAAAAAAAAAAAATGGTGCCATAGAAAGTATTTGCATATTTTTTCATCAATTTTCATCATGAATACTAAAATATTAATTTTATTAAATAAGAAATTAATTTATAAAGAATTGTTCTTACAACAAAAATAAAAGATTAAACTAAATCCTACAAACGAACTAAAAAGACTCTTAAAGGATTAACTGAAACTTATTTTCAATAAATTTATATCTGGCATTCCTTATAAAATGTTAAAATTTCGTTGAAATAATGAAAGTTACCACATAATAATTAAAAAAAGAAAATAAAATTTGTTCTACTAAAGGAAAAAATGAGCCAAAACCAATAAGTCAAAAGAGATCAAAATATTGAAAACAACACTTTCCACCATTTTCTAATAATTATATTGATAACAAATAATTTATTTTTATATGGAGTGCAAGAAAAATTAAAATTTAATGGATATAAGCTGAGCTCTTAAAAAACTGATAAATTTAAGATAAAATTTCATGAAAAAAGATTATAATACTATACATAATTTAGATATACAAAAAATATTTTAAATTGTTAAAGTGGAGTCTGTAAAAATAATCTCCAATTAAATCAAAACATCCTGAATTTTTTTATTTTAAAGATATATCTAAAAGACTATACTTTCTATGAAAATTTGTTCATTTATGTTAATCGATTCACGAAAGTTACTCAGTAATCAAGTTAATTTCATGTAATGAGTAATCGATAGCTCAGTTAATCAATAATTAAAATTGTTCATCAGGAATAACAGGTTCATCTCTATCCAAAATTATTTCTGTTCTAGATACTATACTTCTGATGAGGATGCTGCTGTAATGTACAAAGGTATGTGTCAAATTTTTCCACCACTAGAGGGTAAATTCAAATACCAGATTCCATAGCTGTGAGAAATGAATCAATTCATTTAAACGTTTTGTTTTTTATTTGAAGAGGATATTTTTCTTAATTCTTGAAACAAATGTTAATATTGGTAGATGTGAGAAAGTAAAAAGTCAGAAGTTGAACTTTCTGTTGCATCAGATTTATTGATATGATTCATTCCTCATTCAAATTCAGCTATCGTGATTCATTCATGGTGTTGGTGTCTCTGCTTTAATGTAATTCTGTACTATATGAAAGTTCTCTGTTAATATGCGGAAAATTTTTGAAATATAATGACCAATAGCAATATAATGAAAGAGCGTTTTTAAAATGTATTGACCTATCTACAAAATTAAAATAAGTTAATGGTAAGATACGTTTCTTTTGCTTATTCTTCTACTAAAGTTTCTGTATTTTGTAATAAAAGTATCATAAAATGCTAATGATTATTAACTGGTGAAAACTGTTAATTTTAGTTCAGACTTGTTCTAGATCATCTAAAGAACTGATCTATATAAAAAGGAAAGAATAAATTTTAGAATTATATTTATTATCATTTGTTTCCTGAGATGGGATACTTTGGGGCATGGTATTATTATGGTATATTTTGAATTAGTTATATTGTATAATAAAATGATGAAAAAATAAATTTATAACATTAAGAAGTGTAATTCTAACATTATAAAACAATTTATTTTACATTTTGTTATTAAATGTAGTTTAGAAAGAGAAGAATGATAAAAAAAGGGTATATGCAATAATAACATATTTTTTAAAAAATGCAGAGGAAATCGAACAAAAAAAAAAAAAAAAAGAAAAAAATCTCAAGAAAAAGTAAGTTATAACATCCAAAAGGCAAAGTACTTATGAAAACAGATAATATATATTCGATTTTGAAGAAATGAAGCAAGGTTCATGAATGAAAATTAAGTATTATTAAAAAAACTGGATATTATTTCTTTAATTTAAATAATTTGTAAAAAATATCATTTGTACAGTTTTGGGAAAAAAAGTAAATATCCTGTACTAACTCCTCAACAAATTATTGATACCTAACGAATTAAATTAAGGTCTATTTTTAAAAGATGTATGTAAAATTTGCTCAGAGGGGCATCTAAGTATTAAAACGAACTCTAATTTTATTTTTTCTATAGAAGCACCAAATTCTGAAAGCGTAAATGAACTCAACACCCTTCAATTATCCTAAAAACAAATTTTCATGCAGTGGCGCAGCCAGAATTCGGCTCTGAGGGGGGATAGAGTTGCTTATAGATAACAAAGTCGCCATCTTTTTTTTCTTTTCTTTATTTAATAAATAAATTAATTAACGAGTTATAAGCGATTTTGATTGCATGGCAACCATTTTTTTCTCCTTTTTGTCTCTACTGTGTTGTAAATTCGTTTCATATCATCCACTGTGAGAATCGTCTCCTTGAAAGATCTTATCAAAGAATGAAGAACATTTCTCAGTTACATAGCTTTTTAATCATGATATCTACTTGCCTGTATCTAGGAAAAAAGTGACCAGAAAAAAGTTAGCATAAAAAAGTGACACGGAAAATAAAGTTACCGGAAAAAAAGGAACAAGGAAAATATGTTACCGTAAAAAAGTGACAAGGAATTGATTTTGGGGATTTATTATTGATTTTAGGGATTTATTGGTTAAGTATGAAAAGGGGGGGGCAGGGGTCGGCTCCTAATTTATGTAAATAGGTTTTTTCATGCTAAATTAACTATTTTGGTTCAATTTTTGGATATACATTCCTACTGAAAAGAAGCTTGCCTGACTAGTTAGTTACAAAAAAGTGACCAGAAAAAAAGCTATCGGAAGAAAGTTACATAAACTACAAAAGGGAAAAAAGTGACACGAAAAAAAAATTCTGGAAAAAGGGGGACAAGGAAAATATGTTAACGTAAAAAAAGTGACAAGGAATTGATTTTGGGGATTTATTATTGATTTTAGAGATTTATTGGATAAGTATGAAAAGGGGATCGGGGGGGGGGGTTCGTAATTTAGGTAAATGGGTTTTTCATGCTGAATTAACTGTTTTGGTTCAATTTTTGGATATACATTCCTACTGAAAAGAAGCTTGCCTGATTAGTTTTGGGAACGGACAATTACCCCCTCTCCCTCTGCCCTAAATAAGATGAATCGGTTTTTAAGCAGAATTATCCAAGGTGTGTCAAATTTTGGATATAGGTTCTTACTGATAAGGCTTATATATGAGGACCCCAGAAGCCAAGGGGTATAAGTGACAAAATTGAAAAAAATGAGTTAAGTGCACAGGGTATTTGGAAATATGCTTTTTTCATTTCAGGTAAAAAAATATAGGTCATTTTCTGATTATTTGGGGAGTTATAGAGATAAACCACTTTTTTTGAAAAGCAAACAATATTGATTAATTATACATTTAAAGAAAATTGTACCCTATTTTTTTTAACAGTTATTGAAATGAGAGTTCAAAGATTAGAATGCAACAAGCAGATGTTTCCTATTTCAATTTAGTCAATTGTTATTGATGTTCCAATTTAACATCAATTATCTTTAAACTCAATTTACTCCGAATCGACATTTTGTCACTTGAACCCCTTGGCTTCTGAGGTCGTCATATAGTATTGTGGTGTTGAAGCCTGAGTTTCTCTTTACGCAGTTGGTTTATTTGTTAATTTCATCAATAACGCATTTTTAATTCCTCAAGTTCTTTATTAGAACCATAGATCAATTAATAAAATAATAAATAAAACGACATTACAACTACGTAGGAGCCACACTCAAATATTACATTATCACTTAGCACGTCAAAGCCATTTTACATCAATGTACCTTCTTATACATTACCAGCACATGTCTTTCTTCCAACTATCTTCCTTCCCTCTGAATGCTCAATAATCCCAGTGCCCCCTTCAGCTTGTTGCCACTAGACCAATGCAATCATTTTCTAGGCATGTCCCTTGCGGTCAATAGCACCTATTCTTCTCAGCTTTTGAATGAAGATACTTTCACCCCTGCATACCTTTTCACAAAAAAACTTCGCTATCTATCTTCTGACACGATTGAAGATGTCAGTACATCGTCACAGTATATAATGCCTGAAGAATTTTGGGAGTTTATGGTTAAGTATAGAGGGTGAATGGGGGATAACCTATCTTAAATTAAAAAATGGGTTTTTTACGCAGAATTATCCGATTTGCTTCAAATTTTGAATTTTTGTTGTTTAAGATAAGGGGTATCTCTGATTATTTATGAGATTCTTTTGTTAATTAAAAAGGGGGGCGGCGATTATCCCCCCCTTTAATTAGATAAATTATTTTTTATGCACAATTATCTGATGTATTTCAAATTTTGACTATACGTTCTTTCTCATAAAGTGAATCCCTGAATAGTTTTAAGGGTTTGTTTATATATCCTCAATAGCTGTTTGCATTTAAAACGGGGATTTATGTTTCTTCACAGCATTTTTCAATATTCTATAAATATCCTAACAGAGGAAAAAAATATCCTGTTTTTGTTAAAATCTTTTTTTTTTTTTAAGTTTAAATCTGTTTTTATTTTTTTAAAGCATTCAAACCTGAAGATCTATCAAGAACTATAGGTTTTTAAACCATTAACTTTCTAATTACTAATATAAGCTAGTAATAAAAAAAATATTACTAATAAAAAGTATACTAAAAAACTATTTTTATTACTACAAATTAATGAATTCACTAGTTCATTCGTTCGTGACATACAACATAGTTTGTACATTAAAATTTTCTATCATATATTTTTTAAATGTTTTATATTATATTTTGTGATGTGTAATATGGGACATTAATTAGTAAAAACCGAGTTTTAAATGATAAATATTTGGCGTAAATTAAAATGACAATTACAACAAATGATTTAGCATATTGCCTTTTTCACAAATAAAAAAATAAATAAATAAACCAGTTTTAAATGCAAAATGAATGGAAATTAATTAAAAAAGGTAAAATGTGTTATAATGTTTTTCTCACATAATTGTTTTCAATCATTCAAGTAAAAAATAATGAAAATTTGTTTTTATTTGTTATTTGCGTTCAGTGGCATTCAACTCGCTTTTTTATGTTACTTGGGTATTTTTGCGGCAAACCTTTACCGGAAATCCCCTGATCGACAAATTTCCTAAGAGACTAGCTGCCCGCGATATCTACGGACATCCCCCTCCGTCGAATGAGGAAAGCAAGTTTCTTTCCCCGAAAGAAACTTCCCTGAATAAACTGCTGCATCCCTCTCTATTTTAACTATATTCATTAGCTTATACACTTTATCATAATGAACCTACATCCAAAATTTGAAGCAAATCGGATAATTCTGCATAAAAAGTCATTTATGTAATTTAAGGTGGGTTATTCCCAATCCCCCCCATCTATACTTAGCAATTAAGCTCTTAAAACTATTTACGGATCCACCTTATGAGAAAGAACCTATATTAAAAATTTGAAATACATCGGGTAATTATGCATAAAAAACAATTTATCTAATTTAAAGGGGGGGGGAATCGTTCGTTTCCCTATTTATACTTAGCAAAAGAACCTCATAACTAATCAGGGATATGCCTTATCATAAAGAACCTACAGCCAAAATTTGAAGCAAATCGAATAATTCTGCGTAAAAAGCTATTTATTTAATTTAAGGGAGGTTATCTGTTTTTGCCTCTATACTTAGCCATTAAACCCTTAAAACTATTCAGCGATTTACCTTATCAGAAAGAACTTATATTTAAAATTTGAAATACATCCTTTAATTCTGCATAAAAACCGGTTTATCTAATTTCAGGGGGAGATAATTGCTTGCCTCCCCCTTATAATAAGCAAAAGAACCCCATTACTAATCAGAGTTACATTTTATCATAATGAACCTATGTCCAAAATTCAAAGCATATTAGATAATTCTGCGTAAGAAGCCATTAATTTAAGCGGGATTATCTCTCATCCCCCTCCCCTTTACACTTAGCCATTAAACTCTTAAAATTATTCAGGGATTTACCTTATCAGAAAAAACTTATATTTGAAATTTGAAATACATCGGATAATTCTGCATAAAAACCGATTTATCTAATTTGAGGGGGAGGCAATTGCCCATCCCTCCTTTATAATAAACAAAAGAACCCCATAACTAATCATAGATATGTTTTATCATAATGAACCTATATGTCCGAAATTCGAAGCAAATCGAATAATTCTGCGTAAAAAGTCATTTATTTAATTTAAGAGGGGTTATTTCCTGTCCCCCATCCCTTTATACTTAGCCATTAAACTCTTAAAACTATTCAGGGATTCATCATATCAGAAAGAACCTATATTCAAAATTTGAAATACATTGTATATTTCTGCGTAAAAAACGATTTGTCTAATTTTAGGGGGGGGGGGGGTAATTTGCCCATTCTCCCTTTATACTAAGCAAAAGAGCCCCATAAGAGATACATCTTATCATAATGAACCTATGTCCAAAATTCCAAGCAAATCGGATAATTCTGCATTAAAAACTATTAATTTAATTTGAGAGGTTACCCCTTCCCCCTTTTTTCTTAACCATTAAACTTCCACGACTCTTCAAGCATTATATGCAATATATAATCCTTATCAGAAAGAACCTAATCTAAAAAATGACACACTTTGAATAATTCTGCATGAAACCCCGTTTATCAAATTTAGGGCGGACAGGGTGGGGGGGGGGGTAATGATATGTCCAAAAAGTGAACCAAAACAGTTAATCCAGCATGAAAAACCCATTTACCTAAATTAAAAGCCTTCCCCTGTCCCCCTCCCCAAATACTTAACCTATGAAGCCCCAAAATCAATAATGAATCCCCAAAATCCATAATGAATCCCCAAAATCAATAATGAATCCCCAAAATCAATAATAAATCCCCAAAATCAATTCTTTGTCCCCTTTTTCCGGTAATTTTTTTTCCGCTTTTGTAGTTTATGTCACTTTTTTTCTGATAACTGTTTTTCTCGTCACTTTTTTCCGGTTACCCACTTGCTTATTTCGGGCGTTTTTAAAATAAGAATTAACATTAATTAAATAAATTGTCTGAAAGTAGTCCCTTTAAAGTAGTAGAAAGTAGTTAGAAAATTCGTGCTCTTTAAATATCTGCACCCTGGGCGACCGCCCTCTTCGCCCCCCCTTTCGCACGACGCTGGTAATATTTTTCCAAAAACATAAATATAAACGAATTATATATTTTCCAAACATACCTGGATTTTAAGAATGCTTGAAGGAATTCGAAAGATTAAAAAAACGATATCTTATATCCATCTTCTTCATAATTTTCTTCTCTGAAGAGGATTTAATATCAGTCATAGCGAAACGCACAGGAAACGAATACCTTAGCACTACAGCAATTAACATGCTTGTAGAAGTAAGTCCTCCCTTCAAACCATGCAAGCATGCGTTTTTGTGATTTTTCTTGGTATTGGAGAGGTTTCGTTTCCAAAAAAAGAGCAAGAAACAGATGTAACTAATAAGACCAACCCCCCCCCCCCCCCAAATAATGCAGTATTGAAAAACCCGAGACGACATTGACAATGACAGGAAATGAGCATTCCTTTCAGCCTCGGCTGATTTCCAATAGTAAAAATAAATATCGGCCTTTTCCGAAATAAGTGACCAGTTTCTGATACTGACACTGTTACTATGTGCTTTCCCCATTTTTTAAAGAAAATATATTACTGTCGTTTAAACGAGTCAAACTTTAAAAGAAAATTTGATTCAATAAAGCGTCGGATTTCGAACAAAACAAATAAAATTCTAACTTTAGTCTTGTTTTAAATGATTCGGTTCATAAAAATGGAAATTTCTATATTTTTGTCATGGCTCTCGGGGGGGGGGGGGTTTAACCCCCAGCCCCTTCCCTCGCTGCGCCACTGTTTCATGATATACATATGATAGGTTTCTGAGAAATCAATTATTTTAAAACAAGCGTATTTTAGAGGCTGTATCCAAGTTGAAGCTTAGTACTTCATTGGCGATCAATAGAGCCCTGTGGGATGTTGTTCTGTACTTAAAATATATAGAACAGAGATGTTACAGTCACATTTTTATTGTAGACGTCACAGCACAAAACACACTATTTACAAATCGCATGACGACGCGCAAAACAATCAGTTAAAACATTCATAAAATTACCTTAACGCAAAAGAACATCTCTAAGGCAGATGTATTTGGAACACACATCCCAATCTTACATCTTACTCTCAACAAAACAAATTACTTCACTTCTTTTCATGTCTTTTAGAAAGGAAGGCAAAATATCTCAGGCTATTTCGCCGAAAGTGGCTATAGCGCCAACTATAGATTCTATAATTTAATGAAGGCAGTCATCTCGTTACAGTCCCCTTTTTAATCAAGGCACCATAGGCACCACTCAAGCAGTCATTGAAGATTGCCAGATTATAGGATAGAAGATATGGAACATAAGAAGTTTCGTTACTACTTTTGGATATTCGGTCTACCAATTTCGCCAAGCTATTAGCCAAGTTATACAAATTGACATAATTTTTGTTTAAAATAATGAAATAACAAATTAATTTGTAAAACATTAATAAAAATAAAAGTAAAAGGTAGCATTTAAAATAACTTGATGACGTGACAAACACGTGTCTCATGTTTAATATCAAGCAAATGTGATAAATAAGGTAACCCATAATTGGCATTTAATCTTAGATTATGGCAATAGATTTTCAGTAAGGATAATCAAGTAGTACCAAAGTTTCAACATATCTAGTCATTTCTATCATAGACAACCCCTTAAACAATCATTTAAAAATTTTTAAGCATATTTTGAAAATTATTTGGCCTTTATTACTTCAGCCTTGTTTGAACATTCCCTAGCTTATGAGTAAAATGTCTGTGATAGACAGACACTGGAATAATCTTTTAATGAATCCGTTTTTACTTATTAATATGGATAACAATATAAGACTTCATCTGACAGGTATTCTATTTGTAACTCTTCTTATATACTTATTCCCATTTGTCGGTATATAAAATATATTTAATTCTTTGTCTAATTGTAACTACAGTAATACCGAAAAATGAATTGAATTACTACAGTAATACCGAAAAATGTATTGAATTATTAGACAAAGAATTAAATATATATGACATCGAAAAGAGTAATGGTTATAGTAAAAGTACAATAGACAAGTTAATTAAAAGCATGAACGGTAAAAAGAATAGTAATTTCAAGCTACAAAATTCGAATATATTCTCTCTACATTATTTTCCTGGATTTTTCGAACGTTTAAAATATAAACTCAATAAATAAAAATAGTCGTTTGGGGCCACCGTAATACTTACCCATCATGGATAGGCATATGAAAATAAAACATGTGAAAACGATTTATACAATGCATTGCAATTCCAAAACAAGATTTAAATATTGTCAATATGCATAGTAATGCTCTAATAATGAATTGCTGATGTACCAATTTCGACAAATTATATAAAATGCCAAACTACTCAAGTAATGCCGAATTGCGTAAAAGAAACATCCTTATAACTCCAAAAATAATTATAATATAAACTAACAGTTTACTGCGTTGGATTAAGCGTCTCATTTTCAATTAAAATATACCTCTGAATTGAAATTTGAATGAAATACAGGGTCGTGAAAAATCGAAGAATGTGGAAAACAGGATTACAAATATCTCGGCAACTAATAATCCAATCGACTTCATTCTATATGCAAAATGTGTGTTATTTTATTGCCTTTTACGACCATTCCTTAGAACAAAAGCATTTGAAAATTTTTATATACCTTTCATCAGATCGAATTTTTCGAGAGTCCGAAAAATAGTTCCGCGTCGTTCCGTTCCGGTAAAATCGAGGTTGATGATATTAAATAGGCTTCGTCCCATTTTTACATACTAACTACATGCAAAATTTCAAGTCTCTGTCTCAATTTGTTCGGGAGACAGAGCGTTTACAGACAGACGAACGGCAAAATTTTTTTTCTAAAAATATGTTTTTCGGAATCTTCACTATCTAAAACGTTTAAATCCGTCAAAAAATTTTGATTTTCAAAACGATTGCAAGACTTACCCTATACTACGTATGATTGGTAAGTAATATATCCCTAGTTGCAAAACCGTCGGCTAAATTAAAACACTCAATATGTACGAAAATTGATCCAATAGAACCACATCAAATATCTGGTGTATATGAAATATTATTCACAAAACAAGATGGAACAAAACAATATTACATTGGTGAAACAAGTAGAAAACTCAGAACTAGGATTAAGGAACATATAGCAAACATCAAATACAATAGGAAAACTACAGCTCTCTCAAGAGTATATAGGGACCGTTCAAGTATTACGTAAGCACTAAAGGAGGAGAGGGGGGTCCAGAGTCTGCTTATTTTTTCTGACAAGGGGAAGGGGGGGTCACGACAATTCTTACGTAAGCATTAAACAACGAAGCAACTCCAGTTCAAATTCAACAACCAAACAATGTATGATGGGGAAAGAGCGTTCTACAGTCTGTTCGAAATTCGCCGTTTATTTTCGATTTCATCTTTTGTTTATCCATCGGTAGTCGCGTGACCCGCATCACCCACACGCCCTTTGTCTTCATTGTTATCTATTAAGTTGTGTGCCAAGTCAAGTACATTGCAAGACTAGAAAAAACACAGGAGCCGGTGTGGCTGGGTTCTGTTGCCAGGGTAACTGGTCAGTTGACTTTATTTTAGGTAAGTCCGGTATTTTCTTTTCTCCCGTTCAATCGGTCATGGGATTCCGGGAATTTTTGCGGAATTTTTGGAAATTTTTGTCTTTCCGCTCCTATTGTCGCACTTCCTTTTCTACAGGTCTTGGAACTTTAGAAAGCAGAAAACCAACTTGGGGTTTTTCTTGTCTCGGATACACAGCACAGATATTTATTGTTTTAGTCCGTTGCATAGTGAATTTCATAGCGAATTTTTTATTGGTTCGTAATTTTAGTTATGATGCCTAAGTAAGTTAAGACTTCTTGTGTATCTTGTTTTATTGTTCAATGTGATAAATAACAATATATTTAAACCATTTTGTATTCTGTGGTTTGTTTAATGCAATAAGCAACAATATATTAAAACTATTTTATATATTTTGATACCACAATCCCTATATGCCTATATAAGTTTGTAGGATTATTATCGTAATTGATTGGTAACTTTTTATAAGTCAAGAAGTATTGATGTATAAACTGTCATAAAATCTTACGTAAGCAAAGAGGGGAGGGGGGGGGTCCAGCATTTGTTTATATTTTCTTACAAGGGGGGGAGGGGGTACAAAATGACTAAAAATATGCTTACGTAATACTTGAACGATCCCATAGCAAAGAACCATTGCAAATAGATTTTAAAAATAGCAGAATAATAAACCCTTCTAGATCATATTTTCCATCAATCATAAGAGAATCAATAGAAATCTTCATACGTAAAGACAATGTTTGCAATGAATTTGCCTCCATGGAGCTACATAAAATTTGGAAAGAAATGCTTCAAAGGTTTATAAGACAATAATTTGTAATATTTTATGTTCACAATTATTTTTGTTGATTTTTATTTCCAGTTTTATTTTTCTATGCTCATGTTCACGTGATTTATGTTTTTCTGTTTATTTCGAGAAATTTCTTTCTATCATTTATTTGTTTTTGAAAAAGTTGCCGTAAGAGCAATGAAACATGCGAAACTACACTCTAAAAAATAAAGAGTTTTATCACATTTACTTCGGCTGTATGAGATGTGAAATAAGGTGTAAATATATTATTTTTGGGGTGCCAATACCAAAATAAATGTTACGTTACACTTCGAATGAGGTATCATACCTCTTTAAAAAAAAATAGGCGTTCTGAATCACTCCAAATCATTATAATTCGCACTTTGAAAGACTATTCAATTCATCAACACGACGGCAGGTGTTTTTTTAATCCAGCGAGAGCAAGTCGGTGCGATTACGCAAACAGCGCGGGGGATAAGATTATTATGCAAAATGGCGCTGTTGTTGAAACATTCTGTTGTGTTCCGTGAAAAATGTTCGTTGAATTTCGATTATATTTCGCGGTAATAATGAATGATTAAGAAATTGCTGACATAGTTCATATTAAGAACTTTTATCGACTTATTCAATTAGTTCGGACAATTTAAGAAATCAGAAATAGAGTCTATTGTATGATAGCCGTAAACATAAACAGTTTTGCAAAACAGTGTTGTTGCTTTGGTTTTTCTTTTGGATTTTTTTCGAATAAGTAAGTGGCGTTTATTTTCTTTCTGTTTTGTATACAATAACTCTTAATTCTCTGTAAAAAATTGTATTTGTGATATATTTGTTGTACGTATATATATATATATATATATATATATATATATAAATGCATGATACTTGCAATATGTTATTTTGCAGTCTAGCTATTTCGATATTTTAAAAATGAAAATTAATAATAAAAGAAGTCGTAAAATTGTCACTTTCGTACAGAGCTTTGCAATATTTAGTTTTGATTTTATAGTGTTTTACTGCTTTAAATTCCGCATAACTTGAACTAACACGAAATTAAATAAACATAGTGTTATATCTTGTTTTAAACATTCATTTTTTCAATATATATTTGTATTTTGATGTATTTTTAGATTATTAGAAACAAAAATTCCTGTATTTTTATTTCGTTCTTTTTTCTTTTTTCATATATATATGTTGATACTGAAAGAGTTAAAGAGATTGTCATGGTTTTATTTTTCTATTTATTAAATTAGTAAAACATAATTAAAATCATCATTAATGCCTATTTGAATTTGAATACATTTAATGGAAAATCTTAGAACTTCAATGAAAGGGGGGGGGGCTGCCGGTATGTTCATTCAGAGCGGTGTGAAACGGGGGGGGGGGCGAAGGGGGCGGTCGCCCCGGACGCGGAAACTGAGGGGGTGCCAAATTTATGTTATTATCGTCTTTTGTTTCTTCGCTTTTTTTGTAAAAAAATTATATGTATAAACATATTGGGATTTTTTGTGTGAAAAAAACATGTTACTTCATTCTTGAAATCCAAAAGTGGTCATACAATACTGTTAAATACATTTTTTTCACATATGTTTTCCAGATCATCTTTGCCAATATATAAGCGCAATGTTCTTTTATAGTATTTAGTTGTAATATTAAATCTTTTAAAGTTTCAAAATAAACGAAAAACATGTATTTAATAGAATTTATTTGTGCTTTTACACTTTTCAATTTTGTGACATCTGTGACAAACAGTAATGAAACTACTGAAATTTAGAGGTGCTGCAGATACATTGTGCCCCCTCCCCCCACCAACCCCCAAACACACGATGTGACCTATATAACTATGTTTTTAAGTATGTAAATGTACTAAATTACATTGTTTAATAACTGAGTATTATGTTTAAAATGCATGTTATAATAAATTACCTCAATTAAAAGAGAGTTTAGCAGCATTTTTGCATGAAACTAATTATTTTAACATATGGCTGTGTTAAATTTAAAATGTAATCTTTAAATTATTTTTTATTTTGCTGTTAAAATCATGTAAATATTAGAAAATTTCCTTTTTTACCATCTACTTATATAGTGTACTTTAATAAATGGTAGCAAAATAAAAAATAATTAAAAAAATACATTTCAAATTTAATACAGCCATAATTTAAAAAAAATAGCTTAACGCAAAGAATGTGCTAAACTTCCCTTTAATTGAGACAATTTATTATAACGTTACATTTTAAACATATTACTTACTTTACACCCAAAAGGGTGGCAACTAAGTTGCCACTACAAATGGTAATTGTTTACCATTTGATAGTTGGTGGCTCATTACACCAATTTACAAGTGGAATTTCATTACACCACTTGGGGTGGCAACTTAGTTGCCACCCTTTTTGGTGTAAAGTAAGGGAGTTTTTTTTTACAGTGTATAAGGTTTTTGTGTTATTTTTAGTTGATCACTTAAAGCATTCAAAATAAATTGATTTTTATTAATTATTTAAAATATAATAATGTAAACCTTTTACTCATTTCATTTATAATAAATAACTTTAATTTGAAACTAAAAAATTCAAAATTCATGACTTTTATTTATTTTTTTAAGAAAAAAACCCAGGAAAAATAAATATATTTTGAATCTCCATAATTGAAGCAAAGGAACAAAACATAAATATATCCAGTTTAACAATGCATAAACCTTGCCAAAGGACTTTTGCATAGTAACCCGTAAAATATATTTCATTTAGATGTTGCCATTAAACAACTAACAAATAAACCTGATTTTTCTGCCACTTGAGTTAGCATGATATATAGATGATGCAGAATGTTTTAGCGATAAACGTTAACATTTATACCGAAAAAATTCTGAATTCTGGAGAATTTAGTAAACACATTTGCATTCTAAAATGCCATCACCACAAAAATAATTTATTGGCTCTCTATTCTTTGCAAAATGTATCTTCGTTCCTTCAGAATTTTGATAGAACTAATGATAGAAGATCTTTAGATAGAATTTTTTCCTTAACCTTCCCACTGCTGCGACCGGATATATCCGTTTACTAGGCTGTAGGTTGCATTGCAGTTGGAGATTTATTAAAATTAATATAGTTCTACAAATATAATCTCGTTTTAAGAAATTAAGTTGTGATTGATGCTTTCAAGGCTTATAAGCATATACGTAACAAAAAAAAAAAAAAGTACCATGAAAAAAAATCTCTCTTTTATTAACATTTAAAAAAGTTGAGAGAAAAAACCTTACAATTTTGCCGTTTTACTCAACGGTCAGGGGGTTAAGTTTTCTTTGTATTTTATGTATAATAAGTTATTTATTTTTCAAATGTTGCTATTTGTTTTATTTATAATTTAATCTTTATACTGTTAGGAAAGGCATCTGACACACCTTTGATTCTGCTAACTTCAAATAATTGGGCGTCTACTGTAGTTTTTAATACAAAGGTAAGAATGTCATTACAGTGTATTTTTTACATTGATTTTAAATTTTCGTGATAAGTTTATTTCTTTACTTTTTTTAAATGAAACGTAAAAACTGATACTAATTTATTTTATTTTATTGCAGATGCATAAAACCTTTAATCTAATATATGACATCACTCAAAATACCTTCAATGTGTAAAACAAATACAGCAAAATATTTTGTATGAGAACTCTGAAAAAGCAGTTTCTAACTCATATCCTGGAAAACCTTTTATTTGTGAGCTATGGAAGAATTTCTGCCAAAAAAGTCTTTTTTGTGTAAGGTATGCAACAAAAAATTCTCTAAAACGAACCATTTAAGCAGACATTTCTTAACTCATACTGGTGAGAAACCTTTTGAATGTGCGATATGCAACAAGAAATTCTCTGAAAAGTGCCATTTAAGCAGACATATGTTAACTCATACTGGTGAGAAATCGTTTGTGTGTCATATATGCAACGAGAAATTCTCCCTCAAGAGCCATTTAATAAGCCATCTGGTAACTCATACTGGTGAGAAACCTTTTGAATGTGAGGTATGCAACAAGAAATTTTCGCTAAAAAGTCCTTTAAGCAGACATTTGTTAACTCATAGTGATCAGAAACCTTTTGAATGTGAAGTATGCAACAAGAAATTTATTCAGAAGTATGCTTTTAGCAAACATCTTTTAATTCATTCTGAAAAGAAATCTTTTGTGTGAGAGATGTGTGTGAGATATTCTTTCAAAAGATTTGTTTAACGAAGCAACTGTTAATTCATACAGGCGAGAAACTTTTTGTGTGCAATAAACAAAACACCAAAAATCTATCTAAGTGTTACATTTTGCTCATAAAATTTGTTAATTGTAGATAATTAATCGTAGCATACTCCAAAAATAAAGAAATAATTCTTTCCACAATGCACAAAAAATCAGTGACACAAAAAAACCTGCCTATTAAACCAGTAAATCAGCATATCAGAAATTATACCATGAGCCATGGCAAACACCATTTTAATTTTATTATGCTTTGTTTTATCTTAAAAATATTAAAAATCTCTATTTTTTTACACTTATAATCTTATAAGATTTATAGTATTTAAGTGAAACAAGAAACTTTTGTTAAACCTGATTTCTCACAATTAAGGTCTTCAATGGTAAAATGGATTTTTTTTATCAATCATGAACCTGAAAATATTCGTTTTGAAAAGGGAATGCCTATAATACTGAAAAAAAAAGTGTGTGTAAGTGTGTAAAAAAATAATAACTGTCTGATGACAATTGAAATGCAAGTAAAAGTTGGTAAAGTGTTTTAAAATTTACTTTTCTCATCAGGATTACAGTAAAAATATAATACTGAAGAGAGATTACCGATAGCTTAAGTAATTTTTTTCAGTTCCTTAATTGCCTGTTCCGGTTATTATTTCATAAAGGAATAGCAGTGTGGTGTAATTTTTAAATGGCAATAAATATGGTAGACTCCTTTAACCGTTCATCTAAAGACGGTACTTATATGTACCATTAAAATAACTTATTATAAAATTCTTTTAATTCGTTAGTAAGTTGTAATACTGTTTTGATTGAGTTACAGATACATTACTTTATCTTGTTCAAAAACCTTATTGGTTACACAAAACAAAAATACTTTTAAAAGAATGATTTCTTTTGTCTTTGCACTTTTTCAGCTTTCTTGGCGCTGAGGGTGGGGGATGGGGAATTTTCAATGTGGAAACATTTCTATATTTATATTATAAGAACATAATATTTGTACATTTTATAATTTTACAAAATACTAAGAAGATAATTAGAAATAAAGATTTGAGTGGGGTTATAAAAAATTGCACAAAATCCCTGAAAATTCAAATTTAATTAGTCCTTCTAAATTCTTCAATCCTGCAAATATTTATTAAATGATTGAGTAAATCTTTTAATTTAGTTCAAACAATTCGCGTAAAATGCTTTAGAATGTAAAATTTTCAAGAATCCATAATGCGGTTGATAAAGGGTTAAAAATACAACTCTCTAAAATCCACACACAATTCTCAAATATAAACAATGAAACTTTCAGTTCGGATACTGTGACAAAATTTGACTTTTTTATTTTTATATAAATTCTACATCTCTTTTAATCTGTAATTTTCATTAATATTGCTGACATCATGCTTATTTATGAAGGAAGAATAAATTTATTTCTGAAAAAATTCGAAATACTGCTGATATTGTTGGTTATCACAATCCTTCTACTAAATGTATGTCTGCATTAAACAAACATTTTTGGTTATTAAGTCTGGCTATACCTGGAATAAACTTCCTTTTTGTATGATGTGCATAAATGATGAATGAAAAGTAAGTCATATATGAAACGTACATAAGTGAGAGCCGCGCATAACTGAGAGAATGTTGATGTAGTAAATTTTATACAAATTATGCGAAAGGAAAACATTACGAAATATAAGAATCAGGATTAATAACATTTTTTTAAATACAAAAGATGTAACATCAGTATATCGTACTTAAAAAAAAAAACTTTACACTCTCATTGTAAAATTTATCTTAAACATAATATAAGTGTAAAATTTAATTTGAAATAGAAAGAGATATGCTTACAAAAAATGCTAATTAGCCCTGTTTAAAGAAGTCATCAATGATCGTATGCTTTTGCTTAGGCTTTGTTTATACGATGATTTTTTGGTTCTACTTGATTATCCCATCGACCAAGTTCACCAAGTTATATAAACCGCCAAACAACTCGCCAAATTATATATTTTTTCGCATATTTCATCTTAAATAACAAAAGAAAAAATAAATTGCAATAACATTAATAAAAAATACAAATAAAACATCGGGAAAAAATCATTTGATGGCATAACAAACATGCGTAATGTGTTTTTCAAGTGAATGTGACATTTACGATCAGCCATTATTGGCATTTAATCGTATATTTCGGCGATAGCTTTTTGGTCTACGGGCTAACCAAATAGTACTGATTTATTAATGCAATTAAGCGCGTCATTGTATTTGATGCTACATCACAATTTTGAAGGTAACATCTCTAAGGGCCCAGGGCTCCTAAAGCAGCAGCATAAGATGGGACAGTGAGAAGATCAGTATCGGGAGTTTCATCATTATTATCATTTTCACCTTCTTTTTCAGCTATCACGCCTTTAAAAACAGTTTCGAAATCTCTTACTGCTGTTGATGTTAAATTTTCATGACCAATTCACGAAATCTTGATACGACAGATAACTGTGGCTTATGCTGTTCCTCTTTTCTTCGTCTATGTGAAAATCATTGATGTTCTTTTCGTTTTCTTATATAGAAAAAAATCTAACGTCATCTGAATAACAAAAACCCACTTTTCTAAGGAAGTTAGAAATTGTTGTGGTTATTACGTTATTCCAAAAGAAAAGGGCAGCTGACGTCACTGAGGGCAAAATTACTGTGGATCCACAGTAATTTCTTGCCCGTCTTTAATCCTTCACTATGAAAAAATTATTTGAAATCTATATACAGGTCTTATAACGGGAAAAATAATACAAAAAAAAAAAAAATAAATTTCAAATTTTCAGCTAAAATTTGATATTTTATGATGTGTACCCTGTATACACAATTAGGGTTTTTTCATACTGTATTACTATATTTTGTAATTAAATGGGCTTTAATTAATTAATTTTATCTACTCAACACTCTGCAATTTGCTTTATATTAAAAAAATTATGTATTCAGTAAAAACAATGACAGTAAATTTGTTCTTAAAAGCATGATCATTTTTTTTCTTTCCAATCAATAAATTCTAATTTTATGTCAAATGTAGCCACCTCACATGGACAAAATAAGTGTTATTCTATTCCTTGAATTGTTCTTGATCAGTTACAGTGATCCTATTGTCCAAGTTCATGTCACATAAAGAGAATTATTGTGTTTTTAGGTATGTGCCATATATGACCCACGATGCAGTAAAGGGTTAAGACTCCAACTGTACACAAGAAGTCAAGGCGATCTAATTGGTCTACGATTGGCCTGATTTGTCTGCGATTAAAAGCTGTGTTTATGAATGATCAAAGTTGCCATGATAATTCCTGTAATGATCGTTGAAGCAAAAATGTATATTGATAGATTGGTTAACGAAAGCGTTTGTTTGTAAACATGTCCTTTCCTTAGGCCAACATATGCATAGCCTCCAGAAGCGAAATATATTTAGATTGATCGGCAGAGTTCGCAATGTTTCTCACAAGCATTGTGGTATTTGATTGGCTTTTCGGAGACGCTTGTGGGATAAATCAAGTTGATTAGCTAGAATCTATCCCGACGTTCTTTGACGTCATGCTTGTGGTCCATTCCTTTTTCTGCTCTAATGATAGGAGAATTCATCTCACTGAATCTTACCTATACTGCGCTTTAACTGCTCTTATACAGTAGACTCCCTCAAATCCGCACAGCTTGGGACAGAGGTTTTGCGGATTTTAGAATTTTGCAGATTTCTGGTCATTGCTTTGTTTGCATTTTTTAAACAATAATTTGAGTGCAAATAATAGTGCAATAGGAACTATAATGAATGCTTACAATATAATAAAATATTAAAATAAGTAATAAACTAAAATAATGAAAATTTAGATAGTTTTTAAAATGATAAAAGTACTAATAGTCAAGTTAATAATCAATATGGTATGATTAAATATTCATTATAAAGATTAGATGTATTTTTCCAAAATTATTCAACAAAACTTGCCTCATAAAAGTACATTACTAATTCACATCAAAATCATAAAATGAGGATTTTTTTAAAGTTTAGCCAGGCTTAATAACCAAAAAATCTTGATTAATGCATAAATATGTTTGGTAAGAAGATTGTGATTACCAGTGATATCAGCAGTATCTTGAATTTTTTTTTTTTTTTCAAAAAAAAATTATTCTTCCTTCATGAAAAAAAACATGAATAAAGTATTATTAAGAAAATTACAAAATAAAAAATATATGGAATTGATGCAAAACTAAAAAAATGAAATTTTGTCCCAATATCTGAATTGAAAGTTTCATTGTTTACATCCATAAAATATGTGCGGATTTTAGAGAGTTGCGGATTTCTGGTTTGCGGGATTGAGGGAGTCTACTGTATTATACTAAGGTCTGATGTCTTGAGTCTGCCAGTATAGTTTGCAGGGGAAAATATAACTCGTGCATGTGTCAGCGATGGGAGCCCTGCATATTGGCGAGGACATTTGTCCATAAATAACAGGGCACAGATGTCATATACGCACCATATTTGCACGTGCTTTTCCTTCCGCAAATTTGGCGAAAATTTTGTTTTTGAATGTAAGTTATGAATTGCATGCAGTAACAGTACCTGATTTTTTATTCTAATATAAAAACTAGTCGTTGGGGGCCACCGTAATACTTACCCATCATGGTATATGAAAATAAAACATGTGAAAACTATTTATACAATGCATTGCAATTCATAAATAAAATTTAAATATTGTTAATATACATAGTAATGCTCTATTAAAGAACTGCAGATTACCGATTTCGACAAATTATATAAAACGCCAAACTACTCAAGTAGTACCGAACTGCGTAAAAGAAACATCCTTATAACTCCAAAAATAATAACTCTATTAACTAACAATTAACTGCATCGGATTAAGCGTATCATTTCCAATTAAAATATACCTCTGAATTGAAATTTGAATGAAATACAGGGTCATGAAAAATCGAAGAATGTCGAAAATAGGATTACAAATATCTCGGCAACTAATAATCCGATTGACTTTGTTTTATATGCAAAATGTGTGTTATTTTATTGCCTTTAACGTCCATTCCTTAGAACAAAAAAATTCGAAAATTTTTATATACCTTTCATCAGAACGAATTTTTCGAGAGTCCGAAAAAAATAGTTCCGGATAATCGAGGTTGCTGGTATTAAATAGGGTTCGTCCCATTCTTACATACTAACTACATACAAAATTTCAAGTCTCTATCTCAATTCGTTCGGGAGATAGAGCGTTTACAGACAGACAGACAGACGGACGGCAAAATTTTTTTTCTAAAAATATGTTTTTCGGAATCTCCACTATCTAAAACGTGTAAATCCGTCAAAAAATTTTTTTCGATTTTCAAAACGATTGCAAGACTTACCCTATACTACGTATGATGGGTAAGTAATAAAATAACGTGAAAAAAAGAAAACGATTCAAGTTTTTTAAAAAAGGTAATAAAAATAAATAAATGATAGTCTGATATAACTAATTCTTGATATTGTATATAATAAAAATAATTTAAAGAAATAAAATAAAAAATAACTGCAAATAAATATGAATTTAATCAAAAAGGGAACAATAAATAAACATTTATAAATAATAAACTTAATATGCAACAAAACAGGAAATATATTTTTCACAACAAATTGTAAATATTAATACCTATTGCCATATTGAATGCATGCAGTTGCATCATTTAAACAGAACATTTCACTGAAATATTTAATTTTCCCCATTTCCTTTCCCTAACAATTGTTATAAATTTATTAAACTGATCTTCTCCTTGGCATAAGTGTGTAATGCCAAATTGGCGGAAGGAAAAGCACGTGCAAATGTGGTGCGTATATGATATCTGTGCCAATAACAGAAGATTTCTTTTGCCATCTTCATAACGAATTCTTTCAAAGAGTCTGCAAAAATTTTCGATGCCAACCAGACTTTGTACTACTTTTATAAGAACATGGCATTTTCTATAGATTTTTGAGGCATTGTGGTTTCTCGGATTTACCAGTCACTATGGGCGGTAACTTTTCTGATCCGCCCACAATCGCAACATAAAAGCACGGTCCCTCTTCCTTTGCTGAGTTTGCCACCATGACATCACGTTTCTCCTAAAAAATCTTGCGTTTTGTTTGGTAAAAGATGATAAAATAAACCTGTTTCATCCACCTGTTAAAATGCTGTTAAACTCAAGTTCTGAATAAATTTTGTAAGATCTGCGATCCATTCATTAACAGTTGAATCTGAAACAGCAGCGCTTTCACTACTCAGAGAATGATTTGTTAACCCGTCGCTGCACGATTTTTTCTATTTTTATGAAAAAAATTATTTTAAATCTACTTCTACATATCGGTCTAATAATGGGAAAAATAGTAAAAAAAAATTAAATTTCAAAATTTCAGGTAAAA
Source organism: Maratus speculifer (assembly GCA_964019185.1). NCBI lineage: Eukaryota > Metazoa > Arthropoda > Arachnida > Araneae > Salticidae > Maratus > Maratus speculifer. The sequence goes on from OZ025296.1 coordinate 357,594,935, forward strand.
CTTGGTATTGTTAGGCATTTACCCTAATTACACAAACGGAGTTTTTAAATTTTGTATTGCTATATTTTGCAATTAAATGGGCTTAAATTAATTTTATCTGCTTAAGACTTTGCAATTTTCCTTACATAATATTTTTGAGTATTCAGCAAGAATAATAGAAGTAAATTTTTCTTTAACCCTTTCGTGGTTATAAGCGCGTATACGCGCCCAGAATACCACTTAATTTGAATTACGAAATGCCATACTGACATCAGAATTTTTAAATGAAAATTTTAATTTTACAAAGAATGTAAAAAAAAAAAAACATTTATATATTATGAAATAAATTTGTTTTTAAATTCCGGTGTCATTCAATCATTTTAGTATTTTATGAATAGACGTGCTTTAACCGTCAAAGGGTTAATAGTTTGATCGAAAACTGTTTTGTTTCCAAAGAACTTATTCTAATTTTTTGTCAAATGCAGGCATCTGACATAGGCAAAATAAGTGTTATTCCATTCTTTGGCCTGTTCTTGATCAATTACAGCGATTATATTGGCCAAATTCTTGGTATATAATGCGAATCACGATGTTTTTAGGTATGTGCCATATGTGGAACACGGTGCAGTGAAGTGTTAAACCGTATCTCATCGTAAGTTTATCTAACAATTTCCAAGTAACCGAAAAATTTTCGATTCCCAATTTTGATGACATAGGGAGTGGATTTTCTTTATATAACTCACCACTAATGGGTAAATAAAAAGCTCTCATTTCTCTGAACCATAAAATTAAAGTGGTTTCTAAAACCTCAATTTTTCCTTTTTGAATTCTTGATCGTTTCTTTGCTTGTGTAGAATATTCACTGTTCATTTTTTTTGATCGATTTCTCGTTTTTTAAAATCCCTCTAAACGTCGATTCCGACAGATCAATTTTTCGAGCTAAACTTATTTTAGACAGTTTAGGATCATTTTCTGCTACTCTTATAACCTCCATTTTGAATGACATTGTTAACCTTTTTTTTACTTATTTTTATTGCAAGCGGAAAAAAATAAAATCCTCATACTACCGTAAAAGCAAAGACAGAGAGAAACACACGCGTAGCTTGATAAAAATAAAAGACAAAAAAGGAAAGTATAAACCGTCAAAATTGAGGGGAGAGGGTGAAAAGTCAACCTGGCCACCCTTTCAAGCGCTTTGCGGAACGGTCTTTGGACTTTAACACCTGTAGAAACTTTATTGCAGATTTTTTAAAAAGTTCCCACATCATTCACAGTTTGTGATTTGCGTTTTACTTTCGCGTATGACTGAGAGAGGCAATTCAAAGTTGCGCCTATAAGTGAGAGATCTGTAGCATTATTTTCCTATTCTCCGTGGCGTGACATTAGGAAACTCGCGTATAAGTGAGAGGCGTATAACAGTACGACATCCTCATCTTGAAATAGTTGAAAATGATTAGAAAAAACAGTCCATAATTTTTTCCCTCCTGTTAGAGGTAAATTTACCCCCCCCCCCCCCATCATTCGACAGATTAGCCCCTTCTTTCACTCTAGTTTCAATTAGTGCATATTAACACTATATTATACCCTAAAAGATTGAAAGGACATAATGAGGTTGCAGTCAACACTTCGAAATAGTCAAAAATGATATGAAAAAGGTAGACAAAGCATCTAATAATCCTCTCGTCAAGTACACGACTGGAATTCCAGATTTAGCCACAACTCGATTTGCATAAAAAATAGCAATCGGTCTGCCAACTTATATCTTGGTGGAAAACACCCCAACATCTGATTTTAGCAGTTGACTGGTAGGCTGTGCTTTACTGCAACAAAATGTATGAAAACTTGGAAGAGTGGGAGCAGGAAGAGTAAACCTATCAATGACCTGGGTTTTCAGATGCATTCCATCAACATATAACATGGCAGGCCGATTGTGTTTTAATACACGAATCGGGTTTTAAGGAATAACGGAATTTCAGCCGAGAAATGAATGAGGTAAATGTATATTACAAATTAAAATTTTTTTCGCCAAAACTAACCTTTATACTATCTTAATTTTCCGTACTTACTTCAAATTATTAAATTAAAATTTTGTTTCTAGATCTAATCTGTTAATCTGTATGCAGACGATATAAATTCTTAATTTGCCTTAAAAAACATTATTCCAGTATGCGTAAATTAAAAAAAAAGATGGCTCTAAATTAAAAATATTCTTAATTAAAACTTTATTACTTAATATTCCAAATAAAACTGATTTCTTCTATGTTTTTATCAACCCTTTTTAAGAAAGTCTTATTAAATTTATTCCAAAACCATACCTTTCAAAAAATATCATTATTTTATCTATTTATTTATTTTTCCGCCGTCAACCTTCGATAGTGTGCATATTAATAAATTCATTTCTTTTCTTTTTCTCTTAAAATTAATCATTTATAAAAGTCGTCTGCCTAAAAAATCCCGATTCAATTATAAATTGGTTAAATAATATTTAAAAAAAATTAATTTATCGTCTGTGGAAATTAATCTCGTAGCTGGACAAGAATTCTGTTTACATAAAAGAATGATGGTTTGAGGTTACAGAATGTTCCAGAACTTTCTTTTTAGTTTAAAAAGGTGGAAGTCTCGAGATGAAAAAGAAGATTCTTGGGTTGCTTCTTGGATGAGGACAGCTCGCTGAAATAATGATGGAATTTTTGCAAAAGGAGCTTTTCCCTTCCTCATTATTACGAATTAAATAAATGAACTTACAGCAGCCAATGACTAATTATTGGATCTTCTATATTTATTTATTTATTTTGTTTTTTTCCTCGCTTGCCATGACTGTGTGTTTTTTTTAACCAGTGGAAATAATTCGAGTTTCTCCTTAAATCGTCACAACTAATCGAAAAGTCCGACAGGATAGTTTATGCCTGTGTTGCCTTTTACGGATATTTAAAGAAAATTGCGATGAAACGAAGAAAAGCATGCTATCGCCGAAGTTCGATTGAAGGACATTCTATATGACATTTTCAGCTTGCTATGGTATTTTCAACTTGGAATGGTATTTATATGGTATTTTCATCTTGGAATCGGCTGTGGAACGAAATGATGATAGGTTTGTGAATCGCCGATAATTGACTTCTCGTGAATTCCTGAAGCTTGATATTTTTGGTCATAAGGATAAATTTTTGAGACCTGGTGATTTCGAATTGGATTTAATAAGGAATAGAAGCGCCACGACGACTGACATTCATCTTGTTGCGGCCCAAATATGCGACCATGGACTTTAAGTATTGCTGGTAGTGATGACAAGAAAAAGAAAGAAAGAAAAAAGAAAACTTACAGGGACAACTGAACGTCGGTTGCTAATTACCTGGATAATTTTAGGGGTTCTTGTCTCCCCTAGGATCCTCTTGAGAATTTCTTCTTATTTTTAGTGAGTTATTTTTAGATGTATTTAATTATTTTTTGTATCCTTTTTATGCATTTGTGTAGATTGTTTATTCTCTATTTGTGAGGTTTATTTATTTATTTGTTTGTTTTTCTTTGAGTCTTATTTATTAATCTATTTATGAGTATTATTATTATCATTATTATTTGTTGGAGATTGAAACATTTTTGTTTTAAAAGATTAAATTGAAGAGTATGATATTCTTAAGACAATTACTGTTACTTATTAAAGATTATTATGATATTTTTATGTACGTTTAAAGATAAGTTCGTAATAATAGTGAAGTATAAAAGAACTTAGAAGCTCAAGTTATTTTTTTTAAAAAGATACATTTTCTATTTTATTGATATTGTTTGTTATCAAGAACTATTCTCAGAATACAGTGTTTTCATGATAATATTCCTACAACTAAACATTTGAGCTGAAAATTAAGTTAACATTTATGTTTTTCCTTTTATTTGTTAGAATTTCTGGTTACAGTGAGCTTTGGTTCCCGGATTCTTATAATTTATTTAAATTCAGTAAGAAATATGGAACTGTGCAAGGCCGTTGCTAGAGTTTTGACTGATAAATATGATTAATTTTTTCAGTAAATTTTGTGATTTTAAGTAAGAAATTACCTATAATTAAAATTTTTGAATCTCTTTATGATCTATAAAATAATAGAATTAAAAGTTGATCCCAATTTAAGGTATATCTATGATATTTACAATTTCTGTTTTATTAGATAAAATTTCTGGTTAAAGTTAGCAGTTAAATATAGTAATTTAAAAAAAATATGTAATTGATAGAAATCATTAACTTTGAAATTTATTGCGAATGATTTTACGATCAGAATTTAATAAGGAAAATAGAAGTGCTTCATTTATTCTAATGAGTAAGAATAAAAAAATTATGGAAGATCCTAAGTTCGTACCGTTTGACCCGAGTTCTGGAATGAACATTTTGTCTTGGTTAACTTATTTTGATAAAACATGTGATAGGGAACAGAAAAATCTAGAATGGAAATTTAATTTTATTGCGCAATATTTGAAAGGTGAAGCTCAAAAAATTTATATCAATGACTGCTTAAATTGTACGGATTATGAACAAATTAAGAAAGTTTTGATAGAAAGACTCATTGAATTAGACTTCCCGAGTTTTTCTGATTTTTCAAATCTGAAATTAGATAATTTAGACAATTTAGAAACTTATTTTCGTAAAAAAGTGGAAATTGGTAGGAAATTACATCTTAGTGAAAATATACTATTACAAGGTTTAACTGATGGTTTAAAACAGGAATTCAAAAACAATATTATTATAAATCCTCCTAGTAGTACCATAGAATGGTACCGGGTTGTCAAACAATTCGTGGAAGTTTCCACCCCACTAGTTTCAAACCAAGTAATAAATCAACCATTAGCTAGACAAAATTTTCAACCTTTTCAACCAACTAGGCCCTGGATTCAGCCAGTTAGGCCCAATAATACACCTAGGAATTGGATTCCCCAAAGGCAATCTCAGTTTCAAAGACCTAGAGTTTGTCAAAATAATTATATTCGAAATTCATACCCTTCAAGACCTTAAGTATTGGACCCTTCAAGACCATAACTTGTAGGATATGCACAAATAGGGGTGTGAGTAATGCTTTTCTTTGGGAAAGAGAATGTATTTTTAGGAATGAATTGCCATCCTCTGATACTCTTCCAAATATCTCACAAAATAATTCTCATAATGTTTGGCAATTAATTGTGTGTGGATGTACAAATAATTATAATTTGCCATGTGTTGTAGATACTGGCTCAACTATTGCAATATTGCCACTTAAATTTGTTAAAAAACTTAATGCTAAAATTGAGACTATACCCTCAGTTACCATTGGTCAGGCAAAAGGATTTTTACATATAAATAAAAAATGTAGTGTTCTTCTAAAAGTGGGTAAAATTAAAAAATATGTTAACTTTTTAGTATGCGATACAAATTTGGATTATGCTATTTTGGGGTTAAAAGAATGTTCTAAATTTAAATTATCCATAGAATGTAAAAATTGTATTGTAAGGCAGGGAAGGAAAATTATAACTAACAGTATATCCATACATAATGAGAGATCCCTTCATTTCAATACAGTAAATATGGACCAAGTATAACAAAACAGGGATCAATCTAATGAATTTGTAACCTCAGAATATAAAAAAATATGAAATTAAATACTGGTAATACTGTAGCAATAGATAATTATGATAATGAAACACTGAATGTAAGTAATCATGATATAGAGTTACAATCTACTTGTGGAAATATTATGAAAAATGAAGACTGTGTTGAATATGATCACGCAATTAATGTGCATCCTGATTATAGAGGTTCCATGACTCTTCAAAATTTTCGCGATAATTCGGATTCAGATTTAACTGGGGAAATAAATTTAATTCAAGATGTAAATTTAAGGGAATTAGTTCATATTTATAGTGATATTTTTGCAAAGCATAAATATGATGTGGGTAGGATAACTATTGAACCAGAACGCGTTATACTAAACTCAGACCTACCTATATCTTTGAGGCCCTACCGAACATCTCCCCTAGAAGAAATAGAAATAAAAAACCAAATTCAATCATTGTTAGCAGCCGGACTGATAAAGGAAAGTAATAGCCCCTATTCTGCCCCTGTTACACTAGTTATGAAAAGAGAGGAAGTTAAAAAACGCGATTATGTATAGACTATAGAAAATTAAACGCAATAATTAAAAATGATGCAGAACCCTTGCCCCGTATCGATGGAATTTTAGATAAATTGAGTAGTGCTCAGTATTTTTCAAATTTTTATTTAGCCTCTGGCTACTGGCACATACCAATACATCCATCCGATACAGAAAAATTAGCATTTGCAACCAATTTTGGACTTTTTGAGTGGCTCGTGCTCCCTTTTGGCATAAAAACTGGCCCTCCCATATTCAATAGAACCATTCGAAGGATCCTTAGTAAATATAAAATCGACTTTGCGTGCCACTATTTTGATGATATTATAATTTTCTCTTCCTCTTTAGAAGAACATTTAAACCATTTAGCTCAAATTTTTGACATTTGCAAACAAGAAAACATTAAACTTAAACTTTCTAAATGTAAATTAAGCCAAAATAAAATCAATTTCTTAGGTTATGAAATCACTAATGGAACTATAACAGCAGCAAATGTCAATATTGAAACCATCAAAAATTTAAAACCTCTTTCCAATGTGAAAGAGTTACAACGATTTCTAGGTTCCATTAATGTTTACCATAAATTCATAAATAAATATGCTGAAATTAGATACCCTCTAAATCGATTACTTAAAAAAGACACAATATGGGAATGGAACTCAGAGTGCCAGGAGTCTTTTGAAAAATTAAAAAATTCTTTAATTGCAAAACCCATCCTCAAAAATTATGATCCTAAATTACCTTTACATATGTTTGTAGATGCCTCTCAGATAGCAGTAGGTGCCGTTCTAAAACAACCTGATAAAAATAATTTCTTGCATCCTATTGCTTATCATTCTAGAATTTTGAAGAGTTATGAGCAAAATTATTTCATAACTGAATTAGAATGTTTAGCTATTATAGATACTCTTGACAAATTCTATCATTACTTTCATGGTGTCAAGTTTACAATTCATACGGACCACGCATCTCTAGTATGGTTAAAGAGTGTTAAAAACTTAAGAGGTAGGCTTTTTAGATCGTCACTCAAACTTAGTATGTTTGATTATGAGATAAAATATGAAAAGGGTTCAACAAATGTCGAAGCAGACATGTTGTCACGAAATCCTGTTTGTCATTTTAATCAACATATTAGTTTATTGCTAGATAGGAAAGAAATTATAGAGATGCAAGACAAAGACAATGCTTGTGACAAAAAATATAAAAAAGAGAATGGAATTATTATAGTTCAGAAAAAAGGATTAAAAAAAATAGTTGTACCAATGTCATTAAGAAAAAAATTACTCCATATTGCTCATGATAATTTTGGACATTTAGGGATTCAAAAAATGCTTAATTTAATATCTCCCAACTATTATTGGCCTAATATGACAATAGACATTACAGAATTTGTTAAACATTGCGATACCTGTCAGAAAAATAAAAAACCAAAACAGAAAAGATTCGGCTTATTACAAGCTATGCCAGCAACAGATCAACCTTTTGAATGTCTTTCTATTGATACTGTTGGTGGATTTAACTATTACAACTCAACAAAAAAATTCTTACACATAATAATAGATCATGCAAGTAGGTTTGTTTGGGCTTTTCCCTCCAAAAATGTTACCACTGAAACATACACTAACTGTTTAAAACAAATTTTTCATATCAAAGCACCAGAAAAAATAATTAGTGACAGGCATAAATCTTTCAGATCTCCAATATTTAAGAAATTTCTTAGAAATCATCATGTTCAACAGCGTTTTACATCCGCACATCATCCTCAGACCAATGGAAAAGTAGAGCGCGTTAATCAGACTATAGTTACCAGGCTTAAATGTAAAGTTAATTCCACTTCTTCTAAAATACCTTGGACTAGATCATTAAACCAAGTCATCGAAGAATACAACAATACGCCCCATTCTATCACCAAATTCCCACCTGCCTATTTATTTTATGGTCAATTGCCTTATGAATCTCCTTTAAAACAAAACTATTACCCTCCAGTAGACAAAGCCCTCAAAATTGCGAAAGCGCGAACTCGGAAATTTCACCTTAAAAGTAAAAGGCTCTATGATCGAAATTTTGTCGAATGCCCATTAAAAATACAAGACTCTGTAATTTATGAAGAATTTAAATACCCTAACACTCGAAAATTAGAACCTACTTTCTCTGGACCATACAAAATTATAAATAAACTTTCTGATGTAACTTATGATATAAATAAATTTAATTATGAGACAGGACAGAATTCCGTTATTGTGCATGTTTCTAAATTAAGACTCTATTTTTCACCAGAAGATTTTCAACTGTTTCATGAACCCAAAAAACAAACAAATCCTCAGATACAATCACAATCACTAGATCAAACTGAAGTCAAGACAGTAGATTAAATTTTAATTCTTAGTCTTTAAATAGTTTATCACCATAATTTTCAACATTTGCAGGTATGTTCTTGGAGGCCTACAAGAATATTACTTGTTTTGGGGAGTTTTTGGGGTTAAATTGGGCTCCTTATGCAGGCATAAGGTGAACACTTTGATTGTAAAAGCTTTCAAATTGATGTTGATAATTTAATTTTAAGGGTGTTTAAGTCTAGCTATGTCATGTATTTGACATTAGTATTATTCTATTTATTCCGCAGATATTTATGTTGTAACAGTTATAAAATCTAATGATTCCACTCAAACCTATAACATAATATGTGATTTTCAATGATTGTGAAAACTACAGATATTAAAAGTTTTTCAAAAAAGCACACTATTTTTATTTCCATTTCTCAATTAAGAATGACACCTTTTATTCCTATTGTATTTTATTATTAAAGTTTATAAACCATTTGTAGATAAAACATTATTCTACATTTGGCATTTGAAAACTTATAACAAAATTTGACATTTTTTAAAAGAGTATCAGAGAGGAATTATTGCAAGGAAATACTGGTTGAGAGTCCATTTTCTAAATAGTTAGATTTAATTTTATTTGGATTTTGGAATTATTATGATTTTTTTTATTTAAGCTTTCGGCTAGCAAAAAATACTTTCTTATGCTATTAGAAGATAAGAAAATTATTTAGTTGCTATGTAATTATTTTTATCCTCAACCAATATTTTCCCTATCAATAATGAACAAACTGTGATATTTTCTTTTGATTATACTCTTGTTTTACTATTATTATTATTATTATTATTTCTATATTGAAGTTTAGTATTAATTATACTCTTATTGAGAAATATTAGGATATGGAGTCTTATTATACTATTACTTATTATTGTTGTTATTGTTATTATTTAAATTTTTCTATATTATTTATTATTGATATTGAAAGTGATGGTATTTATTATTGAAAAATTAATATATTATTGAACGATGTTTGATCCAACATAACATTAAAACCAGAGATTAAACTAGGTTTGAAGATCTTTAATTAAAGATACTGTATTCAGTGAAAATTGGAAAAGACTCTTTTATATATACTATTGAAAGACTTTTTTCATTTAAAGGACTTATTTAAAATAAACTATGCATTAAGTCATTGTAATTATTTAAAATTCCATGAGAACGAATTTTTATTGTTTTTATTATATTTTTATCTCTTGCTTATTAATATTCATAACTTATTTACTGTTATTATATGTATTTTCTCCTATGCACTTAGAAATGGTAAGTGATGTTGTAATATTATTGTATTTCTATCAGGGAAATGCTCCTACCTAAATTTAATTCAGATTAATTTTCTCTTAACTATTTTATTTTAATCGCTAATATTATTTATATTGCGTTAATTTTCTTTTCTTCCATCTCTTGGCTTCCTGAGTTTGACAGTTTTATTCCAAAATTTAACTTTTCTAAATTATTATATTTCTGTTGTCTGAACTTGTAGTTTTATTTAACTATCAATTTCATACAAAGTCTTGGGGAGGGGGGATAATATTACAAATTTAAAAATTTTTCGCAAAAACTAAACTTTATACTATCTTAATTTTCTTATAATAATGTTCCGTACTTACTTCAAATTTTTAAATTAAAATCTTGTTTCTAAATCTAATCTGTTAATATTTATGCAGACGATATAAATTCTTAATTTGCCTTAAAAAACATTATTCCAGTATGCGTAAATTTAAAAAGATGGCTCTAAATTAAAAATATTCTTAATTAAAACTTTATTTCTTAATATTCCAAAAAAAAACTGATTTCTTCTATGTTTTATCAACCCTTTTTAAGACAGTCTTATTAAATTTATTCCAAACCCATACCTTTCAAAATATATCATTATTATATTTTATCTATTTATTTATTTTTACCCTGTTAACCTTTGATAGTGTGCATATTAATAAGTTCCTTTTTTTAATTTTTCTCTTAAAATTAATCATTTATAAAAGTCGTCTGCCTAAAAAATCCCGATTCAATTATAAATTGGTTAAATAATATATTTTTTAAAATAAATTTATCGTCTGTAGAAAATAATCTCGTAGCTGGACAAGAATTCTGTTTACATAAAAGAATGATGGTTTGAGGTTACAGAATGTTCCAGAACTTTCTTTTTAGTTGAAAAGGTGAAAGACTCGAGATCAGAAAAAAATATTCTTGGGTTGCTTCTTGGATGAGGACGGCTCGCGGAAATAATGATGGAATTTTTGCAAAAGGAGCTTTTCCCGTTCTCATTATTACGAATAAAATTAAGGAACTTACAGCAGCCAATGACAAATTATTGGATCTTCTACATTTATTTATTTATTTTGTTTTTTCCCTCGCTTGCCATGACTGTGTATTTTTTTTAACCAGTGAAAATAATTCGAGTTCCTCCTTAAATCGTCACATATATGTGCAACAATATAAAAATATAAACAAAGCTTGAATATGACTATTAACTGTAATACGTAAAGACACCATAATTACAATTAATATTGTTGAAGTTGTTTTGACAATAATTCAGCATTCACAAAATTAGATATTTCTGTTATACATATTCGTACAATTGAATAAGTAATAGCGTTAAATGATGCAATATGATTATGTATTGATAAGTTAAAAAATATAAAAATGTAAACAAAGCTTGAATATAAATATGAACTGCAATCTGTAAAATTTTTAATTGCAATTCCCATTGTTGAATTTTATTTTACAACAATAGAGCATTCCCAAAATTAGATTTATCTGTTATACATTTTCGTAAAATTGAATAAGTTATAGCGTTAAATGCAACAAGATGAATATGTATTGATAAGTGCAACAATATAAAAATATAAAAAATCTTGAATAGAAATTTCAAATGCAATCTGTAATAACACTCTAATTACAATTCCTGTTGTTGAATTTTATATTACAATAATACAGGTTTCACAAAATTAGATTTTTCTGTTATACATTGTCGTAAATTTGAATACGTTATAGCGTTAAATGATGCAATATGACTATGTATTGATACGTGCAACAATATAAAAATGTAAGCAAAGCTTGAATATAAATATGAACTGCCATCTGTAAATGACTCTCATTACAGTTTCCATTGTTAAACTTTATTTTACAACGATCCAGCATTCCCAAAATTAGAATTTTCTGTTATACATTGTCGTAAAATTGAATAAGGTATAGCGTTAAATGCAACAATATGACTATGTATATATATGTGCAACAATATAAAAATATAAACAAAGCTTAAAAATGAATATTAACTGTAATACATAAAGACACCATAATTACACTTTCTGTTGTTGAAGTTTATTTTACAACAATACAGCATTACAAAATTTAGATTTTTCTGTTATACATATTCGTAAAATTGAATAAGTTATTGTGTTAAATGCAACAATATGACTGTATATTTATAAGTGCAACAATATAAAAATGCAATCAAAGCTAGAATATAAATACGAATTGCAATCTGTAATAACACTCTAATCACAATTTCCATTGCTGAACTTTATTTTACAACAATACAGCATTCCCAAAATTAGATTTTTCTGTTATACACTGTTGTAAAATTGAATAAGTTACAGTGTTAAATGCAAAAATATGACCGTATATTGATAAGTGCAACAATATAAAATTGTAAAAAAAGCTTGAATATAAATATGAACTGCAATCTGTAATAACACTGTAATTACAATTCTGATTGTTGAACTTTATTTTACAACAATACAGCATTCCCAAAATTAGATTTTTCTGTTATACATTGTCGTAAAATTGAATAAGTTATAGCTTTAAATGCAACAATATGACTATGTATATATATGTGCAACAATAAAAAAATGCAAACAAAGCTAGAATATAAATACGAACTGCAATCTGTAATAACACTCTAATCACAATTCCCATTGTTGAACTTTATTTTACAACAATACAGCATTCCCAAAATTAGATTTTTCTGTTATACATATTCGTAAAATTGAATAAGTTATTGTGTTAAATGCAACAATATGACTGTATATTGATAAGTGAAACAATATAAAAATGGAAACAAAGCTAGAATATAAATATGAACTGCAATCTGTAATAACACTCTAATCACAATTCCCATTGCTGAACTTTATTTTACAACAATACAGCATTCCCAAAAGTTGATTTTTCTGTCATGAACTGTTGTAAAATTGAATAAGTTACAGTGTTAAATGCAAAAATATGACCGTATATTGATAAGTGCAACAGTATAAAAGTGTGAAAAAGGCTTGAATATAAATATGAACTGCAATCTGTAATAACACTCTAATTACAATTCTGATTGTTCAACTTTATTTTACAACAATACAGCATTCCCAAAATTAGATTTTTCTGTTATACATTGTCGTAAAATTGAATAATTTATAGCGTTAAATGCAACAATATAAATATGTATTGATAAGTGCAACAATAGAAAAATGTAAAGAAAGCTAGAATATAAATATGAACTGCAATCTATAGTTACACACTAATTACAATTCCCATTGTTGAACTTTATTTTTCAACAATACAGCATTCCCAAAATTAGATTTTTCTTTTATACATTGTCGTAAAATTGAATAATTTATTGTGTTAAATGTAACAATATGACCGTATATTGATAAGTGCAACAATAAAAAAATGCAAACAAAGCTAGAATATAAATACGAACTGCAATCTGTAATAACACTCTAATTACAATTTCCATTGTTGAACTTTATTTTACAACAATACAGCATTCCCAAAATTAAATTTTTCTGGTATATATAGTCGTAAAATTGAATAATTTATAGCGTTAAATTCAACAATATGAATATGTATTGATAAGTGCAAGAATAAAAAAATGTAAAAAAAGCTAGAATATAAATATGAAATGTAAAATGGAAAGACACACTACTTACAGTTCCCATTGTTGAATCTTATTTTACAACAATACAGCATTCCCAAAATTAGATTTTTCTGTTATACATTTTCGTAAAATTGAATAAGTTATAGCATTAAATTCAACAATATGACTATGTATTGCTAAGTGCAACAATACAAAAATATAATCAAATCTTGAATGTAAATATAAACTGTAATCTGAAATTACACACTAATTACAATTCCCATCGTTGAACTATGTTTTACAACAATACAACATTCCGAAAATTAGATTTTTCTGTTATATATTGTCGTAAAATTGAATAAGTAAACGCGTTAATTGCAACAATAAAAATAAGAATTGATAAGTGTAACAATATAAAAATATAAAAAAGCTTGAAGAGAAATATGAACTGCAATCTGTAATAACACTCTAATTACAATTCTCATTGTTGAACTTTATTTTACAACAATACAGCATTCACAAACTTAGATTTTTCTGTTAATCATTGTCGTAAAATTGAATACGTTATAGTGTTAAATACCACAGTATGACTATATATTGATAATTGCAAAAATATAAAAATATAAGCAAAGCTTGAACAAAAATATGAACTGCATTCTTTAAATCACTCTAATTACAGTTTTCATTGTTGAACTTTATTTTACAACAATACAGCATTCCCAAAATTAGATTTTTCTGTTATAAACTGTTGTAAAATTGAATAAGTTACAGTGTTAAATGCAAAAATATGTCCGTATATTGATAAGTGCAACAGTATAAAAGTGTAAAAAAGGCTTGAATATAAATATGAACTGCAATCTGTAATAACACTGTAATTACAATTCTGATTGTTGAACTTTATTTTACAACAATACAGCATTCCCAAAATTAGATTTTTCTGTTATACATTGTCGTAAAATTGAATAATTTATAGCGTTAAATGCAACAATATAAATATGTATTGATAAGTGCAACAATAGAAAAATGCAAAGAAAGCTAGAATATGAATATGAACTGCAATCTATAGTAACACACTAATTACAATTCCCATTGTTGAACTTTATTTTTCAACAATACAGCATTCCCAAAATTAGACTTTTCTTTTATACATTGTCTTAAAATTGAATAATTTATTGTGTTAAATGTAACAATATGACCGTATATTGATAAGTGCAACAATAAAAAATGCAAACAAAGCTAGAATATAAATACGAACTGCAATCTGTAATAACACTCTAATCACAATTCCCATTGCTGAACTTTATTTTACAACAATACAGCATTCCCAAAATTAGATTTTTCTGTTATACACTGTTGTAAAATTGAATAATTTACAGTGTTAAATGTAACAATATGACCGTATATTGATAAGTGCAACAATAAAAAAATGCAAAAAAAGCTAGAATATAAATGCGAACTGCAATCTGTAATAACACTCTAATTACAGTTTCTATTGTTGAACTTTATTTTACAACAAAACAGCATTCCCAAAATTAAATTTTTCTGTTATATATAGTCGTAAAATTAATTAATTTATTGTGTTAAATGCAACAATATGACCGTATATTGATAAGTGCAACAATATAAAAAAATATAAAAAAGCTTGAATATAAATATGAACTGCAATCTGTAAATCACTCTAATCACAATTCCCATTGTTGAACTTTATTTTACAACAATACAGCATTCCCAAAATTAGATTTTTCTGTTATACATTTTCGTAAAATTGAATAAGTTATAGCGTTAAATTCAACAATATGACTATGTATTGCTAAGTGCAACAATACAAACATGTAATCAAATCTTGAATGTAAATATGAACTGTAATCTGAAATTACACACTAATTACAATTCCCATCGTTGAACTATGTTTTACAACAATACAGCATTCCGATAATTAGATTTTTCTGTTAAATATTGTCGTAAAATTGAATAAGTAAACGCGTTAATTGCAACAATAAAAATAAGAATTGATAAGTGTAACAATATAAAAATATAAAAAAGCTTGAATAGAAATATGAACTGCAATCTGTAATAACACTCTAATTACAATTCTCATTGTTGAACTTTATTTTACAACAATATAGCATTCCCAAAATTAGATTTTTCAGTTATACACTGTCGAAAAATTGAACAAGTTAAGGCGTTAAATGCAACAATATGAATATGTATTGATAAGTGCAACAATAGAAAAATGTAAACAAAGCTAGAATATAAATATGAACTGCAAACATTAAAAAAATTCTAATTACAATTCCTGTTGTTCAACTTTATTTTACAACAATACAGCATTCACAAACATATAATTTTCTGTTATATATAGTCGTAAAATTAAATAATTTATTGTGTTAAATGCAACAATATGACCGTATATTGATAAGTGCAACAATATAAAAAAATAAAAAAAAAGCTTGAACATAAATATGAACTGCATTCTTTAAATCACTCTAATTACAGTTCCCATTGTTGAATCTTATTTTGCAATAATACAGCATTCCCAAAAATAGATTTTTCTGTTATACATTGCCGTAAAATTGAAAAAGTTATAGCGTTAAATACAACAAAATGACTATGTATTGATAAGTGCAATAATAGAAAAATATAATCAAATCTTGAATGTAAATATGAGCTGTAATCTGTAATTACACACTAATTATAATTCCCACTGTTGAACTTTATTTTACAACAATACAGCATTCACAAAATTAAATTTTTCTGTTATACATTGTCGTAAAATTGAATAAGTTATAGCGTTAAATGCAACAATATTATTGTATATTGATAAGTTCAACAATATAAAAATGTAAACAAATCTTGAAAGTAAATATGAACTGTAATCTGTAAAAACACTCCAATTACATTTCCCGTGTTAGATGTTTATTTTACAACAATACAAAATTCCAAAAATTAGATTTTTCTGTTATAAATTGTCGTAAAATTGAATAAGTTAAAGTGTTAAATACCACAGTATGACCGTATATTGATAACTGCAACAATATAAAATTGTAAACAAAGCTTGAATAAGTTATAGCGTTAAATGCAACAATATGACTAGGTATTGATACGTGCAGCAATATAAAAATGTAAACAAAGCTTGAACATAAATATGAACTGCAATCGGTAAAAATTTTTAATTGCTATTCCTATAGTTGAACTTTATTTTACAACAATACAGCAAGCCCAAAATGAGATTTTTCTGTTATACATTGTCGTAAATTTGAATAATTTATTGTAATAAATGCAACAATATGACCGTATATTGATAAGTGCAACAATATAAAAATGTAAGCAAAGCTTGAATATAAATATGAAATGCAATCTGTAAAATACACGAATTACAATTACCATGTTTGAAATTTATTTTACAACAATACATAATTCCCAAAATTACACTTTTGTGTTATACATTGTCGTAAAATTGAATACGTTACAGTGATAAATGCAACAATATGACTGTAAATTGATAAATGACACAATATAAAAATATAAACAAAGCTTGAATATAAATATGAACTGCAATCTGTAAATCACTCAAACTTGATAAGTGCAACAATATTAAAATATAAAAAAAGCTTGGATATAAAAATGAACTGCATTCTGTAAAAACACTAGAATTACAATTCCCATTGTTGAACATTATTTTACAACAATACAGAATTCCCAAAATTAGATTTTTCTGTTATACATTGTCGTAAAATTGAATAATTTATTGTGTTAAATGCAACAATATGACCGTATATTGATAAGTGCAACAATATAAAAATGTAAAAAAAGCTTGAATATAAATATGAAATGTAAAATGGAAAGACACACTACTTACAGTTCCCATTGTTGAATCTTATTTTACAACAATACAGCATTCCCAAAATTAGATTTTTCTGTTATACATTGTCGTAAAATTGAATAAATTACAGCGTTAAATGCAACAATATGACTATGTATTGATAAGTGCAACAATATAAAATGTAAAAAAAGCTTGAATATAAATATGAAATATAAAATGGAAAGACACTCTAATTACAGTTTCCATTGTTGAACTGTATTTTAAAACAAAAAAGCATTCCCAAAATTAGATTTTTCTATTATACATAGTCGTAAAATTGAATAATTTATTGTGTTAAATGCAACAATATGAAAATATATTGATAAGTGCAACAATATAAAAATGTAAAAAAAGCTTGAATATAAATATGAAATGTAAAATGGAAAGACACACTACTTACAGTTCTCATTGTTGAATCTTATTCTACAACAATACAGCATTCCCAAAATTAGATTTTTCTGTTATACATTGTCGTAAAATTGAATAAGATATAGCGGTAAATGCAACAATATGACTATGTATTGATAAGTGCAATAATAGAAAAATATAATCAAATCTCGAATGTAAATATGAGCTGTAATCTGTAATTACACACCAATTATAATTCCCTATGTTGTACTTTATTTTACAACAACACAGCATTCCAAAAATTAGATTTTTCTATTATACATTGTCATAATATTGAATAAGTTATAGCATTGCAACAATATGAGTACATGCAAATGCAACAATATGACTATGTATTGATAAGTGCAACAATATAAAAATATAAAAAAGCTTGAATAGAAATATGAACTGCAATCTGTAATAACACTCTAATTACAATTCCCGTTGTTGAAATTTATTTTACAACAATACAGCATTCACAAAATTAAATTTTCCTGTTATACATTGTCGTAAAATTGAATAAGTTATAGCGTTAAATGCAACAATATTATTGTATATTGATAAGTGCAACAATATAAAAATGTAAACAAATCTTGAAAGTAAATATGAACTGTAATCTGTAAAAACACTCCAATTACATTTCCCGTGTTAGATGTTTATTTTACAACAATACAAAATTCCAAAAATTAGATTTTTCTGTTATAAATTGTCGTAAAATTGAGTAAGTTAAAGTGTTAAATACCACAGTATGACCGTATATTGATAACTGCAACAATATAAAAATGTAAACAAAGCTTGAATAAGTTATAGCGTTAAATGCAACAATATGACTAGGTATTGATAAGTGCTGCAATATAAAAATGTAAACAAAGCTTGAATAAGTTATAGCGTTAAATGCAACAATATGACTAGGTATTGATAAGTGCAAAAATATAAAAATGTAAAAAAAGCTTGAATATAAATATGAAATGGAAAATGGAAAGACACTCTAATTACAGTTTTCATTGTTGAACTTTATTTTACAACAATACAGCATTCCCAAAATTAGATTTTTCTGTTATACAGTGTCGTAAATTTGAATAAGTTATAGCGTTAAATGCAACAATATGACTATGTATATATGTAATAAAACGACGACGATGTTCTATAATAGTGTATAATCACTAATAGTTGGTTGTAGAATACTACTATTCACTAAGATTCAATAGTGGGATGAGCAGTCGTTCTGGTAAGTGGATAAGCCATGGATTTGTTCTCGTAGGAGTTTCTCCAATAACAATGCAAGAAAATCAGTGTTTTAGTTCTTTATTATTTAGAGCACGAACTTAAGTTACTCCACAGATCACCGTTCCATACATCTATCACTACGGCCTTCGCTCACTAAGCTGCAACATTCCGGCGTTCTACAATCTCGGAAAAAAATGACATTTCTAATTCAGCGGAGAAATAAAACGCGCGTCTTGATAGTTTAAAGAAAAGGTGCATTCTACTCTCCTGAAAAATCAAATGAAAAAATCATTTTCACGACAAAACTAGCGCCCTCCTACTCCGCGTCAATCATTTTAAAAATCCAATCAGGATGGACTCGAGCCTCTAACGGACAAAATGATCAATTCTAATTGGCCGTAATAGGCGGTCTATTGGCAAGAACTATATTTTTTCCTCGGAACACTAAGCCCTTTAGCAACGCGTAGTAACACTTGTCACGCGATGTTAAAAAATAAAAAATAAAATTAAAATCGCAGGAATATGCCAGAAAGTAAAAAGCTTACGAAATACTTCCCGCCTTTTTGAGAAGCAAGAAATAATTTATTAATAACTAAAGTAAGAAAAGAAATTTAGCTGTTACAAGTTACGAAACTAAGATTGGAATATGTTCCACAAATTTAGAATTGAAGCTAAGAGAGAACAAAAATAAAAATGGCGCAAAATTATTTTATTTTATTACATATATATGTGCAACAATATAAAAATATAAACAAAGCTTGAATATGAATATAAACAAAAAGAATACAATATGAATACAAACAAACAACACTTCCTATTGTTGAAGTTTATTTTACAACAATACAGCATTCCAAAATTTAGATTTTTCTGTTATACATATTCGTAAAATTGAATAAGTTATTGTGTTAAATGCAACAATATGACTGTATATTGATAGGTGCAACAATATAAAAATCTAAACAAATCTTGAAAGTAAATATCAATTGTAATCTGTATTAACACTCTAATTACAATTCCCATTGTCTATATTTATTTTACAACAATACAACATTCCCAAAATTAGATTTTTCTGTTATACATTGTAGTAAAATTGAATACGTTATAGCGTTAAATGCAACTGTTATACATTGTCCTAAAATTATATAAGTTATAGTGTTAAATGCAACATTATGACTATGTATTGATAAGTGCAACAATATAAAAATGTAATCAAATCTTGAATGTAAATATGAACTGTAATCTGAAATTACACACTAATTAAAATTCCCATTGTTGAACTTTGTTTTACAACAATACAGCATTTCGAAAATTAGATTTTTCTGTTATATATTGTCGTAAAATTCAATAAGTAAACGCGTTAACTGCAACAATAAAAATAAGAATTGATAAGTGCAACAATAGAAAAATATAAAAAAGCTTGAATAGAAATATGAACTGCAATCTGTAAATCACCCTAATTACAGTTTCCATTGCTGAACTTTATTTTAAAACAATACAGCATCCCCAAAATTAAATATTTCTGCTATACATTGTCGTAAAATTGAATAAGTTATATCATAAAATGCAACAATATGAATATGTATTGATAAGTGCAACAATATTAAAATATAAAAAAGCTTGGATATAAAAACGAATTGCATTCTGTAAAAACACTAGAATTAATATTCCCATTGTTGAACTTTATTTTACAATACAGCATTCCCAAAATTAGATTTTTCAGTTATACATTATCGTAAAATTGAATAATTTTTTGTGTTAAATGCAACAATATGACCGTATATTGATAAGTGCAACACTATAAAAATGTAAACAAAGCTTGAATATAAATATGAACTGCAATCTCTAAATCACTCTAATCACAATTCCCATTGTTGAACTTTATAACAATACAGCATTCCCAAAATTAGATTTTTCTGTTATACATTGTCGTAAAATTGTATAAGTCATAGTGTTAAATGCAACAATATGACTATGTATTGATAAGTGCAATAATATAAAAATGTAAAAAAAGCTTGAATATAAATATGAAATATAAAATGGAAAGACACTCTAATTACAGTTTCCACTGTTGAACTTTATTTTAAATCAATACAGAATTCCCAAAATTAGATTTTTCCATTATACATTGTCGTAAAATTGAATAATTTATTGTGTTAAATGCAGCAATATGACCGTATATTGATAAGTGCAACAATATAAAAATGTAAGCAAAGCTTGAATATAAATATGAACTGCAATCTGTAAATCACTTTAATCACAATTCCCATTGTTGAACTTTATAACAATACAGCATTATCAAAATTAGATTTTTCTGTTAGACATTGTCGTAAAATTCAATACGTTATAGTGTTAAATACCACAATATGACTGTATATTGATAATTGCAAAAATATAAAAATATAAGCAAAGCTTGAATATAAATATGCACTGCAATCTGTAAATAACTCTAATTACAGTTTTCATTGTTGAACTTTATTTTACAACAATACAGCATTCTAAAAATTAGATTTTTCTGTTATACATTGTCGTAAAATTGAATAATTTATTGTGTTAAATGTAACAATATGACCGTATATTGATAAGTTCAACAGTAAAAAATTGCAAACAAAGCTTGAATATAAATATGAACTGCAATCTGTAAATCACTTTAATCACAATTCCCATTGTTGACCTTTATAACAATACAGCATTCCCAAAATTATTGTTATACATTTGTTATACATGACATAAATCTGTTATACATTTTCGTAAAATTGAATAAGTTATAGCGTTAAATTCAACAATATGAATATGTATTGATAAGTGCAACAATAAAAAATGTAAACAAATCTAGAATATAAATGTAAAATGCAATCTGTAATAATAATATATTTACAATTCCCATTGTTGAATTTTATTTTATTTGAACTCTAATCACAATTCCCATTGTTGAACTTTATTTTACAACAATACAGAATTCCTAAAATTAGATTTTTCTCTTATAAATTGTCGTAAAATTGTACAAATTATAGTGTTAAATGCAACTATATTACTATGTATTTATAAGTGCAACAATAAAAAAATGTAAAAAAGCTTGAATATAAATATAAAATATAAAATGGAAAGACACTCTAATTACAGTTTCCATTGTTGAACTTTATTTTACAACAATACAGCATTCCAAAAATTAGATATTTCTTTTATACATTGTCGTAAAATTGAATAATTTATGGTGTTATATGCAACAATATGACCGTATATTGATAAGTGCAACAATATAAAAATGTAAAAAAAGCTTGAATATAAATATGAAATGGAAAATGGAAAGACACAATAATTACAATTCCCATTGTTGAAATTTGTTTTACAACAATAGAGCATTCCGAAAATTAGATTTTTCTGTTATACATTGTCGTAAAATTGAATAAGTAAACGCGTTAAATGCAACAATATAAATAAGAATTGATAAATGACACAACATAAAAATGTAAACAAAGCTTGAATATAAATATGAACTGCAATCTGTAAAATACTCTTATAACAATTCCCATTTTAGAAATTTATTTTACAACAATACACCATTCCCAAAATTAGACTTTTATGTTATACATTGTCGTAAAATTGAATAAGTTACAGTGATAAATACAACAATATGACTGTAAATTTATAAATGACACAATATAAATATATAAACAAAGCTTGAAAATGAATATGAAATGTAATACGTAAAGACACCATAATTACAATTCCTATTGTTGAAGTTTATATTACAATAATACAGCATTCACCAAATTAGATTTTTCTGTCATACATTGTCGTAAAATTGAATAAGTTATAGCTTTAAATTATGTAATATGACTATGTAATGATAAGTGCAACAATATAAAAATAAAAGCAAAGCTTGAATATAAATATGAACTGCAATCTGTAAATCACTCTAATTACAGTTTCCATTGTTGAACTTTATTTTACAACAATACAGCTTTCCCATAATTAGATTTTTCTGTTATACATTGTTATAATATTGAATAAGTTATAGCATTAAATGCAAATATATGATTATGTATTGATAAGTGCAACAATATAAAAATATAAAAAAGCTATAATATAAATGTGAACCGCAATCAATAAAAACACTCTAATTACAATTCCTATTGTTGAACTTTATTTTACAACAATACAGCATTCACAAAATTAGATTTTTTGTTAGAAATTGTCGTAAAATTGAATAATTTATTGTGTTAAATGCAACAATATGACCGTATATTGATAAGCGCAACAATATAAAAATGTAAGCAAAGCTTGAATATAAATATGAACTGCAATCTGTAAATCCCTCTAATCACAATTCCCATTTTTGAACTTTATAAGAATACAGCATTCCAAAAATTAGATTTTTCTGTTATACATTGTCGTAAATTTGAATAATTTATTGTGTTAAATGCAACAATATGACCGTATATTGATTAGTGCAACAATATAAAAACGTAAGCAAAGCTTGAATATAAATATGAACTGCAATCTGTAAATCACTCTAATCACAATTCCCATTGTTGAACTTTATTTTACAACAATACAGCATTCCCAAAATTAGATTTTTCTGTTATACATTGTCGTAAAATTGTATAAGATATAGTGTTAAATGCAACAATATGACTATGTATTGATAAGTTCAACAATATAAAAATGTAAAAAAAGCTTGAAAATAAATATGAAATGTAAAATGGAAAGACACACTTCTTACATTTCCCATTGTTGAATCTTATTTTACAACAATACATTATTCCCAAAATTAGATTTTTCTGTTATACATTGTCATAATATTGAATAAGTTATAGCATTAAATGCAACAATATGATTATGTATTGATAAGTGCAATAATATAAAAATGTAAACAAAGCTTGAATAGAAATATGAACTGCAATCTGTAATAACACTCTAATTACAATTCCCATATTTGAAATTTATTTTACAACAATACAGCATTCACAAAATAAAATTATTTCTGTTATACATTGTCGTAAAATTGAATAAGTTATAGTGTTAAATACCACAGTATGACCGTATATTGATAATTGCAACAATATAAAAATGTAAACAAAGCTTGAATAAGTTATAGAGTTAAATGCAACAATATGACTAGGTATTGATAAGTTCAACAATTTAAAAATGTAAACAAAGCTTGACCATAAATATGAACTGATATCTGTAAAAATTTTTAATTGCTATTCCTGTGGGATTAAAGAATAAAGTATTAAGCAATTAAAGATAATATACTCAATGATTTAATGAACGTGATATCCCAATTGAGACTCACGTGATGATGCATAAAAAAGAACGAGGTGTTCTATAGATTTCAGCGATGGCGAGTTTGATGGATTTTTAATCCAAAGCTCAGTGAAGCTTATTTATTTTAAATATTATTCAGTTCTACTGTTATCATTGAATGTTACTTGCATATTTTATGTCCATTAAACCCTTTTTATCTTATCAAGAATATTAGTTTTACTTAAATCATAAGCTAATCACTCAATATTCCCACAAGTTTTGGGGGTTCGTTGCCGGGATTGAAGGATTTGAATGACTTGGATTTGAATGATTTCGCTGATTTATATTTGAATTTGAATTTCACGATGAAAGCTATTTTACACTAAGAAGGTCTAAGTCTAAGAAAAATGTTTTGTTTTTAAACTAATACGTATTATGTAAAAAAGGAACTGTTTGTTATATGTGTAATGATTAGAAATTATCCGTGATCAAGCCTGCAAGATAGTGCACTATATTGCTTTGTTGAAGTGTAAACAAAAATTATAATGTCTGTTCTGAATAAAGCTAGAAAGGCGGACTTGTTAACATTGTGTGATGACCTAGGTATAGTTGTGCCTCAGAGTCCAAGAATCATTGATTTGATAAAGTTGGTGACTGAATCGAAGGATTATGAAGAAAATTTTGTAAAAGTTCGACTTGAAGTTATTGCCGCGGAGAGAATAGAAAAAGAAAGACTAGAAGCAGAAAAAGAAGAAAGAAGATTAGAAGCAGAAAAAGAAGAAAGAAGACTAGAGGCAGAAAAAGAAGAAAGACGGCTACGGTTAGAAGCAGAAAGAAGATTAGAAGAAAAGAAGATGGAGATGGAGTACGAGTTACGAAAAATTGAACTTCAAGGAAATATGACAAGTACAAGTGACGGTTCGGCTGTAACTGGTTCAGGTAAGCAACCAGATTTGTCTAAATTAATATCACACTTTGATGGGAAGGGTGATATTAGTATCTATTTAGCTCTATTCGAGAGACAGATTTCTAGGATGAATATTACAAAAGAGAATTGGGTCATGCACTTATTAAGTTTAATGCCGCTAGAAATTGCTAATGTTATAACTAGAGAGCCAGAAACATTAACAAATAACTACGATTATGTAAAAAACTTGCTGCTCAAAAGATTCAAATTGACGCCAGAAGAGTTTAGGCAAAAATTAATGTCGCATAAGAAAGAAAACTCAGCCACTTGGCGCGATCTAGCATTTGAGTTAAGGAATTATTTAGAAGAATGGATTACCGGTCTTGATGTGTCGAATTTTGAAGATTTAAAAGAATTAATACTGGTAGATCAAATCAAAAGAAGATTACCGATAGAAATGAAGGAACATTTCATCGATGATCTTCCCAAAATTAAAAGTGTTGATACGTTAGTTTGTAAACTAGATGATTACGAAACAGCAAGGCGTAATATTAAAACCATGAATAGAAATTCACACCACTTTGAAGATAGGAAGTCAAAAATGCGCGAAAATAACAATTCAAAACCGTGGTTACCATCTCAACGTTATGATACTTTAAGAAAACAACAATTCGCAGATAATACAGATAATGTAAATGAATTTTCTTATTTAAATGAAAAGAACAGGGCACAAATTATGTGTTTCAAAAGTAATCGTCTTAGCCACGTAATATCGCAGTGTAATAATGGGAATAATAAACAAATAAAAAATGACAGCCAAAATCGGAGCCAAAATCCGCGATTATCCAACTACAAAGAGATGAATTCCGCAGTAATCAAGCAAACTAACAGTGCCAAATCAGATTACATGAAAAATATTGATATTAACGGTGAAAAGACACAGATCTTCTTCGACACTGGAAGTGATATCAGTTTGGTGAGTTACGAATATTATACGAAAATAGGCTCGCCAAGATTATTTTCAAATAATATCTTTTTGTCCGGCATAAATAAAATAGTTGTTTATCCAAAAGGATACTTCCCATATGAATTTAATATTGAAGGTTTTCTAACGCCCATACCAAAAGAGAATATACCATTAAGCACATACCACATTGATCATATTGGACCACTGCCATCAACAAACAAGAAATATCAGCATATATTCACAGTTGTAGATGCCTTTACTAAGTTCGTATGGTTTTATCCGGTGAAATCCACGACGGCTCAGGAAGTCATTGAAAAGTTATCATTGCAACAAACTGTGTTCGGGAATCCCAGCAAAATAATAACGGATCGGGGACCAGCGTTCAGATCAGATGAGTTTATAGAATACTGCAAAGAGCAAGGGATAGAACACGGTAAAATTACTGCAGGAATGCCCAGGGGAAACGGACAGATCGAAAGAATTCATGGCATCCTGATTCCTGTACTAGCAAAGCTATGTGGGAATGAGCCCACAAAATGGTATAAATATGTGGCAGATGTGCAGAGAATTCTCAATAGTACAGTTACAAGAAGTACAAAATACAGCCCGTTTGAATTGATGATTGGCGTAAAAATGAAAAATAAAAATGACTTAAGGATTAAAGAAATACTAGAGGAAGAAGATATAAATCACATGATGATGGAAAGGGAAAATGTAAGAGAAGAAGCGAGAAAAAATATTTTGAAAATACAAGAAGAAAATAGAAAACAATTTAACAAGAAGAGGAGAGAGCCCAACAAATATAAATTAAATGATCTCGTGGCAATCCAAAGAACGCAGTACGGCACAGGTCTGAAATTAAAGGAAAAATTCCATGGACCTTATAAAGTTACTAAAGTAAAGTCAAATGATCGTTATGATGTAGAAAAAATTGGAGACCATGATGGTCCCAACAAGACCTCAACTGCTGCAGAATATATGAAGCCCTGGAGTAACGCATCTGTATAACGTGACATGTTTTTGTTTTATGTTCACCTGTTTTGTATGTGTAAATTTGTGTCTAAATTTTTATAAACAGCTGCCGAGGACGTCAGAAACGTCAGGATGACCGAGAATGTGGGATTAAAGAATAAAGTATTAAGCAATTAAAGATAATATACTCAATGATTTAATGAACGTGATATCCCAATTGAGACTCACGTGATGATGCATAAAAAAGAACGAGGTGTTCTATAGATTTCAGCGATGGCGAGTTTGATGGATTTTTAATCCAAAGCTCAGTGAAGCTTATTTATTTTAAATATTATTCAGTTCTACTGTTATCATTGAATGTTACTTGCATATTTTATGTCCATTAAACCCTTTTTATCTTATCAAGAATATTAGTTTTACTTAAATCATAAGCTAATCACTCAATAACCCACATTCCTATTGTTGAATTTTATTTTACAACAATACAGCATTCCAAAAATTAGATTTTTCTGTTATACTTTGTTGTAAAATTGAATATGTTATAGTGTTAAATGCAACAATATGACTATGTATTGATAAGTGTAACGATATAAAAATGTAAAAAAAGCTTGAATATAAATACGAACTGTAATCTCGAAATCACTCTAATTACAGTTTTCATTGTTGAACTTTATTTGACAACAATACAGCAAGCCCAAAATTAGATTTTTCTGTTATACATTGTCGTAAATTTGAATAATTTATTGTGTTAAATGCAGCAATATGACCGTATATTGATAAGTGCAACAATATAAAAATGTAAGCAAAGCTTGAATATAAATATGAACTGCAATCTGTAAATCACTCTAATTACAGTTTCCATAGTTGAACTTTATTTTACAACAATACAGCATTCCCAAAATTAGATTTTCTGTTAGAAATTGTCGTAAAATTGAATAATTTATTGTGTTAAATACAACAATATGACCGTATATTGATAAGCGAAACAATATAAAAATGTAAGCAAAGCTTGAATATAAATATGAACTGCAATCTGTAAATCACTCTAATCACAATTCCCATTTTTGAACTTTATAAGAATACAGCATTCCCAAAATTAGATTTTTCTGTTATACATTGTCGTAAAATTGAATAAGTTATAGTGTTAAACGCAACAATAAGACTATGTATTGATAAGTGCAACAATATAAAAATGTAAGCAAAGCTTGAATATAAATACGAACTGCAATATCAAAATCACTCTAATTACAGTTTTCATTGTTGAACTTTATTTTACAACAATACAGCATTCCAAAAATTAGATTTTTCTGTTATACATTGTCGTAAATTTGAATAATTTATTGTGTTAAATGCAACAATATGACCGTATATTGATTAGTGCAACAATATAAAAACGTAAGCAAAGCTTGAATATAAATATGAACTGCAATCTGTAAATCACTCTAATCACAATTCCCATTGTTGAACTTTATTTTACAACAATACAGCATTCCCAAAATTAGATTTTTCTGTTATACATTGTCGTAAAATTGAATAAGTAAACGCGTTAAATGCAACAATATAAATAAGAATTGATAAATGACACAACATAAAAATGTAAACAAAGCTTGAATATAAATATGAACTGCAATCTGTAAAATACTCTTATTACAATTCCCATTTTTGAAATTTATTTTACAACAATACACCATTCCCAAAATTAGACTTTTATGTTATACATTGTCGTAAAATTGAATAAGTTACAGTGATAAATACAACAATATGACTGTAAATTTATAAATGACACAATATAAATATATAAACAAAGCTTGAAAATGAATATGAAATGTAATACGTAAAGACACCATAATTACAATTCCTATTGTTGAAGTTTATATTACAATAATACAGCATTCACCAAATTAGATTTTTCTGTCATACATTGTCGTAAAATTGAATAAGTTATAGCTTTAAATTATGAAATATGACTATGTAATGATAAGTGCAACAATATAAAAATAAAAGCAAAGCTTGAATATAAATATGAACTGCAATCTGTAAATCACTCTAATTACAGTTTCCATTGTTGAACTTTATATTACAACAATACAGCATTCCCATAATTAGATTTTTCTGTTATACATTGTTATAATATTGAATAAGTTATAGCATTAAATGCAAATATATGATTATGTATTGATAAGTGCAACAATATAAAAATATAAAAAAGCTATAATATAAATGTGAACCGCAATCAATAAAAACACTCTAATTACAATTCCTATTGTTGAACTTTATTTTACAACAATACAGCATTCACAAAATTAGATTTTTTGTTAGAAATTGTCGTAAAATTGAATAATTTATTGTGTTAAATGCAACAATATGACCGTATATTGATAAGCGCAACAATATAAAAATGTAAGCAAAGCTTGAATATAAATATGAACTGCAATCTGTAAATCACTCTAATCACAATTCCCATTTTTGAACTTTATAAGAATACAGCATTCCCAAAATTAGATTTTTCTGTTATACATTGTCGTAAAATTGAATAAGTTATAGTGTTAAATGCAACAATAAGACTATGTATTGATAAGTGCAACAATATAAAAATGTAAGCAAAGCTTGAATATAAATACGAACTGCAATATCAAAATCACTCTAATTACAGGTTTCATTGTTGAACTTTATTTTACAACAATACAGCATTCCAAAAATTAGATTTTTCTGTTATACATTGTCGTAAATTTGAATAATTTATTGTGTTAAATGCAACAATATGACCGTATATTGATTAGTGCAACAATAGAAAAACGTAAGCAAAGCTTGAATATAAATATGAACTGCAATCTGTAAATCACTCTAATCACAATTCCCATTGTTGAACTTTATTTTACAACAATACAGCATTCCCAAAATTAGATTTTTCTGTTGTACATTGTCGTAAAATTGTATAAAATATAGTGTTAAATGCAACAATATGACTATGTATTGATAAGTTCAACAATATAAAAATGTAAAAAAAGCTTGAAAATAAATATGAAATGTAAAATGGAAAGACACACTTCTTACATTTCCCATTGTTGAATCTTATTTTACAACAATACATTATTCCCAAAATTAGATTTTTCTGTTATACATTGTCATAATATTGAATAAGTTATAGCATTAAATGCAACAATATGATTATGTATTGATAAGTGCAATAATATAAAAATGTAAACAAAGCTTGAATAGAAATATGAACTGCAATCTGTAATAACACTCTAATTACAATTCCCATATTTGAAATTCATTTTACAACAATACAGCATTCACAAAATAAAATTATTTCTGTTATACATTGTCGTAAAATTGAATAAGTTATAGTGTTAAATACCACAGTATGACCGTATATTGATAATTGCAACAATATAAAAATGTAAACAAAGCTTGAATAAGTTATAGAGTTAAATGCAACAATATGACTAGGTATTGATAAGTTCAACAATATAAAAATGTAAACAAAGCTTGACCATAAATATGAACTGATATCTGTAAAAATTTTTAATTGCTATTCCTATTGTTGAATTTTATTTTACAACAATACAGCATTCCAAAAATTAGATTTTTCTGTTATACTTTGTTGTAAAATTGAATAAGTTATAGTGTTAAATGCAACAATATGACTATGTATTGATAAGTGTAACGATATAAAAATGTAAAAAAAGCTTGAATATAAATACGAACTGTAATCTCGAAATCACTCTAATTACAGTTTTCATTGTTGAACTTTATTTGACAACAATACAGCAAGCCCAAAATTAGATTTTTCTGTTATACATTGTCGTAAATTTGAATAATTTATTGTGTTAAATGCAACAATAAGACTATGTATTGATAAGTGCAACAATATAAAAATGTAAGCAAAGCTTGAATATAAATACGAACTGCAATATCAAAATCACTCTAATTACAGTTTTCATTGTTGAACTTTATTTTACAACAATACAGCATTCCGAAAATTAGATTTTTCTGTTATACATTGTCGTAAATTTGAATAATTTATTGTGTTAAATGCAACAATATGACCGTATATTGATTAGTGCAACAATATAAAAACGTACGCAAAGCTTGAATATAAATATGAACTGCAATCTGTAAATCACTCTAATCACAATTCCCATTGTTGAACTTTATTTTACAACAATACAGCATTCCCAAAATTAGATTTTTCTGTTATACATTGTCGTAAAATTGTATAAGATATAGTGTTAAATGCAACAATATGACTATGTATTGATAAGTTCAACAATATAAAAATGTAAAAAAAGCTTGAAAATAAATATGAAATGTAAAATGGAAAGACACACTTCTTACATTTCCCATTGTTGAATCTTATTTTACAACAATACATTATTCCTAAAATTAGATTTTTCTGTTATACATTGTCATAATATTGAATAAGTTATAGCATTAAATGCAACAATATGATTATGTATTGATAAGTGCAATAATATAAAAATGTAAACAAAGCTTGAATAGAAATATGAACTGCAATCTGTAATAACACTCTAATTACAATTCCCATATTTGAAATTTATTTTACAACAATACAGCATACACAAAATAAAATTATTTCTGTTATACATTGTCGTAAAATTGAATAAGTTATAGTGTTAAATACCACAGTATGACCGTATATTGATAATTGCAACAATATAAAAATGTAAACAAAGCTTGAATAAGTTATAGAGTTAAATGCAACAATATAACAAAGCTTGACCATAAATATGAACTGATATCTGTAAAAAATTTTAATTGCTATTCCTATTGTTGAATTTTATTTTACAACAATACAGCATTCCAAAAATTAGATTTTTCTGTTATACTTTGTTGTAAAATTGAATAAGTTATAGTGTTAAATGCAACAATATGACTATGTATTGATAAGTGTAACGATATAAAAATGTAAAAAAAGCTTGAATATAAATACGAACTGTAATCTCGAAATCACTCTAATTACAGTTTTCATTGTTGAACTTTATTTGACAACAATACAGCAAGCCCAAAATTAGATTTTTCTGTTATACATTGTCGTAAATTTGAATAATTTATTGTGTTAAATGCAGCAATATGACCGTATATTGATAAGTGCAACAATATAAAAATGTAAGCAAAGCTTGAATATAAATATGAACTGCAATCTGTAAATCACTCTAATTACAGTTTCCATAGTTGAACTTTATTTTACAACAATACAGCATTCACAAAATTAGATTTTCTGTTAGAAATTGTCGTAAAATTGAATAATTTATTGTGTTAAATACAACAATATGACCGTATATTGATAAGCGAAACAATATAAAAATGTAAGCAAAGCTTGAATATAAATATGAACTGCAATCTGTAAATCACTCTAATCACAATTCCCATTTTTGAACTTTATAAGAATACAGCATTCCCAAAATTAGATTTTTCTGTTATACATTGTCGTAAAATTGAATAAGTTATAGTGTTAAATGCAACAATAAGACTATGTATTGATAAGTGCAACAATATAAAAATGTAAGCAAAGCTTGAATATAAATACGAACTGCAATATCAAAATCACTCTAATTACAGTTTTCATTGTTGAACTTTATTTTACAACAATACAGCATTCCAAAAATTAGATTTTTCTGTTATACATTGTCGTAAATTTGAATAATTTATTGTGTTAAATGCAACAATATGACCGTATATTGATTAGTGCAACAATATAAAAACGTAAGCAAAGCTTGAATATAAATATGAACTGCAATCTGTAAATCACTCTAATCACAATTCCCATTGTTGAACTTTATTTTACAACAATACAGCATTCCCAAAATTAGATTTTTCTGTTATACATTGTCGTAAAATTGAATAAGTAAACGCGTTAAATGCAACAATATAAATAAGAATTGATAAATGACACAACATAAAAATGTAAACAAAGCTTGAATATAAATATGAACTGCAATCTGTAAAATACTCTTATTACAATTCCCATTTTTGAAATTTATTTTACAACAATACACCATTCCCAAAATTAGACTTTTATGTTATACATTGTCGTAAAATTGAATAAGTTACAGTGATAAATACAACAATATGACTGTAAATTTATAAATGACACAATATAAATATATAAACAAAGCTTGAAAATGAATATGAAATGTAATACGTAAAGACACCATAATTACAATTCCTATTGTTGAAGTTTATATTACAATAATGCAGCATTCACCAAATTAGATTTTTCTGTCATACATTGTCGTAAAATTGAATAAGTTATAGCTTTAAATTATGAAATATGACTATGTAATGATAAGTGCAACAATATAAAAATAAAAGCAAAGCTTGAATATAAATATGAACTGCAATCTGTAAATCACTCTAATTACAGTTTCCATTGTTGAACTTTATATTACAACAATACAGCATTCCCATAATTAGATTTTTCTGTTATACATTGTTATAATATTGAATAAGTTATAGCATTAAATGCAAATATATGATTATGTATTGATAAGTGCAACAATATAAAAATATAAAAAAGCTATAATATAAATGTGAACCGCAATCAATAAAAACACTCTAATTACAATTCCTATTGTTGAACTTTATTTTACAACAATACAGCATTCACAAAATTAGATTTTTTGTTAGAAATTGTCGTAAAATTGAATAATTTATTGTGTTAAATGCAACAATATGACCGTATATTGATAAGCGCAACAATATAAAAATGTAAGCAAAGCTTGAATATAAATATGAACTGCAATCTGTAAATCACTCTAATCACAATTCCCATTTTTGAACTTTATAAGAATACAGCATTCCCAAAATTAGATTTTTCTGTTATACATTGTCGTAAAATTGAATAAGTTATAGTGTTAAATGCAACAATAAGACTATGTATTGATAAGTGCAACAATATAAAAATGTAAGCAAAGCTTGAATATAAATACGAACTGCAATATCAAAATCACTCTAATTACAGGTTTCATTGTTGAACTTTATTTTACAACAATACAGCATTCCAAAAATTAGATTTTTCTGTTATACATTGTCGTAAATTTGAATAATTTATTGTGTTAAATGCAACAATATGACCGTATATTGATTAGTGCAACAATAGAAAAACGTAAGCAAAGCTTGAATATAAATATGAACTGCAATCTGTAAATCACTCTAATCACAATTCCCATTGTTGAACTTTATTTTACAACAATACAGCATTCCCAAAATTAGATTTTTCTGTTGTACATTGTCGTAAAATTGTATAAAATATAGTGTTAAATGCAACAATATGACTATGTATTGATAAGTTCAACAATATAAAAATGTAAAAAAAGCTTGAAAATAAATATGAAATGTAAAATGGAAAGACACACTTCTTACATTTCCCATTGTTGAATCTTATTTTACAACAATACATTATTCCCAAAATTAGATTTTTCTGTTATACATTGTCATAATATTGAATAAGTTATAGCATTAAATGCAACAATATGATTATGTATTGATAAGTGCAATAATATAAAAATGTAAACAAAGCTTGAATAGAAATATGAACTGCAATCTGTAATAACACTCTAATTACAATTCCCATATTTGAAATTCATTTTACAACAATACAGCATTCACAAAATAAAATTATTTCTGTTATACATTGTCGTAAAATTGAATAAGTTATAGTGTTAAATACCACAGTATGACCGTATATTGATAATTGCAACAATATAAAAATGTAAACAAAGCTTGAATAAGTTATAGAGTTAAATGCAACAATATGACTAGGTATTGATAAGTTCAACAATATAAAAATGTAAACAAAGCTTGACCATAAATATGAACTGATATCTGTAAAAATTTTTAATTGCTATTCCTATTGTTGAATTTTATTTTACAACAATACAGCATTCCAAAAATTAGATTTTTCTGTTATACTTTGTTGTAAAATTGAATAAGTTATAGTGTTAAATGCAACAATATGACTATGTATTGATAAGTGTAACGATATAAAAATGTAAAAAAAGCTTGAATATAAATACGAACTGTAATCTCGAAATCACTCTAATTACAGTTTTCATTGTTGAACTTTATTTGACAACAATACAGCAAGCCCAAAATTAGATTTTTCTGTTATACATTGTCGTAAATTTGAATAATTTATTGTGTTAAATGCAACAATAAGACTATGTATTGATAAGTGCAACAATATAAAAATGTAAGCAAAGCTTGAATATAAATACGAACTGCAATATCAAAATCACTCTAATTACAGTTTTCATTGTTGAACTTTATTTTACAACAATACAGCATTCCGAAAATTAGATTTTTCTGTTATACATTGTCGTAAATTTGAATAATTTATTGTGTTAAATGCAACAATATGACCGTATATTGATAAGTGCAACAATATAAAAACGTACGCAAAGCTTGAATATAAATATGAACTGCAATCTGTAAATCACTCTAATCACAATTCCCATTGTTGAACTTTATTTTACAACAATACAGCATTCCCAAAATTAGATTTTTCTGTTATACATTGTCGTAAAATTGTATAAGATATAGTGTTAAATGCAACAATATGACTATGTATTGATAAGTTCAACAATATAAAAATGTAAAAAAAGCTTGAAAATAAATATGAAATGTAAAATGGAAAGACACACTTCTTACATTTCCCATTGTTGAATCTTATTTTACAACAATACATTATTCCTAAAATTAGATTTTTCTGTTATACATTGTCATAATATTGAATAAGTTATAGCATTAAATGCAACAATATGATTATGTATTGATAAGTGCAATAATATAAAAATGTAAACAAAGCTTGAATAGAAATATGAACTGCAATCTGTAATAACACTCTAATTACAATTCCCATATTTGAAATTTATTTTACAACAATACAGCATACACAAAATAAAATTATTTCTGTTATACATTGTCGTAAAATTGAATAAGTTATAGTGTTAAATACCACAGTATGACCGTATATTGATAATTGCAACAATATAAAAATGTAAACAAAGCTTGAATAAGTTATAGAGTTAAATGCAACAATATAACAAAGCTTGACCATAAATATGAACTGATATCTGTAAAAAATTTTAATTGCTATTCCTATTGTTGAATTTTATTTTACAACAATACAGCATTCCAAAAATTAGATTTTTCTGTTATACTTTGTTGTAAAATTGAATAAGTTATAGTGTTAAATGCAACAATATGACTATGTATTGATAAGTGTAACGATATAAAAATGTAAAAAAAGCTTGAATATAAATACGAACTGTAATCTCGAAATCACTCTAATTACAGTTTTCATTGTTGAACTTTATTTGACAACAATACAGCAAGCCCAAAATTAGATATTTCTGTTATACATTGTCGTAAATTTGAATAATTTATTGTGTTAAATGCAGCAATATGACCGTATATTGATAAGTGCAACAATATAAAAATGTAAGCAAAGCTTGAATATAAATATGAACTGCAATCTGTAAATCACTCTAATTACAGTTTCCACAGTTGAACTTTATTTTACAACAATACAGCATTCACAAAATTAGATTTTCTGTTAGAAATTGTCGTAAAATTGAATAATTTATTGTGTTAAATGCAACAATATGACCGTATATTGATAAGCGCAACAATATAAAAATGTAAGCAAAGCTTGAATATAAATATGAACTGCAATCTGTAAATCACTCTAATCACAATTCCCATTTTTGAACTTTATAAGAATACAGCATTCCCAAAATTAGATTTTTCTGTTATACATTGTCGTAAAATTAAATAAGTTATAGTGTTAAATGCAACAATAAGACTATGTATTGATAAGTGCAACAATATAAAAATGTAAGCAAAGCTTGAATATAAATACGAACTGCAATATCAAAATCTCTCTAATTACAGTTTTCATTGTTGAACTTTATTTTACAACAATACAGCATTCCAAAAATTAGATTTTTCTGTTATACATTGTCGTAAATTTGAATAATTTATTGTGTTAAATGCAACAATATGACCGTATATTGATTAGTGCAACAATATAAAAACGTAAGCAAAGCTTGAATATAAATATGAACTGCAATCTGTAAATCACTCTAATCACAATTCCCATTGTTGAACTTTATTTTACAACAATACAGCATTCCCAAAATTAGATTTTTCTGTTATACATTGTCGTAAAATTGAATAAGTAAACGCGTTAAATGCAACAATATAAATAAGAATTGATAAATGACACAACATAAAAATGTAAACAAAGCTTGAATATAAATATGAACTGCAATCTGTAAAATACTCTTATTACAATTCCCATTTTTGAAATTTATTTTACAACAATACACCATTCCCAAAATTAGACTTTTATGTTATACATTGTCGTAAAATTGAATAAGTTACAGTGATAAATACAAGAATATGACTGTAAATTTATAAATGACACAATATAAATATATAAACAAAGCTTGAAAATGAATATGAAATGTAATACGTAAAGACACCATAATTACAATTCCTATTGTTGAAGTTTATATTACAATAATACAGCATTCACCAAATTAGATTTTTCTGTCATACATTGTCGTAAAATTGAATAAGTTATAGCTTTAAATTATGAAATATGACTATGTAATGATAAGCGCAACAATATAAAAATGTAAGCAAAGCTTGAATATAAATATGAACTGCAATCTGTAAATCCCTCTAATCACAATTCCCATTTTTGAACTTTATAAGAATACAGCATTCCAAAAATTAGATTTTTCTGTTATACATTGTCGTAAATTTGAATAATTTATTGTGTTAAATGCAACAATATGACCGTATATTGATTAGTGCAACAATATAAAAACGTAAGCAAAGCTTGAATATAAATATGAACTGCAATCTGTAAATCACTCTAATCACAATTCCCATTGTTGAACTTTATTTTACAACAATACAGCATTCCCAAA
Source organism: Maratus speculifer (assembly GCA_964019185.1). Taxonomy (NCBI): domain Eukaryota; kingdom Metazoa; phylum Arthropoda; class Arachnida; order Araneae; family Salticidae; genus Maratus; species Maratus speculifer. The sequence goes on from OZ025296.1 coordinate 357,632,779, forward strand.
ATTAGATTTTTCTGTTGTACATTGTCGTAAAATTGTATAAAATATAGTGTTAAATGCAACAATATGACTATGTATTGATAAGTTCAACAATATAAAAATGTAAAAAAAGCTTGAAAATAAATATGAAATGTAAAATGGAAAGACACACTTCTTACATTTCCCATTGTTGAATCTTATTTTACAACAATACATTATTCCCAAAATTAGATTTTTCTGTTATACATTGTCATAATATTGAATAAGTTATAGCATTAAATGCAACAATATGATTATGTATTGATAAGTGCAATAATATAAAAATGTAAACAAAGCTTGAATAGAAATATGAACTGCAATCTGTAATAACACTCTAATTACAATTCCCAAATTTGAAATTCATTTTACAACAATACAGCATTCACAAAATAAAATTATTTCTGTTATACATTGTCGTAAAATTGAATAAGTTATAGTGTTAAATACCACAGTATGACCGTATATTGATAATTGCAACAATATAAAAATGTAAACAAAGCTTGAATAAGTTATAGAGTTAAATGCAACAATATGACTAGGTATTGATAAGTTCAACAATATAAAAATGTAAACAAAGCTTGACCATAAATATGAACTGATATCTGTAAAAATTTTTAATTGCTATTCCTATTGTTGAATTTTATTTTACAACAATACAGCATTCCAAAAATTAGATTTTTCTGTTATACTTTGTTGTAAAATTGAATAAGTTATAGTGTTAAATGCAACAATATGACTATGTATTGATAAGTGTAACGATATAAAAATGTAAAAAAAGCTTGAATATAAATACGAACTGTAATCTCGAAATCACTCTAATTACAGTTTTCATTGTTGAACTTTATTTGACAACAATACAGCAAGCCCAAAATTAGATTTTTCTGTTATACATTGTCGTAAATTTGAATAATTTATTGTGTTAAATGCAACAATAAGACTATGTATTGATAAGTGCAACAATATAAAAATGTAAGCAAAGCTTGAATATAAATACGAACTGCAATATCAAAATCACTCTAATTACAGTTTTCATTGTTGAACTTTATTTTACAACAATACAGCATTCCGAAAATTAGATTTTTCTGTTATACATTGTCGTAAATTTGAATAATTTATTGTGTTAAATGCAACAATATGACCGTATATTGATAAGTGCAACAATATAAAAACGTACGCAAAGCTTGAATATAAATATGAACTGCAATCTGTAAATCACTCTAATCACAATTCCCATTGTTGAACTTTATTTTACAACAATACAGCATTCCCAAAATTAGATTTTTCTGTTATACATTGTCGTAAAATTGTATAAGATATAGTGTTAAATGCAACAATATGACTATGTATTGATAAGTTCAACAATATAAAAATGTAAAAAAAGCTTGAAAATAAATATGAAATGTAAAATGGAAAGACACACTTCTTACATTTCCCATTGTTGAATCTTATTTTACAACAATACATTATTCCTAAAATTAGATTTTTCTGTTATACATTGTCATAATATTGAATAAGTTATAGCATTAAATGCAACAATATGATTATGTATTGATAAGTGCAATAATATAAAAATGTAAACAAAGCTTGAATAGAAATATGAACTGCAATCTGTAATAACACTCTAATTACAATTCCCATATTTGAAATTTATTTTACAACAATACAGCATACACAAAATAAAATTATTTCTGTTATACATTGTCGTAAAATTGAATAAGTTATAGTGTTAAATACCACAGTATGACCGTATATTGATAATTGCAACAATATAAAAATGTAAACAAAGCTTGAATAAGTTATAGAGTTAAATGCAACAATATAACAAAGCTTGACCATAAATATGAACTGATATCTGTAAAAAAATTTAATTGCTATTCCTATTGTTGAATTTTATTTTACAACAATACAGCATTCCAAAAATTAGATTTTTCTGTTATACTTTGTTGTAAAATTGAATAAGTTATAGTGTTAAATGCAACAATATGACTATGTATTGATAAGTGTAACGATATAAAAATGTAAAAAAAGCTTGAATATAAATACGAACTGTAATCTCGAAATCACTCTAATTACAGTTTTCATTGTTGAACTTTATTTGACAACAATACAGCAAGCCCAAAATTAGATATTTCTGTTATACATTGTCGTAAATTTGAATAATTTATTGTGTTAAATGCAGCAATATGACCGTATATTGATAAGTGCAACAATATAAAAATGTAAGCAAAGCTTGAATATAAATATGAACTGCAATCTGTAAATCACTCTAATTACAGTTTCCATAGTTGAACTTTATTTTACAACAATACAGCATTCACAAAATTAGATTTTCTGTTAGAAATTGTCGTAAAATTGAATAATTTATTGTGTTAAATGCAACAATATGACCGTATATTGATAAGCGCAACAATATAAAAATGTAAGCAAAGCTTGAATATAAATATGAACTGCAATCTGTAAATAACTCTAATCACAATTCCCATTTTTGAACTTTATAAGAATACAGCATTCCCAAAATTAGATTTTTCTGTTATACATTGTCGTAAAATTAAATAAGTTATAGTGTTAAATGCAACAATAAGACTATGTATTGATAAGTGCAACAATATAAAAATGTAAGCAAAGCTTGAATATAAATACGAACTGCAATATCAAAATCTCTCTAATTACAGTTTTCATTGTTGAACTTTATTTTACAACAATACAGCATTCCAAAAATTAGATTTTTCTGTTATACATTGTCGTAAATTTGAATAATTTATTGTGTTAAATGCAACAATATGACCGTATATTGATTAGTGCAACAATATAAAAACGTAAGCAAAGCTTGAATATAAATATGAACTGCAATCTGTAAATCACTCTAATCACAATTCCCATTGTTGAACTTTATTTTACAACAATACAGCATTCCCAAAATTAGATTTTTCTGTTATACATTGTCGTAAAATTGAATAAGTAAACGCGTTAAATGCAACAATATAAATAAGAATTGATAAATGACACAACATAAAAATGTAAACAAAGCTTGAATATAAATATGAACTGCAATCTGTAAAATACTCTTATTACAATTCCCATTTTTGAAATTTATTTTACAACAATACACCATTCCCAAAATTAGACTTTTATGTTATACATTGTCGTAAAATTGAATAAGTTACAGTGATAAATACAAGAATATGACTGTAAATTTATAAATGACACAATATAAATATATAAACAAAGCTTGAAAATGAATATGAAATGTAATACGTAAAGACACCATAATTACAATTCCTATTGTTGAAGTTTATATTACAATAATACAGCATTCACCAAATTAGATTTTTCTGTCATACATTGTCGTAAAATTGAATAAGTTATAGCTTTAAATTATGAAATATGACTATGTAATGATAAGTGCAACAATATAAAAATAAAAGCAAAGCTTGAATATAAATATGAACTGCAATCTGTAAATCACTCTAATTACAGTTTCCATTGTTGAACTTTATTTTACAACAATACAGCATTCCCATAATTAGATTTTTCTGTTATACATTGTTATAATATTGAATAAGTTATAGCATTAAATGCAAATATATGATTATGTATTGATAAGTGCAACAATATAAAAATATAAAAAAGCTATAATATAAATGTGAACCGCAATCAATAAAAACACTCTAATTACAATTCCTATTGTTGAACTTTATTTTACAACAATACAGCATTCACAAAATTAGATTTTTTGTTAGAAATTGTCGTAAAATTGAATAATTTATTGTGTTAAATGCAACAATATGACCGTATATTGATAAGCGCAACAATATAAAAATGTAAGCAAAGCTTGAATATAAATATGAACTGCAATCTGTAAATCACTCTAATCACAATTCCCAATTTTGAACTTTATAAGAATACAGCATTCCCAAAATTAGATTTTTCTGTTATACATTGTCGTAAAATTAAATAAGTTATAGTGTTAAATGCAACAATAAGACTATGTATTGATAAGTGCAACAATATAAAAATGTAAGCAAAGCTTGAATATAAATACGAACTGCAATATCAAAATCACTCTAATTACAGTTTTCATTGTTGAACTTTATTTTACAACAATACAGCATTCCAAAAATTAGATTTTTCTGTTATACATTGTCGTAAATTTGAATAATTTATTGTGTTAAATGCAACAATATGACCGTATATTGATTAGTGCAACAATATAAAAACGTAAGCAAAGCTTGAATATAAATATGAACTGCAATCTGTAAATCACTCTAATCACAATTCCCATTGTTGAACTTTATTTTACAACAATACAGCATTCCCAAAATTAGATTTTTCTGTTATACATTGTCGTAAAATTGTATAAGATATAGTGTTAAATGCAACAATATGACTATGTATTGATAAGTTCAACAATATAAAAATGTAAAAAAAGCTTGAAAATAAATATGAAATGTAAAATGGAAAGACACACTTCTTACATTTCCCATTGTTGAATCTTATTTTACAACAATACATTATTCCCAAAATTAGATTTTTCTGTTATACATTGTCATAATATTGAATAAGTTATAGCATTAAATGCAACAATATGATTATGTATTGATAAGTGCAATAATATAAAAATGTAAACAAAGCTTGAATAGAAATATGAACTGCAATCTGTAATAACACTCTAATTACAATTCCCATATTTGAAATTTATTTTACAACAATACAGCATTCACAAAATAAAATTATTTCTGTTATACATTGTCGTAAAATTGAATAAGTTATAGTGTTAAATACCACAGTATGACCGTATATTGATAATTGCAACAATATAAAAATGTAAACAAAGCTTGAATAAGTTATAGAGTTAAATGCAACAATATGACTAGGTATTGATAAGTTCAACAATATAAAAATGTAAACAAAGCTTGACCATAAATATGAACTGATATCTGTAAAAATTTTTAATTGCTATTCCTATTGTTGAATTTTATTTTACAACAATACAGCATTCCAAAAATTAGATTTTTCTGTTATACTTTGTTGTAAAATTGAATAAGTTATAGTGTTAAATGCAACAATATGACTATGTATTGATAAGTGTAACGATATAAAAATGTAAAAAAAGCTTGAATATAAATACGAACTGTAATCTCGAAATCACTCTAATTACAGTTTTCATTGTTGAACTTTATTTGACAACAATACAGCAAGCCCAAAATTAGATTTTTCTGTTATACATTGTCGTAAATTTGAATAATTTATTGTGTTAAATGCAGCAATATGACCGTATATTGATAAGTGCAACAATATAAAAATGTAAGCAAAGCTTGAATATAAATATGAACTGCAATCTGTAAATCACTCTAATTACAGTTTCCATAGTTGAACTTTATTTTACAACAATACAGCATTCACAAAATTAGATTTTCTGTTAGAAATTGTCGTAAAATTGAATAATTTATTGTGTTAAATGCAACAATATGACCGTATATTGATAAGCGCAACAATATAAAAATGTAAGCAAAGCTTGAATATAAATATGAACTGCAATCTGTAAATCACTCTAATCACAATTCCCATTTTTGAACTTTATAAGAATACAGCATTCCCAAAATTAGATTTTTCTGTTATACATTGTCGTAAAATTGAATAAGTTATAGTGTTAAATGCAACAATAAGACTATGTATTGATAAGTGCAACAATATAAAAATGTAAGCAAAGCTTGAATATAAATACGAACTGCAATATCAAAATCACTCTAATTAAAGTTTTCATTGTTGAACTTTATTTTACAACAATACAGCATTCCGAAAATTAGATTTTTCTGTTATACATTGTCGTAAATTTGAATAATTTATTGTGTTAAATGCAACAATATGACCGTATATTGATAAGTGCAACAATATAAAAACGTAAGCAAAGCTTGAATATAAATATGAACTGCAATCTGTAAATCACTCTAATCACAATTCCCATTGTTGAACTTTATTTTACAACAATACAGCATTCCCAAAATTAGATTTTTCTGTTATACATTGTCGTAAAATTGTATAAGATATAGTGTTAAATGCAACAATATGACTATGTATTGATAAGTTCAACAATATAAAAATGTAAAAAAAGCTTGAAAATAAATATGAAATGTAAAATGGAAAGACACACTTCTTACATTTCCCATTGTTGAATCTTATTTTACAACAATACATTATTCCCAAAATTAGATTTTTCTGTTATACATTGTCATAATATTGAATAAGTTATAGCATTAAATGCAACAATATGATTATGTATTGATAAGTGCAATAATATAAAAATGTAAACAAAGCTTGAATAGAAATATGAACTGCAATCTGTAATAACACTCTAATTACAATTCCCATATTTGAAATTTATTTTACAACAATACAGCATTCACAAAAAAAATTATTTCTGTTATACATTGTCGTAAAATTGAATAAGTTATAGTGTTAAATACCACAGTATGACCGTATATTGATAATTGCAACAATATAAAAATGTAAACAAAGCTTGAATAAGTTATAGAGTTAAATGCAACAATATGACTAGGTATTGATAAGTTCAACAATATAAAAATGTAAACAAAGCTTGACCATAAATATGAACTGATATCTGTAAAAATTTTTAATTGCTATTCCTATTGTTGAATTTTATTTTACAACAATACAGCATTCCAAAAATTAGATTTTTCTGTTATACTTTGTTGTAAAATTGAATAAGTTATAGTGTTAAATGCAACAATATGACTATGTATTGATAAGTGTAACGATATAAAAATGTAAAAAAAGCTTGAATATAAATACGAACTGTAATCTCGAAATCACTCTAATTACAGTTTTCATTGTTGAACTTTATTTGACAACAATACAGCAAGCCCAAAATTAGATTTTTCTGTTATACATTGTCGTAAATTTGAATAATTTATTGTGTTAAATGCAGCAATATGACCGTATATTGATAAGTGCAACAATATAAAAATGTAAGCAAAGCTTGAATATAAATATGAACTGCAATCTGTAAATTACTCTAATCACAATTCCCATTGTTGAACTTTATAACAATACAGCATTCCCAAAATTAGATTTTTCTGTTATACATTGTCGTAAAATTGTATAAGTTATAGTGTTAAATGCAACAATATCACTATATATTGTTAAGTGCAACAATATAAAAATGTAAAAAAAGCTTGAATATAAATATGAAATATAAAATAGAAAGACACTCTAATTACAGTTTCCACTGTTGAACATTATTTTACAACAATACAGCATTCCCAAAATTACAATTCCTATTGTTAACGTTGTTTTTACAATAATTCAGCATTCACAAAATTTGATTTTTCTGTTACACATATTCGTAAAATTGAATACATTATAGCGTTAAATGATGCAATATGACTATGTATATATATGTGCAACAATATAAAAATATAAACAAAGCTTGACTATGAATATAACCTCTAATACGTAAAGACACCATAATTACATTTCCTGTTGTTGAAGTTTATTTTACAACAATACAGCATTCCAAATTTTCGATTTTTCTATTATACATATTCGTAAAATTGAATAAGTTATTGTGTTAAATGCAACAATATTACTGTATATTGATAAGTGCAACAAATAAAAATGTAAACAAATCTTGAATGTAAATATCAATTGTAATCTGTAAAAACACTCTAATTACAATTCCCATTGTCTATATTTATTTTAGAACAATACAACATTCCCAAAATTAAATTTTTCTGTTATACATTGTCGTAAAATTGAATAAGTTATAGCGTTAAATGCAACAATATGATTGTATATTGATAAGTGCAACAATATAAAAATGTAAACAAATCTTGAAAGTAAATATGAACTGTAATCTGTAAAAACACTCTAATTAGAATTCCCGTTGTAGATGTTTATTTTACAACAATACAACATTCCCAAAATTAGATTTTTCTGTTATGCATTGTCGTAAAATTGAATAAGCTATAGTGTTAAATATCACAATATGACCGTATATTGATAATTGTAACAATATAAAAATGTAAACAAAGCTTGAATAAGTTATAGCGTTAAATGCAAAAATATGACTAGGTATTGAAAGTGCAACAATATAAAAATATAAACAAAGCTTGAACATAAATATGAACTGCAATATGTAAAATTTTTTAATTGCTATTCCCATTGTTGAATTTTATTTTAGAACAATACAGAATTCCCCAAATTAGATTTTTCAGTTATACATTGTTGTAAAATTGAATAAGTTATAGTGTTAAATGCAACAATATGACTATGTATTGATAAGTGCAACAATATAAAAATGTAAGCAAAGCTTGAATATAAATATGAACTGCAATCTGTAAATCACTCTTATTACAGTTTTCATTGTTGAACTTTATTTTACAACAATACAGCATTCCCAAAATTAGATTTTTCTGCTATACATTGTCGTAAAATTGTATATGTTATAGTGTTAAATGCAACAATATGACTATGTATTGATAAGTGCAAGAATATAAAAATATAAAAAAAGCTTGAATATAAATATGAAATATAAAATGGAAAGACACTCTAATTACAGTTCCTATTGTTGAATTTTATTTTACAACAATACAGCATTCCCAAAATTAGATTTTTCCTTTATACATTGTCGTAAAATTGAATAATTTATTGTGTTATATGCAACAATATGACCGTATTTTGGTAAGTGCAACAATATAAAAATGTACAAAAAAAGCTTGAATATAAATATGAAATGTAAAATGGAAAGACACACTAATTACAGTTCCCATTGTTGAATCTTATTTAACAACAATACAGCATTCCCAAAATTAGATTTTTCTGTTATACATTGTCGTAAAATTGAATAAGTTGTAGCGTTAAATGCAACAATATTCTTACGAATTTTGTAAATAGTTAGTGTTTGTACTGTAAAATAATGTAAATAATCTTATTAATCTCCATTCCTTTACTAATATTAGTTTTTGTTACATTGTCTCTGTTATCAAACAAACTTGTCTATTATTTTCAGTGTATGTCTACGGCAAATTGGCGAAATAGTAGAGATATCGCCAAGTTCGCGTCAGTTTTGGCGATATATCGCCAAGTTGGCGACAAACTTGGCGATTGTTGGCGATGGTACCCCTTTCCTCTGTATGGTAACCCCCCCCCCATAGGTATGCTGATACATTGTTTGTTGTTCCGTGGATTTTTCGAGATGGTTCTAGAAATTTCCTGCACATGCTGCGAGCCTATATAAGAAGAGAAGCGATGCGAGCTGTGGTTATTATTTACCAGGCAGTCATTGAGTGAACAACGCGTTTGTTAAGCAAGTTTGCTTGAGTCTTATTTACGTTATTTTGAATGTGATTTACTGTAGAGACGTTGTATAAAGTGTCTCTGGAACCTATATCTGCACTTATACGATAGATTTGAACAATTATGTTTGAAAATCTAGAAATATTTGTGAGTTTTGAGGACTCTGTTGTTCTGAAGTTCTGCAAATAAATTATTTTCTACTTTTCTAAGAGCAAAGAGTTTGAAGTTGTCTAACCATAAGATCAAAAGAACCCCATATACGCCGCAACATTTGGTGTCAGGAGTCGGGATCTTATGGCGAAAACAAGAACTATGGACGGACAACTAAAAGAACTGTTAGAAGCTATTAACGGATTAAGAGCAGAGCTGACCAATAAAATTGATAAAGGCCAAGAAGAGTTGGCGGATAAAATGAATAAAGGCCAAGAACAATTGGCGGAAAAAATGAATAAAGGCCAAGAAGAGTAGGCGGATAAAATGAATAAAAACGAAGAAAGAATGGAACAGTTGACAAACAAAATTGACAAATGCCAAGAAGAAGTGACCGAAAAGATTAATATAGGCCAAGAAGAAATGAAGAAAACTTTAGAAGAAAAGTTCTCGTCGGTAGAGACGAATAGAGGAAGTAGAAGAGAAAATTCAGAATGAAGTTAGTAATGTAGAAGAGAAAATGGAAAGGAAAATAGAGGAAGTAGAAGAGAAAATTCAGAATGATGTTAGAAATGTTGAAGAGAAAATGGAAGGGAAAATAGTTGAAATAGATGAAAAGCTAAATAAAAGAGTACAAGATCTTGAGAAGAAGCTTTCAGCGTCCAGTGGTAATTATGAAGAATTTAGGAATCCGCCTGCTTCTCCAGTGCACATCAAGCTGTCGACATAGGACGGAAAGAGTTCCTGGCAAGTTTACAAGACCCAATTCACCATTGTAGCCGGAGCGAACAAATGGAGTGACGAGGTGAAAGCTTGTCAACTGGCAGCATCTTTAAGAGGAGAAGCCGCCGACGTGCTGCAAACATTGCCCGATATGACGCAACTCAATTTTTAGACTTTAAGTTGTGCACTTGAAATGAGATTCGGAGAAAAGTTCTTCAAAGATTATACGAGAATACAAATGAAGAGCCGCCATCAAAAGTCGAATGAAACCCTTCAAGAGTTTGCCTCGGAAATAGAACGTCGGGCAAATTTAGCATTCAGTGACTACCCAACAAATGTACGGGAGATGCTCTCACTGCAGTACTTTGCAGACGGAATAAAAGATCCAGAAGTGCAGAGAGCGGTACGAATGGCAGATGTGCAGGATTTAAAGGCTGCATTACTATATGCCTTAAAGTTGGAAGCAGCTACACAAGCCAGCCGAAAAGATCGTCATTCAGTCCGAGGGGCAACGGTAAACAAAAGCTCAGACACTGAGAGCGACGTCTTGAAAGAAATTAGGAAAATATATCAAGAGATTGAAGCTTTAAAATATGGAAGAACAAGTTCAAGAAGACAGAATCTCACGTGCAGGGGATGCGGTGATACAGGACATCTCCAAAGAATAATTCCGTGATATATTAAACGATACTCAGGATAATACTCCGTGAGATAAATTCAAACAGTCAGCAGGGAAACTAAATTTTGGCCATCTCGCGGGGCGGAGGTTGCCAGAGAATGAAAAGCTCACCTGAAGATCCTCCAGATATCAAAAATGAGCGGCGGTGATAACGAACTATATGTGATAGGCTTTATTAACGGAATTCAGTGCCGTATGATTGTCGATACAGGAGCCAATGTTACAATAATAAGAGAAGATTTGGCTCGGAAATTGAAATGTAAGCTCATCTCGACTCCACCATGCGTTACCCTGCAAACTGTGACGGGCGACAAGATAGGCATATATGGTAAGGCAAATTTAACCATCAACGTTGGAGGAACGAAATATCACCATACGGCATATGTGGCTAACATAACAGATCCTTGCTTAATCGGACTAGATTTTCTGAAGAAGTTTGGCATCAAACTTGATTTCAAAAATAGCAAAATGCTCTCAAAATTAGAAGAAATAAGTCTTTTTGGATTAAATAATGAAATTGAATGTAAACAAATAGTAATAGCCAAAGAAGATATCAATCTAGATCCAAGAAGAGAATTTTTAGTTCCAGCTGTAATTAAAAATGAAACTAATTACCGATTTGGCCATATAGATTATCCCGAAGACTATAGTAAACATGCAGGAGTATTGGTGGCTTCATCTGTTGTGGATCTCTCGAAGAAGACCATTCCAGTCAGAATTGCTAACATCAGTGATAAGACGAGGACTATCAAGAAAGGAGAGGTAATAGCGTCATGTGCTCCTGTGACGTGCATAAGTCAAAATTCCAGTCACTCTGAGAAATCTTCAGATAATTTAGTCAAGGATTTGTTACAAAATACAGACTTAGATCCAAAACAGATGGAAGCTGCGGAAAATTTAATTAGAGAATTCCAAAGTTTATTTTACCAAACATCTGAAGACTTTGGACGAACTAAAATGGCACAACACCGAATTGACACGGGAGATCACTCTCCTATTAAACAGCACCCTAGACGATTACCTTTTGCCAAGCAAGAAGAGGTGCAGAATTTAATTAAGGATATGGAAGAAAATGACGTCATCGAACCATCGACAAGTCCATGGGCGTCTCCCGTTGTATTAGTAAGAAAGAAGGATGGTTCTACAAGATTTTGTGTAGACTACCGCCGACTGAATGACGTCACCAAAAAGGATAGTTACCCTCTGCCAAGGATTGACGACACTCTTGACACACTTGCGGGCAACACTTGGTTCTCGACTTTAGACCTGAAGAGTGGTTACTGGCAGGTAGAGATCCATCCCGACGACCGCGAGAAGACTGCCTTCACAACGGGACAAGGATTATGGCAATTCAAGGTAATGCCTTTTGGTCTATGTAATGCACCTGCAACTTTTGAACGCCTTATGGAAACGGTTCTCCGGGGGCTGTCATATGAGGCATGTCTTGTTTATTTAGACGATATCATAATCATAGGAAAATCTTTTGATGAACATCTGAACAACCTCAGGCAGGTGCTACAAAAGTTAAAGGAAGCTAAATTTGAAGTTAAGCCCTTCGAAGTGCAGTTTGTTTCGAAATGAAGTCGCCTACCTTGGACACATCATTTCGGCGGAAGGAGTTAGGACTGATCCAGAGAAGATATCGGCTGTGAAAAATTGGAATCGTCCAGCAGATGTTCACCAGCAGCGGAGATTTCTAGGATTATGCACCTATTACAGAAAATTTGTCAAAGGCTTCTCAATGATTGCAAGACCACTTCATAAATTAACAGAAGCCAATCAAAAATTTATGTGGACACAGGAATGTGACGCTGCTTTCGAAAAGCTTAAGGAGGCCTTAACATCCTCTCCAATTCTGTCATATCCTCAAATCAATAGACAGTTTATACTTGATACGGATGCAAGTAATGAAAGCATTGCCGCTGTACTGTCCCAGGAAATCGACGGCCAGGAGCGTGTTATCGCCTATTTCAGCAAGTGCTTATCAAAGGCAGAGCGAAACTACTGCGTAACAAGAAAAGAGCTTCTTGCTGTAGTGAAAGCCATAGACCATTTTCATCACTATCTTTACGGTCGAAAATTCCTGATCCGAACTGATCATGCTTCTCTAACTTGGCTATTGAATTTTAAGAACCCAGAAGGCCAGATAGCCAGGTGGATACAAAAGCTTCAAGATTACAATATGGAGATACGCCATCGAAAAAGCTCATCACATGGAAATGCAGATGCTCTCTCAAGAAGACCCTGCTCAGAGAATTGTAGATACTGCGACCGGGTTGAGAAGAAATTTAATGTCAAAGGTCTTATAGTAAGTAAAGTTACAACTGGATCTACATCATCGCAAGATCAGTGGAGTGACGAGAGCCTGCGTAAAGATCAACTTGCTGATCCTGAAATTAAGCCAATTCTAGAGCTGAAAGAGGAGTCCAACAGGAAGCCCAGCTGGCAAGACATGGCCCATTACCATCCTACGACTAAACGTTATTGGGCTCTCTGGGATTCCTTACATTTGCAAAACGGCATCTTGTACCGAAAATGGCAGTCTGACGATGGAAATACATGTAGAAGGCAACTACTACTCCCTAAGTCGAGAATTTCTATGGTCCTTCAAGAACTGCATGGTAGTTCCACAGGAGGTCATTTTGGCGTAATGAAGACCCTGCAAAAGTTTCGAGAGCGTTTCTACTGGAATAATGTTCGCAGTGACGTGGAGAACTGGGGTCGAGCTTGTGACACCTGTGTAGCACGTAAAGGTCCTAAGAGACGCACCCGTGGACGATTGCAACGTTATAATGTAGGAGCTCCTTTCGAACGAATTGCTCTAGACATCCTGGGTCCACTTCCTAGAACATCTGATGGCAATAAGTACATCCTCGTTGTCATGGACTACTTCACTAAGTGGCCTGAAGCCTACGCCATTCCTAATCAAGTGGCGGTAACCGTAGCAGACATACTGATTCAACACTGGGTTTCCAGATACGGAGTTCCTCTTCAAATCCATTCCGATCAAGGAAAAAAATTTTGATTCTGCTGTGTTCAAGGAAATGTGTGAACTACTCGGCATGGACAAAACTCGAACAACACCTCTACACCCTCAATCGGACGGCATGGTGGAACGGTTCAATCGTACCATCCTAAATAGCCTCTCTCTCCTGGTGTCTAGAGACCAACAGGACTGGGACAAGAAATTGCCTCTTTTCCTGCTTGCCTACAGGAGTGCCACTCATGAGGCCACTGTTTACTCCCCTTCTCAAATGCTCTTTGATCGTTATCTTCGTCTGCCTGCGGATCTTTTGTTTGGCCGTCCTCCTGACGCTCCTTTGTCGCCTGAAGAATACGTGGATGAACTCCAGGCACGGATTGAGGAGATTCATCGTCTAGCGAGGAACCGAATCGGACTGGCAACGGAAAAGATGAAGACACGGTACGACACAAAGGCAACAGGACATGAGTTCAACGAAGGTGACAAAGTTTGGTTGTGGAATCCCATACGTCGTAAAGGACTGTCGCCAAAACTACAAAGAAACTGGGACGGTCCTTATACAGTCGTCAACAGGCTGAATAACGTCGTCGTACGCATACGAAAATCGCCACACACCAAGCCCAAGGTCGTACATTATAACCGGTTAGCCCCTTATTTTGGCCAAAGTGATTAGAAATTCAAAACTGGAATTTCAGACCATGGTCATGAAAGTCACTTTTTGTAAATATGTAAATAGTAATTAGTTCTTATTTATGAAAATTTTATTATTATTGTTATTATTTATTTATTTGTTTATTTATTTTAAGTGTTTTCCTCTAACTCAAGGATTGCACTGCCTGGGACGTGCAGTCTTTGAGGAGTGGGTAGTGTTACGAATTTTGTAAATAGTTAGGGTTTGTACTGTAAAATAATGTGAATAATCTTATTAATCTCCATTTCTTTACTAATATTAGTTTTTGTTACATTGTCTCTGTTATCAAGCAAACTTGTCTATTATTTTCAGTGTATGTCTACGGCAGATTGGTGAAATAGTAGAGATATCGCCAAGTTGGCGTCGCAAAATTTGGCGATATATCGCCAAAATGGCGACAAACTTGGCGATTGTTGGCGATGGTACCGCTTTCCTCTGTATGGTAACCCCCCCTTAGGTATGCTGATACATTGTTTGTTGTTCCGTGGATTTTTCGAGATGGTTCTAGAAATTTCCCGCACATGATGCGAGCCTATATAAGAAGAGAAGCGATGCGAGCTGTGGTTATTATTTACCAGGCAATCATTGAGTGAACAAAGCGTTTGTTAAGCAAGTTTGCTTGAGTCTTATTTACGTTATTTTGAATGTGATTTAGTGTAGAGACGTTGTATAAAGAGTCTCTGGAACCTATATCTGCACTTATACGATAGATTTGAACAATTATTTTTGAAAATCTAGAAATATATGTGAGTTTTGAGGACTTTGTTGTTCTGAAGTTCTGTAAATAAATTATTTTCTACTTTTCTAAGAGCAAAGAGTTTGAAGTTGTCTAACCATAAGATCAAAAGAACCCCATATACGCTGCAACAATATGTCTATGTATTGAGAAGTGCAACAATATAAAAATATAAAAAGGCTTGATTAGAAATATGAACTGCAATCTGTAAAATACTCTAATTACAATTCCCATTGTTGAAGTTTATTTTACAACAACACAGCATTCCAAAAATTAGATTTTTCTGTTATTCATTGTCATAATATTGAATAAGGTACAGCATTAAATGCAACAATATGATTATGAATTGATAAGTGCAACAATATAAAAATATAAAAAAGCTTGAACAGAAATTTGAACTGCAATCTGTAATAACACTCTAATTACAATTCCCATTGTTGAACTTTAATTTACAACAATACAGCATTCCCAAAATTAAATTTTTCTGTTATACATTGTCGTAAAATTGAATAAGTTATAGCGTTAAATGCAACAATATGATTGCATATTGATAAGTGCAACAATATAAAAATGTAAACAAATCTTGAAAGTAAATATGAACTGTAATCTGTAAAAACACTCTAATTACAATTCCCGTTGTAGATGTTTATTTTACAACAATACAACATTCCCAAAATTACATTTTTCTATTATACATTGTCGTAAAATTGAATAAGTTAAAGTGTTAAATACCACAATATGACCGTATATTGATAATTGCAACAATATAAAAGTGTAAACAAAACTTAAACATAAATATGAACTGCAATATATAAAATTTTTTAATTGCTATTCCCATTGTTGAATTTTATTTTACAACAATACAGAAATCATCAAATTATATTTTTCAGTTATACATTGTTGTAAAATTGAATAGCGTTAAATTCAACAATATGAATATTTACTGATAAGTGCAATAATATAAAAATGTAAGCAAAGCTTATATATAAATATGAACTGCAATCTGTAAATCACTCTAATTACAGTTTCCATTGTTCAACTTTATTTTACAACAATACAGCATTCCCAAAATTAGCTTTTTCTGTTATACATTGTCGTAAAATTAAATAAGTTATAGCGTTAAATGCAACAATATGACTAGGTATTGATAAGTGCAACAATATAAAAATGTAAACAAAACCTGAACATAAATATGAACTGCAATTTGTAAAATTTTTTAATTGCTATTCCCATTGTTGAATTTTATTTTACAACAATACAGAAATCATCAAATTTTATTTTTCAGTTATACATTGTTGTAAAATTGAATAAGATATAGTATTAAATGCAACAATATGACTATGTATTGATAAGTGCAACAATATAAAAATGTAAGCGAAGATTGAATATAAATATGAACTGCAATCTGTAAATCACTCTAATTACAGTTTTCATTGTTGAACGTTATTTCACAACAATGAATAAGTTATTGTGTTATATACCACTATATGACCGTATATTGATAAATGCAACAATAATAAAATATAAAAAAAGCTTGAATATATATATGAACTGTAATATGTAAAGACATTCTAATTACAGTTCCCATTGTTGAATTTTTTTTACAACAATACAGCATCCCCAAAATAAGGTTTTTCTGTTATACATTGTCTTAAAATTAAATAAGTTATAGCGTTAAATGCAACAATATGAACATTTATTGATAAGTGCAACAATATAAAAATGTAAGCAAAGATTGAATATAAATATGAACTGCAATCTGTAAATCACTCTAATTACAGTTTTCATTGTTGAACTTTATTTTACAACAATGCAGCATTGCCAAAATCAGATTTTTCTGTTATACATTGTCGTAAAATTGTATAAGTTATAGTATTAAATACAACATTATGACTACGTATGATTAGTGCAACAATATAAAAATTTAAGCAAAGCTTGAATATAAATATGAACTACCGTCTGTAAAACACTCTAATTACAGTTTCCATTGTTCAGTTTTATTTTACAACAATACCGCATTCCCAAAATTAGATTTTTCTGTTATACAATGTCTTAAAATTGAATAATTTATTGTGTTAAATGCAACGATATAACTGTATATTGATAAGTGCAGCAAAAAAAATATATATATATAAACAAAGCTAGAATATAAATACGAACTGCAATCTGTAATAACACTCTAATCACAATTCCCATTATTGAACTTTATTTTTCAACAATACAGCATTCCCAAAATTAGATTTTTCTTTTATATATTGTTGTAAAATTGAATGAGTTACAGTGTTAAATGCAACAATATGAATGTATATTGATAAGGGCAACAATATAAAAATGTAAAAAAAGCTTGAATATAATTATGAAATGTTAAATGGAAAGACACTCTAATTGCAGTTCCCATTGTTGATTTTTATTTTACAACAATACATCATTCCCAAAATTAGATTTTTCTGTTATACACTGTTGTAAAATTGAATACATTACAGCGTTAAATGCAACAATATGACCGTGTATCGATAAGTGCAAGAATAGAAAAATGTAAAGAATGTTATAATATAAATATGAACTGCAATCTGTAGTAACACACTAATTACAATTCCCATAGTTGAACTTTATTTTACAACAATACAGCATTCCCAAAATTAGATTTTTCTTTTATACATTGTTGTAAAATTGAATAAGTTACAGTGTTAAATGCAACAATATGACTGTATATTGATAAGTGCAACAATATAAAAATATAAACAAGGCTTGAATATGAATATTAACTGTAATACGTAAAGACACCATAATTACAATTCCTATTGTTGAAGTTTATTTTACAACAATACAACATTCCAAAATTTAGATTTTTCTGTTATACATATTCGTAAAATTGAATAAGTTATTGCATTGAATGCAACAATATGACTGTATACTGATAAGTGCAACAATACAAAAATTGTAAAAAAAGCTTGAATATAAATATGAACTGCAATCTGTAATAACACTCTAATTACAATTCTCATCGTTGAACTTTATTTTACAACAATACAGCATTCCCAAATTTAGATTTTTCTGTTATACACTGTTTTAAAATTGAATACGTTAAAGTGTTAAATGCAACAATATGACCGTGTATTGATAAGTGTAACAATATAAAAATATAAAAAAAGCTTGAATATAAATATGAAATGTAAAATATAAAGACACTCTAATTACATTTCTCATTGTTGAATTTTATTTTACAACAATACAGCATTCCCAAAATTAGATTTTTCTGTTATATATTGTCATAAAATTGAATAAGTTATAGCTTTAAGTGCAATAATATGACCGTATATTGATAAGTGCAGCAATATAAAAATGTAAAAAAAGCTTGAATATAAATATGAACTGCAATCTGTAATAACACTCTAATTACAATTCTCATTGTTGAACTTTATTTTACAACAATACAGCATTCCCAAATTAGATTTTTCTGTTATATATTGTCATAAAATTGAATAAGTTATAGCGTTAAGTGCAATAATATGACCGTATATTGATAAGTGCAGCAATATAAAAATGTAAAAAAAGCTTGAATATAAATATGAACTGCAATCTGTAATAACACTCTAATTACAATTTTCATTGTTGAACTTTATTTTACAACAATACAGCATTCCCAAATAGATTTTTCTGTTATATATTGTCATAAAATTGAATAAGTTATAGCGTTAAGTGCAATAATATGACCGTATATTGATAAGTGCAGCAATATAAAAATGTAAAAAAAGCTTGAATATAAATATGAACTGCAATCTGTAATAACACTCTAATTACAA
The DNA here is from genome assembly GCA_964019185.1 of Maratus speculifer. Classification (NCBI taxonomy): domain Eukaryota; kingdom Metazoa; phylum Arthropoda; class Arachnida; order Araneae; family Salticidae; genus Maratus; species Maratus speculifer. Next base: position 357,651,874 of record OZ025296.1, read on the forward strand.
TTCTCATTGTTGAACTTTATTTTACAACAATACAGCATTCCCAAATTAGATTTTTCTGTTATATATTGTCATAAAATTGAATAAGTTATAGCGTTAAGTGCAATAATATGACCGTATATTGATAAGTGCAGCAATATAAAAATGTAAAAAAAGCTTGAATATAAATATGAACTTCAATCTGTAATAACACTCTAATTACAATTCTCATTGTTGAACTTTATTTTACAACAATACAGCATTCCCAAAATTAGATTTTTCTGTTATACATTGTCGTAAAATTGAATACGTTATAGCGTTAAATGCAACAATATGAATATGTATTGATGAGTGCAACAATAGAAAAATGTAAAGAAATCTAGAATATAAATATGAAATGCAATCTGTAGTAACACACTAATTACAATTCCCATAGTTGAACTTCATTTTATACCAATACACATTCCCAAAATTAGATTTTTCTGTTATATAGCTCATATTCAAAATATTAGAATAATTACCTTTTTTTTAGAAATTGAAAATATCGTTTTGTAATTTAATGTCTTTTAATGAAAATATGCAAACGATATTTTTATTAAGAACTTATTGTTGATTAAACTTACTTGTTATCTTAAATTTAATATCATTTTTTAAAAGATTAATTGCAAAAAAAATTATTTTGAAAAGTCAAAATAGTAGAATATTTATTCAAGTGGTTCAAAATATTAGAATATTTCACATTAATTCTCCTTTAATTATTACCAATTCTTAACTGGTGGCATCATTTATTAAATTCAGACTATTTTATTTAAAATCAGTATTCTTTTTTGCAGTTTGTTTCTTTTTCGTCTTAAAATGGGCCGTGTGAGTGATATTCCTGAATCTACTAAACTTCGTATGGTTGATTTGTATCTGCAGGGTAAAAATCAATGTTTTATAGCGAATTATTTACATTGTTCGCAATCGAGCGTTAGTAAAATACTAACACAATATTCAAAAATTGGAAAATTTCAAAATAATCGCCGAAATGGTGGCGGAAAACCAAAAACATCTGCTAGAGATGACAGGAAACTGAAGCGTATAGTTGAGAAAAACCGTTTTAAAAGTGTGCGATTCTTGCACCGAAAATGGAAAGAAGAAGGAGTTGAAGTTTCTACATCGCCAACATTAAGACGTCTCCATAAATTTAAATTTGAATCTCGTGTACCGAAAACAAAACCTCTCATGACTGAGATACAAAAGCGTATAAGATTGAAATGGTGTAAATGAAGACGTTTATGGAGCAATGAAGATTGGAAAAATATATTATTTAGTGATGAAAGTATGTTTTTTGTTTCATATGGTAATCAAGGTACTCGAGTTTGGAGAATGAAGCAAGAAGCATTTGATAAAGAATGCCTTAAACGTTCCGTAAAATTTGTTGCTAGTGTCATGGTTTGGGGTTGTATGAGTGCAGAAGGACCTGGAAAGTTATGCATCGTCTACGAAAAGGTTAACTCTCTGATATATCAAGAAATTTTAGAATATTACATGATTCCATCATCAGAAGATTTATTTGAAGATGATTTCATCTTTCAACAAGATTTAGCGTCCCCGCATACCTCGGTGTCAACTAAGAATTGGTTCCGCCAACGCAACATTAAAGTACTTCTTTGGCCATCAAATTCACCAGATCTTAATCCCGACGAAAACTTATGGTGTATAATGAAGAAAAAACTTCAAGAAAATCCTCCTTCAAGTAAAACTGAGTTAGTGGCACGTATAAAGTCCATTTGGGCTAATATTGATAGAAATGTTTGTAAACACCTTGTATATAGTATGCAAGATCTATTGTACGCTGTTATGAAAGCTAAAGGGGATGCTACAAAATATTAACTACCATTTACTTCATATTCATAAGGTAATATTGTTGCGTAAAATAAAATATTCTAATATTTTGAACCAATCTAAATTTTATTCTAATATTCTGGTGTGTTTAAGGAAGCTGTATACCTAATTTATTGTGCTGTATTTTATATTTTATAAATGTTAAAATCTTATCTAAGCATTCCAGATTTAATTTATAAGAAATTTAATTGCATTTACTTAGTATAAAAAAAAATAAATGACAAATAATTTTTTCTTATTACTTTTTCTCAATTATTCTAATATTTTGAATGTGAGCTGTACATTGTTGTAAAATTGAATAAGTTACAGTGTTAAATGCAACAATATGACTGTATATTGATAAGTGCAACAATATAAAAATGTAAACAAAGCTTCAATAAGTTATAGCGTTAAATTCAACAATATGACTAGGTATTGATAAGTGCAACAATATAAAAATGTAAACAAAGTTGAACATAAATATGAACTGCAATTTATAAAATTGTTTAATTGCAATTCCAATTGTTGAATTTTATATTACAACAATACAGCATTCCCAAAATTAAATTTTTCTGTTATACATTGTCGTAAAATAGAATGTTATAGTGTTAAATGCAACAATATGACTATGTATTGATAAGTGCAACAATATAAAAATGTAAGCAAAGCTTGAATATAAATAAGAAATGTAAAATGGAAAGACACTCTAATTACAGCTCCCATTGTTGAATTTTATTTTACAACAATACAGCATTCCAAAAATTAGATTTTTCTGTTATACATTGCAGTAGATTGAATAGGTTACAGTGTTAAATGCAACAATATGACCGTATATTGATAAGTGCAACAATATAAAAGCGTAAAAAAAGCTTGAATATAAATATGAAATGGAAAATGGAAAGACACTTTAATTACAGTTCCCATTGTTGAATTTTGTTTTACAACAATACAGCATTCACAAAATAAAATTTTTCTGTTATACATTGTCGTAAAATTGAATAAATTATTGCGTTAAATGATGCAATATGACTATGTATTGATAAGTGCAACAATAGAAAAATGTAAAGAAAGCTAGAATATAAATATGAACTGCAATCTGTAGTAACACACTAATTACAATTCCTATAGTTGAACTTTATTTTACAACAATACAGCATCCCAAAATTAGATTTTTCTGTTATACATTGTCGTAAAATTGAATAAGTTATAGCGTTAAATTCAACATTATGAATATTTATTGATACGTGCAACAATATAAAAATGTAAGCAAAGCTTGAATATAAATATGAACTGCAATCTGTAATAACACTCTATTTAAAATTCCCATTGTTGAACTTTATTTTACAACAATACAGCATTCCCAAAATTAGATTTTTCTCTTGTACATTGTCTTAAAATTGAATAATTTATTGTGTTAATTGCAACAATATGATTAGGTATTGATAAGTGCAACAATATAAAAATGTAAGCAAAGCTTGAATATAAATATGAACTGCAATCTGTAAATCACTCTAATTACCGTTTCCATTGTTGAACATTATTTTACAACAATACAGCACTCCCAAAATTAGTTTTTTCTGTTATATATTGTCGTAAAATTGAATAAGTTATAGCGTTAAATGCAACAATATTACTGTATATTGATAAGTGCAACAATATAAAAATGTAAAGAAAGCTAAAATATAACTATGAACTGCAATCTGTAGTAACACACTAATTACAATTCCCATTGTTGAACTTTATTTTACAACAATACAGCATTCCCAAAATTAGATTTTTCGGTTATACATTGCTGTAAAATTGAATAAGTCACAGTGTTAAATGCAACAATATGACTGTATATTGATAAGTGCAACAATATAAAAATATAAACAAAGCTTGAATATGAATATTAACTGTAATACGTAAAGACACCATAGTTATAATTCCTGTTGTTGAAGTTTATTTTACCACAATACAGCATTCCAAAATTTAGATTTTTCTGTTATACATATTCGTAAAATTGAATAAGTTATTTTGTTGAGTGCAACAATATGACTGTATATTGATAAGTGCAACAATACAAAAATGTAAAAAAAGCTCGAATATAAATATGAACTGCAATCTGTAATAACACTCTAATTACAATTCTCATTGTTGAACTTTAATTTAAAACAATACAGCATTCCCAAAATTAGATTTTTCTGTTATACATTGTCGTAAAATTGAATAAGTTATAGCGTTAAATGCAACAATATGAATATGTATTGATAAGTGCAACAATAGAAAAATATAAAGAAAGCTAGAATATAAATATGAACTGCAATCTGTAGTAACACACTAATTACAATTCCTATAGTTGAACTTTATTTTACAACAATACAGCATTCCCAAAATTAGATTTTTCTGTTATTCTTGTTGTAAAATTGAATAAGTTACAGTGTTAAATGCAACAATATGACTGTATATTGATAAGTGCAACAATATAAAAATGTAAACAAATCTTGAAAGTAAATATGAACTGTAATCTGTAAAAACACTCTAATTACAAATCCCGTTGTAGATGTTTATTTTACAACAATACAACATTCCCAAAATTAGATTTTTCTGTTATACATTGTCGTAAAATTGAATAAGTTATAGTGTTAAATACCACAATATGACCGTATATTGATAATTGCAACAATATAAAAATGTAAACAAAGCTTGAATAAGTTATAGCGTTAAATGCAAAAATATGACTAGGTATTGATAAGTGCAACAATATAAAAATGTAAACAAAGCTTGAACATAAATATGAACTGCAATATGTAAAATTTTTTAATTGCTATTCCCATTGTTGAATTTTATTTTACAACAGTACAGAATTCCCCAAATTAGATTTTTCTGTTATACATTGTTGTAAAATTGAATAAGTTATAGTTTTAAATGCAACAATATGACTATGTATTGATAAGTGCAACAATATAAAAATGTAAGCAAAGCTTGGATATAAATATGAACTGCAATCTGTAAATCACTCTAATTACAGTTTTCATTGTTGAACTTTCTTTTACAACAATACAGCATTCCCAAAATTAGATTTTTTTCTGTTATACATTGTCGTAAACTTGAATAATTTACTGTGTTAAATGCAACAACATGACCGTATATTGATAAGTGCAACAATATAAAAATGTAAGCAAAGCTTGAATATAAATATGAACTGCAATCTTTAAATCACTCCAATTAAAGTTTCCATTGTTGAACTTTATTTTACAACAATACTGCATTCCCAAAATTAGATTTTTCTTTTATACATTGTCGTAAAATTGAATAATTTATTGTGTTAAATGCAACAATATAACCGTATATTGATAAGTGCAACAATATAAAAATGTAAAAAAAAGCTTGAATATAAATATGAAATGTAAAATGGAAAGACACTCTAAATTACATTTCTCATTGTTGAATTTTATTTTACAACAATACAGCATTCCCAAAATTAGATTTTTCTGTTATACATGTGACGATTTAAAAGTTAAGAGGCAAAGACATCAACGCCAGGTTTCCCCATTAACCGCAGAGAAGTCATGGCCACCGAGGAAAATAAATAAATAGATGTAGAGAATCCAAATATTTACTCATTGGCTGCTGTAAGTTCATTTATTTAATCCGTAATCATGAGAAAAGGAAAAGCTCCTTTTGCAAACATTCCATCGTTATTTCAGCGAGCCGTACTCATCCAAGAAAAAACCCAAGAATCTCCCTTCTCAAGTCGAGGCTACCACCTTTTAAAACTAAAAAGAAAATTCCAGAACATTCTGTAACCTCAAACCATCATTCTTTTATGTAAACAGAATTCTTGTCCAGCTACGAGACTTTTTTCCACAGACGATAAATTTATTTTAAAAAAAATATTATTTAACCAGTTTATAATGGACTCAGAATTTCTTAGGCAGACGACTTTTATGAATGATTAATTTTAAGAGAAAAAGAAATGAAATGAATTTATTAATATGCACACTATCAAAGGTTGACGTCGGAAAAATAAATAAATAGATAAAATAAAATAATGATATTTTTTGAAAGGTATGGTTTTGGAATAAATTTAATAAGACTTTCTTAAAAAGGATTGATAAAAACATAGAAGAAATTAGTTTTATTTGGAATATTAAGAAATAAAGTTTAATTAAGAATATTTTTAAATTAGAGCCATCTTTTTAAGTTTACGCATACTGGAATAATGTTTTTTAAGGCAAATTAAGAATTTATATCGCCTGCATAAAGATTAACAGATTAGATTTAGAAACAAGGTTTTAATTTAACAATTTGAAGTAAGTACGGAACATTATTATAAGAAAATTAAGATAGTATAAAGGTAAGTTTTGGCGAAAAAATGTTTAATTTGTAATATACATTATCGTAAAATTGACAAAGATATAGCGTTAAATTCAACATTATGAATATTTATTGATAAGTGCAACAATATAAAAATGTAAGCAAAGCTTGAATATAAATATGAACTGCAATCTGTAATAACACTCTATTTAAAATTCCCATTGTTGAACTTTATTTTACAACAATACAGCATTCCCAAAATTAGATTTTTCTCTTGTACATTGTCTTAAAATTGAATAATTTATTGCGTTAATTGCAACAATATGATTAGGTATTGATAAGTGCAACAATATAAAAATGTAAACAAAGCTTGAATATAAATATGAACTGCAATCTGTAAATCACTCTAATTACCGTTTCCATTGTTGAACATTATTTTACAACAATACAGCACTCCCAAAATTAGATTTTTCTGTTATATATTGTAGTAAAATTGAATAAGTTATAGCGTTAAATGCAACAGTATGACTGTATATTAATAAGTGCAACAATATAAAAATGTAAACAAAGCTAAAATATAACTATGAACTGCAATCTGTAGTAACACACTAATTACAATTCCCATTGTTGAACTTTATTTTACAAAAATACAGCATTCCCAAAATTAGATTTTTCGGTTATACATTGTTGTAAAATTGAATAAGTCACAGTGTTAAATGCAACAATATGACTGTATATTGATAAGTGCAACAATATAAAAATATAAACAAAGCTTGAATATGAATATTAACTGTAATACGTAAAGACACCATAATTATAATTCCTATTGTTGAAGTTTATTTTACCACAATACAGCATTCCAAAATTTAGATTTTTCTGTTATACATATTCATAAAATTGAATAAGTTATTGTGTTGAATGCAACAATATGACTGTATATTGATAAGTGCAACAATACAAAAATGTAAACAAAGCTTGAATATGAATATTAACTGTAATACGTAAAGACACCATAGTTATAATTCCTATTGTTGAAGTTTATTTTACCACAATACAGCATTCCAAAATTTAGATTTTTCTGTTATACATATTCGTAAAATTGAATAAGTTATTGTGTTGAGTGCAACAATATGACTGTATATTGATAAGTGCAACAATACAAAAATGTAAAAAAAGCTTGAATATAAATATGAACTGCAATCTGTAATAACACTCTAATTACAATTCTCATTGTTGAACTTTATTTTAAAACAATACAGCATTCCCAAAATTAGATTTTTCTGTTATACATTGTCGTAAATTTGAATAAGTTATAGCGTTAAATGCAACAATATGAATATGTATTGATAAGTGCAACAATACAAAAATGTAAAGAAAGCTAGAATATAAATATGAACTGCAATCTGTAGTAACACACTAATTACAATTCCCATAGTTGAACTTTATTTTACAACAATACAGCATTCTCAAAATTAGATTTTTCTGTTATACAATGCTGTAAAATTGAATAAGTTATAGTGTTAAATACCACAATATGACCGTAAATTGATAATTGCAACAATATAAAAATGTAAACAAAGCTTGAATAAGTTATAGCGTTAAATGCAAAAATATGACTAGGTATTGATAAGTGCAACAATATAAAAATGTAAACAAAGCTTGAACATAAATATGAACTGCAATATGTAAAATTTTTTAATTGCTATTCCCATTGTTGAATTTTATTTTACAACAGTACAGAATTCCCCAAATTAGATTTTTCTGTTATACATTGTTGTAAAATTGAATAAGTTATAGTGTTAAAGGCAACATTATGACTATGTATTGATAAGTGCAACAATATAAAAATGTAAGCAAAGCTTGAATATAAATATGAACTGCAATCTGTAAATCACTCTAATTACAGTTTTCATTGTTGAACTTTCTTTTACAACAATACAGCATTCCCAAAATTAGATTTTTTCTGTTATAAATTGTCGTAAAATTGAATAATTTATTGTGTTAAATGCAACAACATGACCGTATATTGATAAGTGCAACAATATAAAAATGTAAGCAAAGCTTGAATATATATATGAACTGCAATCTTTAAATCACTCCAATTAAAGTTTCCATTGTTGAACTTTATTTTACAACAATACAGCATTCCCAAAATTAGATTTTTCTTTTATACATTGTCGTAAAATTGAATAATTTATTGTGTTAAATGCAACAATATAACCGTATATTTATAAGTGCAACAATATAAAAATGTAAAAAAAAGCTTGAATATAAATATGAAATGTAAAATGAAAAGACACTCTAATTACATTTCTCATTGTTGAATTTTATTTTACAACAATACAGCATTCCCAAAATTAGATTTTTCTGTTATACATGTGACGATTTAAAAGTTAAGAGGCAAAGACATCAACGCCAGGTTTCCCCATTCACCGCAGAGAAGTCATGGCCACCGAGGAAAATAAATAAATAGATGTAGAGAATCCAAATATTTACTCATTGGCTGCTGTAAGTTCATTTATTTAATCCGTAATCATGAGAAAAGGAAAAGCTCCTTTTGCAAACATTCCATCGTTATTTCAGCGAGCCGTACTCATCCAAGAAAAAACCCAAGAATCTCCCTTCTCAAGTCGAGGCTACCACCTTTTAAAACTAAAATAAAATTCCAGAACATTCTGTAACCTCAAACCATCATTCTTTTATGTAAACAGAATTCTTGTCCAGCTACGAGACTTTTTTCCACAGACGATAAATTTATTTAAAAAAAAAATATTATTTAACCAGTTTATAATCGACTCAGAATTTCTTAGGCAGACGACTTTTATAAATGATTAATTTTAAGAGAAAAAGAAATGAAATGAATTTATTAATATGCACACTATCAAAGGTTGACGTCGGAAAAATAAATAAATAGATAAAATAAAATAATGATATTTTTTGAAAGGTATGGTTTTGGAATAAATTTAAAAAGACTTTCTTAAAAAGGATTGATAAAAACATAGAAGAAATTAGTTTTATTTGGAATATTAAGAAATAAAGTTTAATTAAGAATATTTTTAAATTAGAGCCATCTTTTTAAGTTTACGCATACTGGAATAATGTTTTTTAAGGCAAATTAAGAATTTATATCGCCTGCATAAAGATTAACAGATTAGATTTAGAAACAAGGTTTTAATTTAATAATTTGAAGTAAGTACGGAACATTATTATAAGAAAATTAAGATAGTATAAAGGTAAGTTTTGGCGAAAAAATTTTTAATTTGTAATATACATTATCGTAAAATTGACAAAGATATAGCGTTAAATGCAAAAATATGTCTATGTATTGATAAGTGCAACATTATAAAAATGTTAATAAAGCTTGAATATAAATATGAAATGTAAAATGGAAAGACACACTAATTACAGTTCCCATTGTTGAATCTTATTTTACAACAATACAGCATTCCCAAAATTAGATTTTTCTGTTAAACATTGTCGTAAAATTGAATAAGTTATAGCGTTAAATGCAACAATATGTCTATGTATTGATAAGGGCAACAATATAAAAATATAAAAAAGCTTGAATAGAAATATGAACTGCAATCTGTAAAATACTCTAATTACAATTCCCATTTTTGAAATTTATTTTACAACAATACAGCATTCCCAAAATTAGACTTTTATGTTATACATTGTCGTAAAATTGAATAAGTTACAGTGATAAATGCAACAATATGACTGTAAATTGATAAATGACACAATATAAAAATATAAACAAAGCTTGAAAATGAATATGAAATGTAATACGTAAAGACACCATAATTACAACCCAGCAAACACCGATTTGTCAGAAAAGTCACTATGTGATGTCAAATTTATCATGTTTGTCAAGTATATCGATTTTTATGTAATATTTTGATATCTCTTAATGACAAAATAAGGTTATATCGTATAAATGGCGCCAATAGAGTGAAAAAAAGGCGATACAAATTCGGGGCCCTGTAAAAGCGTAAAATTATGTTACCCATCAATTATCCCATAAATGATAGATATTTAGCATGCCACTAATGTATGCTCTCTATTGTGTTCCTTTAACACCATGGATATGACAATTTTGTAGCGCGTGACTGATTATGTATCGATGTTGTGCCATGTTACTCATATGTAACTTTGTCAGTGAAGAGTGGCAACACGAGAATTGATATTGCAATGGCCGCTGGTGGTGTTGTTTGCTTTCGATGCATGGAGATCGATGGGATAAGTTTTAATTTATATATGAAAGGTAAGTGCTTTACTAAATGTTATTTGTACTCTAATTATATTTCATTTTATCATTAAATAGACATTTTAATTAAATTTTGTAAATGTGAGTTGCTTACTCACAAATGTAAACGTAAACTATGTTTACACTTGCCAAAATGTATACAGTTTACATTTTTGCGACTGTTAACACTGCTTTGAAAATGTTCAAACAGGCATTTCTGAATACATTTATCTTATAAATTAGTTACAGCGGTTGATTAGGTTATTATTATTACTACGTTTTGCTTGGGGTCTACTTTATAAGAAGTAAAAGTTATATAGGATGGATGCTCCAGCTTTGGCCACATTTAGAGAAAAGATGAAATTTTATTTATTTATTGGCCGATTAAAGCATATTAAATCATAATATCATCAATTTTTAGTAAATTTTATTGTCTTTCTATTAATTATGATAACTTTTTATGGAGTATTTTAGATTATGAGTAATAACTCATTAAGTAATTTATTTCAATTTGTACAAGTTTTGGCCACCTCAATATCATGTAGTTTGACAAACATTTTAATTGATAATAACATAAAATAAAACATTTTTATGCTATATCTATTTTTCCACACATATTTGTTTGCTGTTTTAAGAGAAATCTGCAAATTTCTTTATGAATTGATAAAAATATCAAATATACCCAGAATTGAGTTGAAAATTTCAATTAAAAAACAAATGTTTGATTCATAAAGGAGCTTAATCATAAAAAGCTTGTTTTAACATTTTGCATATTTAATCAGTTTTATAATTATCCATGAATTGTAGGCTGCTTAAAATTAAAATATATGAATCTTCACCTAAGAGTTATCTCTCTTGAAATAATTTTCTGATTGTATTCATTTATGTTAGTCTGTGGTGTCTTTTTATGTATTCTGGCACTTTGTAAGGTATTTTAGAATGATATTTCATTAGGAAATCCTACTATTTCACAGAGGTGCAGAAAATGTTTCTAATCTCAACATTTCCCACAATCTATATGAAAATTTCCTCCAAATTTTACTGTATGTTATAGATAAATGCTGTAAACCATATGTATTGTAAATCCATTTTTCCATTTTTTCTAAATTTATGCGCTAGTATGTAAGGAAAGAGTGATTCTGAGTGAACAACAAAAAAAAAAAAAAAATCTGAAATTCACACCAAATTTTCTAAAAGGTTACAGCAAGAAAGGGGGGGAGGGGGTTGGAAATCCACTCACAGCATTAACATTTTTTTTTCAGCCCTTTGACTAAATTTGCTATTTTAGCGATCATTTAACGAAATTTGTAGTTATTTTGTGATCTTTTAACAAAATTTGCTATTGTATTGTGATCCTTTGATGGAATTATTTTGTGATCTTTTGACGATATTCGCAATATTTTAACTGAATTTGCAGGGGTTTTTGCCTGCTTTGACAAAATGTGTGGTCATTTAGAGGTTTTTTGACGAAATTTGTGGTTGTTTTATGATCTTTTGAAAAAATTAGTTTTTTTTCCCATCAATATTAGGTGAAATTTGCATTCTTTAGCAATCGTACAGTGAAATTTGTGTTTGTTTCGCCTTGTTTTGATAACATTTCCCGATTATTTTACAAAATTTGTGGTTTTGTGTTCTTTTGACTAAAACTGCAGTTTTTTCACGATCTTTTGAAGAAATGGACGTTCATTTTGCAGTCTTTTGACAAAATTTGTGCTCCTTATGTGATCTTTTGACAAAACTTGCAGTTCTTTAGGCAAAATTTGCTGTTATTTTGTGATCTCTTGATAAAATTTCAATATCTTTGGTAATTCTTGGACAAAATTCATGGTATTTTTATCTGATTTTTCAGACTGATGAATGTTTTTTTTTTTAATTTTCAGAAAATTCGTAACAGAATTACCTATATTATGACATACACGGTACACATCAATTTTGTGATGATCGCCAACCGGATCTTTTTGTTTGTAGTGAATTTTCTATCTCAGGGAATTATAAAATTTGTTGTTAAAATCAGTTGTATATGTTTCTGCAAATTTTCCCCGGTTGGTTAAAATCCTCCCCGATCCTAGATCACTGGATCAGAAATATTCTGCACCCCCCAAAAAAGTGCTTTTCTTCAAATGATTGCAGAAAAAAAAATCACTATTTTTGTCAAAGTGCTGCAGAAAAAAACATGATTTTCATTAAATGAGCATGGGAAAAAGTGCTACTTCTGTCAAAAGATTGAAAAAAAAAGCGATTCCTGTTGTAAAATCACATAAAACATGCTATTTCCAGAGTTTCCCCCAGAGGGTTTCAGTGGGGGGGAGGCGCTCTGCCCTCCTGCCCTTTAGTTTAAAAAAATAGCGCCCCTCTTGCCCCTCATCCAAAAACTAGCGTCCCTCTTGTCATTCATTCAAAAAAATAGCGCCCTTCTTACCACATTTGAAAAAATGCAGTCCTTCAGCGATGATCTGAACACGCTATAGGGCGTTAATTACGCAAAAGATCGACGGCAGAATGCAAAAAAAAAAAAAAAAAAAAACTCGTACGTGTCTTCGTCAAAAAAAAAAAATCGCTAAAAAACTGGCAAGTTTCGTTAAAAATCACGGAATAACAACTATTTTCCAGCAAGATTCGCAAAAAATGGCTAATTTCGTCACAAAATTTCACAAAACAGCAGATTTCCTCAAAAGATCGTGGGAAAATGACAAATTTCTTCAAAAAATCGCAATAAAACAGAAAATTTGTCAAATGAGTCTCAAAAAATAGCGATAAACTGCAAATTTCGTCAAGATTTGCGGAAAAAGCGACAAACTTCGTCCAAAAATCGCAATAAAACAGAATGTTCTGTGGAAAGTTCCTTTTTTTTTCCAGGATATTTTCACGAGATTTCCCGTTTTATCACGATTTTTTAGCAAAACTGTTGTTTATGCGATCTTTTAATAAAATCTGCTGTTTTTGCGATTTTTTACGAAATTTGACATTTTTTCGCGATTTTTTAACAATTTTCCTTTTTTTTTTCAATTTTTTGATGAAATTTCTGTTTTTGAACCGCTAGATTCTAGATTCAACTCTATAAAAGTGCCCTTTTCAGAACAGTAGCGCCCCACCCTTTTTTAAACCTGGAGGAAACTGCTATTTCCATCAAAAGATTGCGAAAAACAAAAACACCCCAATTTCATCAAAGAATTACAAAAAAAGATGCTATTTCGGTCAAAAAATATGAAATAGACAAGGTCTCTGTCAAAGGATCGCAAAGAAGATGCGTTTTCTGTCAAAAGTAGGGGTGATTCTCTTCCGAAAATTTGAAATTGGGTGATCAGTTCCGCATAGCTGCGAACTTCTATGGTTTTGCGCATGGAGAAATGGAAATTTCATGAAAGGATTGCCGAAAAAGCACACATTTCATTAATATTTTGTGGAAAAACCTCCCTTTTGTCAAAAGGGCGCTGAAAAACGGGAATTTCCTGTGGGATCGTGGAAAAAATGACAATTTCATCAAATATCGCAGATAAACATGCTGATTTCGTTGGAAGACTGCGGGAAAAAGTCGATTTCGTCTAAAGATTGCAGATATTATGCCGATTTCATTAAAAGATCAAGGAAAAGGTCATTTTCAATAAAAGATCGCTTAAAATATTTTGCTAAAATATCGCTATCTGAAGAAATGGTGATTTTCTATGAAGAATCCACTCCCCCCCCCCCAAAAAAAAGGAGAAAAATTTTCCCTGGTAAAAAGCTTGCAAAAAAAAACTCAATTCCTGTCAAAGAATCGCACAAAAATCCACGATTTTCATCAAATGATTGTAGAGTTATGAGACTTTTATTAAAGGATCATAGAAAAAATGTGATTGTCGACAAAAGATCATGAAATGAATGAGATTTATGTTTAAAAATTGTGAAACAGACAAGATTTCTGTCAATAGATAACGAAAAAATGAAGTAACTGTTTAAAATCCCAAAAAGACGCAAATTTTGTCAAAAGATCACGAAATCGATCACAGAGAGAATTTGATTTTGAGGAGTTGATCTGCGGCCTCTAATCTGAAAAAAAAAGTTTAACAGGGGAGTGGGGGCAAGGTTACACCATTAATTTCACTTACCCAGTCAAAATATCAAATTTAGTTAGTAAGGTTATATCAGCAATTTTTACGTTTGTATACATAACAGATAGAGCGAGGATTATTTTCAAGATGTAATAACATTTATTTCTTGACGTTACTCAGGCGAGTGAATTATGTTTTATTAAAAGTGATAAAAAACAAATATAAGTGGCTGATGAAAAAATATGTGAACTTTATCAGGGTTGCCACGCCACCTGGAGAACCGGGAATTTTTAAATCCCCTTTCAAAACAGGGAAAATCCAGGGAATTTTGAAAAAAATCTGGAAAACAAAGGGAATTTTTTTCCCTACTATATCCAAACATAAATTATTTTTTTTTCGGCTTTCATTTTGAAAGCCGAATATTATCTTACGATATTTTTTAAGATAAAAAATAAACCAGTATTGTGTATCAAAGTTATCCTATATTTTAGTATAAGTATTAATTTGAATGCATAAACTAAGTAGCATTTCCTCTTTTCTTTTCTTTATTTCTGCATTTTTTGTGATATTGTGTTCAAGATAATTGATTTCTAGGTAAGACTCTTTAGAATTTTATATTCTTTAAATTATTAGATAGTTTCTTGGTATTTTAACATTCATTTACAAATATTTCAAAGTATTTTTAACAGAATGTTTGAGTATTGCTTTACTGTTTTTATTAGTAATGTAAAATGTGGGATTTAATAAGTGTAACAACTTTAAAGGGTTTTTTCATTTGCTCGTATCATACAATGTAGTATAGTTGTTCAATTAACTGGTAATTGTAAATTATAAGATGTCTAATTAGCATACATACATCCATGTATTTTTACACACTCAGCATTCTATGCCTGATCAAAAAAAATTGTAAATTTTCTTTGTATGAACAACTAAATTCGCAATTTTGACAGAATTTGCTACTTTTACAAAGCCTATTGAGAAAAGTTATAATTTTGCAGTGCCTAATCAACAAAATTCGCTACTTTTATGAATCCATTATATTTTCAAATAGTTACCTTTGCTTAAATGAATTTGATATCTTATGCTATGTTTGATAAGATAATCCCAAATATGTTTTATAATTAAGATGTTAATAAAAATTTAAATGTTTTTTGTATATGCCTGTCATATTTTTTTAAAATTCTATTTTTAGATAGACTGGCTGAAAAATTCAGAAAGGCCTTCCTTCTTATCTCAAAGCATATATTTCCAAACATGTAAGTTTTTATTTATTTTAAAACAGAATTGTAACTTTGAATTAAATACTATAAAGAACTTAGGTTCTGTTATCTCTCCAAGTTCTTTTATAAACTGTGTGACCAGAGTTATATAATATAGACGCACGCCGTGCACAGAAAATTTTAGAAAAGAAACAATTTTTATTTTTGTAACTTATTTTTAAAGTACCAAAAATTTAAAAATATTCCTCCAATTTTATCTACGAATTATATACTGACAACACACAACTACAAACAGGGCCAATTTTTTTTTCTGCGAACGATTGACAAAATTTATTTTTTATGACAACTGTGCAGGGCTGTAACTACCGCCGGGGCCTGCAAGCCTGAGGGGCCCCAAACTGATAGTTAAAAAAACTATTGATTTTAGTTTCTAGTCTATCTTCCTTTAAAAAGCCTAGCACCTAGCTAAAAGTTAGTTTAAAAAAAAAAATCAAAGTGGTACAGTAAATGTTTTTGCTTGTCCATCGATATATTCCATACGCTTCGCATGCAAAAGGAGTTCTAAAGCAGAATGTCGCGCCAGCATGTTTGCCGATCACAGAGAAGCTAGTATAAGGGAGAAAACATGGGTTTCTGATCTGTTGGATAATATAATAAAAAGCATCTAGAAAATCTTATTTCTTATCCATTAATAAATACATAAAATTGAAAAAAAAAATTCAAAATCCATCTTTCAAAAGGTTTTTAAACAAAAATGTATGATTAAGTTACATAAACTCGAAAATGAACCTAACCAAAACACTCTTTAAAGTATTCGACAAATCAGAAGTCCGTATTTTCTTCCTTATGCTAGCTTTAGTGGAATCGGCAAAAATTGCGTTGCAAAAAAACATAGAATTGAATACCCAATTCTATGTTTTTTAGTCATTTTTGGTCGTATAGTACTGTGTACAATTAAACAGCGGCGTACGAAAAAAAAAAAAAAACTGCGCCCGGGGCCTCACTAGTTTGCTCCAAGGCCCCCACGTTTATAGTTACGGCCCTGACTGTCTGTCAAAATTTGTGATTTTTGGTGTCCGGAATTTCGGACTGATGCATTTTTTAAGTTTTCTGCAGCAAATGCGTTTAATTTTCAGAAAATTTGAAAGTCTGCTTTGCTTTTAATTGTACGCTAACAGTAAATTTGTCCATAAAATTAGGGGAATATTTTTAATTTTTTAATACTAAAAAAGAAAAATTACAAAAATAAAATTGTTTTTTTTTTAAATTTTCTGCACACACTGTGTGTGCGTGCGTCTATATATAACTGTCTAAATCCCCAGTATGGAGGGAATAAGGGGGGAGATTGAAGGTGTTGTAATGGATGCGTATTTGTTACTTACCCAGATTTTAATGGGAAGAAATTCAACTGAAATATAAAATGTGTGATTGAAATTAACTTTTTTCTATTCCATCCATCCAAAATAATATATTACACAATTTCATTTTTATGACTCCTTTTCCCAAACAGTTGAGTATTATATCTATACCCCTCCCTCCTGTTTGTCTAAACAGTATATTTACTAATTTCATAACCTGTAAATTTTCTGCAGATTCAGGCTCATGGTCAGGCTAAACTTTTTGTTCCAAGTTGAGCCTGGTCTAGACTTCCTGAACTTCACATTGAAAAAAAAATTGCATGTAAATCGCAAATAAAAGCAATATTTTGTAAAAAAATATATATATATATATTAGGAATGTAATAAACAAAGGATAAAGGTATGCACAATTTTATTTCAGTTTTATTGTTTTAAAAATTATTTTAATTTCTGGTTAATCATATAATAGAGGTTTTAGGACTTATTAAAATCGACTAATGAAACAATTAGCATTCATTAGCAATTTCTCTATCGCTGAGGTTTTCCCAATAGCGGACACCTCCGAATAGCGGACAGTTTCTGCGCTCCCAAGGTGTCCATTATTTAGAGGTTTTACTGTAAATGCAAATCTCGGCGCTAGCCGTGGAAAAATTGAGAATCTCGTGAATCAGCTGTGGAAAAATCTTGAATTTTGGTGATCAGATGCGGCAAAATTGCGAATCTCGGCAATCAGGCACGAAAAAATCCAGAATCTTGTGAATTAGGCATGGAAAAATCACGAAATCCGTCGATTATGCAAAGGAAAATCGTGAATTTCATTGATCGGCTTCGTTAAAATCGTGAATTTTGCCAATCATACAAAGAGAAATTGCGAATCTCGGCAATCAATTTTGTAAAAATCTCGAATTTTATCGATCGATTTGTAAAAATAGAGAATTTCTCAATCGGCTTTTTAAAAATCGTAAATCAAAAAATCTATTTTTGTCAATCTGGAGTAGAAAAAATCAAATACTTTGACAATCGGCTTATTCAAAATCACGAATTTCATCGATCGGATTTGTAAAAAATGGTGGATTTTGTTGATCAAGCAAGGAAAATTTCTGAATTTTCTCGATCAGTTTCGTAAGAATTACGAATTTTTGCAGATCAGGCGGGTAAAAATTGTGAATTTTCTCAATCGGTTTTGAAAAAAATGCGAATTATGTTAACAAATTTGGTTGATCAGCCATGGAAAAATTACAAATATCATTCACCAGGCACAGAAAATCAAGAAATTCGTTGATCAGGAGCCAAAAAAAAAAAAATCTTATTGATCGGCTCCTTCTCTTTTCTTCGTTCATCTGGAAAATAATGCTTGCTGTATCTGTTATATATAAAAATTAAAAAATATGCTGCTATATCCTTATTAACAGAGTTTAGTAACAGAGTAGTAACAGAACAAACCAAAAAAACCGTTTTTTTTTTTAAAAAAAAGGTTTTTTTTGGTTTAAACCGGTTTTTTTTAAACATCCGTTCTTATTATATATATGCATATTTACTGATAAAAACAGACATTATTGGTTTATAAGCAGTGTAGCTTCATTTAAAATAATTTAAATTTAATAATTAAACTAAATTTATGCTGAAAATTGAAAAAATTAATTTTTCAATTTAGACAGTTTTAGCAAACAGCCTTATGTTGAAAGTTTTAATTGTTCATCACAGTGAACCATTGATACCTTGTAAATCTTTATAAACTATCTTTTGATTACTAATAATTAACATTTGGATGTAGTTTGATAAATATTCTTTTCCACAATTATTCAAATAATAAATTACAAATACTTCTTAGGATTTTTTCTTTGAGTGACAATTTGAAGTTAACATTTTTAGTCGTCAGATTCAGCAGATAGCAGAGGGCAAAAAATTATTTTTAAAATGCTATAACTAGCAACCAATCTTTGCTTTTAATTCTTCAAGATAATCTCCCAAAAGAAAAATTTCTTTTACAGCTTGTGCAAAATCTTAAAAGTAAAAAGTGTAAAATCTTATGTTATTAATTGCATTAAATAATCTGCATTATTAAAAAAAAATATTGAATCTATTTTATCTTTGATCAATTCACAAAATTAAAGTTTTTTCTTTAGAGCAATAGATATGTTCACCAATGCATACTGATTTTAATCCTATGCATAAAAAAATGACGTAAACCTAATATATCTAATGCTTATTGCTGAAATAAAGCATTAAAAGTAGAAATTATTTATATTCAATAATCTGAAACTTGTAAATTATAAAGAAAGAAAATGTCATTAAATTTCTTCTAAAAAACAATAGAAATTATTTATATCTAATAATCTGAAACTATAAAGGAAAAAGAAAATGTCATTAGATTTCTTCTAAAAAACGACCTGCTCTTTTTTTTTTTTTTTTTTTTTTAGAAAAAAAAACAATTGGTTAATCCTATGCATAAAAAAGACCTAAACCCACTATATATAATACTTATTACTGAAATGAAGTGTTAAAAGTAGAAATTATTTGTGTCCAATAATCTGAAGCACATAAACTATAAAGAAAAAAAAGAAAATGTCATTAGATTTCTTCTAAAAAAACCATTTGGTTTTTTTTTGAGAAAAAAACCCATTTGGTTTAAAACGTGGTTAAAACCAGTTGGTTTAAACCATGCCAACCCTGCTTATCAACTGAATTGGGTATTTTGACTGGGTAAGTGAACTTAATCGGGTACACCCCCCCCCCAAAAAAAAAAAAACACACACACACTCTCTTCTAAAACCATATTTTTTTTTATCTGATTGTCTCCTCTAACTCGAATTATCTCAATGTTATTGATGTGGCCCTCAACCATCCAGATATATTTGAATGTGGACCTTCTTTTGAAAAGGTTAATGTAGGGCTATCTTTTAGTGAAATAAATGAGTACACTCTTTTAGGATGAGTCTTCAAAATAGAATGTGAAGCTCTTTGAAAGCAATTAGTAAATACTGGAAAAATGTTAGTTGAAAGATGATGTACTTACTATTGGTAGTATACCAGACCCGAAAGGGATAAATAAGTTTCAACGCATTATTTACTGAATTACAAATGATTATTCCTAAATAATTAATATTGGGCATGTCATGTGCTTTATGCATTTTTCACTGTATATCACTTTTATTTAAAAAAATATTTAAACTTTCTTTTCAGAAATCGGGTTAAACCAAGTCCTTTTCACCAGAATGAAAACCCATTCTGAAATTGAGCTAACCCGAGATAACATAGATCGATCTGACCCAAACTCAATGCACTAGACACAGCTAAAAAACAAGTGTCAATCTGACCTACAGGCGAAAAATAGAAGTCAAGCGAACCCAATCCCTACCTGCAGAAAAAAAAAATATTTTATAACCTGGCTGTCAGCAAAAAATAAAAGTCAACCAGACCCAAACGTGACTTGCACCAAAAAAAAGCTGAAGCTGACCGACCAGCAGCAAAAGAAATAGAAGTCAACTGGACCCAAACACGACCACAGTGAAATAAATTAGCTCCAACCCACACATCGGATTGAAGTCTCAAAATTTCCCAAATCCTCCCCCACCCCTTGAAGACTCTCAGATCTGCCGTTGAATTTTAAAGTAATAAGTACCTATATGTTTTGTTCTTTGATCTCAATAAAATTTTTCAAAAATATTTGGATCCCATTTAAAATTATTTGTCGATCTCTCATTAGAATTTCAGTCATTTACTGATTTTCTTCAATATAATGTAAATATATTCTGTGAAAAATGCTGTCTAGTGGTTAAATCATAAAAAAAAGTTAGTCTTAAATAAAAATCCTGGTACATATTTTGAATAAAATTCTTTATATATTTTGTGTTAAGGCCTCTGTCCCTGCCCATGAAGACTTTCACGAGCTAATACTATTTCTATGAGGGAGCATTTTTCTAGTGGTGTACCGAGTATTACTTTGGCCGAGTACCGAATGCCGAATACCGAGTAGTTGTATAATAAGAAAATGAAACACTGATGTGCGCATAATGTGAGCTTAGGTGTACATATATATAAATATACCTGTGTACACATATCTATAATATACAAATATAGTATAAATAAATTAACTCATTAAATTGGAAATTTATTTGTGCACCTTTTAAAGACAACTTTTGACAGTTCAAAACTAATAAAAAAGGAGAATTGATACATGACAACTACAGTTATTATCTAATATAAAATTTAAACATTCTTTAACCCTCCAATTTATCCCAACCATTGGAATCTGTCTATCAAAAATAAAAATATTTATTGGTTACTGTAACAATTCATTAAATAATGCAAACATTTCATATTTATTTTGTAACTGTCTGTACCTTATTTTCTTTTGATTAAAAAAAATGTATTGGCTTTGCAGTTTCTTTTCATTTTTCATGCATACAGATTATATCATGTTATTTTAAATTTATTATTTTTTAAATATCTCAGTAAAAAACTAACCTTTTTCAATGAAAATTATAAATGTGTAAATTAAGATTGCCTTAAAAAGCAAGCTCTAAACTTGATGAGTACAGGTGATTTAAAACTTGAAAATCCACCAAATAAACAAAAAAAAAATATGAGAATGCTAATGTCGACGAACCAAAAGAGAAAATGCTAGCAAAAAGTTCATTTATTTTCTGGCAATGTTTTGAGGAAATTGTGAATGAACAAAAAGATTGTTGCACTAGTACTAATTTAAAATCACCGCATGAAGAATTGGTACAAAAAGAGATACAGGCTATCTTAACAGAAGACATGTAAAACTGACACTCCATTTGCATGGTGAGGGGGAAAAAAAACTTTTCCAATTATGTGCAACCTTACAAAAAACTCTTATATGCACCTTCAACAACTGTTTATTCTGAACGTAATAGAGGCCGGCCAAATTTATAGTAGTAAAAGAAATGCCCTGTCTACTGATAATGTAGAACGTTTGGTGTTTTTGCACCATAATTTGAAATATAATAATAAATTTAATTAATTTTTTATTGCATTTATTGTATTTTCAGTTTCTTTATCCAAAATAAGTCTTTTCTGTTTTCCTATATATAAAAAAAGTATTTTTATTTGTATAAATGTGAAATTTTTTTAGGGATTTTGTTCTTAACTTTTTTTATATTTTTCAGGCATATTGTTAAATACAGAGTAAATTGTTTCATGAATTACTACATATATTATACCTTGATATTCGAATAACTTTTTACAGATCAGTTATAAATTCATATACTTAAAAAAGGAAATTCTTGCAACTACTTGGTATTAGCCGAGTACTCGGCCAAAACTTTGCCGAATACCGAGTACTCGGCAAATTGGCCGAGTAGGCCTAATACCGAGTATTTACCGAGTAGGCCAAATACCGAATAAATATTTTTTTTTGCATTTGATAGCTGAGGTCCATCTCAAGATCACTCCTTGATTATTTTTTCGATTTTGGTAGCAGATATTTTTTATAAAGATAGTTTCTCTTTCAGAACCGGTTTAGAAAGTGATTGTACCTTATAAAAAATACCTTCAACCAAAATCGAAAAAAGTAATCAAGGGTTGATCGTGAGAGAGACCACAGCTATCCAATTAAAAAAAATTATTTAAAAATGACAAATTCGCATTAGCTCGCAAGCATCTTCATGGGCAAAGACAGTTTCTGAATTTTCAAGATATGCAGCTCCATATCATGTAAAATGTATTACTAAAAATTGTCTTTAAAAGAATTAAAGAAGAATTTTTGTTTAAAAGAATGATTTGTAAGCAAAAATTGTTTAATAAAGTAGCACAATGAAAACTAGTACCGCTTTATATTGTCCTGACCTTATCTATTTATTTCAGCTATCCCAGTATGGTAGGTATTTTCAGATGGAACATAAAAACAAGAACTGGCAGATGACAGAAAATGGCTTAAGTCATCTAGTTTAATTCCAGCTGCAATTTGAAAAAGAACATACATAAGATTTATAGCAGTAGAAGGGGTGGGGGGGGCAAAGATCTTTCTTTCGCACATTCGTGTGTCTAACATTTCATTTGATATAAATTATATTTGATGTAGGTATGCATAAGGAATTAATTTTGAAAATATTATTGTGTAATTATATATTTGAAATAGTTTGTAAATTTTTAATTCTATTTCATATAACACTTTCTGCTCAACTGAAGTCTCTCAATATAAAAGTTTATAAAACATGAGTTTTTCCATTTAAATACTTCCTTCTTACTGCTTCCTCTCCTTCTTACTGCCCTCTTTCCAAAATTTGTATTGTCAATTATTATTTTTTTGGGGGGGGGAGGGGGAGAGTGCAAAAACATTAAGTGTGGAAAAAAATCAAGAATAAAATAGTTTTGCAATGAAAAAATGCTATCACAAAAATACTTTATTGCTCAAGGAGGGGGGGGGTGTTAACTTCTGGTACTATTTAAATTAGTAATAAGGGTTTTTTTTCCTATTATGCATGGATTATTACAAGAGAAATGTCATAAAAGAAAAACACAAAATCTCCAATATGTATAAATAAACTTTTTATTTAATGCTAATTTCAGCATTAAATATAATTTACTCTAATAATTCTTATTATCATAATCAACAGCAAGTTAGACATTGAAGTAGAGTAGAAAATAGAATACTTTTTATACTTCACAATTAGTTTAAAAACATAAAGGAAAATCCCCCCCTTCCGCATACACATCTGTATCAGAAAAATGTCTGTTGCTTTGAAACAATATTTATTTTTCATGTATTACTCTTGAAACTCTAGATAAATGCCATAGTAGAGGGGAGGGAGAAGTACAATATTTTCATTATAAAAAAGAAATTGCTAATTTTTTTTGCTTCATGGTTAGGAAAAAAGGATTTTGTACTTTTGTTAGTATATCAAAGAAGCAAACATATATATATATATATATATATATGAATATATATATATATATTTGAGTTCCAGGCAAATGTACAAGAAAAGGAGTAAAATCTGCAATATGTTAAAAAAAATCTTTATATTCAGCATTAATAAGTGTTTTATGATCAAATATAATACAGGTTGGTCATTGAATAGTTTACCACAATAAATTGATAGTTTACCAGAAGTTTAAATATATATATTTTTAATGTTTCATGATTTGTTAAAAGTAAATTTCAGATATATTTTTTTTGATTAAACATGTGAAACTTGATAAAAATGAAATATACATATGAAACTGAACGAAGAAAGGATTTATGTAAAATAGCCAAAAAAGAAAAGACTTTCTTTAATCATAATAAAGCACAGGTAGATTTTGTAATAAATTAAAAGTGTGATTTACGTCATAAAATAAGTTCATAAATGCAAGGTATGGGGGAAGGGAGGGGATAAATTCTCCAATCTTAACTTTCCGCATCAAAACAACATATAAACATAAGCTTCAATTCCCTACTATAAAATTAATTTAGAGAAAATATTGTAACAATTTATGATTCTGAAACTTAAAAATTTTGTACAAAGTTCTTTTTTCTCTTTCCTGTCCAGTTATATAACTCAAATGAAATATTTTAATTCTTTCAAGGACGGTGGTATATTTATGAAACTAAATTCCCAAGTGGTACCAGACTTTTTATTTTAAAAATATTCATGATATATGTGAAATTTAGCTTGTTCTTGTTTACAATTATATTTGTAAATTCCCGTGTAAATAATTTCACCAATTTAGCAATGGAACTGATTTGACCTTGAAAGGATAAAAATAGATACTGCAAAATAAATAAAAAATATATTTAAAATATTCGCCGACATGCATACAAAATGTTATCAGATTAGCGCAAGATGTATATATCATATGTGCATCAAAAAAATAGTACAAAATGATTATTGTTGGGTACCAAATTTGTGCCGTAATTTTAACATTTTTATGCCACAAATTTCGGAATTCCTAAGTATTTGTATCGAAAACGTATCACCCATATCGCCGATTTTCGTCGGGATGCCATATTTCTGGCGCCACGACGATAACCCATCAGAGTATCGCCAAAGATATCTAGTGAAAGGACAAAATCGATACTTTTAGGTTACGATTCGCTGTTATCGAAATGACACCTCTAGTACTTGTCGGAAGATATCATTTTTGTACCAAATTGTTAGCCCTGTGTTTGCTGGGTAGGCTCTTTGCAATGAATCTAATTTCTCAATTAGCATACAACATCTACATACATGTTTACACTTATGAGCCAAAACGTTATGACCACCTACCTAAAAACATCCAAAGCCCGACTTCGATCCAAAAAACAGCTGCAAATCGCTTTGGCATGGATGCCACAAGTTCTATGTAGATGACCAAAGATAAATTGTATTAGTTGTTCAAGCAGCGGTCATGCATATTCGAGACACTCAAAAATGGTTGTTTTTGAGCTCTGGGCTGCCGTTGAATGACACCCGAAATGTGCTCTGTTGCAGTGGGTAATTAGGATGGGTGACATCCGGGGCAGATACAAATGGTGTCCCCCCCTTCCGATCCGTCATTTATTTTCGGTTATAACAAATGACCATACCGTTCCTTATTTACCTTCTGTCCGCCGGCATAAAAATCAATAGGAGCGACTCATCACTCAACCCATAGTCAGCATAAATCAATACAGTGCTGAAATCAGACACTTTTCTCCGGGAAGGACTTCAGTGGCTCCGGGGAAACATTATAGATTTTAGGGGGAAAATTGTACTTTTTGGCCATTGAAAACGAAAAATTCAAATTTTCTAGGTTGGGGGACACTTTATTGCTTTGGAGGGGGGAATGTCCACCACGGGCCACCCTCTGAAATCAAAATTGAGTCAATGTGGTGTCTATATGTTCTTTTAAAATTTGTTTTTGCTACCCACTCGTTGGATAGGTAGGTTTTTGTTCCATGGTGCATGTCTATAGCATTCTGTATAAAAATTTGACAGTCTCAGAGAAAAAAATAACTCTATTGCGTTGCGCGCTAAAAATTTCATTTTGTTTCATACCTCCTTTCCAAAATTTTATAAAATTATATTTTTATTTGCAAATAAAGTTTGGGTGACACCCCTTAGAGGGTGACACCCGGGGCGGGCCGCCCTCAGCTAGTTACGCCACTGCTCAGTTAGATTAAGATCTGTCCAGTTAAGTGACCAGGATGTTAACTGGAATTCAGTATTCTGTTTCTGGAACGAATCCGAGTCCTGTGACATGGAGCGTTGTCTTGCACGAAGACTCCATTTCCATTTCGGAAGACAGATAACATGTGATGGTAATGTAAATGATCCGCAGTTGTGTTAAGATAGTGCGTGGTCTGTTCTACAACAAACACAGATTCCCAGGGAGGTGTATGGGAACATTTCCTAAAGCTTAAGAGCCCACATTACTGACTGAAAAAGACCCGGATAATAATGTTAAGTCTATCGGGGCGCTCATTTGAAATATCTCGCTTAATTTATAACATTTTTAAGTATGATTTTTTTTCATACGATAGCTGAGGACTATCTACAACTGGCCTAGTTTTTACTTTTTAGATTTTGATTTCAGATTTTTTTTAATTACTTTAATTTTAGTAACCGGTTCTGAAATTGAAACTATCATAACATAAATAAATCCAAAATGTAAAAACTAGCACGGGTTATCGATACTTAGCTTTCCTATGCAAGAAAAAACCTGTAAAAATAGTAAAATTGGAGTGAAATATTTGAAAAAAACGCCCACACTTAACATTATCATCCGGGTCTTTTAGAGTCAGTAGTGTGGACTCTTAATATCGCCAGAATTGCTCTGTGTATGATCTGCTATACAAAGGAGATTATCAGTTCGCATAGAAGACGCTGTACCTTAACACCTGCTATCAATGTGTTGAAGGATAAGTCGTGTTTCATCCAACTCTCTCCCTATGTTCCATGTTCCGGTCATGATGTTCCTTGGGCTAGTGTAGGAGTATGGGTCGATAATGCTTGGTCAACAGGGATATATGAGTGGGACGTTAGCCCTATCGTTTCACATTCAACAGTGTCAGCTGAGTTGTATGCTCCGAAAGAATTTCCCATTGGATCTGTATTATCTTGGAATGTAAATTGCGCCAGTATATGATACCGATTTTTCTTTACCAAGGGAAGGGAAGGGGTCAACGACTTCTCTTTTATTTGATAACGCCTGGGCGTCCAACGCAATGGCTTCTAATGATGGTTTCATCGTCATTCATCCATTTTTTTTCCAGTAATAACAATTTTATATCCTAAACAACCCATGAGACGTTCCGTTTCGAAGTTACACATTCAGAATCGTTAGGCGACTGAAATCTGTCTCAATCAAAGTAGCTTAGATATGCGGCCTTTTTTCTCACAAGCAGACGTAAACGCAAAAATTATTCCTTAGACTCCCCAGCAGCATTTTTTAAATACCATTCCCACCAGATTATGTGCTTTCCATGCAATCCAAGCGAGTTCATTGCAAAATGTGAGGGTGGTGTAAATGTTTTGGCTCTTGAGTGTAGATATAACTTTCTCTAATGCATATGTGTTGAATTTAAGTGCATGTGACTGAGTACATGCTAAGAGATTTTAACGCATGTTTTTAACTTTTAAAACGACGAAAGCGGACATTTGTATTTGTCGTACGAGGAAGACCAAAAAATCCTCTGCTTTGATTTTTATACAATTTAAAAAGAAAATTTGACAGTAGGTCACCCACATTTTTTTTATTTAGCTTGCTCATTGCC
Source organism: Maratus speculifer (assembly GCA_964019185.1). Lineage (NCBI taxonomy): Eukaryota > Metazoa > Arthropoda > Arachnida > Araneae > Salticidae > Maratus > Maratus speculifer. Next base: position 357,679,548 of record OZ025296.1, read on the forward strand.
AGTTCGACGAAAAATTGGAATTTCCAATAAAAAAGAATTAATTTTTTTACTTGTTCTTTCAGCTGAATCCATTTTGCATTGGTTCACAGAAGGCCTCATTATATATTCATATGGAATGCCAAGAAAACAAAAATCAGCGTGAAAACCCCATCTATGTGCGTATATGTGTGATGGAGATGGCTGGTAATTTCTACCAAACATGCAAATCTGAAAATTTGGCTGAGATAGTCCAAAGCTTATCTTGGTGTACATGAAGCTCAAATTTATAATTTTTTAAAATTAGCCGAGAATATTAATTATAAACTCTTGAAATACCCGATGTTTTTCACAAAATGACAAAATCACAATCACATTTGAACTTGGTTCCACAGGCGAAACAAAAGAAATTAAGAATTTATAGTAATCAGAAAAAAGGAAACTAATTAAGATATCAGTTTCAAAAATTTAGAGCACATATAGAAAAATATTTTGAACTTATGCATAAAATGTTTGAAAATCATATAAAAAACTGGTGGAACCAGAGAGAATATTAGAGCTCGATCTAAAAATGATACATTAATAAATTGGAAAATATTTTCCATATAAAAAAGTGCATAGAAAAGGAATGGAATCAGATTGTCTATAAAGCTCATGAAATTACCCAAATTTTTGTTAGCTGAAAATGTGGACAGGATTTTTCCGGTGTCTTAAACACAATCATGGAAAAATAAAGCATTTTTAACGTACTCCATATTCCAATAATCCATATTCAGTTTAAAAATTTGAGTTCATAACGATAAATTACATGCTGATGTAATACAGAAAATGAACCTAAACGGTCCATTCAGCACAAAGTGTGGACAAAATTCCATTCCATGGGTTTTTGGTTAGTGGAAGATGAAAGCTCCAAGTAAACTCAAAATATTAAACATGTACGATTCTACCATAAACTAAATATTGCTGTTCAAAAATATTTTTCTACATCAATTTCTCAACAACCTGACTATATGAATGTTACACGTTAATTATTACTTCATGGTTTATATTCGTTTAGCGTTGTGGATCTTAGCTGATTTGAAACAACATAATTATGCTTTCTATTAACTAGTTTTCCAAGTAATCATTTTGAGTGGATAATAGTATGACTCTGAATATAAAGAACCAGTAAAGTTCAGCCTACATATTCAGCTAACAAAAATTTGGCCAATTTCATGCGCTTTACAGATATTTCGATTCCATTTCTTTTCTACGCACTTTTTTATATTGAAAATATTTGCCAATTTGTTAAGGGGACAAGGGACCTTGAAATCCTTAAAAATATATTTTTTTATTTTTTGTAAATTTCACCTAAATATTATTCAAGGGTACATTATATGCATTAAAACATGCATTTATCACAAAAAAATGCAAAAAAAATTATTTTTGACAAAAAAATGGCATTTTCGAAATCTTCGAAATGCCCCCTGCGCATTCCATATCAATAAAAATCCCCAATATTTTTTATGAAAGTTTGTTTTATATATATAAACAAAATTGTGCATCGAATTTTGAATATTTGAATTTAAAGGTAAAAAAAAAAATTTGAAATTTTGAAATTTTTTCGAAATTTTTTTCAAAATTTTCAAATTTTTTCAAATTTTTTTTTATTTTTTGTAAATTTCATCTTAAATATTATTCAAGGGTGCATTATATGCATTATGGCATGCATTTATCACAAAATTTTTTTTAAAAAAATATTATTTTTGAGAAAAAAATGGAATTTTACGCAGCGTCTTCGAAATCTTCGAAATGCCCCTGCGCTTTCCATATCTATGAAAATCCCCAATATTTTTTTGGAAAGTATGTTTTATATATATAAACAAAATAGAGCATCGATTTTTACATATTTGAATTTTAAGATGTAAGAGATATTTCACCTCCACCTCTCTTTTTCCTCCATGGCGTACAACCGCTGTGATTAAAAATCATCATTTAAACTGACAGTTTGCCAGTCTATGAATTTTAAAGGCCTGTCCCAGCTTTTTTAATTACTTCTGCGAAAATTTTATGCAACGAACCAACCATGAGCAAAAGAAGGGAAAAAAAGAAGAAAAATCCCTGTCGGCTTGGCCTATAGGCGGAGGTAGATTTCAAAGAGTGCTCATTTCAACAACAAAAAATAAAGTATGATTAGAGATAAACCCAGTTTAATAACTTCATTTGGCCGCTTATGAAACATTTTTAATTTCATTTTTCTGCAAGAACTGGTTTTATCAGAATCATCTTAAGCGAAATTCAGCTCAAATGCCCATTTTGACAACATATTTTGAAATAAAATCTGAATTTAAATACATATAATATACGACGGAATAAAATTTTTGCCTTTCTTTTTACATAAAATGAATAATATTTACTTAAAAGGTGATTAAATAATCAATTATAGATGTTAAAATTTAATTTTATTTAAAAATCTCAGTACTTTCAAACTTTTTCCAAACAGGTTCTTCCTCAGAGAATATTTTCTTTAAAAAAATTCTCTGAGGAAGAACCTGTTTGGAAAAGGTTTGAAAGTATTAAGATTTTTAAATAAAATTAAATTTTAACATCTATAATTGATTATTTAATCGCCTTTTAAGTAAGCATTATTCATTTTATAGTCTAAATTTATTTAAAAAATCGACCAAAACAGTACATTATATAAGTCCTAAATAACAAAAAACTGCCAATTGAATGCGTTTGAGAGATAAATTGAATTTAAAAATGAGTCATGAAATAACCGATTTGTTATTTGAATGCATCGTTAATACCTTAATCATGATCGCTTCGGAAAATTTTGCGCGAAATGCCCCCTTTGACAGCATTTTTAAAAATATATCCTATCTTTATAAAAAAAAATCGCCAATGCGTCAGATTATACAGTTTCTAAATAAGAGGATCTGTAAATTGGATGCATTTTAGAGCAAAAACGGATTTAAAAACGAGTCAGAAAAAACGCAATTTCTTATTCAAATACTTCTTCAAAATTTCAGTGATGATGACTTCGGGAAATTCTGTTCAAAATAGCCTTTTTGGTAGCCTTTTTTGAAATATATTCTGCCTTTATCAAAAAACTGGCCAATGCGTCACATTATATAGTTCTTAAATAAGAGGTTCTGTAAATTGGATGCATTTGAAAGCAAAAATGGATTTAAAAACGAGTCAGAAAAAACGTTGTTTATTATTTGAATACTTCCTCAAATTTTCAGTCTCGATGACTTCGGGAAATTCTGTTCAAAATACCCTTTTTGGTAGCCTTTTTTAAAAATATATTCTGTCTTTATCAAAAAACTGACCAATGCGTCACTTTATACAGTTTCTAAATAAAAGGATCTAGTATTTGGATGCATTTAAAATCAAAAATGAATTTAAAAATGAGTCAGAATATAAGCAGTTTGGATTTGAGGTTTTTTCTCCATCTAATATTTTTGTTTAATTTATATTTTCTATACGAATTAGTCCTATGAAAATCTTGTCAGTATAAAAGTTGTAGGTACTATTAAGAAGATGTAAAATAAATTTAATTAGATTTGAGAGTTTAAAAATTGACGGAGTTATGGATTTTTTTCTTTTTTCAGCGCCCTTTTTCTTTTCGTTTTTAATTTTTTTCATCGGTAAAAGTTGGTCCTATCAAAAAGTTGTATAAACAAAAGTTTTAGATAATTTTTAAAACATTTATAAAAGATTTAGTTGGATTTAATATCTTGTGAATTGACGATGTTATGAATTTTTTTCCCCAAAAACCCTGTTTTTTTGTCTTTTGAGCCCATTTCTAAATTTATCAAAAACCTGTCACGCATAAACTGTTTTTAAGAAGTAATATAACCTTTAAACTGATTCGATATCTATTTTCATTAAGAAGTTATGGGTTTTTTTTTCTTTTTTCACAAAAACTCCCCCTATTTCGACCCCCTTAGTCCGACTTTGCCCATTAACGAACTTAGCCGAGATTTTATCCGCTTTGATTTTATGTACCAGTTTGGTAGAGATTGGTGAAGAATTATAGAAGTTATCGTGTCCCTAAAAAAGTGATATATATATATATATATATAAACTGGCGCGAATGCAATAGGCAGTATTTCATACGAAATCTACCTAAAAAGCCGATTTTTTTTTTAATAAAGTGAACTTTGGAATTTAATTAATTACTCAGTTAATAAACAGAATTTCAAAATTCTGAAGCTCAGGTACATCAGGAGAGATTTGGGGCTACTCTCAAAAAAAATTTGAGCCTTGTATATGCTGTAGATTTCGCTAGCCATTGCAGACACACGCACACACACACAGAGACACACACAGATAGACAGAGTGTTTTGTTCTTTTATTAGTATAGACATTCTCTCTGTAGTGCTCTTGTGAATAATAGAAATATATTAGAAGGAATTCTGTGAAGGTGACCTATCTTAAAAGGTAAAGAAAATCAAGATTACACGAAAACAACATTACATATTTATAGTTCCTAAAACTTGAAACTTATCTAAAATGGAAAATTTTCAATTGTGTTTCCTTCTTGGCAGGATTTTGGTGAACACAGAATCACCCCGTAACGGAAACATTTGACTGTCCCGAAAAATAAGTATTACAAGTACACCTGCTAAGATGGAAACGGTTTTTTGATAGGACCAATTGTTGCTGACAGTTAAGGGAAAAAGACAAGTTTATACAAATGTAATGATGTCACACAGATAGAGATCAAGACCATTATTTTTGTTTATTTTATAATTTTATATCAAATGCAGTTGACTCCCTCAAATGTGCAACCTTAAAATCTGCAACTCTCTAAAATTTGCACATAATTTACAGATGTAAACAATGAAGATTTCAAATCCGATATAAAGACAAAATTTGACACTTTTTTAGTTTTAGATCAATTTCATATATATTTTTTTTTGCATTTTTTTTTAAATTTTACTGAATTCATGTTTTTTTATGAAGGAAGAATAAATTTATTTATTTCTAAAAAAAAAAAAAAAAAAAAAAAAAAAATTAAGATATTCACAGTCTTATCAAATATATTTACATATAATCAAGTTTTTTTGGTTATTAAGTAGATATGGGAAATATGGTTATTTTTGCTTAACAGGTTACATCATTCCACAGCAGCACTGGTAATAGGTTCCAACATCCTGTTATTTTTGTAACAGTATACAATAAACAATAATAAACAATTTATAAACAATTACTAAATATGCTCCCAAATGACGTTTTTTACATAATGTTTAAAAATAAAACTTTGAAATAATTTTAACTTAGATTTACTTTTAAAAAATGCCTTCTAATTTAAATTTATTTACATAACGTAGTTAAGATATTTGAACAAGAATTGTGTAATGTACAATGATCTGTTATACTAAATTACAATCAGCAAAATTACTAAGCAATTTTATTAGGATAACTGAATAACCTTGTTTAATATCAAGTGAATGTGGCATTTACGATCGTCCATTATTGGCATCTAACCCTCTAGATCCCAAACCACCCGAGATATTTTGAGATACTTTAATTCGTGTATTCTAATTCCCACCAGTAAATTAAAATAGCAACATTTGCTTTGCTTAATAACAGACATTCCGTAATTAAATAAACCGAAGTTAGCCATTGAATTTTTCTGGTGTAAAGTCAGATTTCCTGAACTACATAATTTTTATAACGTGTTCTATCCTCTTAATTAAAGGGTTAATACTATAATTTTTTTTATAGTTTTTTAATCGACAGGATAATGGAGTAGTAGTACCCTTGCATGTATCATTTATCAGACCTGTAACAAAAATTACTCACAACAAAATAAATTATTAAAAAGTATGCACTATCCTATTCATTGAAATGAATAAAATAGAGTATGATATTTTGACGTTATTTCTATAAGCGTTAAGCTTAAAGAAGAATTAAAAAATGTGGTCAGATGAGCATGTGACAAGCATCTTGGCATTTATGTTTGTATACTTTTTATGAAAGTTGCTGTTCAGATTCTGGAATAGTCCCCAGTTATTCATAGTAAGAATAATATCAAGGTAACTGTTAGAAATATTACAACTGATTTTCTTCAAAAAATATAAATGTTTTAATAACATAAAGCTATTTCATAAGCAAAAGCATAATATTATATATTTAATTATAATTACAAGAAAGTAAAGGGTGTGATGTGGGCAGGGGAGGAGAGCCTTCCCCCAAACATTTCTACATGCTGTTTCAATGGCAAATTTACAAACTGAACTGGCAAATTAGTTAATAATACATATAATAATAACATAGTTTTTATAAAAAAACTATAAGACACTTTCTATTTCTGATAAATTTGACGAAAGTTAGCAATACAATTAGAAATATTACTCAGCTTTTTACATAAAAACTATATTACATTTTCCAGTTGTGATAACTTGATAAAATTATAAAACTAGTTGGCAAAATCCGAGAACTATTTATGTTTGCTTTTCTCTGAGTTGGCAAATACTGAATTTTGACTTGGCAATTTAAGGCTCTCTCCCCTACCAATAAAAAGTCTTCGCGTGGACCCTGGATGTGGGGACGGATATACAAACCCTTAGTGTGACATCCATCAAAACAATAATCTAATATAATTATTGATGTCTTTGTTATTGCATGTAAAATTTTTATACTGATAGAATGGGGAGAACATGATTAAATTATTTTAAAAAAGGAAGAATCCTTTAAGTACATTTAATATTCCAAAACAAAATAATATAAATATCTATACTTTAATTATCAAAAATTAAAATCTCAAAATCTCAGAAAACTTTAACAGAAGAAAATACAGCATGGATACATTTTTGAGGGGTAGAAAAATGACAATCTTTATGTCTCTAATAATATACTGTTATTTTTATTTATTGTATATTAATAATATGCTCATATTTTAATTATAACATCTTTATGATACAATTAGTCCTTGAACCAAATAATTGTTTTAATGCTTGTTGATTTTAAGTTAGTTTAAATCTTCTAAGAACGAAAAAAAAAATTATAGACAATGAAATTAATAAAATTTTAGACTTTTTATCTTATTCAAATATGCCTTTTAATAAATGAGATAATAAAAGTTCACAATGAACTGGAGAATCTTAAAATATAATTAATTTCTAAATTTAATATTAGTTAATAAAAAATTCATAATGTGAGATTTTTTATTGACCAACACGCATAAATGTTAAGTTACATATAGTTTATAAGATCCATACTTTGCTAAATAACGTATAATGAAAAAACCGTGTAACTTAATATTTTAAAACTTCATTCTGAAAATTACTTGCTCTTACATATAAAATAATATAATTTTATTTGACCAGAAAAAAGACAAATCATGAAAGCAACTGAACTCTTTGTCAACAAAATTTCACAATTTAATTTCATGCTATAATAGTCTTCATGCATTGATAGGCGGAAAAAATCACTCCAGAAAAAGGCGTACCTATTTACAAATCACATATTTAAATAATTCTGATAACAATGCACATGATTAACCTTAGAATATAAACACCAGACTGAGGGGATTTTTTGCAATTTGGCATCTTTACTCTCTCGGGATAGAAAAGCGGGGAGGGGGCTTTAAATTTTATACCAACATCTGTCATTACTTAAATCATAAAATTTTGTAAAGTGCGGATAATTAGAATATACAATTAGGTACTTTATACATATTTTTTAAATTCAGTCTCCCTTGTTTTTTTTTTGGGGGGGGGGTGGCGACTATGTGCGTGCGAGGGAGGATACAAACTCCAAATCTATAATGGCTTTGGACGGTAACATTTTATCAGGATGTTTTCGAAGTGTATAAACATCAGATCGGATGAGTTTCTCTTAATTTATCCCCTTCTCAGGAGGGAAAGTATAAAATCTATGATTTTATTTCTCCAAAAAACTGTGCATAAGGCCATTATTATTTTATATGCCCCCTCTCCCTCTAATTTTCATAAAAAGCTGAATATAAGAGTCCGAACATTTTTTTATAACCAGTGATCAAACTGTCACAACGCGCTGAAATTTTATGTTCGTGAGCAAAGTCATATAATTTTGTAAGGGAAATTGAGCATTTCTTTTTAAATTGAAGCCCCCTAAATTTTAATGCAGTGCAAACATAAGAGAGTCTTGGAGAACCACAAGTAGCGTAATACATTAGATGGCGAATAAAAATATTGTTCAAATCTTAGGCAGCTAAGCATTAATAATCTGAAACTTCTCTGCTCCTAAATATAAAAAATATATCCTGTTGCTTGATCAGAGAGAGAAAAGAGAAATTCTGTAAGGAACTGAAATCCTTAATCAAAAAATTTCATAATTTAATAACAATATCTATTTTTAATTTTTGTGCTATTGTAGTCTATATGTATTGTGTCTTTATGTTGAACCTTTGAAATGTTGATGCTTGGTCGTATATAGATTTAAATATTTAAAATATTTCTATTTGAACATTATATTTTTTGAGAAATATCTAAAAATCTGATTTGGAATAAAGATCTATTTATCTTTTTTCCCTCCGCTTTTAAGTATTTTACTTTTTTTCGTTAATGATTTATAAATGCTGCGTTATATGGGGAGAAACCGATCGGTTTAACATCTTGCGGTGCGATGGTATATCTATTAAACCACTTAATTTTAATTTCCAAAGGCCACATTGGCATCGGGATTGTGGTTAAAAAAATTGCGGTTCATTTAACCCTTTCCGACACGGACAATTTCTGTTCATAAAACGAGAATCCATCGACTGTCACCGGAATTTACATACGACATTTTAAGAAATGAAGAACTCGCTAATTTCAGCTTTCATTGTAGAAGCGAAATTTTATTAAAATATTATTGGAGCTATTTGCAAGTTTGGAATTAAAATTAGATATCCCAGACTGGGCACAGTGTGTCGGAAAATGTTAATGCGCGAAATATTGTTTTTTCGTATTTACAAATAAAGTTGTCTTCAAATTCCGGTGTCAGTGATTAATTTCAACACTTAAGCAATTAATTCGTCCTGCACCGCAAAGGATTAACAGTTTGAAACAGCTACAATGATAATCTGTCTATATCGGTATTTTTTCTAATCCCTTCAGAATCGTTATAGACGGTTTCACACTATAATTTAAAAGTCACATCAGAATTCGAATGAAATTCGAACAATAGATATAAATGAAAAAAATATTTTTTAACATGTAACATTTTTTTAATTCATTAACAATAAATAGTGATAATTTATTTTACATATTATTTTACAGCAAAGGCGATGCAAGTAAAATAATAATAATGATAATATAAATAATATAAAAAACAGGTTTAAATATGTAGTATTATAGTTAAATGAAAACATTGAAATGATTTTAAAAAAAGAACATGAAAAGAAAATAAAGTATGTATTCCAACAAATAATAAAATAAATAAACGCAACATGTAAATGTTTAAAAAATATTATTTTGATGAAATATAATCTTATGGAAAAGAAAAATAAAATGAAATATGTAAACAATAACATTCTATGAATTCTTCAAGTTTCACCCAAAGAAACTAAAACTCCTCACTTGTATGTGTTTTGGATTTACATTAGTATTTATTTTGCAATAGAATGCCATTCTTAACAATTTACAGAAAACGTCATTCTCTAAGCATTTTTTAACCGAATCTCTAAAGCATTCGAATACAGAAAGCAACTTGACAAATGGTTTATCTAAGTACACCTATTGTGCGGTGGAAAAAGAAATGTTTGAAAAAACGTCTTCTTACTTAAAGACTCCAAAAACAGGGGAAAGCACAAATGCGAATAAGCTCCTTTAATCATTTCGAAGCAATGAAATGCTGACCGTCTAAACGCGATTTTAACCATTTAGAAAGATAATACTCTGAGTGCGTATACACGCCCATAATGATTTAGAAGAGCAAGATTCTGGGCGCGAATACGCGCTCATAACCTTGAACCGGTTAAAAATACTTTTGTTTTGTGTAAACAATAATCCTTTTCGAACAAGATAAAGTGATGTATCTGTAACTCATTCTAAACAGTATTACAACTAACTGACATATTAAAAGAATTTAATAGTAAGTTATTTTAATGATATTTATAAGTACCGTCGGGTAGATGAAGGATTAAGGGAGTCTACTGTATTTATTGCCATTTAAAAATCAGACCAGACTGCTATTCCTTTATAAAATAATAACCAGAATAGGCGATTAAGGAACTGAAAAAAATGACTTAAGCTATCAGAAATGACATAACATTTAGGATATTTATTTTATTATAATCCTGATGAGAAAAAAAAATTAAAACACTTTTACCAATATTTACTTATATTTCAAAAGTCATCAGACAATTATTATTATGTAAATTATCAACTAATGTATGGAAATCTTACACACGCACACTTTTTTTCAATATTATGGTTAAGTCAGGGGTCAATTCCTTTTACAAAGCTACAGTTTTCATACTAAATATTGATAAGAAAATCAATTTTACAATCATAGAACTTTACTGTGGGAAATCAGGTATAACAAAGGTTTTTTTCACATAAATACTATCAATAATTATAAAAGCTTTTAAGTTTAAAAAACAGAGATATGTAATATTCTTCAGGTAATATAAAGACAAAAATAAAATTGTGTTTGCCATGACTCGCGGCATAATATCTGATGTGCTTATTTACTGGTTTAATAGGCAAATTTTTGTGTGTCACTATTTTTAGAATTATTTCTTTATTTCTAGAGTAAGCTACGATTAGTTATCTTCAATTAGCAAATTTTAGGAGCAAAATGTAGCACTTAAATAGCTTTTATGGAGCTTAATTTTTTTTAATCTTTCATAGCATATTTCTTGTTATGACATTAACAGAGGAACAGATCAACAAATCTTTTGAAAAAATCTTTTAACACATATCTCTCACACAAAATGTTTCTCTTCAATATGAATTAAACCATACTTCTGAGAAAATTTCTAGTTGCATATCAACACACAAAAGGTTTCTTCCCTTTAAGAATTGACAGATGCTTGCTTGATTCACACATCTGAGATAATTTATTGTTTCATATCTCTCATACAAGGTTTTTCACCAGTGTGTTTTAAGATATGCCTGGTTAAATTGCCCTTTTGAGAGAATTTTTTGTTGCATACCTCACATTCAAATGGTTTCTCAGCAGTATGAGTTAACAAATGCCTTCTTAAATGGCTTTTTAGAGAGAATTTTTTGTTGCATATGTCACACACAAACGATTTCTCGCAAGTATGAGTTAACAGATGTCTGCTTAAGCTGTCCATTCGAGAGAAATTCTTGTTGCATATATCACACACAAACGGTTTCTCACCACTATGAGTTAACAGATGGCTGCTTAAGTTGCTCTTTAGTGAGAATTTCTTATTGCATACCTCACACACAAACAGTTTCTCATCACTATGAGTTGACAGATGCCTGCTTAAATCTCCCTTTTGAGAGAATTTCTTGTTGCATACCTCACATTCAAAAGGTTTTTCACCAGTATGAGTTAACAAATGTCTTCTTAAATGGCTTTTTAGAGAGAATTTTTTGTTGCATATGTCACACACAAACGATTTCTCGCAAGTATGAGTTAACAGATGTCTGCTTAAACTGTCCATTCGAGAGAAATTCTTGTTGCATATATCACACGCAAACGGTTTCTCACCACTATGAGTTAACAGATGGCTGCTTAAGTTGCTCTTTTGTGAGAATTTCATATTGCATACCTCACACACAAACGGTTTCTCACCAGTATGAATTAACAGATGGCTGATTAAATGGCCCTTTTGAGAGAATTTCTTGTTGCAAATATCACATACAAATGGTTTCTCACTAGAATGAATTAACAGATGCCTGCATAAATCAGGCTTTCGAGAGAATTTCTTGTAGCATATATCACACACAAACGATTTCTCATCACTATGTGTTAACAGATGGCTGTTTAAATGACCTTTTCGAGAAAATTTCTTGTTGCATACCTCACATACAAAAGATTTCTCACCAGTATGAGATCTGCTTAAGGAGCCCTTGTGAGGGAATTCTTTGTTGCATAACTCACACCAAAAAGACTGTTTTGGAAGAAAATCTTCCATAACTCACAAATAAAACGTTTTTCTGGCTAAAGACAGAAGCTGCTTTTTTCAAAAAGCCGTCATAAAAATATTTTGAACCATTTGTTTTACACACTGAAGATAGTTTGAGTGATGTGATGTCTTAGATTAATGATTCTATGCTTCTGCAATAAAATAAAATTAGTTAATATCAGTTTTTACATTTCATAAATAAAATACAAAATAAACTTATCACGAAAATTTAAAGTCAATGTAGAAAATAAACTTTAATAAAATTACTTGCATAGTATTAAAAATTGCAGTAGACTACCAATTATCTCAAGTTAGCAGAATCAATGGTGTCAGTTGCCCTTCCTAACAGTATAAAGATTAAATTATACGAGTAAATAAATTAAATAAATAGTAACAATTAAAAATTAAATAACTTATTATAAATAAAATATAAAGTAAGTTTGAGGAGAAGATTTTATAACTTAATATCATCTAAAAAACGATAATACACTTTACAAAGTATAGAGAGAAAATAATTTTTTTTGTGTCTGCGGAATTTTAAAATGGAAATATTTTTAGTAAAGAATTCTCCAAATTTCAGATTTTTTAAAAATCTAAATGTTAATTTTTATTGCTAAATCATTCTACATCATTTAATATAATTTACACTATAATTAAGTAATGTAATTAATGGCATAACCAAGTGGATGCTATGGATATCACCCCCCCCCCGTCAAACGTAATTATTATGGTTTTTTAATCGCACAATCAACAACACTCAAAACTACTAATTCGGAATGACAAAGAACCCATGAAAAATCTCATTTTAAACAACTGTTTTTCTTAAATGGGTATATTTCAAAATTTCCCTTTTGCCGGAGAACTTTTCTGCTTTACACAAATTTTTAATATAAACATGTTTTGTTTTAACTGTATCCTTTAAAACAATTATAACATTTTCTCTCTGTAGTGTACCTGCGAAGAGTATAAATATATTACAATGAATTTTCTGAAGATTATGTATCTTAAAAGATAAAGAAAATGAGGATTACCCGAAAACAACATTACATATTTATAGTTCCTAAAACTTGAAACCTATATAAAATAGAACATTATGCAATTGTGTTTCATTCTTGGCAGGTTTTGGGTTTACACGAAATCATCCTGTAAATGGAAACATTTCACGGTCCGGAAGAATAAGTATAAAAGAATACCTGTTAAGATGGAAATGGGTTATGATGGGGCCAACTGTTGCACGCAGTTAAGGGAAGAAAACCAGTTTATACAAATGCAATAACTTTGCACCGATTGAGTTTCGGAATCTTATCTTTATTTATTTAGTAATTTTATATAAAAAAACATTATAACGTATCCTCTTGGCCGTAGCTAGAAGTAAATAATAAGGGCGGAGGTGAAGAAAATGTAGTGGGGGTCACATATTTTCCCTCTCTCTCTCTATGACGCAGAAAGATAAATGAGTGCCTATTCACATTATAGTTACTCTGTTTCTCATTAAACTGTTGTAATAATTTCATTTTATGCAAAAAAAAAAAAGAATAGAATGATGAAAAATTCGAGTGCACTTTAAAACACCGTGTTAGCTTCCTATGTGCAAACAGGATGAGCGCGTGTCGAATCACTTTTTAGGATGAGCGGAGCGAATTCTCTACTAATCGACTCAAATTACATTTTGTCGTACACTTTGCAAAAAAACTATTAAGAATTTTGACTTGAAATTAAACATAAAAATAAATTATGATGTGTAAATTTGCACAATGTTATTTTTTCTACAGAATAACCTAAAAAAATTATTATTTTAAATAATTTATTTTACATGTTTTTCCATTAAGGACGCTTTTTTTTGCAAATAAAAAATGAAACACGTACATTCTCAGAAGGAAAAATAAATCTTGGAATTGGTACTTATAGACATAGAATCATGATTTGGACTGTATTCCTGTGATGTAACATGAAATAAAATAACGATTTTCATAGCCTCAAACCGAAAGGGAATAAAGCTCCTTTTCTTTATAGATTATTAGTTGGCAATAAATGTAAAACTATTTATGATTTTAAGTGTAAACAAATTTTTCTGTAATCATCTGCTTACAATGCGTTTGATCGATAACAATCCAATGAAGTCACATAAGGCATAGGCGTAACTAACCTTCTGAACGGGGGGGTGCCAAAATTTTTTAACCAGAACATGTTGGGTACAAACAATATATGATGTAGTAAAACCTAATAAAACGGAACCCCATAAAAACCTACCGATTTTCCGTTTCAGACAGATTTTTATGTGTGGAAGGCATCATTGAGTGATACTTCTTTTAAGAAGGACCCAAACGTAATTTTTCATTGCGTGAAGAAGGATGAGAAATTGCTCAAAACGACATTTAGTGGATAAGAAAAAGATAAACATAGATAAAACATGATAGATATAAAACAAAGATATCCGTAAACATAAATCTGTAATTATCACAAAATTTCATTTCAATCAGCAATGAAATACTAAAATAAATAAACACAACTTTAGTTCCCCTGTCATTTTGATCAAAGTAGCATTAAAATAACTTGTAGTACACAGTGTTGAATCCAGGCACTTTTCTCCAGAAAGGATTTCAGCGGGGGGGGGGGGGATTGCACTCTTTAACTATTGAAAACCCCAAATCTCAAATTTTCCGAGGAGGGACATTTCATTGCTCCGAGAGGGAACGTCCCCACGGGCCACCCCCTAAATTCAACACTGGTAGTATGCAATTTAAAGTGGAAAAGAGTTCTTTCAATATTTTCTATACATGAATAAAATACAATTTTCTGGTTTAAAAAAATGAGCCCGTACAAATGTCAAAATATGGCCACAAAAAACGAAAATTAACGAAGCAACCAACCAATCTCCGTATTAATTTGAATTTTGCGTAGCATTATGTCTCATTTTCAAAGGAAGCAGCCCCTCCGTTCTCCAGACTAATCACATGGTGGAATTAAGAGATGAGTTCGGGCTCGTTTTTTTTTTATCACCAGAGCACGAGCCCGATACCAAAAATATACAAAATAAAATTGTATTTAAAAGTTGTTAAAATTAATATTTCATTTTTAAAAACTTCTTATATAGATATAATTTCTAAATGAAAATTTAAATTCAATCCTATCAAAATCCGTATAAAATAAAAATATATACTTCATACTTAAAAGGATTCTCATATTTTTCTTTCCTTAACAAGCAAATTTGATGGACACGTTTACGTTTAATGAATAAATGCATGAAATATGCAGAAATTACTATTTGTAAACTGGCGAATCTTCAATTTTCTATATAAAGTATACAGATTTCTTTATAATGGATTGTTTTCTCATAATAGTCTGTCTTCAATGATTGACAGGAACCTGAAAATCAACGTAAATTAAAGAAATTGACATTGTTATTTTAAAGGTCCTATGCTTTTATAGGAAAAGAGGAAACATCAATTGCTTTCTGTTGGAATAACATGGTAATTATATTTACTTACACAGAAAAGTGACTTCAAAAAGGAACAGCATCCTTACCATGAGAAAAGTTCATGATGACAAATACATATAATAATTACTAAAATTATTTTCATAAGAAAAACGAGTCTGATTCGCGCACAATCGAATATTAAATAACTAACAGCCTTCGCCCGCTACGCTGGTCCTTTTCTCTAAAATAATCTTGAATCAAACGAAATATATTTAAATAAACAATTAGGGGCGGATCCAGAGGATCGTTTTGGGGGGGGGGTGATACTAAGAAACATATAATCAACATAGTCATAATTTCTGTTCATGAAATCATTCCTTGTACAGTTATTATTAAATGAATGATCAAATGAAATGCTTTTCCGCGATCTTCTAACGAAATACGCCTTTTTTCCGCGATCCTTTGACTAAATTCGCGCTCTTTTCGCGACTCTGACGGAATTCGCATTTTTGGCATTTTTGACGAATTTTGCTTTTTTCCGCGATACTCTGTCAAAATACGGGTTTTTTCCGCGATCGTTTGAGGAAATTGGCTCTTTTTTGTGATACTTTGACAAAATTAGCAATTTTTTGCAATTCTTTGAGAAAAGTAGCTCATTTTTCCGCGACCTTTTGACAAAATTGAAGTTTTTTCGCCACACTTTGACAAAACTCGCGCTTTTCCAGCGATCCTATGTCGAAATACGTGCTTTTCAGCGATCCTACGTCAGAGTTCGCTTTTTTTCGCAATCCTCTGTAAAAATTCGCGTTTTTTTCTCGACCCTTTGACGAAATTCGCGCTTTTTCCGTAATCATTTGACGAAATTCGCGCTTTTTCGTGATACCTTGACAAAATTAGCGCTTTTTCAGCAATCCTATGTCGAAGTTCACGGTTTTTCAGCGATCCTATGCTGAAATTCACACTTTTTCCGCGATTCTTTGCCTACCTTTCTTCCAACCCTTTGAAAAAAGTAGCACTCTTCCGCGAACTTTTTACGAAATTCGAGCTTTTTACACGACACGTTGACAAAAATCGCGCCTTTTCAGTGATCCTATGTCGAAGTTCGCGTTTTTTACGCGATCCTCTGTCAAAATTCGCGTTTTTCCTCGACCCTTTGACGAAATTCGCGCTTTTTCGGTAATAATTTGACGAAATTTGCGTTTTTTGGCGATACATGACAAAATTAGCGCTTTTTCAGCAATCCTATGTCGAAGTTCGCGCTTTTTCAGCGATCCTATGTCGAAATTAGTACTTTTTCAGCGATACTTTGCCTTCCCTTTTTCCAACCCTTTGACAAAACAGCGCTTTTTCCACGACCTTTTGACAAAATTTGCTCTTTTTCCGCGATACTTTGACAAAATCAACGGGTGTTTTTGCAAATATTTGACAAAATTCGTGCTTTTTCCTCGACCTTTTGATGAAGATCGAGCTTTTTCCGCGACACTTTGACAAAACTCTCCCTTTCAGCGATCTTGTATCAAAATTCGCGTTTTTTTAGCGATCCTTTGTAAATTCTTTTTTTTTGCGTGCGACCTTTTACAAAATTCGAGCTTTTTCCGCGATCTTTTGTCAAAATTCGCTCTTTTTCAACGACACTTTGACAAAATTAGCGCTTTTTAGCGACATTTTAACGAAATTCGCGTTTTTTCCAGAACAATAGAATGTCTACGACGGAGTCGCAGAAATCCCTTCCGGAAAAAAGTCTGAATTCAACACTGGTTTCGGGGGGGGGGCGATCGGAGCGATCGCCCCCCCTCCGTGTATCCGCACCTGTAAGCAATCTTAATATCTAATCAAATACCCACAATTATTGTAAGATTTATGTAATCTTACATTGTTCAGTTCAAAGTTCATTTTGGCGATAAAATACCTCTAAAATGATTAAATAACTGAAGAATTACAAAAATACTAAAGTATTTAATATTGTTTAAGTTTTTTATATTGAATTCCATATGAATTGCTTCTAACTGAAATTGCTTCTGAGATATGGTGAAACATGTTATTATTTTAGACCATCCGATGAATTTCCTAAGGGAGAGATTTATATATATATAGATAAGGATTGAAATTTTCATGTTTTTAGACCGAAGACATCGCCAAATTAAAAAATGTGAAATACCTCACAAACTACTGAGTTTAACAGAATTTGCATAGTACCATTCGATTCAGCATAAAAAATACACTAAAATAAGTTATCAGCTGAAAAATAACTACAAAAGCCGATTTTCAAGGAATTTTTTAAAAGTTCGTTTTTTTTTTTTTTTTTTACCCCACTTAGGGAGGAGGAATTTTCGAAAATCCCTTCTTAACGGCACTCGATGTTATAAGAAGTATTTTTACCCCAATTTTCAAGATTTTTGGTTCGGTAGATTTTTTTGTGCTGTGATTAATACAATACCCAGACTTTTTATATATATATAGCTAGATAAGGATTGAAAATTTCAGGTTTTTGCGCCGAAGACATCGCCAAATTAGGAAAATGTGAAGTATCTGACAAACTACTGGATTTAAAAGAATTTGCTTAGTGCCATTCGATTCAGCATGAAAAAAATACGCAAAAATATGTTATCAGATGAAAATAACTTCAAAAGCCGATTTTTAAGGAATTTTTTAAAAATCGTTCTTTTTTTACCCCCCCCCCCCTTAAGAATGGAATTTCCGGAAATAACTTGTTAGCGGCACTCGATGTAACAAGAAGTATTTTTACCCCAATTTTCAAGATTTTTGATTGGGTAGATTTTTTTTGTGCTGTGATTAATACGAAATCCAGACTTTCTTTTATACAGTAGACTCCCTCAAATCCGCACAGCTTGGGACCAGAGATTTTGCGGATTTTAGAATTTTGCGGATTTCTGGTCATTGGTTTGTTTACATTTTTTAAACAGTAATTTAAATGCAATTAATAATCCAATTGAAATTATAATGTATGCTTACAATATAATAAAATATTAAAGTAAGTAATAAACTCAAATAATAAAAAATTAGATCATTTTTAAAATGATTAAAATATTAAAAACAAAGGTCTAATTAATAATGTATGATTAAGTGTTCATTATAAAGATGAAGTGTACTTTGAATAAATTATTCAATGAAATTTGCCTCATAAATAATGTACAATACTAATTCAGATCAAAATAATAAAGTAAGGAGGTTTTATTCCAGGTTTAGCCACACTTAGTGACAAAAAAAAAGCTTGATTAAGACATATATATTTAGTAAGATTATGATTATAATTGATAACAGGAATATCGTGAATTTTTTCAGAAATAAATTTATTTTTCCTTCAAGAGAAAACATTAAGACAGTAATAGTAACAGAAATTACAAATTAAAATATATTTTGAATTGATATAAAACAAAAAAAGTAAAATTTTGTCCTTATATCTGAACTGAATGCTTCATTGTTTACATCCGTAAATTATGTGCGGATTTTAGAGAGTTGCGGATTTTAGGTTTGCGGATTTGAGGGAGTCTACTGTATATATAGATAAAGATTGAAAATTTCAGTTTTTTGCGCCGAAGAAATCACCAAATTAGGAAAATGTGAAGTATCTCACGAACTACTGGATTTAAAAGAATTTGCTTAGTACCATACCATTCAGATGAAAAATATGTACAAAAGCCGATTTTTAAGGAATTTTGTAAACGTTCGTTCTTTTTTTTAACCCCCCCCCCCTAGAAGTGGTATTTCTGAAAATCCCTTCTTAGCGCACTCAATGTTATAAGAAGTATTTTTACCCCAATTTTTAAGATTATTGATTCGGTAGATTTTTTTTTGTGCTGTGATTAATGCGAAATCCAGACTTTCTTTTACATATATAGATTTGCAAACTTCCAGATAATTCTCGTCTACCAAAAACAGAAGAAAATATTATCTTCGCATTATGTAACTAAATAATAAATAAATAAACAATACCATTAAAAAATATCTTCTGCAACGAAAAGCCAACTAAAAGTAAATTCATCGTTATGTTTGTTTTGATTGGCGCCATATAAATACATCGTCGCCGGAAATTTCGTAGACATATTTCTGTAATTATCACAAATTTTCATTTGAAACAGCAATGAAATAATAAAATAAATAACCAAGCATTCAGTTCCCCTGTCATTTTGATAAAAAAGATTTAAAATGATTTGAAAAGGAATAATTAAGCAATTTTAGGTGGAAAAAGTTCTATCAATCTTTACAACCACATGAATAAAAAATAAAATTTTCCGGCTTTAGAAAAAATGAGCCCGGGCCCGCCCTAGCCCGAAGACTAGAAGAAAATTAGAGCCCGAGCCCGTGTCGGGACCTAGCTTTCGGACACGGACTGAGACCGTCTCATCTCTAGTGGAGTTTCACATCTGTATTTCCTTTCAATTTTTTTGCTCTTATCTAGACTTTAGATTACAAAAGCAAACATATAAATAGTTTCTATTCTCGTCGAGAATTTCACTAATTTTTTATGGAATTGCAAAAAACATGTACGAAAATGAACGGCGTTAAAAAAAAACTTCCATAAACAAAAGACATTAAATTCGGATTATAAATCCAACTTTTTGACGTACTGTGACTTACTTATTAATGCAGATTCTAGTAAATATTCTAGTTTTAAAAAAGATGAACAAAATAATTTTGTTAAAAATAAAAGAAAAGAATCTGGGTCTTTTCTTTTATCACATTTAAAAACATAGACAGTTAGTTTTGATTAACTAGTTGAACTAACTATGTTTTCATTTTTCTTCTTTTTTCTTTTATAAATTTCGATTTTTAAAAATAATCAATCTTTGATCTGCGCGAGCACTCAGGGCACCCCCCCGCCCCCCTGGATACGCACATGTAAGGTAAAATGGCGATTTTTGTAGTCTGAACTAAAACATAGAAAAAGGTCCATTAAAATAATAAAATAAATTTTCGTTATTCCACCAAAAAATACATTTTAATAGAATATTTGCCGAAACGTCAGTGAAGGCTTATTTTGGAGACACGAAATTTTTTTGTGTTTGTCTGTCAGTCAGTCTGTCTGTTCCGCGATAACTACCGCAAAAAACATCCGATTGACTAGAAATTAAGTGGGTATGTTAGTGAGGCACTGGGATTAAGCTGTATAGTTTTTTGTAAGATTTGATGCATTCGTTCGGAAAATATAGAATATTTTATTTTGTGCAATAATGCTTTTCTATGGCAAATCCAATGATTTTTAATTTTTTTTTCTTGAGAGAAAATGTCACATTTCATTAAGGGAATTCAATGATAAATGGATACTGAAATTTACCAGTTAAATTATTCGTATTGTTTTTGAAATTTTGTCTACACATTTGTCAGATTTTTTAAATTATTACTGTAAATTTTGGAGATTTTTTATAAATGTGATCCAATAATACTAGTAAATCTGCAGATCAGGAGCCTCAACGTCAGCTTTGTTCATATTTTTTTAAAACACACTTTGGGTAATATTCAACTCCCTGGAAACTGTAATTTAAAATTTTCAAATTGCGTAATTATTTATAAGAATAAAATAGGAATTAGAAATTTTCAGCCATCAAAAGCGGTAAATTAAAAATTTAGTTATGTTAGGATATTCTGAAATTTTCATGATCTATTATTTTTGTTTTCTTTATTATAACATAGTAGATTTCTTCAGGGGGGCTCCGCCCCCCTGAACCCCTCCCCCCCCCCGAGTCTCACTTAATTTAAATTTGTCACTTTCTAATAATTGTGCTAATGATTATTGTATATTTTGCATTTCTTTATACATTTTGATTTATAAGAATAAGTAACAGTTTGGGCAAATATTTTTCTTTATCTTCATACTTCTACATGCCTGCCAGCCACAAACACTTAAATCTGATACATCAGGAAGTTTTGTAATTTTTAACTCAGTAATCTAGAGTTTTACAATTTTGTTTCTGAAAAAAAAATTTTTTTTTGATTGCATTTTGCTGCAGTTATAGCGGGACAGACAGACATACAGAAGTAGAGACTGACATATGAAAAAAATTAATTTCGTGTCTCCAAAGTAAGCCTTCACTGAAGTTTCGGCAATGACGTCATTGTTCATGAGTTATTGATATTCATGTTTCTTGTATTTTTTAACGACTACTATAAAATACCTGTTTTTGTTCAACTATGACGTCATATTTTACTAAGTGAAATATTTATTAAAAATATAATTCTTGTTTATTTCTTTTACTTCTAATTATTTCCCCTATTAACGAAACGAATATCCGTGTTTAATATTTAATAAAAAGTACTATATCTATAGTTATTTTAATTCTGACGTCATATTTATTATTATTTTTTTTTTCATAGTTTAATTTTTCGAATGGAAATTGCTCAATTGAAACTTATTGCAGATGAAAAATTATTATTCCAAGTTTTGATTTTTTTTTGGCAACAATAAAGGAAATTGCTTAAATTTTATTTAAAAAATCCCTATTGATTCTGTATGAAAAAGAAGGAAATTTTGAATTATTAAGGAAAATATTTGAATAAAATTAATAAAACATAGCCTATGGGGTTTTTTTCTGGGCTATGCTATATTTATACGCAAAGATACAAAGAAATTAATTAATTCATAAGTTTTGATATTGACTTCATTTAAATTTTTCACACGCTTTCAAATTTATAGCATTATAAGGATAAGGATTAAGATGAATGGTTGCTTAGCAACCATTAGAAGAAAATAAAGAAAATGAAATAAATACATTTCAAATAAGTAAATCTCTAAAACAAATTAGTCTATATTATTGGAACACATTTATAAAAAATCTCCAAAATTTACAGCAATAATTTTAAAAATCTGACAAATGCGTTGACAAAATTTCAAAATAATACGAATAATTTAACTGGTAAATTTTAGTATTCATTTATCATTGAATTCCATTAATCAAATGTGTCATTTTCTCTCAGAGGAAAAAAATGAAAATCATTGGATTAGCCATAGAAAACATTATTACGCGAAATAAAATATTCTATATCTTCCGAACGAATGAATGAAATCTAACAAAAAACTATACAGCTTAATCCCAGTGTCTCACTAACATACCCACTTAATTTCAAGCCAATCGAATGCTTTTTACGGAAGTTATCGCGGAACAGACAGACAGACTGACAGACAGACAGACAGAATCCAAAAAATTTCGTGTCTCCAAAGTAAGCCTTCAACTGACGTTTCGGCAAAGATTTTTTATAAATGTGATCCAATAATATAAACTAATTTGTTTTAGAGATTTACTTATTTAAAATGTATTTATTTCATTTTCTTTATTTTCTCTTAATGGTTGCTAAGCAACCATTCATCATAATCCTTATTTTTATAATGTTATAAATTTGAATGCGTGTACGAAAATTTAAATGAAAGCAACCTGATGAGTCAAAACTGGTGAATTAATGGGTTTGTATCTTTGTGTATAACTATAACATAGACCAGAAAAGAACATAGGCTATATTTTATTAATTTTATTCACATATATTCCTTAATAATTCAAAAATTCCTTCTTTTTCATGCAGAATCAATAGCGATTTTTTAGATAAAATTTAACCAATTTCCTTTATTGTTGCCAAAAAAAAATCAAAATATGGAATAATTTTTCAACGGCAATAAGTTTCAATTGAGCAATTTCCATTCGAAAAATTAAACTAAGAAAAAATAAATATAACGTCAGAATTAAAATAAAAATATAGTACTTTCTTAAATATTAAACACGGAAATTTGTTTCGTTAATAAGAATTTTTCTGACAAAAATGGGGGCATAATTAGAAGTAATAGACATAAAAAATAATTATATTTTTAACAATTATTTCACCTGATAAAATTTGACGTCATAATTGAAGCAAAACAGGTATTTTATAGTAGTTGTAAAAAATATTAGAAACATGGATAGCAATAACTCATGAATAATGACGTCATTGCTGAAATTTCAGTGAAGGCTTATTTTGGCGACACAAAATTTATTGTTTTCCACCTGTCAGTCTGTTCTGTCTTACTATCTGTCCGCGATAACTGCCACAAAATGCAATCAAAACATCTTTTTTTCGGAAACAAAATTGTAAAATCCTAGATTACTGAGTTTACACTTTCAAAAGTTCCTGATACGTCAGATTAAATGTTTGTGGTGGGCAGATATGTAGAAGTATGACTATAATGAAAAATGTTTATTAAAACTGTTACTTATCCTTATAAATCAAAATGTATAAAGAAATACAAGATATACGATAACCATTAGCAAATTGATAGAAAGTTACAAATTTAAATTTAATGAGATTACGGGGGGTTCAGGTGGGCGCTGCCCCCCTGAAGAAATCTACTATGTTATAGTAAAGAAACAAAAAGAATAGATCATGAAAATTTCAGAATATCCTAACATAACTAAATCTTTTATTTAACGCTTTTGATGGCTGAAAACTTTTTATTCTTATTTTATTCTTATAAATAATTACGTAATTTGAAAATTTTAAATTACAGTTTCCAGGAAGTTGAATATTACCCAAAGTGTTTTAAAAAAAATGATGTGCAAAGCTGACGTTGGCGCTCCTGATCTGCAGATTTATTAATTTATTAAGACTGGTTCAAAATGGCACATATTTTGAGGTACTTACGTATTAACGCCACTGCAGCTACACATATGGCAGTTTTTGAATACTACCAATCTACACCTAAAATTTCGACAAAATTACGATAAAATAAAACACTTTATTTAAAATTAAAATACTTTCAAAATTCAAAACACTTTATTTAAGAATAAAGTAGTCAATCGGATTTCAGTTGAAAATGAGATGATATAGAGCTTAACATGATTCTAAACAGTCTTTTTTTTGGCAAATCCCAAATATGCTTTTTCATAGCACTAAAAAATGGCATCAAAAAACAGCAAACAACAAAGCAACAAGAAATCTAAAAGATAACTGTGAACAACAAAATTGTTCGTTATTGGCACATTAGCGCAACTTCTGCTGTGGTGGAGTTAATACGTAAGTATTTATTTTGGTACTCATTCCTTTTAATCATATAAGAGTTCCACAATTTATGTAATGAAATTTTTAAAATACCCTTTTTTATGAAAACTATAGCATATTTTTAATAAATTAAAATTTGTGAAAATTAAATTACTTACATTCAATTATAAAAGTATTTTTCAGAGTGAAGAATTCAAATGCACAATTTATTCTTATTATTTGAAATCATTTAAACAGACTATATTTACGAGTTTGAAAAAAACACAATTGATTTTTTTTTGTAAATTGGCAACAAAAGAATTGTAAACAAATAAAATTAATTGTTATTAATTAATTGTACAAATAATATATTTTACATATTATTTAAATTAAAGAAATAATGTCTAATTTTTATTAAAAGTACTTAATTTCCATTCATGAACCTTACTTTATTTCTTCAAAATCGATTTTTATATTATCTGTCTTCATAAGTACTTTGCCTTTTTGATGTTTTGTGACTTTCTTTTTCTTCAGATTTTTTTCTGATGTTCAATTTCTTCTGTTTTTTTATATTTGTTATTGTTATTATTATGTGTAAAACTCTTTTTTATCATTCTTCTCTTTCTAAACTACATTTAGAAAATAAAATGTAATATAAATTGTTTTATAATGTTAAAATTACACTTCCTAGTGTTATAAATATGTTGTTTTTTTAATCATTTTATTAAAAAATATATCCCATTAAACATATACCAAAGTTAATACAAAAATATAAAATTTGTCTACCATACAATACTTAGGCAAAACCTAGCTATACCCCAAATTATCCAATATCAGAAAACAAACTGTAGTAATAAATACGGTTCTAAAATTTATTCTTTGCTTTTTATATATATCAGTCATTTAGATGATCCAGAACAACTCTGAACTAAAATTCACAATTTTCACCAATAAATAATCATTAACAGTTTAGAATACTTTTATTACAAAATTAGCAGGCGTCGTCTGCTGCACTGGTCTGCCTATACAGATGAATCTTTGATTTTTACTAGTAGGTTTTTTTATAGAACAGACATAGCCCTATGCAATTTACAAAAACTGTAATTCAAATTTTGTCTAACTAACAATGTAAGTCTCATCAAAATCCGTCTATTAATAGTTTTTACAAAGACTAATCTTTCATAATCGGGTTTACGTGGTTATAGAAATTTATTTCAAAATATCTGACTAACTCTGTAGTTCAGCATTGTAGAGCAATATGCAATATACTAAAACCACCCTTGAAAAATTATCTGACTTATAGTGCAAGATCCTTCAAAATACGTGTAATAGATTTTTAAAAAATGAATAATATTCTACAAATGAGTTTTACTGATTATTGAACTTTTTCCCGTAATTCAATAAATAAGTAACATAAAACAATATGAAGCATTCTAGATGCTTCAAAAAAATTATTCCATAAAAATACTTTGAGCACAACTCAGGTTATCAACAACCAGAACGAAATACCAATTTGCATTTTATATTTAAAGTAAAAGCAGACAGATGTAAAGTCATAAAAATATTGATCATTAAAAATTTATGAAACAGAATGTTACTTTTAAATATCTTTGCTCATTAAATGACATAACTGAGTCAGACTGACATAAATTTAAAGAGGTTTCAGTGCAAGAATGTTGTGATTTACGATTATATTTACCATAAGTGTAGTTAATTTTGTGCCGAAGGAATCTCACATAACTGTATTCGTTAGACTTGTATTCCGATTATAGAACTTTCTTCATCTTAACTTTTAAAATATTTTAATAAAAGTGCTATGTTGAAAGGAACAGATGTCACATACGCACAACACTGGCACAATCTTTTGAACATTTCAATAGTCTGGCAGAATCTTGTTTTCTAATACCAGTTACATACATATTTTTAAAAAGATAATAGTAACAATAAATAAAAAAAGTTCAATTAATAACTGTAGAACAAAACAATTTACTTTATTTTAAAAAGGAATAAAAAAAGTAAATAAACAATTTATTAATGACTAAACCACAACATCCGAGTTACCATGTCAAGCAATATAATGACACTTCAGCGCCAATTAAGTACCCTGATGCATATATATCACAGTGGCGTCAGAAGAAATTTTGTGCCAATGTAGTGCATATATGATATCACTGCTGCTTCAAGCTATATACCAGCAGCTTGCAATTAATTTTATTGTGTATTTTCCTCACCGCTGCTATAAATGATACTATAAATGCTGCAATTTAAAAGTTCGATACATTTATGTTACATCACTATATTGTCGCCAAGCGTGAAAGTTGGTGCCAAATGAAATATTCAAACTGTTTATCATCGTTAGTGTGAAAGTAATCATTTTTAACCCTTTAATTCCCATGCTAAAACACGTTCTAGAAATTATGTAGTTCATTTCACACCAGAAAAATTCAATGGCTAATTTCGTTTTATTTAAATACAGAATGTTCTGTTATTGAATAAAGCAAATATTGTTGTTTTAATTTTCTGGTGGGAACTGAAATATACGGATTAAAATATCTCGGGCGGTGTCGGGCGGTTTGGGATCCAGAGGGTTAAAATATAGCATCTCAAAATTACATAGCTTCGAGTTTTATTTTATTAAATAAAGAATATGTGGAAAGTAAAAAAAAAAAAATATTTACAATAAAATATATTTTCAATATCTCCATGTAAACTTCAGGCATGAAATTGTAACTGTTTCTTAGCACTGTAGTAAACATCGTCATTTTTGTATCAGGGGAAAATGTGAGTTATAACTCAATAAAAAAATATTTTTTATTCCAGAAATGGTAAATTTAACAGTTTTGCATAGTTACGGTTAAATAATAATTGAAAAGAAAAAGCGTTTTCAATAAAAAGTAGGTTACAATGTTCGAAATAAAAATTATTTGCACATTTGAGTTGAAATAAATAGTGATTAAGGGTATATTTCAGTCCAAACTGATTACATTCTAATTTATTTATAAATTCCTTTTTGCTCTCAAATGCATCAAATTGCCAAATTTTCTTACTTAAACACTGCATAATGTGCCATGTTTCTGAACTTTTTTTTATAAATGCAGAACATATTGCAAAAAAGGCTGTCAAAGTTGGCATTTTGAACCGATTTTTCCAAAGCAATATATCTGGGAACAAAAAAAGGGTCATACTGAGGAAATAATCACTTATAAATGAAATTTTAATTACTAATTGAGCAAAAAAAAAAAAAAAAAGACACGACCTCTTATACGTACATCTCTTCAAAAATCCCCTCAAAAAGTTTGATGTTTTTAATTTTAAAAATGAGTCTGAAAATGTCTTAGAAGTTTTTGAGCTCTTCAGGATGGAAAAATATTTTTTCAAACACATCATTATTATACATTTTGGCATGATGCTGGTATAGAAGAAATTTATCAAAATGTATCCAAAAAATTATAATTCCAAATTACGGCAAATTTTCGTAAAGTGGATTATGGAAGACGTCGCGTCAGATCAATATAACCCTCGATTTTATAAATACGCTGAACCATGCCAATCGTTGATAGAATCAATTATTTAATTTTACCACCTTAATAGATATGTTATAAACTAAAAATTTACTTTCAAATTTTGTTGATTTTATATTCAACTGTTACAGCTAGACATTTCCCAATGTAAACATATGCGTCATTGCGATGGTATTTTTGTCTGACTTGCAGAATATTTTAATATTAGCAATATTTCTGACATAATAAACAGTCCACGCAGCTGTCATTTTTTGGTTACCAGCATATTTTTTTCATTATTCTTTGTATAGGTTGCTAGAAAAATTGTAACAAAAAGTAATATTTTTTGGCACAAAAGTAATATTTCTAGGCATATCTAATAAATTACCAAATGTTGTGTACTTATTTGTCATTTTTATTGTATTCAGTTCATTTTGAAACATAAATCTTTCTCTCATTTTATTTTGAATACATATATGTAAAATAGTTATATTACATACATTTAAAATAACACGACTTTCACACATTTCATTAAAAATACAAAAGAAAAAGGAAAGATGAGTTCCTTGTCCTTTTCTCATTGACACAATTGGTGAATATGTCGAATTTTTTTCAGAAATAAAATTATTCTTCCATCGTGAAAAAAAAAAAAAAAAAAAAAAAAAAAAAAAAAAAAAAAAACATGAATTCAGTAATATTAACAAAAATTACAAATAAAAATAAAAATGGAATTGATAAAAAAGAAAAGTCCAATTTTGACTCTGTATCTGAACTGAATGTTTCTTTGTTTACTGCTATAAATTACGTGTAGAGTTTAGAGAATTGCCAATTAAGAGAGTCTGCTTCTATTGTACTTAACATTGTGCATCAAATATCAAAAATATTGTATATCAAATGCAGTCAAGAATCAATAATCGGAGTACCCATAATCCACGATTTTCTACAATTCCCCTTACTTTACAAATGTAAACAGTTAAGAAAATTTAAAAATTTGTGGTCCAAGATTGATTTTTTAAAGCAAATAGTAAAAAATTTGACAAAAAAAATCATAATAAAACAGACATTTTTTAAATATAACTCTTATATTTTATACAAATTAAAAAAACAAACTGTATTATAGAACATATGTATATATAATTATTTTTATTTAAGCACACTCAATTTTTTAATAAAATGATATATTGAGATAGCATATTAAATTAATTATTAGATTTCATATCTATCTTTTCATATTATACAGTTTATAAAATTAGAATGATATCTAGGAATAATAAAATGACACATAATCCATAACAATCTATAATCTGCAATATTCCATAATCCATGCAACCTTTGGCCCCAACTTCTGAATCTTATAGAAATTTGACTGTACTTCATTGACACTAGTATAGATATAATGGTTACTGTAATTACATGGTTTGTACACAATTCTGGTAAAAAAAAATTACTTGCCTTTCTCAGTAAAAATCCATCTTATATATTATTGTAAAACTCAATACAATGGACAATCTTAAATTATTTTTATTATTTTTTTAAGTATGCAATGAAAGAATTTTTAATTACTTTCATTATGATGCTAGTGTTCTGTAGTGTTTTTACATTTTATTTTAAAATTTTAGATTGGATAAATAATGAATTTAAATTTTCTTCAGTTATGACCACAATCGAGACACTGATGGAAAGTAGTACATCAAAAATTCTCTCACCACTTCAATTATTAAAGAAATGCCCTCACTTTTTGACCAAATTTTTTAATTGCATGACCCCTAGGAATCCTCAATTAGTGATCTTGGCATCACTGTTGGTAGAGAGTATTTTTCTTAAATAGGTAATATAAGAACATTTGGTACGACTTAGTTATCTCATCGACCAATTTCGCCAAATCATACCAATCACTAAATCATACATATCGATATAATTTTATTTGAAATAACAAAAACTTAGTGGAATATTATTAAAAGAATAATAAAAAGTCAAATTAAAAATCACTTGATGCTGTTTTAAACATGTGTATCGTATTTCATGTAATTGAATGTGACATTCATGATCATTCATTATTGGCATTTAATCTTATAGATTGGTGACAGATTTTCGGTCGACGGGATAAGCAAGTAGTTATATGCCGAACATTTTTCCAAGGGTAAAGAAACAATCAAAAATATTTTTTATCAGAGCAACCTAAATTACATCATGAAGATGATGGAATTTTAACATTTCAGGTTCTCAAAACCCTTGCTATTTTTTTAAGCTATTCTAATATTTTGGGTAAATTTTATAACATTCATATGTATTATATTATGTGATTAATAACTGTTCGGAAAAATATTTTAAGGTTAATCATTTAAAAATATTCTTTTTTAACTTAACTCAATACAAATTCAATTTGTGAGGAATGCAATGATATAAAATTAAACATTTAAATCAAACTCTTAATCACAATTCAAATTAATTCCTTGTGTTTAACCCAAAAATCGTAACTTAAACTATATTTAAATAAATAGATGAGTGAAAATGTCTGCTAGAAAAAAATTTTTCATAATATTTTAAATGGTCAAATATCATTATTAAAATAAAAGTTGTGTACATGAAATTTTGTTGCTACAGATTGGTCAAGAATTTTACTACAGATTGGAGAATTTTATAAACAGTAAAAGAAAAACCACATCCTACCATTAATTTACTTTAGCAAAGAGGATGGATCACCACGTTTATGTTTTAAAAATTAGTCTTTATTAGAATCAGAGGATACGCGTTGAATATTATGTATGTTTTTTCTTTAAGCAAAGAGACGCCAACGCATTGAATGAATCACGAAAAGTTAGATGAATCAAAAATACAAAAGTACTTGATTCATAAGAATCAATGCCACTTTTAATGAATCATTTTGTCTTTCACGATTCATTCTTTTATTGGCGTTGTTGTCTCATCCTTTGTCAGGTAACATTTAAAACATAAATTTATTGCATTGCACTTTTTGTTAATGCTATGGTAGGTAGTTTCTTTGGTCAATACTTTACTGTTTGCTATATGATAAAGAGGGCACAAATTTCATTCACTTTTTCTGATCCATCACTGAGTCATTATTATAATGTTTTATTCATAACAGATAATTCCACTTATTATTATTTATTTTTAAATAGTTTAGTTTAATATTATTCAAATTTGAATTTAGATACAGCAAATTGCTTTGATTTTTTTTATGTTTATTTTTAAAACATTTTGTTGCTTATAAATTGAATTTGATTGTATTCTGTTCAATTGAAACTAAATATTTTTTAATAATTGATCGCATAATGCAGTACTATTATGCTGTTTATCGAAATTGACATATAAAAACACATACATTTTTAATTGGACGCATCACTCACATGAAAACACCCTCTCTGTAATATTAATGCTTGGGCAGGTTTCTTTCGAATTTCTCACTTAAATTTGAATATTTTTATGTATCATTTCTTTTTGCATATGATAGCTGAGTTTCATCATCAATATGATATTTTTTTTAACTTTTTTAATTTTGGTTACAGCTTTTTCTTAAAATGTATTTTCAATTTCAAAACCATTCTTGAAATTGAAAGTACCTTTTTGAATCTGCAAACAAAATCTAAAAAGTAACAAATAGCCATATTTAAGATCTAGCTCAGCTATCTTATGCAAAAAAGGGTTTAAAAATATTAAAATTTAAACGAGAAGTTCTGAAATAACCCACCAATTGTTTAACATTAAGGAAAGGCTGTATTCATGTGTGTGTAGAGTTTCCTTAAGAAACTATTTATGAATCCTAGAACAAGTGATACACTGATTTGCAGATTTTACCTGTTGGGATGAAGAGTATTCTTAAATCAAAAAGAGTAAATGTGTTATTGTGGTGTCAAATATTGTGGATTATTGAATATTATGGATTATACATCATTTTATTATTTCCAGACAGCCTTTTAATTCTTTAATCAGTATAATATGAAAAGACAAATATGAAATTTATTATTCTATCTCAAAAAATGCTTTTTTAAGTTATTTTATTCAAAAATTTACATATATGTGCATTTAAATAAATGCATATATTCCATAGCGCTGCAATCCATTTTTTACTGTTAATAAAATTAACAGAAAGAGTTAAATTAAAAAAATGAATGTTTTATTATCCTTTTTATACATTTTTTTTGTTATTTATTATAAAAAATCATTTCTGGATCACAAGTTGGTAAATTTTCTAAATTGTTTATTTCACTGTTTATATTGGTAAAGTAATGCGGATTATAGAAAATTGTGGATTATCGATCTTTGACTGTATTATGGATTGTACATCATTTTATTATTCCTAGATAGCATTTTAATTCTATAATTAGTAGACTATAAAAATGCAAATGTAAAATCTAATATGAATTAATTTAATAGGCTATCTCAAAAAATGCTTTTTTAAAGTTATTTTATTAGAAAAATTATTATGTGTGCATTTAAGAATAACTATGTATGTTCCCTAATACAGTTTGTTTTTTATTGTTAATAAAATAAAAGAGTTATGTTAAAAAAAGTAGGCATTTTATTTTATAAAATATCATTTTTGAATCACAAGTTTGTAAATTTTCTTAACTGCTTATTTCACTGTTTACATTCATAAAGTGACATGAATTATAGAAAATTGCAGATTATGGGTGTGCGGATTATCGATCCTTGACTGTATATCATCTGACAACATTTATGCAAATATTATGTTCTTACATCTGACAGTAGTTGCTTCTTATTATTTTTATTCCATTCTAAAATTACATTTCTGGAACTTGCTTGTTTTTATGTGTGTTTTTTTATAGTTCAAAGTAATTATTTCTATTTATAATAATACATACTTTATTGCCTTCCTTATGACTTATCACATTCAATTGTTTAAACAGTTTTGAATTGCATTTCCCTATGAACGAAAACAGAAAAGCCAGTCTTACAATGGTAGAAAAACATGTGATCAAAATCACTTATAACTCAATAGGTAGTTTAATGATTATACAATGGAAAACTAAGTTCCATTCTAAATTGTTTCCATAGTCAGCATTTGTGAATGTGTCAAAACATTTTAGGTTTGTTGAGTTCAGCAGTCGAGAACTTTTCTATCACTATGCATTAGAAATCTCAAAGGGAAATCGTACATAGAATACCAAGAAAATAGAGCATTTTGATACCATTTTTAGTTTTTTTTTTTTTTTTTTTTTTTTTAAATCTTGGGAAATGCATTAAGTTAACGTTAAAAAATGCAGTTTTAGTCTCGACTGGAGAAAGCCATATCACGTGATGAAAGCAGTTTGGATGTCACTTCACATGTAAATAAACCTTCGCTGTATTTTCCCCTGTACTTTTCTATGAGCATAGTTTACGTTATGCTGAATTATTTTTTTCTTTTCTTAAAAATGATAACAGAAAAAACTAAAAGCAATGTAAACTGTTGGAATAAATAATATTGTGAATTCAAGTGAAAAAATTCCCCCCCTTGTTGTGCTAAGGATTTTCATTTTACAATCTTGATGTAGAAATAAAATATCGATATAATCTTATACTACAAATGTTTTATAGAAAAATATACTTTTCTTTTTCATATTAATACTCCACAATAGACCAATTAAAAAAAATGTAATTTAACAAATTGTAACAGCTATTTGGAAAATTATATTTTTAAAGGCTAAACTTTTAAACGACTTAGAAATAAATTTTATTTTTAAAAAAATAATAATAATAAACATTATTTTTATGATGATCAAAATGTTATTTACATAATAACAGATTCCTATATTACATACGCAATGGATTACAAATTAATATTCCTATAACAATCAAATACAAATTTTATGAAATTTCAGTTTTATAATTTTCAGTACTGCAAATTATTTAACTTCTAAACATCACACATTTTCAATTTTTACACCGTCGTATACAGAAAAAAATTTAATTTTAAATGCAATTTGTTTGAAAGCTGTATCTCAATTTGTTTTTAAGTTATTAATTTCTTTGTAGGTTTTCTAATATTTTATTTGTCATTGTGGTAACAGAAATATTTCATTTCTGGACATTAAATATGAATCAATCAGATAATAAATAAAATAAAAAACAGAAGTATTTCATTTTTGGATACTAAACATGGATTAATCTGAAAAGGAATAAAATAAAAAAACTGCAGAATTCAACCAATAAAAAAATTCAGATTTTTCAGTTCTTTACCGAGGACAACTATTTTCCAAATAAATCAAACCTTGTTAACATGAACATGCACGTGAATTACTTTTAACATGAATTAAAAAAGGTTATCCCTAAAATAAAACCTCTATAAAAAGGATTACAAAGATTTGATACTGATAACATGAATAAAATTTTGATTCCCCTTGAGATTCATCTTAATGAGGTTCGACTGTAGCTAAAAAGCATACAGAAATTACATAAATTCCCCAACCACATTTAAAATTTATTGGTTTTAATTTATATTTTAAAATTTTTCTAGATTTTTATAAATTAAGATGAAAAAAATACTAGTTTTCAAAACAATTTCTCAATTGTATTGCATTCAGCTTTATTTTACTGCATTTGAATTAATTCTCTTTTTTTCTGATGGGTCCATTTGATAAGTGTGGCAAGCACTGACTTCAGCAAGAAAAATCTGTGTAAACTCTGAGATTAAAATGTTAAATTTTTATTTTTAATTTTTTACACATTTAACTTGTAACTGTGTAAAGAGAAAATTATTTTTTTTTAATGTGCAGAAGTCCAAACAAATTTTTTTGTTTTCAAGAAATTTTTTTATACCTGACAAAGTGACTTTTCCAATTTATGATGTTATTTATTATTAATACAGTTGTATTAATTATAAATAATATCATAATTTTGTGGTGATAGTACAGTAGAGGACCTATTATCCGGAATTCCGAAATCCGGAAGGACCCGAAATCCGGAAATGAAGGCGATTGAGAATGGAATGAATCATGAAATGAATGAATCATGATTCTTTGATTAAATGCGCGTTTTTTTGAGATTTTTAAATAAATTTCATGCTTTTTGGCTTTTTTTTCAAAAGTCACCTTTTTTCTACGTTTTTCCGACAGAATTTACGTTTTTTTTTAAACGCAAATTTTTTCAAGTATTGCTTCAAGTTTCAAAATTCATAATTCATTCAAAGATTCATGATTAATTCATTTCATCATAATTCATCTCCATAAAAATACGCAAATTTTTTCAAGTATCGCGAAAAAAACTCTGCAAATTTGTCAAATATCGCGATAAAACCTTGCAAATCCCGTCAAATATCGCGAAAAAATCCTGCAGATATCTCACAAAATATGCAAATTTTTTTAAACGATCGCGGAAAAACCCTGTGTAAGCGCCCCCCCTCTAATTATTTTACTATTCTTCGTCCCCATTGAGGGCGGATTAACGGTATTAATATATATATATATATATATATATATATATGTATAAAGTCAGTTAGTAAAACATCCGGATTTTGAAGAGCTCTGAATTTTGGATGTCCGGATTTGAGACTTTGTAATATAGTACAAGAGTCAAAGTTGTAGCTTAGTGTTTTTTCCCACAGACTTCTCATACAACACACTTTTCATTCATATTCTAGATAGCAGTGCTGTAATTTTGTTATTATTTTTAAATTTTCCGTGTTTTTTTTTTTGAAGGGGGGGGAGTGTCGAATTTCGGACAGACCCGAAATCCGGAAAATTCCAAAATCCGGAAAGCCCTCGGTCCCGACGATTCCGGATAATAGGTCCTCTACTGTAAATATTTTTGGTAAAGAACGTCTCATACAAAACAATTGTTAATTGTATTAATATAAAAATCGATATATTTGTCATAAATCAGCCAGGTTAAACTCAGGCCAAAATTATAACTTTTTTTCAGGACAGCCCTGTCTTTACTACAAACTTTCAGCTGTTTTATTTAGAAAGAAAATTTTTACTTCTTTCAAGGGAAACAATAAGTTCAGTTGTATTATAAAGAATTATATACAGTAGCAGGGCTTGAAATTCAATTTTTTGAAGGAGGGGAGTCTCCCTACCAACATTTATAAATGGAGGGGAGTTTGGCTGTTTGGGAGGGAGAAAAAATGTTTAAAATTCGCCATTGTTTTATGTGCTATTTAAACAATTACCAGAATACAGACATAAAAAAATATCACTGAAGCAATTTTTATCAACAATTCAGAATAATTATGTGAAATGTGTAAAAAAACTTTTATACTGTCTAATTTTTACTGGTGGTAAATTCCTTCCCAGTGCTAATTATTTTTGTCACAGATCTAATTACTATTTTAATAATAATTAATAAAACTTCTAATTAATTTAATAAATTTATATTTATAATTAATGATTAATAATTATAATTAATAATGTTATTTTTCTGTATTTTAAATGTGCAAGATACAAATTTAATCATCAAATAATACTTATTTAAGTGTAGAAGATAAGAAGTATCACTATTGTTTGCATTTCTTTAAAAAGGGGGCAAGTCAAATTCATCGAAAAAGACTTTCTTAAAAAATGAATACTTTGTTGAGTAAAGGGATATTTTTTGTTTAATGAATGGCTGCTTTCAGGAATTGCACTCACTCAGAAAGATGAGTCATTAGAATCAGTCAGAAACTGATTTTAGAGCAGCAAAGAAAAAAATGTATATTGAAGCAGGAAAATTAGTTTGTTGAACAGAAAAATGAACTCCCCGTTATATTATTTTGGGGGGAGGAAGGAGGGAAAGATTCCCTTTGACGAAAGTTGATTTTTTCGCTATCTTTTGATGAAATCTGTCTTTTTTTTACGATCTTTTCACAAAATCCGCCGGTTTTTTGGGATTTTATGACGAAATTTGCCGTTTTTTCGCGATCATTTGATGAAATCTGATGTTTTATTGCGATTTTTTTTACGAAAATTGCCGTTTCTCGCGATATTTTCGGGAAAATTGTTGTGTATAGTGAATCTTTTGTCAAAATTTGTCGTTTTTTGCGATTTTTGGAGGAAATTTGATGTTTTTCGGGAATTTTCTGAGGAAATTTGCCGTTTTTTGTGATCTTTTGATGAAATCTGATGTTTTATCGCAATTTTTTTACGAAAATTGCCGTTTTTCGTGATTTTTTGGGAAATTTCATAAATAAAGTTTCATAGTGAAAATAATAAAAACATAGTTCAATGCATGTGAATATTTATATACATTCAATTAAGTTTTATATTAATTCAATTTATACTTTCTTGTTAATTATAAATAAAAAGCATATTTAGAAACATAAATTATTAAAAATACATTTTTAAATCTAATATAACATTCTACAATAACATAGGTACATGCAACTATTTTATCCTTTAATATATCACATACTTAAATATCTTAATTATTTTTTCTGATATTTTTGTATGAAACTAAACTATTATTTTATTGGAGCAGTGTAACTAGGGAAAAATTCCATATCCTGTTCTGCATTTTCTCATGATAAATGTTTCAAAGTGGTTGTTGCGTTCTTCAACAATGGAATTTTTTTTTAAATTTAATTGATGCTACTAGTGGATAAATAATAACTTTGCATACATATTTTCGTTATAATTATTTTTTTCAAATTTATAATTTTCTGGCCTTTTTTTTTTCTTTCAGAAAAAAAGCAAAAAATGAAAAAAATATTATTTCAAAGTGAAAAAAATAGTAATTATTATTAGTATCATTTCAATAATTGCAGCAGGCTTTTTTAATTAAGCAGTTTTATAGCATCTTTGTTAAAATATTGTTTTATTAAGAAATCCTTATTTTGTTATGGTATACAGTAGACTCCCTCAAAGCTGCAACCCTAAAATCCACACATAATTTACAAATGCAAACAATGAAACTTTTAGTTCAGATGTAAGGACAAATATTAACTTCTTTATTTTTAATTCAATTCCATATATTTTTCAATGTGTAATTTTCATGAATATTACTGAACTCGTGCTTTTTCATAAAAGAAGAATATAAATTCATTTCTAAAAAAGTTCAAGTTATCGTTGATATCACTGGTAATTGCAATCTTTTCACCAAATATATTTATATATTAATAAATCTTTTTTGATTATTAAGTCTGGCTGACCTAAAATAAAACTTCCTCATTTTATGATTTTGAAGTGAATTAGTAATGTACCTTTATGAGACGAGTTTAATTGAATATTTTAGAAAAAATACATCCAATCTTTATAATGAACATTTAATTGTGTATTACTGTTTAATTACTTGATTTTTGCTTTTAATATTTTAAAAATTACATCTTAAATTTTATTATTTAAGTGTATTACTTTACTTATTTTAATATTTTACTATACTGAAGGCATTCATTATAATTTTGATTGGATTATTAATTACATTTAAATCATTGTTTAAAAAATTTAAACAAAGCAATGACCAGAAATCCACACAAACTCTGGTCTGAAAGTGTGCAGATTTCATGGAGTCTACTGTATTAGCCGAAAAACCTGGTTTATCCAGGAGTACTGTAAATGTTAATGGCATGTTTAGATCTTAAACTAGTCAAACGTTGCTCAGCTAAACACAGTAGACTCCCTCAAAACCACAAAGCTTGGCACCAGAAATTGTATAGATTTTAGAATTTTGTGAACTTTTGTTGGTCTTTGCAATATTTACAATTTTTAAATTGTAATTTGAATATAATATTTAATGCAATCGAAACTATAAAAAAATGCTTACAATATAATAAAATATTAAAATAAGTAATAAACTAAAATAAGAATTTTTAAAATATTAAAATGATTAAAATATTAAAAGCAAAGGTCAAGTTAATAATCAATAACATATGATTAAATATTCATTATAAAGATGAAATGTGTTATTCCTAAATTATTCAATGATTCATATTGTACATCAACATGCGTCATAAAGGTACATTACTAATTCACATCAAAATCATGAAATAAGGAAGTTTTATATAAGGTTTAGAAGACTTATTAACCAAAAAAGGTTGATAAATACATAAATATATTTGGTAAAAGATTGTAATTACCAATATCTTGAATTTTTTTCAGAAATAAATTTATTCTTCCATCATAGAAAAAAAAAGAAAAGAAAAAACATGAATTCAGTAATATTTTAATAAAAAATAAAAATAAAAACTGAATTGATATAAAGAAAAAGTCCAAATTTTTCTCTGTATCTGAACTAAATGTTTGTTTGTTTACATCCATAAATTATGTGCAAAGTTTAGAGAGTTGCGGATTTGAGGGAGTCCGCTTCTATTGTACTTCATATTGTACATCAAATATCAAAAATATTTGATAATAACCTTAGATACGAGCCTTAAATACATTTAAGGCTCGATAATCAGCAATTTTCTATAATTCGTGTTACTTTACAAATGTAAACAGTTAAGAAAATTTACAAATTTGTGGTTCAAGATTGATTTTTTAAAGCAAATAATAAAAAAATTGACAAAAAGCATCATAATAAAACAGATATTTTGTCCATATAACTCTTATATTTTATATAAATTAAAAAAACAAACTGTATTACAGAACATGTGTATATGTGATTATTTTTATTTAAGCGTACATTATATATATATATTTTTTTAATAAAATGATATATTGAGATAGCATATTAATTTAATTATTAGATTTCATATTTATCTTTTCATATTATACAGTTTAAAAAATTAAAATGATGTCTAGGAATAATAAAATGACACATAATCTATAACAATCTATAATCCACAATATTCCATAATCCACACAACATTTGGCCCCAACTTCTGCAGATTATAGAACTTTGACTGTACTTCATTGACACTAGTATAGATATAATGGTTACTGTAATTACATGGTTCATACACATTTCCGGTAAAAAAAAATTAACTGATCTTTTTCAGTAAAAATCCATCTTATATATCGTTGCAAAACTCAACACAATGTACAATCTTAGTTTAGGTAAATATTAAAAAAAAGGGGCATGCAATGAAAGAATTTTCAATTTTTTTCATATGATGCTAGTGTTCTGTAGCTTTTATACATTTTATTTACAAATTTTAGATTGGATTAATAATGAATTCAAATTTTCTTCATTTACAACCACTATCAAGATGCTGATGGAAAGTAGTACATCAAAAATTCCCTCACCACTTCAATTATTAAAAAAATGCCCTGACTCTTCACCTAAATTTTTGAATTGCCTGATCTCTAGGAATCCTTAATGAGTGATTCTGGCATTACTATTGGTATAGTGTGTTTTTTTGGAACAGGTGATATAAGAACATTTTTGTTAATATAAAAAAAAATAGAAAATATTTTTTATCAGTGCACTTCCTGGCAAAATAAATAGTATCATGACGATAATGGAATTTCAAAATTTCGGATTTTTACACATTTGCTATCATTTTTCTTTTTAAGCTGCTCTAATATTTTGGGTAAATTTTATAACCTTCAAATGCACTGTATTGTGTGATTAATTACTGTTAGGAACAAATATTTAAGGGTTAACCATTTAAAAAAATATTCTTATTTAACTTAACTCAATATAGACAAATTCAGTTTCTGAGGTATGCAATGATCTAAAATTAAATATTTAAATGGGTCAATCCATTTCAAGTGGTCCAGAAAATATAAAAATGGTCGCTCGACCATTTTTTAAAAATCTGAAATTTTTTGTACAACAACCCTAACATGAAGAAAGTTCAAAATGACCGTTCTTTTGATTTTACTATTTTTTGTTTGTGCATGGCGGCCATCTTTATTTCATAGTGTGCAGCGATTTTCTCAGATACTAGGGTACACAAAATTGTAAATATCTCGTCTTCTATTTTCCCAATTGAAATGGGGTTTGCAGCATTTTGTTCACAATAAAATAGGCTAAATATACAGTGATAGAAAATTTTTGAAAAATAAATTTTTACAGGTGAAATTTTAGCACAAAATGTACGATTTTTTCCAAAATCTATCCGTTTGCAAGAGGAAAATTTTCATGCAAGGGAAACTGTCAACCTTACACAATTTTTTCTACTAATAGATCAAACGTATGTGTACTCATACACCAAATCCCAGATCTGGGAGTTAATTTCTCTTTGCGAAAAAAATTCCGAAATTCGTCAAAAATTTCAAAAATCGCACTTTTTAGGCTTTGATATCTCTGGTGGGGCACAAGATAAAAATCTGAAATTTCGGCCTATGATAGTATTGTGTAGTAGCATTATGTACAAAAAATTTCAAGAAGGAGATTTGAATACAAGCTGAGATATGATACGCAAAACATGCGAAAACAATACTGTCAAACTATTGTAAACCTACTATGTAATTGTTCAACAAGACTGTCAACATTCCACAATTTTTTCTACATATAGTTTAGAAGTGTGTGTACTCATACACCAAGTCCCATACCTGGGAAATGATTCCTCTTTCCGAAAAAAATTCCGAAATTCGTCGAACATTTCAAAAATTGCACTTTATTAGGCTTTGATATCTCTGGTGGAGCACGAGATAAAAATCTGAAATTCTGGCCTTTGATAGTATTCTGTAGTAGTATTATGTACAAAAAATTTCAAGAAGGAGATTTGACTACAAGCTGAGATACGGTGATTAAAAAAATGTTAAAAAATGCTATTACGAGTACATTAGTAGAAATGAGATTAGTCTCTTTTATTACAATATTTACACAGAAAATATCGTTTGTTGAAAACAGTTAAATAATAAACATTTAATTTACAAAA
The DNA here is from genome assembly GCA_964019185.1 of Maratus speculifer. Lineage (NCBI taxonomy): Eukaryota > Metazoa > Arthropoda > Arachnida > Araneae > Salticidae > Maratus > Maratus speculifer. The sequence goes on from OZ025296.1 coordinate 357,721,160, forward strand.
TACTATATATGCTGAACAAAAAGCTTAACAATATTTACGAGAGATGTTATGAGTTCGACCAGTTACTGTTGTCAGTCCATCAGGCTGTTCTTTCTAAAAATTTTATTTGAAGCCCCCCAAGTCTTATCATCCCTTGTTGACTTGAATGAAATTCTCTAGGTTTAATAATTTAAGCCATGTGAACTCGATCAGTTGTAATCCATTGTCTGTAATTTACTTTTCCTGAAATGTATTCCGAGTAAAATTGTTGCAATAGCATTTCTAGTAGATTTGTTCATCTGTACAAATAGTGTATTAGCTTAGCATACATTCTGAATTGTTTAAATCACACAGAAGCATTTGAAAAAGATATTTGTAATTAACATTTAACTTTATACCATAAATAATTAATTTAAAATTTTGGAGGTATGAACAATTACATAGTAAGTTACAATAATTTGGCAGTATTGTTTTCACATATTGTCCATGTCATATCTCAGCTTGTAGTCAAATCTCCTTCTTGAAATTTTTTGTACATAACACTACTACAGAATACTATCAAAGGCCAGAATTTCAGATTTTTATCTCGTGCTCCACCAGAGATATCAAAGCCTAAAAAGTGCGATTTTTGAAATTTTCGACGGATTTCGGAATTTTTTCCGCAAAGAGAAATCATTTTCCAGATCTGTGACTTGGTGTATGAGTACACGTACTTTTGATCTATTTGTAGAAAAAATTGTGCAAGGTTAACAGTCTTGTTGAATAATTACATAGTAGGTTTACAATAGTTTGACAGTATTGTTTTCGCATATTTTGCATGTCATATCTCAGCTTGTAATCAAATCTCCTTCTTGAAATTTTTTGTACATAACGCTACTACACAATACTATCATAGGCCAAAATTTCAGATTTTTATCTCGTGCCCCACTAGAGATATCAAAGCCTAAAAAGTGCGATTTTTGAAATTTTTGACGAATTTCGGAATTTTTTTCGCAAAGAGAAATTAACTCCCAGATCTGGGATTTGGTGTATGAGTACACATACTTTTGACCTATTTGTAGAAAAAATTGTGTAAGGTTGACAGTTTCCCTTGCATAAAAATTTTCCTCTTGCAAACGGATAGATTTTGGAAAAAATCGCACATTTTGTGCTAAAATTTCACCTGTAAAAATTTATTTTTCAAAATTTTTCTATCACTGTACATTTAGCCTATTTTATTCTGAACAAAATGCTGCAAACCCCATTTCAATTGGGAAAATAGAAGACGAGATATTTACAATTTTGTGTATCCTAGTTTCTGAGAAAATCGCTGCACACGATGAAACAAAGATGGCCGCCATGCACAAACAAAAAATAGTAGAATTAAAATAATGGTCATTTTGAACTTCCATCATGTTAGGGTTGTTGTACAAAAAAATTGAGAATTTTTAAAAATAGTCGAGCGACCAGTGCTGGACCACTTGAAATGGATTGACCCAAATGAAACTCTTCAAAAGAAAACTCCATGTTGAACCGAAAAATCGTAATTAAAACTATATTTAATTAAATAGATAAATGAAAATTCCTGCTAGAAAAAACTTTTTAATAATATTTTAATGGATCAAATATCAATAAAAGTTGCGATACATGGAAATTCGTTGCTATAACAAGATCAAGTCTTAAGTTAGGGAATTTTTAGTGAAGAATAAAACAAGAAACATATCCTACCATTAACTGACTTTAACAAAGTGGATAGATCACCACGTTTGTGTTTTAAAAATTAGCCATTATTACAATCAGAGGATACGCGTCGAAAATTGTATAATTTTTTTCTTTTAAAGCAAAGAGACCCCAACGAAACGACGCTTTGCAGTGGCTGAATCAATTCAAACGTGTTTGATTCATAAGAATCAATCCACTTTAAAGAATGAATCTGTCATTTACGATTCATTCTTTTATTGGCGTCGTTGTCTCTTGCGTTGTTTGTAATATCAGGTAACTTTTAAAACATAAATTTATTGTATTAAACTTTTTGTTAATGCTAAGGTAGGTAATTTCTTTGGTTTCTATTCAACTCAATACTTTACAATATGCTATTTGATAATGATGGCACGAAATTTAATGTGACGCAACTTTCATTTTTGCTGATCTATCATTGAGTCATTATTAAAATCTTTCATTTATAACAGATAATTCCGCTTATTACTATATATTTTTAAATAATTTAGTTTAATATTATTCAAATCTTAATTTAGATGCAACAAATTAGTTTGATTTTTTTTAATTTTTAAAACATTGTGTTGCTCATAAACTGAATTTGATCATATTCTGTTAAATTAAAACTAAATATTTAAATAATTGATCGTATAATGAAGTGCCTTAATGCTATTTATCAAAATTTACATATAAGAACACATACCGCTTAAGGGGATTCATCACTCACTTGAAAACACCCTTTTCGTAATGTTAATCCAGTCGGCCGGTTGTTTTCGAATTTCTCACTTAATTTTGAATATTTTTATATGCCATTTCTTTTTGCATATGTCATTTTGCTGAGTTTCATCTTTAAAATGATTTTTTTTTTTTTATTTATTTGATTTTGGTTACAGATATTTCTTAAAAGGTATTTTCAATTTCAAAACTGTTCACGGAATGGAAAGTATCTTTTTAAATCTGCAACCAAAATCTATAAAGTAAAAAATAGCCATATTAACCCTCCAAGCGCCTTGGAAAAGGGTAAAATTGTAATGTTGTTATCTCAACATTTTGTTTTAAATGTTAAAAAAATATGATTCTTTCAACAATATAAAAGAAAACTTTATTATAAGCATGAATGTATTGAAAATTCATTAGATTTATAGAATTATAATATTTTAAATATTGCTTATATTGCAGTGAAACCTGGAGCTTAGTATACCAAATATTACGTTCCAGACGCTTAGAGGATTAAAGATCTAGCTCAGCTATCTTATGCAAAAAAAAAAGTTTAAAAATATTGAAATTTAAGCGAGAAGTTCTAAAATAACCTGCACATAGGTTTAACATTAAGGAGTGGCAGGGCCGTAGCTAAGGGGGCGCTATGGGTGGCTCAGCCCCCCAAAATATTTTGAGCCCCCCCCCCCCCTGAAAAAGATTCCAACGTCACAAAATGAATTTCTGTTCCAAAAATACAAATGAAATTCTGTTCAAAAATCTAATTTAGTTTTGAGACCCTTTCACAGTTTTGCAGAGTTACTAAATTGTATCTAAAATAAGTGTTTCAACACTCCCTCCTCCTATTTCTACATATGAAGCTAACAGGATTCAGAGATCTGCACGGGCTGATTTTCATTAACGGCATTCGGGCTGGGCCTAGTTGCTAATCTTTTCAGGCCACGCCGGGCTCAGGCTTTAATTTTTTTCCTGAAGTATCGGATTGGACCGGGCCGAGCCTAACTTATTTTTTCCGTATGAAGCCGAGACTGATTTTGTTCTTCCTAGTCTTCACGGACCAAAATAATCAGTTCCTGTTGAATTTTCCTGTATGAAAATCCTTTCCGCGACGTGGAAAAATCTGTTCATAAATCAGTAAAGTTTACCTTGGTCCAAAAATTTTTGCAAAATAGGCATATACTTTTAAGTCGTCATTATTCTACAATTAAACATTTGAATTTATTCTTTTTAAAGAATTGTAGATAACCAGGAGTCTTAAAATAAAATAAAACATGATTATGACGGAATTTTAGTTTAAACTGAAATCTGCAAATATCTTTTAAACTATTCATTCATACAAAAAGAATACAGTTGAACCTCGAGAATCCGGACCTCCAAATTCCGGAAATCTCTAAAATCCGGACATTTTTCCGATTTCAGTTTTATTAATTTTTAAAATAAGACATAGCTGTAATTTTCATCAACTGCAGTTAAATTCTGATAACTATACTAAAAATATATATATAGATATATTCTGGTTAATATTGTAATGACTTGCCGTTAATTAAAGACTTTATTATTACAAAAATTAAAAAGTTAAAAAGCGTTCAACAAAATTTACAGTAATGAATCATGATGAAATGAATGAATCGTTGAATTAATCATGAATTTTTATACTTGAAAAAATTTGGGTTAAAAAAAAACGTAAATGCTGTCGAAAAAATGCAGAAAAAACGGAGAAATTTGTAAAAAAAAGAAAGCCAAAACAAGCATTAAATCAATTAAAAAATCTTGAAAAAACGCACATTTCATCAAAGATTCATGATTCATTCATTTCATAATGATTCGTCTCACTCTCAATCGCCTTTGACAATCCGGAGGGAGGGCGTTTTCTCGGGATTTTTTTAAAATTTCAAATTTTTTATAAAGTGGGGAGGGGGCGTTTAATCGGGAAGAGCGGATTAACGGGATTTTACGGTATTATATAGCCATAAAAAAAGATTTTTTAATAAACCTCCAAAATCCGGAAAAATCGAAAATCCGGAATCGCCGCGGTCCCGACGGTTCCGGATTTTCGAGGTTCCACTGTACAACAACACGCAAGAAAAAAAAAAATATTAAACATTTACATCTGTTAAAAAGGAAACGTATTTTTTTCCTTCCAATGTCTTAAAAGATTTTAGTTTTACCATATACCATTTTTTAGATATTTTTATGTATTAATAATACTAATGATAACTGAAACATTTACATACAATGAACAAAGGTTCATTAAAAGCCTAAATATTGCAGCCTATGGCACCTTTTGCATAAAAAGAGATTACCGTAAAATCCCGTTAATCCGCCCTTCCCGATCAAATGCCCCCTCCCCACTTTATAAAGAATTTGAAATTTTCAAAAAAACCTGAGAAAGCGCCCTCCTCCCGATTCTCAAAGGCAATTGAGAGTGGGATGAATCATTTTGAAATGAATGAATCATGAATCTTTGATGAAATGTGTGTTTTTTCAAGATTTTTCAATTGATTTCATGCTTGCTTTGGCTTTTCTTTACTAATTTCTCCTTTTTTCTGCGTTTTTTCGACAGAATTTTACGTTTTTAAATTAAAAAAACCCAAATTTTTTCAAGTATCAAAATTCATGATTCATTCAACGATTCATTCATTTCATGATGATTCATTCCTGTAAATTTTGTTGAATGATCGCGAAAATAATCCCGTGTAAGTGCCCCCCTCTAACTATTGTACGATTTTTCTTTGCGTTTGGGGGGGCGGATTAACGGTATTTTACGGTATATACATGAAAAAAAAAATGTCTAAGATAAGTTCTTTTGATCTGAACTCTTCCGTTAGAGTAAAGATCAATGTTCTGTAGAAATTCACCCGAGCCGGCCAGGTTCGGGCAGAATTTTCATTTTTTTTTCCGGGCTGGACCGGGCCAATATTTCTTTCGTTCAGGACGAGCTTGGGCTTGGAAATTTCGGCCCGTGAAGACCTCTAACAGGATGTTTAATTTTGCACCAGTTATACACTCAAAATTTTCATCATCATATACTTTTCTTAGCATAAAATGAAGTTATTACAACAGTTTAATAAGAAACATAATAACTACTATATGAACATGCACTAATTTATCTTTCTGCGCCAGAGAGTGACCAAAAAAAATTATGAGCCCCCCCCCCCCCTATTGTTCACTTCCAGTTACAGTCCTATGGAGTAGGGTATTCAAATGTGTGTAGAATCCCCTTATGAAACTATAGTTGAATCCTAGAACAAGTGATACACTCATTTGCAGATTCGGGATTAAGTATCATTTTGTGTTTAACAAAATTTCATATTAACAAGGTTCGATTATATTTGTTCAGAAAAAAACAGATTTGGTGATTATTATTTATTTTTTTAAAGTCATTACCAAATAAAATGCACAATTCTTTTATAAAAAAAGTCACCACAAAAAGGCATTTTGTAAATAAAATGGGTACTACCATAAAATATCGTTAATCCGCCCCCCCCCCAAATGTGACGAAAAATCGTAAAATAATTAGAGAGGGGTGCTTACACGGGATTTTCCCGCGATCGTTTTATGGGGATGAGCACGGGATGAATCATGAATTTTGATACTTGAAGCAATACTTGAAAAAATTTGGGGTTTAAAAAAAAAAATGTAAATTCTGTTGAAAAAACGCAGAAAAAAGCCAAAAAAGTACGAAATCTATTAAAAAACCTCGAAAAAAGAAACATCAATTTCATCAAACATTCATGATTCATTCATGTCATCATGATTCATCCCGATTTAGCAATTTTTTTTTTTGGGGGGGGGGAAGGGCACTTTCTCAGGATATTTGGAAAAGTTCAAATTTTTTATAAAGTGGGGAGGGGGGTTTGATCGCGAAGGGCAGATTAATGGGATTTTATGGTACTTGGTTATTTTGTTGACCAAAGAACCATTGCCAAACTTTAAGATTAAATGCCAATAATCAATAACCATGAATGTCACATTCAATGACATTCGATAAAATAAAGGTGTTTAAAATGCCATTAAATGATTTTTATTTTGACTTTATTGGTATTTTTATTAATATTCTACTAATTATTTGTTTTTTGTTATTTAAAATGAAAATTACTTCAATATGTGTATTTTGGCTATTAGTTTGTTCATTTGTACAATTTGGCAAAATGGGATAGCCAAGTAGTACCATAAAATGTTATGATTTTGGTTTATATATCTTGCGACGGTGACCACCTTGACGTCTTATTATTGTGCAATGCACTACCCACCCCCAACCGCCATCCGAGACAAAGTAAGTTGGGGATGGAGGGAGGGACAATCGTTAGTTTCATCCCCCACCCATCCACTAACCATTTTTCAGTGTCTTTAATTTGTCTAATTTCACTTTTAAATTTGTCTGGTTTTAATTTCTCTCAGTTTTTTTCCTTTTCTATTTAGAGTGTAAGACATTTGGTTCATAGGTACAGTCGTTTGATGCTATTCGTGGTCATTTATCAGCGACAGTTCTTACGTGCAAGAGTGTCTTACTGTTTGGGATGTAGGTAGGGGTCGCCACTTATATAATGTCATCACTTTAGAAATCTGCTCCTTCTCAATGGGGAAATTGTACATTTTTCAATTTAACTTGCATTTTATAGAATACAAAAGAAAGAGCATTTCGATACCATTTTTAGTTTTTTTTTTAATTTTTATCTTGGAAAATACATTTAATTAACATTAAAAAAAACAGTTTTAAGTTTGACTGGAGAAAGCCATGTCACGTGATGAAAGCAGCTTTGATGTCACTACATGTGTAAACAAACCTTTTGGTGTATTTTCCCCTGCACTTTTCTGTGAGGATAGTGGATAGTTTATAATAAGTGGGATGAATTTTTTCTTTTCTTAAAAATAATGGCAGAACAAACTAAAAGCATTGTAAATTTTTGGGAAAAATATTATTGGGAATTCAAGTGAGATTTTCCCCCACTTATTGTTCTAAGATTTTCATTTCATAATCTTCATTGTAGAAATAAAATATCAGTATAAGTTTATAATACAAATGTTTTATAGAAAAATATATTTTTCTTTTCTATATTAATATTCCACAATAGACTATTTTTTAAAAAAACATGTAATTTAACAAATCACGTCAACTATTTGGAGAATTATAATTACAAAGACTAAAATTTTAAAGACTTATAAATAAATTCTACATTAAAAAAAAATAATAATAATAAACATCATTTTTATAATGATCAAAAAAAGGTTTAAGTAATAACAGAGCCCTATATTTCATACGCCATGGATTAAAAATTAATATTCCTGTACAAATTTGAAATGAAATATTAGTTTTACAATTTTCGGTGCTGCAAGTTTTATAGCTTCTAAACATCACACATTTTCAATTTTTACACTGTCGTATAGAGAAAAAAAGTACTTTTAAATGCAATTTGTTTGAAAGCTGTATCTCAATTTGTTTTTAAGTTATTATTACGTTAAGTTATTATTTAAGTTAAAATCCCATTAATCCGCCCTTCCCGATCAAACGCCCCCTCCCCACTTTATAAAAAATTTGAAATTTTCAAAAAATCCCGAGAAAGCATCCTCTCTCTCAAAAAAATCGCTGAAAACGGATTGCTTGAGAACAGAAGAATTATGATGAAATGCATGAATCATTTCCAGATTTTTTAATTGATTTCATGCTTTTTTTTTTACAAATTTCTCCTTTTTTCTGCGTTTTTTCGACAGAAATTACGTTTTTTTTTTTTTTTTTTTTTTTTTTTTAACGTAAATTTTTTCAAGTATTGCTTCAAGCATCAAAATTCATGATTCATTCAAAGATCCACGATTCATTCATTTTATCATGATTCATCTCTGCAAATTTTGTGAAGCGACTGCCGAAAAATCCCGTGTAAGCATCCCCTCTAATTATTTTATGATTTTTTGTCATGTTTGAGGGGCCAATTAACGGTATTTTACGGTAAATTTTTTGTAGGTTTTTTAGCACTTTATTTGTCATTGTGGTAACAGAAATATTTCATTTCTGGACATTAAACATGCACTCATCAGAAAACAAATAAAATAAAAAAAGTGGTGGAATTCAAATGATAAAAAAATTCAGATATACTTTAGATTTTTCAGTTCTTTACCGAGGACAATTTTTTTTTCAAATAAATCAAACCTCGTTAACATGAACACGCTTAACGTGAATAACTTTCAACATGAATTGTTTTTGCAATACCCGGTGGAGACAAATAGAAAGATTTGATACTCGATTGCATGAATTACTGTTAACATTAACAACATTTTGATTCCCCTTGAGGATCATGTTAACGAGGTTCAACTGTAGCTAAAAAGCATACAGAAATTCACCAACCACATTTAAAAATTATTAGTTTCAATTTTATATTTAAAAAAATTTCTTGTTTTTTATAAATTAAGATATAAAAAGATACTAATTTTCAAAATAATTTTTTAATTGTATCGCATTCAGTTTGATTTCATTGTATTTGAACTACTTCTATTTTTCCTGATGGGTTCATTAGACATAAGTGTGGCAGGCACTGGCTTCAGCAAGGAAGACCTGTGTAAAATCTGAGATTAAAAAGCTAAACTTTTAGTTCTATTTTTTTTATATACATTTAACTTGCAATTGTATAAAGAGAAAACTATTTTTTTTTTAATGTGCAGAAATCCAAAAATTTTTTTCTTTTGCAAGAAATTTTTTTTATACATGAGTTAATTTATTATTAGTAATACAGTTGTATTAATAATAAATAATATCATAATTCCGTAGTGATAGTAATACAAACATAGTTCAATGCATGTGAATGCATATATGTATAACATATTCACATTAAATCAAATTTAGTATTAATTCCATTTATATAGTTTTTTTTTAAATATAAATGTAAAGCATATTTAAAAAAATAAATTAGTATTGAAAATACATTTCTAATTCTAATATAACATTCTACAAAAACGTAGCTACATGTAACTATTTTATTTTTTGATATATGGCATACTTAAATGTCTTAATTATTTTTTCTGATATTTTTGCCTGAGACTAAACTATTATAACTATTAGAGCAGTGTAATTAGGGAAGATTACCATTATCCTGTTCTGCTTTTATTGCCAATAAATGTTTTAATGTGGTTGTTGTGTTCTTCAGCATTGGAGTTTGATTTTTTTTATTATTGAAGCCACTAGCAGATAAATAACATCGAATACATATTTTCATTATAATTATTTTTTTCAAATTTATAATTATCTGGCTTTTTTTCAGACATATTTTTTTCTGTAGATGTAATATTATAAACATATCTAAATATTTGTAATATAATTTATTATATTACAAACAGCGTTTACTTTAATCCTGTTATAGCGAACCTGGTGTATAACGAATGAAAATTTTGGTCCCACCGTTTTCCTATAATATTTAATGCTAATTTATCCTTTTATAGCAAACAAACAACCGAAATCTTAAGAATCGGTTGTAATGAACAATTTTTTGCAGTCAATCTTTTTTTTTACTATTCTGCAATCTGGAAAACATGACTCTAATTTGATAAGAAAATATATGCCGGTTAGTGAAACATGGTGCAAATTAGTGATAAGTATTTTTATTGAAAAGAAGAAACAATTTAATTTTTTCACTTTTATAGATTCCATTCTGCAGGTGTGATCATGCCCACCCGTCAATCTTTTTCCATAACTCCTATCACAATTTTTTAGACATAAATGAAACTGACATATTTAACTAAGGTATTTAAGAATAGTTCGAGGTATGGTGGCATTAAAAACTATGTCTTCTTTGAAACAAGCAATAATCAGAAGATCTTTTGCTTAAATTATAATCTCTGGCATTCAGAGGATGATTAGAATAAAAAGAAGAAAGAAAAATTCAAATGATAAAAAAGTAAATAAAAAAATAATAATAAAAAGAAAATGAAACCACTTTTAAACATGCCTACAGTAACTGGTGATGGCAATCCTGAGTCTGGATAAAGTGCAATAGTTTTAGTATAGTCAGGAACATCCATTAAAATGTTTTGCACATTTATCCAAACTAGGGTCGGTCCTGATTTGTCAGGGTTATCAGGGCTATTTTGAATTTCTATTTGTCTTCATTTTTAGTTAATTTATTTAGTATCTGTTTAAAGTAATCATTTTTAGTCATTTTAATTCATTAATATTCATATTTAATAGATTTTATATTTTTTTGTCAATGTATCATTATTGAATATACTGGTAGCAGCTAATGATAAACACATGTTGTGAATTCTAACATTTTTTTAACGGTTCAGATATAGCGAACAAAACTTTAGGCCCCTTGAGGCTCGTTATAATGGGGTTCGACTATAACTAAAAAAATCTTCAAATGGAAATATGTATGCAATAAGTTTCGTAATTTTAATATCCAGTTTTTACATTTTAGTCACATGTAAAAAAATGCCCTAGTAAATTTAAAAAAAGAAACAGCTTATGATTGAACAATAAGATCCTTCTGCGATGCCATTTTCTTTTAATTTCATTTTAACCCCCCCCCTTTCCATTATTATAAAAAAAAATGCATATTACATGATATATAGTTGTATCCCTAACAGAAATGCTTTTTTTTAATATCTTGAATTAACAATAAGGAGCTTTGAACATGCTTATAAAACCAAATACAGTAGAATCCCTTAAATTCGCACAGATTGGGACCAAAAGTTTTGTGGATTTCAGAATTTTGCAGATTTCTGGTCGTTGCTTTATTTACATTTTTTAAACAGTAATTTGAATGTAATTAATAATGCATTCGAAACTATAATAAAATATTAAAATATGTAATAAATTAAAATAATAAAAAATTATATAAGTTTTAAAATGATTAAAATATTAAAAGCAAAATGAAGTTAATAATTAATATGTATGATTAAATATTCATTATAAAAATGAAATACATTTTTCCTAAATTAGTGAATGAAACTTGCCTCATAAAAGTTCATTACTAATCCACATCAAAATCATAAAATAAGGAGGTTTTATTTCAGGTTTAGCCTGATTTAATAATCAGAAAATGCTTGATTGATACATAAATATATTTTATAAGAAGATTGTGATTACGAATGATATCAGCAATATCTTGAATTTTTTCAGAAATACATTAATTCTTCCTTCATGTAAAAACATGAATTCAGTAATATTAATAAAAAATTACAAATTAAAACACATATAGAATTGATATAAAACGGAAAAAAGAGTCAAATTCTGTCCCTCTATCTGAAATGAATATTTCATTGTCTACATCCGTAAAATATGTGAAGATTTTAGGGTTGCAGATTTATGGGAATCTACTGTATATTAATCTTCTATGTTTGTTCCCACTAAATATATATATAGTGAGTGATATGTGACCAGTGATATCAGCAATATCTTGCATTTTTTCAGAAATAAATTTATTCTTCCTTCATGAAAAAACATGGTTTCATTAATATTAACAAGAATTGCAAATTAACATTCTTAAAAGAATTGATTTAAATTTAAGAAAGTCAAATTTTGTACATACATCTGATCTAAAAATTTTATTGTTTACATTCGTAAATTGTGTGCAGATTTTAAGTTTACGGATTTGAAGGAGTCTAATGTATAGTAAAACCAGTAAAGATGAAATCTCAAAGCGTTTTGAAAAAAATCCATTTTTGACAGATTTTGTGTTATCATGTGTAATTGTATGGTATTCTTTTAGATGGGACAATGGAATATTTCTATTTATGGCTGCATTCCGTTATAGGCAGATTAATTTTTTTGAAGTTTTGCTTCATTTATATAAATATACTTTTCATGGTACATGTTGGGAAGAGAGAGTACATTGGACCTAAGTACACAGATGACCAGTACTTATATATTATTTACTTTAAAATTTGTAAAGCTTTTCTTTTAGACTAATTGATTATTTATAGCCTTTTAAACACATCGTTACCTCAGAATGATTCATTTGATCCTGGTTGGTTGTTTTGTGATTCTAAAAATAAAATTTTTAATCATTGTACTTTTCTTAATTATTAATTAAATATTATAGATAAATAAGTGAAAACAGCTTTTTTTAAAGGTAAGATCCTTGTTTTTATTTAATATTAATGTTTATTATGATAAAAAGAAAACTTTAAGTAATAATTTTATGAGAATGTTATGTACTTCAACTTGGAGCACAATGAAGAATAATCTATTCTGTTAATGTATTGCTGAATTATCAAAATATTTAACAATTGCTTCTTCTCTACAAATAAATACTGTTACGAATTTTGTAAATAGTTAGTGTTTGTACTGTAAAATAATGTAAATAATCTTATTAAGCTCCATTTCTTTACTAATATTAGTTTTTGTTACATTGTCTCTGTTATCAAGCAAACTTGTCTATTATTTTCAGTGAATGTCTATGGCAGCTTTGCGAAATATTTGAGATATCGCCAAGTTGGCGTCACTTTTGGCGACTAATTTTGGTCGCCAAATTTGGCGATTGTTGGCGATGGTAACCCTTCCCTATTTATGGTAACCCCCCTTAGGTCTACTGATACATTGTTTGTTGTTCCGTGGTTTTCCAGGTTTTTCTAGAAATTTCTAGCACATGCTATGAGACTATATATAAGGAGAGCGATACGAGCTGTTGTGGTTATTATTTACCAGTCAGTCATTGAGTGAGCTACTAGAGATTGTCCAAGCAAGTTTGCTTGATGTATTGAGTTTTATCTACGTTGTTTTGAATGTGATATAGTGTTGAGACATTGTATAAAGAGTCTCTGCGACCTATATTTGTGCTTGTTCGATAGATTTTAACAGTTATTTTGGAATATCTTGTAATATTTGTGAGTTTCGAAGACTCTGTTGTTCTGAAGATCTGTAAATAAATTATTTTCTACTTTTCTAAGAGAAAAGAGTTTGAAGTTGTCTAACCATAAGATCGAAAGAACCCTATATACGCTGCAACATTTGGTGTCAGGAGTCGGGATCTTATGGCGAAAACAAGAACAATGGATGGTCAACTGAAAGAACTGTTAGAAGCTATTAATGGAATAAAGGCAGAATTGACGAAAGGCCAAGAAGAGTTGGCGGAAAAAATGAATAAAGGCCAAGAAGAGTTGGCGGAAAAAATGAATAAAGGCCAAGAAGAGTTGGCGGAAAAGATGAACAAATGCCAAGAAGATGTGACTGAAAAGATTAATAAAGGCCAAGAAGAAATGAAGAAAACTTTAGAAGAAAAGTTCTCGTCGGTAGAGAGAAGAATAGGCTCGGTAGAAGAGAAAATAGAGGAAGTAGAAGAGAAAATTCAGAATGAAGTTAGTAATGTTGAACAGAAAATGGAACGGAAAATGGCGGAAGTAGAAGAGAAAATTCAGAATGAAGTTTGTAACGTTGAAGAGAAAATCAGTAACGTTGAAGAGAAAATCAGTAACGTTGAAGAGAAAATACTAGGTGAAGTAGATGAAAAGCTAAATAAAAAGTACAAGTTCTTGAGAAGAAACTTTCAGCGTCTAGTGGTAATTATGAAGAATTTAGGAATCCGCCTGCTTCTCCCGTGCACATTAAGCTGTCGACATACGATGGAAACAGTTCCTGGCAAGTTTACAAGACCCAATTCACCATTGTAGCTGAAGCGAACAAATGGAGTGACGAGGTGAAAGCTTGTCAACTGGCAGCATCTTTAAGAGGAGAAGCCGCCGACGTGCTGCAAACATTGCCCGATATGACGCAACTCAATTTTGAGACTTTAAGTTGTGCACTTGAAATGAGATTCGGCGAAAAATTCTTCAAGGATTATACGAGAATACAAATGAAGAGCCGCCATCAAAAATCGAGTGAAACCCTTCAAGAGTTTGCCTCGGAAATTGAACGGCTTGCAAATTTAGCATTCATTGACTGTCCAACAAATGTACGGGAAATGCTGTCACTGCAATATTTTGTAGACGGAATAAAAGATCCAGAAGTGCAGAGAGCGGTACGAATGGCAGATGTACAGGATTTAAAGGCTGCACTACTATATGCCTTAAAGTTGGAAGCAGCTACACAAGCCAGCCGAAGAGATCGTCATTCAGTCCGAGGGGCGACGGTGAACAAAAGCTCAGACACTGAGAACGACGTCTTGAAAGAAATTAGGAAAATAAACCAAGAAATTGAAGCTTTAAAATACGGAAGAACAAATTCAAGAAGACAGAATCTCACGTGCTGGGGATGCGGTGATACAGGACATCTCCGAAGAAATTGCCCCAAAATCCACGAACGTGAGATAAATTCAAACAGTCAGCAGGGAAACTAAATTTTGGCCATCTCGCGGGGCGGAGGTTGCCAGAGAATGAAAAGCCCCACCTTAAGATCCTCCAGATATCAAAAATGAGCGGCGGTGATAACGAATTATATGTGATAGGCTTTATTAACGGAATTCAGTGCCGTATGATTGTCGATACAGGAGCCAATGTGACAATAATAAGAGAAGATTTGGCTCGAAAATTGAAATGTAAACTCATCTGGACTCCACCATGCGTTACCCTGCAAACTGTGACGGGCGACAAGATAGGCATATATGGAAAGGCCAATTTAACTATCAACTTTGGAGGAACGAAATATTACCATACGGCATATGTGGCTGACATAACAGATCCTTGCTTAATCGGACTAGATTTTCTGAAGAAGTTTGACTTCAGACTTGATTTCAAAAATAACAAAATGATCTCAAAATTTGAAGAAATAAGTCTTTTTGGATTAAATAACGAAATTGAATGTAAACAAATAGTAATAGCCAAAGAAGACATTAATCTAGATGCAAGAACAGAATGTTTGGTTCCTGCTGTAATTAAAAATAAAACTAATTATCGATTTGGCCATATAGATTATCCAGAAGACAATAGTACACAAGCAGGAGTATTGGTGGCTTCTTCTGTGGTAGACCTCTCGAAAAAGACCATTCCAGTCAGAATTGCTAACATCAGTGATAAGACGAGGACTATCAAGAAAGGAGAGGTGATAGCGTCATGTGCTCCTGTGACGTGCATAAGTCAAAATTCCAGTCACTCTGAGAAATCTTCAGATAATTTAGTCAAGGATTTGTCACAAAATACAGACTTAAATCCAAAACAGTTGGAAGCTGCGGAAAATTTAATCAGAGAATTCCAAAGTTTATTTTCCCAAACATCTGAAGACTTTGGACGAACTAAAATGGCACAACACCGAATTGAAACGGGAGATCACTCTCCTATTAAACAGCACCCTAGACGATTACCTTTTGCCAAGCAAGAAGAGGTGCAGAATTTAATTAAAGATATGGAAGAAAATGACGTCATCGAACCATCAACAAGTCCATGAGCGTCTCCCATTGTATTAGTAAGAAAGAAGGATGGTTCTACAAGATTTTGTGTAGACTACCGCCGACTGAATGACGTCACCAAAAAGGATAGTTACCCTCTGCCAAGGATTGACGACACTCTTGACACACTTGCGGACAACACTTGGTTCTCGACTTTAGACTTGAAGAGTGGTTACTGGCAGGTAGAGATCCATCCCGACGACCGCGAGAAGACTGCCTTTACAACGGGACAAGGATTATGGCAGTTCAAGGTAATGCCTTTTGGTCTATGTAACGCACCTGCAACTTTTGAACGCCTTATGGAAACGGTTCTTCGAGGACTGTCATATGAGGCATGTCTTGTTTATTTAGACGATATCATAATCATAGGAAAATCTTTTGATGAACATCTGAACAACCTCAGGCGGGTGCTACAAAAATTAAAGGAAGCTAATTTGAAGTTAAGCCCTTCGAAGTGCAGTTTGTTTCGTAATGAAGTCGCCTACCTTGGACACATCATTTCGGCGGAAGGAGTTAGGACTGATCCGGAGAAGATATCGGCCGTGAAAAATTGGAATCGTCCAGCAGATGTTCACCAGCTTCGAAGTTTTCTAGGATTATGCACCTATTACAGAAAATTCGTCAAAGGCTTCTCGATGATTGCAAGACCACTTCATAAATTAACAGAAGCCAATCAAAAATTTATGTGGACACAGGAATGTGACGCTGCTTTCGAAAAGCTTAAGGAGGCCTTGACATCCACTCCAATTCTGTCGTATCCTCAAATCGATAAACAGTTTATACTTGATACGGATGCAAGCAACGAAAGCATTGGCGCTGTACTGTCCCAGGAAATCGACGGCCAGGAGCGTGTTATCGCCTATTTCAGCAAGTGCTTGTCAAAGGCCGAGCGAAACTACTGCGTAACAAGAAAAGAGCTTCTTGCTGTAGTGAAAGCCATAGACCACTTTCATCACTATCTTTACGGTCGAAAGTTCCTGATCCGAACTGATCATGCTTCTCTAACTTGGCTATTGAATTTTAAGAACCCTGAAGGCCAGATAGCCAGGTGGATACAAAAGCTTCAAGAGTACGATATGGAGATACGCCATCGAAAAGGCTCATCACATGGAAATGCAGATGCTCTCTCAAGAAGACCCTGCTCAGAGAATTGTAGATACTGCGACCGGGCTGAGAAGAAATTTAATGTCAAAGGTCCTATAGTAAGACAAGTTACAACTGGGTCTACATCATCGCAAGATCCGTGGAGTGACGAGAGCCTGCGTAAAGATCAACTTGCTGATCCTGAAATTAAGCCAATTCTAGAGCTGAAAGAGGAGTCCAACAGGAAGCCCAGCTGGCAAGACATGGCCCATTACCATCCTACGACTAAACGTTATTGGGCTCTCTGGGATTCCTTACATTTGAAGAACGGCATCTTGTACCGAAAATGGGAGTCTGACGATGGAAAGACATGTAGATGGCAACTACTACTCCCTAAGTCGAGAATTTCTATGGTCCTTCAAGAACTGCATGGTAGTCCCACAGGAGGTCATTTTGGAGTAATGAAGACCCTGCAAAAGGTTCGAGAGCGTTTCTACTGGAATAATGTTCGCAGTGACGTGGAGAAGTGGTGTCGAGCTTGTGACACCTGTGTAGCACGTAAAGGTCCTAAGAGGCGCACCCGTGGACGATTGCAACGTTATAATGTAGGAGCTCCTTTCGAACGAATTGCCCTAGACATCCTGGGTCCACTTCCTAGAACATCTGATGGCAATAAGTACATCCTCGTTGTCATGGACTACTTCACTAAGTGGCCTGAAGCCTATGCCATTCCTAATCAGGAGGCGGTAACCGTAGCAGACATACTGATTCAACACTGGGTTTCCAGATACGGAGTTCCTCTTCAAATCCATTCCGATCAAGGAAGAAATTTTGATTCGGCTGTGTTCAAGGAAATGTGTGAACTACTCGGCATGGACAAAACCCGAACAACACCTCTACACCCTCAATCGGACGGCATGGTAGAGCGGTTCAATCGTACCATCCTAAATAGCCTCTCTCTCCTGGTGTCTAGAGACCAACAGGACTGGGACAAGAAATTGCCTCTTTTCCTGCTTGCTTACAGGAGTGCCACTCATGAGGCCACTGGTTACTCCCCTTCTCAAATGCTCTTTGGTCGTGATCTTCGTCTACCTGCGGATCTTTTGTTTGGCCGTCCTCCTGATGGTCCTTCATCGCCTGAGGAATATGTCGATGAACTCCAGGCGCGGATTGAGGAGATTCATTGTCTAGCGAGGAACCGAATTGGAATGTCATCAGAAAAGATGAAGACACGGTACGACACAAAGGCAACAGGACATGAGTTCAACGAAGGTGACAAAGTTTGGTTGTGGAATCCGATACGTCGTAAGGGACTGTCGCCAAAATTACAAAGAAACTGGGACGGTCCTTACACAGTCGTCAACAGGCTGAATGAAGTCGTTGTACGTATACAAAAATCGCCACACGCCAAACCCAAGGTCGTAAATTATAACCGGCTAGCCCCTTATTTTGGCCAAAGTGATTAGAAATTCGAAACTTGAATTTCAGACCATGGTCATGAAAGTCACTTTTTGTAAATATGTAAATAGTAATTAGTTCTTATTTATGTAAATTTTATTATTATTGTTATTATTTATTTATTTATTTGTTTATTTATTTTAAGTGTTTTCCTCTAACTCAAGGATTGCATTGCCCGGGACGTGCAGTCTTTGAGGAGGGGGTAGTGTTACGAATTTTGTAAATAGTTAGTGTTTGTACTGTAAAATAATGTAAATAATCTTATTAAGCTCCATTTCTTTACTAATATTAGTTTTTGTTACATTGTCTCTGTTATCAAGCAAACTTGTCTATTATTTTCAGTGAATGTCTATGGCAGCTTTGCGAAATATTTGAGATATCGCCAAGTTGGCGTCACTTTTGGCGACTAATTTTGGTCGCCAAATTTGGCGATATATCGCCAAGTTGGCGACAAACTTGGCGATTGTTGGCGATGGTAACCCTTCCCTATTTATGGTAACCCCCCTTAGGTCTACTGATACATTGTTTGTTGTTCCGTGGTTTTCCAGGTTTTTCTAGAAATTTCTAGCACATGCTACGAGACTATATATAAGGAGAGCGATACGAGCTGTTGTGGTTATTATTTACCAGTCAGTCATTGAGTGAGCTACTAGAGATTGTCCAAGCAAGTTTGCTTGATGTATTGAGTTTTATCTACGTTGTTTTGAATGTGATATAGTGTTGAGACATTGTATAAAGAGTCTCTGCGACCTATATTTGTACTTCGATAGATTTAAACAGTTATTTTGGAATATCTTGTAATATTTGTGAGTTTCGAAGACTCTGTTGTTCTGAAGATCTGTAAATAAATTATTTTCTACTTTTCTAAGAGAAAAGAGTTTGAAGTTGTCTAACCATAAGATCGAAAGAACCCTATATACGCTGCAACAATACCATTTTAAAGTAATTATTTCACTGTAAAATAAAATAAACAAAGAAAAATTTCGACGTATCACAGTTAGAAATATTTTTGTTTGTATTTAATACTTTTAAAGCAATACAAGTATTTTATCAATTGTAGCCAATTATTACTAAAACAATTTCTATTATTTTCTAAAATTTCAATAGTCATTTTAGAAGTAGCATAAAATAAATTTGGAATCTAATTTTTATGGTTACTAATCTGTTGTTTGTATCGGTGTTATTGTAAAACCACTCACAGATCCAAAATTATTTCAGGAAAATTTCAGGCTGATAAGTATTTTGAAGTTTCATTTTCAAGTTTTCGTGAAGATGGCTTTATTTTATTTAATAATTTCACCTGATTTTCAACGTTACTGTATCAATCTGTTGTTATTTGAAAAATATAACATTCTTTTTTGTTAATTTTTCTCTTTTGTTTTATTTGAAAATTTTACTTGAAAAAATTGCATTATTATGTTATTTTGGAGATATGGAGGGACAGTGGCGCACCCAGGATTAAGCTTTGGAGGGGGCTAGCATATTTTAGAGGTCTGCATTTTCCTGATCTGGCCCGGAATGTCAGACGAGCTCGGTCTGATTTTTTTACACTTTATTAAAAATGCATGAGATGGTACATACATTTTTTCTATTGACTTGTTACAGAATGAAGATAGGGTTGTAGAAGGGGAGCGGGGCAATTCGCAAAACCTGTGGGAAAGGCTTAACGTTTTTGTTTAACAAAAACAAAACAGTGTTTCAAGTTTTGAATATTAAAAATGTTGGTATTTAAAATTTCATAGGAAAATTCATTGATAAGAAAAAGTGTTGAAAAGATTACTATTTTTTTAAAATTCTATTTTGCAGAATCTATTAAAAATAATAAAAGTAAACTTACATAATTTTAGAAATCATCCAATAGATTAAGCTTTGGGTTTTGGGAGGGGCTTCAGCCACCGTATAGTCTGTCTCAAAAGTTTAAGCACAAGCATAAAATATCGATTTTTAATGAATTATAAAAAGTTAGAATTAATAACATTTTTTTATTTACATATTTCACAATATTATTTAAATAAACGATATCAAAAACAGAAAAAAATAAATTACATAATTAAAAAAAATACAATTAAAAAAAAAGTTATAAAAAAGCTGTCTCAAAAGTTTATGCACAATGTCAAAAACAACCATATTTATAATTTTTACAGAACTTTTAGTAACAAATTTTTTCCATGTTTTCGGATTAGTTAAAATAAACGTGCTTTCTTCGAAATTATTAGTTTTTGTGGGTTTTCTGGTGGCAAAGAATACCATGCTTTCTCAATAGCCTCTTGGAGTACTTCAATAGAGTCATACTGCTTTCCATTGCCTAAACTTGGCGGGTTAAAGTATTCCAGACATTCTCAATCGGGTTTAAGTCTGGACTTAAAGCTGACTAGTCAAGTACTTTATCATTTTTCTGAAAAATCCAAAGTTTTGCAGAATGGGATACGTGGATTGAGGCACTGTCTTGCAGAAAAGTTCATTCAAAACCCCTTAAAATGTCACCAAATGGAAGCAAATGGTGGTTTAGGGTCTCTTGAAACTTTTTTCACTCTTCTCTTCTTTTTAGAAAAGCTAGAGATGGCTGGCAAATGTCGCAAATTCCCCCTAAACCATAATGGATTTCCCGCCTTGCTGCCTGCTGAAAAATGTTCTTCGGTTCTTGCGTAACTCATGCCAATACGTCTTCCAACCATCAGGGCCATCTAAGTTCCACTTTTTCTCATCGCTGAATAAAACAGTAAGCCATTTGTCCCCGTAGGTCATGTGTTTTTTAGCCCAGTTCATTCTTACCTGTTTGTGATGTAATTTAAGAGACGGCTTACGAGCTAATTTCTTTTACATGATGTAATCACGCGCTTTAGTATGTCTATTTACAGTGTCTTTGGACATCTGTACTCTGAAATTATTTTTAATTTGCCGTATGGGGACATATTTTGTCTAAATAGCAATCTCCGTATTTACCGATCAGTCTGAACAGTCGTCATACGTGGTCGTCCGCATCTTGGTTTCCGCTTAAAATTATCATTTCTAGAAAGTACTTGATATATACATAGCTTTGATCAATTTAAAGCTTTTGCAATTTCAGAAACAGTTTTATTTTGAGATTTCAATTTAAAATCTTTCAAAATCTCACATTTTGTGAATTCTTTACCCTTTGTCATGTTTAAAACATTAGGAAATAATTTCACCACTTTTTATACTTGTATGAAAGTGCAATATGATGTCATACAGCGTCATTATACAATACCAATCCCATGTTTCTAAAAAAAATTGCATAAAGTGCTTAAACTTTTGAGACAGCGTTTCTTCAAGAAAAAAATAAAAATAAAATAAAAATAAATATATTTTTTATTTTAACTACCCAAAATGGCTTATTTTATTTTAGTTTGATTAAATGTTGAGTATTTATTGTAAATTAGCATAAAATATTTTCTTCTTCAATTATTTTAAACGAGATTTGCAGAGTGCTTAAACTTTTGAGACAGACTATAGTTTCCCTTGTGGATGCGCTAATATACAGGGAAATTAAGGGGTAAATAAATTTATATTGTAATTCAAATAATGCTTAATAGAGGACCATGTACCTGGGAGGGTGGACCAGTGTACCCTGCTTCTGAGGCACACTGGTCCACTTTGTGAACGTACACAAATATTTTTTTTAAACGTATTTGAAACTATGTTCTGAAAAAATTCTGAGGTATTCAAAATTACTTAATTAATGTTCAAGAACATTTTTAGGCAGATTTGGCTTTTCTGTCAGAGATAAAAAAAATGTAAATTGCAAAAGTGGTCCACTGTGTACCAGTTTCCCCTATAGTAAAACCTGGCAAAATGATAATTATCTTTAAGCGAAACCTGCATTAAACAGAAGTATTACATGATCCTTACATGGATTGGCATACGAATACAATTTGCTGAAACCTGGCTGAAAGTGATTTTTCATCACTTATTAGCATTTCCATCATAAAAGATTTCAACAGGTACTTATGAACACAGTGGAACCTGTAAAAGCGGAATCTTTCTGCATCGTATTCCTGTCTCAAATGAAAGAGTTTCAGAATCAGCGTTGAGTTCAGGGGACAGCCCGGGGGGGGGACATTCCCTACCCCCGGAAGAATGGAATGTCCCATTTAGAAAATTTGAGATTTTGGGTTTTCAATGGTCAAAAAGTGCAACTTCCCCGCCCCCCACCGGAACTCTATAATGTTCCCCTCCCCGGCGCCACAGAAGTCTCTCCCGGAGAAAAGTGCTTGTATTCAACACTGTTCAAGATACTGACGAAACGAATAAAAGATCTAATTTAGACAGGGTATCTTAAAAATATAATTGATTACACTTCTTTTAACCTTTTCCGGCACACTGCGCCCAGTTCGGGATACCTAATTTTAATTCCAAATTTGCAAATGGCATCAATAATATTTTAGCAAAAATGTGCTTTTCCAGTGAAAGCTTAAATTAGGGGATTCTTAAATACTAAGAAAGTAATTTGCAAATTCCGGTGACAGTCGATAATTTCTCATTTTACTGACAGAATTTGCTCGTGCCGAAAATGGATAATGGAAGTCTAAAATGGTATTTACCCCCATCTCCTTGCAATCACATCTTGACGAGATTGACTTTGTGTTTATGAGTAATAGAAGTATTTCGAGTAAATTTAAGAATTTAAGTATATCTGTTTATTTTTTTAATTAAAAAAATACTATACATAAAATAAATTTGGATTTATCTCCATAATTATAGCTAGTAATACAACGAAGTTACATGATGATATACCAAAGATTTTACAGACACTACGATCTAAAAAACTCAGGCCGTACTGAAAATTTAAATGTATTTTACTCAATTTCGTACAACATAAACATTTGCTTGCATTACAATTAGGATTAAATAGTTAAGTTTAACCCTAGAATCATCGAAATTTTTTTCAAGTTTTATTAAAATATTCTGCATCAGAATATTGATTAAAAATTATTTAACTTGTTTTTGGTTGGTTTATAATTTTAGTTTCTTTTAAAGAAATTTCTGATTTACATTTAATTATTATCTGGTTGATATTTAAGAAGAAAAAACAGTCTATTTTGGCTAAAAAACAAGTGATATAGCAAGCACGCGCAACAAATATAGTTTATGTTGGAAAAAATAATCTGGTTACAGTTATACGGTCTGGTTACAGAGCCATAATTCTTCTTGGTTTCTCAGTTTCATTTCTGCTGTTTTTGATACCCTAATTGGCCTCAGCAGTTTCTTCCGATATCTGGTCGTAAAATTCAAGGATGCTAATTTTTTTTAACAATTTTATTTGCGATTGATTAACACTTTTTTAGAAATTTTTGGTGTGTAAAAAAGTAATATTTGTTTTTCTGTTATTTTACTTTAAAAGCAATTTATTTTTAGATGGTTCGAAACAGTTTTAGAGCGTTTTCCAAGTTCAGCAGTAAGTTCTTGCAGTTTGGTATGTGAATTAGGTTTCTTTTAAGCTTTGGATTTCTTATTATTAAAATCAGAGCTTCATCACCACCCTCTTCATATAGAACTCACCTTCCATCCATAAAATATCTGTAAGCAATATTAACCCTTTCAAGGTCTGGTGTATTATTAAAAGTACATGTCTTTTAATGGAATATTATTCCATTTTAAGAAATATTTTTGCTACCATTTGCACGTAATAATGTTAGTATATGTCTATGCATTTATTATATGACATCATTTATTTTAGGCATTTAGTAATAATAATAATTATTATTATTTGCTTCATTCTCTTTTCACTGTGTGCGATTCTTTTATTTTAAACATGTATTTCACGCTGTAAATTTAAAATAAAAGTTGCTTTCCTGAAAGAATGATGTGTAGAAAAGAAAAAAATTTTTAGAAATTTGTAATATCAGTTAAATCTTATTGTAATGCAATATTTTCTAAATATCTCCAAAATTTTTTCCTTATTTCCATGTGAATATTAATTGAATGGTATGCAAAACAATAACATTCGTTATCTTTAAGACAGTGAAATACTTGTTGAATGATAGTTAATCTTTTTGGATAGCTAGTGTTAATGTTATTAACCTAAGAGTATTTTTTTCTAAAAATTGAAAAAAAAGCACTTGAAAGGGTTAACCTGGTCATTCACAAGTCACAATTGTGGTCATTTCAGACGACTGAGACATTTTTCTGTGGGAGGGATTTTTGCAACTCTGTCAAGGGCACTTTGAAATACCAGAGATGGGTAGCACGTCTAGACGATTCATAAGCATAAAATCCCAGATTTTCCTAAGAGATATTTCGAAGGGGACACCCCTTAAATTTTACGCTAATCAGTATAAAAACAGTTTCCGATGTTTTTAGTATCATTTTAAATTCGTACAAAAATTACAAATTTTTCCGTAGTTACCTAACTGTATTTATGAACAAAAGCAAAATTACTATACTAAATAAATACATAAAAAATCTGCCCTTCAAAATCCATTTATGTATTTAAAAAATGGCTCCAGTGGAAAAAATCCAATGTTAAAAAGAACCATTATTATGTAAAAGCCCAGAAGAACGTCAAAACCTTCCAATATCCCACTTCTGTTTACTTAAATATCTACGTTACTCGAAATAAAAGAATTCAAGTGAAAAAGATGCATTGATCTCCGGAGATATTCTTCAGAATTATCGTGAGATCTCTAGACATCGAATACCCAACCTTGACAAGGAGTCTGTGTGATTGAAAAAAATATATATCTGTAGCAAATAATTCTGCTCTTTTGATTTGGGCACAACAAACTTTTAAGGACCAGTTTCTTATTGATTGACGAAAACTTTTTTAGAGCTGAAAATACATCATCAGCGTGTTTTAGAACAGATGATACTAAATCATTGTCAGATTTCTTAAGATTTTTTAAAAATGACTTTAAAAGTTCACAAATAACCAGTTCAAGAATACAGTTGCTTTTATTAATTTCGGGTAGCACATTACGTTATAATATTACAGTAGGCCCCCTCAATTCCGCACAGCTTGGGACCACAGGTTTTGCGGATTTTAGAATTTTGCTGATTTCTGGACACTGTTTTGTTAAAATTTTTTAAAAAATCATTTGAATTTAATTAATGATGCAATCAAAACTGTAATGATTGTTTACAATAGTATAATAAAGTATGAAAATAAGCAATAAATTAAAATAATAAAAATTAAGATAATATTTAATATGATTAAAATATTAAAAAGCAAAGGTCAAATTATATATGGTCAAATAATCATTATAAACATGAAATGTATTTTTCCTAAATTATTCAGTACAATTTGCTTCATAAAAAAGTACATTACTAATTCATATCAAAATAATAAGATAAGGAAGTTTTATTTCAGGTTTCCCACATTCAATAACAAAAAATAAATAAATAAATAAAAATTGATTAATACATAAATGTATTTGCCAAGAAGATTGTGAATATCTTGAATTTTTTCAGAAATAAAATTATTCTTCCTTCATAAAAAAAAAACATGTATTCAGAAAAATTAAAAAAACAAACAAATTAAAATATATATGGAATTGATATAAAGCGAAAAATGTGAAATTTTGCCCTTGTATCTGAACTGAAATCTTCATTCTTTACATCTGTAAATTATGTCCTAATTTTAGAGAGTTGTGGATTTTAGGGTTTCACATTTGATGAAGTCTACTGTATTTGATATAAAATTATAAAATAAACAAAAATAAAGGACTCGAAACTCGATCAGTGTGACGTCATTGCATTTGTATAATCTGGTCTTTTTCTTTTTAACTGTCAATGCCAGCTGGTCCAATGAAAAACATTTTCCATCTTAGTATGTATGCTTGCATACTTATTCTTCGGGGCCGTCAAGAGTTTCCATTTATGGGATGATAACATATTCCCGGAAAACCTGTCAAGAAGTATACACGATGGCAAAATGTTCCATGTTAGATAGGTTTCAAGTATTATAAACTATAAATATATAATGTTGTTTTCGTGGAATCCTGATTTTCTTTACCTTTTAAGATAGGTCACCTTCACTGAATTCATTGCAATATATTTATACTCTTCACAAGAGAACTACAGAGACAATATGTTATGATAGTTTTTGAGGATACAGTCAAAACTAAACATGTTTATGCTGAATATTTGCCTAAAACAGAAAAATTCATAGCCTTGACAAAAGATGTAACTTTACATTATACCCATTCAAGACAAACACTTGTTTAAAATAAAAAAAAAATTATGGGTACTTTCTCATTCTGATTTAGTAGTTTTGAGTGTTGTTGATTGCACGATTCCAAAACCCAAATACTCTGTTTGAGAGAAGGGGGGGGGGGAATCCATGGCATCCACTTGACTATGCCACTGATTACATTATTTCAGTACAGTGTAAGTTATATTAAATGATACGGAATTTTTCAGCTATCAGAATTGACATTAGGTAAAAAAAATTCTAAAATCCGAAGAATTACTTACTAAACACATTTACATATTAAAATTCCATAGCCGCAAGAAAATATTTTCTCTCTATTCTTTGCTAAATGTATCATCGTTTCTTTCGATGGTATTAATTTATAAAATTTTCTACTTAAATTTTCTTTATATTTTATTTATAATAAGTTATTTATTTTATTTATATTTTAATCTTTATACTGTTAGGAAAGGCATCCGACACACCTGTGACTCTGCTAACTTCAGATAATTGGGAATTTATTGTAGTTAATACAAAAGTAAGATTTTCATTACTATAACTTATTTTCTGGATGGATTTTGAATTTATTTATTTATTTATTAAATGAAGCGTAAAAGCTCATATTAATAATTTTATTTTGTTGCAGATGCATTAAACCTCTAATCTAACACATCACATCAAACAATCTTCAATGTGTGAAACTAATGCAGCAAATTTTTTATTAGAGCTTTTTGAAAGAATCAACTTCTAATACATAAAATCTTTCTTTTTTGTGAATTATGCAAGAATTTAACCCAAAACAGTCTTTTTTCTGTGAGATATGCAACAAAGAATTCTTTCACAAGAGCCGATTAAACACCCATCTGTTAAATCATACTGCTGAGAAAACGTTTTTGTGCGATATCTGTAACAAGAAATTCTCTCGAAAGAATGATTTAAGGAAGCATGGTTTAATTCATACTGGTGAGAAACCTTTTGAATGTGAGGTATGCAACAAGAAATTCTCTCAAAAAGGCAATTTAAGCATGCATCTCTTAACTCATAGTGATGAGAAACCTTTTGAATGTGAGGTATGCAACAAGAAATTCTCTCAAAAGAGCAGTTTAAGCAGTCATCTGTTAACTCATACTGGTGAGAAACCGTTTGTGTGTGATATATGCAACAAGAAATTCGCTGAAAAAAGTTCTTTAAGGACGCATCTGTTAATTCATACTGGTGAGAAACCTTTTGAATGTGAGGTATGCAACAGGAAATTCTCTCAAACGGGCCATTTCAGCAGTCATATGTTAATTCATAGTGGTGAGAAACCGTTTGTGTGTCATATATGCAACAGGAAATTCTCTCTAAAAAGCAATTTAAGCTCGCATCTGTTAACTCATAGTGATGAGAAACCTTTTGAATGTGACGTATGCAACAAGAAATTCTCTCAAAAGCGCCATTTAAGCAGCCATCTGTTAACTCATAGTGATGAGAAACCGTTTGTGTGTGATATATGCAACAAGAAATTCTCTGAAAAAAGTTCTTTAAGGAAGCATCTGTTTAATCATACTGGTGAGAAACCTTTTGAATGTGAGGTATGCAACAAGAAATTCTCTCAATCGGGCCATTTAAGCAGCCATATGTTAAGTCATAGTGGTGAGAAACCGTTTGTGTGTCATATATGCAACAAGAAATTTACTCGAAAGTATGCTCTAAGCAAACATCATTTAATTCATTCTGAAGAGAAACATTTCGTCTGAGAGATATGTGTTCTGTGTCAGAATTTTTCAATGAAGCATCTCTTAATGTCATACTAACGAGAAATATTTTATGAAAGATAAACAAAAGTAAATTCCAAAAAAGCTACCTGTGCTATATTTTGATCCTAAATTTTGTTGGTTGTAGTTAATATCGTAGCATATTCTAGATGTAAAGAAATATTTCTTTCCGTTCATTACAGTACACAAAAAGAGCAGTGAATAACAAAAATTTGACTATTTAAACCATTAAATTAGCAGATCAGGAGCTATAACCATGAACCCTGGCAAACACCATTTTATTTTTATGATGCTTTATATTATCAGAAAATATTACAAAATCTCTATTTTTTTGCAAATCTCTATTTTTTTACATTTATAAGCATGTAAAATTTTATAGTGATTGATAGTATTTAAATTTGAAAAAAATGGTAAACCTGATTTCTCACAATAAAGTTCTTTGATGGTAAAATTGATTTGCTTATCAAAATTTAAGCTGAAAATATTATATTTGAAAAGAATAAGTTCCCTTGACTTACCCGTAATATTAAAAAAAATATGTTAATGTGTTAGATGCACTGGCTGTTATTTTAAAAGGTAGGAACAGCCTGATGATACTTGAAATATAATTTAAGGTTGGTAAAAGTGTTTTATAATTTTGCTTTTTTCATCAGGCATATGAAAAGAATGTATTCTACAAATTGATTAATTCTAACTGAGCGAAAAATTGTCCAGGCCGGGAATCAAACCCAGATATTACTCTTACAACGCCAATGCTTTACCTGTTAAGCTAACTGTGCAATAGACGGCTGGGATTTTTCGCTCAGTAATCTTATTAGTCATAACATCTGGTCTATCATTTAGACAGCTCGACAGAATAAGCTGCAGGTAATGGAACTCCATATAACGATGGATACACAGATATAATATTATTTTAACACAATCAAACTGATTGGTAAATTTATCATACGAATTGTTTCCAACTGAGCGAAAGTATTATATATATTAAAACAGTAATCCAATTCTGTAAGATCAACTCAAATCAGGCATTTGTGCATGCGTAAAGTTGAATTTATTAGCCCTTGCATTTAGAGAAAAGTCGAAACAAGTCTGGTGCGCTTAGTGGTTTAAGACACAAATTTAAACATCTGAACTTTTGTAGAGGACTTGGGTTCGATCCCAACGCTCGCCAAAATAATTTATTTGAATAATAATGCATGTTACTAGGAGGAAAAGTTATATGATTTTTATTCTTTTGTTATCATTATTAATTTGATGCTTTATAATTAAATAAAATTTAAAACTCAACAATGTTTTTTTTAATAACAATTTTATTTTAAAAATCTTTAAAGTATGTAAAGTATTGGATATAAACAGCCAATTTCCAGTTCAGGGATTTAGAGATATATTTGTAAAAATAAAATTATTGTTGATCCTTTCAAATCGCATTCTTAAAAATAAATAAATAAACAACAATAAATACAAATAAAAATTGCAAAAATGGCGTAAAATTTAATTTAATATCTAGCAATATTTAAAAAAATCTATATTCTAATTTTCTAAAAAATTAAATATTTGAACATTATTTTGTCTGCGGGTAGTAGCAGCAATTTTCCACATTCCTGTCATGTTCGTGGAAGCTTAGAAAAAGTAATCCATTTGTAAACTGTAGTACACATGAATTATATAAATAAATAAATGTTATACAGCCTTTAGGACAAGGCCACCTTATCATAATATCATATATAACATATGTTATTATGATAAGGTGGCCTTGATTTAGAACATATATTAAATGATTTTTAACTAAATCCCCGAGTGCCGTTTTGCAGTAATGTCTGAATGTTTAAAATTATGAAGTCTGTAAAATATTTTAGAAATAGTTTAACAATTTTAACAACTATTTTGTAATACCCATGGGAATTAAATAATGTATGATAACGTTATGAAAATTTCAAATTATTCAAATATATTATACTGCTAAAAAGCGAGCGCTGTTAAAATTATGCTTAAAATTCTTTCAGTTGATTACATGAATAAGTTAGACTTACAGAACCATGAAACGCTTTGAATCTGTTGGAATCACGTAGATAACATAGAAATAAATCAAGTTTTCAAAACTTTATTACAAGTAACTAATCAAGAAAATCTAACATTATTCTAATTAATCTTTTAGCATGTTTATTGTCAAATCTTGACGGGTACGATCTAGTTTTAATTTTATTGTCTTGTCATTACAGATACCTTTAGTAATCTTTTAAGTTCCTTCATTTCAAAATCGCCTGTTCAGATTGTTTATTCCTAATTAAATAACAGGCTGGTGTGATTTTTAAATGTCAAAGTATATTCATGAAAAAAATTAAATATATGCTTACTATAGCCAATTCTATCTCTAAATTTTTCCATCGCATTGAAAAAATTATGACTTCCATATAGCCCATGTCCATTAGGGCGGAGTGAAAAAGACCAAAATTTTTTTTTCTGAATTTTTTCTTTGGATGGGTCTAAAAAGTTGCCTTTTGGCAGACTGAGTATAAGATTAAAATTTCATTTCGTTTGGAATTCATCTTTAGTCCCTTACCAGCTCTTAAAGATTCCATTTTTATGTGAAAATCCAGATTTCACTATGTAGTGTAAATGACCAAAAAAAATTTTTTTTTTTGGAATTTTTTCTTTTGATAGGTCTAAAATGTTGCTTTTTGGCACATGTTAAAATTTCATTTCATTTGGAATTCATTTTATTTCCCTACCTGCTCTTAAAGATTATGCCTTTTTTTATGTGGAAATCAAGATTTCACAATGTAGTGTAAATTAATCAACCTTTTTTTAAACTAAATTTCTGATTTCAGTAAAATAACCCACAAAAATGACTTCTTAAAGTATTACTTGTGAACGATCTAAGTACAGTTGCGTTTTAACTCTTTGAATCGCGAAAAAAACCCTAAAATGTGAATCGTACTGTCGCAAAGAGAAAACACAATAATTAGACATGATTTCACTTTTATTTTTTGAATGCACATGAAAGATAGTTATAAAGGAAATGCAGATTTCTGAATATATAGTAATTAAATGAAAAGAATATATACGATGTATTGTAAAACAAGCTTTCATTTCATTCTAATTTATATTGGTCTTTGTTATCAAAATTAGGTATTACCTTTCGTGATTTGATTTTGCTCATATATATCCGGCTCTTGCTTTTACTACTACAGCCGCTAATGGCGCTTCAACAACTAAGTTTACGCATCTTTCGAATACTTGAATCTAACAGAAAATTTTTTCAATTGAAAAGATGCGACTTTCGATTTTTTTCTCAGAATTTCCAGTTTCTCTCTTGGTATTCTTTTAAGAATGTGGAGTGATTTCACACTATTGCCAGTTAATAATGTTTATATAGTTTGTAACACTGACTTTAAATATTAAAATATGAAACTGGCTTATTGTAGAACATATAATATCCTTCATCTTCAATATTCTTCATAATCCAAATTCTCCAATATGATTTTTTTTATCAGTTATCGTTCCTGTAAATTTTCATCTCAGTGACAGAGGTATACGTTTTGTTGAATAACGGGATTGAGAATTTTCTTTAAATATTCCCTCAAATAACAAAACAACTTGGTAGTTTATTAAAAAAAAACATTTTGAGCTCTATTGTTGCAAGAAGAATCTTTCTCGAAGTGAAACAACATAGACAAATGTACTTTTATAACAAATTCAGCTATAATCTTCAGATTTTGGGATGAATTCTGACTTCCAATCAGCAAACCAAGTAATCAATTGGCAGTTGCCAATCATTTAGAGTGCGACATTCTTGCTGGATTACGATTTACCAGATTTGAGGAGCATTAACCAGATGCAAATGTTTGACGCATGTCATAAAAATAACTTTGGTCTACACTTAACTTTCCAGAGTTTATTTCTCGGTGATAGGAGCAGATATTTTTTAATTTCCATAACCTCTTCAGACCCGAGGTGCACATTTGTGTACCTCTGATTTCAATTGCGTATTTCACTTAATATTTTACATTTCTTTTTTATTGAGACGAGATGATGTTATTTGTGTACGTTAGCCTTTTCTAGTTTCAGCAATAAATGACGCTAGCAGTCCTAGTTCATATGATTTTGAAGAAAATAAACGAGCAATGGCGAAAAATATAAAACTTCGAAAAAGTAAATATATTTTTATAATTAGAAAATTAATATTTGTTTATAATATTTTTTAAGAATGCTTATAAACTCTTCAATATTGCATAAATCATTTAATTTTTTAGCTAGGATCATAATATCTATTTAAGTTAGTTGTAATTTTCAAGGTACACATATGTGCACCTCCGGTTTCAATTCTGTGTTTTTGGAAAGAAGTCATCTCACACAAAAAATTTGTACTGAATGATATCTAATTGGTGCAGTGCTAAAGTTGTGGAATTATTAAAAAATTATACTTAATTATAAATAAGAAGTAATTTTGTTGATGTTTTAAATTCGACATTAATTTTTAAAAATCACAATTATTATATCTTTGTAACAGTAAATAAACTGATGAGGCCAATAGTGATGGTGAGTCTTCTGGCAGAGAAAATTTAGATGACACATATATAACCATTGACGATATTACTCCAGTACCTATCCCGAATCCATGTAATAATAAAGTTTAACTAAAAGGCCTCTGTTATGGGAAGCTGTAAATATGTAAATTTTTAAAACTTGTGTTACAGCACACTAGAATAATAATGCTGAAAATAAAACTTTATCTATTCGCAAATATTTATTTAATCTTTTTTTCTTCTAATAATATTCCGAGGATCATTAAATTGATGAGGATTATCTAAAAAACTGGCAGATTTTCCAGCATCGTAAATCCTTTTGAATCATTTCTAGATCGTTAAATGAAGATTTTGGGGGAAAAATTCATATGAAACAAATCCCGTTCAAACAGTTCCAATTCCATTATATTCCGTTCAAACACGAAACCAAAAGTTGCAGGCGTACGCATACTCATGGGAAATTTAAAATATCTCCAAGCAAGCTTATACTGGCAAAAAAACTCGTCAGTACTAATAATTGCAGCTACTATGTCACGTGATCGATTTTTTGAGATTAGAAAAATTCTTCATTTTGCAGATAAATCAAATGATCTTTAAGCAGATGACAAATTATGGAAAGTAAATCTTATTTCGAATGCAGTAAGAATTAAATGTTTGTCCCTGGCCCGGCCAAAACCTTTATCACTCAATGAATAGAGATCACTAGATCCCATTTGCTGGACATTGTGGATTTAGACAATATGTGCCGTTAAAACCTAATCCGTTGGGATTAAAAAACTTTGTTTCATCCGCTAGGGATGGCCATACCCTTGACTGCCAAATATATCATGGAAAAGTGTACCAGCTGATTTTTGGTTTTTTTGATTCAAAATAATTATGATTAGGTCTAGGTGGAGGCATTGTCAAATTGTTTTTTTAAATTTACATCAAAAGACAACACACGGGTGATTTACAAGGACAGTTTTTTTACTAGTGTAAAATGTGTCGACTTTTATTGAGGGACAATATATATCAAGCTGGAATGATTATGAACAAAAGACTTGGAGGAGCGGATAAAAAAAATCAAGAATGATCGAGATTTGTAACATAGCCAGTGGGATGAGAGATTGAGGGAAGAGAAGGATATGTGTATACTAAACTGGAAAGATAACAAATGTGTAACTATGCTTTCGACTTGCATCGATAGCGAGAGCAGTTGTGTTAGGTGGTCTAAAGATCAAAACTGCAAAATTAATGTAACACAACCTGCAATTGTATGGTTGGTACCTATTTAAAGGATAGGTGTTTAGCTTACTATCGTTGTTCTATTCACACAAAAAAGTAGTCAACAAGAGTTTTTATACATTTTATAGATTTGGTTTTTTCCATTTGTTGGATAATGTTTATCAGAAATTGCAAAATAGGTGAAATTCCTCGAAAAGACGCAAGATTGTCTCTCTTGCG
The DNA here is from genome assembly GCA_964019185.1 of Maratus speculifer. NCBI lineage: Eukaryota > Metazoa > Arthropoda > Arachnida > Araneae > Salticidae > Maratus > Maratus speculifer. Next base: position 357,755,271 of record OZ025296.1, read on the forward strand.
GTATTTTTAGAGATTGCATAAGTACTGATGAAATATAAGAACAAAATAAGTGAAGAACGACCACCATAGAGACCACGCAAAATTTATTCATCTGAAAATGATTTTGAAGACGATTCCGCAAATAAACCACAGCGAAAACAACGAAGGGTATTTAGAAGCCTATTTACTATATAAAAATTGGGCACTTTCCTCGGTCAACAAATGATAACTTTGAAAGTATGAAGGCTGCAAATCAAGAACAAGAGTTATTTGTACAAAATGCAATGTATATCTCTATATATAATTTTTTTTCGAAAATAGCACGTAAAATAAACTTGTATGTATCAATTTTCCACCAAATTCCTCGTTTAAATAAATTTTTAAAAAATGAAGTTTTTTTTTTTTTTTTTTTTTTTTTTGTTTTTTTTGTTTTTTTTTCAGTATGAACCTGGGGTGCACATGTACCTGCTAATAAATAGAAACTAATAATAATTATTTTACTTTCTATTACAAAATTATGTTGCTAGACGTATAAATAGATGGAGGAAACTGTGAAATAATTTTTACGATGGCTTAAAATGTGTCAGGTCTGAAGAGGATAACTGTCTATTGTTCAGATTGATCCAACGACTTTCCAATAAGAACAGGAAAAGCTCGTGAGCCTTTATTTTGTTTTTCAAGTTCAATGACTTAGTGGCAATTCGGTTGCAGAGAGCTGACACATTAACCACTACAGCCCGATAAATGTATTTTTGGGTATAAAATATGGGTTACAGTTAGCGTGGGATGCAAGGGCGGATCTGGAGAGTCCTCAAGGGGGGGGGGGCGATTTCAGAAATTTGGAAACTCCAATCTGATGCACGGGTTGGAGCTCATTTCTTAATGCGGGTCGTGTTTCGTCTACTTTTTTGCTGTGGGTTGGGTTTGGGTCAGGTTGGCTTCCATTTTTGCTCTTGGTCGGGTTAATTTCTACTCTGGTCGTGTTTGGGTCCGGTTGATTTCTATTCTTTGTTGCGGTTCGAGTTAATTTCTGATTTTTTGCTTTTGGGTCGGGTTTAGGTCCGATCGACTACTATATTTTGTTGTTGGCCTGGTTGACTTATACTGTTTAGCTTTGGTTAGCGCATTTGGAGATGTTTGACATACAATTCTGATTTGGAGCAGTTTAAAATTTGGTTTTTACTTTTGCAAGAAGGATTCGGATTGAGGCGATTTTGATTGGGGTGAGTCCTTTGATAAAATTTTCGTTCTTTTTCGCAATCTTTTGACGAAATATGCGTCTGTTTCACAATCCTTTGAAAAAATTCATGTTTTATTGGCGATCATTTCACAAAATTTGATGTCCTGTTGGATTCTACTTTTTGCTGCTGGTCGGGTTAATTTTTACTTTATGTTGTGGGTCGCGTTTAAATCCGGTTAACTTCTACTCTTTGTTGCGTTCAAGTTAATTTCTGATTTTTTGAGTCGGGTCGGGTCTGGGTGCAGTTAACAACCATATTTTTCTATTGTCGGGTTTACTTTTACTTTTTAGCTGAGCTCAGCTCATCTGGGCAGATTGTCATACATTTCGGGTTTGAGTCAATTACAGATTCGATTTTTACTCTTACGAGAATGCTTGACCCAGTTTTGATCACGATCCTTCGATTAAATTTTCGTTTTTCCGCGATCCTTTAACGAAATTCGCTTTTATTTGTGAACATGATTCTTTCATGGAATTCACTTTTTCTTCGTGATCCTTTCACAAAATTTGAGGATTTTTTGCGATATTTTAATGAAATTCGTGTTTCTGTCGCAATCCTCTGATAAAATTCGTGTTTTTTAATGAAGTTTGCCTTTGTTTGCGGCTATCTGATGAAATTCGCGTTTTGTCTGTTTAATAATTTTTACGATTAACAAATAAGAAAGTTTTCAACCCAACTTGGGCTCGTGGCAAAGAATTTAAAGGAATGCACGACTCTCGGTCGTGCCAGTAATGTTTATGATACTATCTCGATTAGAAACGTACCGAATGTTTAGCTGCACTGGTCGCGGTCGGGCCAATACTGTTTATCATACTATCTAGATCAGAGATGGACCGAATATTTAGCTTTTCTTCCGGGCCGAGCACATCACATCTGTGACCAAAATGCCATCTCTCAGTGACGTCACATTGTGACTAAGATGTGACTTTCTTAAAAATCTTTAGAAATTTATAAATATCCTTTAAAACATGTTATTTAGTTTAAAAAACATGTTTATGGCAATTTAAATATCCTCGCTTTTGTCACAGCTTCGTCACAATGTTAAGAGCCCACAATAGTCACAGAAAAATTACTCAAAAAGACCCGGATGACCATGTAAAGTCTATGGGAGCGTTCTTTTCTAATATCTCGCTCAAATTTTAATATTTTTGCATGATTTTTTTGCACTAGATAGCTGAGGGCAATCCACAACCGGGCTAGTTTTTACTTTTTCGATTTTGGTTATATATTTTTTATATTACGATAGTTTCAGTTTCAGAACCGGTTTAAACCGGTTTCGAAAGTTAAAGTAATTTTTTAAAGAAAATCTGAAACAAAAATTGAAAAAGTAAAAACTAGCCCGGTTGTGGATTGCCCTCAGCTATCTTGTGCAAAAAAATCATGCAAAAATATTAAAATTTGAGCGAGATATTAGAAAAGAACGCTCCCATAGACTTTACATGGTCATCCGGGTCTTTTTGAGTAATTTTTCTGTGACTATTGTGGGCTCTTAATGTCAAATTAGTCACAAATGACACATTTTTCACAAATTTGTCACATTGTGACCACTTTGTCAAACGTCACAAAAGAGCTCTAAAACGGCCATAACGACTTCACATATTAGTCACTGTGACTTCACATCGACGTCACATCGACAATCGATGGTCACAAAGTCACAATGTGACTTCACAACGACGTTGCAGTGACGTCACCATGCTTTACGGGTAGTAGGAAGAAAGTCTACGCCAGACCCGATCTAGAAAAACAGTGTGGCTCGATATACCTCTGCAGAAAAAAAATAAGACCCGACCCGACCCGTTTCTGAAAGTGTGAAGACCTGACTCAGTCCCAGTATAATAAATTAAAGTTGTCGCGACCCAGGTCGGGTCGCGCCGGTCTCAAGTTTAGGACTAACAACTTTTCCGTAAGCGGACATCTAATGTCGCACAACAGATCCTTTATTGGGCTTAAGGGGGGGGGGGGCGATCTCCCCATCCCCCCTTAGATCCGCCATTGGAAGTATCTAAGTGCTTTTTTCAATAGCATCGGTAAATGAAGATGCTGTCAGCTAGAAATATTCGGTGAGATGATATAAGTGAAGTATGGCAGCTGAAATCGACAGTTGAAGAAATTTCGGCTAATTTGAATCGTTCAAAAAAGTCTTTCTATCAAGTATTGTCTAAATGTGACTCTTTCAAAGCAAAATATAGAATTTGAAGGCCCCTTGCGACCAAAAAACGAGATAATAGAAGATTTTATAAACTAGCATCTACAAAAATGATGATTGCTAGTCCCATTAAAAATGAGTCAGGACTTTCTGTGTCAACTTAAACGATTCGTAGGTGAATTAAAAAAAGAGAAAAAATAGTTTATATGACAATGATGAAACAACCAGCTTTGAAATCTCACTACAAATTTATGATAATTCAGTGAGCTCACGTACATATGTCATATGGACTTAAGTTACCTACTATGATATCCAGTGAGGTTTAAAAAAAGCATAATTTAGATGAACCAGATGGGCGGGGCGATTTGCATCAAGAGCTTTGGACTTTCTTTAATCATCAACAAGGATGTGACTCTTTAATGATGGCCTCGCTTTGATTTATTGCTCAAGCATTTGTGGAATACCTTGACAAATCCTGTGGAGTTCCTTCTTCAAACAGCGCAAGATTACATGCATACATTGAAAAACAATTTATTGTCATCTGGTGAACTTTTAGCCGGTCCAAAGTACGTATTTTGGCAAGATTAATACGCCTGTGTATGTTGCATACAAAACAAAAACTTGGTTTAGCTCACAAAATTTCCTGTTTTCGATTGGCCAGCGTACATTCCTGACCTGAACTCAATCAAAAACCTTTGTGGCATCATATCTCACAAGATTTACGCGTATTTTCGATAATACTCTTTTATTAATGAATTTCGAGCTGCTGTTAAACATGTCTGGTACAAAAAAACCGTTAAGTGATGAAGGACTTAGTTTTTCCGATAGAAAGTCACATTTTTTCACTAATTGCACACAATGTGGATGCAGTTCGATTTTAATTTATGGTTATTTTCCTGTAAATATACAAATTGCCTATACTTTTGCCACAATGTTAATTTTTTTAGCAATATATATTATGTAAACTGTACGATTTAAATTTATTATTTATGATTAAAGGATAAATCACAAGTAATAAGTGGCAGGTGAATTTCATAAAAATCGTTTCATATGTTTCAGTACAGATGCGTAATCGATCGATGTCTAAACTTTTGCTGAGCAATGTATTACAGTTCGGTTGAATTAAAAGAAAAAAAAATGCATAGAAAATCTCCTCGTGTAACATAATTTAATATTCTAATTAATTAAATTTAGATAAAGAATAGGTTATACCTGTAAACTTTTCTGCAGTATCGGATATATTTGGTTATATACCAAGAGGCTGGAGGACTTTTGTGATTGCACACTCGATGCAGGAGATAAGCCCGGTGAACAATTCGAAAGCAGTTGTCCCCAGCGTCCTGACGTCGAAACTCTTTCGGTCGACTTCGGAATAACCCAATTCCGTCCGACAAGCTTCCGGACATCTATACAGGAGAGGTGCTCGATAAATGAAAATAAAATGATTCGTAAATGTATATATATCTATAATTTTTGTAATTACAACCGTATTTATTATAATAATTCGTCAAAGCCAGTCAATGAAATATTCGCTACTTCTTCGTTAAAATAATTCGTCACGCCTCGATACCCGATTGATTGCCTCGGCGACCTACCATAAGAATAAAAAATAAAAAAATGAAGAAAAGGAAAAAAATTAATTTAATAAATTACAACGACTATTTGGAAAATTATATTTTAATCACGCTTGATTATAAGACAATTAATGGGTATAATCAAAATATTGTGAAAAAATACAGTGGTTTATAGATATGCAACTTTAAATGTTTAAAATGTGCATTTTTATTGGATGGAGTTAATCAGACTGACTTCTGAACGCCTCATATTACGTACGATATGGATTAAGCAATGATATTTCTGGACCCCTTCTAAACAAATTTTAAATGAAATTTGAGTTTTACAATTTTCAGAACTGTAAATTTTTAAGCTTCTAAACTTCGCACACTTTACATTTTTACACCGTTAAGTAGAAAAAATGCACTTTTAAATGAAATTTGTTTGAAATCTTTATCACGATTTGTTTTCAAATTATTATCATTTAAATTTTTATTACTTTTTTGGTCATTGTGGCAACAATTAGAGAACAAAAAATGAGTTCAACCAATAATAAAAAGAATATTGCCCAGTTAAACTGATGGCATTGAGCTCACAGGCTACGCATACTAATTGTACATTACAGCCTTGTATTTTCGTTAATTCCGTTCGAAAAAAAAACATTAAGAAGGGGAAACAGCTCTCCCCTTTCTCCTTTTTTATACTCAATCATTGAACCTCCTAAACTATCAAGTACATGCTTTATCATATTAAAAAATCTATATCCAAAATTCAGAGCAAATCAGATAATTCTTAATAAAAACCCATTTAGCATTTATATAATTTAAGAGGAGTTATTCCCCTCTTTTATACTTAACCATTAAACTTCCAAAACTATTCAGAGATTTGAACGAAATCTGACAATTCTGATTGAAAAATCCATTTATACAAGTTAAGGGGAGGGGCATTAGAGCCCCCGTTCCCCCTGTTTATACTTATTCAATGAACACCTAATAACAGCCACGGACTCACCTCATCAGAATGATCCTAATCTAAATTTTGAACGAAAACTGTTAATTCTGCATGAAAATCCCGTTTATATCAATTAAGGGGAGGGGCATGAGCCCCCCGTTCCCCCTGTTTATACTTATTCAATGAACACCTAATAACAGCCACAGTATCGCCTCATCAGAATGATCCTTTATCTAAATTTTGAACGAAAACTGTTAATTTTGCATGAAAATCCGGTTTATATCAATTAAGGGGAGGAGCATGAGCCCCCCGTTCCCCCTGTTTATACTTATTGAATGAACACCTAATAACAGTCACGGAATCGCCTCATCAGAATGATCCTATATCTAAATTTTGAACGAAAACTGTTAATTCTGCATGAAAATCTCTTATATCAATTGAGGGGAGGGGCATGAGCCCCCCGTTCCCCCTCTTATATATATTGAATGAACTCCAAAAACTAATCAGGGAAGCGCCTTATCAGGATATACCTATATACAAAATTTCAAGTGGATCCGATATTTTTATCATGAGTTATCGCGTTACGCACGAACATACAGAATGGACGGGCACATAAGCTCTCAGGCTATGATAGCCTGTGAGCTAAAAAGATTCAGATATACTTCAGATTTCCCAGTTCTCTATCGAGGACAACAAATATTTTTCAAATAGTTAAAAATACACTAAACTGGTACCAACCTGCCCACTGGCTTCACACAAGATGTCGCAAATCCGAAATCCGCCAGCACGGCCTTTCTCTCTCCGGAAATCAAAGCATTGTTGCACTTCAAATCCAAGTGAGACAGATTTCTGCCGTGGAGGTATGCAACCGCTTCCACAGTATTTTTTAACCAGCTGACTGCCTGATTAAAAGCTGTAGGATCATTCCTTGACGAAAACTTCATCATTTTTTTGTTCCATTGTACTAGGATGTACTTCAGTTACAAACAGGTACGAATCCGTATAATATACAAATTCGGATGATATCAGTGAGTGTATGTTCTTATGTTCTAAGGTGGCCCATACCTCAATTTGGCACAGATGTCATATACGCACCACATTTGCGCGTACTTCCCCCCCCCCCGCGCTAATTTAACATTGCACAGCATACTTGTGCCATGTGGATCTGTTTAATAAATTTATCACATTTGTTAGGGAAATAAAATGAAAAATTAAAGATTTCAATGAAATGTGTTGTTCAAGTAAAGCAAAAGCATGCATTCTATATGGCTTAGGTATTAATATTTACGATTTATTGTGAAAATTATGTTTACTGTTTTACTACTAATTTAGTTTATTATTTGTATCTGTTTATTTAATGTTTTTACTTTCTTCTATCTTTACAAGAAGAAAGTATTGGATTCATGAAAATTTTCGACTTCCGGTTTTCGACGGATTTATACGTTTTAGAAGGTCCTGAACACGTTTTGACTATTTTTAGAAAATGTCTGTCTGTGAGTCTGTCCATCTGTCTGTCTGTCTGTCTGTCTGTCTGTGCGTCTGTCTGTGCGTCTGTCTGTATGTGACAAAAAATTTGTGGGCGCTCTATCTCAAGAACTAACGCTCGAAATTTAATAAAATTTTATATTCAGTTAGACCTTGATATGAATTAGTGCCTATTGGTTTTTGGTGAAAATTGGCCTGCAGGTGGCGCTGCTATACTACGTTTTTCATGATTTTCAAGATTGCTATATCTGAAGAACTAATGCACAGAATTTCACCAAACTTCAGATTATGTGACCCCTTGATACACATAGACGCTGATTACGTTTTGGTGTAAATTGGCCAGCAGGTGGCGCTGCTGTGCCACGTTTTTCATGATTTTCATGATAGCTATACCTCAAGAACTAATGCACAGAATTTCACCAAACTTCAGATTCCGCGATACCTTGAGATACATAGCCGCTGATAAGGTTTTGGTGTGAACTGCCCTATAGGTGGCGCTTCTATGCTACATTTTGCACGATTTTGCGATAGCTATATCTCAAGAACTAATGCAGAGAACTTCATCAAATTTTAGATTCTGTTACTCTAGAATATATAACATAATTAGACTCTGATTACATTTTGGTATTAACCTTGCAACCGGTGGTGCAGCTATGCTGCATTTGCACAATTTTTCCGATAGCTATATCTCAACAACCAACGCACGAAATTTCATCAAACTTCAGATTTTGTTACAAAATGACATATAACATAATTACACGATGATTACGTTTTGTTATAAATCCTTCAACTGATGGTGCTGCTGTGCTATATTTTACACGGTTTGTTTTAAACTAGCTATATCTCAAGAACTAATGCACAGAATTTCATCAAACTTCAGATTATTTTATACCATAACATAATTAGACGCTTTTTTACGTTTTGACATAAATTGTCCAAGATATGGTGTTGCTGTGCTCCGTTTTGCAATTTTTTTGTTATAACTATATCTCAAGAACTAATGGGCGAAATTCCATCAAATTTCAGATTCTGTTAGGTCTTGACATAAATAGATGCTTATTAGGTTTTAGTATAAATTACCCAACATGAGGCACTACTAAGCTCATTTTCTCAGAATATTAATTAAATTTTGCGTTTTAGGTATTTCGGATACCAGAATCTCATTAGGCTAGGTCAAATATTCGAGGAAATTCGATAGTGGGCAACTTTGGGGTCACCACTTTTTTTTTTTAATATTGAAATGTATTTATGAGATAGAAGAAAGTTTTGGGATTGTCACATCCAACTAGTCTTTTTTATTGAATTCATGTTTATTTACTGTTATTTTTCATTTTAATTTTATAAATTATTTTTATTATAAACCATAACAATAATTATTTATGTCAAATTATCATTTATTTATTTTTATTTCCTTTTTAGGTGCGTTCGTAATTATGTAAATACGTAGCACCTATAGTGGTCGTTCAGTCCGTCCGTCTGTCTGTCCGTCTGTCCGCATATAACAACGCAAAAACTACCCAACCGAATCATTTGAAATTTGAAATACATAATTATTACTAAATTTTGTCGAGTCATTTCAAATTTTATGAAAATCGGATGCATGGATCAATTACAGGGGCAATCAAAAGTATTCCATTACATTACGGTCAATCGGGGAAAAAGTTTCAAATGCATTTTAATTAATCGTTTGAAATTTAAAATACATAATTATTACGTAATTTTGTCGAGTTATTTCAAATTTTTTGATAATCGAGTGCATAGATCAATTACAGGGGCAATCAAAAGTATTCAATTACATTATGGTCAATGGGGAAAAGTTTCAAAAGTTTTTTATACGTTTGAAATTTAAAATACATAATTATTACATAATTTTGTCGAGTTGTTTCAAATTTTATGAAAATTAGATGCACAGATCAATTACAAGATATCAAAAGTCATCTGGGTCAGAAAAAAAATTGATATACAAACCACTAGATTACAGGAAAATGAATAGGAGTATTTGACCCGTAAGGCATGGTGACGTCACGGCGCTGTCGATGTCGTTGAAGTCACAATGTGACTTCGTGACCATCGATTGTCGATGTGACGTCATGTGACGTCGATCTGAAGTCACAGTGGCTAAAATGTGAAGTCGTTATGGCCGTTTTAGAGCTCGTTTGTAACGTCACATTGTGACCACTTTGTGAAGTCACGGTGTGACAAATTTGTGAAAAATGTGTCATTTGTGACTGCTTTGACATTAACATTGTGACGAAACTGTGACAAAAGCGACGATATTTAAATTGCCAGAAACATGTTTTTTAAAGTAAATAACATGTTTTGAAGAATATTTGTAATTTTCTAAAAATTTTTAAGAAAGTCACTTCTCAGTCACAATGTGACGTCACTGAGTGGTGGCATTTTTGTCACAGATGTGATGTGACCAAAGTGACTCACAGTGACGTTATTGTGACGTCACTGTGACCATGCATGCTATGAGGGGTACAATGACAACTATAGGTATTACGTACTTACATAATTATGAACGCACCTAAAAAGTGTAATGAATAAAAAGAAGGAATAATGATGTTAACAAATTCAAATAATGATAAAAATAAAAATTATACATTTTTTTATTATTCACATCTTTTTCGTTTCAGCTAACAATAAATCGGAAGGAACAATTGATTGTATTTTAACATATCAATGAAACCTTCAAAATATCCAAGATATCTCAACTATTTTTTTCCGTAGGATTAGCATCAGCGAATGGGTCTTTTGCTTGACTGAAGTAGCCTCTTAACTGAATAATAACGCACGAAAAAATGTACTACAAACTTATTTTATTTTATTGTTTTTAATTAAGAGTACGAAAATAACGAAAAAAATAGTCGTTTGTGGTAATTCCGCATATCAAACTCTCGAAATATTCAAATTGAATATGCAAATCTTTGTTGATGATGTGCAGCAAGTGCCGTAGTTAAGAGGCTACTTCACTCAAGCGAAAAGACACGTTCGCTGATGCTAATCCTACGGAATGTTTTTTGGGGGATATCTTAGTTGCATTTCAATATTTTTAAACGCTTTATATATATATATATGTAATAATAAAAAAACATTTCGCCATTTTCTCGTTTTGATTTCGTTCTAAATTCTTATAAGAACATGCTTTCATTATTATTTCCGTAATCTACTAATATTTAATTATCGGTTAAAGTTCCTTCTTTTTCTTTAATTCAGCATAATACACTGCTCAAAACAATTAAAGGATATTGCAGTTTTAGGTGGATTTTGTATCTGGGAAACTTTTTAGCTGATTGATACATGGTTGACAGACATAGTAGGTTATATGAGAATAAATTACACATGTTTGGCAGAAAAAATGCATTTTATTGCGCATTTGTGTACAAAAAGAAAAAATAACACAATTTGTGCATATTAGAAAAAATGAATAAGAAAAACTGTTTTCTTCAAAGAAAATCATTTTCAGTAGGGGGTATGGTTTCCACGGGCGGCCAGCAACGTTGAACACCTATGAGGCATGGACTCAATGAGGCTATTAATGACGAGTTGGGGTATTCTGCCCCACTCTACCAGAAGAGCTCTTTCCAGTTCTTGGAGAGTTTGTGGGGGTTGTTGGCGGCCAGAAACTCGTCTTCCTAGAGCGTCCCAAACGTGCTCGATTGGATTCATGTCTGGAGAACACGCTGGCCATTCCATTCGAACGATTCCTTCCTCGAAAAGGAAATCCTTCACCAGGTTTGCACGATGTGGCCTGCAGTTATCCTCCATTAAAATGATGTTATCTCCGATTGCTGCAGCGTAAGGGACTACAATAGGCCTGAGGATCTCATCCCTATATCGGCGACCAGTCAGAGCTCCATCTCGAATGATGTAGAGGTCAGTGTGCCCGTCAATGGAGATGCCACCATACACCAACACTCCTCCACCGCCAAATCTGACACTTTCGTGCACGAACGCAGGATTATTCCTACTGCCACAGTCCCTCCAGATGAAAATACGCCTATTATCCGGATGCACAGAAAAACGGGACTCGTCAGAAAACAGAATATTGCTCCATTCATTTCTCCTCCAGTTGACATGCTCGGTTGCCCACTCCCTGCGGTCGCGGCTTTCGCGACGATGCCTTGATGTTAATCTAACACATACCATTGGTCGGCGAGCATACAGACCTACAGCATGGAGCCGGTTTCGGTCAGTCTGAGTTGAAATCGTGGTGCATGTAGCCGAGCGAAGGTGTTGTTGGAGAAGAGTAGCGTTCATGTTTCAGTGTCTCCGAGCTGTTAACGCTAAATACCGATCTTCATTGGGCGTCGTTGCCCGTCTACGATCTTGCCCTGGTCTTCGGCCTGCACATCCACTCTCCAAAAAACGGTTCCAGATCCTGGAAATGACAATTTGTGACACTCCAATGGCTTGCGCTACTTCGGCTTGAGTTTGGTCCCCTTCTAACCTACCAACAATTCTCCAAGCTTCTGAATCTGTCAAATGACTTCGCTGAGACATCGTACTCATCGAAACAAAGCAATCACTGAATGCCGATCATCCTTGTCTTCATTCTCTTTTATCCAGTGAAAGTCAAATTTCATTCGCTGCCGCTGATTTGTGATTCTCTTCTGTTATTTTCGGCAAGAAAAATTTCGTTTATATCTTTATTTTATATAAAACTTCAAATATCCTTTAATTGTTTTGAGCAATGTATATTATTTATTTTTGTATAAATAGCTAAACTGTATTACTTAAATGCCAATATCTTATTTCAAAATATTAAAATTATTCCATTAATCTATTTCTCTTTTTAGACTAAAACATTTATCTAAAACTTTAATTTTGTTTTGTTTATTTAATAATCGTCTGTGCTGGCCCATTCGCATGAGCAATTTACTCTTGCGTACTACGTCGATTAGAAAGAATCCTTACGTCTACCCCCCCCCCCCATGAACCAATCAAAGGGCTTGAAGTAAATTACAACTACATTCGAATCAGTATTAGTGGATTTTGAAAAGCAATGCGTCAGAGGGGAGGAGCCAATTTATATGAGAATTTTTGAGAGAGACAGTTGGTTTTTTCGGAGCGATCAGAATCGACGGACCTTCTCACTGTTAAAGTACTCAAGGTACTTCTCCGATTATTTTTAGAACGTTTTTGCGGAATGCGATGTTTTACCAGACACAGCTTTGCGCAGACCCCTTTTTATTCTTTTTTTATTTATGGTGATATGGACTGAGAAAGGATGTCTTGTCTGTTGTGGTGCATTTTTTTTCTGATGGAAATGTTTGAATCAAGAACAAGTCTGTCTTTATTACCGAGTGATGGAGATTGAGGGATGTGTGGAGTGACAGTGAAAGTGCACGGAGATAATAAAAAAGAATACTGCCCAGTTAAACTGATTGCATTGAGCTCACAGGCTACAAATACTAATTGTACATTAAAGCCTTATATTTTCAAGGGTTAATTCCGTTTGAAAAAAAATTAAGAAGGGGAAACAGCTCTCCCCTTTCCTCTTTTTATACTTAATCATTGAACCTCCTATACTATCAAAGACATGCTTTATCATATAAAAAATCTATATCCAAAATTCAGAGCAAATGAGATAATTCTTAATAAAAACCCATTTAGCATTTATATAATTTAAAAGGAGTTATCCCCCTCTTTTATATTTAACCATTAAACTTCCAAAACTATTCAGAGATTTGAACGAAATCTGAAAATTCTGCTTGAAAAACCCATTTATATAAATTAAGGGGGGGGGCATTAGAACCCCTGTTCCCCCTATTTATACTTATTCAATGAACACCTAATAACAGTCACGGTATCGCTTCATCAGAATGATCCTAATCTAAATTTTGAACGAAAACTTAATTCTGCATGAAAATCCCATTTATATCAATTAAGGGGAGGGGCATGAGCCCCCGTTCCCCCTCTTATACATATCGAATGAACTCCAAAAACTAATCAGGGAAGCGCCTTGTCAGGATATACCTACATACATAATTTCAAGTGGATCGGATATTTTTATCACGAGTTATCGCGTTACGCACGAACGAACATACAGAACGGACGGGCACATAAGCTCTCAGGCTGTGATAGCCTGTGAGCTAAAAAGTGATGTTCTCTATCCTCTTGTATTTTTAATTAGTTGAAGAATTTACTAAACGATCAGATTTTCTTATCTACATTGATCTACCAGCTTTCTTCGGCCACGATTAAATAAGAAGTAATAGTTTTGCAGATGTGATAAAAAATCATATCGATCATCCACGCCTCTCGTACCCTCTTCTTACTACATAATCCTATCAAAAACATAAATGTGAAAAAATGCCAAGTTCGTTAACGGTTTCGCTAATAAAAGAAGTGATATCTAACAGCAAACCAAGTTCTTTCAATGGCCCATAAATGATAGCTTCTGCCATGCATAATGTTCTCCAATCGCTTAAAATGGTTTGTTATGTTACTTGCTATTCAATAAATCGACTTAGCAAGTTTTCTGTTACCCTGATTACTCTTTTTAGTTGATCAGAACTTAATCACTTCCTTAACTTATCAACACCTTAACCTCGATGTACTTATTCAAATACCTGATTGATTAGATCTTTGCCAATGACATACTAGACTAAATTATACTCAGACTCAAAAATTAAAGTTGGTGGCTAAGATACATGCCATTCGCTCAGTTTAATAGCAAGTAAAACTAGTCGTTGGGGGACGACCGTAATACTTACCCATGATGTATATGCATAATATAAAATATAAAAATAAAACGCATGTAAACTATTTATAAAATGCATTGCAATTCCAAAATAAAATTTAAACACATATTTGTTTTAATATACATAGTAATGCTCTATCAATGAATTGCTGATGAGTCGATTTTGACAAATTATATAAAACGCGAAAATACTCAAGTAGATTCGGATGCATAAAAGATACATCCTTATAATTCCAAAAATAATAATCCTATTAACTGACAGTTGATTGCGTCGGATTAAGCGTCTCATTTCCAATTAAAATATATTTTTGAATTGAAATTTGAATGAAATACAGGGTTACGAAAAATCGAAGAATGTGGAAAACAGAGTTACACATATCTCGGCAACTAATAATCCGATCAACTTCGTTCTTTATGCAAAATTTGTTTTATTTTATTGCCGTTTACGTTCACTTCTTAAAATAAAACATTTCGAAAAATTTTGTATACCTTTCATCAGAGCGAATTTTTCGAGAGTCCGAAATAATAGTTCCGGAAAATCGAGGTTTTTGATATTAAATAGGCTTCGTCCCATTCTTACATACTAAGCACATACAAAGTTTCAAGTCTCTATCTCGATTTTTTCGGGAGATAGAGCGGTTACAGACAGACAGACACACAGACGGACGGACGGCAATTTTTTTTTCTCAAAATATGTTTTTCGAAATCTCCAGTATCTAAAACATATAAATCCGTCAAAAAAAATTTTTCGATTTTCAAAACGATTGCAATATTTACCCTATACTACGTATGATAACAAACCATTTTAAGCAATTGAAGAACATTATGCATGACAGGAGTTATGATTTAAGGAGCTTCGACAGAACTTTGTTTTGCAGCTAGATCTCACTATTTTTATTAGCGAAACCGTTGACAAACTTGGCATTTTTTTCACATGCATGTTTTTGATAGGATATCATCATTTTTTGACAAATAAGTAGGTATTTGTTTCCTTTTTGAATTAAATAAGTGTTAATATTAAATTACCTTTATTTAATATTACAGCTTTTCCCTGTCTTTACGTACAGGTTTTTGTTTCGCTGTAATTTTCTATATTTTCTTGCACGTTTGAAACGTTGCAGCACATTGTCCTTTCACTGTCTGAGTCTTTTTTTCACATGTTTCCTGTTTAGACAGTTTTTTTAATGTTTTTACCACATTTTCCCCCTTTTTAAATTTCGTATTTGTCAACAAATGTTGTTAGTGATCATTTATATCTTACAAGTAATTAACGTGCCAGATTTTATGTTTCTATGCCCTTCAGTAACATAGACATTGCATTTTTAGAACGTGTTTTACTCCTGCACCCTGTTTGGGTTAGCGGCATCGACACTAGATATAACCTATGTCAGAGCAAGGAGTGTCACCCCATTTTGATATCATTACTTTTAAGATCGGTTCATAACTTAATGAGATTGCTTAAAAATCGTAATTTAGAACATTTTTTGAAAGCTTTTCGTGCATTTTTAGCCCTTTTGAAATCCGTATATTTTAGCAAATGCCCTTAGAGATTATTTATATCTCATAAATAATTATCATGCCAAATTTTATATTTCTAGGTCTTTCAGTAACACAAAAGTCGTATTTTTAGAACATTTTCTGTTCCTGCACCCCCCTTTGGGCTAGCGCCATCGACATAAGATGTAGCCTATGTTGAAGCAAAGACTGTCTCCATCATTTTGATATCATAAATTTTAAGATCAGTTATTTACTTACTGAGATTGTTTAAAAATCGCCATTTCGAACGTTTGTTGAAAGCTTTTCGCAGATTTCCACCCTTTTTTAATTTGATATTTTTAAACAGATGTCCTTCGTGATCATTTACATCTTATAAAAAATTAAAATGCCAAATTTCATGTTTCTAAGCCCTTCAGTAACGCATAAATCGCATCTTTAGAATGTTTTTTGCTTCTACACCCTCTTTTGATGAATGGCATAAATATAAGATATAAGCCTATGTTTGAATCGGACGAATACGATCTTTTTGTTACCATTACTTTTGAAAGATGCTCGATAATTTCAGAGATTAGCCCCGTTACTCGCCAAAAGTGAAGCAAACTTGGCACAATTCCTAAATTTCGTTAAATTCCCATAAACTCTCATTGTAATCCAATAATTTATCTTCTAACTAACCATTAATGTTTAATATTGTGATTTCTGATTTTTTTCTATTTATAAATCCTGTGGCGACATTAATTCGTCTGATCAAAACTGGAAACTGAAGTATAATTCCAGAGTTTTAGCGGAGAGCAAGAAGAACGGGACAAAAGCATCCTCCTATTTGGTGAATGTATGGCATAGTTTTGGCGAGGATATAGCCAGCGGCGTAGCTAAGGGGGGGCAAGGGGGGCGTCCGCCCCGGGCGCCGAGACCTAGGTGCGCCAAATTGAGAGAAATTGTTATACATCTATATTGGGGTGGGGGCGCAAAATTTCTTGCTGGCCCCGGGCGCCAAAAAGCATAGCTACGTTCCTGGATATAGCTTGCTGGAGGACTCAGTAAAACTCTTTTCGGTCACTTGTTGTATGACGCTCATCGATGAAGTATGGCGTGGGGACGGCTGCTGGTCAGCTGTCAAGTATCATATTTCATGTTTTATTTACCATATGTTAAGTTATTTATACAGTTGAACTTTTTATATTTTTAATAAAATATTTATTTACTGAAAAAGACCATGTGTAATCACAGCTTACCTTCCATCCCCACAATCCAAGAACTTATCTCCACACCGAATATCAACTTTTTTAGTAACCTGGAAGTTGTCAAACATTTTGATGAGTGAGTGAGTCAGTCATAAAAATAATGATTTTCGGACGTAAAATTCTCATAAACGGTAAGAGATTTTTTTTAATTTATATCATTCGGCAATTAGAAGATGGTCTTACATGATACGAAAAATTGCAAGTGTGTAGGTCAAACAGAATTTAAGTTATAGGGGGATCAAGAATGGCCCGAAATGGTTTGTGTAATATAATCCACGGCCGGTGTGTCGCGTTTTTACTTTGAGAACTTGGCTGACGCGCTGCTATGTGTCTAGAGCTTTTAAAAATTTTTGTATGAAATAGTTTTATCAAGTTTGAGTAAAATTTCAATAGTTTGGAAAGTTAAGGTTCAGTAACAAAGCTTATTAGCTTTAGACCTTTTTTTCTGTTTCAACGATTTTATTTTTTCCAAATTTCATGAATATTGTCGCTGTAAATTACGAACTTTAGATTTTGTTCTGTAATACTATCTATTAAGTTGAAGTGACAATAAAGTATTTATCACAGAGGTTTGAGGTAATTCTCCATGCTGCATTTTCTCTTCTAGCCCCCCCCCCCCCCGCCTCTTTCCAACACAGTACATTATTTTTTTATCATTTAAAATTCTTTGTTTCCTTGCAGAAAAGATGAGTTGAAATTCTGTCTGAAATGTTCACTATCCTTTCGCTTATCGATAAGAGAGCATAACTTTTATTTTTTCCTCTATCTCTTGATTTTTTAAATAATTATCTATATGATAAAAGCCTAAGTCATGTGACTGTCATCAACACTTCCGGGCTTACCCAATTCACTCTTTATATGCTGTGCAGCCAAATTCATGTTAGCCAGCGCAGGTGATAAGTCGCCAAGTTATTGTACAGATTATTGATTTTATAAGCGCATTTTGCTGTCATCAACAGTTTGTCGTGATGACCACTTTGCTTTTCATAGGCCAAGCAGCCAGTTTTAATCAAAATTATTTTTCCAGATAAATCTGTATAAAAGTTATACTTTTATACAGATATAAAAGTTATACTTTTATAGAGATCGCTTGAAAAAAATAATATTTGAGGGATGAATTACATTGAAGTACATGTATATTTTGAGATTACTTAAGTGAAATTTAAATTAACTTCCCAAAATCTTTTTCCACCAAAGTAAACAAAAAAAAATTCATTCTCCAGTGATTAAAAAAAATAATTTATGGAGGTAATAATTCATATAGCAAGTTCTCCAACCATTAATCTTGCCATGCAAAAAAAATTCGAGCATGTAATCCAATCAAACTTCAGTTTCGCTTAAAAAAATAATATTTGAGGGATGAATTACATTGAAGTACATGTATATTTTGAGATTACTTAAGTGAAATTTAAATTAACTTCCCAAAATCTGTTTCCACCAAAGTAAACAAAAAAAAATTCATTCTCCAATGATTAAAAAAATAATTTATGGAGGTAATAATTCATATAGCAAGTTCTCCAACCGTCAATCTTGCCATGCAAAAATAATTCGAGCATGTAATCCAATTAAACTTTAGTTTCATTCTGCTATGTGAAATACAACTAAACTTTCAAAACGTTTTCTTGACAAAGTGAAATGTAAATGAGCCAACTCGCATAATATTTAACATATAATTAAATGACTGACATTAAATAAACGATATTTTGATTTAATGTAAGGGTAGACATCATTAAAAGTCTTTTACAAAAAAAAGTCAATGACCAAATCCTATGTCAAAGAGACCAAACTGGTCACCAAGGCGGCTAGTAAATAAATAGTTTACCATAAAAAAGGAAAGAAAATGAATGAATGGTAAAAAATCAAAACTCACTTTTTGTGCAAACACTTTCATGTTTTTCTTCTGTTTGTTTTTTAATTCTTTACATTTTTCAAAAAATTTCTGTAGAGAATAATTTTTTCTAAAGATTCGACCTCATTCTTTGGGGAAATATCAGTTCATAATGTAATTTTTTTCGAAGAAAATATTCGTTTAGTTTAGGCAAGATTGTAATTCTAAAATATCTAAAAATATGTTAGTTCGTCTACCACCGAATCAAAAAAAGAAAAAAAAAGACGACGCGAGGTCTTACGTTCGGCGATAGAGCTGGTTGAACATCCTCGTTTTCGCCAACAGGCCAAGACTTGAAAAAGTGAGCTTTTCTGAAAAAGCGCCCCGGGTGCAATTTTCTCTTCTCACGAAAATGATTGTAAATCAGGAAAATCCGCTTTTGGAGCAACAAAAACCCAATTTTGAAACAGAAAAATTAGATTTGAGAACAGAAAAATTCACTTCTGGCATTAACTTTTTTTTGCGGCTTTTTGACAAAATTTGCAATTTCTGCGATCTTTTCACGAAATCTGCCGTTTTTTGGGATATTTCACATTTTAGCAGGAATTTTTTGACAGAATTTTCCATTTTATTGCGATTTGTGGACTAAATTTGTCATTATTTCACAAATCTTTTAACGAAATCTGCTGTTTTATAGATATTTTTTGAGGAAAGTTGCCGTTTTTCGTGTTCTTTTGGCAAAATTTACCATTTTTTGCGAATTTTTGTACAGAATTTTTCATTTTATTGCGATTTTTGGACGAAATGTGCCGTTTTTTGGCAAATCTTTTGACGAAATCTGCCGTTCTTATGATTTTTTCGCGAAATTTTCCTTTTTTGGGGGGGAATCGTTTGACAAATTTTTCCGTTTTTTCGCGATTTTAGGACAAAGTTTGCCTTTTTTTGACGAAATCTGTCGGTTTATCAAGATTTATTTACGAATGTTACCGTTTTTTCGTGATCTGTTGACAAAGTTTTCCGTTTTTTGCAAATTTTTTGACAGAATTTTCCGCTTTATGGCATTTTTTGTACGAAATTTGCTTTTTTTCGCAAATCTTTTCCCGAAATCTGCAGTTTTATAACGTTTTTTGACGAAAGTTCCGTTTTTCGTGATCTTTTGGCGAAATTCT
Organism: Maratus speculifer; assembly: GCA_964019185.1. Lineage (NCBI taxonomy): Eukaryota > Metazoa > Arthropoda > Arachnida > Araneae > Salticidae > Maratus > Maratus speculifer. The sequence goes on from OZ025296.1 coordinate 357,775,074, forward strand.
CCGTTTTTTGCGAATCGTTTGACAAAATTTTTCGTTTTATTGCAATTTTTGGCAAAATTTATCGTTTTATCACAAGTTTTGAGGTAATCTACCGCATTTTCGGGATTTTTGAGACAAAATTAGCCATTTTTTCGCGAATCTTTTGGGAAATTATTCGTTATTTTGCGATTTTTTAACGCAATTTGCCGATTTTCGCGATTGTTTGACGAAATCCGCGAAAATACGCGTTCGTAAGACGCGTAAGAGCTATTTTTTTCCATTCCGTCGCCGATTTTTTTGGACTCGCTATAGCGGGACCGCATCATCGCTGAAGGGCTGCGTTTTTTCAAATGTGGAGCAAGAGCGCTATTCTTTTTGAATGAGTGACAAGAGGGGCGCTTTTTTAAAACTAAAAGGCAGGAGGGGCGGAGCGGCCCCCTGAAACCATCTTGATTAAACTCTGGGTAAGATATTTATTCATTGTTAGATACATACATATACAATGTTACAATCATATGTTTATTTATTTAATTTTATTATGTTCATTAAAAAATTTAAGAAATAAATGAATTAAAAAATATAGAGCTATAAGGATTAAACAATGCGTTTTTTTTATTAAGTGACAAAAAGAAGTTACAAGTAATTTCAGAGGGAAAGATTTAGATGAATTATATATTGTTAAAATTGTTTGTAACGAATTAAAAAGAAAAGATTTCCAAATTTGTGTGCAAAAGAAAGAAAGATTTTTGGAGGAAAATTCAGGAGATTCCTTTTTCTTATGCAGGCATTGAGTGAAGAGCCGAAGATTCTCATCTCTGTATTCTTTCCTTCTACATTAAAGGTAATAAAAGTATTTTTTATTCAATTTTCTAAATCTCAATTAAATGCTCCTGTTCTAAATTAAACTGTTTTTGATTTTGAAAATAAGAAATATTACAATCGACACTAAACGAAATGTAAACATATAACACATATAATACTTTATAACATATAATACTTTGCACTCCCTATTCTATAGAAAGCATGTTTTAGGACACCTCAGAAATTCCTACACATTTCAATCAATAATTTCTTCAAATAATGCAAAATAAAATCACAAACGATTATCAACATACACCATATTGTAACATGGAATTATTTGAGCATCGGTACTTCTTGCCTATCCTGTCAACCTAGTTTGCCAAATTATAAAAATCGCCAAACAGTTCGGCAAAATATATAAATTAATGCAGTTTTTATGTTAAATAACGAAAAAACAAATAAATCAGCAAAACATAATATAAAACACAAATAATAAAATTGAATTAAAAATCAGTCGCTGACATAACAAACACGCGTATCGTAGTTAATGCCAAGTGAATGTGACATTTAAAATCATCCATTATTGGGATGTAATTTTATAGTTTAGCGATAGTTTTTTGGTCGACGGGTTAAAAAAGTAGTACCTGGGCGTCGTTCTGAACAAACTATAAATGCTACAGTCAATCAGGCTAACTTTGCACGAAGAGAGGAAAAAAAAGATTAAAATTTGCTCCATCACTTGAGTTAACGGCAAAGTTTTGGTCTCAAAATATAGATAGATGAACTAGTTTGTGTTTAGCAACTCATCGGAAAGAATTCGAGAAGGTGGCAGAATGGGTCAAAGTTTTGTAAAAGTGGAACAAAGTTACCCTCATTGACTATAACGTAATTAATTTTCAATAGCAAATGTGGCATCGTAAATTTCAGTACCTTACATCCATTACATGGCAGTCTGTGCAATTCGAAAGAGTTAAGTCATAGTCAGATGCACATGGGCTATATCGAAGTCATAATTATTTTTCAATACGATGGAAAATTTTAGGAATAGAATTGGCTGTGGCAAGCAGATATTTCATTATCTTTTTTTCCCAATATTTAAAGACATTTAAAACTCACACCAGACTGTTATTCCCTTAAGAATAAGTAATCAGAAACGGCCATTTTGAAATTGAGAAACTTAAAAGATTACAACAGGTATCAGTAATGACATGATAATTAAATTAGGATACTTTCTTTTAATGTGATCCTGATGAGAAAAGCAAAATTTTAAAACACTTTTACCAATATTTATTCATTTTTCAAAGGTCATTATTTTTTAAATTAACAACTAATGCATCAAACACACTTACACGCACATTTTTTTTTTCAATATTATGAGTAAGTCAGGGAAGCATTCCCTTTAGAAAACTACTATTTTCAGCTTAAATATTATAAGAGAATCAATTTTTTCACCAAAGAGCTATATTGTGAGAAATCAGGTTTAACAAATGTATTTTTATTCACTTAAATACGATCAAACATTATAAAATCTGAAAAGCTTATAAGTGTAAAAAAACAGAGATTTGTAATATTTTTCAGATAATATAAAGATTGATAAAAATAAAATTGTGTTTGCCATGTCTCATGGCACAGTTCCTCATGTGCTGATTTACTGGTTTAATAGGCAAATTTTTTGTGTGTCACTGTTCTTTTTGTGCATTGTGACAAATGAAAAGAATTATTTTTTTATTTCTGGAAAATGCTACTATTAGTTATCTGCAATTAATAAATTTTAGGAACATAATGCAAAACTTAGATAGCTTTTTTGCAGTTTATTTTTGTTTATCGCACATAAAAATTTCCTCGCCTCTATGAATTAACAGATTCTTCGTTAAAGAAATCTTTTGAAAGAATATCTTAACACATTTCTCTCACACAAAAGATTTCTCTTCAGAATGAATTAAAATGTGTTTGCTTAAAGCATACTTCCGAGTAAATTTCCTTTTGCATACCTCACATTCAAAAGGTTTCTCACCGGTATGAATTAACAGATGCCTCCTTAAATCTTCCTTTAGAGAGAATTTCTTGTTGCATGTATCACAAACAAACGGTTTCTCACCACTATGAATTAAAAGATGCCTGCTTAAATTTCCCTTTTGAGAGAATTTTTTGTTGCATAGCTCACATACACAAGGTTTCTCACCAGTATGAATTAACAGATGGCTGCTTAAATGGCCCTTTCGAGAGAATTCCTTGTTGCATATATCACACACAAACGGTTTCTCACCACTATGAGTTAACAGATGGCTGTTTAAACTGCCCTTTTGCGAGAATTTCTTGTTGCACACCTCACATTCAAAAGGTTTCTCAGCAGTATGATTTAACAGATGGCTGCATAAATGGTCCTTTCAAGAGAATTTCTTGTTGCATATATCACACACAAATGGTTTCTCACCACTATGAGTTAACAGATGGCAGTTAAAACTGCTCTTTTGCGAGAATTTCTTGTTGCATATATCACATACAAACGGTTTCTCACCAGTATGAGTTAACAGATGGCTGCTTAAATGGCCCTTTTGAAAGAATTTCTTGTTGCATATCTCACAAACAAAAGGTTTCTTACCAGTATGAATTAACAGATGCCTCCTTAAATCTCCCTTTAGAGAGAATTTCTTTTTGCATATATCACATACAAACGGTTTCTCACCAGTATGAGTTAACAGATGGCTGCTTAAATGGCCCCTGTGAGAGAATTTCCTGTTGCATACTTCACATTCAAAAGGTTTCTCACCAGTATGAATAAACTGATGCTTCCTTAAAGCACTCTTTTCAGAGAATTTTTTGTTGCATATATCACACACAAACGGTTTTTCACCAGTATGAGTTAATAGATGGTTCCCTAAATGGCTCTTTTGAGAGAATTTTTTGTTGCATACTTCACACAAAAAAGACTGTTTTGGGATAAATTCTTGCATAACTCACAAATAAAAGGTTTTTCTGGCTATGAGTTTGAAACTGTTTCTTTCAAAAAACTTTGATATAAAAATTCCTGTATTTGTTTCACACAGTTTGTTTCACAAGATATTTTGTTTGGTGTGATGTGTTAGATTAATAGCAGCTGCAATAAAATAAATTAATATTACTTTTCACGTTTTATTAAAAAACAAAGAAGAATACATATCACGAAAATTTAAAAACAATGTAGAAAATAAATTTTAACAAAATTGCTACCATAGTATTAAAAACTGCAGTACACTCCCAATTATCTTAAGTTAGCGGAATCAAAGATAGGTTAGATACCTTACCTAACAGTATGAAGATTAAATTGTAAATAAAATAAATAGCAAAATTGTAAAAATAAATATCTCATTATAAATAAAATATGAAGTAAATTTAAGGAGAAAGTTCTGTAACTTTATAACATCTAAAGAAACGATAATACATTTAGCTAAGAATAGAGAGAAAATAAAATTTTTGGTATGGAATTTTAATATGTAAATGTGTTTAGTAAAGAATTTTTCGGATTTCAGAATTTTTTTTAGTCTAATGTGAATGCTTATTGCTGAAACATACCCTATCATTTAATGTAACTTATACTGTAATTAAGTATTGTAATCAGTGGCATAGCCAAGTGGATGCCATGGGTATAAACCCCCTCATCTGTGTTTCTGAATCGTGCAATCAACAACACTCAAAACTACTAAATTGGAATGACAAAAATCATAGGCGTAACGTGACCAAACATTTTTTTTGGGGGGGAGGGGTGCCAGTGAAGTGAAAACTACGCCCCGTGGCAAATTTTCAATTTGGCGCTTCCCCCCTATACTCTTCTCCCAAAAAGTAAGAAAATCTTTTTCTTTAGGTAGGCCTAATAAAACTAACAAACATAAATAAATTCTATCAAATAATTATTTCGCATTTATTTTGAGACTTTAAAAGGTTTAACTTAAATTTAGAAATTCAGAACTAAATAAAATATAGAAATTTGCATTTTTTTTTTTTTGTTAAAGAGTTCACAATGTTTTAAAACATGGGGGAAAATTATCAAAAGAGAAATAAAAATTCCCGCGAAAAGATTTTTGGTCGAATTATGAATAAAATCGTGGCTTGCAGAATAAATTTCGCGCATGTAGTGACCGTCTCTTTAGCCTTTCCCTCCGGTGGGACATGCTAGAAGTATACATAGAGAGGATTTACATGCACGGGTCAGTACGGCCGGATGTGTGTATTGAAAGTTCTTCACGAGGCCGGCCCGATTATATTTTTATAGTTCAGGGGCAGGTCCGGCTCGTACAAAGAAATCAGTGAAAAAAAATAAAGTATTAATGGGATAATTTTACAGTAAATTTTAAATTACTATTTGCTCACAAGCCAGAAAATACTCAATAGCAGCATTAATAATAGCTTAGACACTTAGACTTTTCAACATTCAAATAAAGATTCATAAGAAGATACTGCCAAAATTGCCATTTTGAATTTAAATTCAAGACGTAATAGTACTGGAAAGTAGAAAAACTTGCAATCAAATGATTAGAATAGCTTATAAATCAAAAAGTATTTTATTTATAAAAAATGGAAAACGCTATTCGATTCTAAATTACTTCAATCATCAGGCTTGCCAATTTTATACCTTTCATAAAGAAAAATGAATCAGAATGTGTGTCAAATTACACGTTGTTGAACTGGGAATTTGAGAATAACCTTAAGTTGTACTTACAAGGATCGTGTTAATATATGTTAATTATCGCTATTAATATTTTTACAGAACATATTCCTTGCCCTCTACATTCCGAGAAAAATTAAATCTAGTTTTGTCCCATCTCGGCTGTATAGAAAAAAGTGCAAGCCAGATCTTGGCCCAGTACAAGTGTTCTGAAAAAATCGAACCCGGACTCAGATGCCATATAGCTGTCCGATGCCGATCTCTACGCAGGACACTTTTTACATTTCTTTTTTGATGTTATCAAATCGGCTCGTGACTCACATTTATACATATTCTTGCGAAAGTCACATTCTATCGGCCAGGCTGAGATTATTATATCGGGCCGGTAGGTCTGTTTAATTTTTTTATCTATCCGGGACGGCTGGCTCGTTCATTTTTTTTGTTGGCCAGGTCCGTTAAATTTGTTTAGTGGCCCGAAAAATTCATTAATTAATCTATTGATATTTCTCCAAAACATATTGCCTGCCCCACTGTAAACAACTAGATCCTTTTTCTGTCCGACTCGAATATGCTGGAGAAAAAACATATACAGTGGCGGTCAAGTTTCCGGTCAGCAAAACTATTGCAATTAATTTATAAGTATACCCATATGAAGAGGAATTTCAAAGTGATACTTATACATTTTATTGACATAATAGCTAGGTACGTATTTATGGAATAACATATAAATGTCAATAAATTTATTGACAAAATTAAGCGCAGGGGAAAACACATGTTCTCAAAAGTTTCCGGCCACCTTTGCAAGTACGGAAAAAATTGGTATTGTAATAGAAAATTACAGTGATCAACAACATTTACAATTAACATTTTATCAGAATACCTATAATAATAAGTATTGCGGCGCGGCAACGTGACAATTCATGCAATTAGCGGTTAAAGATCGCCTATGATACGTTTTTTTTCTTTTTCTTGCAATTTTTAGGAAATTTCGGCTGAGTGTAAATATTTATAGCTTCGCACACGTTTGCCAACTTCTTTTCAATGATTTTCTATTGGATTCATGTCGTGCGCTTGGGCTGGCCATTTCAAAAGCGAAATTTTTTACGTGAAAATCATAGCTTGTCGAGGATTGCAAACAATATGTAAATCATAAATATATATAGGACAGTTGCACCATAAAATTTAACTAATAATAACACATTGCTCAGTGGTACACAAAACGGGAATTTTAATATACATTTGTACATATTAAAATACAATAAAACTTTCAACGTTTCGCACCGTCTTCTGCGGGCAGACAAATCGACAGAAGAAGATCGGCAAAATTCCAATAGATCAAAAATCTGGTATTTATGAAATCCCCATCACTTTATCTAATAATCTTAAAAAAGTCTACACCGGCATGACAACGCGGAAACTTTTAATTAGAATTAAAGAGCATCGCAGAGATATAGAACAATATAAACAGAATACTGCCCTCGCTCGCTTCTGTTTGGCGAAGAAGGGTTGCCATATTAATTTTGAGGAAGCCAAAATCATAGTTCCATGCAATAACCCAGTTTAAGGTAAAGTAAGAGAATCCATCGAAATCATAGCACGAGAAAATAAACCACGTAATGATAATTTATCATACAATGTACCAAAAATATGGCATAACATCATAAAATCTTAAATTTTTTTATTTCCTTGCAATATTTTAATTTTTACTACGTGTAAATGGCAACATTTTTTAAAATTTTATTTCATTTAGATTTTAATTTAGTAAAAATATTATCTCTCGATCAAGATGCAAACCTAGAAGGATCAGGTAGTCCTTCCATTATCATATTTTCCTGAAGACGGCGCGAAACGTTGAAAGTTTTATTTTATTTTAATATGTACAAATGTATATTAAAATTCCTGTTTTGTGCACCACTGAGCAATGTGTTATTATTAGTATGTAAATCGTTATCATGTTAAAATAAATAGTTGCGGCCAGAATTATTCCTCTAATAAAGCAGCAAATGAACTTACAAGATATCCTTATACATTACATCATTCATTTTAAACAACGGACCGACATGTTTTGTAGAAAATACTCCCCACAGCATAATGTGTCTTCCGCCATGCTTCATTGTAGGAATAACAGAGGTGGAACCATATCTTTTGTTGTTAGATCATCGGACATAGTGTCTGTCATCACTTCCGACAAGTTTTAAATTCGATAGATGGAAAATAATACTTTTGTCCAGTTTTCACGTCACCAGACTGTGTTTTTTGACAAAACGCCAGACGGGTTCGTTGATTTTTTTAACATATGAGAATTTCTGAACACCGATACTTCCAGATAGTTTTGCATCACGCCAGAATCTTGACACGGTAGATCAACTTACTTCAGCAATATTTTCATTCCGTAAATTGCGGGATATTGCAACGGAATTTTTATGTGTGTCATCAATTGATTTTCTCGTGATAATTCTGTCCACAAGAATAATCCTTTTCCTGGGTCTCCTGGATCTCAGAAATTCCTGAAGGCCATGACCATCTTTATATAATTTTTAACTATCTTTCACAGTCGATTCACCGATCGATAACTTTGCAGCAATATCTTGAGAAGATAGGCCCTTTAGCGACAAACTAATGACTCATTTACGAACAATAATTGTTGAACTTTTCAATTTTTAATTTAAACTATGTTATTCACGTTGATTCATTTACAAACATGACCAAAAACGACTCTACCGATAAAAAAAAAACAAAGGAATAATGAGTGGTCGGAAACTTTTGCACACGCGATTTTCGAAATATATCCCTTTAGATGAAGTGTTTTCAGTATCCAATCAAAATGATCATGTGTCATTCATGTATTCCTAATTTTTGAAGCAAATATGCTTCTTCTTCTCTGAAAGTTTCTGGTAAATAAGTCAGAGAAACTAACTGGCCGGAAACTTTTGACCGCCACTGTATATCAGGGTTTCCACTCTAATCTTGAAAAAAATTCCCTGTGTTTTTCCTGTACTGCAACGCGTTTATTCTATGTTGAGTATGCAAAAATATATACGTGTATGTATGCCAGTTAGCCACCTTGTAATTTACATTTATCCAATTAATTGATGTAATTGAGCAAATATACTACATTATATGATATGAACAAATAAAAAAACCTTTAAAGATGTTACACTTATTATTAAATCCCAAACTTTACATTAATAATAATAAAAACAGTATTGCAATACTCAAACATTCAGCTAAAAAATACTTTGAAATATTTGTAAATGAATGCTAGAATATGCCATTTTAAAGAATATTGACAAAAAAAAATGAATTACCTTGAACATAATACCACAAAATTGCAGAAGTAAAAAAGTAAAGAAATGAGAAAATGCTACTTATTTTATGCATTCAAATTGATATTTATATTAAAATTCAGGACAAATAAAATACGAGATAATTTTGATACACAACATTGATTTAAATATTATAGGGTAATATTAGTTAGTAATTATTTGTTTTTTGATAATTCACTTATTTGAGCATCAATTTCTGTTATTTCTACAGAATTTTCAATAATTAGTTTCTTTTTCTTTTCTTCTCTTTTCTCTTTTCTTTCTTTCTTTTTTTTTGTCCTGTAATAATTAAATTTGTTGCAATACTTTCGTTTTCGTCTCTGTTTTTCCAAAGCTGCATGATATCTCACGCGCGATACTTTCGTATGTTAAAGCATATCTTTTGTCACTGGCACAACATCATGTACTGTTCTTAAACGAATTAAAGAATCTATTAGATTTTCAACAAATATATCTTTGTTGATAATGAATCCAATTTCCACGGCTACAACAAGCGTCATAAACCCACAAAATTTCAGTTTTGAATGCATTTTTCTGCATCACGAAATGCGATATATCTTTTTATTTTCATTTTTAACGGACACTGACTCTTCCAAAGAAGCCAAAGTGTTCTTTTCGTTCTTAATTTCTTCTTTATTTTCTGTCTTAACACTTTCTTTGGATACAAACAGCGCCGTGTGAAAGGGGGGCAGGGGGTGGTCGTCCCGGGCGTAGAAATTTAAGGAGCGCCAAATTTGTACTATCAACAACCAACGTTATTTTTGGCCTGTTACAAGAAAAAGATGGGAGGGGACGCCAAAATTAAACTTTGAACCCGGGCGAAATTTTCTCTTCGCATGCCCCTAAATGCAAAAGCAAATATTTTACACGAAGCTGATCGTGAAGTTAATCCAACCAGAACAAAACCGAAACTAAAACATAACGCAACTCCAAAATATCACGCAGGCACCGACGCGACGCACTGATTCAATAAGGAAAGGGCAGCTGACGTCACTGTGGGCTCTTATTAGTGTGGGCAAGCTGTTGGTGACTGACTCTACACATGAACTCAGGCATTCTGATTGGTCTACAAATTGTATTATGGTTGTCTGCTTGCTATGATTGGGCTACGTCGTCAAGATGATTCCTACAATGATCACTATGACAAAAATGTAGCGGTAGATTGGTTGACAGATGTGTTTGTTTGTAAACATGTCCTTTCCTTATCGGTTTGCGCGCTGAAGGGAGAGGCGAAAGAGAAAGAAAGGGGAAGAACACACGCGCAGCCGCAGATGAATGGTATGAGAGGAGGCGCTGTGTGGATTCAACTATTCGTATGCCAAAAAAGGGATGTAGGCAGATATGGAAGAGCCGCATAAAGTGAATTTTCGAGCGCTTTCCCGGGGTTTTCTTTCTTCCGCGGAGGTTTGTTTGTATTTATGTCAGCGAATTATCTACGCTATGGGATATAGGCCCTTTGGGGTGGGATGCCCTCCGTGGAGGTCTTTCTAAGGGAACTAACCCGTATTTACGCAAGGTTCGAAAAAAACCACGGAAAACTCCGAACGGTTAGGCCGAGGGTCGCGATTGGGTTTTCTACTGCGGAGGAGATTTTATTATGAAAACCGGAAAAAAGTATATATATTTGGATATTGCAGGAAAAAAATCCCCTCTGTTTTCCAGATTTTTCAGGATTTTCCAAAATTTCTTGGATTTTTCCTGTTTTGGGAGTGGATTTTGAAACTCCCTGTGTTTTCCTGGTGGCGTGGCAACCCTGTATATGTATACACACACACACACACATATATATATAAGCCTGATCTCGGTCCAACACGAGTCTGCTTATGAAATTGAGTTTGTGCTTAGATACGATGTGATTATCCGATTATCTGATCTCTAATCTGGGCATGTTTTAATTTCTTTTGTGATTTTGTCAAACCAGTATCGGTTTGTAAAACACATTTATAATTATTCTCGCGAAAGTCCTATGACCTATGAAAACGGTCCATATTTTATCGGCTTCGCTTAAATTTTTATGTACAGCCTTTAATGAATGAATAAATGTGAAATGAATGAATAAAATAAAATGAATAAAATAAAATGAATAAAATAAAATGAATAAAAAACTAGTCATAATACTTAACCATCATGGATAAGCATAATATGAGAAGAAAACGCGTGTGAAATATTTATAAAATGCATTACAATTCCAAATCAAAATATTTTTAATATGCATAGTGATGCTCTATTAACCCCTTCCCGTAAAGCATGGTGACGTCACTGCAACGTCGTTGTAAAGTCACATTGTGACTTTGTGACCATCGATTGTCGATGTGACGTCACGAGACGTCGATGTGAAGTCACAGTGACTAAAATATAATGTCGTTATGGCCGTTTTAGAGCTAATTTGTTACGTTTCACTAAGTGGTCACAATGTAACAAATTTGTGAAAAATATGTCATTTGTGACTAATTTGACATTAACATTGTGACGAAACTGTGACAAAAACGACGATATTTAAATTGCCAGAAACATGTTTTTTAAAGTAAATAACATGTTTTGCAGGATATTTATAAATTTCTAAAGATTTTTAAGAAAGACATTACATCTCAGTCACAATGTGACGTCACTGAGTGATGGCATTTTGGTCACAGATGTAATGTGACCAAAGTGACTCACAGTGACGTCACTGTGACCATGCATGCTATTAGGGTTGGGGACGAGCGACAGGTATACGTGCCACAAAAAGACTTAAGAATCCTTGTTTACACCCACCAGCAAAATTTTAGTGTAAATTTTGATTTATTTAATCGGAATATTTTCTCGATTTAATAAGGCACAAATTTCTGTTTTTAAAACCAGGTGACATACATTAGAAATTTCGTAAAAAGCTCCCGTCGCGAAGGGGTTAATGAATTGTTGATGAATAAATTTCGAAAAATTAAATAAAACGCCAAGCTACTCAAGTAGTACTGAATTGCGCAAAATAAACATCCTTATAACTCAAAAAATAATAATCATATTAACTAACTGCGTTGGATTAAGCATCTCGTTTCTAATTAAATTATATTGAAATTTGAATGAAATGCAGGATAATGAAAGATCGAAGAATGTGGAAAACAGGATTACAAATATCTCGGCAAATAATAATCTTATCGACTTCGTTCTTTATGCAAAATTTGTGTTATTTTATTGCCTTTTACATCAACTCCATAAAATAAAATATTTCGAAAAAATTTTTGTACCTTTCAGACCGAATTTTTCGAGAATCCGAAAAAAAAATAGTTCCGAATAATCGAGGTTACTGATACTAAATAGGCTTCGTTCTACTCTTATATACTAAGTGCATACAAAATTTCAAGTCTCTATCATAATTTTTTCGGGAGATTGAGCATTTACAGTCACACAGACAGTCAGTCGGAAGGACGCAATTTTTTTTCTGAAAATATGTTTTTCGGAATCTTCAGTATCTGAAACGTGTAAATCCGTCAGTTTTTTTTCCGATTTTGAAAACGATTGCAAGACTTACACTGTGCAACATATGATGGGGAAATGATACAAAATAAATAAATAAATAAAATAAAAGAAAATATTTTTAAGTCAATTTCTATTTAAAAACATAAATTTTAATTTTAAAATTTTAAATGTTACTCATGTTTAAAGATCGATATAATTTCTGAAAAATGTAATTTTTTTTAAAGGACTTAAAAAGTTTTGAATTCTACAGAAAAAAAATTTAAATCATCTTTGTGATTTACAAAAATATTTATTTTTGAAAACTAAAATCGTTTAAAAGAAAAAAAAAATAGCATTTTTCATATTCTTTACTACAAGATTCATTGACAATATGGACTGAAAAAAATCTCTAATAATAAGAAGACGAATAATAACAATAACAAATCCTGAAAAATGTTGAATATACTGAAAATCATGGTGAAAATTTTCAGGGCTTTTCTAGGCTTTCAGGCTTTTTCAAATCTTCATTGTATTCTATATACTAATGAAAATGAATTTGTAAATATGTAAAGAAAATATATGTTGCCAAATGCAAAAAATAAAGATTTTAAATAGACATTTAAGCCGATTCTCGAAAAGATTTTTTTTTTCCTTGCATAACAACAAAAAACTTTCTGACATATTTCTTGACTAAGTTTTAAACGTGAAAGCACGACAATTGCAGTCGTGATTATTGAAGATATTTATGATCAAATGTTTTTATTTCTACTTTCCAATAAACGAATTAAATCTGAAGGGAGGTTACTGTCTCATGGCGGTAATTTTTTGCCTCACTTAAGCTATCATGCTTGGAAATTCAGTTCGAAATGCCAACATCTTCTGAAAGGATTTCGGAGTTTATCGAAAAGTGGAAAATACTATTCAGTTATAAAATTAGAAATAACACATGTTCAGTTAAAAAAAAAATGAGTGAAAAAATACAGTTTGGATCTGAGAGTTACCTGAAAAAACAATTTCTTACGATATTTAGCAATGATAAAAAATTTAGTTTGTAGGTTTCTTAAAAAATAAGATCAATAATAAAGAATTATCATCTAAACAAAAGTTTCTTTTGGGCTCCTTACAAAATAATAAGGTAATCCTTAGCTGTATTTTATATCATTTCATATTTTTGCTTCATGCTCTATTTATAAGATATTTTGTGCCAGTGTGAAAAGTGCTCTTGGATTTTTAGACCCCCCCCCCCCTCCCAAAAGAAAAAAAAATCATCGAACAAAATTTCTCTAGATTTCTTTAGATTCTCAAAACATTGGCCCAATGAATTTTGAACAGTTGATACTGAAACTCTTACATATAGAACACAATTTTTTTATTATTATTATTATTTTTAATAAGCGGAATACATTTAATTTTGCGTTTGCTGGATAAATATAAACACACTCTTTATAATTGGTTAAAATTTCCTCCCACAGAAAAATGTTTCAGTCATCTGAAATGACCACAATTGTGACTTGTGAGACTTAACATTGCTTACAGAAACTTCACGAATGGACGGACAGTTGCGCATGAGGAGGGTGATGGTGATGTTTTTTAACAATGAGTTATGATTGATGCCTATTATTACCTCTGATAGTTTTTTCATTTCATTTCAAAACAACTGGTTTGTGAAAAAAGAAAGAAACTGATTATTTTACCAGGAAATGTCTGCATTTGTACATCATTAACTCTTACGAAGATCATCATTAAAGGTTACAGTAGACTCCTGCAAATCCACACATAATTTGAGGATGTAAACAATGAAACATTCAGTTCAGATAGAGGGACAAAAATAAATTTTTTTTTTAGTTTACATCAACTATATACATATTTAAATTTGTAATTTTTGTTAATATTACTGAATTCATGTTTTTTCTTGAAGGAAGAATAAACTGATTTCTGAAAAAAATTCAAGGTAGTGCTGATATTACTGGTAGTCACAATCTTCTTACCAAATACATTTGCAAACTTATTTGGTTATTAAATCTGGTTAAACCTGAAATAAAATTTCCTTATTTTATGATTTTGATTTAAATCAGTAATGTAAATCAGTAATGTAAGTATATTTCAATTGCATAACTAATTACAAATTGAAATCATTGTTTAAAAATGTAAACAAAGCAATAACAAGAAATCCACAAAATTCAAAAATTTGCACGACCTCTGGTCCCAAGCTGTCCAGATTTGAGAGAATCCACACATAGACATACTTTTAAAACAGCAAATAAATATAAATGCATTCTCTTTTGTTTAAATACGATTCTCCCAATTATTCTGAGTACCTTAATTATTTGTAAATAAGAGTAGAACTGGTATAAGGATTAAAAAGTATTTTTAAGAAGTTTAAGTATTTCGTTTGGCTGCATTGTTTTAGGCTCGACAGACAAAATAATTTGATATTCGGTAGTATGACTGAATATTTGGTGCAGCCCTATTCAAAAGTTATGTGATGGAAAAAACATTCTTTAGGACAAATTTCTTCCCTAATTAAAGAAAATCCCTGGTCTGTCATAAATTTCAGCAAAATCGCTTATTTGATTTTTTTTTTTTTTTTATTTGAGACTTAATATTTAATCAGAGCCCAATGAAAAACATCACAAGCCTTTATTTCTAAAGACTACACATAGAACACACATATGTTAACATAAGATAATATAGAAATTTCCACATAATCAAACTAACAACAATAATACTGTTGTCACTTACAATAATATAAGTACTAAGTACAATTAATGTGTGATTACATTCTCAACAATTTTTAATTTGTAGTTTTATCTTCTATACTAATGATAGTTAATTATTTTGCTAAACCTTAGTACTTTTCTTTAATATTTTTCTGACAAGTAAAATGTAGTACCTGATTCTCCCAATTATTCTGAGTACCTTAATTATTTGTAAATAATTGGATAGAACTGGTATAAGGTTTTAAAAATATTTTAAAGATGTTTTCTAAGTATTCAGCTTGGCTGCATAGTTTTAGGTTCGGCAGGCTGAATAGTTTGATATTTGGTAAGATGACTGAATGCCAAATAGATATTGAATATTCGACACAGCCTGATTCAAAATCTATGAGATGGAAAAAACATTGTTAAAGCAAATATTCTTCCCTAATTAAAGAAAATCCCTCGACTGTTATTGTCATAAATTTCAGCAAAGTCTCTTATTTGATTTTTTTTACATATAATAATTAATAAAAGCCTGACGAAAAACATCACAAGCCTTTATTTCTAAAGACTACACATTGAACACACATACGGTAACATAACCCTATAGCATAGAAACTTCCACAAAACCAAACTAGCAACAATAATATTGTTGCTACTTATAATAATATAATTTACTAGAAGGTATAAGTACAATTAATGTATGATTACATTCTCAACAATTTTAACTTTTAGATTTATCTTCTATACTAATGATTACTTAGCATTTTGCTAAACTAATAGTACTTTCTATACTTTAATATTTTTTTGACAAGTAAAATGTAGTACTTATATGACAGTAAAACTCCTCTTTAAAAAAAATCCTTTGAATTTAAAATATTTGTTTTAGAATATAAGAAAATTACAATCACAGCTGTGAAATTTATAATTTTATAATTTAAATAAGTTTTGTTAAATAATAATTCAAATGATAATTTTAATAGTGTAAAGTTTACATATATTTAAAAAAAAAAATGTTTATTAAAAGGAAAGCATCTGCTTCATATATTGTGCGAAACTGTTTAAAAATTTAATACCTTAAAGTACTGAACTAGATAGTTACTATTCGGCTTGTCAAATATTCAGTTTATCTGAGTGAAAATATTTTAAATGATTGTAAATGTAAGCAAAAATTAAAGTCCCGACACTTAAAATTTTGTGCCATCATACCTCACAAGTTGCCGAAATTTCCAGAAGACGAGTAACGACAAAATAAATGAATAAAGAAAAATTGCTTACCATTAATTTATTTTAATAAAGTGGATCGGCAAGAAAATTGGTTTAAAAAATTAGCTATTAATAATATCAAAACACACTTATTTCCTAAATGTTATCACTAGAGTAAAGACACGCTAACACAATGAAAGATCGGGGAAAATGAATGACTCGTAAGAATTCATTCAAATATAGTGAACTTTTCAATAAATCTCCGTAACAGAAATGTTCAAAACATTTATTTATAAAACAGGAATAGATAGCACTAGTCAAAATCCGCGAATATAGCACTTAAACATGGTATCGGGTTTAAATTTGACACAATTTAATTTTGAAAAACTAACAGGAAAGTGTATTGGTAAAGTTTGTTTCTGTTAATGTCTGGTCTAATAGCTATCATTGTAAACAGGGATAAAAAAGTAATAGATATACTGTCATTGCAACATTTTTATTAATAAATAGCAGCTTAATCATTAATTAGTTAAATAAACGGGAGTTTCTACATTTAAGGAACGAATCATTTTCAATAAAATCATGATGTAAAAATTCCGCAATTCATTCCTGCGTTTGGCGTCTTGTCTTTTGCCTTTTTTGTTTTATCAGGTAACATTTGAAAAGCCAGTTTATTTATCCCATCCTCTTTACTAAAATAAGATTGTTTTAAAATGGTTTCTTTGATTACGCTTCTGCCAAAATTTCTAAAAATCGCGATTTGATCTTCTTTTTTGTGAATAATTAGTAATTCCAAGCATTATCAAACCTCTTTATTTATGGCTGATAATTTTATTTATTTATAATATTTCGGCAAATATTCCAATTTAAATTTGAAAGCATTAAATTGTTTTTTGTTTAAATTTAAAACAATATTTTGCTTATAGACTCTAGTTATATTCTGTTCAATAGAAAGTAAATGTTTTTTAAGTAACACAGGTCAACATAAATCTGGGGTTTGCAGAATAGCACTTTTTTCTTAGTAAATGAGACACGCAGATCCAAGACATGACATTAGTTTTTATATCACCAACATTTTTTTTCACAAAAAAAAAAAAAAAAAAAGGTGGGTGCCTTCTAATAAAATTATTCTATAATATTTATTAAATAAAATACATTCTTAATAAAAACAAAAATAAATTTCTTAGTAAAATGACATCATTAAATGGAAAATACAATGCTGCACTAAAAGATTTGAAATGTAAAACTAGATGCCATCTCGTTATGTGTTGATATTTGCCTGAGAAGGGGCAGTTTTCTGCTCTGTGCATTTGTAGTGAGAACATACATTTATTTCATTCTTTTATTGATATCATGCATTTGTTTTGTTATTTTCTTAAGATTAAAAATCTACTTGCTTCAGTAACAGTGTATTCTTGCTATAGAAATCAATAAAAAGAATTTACCAAGTATTTTTTCCCAAGAAAGCTCACTAGTATACTGTGCAGATATTTCTGGACTTATGACTCATTTATTTTCCACCAGACAATCTCATTAGAGACTATTTATTGATTCTAATAAAAGAATTTAAAAAGGTGTCTTACTTAATAATGGTAATGTGCTATCTTCAATTCTTATAGTTCATCCAGTAATTTTTAAATAATCATATGATAACCTTGATTTAGTCCTCAGTATTAATAATTATCCAGAATTTAAACAGCAAATCTGTGGGAATTTAAAAATTTTATCAATGCTATTAGAGCAATACGCTGTTTCTTAAACTGAAATATTTTTTGTTGTAAACATTGAAAAAAGAAAAAAAAAACTTTGAAATAAATTATTTATGTTCAAAATGTGTTAATTACTATTATGTCACAGAATGGAATGAGACAGATACTCCTACAAGTTAAAGCATGAATAAAGATGGGAAAGCTCAGAAAACCCAGGGAAAAGTTGAAAAAAAAACAGTTTTTCATTTTTTTCCCCAAAGGCTTATTTTTATTCATTATAATTTTTATTTGATTATTAATTACATTAAATCATTGTTTAAAAAATGTAAACAAAGCAATGTCCTGAAATCCACACAACCTCTGATCTGAAGGTGTGTGGATTTCAGGGAATACAGTTGAACCTCGAAAATCCGGACCTCCAAATTCCGGAAATCTCTAAAATCCGGATATTTTTCCGATTTCAGTTTTATTAATTTTTAAAATAAGACATAGCTGTAATTTTCATCAACTGCAGTTGAATTCTGATAACTATACTAAAAAAATATATATAGATATATTCTGGTTAATATTGTAATGACTTGCCGTTAATTAAAGACTTTATTATTACAAAAATTAAAAAGTTAAAAAGCATTCAACAAAATTTACAGTAATGAATCATAATGAGATGAATGAATCATTGAATTAATCATGAATTTTGATACTTGGAAAAATTTGGGTTTAAAAAAAAAAACGTAAATTCTGTCGAAAAAATGCAGAAAAAACGGAGAAATTTGTAAAAAAAAAAAAGAAAGCCAAAACAAGCATGAAATCAATTAAAAAATCTTGAAAAAACGTACGTTTCATCAAAGATTCATGATTCATTCATTTCATAATGATTCATCTCGCTCTCAATCGCCTTTGAGAATCGGGAGGGAGGGCGCTTTCTCGGGATTTTTTGAAAATTTCAAATTCTTTATGAATTGGGGAGGGGGCATTTGATCGAGAAGGGCGGATTATCGGGAATTTACGGTATTATATAGCCATAAAAAAAGATTTTTTAATAAACCTCCAAAATCCGGAATCGCTGCGGTCCCGACGGTTCCGGATTTTCGAGGTTCAACTGTATACTGTATCAGACGGAAAGCTTGGTTTACCCAGAAATATTGTAAATGTTAATGGCATATTTAGATCACAAACTATTTGAATTTTGCTCACCTAAATATAGTAGGCTCCCTCGAATCCATAAAACTTGGTACCAGAGACTGTGCGGATATTACAATTTTGTACATTTCTGGTCATTGCACTGTTTACAATTTTTAAACAGTAATTTGAATGTAATATTTAATGCAATTGAAACTGTAAAAATGCTTACAGTGTAATAAAATATTAAAATAGCCTAAATAATAATTTTTAAAATAATTAAAATATTAAAAGCAAAGGTCACGTTAATCAATAATGTATGATTAAATATTCTTTATAAAGATGAAATGTATTATTCCTAAATTATTTAATGAAACATGCCTCATAAAGGTACATTACTAATTCACATCAAAATCATAAAATAAGGAAGTTTTATTTCAGGTTTAACCAGACTTATTAAAGAAAAAATCTTGATAAATACATAAATATATTTGGTAAAAAGATTGTAATTACCAATATGTTGAATTTTTTTCAGAAATAAATTTATTCTTCCATTATGGGGAAAAAAAAACCCTAAATTCAGTAATATTAAAAAAAATTACAAATTAAAATAAAAATGGAATTGATATAAAAGTAAACAAGTCCAATTTTGTCTCTGTATATGAACTAAAAGTTTCTTTATTTATATCGATAAATTATGTGCAGAGTTTAGAGACTTGCTGATTTGACGAAGTCTACTTCGATTGTACTTCATATTGTACATCAAATATCAAAAATATTGTATATCAAATACACTCAAGGATCGATAATCCACGCATCCATAATCCGCAATTTTCTATAATTCTCGTTACTTTACAAATGTGAACAGTTAAGAAAATTTACAAATTTGTGGTCCAAGATATATTTTTTAAAGCAAATAATAAAAAAATTGACAAAAAAAAATCATAATAAAAGAGATATTTTTTTCAATATAACTCTTATATTTTATACAAATTAAAAAAACAAACTGTATTACAGAACATATGTATACAGTGGCGCAGCGAGGGGGGGGGGGTTGGGGGTTAACCCCCCCCCCCCAGAGCCATGACAAAAATACAAAAATTTCCACTTTTATGAACCGAATCATAAAAAAAAAACTAAAGTTAGAATTTTTTTTGTTTTGTTTTCGAAATCTGCCGCTTTATTGAATCAAATTTTTTTTAAAAATTTGACTCGTTTAAGCGGCAGCAATGTATTTTCTTTGAAAAATAGGGAAAGCACATAGCAACAGTATCAGTATCGAAAACTGATCACTCAATTTCGGAAAAGGCCGGCATTCATTTATACTATTGGAAATCAGCCGAAGGCTAAAAGGAATGGTCATTTCCTGTCACTGCCAATGCCTTCTTGGGTTTTTCAATACTGCACCACTGGGGGGGCGGTCTTAATTAGTTGCACCTGTTTCTTGCTCTTTTTTTGGAAACGGGACTGGACTCTCGAATTCCAGGAAAAACACATGCTCGCATGCTTTGAAGGATAGACTTAATTCCACAAACATTGTGTTGTTAGTTGCTGTAGTGCTAAGGTTTTTTTTTATTGTGCGTTTTGCTATGGAGGATATTAAATCCTCTTCAAAGAAGAAAATTATGAAAAAGATGGATATAAGAGATCATTTTTTTTAATCTTTCGAATTCCTTCAAGCATTCTTGAAATCCAGGTATGTTTGGAAAGTATATAATTCGTTTATATTTATGTTTCTGGAAAGATATTAACAGCGCCGTGCGAAAGGGGGAGGGGAGGGCGGTCGCCCAGGGTGCAGAAATTTAGGGGGCGCCAAATTTCTAACTACTTTCTACTTACTACTACTTTAAAGGGGCTACTTTCAGACAATTTTTTTAATTAATATTAATTCTTATTTAAAAAACGCCGAAATAGGCAAGTGGGTAAATGGAAAAAAAGTTACCTGAAAAACAGTTATTGAAAAAAAAGGTGACATAACTACAAAAGCGAAAAAAATGTTACCGGAAAAAAAGGGACAAAGAATTGATTTTGGAAAATTATTATTGATTTTGGGAATTCATTATTGATTTTGAGGATTCATTGGTTAAGTATTTAGAAGGGATCAGGGGGAGGCTCTTAATTTAGGTAAATGGTTTTTTCGTGCTGAATTAACTGTTTTGGTTCAGTTTTTGGACATATGATACCAGCCCCTCCCCATCCGTAACCTCTCAAATTAAATCAATAGTTTTTTACGCAGATTTATCCGATTCACTTGGAATTTCGGGCATAGGTTCATTATGATAAGACGTATCTCTGATTAGTTATAGGGTTCTTTTGCTTATTATAAAGGGAGAATGGTCAATTAACCCCCTCCCCCCACAAATTAAATAGAACGGTTTTTATGCAAAATTATCCGATGTATTTCAAATTTTAGATAGAGATTCTTTCTGATAAGGTGAATCCCTGAATAGTTTTAAGAGTTTAATGAGTAAGTATAAAGGGGAGAGTGCACGGGGGATAATCCCTCTTAAATTAAATAAATGGCTTTTCACGCAGAATTATCCGATTTGCTTCGAATTTTGGACATAGGTTCATTATGATAAAACGTATCTCTGATTAGTTACGGGGTTATTTTCGTTATTATAAAGGGGGGGGCAAGGAATTATTTCCCCCTCAAATTAGATAAATCGGTTTTATGCAAATCGTTGTTTTAACCGACGTATTTCAAATTTTAAATATAGGTTCTTTCTGATAAGGTGAATCCCTGAATAGGTTTAAGGGTTTAATGGCTAAGTATAAAGACAAAAACGAGGATAACTTCCCTTAAATTAAATGAATAGCTTTTATGCAGAATTATCCGATTTGCTTCAAATTTTGGATGTAGCTTCTTTATGATCAAGCGTATTCCGGATTAGTTATGAGGTTCTTTTGCTTATTTATAAATAGGAAAACGGACGATTATCCCCCCTTAAATTAGATAAATTGTTTTTTATGCATAATTATCCGATGTATTTGAAACTTTGATATAGATTTTTTCTCATAAAGTGGATCCCTAAATAGTTTTAAGGGCTTAATGGCTAATTATAGAGGGGGAACTGGGGATAACCCCACTTAAATTACATAAATGGCTTTTTACGCAGAATTATCCGATTTGCTTCAAATTTTGGATGTAGTTTCCTTATGGTAAGGCGTATAAGCTAATGAATGTAGTTAAAATAGGGAGGGATGCAGCAGTCCCTTCAGGAAACTCTTTCGGGGAAAGAAGCTTGCTTTCCCCATTCGACGGAGGAGGATGTTCGGTAGATATCGCGGGCGGCTAGTCTCTTAGGAAATTTGTCGATCAGGGGATTTCCCGGTAAAGGTTTGACGCAAAAATATTCAAGTAACATAAAAAAGCGAGTTGAATGCAATTGAACACAAATAACAAATAAAAACAATTTTTCTTTATTTTTTAATTTAATGATTGAAAACTATTATGTCAGAAAACATTATAACACATTTTATCTTTTTTCTTATAATGATTAATTTCCATTCATTTTGCATTTAAAACTGGTTTATTTATTTATTTTTTTTATTTGTGAAAAAAGTAATATACTAAATCATTTGTTGTAATTGTCATTTTAATTTACGCCAAATATTTATCATTTGAAACTGGATTTTTACTAATTAATGTCCCATATTACGCATCACAAAACGCCAAACTATACGCATCACTATAGCCAAAATTTGAAATACATCGGATAATTGTGCATAAAAAATAATTTATCTAATTTAAAGGGGGGGGGAATAATCGTGCCCCCCCTTTTAATTAGCAAAAGAACCCCATAACTAATTAGGGATACCCTTTATCTTAATGAACCAACATTCAAAATTTGAAGCAAATCGGATAATTCTGCATAAAAAGCTATTTATTTAATTTAAGAGAGGTTATCCCCCATGCACCCTCTATACTTAACCATTAAACTCCCAAAATTCTTCAGGCATTATATACTGTGACGACGTACTGACAACTTTAATCGTGGCAGAAGATAGATAGCGAACTCTTATTCTGAAAAAGTATTCATAGTTGAAAGTATCTTCATTCAAAAGCTGTTAAGAACAGGTTCTATTGACCTCAAGGGATATGCCTAGAAAATAATTGCACTGGTCTAGTGGCAATGAGCTGAGGGGGACACTGGGATTATTGTGCTATTGCGCATCGAGAGGGAAGGAAAGTAGTTGGAAGAGAGACATGTGCTGGTAATGTACAAGAAAGTACATTGATGTAAGATGGCTTAGACGTGCTAAGCGAAATGTAATATTGGAGGGAGGCTCCTATGTAGTTGTAATGTCGTTTTATTTATTTTTTTATTAATTGGTCTATGGTTCTAATAAAGAACTTGAGGAATTAAAAATGTGCTATTGATGAACTTAACAAATAAACCAACTTAGTAAAGAGAAAATCAGGGCGCGACACCACAATACTATATATAAGCCTCGTCAGAAAGAACCTATATCCAAAATTGCGTGAAATAACACGTTAGATAATTCTGCTTAAAAACCATTTATCTTATTTAGGGCGGAGGGGAGGGGGTAATCGTCCATTCCCAAAACTAATCAGGCAAGCATCTTTTCAGTATGAACGTATATCCGAAAATTGAATCAAAGCAGTTAATTCATGAAAAAACTCATTATAATCATTCATTATAAGCATGAAAAAAACACTCACTTAAATTAATAGCCAACCCCCGACCCCCCCCCTTTCATACTTAGTCAATAAATCCCCAAAATCAATTCCTTGTCCCTTTTTTCCGGTAACTTTTTTTCCGCGTCATTTTTTTCCGCTTTTGTAGTTTGTCACTTTTTTCCGATAACTCTTTTTCCTAGATTCAGGCAAGTAAGATATCATGATTAAAAAGCTATGTAACTGAGAAATGTTCTTCATTGTTTGATAAGATCTTTCAGAAGACTATTCTCACAGTTGCCAACTTGTACGGTTTTGCGCGCGGATAAAACAATCGCGGAAAAATGCAAATTTCATGAAAGGATCGCCGAAAAAGCACACATTTCGTTAATATTTTGTGAAAAAACGACAATTTCGTCAATGTTTTTGTCAACGAACTTTGTCAAAAGATCGCCAAAAAACGCGAAGAAATTTTTCCTGTGCGGATCGCGGAGAAAACGGCAATTTCACCAAATATCGCAAATAAAACGCTGATTTCCTCTGAAGACCGCGTGGAAAACGTCGATTTCGTCTAAAAATTTCTGATATAATAACGATTTAGTTAAAAAATCGGGGGAGATCGGAATCGATAAAAGATTGCTTAAAAATATTTTGTCAAAAGATCATTGAAAAAAAAAGGCCGCTTTCATCAAAAGATCACGGAAAAAATGCCGATTTCGTCGAAAGACCGAGGGAATAAAACGCCGTTTTCAAGAAAAGAATGCGTAAAATTGCAAATTTTGTCTAAAGATCATCGAAAAAAAACGCCGATTTCATAAAAAAAACCACTGAAAAACACCGATTTCGTCAAAAGATCGCGAAAAAACCGCCGATTTCGACAAAAGATTGCAATAAATCGACGATTTTGCTAAAGTATCGCAGATAAATCGCTGATTTCGTCTAGAGGTCGCGGAAAACGCCGATTTCGTCAAAAAAACGCGGAAAACCGCCGATTTTGCTAAAATATCGCAAATAAATCGCTGATTTTGTCTGAAGGTCGCGGGAAAACGCCCATTTTGTCTGAAGATCGCGGATAAACACTCTTAAAGGGGGGGGTAACTCGCGGAATCCTCCCCCCCCCCGCCAATTTCCGAAAAAAAATTTCTACCAGAATCACCCATGAAGCAACTCTATCCCCCCCCAGAGCCGAATTCTGGCTGCGCCACTGTATGTATATTATATTTATTTAAGCGCACATATATCAGTTTTTTAATAACATGATATATTGAGATAGCATATTAAATTAATTATTAGTTTTCATATATATCTTTTCATATTATACAGTTTAAAAAATTAAAATGATGTCTAGGAATAATAAAATGACACATAATCTATAACAATCTATAATCCACAATATTCCATAATCCACACAACCTTTGGCCCCAACTTCTGTGGATTATAGAACTTTGATTGTACTTCATTCACACTAGTATAGATATAATGGTTACTGTAATTACATGGTTCATACACATTTCTGGTAAAAAAAATTACCTGATCTTTCTCAGTAAAAACCCATCTTATATATTGTTGTAAAACTCAACACAATGGACAATTTTAAATTAGATAAATGCTAAAAAGAAGTATGCAATGAAAAGAATTTTCAATTTTTATTTGTTTTCATGTGATGCTTGTGTTCTGTAGCTTTTATATGTTTTGTTTACAAATTTTAGATTGGATTAATAATTGATTCAAATTTTCTTCATTTACAACCACAATCAAGATGCTGATGGAAAGTAGTACATCAAAAATTCCCTCACCATTTCAATTATTAAAAAAATGCCCTGATTTTTCACTAAATTTTTTAATTGCCTGACCAGTAGGAATCCTCAATTAGTGATACTGGCATCACTGTTGGTACAGTATACTTTTCTGGAACAGGTGATATAAGAACATTTTAGTACGAATCGGTTATCCCATCGACCAATTTGGCCAAATTATACAAATCACCAAATCATACATATTGATATAATTTTATTTTAAATAACAAAAAATTAGTAGAATATTGTTAAAAATGCAAATAAAAAGTCAAATTAAAAATCACTGTTTTAAACATGTGTATTGTATTTAATGTCATTGAATGTGACATTCACGATCATTCATTATTAGCAATTAATCTTATATGGTGACAAATTTTTGGTTGAGGGAAACCAAGTATCACCAAAACTTCTTATGTTATATTATAATCTAACCAAGTAGTACCGAACATTTTTGCCAAATGTAAAGAAACAACAGAAAATATTTTTTATCAAAGCAGCTATAACAGTTACTTGCAACCAGGGCCGTAACGACCGCCGGGGCACTGCCCAGGGGCCCCAAACTGGTGGTTAAAAAAACATTGATTTTAGTTTCTCGTCTAACTTCTTATGAAATGCCCAGCACCTAGCTAAAAATTAATAATAACAATAAATTAAAGTGCTAGAGTAAATGTTTTTGCATGTCCGTTGGTATACTCCATGTGCTTCGCATGCAAAAGGAGCTTTAGAGCAGACAGCAGAATGTCGAGTCGAACATGGCCTGAGTAATGCATGAGCCTCTGGCACCTCAGCCCTACGCCCAACAATTTCAGGGGCCCACAAATTATGTGGATGATTTTTTTTCTTTAATCAAATACTTTTCAAATAATATTGTTTTTACAAAATGTGAAACGTAAAATTTAAATATTCAGAATGACTCAATAAAATTTTTAGAAGCTTTTAACCTAGGCACTTTTCACCAAGCAATTTTGTCAACTCATTAAATAAACTTTTTTTTTTTTAAGTGTCGCCGAAAATGGTTAGTAAGGGGCCCAACTTTTTAACAGGCTCTGTGCCAAACTTCAGCTTGATCAGGCTCTGGAGTCGAATGTGTCATGTCGAGCCAGCATGTTTGCCGGTCCCACCGAAACTAGTATAAGGAAGAAAATATGGATTTCTGATCTGTTGAATAATATACAAAGCATCTAAAAAATTCTAGAAAATCTTTCTTTTTTATCTATTAATAAATACATAGAATCGAAAAAAAATCAAAATCCATATTTCATCTTTTTAGGCTTATCTTACAGTGTGTGTTTAAATAGTGGCATGTGAAAAAAAACTGTGCACGGGCAAGGTTTTAATTTGCCCCGGGTGGGAGGTGCCTCACTAGTTTGCCCCGGGGCCCCCAACTTTATAGTTACGGTCCTGCTTGCAACCTAAACTACATCATGAAGATGATAGAATTTCAATATTTCAGATTCTTAAAACCCTTGCTATTATTTTAAGTTCTAATATTTTGTCAAATTTTATAACCTTCATATGTACTATATTCTACGATTAATAACTGTTAGGAACAAATATTTTAGGGTTAATCATTTAAAAAATATTCTTATTTAACTTGACTCAATACAGACAAATTCAGTTTGTGAGGAATACAATGATCTAAAATTAAACACTTAAAACAAACTCTTAATCACAATTCAAATGAATTCCTTGTGTTTAACCCAAAATTTTCAACTTAAACTATATTTAAGTAAATAGATAAGTGAAAATGTCTGCTAGATAAAACTTTTTCATAATATTTCAAATGGTCAAATATCAGTAAAAATAAAAGTTGCAATACACGAAATTTTGTTGCTGTAACATGATCAAGTCATAAGTTGGAGAATTTTTATAAAGAGTAAAAGAAGAAACACATCTTATCATTAATTTAGTTTAGCAAAGAGGATAGATCACTACGTTTATGTCTTAAAAATTAGCCCTTATTACAATCAGAGGATACGCGTTGAAAATTATATATTTTTTCTTGAGGCTAACAGCCGCCAACGCAATGAATGAATACGATGACTGAATTGGAATGATAGATAAATCAAATCAAAAGTACTTGATTCATAAGAATCAATACTACTTGCAATGAATCATTATATCATTCACGATTCATTCTCTTATCGGCGTCGCTGTCTCATCCGTTGTTTCTAATATCAGGTAACTTTTAAAACATAAATTTATTGTATTCAACCTCTTGTTAATGCTAAGGTAGGTTTATCTTCAACTAAATACTATACATTTTGCTATTTGATAATGATTGCACGAAACTTCATGCAACTTTGTATTTTTGCTGATCTATCAGGGAATCATTAATAAAATCTTTCATTTACAACAGATAATTCTGCTTATTACTATTTATTTTTAAATAGTTTAGTTTAATGTTATTCAAATTTTAATTTTAATGCAACAAATTGGTTTGAATATATATATATATTTATGTTTACTTTTAAAACATTGTGTTGCTTATAAGCTGAATTTGATTGTATTCTATTCAACTTAAATTAAATATTTTTTAATAATTGATTATATAATGCAGTACCTTTATATAGTTTATCAAAATTTATATATAAGAACACATACACTTTGATTCATATTTTTATGGCGTTGTTGTCTCTTCCATTGTTTATAATATCAGGTAACGTTTAAAACATAAATTTATTGTATTGAACTTCTTGTTAATGCTAAGGTAGGGTAATTTCTTATGTTTCTATTTAACTAAGTACTTTACAATTTACTATTTCAATATTACTTTGAAATTGTGATTGCATGAAATTTAATGTGATGCAACTTTCATTTTTGCTGATCTATCATTGAGTCATAATTAAAATCTTTCATTTATAACAGAAAATTCCTCTTATTACTATTTATTTTTTAATAATTTAGTTTAATATTGTTCAAATTTTAATTTAGATGCAACAAATTGGTTTAATTTTCTTTTAAACATTTTGTTGCTTATAAACTGAATTTGATCGTATTCTGTTCAATTGAAACTAAAGATTAAAATTATTGATCGCATAATGAAGCACCTTTATGCTGTTTATCAAAATTTATACATAAGATCACATACGCTTAAGGGGACTCATCACTCACTTGACAACACCCTTTTCGAAATGGTAATCCAATAGGCAAGTTGTTTTCAAATTTCTTACTTCAATTTGAATATTTTTATTTACCATTTCTTTTTGCATATGATAGCTGGGTTAGATCTTTAATATGGTTATTTTTTACTTTTTGGATTTTGGTTGCAGATTTTTCTTAAAGGTTATTTTCAATTTCAAAACTGAACGTACATCTTTAAATCTGGAATCAAAATCTAAAAAGAAAAAAATAGCTATATTAATAATCTACCTCAGGTATCTTATGCAAAAAAAAAAGTTTAAAAATATTGAAATTTATGCAAGAAGTTCTAAAGTTACCTGCCTGTTGGCATAACATTATTTAGTGGGTGTATTCACGTGTGTGTAAATTACCCTTCAAAAACTATAGTTGAATCCTAGAACGTCATACACTCATTTGTAGATTTGGGATTAAGTATTCAAACAAAATTTCATATATTTACAAAATTCGACTGTATTAGTTAAAAAAAAAAAAAAAAAAAAAAAAAAAAAAAAAAAAAAAACAGATTTGTCGATTATTATTTATCTTTTTTAAAAGCCATTACCAAATGAAATGCAAATTTTTTTAATAAAAAAGTCACCAGAAAGAGGCATTTGTAAATGAAATGGGTACTACTTGTTTATCTTGTCGACCAAAGAACTATCGCCAAACTATAAGATTAATATGTCAATAATGGATGACTGTGAATATCACATTCAATGACATTAGATAAAATAAAGCTGTTTGAAAAGCCATTTAATGATTTTTTATTTAGACTTTATTTGTATTTTTATTAATATTCTACTAATTATTTGTTTTTTCGTTATTTAAAATGAAAATTACTTCAATATGTGTAATTTGGCGATTTGTACAATTTGGCAAAATGGGTTGACGAGATAACCAAGTAGTACCATAAAATGTCATGACTTTTGTTTAAATATCTTGCCACAGTGAATACCTTGATGTCTTATTATTATGCAATGCACTACCCACCCCCCAACTGCCATCAGAGACAGATATGTTCGGGATGGAGGCTGGGACTATCGTTAGTTTAATAGCCCCACTCGTCCACTAACCTTTTTTCAGTGTTTTTAATTTGTCTAATTTCCCTTTTAAACTTATCAGGTTTCAATTTCTCTCATTTTCTTTCCATTTTCTATTTAGAGTGTATGGCATATGGTTCGTAGGTACTGTCATTTGATGCTATTCATGGTCGCATATCAGCGACAGAACTTTTGCACAAGAGAGTCTTGCTGTTCGGGACGTAGATAGGGGTCGCCCCTTATAAAATACCATCCCTTTAGAAATCTGCTCTCTCTCAATGGGGGAAATTATACATTTTTCAATTTAGCTTGCATTTTATATAATACAAAGATGATCACTTTAATTTCATTTTTATGTTTTTTTTTTTTTTTTTTTTTTTTTAAATCTTGGAAAAAGATTAAATTAACATTGAAAACTGCAGTTTTAGTCTTGACTGAAGAAAGCCATGCCACGTGATGAAAGCAGTTTTGATGTCACTACACATGTAAACAAATCTTTTCTGTGAGGATAGATTACGTTAAGCTGGATGATTTTTAGCTCACAGGCTAACATAGCCTGAGAGCTTATGTGCCCGCCCGTTCTGTATGTACGTTCGTACGTGCTTAACGCAATAACTCATGATAAAAATATCGGATCCATTTGAAATTTTGTATATAGGTATATCCTGATAAGGCGCTTCCCTGATTAGTTTTTGGAGTTCATTCGATATGTATAAGAGGGGGAACGGGGGGCTCATGCCCCTCCCCTTAAATGATATAAATGGGATTTTCATGCAGAATTAACAGTTTCGTTCAAAATTTAGATATAGGATCATTCTGATGAGGCGATTCCATGACTGTTATTAGATATTCATTGAATAAGTATAAACAAGGGGAACGGGGGTTCATGCTCCTCCCCTTAATTGATATAAATGGGATTTTCATGCAGAATTAACAGTTTTCGTTCAAAATTTAGATATAGGATCATTCTGATAAGGCGATTCCGTGACTGTTATTAGATGTTCATTGAATAAGTATAAACAGGGGGAACGGGGGTTCATGCTCCTCCCCTTAATTGATATAAATGGGATTTTCATGCAGAATTAACAGTTTTCGTTCAAAATTTAGATATAGGATCATTCTGATGAGGCGATTCCGTGACTGTTATTAGGTGTTCATTGAATAAGTATAAACAGGGTTAACGGGGGGTTCATGCCCCTCCCCTTAAATGATATAAATGGGATTTTCATGCAGAATTAATAGTTTTCGTTCAAAATTTAGATATAGGATCATTCTGATGAGGCGATTCCGTGACTGTTATTAAGTGTTCATTGAATAAGTATAAACAGGGGGAACGGGGGTTCATGCTCCTCCCCTTAATTGATATAAATGGGATTTTCATGCAGAATTAACAGTTTTCGTTCAAAATTTAGATATAGGATCATTCTGATGAGGCGATTCCGTGACTGTTATTAGGTGTTCATTGAATAAGTATAAACAGGGTTAACGGGGGGTTCATGCCCCTCCCCTTAAATGATATAAATGGGATTTTCATGCAGAATTAATAGTTTTCGTTCAAAATTTAGATATAGGATCATTCTGATGAGGCGATTCCGTGACTGTTATTAAGTGTTCATTGAATAAGTATAAACAGGGGGGAACGGGGGTTCTAATGCCCCTCCTCTTAATTTATATAAATGGGTTTTTCAAGCAGAATTGTCAGATTTCATTCAAATCTCTGAATAGCTTTGGAAGTTTAATGGTTAAGTATAAAAGAGGGGGTAACTCCTCTTAAATTATATAAATGCTAAATGGGTTTTTATTAAGAATTATCCGATTTGCTCTGAATTTTGAATATAAATTTGTTACATGATAAAGCATGTCCTTGATAGTTTAGGAGGTTCAATGGTTAAGTATAAAAAAGGAGAAAGGGGAGAGCTGTTTCCCGCTCTTAATTTTTTTTGAACGGAATTAACCCTTGAATATACAAGGATGTAATGTACAATTAGTATGCGTAGCCTGTGAGCTCAATGCCATCAGTTTAACTGGGTAATATTCTTTTTATTTTTTCTTTTCTTAAAAGTGGTAACAGAACGAACTAGTAGCATTGTAAATTTTTGGAATAATTATTATTGTGAATTCAAGTGAGATCCCCCCCCCCCTTCACTATGCTGAGGATTTTCATTTCTAGATCTTTATGTAGAAATAAAATATCGATATAAGTTTATACTACAAATGTTTTATAGAGAAATTTACTTTTCTTTTTCATAATAATATTCCACAATTGACTAATTTTAAAAATAGTAATAATTTAACAAATTACAATGAATATTTGTAAAATTATATTTCCAAAAACTCAAATTTTAGACTTATAAACAAATTCCATGTGTAAAAGAATAATAATAAACGTTATTTTTATGATGATCAAAATGTTATTTACGTAATAACAGAGTCCTATATTACGTACACCATGGATTAAAAATTAATATTCCTGTACCAATCAAATACAAATTTTAAATGAAATTTCAGCTATACAATTTTTGGTACCACAAATTTCTGAACTTTTAAACATCACACATTTTCAATTTTTACTCCGTTGCATAAAGAAAAAAAAATTACTTTTAAATGCAATTTGTTTCAGTTTGTTTTTAAGTTAACTTTTTTGTGGGTTTTCTAATACTTTATTAATCATTGTGGCTACAGAAGTGTTTCATTTCTGGACATTAAACATAAATTAAGTCAAAAGTTTCATTAAAATAAATTTATTAGTCTGGCCTTTTTTAAAAAAATAAGCTTGGTTTGATGATCCACACCAGATCCTGTGGTATAAACAGGTAGGTCAGTAGCCTTTAATACTTCAGTTCTGTTTAAACCTTCCTCAATATGTATTTTTATTATTCCTAGTTTATGAGTAAAATGCCTATGACAGGCATACACACAAAATGATCTTTTAATGATTCCATTTTTATTTTTTAAGTACACATAAAAACAAAAGACTTTATCTGATTGGTTTTTCTATTTATAACTCTTGTTCTATACTTATTCCCCATTCATTAATATAACTTAGTATAGAAATGCTTACTAAATTCAGACATATAAATAAATATACAGTAGACTCCATTAAATCCGCACATAATTTATGGATGTAAACAATGAAACATTCATGTCAGATATCGGGACAAAATTTGACTTTTTTAATTTAACATCAATTCTATATATATTTTAATTTGAAATTTTTGTTAATATCACTAAACTCATGTTTTTTATGAAGGAAGAATAAATATTTTTCTAAAAAATTAAAATATTGCAGATATCATTGGTAATCATAATCTTCTTTCCAAATATATTTATGTATTAATCAAGCTTTTTTGGTAATTAAGGCTGGCTAAACCTGAAATAAAACTTTCTTACTTTATAATTTTGATGTAAATTATTACTTTTATGAGACAAGATTAATTTAAGAAAAAATGCATTCCTTGTTTAGAATGAATATTTAATCGCACATTATTAACTGGAGCTTTGCTTTTAATATTTTTAATTATTTTAAAAATTATCTAATTTTTTATTATTTTGGTTTTATTACTTATTTTAATATTTTATCACATTGTAAGCATTCAATATAGTTTCGATTGCATTATTAATTACATTCAAATTATTGATTAAAAATATAAACAAAGAAATGACCAGAAATCTGCAAACTTCTAAAATCTGCACAACATCTGGTCCCAAGCTGTGTGAATTTGAGAGAGTCTATTGCACTCTATGCTTATATGTATTTTTAATATTTTATACCTTTCATATTTTATATAATATTATGCATGCAAAAGTAAAAAAAAAATATATTACAAATATTTATTTATGTTTATAATATTACATCTACAAAAATATATGTCTAAAAAAAAAGCCAGAAAATTAAAAATATTGAAAAAAAAATAAACTCAAATGCTGAAGAGCAAAACAACCACATCGAAACATTAATGGCCAAAACAAGCAGGATAGGCTATGGAATTCT
Source organism: Maratus speculifer (assembly GCA_964019185.1). NCBI lineage: Eukaryota > Metazoa > Arthropoda > Arachnida > Araneae > Salticidae > Maratus > Maratus speculifer. The sequence goes on from OZ025296.1 coordinate 357,808,582, forward strand.
ACCATAGTTACACTGCTCTAATAGTATAATAGTTTAATATCATGCAAAAATATAAGATTAAATATTTAAGACATTGAAGTAAATCATATATTAAAAGATAAAACAGTTGCATGTAGGTGTATGTTTTTGTAGAATGTTATATTCGTATTAAAAATGTATTTTCAGTCATTTATGTTTCTACATATGCTTTAAATTTATATTTAAAAAGAACAATATAATTAGAATTAATACTAAATTTGATTCAATGTGAGTATACAAGTACAGGTGTATATTCTACATTGAACTATGTTTTTATTACTTTCACTATGAAATTATTTTATAATTTATTAATAATATAAAAGAAAAATCTTCAAATGGAAATACACTATGCAATAAGTTTTCTAAGTTTAATGCAGTAGACTCCCTAAAATCCAAAAGCCTAATGTCTGCAATACTCTAAAATCCGTGCTAATTTACGGATGTAAAATGATGAAATATTCAGTTCCGATATAGGGACAAAATTTGACTTTTTTAGCCTTATATCATTCCCATATATATTTTAATTTGTAACTTTTGTTAGTATTATTTAATTCATGTTTTTTGATGAAAGAAAAATAAATTATTTTCTGAAAAAATTCAAGATATTGTTGATATCACTGGTATTAACAATCATGTTACAAAATATATTTATGTATTAATTAATCAAGTTCTTTGGTTATTAAGTCTGGAAAAACCTTTAAAAATTTCCTTATTTTATTATTTTAAAGTGAATCAGTAATGTACCTTTATGAGGCAAGTTTCATTGAACAATTTAGGAAAAATACATTTCATCTTTATAATGAATATTTAATCATACATTGATTATTAACTTTTGCATTTAATATTTTGATAATTTTAAAATTTATCTAAATTTTTATTATTTTAATTGATTACTTATTTTAATATTATATTACATTGTGAGCAATCATTATAGTTTTGATTGTGTTATTAATTACATTCAAATGAAAAAAAATATGTAAATAAAGCAATATCAGAAATCTGCAAAATTCTAAAATCCGAACAACCTCTAGTATTCCGTTGTGCTGATTTGAGGGAGTCTACTGTATCCAGTTTTTACACTTTAGTTACATGTAAAATAATCTTGTAAATTTTAAAAAGAAAACAGTTTATTAAGGAAGAATAAAATTCTTCCTTGTTGCCATTTTCTTTTAATTTCATCTTAACCTCCCCCCCCCTCACATACACACATTATTATTAAAAACAAAATACATATTACATGATTTATAGTTTTATCTCTAACAGAAATGCTTTATTTTAAATATCTTGAATCAACAATAGGGAGCTTTAATGTAGCTAAAAATAAGAAAATACAGTAGAATCTCCCATATCCACACAGATTGGGACCAGAAGTTTTGTGGATTTCAGAATTTTGCAGATTTCTGGTCATTTCTATGTTTATATTTTTTAAACAATAATTTGGGTGTTTTAATAATGCATTGCTTGCAAGATAATGAAATATTAAAATATGTAATAAATTAAAATAATAAAAATTTAGATAATTTTTTAAATGATTAAAATATTAAAAGCAAAATCAAGTTAATTGTTAATAATGTATGATGAAATACTCATTATAAAGATGAAATGCATCTTTTGTAAAGTATTCAATGAAACTTTCCTCATAAAAATACATTACTGAACCACATAAAAATCATTAAATAAGGTAATGTTATTTCAGGTTTAGGTAATTCCGGGTAGCACATTATGTTCTAATATTACAATAGACTCCCGCAAATCCGCACAGCTTGGGATAAGAGTTTTTGTCAATTTTAGAATTTTGCTGATTTCTGGTCATTGCTTTGTTTACATTTCTTGAACAGTCATTTGAATCTGATTAATGATGCAATCGAAAGTATAATGAATGCTTACATTAGTATAATAAAATATTTTAAATAGTAATAAATTAAATTAATAAAGATTTAGATAATTTTAAATATGATAAAAATTTTAAAATGCAAAGGTCAAGTTAATTATCAATAATGTATGATTAAATAGTCATTACAAAGATGAAATATATTTTTCCTAAATTATTCAGTGCAATTTGCCTCATAACAAAGTACATTACTAATTAATATCAAAATAATAAGATAAAGAAGTTTTATTTCAGGTTTTCCAGACTTAATAACCAAAAAAACTTAATTAGTACATAAATATATTTGGCAAGAAGATTATGAATATCTTGATTTTTTTTTCAGAAATGAAATTATTCTGCCTTCATGGAAAAACATGTATTCAATAAAATAAAAAAAACAAATTAAAAAATATATTGAATTGATATAAAGCGAATAAAGTCAAATTTTGCCCTTATATCTGAACTGAAATCTTCATTGTTTACATCTGTAAATTATGTGCTAATTTTAGAGAGTTGTGGATTTTAGAGTTGCACATTTGAGGAAGTCTACTGTATTTGGTATAAAATTATAAAATAACAAAAATAAAGGACTCGAAACTCAAAAAGTGTGACGTTATTGCATTTGTATAAACTGGTCATTTTCCTTAACTTTCAGCAACAGATGGTCCCATGAAAAACCCGTTTCCATCTTAGGTATATTTGTGTACTTATTCTTCGGAACCGTCAAATGTTTCCATTTACGGGATGATTTCATATTCTCCAAAAACCTGACAAGAAGGAACACAATTGCAAAATGCTCCATTTTAGATAGGTTTCAAATTTTAGGGACTATAAATATGTAATTTTGTTTTTGTGTAATCCTTATTTTTTTTTAAAGATATGTCACCTTCAGAGAATTGCTTGTAATATATTTATACTCTTCGCAGGTACACTACAGAGAGAATATATTATAATAATTTTTGAGGATACACTTAAAACGAAAGTTGAAAATTTGTGTAAAACAGAAAAGTTCATAGCCCTGGCAAAATGCAAACTTTGAAATATACCCATTTAAGAAAAAACTTGTCTAAAGTGAAATTCTTTTTAGCGTTCTTCGTCATTCCGATTTAGTTTTGAATGTTCTTGATATCAGGATTCAGAAACCCAGATACTCCGTTTGAGGGGAGGGGGGATATCCATGGCATCCACTTGGCTATGCCACTAATTACATTATTTAATTACAGTGTAAGTTATATTAAACGATATGGCATGTTTCAGCAATAAGCATGCCCATTAGATTAAAAAAAATTCTGAAATCCGAAAAATTCCTTATTTTACTCATTTACATATTAAAATTCCATAGCCACAATAAAATTTTATTTTCTGTCTGTTCTTAGATAAATGTATCATCGTTTCTTTTGATAATATTAAATTATACAATTTTCAAATTAAGTTTTCTTTGTATTTTATTTACAATAAATTATTTATTTTTAAAAAGTTTCTATTTATTTTAATTTTATTTATAATTTAATCTTTAAACTGTTAGGAGAGGAATCTGACACACATTTGATTCTGCTAACTTCAGATAATTAGGAGTTTACTGCATGTTTTTAATACAAAGGTAAGAACTTCATTACAGTTTATTTTCTACATTGATTTTAAATTTTCCTGATAAGTTTATTTATTTATTTACTTTTTAAATGAAATGTAGAAACTGATATTAATTAGTTTTATTTTATTGCAGCTGCATAAAACCATTAATCTAACACATCACATTACTCAAAATATCTTCAACGTGTAAAATAAATGCAGCAAAATATTTCTTATTAGATTTTTTTAAAGCATCTTCTAACTCACGGCCAGGAAAACCTTTTATTTGTGAATTATGCAAGAATTTCTCTCAAAACAGTCTTTTTTGTGTGAGGTATGCAATAAAGTATTCTTTAAAAAGAGCCACTTAAGCAGCCATCTGTTAACTCATACTGGTCAGAAGCCTTTTAAATGTGAGGTATGCAACAAGAAATTCTCTCAAAAGGGCAGTTTAAGCAACCATCTGTTAACTCATACTGGTGAGAAACCGTTTGTGTGTGATATATGCAACAAGAAATTCTCTCAAAAGGGCCATTTAAGCAGCCATCTGTTAACTCATACTGGTGAGAAACCGTTTGTGTGTGAGGTATGCAACAAGGAATTCTCTAAAAAGAGGGACTTAAGCAGCCATCTTTTAACTCATACTGGCCAGAAACCTTTTAAATGTGAGGTATGCAACAAGAAATTCTCTCAAAAGGGCAGTTTAAACAGCCATCTGTTAACTCATACTGGTGAGAAACCGTTTGTGTGTGATATATGCAACAAGAAATTCTCTCGAAGGAGCCATTTAAGCTGCCATCTGTTAACTCATACTGGCCAGAAACCTTTTAAATGTGAGGTATGCAACAAGAAATTCTCTCAAAAGGGCAGTTTAAACAGCCATCTGTTAACTCATAGTGCTGAGAAACCGTTTGTGTGTGATATATGCAACAAGAAATTCTCTCGAAAGGGAGATTTAAGGAGGCATCTGTTAATTCATACTGGTGAGAAACCTTTTGAATGTGAGGTATGCAACAAGAAATTCTCTCAAAAGGGCCATTTAAGTAACCATCTGTTAATTCATAGTGATGAAAAACTGTTTGTGTGTGAGATATGCAACAAGAAATTCTCTCGAAAGGGCATTTTAGGCAGCCATCTGCTAACTCATACTGGTGAGAAACCGTTTGTGTGTGATATATGCAACGAGAAATTTACTCAGAAGTATGCTTTAAGCAAACATCTTTTAATTCATGCTGAAGAGCAGTCTTTTGTGTGAGAGATATGTGCGAAGATATTCTTTGCAAAGGTTTGTGTAACAAAGCATCTGCTAATTTATACTGGCGAGGAAATTTTCATGTGCGATATACCAAAATAAACTCTGAAAAAGCTAGCTGAGTGCTACATTTTGCTGCTAAAATTTGTTAATTACAGATAACTAATCCTAGCATACTTCAGAAATAAAGAAATAATTTTTCCCATTTATTACAATGCACAAAAAATCAGTGACGCATAAGAATCTGCTTATGTAACCAATAAATCAGCACATCAGGTACTATACCATGAGCCATGGCAAACATAATTTTAATTTTGTCATTCTTTATATTATTTGAAAAATATAGCATATGTCTGTTTTTTTAGACTTATAAGCTTGCAAGATTTTATAAAGATTGATAGTATTTAAGTGAAAAAAAACTTTTGTTAAACCTGATTTCTCACAATAAAGTTCTTTGATAGTAAACTGGATTTTCTTATCATTATTTAAGCTGGAAATAGTAGTTTTACAAAGGGAATGGTCCCCTGATTTACACATAATATTGAAAAAAAAATGTGTGTAAGTGTGTTTAATACATTAGTCGTTAATTTAAAAAATAATTGTCTGATGACTTTTGAAATACCGGTAAATATTGGTAAAAGTGCTTTAAAGTTTTGCTTTTCTCATATGGATTATAATAAAAATAAGTATCCTACATTTCATTTATTTTATAAAATTATCCCAAATTTCATTACATTCTAAGTATAATAGCTTACAGGGAAACCGCCAACTTTGGAAACCACAGATTTTGATTTTTTTTAATACATGTTGCAGGATAGAGACCCATTCGTCTCAGATTCAATATATTTTATGCAATGTTCCTTATTTCTTGAAAAACTAGAGGGACGGGATTCTAATATTTTGACGCAGCTTGAATGCCTTAAAACGAAAGAATAGCATTAATCGCAGCTCAGTTGGTACGGTGTTGCTCTTAGTTCCGTAATTGAAAACAAAAAGCACACGGAGTATAACAAGCAATTCGCACAAGCATATTTAGTTGATACGAAAGCAAACACTTCATATCTGCTCCTGCTTTAGATGAGGAATGGACTAGATCACGGATACCTCTGTTCCCTTCGCCGATCCTTGAAGCATTCACCTCCGAGATTTCATCACCAAAAGGGTGTCTTTTTTTGGCGATGATCCCTTCTTGGATATTTTCTGCTTTCATTCTTATAACAAAAGAAGCGTAACGGTCGTTATGCAAAGAAGCGTAAGCGAATTTCTGGTCATTGTTTTGTTTGCATTTTTTAAACAATAATTTGAATGTAATAAATAATGTAATAGCTATCACATTATTAAATTAAATATACAATACTACTAAATATAACATAATGTATAATAATAATATTAATATATAATACCAAAATACCACTGAAGTCTGATACTGTACGAAAACAGAATTTGAAACAAAAATCTCAGATACAAACTGCAAAAAAACCTTAGTCCATCCTTTCCACAGTGGAAGGCTGTGGGGATAGGAAAGAAAAACTCAGTCCTAGTCCATTTCTTAGAAACGTAAAGGATCCAAAACAGCTGCAACACTACGTGGAAGAGGCTGTGGCAATGGCTATATACGCGTCGTATAGCAATGACTCGGACATCAATGACTATAATGCTATGTTGCAGGAATATGAGTTGAATTGAATTACCACTGTGTTTTATTAGTGTTTTAAACTTATTACAAATTGCTCACTTTCTCATGTTATTGCTTTACTAATAATACAGATTTTAACTAGTTATGAGTATATTTTTAATTTTTTACTTTTTACTCTCATTGCCTGGTTTTAATTACTTTTTAATTACATTTATCATCAGATTGCATTATTGATTTCTTTACATGTGTTTATAATACTAGTACATCATCCTTTAGACTATATTTTAAAAATATATAGATTGTTTACAGTTTTAATTATCATTTAGTTTTATCTATGATCTCTTGTCTTTTTTAATTGGTTCTTATTATATATAATTAGTGTTTTTATTTAATTACTTTATTTTTATTAACTTATTTTTCTCTCAGTTTGACTTTGTCTTGGCGCAACATGTCTCAAAAGGGATCTTGCGTCATAAAGCCGCAATCAACCAACCAACCAACTATTTCCATTCAAATGAATGTTTGGTTGTTAAAAATTTGCTCATTGCGATTTCTGAGCTAAATTCTAAGGTAAAATAAAATGGTCATGTGACAGTATAGTAATGCACATAGAACACTATATTTTTTCTTCTTTTCTTTTGTGAACTGTCACAAAATATTTAATGCCAGCTTTTCCTGAAATATTGAATGTTTAAATTTGAGATTGATAGACCCCCATCAACCATGAATGTTAAAATAAATTATGGTGTAACACTGATGGAATGTTTAGGTTTTTGTAATATTGTAGTTAAACGTGAGTGCAATTTAAAAAATGTTTAATCAAAGAGTGGCGTTGAAAACAGAGAAATGTTGGTGTTACATTCATTAAAAAACCATCAATAGTGTAGAAAAAACTTGCATTTCATTGTGCATCTTTTAAAGGAAATATCCTTGATGTGAGTAGACATGTAATGGACAACTGTGACTGGGCATACTGTTTAGTGCATGAATAATCTTTAAAATATAAAAAAAATCACATCTGCAGTATTGTTGTCATAGAATAACAGACGGTACGCTCTAAGTGTAGGGTTTGTGTTCTGCCTTAAGCGTATATCTTGAGAGTGTACATACTACAGCTTTCTTGAGAAACAAACGGTGTACGGTGCTTCTTTTTTAAAAATCCAGAAAGTGTACGGCGTATATCCGTGTTCAGATACAGGCCCGTAACTACCTCCGGGGCAGTCGGTGCACTGCCCAGGGGCCTCCAGGACTGAGGGGTCCCAAACTGATGTTTAAAAAAACTAGTCTAACTTCCTATAAAATACCCAGCACCTAGCTAAAAGTTAGTAATAAAAAAAGTGCTAGAGTAAATGTTTTTCCGTGTCCGTCGATATACACCATACACATGCAAAAGCTGCTCTAGAGCAGACAGCAGAATGTTGAGTCAAATGTGTCATGTCACGTCAACATGTTTGCCGATCCCTCCGAAGCTAGTATAAGGAAGAAAATGTGGGCTTCTGATCGGTTGAATAATTTAAAAAGCATCTAAAAAAATCTAGAAAAAATTTCTTTTTATCTATTAATAAATACATAAACTCGATAAAAAATGATCAAAATCCATCTTTCAAAAGGTTTTTTAGCAGAAACGTTTGATTAATTTATACAAACTCAAAAATGAACCTAAACAAAACGCTCTTAAAAATATTCAACCAATCAGAAGTCCGTATTTTCTTTCCTATGCTAGCCCTAGTGGGATCGGAAAAAATTGCGTCACCGGCAAGCGGCGTGCGAAAATAAAAAGCTGTGTCCGGGGCAAAGTTTCATTTTGCCCCGAGGCCTCCAAGTTTATAGTTAAGGCCCTCTTCAGATAATTCTTTATGGAAATTGTGTAAATTATGGACCTGGAAAATAAAAATACTTTAGCAATGTTTAAAATGATGATGGAGTGTAAACATTTTATATAAATCTTATTAAATTGAAAAAAAACTTTTTGTGCACAGTTTTTAGCATAAGTCTGCTCACAGTGATAATTTCTTTGGATTTGAAAAGGCAAATCTGATTCACAGTCAGTTTACAAGTGATAAACTTTACATGCGTTACGGAAGACTTAAAGAAGTGTCGGGTGATTGCAATAAAAAAAGCAATAATAATTATAACATATGTTTATTTTTGTTTTGTTTTTTCTCTCAATTGGAGCAATTTGCCTCATTGATAATTATTTAAAGAAGGTACTTATTGCTTTTTAGCTCACAGGCTATCATAGCCTGAGAGCTTATGTGTCCGTCCGTTCTGTATGTACGTTCGTATGTTCGTGCGGAACGCGATAACTCATGATAAAAATATCCGATCCACTTGAAATTTTGTATGTAGGTATATCCTGACAAGGCGCTTCCCTGATTAGTTTTTGGAGTTCATTCGATATGTATAAGAGGGGGAACAGGGGGCTCATGCCCCCCGTTAGTTGATATAAATGGGATTTTCATGCAGAATTAAGTTTTCGTTCAAAATTTAGATTAGGATCATTCTGATGAGGCGATTCCGTGACTGTTATTAGGTGTTCATTGAATAAGTATAAATAGGGGGAACAGGGGTTCTAAAGCCCCCCCCCCCGTTAGTTGATATAAATGGGATTTTCATGCAGAATTAAGTTTTCGTTCAAAATTTAGATTAGGATCATTCTGATGAGGCGATTCCGTGACTGTTATTAGGTGTTCATTGAATAAGTATAAATAGGGGGAACAGGGGTTCTAATGCCCCCCCTCTTAATTTATATAAATGGGTTTTTCAAGCAGAATTTTCAGATTTCGTTCAAATCTCTGAATAGTTTTAGAAGTTTAATGGTTAAGTATAAAAGAGGGGGATAACTCTTTTTAAATTATGTAAATGCTAAATGGGTTTTTATTAAGAATTATCTAATTTGCTCTGAATTTTGGATATAGATTTTTTTATATGATAAAGCATGTCTTTGATAGTATAGGAGGTTCAATGATTAAGTATAAAAAAAGAGGAACGGGGAGAGCTGTTTCCCATTCTTAATTTTTTTTTCGAACGGAATTAACCCTTGAAAATATAAGGCTTTAATGTACAATTAGTATTTGTAGCCTGTGAGCTCAATGCATCAGTTTAACTGGGCAGTATTCTTTATTTTTATTATATTTATTAGATTACTTTCATTTTATAAAATCCTGAGAAAAGCATAATTTTAAACACTTTTTATTAACTTTTATTTATATTTTCAAATTTCATTAGACTATTACCAGTATTAAAAAAATGCTCTAACGAGCATAAAAAAGTTAATGTGTTTTTAAATATAAACAAGTTTGACATTGCACATCAAATGAGGCAAATGAGGTGCTTTTGTACTGTAAATATTTTTTATAAATATTCATATTTTGATGCAATGCTGTTCATACAAAATATGATACGATAGCAATTATATATATATGTCTTTTACAAAACAATCCAACTATATTAGTATAAGTTACCGTACGGACAGACACACCAAATTCTTAAATATTTTCAACTATGTCGTAAAGTGTTAAAACGCCTAATAGGTTGAAAATTGACTTTTAGAAACTTATAGACGGTAGCATATTTTAATTCTTTTGTACAGCCATGTATTTTGTTTACTATCTTTACGTACATATATGCCAACTATTTAGCCAAAATTTAATTAATCCTTAAAACACGCTTAAATGTAGTGAAATCGCACTTCCAGTGTTTATCTACCATAGACAGCCATGTATTTAATTCTTTGTGTGGCCTATATATCATTTTTCTACATTCCATAAACATACAGTCACTTCTCAATTATACGCGTTTAAAGAAATTCATTTAAAATCGTATATAAATGAGAACTGCGCATAAGTGAAAGAATGTTGATGTAGCAACTTTTATACGAATTATGCGAAAGGAAAACATTACGAAATATAAGAATTAGGATTAATAACATTTTATAAAATACAAAAGGTGTAACATCAGTATATCGCACTTAAAAAATAAAAACTTTACACTTTCACTGTAAAATTTAGTTTAAACATACAATAAGTGTAAAATTTACTTTATATAGAAAAGGATATACTTACAAAAAATGCTAATTAGTCGTGCTTAAAGAAGTCATTAATGATCGTTTGCTTTTGCTTAGGCTTTGTGTGTAAAATGAATTTTTCAATTCATTTAAGTGCGTCATTGTATTTGATGCTACATCATAATTTTGAAGGTAACATCTCTAAGGGTCCAGGGCTCCTAAAAGCATCAGCATAAGATGGGACAGTTACAGGATCAGCTTCATCATTTTCATCATCTTCACCTTATTTTTCAACTATCACGCCTTTAAAAACAGTTTCAATATCTCTTATTGCTGTTGATGTTAAATTTTAATGAACCATTCACGAAACCTTGTCATGAAAGAGAATCGTGGCTTATGTTGCTCCACTTTTCTTTGTCTGTGCGAAAATCATTGCTGTTCTTTTCGTTTTCTTAGAATGGAAAAATTTCAAGCGTCATCCGAATAACAAAAACCCGCTTTTCTAAAGCAGTTAGAAATTGTTGTGGTTGTTACGTTTTTCTGGAGACTTTTTATATAACTGGACTCAGAAATAGCAACATTTTCTTGAAGCATTGACCCACCTTCCCACCATCACGTGATAGTGGGGAGAATACGCGCCAAACCGGTTTCTCCCGCCAATCCCACCAGCCACCAATACCTATTTCGAAAGCGCTACGTTTCTTTTATTATGAGAATGAAAGTAGAAAATTACCAAGAAGGGATCACCGTCAAAAAATACACCCTTTTTGCGACGAAATCTCGGAGGTCGATGCTTCAAGAATCAGCGAAGAGAACAAAGGGATCCGTTATCTAGTCATTCTTGATCTAAGCGTTATTCCAAGAGGAAGCTGACATATGCATAGCATCCAGAATAGGAATTTTCTGGAATTCCTTTCTTTGCTCTTGTGATAGGAATATTCTTCTCACCAAATCTTTACTACGCAGCGCTTTAACTGCTCTTATTATACCAAGGCTAAAGTCTGCCAGTATAGTTTACAGGGGAAAAATATAATTTCCCCCATTTTTTATATTAAATATATTTTAATTAATATAACTTTATAATTTTCTTTCTTTTTTGCGATCTTCATATCAAATTCTTTCAAAAAGTCTGCAAAAATGTTCGATGCCATCCAGGCTTTGGTACTACTTTTGTAAGAACATGGCATTTTCTTTAAATTTTTGAGACATTGTGGTTTCTTGGATTTACCAGTCACTATGGGCGGTAACTTTTCTGATCCGCCCACATTGCAACATAAAAAGCACAGTCACTCTTTCTCTGCTGACTTTGCCACCATGACATCACATTTCTTTTATAAAATCCTGCGTTTTGTTTGGTAAAAGGCGGTCAAATAAATCTGTTTTATCACAGTTAAAATGCTGTTAAACTCAAAGTTTTGAATAAAATTTGGAAGATCTGCGATTAACCCTCTGGCTCCCAAATCGCCCGAGATATCTTAATTGTATCAGAAAATTAAAACAGCAGTATTTGCTTTAATTAATAACAGAAAATTCCATATTTAAATAAAACGAAATTAGTCATTGAATTTTTCTGGTGTAAAATCAGATTTCCTGAACTACTTAATTTATAGAACGTGTTCTATCATGGAAAATTAAAGGGTTAACAGTTGAATCTAAAACAGCAGCACTTTTACTACTCCTTAGATAATGATTTGTTAAACCGTGTCCTTTCTTCGGTTTTTGCAACAATCCACAAGTAACAGAAAAATCTTCGATTCCCAATTTTGCTGACAAAGTGAGTGCCTTTTCTTTAAATAATTCACCACTAACGGGTAAATAAAAAGCTCTAAATTTCTCTGATCCACTGATTTAAAGTGGTTTCTAAAATCTCAAATTTCTATTTCTGAATTCTTGATCGTTTATTCGCTTGTGTAGAATATTCACTGTTCATTTTTTTTACTGATTCCTTGTTCTTTAAAATCCTTCTAAAAGTCGATTCTGATAAATCAATTTTTCGAGCTAAACTCATTTTTTACAATTTAGGATCTTTTTCTGCTGCTCGTATAACCTTCATTTCGAATTAAATTGTTAATTTTGTTTTACTCATTTTTATTGGAAGCGAAAAAAATAAAATCTTGATACTACCGTAAACGCAAAGACAGAAAGAAACACATGCGTAGCTTGATAAAAAGACAAAAAAGGAAAGAAGAAACCATTAAAATTGTGGGGAGACGTAGAAATGTCAACTTGTCCACCCTTTCAGGCGCTTTGCGGAACGGTCTTTTGATTTTGACACCTGTAGAAAAATTATTACAGATTTTTTTAAAAAGTTCCCACATAATTCATATTTTGCGTTTTATGTTCGCGTATAACTGAGAGACGCAATTCAAAGTTGTGCTTATAAGTGAGAGATCTGTAGCGTTATTTTCCTATTCTTTTCTGGCGAGACATTAGGAAATCGCGTATAACTTGAGCGGCGTATGCCGTATTTACTCGTGTATACCGCGCATTCTTATATAACGCGCATCCGCTACTTTACAAAAAATGGCATTTTTTTATCTCGTATATAACGCGCATCATAAATTTGATATGCAAGTGAATGAATGACAGTATGAATTTCCGTAAAGAAAGTCGAAACGAACATTACACCAGGCCAGAACACAAGCCGAAAATTACATTTTTAGATTTCGGGTAGGGAGTGAATGACGGGGGGAGGGGTTTGAGGAGTGAGTGACGACACTGAATATTGCTAATTAGTGTTGAAATAATATTACTAGCTCTGTTGTATAAAAAAGTGCAAGGAAGGGAAATAAAGATGCAGTAATACTTCAATTAAATAATATTTTTCGAGTTTTAATGTCTTCTTTGAATACATCTTTTGATTCATATGTGGGTCATTCCATTTCAACTGGCCTAGAGGCTCCCACTCGACCCCCTTCGATGTTTATGAAATTGATACAGAATATACATGTGGGTATATGATGAACATTTGGAAACTTTTCAGTGCAAAAAATTGTATTGTTGGAGCACCAGGGGTCCATTTGTACCAATCACTATTTCACGGTTGTAGAAAAAACGGCCAAATCATGAAGTTTGGCATCATATTGCTCATGATATATGAAACCTTACTTATTGAAAATAGGTGATCTAGTACAACTTTTTGTGTTAAAAAATTTAATTGCAGTATTAAAAATCACAAATACAAACTATCGTGATTACTAGGCCTCAAAGTAAGCCATACGGCCAATCTGGTTGAATTTTACCCTTACTTTAACATGCTGTAACTACTGCAAATATTATTTTAAAAATTTGTCGCTTCACAAACTAGTTCCTATGGATATATCGTAAAGCCGCTGTAGTTGTTTTTTGATTGCTTAGACATTCATTAAATTATTGATGTTCAAAATCTAATAAAAAATTAAAATCGTCGATTTTACTCCATATTCAAAAGCGTATATCTCAAAAGGGACACTTCTGATTTGATTACAATTAGTACCACTGGAAAGAGCATATCTTAATTTACAAAAAAAACTTTATTTCATTTTGGGCCTCTTAGATACAATAGGAAAATAATAAAATTCAAAAACCTGTTGTACGAGATAGTCCAGATACATACAAGAAAGGTTTATATTACGACAGGATCTTTCAACATATTTTGCACCATTCTTTTTTTATTACAACGATTAATGCATATAATAATTATCACTTTTCCTGGTCACAGTTTCTTTCCCTTTACCATTATGAATGATTTGTAACCGCATTGCCAATGAGTTATATCCAATAACCAGGCAAGACTAGCTCCTGGTTGGATATTGCATGTTTTAAATTTTGAATGCGGGTACCTAACGAGATCCATAGATTATTATAGACTAAATGTTTTGATTATTCCAAGCCCCCATTATGTTGATTCCTGATCCCCAATCTATAAAAAAATTACTCATTGGTTCAGTTTGTCAAATTTCTTATTGATTGCGATTGCAACAGCTTTCGGTAAATTGTATTGCTGACTAATTTTTGTTTTTATTGGAAATGGAACAGTAATTATATGCTCTTCCGGAATCCAACACAGGTCTTGTCTAGTGGGCTAATAAAATGTTTTCGAAGGTCCATGAGGGTGCATAAAATTTATTAAGACATCGTTGCTGAGATTTTCAATACCAATTCTTCAATAAAATCTTCAATTGTCATCTGCTTCGTTTCTAACGTGTCATGATCTGTGTGAACCCATTGTTTAAATTCAATGGCGTCTTCTGAATCACTATCTTCGAAAATACTTTCCAAATTTTTTTTAAATCATCTGTTCCAGGACATTCTTTGCAGTGATGAAGCATACAATCTTTAGAATTCAAATCACAAGCTGTTTTACTTATAAGGAATTTATAATCTAGATCAGTTGGGCAGCTTGCTAGCATGAACTTCACATTTTGATGCATTTTACACACAGATTGGGAATGTGAAGCTGCTGCAACGACAGTCACACACCATTTTGATTTTAACTCGCAAAATTTGGAGAATCCAATTTCCGGTCCATTACTACTTGGATAGACTGCAAACATTTCTTTCAAATTACTTAGTAATAGATGCTTCTGCATCTGAACTTTCCTTCCATCTATCCAAGCAGAAATGAAATCTTTTATTCCTGGATATATTAGATTAAATTCTTCATCTTGAAAAAAATTTAAAACTCTTTCTTTTATCTTTTCTGGCAACTTCTTATCAAACTTTGCTCTAGGCAAAGCCAATATCCCAATGTCTGCTTTTAATTTTTGCGCTGCTTTTACCATTCTTTCAGAAACTTCAAACTCTTCCATAACTTTTTTTATTGTCCAACTTTGAGGTGCCATTGTTAATATTTGTATTTGTTCTGGACGTTTTGACAACTGTAACTTTTCCTTCAATTCTTTAATTAGCTGTTTGTAATCTAAACAGTCTAGGCATTGGTTGCATGTAGTAGGTTGTCTTAATTTACATGGATCTATACCAGCAACAATAACTATTTTCTTTGAAATCACATCTTCAGTTTCACTTATCTTTCGCTTTGCATAGCTTTTAATATCTCTTGTTGATGTTCGTTGAAATTTTAAAGGCGATAAATCAATAGCTGTTAGACTTTTGTTGGACGTTTTTGTTACATCTATTTCATCTTGTTCCAATTCGCTTGAAGAAGAGGACCATGTTGTTCTTGTTTCTTCGAATTCTTTTCTGCATGATCTACATAATTTTTGGTCTGGTTTGACATTTTCTTAGTTTCTTAATCTATCAAATGATTAGAACTTTCTAAATTGATAGACCGCAAAGATTTTCGTACGCAATGATTGTCTTTAGTGAAAGGATTACAGCATGATCGCTGAAGAAACTCAAATTTATGCAAAAGCAATGTTTTGTGATGAAAGCATATTTGAGAATTTTCTTCAAGATGCAATAAACTTCGGCGATTAATTAACTCCTGTTCTTCAGAGGAAAATTTTTTTAAAAAGCTTAAAACATTTATGTGCACAATAAGTCGTCAAATGGCACTGAGAATTATCAGCACAGCCAATGCTACATTGACTCTGATCATAATCATGAGAATTCATAGCGCTAAAATCTTGATACTGAATGTTTTAACAGTCATGTAAAGCATAAACTGAAAGAGAAAAGGGATATTTTTTGTATAAATCTTGTTAAACATGCAATACCCAACCAAGAGCTAGTCTTGGCTGGTTATTGGATATAACTCATTGGCAATGCAGTTACAAATCACTTATAATGGTAAAGGGGAAGTAACGCACCAGAAAAAGTGATGATTATTATATGCATTAATCGTTGTAATAAAAAAGAATGGTTCAAAATGTGTTGAAAGACCCTGTCGTACTATATACCTTTCTTATATGTATCTGGATTATCTGGTACAACAGGTTTTTGAATTTTATTATTTTCCTTCTGTATCTAAGAGGCCCAAAATGAATTAAAGTTTTTTTATAAATCAAGATATGCTCTTTATAGTGGTACTAATTGTAATCAAATCAGAAGTGTCCCTTTTGAGATATACGCTTTTGAATATGGAGTAAAATCGACGATTTTAATTTTTTATTAGATTTTGAACATCAATAATTTAATGAATATTTAAGCAATCAGAAAACAACTATAGCGGCTTTACGATATATCCATAGGTAATTAGTTTGTATAGCGAGAATTTTTTTAAATAATATTTGCAGTAGTTACAGCATATTAAAGTAAATGTAAAATTCAACCAGATTGGCCTTACGGCCTACTTTGAGGCCTAGTAATCACCATAGTTTGTATTTGTGGTTTTTAATACTGCAATTCCATTTTTTAACACAAAAAGTTGTACTAGATTACCTATTTTCAATAAGTAAGGTTTCATATATCATGAGCAATATGATGTCAAACTTTATGATTTGGCCGTTTTTTCTACAACCATGAAATAGTGATTGGTACAAATGGACCCCTGGATCTCCAACTATACAATTTTTTGCACTAAACAGTTTCCAAATGTTCATCATATACCTACATGTATATTCTGTATCAATTTCATAAAAATCGAAGGGAGTCGAGCGGGAACCATGCCAAAATTTAGGACACTTGACATGGAATGACCCTTGTATATCGTAAGATTACATCCAGCAGCAAAAAAATATTCCGTGTATAACGCGCACCTAGAAGTTCTGCCCTAATTTTTTGAAAAAAAAAGTGCGCGTTATGCACGAGTAAATGCGGTAAGTGAGAGATGACTGTACGACCTCTTCATCTTGAAATAGTTGAATGGTCCAATTCATCAAGTTTGAAAGGACCTAATGGGGTATAGTCATTTCTCGAAATAGTCAACAATAATAGAAAAAAGATAGACAGAGCATCTATAACCCCCTCGTCAAGTACACAGCTGGAATTCCAGATTTAGCCACAACTCGATCTGCATAATAAAAAGCAATCGGTCTGCCAAGTTATATCATGGTGGAAAATCTTGGTGGTTTTTACTCATTTTTATTGCAAGCGAAAAAAAAATAAAATCTTGATACTACCGTAAAAGCAAAGACAGAGAAAAACACACGCGTAGCTTGATAAAAATAAAAGACAAAAAAGGAAAGAATATACCGTCAAAATTGAGGGGAGAGGGTGAAAAGTCAATCCGTCCACCTTTTCAGGCGCTTTGCGGAACGGTCTTTTGACTTTGACATTTCTAGTAAATTTATTACATTTTTTTCAAAAAAGTTCGCACGTCATTCACAGTTTGTGATTTGCGTTTTACTTTTGTGTATAACTGAGAGAGGCAATTCAAAGTTGCGCCCTTAAGTGAGAGATCTATAGCATTATTTTCCTATTTCTTTTTTAATGAGATATTAGGAATCTCGAGAATAACTGAGAGGCGCATACCGTGCTTACTCGTGGATACCGCACATGCGTGTATAATGCGCACCTTCTACTTTACAAGAAAAAATGGCGTTTTTTTTTAAATCTCTTATATAAATTTGACATGCAAGTGAATGAATGACAGCATGAATTTCCGTAAAAAAAGTCGAAACAAACATCACACCAAGCCAGAAAACAAGGTGAAAATTACATTTTTAGATTTCGGGTAAGGATTGAATGACGGGGGAAGGGGTTTGAGGAGTGAGTGACGGCACTGAGAATTGCTAATTAGCGTTTAATGTTACTAGTTCTGTTGTATAAAAAAAACAAGCAGTGGAATAAAAGATGCAAAACGCTTCAATTGAATAAGATTTCCCGAGTGGTTATGTCTTCCTTTGAATACATTTTTTGATTCACATGTATATCGTAAGATTACATGCAGCAGCAAAAAAAATTCCGTGTATAACGCGCACCTAGGAGTTCTGCCCTAATTTTTTGAAAAAAAAGTGCGCGTTATGCACGAGTAAATGCGGTAAGTGAGAGATGACTATACGACCTCCTTATCTTGAAATAGTTGAATAGTCCCATTCATTAAGATTGAAAGGACCTAATGGGGTATAGTCAATTCTCCAAATAGTCAAAAATAATAGAAAAAAATAGACAGAGCATCCATAATCCTCTCGCCAAGTACACGGCTGGAATTCCAGATTTACTTACAACTCGATTTGCATAATAAAAAGCAATCGGTCTGCCAAGTTATATGTTGGTAGAAAACACCCAAAAATCTGATTTCAGTAGCTCACAGGTAGGTTGTGCTTTACTGCACCAAAAAGTATGAAAAGTCGGAGGAATGAGAGCAGGAAAGGTAAACCTATAAATGAACCCCTAAAATCGAGTTTTCAGGTGCATTACCTCAAGATATAACTTGGCAGACCGATTGTGTTTTAATACACGAATCGAGTTTTAACGAGCAACGGAATTTCAGCCGAGAAATGGATGACGTAATTATATGTGGAGCCGTCTCAAAGTCTAAGTGTTTTTTGTTTGAGATAGATTTGTGTTTTCCATAATCATTCGACAGACTAGACTCTTTAGTTCTTTATTAGTGCAGAGTGATACCACATTATACCCAAAAAGATAAAAAAAGTTTACAGCTCCCTCTTTCAATATAGTCAAAAGAAATAAAAAAGGTTTTTTCCTTTTCAGATAAATGTGTTTATTGATTTATTGAACAACATACATCTGACTTCTGTGCTCGACATAAAGCTTGCTTAAGTCATCGTCGATATACAAGAACGAGATAGCACAATGAAATTTTACAACACAAGAGCTATACAACCAGGAGATCCACACAAAGTGTGCGTGCAATGGATCCAGTGGGACTCGAACCCACGACCTCCTACACTCGAAGGCGATTAGCGGCGTGGTGCTGTGACCACTAGGCCATGGAGGCCCATAAATTTGCATTTTTTCCCTTATTATTGAACAGGCTAACCACTCTTTTCTTTTTAGTTCCATATTCTTTCCAAAGAAGTAAAAGGGGATAATGGAGTCTATCAAAGTCGTTGCAAATGAAATGGAATAATAGTGATTTCTTTTCTCTGTGATTGAGATAAATTTGAAACTTTGTTTTTTGCAGTGTAACGAACTCGACATTCTGGTTAGAGTCATATTAGCTCACAGAAACACCCCAATGTGTAGAAGGAGGCTGATGGAGTTACAGGGTCCACTTTTTAAATTGTCGAAAATAAAATGAAAAAAGTGATGAGTTTTTTTCTTTCTGTATAAGATTAAATTTGTAATTTAGTTTTCTGTTTTATCACAGATTAGCCACTCTTGACTTAGACGCCACACCACACCCATTTGAAGGCGAAGGAGACTTTATTTTTAGTAATAGAGAAAAAAATTTTGTAAATTTTAACCTATAATGATTTTTTTAGTTGGAAGAAACATTTTCCAACTCATTTCTGCATGGGGCGAGCTCAGGTTCAGACCCTATCCCTCCCCTACTCCCGCGCTGCACTAGTCTGAAAAAAAAATTAAAATAATGAAATTCACAGCATACTTTCCAAAACAGGGAGGGGAGGGGATACCAACTCGGCATTTATTATTTTTGTAGCAGTTTGTTTTAACTTTGATTTCATTTCAGATTGATAAGTTGGGTTCGAGTTAACCAGATTTTTGAAAAACAATTAGTTCAGTATATTATTTCAGTTCAAAAAAGTACACATCTATTAATAAACATTGTTGTTTCTATGTGTGCTGCTTTCTAAAGAAATTGCTGTGTTTTATCCAGGACACGTTAATGAAATTCAGATTTTTTATAATGACCTTTTCACGAAATTCTTTTTTTAAGATTATCGTTTGACAATATTCCCTTCTTTTTTGTACTGCCAATTGGCGAAATTTGCATATTTTTCCAGCAAACCTTTGTCAATATTCAAATTTTGTGATACATTAACGAAATTCGCTTTTTTCTGTGGCCTTTCGTGGTATACAAGCTTTTTTTCGACCTTTTGTGTCAAATTTGCATTTTTGACGAAATCTGCTTTTTTCGCGATCTGTTTGCACACTTTTTTTTTATCGAAATCCTTGTCAAAATTTCCATTTTTCCTCGATATCTTGACAATTTTGTCGTTTTCTCACGATCTTTTAACGGAACTTGTCGTTTTTTTTCTCGATCCTTTGAAGAAATATCCCGTTTTTCCGCGATCTTTCAAGAAAATTCTTCTTTTTTACAGAATTTTTGACGTAGTTTTTCGTTTTCTCGCTTCTTATGATAAAGTTTGACATTCATTCGCGTTCTTTTGATGATATTTGTAATGTTCTTGCAATCTTTTGGCAAAATTTGTATTATTTCGTCATCTTTAGATGAAATTTGTTGTGTTCTCACGATTTTTTGACGAAATTTGCCACTTTTTCAAAAACATTGGACGAACTTCGCGTTTTATCTTGACACATGGCCAAAATGCTTTTTTCGAGATCTTTTGACGAAATTATGATTTTTCACGAATTTTACCGTTTTTCCATGGTTTTTTGATGAAATTTGTCATTTTTTCCTGATTTTTTGACGAAATTCCATTTTTTTGCTATCTTTGACGAGTTTTATCGTTTTTGCACAGTTTTTTGTCGAATTTTGTTTTTTCGCGACCTTTTAATGAAATTTGTCGTTTACAAAATTTGCCTTTTTTCGCGATCTGTTTAATATATTTGAGTTTTTTGGAATTTGTTAAAATTTGTTTTCGCGATCTTTTTTACAAATCTTGCTGTTTTACACGATTTTTAGACGAAATTTGTTGTGTTCTTGCGATCTTTTGACAAAATTTGCCTTTTATCACGAACGTTAAACGAAATTTTTTGTGATACTTGGCCAAAATGCTTTTTTCGCGATCTTTTGATATATTTTTGTTTTTTAGATTTTTGACGAATTGTGTCGTTTTCTCGTGATTTTATAAATTTGCGGTATTTTCGTGGTATTTAAGGAAATTTGACGTGTTTTCGCAATTTGTTGACGAAATTTTCTGTTTTTTCAAGATCTTTAGACGCAATTTGCCGTGTTCTAGCCATCTTCTGACGAAATTGGTCATTTTTCCCCGAACATTGGACGAATACCACTTTTTTTATTGTAGTAAGCCAAAATGCGTTTTCTCGTGATTTTTTGAAGAAATTTGCCATTTTTTCGCGATTGACGAACTTTACCGTTTCGGCGATCTTTTGTCGAAATTCCGTTTTTAGCGATCTTTGACGAATTTTACCGTTTCTCCACGGCCTTTTGACGAATTTTTACGTTATCTCGCGATTTTTGTACGATTCCGTTTTTTCGCAATCTTTGACGAATTATATCGTTTTACCACGGTTCTTAACGAATTTTGTCGTGTAATCGCGATCTAACGAATTTTGCCTTTTTTCGCTATTTTCATACAAAAATTGTCTTTTTTCGGGATCAGTTTACAAAATTTGCCTTTTGAGGTAATTTGTAGTTTTTTCGCGATCTTTTGACGAATTTTACCGGTTTACCACGATATTTTGGCGAATTTTCTCGCGAATTTTTGATGAAATTTCTCATGTGCTCTCGATTTTTTGATGAAATTTGTTGTGTTCTCGCGATGTTTCAACGAAATATATCTTTTTTTGCGATCTTCTATCAAAATTTAAGTTTTCTCGGAATCTTTATCAAAATTTGCTGTTTTTTCCGGATCTTTTGACGAATTTTGCCAGTTTACATGATCTTTTGATGAAATTTGCCATTTTTTCATAAACGCTGGACGAAATTTGCGTTTTTTCTTGATATCTGACCAAAACTGCGTTTTTTCGCGATCTTTTGACGAAACTCCGATTTCTCACGAATTTTACCGTTTTTCCACCGTTTTTTGATGAATTTTGTCATTTTCTCGTGATTCTTTGACGAAATTCCGTTTTTTCGCGATCTTTGACGAAATTCCGTTTTTTCGCGATCTTTGACGAAATTCCGTTTTTTCGCGATCTTTGACGAATCTTACTGTTTTTGCACAGTTTCTTGTCGAATTTTGTTTTTTCGCGACCTTTTAATGAAATTTGGCGTGTTCTCGCAATCTGTTTACAAAATTTGTCTTTTTTTCGCGATCTATTTACAAAATTTGAATTACCAATTTTTACGTTTTTTCGCGCTTTTTTTACGATATTCCGTTTTTTAGCGATCTTTGACGAATTTTATCGTTTTACCACGGTTTTTAACGAATTTTGTCGTGTACTCGCGATCTAACGAAATTTGCCTTTTTTTTGCTATTTGCTTACAAAAATTGATTTTTTCGCGATCAGTTTACAAAAAATTTCTTTTGAGGAAATTTGTAGTTTTTCCCGAACTTCTCACGAATTTTACCAATTTACCACGAATTTTCTCGCGAACTTTTGATGAAATGCCTCGTGTGCTCTCTATCTTTTGATGAAATTTATCGTTCTTGCGATGTTTCAACGAAGTTTGTCTTTTTTGCCATCTTCTATCAAGATTTGAGTTTTTTCGGAATCTGTCAAAATTTGCTGTTTTTTCAGGATTTTTTGACCAAATTTGCCGTTTTTCCGAATCTTTTGGCGAATTTTCGCGATCTTTTGCTGAAATTCGTCGTGTTCTCGCTATTTTTGATGAAATTTGCCTTTTATTTGCGATCTGATTGACAAAATGTTAGTTTTTCCAATATCTTTCTCAAAATTCGCCGTTTTTCCACGGTCTTTTGATGAATTTTGTCGTTTTCTCACGATTTTTTGAAAAAAAATTATTCTTTTGCGATTTTTTGACAAAATTTGCCGTTTTTCTTACCGTAAATTTAAATATTATATTTTTAATTTGAAAAATGGATTTGTCATATTGAAAAAGGTTACATTCTTTATCCTATAATACAGTAGGAAAGCAATTAATCGAAATGGTTGAGGCCAGTAGATTTTAAATACATTAGAGCGCCGCTAACCTGCGAACTTGTAATTCTCGAAAAAATTAAGAAGGTAAACAAAGAATCAGAATTCTTTAAAAATTGTTTCAGTGCTGGCAGAATTTTGAAAAGGTTTTACACCAAATTTAATATTTTCCTTCTCTTTTTATTTATTAATATGTATTACAGCAGTCGTCTTTATAAATTAAAGTAATATCACATTTAATTATTCATTATTTTATTTATTTATATTTATTCAAGGAGTACTTGGAAAATACAGTTTGAACTCTTATGAAAAATTATTTACTTTTAATGAACGAGCTTAGACAATGTGTTTAATCAAAAGTTTATTAAATCCAATTGATTTTTTTAAATCACCAGATTTTAAAACATTTACCTCTTATATAAGCATTTTAATAAAAAAAATTTAATTTTACTTATGAAAGGTATTATAGTAAAAATAAATGGCATTGACATGTTTCGGAACCATCAAATAAGTTCCATAATCATAATATAAATAAAAATAAATAGAAACAAATAAAAATATATAACTAATTCTATTAGATCATGGTTTATATTTTAATTTAATTTTTTATAATAGAGCGCGTGTTTTTTGTTGTTTATATCTCATTGTCGCGTGTCATTTATATTGACCGTGAAATATTTTGAAATTTTATTTTTATTTATAGTATGATTATGGAACTTATTTGACGGTTCCGAAACACGTCAATGTCATTTATTTTTATTATAACACCTTTCTCAAGTAAAATTTAAAAAAAACATTAAAATGTATTTAATCATTTATTATTTTTTAAATTCAATGGTAATCATAAAATTGTAAAAAAAAAAAAATCATAAAAGTATTCTATTTATTGCATTCGAACTTTGATTAATGGGATATATCAATATGAAAAAATCTTAAACCTCTCGGATTTTCTTTAATAGAGGGCGATACCACATGTGCATCTACTAGTAATCGGTCTTTTTTGCAAAGTAATTATGAAGATAGCACTGAAATAGTGACTAAAATGATAAAATCCACATTTAAAAAATATATTCATGATATTATTATGATTAATATCTTTCATTTTACTTACTCTCATA
This sequence comes from Maratus speculifer, assembly GCA_964019185.1. Lineage (NCBI taxonomy): Eukaryota > Metazoa > Arthropoda > Arachnida > Araneae > Salticidae > Maratus > Maratus speculifer. The sequence goes on from OZ025296.1 coordinate 357,832,768, forward strand.
TTTGTCTTTATTTTAACAAAATCCTCATTCTTTTGTTAAAAAAATTTACCAGATTCTCCAATCTAAAATTTATATAAAAGTTTTAATTGCTACCTACAACCCTATTAAATTATAAGTGGAAATTTCAAAGCTTTTTAAAAACTAATATTATTAGGATTATTTTTATAGCACTCTGAAATACTAAAAGCAAGTTTTTAGTACTCTTCAATAATACAATACACTCCCTCAAATCCGCACAGAAGTTGTGCAGATTTTAGAATTTTTCAGATTTCTGGTCATTACTTTGTTTACAATATTTAAGCAGTAATTTGAGTGTAATTAATCATGCAAGAGAATCTATAATCATTGCTTACATTATAGTAAAATATTAAATAAGTAAAATAAGTAAAATATTAACTAAAATTATAACAATTTAGATAATTTTTAAATGATTAAAATTAGAGGTCAAGTTAATAATAAAAAAGTATGATTAAATATTCATTATAAATATGAGCTGTATTATTCCTAATTTATTTAAAAAATGCCTTCTAAAGGTACATTACTAATTCAAACTATACTCATAAAATAAAAAAGTTTTATTTCAGGTTTAGCTACACTTAATAACCAAAAAAGAAAAAACATGAATTCAATAACTAATTAATATTAACAAAAACTATAAATTAAAATAGATATGAAAATGATAAAAATCTAATAAAGTCAAAATTAGACCCTATATCTAAACTGAATATTTCATAATTTACATCTTAAAATTATGTGTGGATTTTATAAGGTTGCATATTTTAAGGTTAATGATTAATGGGTTTCTACTGTAATAGATCGTGAAACCAGACATTTGCAACAAAGAATAGGTTGTAAAAATTACTGGCAATAAAAATTTCGCTCCCCTGTAATTTTTTCTTCTTTTAAGCATTATTCATAAATAGATTATTGAAATTATTCATATATTATAACTTAATAATACTGAATTGAATTAGAAAGAAAACTGAATAAAAAAATTGTATGAAAGTCATTACTTATTTCATCAAGCCAGAAATTAAAAAAAAACCTTAAAATTTTTATATTTATAGATTTGAAGATAGAATTCAGCTACATGAACGAAAAGTCTTGAAATAAATATTCATTGATGTCTTTTTCTTTTTCTTTTTTTTTTTTTTTTAAAAAAGCCTGATTATTATTTCAAAAAGAAATTTTACTTTATTTATGTATTAAAATGTACTTTTAAAATTTATTTTTAAGCAATAACAATCTGTTTTTGTTTAAAACATGAAATTATAAAATTGTAAACTAAGATTAAGTAGGCATGAACTGAAATTCACAAAATGCCTCTTATTCGCACAACCCTTCGAACAAAACTCTGCAGATTAGAGGCTTTCTACCGAAACTGTTTTTTCTGGAAACCTGATTGTAAACAACCATCAATCAAACTTCTCGAAAGTACATCGCTCTACTTTTGTTTTAGATATAAAATATCAAATTCAATCAAAATAAAATATTAATTAGAATTTGAAAGGACATAGTAAGAATATCTTATTAATCCTACATAAAAATCAAAATCCGTTCTAATCTAAATTATCTAAGCAATGAAGGTTTTTAAAATCTAAAACTCAAAATGTAAAAAAAAAGGATAGAAAACTGTATGTAAAATTTGAAATAGTGTATCTTGTTCTAAAAGATCAAGCTGTCAGATTAAGTAACGATAATAATGTATCAATTTCAAAAAAATTAGAGGATACTACTGCACCTTTTATCAATTATTTCCAATCAGATTCGCCTGACATTGCCTGAGCAAAACTTTAGATTTCAATTCCCGGTAGCTAAAAATTATTGGTGCTTTGGTTGCTACATGCCCATTGTCCCATTGAAAATAATTACTTTTGCACGGTGGGGTGTACTTGCCCATAATACTAAATGGTTGTAAACCTTGGCGCTCACGCAAGACCAGTGTTTGCTTTTTACATATAAAAACATGGAGAAAAAGTGGCAAAAACATAACGATGTGTAATAAACCCTATCCTGAAACAGTATTAATACTATTGATACAAATTCCATTTTCATGTAATTATATATACTCGCTTATAAGTCGCGAAATTTTAGACAAAAAAAAGAACTTCAAAGTGGGGAGGTCGACTTATACGCGAGACATAAAAAAAATCTATTAATATAATATCGAAAAATAGTTTGTTAGCTAATCGGTGCTGCAGCACCCCATTGTTTGTAGAGTACAAAATCTAAAATCCGGAACCCTTCCAAACGCGACGATTCTGAATTTAAGATCATTTTTAGTTTATTTTTCAAAAAAATAATCTAAATTAACCTGTTGCAAAGAACAAAAAAACGTGTGTGATTTATGTCAAGAACACATTTCCAGTACTAAAAAATAGAGATGGGCAAAATCCTCCATTTTAAGGTATCGTTCCATTCGGAATCGTTCACCGAAAGGAACGAGTCATTCGAAGTCATTTTGAAAAAAGAAGCGAATTGGAGAAAATTGGAACATACTCCAGATAAAAGGAACGAGTCCAAGAAAAAAAGTAACAAATCCCAGAAAATGGAACGAATTTGTGAAAAAAGGAACGACTTCAAGAAAAAACGGAATGAAACCGATTTTTCTCCGTCTTTCTCCGATTTCGATATAGGACATTAAACAAAATTTTTCAGACGATACATTTCGGGACGATTCCGAGAAATCGTTCCTTTTCGGAGTTGTTTCATTTCGGAACGAGACCGAGGAATAGTTCTTTTCGGAACGATACAAAGGAGTTTATCTTTTTCGAAACGATTGCGAAGAATCGCTTCTTTCCAGAGTCGTTTCATTTCGGAACGAGTCCGAGGAATCAGTGCTTTTCGGAGGAAAGTCAATCGGTCCCCTCTTTTAGAGGGGGTCGACTTAAGTTAATATATGACAGCATATGGTGTTTAACAAGCACATAGTAGATGAATGCACCTTACTTTGTAAAATTTTTACAGCACTTCATAAAGAATGTAAGATATAATCAAAACAAATAAAATATCAATTATTAATGGATAATCATGATAGCCATACAAAATTGTCAGTTGGAATTATGCCAAAGAAAGTGTAATAATTTTGCTAACACTATACCACCGCACATTTCTCACATACTGCAGCCTCTGTAACATACAGTATATGGATCACTTAAAAGTTATTTTAATGAGGCTACACGAGACTAGATCTTCTTGCTCAAGAAACAACAATTAATCATATTCCTGAATTGATTGGAATTATTTATCCTAATGTCACGGTGCCAACTAACAAAATAAATTGATTTAAAATCACTAGCATATATCCCTTAAACAAGAATATTTTTTCTGAAGATGACTTTTTATCATCTTTCATCACAGATCAATTTTTAACTCCAACAAGAAGTAACACAATAATATTTAACCAAACATAGTGAATTATGAATTAACAAACGCTAGATTAAATCACTCTTTGAGAGACTTTATTGTTTTAATGTCTCACATAAAAGAGATTTTTTACCAGTGTGAATTAAGAGATGCTTGGTTAAAACGCCCTTTAGAGAAAATTTCTTGTTGCATATATCACATACAAAAGGTTTCTCACCAGTATGAATTAAGAGATGCCTGCTTAAATGGCATTTTTGAGAGAATTTCTTGTTGCATATCTCACATACAAAGGGTTTCTCACCCGTATGAATTAACAGATGCTTGCTTAAATGACTCTTTCGAGAAAATTTCTTGTAGCATAAATCATATTCAAAAGGTTTCTCACCAGTATGAGCTAACAGGTGCCTGCTTAAATCTCCCTTTTGAGAGAATTTCTTGTTGCATACCTCACATTCAAAAGGTTTCTCACCAGAATGAATTAACAGATGTCTTCTTAAAAAACGGCTTTGAGAGAATTTTTTGTTGCATGTATCACATACAAATGGTTTCTCACTAGTATGGATTAACAGATGTCTCCTCAAATCTCCCTTTTGAGAGAATTTTTTGTTGCATGTATTACACACAAACGATTTCTCACCAGTATGAATTAACAGATGTTTCCTTAAATCTCCCTTTTGAGAGAATTTCTTGTTGCATGCCTCACATTCAAAAGGTTTCTCACCAGTATGAGTTAACAGATGATTGCTTAAGTATCCCTTTTGAGAGAATTTCTTGTTGCATACCTCACATTGAAAAGGTTTTTCACCAGTATAAGTTAACAGATGACTGCTTAAATGTCCCTTTCGAGAAAATTTCTTGTTGCATACCTCACATTCAAAATGTTTCTCACCAGTATGAATTAACAGATGCTTCTTTAAAGAACTCTTTTCAGAGAATTTCTTGTTGCATATATCACACACAAACGGTTTCTTACCATTATGACTTAAATAATGTCTGCTTAAATTGCCCTTTCGAGAGAATGTCTTGTTGCAAATATAACACACAAACGGTTTTTCACCAGTATGAGTTAACAGATGATTGTTTAAATTTCCCTTTTGAGCGAATTTCTTCTTGCATACCTCACACACAAACGGTTTTTCACCAGTATGAGTTAACAGATGATTGTTTAAATTTCCCTTTTGAGAGAATTTCTTGCATACCTCGCATTCAAAAGGTTTCTCATCATTATGAGTTAACAAATGACTGCTTAAACGGCTCTTCCGTGAGAATTCTTTGTTGCATACCTCACACAAAAAAGACTGTTTTGATAGAAATTCTTGCATAACTCACAAATAAAAGTTTTTCCTGGCTGTGAGTTAGAAGCTGCTTTTTTCAAAAAATTCTGATAAGAAATATTTTGCTGTATTTTTTTAACATATTGAAGATATCTTGAGTGAATGTGATGTGTTAGATTAATGATTTTATGTATCTGCAAGAAAATAAAATTAATGTCAGTTTTTACATTTCATTTAAAAAAATTAGTAAATAAACTTATCACGAAAATTGAAAATCAACATAGAAAATAAATTGTAATGAATTTACTACCATAGTATTAAAACCTGCACTAGACTCCCAATTATCTGAAGTTTGCGGAATCAAAGGTGTGTCAGATGCCTTTTACAACAGTATAAAGATTAAATTGTAAACAGAACCCGACCAAGGTGAAGTTGTGTCCAGGGCCTGTTAAAATGTTGCACCCCCCCTACTTACTAATTCCCGGCGACTCTTTCGCAAAAAAAGCAGGTTTGTTTGATGAATTGACAAAGTTTTTCGAGTGAAAAGTGCCTAGTTTAAAAGCTTCTTAAATTTCATTGAGTCATTCAGAATATTTTAATTTTCCTTTTTATATTTTATAAAACAATATTATTTGAAAAGTATTAAGGAAAAACAATCAGCCACATAATTTGTGGGCCCAGTGCCAAGACCCCGGAGGCCCGTGCATTAATCAGGCCCTGATTATAAATAAAATAAATAGCAACATTTAAAAAATAAATAACTTATTATAAATAAAATAGAAAGTAAACTTAAATAAAAAATTTTATAATTTAATATCATCTAAAGAAACGATGATACATTTAGTAAAGAATAGAGAGAAATAATATTTCACCTTGGTTATGAAATTTTAATATGCAAATGTGTTTAATAAGGAATTCTTCAGATTTCAGAATTTTTTTTTATCTAATGTGTTTTCTTATTGCTGAAATTTACCGTATCATTTAACATAACTTACACTGTAATTAAATAATTTAATCAGTGGCATAGCCAAGTGGATGCCATGCACCCCCCTCCCTTCAAATGGAATATCGGGGTTTCTGAATCATGCATTCAACAACACTCAAAACTACTAAAACGGAATCACAAAAAACTCATGAAAAGTTTCATTTTAGACAAGTGTCTGTCATAAATGGATATATTTCAAAATTTGTCTTTTGACAGGACTTTGAACTTTTCTGTTTTAAAAAAAATTTTCAACATAAACATGTTGAAACAGTTTTGATTGTATCCTCTGTAACTATTATAACATATTTTCTCTGTAGTGCTCTTGTGAAGAATATAAATATATTGAAATTAATTCTGTGAAGGTGACCTATCTTAAAATGTAAAGAAAATCAGGATTACACGAAAACGACATTACATACTTACAGTTCCTAAACCTTGTAACCTGTCTAAAATGGAACATTTTGCCCTCGTGTATCTTTCTTCGCAGGTTTTCAGAGAATATGAAATCATCCCGTAAATGGAAACATTTCACGGTCCCGAAGAATAAGTATACAAATACACCTGTTAAGATCGAAATGGGTTTTTGATGGGACCAACCGGCGCTGACTGTCAAGGGTAAAGACCATTTTATACAAATGCAATAATGTCACACTGATCGACACCATTATTTTTGTTTATTTTATTATTTTATATCAAATACTGTGGACTACCTCAAATGTGCAATCCTATAATCCGCAACACTCTAAAATTGGCACATAATTTACAACTTAACAATGAAGATTTCTGTTTAGATATAAGGGCAAAATTTGACTTTTTTCACTTTATATCAATTTCATATATATGTTTTTTTCTTTTTATTTTACTGAATTCAGGTTTTTTCATGAAGGAAAAAAAATTAATTCTGAAAAAATTCAAGATATTCGTAATCCTCCTACCAAATATATCAAGTTTATAATCAAGTTTTTTTTTTTTAAGTCTGTCTAAATCTGAAATAAAACTTACTTTATTTATGATTTTGAAATGAATTAATGTACTTTTATGAGGCAAGTTGCACTGAATAATTTAGAACAAATACATTTGATCCTTCTAACGACTATTTAATCATCTATAATTTGACCTTCATATAATTATTTGACACTTACTTTTTAATATTTTAATCATATTAAAAATTATCTAATTTTTTATTATTTTAATTTATTACGTATTTTAATATTTTATTGTAATATTGTAAGCATTCATTATAGTTCCGATTGCATAATTAGTTAAATTCAAATGACTGTTTAAAATATGTAAACAAAGCAATGACCAGAAATCCACAAAATCTTAAAATCTGCAAAACCTCTGGTCCAAGTTATGCAGATTTGAGGGAGTCTACTCTAATATTATAATGTAATGTGCTACCCGTAATTAATAAAAGCGACTCTATTCTTGAACTGGTTATTTGTGAACTTTTAAAGTCATTTTTAAAAAAACTTAAAAAAATCTCAATATGATTTATCTTTTGTTCTAAAACATGCTGATGATGTCTTTTCAGCTCTAAAAAGTTCTCGTCAATGATTGAGCAATAAAGAAGAAACTGGCACTGAAAAATTTGTTGACCAATTCGAAAAAGGAGAATTTCTTGCTACAAAAAATTTTGATATGTGTATCTAAGTGTACTAGGGTGTATCTAAATTTTTGCTCAAAACTTTAAGGGATGATAGTATACATCAAGACATAATATTAAATGGGAAACTAAGGGTCCAAAACATCTCTTCCGATGGAGATAGGCGCCATTAAAGTTTAGGGTCCAAAATTTCAAATAAACTTAAAGAACGGAAAAATTGGTCGATTGGTTTAAGGTTTTCACAAAAACTATTCTTTATGTCAGTATTTTCATGAAAATAAATTATAAAGATAAATTTTAAAAAATGCCAATTGATGGAGCTGTCGATAGGGGGCACTTTAGATTTTGGAGTAACGAACAACTATTTTTTGCAGTTATTTTTTGCATATCATTAAATATTTTCGGAGGCTTAGACATAAACTTAAATTTTGAACTCAAAATCTGAACAGTTGGGAGTGATTAAGAAGCGCAAACTGAACTGTTTTCAGAGGTTCAAATTTCAAATGATTATAAAAAACGGAAAAATTGGTCGATTAGCTTGTGGATTTCGTTAAAACTACTCTTTAAATCAGTATTTTCTTCAAAATAAATTTCAAAAAATGCCGATAGAGGGCGCCTTAGACGTTGCAGACTATTTTTATTATTTTTTTTTGCATCTCATTAAATTTTTTTAGAAGCTTCGACATAAACTTAAATTTCGAGTCAAAATCTGAATCGTTGGAGTGGTTGAGTAGCGCAAACTGAACTGTGTTCAAGGGAGGGTGGGGGAGGGGGCTTCAAAATTCAAATGATTATATAAAAAAAGCACAAATTAGTCGAATTGTTCACTAGAGCAATTCTTTATGTCCGTATTTTCTTGAAAATAAATTTTAAAAATAAATTTTGAAAAAATTCTTTAGAGGTATCTAATTAAATGCTTACAAAAGCTTAGACATAAATTTTGAGCTCAAATTCCGAATCGTTCAGAGGGGTTAAGTAGCGCAAATCGAACCGTGTTCAGGAGCTGAAATTTAACCCTCCCCCCACCTCGAAAACAGTTCAATTTTGCGATACTTAATCGCTCCCAACGATTCAGATTTTAAGTTCAAAATTTGAGTCTAAGCTTTTGCAAGTGTTTAATGAGATTAAAAAAAAAATCGTTAAAAATAGTTGAACGATACTCCAAAGTCTAATGCGCCCTCTATCGGCATTTTTAAAGATTTATCTTAAAAATTTATTTTAAAAACAATACTGATTTAAAGAGTAGTTTTAGTGAAAACCGCAAACGAATCGACCAACTTTTCCGTTTTTTCTAACCATTTGAAATTTGAACTTTTAAACATAGTTCAGTTTGCGCTACTTAACCACTCCCAACTATTCAGATTTTGGGCTCAAAATTTAAGTCTAAGCTTCTAAAAACTTTTAATGAGATTAAAAAAATAACGGCAAAAATAGTTTTTCGTTACTCCAAAGTCTAAAGCGCCCTCTATCAGCATTTTTTAAAATTTATCTTTATAATTTATTTTCAAGAAAATACTGACATAAAGTATAGTATTAATGAAAACTGCAAATCAATCGACCAATTTTTCCGTTCTTTAAGTTTATTTGAAATTTTGAACCCTAAACTTTAATGGCGTCTATCTCCTTCGGAAGACGTTTGGGACCCTTAGTTTCCCATTTAATGTTATCTGTCTTGATGTGTACTATCATCCCTTAAAGTTCTGCCCAAGAGTTTGGGTACACCCTGTATACCATAGGTTCCCAACGGGGGCGGTACCGCCCCCTAGTGAGCGCTGGAACCTTCTAGGGGGGCGGTAGCGAGTCTAGAGAAAAATGGGGGGGGGGGCGTTAGGATCGTCGAGGGTTGGCGGTCATGGCATGCCTACTTATTTAGGAACTAATACAATGAAAATAATTGATCTCCTCTACATTGTCCAGTCCGACATAAAAATCTTAACTGCACCTTTAAATGGAAATCTATACAGACGAACCTAAATCTGAAAGAAGGAGAGATTGAATTTATTTTACTAATGTAAAAAAATGTCGAAGAAGTCGTGTTGAATGTCGTGTTACTAATGTCGGAGAAGGGCTATGACTCGAATTAAAAATCATTATGAATTCAAAAATTGTGGAGTAAAAAATTCGCAGTAATTTGCAGGCTAAAATTTTAAACATAATTATTTTTTTATTAGCCTGTATTTCGAAAAATTCTGAAGTATGACGATATATGCCTGAACAAATATTTTTAAACGAGCCCGTGATTTGAATCGGTTCAAGAAATTTGTTTAACATTAGTGAAATCGATAAAAATCGTTATATCTATAAATTTGATCAAAAGTAAATTAATTTAAACTTACATTAGTAAAAATTTTATGTTTCAAAATATCTTAATCGAAGAAAAAATGCCAGCAGTACAGTATTGAATATTTGAAATATGGATCTGGGCACTTTCCTACAAACCAATTGTTACCTATGTGCTTAATATGCCAAGAATTTTTTTTCAAATGAAGACATGAAGCCTTCTGGCTACAACAGCATTTGAATAAATGTGGGTTGATAGAAAAGACAAAGATATGTCCTACTTTTACTTTCTTCTATCTTTACAAGAAGAAAGCATTAGATTCGTGAAAATTTTCAAATTCCGGATTTTGAAGGATTTACACGTGTAAGGGGTCAGAGATTCCAAAAACATGTTTTTACAAAATGTCTGTCTGTTACCCTATCTGTCTGTATGTAACAAAGATTTTATAGGCACACTATCTCAACAACTAATGCGCGGAATTTATAAAAAATCTATATTCAGGTATTCTGTTATAAATTAATGCTGATTAGTTTTTGGTGTAAATCACTCAACAAGTGACGCTGCTATGCTGCTTTTTTCACGATTTCCGCAACGGCTTTATCACAAGAACTACTACACAGATTTTCACCAACTTCTAATTTGATTATTCCTTGACATGAATAGATGCTGTTTATATTTTGTTGAAATTCGCTCGACAGTTGGCGCTGTTATGCTGTTATCCTTTACGATTTCTGCAACAACTGTATCTCTAGAATTAATCAAACTTCAGATTCAGTTTTATCTTGATAAATATTATTGCTGATTATGTTTCAGTGATAATAACAGGTGGCACTTTTATTCTGTATTTTTTTTTCAATAATCGCAGTAGTCAAATTTCAAGAACTAATGCACGGAATTTCATGCTATTAGAATCTCCATGCCATTAGAAAGAAGATTGTCATTTAATTTTGATACTATGTTAGCAAATGTTGAAGTATTAACATGCATGAGATAGAAAAAAGTTTTTAGATTGCCACATCTGACCAGTTCAATGACTGACAAAGAAAATTTTAAAACAATCAACTTTAGGAGACGCAAATTTTCCATGTGGGTAAAAAAAGTACGGGCTAGGATTCGAACCAGGGATGTATTGGCTGAAGCCGCCAATGCGTTTCCAAATGAGCCATCCCGGACTCGAACACTGGTGGACTATTTCGCCCAAATAACCTCAACGATCATATAATCTGGTCTGATACTATGGATACTTATGGATCTATGGATACTATGGAAAATTTACGCCTCCTATAATTAATTTAGAGATTGAAAAATCGTGTCATAAATTCATCTAGTACAGTCAACTGTACCAAACCTTTTTAAGTCATCATCTAAACAAGAAGATGATGGACTACGAGCCTCATATATCATTATAAGTTTAATAATGTAAATGTTAAAATTGCAAACAGTCGGCAAGAAATTAATCTTGCCTGTAGTCAGCGAAATAATAAAACCTGCTCTTCATCATCGTCTGATATAAGAGAAAAAATCCTGAGTAATAATTCGGAACAAAGAGGAATAGATGGCTAAAAGCATTGAAATATCATTATGTTGTTACTTAAAGACCTGCGAATTTTCCATTCAACTCCATGGCTCAACATTACCAAATAACAAAAACTCATAAAAGAAAAAAAAAATCACGAGTTTTTTTTTGCTAAAAATGTGAAAATTCATACAAAGAAAGAATCGGTATTTAATACCACGAAGTTAATCCAAGGGAAATAAATTCTTTATCATGATATTTTGTCACTGGCTACTGATGTTGCTCGAACAACGACGGGACATTAGCAGGGTTTCATTAACGCATTTTAAACAAGCAGTACTAACTGTACATTTTGTGCATTACGTCACACGTCATCAGCAATTGGTTTCAAAAAATTAAAATGAACAGCTGTATACATCGCTTCTTTACATTATTAGAACAGTCAATATAAATAGAAGCAATTCATTGTGTGGTAGGATATTTAACCAACTTTATAGGGAAAATCATTTCACAACAAAGTGAAACAATTGTTTTATTTTGTAGTGCAGTTGTCACTATCACTTTGCATCAGAATTGCAAATGAATTCAATCAGTTGCTGCTGAATACAGAAGTTCGTTGTCCCTGAAAAGGTATTTGTCTGAATCGTTTTTCAATATATTTGATTTAGTATTGCACTTAACTAAAAACAGAGGTGTAAAAATACGCTAAAACCTGATTGCATTAAAAAATGACATCGATTATGTTACAGATCTGTTTAGAATCTTTAATTAAATACATTTAAATATTTATAATAAGGCATAAGATGATTGCATGATAATGAGTTAAGTTTAATTTAAAGAAAAAAAAACCTTCATAGCTGTTTGTGTAGGTAAACTTCTTTTACTCAAAGAAAATTCATAAGGAGAAGATAATACAGCTAATTACCACATTATTTGCAGTCTGTGAAAGCAAGAATGTTTACTTACTTACTGTCAACATTTGGACGTTCTTCATGAAGTTTTCTCATAGCCATTCCATGATATTTATGCTACTTAAACCGAGTTGATTTTTAGATCCTTCGCAAATGCAGCTACAGCAGTATCATCAAATTTGAAGGCGGAAATTGTAGAACTTGCAGCAAATGAGAACTATACGTAAAATTCAGAAATGGATACCAAGAGTTTTAACTTCAAAATCTACAGCTCTCTAATCTGGATTGTGAAGGAGAATACATAAAATGTTAATAGCTTTCCTTTCATCAAATTTGGTTAAAAGTGGGTTCCGTGCAGTAGATAATTTACTGTCTAAGAAAAGGAAAATGCATCTTTGAATCTGACAATTTGATGTTGAAGAAATTGGAATCTGATGCGAAAAAATTGTTAAAATTCCAATAGCCTCAATTATTTCACTATTTAAAAAAAATTCTTATTGGTTTTGTGATTATTTTTCAATTTTTATTTTTTTTTAAATTCTACATTTGATGGTCGTTTTAATTAACTTCTACTTTGATTAATAGATTAACAGACAGATAAAATATAGATAATATGCAATGTTATTTTAACATTTTGTATAATTAACTATTATGGAAGAGGGGGGCGTTGGCATTTTTTTCTCTTGTAAAGGGGGCAGTGGGTCAGAAAAGGTTGGGAACCTATGCTGTATACGATTTAATCCTACAGATTCCTTGTTAAGTTTAAAGTTTGGTTATTCAATGTAGAGAGATTTAACAATAAATCTGAAGAATATTTCAACAAATCAATGCTTATTTCTCGCTAGAATTCTTTTTTTTCAAGTCTCGTTGATACTTAGGGAAAGAGCAGAGGGATATTGGAAGGTTTTGATGTTCACATGAGTTTTTTACAAAATAATAGCAATTGTCATTGAATTTTTTAACCGGAGCCATTTTAAAATTAAATAATGAATTTTGAAGATTTTTTAATGTATTTATTGAGCATTGTAATTTGGCTTTTATTCATTAATGCAGTTAGGTAACTACGCTAAAATTCGTAATTTTTGTGCGAATTCAAAATGATACGAAAAACATCGGAAACGGTTTTTATACTGATTAATATGAAATTTAAGGGCTACCCTCTCAAAGCATCGAAATGTCTCTCCAGAACATGCTTATGAATCGCCTTGAAATGGTACCCCTCTCCCGAATTTCAAAGTGCCCTTTACAGAGTTCCAAAAACCTCTCCGCAGAAAAATGTCTCAGTCATCTGAAATGACCACAATTGTGACTTGTGAATGCCCAGTTTAACACTTTCGGGTGAGACTTTTTTTCAGTTGTCAGAAAAAATTACTTTTACGTTAATAACATATTAACACTAGCTATCCAAATAGATTAATGAGTATTTAACGAATATTTTATTGTCTGAATGATAACAAGTGTTGTTGTTTATCATACTATTCAAGTAATATTCATGTCACAAAAGGCTAAGGAAGAATTTTTGTAGATTTTTAGAAAATATTGTATTACAATAAGAGTTGACTTATTTTGAAACTTTCTAATACTTTTTTTGCTTTTTTACGCATGATTCTTTCAGGAAAGTAACTTTTACTTTAAATTTACAGAGTGAAATATATGTTTAAAATAAAAGAATCACAAACAGCGAAAAGTGAATTAAGCAAATAGAAATTATTATTATTACTAAATGCCTAAAATAAATGATGTCCTATAATAAATGCATAGACATATACTAACATTACTACATGTGAAGGGTAGCAAAAATATTTCTTAAAACAGAATAATACACCATTAAAAGACATGTACAATTAATAATATACCAGACCCGAAAGGGTTAATATTGCTTACAAAAACTTCATGGATGGAAGGAGAGTTGTGTATGAAGAGGGTGGTGATGGGGTTCTGTTTTTTAACAATGAGAAATCCAAAGCTTAAATTGAACAAAATTCACACACCAAACTCTGATAACTTACTGCTGAACTTGAAGAACGCTCTAAAACTGTTTCAAAGCACCTAAAATAAATTGCTTTTGAAATGAAATAATAGAAACCAATTTATTTTTTTATAGAACCCAATATTTTTACTTTCTTCTATCTTCAATAGAAGAAAGTATTGTAATCGAATTTTTTTTTCGACTTCCGGTTTTCGACGGATTTACACGTTTTAGGAGTCAGAGATTCCAAAAAACATGTTTTTAGAAAATGTCTGTCTGTCCGTGTGTCTGTGCATATGTCGCCATTCTACCATCAAAAAGTGAATGAAGTTATGCATAGAATTGAGTCAAATTTTTTGTGAATGTTTTTCGCTGTGGCAAGCAGGTCCTCCTTCAGTTTTGAAATCTTCTGCCGGAAGGGAGTGCTGCAATCGCGATTTTTGTATCATTTTCATTATTGTACTGACCAAAAGTATATGAAGTTATGCATCGAATTGAACCAAATTTTTTGTGTATATGTGTGACTAGGGTTAGTTGTTCTTCCCTGAATTTGAAAAAAATTCTCTGGAAAGGGGCGCTGCAATCGCGATTTTTGTGCCATTTTCAATATTGTACCGACCAAAAGTATATGAAGTTATGCATCGAATTGAACCAAATTCTTTGTGTTTGTGTATGACTATGGCTAGTTGGTCCTCCCTGAATTTGAAAAATATCCGTCGGAAGGGGGCACTGCAATCGCGATTTTTGTGCCATTTTCAATATTGTAACGACCAAAAGTAAATGAGGTTATGCATCGAATTGAACGAAGTTTTTTGTGTAAGTGTATGGTTATGGCTAGTTGGATCGCCCTGAATCTGAAATAAATACGCCTTAAGGGGGCGCTGCAATAGCGAATTTTATGGCATTTTCAATATTGCACCACATAAAAGTGCATGAAGTTAGTTCTAGAACTGAACTAATTTTTTTGTATGATTTTTTTTTGGTAAGGCAAGAAGGTCCTCCCTGAATTTGAAAAAAAAAAAATCTGCTTATCATTCTATTGTCCATCGGTTCGTGCAGAGACGGAAATTCGTTTTTACTCCTATTAATTGATTGAAGCAGAAATTTAAGATGAAAATCAAAGTTGGCATAGTATTGAATTAAAATTATTAGAGCATTGAAATGAGTAACCATTTTCTTTAAATACTAAAATGTACGTATGAGATAGAAGAAAGTTTTGGGATTGGCACATCCAACTAGTTTTAAAATGTTATTCAATGGCACATACAGGGTTAGCACAGTTTAAACCAATTGGTTTTAACCATGGTTTAAACCACGGTTTAAACCAACTGGTTTTTTTTTCTCAAAAAAACCAATTGTTTTTTTTAGAAGAAACCTAATTACATTTTCTCTTTTTTCTTTATAATTTACATGTTTCAGATTATTGGATATAAATATTTTCTACTTTTAACATTTCATTTCAGTAATAAGCATTAGATATAGTGGGTTTAGGTCTTTTTTTATGGATAGAATTAACTAATTAGTTAAAATAAATAAAAATTGTTTTTTAGAAGAAGTCTAATAATTTTTTTTCTCCTTAATTTACATGTTTCAGATTATTGGATATAAATAATTTCTACTTTAACACTTTATTTCAGCAATAAGCATTAGATGTAGTGGATTTAAATCCGGTGTGGTAAGTGGATTTATGCATGGTATTAAAATCAGTACACATTGGCGAACATATCTATTGCTCTAAAGAAAAAACTTCAGACATGTGAATTGATGAAAGACAAAATAGATTCAATATTTAGTATAAAATATTTAATTTTATGCAGACTATTTAATGCGATTAATAACATATCGCAATGAATTTTTAAGATTTTGCCCAATCTTTAAAAGGAAATATTTCTTGATTGGAGAGATTATATTGAAGAATTAAAAGCCAAATAGGAGCATTCAAAGACTGGTTGCTAGTTATAGCATTTTAATAATGATTTTTTCCCTCTGCTATCTGCTGAATCTAATGACAAAAAATGTTAACTTCAAATTGTCACTCAAAGAAAAAAAATCCTAAGAAGTATTTGAAATTTATTATTTGAATAATTGTCTAAAAGAATATTTATCAAACTACATCCAAAAGTTTATTATTGGTAATCAAAAGATTGTTTATAAAGATTTTCAGAACATCAATGGTTCACTGTGTAGAACAATTAAATCTTTGAATATAAGACTGTTTGCAAAAACTGTTTAAATTAAAATATGATTTTTTTCATTTTTCTATATAAGTGCACTGTAATTACTTAATTTAAATTATTTTCAAATTAAGTTGCACTGCTTATAAACCAATAAGGTCTATTTTTATCAATAAATATGCATGTATTATGTAATAAGAAAGGATGTTTAAAAAAAAACCCAGTTTAAACCCCCCCAAAAAAAACGTTTTTTTTCAATCCTGGGCACATAAAATTGTTTTTAAAAAATTAGCATCCCTGAAGGTTACGACCAGATAGCGGATTGCAAGTTTAAAAATAATTAATTTCTTAGAAACCTGTCGTATGAATATCATGAAAATTTGTTTTTAGGATAAATAAAAGGTGTTGAGTTCATTTATGCTTTCATAATTTGGTGCTTCTATAGAAAAAAATAAAATTAGAGTATGTTTTAATGTGTAGATGCCCGTCCCCCCTCCCTACCATAAGCAAATTTTATACACATTTTTAAAAAGTAGACAAATTTAAATCGTTAGGTATCAATAATTTCTTAGACGATAATTTGTTGTGGAGTTAGTACAGGATGTTTACTTTTTTTTCCACAACTGTACAAATAATATTTCTTAAATATTATTTAAATTAAGGAAATAATGTCCAATTGTTTTAACAGTACTGAATTTTCATTTTTGAACTTTTCTTTATTTTTTCAAAATCGAATTTTATATTATCTGTTTTCATAATTACTTTGCCTTTTGAATGTTACAACTTTCTTTTTCTTGAGATTTTTTTTTCTCATGTTCATCTTCATGTTTTCCTCTGTGTTTTTTGTGTTTGTTATAATTACCTATAAAACTTTTTTTTAATCATTCTTCTCTTTCTAAACTACATTTAGAAAATAAAATGTAATATAAATTGTTTTACAATGTTAAAATTAAACATCCTAGTGTTATAAACATATTTTTTTTCATTCTTTTATTATACAATGTATCTCATTTAACACATACCAAAGTTAATATAGAAATAGAAAATTTGTCTACCATACAATACTTAGGCAAAGCCTAGCCATACCCCAAATTATCCCATCTCGGAAAAACAAATTTTAATAAATAGAATTCTAAAATTTATTCTTTGTTTTTTATATTTGTCAGTCCTTTAGATGATCCAGAACAAGTCTGAACTAAAGTTAAGTTTTCACCAGTTAATAATCATTAACAGTTTAGAATACTTTTATCACAAAATACAGATACTTTAGTAGAAGAATAAGCAAAAGAAACGTATCTTACCATCAATTAATTTTAGTAAAAAGTCCATTAAATTCTAAAAACATTCTTTCATTTTATTGCTATAGGTCATTATATTTCAAACATTTGCCGTCCATTAACAGAGAACTTTCATATAGTACAGGTACACATAAAAGCAAAGAGACGCCAATGCCATGAATGAATCAGTGCGGCTGATTTTGAATGAAGAATGAATCATATCTGCAGCAACAGAAAGTTCAGCTTCTGACTTTTTACTTTCTCACTACCAATTGATTTCTTACTTTCTATTACCAATATTAACATTTGTTTCAAGAATTAAGAAAAATATCTTCTTCATTTTACAAACAAAACAAAACTGTTCATTATGAAAAATGAATTGTTTCGTTATTCAAAATTCTGGAATAATTTATTTAAATCACTAAGATATTGTTTATTCATTATCTGAGATTAATTCGATTATAGAGTAACTTTCGGGAATCGATTACTTTATTATTTTGGCACCATCTTTCGGTAAATAACATAAATGAACAAATTTTCCTTCGAAAATATAGTCTTTTAGACATGTTTATAAAATATTAAAATTCTGGATGTTTTGATTTAATTCGAGAATACTTTTATACACTTCACTAAAACAAGTTAAAATATTTTTCAGTATATATAAAAGGAGGAGTATTATTGAATTTTACATGAAATTTTATCTTAGTTTTATCAGTTTTTTAAGAGCTCAACTTATATCCATTAAATTTTGATTTTTCTTGCATTGCATATAAAAATGAATTATTTCTTATCAAATATAATTGTTAGAATATGATGGAAAGTGCTGTTTTCAATATTTTGATCTCTTTTGACTGATTGGTTTTGGCTCATTTGTTTCTTTAGTAGAACAACTTTTCTTTTCTTTTTTTTAATTATTATGTAGTAACTTTCGTTATTTTAATGAAATTTTAACATTTTATAGAGTCAGATATAAATTTATTGAAATAAGTTTTAGTTAGTCCTTTAAAAATTCTTTTAGTTTGTTTGTAGGATTTAGTTTATTCATTTGATTTTTGTTGTAAGAACAATTCTTTGTTGTAAGAACAATTAATTTCTTATTTAATAAAATTAATATTAAAAACTTCAGAATATTGATGAAAAAATATGTTTCTTCTTTCCTTGACACCATTTTTTTAAAATGACTGTTTAAATTATGCTGTATCTGACAACAATTCTCTGAACATCAAACATTTAAAGACCCTAAATATAGTGCAGTTCAACAAGAATATTTGTAGATGATTAAATTAAACTTGCATGTCTATTGATGTGTATAATCTTATTCAAACTTTGATAAAAATAAACCATCAGTTTTTTAAAAAGAGACAGAGAGTATCTACTGATGTTGCTACCCTAAATGAACTTATTGTGGATGGAAATCTTTCTTGTCTTATATATAGGAAAATTTGCAGTTTTATAGAGAAATCTTTGATATTTAAACAAACGGAGAGTGTTTTGGGGAATTATTTTAAGTAATATTTAGGTTGAAGGTACAAAATAGTTCATTTTAAATACAGTAGACTCCCTAAAATTTGCAACTCTCTAAAATCCACACATAATTTACAGATGTAAACAATGAAACATTCAGTTCAGATGTAGGGGAGAAATTGGACTTTTTTATTTTTATAACAATTCCATATATATTTTAATTTGTAATTTTCGTTAATATTATTGAATTCACATGTTTTTATGAAAGAAGAATAAATTTATTTTTGAAAAAAATTAAGATATTGCTGATATTGGTGGTAATAACAATCTTTTTACCACATATATTTACGTATTTACTAAACTTTTTTAGTTATTAAGTCTGGCTAAACCTGAAATAAAACTTCCTTATTTTATGATTTTGATGTGAATTAATAATGTATGTTTATAAAACAAATTTACTATTAAAAATATATCTAATGTTTATAATAAATATTTAATCTTACATTATTGATTATTAACTTGACGTTTAGTTTTAATATTTTAAACATGTTAAAAATTCTTTAAAATTTTATTATTTTAATTTATTACTTACTTTAATGTTTTATTATACTGTAAGCCTTTACAACAGCTTCAATTTCATTGTTAATTACATTCAAGTTACTGTTTAAAAAATATAAACAAAGCAATGACCAGAAATCCACAAAATTCTAAAATCTGCAAAACCTATGCAGATTTGAGGAAGTCTACTGTAATTTTATAGAATCAAAAACTATGCATAGCCATTTAAATACGGCTGTTTTCGAGAATTTTTTTTTTTTTGTATATTTTTATTCATATCATTTCATTAGAGATTATTTCACATTTCAAAAATGTATTTTTTTATTTATTGTTGTCAAATTTAAAACAATAGCTCAAATCCGCAACACTAAAATCCACACATCTTCACAAATATAAACAATGAAACTTTGAGTTTAGATACAAGGACAAAATTACATAACTTTTTTAATTTAAAATGTTCCATATATATTTTAATATGTAATTCTCGATAATATTATTGAACTCATGCTTTTTCAATATTTTAATCATTTTACAAAATACCTTTATTTTTTATCATTTTAGTTTATTATTACTTTACTTAATTATTTTAATACAGTAGACTCCCTCAAATCTACACAGCTTAGAATAAGAGGTTGCACAGATTTTAGAATTTTGCAGATTTCTGGTCATTGCTTAGTTTATGTTTTTTTCCCAGCAATTTGAATTTAATAAGGCAATGAAAATTATAATGAATGATTATAATGCAGCAAAATATTAAAAGAATTCAGTAAAATAATAAACTAAAAGGATAAAAAGTAAGATAACTAAAACTGATTGAAATATTAATAGTAAAGGTCAAGTAAATAAAATTAATAATTTATATTTGAATTCCCTTAAAAAAGATGCAATATATATTCCTTGAATTATTCTATGACACCTTCCTTATAAAAAATACTCTTTATTAATTTACATAAAAAACATTGTAATAATAAACAAAAAAGCTTGATTAATAGGGTACATAATTATACAGTAGACTCCCTCAAATCCGCACAGCTTGGGACCAGAGGTTTTGCGGATTTTAGAATTTTGCAGATTTCTGGTCATTGCTTTGTTTACATTTTTTAAAAAATAATTTGAATGTAATTAATAATGAAATCAAAAGTATAATGAATGCATACAATATACTAAAATATTAAAAAATGTAATAAACTAAAATAATAAAAATTTAGATATATTTTTTAAATGATTGAAATACTAAAAGGAAAGGTCAAGTTAATCAATAATTTACAATTAAATATTCATTATAAAAGAGGAAATGTGTTTTTCCTAAATTATTCAATAAAACTTGCCTCATAAAGGTACATTACTAATTCACATCAGGATCATAAAATAATGAAACTTTATTTCAGGTTTAGCCAGACTTAATAACTAAATAAGCTTGATGAATACATAACTATATTTGGTAAGATTGTGATTACCAATGATATTAGCAATATCTTTATTTTTTCAGAAATAAATTATTCTTTCTTCATGAAAAAACATGAATTCAATAACCTTAATAAAAATTATAAATTAAAAAAATGTATGGAATTGATATATAACTGAAAAAATCAATTTTTGCACCTACATCTGAACTGAATGTTTCATTGTTTACATCCGTAAAATATGTGCGGATTTTAGAGAGTTGCGGATTTGAGGGAGTCTACTGTATTTAGTCAAAAGATTATGATTGCCACTGTTATCAACAGTAGCATGATTTTAAAAAAAATATGTATGCTCTTTTCATAGAAAATAACAAGTTCATTTATATTATTATGAATTACATATTAAAATAATATTTAAAAAATAGCAAATAAATATAAATGCATTCTCTTTTGTTTAAAGGTGATTCTGCAGAATTATTCTGAGTATCTTAATTAGTTTTAAATAAGAGTATAACTAGTATAAGGTTTTAAAAATATTTTAAAGAAGTTTTCTAAGTATTTAGTTTAGCTGAATAGTTTTAGGTTAGACAGACTGAAGCAGAAGATCAGCAGAAGTTGGGGCCAAGGATTGTGTGGATTATGGAATATTGCAGATTGTAGATTGTTATGGATTATGCATCATTTTATTATTCCTTGACAGCATTTTAATTTTTCAAACAGTATAATGTGAAAAGATACATATGCAATCTAATTAATTTAATTTGCTATCTCAAAAAATGCCTTTTTTAAGTTATTTTATTAAAAAATTGATACACTACCTGGCCATTGATGATCATCCACTTATGATTTTAGACATTTTGTTAAATATCTAGAAAAATACATGAGGAATTATTCTGAAACTTTCAGTGTATAAATATAATAGTACAGGGCATATATTTCCGTGAAGATTTTTTACCGAAATTTTATAGGGGACCATCAACAAGTTAAAAAAGAATGAATATCTTTTGGATAACCCTGTCAAAACTAATGTAGCAAAAGCACTCAAACTGCAGATTGTGATTAAGTGGCTTATTGTGATAAACTGTGTTCTTTTTTTATGTCGATAGCATGTATACTCATTGAGAAATTAAGGTTTTTATAAAAACAATCCCAAATTTTTCCTAGATTTTTGCTTATAATTTGCAGAGTTCTTAATATAAAATAATATTCTTTTCTGAAAATGTGACAAACAACATTGCAGATAATACCCTATAATCAGAATTAAAAAATAATACTAATTGTATGAAAAATTAGTAGGTTTACTAAATAATTTTTCACTGTGCATGCGTCAACGATATCAAAATTTCATTTGCATATTATGTTAACTAAATGTATAGAGCAACTTTTGTGAAAGTCTCAAAATCATAGCTTGAAAATTCTGAAAATAATCGTCAATAGAATAAGTTGAAAATCCATTGTTCCCAAAATGAAGTAAAAAAAGGAGGGATTTTATACAAATGTAGTAGTACGTCCCATATTGTGTATTCTATATTGACACAAATCAATGAATATATGGATACAACCCCTCATGTTTTCGCTTCATTTTGGGAATAACGGATTTTCAATTTATTGAACTGACGATTATTTTCAGAATTTTCAAGCTATGATTTTGAGACTTTTACAAAAGTTGCTCTATACATTTAGCTAACATAATATGCAAATGAAATTTTGATATTGTTGACGCATGCACAGTGAAAAATTATTTAGTAAACCTACTCATTATTCATACATTCTTCATTATTTTTTAATTCTGATTAAAGGATATTATGTGCAATGTTGTTTGACACATATTCAGAAAAAAATATTACTTTATATTAAGAACTCTGAAAATTACAAGCAAAAATCATGGAAAAATTTGGAATTGTTTTTATAAAAACCTTAATTTCTCAACGAGTATACATGCTATCGACATAAAAAAAAAACACAGTTTATCACAATAAGCCACTTAATCACAATCTACAGTTTGAGTTCTTTTGCTACATTAGTTTTAACAGGGTAATTAAAAAGATATTAATTATTTTTTAATTTGTTGACGGTCCCCTATAAAGTTTCGAGAAAAAATCTTCACAGAAATATATGACCTGTACTATTATGTTTATACACTGAGAGTTTCAGGATAATTCCTCATGAATTTTTTTAGATATTTAACAAAATGTCTAAAATCGCAAGTGGATGATCATCAATGGCCAGGTAGCGTATATGTGCATTTAAATAAAAATAATTACATATACATATGTTCTGTAATACAGTCTGTTTTTTACTTTCTATAAAATATAAGAGTTATATTGAAAATATATCTGTTTTATTATGATTTTTTTCAAAGTTTTTATTACTTGCTTCAGAAACTCATTTTTGCACCACAAATTTGTAAATTTTCTTAAGTGTTTATTTTACTGTTTACATTTGTAAAGTAATGCAGATAATAGAAAGTTGCTGATTATGGGTGCACAGATTATCACTCCTTGACTGTAATTTGATATTCAGTAGTATAACCAAATACTGAATAGGTAACGAAAATTCGATGCAGCTGTATTGAAAATCCATGTGATGGAAAAAACATTGTTTAGGAGAAGTATTTCCCCATAACTAAAGAGAATCACTCGTCTGTCATAAATTTCAGCAAAGCTCTTATTTAATTTTTTTTTCTTGAGATATAATAATCAATCAGAGCTCGATGAAAAACATCACAAGCCTTTATTTCTAAAGACTACACATACATATGGAACATAACATACCATAAACGGAACACACATAGGATAACATAACATAGAAACTTCCACAAAATCAAACTAACAAAAATAACACTGTTGCCACTTATAATAATATAATTTACTATAATGTATTAAATACAGTTAATGTGTGATTACAATCTCAACAATTTTAACTCGTAGATTTATCTTCTACACTATTGATAGTTTAGCATTTTGCTAAACTTTAGTACCTTTCTATACTTTAATATTTTTCTGAGAAGTAAAATGAAGTACCAATATGTCAGTAAAATTTCTCTTCGAAAAAAATCCTTTCATTTTAAAATATTTGTTATAGAATATAAGAAAATTACATTCACATCCAAGAAATTAAATTTTTTTTAAATTAAATATGTTTTGTTAAATAATGACTCAAATGATAATTTTAATAGTGCAAAGTTTACTTAAGAAAAAAAAAAATCCTTATCAAAAGGAAAGCATCTGTTTAAAATATTATGCAATTAAAAAAAAAAAAAAAAAAAAAAAAAAAAATTACATCTTAAAGTACTGGGTATGATAATTACAATTCAGCTTGTCAAATATTCAGTTTATCTGTGTGCCGAATATTTTAAATGATTGTAAATGTAAGCAAAAATTAAAGTCGGTACAATTAAAATTTTGTGCCATCATACCTTCAACTCACAAGTTGCAGAATTTTTCAGAAGAGTAACACCAAAATAAAGGAATAAATAAAAATTGCTTACCATTAATTTATTTTAATTAAGAGGATGGGCCAGAAAACTGATTTTAAAAATTAGCTATTCCTAATATCAGAACACACTTATTTCCTATCCTAACAAAAGTAAAGTGACGCTAACATGTTCATGGCCAAAACAATGAATGAATCGGAAGAAATGAACGATTCGAAAGAATTCAATCAGGCATCATTCAATCAGGCCATTCAATGAATCTGTGCAACAGAAATGTTCAAAAACATTTATTTATATAACAGGAAAAGGTAGCATTAGTCAAAATCCGTGAATATAGTACTTAAACAGAGTATCCGGTTTAAATTTTGAAACAATTTGATTTAGAAAAACTAAAAGGAAAATTTATTGGTAAAGCTTGATTCGGATACTATATGGTCTTATAATTAACATTATTAACAGGGATAAAAAAGTAATATTTATACTGTTATTGCAACATTTTTATTAATAAATAGCAGCTTAATCATTAATTAGTTAACTAAGTGAAAATTCTCCATTTAAGGAATGAATCCTTTTCAATAAATCATGACGTCAAAATTCCGCGATTCATTCCTGCATTTGGTGTCTTATCTTTTGCCTTTTTTGTTTTATCAGGTAATATTTAAAAAATCAGTAACTGCCTATCTTTACTAAAATAAAATTATGCTAAAATAGTTTTTTTTTTTTTTTTTTTTTTTTTTTTTTTACAGTTCTGCTAAAATTTCTAAAAACTCAGATTTGAACTTCTTTTTGTGGATAATTAGTAATTTCAAACATTATCAAAATGCTTTAATTATAGCTGATAATTTTATTTATTTGTAATTAGTTCAAAAAATATTATTCCAATTTAAATTTGAAAACAACAAATTTTCTTTAAATTTAAAACAATATATTGCTTATAGATTCTGGTTATATTCTATTCATTTGATAGTAAATGCTTTTTAAATAATTCATTGCATATTGATATCCTATATAAATTTCATCAAAGTTCAACCAAAAGAATAAAGGAATTCAACAACCCAAGAATTCGGCATTCCAATATCTTCATAGTATGAGATTGGTTGCCAATAGATGTTGTGGTTGCTTCGAATTTTTAAACAATTGTTTGTTTTTTTCGTACATTTAGAAAAAAGATACCTACTTGTGTATTCACATGCTAGAAATTGCACAGTCTACCAACAATGACACTACTTACAATATTTTATTTTATTTGTAATGTCATATTTCATCTTATATAGTGCCACACTAAAAGCAGTCGAAAGAGTATTTATTATTCACTGACAATTATTTAATGTGTTGGTAGCCTCTCTCCCTTTTTTTTCTTCAATTGGAACAAACACATAAAATAGATGTTAAAATGTGTCTTGTTTCTGTGTCACACTTCTTTCATTGTATTTATTACGTCAAATTTTTGTTCAAAAAATGTATAAGCCTCTTGAATAAATTTGGAAAATTGTGATTTATGTACATGCATACACTCTTGCACCAATTGTGCCAAGCGTAAGTATCTGTTACAGATGGATTATTTTGACTGCATTTTTGCTAAATTGGCTATTTTGCTTCTGTCTTCTGAACCCAAACTTGATTTATTTGTGCCTTTTTCTTTGTACCAAAGAATTTTCGGTACTATTTGGTTATCCTGTGGACCAAAAAACTATTGCCAACTACAAGATTAAATGCCATTAATGGATGATCGTGAATGTCATATTCAATGACATTAAATATGATACATGTCCTTAAAACATCATTGTTTTTTATTTGACTTCATATTTTTATTAATATTCTTCTAATTGTTTGTTTTTTCATTATTTAAATTAAAAATTTACGTCACCATGTATAATTTGGCGAAACTGGTAGATGGGATAAGCAAGTAGTGCTAAATTTTCTTTTTTCATGCTTCAACTTACAAGAGTATCTGTCTCATCCCATCCTGTGACATAATTTTTAGTAACAAACACATTTTAAACGTACCGTAAAATACCGTTAATCCGCCCCCCCCAAACGAAAAGAAAAATCGTACAATAGTTAGGGGAGGGCGCTTACACGGGATTTTTTTCGCGATCGTTTAACAAAATATACAGGAATGAATCATCATAAAATGAATGAATCGTTGAATGAATCATAAATATTTATACTTGAAAAAATTTGGGTTTTTTCTTTTTTAAACGTAAATTCTGTCGAAAAAAGGAGAAATTAGTAAAAAAAAGCCAAAACAAGCATGAAATCAATTAAAAAATCTTGAAAAAACGCGCATTTCATCTAAGATTCATGATTCGTTCGTTTCAAAATGACTGATCTCGCTCTCAATCGCCTTTGAGAATCGGGAGGGAGGGCGCTTTCTCGGGATTTTTTGAAAATATCAAATTCTTTATAAAGCGGGGAGGGGGCGTTTGATCGGGAAGGGCGGATTAACGGTATTTTACGGTAATAACTAATTTATTTCAAAGTTCTTTTTTCAGTGTTTACAACAAAATATATTTCAGTTAAAATGCATTATTTGGAAACACAATAAGAAAACTCAATTAAATATGAAAATATAGTCTAGGATCGATAATCTATGCGCCCATAATCCACAATTTTCTATAATTCGGGTTACTTTACAAATGTAAACAGTTAAGAAAGTTATAAATTAGTGATACAAAAATTATAATTTAAAAAAAAAAAAAAAAAAAAAAAAAAAAAAAATCAGAATAAAATATCTTCTTTTTATTAACACAACTCTTTTATTTTATTAATTGTGAAAAACAAAGAGTATTACAGAACTTAAGTAATTATTTTCATTAATTGATTTGAATGCACATATAATTTTTTTAACAAAATGACTTTAAAAAGCATTTTTTGCAATAGCATATTAAATTAATTATTATCTTTCTATTTTAAACTGATCATAGAATTAAAATGCTGTTCTAGGAATAATAAAATGATCTATAATCCAAAATTCTCTATAATTCACAATATTCCATAATTCACACAACCTTTGGCCCGAACTTGGGCAGATTATAGAACTTTGACTGTACAGTCAAGGATTGATGATCCATGCACCATTTTGCCAATCTATCGCTAAAAAATACAGCAATATTTGTGAAATGGTTAGGAATTTATCAGTCTACTGCAGAAAAGAAAACTTAATTTTCATTATACAGTAGACTCCGTCAGATACTCAAGCCTAAAATCTGCATATAACTTGTAAATAATGAAACTTCCATGTTCAATTTTACGGACAAAATTTGACTTATTATCATATCAATATCATATATTTTTTAATTTGTAACTTTTGTTAATATTACTGAATTCATGCTTCTTCATGAAGGAAGGACTGATATCACTGATCATTACAATCTCCTCATGAAATGCATTAATGTATTAATCAAGCTTTTCTTTTTTTTAAGTCTGAGTAAACCTAAAACAAAACTTCCTTATTTAAAGACTTAGATGTTAATTAATAATGTACCTATATGAGGAAAGTTTCACTAAATAATTTAGAAAAAATGTATTCGATTTTTATATTGAATATTTAACTATACATTATTGGTTATTTACTTGACCTTTGCTTTTAATATTTAAAAGATTATTTTAATTTTTATTATTTTAGTTTATTTACTTATTTATTTTAATGTTTTTTTCATTATAATTTCGATTGTATTATTAATTTCATTCAAATTACTCTTTAAAAATGCAAATAAAGCAATAACCAGAAAGCCACGAAATTCTAAAATCTGCACAAACTTTGGTCCAAAAGATTGCGGATTTAAGAGAGTCTGCTGTAAATCAAATTTTAATGTACAAATATATAATTTCTGTAATAAATGAACTTTTATGGGATAATATATTAGCCAAGTTATTAGATTTCATATTTATATTATACAGTAGACTTCCTTAGAACCAGAGGTTGTGCGAATTTTAGAATTTTGCCAATTTCTGGTCATTGCTTTGTTTACTTTTTTAAAACTGTAATTTGAATGTAATTACTGATGCAATTGAAACTAATTAAACAGTCAATTTCTGTCCCTATTTCTGAAATTAAATTTTCATTATTTACATCTGTAAGTTAGGTGCGGATTTTAGAGATTTGTGTGATTTTAGAGTTATGAATTTGAAGGTTTCTACTGTGCTATATTGAATATGGTATTAAAAAGTTCTCCAGAAAAAATAAAATTACTCATAATCCACATAATACTCTGTAATCTGAAATATTCTATAATCTGCTTAACCTCTAGCTCACACTTGTGCGGATAAAAGATCTTTGCCTGTGCTTACATTGTATTTGTAAATGCAATACCTTAAAAGTATCTTTTTGTTTATGCTGTTATTTTAGCACAATCAAACTGATTGGTAAATTTATTATACGAATTGAATATTTTCAAACTGAGCAAAAAATTGCCCAGGCCAGGAATCAAACCCAGATCCTTGGCTTACAAGGCCAGTGCTTTACCATTTAACCTAATTAGGTGACAACTGGCAGGCATTTCTCGCTGAGATAACCTTATTGGTCATAACATCAGTTCTGTCATTCAGACAGCTCAAAAGAATAAACCACAACTAAAGGAACTCCATATAACAAGGAGTACATAGATATACTATGATTTTTAAAAATCGAACTGAATGGTAGATTTATCATAAGAGTGTAACAATTTGCTTTCTTTTAAAAATATTGTGGGTACTACGTGGTTATCATGTCGACAAATTTCGCCAAGTTATACAAATTGACATAATCTTTATTTTAAATAATGAAATAACAAATCTATTAGTAAAACATTAATAAAAAATACAAGCAAAAGATTGAATTTAAAATCACTTTTTGGCATAACAAACACATGTATTGTGTTTTATAGCAAGTGAATGTGACATATATGGTGTATTGGCATTTAATCTTTGTTGATAGTTTTTCGATTAAAAATAACCAAGTAGTACCATGTTGTGGAATATTGAGGTATATTTAAATGAGCAGTGCCAATCTTCTCTTATCATGTGTTTATTTAGTTCCCTTTAATTGAGGGACCGTTTTTGGCTCTTAAGGCTCCACATTAGGTACAGAAAAAGACCCAGATGATAATGTAAATGCTATGGGGACATTCTTTTCAAAAATTCCCCTCAAATTTTAATATTTTTATCTGATTTTGTTTGGCATAGAATAGCTGAGGACGATCTACAACCGGCCTAGTTTTTTACTTTTTTGATTTTGCTTATATATTTTTTATATTATGATAGTTTCAATTCCAGAACCAATTTAAACCAGTTTTGAAATTTAAAGTAATTTCTTTTTAAAAATCTGAAACCAAAATTGAAAAAATAAAAACTTGTCCAGTTGTAGAACGTTCTCAGCTATCCTATGCAAAATAAATCATGTAAAATATTAAAATTTGAGTGAGATATTTGAAAAATACATTCCCATAGACTTTACTTTATCATCCAGGTCTTTGTGCCTAGAGTGGGGCCTTAAGGTCGAATTAACTGATGTTGATATATGTGTTGTTTTAAATGTGACATAATTTTCACCAATTTTTTGTTTCATTTTAATATTCATGTATACATAAATTTTTTAATAGAGAGAAAATATGGTAGACACTCTCAAATCTGCACAGTTCAGGGTTGGAGGGTATGTAGATTTTAGAAGTTTGTTGTTATCTAGTCTTTGCTTTATTTTCATTTTTTAAACAGTATTTTTAATATGTAATACACAGGGGTCAGAGTTGTCCGATAGTTCCTATATATCATATATTTATAAAATAATCTTCAAAAATGTTGTATATTTCTTTAACTGCCCTATGTTTCCTATATTTATTTACTTTCTCATGTATTTTGTGTTAATATCACCTGCTAGCATTTACAATTCCTTCTGCTTTTTTTTTTCTTTTTGTATTTTCATGCAACAGCAATAAGTTCTATCCTGCACGTATTGCTTTTGCTTTCAGTCAATACCCCCCTGACTGCCCGGCAAAAGGGTAAAATTGTAATGTTGTTTTCTCTGTAATTTATTAAAAATATTAAAAAAAGATTTTTTTTTCCAACCTGATACAAAATATGTTATTATTCATAGGTGTATAATCTTTGAGAGCATTAATCCTAACTTAATTTTTCAAAACTGG
This sequence comes from Maratus speculifer, assembly GCA_964019185.1. Classification (NCBI taxonomy): domain Eukaryota; kingdom Metazoa; phylum Arthropoda; class Arachnida; order Araneae; family Salticidae; genus Maratus; species Maratus speculifer. The sequence continues at coordinate 357,863,110 of OZ025296.1, forward strand.
GTTTTATTTGTAGAATTACATTAATTTAAATATTGCTTATGCTGCAGTGAAACCTGCAGGTTAGTGTGCGAAAAAAATCAGCCAGCGGCAGTCAGGAGGATACACAAAGTAGAAATGAGAAGGAGGCTGTGACATAGATTGCTGAATTTTTAAACAAGACTTTGTACCCAGGGAGATTAAAAATTAATGTCTGTGGGGACTGCTTAATTGCCTAGGCTTTGGTGTCCATTTTTTTCTCTTTTGGATGTGACATCAGTAAAGAAATGTTTTTGAATGACTTGATGTTTTCTTGTGCATCAGTTTGCACCCTGAGTTAGTTCTAATGTTCAGTGTGGTTCTGTGTTTCATTGTGATTATTATAGTTTCTCTTATCCTGTATTCAGCAGCAATACATGTTTTTTATTTATTTCAAATTTTATTTTAATGTAGAAAAAGTATATTCATTTCATTACATTAATGCAATAACACAATGTGAACACAGATTGATTGAATTCTGCGATGCTTGTATAGATCAGGTTGATGGGTATGTAAAAAAAGAAAAAGTTGTCCAATTATGTGTGAAGGATAAAAATAATTACTATGTCTGGTTCTCATCATCAACATATTTGCAGTTAATGTATCATGCCAAAACAACAAAGCACAAAGATAATTCAGAAAAACAAAATGACTGTAGTCTTAATCTCAAGTTGTGGATTCTAATGATAGAAAAAGCTAAAATTTTAATATCAAATTAAAAAAAAAAAGTTGATTCAATACTTGGATTTCAAATGAGGAAGGGATCTGCCGTTCCAAGATTTTATGGATAATTCATATGGCCCTAATTATTTATTTCAGTCATTAGATGGAATACAAAATTTATTTCATGAAATGACATGAAATGTGACATGAAATTTATTTCATGAAATGATTCCTTTTTGACACAAGGTATACAGTTAAGCTATGTATGAAAGTATCATATGCCATATCTCATGACCTTGGCTCATTTTTTAAAGCAAATTAATGATGATTTCAAGCAGGAATTCCCTTTTTTTACAGCAAGAAGGCTTAAGAACAATAGAAAAATACATTTCATATTTATTTTTTAATATTGCATCTTCATTTAATATTGTTAATTAGTGAAAATTTATAAACTAACATGGATTATGCACTAAAAAGTATTATATAGCAAAATGTCCTTTGTTTTTTACAAAAAATATCATATATTTTATGAATTTGTCACTTCTATCCCTGTAAACAGTCAAAATTATAATAAATACTTAAAATATTATAAAATACAGTAGACTCCCTCAAATATGCAACCCCAAAATCTGCACATCTTTACAGATGTAAACAATGAAACTTTCAATTCAGATGTAGGAGCAAAATTTTAGTTATTTTTAGTTTTATTTCATCTCGTATGTACAGTAGACTCCCTCAAATCTGCACAGCTTAGGACCAGAGGTTGTGTGGATTTTAGAATTTTACGGATTTCTGGTCATTGCTTTGTTTATATTTTTTCAAAAGTAATTTGAATGTAATTAATAATGGAATCAAAAGTATAATGATTGCTTACAATATACTAAAACATTAAAATAAGTAATAAACTAAAATGAAAATTTAGATAATTTTTTAAAATGATTAAAATACTAAAAGCAAAGGTCAAATAAAAAAATGTACAATTAAATATTCATTATAAAGATGACATGTGTTTTTCCTAAATTATTCAAGGAAACTTATTTTATAAAGGTACATTACTAATTCACATAAGGATCATAAAATAACGAAACTTTATTTTAGGTTTAGCCAGACTTAACAACTAAAAATTTTGATTACTACATAAAAATATTTGGTAAGATTATGATGGCCAATGATATCAGCAATATCTTGATTTTTTCAGAAAAAAATAATTCTTTCTTCATACATTCAATAACCTTAACAAAATTTACAAATTAAAAAATATATGAAATTAATATAAAACAATAAAAGTCAAATTTTCCCCTACATCTGAACTTAATGTTTCATTGTTTACATCAGTAAATTATGTGTGGATTTTAGAGAGTTGTGGATTTTAGGAGTGCAGATTTGAGGGAGTCTACTGTACAATTTTTTTTTTTAATTGCGATTTTTGCTTATTGAATAGTTATAAAATAATGCATATCTCAAGAATAATAGACTCATCATGATAACTATTGAAAAACTTAATTCTAAAATTAAAAAAATTACAGTGAGAAATTTAAGACTTATAATTTTAAAACAAACCTTATAATTACAGTGCCACATTTAAAAATGTGATATATAATTTTTAAAAATTAAATATATAGCAACTATAAATATCAAAGTAAGTCATAAGTTAAATATTTAAAAGAAATAACAATAAAAAAATCTGATTTGTGATATTTTAGTGACATCTTATCTTTCGAAAAAGAATAATAACTGAGATCATGAATCACGATTCAATTCATGACCAAACATGAATTGATCATGAATTTTAAGCATCCCTTGCACACCCCTAAGGATGGCTCTGCCCACACACTAATGTTAAACCAACAGGTAAGTTATTTTAGAACTTATTGTGGTACTTATGTATTAACGCCACCGCAGCAGAAGTTGCGCTAATGCGCTTATAAAGAGCAATACTTGTTGACTTGTTATTTGCTGATTTTGATACCATTTTTAATGGTTTTTTTTTACTAATTTTTGACGCCATTTTTTATGTGCATACGAGCAACAAGATTGCTCTTTATTGGAGCATTAGCACAACTTCTGCTGCAGTGGCGTGAATATGTAAGTACCCTTATCGCTTAAATTTAAATATTTTTCAATTTTCTTTTCTTCTGCATAAGATAGCTGAGCTATATCTTTAATATGGCTATTTTTTATTTTATAGATTTTGGTTACTGATTTAAAAAAATACTACTTTCAATTTCAAGAACGGTTTTGAAATTGAAATTACATTTTAAGAAAAATCTGTAACCAAACTCAAAAAAGTAAAAAGAAATATATTGAAGATGAAACTTAGCTATCATACGCAAAAAGAAATGGCATATAAAAATATTCAAATTTAAGTGAGAAATTCGAAAACAACCTGCCCATTGGATTAACATCACGGAGAGGATGTTTTCAAGTGAGTGATGAATTCCCTTAAAAGTGTACGTATTCTTAGATGTAAATTTCAATAAACTATATAAAGGTACAGCATTATATGATCAATTATTAAAAAATATTTAGATTCAACTGGACAGAATACAATCAAATTCGGTTTATAAGCAACAAAAGTTTTTAAAAGTAAATGTAAAAAAAAAAAAAAATAAAATAAAAAAAACTTTTCATTTTCTGTTTCAAAACTGAAATTTGAATAATATTAAACTAAACTATTTAAAAATAAATAATAATAAGCGGAATTATCTGTTATGAATAAAACATTATAATAATGACTGCATGACAGATCAGCAAAAATGAAAGTTGCGTCACATTAAATTCCGTGCCATTATTTTGTCAAATAGCAAATTGTAAAATATTGAGTTGAATAGAAACCTGAGAAATTAACGTACCTTAGTATTAATAAGAAGTTCCATACAATAAATTTATGTTTTAAAAGTTACTTAATATTACAAACAACTGCAAAGACAAGGACGCCGATAAAAGAATGAATCGTGAGCGACCTAATGATTCATTAAAAGTAATATTGATTCTTATGAATCTACTACTTTTGATTTGATTCATCTATCAACCAACGAGAATCATATTTCGTTAGCGTCTCTTTGCTTAAAGAACAAAATGTATAATTTTCAACGCGTATCCTCTGATTTTAATACTGGCTAATTTTTAAAATATAAACGCGGTGATACATCCTCTTTGCTAAAGTAAGTGAATGGTAGGATGTGTTTCTTCATTTACTCTTTAGTAATAATTCTCCCATTTATGACTTGATCCTGTTGTACCAACAAAATTTCATTTAGGCAAATTTTACTATTAATGATATTTAATCACTTATAATATTATTAAAAAGCTTTTTCTAGCAGACATTTTCACTTATCTATTTATTTAAATATAGTTTAAGTTACGATTTTTGGGTAAACAGGAGGAATTCATTTGAATTGTGATTAAGAGTTTGATTTAAATGTTTAATTTTAGATCATTGTGTTCCTCACAAACTAAATTTGTATGTATTGAGTTTAGTTAAATGAGAATATTTTTTAAATGATTAACCCTAAAATGTTGGTTCCTAACAGTAATTAATCACATAATATAATACATATGAAGATTATAAAATATATCCAAAATTTTAAAACAGCTTAAAAAAAAAAGGAAAGGTTTAAAGAATCTCAAATTTTGAAATTCCGTCGTCTTCATGAAGTAATATAGATTGTAAGTAAGTGTTGTGGCTGCTCTGATAAAAAATATTTTCCATTGTTTCTTTACATTTGGCAAAAATGCTCTTATATCACCTGTTCCTGAAAAAGAACTGTACCAACAGCGATGTCACTGTTAATATCACTAATTCAAGATTCCTGCAGGTCATGCAATTAAAAAATTTGGGCACAAAAGTCAGGACATTTTTTTAATAATTGAAGTGATGTGGGAATTTTTGATGTATTTCCATCAGCATCTCGACTGTGGTTGTAAATGAAGAAAATTTGAATTAATTATTAATTCAAACTAAAATTTGTAAATAAAATGTATAAAAACTACAGAACAATAGCATCAGATGAAAAAATTGAAAATTTTTTCATTGCATACTTTTTTTTTAGCATTTACCTAATTTTAAATTTTCCATTGAGTTGAGTTTTACAACAATATACAGTCAAAGTTCTATAATCCGCACAAGTTGGGGCCAAAGGTTGTGTGAATTATGGAATATTGCAGATTATAGAGCATTATGGATTATGCGTCATTTTATTATTCCTAGACTGTGTTTTAATTCTATAATCAGTAAAAATAAAAATGAAGAAAAAAAAATATGAAATTTAAAGATTAATTTAATAGGCTATCTCAAAAAATGCCTTTTTAAAGTTATTTTATTAAAAAATTTATGTGCATTTAAATAGAAATAATTACATAGGTTCTGCAATACAGTTTGTTTTTTACTACTGTTAATAAAATAAAAGAGTTATATTTAAAAAAATAAATAAATGTTTTATTATAATATTTTTTCATCTTTTTTTTAATTATTTGTTTTTAAAAAATTGTTTTTGGATCACTAATTTGTAAATTTTCTTAATTATTTATTTCACTGTTTACATTCATAAAGTAATGCAAATTATAGAAAATTGCAGATTATGGGTGCATAGATTATCGATCCTTGACAGTATTTGATATACAATATTTTTTATCCTACAGTATGAAGTATTTAGATGAGCATTGTTCGGCTAGTTAATGTTCTAAACACACCATTAACATTTACAATACTTCTCTATAAACCAAGCTTTTTGGCTAATACAGCAGACTCCCTGAAATCCACACACCTTCGGAGCAGAAGTTGTGTGGATTTTTGGTCATTGCTTTGTTTACATTTTTAAAACTATGATTTGAATGTAATTAATTGTGCAATCTAAATTAACATGAATGCTTACAATATAGTAAAATATCAAAATAAGTAAAGTAATAAACTGAATTAATAAAATGTAAGATAATTTTTTAAATACTAAAAGCAAAGATCAACGAATTAACCAGTAAAATATAATTAAATATTCATTATAAAGGTTGGATGCATTTTTTCTAAATTAGTCAATGAAACATGCCTCACAAAGGTACATTACTAATTCATTTCAAACTCATAAAGAAAGACCAAAAAAGCTTTATTAATACATGAATATATTTGGTGAAAAGATTGTCATTACCAACAATATCAACAATAACTTGAACTTTTTTAGAAATGAATTTATTCTTCCTTCTTGAAAAAGCATGAATTCAGTAATATTAATAAAAATTACATATTAAAAATCTATGGAATTGAATTAAAAATAAAGAAGGGAATATTTGTCCCTAAATCTGAAAAATCTGAGTTTCATTGTTTGCATTTGTAAATTATGTGTGGATTTTAGGGTTGCAGATTTGAGGGAGTCTACAATATATCATAACAAAATTAAGAATTCTCAATAAAACAATAATTTAACAAGTATGCAATAAACCTGCTTAATTAAAAAAGCCTGCTGCAACTATTGAAATGATACTAATGATAGTTACTGTTTTCTTTTCACTTTGAAATTGTATTTTTTCATTCACCCCCTCCCTCACCAAAAAAAAAGTGTATACATATACATATAAATCTTGATTAATAAATAGAATAAATTTAAAATTAAATACAGTAGGCTCCCTCAAATCTGCAAAGCTTGGGACCATATGTTTTGCAGATTTTATGGTCATTGCTTTGTTTACATTTTTTAACAGTCATTTGAATGTATTTAATCATATAATTGAAACTAAAATGAATACTAAAAATATAATGAAATATTAAAATAAGTAATAAATTAAAATAATAAAAATTTAGATTATTTTTTAAGAGATTAAAATATTAAAATCAACAATCAAGTTATTAATCAATAATGTAAAAATAAATATTCATTATAAAGGTGAAATGTATTTTTCCTAAATTATTCAATAGAATTCGCCTTATAAAGGTACATTACTAATTCACATGTTAATCATAAAATAAGCAAGTTTTAATTTCAGGTTTAACGAGACTTAATAACCAAAATAGCTTGATTAATCCATAAATATATTTGGTAAGAAGATTGTGATTACCATTAAACAATGGTCAACAATATATCTTGAATTTTTTTCAGGAATAAATTTATTCATCCTTCATGAAATAACACGAATCCAGCAGTATTAAAAGAATATATAAATTAAAATATGTATGGAATTGATGTAAGATTAAAAAAGTCGATTTTGTCTCTATATTTGAAATGAATGTTTCATTGTTTACCTCTGTAAATTATGTGCAAATTTAAGGGAGTCTACTGTAGAATTGTCCACTGTTTTCTAAACCTGTCTATTAAACTTCTAAGCAAAAGACGAAAGTTATATTTATTGAAGGATAAGCTTTATGAATGTCTTTTAATACTTCATAATCTTATTTTTTTATATGTCAATGTAGTTTTTCAATTATTGTAATACAAATGTAGTTCCTTTTTAAAGCTGTACAATGATAATAATTGTTCATCATTTCTTTCACAAATGATGCTAACTTTGCTAACAAACTGAAAACAGCATTTCTCCAGCATGTTTTTTTTCTTTCTACATTCAAGGATCGATAATCCGTACACCCATAATTTGCATTACCTTACAAATGTAAACAGTTAAGAAAATTTACAAATTTGTCCAAAAATGATTTTTTAAAGCAAATAATGAAAAATTTGAAAAAAAAAATCATAATAAAGCAGATATTTTTTCAATATAACTCTTATATTTTATAGAAAGTAAAAAACAAACTGCATTATGGAACATATGTATATGTAATTATTTTTATTTAAATGCACATATATCATTTTTTTAAATAAAATAACTTTAAAAATGCATTTTTAAAATTGGATATCATATTAAATAAAATATTAGATTTCATATTTTCCTTTTCATATTATATATATATATATATATATATATATTTTATAAAATAAAAATGATGTCTTGGAATAATAAAATGATGCATAATCCATAACAATTTATAATCCACAGTACAGCATAACATTTTTAGTTCGGACATCTATAATCCGGACACTTCGGTACGTTTATTCATGTTCATTTAGAGTTAGAGATAATAGATGGCGCCATGTGTCTTATGTAAATGTATTTCAGAAAATGGATAAGAAAATGTAAAATTACATAGTAACACAACTTTTTTTTCAATATTAAATCTGTAAGAACTCTCTAAATTACATTTGTAATAAATAGAGGTGTCTTTATAGTTACAAAGTTTTAAAAATTTATGATTAATCATTAATTGAATCATGGTATTGAATCATGATTTCAGTTATTTTTCTTTTTCGAAAGATAAGATGTCCGCTAAAATATCACGAAATTGGGTTTATTTATTGTTATTTCTTTTAAGTACAGTAGACTCCCTTAAATCCGCACTCCTAAAATACGCAACTCTCTAAAATCCGCACATATTTTGCAGATGTAAACAATGAAACACTGAGTTCAGATGTAGGTGCAAAATTTGGCTTTTTTAGTTTTATATCAATTCCATATATATTTTAGTTTGTAATATTTGTTAAGGTTATTGAATTCATGTATTTTCATGAAGAAAGAATAATTTATTTCTGAAAAAAAAAGACATTGCTTATATCATTGGTAATCACAATCTTACCAAATATATTTATGTATTAATCAAGCTTTTTTAGTTATTAAGTCTGGATAAACCTGAAATAAGTCTTCATTATTTTATGATGCTGATTTGAGTTAGTAATGTACCTTTAAGAGGCAAGTTTAAATGAATATTTTAGAAAAAACACATTTCATCTTTATAATGAATATTTAATTGTACATTATTGATTATTAACTTGACATTTGCTTTTAGTATTTTAATCATTTTAAAAAGTATTTAAATTTTTGTTATTTTAGTTTATTACTTATTTTAATATTTTAGTATATTGTAAGCATTCATTATACTTTTGATTCCATTATTAATTACATTCAAATTACTTTTAAAAAATTTAAACAAAGCAATGACCAGAAATCCGCAAAATTCTAAAATCCGCAAAACCTCTGGTTCCAAGCTGTGCGGATTTGAGGGAGTCTACTGTATTTAACTTATGGCTTACTTTGATATTTATTGTTGCTATATATTTAATTTTTTATATTATGTATCACATTTTTAAATATGGTACTGTATTTATAAGATTGATTTTTAAATTATAATTGTAAATCTTAAATTTTTCACTGTACCGTAAAATACCGTTAATCCGCCCTTCCCGATCAAACGCCCCCTCCCCACTTTATAAAGAATTTGAAATTTTCAAAAAATCCCGAGAAAGCGCCCTCCCTCCCGATTCTCGAAGGCGATTGAGAGCGAGATCATTCATTTTGAAACGAACGAATCATGAATCTTAGATGAAATGCGCGTTTTTTCAAGATTTTTTAATTGATTTCATGCTTGTTTTGGCTTTTTTTTTACTAATTTCTCCTTTTTTCGACAGAATTTACGTTTAAAAAAGAAAAAACCCAAATTTTTTCAAGTATAAATATTTATGATTCATTCAACGATTCATTCATTTTATGATGATTCATTCCTGTAAATTTTGTTGAACGAACGCAAAAAAATCCCGTGTAAGCGCCCTCCCCTAACTATTGTACGATTTTTCTTTTCGTTTGGGGGGGCGGATTAACGGTATTTTACGGTAATTTTTTTTGGTTTTAGAATTTGGTTTTTCAATATTTTTCATGATGAGTCTATTATTCTTGTGATATACATTACTTAATAAGTATTCATTAGGCAAAAATCACAATTTTTAAAAAAATCGTACGTTTGTTACTTTTAAAATTTATGATAGACGGCAACACTTCATAGAAATAACGTAACACTGCATAAAATATAATGTTTTTTTTTTTTTTTTAAATTCATTTTTGAGCATTTTGAATTGATTTTTCTCAATGTTTTCAATTATCCAGTTCCTTTATCATTAATCTTCATGCATCTTAGCTACTCAACTTATGTAATTCAGAATTTTCTATAATTTGGGCTCGCTGTAATCACAACAATTCCGGATTAAAGAAGTTATACTGTATTCCATAATCCACACAACTTTTGGCACCAACTTCTGTGGATTATATAACTTTGACTGTAAGGGAATTATCTGGAAACACCCCCCCACCCTGAAAAAAACTGGTTATATTGAACAAAGAGGAACATTGTTAAAATGTTCTTCATGCCCGTTAGTGTTTTTCTTCTATTTACCCATGGCTGATTTCACATCAGGTAAGCAGAGGCAGAACAGCTTCATGTCATTTATTTAATCTTGAAGCTTTACAACTAAATAGTCTGTATATATATATATATATATGTGGTACTACTTGGTTATCCCATTGACCGATTTCACTAAATTATATAAATCTTTAAACTATTCATCAAATTATACAAATTAAGATTATTTTCATTTTAAAAAACAGAAGAAGAATTAAATTAGTATAAAATTAATAAAAAATACACAAAATGTTGAAATAAAAATTGCTTGGTGACATAACAAACACGTGTAATGTGTTTAATCTCAAAGGAATGTGGCATTTAGAATTTACCATTATTGGCATTTAATCTCATACTTTGGTTATAGTTTTTTGGTTGAAAGGATAACCAAGTAGTACCACATATATGTATATTTTGAATGAACCAGGAAAGGAAATGACTCAATACCAAAGCGTCTTGTTTTGCAATGTTGCTTTCAACTCGATTTCAGAAATGGTTTTTAACTGCGCAAAGCATTGAAATTTTGAATCTTCTATAGAAATTTTTGTTAAACAGAAAGATAACAGGTAGAAAACATTTATATTTGGGCGGATTAATTTTCTCATGCTCATCTCAATTCAAAATTAAGATGATTGGCTCCATCTTATCGAAGGCTGATTAAATGGATGGGTTCACTGTTCGATGTTGTTACGCTGTATTTTATTATTATAGTAGACTCCCTCAAATTTGCATCCCTAAAATGCGTACATAATTTATGGATGTAAACAATGAAACTTTCATTTCAGGTATAAGTGCAAAATTGTTGTTTTCAGTTTTATTTCCTCCCATATATATTTTCATACTAATATAAATGAACTTATTATTTTCTATGAAAAGAGCATATATAATTTTTTTTTAATCAAGCTGTTGCTGATAACAGCGGTAATCACAATTTTTTACCAAATATAACTATGTACCCTATTAATCAAGCATTTTTGTTTTTTATTACGATGATTTTAATGCAAATTAATAGAGAGTAATTTTCATAAAACAAAATGTCATAGAATAATTCGAGGAAAATATATAACATTTTTTTTTTAAGGGAATTCAAGTATACATTATTAATTTTATTTACTTGACCTTTACTATTAATGAGGTGGAACCCGTCGAAATTCGATGAAAGAAAATATTTAAGAAGGAACTGTTTTATTGATTTATGATAAATCTACAAAATTACTTACAGTAAAAAATGCATCGTATATTGATCAATCTGCTTCTCAAACAAATATTATAAAATACATCTTATATTGATAAGTCTAACTCTAAAACAAATATTATTTTAAGATAATATTTTAAAAAATACTATAAAATTCAGTTGTCCGAATTTTTAAAATTAAACTTTAATCGCACAAATAATCAGTAAAATATAATAAAGATCAGCTATTATGATGAATTTATCAATTGAGACTCGTATGTTTGGTATAAATGCAAATGAAAAAAACAAAATTTATTCCAAATTCACACGATCATAGAATTTCCCGCAGAATTAAAACCCGTCATAATTTTCATCTTCTGAAAATTTAAACACGTACTTCTCATATCCGTATTCACGATGTTTAAAAAAATTGTATTTTAATTTGATCATTTTAAAATCACTTTAACTCAAAACTTGAAGTTATTCAACTGATGAATTAAAACGAAATAAAACCGAAATAATGGGATTTTATCACAGACGATATTTTTTGCAAAGTGTACGCATTTTAATTTCTATTTATTTATTTTTACTTTAAGAGAAAATAGAGTGATTATGTTGCCACAATTGCAAAATTGATACTAAAAACTATAAAAAAATTAATATCTCAAAAACAAATTGAAATACAGCTTTCAAACAAATTGCATTTAAAAGTACATTTTTTTCTCTATACGGCGGTATAAAAATAAAAAATGTGCGATGTTTAGAAGTATAAAATTTGCAGTAGCGAAAAATGCAAAAATGAAATTGTATGGTAAAGCGTTGCCATTCGCAAAATGACGTATGCGTTACGCACAGATATGTTTGGCCTTTATAATATAGATATTTCAATCAGTTTTAAGGATACTTACGTATTAACGCCACCGCCGCAGAAGTTGCACTAATGTACCAATAAAGAACAATCTTCTGGTTCTCACGCACACAAAAAGTAACATCAAATACGAGAAAAAAAAGCACTAAAAATGGCATCAAAAATCAGCAAACAAGAGTCCAAAAGTTAACTACATGCGCATGCAAACAAGAAGATTGAGCTTTATTGGCACATTAGCGCAACTTCTGCTGGGGTGACATTAATACCTAAGTACTGTTTTATGTTATCTTACTTATTATCTTTTTACTTTATTATTTTACTTAATTATTTTAATCAGGGTTGGCATGATTTAAATCAACTGATTTAAATCAAGATTTAAATCTAGATTTAAATCAACTGATTTTTTAAAAAAAATCATTTGATTTAAATCAACTTTTTGCAATATCACATGAATACACATATGAAAGGAAAATTTTGGGTAGAGAGTTAGAAAACGTATTAGATAAAGATAGAATTATAAAATTTAAAGCAAGACATGAACAAGCTATTAATGGCTGTCATTTTTCTGGAGTTTTATTAAGTCCCTCTGTTTTAAATTGAAATGAAATTTCACTTAGTATAGGGGAAAATAATGAAGGTTCGGCATTAATTAAAGAAAATTTCCTAATCTTCTCACCACTGTAGCACATTTTCAAGCAAAAAAATGGCCCAATTTATTATTGAAATTTAATTTATTTACCAATTAACAATAGCCGTGATTTCATCTGCTGGAGTAGAAAGACAATTCTCGGTACAACTCTGTTATATCATCGACCAATCTCGCCAAATTATACAAATCGTCAAACTAATAGCCAAATTATACATAATGACATAATTTTTATTTTAAATAATGAAAAAACAAATAATTAGTTGAATATTAATAAAAATATTAATAAAAAGTCAAAATAAAAATCACTTAGTGACATTTTAAACACATGAATCGTATTTAAATTCATTGAATGTGACATTCACAATCATCCGTTATTGGCATTTAATCTTATAGTTTGGCGATAATTTTTTGGTCGATGGGATAACCTAGTAGTACCCAATTTTCTTCTTTTGGTCTAGTTCATTCAAGCGTATTCTTTATAATAAATTAGGAGTAAACAAAGCTTCTAAAGTAGTGTTTTTATTCAAACAATTAAATCCCTGATTTATTCCTATTTGCTTAAAAAATATTGAATTAATTGCAATTTTTATCCTTAATAAATAGCTTGCATTAAATGAATATTTAATTTGTTTTTTAAATTCTACCATTATCTATTCATTTACAACATATTTAAATTTATTTCTTATTTAGTGTGCACAATTCAATTACAAAATAATAGACTGGCTTTAGATTAAAGCCTAGATGTTTAATTTTTAGTACCGATCAGTATCTAGTATATAGTATTTTCTTAACTATATAATTATTTCTCATTTTATTTTTATAAATTATAAATATTATTTATTCTTTTTTTGTTATTTATTATAAAAAAAATGCTCCATCTATTGCAAAAACATGAAAACACAATAATTAAAAAAATAATTAAAAAAAAAATCAAATAAATCCGATTTAAATCAAAAAATCTGATTTAAATCAAATAAATCTGATTTTTTTGATTTTTTTTTTAAAAATCATGATTTTTTTCCAACCCTGATTTTAATACAGTATAATCATTCATTACACTTTCGAATGCCTTATTAAATTCAAATTGTTGTTTAAAAAATGTAAACGAAGCAAAGACCAGAAATCTACAAAATCCAAAAATCTGCACAACCTCTGGTCCCAAGCTGTGTAGATTTGAGAGAGTCTACTGTAATAAAATAACTAAGTAAAGTAGTAATAAACTAAAATGATAAAAAGAAAGATATTTTTTAAATGATTAAATTGTTGAAAAAGCATGAGTTCAATAATATTATCAAGAATTACAAATTAAAATATGTATGGAATGTTTTAAATTAAAAAAGTTCTGTAATTATGATATTGTATCTGAACTCAAAGTTTTATTCTTTATATTTGTGATGGTGTGTGGATTTTAGGGTCGCGGATTTGAGCTACTGTTTTAAATTTGACAACAATAACCCAGGTAGCACAGCATTATCGGCCAATATCGGGAACAGCGATTTCGCGATATCGGCCAATATCGGTAAACGCCGGATCGGCCAATATTGCACGGTTAACTTTTTTTCCAATATCGGCCGATATCGGTGAACGCCGGACCGGCCGATATCGGGGAACACCGGACCCTCCGATATCGGGGAACGCCGAACCGGCCAATATCGGTCGACTCCGGACCGTCGATATCGGGGAACGCCGAACCGGTCAGTATCGGGGTACGCCGGACCGGTCGATGTCGATCAACGCCGGAACGGCCGATATTGGTCGAAACTGGATATGACAGTAAAATGGCAAAACCTTTTCAATACAGTGGCGCAGATTACCAATCATGGCATCTGGTAATTAATATTTCTTTAATATTAAGGGGCTTCTTGACTGATGTGAAGATACCTGCTTGCTAATGTTAATCCTATGAAAGAAATTTTTTAAAACAGATTTTAAAAATTTCTTCCATAAGAAGAGAAGGTATCTTCGTATGAGTCAAGCAGCTCCTTAATATTAAAGAAATAATAATTATCAGATGCCATGATTGGTAATCTGCACCACTGTATTGAAAAGAAGGTATTGCTATTTTACTGTCAAATTCAGTTTTGACTAACATCAGCCAGATCTTGTTTGTTTCTTCTTTTTTTTTTTTTTTTTTTTTTTTTTTTCCGCGATTGATAACTGAGGTCAATTTCTACAAAGACCTTTTTTCACTTCCCAATTTTTTTTTTTTTTTCAATGATATATATATTTAAATTCTTAAAACCAGTTTACAAGGAGGAAAGAAAAAAAAAAAATTTCCATTGTGTATTGGAGAGTGCAGTTTTAAATGTATATTTATTTATACACATACATATTTTTTTATTTCTCAAAAATAAATTTATATTTGACAGTGACCCTTTAATATTAAAGAGATAGATTAGCCGTACTATGCCAGAACCCGTAATCTGTATTCCTATATTGAAAAAAAGGTTTTGCCATTTTACGGTCTAATTTAGTTTTTACTAATATCAGCCGGATTTCAATTCATGTAAATATTTTTTTTCCCCGCCACCGCACTGGATATTTGAGGTCAATTTCAACGAAGATCCTTTTTTACTTTTCTCAATTATTTTTCAGGATTCTTTTTTTTTCTTTAATTATTAAATTATATAAAATTTCATAATTAGAAAAAAGTATCAGAAACATTCTGAAAAAAAAAAAAAAAAAAAAAAAAAAAACATGAAGCAAGATTTTTATGGTTGTTTTTTTGCATTTTTTTTTCAAACTTTTATATATATATATAGATCCTTTCTTTTTTATTATTATACCTATTTTAGGGAAATTAATGTAATAGTGATAAAATACAAAATTTTATAATACTAACAATCTGATGTATCCCCCACCTGACGCTATGTTCATATTTGTACATGAAAATATTAACTTGTGAAATAGATAATTAAATGCTATTTTTCTCATCAAAATTAAAAAGCGCAAATTCATATTCATACCCAAGTAGCAATTTGTGAAAAATGAAAGGATTGACAGGCAATTTGTTGAAATGGTAAAGTTGAAAAGTGTTATATAAATATAGTATTTGAATAAAATTACTTTTATGACCATATAGAGCAATTTTTATAACTTTTTCACATAATCAATAGAAATATTTAAAATACATATCAAAATTTAAAGTGATTCATTATTTTCTGTCTTTATCATAAATATAGATATTCAAACTTGTTTAACTGCATTGTTGTATAAATATAAAAAGCTGTAATATATTGGCAAAACAAAGTCGAAAACAATTTATGTAAGATACATATATGCATTTTCAATTTTTTTCAAACTTAACTTTAATTAATTATTCCTTATATTTTATCTGTATGAACATCTTTATCCTGAATTAAGAATTTACTGATTATAAAGTGCTGGGAGATGAATACTTTTCTTTATGTTCATTCTACATTCTATTTATTTTTTTCTTTTTCAATGTTCTACAAACATTAATTTCAAAAACTCGTAATAAAATACATTTTTATTTAAAAAAAAAAGGAAAAATATTTCCAAATCACCAATTTGTGAAAATGAAAGGTTAAAAAATTGAATATATTATTAGGAAAAGCCCCCCCCCCCCTTTTTTTAAACCATGATCTATGAACACTTAACCATTATTAATGTTATTTTTTAAATAACTTGTAGCTGAAAACATTTTTTATTTTTTACCTTTACAATAAATGTTAATCTTAGGATTGTTTATTATAATTATATACACTAGATCTTTATAACGAAAACCAAAATATGCAACATTTTATGTTATATAGATAATTTCCCATAACATTAAAAAATTCATTGCTTATAAATACAACCAAATATATCTGAAACAAATCAATATACATTAAAAGATCTTTATATCATATCCCTTAGAATCAATAATGCAGAATTATAAATTTTTGCATAATACAGATATATAATGCAACCATTCACTTATTGTTAAATTATCTTATAAAAATTATCCAAACATGCCTGAACAAAATCATTACATTACTTGTTCCAAAACTATAAAATCTTAAAATTTAATCCTATAAAGAATGTCAATATTTCTATAATTTATAAGTAAATTTTTATCTACTATTTCTTCTAAGATAAAATTTACAATGATTTTAAAAGATTTGTAAATTTATTTTATAAATTCTTTTGTATTGAGATATTTCAAACATGTGACAGTAGGTTAAAAAGTGATAACAATTATTTTAAAACAACTCTTAGAAATTTAAATAAAAACTTACCATGTATAACAAAATAAATTTTATTAATCAGAAAAAATAATTGAATTTTATTTACAAACTAATATTATTATTATTTATAATATAACAAGCAAATTTCAACATCTATTTTCATGTCTATCATCTTTTCCGTTGAAACGTCTTTCAATCTTAGTCGAGAAATCCTGCAACCACCTTCCAATGCAAGCAGAGATAGAAGTAGTTTCTGCTCCTTCAAACTTCATTTCCATACTCTCTAGAAAAATAAAATGAACAGAAATCACAATCCCACGAAGCAAATTTTAGTTATAACAACTTATAATTTGTCAACTTATTCTATTTTTTTAACTTCACATACTAATCATAAATCAGGGATTTGAATTTATTCACCAAAAGTTATAATTTGAAAATGAAATATTCTTTCTTTATTATATTAATATCTAATAGTTAGTGCTAAAATCACACAGTATTCACAACACATAGTTTTATGGCTTTATAAATCAGAACACAAAATTGCCCACGTACTACATTATGCAGTGATACCCAGTTGAATGAGCAAACTTACAACATTAAATTTTCACCTGACCTTTCTCCCCCTCCCCCCTTATTACAAAATTTGAATTCAAAAAGATATTTTCCAATTAAAGTGAATTTTTAAAACACAATTTAATTTAACCCTTTGACAACTAACATTCTTTTTGGAAGTAATAAAAGTAAAAATACTTAAAACACAATTTTTTAAGCATTTAAAGTTTATCTTTAAAATCTCACCTAATTTCAATGAGTACAATTTATATTATATTGTCTATTTTTCTAAAAACTGACCACTTCACAAAATTCTTTTTCATAAAACACACCTCTTCGAAAAATTTCATTACATAAAAAGAACATTTTTCATTGAATATTTTCATTTTGTTAGTTTTAAAATGTTTAATTTGCAAACAAATCAGGTTTATTAAAAAGGAAAATTTTAACAGGAGTTTTTAAAGAAGTTATTTATAAATGCTGGTTCGAATTTGAATAACAATAATTTTTTGCTACAAAATGTTATTTCTCACAAAAATAATAAAGTTTTCATAAATAACTTTTATTTTCACAAAATGGGCCCCTGAAATAAAAAACCTGGATCAACTCCTGGAGATATGCCAAAAGCTATTTTAAATACAGTTGAACTCCACTTATATGTTACCCGAGCAAAACATATAACTGGCTATATTTTGTAACTTTACAATTTATTGTGACATAAACATGACACTAAGTTCTATTTTATATTTAACTTCCTATTCTTTTATTATATTTCTTAATTTTATAGAAAGAAAAAATGAAAGCATTTAATAAATATGAAAACTTGCTTATTAATTGAAGTAATAGTAATCAACTATTTTTGCAGTTATGTAAATTTTGTCATAACAATTTTTTCAACTGTAAGTTGCATTTTGCTGACTAGTAATATTTTCTCAAATTCCCCACCACTATTTATTACAATTATATAAATTCACGCAATTAATTTAATATATGATAGTTGTCTATTTTTTAAATACAAAAAGAAGTAAATTGTACATAGAAAACAACTAAAATAAATACAGTAGAATTCCTCAAATCTACAAATATCTAAAATCTACATATTTTTTTACAGATGTAAACATTGAAATTCATTTCAGATGTAGGAGCAAAATTACAGAATTTTTTAGTTGTGTTTCATTTTGTATGTATTTTATTTAGTATGCAATTTTCTTAATAATACAACTGAGCTTGTGGTTATCAATGAAGGAGCATAAATTTATTTTTCTGTTAAATGAAGATATTGCTGATATCTCTGGTAATCACTATCTTTTTACCAAATATATTTTATATTAATCAAACTTTTTTTATTATTATGTTGATTTTGAAGTGAATTAATAGAGAGTATTTTTCATAAGGAAGAATTTATTAAATATTTCAAAGTAAATATATATCTTTTTTTTTTATATATACATATTCAAAATACACATTAGTAGTTAATTATTTACTTGATTTTTAGTTTTAATATTTTAACCAGTTTTAAAATTATCTTAATTTTTATCCTTTTAGTTTAATATTTTACTTAATTATTTCAACATTTTATTGTATTACAATCATTCATTATAATTTTTATGCATTGAAATTATTTTTTTTATGTAAAAATAATGACCAGAAATCTACAAAATTTTAAAATCTGCACAACCTAAGGTCCCAAGCTATGCGGATTTGAGGGAGTCTACTGTGTATGTATATATATCAAATTTATCAAGCATATAAATTCAGAACAGATAAGTTTGTGTTCAGCAAATTGAACATGGCGATTCCCCTCCCCCCCCCCCCCCCAAAAAATGTCATTTTTGAAAATGATCACTTATCAAACTCAGAGGTTGCATTATGGCAGTTATTTTCAAAACTGAAGTTATTCTAATGAGAATTTAACAAAGTTAATCTTTTAAAGTGATTGCTCATTTTTATAGCATCTAAATATAAAAAACCAGACAATAAAATTCAGAAAAAAGAAATATCACATAGATTATGCAATTTTTTTAAAGTTAATTATGAGTAGGGCAATTTTTTTCTTTCTTTTCTCTTTTTAAGAGAGAATTTTAATTTAAAGAATCAATATATCAAATATAAAAATATCTATAAACAAAACATTAAAAAATTTATTACTACCTCTCAAAACAATACAGCAAGTTGTATGCCATAAATCTGTATTGCAACAAACAAAAGTTCATTATCATAATTTATCTTTTTCCTATTGGTTAATATTAAGTTTATAGCTGGTTATGATATATCATTTGATATCTCTCACTTTCTAAAGCCTGAATTGCAACAAGCTTAAAAATAAAAACACCAGGGCTCCTATATACTGAAAAAGTATACTAAATAAATAATAGAAAAAATATTGCATTTTATTTGTCAATTTCAAGATTTATGTAGCGGATTATGAAACTTGTTGTTACAAGGACAAAATTTTCTCAAAGAATAAATTAATTTCAACATTCTCTAAGTGCTTCATAAAATTATTTAAATCTGGTACCACTTTGTATAAAACTGGAAAATACAAATTATCTATATCAAAAATTTTTAGCAATACTCAAGAACAACTGTTATGAAAAGTTCACACAAATTATTTATCATTAATTTAAAGAATCCTCTTTATGTAGAAAGTTCTCATAGAAAAAATGTAGAAATATAACTCACCAACAAGTGTGCAATAAATTAAAATTCTGGATTTCCCCGGCTGATTTACAACAGCAGCAGCAACATAAGCAGTTGTGCCTGAAACAATAATAAATTTTTAGATCACATTTAATAATAGAATGCAAATTAAAGCTAAACAAATTAAGCAAGTTCAAAGATTTTTTAATGTATTGGTAAATAAACAAGGGGGGGGGGGATATGATACATTTCATGGAAATTTACCTGTGAAAGAATGCAAAAGCATATTTTCTGTTGAATACATAGAATAAATTTTATTTCTAAAAAGAGGGTCCTTGGGCTCTAGGTTTTAACAATGTAATTTTAGTGTATATTTTTGAAGAGGTATAGAATAGTTATTGAATAGTATATGTAGAATTAAACTAGAAGAGAAATAAACCATTAATATTATACCATAATTAAAATCCACATATCATATACCATATAATATTGTACCATAAATATTAAAAGCATAAATAACCTTCCATTAGAATTGTTTGCTGATTTTGAGCCTTACTTTTGTATCTGGAAAATTATGTTCAAAGTGTGACTGTATATATATATATATATATATATATATATATATTATAAGGAGGAAGGAGAGCTTTTCGTACCTTGCACTTGAATCAGGTTATTTGGAATTTTATTCCTAGTATCGATAAAAAGGATCTCACAATTATATAAAATACTAACAGCTTTGGTTACAATCAATAGATTTAATATAAATAATTATTTCAAGAATACAGTAAAGGAACTTAAATTAAAAATAGTTTTACTAATATATAAATAATAAAATCACATTTAATAATATTTTTTAAGTTGATTACGCATTTGTTTACAAATGTTGTCGCCGGAGTTTCATAAAAACAAAACGAACAGAAAATACATTCTACTCATGAATATGAATAACTTACTATAATTAGTACCAAAATAGACAGAAATCAATACTTCAAAATTAATTTAGAATATAAATTTTAAAAGTACTTACCCGTTTCAAATGGTGATCATTGTTTTACATTGTCTGCAGTACTTCAGTCTCAGCGTCAGCGGCCATGTTTACGAAGGACGAAGAAGCGTTGAAAAGGGTGCTTGTTTCTGATTGGTCAAATAGTTCTTATCGTGAAGTACGCCGGTCGTTGCCGATATAACCCGATATTGCCCGATGTCGGTAAAATATGATCGGTCTTTGTCGATGGAAACCAAGATCGGCCGATATTGGTCTTGACCCCTGGCCGATATTGACAAATAGGACTTTTTCTATCTAAATTTACAGAATTTAAAATGTTATGAACATTGATTTCTACCTTCCACCTTTCTAAAAAAGTACAACATGTAATTTAAAAAGTTAAATATTGAAGATTCCAGAAGTTTTAATATTTGAGATCCAACATCGGTCAACATCGATCGACATTGGCCAATGTTGGTAAACATGATCGGTCTTTGTCGATGGACGTCAAGATTGGCCGATGTTGGGCAGTATCGGGCCGATATCGCTGTGCTACCTGGAAAAAAATACATTTTTTCCCTCAAAAAATACATTTTTTCGAAATGAGAAATAATCTCTCATGAAATGATATGAATAAAAATTGACAAGAAGAAACTCTCAGAAAACTGTCATATTTAAATGGTTGTGCGTATTTTTTTATTTTATAAAATTCTTTTAAAAAAACTATGTTATGCCTTCAACATAAATAGTGCTTAAAATAATTCCCCTAAGCACTTTCTGTTTCAGTTTAATAATCAAAGATTTCTCTATAAAACTACAAATTTTCATATCTTTATCTGCATTAATTTCCTTAATATCAGTTATGAAAGACCTCCATAAACAATAAGTTCATGTATGATAGCGACAGCAGTAGGTAATCACTCTCCTTTTAAAAGAAAAAACTGTTTAGTTATCAAAATTCAAATATAATTATATGCATTTATAGACATACATGTTTAATTTAATCATTTACAATTATTCTAGTTATATTGCATTATACATAGAGTTTTTAAAGGTTTGATGTTCAGAGAATCGGTGCCAGATACAGCATTATTTACACTGTAATTAAAAAAAAAAATGTTGTGTTACGCAAAGAACAAGTATATTTTTCCATCAATATTCTGAAGCTTTTAATATTATTTTTATTAAATAAGAAATTAATTTACAAAGAATTGTTCTTATAACGAAAATCACATAAATAAACAAAAAGGACTCATAAAATTTATTTTCAATAAAATTATACCTGGCCATCCCTGTAAAATGTTAACGTTTCAGTGAATTTACAAAAGTTATCACATAATAATAATATAATAAAAATTTGTGCTATTAAAGCAAAAAATGAGCCAAAACCTAGACGTAAAAAACTATCAAAATATTGAAAACAAAATTTTCGAACATATTCTAACAATTATATTTGATATGAAATAATGTACTATTTTTATTTGCAATAAAAGAAAAATTAAAATTCAATAGATATAAGCTGAGTTATAAAAAAAAATTGATAAAAATAATCTCGAATTAAATCAAAACATTCTGAATTGTCTTATTTAAAAAATATATCTAAAATTCTATACTTTCAACAGAAAATTTGTTCATTTATGTTATTTACCGAAATATGGCATCAAAACAATACATAAAATCTAAAGTACTCGATTCAAGGAAGTTACTCAATAATCGAGTTAATTTCAGATAATGAATGATCGATTACTCAGTTAATCAATTTTTAAAATTGTTCATCTGGAAACTTTCATCTCTATTCAAAATTATTTCTCTTCTAGATTCTAATGAAGATGCTGCTGTAATGTAGGATGATATGTGTCAAATTTTTCTCTGGATTCACTTAACAGTGAATTCAAATAAAGGATTCCAGAAATTTGAGTAACGAATCAGTCATTTTTCATAAATAACCGTTTTGTTTTGTTTTTTAATTGAAGAGGATATTTGTCTTAATTCTTGAAACAAATGTTAATATTGGTAGATGTGAGAATGTAAAAATTCAGAAGTTGAACTTTCTTTTGCCGATGATTTATTTGTATGATTCATTCAAAATCGGCCACCGAGATTCATTCATGGCATTGGCGTCTGTTTGCTTCTATGTGATTTTGGACGATATGAAAATTCTCTGCAAGTAGACGGTAAATTTTTGAAATATAACGACCTATAGAGATATAATTGAAAAACGTTTCTAGAATTTAATGAACTCTTTACTAAAATAAGTTAATCATAAGATATATTTCTTTTGCTTACTCTTCTACTAAAGTTTTTGTATTTTGCGATACTAAACTGTTAATGATTATTAACTGGTGAGTACTGTTAATTTTATTTCAGACTTGATCATCTAAAAAGCTGATTTATATAAAAAGGAAAGAGCAAATTTTAGAATTATATTTATTATGATTTGTTTTATGGGGTATGGCTAGGCTAAACCTAAATATTGTATGATAGGAAAATTTTCTTATATAAGTTTATATATATTAACTTTCATACATATAAAATGCTTTATATTTTATAATTAAATGATAAATATATATATAGTATTTATAATACTAGGAAGTGTAATTTTAACTCTGAAAAACCATTTATCTTATGTTTTATTTTCTAAATTTAGTTTAAAAAGACAAGAATGATTCTTTTTTTTAAATTTTATAAGGGATAATAACAAATAAAAAAAAAAAACACAAGAAATTGAACAATAAAAAGAAAGGCAGAACATCCAAATTGCAAAGTGATTCTGAAAACAGATAATATAAAAATTTCAATTTTAAAGAAATAAAGCAAGGTTCATGAATGGAAGTTAAATACTAAAAATTTGGGCATTATTTCTTTAATTTTATTAATATGTTAAAAATATTTTTTATGGATTTGTACAATCGTGATAATAAGTAAACAGCCTATAACTTCTCAACAAATTATCGTAGAGGAAAGTTATTGATAACGAATAATTTGAAATAAAATCTTCTTTTAAAAGAGTTATATAAAATTTGCTTAGGGGGATATGCATATTAAAACGAACCCTAACTTTATTTTTTTTTATAGAAATACCAAATTCTGATAGCATAAATGAACTTAGCACTCTTCAATTAGCTGAAAAACAAACTTTCATGCAATTCATATAATAGGTTTCTGATAAATTACTTATTTTAAAACAAGTGTATTTTAGAGGATGTATCCAAATAGAAGCTTAGTGCTTGATTGTGGACATATAGAATCCCCTTCTTAATCCAGGCATCTTAGGCACCTCTCAAGAAGTCATTGAAGACTGCCAGATTATAGGATAGCATAAGAAGTTTCGGTACTGCTTGGTTGAAAACTATTGCCAAGCTATAAAATTAAATGCCAATAACTCTCAATGTCTAATTATATGACATTAAATATGATACGCGTGTTTAAAACCTCATTAAGTAATTTCTAAGGGGGAGAACATCTCCCCCTCAGAAAATTTGAGATTTTGTGTTTTCAATGGTAAAAAAGTGCAATTTCACACCTGAAATTATTGTGTCCCTCCCGAAGAAAAATGTCTGATTTCAACACTGAATACTTAATCTGTTACTTAATCATGTACTAAAGATTTTACAAACACTATGGTCTAAAAAACTGAGCCAATACTGAATAGTTAAATATAGTTTAGTCAAGTTTCGTCCAATATATACATTTGCTTACATTAAAATTAGGATTAAATAGTTAAGTTTAACCCTATAATTACCCAAAATGTTACTGAAGTCTTATTACAATATTCTACATCACCAGAATTTTTATTTAAAACCATTTAAATTATTTTTGGTTTGTTTATAAATTTAGTTTATTTAAAAAAAAAATTCTAATTTATATTTAACTGTTAGTTGGCTAATATTTAAGAAAACATTCAATTTTGGCTAAAGAAACTAGTGATATAACCAGCATGAACAACAAATATTATTTATATTGGAAAAACTAGGGTACAGTTGTTTAAGCAGTCATAACTCTTCTGGGTTATTTTGTTTCACCGTTTTTTATACCCTATTTGGACTCAAAAGTTTCTTCCGTTATCTGGTTGTAAACTTCAAGGATGCTAATTTTTTAAAACAATTTTATGTGTCATTGAATAACACTTTTTTAGAAAAATTGGATACTGTTATTTTATTTCAAATACAATTTATTTTTGGTGGTTCCAAATAGTTTTAGTGAATTTTCCAAGTTCAGTGGTTAGTATGTGAATTCAGTTCAATTTAAGCTTTGGATTTCTGATTGTTAAAAAACAGAACCTCATCACGTCCCATGTCATGCATAACTCTCCTTCCATCCATGAAGTATCTGTAAGCAATATTAACCCTTTCGGGTCTGGTGTACTGTTAATAGTTAATTGAATGTTTAATGGAGTATTATTTTATTTTAAGAAATACTTTTGCTACCCTTTACATGTAGTAATGATATATGTCTATGCATTTATTATATGACATCATTTATTGTAGGTCTTTAGTAATAATAATAATTATTATTATTTGCATAGTTCTCTTTTCGCTATTTGCAATTCTTTTATTTTTAACCTATATTTCACTCTGTAAATTTAAAATAAAAGTTACTTTCCTGAAAGAATCATGTGTAAAAAAGCACGAAAAGTATTACAAAGTTGCAATATCAGTTAAATCTTATTGTAATGAAATAATTTTCCAACCATCTCCAAAAATTCTTCCTTAGCCTCTTGTCATGTGAATGTCAATTGAATAGTATGCAAAACAACAATATTATCTTTCAGACTGTGAAATAGTTGTTTAATAATAATTAATCTATTTGGATAGCTAGCGTAAATATTATTAACGTAAAAGTAATTTTTTCAAAAAATAAGAAAATATATATCGGCCAAATACATTTCATTTAAGAAAAGAATGGTGTGATTTGATGCAGTAATTTGCACTCACGAACTGTCGAAAGGAAATGCTTAGCGTTTTAAATATTATATATTTCCTTTTTAACTAATATCAAATTAAAAAATTTTCTATGAATTTATGTAAAATCAATAGATTTTTAATAAAAGAATTGTAGCAATTTCATTTTAATTTAAAAAGAAAATTTAATTTGAAAATGTCTAACCCATACTATCCTATGGGAGGAAATATATGTTTTGCCAAATATTTTCGTCGGAATATCTTTGGCATTGTATTCATTGGCGGACCGCAGCATTCAATGTATCAGAATAGGGAGTTAGCTCTCCGTGTTATTGTCGAGCTCAGTGGCTGAACCTAAAGCTATGCAGCCAAACCAAATACTTAGAAAACTTTTTAAAAATATTTTTTAAGCCTTATACCAGTTCTACTCTTATTTACATATAATTAAGATACTCAGACTAATTGGGCAGAATCATCTTTAAACAAAAGAGAATACTTTTATATTTATTTGCTGTTTTTAAAGTATGTGTAATTATGTGTAGACTCCTTCAAATCCACACAGCTTGTGACCAGTGATAGTGCAGATTTTACAATTTTGCAGATTTCTAGTAATTGTTTTGTTTACATTATTTAAACTGTGGTTTCAATGTAATTAGTAATGTTATTAAAACTATAATGAATGCTTAAAATATAATAAAATATTAAAATTAGTAATAAACTAAAATAATAAAAATTTAGATAATTTTTAAAATGATTAAAATGTTAAAAGCAAATGTCAAGTTAATAATCAATAATGCATGATTATACATTAATTACAAAGATGAAATGTACTTTTCCTAAATCATTTAATGAAACTTGTCTCAAAAGGGTACATTTCTGATTCACATTAAAATCATAAAATAAGGAATTTTATTTCAGGTTTAACCAGACTTAATAACCAAATAAACTTGCAAATGTATCTGGTAAGAAGATTGCGACTATCAGTCATATCAGCACTATTTTGAATTTTTTGCAGAAATGAATTTATTCTTGCTTCATGAAAAAAACCTGAATTGAGTAATATTAATAAAATTTATTAATAAAATTTACGCACCACATTTGCGTGAGTGCATCAAAATTGTGATTTTACGCCTCACATGGTAACCTGTTTGCTGTTTTTTATTTATTAATAAACTGCTTATTTATTTTTATTTTCTTATTAAAAAAGATTTAAATAATTTTGCTGTAATTATTAACTAATTTTTATTTATTATTATTTTCTTTTTAAAATAATAGAAAATAATTTAAAAATATTTATGTAACTGGTACTTGAAGAAGACGTTTTCGCCAAACTGGCGTCAGAAAAAAATCACGCCAATCTGGTACATATGACATTTGTGCCAAAGTTACAAATTAAAATACATATGGAACTGCTATAAAACTAAAAATAAGTCATTTTTTGTCCCTCTTTCAGAACTGAATGTTTCATTGTTTACATCCCTAAATTATGTGCGGATTTAAGAGAGACTACTGTAAACTTTAAGGTGATCTTCCTAAGAGTTAATGATATACAAATGCAAACATTTCCTGGTAAAATAATGAATTTCTTTCTTTTTCAGAAACCGGATGTTTCGAAATGTAATGAAAAAACTATCAGAGGTAATAGTGGGAATCAATGATAACTCATTGTTAAAAAACATCACCATCACCCTCCTCTTGCACAACTGTACGTCCATCTGTGAAGTTTCTGTAAACAATGTTAAGTGTTACAAGTCGTAATTGTGATCATTTCAGATGACTGAGACATTTTTTTGAGGCAGAGATTTTTGCAATTCTCTAAAGGTCACTTTGAAATTCCAGAGAGAGGTAGAACCCCTAGGCGATTCATAAGCATAAAATCCTAAAGGTTCTGGGGACACATTTCGATGCTTCGACAAGGGAACCCCTATAAATTTGATTGCTAATCAATGTAAAAAAAGTTTCAGATGTTTTTTGTATTATTTTGAATTTATACAAAAATTACCAATTTTCGCATAGTTCCCTAACTGCATTCATGAATAAAAACAAAATTACAATGCTAAATAAATACATAAAGAATCTGCCCTTCAAAATCCATTAATTTATTTAAAAATGGCTCCGATAAAAAAAGCCGATAAATTTTGTAAAAAAAAAACCCAGGTGAACATCAAAATTTTCCAATATCCCTCAGCTTTTTCCCTAAATATCAAAGAGACTCGAAATAAAAGAATTTAAGTGAGGAAGATGCATTGATCCAGGGCCGAAGCTAAGGGGGTGCAATGTGCGGCTCCGCTCCCCCCTAAAATATTTTGAGCCCCCCCCCCCTCCCCGAAAAAGATTCCAAGGTCACTCAATGAATTTCTGTTCCGAAAATTCAAATGAAATACTGTTCAAAAATCAAATTTAGTTTTGAGACCTTTTCACATTTTTGCAGAGTTACTAAATTGTATCAAAAATAAATGTTACAACACTCCCTCACCCAATTTGTACATATGAAACTAAACCTGATGTTTAATTTTGCACCAGTTATATACTCAAAACTCTCATCATCATACACATTTCTAAGCATAAAATGAAGTTATTATAACAGTTTAATAAGAAACAGAGTACCTACAATGTGGATATGCACTCATTTATCTTTCTGCGTCAGAGAGAGAGAACAAAATTATGAGCCCCCCCCCTACATTCTCTTGAACCCGCCCCCCCCCCCTATTGTTCACTCCTAGCTACGGCCTGCATTAATCACTGGAAATATTCTTCAGATTTATCATGAGATCTCTCTACACCGAATAGCTAACCTTGACAAGGAATCTGTATGATTAAAAATAATATATGGAACTTTTCTGTAGCAAGGGATTCGGCTCTTTTGAGCGAGTCATTAAACTTTTAAGCGCTAGTTTCTTATTTCTTGGACAATGATTGACGAAAACTCTTTTAGAGATGAGAAGACATCATCAGCATGTTTCAGAACTGAAAATATTAAATCATATTTAAGATTTTTTTAAATTTGAGTATAAAAGCTCACAAATAACCAGTTCAAGAATACAGTCGCTTTTATTAATTTTGGGTAGCAGATTATGTTATAATATTACAGTAGACTCCCTCAAATCCTCACAGGTTTTGCAGATTTTAGAATTTTGCTGATTTCTGGACACTGCTCTCTGTACATTTTTTAACAGTTATTTGAATTTTATTAATGATGCAATCGAAACTATAATGAATGCTTACAATAGTACAATAAAATATTAAAATACGTTATAAATTAAAATAATAAAAAATTAAATAATTTTTAATATGATAAAAATTTTAAATAGCAAAGATCAAGTTAATTATCAATAATGTATGATTAAATAGTCATTATAAAGATGAAATGTATTTTTCCTAAATTATTCAGTGCAACTTGCGACATAAAAATACATTACTAATTCATATCAAAATAATAAGATAAGGAAGTTTTATTTCAGTTTTCCCAGACTGAATAACAAAAAAAAAAAAAAAAAAAAAAAAAAAAAAAAAAAAAAAAACTTGATTCATACATAAATGTATTTGGCAAGAAGATTGTGAATATCTTGATTTTTTTTTTTTCAGAAATAAATATATTCGTCTTTCATGAAAAAACATGAATTCAGTAAAATTTTAAAAAATACAAATAAAAATATATATCGAATTGGTACAAAGTGTAAAAAGTAGAATTTTGCCCATATATCTGAACTAAAATCTTCATTCTTTACGTCTGTAAATTATGTGCGAATTGTAGAGGATTGCTCATTTGAGGGAGTCACTGTATTTGATATAAAATTATAGAATAAACATAAATAATGGTCTGAAAACTCGATCAGTGTGACGTCATTGCATTTGTATAAACTGTTTTTTTCCCCTTAATTGTAACCAACAGTTGGTCCCATCAAAAACCCTTTTCCAACTTAGCAGGTGTGTACTCATATAGTTATTCTTCGGAACCCTCAAATGTTTCCATTTGCGGGATAATTCTATATTCTCCGAAAACCTGCCAAGAAGGATACAAGATGGCATAATGTTACATTTTAGATAGGTTTCAAGTTTTAGGGACTATAAATATGTAAAGTTGCTTTCGTGAATCCTGATTTTCTTTACCTTTTAAGATAGGTCATCACAGGTTCATTGCAGTAGATTTATATTCTTCACATGAGCATTACAAAGAAAATACGTTATAATAGTTTTTGAGGATACAGTTAAATCGAAACATGTTTATGTTGAAACTTTGTTTAAAACAGAAACGTTCATAGCCCTGGCAAAAGACATGACTTTGAAATGTACCCATTTATGAAAAACACTTGTCTAAAATGAAATTTTTTACGCATTCTTTGTCATTCCGGCTTAATAATTTTGAGTGTTGTTCATTATTCCATTCAGAAACCCAGATTCTCCGTTTGAAGGGGTGGGGGGGGGGAGATCCATGGCATCCACTTGGCCATGCAACTGATTACATCTATTGATTACAGTGTAAGTTATATTAAATGATACGGAATGTTTCAGCAATAAGCAAACACATTAGATTTAAAAAAATAAAAAATCCGAAGACTTCCTTACTAAACACATTTACATATTGAAATTCCATAGGCACAAAAAAATATTTACTCTCTATTCTTTGCTAAATGTGTAGCGGTGCCATCTTGCACGGTCAGTAAAACGAGTTTCTCGCAGTAAGTGATTGAGCTAGCCTTGTGCTCGGTACTTCAGATCTCGCTTTCTGACCGTGGGTTCTCCTGTACGCGTATATCACATATGCACATTCATTTAGCGACCAGTCGAAATACTACCCTGTGATTGGTCGAAACAAAGAGAGTAAAAGAGATTATGTATCCAGATTTTAGTTGAAAGAATTTCGCTACTGCCAGAAAATGTTTTTTTATGTTTGCGTTATGACAGAAATGAGAATTTTATAAATCACGGTGGTGATATAATAAATCTTTTGTCACCAATTTTCAACTTCAAAGTTACTGAAAGCGCGTTTATTTCGATGAAAAATTCTCTTGTTTATTAAGAATAAAATTATCTGGTGAACAGAAGCACATATAAAGGCTTTAAATTTTATACCTTACTTTTAAAAAAATGCATGTTATTAGTTAAGATTTTATTCAGTAGATATCAGAATTGCCAAATAAAGTAAACTATCTTACAAAATAAGTTAAAGATAAACATTCAATAATATTTTTTTATACATTTATTTTTATTGATCTACTATCAGTTAATAAAATATATTTTAAAATCAATTTCTGTTACTGAAACTAATTTTTTTATTTTATTATTTTCATAACTTGTTTTTATTGATTTACTAACAGCTAATAAAATATGATTTTAAAATAAATTCTTGTTAATGAAACTAATTTTTAAAATTTAATTTTATTTACTTATACAATTTTTTTATTAATTACTACAAATTAATAAAATATAATTTCTTTAATCAATTCTTGTTAATGAAACTTACCTTTAATATTTAATTTTATTTATTTATACAATTATTTTTATTGAGTTATTATTTAATTAATTTTTAATATTTGTCATACTTATTTATAGATCTATTCTTATTGATTTACTATTGTTAATAAAATATGATAATTTTTCAATCAATTTTTGTTAATGAAACTAAATTTTAATATTTATTTTCATCTATTTTTACAGTCATTTTTATTAATTTACTATCCGTTAATAAAATATCATTTTTTAAATCAATTATTACTAAAATTAAGTTTAATATCTCCTAAGGGTTATGTTTTAATAATCAAAAGGAAAAATATTTTAAATCAATAATTACATCAATTTAAATTATGGAAAAATATTTTCAAATGGTAATTTTACAAAAATTTATTTTTATTAATTTACTGTCTGATAATATATTAACATCATTTTTTAGATCTATTCTTTATGATGAAACTAAATTTTAATGTTTAATATTACCTAAAAGCCTCTTTTTCATTAAAAGAAAACAATGAATATAATAATTGCAAAATAAAAATATTTTTATGCATTTTTTCCGATTTTATTATTGCATTAAAATTTATCTTTCATTTCAAGTATTAAAATGTAGACTTAGTTGACATTAAACATTAAAATTTAGTTTAATTAAGAAGAACTGATTAAAAAAATTATTTTATCAATTGAAAGTAAATTAATAAAAAAGAATTAAAGATATTTAAAAATTAGCTTCATTAAAACAAATCGATTTATTAAATAATATTTTATTAACTGACAGTAAATCAATAAAAATAATTGTATAAATAAATAAAATTAAATATAAAAAATTAATTTTATTAACAAAAATTGAATAAAGAAATTATATTTTATTAATTGATATTAAGTTAATAAAAATAATTGTATGTGTAAATAAAATTAAATATAAAAAATGTGTTTCACTAACAAGTATTTATTAAAATAATAATATATTATTAGCTGTTAGTAAATCAAAAAAAAAATGTTTAAATAAATAAAATTAAAAACTAATTTCTGTAACAGAAATTTATTTAAAAATATATTTTATTAACCGATAGTAGATCAATAAAAATAAATGTATAAATAAATAAAACAAAATATAAAAAAGTAAATTTTATTAACAAGAATTGATTTTAAGAAACTTTTAGAATAATTGTTAATAAATCAATAAAGATAGAAATAAAATTTTCTAAAAGTCTAACGCGGGGACACAACCCGCAATCTCGTGTTCACTAGAAGGACGCGCTAACCATTACACCGTAAGATCCACGGAATTTTTGCCAAACGACTCTATTACATTCATTTCTCTTATAGCAAATAACAATACGCCTTCACAAAAAACGAAAAGTTTTCTGAAAATGTAGCCAAAGTTCAGGGGCTAGACGCCTGTAAATAAAAATTTATATCTTAAATGGAAATTAAGTCTTTGCATAACAATCTTTTACGCTTTTTTAGTTCAGATATTGGAATATTTAAAGGCAGTAGAAATTCTCCACGGAAGACTAAAGTAAACAGCCAATCAAAAATCAGAATTGGCGCTGGTCGCTAAATGAATGTGCATATGTGAATTACGCCTCCGGTACGAATCCTGCCTTCGCACATCACCACCATTGGTGACCTTGGAGAAACGAACACGCACTTCACCATCTTCGCTCTTGGCCAACAGATGGCAGCACTGATTACTCCTCCAGCATCCAAAGCCCGTGAAACGCTCGCAGCACGCAAAGCCTGTGTAACGCTCACTGCACACGACCAAAGTCTGTGTAACGCTCACAGCACACGACAAAAGCCTGTAAAACTCTCACTGCACACAAAACCTACCACGCCGCGCATCATCGAGGGGGCACACATGCGCTCGGCGCCAGCACAACACTAGTGCACGTCGCTAATCAAAAATTAACGTGGCGTTCTTCTCACTGTGGGTAGAGTACTGTAGCGGTGCCATCGTTCAGGGTCAGTAAAACGAGTTTCTCGCAGGAAGCTATTGCGCTAGCCTTTTGTTCGGCACTTAAGATATCGCTTTCTGACCGTGGGTTCTCCTGCTCGAACCCTGCCTGGGCACATCACCTGCAAATGTATCATCGTTTATTTAGATGATATTAAGTTATAGAATTTTCTTCTTAAATTTACTTTATATTTTATTTATAATAAATTATTTATTTTTAAAATGTTGCTATTTATTTTATTTACAATTTAATCTTTATACTGTTTGGAAAGGCATCTGATACACTTTTGATTCCGCTAACTTGAGATAATTGGGATTCTACTAAAGTTTTTAATACTATGGTAGTAATTTTATTACAATTTATTCTTTACATTGATTTTAAATTTTTGTGATAAGTTTATGTATTTTTTTAATGCAATGTAAAAACTGATATTAATTAATTTTATTTTATTGCAGCTGCATAAAAGCATTAATCTAACACATCACATCACTCAAAATATCTTCAATGAGTAAAACAAATGCAAAAAAATATCTCTTATCAGAACTTTTTGAAAAAAAAAACAATTTCTAACACAGTGTCAGAGAACCTTTTATTTGTGAGCTATGCAAGAATTTCTGCCAAAACGGTCTTTTTTGTGTGAGGTATGCAACAAAGAATTCTCACGCCAGAACCTTTTAAGCAGACATCTGTTAATTCATACTGGTAAGAAGCCTTTTGAATGTGAGGTATGCAATAAGAAATTCTCACAAAAGAGCAACTTAAGAATCCATCTGTTTACTCACAGTGGTGATAAACCGTTTGTGTGTGATATATGCAACAAGAAATTTTCTACAACAAGCTCTTTAAACAGCCATCTGTTAACTCATACTGGTAAGAAACCTTTTGAATGTGAGGTATGCAACAAGAAATTCTCTCAAAAGAGTAATTTAAGAAGCCATCTGTTAACTCATAGTGGTGATAAACCGTTTGTGTGTGATATATGCAACAAGAAATTCTGTCTAAGAAGCCTTTTAAGCAGCCATCTATTAACTCATACTGGTGAGAAACCTTTTGAATGTGAGGTATGCAACAAGAAATTCTCGCAAAAGGGTAATTTAAGCAGCCATCTGTTAACTCATAGTGGTGATAAACCGTTTGTGTGTGATATATGCAACAAGAAATTCACTTTCAAAAGTTTTTTAAGCAGTCATCTGTTAACTCATACTGGTGAGAAACCTTTTGAATGTGAGGTATGCAACAAGAAATTCTCTCGAAAGGCCAATTTAAGCAGCCATCTGTTAACGCATACTGGTGAGAAACCGTTTGTTTGTGATATATGCAATAAGAAATTCTCTCTAAGGAGCAATTTAAGCAGACATTGGTTAAGTCATACTGGTGAGAAACCGTTTGTGTGTGATATATGCAATAAGAAATTCTCTCGAAAGAGCCATATAAGCAGACACCTGTTAATACATACAAGTGAGAAACCTTTTGAATGTGAAAAATGTAACAAGAAATTTTCTCAAAAGGGCCATTTAACCAGCCATCTCTTAATTCACTCTGGTGAAAATCCTCTTGCATATGAGATTATGAAACATTAAGTTCTCTTAAAAGGGTGATTTAAGAAAGCATCAGTTAATTCACACTTATGAGAAATCTTTGAGTGTGAGATACGCAACAAGAATTTTTCTTAAAAATATGATTTAGTCAGACATTTCTTAATTCACACTGGAGAGAAAGCCTTTCAGTGAGAAATTCTCTCGGATATATGCTTTAAGCAAATATCTTTTAATTCACTCTTAAGCGAAACCTTTTTTATGAGAGGTAATGTTCCAAGATATTCTTTCAAAAGATTTGTTAAATGAAGAATCTGTTAATATCATACTGGCGAGAAAATTTTTATGTGAGTATAACATAAATCAACTTCAAAAAGGCTGGCTAATGTCTGAATTTTGCCCCTAAAATTTGTTGATTGCAGATAACTAACTTGCAGAAATAAAAAATTAATTTTTTCCATTTATTACAATGCACAAAAAGAACAGTGACACAAAAAATTTGTCTATTAAACCAGTAAATCGGCACGTCAGAAACTCTACCATGAGCCATGGCAAACATAGTTTTATTCTTAACATGCTTTATTTTATATGAGAAATAATACAATCTCTATTTTATTACACTTATAATCTGTAAAATTTTATATTATATTAATTCATAGCATAAAAATTAAAAATAATTTGTTTAACCTGATTTTCTATAATAAAATTTTTCGATGGTAAAATTGATTTTCTTATCAATATTTAAGCTGAACATAATAGTTTTGAAAAGGGTATGGTCCCCTAATTTACCCATAATATTGAAAAATAAAATGTGTGTTAATGTGTTTCATACACTGTTTGTTATTTTGAAAGGTAGCAACAGTCTGATGATATTTTCAATATAAGTAAAAGATGGTAAAACTATTTTAAAATTAAGGTTTTCTAATCAGGTTTATATTAAAAAAAGTATTCTAATTTAATTGTCACGTCATTACTGATATCTGTAGTAATCTTTTAAGTTCCTTAATTACAAAATCGCCCCTTCTGATTATTTATCAGTAAGGGAATAATAGGTTAGTGTGAGTTTTAAATGCCGTTAAATATTATAAAATAAAAGAATGAAATATTTGCTTACCACAGCGAATTCTATCGCTAAATTTTTCCATAATATTGATTTAAAAAAAATAGACTTTGGTATTGCTCATGCCCATCTGGCTATGACTTAACTCTTTCGAATTATGCAGATTGCCATGTAATGCAGGTGAGATACTGAGCTTTACTATGCCTCATTTGCTATTGAAAATGAATTATGTGATAGTCAATCAGGGTCACTTTTCTTCATTTTTACGAAACCTTGATCCATTATGTCATGGTGGAACATTCACGAATTCTTTCCCATAAGCTGCAAACACACACTAATGCATCTGTCTATATTTTTTAGATCAAAACTCTGCCTCTAATTCAAATGATGTAGCAAATTTAATCTTTTTTTTCACTCTTGGTCCAAAGTTAGTCTGATTGACTGTAGCATTTATAGTTTCTTCAAAAAGACGCACAGGTACTACTTGTTTATCCCGTCGACCAAAAAACTATCGCCAAACTATAAGATTACATGCCAATAATGGATGATTGTAAATGTCACATTGACTTGACATTTACTACGATACACGTGTTTGTTATGTCATCAAAGGATTTTTAATGCAATTTTTTATTTGTGCTTTTTTTGTATTTTGCTAATTTTTTGTTCTTTTGTTATGTAACATAAAAATTACATCAATTTATATAATTTGGGGAACAGTTTGGCGATTTGTATAATTTGGCGAAATGGGTCGACGGGATAACCAAGAAGTACGGATGCTCAAAATAATTTCCTGATAGATTTCCTCAATATAATTTCATCAATAATAATATCATCTATGTGGATAATCTTTCGTGGTTTTACTTTGCATTATTTGAAGAAATTACTAAATGACAAATGTATGAAATTCTGAGGATTCCTGAAACATGCTCTCTGTTGATTAGGGAGTGCAAAGTATATTTATTATATGTTTACATTTCGTATAGTGTCGGTTATATAAATTCTCTTTTTCAAAAGAAAATAAAGTTTAATTTTTAAGGGGACCTTATAGTTTCAGCTAGTTGGGAAGGCCTTCCAAATAGCTTAAAATCAACAAGCCCCACCCAAAGGGAGCTTATTATCGAGATTTAGAAAAATTATTGAAAAACCCATTTTTAACA
Organism: Maratus speculifer; assembly: GCA_964019185.1. NCBI lineage: Eukaryota > Metazoa > Arthropoda > Arachnida > Araneae > Salticidae > Maratus > Maratus speculifer. Next base: position 357,900,116 of record OZ025296.1, read on the forward strand.
CTTTCCAACAAAGTTGAAAAGTGTTTTTGATTTCGGTTTGTCAGGCCTTCTGTCCACGTTCTAGCTCTTGTAAATATACTCGGATTAGCGTGAAAATTTTAGACGTAATTGACGTTTACACTTGCACGAACACTATTGAAAATGAAGCTTATATCATAATTACTTTATTTACGGGCACAGTCAAAAGTTTACCTGTACATTACGGCTTATGGGGAAAAATTGTTTCAAAGGAATTTTAAAGTTGTTACACCTGGTCAAATATATTCAAATTTATATGCAACTTCATAGTTAAAGAAAATATGTATTGTGTAAAATATGCTGTGAAAAGAATAGTTATTATTCATTTATAGGGCCAGACAAAAAGAATTCCATTGCATAAAAGGGGGGGGGGGATTTTAGCCACATATTTGAATTATGGTAAACAATTGCATGTATAAACAAGTTGATGTACGTCACCGAGGCGTAATATAAGTTTTTTCAGGTATAATACATAGCAATTACAGGGACACACAAAATATTTGAAATAGTATATTCTATTCGAATTACTTTATATTATGGATGATGGTAGTTGGATAGACTAAATGCAATTTAAATTATAATTTGTGCTTTTTGGTTTCACTAAATGTATGCACTTTACATGGTGTGTGTGAATGATAATAGTAACACAATTTAGAGGTACTAGGTTACACAAAGAGCTTGGAGATGTTACTGATATCAGCATAATTTACTTAAAGGTGGTTTTTAATAAGATTAACCATAACACATTGAACTGCAGTCAGTTTACTAAGAAATATTTGTAGAATATAGATAGGACAATCAAAGAACTAGATACAGTATCGGCTGTGGATGATAATTTCTGGACATATGATTTAAGTAGTTTAAAGAGTATTTTTTAAATTAAGTTTTAGTAAAATACTTTAGAGTAATAAAGGTATTAGGTAAACTACAGGGCTAAACAAAAAATATTTAAGTATATTTCCATTTGTTAGTATAAACTTCCGAAAAAAACATTTCAACCAGCTATGCATTTTCTTGCTAAACTAAATTACCTCATTATATAATATATATATCAACGACAGATTAAATTACAGGGTTGTTCAAAAGTATTAGATTACATATTTGGCTATTGACGGTAACTCCTTATTTCCCTAGATAACGAATGTTTGTAACAGTGTATAGTGTGTTTGTAACAGTGTATAGATATATATGTAAGAATACGTAAATATATTGACTAAAATTATCTCCTGTTGCCAAAACCTCTATTTTTCTGTTATCTCTCCTTGCCCTTTTCTCATATGATGTAGATTTACTTATTCTACCAACAAATTTTATAAAATTTTAAAATTCATAAAATAAGGCATAAAAATTATTTTCTTTTTCCGCATTATTTGGAGATTGTTTGTAAAGTTATTCAATTAATAATCTACATACCCAGTGACATAGATAAGGAGGGGCAGGGCAAGGAGGACGCTCGCCCTGGGTGCCGAGGCCAAGGGGCGCCAAATTGAAAAAAGATTAAATAAAAATTATCTCCCACATTTTGACAAAAAAATTATGAGTTTTTTTTGTATGAGTTATGTGAGAGTTTTATTTAGTACAATATTTTTATATCCAAATAATGAAGAAGGAAAAGCTTCTATACGTATTTCTAAGGATGGCTCAACACACTTGGTACCCAAGATATTATGCACCTGAATTAAGGCGCAAAGTGATTAAATAGGAGGCGCCAAATAAAGAGGAGCGTTAAACCTAAATTATTTCACATACTTTGAAAAAAATGTAAGTTGTTAACTTTTTCTTTTGTGTGTGTGTGTGAATATTTTGAAAAATACAATGTAGGTGATGGGAATGGAAAGATCCAGCGTTGCTAATAGCTGATGAAGGCTTGCATCTACTTTGTCTCTCCAGCTTATAAATAAAAAAAGCCTTTTAATAACTTGAAGTCCTATCGACAAGCTGACCCGGCCGTAGATTTTTCCAACGAACCGCGAATGATTAAAACTTCCATTCATATTAAAATTCTAGAAATAATAACGAGTCTCTAAAAACGTATCTCAGGAATTGGTCTTCATTGTCTTCAGAAGCATATACAGGATTTTCTAACCACTATAATCGCTAAAAACCCACATTGAAATTTTTCGTTTTCAAAATGAATCTCCGACACGGGCCAAAATCTCTGCATCTCGCATAGCAGGTGTGCTGCGCATCAGCTGGAAAATCTTAAGAGAATCGTAAAATGAGTTTAAAGAAAAAAAAATCGCAGAAATCGGGTCCATGAAACATTAAAAATATCCCTGGTGGTAGAAATTAGTACTAAAACTACACGGAAAAAACTATTTAGTTGATATTGCCAAATTTATTTGGTTACATCATTTGGTAAATGGAACTAGTTGCCTGGACTAAAATTTGTTTGAATCAAGTACAACTGTTTGTTTGATTGAATCAAATAATTTAGTTAGTTTACTTTTAGTTGAATACCACACTAATCGCTTTCTGAGGCTGCTGTCAGGCGTTTACGCACATGCGTAACAACCAAGTTCCCGTATAAAAACATTTCATATTTATTTACTTAGAAGGTGTCACAAATAAAAATTAAATTAAAGAGTTGACATGTTTCGGTTCATTAATAAGAACCGTATTCATAACATATAAAATCAGTAGAAAATTAAATGACACTGGATATAAATATAATTTAAAAATCAAAACAAAACATTGCGCCCGCTATGATCCTGAATATAGCCATTGCCAACCCGGCATATAAATATAATAAATTTTTACCATATATTAAATTTAAAAAGTATAAAATTAAAATTAAAAAAGTAGAAAAACTAAATGACTCTGGATATAAAGGTAATTTAAAACCCCCAAAACATAAAATATTGCGCCCTCTATGATTGTGAATAGCCAATGCCATCGCGGTTCCTCCTATTAGACTCATCCTTTAAATATTTATTAAGTAATTCTAACCACAAACTCGGAATGTCATAAGAATAAGAATCATTACAAACTCTATCCCTCCTAGAATATATCTCTATGGATTCACGGATGATTAATTTTCGGAATAAACTGGAAATGAACACTAATCTACTATCTTTAAAACAAATTTTAACCCCCCTCTTTAAAAACAATCTTGATAACGCAGTCTTATCCCTACCAAATTTTATGTCACATTCATGCTCTTTCTTTCTAACCCCAAACTTTCTACCTGTCATACCGATATAAAAATTAATATCCCCCTCTTCATTCTCATATGGAATTTCATATACCCCTGCTAGATCATCTTGTGGAACCGGATCAAAAGCTCTGTATAGAAGATGTTTTAACTTAGGAGGTGGCTTAGCAATTAATTCTATTTTAAACTTTTTTAATTTAGCTTTAAGCCTCTCAAAATTACTCTTTATATAAGGAAACGATAGCCTTTTAACCCCAATCTCTTCCCCCTTCTCACAGGCATTATCAACCAAATTACAATTAACCTGAGAATTATTTTTATCCCTATAATTTTTAACCAATTTATTAATTTTATCCTTTTTGTAACCATTCAACTTAGCAATATTAAAAATATAATTCAACTCTTCATACAAAAATTCATCAGAACAAATAATAAACGCACGATTAACCATGAACCGGAATGTAGAAAACTTATACCCAAAGGGTGAATACGCAGAAAATGGAATAATATGCTGACTAGCTATATCTTTCCTGTAAACTTTCCTTTTTAACATAGAACCCTCTCTAATAAGCCACACGTCTAAAAATGAAATAGCACGATCATTTTCCAATTCAAACGTAAATTGAATATTCCTATCCAGTTTATTAACTTCATCTACAAAAACAATGAAAGACTCAACTCCCCCCTCCCAAATTAAAAACACATCGTCAACATACCTCTTCCAAAATTTAGGAACTTTCTCGAACTTTGCGAAAATATTCTCTTCAAAAGGCCTCGAGGCCTTTTGAAGAGAATATTTTCGCAAAGTTCGAGAAAGTTCCTAAATTTTGGAAGAGGTATGTTGACGATGTGTTTTTAATTTGGGAGGGGCCTCATGACGCCTTTTGAAGAGAATATTTTCGCAAAGTTCGAGAAAGTTCCTAAATTTTGGAAGAGGTATGTTGACGATGTGTTTTTAATTTGGGAGGGGGGAGTTGAGTCTTTCATTGTTTTTGTAGATGAAGTTAATAAACTGGATAGGAATATTCAATTTACGTTTGAATTGGAAAATGATCGTGCTATTTCATTTTTAGACGTGTGGCTTATTAGAGAGGGTTCTATGTTAAAAAGGAAAGTTTACAGGAAAGATATAGCTAGTCAGCATATTATTCCATTTTCTGCGTATTCACCCTTTTGGTATAAGTTTTCTACATTCCGGTTCATGGTTAATCGTGCGTTTATTATTTGTTCTGATGAATTTTTGTATGAAGAGTTGAATTATATTTTTAATATTGCTAAGTTGAATGGTTACAAAAAGGATAAAATTAATAAATTGGTTAAAAATTATAGGGATAAAAATAATTCTCAGGTTAATTGTAATTTGGTTGATAATGCCTGTGAGAAGGGGGAAGAGATTGGGGTTAAAAGGCTATCGTTTCCTTATATAAAGAGTAATTTTGAGAGGCTTAAAGCTAAATTAAAAAAGTTTAAAATAGAATTAATTGCTAAGCCACCTCCTAAGTTAAAACATCTTCTATACAGAGCTTTTGATCCGGTTCCACAAGATGATCTAGCAGGGGTATATGAAATTCCATATGAGAATGAAGAGGGGGATATTAATTTTTATATCGGTATGACAGGTAGAAAGTTTGGGGTTAGAAAGAAAGAGCATGAATGTGACATAAAATTTGGTAGGGATAAGACTGCGTTATCAAGATTGTTTTTAAAGAGGGGGGTTAAAATTTGTTTTAAAGATAGTAGATTAGTGTTCATTTCCAGTTTATTCCGAAAATTAATCATCCGTGAATCCATAGAGATATATTCTAGGAGGGATAGAGTTTGTAATGATTCTTATTCTTATGACATTCCGAGTTTGTGGTTAGAATTACTTAATAAATATTTAAAGGATGAGTCTAATAGGAGGAACCGCGATGGCATTGGCTATTCACGATCATAGAGGGCGCAATATTTTATGTTTTGGGGGTTTTAAATTACCTTTATATCCAGAGTCATTTAGTTTTTCTACTTTTTTAATTTTAATTTTATACTTTTTAAATTTAATATATGGTAAAAATTTATTATATTTATATGCCGTGTTGGCAATGGCTATATTCAGGATCATAGCGGGCGCAATGTTTTGTTTTGATTTTTAAATTATATTTATATCCAGTGTCATTTAATTTTCTACTGATTTTATATGTTATGAATACGGTTCTTATTAATGAACCGAAACATGTCAACTCTTTAATTTAATTTTTATTTGTGACACCTTCTAAGTAAATAAATATGAAATGTTTTTATACGTGAATGAAAAAAGGTGAAGTGATTTTGTTTTAGTTTTTGAAAAAACGAAAGCTAACAACAGTTTTAACCAAGTTCCCGTCATGCATTGCAATATTTATTTGCTTCTGCTTCTCGTTATCCGTTATGGTGACCGCTGTCGAATGACGATGTTCTATTCATGAAGAGTTTTCAATATGTAAGTAGCTTTGTACTTATATTTTTTTCTTTAATTGTATATAAAAGTTAGTACACAAAAATAAATGTTTTGTATTGCAAATATTATAAGGCGAAAATGACGTACAATGGGTTATAAAATATAACCATACTATTGTCTCGCAGGCCTTGATTACCGAAAGAAAATTTTGAAGTGGCACAAAATTTACATTGAGTTAATTCTACTTTAAAATGCTAGTTTGTTTTTCAAATTATCGATCTTGCAGTATATATTAAGAAGTATTTCATAAAAATAGCTTTCATAACAAATAAATTTTTCATGTAATAGATTAAATTCAACCACCTGATTACAATTCTTCAGCTTGTTCCTTAATTTAGATGTATGTTTATTTTGTACACTAAGTTTAAGTAATATTGAATTTGGCTTGTATGAACAACATAAAATATTGATACTTTATTTTCATATCAAGATTTCAAAATATTGATATTTTATAGTGCATACATTTTGAATTCAAGCTTTTAATCCAAATTACACATTTACGATCATACCATGCTAAATCCTTTTAGCATATTTTTCTCGATTGTATTCAATTTTAATGTAAGAAGAACATAAAAAAAAGTTGTTTGCTGAAATATGTGTGAATTTAACTGAACCACTCTTTTGAATAATATTCGTAAGCATTGGTAAATTTTCGAATATGTTGAATTTGGAAAAAAATTCTCGAATGAAGGGGGGGGGGTGACATGACACTGAGCTTCCCATAGCTTCAGAGGTTAATCAGGCCCTGACAATTTATGGAAGATTCTGAAATCTTATTACCATAAAATTCCGATTGTACCCTCCCCCCTTTTTTTCAAAATTAAAAGCAGTTAAATTGTGGAGGGAATTTATAATCAAGATTAAAAGTACCTTTTTTATCATTAATTTAGAAGTGAATAAAATAAATACAGGAGTGACAGTCTTCCATCTTTCAGCAGTTTTCTGATTTGTAAAAAATAAAAATAAATGCTCCTCCCCCCCTTCCGCCACCTTCATTTCTCTGAAATAAATTTCACCATCCAAAAATCTTTAAGAAAAATTCAAAAACTTAACTTTTTTTTTCAGATGCATTTTTTTATTTGTAATTCTACTGCAGCAATGTTTATTCAATCATCTAATACCCCCCTCCCCTCAAATACTGCTCACTCCTCCCTCCCACTCTCTGGTACCAAACATGCATAACTTAACTTATAAAACTCTTTCATTTTAAATATCTTAATTCACAATATACTATACAAATATACTGTAATTACAATAAATAATCTATCAGCTAAAATGTTAATTATTTATTTACATTATTTTTTGCATTTGTCAGGCAACTAATCCCCCCGCCCTTTTCTCTCCAGCGGCATTAAAAATGTAAAGTTCTCTGTATTCAGTAGGTCAACCAATCATTAGAATTTATCCATGGAAAAAAAAGGAATTTTCTAAGAATGAGAGGGGGGGGATCTGTTTTCTTGTAGTTTGACTCTTTTTATTCCTTTTCTATGCATTAAAATTCTTTAATTATCTTAATTTATTCTGCCATGTTTGTAAATCTCTAACCAGTCATTTAATAAGTAAATTATTTGATAATTAAAATAGTAAATTAAAAAGTAATTTAATAAGTAATCAGTCAATTAATTATTCTCTTCTCCAAATTTCTGCTTAATCTCTCTTTACTTTTCCAACTTACAAACTTTAAAGGTTTAGTACTCTTACACTACTAGTACGCTACTTTTACATTGAACATGAATAGTTATTTTTGATTTCGTAAACTTTTATCCTTTACCATAATTTATGTTCAGGGTTATTTTAAGGATCATCAAATTTATAAATTTCCTCATAACCTGATAGGGGGCTGTGCAAGTATAATGTTATCAACTTTTTGGTAATTTTGAACCCCCTCCTCCCCTTTTGGTATCGTATATTATCAACATTCAACCCCCTTTCCCTCCCTTCAAATTTTTTTTTGTTTCGAGTAATACAATACTCGCTAAATTTATTTTTAGCATACTTTGTTGATTCAAATGAAGAGAAGGCAATAAAATATTGTTTTATTCAAATAACACTTAAAAGAAATAATTTCTATTTAAAGGTATTTCATAGTAGCTTTTTCTTACATAATGGGTTTGACAATAATAGTCTTGTTTTACCTGTCCCAAAGGGAAAGGATAGTCTTGGGAGACAGATAGAAATTCCTATTAACAAAACAAGTGGACAACATTCTTTTTCTTTAATTTATTAGTAAATGCAATCTTCATTTCAAATATACTTCACATAAAGTTCCTCGAACTGTGATAAGAATATATGCATACACAAATGAAGATGAATAAGAATATCAAACGTTAGAGTATCCCACATTTTAGAATTAATTTTATAATAAATTAATGATTTTAATAGTAACTTTTGTATTTTCATAAAAATGGGCTATAGGCTAGAATAAGATAATATACTATTTTGAACTAAAGACCATATTGCAAATAAAAGAGATAATTTTGATTAGATCAAAAATTATATCAATATCAAAAGGCAAATCCTCCTCCCATTGAAATATATTAAGGTATCAATCATGTGCCACGCCTCCCATTTCCGCTAAAATGATAAAGTTATATATGTACAGCTCCTAACAGAAAGTTTGAGACAATCATGACAGATTTTCTTTTCTGTTTTGCAGATTCTTTTTCATTGAACCTTTATTTTGCTTCATATTATGTTTAACTTCATACTGTGTTATTATTTAAAATAGGGATGCACAACCTGTGGCCCGCGGGCCAAAAGTGGCCCTCGATGAGTTAACGTGTGGCCCGCGAGTTTCGTCAGTTTACAATTGGAGAAAATTGCAATTTTTTGTGCATATGCCGCAGGAAAAAAATTGTAAAAGTTTGTCAATTTACCGAGGGAAAATATAAAATTTCGTGATTTAAGAAACGCAAATTTCGTTTATGGGCACGGAAAAATCGCGAATTTCATTCATCAAGTGCGAAAAAAATCGAGTTTCATTGATGAGGTTCAGAAAAATAGTAAGTTTCGCTCATCAGATTGGGAAAATCACGGATTTTGTCCATGAGACTCTGGGGGAAAAAATAGCGAATTTCCCCGATTGGACACGGAAAAATCGCGAATTTTCTTGTCCATGCACGAAAAAATCGCGGATTTTGTTGGACGGATGCGAAAAATCGCACATTTCGTTAATCAAGCAAGAAAAAAATCGTCAGTTTTGTTGATCGTCGAAAAAATTGCAAATTAAATTCATCGGATGGTAAAAAAATCACACATTTCGGTTTATCGCGTGAAAAAAATTTCAAATATTGTTAATAAGGCACGGAAAAATCGCAAATTTAGCGATGACGCGCGGAAATATTGAAAATTTCATTGATCAGCTGCGGAAAAAAATCGAGTTTTCGTCAGTTTATCAAGAGAGAAAAAATCGCGAATCTCATCTTGCCGCGTAAAAGATGCAGATTTCGTCAATGTTAGTACAAAAATCGCCAATTTCGGTACCCGGTCGTGAGAAAAATGTGTATTTCATCAATTAACAGCGAAAAAAGCACACATTTCTTCGATCGAAGACCGAACAATTGCGAGTTTAATTGGTCGCATTCCGAAAAATAGCAAATTTCGAGACGGGAATATTGAGAATTTTGTTGATCATGCACAGAAAAATTGCTAATTACGTGGACCAGACTCTAATGAAATTGCGAATTTCATCGATAGGCTTTGTAAAAACGCAAATTTCATCAATCGGCTTCGTTAAAATCACGAATTTTGTCAATCGGTTTAGGAAAAATCGCGAATTTTATCGATCGACTTTGTAAAAATCGCGAATTTTGACGATTGGCTTTGTAAAAATCGAGAATTTTAAAGATCAGCTTTGTAAAAATTGAAAATATTGTTTGATTAGGCGCCGAAAAGTCGAGATTTTTGTCGATCAGATGTGGTAAAAAATAAAAAATTTCGTCGATTGGCTTTTTGAAAATCACGAGTCGTCGATCGGATTCGTAAAAATGGCAAATTTTGTTGATCAGACAAGGAAAAATTGTGAATTTTCTCGATCAGTTTCATAAGAATTATGAATTTTGCTGATCAGGCAGGTAAAGATTATGAATTTTCTCGATCAGCTTTGCAAAAAATGTGAATTTTGTCGATTGGTATTGTAAAAAGTGCAATTTTGGTCGATCAAGCATGAAAAAAATTACAAATATTATTTATCAGGCGCAGAATATCGGGAAATTCATTGATCAGGCGAAAAAAAAATCTTGTTGATCGGCTCCTCCTCTTTTCTTCGTTCATAAAGTTAACTTTTTTTGGCACCAGCCATTTATGCTTGTTTTTAGCACTTTTAATATAACAAAACATACGCCTCTGAATTATGTCAAGGAATATTTTTACATCTAGAAAATATTCCTTGCTATATCTGTTATATATAAAAATGTAAAAACTGCTGATATATCCTTACCAACTGAGTTGGGTATTTTTACTGGGTAAGTGAACTTAAATGGTCTCCCCTTCCCCAAACACACACACAGACACTCTCCTCTCTCTTTTTTTTATCCAATTGCAAGGCTACAGATCATCTCCTCTAAATTTAATTCTTTCCATATTATTGATGTAGCCCTCGACCACCCAGATATATTTGAATGTGGCCCTTCTCTTCAAAAGGTTGTGCACCCCTAATTTAAAACAAAAAGTTAAAATTTATTATTAGGGGAGAGTGTTGTACCTTTGGACAGTTTTCACATTTTAATTTTATTTCAATGATTCTAAACCGAATTAAAATTTGAAGGCAGCATTTCAACGCACCAACATTTATCTCTGTAATATACTTTTAGAAATTCAGGCAGTTTGAAAATAAAAAATTGCCAGCCACTCATTTAAAATAAAGAAGGCAAACTGTCCCAAGGTACTATTGGGTGTTGTACCTTGGGACATACTGCATAATTTAGGCAATATATATATATAACTAATTAATATTTTTGTACAATAACTAATATAATATTTTGTAGAATAACAATAACAATTTTATACCAACAAAACTTTCTTTTTAAGGAATTGGGAAATAAAACTCAAGTTTTCACCATTGGCAAGGACATCAACTAACTTAGATAAATAGAACCATAGAAGGGAACAAAAATTTCCCAGATACTATTGCAAGAAAATAATTTATTTGGTCTAGGAATTAATTTGTGAGGTTTTACAAGGGATGACATAACTAGCTTACTGTTCCATAGTTTCGTTTGTACAAACATGCATTTAAAACTACTGTTATTGCACGTTCAGTTTAGTGTATGCCATTTGGTTTAAGTGTAAACAACAATAATTTTTATCCAACTGAAAATGTCAAATTTTGTGCCTGATAAAGTGTTTTTGCAGGGGGTTCTTCTTCATTACTTTAACATGATGAAAAGTGCTACGAAAGTCATCATATTTTGGTGGATTTTTATGGTGACCATACTCTAGCTGAACAAACATGTCACAAGTGGTTTGCACGGTTTAAAAGTGGTGATTACGGCTTGGAAGACCAAGGACAACCTGGACAATAAAAAAAATTTGAAGATGAAGAATTGAGAGCATTGCCTAAGATTTTTTACACCTCTGTGTATTTTAAAGCATACGGTATGTTTTTTGTATTAATGCTTTGAAATATTCTATAAAATGCCATACTTCGCTGCTAGACCATGAAATTTTGTTTTTAGAAATTTAAATATGGTTTATATCAAATATTGTAATATGGTCATTTCCATTAAAACATGTCATGTCTGTCACACAGCCAAAAATCGGTTTGCTTGTTGGCCATCATAAGTTTCGAAAAGTTTACTTCGCCTTATTCAACTGATGAGATATCTGCGATAAAATAAGTCACATTTTCCGTTCTAAAATACTGGTAAAAAAAAATCTTTGTGTGTGACAGACATGACATGTTTTTATGGAATTAGCCATATGTGCAGAAGCAGGATTGGTATGGTTTAATATAAATTAAAGAAAGTTTTTTTAATGCAATTATTGGATGTAATTCTGCATTTAACATTTTATTTCAGCTGTAAGTACTGCATATAACGGATCTAGGTCATGTTTATGTGTATAAAATGAAAATCAGTGTGTGTCGATGAATATATCTATTGTTCTAAAGAAAAAGCTTTAAAAATGTGAATTTATGAAAGATAAAATAGATTTAAAATATTCAGTAACTAAGATCAAAATATAAAATTGAATAATAGTATTCAAAATTTAGATGCTATTTTGGCATTTTAATATTTTTATTTTCAAACTTTTTTTAAAAATTAAATTCTTGATAATTTTATTCAGTTACTTCTTTATTCTTAAATTTATTTGCACAAAAAAATTAATGGCTCCTTTCCACTCACAAATTTATTAATTCACCATTTATTTTTTATTTTATTACTATTCAATATCCAAATTATCCAATGAAAGTATTACAGACCAAGGATAAGGATAAGGACCAAGGTTAAGGATAAGGATTGTCAGAAGAACTTACTTCTGGTTTTTCTTAGAAGACATTTATATTTTATAAGTAACTGCCATGCCATATTTAAAGTTTCTTGACACTTTTGCACAATGCTATGGTGAAATAATATAAATCGCCATTTTGAATGTTTTTTGCTTCTGCAACCCTCTGTTGATTCTATCAGCCTTATAAAATATGGTTTGTGTTTGTTATATTTTAACGAGTTCTATCACCAGTGGTGTAGTCCTAAAAATGACAGATAGTATATGCTCTCAGCAGAGGGTATACGCTCAAGGGAGAAGGTATACACTTAAAGTGTATATAGGTTTTTTTAGAAATACAGGACATACGGTGTTCCTTAAAAAAATCCTGAAGGTATACAGCGTATATACCCTGGCATACTCTCTACTACGTCCATGTCTATCAAAATCAATTGACTTTTGAAATAGATTTGATACTTGCTGAGGGTTGGAAAAAAATCATGATTTTTTAGAATGCTATTTTTAATTATTGTGTTTTCATGTTTTTACAATACATGGATCAGTTTTTTTATAATAAATAACTAAAAAAGAATAAATATTTATAATTTATAAAAATAACATAAGAAATAATTATATAGTTAAAAAAATACTTATATACTAGTTATTGATTGGTACTAAAAATTAAACATCCAGGCTTTAATCTAAAGCCATTCTATTATTTTGTAATTGAATTGTACACACAAAAATATGAAATAAATTTAAATATGTTATAAATGAATAGAAAATGATAAAATTTAAAAATCAAATTAAATACAGTAGCTTCTCTCAAATCCCACAGCTTGGGACCAGAGGTTGTGCTGATTTTAGAATTTTGCAGATTTCTGGTGATTGCTTTGTTTATATTTTTTAAAAAGTAATTTGAATGTAATTAATAATAAAATCAAAAGTATAATGAATGCTTTCAACATACTTAACTATTAAAATAAGTAATAAACTAAAATAATAAAAATTTAGATAATTTTTAAAATGATTAAAATACTAAAAGCAAAGATCAAGTTAATAATCAAAAATGTACAATTAAATATTCATTATAAAGATCAACTGTATTTTTCCTAAATTATTCAATGAAACTTGCCTCATAAAGGTACATTACTAATTCACATCAGGATCATAAAATAATGAAACTTTATTTCAGGTTTAGCCAGACTTAGTAACTAAAAAAGCTTGATTAATACATAAATATATTTGGTAAGATTGTAATTACCAATGATATTAGCAATATCTTTATTTTTTCAGAAATAAATTATTCTTTTTTCAAGAAAGTATGAATTCAATAACCTTAACAAAAATTATAAATTAAAAAATGTATGGAATTGATATAAAACCGAAAAAATCAATTTTTGCACCTACATCTGAACTGAATTTTTCTATGTTTACATCCATAAAGTATGTGCAGATTTTAGGTGTTCGGATTTGAGGGAGTCTACTGTATTCATTTAATGCAAGCTATTTATTAAGGGATAAAAATCGCAATTCACTATTTTTTAAGCAAATGGGGATAAATTAGGGATTTAATTGTTTGAACAAAAACACTAATTTAGAAGCTTTGTCTATTTCTAATTTATTACGAAGTTTTGAATGAACTAGTCCAAAAGTAGAAAATTGTCTTTATACTTCAGCAGATGAAGCCACGGCTGTTGCTAATTGATAAATAAATTCAATTTTAATATCGCTGGTTTTCTCTACCTCCCATTACATAAAACGACTTCCACCAATCATAATATCAAGAATTTTTTTCTCAAGCAATGGTAATTTTTGGAATGGACCATTTTTTGCTTGAAAATGTTCTACAATGGTGAGAAGATTTGGACAATTTTCTTTAATGAATGCCAAACCTTCATTATTTTCCTCTACACTAAGGAAAATTTCATTTTTATTTAAAACAGAGGGATTTAATAAAACCTCAGCAAAATAGCAGTCATTAATAGCTTGTTCATATCTTGCTTTAAAGTTTGTAATTCTATCTTTATCTAATACATTTTCTAAATTTTACCCAAAATTTCCCTTTTATATGTGCATTCATGTGATATTGCAAAAAAAATTATTTAAATCAAGTGATTTTAAAAAAAAATCAGTTGATTTAAATCATGCCGCCAATCCTGCTTGCTGAGATTGCTTACAAGTCATCATTTAGAATGTTTTTTATGTGGTTTTTGGCATTTTAACACCTTTTTAAATTTTGAATTTTTGAGGAAATGTTGTGTGAGATCATTTATCTCTGTTAAGAACTACTATGCTAAATTTTATGTTTCTAAGCCCTTCAGTAATACAAAAATTGTCTTCTTAGAGCGTTTTTTGTTCCTATTCCCTTTTTGGAGTAGTGACACCAAATTAAGATATAAGCCTATGTTGGAGCAAGGACTGTCGCCATTTTTTAAAAATCGGTTCATTACTTGATGAGATTGCTTAAAAATTGTAATTTGGAACGCTTTTTGCTCATTTTCATTCTTTTTAAATTTTATGTATTTTGTGAAATGCTCTTAGAAATCATTTATGTCTTATAAATATTATCATGCTAAATTTTGTGTTTCTAGTCTTTCAGTAACATAGAAGTTGTATTTTTAAAATGTTTTTCCCCTGCACCACCCTTTAGGATAATTACATCTGCATAAGTGATAGCAAGGACTGTCACCATCCTTTTAAAATGATTATTTTAAAAATAGGTTTGTTACTTTCTGAGATTGTTTAAAAACTGCTTTTTAGAATGCTTTTTGAGCAATTTTACAATTTTTAAATTTCATATTCTTTAGGAAATGCTCTTAGAGATCATTAATATCTTAGAAATATTAACATGCCAAATTTTATGTTTCTAAATCTTTTATAAATACAAAAGTTGTATTTTTAGAACTTTTTTGCTCCTACACCCCCTAAAAGTGCTGTTGCATAGAGCTGTTGCAAACTGCATATATTCATTAACGTATAACGGGTATTCTCTAAAATACGAAATACCGAATCGTTTCTTTGAAATATCACTCGTTTGTAGTTACTGCCAATATGCCACTGAAAAAAATGAAACTAACTTCAAACTCTGTTTACGTATGTTTGTACAATTCATGAATGAAACCAGACAGTCGACGGATAAGAGATGCGAATTAGGTGCCAATCTGAGTCCTTTCAGCATGCGTATCGATCAGTTTGAATGTATCAGTTATTCTCAAATGATTTGTATTTCATAGGTCTTATTGATTTATTTATTATGGAAAGAAAAAGCAGTAAATTGTGAACATATTTTCCGCAGTATCAAGTGATAAAGCAAAACGTGATTTATGCCAAATGAAGTATTCAATTAAAGGAAGTTCAACGATAATTAAAAAAAAAAAAAAAAAAAAAACATTTAATAGTAAAGCGTCGTCTATCATAGGGATGCACAACCTGTGGCCCGCGAGGGGTTAACGTGTGGCCCGCGAACTTCGTCAATTTACAACTAGAAAAAATTACAATTTTTGTTCAAAAGTCATTGAAAAATATCGTAAATTTCGTTAATTTACCGCGGAAAAATTTAAAATTTCGTCAATCACTTAAGAATCGTGGATCGGGCACGGAAAAATCGCGAATTTCATTAATCAAGTGCGGAGAAATCGCAGATTTGTTCATCAGATATGAAAAAATTGCGAATTCTGTCCATGAGGCTCGAAAAAATAGCAAATTTATCAGATCGGACAAGGAAAAATAACGAGTTTTGTCGATCAGGCACAGAAAAATCCCGAGTTTTGTCAATTAAGAACGGAAAAATCGGAAATTTTGTCGGTCGGGCACTAAAAATCGCACATTTCATCGATAGAGCAAGAAACAATCATCAGATTTGTTGCTGATACACGAAAAATTGCAAATTAAACTCATCCGCTACGAAAAAATCGCATGTTTTTTCAGTTTGAAGTGAAAAAAAACTAGGGATGGGACGAATAGTGATTTGGCCAAATACCGAATATTCGGCCAAATTTTAAGCCGAATACAAGCATTTTTTTCTAATAAAGAAAATAACTTTTGATTATATATAATTTAAAAAATAGGAGCTCATTAATCATTACTATTCTTAAATGTGCTTTTAATTGTATTTTTAAATTTGAAAAACTTATTTTAACACAAAAAAATTAAGAAACTGCATTATATCCTTTCATCCTAATGAACATCAAATTCATTTCCAGTAAGTCAGGAAGGCAAGATATTTCCATTAAAATATGAAGAATATACTTCCTGTTTACAATCAAATGATACTTTTACCATTTCTTGCATCCAAAATCAATAATATTCTTAATCTCTCCCTTTCAGAACTCAAAAGAAGATTTTTTTCTGAAATAACCTTTAATAAAGCAAATTTTATCATTGAGAATTTGTGTCCTCGATGATAAAAAAATTTGTAATGAATGAGACTGTTCTGAAATAAGTTGCCGAGCTTTAAATTACAAATTATGTTAAAGCAAAATGTATGCTTAAAGTAGAATGCATATGTTAACAAAATCTTTGACATTTGAATCGTACATACAATATTCAACTCCAATATTCTACTTATTCAAGAAACATTTAAAAGATAAACAGAAATTGATAACAACATGAATGAAGGAAGATGTAAATTAAAAATATATATATAATAATATTACATATTTAAGTCAGTAATTATGCAAAGAGTTATTCAAAAGTGAAAAGTATAGAATAATAAAAAAATATTTTTGTTCAATATTTACAATTTGTATTTAAATATTTATAAAAACATGGTCATGAAGCAAGTTGCGTCATCTAATGAATATCTAGTTTGGCAACAGTTCTGTTTTCATATGTACTGTTGTACTTGGAATAGGGATATTTGATATTAAATCTAAAAAATGAATCTTCAGTAATACACTCAGTGAATGAATTTTTTCATTTCTTACTTTGAAAAAAATAAGTTATTAATTTCATAAGAGCTTTTATATGTGCATGGAATTTGCAGACATTAATAAATATTCGAATGTTTTAGAATAAGGCAGTGTATTTCTTTTTCTTTTCTATACCTTTTTATACGTTGAGTTGTAATTTGTCATTCCTTAATGAAGACATATGCCATACAATTGAATCTCCAATTTCCGCAGCATTTTCTAAAATATCACGTAACTTTTATAGGAAATACAGAAAGACTGTATATTTTTAGTATCTGAATAATTGTATATTTTGTAAGTAAGAATGAGAATGACTTCATAAAAATCCAAAATATAGCCAATTTTGGATATTTTTTTTAAAGAAAAAAAAAAGCAAGAAATGAAAAATTTTAAATCCTAAATTTATTTGGCAAGATATCTTTTACTATTCGGCGAAATTTTAGCAATATTCAGCCAAATATCTCTAAACATTCGGCTATAGGTATTCGGCCGAAGCATTCGGTCAACAAGCCTTCAATATTCGGCCAACTGAATATTCGGCAAAAGGGCCGAATAGTGGCCGAATATTCGTCCTGTCCCTAAAAAACAAGAATTTCATTGATCGGGAATGAAAAAATTGCAAAGTTCGTTGATAAGGCACGGGAAAATCCGGATTTTGCGATGATGCACGGAAAAATTGAACATTTTGTTGATCGGCTGCGAAACAAAAGATAGTTTTGGATATTTATCAAGAGAAAAAAATCGCAAATTTCATTTTGCCACGTAAAAAAAGGCAGATTTCATCCAAAATTATTTTAAAATCGTGAATTTTGTTGATTGGGTGAGGAAAAAAATGTACATTTTGTAAGCTAAAGGTGGAAAAATCGCAAATTTCGTTGATCAGGCTCAAATAAAATCGTGAATTTCGTCTATCCGGTGAGGAAAAATCAGGAATTTTGTCGATCAGGTGAAGAAAAATTGCAAATTTCGTAGATCGGCTTTGTAAGAATCGCAAAGTTCATTTATCAGGGGAAGAAAAATCGCGAATTTCGTTGATCGGCTTTGCAAAAATCACAAATTTCATCATCAGTTTTGTAAAAATTGCTAATTTCGTCAATCGGCTTTATAAAAATCGCGAATTTCAACAATAAAACTCGTAAAAATTACAAATTTCGTTGACAAGCTTCGTAAAAATTGGGAATTTCGGCAATCAGCTTCGTAAAAATCGCAAATTTTGTCGATTGGCTTCGTAAAAATCGACAATTTTGCTGATCAGCTTTGCAAAAATCTCAAATTTCGTTGATCGACTTCATAAAAATCGCAAATTTCGTCGACCGGCTTTGTAAAATTTGTGAATTTTGTCAATTGGTTTCATAAAAATCACGAATTTTCTCGACCAGTTTCGTAAGAATCACAAATTTTGTTGATCAGTCACGGAAGATCGATTTTCTTCGATCAGTTTCTTAAAAATTGTGAATTTTGTCGATCACTTTAGTAAAAAGCCAAAATTTGGTCGATCAGATATGAAAAACTGCAAATTTTGGTGATAAGGTGTTAAAAAGTAGGAATTTTAGTGATGAGGCGCTGAAAAATCTTGTTGATCGACTCCTTCCCTTTTCTTCTTTCACAAAGTTCACATTTTTTTCGGCACTAGCCACTTTGTTTTTTAGCATTTGAATAAAGTAAATTTTACTTTCCTGAATAAAGTCACAGAATATTATTATATCTTGAAAATAAGCCTTGCTATATCTGTTATATATGCAAATGTAAAAGCTGCTGATATATCCTTACCAACTGAATTGGATATTTTGACTGGTTAACTGTTTGAGCTCTGGGGTATAAATTTCTTCAAAATTCCAAATGTCACATTGGCACCAGTATTTTGCAAAGAAAAAAACCGGTTAACAATAAACACGAAAAATTGCGTTAAACCTTTTACAAATAAATTTGGTTGAATTTTCTGGTGCCATTGGGACATTTCGGAATTAAAATTATGTGGTAGAAAATTCTACCATCAGAGCTCACGGGGTTAAGCGAACCTATAGGGGTATCGCCCACTTCCCTCTGAAAACAGAAATTTTATCCGATTATAGGTCACAGATCACCTTCGAAATCAAATTCTCTCCATGTTATTGATGTGGCCCTCGACCACCCAGACATATTTGTAAGTGACCCTTCTCTTGAAAAGGTTGTGCACCCCTAGTCTATCACATTATAGTTTGGTTGCATCAAAACAAAACCATTGTTACTGCCATCATTGAACCAGAGCTTAGTAATAATGATGAAAATGTTGCAGTGAGCAATGTAAATTTTCTGAACATTTTCAAGAAATTAAGTTTTAAAAGTTACAGGTTTGATTTAAGTATATTATTTTCCTATAAAAATATCTTTGCATACGTATTTATATTTTATATTTAAAAATGTTTTTATGATAAATTTTTTTTTCTATGTTTTTTTGTTGATTTTAAAAATATATTTGCTGTTTGTTTTTAAATTTCATATCTGAAGAAAAAAAGCTATTTTATAATATATAAATAAAAATTTTCAGCGATAATAATGGATTGAAGTACAAATGTAGGTGTGTGTTTGATAGGACGATCACATAAGAAATAAAACATTGTTTTTAAATTATTCCAGAAATTAAATTTTCATGACACATAATTACACATATTTTGTTATTGTAAAATTAGTGAGAGATTTGCTTGTAAAAACATTGTTTGTGTAATTACATCTCATATTTTTATTGTATAAATTTTCAAAGCTTTTACTCTTGCTAAATTGCTTTCTCCGATTATTCTTTATTTTCATAAGTAATAAATTCTTCAATTTAGACATGTCGTACTCAATTATGTATCGTTTTTAATTTTGTTTGCCAAAAAAAATTAGAAACTTGATTAAATCTGTGTTTTATGGACAGATAGATGGCAGCATATAACAATATGTGACGAGTAAAAAAGGCTAATTTTTCCAAATACTCATGTTCCATATGTAACTAGATTTGTTGCTGTTATGTAGTGCATACGATGATTTTTAATAGTCGGTTTCTGAGCAGTAACAAGTAACGATAATTTTTAAACGGGTAGTCAATTTAAAAATAACGCCATCACACGGGTATTTATTTAGTCGTTAGTTTTACAATACTACAGTTGCGGGTAAAAATTTGATAGCGACAAAAATAACCTGGAATTGTCAGTTTTTTTCTATTTTTATGTGTTTCATTTGCAGTTTGAGAAAAGTCTGTTCCACCTTACGACTCACTTCATCAGAATCGCTCCAATACAAGATAGTTACTTGCTTTCCAGGCAACTCTCTTCGAGCCATAGGATAACATGGAGACACCTGGAATTTGAAGCGATTTTGATCCGTTATGTATATAGCACATTAAAGAGTAGTGACACCTACATAAGATTGAGCCTATATCAGAGTAAGAACCGTCGCCATCATTTAGGCATCATTATATTTTAAATCTGTTTGTTATTTTCCGGGATTGTTTAAAAATCGCTTTTTAAAACGCTTTTCATACATTTTCGCCCTTTTTTAAATTATATATTTTTTAGTAATATTTTTAGTGGTAAATTTTACCTTATAAGTAAATAACATGCCAAATTTCATGTTCTAGGTCCTTCAGTGACACAAAAATCACATTTTTAGAACTTTTTTGCTCCTTCACCCCTTTTGGGTTGGTGGCATCGAAGTAAGATATAGCTTATGTTTGAATCAAAACAAGCACCGTCATTTTGGTACTATTACTTTTGAAATTGGTTTGGTAGGTCTAGAGACTAACATCTACAAATAAACAAACTTTACCATTTTATAATACAGGTATAAATACAAGCGTTGCATTATACAGGAAAATTTCATTATTTCTACCAAAATTTTTAATCAGCAATCTTCATTATGATTTTATTTAACATTTTTTATAGAAAGGTACGATGAAGATATTATTTTCAAAATAGTGGTAGGACCAATAAAATTTCCCTATATAATTCAACTTTTTGAATATATTATGTAAAGCTGTATTTTTTGCATCATTTAAGTATATAGAATGTAGCCTTTAAACTAAATTAATAATACTTTAACTAAGATTTTTTTTTTTTAAGTTATAGGTCAAACCTATGGTCAACAACTAGCAGACTGCAGTCCACATCAGGAATCTTTGAAAAGACTTTTCGCATTAGCTGTTCACGCTATGAAGCAAACTATAAAAAACTGGCTCAAGACTGCACATATAATTTTTTTGCATTATTATTTAAACATATAACTGCCTTTTCTATTTTAGTATGTATATGTAAAAATTTCAGAAAAAATACCTGACTTTTCTGTTTTATATTATATGCTTGTATGTAAAAATTACAAATCAAAAGTAATAAGTCATTGCTTTACTTATTTTGTATTTTATTTTTTATTTATTTATTTATTTATTTATTTTTTTTGTTCAGTGGACCTTAATAAAATTTTTCAACAGTATTCTGACAATTAAAATTACTTGTGAGAAGATAAATATATTTTTTCTTTTTAGTTAGGTATGATTATTAGTAATTAAATAAACAATCAAGTAATTAAAGTTATTTCACTTATGCATTTTTTTCAGATATTTTACTTCAATATTTTTTCTACCTCTTTCTAAAGAATATTAAATTTTTAAAACAAATTGCATACCTCTAGAATTTTAACAATCAGTTGGTGATGATTCTAGGGAAAAAGTGCCAATGTGCTATACTTTTAAAAAAGTAGCACATTTAAATTTATCTTATAAACATAACCAAATTCTTCTAAAACATATCAAAATACATTAACACAGCTTAATACAACAGTCCTTGTTAATTAGCATATTGCGTATTATAAATTTTTCACAGAATTGATCGTTCTACACATTGTTATGTCTGATCCAAATCATCATTATATTGCTGATTTAAAACTTATTTACTGTAATAATAGCAATTTTTTCATTAAATTAGGGAATATAGATAGTATACAGTTAATAGTTCTTAAATTAGGAAATAAAGTTAAACTAATGTATCAAATTTAGTCCTCTCTAGAGAATTGCAATGTTTTTCAATGTGGGAATGCAGATTCTTCTTAAATGCAAAATTCATTGTTTACATCTAAGAAGTTGTGCTTTAAATAAGAGAATTGCATTATAATGATATTTTAATGTGATAACTAAAGTATACTACATTTTTTTCTGGTGATTGATTGGCAAATCTCACAATTTTTTCCAGCCAAAAAAATGACAATTTTTGGGGTTTTTTTATCCTGCTACCAACGTATGAATCTCATAATATTTTATTTTTACCAATTGATGAATTTTATGTTTTTGAAATTTGCAAAAATTTTTAGTATAATTTGTTTGCATATATAATATGAAAAGGGCAAAACCATAATAAGTAAATTTGCAATTTTTAAAATGAACCTTTTTACTTTGCATAAGGAATCTGCTAGTATCAGCATGCTTGGTGCCGATATTTTAAGCTTCATTCATCATAAGCATCATTCCATGAATTGAATGCTTGAAATAAGTTAACATTCAAACCATGAGGTTCAAACGCTCATATTATGAAACCTAACATTAATTAAAAGTAAATATTCAAATACCTTCAGGATCGTCAAATATGATGTATGTATACAAATCAATATCCATAGTGAATACAATCCGCAATTGTGCATCATGAATGTGACAAAAGATTAATTCTTAATATATATTTATTTCATATGAATTTCATATTTCATATATATAATATATTGTGAAATATATGTATTTCACAATTAACCAAATGAGAAAAAATGCATATCGTCATAAATTTATTTATATTTTGAATAAGTACTATGACACAAAACTTTTATTTGGTTTTCGAAAATGCAAAATATAAATGAATTGAAATAAATATTTATGAAAAAAATGTCAAAGTTAATGCTTGATTTATGCAAAATAATAAAAAGAATTCTCTAATTTTTATGTAAACAATTTTTTGCAAGGTGGGGGGGGGGCTTCTTTGTAGAATGGGGTCATGTTAACCTTAAAGTTCAAAACTAATGCTTGTAAACTGTATTATGAAAGTTATGTTTTAATTTTTTCATTCATTTTAATCAGGTGCTATGTATTGCAACTGTTTCAGAAAAAGCAATTCCAGCAAAAAATTGGCATATTTTCATGATCAGGACACTTGTACACCAAACACTACCCTCAGTTTAAATGTTGATATATATAGCTTTCAAATTCATAAACAGATTTAGCTATAATAAATATACAGGACTTAGCAAGGTCTCAACAGAATTTGTTGGCTATCTTACATAAAAATGATGGCCAGTAAATATTTCAAATACAAAAAGATGTACAAAAATTATGTAATTTTTTACCCTAAATGTAATTTTCATTAGCCTGTTGAAGAGCAGTGTGATATATAATTTTAATAAAGACCTGTATCAGAAATTTTCAAATCAATTTGTACATTTTTAACTGGTAGTAAAAAGGTTGAAAAATCCTAGTTTTCAAATAATTTTTTCCTTAACATTCTGGTGTTATTCAGCAGTACAGAAACACAATTATTTGCCACTGAAAGATTTAAAATTCAGTATCCATGAAAATTCGAGATTGTTTACATGTTAAGTGCCATGTCAGTCACCAGTGACTGACACTGAACTTTCCGTCTAGCCAGCTGTGACTGACACTGTGTTGATGGTCTAATGGGAATCTTATTTCGAGGTCACCAGAAGGAACGACAAAATATACTGGACAGTCAACATGTTAGTCAAGTCATGCAGTTTATCTTCACGTGAATAAAAAGAAGTGACATCTGTTTCTTGTAATTTGGAAATCATGCTCTTCCGAATAGTTTTGGACTAGGCACTGTATCTATTTTTTTGAGTAATAAAAAATGAGCAATCTCATTTAAACAAAATTCCTATCCTAATTTCTGTTATTACTACTAAATGAAATTAATAATTACAATACACTTAGCCATTGAACGAAGGTTTAATTTTACAGAATTTCAAATATAAAGATAATTCTGGAATTGTCTGAGAAAAAAGTCATTGTTTTCCCCTAGATTTCAAATATTCTTTTTTACTAAAATTCCTATGTTAATTAAGCATTGCAAAAACACAATTGCTTGCCCCAGAAAGTTCTTTTTTAGAAATGTCTGACGTTCGTATACATTTTTTAATGATATTGCTGATGTACAACAACTAACAAGCATAAAAAAGTATTTTAAAGTTGTGCCAACCTAATTTTTTTAGTTGATATAGCCCCAACCAAATTTTAGGTTGGACTGACCAAATCATTTTGTTAACTTTGTTTTGTTAACTTTGGTTGTTCCAACCAAATAAATTTGGTAATAACAACCAAATCCATTTGGTTGTTATAACCAAAATAAAATGTATTTGGTTATAACAACCAAATAAATTTGGTTCTAACAACCAAAAAAATTTTTGTTACAACAACCAAACATTTGGTTATAACAACCAAATAAATTTAGTTGTTATTACCAAAATTATTTGGTTGGAACAACATTATTAAGTTAACAAAATGATTTGGTCAGTCCAACCCAAAATTTGGTTGGGGCTATATCAACTAAAAAATTAGGTTGGTACAACTTTATTTTAGTAGTTTCAACAAAACAGTGTTTTCTGTGAATGACACTGATATTTGTCCATGCTAGAGACAAATTTTAATTTAAATAAGATTATGAGCCATAATATAATCACAGTGCAATAGTCCTTTCTGGGGCTTTTTAAAACACAAAAGTTCTATGCAAATAAGTAAAATAAAAATTTTAACTATAAAATAAACATGAAAATTATTATCCATTCTAATGACATACAATTGATGTACACCCCTAATATTCAACTTATATTCTTAAAATACAATACATGCTTCTATTTTCAGGCTGGGATAAAATGGCTACTTGTTGCCATGGAGAAACTTTATATTTTCAAACTATTGTCATAAGTGAAAATGAAATTTTGATTAATAACCAGCTGTTATAGTATGATCTTGTTTTGAAAATAGAATATGGAGGACAAACTTTAATTCTTTTTTTATGTACTATAATTTTATTTTTAAAAAGAAGTTTATTGGATAAATCCTCTCCTTGATTAATTTAAAGAAAGAATAACATTTGTTTTATTTTATAAACATGATATTAACTCTTGAAAAATGCTAGTATACACAAGGCACAGCTGCTGTGGACATCCATGCTAATGACATTTTGAATATTTATTCTGTTATTTTAATGTGTTCTTAACTAAAAAATGAGTAATTCTTGAGTGCAAATAATGAATAATATTAAGACAAACATATCTAAATATAAAAACATGACAGAAAACCTCTCAATTTTTTTTGTATGCCAAAAGACATAAATTGTCCCCTATTTTGAGAATCACCCATATATGTTATGACGAAAAAATTTTTTGTCACTTCCTCGTTTCGATTTCGCTTTAAATTCTTATAAGAATATACTTTTATTTATATTTCAGTAATTTACTAATATTTAATTATCGACTAAAGTTCCCTTTTTCCTTAATTCAGCGTAATGTATTATTTACTTTTGTAAAAGGAACTCAGTTGTATTACTTAATTCTCAATCTCTTATTACGATACTAAATTTATTCTATTAGTCCGTTTCTCTTTTTTAGAATACAAAACATTTGTCAAAAGCTTTATTTTTTAAAATATTTTATTATAATATCGTTTGGGCAATTCCCTAATGATTGCGGTTACGGACATTTTATGTCTGTTTAATTTTGCAAGCTAACGCGATTTCGGAAAGAATCCAAACATGAAACTCCTCCTACTAACCAATGATGGGGTTGGAAACTTTCTATCCACACCTTTTGATTCCCTGGATTGGATTTTCCATGCTTACGTTACATGCTTGTGTCAGTTTTGCCCGGGCAGAATTCTATCAGGTACAATTAAAACTCCAAAAATGGGCGGGAAAAGTCAGAATTGACTGACCTTTTAACTGCTAAACTAATCCCCGCGTAGTATCAATTTTTTATCGAATGTTTTTTGAGTCGTGATGTGTTCCAAGCTGCGTTATTTCAAGGACATATTCTTTATTTTCCTTTTAAAATTAATGTAACATGGAATAGGAAGGTAGATGTTTGTCGATTTCCATGAAGGGTCATTCCATGTGAATTCAACCAGACCTTGTAACCCGACCCACAGGGATTTTGATGAAACTTTGTGTACACACTAATTCTATCATAAAATGATCCCATAAGAAATTTTTCCTTCCTAGACCTCATACTTTGTGAGATATGGGGGGGGGGTCCAATTGGGGTTTTCTCAACTAGCACAATTCTGAGTCTGTATTTTGAGATTGCAGTTTCATCTTCAAAAAATTGTTTCTCTGGATCTAAAACATGAATCATCTTTAAAATATCACTATAAGAATATAAAAAGATGCTGATTTTAATAAAAAATACTTAAAAAATTTACTTGTAATATTTAGGATAAAAAATAGTCAAAGGGTAAAGTTATGGTTATTTTTCCAAATTTTTGTGACTTCAACAAAAAGGCTATGCACAAAAAGACAAATTAAATTTTCAATTTTTTTTGTTTTAAATAAAAGTTTATAATTTATTTGTTGATGCAACAAAGTAACAATACAGTATAAAAATCTTTAAAAAATAATTTTTAAGTTGGTATGTGGGAAAAACAAAAGTTTTTGGATGCGGGGGAATATATAACTTAAATGATCCTTTTATTATTATAGCAAGATAGTTACAAATAAAGCAAAGAAAAAAGTTTTAAAAACATGCTTACTGAGAGTAAGAGAAACAAGTTGGAAATTGCACGTAAAGCGTAGTAAATGAAGTACGTTCGTACATCAACGAAATTTAAAAATATTCCGATCTTGCTGAAATATTATACAGTACTTCGGATACAATGTAATCATCGAAATCTTTTGTGTTCCTGTAAATACTATCTGCTTTCTATTATACAGAAAATAACTTGTATTAAACCGCAGCAACGTATATTAATTTCATAAAATATCAAATAATGTAATATATTTAAAACACGCCCCAAACGATTTTTCTCCGTAAACCCAAATGTAGTGGAATACTTTTGAGTAGCCTTGCAAGTTAATAATAAATAATATTTATATCATAGATTGTACAGAATGTATATTTTAGTATCCACTTCAGAGATTTATGTCAATTCTATTATGTTAAGAGTATAACTTCAATAAAATGTACTTTAAACTATTTTTTCCTATTGATCGCAATGCGTTGAAATAATTTTGATTGTCCCTGTAATTAAACTTACATCCGATTTTCATAGAATATGAACTGACTCGACAAAATTATGCAAAAATTATATATTGTAAATCTCAAATGATTTGGTTGGATAGTTTTTGCTCTGTTACATGCGGACGGACAGACGTACGGATTGAATGACAACTATAGGTGCTACGTATTTACGTAATTACGAATGCACCTAAGAATATTTAGATATTGGCGAAATAGTATACAGTATTTCAGATACAGTATAGTAGCCGAAATCTTTTGTCAGTCCCTGTAAATACTATCAGCTTTCTGTTATACAGGAAATAATTTGTATTAATCGTCTGCAACGTATATCGATTTCTTACAACGTTAAATAGTTTAATACAATTAAAATACGCAACAAACAATGTCTCAATAATTAGTTATGTAATGGGATACTTTTGTGTGGCCCTGTAAATCAATAACAAATATTCTTTGCACCACAGATTGTACAGAATATATATTAGAGTATATACTTCATAGATGCATATCAATTTTATTATGTTCGAACCAGTGTAACACCATTAAAATGCATTTAAAACATTTTTCCACATTGACCGTAATGTAACGGAATAATTTTGATTGTTCCTGTAATTGAAGTATACATCCGATTTTCATAAAGTTTGAAATGACTCCACAAAATTATCAAATAATTATATATTTTAAATTTGATACGATTCCGTTGGGTAGTTTTTGATTTGTTATATGCGGACGGACAGACAGACGGGCGGATCGAACGACAATTATAGGTGTTACGTATTTACATAATTACGAACGCACCTAAAAAAGGGATTTTTGGGAGGAAATATAGATTATTAATTAAATATAGTTGCAATAAATTCACTAATAGAACAGAAAAAATAATTTAAAATGTTATGAAATTTGATGGTAGAAGATGATATACGCGAAGGAAAAGGGGAGAAAATAGACAAGCAGCAATTTTAGCAATAGGAGATAATTTTGGCGAAGATATTTACTTATTCTTATACATATATACATATACACTGTTACAAACATATGATTATTTATTTCATGTTATTATCTTTTTTATAAATAAGTCAGAAAATAAATGAATTTAAGAATAAAAAATTATAAATATTAAACAATGCGTATTTGTTATTGGGCGGGACAAACAAGTTGGAAATGATTTCAAGGGGAAAGATTTAGATGAAATTATTTATTGTTAAATCTTTTTTAACGAATTTAAAATAAAAAGATTTTAAACTTTGTGTGCGAAAGAATGCAGGATTTTAGGAAGAGAATTCAGATGATTCCTTTTTAGGTGCGTTCGTAATTATACAAACAAATAGCACCTATAGTGTTCGTTCAGTTCCATCTGTCTGCACATAATAGAGCAAAAACTATCCAACCGAATCGTCTGAAATTTAAAATATATAATTGTTGTATAATTTTGTCGAGTCATTACGAATTTCATGAAAATCGGATGCATGGTTTAATGACAGGGACAATCAAAAGCATTTTGTTACATTACGGTCAATGGAAAAAAAAATATTTTCAAGGGAATTTTAATGATCTTATCTCTTTCGAACATAAAAGAATTGATATGTATCTAAGAATATATACTAAGAATACATTCTGCAAAATCTGTCGTGTTAAGGATATTTGATATTAATTTACACGGTCACACAAAAGTATTCACTTACATATTGGTATAGGGGGAAAACATTGTTTGGAGTGCGTCTTAATACTATTAAACTATTTCACATTTTATGAAATTCATATACGGTGCTGAGGTTTACTGCTAGTTACTTCCTGTATAATAGAAAGTAGATAACATTTATAAGGACACACAAAAGATTTCGGCTACTGTACAATATTCGATGTACTATATACTATTACACCAAAAATCTGAATATTTTAAAAACATTGTTATAGTACGAACGCGCCTCATTTGCTGCGCTTCACGTGCAATTTCCAACTTTATTTTTGCAGGGATCAGGTGAAAAGCAAAATATTCTCATCCTTGTATTAAACTTCTTTATTTCTACATTAAAGATAACAAGTAAGAAAAATCATGCGTTAACCGTAGATTATAAAACACTTTCCAACACTTCCTGAAATCTTTAACAACACTTCGTTATCGTTAAAATGCTTAGCTGGATGAAATTTTTCTTTCGGCAGTTTATACTAACAGATAAAATATATTGAATATTTTTTGTTCAGCCCTGTAGTTTACTTAATACCTTTATTACTCGAAAGTACTTTACTAAAATTTAGTTTAAAAAATACTCTTTAAACTTCTTGATTCACATTTCTAGAAATTATCATCCATAGGCCGCCATGTATCCAGTTCTTTGCGTAACCCTGTATATCATTTTATCTATAATCTACAAACATTTCTCAGTAAACTGAATGCAGTTCAACGTGCTATGCATAATCTATTTAAAAACCGCCTTTAAGTAAATTACGCTTATATACAGTAATATTTACGAGCTCTTTGTGTAACCCTGTATATCTAAATTGTGTTACTATTAGCTTTTACACACACCATAAAATGCGCATATATTTAGTGAAACCAAAAAGCATTTAGTCTATTTAACAGCCTTCATCCATAATATACAGTAATTCGGATAGAATTTATTATTTAAAATCTTTTCTGTATATAATGAAAATGCTATAAATTATGCCTGAAATAACTCATATTAAGCCTTAGTGACGTATATCAACTTGTTCATGCATGCAATCGTTTACAATAATTCAAATATGTCGCAAACAATTCTCCCCTTTATTATGCAATGGAATTCTTTTGTCTGGCCCTGTAAATGAATAATAACAATTCTTTTCACTGCATATCTTACAGAATACATATTTTAGTGAATTATGTTCCTGCATATAAATTTGAATATATTTGACCAGGTGTAACAACTTTAAAATTCATTTGAAAAATATTTCCGCATAGGCCGTAATTTACCAGAAAAATTTGACTGTCCCTGTAAATAAAGTAATTATGATAGAAGCTTCTTTTTCAATAAAGTTCGTTATGCATGTTTGTTATGCCATCAAATGATTTTCTTTCCCATGTCTTATTTGTATTTTTTATTAACAGTTTACCAATTTATTTTTTCTTTTGTTATTATTTAAGATGAAAAATACGCCAAAATATATAATTTGGCGAGTAGTTTGGCGGTTTATATAATTTGGCGAAATTGGTTGACGGGATAACCAAGTGGTACCAAAAAATCATTGTACAAACAAAGCCCAAAGAAAAGCAAACGAACATTGATGATTTCTTTAAACACAACTAATTAGCATTTTTTTGTAAGTATATCTCTTTCTATGGATAAGTAAATTTTAAGCTTATTGTATGTAAAAGCTAAATTTTACAGTGAAAGTGAAAAAAAATTTATTTTTTAAGTACGATATACTGATATTATATGTTTTGCATTTTATAAAATGTTATTAATTTCTAATTCTTATATTTCGTAATGTTTTTCTTTCCCATAATTTGTATAAAAATTGCTACATCAACATTCTCTCAGTCATGCACGATTTTAAATCTATTTCTTCAAACGCGTACACGTGAGAGGTGATTGTATGTTTATAGATTGTAGAAAATAATACATAGGGCCACGCAAAGAATTAAATACATAGTTTCTATGGTAGATAAACACTGGAAGTGCGATTTCACTAGATTTAAGCGTGTTTTAGGGCTTAACTAAATTTTGGCTAAATAGTTGGCACATATGTATGTAAAGATTGTACACAAAATACATGGCTGTACAAAAAATGAAATATGCTACTGTCTATTGGGTATAATTTTCTAAAGTCAAATTTCAGCCTATTACGCGTTTTAACACTTTACAATATAGTTTAAAATGTTTAAGAATTTGGTTTGTCTGTCCGTACTGTAACTTGCATTATTATAGTTGGATTGCTCTGTAAAAGAGATATGAGGACCCCAGAAGCCAAGGGGTACAAGTGACAAAATTTCGATTTGGAGTAAATTGAGTTTAAAGATAATTGATGTTAAATTGGAACATCAATAACAATTGAGTGGATTGAAATAGGAAATTTCTGCTTGTTGCATTCTGGTCTTTGAAATCTTATTTCAATAACTGTTAAAAAATAAAGTACAATTTTCTTTAAATGTATAATTAATCAGTGTTGTTTGTTTTTCGAAAAAAGTGGTTTGCCTCTATAACACAGCAAATAATAAGAAAATCACTTATATTTCTTTAACTGAAATGAAAAAAGCATATTTTTAGGTCGTCTGTATATTTAGTTTATTTTTTTCAATTTTGTCACTTATACCCCTTGGCTTCTGGGGTCCTCATATATCTGTAATTGATATATAATCGTATCATATTTTGTAATACAGCATTACATCAAAATACGAATATTTATAAAAATATATATAGTACGAAAGCACCTCATTTGCCTCGTTTGATGTGCAATTTCAAACTTGTTTTTACTTAAAAACACATTAATTTCTTGGACGCTCGTTAGAGCATTTTTTAATACTGGTAATAGTCTAATGAGGTTTGAAAATACAATAAAAGATAATAAAAAGTGTTTAAAATGTACTTTTCTCAGGATTTTATAAAATAAATCAAATAAATATAAAAAGCAGTATGTTCCCTTTTTAAATAATTATCACTGAGGCAAAAGTTCTGCAAGCGAGAAAAAAAATAAGTTATATTTATTACTACTTTTTTTATTGCAATCGTCTGACACTTCTATAAAAAGATTATTACTTGCAAACAAAGTGTGAATAGGACTTACTTTTTCAAATCCAATGAAACTATAAGTGTGAGAAGACTTATAAAAACTGTGCACAAAAAGTTTTTTCTTTCCTTTAATAAGATTTATATGTATCTAGCGTTTACACTTCCTCATTATTTTAAACATTGCTAAAGTATTTTTATTTTCCAGTTCCATAGTTTACACATTTTCCCTAAAGAATTATCTGAACACGTGTATACGCCGTACACCTTCTGGATTTTTTAGTAGAAGCACCGTATACCCTCTGTTTCTCAAGAAATCTGTAGTATGTACATACACTCTCAAGATATACGCTTAAGGCAGAGCATAAACTCTCTACTTAGAGAGTATACCGTCTGTTATTTTTTACGATTACACTACTGCAGATGTGATATTTTTTTTATTCATGTACAAAACAGTATGCCCAGTCACTGTTCTCCATTACATATCTACTCACAGCAAGATTGTTTCCTTCAATAATGCACACTAAAATGCAAGTTTTTTCTACACTATTGATGTTCTATAATGAATTTAACGCTATCATTTCTCTATTCATAACGTTACTATTTGATCAATTTTTCACTAAAATGTATTCAAATTGTACTACAATATTACAAAACATAAGCATTACATCAGTGTTTGATATGGAAATATCAAATATCTTCCGTTGGAAAATATATTACTTAAAAATACATAATAGATTAAAGAAAAGTTATTTTTTTACAAAAAGAGACCGAGAAGAAAGTCTGCACTGGCTTTTCATTCTGATTTAAAACACTCTATTTTAATGTCCATTGATAATGTGGACTATGAGTTACAAATTTAAACATTCCGTGTAAAAACTATGCAACGTACCATAATCGATATGTCATGAAAATCTGGAATTGTAGATATCCAATGTCTTCGATATTCGCAACGCCACCTAGGGTAAGGATTATCAGCAGTATAACTTCAAAAGTTCGTGCACTTCCATGGCGTGGTGGGCCAGCGCATGAGATAACATGGAGGTCTATCAGAATTTTATCTGATGGTTTCAAACAGCAAAGTTGAATGGAGTTGTCCAGCAAATTGATGCAGCGGTAGGCCATTAGCCAGCAATTCTCCATCATTTCCAGACCCTATCTTGCTGCTGGCCAGCAATTTTCTCTTTGCTGGGTATACTCATTTATTATTATCTTTTTATTAAAAAAGTCTGAAAACAAATGAATTTATAAATAAAGAATTATAAAGATTAAACAATGAGTGTTTGTTATTAGATGGGACAAATAAGTTGAAAGTAATTTCAAGGGGAAAGATTTAGATGAGATTATTTATTGTTAAATCTTTTTTAACGAATTAAAAACATTTTAAACTTTGTGTGCTAAAGAATGCAGGATTTCAAGGAGAGAATTCAGATGATTCTTTTTTAGGTGCGATCGTAATTATACAAAGAAGTTGCACCTATAGTTGTCGTTCAATTCCATCTGTCCGCATATAAGAGAGCAAAAACTACCCACCCGAATCGCCTGAAATTTAAAATGCATAACTGTTGTATAATTTTGTTGAGAAATTTTAAATTTCATAAAAATCGCATGCATAGTTTAATGACAGGGACAATCAAAAGCATTCCATTACATTACGGTCAACGGAAAAAATATTTTCAAGGGAATTCTAATGATCTTATACTCTTTCGAACATAATAGAATTGATATGTATCTAAGAAGTATATACTAAAAATTCATTCTGCACAATCTGTCGTGCTAAGAATATTTGTTATTAATTTACGCAGCCACACAAAAGTATTCTGTTACACAATGGTATAGGAGGAGGGGGGGGGGGGTAACACTGTTTGGAGCGCGTCTTAATACTATTAAACCATTTCACATTTTATGAAATTCATATACGGTGCTGAGGTTTATTATTAGTTACTTCCTGTATAATAGAAAGCAGATTGTATATACAACGACACACAAAAGATTTCGGCCACTGTTCCATATCCGATGTACTATTATATTATTACACCAAAATCTGAGTATCTTAAAATGCATTGTTATAGTACGAACGTGCCTCATTTGTTACGTTTCGCGTGCAATTTGCAACTTGATTTATGCAGAGATAGGGTGAAAAGCCGAAGATTCTCATCATTATATTAAACTTCTTTATTTCTACATTAAAGATAAAAAGTAAAAAAATCATGAGCTAAGCGTAGATTATGAAACACTTTCCGATACTTCCTAAAATCATTAACAATATTTCGTTATCTAAGGAAATAAAGCGTTACTGTCCATAGCCAAATATGTAATCCAATACATTTGAATAACCCTGTATTTGATCTGTCAGTTGATATATATATATATTATATAATGAGGAAATTTAGTTTAGTAAGAAAATGCATAGCTAGTTGAAATTTTTCTTTCGGCAGTTTATACTAACAGATGGAAATATACTTGAATATTTGTTTGTTCAGTCCTGTAGTATATCCAATAACTTTACGATTTGAAAGTATTTTACTAAAACTTATTTTTAAAAATACTTTTTAAACTACTTGAATCACAATGTTAAAACTGTTGTTAGCTTTCGTTTTTTCAAAAACTAAAACAAAATCACTTCACCTTTTTTCATTCACGTATAAAAACATTTCATATTTATTTACTTAGAAGGTGTCACAAATAAAAATTAAATTAAAGAGTTGACATGTTTCGGTTCATTAATAAGAACCGTATTCATAACATATAAAATCAGTAGAAAATTAAATGACACTGGATATAAATATAATTTAAAAATCAAAATTTTTGAATTTGGTTTTGATTTTTAAATTATATTTATATCCAGTGTCATTTAATTTTCTACTGATTTTATATGTTATGAATACGGTTCTTATTAATGAACCGAAACATGTCAACTCTTTAATTTAATTTTTATTTGTGACACCTTCTAAGTAAATAAATATGAAATGTTTTTATACGTACTTGAATCACATTTCCAGAAATTATCATCCATACAGCGACGCTATATCTAGTTCTTTGCGTGACTCTGTATATCATTTTATCTATATTCTACAAAAATTCCTTAGAAAAATTAAATGCAGTTCAACATGCTATACATAATCTATTTAGAAATCACCTTTAAGTAAATTACGCTTATATACAGTAACACTTACGAACTCTTTGTCTAACCCTGTATATCTAAATTTTGTAATTATTACCATTTATACACTCCACATAATGAGCATATGTTTAGTGAAACCAAAAAGCGCATATTATAATTAAAAATGCATTTAGTCTATCCAACAGCCATCATCAAAAATATACAGTCATTCGGATAGAATATACTATTTAAAATCATTTGTGTGCCCCCGTAAATGTTATATACTTCGTATTATGTCTGAAATACCTCATATTAAGCCTCAGTGATGTATATCAACTTGTTTATACTTGAAATTGTTTACCTTAATTCAAATATGTCGCAAACAATCCCCCCTTTATTATGCGATGTAATTCTTTTATATGGCATGAATTATAACTGTTCTTTTCACTGCATATTTTACAAAATACATATTTTAGTGAACTATGCAGTTACATATAAATTTGAATATGTTTGACCAGGTGTAAC
Organism: Maratus speculifer; assembly: GCA_964019185.1. NCBI lineage: Eukaryota > Metazoa > Arthropoda > Arachnida > Araneae > Salticidae > Maratus > Maratus speculifer. Next base: position 357,935,667 of record OZ025296.1, read on the forward strand.
AACTTTAACATTCATTTGAAAAAAAATTCCCATAGGCCGGAATGTAACGGAAAACTTTTGACTGTCCCTGTAAATAAAGTAATTATGATAGAAGCTTCTTTTTCAATAAAGTTCGTGCTAGAGAAAACGTCAATTACGTCTAAAAATTTCATGCTACTCCGAGTATATTTACAAGAGTTAGAGCATGAACAGATGGCCAGACAAACCAAAAGCATAAGTACTTTTCAACTTTGGTAAGTCTTAAAAATAGGTTTTTCAATAATTTTCCTAGATCTTGATTAAATGCTCCTCTCCAAATTATTATTATTATTATTATTATTTTTTTTTTTTTTTTTTTTGCTTTGGAAAAAAAAGAAATCTTACCATCGACACTATACGAAATTCAAACATATAATAAATACTTTGCACTCCCTGTTCTACAAAAAGCATGTTTCAGGAAACCTCAGAAATTCGTACTCGCTTCATTCAATAACTTCTTCGAATAATACAAAATAAAACCACAAAGTATTATCCGCATAGGCCATATTATAACATGGAATTATTTTGGGCATCGACACTTCTTGGTTATCCCGTCGGCAAATTTCGCAAAATTGTAGAAATCGCCAACCTGTTCGCCAAATTATATAAATTGATGTAATTTTTATGTTAAATAACGGAAAACGAATAAATTAGCAAAACATAATCAAAAACACAAATAAAAAGTAGAATTAATAATCGCTTGATGACATAACAAACACGTGTAATGTAGTTAATGTCAAGTGAATGTGATACTTACAATCATCCATTATTTTCAAGCAATCTTGTAGTTTGGCGATAGTTCTTTGATCGACGGGATAAACAAGTAGTACCTGAACAAACTACAAATGCTACAGTCAATCAGGATAACTTTGGACCAAGAGTGAAAAAAAAGATTTAATTTGTTACATCATTTGAATTAGCGGTCTCAAAAATGTAGACAGATGCACTAGTGTGTGTTTGGCACCTCATTGGAAAGAATTCGTCTAAGTTCCACCATGCCAGAATGGATTAAAGTTATATAAAAGTGGAGCAAAGTTACCATGATTGTCTATAACATATTTCATTTTTGATTCATTATAACATAATTCGGTGCTACTTGGTTATCCCGTCGACCAAAAAACTATTGCCAAAGAATAAGATTAACCACCAATAATGGATGATATGTGAATGTCATATTCCATGACATTAAATGCGACACGCGTGTTTAAAACGTCATTAAGTTATTTTTATTTGGAATTTTTATTTTCATAGTATTCATAGTATTTGTCTTTTCGTTGTTTAAAATAAAAATTATGTTAATAGATATAATTTGGCTATTAGTTTGGCGATTTGTATAATCTGGTGAAATTGTTTGACGGGATAACCAAGTAGTACCCATAATTCATATTCAATTATATCGAAGTCATAAACATTTTTTAAGCATGATGGAAATTTTGAGAGATAGAATTGACTGTGGTAAGCCAATATTTCATTCTTTTTTTTCCGATATTTATTGACATTTAAAACTCACACCAGACTGTTATTCCCTTATGAATAAACAATCAGAAAAGACGATTTTGAAATTAAGGAACTTGAAAGATTACTGCAGATATCAGTAATGACGTGACAAATAAATTAAAATACTTTCTTTTAATATAAACCTGATGAGAAAAGCATATTTTAAAACACTTTTACCATCCTTAACTTGCATTTAAAATGTCATCAGGCAGTTCCTACCTTTCAAAATAACAAGTGTATCAAACACATTATTTTTTTTCAATAATAGGGGTAAGTCAGGGGGATATACTCTTTTGAAAACTAATATTTTCAGCTTCAATATTGATAAGAAAATCAATTTTAACATCAAAGAACTTTATTGTGAGAAATAAGGTTTAACAAAAGTTTCTTTTTTAATGTTTTAACACTATCAATCATTATAAAATTTTACAGGCCAATAAATGTAAAAAATACAGGTTTGTAATATTTTTCAGATAATATAAAGAATGATAAAAATAAAAAAAAAATTGTTATGACTCATGATATAGTTCCTGATGTGCTGATTTACTGGTTTTTTAGGTAAGTTTTTGTGTGTCATTGTTCTGTTTGTGAATTGTAATAAATGAAAAGAATTATTTCTCTAGATGCAATCAACAAATTTTAGGAGCAAAATGTAGCCCTTAGATAGTTTTTTGGAACTTATTTTTGTTATACTCACCTAAACATTTTCTCGCCAGTGTGACATTAACAAATCTTTTGAAAGAATATCTTGGAACATTATCTCTTATACAAAAAGTTTCTCTTCAGAGTAAATTAAAAGTATTTGTTTAAAGCATATATCTGAGAGAATTTCTTGTTGCATGTCTCACACTCGAAAGATTTCTCACCAGTGTGAATTAAGAAACGTCTGACTAAATCATATTTTTAAGAAAAATTCTTGTTGCATATCTCACACTCAAAGGATTTCTCACCAGTGTGATTTAAGAAACGTCTTACTAAATCATATTTTTAAGAAAAATTCTTGTTGCATATCTCACACACAAAGGATTTCTCACCAGAGTGAATTAGGAAATGTCTGACTGAACCATATTTTAAAGAAAAATGCTTGTTGCATATCTCACACTCAAATGATTTCTCAGCAGTGTGATTTAAGAAACGTCTGACTAAATCATATTTTTAAGAAAATTTATTGTTGAATATCTCAAACTGAAAGGATTTCTCACCAGAGTGAATTAAGAAATGTCTGACTGAACCATATTTTTAAGAAAAATGCTTGTTGCATATCTCACACTCAAAGGATATCTCAGCAGTGTGATTTAAGAAACGTCTGACTAAATCATATTTTTAAGAAAATTTATTGTTGAATATCTCAAACTGAAAGAATTTCTCACCAGTGTGATTTAAGAAATGTCTGACTAAGTCATATTTTTAAGAAAAATGCTTGTTGCATATCTCACACTCGAAGGATTTCTCACCAGTGTGATTTAAGAAATGCCTGACTAAATCATATTTTTAAGAAAAATGCTTGTTGCATATCTCACACTTGAAAGATTTCTCACCAGTGTGATTTAAGAAATGTCTGATTAAATCATATTTTTAAGAAAAATTCTTGTTGCATATCTCACACTCAAATCGATTTCTCACCAGTGTGAATTAAGAAATGACTGACAAAATCATATATTTAAGAAAAATTCTTGTTGCATACACACTATAAGGATTTTTCACAATCTGAATTAGCAGATGGTTGCTTAAATCACCCTTTTGAGAGAATTTAATGTTTCATATTTCACATACAAGATGTTTTTTCACCAGAGTGAATTAAGAGATGCCTGGTTAAATGGCCCTTTCGAGAAAATTTGTTGCAGCATACCTCACATACAAAAGGTTTCTCACCAGTATGAGTTAACAGATGTCAGGTTAAATTGCCCTTGTGAGAGAATTTCTTGTTACATACTTCACATTCAAAAGGTTGCTCACCAGTATGAGTTAACAGATGTCCGGTTAAATGGCCCTTATGAGAGAATTTCTTGTTACATACTTCACATTCAAAAGGTTGCTCACCAGTATGAGTTAACAGATGGCTGCTTAAACCACTCTTTTGAGAGAACTTCTTGTTACATACCTCACATGCAAAAGATTTCTTACCAGTATGACATAACATATGGCTGCTTATATTGCTCTTTCGAGAGAATTTCTTATTGCATATATCACACACAAACGGTTTCTCACCAGCATGAGTTAATAGATGGCTGCTTAAATTGCTCTTTAGAGAGAATGTCTTGTTACATACTTCACATACAAATTTTTTTTTACCAGTATGACTTAACAGATGGTTGCTTAAATGGCCCTTTTGAGAGAATTTCTTGTTACATATTTCACATTTAAAAGGTTTCTCACCAGTATGAGTTAACAGATGTCTGCTTAAATGGCTCTTGTGTGAGAATTTCTTGTTGCAGATCTCACATGCAAAAGGTTTCTCACCAGTATGAGTTAACAGATGCCTGTTTAAATGGCCCTTGTGAGAGAATTCTTTGTTGCATGTCTGACACAAAAAAGTCTGTTTTGGCAGAAATACTTGCATAACTCACAAAAAAAAAGATTTTCCTCTCTATGAGTTAGAAGCTGGGTTTTTTTTCAAAATCATAAAAAAAATTGCTGCATTTGTTTCACACATTGGAGATATATTGTTTGGTATGATGTGTTATATTAATGGTTTAATGCTTCTGCAATAAAATAAAACTATTAATATTAGTTTTTACATTTCGTTAAAAAACAAACAAAAATACATAAACGTATTACGAAATTTTAAAAATCAATGTAGAAATAAATTGTAATAAAATTACTACAATAGTATTAAAAACTACAATAGACTCCCAATTATTTGAAATTATCAAAATCAAAGGTGTATCAGTTCTCTTTCAAAACAGTATAAAGATTAAATTATAAATTTAAAAAAATAGCAACAATTTAAAAAATAAATAATTTATGAATATTGTAAACTTAAGTAAATTGAAGGAGTAAATTCCATAATTTAATATCATCTAAGGAAACAATAATACATTTAACAAAGAATAGAGAGAAAATAAGTTTTTTTGGCTATGAAATTTTAATATGTAAATATTCTTTATAAGAAAGTCTCCAGATTTAGAATCTTTTTTCATCTAATGTGAATGCTTATTGCTGAAACACTCCATATTTAATATAATTTACACTGTAATTAAATGATGTAAACAGTGGCATAGCCCAGTGGATGCCATGATATCCCCCCCCCTCTAACAGAGTATCTGTATTCCTTTAATCGTTCAATCAATAACATTCAAAACTACTAAGACGGAATCACAAAAAACACATGAAACTTTTCATTTTAATGAGGGGCTGAATGGTATAATTTTAAATGGCATAATATAAAGTTACAGCTTTTGCCGAGGCTATGAATTTTTCCGTTTCATGTAAATTTTCAACATAAACATGTTCCGTTTTGACAGTATCCTCTAAAGCTCTTATTATAACGTATTCTCTCTGCAGTGCACCTCTGAAGAACATAAATATATTAGAGTGAATTCTGTGAAGGTGACCTAGCTTAAATGATAAAGAAAATCAGGATTATGCGAAAATATTACATGTTTATAGTTCTAAAACTTGAAACCTATCTAAAATGGAACATTTTGCCATCGTATATTCTTCTTGGCAGGTTTTTTGGAGAATATGGAATCATTCTGTAAGTAGAAACATTTCACGGTCCCGAAGAATAAGTATAGAAATACACCTGCTAAGATGGAAACGGGTTTTTGATGGGACCAACTATTGCTGATAATTAAGAGAAAAAGATCAGTTTATACAAATGCAATAACATCTCACTGATTGAGTTTCGAGACCATCATTTTTGTTTATTTTATAATTTTATATCAAATACAGTGGACTCTCTCAAATGTGCAATGTAAAATCTGCAATTCTCTAAAATCCTCACATAATTTACAGATGTAAACAATGAAGATTTTAGTTCAGATATAAAGGCAAAATTCGACTTTTTTTTTGCTTTATATCAATTCTATATATATTTTAATTTGTATTTTTTTTTATTGAATGCATGTTTTTTCATCAAGGAAGAATGAATTTATTTCTGAAAAAATTCAAGATATTCGCAGTCTTCTTACCAAATGTATTAATAAAGTTATTTTTGGTTATTAAGTCTGGCTAAGCCTGAAATAAAACTTCCTTATTTTATGATTTTGATATGAATTAATAATGTACTTTTATGATTGAAGTTGCACTGAGTAATTTAGGAAAAATAGATTTAATCTTTATAATGACTATTTAATCATACATTACTGATAATTAACTTGACATTTGCTTTTAACATTTTTGTCATATTAAAAATTATCTAAATTCTTTTTATTTTGATTTATTATGTATTTTAATAGTTTATTATACTATTGCAAGCATTCATTATAGTTTCGATTGCATCATTAATTAAATTCAAATGGCTGTTTAAAAGATGTAAACAAAGCAATGACTAGAAATCAGCAAAATTTTAAAATTCGCAAAACTATGATCCCAAGCTGTGCGGATTTGAGGGAGATCTCTCTACATCGAATAGCCAACCTTGCCAAGGAATTTGTGTGATTGAAAAAAATAAACGTCAAACTTTTCTGTAGCAAGGAATTTTGTTCTTTTGAATTGGTCAACAAACTTTTAAGCTCCATTTTCTTCTTTTTTGCTTATTGATTGATGAAAGCTCTTTTAGAGATGAAAAGACATCATCAGCATTTTTTATAACTCAATATAAATTATATTTCAGATTTCTTAAGATTTTTTTAAAAAGGGACTATAAAAGTGTGTGTAATATTATAATATAATGTGCTACCCGGAACTAATAAAAGCGACTCTGTTCTTGAACAAGTTATTTGTAAACTTTCAATGCATCTTTCTCGCTTGAATTCTTTTATTTCGAGTCTCGTTGATATTTAGGAAAGAGCAGAAGGATATTCCAAAAGTTTTGATGTTCACCTGGGATTTTACATAATAATGGCAATTTTTGCCATTGAATTTTTGAGCCGGAGTCTTTTTTTAATTAAATTAATGGATTTTGAAGGGCAAATTTTTTATGTATTTATTTGGTAATGTAACTTTGTTTTTATTCATAAAAGCACTTAGGGAGCTATAGGAAAATTCATAATTTTCGTATGAATTTAAAAGAATACGAAAAACATCAGAAAAGGTTTTTTAGACTGATTAGCGTCAAATTTAAAGGGTGCCCCCCTCAAAGCATCGAAATGTCTTTCCAGAACATTTGGAACATTCCTGGAATTTCAAAGTGCCCTTTACAGAATTGCAAAAATCCCTCCCTCAGAAAAATGTCTCAGTCATCTGAAATGACAACAATTACGACTTGTGAGACTTAACATTGCTTACAAAAACTTCACAGTTAGACATACGGTTGTGCCTGAGGAGGGTGATGGTGATGTTTTTTAACAATGAGTTAACATTGATGCCCATTATTACCTCTGATAGTTTTTTCATTTCATTTCAAAACAACCGATTTGTGAAAAAGAAAGAAACCGATTATTTTACCAGGAAATTTTTGCATTTGTATATCTTTAACATTTAGGAATATCATCATTAAAGGTTACAGTAGTCTCTCTCAAATCCACACTTAATTTAGGGATGTAAACAATGAAACATTTAGTTCAGATAGAGGGACAAAAATTGACTTTTTCTTAGTTTTATAGCAGTTCCATATGTATTTTAATTTGTAACTTTGGCACAGGTGTCATATACATACCACATTGGCGTGATTTTTTTCTAACGCTAGTTTGGCGAAAACGTCTTCTTCAAGTACCAGTTACATAAATATTTTTAATTATTTTGTATTATTTTAAAAAGAAAATAATAATAAATAAAAAATAGTTAATAATTATACAGCAAAATTATTTAAATCCTTTTAAATAAGAAAATAAAAATAAATAAGCAGTTTATTAATAAATAAAAAACAGCAAACGGGTTACCATGTGAGGCATAAAATCACCATTTTTATGCACTCCCACAAACGTGGTGCGTATTTGACATCTATGCCATAACTTTTATTATTATTACCGAATTCAGGTTTTTTTTCGTGAAGCAAGAATAAATTCTTTTGTGCAAAAAATTCAAGAATTTGCTGATATCACTATTCTTACCAAATACTTTTGCAAGCTTATTTGGTTATTAAGTCTGGTTAAACCTGGAAAAAAAAACTTCCTTATTTAATGATTTTGATGTGAATCAAGAATGTACCTTTTTGAGACAAGTTTCATTAAATAATTTAGGAAAAATACATTTCATCTTTGTAATGAAAATTTAGTCATACATTATTGATTATTAACTTGACCTTTGCTTTTAATATGTTATATACATGGAAATTATCTAAATTTTTATTATTTTAATTTATTTCTTATTTCACTATTTTATTGTAAGCATCCATTATAGTTTCAAGTACATTACTAATTACATTGAAATTATTGTTTAAAAAATGCAAACAAAACAATGACCAGAAATCCACTAAATTAACAAATATGCATGACCTCTGGTCCCAAGCAGTGCAGATTTGAGGGAGCCTACTGTATTACAGTAGACTCCCTCAAATCTGTACACAATTTACGGATGTAAAAAATGAAATATTTAGTTCAGATGTAGGGACAAAATTTAACTTTTTTAGTTTCATATCAGTTCTATATGTATTTTCATTTGTAATCTTGTTCATTTTCATTTATAATTTCATTTCTAAATTCATGTTCCTTCAAGAAAGAATTTTTTAAAAAAATCTGAAAATTCAAGATATTTTTTATATTACTGTAATCATATTCTTCTTACAAAATACATTTATGTATTAATCAAGCATTTTTAGCTGAGTTCGTACTTATGTAAATACGTAGCATCTATTGTTGTTGTTCAGTCCGTCTGCATATAACAACGCAAAACTAACCAACCGAATCTTTTGAAATTAAAAATATATAATTATTACATAACTTTGTCAGGTCATTTCAAATTTTTTGAAAATAGGATGCATTGATCAATTACAGGGATGATCAAAAGTATTCCGTTACATTACAGTCAATAAGGAAAAATATTTCAAATGCATTTTAATCGTTTGAAATTTAAAATACATACTTATTGCATAATTTTGTCAGGTCATTTCAATTTTTTTGAAAATAGGATGCATAGATCAAATACAGGGAAAATTAAAAGTACTCCGTTACATTACAGTCAATGGAAAAAAAGTTTCAAATGCATTTTAATGATATTACACTCATTCGAACATAATAATATTGATATGCATCATAAAGTATATATTATAACATAGATTTTGCATAATCTGTTGTGTAAAGAATATTTGTTATTGATTTACAAGGCCACACAAAAGTATTCCATTACATAATGAGTATAGAGAGAACATTGTTTGGTGCACATTTTTACAATTTATTGAGATTGATATTTTTAAAACTTCATTATCGTACAAACACACCTCATTTGCTACGTTTCATGTGCAATTTCCTACTTGTTGAAATGAGTATTTCTTATTTTTATTTTGTCATGAATTAATAATGTACCTACATGAGGAAGTTTCATTGAATAATTTTAGAAAAATACATTTAATCTTTATTTTGAATATTTAATCAAAGATTATTGATTATTAAATTTTAATATTTTAATCATGTTAAAATTTATCTAAATTTTTATTATTTTAGTTTATTTCTTATTTTAATATTTTATTATATTATAAGTATTTATTATAGTTTTAATTGCATAATTAATTACATTCAAATTATTGTTCAAAAAATGTAAACAGAGCAATGATTAGAAATCCACAAAACCTCTTGTCCCAAGATTTGTGGATTTGGGAGAATCTTCTGTAATACTTTTAAAACAGCAAATAAATATAAAAGCATTCTCTTTTGTTTAAAGATGATTCTGCCCAATTATTCTGAGTACCTTAATTATTTTTAAATAAGAGTAGAACTGCTATAAGGTTTAAAAATTACTTTAAAGAAGTTTTCTAAGTATTCTGTTTGACTGCATAGTTTTAGGTTTAGCAGACTGAATACCATCAAAGTTCTATAATCCACAAAAGTTGGGGCTAAAGATTGTGTGAATTATGGAACATTGTGGATAATAGATTGTAATGGATTATGCGTCATTTTATTATTCCTAGACATCATTTTAATTTTTCAATCAGTATAATGTGAAAAGATGTATGTGAAATATAATTAATTTAATAGGCTATCAAAAAAATGCATTTTAAAAGTTATTTTATTAAAAAAATTGATATATGTGCATTTAAATAAAAATAATTACATATACATATTTTCTGTAATACATTTTGTTTTTTACTTTCTATAAAATATAAGAGTTATATTGAAAAAAAAAAAATCTGTTTTATTGTAATTTTTTTTTTTTGAAAATTTTTATTTTTTGCTTTAAAAATTCATTTTTGGACCACAAATTTGTAAATTTTTTAGCTGTTTACATTTGTAAAGTACTGCAGATTATTGAAAATTGCTGATTATGGGTGCAAGGATTATGGAACCTTGACTATAGTTTGATATTCAGTAGTATAATCGAATACCAAATAGATATCAAATATTCAAAGCAGCCCTATTCAAAATCTATGAGATTTAAAAAACATTGTTCAGGACAAATATTCTCCCCTAATTACAGAAAATCCCTCGTCTGTTATAAATTTCAGCAAAGTCTCTTATTTCTTTTTTTTTTTTTTTTTTTTTTTGAGAGATAAAAATTAATCAGAGCCCGATGAAAAACATCACAAGCCTTTATTTCTAAAGACTACACATAGAACACACATACAGTAACATAACATAACATAACATAGAAATTTCCACAAAATCAAACTAACAACAATAATACTATTGCCACTTATAATAATACAATTTACTGTAATAATATTGAAATAATAAATGAAACAACTGTACTGTAATTTAAGTACAGTTAATGTGCGATTACATTCTCAACAATTTTAACTTGTAGATTTATCTTCTGTAATAATGATAGCTTAGCATTTTGCTGAACTTTAGTACTTTTCTATACTTTAGACAAGTAACATGACAAGTAAATTTTTTGACAAGTAAAATGTAGTACCAATATGACAGTAAAATTTCTTTTGCAAAAAAATCCTTTGATTTTAAAATATATATTTTAGAATATAAGGAAATTACATTCACAGCCATGAAATTTAAAATTTTATAAAATAAATATGTTTCGTTAAATGATAATTTTAAATGGCAATTTAAAAATGATAATTTTAATAATGTAAAGTTTACTTACAAAAAAAAAAAAATCATGCTTATCAAACGGAAAGCACCTGTTTCAAATATTATGCAAATTTGTTTAAAAATTTAACACCTTAAAGCACTGGGCTTGATTGTTACTATTCAGTTTGTCAAATATTCAGTTTATCTGTGTGCCGAATATTTTAAATGATTGTAAATGTAAGCAAAAATTAAGTCTGGACACTTAAAATTTTGTGCCATTAGATCTTCAACTGACAAGTTGTAGAATTTTTCAGAAGGAAAAGTAGCGACAAAATAAATAATGAAATAAGCTTACCATTAATTCATTTTAATAAAGAGGAGGGGTTAGAAAATTGGCTTTAAAAATTAGCAATTGTTAATATCAGAACACACTTATCTCCTAGATGTTGTCACAAGAGTAAAGAGACGCTATCACAATGAATGAATCGCAGAAAATGAATGACTCGAAAGAATTCTTTCAAGTGTAGTGAGCCATTGAATAAATATCTGCAACAGAAATGTTCAAAAACATTTATTTATAAAACAGGAATAGATAGCGTTAGTCAAAATCCGTAAATATGGCACTTAAACATGGTATGGGGTTTAATTTTTGACACAATTTGAATTTGAAAAACAGGAATATTTAATGGTAAAGCTTATTTCTGATAATGTCTGGTCTGATAACTAACATCATAAACAGGGATAAAAAAAAAGTAATATTTTTACTGTCATTGCAACATTTTTATTAATAAATAGCAGCTTAATCATTAATTAATTAATTAAATGGGCGTTTCTCCAATTAAGGAATGAATCCTTTTCAATAAATCATGATGTAAAAATCCGTGATTCATTTCTGCATTTGACGTCTTGTCCTTTACGTTTTTTGTTTTATCAGGTAACATTTAAAGAATCAGTTTATGTATCCCACCCTCTTCGATACACATATTTTTTAATCATATAGAAATAGATTCTTTGTCAAGGTTGGCTATTCAATGTAGAGAGATAATACATGTCATCAGATAAATATGAAGAATATTTCCACAAATCAAAGTTTCTTTCTCATTGGAATTCTTTTATTTAGAGCCTCATTGATTCTTACAGAAAAAGCAGGGGGATACTGAAAGGTTTTGACGTTCACTTGGGATTTTACATAATAATGGTAATTTATTGTCATTTAATTTTTTCTATCGGAGCCCTTTTTAAATACATAAATGGATTTGGAAGGGCAGATATTTTTATTTAGCATTGTAATTTTGCTTTTATTCATTAATGCAGTTATAGAATTATAAAAAAATTCAAAATTTTTGTACTAATTCAAAATCGTACGAAAAACATTGGAAACTATTTTTATACTGCTTGTCTATTGGCATTGATATATACCATTGATTGATTGATTTATACTATTGACCAATTTAGGCGGTGTCCCTCTCGAAGCATCGAAATGTCTCCCCAGAATATTTGGGATTTTATTCTCATTAATCGCCTATAAATGTGATATCTCTCTCCCAAATTTCAAAGGGTTTTTTCAAGAGTTGCAAATATCCCTCCCACAGAAAAATGTCTTAGTCATCGGAAATTACCACAATTACGACTTGTGAATGACCAGTTGAACATTGCTTACAGAAACTTCACAGATGGAAGCTGAGTTTTATACGAAGAGTGTGGTCGTGAAGTTCTGCTTTTAACAATGAGAAATCCAAAGCTTAAATTGAACATAATTCACATGATAACCTCCGAGAACATATTGCTGAACTTGAGAATGCTCTAAAACTGTTTTGAACTATCTGAAATAAATTGCTTTTGAAGTAAAATAACAGAAATTAATATTATTTTTTACACAACCCAATATTTCTAAAAAAGTGTCAATCAATCAGAAATAAAATTGTTTTTAAAAATTAGCATCCTTGAAGTTTTCGACCAGAAGAAACTGTTGAGATCAAATAGGGTACCAAAAACAGCGTAACATGTAACTGACAGATCCAGAAGAGTTATGGCTGTGTTAGACAACTCTAACTAGATAATTTTTCCCAACATAAACTGTATTTGTTGTTCGTGCTTCTTATATCACTAATTTCTCTAGCTAAAAGAGAATGCTGTTTTCTTAAATATTAACCAGTTAACAGTTAAATGTATATCAGAAATTTCTTTAAATAAACTAAAATTATAATCCAACCAAAATTAAGTTAAATAATTTTAAATAAATATCCTGATGCAGAATATTTTAATAAAACTTGAATAACATTTTCGATGGTTCTAGAGTTAAACTTGACCCTTTAATCCTAATTGTAATGCAAGCAAATGTTTATAATGTGCGAATCGTGACTAAAATACATTTCACTTTTCAGTACGGGATGAGTTTTTAGATCATAGTATCTGTAAAACCTTTGGTATATTATCATGTAACTTCGCTGTATTACTTGCTTCAATTATGGAGATAAATCGAACTTTATTTTATACATGCTATTATTTTAAATTAAGAAATGAAATAGATATACTTAAATTCTTAAAGCTGCTCAAAATACTTCTATTATCCCATACACACACAGTCAATCTTGTCAAGATGTGATTGCAAGGAGATAGAAAAAAAATATATGTACCATTTTATAACATTAGTTTATTTCCATTTAAAGAAGTGTAATCAATATTTCTAAGATACGATCTTGGGCTTGTTTCGTTGGTGTTTTGAAATTCTTCCATTTGTGAAAGTATTATGTTATAGAAAGGTACCCTTTTTGCCAGTTTTATTGTGTTGTAATATTACGTACATATTTACACATTAGTAACATATTATTATCTTTTAATTTCACACATATAATAAATATATAAAATAATAAAAACATTTAAGGATGCAGTATATTTGCTACTACTTGATTATTCCGTCGACCATTTTTGCCACATTATAAAAATCGGCAAACTAATAGCCGAATTATGCATGTTGATATAAATTTTATTTTAAATAACGAAAGAACAAATAAATTAGTAAAACATGAATAAAAATACAAAAAAAAAAAAAACTGGAATTATAAAATTCTTGATGATGTTTTAAACATGTGTATCGCATATAATATCACTAATGCGACATTGACAATCATCCATTATTGGCATTTAACCTTATAATTTGGCGATAGTTCTTTGATTGAAGGTAGTCCAATCCAAGTAGTACTGTATATTTATTTACATGCGTGTATATAATATGCATTTATATGCCGAATTATACCAACAAATGGGGAATAAGTATATAACAAGATTTATAAATAATAAATAGTCAGATAACGTCTTTTGATATTATCTGTACTTAAAATGTAAGAACAGAACCAATAAAATTTCATTCCAGTATCTGTCTGTCACAGACATTTTACTTATAAGCTAGGGAATGAGGAAAGTCTAAACAAGGCTGAAGTAATAAAGGTTATCGACCTACCTATTTAGACAACAGGATCAGGTGGGAGAAAGTGGGCCGTAAAACAAAACTTTTCTTTTTAAAGAAGGCCTAAAAACCAGACTACAACATTTGCTTCAATGAAACATTTGATGCATTTCATATACACTGGATTCCTACAGATCAAGCATGAATGATAACATTTTGATTTATAAACATTCAAAATGAAGTGCTTCTGATGTTAAATTACATTTGGTTCTACTTGGTTATTCCATCGACCAAAAAACTATCGCCAAACTATAAGATTAAATGCCAATAATGGATGATCGTGAATGTAACATTCAATGACATTAAATAGGGTACTACTTGGTTAACTACTACTTGGTACATGTACTACTTAGTTTTACTTAGTACTATGCAGTACTACTTGGTTAAGTTGTCGACCAAAAAACTATAGCTAAACCATAAGATTAAATGCCAATAGTGGATGATTGTGAATGTCACATTCAATGACATTAAATACGATACACATGTTTAAAATATCATTGATTTTTATTTCGACTTTTTATTTGTAATTTTATTAATATTCTACTAATTATTTGTTTTTTAGTTATTTAAAATAAAAAATTATGTCAGTATGTATAATTTAGCTATTAGTTTGGTGATTTGTATAATTTGGCAAAATTGGTCGACGGGGTTACCAAGTATTTCCAATAACACTTTTGCTTAATTAAGATGCAAAAAAAATATATATATACCTATATTGTTACTTTCAAATATTTATCCTATAAAATAATGCTTCGCTAATCCAAACAAAGCATGGCTTTTGCTAGTTTAAAATAAAAATTATGTCTACAAGTATAATTTGGCTATAAGTTTGGTGATTTTGGCAAAATTGGTCGGTGGGGTAACCAAGTAGTACCTTGCATTTTCATATTTTAATGATTATCTTATGAAATTACTCTCCTAATATGCTAACATTTTTTATGAAGTGCTAATATTAAAATACCATAACATAAATGTGTTGAATTTCTATTTTTAAAAATTTTATCATATAAATTATGAAATTATTAGTTGAAAAAAAACATCAATTGCAACCTACAGTTTTTTAATGGATTTAGTTTATTAAGACCTGTTTTAGGGTAATCCCCCCCCCCAAAAAAAAGATTTTCTTCCAAATCATTTTCAAATTATGCTTAAAAAATGCAAAATGATGGTTTAAGGTGTCATCCATGATAGAAATAACTTGATATGTTGAAACTTTGGAACTACTTAGTTACCTCGTTGACCAATTTCAACAAATTTTATAAATCGCCAAATTATATTTATTGACATAACTTTTATTTTAAATAACAAAAAAAAAAAAAAAAAAAAAAAAAAATAGTAGAATAATTATAAAAATACAGTCAAAGTTCTATAATCCGCAGAAGTTGGGGTGAAAGGTTGTGTGGATTATGGAATCTTGTGTATTATAGAATATTATGGATTATACATCGTTTTGATATTCCTAGATAGCATTTTAATTCTATAATCAATGTAATATAAAAATGTAAATTTTAAAACTAAAATGAATTAATTTAACAGACTATCTCAAAAGTTTCCTTTTAAAAGTTATTTTATCAGAAAAAATGATATGTGTGCATTTAACGAATAAATATATATGTTCCATAATACAGTTTGCTTTTTATTGCTAATAAAATAAAAGAGATGTTTTATCATTTTTCTTTTCAATTTCTTTATTATTCACTTAAAAAATGATTTTTGGATCACAAATTTGTTAATTTTCTTAATTGTTTACATTCATAAAGTAATGAGAATTATAGAAAACTGCTGATTATGGGTGTGCGGATTATCGATCATTGACAGTAAAAATTACTTAATGATGTTATGAACGCGTGTATCATACTTAAAAACATTGAATTAGACATTCTTGATCATCCATTATTAGCATTTAATGTTACAGTTTAACGATAGTTTTTTGGTCGACAGGATAACCAAGTAGTACCGAAACTTCTTTAATGCTGTCCTATAATCTGACAGTCTTCAGTGGCTGCTTGAGTGGCACCTAAGGCATCTTGATTAATAAGGGGGCTCTATCGGTCCACAATCAAGAACTAAGCTTCAATTTGGATGCAGCCTCTAAAATACACTTGTTTTAAAATACTTAATTTCTCAGAAACCTCTTATATGAATTGCATGAAAATTTGTTTTTAAGCTAATTGAAGAGGGCTGAGTTCATTTATGCAGTCAGAATTTGGTATTTCAAAAAAAAAAAAAAAAAAAAAAAAAAAAAAAAAAAACAAAGAATTCGTTTTAATATGTATATCCCCCTAGCAAATTTTATATACACCATTTAAAAGTAGACTTTATTTCAAATTGTTTGGTATCAATAACTTTCTTCTACGATAATTTGTTAAGAAGTTAGTAGAGGGTTTACTTTTTTCCATGATTGTACAAATCCATAAAAAATATTTTTAACATATTAATTAAATTAAAGAAATAATGTCTAACTTTTTGAATAGTATTTAACTTCCACTCATGAACCTTGCTTTGTTTCTTTAAAATTGAAATTTTTATATCGTCTGTTTTCATAATCATTTTGCAATTTGGATGTTCTGCCTTTCTTTTTGTTGTTCAGTTTCTTGTGTTTTTTATATTTGTTATTATTCCTTATACCACTTAAAAAAAAAAATCATTCTTGTCTTTCCAAACTAAATTTAGAAAATAAAACATAATATACAGTCGAGGATCTATAATCCGCGGACCCATAATCCGCAATTTCCCATAATCCGCGTTACTTTACGAATGTAAACAATGAAATAAACAGTTAAAAAAAATTACAGATCCGTGATCCAAAAATGATTTTTTTTAACAAATAATAAAAATGTAATAAAAATCATAATAAAACATGTTTTTTTTTTAATTTACTCTTTTATTTTATTGACAGTAAAAAACTAAACTGTATTACGGAACGTGCCTAAGCTTGCTGAACGTTCGAATTGACAACTGTTCATTCGTAGCTATTTCAGTTTGTGCAAGTTCAGGAGAATAACAGTAAACACAGCACCAGCTGAGAACTAAATATTATACCGTAAAATACCGTTAATCCGCCCCCGCCCCAAACGTGACGAAAAATCGTACAATAGTTAGAGGGGGGCGCTTACACGGGATTTTCTGCGTTCGTTCAACAAAATTTACAGGAATGAATCATGATGAAATGAATGAATTGTTGAATGAATCATGAATTTTGATACTTGAATTTTTTTTTAACGTAAAATCTGTTGAAAAAACGCAGAAAAAAGGAGAAATTTGTAAAAAAAAAGCCAAAACAAGCATGAAATAAATTAAAAAATCTCGAAAAAACGCACATTTCATCAAAGATTCATGATTCATTCATTTCAGGTTTTGAAACAAACAGCACTCGACTCTTAGTTTTGTAAACAAAAGATTTCTTAAATAAAATTCATAGTACTATTTCATCAGGGGCGTAAACTACCTTAGTCGCGTAGGGGGGTGTAGGCTCATAAATTTCCGACTCCAAGAAGGAAAATTTTCGAGTACTATGGCCAACATGAGGACTTATATATATATAGATATTAGGGATGCACCGAATAGTGATTTTGGCCGAATACCGAATATTCGGGCGATAGGTGAACCGAATACCGAATATTCAGCTAGCCGAATAGTAATTGTTGGACCGAATATCGAATATTCGGCTTTCCAAATACTTTTTATATTTCAAAGTTTAAAGGTATTAAAATGCTGCTTTTTAAAACAATTTTACATAATATTTAACAAAAGAAACTTACAATTTGATAAGTAAGGACTTTTTATAAGAGCATTTAGTATTGAAAAAAAATCTGCTTGAGTTATTTAAGAAGCACATTTATGAGAATTTTTTAATTAATAAAATTTTTAATTTCATGGTTTCTTGTACGAATTAAAAGAAACATTTTAAAATCAAAGAAAAATAATGAAAAAAATAGTCGAAGAAAAACTTTGCAGTCTCATAATTGTCCTTTTAAAATAACTCAAGGCAGATTTTTTTTTCAATATAAAGTACAAATTCTATCAACATAATTCTGAATAAAGGAATGATTAACTTCTAGTTCTTTTCTTGTGAATGGTGGCATTTTTCACCCTTCCCATCATATCATATTTTACAGAAATCAAAGCATGTGAGTTGAAAATATATAGTATCTTATTTATTGTTAAAGCAAGATACGAAAACACAAGTTTGACCTAGAGTGAGATGAAATACAATGTACTTATGACTCAATAAATTGATTTTATGATAAAAAATTGTCTGCCTTGATGGCTATTACTAATCTCATAAGTTTTTCTTTCTTGTTTAAGAACTTTTATTTGGGAAAAGCAAGAAACAGATTATTTACTAAACAAATTTAGGAACTTGCATCTGCACATCATTTATTTATAAGCAGAATCCTCATACTTCATCATTTAATTCCTTCTCACGGTTAATTTTCTTTAATTACACTTTCAAATAGCAAATAATGTAAAAACATTCTATTTTATTTATATGATTTTCTTTCTAATTATTTTAAATATAGTTATAAATTGACAGTTAAAAGTAGAATTTGTGAAAAAAAAATTAAAATTTGTTTTAAAAGATTTTATCAAGTATTGGATTCAGCCAAATACTTTGATATTCGGCCAAACCGAATATTCGGTAACATGGCCGAATACCGGATGGATACCGAATATGCTGTACAACTCTTATATATATATATATAATGCATATGTATATAAATCATAATTTTGACTAAGTGTATCGATATAGTCAAATAAGTTTTAAAGAATTGATGTTGATTCCTTTTGAAAACTCATATTTATTTCTCAGTAATTTAATAAAATTTTGTATGTTACACATTTTATATACCTAAAATATTCTGTAATAAAGTAGCTTACTTACTTCAAAAGGATTTTTTGGAGCTCCAGCATTGCAAAACGGTATATGTATATGAGCTGAAATTTTATCAGCATGCTCTTGTTTATTATGAGTGTTCCTGTAATCACTGTCGAAAATAGAATTACATAACCCACATTGCACTTTTTGTCTCTTACATTTAGGTGGGGGCATAGTTGATACAAAAATATTGAATTTTTAGCAATATACCAAAATATTCCCGCATATGCTCTTTTTAATTGAATGATTTCGTACTATGAGCCGCAGCCAGATTACTAATGGTTTAAACCATAGGTTCCCAACGGGGGCGGTACCGCCCCCCAGTGGGCGTTGGAGACTTCCAGGGGGGCGGTGACGGGCCCAGAAGAAAATGGGGGGCGCTAGGACAGTCAAGGGGGGCGGTGACGAGGCCAGAAGAAAATGGGGGGGGGGCATGACGTATCTACTTGTTTAAGAAATTAATGTAATAAATCTATTTGACCCATATCTCCGGCTTTGCCCGGGCGCATGATAAAAATCTTAAATATAGCTTAAATGAAAATCTATCAAAACGAGGTTAGAACTGGGGTCTGCTCTCTCTGCAATTTGCAAATAAGGAGAAATTTAAATTCGAACGAATGGCGTGCGACCCTTTCTTTGCCCTTCTCTTGTGGTCAGGTGGTATGCTTTTTGTAAGATTTTGCTTTAAACGCTGTATTTTTTTTAATTCTTGCAACGACGAATAATTTCATTTTGTCATATTTGATGAAATAAAAATTTAATTTAACCTTCTGACTGAGTAACAAACGCATTGATCAAAATATCACGATCACTAGTGCAGAATTTGCAACATTAAATTCACTAAAATTTTAATAACTAGAGTTATTTTTAAAAAATTGGTATTTCGAAACATGTGGGAAATACGGCGATTTAATAAGAATAGAGATTTCGAAACGAAACTGTAGTTTGAACCTGCTCAAGAAATTCGTTTATTCCGAGTGAAAGCTATAAAAGACTCTGTAATCTTTATTTTTATACCTATCTATAAATATGTTGCAAAGTTAATATACTTAAACTGTATTGAATTTTGTATTTTGAAATGTGTTAATCTAAGAAGAAATGCTGGCAGTATAGTATCGAATATTTGAAATATGGATTTATGCATTCTCCGACAAACAAATCATTAGAAGCGATGTAAATTTATACAACTTCTAATTAATTTACCGATTGAAATATCGTGTCATAAATTAATCTAGTATAAACAAATCATTACCTATGTGTTTAATTTGCCAAAATGTTTTTCAATTGAAGCCATGAAGCCTTCTAGATTACAAAAACTTTCGAATAAAATGCTTGCTGATAAAAATGACAAAGATTTATCTTATTTTCAAGGCCTAGAAAAAAATTAAAACAGCGAGCTGTATTAAACTTTTATGATTGTCTTCTAAACAAGAAGATGGCGAACTACGAGCTTCATATGATATTGAAATGTTAATCGTAAAAGCAAGAAAACCAAACACAATTGGCGAGGAATTAATCTTGCCGGCAATCAGAGAGGTAATAACAACTGTTCTTCATCATAAAACATGGCCAGGTATATTAAAAATATTCCTCTGAGTAATAATTGTGTACAAAGAATAGATGAAATGGCTAAAGCCGTTGAGATATCACTATACAAATACTTAAATATTTGTAAATTCTCCATTCTATGCCATGAATCAACGTTTCCAATAACAAATTACTACTCTTATGATATGTCCGATTCATAAAAGAAGAAAAAAATTTGCCAAAAGTTATTAATTGCTTAAAATTCGGAAACTGATACAAATGGCGATATTTAACAAAATGAACATGTTTCTTCAAAGAGAAGTTCCAATTCATAGTAATTTGTCAGCAGCTACTGATGGTGCTTCAGTAATGACTGGTCGTCATAAAGGTTTCATAGGGCATTTGAAAGAAGCTTTACCAAATGTACTCGCTGTACATTGTGTTATTCATCGTCAGTATTTGATTATCAAAAACCTGAATAAACGGCTGCATACGTCACTTTATTACGTTACTACATCTGTGAATAAGATTAAAAGCAATTCTTTGCATAACAGATTATTTGGATAATTTTATAGTGAAAATGACGTAAATTAGGATCGCTTGTTCTTGCAAACAGAAATTCGTTCGCTGTCGAAAGCTTTTTGTCCGAATCGTTTTTAAATCTATTTGACTCAGTACTGGATTTCCTTGAAAACAAAGATGAAGAACTGCGCGAAAACATGATAACATCCAAAAAATGACATTGCTTATTTGAAAGACTTGTTTAGAATAATTAATGAAATCAATTTACACTGGCAAGGTGATGAGTTGAATTTAATAAAACAAAAAATGTCATCGCTGCTATTGTGAAAAAACTTGGTATGTTCAAGCGAAATCTAGGTAAAGATGAATTGCAGCCATTTTCCTACATTAGCAGCAGTTTCTACAAAGCTGAAACTGCTGCAAAGTTGCGGAAAAATTACTCACTGCCAACACTTGGACACTCTTCATACTGATTTTATTGAGCGATTCCAGAACATTTTAAACATGAACATACCGAGTTGGGTGATCCTTTGTAAATGCAGATACAGTAGAATCATCAAATTTAGAATAGGAACTCACAGAACTCACAACTAATGAAGAATTAAAATTTTGAAGTGCCTACTAAGAATTCTGGCTTCAAAAGTCTCTACCAGCCCTCTATCCTGAGTTGTGGGCAAAAGTACAACATTTTTTAATTGCATTTCCGTCACCTTATTTGGTTGAACGTATGTTCGGTGCAGTATTTAATTTATTAGCTAAGAAAAGAAATACACTGCACGTCACTGATTTATGACTTTTGTTAACAAAATTGGAACCCGACATTAGCAAGTTGTTAAAATTCCATAACCCTCAACCATCTTATTATTATTTTTTATTTCTTATTGATTTTATACTTATGACATTACTTTTTTATTTTTTGTTATTGATTTTCTATTTATTCTTATTATTTGTGAATTTTTTAATATGTTAAAGATGTCACAAATCAAAAAGATGTTGCACATAAAAGCATAGTTTCTCAAACATAGTCTTCTCAAACATCTTCAAATATCATCTTCGAATGCTTTCGATCAAAATTCAATAATCATAAGGGCAGCTTTATTTACATTCGAATACATTTACGTTAGAGTACGAGAAGGAACTCCAGCACATAAACAAAACTGCTCTGAGGATGATGAAGTTCTGATCGAAAGCACTCCGTGTATAATATTTGACGATTTAAGCTTTTAAAACTGCGTTTTTATATGCAATAATAAACTTTAACTACATGAAATATTTATATATTAAAGCAATTTTTTAACAAGCTTATTTAATTTTATTTTGAGCTTATTTTTAAAATTTTTATTGAACAACTTTATATTACGTTTGATAAGCGTATTAATTATAATTTTTACTTTGTGTTTCTTAATATATAGACAAAAAAGTATCGATGATATGCAACAATATTTTGATTGGTATAATTAACTATTATGGAAGAGAAGAGGGGGAGGTGTTGGAATATTTTTTTCCTCTAAGGGGGGCGGTGGTCCATAAAAGGTTGGGAACCTATGGTTTAAACCAAGCCTGTCCAACCCTTTATTATGCAGGAGCGCATCTTAGCTTTTGGCAAGCAATGAAGGGCGCCATTATTAACATGGCTCAAAACATGTAACAAACATTTTTTTTAATATTAGTAGTAACATATATACATATATATATATGCAAATGAGTCATAATGCTCCTGTAAATCTAAAAAAATAAAAGAAAAAAAACAGTAACAGTAAATTGTAATAAATTTCTAATAATACATTTTTCTGCAAGGGATTATCTCAAACATTTTTGAATTGTTAGGAACCAAAAATAAAATTTCATCTATTATTAAAATAAAATGATAATCAGAGATGTAGTTAGGTTTTTTTGGGGAGACGCAAGTATTCTGCAATAACTATAATTTTTTGGAAGTGTAAATTAGTTATAATAAAAAGTACAGAAACAAAATCAAGGGTAGTTTCAAAGATATTTCATTGATGGAAATCATTTCGCATGATTTTACAGATATTTAAAAAAAATACCTACAGTTTCAATGGTAAGGAGGAGTAAAAGACAGCCTTTATACCTCTTATAAAACAGCTTAATGGCCAATGAAACAGCGTCAATAGCAAAAACAAAAATGCTGAACTTTCATGCACGAAGGAGAAGGATCGCTTATTTTTTTCACATTTTACTTCTTAACGTATTAAAAAATTATTGCCGACATTTATTAATTCTTATCGGTATAATTTCTATAAAAAGATTTATGAAGCATAAATATAAATTAATAAAGAAATGCAACAGCACAAGATTAGTTTAAAAGAAAATATATATAGTGCTGTTGCCTTTCTTTTAATAAATTACATACATTATAATTGTTGATACCTGAAATACACTTGTAGTTATTTTTAAAAAATCTGTCATGAAAATATCAAGGATTTTAAACAAAGTGTCTTTTACAGAAAAGTTGTATTTAAAAAAAAAAAAAAAACTAGTAACGGGGAATCTTTAAAAGGGCGCCAAGAAAACTTGCAAAGGGCGCCATGGCGCCCGCGGGCACTGCGTTGGACAGCCCTGGTTTAAACAAAGAGTTAACGCAGGCGCAGTATGTTTTGTAACTGGCACATAGGGCGGGAGAACTAGCGCCTTATCGTCTAGGTGCCCAAGTTTTACACGTGTTGAAAAGAAAACAATGTTCTATCTCTCTACTATTTAGCAATCAGTTAAAACATTTTTAGCCCTTTTTTTTCCTTTTTTAAGTAAAATTGAAATCTGTTTGCTTAGGGAACATTTTAGAACAGGATTTCTCAACTTATGGTACACGTACCAGCACTGGTACGTGTACCGGTGCTGGTACGTAAGCTGAAGTAGTGCTGGTACGTAAGCTCTCTTTACTGGTACATGAAATAAAATAAAAAATCCAGCTTAAGAAATGAAAAAAAAAAGTTTCATTCCCCCCCCCATCTTTTTTGATTTGTCAGTTCACCGGCACCAGAGTGTCTGTTCTCTGATATTACTGTTTTGATAGCACTTTGCTTTCTCTTATTTCATCGTAATTTAAAAATAATTTTCAATAAATAATTAAAATAATTTTTAAGTTTCACTTTAAAAAAAGGGCTATTGCAGTACATAAAACATGCTGTTCTACCTACCATAAAAATATAGATCCATATCTTTCATCATTTATGGAAAAAAGGTACATAAAGTGGATGAACAGGGGTGTAGTCGTAAAAATAACAGAGGATATGCGCTCTAAGCAGAGAGTATACGCAAAAGGCAGAGAGTATACTATAGAATGTGCATACTACAGCTTTCTTTAGGAACAGAGGTTATACGGTGCTCCTTTAAAAAATCCAGAGGGTATACGGCCTGTGTACCCTCCACTACATCCCTGATGATGAATCTAACATGGCGGAGATAGCGCATTCCAAGTGCTTTTAATAGAGTCGTGTACACTGTAAAAAAAATCTACAAAGATACTAAACATTTTCTAGGAAACTGGGATTCCAAGAGCATTATATGTAATGATAACAGGAAAAATTCATGTAACCGATTCTGAAACTTGAATTTTTGCTTTTACCTTTACAGGAAAAGTTCTAGGAATCCCAGTTTCCTAGAAAATGTTCAGTACCTTTACATATTTTTTTTTTTTTGCAGTGTATGTGTATCAATTTACGCCATTATGTTATTAAACATTGTATCTTTCTTTTACCAAAATCTATATCTTGGTAATGTGCATGTTATTATAATGTATCCTTTTTATTATTCCAATGTTCATATAAAACAGGCGATCTAAGTACCAATTTAATATTATAATCATGCAATTAAATTCAGTAGAATCTGCTCATATGGATGCACAAAAGACTGGAAAAGTGTTTCATTTTTGACTTATTCCATTTACACAGATTTTTCTTTATAAGCTTTGTATTTTTCACCTGCTAGCACGCGGAAGTGTCAGTTTCGTTTTAGTGTTACGCCAATCTGAAAGTTTGAAAAGCCCTGTTTTCGAGAAAAAACTTTTTCAAAAATACAGGATTTCTTAATATAAGTTTTAATTCTTTTTAATGGCATACTTTAGTGATGGGCGATTCTGGAAATTTTGAGAATCGATTAAAATCGATATCGTATAGAACAACATCGATCCTAATAAGAATCGATTTCTCATTTCTAGAATCGATACACTGTAAAAAAAAAATCTGCAAATGTACTAAACCTTTTCTAGGAAACTGGTATTCCAAGAACTTTTCCTGTAACGGTAACAGCAAAAATTCAAGTTTCAGAATCGATTACATGAATTTTTCCTGTTGTCGTTACATGAAATGTTCTTGAAATCCCAGTTTCCTAGAAAATGTTTAGTACCTTCACAGATTTTTTTTTACAGTGTACTAGAATCGATATTTCGATATTCAGGTTCACACCGAGAAGATCCAAATTACTAATTCCAAAACTTAGACAATCAGCAGGACCGTAATTACCGCCTCCCCCCCCATCCCCATTTAGGGAGGCATAGAATTAAGCTATTGCAGATTTTAGAGTCGGATAATAAGAATTTTAAATTTTAAAATGATTGTCACTTATGGTTGTCACTTACACAAAAACTTTGAAAATTTCGAGAGACATGACTCAACTAATAACAACACTGAGTAACTTGGCATTAAACCAAGTATAAAGAGTGTCAAGAGCGTGTAACTAGGATGGGGAACAAGGAGTATAGACAAAGAAAACTTTTTTTTTCTAATGCCAACCAAATGTTACACGAGATAGTTTGGAAGAACAAAAAATATGCCCCATTCTCAAGGGGGCAGGTAAACCCCACTCTTGACGGAAAGGCGACCATAGCCCAAATGTATCTTTTGTCGAAGTTTCAAAATGAGGATTTACAATAAAATAGAACGAGAATTGGACATTTTAAAAATTGTATGCATACTCTGAACGGCCCATTTAGTAAAGATTGGCGAAGAAGGGGGGGAAGGCGAGGGATTAGAACGGATGAACTTGAAAAAAAAAATAATTAACTAATAACCCAAATAACTGAGCTCCTAAACAAAAATATAGTGTTTAACTTAGTGTTGAATTCATGGTGTGGCCCGCGGGGAACATGCACTCTTTGAAACTATAAAAAGTGCCAAGAGCATGTAACTAGGTGGAGAGAGGGGTAGTAACAGAAAAAAACGAGGAGATAAAAGCTTTATAGCGATATGTTACATGAGATGGTGTGGAAGAAACAAAAAATATGCCCCCCACCCAGGTGGGCAAGGTAAATCCCAAACAGACAGAAGGGCGACTCCGGCCCAAATGTATCTTTTGTTGAGGTTTCAAAATATGAATTTATAACAAAATAGAACGAGGATTAGACTTTTTTAAAATCGCAGTCATAATTTGAACGAACCTGTAAGTTAAGATTGGTGAGGAAGGGGGGGTGCGGTAGGACGGGCGAATCGGCAATTTAGTGTAACCCTATGCTCACGTGTTGTGTGACGCATTGGATTGAGAGAAACGGTCTCTTAGCAACAAGCTCTAATGCTGCAACAAGCAGCGACTCTTAAAAAAATAAACATTCCATTAAATTTACAGTCTACTTGCTTTTTCTTTTTAATTTAGTTTTTCGTTTAATTTAGTACACCTCCGTACATTTGGTCCTAGCGACCCGGAGGTATGAACGAGCCAGCATCTTTTCTATTGAATTAAATATTGAATTTATCGAATTTCGTCAACAAGATGAATAATGTCGGAAACTGAAATAAAAGCGTTGAACAGAAGGCGAGGGAATATCAAGGCCCAAGTCACTAGAATATTTAACGCAACGGATGGAAAAACATTTAATTTATCCGAATGGAAAGCCCACCTGGACTTGCTGTCGAAAACTGAAGAAAAGTTTGAAGCTCTTAAACTGGAATATTATAGAATAATAGAGGAAGAAAAGTTGGAAGAAACTGAAAAAGTATTGAGTCAACTGGACGAGGATATTCTAAAACTAGAGGTAAGCCTAAAATCCTCTATTAATGCTTATTATGAAAATACTGATTCAAATAAAAAATCTATTGAACAGGACCAAGCTAAAACGTCTAGCATTAAGCTACCTAGGGTCATATTGCCGGTTTTTAGTGGCAGAATTGAAGAATGGTCTGTATTTAAAAGTACATTTAACGAGCTTATTAATGATAATTCAAATTTAAAAGATAATGAAAAATTATTTTATTTGCGTTCTGCTTTGACTGGTGAAGCGAGGAGTTTGCTTACACCAGATGAAAATTATGTTTCACTTTTCAATGCGTTAGAACAAAGATACGAGAATAAAAGAGTTATGGTAGATTGTCATATAAAGAATATTTTAAATCTTTGTGTAATTAAACAGGAATCCGTTAAGGATCTCCGCATTTTATTGGGTAACGTGAAGAAAAATTTAAGGGCTTTAAAGATCTTAAAGTATGATAGAGATAATTTCTCGAACGCAATTTTGCTGAATATTATTCTAAATAAACTAGATAACGAAACTCGTAAACAATACGAACTAACATTAAAGGATAATGAAGTGCCTAATTTTGATGAATTTTTAGAATTTCTTGAACGAAGATGTCAAATCTTAAATAGTATAAGTTCTAACGTATCCTCTAAATATACTGCAAAATCCTTATTCATAAAAACAAACAAACCTCAAAGTAAATGTTGTGTAATTTGTAAAACCGAAAACCACCCCTTATATCATTGTGTTAAATATAAAAACATGAAGTTAAGTGAGCGAATTAACCTTGTTAAGAAAAATAAACTTTGCTTCAATTGTTTAAATTCAGCCCACATCATTAATCATTGTAATTCAAAAAGCACTTGTCATGTTTGCAAGAGCGCAAGCCATCATTCATCATTACATAATTATACAACACCAGTAAACAATCCTATAAACAATCTTCCAATACATGAAACAATAAATAGCAATTTTGTTTCGGAAGATTTATCACAAAACGAAACTACTGCTCATTCATTTTTTCGTATGAAAATGATAATAATAAATCTGTTTTAATTAGCACTGCAATAATTTATTTGACAGATGTAAATGGGATCAAAATTCCTTTCAGGGCAATATTGGATTCCGCATCGCAGAATTGTTTTTGTACATTTAAAGCAGCACAAATATTAGGCTTGAAAACAGAGAAAATAAATATTCCTGTAAGTGGAATACATAAATTGCCTATTTACATTAAATCTAGAATCAAATCAAAGTTGTCAAATAAAATGAATAGTGCCAGTTATGATATTGAGTTATTAATCGTTCCAAAAATTTGTGACTTCACGCCCTCGAAAAAGATAAACATATCAGATTTAAAAATTCCAGCAAATATTTGTTTAGCGGATAAAAAATTTAACATTCCAAGCAGTGTGGAGATAATTATCGGTGCTGAACTGTATTTTTCTCTTTTAAATGAAGAAAAAATAAAGTTAGGCAATAATTTATATTTGCAATCAAGTATTTTCGGTTACATTGTATCTGGTTGTATTTATGACAAAACAGTAAATAATAATAATACTAATTATTGTTTCTTAACAAAAAATCTTGAATTAATTTATGACACTTTGAAGTCTTTCTGGGAAATTGAAGAAGTACAAATTTTAAAACCCTGTAACAGTGAAGAATTAGAATATTGTAATGATCACTTCGATAAAACGCACTTCAGAAAACCGGATGGTAGGTTTGTGGTCACGATGCCGTTTAAACCACAGGTTTTAGAACTCGATTTGGGAAATTCCAAAAATCTTGCTTTGAAAAGATTAAACTCTCTGTGGCAACGTTTAGATCGAGATCCTGTTATGAAAAATTTATACACAGAATTTATTAAAGAATATAGAGATTTAAATCACATGCATGAAATAAAAGAAAACTACACGAACTTTAATGATGGCTATTACACGGCGTTTTACGACCCTCTAGTAAAACCACAAAACTACGCGTCGTTTTTGACGCTAGTGCCAAGTCAACCAACGGAAAATCTTTGAACGATTTATTATGTAAGGGTGGAGTTCTGCAAGATGATCTTTTTTCGATATTAATTAGATTTAGAAAGCATATTTATGCTTTTACTGCGGATATTAAACAAATGTTTAGGATGATAGAAATAAATCCATCCCAGTACAAATATTTAAAAAATTTGTGGAAAGACAGTATGTCATCCCCGGTTAAGGTATTTCAGCTAACAACAGTTTCGTATGGAACATCTTGTGCTCCCTACTTAGCCACCAAAGTATTACAACAATTAGCTCTAGATGAGAAAAAGGAATTTCCGTTAGCATCGAAAATTGTTTTGAAGGACTTTTATATGGATGATTGCCTATCGGGCTCATCCAATTTAGAAGAATTCAGATTAATGAAATCGCAATTAACAGAACTCCTCCTAAAGGGAGGGATGGTTTTACACAAATGGTGTACCAATGAGGTCCAATCTACTGATAATCACATGTTTCCCCTGGACAGAAATTCTGAAGAAATAACTGTTAAAACATTAGGGATGTTGTGGAACAGTTTCAATGATACGTTTAGGTATAAAGTTAATATCAACACAAAGAGTGATTTCACAAAAAGAGATGTACTTTCGCAAATTGCCCGCATTTATGATCCTCTCGGTCTCTTAGGGCCAGTGATTGCTAAAGCAAAAATATTCATGCAGGAGCTATGGCTTCTTAAAATAGAGTGGAATGAGAAGCTGCCCTCTCATGTTGCCAAACAATGGGAAACCTTCCTCGAAAGTCTTAAAGAACTGGAATCCATTGAAGTACCAAGATGCTTCCTAGCTGTGAACCAATCAGTGATGCTAAATGATTTCGCAAATGCGTCTTCCAAGGCTTATGGCGCAGTGATATACATGCAAACATCTAATTCTAGTGAAACCATCAGTCACTTATTATGTAGTAAATCCCGCGTGTGTCCAACTAAAGTAATAACAGTGCCACGTCTCGAAATGTCAGCATGTCTTCTTCTGGCTAAACTCACTAACAAGGTCTTAAATTCATTAGACAAACAAGTAGCTTCAGTCAATTTGTTTTCTGATTCAACTATTGCTTTAGCTTGGATAGACACTGCTCCTCATCTCCTGAAAACGTTTGTGGGAAACCGCATTGTGCAAATTAAGGAACAAACTAAGAATTTTCCATGGTTTCATATTCCGTCAGAACACAATCCAGCTGACTTGATATCAAGAGGTGCAAGTGTGGAAAACCTTTCTTCTAACCAGTTGTGGTGGCATGGCCCGCCTCTTTCAATTCTTGAAGAAACAATAGCAAAAACTGACTCTAATATAAGTGACATTAAAGATGAAAATTATTCTAGTGAGCTTAAAGCTCCCAGCAACTTGACATTCGCTATTCATACTGACTCTAATTTCTGTGATAATTTAATTAATCTTAGCAATAATTTCCAAAAATTATTTAGAATTTTAGATTATATTTTCAGATTCATACATAAATGTAAAAAAGCAACATCTGCTACCGGCCCTCTGTTGCCGGAGGAATTAAAGAGAGCCGAGGTTTATTTAATAAAAAATGAACAGGTAAAATATTTCAAACATGAAATTTCGGCCCTCCAAGCGGGATCTTCGGTTCATCGCGCAAGTAAGTTAAAATTCTTAAATCCCTTTTTAGATGGAGATAGCTTATTGAGGGTGGGAGGAAGACTAGCAAAATCAAATTTGAATTTTGACCATAAACACCCCATTATACTTCCGGCGAGCTGTCGCTTGACGAAATTAATTTTTCAATATTATCATAAACGAGATTTTCATGTAGGACCCCAAGCTCTTTTGAACACAGTGCGTCAAAAATATTGGCCTCTCGGTGGCAGAAATATTGCGCGTAAAATTGTACATGAGTGTTTGCAATGCTTTAAAATTAAACCTATAACGGCTAGTCAAATGATGGGGGATCTCCCTCCTGAAAGAATAGTTCCCAGTTCCCCATTTTCAAATGTGGGATTAGATTTAATTGGGCCTTTTGAAATAAAATATAAGGGTCAAAGAAAGGGTACTTTTCAGAAAATCTATGTTGCCATATTTGTATGTATGGTCACTAAAGCTGTGCACTAGGATTTTGTCTCAGATTTGACATCCGAGGCTATAATAGCAACTCTAAAAAGATTCTTCGCTCGTCGTGGGAAAAGCTCTGTAATCTTTAGCGACAATGCTACAAATTTCGTTGGGGCTTCAGCAGAACTAAAACGTTTACGCAGACTTGTTACGAGTGATGAAATTTCGAACTTTTTAGCTTCTGAAGGTATTAACTGGAAGTTCTCCCCTCCTAGGGCACCAAATTTTGGTGGCCTTTGGGAGGCAGGAGTCAAATCTTTCAAATACCACTTAAAAAGAGCTGTGGGCTCAGCTCATCTCACGATCGAGGAATTCCTGACAGTTATCACACAGATAGAGGCTATTTTAAATTCGCGACCACTTTGTCCTTTGTCAACAGATCCTGACGATCTTCAGGTGTTGACTCCTGGTCACTTCCTCATAGGAAAGCCTCTTAATTTAATTCCAGAACCCAATTTAAGTGAGGTCAAAGATAATTTGCTAAATAAATGGCAAAGGACTCAAAAATTAACGCAGTTAATATGGAAACGTTGGCAGAATAATTATCTGAGCCAGTTACAAGAAAGAGACAAGTGGCTATTTAAAAGGCCTAATATTCTGCCAGGAATGCTAGTTTTGCTTAAGGACTCACAATTACCCATTTGCACTTGGTCACTAGGCCGCATTAATAAGGTTTTCCCAGGCGCGGACGGGATAGTCAGAGTAGTTGAAGTTCGTACCGCTAAGGGTAATTTTAAACGACCTATTTCAAAAATAAGTATATTACCCATTGAGGACAACATCATAGATTCTAAACTTTAAATGTGCTTTATTATATATTAATTTTTATGTATTATTTGTGTTTATTTATTTTATTTATTTATTTTTGCTTATAATCTGTATCATGTTGTGTTATTACTTATATTGCATATGTATCTTGAAATATAAAAATATTTCAAAGCCGGGCGGGATGTTCCGCTTCTGTATTGTGATCTTGTAACATCGCCTTGGCGACAAACACAGTCCACGCCAATTATACGCCAATCGGCAATTTAGTGTAACCCTATGCTCACGTGTTGTGTGACGCAGTGGATTGAGAGAAACGGTCTCTTAGCAACAAGCTCTAATGCTGCAACAAGCAGCGACTCTTAAAAAAATAAACATTCCATTAAATTTACAGTCTACTTGCTTTTTCTTTTTAATTTAGTTTTTCGTTTAATTTAGTACACCTCCGTACAACTGTAACTCCTATAGAAGCAAAGTTATAGCCTTTTAAAGATTGAAATGAAATGAAGAAATAAGCAAAATTAGGTGAGTGATCGTCAGGGGGGGGTCCACAGCTCTGGGGGTGCCATGTAGCTTAAACTTATAAGTTAAAAATGGCAGAGAATTAAATGAGAGAAATTTTAAGGTGTATATTGGGGGAGGGTGCAACCCCCCCCCTTTAATTTTTTTTTCTTTTGAGGAAACAAAAAAATATGCTCCCCCCCCCGGCGGGGCGCAGATAAACCCCAAACGGGTAGAAGGGCGACCCTTTATTTATCTTTTGTCAAGGATTTAAAATGTGGATCTAAAATAAAATAGACCGAGAATTGGACAGTTTTAAAACTGTATGCATATTTCGAACGGCCCTGTAAGTTAAAACTGACGCGGAAGGGGGGGGGGATTAGAAGAGACGAGCGTGAAAAATAAAACATAATAAACTAATACCTCAAATAACTGGACTTCTAAACAAAAATATAGCAATTTAACCTAGTGTCGAATTAATGGGATGACCCGCAGGGGATTATGAGATGCTTTTTAATGCACAAATTGCGATTCCCCCTCTCTTACAGAGCTGTAAAACATGATGCTTTCCTCCGGAGACGCCGAAAAATACCTGCATTCAGCACTAATTTAGCGTAGAAAAAAAAAAAAAAAAAAAAAAAAATCAAAATCGAATTTAAAGATTGACATCGAATCTAAAGATCGAAATCGAATCTAGAGATCGACATCGAATCTAAAGATCGACATCGAATCTAAAGATCGACATCGAATCTAAAGATCGACATCGAATCTAAAGACCGATATTACGGGCAGAATCGATTTTACATTTTTACTTTCTTTTGTAACTTTACAAGAAGAGAGTATTAAATTCGTGAAAAATTTTTGACTTCCCGTTTTTGATGGATTTATATATTTTAGAAGGTCTTTAACACGATTTCATGGTTTTTAAGAAATATCTGTCTGTGTGTGTGTGTGTCACTCTGTGTGTCTGTATACGACAAAAATTTCTGACCGTTCTATCTCAAGAACAAATGCACGGAATTCCACAAAACTTTAGATTTAGTTTGACCTTGATATAAACTGAATCTAATTAATTTTTGGTGCATTTAGCCTAACAGGTGGCGCTGCTATGCTGCATTTTTTGCGATTTGCGCAACAGCTATATCTAAATAACGAATGAACGGATTTTCATCACATTTTAGATCTAGTTAGTCCTTGACATGAATTTATGTGTTTTGCATTTTGATGTATATAGCTTTTCAGATGGCGCTGCTATACTGAATTTTTCACAATTTCCACTCAGCGCCATGTGAAAGGGGGGGGGGCGAAAGGAAGCGGTCGTTCCGAGCACAGAAATTTAGGGGGCGCCAAATTTTTACTAGTAACATCACTTCTAGCCTATCACAAGAAAAAGTTAATAGGGGGGGGCTAAATTGTAACTTTGAACCGGGGGCAGTTCTCTTTTCGCACGCCCCTGTTTCCATTTTAGCTTTATCTCAAGAACTAATGCACGGACTTTCATAAAAATCTAAATTCAATTAGTCCTTGATATTATTTGATGCTAATTACATTTTGGTGGAAATCGCTTAAGAGATGGCGCTGCTATACTGCATTATTCATGATTAACGCAATAGCGCTATCTCAAGAACGAATTTTCATCAAAATTCAGATTCAGTAAATCTCTGACATAGATTAGTGTTATTTAGTTCTTGGTGTAAATTGTCCTACAGGTGGAACTGATATGCTGCATTTTTTATGATTTCGCAATAGCTGTATCTCGCGCTTTCATGGATTTTCATCAAAATTCAGATTCAGCTGGTACTTAATAAAAATTGATCCTGATCAATTTTTGGTGTACATCGCTTAACAAAAAACGCTATTTTGCAGGGGTGGAGGGGGGGAGTTCTGAGGTTTCTTTAATTCTTCTATCTTAGAAACTAATACACTGAAATTTTGGAATTGCACATCCGTCTATTTTATCTTCGACTTTTAAAGGAAAATGAAAATTATATTACCTTCAGAGAAATCGATTAAAAATTTTAAAGTATCGATTAAATCGATTTAAAAAATCGAAATCGCCCATCACTAGCATACTTTAAAGCATCGTAACAATTTGGTGTTACCTCTCATTTTTCCGACAAAACAAAATGTAGTAGTAATAATACAAATATTAAAAAAATTGAATATAATTGATTTAGGAAAAGGAAAACAATTATTTCTGATAGAAGTAAATTCGTATAGATTGTAATATATCCAGATTATTTCGAGATAAAAATTTAAAGTATTTGGGTATTTTCAATTCTCATCATGCATAATAAATTTCTTTAGCCTTTTTTTAAATCAATCAAAAATTACGTAAAAAAGTAAATAAAAACAATTTTGCATTTAATTTTATTTTTATAATAAATTCGAAAGAAAACACAAAGCTAGTCAGTAGGAAAAAAATAAAACCTTAATTATTTTCAATTAAAGGTAAAATTTGTGTAGAGTGGAAAATATCCAAATTTTAATATGAAAAAAAAATGTATTTTAGTTTTGAATTTTCATTGGATGCCACCTAAATTCCGTGATATATACTTCTAATTAAAGTTTAGATAAAAATAAATAAAATTTCTTCATTTCGATCAGTATATAAATAAGGTGGTCTGGTGTAATAACGCCAGGCAGGGTAATAACGCCAAGTGCTAATATTATGCATAATTATGAAATAATCTGGTAAATGACACCCATGTGCTCTACGCAGAAGGGTTTTGAGTCATATAAATCGCAAAAAACAGCTTCAAGTTAATTTGTTTCATTTTTAGGTCTTATTGTTTTTACAAGCAACTAAAATTAACGCTTGATCTAAAATTTGCGAGATACGTTTTGTGATGTGAAGGCTATTTTTTTTATCCAGAAATACTTTGTTAATTACATAAATTTGTAGTACATTTCATGGGCTTTCAAAATGTTGTTGAAGATTTTGGATATCTTCTCGAGATAATTTGTAACTTAAAATGTACAGCGCAATAACTATAACGGGGTAATAACGCCAATCCTTGGCATTAATACCCCGGTTGATTCCCTACAGTGGCCGAGCTACATCCTAAATACTGATTCAAATAAACACAGTTAAAACTGTGCAATGTTTCTAATAATTCTATTTAAGTGGTCCTTTTTAAGCAAAAAGAAGCTCACGGTCTGATATTCTTTTGCCTCATCTTCCCCCCCCCCCAACCACACCACACTTTTTTTTTTCTTACACTTTCACAAAAAAATTGAACATTTTCAATAGCTTAGAATGCAATTTGTCAATTTCTAAGTTTGTAGACTTTGTATTTTTAGAATTGGGCAATCTACATGCAATTATTCCATCTTATTTCATAGTTTTGTTTACATGGCGTTATTACCCATATAGGTGGATAATAACGCAAAATAGCATTGGCAAAAAAATCACTCCATTACATTTTATGAATACATATCTGTTAAATTATTTTTTTATGTAGATAGTCAATGAGTTGCTGCATCAAATCATATATTTGTTTGAAAAATACAATCTAAAACTGAGCCGTGAAAATTGGTAGAACCTTAACGTGGCGTTATTACCCCAGGGTACCTTAAATACAGGTGGATTTCGATATCTCAAAGTTCAAAGGCACAGAAAAAAAATAATTCGGATTATCAAGGTTTCACTCAAAATATCAAGGTTACAAATAACATTAACATTGCTAGAAGAATAAGTACATAAATATATATATATATACATACATTTCGTCATATAGAGGTTTTTGAGTACACAATATTTGACAAATGAAAATTTTTCTAAATAGTTTAATCAGAAAAATAAAATCCTATATATTAAAGTTATATTAATTAATTAGTAAATTACCAATTAGTTAAATTAATCAATAATTGCTCCGGCTAAGAATTAAATTTATATTTTCTTCGTTCTAAATTTTTTTTTTCTTGTTTTTCTTAATTAGAAACTGCAAGGGGAAATAAATCCGACTAACAATGGAATTTTATTGGTTTTCTTTGATCTAACTTGTTTTTCTTATTTAATTAAAAACTACAAAATATTTCTCCAATTCATAAATATTTATAAGTTAATACCTTTTATTTTTTTTCGTTTAAACTTACTTTCTTCCGATCGAACAAGAATTTTTCCGACTGACTTTTCCGTTTTTCCAGTTTAAAAATTTTTATAGGTTAATACGAAGTTAATACATACTATTTTTTCCGACTAAACATGTCTTTTCTGATGAAACGGAAATTTTCCAAATGATATTTTCGTTTTTGCAATTTATAAGTTTTTATAGGTTAATACGATTTTTTCCGATCGAACAAGAATTTTTCCGACTGACTCTTACGTTTTTCCAATTTATAAAATTTTATAGGTTAATGCGTAATACTATTTTTTCCGACTAACATGCATTTTCCCATGGAATGGGAAATTTTCCGAATGATATTTTCGTTTTTCCAATTTATAAGTTTTTATAGATTAATACCATTTTTTCCGATCGAACAAAAATTTTTCCGATTGACTTTTCCGTTTTTCCAATTTATAAATTTTATTGGTTAATGCGTAATACTATTTTTTCCGACTAACATGCATTTTCCCATGGAATGGGAAATTTTCCGAATGATATTTTCGTTTTTCCAATTTAAATGTTTTTATAGGTTAATACCATTTTTTCCGATCGAACAAGAATTTTTCCGACTGATTTTTCCGTTTTTCCAATTTAAAGTTTTTATAGGTTAATACGTAATACTATTTTTTTGGACTAAACATGCCTTTTCCGATAAAATGGAAAATTTTCCGAATGAGTTTTCCGTTTTTTCCAGTTTATAAGTTTTTATAGGTTAATAAAATTTTTCCGACTAAACATGCTTTTTCCGATCGATCTGGGAATTTTCCGACTGATTTCTTCTTGGGGGGGGGTTCTTGGGGGGGGGGGGTGTTGCACCCCCCCAACCCCCCCCCCGGGATTTACGCCCCTGTATTTCATTATAGTATACTGAAGTAATTACCATTTATTTTACTTTGTATTGGTTATTTTTTGTGCATAATTTGTTCTCATTTTTTTTATACTTTCTTCCATAAAATATTCCTTAAAAATAAATCTCATTATTAATATGTAATTATTGTTCTTTAAATACATATATATATATCATTTAAAAAAATAAAATAACTTTAAAAATGCATTTTTTTAGATTACTTATTGTATTAATTACTATATTTCATATTTATCTTTCCATATTATACTGATTATAGAATTAAAATGCTGTCTAAGAATGATAAAATGACGCATAATCCATTATACTCTATAATCCGCACAATCTTTGGCCTCAACTTGTGCGGATTATAGATCTTTGACTGTAAATTGTTTTTCAGAGTTAAAATTACACTTCAAGGTGTTATAAATACTATATATATTTTTTTTATCATTTAATTATAAAATATAAAGCATTTTATATATATGAAAGTTAATATATATAAAATTATAATAGAAAATTTGAAGAAATAGAAAATTTGCCTATCATACAATATTTAGGTTAAGCCCAGCCATACCCCAGAAAACAAATCATAACAAATGGAACTCTAAAATTTATTCTTTCCTTTTGATCAGTTTTTTAGATGATCTAGAACAAGTCTGAACTAAAGTTAACAGTTTTCACCCTTTAATAATCATTAACAGTTTAGAATACTTTTATCACACAATACAAAAATTTTACTAGAAGAGTAAGCAAAAGAAATATATCTTATCATTAACTTATTTTAGTAAAGAATTCATTAAATTCTAAAAACGTTTTTCAATTATACCTCTACAGGTCATTATATTTCAAAAATTTACCTTCTACTTGCAGAGAACTTTCATATCATCCAAATTCACATAGAAGCAAACAGACGCCAACGCCATGAATGAATCACGCTGACCGAATTTGAATGAATCATACACATAAATCAGCGGCAAAAGAAATTTCAACTTCTGAAATTTTTACATTCTCACATCTACCAATATTAACATTTGTTTCAAGAATTAAGAAAACTATCCTGTTCAATTAAAAAACAAAACAAAACGGTTATTTATGAAAAATGAATGATTCGTTATTCAAAATTCTGGAATCCTTTATTTGAATTCACCCTCTAGTGAATCCCCAGAAAAATTTGACACTTAACATCCTACATTATAGCAGCATCTTCATTAGAATCTAGAAGAGAAATAATTTTGAATAGAGATGAAAATTTCCTGATGAACAATTTTAAAGATTGATTAATTGAGTTATCGATCATTCATTATCTGAAATTAACTCGAATATCAAGCAACTTTCTTGAATCGAGTACTTTAGATTTTATGTATTATTTGACGCCATCTTTTGGTAAATAACATAAATGAACAAATTTTTTGTTGAAAGTATAGAATTTTAGATTTTTTTAAAAATAAGACAATATAGGATGTTTTGATTTAATTTGAGATTATTTTTATCAGTTTTTTTAGAACTCAGTTTATACCCATTGAATTTTAATTTTTCTTGCATTGCAAATAAAAATAAATTATTTCATATCAAATATAATTTTTCAACATATTCTAACAGAATATTTTGAAAAATGTTGTTTTCAATATTTTGATAGCTTCTGACTTATTGGATTTGGCTCATTTTTCCCTTTAGTAGCACATATTATTGCTATTATGTGATAACTTTCATAAATTCACTGAAAGATTAACATTTTACAGGGATGGCCAGGTATAATTTTATTGAAAATAAATTTTATGAATCCTTTTAGTTTGATTTTCGTTTTAAGAACAATTCTTTGTAATTTATTTTCTTATTTCATAAAAATAATATTAAAAGCTTCAGAATATTGATGGAAAAATATGCTCATTCTTTGTATAACACAACTTTTTTTTCATTATTACAGTGTAAATAATGCTGTATCTGGCACCAATTGTCTGAACATCAAACCATTGAAAACTCTAAATATAGTGCAATATAACTAGAATATTTGTAAATGATAAATTAAACATGCATGTCTATAAATGCATATAATTATATTTGAATTTCGATAACTAAACAGTTTTTTCTTTTAAAATGAGAAAGAGATTACCTACTGCTGTCACTATAATAAATGAACTTATTGTGGATGGAGACATTTCGTAACTTATGTTAAGGAAATTAATGCGTATAAAGATATGAATATTTGTAGTTTTATAGAGAAATCCTTGATTATTGAACTGAAACAGAAAGTGTTTACAGGAATTATTTTAAGCACTATTTATGTTGAAGGCATAAAATAGTGTTTTTTAAAGAATTTTATAAAACAAAAAGCTATGCATAACTATTTAAATATGACACTTTCTTGACAGTTTCTTCTTATCAATTTTTATTCATATCATTTCATTAGAGATTATTTCACATTTCGAAAAAATGCATTTTTTTAACTTATTGTTGCCAAATTTAATATAGTAGCTCAAATCCGACACCCTAAAATCCTCACATCATCACAAATATAAAGAATGAAACTTTGAGTTTAGATACAAGGACATTTTAATCATTTTTAATTTTTTTTTTACATTTTTGTTCATTACTACTTTATTTAATTATTTCAATACAGTCAATTCCCTCAAAGCTGCATAGCTTGAGATCAGCGTTTGTGCAGATCTTAGAATTTTGCAGATTTCTGGTCTTTGCTTAGTTTACATTTTTTACTCAGCAATTTGAATTTAATAAGGCATCAAAAATTATAATGAATTATTATAATGTAGTAAAATATTAAAATAATTGTAGAAGAGCTATATATTCTATAATTTAATCTTCTATAATTTGCGTTACTTTATGAATGTAAACAGTTAAGAAAATGAACAAATTTGTGATCCAAAAATGATTTTTAAAAATAAATAGTGAAAAAATTGAAAAAAAAACATAATAAAACATATATTTTTTCTAATATAACTCTTTTATTTCATTAACAAAAAAAAAAAAAAAAAAAAAAAAAAAAAAAACTTTATTAAGGAATATATATAGTTATTTTTAAATGCACACATATCAATTTTTCTAATAAAATGACTTTAAAAAGGGCATTTTTTGAGATAGCCTATTAAATTAATTCATATTAGATTTCACAGTTACATTTTTATATTATACTGATATGATAGAATAAAATGCTAGCTAGGAATAATAAAACAACTATATTACATAACTTTATAATCCACACAACCTTTGGCTCCAATGTGCAGATTTTAGAGAGTTGTAGATTTTAGGGTTGTGTACCTGAGTAAGACTACTGTATAATGAAAATTAAGTTTTTTTTCTGCACTTGACTGATGACCATCCTGACCATTTCTCGAATATTGTAGCAATTTTTATCGATAAATTGGCAAAATTCCCAATATTTACTTTCTGCCAAGGGGCGTGTAGAATGTGGAGCATGGATCATCAATCCTTGACTGTACAGTCAAAGTTCTATAATCCACACAAGTTCGGGTCAAAGGTTGTGAAAAATATGAAATATTGCAGATTATAGAGTATTATGGATTATATGTCATTTGATTATTCCTAGAACAGCATTTTAATTCTATAATCAGTTTAAAATGGAAAGATAATAATTAACTTAATATGGTAGCTCAAAAAATGACATTTTAAAGTTATTTTATTAAAAAATTTATATGTGCATTTTAATTAATTAATGAAAATAATTACAATAATTCTGTAATTCAGTTTGTTTTGTACAGTTAATAAAATAAAGTAGTTATGTTAATAAAAAATAGATAATTTATTGTGATTTTTTTTTGTATTTTTTTATTATTTGTTTAAAAAAATAATTTTTGGATCACGAATTTATAACTTTCTTAACTGTTTACATTTGTAAAGCAATGCAAATTATAGAAAATTGTGGATTATTGATCCTTGACTACATTTTCATATTTAAGAGAATTTTCTTATTTTGTTTCCAAATACTGCATTTTAACTGAAATATATTGTGTTGTAAGCATTGAAAAAAGAAAAATAAATTGAAATAAATTAGTTATTGTGTTTAAAATGTGTTTATCAGTAAAAATTATGTCACTTGATGGGATGAGACAGATACTCTTACAAGTTGAAGATTGAAAAAAGAAAATTCTTTGGACAAGAAAGAAAATGGCACAAATAAATCCAATTTGGCTTCAGAAAGCAGAAACAAAATGGCCATTTTTGCAAAACACAGTCGAAATTATCCATCTGCAGCAGATGTTTCATTTGCCGCAGTTGACAAAAGAGTGTGAGTATGCACATAAGTGGCAGTTTTCCAAATTTATTCAAGTGGCTTATACATTTTTGAACAAAAATGTGACCTAATGAATGCAATGAAAGAAGTATGACATAGAAACAAGACACATTTTAATATGTATTAATTTTATATGTTTGTTCCAATTGAAGAAAAGAAAGAGATAGAGAGAGACCTATAAGTTATTAAATGATTGTTGTAGCATAATAAATACTACTTCAGCTGCTTAAATGTGGCAACTCTATAAGATGGAATATGATATTACAAATAAAATAAAATGTAGTAAGTAGTATCATAATAGGTAGACTGCGTAACTTCTAGCATGAGAATACACAAGCAGGTATCATTTTCCTAAATGTACAAAAAAAAAAAAAAAAAAAAAGTTTAAAAATTTAGCTCAATTACAGCATTTATTGGCAACCAATCTCATATCATGAAGATACTGGAATGCCAGATTCTTGGCTTGTTAAATTCTTTTGATATTTTGGGTGAATTTTGATGAAATTTAAATAGGATATCAGTATGCCATGAATTATATTTAAAAAAAATTTACTTTCAAATGGTCAGAATATAATCAGAGTCTA
Source organism: Maratus speculifer (assembly GCA_964019185.1). Classification (NCBI taxonomy): domain Eukaryota; kingdom Metazoa; phylum Arthropoda; class Arachnida; order Araneae; family Salticidae; genus Maratus; species Maratus speculifer. The sequence continues at coordinate 357,977,946 of OZ025296.1, forward strand.
AAAACAATATATTGTTTTAAATTTAGAGAAAAACCAATTTGTTGTTTTCAAATTTAAATTGTAAAAATATTTGCCGAACTTATTACAAATAAATAAATAAAATAACCAACCATAAATAAAGCATTTTGATAATGCTTGAAATTACTAATTATCGACAAAAAGATCAAATCGAGGTTTCAAGAAATTTTTGCAAAAGCTTAATCAAAGAAATTATTTTAGCATAATCTTATTTTAGTAAAGAGGGTGGGATAAATAAACGGATTCTTTAAATGTTACCTGATTAAACAAAAAAGGTAAAGGACAAGACGTCAAATGCAGAAATGAATCACGGATTTTTACATCATGATTTATTGAAAAAGATTCATTCCTTAAATGGAGAAACTCCCATTTAATTAATTAATTAATGATTAAGCTGCTATTTATTAATAAAAATGTTGCAATGACAGTAAAAATATTACTTTTTTTATTCCTGTTTATAATGTTAGTTATCAGACCAGACATTATCAGAAACAAGCTTTACAAATAAATTATCCTGTTTTTCAAATTCAAATTGTGTCAAAAATTAAACCCAATACCATGTTTAAGTGCCATATTTTCGGATTTTGACTAACGCTATCTATTCCTGTTTTATAAATAAATGTTTTTGAACATTTCTGTTGCAGATATTTATTCAATGGCTCACTATACTTGAAAGAATTCTTTCGAGTCATTCATTTTTTGCGATTCATTCATTATGATAGCGTCTCTTTACTCTTGCGATAACATCTAGGAGTTAAGTGTGTTCTGATATTAACAATAGCTAATTCTTTAAACCAATTTTATAACCCCTCCTCTTTATTAAAATGAATTAATGGTAAGCTTATTTTATTATTTATTTTGTCGCTACTTTTCCTTCTGAAAAATTCTACAACTTGTCAGTTGAAGATCTAATAGGCACAAAATTTTAAGTGTCCAGACTTTAATTTTTGCTTACATTTACAATCATTTAGAATATTCGGCACACAGATAAACTGAATATTTGACAAACCGAGTAGTAACTATCAAGCCCAGTACTTTAAGGTGTTAAATTTTTAAACAATTTTGCATAATATTTGAAACAGATGCTTTTATTTTGATAAGCATGATTTTTTTTAAAAGTAAACTTTACATTATTAAAATTATTATTTTTAAATTATCATTTAAAATTATCATTTAATAAAACGTATTTAATTTATAAAATTTTAAATTTCATGGCTGTGAATGTAATTTCCTTATATTCTAAAAATTATATTTTAAACTCAAAGGATTTTTTAGGAAAAGAAATTTTACTGTCATATTGGTACTACATTTTACTTGTCAAAAAAATATTAAAATATAGAAAAGTACTAAAGTTCATCAAAATGCTAAGCTATCATTAGTACAGAAGATAAATCTACAAGTTAAAATTGTTGAGAATGTAACTGCACATTAACTGTATACTTAATATCTTATAGTAAATTATATTATTATAAGTGGCAATAGTATTATTGTTGTTAGTTTGATTTTGTGGAAATTTCTATGTTATGTTATGTTACTGTATGTGTGTTTTATGTGTAGTCTTTAGAAATAAAGGCTTGTTATTTTTTTTCATCAGGCTCTGATTAATTATTATATCTCAAAAAAAAAAAAAAAAAAAAAAAAATCAAATAAGAGACTTTGTTGAAATTTATAACAGATGAGGGATTTTCTGTAATTAGGGGAGAATATTTGTCCTAAACAATGTTTTTTAAATCTCATAGATTTTGAATAGAGCTGCTTTGAATATTTGATATCTATTCGGTATTTGATTATGCTACTGAATATCAAATTACAGTCAAGGATCCATCATCCTTGCACCCATAATCAGCAATTTTCAATAATCTGCATTACTTTACAAATGTAAACAGTTAAAAAATTTACAAATTTGTGGTCCAAAAAGGAATTTTTAAAGCAAATAATAAAAATTTTGAAAAAAAAAAAAATCACAATAAAACAGAATTTTTTTTCAATATAACTCTTATATTTTATAGAAAGTAAAAAACAAAATGTACTATGGAACATATGTATATGTAATTATTTTTATTTAAATGCACATATATCATTTTTTTAAATAAAATAACTTTTAAAATGCATTTTTTTGTGATAGCCTATTAAAATAATTGGTACTTTTAGGTTATCCCGTTGATTAATTTCCCCAAATTATACAAATCGCCAAACTAATAGCGAAATTATGCATGTTGACATAATTTTTATTTTAAATAATGAAAAAACAAATAATTAGTAGAATATTAATAAAAATATTAATAAAAAGTCGAAATAAAAATCACTTAATGACATTTTAAACACGTGATTTGCATTTAATATCATTGAATGTGACATTAACGATCATCCATTATTGGCTTTTAATCTTATAGTTTGGTGATAATTTTTTGGTCGACGTGATAACCTAGAAGTACCAAATAATTATATTTCATTTATATCTTTTCACATTATACTGATTGAAAAATTAAAATGATGTCTTGGAATAATAAAATGACGCATAATCCATAACAATCTATTACCTGCAATATGCCATAATCCACACAATCTTTGGCTCAACTTCTGCGGCTTATAGAACTTTGACTACCAAACCTAAAACTACTCAGCCAAACCAAATACTTAGAAAACTTCTTTAAAATATTTTTTAACGAAGTGTCTATTTTCACGGCAGCCGTAAGAATATTAATCTTACGGCAGTCTATTGCACATGCGCAGTCGAGGACTGCCGTAAACGATTGCCGGAGATTCTTGATGAGAATGAATCAGGGAAAATGAGCGACTCATATGTGACAATGAGCAACAACGTGGTGGCTTATTATCGCTGAATGCGTAATTTTGATGATTGTTTTGATTAAACAAAACAAAACAAAACAAAAAAAAGTTGAGAAGGAATAATTCACCAACTTTAATTCCACTTTTTTTCAGATTTTAAGAAGAACTACAGCTTAGAGACTAAATTTATTAAATTTTACATCTCTGATTCGCGCACTTTGCAGTCACGTGTGGCATTTACAAAATGAGAAAATAATATAAAAAATGCGTGGATTATCGTAAGTATATTTTATTTAATAAATAGTTTGAGAACACATGCATATTATTATTCATATTTCTATAGACCAACAACTTCGTCTTCCACGCGAAAAAAATAATAAGTATACCTATTGTAATTCACCTTTAGTAGTAATAAAATGGTAATAAGCAGATAAAATATAATAAGCTATATAATAATAATACAGTATTGTAGTCTTAAAAAAAGGCTTATTCTAAAGTCATTAATGCCGTGCCTAAATAACATGCTATAGCTTTATTTGAGAAATATGGAGTATACAATGCTTCTATAGAAAAAAATACATTAAGTATATGCTGTATACCCACATTACACTCAGGGGCGTATTTAAGTAGAATTCATTAGGGGGGCGTAAATGACGATTTTGCCGACTAACTTAAAATATATATGTTTGTATCTTTAAAAGTATGTTTCTGTATTTGTATATATGCATCTACCGGATGCCCTAAAATTGACTGACTGATTTTAAAACTCAGTAACTTGCAAATTGTGGTAGCTGTAAAATTAAATTCCTACAAGAGTGTTATGTAAGAATGTAAGATAGTAGGAGTTTTTTACCGCGATTCTCGATTTTAATTTAAAATAGCGGGGATAGATGGTACTGTTAGCAACAGGCACTAAATCTGAGCCCTTTTGGCCTCTTTTCTCAATTCTGGTGTGAAAGAAAAAGATTAAATATATGCAGTAAACTCCTACACTGTAAAAAAAATTCAGAAACGTTTCTGAATATATGGGGCAGCTACGGTGCATGTAATTTTCAAAAACGTTTCTGAGTATTTCGGAAACCACTTTCCGATATAGTCAGAAACGTTTTTGACTATTTTAGAAATCTTTTTGAAAGGTTTCCGATATATTCAGAAATATTTTTGACTATTTTAGAAATCTTTTTGAAAGGTTTCCGATATATTCAGAAACATTTTTGAGTATTTCATAAATCTTTTTGAAAGGTTTCCTATATATTCAGAATCATTTTAGAGTATTTCATAAATCTTTTTGAAAGGTTTCCGATATATTCAGAAACATTTCAGAGTATTTCATAAATCTTTTCGAAAGGTTTCCGATATATTCAGAAACATTTCAGAGTATTTCATAAATCTTTTTGAAAGGTTTCCGATATATTCAGAAACATTTTAAAGTATTTCATAAATCTTTTTGAAAGGTTTCCGATTTATTCAGAAACATTTTAAAGTATTTCATAAATCTTTTTGAAATGTTTCCAATAAATTCGGCAATATTTTAGAGTGTTTCAAAAGTTCTTTTGAAATATTCTATTACATTCAAAAAGGCTCTTGAGTTTTTCAGAAAATGCTCCATTATATAAAAGTATCCAATAAAATACATAAAAAGCCATTTGATAGAAAAAGTTTCAAACGCCGTACACAATCTTGAGTCAGTGTTCTTGCACTTTCTTTGGTCCCCAACAAGAAGTTTTAGCCACACTTTATGTATCTGTAGTTAGAAATTTTAAGAGCTTCGCGTTGCAACTACATAATAATTTCTAAATAAGAGGAGCATTTTAGTGCTTTTAATAATGACTTCAATTGGTTGTGTTATATTTAAAAAGAACTGGACTATTCTTCAGTTTCTGCTTTTTAAATCAATGTGTTTTTTTTTCCTTTCAGTTTTTTTTTTTATGAAAATATTCAAACTTTTACAAATCAAAATCATACAAAATGTTACCAAAAAAAAAAAAACCTCAAAAAGGAGGAAAAACCCCAAACACATTAATGATTTAAAAAAAAATAATTTAACAAAAAACATACCTTAGTTAAATCTAAAACAACTAGTTGAAGTTAGTGTAGGAAAAATAAAAAAAGTTATCTTTATTCAAAAATCTTATGTATTTTACAACAGAAAGCTCTGAAAAAGCTCTGTCTGTTTTAAGATAAAATTACATCCAATATAAAACTATCAGCAGCCTTAAAATGCCAAAATCAATGGCATGTATTACCATAATTTTTACAATCATTTAGTAAGTTGTTTTGATTCGAATTTATTTTTTTCTATTACTATAATTATTTCTTATATATTACCATATTGATGTGATTACACTGTAAAAAAAAAATTCAGAAACGTTTCTGAATATTTCGGGCAGCTACGGTGCATGTAATTTTCAAAAACGTTTCTGAATATTTCGGAAACCACTTTCCGATATGGCCAGAAACGTTTTTGACTATTTTAGAAATCTTTTTGAAAGGTTTCCGATATATTCAGAAACATTTCAGAGTATTTCACAAATCTTTTTGAAAGGTATCCGATATATTCAGACACATTTCAGAGTATTTCATAAATCTTTTTGAAAGGTTTCCGATATATTCAGAAACATTTTAGAGTATTTCATAAATCTTTTTGAAAGGTTTCTGATATATTCAGAAACATTTTAGAGTATTTCATAAATTTTTTTGAAAGGTTTCCGATATATTCAGAAACATTTTAGAGTATTTCACAAATCTTTTTGAAAGGTATCCGATATATTCAGAAACATTTCAGAGTATTTCATAAATCCTTTTGAAAGGTTTCCGATATATTCAGAAACATTTAAGAGTATTTCATAAATCCTTTTGAAAGGTTTCTGATATATTCAGAAACATTTTAGAGTATTTCATAAATCTTTTTGAAAGGTTTCCGATATATTCAGAAACATTTTAAAGTATTTCATAAATCTTTTTGAAATGTTTCCAATAATTTCGGCAACATTTTAGAGTGTTTCAAAAGTTCTTTTGAAACTTTCTATTGCATTCAAAAAGGCTTTTGAGTTTTTCAGAAAATGCTTCATTATATTAAAGTATCCAATAAAATACATAAAAAGCCATTTGATAGAAAAAGTTTCAAACGCCATACACCATCTTGAGTCAGTGTTCTTGCACTTTCTTTGGTCTCCAACAAGAAGTTTTAGCCACATTTTAAGTATCTGTAGTTAGAATTTTATGAGCTTCGCGTTGCAACTATATAATGAATTCTGAATAAGAGGAGCATTTTAGTGCTTTTAATAGTGACTTCAATTGGTTGTGTCATATTTAAAAAGAATTGGACTATTCTTCAGTTTCTGCTTTTTAAATCAATGTGTTCTTTTTTCCCTTTAAGGTTTTTTTTTTAATGAAATTATTTTAACTTTTACAAATCAAAATCATACAAAATGTAACAAAAAAAAAAAAAAAAAAAAAAAAAAAACTTTTCAAAAGGGAGGAAAAAACTTCAAACACATTAATGATTTAAAAAACAATAATTTAACAAAAACCATAGCTTAGTTAAATCAAAAACAAGTAGTTCAAGTTAGTATAGGAAAAAGCAAAAAAATTATCTTTATTCAAAAATCTCTTATGTATTTTACAACAGAAAGCTCTTAAAATTCTATCGAATGAAGCGATTAATGACCTGACACATGTACATCATGGGTGTAAAAAGTGCATCCAAGCAAAGACCGATTTTTTTTTTAAGTATTGGAAATAACTAAATAAAAGTAGGTTAGATTTCTTTGGCTAAAATTTGATCCCTTACAATAAAAGTTTAAAATACTGGAATTAAACAAGCTTTTCACTTTAATATGGTGTTAACTTGCATAGCACTTCCACTCCATTAGATTCGTCTATGCAATCTATTCTAAAAATTGTTTTCCTTTTGTATAGCATAAATTGCCTTGTATGAGGGTGTTCAGTGACTAGGGGTTTCTTGTGGTCGACTCACTATAGATAAATTAGCTTTTTAGAAATACAATGCTAACAATAGCGAAAAGAAAAATTATTAAATAGTGAATTAAATTCAGCTTAATTGTTCTAGTTTATTAAAGTACAGTAGCCTCCCGCTTAACCAACCTAAGTGGGACCAAAGGTTAGCTAGTTAAGAGAAAAACCGGTTAAAATGGATTGAAATAAATATTATCACTAATAACAAATAATGAACAAAATTTAATACAAATTAAATTATTAAAAATCATGTCACATACCTTTATAAAAAGTTGAAATTATTCTACATTATTTAAATTTGAATTAATTAAACATAAAGATATGAGAACCAAAATTTTACTTTTTGAATTTTGCCTGATGTTGGGGAAAAAAGGCAGCCGGTTAAAGCTGAGTTTCAGTTAAGAGGAAGACCACTGTACTTCGTAATTTCTTATACGCAAAGAAGCTAAATCACCTCTTAAACCCCCTTTTGTTTCAAAATTTAAACTAATTTGGGGTTTTGCATTTTAGAGTCTGAAACTTGTCAAATTTCAATTCATTTTAATTAAATTTTTAAACAAGTTAAAAAAATTTGCATATCACTACCTACTTATAGGAACATAGAAATTTTTTTAAACCATTCTTTGACTTTGAATATGCTATTTCTCTGTTTCTAGTTTACAAAATATCAATCTAAGTAAAGTCTCCTTTAAAAGTTGTAATTTCAAATCAGTTTTTTGTAACAGAAAATGTATGACTGATACATGGAATGCTTTAAAATTTTTTGTTTAACTTGTGCTATTAAGTAGTAAATATCATGCATATACTGTAACTCTAATAAGTTATACTAATGAGCTGATAAGCTGCACCAATAACATTTTTACCTAAAATAAATTAAATAACAATTTTGCAAAAATTAGAAAATAAATTTTTGCAGTCTTCCAGCCTACTGTTATAAGTAAATAATGAGGTTCTTTTTTGACTATATATATTAAACAAAAACATAATTTGCAGAACAAATTAAAAAAAAAAATGCTAGATTGTTTTATCTCTAGAAGTGACAGACATTATAATATTTCATTCAATTCGTTCTACATTTAATGTCTAGTTTTTATAATTAACAAGTTAAGCCAATTTAACATTTAAAAAAAATTACAAACAATGTGATACTTAAAACACCCCAAAAACTCAAGATATGTTCAAATGCCATCAAAATAAACTTTAGACTTTTTCCAATTTTAATAGATTTGTACTGCAGAATTTGTATTATGTTTATGATGATTGTACATAAATCATAAGACAAGATACAAAACTTTAATCAGAAATAAACTAAAAATCAGTTATCTGAATTTGGGCAAATAGGGGGATGAGAGCATTTCAGTTTTAATTATGTAATAGGAAATTAGAAAATAATAAAATGTAAGCATAATACAATGTAGATTAGGAGTATGGTGAAAAACTGCATTGTTTCTCAATGATTATTACTTTGAAATTCCCGCCAATTAGCGACCTCATTTTATATACTGCAATTTACCTGAAGTTTGATACTAATGTTAATATTTTAAGACATATTGGCAGTTTAAACAAATTTAAACATACCATACATATCAGAGCGATATAAGCCTAAATTATTTGAAATTTATGAAATAAAAATACATCAAAGTAGATGCTTTTTATTGAAAATAAACTCCGTAAAGGTGAACAATTTGTTTTTCAAACTGCCATATTCTGTTCAATTTAATGTTTAATTTTAATGTTTACAAGAGAATGAAAATATATCTAAATGAAATTCTAATCAGTCAATCTGACTATTAAACAAATTTTTTTTAATGCTCAATTGAATATCTTAAAAAGATAAAAATTTATTAATTGTATAAAAAATACTATTTTAAGTTTAATATATTTCACAAAACAAATTGAAAAATCAATATACAAATACACAACAATTGCAAAAAAAAAAAAAAAAAAAAAAATTTATAAAGGTGAAGTTAAAAGTGAAAGGAAAACCAACATTAACATAAAAAAAAAAAATTCAATACAGAGAGAAAATGAATTTATTGCATTGTACATATCAATAAACATAACATCAAATGAAAAGAAAATATCAGAACTATCTTTTATGCTTTATGAATTAATACATAAACAGTAAATTTGATTAAAAGACAGACTCAGTGAAACCTAAGGAATGAAAACTGTCATATGAATTTGCACATAAAAATAAAATAAAAATTTATTGTAGGATTTTTTAACAAAAAATTAGCAGTGAATCATAATTTTAAATTATGAATACTGAGAGTGATACTTAAAATTTCCTGAATGGCTGATTTGAAAATAATTTAATAAAAACAATCGCTTTCCACATTTAATATAATGGACCTTTCAAAAAATAACATAATAATAAGAATGCATTCCTCTAGTATAAGAATAATACATTCATATTCATACTGTTTTTGTACTAATAATTTACAAACATTTTCTAGATTATTTATAGAATGTTTACAATAATAGAAAGAAATGCAGTTCTACCTGCCATCTGCGAAGAATGTCCTATGAACAGTTTAGAGAAGATTTTGTATGGTAATTCAAGAAACCATGTCACAGCAGGAATGCAATTCATGATCCTGTGAATAAATTACACAGAAGTAGAAATGTCACAAAGGGAATTATTTGATCATCAATGACACAAGACAGCCAATGCACAATATTTCAAATTGCTTGCCTTCTGACGTGGCTTCTTGAATTAACATACAAAATCTTCTCTGACTTTTCATGAATCTTCATAGAACATTCTTTGCAGATGGGCAATTTTTTTTTTTTTTTAATTCTTTCTATTATTGTAATAATTTCTTAAAAGACCTGAAAAATAAAGAAATCATTAGTACTAAATTAAAATTTTGTACTCACAAAATCAAATTTTTTATTTCAAAATTCCATAATATGATTTACCTAATTTAAATACACTTCAAGGTAAAATGCTAACGTGAACAGTTCAAGAAATATCAGATGAACAAAGTGAAATATCCTATTAACATTAAAAAAAAAAAAAAAAAAAAAAAAAAAAAAAAAAAAAAACTTGCAAATTTAGTAAATAAATTCTTTTTTATTTATTCATTAACATTTAAAATTATTTTTAAAAAATTCACATTTGTAGCTGTTCTTACATGTGGTTAAACTTAAAGGCTTCATATTTTAACTATTTTAGGGAATATAATTATTACTGGTTTTCAAATGTACTTTTTACGATAAAGCTTTACAAAATGTAATTAATTTTCCTGGCAAATTTTTACAATGTAATTGCAAAATATAAGACTGGAAAAATTTAAAAGTTGCCATCGCCTCTTTTGGATATTCTATATTTATCACGAAGTACAATCCTATTAATGTAGCAATCCCTTCAATAAAACCATTACATTCAATTAAGTTTTTCTTTTCAGCAATAACATATACCTCTGAAGTAGAAAATGGGTCACCTAACACGCATAAATGAGGTGTTATATGTGTATGTGATAAGTCTTGCATACTAGTTTCTGAAGGAAACACTTTATAAAGAAAATCTGAGTTTTCCCCAAGAATTTCTGGAATCAATAATATAGTACGAATTACTTTATTTTCAATATTTTCAGAAATGGGCACATTTATTAAACTTTCACCTTTTCTTTTCTTCTTGGCATATGCTTCTACAGCAGAGCTACATGCCTGTAATGAAGTAAACATCATTTTCTCCAAATCTATATTATAGAGAACATTAAAATCATACTGAATTCCAAAAACGGTGAATAGGGCTGGGAACATATTTTTTAAATCACCCATAAGGGTATTTGAATTAATGGCAGTTCTACGCTCTTTATAAGTAATTTTTAATCCTTCTTGAATGATTTTAACACATCTACTGCCAGGCATTTTCTTCATCTCCAATAACATTTTCTCTTTCACTTCTAGGTTGTCTACTGAATCTTTTGTAGGCTGATGAGGCAGTGTTTTTTGAACTTTAGGAGAAAATTTTAAAGTTGAATCATTCTTGTTAAAAAGTTTTCTCTTGTGACTGAAGATGCTTCTTTTCCTAGCCTCATTTTTTACTCTGTCGTATAGTTTTTGTGCCCATCCTTCATGGCCTTCTCCTATGTTACTCTTCAAATTAGGATATGTTTTAATAAGTTCCCTAGCAACAATGTCTCGCTGAGAAGGAGATGGATTAGAAGTATATTTTAAAATTTCTTCAGCCATAATTTTCAAAAGCTCACTCTTGCTTGACCAAGATAGACTTCCAGAAACAGCTTCCTTTTTCAAAGATTCAGAAAACTTCGAAGTGGGAATTGAAAAGTTTGTAGGCCATGCAGCAAAAAATTTTAAACCTAGAAAAAGAAATATGATATAAGTAGCAAAAAATATTAAGAGGCAATTTAACTGATAAAGCATACTTACTTATTTTTTTTTTAATATCAGGGAATGAGAATAGTATTCTCATATAACTGAAAACCAGGGCTGCAGAGTCAGAGGGGAAAAATGCCCGACTCTGGAAATTTTAATGATCTCAATTCCAGGCTGGCTAATACAGTCAAACCACATTAACAAGAACACGCTTATCATGAATTAATTTTAACAGGAATTGTTTTCACAGTCCCCTACAGAAAGGAATACAAAAATTTTATATTGATAATATGAATTACTCTTAAAGGGCTTCAGTCAAATGAAAAGACTTGTTTGCTAATGCTAATCCTATGGAAGAAATTTATAAAGATATTTCAGTTGCATTTTAATATTTTTAAGTGAATTTTTTTTGCATTGGATAGCTGAGATCGGTGTGAATTCTGAATGCAGGCCTTTTTTTACCCTTTTCTATTTCGGTTGCAGATAGTTTTTATTTGGATGCTTCCACTTTCCAAAGCATTCTTATAAGAAATATCTGTAAACAAAATCAAAAAAGTAAAAAACGCCATGCATACAGATCGATCTCAGGTATCCAGTGCAAAAATTATTTTAAAATATTAAAATGCAACCGAGATTCTTTATAAATTTTTTCCATATGATTAGCATTAGCCATTAGTGAATGGGTCTTTTCAGTTAAGTGAAGTAGCCTCTTAACATGAACAAAATTTTGATTCCAATTGAGGTTCATGTTAACGAGGTTGGACTGTATACTTACTTATACTAGTGTTGCCTGTTGGTTAAAATTACAAGAGAACGCAAGAAAAATAAAACAAAAATGTTCACCATTCCGGCATTACTTCTATTCTTAGGGTTTCAAAAGGAAATGAGAAAAAATATTCTAAAATTTTAATTATTAATTTTAAAAACAATATTCTAAATGTGTTTTTTTTTCACTTGTGTAACAAAATTGAATATCAACTACAGTATAACTTCAAGTATCTGGCATCATCGGCACCAACATTATTACGGATTTTTGAAGGAATATCATTCTTAATGGTACCTCTAGTCATAGTTTAATTTATTATTAACTGATTATTATGTGAGAAAAAGAGAAAATTAGATATCTAAAAAAAAACTTAGCTCTAATTAATGTTTTCTGTGTAAAAAAAAATATATATATATAAACAGTGAAGTCATACCTTCCTTTGCAATTTCGGGAACATCAATGTCAACTTTGTTTACTTCAATTTTTTTCCCCAAGTTTTTTGCCGAATTTTGTTATGTTTACCTTCAACCAATTGGCAAACTTTTATTTTTCAACCAATTGTCACAAATTGTAGATTTTTCCACAACTGATTGACAAATATCAGATTTTTTTTTTTTTTTAACATTCCACATTCCATTTTTTTTTTTTTTTTTTTTTTATACTTCAAAGTTTAAAGGTATTAAAATGTTACTTTTTAAAACGATTTTACTTAATATTTAATAAAAGAAACTTACATTTTGTTAAACAAGAGTTTTTTATAAGAACATTTAGTATTGAAATTTTTTTTTAATTTCATGGCTTCTTTTATGAATTAAAACATTTTAAAATCAAAAAAAAAAAAAAAAAAAAAAAATCAAAACAAATAATGAAAAAAAAAAAAAAAAAAAAACTTGACAGTCTCTTAATTGTCTTTTTCAAATAACTCAAGACAGATTTTTTTCAATATAAGGTACAAAGTTTTTCAACTGAATTCTGAATAAAGCAACATCTAGCTCAGTTATTTTTTTTATGAATGGCATTTTCTATTCTTCCCATCATATCATATTTTACAGAAATCAAAGCATTCAGTTGAAAATATAGTTATGGTATCTTATTTATTGTTAATGCAACAAATGAAAACACAAGTTTGATCTAGAGTGAGATGAAATACAATGTATTTATGACTCAATAGGTTGCTTATGATTATGGTTACATGAACGAAAATTGCCTTAATAGTCATTACTATTCTCAAAAGTTTTTTTTTTTTTTTCCTTGTTTAAGGACTTTTATTTGAAAAAAGCAAAGGAGAACTCTAATAATTCAACATTTTATTCCTTTTTAGGGTTTATTTTCTTAAGTTATACTTTACAAACAACAAATAAATGCAAAAACATTCTATTTTATTTAGATATGATTTTCTTTCTAATTATATTAAATATATTTATAAATTGACAGTTAAAAGTAGAAATTGTGAAGTTTTAAAAAATGTGTTTTAAAAGGCTTTATTAATATTGGATTCGGGTGAATACTTTGATATTCGGCCAAACCGAATATTCGGCAGGCCGAATAGTTTCATACTCAGCCAAACTGAATATTTTTTTGGTTTAACCAAATGGTTGATTTTCAGCCGAACCAAATATTCGGTTCATCCCTACCCAGACTTGTATAAAACCAAAAACTTTCTGCAAATTAATTTAATGTTGAGTGTAATTCGCATTTTTTGTGCAATTTATGGTCGTGATTTGCGTTTTTTTAATGCGATTTATGAGTGTAATTTGTGTTTTTTAAGCGATTAATGAATGTAATTCATATTTTACGCGATTTATGGATGTAATTTGCTATTTTTATGTGATTTATGGACGTACTTTGCTTTTTTTGAGCTTTTTGTTGACAAAATTAGTGTGATTGATTTATTGACGTAATTTGTGTTTTTATGCGATTTATGAACGTAATTCGCTTTATTTTACACGATTCTTGGACGTAATTCACGGTTTTTTGCAATTTATGAACATTATTTGTGGGGTTTTTTTTGCACAATTCATGGACATAATTCGTGTTTTTATGCGATTCCTGGACGTAATTTGCATTTTTTGAACGATTCATGAGCGTAATTTGTGTTTTTTTAATGTGATTCATGAACACAATTTGCTATTTTTATGTGATTTATAGACATAATTTGTTTTTCAGCTTTCTGACGACGAAATTCGCGTTTTACTACACGATTTATAGACGTAATTTGCATTTTCATACAATTTATGAACGTAATCCTCGCCCTTTTTACATGATTCATGGACATAATTCGCGTTTTGTGGATGTAATTCGTGTTTTTTACGCAATTCACGTTTTTTGAGCGATTCGTGGATGTAGTTTGAATTTTTTAAGCGATTCATGCATGTAATTTGCATTTTTTATGCCATTCATGCACGAAATTTGTATTTTTTATGCGATTCACGGATGGAATTTACGTTTTTAACGCAGCCTTTGGACAAAATTCACATTTTTTACTCATCCTTTGGACGAAATTCACGTTTTTCGAAATGTTAGGTTTTTTTTTTTTTTTTTTTACACGATTCTTTGTTGAGATGCACATTTTTTTACGCAATTCTTTGTCGAAATGCATGTTTTTACACGATTCTTTATTAAAATTCATGATTTTTCCCGAGGTTTTTTGACGACATTCACGTTAACAGTAAATAATTTGTTTATACAATTGAGGGAATATTTTTATTTTTTGGTACTAAAAATAAATAAAAATTGTTTCTTTCTTAAAATTTTCTGCAAACTTCATAAAATTTACTGCACACGGCGTACGCGTGTGCTTCTATGTTATACAACTCTGTCCCTACCAATAAGCAAATTTTGCAGCAACTTCTTGCAACTAATTGGAGAAAATAATGCATTTCTTTCCCTTACTGATTGACAAATTCCGCAATATTTTCTTTTTTCCTAATTGGTGACTTTTTTGCTTTTTCTTGTGAACAATTGGTAAAAAGCATGCTTTTTCCAGTTTTCGATCAACTAATTTAATGTTTTATCTGCAACAGATTGCATTTCTCAATTTTTTTCTTTGGATTGGAAGACTCGCTTTTTTTGCAAGAATGATCAACAAATTTCAGACCCCCCCCCCCTAATGATACACTGGCGAATTTTATCTTTGTCTTTCACATGTGACCAATTTTTAAATTTTGCCAACATTATGCCTATTTTATACATTTGCCACATAATTTTTGCAGCTTTTTCTTGAGACTGATTGGAAAAAATTAAGGGTTTTTTTTCTGCTACGAATCTATGAATTTTGCAGTTTCTTCTGATGATCCACTGACAAATTTCATGATTTTAACATTAAATTGTTCTGGAAAAAATGCACACCATATCTCTTGTCATGAACATAAAAAAAAAAAAAAAAAAAAAAAAAAAAAAAAAAAATGAGAAAATATTTTTAAAATAATATTTACATTTATTTTTTAATATTTAACCTGCTGGTAATCTTTTCAGTAAGGAAAGTCGTGTACTGACCACATTATTTTATTTTATTTTATTTTATTTATAATTTCTCCATAATTTTATGTTTTAATTGAATTGAAATATAAAATATATTGTTAAAAGACCAATATGTAAAAAAATAAATTATTTTTGTTAAATCTTATACAAAAATGACTAAAACATGTCACAATGGGCAGTGTATACACATGTATTATTCAACTCAAGTATTGCTGACTACTACGTAAACTACTATTGTCCTTTACAACTCAAACATTATTTTTCTCTGCTTTGAAGAAGCTCATTATGCTCTCCAGCAGATCTGGTTATGGTTAATTACATCCATACAAGAAAAAATTATGTTAAAGTTTCTGGCAGCTCAGTATTGTTAGCGGCTATTCTATACTAATGAGTCCTAATAAGGACGAAACTAGTTTATGGATGTAGTTGAAAATACTTGATATGCATTATACATAAATAAGTTCCAATATTAAACTATTTTATAAAATCTTATATTTAATCTTTAAAACATGAACTAATATTGATATTTTACATAAAGTACCACCAGAAGTTTGACAATTTTAACATTTATACATAAAGAATGTGTCAATGTGTTATTATCATTGAATATTACTATTATTATTTCTGTTAGTAAGCGTTATTTCACAAATAAAAAAAAAAGAAAAAAAAAAGGGGGCATTGTATTTTGTTTTTTAGATTATATACTAGGTTATTTGCATTTAAAAAAAATAATAATTACCTTTTTCTGGAGAAGGAGATATAAGTTTGTTGTATTCATAAACTTCTAAGGATGAATCAGATCCATTAATTATTAGTGTTTCTGAAGACTTCCTTGTAGAATCAATCGCTGAGTCATTGACTGATACTTGCCAAGGTTTCTAAAATAAAAAATCAATAACTTAGAAATACAATGGATTTTCGTCAACGAATAATAAAAATTGCAATTTTTGTCAAGGGATTGCAAGGGAAAATGCATTTTCCATCAAAGAATTGCAACCAAAATGACATTTTTGTCAAAGGATTGCAGCAAAAAAATTACGAAACATTGTGAAAAAAAATGTGAATTTCTATGGAGGATTGTGTAAAATATACGATTTGAATAAAAAAATTGTGAAAAATATGCAATATTTGGCGAGATATCGTTTAAAATATGCGAATTTCGTTGAAAAATCATTGAAAAAATGCCAAATTTGTCAAAGAACTGCAAAAAGATGCGAATTCTGTTGAAGAAATGTGAAAAAAAAAATTAATATCGTCAAACAGTCAAGAAAAATGCAGTTTTTGCCAATTGATCATGGAAAATTACTAGATTTTCATCAAAAGATCATGTAAAGTATGCAAATTTTGTCAAAAGATAATGGAAAATTCATGAGTTTTGTCGAAAAAAATGTACAGTTTATTCAAACGATTGTGGAAAACATTTGAATTATAGTGAAAATATGCGAATAGAAAATATGTGATATAGAAAATGTAGAATATATGCGAATTTTTGCAAAAAAATTGTGGGAAAGACCTCAAAGTTTGTCAAAAGATTGCGAAAAAAAAAAAAAAAAAAAAAAAAAAACCACGAATTTTGTCAAAATGGCACGAAAAAAATCCCTTCAAAAGTCCGGTAGGCCCTAAAAGTTCAGCTTTTTCTTTCTTGTGCCTGTATTATGCCTGTATAACATATCGTAAACGCTTGGGAAAATTTTTATATGGATTGGGGGAAATGCCGCGAGTATAAACATTTTCTGCACCCCTACTACATTGACTGTACATTAGAGGTGATTGAAGGAAATGCATTTTTAATTCTGATATGCACTTTTATGTTTCACTATATTTAAGCATACTGTATAGTGTGTATAAATACTATAATTCATGCACTGTACATGGTTATTGGTTACACAAAAGAATTTGAAAGAATTACTGGGTATGAGCACAAACAGCATAAAGATGGTTTTTAAATAAGTTAATACACTTTATGCTGAAGTGCATTTAGTTTATTAAGAAATAACTGTAGAATATAGATATACACGGTCACGCAAAAAAGTGTATACATGCCACTTATGGATGATAACTTTTGGAAATGTGATTTCAGTAGTTTTAAAATATTAGTTTCTGAAGCTTCGATCAACTAATGTAGTGTGAATACAGACCCTTTTCTCTTGAAGGGACTTCTGTAGCTCCAGGAGGGGTAGGGTGGAGAGAGAGAGAGAATTGTATTTTATGACCATTTAAAACTTAAAAACTAAAATTTTCCAGAAGAGATACTTCATTGCTACAAGGAGGAGACATTCCACCCCCACCCCCTGAAGCACCACCTGAACAGGGTTGCCAGCTTTTAGCCAGCTAAAATTGAAGAAAGTCAGCTTTTATTTTTAAAATGTTAATTTATATCAAAGTCATATTAAATTTGGTTGGATTAATTTATTTCTAATACATTTATAAATATTTTCTACCAAAAAAGTTATAAATTTCTATTAAATTTTTCAAATAAATAAGTCTTTAAAACTGCTAGAAGTCAATTGTGAAGGCATTATGTATGAAAAAATATTTAAATCTTGAAAAAAAATATGTATGTATGGGAAATGTATCCTATTAGTCCATGTTTTCTGTTTAAAGATTATCAAGGGTGATCAGCATGTTCCATCCATTATGAGCATAAAAAAACTGTGAAGCACGTTTTCTCATATGACCACTTGTTCTAACAAAAACTATTTTTACAGCTCTTTTCTCTACTGACTACTGAGGGATTTGGACACATTTTTTTCTATTAGCTACTAGCTACGCACAAAAAAGTTTTTGATTGCTGAATTTTTCATCGCTTTTTTATAACATTGGCTTATACACAGAAATATATGGTAATATCATATTTTCAAATGACATTCTTACATGACAATGATGTTAAATGCCAAATTTAACATTCTTAGTTTCATACAATAATTTCAGCTTACAGTGTATTTCTTAAATTAATATCACCAATAGTGATGGGAAAACCCTTAAAAAGTTTGGAGGGGGATAAATGATTTTTTTTACTTGGTTTATTACTGGTTTATTTTTACTTGGGAAAATTTAAATTTTTAAAATATCAGAAATGGTGCATTCATAATTTTATTGAAAATTCAAATGAAAAAATAAGGCTTTAAAGTAAATCATTTTATTTTTTGCTAAAAAGCAAGAAGAAATTCATTATTAGGCTTAAAGTATGTCTGATATCTGTATATGCAATAAAGTGAGTTTTAAGTTTTGGTTTAGCTTTAAAATCTAAACTAAAATATAAGTTTTGTTTGAATTTAGATTTGCAAGCTAAACTGAAACCAGTATAATTTTGAAAATTTGAATAATCAAAACAAACGACATATTATCTTTTTACAGACAGTAACATTATGTTAAAAGAAAAAAAAAATATATATATATATATATATACATATATCAATTTTTAAACTAAGAAAATGTAATAATGATTTTTATAATAATAATATGATGTTGCTAATTATAATAATTTTCTTTTCCAAGTTATAAGCATTTATATAAATAAAAAGAATAGTTGTATAGATGAATGATAGAATGTACAATATAATTAAATTTTGCTTTAAATCTGCAATAGTTGCTTATAATATTCGTAATTTTTGAGGCGTATTTATTAATGAAATATTTTAGTTTATAAAAATTAAATTAAAAAAAAACAGCTTTTATTTACTTTTCAGTAATAGGGGATAGTGGAGTGGAACGGGACAGTAGGTTTTTCTCTTTATGTATCATTTGAAACATTTAATCAATGGCACATTAAATGAAGCGATAACAGTGCAATCTTCAGTTGAAAAAAGTTGCTGATCTGCAGAAGCTTGCAATTGTACAAAGAAAAAGATTATATTAGGAATCAAAAGTAAATTCGCTTTGTATACTTTCTGTATATTAATGACTTGTTTAAGCGTAGATGTAAAAGTTTCCCTATTTATGGAATATTATACTATAGAATTTTAACTAAGCCAAAAAGCAGTATTTTTGTTTTTACAAGAAGTTTAACATAAAAAAAAAGGTAGCGGGGAAGAATGGTTCATGCCAGCAAAGGGAGGAATGACAGAAGTGAAATTCGTTCTCTTTAATAAAATGAATGTAAATAACTAATATGCAAACATTTTTATAGGCTAATATATTAATTGTACCCCAGTTCAATATAAAATAGAAAACTGATTCAAAAATAAATCTATAAAAACACCTAAGAAAGAAATTTAAAAACAAGCATTTTCTAACCAAAAAAAAAAAAAAAAAAAAAAAATCAAGTAAAGAAACAGTAATTAACCGCTCCAGATTTAAAATATTAATTAATTAGTTAAAAAAAAAACCTATGATTATGCACATTAATTACACATAACAAAATCAAAAGAGAAGAGGTAAAAATTTTATCACTCATATAAAAACCAGGTGCATTTGACATATTTGCCATGTCAGGGTCATCATAATTGACACAGTTATTATCAAAGTTTGGTGATTTTTTTTTTGCTTTTTGTAAAATGAAAAAATAAAATAAATTGGTGCATTGTGGTAAATGTAAATACAACTAAGCCTCAATTTGCGATGAATTACGGGATAAATAAGCTTTGGTACTATTCACACTTTAAAATTATATACATATATATATTGTATTACAATATGTGAACCATTGAATTTAATAACTTATAGCACTTTGAACTTGAACATGGAGGGAAGTAATTACTTAAAGAGAACTAATAATGTAATAGTAGTACTATAATGAACCAAATTTATACCTCTTCATCTTCAGCCAAAAGATAAACAACAGATCCAGCAGGCAGAGCTTCAAATATTTCTTCATCATCTACTTCGGTGCCATCTTCAAGAAATGCTTTTAAGTTTTGGCATTTAATGCCTAATTTTGCAATACCCTTTTCAATCATATCATTAAGATTAGAGCAGACAACAGCTTTTTTTGTTGAAGATGTCCATATTTTCACTAATTTTTTTTCCATAGTTTCTGAAAATAAGTTTTGTTTACTAAACAAATTCGAGAATCAAGAAGTGACACTTATAATTCAAAAGAACTAAATAAACACATTAGATCTTTTCAGATTTAAAAACAAATCCTCGCATAAGTAGAAAATAAGGCGATAAAAGAAATGGATAAAGAAGTTTACAATCTTCAATACTTATTGCATCCCAATCTAAGGTTTAAATATTTATTCATATCATTTACTTAGGTGCCATCTGCTAGAAATGTCTTCAGATTTTGTAATTAATTTAATTAGAACACACAGCAGCTTTTTTTTTTTTGTTGGAAAAGTCCATATTTTGATTTTAAAAAAAATTTCCCACATAGTTTCTGAAAATATGTTTTGCTTAGTAAGAAAATTTACAGAATCAAGTAACTCATAATTTAACAATTTTAGATACTAATTAAACACAATAGATATTTTAAGCTAATTTTTTTTCTTGCATACCTAGTAAATAAAGCGATAAAGGAAAAAGAAATTTGCAGTCTTGAATACACATCGCACCCAGGCAAAAAAAAAAAAAAAAAAAAAAAAAAAGAGTATGCAACTTGAAAAATGTAATTGTTGAAGGGAAACTAAAAATGAAACACAGCAAAATGCAAAGATCAATCCATTGTTTTTTCTGTTGGTAAAGAAGTGCCTAAAGCTTTATTTCTTATGTCTAACTTAAAACTATTTTTCTTTTAGTTTTCTTGCCAGGGTGCAATTTGTATCTATCCATATGTTTTTGTCCTTATCTCAGAATTTTACGATTTTGGATACTAATTGTTTTCACACAAGTGATGCTTCAAGCTGAGCAAATTAATTTTTTTTCCTTGCATATCTAATGAATAAAGTGATAAAGGAAAAGGATCAAGAAGTTCGCAATGTTGAATACAGATGTACTGATCCATGCTTTCAAGCTGCAAAGATCCAAAATGTTCATGTAGCTCTGAATAATATTTTTTTCAAAACAAACCACAATATCTCCTCTACAAATAGAATACACAGAATTTCTCCAAATATTATGGTGCCATTGGAAACATTAATTGGCAGAAATTGCTTTGCCTCATACTGTGTACCTTTAACTACAGCTTTTGACACCTGCATAATACAATTACCATCATTTAGCTTATCAAGAATAGCATCCTTTATTTTACTATCAATAATATGAAAATTCAACTGAGTACTGCCAGAAACTAAAATATCTTCTTTTAAAAATCCTTTTGAAGTTGAGCTACTGTAATAGGCTTGCAATAACTGATGCCTTCGAGCTAAAGTTAACGGTGGGTTTCTAAGTTGTTTTACATGCCGCACTACTTGCTTAAAGTAAGAATGCTTTGCCTCAAATCGAAAGCAATAATACCTGATTAATGGTCCAAAATTTAAAATATGCTGTGGATAATGGAGAATGAAATGTTGTTTTGGCTTTATACTTTTGGTAGGAAACAATTCTTTGAAACGATTGAGATGATCAGTTAATTCAGATTGTAACAAGCTTACTAAGCCTAATGTAAAGGAAGGGGCAAAAATTAACTGAACAATATACTTTAAATGCATCAAAAATTCCCAGTATGGATTATTCTCTGGAACTCTAAAACCAATTAAAAAAGGTAACATTCTGAGGAGACACCAATTTTCTGCAGCTGTACCAATTATTCCATCTTTTAAGGTCTGTTCCACTGGCTTGTTTACAATATCAGTGCTTCCATAAGGAAAATGGTGTATTCTTTGATTAAGAAATTTTAAGGTGAAATGCTTTTCTGAAATTAATTTATTTAGAACAATCTCAACTTCATATGGAACCACACCCTCTAACACATCATGCATGGCATCAGGTGGCAGACCTGTCAGCACATGAAAATTAGGAATGTCCATCAAAGGTGACTTGTGCTTAATGCCCCATTCATGAAATAAATCGTCGTCCTCTTTTGCTTGCAAGACAGTTTTCTCATAATTATCAATAGTCCTCATAGGAAATTTTGATGGAAAAAATTCTTTTTGGATGTTATCTCTGTCAATTAAACAAAATCTGCATATGTGTTTCACATATGGCGAAAAACTCTCTGAGAAGCCACCGAGAAAATTGCTTCCCAGGTTATCTCCAGAAAAAAAGGCAACACCACCTTTCAATACACCTTTGCCAGGAACAGAAACCCCTTCACATGATAGAGTATTTAAATCACGTATAAGAGGTTGTAGAATTTTGTGCAGTCCAAATTCTTTAATGTCTGCAGCACGACATAAAATACTGAGCTGTGTAACATGAAGCGATGACCTTGACTCGGGTTCTATATTGGCCAATATGTAATAGAAGGCAGCCATTTTATGAATTTTTCTGTGAGATCCAATTGGATTTACAATTTCAAATTCATCAAAATAAAATATCAGAGCTAAACGGGGGTGTGCATCAGAAGCAGGATTAAGTAAGGAGTTGTTTTGAAAGTACATACCATCAGTAAGATCTCTATAGCAACCATGCACATGCGAGTACGAATGATAAACATGTTCCAAAATATCCTTATGTTGTAGTAGTCTTTCTAAGTTTTCAAGTAAAGGCACATATTGAAAACTGCGTTTTTGGCGTTTTGCATTTCTTCCTAAAAATATTTCTTTCGAATCAACATAACCAAATTTGGTTTTAAAATAGAGTAATCTCTTATAAGCAGATTTAAAATCAATTAAAAAATCTTCACTGTGCGCTCTAAAGAAATGTGTCAGGTCATTTTTAAATTCCGAAGATATTTCAAAATTATGCTTACTAAAAATTTCATTCAGTTTAAAGGAAAAAAAATCTAATTCTAAATTATGAATACTGAAAGTAGTATCCACAACTTCCTGAATGGCAGATTCGGGAAGCATGTACTTCGAAAATAATTTTAATAAAAATAGTCCAAACTTTTCTTTAATGCTTTCTGTATTAATTATACTAAGATCAGAAATAGGTTCAAAAAGATCAGTACTGTGATTTTTATCATCTGGAAGAGGATCTTGATCTAAAATTGGCTTTGTTGGCAATACAGAATTTTTATGCATTCTTGAGAAATGTGACGTAAATGAAGAATACACTGAGTAATATTTGCTACAATTATTTACAGGGCATTTTATTCTTTGGTGATGAATAAAATGAATGCGAAAATGAATAACTAACTTAGAATAGTTTTCAGCGTAATGATCACAGTGTGAACATTTTAAAATTAATATTGGTTTGGTTATTGTTGTACTTCTATGATATTTTTTAATGTGCCATTTGTAAGATCTAGTAGTTTTGAAAGTTCTTTTACAATTCTGAACATCGCAGTTCAGTGTAAAACGCGGTTTATTTTCATGGACTAATTCAATATGTAAAAGTAATTTAGTTTTGTTTATAAACTTTTTACTGCAAAAACTGCAAGACAATGTCATTTTCAAATTCAAAAAACTATATTTAAATAAATAGAATGGATGAAATAGAATGGATTTAATATAATCATTATAAATTTGCACATGATAGCAATAAGAATAACGAAAGTAGAAGTACACTTACTATTTACAGCTTATGCTGATTTCATAAACAATCGCGATCGCGAATGAATTCCTTTTTTTTTCCCGCTTCTCGGTATTGAGCGTGTGCTTGTGTTGCCAGATGCCAAAGGATCACATCATTTGCGCATGCGTCAACGTATTCAGCTCCTTGAATTTGAAAATAAAGAAAACGTTTCGCAACAGTTCAGAAACATGATTTTAACAAGAGGTTTTTTGGATTTTCGGAAAGGTTTCAGATTAATAAAAAAAGGTTTCGGAAATTTTTTACAGTGTAATAACAAAATTACATTGGTAACTGAGAGTCATTTCATATATTTAATTTCCTTTTGTCGCAACAAGACTGAGAGTGAAGAGAAACAAAATATCGGCCCCCAATTTGACAGCCATTGCTAGCAATGTCATGTATTTCTTCTGTTTTAAACTTAAGTCGAGAAACGCTGTAAAAAACACTTCTCACATCTTACCTAACCCTTCTGCAAATATTTTTTAAATAGCTGCGACCATTTGTAAGTTATTGAATTTTTAAATCAGTTAATTCATTTTAAGACACCCTGTATGTTCCATATAAAATTCAACATTATTAACCCACCGAGATTAACTCATTAGTGCCTAGCGTCCCTTTTTAGGTACAGTTACAAAAAAGCACTTTTCACACCAGTAAATAGAAAGATAAATAAGTCCTATTTTTTAAGAGACCTCAATAAATTAAGATCAAAGTTATTCTTCTTTTAAAAGTGGTGGGAAACCCAAAAAATTCATTTTCATTGAAGAAAATAATTTGGGCATTAATGGGTTAAATTTCTCACTTTAAAACATCGAATATTTTACACTTATTGAGGAGACTATAAGATAGATTTAAAGATGGACATTCTATACTACCCCTTACGTTATATTGCCATAAATATTCCAGTTGCGTATTATTATTATATTAATTAATGAATTAATTTATTTAATTTATTAATTGCGTATTATTATTATATTAATGAAAATTTGTTTATTTTATTGCTGATAGTACAGCAGGTAATTCGAATCCAAATTAATTAAACAAGTTGAAATTTTTAGTAAGAAGTTACTTGGAATTTATTTACAGTAAACTTATTAATATTAAAAAGGATTAAATCAAAATTTATTTTATTACTCTTCCTAAGTCGGGCTGGGATAGGGACTTACTTTTTTCCTGAAAGATCGGATCAGGCCGGGCCTAATTTATTTTTTCCATACCGAGCCGGGACTGATTTCATTCTTCTTAGCCTTCACGGGCCAAAATATTTTGTCCCAGTTTTGAGCCAGCCTATATGAAAATCATTGTCTCGGCGTAGCCAGGTCTGTTGAAAGATCAGTAAAATTTGGCCTGAGCTAAAAATTTTTGCAAAGAAAGCATACAGTTTAAAATAGCCTTTATTCTTCAATTAAATATAAAAATTTATTCTTTTTAAAGAATCGTAGCTTTCTAAGCTCATTAAAATGTAGTAAAATGTATAAAAAAAAAGTATTTGCCTATGGCGGAATAATGTTTTAAATTGAAAATTGCGTTTCATCCATACAAAATTAATGCAATAATATGTGAGGGTAAAATAGAATACATTTTTATACCTGCTAAGAATGAAACATGTCTATAACGATTTTTTTCTTTCGTATGCGATTCCGTTTTAGAAGATTTTACTGTATACCACTTTAAAGATATTTATATCTCTAATACATGGAATACGGATTAATAGTATTAAGGATAACTGAAACATTTACATACAACAAACAGCGATTCATTTTAAACATAAACTACGTCATTTCTATATAAATGAAGGTCATAAACGTTAGAAAAATTCTAAGGTATTTTTTTTTTAATCAGAACTTCTCCATACAAGTAAAAATCACTATTTAGTAGAAATCCAATCGGACTGAGTTGGAATTTTGCGGGCCGGTTTCGGGTGAAATTCCAACTTCTTTTTAGGGCCGGGCCAAGATTTTTTTCAAACAGGTCGAGCCTGAAAATTATGGCCCGTGTGGATCTCTATCTCTAGTCTCTAAAAGGGATAAAAAAATTTTATTCAACAGACAGGTCAATTTTTCAATAATCGGCTTTAGACGTAAATAATCGACTAAATGATTCAATTATTCAACCCATTTCATTGAACTTTACCTATGTCACACCAGCTGCGGATATCTAGAAGATAAACAAACACCATCAGACAGAGAATCAGCTGCACGGATCATCACCACATCGAATTGACGGTTGAATTTTCAATATTCGCATGTTAAAATGCAACTGGTCTGCCAAAGTCATTCTTAATGCCACCTGCAGACCTGATTTTCGTCAATGATCGATAGGTTTATCATCAAATTTTCCTGTATTAGAGCCAGAATTTTCAGCCCCAATCCTGACTCGAATGATAGTTATCTTGGACCGGCCTATCCAATGTAAAAATTTTAAGTTTGGTCCGTTTATATTTACAGTACACAGCCCCGCCCGGCGCGATCTGGCCCAACTCAATTTCTGTAAGAAAAAAAAAATCACAATTTTGTCTTAACTACAATTAAGATTCCTTTAACAATATTGCATGCATATTTATATAATAAATTTACAGTATATCTTACAGTATATACAGTATATTACGATGCGTTCGCACGACAGAAATTACATAAAAGCAACATTAATGACTACTTTTCCTAGACGTTTCAACATTCAAATAAGGATTCATAATAAATAAATAATAAAAATTATAATAATTTAGTTTAGAATACTTTGGAAGCTGTCTAATAAAAAGTAGATTTGTGAAAATATTTCTCCGACATTTATTAAAGTTTTCCCAAAACAAAAGGGCTATTTTTTGGACACACTTCTGAATTCATTTATTTTCGGAAATGCATAAGATTGGCAGGTGTTCTCATTAGAAACTATTCAATCGAATGACGTTATTTATTTTTTGGTAAAGGCAATGCATCTTAGATAAAATAGTGTTAAAGAAAGCGTTTTGAAACGAATTTCCAGTTCCGACATCACAAAAAAGGAGAAAAACCTGAAGCCGTAACAAGAATCTTTTATTGTCAACCTTATATATATATATATATAAATTACTATTGGATTCAAAATCGCTTCAATAGTCAGACTTGTCAGTTTTAAGCCTTTACAGTTAAAAGTAATTTAAAAATGTGCTGTTTAGCAATACATTTGGCCACCTTACGATATATTTCCAAAGATTACTTTAACAGAACATTATTGTTTTTAATATTTTTACAAAATATGTTGTCTGCGCTATACATCCAGAGAACAATTAAGTACAGTTCCAGCCCGTCTCTACTTCACTGAGAAAAAAACAAGCTTGATTTCAGCACTGCACGAGTCTGCTAAAGAAAAAAGAAACTCAGCTCAGACACCATGCCTGATGCCGACTTCTATGGTGGACATGCAACATTTCTGTATTGATTTATCAAACTAGCATCGGTTCATGACGAACATTTACACTTATTCTCCCGAAAATCATATTCATTGAAACTAGCCAATATTTTACCGGTTTTGCTTACTCTTTTAGATTGGGCCGGCAGGCCCACTAATTTTTTTTTACCAGCCTAGCTGGTCCGTTTAATTTATTTGCTGGCATGGCCCGTATTTTTCGTTTATCAGCCCGTTGATATAAATGTCTTAATTCTGCCGACCCGAGCTGTTTGAAAATTGTCTTTATTTCGACTGGCCGACTGCGGGCCTCAGATCAAGCCCGGGCCCGTGCAAGTCCCTATCTTGTACCCTAAGATATGAAAAACATAGACGACTGGGAGCAGGAAAACACAGTGACAAACCTTCCAATTGACCACTAAAATAGAGTTTTTGACAGTTGTTTCCACCAAGTTATGGCTTTGGCAGATCAGTTGCATTTTAATATGATAATAGAGTTCTGTCCAATCCTAGAATTTTAGCCACAAACTCAATGAGGCCTGTATAGTGGCTTTCCTGTCCAATAAGAATGAAGAGCATTTTTACTCAACTTTCCTTTCGTCCAATAAACAGTCTTTTTCGGACGGTACATAGTCGCCGAAGTGTGATTGTTGCCACTCCTGGGTTAAGTCCATGCACACGAAAAAATATGAATATCTTCACCGAAGTCGTCATCATCATTAATGCTAGTCAATCTACTAGAACTCTACTCATCTACTGCAAATTCTCAGAAAAACTAATCTTTCCTGATTTTTTTTTTTTTTTTTTTTTTTTTTTTTTTCAAATTATTTTCAGCAGTCACGAGAAGTCGAAAAATGGTGAGGCAAACTTCGGATTTTCGGAAGAAATCCTTTAGAAAAATACTAAGGATTGGTGTTTTTTAGTGTATGTTTTAAGTAAAAACATGTAAAATTGGAAAAAAAACGGGTGTTTTACAGTTGTATCGATTGATACTGCCGACTGAATTTGCCGACTGTCATCGAAGTTGCCGACATTAGGGGGGCGAGACGCCCCCCTACGCCCCCCCAGTAGCTACGCCCCTAATTACACTCCTTATTAAATATCAATAAGATAAAATTAGTGTTGGCTAACCTTAAACATTATTTGAGGGAGGAATGTTTATTGAAATATGCAAAACAATCTATATATGCACATGTTCACAAACTGTTTATAAAATAAAATGTATTTGCTGTAACTCATGCATTTCATTATATTTTTTTCTCATTTTGAGAATACACTTAAATTTTATGTTTAATTCCCTTCAAATATTTTTCTTTTAGTTTAAGATATTGCTCACAACTGGATTCCAATGTGTAAATCGGAAGCAAACTGATTGATTAATTTAGTCTTTTAAAATGTTTGTTCCTTTATTTATCTCAAAGTCAATATGTAGAAAATAAAAATTGTATAACTCATCACTATATTAGCAATTGAGATGACATCAGACTTTCAACTTTGGCCAATTTTACAAATGGAGGTTTGGTCTGGTAAAAACATAAACAAAATCTAGACCAAAAACCACATTGCACCTGTTCCAAAATCTTGTTACTCCATAGATTGTCTTTTTTTCAAACTCTAGGACATATGTTAATAAAAACAAAAAATAGTGTTAATGTTAATAAAACCAAAAACAATGCCCAGTTAAACTGGCTGCATTGAGCTCGCAGGCTACGCATACTAATTGTTTATTAAAACCTTATATTTTCAAGGAATAACACTGTTTGAAAAACAAAAAAGCCCATTTGACTAATTTAAAGGGGGAGGGGTAATTGTCCGAACCCCTCCCTCCTTTATACTTAACAAAAGAACTGCACAATTAATCAGGGAAGCATCTAATAACTATGAACCTGCATCCAAAAATTTAAACAAATTGGTTAATTAAACATGAAAAATCATTTACCTGAATTAAGAAAGGTAGTCCTCCATGCATACTTATCCAATGCATTCCCAAAACAAATCAGAGAAGCGTTTTATCAGAATGAACCTATACACAAAATTTAAAGCAAATTGGTAAATTCTGCATGAAAAACCCATTAACCTAAATTTAGGGGGGGGGGGGTGTTTTTTTCTACTTTTCCAATGAATACCCAATATTAATCACAGAGGCGCCTCGTCAAAATGTTCCAGTATCCAAAATTTCGTAAGAAATTGATAGTTCTGCATAAAAAACCCATTTATCTAAAATAAGGCCAGGGGGAGGTAGCCTTTCTCCTTTTTATTACACTTGTCTAATGAACTTCCAAAACTAATCATTGGAAATTCAAAACAAATATCAATCAGGCTAGAAAAGAAGTCTAAATTCGTTTTTTAGACTTTGTGTAGGGAGTGAGTGCCATGATATGGTGACATCACTTGCAAACAAAATACATAAAAACGTCTACATTGTTTTTTTTTTTTTAACCACTTCAACGGCTGCCCCGAGATAAATCGGGGGTTAAAGCACTGTTTCCCCATACCCGTCGCCGGTTAAGTGGTTAATTTAATTCTATAAATGTAAAGTCGCAGAAATCTGTATTCTTGCTAAAATTTTATCTTTACACTGTGCTACAAAAAATAAATAAATAAAATAAATAAATAAATTTTAAAAAAAAAGCAAGAGAGAAATTTACAAACCTAGTTTTTGTGAGACTATAGAAATCTGTTGCTCTACAAATGAATCTAGTAAAATTGTACTAATCTTACTAAAATTTTATCTGTTACTTGGGTCGTAGTTATATAAAAAGTTCTAGGCTTCCCAGTTTCCTAAAAAAAATTTAAGAATTTTTTAACCTTACAGATTTTTTTTATTTATAGTGCAAATCTGTATATATTACATGAATTTTTGCTGTTATTGTTACATAAAAAGCAGTAGCTGCAATGAGGATTGCTAAGTAGTGTTTAAATAATGTTACTACCGCTTTGGTATAAAAAAGTGCAAGGAGCGAAATACAAATGCAGAAATACTTCTATTCAGTAAGATTCCAGTTTGAATTTATTCTATGAATACATTTCTTGATTCATAGATATATCTTGTGAGCACGTAAAGCAATAAAAAATATTCCGTGTATAATGCGCACTCAGTGTTTTTGCCCTATAACCCTTTCCGGCACACTGTGCCCGGTCCGGGATACCTAATTTTAATTCCAAACTTGCAAGTGGCACCAATAATATTTTAGTAAAATTTTACTTTTACAAGGAAAGTTAAAATTAAGGAATTCAAAATATCTAAGAAAGTCGTTTGCAAATTCCGGTGGCAGTCGATAATTAGTAATTTTACTACAAAATTTGCCCATGCCGGAAAGGGATAATTTGGGGAGAAAAATTGCACATTATACGCGAGTAAATGCAGTAAGGGTGGAGAATTAGCTATTTGTTCCCCCTCTTTATTCTTATCGAATGAGCACTCAATACTAATCATGAAGGTGCCTCAACAGAATGATCCTATATTTAAAATTTAAACGAAATCTGCATGAAAAACCCATTTATCTAAATTAAGGGTGGGAAGTTAGCCCCCCATCCCCCTTAGACTTATCCAATGAACTCCTCAAACATAGAGACCCAAAAATACTCAAGAGAAAGGGTCACATTGTCATTGTCTTCTGCAACAATATTTAATTTTGATCAGTATTGTTACTTTCAATCTAGATTATGTTTGTAATTTGAATCGTTTGTACTTTAATATATACACTATATCTCTGGTGTTATGTGTCTTTTCGATCACCTTGTACTAGACAATTAACAGTATTTAGGATGACAAATTTAGATTAACTGTGTAAGGATAATTCTGTTTTTAATTTTCTGAAAGTGTAAAGTATTAGTTTTCAAAAATTTTAAATAATCTGTCTCAATATTTAGACTTTTTTTTTTTTGGCAAATATTCTCTGAAAAAAAAAATCTCATAAATAGTTTACAAAACATAAAATAATAATAAAAACATTTTTATCAAAAGATTGCAGGAAAAATGCAAATTTCATTAAAGGATGTAAAACAGAAATTTTGTCAAAGGCTTACTAAAAAAAAAAAAAAAAAAATGTCAAAGGATTGCAGGAAAAAAGTTAATTTTGTTGAAAACACTGACCGGTATACCTAAATTGTGAGTTGAATTGCTACTTTTTGCTTCTTATTAATATTCTGCCTGGACTTTTTTTATTTAAAGTTCTACTACCTATACATTATTTTCTTCGGTTTATAATCACTAATAGGTGTGCAAATGCGAAATTTTAAGAAAAACTTACCATCCTGTATGATGCAACATGCAGTTGAAAATTGTTATTAAAAAATGCAAGTGATTGCGTAAATTATTAATTATTCAATGCATTTTCATATTTTTTCTGTAAATTTTAAAAATAGTATTTATAACAAAGGAAAGTTGAGTATAGGATAAACTTAGTGCACATGTTTACACTGTGATAACTTGAAAAGTTACAAAATATATCTAACTAGTGTAATATATATATATATCCTTCAATTTTGCAAAATCCTAAACATTTACTCACTTTGTTAGAAAATCCACTTGCCTGTACATGTAAAATGATGTATTTCCCGACCCCTGATCACATATAGTTGAGTATACCCCTGATCACTAGCATAGTCATAACACTATGAATATACACTACATAATATGCTTATAAGTTTACTAAAAACAGAGGGTATTCACAACATCTAATTTTTAAAATCCAGAATTTATGCAGTGTATATCATCACAAACTCTTTACTACATCCATATTTATAATCATTAAGAACCTACACGAATCACAGGAAGTAAACCTTAAGCTAATATAAATCCTACAAGAGCATTTACAGATTTTTCACTTGCATTTCATTATTTTTATTTTATTATTTTTTTTCTGCATAAGACACTTGAAGTTGACACCTTTTATATTGCATCAGTAATTTTTCAATTTTATTTCCAGTTTTTTTTTTTTTTTTTTTTTTTTTGTTTTTTTTTAATATGTGGATATTTTCACTTTTGGAACAAGTTGTAACCAGTTCAAAAAATGGAACTATCTCAACATAAAATAACTTAACCAAAATTGCAAAAAAACATATTGACCTTAGGTGTGTTCAGGCCAAATTTTTTTTATAAATATTATCTGCAAACGAGAAATCTGTAAACAACACTCCCATAGGATTGTTTATTCAAATTTCTCTGTCCGAGTTGTGTATGTAGGTTCTTAAATAAAAGGCTGTTTAAGTGAATTGGCAATGCTGATGTTCTGGCACCAATTAAATACTTTCATCTTCAATGACAGCTTAGCAACCGAATTGCTAGAGAACTCAGATGAGAAAAAAATGCAATAAATTAATTTCCTATTTCAAATGAAAATCAGATTTTCATTACTTGAGAGGCACAAATGCCAACCTAGCGAAAAGGTTTCCTATGTTCTACTGACTTTAAAACCTTTTCACTACATCAGCATTTGCGCCTCTTAAGCAATAAAAATTTGATTTTCACTTGAAATATTGTATGCAAGGTATTATTCAATTTAATCTGGGATAATCTTGTCCGAATGAACCTGGAAAAAAAAAAGAAGCAAATCTGATAGTTCTATCAAGTGTTATCACATTACGTGCTTACATATGTACATACAAAACCAGTAGACACATTATGTCATTAGTAACAAATATACTATGATAGAATCCCTGTCTATAAGTATAAAGGGACTAGTCTTCCTTTATATATACTTAACTAATGAACCTCCAAATTTAATCATCCTTAACATAATAAACTGCTAGTGGGGAGGACTGGTCCTGCTTTATAGGTACAAAACTAATGAACTTCAAATCTAATCAGATAAGCTCCTTTTCAGAATAAACTGGTATGTAAAATATAAAGCAAAGCGAATATTTCTGCATGATAAAAATCATTTATATAATTAAGGGAAGGATTGGACCTTTGTTACCCCCCCTTTTTATACTTAACCAATGAACTCCAAAAAGTAATCAGGGAAGTACCTGATCAGAATGAACCTGGAAAAAAATGAAACAAATTTGACATTTCTATCAAGAGTTATCACATTACACACTTACATACAGAACCAATGGACACATTATGTCATTAGTAACAAATGTACTCTGATAGAACCCTTGTCTTAATACCAAATAACGACCTTATAAACTCTCGATATGATGATGGGAGGCCAATCTGAATGATTATCATTACACACTTACAGTACTGAGAACATCTATTCCTTTTATCTTAATCAAAGACATGCATTAATTATGCAAAGTAGTTTACAAAATCATTCATCTGCTTGAAACAAAAATAATCAACAAGTACATTTTCAAATATTCACATACTTGCAATCATTTTTCATTGATTATATAGCACCATATACAGTGGAACTTTTCTTAACGAATTCCTTATTTAATGAAATTTTCTGCTGAACCTTGACTTTGGACACCATTCAGATGTAAATGAATCTCTATATTGTGAAAAATATATTCACTATAACAAAGTTTATCATCATTTTGTGCCTGTACAACTTTCAAACGGAGAGCTTCTGTTGCAATACATGTATGAATTTATAACGGCAGATTGTATGAAAGTGAAGTTATTTCTTTATTTAATCATTTCTATTCTTTCTGCTAAACAAAACAATTTTTTTCACACTTAGATAAACACTTACTACTGCTATACCATCACAAAGACATTTTGGCATTGAGAATGGGAGATTGGGGGGAGGGGGAAGTCTTCTACACAATGAGAAGGTGAATCAAGTTTCATGAAAATGTTCAGATGAATCCTTAGAATATGCAAAAGTTTTAATAAAGTGATTTTTTCTTTTTTACGAGAAATTATACATAGTAATATTGCAGATTTTTTTAAAAGTTACAAATTTGCAATAGTACTGACAAAAAAAAAAAAAAAAAAAAAAAAAAAGGGTGCATTACACTTTAGTTTTTGTTAATATCTCTCGATTATGTGTTTTTTTTTATTTAACTTTTCTCATTTGGCTACATTGCATTAAAAAATAATAATAAGTAAAACCTGCCCGAAAAAAAAGTACATTTTTTCAATATTTTCGTTTTATTCATATTTTATTAAACAAACTTCATGAACTTAAAATTATTTCTATTTAACAATATCCCCCACTCATAAACTTCACAAATTTCTGTATACTAAAAGTAAATTCTGAAAACAATTACTGACTTTTTCACAAAATACCAGAGTAAAACCTGTAAAACAAAATCAAAAAGAAAAAAAAAACCATTTTTTTAGTTAATTTTCATCGTAACTTCTATAATTCCATGATATTTATAAGGCAAAAATATGATTTTTCTTTTTAAAGCTGGTTTTAATCATAAACAGTTTCCATTTTCATTGGTTTTATTTCCTCCTGGTAAAAAGTTTCTGAATTCAACACTGATTTGTGTTACTTAAGTAGAGAAAGAAGGTTGAATTAAGCAGGCAGGAAAATTATTTTGATTGTAATGCTTTTTATAATCTACAATTAAGTCATATTCCAATCCATGTTTTTTTACTTAATTCAATTAGTTTTATAAAAACCCAATGAATTAAACAGGAATAATTAAAGTTTCATCTAAATATGTGTAAAACAGTCCCCGCAGACCAATATAGCAAAGATAAATTAGGGGACCCCTTTTGAATCATTATTCAAATAGAACTGATGGCCATTCATATGTCTATGTGTAATATATAAACATATTTTGGCACTCTGGACATAAATGAAAATTCATAGTTCCATCAATTCTAAATTAAATACTTTAATCAATAAAAGTGCACTTTTTTTCTTAGTATGAAACAAAACTTTTTTAAATAACTTTAGCAATTTGTTATATTACTTTAAAATGAATGTAATAATTTCAACATATGGAAGTGTTGGAATTGGAAAAAGAAAGTAAATGTTATATAATTTAATGTATGGAATTGGGGGGCTCCTTAAAGTCCGTATCCCAGAATTTAAGTCCCGATTTGCCCATGTGATAATCAGGACCTGGTATGAAAAACATTTTTCAACAATAAACAAAAGCTCTAAAAGTCTTTTAAATGATTAGATGCATAAATAAGTTCTGTTCCTGCAACATTATGCAAATCACATTTAATATGTGAACCCGTTCAATATGCAACTTTTGCCTAATCCTTTGAAGCATGTCTTAAGTGGATTTGACTCTACATACTTACCAACCTTCTATTATCAAATAAATGCAGATTCTGCTAGTATTGCTTGATGCAAATAGATATACAAAACAGTGCCATATGAAAGGAGAGGGGGAGGGGCAAATGGCACCCCAGGCATGTAAATTTAGGGGACGCCAAATTTAAACATAATTTCTCGCTTGTCACAAGAAAAAGTTGGGGGTAGTGCATGCCAAATTCTAACTTTGCCCTGGACGCAATTTTCTCTTTGCATCGTTTTTTGGCATGAGAAAACTATTGGGCTGGGTCACATGTTCAAAAAATTTCGATTAGTGGGTCATTATGGGTGAAGACGTTTTTATCTAAAAAATGGCTCTTATGATTTTGACCAAATTTTATATTTTATCATTTTGGATTACAAGAAGACCATTGGGTTAGGTAACATGTTCGAGAAAATTTGGGTAGTGGGTCATTGTGGGTCATGCTATTTTTATCTATAGATATTCTCTCGGAATTTTCACTAAAAATTGCATTCTATGGTTTTGGGCATGAGAAAAACATTTGGCTAGGTTACATTGTAACGGTAAACCCACGGTGGGCGTCATTTGTAACGGTAGGTTGGTCGTGGTGGAGGTTAAATGTAGACATACTCAGTAATTTAGGACAAAATAACAAAGTTTATTAAAGTGATAATGGCTGAAGGGAAGTGGAGCAAGTCTTCAAATTTACACAACTGAAAACACTATGAACAGCTAAATCATACTCACAGGCTTCGGCCTAGCTCAGTCGGGGCACCGCCTAACACTTCTCACTATCTTCTGGCTGAGCTGCTAAACAAAGCTTGATTAAACAGCCCGTGGCTGTGGGTAATTCTTTATTTCACCAAATAATCAAAATGGAACTACTATATAAATTTTCTTACCACGGCCGAAGCTCAAAACAACTATCCAAACTCCTTTCCACTTCGCTGGAGGCCGTCGCTACTTCCTATTCGCTAGCACTTCGCTGAACAATAATTCACTTCGCTTGTCTAATACTAGAGATCCTCACTCGCTGGCTGCTGGCTAATGCCAGAGACACGCCAGAGACACCCAAGCTTTTATATGCTGCAAACTGAGATACTTCACATTAACATATTACTAATAACCGCAAGCTAACTGTAAAATCCGAAAGAGCACACACACTCTAGAAAGTTAAAGTAAAAGAGAGGATAGACGTCGCTTTTACGCTTACACATGTTAACTTATTGACGTCACGATCTCAGAAACACTAGAGTGCCTTTATGGAAAGGTCACTCCCTCACAACCCCCCCTCGGATTTTACAGAGAAAAAGGGCTGGGCCAAATGCATGCCCAGAACTTTTTCTTGTTATAAATTTCGAGCCGTAATAAACACAGTGATGGGTGAAATTTAGCGCCGAAACATAACTTTTAAAATATTAACTTTAACCCATCACAACCAAAAAACCTCAGTTTGCCTCAAAAAATTCACATATTCAATCCAATCGTTCTTCTATCTTACAAATAGCCTCCGTAAAACTTC
This sequence comes from Maratus speculifer, assembly GCA_964019185.1. Lineage (NCBI taxonomy): Eukaryota > Metazoa > Arthropoda > Arachnida > Araneae > Salticidae > Maratus > Maratus speculifer. The sequence goes on from OZ025296.1 coordinate 358,014,869, forward strand.
CAAAAACTCGTAAAACTTTCAAAACTAATTACTTCTTCTTTCAAAACAGCCCACTCCACTGGGAGTGCTAAAATTTCTCAGAACACTAAACTTCCGAAATTTTCCTCAATATTGCAATACAACTATAACATTACCAAAAATTATCTCTCCATAACTTTCCTAATACTAAAATTCGCACCAAGTCCAAAAAACCCAATGCGCAAAAATTTTCCTCATCCAAACACCGAACTCATCTAAAATTAAATTTTACTTCATACTCAAAATAACTCTGCTATTACGTAATACCTACATACCCATTAGCCAATGAACTAACTCCCAAAATTCTTCAGAACTTAACTCCACTTTAACAATAATTGGGGCACATACGTACAGCGTCATATCGCTGTGCTTATGCAACAATCAAATATCAAAAATTTACAAAATGACGTCATCATGCTCTTCATCTGTATTAACTAAAAGAAAAATAGCAGAACCAATACATAACACAGGTATACTTCCCTGCAAGAAAATCACATTAACATTCAATTTTAATACAATACAATTTCAAATTCAAACGCAGCTTAAAAATTCGCAACTTGCGGACACTATTCCCAACTAAAGTACAAACGCAACTCATAAAACACGAACGATAAGAAGAAAGTTAATTCATTAAATGTTAGTATAAGAGATAGAAACGCGTGTCAAGGACTTCTTGACTGCAAAACACGTGCGCGTCTGAACCGCGGCGCGTGTACAAAATAACCCAAATTACTATCTGTACTTTCTGAAAATTTAAACATACATTAACATACATTTTATAACACATGAACAATATAACAATATAGTAACATTTTTAACAAATAACTCAACAATTTAACAATAGATCCAGAATTTTTAAAAGCAGTTAAGACCAAAATCTCGAACATACATAAAACTAACAATTTCGCAAACAAATTTTGAACACAATTAAGCACTAATCGTGAGTTCGTCAAAAAAATCCAAAAATGGCCAAAAATACAAAACAGTCTTTCTGCTTTCTATTCCTTCATATTGCTACCACATATATGCACTCTAATAGAAATTTAATAAAGAACATTATCACCCAATCATAGAGATGATTCGCTGCTGGCTGGCTTCATACTACAGGATGGTTTTCTCCTCTTGTCCCAGAAACCTTGTACGAAGGATCTTTCGTCATCGGAACTGTATGATGACGCCACAGTTGACTGTCGTGCCTGCAGCCTGGTTCTGAATGGATGCCGCGGGATACTTGTAGGTTCCGCTCGACGATTCTGCTCTGGCCGGTTTGCTGGGGTCACTCCATGGCGAGATTCACACTGTTGATGCCGGTAATCTGAGAGTTGTCTCCTCTTTCTAGACGCACCCGAAGTTACTGAAGATCCTAGACCACGTTTCTTTCCAGACCTACGCTGTTTCTTATTGGGCAAAAATTCCGACTTTAAAGTCCTTTTAACAGTTTGTCGAGTGTCCATACGAAATCTTTTCCGGGGATTAAGTACCGAAGATGGTGAACTATTAGATAATGTATGTTTGTGAGGTTGCTGTCTAATAGGTGGAGGAACTGGACAGTTTATAATTTTTTGTCTTTTATGGCACACAGAGTCCGATGTATTTGACACAGTTCTCTTATTTTTATTATCATACTTTGCTTTCGGATTGCTAGGCTTTCTACTTTCAACAACAGTTTTTGGAGCTGTTTGACCAACTTTTCTTCTTGAATATTGATGAAAAGAATTAGATGAAGAAGTGCTGGACTCGGGACACTCATTGGATCGGGAATTTCGCGAAACACCACTCGACACATGAGAACCTTCACTACCATTTTCTCTAAACTTATAAACTCTAATCTGATCCAAATTAACCGTCATTCTTTCACCATTGACATCAACAACCAAATTATTATTTCGAACTTCTAAAACCTCGAACGGACCTACAAACTTCGGACCAAACTTAGCTACTCTCTTTTGACGACTTGAACTTAACCAATGCTTTTCTACTAACACAAAATCTCCAACTTTCACTTCTAACTCCCTCCTACGCATATTATAATACTGAGCCTGCTTTTCTTGCGCTTTTCCCATCTGAACTTGAGCTTCCTTAACCAACCTCTCAATATCCTGACACATGTACTGACTTTCCGCATCTGACACCATAACTAGCCTTTGGAATGGAGTAATGACTTTTCTACCCAAAAACAATTCAGCTGGCGTTTTCCCCGTGGACTCGTGAACTGCTGTACGAAGTGCGTACGCAAAATGCTGAAGAAACTGGTCCCAATTTGCGTGATGAGAACCAACATACGAAGAAATCATTTGAATTAATGTACGATTTACACGTTCAGCCATATTAGACTGAGGTCGATACGGAACAGTAAAAGAATGATCGATCTCCAGCTTCTCACACAGGGCCTTAAATATATCAGAAATAAAACAAGGGCCATGATCGCTCACTACCCTAATTGGTGCACCATATTTAGAAATATAATTATCGAAAAATGCATCGGCAACTGCAGGTGCAGAAGCCTTCCTGAGGGGGACTAACTCTACCCATTTACTAAAATAATCAACTATAACTAGCACAAATCTATATCTTTTAGGATTAGACAATGGATAAGGACCGATTAAATCTACACCTACACATTCATTAGGAAAATTTACTTTAATAGGAATTAATTTGCCAGCTGGACTTACATTTTTATAATTATAACGTTGGCATGTGCTACAGCTGGAGACATAAGCGCGCACTGTTTCCCGCATTTTAGGGAAGTAGCAGGATTCACAAATTCGAGCATAGGTTTTCCTGATTCCTAAGTGACCTGCTAATGGATTATCATGAAATTCTTTCAAGATGGCCTTACGAAGACTAGCCGGAATAAAAACTCTTAATTCACCACGTGAATTTACAATTTTAGAATAAAAAAGAAGACCATCGATAAGCTTAAAAGATTGGGACCATTTCTCAAACATAGGCACATCTGCGCTCGGGACATCATCAGGATTTTCCAAGTAACGATACAAACTACCAAACTCTTCATCTTGCTTCTGTTCCCTTATCAACTGCTCTCGCGACCTTAACACCAATGAAGACAATGCACAACACTTAACTTCCTCCGTGACCTCTAAACCACCATGCGGGTTTCGTGACAGAGCGTCCGCTACCGCATTCTCCTTGCCAGCCCTATGTTCTATAACCACATTATACTCTGCTAACTTCAATCACCATCTGACCATACGAGACGACAAACCCTTTCCATTAGTTAACTTTGTCAAAGCTGAATGATCCGTAATGACTTTAACCGGTATATTAGTGAAAAAACAACGAAATTTATTCAAAGCCCAAATTACTGGAAGACACTCCCTTTCCGTAATCGAATAGTTCCTTTCGGCTGCATTTAAAATTCTCGACGCAAAAGCTATAGGTCGACCTTTCTGTGCTAACATCGCTCCAACCCCCACTGCACTCGCATCGCAATACACTTCAAACTGAGATGAATAATCGGGGTGAGCCAAAACAGGAGGGGAAACTACTGCCTCTTTTAATAATTCAAACGACCTCTGAGCTGCTGATGACCATACAAACTTCACCCTCTTCCTTTTTAAATTATACAACGGTTCACATAACTCCGAAAAACGTGGAATGAACTTGGCAAACCAAGCCACCATCCCTAAAAATGTCGCCACTTCCTTACTATTTTTGGGGGGACTCATTGACGTAATTGCCTCAATTTTCTCATTATCTATATTAATACCATCACGCGTAATTTTAACTACTAAATACTTTATCTCTTTTCTCAAAAATTTACATTTTTCTAACTTAACTGTTAACCCAGCATCTCTTAACAACGTAAATACTTCCCTCAACAATCTTAAGTGCTCTTCAAAAGTAGCTGCCATTATAATTATGTCGTCCAGGTAGACCAAGACACCCTTACCAAGCAAAGGTTTAAGGATATTATTCATGGCCTTCTGGAACGTTGCCAGCGCTCCCGATAAACCAAAACTCATTCTCTTAAAAGCAAAACAACCGTCCCGAGTAATAAAAGCAGTCTTAGGTATGTCCTCCGGCTTCATTGCAATCTGAAAATAACCCGACGTAAGATCTAACGTTGACATATAATTCGTACTCGTTATATTAGCCAAAATGTCATCAATTACTGGAATAGGATACTGAGGGTATTGCGTTATCGCATTTAACTTTCTATAATCTACTGCAAACCTATATGCCTCTGGATTATCTAAACTTTTCCCATTATTTTTACGACATAACACTACTGGAGATGCAAAAGGAGACTCAATTGGCATTATAATATCGTCCGCTAGCATTTTTTGAATATGATAATCAATTATACCTTGTTTAACTTTATCATAACGATATGGTTTACTAGCAACAGGTGCTTTCAAACCAGTATCAATCTCATGCCACGCAACATGCGTTAAACCCGGTTTATCAGAAAAAACCTCTCCAAATTCATTCAAAAACTTATTAAATTCCTCCTTCTCGATTTCACTTAACCCCGACTCCTCCAAATTAACTGACACTGAAGCTGGCTCTTTCTTACTCACATTCTCATCATTATTCACGATTAACGACTTTTTAAAGAAATCCAAACTAATTCCTCTATCCGTCATATAATCCACACCAACTATACAATGCACTGTTAATCCATCTAACACACAAAACTCCCAACATGTCTTGACCGAACGAATTTCAACTTCCAATTCTACTGAACCTTTATTATCGCAAGCTACTCCCTGTGCCGACTGAACCACCAGACTTGACCTCTTCAACTTCTTATACGAAAAATATTTCCGATAACAATCAAAAGAAATGAACGACTTATCTGCCCCTGTATCGAAGACACTTTTAACGACAATACCATCTAACACAATTAACACTTCAGGTAACTCAACCGGATTAATAGTAATTTTATTCAAACTCACAGAAGGCTTTTCCGATTTAATCTGTTACTGCATACCTTCCGAAATACAGTCACCTACCAGTTTAACTGACCCGACCTCTGAACACATCTCTTTTGCATTGACCTATTTTCAACATTCTCATCCGAAGTCAATCTCCTTACTTGCGAAGAAACATTCCTGTCCCGTCCTCCCCCACTACGATTATAACCACTATTCTGTCTATTTCCATACATACTTCTCTCACCACTTCTAAAATTATTAGCACCATCACAATTCCTATTACCATTATTCGTATTCGACATATTACGACCAAATCCATCATTTCTATTACGCAAATTACTATCCGGAAATCGCTGCCCCCCTCTCACAAAATTACGTTCCCCCTTATTTCTCAAATTACTATCCGTGACAGGTCTCTGCCGAGGGCTACGCAAATCCCGTTGATCGGAGCTATGCCGAGTCTCATACTTCGATAATATCTGATGCATTTCTGCAAAATTCTTCGGTGCTCTAACTTCAATAAAGTCCTGTATATTTGGATTAAAAAGAGGAAAAACAATGTCCAACAATTCCTCAAATGTGATATCTAAATCTAATTTATTTTTTAGTTCCAGCTTACGAAGATAAAATTTTGACGCCGACTCATAAATATTCTGCTTATTACAATAGAACTCTTTTCTCAAAATACTTTTATCTTTAACTGGAGGAAATGCTTTCTTTAACTCAATCACAGTTTGTTCAAATCTTTTCGCTTCATCAGAAATCAAAAACTTTCCTATATTCTCTAACCACAAAAGTGCTTCGCCCTTCAACGAGCATTTAAGCACTACGTATCTACTTTTTTCAGGTATATTATTGAACAAAATATAATCATCTAATTTAACTAAAAATTCACTAATATCACCTTCACCGGTAAAATACACACGTGGCACAATCTCATAATGTCCGATGTTTCGTTGGGCGCCATTTGTAACGGTAAACCCACGGTGGGCGTCATTTGTAACGGTAGGTTGGTCGTGGTGGAGGTTAAATGTAGACATACTCAGTAATTTAGGACAAAATAACAAAGTTTATTAAAGTGATAATGGCTGAAGGGAAGTGGAGCAAGTCTTCAAATTTACACAACTGAAAACACTATGAACAGCTAAATCATACTCACAGGCTTCGGCCTAGCTCAGTCGGGGCACCGCCTAACACTTCTCACTATCTTCTGGCTGAGCTGCTAAACAAAGCTTGATTAAACAGCCCGTGGCTGTGGGTAATTCTTTATTTCACCAAATAATCAAAATGGAACTACTATATAAATTTTCTTACCACGGCCGAAGCTCAAAACAACTATCCAAACTCCTTTCCACTTCGCTGGAGGCCGTCGCTACTTCCTATTCGCTAGCACTTCGCTGAACAATAATTCACTTCGCTTGTCTAATACTAGAGATCCTCACTCGCTGGCTGCTGGCTAATGCCAGAGACACGCCAGAGACACACAAACCCAAGCTTTTATATGCTGCAAACTGAGATACTTCACATTAACATATTACTAATAACCGCAAGCTAACTGTAAAATCCGAAAGAGCACACACACTCTAGAAAGTTAAAGTAAAAGAGAGGATAGACGTCGCTTTTACGCTTACACATGTTAACTTATTGACGTCACGATCTCAGAAACACTAGAGTGCCTTTATGGAAAGGTCACTCCCTCACAACATGTTTGAGAAAAAATTTTAATGGGTCATAAAGGGTCTGGGTCAAGCTATTTAAACAACGACGTGATTGATTTTAGGGCTGCACTGAGTAGTACTTTGGCCGAGAAGCCGAGTACCGAGCCTTTTACTACTCGGCCGAGTACCGAATTACCAAGCCTGAGTAGTTGTATATACGAATGAGCTTTCAATGCACACAAAGTGAGCTTTAAGAGTAACAAACAGTGTAAATATAATAAAGATACTTCTTTAACATATAATCATATATTTTCTAGTTAGCTTTTAAATAATTTCTAATTAACTAATTTGAAATTTAATTATACACCCTTTAAAGATAATTTTTAAAATTTCAAACAGTGTAAAACAGTAGCATTACTTTTAAAAAATGGAAAAAAAGTGATACATAAAATTTAAATTCAACCAATGTAAATTAACTGATTCTTCAATTTACAAATGAAATCTATATCAAGAATGATTATTGGTAGCTGTAATTTTGAATAATTCAAATAACTGTTGTTAAAAGTAATGATGTAAGCTTGCATTATTCACAATATGCAACCTACAATAAAATCCGTTTTATCGCCTAACAGGCTGTTTTAGACATCTTAGAAGCTAAAAACATTGTAGGAGGATTTTGACTATTCCATATAGTTGCATGCTCAAATTTCGAAAAAAGTTCAGTTTCCTTGCCTCGATCCAAAAAGATTAATTATTAGAGTAATTAACTGTAATAAACCATAAGATGGAGCTCAAAATATAATATATTGAAAATGTTGCATGAATTAAAACAGCCTCTTTGCTTTTATGCTGCTGAAAGTAAGATAAATTTAACCACTGTTCAGTAGCAATCACTGTGAAGTGTACTGAAATTGTTACTTTTATTCAGAGTAATCATAACATTGATGAGCTCAAATGAATAGATCCCCATGTTAGGAGTAATACTACCAATTAAAACATTACAACATAATTTGGAAAAAGAAAGTTTCAGCCATTTTAATTGTGATACAATGAAAAGCGGATTAAGAAGTTAACTGGAGGGAAGAATTTGCATTTGTGTCTTTTTTTAAGTTTTCCGTATTTTGTAGGCACATTCTTATATATTAAATAAAATATTTTTTGAATAATTGCAAATATTATACATTTATATTCAAATGACTTTTACAGATCAGTTATTAAAATTCCTTTGTCTTCATTAATGTTATAAATCAATCAAAACATTTAAAGCACCAAAATATTTTATTTCTTCTTGCAAACTAGTTTCAGTAGCCATAGCATACCATCATCAGTGCAAAATATGATGATGATTGTATACTATGGCAACCAAAACTAGCTTTCAAGAAGAAATTAAATATGTTAGTGCTTTAAACTTTGATTTATTCATTGATAATGTATTGTTCCAAATAATTTCTCATTGTAATAATAATAAATGTTTATAAATGAAATCCTTACAACTACTCGGTAATGTATTCGGTACTCGGCCCAAAATTTGGCTGAATACCGAGTACTCGGCAAATTGGCCGAGTATGCTGAATACCGAGTACTCGGTATGGCCCTAATTGATTTTAATGAAATTCTGTTTTAAATTCTGTTTAATGAAATTCAGTTTTTTGACTTGAGAAAATTAATGGGTTAAGTCACAAGTTTGATAGATTTCGATTATAGGGGTAATTTGTGGGTCATGATGAATCATGTCAAGCTATTACTAAAGAATAGGTGGATTGATTTTAATGAAATTTTGTATACCACATATTTTTTTTGTCACGAGAAAAACATTGGTCTGGGTCACATGTTCGAGAAATTTCCATTAATGGGTCATAAAGGGTCTAGGTCAAGCTGTTTATATTTAAAGAACAGCAGGATCGATTGAACGAAATTTTATATGAACAACTTTTAGACACGAGAAAACTAATGGGCTAAGTCACATGTTTGAGAGATTTCAATTTTAAGTGTCATTTGTGGGTCATGGTCAAGCTATATCTAAAGAACGAGTGGATTGATTTTAATGAAATTTTGTGTATAACATGTTTTGGGCGTAAGAAAATCATTGGGCTAGGTCACGTGTTTGAGAAATTTCGATTAGTGGGTCACTTTTAGGTCATTCTAATTTTATCTAGACAATGTCTTGTGCAATTTTGACTAAATTTTGTATTCTATCGTTTTCAGTCACAAGAAAATCATTGGGTTAGGTCAGATGTTTGCGAAAATTCGATTAATGGGTCAGGGTCAAACTAATTATATCTAAAAAACAGCTCAATCGATTTTACCTAAATTTTGTATCTAACATTTTTCAGCACACAAAAAAATGAGATAGGTCACATGTTCGAGATATTTTGATTATAAGGGTCATTTGTGGGTCATGCTAATTTTATGTAAAAAATGGCTCGCACCATTTTGACTATATTTTGTATTATGATGTTTTTGGGCAAGAGAAAACCATTAGACCAGGACACATGCTCGTGAAAATTCGATTAATGGGTCAGAATGGGTTAGGGTTATTCTAATTATATGTAACAACGATTCAATCAATTTTACCTAAATTTTATAACGAAACGTCTTTTAAGAAGATTATTGGACTGAGTCGCATGTTAAACAAAATTATATTAATGGGCCATTTCGTTTCATTGCTGAATGCTGTCAAGCTAATTTTATCTAAGAAATTGCTTAAACGATTTTGATATAATTTTATATTCTACTGTTTTTGATTACCTGAAGACCATTAAGCTAAGTCACATGTTTGATCAAATTTGATTAGTGAGTCATTTTGGGTAACACGGGTCAGGGTCACGAGAAAATGACAGCAACCAATAAGTTCATGATATTTGAGAAAATATTGGCAACATTTGGCCAAAAAATTGACTATTAAGATTACGAAAGCCACAACACATATTTGGTGCGAAATGAAAGAATGTCTTCAAATTTGACTATACCTGGCAAAAAATGTTGTCTTTCAGAATGTGATGAATTTTTTAATACATTCTTAATAGGATTTGAGATGCATGGTTAAATTAACCAGAGTCAAGCAAAAAAAGTGATTTGGATCGATGTCCTTTTGTTGTAAATTTTAAAATAAAGTAAAATTTATGGACATGTGCATACAAACATAATTTTCTTATTGATTGTTTTTGTAATAACTTGTTTTACAGTAATAATACGGAGTGAATGATGCAGTGAAAATACTATATCGAGTTGAATATAAATGTAATTTTGACCGAGCTTAGCCCTGTCATCCCTGCTAGTTTTGATTTATGATTGCTATTTTATTTGTATGTTTTAGATCAAAACAATTCTGAATCCTTTTAAATATATCAAAGAATTGTTTTAATACTTATTAGCTTAAAAAATTAGAAGCAAAATAAGTAAAAATCAAAACTTTGAAATGTGTTAGTAGACACTTGTAGAAATAGTATTAAAAAGCATGAACTTTATGAAATAAATAAACTGAGTCAACTTCTTAATTTTTTATAGCCTTTAGAATGGGCATTATTTCATTTATGTTTGCAATGTACAATTTTGTTTTACCGGAACATGCATCTCATCATCCATTACTTATAAAATTTGCGATTTGTCTTTGATTTCCGTGGCTCTGTGTTGCACATGCATCTCTCTTTCTTTGAAGCAAGAAATTCTCTCTTCGAATGTTTAAAAAGCAAACTCTTTCCACGTCACTATTGGTACTGAACTTCGATTTTAACTAATCAATTATCGCCTTGCTATTGGAACGACTTGTAATTTTGGATTATCATTCAGAGTTCTTATATTATGATACCAAGAATTTTTTATTATAATGATATTCTAAAATGCACTCACAGCTTTTCATCAAACAAGTTTTACCTATGCCTCCCGTTTATTAAAAAATTCCTACAGAACCCTGGTTACTCGAAAATTCCTATGGAACCCTGGTTAACCGAAAATACTGTGGTTCCATGCTTTTCAGGTAACTGGGGTTTTACTGTAATTAGATTTATAAAGCTCTTTGTATGCTCTATGTCTGCACTATAATAACTTTCAGAGTAATTAAGAAATTTTGATTTAAATTGTTTTAAAATTAATCCTTATATAAATGTTGAACTTTAAAAAACAAATATTTTCATCATCCATAATTTTATAATCAATACTCTTGAAATATTTTTTAATTCACAAAGATTTTGAAGGAAAACAGTAAAATAACAAGCACTTTTGTCAATATAGGTTTAAAATGCAACAGTACAATGGTGTTTTGCTCTATTAATACAAAAATTATATTAATTGTTTTTTTCTTCTTCTTTTTTTTTTTTTTACAATTGAAAGATTTTTAGAAAAAGAAAATTGTGTATTTCAAACCTTTCACTCTGAGGCAAATATTGAAAAAATTAGAATATTTTAAACCCTATTAATTTTAAAGAAAATAATTATATGGATCACTTACAAATGAACAGTTAACATTACATACAACTTACAAGATTGATTTGTTTTTTATTTATTGTAAAAAGAATTCTCTTATTGTGTTTATAGTTTAATAAACAAGTAAAAATATGATAAATTATTTTTTTTTCATACATTGAGAGAGAAAAATTCAAATTGATGATTTTTATATATGTAATTTTAGTTAGGCTTAATGATCCTAACAAATGAAAATGAAATGAAAAAAAAAGCAATTTTTACATAACAAATACTTATAACTGAACAAATAAATAATAATATAGTATATAAATAATACTCATAAGGGGTAATTAAAAATACTTAGCATGTTGATGTACACTTTTTCATAGATGGACACAAAACAAATGTTCAATGGTGGAAAGAAATATTTCCTCTTTGTTTACATTACATAAAAAAGACAATATAATTTCCCTTAGATTTGTTGTCAAGTGCACAGATCAAAACCTGTGTAAAATAGCTATATTGCTATTATTCTGGTGAAATGCAATGCATGGAATATAGAAATAGCAAATTAGTATAATTAAATTTTTAACATTTATGAACAAAATGGTTTGGAAGAAATACTTAAATTTAAAAATACATTGCCATACTTTTTAATTCATATGCAAAAACAGCCTAGTTAAAATGCTTTGAAAAGGTCTTTGTTAAATTAGCTATTATTTAGGAGATACAACTATTTTAACTGCAGAGTATGATAACAAAACGTTTGAAAATTTAGATATATATTTTATTAACTAGAATATACCTGACATATTATATGGGATTTCTAACAGCATCAACAGATTATTCATTTGATATGAAATATAGATTCTTACATTATGGTATCAAACAGGCAAGCATTTTAAAAACTAGCCATACAGTTAATTAAATAATATATAAAGACTACTTATAAATATGTATAATTAAGTACTGTTGGATTATATTTCTAACCCAAAAATGACTGGACAAACTGACAGATTTAAAACAACAACATTAAAATAAAATATAATTAAACTTGTACAGAATATTAAGATTATTATTGTAATGAATAATAATTGTATAAAATGCCAATTTTTAGGCTTATCAATGACTGCTATGTTTATAAATTTATGAAATTTTAAACTGTTTAAATTTGAAAAAAAAAGAAGAAGAAAGAAAGAAAAGAAAGAAAGAAAAAAAGAAAAGAAATAGATTTTCAGTGAATATTAATACAAAAATCAGTATTGAAGTTGTGAGATCAAAATAAATAAGCAAATAATATTTTTCATTCCTTACCTGCATAAAGTTTACATTAGGAGAACTTTCAAACATATCGCATAAAAACATCATGATTCACCTGCTTGCGCTTGGAATATCCACACACCTAAATACTAGCAGATACACACCCAAAAACACACAATAAATATAATTATATGCTTCTAAAAGTGGTATCAGCTGGCATCTGTATTAAAATTAGATTTTTAAAATATCTGTGTCCTTTGATAACATCAAAGTCCTTTGAAATCATTTCCTATTTCTAGAGCAAACTTCGTCAAACAACATACAACCATGAAAAAAAAAATTGTAGCACTAAAAACTTTCTTAAAGAATTCACTATTATTATTGTTTTGATTTTTTTGTTTACATTTACAAGTTACAGCAGTCAATGGACCACTAGCATTTCTGACGTCAAAGAACGTCACAACAGATTACAGCTAATCAGCCTCTTTATTTATCCCACAAGCATTCACCAAAAGCCAATCAAATACCGCAACGGTTGTGGGAAACATTGGGAACTCCGCCCCGTGCTAGTGGTCAATTGCCGGACAGAAGATTCATTCAAAAGGAGATTCGTTCTTCAGAACCTCCGGCAGTCGTTACGGCAGTCTTGACTGCGCATGTGCAGCAGACTGCCGTAAGAATAATATTCTTACGGCTGCCGTAAGAATAGACACAGCCTTTATAATTTAGTGGTTTTAATGATAGCTTTCTATTTTCATAAAATATATAAGATTGATTAAAAAAGGATAACATACCAGTTTGATGTAAAGACAATATTGCAAATATTAAGAAAACTTTGATTGGATCAAAATTGATAGTGATATCAAAATCCAACCATCCTCCTCCCACTAGAGATATATCATGCGCCAGATCCCTCCCCTCTTCTTCCCAAAATTATAATGTAATATGCTCAGCCAATGAGCTGAACTTATTATGAGACAAAGACATGTCTGAGTAATGCTTATGCCATTTTCATGCACTGTAAAACATTTGTGGTAACGTTACTCCATAAAATTGGTGGCAGCTACGATTTACATTTCATTGAGTAATTTTTCATTTACATAATGGTGTAATAAAAACATGCATTACTGGTGTAACATTGCAATGTTACACCGATTATATCGGTTAAAATACCCCACCAAATTGGAGGCAGCAAGGCTGCCACAAGTTTTATGGAGTAACGTTGCACAAATGTTTTACAGTGCGGTGACAATTCTTGATCAATATATATTTTCTTTTACTGCATTTTATTTTAATTTCTAAACATAATAAAATTTAAATTTATACATCCTCAATGTGTGTGTGGGGGGGGGGATAATTTTGAAGTATAATTTAAAAAATAAATTCAACTTCTATCACATGCAGTCTGATTACAAAATATTAAACTAGTTACACTTGAAACAATATAAGTTGTTCAGAAATTTTTTTTTCAGGTGATATTTTCCAATAAAATTAAAACTTCATCATAAGTGAAAGTGAATATTTGATAGACATGTACTTCAACAACACACATCACATACACAACTGAAATTATCAGAATCAAAAAGGCTGCTTGATGCAAGTAATGAAATTTTTGGTGATTTCTTCAGTTATTAGCTTCTGGCATAAAGTTAACAATTAAATATCACTTTAAACAAATTTCAAAACTTTATTTGAATGCATAATTGATTCTTTTCTAATAAATTATTCTTAGTGTTGTTAGTAGGCGCACTAAAAAATAAATGTAAGAAGTCTGTTATATTTGAATTTTGAAAAAAAAATGTTCCCTTATATTTTGTGACCTGGAAATGTTGGCTTGTATCAACAAGTATTTCTAATGAAGATTTGAATGTTTTGTACTTTCAGAAACAGCCCAGCTTGCATTTCCTGCAGCAACGGAGGAAGAGAGAGGAACTTCAATTTCCAACTGGCTCACACATGCAAAGCAAAGGCGTGAAAGAACTGAAGGGTATAATAAACTTTAATAAATTACTTGAATTATTGAATTTTATTCTTTAATTACATGTAAATATATATATCTTTTAAATATGTAATAGGCAAAATTCAGACCAAAAATTCATTCTTAACAGACAGTAAAATTAATGAATAAATTTTGCAATTTTCCTGTTCATACTGTTTCTTAAATTAATAGAACTATTTCGATTATGGTCAAGCATAATAATTCAGATTTTCATGTTCGCATTTAAAACAATTCTTATTTAAATTTTTACTATGAACTATTTCTATAAATTCCAAACATTTTAAAGTTGTCATGAACTTTTTTCTTCATGTTTTGACGGATTCTATATAGCATGTATCAGGTAACCAAAAAAGTTCGTGCGGTTTTTGAGAACAGCTATTTTGTTGCGTAGGCGTGGTCATACTGATTCTGATGAGTCATTTCTGTACATTGCCTAGAAATTGCAATCAGTAGAGAGTTGTTTAACGTATATCACGTTCCGATATCAGTTTGTAGGAAGTACAATCGTTGACAAAGGAGATTTTAAGGCCTATTTTGATCTACGAGTTAAAATTAGGAAACAAAGCTGCAGAGGCCGCTAGAAGAATATACTCCGTGTTTGGAGAGACTTCAGTGAGTGAACGGACCGCTCAAAAGTGGTTCAGCAGATTTTCGTCCGGAGACGAGAGCCTCGAAGACAAGGCCCGTGTTGGTCGTCCATCCATCTTAGACCAAGTCCAGCTGGAAAAGGAAATCAAACAGAATCCTGATCTAACATGCCAGAAGTTTGCGCAAAGGATTGGAGTATCTGACGAAACCATCCGATTGCATCTTCACAGCCTTGGGATGTCGTGTAAACTTGATAAGTGGGTTCCTCATGTCCTGTCCAAGGAAAACAAGCTCCAACGATTGAGCATCTGCTTGTCATTGCTGTCGTGCCGCAACAAAGCCTTTTTCCTGGATCAGATATTGACATGTGACTAGAAATGGGTAATGTATGATAACCGAAAGAGAAAACATCATTGGTCGACTTCTGGTTCCGTCTCATTGGTTGCTAAACCGGACATCCATCAAAAAAAGATAATGCTGTGTATTTGGGGAACTAGCATTGGTATAGTTCACTATGAATTCTTAGAAAGCGAGAAAACAATCACAGCCGAAGTCTCTCGTCGCAGTTGAAAAGGGTTTCAGCTACTTTGCTCGAAAAGCAGTCAGCGCTGGTCAACAGGAGAGGAGGAGTTCTCCTCCACGATAACGCCAGACCACATACGTCCAAAGCGACCAGGGACGTGATAAAAACATTGGGCTGGGAAGTTTTGTCCCACCCACCTTACTCCCCGGACATCGCCCCATCGGACTATTACTTGTTTTTGGCCATGGATAATAATCACCTGCAGGAACAGCAGTTCCAAACCCAAGATGATGTCACAAAAATTATAATCCAGTTTTTGGGCTCTAAACCAAAAGATTTTTTCAAAAGGGATATTTATAAGCTTGTGTCTCGTTGGGAACACGTAAATGAAGCCAATGGTGATTATTTCAAAGAATAAAATAAGTGTTTGAGGTTTTTGTGGGTCGTTGTTTATGTCTGATTATAACCGCACGAACTTTCTTGGTTACCTGATATTTTAGAATTTAAAAAAAATATTTAAAAAAATTATGTCATTTCACTTGAAATAGTTTTTTTGCATGTGTATTGTTTCATTTAACTATTTCTGTGCTTAAAGTTGCTGGTAACTCAGCTCCTAAATTCCCCATATTTCCTCGGTAAATTAATAATTTTAAATTCTTTTTTCTATGTACTCTTCTTTAGAGATGTTTCTTTTTTTCTTAATTTTCAAAATATCTCTAAATGTTACTCTTAATTTTATATGAAGTGTTAAAATTTTACACTTAATTTGTAAGTTCCTATGCATAAAATATTAAATTAAGTAAAGATATTTTGAGGACTAAGGGAAAAAAGAGGTGCATCCTTTAAGAAGAGGAAAAAAAGGTTAAAAAATATTAATTTCTTGAGGAGATATTCTGAATATAAAAGTGCATCAAATACTGATATGTCTTTTTATTTTCAGTAATTACTTTTAAAGCATTGCCTCTGTCTAAATTCTATAAAAGCAGAGAAGTTTTTGATAGCATGCAGTTTTATACAGTTTAAATCATCATGTCAAAAACCTTGTCAGAAACCTCAAATACTACATGGATGTCATAAATTCGAAAATTTCCCGTGCCTCCAAACTTGCTCAACTAGCAATGCTTCTGCTACTAAGCCCTGCTGGCTCAGCATCAATTGAAGAGTATTTTCTAACTTTAGCTTTATACACTTTAAACTCAGAAATGATTTGTGTGTAAATAATTGTGCTATAGGATGCTGCAGAGTAAAATTGATCCAGATTATTAACTGTACAAAATCATTTTCTTTATGTTTGAACAATCTGAAAAACAAAATATGTTTTATTGCAAGTAAAGTAATTTAATTTTTTTGTAATTATTAAAATACAGTAATTAATTTTAAATAAAAAATACTTAAATCATTAAGACTTATTCTGTTTCCCTCTTGTTCGCAAAATGTTTTGAAGCGCAGTACATGTTTTTAAGCCAGTTTTTGATGGTTTAAACCAGTTTTTGACGCTTGCCATGTCAAAAACCAGTTTCTGACGTCAGAAACCCAACCCTGTATAAAAGTATTTAGATGAATAACTTTTTCTTTATGTATATTACCTTATTTTTTTCTGTTTTCTTATTTTTGTAAAATTGCAGAGTTATATTTAGAACCATTGAATGATAATAATACATTTCATTCCAAAATATAGAATATTTTTGGTTTAATATATGAAATCAGTTAATTTAATAGCACAAACAATGTATTGATTTAGGCACTAATTTTTAAAATATAAATACTAATGTGAAGTAATTAATGCATGGACATTTTTTATATCAAAAAGAAAATTTGTATTAATATGCTAATTTATTATGTATTATTTATATTTCAGGACAGAAGCTAAGAATGATTAAATTAATTGAAGAACAATGTAAATTTAATGTTTATTTCTTATAAATAAAAATGTATGGATTAAAAATTGGTTTGCTTAACTTTTTATGGCTGCTTCATCATTTTAAAATTTTGTGTACCTGTTCACCATTATAGGCTCAACTGTAATCTGCTAATGCAGGAGTTATATGCTTTCTCTGTATAAACTATTCTAACAGAAAAAAGCTAACAACAAATAATTCTTAGTTTTTGAAAATATAAATTTTTCTCTATATTAGTTATACAATCTAAAAAAGATTAAAATGTTTAATTTATTTTTCTAAATTGAATTTAGCAAGTATTGAAATGCATAAGAATTAACATTTGAAGAGAACTGTTTACCTATTTTCATCATATTATGAACATTTGCAATCCAAAATATATGGTGTATACATTAAGAGAAAAAACTAAAAGGAACTTAAATTCTTTTTAAGTACTTGAAAGTCTTTGAGTCAGTCTTTGAAATCAGTCTCTGAATTTTCAAATGAAATTCTTGAATTATATACTTAGAACAAACCAGTTACATTAGTTTAAAAAAATCATAAAAAATATATATCTTTTCATAAGCAAAAGTTTAAGTTTTTAGGAGGATAAACATATAATAAAATTACAGCTGCAGCAATTGATAATACTGAGTTACAACTTATGTCAAAAATATAGTTAAAATGAGAAAAAAAAGGTAGGATCAAAACTTCACCTTGAGGATAGCGAATTTACATACTACATTGCAGTAGTCGTGAAGACTGCAAAATGTGCGTTTAAAATGTATGCTAAATTTTAACTCCCGAATTTTTCAAACTAAAGCCCATTTCAAGAAACCTTGATGCTTTTAGTTAACCAAGTGCCAGTGTTCTATATACAGGGTGATTCATAAAAGATGAGCAGAACTTTAAGGGGTTATAGTACACTTAAAGACAAATAATATTAAATAGGAGACTAAGGGTCCCAGACTTATTCCCAAGGAGATAGGGGGCATTAAAGTTTAGGGTCCGAAATTTCAAATGATTATAAAAAATGGAAAAATTGGTCGATTCGTTTGCGGTTTTTGCAAAAAATTTTCTTTATGCCAGTATTATCTTGAAATAAAATTTTAAAGTTCAATTTAAAAAAATGCCGATAGGGGGCGCTTTAGACTTTGGAGTAACAAACAACTATTTTTTAACGTTATTTTTTGTATTTCTTTAAATGATTTCGAAAGCTTAGACTTAAACTTAAATTTTGATCTAAAAATCTGAGTCCTAACGAGTAGTTAAGTAACTGAAATTTGAAATTTGAAACCCTTCTCCACCCAGAACAAAAATCAGTTATTCCCGATCTTTGTGTCGTAGATTAGGCTCTAACTACTGCCGCGTTTTGCTAAAATTATTCTTTATGTCAGTATTTTCTTGAAAATAAATTTTAAAGAAAATTTTCAAAAAATTCCGATAGAGGGCGCTTTAGACTTTGGAGTAACGAACAACTATTTTATACCGTTATTTTTGTGTCTCATTAAATGCTTTCTAAAGCTTAGACTTAAATTTTCAGCCCAAAATCTGAATCGTTAGACGTGGTTAAGTTTCTGGGGAGAGGGGTTTGAAATTTCTACTCCTGAGCACAGTTCAGTTTACCATGTCCACACATTGTGTGCTGTGATACGAGGTAAAAAGACACAAATTAGGATTATGTTACCAAAGTATATTTATTAACATGTAATTACAATAAATGTTCAAAATTGTGACCACCAGAGGTTATGCACGCAGAACAACGGCGAAGAATGGAACGGCGAACATTCGCGAAAACATCAGGCTTTTCGAGCACTTCCCCTACAGCGGCGGAAAGTCTGGCGACCAGTTCCTCGGGGGATTCAATGGGTGTCTCATACATAAGAGCCTTCAATTGTCCCCAAAAAAGAAATCGAGGGGTGAAAGATCTGGCGAACGAGCAGGCCAAGCAACAGGACCACCTCGACCAATCCATCTGTTCGGAAATGTGATGTCCCGATAGTTGCGGACGTCTCGTACGTAATGGGCTGGCGCTCCATCGTGCTGGAACCACATGACCCGCCGGATGCGTGGAGGAACAACGTTTAACAGGTCTGGCAGCACATGTTGCAGAAATGTGAGGTATGTTTTACCGTTGAGGCGTTCAGGAAGAAGGTACGGTCCAATTAGGTGGTCTCCGAGGATTCTTGCCTAAACATTGATGGAAAAGCGTCTCTGATGAGCATGTGGATACGTAGCATGTGGATTGACATCCGCCCATACATGTGCATTGTGTGTGTTAAATGTACCTTCACGTGTGAAGGTACATTCATCGGTGAAAAGCACAGTTCGTCCAAAATGTGGATTTAGCGCGTTCTGCTGCAGAAACCAGCGGGCGAATTCAATACGATTTGGATAATCCCCTGGAGACAGTTTCTGGACTCGTTGCACATGAAACGGGAGCAAATGTTCATCCTTCAGTACCCTCCAAGTCATGGATTGTGAGGTATCCACCTGCCTAGCCACTGTTCGTGTACTTGTACTTGGCTGCGCCGCTACTACATCCAGAATGGCTTCTGCAACAACTACTGATTTGTCCTTTTTTGCACGACCTGCATTCGTCCGGGAAGCGAGAAATGATCCCGTCTCACACAACTGTCTGTGCAAGCGCTCGAAAGTTTTGCGGTTAGGCAACCGCCTGTTGGGAAATCGCTCTCCGTACATTCGTTGTGCCTCTGCACCATTTCCATCTGCCGCTCCGTAAATTAAATGCATCTCAGCCTTTTCCTTATTCGTGAAGGGCACCATCTTCCGATTCATTACTACAGCGACTTACACTTGACTCACCGTTCAGTGGTTTTTATGCCTGAATCGTGTCGAAATTTTGCATACGTGTTCTTCTTCTTCCCCATTTGACATTTGCATACTTTCTGTCTCCTTCTTCACCCGGTGACTAGCGTCAGGAATGGAGCTTTAACGTTTTATTGAGCGACGCTTCCAACTGTGCCAGTGTCTTTATGAGTGAATTCCGACTATGCAGTCCTTGACGAAAGTTGTATTTTTGCCTCGTATCACAGCACAGAATCGTTGGGCATGATTAAGTAGTGCAAACTGAACTATGTTCAGAAGTTGAAATTTGAACCCCCTCCCCTCGCTACTGAACCACGCTCAGCGATTCAGATTTTGAGCTGAAAATTTAAGTCTAAGCTTTAGAAAGCATTTAATGAGACACAAAAAATAACGGTATAAAATAGTTGTTTGTCACTCCAAAGTCTAAAGCGCCCCCTATCGGCATTTTTTGAAATTGAACTTTAAAATTTTATTTCAAGAAAATACTGGCATAAAGAAAATTTTTTGCAAAAACCGCAAACGAATCGACCAATTTTTCCATTTTTTATAATCATTTGAAATTTCGGACCCTAAACTTTAATGCCCCCTATCTCCTTGGGAATACGTCTGGGACCCTTAGTCTCCTATTTAATATTATTTGTCTTTAAGTGTACTATAACCCCTTAAAGTTCTGCCCATCTTTTATGAATCACCCTGTATATATATAGATGATAGTCATGCACACACTATCTCATTTGTATACATACACGAGATAGATTTATGTACATATGTTAATAAATATATATGTATGTATAATAGTGGCATGCGGCTAACCAAAAAATACTGAAACCTATTACCAGAATAATTGTCTAATACTTACAACATATTTTAAAATAATCAAAATCCGTCTTCACCATATTGCGTGGTCTCCTTATAGGTGAAAGGTAAAGATGTTGAAAGAAATTCTTAGTTCTTTTTATTTATTTATTTTTTTTTGTGTGTGTGTGTGTTTGTAGATGCAAATCGTATTATAAAAAATGGTAAGTAATAATATTGTTCAATAAAGATAACTCCTAGATATTTTTTTTATTATTTTAAAACAATATTCTCTGCAAGCAAATCTTTACATAATTATAAAAGTAACTTCAGAAATCTACTTATGATATAGATCAGAAGTAGGAGAAGGGGGGCTATATATATAGCCCCTCCCCTTCTCCTCTACTCTATTTAAAAGAAAGAAAAAAAAGGGTAGAGCTGTGTTAACATTTTATGAGATACAAAACTTATTTTTATGGTGTAGATGTGTCTTAATGGTAAAATATTTTATTCCCTATTAGTTATTAATTCAAGAAACGCGTTTAAAAATTTTAAACATGTTTCTTTGAATATATGCATTACAAATTTTAAGATCTAATCATAATTCTTCAAAATAGGCAGGGAATGTGTGAATGATTTTTTTTATGTGTTGTACATATTTTAAGGACATTTTTACCAACTTAGCAATGAAGAAGACTCTCCCAATAATCTATAAGAATAGTAATTTTTACATTTGAATATTAAATAAATCTCATAATTTACATAAATTAATGGACAGGGAAGTAGCATTTTATCGAATTGCAGAATTAGTTAAAGCTTCATTGACATATTAAAACTATCCATCTGCCAAGTCATATCTTGGTTGAAAACACCTGAAAACCAGAATTTTGCGGTTGACTCATAGGGTTACCATTGTTTTTTCTTGCTAATAAAGGTAAAGAAAACATGTAGGAAAACTCAATAGTAAACCTATAAGTCATCTGCTAAAATCAAGTTTTCAGGTGTTCTTCATCACAATATGATTTGGAAGACTGATTGCACTTTAATATCCAAATTGAATTTTAACTAATTCTGGAATTTCATCCATTAACTTGATAAGATGATTGTCTATGCTACTGCTTCCTGGTTTATAATCAAAAGATAGTAAAATCTAATTTTATTAGAAGTAATCACTTGAGAAACCATACTATTATACCCAAATCAAGTTCATTTGAGATTAATTAATGTCCATTAATTTCTTAAGAGATTAGAGATTCTTAAGAGATCTTAATATATAATGCTGCAAAATGTTAGTAATTTTCCCTTTAAAGTGATTAACAACTGCAAATTTTAGTATCAAAACACAATTCTAATAGTTTAAGTATTGAAGTTTTTTAGAAATTTAGAGTAAAATAAAATATATTTTATGCAAATATAATTGCATTAATTACTGCAATTATTTATATATTTAGAAAAAAAACAGTACTGTGTTACGCCCTTATTCAGTGTTTCATTATATGTATTCTCATACGTCACTAACATGTCAGACATTAATAAACGTACAATATATTATAATTACATTTCTGTTTTATTAGAAGATGCAAGAAAATTTTGGTATTTAGAAAATGACATTTACTATGATTATCCTGAAATGAATGACAGAAATATGAACCAGTATTTTGTGGTACCTTTGAAGGGCACTGCGACAGTCACACATTAAGTATCCATACTTGTACATGGGATCCTGAAAGGTAATTTTTAAGAATAAAATGCAGCAACAAAAATATCGAAGAATGAACCTGCATGTCAGCACTATTTTCAATTAATGTTTATCTTATTTAATAGCAGAAATTTCTTAAAATAGGTGACTATTATTATTTGGAAATAGTGGTAACAACTGACCTAGGTTTGCTATATTGCATTCAACACAGTACAATACCAGCAGAGCTATATCGCATAAGTATCACAGTGCGATATCTCATAGAAGTTTCATGCGATGCACTTTAGATGTTACAATGTGACATCTCATAAATGTCACCTTGTGATATCTAACAGATGTTACAGTGCAATGTCACATATATGTTGCACTGCGATGTTTTGTAGTAGTTACAATGTGACGTCGCCGAAAACGGACATTCAGCAGTTACCAGACCGTCTCTGAGATGATCAATGGGACATCGCAACATCGCAATGTGACGAACCTGCGACGTTCTCGAAATGAAACTGTGCTGTATGGGATATGTCACACTCATAAGGTTTCTCACCAGTATGAGTTAAGAGATGGCTGCTTAACTTGCTCTTTTGAGCAAATTTCTTGTTGCATACCTCACATACAAAAGGTTTCTCACCAGTATGAGTTAAGAGATGGCTGCTTAAATTGCTCTTTTGAGCAAATTTCTTGTTGCATACCTCACATACAAAAGGTTTCTCACCAGTATGAGTTAGCATATGAGTGTTTAAACTACTCTTGGTAGAAAATTTCTTGTTACAAACCTCACATACAAAAGGTTTCTCACCAGTATGAATTAACAAATGTTTGCTTAAATGGTCCTTTCGAGAAAATTTCTTGTTGCATTCCTCACACACAAACGGTTTCTCATCAGTATGAGTTAAGAGATGGCTGCTTAAATGGCCCTTTTGAGAGAATTTCTTGTTGCATACCTCACATTCAAAATGTTTCTCACCAGTATGACTTAACACATGCCTTCTTAAATCTCCCTTCTGAGAGAATTTCTTGTTGCATACCTCACATACAAAAGGTTTCTCACTAGTATGAAGTAACAGATGCCTCCTTAAAGCACTCTTGTCCGAGAATTTCTTGTTACATACCTCACATGCAAAAGGTTTCTCACCACTATGAATTAACAGATGGCTGCTGAAAACACTTTTACGAGAGAATTTCTTGTTGCATACCTCACATACAAAAGGTTTCTCACCAGTATGAATTAACAGATGGCTGCTTAAATTGCTCTTTCGAGAGACTTTCTTGTTGCATATCTCACACACGAACGGTTTCTCCCCAGTATGAGTTAACAGATGACTGCTTAAATTGCCCTTTCGAGAGAATTTCTTGTTGCATACCTCACATTCAAAATGTTTCTCACCAGTATGTATTAACACATGCCTTCTTAAATCTCCCTTTTGAGAGAACTTATTGTTGCATACCTCACATACAAAAGATTTCTCACCTGTATGCAGTAACAGATGTCTCCTTAAAACACTCTTGTCCGAGAATTTCTTGTTACATACCTCACACACAAATGGTTTCTCACCAGTATGAATTAACAGATGTCTGCTTAAATGGTTCTTTTGAGAGAATTGTTTGTTGCATACCTCACAGAAAAAAGACTGTTTTGGCAGAAACTCTTGCATAATTCTCAAATAAAATGTTTTCCTGTCTGTGAGTTAGAAGCTGTTTTTCTTCAAAAAGTTCTGATAAGAAATATTTTGTTGCATTTGTTTTACACATTGAAGATATTTTGAGTGATGTGATGTGTTAGATTAATGGTTCTATGCATCTTCAAAAAAATAAAAGTAATTAATATCAGTTTATACATTTCATTTTTACAAAATTAAACAAATATTATCACGAAAATTTAAAACAATGTTGAAAATAAATTTAAATAAAATTACTACCATAGTATTATAAACTTCAGTAGAATCCCAATTATCTGAAGTTAGCGGAATGAAATGGGTGTCAGATGCCTTTCCTAACAGTATAAAGATTGACTTGTAAATAAAATAAATAGCAACATTTTAAAAATAAATAGC
Source organism: Maratus speculifer (assembly GCA_964019185.1). Lineage (NCBI taxonomy): Eukaryota > Metazoa > Arthropoda > Arachnida > Araneae > Salticidae > Maratus > Maratus speculifer. Next base: position 358,039,468 of record OZ025296.1, read on the forward strand.
TTATTATAAATAAAATATAAAGTAAATTTAAGTAGAAGATTTAAAATTTAATATCATCTAAAGAAACGATGATGCATTTAGCAAAGAATAGAGAGAAAATAATTTTTTTTGGCTAGGGAGCTTTAATATGTAAATCTGTTTAGCAAGGAATTTTTCGGATTTTTTTTATCTAATGTGTTTGCTTATTGCTGAAATTTGCAGTATCATTTAATATAACTTACACTTTAATTAAATAATGTAATTAGTAACATAGCCAAGTGGATAGGATGGATATCTCTCTCCCCCTCTCAAACGGAGTATCTGAGTTTCTGGATCGTGCAAACAACATTCAAAACTTCTAAATTAGAATGACAAAGAACTCACGAAAAATTTCATTTTAGACAAGTGTTTGTCTAAAATGGGTATCTTTAAAAGTTTACCTTTTGCCAGGGCTATGAATCTTTCTGTTCCACACAAATTTTCAACATAAACATGCTCCGTTTTAATTGTATCCTCAAAAACAATTATAAAGCATTCACTCTATAGTGTATCTGCGAAGAGTATAAATACAAGGGGCGATCAAATGAAAAGGTATGAAACTCCCTAACTACCAAACCGGTTGAAATTTGAATATGCCGCTTTGGAATAAAGTAGTGAAACATCGAGAGATGCGATTGGAGTATCCAGCGTAGTTGTGAACATGCGTAGGCGCTTGTGCATGAAGGGGGAGAGAAGCAGACAGCAAGTGAGTTCCGTCCAATTGACGTTACAGTGCCTGTGAGGCCATCATTGCTTTCCCATTGCAAAATCGGATAATTAAAGGGCAGCGAGGTGTTATTAGATTTCTCAATGCGTCAGACTTTGATCAGACACCTCGCTGCCCTTTAATCATCGGATTTGGGAAAGCAATGAGAAAGCCATGATGGTCTAACAGGCACTGCAGCGTCAATTGGACGGAACTCACTTGCTGTCTGCTTCTCTCCCCCTTCATGCACAAGCGCCTACGCATGTGCACAACTACCTTGGATATTTCAATCATATCTCTCGATGCCTCATTACTTTATTCCAAAGCGGAAATTCAGATTTCAATCGGTTTGGTGGTTAGGGCTTTTCGTACCTTTTCATTTGATCGCCCTTAGTATATTACAATGAATTCTGTGAAAGTGACCTATCTTAAAAGGTAAAGAAAATAAAATACTTAAATGAAATACAGATTTGTTACTGAGAAAAAATACTCTCAAATTAGTTTGTAGATAAACTTTATTAAAATTATTTCAGCATGCCACGGGCATCGTTAAGTTCTAAAATTACTTACTTGATGAGTTGAGTTGTACAGTTACATATTTGATGAGTTGTGTTATACAATTACTTATACATTTAGCAGTTAGTAAAAATTAATTTATGTTTTGAATAAAGGTAATGATACAATATGAAAATTAATAAAATAGAATATTACAAATAAAATCAGGATTTCAGGAAAACGACATTACATATTTATAGTTCCTAAAACTTGAAACCTATCTAAAATGGAACATTTTGCCATCGTGTATCTTTCTTGGCAGGTATTCGAAGAATATGGAATCATCCCGTAAATGGAAACATTTGACGGTCCCGAAGAATAAGTCCACAGATATACCTGCTAAGATGGAAACGGGTTTCTGATGGAACCAGCTGTTGCTGAAAGTTAACCCCTTGAGGGGCGGCGGTATATATTATATACCACCTACGATTGATGAAGATTCACACCAGAAAAATGTCATTAAGTTTCAATTTTCTAACTTTGGTCGAAAACATTCGTGAAATTGCTTTTACTCCTTTTCATATAACTTTTTTACAAATTTCCGATGGGAGTTCAGAATTACACGAACGTAATTGCTTGCCCCTCAAAGGGTTAAGCAAAAAAAAAAAAAAAAAAAACAGTTTATACAAATGCAATAACGTCCCACTGTTCGAGTTTCGATTCCTTTATTTTTGTTTATTTTATAATTTTATATCAAATACAGTGGATACCCTCAACTGTGCAACCCTAAAATCCACAATTCTCTAAAATTCGTACATAATTTACAGATGTAAACAATGAAGATTTCAGTTCAGATATATGGGCAAAATTTGACTTTTTTCGCTGTATATTAATTCCATATATTTTTTAATTTGTATTTTTTTTAATTTCCTTGAATTAATGTTCTTTTATGAAGGAAGAATAATTTTATTTCTGAAAAAAATTCAAGATATTCACAATTTCTTGCCAAATATATTTATGTATTAATCAAGATTTTTTTTTAAAATTAAGTCTGGTAAACTTGAAATAAAACTTCCTTATCTTATTATTTTGATATGAATTAGTAATCTACTTTTTTATCAGGCAAATTGCACTGAATAATTTAGGAAAAATACATTTCATCTTTATAAAGACTATTTGATCATATATAATTTGACCTTCGCCTTTTTTATACTTTAATCATATTAAATATTATCTAATTTTTTTTAAATTTATCACCTATTTTCATGTTTTATTATACTATTCTAAGCATTCATTACAGTTTTGATTGCATCATTAATTAAATTCAAATGACTGTTTAAAAAATGTAAAGAAAGTAGTGATCAGAAATCAGCAAAATTCTAAAATCTGCAAAACACGTGGTCCCAAGCTGTGCAGATTTGAGGGAGTGTACTCTAATATTATAACGTAATGTGCTACCCCTAATTAATAAAAGCGTCTCTATTATTGATCTGGTTATTTGTGAGCTTTTATACTCAAATTTAAAAAATCTTAAGAAATCTTAAATATGATTCATTATCTTCAGTTCTAAAACATGCTGATGATGTTTTTCAGCTCTATAATAGTTTTCGTCAAGAAATAAGAAACTGGGGCTTAAAATTTTGTTGTGAGCATTTCAAAAGAGCAGAATTTCTTGCTACAAAAAACTTTCTTTTTTTTATCATACAGATATCTAATTCAATTGCAAAAGTGGTATTTTGGCACAAATTTTTCGCCAAAAAGCATAGGATATGGACTACCAGTTCAAAAGAGCAGATTTTCTTGCAACAGAAAACTTTGACCTATATGTTTCTTTAAATCCTACAGATTCCTTGTCAAGGCTGGCTATTCGATGGTGAGAGATCTCACGATAAATCTGAAGAATATTTCCGGAGATCGATGATTCTTTCTCGTTGGAATTCTTTTATTTCGAGTTCCATTGATATTTAGGGAGAGAGCAGAGGGTTATTGGAAAGTTTTGATGTTCACCTGGGTTTTTACAAAATAGTGGCAATTTTCACCATTTAATTTTTCAACAAGAGCCATTTTAAAATAAATTAATGATTTCGAAGGACAGATTTTTATGTACTCATATAGCATTGTAATTTTGTTTTTCCCCATTGTATGAGACATTTAACGCAGTTATAGATCTATGGAAAAGTTTGTAATTGTTCTACAAGTTTAAAATATGATAAACGTCAAAAACGGGTTTTACACTATTGATTACAGAAGTGTAATCAATATTTCTAAGACATGATCAGACTATTGATAAACGGGTTTTACACTATTGATTACAGCAGTGTAATCAATATTTCTAAGACATGATCAGACTATTGATAAACAGGTTTTACACTATTGATTACAGAAGTGTAATCAATATTTCTAGGATATGATCAGATTCAGTACAGAATCAAATTTAGGGGGCACCCTAAATTTGATATACAGTAAACTCCCTCAAATCCGCACAGATTGGGACCAGAGGTTTTGTGGATTTTAAAATTTTGTGGATTTCTGGTCATTGCTTCGTTTACATTTTTTTAAAAGTAATTTGAATGTAATTAATAATGAAATCAAAAGTATAATGAATGCTTACAATATGCTAAAATAGTAAAATAAGTAATTAACTAAAATAATAAAAATTAGACAGTTTTTAAAATGATAAAATTACTAAAAGCAAAGGTCAAATTAAAAATCATTAATGTGCAATTAAATATTCATTATAAAGATGAAATGTGTTTTTCCTAAATTATTCAGTGAAACTTGTCTCATAAAGGTACATTACTAATTCACATCAAGATCAGAAAATAATGAAGCGCTATTTCAGGTTTAGCCAGACTAAATAACTAAAAAAAGCTTGATTAATACATAAATTTATTTGGTAAAATTGTGATGACCAATGATATCAGCAATATCTTTATTTTTTCAGAAATAAATTATTCTTTTGTCATGAAAAAACATAATTTCAAAAACCTTAACAAAAATTACAAATTAAAAATTAAGGGAATTGATATAAAACTAAAAAAGTCAAATTTTGCACCTACATCTGAACAGAATGTTTCATTGTTTACATCCGTAAAATATGTGCAGATTTTAGAGAGTTGTGGATTTTAGGAGTGCGGATTTGAGGTAGTCTACTGTATTTAAATTTTTAAAGGTACTCAAAATATTTCTGTTACTCATACACACACAGTCAATCTTGTCAAGATGTGATTACAAGAAGATGGGGAGGGGGAATAACCATTTTAGACATCCATTTAAAGAAGTGTAATCAATATTTCTAAGATATGATCTTTTGTTCGTTTTATTGGTATTTTGAATTTTTTTCGTTTGAGATAGGATTACGTTAGAGAAATATTATCCTTTTACAGATTTTACTGTGTTGTAATATTATTTACATATAAAAAATTTGTAATATACTATTATCTTTTAATTTCACGAGTACAGTAGACTCCCTCAATTCCACACTTTGGGAGCAGAGGTTGTGTGGTTTTTACAATTTTGCACATTTCTGGTCATTGCTTTGTTAATATTTTTTTTAACAGTAATTAATAATGCAATCAAAATTATAATAAATGCTTACAGTATAATAAAATATTAAAATAAGTAATAAACTAAAATAATGAAAATTTAGATAATTTTTCAAATAACTAAAATGTTAAAAGCAAAGGTCAGGTTAATTATTAATAATGTATGATTGAATATTCTTCATGAAGGATGAAATGTATTTTTCCTAAATTTTTAAATGAAACTTGCCTTATAAATGAACATTGCTAATTTGTATTAAAGTAAGAAAATTTTATTTCAGGTTTAGCCAGACTTAATAAACAAAAAAGTTTGATTAATACATAAATATATTTGGTACAAAGATTGTGAATATCTTGAATGTTTTTAGAAATAAATTTATTCTTCCTTCATAAAAAACATGAATTCAGTAAAATTTAAAAAATACAAATTAAAATACAGTAGACTCCCTCAAATCCGCAACTCTCTAAAATTCGCACGTATTTTACGGACGTAAACAATGAAACATTCAGTTCAGATGTAGGTGCAAAATTTGACTTTTATAGTTTTATATCAATTCCATATATTTTTTAATTTGTAATTTTTGTTAAGGTTATTGAATTCGTGTTTTTTCATGAAGAAAGAGTAATTTATTTCTGAAAAAATAAAGATCTTGCTGATATTATTTGTAATCACAATCTTACCAAATATATTTATATATTAATCAAGCTTTTTTAGTTATTAAGTCTGGCTAAACGTGAAATAAAGCTTCATTATTTTATGATCTTGATGTGAATTAGTAATGTGCCTTTATGAGGCAAGTTTCATTGAATAATTTAGGAAAAACACATTTCATCTTTATAATGAATATTTAATTGTACATTATTGAATTTTAATTTGACCTTTGCTTTTAGTATTTTTATCATTTTAAAAACTATCTAAATTTTTATTATTTTAGTTTATCACTTATTTTAATATTTTAGCATATTGTAAGCACCCATTATACTTTTGATTTCATTATTAATTAGATTCAAATTCCTTCTTAGAAAATGCAAACAAAGCAATGACCAGAAATAAACAAAATTCTAAAATCCACAAAACCTCTGGTCCCAAGCTGTGCGGATTTAAGGGAGTCTACTGTATATATGAAATTGATATAAAATTAAAAAAGTCAGTCTTTTTTCTATACCTGAAATGAATGTTCCATTGTTTACACTTGTAAATTATGTGAGATTTTAGAGAGTTGTGGATTTTAGAGAGTCTACTGTATAATAAATATATAAAATAATAAAAACATTTAAGTACACAGTATATTTATTTATGTGTATGTATATAATATACATTTATGTACCAACCAATGGGAAATAAGTATATAATGAGTGTTATAAATAGAAAATCAATCAGATGAAGTTTTTTGTTGTTATCCATACCTAATAAGTAAAAACGGAGTCATTAAAAGATTATTCCAGTGTCTGTCTATCACAGACATTTTACTCATAAGCTAGGGAATGTTCAAACAAGGCTGAAGTAATAAAGGCCAAATAATTTTCAAATTATGCTTAAAAAATTTAAAATGATTGTTTAAGGGGTTGTCTGTGATAGAAATGACTAGATATATTGAAACTTCGGTATTACTTGATTATCCCGTCGACTGAAAATCTATTGACGAAATCTAAGATTAAATGTCAAATATGGGTTTCCTTATTTATCGCATTTCCTTGATATGGAAAATGAAACAAGTGTTTTTTACGTCATCAAGTTATTTTAAATGCTAGCTTTTACTTGTATTTTTATTAATGTTTTACTAATTAATGGACCACAAGCATTTCTGACATCAAAGAACGTCACAATTGCGTGGCACAATTGCGAAACATTGCGAGCTCCGCCCAATGCTAGTGGTCAATTTGTTACTTCACAATTTAAAATAAAAATGTCGATTTGAATAACTTGGCTAATAGTTTAGCTTGTTGATATCCATAATTTGGCGAAATTGGTCGACGAAATATACAAGAAGTACCAAAACTTTTTATGTTCTATCTACGCCTTCTATCCTATAATCTGGAAATCTTCAATGACTGCTTGAGTGGCGTCTAAGATGCCTTTATTAAGAAAAGGGCTCTATCGGTCCACAGCCAAGTACTGAGCTTACATACAATATTTAGGCTAAGCCTAGCCATACCTCAGAAAACAAATCATAATAAATAGAATTCTAAAATTTATTCTTTCCTTTTTATACTGATCAGCTTTTTAAATGTTCTAGAATAAGTCTGAACTAAAATTAACAGTTTTCACTAGTTAATAATCATTAATAGTTTAGAACACTTTTATTACAAAATACAGAAACTTTAGTAGAAAAGTGAGCAAAAGAAACGTATATCTTACCATTAACTTATTTTAGTAAAGAGTTTATTAAATTCTAAAAACCTTCATTTATTTTATTGCTACAGGTCATTATATTTCAAAAAAATTGCCGTCTATTTGCAGAGAACTTTCATATCATGTAAGTTTACATAGAAGCAAAGACACACCAACGCTATGAATGAATCACGGTTGTTGATTTTAATTGAGGAATAAATCATATGAATAAATCAGCGGCAACAGAAAGTTCAACTTCTGACTTTTTATTTTCTCACAAATGGCATATTAAAGTCAATGCATTCAAAAGTGCCGCCATGATTTTTTCAAAGAAAGCTATCTCCCCAGACACTATCTCTCAATGGTGACAGCATACCCTGGATCACCAACTAAAAATACCTAAGCATTCACCTAGATTCCAAATTAAACTGGGCTAGACAGATTCAGGATGTACTTCTCAAATCCAACAAAGCTCAAGGTTCCCCCAAATCTCTGTTGGCTTATCACAGCCGTCTGTCAATTTCAAATAAATTATTACTATATAAGTTACTATATAAGTATATTATCAGATAAACCATGACTTACGGGTCAGTTGTTTGGGGATCGATCTGTGAAACTCAGATGCAGAAAATTCAAATCTCTCAAAATGCAGTTTTGTGTAGGATTTGTAAGGCAACTATGTTTGTTCGGAATGACGTCATACATGCTGATCTCAATATCAAGCCCATTGCTCAAGTTATCAAAAAACTTGCTATAAATTTTCATAGAGATTGCATTCTTATATTCAATGATGCATTGCAATCCATCCAACCTTACAGTGTCAATGACACTCAGGGAAAGAAAAGACCGCTGGTCATCCTTAGTAGAGATGACGGATTTGCACCTCCATCGAAAAGAAGGAGGCGTGAACCCCCTTAAACGCATCATTGTGGACTTTCCAAATTCCAAAATTCATTTTCATTTTGTTTTATTTCGCATCCTCCCACTAATTTAGCTAATGATGTCTTCCTGCCTCGCTTTTGGCATCAGGTAATATTTACCTTCCTAACTTGTTCCTAGTTACCTTGGGGATTAAAAATATAAATATTTGATTAATTTATGTGATAGATATTTTTTTGTTATCCTTTTATAACTTGTTTAATTTTGTACATAGAAATTTATTTAATTAACTGAAATTGCTTGCATCATTATGTTTATCTGTTTGCATCATGTATTCTATTTCTACCATTTGCATTGTGTTACTCTTATACTTGTCACTGATTTTAATATTTCTCTTGGTAAATTCACACTACTGTGATTTAAAATAATTAAAATTTGAAAATAATTAAAATTACTTATATTATTGTCCTGGTCAGACCTTTCCCCCTCCCTGCCCTGGCATGTCTCCAAAACTCAACTGCTCAAAGACCATCTATCGACAGCACATCATCTGCTCTTCACCACCACAGCTGCCTGCGAGATGAAAATTAGACTCTTTTTATCATCATTATGAACTCTGCTTAGATCGTCTCTTGTTCGATGGAAGTTAACGTGGGCATCACGCCCACGTAGGTATTCCAATACCAATCGCCTTTGAGTATTTTCTCACATCTACAAATATTAATATTTGTTTCAAGAATTAAGAAAAATATTCGCTTCGAGTAAAAAAAAAAAACGGTTATTTATGAAAAATGAATTTATTCATTACTTACAACTCTGGAATCTGGTATATGAATTCACCCTCTAGTGAAATTTTTCACAGGTATCGTCCTATATTACAGCAACATCCTTATCAGAAGTGTAGCATCTAGAACAGAAATAATTTTAAATAGAGATAAAAGTTTCCTTTTGAATAATTTTAATTATTGATTAACTGAGTTATTGATCATTCATTTTCTGAGATTAATTCGATTATCGAGTAACTTTCTTGAATCAGTAACTTTAGGTTTTATATATTGTTTTGAAGCCATCTTTCGGTATTTAATATATATGAACAAATTTTCTGTTGAAAGTATACACTTTTAGATACATTTTTTAAATAAGACAGTTCAGGATGTTTTGATTTAATTTGAGATTATTTTTACATGGTTCACATAAACAATTTAAAATATTTTTTAGTATATCTAAAAGGAGTATTATTATTACTTTTTCTCATGAAATTTTATCTTAATTTTATCAGTTTTTTAAGAGATCAGCTTATATCTACTGAATTTTCATTTTTCTTGCATCCCACATGAAAATCAATTATTTCTTATCAAATATAATTCTTAGAATATGATGAAAAGTGTTGTTTTCAATATTTTGATTTCTTTTGACTGATTGGTTTTGGCTCATTTTTTCTGTTAGTAGAACAACTTTTCTTTTCTTTTTTTTATTATTATCTGGTAACTTTCATTATTTCAATGAAACTTTAACATTTTATAAGGCCAGACATAAATTTATTGAAAATAAGTTTTAGTTAGTTTATAAAGAGTCCTTTTAACTAAAAGGACTCTTAAAGGACTGTTTGTAAGATTTAATATTATTATATACATATATTTATATATATATATATATATATATTTTTTTTTTAAGTTTATAAGATTTAGTTTAATCTTTGATTTTTGTTGTAAGAACAATTTTTTGTAAATTAATTTCTTATTTAATAAAATTAATATTGTAATATTGATGTTGAAAATTGATGAAAAAATATGCACGTGATTTCTAAAACACCATTTAAAAAAAAAATTACAGTTTAAATTATGCTGTTTCTGACAAGTATTCTCTGAACATCATAAACCATTAAAGACCCTAAATATAATGCAGTTCAACTGGAATTTTTGTAGATGATTAAATTAAACTTGCATGTCTATTATTGCATATAATTTATTCAAACTTTGATAAAAATATTAGTTTTTAAAAAAAGAGAGAGAGGGATTAGCGACTGCTGTCACTAACGTAAATGAACTTGTTTTAGACAAAGATCCTTCTTGTCTTATATTAAGGAAATTTTTCATATACAGATATGAAAATTTGCAATTCTCAGAGAAATCTTTGATTATTAAACTGAAACAGAAACTGTTTAGGAGAATTCATTTAAGCACTATTTTTGTTAAAGGTATAAAATAGTTCTTTTTAAATAATTTTATAGAATCAAAAATATGCATAGCCATTTAAATATGGCTGTTTTTTGAGCTTTTTTTTTTTTTTTTTTTTTTTTTTTTTTGGTCAATTTTTATTCATATCATTTAATTAGAGATTATTTCACATTTTGAAAAAATGCAATTTTTTATTTACTGTTGTCAAATTTAAAACAGCAGCTAAAATCTGCAGTACTAAAATCCACACATCATCACAAATATAAACAATGAAACTTTGAGTTTAGATACAAAGACAAAATTACAGAACTTTTAAAATTTAAAACATTCTGAAATTTTTTTAAAATAAATATCAGTAATATTATTGAGCTCATGCTTTTTCAATAATTTAATCATTTTACAAAGTATCTTTTTTTTATCATTTTAGTTTATTATTATATTACCTAATTATTTTAATACAGTAGACTCCCTCAAATCTGCACATTTTTGTAAATTTCTGGTCATTGCTTAGTTTACATTTTTTACTCAGCAATTTGAATTTAATAAGGCAATGAAAATTATAATGAATGATTATATTGTATTAAAATAATTACGTAAAAGAATAAATAAAAAAGATAAAAAGTAAGATAATTTAAAACGGTACTTACGTATTAACGCCACCACAGCAGAATTTGTGCTAATGTGCCAATAAAGAGCAATCTTGTTGTTCACACGTGCACACAGTTAATTTTTGAATTCCTTTTTGCCTTATTGATTGCTAATTTTGACGCCATTTTAGTGCTTTTTTTTTTTTTTTTTGCTCGTATTTGATGTTATTTTTTGTGCGTGTGTGAACAACAAGATTACTCTTTATTGGTGCATTAGCGCAACTTCTGCTGCAGTGGCATTAATACGCAAGTACCCTTAAAACTGATTTAAATATTAATAATAAAGGTCAAGTAAATAAAATTAATAATGTATATTTGAATTTGCATAAAAAAGATGCAATATATTTTCCTTGAATTTTTCTATGCCACTTTTTTTATGAAAAATACTCTCTATTAATTTGCATTAAAATCATCGTAATAAAAAACAAAAATGCTTGATTAATAGGGTACATAAATATATTTGGTCAAAAGATTGCTATTACCGATGTTATCAGCAACAGCTTGATTTAAAAAAATTATATATGCTCTTTTCATAGAAAATAATAAGATCATTTAAATTAGTATGAAAATACATACAAGATGAAATAAAACTGAAAAAAAGAAGAAAAAAACTACAACTTTGTACCTATACATGAAATGAAAGTTTCATTGTTTACATCCATAAAATATGTGTACATTTTAGAGATGCAGATTTGAGGGAGTCTACCATAATAATAAAATGCAGTATAAAAACATTGAACCCATCCATTTAATCAGTCTTTGATAAGATGGAATCATGTAAGGCTTAATTTTGAATTGGGATGAGCACGAGAAAGCTTATTCGCCCAAATGCAAATGTTTTTTACCTGTTATCTTTTCTGTTTAACAAAAATTTCTATAAAAGTTTCAAAATTTCAATGCACAGTTTAAAAAGATATCTGAAATCGAGTTGAAAGCAACATTGCAAAACCTTCCTTTTGTGATTCATTAAATATATATATATATGTGGTACTACTTGGTTATCCGTTGACCAAAAAAATATCACCAAACTATGAGATTAAATGCCAATAATGGTTGATTCTGAATGCCACATTCCTTTGAGATTAAACATGTTACACATGTTTGTTATGTCACCAAGCAATGAAAAAATACAATTTCAAAGTGAAAAAAAATAGCAATTTTTATTAGTATCATTTCAATAGTTGCAGCAGGCTTTTTTAATTAAGCAGTTTTATTGCATACTTGTTAAATTATTGTTTTATTGAGAAATCTTACTAATTTTGTTATGGTATACAGTAGACTCCCTCAAATCTGCAACCCTAAAATCCATGCATAATTTACAAATGCAAACAATGAAACTTTTAGTTCAGATTTAGGGACAAATATTCACTTCTTTATTTTTAATTCAAATTCCGTAGATTTTTAATATGTAATTTTTATTGATATTACTGAATTCATACTTTTTCATGAAGGAAGAATAAATTCATTTCTAAAAAAGTTCAAGTTATTGTTGATATTATTGATAATCACAAACTTTTCACCAAATATATTCACGTATTAATAAAGCTTTTTTCGTCTTTATTTATGAGTTTGAAGTGAATTAGCAAAGTACCTCTGTGAGGCATGTTTCATTGAATAACTTAGAAAAAAATGCATACAATCTTTATAATGAATATTTAATTATATTTTACTGGTTAATTATTTGACCTTTGCTTTTAATATTTTAAAAATTATCTTTTATTTTATTAATTTAGTTTATTACTTTACGTATTTTGATATTTTACTATATTGTAAGCATTCATGTTAATTTAGATTGCGTTATTAATTACATTCAAATCATTGTTTAAAAAATGTAAACAAAGCAATGACCCAAAATCCGCACAACCTCTGCTCCGAAGGTGTATGGATTTCAGGGAGTCTGCTATATTAGCCGAAAAGCCTGGTTTACACAGAAGTATTGTAAATGTTAATAGTGTATTTAGAACATAAACTAGCCTAAAAATGCTCATCTAAATACTTCATACTGTATATAAAAAATATTGTACATCAAATAGAGCCAAGGGTCGATAATCTGTGTACTCATAATCTACAATTTTCTATAATTTGCATTACTTTATGAATGTAAACAGTGAAATAAATAGTTAAGAAAATTTACATGATCCAAAAACAATTTTTTAAAAACAAATAATTAAAAAAAAGATGAAAAAATATTATAATGAAACTTTTTTTTATGACTTTTTTATTTTATTAACAGTAAAAAACAAACTGTATTGCAGAACCTATGTACATATTTTTATTGAAATGTACATAAATTTTTTAATAAAATAACTTAAAAAAGGCATTTTTTGAGATAGCCTATTAAATTAAATCTTTAAATTTCATATTTATTTTTTCTTCATTTTTATTTTTACTGATTATAGAATTAAAACACAGTCTGGGAATAATAAAATGACGTATAATCCATAATGCTGTATAATCTGCAGTATTCCATAATTCACACAACCTTTGGCCCCAACTTGTGCGGATTATAGAGCTTTGACTGTATATTGTTGTAAAACTCAACACAAAGGAAAATTTAAAATTAGGTAAATGCTAAAAAAAAGTATGCATTGAAAGAATTTTCAATTTTTTTCATGTGATGCTAGTGTTCTGTAGTTTTTATACGTTTTATTTACAAATTTTAGATTGGATTAATAATAAATTCAATTTTTTTTCATTTACAACCACAATTGAGATGCTGATGTAAAGTAAGTACATCAAAAATTCCCTTATCACCTCAATTATTAAAAAAATGCCCAGACTTTTTTACCCAAATTTTTTAGATGCATGACCAGCAGGAATCCTGAATTAGTCATATTAAACAGTGACATCACTGTTGGTACAGTGTATTTTTCAGGAACAGGTGATGTAAGAACATTTTTGCCAAATGTAAAGAAACAATAGAAAATGTTTTTTATCGGAGCAGCCACAACACTTACTTGCAACCTAAATTACTTCATGAAGACGATGGAATTTCAAAATTTGAGATTCTTTAAACCCTTGCTTTTATTTTTAAGCTATTCTAATATTTTGGGTAAATTTTATAATCTTCATATGTATTATATTATGCGATTAATTACTGTTAGGAACAAATATTTTAGAGTTAATCATTTTAAAAATATTTTTATTTAACTTAACTCAATACGGACAAATTCAGTTTGTGAGGAATGTAATGATATAAAATTAAACATTTAAATCAAACTTTTAATCACAATTCAAATGAATGACTCGTATTTCATCCAAAAATCGTAACTTAAACTATTTTTAAATAGATAAATAAAAATGCCTGCTCAAAAAAGCTTTTTAATAAGTTTATAATTTTAAGAGATCAAGTATCAGTGATAATAAAAGTTGGGTAAATGAAATTTCGTTGGTATAACAGGATCAAGTTATAAATGGGAGAATTATTACTATTGAGTAAATGAAGAAACACATCCTACCATTCACTTACTTTAGCAAAGAGGATGGATCACCACGTTTACATTTTAAATATTAGACATTATTAGAATCAATGGATACGCGTTGAATATTATATATTTTTTTCTTTACGCAAAGAGTCGCCAACGAAGTGAATGAATCACGATGGCTGATTGTTGAGAATGTAATCGCACATTAACTGTATTATATAACCTTATTGTAAATTATGTTATTGTAAGTGGCAACAGTATTATGGTTGTTAGTTTGATTTTCTGGAAGTTTCTATGTTATTCTATGTTATGTTACCGTTTGTGTGTTCTATGTGTAGTCTTTAGAAATAAAGGCTTGTGATGTTTTTCATCGGCCTCTGATTAATTATCATATCTTTACAGCAGAGCGTGGCTGAGATATTTTAAATATAGAACACACGGTAACTTAGTTGCTCACGGTAGTTAATATTTATTACTGTTTTGAAATTTGTGAGCATGGCGGCAATTGAAGCCGGGATTAAATATGGAGTTGAGCCTTTCAACGGAAAGAATTTTTCTTTGTGGCGTAGACGTGTTGAAGCTATATTTGAAGCAAAAGGATTGCAGATATATTTAGAAAGAGAAGCAGATGATACAAAACCAGAAGATGTATTGGAGTCAAAGAAAGCATACGCTTTTCTACTTACCTTATTAGATGATGCTGTTCTAGTTTCTATGGGTAGCGAGGTAACTGCGCATCAGATTTGGAAGAAATTAAAATTAACTTATGCGAAAACTAGTGCAGTTAATCAAATTCTCGCACGAAAAAGGCTAGCTACTATGAAAAAACGGCGAGATTGTTCCATGCAACAACATATTGATGAACTGATGGGTGTCGTGAACGATTTGCGACTAGCCGAAGTTGAAATTAAAGATATGGATGTCGTCGTATACCTGTTAATGTCTCTTCCCCCTGAATTTGATGTCATTAAAGCTGCCATTGAAAATCAACCAAATGAGAATTTAAGTTTGGAATTTGTTACTCAGAGACTTATAAACGCAGAAGCTCTAATGCAAGATAAGAATAGTCTTAATCGAGATACTGCAGGTAAGAATGTTTCTGTTACTTATGATAATACTGTTTTTAAAGCGTCTAAATGTGATATTATTTGCCACCTATGTAAACGTAAAGGTCATTATTCCAAGGATTGTAAGAACAAAGTTGTTTGTTATCAATGTGGACGTAGTGGTCATGTTAAAAGAAATTGTAGGGCTAAACAGAAAACGCATTCAAAGACCGAATCAGCTGCTGTTACTTTTGCTGCCGGTAAACTTGGAGGAAATAATTTTGTGTTAGATTCTGGAGCTACGTCACATATGTGTAGTAAACGTGAGTGGTTCAATGATTTAAAACCTTTTTCTGGAACGGTGGCATGTGCATCTAAAAATGATAAATTAACCATAACTGGTATAGGGACTATTTCTGGAACATTGAATGGAAGAGAAATTATTCTAAAAGATGTTTTGTTGGTCCCAAATCTGAATGGCGAATTGATATCTGTGAAAAATATTCAACTTGCTGGCTATAGTGTTACTTTTAAAAACAACGAAGCTATTGTTAGAAAGGGTCAAGATTGTTTTGTAATTGCTAAATTAAATGATAAAGGTCAGTATGTTAGCGAATTTTTGCCTGTTAAGGCTGTAGCACTTTCTGTTAATGAAGATGCAGGTTTATGGCATCGTCGGTTAGGACATTCGTCAAATAAGGTCCTTCGAGAAATGGGTTTTCCAATATCTGAAGACTTTTGTGAGGAGTGCGTTGCAGCTAAACAATCAAATGAGCCCATAGGCAAAGGTCCCAGAGAACGAGAAGTTACACCAATGAGGATGATTCATACTGATATCTGTGGTCCTATAAATCCCCCGACTACTACAGGAGAAAAATACTTTGTGTCATTAATAGATGATTGCTCTCGATTTTGTGAAGTGCATTTATTGAAAAACAAGAGTGATATAGTAGAAATCTTAAACTTTTTCTTTAAGCAAAATCCTGGAATACGCAAAGTCAGATGTGATAACGCTAAAGAATACGTTTCCGGTGAACTTGTACGTTGCTGTAGAAACGCTGGAATTCTGTTAGATCCAGCACCACCTTATACTCCTTCTTTGAAAGGAATTGCCGAAAGAGCAAATAGGTATTTGCTGGAGAAAGCTCGTGCTCTAATATATGATGCCAAACTACCCAAAACCTTTTGGGGTTATGCTGTTCAAACTGCTGCCTATTTAAAGAATCGGATACCTTGCCAGAGTATACAGAACTGTATTCCATTTGAATTGAAATATGGAAAATTACCTGATCTTGATGTCATCAAAGTTTTTGGATGCGATGCTTACATGAGGATTCCCGATAGTCAGAGAAAGAAACTTGATCCAAAATCTAAAAGAATGATTTTTGTTGGATACTCCAGTATGGGTTATCGTCTTTTTGATCCAACTACTAAACGTGTTGTAATTTCTCGTAATGTGAAATTTAATGAAGAAAAGAAAGTGTACATTAGAGATACAGTTCGGAGTGAAACTAATATAGATGAAGATGATGATGAGAAAGATGAGTCTGAAGTGCATGAAATTAATACCCCAACAGGAACAGAAGCAGAAAATGTAAGACCAAAGAGAAATATAAAATTACCTGCTAAACTGGATGATTACTATGTTTATGAAGCCTTTACAGCAAGCTTAAGTTCAGTCTCTTATGAAGATTTAGAAAAATTGACTGCGGAAGAGCAAAAATCTTGGAAGAAGGCAATGGATGATGAAATCGACTCGATGAAGAAAAATAAAGTTTGGGAAATGGTAGACTTGCCAGAAAATGAAAAGGCAATATCCTGCAAGTGGATATTAAGAAGAAAAAGAGATGGTACTTATAAAGCACGACTAGTGGCTAGAGGTTTTCTTCAAAGAGAAGGTATTGACTATAGTGAAACCTATGCACCTGTCATAAACATGCCATCACTTCGATTAGTACTTGCTGTTATTGTTCAGAAAGAGTTGAAAATTTTTGCATTAGATGTGAAAACTGCTTTTTTAAATGGCGAGTTGGATGAAACTATTTTTATGGAACAACCAACAGGATATAACGATAATAGTGGTAAAGTTTGTAAACTTCTTAAAAGTTTATATGGGCTAAAACAAGCTCCTAGACAATGGTTTCGAAGATTTAGCGAGTTTCTGTTTCAACTTAAATTTCATCAACTTGGTAATGAAAATTGTATTTTTCGCAGACATACTAACAATAGGGAAATAATATTGGTGTTATATGTTGATGATCTACTAATTGCAGGCAATGATCAATCAGAAGTAAATATTGTAATTAATCTTCTCAGAAGTCAATTTGAAATGTCCAAAGCAGAAGTTGCCACTGAATTTCTTGGAATATGCTTAGATTATTTACCTGATCGTCTTTGTTTAAGTCAAGAAGCATATGTGAAAAGACTTCTAGAAAAGTTCAGAATGTCTGACTGCAAACCCTGTGATACACCACTTGCTCCAAAATCAACATCATCAGATTTTGATAAAGGTGAGAAATTTCAAGGTCCTTATCGTGAACTAGTTGGAGCTTTGCTATATTTATCAATGACAACTCGTCCTGACATATTATATTCTGTGAACTGCTTGAGTCAACTACAAGAACATCCAACTGTTACTGCATGGACTGGCCTAAAGAGAATACTGCGTTATTTGAAGGGAACTGCAGAATTCAAACTCGTGTTTCAAAAATCTAATAATGATGATCCTATTATTTCTTGTTTCGTAGATGCAGATTGGGGATCTGATGCAAGAGATAGAAAATCTGTTTCAGGTAATATAATTATGCTCAATAACTGTCCTATCGCTTGGAGTGTCAAGAAGCAAACTTCTATCGCATTATCATCAACTGAAGCAGAGATTTTGGCCTTGGCAAAAGTATTACAAGATCTGATTCCATTGCATGATGTAACTAAAGAAATTTTGAAGTGTACAAAAGTAAATATAAATATTTTTGAGGATAATCAGTCAGTTATTAAAGCAGTTCTTAACGAAAATAATTGTGGCAGGCTAAAGCATTTAGACATCAAGTTAAAGTACATTCGAGAAATTTTGAATTTGTATAATATCCATCTTGAATACATATCTAGTGAAAACCAGTTGGCTGATATTTTTACCAAAAGTTTGCCAAAGCCTAAACTATGTAACTTGAGGCATAGATGTTGCATTATGTGCGATTAAGGGGAGGTGTTGAGAATGTAATCGCACATTAACTGTATTATATAACCTTATTGTAAATTATGTTATTGTAAGTGGCAACAGTATTATGGTTGTTAGTTTGATTTTCTGGAAGTTTCTATGTTATTCTATGTTATGTTACCGTTTGTGTGTTCTATGTGTAGTCTTTAGAAATAAAGGCTTGTGATGTTTTTCATCGGCCTCTGATTAATTATCATATCTTTACACTGATAAATAAATCATATACATAAGTACTTGATTCATAAGAATCAATACAACTGTTAATGGTTCATACAGTCAATCACAATTCATTCTTTTATTGGCGTCGTCGTCTCTTCCGTTGTTATCAGGTAACTTTTAAGACAAATTTAATGTATTCAACTTCTAGTTAATGCTAAGGTATGTTAATTTCTTAAGTTTCTATTCAACTCAATAGTTTACAATTTGCTGTTCGATAATGATGACACGAAATTTAATGTGACGCAATTTTTATTTTTGCTAATCTGTCATCCAGTCATTATTAAAATATTTTATTCATAAGAAATAATTCCGCTTATTATTATTTATTTTTAAATAGTTCAGTTTAATACTATACTAATTTCAATTTTGAGACAACAAATTGGTTTGAATTATATTTTTTTAATTGGTTTGAATATTTACTTTTAAGACATTTTGTTGCTCATTAACTGATTTTGATTGTGTTCTGTTCAATTGAAAAACTAAATGTTTTTTAATAATTGACCAAATAATGCTAACACCTTTATATAGCTCATCGAAATTTACATATAAAAACACATAAACACATAAAAACATTTAAGGGGACTCATCACTCTCTTGAAAATACCCTTTGCGTAATGTTAATCCAATGGGCAGGTTGTTTTCGAATTTCTCACTTAAATTTGAATATTTTTTTATGCCATTTTTTGCATATGATAGCTAAGTTTCATCTTCAATATGGTATATATATATATTTTTTTACTTTTTTGATTTTGGTCACAGATTTTTCTTAAAATGTATTTTCTATTTCAAAACCGTTGTCGAAATTGAAAGTACCTTTTTAAATCTGCAACCAAAATCTATAAAGTAAAAAATAGCCATATTAAAGATCTAGTTCAGCTATCTTATGCAAAAAAAAAAATTAAGCAAGAAGTTCTAAAATAACCTGTCCATTGGTTTAACATTAAGGAAAGAGTGTACTCACATCTGTGTAGAGACCCTTAAGAAACTATTTATGAATCGTAGAACAAGTGATACACTCATTTGCAGATTTACCTGTTGGGATTAAAGGTAAAATAAAAAAGAGAAACTTTGTGACACAAATTTTCATTTATTTTTGTTCGGAAATGTATGAAACTAGCAGGTGTTGTTGTTCAGAAACTATCTAATTGCACTCATTTTTATATTTTTTTGCAAACACATTAGATATTTCAAAACAAGCCAACAAAATTCGTGTTTTTATTGTGATTTATCATACTTAAAATGTCTTGTGCTTCATATTTATTTTATTGCATATCATCTGACATCAGTTATGCAAATATTATGTTCTTACATCTGACAAGAGTTTTTTTATTTATTATTATTTTTATTACATTCTAAAATTCCATTTCTGGAACTTGCTTGTTTTTATGTGTGTTTTTTATAATTCGAAGTAATTATTTGTATTTATAATAATACATACTGCATCGCCTTCCTTATGACCTATCACATTCTATTGTTTAATTCAAAGGGAAATTGTACATTTTTCAATTTAACTTGCATTTTATAGAATACAGAAAAAAAAAACATTTTTATACCATTTTTAGTTCTTTTTATCTTGAAAAATACATCAATTGAAATTAAAAATTGTAGTTTTATTCTTGACTGGAGAAAGCCATGCCACGTGGTGAAAGAGTTTTGATGTCAATAAATACATAAAGAAACCTTTTGTTGTATTTTCGCCTGTACTTTTCTATAAAGATAGTTTACGTTAAGTTCGATGATTTTTTTCTTTTCTTAAAAATGATTGCAGAAAAACTAAAAGCATCGTAAATTGTTGAAATAAATAATATTGTTAATTTCTATTGAGATCTTTTTTTTTTCTTTCTCACTGTTCTAAGGATTTTCATTTCACGATCTTGATGTAGAAAAAAAAAATATTGGTATAAGTTTATGCTACAAATTTTTTATAGAGAAATGTACATTTCTTTTTTATATTAATATTCCACAATAGACCAATTTTTAAAAAATGTAGTTTAACAAATTACGATGGTAGTACAAAAGAATAGGCAAAAAGCAGTACCTGATACTAACGCACTTGTAGTGGACTGCTAGTACGCCAATGTAGTGCTAAGTAGCTGCATCTCATAAACTTTCACCACTGCTTGGCATGATATTCTTTTTTGGCAACCTCAACAATGTGAACAAATGTTTTGCCAAGAATGCAGTTAGTCTGCGCTCGTATGATCGTCAGAACTGTTCAGCAGCTATGATTGTTACTGATTTCATACCTTGAATTTTTCTTAATGTAACTTTATTTTTATTTGTTTTCATTAAATTTGTTAATGTTTTACTTTCAGGGCTGCTATTTTTTATTATTTCTTAACTTAAATGATTAACTTTATTTGATCCATGAGACCACATTCCAACCTTTTCGTTCCCAAAACTAAAATAATGCTGCAAAATACTCATTCATTGGTTTCAACCACTTAACCGGCGACGGGTATAGGGAAACAGTACTTTAACCCCTGACTTATCTCGGGGCAGCCGGTGAAGTGGTTAACATAGCAATGACATCTGTAACTTTCTATAAATGAAACATATTAAACAAAATAAAAATATTTTGAGAAAAAGATAATGAAAATTAATTATACTCAGTTTGTTTATTTTCATTATACAGTAGACTCCTTCAAATCCACAACCATAAAATCTGCACATTATTGCAGAACTAAACAATGAAATTTTCAGTTCAAATGTAGGGGCAAAATGACAGATTTCTTTTTTATTAGTTTTATGCCACTCTATGTGTATTTTAATGTGTAATTTTTAATAATATGGCTCAATTTGTTCTGTTTTATGAATCTAGCATAAATTTATTTCTGAAAAGGGTGCAATATATTGCTGATCTGGCAATCTTTGGTACTTATGTATTAACACCACCGCAGCAGAAGTTGCACTAATGTGCAAATAAAGAGCAATCTTGTTATTCACACGCTCACAAAAAAATGCCATCAAAAAATGTGAAAAAACCCACTAAAAATGGCATCAAAAATCAGCAAACAGCAAGACAACAAGGAATCCAAAAGATAACTGCATGTGCGTGTGAAGAACAAGATTGCTCTTTATTGGTGCGATAGCGCAACTTCTGTTGCGGTGGCGTTAATACGTAAGTACCCATTCAGTCTATGTTATTAATATAACTTTTTTGATTATTAAAACTAACTGAGCCTGATTTTGATGTGAGTTAATAAATTAATGTTATGAGTCAAATTTCATTGAATTGTTCAAATAAACTGTACCTAATTTTTGTTATGGATATTTACATTATGAATTATTTATTTGACCCTTAATTTGATAAATTTTAATATATCCATTTAGTTTATTACTTTACTTTATTATTCTACAGTATTTCAAGCATTCATTATAATTGGCATCACATTCAAATTATTGTTAAAAAATTGAAACAAAGCAATGTCCAGAAATCTTCCAAATTCTAAAATCTGTGCAACAACTGGACTCAATCTGTGCAGATTTTAGGGAATTTACTGTAATATGTGCAAAACATATGTACAATCAAAACATATCTATCAAATAGCATAAATACAAATCGATCAATACAAATAACAAAATCTCATGTAAATAATCTATAATAGGCTTATTGAAATAGGTAATGCAGTAGACTCCCTCAAATCCGCACATCTTGGGACCAGAAGTTTTTGTGGATTTTGCAAATTTCTGAACATTGTTTTGTTTGCATTTTTTAAATAATAATTTGAAAGTAATTAACAATGAAATTGAAACTATAATGAAGGCTTACAATATAATGAAATATTAAAATCAGTAATAAACTAAAATAATAAAAATTTAGATATTTATTTTTATTTGATTTGACATTGCTTTGAGGCCAATAGCTACAATGGCTCTCACCTTGACTAATCCATAATACACAGAAACAGAGACAATACAGACACAATACAACACAACATCCATGCCCGAACCTGGATTCGAACCGGGGACCCGTGGTGTGACAGCAGCTGCCGCTACCAACCACGCCATTAGGTCGGCTTAGATAATTTTTAACTTGATTAAAATATTAAAAACAAAGGTCAAGTTAATAACCAATAATGCATGATTAAATATTTATTATTTAGATAAGATGTATTTTTCATATGAAATTTGCTTTATAAGGATACATTACTAATTCATTTCAATAGCATAAAATAAGAAAGCTTTATTTCAGGTTTTAGCCAGACTTAATAACCAAACAAAACTTGATTAATACATTAATATATTTGGTAAAAAGTATTTAATTACCAGGGCAATCAGCAATATCTTAATTTTTCCCAAAATAAATTTCTTCTTCTTCATGAAAACACATGAATTCAGTAATATTAATCAAGTTAAAATATATATGAAATTGATATAAAAAAATAAAAGTCAAATTTTGAACTGAATGTTTCATAGTTAGATCTGTAAATTACATACGCATTTTAGAGAGTTGTAGATTTGAGGAAGTCTATCGTATATATTTATTTAATTTCTTAATAAAAAAAATAGCATGTATAAAATAAAATTATTAGATTTATTTCCATAATTGTAACTAGTAATACAATCAGTGTTGAATTAAGGGGGTGGTCCGGGGGGAACATCCCACCCTGGAGCTATCAAATGCCCCCCTCCTTGGAAAATGTTGAGATTTTTTGTTTTCAAAAGTAAAAAAGTGCCCCTCTGAACTATTGTGTCCCTACTGGAGAAAAAATGTCTGAATTCAACACTGAATACAATGAAATTACATTATGATGTACCAAAGATTTTAAAACACTGATTACTGAAAAGTTAAATATATTTTAGTCAAGTTTCATACAATAATACACATTTGCTTACATTAAAAAGTTAAATTTGCACTAGAAATATCGAAAATGTTACCCAAGTCTTATTAAAATATTCTACATCAACATTTTTATTTAATTATATTTAACTTATTCATTTGATTTATTATTGTTTAGTTTGTAAATTTAATTTAATTTAAAGTAATTTCTATTTAATTATTATCTAATTAATATTTAAGAAAAAGTCATACAATTTTGGCTAAAGGAACTAGTGATATAAAGATCACTCACAACAGATATAGTTTATATTGGAAAAAGTATCTGGTTAGAGTTGTCTAACACATCCGTAATTCTTTTGGGTTTCTCAGTTTCATGTTCTGCCATTTTTAGCACTTTCCTACAAAGTTGAAAAGTGCTTATGCATTCGGTTTGTCTGTCCATCTGTCACGCTCTAACTCACGTAAATATACTGGAACTGTCATGAAATTTTAGGACGTTATTGACGTTTACCCTAGCACGATCCCTGTTGAAAGTGAAGTTTCTACCATAATTAGTTTATCTACTGGGAGACTCAAAAATTTCCCATTACATTACGGCCTATGGTGAAAAATCGTTTCAAATAAATTTTAAAGATGTTATACCTTGTCAAACATTTTAAAATCTATATGCTTTTACGAAGTACATTAAACATTTACTGGGCTACACAAAATAATTCCATTAGATAATGGTTAAAGGGGGAATTGTGTGTGACATATTTTAAATATATCAAACTGTTTCATGTATAATAAAATGGATGTAAATCAATGAGGCTTAGTATAAATTATACGATACTACCTTTCCTAATATAAAGTACACAGTATTTACAGGGACACACAAAAGATTTCAAATAGTACATTCTTTCCGAAGTATTGTATATGTATCCAATGATAGCTGATGGATGGATGAAGTTTATTTTAATTATGATATACGCGTATAAGTTTCACTAAATTTTTCATATTATAGGGTGTTTATAAATGCTATGGTTCATATACAGGGCTGCCCAAAAGAACTCGCCAACGTTACTAAATATGAGCATAAATTACTAAAAGGTGATTTTTAAATAAATTATGCAATTTACACTGAACTGCATTAAATTTACTAAGAAATGTTTGCAGATTATAGGTAAAATGATATACAGGGCCACGCAAAGAATTGGGTTCATGGAGCCTAGGAATGATAATTTATGAGAAAGTGATTTCAGTTGTTTTAAGAGTGTTTTAGTTCAAAATAAATGTTATTTTAACACTGATGTGTAATAAAGGTACCATTTAAACTACAAGGCTGAGCAAAGTTTGAAGCATGTTTCCATTTATTAGTATAAATTGCTGAAAGAGAAATTTCAAGCTACTAGGCATTTTTTGTTAAACTAAATTTTCCGATTATATAGTATGTATATTAGCTGACAGATCAAACACAGAGCTCTTCAATAGTACAGGAATTCATATTTGGCTTTATATCCTTCTTTACTTAAATAACGAAGTTTTGTTAAAGATTTCATAGAGCGTTGGAAAGTGCTTCCAATTTATGCTTAACGCATGATTTTTCTTACTTGTTGACACCCTATTTGGCCTCAGCAGTTTCTTCCGATATCTGGTCATAAACTTCAAGGGTGCTAATTTTTTTAAACATCTTTTTTGTGATTAACACTTTTTTAGAAATTTTGAGTTGTGTAAAAAATAATATTGAATTCTGTTATTTTACTTCAAAAGCAATTTATTTTAGATGATTTGAATCAGTTTTACAGTTTTTTTCAAGTTCAGCAGTAAGTTCTGCGAGTTTATTATGTGAATTAGGTTCCATTTAAGCTTTGGATTTATCATTGTTAAAAAACAGAACCTCATCACCACTCTCTTCATGCACAATTCTCCTTCCATCAATGAAGTCTCTGTAAGCTATATTAACCCTTTCGGGTCTGGTGAACTATTACTAGTATACATGTCTTTTAATGGAGTATTATTTTGTTTTAAGAAATAATTTTGCTACTTTTTACATGTAGTATTGTTAGCATATGTCTATGCATTTATTATACGACATCATTTATTTTAGGCATTTAGTAATATAATAATTATTGTTATTTGCTTAATTCTCTTTTCGTTGTTTGCGATTCTTTTATTTTAAACATGTATTTCACTCTATAAATTTAAAATAAAACTTACTTTCCTGAAAGAATCATGTGTAAAAAAGCACAAAAAAGTATTGGCAAGTTGTAATATCAGTTAAATCTTATTGTATTACAACATTTTCTAAACGTCTCCAAAAATTCTTTGTTAGTCTTTTGTCATGTGAACGTTAATTGAATGGCATGCAAAACAACAACATTTCTTATCTTTCAGACAATGAAATACTCGTTGAATAATAATTAATCTATTTGGATAGCTAGTGTTAATGTTATTAACGTAGAAGTAATTTTTTCTAAAAATTGACTTTGTTTCATATTTTGCCTCAATAGTTTCTTCTGATATCTGATCATAAAGTTCAAGCATGTTAATTTAAAAAAAAAATATATTTGTAATTGATGAAGTGTTTTTTTTTCTTTTGGAAATATAGTTTGTGTAAAAATAATATTGGTTTCTATTATTTTATTTCAAGATCAATTTATTTTAGGAGGTTCAAAACAGTTTTAGAGCGTTCTCCAAGTTTCACAGTAAGTTCTCGGAGTTTGATATGTGAATTAGGTTTAATTTAAGCTTCAGATTTTTCATCTTTCGAAACAGAACTTCGTCGCGACCTTCATTCGGAATTCTCCTTCCATCCATGAAATTTCTGTAAGCAATATTAACCCATTCGGGTCTGGTGTACAATGAATACTACATGTTTTTAATGGAGTATTATTTTTTTATGAAATACTTTTGCTACCCTTTACACGTAGTAATGTTATATGTCTATGCATTTTTTATATGACATCACTTATTGTAGGCATTTAGTAATAATAATAATATTAACGTCGTAAACGAGGTCAATTCAGGTGATGGAGACATTTTTCTGTGGAAGAATTTTTAGAACTCTGGAAAGAGTATTTTGTAATTCTGGAGAGGCGTAGCATTTCTAGGAGATTTATAAGCATAAGTTCCTAAATGTTCTGGAAAGACGTTTCGATGCTTTGAGGAGGGTTCCCCCTAAATTTGAAGCTGTAGTGTAATCTGCGTAAAAACCGTTTCCAATGTTTCTCGTATCATTTTACATTTGTACAAACATTAGAAACTTTCACACAGTTCTTTAAATGCCTTAAATGTCTCATACAATAAGGTAAAGAGAAAATTACAATACTTAGTAAATGCATAAAAATCTGCTATTCAAAATCGATTAATTTATTAAAAAAATCGCACCGGTTGAAATATTCAATGACAAAAAATACCATTATTTTGTAAAAGCATAGAATAACATAAAAACCTTCCAAATTACTCTTTTCCTTAATATCTAACGAAACCCGAAATAACTCTTACGAAATATCTTTTAGAATTTTATAGAAAAAGGCTTGTAAAATCCTATATAGAATTATGGTCCGTTTGTCTATAAGATAGTTTAAAAGCTGTTGAAGTTTAATAGAAACGTCTGTAGGGAGAAAGTGTTTAATAGAAATTTCGGCTCTAAAAACATGTCTAATGAACATCAACAGACATTTCTGTATCTTTTAAACTAGCTTATAAAAAAATTCTGTAGGATTCTATAAAATTTTTACCATAGCCATTTTCGTAATGGAAAAGAATGCGAGAAAGATGCATTGATCTCCGGAAATATTCTTCAGATTTACCCTGAGATCTATTATCTCCTTACATCGCATTTCCAACCTTGACAAGGAATCTGTATGATTTAAAGTAATATGAGTATCAAAGTGTTTTGTTGCAAAGAAATCTGCTCTTTTCAATTTGTCAACAAATATTTAAGCACCAGTTTCTCATTTCTTACACAATGATTGACAGAAACTCTTTTAAAACTGAAAAAACATCACCGGCATGTTTTAGAAGAGATGGTAAATCATATTCAGATTTCTTAAGAGGCTCCTTCAGTCAAAAGAAATACTTGTTCGTTAATGCTAATTCTATAGAAAATATTGATAAAGATGTTTTTCAGAACTTTTAAATGATTTTTATTCCATTGGGGATATCTCAGATTGATCTCTACAATGACCGTTTCTAATTTTTTTAGATTTTGATTGCAAAAATGTTTAATGTGGATACTTTCAATTTCGGAACCAGTTTGGAAAATAAAAAATATCTACAACAGAAATCGAAAAAGTAAAAAACGGCATGCATACAGATCGTACTTCAGCTACCCAATTCAAAACGAATGATTTAAAAATATTGAAATGCAACCAAAATATCTTTATAAATTTCTTCCATACTATTAGCTTTAGCGAACGGGCCTTTACATTTGACTGAAGTATACTCTTAAGGTATTTTAAAAGAAGTAATAAAAGTTCGCAAATAACCAGTTAGAGAATAGAGTACCTTTTATTAATTCCAGGTAGCACATTAAGTTATAATATTGTTTGATATAAAATTATAAAATGAGCAAAGATAAGGATCTCGAAACTCAATCAGTTTGACGTTATTGCAATTGCATAAATTGGTCTTTTCCCTTAACTCTCAGTGCCAGTTGACGTTAAAGCCCATTTCCATCTTAGCAGGCATTCTTGTTCTTTGGAACCATTAAATGTTTCTATTTACGGGATGATTCCGTGTTCATCAAAAATCTGCAAAGAAGGAAACACAATTGCAAAATGTTCCATTTTATGTAGGTTTTAAATTTTAGGAACTATAAATATATAGTACTATCAGTCTTTGCCCGCTACACTGGTTGGTTTCTTTAAAGAAATATTGAATCTAACGAAGTACATCTTGCAGAAATTTGAAAAAATAAACTTAATATCTAATCAGACATCTATAATTGTTGTCTTATCAATATAATCTTACATTATCCTGCAAAAAGTCAATGTTGACGACACAATAAAAAAATAGCTCTAAAATGATTGAAGTGCCTATGTCTAACTATATTTTTAGTAGGGGTGCTATCTCGAATTTTTCGTTTTTACCTAAACTTGCAGCTGAGAAATGGCGAAATATCTCAGAGACGCTGGAGGAATATAATTTGAAATAAAGGTCAGAGAACTTTCCAATGATATATCACATATAGGATGAAGGCCAAATTTAGAAAATTTCCCCTCCCGTCAGACTTCCAACTATCACATCTTCTCGGTACAAAATATTCCCCTCTCTTTAAAATTTTCAAATATTATAACTAATATTCATCAGAGGGCACTATTAAATAAATCTGATCTGTGATGATAAAACGATATACTTGTAAAAAAATATTCGAAAACTATTCTTTGATGGGGAGGGGATCTGTGGAGGAAGAAAAATTTATAATATTAAAGAGCGGCCCGAGGGCTATCCGATTGTTTTCTTAATTTTCTTTACCACTAAGATAGGTCACCGTCACAGATTCCATTGCAATAAATTTAAATTCTTCACAGGTGCACCAGAGACAGAAAACATTATAATAGTTTTAGATGATACAGTTAAAACGGAACATGTTTATGATGGAAATTTGCATTTAACTGAAAAGCTCATAGCCTTGGCAAAAGATGTAACTTTGAATTATTCCGTTTAAGGTTATACCATTCAGTTAAAATGGAATTTTCATGGGTTCTTTGTGATTCCGATTTTGTAGTTTTGAGTGTTAATTCCGCAATTCGGAAACCCAGATATTTGATTGATGTGAAGGTGTCCACGGCAACCACTTGGCTATACGACTTATTATATTATTTAATTACAATGTAAATTATTTTAAATGATGCAGAATATTTAAGCAATAAACATTAACATTAAAAAATCAGAAATCTGGAGAATTTCTTATTAAAAACACTTACATAATAAAATTCCATAGGCACAACGAAATTTTATTTTCTCTCTATTCTTTGCTAAATGTATCACTGTTTCTTTAGATGATATTAAATTATAAAATTTTCTACTTAAATTTACTTTATATTTTATTCATAAAAAGTTATTTACTTTTAAAATGTTGCTGTTTATTTTATTTACAATTCTATCTTCACACTGTTAGGAAAGGCATTTAACACACCTTTGATTCCGCTAACTTAACATAACTGAGATTCTACTGCAGTTTTTAATACTATGGTAGTAATTTATAACAATTTATTTTCTACATTGATTTTAAATTTTAGAGATAAGTTTATTTACTTATTTATTTAAAATGAAATGTAAAAACTGATATTAATTAATTTTATTTTATTGCAGATGCATAAAAACCATTAATCTAACACATGAAATCACTCAAAATATCTTCAGTGTGTAAAACAAATGAAGCAAAATATTTCTTATCAGAACTTTTTGAAAAAAGCAGCTTCTAACTCACAGCCTGGAAAACCTTTTATTTGTGAGCTATGAACGAATTTCTCTCAAAACAGTCTTTTTTGTGTGAGGTATGCAACAAAGAATTCCCACGCAAGAGCTGTTTAAACAGACATCTGTTAACTCATAGTGATGAGAAACCGTTTACCTGTGATTTATGCAACAAGAAATTTTCTGATAAGAGTGCTTTAAGGAAGCATCTGTTAATTCATACTGGTGAGAAACCTTTTGAATGTGAGGTATGCAACAAGAAATTCTCACGCAAGTGCCATTTACGCAACCATCAGTTAACTCATAGTGGCGAGAAACCTTTTGAATGTGAGGTATGTAACAAGAAAT
Source organism: Maratus speculifer (assembly GCA_964019185.1). Taxonomy (NCBI): domain Eukaryota; kingdom Metazoa; phylum Arthropoda; class Arachnida; order Araneae; family Salticidae; genus Maratus; species Maratus speculifer. The sequence goes on from OZ025296.1 coordinate 358,069,704, forward strand.
TCTCTCGAAAAATGTGTTTAAGTGTACATCTGTTAACTCATAGTGGTGAGAAATCCTTTGCGTGTGATATCTGCAACAAGAAATTCTCTCAAAAGGGCAATTTAAGCAGCCATCTGTTAACTCATAGTGGTGAAACGCCGTTTGTGTGTGATATATGCAACAGGAAATTCTCTCTAAAAGGCCCTTTAAGACAACATCTGTTAATTCATACTGGTGAGAAACCTTTTGAATGTGAGGTTTGCTACAAGAAATTCTCTCAAAAGAGTAATTTAAGCAGCCATCTGCTGATTCATAGTAATGAGAAACCATTTGTGTGTGATATATGCAACAAGAAATTCGCTCAAAAGAGCAACTTAAACAGTCATCTGTTAACTCATAGTAATGAGAAACCTTTTAAATGTGATATATGCAACAAGAAATTCTCTGAAAAGAGTAATTTAAGCAGGCATCTGTTAACTCATAGTGGTGAGAAACCATTTGTGTGTTATATATGCAACAAGAAATTCTCTCGAAAGAGAGATTTAACCAGGCATATCTTAACTTACACTGGTGAAAAATCTTGTATTCGAGATATGAAACAAGAAATACTCTTAAATGTATGATTCAAGCAAGCTTATGTCTATTCATAATGGGGAGAAAACTTTCGTGTGTGTTGTTATGCAACTAGAAATTTTCTCAGAAGTATGGTTTAATTCATATTGAAGAGAAACTTTTTGTGTGAGAAATATGTATTAAAAGTATTTTTTCAAAAGATTCGTTTAAGGAAACATCTGTTAATGTCATACTAACGAGAAACATTTTATGAACGATAAAGAAAAATAAATTTTTGTTATGTCCCCCCTGATTTATCCATAATATTGAAAAAAATGTATTTTAATGTGCTTGGTACACTTTTTATTATTTTGAAAGATAGGGACAGTATGATGACATTTTAATTATAAGTTAAAGTTGGTAAAAGTGTTTTAAAATTATGCTTTTTTCATCAGGCTTATATTAAAAGAAAGTATCCTACGAATTGATTATTTCCAACTGAGCGAAAAATTGCCCATGCCGGGAATGGAACCCATATACTTGGCTTACAAGGCTAATGCTTTACCTGTTAATCTAACTGGACAGTAGCTGGTTGGGATTTTTCGCTCAGAAAACCTCATTTGTCATAACATCTGGTCTTTCATTTAGACCGCTCGACAGAATAAACCTCAGGTAAGGGAACTCCATAAAACCATGGATGCGTAGATGTAGAATTATTTCAACACAATCAAACTGATTGGTAAATTTATCATACTAATTGATTATGTCCAATTGAGTGAAAGTATTCTAATTTAATTTTCATGTCATTGCAGATACCTGTTGTAATCTTTTAAGTTCCTTCATTTCAAAATCATCTGTTCTGATTGTTTATTCGTAAGGGAATAACAGGTTGGTGTGAGTCTTAAATTTCAATTAATATCGGAAAAATAGAATGAAATATCTGCTTATCTCTTCCAATTCAATCTCTAAATTTTCCCATCGTATTGAAAAAAAAAATTATGACTTTGGTATAGCTCATGTCTATTTATGACTTAACTATTTGGGGTTATGCGGATTGCCATGTAATAAATGTGAGATACTGAATTGAAGTAAGGTACTGGTGTATACTATGCGACATTCGTTCTTGAAAACGAATTATGTTCAGTCAATCAAGATAACTTTGCTCCACTGTTACAAAACTTTGATCCATTCTGCCACTTTCACGAATTTTATCCAATGAGCTGCCAAACTCATATTAGTGCATCTGTCTATATTTTTGAGGCCAAAACTTTGCCGTCATCTCAAGCGATGTAGCCGATTTTAATCTTTCTTCCTCGCTTGGACCAAAGTTAACCTGGTGACTGTAGCATTTGTAATTTGTTCAGAAAGATGCTCTGATACTACTTGTTTATTCCATCGGCCAAAAAACTATCGCCAAACTATAAGATTACATGCCAATAATGGATGATTGTAAATGTCACATTCAGTTGACATCAACTACGATACACGTGTTTGTTATGTCATGAAGGGATATTTAATTCAATTTTCTATTTGTATTTTTGATTAGATTTTAATAATTTATTTGTTCTTCCGTCTTTGAGCATAAAAATTACATTAATCTATATAATTTGGCGAAATGGGTCGACGGGATAACCAAGAAGTGCCGATGCTCAAAATAATTTCATGTTATAATGTAGAAAAATCATTTGACATTGCATTATTTAAAGAAATATTATTGAATGAAACGAGTACGAATTTCTGAGGTCTTTTAAAACATACTTTCTGTAGAACAGGGAGTACAAAGTATTTATTATATGTTTACATTTCGTATAGTGTCGATGGTAAGAATTTTCTTTTACAAAAGCAAAAAAAGTTTAATTTTTAAGGGGAGCTTATAGTTTCAGATTAGGTGGGATGGCCCACCGAATGGCTTAAGCTCAACAAGCCAAACCTAAGGGGAACTTATAATCGAGACTTAGAAAAATTATCGAAAATCCAGTTGAAAAGTGTTTAAGCTTTACTCGGTTTGTCTGGCCGTTTGTCCACGCTCTAACTCTCGTAAATATTCTCGTAAATAGTTTAGCATGAAATCTTTAGACGTTACTGACGTTTACTCTAGCGGGAAACCTATATAAAATGAAGCTTTTCTCATGATTACTTTATTTAGAGGGACAGTCAAAAGTTTTCAGTTATATAACGTCCTATGGGAAAAAATTGTTTATATGTCATATAAATTATACATGTCATATAATGATTAATATTGTTCATTTGTTTCTCTAATACAAATGAATTTTAAAGTTGTTACTCCAGGTGAAACATATTCAAATTTATATGCGACAGCATAGTTCACTAAAATATGTATTCTGTAAAATATGCAGTGGAAAGAATTGTTATTGTTCATTTATAGGACCAGATAAAATAATTCCATTGCATACCTAATAAAAAAGGGAATTGTTTAAGACATATTTGAATTGTGGTAAACGATTTCACGTATAAACAAATTGATATACGTCACTGAAGCTCAACTTCAGTTATTTCAGGCATTGTACGAAGTACATAACATTTACAGAGACACACAAAAGATTTGAAATAGTTTATTCTATGCAAATTACTATATATTATGAATTAAAGTTGCTATATTGATTAAATGCATTTTTAATTATAATATGCGCTTTTAAGTCTCACTAAATATATGTACATTATATGGTATGTACCAGTGCTAATAGTTACACAATTTAGATATACAGGGTTACACAAAGCGCTTGTAAATGTTACTGAATATGGGTATAATTTACTTAAAGGTGGTTTTTAAATAGATTATGCATAGCATGTTGAACTGAAGTAAATCTTTCTAAGAAATTTTTGTAGAATATAGATAAAATGATAGATAGGGTCACGCAAAGTACTTGATATAGGGTTGCCTATGGATGATAATTTCTGGAAATGTGATTTAAGTAGCTTAAAGCGTATTTTTTAAACTATATTTTAGTAAAATACTTTAAGCAATAAAAGTGTTAGGTAAATTACAGTGCTAAACAAAAAATATTGAAAGATATTTCCATCTATTAATATAAATTGCCTAAAGAAAAATTTCAACCAGCTATGCATTTTGTTGCTAAATTAAATTTCCTCATTATATAGTATATATATCAACCGACAGATAAAATACAGGGTTGTTCCAGAGCATTGAATTATATATTTGGCTATTGACAGTAGCATCTTATTTCCCTAGATAACGAAATGTTGTTAAAGATTTTAGAAAGTGTTGAAAAGTTTTTCATAAAATACGCTTAACGCATGATTTTTCTTACTTCTTATCTTTAACGTAGAAGTAAAGCAGTTTAATACAAGGATGAGAAGCTTCGGCTTTTCATTCGATCCCTGCATAAATTAAGTTGGAAATTACAAGTGAAGCGTAGCAAATGAGACGTGTTTGTATTGTAACAATGTTTTTAAAATATTCAGATTTGTATATAATAATATATAGAACACCGGATATAGTGTAGTGGCCGAAATCTTTTGTGTGGCCTTGTAAATACTATTTGCTTTCTAATATACAGGATTTAACTAGAAGTAAACCTCAATTCCGTTTATGAATTTTATAAAATGTGAAATAGTTTAATAGTATTAAGACGCGCTCCAAACAGTGCTCCCCCTATACCAGTGTGTAACAGAAAAATTTTGTGTGGCCCTGTAAATTAATAACAAACATTCTTAGCACAATAGAGTGTGCAGAATGTGTTTTTAGTATCTACTTCGTAGATGCATATCAATTCTATTATGTTCGAAAGAGTATAAGATTATTTAAATTCTCTTGAAAATATTTTTCCATTGACCATAATGTAACAGAATGCTTTTGATTGAATCTGTCATTAAACTATTCATCCGATTTTCGTGAAATTTAAAATTTCTCAACAGAATTATACAACAAGTATATATTAAAAATTTCAGGAGATTTGGGTCGATAGTTTTTGCTCTCTTATAAGCAGACAGATGGAACTGAACGACGACTATAGGTACTACTTGTTTGTATAATTACGAACGCACCTAAAAACGAATCATCTGAATTCTCTGCTTAAAATTTTTCATTCTTTATCACACAAAATTTTAAATCTATATTTTCTTAATTCGTTAAATAAGTGATCTCATCTAAGTCTTTCCTCTTGAAATTACATCCAACTTGTCTGTCCCATCTAATAACAAACATACTTTGTTTAATCTTGATAATTCATTATTTTTAAATTCATTTGTTTTCTGACATTTAATAAAAAAATGAAAGAAATTAATATATGTTTGTAAGTGTGTATATGTATGTATGTAACAGTTAAATAAATATTTTACCCAAAATTATCTCCTTTTGACAAAATTTCTGCTTGTCTGCTGTTTCCCCTTGCCCTTCCCTCATATCATCTTCTACCATTAAATTCCCATAAAACTTTAAATTAATTTTTTCATGCTCTATTTGGGAATTTTTTATAACGAAATTTAATCAATAATTTATATTACTTCCCCAATCTTCTTCCAAAAGTCTTTTTTCCCCCCTCTGTAGATATGGTTTTAAATCTTTTTTTTACTTTACTTTGTTTGTAACTATCTTGTTATAATAGTAAAAGGATCATTTAAATTACCTATACTTCCCATCCAACAAAATTCTGTTTCTCCCACATAGAAACTTTAAAATTATTTTTTAAAGATTTTTATACCTTGTATCAACAATCAATAAATAATGGTCTAACACTCCCATTAAATTTTCATTCTCCATCCCAAGGAAAATGGCCTAATTTCTAGACATGAGGGAGAGGGGGGGGGGGGTGCAAAATTTTTTTTATCTTGTGTTATTTGACTACTCTCACCCTTGATAATATATTTTGTAAAAAGGGATGTGGAAATTTTTTTAAATCTAAAGTATACAGGTTTAATGTAAGAGAAACTTACAAAATCTGATTTATTCAAAAAAGAAATATGATTGATATATGAAAATAACCACAAAATATCCAAGCTTGTACACCCGGTGATGTGAAAGCACTAGTCCGAGTGTGTTCACCAGATGACGTCGCAGCACAAGTTAAGTATCTGTAAATAATTCATTTCAGTCTCCTTCAAAATGGAGGTAAAGCAACAAAAGTATTTTTGCATCTTAGAACAGGGAAAATGTTCGTCTGTCATACCAGTACAACAAACTTTCAGAAGGCTGAATAAAAAAAAACCACCTTGTATCAAATGGATTGAATTGAACTAACCTACCGCCTGGACGTGAGTCTCAGAGGCACACATGAAACAATCGTAGAATGAGCATAAAATATGGATATTATGCGGTTATTTTCATACATCCGTCTTATTTGTAAGTTTAATACTTTTGAATAAATCATATTTTGAATGTGAATGATTTTTTTGTAGCAACCCTGTGATTCAGATATAAGAATGGCAAAACTGCAAACAAGTGCATAATTATTCTTTTCCCCACATATTCTTAGAAATTCTATTTTCCCTGTTTGTTAGGAAAAGGTAAAGCAAAAATTTGAATTTCGGTGAAGATTTTAGATAAGTTACCTTATTACATAATAAATAGAGCAGAATTTAAAAAAATAACATTAAAAATGCTAAACTATGTTCTGTGTGGAATTACAGTAGGGGGCAATAAAAATTTGGGAGAAAGGAGAATAATTTTCATGCTGTTTATTCCTTTATTTCTTACCCGAGAGCAGAAGATTATTTTAAAAATAAAGTTTTAGAGATTTTTAATTTAGGATGTGTGTATGAAGGAGGTTCATGCATTTTAATGTTAAACAGATAATTTAAGTGGCAGACTGTTTATTTATTCTTACCAGAGAACAATAAACAGGACAGAATTTGTGTGTAGACTAAAATTAATTTGTTACGCTTGGATCGGTGTACGGTATGTTGTAAATTTTCCTGGTTGGAGTCGGGTTATGGTTCAATAAGTCTAAAATAATCCCCCCAAATTGGAAGATAAGTGATCATTATCAAATTAGCCTAACTTTGTCAAGACAGATTGAAATAAGCCTAAAAAATACCAGACTGATTGAGAAACCCAGTGGTCAGTCCTCACTTCGCCTAATGCTCTTGAGGCTCTTTGCAAAATGCTGGGAAAATGTCAGGCTAATCTAAAAAAGGGAGATGATTCTCCAATTAGCCCATCTCATTTAAAACAGCTCAGGCTCTTTACAATGAGTCTAATGTCTCAATTAACATACAACATCTACATACATTTATGCACTTATGAGCAAAAACGTTATGACTAGAGCCTCTAGAATTATGGGCCGGAGCATCACCGCCATATTTAGGTACACTTTGGGTACATCCCTGCTTCTTGGCGACCTTGGCGATTTTAGCGCCTTATTGGCGATCGCAAGAAATTTGTTTATCATATATTACTTGAACTAATGCATCATGTAAGTGATAAACGGAAAAAAGTGACAAGGAACTGATAAATATTAAATTTAATTAATATGTGCTAAAAATTAGAGTGGTAATGAAGAATGTATTTTTCTGTTCTAATCTGTGAAAGTAGTATCTTCATATATTAATAGAATAAATAACGAGAATGTCAAAAAATAAAATGTCATTATTGACGTTATTATTGTATTAATATAAATATTTGATTTTAATTTTTAATCCTCAGGTGATATTAATATTAAACTTAGTTTCATTAAGATTAATTGATTAAAAAAATTACATATTTTCTTAACTGATAGTAAAATTAATAAAAATAATTGCAAAAATAAATTAAATTAAACATTAAAAATTAGTTTCACTAACAAAAATTCATTAAAAAATTAATATTTTATTAACTTATATAAACATAATTGTATAAATAAATTAAATATTCAAAATTAATTTCACTGGCAAGAATTAATTTAAAAAATGATAATACTTTATTAACTCACAGTAAATCAATAAAAAATTAAATGTAAAACTAATTAATATTAAATATTAAAAAGTATGCTCATTAACAAATACATATTTAAAAAATTATAATATTTTATCAACTCATAGTAAATCAAAGAGATAAATATATAACTAAATAATAAATAATAAAGAAATAAGTAAATAAATAATGTAATAAATACATTAATGTAATGTATAAAAGTTATATATAATAGTTTATATATTATTTTAATATATTGTATTTATTATAATTATATTTATATATTTCGTATTTAATATATTTTATTATGTATTAAATTATATATTAGTCATTTTTTAAACCATTATTATTATTACTATTGTTATTGTTTAAATTGCAATTATTAAATTAAATATGAATAGTTTATTAAATGTATATAGTTTTATAATATTTCATTATTCATCATTTTAATTTATTTTTTTAATATATATATAATATGCTGTATTATATTGCATAATATAATATAATTATATTTAGATAATTTATATTTTTTTATTTATATTTTAATATTATTTATAATTTTAATTATACAGGGTGTCCGAAAAGTCTGGAAACGGCCGAATAACTCGAGAAATACATATGAGATTGAAAAACGTAAATATACGTGTTAAATATTTTTAAATAAGCTACTCAGTGATACCAAATTTGACCTTCGTAACCGACCCCCTGGGGGTCAGAGGGGGTCCAATTTTGAAATCTTAAATTATAACCCCCATTTTTTATTGCAGATTCGGATTCTACGGACAAAAATACGCAACTTTTGTATTTGATGTTTATTTCGAATCCTCGTTTATCACGGTGTAATTGAGCATATTAAATCGATACATATTTCGGCTTTTCCAACGGGATTTCCCTAATCGAAACTAATTGGGGAGAATTTATGACATCAAATTCCTCGTCTTTTGCAATAATAGCGTTTCCTGAAAATCACCCGTGCCGATTATTTCGGTAGTGCTACACAGTTAAAAATTTGATCCATTTGCTGTAGCGTCACTCCACAGCTTTTATAGAATATCTCTTTCATGACCAATGAGAATGTTCCATAACACAGTAAAGTACACTGTAAAAAAATTAACCCTTTTGCTGCATCGTCACTCCACTGCTTTTATAGAAAACGATTACTTTACTGTGTTATGGAGCATTCTCATTGGTCACAAAAGAGATATTCTATAATAGCTGTGGAGTGACGCTGCAGCAAATGGGTCAAATTTTTAACAGTGTAGCAATATTGAAATAATCGCCATTGGTGATTTTCAGGAAACGCTATTCCTACAAAAGACGAGGAATTTGTCGTCAAAAATTCTGCCCAATCATTTTCGATTAGGGAAAATCCCGTTGGAAAAGCGGGAATATGTATCGATTTAATATGCTCGATTACACCGTGATAAACGAAGATTTGAAATAAACATCAAATACAAAAGTTACGTATTTTTGTCCGTAGAATCCGAATCTGCAATAAAAAATGTGGGTTATAATTTAAGATTTCAAAGTTGGACCCCTTCTGACCCCCAGGGGGTCGGTTTCGAAGGTCAAATTTGGTATCACAGAGTAGCTTATTTAAAAATATTTAACACGTATATTTACGTTTTTCAATCTCATATGTATTTCTCGAGTTATTCGGCCATTTCCAGATTTTTCGGACACCCTGTATATAATAATTTATATATTAATATTTTAATTATAAAGTTATGTATTAATATTTTATATTATATTTATAAAACATATTTATATATTATAATATATATATATGTAATAATGTATTAACATAATAAAATAATTAATTATATAATAATAAATAATAATAATAATAATAATAATTTTTTTATTAGTAATTATCTTTTCTCAACCGTATAATAAATCGATAAAAATTACATTCTCATTTATAACATTTTTTTTATTTAAACCATTACTTATTTAAGACATTATTGTCATGCACCCTCGGCAAACCCGCAACGTATCCCCAAGGGTATGCGTACCCCTAGTTAGGAACTGCTATCCTACGAGAATTTTATAAATACAGATATAAAAAATTAAATTTAAAAGAATCGTAAACATCACTTATTTTTACAAGCTTTCACTGACTTTTGAATTTGGCGCTTTCATAAACCTCGCCATTTATTTGGATGACAGTTTGTTATTCATTTAGTTCGTCTTGTGTTTTCTTTAAGAAATTGGAACGCCCTGTGTCCTTTTCTAAAATACTTTTAACAATTGATCACCGAGCAACATCCCATGATAAATTTCGTAACATATTATAACGTGTATTTAATAAAAAATAATTGTCAAAATGCAGCATCAATGTCCTGCGTTTACATAGAAGCTAATGGGCGCTGGGTACATATGGCATACCCAAAGACACATCAATGGCGGACGCTTCAGCTCGTAAATCTAGTAGCCCTAGTTATGACCACTTACCTAAAAACATCCAAAGCCCAACTTTGATCCAAAAAACAGATGCAAATCGCCTTGGTATGGATGCCACAAGTTCTATGTAGATGACCGAAGATAAATCGTATTAGTTATTCAAGCAGCGGTCATGCATATTCGGGACACTCAAAAATGGTTGTTTTTATTAGCTCTGGCCTGCCGTGGAATGATACCCGAAATGTGCTCTGTCGGATTAAGACCCGCCCACTTAGGTGACCAGGATGTTAACTGGAATTCAGTATACTGTTTCTACAGCCAATCGAGTCCTGTGACATGGAGCGTTGTCTTGCACGAAGACGACAGATTACATGTAATTGTAATGTAAATGATCCGAAGTGATTTTAAGACAGTGCGTGGTCTGTTCTACAACAAACACAGGTTCCAAGGGGGGCCCATGGGGAAAATTTCCTAAAGCTTAAGAGCACACACAACTAACTTAAAAAGACTCGGATGATAATGTTAAGTCTATGAGGGCGTTCTTTTTAGGTATCTCGCTTAAATTGCAATATTTTTTAAGGTGATATTTTTCCTATGGGATAGTTGAGGACGATTTACAACCGGACTAGTTTTTACATTTTCGATTTTGATTCCAGATTTTTTTTTACATTAACTTTCGAAACCGGATCTGAAATTGAATCTATCATAATATAAAAAAAATCTAAAACCAATATCGAAAATGTAAAAACTAGCCCGGTTGTAGATTCTTAGCTATCCTATGCAAGAAAAATCCTGCAAAAATATTAAAATTGGAGCGAGATATTTGGAAAGAACGCCCCCATAGACTTAACATTATCATCCAGGTCTTTTACAGTCAGTAATGTGGGCTCTTAATATCGCCCCAATTGGCCTGCGTATGATCTGCTACGTAACGGGGATTAACAGTTCGCATAGAAGACGGCGTACGTAAACACCTGCTACCAATGTGTTGAAGGATAAATCGTTTTTCATCCAACTTTCTCCCTATGTTCCCTATTCCAGTCAAGATGTTCCCGGGGCTAGTGTAGGAGTATTAGTCGATGATGCTTGGTCATCAGGGGTCTATGAGTGGGACGTTAGCTCTATCGTCTCGCATTCAACAGTGTCAGCTGAGCTGTATGCCCCGAAAAAACTTCCCCCTTGAACCTGTATTGTCTTGGAATGTAAATTGAGCCAGTATATGATGCCGATTTTGCTTAACCAAGTGAGGAGGAGGGCCTTCGACATCCCTTTTATTTGATAACGCCTGGGCGTCCAACACAATGGCTTCTACGGATGGTTTCGCCGTAATTCATATACCTTTCTTAAGCGTAATAACAATGTTATATCCCGAACAACCCATGAGGCGTGCCGTTTCGAAGTTACATATTCTGAATCGTTAAGCGACTGAAATCTGCTCTCAAAGTGGCTTAGATATGCGGCCTTTACTCTCACAAGCAGACGTAAGCGCAAAAATTATTCCTTAGAATCCCTAGTGGCATTTTAAATACCATTTCCACCAGATTATATGCTTTCCACGACACCCAAGCGAGTTTATTGCAAAATGTGAGGGTGGTCAAAATGTTTTGGCTCTTGAGTGTAGATATAACTTTATCCAATGCATATGTGTTGAATTTAAGTGCATGTGACTGAGTACAAGCTAAGAGATTTTAGCGCATGTTTTTAACTTTTAAAACGACGAAAATGGACATTTATAGTGGTCGTTCTAGAAAGACCAAAAAATTTTCTGCTTTGATTTTTATACAGTTTAAGAAGAAAATTTGAAAGTAGGTTACCCACATTTTTTATTTAACTTTTCTGATTGCATGTTCGACGGAAAACGGAATTTCCAATATAAGAGAATCAATTTCTTTACTTGTTCTTTCAGCTGAAACCATTTTGAATTGGTTCACAGAAGGCCTCATTACATATTCATATGGAATGCTAAGAACACAGAAATCAGCGTGAAAACCCCATCTATGTGCGTGTATGTGCGATGGAGATGGCTGGAAATTTCTATCACACATGCAAATCTGAATATTTCGCTGAGATAGTCGAAAGCTTATCTTGGTGTACATGTGGCTCAAATTTTTAATTTTTGAAAATTAGCCGAGAATATTAATTATAAACTTAAGAAATACGCGATTGTTTTCACTAAATGACAAAATCTCAATCACATTCGAACATGATTCCAAAGAAATTAAGAATTTCCGGTAATCAGAAAAAAAGGAAACTAAATAAGATATCAATTTCAAACTTTTAGAGCATATATAGAAAAATAATTTGAACTTAAGCATAAAATGTGTGAAAATCATATGAAAAACTGATCGAACCAGAGAAAGAAGTAGAGCTCGATCTAAAAAGTGATACAGTAAAAAATTGGCAAATATTTCAATATAAAAAAGTGAGTAGAAATGAAATGGAATCAGATTGTCATTAAAGCTCATGAAATAACTCATATTTTTGTTTGCTGAAAATGTGGACTGAGCTTTATTGGTGCCTTAAACTCAATCATGAAAAAAGAAGTCATTTTTAACACACTCCATATCCACATAATCCATAACCAATTTAAAAATTTGGGTTCATAACTATAAGTTACATGCTGATGTAATAAAAAACGAGAACCTAAACTTTCCATTCAGTACAAAGTGTGGACAAAATTCCATTTCAGGGGTTTTTGATTAGTGGAAGATAAAAGCTCCACGTAAACTGAAAATGCTAAACATATACGATTCAGCCATATACTCAATATTGCTGTTCAGAAATATTTTCCTACATCAATTTCTCAACAACCTGACAATATTAATGTTACACGTTAATTATTACTTCATGGTTTATATTCGTTTAGCGTTGTGGATCTTAGCTGATTAAGGACAACATAACTATGCATTATATTAATTAGTTTGCCTAGTAATCATTTTGAGTGGATAATAGTATGACTCTGGATATAAAGCACCAGTAAAGCTCAGTCCACATTTTCAGCTAACAAAAGTTTGGGCAATTTCATGAGCTTTACAGTTAATTGATGCCATTTTTTTCCTACTCACTTTTATATATCGAAAATATTTGCAAATTTGTTACTGCATCATTTTTTAGATCGATCTCTACTTTTCTCTTTGGTTCCACCAGTTTTTCATAAGATTTTACAACTTTTTTTATCCTTTCAGGAACTTGATGGTGAACTAACTTCAACTAACAAATTTAAACTAACATTAGTACTAGGTTAAAGTTATTAGTAGACATAGTAGTTTAGAAATATATCGGAAATAGCGCCAAGTTGGCGTCACTTTTGGCTAATAATTTTGATCACCAGATATGACAATATATCGCTAAGTTGGCGACAAACTTGGCGACAGAACCACCCACCATGATAGTCCCCCCCTACACTCTTGCGGTATCTATGCAGATTTTCATTGCTTTATTTCGTAATCGTTATTTTTCTTACATATAGAAGGATTTTTTTTCTAAATTATCCCTTTGTAATGGAAATATATGCATTACAGTAACTGTTTTGACTTCAGAAATTTTCAGATAAAGGTGTGATATTTTTTTACACAAATCTAGTTGCAGTTTACATATTTGTTTATGAAATATATGCATTTTTTGTTTCGAATGATATGAACTTCAAAAATTTAAAAATCTATCACGAGAATCTGAATTTGTATTTATTTATATATAAAAAAAACACGTGTTATCATTTCTTTTTAAAATTATTATTATTTTTTTTTAGTTGATGGTAACTTGAAAGAAACGTTTAGATTAGCAATTAAAAAGGGAGATTTCTATAATATTAAATTATAGAAAGTAAAGCGCTATATAAATTTTAAATGGATGCCATTTCTTTAGTACTGGATATTTTTTGACAGGACTTTCAAAAGGCACATACCTAAATTAAAAGCTTTCGAACAAGCTATTACACGTCGCTGAATGTTTTTTCGTTCGGGGTTATAATTGAGCTGTTTGCCCTTTTATCATGTTTCACGAGAAAAAAAAAGGAAAAAAAGAGGGATTCTGTATCTCTATAACTAACCGGTGGATCTGAATAATTATCGGAATTTGATAAACTTTGAGGTCTACAGTGGGGCACTTCGTCTTTTCAATTTCGTTGCAATCTGATGATTGAGTCTAAAGTTATTAAGGACAAACTTTGGATTTTAAAATTAGAGATGCATCTGAGCTCTACTATACAAAACTATCGTGCTGTATGATGTTTCGCTAAATTTTCTTTTTTTTCCAAAAAACTTTCGGTGATAGCACACAAGATTTCGAGGAACAACTATACTAGGATGATGGACCCTCTTTTCGATGGTCTCAATTTCAGTTGAGCTTTGCTCATTCAACTTAGTTTCGATTACTTTACAGTTTTAGTACTACCTTCTACCGTCAGGAGAAGTTTTAACTAAAGTTTCATGGGCCCGATTTCTGCAATTTTTTTCCTTTAAACTCATTTTACGATTCTCTTAAGATTTTCCAGCTGATGCGCAGCACCTGCTTTGCGAGATGCAGAGATTGTTGGCCCGTGTCGGAGATTCATTTTGAAAACGATAAATTTCAATGTGGGTTTTTAGCGATTACAGTGGTTAGATATGCTGCCGAAGACAATAAAGACCAATCCCTGAGATATATTTTTAGAGATAACCAGAGATATTATTTTTAGAATTTTAATATTAATAGAGGTTTTAATCATTGGCGGTTCATTTGGAAAAAAATCTACGGCCGGGTCAGCTTGTATAAAAGACTTGAAGTCACTAAAAGGCTTTTTTGATTTATAAGCTGGAGAGACAAAGTAGTTGATAATTAGCTATTAGCAACACTGTATCTCTTCATTCCCATCACGTACATTGTTTTTTTTCAAAATATTCATACACACTCAAAAGAAAAAGTCAGCAACTCATATTTATTTTCAAAGTATGTGAAATAATTTAGGTTTAACGCTTCTTTTAATTTGGCGCCTCCTATTCAATCACTTTCGGCCCCAATTCAGATGCATAGTGTCTTGAGTACCAAGTGCGTTGAGCCATCCTTAGAAATACGTACAGAAGCTTTTCCTCAGTCCTTATTTATATATAAAATAAATCGTACTAAAGAAAACTTTCACATAACTCATACAAAACAAAACTCATGCTAAAAAATAGTTTTTATTTTTTGTCAAAATATGTGAGATAATTTTTATTTAAACTTTTCTCAAAAAGGCGCCCAATGGCATCGGCTCCCGGGACGAACGTCCCCCTTGCCCACCCTTAGCTATGCCACTGGGTATGTAGATTTTTGAATATCGTTACAAAATCATCTCCCTTTTTTCAATTAGCCTGACATATTCCCGGCATTTTGCAAAGAGCATTGGGCGAATTCAGAACTGACCACTGGGTTTCTCAATCAGTCTGGCTTATTTCAATCTGCCTTGACAAAATTAGGCTAATTTGAAAATAAACACCTATTTTCCAATAAGGGGGGATTATTTTAGGTTATTGAACCATAACCCGACCCGAACCAGAAAAAATTGCAACAGACCGTACACCGATCCGAGCGTGACAAACTAATTTCAATCTGCAAACAAACAAATTCCGTCCTGCTTATTGTTCTTCAGTAAGAATAAATAAACAGTCTGCCACTTCACTTATCTCTTTAACATTAAAATGCATGAGCCGCCTTCATACACACACACGCATCCTAAAATAAAAACCTCTGAAACTTTATTTTAAAACAATCTGCTTCTCTCAGGTAAGAATAAAGGAATAAACAGCATGAAAATTACCCTCCTTTCTCCCAAATTTCCACTTCTCCATTAGTCATTGCACACAGAACACAATTTAACATTTTTAATGTTAATTTTCTGAAGTTCTGCTCTGTTTCGTATTATGTAGTAAGATAACTTATCTAAAAACTCCAACGAGATTCGAATTTTTGTTTTAATTCTTTCTCAATAGACAGAGAGAAGAGAATTTCTAAGAATATGTGGGGAAAAAACAATAATTTTGAAATTTTTTCGCAGTTTTGCCATTATTCTATCTGAATCACAGGGTTGCTATAAAAGAATCATTCTCTTTCAAAACCTGATTTATTCAAAAGTATTAAACTTACAAATAGGATTGCTATATGAAAATAGTATCCAAGTTTTACGTGTATCACACTTCCAGGCGGTGGGTAGTTCAATTCAGTCCATTTGATGCAAGGCGGTTATTTTTGTACTGCTTTCTGAAAGGATGTTGCACTGGTATGACAGACAGACATTTTGCATCTTCTAAGATACAGAAACTCTTTTTTTGCTTTACCTCCATTTCGAAGGAGACGGAAATGAATTATTTACAGATACAGAACTAGTGCTGTCACGTGAACTGGTTTACAAATTGAACTAGTGCTGATAGGTCATCTGGTGTGCACACTCGTACTAGTGCTTTCACACCACTTGGTGTACAAGCTCGGATATTTTGTGGTTATTTTCATATATCAATGATATTTGTAAATATAATATTTTTGAATAAATCAAGTTATGAAAGTGAATGATTTTTTTATAGTAACAATGTGTATGTTAATTTTTAGAATAATGTCCCCATCCCTCTTTACAAAATATATTATGAAAGATGAGAATAACCAAATAACACAAGATTTTCGCCCCCCCCCTCTTCATGTCTACAAATTCTCCCATTTTTCTGGAGATAAAGATTGAAAATTTAATGACAGCGTTAGATCATTATTTATTTATTGTTGCATCAAAGTAACAATAGAGTATAAAAATCTTTAAAAAATAATATTTAAATTTGTAGCTGGGAGAAACAAAATTTTGGGGGTGCGGGGGAATATTTAACTTAAATGATCCTTTTATTATTGTAACAAGATAGTTACAATAAAGCAAAAAAAAGTTTTGAAACCATGTTTACAGAGAGTAAGAGAAACAGGTTGGAAATTGCACGTGAAGCGTATCAAATGAGGTGCATTCGTACTTCAACGAAATTTAAAAATATTCAGATCTTGTTGTTATAGTATACAGTACTTAGGTTACAATATAATCGCCGAAATCATTTGTGTGTTCCTGTAAATACTATCTGCTTTATATTGTCCAGGAAAGTACTTGTATAAAACTGCAGCAACGTATATTCATTTCATAAAATTTGGAATAGTTTAACACAATTAAAACACGCCACAAACACTATTTCTCCGTAAACCCTACTGCAGTGGAACACTTTTGAGTAGTCCTGTAAATTAATAATAAATAATATTTGTATCATACATTGTGCAGAATGTATATTTTAGCATCCATTTCATAGTTTCATGTCAATTCTATTCTATTGGAAAGAGTATAACTTCATTAAAATGTACTTTAAACCATTTTTTCCTATTGACCGCAATGCGATGAAATACTTTTGATTTTCCTGTAATTAAACTATATATCCGATTTTTATAAAATTTTAATTGACTCTATAAAATTATGCAAAAATTATATATTTTAAATCTCAAACGATTTGGTTGGATAATTTTTGCTCTGTTACATGCGGACGGACAAACGTACGGATTGAATGACAACTATAGGTATATCGTATTACATAATTACGAATGCACCTAAAAATACTTACATGTTGGCGCAATAGTATACAGTATTTCAGATACAGTATAGTAGCCGAAATCTTTTGTCTGTCCATATAAATACTATCATCTTTCTGTTATACAGGAAATAATTTGCATTAATCGTCTGCAACGTATATAGATTTCTTACAACGTTTAATAGTTTAATACGATTAAAACGCGCAACAAACAATGTCTCAATATTTAATTATGTAATGGGATATTTTAGTGTGGCCCTGTAAATCAATTCCTAATATTCTTTGAACCACAGATTGTACAGAATGTTTATTAGGGTATATACTTCATAGATGCATATCAATTTTATTATGTTCGAATGAGTGTAACACCATTAAAATGAATTTAAAACATTTTTCCATATTGACCGTAATGTAACGGAATACTTTTGATTGTTCCTATAATTGATCTATGCATTCGATTTTCATTAAATTTGAAATGCCTCCACAAAATTATCAAATAATTATATTTTTTAAATTTAATACGATTCCGTTGGGTAGTTTTTGATTTGTTATATGCGGGCGGACAGACAGACGGGCGGATCGAACGACAATTATACGTGCTTCGTATTTACATAATTACGAACGCAACTAAGAAAGGGATTTTTGGGAGGAAATATAGATTATTAATTAAATATCGTTGCAATAAATTCACTAACAGAGCAGAAAAAATAATTTAAAATGTTATGAAATTTGATGGTAGAAAATGATATACGGGAAGGAAAAGGGGAGAAAATAGACAAACAGCAATTTTAGCAATAGCAGATAATTTTGGCGAAGATATTTACTTATTCTTATACATATATACTTATACACTGTTACAAACATATGATTATTTATTTCATGTTATTATCTTTTTTATAAATAAGTCAGAAAATAAATGAATTTAAGAATTAAAAAATATAAATATTAAACAACGCATATTTGTTATCGGGCGGGACAAACAAGTTGGTAGTAATTTCAAGGGGAAAGATTTAGATGAAATTATTTATTATTAATTTTTTTTTTAATGAATTAAGAAAAAAAAAAAGATTTTAAACTTTGTGTCCAAAGAATGCAGGATTTTAGGGAGAGAATTCAGATGATTCATTTTTAGGTGCGTTCGTAATTATACAAACAAATAGCACCTATAATTTTCGTTCAGTTCCATCTGTCCGCATATAAGAGAGCAAAAACTACCCAACTGAATCACCTGGAATTTAAAATGTATACTGCTGTATAATTTTGTTGAGAAATTCAAAATTTCATGAAAATCGGATGCATAGTTTAATGACAGGGACAATCAAAAATATTCCGTTACATTACGGTCAATTAAGAAAAACAGTTTCAAGGGAATTTGAACGATCTTATACTCTTTCGAACATAATAGAATTGATATGTATCTAAGAAGTATATACTAAGAATACATTCTGCACAATCTGTTGTGCTAAGAATATTTGGTATTAATTTACACGGCCACACAAAAGTATTATGTTACACAATGGTATAGGGGGACACTGTTTGGAGCGCGTTTTAATACTATTAAACTCTTTCACATTTTATGAAATTCATAAACGGTGCTCGGGTTTACTGTTAGTTAATTCCTGTATAATAGAAAGCAGATACTATTTACAAGGTCACACAAAAGATTTCGGCCACTGTACCATATCCGTTGTACTATATATATTATTACACCAAAATCTGAATATTTTAAACACATTGTTATAGTACGAACGCGCCTTATTTGTTATATTTAATGTGCAATTTCCAACTTATTTATGCAGGGATCGAGAGAAAAGCCGAAAATTCTCATCCTTGTATTAAACATCTTTACTTCTACATTACAGATAATAAGTAAGAAAAATCATGCATTAAGCGTAGATTATGAAACACTTTCCAACACTTCCAGAAATCTTTAACAACACGTCGTTATCTAGGGAAATAAGGTGTTACTGTGTATAGACAAATGTATAATCAAATACTTTTGAACAACCCTGTATTTGATCTGTCGTTTGATATATATATATATATAATGAGGAAATTTAGTTTAGCAAGAAAATGCATAGCTGGTTGAAATTTTTCTTTCGGCAATTTGTACTAATAGATGGAAATATACATGAATATTTTTGTTCAGCCCTTTACTTTACCTAATACCTTTATTACTAAGAAGTGTTTTACTAAAATTTAGCTAAAAAATACTCTTTAAAGTACTTAAATCACATTTCCAGAAATTATCATCCATAGGCGAGCCTGTATATCATTTTATCTATGTTTTGCAAACATTTCTTATTAAACTGAATGCAGTTCAACGTGCTTTGTATAGTCTATTTAAAAGCCACCTTTAAGAAAATTACGCTCATATTCAGTAACATTTACGAGCTCTTTGTGTAACCCTGTGTATCTAAATTGTGTAACTATTAGCATTTATACACACCATATAATTAGCATACATTTAGTGAAACCAAAAAGT
This sequence comes from Maratus speculifer, assembly GCA_964019185.1. Lineage (NCBI taxonomy): Eukaryota > Metazoa > Arthropoda > Arachnida > Araneae > Salticidae > Maratus > Maratus speculifer. Next base: position 358,089,547 of record OZ025296.1, read on the forward strand.
GTATATTATAATTAAAAATGCATTTAGTCTATCTAACAGTCATCATCCATTATATATAGTAATTCGGATAGAATGTACTATTTCAAATCTTTTGTGTGTCCCTGTAAATGCTATGTATTATGCCTGAAATAACTCATATTAATTTTCAGTGACGTACATCAACTTGTTTATACGTGAAATCGTTTACCATAATTCAAATATTTCGCAAACAAGTCCCCCTTTATTATGCAATGGAAATCGTTTGTCTGGCCCTGTAAATGAATATTAACAATTCTTTTCACTGCATATTTTACAGAATACATATTTTAGTGAACTATGCAGTTGCATATAAATTTGAATATGTTTGACTAGGTGTAACAACTTTAAAATTAATTTGAAACAATTTTTCCCCCATAGTCCGTAATGTACCGGAAAACTTTGACTGTCCCTATAAATAAAGTAATTATGATAGAAGCTTCACTTTCATTAGGTTTCTAATTATAGAAACGTAAATAACGTCTAAACTATTCATGCTAATCCGAGTATATTTACTCGGCTTTGAGCGTAAACAGACGGCCAGACAAACCGAAATCATATACTTTTCAACTTCGTTGGAAAGTGTTAAAAATGGGTTTTCAATAATTTTTCTAAATGTCGATTATAATCTCCCCTTAGGAGGACCTTGTCGAGCTTAAGCCATTCGGTAGCCTACCTAGCAAAAACTATACGCTCCCCGCAAAAATTAAAACTTTTTTTGCTTTTGAAAAAAAGAAGGCTTACAGTCGACACTATACGATATGTAAACATATAATAAATGCTTTGCATTCCCTAAAAAAAAGAATGCATGTTTTATGGAATCTCAAAAATTCGTACTCGTTCAGTTCAATAACTTCTTCAAATAATACAAAATAAAACCACGAACGATTATCAGCATAGACCATATTATAACATGGAATTATTTTGAGCATCGGTACTTCTTGGTTATACCGACGACCTATTTCGCCAAACTATAGAAATCGCTAAGCTGTTTTCCAAATTATATAAATTGATGTACTTTTTTGTTAAATAACGGATAAACAAATAAATAAGCAAAACACAATAACAAAACCAAATAAAAAATTGAATTAAAAATCACTTGATGACATAACAAACACGTGTATCGTAGTTAATGTCAAGTGAATCTGACATTTACAATCATCCATTATTGGCATGTAATGTTATAATTTGGCGATAGTTTTTTGGTCGAAGGGATAAACAAGTAGTACCTGAGCATCTTTCTGAAGAAATTACAAATTCTACAGTCATCAGGTTAACTTTGATCCAAGAGAGGAAAAAAGGACTGAATCTGTTACATCGCTTTTTAACGGCAAAGAATTTGGTCTAAAAACAGTGACAGATGCACTAGTGTGAGTTTGGCAGCTTATCGGAAATCATTAGTGAAGGTTCCGCCATGGCAGAATGGATCAAAGTTTCGAAAAAGTAAAGCAAAGTTACTTCGAATGACTGAAAATAATTTATTTTGATTAACAAATGTGGCATAGTAGACATCAGTACCTTACATCGATTACATGGTAATCTGTGTAATTCGAAAAAGAGTCAAGTCATAGTCTGATGGGCATGAGATATACCGAAGCCATAAACAATTTTTCAATACGATGGCAAATTTTAGAGATACAATTGGCTGTGGTAAACAGATATCTAATTCCTTTTTTCCCAATATTTATTGACATTTAAAACTCACACCAGTCTGTTATTCCCTTACGAATAAACAATCATATTAAGTGACTTTGAAACGAAGGAACTTAAAAGATTACAACAGGTATCAGTAATGACATGACAATTAAATTAGGATACTTTATTATGAGAATAACAAAATTTTAAAACAATTTTACCAATTTTTACTTACATTTCAAAAATCATTATTTTTTAAATTAACAACTAATGTATCAAACACACTTACATTTTTTTCAATATTATGGGTAAGTCAGGGAACCATTCCCTTTACAAAACTTCTATTTTCAGATTATATATTTACAAGAAAATCCTTTTTACCATCAAAGAATTTTATTATGAGAAATCAGGTTTAACAAAAGTTTTTTTAATTTAAATTCTATCAATCATTATGAAATTGTACAGGCTTATAAGTGTTAAAAAATAGATTTGTAATACTTTCAGATAATATAAAGTATAATAAACATAAAATAGTGTTTTGCCAGGGCTCATGGTTATAGCTCCTGATCTGCTAATTTAATAGTTTAAATCGCCAAATTTTTGTTGTTCGCTGCTCTTTTTTGTGCATTGTAATAAACGGAAAGATATATTTCGCTACTTCTGTAATATGCTACGAATTATTAACTGCAATCAACAAAATTAGGAGAAAAAGATAGATAGCTACAGACAGCTTTTTTGGAATTTATTTCATAAGTTTATCTTTCATAGGATATTTCTCTTTAGTATGGCATTAACAGATGCTTCCTTAAACAAAACTTTTGAAAAAATACTTTTGACACATATATCTCAAACAAAATGTTTCTCTTCAATATGAATTAAAAAGAGAGAGAGAGAAATGTCTGAGAAATGTCTAGATGCATATGACACACACAAAAGGTTTCTCACCATTATGAATTGACAAATGTTTGCTTAAATCACACATTTGAGAGAATTTGTTGTTGCATACCTCACATACAAAGGGTTTCTAACCAGTATGAAATAACATATGTCTGCTTAAACTACCTCTTTGAGAGAATTTCTTGTTACATACCTCACACACAAAAGATTTCTCCCAAGTATGACTTAACAAATGTCTGTTTAATGAACTTTTTAGAGAGAATTTCATGTTGCATATGTCACACACAAACGGTTTCTCATCACTATGAGTTAACAGATGCCTTCTTAAATCATTCTTTCGAGAGAATCTCTTGGTGCATCTATCACAAATAAATGGTTTCTCACCAGTATGAGTTAATAGATGCCTGCCTAAATCTCCCTTTTGAGAGAATTTCTTGTTGCATACCTCACATTCAAAAGGTTTCTCACCAGTATGAGTTAATAGATGCCTGCCTAAATCTCCCTGTTGAGAGAATTTCTTGTTGCATACCTCACATTCAAAAGGTTTCTCACCAGTATGAATTAACAGATGCTTTATCAAAGCACACTTTTCAGAGAATTTCTTGTTGCATACCTCACATTCAAAAGGTTTCTCACCAGTATGAATTAACAGATGTTTCCTTAAAGCACTTTTATGAGTGAATTTCTTGTTGCATATCTCACATACAAAAGATTTTTCACCAGTATGAGTTAACAGATGTCTGCTTAAATAGCTCTTATAAAAGAATTCTTTGTTGCATATCTCACACAAAAAAGACTGTTTTGGCAGAAATTCTTCCATAGTTCATAAATAAAAGGTTTTCCAGGCTGTAAGTCAGAAGCTGCCTTTTAAAAAGTTCTGATAAGTATTTTGCTGCATTTGTTTTACACATTAAAGATATTTCGAATGATGTGATGTGTTAGATTAATGGTTTTATGCATCTGGAAAAAAATAATATCAGTTTTTACATTTCATTTAAAAAAATAAACTTATTACGAAAATTTAAAATCACTATAGAAAAAAAGTTATAGTAATGAAATTATTACCTTTGTATTAAAAATTACAATAAACTCCTAATTATCTAAGGTTAGTGGAATCAAACGTATGTCAGATGCTTCTCCTAACAGTATAAAGATTAAATTGTAAATAAAATAAATAGTAAAATTGTAAAAATAAATAACTCATTATAAATAAAATATAAATTAAATTTAAGGAAAAAATTCGGTAACTTTATATCATCTAAAGAAACGATGATACATTTTACAAAAAATAGAGAGAAAATAAATTTTTTTTTTTGTGGCTGTGGAATTCTAATATGTAAATGTGCTTAGTAAGGAATTTTTCGGATTTCAGATTTTTTTAATCTAATGTATTTGGTTATTGCTGAAACATGCCGTATCATCATAGCAAACGCGGTAGAGTTTGGTATAATATGTTTAAGAAATAGAAAGTGCAAACAACTTTCTAAAATTTCTGGCGAACCAGTTGAGATACGGCAGTGAATTTTTTTTAAAAGATAGAACTCGACGAGACGAATAAAATGATAGCATTCAAAAAATTACTGCAGCTTAGAATAGTTTTTTATTTAATTTTAAAAGAAAAAATTAAGGCAAAAAATTCAACTAAGTCTAACTAACGTTTCCGTAGATGGATTAACTTCGTTTTGGGTTTATTTTAATCCTCATGGTTAAACTTAAAACAGTTTTTCTTCATCTTTGTATGCTTGACGGTCGCTGAGAAAATCTAATTTTTGTCTGAAATTTCCAGCTGAACATAGTCTTTTTCTTACATTTGTTACTTCTTGTAATTGTTGCACGTAAGTTTAAATGAACATAAAAATTGCTATGTGTGTAATATAAATAAATAGATTAGATAAATCACGTGAAAAAAATACTTATTTGTTGTTATTTTCATGTACAATATTCACTATCTATTTTGACGAGCGAAGTGAAATATTTTTTTTATTTATTAAATTCTCATTTATTTAAGTTAAAAGCCGCCTCTGGCAAAAAGTTTAGTCTCTCTTAAATTTATGCTAGCCATTGTAATTTGATACTTTTATTCATAATTTTATTTACTTGCTTATCTGAAGGTCCATATGATGAAATCTACAAATTTAGGCGATCAGGGCAAGATTTTGCGGAAAAGTTCATTATCCTGTTCTGGTTGGTGTGTTTGGCGAATAAATAAAAAATGGCGCCGGAAGACCGAATAGCAAATTTTTTTAACCGCTAAAGCGGCGTAACCGTGTTTTTCCATCACGTAATATTTTATTTCAAAGACTGATTTAACATAAGATTGACATTAATATTATTTTTTTTAATTGTACCTGACCTGATGAACTTTAATTTTTAATGTCGTACGAATTATTTCTGTTTCTATATTAAAATGCGGCACGAATGTCATATACGAATCACATTGGCGCTAATTTTTTTCTAAAACCAATTTGGCGAAAATCTCGTTTTGGAATACCAGTTACATATATATATATATTTGAAAGGTAATAAAAATAAATAAAAAAAGGTTTGTTTAATACATATAGAACAAAACAATTTATATATTTAAAAAAATAAAAATAAATTATTTTTATTTTTTTAAATAAAAATAAATAAAAATAAATAAATAAAATAAAATATAAAAATATATTAACTAAATTATTTATATTAATTAAATTATATTATATTATATTAATTATTATATTATATTATATTATATTAATTATATTAATTAAATTATTTATTATTTAAATAAAAATAAATAAATAATTATTTAATATTTAAATAAAATTAAATAAAGAACAACATCCGGGTTGCCATATCAAGCAAAATAATGACACTCTGGATTCAGTTAAATACTCCGATGCGCATATGACATTGGCGTCAGAAAAAATAATTCGCCAACGTGGTGTGTAAATGACATCTGTGCCAAAAATTCATACTTATTTTATTTACATTACGTACGGTGCTACTTGATTATCAGGTTGACCAATTTCACCCATTTATAGAAATCGACAAACTATTCGCCAAATTACTCAAAAGGAAAAATGATGCCATTAAAAAAATTTAAGTTTAGAAAATTAATGAATTTAGATTAAAAAAAATAATAAAAGTCATTAACGAAAAGGATTACTTTAATGATGACGTTTAGTTATGACGTCGAGATGTACCAAATATAAAATTTGATTTATTCAGGTGATTTCGGACAAAAGAATTCTAATAAAAGTTTTGATATTTTAATGCAGAATTTATTAAATCAAACCATAAAAAGATATTTGTAAGATATCGCATATGTTAATAACATTGAAGTATTTTAAATGTAATATTAGAATTTATTAATGAGTATAAAAAATATGGTACTTACGTATTAACGCCACCGCAGCATAAGTTGCGCTAATGTGCCAATAAAGAGCAATCTTGTTCGCACGCGCACAAAAATTGGCTTAAAAAGGACTAAAGTACTAAAAATGACGTCAAAATGAGCAAAAAAAAAAATCCCACTAAAAAGGCACGAATAACAAGATCGCTCTTTATTGGCGCATTAGCACAACTTCTACTGTGGTGGCATTAATACGTAAGTACCAAAAATATCAATGTTAGGGGAAATTTGTAAGGAGTTAAATGCTTTTTATTTATTTCATTTCAAAAATATGCATTAAAATATTTAATTGCTATAAAGGACGTCAAATACTAATAAAAACATTAAACGATCTTAATAATTATTCTTAAAAAATTAAAAAAAATTATTAAAAAAGAAAAAAAAATTATTAAGATCGTTTAATGTTTTTATTAGTATTTGACGTCCTTTATAGCAATTAAATATTTTAATGCATATTTTTGAAATGTTTTTAATGGACGTATAAGAAAACTTCTATTTATAATTAATGGCTTTTTATTTAGCCAAATAATGTCGGCGGATATAACCATAAATTAACTTTTATAAAATACATATTATATTTTTCTCAATTAATATAAAGAGCTATTCGCTTATTGGCATAAAATTTATATTAAATAACAAAAGAACAAATAAATTAGTAAAACATTCATAAAAATATAAATAAATCATCGAATTAAAATCATTTGATCACTTAACAAACAAGTGTAGGGGGTTTAATGTCAAGAAAGTGTAACATTTATGTTCATCCATTATTGGCATATAATCTTACAGTTTGTCTATCGTTCTTTGGTCGACGGAATAATTAAGTAGTACCTTAAATACATTGTTATCGCATGAGAAAAAAAAAAATGCTTGTGTATATGAAATAGCAAATAGGTTGCCAGATTATACGTTGCCAAACTTCTTTTCCCGCCAAGAACTTTTCGTTATGTACAACTACTAAAAAAGTACCTTTATTTATTTACTTATAGTATTTTTTATAAAATGAAAGAAAAACGTGCAAGTTAAATGTATCTGATATATGTATTTTTAATTTATGTGTTTTTTAAGGGTGTTCTTAAATCAAAAAGGACGACTTTGTGACACATGCTTTAATTTATTTTTGTTCGGAAATGCATAGAAATAGCAGGTGTTATTAATCAGAAACTGTCTAATTGCACTCAATTTTCTGTTTTTTTTTTAAAAACACAATAGATTTTTCTTAACAAGCCTTCAAATTTGACACTTTTGAGCACATTTCCCGACGAAAGCAGAAAAACCGGTTGAAAAGAAGGAGGAAAACGGGTGATTACGTCATCGAAATAGCTTAGAACTGGATATGTAATTTAATTATCATAAAATGGAAAAATCAGTTCCATTCAAAATCGCTTCCATAGTCAGTCATTCCAGTTTTATAACTTTCTGTTAAAAAATGAATTTGTAAATGTGTCAAAATGTTTTGCGCTTGTTGAGCGAAGCAGTTAAGAACACCCTTAATGAAAGTCATGTATTTTAAACAAAGCTAGTGACAGCTTTATATTTAAAATGAAATTATGGCGAAGGAAACCTATTTGGCGATTGTTTCGGGTAGCTAAAATAAAAGTAGGAAAATAGCCGCCAGGCATATAAAAAATAAAACAATCAGATCGGAGCTGTTGATGACAGCACAAAACTTATACTGGTATTTATATAGGTACTATAGCAAAATTTGCAGCATCTCTGGTGTTAAACTAGGAATCTCGAGGTAAGGCATTTAGCTGCTCAGCAGCGGGTAGAGAGTTCAAATCCCGTTGGATGTAAGTTCGTTTTGTTTAGAAATGCTTTTGTGTTAAATTATTATTCTTTCGAGAATATTTTTATGTTAATTGTTATTCAATTTCTAGAATTTTTCTTGTTGTGAATGTTTCATTCGAGAAATTACCTTGAATATATTTGATTGGTATGGCTTTTAATTCTTTTAATGAAGTTCTGTATTTTTTTCGTTCGAATCCATGGTTTATTTTTCATATCATGCATTTTATATGGCAATGCAATGACTTTTTTAATTATTCTGATACATCAAAATTTTACGCTGTTGTTAACATTTTATAAATTTTGACCGCAGCAATTATTTTTCTTTTTACGATATTAGAAAATCTTCAGTTTTTTTATCAAAAAATTAAATGACTAGTATTAAAAATGCTCTGACGAGCACCAAACAAGGTAATATGTTTTTAAGTATGGAAAAGGGTTTGACAAGTGCTTCTGTTAATTATTGAGCATGAGGAAGGACAAGGGATCCCTTCTTGGCTACAACTCACTTCAATGCCAACTTTAAAAAAATCATATTTGCGATTTTTCCATATAAAAAAAATTTACGGTTCTTTAGTAGAACTTTCCACCATGTTTTAGATGTTAACCAGGGGTGTAGTCGTAAAAATAAGATAGGATATATGCTCTAAGCAGAGATTTCCCCTAGAATGTGTATACTATAAGCTTTCTTGAGAAACAGTGTATATGGTATTCTATTAAAAAGTCCAGAAGGTATACGGCGTATAACCTGCACTACATCCCTGATGTTAACTGCACTGTTCACTCTGCTCTATACTACAAATAAATTTTCTGTGCAATTATACACTTAGGGAATGCTTGGTGGCAGTGCATGAATGTGATACCTGCAGGAACTAGGTTTTTGGCACTATGTCGTCTTCCCTTACATTTATGTCTAATTAAGCTGCATCTTTACTGGTTATGTCTTTACACTATACATTTTTATAGTAACTGCGACTGATTTGTTTTCACGGAAAAAGCGCAAATATGATTTTTTAAAAGTTGGCATTGAAGTGAGTTGTAGCCAAGAAGGGATCCCTTGTCCTTCCTCATGCTCAATAATTAAAAGAAGCACTTGTCAAACCCTTTTTCATACTTAAAAACATATTACCTTGTTTGGTGCTCGTCAGAGCATTTTTTAATACTATTTAATGTAACTTACACTGTAATTAAATAATGCAATCAGTGGCATAGCCAAGTGAATGCCATGGATATCCCCCCATCAATTGGAGTGTCTGGGTTTCTGAATCATTCAATCAACAACACTCAAAACTACTAAATCGGAATGACAAAGAACCATAGGCGTAGCGTGACCAAAATTTTAGGGGGTACCAACGAAGTAAAAACTACTCCCTTGGCAAATTTTCAATTTGGCGCCCTCCGTCCTCTCCTTTTTGTTTTCAAAAGTAAGAAAATCTTTTTCTTTAGGTAGGCCTCATAAAACGAACAAATATAAATAAATTTTATCATTCTATTTCGCGTTTATTTTGGAACTTTAAAAGGTTTAATTTAAATTTAGAAATTCAGAACTAAATAACATATAGAAATTTGCATTTTTTTTTTTTTTGTCAAAGAGTTCACAATAATTTCAAATATGGGGAAAAATGATCAGAAAAGAAACAGAAATTCCCACGAAAAGATTGTAGGTCAAAAACTGAATAAAATCGTGGCTCGCAGAATATTGTGACCGTCTCTTTTGCCTTTCCCTCCAGTGGGACATGCTAGAAGTATACATGGAGAGGATTTACATGCACGGGCTCAGTACGACCGGATGTGTGTATTGAAAATTCCACCCGAGCCCGGCCCGATTATATTTTTATAGTTTACGGGCAGGTCCGTCTCGTATAAAAAAATCAGTGAAAAAACTTAAGTATTAATGGGATAATTTTACAGTCTACTTTAAATTACTATGAGCTCAAAAGCCAGAAAATACTCAATAGCAGCATTAATAATAGCTTAGAAACTTATACTTCTCAAAAATCAAATAAAGATTCATAAAAATGATGTAGTTAAATTAAAAAAAGTTCCTTAAAAAACCCAACTTTTGAAACCATTAAAAAGTAGATTTTGAAATACGAAGGTCATTGAAAAAACAAGTTTTCCACGGTATTAAAAAAAAGGGCATAGTTACTTAGAATGTTGGATCCAGCTGGCCTGGATCCTGTTGAAGTACTCGTTACTCTCATTGTGTCGCTCTAAAAAAAGCGCGAAAAACATTCTCGATGCACGAAACACCTGTTGATCTGGAAGCTGTCTGCCAGGTGGGTGCCTAATCAACTTACATCTGAACACAAAACCAAACGTGGGAAAGCAGCATTGAAATTTCTGTAGCGATATCACGATGAAGGCAACAAATACTTCAACAAGATTTTTGCGGTTGACAAGAGTTGACAGCTGTAACAAGTTCTTGGCTCCATTCCCATGTGGCAGACATGTATGACACTAGACTCAAAAACTTATCCCACGTTGTGACAACATTTTGATTCCGTTGGTTCTAATATGGGGAAGTAGTTAAAACATTGCTGCATGTTTTGTATTAATTCTTTTTAGGCAATTATATTTTGTTTCTTTTTATGAACCATAGAAAACTTATTTTATGGATTACCCCGGTATTTTTCTGTAAATTATTACTCTGATCCAATTAAGCTACTTCTGACACATTTCTGAATTCATTTCTTTTCGGAAATAGATAAAATTGGAAGACGTTCTCATTCAGAAACTATGAAATCCAATGGAATTTTCCATTTTTTTAAAAGACAAAAATCTTTGAGAAGATACTGCCAAAGTTGTCATTTTGAATTAAAATTCAAGACGCAATAGTAATGGAAAGCAGAAAAACTAGCAATGAAAAGATTAGAATAGCTTATAAATCAAAAAGTAATTTATTTATAAAAATAGAAAACGCTATTCGATTCTAAATTACTTCAATCATCAGGCCTGTCAATTACATGCCTTTCATATAGAAAAATGAGTCAGAAAGTGTGTCAAATTTCACCTTCTTGAGCTGGGATTTTGAGACTAACCTTAAGTTGTACTGACAAAGATCATGTTAATATTCGTTCATTATCGCTATTAATATTTTTACAGAACATACTGCTTGCCCTTCACATTCTGAGAAAAATTAAATCTAGTTTTGTCCCATCTCGACTCTATAGAAAATAGCCTATCAATAGCCTATAGCCTAATCATAGCCCAGTACAAGTTTTCCGAAAAAATTAAACCCGGACTCGGATGCCATATAACTGTCGATGCCGATCTCTAAGCAGGACACTTTTTACATTTCTTTTTTGATGTTGTCAAACTATCATCGGCCCGTGACTTACATTTATGAATATTCTTGCGAAAATCGCATTCTATCGGCCAGACTGAGATTATTATATCGCGCCAGTAGGCTTGCTTAATTTTTTTATTGATCTGGAACGGCAGGATCGTTGAATTTTTTTGTTGGACAGGTCCGTTAAATTTGTTTAGCGGCCCGATAAATTCATTAATTGATTAATTTATTTATTAATATTTCTTCAAAACAACTTGCTTGCCCCACTTAAAAACTAGATCCAGTTTCGGTCTGACTCGAATATGCTTAAAAAACAACAAGAAAAAAACATATATATATATATATACATATACATAAGCTTGATCTCTGTCCAGCACGAGTCTACTTATGAACTTGAGTTTGATTTGATTATCAAATTATCTGATCTCCAATCTGGGCATGTTATAATATCTTTTGTGATTTTGTAAACCAGTATCGGCTTGTAAAACGGGAGTGGTACACTTCGTCGACAATCACTTCGTCGACATATCATTTCGTCGACACCACTTCGTCGACATATCATTTCGTCGACAGGTACACTTAGTCGACATATCATTTCGTCGACAGGTACACTTCGTCGACATAGCAATTCGTCGACAAGTACATTTAGTCGACAGGTACACTTCGTCGACATGGCATTTCGTCGACATAGCATTTTGTCTACACATTGTATGTAATTTACCTTTTGTCAATAATTTATTTGTGAACACATGGATTTTTTGTAAATTATTATGAAATAAAAATATTAACGTCGCTCATACCTTAGCCAAAAAAATGTTTCCAGGGTACACCACGAGGAGGTGTATGAGCAAGTATCCCATCAAATTTTTATTGTTTAAAATACATTACAAAAAAAAAAAAAAAAAAAAACATAAATTACATTGCGAAAAAAATATAAATTAAACTACTTTAAAATTGCAGTAAAAAATAAATTTATAATGAGATATTATGTGCGATTCCTCTTAGAAAATCTAAATTTGATAGATTTGTTCTATTTGCCAAGACATTTTAGATTCTCTGTTCTTTGTCTTTTTCTGCATTTCGTTTTTTCTTTGGCGGTTCACCCCGTATAATATTTTCTATTTCTGATTCAGTTTCCCTTTGTTCCTTGCGAATTTCCGAAATAATAGCAAAAATCCCGACATGTGCGCGACCTACCAAAGTATTCCACCGCCTATGCCAAGCTTCTACTTTATTTTGTGTTCGAGGAAATCCAAACGCATTGTTTTCATATACAGAACATATTTCTGGTGGGAAAAGAGGCTGATTTCTTCGTATTTCACCATTCGGGAAAATCTTACGTATACGCCCATGAATATAATTTTCTTCGAACCACTTAATAATAGGCTCAGCGTCATTTGGCATAACTGTTTTCAGTTCATCAAATACATTAGGAATTTCTAAAGGGCTTAAAAATGCCAGAGCCGGTATTTGTCGTTTTAAAATACTAAAACTCTCTAGAACCATATTTTGATGCTAATCCACACATTGAATCTGCCTATAAAGTGATTGACACAGATGAAAGTAACAGCTTGAATAATTACTTAATTTTATAATTATTTTATTAGTTATTGATATACCAATTGCTAATATTTTTTTTAAACTCCTTATTTTGTTTCATTAGTATGTTTTCATTACTAAGTGTTGATTCTAAATAAAATTATATTAACAATTAACTTTTTTTGTAGGTTGTTCATTACTGAAATGACTAAACCAGCCCTATCTCGTGATTAATACGTTAATACTTATGTGCAATATATATCAGAAATATATGTCGACGAAGTGTACATGTCGACTAAGTGTACTTGTCGACTAAGTATACTTGTCGACGAAATACTATGTCGACTAAGTGTACTTGTCGACGAATTGCTATGTCGACGAAGTGTACCTATCGACTAAGTGAACTTGTCGACGAAGTGTACCTGTCGACTAAGTGAACTTGTCGACGAAGTGTACCTGTCGACGAAATGATATGTCGACGAAGTATACCTGTCGACGAAATGATATGTCGACTAAGTGTACCTGTCGACGAAATGATATGTCGACAAAGTGGTGTCGACAAAATGATATGTCGACGAAGTGATTGTCGACGAACTGATTGCCACCCTTGTAAAACACATTTATAATATTTCTCGCGAAAGTCATGACCTATGAAAATGGTCCATATTTTATCGGCTTCGCTTAATTTTTTATGTAGAGCCGTTAAAGAATGAATAAAAAAATGAATAAAAAACTAGTCGTAATACTTACCCATTATGGATACGCATAATATGAGAAGAAAACACGTGGGAAATATTTATAAAATGCATTACAATTCCAAATCAAAATTTTAACGTACATTTAAATATTTTTAATATACAAAATGTAATTCTGTATTAACCCCTTGGGGTAAAGCAACACGTACGTATCCCCACCAGCAAAATTTTACTGTAAAATTTGCCTTATTTAATCGGAGCATTTTCTCGATTTAATAAGGCAGAAATTCCTGTTTTTAAAAACTGGTGACAAACATTAAAAATTTCTAAAAGGCTACCGTCGCGAAGGTGTTAATGAATTGCTGATGAACGAATTTCGACAAATTATCTAAAATGCCAGGCTACTCAAGTAGTACGGAATTGGGTAAAAACACATCCTTATAACTCAAAAAATAATAATCATATTAATTAACAGTTTAATGCGTTGGATCAAGCATCTCATTTCCAATTATAATCTACTACCAATTAAAAGTATTTTTGAATTGAAATTTGAATGAAATACATGGTAATGAAAAATCGAAGAATGCGGAAAACAGGATTACAAATATCTCGGCAACTAATTCTGATACTTTGTTCTTTATGCAAAATTTGTGTTATTTTATTGCCTTTTACATCCATTCCATAAAAAAATCGAAAAACTTTATGTACCTTTCATCAGAACGAATTCTTCGAGAGTCCGAAAAAAAAAATAGTTCCGAATAATCGAGGTTACTGATATTAAATAGGTTTTGTTCCATTATTACATACTAAGTGCATACAAAATTTCATCTCAATCATTATCTATCTCAATTTGTTCGGAAGATAGAGCGTTTATAGTCACACAGACAGACGGAGGGACGGCAATTTTTTTCTGAAAATATGTTTTTCGGGAATCTCCAGTATCTGAAACGTGTAAAATCCATAATTTTTGTTTCGATTTTCAAAATGATTAAAAGACTTACTTACCCTGTGCTACGTATGATGGGCAAATAATACAAAAATAATAATAATAATAAATAAATGAATGAATAAACAAATGAAATAAAATAAAATATTTTTAAGTCAATTTCGATTTAAAAATATAAATTTTAATTTAAAAATCTTAAATATTGCTCATGTTTAAAGATCGATATATTTTCTGAGAAATGTAATTTTTTTTAAAAGTTTTGAATTCTACAGAAAAACTAGTTAGATGTGCCAATCACAAGACTTTCTTCTATCTCATAGGTACATTTTAATATTAAAAAATAGTTGCACATGTTAATGCTTTAATAATTTTAATTAAATACTATACCAACTTCGATTTTCATCTTAAATTTCTGCTTCAGTCAATCAATAAGTGTGAAGACGAGTTTTCGTCTCTGCACGGGCCGATGGACAATAGAATGATAGGCAGATTTTTTTCAAGTTCAGGGACGATCTATTTTTCAGACGCAAAAATAATCAAACACAAAAATTTTAGTTCAGTTCTATGCATAACTTCATACACTTTTTGATGGTAAAATAACAAAAATGGCGCAGACACCGAAATTATAGCGCCCCCTTCCAGCGGATTTTTTTCAAATTCAGGGCGGACCTACTTACCATAGCCAAACACTTGCACAAAAAATTTCGTTCAATTCTATGCATAACTTCATACAATTTTAAGTGGTACAGTATTGAAAATGGAACAAAAATTGCGATTGCAGCGCACTCTTCCGGCAGATTTTTTTCAAATTCAGAGAGGACCAACTAGCCATAGCCATAAACGTACACGAAAAATTTAGTTAAATTCATAGAATAACTTCACCCACTTTTAGTTGGTATATTATTGAAAATGGCACAAAAATCGCTATTACAGCACCCCCCTTAAGCCGGAATAAAATTGAAAGAGGACCTGCTTGCCACAGTCAAAAACATTCACAAAAAATTTCGTTCATTTCTACGCATATTTTCATACACTTTTTGATGGTAGAATAGCGACATACGGACACACAGACATTTTGCAAAAACATATTTTTTTGGAATCTCTGACCCGTATAAACCGGAAGTCGAAAGAATTTCAATTACAATACTTTCTTTTATTGAAGATAGAAGAAAATAAAAAAATTAAATCATCTTTGCGATTTACAAAAATATTTATTTTTGAAAACGAAAACCTTTAAAAAAAAAAAAAATATCATTTTTTATATTCTTTACTTCAAGATTCATTGAAAAGATGGACTGAAAAAAAATCCCTAATAATAAGAACACAAATAATGACAATAACAAATACCAAAAAATGTTGAATATACTGAAAATCATGGTGAAAATTTTCAGGACTTTTCTAGTTTCAAATTTTCATTGTATTCAATATACTAATGAAAATGAATTTGTAAATATATAAAGAAAATATATGTTGCCAAACGCAGAAAATAAAGAATTTAAACAGACATTTAAGTCGATTCTCAAAAAGATTTTCTTTCTTGCATAACAACAAAAAATTTTCTGACTAAGTTTTAAACATAAAAGCATGACAATTGCAGTCGTGATTATTGAAGATATTTATGATCAAATGTTTTTATTTCTACTTTCAGATAAAACATATTAAATCTTAAGGGAGGTTACTGTCTCATGGCAGTAATTTTTTGCCTTACTTGAGTTAGCACGCCCAGAAATTCAGTTCGAAATGCCAACTTTGACAATTTTTCTGAAAGGACTTCGGAGTTTATAGAAAAGTGGAAAATACTATTCCGTTATAAAATTAGAAATAAGAACACCTGTTGGGATTAAAAAAATAAGAGAAAATATGCAGTTTGGATCTGAGAGTTACCTCGAAAAAACAATTTCTTATAATATTTAGCAATCATAAAAATTTTAGTTTGTAGGTTTTTTTCAAAAATAGGATCAATAACAAAACATTATCACCTAAACATAAGTTTCTTTTCGGCTTCTTACAAAATAATAAGGTAATCTTTAGTTACATCGTTTCATATTTTTGCTTCATGGTCTAGTTATAAAATATTTTGTGCCAGTGTGATACAGTGTTCTCAGATTTTACGCCCCCCCTCCCCCCCAAAAAAAAAATCATAAAAGAAAATTTCTCTAAATTTCTTTAGATTCTCAAAACATTGGCCTAATGATTATTGAATGGTTTGATACTGAAACTGTAACATATAGAACACTTTTTTTTTTTTAAATAAGCGGAATATACATTTAATTTTTATTTGCTCGATAGATATAAACACACTCTTTATAACTGGTTAAAATTGTACATACTTTACTACGCCTTTCCTAACCACACTTAAAGTAATTTGGTACAATTTAATTTACTTAAAATAACAAAATCATTGTGATCATACATCAAAAGAAATTCTAGTGATTCACCGCAAGATAAAACTAATTTAAAATAACCTTCACTCTAAATAGGTTAATTATTTAATATTAATTAAAATGAGTATATAAGTTTACATTGCGATTATTTAATAATTGCAATGCAAATGGGCCCTATCACTTAGGAATTTTCGGCAAAATTTCAATTTAAAATAACTTTGCACCCCCTCCCTAATAGAAAAAAAATCTATTAGAAATATTTATAATAGGACTATAAGAAGTTTTTCTCAGTAAATCAATTGTAACCCTAAAAGAAAAATGTAACAAATATCCTACAAGGAAATTATTCTTACAAAAGATGACACACATCGACTTATTACTAAATAAAACAAACTGAGAAAATGTCTTGATTAATCATATTTATTTACAAGTTATTAATAAAAGAAAACCATATTTACAAAATTAATTAGATTAAGAAAGAAGTACACTTAAGATGCAATTTTATACTTCCCTAACGTGGAAGATTACTTTGACATTATAACAGTTTCTTTCTAACTTTTGCTTCAAAATTTTTATTAATATTACTGAATTCATGTTTTTTTTCATGAAGGAAGAATAAATTGATTTCTGAAAAAAATTCAAGTAGTGCTGATAACACTGCTAGTTGCAATCTTCTTACCAAATACATTTGCTAACTTTTGGTTATTAAGCCTGATTAAATCTGAAATATGACTTTCTAATTTTATGATTTTGATGTGAATCAGTAATGTACCTTTGTGAGATAAGTTTTATTAAATAATTTAGGAAAAATACATTTCATCTTTGTAATTAATGTATAATCATACTTTATTGATTATTAACTTGACCTTTGCTTTTAATATGTTATATACATTAAAATTATCTAAATTTTTACTATTTTAGTTTATTACTTATTTTAATATTTTATTATATTGTAAGGATTCATTATAGTTTCAATTGCATTACTAATTACATTGAAATTATTGTTTAAAAATTGTAAACAAAGCAATGATTAGAAATACGCAAAATTCTAAAATCTGCACAACCTCTGGTCCCAAACTGTGCAGATTTGAGGGAGTCTACTGTAATACTTTTAAAACAGCAAATAAATACAAATGCATTCTCTGTTATTTAAAGATGATCCTGCAGAATAATTCTGAGTAACTTAATTAGTTTTTAATAAGAGCAGAACTGGTATAAGGTTTTAAAAATATTTTAAAGAAGTTTTCTAAGTATTCAGTTTAGCTGAATAGTTTTAGGTTCGACAGACTGAAGCAGCAGATCAGCAGAAGTTGGGGCCAAGGATTGTGCGGATTATGGAATATTGCAGATTATAGATTGTTATGCATTATGCGTCATTTTATTATTCCTTGACAGCATTTTAATTTTTCATACAGTATAATGTGAAAAAATATATACATAATCTAATAATTAATTTAATTTGCTATCTCAAAAAATGCCTTTTTAAGTTATTTTAATAAAAAATTGATACACTACCTGGCCATTGATGATCATCCACATAAGATTTTAGACATTTTGTTAAATATCTAGAAAAATACATGAGGAATTATCCTGAAACTCTCACAATATAAACAATGGTACAGGGCATATATTTCCGTGAAGATTTTTTACCGAAATTTTATAGGGGACCATCAACAAATTAAAAAAGAATGAATATCTTTTGGATAACCATGTCAAAACTAATGTAGCAAAAGCACTAAAACTATAGATTGTGATTAAGTGGCTTATTGTGATAAACTATGTTCTTTTTTATGTTGATAGGATGTATACTCGTTGAGAAATTAAGTTTTTTATAAAAACAATCCCAATTTTTTCCTAGATTTTTGCTTATAATTTGCAGAGTTCTTAATATAAAATAATATTCTTTCTTGAAAATGTGACAAACAACATTGCAGATAATACCCCTGTAATCAGAATTTAAAAAAATAATAATTGTATGAAAAATGAATAGGTTTACTAAATAATTTTTCACTGTGCATGCGTTAACGATATCAAAATTTAATTTGCATATTATGTTAATTAAATGTATAGAGCAACTTTTGTGAAAGTCTCAAAATCATAGCTTGAAAATTCTGAAAATAATCGTCAATGGAATAAGTTGAAAATCCATTGTTCCCAAAATGAAGTAAAAAAAAGGAGGGATTTTATTCAAATGTAGTAGTACGTCCCATATTGTTTATTCTATATTGACACTAATCAATGAATATATGGATACAACTCCTCATGTTTTTGCTTCATTTTAGGAATAATGGATTTTCAATTTATTGAATTGACGATTATTTTCAGAATTTTCAAGCTATGATTTTGAGACTTTTACAAAAGTTGCTCTATACATTTAGCTAACATAGTATGCAAAAGAAATTTTGATATTGTTGACGCATGCACAGTGAAAAATTATTTAGTAAACCTACTCATTATTCATACATTCTTCATTATTTTTTAATTCTGATTAAAGGGTATTATGTGCAATATTGTTTGTGACATATTCAGAAAAGAATATTATTTTATGCTATTAAGAACTCTGAAAATTACAAGCAAAAATCATGGAAAAATTTGGGATTGTTTTTATAAAAACCTTAATTTCTCAACGATTATACATGCTATCGACATAAAAAAGAACACAGTTTTTCACAATAAGCCACTTAATCACAATCTATAGTTTGAGTGCTTTTGCTACATTAGTTTTGACAGGGTTATCCAAAAGATATTCATTCTTTTTTAATTTGTTGATGGTCCCCTATAAAATTTCAGTAAAAAATCTTCACGGCAATATATGACCTGTACTATTATGTTTGTACACTGAGAGTAACAGGATAATTCCTCATGAATTTTTTTAGATATTTAACAAAATGTCTGAAATCGCAAGTGGATGATCATCAATGGCCAGGTAGCATATATGTGCATTTAAATAAAAATAGTTACATATACATATGTTCTGTAAAACAGTCTGTTTTTTACTTTCTATAAAATATAAGAGCTATATAGAAAATATATCTGTTTTATTATGATTTTCTTTTTCAAAGTTTTTATTATTTGCCTCACAAACTCATTTTTGCACCACAAATTTGTAAATTTTCTTAAGTGTTTATTTAACTGTTTACATTTGTAAAATAATGCAGATAATGGAAAATTGCTGATTATGGGTGCATGGATTATCACTCCTGGACTGTAGTTTGATATTCAGCAGTATAACCAAATACTGAATAGGTATCGAAAATTTGATGCAGCCCTATTCAAAATCTATATGATGGAAAAAACATTGTTGAGGACAAGTATTCCCCCCTAATTAAAGAAAATCGCTCGTCTGTCATATATTTCAGCAAAGTCTCTTATTTGATTTTTTTTTTCTTGAGATATAATAATTAATCAGAGTCCGATGAAAAACATCACAAGCCTTTATTTCTAAAGACTACACATACAGTAGCTCACAAAGGTGTTCGTACACTTAGGAATTTCAAAGAAATAGGGCTCTATCTATTAATTAAAATTAATATTTTAGAATGGGTATTTAAGAGTAAGATCTATGACTCATTATTAACAAAACTACATACAATATTTTAAAAACATACCAAAACTTTATTTTGAAAAAATCACTAATCAAAAAATAACAAAAAATTTACCTCACAAAAGTCTTCGTAAACTTTAAAAAAATCGCTGTATATTTGTAAATATTGTAATACTTCGCTAAAGTTGTACTTAATAGGATATTATTTAGCACCACAAAAGTTTTTTAAACACCGGGAATAGATTTAATTAGTGTTTTTGTAATTTCTGCATGAAAGTTGATGCCTTCATCGAACATTGCTGTTTTTACTTCGCTTTTTGTTTCAATGCTGTGTTTTCGTGTTCTAACTTCCAGTTATCTCTAAATATGTTTTACTGGGATAAATTCAGCAACTGAGGTGATGTTTTCAGAACTTGTGAACAATTATAAAGACGTTAGAGGCGAACGTTGAGAGCCATGTGCCTTTTATCATTATCCTGATAAAAAACAAAGTTGCATCTGTTATCCACATATTGGCCTGATAATTTTAAATTGCCTTTTAAAATATTGGAACAAAGATCGTGATTTATTATGCTACCAATATGTACCAAATTACCTAATCCTGATGCTGATATGTACCCTTACACAAGGACAACTCCACTGACATGCTTAACTGTTCCAACAAAGTTCTTTGAATTAAATTCTTAATTTTTTTTTCTCCATACTATTATGCACTCATTGGACCAAGAATGGCATACTAGATTTCATCTGTAAATAAAACATTATTTTAATACGATTCGGGTTTATTTATCTTTGATTTTGCTAAAGAAAGCCTAAGCTTTCAGTTTTTTGCCCTAACAAAAATTTTTCTACGGGCAGAATACCTATATAATGCAGCTTGGCTCATCACTCGTCGAACAGTTTCAGGTTAAAATGAAGTAGGAACTGTTTCATTAAATTCTGTAGCAACTTTTATAGAACTTAAACGCGGATTTTTTAAGACTTTTCTAATTGTAAGTATTTGATCTCATTGCGTTAACTTAGATTAACGACCTTTTCATGCCTAGTTTTCAATCCATTTTTTTTCTACAAAGCCTTTTATAGCATTCTTTACCATAGAATGGAATAAATTAACTATTTTTGCAATATTTCGAATTGATTTACTACTATTATGAAGAAAAATAACTAATTTCAAACACTACTAGTCGTGACATCATGATTACAAACCACTTTTAATTAATAAATAGAATATTACGGACCAATTCTGCAAAATATAAAGCCCAAAGATTTATTAAATGTCAATACAATGCAAAAATAAAACGACAAACAATATTTTTAATAATGAAATTATCCGAAAATGTTTCTGTGTACGAAGACTTTTGTGGCGTCTTCTTT
Organism: Maratus speculifer; assembly: GCA_964019185.1. Taxonomy (NCBI): domain Eukaryota; kingdom Metazoa; phylum Arthropoda; class Arachnida; order Araneae; family Salticidae; genus Maratus; species Maratus speculifer. The sequence goes on from OZ025296.1 coordinate 358,111,050, forward strand.
CTGTGGCATCTTCCATTTTCATTTTTAGATTTAAAGAAAAACCCCTTAATGTTCAACAAAAAGGTTGTGTGTTAATTAAAATAACTTGGAGATAATATAAAAACTATCTCGATTTCATATACGAATTTAATTTCAGGGAAATTTCTCTTTAGTACAAATTTTTAAAGTGTACGAACACTTTTGTGAGCCACTGTACATACAGAACATAACATACCATATACGGAACACACATACGGTAACATAACATAGAAACCTCCACAAAATCAAGCAAACAACAATAACACTGTTGCCACTTATAATAATATAATTTACTATAAGGTATTAAATACAGTTGTGTGGTTACATTCTCAACAATTTTAACTCGTAGATTTATCTTCTATACTATTGTTAGTTTAGCATTTTGCTAAACTTTAGTACCTTTCCATACTTTAATATTTTTCTGAGAAGTAAAATGTAGTACCAATATGTCAATAAAATTTCTCTTCCAAAAAAATCCTTTTATTTTAAAATATTTGTTATAGAACATAAGAATATTACAGTCACAACCAAAAAATTTACAATTTTATAAATTAAATATGTTTTGTTAAATAATAACTCAAATGATAATTTTAATAGTGCAAAGTTTACTTAAGAAAAAAAAAATCCTTTTCAAAAGGAAAGCATCTGTTTCAAATATTATGCAATTTTTTAAAAAAAATTTAACACCTTAAAATACTGGATATGATAGTTACTATTCAGCTTGACAAATATTCAGTTTATCTGTGTGCCGAATATTTTAAGTGATTGTAAATGTAAGCAAAAATTAAAGTTGGTACAATTAAAATTTTGTGCCATCATACCTTCAACTCACAAGTTGTAGAATTTTTCAGAAGAGTAACAACAAAATAAATCAATAAATAAAAATTCCTTACCATTAATTTATTTTAATTAAGAGGATGGACAAGAAAACTGGTTTTAAAAATTAGCTATTCTTAATATCAGAACACACTTATTTTCTAGATCCCACACTTATTTCCTATCCTAACAAAAGTAAACTGACGCTAACATGTTTACAATGAATGAATCGCAAGAATTGAGTGATTCGAAAGAATTCAATCAGGCATAGTGAACCATTCAACAAATCTGTGCAACAAAAATGTTCAAAAACATTTATTTATATAACAGGAATAGATAGTATTAGTCAAAAACCGTGAATATATTAATTAAACAGTGTATCGGGTTTAAATTTTGAAACAATTTGATTTTGAAAAACTAACATGGAAATTTATTGGTAAAGCTTGTTTCGGATAATATCTGGTCTTACAATTAACATTATTATCAGGAATAAAAAAAAGTAATATTTATACTGTTATTGCAACATTTTTATTAATAAATAGCAGCTTAATCATTAATTAGTTAACTAAGTGAAAATTTCTCCAGTTAAGGAATGAATCCTTTTCAATAAATCATGACGTCAAAATTCCGCGATTCATTCCTGCATTTGGCGTCTTATCTTTTGCCTTTTTTATTTTATCAGGTAATATTTAAAAAATCAGTAACTTCCCATCTTTACTAAAATAAGATTATGCTAAACTAGTTTTTTTTATTACGCTTCTGCTAAAATTTCTAAAAACTCAGATTTAAACTTCTTTTTGTGGATAATTAGTAATTTCAAGCATTATCAAAATGCTTGAATTAAAGCTAATAATTTTATTTATTTGTAATTAGTTCGGAAAATATTATTCCAATTTAAATTTGAAAACAACAAATTTTCTTTTAATTTAAAACAATATATTGCTTATAGATTCTGGTTATATTCTGTTCATTTGATAGTAAATGCTTTTTAAATATTTCATTGCATACTGATATTCTACATAAATTTCATCAAAATTCAACCAAAATAATAAAGGAATTCAACAACCCAAGAATTTGGCATTCCAATATCTTTATAATATGAGATTGGTTGCCAATAGATGTTGTGGCTGCTTTGAATTTTTAAACAATTGTTTGTTTTTTTCGTACATTTAGTAAAAAGATATCTACTTGTGTATTCACATGCTAGAAATTACACAGTCTACCAACAATGATACTACTTACAATATTATATTTTATTTGTAATGTCATATTTCATCTTATATCGTGCCACACTAAAAGCTGTTGAAGGAGTATTTATTATTCACTAACAATTATTTAATATGTTGGTAGCCCTCTCTCCCTTTTTTTTTTCTTCAATTGGAACAAACACATAAAATTGATATTAAAATGTGTCTTATTTCTGTATCACACTTATTCATTGTATTCATTATGTCAAATTTTTGTTCAAAAAATGTATCAAAAGCCACTTGAATAAATTTGGAAAATTGTCATTTATGTACATACTAACACTCTTGCACTAATTGTGCCAAGCGTAAATATCTCTTACAGATGGAAAATTTCAACTGTGTTTTTACCGAATTGACCATTTTGTTTCTGCCTTCTGAACCCAAACATGATTTATTTGTGCCTTTTTCTTTGTTGCCCAAAGAATTTTTGGTACTACTTGGTTATCCCGTGAACCAAAAAACTCGCCAACTATAAGATTAAATGCCATTAATGGATGATCGTGAATGTCATATTCAATGACATTAAATATGATACACGTCCTTAAAATATCATTAATTGTTTTTTATTTGACTTTTTTTTGTATTTTTATTAATATTCTTCTAATTGTTTGTTTTTTCGTTATTTAAATTAAAAATTTATGTCAACATGTATAATTTGGCGAAATTGGTAGATGGGATAACCAAGTAGTGCTAAATTTTCTTTTTTCATGCTTCAACTTATAAGAGTATCTGTCTCATCCCACCCTGTGACATAATTTTTAGTAACAAACACATTTTAAACATAATAACTAATTTATTTCAAAGTTTTTTTTTTTTTTTTTTTTTTTTTCAGTGTTTACAACAAAATATATTTCAGTCAAAATGCATTATTTGGAAACCCAATAAGAAAATTCTCTTAAATATGAAAATATAGTCTAGGATCGATAATCTGTGCACCCATAATCCACAATTTTCTATAATTCAGGTTACTTTGCAAGTGTAAAAAGTTAAGAAAGTTATAAATTAGTGATACAAAAATTATACTTTAAAACAAATAATAAAATTTTTTTTAAAAATTCAGAATAAAATATCTACTTTTTATTAACACAACTCTTTTATTTTATTAACTGTGAAAAACAAAGAGTATTACAGAACTTAAGTAATTATTTTCTTTAATTAATTTGAATGCACATATAATTTTTTTAATAAAATAATTTTAAAATGCATTTTTTGCGATAGCATATTAAATTAATTATTATCTTTCCATTTTAAACTGCTTATAGAATTGAAATGCTGTTCTAGGAATAATAAAATGACCTATAATCCAAAATTCTCTTTAGTTCCCAATATTCCATATTTCACACAACCTTTGGTCCGAACTTGTGCAGATTATAGAACTTTGGCAGTACAGTCAAGGGTTGATGATCCATGCACCACGTTCTCCATGTTCCTTATCAGAAAGTAAATGTTGGGAATTTTGCCAATCTATCGCTAAAAAATACAGCAATATTTGTCAAATGGTTAGGAATTTATCAGTCTATTGCAAAAAAGAAAACTTAGTTTTCATTATACAGTAGACTCAGTCAGATACGCAACCCTAAAATCTGCGCATAATTTGTAAATAATGAAACTTCCATGTTCAGTTGCACGACAAAATTTGACTTGTTTATTTTTATATCAATATCATATATTTTTTTATTTGTAACTTTTGTTAATATTACTGAATTCATGCTTTTTCTTGAAGGAAGAATAAATTTATTTTTGAAAAAATTCAAGAATTTGCTGATATCACTGGTCATCGCAATCTTTTCACGAAATATATTGATGTATTAATCAAGCTTTTCTTATTTTTGAGTCTGGGTAAACCTAAAATAAAACTTCCTTATTTAAAGACTTTGATGTTAATTAGTAGTGTACCTATATGAAGAAAGTTTCACTAAATAATTTAGAAAAAATGTATTCGATTTTTATATTAAATTATATTATTTATATTCGATTTTATACATTATTGGTTATTTAGTACTTGATATTTGCTTTTAATATTTAAAAGATTATTTTAATTTTTATTATTTTAGTTTATTTACTTATTTATTTTAATATTTTTTCATTATAATTTCGATTGCATTATTAATTTCATCCAAATTACTCTTTAAAAATGCAAATAAAGCAATAACCAGAAAGCCATGAAATTCTAAAATCCACACAAACTCTGGTCAAAAGGATTATGGATTTAAGAGAGTCTGCTGTATATCAAATTTCAATGTATAAATATATAATTTCTGTAATAAATGAGCTTTTATGAAATAATATATTTGCCAAATTATTAGATTTCATATTTATATTATACAGTAGACTCCCTCAAATCTGCACAGCTTGGGACCAGAGATTGTGCGAATTTAAGAATTTCGCAGATTTCTTGCCATTGCTTTGTTTACATTTTTTAAACAGTAATTTGAATGTAATTATTGATGCAATTGAAATAAATAAAACAGTCAAATTCTGTCTGTAAATCTGAACTGAAAGTTTCTTGTTTACATCTGTAAATTATGTGCAGATTTTAGAGACTTGTGTGATTTTAAGGTTGTGGATTTGAGGGTTTCTACTGTACTATATCGAATATGGTATTAAAAGGTCCCCCCCCCCCCCAAAAAAAAAATTACTCATAATCCACATGATTCTCTGTAATCTGAAATATTCTATAATCTGCTTAACCTCTAGCACATACTTGTGTCGATAAAAGATCTTTGCCTGTACTTACATTGTATTTATAAATGCAATATCTTAAAAATATCTGTTTGTTTATGCTATGATTTTAACACAATCAAACTGATTGATAAATTTATTATAAGAATTGAATATTTAACAACGGTGCGAAAAATTTCCCAGGCTAGGAATCAAACCCAGATCCCTGGCTTATAAGACCAATGCTTTAACATTTAAGGTAACTGGGCAACAACTAGCAGGCATTTCTCGCTCAGATAACCTTATTGGTCATAACATCTGATCCATCATTTAGACAGCTTGGCAGAATAAACCGCAGATAAAGGAATTCCATATAACGATGGGTATATAGATATACTATTACTTTGACACAATCAAACTCATTGGTAATGTCATCATACGAGTGTGACAGTTTGCTTTCTTTTAAAAATATTGTGGGTACTACTTGGTTATCCTGTCGACCAATTTTGCCAAATTATGGAAATTGCCAAGCTATACAAATATAATTTTTATTTTAAGTAATGAAATAACAAATTAATTAGCAAAACAGTAATAAACAATACAAATAAAAGATCAAATTTGAAATCACTTTCAGGCATATCAAACACATTTATCATATTATATAACAAGTGGATGTGACATATGCAGTAAGCCATTATTGGCATTTAATCTTAGAGTTTGATGATAGTTTTTTTGGTTGACGGGATAACCAAGTAGTCCATGTTGTGGAATATTGAAGTATAATTAAATGAGCAGTGCCAATCTTCTCTTATCATGTGTTCATTTAGTTCCCTTTTATTGAGGGACTTTTCAGTTCCTAAGATCAAATCAACTGATGTTGAAACATGTGTTGTTTTAAATGTGACATAATCGTCACCAATTTTTTGTTTCATTTTAATATTCATGTGTGCATAATTTTTTTAATAGAAAGAAAATACGGTAGACTCTCTCAAATTTGCAAAGCTTGGGAACAGAGGTTGTGGATTTTAGAAGTTTGTGGTTTTCTGGTCATTGCTTTGCTTGCATTTTTTAAACAGTATTTTGAATATGTTATACAATCAAAATTATAATGAATACTTGAAATGTTATAAAATACTGTAGACTCCCCAAATATGTAACCTTAAAATCTGCACATCTTTACAGATGTAAACAAAGAAACTTTCATTTCAGATGTAGTAAGCAAAGTTATAAGGTTTTTTTTTTTTTTTTTTTTTTCATCCCATATTTATTTTAATATGCAATTCATAATAATATAAATGAATTTGTTATTTTCTATGAAAAGAGCATCTATAATTTTTTTAATCATGGTTTTTCTGATAACAGTGGTAATTACAATCTTTTGACAAAATACACTTATGTAGGCAATTAATTATAAGCTTTTTTGTTTATTATTACAATGATTTTAATGTAAATTAATAAAGAGAACTTTTCATAAGAAAATTGTCATAAAATAATTCAAGAAAAAATATATTGCATCTTTTCTATGCAAATTCAAATATAAATTAATTTTATTTACTTGATCTTTACTATTACAATATTGAATCAGTTTTAAGCTATCTTACTTTTTATCTTTTTAGTTTATTATTTTACTTAATTATTTTAATATTTTAATACATTATAATCATTCAGTATAATTTTGATTACCTTATTAAATTCAAATTGCTGAGAAAAAACGTAAGCTAAGCAAAGACCAGAATTCTGCGAAATTCTAAAATCTGCACAACCTCTGGTCCAAAGCTGTGTAGATTTGAGAGGGTCTACTGTACTAAGATAATTACGTAAAGTTGTAATAAACTAAAATGATTTTAAAAAAAAGATATTTTGTAAAATGATTAAATTGTTTAAAAAGCATGAGTTCAATAATATTATTAAGAATTTCAAATTAAAATATGTATTGAACGGGTTAAATTAAAAAAATTCTGTAATTTTGTCCTTATATCTAAACCTAAAGTTTGATTCTTTATATTTGTGATGACGTGTGGATTTTAGGGTTGTGGATTTGAGCTGCTGTTTTAAATTTGGCAAGTAAAAAAATGCATTTATTTCGAAATGTGAAATAATCTCTAATGAAATGACATAAATAAAAATTTACAAAAAAAACCCCTCTCAAAAAACAGTCATATTTCAATGGCTATGCATAGTTTTTGATTTTATAAAATTATTTAAACAAGCTATTTTATACCTTCAACATAAATAGTGCTTAAAATAACTCCCCTAGATGCTTTCTGTTTCAGTTTAAAATTCAAATATTTCTCTATAAAACTACAAATTTTCGCATCTTTATATGCAATAATTTCCTTAATATAAGACAAAAAAGATCTTCGTCCAAAATAAGTTCATTTACATTAGTGACAGCAGTGGCTAATATCTCTCTCTCTTTTAAAAAAAGGTATAGCTTAGTTATCCCGTCGACTAGGGATGCACAACCTGTGGCCCGCGGGCCAAAAGTGGCCCTCGATGAGTTAACGTGTGGCCCGCGAGTTTCGTCAGTTTACAATTGGAGAAAATTGCAATTTTTTGTGCATATGCCGCAGGAAAAAAATTGTAAAAGTTTGTCAATTTACAGAGGGAAAATATAAAATTTCGTGATTTAAGAAACGCAAATTTCGTTTATGGGCACGGAAAAATCGCGAATTTCATTCATCAAGTGCGAAAAAAATCGAGTTTCATTGATGAGGTTCAGAAAAATAGTAAGTTTCGCTCATCAGATTGGGAAAATCACGGATTTTGTCCATGAGACTCTGGGGGAAAAAATAGCGAATTTCCCCGATTGGACACGGAAAAATCGCGAATTTTCTTGTCCATGCACGAAAAAATCGCGGATTTTGTTGGACGGATGCGAAAAATCGCACATTTCGTTAATCAAGCAAGAAAAAAATCGTCAGTTTTGTTGATCGTCGAAAAAATTGCAAATTAAATTCATCGGATGGTAAAAAAATCACACATTTCGGTTTATCGCGTGAAAAAAATTTCAAATATTGTTAATAAGGCACGGAAAAATCGCAAATTTAGCGATGACGCGCGGAAATATTGAAAATTTCATTGATCAGCTGCGGAAAAAAATCGAGTTTTCGTCAGTTTATCAAGAGAGAAAAAATCGCGAATCTCATCTTGCCGCGTAAAAGATGCAGATTTCGTCAATGTTAGTACAAAAATCGCCAATTTCGGTACCCGGTCGTGAGAAAAATGTGTATTTCATCAATTAACAGCGAAAAAAGCACACATTTCTTCGATCGAAGACCGAACAATTGCGAGTTTAATTGGTCGCATTCCGAAAAATAGCAAATTTCGAGACGGGAATATTGAGAATTTTGTTGATCATGCACAGAAAAATTGCTAATTACGTGGACCAGACTCTAATGAAATTGCGAATTTCATCGATAGGCTTTGTAAAAACGCAAATTTCATCAATCGGCTTCGTTAAAATCACGAATTTTGTCAATCGGTTTAGGAAAAATCGCGAATTTTATCGATCGACTTTGTAAAAATCGCGAATTTTGACGATTGGCTTTGTAAAAATCGAGAATTTTAAAGATCAGCTTTGTAAAAATTGAAAATATTGTTTGATTAGGCGCCGAAAAGTCGAGATTTTTGTCGATCAGATGCGGTAAAAAATAAAAAATTTCGTCGATTGGCTTTTTGAAAATCACGAGTCGTCGATCGGATTCGTAAAAATGGCAAATTTTGTTGATCAGACAAGGAAAAATTGTGAATTTTCTCGATCAGTTTCATAAGAATTATGAATTTTGCTGATCAGGCAGGTAAAGATTATGAATTTTCTCGATCAGCTTTGCAAAAAATGTGAATTTTGTCGATTGGTATTGTAAAAAGTGCAATTTTGGTCGATCAAGCATGAAAAAAATTACAAATATTATTTATCAGGCGCAGAATATCGGGAAATTCATTGATCAGGTGAAAAAAAAATCTTGTTGATCGGCTCCTCCTCTTTTCTTCGTTCATAAAGTTAACTTTTTTTGGCACCAGCCATTTATGCTTGTTTTTAGCACTTTTAATATAACAAAACATACGCCTCTGAATTATGTCAAGGAATATTTTTACATCTAGAAAATATTCCTTGCTATATCTGTTATATATAAAAATGTAAAAACTGCTGATATATCCTTACCAACTGAGTTGGGTATTTTTACTGGGTAAGTGAACTTAAATGGTCTCCCCTTCCCCAAACACACACACAGACACTCTCCTCTCTCTTTTTTTTATCCAATTGCAAGGCTACAGATCATCTCCTCTAAATTTAATTCTTTCCATATTATTGATGTAGCCCTCGACCACCCAGATATATTTGAATGTGGCCCTTCTCTTCAAAAGGTTGTGCACCCCTACCGTCGACCAAAAAATGATCACCCAATTATAAGATTAAATGCCAATAATGGATGACCGTGAATGTTAATTCAATGACATTACGTATGATGCACGTGTTTGAAACGTTATTAAATGATTTTTATTTTGATCTTTTTATTTGTATTTTTATTAATATTCTAGTAATTATTTGATTTTTTGTTATTTAAAATAAAAATTATGTCAATATGTATAATTTGGCGAAATTAGTCAACGGAATAATCAAGTAATATTAAAAAAACTGATATTTTTATCAAAATTTGAATATAATTATATGCTTTAATAAACCTGCAAGTTTAATTTAATCATTCACAAATATTCCACTTCAACTGCATTATATTTAGGCTTTTTAATGGTTTGATGTTCAGAGAATTGTTGTCAGATACAGTAGTGTAGCTATGTTTTTTGGCGCCCAGGGTCAGCAAGAAATTTTGTGCCCCTACCCCAATATGGATATATAACATTTTCTCTCAATTTCGCGCCCCTAGGCCTCGGCGCCCGGGGCAGACGCCCCCCTTAGCTACGCCACTGGTCAGATACAGCATTATTTAAACAGTAATTTAAAAAAAAATGGTGTTACAGAAAGAACAAGCTTTTTTTCATCAATATTCTGAAGCTTTTAATATTATTTTTATTATATAAGAAATTGATTTACAAAGAATTGTTCATATAACAAAAATCAAATGAATAAACTAAATCCTACAATCAAGCTAAAAGGACTAACTAAAACTTATTTTCAATAAATTTATATCTGGCCATCCCTATAAAATGTTAAAGTTTCATTGAAATAACGAAAGTTACCACATAATAATTAATAAAAAAGAAAATGAAAGTTGTCCTACTAAAGCAAAAAATGAGCCAAAACCAAAAAGTCAAAAGAGATCAAAATATTGAAAACAACATTTACCATCATATTCCAGTAATTATAATCATAAGAAATAGTAATTCATTTTTATATGCAATACAAGAAAAATTAAAAATTAATGGATATAAGCTGAGTTTTTAAAAAACTGATGAAACTAACATAAAATTCACGAAAAAAGTAATAATAATACTCCTTTTAGGTATACTAAAAAATATTTTAAATTGTTAAAATGAAGCATGTAAAAATAATCTCGAATTAAATGAAAGCATCCTGAATTGTCTTATTTAAAAAATAAATCTAAATATATCTAAAAAATATATCCAATATATACGAAACGGCTGTATGCCTTTTAAACATCTATTATTTTATATAATTTGTTAACGTTGTATCATTATTTATTCATATCTAAAAGTCTATACTTTTAACAGAAAATTTGTACATTTATGTTATTTACCGAAAGATGGGGTCAAAACAATACATAAAATATAAAGTTCTCGATTCAAGAAAGTTACTCGATAATCGAGTTAATTTCAGATAATGAATAATCGATAACTCAGTTAATCAAGCTTTAAAATTATTCATCAGGAAACTTTCATTTCTATTCAAACCTATTTCTCTTCTAGATTCTAATGAAAATGCTGCTGTAATGTAGGATGATAGGTGTCAAATTTTTGAGCAGAGTGTGAATTATAATAAAGGATTCCATAATTTTGAGTAACAAATCAGTCGTTTTCGGAAAATAAATGTTTTTTTTTCTTTGTATTTTAAATTGAAGAGGATATTTTTCTTAATTCTTGAAACAAGTGTTAATATGTGTAGATGTGAGAACGTAAAAAGCCAGAAGTTGAACTTTCTTTTGCAGCTGATTTTATGATATGTTTCATTCGTCAATGAAAGTCAGCCACCGTGATTCATTCATGGCGTTGGCGTCTCTTTGCTTTTATATGAACTTGGAGGATATGAAAGGTCTCTGCAAACAGACGGCAAATTTTTGAAATATAATGACCTATAGCAATAAAATGAAAGAACGTTTTTAGAATTTAATGATCTCTTTACTAAAATAAGTTAATGGTAAGATACGTTTCTTTTGCTTACTCTTCTATTAAAATTTCTCTTTTTTGTAATAAAAATATTCTAAACTGTTAATGATTATTAACTAGTGAAAACTTAATTTTAGTTCAGTCTTTTTCTAGATCATATAAAGAACTGATCTACATAAAAAGAAAAGAATAAATTTTAGAATTCCATTTATTATCATTTGTTTTTTGAGATGGAATAATTTGGAGTATGGTTAGGCTTAGCCTAAACAATGTATGATGTACGAATTTTCGATTTCTGTATTAACTTTGGTATATTTTTAATTAGTTATATTTTATAATAAAATGATGAAAAAATATATTTATAACACTAGGAAGTGTAATTTTAACATTGTAAAACAATTCATTTTACATTTTGTTTCTAAATGTAGTTTAGAAAAAGAATTATATAAAAAAAAAAAGTGTTATACGCAATAATAACATATTTAAAAAACTCAGAGGAAATTGAAAAAAAAAAAAACTCAAGAAAAAGGAATTCATAACATCCAAAAGGCAAAATACTTACGAAAACGGATAATATAAATATATTTTATTGATATGATTCATTCAAATTCGACCACCGTGATTCATTCATGGCGTTGGCGTCTGTTAGCTTCTATTTGAACTTACTTGTACGATATGAAAGTTTCGAGACAACAGCTCAGCCGCTATAAGTCTCAAAAATCCCCCCTCCAAACAAGATATGAAAGTTTTCTGCAAATAGACGGTAAAATTTTGAAATATAATGACCTATAAAGGTATAATGAGAAAACGATTTTAGAATTTAATGAACTCTTTACTAAAATAAGTTAATGTTAAGATATATTTCTTTTGCTTACTCTTCTACTAAAGTTTTTGTATTTTGTGATAAAGGTATTCTAAACTATTAATTATTATTAACTGGTGAAAACTGTTAATTTTAGTTCAGACTTGTTCTGGAACATCTAAAAGACTGATCAAAATTAATGAATAAAGTTTAGAGTTCTATTTATTATGATTTGTTTTCTGGGGTATGGCTAGGCTTAACCTAAGTATTGTATGATAGGCAAATTTTCTATTTCTGTATTAACTTTCGTATATGTCTAATGCTTTACATTTTATAATTAAATGCTATAAAATATATACATATTTATAACACTAGGAGGTGTGTAATTTTAAATCTGAAAAACAATTTCTTTTATGTTTTATTTTCTAAATTTAATTTAAAAAGACAAGAATGATTTTTTTTTTTCAAGTGTTATAAGGGATAGTAACAAATTTAAAAAACACAAGAAAATCAAAGGCAGAACATCCAAATTGCAAAGATATTATGAAAACGGGCAATATAAAAATTTCAATTTTAAAGAAATAAAGCAAGTTCATGAATAGAAGTTAAATACTATTCAAAAAGTTAGACATTATTTCTTAAATTTAATGTGTTAAAAATATTTTTTATGGATTTGTACAATCATGGAAAAAAGAAAACACCCTCTGCTAACTTCTCAACAAATTATCATTGAAGAAAGTTATTGATACCGAACAATTTGAAATAAAGTCTACTTTAAATGGTGTATATAAAATTTGCTTAAATCGGATATACATATAAAAACGAACCCTAACTTTTTTTTCTATTGAAATACCAAATTCTGACTGCATAAATGAACTCAGCACTCTCCAATTAGCTTAAAAACAAATTTTCATGCAATTCATATTATAGGTTTCTGAGAAATTAATTACCGTATTTTCGGGTGTATAGTCCGCAGCTTTTACAAGAAAAAAAAAACCTTCCAAAAAGCTGCTGCGGGTTATACAAAGATTTTTTTTTTTCTAAATGGAAATTGTGATATTTTTTTTTACAACTTTTAAACCTCAAAATATTTGAAAAAAATCAAAATTTGTACATTTTTTTCGCTATGCCACAAATTTAGAGAGTTCTCCCATGTTTGTAAATCCTTTTTTTTTTACTGCTTAAATACAGTTGTTTCTGGGTTTGGAAGAACTGTCGCAGCTATCGCCAAGTATTGCACTGATAGATCTATAATAGCTACTGTATGTACTCGCGTATAAGTCGTGAAATTTTAGACAAAAAAAGAACTTCAAAGTGGGGGGTCGACTTATATGTGAAACCTAAAAAAAAGAAATCTATAAATAAAGTATCAGAAAATAATTTGCTAGCGAATTGGTGCTGCAGCACCCCATTATGTTTGAAGAGTACAAAATACAAAATTCAGAACCCTTCCAACCTGGACGATTCTGAATTTAAGATAATTTAAGATTTAGTTTATTTTTCTAAAAAATAATCTACCCTATCCTGTTGCAAAGAACAAAAAAAAATTTATGTCATTTCGGAACGATTCTGAGCAGTCAGTCTTTTCCGAAATGATTCCGAGGAATCGCTCCTTTACAGAGTCATTTCATTTCGGAACGAGTTCAAGGAATCAAACTTTTCCAGAGTCGTTTCATTTCAGATAGAGTCCAAGGAATCGTTTCTTTTCAGAGTTTATGCATTTCGGACCGATTCCAAGGAAATTTGAAATGTGTTCGAGGGGTGGGGAGGGTAACATTTTAACTCCTGAACACTGTTCAGTTTCCGCTTCTTAACCCCTCCATCGATTTAGAATTTGAGCTCAAAATTTAAATTTAAGCATTTGCAAGCATTTAATTAGATACAAAAAATAACGCTTAAAAATAGTTGTTGGTTACTCTAAAGTTTAAGGCGTCCTCTATCGGTATTTTTTTAAATTAATCTTTAAAATTTATTTTCAAGGAAATATTGACATAAAGAATAGTTTTAACGAAAACGGCAGACGAATTGACCAATTTTTCCGTTTTTTAAAATAATTTGAAATTTGAACCTCCCCACCCCCATTGAACACAGTTCAGTTTGCTCTACTTAACCACTCCCAACGATTCAGATTTTCATCTCAAAATTTAAGTTTATGTCTAAGCTTCTAAGAAAATTTTATGAGATGCGAAAAATAACGGTAAAATATAGTTGTACATTACTCCAAAGTCTAAAGCACCCTCTATTGGCATTTTTTGAAATTTATCTTTATAATTCATTTTCAATAAAATACCGACATAAAGAATAGTTTTTGTGAAAACCGCAAATCAATCGACCAATTTTTCTGTTTTTTATAATCATTTGAATTTAAAACCCTCTGAACACAGTTAAGTTTGTGCTACTTAACTGCTTCCAACTATTCAGATTTTGAGCTCAAAATTTAAGTTTAAGTCTAAGCTTACAAAACCTTTAATGAGATGCAAAAAATAACGGTAAAAAATAGTTGTTCGTTACTCTAAAGTCTAAAGCGCCCTCTATCGTCATTTTTTGAAATTTATCTTTATAATTTATTTTCAAGACAATACTGACATAAAGAATAATTTTAGTAAAAACCACAAACGAATCGACCAATTTTTCTGTTGTTCATAATCATTTGAATTTTTGGACCCTAAACTTTAATGGCGCCTATCTCCTTCGGAAGACTTTGGGACCCTTGGTTTCCTATTTAAATATTGTTTGTCTTGATGTGTACTATTACCCCTTAAAGTTTGGACCATGAATTTAGAAACACCCTGTATAGTTGTTCTTGAATGCGCACATATCAATTTTTCTAATAAAATAACTTTTAAAAGGAAAATTTTGAGATAGCCTATTAAATTAATTTATTTTAGATTTCAAATTTACATTTTTATATTATATTGATTATAGAATTAAAATGCTATCTAAGAATAATAAAAAGACGTATAATCCATAATACTCTATAATCCACAATAATTATAATCCATATAATCCACATTATAATCCACAATATTCCATAATCCACAAAATCTTTGGCCCCAACTTCTGTGGATTATAAAACTTTGACTGTATTAGTATTTTTATTAATATTCTACTAATTATTATTATTTTTTTTTTGTTATTTAAAATAAAAGTGGAAGAAAATCTTTTTATTTTTATTTCCCTAAAACATCTTAATAAAGGTCTTAATAAATATAAATTCATTAAAAAACTGTGGGTTGCAATTCAACATGTTTTCAAATAATAATTGCATAATTCATATCATAAAATTATAAAAAACGGAAATTCAACATATTTATGTTCTGATATTTTATTATTAATGCTAGATAAAAAAAAAAAATTAGCACATTAGGAGTATAATTTCAGAAGATATTAATTAAAATATGAAAATGCAAGGTACAACTTGGTTATCCTGTTGACCAATCTCACCAAATTATACAAATCACCAAACAAATAGCGAAATTATAAATGTAGACATAATTTTTATTTTAAATGACGAAAAAAAAAATTAATTAGTAGAATATTGATAAAAATACAAATAAAAATCACTTAATGACGTTTTAAGTACATGTATCCTATTTAATGTTATTGAATGTGACATTCACAATCGTTCATTATTGGCATTTAATCTTATAGTTTGTCGAAAGTTTTTTGGTCGATGGGATAACCAAGTAAACACCAAATGTAATTTAACATCAGAAGCACTTTATTCTGAATGCATATAATTCAAAAACTTATTGTTCATGCTTGATCTGTAGGAATCCACTGTGTATGAAATGCGTCAAATGTTTCATTAAAATAAATGTGTGAGTCTGGTTATTTATTCCTTCTCAAAAAAAAAAAAATCTTTGTTTTATGGCCTATCTGATTTTGTTGCATAAATAGATGAGTTAATAGCCTTTATTACATCAGCCTGGTTTAAACTTTCCGTTGTTTATGAGTAAAATGTCTATGACAGACAGACACAGGAATGATCTTTTAAGGGTTCTGTTTTTATTTTTTCAAGTACAGATAACAAGAGATTTCACCAGACTAATTTTGTATTTATAATTCTCATTATATGCTTATTCCACATTTGTTGATATAACTTGGTATATAAATGCGTACTATATATACACCCTTAAAAATATACTGTGTATACTTAAATGTTTTTATTATTCTATATATTTATTATGCATGTGAAATTAAACGATATTATATTACAAATGTTTAGATATGTATATAACATAACAATGCACTAAAACCTATAAGGGGGGAATTTTTCTACAACATAATCCTGTTACAAATGGAAGAATTTCAAAGCACCAATGAAACGAACAAAATTTGAGACAGAGTATCTTAAAAATATAAATGATTACACCTTTTTTAATGGATGTTTAAAAGGGTATTTTTTCCCATACTCATTGGAATCACATAACAGGATTGACTGTGTGTTTGTAATACAAATATTTGCAATAACTGATAGAATTTATGTACATATTTATTTAATTTCTTAGTTTAAAAAAAGTAAAATGGCTAAAATCAGTGGTGTAGCTAGGATGGGTAACATCTGGGGCAGATGTAAATGGTGTCACCCCTCAATCCGTCATATCTTTTCAATCGCAATTTCATGTTATTATAACAAATGACCATTCTATTACTTATTTATATTTTGTCATCCTGCATTAAAGAAAAAAAACAAATAAAAATACAGCAGTGACTCATCACTCATCTATAGTCTACATAAGTTAATGTGGTGCCTATATGTAGAAGATAAGTGTTTCTTTTATAGTTTGCTTTTCACTGTCCACTCGTTGGATAAGTTGGTTTTTGTTTCCTGGTGCATATCTTATTTTGACGCCCCATTCTGTATAAATTTCACATTATCAAAGAAAAGAAAATTAACTCTAATTTGTTGTGCGCTAGAAATTACATTTTTTTCCAGAATTTTATTCGAAAATATTATAAAATCATGTGCATATGTTTGCAAATAAAAATTGGGTGACACCTGGGGCTCACTAGCCCCTCCCCCCCCCCACTTGCTACGCCACTGCCTAAAATAAAGTTAGATTTATCTCCATAATTGTAGCTAGTAATACAATGAGTGTTGAATTAAGGGTGGACATTCCCCCCCCTCCCTCTCCGCTGAAAATTTGAGATTTTGCGTTTTCAATGGTAAAAAAGTGTAATTTCTCCCCTGGAATTCTTGTGCCCCTCTCGGAGAAAAATGTCTGAATTCACCACTGAATACATTGAAGTTACATTATCATGTACCAAAGATTTAAAAACACTATGATCTTAAACAAGTAAGAAAAATCATGCGTTAAGCATAGATTATGAAGCACTTTCCAACACTTAATGAAATCTTTAACACAACTTTGTTATTTAGGGAAATAAATACTGTATAGCCAAATATACCTAAATATGTATTCCAGTACATTAGAACAGCCCTGTATTTCATATGTCAGTTCATATAATGGGAAAATTTAGCTCAGCAAGAAAATACCTAGTAGCTTGAAATTTCTTTTTCAGCAATTAATACTATTAGATGGAAACATACTTGAATATTTTTGTTCAGCCCTGTAGTTTACATTCTACCTTTATTACACGTCAGCATTAGGCTAAAATTTATTGTAAACTAAAACACTTTTAAAACAACTGAAATCACATTCTCATAAATTATCATTCATAGGCGTCCATGTACCGAATTCTTTGCGTGGCCCTGTATATCACTTTATCTATATTCTGCAAACATTTCTCAGTAAATTGAATGCAGCTCAGTGTAAATATGCATAGCTTATTTAAGAACCACGTTTAAATAATTTACGCTCATATTCAGTAACGTTGGTGAGCTCTTTTGGGTAGCCCTGTATATCAACTATAACATTTATACACACCATATAATGTGCATATATTTAGCGAAATACAAACGCGAATATCATAATTAAAATGCATTTCATCCCTCCATCAGCCATCATCCGACACATATACGGTACTTCGGAAAGAATATACTATTTGAAATCTTTTGTATGGCCCTGTAAATGCTATGTACTTCATATTATGCAAGACAGTAGCGTATAATTTATATTAAGCTTCAGTGACATATATCAATTTTATTATACATGAAAAAGCTCAATATATTTAAAATATGTCACACAATTCCCCCTTTTACCATTATCTAATGGAATTCTTTTGTGTGGCCCTGTAAATGAATAATAGCTACATTTTCACCTTATATTTTATAGAATGTATATTTTAATACGTTTGACAGGGTATAACATCTTTAAAGTTCCTTAGAAACGATTTTTCCCCATAGGCCGTAATGTAATAGGAAACTTTTGATTCGCCCTGTAGATAAACTAATCATGGTAGAAACTTCATTTTTGATAGAACTTGTGCTATGGTAAACGTCAATAACGTCCTAAAATTTCATGGCAATCCGAGTATATTAACGATTTTTTCCCATGAGCCATAATGTAATGGAAAACTTTTGATTCGCCCTGTAGATAAACTAATCATAATAGAAACTTCATTTTCAATAGGGTTCGTGCTAGGGTAAACGTCAATAACGTCCTAAAATTTCATGGCAATCCGAGTATATTAACGATTTTCCCCATAGACCGTAATGTAACGGGAAACTTTTGAATCTCTCTGTAGATAAATTAATCATGGTAGATACTTCAGTTTCAGTAGGGTTCGTGCTAGGGTAAACCTTAATAACGTCCTAAAATTTCATGGCAATCCGAGTATATTAACGATTTTTCCTCATAGGCCGTAATGTAATGGGAAACTTTTGATTCGCCCTGTAGATAAACTAATCATGGTAGAAACTTCATTTTCGATAGGACTTGTGCTAGGGTAAACGTCAATAACGTCCTAAAATTTCATGTCAATCCGAGTATATTAGCGATTTTTCCTCATAGGCCGTAATGTAATGGGAAACTTTTGATTCTCTCTGTAGATAAACTAATCATAGTAGATACTTCATTTTCAATAGGGTTCGTGCTAGGGTAAACCTCAATAACGTATAAAAATTTCATAGCAATCCGAGTATATTTACGGGAGTTAGAGCGCGGACAGACGGACAGACGGCCAGACAAACCGAATGCATAAGCACTTTTCAACTTTGTTGGAAAGTGCTAAAAATGAGCCCATACTGAAAAGTTAAATATATTTTAGTCAAGTTTTGTACAATATATACATTTGCTTACAGTAAAATCGGGATTAAATGGTAAGTTTAACCCTACAACTACTGAAAATGTTACTCAAGTCTTATTAAAATATTCTACATCAGAATTTTTATTTTAAACCATTTAACTTATTTTTGGTTGGCATATAAGTTTAGTTTTATTTAAACAATTTTCTGATTTATATTCAACTGTTAGCTGGTTAATATTTAAGAAAAACGCATTCTATTTTAGCTAAAGAAACTAGTGATATAACAAGCACGCAATACAAATATATTTTATGTGGAAAAAAATTATCTGGTTTTCAATTGTCTAAAGCAGCCATAATTCTTCTGGGTTTCTCTGTTTTATGCTTCGTCGTTTTTGGTACCTTATTTTGCCTCAAAAGTTTCATCAGATATCTCGTCGTAAACTTTAAGAATGCTAATTTTTTTATTTATTTTTTTCTTGCGATTGAATAACACGTTAAATAAAATATTGGGATGTGTAAAAAACAATGTTGGTTTCTGTTATTTTATTTCAAACGCAATTTATTTTAGGTGGTCTGAAACAGTTTTAGAGCGTTCTTCAAGTTCAGAAGTAAGTTATTGGAGTTTGGTATGTGAATTAAGTTCCATTTAAGCTTTGGATTTCTCATTGTTAAAAAACAGAACCTTGTTATTATCCTGTACAGGCACTACTCTCCTTCCATGCATGAAGTTTCTGTAAGCAATATTAACCATTTCGCGTCTAGTGTACTGTTAATAGTACATGTCTTATAATGGAGTATTGCTTTGTTTTAAGCAGTGGCGCAGCCAGAATTCGGTTCTAAGGGGGTTTTGAGTTTCTGATAAAGGTTATTTGAATCGCCGGTTAACAGAATCAGTACTAATTAGAATATTTACTGTATACTGAATACTTAAACTCAAAGAGCGTTTGTGTGTCCGGAAATTTTTTTTTTTTAGCATGAAGCATCTAAGAAAAGTAATTTAGTTCAAATAACCAATTTTTACTTAACTGATTCATGTAATATGCACTTTCACAATTTTAAGTAGAATTTTCGCCATTTATTTGAATCACTTTATTAAATGAAATCTGATTCAATAAAGTGGCGGATTCCGAAATGCGCCAAAACATTTAAATATTAAGTTTGGATTTCATTCATATAAGCAGCAATTATAGCGATCTTTCTCAGCTCTGGGAGGGGTTTTAACCCTAAAACCACCCCCTTGGCTGCGCCACTGGTTTTAAGATATACTTTTGCTACCCTTAACATGTAGTAATGTTAGCATACGTTTGTACATTTATTATATGACATCATTTATTGCAGGCATTTAGTAATAATAATAATTATTATTATTTACTTCATTCTCTTTACACTGTTTGCAATTCTTTTATTTAAAAGACATTTTATTGTATAAAATATAAAAATCACATAAAAATTTTATTTTTGTAATTATTTATTTAATGATAATAATAATAATACTTATTATTATTGTAATTTGCTAAATTCTCTTTTCGCTGTTTGCGATTCTTTTATTTTAAACATGTCTTTCACTCTTCAAATTTAAAATAAAAGTTAATTTCCTGAAAGAATCATGTGTAAAAAAGTATTAGAAAGTTGTAATATCAGTTAAATCTTGGTGTAATGAAATAATTTTCTAACCATCTCCAAAATCCACCTCCTCATCCTTAGCCTCTTGTCAAAGAAATGTTAATTGATTAGTATGCAAAACAACAACATTATCTTTCACACTGTGAAATATTCATTGAATAATAATTAATCTATTTGGATAGCTAGTCTTAATATTATTAATGTAAAAGTAATTTTTCCAAAAAATCGGATCCGAAAGAGTTAAACTGGGTATTACAAGTCACAATTGTGTTCATTTCAGATGACTGAGACATTTTTCGGCGGGAGTGATTTTTGCAATTCTGGAAAGGGCACTTTCAAATTCCGGAGAGAGAAAGCACTTCTAGGCGATTCATAAGCATAAAATCTTAAATGTCCTGGGGAGACATTTCGATGCTTCAGGGGGGGGGGGGAGAGCAATAAGTTTTATGCTGTATTGTAGTCAGTGTAAACAATGCTTCCTATGTTTTTCGTATTACTTTAAATTCGTTCTAAAATTATAAATTTTCCCATAGTTCTGCAACTGCATTAATGAATAAAAACTACAGTACTAAATAAATACATTAAAAAATCTGTCCTTCAAAATCCATTAATTTATTTAAAAATAGCTCCGGTTGAAAAATTCAATGATAAAAATCGAAATTATTTTGTAAAATCCCAGGTGAACGTCAAAACCTTCCAATATCCCTCTCTTCTTTCCGTAAATATCAAATAGACTCAAAATAAGAGACTTCAAGTGATAAAGAAAAATTGATCTCCGGACATTTTCTTCAGATTTATTGTGAGATGTTTCGTCTCTCTACATCGAAAAAATATATGTATCAAAGTTTTCTTTAGCAGAGGATTCTACTCTTTTGATATCGTAGAAAATTACGAATTTTCCCACAGATCTGTAAACTGCATTAATGCATAAAAACTACAGTACTAAATAAATACAGTCAACTCCCTCAAATCTGCACAGCTCGGGACTAGAGGTTGTGCGTATTTTAGAATTTTGCGGATTTCTGGTCATTGCTTTGTTTATATTTTTTCAAAAGTAATTTGAATGTAACTAATAATGAAATCAAATGTATAACGAATGCTTAAAATGTACTAAAATATTAAAATAAGTAATAAACTAAAATAATAAAAATTTTAATAATTTTTAAATGATTAAAATATTAAAAGCAAAGCTCAAGTTAATAATCAATAATGTACAGTTAAATATTCATTATAAAGATGAGATGCATTTTTCCTTAATTATTCAATGAAACTTGCCTCATAAAAGTACATTAATAATTCACATCAGAATCATAAAATAACGAAGCTTTATTTCAGGTTTAACCCAGACTTAATAACTACACTTCCATAAACGTTTCGGAAAGTAATGGAGACCTGTGCTGCACACAGAAATTTTTCTGTACACGAGGAAATGTTTGTGAATATATAGGAAACTTTTTATTACGAATCCAAAAGGTTTCTGAATGTATGTAGAACCTTTCTGAAGACGAGGATTATAAAAAAAAAAAAAAAAAAAAAAAACTAATTGTAGTAAAATTACTTGCAGGTGTATACATATATTATGAAAATATTTAGAATACATTAAAATATCTTAAAAATACATTAAAAATTGTTAATGTAATTTTAAGATTTTTCTAATATATTTTAAATAATTTCATATTGCATGTAATGCACTTGCAAGTAGTTTTAGTACAGTTATTTGTGTTTTTAATATGAATTTTTATTATTTACTTGAGATGAATTTAGCATTAGTTTTTAACTTTTATTTATTTAAAATTATTTTGTAGAAGAAGCTTAGTTTAGTAAAATGGATTTTGTAAAAAAACCAGTTTTATTTAATGAAATTTTATAACCGAATATGTTATAAATGATAACTGATTTATGAATGAGGTTTTTTAAATATTTGCTTGATTTTATTTTGCTTTTGTTCCTGAACTGTTACGTTGAAAATGAATCAGTATTTTTTTTTAAGAAGTGCTTTTCTTTAAATCAAAAACAGTATTATTTTTACTTATTATTTTAGTTCTTTATCAGCGTTTCTTTGTTGCACAGACATTTTAATACATAATATTCTGTTATCATTATTATTTGTGAATTGTAAATAAGGTGAATAAAATTTATGATAATGTAGACTCAATATCATATTTTTTTCACAGCATAATCAATGTATGAAAGTGTCTTATAACTTTTAAAAAATTGTGACCTACATTTTCTTAATACAAACTGTTCGTTAATCTAGAAATTTTCAAATTTTGCTTATTGTAAAAATAGTTAATTTTTTTGAAGCATTGAAAATAATAGTACGAAAAAAGTTAAAATATATTTTTTTTTTCAAAATTTCAGAAGAAAAATTTAACCATAAAAAATTAATAAGATTAGAAAATTGTTTAACATTGTCCGATACATTTAAATTGCTTATATCGTAATTTAATTTATATATAACAAGAAAATTCTGAAATATATAATTAGAGGGAAAATATTATTCCATGAAAACTATACATATAATTGAGTTATTGATATTTGTATCGTTTATTGATACTGACATATAAACGCTATTTTGAATTTTTTAAAACTTTTTGGAAAGCAGGAAAACAAATAAATCAATCTCATTAACTATAATGATTTATAAAAATAAATCCTAAAAACTGTAAGAATAGTTTATTTATTTTTTAATTCACATTATTGTATTTTTACATAAAAACAATGAATAATAAGGAAATAAAAATGTTATTAAATCTTCAGCTTGTTTGATAAAACGTAATACATGAACATTTCTTTTAAGTTATAACGCATTTAATAACTTTTTACGAAAACAATGTGATACGATAGGATCTGATGTGAAGGTTAATACGATGTTAAAATCATTATTAACATCATGTGCCCATACATATACAATATAAATATTATGAAAAAATGGAAACAAAGTGTGATACATTACAAAAATAAATAGAATAATAAATTTACTTTTTAGTATTGCAACAAAGAAAGTTAATAAAGAATTAAATAATAATAAATATTATTAAGTAAAAATAATACTATAGACGATTTAAAGACGCACTTACCAATAGTTAATACGAATGCATGTTCTACAAACAAGCGACATTCGTCTCCATTTTGATACAGACAAAATCAAACTGATTCTGTCTTTCAACGCGGGGGGAAAATAGTTGAGAAATTCCAGAAATGCACGCATGCGCTGGGGTAGAAAAGAGCGGTTTCTTCCCACATCGGAAATTAAACCCAAAAATTCAGGAGCCTTTCTGATGCTTTCGGAGAATGAAAGTAGCTCTGACATATCCGATGGTTACGGAAACATTTCTGTTAAAATAATAAACGTTTCAAATATTTTTTACAGTGTAAAAAAGCTTGATTAACACATAAATATATTTGGTAAGATTTTAATTATCACTGGTATCAGCAATATCTTGATTTTTTTCAAAAAAAATTTATTCTTTCTTCATGAAAAAAAAAATGATTTCAATAATCTTAACAAATATTACAAATTAAAAAAAATGTATGGCATTACTGATATAAAACTAAAAAAGTCAAATTTTGCACCTACATCTGAACTGAATATTTCGTAAATATATACTGGACAATTGCACCATAAAATTTAACTACTAAGAATGTATTTATTAAAAATACAACACATTGTTCAATGGTGCACAAAACAAGAATTTTAATATCAACTTGTACACTTAAAGTAAAATAAAAATATCAACGTTTTGCGCCGTCTTCAGGAAAATATGATAATGGAAGGATTAAGTTTGCTTCTTGATCGACAGATAATATTTCTAATAAATTAAAATCGAAATTAATTTCGATTTTAATTCTTTCTTAGTAGAATATTTCGTTGTTTACATCCGTAAATTATTTGCGGATTTTAGAAAGTTGCGGATTTGAGGGAGTCTGTTGTACATAAAAAACCTGTCCTACAAAATCATTTTTTTAAATGGCTCCGCTTGAAAATATTAATGACAAAAATTGCCATTATTTTGCAAATACCCATATGAACGTCGAAATCTTCCAATGTCTCTCTGATCTTTCTCTAAATATCAACAAGTCTCAAAATAAAAGAATTCAAGCAAGTAATAAACATTGATCTCCAGAAATATTCTTCAGATTTATCACAAGATCTCTCTACATCAAACAGCCAACAAGGAATCTGTATGATTTAAAGAAATATATACTTCTAAGTTTTCTGTAGCCAAGAAAACTGCTCTTTTTAATTTGTCAACAAACTTTTAAGCGCTAGTTTCTTATTTCTTGCTCAATGATTGACGAAATCTTTTTTTGAGCTAGAAAGACATCATCAGCATGTTTTAAAACAGAATATAAATCATATTTCAGATTTCTTGAGGTATTTTAAAAGAGACAATAAAAGTTCACAAATAACGAGTTTAAGAATACCCTTACGAAAATGGCTTTTAGAGTTCTGTAGAATAATTTTTATTGGCTATTAAAGCGCTCGAATACGCCATCTTGTGGAGAAAAGATGTAACTTCTCCATTCAGGATAACACCGTGTAAGCTCGTTACATTATATTCGTTTTAAATTTGTTCAGAATAATTATTCTTTTGCACAATTTCAAATTCCCTGTGACATTTGTTTTCCGTCTTTTATGACTATGTAAATATACGAATTTGAATATCTAAAACTTTAAATACATTTATAATAAAGAATTGTTTGAATGGTACTTTAACATTTGTTAAAGGGACAGTTATCGTGTATCGAAGGCTGCGAGCAGCGCCCCTATAGGCCGGTTTAGTTCCCAGTACAATAATGGCTAAAAGCTATTAGCCATATGATTAAAAGATATAGAAATGTCTGTAGAGCAGAAATTTCTCTTAAACACTTTTTATCTACAGGTATTTCGATTAAACTTCTACAGGTATTTCTACAGCTTTTAAACTAGTTTATAGAAAAATGGGCCATAATTCTATAGGGTTCTATAAAGCTTTTTCTATAGAAATCTAAAAGACATTTTCGTGTGGTTAGAGTTACTTTTATTAATTCTATCCAGCACATTAAGTTATAATATTGTTTGACATATAATTATAAACTGAACAAAGATAAAGTCTCGAAACTCAATCAGTGTGCCGTTAATGCATTTGCATAAACTGGTCTTTTCCCTTAACTGTCAGCGCCAATTGGACCCATCAAACCCCATTTCAATGTCAGCCGGTATACTTGTATACTTATTCTTCAAGAACAGTCAAATGTTTCCATTTGAGGGGTGATTCCGTGTTCACCCAAAACTTGCCAAGAAGTAAACACAATTTCAAAATGTTCCATTTTGAATAGGTTTCAAGTTTTAGGAATATAAATATGTAGTACTAGCAGAATTTGTCGGCTACTCTAATTAGTTTCTCTAAAGAAATCTTGAATCAGACGAAATACATCTTGCAAAAATTAGAAAAAATGTTCTTAATATCTAATCAAACATCTATAATTGTTGTTTTATTAATATAATCTTTCATTATCCTGGTCAAAGTCAATGTTGTCGACATAATAGACAAAATAGCTCTGAAATAATTGAAGGACCTATGTTTAACTATTTTTTAATGTCCTATCTTGAATTTCTCGCTTCTAACTAAACTTGATCTAAGAAATGGCGAAATACCTCAGAAACGCTAGAGGAATATTATTTAAAATAATGGTCAGAGAACTTACCAGTGATATGTCACATGAGGGATGAAAGCTAAATTTAGAAAATTATCCCTCCCCCCCAGATTTCCAACTATCACGTCTAGGCAGTAACGAACATTCCCTTCTCTATAAAATTTTCAAACATAAGGACTAATATTCATCAGAGGGCACTATTATAAAAAGCTGATCATTAATGATAGAACAATACAATTGCAAATTTTTTTTGAAAACTGCACTTTGGGGACGGGGGGGGGATGAGAGAAACTGAGGTGATGGAAGAAAAGTTCATAATATGAAAGAACGACCTGGGGGCTTTCCGAATTTTTTTACTAATACAGATTTTCGTTATTTCTAAGATAGATCACTTTCACAGATTCCATTGTAATATATTTAAATTCTTCACAGGTACACTACAGAGTAAAAACGTTATAATAGCTTTATGTGATACACTTAAAACGGAATATGTTTATGATGGAAATATGCCTTCAACAAAAAAGTTTATAGCCTAGGCAAAAGATGTGGCTTTGAATTATTCCGTTTAAGATTCTACCATTCAACAACTGTCTAAAATGGAATTTTTATGGGTTCTTTGTGATTTCGATTTAGTAGTTTTCAATGTTGTTGATTGTGCGATTCATAAATCCAGATACTCCGTTCAAGGGGGGGGGGGGTGTCCACGGTATACACTTGGTAATGCCACTGATTACATTATTTATATACATTATAAATTATATTAAATGACGCAGAATGGTTCAACAATAAGCATTAACATTAGATTAAATAAAATTTGTAATCCGGAGAATTTCTTACTAAACACATTTGTATACTAAAATTCCATCGCCACAAAAACAATTTGTTTACTTTCTATTCTTTGTAAAATGTATCTTCATTCCTTTATATATTAGATAGAACTAGTTATAGAAGATTATTAGATGGAATTATCTCCTTAAGTTTTCCTTATATTGTATTTATAATAAGTTATTTATTTTTTAAATGTTGCTATTTATTTTATTTACGATTTAATCTTTATACTGTTAGGAAAGGCATCTGACACACCTTTGATTCCGCTAACTTCAGATAATTGGGATTCTACTGCAGTTTTTAATACTATGGTGAGAATTTCATTACAACTTTTTTCTACGTTCATAATAAATTTTCGCGATAAGTTTATTTAAATTTTTTAAGGAAATGTAAAAACTAATTTAATTTATTTTATTGCAGATGTATAAAACCATTAATCTAACACATCACACCACTCAAAATATCTTCAATGTTTAAAACAGATGCAGCAAAATATTTCTTATCAGAACTTTTGAAAAAAGCAGCTTCTAACTCACAACCAGGAAAACCTTTTTTTGTGAGCTATGCAAGGTTTTCAGCCAAAACAGTCTTTTTTGTGTGAGGTATGCAACAAAGAATTATATCACAAGAGCTATTTAAGCAGGCATCTGTTAACTCATACTGGTGAGAAACCATTTGAATGTGAGGTATGCAACAAGAAATTCTCTCTAAACAGCTCTTTAAGCAGACATTTGTTAACTCATAGTGGTGACAAACCGTTTGCGTGTGAGGTATGCAACAAGAAATTTTCTGTAAAGAGTAATTTAAGCAGTCATATGCTAACTCATACTGGTGAGAAACCTTTTGAATGTGAAATATGCAACAAGAAATTCTCTCGAAAGGGCCATTTAAGCAGCCATCTGTTAACTCATACTGGTGAGAAACCGTTTGTGTGTGATATATGCAATAAGAAATTCTCTCGAAACGAGAGTTTAAACAGTCATCTGTTAACTCATAGTGATAAGAAACTGTTTGTGTGTGATACATGCAACAAGAAATTCTCTCTAAAAAGCTCTTTAAGCAGACATTTGTTAACTCATACTGGTGAGAAACCATTTGAATGTGAGGTATGCAACAAAAAATTCTTTCAAAAGGGCAATTTAAGCAGCCATCTTTTAATTCATACTGGTGAAAAACCATTTGTGTGTGTTATATGCAACAAGAAATTCTCTCGGAACGAGTATTTAAGCAGGCATCTGTTGGCTCATGGTGATGAGAAACCTTTTGAATGTGATGTATGCAAGAAGAAATTCTCTCAAAAAGGCAGTTTAAGAGGCCATTTGTTAACTCATAGTGGTGAGAAACCGTTTGTGTGTGATATATGCAACAAGAAATTCGCCCAAAAAAAGACTTTAAGCACGCATCTATTAACTCATACTGGTGAGAAACCGTTTGTGTGTGATATATGCAACAGAAAATTCTCTCTAAACAGCTCTTTAAGCAGACATTTGTTAACTCATAGTTGCGCGAAACCTTTTGTATGTGAGCTATGCAACAAGAAATTCTCTCAAAAGTGTAGGTTAAACAGCCATCTCTTAATTCATACTGGTGAGAAACCGTTTGTGTGTGAAATATGCAACAAGAAATTCTCTAAAAAGGGCAATTTAAACAGCCATCTCTTAACTCATACTGCTGAGAAATTGTTTGTGTGTGATATATGCAATAAGAAATTCTCTCAAAAGGGCCATTTAAGCAGGCATTTGTTAAATCATACTGGTGAGGAATCTTGTATGCGAGATATGAAAAAAGAAATTTTCTCAAATATGTAATTCAAGCAAGCATATGTCAATTCATTATGTTAAGAAACCTTTTGTGGGTTTCATATGCATCTAAAATTTTTCTCAGAGGTATGCCTTAATTCATATTGAAGAGAAACATTTTGTGTGAGAGATATGTGTTGCAAGATTTATTCAAAAGCTTTGTTTAAGGAAGCATCTGTTAATGTAATGCTAACAAAAAGTGTTTTATGAAAGATAAAAAAAAAAAAATTCCAAAAAAGCTATCTGTGCTATAATTTGTTCCTGTAATTTGTTGATTGAAGTTAACTAATCGTAGCATATTCCAGATGTAAAGAAATATTTCTTTCTGTTTGTTACAATGCACAAAAAATCCAGTGAACAACAAAAATTTGATTATTTAAACCATTAAATTTCCAGATCAGGAGCTATAACCACGAGCCCTTGCAAACATCATTTTATTTTTATTAGAAATCTCTACTTTTTTACACTTTTAAATCTAAGATTTTATAGTGATTAATAGTATTTAAATTTTAAAAAACTTTTTAAATTCTGGTTTTTCATATTTAAGTTCTTTGATGTTAAAATTGATTTTATTGTCAATGTTTAAGCTGAGAATATTATTTTTGAAATAGGTATGTCCCCCAGACTTACCCATAATATTGAAAAATTGTGTGTTAACTTGTTTGATACACTGTTTGTTATTTTGAAATGTAGAAACCGTCTGATGATATTTTAAATATAAGTAAAAAATGGTAAAATTATTTTAAAATTAGCTTTTCTCATCAGGCTTAAATTAAAAGAAAGTATTCTGATTTAATTGTCATGTCATTACTGATACCTTTTGTAATCTTTTAAGTTCCTTAATTTCATAATCGCTTAATCTGATTGTTTATTCGTAAGGGAATAACAGGCTGGTGAGATTTTTAAATGTCAATAAATATTGGAAAAAAAGAATGAAATATTTGCTTACCACAGCCATTTCCGTCTCTAAAAATTTCCATCGTAGTGAAAACAAAAATTATGTCTTCGATATAGCTCATCCCCATCTGACTATGAATTAACTCTTTCGAATTACGCGTATTACCATGTAACTGATGTAAGATACTGAGGTTTACTATGCCACATTCGTTAATGAATATGAATTATGTACAGTCAATCAAGGTAACTTTGCTCCACTTTTACGAAATCTTGTTCCATTATATCACGTGGAACCTTCACGAATAATTTGCGATGAACTGCTAAACACACCCTAGTGCATCTGTCTATATTTTTCTGATCAAAACTTTGCCATTAACTCAAATTATGTAGCAAATTTAATCTTTTTTTCTCTCTTGGACCAAAGTTAACCTGATGACTGTAGCATTGGTAATTTCTTCAGAAAGATGCTCTGTTACTACTTACTCTGTTACTGTATATTTGTTTATTCCATCGACCAAAAAACTGTCGTCAAACTATAAGATTACTTGCCAATAAACGATGATTGTAAATGTCACATTCACTGGACATTAACTACGTTACAAGTGTTTGTTATGTCATCAAGGGAATTTTAATTCAATTTTTTATTTGTATTTTTGATTATGTTTTGCTAATTTATTTGCTCTTCCGTTAGTTAACATAAAAGTTACATCAATTTATATAATTTGGCGAAGAGTTTGGCGATTTCTATAATTTGGCGAAATAGGTCGAAGAGATAGCCACGAAGTACCTATGCTCAAAATAATTCCATGTTATTATAGTGTATGTGTAAAATCGTTTGTGATTTTACTTTGCATTATTTGAAGAAATTATTGAATGAAATGAGTAGGAATTTCTGAGGTCTCCTAAAACATGCTTTCTGTAGAATAGAGAGTGCAAAGTATTTGTTATATGTTTACACTTCGTATAGTGTCGGTTGTAAAATTTCTTATTTTCAACAAAAAAAAAAAATTAATTTGGAATAGGCAACCGCAACAAAATCGATTAGTTTTTTCCAATATTTATGAGTGTTTAAAATTCTCCCCTCTGTTCACAGTTCAATTTTCACTAGTTACCCGATCCCAATGTTTCCAATTTTGGGCTTAAAATTTAAGTTAAAGATTAAACTTTAGTATAACTTGAACTACATGCACAAAATAACGGTAAAAAGTAGTTGTTCGTTATTCTAAAGTCTAAAGCGCCCTCTATCGACAATTTTTGAACTTAACCTTTAAAATTTTTTTCTAAAAAAATTGTGATATAAAGAATGATTTTAGCGAAAACTGCAAAAAAATCGACCCTTTTCTCCGTTTTTTATCATCGTTTGAAGTTTTGGATCCCAAACTTTAATGGCCCCTAGCTCCTATAGAAGACGTTTGCGCCCCATGGTTTCCTATTTAATAATGTTTGTCTCTATGTCTACTATCACCCCTCAGAGTTTGTCGGTCTGGTAGCGAAACACCCTGTATAATATTTGTTCCTGTTGTTATTTAATTTACCTCTGAAAGAAAAATTTCATACATAAAAAATTCAGTAAAATTATTTTTATACATTAAGCGTGTTCAAAAATAAAAGCCAGAGGTTACCATAGCAACAAAATTTAATTGACGGTGCTTAATTGGACTTTGAACTTGAGAAAATATTAATGAATTTAAATTTGAATTTCGGTTTAAATCTGAAATTTCGATGGTTAAATTTGAATATAAATGCATATAAATATCAATATAATGAAATTATACTTAAAACAAACTTAAGCTGACAAAACAAAGAGATATAATTTATCTAAACACGTTGAAATGAAACTCTTTTCCTTTAAAATGCATTTGACATAAAAAAAACATGAATTTGCTTTTCACCGCCAACCGATGATAAATCGCCAAATAACGAAATTTTCAATAATTTTTTACGGACAGGGTTCGGAGGTTCCGCCGAAATTTTTTTAATAAATGTATATATCCTCATGAGAAGAAAATTCTGTAATTTTTTCAGATTTTTCGGAGTATTCCCGTATGGAGACCTTCCTTGTTAGAGAGACTCGCAACTGCCTTTTCGGGATCCTCAGCGGTGGCTCGTGGGCTCTTTGTAGGTATCCAGTTTCTGCACGTAGTCGGGTAGAATCGAGAAAAAAGCTCTTTGAGTCGGGTGGTATTCATGTCACTTGGGCCAGACTCTTGAGTGCAGGACGTCGTTTGGCAGTGCACGTCCGATTGCAGGCTGGTGATGGCGTCACATGGGGAAACCCATATCATGTCCGCTTGCGCATCCGGGGTTTCCTGGCAAGAGGTAGTTTTTCTACCAAGTCAACGTTTTTTCAGAAGGCAGTACGATAAAGAACTGACTTGTATCACGCTACAAACTGTGCGGATAGAATTCAACTACCTTCTGGACGTGTGTTATGCGCAAAGGTGCATACATTCGTATAGTGAACATAAAGCTTGGATATTATGCAGTTAGTTTCATATATCAATCATACTGGTATACATAAAATGTTTGAATAAATCAGGCAGGAAAGGAAAAGGAATGATTCATTTAAAGTAACCTATACATGTAATTCATATATGAGAATGGCAAAAATGCTAAAAATTTCAAAATTATTGTTTTTTCCAACATATTCCGAGAAATCATGTTCTCCCTGCTTGTTGAAAAGGGGTAAAAAAAAATTTGAATCTCGGTGAGGATTTTAGATAAATCACCTTACCACATAATAAGAAATGGAGCAGAATTGAAAAAAAACCACCTTTAAATGACCACTTACCTAAAAACATCCAAAGCCCAGCTTTGATCCGAAAAGCTGCTGCAAATCGCTTTGGTATGGATGCCACAAGTTCTATGTAGATGACCGAAGATAAATAGTATTAGTTGTTCAAGCAGCGGTCATGCAAATTCGGGACACTAAAAACTGTTTGTTTTTAAGTTCTGTGCTGCCGTTGAATAACACCCGAAATGTGCTCTGTCGGATTAAGATCCGTCGAGTAGGTAACCAGGATGTTAACTGGAGTTTAGTTTACTGGTTTTAGTTAAGTTAACTGGAACCAGGATGTTAACTAGTATTACTAGCCGCCTTTGGCGACCAGTTTGGTCTTTCTTGAATGTATACTAAGCATTAAATCATATGGTTTTTATTCATAATTTATTTTAATTGCTCAATTTTTTGCCAAATTAGAAGATTCTGTTAGACAAATAGATACAGATGTCATATACGCACCACATTGCCGCGATTGCAACAAAATAGCAATTATATGTGCCTCACATGGTAGCCCGGATATTGTTATTTATTTATTAATAATTTGTTTGTTTATTTTCTTTTTTAAATGATATAAATTACTTTATTCTATAATTATTAACTAAAATTTTTTTATTTATTATTTCCTTTTTAAAATAATCGAAATTAGTTTAAAAATATGTATGTAACTGGTATTTGAAAACGAAGTTCTCGCGAAATTGGCGTCAGAAAAATAACGCGCCAATGTGGTGTAATAATAAAATCCTTTCACTCATTTCATTTACAATACATAGCTTTAATTTGAAACTGAAAAGTTAAAAATTCATGACTTTTATTTATTTATTTTTAGTAAAAAAAAACAGAAAAAAATATATTTAAATGATATTTTGAAGCTTCATAATTGCAGCGAAGGTACAAAACATAAATAAATCCAATATACCACAGCTATAATCTTATCAAAGAACTTTTGCATAGTAACCCATAAGATGCCCTTCATTTGGACGTTGCCATTAAACAACTAACAAAAAATCGTGATTTTAGTACCACATACGTTAGCGTAATATATATATATATATATATATATATATATATATATATATATATATATATACAAGGTGTTCCTAAACTCGTGGTACATACGCTAAGGGGTGATAGAACACATCAAAACGAATAATAGTAAATAGGAGACCAAGGGTCTCAAACGTTTTCCAAAGGAGATAACCGCCATTAAAGTTTAGAGTCCAAAATTTCAAATAAACATAAAAAGCGGAAAAAATGGCTGATTGATTTGCGGTTTTCACTAAAACTATTCTTTACGTCGGTATTTTCATGAAAATAAATTATAAAGATAAATTTCAAAAAATACTCATAGAGGGCGCTATAGGCTTTGGAGTAACGAAAAACTGTTTTTTGCCGTTATTTTTTGCATCTGATCTAATGTTTTCGTAATGTTAAACTTAAACTTAAATTTTGAGCTCAAAATCTCAAGAGTTGGGAGTGGTCAAATAGCACAAACTTAACTGTGTTCAGAGGATTCAAATTTCAAATGATTATAAAAGAAGGAAATATTGGTCGATTGATTTGCGGTTTTCACTAAAACTATTCTTTATGTCGGTATTTTATTAAAAATAAATTATAAAAATAAATATAAGAAAATGCCGATAGATGGCGCTTTAGACTTTGGAGTAACGAACAACTATTTTTTGCCGTTATTTTTTTCATCTGATTAAATGTTTTCGTAATCTTAGACATAAACTTAAATTTCGAGCTCAAAATCTTAATAGTTGGAAGTGGTTAAGTAGCACAAACTGAACTGTGTTCAGAGGCCTCAAATTTCAAATGAATATAAAAAACGGAAGAATTGATCGATTCGTTTGTAGTTTAAAACAAAACTTTTCTTTATGTCAGTATCTTCTTAAAAATAAATTTTAAAGATAAATTTCAAAAAATTCCGTTAGAGGGCGCCTTAAACTTCACAGTAACCAACAACTAATTTTAACTGTTATTTTTTGTATCTAATTAAATGCTTTCAAAAGCTTATTAAATGTTTTCGAAATCTCAGATGTAAACTTAAATTTTGAACTCAAATTTTGAAACGTTAGAGGGGTTAAGAAGCGCAAATGGAAATTTGTTAAGGAGTTTAAATTTAACCCTCCCCCCCTTCTCGATCACAGTTCAATTTTACGCTACATAAATACTTCCAACGATTCAGAATTTGATCTCAAAATTTAAGTCTAAGCATTTGAAAGCATTAAATGAGATATAAAAAAACTGTTAAAAGTAGTTGTACACTACTCCAAACTTTAAGGCGCCTTCTATCGAAATTTTGTGAAATTTATCTTTAAAAGGTATTTTCAAGAAAACACTGATTTAAGAAGTAGTTTTAGCAAAAACTGCAAACGAATCGACCAATCTTTCCATTTTTTATAATCATTTGAAATTTGAACCCTCTGAACACAGTTCAGTTTGTGCTAATTAACCATTCCCAACTATTCAGATTTTCAGCTCAAAATTTAAGTTTAAGCCTAAGCTTACGAAAACATTTAATCAGAAGCAAAAAATAACGGCAAAAAATAGTTGTTCGTTATTCCAAAGTATGAAGCCCCCTCTATCGGCATTTTTCGAAATTTATAATTTATTTTCAAGAAAATACTGTCATAAAGAATAGTTTTAGTGAAAACCGCAAATCAATAGACTAATTTTTCCGTTTTTTATGTTTATTTGAAATTTTGGACCCTAAGCCTTAATAGCGGCTATCTCCTTTGGAAAACGCTTGGGACCCTTGGTTTCTTATTTACTATTACTCGTCTTGATGTGTTCTATCACCCCCTAGCGTATGCACCACGAGTTTAGGGACACCCTGTACATAGATGTTTCTGAAACCAAACGAGCACAATTTGAGTCCTATGACGCGGAGCGTTGTCTTGCACGAAGAATCCATTTCGGAAGATAGATAATATGGAATAAATAATGTAAATGATCCGCAGTGATGTTCAGATAGTGCGTGGTCTGTTCTACAACAAACACAGGTCCCAGGGAGACCCATGAGAACATTTTCCAAAGCTTAACAGCAAACTATTGACTGAAAAAGGCCCGGATGATAATGTTAAGTCTATGGGGGCGTTCTTTTCAAATATCTCGCTTACATTCTAACATTTTTAATATGATTTTTTTTCCATAGGATAGCTTAGGACGATCTACAACCGTTCTAGATTTTACATTTTCGATTTTGATTTCAGATTTAAAAAAAATTACTTTAACTTTCGAAACCGGTTCTGAAACTATCATAATATAAAAATATCTAAAACCAAAATCGAAAATGTTAGAACTAGTCCGGTTGTCGATACTTAACTATCATATGCAAGAAAAAACCTGTAAAAATAATAATATTGGAGTTAAATATTTGAAAAGAACGCCCCCAAAGACTTAATGTTATCATCCGGGTCTTTGACAGTCAGTAGTGTGGGCTGTTAATGTCGCCACAATTGGCCTGTGTATGATCTGCTGTAGAACGAGGATTAACAGTTCACATAGAAGTCGGCGTACCCAATCACCTGCTATCAATGTGTCGAAGGATAAGTCGTGCTTCATCCAACTCTCTCCCTATGTTCCATGTTCCCGGAGCTAGTGTAGAAGTATTAGTCGATGATTTTTGGTCAACAGGGGTACATGAGTAGGACGTTAGCCCCGTAGTGTCAATTGAACTTTACCGTAATTTTCTGCGCATAATCTGCGGTTTAAACAATTCTTTTTCAACCCTGAAATTTTATTTTGTAATCGAAGTCAAATATTTACCAAGATATAAGAAGTTACATATAATTTAAAAATACTTTAGGGTCGAAAAAGAATTGTTTGATCCGAGGATTATACTCAGCAAATTACGGTATGCTCCGAAAAATTTCCACTTGAACCTGCATTGTCTTAGGATGTAAATTGAGCCAGTCTCTGCTGCCGATTTTGCTTTACCAAGTGTGTGTGTGTGTGGGGGGGGGGGGTCGACTTCCTGTTTGATGATGCCTGGGCGACCAACGCGATGGCTTCGACTGGTGGTTTCATCGCCAAGAAAATAAGTTTTAATCAATCGAACAGCTATAAAAAATTCTTAAACACACCATAAAGCTGTGCAAGGTGACGTCACGAATAGGTTTTTGCTGCTGCTGTAGGACAACCATCGCTACCTTTATCAATGCTTCAAATGCTTTTTGTGATTGTGTGTCCTACAGCTTTCTTCATTGTTCTCCGGTAAAAGTCACGTGATGTGAACTGCTCTTCAAAATATATTAAAATGCTCGAAGCCCTTCGAAAGAATTCAGACAGGCGCATAAAGGACGTCCAAACGCAGCGGCATGACATGTGCATTCATTGTAGAAGAATGTTTTTTTTTCGCCTGATGAAAGATTCAGTTCTTTCGAAGGGCCTCGTGCATTTTAATGAAGTTTATGGTGTGTTTAAAAAGTTTTTATAACAGTTCGGTTTCATCGCCATTCATCTACTTTGCACAAATATTAACAACGATGTGTCCCGGAGAACTTATGAGACATGCAATTTCAAAGTGACTCGTTTTGGGTCGTCGGCCGACTGAATTGGGTCCTCTGTCAAAGAAGCTCAGATCAGCTGCCTTTACCCTTCATAAGCGCAAATATGATTTCCGAGACTCCCTAGCAGCATTTAAGTACCATTCCCAACGGATTATGCGACTTCCATGTCATTCAGGCAAGTTCATTGCAAAATGTGAGGGGGGGGGGTCATAACATTTTGGCTATTGAGTGCATGTTATGGAATCTCCCCACAAGTTTGGCAAAGGTGTATAATAGTTTTTTAGAAATGCAAATTATTATAATCTGTAAATGGTTTTATCAGACATTTGAAATAATCATAAATTAAACGAGTTTCGTTAAATAATATGGTCATTTTTTATAAGTGTTTCATATAAATTCTATTTTTAGCTAGATTTTATAAAACAATTTTTATCTTTTTTTGTCAAAAATAGCGAATTTTTAAGTTTTATTTACAATCATTTTTAAGACTTGTAAATTTATTTCGTAAATAATACTTCATTGACAATTTCCAAACATGGAATTGCTACTACAAAACTAAGTAAATTGCTATAAATATAAATAAAATTACTATGTATAACAAATAAAATTTATTACTCACAAAAATGAATTAAATGATTTTTTTACAAACTATTATCATTCATTATTATAAAGATAATATTACAAAAAAACCCTGCAAAATATTTTTTTTGTAGTTGTTGTTCAGCTGTTCATTTCTTTCTTTTGAAAAAAAAAAATTCAATCTTAAGCAGCAAATTTTGCAAGCAATTTTCCAATGCAGCTCGAGATAGCATATCATCTTGAAACTCCATTTGAACTCTTGTCAGAAAAGTACAATGTGTGAAAATCAGAATCTGACCAAGTAAGTACTCGCCTTACCAATTAATAACTTTCTATAGTTTATTTCATCTGGGTATTAAATTTTACAAATTGTGTGATACAGTAGAACCTCGATCCATCGTTTTTCAAGGGGTTCAGGAAAAAAACGATGAATGCGAAATTAAAAGTACGAAAAAGCACAATGTTTATGTATATTACAAATTTTAATTTTTTTCGCCGAAATTAACCTTTATACTATATTAATTTTTTATAACAATATTCCGTACTTAGTTCAACTTATTAAATTAAAATCTTGTTTCTAGATCTAATCTATTAATCTTTATGGAAACGATATAAATTCTCAATTCGCCTTAAAAAACATTTATTCCAGTATACGTAAATTTAAAAAGATGGTTCTAAATTAAAAATATTCTTAATTAAACTTTACTTCATAATATTCCAAATAAAACTCATTTTTTCTATGTTTTTATCAACCCTTTTTAAGAAAGTCTTATTAGATTTATTCCAAAACCATACATTTCAAAAAATAGCATTATTTTTATTTATTTATTTTCCTTCCTTCAACATTCGATATGTGTGCATTTCTTTTCTTTTTCTCTTAAAATTAATCGTCTGCAGAACTATATCGTTTGCACACGATATTTGAAATCTGAGTCGATTATAGGTTAAATAATATTTTTTTAAAAATAAAATTATCGTCTGAATGGAATAAAATCTCGACCATGGACATGAATTACTTTTACATGGAAATGTGATGGTTCGAGAGTAGAGAATTTTCTAGAACTTTCTTTTAGATTTAAGAAAGGAAGCTCGAGGGGAGAAGGAAGATTCTTGTTTTTTTTTCTTTGATGAGCACGACTTACGGCTTGTTAAAGTAAATGATGGAATATTTTTTTGGTTAAAGATAGTTTGCAAAAGGAGCCTTTCCCTCTCTCATGACTGCAGTTTAATAAAGTAACTTGGAGCAGCTAACGAGTAATTTATTGGATCCTCTACATTTATTAGCCTCCGATGCTATTCCTTTCATTTTTCAATCTTTTTCAGGCTAAAAAATGTCGTGTTGTCAGCCCTGAATTTTCTATTCAACCGATTTTGATAATTATTTTTTTAAATAAAAGCTATTTATTTGTTGTTGTGCCCATTTTAGCTATTTTTTAATTTATTTCCATTTTTATATTTTATTTTTAATTTTAAATGCTTTTTACGATGTGTTTTAAATATGGTGGCAACTCAGTTTAGCTTTTCTCTCGATAATAAAAATTTATTTTCCATTATCACTTTCCAAGAGTCAGAAGCTTTATTTCATCAGTGAACATGTCCTCGCATCTAAAAGAAAAAAGCCAATTGTTTTCGTAAAATTTAACCACAATAAAATGATTGCGTATAATTATGCACTAATTGAGGTAAAAAAATATATTTACTGACAAATAATAATAATAATCTAAACAAAATAACAGAAAATAACCTATGATAAAAATTAATGTCTAAAGAAAAAATTAAAATGAGGAAAATGATGTCATTCAGCAACCAGATAAATGGGAATTACAATATTATTACGGATGCCTTTTTCATATTACTAATAACAGTAACTTTAAAAAAACATTTGAAGAGAAAATGACGTCATTATTTAAAACATCGCATTTTTACTCATAACGATGTTACATTTCAATATTTCTTTTCTTTATGGACACTGAAATTGAGATTTTACTTTCAGATGACTTCAGTTGGTGAAAATAGTGTCACAGTAAAAATGAAATTATTTTTTTTTCTTAATAAGACTATTTTTCTGTGAGTGCATATAAAATAAAATTTCTGGATTTCGTCAGCACTCAGATTATAATTTTAACTGAAGATGTGCGAATATTTGCATGCAAAATTATAACTGGCAAACTTAACATTAAGTTTGGAAATACATTTATTATATATTGATTCAATTATGTAATTACTTTTGCTTTTTTTAAAACCAAATCGATCGAGTCTTTTAAATATTTCATTCGTCGAATTCGATGGGATTCCACTCGTTTTATTGTTAAAATGCATTTCCTTTTTCTCAGCGTCTATAAAAAAGAGTTTAAACTAAAGAAAAAATCCGTTTTTGATGAATCTAGTCAATGAAGAAGTAGCATGTCAAATTGTATCTCTTTATTATTCCGCAGTTCCAATGACTCATAGAGAATTTGCTAATCAATTGGGTATTCCACGCCGTTCTGTTTGCTATTATATTGATAAACACAAGAAAAATGAAGTTAGTTCATTGCATTCTAAACGGGGTCGCCCTTCTAAAAGACCTCTATCGATTTTTTTTCTAATTGGAGGCAAAATTGAATTTTGCAATGGCAGAATCTACATTCAACTTGTTTACTTATTATTTTTTTCTCGCTTGCTATGACTTCTGTGCGGTAGAACGGGGACCCCGGCGATGATGTTTCTAGCTTCTAACTTTAAAATGTCACATGTATTTAAAATGCAGCGCAATATATACAGTATACTATTAAATGCTTATTTGTTGCTTATTAAACTGTAAAAGAAATAAATTGAAGTTATAGAAAATTGATATTTAATTTAAAAAAATCAATAATAGTGTTTAAATCTTTGTTAATTTAAGGGGGTCCGGGGCCCAAAAAAAATTTTTTTTTGCTATTGAAGGTAGGAATTTGAAATTTCTTTTGGAAATCAGGCATGTACTGAGTACACCAAAACACATCATAAAAATTTTCTAAAATTTAAAAAAAATTTAAATTTTTAAAAATTTTTAAAAAAAGTGGGATAGTTTAAAATTGATATAACTCAAAATATTACTGATGGAATTTCAAAATTTTGTCACCTAATTAAACAGAATTATATTTCTTTTAATTTGTCTTCGGCGTTTAAAAAAATAATTATTTAAAAAAAAAAAACAAATTTATAGTGAAAATTAACATTTTTTCAATGTAATTTTTTTTAAAATTTTCATATTTTAAAAAATATTCATTTTTTTAAAATTTGCCGAAGACAAATTAAAGTAAAATGTTTGAAAATATCACGTTTGAAATTTCAAATCTCTATCTTCATTGGTTTTTGAGTTATATCAATTTGAAGATGACAAATCGTCAAAAAACACATCATGGAGAAAAATGCGTTTAAAGGTGAAAAGAAAGAATTACTGTTTATAAAATGTTCAAATACCTCTCAGAAGCTTTCAGATGCATGACTGATTTATTATCTCACTTTACACTTTTGATTTAATAGAATTTTAGCAAATTTACATTTATTTTTAAAGCATTTGAAAGCCTCTGTGGACGTAATACTTTTTGGAGATGACAAGCCGTCAGTGAAGAATAAACAAAGTTTTTCCATATTCTTTCACAATTTGCATAGACAAAGTACTACAATATTTGAAAATATTATGTTTATGCTTTAAATTCTCTATAATTATTAGTTTTTAGTTGTTATATCAATTTTAACCCTTAAAATACAGAAAAAAAAAAAAAAAAAAAAAGAAAAAAAAAACATGAATAATAAACAATGTTTACAAAAAGTGCATATACCTGCTAGAAGTATCCAGGTGCATAACTAACACCTTGTTTTACTTTGTATTTTTGATTTATTTTAATTTTAGCAAGTTCTACTTTTTTTCTGTAGTTTTTAAATGCTTCTGTAGATTTAAATAATGCTTTTCTCACATGTCGAGTTCTTATGCGCTTCAGTGCAATTAACGAAGTATTAGCAGGTGATAGAAAGAATGTTTGCAGTGCGTTTACAGATGATACCCTAACACCATGATTAAAATCAGATATGCCTCTAGCTGCAGCAATATCTACTCGCATTTTTGATGCATTAGAAACTTTGGGGCAACGTCCCCAAATCACATTGTGCAAAGATTCATTACGGTTTTGTGTTTGACCTTTTGTACACTTTTCTAATAAAGCGTCTGAAGCTAATCTTTGGAAAATCGGCATCATTTTAGCTACAACATCTTCTCGTAGAGGTGTTCTAATAGAAATTTTATGAGCAGGAGGCTTTTGATTTAGAAAAATTGCACGATTATAGAAACACCATGAATCTTCTGCTAGAGGACACTTTGAGTGTTTTGGTTTTTTATCGGTTGAGCTACAGTGCTGCAAAATTGCATATATATCTTTTTTCATATCGGAAATATTTCCCCTATTACGTATTATTGCATTTCTATAGTATCGAGTAACTTTTTTAATTGTTGCTTCTGAAAGGCTTCCATGTTTTTTCCTCCGAGTGTAACACCTCTCGATTTTTCCGTCTCTACAAGTTTCCGTAATGCAGTCCCCATTCTTTTTCCAACATGATTGATGCACTCTGTTTTTGTTAGAATAGTTTCCTCGCCGTAAACTTTTAAAGCTTGAAGATCATGAAATGCTTTTGCATCTCCATCTGAAACGATTTCTGTATAACGAAAACCAAGATTCTCTGAACGACGCCACAATCTCACTGCCATTTCGCTTTCCATTCCACCAGATGTTCCTTCATAGTTTTTATCAGAATATGGAGCATGACCTTCGTACCATGCCATAAATTCTGCAGAATCTTTTCCAAGAGCATTTGCAGTTTGTGTGCAGTTATAGCAGATTTTTGATAACACTTCGTAATCTATCACAAATCCAGTTAGAACGTCTATTATGCAACCAACCGAATAGTTTGAAGTATGTCCTCTCTTATGCCAGCTTGCATCGTAACTCACTGCAATATCTGCAACAGCTTCACTCGAAACAAAGTGAGATTGTTTTACTTTAGTGCGAACATTTTCTAAGAGCTCACATGTACTCTTTACACATGAAGAATGAACCAGTTTTAAATGTCGTGTAAAAACTTTCGAATCCATGCAATTCAAATTCATATTGTATGAAAACTTTTCCAATGCTGCATGACCTTTACCGATTTCTGTTATTGCAACTACAGCTCTTCGATTAATATCGAAAGCATTTTCTTTATCTGATACTTTATTTGAGGTGCTATTTGTAAATCTAAATCTACAATTGTTACAAATAACTTTAATGTTTTGTGCAAACCCATTAGGTTTACTAAATTCAACTTCTAAAGATGATTCTGAGCATTCTTTACAACTAACATTTGATATAATAGATTGTAAAACAGTTTGTTTTATAATGATATAATTTTCTTCTTGGGCTTCAATATAGTTTTTTTTTTGTAGGCGATGGCATTTTTCTCTCATCTAACCGCTTTACTACAGTCATTGCAGGTTCTGCATTAAAACAAACTGATTTATTTCTCTTTTTTTGCATAGCTTCAGATTTCTGAGCAGTAGATTTTCGTTTTCTACCCATTGCTATAAATATTGTTTTAAATTTTCTAAGAAATGAATAAAAATGTTCAATTTTATGAAAACATATGAAAGTTTGCTTCTGTAATCAACACATAAACAATGTCATTATTTCAGGCATAATTTCAGTTATCAAAGTCTTATATTCATTCCATATTTACAATATATTTCTCCTATAATTTCTAGGAATATATTGACATATTTATAAAATTAAAACATCTGCATTTTAAAATAATTTAAAAAACAAACACGATAAGATGCAAGTCACCAGAGTCAGCGTAATAAAAGTTACCATGAGGAAGTTAACATTAGCAATTTGCTTCCTTTTTTGGCGTTGATTCAGTCTTTATAATAAACTATTTTTACTTATTATCTTATGCTACAAGTATATTTCTTAACATCCAATATAAATCATTTAAAAATCTTGACAATATTCCAATTAATTTCCGTCCAAACAACACATGAAAAATGAAAAGCATGCGGAACCGCGGAACAGAAAATATTGTTTACATTTCTCCCTCCTTTGCATCTCATAGAAGTAGAAGTAGAAGTTTATGTGAATGAATGAATCAATGAATGAATCAAGATAAATAATTTAAAATTTGATTCACAAAATAAATAAATTTAATTTTAAAATGCTTGTTTACATTTTACGGATTATTTGTTTACGAAAACAAAGAAGCTCCATAGCAACCGCGCAGGCGCTATGGCGATAAACCACATCCATCGCAGTGAATCAGCTGAATTTGCAAAACAGTACTTAACAAAAACTACTATATCTTCGGTTCTAATTAAGATAGAAACATAATTGAAACGGCATTTTATGCAGAAATAACCAGAGAATTTTTTAATAAAATAAAAAAAAAATCAAAAATTTGAAGATTTTTGGGCCCTGGACCCCCTTAAAAATAATAATAATAAATTTGCTAGATATACAACATTGTTCGGATCAATTTCTTTGATTTCATATGCATACATAAAAGTTCACGTAGTTACAAATGCCGTCTTCGCCATTGTTTACAATT
Source organism: Maratus speculifer (assembly GCA_964019185.1). Classification (NCBI taxonomy): domain Eukaryota; kingdom Metazoa; phylum Arthropoda; class Arachnida; order Araneae; family Salticidae; genus Maratus; species Maratus speculifer. The sequence goes on from OZ025296.1 coordinate 358,155,305, forward strand.
TTTGCATTACTACACATTTCTCCTATGTTTAGGACATCACATGTCACAACAACTTGATCAATGGAAATATAAGCGCATCCTCCGCTATATACAACCACTCTCCATCTGTATTATTGTCACCATCATCAACAGAAACAGGACAAATGAGTTATTTTAGTATAAAAGAAGTAATTCCAGTCTGTATGTCATATGGATTCACATTACTTTCAATTTTCAACTAAAAAGAAACATTTTACAACGATGAATGCGGGAAAAAGACTTTTTAAAGAACGATGTATGCGGATTTCGTTAACACTATTTAAGCGTAATTTGTACAGGGACTGTAGAAATAAAACGATGAATGTGGGGAAACGATCTATGCGGGAACGATTGATCGGGGTCTTACTGTAGTAAATTTCCGTCTTGAATTTATTCACCAAAAGTTATAGCTTAAAATTGAAAATAAAATATTTTTACAACATCGATAATTTTATAGTGTCGGAGCGACCTTCTTACTCGTACAGCACGGCTACTTTATATCCCATTTCCAAACTCCGACGAAAAAGACAAGGTCCTACAGCACGGCTGGTATAAGTTCCATATGCCCATTATAGTATATATCCCACTCAGCTAGATGAAAGGCGGGGCTAAAGGCTGACACTTAAGAACTGAAGTGAGAACAGAGAAAGTAGAACGATTGTTGTCGTTCGGAGAGAACGACGCGAAATGACGAATTCTGATATGATGAAACGTTGAATTACGATTTTTGAAGTGTCTGTGGTTTTTTTGTAAATATTCTTCTGTAAATAATATTTTTTTGTAAATATTTAATAGTTAATAGAAGTTCTAAAATTTTAACGGTGTCAGAATCGACTTTATGTCTCTCAGTTTACTTATGATTTCAAGAACTTAAGATTCTACAATAGTATTCATACTATTTTTTTTCATTCATGCTATGCGTTCATGTTACATGCATGCCCACCCTCATTTTAAAGATAAAAGAAAAATATTTGAATATATTAAAATTTAATTGTTAAAATTACGCAGTATTCACAATGTATTAATTTAATGGTTTTATAAACTGTAAATGGCATAAAAAATCAGAATTGCCAACGAAATATTTTATATTGTAATCAATTACATTGTTGTAATACTCATTAATGGCACTCTAGTAAACAATAGTCATTAATGTCAAAATCAGACTTACAGCATTAAAATTTCACTTTACCTTTTACTTACCCATCATGTGTACCATAGGGTAAGTCCTGCAATCGTTTTTAAAATCGAAACATTTTTTGACGCATTTACATGTTTTAGACACTGGAGATTTCGAAAAACATATTTTTAGATTTTTTTTTTTTTTTTTTTTTTTTTTTTTTTTTTTTTTTTTTGCCGTCCGTCTGTCTGTGTGGCTGTAAACACTCTATCTCCTGAACAAATTGAAATATGGACTTGAAATTTTGTATGTACTTAATATATAAGAAAGGGACGAAGCCTATCGAGTATCAGTAACCTCGATGATCTGGAACTATTTTTTTCGGACTCTCGAAAAATTCGTTCTGATGAAAGGTACATAAATATTTTCGAAATTCTTTATTTTAAGAAGTGATCGTAAAAAGCAATAAATTTATTAAATAATCATTTATTAAAATAACGAAGAACATTATTAATCTTTTCATATTTTAAAACTTTTTAAATTGATTAAAGCGTTATTTTATACCCATATAGCACACTAGCTTCCCCAGGATAATTTACAGTAAAACATCATCATCATCCTCCAGGCATCCCTGAGTATTCAGAAAATTGTCACCAGGACGTCCTCAGGAACAGAAAATGTCCACTTTACAGCATCCTGGGGAGCTCCCCAGGCCCTCCTTGAAGGTCCTCCATGGGAGGATCTGGGGAAGATTTTAGGAAGTGATATTAGATGACTTTCGGAAAGTTAAAGGTCAAGGAAATTTCAGGCGATATAAAATTCACAAATTTTAAGATTATTCATGCAGTAAACAGTATGCCCAGTTACTCTTCCATGTTACATGTCGACTCACAGCAAAATTATTTACTTTAAAATATCCACACTAATGTGCATGTTTTTCTACATTATTGATGTTTTGCTTGGTGTACGCTTTGCAGGGCTCGAAATGTACCGGAACAAATCAGAACAATATTTTGGTTCGTGAAATTACGACCAATATTGTTCCGGTTTGTTAAATTAATGATAATATCATTCGGTTCGAGCAGTTTTTAAAAACTATCATTACGGTTTTATGTATTTAGCTTATTGTGATCTCTCTCTTGACGTATAATAAGAATAATGAAAAATTTGTCTCAGGAAATATCATGATCGGTATTAACCCGTTTTTATACAGATTACTTGAAAAAAATTAAGTTGAAAATCAAAATTAGTATAGTAAAAGAACTAATAAAATTGAAGTATTAACATTTGTAACTACTTTTTGAAGCATTAAGATGTGGGAGGAAGAAGAAAGGTTCAGGCTTGACTTTCTAGAATTCAAAAAGTTTTTAACCATTGAATAATTTTGAAAGAGAGGTCGGGTTCGTGAATATTTCTATTTCGAGCACTGTGTGTCAGTGTTGTAGTCGTAAAAATAGCAGAGAGTATACGGTGTAAGCAGAAGTTATACGCTAACGCCATGAATGTAAAAAAAATAAGGTATACGCTAATGCTTTATTTGTAAAACAGAGGGTATACGGAGCTTCTTAAAAAAATCCACAGGGTACACGGCGTATACCCACCACTACATCCTTGCTGTGTGTGTTTTGGTATTAATGTAACACCAATATTTCTCACTAAATTGCATTCGCATCGAACTGCAATGTTACAAAAACCTAATCAGTGTTTCACAAAATTTGACTTAGAAATATTATCAAATGTCTTTTTTTTAGAAAATATATTACCTAAAATGTACAATAGATTTTACCAAAAAGAGCTTTCTTTTTACAAAATGAGTCCAAGAGAAACTTTACACCGGCTTTCCATTCTATTTTAAAATTGTCGATTTCAATATTCGTCGTTAATGAGGGCCTATTAAAGTCAAATTTAAACATTCCGTGTAAAAATTGTGCAAGGAATCATAATCGATATTTCAAGAAAATTTGGCATTGAATTTTCTGCTACAGTTTACAATGATAAAGAAGGAAAAAACGCTATATTGTTACATGCATATTTTAATTTACCTTAGTATTTAGCTCAGAAATCACAATGAGCAAATTATTAACAATCAAACATTAATCTGAATGGAAACGGAAATGATTAAAAATATTATTTAAAAGAGGAGCTTTTTGTTCAACGTGATAATGTGATGATAGTACTGCGAGTTATATAAGTACACAACCGTACTTTCATCTAGCTGCTAATATTAGTTAACAATTGTTCTTCATTTGCAGCGTCATAATTAATATTTGTAGTAATCAGAGGTGGAGCGTACTTCTGCAACAGGTTGCGTTGAATTAAAGTATCTCTACTTGCAAATAAGACACTGTAGAAGAAATGGAATAACAGCTCCCCCCCCCCTTCAAAAATTGCTCCAAAATTATCTTTTGCCGCCACCTACTAGCTTTTCGTTATTGAGATGTCATTCAGAGACACGGACCTGTGCAGGAGCCATAGACTTCTCATATAACTGGACTCATAAATAGCAACCTTTTCTTGAGGCATCGACTCACCGCCCCACCATCACGTGACGGTGACAAAATGCACGCCAAACGGTTTCTCCCGCTGATCCCACCAGCCACCAAGACCTATTTCGTCTGCGTTACGCTTCTTTTGTTATAAGAATGAGAGCAGGAAATTGCCAAGGGATCACCGCCAAAAAAAGACACACTTTTGGCGATGCAATCTCGGGGGTGAATGCTTCAAGAATCTGCGAAGAGAGCAAAGGGATCCGTTATCTAGCCCATTGCACATCTAAGGCATCAGCAGATTTCAAGCGTTTGTTTTCATATCAACTAACGACGCTTGTGCGAATTGCTTGTTATACTCCGTGTGCTTTTCGTTTTCAACTGCGGAACAAAAAGCAACACCGTACCAAGTGAGCTACGATCAACGCTATCCTTTCGTTATAAAGCATTTAAGTTGTGTCAAAATATTAGCCCCCCCCCTGGTTTCTATAGAAATAAGATACGTTGCATAAAATTCATTGGATCTGAGGCTAAAGGATCTGTATGCTACAACATATATTAAAACGGTACTACTTGGTTATCCCGTAGACCAGAAAACGATCGCCAAACTATAAGATTAAATGTCAATAGTGGATGATCGTGAATGTCACATTCGATGATATTAAAGACAATATACGTATTTAAAATGTCATTAAGTGTTTTTTATCTATAATTTTATTTGTATTTCTGTTAATATTCGACTAATTAATATTTGTTTTTTGTTATTTAAAATAAAAATTATGTCATCATGTATAATTTGGCTATTAGTTTGGCGAAATGGGTCGACGGGATAATTAAGTAGTACCTAAAAGACTTCAAAACTGTGGTTACGAAAGTTGGACCTCTCCTTGTAAGCTATGAATGATACTTGACATGTAATGAATTTTCAATGTTTTAGTAAGCAAAAATGGAATAAAAATGTTTTTAATAATTCTCTACTCCAAAAAAAGTTAGCTAACACTGTCACCGCCGCTGACAATGATTTTTAGTGACCGGGATCTTCCTTTGTTACTATTAAAAAACTATTAATATACTATTACAAAATATGAAAATGGGTAGTATTATAGAGAAATGTTTGACAAACACGCTAAAACAAACAACTTAAAAATCGACGGAATATTTTAAGAGTTCTAATCTTAAATAATGCAATGGAGACTATAATAAATGATTACAATATAGTAGAATATGAAAATAATTAAATAAAGTAATAAATTAAAATAATACAAATTTATATATTTTTTAAAATATTAAAAGCAAAGTCCAAGTAAATAATTAAAAATGAATAGTTATATACATTATAAAAATGAGATGCATTTTTCCCAAATTATTCAGTTAAACTTGCCTCATAAAGGTGCACTACTAATTCGAATGAAAATCATAAAATAAGGAAGTTTTATTTCAGGTTTAGCCAGACTTAACCAAAAATGTTTGATTAATGCATACATACATTTAGTATAAAAGATTGTGATGACCAATAATATCAGAAATAGCTCGAATTTTTTCAGAAATAAATTTTTCTTCCTTCATGAATAAGTATGATTTCAGCAATATTAATGAAAATTACAGATTAAAAGAGTTGTAGAATTTATATAAAATAAAAAATCAAATTTTGTCCCAGCATCTGAACTAACGTTTCATTGTTCACATTTGTAAATTATATGTGGATTTTAGAGAGTTGTAGATTTAACCCTTTATCAACTGCATTATGAATTCATGAAAATTTTACATTCGAAAGAATTTTACACGAATTATTTGAACTAAATTAAAAGATTTACATAATCATTTAATAAATATCAGTAGGATTGAAGAATTTAGTAGGATTAATTAAATTTGAATTTTCAGGGATTTTGTGCATTTTTTATAAGCCCATTCAAATCTTTTATTTTTAATTATCTTCTTATTATTTTATAGAATTATAAAATGTACACATATATTGTTCTTACAATATAAGTATAGAAATATTTCCACATTGAAAAATCCCTATCCCCTTCCCACAGCACCAAAAAAGCTGAAAAGATGCAAAGACAAAAGAAATCAATCTTTTTAAAATATTTTTGTTTTGTGTAACCAATAATGTTTTTGAACAAGATAAAGTAAGGTATCTGCAACTTAATCAAAACAGTATTGCAACTAACTGACGTATTAAAAGAATTTTATAATAAGTTACTTTAATTGTACATATAAGTACCGTCGGTAAATGAACAGTTAAGGGAGTCTACCATACTTATTGCCATTTAAAAATCACACCAGACTGTTATTCTTTTATGAAATAATAACCGGAACAGGCAATTAAGGAACTGAAAAAAATTACTTAAGCTATCAGTAATCTCATAACAATAATAATATTTTTTTATTGTAATCTTGATGAGAAAAGCAAAATTTTACATCACTTTTACCAACCTTTACTTGTATTTCAATTGTCATCAGACAGTTATTATTTTTTAAATTATAAACTAATGTATGAAACACACTTACACACACATTTTTTTTCAATATTATAGGCATTCCCTTTTCAAAACGAATATTTTCAGCTTCAGTATTGATAAAAAAATCCATTTTAGAATCGAAGAACTTTATTGTGAGAAATCAGGTTTAACGAAGATTTCTTGTATCACTAAAATATTATCATAAATATATATAGGACAGTTGCGCCATAAACTCTAACTAATAATAACACATTGCTGAGTGGTGCACAAAACAGGAATTTTAATATACCTTAGTACATATTAAAATAAAATAAAACTTTCAACGTTTCGATAACAGATAAAATCGACAAAATTCCAATAGATCAAAAATCTGGTATTTATGAAATCCCCATCACTTTATCTAATAATCTTAAAAAAAAGTCTACATCGGCATGACAACGCGGAAACTTTTAACTAGAATTAAAGAACATCGTAGAGATATAGAACAATATAAACAGAATACTGCCCTTGCTCGTTTCTATTTGGCGAACAAGGGTTGCCATATTAATTTTGAGGAAGCCAAAATCATAGTTCCATGCAATAACCCAGTTCAAGGTAAAATAATAAAATCCATCGAAATCATAGCTCGTGAAAATAAACCATGTAATGATAATTTATCCTACAATATACCAAAAATATGGCATAACATCATAAAACCTTAATATTTTTATTTCCTTGCAATATTTTAATTTTTACTCACGTGTAATTGGCAACATTTTTAAATTTTAATTCATTTAGTTTTTAATTTAGTAGAAATATCTCTCGAACAAGATGCAAACGTAGACCTTCCATTTCAAATTTTCCCGAAGACGCCCGCAGAAGACGGCGCGAAACGTTGAAAGTTTTATTTTATTTTAATATGTACTAAGGTATATTAAAATTCCTGTTTTGTGCACCACTGAGCAATGTGTTATTATTAGTTAAAATATTATCAATCATTATAAATGTTAAGAGATTATAAGTGTAAAAAATAGAGATTTTTAATATTTTTAAGATAAAATGAAACAATAAAAATAAAATGGTGTTTGCCATGGCTCATGGTATAATTTCTGATGTGCTGATTTACTGGTTTAATAGGAAAATTTTTGTGTGTCACTGATTTTTTTTGTGCATTGTGGAAAGAATTATTTCTTTGTTTCTGGAGTATGCTACGATTAGTTATCTACAATTAACAAATTTTAGGAGCAAAATGTAACACTTAGATATATTTTTTGGTGTTTTGTTTATCGCACACAAAAAGTTTCTCGCCTGTATGAATCAACAGATACTTCGTTAAACAATTTTTTTGAAAGAATACCTTGACACACATCTCTCACACAAAAGATTTCTTTTCTGAATGAATTAAAAGATGTTTGCTAAAAGCATACTTCTGAATAAATTTCTTATTGCATACCTCACATTCAAAAGGTTTCTGATCACTATGAGTTAACAAATGTCTGCTTAAAGGGCTTTTTAGCGAAAATTTCTTGTTGCATATCTCACATTCAAAAGGTTTCTCATCAGTATGAGTTACCAGATGGCTTATTAAATGGCTCTTGAGAGAAAATTTCTCGTTGCATATATGACACACAAACGATTTCTCACCAGTATGAGTTAACAAATGTCTGCTTAAATGGCACTTTTCAGAGAATTTCTTGTTGCATATTGCACATTCAAAAGGTTTCTCACCAGTGTGAGTTAAGAAATGTCTGCTTAAATGGTTCGTTTTAGAGAATTTTTTGTTGCATATCTCACACAGAAAAGACTTTTTTGGCAGAAATTCTTCCATAGCTCACAAATAAAAGGTTTTCCAGGATATAAGTTAGAAGCTGCTTTTTCAGAGTTCTCATACAAAATATTTTGCTGCATTTGTTTTACACATTGAAGGTATTTTAAGTGATGTCATGTGTTAGATTAATGGTTTTATGCATCTGCAATAAAATAAAATAAATTAGTATCAGTTTTTACGTTTCATTAAAAAAAATAAAGAAATAAACTTATCACGAAAATTTAAAATCAATGTAGAAAATACACTATAATGAAATTCTTACCTTTGTATTAAAAACTACAGTAGACTCCCAATTATCTGAAGTTAGCAGAATCAAAGTTGAGTCAGATGCCTTTCCTAACAGTTTAAAGATTAAATTATAAATAAAATAAATAGCAACATTTGAAAAATAAATAAAATACAAAGAAAACTTAACCCGCTGACCGTTGAGCAAAACGGCAAAATTGTAAGTTCTTTTTCTCTCAACTTTTTTAAATGTTAATAAAAGAAATTTTTTTTCTGATGGTATTTTTTTTTTTTTTTTTTTTGTTACGTATATGCTTATAAGCCTTGAAAGCATCAATCACAATTTAATTTCTTAAAACGAGATTATATTTGTAGTACTATATTAATTTTAATAAATCTTCAACTGCAATGCAACCTGCAGCCTAGTGAACGGATATATCCGGTCGCGGCAGTGGGAAGGTTGAGGTAAAAATTCCATCTTATGATCTTCTATCGCTAGTTCTATCAAAATTCTGAAGGAACGAAGATACATTTGGCAAAGAATAGAGTGACAGTAAATTATTTTTGTGGTGATGGCATTTTAGAATGCAAATGTGTTTAGTAAATTCTCCAGAATTCAGAATTTTTTCGGTATCAATGTTAATGTTTATCGCTAAAATATTCTGCATCATCTATATATCATGCTAACTTAAGTGGCAGAAAAATCAGGGTTATTTGTTAGTTGTTTAATGGCAACATCCAAATGAAATACATCTTATCGGTTACTATCCAAAAGTCCTTTGGTAAGGTTTATGCATTGGTAAATTGGATTTATTTATGTTTTGTTCCTTTGCTGCAATTATGAAGATTGAAAATATATTTATTTTTTTTCTGGGTTTTTTTCTTAAAGAAATAAATAAAAGTCATGAATTTTAAATTTTTCAGTTTCAAATTAAAGTTATTTATTATAAATGAAATGAGTAAAAGGTTTACATTTTTATATTTTAAATAATTAATGAAAATCTATTTATTTTGAATGCTTTAAGTGATCAACTAAAAATAACATAAAAACCTTATAGTTTTACATGTTTCATTGCTCTTACGGCAACTTTTTCAAAAACAAATAAATGATAAAAAGAAATTTCTCGAAATAAACAGAAAAACATATATCATGTGAACATGAGCACAGAAAAATAAAACTGGAAATAAAAATGAATAAAAAATAATTTTGAACATGAATATTACAAATTATTGTCTTATAAACCTTTGAAGCATTTCTTTCCAAATTTTATGTAGCTCCATGGAGGCAAATTCATTGCAAACATTGTCTTTACGTATGAAGTTTTCTATTGATTCTTTTATGATTGGTGGAAAATATGATCTAGAAGGGTTTATTATTCTGCTATTTTTAAAATCTATTTGTAACGGTTCTTTGCTAAATAATCTTGAGAGAGCTGTAGTTTTCCTATTGCATTTGATGTCCGCTATATGTTCTTTAATCCTAGTTCTGAGTTTTCTACTTGTTTCACCAATGTAATATTGTTTTGTTCCATCTTGTTTTGTGAATGATATTTCATATACACCAGATATTTGATGTGGTTCTATTGGATCAATTTTCGTACATATTGAGTGTTTTAATTTAGCCGACGGTTTTGCAACTAGGTATATATTATTTATCAATCATACGTAGTATAGGGTAAGTCTTGCAATCGTTTTGAAAATCGAAATTTTTTTTGGCGGATTTAAACATTTTAGATAGTAAAGATTCCGAAAAACATATTTTTAGAAAAAAAATTTTGCCGTTCGTCTGTCTGTCTGTCTTTAAACGCTCTATCTCCCGAACAAATTGAGATAGAGACTTGAAATTTTGAATGTAGTTAGTATGTAAGAATGGGACGAAGCCTATTTAATATCAGTAATTTCGATTATCCGGAACTATATTTTTCGGACTCTCGAAAAATTCGTTCTGATGAAAGGTATATAAAAATTTTCGAATGCTTTTGTTCTAAGGAAAGGTCGTAAAAGGCAATAAAATAATACACATTTTGCATATAGAATGAAGTTGATTGGATTATTAGTTGCCGAGATATTTGTAATCCTGTTTTCCACATTCTTCGATTTTTCACGACCCTGTATTTCATTCAAATTTCAATTCAGAGGTTATTTTAATTGAAAATGAGACGCTTAATCCAACGCAGTAAACTGTTAGTTTATATTATAATTATTTTTGGAGTTATAAGGATGTTTCTTTTACGATATTCGGCATTACTTGAGTAGTTTGGCGTTTTATATAATTTGTCGAAATTGGTACATCAGCAATTCATTATTAGAGCATTACTATGCAAAGTGACAATATTTAAATCTTGTTTTGGAATTGCAATTCATTGTATAAATCGTTTTCACATGTTTTATTTTCATATGCCTATCCATGATGGGTAAGTATTACGGTGGCCCCCAACGACTATTTTTATTTATTGAGTTTATATTTTAAACGTTCGAAAAATCCAGGAAAATAATGTAGAGAGAATATATTCGAATTTTGTAGATTGAAATTATTATTCTTTTTACCGTTCATGCTTTTAATTAACTTGTCTATTGTACTTTTACTATAACTATTACTCTTTTCGATGTCATATATTATATTTAATTCTTTGTCTAATAATTCAATTCATTTTTCGGTATTATTGTAGTAATTCAATTCATTTTTCGGTATTACTGTAGTTACAATTAGACAAAGAATCAAATATATTTTACAACCAACAAATGGGGGATAAGTATATAAGAAGAGTTACAAATAGAATACCTGTCAGATGAAGTCTTACATTGTTATCCATACCTAAAAAGTAAAAACGGAGTCATTAAAAGATTATTCCAGTGTCTGTCTATCACAGACATTTTACTCATAAGCTAGGGAAAGTTCAAACAAGGCTGAAGTAATAAAGGACAAGTAATTTTCAAACTATACTTAAAAAATGTAAAATGATTGTTTAAGGGGTTGTCTATGATAAAAATGACTAGATATGTTGAAACTTTGGTACTACTTGGTTATCCTTACAGCAAATCTATTTCCATAATCTAAGATTAAATGCCAATTATGGGTTACCTTAGTTATCACATTTGCTTGATATTAAACATGAAACACGTGTTTGTTACGTCATCAAGTTATTTAAAATGCTACCTTTTACTTGTGTTTTTATAATTGTTTTACAAATTTATTTGTTATTTCACTATTAAAAATAAAAATTACGTCAATTTGTATAACTTGGTTAATAGCTTGGCGAAATTGGTAGACCGGATATCCAAAGGTAGTACCGAAACTTCTTATGTTCTACATATGTCTTCTATCCTATAATCTGGCAATCTTCAATGACTGCTTGAGTGGTGCCTATGATGCCTTGATTAAAAAGGGAGTTGTAACGAGATGACTGCCTTCATTAAGTTATAGAATCTATAGGTGGCGCTATAGCCACTTTCGGCGAAATATCCTGAGATATTTTGCCTTCCTTTCTAAAAGACATGAAAAGAAGTGAAGTAATTTGTTTTGTTGAGAGTAAGATGTAAGATTGCGACGTGTGTTCCAAATACATCTGCCTTAGAGATGTTCTTTTGCGTTAAGGTAATTTTATGAATGTTTTAACTGATTGTTTTGCGCGTCGTCATGCGATTTGTAAATAGTGTGTTTTGTGCTGTGACGTCTACAATAAAAATGTGACTGTAACATCTCTGTTCTATATATTTTAAGTACAGAACAACATCCCACAGGGCTCTATTGATCGCCAATGAAGTACTAAGCTTCAATTTGGATACAGCCTCTAAAATACGCTTGTTTTAAAATAATTGATTTCTCAGAAACCTATCATATGAATATCATGAAACAGTGGCGCAGCGAGGGGAGGGGCTGGGGGTTAACCCCCCCCCCCCGAGAGCCATGACAAAAATATAGAAATTTCCATTTTTATGAACCGAATCATTTAAAACAAGACTAAAGTTAGAATTTTATTTGTTTTGTTCGAAATCCGACGCTTTATTGAATCAAATTTTCTTTTAAAGTTTGACTCGTTTAAGCGGCAGTAATATATTTTCTTTAAAAAATGGGGAAAGCACATAGTAACTGTGTGTATCAGAACCTCGTCACTTATTTCGAAAAAGGCCGATATTTATTTGCACTATTGGAAAGCAGCCGAGGCTGAAAGGAATGGTCATTTCCTGTCATTGTCAATGCCGTCTCGGGTTTTTCAATACTGCACTATTGGGGGGGGGTTGGTCTTATTAGTTACATCTGTTTCTTGCTCTTTTTTTGGAAACGAGACCTCTCCAATACCAAGAAAAATCACAAAAACGCATGCTTGCATGGTTTGAAGGGAGGACTTACTTCCACAAACATGTTAATTGCTGTAGTGCTAAGGTATTAGTTTCCTGTGCGTTTCGCTATGACTGATATTAAATCCTCTTCAGAGAAGAAAATTATGAAGAAGATGGATATAAGATATCGTTTTTTAAAATCTTTCGAATTCCTTTAAGCATTCTTATAACCCAGGTATGTTTGGAAAATATATAATTCGTTTATATTTATGTTTCTGGAAAAATATTACCAGCGCCGTGCGAAAAGGGGTGGCGAAGAGGGCGGTCGCCAAGGGTGCAGAGATTTAAGGGGCACGAAATTTCTAACTACTTTCTACTACTTTAAAGGGACTACTTTCAGACAATTTATTTAATTAATGTTAATTCTTATTTTAGAAACGCCCGAAATAGGCAAGTGAGTAACCCGAAAAAGTTACGAGAAAAACAGTTATCAGAAAAAAAGTGACATAAACTACAAAAGCGGAAAAAAAATTACCGGAAAAAAGGGACAAAGAATTGATTTTGGGGATTTATTATTGATTTTGGGGATTCATTATTGATTTTGGGGATTCATTATTGATTTTGGGGCTTCATAGGTTAAGTATTTGGGGAGGGGGGGTCAGAGGAGGACCCTTAATTTAGGTAAATGGGTTTTTCATGCTGAATTAACTGTTTTGGTTCACTTTTTGGACATATCATTACCCCCACCCCCACCCTGTCCGCCCTAAATTTGATAAACGGGGTTTCATGCAGAATTATTCAAAGTGTGTCATTTTTTAGATTAGGTTCTTTCTGATAAGGATTATATATTGCATATAATGCTTGAAGAATTGTGGAAGTTTAATGGTTAAGAAAAAAGGGGAAAGGGGTAACCTCTCAAATTAAATTAATAGATTTTTACGCAGAATTATTCGATTTGCTTGGAATTTTGGACATAGCTTCATTATGATAAGATGTATCTCTTATGGGGCTCTTTTGCTTAGTATAAAGGGAAGATGGACAAATTAGCCCCCCCCCCTCTCAAATTAGACAAAACGGTTTTTACGCAGAAATATACAATGTATTTCAAATTTTGAATATAGGTTCTTTCTGATATGATGAATCCCTGAATAGTTTTAAGAGTTTAATGGCTAAGTATAAAGGGATGAGGGAACAGGAAAAAATCCCTCTTAAATTAAATAAATTACTTTTTACGCAGAATTATCCGATTTACTTCGAATTTCGGACATATAGGTTCATTATGATAAAACATATCTATGATTAGTTATGGGGTTCTTTTGTTCATTATAAAGGAGGGATGGGCAATTGCCTCCCCCTCAAATTAGATAAATCTGTTTTTATGCAGAATTATCTGATGTATTTAAAATTTTAAATATAAGTTTTTTCTGATAAGGTGAATCCTTGAATAATTTTAATAGTTTAATGGCTAAGTATAAAGGGGAGGGGGACGAGGGATAATCCTGCTTAAATTAATGGCTTTTTACACAGAATTATCCAATATGCTGTTTGAATTTTGGACGTAGGTTCATCATGATAAAATGTATCTCTGATTAGTAATGGGGTTCTTTTGCTTATTATAAGGGGGGCAAGCAATTATCTCCCCCTCAAATTAGATAAATCGGTTTTTATGCAGAATTATCTGATGTATTTCAAATTTTAAATATAGGTTCTTTCTGATAAGGTGAATCGCTGAATAGTTTTAAGGGTTTTAATGGCTGAGTATAGAGGCAAAAACAGATAGCCTCCCTTAAATTAAATAAATAGCTTTTTATGCAGAATTATCAGATTTGCTTCAAATTTTGGCTGTAGGTTCTTTATGATAAGGCATATCTCTGATTAGTTATGAGGTTCTTTTGCTAAGTATAAATAAAGAAACGAACGACCCCCCCCCCCCCCAATTTAAATTAGATAAATTGTTTTTTATGCATAATTACCCGATGTATTTCAAATTTTTAATACAGGTTCTTTCTCATAAGGTGGATCTGTAAATAGTTTTAAGAGCTTAATTGCTAAATATAGATGGGAGGCGGGGATTGGGAATATCCCACCTTAAATTACATAAATGGCTTTTTACACAGAATTATCCGATTTGCTTCAAGTTTGGATGTAGGTTCATTATGATAAAGCGTATAAGCTAATGAATATAGTTAAAATAGACAGGGATGCAGCAGTCCATTCAGGGAACCTTTTCGGGGAAAGAAACTTGCTTTCCTCATTCGACGGAGGGGGAAGTCCGTAGATATCGCGGACGGCTAGTCTCTTAGGAAATTTGTCGATCAGGGGATTTCCCGGTAAAGGTTTGCCGCAAAAATACCCAAGTAACATAAAAAAAGCAAGTTGAATGCCACTGAACGCAAATAACAAATAAAAGCAAATTTTCTTTATTTTTTACTTGAATCATTGAAATCAATTATGTGAGAAAAACATTATAACACATTTAACCTTTTTACTTATAATAATTAATTTCCATTCATTTTGCATGTAAAACTGGTTTATTTATTTATTTTTTTTATTTGTGAAAAAGGTAATATGCTAAATCATTTGTTGTAATTGTCATTTTAATTTACGCCAAATATTTATCATTTAAAACTCGGTTTTTACTAATTAATGTCCCGTATTACACATCACAAAATATAATATAAAAAATTTTAAAAATATATGATAGAAAATTGTAATGTACAAACTATGTGTTATGTCACGAACGAATGAACTAGTGAATTCATTAATTTGTAGTAATAAAAATAGTTTTTTTAGTATACTTTTTTATTAGAAATATTTTTTTATTACTAGCTTATATTAGTAATTATAAAGTTAATTGTTTAAAAACCTGTAGTTCTTGATAGATCTTCAGGTTTGAATACTTAAAAAAATTAAAAACAGATTTAAACTTAAAAGAAAAAAGATTTTAACAAAAACAGGATATTTTTTTTCTTTGTTAGGATATTTATAGAATATTGAAAAATGCTGTGAAGAAACGTAAATCACCGTTTTAAATGCAAACAGCTATTGAGGATATATAAACAAACCCTTAAAACTATTCAGGGATTCACTTTATGAGAAAGAACATATAGTCAAAATTTGAAATACATCAGATAATTGTGCATAAAAAATAATTTATCTAATTTAAGGGGGGGGAACAATCGCCGCCCCCCCTTTTTAATTAACAAAGAATTCCATAACTAATCAGAGATCAGAGATACCCCTTATCTTAATAAACAAAAATTCAAAATTTGAAGCAAATCGGATAACTCTGTGTAAAAAGCCATTATTTAATTTAAGAGAGGTTATCCCCCATTCACCCTCTATACTTAACCATAAACTCCCAAAATTCTTCAGGCATTATATATTGTGACGACGTACTGACATTTTCAATCGTGGCAGAAGATAGATAGCGAAGTCTTAATGCGAAAAGGTATGCAGGGGTGAAAGTATCTTCATTCAAAAGCTGAGAAGAATAGGTGCTATTGACCTCAAGGGACATGCCTAGAAAATTATTGCATTGGTCTAGAGGCAATGAGCTGAGGGGGACACTGGGATTATTGAGCATTCAGCGTGAAGGAAGGTAGTTGGAAGAGAGACATGTGCTGGTAATGTACAAGAAGGTACATTGATGTAAAATGGCTTTGACGTGCTGAGTGAAATGTACTAGTGGAGTGTGGCTCGTATGTAGTTGTAATGTCGTTTTATTTATTATTTTATTAATTGATCTATGGTTTTAATAAAGAACTTGAGGAATTAAAAATGTGTTATTGATGAAATTAACAAATAAACCAACTGCGTAAAGAGAAACTCAGGCTTCGACACCACAATACTATATATAAGCCTTATCAGTAAGAACCTATATCCAAAATTTGACACACATTGGATAATTCTGCTTAAAAACCGATTCATCTTATTTAGGGCGGAGGGGGAAGGGGTAATTGTCCGTTCCCAAAACTAATCAGGCAAGCTTCTTTTCAGTAGGAATGTATATCCAAAATATGAACCAAAACAGTTAATTCAGCATGAAAAACCCATTTACCTAAATTAAGAGCCTCCCCCCGACCCCCCTCCCTTTTATACTTAACAAATAAATCTTAAAAATCAATAATAAATCCCCAAAAATCAATTTCTTGTCATTTTTTATGGTAACATATTTTCCTTGTTCCCCTTTTTCCAGAAATTTTTTTTCCGGGTCACTTTTTTCCACTTTTGTAGTTTATGTAACTTTCTTCTGATAGCTTTCTTTTCCGGTCACTTTTTTGTAACTAACTATTCAGGCAAGCTTCTTTTCAGTAGGAATGTATATCCAAAAGTTTAACCAAAACAGTTAATTCAGCATGAAAAAACTCATTTACCTAAGAGCCGACCCCCCCCCCTTTCATACTTAAACAATAAATCCCTAAAATCAATAATAAATTCCCAAAATCAATTCCTTGTCACTTTTTTCCAGTAACATATTTTCCTTGTCCCTTTTTTCCAGTAACTTTATTTTCCGTGTCACTTTTTTCTTCTAACTTTTTTCCAGTCACTTTTTTCCTAGATTCAGGCAAGTAGATATCGTAATTAAAAACCTATGTAACTGAGAAATGGTTTTCATTCTTTGATATAATACCTTTCGTAAGACGATTGGTATTTTTTTCGTCACATTGGATGATATGAAACGAATTTACGCCGTGGTAGAGACAAAAAGGAGAAAAAATGGTTGCCATGCAATCAAAATCGCTTATAACTCGTTAACTAATTTATTTACTAGATAAAGAAAAGAAAAAAAAGATGGCGACTTTGTTATCTATAAGCAACTCTTATCCCCCCAGAGCCGAATTCTGGCTACGCCACTGCATGAAAATTTGTTTTTAGGATAATTGAGGGGTGTTGAGTTCATTTACGCTTTCAGAATTTGGTTCTTCTATAGAAAAAATAAAATTAGAGTTTGTTTTAATATTTAGATGCAAATTTTACATACATCTTTTAAAAATAGACCTTATTTTAATTCGTTAGGTATCAATAATTTGTTGAGGAGTTAGTACAGGATGTTTACTTTTTTCCCGAAACTGTACAAATAATATTTTTTACATATTACAGTAGACTCCCTCAAATCCGCACAGCTTGGGACCAGAGGTTGTGCAGATTTTAGAATTTTGAGGATTTCTGGTCATTGCTTTGTTTACATTTTTTAAACAGTAATTTGAGTGCAACTAATAATGCAATCGGAACTATAATGAATGCTTACAATATAATAAAATATTAAAATAAGTAATAAACTAAAATAATAAAAATTTAGATAATCTTTAAAATGATTAAAGTACTAATAGGAAAGGTCAAGTTAATAATCAATAGTGTATGATTAAATATACATTATAAAGATTAAATGTATTTTTCCAAAATTATTCAACAAAACTTGCCTCATAAAACTGCATTACTAATTTACATCAAAATCGTAAAATAAGGATTTTTTTTTTCAAGTTTATCCAGGCTTAATAACCAAAAAAATCTTGATTAATGCAGAAATATATTTCGTAAGAAGATTGTGATTACCAGTAATATCAGAAATATCTTGAATTTTTTCAAAAAAAAAATATTCTACCTTCATGAAAAAAACATGAATGGAGTATTAAGAAAATTACAAATTAAAAAATATATGGAATTGAAACAAAACTAAAAAATTCAAATTTTGTCCCAATATCTGAACTGAAAGTTTCATTGTTTACATCCATAAAATATGTGCGGATTTTAGAGAGTTGCGGATTTCTGGTTTGCAGATTTGAGTGAGTCTACTGTATTTAAATTAAAGAAATAATGTCCAGTTTTTTGAATAGTACTTAATTTTCATTCATGAACCTTGCTTTATTTCTTCAAAATCGAATTTTATATTATCTGTTTTCATAAGTATTTTGCCTTTTGGATGTTATGACTTTCTTTTTCTTGAGATTTTTTTCTTTCTTTTTTTTTTGTTCGATTTCCTCTGCATTTTTAAAAAATATATGTTATTATTGCATATAACCCTTTTTTATCATTCTTCTCTTTCTAAACTACATTTAATAACAAAATGTAAAATAAATTGTATTATAATGTTAGAATTACACTTCTTAGTGTTATAAATATATTTTTTTCATCATTTTATTACAAAATATAACTAATTAAAAATGTACCATAATAATACCATACCCCAAAGTATCTCATCTCAGAAAACAAATTATAATAAATATAATTCTAAAATTTATTCTTTCCTTTTTATATAGATCAGTTCTTTAGATGATCTAGAACAAGTCTGAACTAAAATTAACAGTTTTCACCAGTTAATAATCATTAACATTTTATGATACTTTTATTACACAATATAGAAACGTTAGTAAAAGAATAAGCAAAAGAAACGTATCTTACCATTAACATATTTTAATTTTACAGATAGATCAATACATTTTAAAAACGCTTTTTCATTATGTTGCTATTGGTCATTATATTTCAAAAATTTTCCGCTTATTAACAGAGATTCACATTAAAGCAGAGACGCCAACACCATGAATGAATCACGATTGCTGATTTTGGATGAGGAATGAATCATATCAATAAATCTTATGCAACAGAAAGTTCAACCTCGGACTTTTTACTTTCTCACATCTACTACAGTGCCTAGAATAGATAGTGTGCCGTTCGTTAGTTAAGAACGCCTTTTTTTTGGCCTTGAAAGTAAGGATGCCGCGAGGTGGCGCGCATGTCATTACCGACTGGGAATTTTGAAAGCTTTTACCGTTGTGACAGCGACGTATATTGTAAACAAACGAGAGTTTTTCCTATTAAGTTTTGATTATGTCTGTTTAAGAAATATAATGAGTGGAAAGACTAACCAAAAGTATCAGCAAAGGTATTGCTTTGTGCCTGGTTGTCGTACGGGGTATTCTGGAATTAAAAATAATCCTAAATATTCATTATTCAAAGCTCCATCCGACGAGGAAAAAAGGAAACGTTGGGAAAAGTGCATTCCGAGAGCTGATAAACCTTTTAGCGAACATTGCAGTGTTTGTGAATTGCATTTTTGTGTCAAATTCATTGAGCGTCATTTTCGTCATACGATAAAAGGAAAGGAAGTATTAATTATAAGAGAAAGACCAGTTTTGCATCCTGATGCCGTGCCATCAATATTTCCCAACCTGCCAAATTATCTGAGTTTTAATCCTCTCAAGAGGCCACTTCCTAAAGATCGCCTAATTTCCCCACCAAAGAAAAAGCTCAAACCATCTCCAGTTGTGGAAAACAATGAAATTTTACCTACTGATAATGATCATAATCATAATATATCAATTAATGAACTAATTAGTGTTCATTTGCCAGAATTTTGGAACAAAATATGTTTTGGAAATAACCCATTTTGTATTGGATTTTGTTCATGGAATGATTCTGGTATGACTGCATCAACATTACAGCTGAGCAATCCAGATAAAATGGTAATTGTTGAGAAAATAGACGACAGTATTAAATGCACTGTTCGTGTTGGAAGAAAAATAATTAAAACACAGGAATTAGTGAACTCAGTCTCAGAGCTAGAAAATATTATAAAAGAGAGTGAAAACATTATTCAGTGTCATGGTGCTGAACATGTAGATGAGTTCTGTGACATACTTTCAACACACAAATCTCTAACAATTGAAAATTTCACAGTTTATAGTGAAAAGTGCACTGGTATATCAGTTTTGCAGCAAAGCAGATGATTGTCTTGCATATTCAAAAGAAAAAACTTGCTTTACAAATAGACATTAAAAAAAAGAGGGGTAGTGAAAAATAAAAATATATGTACTGGTTTTCCTAAAAGGTCATATAAGTGTATAAAAGCAAGGGTATGTGAATTAAAATCAGATATAAAGCTCTCAGAGAATGCAGCAAATATAATGGCAATGAAATTAAAAACATTAAGCAAAAAACAACAGCTAGCAGTAAGTGAATGTTTTAAAGCATTAGAAAGAAAAAATGTTAAAGGCATAGTCTACAATAAAGAATGGCTCTTAGAGTGCATTTTAATGCGTATTCAAAGCCCCAGATTATATGAGTATATGCGAATCAATAAAATTTTAACATTACCTGGCAAGACGTGCATTCAAAAATCAGTTAAACCCTTCTCTAGTAATGGTTTTGGATTTGCAGAAAGACATTTTGATATTTTGAAAGAAAAAGTTTCTGAACTTGATATTTTTCAGAGACATGGATCAATTCAATTTGATGAACTAAAACTTTCTGAAAATTTAAAAGTAAACGCATATGGTTATGTACAAGGATATGTAGATTATGGGTCTTTTTCATGTGGAAAAAAAGAAAACAAACTATGTGACCATGGATTGGTTATTCTTTTTCAACCATTTGTTGGCGATTGGATCCAAATTATTGGTGTTTTTGCAACACAAAATAACATGGATGGCAACATGTTAGCAAAAATCCTTCTTCATGCTGTTATCCTTATTGAGAAAAGCGGTTTATTTGTTGATAGTATAACTGGAGATGGAGCATCATGGAATCGATCTATGTGGAAAGAGTTTGGAATTAGTGTGACAAAAGAAGGTGAAATAATATGCGAGGTTGTGCATCCATGTGATGAAAAGAGAGTACTTCGTTTCATCTCAGATTTTCCTCACTTGATAAAATGTTTACGAAATACATTTTTACAGTATGGTAAGTTTCATACTCCACATGGTAAAGTTATTCTGGAACAATTAAAGGCTGCTTGGAAAGAGGATGAAAATTCTTTGACATTGAGAGTAATGCCAAAAATTTCTAAAGTGAACTTTTTCCTAATAACTTTGAAAAAATGCGAGTGAATTTGGCCTTTCAGTTATTTGGTGAAGGAATGATTAAAGGTTTACTTTTTTATAAAGAAAAAGTACAACAGTTTGGTGATTCCACAGAAACTGTAAATTTTATTCAGAAAATAAACAAACTGATAAAAATTATGACACCCCATTATCCGAATGAAGCCTTACAGCTCAATTCAGAATCAGAAAATTTCTTGTTGGAATTTTTAGATTTTCTTACTGAATGGGAAAATTTTTGGGAAAGAAATAATAGGAATGGATATATAAGTAAAACAACAAGTATTGGCTTTAAAGTTACAATAAAAAGCACCTTATCATTAAAGAAGTACTTGTCCTCTCTTAATTACAAATACTTATTAACAAGTAGATTAAGCCAAGATAAATTGGAGACCTTGTTGAGCGTAATAAGGCAATGTAAAGGCTGTAATGATCATCCAACACCAACGGAATTCTTAACCATTGTGGAATGCTTAACATTTTACAACTTAGCTAGACCACTTAAGGGTGGAAATACAAGTACAAATGTTATAAATGGCTTAATGTCTCCCAAAAATATTTCACTGGTTTCTAATAAAAACAAGGCTCCTTCATTATCTAATCTTATAGATGATCTAATTGAAAGTGGTAAATTGTCTATTGCGGATAATATTGTAAAAGAATTAAAAGATGATTTTTATGATATTCATCTACAACATAGTGATACCAGATTAATTTATCACACAGCAGGATAAGTAGTCAGAAAATTTCAGGATAAAACCAAATGCATAGAATGTCACAGTAAACTGAAATCTGACAAAATAAATCTTCCAGAAGATGCAGAGTTTACAAAACAATTTGACAAGGGTGGACTTTTTTATCCATCTAATTCTTTATTTAAACTTATTTATGAATTAGAAAACAATTTCACAGAATGCTTCAGCAAAAATCTACTTCATCGCAATAGCATCTTAGATGTAATGAGTGGATTAGACTTTAAGGATAATTGTTTGATTGGTTGTGCTGAACACAAAAGTGCGCTCACAAAGAAAATCATAAAAATTTTTATCATAACTCGGTTGCACTTTTATGTAAAACAGATAAATAAAAATCGACCAGAAAAACGACAAAAAGCTAATTGCATAAAAATACGGCACGTACAGTAAGTGCATATCAACTTTTTCCTATTATATTGTTTAGCGCATTTTTAATTATATTTTTATACAGTACACATAAATTTATTTTAAAATATTTATTAAACAACTTTCGATGTACAGTCAGTCTATTGTCTTTTGAATTTGAAATATTTGTAATTGTTTATGCCTACATTGTTTTTGCATATATAATACAAAGAAGGAAAAGAAAAAAAAATGTTTACAATTTTTTCTTGATAAATTTTATTTGGGTAGATGTGCCAGTAATGGACGGCTTTCTAGTAATAGCGCCTCTGAATATTTTTGGTTCATAAAAAAGTGATATATTATTTACCTTTAATTATTTTTTTATTATTTACTATTCATACATAATTCACAAAGAAAAAAAAGGTTTATAATTTTTCTAAAGAATTTTATTTTGTGATTTCCAGTAAGAAAAAGATTTATTTATCATACAGGCTTTTGTTTTGAAAATAAAACTTGAGTAATTATTGCTACTGGTAATTTATGTTTAAATAATCATTGGGTGTTTGCATAGTTTTGAAACTAGTGAACATTTGTTGATATTTGTAAATAAAGCTAAAGTGAATTTAACCTTTGAATTTATTTTTTAAATTATGTACTTTACATACATAATTCACAAAGAAAATTTTTTTTATAGTTTTGATTACGAATTTTATTTTGTGATTTCCAGTATGAGAAAGATTTATTTAACATACAGGCTTTTGTTTTGAAAATAAAACTTGAGTAATTATTGCTACTGGTAATTTATTTTTACATAATCATTGGGTGTTTGCATAGTTTTGAAACTAGTGAACAGTTGTTGATATTTAAAGCTAAAGTGAATTTAACCTTTGAATTTATTTTTTAAATTATATACTTTACATACATAATTCACAAAGAAAAATTTTTTTATAGTTTTGATTAAGAATTTTTTTTTGTGATTTGCAGTATGAGAAAGATTTATTTAAAAAATGAGCTTTTGTTTTGAAAATAGCACTAAGTAAATTTAATATTCATTGTGTGTTTGTATAGTTTTCAAAGTAGTGAACAGTTGATATTTCTAAATAAAGCTAAAGTGAATTCAACCTTTGAATTTATTTTTTAAATTATATATTTTTCATGCATAATTCACAAAGAAAGAAATGTTTACAGTTTTGATTAAGAATTTTTAATATGTGATTTTCAGTATGAGAAAGTTTTATTTAACATATGGCCTTTTGTTTTGAAAATAAAACTAAGTAAATATTGCTATTTGTAATTTATTTTATAATAAAAATTGTATGTTTGTATAGTTTTTAAAGTAGTGAACAGTTGATTATATTTGTAAATAAAGCTACATGGAATTTAACCTTTGAATTTATTTGTTTTTCATACATAATTCATACAAAAAAGAAAAAAAAAAGTTCTTAATTTTTAATTTTGGATTTTTATTATATGATGGTCAGTGAATGTGAAAAAGATTCATTTATGAAATATATCTTTCTTCTAAAATAACAATTTGTCAATAATATATTCATTAGTGAAATATTTCAGACTTGTTTTTACCTAAATATCAGTTAAATGCCTTCTCATACAATATCCAAGTTTAGAAATTTCCAGTCGGTATTACAGTCAGCACCATCTGTTGGAGGCATTTTTTCGCGTGCATTTTTTTTTGTGTCGAATGGCACACTATCTATTTTAGGCACTATACATCTACCAATATTAACATTTGTTTCAAGAATTAAGAAAAATATCCTCTTCAAATAAAAAACAAAACGTTTAAATGAATTGATTCATTACTCACAGCTATGGAATCTGGTATTTGAATTTACCCTCTAATGGGGGGAAAATTTGACACATATCTTTGTACATTACAGCAGCATCCTCATCAGAAGTATAGTATCTAGAACAGAAATAATTTTGGATAGAGATGAACCTGTTATTCCTGATGAACAATTTTAATTATTGATTGACTGAGCTATCGATTACTTATTACATGAAATTAACTTGATTATCGAGTAACATAAATGAACAAATTTCCATCGAAAGTATAGTCTTTTAGATATATGTTTAATATAAGAAAATTCAGGATGTTTTGATTTAATTCAAGATTATTTTTACACTCCACTTTAACAATTTAAAATATTTTTTTGTATGTATAAAAGGAGTATTATAATTCGTTTTTTTCGTGAAATTTTATCTTAAATTTATCAGTTTTTTAAGAACTCAGCTTATATCCATTGAATTTTATTTTTTCTTGCACTGCATATAAAAATAAATTATTTCTTATCAATATAATTATTAGAAAATGGTGGAAAGTGTTGTTTTCAATATTTTGATACCTTTTGACTTATTGTTTTTGGCTCATTTTTTGCTTTAGTCAAACAAATTTTATTTTCTTTTTTTAATTATTATGTGGTAACTTTCGTTATTTCAATGAAATCTTAACATTTTATAGGGAATGCCAGAAATAAATTTATTGAAAATAAGTTTTAGTTAGTCCTTTAACCCTTTCCAGCATGGGCAAAACCTGTACTAAAATGAGAAATTATCGACTGACACGGGAATTCACAAACAAATTTGTTAAATATTTTGAATTCCTTAATTTAAGCTTTAGTTGTAAAAGCAAAATTTCACTAAATTATTACTGGTGCCATTTGCAAGTTTGGAATTAAAATTAGGAATCCCAGACCGGGCACAGTGTGCCGGAAAGGGTTAAGAGTCTTTTTAGTTTGTTTGTAGGATTTAGTTTAATCTTTGATTTTTGTTGTAAGAACAATTCTTTGTAAATTAATTTCTTATTTAAAAAAATTAATATTTTAATATTCATGATGAAAAAATGTGCACATTCTTCCCGTGGCACCATTTTTTTTAAAAAATACAGTTTAAATTATGATGTATCTGACAACAATTCTCTGATCATCAAACCATTAAAGACTCTAAATAGAATGCAGTTCAACTGGAATATTTGTAGATGTTTAAATTAAACTTGCCTGTCTATTAATACATATAATTATATTCAAACTTTGATAAAAATATCAGTTTTTTAAAAAAGAGAAAGAGAGATTAGCCACTGCTATCACTAATGTAAATGAACTTGTTTTGAACAAAGATCTTTCTTGTTTTATATTAAGGAAATTATTGCATATAAAGATACGAAGATTTGTAGTTTTATAGAGAAATATTTGAATTTTAAACTAAAACAGAAAGTGTTTAGGGGAATTATTTTAAGCACTATTTATGTTGAAGGCATAAAATAGATCTTTTTAAAGAATTTTATAAAATAAAAAACTATGCATAAAAATTTTTAAATATCACAGTTTCGTGAGAAGACAGTTTCTTGTCAATTTTTATTCATATCATTTCATGAGGGATTATTTCACATTTCGAAAAAATGCATTTTTTTATTTATTGTTGTCAAATTTATAACAGCAGCTAAAGTCCACACATCATCACAAATATAAATACAGTAGACTCCTTTAAATCCGCAACTTTCTAAAATGCACATACATAATGTACAGGTCTAAACAGATCAAATTTTCAATTCAGATGTAGGAACAAAATTTGAATATCTTTTTTATTTTTATATCAATTCTATACATATTTTAATCTGTAATTTCTGTTAATATAACTGAGTTCATGTTTTTTCGTGAAGGAAGGATAAATTTAGTATTTCTGAGAAAATTCAAGATATTGCAGATATCATTGGTCATCACAATCATTTTGCCAAATGTATGTATGCATTAATCAAGCTTTTTTTGGTTATTAAGTCAGGCTAAACCTGAAAAAAAACTTCCTAATTTTTAATTTTCATATGAATTAGAAGTGTACCTTTGTGAGGCAAGTTTCTTTGAATAATTAGGAAAAGTGCATCCCATCTTTATAATGAATTATTTAACTATACATTATTGATTATTTACTTGATCTTTGTTTTTAATGTTTTTATCATTAAAAGAAATCTAAATTTTTATTATTTTAGTTTATTACTTTATTTAATTATTTTAATATTTTTTTACATTGTAAGCATTCATTATAGTTTTAATTGCATTATTATTTACATTGAAATTACTGGTTTCAAATATATAAACAAAGCAATGACCAAATCCACAAAATTCTAAAATCAGCACAACTCTTGGTCCAAAGCTGAGTAGATTTGAGAGAGTTTACTGTATAGATATAACAGTTAATGTTAATTACATGTTTCCTAGATACTTCCGGTAAAAAAAAAAAAAAAAAAAAAAAAAAAAAATGTTTATTTTTCTCAGTAAAAATCTATTTTATATATTGTTGTAAAACCCAACACAATGGAAAATTTTAAATTAGAAAAATATTCTTTTTTTTTTTTTTAAGTATGCACTGAAAGAATTTTCGGTTTGTATTTTTTTTCATTTGATGCTAGTGTTCTGTAGCTTTTATACATTTTATTTACAAATTTTAGATTGGATTAATAATGTACTCAATTTTTCCTCATTTACAACCACAATCGAGACGCTGATGGAAAGTAGTACATCAAAAATTCTCTCACCAATTCAATTATTTAAAAAAATGCTCTGATTTTTCACTAAATTTTTTAATTGCCTGACCAGTAGGAATCCTCAATTAGCGATACAGTAGAGGACCTATTATCCGGAATCGTCGGGTCCGAGGGCTTTCCGGATTTTGGAATTTTCCGGATTTCAGGTCCGTCCGAAACTCGACACTTTCCCCCCATCAGAAAAAAACAAAACAAAACAAGGAACACTGCTATCTAGAATATGAATGAAAAGTGTGTTGTATGAGAAGTCAGTGGAAAAAACACTAAGCTACAATTTTGACTCTTGTACTATTATAGTACAAAGTCTCAAATCCGGACATCCAAAATTCAGAGCTCTTCAAAATCCGGACGTTTTGCCAACTGGCTTTATATATATATATATATATATATATATACCGTAAAATACCGTTAATCCCCCCCCCCCGAAGGTGACGAAAAATCGTAAAATAATTAGAGGGGGGCGCTTACACGGGATTTTTCCGCGATCGTTTCACAAAATTTGAATTTTTTGCGAGATATCTGCAGGATTTTTTCGCGATATTTGACAAGATTTGCAGGGTTTTATCACGATATTTGACGAAATTTGCAGAGTTTTTTCGCTATACTTGAAAAAAATTGTGTTTTTTTATGGGCATGAATCATGATGAAATGAATGAATCATGAATCTTTGAATGACTTGTGAATTTTGATACTTGAAGCAATACTTGAAAAAAATTGCGTTTTTTTTTTTTAAACGTAAATTCTGTCGAAAAAAGGTGAATTTTGAAAAAAAAAGCCCAAAAGCATGAAATCTTAAAAAATTTCGAAAACACGCACATTTGATCA
Organism: Maratus speculifer; assembly: GCA_964019185.1. Lineage (NCBI taxonomy): Eukaryota > Metazoa > Arthropoda > Arachnida > Araneae > Salticidae > Maratus > Maratus speculifer. Next base: position 358,182,997 of record OZ025296.1, read on the forward strand.
AAGATTCATGATTCGTTCATTACATCATGATTCACCTCGTCTCAATCTTCTTCATTTCCGGATTTCGGGTCCTCTTGGATTTCGGAATTCCGGATAATAGGTCCTCTACTGTACTGGCATCACTGTTGGTACAGTGTACTTTTCTGGAACAGGTGATATAAGAACATTTAGTATGAATTGGTTATCCCATCAACCAATTTGGCCAAATTATACAAATCACCAAATCATACATATCAATATAATTTTATTTTAAATAACAAAAAATTAGTAGAATATTATTAAAAATACAAATTAAAAGTCAAATTAAAAATCACTTGATGCTGTTTTAAACATGTATATCATATTTAATGTTATTGAATGTGACATTCACGACCATTCATTATTGGCAATTAATCTTATAGCTTGATGACAGATTTTTGGTCGACAGGATAACCACGTAGTACCGAACATTTTTGCCAAATGTAAAGAAACAATAGAAAATATTTTTTATCAAAGCAGCCACACCACTTACTTGCAACCTAAACTACATCATGAAGACGATGGAATTTCAATATTTCAGATTCTTAAAACTTTTGCTATTTTTTTTTAAGCTGTTCTAATATTTCGGGTAAATTTTGTAGCCTTCATATGTATTATATTATGCGATTAATTACTGTTAGGAACAAATATTTTAAGGTTAATCATTTACGAAATATTCTTATTTAACTTAACTCAATACAAACAAATTCAGTTTGTGAGGAATACAATGATCTAAAATTAAACATTTAAATCAAACTCTTAATCACAATTCAAATGACTTCCCCATCTTAAAACCAAAAATCATAACTTTAAATATATTTAAATAAATAGATAAGTGAAAAGGTCTGCTAGAAACAACGTTTTCAGAATATTTTAAATGGTCAAATATAAATAAAAAATATAAGTTGCGACACATGAAATTTTGTTGCTATAACATGATCAAATATAAGTTACATAATTTTTAGTGGAGAGTAAAAGAAGAAACACATCCTACCATTAAATTACTTTAGCAAACAGGATGGTTTACCACGTTTATTTTTTAAAAATTAGCCGTTAATTAGAATCGGGATACACGTTAAATATTATATATTTTTTTCTTTAGTCAAACAGACGCCAACGCAATGAATGAATAGTAGAATGATAGATGAACAAATCAAAAGTACTTGATTCATAAGAATCAATACCACTGTTAATGAATCATTTCATTCACAAGTCGTTCATTTATTGGCGTTGTCGTCTTAACCGTACTTTGTAATATCAGGTGACTTTTAAAACATAAATTTATTGGATTCAACTTCTTGTTAATGCTAACGTATGGTAATTTCTTTGGTTTTTCTTAAACTCAATACTTTACAATTTGCTTTTTGATAATGATTGCACAAAATTTAATGTGACGCAACTTTCCTTTTTGTTCATGTGTCATGGAGTCATGATTAAAAGGTATTCTTTATAACAGATAATTACTCTTATTATTATTTATCTTTAAATAGTTTAGTTTAATATTATTTAAATTTTAATTTAGATAAAACAAATTGTTTTGAATTTATAGAGATATATATTTATTTACATTTACTTTTAAAACATTTTTTTTTTTTAACTGAATTTGTTTGTATTCCGTTCAGTTGAAACTAAATATTTTTTAATAATTGATCGCATAATGCAGTACCTTTATAGAGTTTATTGAAATTTACATATAAGAACACCCACTTCTAAAAGGATTCAACACTAACTTGAAAAACCCTCTCTGTAATGTTAAACCAACAGGCAGGTTGTTTTCAAGCTTTTAACTTAAATTTTAACATTTTTAAACTTTTCTTTTAGCATATGATAGCTGAGTTTCATCTTTAATAAGATTTTTTTTTTTTACTTTTTTGATTTTGGTTACAGATTGTTCTTAAAAGGTATTTTCAATTTCAAAATTATTCTTGAAACTGAAAATACCTCTTTAAATGTGGAATCAAAACTAAAAAGTAAAGAATAGCCATATAAAAGATCTAGCTCAGCTATCTTATGAATTTTTATAATTATTTTTTTTTTAATATTCAAATTTAAGCGAGAAGTTCGAAAATTACCTGCCTGTGTGTTTAACATTAAGGAGTGGGTGTATTCACTTGTGTGTAGAGACCCCTTCAAAAACTGTAGTTGAATCCTAGAACAAGTGATACACTCATTTGTAGATCTTGGATTGTGTTTAACGAAATTTCATATTAACAAGGTTCGATTATACAGTCAAGGATCGATAATTTGCGCACCCTTAATCAGCAATTTTCTATAATTTCCATTACTTTACGAATGTAAACAATTAAAAAAATTAACAAATTTCTGATCCAAAAATGATATTTTAAAATAAATAATAAAAAAATTGAAAAATATCATAATAAAAATCTACTTTTTAAAAATATAACTCTTTTTTTTTATTATTATTAACAATAAAAAAACAAACTGTATTACGGAACATATGTAATTATTTTTGTTTAAATGTATATATCAATTTAAATCTATCAATTATTCTAAAAAATAACTTTAAAAGATCATTTTAGATAGCATATTAAATTAATTATTAGATTTCATATTTATCTTTTCATATTATTTTGATTATAGGATTAAAATGCTGTCTAGGAATAATAAAATGACGTATAATCGATAATATTCTATAATCTGCAATATTCTATAATCCGCACATCCTTTGGCCCCAGCTTGTGCAGAATATTGAACTTTGATTGTATTTGTTCAGAAAAAAAAACACATTTGGCGATTATTTTATTTATTTTTTTAAGCCATTACCAAATAAAATGCACATTTTTAAATAAAAAAGTCACCACAAAAAGGCATTTTGTAAATAAAATAGGTAATACTTGGTTATCCCATCGACCAAAGAATCATCGCCAAAGTATAAGATTAAATACCAATAATGGATGAACATGAATGTCACATTCAATAGCATTAGATAAAATAAAGGTGGTTAAAACACCATTAAATGATTTTTATTTAGACTTTATTTGTATCTTTATTAATATTCTACTAATTATTTGTTTTTCCATTATTTAAAATGAAAATTACTTCAATATGTGTAATTTGGCTATTAGTTTGGCGATTTGTGCAATTTGGCAAAATGGGTTGACTGGATAACCAAGTAGTACCATAAAATGTTATGATTTTGGTTTAAATATCTTGCCATGTTGACCACCTTGATGGCTTATTATTGTGCAATGCACTACCCACCCCCAACCGCCATCCGAGACAAATATGTTTGGGATGGAGGCAGGGACGATTGTTTGTTTCTTCGCCTCACTCGTCCACTAACTGTTTTTCAGTGTCTTTAATTTTTCTAATTTCTATTTTAAATGTGTCCGGTTTCAATTTCTCTCATTTTTTTTCCTTTTTTACAGTCAAAGTTGTATAATCCGCACAAGTTGGGGCCAAAGTTTGTGCGGATTATGGAATATTGTGGATTATAGAGTATTAGGAATTATACATTGTTTTATTATACCTAGATAGGATTTTAATTCTTTAATCAGTATAATATAAAAAAATGCAAATGTGAAATCTAATATGAATTAATTTAATAGGCTATCTCAAAAAATGCCTTTTTAAAATTACTTTATTAGAGAAATTGGTATGTGTGCATTTAAAAATAACTATATATGTTCCATAATATAGTTAGTTTTTTATTGTTAATAAATAAAAGAGTTATATTTTAAAAAAATAGATATTTTATTATGTTTTTTTTTCAATTTTTTTTATTATTTATTTTTAAAAATCATTTTTGGATCACAAATTTGTTAATTTTTTTAACTGTTTATTTAATTATTTACATTCATAAAGTAATGTGAATTATGGGTGCCTGTATTATTAATCCTTGACCGTACTTGGTTATCCCATCGACCGATTTTGCCAAATATCACAAATTAAGAAACATTTTAAAAGACGGAAGGAGAATTAAACTAGCACAAGATAAATAAAAATACATAAAATGTCGAAATAAAAATTTGGTGATGTAACAAACACATGTCACGTGTTTAATCTCAAAGGAACGTGGCATTCACGATCAACCATTATTGGCATTTAATCTCATAGTTTGGTGATAGTTTTTTGGTCGACAGGATAACCAAGTAGTACCACATATGTGTATATTTTGAATGAATCGCAGAAGGAAATGACTCAATAAGAAAGCGTCTTGTTTTGCAATGTTGCTTTCAATTCGATTTCAGAAATGGTTTTAAACTGCACAAAACATTGAAATTTTGAATCTTTTATAGAAATTTTTGTTAAACAGAAAGGATAACAGGTAGAAGACATTTGTATTTGGACATATATGTTTTCTCATAATCATCTCAATTCAAAATTAAGCCTAACATGGCTCCATCTTATCGAAGTCTGTTGAAATGGATGGGTTTGCTGTTCGATGTATTTTATTATACAGTAGACTCCCTCAAATCAGGGCCGTAGCTAGAAGTGAACAATAGGGGGGGGGGACTCATAATTTTTTTCTGTCTCTCTGACACAGAAAAATAAATTAGGGCATAGTCACACTATAGGTATTATGTTTCTTATTTAACTGTTGTAATAAATTCATTTTATGCTAAGAAAAGTATATGATGATGAAAATTTTGAGTGTATAACTGGTGCAAAATTAAACATCATGTTAGCTTTATTTGAACAAATAGGATTAGCGAGTGTTGAAACACTTATTTTAATTACAATTTAGTAATTCTACAAAACTGTGAAATGGTCACAAAATAAAATTGGATTTTTTAACAGAATTTCATTTGAATTTTTGGAACAGAAATTTATTTAGTGACCTTGAAATCTTATCCAGGGGGGCTCAAAATATTTTAGAGGGGGCTGAGCCGCCCATAGCCCCCCCCCCCCTTTAACTGCCTTAGCCCTGCTTCAAATCTGCATCCCTAAAATGTGCAAGTAATTTATAGATATAAACAATGAAATTTTCATTTCAGACTTAGGAGCAAAGTTGTAAATTTTTTTACATTTTTTTCATCCCATATGTATTTTCATACTAATATAAATGAATTTCTTTCTTTTTTTTATGAAAAGAGCATTTATAATTGTTTTAAATCAAGCTTTTGCTGATAACAGTTGTAATCACAATCTTTTGACCAAATATATTTATGCACCCTATTAATCAAGCTTTTTGCTTTTTATTACAATGATTTTAATGTAAATTAATAGAGAGTATTTTTCATAAGAAAAGTGTCATACAATAAATCGAATATTGCATCTTTCTTATGCAAATTCAATAAACATGATTAATTTTATTTACTTGACCTTTACTAATTATATTTCAATCAATTTTAAGTTATCTTTTTTTTATCTTTTTAGTTTATTATTTTACTTAATTATTTTAATATTTTACTACATTATAATCATTCATTATAATTTTGATTGCCTTTTTAAATTCAAATTGCTGAGAAAAAAACATAAACTAAGCAAAGACCAGAAATCTGCAAAATTCTAAAATCTGCACAACCTTTGGTCCAAAGCTGTGTAGATTTGAGGGTGCCTACTGTGCTAAAATAATTAAGTAAAGTAATAATAAGCTAAAATGATAAAAAAAAAGATATTTTGTAAAATGATTAAACTGTTGAAAAAGCATGAATTCAATAATATTAACAAGAATTACATGTTAAAATATGTATGGAACATTTTAAATTAAAAAACTTCTATAATTTTGTCATTGTATCTAAACTCAAACTTTCATTGTTTACATTTGTGCTGATGTGTGAATTTTAGAGTTGGGGATTTTAGCTACTGTTTTATATTTGACAACAATGAGGAAAAAAATACATTTTTTGATGATATGAATAAAATTTACAAAAAAACCCTCTTTAAAACAGTCATATTTAAATGGCTATGCATAGTTTTTGATTTTATAATATTATTTAAAACGAGCTATTTTATACCTTCAACATAAATAGTGCTTAAAATAATTCCCCTAAGCACTTTCTGTTCCAGTTTGACAATCAAAAACTCGATGATTCGAACTCACCAGGACCACAAGAAATGTTCAAATTATCCAAAGTTCGAATTATGGAAAGTATGAAATGAGAACATGCTTAATATGATACTATTGCAAAGGAATTAATGTTATAGTGTTTTTTTTTTTAATTTTTTATGTCTGTTATAATCAGAATATGACTTAATATTAAATTAGAATGTATAAATACATAAACTAATTAGAAGATTAGAAACAAGCTCAATGGAAGAAAAATCTGAAGCGTCACTGATGTTCGGATGAGGCATTTAGAAAGTGGATATTAAATGCATGGGATAATATGTGTACTCGTTCAGAACAATTTTCACAAAAATCAAAGAAAGAAAGTTATTCAAATGTCTGAAATCCGTGAGAAAGAAAGGAAGAATTAAAAATCGGAATTCTTGTCAGTTTAAATTAAACGATATCAAGAGAAAATGAGTTCGAATTAATGAAAAAGTTTAACGTTATTCTACCATTGAAAATTTCAGCTCTTCATGTTTAGTTCGAATTAAGCGAAGATTCAAATTATCTGATTTCGAATTAACGAAAGTCGACTGTATTTTATGCCTTCAACATAAATAGTGCTCCCATAAACAATTTCAGTTTAATAATCAAAAATTTCTCTATAAAACTGCAAATGTTCATCTGTTTATATGTAATAATTTCCTTAATATAAGACAAGAAAGATCTTCATCTAAAATAATTTCATTTACGTTAGTGACAGCAGTGGCTAATATCTCTCTCTCTTTTAAAAAAAGGTACTATTTAATTATCCCGTCGACCAAAAAATGATCGCCAAACTATAAGATTAAATGCCAATAATGAATGATCATGAATGTCACATTTAATGACATTAAGTATGATATGTGTGTTTGAAACGTTATTAAATTTTTTTTATTTCGACTTTTTATTTGTATTTTTTAAATATTCTACTTATTATTTGTTTTTTCATTATTTAAAATAAAAATTATGTCAATATGTATAATTTGGCTATTTTGTGAAATTGGTCGACTGCATAATCAAGTAGTACAAAAAAAACCCTAACATTTTTATCAAAGTTTGAATAGAATTATACACAATAATGACATGCAAATTTAATTTAATCATCTTAAATATTTTAGTTGAACTGCAATATATTTAGGATCTTTAATTGTTTGATGTTCAGAGAATTGTTGTCAGATGAGATACATCATAATTTCAACAGTCATTTAAACCAAATATGGTGTCACGGAAAGAAGAAGCCTATTTTTCATCTATATTCTGAAGCTTTTAATATTAATTTTATTAAATAAGAAATTAATTTACAAAGAATTGTTCTTACAACAAAAATCAAACAAATCCTACAAACTAACTAAAAGGACTAAATAAAACTTATTTTCAATAAATTTATATCTGGCCATCCCTATAAAATGTTAAAGTTTCACTGAAATAATGAAAGATACCACATAATTATTAAAAAAAAAAAGAAAAAAATATGTTGTGCTAAAGAGAAAAAAATGAGTCAAAATCAATAAGTCAAAACAGATCAAAATATGGATAACAACCCTTTCCAACGTATTCTAATAATTATATAGATAAAAAATAGTTCATTTTTATATGCAAAGCAAGAAAAATTAAAAGTCAATGGATATAAGCTGAGCTCTTAAAAAACTGATAAAATTCACTTAAAGGTTCGCGAAAAAGTATTAATACAATACTCCTTTTAGATATACTACTAAAAATTATTTTAAATTGTTAAAGTGAAACGTGTAAAAATAATCTTGAATGAAATCAAAGCATCCTGAATTGTTTTATTTTTTAAATATATCTACAAGTCTGTATTTTCAAGAGAAAATTTGTTAATTTATGTTGATTTTGATTTGAATAGACATTGCTTTGAGGCCTGCAGCAGCTATTGTGTTTGCCTCGAATGATCCATTTTACACAAAGTATTTTTTTAATAATAAAACAACAAATTTCCTTCATTTACGTTATTTACTGAGAGTCAGCATCAATAAAATATTTAAAATCTAAAGTAATCAATTCACGAAAAAAAGCTTTTAATGAAAATCGATTCATGAAAAGTTACTCAATAATCGAATTAATCTCAGATAATGAATGATTGATAACTCAGTTAATCAATTATTAAAATTGTTCATCAGGAATAACAGGTTAATCTCCATTCAAAATTATTTCTGTTCTAGATACTACATTTCTGATGAGGACGCTGCTGTAATGTACGATGATACATGTCACATTTTTCACTAGAGTGTAAATTCAAATACCATATTCCAGAGTTGTGATAAATGAATCAATTCATTTTTCATAAATAAACGTTTTGTTTTGTTTTTACAATTGAAAGGGATACTTTTCTTAATTCTTGAAACAAATGTTAATATTAGTAGATAAAGTGAAAAATCAAAAGCTAAATTTTCTGTTGCAGCTGATTTATTGATATGATTCATTCCTCATTCAAACTCAGCCACCGTGATTCATTCATGTCGTTGGCGTCTTCTTGCTTTTATGTGAAATTGGACGATATGAAAGTTCTCAGCAAATAGACGGCAAATTTTTGAAATATAATGATTTATAACAATAAAATGAAAGAACGTTTTTAGAAGATAATGAACACTTTACTAAAATAAGTTAATGGTAAGATACATTTCATTTGCTTACTCTTCTACGAAAATTTCTGTATTTTGTAATAAAAGTGTTCTAAACTGTTAATAATTATTAACTGGGAAAACTGTTAATTTTAGTTCAGACTTGTTCTAGATCATCTAAAGAACTGATCTACATAAAAAGGAAAGAATAAATTTTAGAATTCCGTTTATTATCATTTGTTTTCTGAGATGGGATAATTTGGGGTATGGTTAAGAGGCCTAAGTATTGTATGATGGATAAATTTTCGATTTCTGTATGAACTTTGGTATATTTTTAATTAGTTATATTTCATAATAAAATGATGAAAAAAATATATTTATAACACTAGAAAATGTAATTTTAACAATGTAAAACAATTTATTTTACATTTTGTTTCTAAATGTAGTTTAGAAGGAGAAGAATGATAAAAAAGAAAGTGTTATACGCAATAATAACATATATAAAAAACGCAGAGGAAATCGAACAAAAAAAAAAGGAAAAAAAATCTCAAGAAAAAGAAAACCATAACATCCAAAAGACAAAGTACTTATGAAAACAGATAATATAAAATTCGATTTTGAAGAAATAAAGCAAGGTTCATGAATAGAATTTAAGTACCATTCAAAAAATTGGACATTATTTCTTTAATTTAAATAATATGTAAAATATATTATTTGAAAAAAAAGTAAACACTGTGTACTATATATTTTTTTATTTGTAATTTTCTCAATAATATTCTATCCATGTTTTTTTTTTTTTTTTTTTCAACAAGGAATAATAATTTTTTTTTTGGAATAAATTCAAGATATTGCTGATATCACTGGTAATCACAATCTTCTTACCAAATATATTTATGCATTAATCAAGATTTTTTTTTGGTTATTAAACCTGGCTAAACTTTAAAAAAAAATCCTTATTTTATGATTTTGATGTGAATTAGTAATGTACTTTTATGAGGCAAGTTTTGTTGAATAATTTTGGAAAAATACATTTAATCTTTATAATGAATATTTAATCATACACTATTGATTATTAACTTGACATTTGCTATTAGTACTTTAATCATTTTAAAAATTATCTAAGTTTTTATTATTTTAGTTTATCACTTATTTTAATATTTTATTCTATTGTAAGTATTCATTATAGTCTACTGCACTATTAATTGCACTCAAATTACTGTTTAAAAAATGTAAACAATGAACAGAAATCTGCAAAATTCTAAAATCCGCACAACCTCCGGTCCCAAGCTGTGCTGATTTGAGGGAGTCTACTGTATAACGATTTAAAATAAAGTCTACATTTAAAAGATGTATTTAAAATTTACTCAGGGGGCATCTACACATTAAAATAAACTCTAATTTTATTTTTTCTATAGAAGCACCAAATTCTGAAAGAGTAAATGAACTCAACACCCTTCAATTATCCTAAAAACAAATTTGCATGATATTCATACGATAGGTTTCTGAGAAATTAATAATTTTAAAATTAGCATATTTTAGCGACTGTATCCAAATTGATGCTCAATACTCGATTGTCGACCAATAAAGCTCCTTTCTTAATCAAGGCATCTTAGGCACCTCTCAAGCAGTCACTGAAGACTGCCAGATTATGGGATAGCATAAGAAATTTTGGTACTACTTGGTTATCCTGTCGACCAAAAAACTATCGCCAAACTTACAAACAAATGTATTAAATGACAATAGTGGATCATCGTGAATGTCTTATTCAATGACATTAAAAATTTTTTATTTGTATTTTTATTAATATTCTATTTTTCTGTTGTTGTTGTTATTCAAAATAAGTTATGTCAATAAATATAATTTGACTGTTAATTTGCCGATTTGTATAATTTGGTGAAATAGGTCAATGGCATTACTAAGTAGTACCAAAGTTCCAACATATCCAGTCATTTCAATCATGGATGACACCTTAAATCATCATTTTCCATTTTTTAAAGCATAATTTGAAAATTATTTGGAAGAAAATCTTTTTATTTTGGATTTCCCTAAAGCAGGTCTTAATAAATCTAAATTCATTTAAAAACTGTGGGTTGCAATTCATCATGTTTTCAAATATTAATTGCATAATTCATATCATAAAATTATAAAAAAAAAATGAAAATTTAACATATTTATGTTTTGGTATTTTATTATTAAGGCTATATAAAAAAAATTAGCACATTAGGAGCATAATTTCAGAAGATATTAATTAAAATATGAAAATGTAATTTAACATCAGCAGCGCTAAATGCATCAAATGTTTCATTAAAATAAATGTAATAGTCTGGTTTTTAAGCCTTCTCAAAATATATATATGTGATGATTTAAAAGTTAGGAGCCAGAGACATCAACGCCGGGTTTCCCTTTCACCGCAGAGAAGTCATGGCCACAGAGGAAAATAAATAAATAGATGTAGAGAATCCAAATAATTACTCATTGGCTGCTGTAAGTTCATTTATTTAATCCGTAATCATGAGAAAGGGAAAAGCTCCTTTTGCAAACTGCCTTTTACCGAAACATTCCATCATTATTTCAGCGAGCCGTACTCATCAAAGAAAAAACCCAAGAATCCTCCTTCTCAACTCGAGGCTTCCCCCTTTAAAACTCAAAAGAAAATTCTAGAACATTCTGTAACCTCAAACCATCATTCTTTTATGTAAACAGAATTCTTGTCCAGCTACGAGACTATTTTCCACAGACGATAAATTTATTAAAAAAAAATATTATTTAGCCAATTTATAATCGACTCAGAATTTCTTAGGCAGACGATTTTTATAAATGATTAATTTTAAGAGAAAAAGAAAAGAAATGAATTTATTAATATGCGCACATCAAAGGTTGACGGAGGAAAAATAAATAAATAGATAAAATAAAATAGTGGTATTTTTTGAAAGGTATGGTCTTGGAATAAATTTAATAAGACTTTCTTAAAAAGGGTTGATAAAAACATAGAAAAATGAATTTTATTTGGAATATTAAGAAATAAAAATTTAATTAAGAATATTTTTAATTTAGAGCCATCTTTTTAAATTTACGCATACTGGAATAATGCTTTTTAAGGCAAATTAAGAATTTATATCGTCTGCATAAAGATTAACAGATTAGATCTAGAAACAAGATTTTAATTTAATAATTTGAAGTAAGTACGGAACATTATTATAAGAAAATTAAGATAGTATAAAGGTTAGTTTTGGCGAAAGAAATTTAAATTTGTAATATATATATATATAAATTGATTTTTAGGCCCACTTGATCTTGTTGTATGAAAAGGTGGGTTAATAGCCTTTATTATTTCATCCTTGTTTGAACTTTGTTTAGTTTATAATAAAAAATGTCTATGACAGACAGACATAAGAATGATCTTTTAATGGTTCCATTTTTATTTTTTAAGTGCAGATAATATCATAAGAATTTATCTGACTGGTTTTCTGTTTATAACTCTCATTATATACTTAATCTCCATTTGTTTGTATATAAATGCATATTATATACGCACACATAAATAAATTATTATATACTTAAATGTTTTTATTATTTTATATATTTATTATGCAGGTGAAATTCGAAGATAATTTTATATTGCAAATGTTTAGATGTGTATATAATATTGCAACACAGTAAAACGTGTAAAAGGGGGATCTTTTTATAACAATCTAAAATTTCCTGTTTCAAATGGAAGAATTTTAAAGTACCAACGAAACAAACAAAAGATCGTATTTAGCCAGAGTATCGTAAAAATATAAATGATTACACTTGTTTTAATGGAAGTCTAAAATAGCTTTTTTCCCCATCTCCTTGCAATCACATCTTGACAAGATTGACTGTGTTTTTGCTTAGGTAAGTATTTCGAGTAAATTTAAGTATAACTTTACTTCATTTCTTAATTTCGAAAAATAGTATGCATAAAATGAATTTTGATTTATCTAAATAACTGTAGCTAGTAATACAACGAAATTACACAATGATATACCAAAAATTTTACAATTACTATGATCTAAAAAACTTAACCCATACTGAAAAGCTAAATGTATTTTAGTCAAGCTTCGCACAGTATAAACATTTGCTTACATTAAAGTTGGGATTACCTTAAAATTCCGTTAATCCGCCCTTCCCGATCAAACGCTCCCTCCCCACTTTATAAAAGATTTGAAATTTTCAAAAAACCCCGAGAAAGCGTCCTCCTAAAAAAAATCGCTGAAAACGGATCGCTGGAGAACGGTTGAATCATGATGAAATGAATGAATCTTTCATGAAATATACGTTTTTTCGAGATTTTTTAATTGATTTCATGCTTTTTTGGCCCTTTTTTTTTACAAATTTCACCTTTTTTCTGCATTTTTTCGACAGAATTTATGTTTAAAAAAAACGCAATTTTTTTCAAGTATTGCTTCAAGTATAAAAATTCATGATTTATTCAAAGAATCACGATTCATTCATTTTATCATGATTCATCCTTGCAAATTTTGTGAAACGATCGCGGAAAAATCCCGCGTAAGTGCCCCCCTCTAATTATTTTATGATTTTTCGTCACGTTTGGGGAGCGGATTAACGGTATTTTACGGTAAATTATTAAGTTTAATCCTAAAACTACCAAAAATATTGCTCAATTTTTATTAAAATGTTCTATATCAGAAGAGAAATAGCTCAGGTAACTCTAAGAATTTAGGTATATCCATTTCATTTCTCAATTAAAAAAAGTAGCATGTATAAAATAAAGTAAGATTTATCTCCATAATTGTAGCTAATAATACAATGAAGTTACATGATGATATACCAAATGTTTTACTGACACTACAATCCAAACAACTCAGTTCATACTGAAGAGTTAAATATAGTTTAGTTAAGTTTTGTACAACATAAGCATTTGCTTGCATAAGAATTAAGATTAAATAGTTAAGTTTAACCCTAGAATTACCAAAAATGTTATTCTAGTCTTATTAAAATATTCCACATCAAAATATTTATTTTAAACTAGTTAATTTATTTTTCTAATAATAATAATTTATTATTATCTATTTTCTATTAATAATTTATTTAGTTGGTTTATAAATTTAGTTTTTTTTAAAGAAATTTCTGATTTATATTTAACTGTTAGCTGGTGAATATTTAAGAAAAACCCTTTCTAATTTAGCTAAAGAAACTAGAATAGTAACAAGAATATATAAAACATAAAGAATATAAGATATACTAGAATATAAAGAATATAACAAGCACAAACAACAAATATAGTTTATGTTGGAAAAAATAGTGTAGTTAGAATTGTGTAAAACAGCCATAATTTTTCTGGTTATCATGTTCTGCCGTTTTTTATACGCTGTTTGGCCTCAACAGTTTCTCCCGATACCTGGTCGTGAACTTCAAGCATGCTAATTTATTTAAAAAAAATTCTTGTAATTGAGTAACATTTTTTAGAAATATTGGGTTGTGTAAAAGATGATATTGGGTTCTGTTATTTTACTTCAAAAGCAATTTATTTTAGATGGTTCGAAACAGTTTTAGAGCGTACTCAAAATTCAGTGGTTAGTATGTAAAATAGGTTCCATTTAAGCTTTGGATTTATCACTGTTTAAAAACAAAACCTCATCATTAGCTTCTTCATGCACAAATCTACTTTTATCCGTGAATTTTCTATAAGCATAATGAACCCTTTCGGGTCTGGTGTACTATTAATAGTACATGTCTTTTAAGGGAGTATTATTCTGTTTAAAGAAATTCTTTTGCTACCCTTTACATGTAGTAATGTTAGTATATGTCTATGCATTTATTATAAGACATTTATTGTAGGCATTTAGTAATAATTATTATTATTATTTTCTTCATTCTCTTTTCGCTGTTTGCGATTCTTTTTTTTAAATATTTATTTCACTCTGTAAATTTTAAATAAATGTTACTTTCCCGATAGAATCATCTATAAAAAAGCTCAAAAAGTATTAGAAAGTTGTAATATCAGTTAAATCTTATTGTAATGCAATATTTTCTAAACATCTCCACAAATTCTTCCTCAACTTACTGCCCTATGAATGTCAATTGAATAGTATGCAAAACAACAACATTTGTTATCTTTCAGACACTGAAATACTCTTTGAATGATAGTTAATCTTTTTGGTTAGCTAGTGTTAATGTTATTAACCTAAAAGTAATTTTTTCTAAAAATTGGAAAAACAAAATCGCATTAGAAAGGGTAAACTGGTCATTTACAAGTCACAATCGTGGTCATTTCAGATAATTGAGAAATTATTCTGTGGGAGAGATTTTTGCCTCTCTGGAAAGAGCACTTTAAAATTTTGGAGAGTGGTACTTCTAGGCGATTATTAAGCATAAAATCCTAAATGTTCTGGAGAGACATTTCGATGCTTTGAGTGGGATACCCTCTAAATTTGATTCTGTAGTCTAATCAGTATAAAACCCGTTTTTGGTGTTTTTCATATTACTTTAAATTTGGAGTACAATTACAAACTTTCCCATAGTCCTATAACTGCTTAAATATCATGTCTCATACAATGGAGAAAAAGAAAATTACGTTACTGTATAAATACATAAAAAATCTGTCCTTCAAAATGCATTAATTTATTTTAAAATGGCTCACTGAAAAATTCAATGACGAAAATTGCCATTATTTTGTAAAAAACCCAGGTGAACATCAAAACCTTCCAATATCCCCCTGCTCTTTCCCTAAATATCAACAAGTCTCAAAATAAAAGAATTCAAGCGAGAAAGATGCATTGATCTCCAGAAATATTCTTCAGATTTGATGTGAGATCTCTCTACATCAAATAGCCAACCGTGACAAGCAATGTGTATGAATAAAAATATACGTATAAAACTTTTCTGTAGCAAAGGATTCTGCTCTTTTGAGCTGGTTAACAAAATTTGAAGCTCCAGTTTCTTATTTCTTGCATAATGACTGACAAAAGCTCTTTTAGAGCTGGAAAGACATCATAAAACAATAAAAGTGACATGACAATAAAAGTTCAGAAATAAACAGTTCAATAATAGAGTTGATTTTATTAATTCCGGGTAGCACATTATGTTATAATATTACAATAGACTCCCTCAAATCCCCACAGCTTGTGACCAGAGGTTTTGCGGATTTCTGGTCATTGCTTTGCTTAAATTTTTTAAGTAAATAGACATTTTAATTTAATTAATGATGCAATCGAAACTATAGTGAATGCTTACAATCTATACTAATAAAAGAACAAAATGCTCTGTCTGTCTGTGTGTCTGCGATGGCTAGCAAAATCTATGCGACGTACGAAGTTCAAAATTTTTATGAGAGTTGCCCAATATCTCTCCTGATGCACCTGAAGCTCAGAATTTCAAAATTCTATTTATTAACGGAGTTATTAATTAAATTCCAAAGCTCACTCTCATAAAAAATCGCCTTTTTTTACTTATTTTCCTTTCATTTTCTTATGGTTGGTTGGTTACATAAAATTTTCGCAGAAATAATTAAAAAAGCTGGGATAGACCTTTAAAATTCATAAACTGGCAAACTGTCAGCTTAAATGAGGATTTTTTTTTATCACAGCTGCTGTACGCCATGGAAGAAAAAAGATAGGTGGAGGTGAAGCAATCCGAAAAAAAGGTTTGCAATATGAAACCATTTATCGCTGAAATTTTAATGTCTCAAACAAAAGCACGAGGAAGGAATTTTGTATTAATAAAATGAATTGAAAGAAAATGAAAGAATTAGACGATATGAATTACAGCTAAATCATATTTTATGAAGAAATAGTAATTTATTAAAACTTTTTTTTCTATTATATTATTTATTAAAATAAATGTTTGCTTTTAAAATAATTGAAATTGGAAAATTAGAAAAAATTAAATGTCAAAATAAAATTAAATAAAATATTGAAAACCTTTGATTTGAACTAAAAATTGTATTACTAAAAATTTTCTTTTTTTCGGAACTTTTTAATTCTTCATAACTTAGACGAAAAATGTTTGTGATTTAACAACATATTAATAATTCCATGTCAATATATAAAATATATTGATGAAAACCTTCTTTTAAAATCATGCATGAAAACTTAAATAACAAATATTAATCTAAAATCTAGATTTCAGAGTGCAGACGATTTTAAGACATTAACGAAAGAATGTTAACTTTTCAAGCAAAATCTTAAATGATGCTTCTATATTGATATTTCAAAGACATATGATAAAAAAAATCAAATATTTCTTGCCTATCATTGATCTATTTGTATGTTTTATGCATTCCGATCCTGTATTACATCCAATAATGGCACAAAACGTTATTTTTTAAAAGAAATTTTAGTCATCTATTCAATAACAGTTTAGAAGGTAAAATATAAAAACAAAGAATACGAGTTTAAACCAGTTTGAATTGATCGGAATGTCAAAGCACATGGTTTTGTTGGTGCTTATTTGGACTTAATATAGCGGATTTTAAAGTAACATTTTTGGCGTCACTCCAAGATATTATACTGCCTATCCATTAATTTTTTTTTACTGTATGGTTGTACGCAGATTTTTGTCATTTCGAACATTAGAATGTATGATTCATTAGCTGTGTTGCAGTAAAAAAGTCACACAACAGTTTTCTAGGAGTTTATTTTTTTATCATTGATAAAATTTAAATGTATTCTAATCAATTTCAAATTGTATTATGGCTTTAATTTGGTTTTTAAACAAAAATAAAATATAGCTGTTTTGCGTACAGTTGTTCCAATCCGCAAACGATTCATACACCATAATAAATTATCAAATAGCAAAGTAAATTATTTATCAGAACTAGCCATAAAAAGAATAGTAGCAAACTGATTACAACCTTAATGTTTAGAGTAATTAACACATAACCCAATCCCAAATAGAAAAAAACAGCCCACACTCCGATTCGTGATAGACAAAATTTCCGTGAGTATAAATCCGACCCGAACCTAAAAATTCTGTTTGAAAAAAAATATATATATATGGATTTGAAAAACTGACCCGAACCAAATTTCAATCCCGTAAAAATGTTCAAATGAAGCATAACCCGATCCAAACTAGGAAAAATAATTTTAGTGGGTATGAAACTTGACTCGAACCTAAATATTTTCTTTAAAAAAAACTCGAAATATCACCGGAACAAAATCTGAAACCGACAAAAATATTCCAGAGAACTATAACCCGATCCCAGCAAGACAAAATACTTTCCGTGGTCATAGACCCGACTCAAACCTAAAAAGTTCCATTTGAAAAATCCTGAAATTTGACCCAAACCACATCTAAATCCGACCAACATATTCGAAAGAACCATAACTGGATTCGAGTAAGACAAAATAATTTCCGTGGACATGAACTCGATACGAACCTAAAACTTCCTTTCAAAAAAATACCTAAAATTTGAATCGAATCAAATCTGAATTTGACAAAACTATTTCAAAGAACCGCAACCGGATCCAAACAAGGCAAAATATTTCCGTGCACATGAAATAAGTCCGAACCCAAGAAATTTCTTTGAAAAAATCGCGAAATCTGAACTGAACTAAATCTGAACTTGGCAAAAATATTCCAGTGAAGCATGTCTTTATTCGAACAAGACAGAATAATTTTCGTGAGCACGCAAGAAGACCCAAACCCAAAAGTTCTATTTGAAGAAAAACCCGAAATCTAAATTGAACCAAATTTGAACCCGATAAAAATATTCCAAAGAACTATAACCCGATCCGAGCAAGACGAAATAATTTCCATGGACATAAATCAGACTCGAACCTAAAAAATCCGATTTGAAAAAACCTGAAATTTGACCCAAACCGCATCTGAATCCGACCAAAATATTCGAAAGAATCATAACCGGACTCGAGTATGATAAAATAATTTCCGTGAACATGAACGAGATCCGAACCTAAAAATTCTGTTTGAAAAAATACCTGAAATTTGAATCGAACCAAATCTGAACTTGACAAAAATATTCCAAAAAACATTAACCGGATCCGAACAAGACAAAAAATTTCCATGCACATGAACCGAATCTGAACCTAAAAAAATTCTTTGAAAAGAATCTCGCAATCTCAAATGAACTAAATCTGAACTTGACAAAAATATTCCATTGAAGCATGTTCTTATTCGAACAAGGCAAACTAATTTCCGTGAACACGCAAGAGAACCCGAACCCAAGAATTACATTTGAAAAAAAAAAGCCGACATCTGAATTAAACAAAGTCTGAACTTGACAAAAATATTCCAGTGAAGAATGTCTTTATTCGAATCAGACAGAGAAATTTCCGTAGACACGCAGGAAGACCTGAACCCAAAAATTCCATTTGAAAAAAATGCCGAAATCTGAATTGAACCAAATCTGTTCTCGACAAAAATATTTCACAGAACCATAACTGAATCCGAGCAAGGCAAAATAATTTCCATGGACCTGAATCCGACACGAACATTTATAATCGAATTTCAAAAAATACCTGAAATCAGAATCAAAACCAAATCTGAACCCGACGAAAATATTCTAATGAATCATAACCAAGATCCGAACGAGACAAAATGATTTCCATGGACATGAACCCAATATATGGTTAGGTAACATTTGGGTTGCAATTAGGTTGCAATTACATTAAGGTAAGTCTTTGATTTTATTTAATTTCACGTTAGGTTACAGTTAGATCACGGTTAATTTAAAGTTAGGTTAAAGTTAAATTGCATTTATGTTATGGTTAGAATAAGGATAGGTTGCAATAAAGTGACAGCTAGGTTACATTTATGATATATTTAAGTTACGGTAGGGTACTGTTAAGTCGCAGTTAGGTTACAGACAGGTTATGGTTACGTTACAAAAGTTTACAGTTAGAATTTTGTCCACAGAATGAACATTACCCATGTTCTGATTAAAAATATGCAGTTACTTTTGTTAAATGGCTCTGAAATTATAATACTATATACCAACCTTTTATCATCGAGTATGGATTTCATTCACGGTATAGTCCGATTTAAGAGTGATATAATTAGTTTGAAATTCAAAATATTTCACTTGGGACTTCTATGTAAAAAAATAATTAGTTACGTGACCTAACAGTGATTTTTACGGGTAAATATCAACACTCTAACACGAAAATAACGCAATCGTTGGATACATGTTCCCTCCCGCGTTTCTCATTGCTCATTTTAAGTATTTTTAGAGCTTAATATTAGTTCTTTTTTATACCGATTTTTCTCTCATTCAGCTGCCACGTATTTCAGACAATGCATTTCTGCATGTTTCGAGTTAATGATAAAATCATACAAATTTCAAGTTCGTTTAATATTGTTAATACGGACCCGAGCAACGCCGGGTGGGTCAGCTAGTAGTACAATAAAATATTAAAATAAGTAATAAATTAAAATAATAAAAATTTAGATAATTTTTAATATGATAAAAATATTAAAAAGCGAAGATAAAGTTAATTATCAATAATGTATGATTAAATAGGCATTATAAAGATGAAATGTTTTTTTCCTGAATTATTCAGTGCAACTTACCTCATAAAAGTGTATTACTCAGTCATATCAAAATCATAAAATACGGAAGTTTTATTTCATGTTTAGCCAGACTTAACAGCCCAAAAAAATCTTGATTAATACATAAATATATTTGGTAAGAAGATTGTGAAAATCTTGAATTTTTTTTTCAGAAATAAATTGATTCTTCCTTCAGGAAAAAACACGAATTCAGTAAAATTAAAAATAATAATAATAATAAAATTAAAATATATATGGAATTGATATAAAGTCAAAAAAAGTCAAATTTTGCCCTTGTATCTGAATTGAAATCTTCATTGTTTACATCTGTAAATTATGTGCTAATTTAAGAGAGTTGTTGATTTTAGGGTTCCACATTTGAGGGAGTCCACTGTATTTCATAGAAAATTATAAAATAAACAAAAATAAAGGACACGACACTCGAACAGTATGATGTTATTGCATTTGTATAAACTGGTCTTTTTCTTTAACTTTCAGCAACAGTTGGTCCCATCAAAAACCCGTTACCATCTTATCAGGTGTACTTGTGTACTTTTTCTTCGGGTCTGTCAAATGTTTCCATTTACGGGATGATTCCATATTCACTTAAAACCTGACAAGAAAGATACAAGAGGGCAAAATATTTCATTTTAGATAAATTTCAAGTTTTAGGAACTATAAATATGTAATGTTGTTTTCGTGTAATCCTGATTTTTCTTTACCTTTTAAGATAGGTCACCTTCAGAGAATTCATTGTAATATATTTATATTCTTCACAAGAGCACTGCAGAGAAAATATATTAGTTTTTGAGGATACAGTCAAAACGAAACATGTTTATGTTGAAAATTTGCCTAAAACAGAAAAATTCATAGCCCTGGCAAAGACAAACTTTGAAGTATAACCATTTAAGACAAACACTTGTCTAAAATGAAATTTTTTATGCTTTCTTTGTCATTCCGGTTTAATAGTTTGACTGTTGTTGGTTGCACGATTCAGAAACCCACATACTCCGTTTCAGGGCATCTACGGCGTCCACTTGGCTATGCCACCGATTATATTATTTAATTACAGTGTAAGTTATATTAAACGATACGGCATGTTTCAGCAATAAGCAAACACATTAGATTAAAAAAAATTCTAAAATCCGAAGAATTCCTTACTAAACGCATATTTAAATTCCAGAGGCCCAATAAAATTTTATTTTCTCTCTTTTCTTTGCTAAATGTATCATCGTTTCCTTAGATGTTATAAAGTTACAGAATTTTCTCCTTAAATTCACTTTACATTTTATTTATAATAAGTTATTTATTTTTAAATGTAGCAATTTATTTTATTTAAATTTTAATCTTTATACTGTTAGGAAAGGCATCTGACACACCTTTGATTCTGCTAACTTCAGATAATTGGTAGACTATTGTAGTTTTTAATACTATGATAGTAATTTTATTACATTTTTTTTCTATATTGATTTTAAATTTTCGTGATAAGTTTATTTATTAATTTTTTTAATGAAATGTAAAAACTTATGTTAATTAATTTTATTTTATTGCAGATGCATAAAGCCATTAATCTAACATATCACATCAAACAAAATATATTCAATGTGTGAAACAAGTACAGCAATTTTTTTATGAAAGCTTTTTGATAGAAGCAGTTTCTACCTCACAACCTGGAAAACCTTTTATTTGTGAGCTATGCAAGAATTTCTCCCAAAACAGTCTTTTTTGTGTGATGTATGCAACAAGGAATTCTTTTATAAGAGCTATTTGAGCAGACATCTTTTAAGACATACTGGTGAAAAACCTTTTGAATGTGAGGTATGCAACAAGAAATTCTCTCAAAAGGTCCATTTAAACAGCCATCTGTTAAGTCATGCTGGTGAGAAACCTTTTGTATGCGAGATATGCAACAAGAAATTCGCTCGAAAGGGTGATTTAAAGAAGCATCTGTTAACTCATAGTGGTGATAAACCGTTTGTGTGTGATATATGCAACAAGAAATTCTCTCTAAAAAGCTATTTAAGCAGCCATCTATTAACTCATACTGGTGAGAAACCTTTTGAATGTGAGGTATGCAACAAGAAATTCTCGCAAAAGGGTAATTTAAGCAGTCATCTGTTAACTCATAGTGGTGATAAACCGTTTGTGTGTGATATATGCAACAAGAAATTCACTCTTGAATGTGAGGTTTGCAGCAAGGAATTCTCTCAAAAGAGCAGTTTAAGCAGCCACCTGTTAATTCATAGTGGTGAGCAATCTTTTGAATGTGAGGTATGCAATAAGAAATTCTCTCTAAAAAGCCCTTTAAGCAGACATTTGTTAACTCATACTGGAGAGAAACCTTTTGAATGTGAGGTATGCAACAAGAAATTCTCTGTAAAATTCTTTTTAAGCAGACATTTTTTAACTCATACTGGTGAGAAACCTTTTGAATGTGAGGTATGCAGCAAGAAATTCTCTCAAAACAGCAGTTTAAGCAGACATTTGTTAACTCATACTGGTGAGAAACCTTTTGAATGTGAGGTATGCAACAAGAAATTTACTCTGAAGTATGCTTTAAGCAAACACTTTTTAATTCATTCTGAAGAGAAATCTTATGTGTGAGGAAGATATATTAAGTTATTCATTCAAAAGATTTGTTAAACGATGCATCTGTTAGTTTATGCTGGCAATAAACAAAAATAAACGCCATAAAAGCTATCTAAGAGTTACATTTTGCTCCTAAAATTTGTTAATTGCGGATAACTAATCGTAGCATACTCCAGAAATAAAGATATAATTCCATTTATTATAATGCACAAAAAGAACTGTGACACACAAAAATTTGCCTATTAAACCAGTAAATCGGCACAACAGGAACTATACCATGAACCATAGCAAAGAAATTTTTATTTTTAGTATTCTTTATATTATCTGAAAAATATTAACTATCTCTGTTTTTTTTTTTTTTTTTTTTTTTTTACACTTATAAGCTTGTAAGAATTTTTAACGATTGATAGTATTTAAGTGAAAAAATAACTTTTGTTAAACTTGATTTCTCACAATAAAATTCTTTGATGGTAAAATTGATTTTTTTATCAATATTGAAGCTTAAAATAGTAGTTTTGTAAAGGGAATGGCCCCCCTGACTTACCTATAATATTGAAAAAATGCGTGTGCAAGTGTGTTTCTTATATTAGTTGTTAATTTAAAAAATAATAACTATCTGATGACTTTTGAATTACAAGTAAAAATTTGTAAAAGCGTTTTAAAATTTTGCTTTTCTCATCAGGTTTATATTAAAAGGAAGTATCCTAATTTAATTGTTATGCCATTACTGACAGCTTAAATAATTTTTTTCAGTTCCTTAATCGCCTATTCTGATCGTTATTTTATAAAAGATTGGCAGTGTGGTGTGGTTTTTAAATGGCAATAAATGCGGTAGATTCCCTTAACCCTTTATGTACCGACGGTACTTATAAGTACCATTAAAATAACTTATTATAAATTCTTCGTACTACGTGGTTATCCTGTCGACCAATTTCGCCAAATGATACAAATCGCCAAACTAACAGCCAAATTACACATATTAACGTAATTTTTATTTTAAATACCGAAAAAAAACCAAATAATTAGTAGAATACTAATAAAAATACAAATAAAAAGTCGAAATAAAAATTATTTAATGAAGTTTTAAACACGATCGTATTTAATGTTATTGGATGCGACATTCACGATTATCCATTATTGACATTTTATCTTACCAATTTGGCGATAGATTTTTGGTCGACGGGATAACTAAGTAGTATCAAATTCTTTTAATGCGTCGATTAGTTATAATACTGTTTAGAATGAATTACAGTTACATTACTTTGTTTTGTTTTAAAAGCATTATTAGTTACACAAAACAAAAATATTTTTAAAAGAATGATTTCTTTTGCCTTTGCATCTTTTCAGCTTTCTTGGCGCTGAGGGAGGGGGATATTTCAATGCGGAAATATATCTATATTTATATTGTAAGAACATTATATTTGTACATGTTATAATTCTACAAAATACTTAGAAAATAATTAAAAGATTTGAGGGGGTTATAAAAATTGCACAAATTCCCTGTAAATTAAAATTTAATTAATCATTCTAAATCTTTCAAATATTTATTAAATGATTATGTAAATCTTTTAATTTAATAATTTGCGTAAAATTCTTTAGAATGTAAAATGTTCACGAATCCATAACGCGGTTAATAAAAGGTTAAATCTGCAACTCTCTAAAATCCACACATAATGTACAAATGTAAACACTTAAACTTTCAGTTCCGATGCTGATACGAAATTTTACTTTTTATTTTTATATAAATTCTACACCTGTTTTAATCAGTAATTTTCATTAATATTGCTAACATCATGCATATTCATGAAGAAAGAATAAAATTATTCCTAGAAAAATTCAAGATATTGCTGATATTATTGGCATCGCAATCTTTTTACTAAATGTATGTGTGCATTAATCAAACATTTTTGGTTATTAATAGACGTGTGTGTATCAAAAATGAGAGATTTTGGTGCTTTCGATTATTTTCTGTTGCTTGATCTACATTTTAAGTTTCACAAGTCCTCCCCTCTTAAATAACGCATACATTATATTATTACAGTATTCTTATATATAGCAGTATATTCACTCTGCTAATTTAATATTATATATATTCAAAATCGTTGTTTGAAAGGGAAAAAATGTTTTGAATGAAAATAGTTTAAGTATAAAAAGATGCAATAAGAACCTTTCGTATTTTATTATGATTTGTTTAAAAAAATTCCATTAATCTACGTGACAGAAAAAGTATCAACATGACTGGTTTTTTCACATGTATAATCTACATTACTTCTGTTTGTGAAATTTTTCAGTTTTCTTCCACAGTTTGAATCATATGTGTTTGTAATATTGTGAAACAGTAGGAAATTTTTGTTAACATTGTATAATGAACCCGACGATTTCCGATTAAAAGTTACATCTTGAATTTTCTTGATCCTTTTTTGAATGCTCCACACTTGAATAATCTTTGTATGAATATTTTAGCTGAAGAGAACCTGTTTTTTCGAAGTGCATGATCATTATTTTCAGAGACTTTATTCCCCATATTTTCTACCGCTGAAACAGATGTATTCGATTCTTCATAAGATTGCAACTTTTCTGGAGATTTTCCTTTACCGTTTTCAACCAATACATCCCTGGTATTTGAATTTTGAAAAATTGACTGAAAATCCGGATGAGTATAGATCACTCTGCATCTTGGATCCCTTTCATCCAGAATTGTAAATTCATCATCGGACGAATCACTCTCATCCTCTGAATAGTTAGACAACATTTTTTTCTTCAAATTATAATCCAAAGACTTTTTTTCAAATCGACAAGTAAAACTATTGTTTGGAGTATGATGAAAAGAAAATGTTGTTAAATTTGCTTTGCATTATGTGCAACAATGTATATTTTTCTATCTTTTATAAGTTATTGTTGTTCTATAATTTGTTTTATTTGTATAGATTTTGTGCTTTACTTCAATAATGAATTATTTTGATGATAACAATGTAGAGCTGTAATTTGTAACGTTTTTGTAACAACAATTAAATATTATTACGTAATGAAAAGTATTTTTCATTTTCATAGTTTGCCGGTTATAAGACTAATAAAACTTTCTTTTAAAAAAACAATCAATTTTTATCAATAAATCATCAATTTTTCTAACTAAAATACAGG
Source organism: Maratus speculifer (assembly GCA_964019185.1). Classification (NCBI taxonomy): domain Eukaryota; kingdom Metazoa; phylum Arthropoda; class Arachnida; order Araneae; family Salticidae; genus Maratus; species Maratus speculifer. The sequence goes on from OZ025296.1 coordinate 358,208,812, forward strand.
TAAGAATAATATATTTCTAATAAATAATAATATAAATTCTTCGACCATTCCGGATCCTATGGGATGCACGGCGAAATTCCATTAAAATTCTTTGCGTCTTCTTAAAAACAATAAATCCAACAACATCAAAAGACTCACAAATGTTTCACACACGAAAAATATTTGTATTCTATTTACACTTTTTACACTTGCGAAATTACGTGTTTTTTTATGTTTTTCTACAACAACTGCCGAAATCTTATAAAATTAGAATATCTAGAGAAGAACTTCTAGATTCTGGTAAACAACATACGTTCTTTTTTTACGTTACTAAGGTAAGGAATGCCACACTAAATCGTTGTCATTTCAGATGTAAATACAAAATTTTAAACACGAAGCTCTGAAATTCTTAAAGTATAAATCGTCTGTCTTACAAATAACAGTAAAAAATTGAATGCAAAATACAACAAAAAGGATAAGAGTTAGAAAGTCAAAAATAAATCTTTTAAATGAGGAACACTCAAGAAAATTCCTCAAAAATGTCATAAAGTACCTAAAATGTTTTACGATATTCCGGGGGAGTTTTACTCATAATTGTTTTCACACTGTGCATGGTATTATTTACAAAGGTGTCCTGTTGTATTTTGATTGTTTTTTTTATGTTAAATCTTTGGGGATGAATGACACGTATACGTGACGCCAACAGGCTTATGAATCATCGTTTATTCCCACCAGTAAAATTTCACTTAAAAATTTGCCTTATTCAATCGGAACATTTTATCGATTTAATAAGACACAAATTTCTGTTTTTAAAAACTGGTGACAAAACCTTAAAAATTTCACAAAAGGCTCCCATCGTGAGGAGTTTAAAGTATTATTTAAATGAAATTTAAAAAGTTTCATTTCTAAAAAGTGAGAAATAAAAGAACTTTAAACATCTAGGACTAAAATTTAGACTCTAACCTTTGTAACCTATTAAAATACATTAAAAGAAAACAGTATATACAGTTTATACATATAGTACATCCAGTTATACCGTTTATACATATGCGCCTTATTCATCATTATTTTATGTGCATTGATTGAGAATAGATGTTTCATTCCCTGTACTAAAAAGTACTTAAGGAGTCTGCTGCAGTAAATGTATTTAAATTGTGGCGTTTTGAATTTTTCCGCATGTCCTACAAAAATTGTTTCATTTGGAAAAATAGTTCTGTTAGAATACCTTTATCAGCTACAAAAATTGCACATAATTAGGTAATTACTTTATCGGGTATGAATTTGATTATATTGTTTTGTATAGTTTCCATTAATTTTAATATTGTATATATTTTAATATTGTATGTATAATATTTTAATATTGTTGTAAAATATATAATATTTTTATGCGATTTTTTTCTTAATTTGATAGTTTGAAATAGTAGTTTATTTTACTGTTGCCAGATATTTTACAGCTCAAGTGATATTTCCAGACATTTTTTAAAGTACAGATATATTTAGATGAAAATTTTAAAAAAGAATGAAAACTTTTAAGTTATTTAATTATAATTTGCAAGAAGCGTTAAATGATGAAAATTTCTTCGTTTTTAATCATCTATTAAAACAGTTTTCTTATAGTTTTTTTAAAAAAATTCTAAAAGACGTTGTAACAGTTCTTGATGGATCACCATTTTTAAAAATTCATTTGTACAAGCTGATTTTGAAATATTTAATTGCACAAAACGTCCTCAATTGTCTCGATAGCGTTAGTTGCGACTTTGTGAACCAAAAAATTCTCCAGTAAAAATGAAAAGGCAACTCGATTTCTAAAGATAGCCAGTGGTCGATATAATATCATTCAATCTTTTGTAATCATGTAACCGTTTTAAAACAAAGCAAATAAGCGCTTTTTTAAGAACATGGGGAATCTGGACAGCATGCAGCGAGCATAAAGCGGCAGAACTTAGTTTGCTAATTTTACTATAAAATTATTTATTAATACATAGAAAGGAGCAAATGACGTTTTTTTCTATTTATAATCCAACCCTCATAGCATGCAGTGTTAGAATTCCTAAAAAAAGTCACTGGTCCCAAGGACCAGTAAGCATGAGAATTTACTGGTCCGTAGACATCATCACTGGTCCGCTACATAAAATTCTATTAAATTTTAACACTTAGAGTGGCCTCTCCCCCCTCTCCCTTCCCTGCAATATAAACCAATCTTACTTTGCATTTATCCAAAATTTTCAGCATAATAAAATGTAAAATTATAATTTGCTAAAAATTAAATAAACAGTACGTAAAGAAAAACTATCAAATTATTAATTACATATTTTATTTGCCATTACTTATTTCAACTGACTGTAAGATTTAATGCAAATTTGTTTTGATTTTTCTCCAGATTGTTGCCATGATTGAAGAAATATACCGTTTTTCGCGATATTTTTTGATAAAATTTGCCATTTTATCGCAATTTTAGGCCGAAATTTGTCGTTTTTTCGCGATTTTTTGAAGAAATCTGCCGTTTTTTCGGGTTTTAAGATGAAATTAGCCATTGTTCGCGAATTTTTTGACGATTTTTGCCGGAAATTAGACGTTTTTTAGCAATTTTTTAACAAAATTTGTCGTTTTTTCGCAATTTTTTGAGGAAATTTGTCGTTTTTCGCGTTTTTTTGGCAAATTTTGCCGTTTTATTGCGATTTTCGAACAAAATTTGTCGTTTTTTCGCGATTTTTTGAAGAAATCTGTCTTTTTTTTTTTTTGCTTTTTTTGAAGAAATCTGCCTTTTATCGCAGTTTTTTGAAAAAACCTGCTGTTTTTGGTGATTTTTTTTTACAAAATTTGCCGTTTTATCGCTATTTTGGGCGAAATTTGCCGTTTTTTTGCGATTTTTTGAAGAAATCTGCCTTTTTTCGAGTTTTGGAATAAAATTAGCCATTTTTTGAGAATTTTTTGACAAAAGTTGCCAGAAATTAGTCGTTATTTTGCGATTTTTTAACGAAATTATGCGTCCCGTGGGACGCATAATAAGAGCTATTTTTTGTGTCCCATCAGCAATTTTTTGGTCCGCGGCATCGCTGATAATTAAAAAAAAATCTTATGTGCGATCGGTTGCGGTTTTCTCAGGGCCTGAAAAAAGGCACTGGTCCTGCGGATCTCTAGATTTTTCAAATTAGTGGTCCGATTGAATTATCGGTGGTCTCGGACTAGCGGACCACCAAGGATTTCGAACGCTGGCACGCATGGTCACAGTGACGTCACTGTGAGTCACTTTGGTCACATCACATCTGTGACCAAAATGCCACCATTCAGTGACGTCACATTTTAACTGAGATGTGACTTTCTTAATTTTTTTTAGAAAATTACAAATATTCTTCAAGACATGTTATTTACTTTAAAAAATATGTTTCTGGCAATTTAAATATGTTATCGTCGCTTTTGCATTGCTATCGTCGCTTTTGTCACAGTTTCGTCACACTTTTAATGTCAAAGTAGTCACAAATGATAAATTTTTCACTAATTTGTCACACCGTGACTTCACAAAGTGGTCACAGTATGACGTCACAAACGAGCTCTAAAACGGCCATAACGACTTCACCTTTTAGTCTCAGTGACTTCACATCGACAATCGATGGTCACAAAGTCACAATGTGACTTCACAACGACGTCGCAGTGACGTCACCTTGCCTTACGGGAAGAGTTGTTTTGTTTCGTACCCATCTCAATAAATATATTTAATGAATGTTTCATGTTAAACACTTTCCAACACAGTTGAAAAGTTTTTATGATGCTAAGATACAAGAAGGTAGAAAGTGATTTACTTAAACAGAAAAAAAACAAAAATTCAAACTGCGAACTGTAAGATACAACAATTCCGAATTGTAACAACAAGTAATAAAAATCGTGTGTTAAGCATACGTTATTAAATGCTTTCTAGCACTATTAAACGCATTCTGAAACCTCTAACGAGACTTCGTTAATTAGGGAAATAAGGTGTTACTGTCCATAGCCAAATATGTATTCCAATACTTTTGAATAGCTCTGTATTTAATTTGTCGGTTTATATATATATATATATACTTTAAAACAGGAAAATTACATTTAGCAGATTGAAATTTCTTTTTCAGCAGTTTATACTAATAGATGCTTGGATGCTTTTGTTCAGCCCTGTAGTTTACCTAGTACCATTATTACACACCAGTAATTACCTAAAAAATATTTTTAGCTGGAACACTTTAAAAAACTACTGAAATCACATTCTCGGAAATTATCATTCATAGACGTCCATGTATCTAATATTTTGCGTGACCCTTTGTATCATTTTATCTATATTCTACAAACCTTCTTAGTAAACTGAATGTAGTTCAGCATAAAAATTTATAACTTATTTAAAAACCACCTTTAAGTAATTTATACTGATATTTAGTAAACTTAGATGATATTTTGTAAACTTTTTTGTAAACTTGCATATAAACTACACCATTCATACACACCATATAGACACCATAGATTTCGTGAAACATAAAAGCGTGCATCATAATTTAAAGAGCATTTCATCCATTCAACAGCCGTCATCGGATACATATACAGTACTTCGGAAAGAATATACTATTTTAAATGTTTTGTGTTTCTCTGTAAAAGCTATGTACTTCGTATTATGCATGACTCTATTGTATATCTTATATTAAGCCGAGACGTATATCAATTTTATTATTCATAAAATAGTTTAATATAATTAAAATATGTCTCACACAATTCCCTCTTTTTACCATTATGTAATAGTATTTTTTTGTGTGTCCCTGTAAATGAATAATAGCTATATTTTCACCGCATATTTTATAGAATACATATTTTAGTCCATTTTGTGAATGCATATATATTTTAACATGTTTGACAGGGTGTAGCATCTTTAAAGTTCCTTTGAAACGATTCTCAGCCATAGGCCGTAATGTTATGGAAAACTTTTGACTCTCCCTGCAAATAAACTAATCATGGTAGAAACTTCCTTTTCAAAAAGGTTTGTGCTGGGGTAAACATCAAGAACTTCCAAAAAATTCAGGGCAATCCGAGTACATTTACGAGAGTTAGAGCGCGGACAGACGGACAGACAAACCGAATGCATAAGCACTTTTCAACTTTGTTGGAAAGTGGTAAAAAATTAAGTCTTTTGAAAAAAAATTGCTGTTGTCAAAATTTTATTGTTGTATTAAAATAATCAAGAAGGTCACTGCATTGTCATAAAAAATGCATAATATCTGAAAAATAAATCAAGGAGTCGAACGAAACACAGTGTAATCACAACTTTATTCAAAGAATTTAGAGTTACACCAGAATAGAAGAATTGATAGTTTCTCAAATAGAGCATTCCAGGTTTGAAAAGTTCTCGAAATTAAATAAAAATTAATGAAAGGCTATTCCGAAAGGAACAACTGACAAACACAAAATTATTTCTGAACAAAAACGAATTTAGGCAATTTGATTGCAACAGTTGCGAATTCACTGTTTCAACTTCACTCCTTGGGAAAAGAAATAATCCCTATGGGGATTTTGTCATGACGTCATCCCGTCCCGAGGGGAAAAAGAGAATAGAATGTTTTATGAATCCAGCTTATGCTGAATATATTGTTATGATCCGGCAAAAGCCGAGAAAAGATGTTATTTATTATAAGTTTGTGCAGTATAGTGTATATTTTATGTGTTTGTGCGTAATAAACTGTATGTATTCTAAAGAACTGGATTATTTGATGAGAAGAACATAAGATTTATAATTCGAACGACGACAGACGAACACAAGATTCTTCATGGTGACCACGAGACCCGATAGAACACGACCTTTGGAATAACAGATTTATTGTTCTTATTATTTAATTTAAGATGATTCATTCCATGCGACGACTCTGATGTCAGTGCGACCTGATTGAGGTAGGTCCCTTTAATTATTTAATTTGAATTCTGTACAAATAATTTTGATAATGGATATAGAACGAACTAAATTAAAAAGAACCGCGGTAAGAGAATTGTTCACTAAATTAACTACAAAAATCGATAATACATTAGAAAATCCAGTTAATGAAACTTACTTAATCGAAGCTAAGATTGAAGACTTACACGATTTAAAAAATCAGTTAGATGAAAAACTTAAAGAATTGAAAGAGTTAGACAGTTCGATTGAATCTGAAATTGAAATTAAAGAACTGAAAAAAGAAATCACAGGTAGTGATAAATATCGGGAAATGGGTACAACCTTTAAAACAAAACTAGATAGATGTCTAAAATCTTTAGAAAAAAAACCGCAAACAGAAAGTAACCGACATGATGAAAGACTACTTGTTCCGCATGAAAACCAAACACTTAATTTACTCCGATTAAACATACCGGTATTTAATGGCGATTGTAGTGAATGGTTAGATTTCTGGAATTCATTTGAAGTAGCGATACATAATAATAAATCCTTAAGTAAGATAAAGAAATTCGCGTACATGTAAACTTATTTAAAAGGAACTGCTTTATCCGCAGTTTCAGGATTTGCTTTAACTAACGAGAATTATGATTCATCGATTCAGTTACTTAAAAACAGGTTTGGTCGCTTAGACCTAATAACTAGCTCGCATATGAATAAATTGCTATTAATTGAGCCAGTTAAGTTAATTTGTAATATTAAGGCTCTCAGGAAAATGTATGATGCAATTGAAATTCAAGTTAGATCTCTACAATTGCTAGGCGTAGCTGCCGGAACATACAGTAATTTACTTTACCCCGTAATATTACAAAAATTATGAAATAACTCTTCACTATAATCGACAACGAAATTCAGAAGATCAGTTTGATATAAGCGATTTAACGGAATTTTAAAGGAAAGAAATTCATTGTCGTGAAACATCACTTTTACTATCAAATCAGCAGAGTAGCGGATTAGAAAATTTTAAACAAAAACAAGCGAGTAATAATTCTTACAATCCTACTAATTTTAACAGATCCAGATATTGTAATAATCCGCAAAAGAAACCAATGTCTACAACCTCCGCCTTTCTGGCGACTGCCGGGAATAAATGTATATTTTATTCCGATAAATCACATTTGGATGAAAATTGTTATTTAAATGTTTCAGAAAGAAAAAAAGCTTTAATGACAAAGAGCCATTGTTTTATATGTTTTCAGCGTCGGCACGTAATGAAAAAATGTTGGAAGAAAAATAATGTGTGTCGCAATTGTAAACGACCTCATAACATTTTAATTTGTAATCAAATTGTAACAATGTCGTACATAAAATTTTAAGTTTTATGCTATTTATTTTGTTACAAAATGATTATTTATCATTTGGTTTATTATTTGGCTGTGAAAATTTCTTTGTTGTTACTATAGGGTGGGGCTCGGCTCAAGAAGGTCCTCCATACTCTGGGCCCATAGTAAAAGTTTATGCTGATCAAGAATTGATAAGCAATATACATAGCGTATATACTTGCATCTAAGTCGACCTCCTACCTTTCGAATGCAAACTCTTCAAAATTTAAAAAACTCGCGTATCTGTCAACCTCATGAATTTTTTCTTCAATTCTGCACAAAATAAAACCTATTAAGATTTTTTTTTAATAATGCGAAAAAGTAGTAAACAAAAAACCTACAAGTTAACAACTTACGGATTTACTCTAAATTCTTGTATTGCAAACGCATTTTTTTACTAATGTTAAATGTATGTAAAATAATCCTTAAACACAGAAGAATATGTTCATAAGATTTTGGAAAATGTTTACTACTTACCCTTTTTTGGCACATGTAAATGTACCTTGATCTACGACATTTTTGACTTACATCGCTAATCTTGCCTCCTATTCTTGACATAAATCGGGGTATTAATGTATAGTAAACTAGTTATAGTTGCATAGCTTTTTTCTACTTATTCAGTCATTAATAAATAGTAATCTGTGTAATTGTTACTTTTAACGTGTTACTATGCACCTCCCCTTTCGATAAGAAAAAGGATAAACTTTGGTATTTGGGGCGCTGTGAGTTGATATACTGCGTTACGATATCTTCTATTTTTATTTATTTATTTTAATCATTTAATTTGTTCGGATTATTATTATTATTTTATTACTGTAGAATAATATACAGGACAAATGAAAAAAAAACATAAATTTTTTTATGCTGTCTTTTCAAATGTTTAGGATGTAGCGTAAATTTTAAAAATAGCGAAAATACTACAAATGGTCAAATAACACGAGAAATACAAATCAGATGTCCAATATTCATTTTAAATGTACTCAGTGATACCTAATTTGACCCCCGCAGGTTAAAGGAGGTCAGACTTGGAAATCTTGAATAACTCCCCTTTTTCGTTGCAGTTTCGGATTGCAGTTCCGATAAACACGCCTAACTTTTGTATTTATCGTTTTTTTTTTTTCGGATCCTCATTGAGCACGGTGTAATCGAGTATTTTCAACATGTTGGTTCCCCAACCAGATTTTGATGTCTCGAAATCTGATTGGCCAGAACTTTTGTCATGAAAGTTGCCGTCTTTTGCGTGAATAACAGTTTCTCGAAATACATCAGTCGCGGTTGTTTGACTGCAGTTTCTATGCTTTTTCCTTAAATATTAATAGAAATGTATTAAATCAGTTTTCTATTAAATTAGCTTTGTATCGAATCAATTATTTCTAAATAATAATCTGCATATTTTTAATTCCTCAGTGGGGCAAGCAATAACGTCACTGTGACACTGAAACCTTAGCGAAAAAAAATTAATTAATTAATTAAGAAAAAGCAATTTTTTAATATTTTACCTCCAAATAAAAATAAAAGAATTACGTAAAAATAAAAATATAAGAAAATAAAAACTTAAAACTTAACTTGTTGAAAATAAAAGAATTATATGATATTTTTATACGAATCTTGTTTAAATTAGGTGGAATAAAATATGTCCTACCACCCTTGAAAGGGTTAACATGTAAGTATGTAGCTCTCCTCCGAACAGAAAAAGGGCTTTTTTAATTTATTTTGGGGCGTGGCATGTGAATATTCTGCGCTGTACCGACTTTGCCTTGCCTTCGCAATTTCTCATGAGATATCTCTTAAGCAGTGTTATTTGCGTAAATAGAATGAATCGGTCAGTAGCCAATCCGTATGCTTAATTTACCATTGACAAAAGATATCATTATTATTAAGAAACAGTCAAATAAAGTATTAAAAAATTTTCTTCAAATTGTTTTTGACCGGTAAGTATTTAAAAGAGGACAATTTACCTTTTGAATTTATCTAATTTATTTTTAAAAATAAGCTTCAAATGGGGAATTTCTATTGAATTAGTTTTCAATATTCAACTTAAATTTGTTATGTTAAACAAAATAGAAAAGGCATATTTAATTAAAAATTTAAAAAAGGCATATTTAATTAAAAATTTTAAAAATTAAAATTTTTTAAAAATTCTTGCTGTTTTTTATAAATATTTGCCGAATGTTCTTAAAAGATTTTTTATGTATAATACTGAAGTCTGCACATATATTTTTAAATATATCTCATAGTATACATAGATATCAGTTTTACAATTTCCGAAAGAACAAATTTTTAAGCTTTAAAACATTGCATATTTTAAATTTTTACATCGTTGAGTAGAGAAAATAATGCACTTTTAAACGAAATTTATTTGAAATCTTTATCACAATTAGTTTTTAAATTATTATTAATTTTTAAGTTTATATTACTTTTTTTGTCATTGTGGCAACATAAGTATTCCATATTTAGACATTAAACATGGACCAATCCAAAAACGAATAAAACAAAAAACAGAAGTATTTCATTTTTGGACATTAAACGTGGACCAATCAGAAAACGAATAAAATGAAATAAGTCGCGGAATTCAACCAATAAAAAAATTCAGTTATATTTCAGATTTCCCAGTTCTCTACAGGATAAAAAAAGAGGGGTGGGGATTAACAAACGGTGCTAATTTCATAATTTTAGGTGTTGTCTAAACAAAAATCTTGTTAGTACTTGCTTTTTGTAAATTTTTTGTTGGTTTGTTAATAAATATTTCAAAATACTAAAGCTGCTGATCAGAACATAGAAAATTATAAATTGATAATGTATTTTAATTAAAGAAGTCTAAAAATTTGCATTATTTTTAAAAATACAATTTAATGTTGATAAACAAGCAATTAAAAGAATATTTAGTAAAAAAAAAAAAAAAAAAAAAAAAAAAAGTTGAATGTAGATTCTGACATTGCAGAATTAAGTTTCGCCTTCGATTAGAAAAAAAATCGATAGAGGTTTTTTAGAAGGACAACCCCGCTTAGATTGCAATGAACTAACTTCATTTTTCTTGTGTTTATCAATATAACAGCAAACAGAACGGCGTGAAATACCCAATTGAATAGCAATTTCTCTCTGACACATTAGAATTGCGGAATAATAAAGAGATACAATTTGACGTGCTACTTCTTCATTGACTAGATTAATCAAAAACGGATGTTTTCTTTAGTTTAAACGCTTTTTTATAGACTCTGAATAAAAGGAAATGCAATTTAACAATAAAACGAGTGGAATCCCATCGAATTCGACGATTGAAATGTTTAAAAGACCCGATCGATTTGGTTTAAAAAAAGCAAAAGTAATTACATTATTGAATCCAATATATAATAAACATATTTCCAAACTAAATGTCAAATTTGTCAGTTACAATTTTGCATGCAAATATTCGCACATCTTTAGTTAAAATTGTAATCTGAGCGCCGGCGAAATCAAGAAATTTTATTTTATGTGCACTCACAGAAAAATAGTTTTATTTTTTTTTAAATAAACTGAACTTTTTTAAAAAACTGATTTCATTTTTACTGTGACATTATTTTCACTAACTGAAATCATCTGAAAATAAAATCTCAATCTCCGTGTCCATAATGAAAAGAAATATTGAAATGTAATATCGGGTACTACTAGATTATCGCGTCGACGAAAAAATTATCTCCAAACTTTAAGATTAAATGCCAATAATGGATGACCGTGAATGTCACATTCAATGATATTAAATACGATTCATGTGTTTAAAATGTCATTAAGAGATTTTTATTTCGACTTTTTGTTAATATTTTTATTAATATTCTACTAATTATTTGTTTTTTCGTTATTTAAAATAAAAATTATGTCAATATGTATAATTTGGCTATTAATTTGGCGAAATTGGTCGACGGGATAACAGAGTAGTACCTAATATCGTTATGAGTAAAAATACGATGTTTTAAATAGTGACGTCATTTTCTCTTCAAATGTTCTTTAAAAGTTACTGTTTATGAAAAAGGCATCCATAATAATATTGTATTTCCCATTTATTTGGTTGCTGAGTGACATAATTTTCCTCATTTGAATTTTCTCTTATTTTGATTTAGACATTAATTTTTATCATATATTTTTTTCTGTCATTTTATTTACATTATTAATATTATTTCTCAGTAAATATATTTTTTAAACTCAATTAGTGCATAATTATACGCAATCATTTTAGAAAATAAATTTTTATTATCGAGAGAAAAGCTAAACTGTGTTGCCATCATTTTGAAGAAATGTCATGAAAAAGCTTTTAAAATTAAAAATAAAATATAAAAATGGAAATAAATTAAAAAATAATTAAAATGGGCACAACTACAAATAAATAGCTTTCATTAAAAAAAATAATTATCAAAATCGGTTGACTAGAAAATTCAGGGCTGATGACACGACATTTTTAGCTTGTCTGAAAGAAATAGCCTCGGAGGCTAACAAGTGAATTTAAAAATAAAAAGTTATAATGATTAAACAATGCGTTTTTGTTATTAAACCGACAAAGACGTTACAAATGATTTCAAGGGGAAATATTTAGATGAGATTATTTATTGCTAAAATATTAAAAAGGAAGATTTTAAATTTTGTTAAATGGAGGATTTTAGGGGAAGAATTCAGATAATTCTTTTTTTATGCAGGGATCAGGTAAAAAGCTCGATTTTCATCCCTGTATTAATCTTCTTTTATTTTAAATTAAAGATAAAAATAGGTTTTTTAATAATTTTTCTAAATCTCGATTATCTACTCTTTTTCCAAATTAAACTTTTTTTTCTTTTAAAAGAAAAAAAGACTTACCATCGACACTATGCGAAATGTAAAAGAAAAATAAATACTTTGCACTCCCTATTTTACAGAAAACCTGTTCAGGAGACCTCAGAAATTCCTACTCGTTTCATTCAAAAATATTTCTTCAAATAATGCAAAATAAACCCACAAGCGATTTTCCACATAAACAACATTATTACATATAATTATTTTGAGCATCGGTACTTCTTCCTTTGCCCGTCGACCCGTTTCGCCAAATTATATAAATTGATGTAAATTTTATGTTTAAAAACGGAAGACCAAATAAATTATCAAAACTTAACCAAAATTACAAATAAAAGTTTGAATTAAATATCAGTTCAAGACATAACAAACACGTGTATCGTAGTTAATATCAAGTGAATGTGACATTTACAGTCATCCATTATTGGCATGTAATCTCATAGTTTGGCGATAGTTTTTTTAATCGACGGGATAAACAAGTAGTACCTGAGCGTATTTTTGAAGAAACTGCAAATGCTACAGTCAATCAAGGTAACTTAGGACCGAGAGAGAAAAAAAAGATTAAATCTGTTATATCACCTGAGTTAACGGAAAAGAATTTGTTCACAAAAATATATACAGATGCACTAGTGTGTATTTGGCAGCTCATCGGAAAGAATTCATGGAGGTGGCAGAATGGATCAAAGTTTTGTAAAAGTGGAGCAATGGTATCCCAATTGACTATAACATAATTATTTTCAAGAATAAATGGGGCATAGTAAATCCCAGTATCTCACATCCATTACATAGCTGCCTGTGTAATTCGAAATAGTTAAGTCATAGTCAGATGGGCATGAGCTATACCGAAATGATAAACATTTTTTAAGTACGATGGAAAGTTTTAGAGATTGAATTTGATGAGGCAAGCATTCTTTTTTCCCCAATATTTATGGACATAACTGACATCAGATGTTATTTTCTTATGAAAAACAATCAGAAAAGGCGAACTTGAAATTAAGAAACTTAAAAGATTACGTAAGCTATCATTAGTGTTCTCGCTGACATTTGACCAACGTTAGTAATTTGGCTAATTAAAAATAAAAAATTCGCCAAATGAAAAATGCATTAGCAAAATGGATTCACCGTGTAACACTAAAAACTTATCTTTAATCCTTTAATGTACTCTTTTTTCAAACATGTTTTTATAACTGCGATAACGATTGTTAATAATCTAATTTCAACTATCCGCTACAAATATATAAAAATATGTATGAAGAACGAAAAAGAAAAGCAAAAGCAAAATTTGATTACTAGCAATTTGGCGAATCTAACCGCTAGTTTATTCGCCAAATAAAGAAACTAGTCGCAATTTGGCGCAATGACGAGCGATAGCGAGAGCCCTGACTATCAGTAAAGACACACATTTTTTCTCTTAATATTATGAGTAAGTCAGGGGTCCATTCCCTTTTCAAAACTAATGTTTTCAGCTTCAATATTACTAAGAAAAACAATTTTATCTTCAAAGAACTTTATTGTGGAAAATCAGGTTAAAGAAATGTTTTTTTTAAATTTTAATACTATCAATCATTATAAAATTTTACAGATTATAAGTGTAATAAAATAGAGATTTGTAATATTTTTCAAATATGAAGCATGTTACGGCTTCACCATAATTTTGTATATCGCGTCTCCATGGCGCATTCTTTTGTAACGGCTTCACCATAACCTAGGATGCCGCGCGTCTCCTTGGCGCATTCTACTGTACTTTAGGTTTGCCGTTTTGGCAACATTGGAATATCGTTTGTTATTGTTTTTGCTTTCGGCGATCTTAGCGGGCCTATCGTGTGTTCGCTGGATCTGTATTCTTTATTCGAAATGTAAATAATGTGTAAATAATTTGTATATAAAGAGTTTTTAAGTATTATTATTAGTATTAATTGAACCAGCGACCTAATGAGTATTAAATATACTCGCAACATTCGACAGTTCGTTACATTGGTCCGTCGTGCCGGAGGACTTTCGTTTCTAATTCGAACTTTGTATTAAATCTCCTTGTTCTGTTTGAATTAAAATGGCTTCATTAATTAGCTTGAATAGGACTAGAGGCTCTTTAAAATCCCAGTTAACAAGATTAGAAAATTCTGTAATTGAAAAAACCGAAGAATTGTCTAGAATTCAAATTGAAAAGAAAATCAAGAATCTTCAAAAACTGTCTACAAACGTCGATATACTACGTCGCGATTACTATATAACAGCACCAGAAGATCAGGATTTAACGGAAATAGATGCTTCATTGATCGAAATGGAAGAGCGAGTAGAACAGCTAGAGGTAAGTTTCAATCAATTATTATATTTTGATAAATTAGAAACTAAAAATTCAGAATTAAAGATAAATAACTGTAAAATTAAATTACCAGATATACCTCTTCCGCTATTTAGTGGAAAATATGAAGACTGGAACATGTTTAAAATAGAGTTTAATAATATTGTTACGAATAATGAAGAACTGATTGATGTTCAGAAATTACATTATTTGCATTCCGCACTAAGAAATGAGGCTAAATTATTAGAAACTCCAGATGATACATTTGATTCGTTATTTAAAGCGTTAGAAAATAGATTTGAGAACAAAATAATTGTGGTTAATATACATTTAAAGGCTGTGTTAGATTTTGAAAAAATTACACTTGAATCATCTAAAGAATTAAGGCGTTTATTAGATGTTATAAACAAAAATATCGGGGCTCTAAATAATTTAGGATTTGAGAGAAATAGCCTCTCTGACATTTTGTTTACAACTATAATTTTAGAAAAACTAGATAAGGAAATGAGAAAACGATTTGAACTGTCAATAAACACCTATGAAGTTCCTAGTTTTGACAATTTAATGGACTTTTTAGAAAAAAGAAGCCAATCGCTCGAAAGTATAAATAGAAGTAATTTAGCTAGACCAAAAATTTCTAGTGAAATAAAATCAAAATCCCTTTTAGTAAATACAAGTTCTGAAAAACAGTGTATTATTTGTGACTCATTTCATCCCCTATATAAATGTAATAAATTCTTAAATATGAATTTTGGTGAAAGATTTGCTATCGTTAAAAAAAATAACTTTATCTCATATGCTTTAACAAATCACATTTAGCAGCTAACTGTGTTTCGAAACATTTATGTAAACATTGCAAATCCCCTCACAACACTTTGTTACATAGAGATAAAGAAATCGGTTCCAATAATGAAAAGTATTTCCAAAAACCAGCTGCTGATCAGACAGTTTGTCGGCTAAAATCAAGTCCGAAGCCTTCAGTCTCACAAAATCTTTCTAATTGCTTATTCGCTTCAAATAAAACTGTTATCTTGTCAACTGCAGTTATTGACATAAAAACAAATAAAGGAAATTTTATTCAGGCAAGAACTCTCTTAGATTCTTGTAGCCAAATAAATTATGTGTCGCTTGAATTTGCAAAGAAATTGGGCATAAAGAAATCAAAGATTTTTGCTCCAATATCAGGTTTGAATAACACAACCACAACATTAAATTATAAAATTAAAACTGTGATTTCAAATAAAAATAGAGATTTCACAAGGGAACTGGAATTTCTTGTAGTGCCAAAAATTACAGAAATAACCCCACTTACACCTATTCGTATAGAAATTGCTGATATTCCTACAAATATCTCGTTTGCAGATGCTGAATTTTATATCCCTGGGAGGATAGACCTGTTGGTCGGCGGGCAATGTTTCTTCGATTTATTAAAATCTGGTAAAATTCGCAGCTCATCTCAAAATTTGTTATTTCAAGAAACAGTGTTCGGATATGTTGCTAGCGGTGTCGTGAATAATTCCTCAGATGATTCCCAATATTGTGGCTTATTAACCAATGAAAAAATAGACGAATCCTTAAGAAAATTTTGGGAAATCGACAATATTAATGATTCTAGTTCTTTACTTACTACTGAAGGGAAATTTTGCGAAAATCATTTTGAAACAACTCATTATCGAACTTCTAATGGTCAGTATGTTGTTAGCATGCCTATGGAGGATGCTACACTCTTAGGAGAATTAAAAAAACTAGCCGAAAAAAGGCTCAATCAAGTTTGGCACCGATTAGATAGGGATTCGAACTTACAACCTCTTTATTCGGAATTTATGGAAGAATACAAAAACTTAAATCATATGGAATTAGTAGAAGAATCAAAACCCGTAAAGAACCTTTACTATATACCACATCATGGGGTCTACAGGCCAGAAAAAAGTACAACACGCTTGCGAGTAGTTTTTAACGCTTCAACGCCAACGACATCTGGTTTGTCATTGAATGATATTCTTTTAAAAGGAAAAATTCCTCAACAAGAATTATTTGTAATTATGATACGTTTCCGAAAACATCGATATGCATTCACAGCGGATGTAGAAAAAATGTATAGAATGGTATTAATTGATCCATCCCAACGAGACTTCCTTAGAATCTTGTAGAAGGACGATATTAACGCGCTAGTGAAAACTTACAAACTTAATACAGTTACTTATGGGACATCTAATGCTCCTTATTTAGCAACTCGTGCTCTTAAACAATTAGCCCTTGATGAGCAACTAAACTTACCTCTAGCATCGTCAGTCGTTTTAAAGGATTTTTATGTAGACGACCTTCTTTCCGGGGAATCGACTCTCGAAATGACGAAAATTTTAAACTCCCAATTGATTGAGCTTTTGAAGCGTGGCAATATGAAATTGCACAAATGGTGTGCAAACCACCGAGAATTACTTGAACCTAATACTATGGCTGCCTCCGAATATAATTTCGATGATCAAACAGATTGTAGTTCAGTAAAAACTTTGGGTGTTTTCTGGGAACCTTTAAGTGACTGTTTTCTGTATAAATTAAAGATTCATAACAAGGAATTTTATAGTAAACGAGATGTTCTCTCTTTGATTTCAAAAATATTCAATCCACTCGGATTAATTGGCCCTGTAGTAACAAGGGCTAAGATATTCATGCAGAAAACGTGGCTAGCTAAGATAGATTGGAATGAGCCATTACCAGATTCCATAGCGAAAGAATGGAGTGATTTTCTTTCCACTCTTTCAGAGTTAGAAAATTTAAAAATCCCTAGATTTGTTTTTCGTGAAGAGCGCATAGTCGTATGGCTTCGCAGATGCCTCTTCTTTGGCATATGGAGCCACCATATACATCCAGTATATACCAACTGAAGGTTCTCCTGATGCACATTTACTCTGTAGCAAGTCTAGAGTATCCCCCATAAAAACAGTGACAATCCCTCGTCTTGAATTATGCTCATGTTTTCTCTTAGCAATATTAATGCATAAAGGCATCAGTTGTACCGTCACTTGACTTTCCAATAGAAACTGTTCTTCTCTGGCAACCTTCTCTCCACAATATCACTGGCATGCATTAGAAAATCTCCCCACCAATTGAAAACATTTGTGAGTAATAGAGTGGCTGCTATACAAGACCTCACGGACTCTTATCAGTGGCAACATGCATCATCGGAAAAGAATCCTGCTGACGTCCTATCTCGAGGTCTAGATGCTAAAGAACTGACTAACTGCAAATTTTGGTTTAGTGGACCAAATTTTCTTCGGGACAGAATTCAATATGCAAAAAGCTATCCAATAAACCTGGAAAGCAACATTGACTATAACTCAGAATTTAGAACTGAAAATAACAGTAACTTTTCACTTATAACTGAAAATTATTTTTATAATTGTTTATTCTCTTTAACTAATAATTTTTCGAAATTAATTCGTATTACTAGTTATATTTTTAGATTTCTAAATAATTGTCGAAAGGGTAAGGAAAAAAACTGTAGTGCCTTATCTGCAAGTGAATTGAAACTTGGAGAAATTTTCCTGATTAAACAGGTACAGTATTCAGCCTTCTCTGAAGAGCTTGAGCATTTGAAAAACCAGAGGAGCCTTTTAGGTAATAGTAAACTAAAATTTCTAAATCCTTATATAGATTCCGATAATTTAATTAGAGTTGGAGGTCGTTTAGACAATTCTAGTCTGACCTATGAGAGAAAACACCCCATAGTGTTACCACATGATCATAAAATAAGTGAAATGATTTTTGAATATTTTCATTCCAAATTTTTCCATTTAGTTCCACAATCATTGTTACATCATGTCCGGCAAAAATATTGGGTAATAAATGGGCGATCTTTGGCTCGTAAAATAGTTCACAAATGTGTAACGTGTTTTAAAAACAAACCAATAGGGGCAAATTAAATTATGGGAAATTTGCCAGCCCAACGAGTAAATCCTAGCCCACTATTTCAAAAATGGTCCACATTAATCATAACTATATTCTTAATCATAAAGGATCATAAAGATATACTTAATCATAAAGGGTCCACAAAAGTCAACAGAACATTTCAAAAATGTTCTGTTGACTTTTGTGGACCCTTTATGATTAAGTATAAAAATCAGAGAAAGGGGATATATAATAAAATTTACGTCGCGATTTTTGTTTGTCTTGCCACAAAGGCAATCCATTTAGATATAGTGACAGATTTAAAATCTGAATCATTTATTGCCACACTGAAACGATTTTTCGCTAGAAGAGGTAAAAGCTCAACCATAATGTCAGATAATGGGACTACTTTCGTGGGTACAAATAAAGAGTTAAAAGAAATTACATGCCCTTGTATGCAAACCCGATGAAGCTTTGTCAAATTTTTTGGCTTCCGAGGCTGTTGACTGGAAATTCATCCCTCCTCATGCACCCAATTTTGGTGGATTATGGGAAGCTGGGGTGAAATCCTTTAAACATCATCTCAAAAGAACTTTGGGCAATTCTCGAGTCACGCTCGAAGAATTTTGGACATTAATCACCGAAATCGAAGGGGTACTAAATTCTCGTCCCTTAGTACCTTTGTCATCAGATCTAAATGAAATTGAAGTCTTGACCCCTGCCCATTTTTTGGTAGGTCGACCCATAACTTCAATTGCTGAACCGAATTTGACTAAAATTGATGATAATAAATTGTCACATTGGCAAAAATTAACAAAAATGACCCAAATTTTATGGAAAAAATGGAACACTGAATATTTAGTTAATTTACAGCAACGGAATAGGTGGTATATTGAGAAGGACAACCTAAAGGAAGGGTGTATGGTTATCCTAAAGGAGGACAATTTACCTCCTGGCAAATGGGCATTAGGTCGTGTCATTAAAGTAATATATGGATCTGATAAAAAAGTTAGAGTATTAGAAATTAAAACAGCAACAGGTATAGTTACGAGGTGTATCCTGAGGACGTATGTCTCTAAAGTTTGCCCACTTCCTTCAGAGAATTGATGAATTCTGTTATTTTGAAAGATTTAAATAATTATATTATAGTTACAATTATTGTATATTTGTATTGAACTGTTTATTATGTATAACAATTTCATTTGAGATTTAAAAATATTTTAATTCTTAGCTTCATAATTTGTGTAGCTTAACTTTATAACATAAGTGTAAACTTACGTGTCTTCGTCTCTATATAGGCATTCTTGATTAACTATTATTAACTTGTTAAATTTATTAGATTGCTACATTTATTGAGTGTTAATTTGATAACTATCTTTCATACTATTCAAGTATAATTATTGTTTGTATTATAACTTATCTATTTGCATTTGGTAAACTTATATTAAGTAATATATTAAATAATAATATTGAAAAAGTATATTGTATTTATCGAAAATACTGTATTATTGATTGTAGAATTGGAATTTCTATTATTTGCAATTGTTTATTGCTACATTTAGTATTATTGTTGAATGTTGGCACATATCAACGGGGGCCGGTATGTTACGACTTCACCATAATTTTGTATATCGCGTCTCCATGGCGCATTCTTTTGTAACGGCTTCACCATAACCTAGGATGCCGCGCGTCTCCTTGGCGCATTCTACTGTACTTTAGGTTTGCTGTTTTGGCAACATTGGAATATCGTTTGTTATTGTTTTTGTTTTCGGCGATCTTAGCGGACCTATCGTGTGTTCGCTGGATCTGTATTCTTTATTCGAAATGTAAATAATGTGTAAATAATTTGTATATAAAGAGTTTTTAAGTATTATAGTAGTATTAATTGAACCAGCGACCTAATGAGTATTAAATATACTCGCAACATTCGACAGTTCGTTACAAAGCATGTCAAAATAAAACTGTGCTTGCCATGGCTCGTGGTATAGTTTGATGATGTGCTGATTTACTGGTTTAATAGGCAAAATTTTTTGTGTCATTGTTCTTTTTGTGCACTGTAATAAATGGAAAGAATTATTTCTTTATATCTGCAATATACTGCAATTAACAAATTTTAGGTGCATAATGTAACATTTAAAAAACTTTTTTGGAGTTTATTTTTATTTATCGCTCATAAAGATTTTCTCGGCAATATGAATTAACAGATGCATAATTTAACAAATCTTTTGAAGAATATCGCGACACATCTCTCTTACACAAAAGATTTGTCTTCAGAATGAATTAAAAGATGTTTGCTTAAAGCATATTTCTGACTAAATTTTTTGTTGCATATATCACACTCAAAAGGTTTCTCACCAGTATGAGTTAACAGATGGCTGCTTAAATTGCCCTTTTGAGAGAATTTCTTGTTGCATACCTCACATACAAAAGATTTCTCACCAGTATGAATTAACATATGGCTGCTTAAATGGCCCTTTTGAGAAAATTTCTTGTTGCATACTTCACATACAAAAGATTTTTCACCAGTATGAATTAATATATGGCTGCTTAAATTGCCCTTTTGAGAAAACTTCTTGTTACATACCTCACATACAAAAGGTTTCTCACCAGTATGACTTAAAAGATGTCTGCTTAAATGGCCCTTGTGGGAGAATTTCTTGTTACATACTTCACATTCAAAAAGTTTAAAACCAGTATGAGTTAACAGATGGCTGTTTAATTGACCCTTGTGAAAGAATTTCTTGTTACATACCTCGCACACAAAGGGTTTAAATCCAGTATGATTTAACAGATGGCTGCTTAAGTTGCTCTTTCGAGAGAATTTCTTGTTGCATATGTCACATACAAAGCGTTTCTCACCAGTGTGGATTAATAGATGGCTGTTGAAATCACTCTTTCGAGAGAATTTGTTGTTGCATATCTCACATGTAAACGGTTTCTCACCAGTATGAATTAACAGATGTGTACTTAAGTGATGCTTATGAGAGAATTTTTTGTTGCATATCTCACATGCAAAATATTTTGCACCAGTATGAATTAACAAATGGCTACTTAAATTACTCTTTTGAGTGAACTTCTTCTTGCATATATCAGAAGAAAAGGACTGTTTTGGAATAAATTTTTGCATAACTCACAAAATAGATTTTACAGGCTGAGAGTCAGAAGCTGCTTCTTTCAATAGATTCTGATAAGAGATACTGTGCTGCATCTGTTTCACACATTGAAGATATTTTGATTGATGTGAGGTGTTAGATTAATGGCTTTATGTATCTGCAGTAAAATAAAATTAATATCAGTTTAACGTTTTATTAAAAAACAAACAAAAATACATAAATTTTTCACGAAAATATAAAAACATTGTAGAAAATAAATTGCAATAAAATTTCTGTTTTTTTTATTAAAAACTGCAGTAGAATTTCAATTATCTCAAATTAGCGAAATCAAAGGTTTTCAGATGCCCTTCCTAACAGTATAAAGATTAAATTGTAAATAAAATAAATAGCCATATTGTAAAAAATAAATAACTCATTATAAATAAAATACAAAAAAAATCAAGGAGAAAATTTTATAATTTATTACCATCTAAAGAAACGATGATACTTTTAGCAAAGAATAGAGAGAAAATGAAATTTTATTGTGGCTATGGAATTTTAATATGTAAATGAGTTTAGTAAGGAATTTTTCGGATTTCAGAATTTTTTTTATCTTATGTGAATGCTTATTGCTGAAACATGCCATATTGTTTAATATAATTTACACAGTAATTAAATAATGTAATTAGTGGCACAGCCAAGCGGATGCCATGGGTATCCCCCCCCCTCTGAAACGGAGTATTTGGGTTTCTGAATCGTGCAATCAACAACACTCAAAACTACTAAATCGGAATGACAAAGAACCCAAGAAAAAAATTTTTTAGACAAGTATTTGTCTTAAATGGATATAATTCGAAGTCATGTCTTTTTCCAGGGGTATGAACTTTTCTGTTTTATAAAAATTTTCAATATAAACATGCTCCGTTTTAACTGAATCCTCAAAAACTATTATAACATATTCTCTCTGTAGTGCTCTTGAGAAGAATATAAATATATTGCAACGAATTGTCTGAAGGTGACCTATCTTAAAAGATAAAGAAAATCAGGATTACACGAAGACAATATTATATATTAATACTTCCTAAAGCTTGAAACCTATCTAAAATGAAACATTTTGAAACCTTGTATCCTTCTTGGCAAGTTTTCGGAGAATATGGGATCATCCCGTAAATGGAAACATTTGACGGTCTCAATGAATAAGTATTACAAGTACATCTGCTAAGATGGAAATGGGTTTTTAATGAGACCAACTGGCACTGACTGTCAAGGGTAAAGACCAGTTTATACAGATGCAATAACGTCCCACTGATTGAGTTTTGAGATAATTGTTTTTGTTTATTTTATAACTTTATATCAAATACAGTGGACTCCCTCAAATATGCAACCCTAAAATCAGTAACTCACTAAAATTCGCACATAATTTAAAGATGTAAAGAATGAAGATTTCATTTCAGATATAAGGGCAAAATTTGACCTTTTTTTGCTTTATGTCAATTCCATATATATTTTAATGGTACTTATGTATTAACGGCACGGCAGCAAAAGTTGCGCTAATGCGCCAATAAAGAGCAATCTTGTTGTTCACACTCGCTTACTTTTTGGATTTCTTGTTGACTTGTTTGCCATTTTTTATGTCACTTTTTATTGCTATGAAAGAGCATATTTGGAATTCATCTGAAAAGGGAAGAGACATATGAATACATCCAGACATCATTTGGAATCTTATTTATCAGAGTTCATATGGCGACAGCATCAGGTGAAAGAAAATACAGACAGTTTGATTCTATCTTAAACTCTATATTGGCCACTATATCAACTGAAATCCGATTGACTACTTTGTTTTTAAATAAAGTGTTTTGTATTTTGAAACTGTTTTGATTTAAAATAAAGTGTCTTACTTTATGATTTGTCACAAAAATTTTAGGTATAGATTGGCGGTACTTAAAAAGCGCCTGTGAAACTGTAGCAGCAGTGGCGTTAATACGTAAGTACCATTTTAATTTGTATATATATATATTAATTTTACTGAATTCATGAAGGAAGAATAAATTTATTTCTGAAAATATTAACGATATTCCCAATCTTCTTACTAAATATATTTATGTATTAACCAAGTATTTTTTTGGTTTTTAAGTCTGGCTAAACCTGAAATAAAACTTCATTATTTTATGATTTTGATAGGAATTAATGTACTTTTATGAGGCAAGTTGCACTGAATAATTTAGGAAAAATATTCGATTTTTCTAATGATTATTTAATCATCTATAATTTGACCTTCATATAATAATTTGACCATTGCTTTTTAATATTTTAATCATATTAAAAATATCTAATATTTTATTATTTTAGTTTGTTACATATTTTAATATTTTATTGTGCTATTGTAAGCATTCACTATAGTTCTGATTGCACACTTAATTAAATTAAAATGACTGTTTAAAATATGTAAACGAAGCAATGACCAGAAATCCACAAAATTCTAAAACCTGCAAACCCCCTTGTCCCAAGCTATGCGGATTTGAGGGATTCTACTGAAGTATTAAAACGTAATGTACTACACGTAATTAATAAAAGTGACCCTATTCTTGAACTGTTTATTTGTGAACTTTTATACCGACTTTTAAAAAATCTTAAAAAATCTGAAATATGATTTATTATCTTCTGTTCTAAAACATGCTGATGATGTCTTTTCAGCTACAAAAGAGTTTTCGTAATAAATCAGCAAGATATAAGTAACTGGCACTTAAAAGTTTGTTGTGACCATTTCAAAACAGCAGAATCCTTTGCTACAGAAAACTTAGATACATTTTTTTTGATACAGATTCCTTGTCAAGGTCGGCAATACGATGTAGAGAGATCTCATGATATATCTGAAGAATATTTACACAAATCAAAGCTTATTTTTTGCTAAAATTCTTTTGTTTCGAATGCCGTTGATGTTAAGTTAAAGAGCAGAGGGTTATTGGATAGTTTGGACGTTCAACTAGGATTTTACAAAATAATGGCGGTTTTTATCATTGAATTTTTCAACCGGAGCCATTTTTAAATAAATTAATGGATTTTGAAGGACAGATTTTTTAATGTATTTATTTAGCACTATAGTTTTTTTCATTAATGCAGTTACAGAGCTATGGGAAAATTCATAATTTTAGTACGAATTTAAATTAATACGAAAAACACAGGAAGCATTTTTTGACTACACTACAGCATAAAACTTAGGATCCCCCCCCCCCTTTGAAGCATCGAAATGTCTCCCCAGAATATTTGGTATTTTATGCTTATTTATCGCCTAAAAGTGCTACCCCTCTCCAAAATTTCAAAGTGCTCTTTTCATTGTTGCAAAAACTGCTCCTGCTGAAAAATGTCTCAGTCATCTGAAATGACCACAATTGTGACATGCGAATGCCCAGTTTAACCCTTTCGGGTGCGAATTTTTTTTTCAATTTTTAGAAAAAATACTTTTTTGTTAATAACATTAACACTAGCTATACAAATAAATTAATTGTTATTCAACGAGTATTTCATTGTCTGAAAGATAATGAATGTTGTCATTTTGCTTCCTATTCAATTAACATTCACATCACAGTAGGCTAAGGAAGAATTTTTGGAGACGTTTAGAAAATATCGTATTACAATAAGATTCAACTGATATTACAACTTTCTAATATTTTTTGTGCTTTTTTGCACACGATTCTTCCAGGAAAGTAACTTTTACTTTAAATTTACAGAGTGAAATGTAGGGGGAACTGGGGTACATTGATACATGGGGCACATTGATACACCCCCTCTACCGCTCACAGGGTCATTACAGGAAGTTTCACAACAGCTCCAAAAGGTGATGCTAGTATATTCAACTACATACAGAAAATCTTGGAATGATTCAGCAGTTTGATGAAATGGGACGGGTGATTTATTGTTTTTGTTGTTCAAAAGTAAATTTGAGTTGTACAATTGAAATGCTATTATACAACTGTTCCAGTATTTTCAACCAAAATGAATACTCTCCCTGGAAAGTACTGCTACTCTTTATCAGTTCCTCATTATTTATTGTTAGATATATTGTGAAGTGTTGGATTTGAGACTCATTTTATTCAAAATCGCTGTATGGGGCACATTGATACAGTTTATGACGGGGCACATTGATACAGCCTAAATCCTTCAATAGTTCATATTTTCATTATCATTTATTATTTTTTTTACCATACACTCCTTAATCCAACCTTTTTTTCACGAAAAATTTCTAATATTAGTTTTTATTGAAGTGAAATAGCTCTAATTTCTTTATATTAGAGCATTTTATAGTATTTTTGAAAACAGAAGACGTAGGAACTTACCCAGCATCTAGTGCTAGTAGAACTAATAAAAGAAAAGGACGGCATTCTGGCAAATCTCGAATTTATATCGATTCTTTAGAGAAAAAAGTATTTTAGACATGAGAAATGTTAAGTAAGAGAAACAAACTGCAGAACAGAAAATGATACTTATATTATAAACAGAATTTTTAATATAATTATCCTTTATTTTCTGTTTATGAACCTATTTATAAACAGAAATACTGGTAATTGTTTCATCTTTCATAAGAAAGAAGATAATGCTGGGGTTGAAGTGCTAGATATGACAAAGTTAACACAGCCAACAATCAGACAAGAAACAGACAGAACATCAAGTCATAATATATTTAATTTTGATTTCTTTAATATTGCTTAAAAATAAATTGTGGGTGATTTGAATTTTTATAAATAAATATAAAATGGTTTTCTAACTCATTTTTTATGAAAAATATGCATTGGTATTATTTTGTCGTCATTTTTCTTAAACGTATCAATCTGCCCCGGGGATGGGGCACATTGATACAAATGACTTTTTTTGATTTTTTAAAAATTACATGCAAAAATACTACATAAAACAATGATTGTACATTTTTATAACATACTACACAAGTTTTGCTGTCACCTCATGGAAAAAAAACTTGAATTTTCTACTTTCTTGACACCAAAAAAAATCTTTGAAAAAAACTGTATCAATGTACCCCAGTTCCCCCTACGTTTAAAATAAAAGAATCACAAACAGCGAAAAGAGAATGAAACAAATAACAATAATTATTATTTTATACTAAATGCCTAAAATAAATGATGTCGTATAATGAATGCATAGGCATACACTAACATGACTACATGTAAAGGGTAGCAAAAGCATTTCTTGAAACAGAATAATACTCCATTAAAAGACATGTATCATTAATAGTGAAAGGGTTAATATTGCTTATAAAAACTTCACGGATGGAAGGTGAGTTGTGCATGAAGAGAGTGGTGATGAGGTTATGTTTTTAAAAATGAGAAATCCAAAGCTTAAATGGAATCTAATTCACATACTAATCACTGAATTTGAAGAATGCTCAAAAACTGTTTCGAACCATCTAAAATAAATTGCCTTAGAAGTAAAATAACAGAACCCAATATTATTTTTTACAAAACCCAATATTTCTAAAAAAACGTGTTAATCAATCACATATAAAATTGCTAAAATAAATTAGCATTCTTGAAGTTCATGACTAGCAATCGAAAGAAATTATTGAGGCCAAATATAGTACCAAAAACAGCAAAACATGAAACCCAGAAGTATGGCTGTGTTAGACAACTGTAACCAGACTATTTTTTTTCCAACATAAATTATATTTGTTGTTCGTGCTTGTTATATCACTAGTTTCTTTAGCCAAAATAGAATGTTTTTTCTAAAATATTAATCAGATAATAATTAAATATAAATCAGAAATTTCTTTAAAATAAACTAAACTTCTAAAACAGCCCGAAATAAAGTTTTAAATAAAAATTCTGATGTAGAATATTTTAATAAGACTAGAGTAACATTTTCGGTAGTTCTAGGGTTAAATATTACCATTTAATTTTAATTTTAATGGCAAAAGTTTATGTTGTACAAAACTTGACTAAAATACATTTAACTTTTCAGTATGGGCTATTTTTTTAGTTTATAGTGTTTGTAAAATCTTTGGTACATCATAAAGTAACTTCATTCTATTACTAGCTACAATTATGGAAGTAAATCTAACTATATTTTAGGCATGCTATTTTTTTAATTAAGAAATTAAATAAATATGTGCATAAATTCTCAAAGTTATTTGAAATATTTCTATCACCAATGCACACACACAGTCAATCTTGTCAAGATGAGATTGCAAGGATATAGGGGAAAGAAATAACATTTTGGACTTCTGTTAAAAGAAGCATAATCAAATATAATTTTAAGATACTCTGTCTAAATGAAATCTTTTGTTTGTTTCATCGGTATCCTGGAACTCTTCAATTCGAGACAAGAGTACATTGTAGAAGTTTTCTGCTTTTACAGGTTTCACTGTGTTGCAATATTATATACATATCTAAATATTTGTAATATAATGTTTTGTTTCGATAATGTGTACAGTAGACTCCCTCAAATCCACACAGCTTGGAACCAGAGGTTGTGTGGATTTCTGGTCATTTCTTTGCTTTTTAAACTGTCGTTAGAACGTAATAAATAATGCAATCAAAATTGTAATAAATGATTATAATATAATAAAATATTAAAATAAGTAATAAACTTAAAAAAATAAAAATGTAGATAAATTTTCAAATAACTAAAATGTTAAAAGCAAAGATCAGGTTAATTATTGACAATGTATGATTAAATATTCTTTAAAATGTTTTTTCCTAAATTATTCTATGAAACTTGCCTTATAAATGTACATTACTAATTCATATTAAAATATTAAAATAAAAAAAATTTACTTCAGGTTTAGTCAGACTTAATACAAAAAAAGTTTGATTAATGCATAAATATATTTGGTACTTAGATTGTGATGACCAGTGATATCAGTAATATCTTGAACTTTTTCAGAAATAAATTTATTCTTCCTTCATGGAAAAACATGAATTCAATAATATTGACAAAAATTACAAATTAAAATACATATGAAGTTGATATAAAATTAAAAAAAGTCAAACTGTGTCTCTATATCTGAATTGAATGTTTGATTGTTTACTATATGTAAATTATGTGAAGATTTTAGAGAATTGTGGTTTTCTGGGTTACAGATTTGAGGAAGTCTACTGTACAATAAATATATAAAATAATAAAAATTGTACTTACGTATTAACGCCACCGCAGCAGAAGTTGCACTAATGTGCCAATAAAGAGCAATCTTGTTTGCACATGCATGCAGCTATCTTTTGGGTTCCTTGTTGCCTTGTTGTTTGGTGATTTTTGACAGCATTTCCAGTGCTCTTTTTCTCATTTTTGACGCCATTTTTTTGTGCGCTTACGAACAACAAGATTGCTCTTTATTGACGCATTAGCACAACTTCTGCTGCGGTGGCGTTAATACGTAAGTACCATAAAAACAGGGCCTGATTAATGCACGGGCCTCCGGGGCCCACCAATTTCAGGGGCCCACAAATTATGTGACTAATTTTTTTTCCCTTAATCAAATACCTTTCAAATAAAGTTGTTTTATAAAACATGAAATGAAAATTTAAATATTCTGAATGGCGCAGTAAAATTTTAAGAAGCTTTTAACCTAGGCACTTTTTACCCAAACAACTTTGTCAACTCGTCAAAAAACACGTCCTTTTTTTGAAAGTGTCGCCGAAAATGGGTAGGTAGGGGGGGCCCAATTTTTTAACAGGCCCTGGGCCCAACTTCAGCTTGATCGGGCTCTGCATAAAAACATTTAAATATACAGTATATTTATTTATATATTTGTATATAATATGCATTTATATACCAACAAATGGGGAATAAGTATACAACGAGAGTTATAAATAGAAAACCAGTCAGATGAAGTCTCTTGTTGTTATCTGTACTTAAAATAAAAATGGAACCCTTAAAAGATCATTCCTGTGTCTGTCATAGACATTTTACTCCTAAACTAGGGAAAGTTCAAACAAGGCATTATGTAATAAAGGCTCTTAACTCATCTATTTATACAACAAGATGAGGTGGACCATAGGATTAAAAACAAGATTACTGCATTTATTTAATGAAACATTTGAAGCATTTCATATACACTGGATTCCTAAGATCAAGCATGAACGGTAAGTTTTGAATTATATACATTCAGAATGTAGTGCTTTTGGTGTTAAATTACATTTTCATACTTTAATTAATATTTTCTGAAATTATACTCCTAATGTGCTAATTTTTTTTATAATGCTAATTGCTAATACTAAAATCCCAAACCAAAAATATGTTTAATTTTATTTTTTAATTTTTTTTTAATTTTATGATACGAATTATGAAATTATTATTTGAAAACATTTAGAATTGCAACCTAAAGTTTTTTAATACGTTTAAATTTATTAAGACCTGCTTTAGAGAAATCCAAAATAAAAAGATTTTCTTCGAAATAATTTTCAAATTATGCTTAAAAAATGCAAAATGATGTTTTAAGGTGTCATCCATGATAGAAATGACTAGATAGGTTGAAACTTTGGTACTACTTACTTATCCCATAGACCAATTTCACCAAATTATACAAATCGCCAAATTATGTTTATTGACATAACTTTTATTTTAAATAACAACAAAAAAAATTAGTAGAATATTAATAAAAATACAAATAAAAATTATTTAATGTCATTTTAAACAGGTGAATCACATTTAATGTCATTGAATGAGACATTCACAATCATCCACTATTGTCACTTAATCTTATAGTTAGGCGATAGTTTTTTGGTCGACAGGATAACCAAGTACAGTAGAGGACCTATTATCCGGAATTCCGAAATCCGGAAGGACCCGAAATCCGGAAATGAAGGAGATTGAGAACGAGGTGAATCATGATGAAATGAACAAATCATGAATCTTTGATCAAACGTGCGTTTTTTCGAATTTTTTAAAGATTCCATGCTTTTTTTCAAAATTCACACTTTTTCTGCGTTTTTTCGACAGAATTTACGTTTTTTAAAAAAAAACGCAAATTTTTTCAAGTATTGCTTCAAGTATCAAAATTCATGAGTCATTCAAAAATTCATGATTCATTCATTTCATCATGATTCATGCCCATAAAAAACGCAAATTTTTTCAAGTATAGCGAAAAAATTCTGCAAATTCGTCAAATATCGCTATAAAACCCTGAAAATTTCGTCAAATATCGCGATAAAACCCTGCAAATCTCGTCAAATATCGCGAAAAAATCCTGCAGATATCTCGCAAAAAATTCAAATTTTGTGAAACGATCGCGGAAAAATCCCGTGTAAGCGTCCCCCTCTAATTATTTTACGATTTTTCGTCACCTTTGGGGGGGTGGATTAACGGTATTTTACGGTGTGTATATATATATATATATATATATATATATACAAAGCCAGTTGGCAAATCGTCCGGATTTTGAAGAGCTCTGAATTTTGGATGTCCGGATTTGAGACTTTGTACTATAGTACAAGAGTCAAAATTGTAGCTTAGTGTTTTTCCACAGACTTCTCATACAATACATTTTTCATTCATATTCTAGATAGCAGTGCTATATTCCTTGGGTTTTTTTTTTTTTTTGAGAGGGGGGGGGGGAAGTGTCGAGTTTCGGACGGACCCGAAATTCGGAAAATTCCAAAATCCGGAAAGCCCTCGGTCCCGAAGATTCCGGATAATAGGTCCTCTACTATAGTACCAAAACATCTTATGCTATCCTATAATCTGGTTGTCTTCAGTAACTGCTTGAGAAGTGCCTAAGATGCCTTGATTAAGAAGGGGGCTTTATTGGTCAACATTCACGTATTGATACATCCTCTAAAATACACCTGTTTTAAAATAATTTATTTCTCTGAAACCTATCATTAGGCCAGTCAAATTGTCATAAATAGATGCAAAAATTCTGCTAGAAGATTTTATGTTTTTAAACTGTTTCTCGGGATGCTAGTAACAAGAATTAATGGTTTTCCAACAAAATATCTCGAGGCTAAACTTTTTAGAGCCAAAAAACAACAAAATTTTCGGACTTTTTTCAGTTTTTTGCCTATAACTCGAAAATTATAGATTTTTGTGTAAAATACTCAATTACAAAGAGAAAGAGCATTAAATTCTCTACAAATTTCATTATAAAATTGTTTTTCTAAAGCTATTATGAAGCGCTCTACAGCTTTCTGAAAATGACCCTTTTTTTCTAAGTTTGCGGAAATATCGCAAAATTGGATATTTGTCACCATTTTTCATTATTTTATCCTCTTTAATGTATCTCACTAATATTACAGACATTTGAATTATAACAATCATGATTAATTATAACGATAACGTTGTAAAATAATTAAGAACATTGTAACCTTTTTAATATTTAGAGCTTAAGTGGAGAATATTAATATCAGGTATATAACTGAATGTAAATAAAAAATACTTACGATGAAATTTTTCATGTATTTAATAACGTCTAGAACGCTTTCGGGTTAATGAAAATGGTTCTTTAACCTCAGCTTGAGGAGCAAATGAGCAGGTTTCTGTTTCTTGTTCTTTAATAGCCTTGATATTCTTTGAGCAAGCCGCGACATCAGCTACCTGACTGTGAAAGTCCTCATCATTGCTAGGTTTTGATAGTTTCCCAGGCATCATATTCGCCATCCTCTTCTTCTGGATAAATAATGTGTTTGACATTTTCGCAGTTGATCCCGTTACGATTTTTACAAATTGCCAAACATTTGAGTCCTGATTTTTGACAAGAACATGCTTTGCTGCACCCCTTTTTATGGCTACATGACAGAACATAGAGCAAGGATTCAGATGCTGGTCTTTGCACATTTGAAATGACTGAAAGAGACCGTCCGATCTGTGCCTTCATGATTTCTTGATGGGTAGAATCTGGTTTATTGAACACGCAGGCTATTTCTTCAAGCTGATCATGTTTTTCAAAATTTTACAAAGGTTTGACTATCCTTGTCCAAAAAGAGCGAATGTTGTATCGCATCAGCTTATTGCATGAGTGAAAGGAACATTGTTGTAGTTTGTATTTCTGTGACATGGTTGAAAACCATTTGGTTTCGATGTTACCTATTCCTGGTTTTTGGAAAAACAGATTTTTGTGTTGATAGTCCAAGCTTGTAATGATCACAAGAAGATCAATGTCTTCTCCAACAATTACAACACTTTCAAAAGATTTGG
The DNA here is from genome assembly GCA_964019185.1 of Maratus speculifer. NCBI lineage: Eukaryota > Metazoa > Arthropoda > Arachnida > Araneae > Salticidae > Maratus > Maratus speculifer. Next base: position 358,241,263 of record OZ025296.1, read on the forward strand.
CTCTTGAAATGGCTGAGATAACGATCATGATATCAGTTTCTTTTTCTGCCTGGTCAACTTGAATTTGGTTGTTTTGAAATTCTATTTTAAGCAATGAGATGAAGCGGCTCTTGTTTCTGTCAATGGCGAGAAACTTGTCTTGAGGGACTCTGTGCAGCATTTCTGCTGCAACGACTTCAGGAGAAGCATGCATTCTAGATCGACGTATTCTTTCTGCACTTTTCATACCATTCTGTTCTCCCTCAGATGGATATCTATCAAACACAATCGCTACCTGTGATCCAAATTTTTTCTGGTGATAACAAATATAACTTTTAACAATAAATTTAAAGGAAACACCTCCCCCAACTCTTTCGTAATTTTCACATAGAGTTTTCAAAATTTCTGCTGCTTCTGCCTGCTTTTCTTAAAAATTTTAATTCTCATCCATTAATAGGTGTATTTAATTTTCATAGCTAGCGATGTAAGAAATTTTTTTGGAATGAGAGGCGAGAAAGGTCATTTCCTGTAAAGTTAAAAAAAAGTGACATTTTTAAAAAGCCCTAACGCGCTTAGTTTCCATTACCATTTCCATTAACCCGAAAGCGTTCTAGACGTTATTAAATACATGAAAAATGTCATCGTAAGTATTTTTAACTTACATTCCGTTAAATACCGAATATTAATGTTCTCCACTTAAGCTCTAAATACCAAAAAAAGTTACACTGTTCTTAATTATTTTGCAATGTTAATGTTGTAATTAATCATGATTGCTATAATTCAAATGTCTGTAATATTATTGAAATACATTAAAGAGGATAAAATAATGAAAAATGGTGTCAAATATCCATTTTTGCAATATTTCCGCAAAATTAGAAAAAAAGGGTCATTTTCAGAAAGCTGTAGCGCGCTTCGTAATAGATTTAGAAAAACAATTTTGTAATGAAATTTGTAGAGAATTTAATACTCTTTCTTTTTGTAAATAAGTATTGTACACAAAAAATCTATAATTTTCGAGTTATAGGCAAAAAACGGAAAAAAGTCCGAAAATTTTGTTGTTTTTTAGCTCCAAAAAGTTTAGCCTCGAGATATTTTGTTGGAAAACCATTAATTCTTGTTACTAGCATCCCCATAAACACTTTAAAAACATAAAATCTTCTAGCAGAATTTTTGCATCTATCGGCCCTTTTTTCTGACAATTTGACTGGCCTACATATGAATGTCATGAAAATTTGTTTTTAGGCTAATTGAAAGGTGTTGAATTCATTTATGTTGTCAGAATTTGGTACTTTTATAGAAAAAAATAAAATTAGAATTTGTTTTAATATGTAAATATCACCCTAATCAAGATTTATATACATTTTTTAAAAGTATAGACTTTATTTTAATTTGTTCAGTATCAATAATTTTTTGAGGAGATAGAACAAGGTGTTTACTTTTTTCCACAACTGTACAAATACATAAAAATTCTTTTTTACATATTATTTAAATTAAAGAAATAATGTCCAATTTTTTGTACAGTGCTTAACTTCTATTCATGAACCTTGCTTTCTTTCTTCAAAATCTAAGTTTATACTATCTGCTTTCCTAATTTCTCTGTTTTTTTGACATCCTGCCTTTCTTTTTCTTAAGACTTTTTTTTTTTTTTTTTTCAATATCCTCTGCATTTTTTATATATGTTATTATTGTGTATAACACTTTTATTTTTCTCTTTCTAAACTACATTTAGAAACAAAATGCAACACAAATTGTTTTATACAATGCAGTGGCACAGTCAAGGAGGTGGTTTTAGGGTTAAAACCCCTCCCAGAGTTAAGAAAGATCATATAATTAATCAAAATCAAACTTAATATTTAATTGTTTTGGTGTACTTCGGAATCCACCGCTTTATTGAATCAGATTTCATTTAATAAAGTGATTCAATTAAATGGCAAAAGTTCTACTTAAAACTATAAAAGGGCATATTACATGGATTAGTTAAGTAAAAATTGGTTGTTTGAACTAAATCACTTTCTGAGACGTATAATGCTAATAGAATGATGATTTCATGCCACTCAGATGCTCCTTGAGTTTAAGTATTATACAGTGAATATTCTAATTAGTACTGATTCTATTAACCGGCGATTCAAATAACAGGCAAACACCTTTATTAGAAACTCAACCCCCCCCCCCCCCCTAGAATCGAATTCTGGCTGCGCCATTGATACAATGTTAAAATTACACTTCCTAATGTTATAAATATATTTTTTTTATCATTTTATTATAAAATATAACTAATTAAAAATACATTAAAGTTAATACAGAAATAGAAAATTGTCCATCATACAATACCTAGGCTAAGCCTAACAAATACCCCAAATTATCTCATCTTAGAAATCAAATGATAATAAATAGAATTCTAAAATTTATCCATTGTTTTTTAAATAGATCAGTTTTTTAGATGATCTAGAACAAGTCTGAACTAAAATTAACAGTTTTCACCAGTTAATAATCATTAACAGTTTAGAATACCTTTATCACAAAATACAGAAACTTTAGTAGAAGAGTAAGCAAAAGAAACGTATCTTACCATTAACTAATTTTAGTAAAGAGTACTTTGAATTCTAAAAACGTTTTTTCATTTTATTGCTGTAAGTCATTATATTTCAGAAATTTGCCGTCTATTTGCATAAAACTTTCATATCGTACAGGTTCACATAAAAGCAAAGAGACGCCAACGCCATGAATGAATCAAGGTGATTGATTTTGAATTAGGCATGAATCATATCAATAAATCTGCAGCAACAGAAAGTTCAACTTCTGAGTTTTTACTTTCTCACACAATATTAACATTAGTTTCAAGAATTAAGAAAAAATTGTACTTCATTTGACAAACAAAACAAAACGGTTCTTTATGAAAAATGAATTGATTCATTATTCAAAATTCTGGAATCCTTTATTTAAATTACTGAGCTATTGTTTAATCATTAAACTCTTATTAAATTGTTTCTTATTAAACTGTTGTAATAACTTCCTTTTATGCTAAGAAAAGTATAGGATGATGAAATTTTTGAGTGTATAACTGGTGCAAAATTAAAAATCATGTTAGCTTCATATGTACAAAAGGATGAGGGAGTTTTGAAATACTGATTTTAGATACAATTTAGTAATTCTGCAAAATTGTGAAAGGCCCTCAAAATTAAATTAGATTTTTGAACAGAATTTCATTTGAATTTTCGGAACAGAAATTCATTGAGTGACCTTGGAATCTTTTCCAGGGGGGGGGGGGAGTTGAGCCACCCACAGACCCCTTAGCTATGGCCCTGACTGTTTATTTCACTACTTACATTTGTAAAGTGATGTGAATAATACAAAATTGCAGATTAGGAATCCTTGACTGTATCCCTCAAATATGAATCAAAGATTGTACAAAGAAAAAAAATGCTGGGCAAATGCCGCTCTATGTTTGTGGTTCGTTAACAAAGTTAGCATCATTTGAGAAAGAAATGATAAACAATAATTATCATTGTACAGCTTTAAAAAGGGACATTAACTACGTCTGATACTTATTTGTGTTACAATAATTTAAAAACTACATTCACAAATAAAAAAAAATTAGATTATTAAGTACTAAAAGACATTCATAAAACTTATCCTTCAATAAAAATAACTTTCGTCTTTTGTTTACGAGTTTTATTGACAGGTTTAGAGCACATTGGACAATTTTATTTATTTTAAATTTATCCTATTTATTAATCAAGATGTATACGTGTATACAGTAGACTCCCTCAAATCTGCTCTCCTAAAACCCGCAACTCTCTGAAATCTGCACATATTTTACGGATGTAAACAATGAAACATTCAGTTTAGATGTAGGTGCAAAATTTGACTTTTTTAGTTTTATATCAATTCGATATATTTTTTAATTTATAATTTTTTTTAAGGTTATTGAATTCATGTTTTTTCATGAAGAAAGAATAATTTTTTTCTGAAAAAATAAAGATATTGCTGATATTATTGGTAATTACAATCTTACCAAATATATTTATATATTAATCAAGCTTTTTTAGATATTAATTCTGGTTAAACCTGAAATAAAGTTCATCATTTTATGATCTTGATGTGAATTAGTAATGTGCCTTTATGAGGCAAGTTTCATTGAATAATTTAGGAAAACACATTTCATCTTTATAATGAATATTTAAATGCACATTATTGATTATTAATTTGACCTTTGCTTTTAGTATTTTTATCATTTTAAAAACTATCTAAATTTTATCTAAATCACTTATTTTAATATTTTAGCATATTGTAAGCACTCATTATACTTATGATTTCATTATTAATTACATTCAAATTACTTTTTAAAAAATGTAAACAAAGCAATGACCAGAAATCCGCAAAATTCTAAAATCTGCAAAACCTCTGGTCCCAAGCTATGCAGATTTGAGGGAGTCTACTGTATATACATATATATATTGAGGGAGGGGGGTTGAATGAAAAACATACAATTTGATAGTGAAAAAAAAAATAGTAATTATTATTAGTATCATTTCAATATGTCAGCAGGCTTTTTTAATTAAGCAGTTTTATTGCATATTTGTTAAATCATTGTTTTATTAAGAAATCTTAATTTTACAGTAGACTGCTTCAAATCTACAACCTTAAAATCCACACATGATTTACAAATGTAAGTAATGGAACTTTTAGTTCAGATGTAGGGATAAATATTAACTTCTTTATTTTTTATTCAATTCATTTTTCATTAATATTGCTGAATTCGTGCTTTTTCATGAAGGAAGAATAAATTCATTTCTAAAAAAGTTCAAGTTATCATTGATATCACTGGTAATCACAATCTTTTCACCAAATATATTCATGTATTAATGAAGCTTTTTTGGCTATTAAGTCTAGCTAACCTGAATTAAAACTTCCTTATTTTGTGATTTTGAAGTGAATTACTAATGTACCTTTGTGAGGAAAGTTTTATTGAATAATTTAGAAAAAGTGCATTTCATCTTTATAATGAATATTTAATTATGGGAAATATTTACTTAAGACAAGTGAAATTTTCTTTTTCTCATCAAGTGGTTAATGTAATGCTTTGATGCTATCTGTTATTATGATGATATCAGTTGCTTATAGGTCACTATTAGAAATAAACGAAGGATTATTGCTGCCAATAGTTTATTAAAAATTAACGATGACCGGAGGTACAAGCATCCCAAGGTACAACACTCTCCCCTACCATAGACTTCCTCAAATCTGCAACCCTAAAATCCACACATAATTTACAATTGTAAATAATGAAACTTTCAGTTCAGATATTTTTAATTCAATTCCATACTATATTTTCATTTATAATTTTCATGAATACGACTGAATTCATGTTTTTCATGAAGGAAGAAAAAATTCATTTCTAAAAAAGTTCAAGTTATCGTTGATATCACTAGTAATCATAATCTTTTCACCAAATATATTTATATATTAATAAAGCATTTATGGTTATTAAGTCTGGCTAACCTAAAATGAAATTTTGAAGAGAATTAGTAATGTACCTTTGTGAGGCATGATTCATTGAATAATTTAGAAAAAATGCATCCAATCTTTATAATGAATATTTAATTATATATTACTGGTTAATTACTTGATCTTTGCTTTTAATATTTAAAAAATTATCTTAAATTTTATTATTTTAGTTTATTACTTTAGTTATTTTGATATTTTACTATATTATAAGCATTTATTATAATTTAGATTGCATTCAAAATTATTTATTACATTCAAATCATTGTTTTAAAAATATAAACAAAGCAATGACCAAAAATCCGCATAACCTCTGCTTCGAATTCGTGTGGATTTCAGGAAATTTGCTGCATTAGCAAAAAAACCTGTTATGTAATTACATGGTTCATACACATTTCTGGTAAAATAAAAAAAAACCCAGATATTTATCAGTAAAAATTCATTTTATATATCGTTGTAAAACTCAATACAATAAACAATTTTTAAATAGATAAATGTTTAAAAAAAGTAAGCAATAAGAATTTTCCATTTTTAATTCAGATTGGATGAATAATTCAAATTTTCTCCATTTACATCGACTATCGGGATGCTAATTGAAAGTAGTACATCAAAAATTCCGTAATCACTTCAATTATTAAAAAAACGCCCTGACTTTTTGCCCAAATTTTTTAATTGCATGACCCATAGGAATCCTGAATGAGTGATTCTGGCATCACTGTTGGTATAGTGTATTTTCTGGAACAGGTGATATAAGAACCATTTTTGCCAAATGTAAAGAAACAATAGTAAATATTTTTTATCAGAGAAGCCACAACACTTACTTGCAACCTAAATTATGTCAGGAAGACAATAAAATTTCAAATTCTTAAACCCCTTGCTATTTTTTTTTTTTTTTTTGAGCTGTTCTAATATTTTGGGGCAAGTTTTATAACCTTCATTATGTATTATATTATGCAATTAATTATTGTTAGGAATAAATATTTTAGAGTTAATCATTTAAAAAATATTCTTATTAAATTAAAATCAGTGATCATTAATACAATGACCTAAAATTAAACATTTAAATCAAACTCTTAATCACAATTCAAATGAATTCCTTGTGTTTAACCCCAAAATCGAACTTGAACAATAATTAAATAAATAGATAAGTGAAAATGTCTGCTAGAAAAAACTTTTTCATAATATTTCAAATGGTCATATATCAGTAAAAATAAAAGTTGCAATACATAAACTTTTGTTGCTATAACATGATCAAGTAATAAGTTGGAGAATTTTTAGTAAAAACTAAAAGAAGAAACACATCTTAACATTAATTTACTTTAGTAAAGAGGGTAGATCACCACATTTATGTTTTAAAAATTAGCCATTATTAGAACCAGGGGATACGTATACGCGTTGAATATTATATATTTTTTTCTTTAAGCAAAGTGACGCCAATGCAGTAAATGAATCAAGTTTGCTGCAAAAAATACTTGATTCATAAAAATCAATACTACTTTCAATGAATCATTACGTCATTCACGATTCATTCTCTTATCGGCGTCGCTGTCTCAGCCGTTGTTTCTATTATCAGGTAACTTTTAAAACATAAATTTATTGTATTCAACCTCTTGTTAATGCTGAGATAGGATAATTTCTTAGATTTCTCTTCAACTAAATACTATACAATTTGCTATTTGATAATGATTGCACGAAAGGTCATGCAACTTTGTATTTTTGCTGATATATCAGGGAGTCATTAATAAAATCTTTCATTAATAACAGATAATTCTGCTTATTACTATTTATTTTTAAATAATTTAGTTTAATGTTATTCAGTTTTTAATTTAAATGCAACAAATTGGTTTGAATATATGTATATATATTTATGTTTATTTTTAAAACATTGTGTTGCTTATAAGCTGAATTTGATTGTATTTTGTTCAACTGAAACTAAATATTTTTTAATAATTGATCACATAATGCAGTACCTTTATATAGTTTATCAAAATTTACATATAAGAGCACATACGCTTTGATTCATATTTTTTTTTGCGTTGTTGTCTCTTCCATTGTTTATAATATCAGGTAATGTTAAAAACATAAATTTATTGTATTGAACTTCTTGTTAATGCTAAGGTAGGGTAATTTTTTATGTTTCTATTTAACTCAGTACTTTACAATTTACTATTACAGTATTACTTTGAAATTATGATTGCACAAAATTTAATGTGACGCAACTTTCATTTTTCCTGATCTATCATTGAGTCATTATTAAAATCTTTCATTTATAACAGAAAATTCCACTTATTACTATTTATTTTTTAATAATTTTAGTTTAATATTATTCAAATTTTAATTTAGATGCAACAAACTGGTTTAATTTTTTTTTAAACATTCTGTTGCTTATAAATTGAATTTGATCATATTCTGTTCAATTGAAACTAAAGATTTAAATAATTGATCGCACAATGAAGCACCTTTATGCTGTTTATCAAAATTTACACATAAGATCACATACGCTTAAGGGGACTCATCACTCACTTGAAATCACCCTTTTCGTAATGTTAATCCAATGGGCTGGTTGTTTTCAAATTTCTAACTTCAATTTGAATATTTTTATTTACCATTTCTTTTTGCATATGATAGCTGAGCTACATCTTTAATACGGCTTTTTTTTACTTTTTTTTATTTTGGTTACAGATTTTTCTTAAAAGTTATTTTCAATTTCAAAACTGAAAGTACATCTTTAAATCTGGAATCAAAATCTGAAAAGTAAAAAATAGCTATATTAATGATCTAGCTCAGGTATCTTATGCAAAAAAAAATGTTTAAAAATATTGAAATTTATGTGAGAAGTTCTAAAATTACCTGCCTGTTGGTATAACATTATTTAGTGGGTGCATTCACGTGTGTGTAGAGTCCCCTTCAAAAACTATAGTTGAATCCTAGAAGAACAAGTGATACACTCATTTCTAGATTTTGAATTGTGTTTAACGAAATTTCATATTAACAAGGTTCGATTATCAGTCAAGGATTGATAATCAGCAATTTTCTATAATTCGCATTACTTTACGAATGTAAACAATGAAGTAAACAATTAAGAAAATTTACAAATTTGTGATCCAAAAATGATATTTTAAAATAAATAATAAAAAAATTGAAAAAATATCATAATAAAACATCTACTTTTTAAAAATATAACTCTTTTTTTATTAACAGTAAAAAACAAACTGTATTATGGAACATATGTATAATTATTTTTGTTTAAATGCATATATATATATCAATTATTCTAAAAATAACTTTAAAAATCATTTTTAAGATAGCATATTAAATTAATTATTAGATTTCATATTATACTGATTATAGAATTAAAATGCTGTCTAGGAATAATAAAATGACGTATAATCCATAATAGTCTATAATCCACAATATTCCATAATCCGCACATCCTTTGGCCACAACTTGTGCGGATTATAGAACTTTGACTGTATTTGTTCAGAAAAAAACACATTTGGTGATTATTATTTATTTTTTTTAAGCCATTACCAAATAAAATGCACATTTCTTTTATAAAAAAGTCACCACAAAAAGGCATTTTGTAAATAAAATGGGTACTATTTGGTTATTCCGTCAACCGAAGAACCATCGCCAAACTATAAGATTAAATACCAATAATGGATGAAAGTGAATGTCACATTCAATGGCATTAGATAAAATAAAGGTGTTTAAAACACCACTAAATGATTTTCTTGTAGACTTTATTTGTATCTTTATTAATATTCTACTAATTATTTGTTTTTCCGTTATTTAAAATGAAAATTACTTCAATATGTGTAATTTGGCTATTAGTTTAGCAATTTGTGCAATTTGGCAAAATGAGTTGACAGGATAACCAAGTAGTACCATAAAATGTTATGATTTTGGTTTAAATATCTTGCCATGGTGACCACCTTGATGTCTTATTATCGTGCAATGCACTACCCACCCCCAACTGACGATCATTTGTTTCTTGGCCCCACCTGTCCACTAACAGTCTTTTCAGTGTTCAAACTTTTCAGTGTTTTAATTTTTCTAATTTCTCTTTTAAATTTGTCTGGTTTCAATTTCTCTCATTTTTTTCCCTTTTTTACAGTCAAAGTTGTATAATCTGCACAAGCTGGGACCAAAGGTTGTGCAGATTATGTAATATTGTGGATTATAGAGTATTAGGAATTATACATTGTTTTATTATACCTAGATAGCATTTTAATTCTGTAATCAGTATAATATAAAAATGCAAATGTGAAATCTAATATGAATTAATTTAATAGGCTATCTCAAAAAATGCCTTTTTAAAGTTATTTTATTAGAGAAATTGGTATGTGTGCATTTAAGAGTAACTATATATGTTCCATAATATAGTTAGTTTTTTATTGTTAATAAAATAAAATAGTTATATTTTAAAAATATAGATGTTTTATTGTGTTTTTTTTTTCAATTTTTTTTTTATTTATTTTAAAAAATCATTTTTAATTACAAATTTGTTAATTTTCTTAACTGTTTATTTAATTATTTACATTCATAAAGTAATGTGAATTATCGGTGCGTGGATTATTAATCCTTGACTGTACTTGGTTATCCCATCGACCGATTTTGCCAAATTATACAAATTAAGAAACATTTTAAAAGATAGAAGGAGAATTAAACTAGCAAAAGATTAATAAAAATACATAAAATGTTGAAATAAAAATTGCTTGGTGACGTAACAAATACGTGTATCATGTTTAATCTCAAAGGAATGTAGCATTCATGATCAACCATTATTAGCATTTAATCTCATAGTTTGGTGATAGTTTATTGGTCGACGGGATAACCAAGTAGTACCACATATGTGTATATTTTGAATGAATCACAGAAGGAAATGACTCAATACCAAAGCGTCTTGTTTTGGAATGTTGCTTTCAATTCCATTTCACAAATGGCTTTACACTGCGCAAAACATTGAAATTTTGAATCTTTTATAGAAATTTTTGTTAAACAGAAAGGGTAACAGGTAGAAAACATCTGTATTTGGATACATAAGTTTTCTCATACTCATTTCAATTCAAAATTAAGCCTAACATGACTCTATCTTATCGAAGTCTGTTAAAATGGATGGGTTTGTTGTTCGATGTATTTTATTATATAGTAGACTCCCTGAAATTAGGGCCATAGCTAGAAGTGAACAATAGGGGGGGAGCTCATAAATTTTTCTCTCTCTCTGACGCAGAAAAATAAAATAGTGCATAGTCACACTGTAGGTATTATGTTTCTTATTTAACTGTTGTAATAAATTCATTTTATGCTAAGAAAAGTATATGTTGATGAAAATTTTGAGTGTATAACTGGTGCAAAATTAAACATCATGTTAGCTTTATTTGTACAAATAGGATTAGCGAGTGTTGAAACACTTATTTTAATTCTACAAAACTGTGAAACAGTCTCAAAACAAAATTAGATTTTTTAACAGAATTTCATTTGAATTTTCAGAACAGAAATTTATTTAGTAACCTTGGAATCTTTTCCAGGGGGGCTCAAAATATTTTAGAGGGGGCTGATCCGCCCATAGCCCCCCTCCTATAGCTGCCTTAGCCCTGCCTCAAATCTGCATCCGTAAAATGTACACATATGTAAACAATGAAACTTTAATTTCAGATGTAGAAGCAAAGTTGTAATTTCTTTTAACTTTTATTTAATCCCATATGTATTTTCATACTAATATAAATGAATTTTTTTTTTTTTTTTTTTTTTTATGAAAAGAGCATGTATAAATGTTTTAAATTAAGCTATTGTTAATAACAGGGGTAATCACAATCTTTTGATTAAATATATTTATGTACCCTATTAATCAAGCTTTTTTGTTTTTTATTACAATGATTTTAATGTAAATTAATAGAGAGTACTTTTCATAAGAAAAGTGCCATAGAATAAATCGAGGAAAGTATATTGCATCTTTTTTATGCAAATTCAATATACATTATTAATTTTATTTACTTGACCTTTACTATTAATATTTCAATCAATTTTAAGTTACCTTTTTATCTTTTTAGTTTATTATTTTACTTAATTATTTTAATATTTTACTACATTATAATCATTTATTATAATTTTGATTGCCTTTTTATATTGAAATTGCTGAGAAAAAAACATAAACTAAGCAAAGACCACAAATCTGCGAAATTGTAAAATCTGCACAACCTCTGGTCTGAAGCTGTGTAGATTTGAGGGAGTCTACTGTACTAAAATCATTAAGTAAAATAATAATAAACTAAAATGATAAAAAAAAAAAGATATTTTGTAAAATGATTAAATTGTTGAAAAGGCATGAATTCAATAATATTATCAAGAATTACATATTAAAATATGTACGGAACATTTTAAATTAAAACAGTTCTATAATTTTGTCAATGTATCTAAACTCAAAGTTTCATTGTTTACATTTGTGCTGATGTGTGGATTTTAGGATAGGGGATTTTAGCTACTGTTTTAAATTTGAAAAAAATGAGAAAAAAATGCATTTTTTCAAAATGTGAAACAATCTCTAATGAAATGATATGAATAAAAATTTACAAAAGAAAAACTCTTAAAAACAGTCATATTTAAATGGCTAGACATAGGTTTTGATTCTATAATATTATTTAAAACGGGCTATTTTATTCCTTCAACATAAATAGTGCTCCCATAAACACCTTTCTGTTTCAGTTTAATAATCAAAAATTTCTCTATAAAACTACAAATGTTCAACACTCTTTATATGCAATAATTTCCTTAATATAAGACAAGAAAGATCTTCATCAAAAATAATTTCATTTACGTTAGTGACAGCAGTGGCTAGTATCTCTCTCTGTTTTAAAAAAAGGTACTATTTAGTTATCCCATCGACCAAAAAATGATCGCCAAACTATAAGATCTAATGCCAATAATGGATGATCATGAAAGTCACATTTAATGACATTAAGTATGATATGCATGTTTGAAACGTTATTAAATGATATTTATTTCAACTTTTTATTTGTATTTTGATTAATATTCTACTAATTATTTGGGGTTTTTTTGTTATTTAAATGAAAGTTATGTCAATATGTATAATTTGGCAATATGGCGAAATTGGTCGATATGATCATAAAGTAGTACAAGAAAAAAAACTAGTAATATTTTTAGCAAAGTTTGAATATAATTATCTGCATTACTTGACATGCAGGTTTAATTTAATCATCTACAAATATTCTAGTTGAACTGCATTATATTTAGGGTCTTTAATGGCTTGAATTTCAGAAATTTGTTGTAAGATACAGCATTATTTAAACTACAATTCTTCAAAAAAAATTATGTTATGCAAAGAACTTGCTTTTTTTTTTCATCAATATGCTAAAGCTTTTAATATTATATTTATTCTATAAGAAATTAATTTACAAAGTTCTTACAACAAAAATCCAATGAATAAACTAAATCCTACTAACAAACTAAAAGGACTCTTAAAAACTAACTAAAACTTATTTCAATGAATTTATATCTGGCCCTATAAAATGTTAAAGTTTCATTAAAATAACAAAAGTTACTACATAATAATTAAAAAAAGAAAATAAAAGTTGTTCTACTAAAGCAAAAAATGATCCAAAACCAATAAGTCAAAAGAGATCAAAATATTGAAAACAGCACTTTCCATCATGTTCTAACAATTATACTTGATAAGAAATAATTCATTTTTATATGAAATGCAAGAAAAATTAAGGTACAATGGATATAAGCTGAGCTCTTAAAAAACTGAAAACTGATAAAACTAAGGTAAAATTTCATGAAAAATGCAATAATAATATTCCTTTTATATGTACTGAAAAATATTTTAAATTGTTTAAGAGAAGCATGTGAAAATAATCTCGTATTAAATCAAAACATCCAGAATTTTAATATTTTATAAAAATATCTAAAAGACTATTTTGAAAGAAAAATTTGTTCATTTGTATTATTTACCGAAAGATGGTGCAAAATAATAAAATCTAAAGTAATAGATTCACGAAAGTTACTCGATAATTGAATTAATCTCAGATAATGAATAAAGGATAGCCCAGTGATTCAAATAAATGATTCCAGAATTTTAAGTAACGAGTCATTCATTTTTCATAAAGAACCGTTTTGTTTTATTTGTCAAATGAAGAAGACGAGGGGTTCGACAAACTAGTTTTTGGTGTACCAGATTTATAAATCCAGTTGATTTACCTGATTTACTCCTGATTTACTGATTTACTCGTGATTCTCTGATTTACTGATTTACTTGCGATTTACTTCTGATTTGCTTCTGATTTACTGATTTACTCGTGCTTTACTGATTTACCTCTGATTTACTCCTGATTTACTGATTTACTCGTGATTTACTGATTTACCTCTGATTTACTGATTTACCTCTGATTTACTGTTTTACTTGCGATTTACTAGCCTACAACTTGGAATCGCGAAGCGATTACGCGGGAAGTTGGCGAGCGTAGCGAGTTTAAAAGAACTGTAACTGCTCATTCCAATTATGCATGTTTGGGGCGCCGCACCCTTCTTGCCCCCCCCCCCCCCAAAATTGAAGCTTTTTAAATTTTTATCCACAGCCCTCGTGTTGTACCTTTAGAAAGGTCGTACCTTCCTTTTTCTAGTCGTATCTTTAGAAAGGTCTGAAACTGCCTTTTCCTATTATGGATGTCTTGTGTGTCCCCCTCCGCTCTGCCCCCCAGGGGGGGAGACATTTTTTATTTCTTTACAACACCAGTCGTGTGACACGTCATTTGAAAGGTCTGCAAATGCTTATTCATATTATGGATGTCTTGCGTGTCACCCCCCCCACTCTGCCCCCCCAGGGGGGGACATTTTTAATTTCTTTACAACACCAGTCGTGTGACACATCATTTGAAAGGTCTGCAACTGCTTATTCATATTATGAATGTCTTGTGTGTCACCCCCACTCTGCCCCACCCAGGGGAGGCAGATTTTTAATTTCTTTACAACACCAGTCGTGTGACACATCATTTGAAAGGTCTGCAACTGCTTATTCATATTATGGATGTCTTGTGTGTCACCCCCCCCTCTGCCCCCCAGGGGGGGCACATTTTTAGTTTTTTTAAAACACCAGTCGTGTGACACATAATTTGAAAGGTCTGCAACTGCTTATTCATATTAAACATGCCTTGTGTGTCATCCCCCACTCTGCCCCCCCAGGGGGGCACATTTTTAATTTCTTTTCAACACCAGTTGTGTGACACATCATTTTAAAGGTCTGCAACGGCTTATTCATATAATGGATGTCTTGCGTGTTACCCCCTACTCTGCCTCCCCAGGGGGAGGGCTCATTATTTATTTCTTTGCATCACCAGTCTTGTGACACATCATTTGAGAGGTCTGTAACTGTTTATTCATATTATGGATGTCTTGTGTGTCACCCCCCCCACTCTGCCCCCCAGGGGTCCCATTTTTAATTTCTTTACAACACCAGTCTTTTGACACATCATTTGAAAGGTCTGTAACTGCTTATTCATATTATGGATGTCTTGTGTGTCACCCCCCACTCTGCCCCCAAGGGGGGGCACATTTTTAATTTCTTTACAATACCAGTCGTGTGACACATCATTTGAAAGGTCTAGAACTGCTTATTCATACCATGGGATATTGGCGAGCGCAGCAAGGAGGGGTACAGGGCCATAGCTAAGGGGATGCTATGGGCGGCTCAGCCCCCCCTAAAATATTTTGAGCCCCCCCCCCCCTGGAAAAGATTCCAAGGTCACTAAATGAATTTCTATTCCGAAAATTCAAATGAAATTCTGTTCAAAAATCTAACTTAGTTTTGAGAACCTTTCATAGTTTTACAGGATTACTAAATTATATCTAAAATATAAGTGTTTCAACACTCCCTCGTCTTCTTTGTACATAGGAAGCTACCATGATGTTTAATTTTGATCAGCTATACACTCAAAATTTTCATCATCATATAATTTTCTTAGTATAAAATGAAGATATTAGAACACTTTTTAATAAGAAACATAGTACCTAAAATGTGAATATGCATTACTATATCTTTCTGTGGCAATGCGAGAGAAAAAAATTATGAGCCCCCCTTACATTCTCTTGAGCCCCCCCCCCCTACATTCACTTGAGCCCCCCTACTGTTAACTTCTAGCTACGGCCCTGGAGGGGTAGCCTACAACTTGGAATCGCTAAGCGATCACGCGGGGGGTTGGCGAGCGTAGCGAGCAAGGGGGCGGAGCCCCCTAGTATACTAAAAAAAGAATAGGATCCAGAATGAAAAATTCGAGAGTATGTCTAGTAGAAAATTATGTCTCATATTAGCTTCATATGCGCAAATACATATGCGAGTAACGAAACATTTCTTTGCGCATTTTTTACTAATACTGTAATTCAGTATTTATGCAAAGCTGTGAAAGGGCCTCGAAACTAAATTCGATTTTTGGACAGAATTTTCATTTGGATTTTCGGAACAGAAATTCATTTAGTGACTTTGGAATATTTTTCTGAGAAGGCTCTTTTTTTGGGGGGGCGGGGGCGGGGGTGACTAAGCTCCCTCGTGATGACATTTCTGTGGTTGTCCAATCCTAAAAATTATCATAAAATGCTAATTTAACAATATTTCAAAATCATTTTTGGCATTTATCAGAAAATAAAAAAAAACATTCTAATTTCTTCATATCTAAATAAAATATGTGTAAATTTACATATTTTTAGAAATAGTAATGTAATTTTTTTTTATTTATAAATACAATTGAATTAGTGAAAGTGTCACAAAAAATCGTTACTTTTAATTTAAGAACAACTTTCAATATAATAATTGATCATGATGTGAGCTGACCCCCCCCCCTTTACCAAAGAAAACGTGCCATGATCCCCCCCCCACTCTAAATTGAAGACGATTGAGGACTGAATCCTCATTTGTATATGATAAACGATGCTTTACCAATAAATGTTTTTTTTTTTAATTTGTTGTTGAACCTTCTTTAACCGAATACTTCGCTTGGCATACATATAAATTATAGTCTGCTTTATAATTTGATGCTTCAGGAAACTATGTCCACAGTTTCTTCTTTTTCTTTCCATAATAAAAGAAATAAATGAATCAGCTAGCCCGAACATGGTTCGTACGGATATCGTTATTTTCAAGGTGAAACATCAGTATTTTTTTTGTTAAAAAAATAAACCTAGTTCGAATGCGCGAAACTTCGTCTTATTTAAGGATTGATTTTCTGTAAGAATATACTGGTACAAAAAATTTCCTGCTCGTGAAATTCCAAGACCCATACTTACCCTACCATACGAAAAATCCAAATTATTTGAGATTTGAGAATATCTGATACAAACAGAATGATATACATACACTGATACGGAAACAACTGACGCTGAAATGTTTGAGTTCAAACCAGGCCTTGATTACAGGGCCGTAGATAGAAGTGAACAAAAAGGAGGGGGGGGTCAAGAGAAAGTAGGGGGGGTCAAGAAAATGTAGGGTAAAATTAATTTCTGTTCCGAAAATTCAAATGAAATTCTGTTCAAAAATCTAATTTAGTTTTGAGAACCTTTCCTAGTTTTGCAGAGTTACTAAATTGTATCTAAAATAAGTGTTTCAACACTCCCTCATCCTATTTGTACATATGAAGTTAATATGATGTTTAATTTTGCACCAGTTATACACTCAAATTTTCATCATCCTGTACTTTTCTTAGTATGTTAGAAGTTATTTCAACAGTTTAATAAGAAACATAGTACCTACAATGTGAATATGCACTAATTTATCTTTCTGCGTCAGAGAGAGATAGAGAAAAAAAAATTATGAGCCCCCCTTATTTCCTCTTGAGCCTCTCCTATCTTTCATTTCTGGCTACGGCCCTGATTCGAGGCCTGTGCCCTGGGCACGAAATTTCAAAGGATCACAAAATTTTTCCCAATTTCATCTAAATTTCTTTAATAAAAATCCTAATTGTGGAAAAATAGTGATATTTAAGGTGTGAATATGACGAAATAACAAAAATATATCTCAATATAAATTTAAAAGCACATTTCAGTAAATAATAGATAAATGTTTTTATTACTTTTAATCATATGCAGTATAAGGTAAGTCTTGCAATCGTTTTGAAAATTAAAAAGAAAAAAATAACGGATCTACATGTTTTAGGCACTAGAGATTCCGAAAAACATATTTTTAGAAAAAAGAAAATTACCACACCGTCCGTTTGCCGTCTAGCGATTTTTTCGGACTTCGAAAAATCGTTCTGATGAAAGGTACATAAAAATTTTAGAAATTTTTCATTTTAAAAAATGGATGTAAAAGACAGTAAAATAACACAAATTTTTCATAAAGAACAAAGTCAATCGGATAATTAGTTCCCGAGATATTTGTAATGCTATTTTCCACACTTTTCGATGTTTCATGACCCCGTATTTCATTCGAATTTTAATTCAGAGATACATTTTAATTAGAAATGAAATGCTTAATTCGAAGCAGTAAACTGTTAATTAATATGATATTTTTTTTTGGAGTTATAAAAATATTTCTTTTATGCAGTTCGGTACTATTTGAGTTGTTTTATATAATTTGTCAAAATTGGTTCATTACCAATTCATTAATAGAGCATTACTATGTATATTAAGTTCTTAATTAATATTTATGAGTAAAATAATAATTTAAAACTACTCAATACTGATTTATTTGTTTTATAATTAAATGTTTGATTCTTGATTGATTTATTACTAAATTAATGTTTATTTCTTGACAAGTTGACAGCTTAATTGAATTTAAAATCAATAAAGATATTTATTGGTCTTATGATTATTTTATGTCAATTTAATGTTTTATTTATTGATAATTTGTCAACTTAAGTAGTGATTAAATCGTTAACAGAGATTTATTGGTTTTTTAATTATTTTATGTTAAGTCAATGAAAATTTTTTAATTTATGACCATATCTATTTTGATGCTTTTTCTTATTATATTTTCAAACTAGTTGGATGTGCCAATCCCAAAACTTTCTTCTATTTCATACGTACATTTAATGTATAAAAAAAATAGTTACTCATTTTAATGCTTTAATAATTTTAATTCAATACCATACCAACTTTGAGTTTCATCCTAAATTTCTGCTCCAATCAATTAATCAAAGTAAAAACGAATTTCCGTATCTGCACGAGCCGATGGACAATAGAATGATAGGCAGATTTTTTTTTCAAATTCAAGGAGGACCTACTTGCCTTACCAAAAAATAATCATATACAAAAAATTTAGTTCCGTTCTAGAACTAACTTCATACACTTTTATGCGCTGCAATATTGAAAATGGCATAAAATTCGCTATTGCAGCGCCCCCTTCCGGCGGATTTTTTTCAGATTCAGGGCGATCTAACTACCCATAGTCAAACACATACACAAAAAATTTGGTTCAATTCGATGCATAACTTCATATACTTTTGGTCGGTACATTATTGAAAATGACACAAAAATCCTGATTGCAGCGCCCCCTTCCGGCGGATTATTTTCAAATTCAGGGAGTACCAACTAGCCATAGTCATAGACTTACACAAAAAATTTGGTTAAATTCGATGCATAACTTCATATACTTTTGGTCGGTACAATATTGAAAATGGCACAAAAATCGAGATTGCAGCGCCCCCTTCCGGCGTTTTTTTTTCAAATTCAGGGAGGACCAACTTGCCATAGTCATACACAAACACAAGAAATTCGGTTCAATTCGAGGTATAACTTCATATACTTTTGGTCGGTACAATATTGAAAATGGCCAAAAATCGCGGTTGCAGCGCCCCCTTCCGACGGATTATTTTCAAATTCAGGGGGGACCAACTAGCCACAGTCATACACTTACACAAAAAATTTGGTAAAATTCGATGCATAACTTCATATAACTTTTGGTCGGTGCAATACTGAAAATGGCACAAAAATCGCTATTGCAGCGCCTCCTTCCGGCGGAATATTTCAAAACTGAAGGAGGTCCTGCTTGCTATAGCCAAAAATATTCACAAAAAATTTGGTTCAGTTCTATGCATAACTTCATACCCTTTTTGATGGTAGAATGGCGACATACACACAGACAGACAGACACACAGATAGACACACAGACACACGGACAGACAGACATTTTGTAAAAATATGTTTTTTGGAATCTCTGACCCCTAAAACGTGTAAAGTCGTCGTAAACCGGAAGTCAAAAAAATTTCAATTACAATACTTTCTTCTATTGAAGATAGAAGAAAGTGAAAAGGGGTTCAGTCTTGACTCTGCAATCAGGCAGAGCACATGCAAAATTTTGACTGTTAATATCGTGATTTCATGACTGTATACCAAGGAATATGTTTTGTTGGCTCTGCATGTCAGAGAATAGTGTTACCCTGGATACCTATGTTAATTTCACGTTATACTATATTTAATAAACTATTTAATCATATAATGCTCTCCCAACAATTAAAGACTGTTATTATCTGAACACATTTGTGACTGATACACCCACATATTTTAAAAAGATCTGAGTGTGAAAAATATCTTCATTGCGTAAAATTACATTGGCTTACACACTACTAATAAAAAGGAATGATGCCCAGTTAAACTGATGGCATTGAGCTCACAGGCTATGCAGACTAATTGTGTATTACAGCCTTATGTAATAATGCCCTTCGAAAAAAATGAGAAAGGAAGTACCCCTCCCCCAATTTTCTTTCTTTATACATATCATTGAAGCCCCAAAACTAATCAGGGATACGCCTTATCATATAATAAGCCTGTGTCCAAAATTCAAAGCAAGTCGAATAATTCTGCATAAAAACCCATTTATGTAATTTAAGAAACGTTTTCCACCGTTCCCTATTTTATAATTAATCATTAAACCTCCAAAACTGTTCAGAAATTCAACTTATCAGAAAGAACCTACATCCAAAATTTAAAGCAAATCGGATAACTCTGTATAAAACTCTATTTAGCTAACTTAAGGAGGAAGTAGTCGGCCGTACTTTTCTTTATAATTAACAAAAGAAAGACCACAACAAATGAGCGAATCTTCTTACTACTATGAACCTGTGCACAAAAATTGAAACAAATCGGTTAATTCTGTAAGAAAAACCATTTACATAAATTATGAGGTGTAGTTTCCCCTATCCTCCCTTTATACTTGTCCAGTGAATTCCAAAAACAAATCAGGGAAGCGCCATTTCAGCATAAACCTTTATACAAAATTTGAAGCAAATAGATAAATTTTGCGTAAAAAACCTAAATTATGAACGGGGGATTATACCCCCCCATTCCCCCTCTTTAAACTTATCCAATGAACACCCAATACTAATCATGAAGGCACCATTAGAATGATCCTACATCAGAGATTTGAACGAAATCTACTAATTCTTCAGGAAAAACCCATTTATATAAATTAAGGGGGAGGAGGCAATAGCTCCGGTTCCCCTTCTTATACTTATCGAATCACCTCTCAAAAATTATCAGGGAAGTGTCTATAATAAGCTTAAATCCAAAATTTCATGTAAATCGGATATTTTTATTTTGAGTTATCGCGTTACGTACGTAAGTACGCACGTACATACATGCATACAGAACGGGCGGGCACATAAGCTCTCATGCTTTGATAGCCTGTGAGCTAAAAAACTACACTGTTAAGCGTAATTCAGAAAATCATCTTGTCATTTTCATCACTACAAAAAAAAAAAAAAAAAAAAAAAAAAAATCTAGAAGAAACACAACACATTTTCAGAAATCAAAAGCAAACCAACAAACGAAAATTAAAAGAAATTTGTTAAAGGGACAGAAAATTTTAAAATGTAAATGAGCGAGTAAATGAGTTAGACAGTCGCGATGCCATAAGGTGAAAATCGAGCTTAGGATCAAGCCAAGACCGTCTATGATGCCAAGTTTTCGCCAACGTCGTCCAGTAGCTTGCTCAACTTTATTTTCTCCTCGTTCTTGTATAACTAGGGGGGCTCCGCCCCCTTTAATCGCTATGCTCGCCAACCCCCACGTAATCGCTTTGCGATTCCAAGTTGTACGCTGTCCCTGCTTGCTGCCCTCGCCAATACCCCATGGTATGAATAAGCAGTTGCGGACCTTTCAAATGATGTGTCACACGACTGGTGTTGTAAAGAAATTAAAAATGTGCTCCTCCCTAGGGGCAGAGTGGGGGGTAGACACACAAGACATCCATAATATGAATAAGCAGTTGCAGACCTTTCAAATGATGTGTCACACAACTGGTGTTGTAAAGAAATTAAAAATGTGCTCCCTCCTCGGGGGGGAGCAGAGTGGGGGGTGACACACAAGACATCCATAATATGAATAAGCAGTTGCAGATCTTTCAAATGATGTGTCACACGACTGGTGTTGTAAAGAAATTAAAAATGTGCCCCCCCTGGGGGGGCAGAGGGGGGGGTGACACACAAGACATCCATAATATGAATAAGCAGTTGCAGACCTTTGAAATGATGTGTCACACGGCTGGTGTTGTAAAGAAATTAAAAATGTGCCCCCCTGGGGGGGGGACACAACACATCCATAATAGGAAAAGGCAGTTTCAGACCTTTCTAAAGATATGCAACACGAGTGCTGTGGATAAAAATTTAAAAAGTTCCCCTTTGGGGGGGGCAATGTGGGGTGCGGCGCCCCAAACATGCATAATTGGAATGAGCAGTTACAGTTCTTTTAAACTATAGGGGGGCTCCGCCCCCCTGCTCGCTACGCTCGGCAACCACCCGCGTAATCGCTTCGCGATTCCAAGTTATAGGCTACCCCTGCTTGCTGCGCTCGCCAATACCCCATGGAATCGCTTCGCGATTCCGTTCGGTATTGCTTTGCAATCCCGGTTGGAATCGCTTCGCGATGCATAGACGGAGCCCTTTCCTGATTGGTCTATTCGACTCATGGAAGGAGTGGTCCACCCGGACGCGTTATTTCCGGAAACCTTACACATCAGCATCATTCCAGGAGTTATTCCTTTTAAGGCTAGTTTTTTTTTTACTATAGAAGGATTTTATATTGTATATTCAGGGGCCTGCGAAGAGAAAACTGCGCCCGGGACAAAGTTTCAATTTAGCGCCCCTCCCCAACTTTTTCTTGTGACAGGTCGAAAATGATGTCATACAGTATAAATTTGTCGCCCGTTGAAATTCCACGCCCGGGGCGACAGCCCCCTTCGCCCCATCTCCCCCTTCGCACCAGTGGCGGATCCAAGGGGGGGTCATGGGGGTCATGACCCCCCCCTGGAGCTCTTCAAAGAGGGATGTACAGTGTAAGTAAAAAGTGCTAAAACAGGAACGCAAAATTTTTTGGGTGTGATCGACGAAATTTGAAAATTTTCCACGAATGGTCTGCGAAATTTGCGATTTTTCTTCACTTCATTAGCAAAATTCACGATTTTTTCGTACTTGATCGGTGAAATTCGCGATTTTTGCGAAGCCGATCCACGAAATTCACAATTTTTCCATGCCTAATCGACGAAATTCACGATTTTTTGGGTGTGATCGACGAAATTTGAAATTTTTCCACGAATGGTCTGCGAAATTTGCGATTTTTCTTCACTTGATTGACAAAATTCACGATTTTTTCGTGCCCAATCCACGAAACTAGCACATTTTTCCGTTCTTGTTCGATGAAATTTCTTGAACCGCTCAAAGATTTTTTTAATTTTTCCGCGCATCATCGACAAAATTAGCGATTTTTTCGTCCCGAATCGACAAAGTTCGCGAGTTTTTTTGTACTCGATCGCCCGAATCCGTGTTTTTTACGAAGCCGATCGACCATATTCGCGATAATTTCTTTCCCGATCGATGGAATTGTCAATTTTTGTTCGCCATATCAATGTAATTCTCGATTTTTTTCATTCCCGATCGACTGTATTTGCGCTTTTTACGAAACTGATCGACCATATTTGCGATTTTTTCGTTCCCGATCGACAAAATTCGCAATTTTTCCGTGCCCTACCAAAAGCGATTTTGTTGTTCCTGATCGAATAAATTCGGGCTTTTTACGAAAGCCATCGACCATATTCGGGATTTTTCCGTGCCCAATCGACGAGATTCGCGCCTTTATCCGTTCTTGGTCCCTGAAATACCGCACCGAACAATAAAATTCGCGATTCTTAACTGACTGATAAAATCTGCATTTTTTCCTCGCCGTAAATTGATGAAATCTGTAATTTTTTTCTCGCGATAAACTGATAAAACTCGCTATTGTTCTGCAGCCGCTCAAAAAAATTTTCGATTTTTCCGCACATCATCGACAAAATCTTCGATTTTTCCTTGCCCTATCAACGAAATTAGCGATTTTTTTGTACCGATTCGACAAAATTCGCGAGTCTTTCGTACACAATCGCCCGTATCGTTCTTTTTACGAAAACAATCGACTACATTCGCGATAATTTCTTTCCCGATTCACGAAATCGGCAACTTTTGTGTTCCATATCAACTCGAAATTCGCGATTTTTTATTCGCAATCAACAAAATTTATGATTTTTCCGTTCCCGATCGAATAAATTCGCGCTTTTTACGAAGCCGATCGACAAAATTGGGATTTTTTTCGTGCCTTATTAAAGAAATTTGCGATTTTTTCGTTCCAGATCGGCAAAATTCGCGATTTTTCTGAGACATACAGACAAAATTCGAGATTTTTCGAAGCCCGATAGACAAAACTCGCGATTTTCCAATGTACAGTTGACGATATTCGATTTTTTCGCGCTCGGTCAACGAAATTCGCGTTTTTTTCGCGCGGTAAACAGACAAGACAGGCGACTTTTCTGCAACCTATGAACAAAATTTGTAATTTTTTTAAGTATTATAAAAAAATTTAGACTTTTTTTCCTTGCCCGATAAACGAAATCTGAGATTTTTCGCGTCCGATCGACAAAATTCTTCATTTTTCCGTGCATAAACGACAAAATTCGCGATTTTTTCATGCCCGATCGGCGAAATTTGCTATTTTTTATCGTAATTCCGTTTTCACAAGATTTACTGTATTTTAAAATTGCTTCATTAAATCATCTCTCAAAATTTGTGACCCCCTCCTGGAGGTTGGGCTGGATCCGCCCTTGCTTCGCACGGCGCTGTATATATTCCGATATATTCATGTCGATTCTTGTACAATGCTTTAGTGTTGCTCTAGGTTTTGCTCACTATACTTCATCCTTCATTTACTCTAAAATGCGAGGTAAAATGTGCGGGATCGCTGGATCCCGCTGGAGATCCCACGGATCTCGCTGGATCTCGCGAGGGATCTGACCTCCGATCTCACCATAAATAAAGTCGAAAACGAGGTCAAGGATAAAAAATATCAAATTTTAATTAAATTTATGGATTTATTAATTGATTTTTGAAATGTAGTTATTTATACAAGATTTAATGATTTCGCAAATTTTCTATGAGATTTATTGATTTTACACTGATTTACAGATTTATCACAGGATTTACAATTTAAATCTTGATTTACAGATTTTAATTTGATTTATTACAAGATTTATTGATTTGTAATAAGATTTATTGATTTTACATGATTTACAATTTCCATCTCAATTTACTGATTTAACTTGATTTACTTTAGGATTTACTGATATACTATAGGATTTACTGATTTACAAGAGGATTTACTGATTTACTATAGGATTTATTGATTTACTGATTTACTACAGGATTTACTATTTAAATCTTGATTTACTGATTTAACTTGATTTATTATAAGATTTACTGATTTACTATGGGATTTACTGATTTACTAGAGGATTTATTGATTTACATTGATTTACTGATTTACTACAGGATTTACTCTTTAAATCTTGATTTACTGATTTTGACTTGATTTACATGGCAGTAAATCCGCTGTGTACCAGATTTACAGCGTTGTCGGACCCCTCGGAAGAAGATATATATATATTTTAATTCTTGAAACAAGAACTTTCTGTTGCAGCAGATTTATTGATATGATTCATTCCTCCTCAAAACCAGTCACTGTGATTCATTCATGGCGTTGGCGTCTCTTTCCACCTGTACGACATGATAATACTCTGTGAATAGACGGCAAATTTTTGAAATATAATGAGCTATAGCAATAAAATGAAAGAGCGCTTTAAGAATTTAATTTACTTTTTTCTAAAATTAGTTAATGGTAAGATACGTTCCTTTTGTTTACACTTCTGCTAAAGTATCTGTATTTTGTGATAAAAGTATTCTAAACTGTTAATGATTATTAACTTGTGAAAACTGTTAATTTTAGTTCAGACTTGTTCTGGATCATCTAAAAAACTGATCCATATACAAAGCAAAGAATAAGTTTTAGAATTCTATTTTCTGAGATGGGATAGTTTGGGAGTATGGCTAGGCATTGCCTAAGTATTGTATGGTAGACAAATTTTCTATTTCTATGTTAACTTCGGTATATGTTTAATGGGATGTAGTTTGTTAAAAAAAAATGTGTTTATAACACTAGGAAGTGTAATTTTAACATTGTAAATTAATTTATCTTACATTTTATTTTCTAAATGTAGTTTAGAAAGACAAGAATGATAAAAAAAAAGTTTTATAGGTAATAATAACAAATATAAAAAACACAGAGGAATTTGAACATAAGTTTTTGAGTCAAGGCAACATTAAAATTCCCGTGCCTCCTGTGATTGGTTAATTTAGTGACTCTAGTCAAAAAATTAAGTTTTCTGAAAATTTTAAAAAGTTTCTAAGAATATACTATATATATATAAAAAATTTGGCTACTTCTAGGTTAACCCATCGACCAAAAAACTATCGCCAAACTATAAGATTAAATGCCAATAATGGATGTTCGTGAATGTCACATTCAATGACATAAATGAGATTCATGTGTTTAAAATGTTATTAAGTGATTTTTATTTTTATTTTTTATTAATATTTTTACTAATATTGTACTAATTATTTGGTTTTTCATTGTTTAAAATAAAAATTATGTGAACATGTGTAATTTGGCGATTTGTATAATTTGGTGAAATTGGTTGACGGGATAACCTAAAAGTACCAAAATTCATACTATTTATTGAAATGTGCTTTTAACCATATATTCTGACATATTTTTGTCATTTCACCCCATTAATATCTCAAATATTACATTCGTTTCACAATTATGATTATTTAATGGAAATTACTTAGTTGAAATTTTGTGCCCAGGATATTGGCCCTGGGTGCCCATGCAATAGTCAGTACCTGAACTCCTCAACAAATTTTCATAGAAAAAATTATTGATACTTAACTATTTAAAATAAAGTCTACTTTCTCTGTATATAGAATTTGCTTAGGCCGGGGGGGGGGCTTCTAGATATTAAAACAAACTCGAATTTTATTTTTTCAATAGAAGCACCAAATTCTGAAAGTGTAAATGAACTCATTCTCCAATTTTGCATTCTTCAATTATCCTTTGTGATATTAATACAATAGTTTTCTGAGAAATTAATTAATTTAAAACTAGCATATTTTAGAGACTGTATCCAAATTGATGCTCAATACTTGATTCTTGACCCATAGAGCCCCCTTCTTAATCAAGGCATCTTAGGCACCACTCAAGCAGTCATTGAAGATTGCCAAATTATAAGATAGCATAGAGAAGTTTCAACATAGCTAGTCATTTCTATCATAGATAACCTCTTAAACCAAACATGTGGCCTGCGGGGCACAATTGGCCCACCAGGAACTTTTCTGTGACCCGCCAAGCCATTGCCATTTTCGTATGTTTCATTCAGTTCTTAGTTGATGCAGAAAATACATTGCAAAATTGGAGAATGATTTTATTCAAAGTATTTACCGTTATTTCAAAATATTAATCTTCATATATTAACATACATTAAATTTAATGATCCACAATTAAATAAAGAAAAGTTTAAATTTTTAAATTAATGGTTGTTATTTTGGATGAAAATTTTTTACATTTTGGCACGGAGGATGCAAACAACACCAATTTAACACCACTGTGACATAAAAGTCCCGTCTTAAATATTTTAAAATCTAATTCCTTTAAAAATTTTGTTTCCAAAACATAGGAAATGCAAAAGTTATCAATAAGATAGTTAAGAAAAGCATATCTTAATCTGAAAATTTATAAATTGATAAAAGTTTTATTTTTTTTCTAATAGTTTATTATGCATTTTATCTTGAAACGAATACATTTTTTGACTGCTCTCTTTGATTCACTATGACATTACAAAGTAATGCGAATTATTTGTTAGGTATTAAAAATATATAGAAAATCAATTACGATACGACGCTAATTTCTAATTAAAAGTTTCTAAAAAATCAAAAGAAATAAATAGCTTTAATAGGGAAAATAACACGATTTCTCATCTTGTAAAATAATAAAAGTAATAATAACAATAATAACAAAAATCTGTTACATTCTTTTTATAATTTTGCTGCCTTCATAGTCGAAAGCGAGTATTTTGGACATAAACTCATTAATTTTATTCTTAAAGTTTCGTAAACACATCATTGTGAATTATCTCTGTGTGATCTTTATCTTTCTTGATGATGAAGATATAACATTCTAGATTCATAAAAGTCAATTTGAAAAAAAAAAAAATACTCAAACAAAGACTGGAAAATTGTGTTTGATATGTAGAAATATCATTGAAGTTTGCTAAGAATTTACTCACAAAATAATTCCTTTGGATAATGGTGAAGGGGAAGGGGGAAATAGTGTGCGACATTTAAAAATATATTAAACTGTTTCATGTATAACAAAACTGATATGTGTCACTGACGCTTTATATAAATTATACGATACTGTCTTGCATAATATGAAGTACATTGCATTTACAGGAACACACAAAAGGTTTCAAATAGTATATTCCTTCCGACGGTCTGTATATGTTTCTGATGATGGCTGATGGATGGATGTAATACATTTTAATTATGATATACGCATTTAAGTTTCACTAAATCTTTGTTCATTATAAGGGTGTGTATAAATGTTACAGTTTATATACAGGGCTATCCAAAAGAGCTTGCCAACGTTACTGAGTATGAGAGCGAATTACTTAAAGATGGTAATAAGGTATACATATAATAAAATAAACACCAAATAAGGTATACATATTTACGCTCAACTGAACTGCATTCAATTTAGAAAGAAATGTTTGCAGAATATTGATAAAATGATAGATACAGGGTCACGCAAAGTATTGTGTACATGGACACCTATGAATGATAATCTATAACAATGTGATTTCAGTTGTTTTAAAAGTGTTTTAGTTTAAAATGAATTTTAGCTTCTTACTAACGTGTAATAAAGGTACAAGGTAAACTGCAGGACTGAACAAAACGTTTCATGTATGTTTCCCATTTAATAGTACAAATTGCTCAAAAAGAAATTTTAAGCTTTTTTCTTTCTAAACTTAATTTTCCCATTTTATAATGTGTACTTCAAGTGACAGGTCAAGTACAGGGCTGTTCAAAAGTATTGGAATACATATTTGACCATGTACCCTTATTTCCCTAATTAACGAAGTTTTGTTAAAGATTTCATGAAGTGTTGGAAAGTGCTTCATAATCTATGCTTAATGCATGATTTTTCTTAGTTGTTAATAGTATGGTTATAATTTTATTACATTTTATTTTTATATTGATTTTAAAATTGCGTGATAAGTTTATTCATTTATTTTTTAATGAAATGTAAAAACTGATATGAATTAATTTTATTTTATTGCAGATGCATAAAACTGTTAATCTAACGCATCACATCCCCCAAAATATCTTACTGTGTAAAACAAATGCAGCAAAGTATTTCTTATCAGAACTTTTTGAAAAAAGCAGCTTCTAACTCACAGCCTGGAAAACCTTTTATTTGTGAGTTATGGACGAATTTCTCCCAAAACAGTCTTTTTTGTGTGAGGTATGCAACAAAGAATTCTCACGCAAGAGCTGTTTAAGCAGCCATCTGTTAATTCATACTGGGGAGAAGCCTTTTGAATGTGAAGTATGCAATAAGAAATTCTCTCGAAAAAGTTCTTTAAGCAGACATCTGTTAACTCATACTGGTGAGAAACCGTTTATGTGTGATATATGCAACAAGAAATTATCTGATAAGAATGCTTTAAGGAGGCATCTACTTATTCATACTGGTGAGAAACCTTTTGAATGTGAGGCATGCAACAAGAAATTCTCTCAAAAAAGCCATTTAAACACCCATATGTTAACTCATACTGGTGAGAAACCTTTTCAATGTGAGGTATGCAACAAGAAATTCTTTCGAAACGATGATTTAAGGAGGCATCTGTTAAACCATAATGGTGAGAAACCTTTTGAATGTGAGGTATGTAACAAGAAATTCTCTCAAAAGGGCCATTTAAGCAGCCATCTGTTAACTCATAGTGATGACAAACCTTTTAAATGCGAGGTATGCAACTAGAAATTCGTTCGAAAGAATGATTTAAGGAGACATCTGTTAAACCATACTGGTGAGAAACCTTTTGAATGTGAGGTATGTAACAAGAAATTCTCTCAAAAAAGCCATTTAAGCAGACATCTGTTAACTCATAGTGATGACAAACCTTTTAAATAAGAGGTATGCAAGAAGAAATTCGTTCAAAAGAATGATTTAAGGAGGCATCTGTTAAACCATACTGGTGACAAATCTTTTGAATGTGAGGTATGCAACAAGACATTCTCTCAAAAGAGTAGTTTAAGCAGTCATCTGTTAACTCATAGTGATGAGAAATCGTTTGAATGTGAGGCATGCAAAAAGAAATTCTTTCAAGAGTGCAGTTTAATCAGTCATCTGTTAATTCATAGTGGTGAGAAATCGTTTGTGTGTGATATATGCAACAAGAAATTCTCTCGAAAGACAGATTTAAGCAGACATCTCTTAACTCAATCTGGTGAGAAACCTTTTGTATGTGAAGTATGCAACAAGAAATTCTTTCAAAAGGGCAATTTTAGCAGACATTTGTTAAATCATACTGGTGAGGAATGTTTTATTCGAGATATGAAAGAATAAATTTTCTTAAATGTGTAATTCAAGCAAGCATCTGTCAATTCATTATGGTAAGAAATCTTTTGTGAGTTTGATATGCAACTAGAAATTTTCTCAGAGGTATGCCTTAATTCATATTGAAGAGAAACATTTTGTGTGAGAGATATGTGTTACAAAATTTTTTCAAAAGATTTGTTTAAGGAAGCATCTGGTAATGTCATACTAACGAAAAATATTTTATGAAAGATAAAAAAAATAATTTCCAAAAAAGCTATCTGTGCCATCTTTTGCTAATAAAATTTGATAATTGCTGTTAACTAATCGTAGCATATTCCAGAATAAAGAAATATTTCTTTCCGTTTACTACAGTTAACAAAAAAACAATGAACAATAAAAATTTAACTAATTAAACCATCAAATTCACAGATCAGGTGCTACAACCATGAGCACCTGCAAAAACCATTTTATTTTTTTATTTGAAAATATTACAAATCTCTATTTTTTTACAATTATAAGCTTGTAAAATATCATAATGATAGATAGTATTTAAATTTTAAAGAACACTTTTGTGAATTCTGGTTTCTCACAATAAAGTTCTTTTATTGTAAATTTGATTTTCTTATATTTAAGCTGAAAATGTTTGTTTTGACAGAGCAGGTCCTCCTCACTTCCCAGTAATATTGAAAAAAAAAAGTAGTATGTTAATATTTCAAAAGGTAAAAACAGTCTTATAATATTTGAAATATAAGTAAAGGTTGGTAAAAATATTTTAAAATTAAACTTTTCTCGTGTATGTTTTAATGCATGTTTTAAAATTATGCTTTACTCATCAAGCTTGCATTAAAAGAAAGTATTCTAATTTAATTACCAAGCCAATACAGATACCTCTAGTAATCTTTTAAGTTCCTTAATTTCAAGCTAGCTTAATCTGACCGTTTTGATTTTTTATTCGTGGAATAACAGGCTGGTGTGAGTTTTTAATGTCAATAAAGATTAGGAAAAAAAGGAATGAAATATTTGCTTGCCTCATCAAATTCCATCTCTAAAATTTTCCATCATACATAAAAAAATGTTTATGACTTCAGTTATAATACTCGCGCCCATCTGACTATGATTTAACTCTTTCGAAATATGCATATTATCATGTAATTGATGTGAGATACTGAGGTCTACTATGCCACATTTGTTAAAACAAATTATGTACAGTCAATCAGGGTAACTTTGTTCCATTCTTACGAAACCTTGATCCATTATGTCACAGTGGAACCTTCACGAATTATTTACAAGGAGCTGCAACCACACATTAGTGCATCTGTTTATATTTTTGAGACCAGAAATTTGCCGTCAACTCAAATGATGTATTGAGTCAAATTTAGTCGTTTTTTTCCTCTCTCGGTCCAAAGTTATCCTGATTGACTGTAGCATTTGTTGTTTCTTCAGAAACACGCACAGGTACTACTTGTTTATCCCGTCGACCAAAGAACTATCCGCAAACTATAAGATTACATGCCAATAATGGATGATTGTAAATGTCACATTCACTTAATATTAACTACGACACACGTGTTTGTACTGTCATCAAGTGATTTTAATTAAATTTTCTATTTGTGTTTTTGATTATGTTTTCTAATTCATTTGTTCTTCCGTTATTTAACATAAAAATTACAACAATTTTAATAATGTGGGGAACAGTTTAGCAATTTCTATAATTTAGCGAAATGGATTGACGGGATAACCAAGAAGTACCGATGCTCAAAATAATTCCAAGTTATAATTTGGTCAATGTGGAAAATCGTTTGTGGTTTTACTTTGTGTTATTTGAAGAAATATTATTGAATGAAAGGAGTACGAATTTCTGAGGTCTCCTGAAACATATTTTCGGTAAAATAGGGAGTGCAAAGTATCTATTTTTTTTTATATTTCGTATAGTGTCTAAGGTAAGAATTCTCTTTTTCAAAAGCAAAAATAGTTTAATTTTTAAGGGGAGCCTATAGTTTCAGCTATGAGGGGAGGCCTACTAAATGGCTTAAGCTCATCAAGACCCACCTAAGGGGAGCTTATAATCGAGATTTAGAAAAATTATTGAAAAACCCATTTTTAACATTTTAGAACAAAGTTGACAAGTGTTAATGCTTTCGGTTTGCCTGGCTGTATGTCCACGCTCTAACTCACGTAAATATACTCAGATTATCATGAAATTTTAGATGTTATTGTCGTTTACTCTAGATCAAACCCTATTGAAAATGAATCGTCTATCATGATTACTTTATTTCTGTAAATACGTTTCTGTTAAAACAGTTAAAAGTTTTCCATTACATTATGAGCTATGGGGGAAAATTGTTTCAAATGAATTTTAAAGTTATAACACCTGGTCAATCATATACAATTTTATAAGCAACTGCATAGTTCGCTAAAATATGTATTTTGTAAAATATGCAGTAAAAAGAAGTTATTATTAATTTACAGGGCCAGAATAAATTATTAAGAATTATAATGAATTATTATATAATAAGAAATGATTAGTAGTATTACAGATACTTCTATTGTATCTTCACTAAGAAATAGTAAGTAGCAGTGGCGTAACTAGAATGGATGACCCCGGGTGGATGTAAATGGTGTCTGTAATATTTTTTCTATCACAATCATGTGTTATTACAACAAATGACCATACCATTCCTTATTTACTTTTTGTCCTCCTGCGTAAAAAAAACCACAGGAGTGACTCATCACTCAACCCATAATCCGCATAAGTCAATGCGATGTCCATATGTAGAAGATGAGTCTTTCTTTTAAAGTTTGCTTTCGCTACACATTCGTTGTATATCTATCCAATGAATGTGCTGCGTGTGCTGTGTGTGTGCTTTTGTTCTCTTGTGCATATCTTATTTAGAAAATTTTCACATTATCAAAAAAAGAAAATTGTTATGTCGTGCGCTAGAATTTTCATTTTATTTACGAATTCTTTTCCAAAATCTTATACGATTGTACATATATAGATTTGCAGAAAGAGATTGGGGTCACCCCTAACAAGATGACATCTGGGGCGGACCCCCCCCCCTCCCCCGCTCGCATATAAGCAACCTTTACATGGACACGGACATGAGGGAAAATCCTGTGCTGTGATTGGCTTATGTTATGGAGCAGTGTCGTGCGTCACAAACACGTTACTCATCGAAGTGCAGGGGAGAGAGAACAACAAACCGATATAGTTTTATGATGTCCAGTATTATAGACTTCTAGTCACAATATTTTTATTTATACAAATGTGAAATTTCAAAGAAAAAATATCAATTTTTGGACGATTATTCATTTTTGTTCACCGTAATATCGCCTGATTAAATGATTTAAAATGAAATGATCTCCAGAAATCAAACGTTAGTTAAATGAACATTTAAAAATTTTTATCTACAAACGCCTTTTTATTTCCAGTTAAAAGGACGAAAGACAACACCATTTAAATTCCCGTTAAAGGGACGAGAGAACCGATTGGCCAATCACAGCACAGAATTCTTTCCAATGTCCGTATCTATGTAAAGGTTGCTAACATGCCCCCGGTCGCTACGCCACTGGTTAGTAGAATTACAGATACTTCTATTGTATCTTTACTAAGAAATGGCTAATAGTAGTATTACAGATACTTCTTTTGTATCTTAAATAAGAAATGGGTAGTAGTAGTATTACAGATACTACTGTTGTATCTTTACTGAGAAAGGGTTAGTAGTAATATTACAGATACTTCTCTTGTATCTTAACTAAGAAATGGTTAGTAGTAATATTACAGATACTTCTCTTGTATCTTTACTAAGAAATGGTCAATAGTAATTTTATAGATACTTTTCTTGAATCTCGATGAGAAATTCTTAGTAGCCGTTACAGGTGCTTTAGTATGTTTACTAAGAAATGGTTAGTACTATTACAGATACTTCATTTTAGCCTAACTAAGAAATTGTTAGCAGCCGTTACAGGTATTTTTTTAGATGTTTACTAAGAAACTTTTAATAGCATTACAAAGACTTTTGTGTATTCATATTCAATTTAGAACATTTATAAGAAAAATCTGTAACACTTCTAAGAAACAGTAGTAATGTTACAGCTACTTTTCTCATAATTTACACTAGAATTTTAACTTTAAGGGTACAGTGGACTCTCAAAACTATTTTTTTTTAATTTTCAATGAATTTTTTTTTTTAATTTCTGGAAGTAGTCATAGTGTATATATCTCTTATTCCACAATTTTTTTTAGTATATTCAGTAGTTTTTCAGATACAGATTTTTCTTTTTTTAAACTAACGAAAAATGACAATATTTCAAAATGCTCCATGCGAAATTCTTTAAGCCCAATTTTTCTGATTTTTTGTTTATAATGCTCTCTATGTATGTGTGGCATTTTAAATAAAAAAATCAGAAAAATTGGGCATAAAGAATTTCGCAAGGAGCATTTTGAAATCATGAAAACGACGAAAATATTCATTCTGAAAAAACAGGTTTTAGTAACTACAATGGTTATAATTGCTTTATATTTTCCTACTTACATAGTTTCAGTTATATATGTGACATTTTAAAGTTAGAGCCAGAGACATCATCGCCAGGGTCTCCGTTCTACCGCACAGAAGTCATGGCAAGCGAGGGAAAAAAACAAAATAAATAGATGTAGAGGATCCAATAAATTACTCATTGGCTGCTGTAAGTTAACTTTTTAATCTGTAGTCATGATAACGAAAAAGGCTCCTTTTGTAAACTGTCTTTTACCGAATTATTCCATCATTATTTCAGCGAGCCGTACTCATCGAAGAAAAAACCCAAGAATCTTCCTTCTCATCTCGAGGCTTCCCCTCTTCAATCTAAAAAGAAAATTCTAGAACATTCTTTACTCTCGAACTTTTCTTTTATGTAAACATAACTCATGCCCAGAGTCGAGACAGCATTCCACAGACGATAATTTATTTAAAAATAATATCATTTAACTAATTTATAATCAACTCAGAATTTCAAATATCCTGTGCAAAAGATCTTTTTTTGCTGACGATAAACTTTAAGAGAAAAAGAAAAGAAATGAATTTATTGTTATGCACACATATCGAATGTTGAAGGGGAAAAAATAAATAAATAGATAAATAAAAATAATGATATTTTTTGAAAGGTATGGTTTTGGAATAATTTTAATAAGACTTTCTTAAAAAGGGTTGATAAAAACATATAAAAAATGAATTTTATTTGGAATATTAAGAAATAAAGTTTAATTAAGAATATTTTAAATTTAGAGCCATCTTTTAAAATTACGCGTATTGGAATAAATGTTTTTTAAGGCGAATTAGGAATTTATATCGTTTTCATAAAGATTAATAGATTAGATCTAGAAGCAAGATTTTAATTTAATAAGTTAAACTAAGTACGGAATATTGTTATAAGGAAATTAATAAAGTATAAAGGTTAATTTTGACGAAGAAAAACTTAAAATTTGTAATACATAAAAGGCATATAATAGCATTTCTAGCTTATATGTAAGTGTTTTATGTTTTTATGGTAAATTCACATAAAATATGTGGAATACTTCGACAGTAATTCATGCAAAGGACGTGAAATATCTGAAATTTAAAAAATCTTCTCAAAAATAACTTTTTGTATTTTCTAATGAATTTTTTAAAAAAATTTCTAGAAATATTCATGGTATAAATACATCTTATTGTACAAATTTTTGTGAAATATATTAATATATTTTTTTTATTTTACACTGTAAAGATTGGGGACAAAAAGCAATTCCTCTAAATACATTGTAAACA
The DNA here is from genome assembly GCA_964019185.1 of Maratus speculifer. Classification (NCBI taxonomy): domain Eukaryota; kingdom Metazoa; phylum Arthropoda; class Arachnida; order Araneae; family Salticidae; genus Maratus; species Maratus speculifer. The sequence continues at coordinate 358,277,487 of OZ025296.1, forward strand.
AACGCTAAAAGAAACAGTTAAAAGTTACAATTAAAGTATTGTTTTGCGAAATCACAAAATTAACAAGTATTCAGTGCAAAATAATAACATTTCATAAGGTAAAACTAAAAACTAGACTGCATTTTACGGATGCGAATCGGCAAAAAAGTAAACAAAGGACAGTGGCAGAATCAGCTGATTGGATAAAAATGCTTGTAACTCCAGTAAAAATAGTCGAAATTGAAAAATTCTTTTGTGTCCAATAGCAGGGAGTTCATATAATGTTATTATGCTAAAAATGAAAATTCGAGAATTTGATGATTATTTTTGCGATTTTGAAAGTCCACTGTACCCTTAAAGAGGTAAGCTAATACCAATTAGGGAAGTTTGAAAGAATAAGAAATATCTAATAAATACTAAGCCAAATATTCTGCAACAATTTCTGTATGCCTTTCATGTTTTATGCTACAAAATTTTATAAATATCAATTTTTTTTACATTAAATATAGAGGCATTCTTTAATATAACTTCCATGAGTTTATTATTATTATTAAATTTTCAATATGAAGATCTAAATCTGTAATAAGTGGATCTGTATTTAGTATAAAAAATATTTTAATGTTAATAATTATATTTAAACTAAATTAGTTTTGTAGAATAAAATATTAAAGAAATATTTTGCTTACTATATTCTATATACTTTTTAAATGTTCTAAGTAACATTCTCAACGCAAATGGAAATATATATATATATATATATTTTAATTGCCAATTACCCCTACTCTGCCCCCGTAAATTCTGTAACACTTTTTTAGTTATTTATAATGTAATTGCTTTATTGGTTAACATTAACATTTAACAAATTACAAATGTTTGTAATAAACACATATTTTACAAATAATTTTCTTTGATTTAAATATGTATCTTGTTTTATTATCTTTTAATTTAGATCCAGAAAATAAAATATCTTTTTACTAAACAAAACTTGTATGTTTAGTAATTTCTTTAAAAATGGATTTTTGCACTGAAATAGAAATAAAAGCACCATTCTAGAGAAGTGTCCTACCCCCCCCCCCCCCACCACCACCACATATTTCATTTAAAACAGTATTCTTCTATTAAAAAAAAAAAAAAAAAAACAGGAAAATGATATTTTGACTTTTAAGTAAAACTTACAATTCCTGTCCAAATCTTCAATTCTAAGAAATCACTAATGCATATACTTAGAAACTAGCTTCAAATAAAAGTGTTACTTAGATCAAAATTACTGAAGCTCTTTTAAATTTGTGCAATAAATTAGAGATATTTTTTTACAAATTAAAAACATAATGCTGTGAGTAAAGCTGACAAATATAGACAGTGCCAACAATTCATTTCTCCTTTTTCCTTTTTCTAACCATAAAATAAAGCAAGCAATGTACCAAGTTATTTGAAAACTATTTTAACTGATTTTACAAGATATTTAAAATAATTTTCTAGCACAATTCCTTTAAAAAATCAATCTCCATCATATGAGCTAGACTAATTCATTTGCATTTTTTCATACTGATAAAAGAGAATTTCGGGTGTCAAGATTGTTATGTTTCATATAAAAAATCTTAAAAGTTGTGAATTGGGGAATGAAATTTTTGCATAGTTCTGAATCACACTATTGATGTTTTAGACATTTTCTTACAAATTTTACTAAATTGCTTAAACCCAGTATACATATATATATATATATATATATATATATATATATATATATACAGGGTGATTCCAAATTTTTTTTACAATAAAAGAGGGGTGATAGTACACATCAAGACAAACAATATTAAATAGGAGACCAAGGGTCCAAAACGTTTTCCTAAGGAGATAGCTGCCATTAAAGTTTAGGGACTATAATTTGAAATAAACATAAAAAACGGAAAAATCGATCGATTGATTTGCGGTTTTCACTAAAATTATTCTTTATGTCGGCATTTTCTTGAAATTAAATTATAAAGATAAATTTCAAAAAATGCCGATAGAGGGCGCTTTAGACTTTGGAGTAACGAACAACTATTTTTTGCCGGTATGTTTTGCATCTCATTAAATGTTTTAGTAAGTTTACACTCAAACTTAAATTTTGAGCTCAAAATCTGTAGTTGGGAGTGGTTAAGTAACACAAACAGCTGTGTTCAGAGGGTTCAAATTTCAAAAGGTTAAAAAAAGCGGAAAAATTGGTCGATTAATTTGCGGTTTTCACTAAAACTATTCTTTATTTAGGTATTTTCGTGAAAATAAATTAAAGATAAATTTCAAAAAATGCCGATAGAGGGCGCTTTAGACTTTGGAGTAACGAACAACTATTTTTTGCCGTTATTGTTTGCATCTCTTTAAATGATTTAGGAAGGTTAGACTTAAACTTAAATTTTGAGCTAAAAATCTGAATAGTAGGGAGTAATTAAGTAGCACAAACTGAACTATGTTCAAGGGGGAGGGGGAGGTTCAAATTTAAAGTAATTATAGAAAATGGAAAAATTGGTCGATTCGTTTGCGGTTTAAAATAAAACTATTCTTTAAGTCAGTATCTTCTTGAAAATAATTTTTAAAGATAAATCTCAAAAATTTCCGACAGAGGGCGCCTTAAACTTCAGAGTAACCAACAATTCATTTTAACCATTATTTTTTGGTTCTAATTAAATGCTTGCAAAAGCATTTTAAATGTTCTCGGAAGCTTAGATTTAAACTTAAATTTTGAGCTCAAATCCTGAATCATTATGAGGAGTTAAGAAGCGCAAACTGAAGTGTGTCCAGGAGTTAAAATTTAACCCTCTTTCCTCCTCGAGCACAATTCAATTTTTCGCTACTTAAACACTTCCAACGATTCAGAATTTCCGGCAAAAATTAAGTCTATGCATTTGAAAGCATTTAATGAGATTAAAAAAATAACAGTTAAAAATAGTTGTACGCTACTCCAAAGTCTAAGGCGCCCTCTATCGGCATTTTGTGAAATTTATCTTTAAAAATTATTGTCAAGAAAACACTGATTGATCAAGAAAACTGCTGATTTAAAAATTTGTTTTAGCAAAAACCGCAAACGAATCGACCAATTTTTCCGTTTTTCACAGTTATTTGAAATTTGAACCCGCTGAACACAGCTAAGTTTGTCTACTTAACCACTCCCAGCTATTCAGATTTTGAGCTCAAAATTTAAGTTCAAGTCTAAGATTACGAAAGCATTTAATAAGATGCAAAAAATAACGCCAAAAAAGAGTGTTTCGTTACTCCAAAGTCTAAAGCGCCCTCTATCGGCATTTTTTGAAATTTATCTTTATAATTTATTTTCACGAAAATACCTAAATAAAGAATAGTTTTAGTGAAAACCGCAAATCAATCGACCAATTTTTCCGTTTTTTATAATCATTTGAAATTTGAACCCTCTGAACACGGCTCAGTTTGTGTTACTTAACCACTCCCAACTACAGATTTTGAGCTCAAAATTTAAGTTTGAGTCTAAGCTTACGAAAACATTTAATGAGATGCAAAAAATAGTTGTTCGTTACTTCAAAGTCTAAAGCGCCCTCTATCGGCATTTTTTGAAATTTATCTTTATAATTTAATTTCAAGAAAATGCCGACATGAAGAATAATTTTAGTGAAAACCACAAAACAATCGACCGATTTTTCCGTTTCTTATGTTTATTTGAAATTTTGGTCCCTAAACTTTAATGGCGGCTATTTCCTTAGGAAAACGTTTTGGACCCTTGGTCTCCTATTTAATATTGTTTGTCTTGATGTGTACTATCACCCCTCTTTTATTGTAAAAAAAATTCGGAATCACCCTGTATATTTACAAACCGGATTGATATATGAAAATAACTGCATAATATACAAGTTTTGTGTTCACTCTACGAATGTTTTATGTGTGCCCCCGGGTCACAAGTCCAGGCAGTAGGTAGTTCAATTCAATCCACTTAATACAAGGCGGTTATTTTTGTACCGCCTTCTGAAAGGATGTTGCACTGGTACGACAGACGGACATTTTTCATCTTCTAAGATGCAGAAACACTTTCCTTGCTTTATCTCCATTTCGAAGGAGACTGAAATGAATTATTTACAGATACTGAACTAGTGCTGCCATGTAAACTGGTTTACAAATTTGAACTAGTGCTGCCAAATCATCTGGTGTACACACTCGAACTAGTGTTTTCACTCCACCGGCTGTAGAAGCTTGGATATTTTGTGGTTATTTCATATATCAATCATATTTGTAAATATAATACTTTTGAATAAATCAAGTTACGAAACTGAATGATTATTTTATAGTAACCCTGTAAATTATAGATTTTAGAACGATGTCCCCATCCCTCTTTACAGAATATATAATCAAGGATGAGAATTACCAAATAAAACAAGGTTTTTGCCCCCCTCCCTCATGTCTAGAAATCTATCCAGTTTTCTGGAGATAAAGATTGAAAATTTAATGGGAGCGTTAGATCATTATTTATTTATTGTTGCGACAAAATAACAGTACAGTATAAAAATCTTTAAAAGATAATTTTTAATTTTGTATGTGGGAGAAACAAAATTTTTTGGATGCGGGGGAATATTTAACTTAAATAATCCTCTAATTATTGTAACAAAATATCTACGAATAAAGCAAAGAAAAAAGTTTTAAAACCATGTTTACTGAGAGTTAGAGAAACATGTTGGAAATTGCACGTTAAGTGTAGCAAATGAGGTGCGTTCGTAGTTTAACGAAATTTAAAATATTCAGATCTTGCTATTATAGTATACAGTACTTCGGATACAATATAATCGTCGAAATCTTTTGTGTCCTCCTGTAAATACTATCTGCTTTCTATTATACAGGAAATAACTTGTATTAAACCGCAGCAACGTATATTTATTTCTTAAAATATGAAATAATTTAATATAATTAAAACACGCCTCAAGCAATATTTCTCCTTAAACCCTAATGCAGTGGAATACTTTAGAGTAGCCCTGTAAGTTAGTAATAAATAATATTTGTATCACAGATTGTACAGAATGTATATTTTAGAATCCACTTCATAGATTCATGTCAAATCTATTACATTCGAAAGAGCATAACTTCATTGAAATGTACTTTAACCCTTTCAGGCACACTGTGCCCGTTCTGGGATTCCTAACTTTTATTGGAAACTTGCAAACGGCACCAATAATATTTTAGTGAAATTTTACACTTACAATAAAAGCTTAAAATAATTCAAATTCAAGATATCTAAAAAATTTCTTTTGTGAATTCCGGTGTCAGTTGATAACTTCTTATTGTACTAACGGATTTTGCACTTTCCGGAAAGGGTTAAACTTTTTTTTCCTATTGACCGCAATGCGATGAAATACTTTTCATTGTTCTATAATTAAACTATACATCCTATTTTCATAAAATTATGCAAAAATTATATATTTTAAATCTCAAACGATTTGGTTGGATAGTTTTTGCTCTGTTACATGCGGGCAGACAGATGGACGGACAGATGTACGGATTGATCAACTATCGGTGCTACGTATGTACATAATTACGAACGCACCTAAAAATATTCAGATCTTGGGGCAATAGTATACAGTATTTCAGATACAGTATAGTAGCCGAAATATTTTATCAATCCCTGTACATACTATCTGCTTACTATTATACAGGAAATAGCTTGTAGTAATCCTCAGCAACGTATTTCAATTTCTTACAACGTTAAATATTTTAATACGAATAAAACGCGCATCAAACAATGTCTCAATATATAATTACGTAATGGGATACTTTTGTATGGCCTTGTAAATCAATAACAAACATTCTCTGCACCACAGATTGTACAGAATATACACTCAAGAGCAAAACATTATGACCACCCCTACATTTTGCAATGAACTCGCCTGGATGACGTGGAAGGCTCGTGATCTGGTGGAAATGGTATTTAACTGCTGCTGGAGAGTCTGAAGAATAATTATTTCACTTACTTCTATGTGTGATGCGAAAGGCTGCGGATCTAAGCAACTTTGATAGAGGGTAGATTGTAATGGCTCGAAGGCTCGGAACAAGTATTTCCGTAACTGCACTACTCGTGGGTTTTTTGCGATCTACAGTTGTTAGTACGTATGCAAAGTGGATGAATGGCGGTGAAACCACCAGTAGACAACATGGTGTTGGACATCCACATGCTATCAAGGGAAAATGTCGTCGGAGACTGTCTCGCATGGTGAAGCAAAACCGGAGCCAGACAGTGGCTCAGCTGACAGCCCAATACAATGCAGATCCAAGTAGAATAGTATCGGAGCACACTGTTCAGCGGACACTGTTGGGTATGGGGCTACGCAGCAAACGTCCCACACGTGTACCTTTGCTGACCAAGCGTCATCGCCAACTGTGCCTGCGCTAAGCCTAGGAATATTGCGACTGATCCATGGATCAGTGGGAAAGAACTGCCTGGTCAGATGAATCACAGTTTGTGATTCATAACGCCGATGGCCGTGTCAGGATACGCCGTCTTCCAGGCGAACGGTTGCTCCCTCAATGTACTGTAGGTCATACACAGGCCGGTTTTGGCGGTATTATGCTTTGGGGGACGTTCTGTTGGGCATATCTGGGACCCGTGGTTATGGTAGAGCAGACCATGAATGCTACAGGGTATCTGAACATCATTGCGGACCAGTTGCCCCTGTTTTTCCAGCCGGAAATGGAATGTTCCAACAGGACAACGACCCGTGTCACAAGGATAAAATTGTGTTGGAGTGGTTCCAGGAACATAATGCTGAATCCCAGTTAATGTCCTGGCCGGCTAACTCACCAGATCTCAATCCGATATAACACATTTGGGATTTCATGGAACGGCAGCTCAGAGTTCATAGTCCACCAATTTGCAATATCTCGGATTTGCGTGACCGTTGTTTAAACATGTGGTACAACCTGTCTCCGGTCATCTACCAAGGACTTGTAGTATCCATGCCAAAGCGAGTTGAAGCTGTGTTGCGCGCCAAAAGTGGGACAACTCGTTATTGACAGGTGGTCATAATGTTTTGGCTCTTGAGTGTATATTACAGCATATACTTCATATATGGATACCAATTTTATCATGTTCGAAAGAGTGTAAGAACAATAAAACGCACTAGAAACTTTTTTCTCTCCATTGACCGTAATGTATCGGAATCCTTTTGATTGTCACTGTAATTGAATTATGCATCCGATTTTCATAAAATTTGAAATGACTCGACAAAATTATCTAATAATTATATATTTTAAATCTCAAATGATTCCGTTGGGTAGATTTTAAAATGTTATATGCGGAAGGACGGCTTCAAGGACAACTATAGTTGCTACGGATTTACATAATTACGAACGCACCTGAAAAATGCATTTTGGGGAGGTGTTTGGGGCAGGGAATATAGATTATTAATTAAATATCGTTACAATAAATTCACAAACAGAGCAGAAAAAATTAATTTAAAATTTTATACAATTTGACAATAGAAGATGATATAGGGGAAGGGCAAGGTGAGACAACTGACAGAGATTTTGGTGATAGGAAATAATTTTGGTGAAGATATTTACTTACTTTTAAATATATATAGACATATACACTGTTACAAACGTATGATTATTTATTTCATATTATTATTTATTTATTTATTAAGTCAGAAAGTAAATGAATTTAAAAATAACAAGATATAAAGATTATACAAAGCATGTTTGTTATCAGACGGGATAAAGAAGTTGGAAGCAATTTTAAGATGATAGACGCTTTAGTGTTAAAATATTTTTTAACTAATTATAAAGAAAGATTTTAAATATTGTGTGGTAAAGAATGGAGTATTTTAAAGGGGATAATTCAAATAATTCCTTTTTAAGTACGTTCGTATACATATAAACAAGTAGCATCTATAGTCGTCGTTCATGTCCATCTGTCCGCATGTAACATAGCAAAAACTACCCAACCGAATCGCCTGAAATTTGAAGTATATAATTGCTGTATAATTTTGTCGAGTCATTTCAAATTTTATGAAAATCAGATGCATAGTCTAATGACAGGGACAATCAAAAGCATTCCGTTACATAACAGCGTCTTAATACTATTAAAACATTTCACATTTAATGAAATTCATATACGGTGCGGAGGTTTACTACTAGTTACTTCCTGTATATTAGAAAGCAGATAGTATTTACAAGGACATACAAAATATTTCGGCCACTGTACCATATCCAATACTAAATCTCGAATATTAGCTCCCCTTAGGGGGGACTTGTTAAGCTTAAGCTATATGGTAGGCCTCTCCACCTAGCTGAAACTATAAGCTCCCCTTACAAATTAAACTTTATTTGCTTTTGAAAAAGAGAATTCTTACAATCAACACTATACGAAATGTAAACATATAACAAATACTTTGCACTCCCTATTCTACAGAAAACATGTTTCAGGGAATCTCAGAAATTCGTACTCTTCTCATTCCATAACTTCTTCAAATAATGCAAAATAAAACCACAAATTCTTATCCGTATAGACACATGAAATTATTTTGAGCATCCGTACTTCTTGGCTATTCCATCGACCCGTTTCGCCAAACTATAGAAATCACCAAGCTGTTCGCCAAATTATATAAATTGATGTAACTTTTATGTTAAATAACGGAAGAACAAATAAATAAGCAAAACACAATAAAAAACCCAAATAAAAAATTGAATTAAAAATCACTTGATGACATAACAAACACGTGTATCGTAGTTAATGTCAAGTGAATCTGACATTTACAATCATCCATTATTGACATGTAATATTATAATTTGGCGATAGTTTTTTGGTCGAAGGGATAAGCAAGTAGTACCTGAGCATCTTTCTGAAGAAATTACAAATTCTACAGTCATCAGGTTAACTTTGATCCAAGAGAGGAAAAAGGAGACTGAATCTGCTACATCGCTTAAAGGAGGTGGGTCAATTAGGGCTATTTTTCGCCCATCATATACCCGAAAAAAAAGTTTCGAATTCAGATGATTGTTCTGTGGCTTTGTATAGTTAATGATATGTATTTTTGTTTAACTCCTTAACGTGCAGTGTTGCCGGGTCGGCAACACCTAAAGTTTCCCTTGTTTAGAGACACAAAAACTCAGTGAATATTTCAAAAACTACTCTATTGGCTACTTTAAATCTTTCTTATGAGTTCTAGATGGCAGCACCACAGAGATCAAACTCTACTGTTTTTAAATATTAGGTAAAATGCTTTACTGTTATACGCGCTTCACAACAATGCTCTTCTCACTGCGCCAGTGCTTTACTTATGGGAGGTTACCACTTCGGCAATAGCTGTATAATTAAAATGGTTAGTGAAACCTTTATAAAACAATACCTGTGTACTCCTCTAAGCCTAAATAGATTGCCTAATTTTTTTTTCTTTGAAATCCAATTTTAAAGAGTAGTGCGCCGGAAAGGGTTAATATAAGTTTTACGTGATAAATAAAATAGTAAGTCATGGAAATTATAGCCCGAAAGTAGAGCGTTTTGGCTTTTTTCTGCATTTTTGACGTTTTTTGTGTTTTAGACTTATTTTTTTACTAAGAGACGCTAGATGAACCCAATTAATTTTGACATGCAATGATTCTGCTCTTTATAAATTTTTATATGAGCATTATTTTATTTGGGTTCAATGTGCACTTTAACCTGTAATAGAAAAAAATGTATCATGTGAGAGTATCAAATGCACTACTATCGGAGCGCGTTCAGACTTCTTTTGCCTTACTTAAAAAGTACTAATGTTGTTTTCTAAAATTGTTTTCGTAAATATTTATTAAAGAAATTACTAATAAATAATGCTTGGATACCAATGTCATTGTTGTAAAGTCTCGCAGAAAACTTTTTGTATCTGTTCTAACAGTAAAGTTATATTAATACCTAGATGTTCGAAAAACTGAGATTTACAGCAGGGCCGTAGCTAAGGAGGCGCTATGAGCGGGTCAGCCTCCCCTAAAATAGTTTGAGCCCTCCTGGAAAAAGTTTCAAGGTTTTCACTAAATGTTCCGAAATTTCAAATGAAATTCTGTTCAAAAATCTAATTTAGTTTTGAGACCCTGTCACAGTTTTGCAGAGTTGATAAACCGTATCTAAAATATGTGTTTCAACACCCCCTCATTCTATTTATACATATGAAGTTAACATGATGTTTAATTTCACACCAGTTATACACTCAAAATTTTCATCATCCTATTCTCTTCATAGCATAAAATGAATTTATTACAACAGTTTAATGAGAAACATTGTACCTACAATGTGAATATGTACTAATTTATCTTTCTGCGTTAGAGAGAGAGAAAAAAAATTATGAGCCCCCCTACATTCTCTTGAGACCCCCCCCCCTATCGATCACTTCTAGCTACGGCCCTGATTTACAGAGTGGTTCTTAGTAGTGCTCTAAATGCATATAATATGTATTTCGTGCTCTCCAGGCTCTAAATACTTCTATTTCTTCTTCTGGTGTAACAATAAGAGATTATGCGTGATACAGATGAAGTTGCGGAAGACCCTGGAACTTGGTCCACAATACAGCAAGGATGCAGTCACTCTGCTCAGGCTAGTGGGGGCCCGCGAGGGGAAGAAGCACCAACCAGTCCTCCTCCACGAACCGCTAGCAGACCACTTGCTAATGGTGAGAACAGTCTGCCTGGGATTCAAGGAATGCCCCATTAAAACCTTCATCAGCATTAAGAGGTGCCATCAGTGTCTCGAATATGAACACGTGGCAGCTGATTGCGAGGGGACCCAGCGGTGCTCTGTCTGCGCGGGCCCACATGCGTACACAGATTGCAACAATAAAAGCATACGCTGTTATGTGTCTACCAAGTACAATGAAATCAACGGCCACTGGATCCGTGCTCCCAAGCCAAGAGATCACCAGGCCAATTCCAGGAAGTGCTGGGTACATCGAACGCTGCTACGTGTCAGGCAGATTCAAGTAGAAACGGGCATGGCACTCACAAACGGTCACCAGGTTATTCACGGGAGGGTAACCATCGCCACATTTGGCGGCAATGATAGGATCGAACATATGACCAGCCACGACCATGATATGAGACGAAAACATGACGAAAAGTACAGCAGATATCATGGTCGTAGGAAGTAACACAATTATCACGCGCCCCGGGAACGCAACACAAAATTCAAGGGTTACCCCCCACACAACACAGCACTCAAACTCATTTAGTGACTCAAACACGAACACACCTACTGCATCATTAGGCATGCAATCACAAGACTCTTTAAGCTTTATGCAAATATATTTACACGGCAGCAGAGTGGTTACTAGCATGCTAGCGGGATACGCTGCTACCAATAATATCCACATAGCACTAATACAAGACTATGATCAACACAAAACAAAGGAAACCATAACAGGCTTTAACCGCAACACACGGAACATAACAAAAACGAAATTGAATAGATCAGCCATAATAACAAATACAGACACTAAGCCAATCACAACCTTATCAAAAGAATTTACGACGGCGGTCAAGTTAGAGAACAAAAACAAATTATTCACTATAATAAACACATACGCACCCCCCTCGCTAGTGGACTTCTCCGTCGTATTGGAGGAGATAAAGGAGGCCTTGAAGTTGGCGGACGGAGAAATTCTGCTGGCAGGGGACTTTAACGCTCACTCGACCGCTTGGGGCTATGATGACATAGACCAAGAGGGTCGAGATCTCACAGATTTCCTCCTGCTGAACTCACTGTTCGTACACAACCCCCCGGATGTCCCACCGTCCTTCCTCACAATACGTGCGGGAAGGGAATTAAAAGGCTGGCCAGATCTGACGATAGCGACGGTCGTCCTGGGCAACGACATATGTGATTGGCACGTTAGTGATGACGACTCAGAAAGTGACCACAGATATATTAAATTCACACTAAACAACTATGAAAACATCGACTATCAAAGACATGGCTTACAAACAAAAATAGGTAAACATGCAAAATTTGACAAAAACATCAGAAAAATCAGAAACAAATACATAAAATAACTTCAAAGAACCACAACAGAAGAACAACTGAACAATGTAACTCTGAGATTACAAAATGAAATCACATCAATTGTCTTTGCATGCTATAAAAAGAAACGCACACCTGTGATCACTGCCCCCCCCTTGGTGGACGGACGAAATCAAAACAGCCAGGAACAAGGTTAGGGCGCTCAGGAGGAGATACCAAAAACAACCAGATGAAGAACTAAAAATAAAACAACAAATAGTATTTAAAAGAGAAAGAGCCAAACTTAAGAAGCTCATCAACAAAACAAAATTAAAGACATGGAAAGACTACTGCAGCAAAGTAACGGACACATACGGCTCGCAATACAAAAACGCAAGCAATAAAAACACGGGCCCTGCTAAACTTGTCAATATATTCCCACCACAGCAATCAGTAAACATTAAAGATACACTGACACACTTTTTAGACAATCTATACATAACAGATCAGAACACGCCCACAACATAACAACAGTAAATAAAAAAAAGATGATGCAAAACCACCAGTAGTTACGAAGGCGGAATTAAATATAATAATCAGAAACATCAAACAAAACAAAGCACCTGGTTATGACTTCATTGACTATAACTTAATTAAACGCATAAACAATGCCGCCCCGCAACTACTGCTCACACTTCTCAATACATGCTTAAAATTTGAATACTTCCCCAAGTCATTTAAAATCGGAATAGTGGTCCTCTTTCACAAGCCGGGTAAAGACCCCGGCAAACCCTAAAAACTACAGACCGATATGCCTACTACCGGCAATAAATAAGATTTTAGAACGCATAATACATGGTAGAATAAACTACCATCTTAATAAAAATAAATACTGGAGCGATAAACAATATGGCTTCAAGCAGGGATTCTCCACGGAACACGCACTGGACAATCTAATTAAATCAATAAAAGAAGACAAAGCTAACAACTACCAAACACTCTTAATAGCCATGGACATCAAAGGGGCTTTCGACAACATACGCTGACCAATACTAATAGATAATATAAAACAATCTCCCTGCCCGGGTTATTTAATAAACTGGGTAGTGAGTTTCTTACAACAAAGATACGTTTCACTAGAGGAAAATGGGATCAAAATCACAAAGAAGACATTCGGCGGCTTCCCCCAAGGAAGTTGCCTGGGCCCGCTTCTATGGCTATTAATTGCAGAGACAGCATTAAAAAAACACTGGGGAAAACATGTCAGGATACAGGCATTCGCGGAGACTTTATTCTGATACTCAAGGGAAGAACAAAAGATAAACTTAGAAGACTCGCAAATAGAATACTCAAAGATTTTAACGAATGGATAGAGGCTAATGGCTTAACGCTGAATAAAGAAAAAACAGAACTACTATATCTAAACAGGGGACATATGAGGAACCTACCTACAGAAAACACCAATGTAATAGAGGGAATAGAGTTAAACGGTCAATCTCTAAATGTGAAAGAACATATCAAATATCTGGGAGTGATATTGCATAAAAATCTAAACTGGGCACCTCACTGCGCAACACAAACAGGCAAAGTTAGATCAAACTTCAAAAACCTAGCCTATATGGCGGCAAAGGGCTGGAGACTAAAACCTAACATTATCAAGATATGGTACACAACAGTAGTGGAAAAAACGCTAACTTATGCGGCCCCAATATGAGGGCACGAGCTCAATAAAAGGAGCAAAGAGATACTCTCTAGTTGTCAAAGGCATTTTGCACTGGCCATAGTCAGGGCTTATAGAACGGCCCCCACCTCGGCACTTCTGGTACTCTCGGGCCTGATTCCAATCCACCTCAAAGTCAATTACGAGGCAGCCTATGGAACAATCGCAAGACTCAGAAAAAACACAAAAATACACAACAAGGTCCTGCACCAACTTGAATATGAAAAGAAAATCAATATATGGGCAAATCACCCAGCCGAAATAATTGAACCAAGGATTGGATATAACATGCACGAAGTAGTCAACTACACGGACGGATCCAAATTGGAATCAGGAGCTACAGGTTCGGCCTTTGAAGCATACAAAAATAACCAAAAAATAATGACATGGTCAGTGCCCCTAAGAGAATGCAACAGCGTTTTCCAGGCCGAACTACTGGCAATACAAAAAGCAGCAGAATGGGGCAACACAACAGGTGAGCCATACAGCATACGCTCGGATTGCAGATCAGCCATAGAATCACTAAAAAAGCCATTTAATGTCAATGAAACAGTAGATAAAATACAAAACTTAATTAAAGAATCCAACAATAAGTTTAAAAACAGGTGGGTCAAGGCGCACGTGGGCATCCAAGGAAACGAGGATGCAGACGAGTTAGCCAAAACCGCAGCGGAAAACACAAATAACAAAAACAAATACTATATGAAAAAGCCAATCTCAAAACTGAAACGGACACTCAAAGAGCTAACAATGAAACAATGGCAGTTCGAGTGGGATTACGGGGATACAGGCAGGGAAACACATCAGTATTTTCCAACAGTAGGTGAAAGCAGACTCATAAGTGACTTTTTACTCTCACAACTCTACACAGCACATGGAGCATTTCCAGCGTATCTCCACAGATTTAATAAAGTGGACACTCCGGACTGTGCATGCGGCACGGAGGGTACGCCTAAACATTATCTCTTCCACTGCCCATTCACCCAACAGTACCACCTGGTAAACATAACAGCAAATAATGATAAACTGTGGCACGAACAATAAGGTAAAAACCAACACGTACAAAATAAAGCAAAAACAGTAATCAGGTGGCTCCAAGAAAACTGCGACAGTATCACAACATTAAAGCAAACAAACATATAAAACAGAAAGCCCTCTCATTTTGGTAACCTAGCAGAAAAATAATACTGTATGTTATGTGTTATATGTTGTATGTTAAAAAAAAAGGCCTAGGATTTTTTTTTCGTCAAAAATTTTTTTTGTATATGTTTTATGTCTTTTAGCAGTGTGCGGTAGTCGCACAACATCAGCTGTAACCATGGCCCGCAATAGGAGCCCCGCAACATATGAATTGCATGCACAACGAATATCACATACGGTTCAGCAAGTTGTGCAATATGACATAGTAAGAAGCTTCAAAACGCCCCCGTCCACTGTGTTGTGTTATAAAAAAATTATATATAAAAGGTCTAGGAATCCCCTAATGCCAAAAAAAACTGCTTTTATTTTAAGTTTTTTCATTTTTTTTATTCTTTATTTAACTATTTTTTTAATTTTATTATTTATTACTACTAATTTTTATTTATTTATTTATTTATTTTTGACAGCTCGCCTCTTTATTTGGTGCAGTAGGACTCTGTCCGCACAAAATACCGGACCCGCTCTAATGGGGCAACCCAGGGAGCCAGTTTTTCTCGGTGGGGTATGGTAGAAAGGTGGGTTCTTGTCTCTTTCTCTGCAACGCTCTCATTTGCCTTGCTATTTGGCGCAAAAATTTTCCTCCATCAGCGGTACGACTTAGCTTTTCGGCCATTTTCTGTTTTTTTTAATTCCCTCAAAATTTCCCCAACATTCAGCTAAGGTCAGTACCATTGTTTAGGCCCAAAAACATCCAGTCCCATTTCGTCTGGTATGATGAGTACAAGGTGTGCGGCAACAAATCACAAAGTTAACCCAATGTGCAATAAATCATAAAGATTATTAACAAAGCCCTTAACCTAAACAGCCGACCCGGGTACTTGTCTTAGTGGTTCTCCACTTTGCCGGCTAAAATTACATCATGCACGCAAATGGCGCCTGGTGCATGTAAAATCTGTCGTGGGTGCAAAGTCCTCCAAGTTACCTGTGAATTATACCTCTGGGGGTGCCTTGCCAGGTGAAGGTCTCGTTATCTGATCAAGGCTCTAAATTACGAAACCATCTTGCGAAGCCATTTGCAGTTCAAACAACAGGATGTACCATTAATTAACAGGCGAAACAAAGTATGCTCAACGACAAGCAAGTACTGCAGAAATGATGGCATGCGAAGCAAAGAAACCAGGTTTATTGCCGCTACGCGGCAATTAGGCGGTCGACCGCCCCGATACCAGGTATCTACCCCGTTAAACTGAGATAACTCGGCAGGTAGGAGCCTGGCCATCGGTTAGAAAGAAAGAAAGAGATTATGCGTCAATGATTACTGACGATGAGACCACAAATAAGAAATCTAATACACATTTATCAGTATCTTATTTTCACAACTCTGACACTTGTTCTATAATATGTAAAGGTAAGAACCGCCTCGTTATTGGAGCAAAAGCTATTGAAACTTAAGCCTTTATAGAAACTAATATCTATTTTTTGTCGAGAAAACGATGCTGTAAAACTCATATTACTTGATCGGTAAATTGACTCTGCAAGATTCAAGTCGTGTAAGTGAGAATACATCGGTGTAAGAAATACAGAAATGCGATGCATGAAATATTTAAACCAATATCAGAAATGTTGCAAAGAAGGCCTCGATTTTTATACACTGGGACGAAAAATTTCCGAAATCTATTATTATATTCTAATGGGTATATTTATGTCTGATTTTAACTATATCTTTAAACTTGTAAAGTCCAAAATACGTTCCTCTATAAAGAGGTCATCTCGTACCTACTTTGCAGTGTTACTTGTAAACCTTAGAACGGGTCTCTTTTGTGGTGTTCTGTCTACATTATTCAATATAAGAAAATTAATAGTTTCTTCTGCAAAATATAAAAACCAGGCTTTGATTAAAAACGTTGTTCTAAAACACCATAGAAGGAACACATCACCAGAACACAAGTTATTGAAAAATATACGAGGCCTTCTGCAGGAAGATTGTTTATTCCAGATGACAACAATGATACTGTGATGATTGCTTTCGATAGCACGTACGTTTATATCTAAAAATGTGTGAACTATTCCTTTCAGAGACATTTCTTCTGGCTATACAAAGAAAGATCTTTTGTTAAGCATATAGTATTCGTTATTACTTCAAATTACATTTTCGATATCTTCGTTCGTTACTTCGCGGAAACAAAGAACAATTACGCTAACATACTTACAAATACATTAAAAAAATATTCATATAATATCAGAAAGTGGATGAAGCCAAATGATATTGAGAGGTATTGATAGATTTTACCGGGATTGTTTGAAACTTCTGCACGAAATTGATATTAAACATGAAATGCCAAGATTCTTAATTAAGCAGCAACAATTTTCAACAGATGATGCTAAGCGACAGCTCTCGTAACCAAAATTTGATTTTTCAGCGCTCAATTTCTAAAACCTATAATATTTGGATAAAAACACAGCTAAACATTATAACATAATTGTACTGTCAGTGTAAAGTATGCAAAAGTGTCGTGGTGCTGGGTGCTTGTTGTTTTCATATTATGGTTTCTGTCTTACAATACTATTGCAATGTACCATCGCTTAATCAAAATTAAAAAACCAAATATCGAATATGTTCATATACTGTACAAGACGCAGCCGCTGGATGGTCCATTAGTGATTCTGGTGAAGCAATCAATAACGAAAATAATCTAAAACACATTGTCCAAAAAGTCTGAAACTGTATTATTATTGTTATTATTGTTATTATTTGTCATTTACTATTTCCGATATTTCATGTATAGAAATAATAATCTTAGTAAGCTCCATTTATCTTAATTTTACGCATTTTGTTGCATTTACTATTGATTTTATGGATTAAAACTAATGACAAGTGTGTTTATGCTCATTAATACACATAATATTTACTTAAATCTATATATTATTTTTCCATCAAGTATTAAACTTTTATTCAAGATATTATTATTTTCTTACTTGTTACGAGGTATACTAATGAAAAAAATATATGTCACGTCTAGGTGCTGATGGGCGAAAAATGGCCCTTATTGACCCACCTCCTTTAACGGCAAAGAATTTGGTCTCGAAATAGTGACAGATGCACTAGTGTGAGTTTGGCAGCTTATCGGAAATCATTCGTGAAGGTTCCGCCATGGCAGAATGGATCAAAGTTTCGAAAAAGGGTGAAGCAATGTCACTTCGAATGACTGCAAATAATCCATTTTGAATAACAAACGTGGCATAGTAGACATCAGTACCTCACATCGATTACATGGTAATCTGTATATTTCGAAAAAGAGTCAAGTCATAGTCAGATAGGCATGAGATATACCGAAGTCATAAACATTTTTTCAATACGATGGCAAATTTTAGAGATACAATTGGCTGTGGTAAACAGATATCTAATTCCTTTTTTCCCAATATTTATTGACATTTAAAACTCACACCAGCCTGTTATTCCCTTACGAATAAACAATCATATTAAGTGACTTTGAAACGAAGGAACTTAAAAGATTACAACAGGTATCAGTAATGACATGACAATTAAATTAGGATACTTTATTATGAGAATAACAAAATTTTAAAACAATTTTACCAATTTTTACTTACATTTCAAAAATCATTATTTTTTAAATTAACAACTAATGTATCAAACACATTTACATACACATTTTTTTCAATATTATGGGTAAGTCAGGGAACCATTCCCTTTACAAAACTACTATTTTCAGATTATATATTTACAAGAAAATCCTTTTTCCCATCAAAGAACTTTATTAGGAGAAATTAGGTTTAACAAAAGTTTTTTTTAATTTAAATTCCATCAATCATTATGAAATTTTACAGGCTTATAAGTGTTAAAAAATAGATTTGTAATATTTTCAGATAATATAAAGTATCATAAACTTAAAATAGTGTTTTGCCAGGGCTTATGGTTATAGCTCCTGATCTGCTTATTTAATAGATTAAATCGCCAAATTTTTGTTGTTCGCTGCTTTTTTTGTGCATTGTAATAAACGGAAAGATATACTTCGTTACTTCTGTAATATGCAACGATTAATTAACTGCAATCAACAAAATTTGGAGAAAAAGATAGATAGCTACAGACAGCTTTTTTGGAATTTATTTGATAAGTTTATCTTTCATAAGATATTTCTCGTTATTATGACATTAACAGATGATTCCTTAAACAAATCTTTTGAAAAAATACTTTTAACACATATATTTCAAACAAAATATTTCTCTTCAATATGAATTTAAGCATACTTCTGAAAAATGTCTAGTTGCATATGACACATACAAAAGGTTTCTCACCATTATGAATTGACAAATGCTTGCTTAAATCACACTTTTGAGAGAAATTATTGTTGCATACCTCACATACAAAGGGTTTCTAACCAGTATGAGTTAACAGATGCCTGCTTAAAGCATTCTTTTGAAAGAATTTCTTGTTGCATATATCACAAAAAATTGGTTTCTCACCAATATGAGTTAACAGATGGCTGCTTAAACAGCTCTTTTGAGAGTATTTCTTGTTGCATACCTCACATTCAAAAGGTTTCTCACCAGTATGAGTTAACAGATGCCTGCTTAAATCTTCCTTTTGAAAAAATTTCTTGTTCCATATATCGCACGCAAACGGTTTCTCACCAGTATGAGTTACCATATGCCTGCTTAAATCTCCCTTTCGAGAGAATTTCTCGTTGCATACATCACATACAAAAGGTTTCTCACCAGTATGATTTAACAGATGCCTTCTTAAATCATTCTTTCGAGAGAATTTCTTGGTGCATCTATCACAAATAAATGGTTTCTTACCAGTATGAGTTAAAAGATGCCTGCCTAAATCTCCCTTTTGAGAGAATTTCTTGTTACATACCTCACATTCAAAAGGTTTCTCACCAGTATGAGTTAATAGATGCCTGCCTAAATCTCCCTTTTGAGAGAATTTCTTGTTGCATACCTCACATTCAAAAGGTTTCTCACCAGTATGAATTAACAGATGCGTCCTCAAAGCACTCTTTACAGAGAACTTCTTATTGCATACCTCACATTCAAAGGGTTTCTCACCAGTATGAACTAACAGATGCTTCCTCAAAGCACTCTTTACAGAGAATTTCTTGTTGCATACCTCACATTCAAAAGGTTTTTCACCAGTATGAATTAACAGATGTTCCCTTAAATCACTCTTACGAGTGAATTTCTTGTTGCATATCTCACATGCAAAAGGTTTTTCACCAGTATGAGTTAACAGATGTCTGCTTAAATAGCTCTTATAAAAGAATTCTTTGTTGCATATCTCACACAAAAAAGACTGTTTTGGCAGAAATCCTTCCATAGTTCATAAATAAAAGGGTTTCCAGGCTGTAAGTTAGAAGCTGCCTTTTAAAAAGTTCTGATAAGTATTTTGCTGCATTTGTTTTACACATTGAAGATATTTTGAATGATGTGATGTGTCAGATTAATGGTTTTATTCATCTGGAAAAAAATAAAATTAATATCAGTTTTTACATTTCATTAAAAAAATAAACTTTTTACGAAAATTTAACATCACTATAGAAAGTAAGTTATAGTAATGAAATTCTCTACCTTTGTATTGAAAATTACAATAAACTCCTAATTATCTGAAGTTAGCGGAATCAAAGGTGTGTCCGATGCCTCTCCTAACAGTATAAAGATTAAATTGTAAATAAAATAAATAGTAAAATTGTAAATCTAAATAACTCATTATAAATAAAATATAAAGTAAATTTAAGGAGAAAATTCTGTAACTTTATAACAACTAAAGAAACGATGATACATTTTACAAAAAAATAGAGAGAAAATAAATTTTTTTGTGGCTATGGAATTCTAATATGTTAATGTGCTTAGTAAAGAATTTTTCGGATTTCAGATTTTTTTTAATCTAATATATTTGGTTATTGCTGAAACATGCCGTATCATTTAATATAACTTACACTGTAATTAAATAATGTAATCAGTGGCATAGCCAAGTGGATGCCATGGATATCCCCCCATCAATCGGAGTGTCTGGGTTTCTGAATCATTCAATCAACAACACTCAAAACTTAAATCGGAATGACAAAGAACCATAGGCGTAGCGTGACCAAAATTTTAGGGGGTACCAACGAAGTAAAAACTACTCCCTTGGGAAATTTTCAATTTGGCGCCCCCCGTCTTCTCCTTCTTGTTTTCAAAAGTAAGAAAATCTTTTTCTTTAGGTAGGCCTCATAAAACGAAAAACAAAAGAATTCTATCATTCTATTTCGCGTTTATTTTGGAACTTTAAAATGTTTAATTTAAATTTTGAAATTCAGAACTGAATAACATATAGAAATTTGCATTTTTTTTGTCAGAGTTCACAATGTTTTGAAACATGGTGAACAATGATCAAAAAAGAAATAAAAATTCCCACGAAAAGATTGTAGGTCGAAAACTGAATAAAATCGTGGCTCGCAGAATGTGGTGACCGTCTCTTTAGCCATTCCCTCCAGTGGGACATGCTAGAAGTATACGTGGAGAGGATTTTCATGCACGGGCTCAGTACGGCCGGATGTATTGAAAATTCCATCTGAGCCCGACCCGATTATATTTTTATAGTTTACCGGCATGTCCGTCTCGTATAAAAAAATCAGTAAAAAAACTTAAGTAATAATGGGATAATTTTACAGTCTACTTTAAATTACTATGTGCTCAAAAGCCAGAAAATACTCAATAGCAGCGTTAATAATAGCTTAGAGACTTATTCTTTTCAACATTCAAATAAAGATTCATAAAAATGATGTAGTTAAAATAAAAAAAGTTCCTTAAAAACCCATATGTTGAAGCCATTAAAAAGTAGATTTTGAAATACGAAGGTCATCGAAAAAACAAGTTTTCCACGGTATTTCAAAAAAAAAAAAATAACTACCCAGAAAGTTGGATCCTGTTGAAGTACTCGTTACTCTCATTGTGGTATCGCTCTAAAAAAGCGCGAAAAACATTCTCGATGCACGAAACACCTGTTGATCTGGAAGATGTCTGCAGGTGGGTGCCAAATCAATTTACACCTGAACACAAAACCAAACGTGGGAAAGCAGCATTGAAATTTCTGTAGCGATATCACGATGAAGGCAACAAATATTTCAACAAGATTTTTACGGTTGACAAAAGTTGACAACTGTAACAAGTTCCTGGCTCCATTCCCAGGTGGTAGACTTGTATGACACTAGACTCAAAAACTTATCCCACGTTGTGACAACATTTTGATTCCGTTAGTTCTAATATGGGGAAGTAGTTAAAACATTGCTGCGTGTTTTGTATTAATTCTTTTTGGGCAATTATATTTTGTTTCTTTTTACGAACCACATAAAACTTATTTTATGGATTACCCCCATATTTTTCTGTAAATTATTACTCTGATCCAATTAAGCTACTTCTGACACATCTCTGAATTCATTTCTTTTTGAAAATAGATAAAATTGGCAGACGTTCTCATTCAGAAATTATGAAATCCAATGGAATTTTCCATTTTTTGTAAAAGACAAAAATCTTTGAGAAGATACTGCCAAAGTTATCATTTTGAATTAAAATTCAAGACGCAATAGTAATGGAAAGCAGAAAAACTAGTAATCAAATGATTAGAATAGCTTATAAATCAAAAAATAATTTATTTATAAAAAATGGAAAACGCTATTCGATTATAAAATTACTTCAATCATCAGGCCTGTCAATTTTATGCCTTTCATAAAGGAAAATAAATCAGAAAGTGTGTCAAATTTCACGTTGTTGATCTGGGAATTTGAGAATAACCTTAAGTTGTACTTACAAAAATCATGTTAATATACGGTCATTATCGCTATATATATTTTTACAGAACAAATTCCTTGCCCCCCACATCTCGAGAAAAATTAAATCTAGTTTTGTCCCATATCGACTGTATAGAAAAAAAGCAAGCCCCCCAGTATTCATCTTTGTAATTAATGTATAATCATACTTTATTGATTATTAACTTGACCTTTGCTTTTAATATGTTAAATACATAAAAATTATCTAAATTTTTGCTATTTTAGTTTATTACTAATTTTAATATTTTATTATATTGTAAGCATTCATTATAGTTTCAATTGTATTACTAATTATATTGAAATTATTGTTTAAAATTTGTAAACAAAGCAATGACTAGAAATCCGCAAAATTCTAAAATTGCACAACCTCTGGTCCCAAGTTGTGTGGATTTGAGGAAGTCTACTGTAATATTTTTAAAACAGCAAATAAATATAAATGCATTCTCTTTTGTTTAAAAATGATCCTGCAGAATTATTCTGAGTATCTTAATTAGTTTTAAATAAGAGTATAACTGGTATAAGGTTTTAAAAATATTTTAAAGAAGTTTTCTAAGTATTCGGTTCAGCTGAATAGTTTTAAGTTCGACAGACTGAAGCAGAAGATAAGCAGAAGTTGGGGCCAAGGATTGTGTGGATTATGGAATATTGCAGATTATAGATTATTATGGATTATGCGTCATTTTATTATTTCTTGACAACATTTTAATTTTTCAAACAGTATAATGTGAAAAGATACATATGAAATCTAATAATTAATTTAATTTGCTACCTCAAAAAATGCCTTTTTAAAGTTATTTTATTAAAAAATTGATACACTACCTGGCCATTAATGATCGTCCACTTATGATTTTAGCCATTTTGTTAAATATCTAAAAAATACATGAGGAATTATCCTGAAACTCTCAGAATATAAACATAATTGTACAGGGCATATATTTCCGTGAAGATTTTTTACCGAAATTTTATAGGGGGCCATCAACAAATTAAAAAAGAATGAATATCTTTTGGATAACCCTGTCAAAACTAATGTAGTAAAAGCACTCAAACTGTAGATCGTGATAAGTGGCTTATTGTGATAAACTGTGTTCTTTTTTATGTCGATAGGATGTATACTCGTTGAGAAATTAAGCTTTTTATAAAAACAATCCCAATTTTTTCCTAGATTTTTGCTTATAATTTGCAGAGTTCTTAATATAAAATAATATTCTTTTCTGAAAATGTGAAAAACAACATTGCAGATAATACCCCTGTAATCAGAATTAAAAAAATAATAATAATTGTATGAAAAATGAGTAGTTTACTAAATAATTTTTCACTGTGCATGCGTCAACGATATCAAAATTTCATTTGCATATTATGTTAGCTAAATGTATAGAGCAACTTTTGTGAAAGTCTCAAAATCATAGCTTGAAAATTCTGAAAATAATCGTCAATAGAATAAGTTGAAAATCCATTGTTCCCAAAATGAAGCAAAAAAAGGAGGGATTTTATTGAAATGTAGTAGTACGTCCCATATTGTGTATTCTATATTGACACTAATCAATGAATATATGGATACAACCCCTCTTTTTTTTGCTTAAATTGGGGAATAATGGATTTTCAATTTTTTCTATAGGCGATTATTTTCAGAATTTTCAAGCTATGATTTTGCGACTTTCACAAAAGATGCACTATACATTTAGCTAACATAATATGCAAATGAAATTTTGATATCGTTCACGTATGCACAGTGAAAAATTATTTAGTAGACCTACTCATTATTCATACATTCTTCATTATTTTTTAATTCTGATTACAGGGTATTTTGTGCAATGCTGTTTGTCACATATTCAGAAAAGAATATTATTTTATATTAAGAACTCTGCAAATTACAAGCAAAAATCATGGAAAAATTTGGGATTGTTTTTATAAAAACCTTAATTTCTCAGCGAGTATTAGCTTTTGACATAAAAAAGAACACAGTTTATCACAATAAGCCACTTATCACAATCTACAGTTTGAGTGCTTTTACTACATTAGTTTTGACAGGGTTATCCAAAAGATATTCATTCTTTTTTAATTTGTTGACGGTTCCCTATAAAGTTTCGAGAAAAAATCTTCACGGAAATATATGACTTCTACTATTATGTTTGTACACTGAGAGTTTCAAGATAATTCCTCATAGATTTTTCTAGATATTTAACAAAATGTCTAAAATCGCAAGTGGACGATCATCAATGGCCAGGTAGTGTATATGTGCATTTAAATAAAAATAATTACATATACATATGTTCTGTATTTGTAAATTTTCTTAAGTGTTTATTTCACTGTTTACATTTGTAAAGTAATGCAGATAATAGAAAATTGCTGATTATGGATGCATGGATTATCATTCCTTGACTGTAATTTGATATTCAGTAGTATAACCAAATACCGAATAGGTATCGAAAATTCGATGCAGCCCTATTCAAAATCTATGTGATGGAAAAAACATTGTTGAGGATAAGTATTTCCCTCCTAATTAAAGAAAATCCCTCGTCTGTCATAAATTTCAGCAAAGTCTCTTATTCCATTTTTTTTTCTTGACATATAATAATTAATCAGAGCCCAATGAAAAACCTCACAAGCCTTTATTTCTAAAGACTACACATATATACGGAACATAACATACCATATACGGAACACACATACGATAACATAACATAGAAACTTCCACAAAATCAAATTAACAACAATAACACTGTTGCCACTTGTAATAATATAATTTACTATAAGGTATTAAATATAGTTAATGTGTGATTACATTCTCAACAATTTTAACTCGTAGATTTATCTTCTATATTATTGATAGTTTAGCATTTTGCTAAACTTTAGTATTTTTCTATACTTTAATACTTTTCTGAGAAGTAAAATGTAGTACCAATATGTCAGTAAAATTTCTCTTCCAAAAAAATCCTTTCATTTTAAAATATTTGTTATAGAATATGAGAAAATTACATTGACAACCAAGAAATTTAAAATTTTTTAAATTAAATATGTTTTGTTAAATAATAACTCAAATGATAATTGGGTTATTCTCTGCAATAGTGCAAAAAGTGTTTCCCAGCCATATAAATGCTCTAAATTTTATTTTATTTTTATTTATTTATACTTTTATTAGAAGGTCTAAAGTTTGTTTATTAGGGGCAGGGCGTAAAATTTAAAAATAAACAAATTTAATATTTAAAAATGTAAGATATATCATGCAAATATCATTCCCTCACCTCTCCCCTACCCATACTACCATACTTTACTGCCTGATTTTTTTCATTCAGAAATAAAAATAATTAAAAACATCCTAAGCAAAATAAAGTTCTTAACTGGTACTTAACAAAAAATAATAAAAATATTTTTTTTTTTTTTTTTACTATAATTATGCAGTCTACTCAATCAATTATATGTCTCCCCATGTTAGACCATCATTCCCTTACACCTTGCTATTATTGCAAATATCCTATCACTAAAGATGAGCAACAGTCTAGCATTCTTCACAGAGAGGAAGCTAACTTGAGTACTTGTCAGTCCAGCAACATAAATTGGTGGTATAAGTTTTTGTTAATTTTCTAGAATTTTTTTTCAATCAGAAAATCGGGGAGTATTTTTATTAGCAATCATTCCCTCACACAAAATGCTAAATTTTTAACAATTTTCAAAATTTTTAATTTTATCATACATTATATATTATGTGTTCTTCTTTAAGGAATCAGTTTGGTTTTTTCTATAATTTTGCATTTTTCATGATAATTAGTAAAAACATCTCAATTTCATCATTCCCTCACTCGTCATTCCCTCACATTTATTTTTATGAGTTAATGATAAAGTGAATGGGGAATATGTACTTTTGTTAAAATTTTTATAACGATTTCTGCTGCTATTAAAATCTTCAACAATTGACCAATTACTAGCAATTTATCCAATTTTTATGAAAATTTACTTATGTAACATTCAAGTCAGATTCCTTGGTCAAATTTGCAGTATTGTAGAGAATAACCCAATTTTAATAGTGCAAAGTTTACTTAAGGGAAAAAAAAAATCCTTATCAAAAGGAAAGCATCTGTTTAAAATATTATGCAATTTAAAAAAAAAAATTACACCTTAAAGTACTGGATATGATAATTACAATTCAGCTTGTCAAATATTCAGTTTATCTGTGTGCCGAATATTTTAAATGATTGTAAATGTAAGCAAAAATTAAAGTCGGTACAATTAAAATTTTGTGCCATCACATCTTCAACTCACAAGTTGCAGAATTTTTCAGAAGAGTAACAACAAAATAAATGAATAAATAAAAATTGCTTACCATTAATTTATTTTAATTAAGAGGATGGACCAGAAAACTGGTTTTAAAAATTAGCTATTCTTAATATGAGAACACACTTATTTCCTATCCTAACAAAAGTAAAGTGACGCTAAAATGTTCATGGCTAAAACAATGAAGGAATCGGAAGAAATGAATGATTCGAAAGAATTCAATCAGGCATAGTGAACCTTTCAATAAATCTGTGCAACAGAAATGTTCAAAAACATTTATATATATACCAGGAATAGATAGCATTAGTCAAAATCCGTGAATATAGTACTTAAACAGGGTATCCGGTTAAAATTTTGAAACAATTTGATTTTAAAAAACTAACAGGAAAATTTATTGATAAAGCTTGTTTCGGATAATATATGGTCTTATAATTAACATTATTATTAGGGATAGAAAAAAGTAATATTTATACTGTTATTGCAACATTTTTATTAATAAATAGCAGCTTAATCATTAATTAGTTAACTAAGTGAAAATTTCTCCATTTAAGGAATGAATCCTGTTCAATAAATCATGACGTCAAAATTCTACGAATCATTCCTGCATTTGGCGTCTTATCTTTTGCCTTGTTTGTTTTATCAGGTACAGTTGAGCCTCGAAAATCCGGACCTCCAAAATCCGGAAATCTCTAAAATCCGGACATTTTTCCGATTTCAGTTTTATTAATTTTTAAAATAAGACATAGCTGTAATTTTCATCAACTGCAGTTAAATTCTGATAACTATACTAAAAATATATACATAAATATATTCTGGTTAATATTGTAATGACTTGCCGTTAATTAAAGACTTTATTATTACAAAAATTAAAAAGCGTTCAACAAAATTTACAGTAATGAATCATGATGAAATGAATGAATCGTTGAATTAATCATGAATTTTGATACTTGAAAAAAACTTGGGTTTAAAAAAAACGTAAATTCTGTCGAAAAAACGCAGAAAAAAAGAGAAATTTGTAAAAAAAAAAGCCAAAACAAGCATGAAATCAATTTAAAAATCTTGAAAAAACGCACATTTCATCAAAGATTCATGATTCATTCATTTCATAATGATTCGTCTCACTCTCAATCGCCTTTGAGAATCGGGAGGGAGGGTGCTTTCTCGGGATTTTTTTGAAAATTTCAAATTCTTTATAAAGTGGGGAGGAGGCGTTTGATCGAAAAGAGGGGATTAACGGGATTTTACAGTATTATATAGCCATAAAAAAGATTTTTTAATAAACCTCCAAAATCCGGAAAAATCGAAAATCCGGAATCCCCGCGGTCCCGACGGTTCCGGATTTTCGAGGTTCAACTGTAATATTTAAAAAATCAGTAACTGCCTATCTTTACTAAAATAAGATTATGCTAAAATAGTTTTTTTTATTACGCTTCTGCTAAAATTTCTAAAAAACTCAGATTTGAATTTCTTTTTGTGGATAATTAGTAATTTCAAGCATTATTAAAATCCTTTAATTATAGCAGATAATTTTATTTATTTGTAATTAGTTCGGAAAATATTATTCCAATTTAAATTTGAAAACAACAAATCTTCTTTAAATTTAAAACAATATATTGTTTATAGATTCTGATAACATTCTATTCATTTGATAGTAAATGCTTTTTAAATAATTCATTGCATCCTGATATCCTATATAAATTTCATCAAAGTTCAACCAAAATAATAAAGGAATTCAACAACCCAAGAATTCGGCATTCCAATATCTTCATAGTATGAGATTGGTTGCCAGTAGATGTTGTGGTTGCTTCGAATTTTTAAACAATTGTTTGTTTTTTTCGTACATTTAGTAAAAAGATACTTACTTGTGTATTCACATGCTAGAAATTACACAGTCTACCAACAATGACACTACTTACAATATTTCATTTTATTTGTAATGTCATATTTCATCTTATATTGTGCCACACTAAAAGCAGTCGAAGGAGTATTTATTATTCACTGACAATTATTTAATATGTTGGTAGCCTTCTTGGCCTTTTTTTCTTCAGTTGGAACAAACACATAAAATAAATATTAAAATGTGTCTTGTTTCTGTGTCACAATTCTTTCATTGTATTCATTATGTCAAATTTTTGTTCAAAAAATGTATAAGCCACTTGAATGAATTTGGAAAATTGCCATTTGTGTACATACTTACACTCTTGCACCAATTGTGCCAAGCGTAAAGATTTGTTACAGATGTATTATTTTGACTGCGTTTTTGCTAAATTGGCTATTTTGTTTCTGCCTTCTGAACCCAAACTTGATTTATTTGTGCCTTTTTCTTTGTTGCCCAAAGAATTTTCTGTACTACTTGGTTATCCTGTGGACCAAAAAACTATCGCCAACTATAAGATTAAATGCCATTAATGGATGATCGTGAATGTCATATTCAATGACATTAAATATGATACATGTCCTTAAAACATCATTAATTGTTTTTTATTTGACTTTGTATTTTTATTAATATTCTTCTAATTGTTTGTTTTTTCATTATTTAAATTAAAAATTTATGTCAACATGTATAATTTGGCAAAATTGGTAGACGGGATAACGAAGTAGTGCTAAATTTTCTTTTTTCATGCTTCAACTTACAAGAGTATCTGTCTCATCCCATCCTGTGACATAATTTTTTGTAACAAACACATTTTAAACATTATAACTAATTTATTTCAATTTTTTTTTTTCAGTGTTTACAACAAAGTATATTTCAGTTAAAATGCATTATTTGGAAACACAATAAGAAAACTCTCTTAAATATGAAAATATAGTCTAGGATCGAAATTCTGTGCACCCATAATCCACAATTTTCTATAATTCGGGTTACTTTACAAACGTAAACAGTTAAGAAAGTTATAAATTAGTGATACAAAAATTACACTTTAAAACAAATAACAAAAAAATTTAAAAAAAAATCAGAATAAAATATCTACTTTTTATTAACACAACTCTTTTATTTTATTAACTGTGAAAAACAAAGAGTATTACAGAACTTGAGTAATTATTTTCATTAATTAATTTGAATGCACATATAATTTTTTTAATAAAATAACTTTAAAAAGCATTTTTTTGTGATAGCATATTAAATTAATTATTATCTTTCCATTTTAAACTGATTGTAGAGTTAAAATGCTGTTCTAGAAATAATAAAATGACCTATAATCCAAAATTCTCTATAATCCACAATATTCCATAATTCACACAATCTTTGGCGCAAACTTCTGCAGATTATAGAACTTTGACTGTACAGTCAAGGATTGATGATCTATGCACCACATTCTCCACGTTCCTTGGCAGAAAAAAAATATTGGGAATTTTGCCAATTTATCGCCAAAACATGCTACAATATTCGACAAATGGTCAGGAATTTCATCAGTCGATTGTGGAAAAAAAAAACTCCATTTCTACTATACAATAGACTCAGTCAGATATACAACTCTAAAATCTGCAGATAACTTATAAATGTAAATAATAAAACTTCAAAGTTTAGATGTACAAACAAAATTTGACTTATTTATTTTTATATAAATTTCATATTTTTTTTTAATTTGTAACTTTTGTTAATATTACTGAATTCGTGCTTCTTCATGAAGAAAGAATAAATTTATTTCTTAAAAAAATTCAAGAATTTGCTGATATCACTGGTCATCACAATCTTTTCACCAAATGTATTGATGTTAATCAAGCTTTTTTTGGTTAATAAGTCTGAGTAAACCTGAAATAAAACTTCCTTATTTAAAGACTTTGATGTGAATTAGTAGTGTACCTTTATGAAGAAAGTTTGATTAAATAATTTAGAAAAAATGTAATGTAAAATACCGTTAATCCGCCCCCCCCCAAATGTTACGGAAAATTGTAAAATAATTAGAAGGGGGCACTTACACGGAATTTTTCCATGATTGGTTCACAAAATTTGCAAGGATGAATTATGATAAAATGAATGAATCACAAAACTTTGAATGAATCATGAATTTTTATACTTGTAGAAATACTCGAAAAAATTTGCATCTTTTTTTTTAAATTTTTTGATTTTTAATATGAATATTTAATTATACACTATTGGTTATTTACTTGACCTTTACTATTAATATTTTAAAAATTATTATAATTTTTATTATTTTAGTTTATTTACTTATTTTAATATTTATTTTAATATTTTATCATTTTAATTTGTGCAACTAACTGGGCGATAGGCGACTGGGATTTTTCACTCAGATAACCTTATTGGTCATAACACCTGGTCTGTCATTTAGGCGGCTCGCCAGAATAAACCGCAGGTAAAGGAACTCCATATAATGATGGGTAAATAGATATAGTATTATTTTAACACAATCGGAGGGATTGGTTAATTTAGCATGCGAGCCTTCTGCAATTTGTCTTGTGACAATTTGCCTTCTTTTAAAAATATTATGGAATATTGATATATTTTCATATAATTAAATGAGCAGTGCATTCAATTTGTAAAACATTAATAAAAATACAAATAAAAGATCAAATTTAAAATCACTTTCTAGCATAATAAACATGTGTATTGTATTTTAAAACAAGTGCATGTGACATATACAGTAACCCATCATTGCCATTTAATCTTAGAATTTGGCAATAGTTTTTTAGCTGATGAGATAATCAAGTTGTACCATATTGTGGAATATTGACGTATAATTAAATGAGCAGTGCCAATCTTCTCTTATCACATGTTCATTTAGCTCCCTTTTATTGAGGGACTTTTTCGGTTCTTAAGTTCGAGTTAACTGCTGTTAAAACATGCGTTGTTTTAAATGTGGCATAATTTTCACTAATTTTCTGTTTCATTTCAATGTTTATGTGTACATAAATATTTTAATAGAAAGAAAATACGCTAGACTCCCTCAAATCTGCACATCTTGGGGCCAGAGGTTATGTAGATTTTTAAAGTTTGTGAATTATTGGTCATTGTTTTGTTTGCATTTTTTAAACAGTATTTTGAATATGTTATGCAATCACAATTATAATGAATACTTGAAATCTTATAAAATACAGTAGACTCCCTCAAATTTGTAAAAATAAAATCTAAACATCTGTACACAATGTAAACAATGAAACTTTCATTTCAAATGTAGGAGGAACGTTGTAGGGGTTTTTTTTAGTTGTATTTCATCTTGTATGTATTTTAATATGTAATTCATAGTAATATAAATGAACTTGTTATTTTCTATGAAAAGACCATGCATAAATTTTTTTAATCAAGCTATTGCTGATAACAGTGATAATCACAATCTTTTGACCAAATATATTTTTTGTTAGGTAGATTTTGTGAGAAATATAATCTATTGCAGTCATTACCATGGCATGACTTTTGAAAATTTTCTTCATAATTTTTCACTATATGCCCCTAGGAATCCAAAACCACCTCCATAATATATGTTTGTATTATATTTTGTCAGCACGATTAAAGTCGCAATTATGCACAAATCATCTTCAAACTCGCTAAATACTTTGAGATGGTTAATATTGCAGTTGAGATTGAAAATAGGCAAAATTGGCCCAAGGAAGTGGAAATGGGGAGGATTAAAAAATTTCAATACCATTTTAACATGGCTCTGACAAAACTAGATCTTGCAAAACAATGACAGGAAAAAATAAACATTTTTCATTATAGCAGTTGCCAATAATTAAATAAAAAAATAATAAAATTCTTACTGCTACAATAATTTTACTATTGTAAGATTTGCGAGTGAAAATTGCAAAAAAACAGTTTGACAAAAATTCTGAAAAATTGAATATTACTTCCTAATTTTTTTCTAGCAAGATTTCATATCAAAACAGAAAATAAAATAAATAGCTTAACACATTTTTTTAATTAATAATTACATTATATTGGAAATACAATGGACAAAAAGCAGGTGAATATATAAAGTTATGTGAGTTTGTAAAAAGATATTGAAACATGATAAAGTGAGACTATGAAAATACTGGTGTACTTTAACATTTTGAATTCTCTGGTTTTGTTTTTGTCATTTTTAGATCTATTCCATATATATGTGCGTGTGTGTATGCATGTATAATAGAATTTTCGCAAAAGGTTCAAGTCTCTGGAGCTCATTCTTAGTGATGGAATTTAGTTTATCTCTAATCTTGATTTAGGTTTTGCTAGGAAAATTTGCATTGAAATTCGAAATCTACCTCTGCCTGTAGGCTCGAGCTGGCAAGGATTTTTATTATTTAATGATTTTAATGCAAATTAATAGCAAGTACTTTTTATAAGAAAAGTGTCATAATTCAAGGAAAATGTATCTCTTCTTTTTTATGCAAATTAGAATATAAATGATGAATTATTTACTTTCAATCAGTTTTAAGTTATCTTACTTTTTATTCTTTTAGTTTATTGTTTTACTTAATTATTTTAACATTTTACTATCTTAAGATCTTTCATTATAATTTTGATTGCCTTATTGCATTCAAATTGCAATTTTAAAAATGTAAACTAAGCAAAGACTAGGAAACTGTAAATTTTAAAATCAGTTCAACCTATGGTCACAAGCTATGTGGATTTGAGGAAGTCAGCTGTATTAAAATAATTAAGTAAATTACTATAATAAACTAAAATGATAAAAAGAAAGATATTTTTTAAAATTACTTAAATTTTTAAAAATAAAGGTAATAATTCTTAATGTATAATTAAATATGCATAATAAAGATGAGATGTATTGAACAAAATTTCCTCATAAAGACATGCTATTAATTCACATCAAAATTATAAAGCAAAGAAGCTTTATTTCAGCTTTAAGATGTCTTAATACATAGAAATGTTTCATAGATGCATAAATATATTTTGGAAAAATATTGTTTTTAACAGTGAAATCAACAATATCTTAATTTCTGTTTTAAAAAAATGTATTCTTACAACATTAAAAAGCATGAGTTTAATAATATTATCAAGAATTACATATTAAAATATATACATAATAACATACGTGAAAAAAGTTCTGTAATTCTGTCCTTATAACTAAGCTAAAAGTTGTATTGTTTATATTTGTGGTGATGTGTGGTTTTTAAGATTGTGGATTTGAGGGAGTCTACTGTATTATGTCAGCTGTTTTAAATTTAACAATAAGTAAAAAAAATGCATTTTACAAAATGTGAAATAATCTCTAATGAAATAATATGAATAAAAACTTACAAAAAAGAAAAATCCCTCTAAAAAAAGCCATATTTAAATGAATCTGCATAGTTTCGGATTCTATAAAATTATTTGGTACTACTCTGTTATCTTGTCGACCGATTTTGCCAAATTATACAAATCGCCAAACTAATAGCCAAATGATGCATATTGACGTAATTTTTATTTTAAATAATAAACAAAACAAATAATTAGTAGAATATAATAAAAATAAAAATCACTTAATGATGTTTTAAACATGCATATCGTATTTAATGTCATTGAATTGACATTCACGATCATCCATTATTGGCATTTAATCTTATAATTTGACGATAGTATTTTGGTCGACAGGATAACAGAGTAGTACCAATTATTTAAAATGAGCTATTTTGTACCATCAACATAAATAGCACTAAAAATAATTCCCCTAAACATGTTCAGTTTCAGTTTAATTATCAAAGATTTCTCAAAAAATTACAAATTTTCAGGTCTTTATATGAATAATTTTCTTAATATAAGCCAACAAAGGTTTCCATCCATAATAAGCATTCATTTATATTAGTTACAGCTGTGGCTAATACTCTCTCTCTCTTTTAAAAAACAGTACTACAGTCAAAAATCGATAATCCGCGCACCCATAATCCACAATTTTTTATAATTCACATTATTTTACGAATGTAAAAGTATGAAATAAACAGTTAAGAAAATTAACAAATTTGTGATCCAAAAATGAATTTTTAAAATAAATAATAAAAAAATTAAAAAAAAAACACCTATTTTTTAAATATAACTCTTTTATTTTATTAACAATAAAAAACAAACTGTATTATGGAACATACATAGCAATTCTTAAATGTGCACATACCAATTTTTCTAATAAAATAACTTTAAAAAGGCATTTTTTGAGATTGCCGATTGAATTAATTCATATTAGATTTCACATTTACATTTTTATGTTATGCTGATTACACAATCAAAATGCTAACTAGGAATAATAAAACGACATATAATCCATAATACGTTATAATCCACAATATTCCATAATCCACACAACCTTTTGCCCCAACTTGTGCAGATTATAGAACTTTGACTGTAATTAGTATTCCTGCCGACCAAAAAATGATGGTACTAAACTATAAGATTAAATGCCAATAATGGATTATCATGAATGTCACATTCAATAACATTAAGTATGATATGCGTGTTTTAAATGTTATTAAATGATTTTTATTACGACTTTTTATTTGTATTTTTATTAACCTTTATACAGGGGCTCAAACAGCATCTGCCCGAGTTAGCATATATTCTACTAATTATTTGTTTTTTCGCTATTTAAAATAAAATTTATGTCAGTATGTACAATTTGGAGAAATTGGTCAACAGGATAATCAAGTAGTACAAATAAAAACTAATATTTTTTATCAAAGTTTGAATATAATTATGTGCAATAATGCACATGCAAGTTTAATTTAATCATCTACAAATATTCTAGTTGGAGAGCACTATATTTAGGGTCTTTAATTGTTTGATGTTCAGAAAATTGTTGTCAGATGCAGCATAATTTAAACAGTAAATTTAAAAAAAAGTCATTACAGAAAAAACAAGCATATTTTTTCATCAATATTCTGATTTAATATTACTTTTATAAAATAACAAATTAATTTACAAATAATTGTTCTTACGACAAAAATCAAATGAATGAATTAAATCCTACAAAGAAACTAAAAGGACTCTTAAAGGACTAACTAAAACTTATTTTCAATAAATTTATATCTGGTCATCCCAATAAAATTTTGAAGCTTCATTGAAATAACAAAAGTTGCCACATAATAATTAAAAAAAGAAAATAAAAGTTGTTCTACTGAAGCAAAAAATGAACCAAAACCAATCAGTCAAAAGAGTTCAAAATATTGAAAACAAAACTTTCCATCATATTCTAACAATTATATTTGATATGAAATAATTTATTTTTATATGCAATGCAAGAAAAATTAAAATTCCATGGATATAAGCTGAGCTCTTAAAAAGCTGATAAAATTAAGTTAAAATTTGTGAAAAAGGTAATAATAATACTTATTTTATATATAATGAAAAATATTTTAAATTGTTTAGGTGAAGTGTGTAAAAATAATCTCGAATTAAATCAAAACAACTTGGATTGCCTTATTTTAAAAATATATCTAAAAGTCTATACTGTCAAGAGAAAATTTGTTAATTTATGTTATTTACTGAAAGAGGGCGTCAAAACAATATATAAAAGCTAAAGTAATCGATTCACAAATGTTAGTCGATAATCGCGTTAATTTCAGATAAAAAATAATCAACAACTCAGTTAATCGATAATTAATATTGTTCAATAGGAAACTTTCATTTCTATTTAAAATTATTTCTGTTCTAGGTGCTCTACGTCTGATGAGGATGCTACTGTAATGTAGGATGATATGTGTCAAATTTTTCACAAGAGGGTGAGTTCAAATACCGGATTCCAGAGTTGTGAGTAATGAATCAATTCATTTTTCATAAATAACCGTTTTGTTTTCTTTTTTACTTGAAGCGGATACTTTTCTTAATTCTTGAAACAAATAGTAATATTGGTAGATGTGAAAAAAGTAAAAAGTCTGAAGTTGAACTTTCTGTTGCAGCTGATTTTTTGATATGATTCATTCTTCAGCCAAATTGTCTGTGAGTGATTCATTCATGATAATGGCGTCTCTTTGCTTTTATGTGAACCTGTATGACATGAAAGTTCTCTGTTAATTAGGGATGCAACGGATATCCTGCAGATTTTTTAGTATCCAAAATATCATCGGATATCCGACTTCTCTATCGGATATCCGGTACAATGCAGCAAAGCAAATATAGATGAATAACAGTAATCGTTTGATCCCAAACAATGCCTAAAAACTTTTGTTTGCAATGCAAAAGATGAAATTTTATAATAAGTTCCCTATCAATGAGTAAAAGGTAATTCTCAAAAGTTTAAAGAATTGCCAGCTTTCCTGCGATTTATATTTAAACTCTGTAATAAATTCAAGAATTTACGTTTATATCTGTTAGAAAATTGTATCTTTACTTTCAGATTGTAAAACAAAATTTACAATTTTGCAAAAATGTATAAAGACAGAAAACCAACATTTAGCAATGCACAAATAATGCATGAAAAGATAGCAAACAGCCGTTTTGAATCTACTATCGAGATTCTTCATCAGGACAAAACTCAGCATGCTAGAAAAAGCTAAGTTGAGCAAAGCAACAGAGAAGCGCAGGCCAAATTACGGAAGCGAATAATAGATTCAAAATGGCTATTTGCTACCTTTACATGCATTATTTATCCATTTCTAAATGCTGGTTTTCTGTCTTTAGTCTTTATAAAATTTGAAGTTGTTTATTAAACTATGATTTTATTAATTTTCTTTCTTTCTTTTAATTTAAACAATGGGTTAATTGGTTTTTAAGTTAAACAACTAAACAGACCTATTTTTACTTTCTTCCATCCTTGATAGAAGAAAGTAATGTTATTAATTTTTTACAACGAATTTACATGTTTTAGGGATCTAATATCCCCAAAAAATGTTTATTCAAAACCTCTGTTTGTCCGAGTGTTGCCATCATATGATCATACCATCAAAATGTGTATGAAGTTATACATAGAATGAACCAAATATTCTGTTTTTGGCTGTAGCCAGCAAATCCATATTCATTATGGAAACATTTTGCTATAAGGCAGTGCTGTAATCACAATTTTTGTGCCATTTTCATTATTCTACCAACAAACACTGTATGAAGTTATGCATTGAAATGAACCAAATTTCTTTGAATATGTTTCTGGGAAAGGCTGTCAGGTCTTCTTTCAATTCAAAAATATTTCGTCGGAAGATGGTACTGTAATAATAATTTTTAGCTCAGAGGCTATCAAAACCTGTGAGCTTATGTGCTCGCCTGTTCTATATGTATGTATGTAAATGCGTTATGTAGTAACTCATGATAAAAATATCCGATTCACTTGAAATTTTAAATATATAGGTATATTCTGATAAGGTGTTTCCCCGATTAATTTTGGAAATTCATTCGACAAGTATAAGTGGGGGAACGGAGATTAATACTCTTCCCTTAATTTATATCAATGGGTTTTACATCCAGAATTATCAATTTTCATTCAAAATTTAAGCATAGGATCATTCTGATGAGGCGCCTCTGTGATTAGTATTAGGTACTCATTTGATAAGTATAAAGAGATGAAACGGGGCTAATTCCCCACCCTTTATTTTGATAAATGGGTCTTTTATGCAGATTTTTCAGATTTCCTTCAAATTTTAGACATAGGATTTTCTGATGAGGAGGGCACCACCATGATTAGTTTTGGGAGTTCACTGTATAAGTATAAAGAGACAGAACTGGGAGCTAATTCTCCAATCTTAATTTCGATAAATGAGTTTTTCATACAGATTTATCTGATTTCATTCAAATTTTAGACATAGGATCATTCTGATGAGGGCACGCCACGATTAGTTTTGGGAATTCATTGGATAAGTATAAAGAGGGGGGACGGGGGCTAATCTCTCACCTTTAATTTAGATAAATGAGTTTTTCATGCAAAATTCTCATATTTCATTCAAATTTTAGACATAGGATCTTTCTGATGAGGACACCTCCATGATCAGTTTTGCGAGTTCATTGGATAAGTCTAATAGGGGGGAAATGGGAGGTGACTCCTCCTGCCTTAATCTAGTTTAATGGGTTTTTCATGCAGAATTTACAGATTTGCTTCAAAATTTCGATATAGATTCATTGTGATAAGGCACTTCCTTGATTTTTTTTTTCAGAGTTCATTGGATATGTATAAATGGGGGATTGGTGGGACTACCCCTCTTAATTTAGGTAAATGATTTTTCTTGCAAAATTAACAGATTTGCTTTAATTTTTGAATACAGGTTGATAGGAATAATATGCTTCCCTAATTAGCTGTGAAGTTCTTGTTAAGCATAAAAGGGATACAGGCGATTACCACAACCCCTCTTAAATTTGGTAAATGAGTTTTTATGCAAAATTATCTGATTTGCTTTAAATTTTGGATGTACATTCTTTCTGATGAGGCGAATCTCAGAATAGTTTTGGAAGTTTAATGGTTAAGTATAAAGGTGGATAACTCCTCTTAAATTATATAAATGTGTTTTTATGAATTATTATTCAATTTGCTATGAATTTGGATATAGGTTTTT
The DNA here is from genome assembly GCA_964019185.1 of Maratus speculifer. NCBI lineage: Eukaryota > Metazoa > Arthropoda > Arachnida > Araneae > Salticidae > Maratus > Maratus speculifer. The sequence goes on from OZ025296.1 coordinate 358,316,770, forward strand.
TTATGTGATAAAGCATTTCTCTGATTAGTTTAGGGAATCCAATAATTAAGTATAAAAAGGGGAAATGGGCGGGAGCTATCCACCCTCTTAATTTGTTTTTCGAACAGCATTAACCCTTGAAAATATGAATCGGTAATATACAATTAGTATGCATAGCCTGTGAGCTCAATGCCATCAGTTTAAGAGGGCAATATTATTTTTATTGTAATTTTTTTTCATAATCATTTTATACAGTGAATTAACGGTTCATTCAGCAATAGGAACTTCGTTTCTTGCTAAAACTGGCTATTCCCAAACAGCTGATGTATAATAGAGTAACAAAAATACATTTTAATAAATATCATGATCGAGATTAACTCATTCTTAATCTAATTAATTGACTGCAGCAAAAATTCTAGATTAAAATAAAAGTTGGCATAATATTGAAGAAGTATTAATATTTTTTGAAACATTGAGATCTATGAAATAGAAGAGAGTTTTGGGATTGGTGCATCCAACTAGTTATTTTCGTGACTTCATTATAAGTATTTAAAAGTTTTTTTTTTTTTTGCTTATAAATTTTAAACTGATTTAACTTAAAATAAAATTAAATGTAGCTTAAGGTAAACAGATAATGATAGGTAAGATTAAATAATTAAAACATGAAAAAAATTAAACCCATGTTTGGAGATATCTCTTCAACCATTGGTATATTAGCAAGACATTTTATGTTTGCATTATAAAAAGGTGCTATGTATTTCTTTATGAAAATACTTTACAATTGTAGACATATTCATAAACATGTAAAATTTGTTCTAAAAATTATCAGCATTTCATTGTACAAATTATTAGCAATTATCAGCAGTTCATTGACAAATAGGCAGAGTATTTAAATGTTTAAATTTCAGGAGGGAATGGCAGGACTCATGTCCTAAAAAATCTTGTGGGCAAGACATTCCTATTTCTAACAAAAAAAAAATTACTTTTCGAATTTTTTTTCTTTGTGAAGTGGTCATCAAGTCTCAGGACTGACTGACTATTTTCGTGATATTTTCCACTATTGATTGACAAATCTCACAGTTTGCTCTTACGACAATTATGCAAAATTGTTTTTCTGCGTCTGACTGTAATTTTTCTCACAAATTTTTCTTGTTTTGCTTGTCACACAATTTTTTTTTTTTTTTGGGGGGGGGGGAGATCAATTGGCAAATTTCACAATTTATTCCTCTCAACAGATTTACAAATTTAGTTATTTACTCTGCGACTGATTGGCAAATTTCCCTTTTTGTTTTTGTGACATTCTGATTAAATTAACAATTATTTTCCTGTGTTCAGCTGAAAAATTTGTGTTTTGTTTTTGTTATTGGCTGACGAACTTCATGACATTTCCTTGTGACAGATTAACAAATTTCACGATATTTTACTGTGATTGATTGACGAATTCCGCTATATTTTCCACTGTTCAAGTTCCCTCTAAGTTCAAATTTTTTCAGACGGGTCAACAATTTTTAAAAATTTACTTTTGCCATGGTAGACAAAATGAGCGATATTTTTTCTATGACCGATTTACATATTTTGCAATTTTTTTCCTGTGCCGAAGCAAGAAATAACTAAAAGGACAGTAACTGTCATTAGAGTCTGAGCTTCTGGAATTAGCACTAAACAAAATGAGATTAAATCTTGTGTTGCTCATTGGAAAAAAAGAAAACATGTTTTTTTACAATGAATGGTTCAACATTAGATGTTTCATTTTTCAAAATCATCGCACATTTCCTCATCAGTGGGCTCAATAATCATATTCCTTTTTTATTTAAAAGACGATCTTTCATACTATGTTTCTGTTTGTATTTGTTTTTTTTCCATATCTTATAATTTGCACCTGCACATTTTGTAACTTTTCTACTCTCTTCTTTATTAACAATGAAATTTTGATTTCCTATTCAAATAAAAAATTCTTCTAAATTTAAAGAAGTACGTAAAATAAATAAATAAAATATGGACATCCATTGCCCAAAACAAGATGTTTAAATGTTTCCCAATGAGTTAAAACATGATTTATGTAATAAGAGTCAAATATTACGTATGTCATGGATTAAACATTAATATCCCTGGACGAATCATAAACAAAATAAAATGCGGACATCACAAGGTCCATTCCCGAGCGTTAACAACAACCGTTTTCCAAATGATTAAAAAAAAATTATGAACTTCAAGGAAACTATTTAAATAGTTGATGTGCGTAGTTCACAGAAATTAGGGCATGACATTTTTAAATAAACCATTTCTCATGTAATAGAAGAAATCTACTGACTATGCCATTTTCGGAATTCCTTATGGGTTTAAAATTCCAGTGCATAGTTGAACATAATTCAATTAGCTCAAATGCCAGGGATTATGGTATTGACGAACTTCCACTAAGCAATGTACAATCACAGAAGGATATTGACGATACAATCACATACATGCATTATTCTCGCAAGCAAATTAAAAATGAATGCACACCAGATTTTACAAAATTAAGAAAAAAAAAATAAGAAGAACAAATCAAAAACAAGTATTTCCAATAATTTAATGTATTAGAAAAGTTGCTCTGCAAAAGTGTAACCTATAAGAGATTCTAAACCACACAAAATCGAACAAAATCTAAATTAAAAAATTCATTTAACAACTCAGTTATCAATTGTCCATAACACTGAGTAAGAATTGAAAAACAGATATGATATATATATAAAGCTTGATTCTTTTCCTTTGTTTTAATTAAAATAAACAATTTGGATAATTAACCTGAGTTGTTGATTTAAATTATTTCAATGGAAATTTGTCATGTCGGTATAAATTGTAAATATTTAAGTGGCAAGTAAAAAAATAATAGGGTTAAAAGAAAATATTTTTTCCCTCTTATATAGTTTAACTCCCCTGCATTTTCAAATGTTATGAGGGAAACTCTCTCCTCCTGGGAAAATCTGAATTTCAAGCCCTGATAGTCAAAGATATATAGTTTCTGAAAAATATATTTCAATTCATTTAAAATGTTATAATTGTGTGTGAAACATGTTTGCAATTTATTATTTGAGATGGCATTGGATAAAGAAATAAACAAACATTCACCATAACTAAAAACACATTTAGTACCGGATATCCGAATCCGGCAGGCAAATTGGATATCAGATATCCGGTGTCCGATATCTGGCAAAATCAGTATCCGGTGCATCCCTATGTTAATACACAGAAATTTTTTTAATATAATGACCTATAGCCATATAATTATAGAGCGTTTTAAAAATTTATTAACCTGTCCTCTGTATTAAGATAAGTTAATGGTAAGATAATTTTCTTTTGCTTACTCTTCTACTAAAATTTCTGTATTTTGTAATAAAAATATTCTAACCTGTTAATGATTATTAACTGTCAAAAACGATTAATTTTAGTTCAGAATTGTTCCAGATCATCTAAAGAACTGATCTATATAAAAAGGAAAGAATAAATTTTAAAATTCTATTTATTATCATTCGTTTTCTGAGATGGGATAATTTGGGGGGTATGGTTAGGCTCAGCCTAAGCATTGTATGATGGACAAATTTTCGATTTCTGTGTTAACTTTGGTATATTTTTAATTAGTTATATTTTATAATAAAATGATGAAAGAATTACATTTATAACACTAGGAAGTGTAATTTTAACATTGCAAAACAATTTATTTTACATTTTATTTTCTAAATGTAGTTTAGAAAGAGAAGAATGATAAAAAAAAGGTTTATACGTAATAATAACAACTATAAAAAACACAGAGTAAATTGAACATAAGAAAGAAATCTCAAGAAAAAGAAAGTCATAACATCCAAAAGGCAAAATAGTTATAAAAAGAAGATAATATAAAATTCATTTATGAAGAAAAAAAGCAAGATTCATGAATGGAAATTAATTACTCTTCAAAAAATTTAACACTATTTCTTTAATTTAAATATGTAAAAAATATTATTTGGAAAGAAAAAGTAACCACCTTGCATTAACTCCTCAATAAATCATCGTAGAAGAAATTATTGATACCTAACGATTTAAAATAAAGTCTACTTTTATAAGATGTATTTAAAATTTGCTTAGGGGGGGGGGGGCATCTACATATTAAAACATACTCTAATTTTATTTTATTTTTTTCTATAGAAGCACCAAATTCTGAAAGTGTAAATGAACTCAACACCCTTCAATTATCCTTTGTGATATTAATACAATAGTTTTCTGAGAAATTAATTATTTTAAAACTAGCATATTTTAGAGACTATATCTAAATTGATGCTCAATACTTGATTCTTGACCAATAGAGCCCCCTTCTTAATCAAGGCATCGTAGGCACCACTCATTAAGTCATTGAAGAAAGCCAGGATAGAAGACATACATAGCACATAAGAGGTTTCGGTACTACTTGGATATCCTGTCGATCCATTTCGCCAAGTTATAGGTATCACGAAACTATTAGCCAAGTTATACAATTTGACATAATTTTTATTTTAAATAGTAAAATAACAAATCAATTAGTAAAACTAATAAAAATGCAAGTAAAAGGTAGCATTTAAAATAACTTGATGACGTAACAAACATATGTTTCATGTTTAATATCAAGTAAATGTGATAAATAAGGAAATCCATAATTGGCATTTAATCTTAGATTTCAGCAATAGATTTTGGGTCGAAGGGATAACCAAGTACTACCAAAGTTTCAACATATCCTGTCATTTCTATCATAGATAAAACCTTAAACAATCATTTTACATTTTTTAAGCATAGTTTTAAAATTACTTGGCCTTTATTTATCTCCATAATTGTAGCTAAGTAATACAATGAAGTTACATGATGATTTATACCAGAGATTTTACAAACACTATGGTCTAAAATATTGAGCCCATACAGAAAAGTTAAATGCATTTTAGTCAAGCCTCGCACAATATAAACATTTGCTTACATTAAAATTAGGTTTAAATGGTAAAGTTTAACCCTAGAACTGCAGAAAATTTTACTCTAGTAATTAAAATATTCCACATCAAAATATTTATTTTAAACTATTTAGCTTATTTTTGGTTGGTTTAGAAATTAAATTTATTTCAAAGAAATTTCTGATTTATATTTACCTGTTAGCTGGTTAATATTTAAGAAAAACCCATTCTATTTTGGCTAAAGAAACTAGTGATATAACAAGCACATGCAGTAAATCTAATTTATATTGGAAAAAAATTATTTGCTTACATTTGACTAACACAGCCACAATCCTTCTGGATTTCTCAGTTTCATATTCTGCTGTTTTTGGTGCCATATTTTCCCTCAACAGTTTCTTCCAATATCTGATCATAAACTTCAAGGATGCTAATTTTTTTAAACTTTTTTTTGTGATTTAGTAACATATTTTTAGAAATTTTGTGTTGTGTTTAGAGATGTAAATTTTTCGGAAAAGTTGAAGTGGCGGAAAAAAACTGGTTTTTACCATTTTTTTTCGAAAAACCCCCAGAAAAATTGGAAAAATTGATTTTTCATAATTGTTACTCTCAAATAAATTATGTTTTTCTAGAGAATATGAAATAATAAACTTTTTCATTTATTTCTATTATAAATGGAAATTATTTTAACTTTATATAACTATACTACAAAAAAAGAAAAAAAAAGCAAAGCTTAGTCTTAAAAGTTTAGTTTCCCCACCCCCCACCACCCTCAGAATTTTTATAATACTTTCGGGCTTTATTTAATGCTATTGTTTGTTGTATCATGTCTCTGTTGAAATGATTTTTCAGTTATATGTTCAATTACTAACTGATCTAATGTAAAAACTCGAGCCAATATCTCTGCAGTTTGGAATGAAATTAATTATACATCCCATTTACATAAGTATTGCTTTTAAGTAAATGATACTAGTTTAAAGAAACAAATTATTGCAGTTTTGTCATTATTATGAATATCAATATTCAAATCTTCCATTGTTTAAAAATTGTGTATTTTTACAATATTACATTATTTTTCTAGCAATCATAATTTTATTTCCTTTAAAGAATGCGTTTAGTTTTGGTATAGCTGTCCAATCTGGACTCAAAAAAGTTTTGATTAAGTTTGATAATCTAAATTCAAAGAAAACTAAGCTTTAGTTTGGCTTACTCAGATCCGCATTTAAAAAACAGCATAGGATAGGATTTATTGACTATTAGATTTTTATTCACTGAAATTAGGAAAATATTTTAAAGAAAAGTTTAATTAAATGTAAAATTCCTCGTTTGATCCTGAAATCTAGTATCCCATTCTTGAGTAAGAAACCAAAATTCAATAATGTTTCCATATGGTAATTTCATATTACTAAGAGTGGCACTCAAAAGTTATGAAAAGAGAACACTACAAATAGAAAATGTGAGGAATGAACAAAATCAGTTACACACAGAGATAAACTTCTGCTATGCTTCAGACAACTACTAAAATTCAAAGATTAATCAAGAAGGAAGCATAATTTCGAACATGGTTACTTGTAATGAAATATGGATTTTTTTTATTGCAATTGTACGTTTCTAATGCAAACTGCCCATGTTTGCTACATTATTGTATGTTATGAAGGGAAATGGAGGTCAATTTCAGATTCAATCTCTGAAAAAAAATTCAATTAATCAGCTATAGTGAAAGCATGAAAAGTGCAGCATAGTAGTGCCACCTATAGAGCAATTTACACAAAACACTAAACATAATTGACTGAATCTGCAGTTTGATGAAATATTGTCTTTTAGTTCTTGAGATAGAGCAATTGCGATAATCATGAATAATGCAGCATATGCAGCACCATCTGTTCTCGAATTTATATCAAAGTGTAACTGAATGTAAAGTTTTGTGAAATTATGTGGATCAGCTTTTGAGATAGAGAGCCCATAAAATTTTTATCACATACAGACTTACAGAGTGACAGGTATTTTCCAAAAAACACCAAATCGTGTTCAGGACCTTCTAAAATAGTAAATCCACCAAAAACTGAAAGTCAAAATTTTTACGAATTCAATAATTACTTCTTGTAAATATAGAAGAAAGTAATAAATGCATGCTTCAACTTTTATGTTAAATTTTTAATTTCATCATTTCCATTAATCTGTATAATATTAAAACAATTTTGCACATGAATTCGTTTTTACCAAGAGAAGTTGCATTTAATTATATATCTAGATTTTTTTCATGTAATCCTGCTTTTGTGAAATTATGAACTTTATGTATATGCTTGTACAAAATATTATCAGAATTTGTAAATTAGAAATTATTACTATATTTAGATATTTTTAATAAGGTTATTTATACATATGATGCAACTTGATAAGATACAGCTGCTATATGTTGACTTAAGTTTAAAATATTTAAAGTTTTCAATTAGGTTTATTAGTATAAAAAGTATTTAAATATTTTTCCCAGTTAGTTTCCCAGTTTCTCTGCTCAACCAATAACACTTAATATTTTTCAAAGAAACTGTAAAGTTTCAATAAGTTGTTTAAAGTTGTCAAAATATTTTGAAGTTTATTTAAATATGTATTTAAATGTTCAATATATTGTTTTTGAATGTTAATTACTTACTAAAAGGAAGCTGGACTTTAATTGGTGTAGTACAAAGTGTGATCTTTAACTAAGCTTGTCATGCAACATCACAGTTTGCTGTGTTGACATTATGGAAATGGTTGGTTGGATTCATGGTTGAATGAGTGAGTGGTATGAAAATCTTTTCAATTCAGTTAACCTGTAGTTAATTGGTTTTGCAGTTTTTCTTTACTAATTAAATTTACATATTAATCTTCAACTGTATATTTTAACCTCTTTTCTTTTATCTTCAGTTATGGTTGATACACCCAGCTCACACCAGAAATATGGATTTAAGTATGATTGATACCTAGAGCAGACCCACCATTATATGGCATGATTTTTCCCCCCTTCAATCATTGCATTTATGAAATACTTAATTTAGAGATTAAACTTTTTTCTGAAATGTCTACTTTCAAGAGAAATATTGTAAAGGGTCTTATGTTTCAATGTAGAAAAAATGTGAAGGATCCTTTCAAGTCTTCTCAAACCGATTTCTGCTGAGAAATCAGATTATCCTCATTAACATTTTCACGTGGGACACTCAACATAAAATAAATAGAATAAAAACTATAAGAATGTAGATATTACAAAATTTTCAATATGTTATTTTAAAAATAAAATTTCAATTTTTCCAGTTGGAAAAACTGGAAAATAAGCCTTCGGGGGAAAAAAACTGAAAAAAAAACCGGTTTCTTCCCAACTTTTCCGTTTGTTTTCCGAGCATTCCCATCTCTATTTGTGTTAAAAAATAATGTTGAGTTGCTGTTTTTTACTTCAAATGCAATTTATTTCAGGTGGTTCGAAAGAGTTTTAGAGCATTCTCCAAATTCAGCAGCAAGCTCTCAGATTTTAGTATGCGAATTAGGTTCCACTTAAGCTTTGGATGTCAGATTGTTAAAAAACAGAACATCATCGACTACCTCGTCACGCACTACTCTCCTTCTATCAATGAATTTTCTGTAAGCATTATTAACCCATTCGGGTCTGGTGTACTGTTAATAGTACATGTCTTTTAATGGAGTATTATTTTGTTTTAAGAAATGCTTTTGATACCCTTTACACATAATTTTAGTATATGTCTATGCATTTATTATATGGTATCAATTTTTGTAGGCATTTAGTAATAATAATAATTATTATTATTTACTTAATTCTCTTTTCGATGTTTGCGATTCTTTTATTTTAAACATATATTTAACTCTGTAAATTTAAAATAAAAGTTACTTTCCTGAAAGAATCATGCGTAAAAAAGTACAAAAAAGTATTAGAAATTTGTTATATCAGTTAAATCTAATAGTAATACAATATTTTCTAAACATCTCTAAAAATGCTTCGTTAGCCTATTGTCCTGTGAAATTTAATTAAGTAGTACGCAAAACAACAACAATCGTTATTCTTCAGACTGTGAAATACTCGTTGAATAATAATTAATCTATATGGATTGCTAGTGTTAAAGTTATTAACATAAAAGTAATTATTTCTAAAAATTAAAAAAAAATTCGCAACCGAAAGGATTAAACTGGACATTCACAAGTCACAGTTGTGGTCATTTCAGTTGACTGAGACATTTTTTCTGCGGGAGGGATTTTTGCAGCTCTGGAAAGAGCACTTTGAAATTACGGAGGGGGGGTAGCACTTCTAGGCGATTATTAAGCATAAAATCCTAAAGGTTCGGGGGAGAGGTTTCGATGCTTTGTGTGGGTATCCTCTAAATTTTATTCTGTAGTGTAATCAATGTGAAACCCGTTTTTCATGTTTTTCGTATTACAGTAAAACCCCGATAATTGGATTAACTGGGACCAGACCCAATCCGGATTATCAGGAGAATTTTAAAAAAAATGAAATAAAATAAAACATACTTACAAAAATTCACCTTTATGTTAAACTTATTGAATATTTACCGACAGTAAAAAAGTTTACTTTGCTTAATTCTTCCAAAAAGATTTCAAAAAAAAGTTTTTTTTATTCAGAATACGACGACGAAACAAGTTAATGTTATAGCAATTAGCCAATCGCTTCTAAAACTTTAAAAAAATGACCAAATTGATCCGGATTAACGGGGTCCGAATTTGCGGGGTTCTACTGTATTTTAAATTTGTAGAACAATTACAAACATTTCCATAGTTCTATAACTGCCTTAAAAGTCTCATACAATGGGAAGAAACAAAATTACAATACTATAGAAGTACATAAAAAATCTGACCTTGAAAATGCATTAAATTATTTAAAAATATCTCTGGTAGAAAAAATCAATGCCAAAAATTGTCATTATTTTGTAAAAGCCCAGGTTTACGTCAAAACCTTTCAATATCCCTGCTTTTTCTCTAAATATCAATCAGACTCAAAATAAAAGAATTCAAGCGATGAAGAAAAATTGATTTGTGGAGATATTCTTCAGAATTCTCGTGAGATCTCTCTACATCGAATAGCCAACCTTGACAAGCAATGTGTATGATTAAAGATAATATATCAACGTTTTCTGTAGCAAGGGATTCTGCTACTAAATAATATTTCAGATTTCTTAAGGTAATTTAAAAGGGATAGTAAAAATTCACAAATAACCAGTTTAAGAATAAAGTCGCTTTTATTAATTCCGGGTAGCATATTACGTTATAATACTAGAGCTTGAGATTAAACACTTGTCTAAAATGACATTTTCATGGGTTTTTTGTCATTCGGATTTAGTAGTTTCGAGTGTTGTTGATTGCACAATTCAGAAACCCAGATACTCTGTTTGAGGGGGGGGGATATCCATAGCATCCACATGTCTATGCCACTGATTACATTATTTAATACCAGTGTAAGTTATATTAAATGATACAGGTTGTTTCAGCAATAAACATTTACATTAGATAAAAAAATTCTGAAATCCGAAGAATTCCTTACTGAACACATTTACATATTAAAATTCCATAGGCACAATAAAATTTTATTTTTTCTCTATTCTTTTCTAAACGTATCATGGTTTCCTAAGATACTATAAAGCTGCGGAATTTTCTCCCCCAATTCACTTTATATTTTATTTATAATAAGTTATTTATTTTTAAAATGTTGCTGTTTATTTTATGTACAATTTAATCTTTATACTGTTAGGAAAAATATCTGACATACCTTTGATTCCGCTAACTTCACATAATTGGGATTCTACTGCAGTTTTTAATAGTATGGTATATGTTTTATTAATATTTTCCATTGATTTTAAATTTTCGTGGTAATTTTTTTAATTAAATGTAAAAACTGATATTCATTTTATTTTCTTGCAGATGCATAAAGCTATTAATCTAATGCATCACAACACTCAAACTAACTTCAATGTGTAAAACAAATGCAGCAAAATATTTCTTAACAGAACTTTCTGAAAAAGCAGCTTCTAACTCACAGATAGGAAAACCCTTTATTTGTGAGTTATGCAAGAATTTCTGGCTAAACAGTCTTTTTTGTGTGAGGTATGCAGCAAAGAATTCTCTCAGAAGAGCCATTTAAGTGTCCATCTGTTAACTCATACTGGTGAGAAACCTTTTGAATGTGAAGTATGCAACAAGAAATTCTCTCAAAAGAGCAATTTACGCAGCCATCTGTTAGTTCATACTGGTGAGAAACCGTTTGTGTGTGATATCTGCAAAAAGAAATTCTCTCGAAATGCAGATTTAAAGAAGCATATGTTAATTCATACTGTTGAGAAATCATTTGTGTGTGATATCTCAAAAAGAAATTCTCTCGAAATGCAGATTTAAAGAAGCATATGTTAATTCATACTGGTGAGAAACCTTTTGAATGTGAAGTATGCAACAAGAAATTCTCTCACAAGGGCCATTTTAACAGCCATCTGTTAACTCATACTGGTGAGAAACCTTTTGAATGTGAGGTATGCAACAAGAAATTCTCTCAAAAGGGCAATTTATGCAGCCATCTGTTAGTTCATACTGGTGAGAAACCGTTTGTGTGTGATATCTGCAACAAGAAATTCTCTCGAAATGTAGATTTAAAGAAGCATGTGTTAATTCATACTGTTGAGAAATCATTTGTGTGTGATATCTGCAAAAAGAAATTCTCTCGAAATGCAGATTTAAAGAAGCATATGTTAATTCATACTGGTGAGAAACCTTTTGAATGTGAAGTATGCAACAAGAAATTCTCTCACAAGGGCCATTTTAACAGCCATCTGTTAACTCATACTGGTGAGAAACCTTTTGAATATGAAGTATGCAACAAGAAATTCTCTCAAAAGAGCAATTTATGCAGCCATCTGTTAGTTCATACTGGTGAGAAACCGTTTGTGTGTGATATCTGCAACAAGAAATTCTCTCGAAATGTAAATTTAAAGAAGCATGTGTTAATTCATACTGGTGAGAAACCTTTTGAGTGTGAGGTATGCAACAAGAAATTCTTTCACAAGGACCATTTAAGCAGCCATCTGTTAGTTCATACTGTTGAGAAACCGTTTGTGTGTGATATCTGCAACAAGAAATTCTCTCGAAATGCAAATTAAAAAAAGCATTTGTTAATTCATACTGGTGAGAAACCTTTTGAGTGTGAGGTATGCAACAAGAAATTCTCCCAAAAAGGCAGTTTAAGCAGCCATCTGTTAGTTCATACTGTTGAGAAATCGTTTGTGTGTGATATCTGCAAAAAGAAATTCTCTCGAAATGCAGATTTAAAGAAGCATATGTTAATTCATACTGGTGAGAAAACTTTTGAATGTGAAGTATGCAACAAGAAATTCTCTCACAAGGGCCATTTTAACAGCCATCTGTTAACTCATACTGGTGAGAAACCTTTTGAATGTGAGGTATGCAACAAGAAATTCTCTCAAAAGGGCAACTTGAGTACCCATCTGTTAACTCATACTGGTGAGAAACGATTTGTGTGTGAGATATGCTGCAAGAAATATTCTAAAAACCAGGATTTAACCAGGCATATCTTAAAACACACTGGTGAAAAATCTTGTATGCGAACTATGAAACAATAAATTCTCGCAAACGTGTGAATCAAGCAATCATCCTGTCAATTCATAGTGGGGAGAAACCTTTTATGTGTTGATATGCAACTAGAATTTTTCTCAGAAGTATTGTTTAATTCATATTGAAGAAAAACATTTTGTGTGAGAGATATGTGTTTTTAAAAAAGATTTGTGGATCTGTTCATCTGTTAATGTTATAACGACGAGAAATATGTTATGAAAGATAAAAAAAAATGAACTCCAAAAAAGCTATCTAAAAGCTACATTTTGCTCCTAAAATTTGTTAATTGCAGATAACTAATCGTACCGTACTCCAGAAATACAGAAATAATTCTTTCCATTTATTATAATGCAAAAAAAAACTGTGACACACAAAAATTTGCCTATTAAACCAGTAAATCAGCACATCAGTTACTATACCATAAGCCATGGCAAACACAATTTTATTTTTATCATTCTTTATGTTACCTGAAAAATATTACATATCTCTGTTTTTACACTTATAAGCTCTTGATACAATTTAAGTGAAAATAAAAACCTTTGTTATACCTGATTTCCCACAATAAAGTTCTTTGATGGTAAAATAGATTTTCTAGATCAATATTTAAGCTGAAAATAGAAATTTTTGAAAGGGAATGGTCCCCAGACTTACCCATAATATTGAAAAAAAATATGCGTGTGTGTGTTTCATACATTAGTTGATAATTTAAATAATAATAACTGTCTGATGAATTTTTAAGGAATGAGTAAAGGTTGGTAAAAGTGTTTTTAAATTTTGCTTATCTCATCAGAATTTAAAAAAATATCCTTAATGTTATGTCATTTCTGATAGCTTAAGTAATTTTTTCAGTTCCTAAATCACTTATTCTGGTTATTATTTTATAAAGGAATAGCAGTGTGGTCTGATTTTTAAATGGCAGTAAATACTGTAGACTCCCTTAATCCTTTATCTACCCGACGGTACTTATAAGTATCATTAAAAGAACTTACTATAAAATTCTTTTAATGGTATATTACTATAGTTATAATTATTATAGTTGAAATACTGTTGAGTTACAGATACATTACTTTATCTTGTTCTAAAAGCATTATTGGTTACACAAAACAAAAAAAAATTAACCTTTTCAAGGTTATGAGTGCGTATTCGCGCGCAGAATGTTGCTCTTCTAAATCGTTATGGACGTTTATACGCGCTCAGAGTATTAATTTTCTAAATGGTTGAAACCGCGTTTACACGGTCAGCAATTGTTGCCTCGAAATGGTTAAAGGAACTTATTTGCATTTGTGCATTTCCCCCGTTGTTCGAGTCTGGGATTATAGAATAAGTATTAAATATTTAAAGAAAGCGCTTTTTCAAACATTTCTTTCTTCGACCGCACAATAGGTGTACTTAGATATACCATTTGTCAAGTTGCTTATTGTAGTCTAATGCTTTAGAGATTTGGTTAAAAGTGCTTAGAGAATGACGTTTTCTATAAATGGTTAAGAATGGCATTCTATTGCAAAATAAATACTAATGTAAATCCAAAACACATACAAGTGACGAGTTTTAGTTTCGTTGGGTGAAACTTGACGAATTCATAGAATGTTAATGTTTACATATTTCATTTTATTATTCTTTTCCATAGGATTATATTTCACCATAATAACATATTTTTTAAACATTTGCATGCTGCGTTTATTAAATTTGTTATTTGGAGGAATACATTATTTTCTTTTCATGTTCTTTTTACAAATCATTTCAATGCTTTTCATTTAACTATAATACTAAATATTTAAATCTGTTTTTTATAGTATTATTATCATTATTATTATTATTTTACGTGAATCACCTTTGCTGTGAAATAACATGTAAAATAAATTATCACTAATTATTGTTAATGAATTTAAAGAAATATTACATGTTAAAAAATATTTTTTTATTTATAACTATCGTTCGAATTTCATTCGAATTCTGATGTAACTTTTAAATTATACTGTGAAAACGCATATAATGATTCTGAAGGGATTAGAAAAAGTACCGAAATAGATAGATTACCATTATATCTGGTTAAATTGTTAACCTTTTGCTACGCAGGGCAAATTCATTCCTTAAGTGTTGAAATTAATCACTGTTACCAGAATTTGAAGACAACTTTATTTGTAAATAAGAAAAAGCTATATTTCACGCTTTAAATGAACCGTAATTTTTTTACCGAAATTCCAATGTCAATGTAGCGTTTGGAAATTAAAATTTTGTGATTTCATAGATATACCACCGTGCCGCAAGATGTTAGATTTTAATCGGTTTCTCCCCATATAACGTAACATTTAAAAATCATTACCGAAGAAAAGTAAAATACTTAAAAGCGGAGGAAAAAAAGATAAACAAATATTTATTCCAAATCAGATTTTTAAATATTTCTCAAAAAATATAATGTTCAAATAGAAATAGTTTAAATATTTAAATCAATATACGACCAAGCATCAACATTTCAAAGGTTCAACATAAAGACACAATACATATAGCTTACAATAGCACAAAAAATAAAAATAGATATTGCTACTTAATTATGTCATATTTTGATTAAAGAGTTCAGTTCCTTACAGGAATTCTCGCTCTCTCTCTCTGATGAAGCAACAGGACATATTTTTATATTTAGGAGCAGTGAATTTTCAGATTATTAATGTTTAGCTGCTTAAGATTTGAACAATATTTTTATTCGCCATCAAAGGTATTACGTTATTTGTGGTTCTCGGAGACTCTCTTATGTTTGCGCTGCATTAAAATTTAGGGGGCTTCAGTTTTTAAAAAAATTCAATATAACAAAAATTATATGACATTGCTCACGAACACAAAATTTCATTGCGTTGTGACAATTTGATCATTTGTTATAACAAAAATTTTATGATTCTACTATTCGGCTTTTATGAAAATTGGAGGAGGGACGGATATATAAAATAATAATCGCCTCTTGTACAGTTTTATGAGGAATATAATCATAGATATTATACTCCCCCTCCTGAGAAGAGGGACAATGGTAAATTAAAAGAAACTCATTCGATCTGATGTTTATACTCTTCGAAAACATCCTGATAAAATGTTACCGTCTAAAGCCGTTATAGATTTGGAATTTGTATTCTCCCTCGCACACACACAGCCGCCATCCCCTAAAAACAAGGGAGACTCAAGTTAAAAAATATATTAAAAATGCCTAGTTTTATATTCTAATTATCCGCACTTTACAAAATTTTATGATTTTTGCAATGCCAGGTATAGAGATAACATTTAAAGCCCCCCCCCCGCGCCTTTCTGTCCCGAGAGAGTAAAGATTCCAAATTTCAAAAAATCACCTCAACCTAGTGTTTCTATTCTACTTTGTTGTTTACGTACGTTATGTACGTTTATGTTCTATATTGTTATCAGAGTTATCTAAATACGTGATTTGTAAATAGGTACGCTTTTTTTCCAGAAGGATTTTTTTCCACCTATCAATGCATGCAGATTATTATAGCGTGAAACTAAATTATGAAAATTTTTGACAAAGATGTCAGTTGCTTTCATGATTTCTCTTTTTTTCTGTTCAAATAAAATTACATTTTTTTATGTATAGGAACAAGTAATTTTCAGATTTTAATACTAATGAAGTTTAAAAGTATTAAGTGACTGTTATTTCATAATACATTATTTAGCAAAGAATGGATCTTATAAACTATATGTAACTTAATATTTATGCGTGTTGGTCAATAAAAAAACTCACATTATGAAATTTTTATTAACTAATATTAAATTTAGAGATTACATAAATTTTTAGATTCTCCAATTGTGAACTTTTATTTTCTTAATCATTAAAAAGCCTATTTGAATAAGATAAAAAGTCTAAAATTTTATTAATTTCATTGTCTGTTTTTTTTTCTAAGAAGATTTAAACTAACTTAAAATCAACAAGCATTAAAACAATTATTTGTTTCAAGGACTAATTGTATTATAAAGATATTATAATTAAAATATGAGTATATTATTAATATACAATAAATAAAAATAACAGTATATTATTAAAGATATAAAGATTGTCATTTTTCTACCCCACCCCCCACCCAAAAAAAAAAAAAAAAAAAAAAAAAAAAAAATTCATGCTATATTTTCTTCTGTTAAAGTCTTGTGAGATTTTAACGTTTAATAATTAAAGTATAGATATTTATAATATTTTGTTTTGGAATATTAAATATCAATTTAAGGATTCTTCTCTTTTAAAGTAATTTAATTTTGTTCTCACCATTCTATCAGTATAAAAATTTTATATGCAATAATAAAGACATCAATTAGATTGTTGTTTTGATGGATGTCACACTAAGGGTTAGTATGTCCACCCCCACATCCCACACTGTATTTTCTTGTGATTATAATTAAATATATAATATTGGACTTTTGCTTACGAAATAGTTTTAATGTTATTAAAACATTTTGAAGAAAATCAGTTGTAATATTTCTAATAGTTATCTTGATATTTTTCTTACTATGAATAAACTGGGGGCTTCATTTTGAATAAAAATATTCCAGAATCTGAACAGCAACTTTCATAAAAAGCATACAAAAATAAATGACAAGATGCTTGTCACATGCTTATCTTACTACACATTTTTTGTTATGTACTTTTAGCTTGATGTTAAAAAAATAATTCAAAGTATCATTCACTATTTTATTGATTTCAATGAATGGAATAGTGCATAATTTTAATAATTTAATTTGTAATGGGTAATTTTTGTTACAGGTCTGATAAATGATAGAGGCAAGGGTACAACTACTACTTCATTATCCCGTCGATAAAAAAACTATCATCAAAATATAGAATTAAATGCCAATAATTGATGATCGTAAATGTCCCCATTCACTTGATATTTAACACGGTACACGTGTTTCACATCATCAAATGATTTTTAATTTCATTCTTTATTTATTTTTTTATTAATGTTTTACTAACTTAATTGTACTAAATTGGATTGTTAATTGAATGTTTTAACGTCTTGTAAAGTTTTATTGTTTTAAAACTTTTAACATTTAGCATCTATTAAATATTAAATTTGTTTTGAATTATTATTAATATTATTTACTTAATTTATTAAGAATAGGAAGTTTCAGCTTATAATGTAGAATTTTTATACATGTTTTATTTTTAGTTCAAATTATTTCATATATAAAATGATATTCTATTGATTTCTTTTTGTTTGAGACTATAAAGTAAGTAAAAAATGAATGTCACCATATTTGATAATTACTTGAAAAAAACATTAGCTTTTTTAGACATTGATAACAATATTATTGAGGAGGGGGGCGATGATGTTAAGAGTGATGTCGAAAATTACAAAAAAGTTAATGATAAAGATCTATGAATCGTAAGTCAATTATTACAAAAAATAATTCAAAATATATAAAATCCACTGTCAATTTCAAAGAGTTTTTAAAAATTATAGAAAAAATGCATAACTAGACAATATGATTAACTATTTATAAAATTTATAAGAAATACAAGTGAAATTGAGTTCATGCTGAACATATGGACAGAAAAGAGGCAAAAAATTCATTTTGATACCGATTGTAAATATGTTAAACAAGTAAGTAGAATTTTATGGGAGAAAAAAATAAATTTACTGGCATGTAAAGAAATAAATTTTGCATTTTTATCAATCTAAATATGGAAAATTCAGATTGTTTGTTTCTATGATTTACATGCTCACCTGCATATGTAATCTATATCTATGATGAAATATTCGAGTTCTGTAGTACTTAAGAATGTATAATTTGATAGTTTAATGTATGAATTTTTGTACTTTTTAAAGAAATGAAACTTGTGAATTCCCATACTTAATTCAAAATTAAAATTTAGGGCTATTTATTAAAAAATGGTTGTTTTATCAATGGTTATTTTATTAATGGTTGTGTCTTCTTTTTGTTCTTAGATTCAAAGTTAGGTAAAACTCTTTTACTGAAGTCCCATAAGTCATTTCCTTGGATGAAAATGTCTACAATCTCTCCATATTGGTAATTTGAAAAAGTTTCTGTTATCATCCGAAACTAATTTTTTACTTTCTTCTATCTTAAATAGAAGAAAGTATTGTAATCGAAATTTTTTTCAATTTCCGGTTATCGACAGATTTACACAATTTAGAGACCAGAGATTCCAAGAAACATGTTTGTACAAAATGTCTGTGTGTCCGTATGTCGCCATTCTACCATCAAACAGTGTATGAAGATATGCATAGAGATGAACCAAATTTTTTGTGAATGTTTTTGGCTGAGATAAGGAGGTACTCTTTCAATTTTAAAATATTCTGCCAGAAAGGGGCGTTGCAATCGCCATTTTTGTGCCATATTTAATATTGTACCGACCAAAAGTGTATGAAGTTATGCATCGAATTGAACCGAATTTTTTGTGTAAGTGTATAGCTATAGTTAGTTCATCATCCCTGAATTAGAAAAAAAATCTGCTGGAAGGGAGTGCTGCAATAGCAATTTTTATGGCATTTTCAATATTGCACTCCCAAAAGTGTATGAAATTAGGCCTAGAATTGAACTAAAATTTTTGTGTATGATTAATTTCTGGTATGGCACTTAGGTACTCCCTGAATTTGAAAAAAAAAATCTGCCCATCGGCTCGTGCAGTGACGGAAACTCGTTTTTACTCCAATTAATGTACTGAAGCAGAAATTTAAGATGAAAATCAAAGTTGGTGTAGCATTGAATTAAAATTATTAAAGCATTAACATGAGTAACTATTTTTTTAAATATTAAAATGTATGTATGAGATATATAAAAGTTTTGGGATTGGCACATCCAACTAGTTTCACTTAAGAAAATGTCATCAATCACAGAAGCAATTTCTTCCTCTAATAAACAGCTCTTAGATCCTCAAAATGGTGATAAGAAAAACGTTCCTCCCTTAATGCAGAAGAAAAAAAGTTTTATTTGTAAAGTATGTTCTAAAACATATTCTAAGAATAACCCCACATAGCATGCATGTTCACAGTGACGTCACAGTGACGTCACTGTGAGTCACTGTGGTCACATCACATCTGTGACCAAAATGCCACCGCTCAGTGACGTCACATTGTGACTGAAATGTGACGTCACAACTGTGACCAAAATGCCACCCCTCAGTGACGTCACATTGTGACTGAAATGTGACGTCACATCTGTGACCAAAATGCCACCCCTCAGTGACGTCACATTGTGACTGAAATGTGACCTTTTTAGAAAATTAAAAAATATATACAAAAATTCTTCAACAGATCCCTCATAGCATGCATGGTCACAATGACGTCATTGCGAGTCACTGTGGTCACATCACATCTGTGACCAAATTACCACCACTCAGTGACGTCACATTGTGACTCAGATGTGACTTTCTTAGAAAACTTTAGAAAATTTCAAAAATTCTTCAAACCATGTTATTTACTGGCAAAAAACTTGTTTTCTGGCATTTCAGAAGAATATTGTGCCATCGCTGTTATGTCACACGTTACATGCACTGCGTGTAACGTGTACGTCATATCACATATGTGAGATAAACCTCCCATCATATGAAACTAAGCACCCAGCAATGAACCTATCAGTGAAACTTCCATTTAAGGAAATTTCTCGTTACACTTAAATGCTTCGTTATGAAAAAAATATCGTTGAATAGAAATCCACGAAAACTCATGAAATTAGTATAGTAAGCTACAAATAAAAATGGAAGTATTATAAATGTTATAAAACTGTGTTTTAATTTGGATAGTAATTTTTGTTATGCAATATAGCCACATAAAAAAAATTCATTAGTATAATATCTAAAAAACCACGTAATAAAGGAAGGGAAACAAAAACTGAATCGCAGCGTTCTATTTCTCGTTTTCTCGTGTATTTCAAATCGAAAAATAAAAAAAAAATTGGAATATTACTTTGTGTGCAATTTCTTATGAAAGATACAATCATAAAAACTTTCGCATCTTTTTTAAGTATTCAGAGAATGGACCTATAATATTTTCATGGAATTAGAATCCCTTTCTTAGCATATCGAAAAATTTTCGCATTTTTCCCTTTTTATTTAAAAGATAAAATAAATACATAATTTCAATTCATACAATCCGCTGAAATATATTCACCAATCAATCTTAACAGCAATCTATCCTTTTGAATATTGTGCACTCACGGAAGTGCAACAAATTTTTCTAAGTAGAATTTTTTTTAATTTAAATGTTAATTGCGTTCTAAATGAAGGTTCAACAGAAAATTAAAAAAGTAGATAATTTCATTAAATATGGGCTTCGTTAAATGAAAGTTCCAGTATTTCGAAACTAATTGAAAGTAAAATAGAAATGCGTGAAAAAAAATTTTAACTCAAAATTTTAATTAGGGATACCCTCATAAAACTAATGCGCATGCGCATTCAACTTATAAATCTTCGAAGCTCAAACAACCAATAATAACAAAAAATCACCTGCTTAAAAAATATCGTTTGGCAACGACCAGAATAGTTGACACTAATGTATTTATTCTTTAGAATATTAGGCAGCTGCTCTAGTAACTTTGTTATGATGTTATGTGTGTATATTTAGTACGTAAGTTGAAAATTTTTAAAAAGTTATGCAGAAATGCTATCAGTTGACTTTTTATATTAAATGTCGGTCCGAAAAAATACAATTTCAGTGGCGTTTCGTTAATATGAGCGCGCCAATGTCATTGTACTTCATTCGGACATTCCGACTTCGAAATTATCTTCCCTATTTGGATTATGAAACTGGAATTAGAGGATAATGCCGATAAGAAAGAGGTAAGAAAATGTTATTTTCCCTGTTTTTTTTATAATGATTTCTGTTAATTTCGTAAAAAACATGTTATAAAAGGAATAAATATCATATTAATTTAACTTTTTTGAATTCACTTACCTTAGTAAATTCAATAAATTTAACATTTATTTTGTTGAAATACGGAACAGCATGTCAACGATTTGAAAATAGTTAATAATATTATTTTTAAAATGCACTTTAATCACATTTTTTAATGACATGGTTAAAATCACATTTTAATAAATTAAAAAAATATACACATAATCAAAAGTTAACGTTATAATTAACATATAAAGGAGTTTGGGGTTGTTTAATTGTTGAAAATAGTGATAAATATACTACTTTATGCACTAATATTGCAAAAATACTTTTGTAAAACTTTTTTATTACCTTTCTGAATTTCTCATAATCCCAAAAATTTGATAACTGTAATTCCATGACATTTATTATTTTAAACCATGTATCTAAAATAATTAAGATATTGATTTTGTGGTAATAACAATTATTGATTTTAAAAAATGAGTAATTATCGCATTATTTTATTAATTTTTGATATCTTAATTGTTAAATTGTGTTGAAAATGACAATTTTGTTTCATTAGTATGTGTTCATTAAATCCTGGTTCTAAATAGTCATAAAAACAATTACATGTACACTTT
This sequence comes from Maratus speculifer, assembly GCA_964019185.1. NCBI lineage: Eukaryota > Metazoa > Arthropoda > Arachnida > Araneae > Salticidae > Maratus > Maratus speculifer. The sequence continues at coordinate 358,338,751 of OZ025296.1, forward strand.
TGTGGGATGTACATTGCTGAAATTTTTAGTGTTAGATGTATTTCTATTATTTTCAATAAGATTTTGTGTAATATTGGGAAGTGAGACTGAGAATACTTAAATATTATTAATAGATTCATCTAATACAAAAAAAAAATGAAATCTAACAATTATAACTATTAATAAGGAAACTTAAAAAAAAATCCTTAAGGATGTCCTTTACCGGCACATCTATACTATATGACATATACAATATATATATATATATGAGTTTAACTACGAATTTAAACCGTGGTGTAATCATACATGCGCACAGGCCACTATAGTAAGAAAATAACTAAGCGTAACACTAGAACTAATTGCCTCATCTTCATTTGTATTCGATTTTAAAAAAAAATCTGTATATTACGAATATTGCGCATAAACTTCACGTAGTTTTATCAAAAGATAATTCTATATTATATTTAACAGAATGATTTTAATTGGTAAATTAATCAAACGAATATTAATTTTCCAAAATGAGTAAAAAAGTTTTTAGGTTAGGATTCGAACTAGAGACCCTCGATGTATGCTGGCAATGCTCTTCCAACAGAGCAACATAGCACGCACAATTCACCCGGAGAAATATCATTATATACTCATACGAATAGTATGCATTTATCATACGGGTAGTTTGAAAAAAAATTAAAGTATTATTACATAGGGTTATATATAATAATGATAAGTATGCGTTCGTATTCACTGTATGAATTGTGTGCGTCAGATTCTTCCAGGATAGTTCAGTCGACAAAGTATTGACAATTTGCGCGAAAGACTGCTTAGTTCGAATCCTGACCTGGACACTTTTTCAATCAGTTGGAAAATTACAACAAAAGATAATTAAAAGATATAGGGTGGATGCTCCAGTTTTGGCAACTGAACAAGTTTTGGCCACATTGGAATGATTTACCCTCTATTTAGGCTGTAAATTGATTTTAACAAATTATATGCATTCTTACTCCTTAATCTAACACTCTTTTATCATTTCCAATCCCATTTGTTTATTTTTTGATAAAAAATGACTTGCAAAAAAAAAAAATAAATAAATAAAAAAATGTGTAAAACTATAGTGCGCACTCACATATATTAAGGTTTTTGCTTAGGTAACAAGTTTTCATAATCTTTCAATATTAGGCATTTAACGAACTTTATTTGTTCTTAAACAAATTGCTATGAAGCTTTATGAAGTAGGCTTTCTCTCTGTTGCAATTTCATATTTAAATTAATTATTTTTACAGCTTAAAGTAGGGGTGGCCAAAACTGGTACTTTAAATTTGCTATGTGTACCAGTTATGGCCATGGTGTGGCCAAAAAGGACACAACATTATGCTCCACTTTTGGCCACAAGACTAATTATAGTGAAAATTTCAGCAATATATTTAGAAATGTTTTATGACTTATAAATTTAAAAGTTCAATAAAATTACAGCATGATTTAGTGGTTTCTTGTATTTTTTCAAAACAAAATGAGGAAGTTGCATAACTTTTGCAAAATTTCAAGCACTTGAATTTAGAAATAACAAATAATGTGAAAATCTTTACACTATAAATAGGATTTATTTTAACAAGTTTAAAAAAGACAATTCTGTACTCTTAAAAATGGTCTAAATTAAACACTGTTATAAGATAGCAAGTAAAATTATGGCTTTTCAAAATTCATTGTCTGCTTTTCAAGATGGTTAAGTTTTGTAGTATCTCGTTCTACCTTGCAACACAAGTTTACAGAATGGAGACCAGTTTTTACTATTTTTGAATCTCAAGTAATAGGGTTGTGCTATTTATGATGGCCAATTATCTATATGAGAGATATGGGCCGAAGAGAAGGGGATTGACCTCTGTGAAGGTCTTTCTAAGATCCTAGCCCATATTTACACAAGGAAATCTAAGGTTTGAAGAAAACTAACTCCAAATGATTAGGTTGACAGGCAGCTAAGTACGAGGAATTAAAGTTAAAAATCAGTTGAAAAAAAATGGATTTTAGAGATTGTCAAAATACTATTTCATGAAAAAATGGAATAATTTTAAGATTCTAGTCATATAACTGTAAATATTGGTATAGTATAACATATGATATATATAAATGAAAATATGCAAAATGTTAAAATAAGCTTTTTATGTCCTATAAGTCTTTTTTATGAATTAAATATATTTTTTGTTTTTAAATTTAAATGTTCAGTTAAAATCAGCTTAAGTATATTTTATTTGATGTTTTTATGATTTCATTTAAAAAATTGCAAATCTTTTTTATACAGCAAACAAATATGTGTGTGGTAAAACAGACTTTGCACAAAAATGCTTTATTTTTACTTATTATCAGTTAAAATGTTTGCAAAATTACAAGATATTAGGGTGGCCAAAACTGGTGCAAATTGAAAGAAATTACTTAACGAGTTATTACTCACAATCTAAAATATTTGATAGAAAGTTATTATAATTAACAGAAAGCAACTAAATTTACTAAAGAATACTGTTATTGCGATTCAATATGCTTTATCCAGTCTAAAACTATAAAATTTCCATTTCAACTTTTCTCTTAATGTGGCCAAAATTGGAGCATCCATCCTATATATTTATAGACATCAGGATTATTGGTCAGAAATATTGGCAAGCTGTACAGTTTTAGATATGTGCTGGGATTTGTGGATATTAAAGCGAGTAAAAGTTTTTAAAAAAAAGTTCAAAAAGATTAAACAGTTTGAGCAACATACTACAAAATGTGTGTCAGTTATAAATAAAATTGAAGCTATGCAATTTTCAGCATGTGGGGAAAAATGTATAAATATTTTTGAAAGGTAATGTTTTTCAAATTTTGAAAACAACACCAGAGTCGTAAGGCATGTGAGGTAAATCGAATTTTTAACTTTAATTTAGAAGAAAGTCTCCTTACTGCAGGTAACTATTTTTATATATTATACAGTATTTGTTCATAAATTGTCAATATATGATTTTAGGACTCAAACCCTATTTTAACAGGAACATGGCATGGAGTTATAGTTTCAGCAGATCCTGTTTCTTTTAAATTGTTAGAGAATTGTTAAGAAAAGTTAAATCGTCACAGAATCATCACAGTGTTAACGAAAGTTTTGTCACAAATGATCTACAGCGTGAGTCTAAAATAATGGGACAAACTTTAAGGGAGGTGATAGAGCTCACTATAATAAATAATTATGGCATAGAAATGTATGACTGGAAGTGACGCGTTAAAACGCCACACTAGTCACTGCAAAAGACACGGATTATAATGTTAAGCGTATGGGAGCGTTATTTTCAAATATCTCGCTAAAATTTTAATATTTTCACATATTTTTTTTTCCATAGGGTAGCTGAGGACGACCTGCAACTGGGCTGGTTTTTACTTTTTTGATTTTGGTTACAGATTAAAAGAATAATACTTTAACTTTCAGAACCAGTTTAAACCGGTTCTAAAACTAAAACTATTGTAATATAAAAAAAATATAACCAAAATCGAAAAAGTAAAAATTAGCCCGGTTGTGGATCGTCCTCAGCTATCCTATGGAAATAATATCATGTAAAATATTGAAATTTGAGCAAGATATTTGAAAACAACGCCCCCCCCCCATAGACTTAACATTATCATCCGGGTCTTTTTTGGTGACTGGTGTAGCGTCTTGACGGGTCACTTCCGGTCATATATTTCTGTGCCATCATTATTTGTTATATAATGAGTCCTACCGCTCCCTCAAAGTTTGTTCCATGATTTTGGACTCACCCTGTATTTCACAATTTGGTCACAATGTGACTTGAAAGCATTGTCACTTTCGTCGCAATTTCGTCACAATTTTAATGACAAAATCGTCACAAATGACACACTTTTCACAAATTGGTCACATTGTGACGTCACAAAGTGGTCACAATGTGACGTCACAAACAAGCTCTAAAACGGCCATAACGACTTCACATTTTAGTCATAGTGACTTCACATCGACGTCACGTGACGTCACATCGACGGTCACAAAGTCACAGTGTGACTTCACAACGACGTCACCGTGACGTCACCATGTCTTACGAGACTACCTAAGGAGTTGTCAACTACTATCTCTTATGTAACTACCTATCTCTCGAGTCATACAGGTGAAATTCCCTTTGTTTGTAAAATATGTTCCAAAGCATAATTATCAGTTAAGGAATCATCTCTTGATTCATGCAGGTGTAAAACCCTTTCTTTGTAAAATATGTTTCAAAAATTTTTCTCGTAATTATGATCTAAGAAGACATCTCTCGATTCATATAGGTGTAAAAACCTTTGTTTGTGAACTATGTTCCAAAGCATTTAATGATAAATGCAGTTTAAGAAAACATCTCTTGACGCATACAGGAAAAACTTTTTGTTTGTGAAATATGTTCCAAAGGATTTTCTCAGAAGAGTAATCTAACAAGACATCTGTTGACGCATACAGGAGAAAAACCCTTTGTTTGTGAAATATTTCCAAAAGGTTTTCTCAGAATAGTAATCTAAGAAATCATCTTTTGACACATGGAGGGAAAAAACCGCTTATTTGTGAAATACAAGTTTTAAAGGATTTTCTCGTACCCATTTCTAAGTACCCATCTCTTCACGCATAATAATACTGAAATAGAAAATGCCTTTGTTTGTGAAATATGTTCCACAACATTTTCTTATAATCAATATTTAATAACTCATCTTTTGAAGTATACAGGAAGAAAACCCTTTCTTTGTGAAATATGTTCCAAAGGATTTTCTGATAAAAGTAATTTAAGAACCCTTCTCTTAACACATACAGAAAAAAACCTTTTGTTTGTAAAATATGTTCCAAACGATTTTCCCAGAATAATAATTTAAGAACCCATCTCTTGACGCGTACAAGAGAAAAACACTTTTTTGTGAAATATGTTTCAAAGGATTTTCTCAGAATAGCAGTCGAAGATGGAATCCTTTTGTTTGTGAACTACGTTCCAAAGAATCTTCTGATGCGTGTAACCTAAGATCCCATCACTTCATTCACTTTTGAGAAAGGAAATCTTATCTTTGTGAAATATCTTCCATAAGGTTACCTGAAAATTGTTATTTATGAAATATTTGTCTAAGGAAATAAACAATTCTTGAACATTCTCTACATTTTTATTTCCAAAATTGAGTATAAATCCTGTATTATATCTCATTGGATTTACATGCGCTTTTTATGTTTTTGTTTTTTAAATAAAATTTAAAAAATCTGCACTTCTTCCATAGCTTAGTGTCTTTTCGATAACAAGAAAATAACTGTTTGCATATTCATTAGATTTCAGCAAACCTTTCTTTATGTAAAAACTTTTTGGTAGTTATTTTTTTATTTCACTATAAAATTATTTTTCCGTAAAATAAGAAATTATTCTGACCTAAAATGTTAAATTGTACCTCAATATCTTATGCAGTAGGAAAGACTTTATTGGATTTTACTTTACTTACTTTAGAAAAAATATGAGAAGTGTGCTAAAAATATGCTTGTATGCAAAAAGTATCTTTCTTTTTTGTTAAAATTTCCCAAGCATTTGAATGAAACCCATCTCATTATCAAGGGTGGAGAAATGCTTCATTTTACTCGCCAATAGTGAGTAAATTTTTATTTAGTCTTCATTTAGTCTGGTAAGAATTTATAGTAATTACCCACCGTTACTCATTATCATGTATTCTTTGCACGCATCATGAGCTAAGTATATTTTTAATATATAAATACTTAATTCAATATTTTTCAGCATGAATAGGATCAAATCTTGTGTGTTTGGAAATTTTATCTATAAAACGTCTCTGATATTCTTGATTAAACTTTGTACCCTACCTTATTAAAGTACGAGAAGACCATTGGGATAGGCGTCATGGTTGAGAAAATTTTATAACGGAGTCGTTTTCGTAGCACCATGGGTCATGTAATTTTAATAGAAATGAAGGTTCAAATAGTTTTTAAGTAGTTGAAAAAGTTGGCAGTAAACGAAGTCGCGAAGCTGACAACATTTCACCCGATTTGGCAGTAGAACCGATTTTTAATATTACCAATGCTGAAATGAATACTTGGCATCAGAGGAAATAAAATTTCTGAATTTAGCACTAATATATAATTGTTAATCCGCCGAGAATTTATTGTTTTGTCGAGTTGAATTTAAAGTTCATTTTGACTAACAAGGAAGGTCTCTATACTGGGCTTGCACAGAAAATTTTGAAAATTTTTTTAATTAAACTACTTATGTATGTAATAAAGGATCAATAAAAATTAGTGGCGGAATCACAATATAATTTATGTAAAAAAATAAAAAAAAACTTTCGAATATTTGGCGTGACTATTACGTGATTTGGCGAGCAGCACTTTTCCTCGCCAAAAGCAAACGATTTAATGCAACTGAAAACTGCTAAATTTTTAGAATGCGTGCAAATAGTATTTAATGAATTTAAACATAAACAACGAAAGAGTTTAATATATTATATACATATATATATACACATATATATATATATATATATATCTTGTATTGCGTATATATATTGTTTGTTGCTATAGTTTTTAATTTATCACTGGAAAAATATTTTCATATATAAAAAATCATATTGAAAAAAATTACTTTCATACATTTAAGCGTATTCAAAATTAAAAGCCACGTGTTTCCATAGCAATGAAATTGAATTGACAATGCTCAATTGGCTTAAAACAATTTTAATGAATTTAAATTATGAATTTCGTTTTAAATCGCAAATTTTGATGGTTAAATTTGAATATAAATACATATAAATATCGATATAACAAAATTATACTTAAAACAAACTAAAACTGGCAAAATTAAAGTTATTTAAATTATATTTTCCTAAACGAGTTCGACATAAAACTTTTTTGCCCTTAAAGCGTATTTGACATAAAAAAGTATTTTTTCAAACTGCATTCTATCGTCAACCGATGATAAATCGCCAAGTAGCGAAACTTTCATTATTTTTTTATGAACGCTGTGTGGAGGTTCCGCCAAAAATTTTTTATAAACGTATAAATCCTCACGAGAAGAACATTTTGTAATTTTTTCAGACCTTTCGGATATGCCCGTATGGAGACCTTCCTTGTAAGCTAAGCATAATCTTTCCTGCTGTTATGTTACAACGTGAGCAAATGTTTGTGCGTGTATGCAAATTTTATCTGAAAATTATGCTAACGATTTTGGCTAAATTTTGTATCCTACCCTTTTGAAGTATGAGAAGACTTAAATGTTCGAGAAATTTTGTTGAGTAGGTAATATAATTGTCACTGCCAATCAATTGGAACAAAATATTGAAACGGTTTTAGGTTATTGAACATTTTTTTAAAATACAGTGGACTCTCTCTATTCTGAAAATTCCCCGGACCGACCGAAAATGTTCAGATTATGGGGGTGTTCAGTATAGAGGGGGATTGGAAATGTACAACTACTACTACTACTATATAGGGTGACAGAGCCAGTAGTTGATCAAATAAGGTCGGTGTTAAGAGGGTTTATTATATTTCCTTTTTATTATTATAAAAATAAGCATGATTTCTGCAAGCATTAAACCTTTAAGTGTGCTGCAGAATTTTGTATGCAAGTTAAACAATTCGTAAAATAACAGCTATGGAAATTATAGATATGGAGATTTCCATTTTATAATCTTAGATATTTATTTATCAAATACAATTCAAAAAATTAACATATCAATTTTATGTTTAATAAACCTTTGAATGAAAAAAATTATGTGACGGAAAAACCCAGTTATGTCACTTAGAGGGTTAATGAATATCCTATAATGGGCAAAAATGAAATCTAATGAAATAAATAGCAACAAAATTATAACCAAATCGTTACTTTAATTGCCATTTTTCTTAGTAGTTGATCTATCAAAGAAATCAGTCTAAAGTTCCAAAATTATTCTTTAAAATATCATGCTTAAGCTGTGATTAAAAATATTTCATATATAACTATAATTTGAAATAAGAACAACGGAAGAGGATTATTTTAACTTACCGGAATTTTCTCCAATTAATCAAAAACCGTATTTTTATATTTTCTAATTAAAAAAAGTCATAAAATAGCTTTTCTTACAGAAGACAGCTGACAGTAATGTGACAACAGGTGCTTCAATATTTAACTGAAGGATCTATCAAACAAATTGAAGTATTCAAACAAATTGGAATTTCGAGTCCATACTTACAACCTAGCAGAGATTTTGACTATTTGTTTTTTTAATCGAGTTCGTTGAACCTTTAAAATCTTTTGTAACAGCTTCTCCGAATTTCCATGATCGGAATTTGAATTCAGATTGCAAACACGTGTTCAGTTTACAGAGGATGGGATATAAATGGGGACCAAAAGTAGAGTTCATAATAGTGAGGTGTTCGGATTAGAGGCGTTCAGAATATAGAGAGTTCATCTTTTGTTAAGTCTATGGAGTTTCGGCAGGACCGTCAAAGTGTGCTCATAATACCGGAGTGTTCACATTAGAGAGTCCACTGTAGTTGCTTTTTACGAAATTGTGCAGAACAGTCGTAAATATATCGTGATGAAAAGAGGAGATGGGTGACTGTTTGTTTTTATGCATTCCTGAACTGAAAGTAAGCTTCGCAGGAAGGAATTGTAACTTATTCATCCTTTATCTTCTCCAAACGTGATTTTTTTATGTGCTTTTATATATTTCTGTTCATAACAGTGGTGTAGTCGTAAAGACAACAGAGGTTGTACGTTCAAGCCAGAGGTTATACCCTAGAGTATATATAATATAGCTTTGTTAGGAAACAGAGGATATACGGGGCTCCTTAAAAAAATCCAGAGAGTATACGGCGTATACCCCGTATATCCTCCACTACACCCCTGGTTCATAATGCATTACACATTGTTATTATTATTGTTTTTCTAACATTACAGGTTTTAGAAAGTGATTGGTGTTTTGTGCAAATGTTAAAATGCGTATGTTGGTTAACATTTGTTTTGTGTGTGTGTGAAATGGCTTTTTTGAGGGTACATGAATAAGTTGTGACACAATATCTACAAAAAAAAAACATATTTTAACAAACTTTCAAATGAACGATTATTATTATGAGGAACAACAATGTGACCTCTCAAAAATAAGCTGATTTCAAGTGTTATTTTATAGAAATACACATATAATAAATAGTGTTGTCCACGTAAAAACCCTTAAAATGCTGTACACAGTGTTATCAACACTATAATGATTATATCTCTATCGATTTAAAAATTTGGTCTGTGTTGTAGTTTTTCCCACGTGTCCCATAACAATCCGATCTCGAAATTTTTTCTATTTTAAAATAATATTCTTTAACATATTTAGAGGCACAATTATTGGTAATTAAAGATGGAAAAGCACTATTAGAAATGAGTGGTATTTGGAGTCCAGCCTGGCAACACTGTAGGTATGTGATGGGTACACAGGATAGTACCTTGTTTGTTGTCATTCTAGCTTTGCTTATAATCATTAGAAAAACGATGTTTCCATTTGCATTTGCAAGACTTCCTGCATGAAGCTACTTCAATCACGCGAAAAGATCTTCCCGCTAATGATAATCCTATAGAAGAAAATTTTAATGATATCTTGTTTGGATTTCAATATTTTCAATATTTTTTGTATTTAAAGTTGGTGTTGTACAAAGGTATTTTTTTACGTTTTTTAGAAAAAAGTGTAGTTTTTTATGATCTTATTTTCACTTTTAAAAGAGGTTCTGAAAATGGTGGTGGTTTAGTTAAAAATATCTGAAAACAAAATCGAAAAAACACAAAACTGCAGATGTAAAGATAAATCTGAGTTATCCAATGCGAAAAAAGAAACATTTAAATATATTAAAATGCAAACGAGTTATCTTTAAAAGTTTCTCGCAATGAATTAACATAAGCAAACGGATGTTTTCTCCAGACTGAAGTAGCCATTAAAGTATATCTTTTTAAAGATAAAGTTTTAAATGAAGCAGAAAACGTCGTAACAAGCAAGTATCAAAAAATGTGAAAAAAATGCTTTTAAAGTTATTCGGTGTATTGCATGTCAATGGAAAATGCATGCGTACCTTTGTCATTTATATAGACATCAGCATATTGGACAAAATAAATAAATAAAAATTTTAAAAAAACTTTTATTATTGCAAAAAGAAGTAACAAGAAAATGAAAAAAAAAAATTTAAACCATGTATGTATCTAAGAAGTAAATACTAAAAATACATTTTGCACATTCTGTTGTGCTAAGAATATTTGTTATTAATTTACACGGCCACACAAAAGTATTCTCTTACAAAATGGTATAAGAGGAGGGGTGAACAATATTTGGAATGCGTCTTAATACTATTAAATTATTTCACATTTTATGAAATTCATATACGGTGCTGAGGTTTACTATTAGTTACTTCCTGTATGATAGAAAGCAGATAGTATTTAAAAGGACACACGAAATATTTTGGCCACTGTACACTATCCAATGTACTACATATATTATTACACAAAAATCTGAATATTTTAAAAAACATTGTTACAGTATGAACGCATTTTATTTGTTACGTTTGACGTGCAAATTCCAACTTGATTTATGCGGGGATCGTGTGAAAAGCCGAAAATTCTTATCCTTATATTAAACTTCTTTACTTCCACATTAAAGATAACAAGTAAGAAAAATCATGCGTTAAGCGAAGATTATGAAAAACTTTATAATACTTTCTGAAATCTTTAAAAACACTTCGTTATCTAGGGTAATAAAAAGCTACTGCCAATAGCCAAATATGTAATCCAGTACTTTTGAACAACTCTATATGTGATCTGTCGGTTGATGTATATATTATATAATGAGGAAATTTAGTTTAGCAAGAAAATGCATAGCTGATTGAAATTTTTCTTTCAGCAATTTTTATTAATAGTTGGAAATATACTTGAATATTTTGTGTTCAACCCTGTAGTTTACCAAATACCTTTATTACTCGAAAGTATTAAACTAAAATTTAGTTTAAAAAATACTCTTTAAACTTCTTAAATCACATTTTCAGAAATTAACATCCATAGGCGACCTTGTATATCATTTAATCTATATCCTACAAATATTTCTTAGTAAACTGAATGCAGTTCAACGTGTTATGTATAATCTTTTTAAAAACCACCTTTAAGTAAATTACGCTCATATTTAGTAATATTTATGAGCTCTTTGTGTAACCCAGTATCTCTAAATTGTGTAACTATTAGCATTTATACACACCTTGTAATCTGCATACACTTAGTGAAACCAAAAAGTGCATATTATAATTAAAAATGCATTTAGTCTGTCCAATAGCCATCATCCATAATATACAGTAATTTGGATAGAATATACTATTTCAAACTTTTTGTGTGTCTCTGTAAATGCTATGTACTTCGTATTATGCCTGAAATAACTCATATTTAGCCTCAGCGACGTATATCAGTTTGTTTATACATGCAGTCTTTTACCATAATTCAAATAATTCACAAACAATTCCCCTTTTCATTATGAAATGGAATTCTTTTATCCGTCACTGTAAATGAATAATAACTATTCTTTTCACTGCATATTTTACAGAATACATATTTCAGTTAACTATGCAGTTGCATATAAATTTGAATATGTTTAACCAGGTGTTACAACTTTAAAATTCATTTGAAATGATTTTTCCCCATTGTAATATAATGGAAAATTTTTAACTGTCCATGCAAATAAAGTAATCATGATAGAAACTTTATTTTCAATACGGTCATGCTAAAGTAAATGACAAAAAAGTCTAAAAATTTCATGCTAATCCGAGAATATTTATGAGAGTTAGAGCGTGAACAGACGGCTAAACAAACCGAAAGTATAAATACTTTTCAACTTTGTTGGAAAGTGTTAAAAATGGATTTTTCAAAATTTTCTAAATCTCTTTTAGATGCTCCCCTCAAAAATTAAACCTTTTTTGATTTTGAACAAAGAAATCTTACAATCGACACTATAAGAAATGTAAACATATAATAAATACTTCGCGATCCCAATTCTACGGAAAACATGTTTGAGGAGACTTCGGAATAATAAAATAATTTTTCAAATAATACAAAACAAATTACAAACGATTTTCCGCATACACCATATTATAACGTGGGGTTATTTGCAGCGTCCATTTAAATGAACTGAAAATGCCACAGTCAATCAGGGTAACTTAGGACCAAGAGAGAGAAAAAAAAAAGATCTGCTCCATCACTTGAGTTGACGGAATGAGCTGCAAAGAATTTGGTCTCAAAAATATAGACAGATGCACTAGTGTGTCTTTGGCAGCTCATCTAAAATAATTCGTGAAAGTTCCACCATGGCAGAATGGATCAAAATTTCGTAAAATTGAAGCAAAATTATCCTGATTTACTATAACATAATTCATTTTCGATTCATTATAACCTAATTCATATTCAATTATATCGAAGTCATAAACATTTTTTAAGTATGCTGGAAAGTTTTACAGATTGAATTGGCTGTGTTAAGCAAATATTTCATTGTTTTATTTCGATGTTTATTGACATTTAAAACTTACGCCAGATTCTTATTCCCTTACGAATAAACAAATCAGAACAAGCGATCTTGAAATTAAGGAACTTAAAAGATTAATACAAGTATCAGTAATGACATGGCAATTTAAATTAGAATACTTTCTTTTAATATAAGCCTGATGAGAAATGCATAATCTTGAATTATTTTTACCATCCTTTACTTATATTTAAATTGTCAGCAGACAGTTAAAATTTTTTTAATTAACGACTAATGTATCAAACACATTAACACACACTTTATTTTCAATATTATGGGTGAGTCAGGGAAGCATTCCCTTTACAAAACTACTAATTTCAGGTTACATATTTACAAGAAAATAAATTTTACCATCAAAGAACTTTATTATGCGAAATCAGGTTTAAAAAAGGTATTTTTCAGTTAAATACTATCAATCGTTATAAAATCTTACAAGCTTATAAGTGCAAAAAAGCAGAAATATGTAATATCTTTCAAACAATATAAAGAATGATAAAAATAAAATTGTATTTGCCATGGCTTAATGTGCTAATGGCCGATTATGCTGATTTACTGTTTTAATAGGCAAATTTTTGTGTGTCACTGTTCTTTTTGTGCATTGTACAAACGGAAAAAAATTGTTTCTTTATTTCTGGAGTATGCTACAATAAGTTATCTGCAATTAACAAATTTTAGGAGCAAAGTATAACACTTAGACAGCTTTTCTGAAGTTTTTTTCTGTTTATCGCACACAACAATTTTCTCTCCAGTATGAATTAACAGATGCTTCGTTAAAGAAATCTTTTGGAACAATATCTTGACACATCTATCTCACACAAAAGGTTTCTCATCAGTATGACTTAATAAATGTCTGTTTAAAGGGCTTTTTGAAGAGAATTTCTTGTTGCATACCTCACATTCAAAAGGTTTCTCACCAGTATGAGTTAGCATATGACTGCTTAAACTAAACTTTACAGAAAATTTCTTGTTACATACCTCACATACGAAAGGTTTCTCACCAGTATGAATTAACAGATGCCTCTTTAAATCATTCTTTCGAGAGAATTTCTTGTTGCATACCTCACATTCAAAAGGTTTCTCACCAGTATGAGTTAACAGATGCCTGCTTAAATCTCCCATTTGTAAGAATTTCTTGTTGCATACTTCACATACGAAAGGTTTCTCACCAGTATGAGTTAGCATATGACTGCTTAAACTATTCTTTACAGGAAATTTCTTGTTACATACCTCACATACAAAAGGTTTCTCACCAGTATGAATTAACAGATGTCTCCTTAAATCCTTCTTTTGAGAGAATTTCTTGTTGCATTCCTCACATTCAAAAGGTTTCTCACCAGTATGAGTTAGAATATGACTGCTTAAACTACTCTTTACAGGAAATTTCTTGTTACATACCTCACATACAAAAGGTTTCTCACCAGTATGAATTAACAGATGTCTCCTTAAATCCTTCATTCGAGAGAATTTCTTGTTGCATACCTCACATTCAAAAGGTTTCTCACCAGTATGGATTAATAGATGGCTGCTTAAATAACCTTTTCGAGAGAATTTTTTCTTGCATACCTCACACAAAAAATACTGTTTTGGGATAAATTCTTGCATAACTCACATATGAAAGTTTTTCCTGGATGCAAGTTAGAAACTGTTTCTTTCTACAGATTTGATAAAAAAAATTTGTTGTATTTTTTTCACACATTGAAGATATTTTGTTTGATGTGATGTGTTACATTAATGGCTTTATTCATCTGCAATAAAATAAAATAAAATAATATTAGTTTTCACGTTTTATTAAAAAACAAACAAAAATACATAAACTTATCACGAAAATTTAAAAACGACGTAGACAATAAATTGTAATAAAATTTCTACTAAAGTATTAAAAACTGAAGTAGAATCCCAATTATCTGAAGTAAGCGGAATCAAAAATGCGCCAGATGCCTTTCATAACAGTATGAAAATTGAATTGTAAATAAAATAAATAGCAACATTTAAAAAATAAATAACTTATTATAAATAAAATATAAAGTAAATTTAAGTATAAAACTTTATAATTATTATCATCTGAAGAAACGATGATAAATTTAGCAAAGAATAGAGAGAAAATCAAATTTTATTGTGGCTATGGAATTATAATACATAAATTTGATTAGTAATTAATTCTTCGGATTTCAGAAATTTTTTTATCTAATGTGTTTGCTTATTGCTGAAATTTGCCGTATCATTTAATACAACTTACACTCTAATTAAATCAACTTACAAGTAAGATTAACTTACAATGTAATCAGTGGCATTGCCAAGAGGATTCCATGGATATCACCCCCTGTTCAAACGGAGTATCCTGGTTTCTGAATCGTGCAATCAATAACACTCAAAACTACTAAATCGGAAAGACAAAGAACAAGAACCCATGAAAAATTTCACTTTAGACAAGTGTCTGTCTTAAATGGGCATAATTCACAATTTTTCCTTTTGCCAGCGCTATGAACTTTTCTGTTTTACACAAATTTTCAGCATAAACATGTTCCGTTTTAATTGTATCCTCAAAAACTATTATAAACCATTCACTCTGTAGTGTACCGGCGAAGAGTATAAATATACTACAATGAATTCTGTGAAGGTGAGATATCTTAAAAGGTAAAGAATATAAAATACTTAAATGAAATACATATTTGTTACTGAGAAAACACTCGCAAATTAGTTTGCAGATAGACTTTATTAAAATTACTTCAGCATGCCACTGCATCGTTAAGTTGTAAACTTACTTGATGAGTTGAATTGTACAGTTTTTTATTTGATGAGTTGAGTTATACAATTACTTATACAGTTAACAGTTAGTAAGAATTAATTTATGTTTTGAATAAATGTAATGATATAATATGAAAATTAATAATATAGGATATTACAATACCTCCTTTTAAAAGGCAATTAAAGTCACTAAAGATCAAGTCTATTTGACTTTTTTCTAATTCGAGTAGGTTAACGTCTGGTTTGGACATCTGCAACATGTATATTCTCATTTAGGTTTTGTGTGGGAATATTTTCAGATGGGGGAACTTCAGAAGCACAAGCACCATTATCATCTTGCACTTCTGTATCTGGGTCGGTAATAGATGTTGTTAGATTGTCACTTTGAGATGGCACATGAAAATTATCAGAAATAAAAACATATTGATGTTCAGAAATTGGCAGGCTAGCAGGACGGATCTGGTCAATATGTGCAAGGTGTTTCTTGTTTTTTATTTCCACCATCCAAGTCTTGGAACCTTTAGGCATAATTAGTTTGCCTCTTATCCACTTGTTCAAAGGATCTCTGTGCGATTTTACCCAAATGTCTAGACCGCAGGATAAACTTTTGTTATTGGTGTGAGATCTGTCAAAAAAATGTTTTTGGCATCTTTGTTTTTTTATATGTGTTACTGTTGATGGATGCAGTAAATCCAAGACTGTTCTAATTGAACTTCTAAGGAATAGCTCTGCTGGAGATAAGCCAGTTGTGGAATGAGGTGATCTGTAACTGAGCAAAAATCTGTTCACCTTGGTGGTTACTGTGCTATTGTCAGTAGAGTCCAACTTCATCTTACTAAGCAATTGCTTAAAAGTCTGTATAGTGCGTTCAGCCTGACCGTTTTACTGGGGATAGTATTTTGAAACGAGAGTCTGTAGGACACCCAAACAATTTAAAAATACTTTGAATTCTTCGGAAATGAACTGTGGTCCACCGTCAGAAACCGTCTCCAGCGGTAATCCATATCTTGCAAACAGTTGTTGCAATACAGCATTTGTACTTGCTTCAGAAGTCGAAGACATCTTTGCTACATCTAACCATTTTGAATAACTGTCTACAACTATCAAGTAATCAATTAGATCCTTCTTGGCAAAATCTAAGTGAATGCGATCCCATGGTGCCTTGGGCCATACCCATGATTGCATTGGGGTGTTGGAGGAGATCTGGCTACAAGCCGACAAAATTTGGAATTAGCAGACATGTTTTCAATGTTTTAGTCTAAATTGGGCCACCAGAAAGGGCTTCTAGCAACTACTTTCATTTTTATAATTCCAGGATATGTATCGTGAAGCAATTCAAGCAAGTGTTTCCTATATACATTAGGAATTCATGGTTCATACACTTGAGACCAAATAAAATTCAAGCACTTTTCAAGGCTTTTTCAAGCACTTTTCAAGGGCTATTTTAATGCACGCATAAAAATGGCTCTAGAATAATATATCATAAAGGAAATAGTCATCATGTTATCTGTGTGTTTAATTATTCGTTAGTAAAGACACTTTCTAAATTTCCATCTAATGAAGTTTTAATTGTAATATAAAAAGAGAAAAAGGATTAAAATATTTATTAAAAAGTAAATGGAGATTAAATGTAAATTTAGATTAAAATGTAAAATCAAAAGCAAGGGTGATTCTGGGGGAAATTTTTTTTTCGGATATTCACATTGCATTTTCGGAAATCGGCAGCGGGGAGGGGTATCCACAATTTTCAGACGAAATCGGCGTTTTCCCGTGGTTTTTTTTATGACATCGGAGTTTTTAGACGATCTTTAGACAAAATTTGCTTTTTTACGCGATCTTTTCTCGAAAACGGCATTTTATCCCCGCGATCTTTTGACGAAATCGGCGTTTTTTCCGTGATCTTTTGATGAAATCGGTGTTTTTTCCGTGATCTTTTGATGCAATCGTTTTTTTAATGATCTTTTGACAAAATATTTGTAAACGATCTTTTAATGAAGTCGACGTTATACCCGCAATCATTAGACGAAATCGACGTTTTCTTGCGGTTTTCAGACGAAATCAGCGTTTTATCTGCGTTATTTGGGTGAAATTGCCATTTTTTCCGCGATCCACACAGGAAATTTGAGTTTTTCAGCTATCTTTTGATAAAGTTTGTTGACAAAAACACCGACGAAATCTCGTTTTTCCACGAAATATTGACAAAATGTGTGCTTTTTCTGCAATCCTTCCACAAAATTTGCATTTCCCAGCGATTGTTTTTTCCGTGCGAGCAAAATCGTACAAGTTGGCAACTAAGCGCAACTGATAACCCAATTTCAAATTTTCGAAAGAGGATGCCTTCAATTTTCGGAAATTTTGGACGAGAATCACCCCTGATCAAAAAGAAAAAAATTGTTCTTGGCTAATAAAACTTAGTAAAATATAAGTCCAAATCCAAATTGAGTTAAATTCTTTGCAAATCTTTTAATGCATTAATAACTTCCAGTATCTTTTGCCACAGTTTATATTCCGGTTTTTCAATCTATAAATCATTGAAAACGCACTTTCCTGCCATATTTCTTTACTGATTATATGACTGATGAAAGAAATTAAAAAATAAAATCGATCGTAAAAATCATATTGTAAAATCCGGAATAGATCACATTAAAACAAAGACATGTTCGAAACAAAAACTAAAAGAGACTTGTAAAAGGCGCAAAATTGTTGACGTCAAATATCTGGAAAGCACGACTAATGAGCAACCAATTACATCGACTCAGCAAAAAGACCCCAATGCCCCGCGGAAAAACAAACATATCTTCCTGTTGAAAAAGCGAAGTTATTCCAAAGCTAGTGCATTCTGATTTGTTGTCCTGAGTCGCACTTCCCAGCTGCTGATGTGTAGTAAAAAGTGATGTAAGTGTCTGCTCTCTCCTCTCATCTGGCAGGAGGAGCACGTCGGCAAAAAATCACACTTCTGGCTGCTGCATGCATCCGATTTTTACAGTCAAGGAAAGATGCCAAAAGGGTTGTTAAGAGGAGAGAAGGAAGTCTTTGGCTGCAGGTGATTCAATGTTCCATTGGGAAAGGAAATATACGATTGAAGTAAATTTTTTAAAAATAGAATATATGAAGGGTTTTCTTTAGGAAATTTCAAAATTTAAGTACTAATATATATATATATATATATATATATATATATATATATATATATATATATTTCCAGCACTTTTCATTCCTTGAAAATGAATCTTTTTCTTTCCAGCACTTTTCATTCCTTGAAAATGAATACTTTTTTTTCCAGCACTTTTTCTATTTTTTCCAGAGCGTACGAACCATGGAATTACCACTCTCATGCCCCATAAAAAACAATTTCTGTCAACAGATAATTCTTCTTTTCTGTAAAAAAAATGGTTTGGAATCATGATTACCATTTTTGTACGGAAAGCCATTATGAACATATTTAATTATAGTTCCCAAAATTTTGTCAGTTATAAAATCACTAACTATGTCATCTGAAGTTAAAGGCAAGTCTGACAGGTGGGAAATCTTGTAAATATCAGAAAAGTACAAGTTTCTATCTACATTTTCGTTTGGCAATCTGGATAGAGAACCAACATTCTGGTGTACAGAACTTTTCTTATATTTAATAGTGTAATTATGCGAAGACAAAAGCAATGCCCATCTTTGCGAGCTGCAGCCATGGTTGGTATTGCTTTACTAGGAGAAAAGATGGGAGCTAGAGTTTGATGATCAGTGTATAGCACGAAATTTCTTCCAAAGAGATACTGGTGAAAATTTTTGCAAGTCCTTTTTTTTCAGTTTGGGAATAGTTGATTTCAGCCTCTGATAATGTACGAGATGCATATGCGACAGGTTTTTTTTCATCATTTACAATGTGTGATAAAACAGCACCTAAACCAACAGGCGAAGCATCACAAGGTACTTGTAAGGGAAGATTGTCATTCTAATGAGTCAAGACTGCATCAGATGTTAAAAATTCTTTACACTTCTCATTCTTCTGACCATCTCCAAGGTACATTTTTGTGTAGAAGATTGTATAAAGGAGACAATAAAGTGAATGATTTTTTTATGAATTTAAAGTAATAGTTTAGCAAACCTTCAAATGATTTAAGCTGAATCACATTTTCTGTGGCTTTGATCTTTCTAGTTGCTTCTAGTTTTTCTTGGGTGGGGTGAATACCACTTTGATCAATCACATGTCCTAGATATTCAACACTGTTTACAAAAAAATTATACTTGTTCGCATTTAATTTTGCATTATATTTTAGCAAAAGAGACATTACAGTCTCTAATGAGGCAAAATGTTCTGCTTCAGTAGCCGATGGATGAGAATGTCATCTTGGAAACAGATAACTCCAGAAATACACTGTAATATTTGCTCAATGATTGACTGAAAAATAGCAGCAGCTTCAGATATGCCATACAGTTGGCAAAAAAAGTATTTGTACACTCTAAAATTTTTAATTTTTTACTAAATAAAAACAGATATTTTGTCAAAAATAGTTTTAATACAGTCTGTTTACCGTGCGTTTTAAATTACAGAACAGAAAATTTCGATAAAGATGTAAAATAATTTTCTAATAGGAAAAGTTAAAAAAAATTCTTGCAAAAAAAGTATTTGTACATTTCTCCATCCTGATATGTACTGTGTTTTATAGTGTTTATGGTTCAAAGGACTACTTTTACAGAAGCTGTTAATAATTTTTAAGTTCATATTATATTTGTCTGACATTTAATTTAATTTGCTCTTGAAGTAATTGAGTATAGAACCTAATACTAGAGAGGCACCTCTAGATATATGAAATCCTATAATTGAGCATAATAAAAATTTAAATTCGCAACAAGAATTTGTAAAAGCAATTAAATTACTATTTACAACTATTGGATGTATAGTGAGAAACTATGAATAAATTAAAAGAATTGAAATTCAATGAAAACCAGGACTTCTTAGCAAACTAACAATGAGGGGAAATGGGAATGTTGTTAAAAAAGCTTTAAAAAATCCTGTGCGTTCGGTTCAAAAATTTGCTGGAGACCTTGCGACATCTTCTCGCATCAGAGTAATACCTCAAATAATAAAAAATATTCTTCTCAATGCAGATTTAAAAGGAAGAACCTCAAGGGAAAATCCATTCATCAGCGAAACAAGTAGGCGAAAACGCATAGTATTCGCTTTCGCATACAAAAGTAAATCATTGGATTTTTGGAAAACAGTAATTTTTTCTGATGAGGAAAAATTCGGACTTTTCTTACCATCAAGCATTCGAAAAAATTGGCGTAAAAATAAAACTGTTCTAGATCCAAAACGTATACTTCAAACTATCAAGCATGTTGGGGGGAATATTATACTTTTGGGGTGTATAGCTTCCAATGGAGCAGGACATTTAAAATTTTTTGACAATGGAAGGACAGGTTTAACATACATTTATGTGTCGCGCCATAATTTATTAAACTGTGCCAAGAAAGTATGCCTAGAGGAAGCTTTTCACTTTCTGCAGGACAACGATCAAAGCATACTGCTGTGATCACCAGCACATGCTTACGACAATACTCGAAGACGACTGGTAACTCCTCTAAAATCTCTAGACTTGAATCCAGTAGAAAATTTGCAGATGCTATTGGATGCAAAAATCCGAAAAAAAAATATGTATTAGTAAAAAACACTTTTAAAGAAGCTCTTATTGTGTCATGGAATAACATTAACCAGACCACTACAAAAAAGTTGGTGGAATCTATGTCACACCATCTAGAAGTAGTCATAAACGATAAATAAATTCGCACAAAATATTAATTTGTATCATTTTACTAAATTTTCATTAATTATTTTACATTAACATAGTGTACAAATACTTTTTTTGCATTATATTTTTGTATATTTGTTTATTATAATGTAAAAAATCGATTCGTTTAATTTTGTTTCTGCTTCTATAATATTATAATGCATTAAATTAATGTATTACAGTATTTTTTGCTTAAATCTTTTGTTTAATTTCATTATAATTTAAAAAAATGAAGTGTACAAATACTTTTTTTGCCAACTGTACATCAATTTGCTAGGACGAAGCAAACCCATTAACGTATTAAGTGTTAACAGCTCTTGAGAATCAGCATCCAATTCAGTTTGTTGGTATGCTTGTGACATATCAAGTTTACTAAAATATCTGCCTCCTCTCAAAGTAGCAAAAAGATCTTGCTGAGTAGGAAACGGATTTTGATTAGGGTCAAGGTGTTTATTTACTGTTACCTTGAAATCACCACACAATCTCATAGCATTATTTTTCATTGGCACGACAACAACAGGTGCTGCCATTTAGAATGCTCCACAAATTACCATATATTATTATCAACTAATTTTTTAATTTCATCAGAAACAGCATTTTTAAGGTATACGGAATAGGTCTAGCTTTGCAAAACACTGGTTGACAATTTTCTTTCATTTTAAGAACTGCTTTAAAATGTTTTATTGGTTGATTACTTGCCTTGAAAACATCTGCATATTTTTTCTTAAGTGCTTCAACACTGTTTACACCCTGTGAGGATACTGAAAATATTTCATTCCAATTTAATTTGAACACAGACAACCAATCTTTCCCGAAAATAGCAGGTCGATCACCTTTTACAATAATCAATGGTAAAGTATGATGTTGATTGTTGCACTTTACTTTAATAAGAACTTCACCAACAATCGGAATTTCTTTTTCATTATAATCCCTCAATCTAGTTGACGATGGCACAATTTTAGTTTTCGGTAAATTGTTTCGAATCCAGATTTCTGACACAATAGAAACATCAGCAGCAGTGTCAAGTTCCATATCCAATTTTTTATCATTTGCAATTACTGAAACAAGGTACTTTTTCTTATCTGTAATTTGATTGATAGATTGTACTCCATACAGGGTAGCTTCTGTTTCAGATTCAACAAGTTCAACTTTTTTAGTAAAGGAATTTTTGTTCTTACTCATGCATACAGGCGATATATGGCCGTTTTCCCGCATGAATGGCAGTTGGCACTTTTATATTTGCACTTAGCAGGGTCGTGAGCAGCACCACATCGAAAACTTCTTACTTGAAGTTGCAGAATTATTAGATGCCTGAAAATTTTTCTTCTTGTTACTGGAACTTTGACGAACCTTGTTTATTACAGGTGTTAGAGTTCCTTTCATGTTCGCCGCATCATTTTCAGCAATTTCAATGGCAACAGCTGTGTACACAGCGTTAATTAGTTTTAGATCTTTCTTCGCTAAAAGTTTTTTCTGAATGTTTTCATTGGATAAGCCACAAACAAAACGATCACGAAGAACTTCATCAAGGAAAGCTCCAGTGTCACATGCTGACGGTAATCTTCTTAGTTCAACTAAATATTGCGAAACAGTTTCACCAACTGCTTGATTTCGTCGATGGAAGCGGAATCTTTCGGCTATGATGATTGGAGCAGGTTTAAAACGTTGTTGCAATATCGTCTTCAATTCATCATACGTGCACTCACTAGGTTTTTTTTCGGCAGATTTAAGTTTCGAAGTAATTTATAAGTGTTGGATCCAATTGCCGATATGAAAACAGATACTTTCTTGGTTTCTTCGACATCATTCGCAAGAAAAAAATGTTCAAGCTGTTCAACGTATAAGTGGAAACCATCTAACTCAATGTCAAATGAGTGCAATGTGCCGATTAGGCCTAACTTACTCATGGTGATATAGAGTAGAAAATAGCAATTACTGCGATTTAAAGGTTAAAAAGAAGTTCGTGGGAACGGACTCGTCGCCAATATAATATACTTAAATAAAATACATACTTCTTACAGAGAAAATACTCTCAAATTAGTTTTAAGATAAACTTTATTGAATTGCTACCGCGTGCAAGCGGCATCGTTAAGTTGTAAACTTGCTTACATACTGATTTGAGTTGTACAGTTACTTATTTGAAGAGTTGAGTTATATATTTACTTATACAGTTAACAGTTAGTAATAATTAATTAATGTTTGAATAAATGAAATGATATAATATGAAAATTAATAATATAGGATATTGCAATCATCACGAAAACTTGGAAATGAAACTCTAAAATACTTATGAGCCTGAAATTTTCCTGAAATAGTTATGGATCTGTGAGTGATCTTATGATAACACCGATACAAACAACAGATTAGTAACCATAAAAATTTGATTCCAAATTTGTTTTATGTTACTTCTAAAAGGATTAATGAAATTTTAGAAAATGCTAGATATTGTTTTAGTAATAACTGCTTTCATTTGATAAAATACTTGTATTGCTTTAAAAGCATTAAATACAAACAAAAATATTTCTTACTACAATACATAGACATTTTTCTTTGTTTAATTTATTTTATAGTTAAATAATTATTTTAAAACGGCATTTATTTGTAGAGAATAAGCAATTATTAACTATTTTGATAATTCAGCATTACATTAATAAAATACATTGTAAGTCCATTGTGCCCCATGTTGAAGTTTTATACATTCTGATGAAATTATTATTTAAAACTTTCTTTTTAGCACATTAAATTTATTATTAAATAAAAACGAGTATCTTATCTTTATAAAAAAAAGGATGTTTTTATTTTTTATCTATAACATATAATAAATAAAAAAGAAAAATACAATGATTAAAAATTTTATTTTTAGAATCTCAAAACAACCAATCAGTATCAAAAGAATCATTCTGAGGTAATGATGAGTTTTAAAGGCTATAAATAATCAATTCATTGCTTCATTCAATTAGATTAAAAGAAAAACGTTAAAAACTTATCAATAAATGTACATAAAGGGTGGTCAACTGTGTACTTAGGTCCACTGTAGTCCATTCTCCCCTACATGTAACATAAAAAGTATATTTATATAAATGAGGCAAACCTTGTAAAAAATTAATATACTTGTAATGGAATGCTACCTGGAAATAGTCCATAATCCCATCTAAAAGAATACCATACAATTACACATGTTGACACAAAAACCTGTTTATAATAAAAATTTTCAATATCCTTTGTGATTTCATCTTGACAGATTTTATTGTGTGCATATATATACAGGGTGTCCACTCTTAACGTTGGCCAATTTCTAATTTCTAAACAGTTAGTCATAGATATCATTATAGTTTCATAGATATCATTCATCATTATAGTTTCAATTGAAAAAATGCTTTAAAAAAGGTAAAGAATTTTTTTCATGCGATTTAGATCAAAATAAAATTTTATTAAAAAATTACGAAAATTAACTCTTTATACGGTCCCCCGATCTTATAAGTGATATTTAGTAAATTTTTATCTCTACTCTAACAAGTAATACAAAAAAAGTCCCATTCCTCTGCAATTAAAACTGACCAAGTAATAGCTGTTTAAAGTTGAAGCATCTTTTTTGCTGCAAATTAGGGGTCAGTCTAAAATTTACTGGAAATAAAAATAAAGGCAAGATATAAAATTTAACGTTAAACATTGAGAGTAAAATAATTTTTGCAATATTATTTTTAAATTTATGTTGATGATTACATATTAAAGCAAAATTTGTACTAAAATTATAAGTAAAAAAAAACTGGAGGTTTGTTAATTTAAATTATGAAAAGCAACAGTTACAAATCGTTACAAAATAACATAAATTTAAAATTCTATTAGATTACTTAACATAACAGAATTTGGTGTAGTCCTATAAATAAATAAATGGTACGCACCTAAAATTGTATTAGTATTACATTGTCATTGGATATAAATAAGTGTGCAAATTGTACCTCGATCGGATATTTGGAAGTGAGTTAAAATTTGAATAGAAATTTTGAGCTAGAGAAACATACGTACGAACGTTTTAAGCAAAATAAAAGCTTATCAAAATAACACATCTTTTAAAATAAAATCGCGATTTCCTAAAATTTGATTTTCAAGATAAAGAGAATTTAAAAATAAACGTCTTTAATTATTTTAACTAATCCAGAAGTTAATTAATAAAAATTAATAGTACCGTAAACCTTATACAGTGGTAGCACCCTCAATTAAATTGATTTAAAAATATTTCTTCATCTCATTGAAAACCTTTTTGTAACTGGAACTATACGTCTGTGGCAAATGGTTTAGTAATTAGCTATTGGACAATGTTGGAAGTAGACGCCCTTTATAATACTTTAAGCACTTAGTGTACGTTCCCTTAAAACTCAATCCAATTCATCTGTATTCAGCTACAGAAAAGTGGTTTAAGTCATGAAATTTAAAACTTCATAACTCGGTCAATTTTAATGTTAGATGAATGGGACCTTTTTTCTCTTATTAGTGGGAAAAATTTACTAAATATCACTTATAGGACCGGGGGACCGTATAAAAAGTTAATTTTTGTAATTTTTAATGCAATTTTATTTGGATCTAAATCGCTAGAAAAAAAATTCTTATCTTTTTTACAGCATTTTTGCAATTGGAACTACATGTCTATGACTAACTGTTTAGAAATTAGCCATTGGCCACCATTGAGAGTGGACACCTTGTATACATATTACATATACCACAAAAGTTACATATACCATATACAGGGTGATTCCGAATTTTTTTTACAATAAAAGAGGGGTGATAGTACACATCAACACAAACAATATTAAATAGGAGACCAAGGGTCCAAAACGTTTTCCTGAGGAAATAGCCGCCATTAAAGTTTAGGGACCAAAATTTCAAATAAACATAAAAAACGGAAAAATCGGTCGATTGATTTGCGGTTTTCACTAAAATTATTCCTTATGTCGGCATTTTCTTGAAATTAAATTATAAAGATAAATTTCAAAAAATGTCGATAGAGGGCGCTTTAGACTTTGGAGTAACGAACAACTACTTTTTGCCGGTATTTTTTGCATCTCATTAAATGTTTTCGTAAGCTTAGACTCAAACTTAAATTTTGAGCTCAAAATCTGTAGTTGGGAGTGGTTAATTAACACAAACTGAGCTGTGTTCAGAGGTTTCAAATTTCAAATAATTATAAAAAACGGAAAAATTGGTCGATTGATTTGCGGTTTTCACTAAAACTATTCTTTATTTAGGTATTTTCGTGAAAATAAATTATAAAGATAAATTTCAAAAAATGTTGATAGAGGGCGCTTTAGACTTTGGAGTAACGAAACACTCTTTTTTGGCGTTATTTTTTGCATCTTACTAAATTCTTTCGTAAGCTTAGACTTGAACTTAAATTTTGAGCTCAAAATCTGAATAGCTGGGAGTGGTTAAGTAGACAAACTTAGCTGTGTTCAGAGGGTTCAAATTTTAAATAATTGTAAAAAACGGAAAAATTGGTCGATTCGTTTGCGGTTTTTGCTAAAACTAATTTTTAAATCAGCAGTTTTCTTGATCAATCAGTGTTTTCTTGGAAATAATTTTTAAAGATAAATTTCACAAAATGCCGATAGAGGGCGCCTTAGACTTTGGAGTAGCGTACAAATATTTTTAACTGTTATTTTTTTTAATCTCATTAAATGCTTTCAAATGCATAGACTTAAATTTTGGGCTGAAATTCTGAATCGTTGGGAGTGTTTAAGTAGCGAAAAATTGAATTGTGCTCTAGGAGGAAAGAGGGTTAAATTTTAACTCCTGAACACACTTCAGTTTGCGCTTCTTAACTCCTCATAACGATTCAGGATTTGAGCTCAAAATTTAAGTTTAAATCTAAGCTTCCGAGAACATTTAAAATGCTTTTGCAAGCATTTAATTAGAACCAAAAAATAATGGTTAAAATGAATTTTTGGTTACTCTGAAGTTTAAGGCGTCCTCTGACGGAATTTTTTGAGATTTATATTTAAAAATTATTTTCAAGAAGATACTGACTTAAAGAATAGTTTCATTTTAAACCGCAAACGAATCGACCAATTTTTCCATTTTCTATAATTACTTTAAATTTGAACCTCCCCCTCCCCCTTGAACACAGTTCAGTTTGTGCTACTTAACCACTCCCTACTATTCAGATTTTCAGCTCAAAATTTAAGTTTAAGTCTAACCTTCCTAAATCATTTAAAGAGATGCAAACAATAACGGCAAAAAATAGTTGTTCGTTACTCCAAAGTCTAAAGCGCCCTCTATCGGCATTTTTTGAAATTTATCTTTATAATTTATTTTCACGAAAATACCTAAATAAAGAATAGTTTTAGTGAAAACCGCAAATTAATCGACCAATTTTTCCGTTTTTTTTTTTTTTTTTTTTTTTTTTTTAATCATTTGAAATTTGAACGCTCTGAACACAGCTCAGTTTGTGTTACTTAACCACTCCCAACTACAGATTTTGAGCTCAAAATTTAAGTTTGAGTGTAAACTTACGAAAACATTTAATGAGATGCAAAACATACTGGGAAAAAATAGTTGTTCGTTACTCCAAAGTCTAAAGCGCCCTCTATCGGCATTTTTTGAAATTTATCTTTATAATTTAATTTCAAGAAAATGCCGACATAAAGAATAATTTTAGTGAAAACCGCAAATCAATCGACCGATTTTTCCGTTTTTTATGTTTATTTGAAATTTTGGTACCTAAACTTTAATGGCGGCTATCTCCTTAGGAAAACGTTTTGTACCCTTGGTCTCCTATTTAATATTGTTTGTCTTGATGTGTACTATCACCCCTCTTTTTTTGTAAAAAAAATTTGGAATCACCCTGTATATGTAACTTGAATTAAAATTTTGAATTCCTTTGAAAAAGAAATCCTGGCTACACTACTGAAAATAACAATATTTTTATCATTTATTTGCTTTTTTTAGTATGTTTAAAGCTCCTTATAGTAGTCAATTCTAAGTATAAAATTATGCATTTTTGTTAGGGATACAACTATAATTCGTGTAATATGTATTTTGTTTTTAATAATGATGGGGGGGAAGGAGGTTAAGATGAAATTAAAAGAAAATGGCATCATGGAAGAATCTTATTCTTCCTTAATAAACTGCTATACTTTTTAAATTTACAAGAGAGTTTTTTTACATATAACTAAATTGTAAGAACTTGATACAGTAGACTCCCTCTAATCAGCACAGCTGGGAACTAGAGATTGTGCAAATTTCTGGTCATTGCTTTGATTACATTTTTAAACGGCATTTTGAATGTAATTCATAATGCAATCAAAACTATAATGATTGATTACAATATAATATAATATTAAAATACGTAATAAACTAAAATAATAAAAATTTACATAATTTTAAAATTATGAAAATATTAAATGCAAAAGTTGAGTTATCTATGTCATCTATGTATGATTAAATATTCCTTCTAAAGATGAAACGTATTTTTCCTAAATTGTTTAATGAACCCTACGCCATAACGGATTCACATCAAAATAATAAAATAAGGAAGGGTTTTTTTCTGGTTTTTCCAGACTTTATTACCAAAATAGCTTGATTAATTAATAAATAAATATATTTTGTAATATGATTGTGATTACCAGTGATGTAGACAATAATTTGAATTTTTTCGGGAAATAATTTATTCTTCTTCTATGAAAAAACATAAATTCAATAATACTAACAAAAGCTATAAATTAAAATACACATGATGAAATTGGTATAAAGCTAAAAGAGTCACATTTTGTCCCTATATCTGAGCTGAATGTTTCATTGTTTACATCTGTAAATTATGTGTGGATTTTAGAGTTTTAAATTTTAGGGAATCTACTGTATTTAACGTAGAAAACTTAATGAATAGTTTATTTTCATTTGAAGATTTAAAAAAAATTATTATTAATAAATTATATAATTTCGAAATGAAAGTAATATAAATATAGTTCAATGCATGTGAATACATATATGTATGACGTATATTAACATTTAATTAAATTTAGTATTAATTCTATTTATACTTTCTTTTTAAATATAAATTTAAAGCATATTTAGAAACATAAATTACTGAAAATATATTTTTAGTTCTAATATAACATTCTACAAAAACATAGGTACATGCAACTATTTTACCTTTTAATATATGACATACTTAAATGTCGTTAATTATTTTTTCTGATATTTTTGCATGAAACTAAACTATTATAACTATTACAGCAGTGTAACCTATGGAAGAATTCCATATGCTATTCTGCATTTTTTATTATTGAAGCTACTAGTGGATAAATAAAAACTTTGTATACAAATTTTCATTACAAGAATTTTTTTTTCTTTCAAATTTATAATTTTCTGGCTTTATTTTTCAGAGATATTTTTTATATATGTAATGTAATATATTTATATATATCTATAGATTTGTAATATAATTTTATGTTTTAATTTTGCATGCATAATAAATATATAAAATATGAAACACATAAAACAATAAGAAAATATAAATGTATACAGTATATTTATTTATATGTGTGTATAAAATATGCATATATATTGTAAGTTATATCAACAAATTGGGAATAAGTATATAATAAGGGTTATAAATAAAAACCAGACAGATGAAATCTTTTGTTGTTATCTGTACTTAAAAAGGTTAATATCATAGTTTAATGCAATTATCCATATGAAAGCAAAAATAGAGAATCTGTCGAAATCATTGCATGTGAAAATAAACTTTGTAACGATAATTTATCCCATAATATATCCTATTTATCCTATAACACCATAAAATCTTAAAATTGGGTCATTCCATGTCAAATCACCCAGATTTTTCCAAAAATGAAACCCACCATCACCAATTTTGATAAAATTCAGTGGATTAGTAGAAATTCTAAGGCTAATTCAAAAAATATCAATTATATTGAAATTGATCAAACGGTTTGTGAGTTATGAGCTTTTAAATAACTCCCAAGATGGCCGATTTGCCGCCATTTTGAATAGCACATGTGACAACAAAAAAGCTCATAACTTCTTTCATGTTATTTTTTTTGTTTTGTTCAGAATAAAGTAAGCTTTCATTTAAACAGATTTTTGTGAACCTCATTACATAAAAATGCTCTCAGAAAATGACTTTTTGACATTTTTTTAAGTAAAAAAAGATGCTACTTCAATAGCTGATTTCCCACAATGTACCCCCTTCAATTTTCATTTTCTCCTAATTGCATAAATAGGCAACTCAAATTGTGTTTTGATGACTGATAAGAACATTTTAATGGGCGGTTTACAGGTTTTTATTTTTAAAAAAATAAATTCAATTTTACTGACTTTCCACAATAACAGAAAACACAAGATAATGTTGATATTTCTTTTATTACCTGAAATATCATACATACTTACATCTGAAAGTTTGATAAGGTTTTATGTTACATAAATATATACAGTTGAACCTCGAAAATCCGGACCTCCAAATTCCGGAAATCTCTAAATTCCGGACATTTTTCCGATTTCAGTTTTATTATTTTTTAAAATAAGACATAGCTGTAATTTTCATCAACTGCAGTTAAATTCTGATAAATATACTAAAAAAATATATATAGATATATTCTGGTTAATATTGTAATGACTTGCCGTTAATAAAAGACTTTATTATTACAAAAATTAAACTTAAAAAGCGTTCAACAAAATTTACAGTAATGAATCATGATGAAATGAATGAATCGTTGAATTAATCATGAATTTTGATACTTGAAAAAATTTGGTTTTTTAAAAAAAAACCGTATATTCTGTCGAAAAAAAATTCAGAAAAAACGGAGAAATTTGTTAAAAAAAGAAAGCCAAAACAAGCATGAAATCAATTAAAAAATCTTGAAAAAACGCACATTTCATCAAAGATTCATGATTCATTCATTTCATAATGATTCGTCTCACTCTCAATCGCCTTTGAGAATCGGGAGGGAGGGCGCTTTCTCGGGATTTTTTGAAAATTTCAAATTCTTTATAAAGTGGGGAGGGGGCGTTTAATCAGGAAGAGCGGATTAACGGGATTTTACGGTATTATATAGCCACAAAAAAAGATTTTTTAATAAACCTCCAAAATCCGGAAAAATCGAAAATCCGGAATCGCCGCGGTCCCGACGGTTCCGGATTTTCGAGGTTCAACTGTATGTTTAATGTGGCTAAAAAAGGGGGAATCCCAAGGAATTAATAGGAATGCCAATAATGGATTCTTGCAAGACATAGAAGTATTTTCCTGACAAATTGAAATCGATTGCAGAGTTTCAATAAATTATAAGTAAAAATTAAATGATAGAAAAAATTCTACAAATAAGTACATTGTATAGCAAAATCATACTTGTATATAATATAAAATATGATAAAACTGCAACTCTTAAATTAAAATTATAGAACTTTAAAATAATACAAAATAGCATATCACATACACAATAAACATGCTATTAAAATATATATCTACATCAATAATAATTTAAAGTAAAGATAATTAATATTTTAAAAAAAAATCCTGCCAACAGGAAGAAGTAAATTTTGAAGTTAAATACAATAGACTCCCTCAAATCCACACAGCTTGGAACCAGAAATTATGCGAATTTTAGAATCTTGCCGATTTCTGGTCATTACTTTATATACATTTTTAAATAGGAATTTGAATGCAATTAATAATGCAATCAAACTTAAAATGAATGCTTTACAATATAATAAAATATTAAAATAAGTAATAAAATAGTAAAAATTTAAATAATTTTCAAAATGATTAAAATATTAAAAGCAAAGATCAAGTTAATAATCAATAATATATGATTAAATATTCATTATAAACATGAAATATATTTTTCCTAAATTATTCAATGTAGCTTGCCTCATAAAGATACATTACTAATTCTCAACAAAATCGTAGAATAAAGAATTTTTTTTTTTTTCAGATTTAGCCAGATTTACATTTAATAACCAAAAAAGCTTGATTAATACAAAATATATTTGATAAGAAAATTGTGATTACCAATGATATCAGAAAAATCTTGATTTTTTTTTCAGAATAAATTTATTCTTAATTCATGGAAAAGAAAAAAGTACTATTTACAAAAATAAAATGGAATTGATATAAAATTATAAAAGTCAAATTTTGTCCCTATATCTGAACTGAGTTTTTCATTATTTACATCCGTAAATTGTGTGCGGATTTTTGAGAGTTGTGGATTTTAAGATTTTGGATTTCTGGGAGTTTTCTGTACTTGTTTCATTAACAAAAACTAAATCAAATTTAGATATAAACCTAGTTTAACAATTTTATCTGGCTGTTTTTTAAATTTAATTTTTCTCTAAGAACTGGTTTTATCAGAATGTTAATGCAGTGTATACGAAAAAAAATATTTTTGTACCCTCAACAACTCAAAATTTTCAGACACATTTTTAAAAGTAAAAAATTATACTTGTTGATGTGATTTTTTGCAGAGATTTATAAGCGACCTCAGGGCTGCTACAGGCAACTATTATTATATTCTGTGCACACCAGTATTTTTCTAATATAAAGTTTGAAGTATATTTTTCTTGCAAATGTTATCAAAGCATCTGTTACGGATTTCAGTTTTAAGAAAGTGGTGCCAGTTAGAATGAAAAAATAGTCGCCTGTGGCAGCCTTGCAACCTGTGTTTTTATTTTTGGTTCAATGAATTAGATCTTTATTTACAACAATTATTTTCTCAGTATGACCATTTTTTCTGTTTCCAATACTATCGCTTTGGAAAATTCAATTCAAAATGCCCACTTTGACAGCATTTTTTTTTTGTATATTATGCATTATATATAGAACCTGCGAATTGAATGCATTTGTGAGCAAAAATGGATTTAAAAATGAATCAGAAAATCCAATACTTTTGCTTTGCTGGAGTGTCCCATTCACATAGAAAGCAAGACATTTTTGTGTACCCAGCTTTATGTGCCAATAATATTAATATAAATTTGAAGTCACTGCAGATAAACCATTTGTATATCTCATGCTGAATACAATCAGATTGTATTCTAAAAGTCGTTAGATAAATTTGCAAACATATACAAATATACATTTACATTATCTGTGACTATTACATGATGCTTGTTCTTGGCAATGAATCTTTGAAATCAACTCTGGTTGATTACAAACAAACTATACATGATATAAGAAAACTAAGAACGGTTGTCTGGTTAGCATAAAAAATGCATTAAGGGGTTGCATTGATTCTTAATCATCCGATACCATGCAAACTAGTGTAACTTACTTACAGTATTTTTTATTTAAGAGTTTTAATTTTATCACATTTTATATTACATACAAATATGATTTTGTTATATAATGTACCTATTTGTAGAATTTTTTCTATCATTTAATTTTTACTTAGAATTTATTAAAACTCTGCAATCAATTTCAATTTGTCAGGAAAATACTTCTATGTCTTGCAAGAATCCATTATTGGCATTCCCCCTTTTTTAGCCACATTAAATATATATATTTATGTAACATAAAACCTTATCAAACTTTCAGATGTAAGTATGTATGATATTTCAGGTAATAAAAGAAATATCAACATTATCTTGTGTTTTCTGTTATTGTGGAAAGTCAGTAAAATTAAATTTATTTTTTTAAATAAAAACCTGTAAACCGCCCATTAAAATTTTCTTATAAGTCATCAAAACACACTTTGAGTTGTATATTGATGCAATTAGGAGAAAATTGAAGGGGGTACATTGGGGGAAATCAGCCATTGAAGTTGCATCTGTTTTTACTTAAAAAACTGAAAAAAAAAAGTCATTTTCTGACAGCATTTTTATATAATGAGGTTCACAAAAATCTGTTTAAATGAAAGCTTACTTTATTCTGAACAAAACAAAAAAAATTTGAAAGCTCTAGCTTAAACTTAAAAGAAGTTACGAGCTTTTTTGTTGTCACATGTGCTATTCAAAATGGCGGCAAATCGGCCATCATGGGAGCTATTTAAAAGCTTACAATTCACAAACTGTTTAATCAATTTCAATATAATTGATATGTTTGGAATCAGCATTATAAATTTTACAAATTCACTGAATTTTATCAAAATTGGTGATAAAGGGTGCCATGGTCTGGGTGATCTGACATGGAATGACCCAATTGTACTATGTGTTTGCAGTATTTTAATTTTTCTCACGCATAGATGCAACACATTGAAGCTTTTGATTCATTTCGATTTTGTTTTATTAGAAATTTTATCTCTCGCTAAGGAGTCAAACTTTTAGTCACTTCACCATCAAATTTTCCTGAAGACAGCTCGAAACACTGAATTTAGATTTTATTTTACAAATTCTAATTAAAGTTCTTGCTTTTGTGTACCATTGAGAAAAGTTTTTCATTCTTAACAAATATGTTCATGGTAGTTATATTTTATGATGCAATTATGCAGTACAGTAGACTATCTCAAATCAACTTGGGACCAGAAGTTGTACGGATTTTAGAATTTTGCAGACCGTTGCTTTGTTATACATTTTTTGAACAGTAATTTGAATATAATTAATAATACAATCGAAACTATAATGGCTGTTTACAATAAAATAAAACATTAAAATAAGTAATAAACTAAAATAATAAACATTTAAACAATTTTAAAAATAATTAAAATGTTTATTATAAAGATGAAATGTATTTTACCCAAATTATTCAATGAAATTTGCCTTATAAAGGCATATTGCTAAGTCGCACCAAAATCATAAAGTATGGAAGTTTTATTTCAAATTTAACCAGACTTAATAACCAAAAAAAAAGCTTGATTAATACATAAATATATTTGGTGAGAAGATTGTAACGACCAATGATATCAGCAATATCTTGAATTTTTTCAGAAATAATTTTATTCTTCCTTCATGAAAAAGCACGAATTCAGTAATATTAACAAAAATTACAAATTAAATTACATATGCAATTGATATAAAACTGAAAAAGTCAAAATTTTCCATTATATTTTAACTAAATGTTTCATTCTTTACATTCCTAAGTTATGTGCGGATTTTAGGGTTGCAGGTTTGAAGGAATCTACTGTATATGTTTATAAAGAAATAACGTCCAACTTTTTAAATGCTTATTCATGACCTTGTTTTATTTATTTAAAATTGATTTTTATGTTGTCGGTTTTTATAATTAATTGCATTTTGGATATTCTGAGTATTTTATTTTCTTCAGACTCTGTATTTCTTGTTCAAATTCCTCTGCATTTTTTATAATTTTTATTAACACTTATAACACTGTTTTTTTCTTTTTTTTTCAAACATTCTTCTCTTTCTAAACTACATTTGGAAATAAAATATAAAATAAATTGTTTTATAGCGTTAAAATTACATTTTCTAGTGTTATAAGTGTTTTTTCTATCATTTTATTATAAAATATAAAGCATTAGACCTATACTAAAGTTAATGCAGAAAACGAAAATTTGCCTCTCATACAATACATAGGTTAAAGCTAGCTATAACCCAGACAATTCCATCTCTGAAATCACATCATAACATATAGAATTCTAAAATTTATTCTTTCTTTTTTATATAGACGAGTCCATTAGCTGTTCCAGAACAAGTCAGAGCTAAAATTAATAGTTTTCACCAATCAATTATCATTAACAATTAAGAATAATTTTATCACAAAACACAAATCTTTAGTAGAAGAGTAAGCGAAAAACATATCTTACCATTAACTTATTTTACTAAAGTGTTCATTAAATTCTAGAAAGATCTTTCATTATATCGCTATAGGTCATTAAATTTCAATAATTTGCTATCTATTTGCAGAGAACTTTCATATTGTCCAAGTTCACATAGAAGCAAAGAGACGCCAACGCCATGAATGAATCATGGTGAATGCTTTTGAATGAGGAATGAATCAAATTGATAAAACCGCTGCAACGGAAAGTTCAACTTCTGACTATTTACTTTCTCACATCTACTAATATTACCATTTGTTTAAAGAATTAAGAAAAATATCCTCTACATTTGACAAACAAAACAAAATGGTTCTTTATAAAAAAAAAAAAAAAAAAAAAAAAAAAAAAATTGTTTCATTACTCAAAATTCTGGATTTTTTTATTTGAATTCGCCCTCTAGTGAAAAATTTGACACATATCATCATACATTACAGCAGCATCCTCATTAAAAGTAGAACAGAAACAATTCTGAATGGAGATGAACCTGTTATTCCTGTTGAACAAATTTAATTATTGATGAACTGAGTATCAATCATTCATTATCTGAAATTATTTCGATTCTCAAATAACATTCATGAATTGATTATTTTAGATTTTATATATTGTTTTGGCGCCATTTTTCAAACATAAATGAACAAATTTTCTGTTCAAAGTATAGACATTTAGATATATTTTTTAAATAAGATAAATCAGGATGTTTTGATTTAATTCAAGATTATTTTTACATGCTTCACCCAAACAATTAAAAATATTTTCCAATTCATATTAAAGGACTTACTTAGGAATTATTTTTTTCATGAAATTTTAAGTTGTAATTTTACCAGTTTTTCAAGAGCTTAGCTTATATTCATTGAATTTTAATTTTTCTTGCATTGCATATAAAAATAAATTATTTCTTATCAATATAATTATTAGAATATATAATAGAAAGTAGTTTCTATATTTTGAACTCTTTTGACTTAATAGTTTTGGTTCATTTTTTACTTTAATAGAACAACTTTTATTATCTTTTTTTAATTATTATGTGGTAATTTTTGTTAGTTCAATGAAACTTTAACTGGCCAGATATAAATTTATTGAAAATAACTTTTAGTTAGTCCCTTAAGAATCCTTTTAGTTTGTTTGTAGGATTTAGTTTAGTCAATTGATTTTTGTTGTAAGAACAATCCTTTGTAAATAGATGTCTTATTAAATAAAAATAATATTAAAAACTACAAAATATTGATGAAAAAATATGCTTGTTCTTTCCGTAACACCATTAAAAAAATATAATATATAAAAATTACAGTTTAAATTATGTTACATCTGACAAGAATTCTCTGAACATCAAACCATTAAAGACCCTAAATATAATGCAGTTCAACTGGAATATTCGTAGATGATTAAATTAAACTTTGATGTGTATTAATGCACATAATTAAATTCAAAGTTTTATAAAAATATCACTTTTTTAAAACAGAGAGATATGTTAGCCACTGCAGTATTTAACATTAAATGAATTTATTGTGGACGAAGATCTTTCCTGTCTTATATTAAAGAAATTATGGCATAGAAAGGAATGAAAATTTGTAGTTTTATAGAAAAATCTTTGATATTTAAACAGAAACAGAAAGTGTTTAGGGGAATTATTTTAAGCAAAATTTATGTTGAAAGTACAAAATGGCTCGTTTCAAATAATTGTATAGAATCAAAAAATTTGCATAGCCATTTAAATATGACTGTTTCTTGAGAGGTTTTTTTTTTTTTTTTTTTTTAATTTGTAAATTTTTATTCACATCTTTTCATAACAGATTATTTCACATTTAAAAAAATGCATTTTTTATTTATTGTTGTCAAATTTAAAATAGCAGCTCAAATCCACGACCCTAAAATCCACATATCATTACAAATATAAAAAACAATGAAACATTGAGTTTAGATTCAAGGACAAAATTACAGAAATTTTTTAATTTAAAACGTTCCGTACATACTTTAATTTGTAATTCTTGATGATGTTAATGAACTCATGCTTTTTCAACAATTTAATCATTTAAAAAAATTTCTTTCTTTTTATGATTTTAGTTTATTACTACTTTATTTAATAATTTTATTACAGTGGACTCTCTCAAATCTACACAGCTTGGGGCCAGAGGTTGTGCAGATTTTTGGATTTTATAGATTTCTGGTCTTTGCTTAGTTTAAATTTTTTAAACAACAATTTGAATTTAATAAGGCAATCAAAAGTGTAATGAATGATTATAATGTAGTAAAATATTGAAAGGATTAAGTAAAATAATAAACTAAAAGGATAAAAAGTAAGTTAACTTAAAACTGATTGGAACATTAAGTAGTAAAGGTAAAGTAAATAAAATTAATAATTAATATTTGAATTCCCTTAAAAAAGATGAAATGTATTTTCCTTGAATTATTTTATGGCACTTTTCTTATGAAAAGTACTCTCTATTTATTAACATTAAAATCATTGTAATAAAAAAAAACCCTGATAGATAATATATTAATAATTTTTTTTAGTGGTAAAAAAAAAGAAACAATTCACATGAAACACCGTTTTTCCACGGTAAATATTTACATTAGAAACAGGTTTACAATATTCAAGAAAGATACTTAAAAATAATAAAACTAAAGTAGGTATTTAAAATGATTTTTTTAAATAAAAGTATCTTCAGTTTATGGGCGATTCTATTACTAATTTGCTGATAATTTCCGAAAATTAAAAACAAAAAAAATTCAGTTACAAATCCGAAAATTTGGAAACAAAATCTATTGTGAATTTAGAGAAACGATCGCCAACAATAACATCAAAAATCAATTTCATGAATCGTTATAGTCAGTATCATTAAAGGATAACAGAAACTGCGAATTTTGTCATAGAATCATGAAAAAACACAAATTTCGTCCACTAATCACAAAAAAAATTCGAATTTCTTCAAGAAATTCGAAATTATGTCAAAAGTTAATATAAAGGCAAATAAACTTTTATGCAAAGTTTTAGTGCAAATAAAATAATAAATAATAGTCTTACCATTAATTTATATTAGTAAAGAGGTTGGGTCAGAAAAAGAAAGTTCAAAAAAATTTGCTATTGTTCTAATCAGAGCACACTTATTTCCTAAGTGTTTTCACATCAGAAAAGTAAATTGACGCCAATACAATGAATGATTCAGAAGAATTGAATGAATTGGAAGATTTCATTCATGAAAAATGAATCATACAATGAAACACTACAACAGAAATGTTCAGCTAATTTTCAGTTTTCAATCAACTAAACAAAACATTCATTAATAAAACAAGAATAGCAAACATTAGTCGAAATCCGCGAATCTAACACTTAAATATGTCCTCGGGTTTAAAATTCAGCATAATTTCATTTTGGGTAATTAGCACTAAAATTTAACGAGAAAGCTTGTTTATGTTTTTGTCTGGTCTGATAGCTAAAAATATAACCAGGGATAAAAGAGGAAAAGATACTGTTATATAGTCATGTTAACATTTTCATAAATTATGTCAGATTATGAGTTCAGATTCAAGGACAAAATTACAGAAATTTTTTAATTTAAAACGTTCCGTACATACTTTAATTTGTAATTCTTGATGATGTTAATGAACTCATGCTTTTTCAACAATTTAATCATTTAAAAAAATTTCTTTCTTTTTATGATTTTAGTTTATTACTACTTTATTTAATAATTTTATTACAGTGGACTCTCTCAAATCTACACAGCTTGGGGCCAGAGGTTGTGCAGATTTTTGGATTTTATAGATTTCTGGTCTTTGCTTAGTTTAAATTTTTTAAACAACAATTTGAATTTAATAAGGCAATCAAAAGTGTAATGAATGATTATAATGTAGTAAAATATTGAAAGGATTAAGTAAAATAATAAACTAAAAGGATAAAAAGTAAGTTAACTTAAAACTGATTGGAACATTAAGTAGTAAAGGTAAAGTAAATAAAATTAATAATTAATATTTGAATTCCCTTAAAAAAGATGAAATGTATTTTCCTTGAATTATTTTATGGCACTTTTCTTATGAAAAGTACTCTCTATTTATTAACATTAAAATCATTGTAATAAAAAAAACCCTGATAGATAATATATTAATAATTTTTTTTAGTGGTAAAAAAAAAGAAACAATTCACATGAAACACCGTTTTTCCACGGTAAATATTTACATTAGAAACAGGTTTACAATATTCAAGAAAGATACTTAAAAATAATAAAACTAAAGTAGGTATTTAAAATGATTTTTTTAAATAAAAGTATCTTCAGTTTATGGGCGATTCTATTACTAATTTGCTGATAATTTCCGAAAATTAAAAACAAAAAAAATTCAGTTACAAATCCGAAAATTTGGAAAATATATAAAATATATAAATAAATAACTATTTAGTTAGTCATTAGTTAACTACACGGGATTTTCTCTATATAACGAATGAATCCTTGTTATTAAATCACGATGTAAAAACCTATGAATCATTCCTGCATTTGGCATCTTGTCTTTTGCGCTATTTATATTATCAGGTAACTTTTAAAAAATCCTTTTATTTATGCCACCCTCATTACTAAAATAAGTTTAAGCTTAGATAGTTTCCCTGATTATTCCTCTACTAAAAATACTACAAACTGGGATTTGATCCTACAGCTGCACAAAATTTCATCTGTCCCAATTTTCCTCTTGCAGATAACTAATCTCTTAATATATTATTGAAACGTGTTATTTGTTGCAAAATTCCATTTACAGTTGAACCTCGAAAATCCGGACCTCCAAATTCCGGAAATCTCTAAAATCCGGACATTTTTCCGATTTCAGTTTTATTAATTTTTAAAAAAGACATAGCTGTAATTTTCATCAATTGCAGTGAAATTCTGATAACTATACTAAATATATATATATAGATATATTCTGTTTAATATTGTAATGACTTGCCGTTAATTAAAGACTTTATTATTACAAAAATTAAAAAGTTAAAAAGCGTTCAACAAAATTTCCAGTAATGAATCATGATGAAATGAATGAATCGTTGAATTAATCATGAATTTTTATACTTGAAAAAAATTGGGTTTAAAAAAAAACGTAAATTTTGTCGAATAAACACAGAAAAAAGGAGAAATTTGTAAAAAAAAAACCAAAACAAGCATGAAATCAATTTAAAAATCTTGAAAAAACGCACATTTTATAAAAGATTCATGATTCATTCATTTCATAATGATTCGTCTCACTCTCAATCACCTTTAAGAATCAGGAGGGAGGGTGCTTTCTCCGGATTTTTTGAAAATTTCAAATTCTTTATAAAGTGGGGAGGGGGCGTTTGATCGGGAAGAGCGGATTAACGGGATTTTACGGTATTATATAGTCATAAAAAAGATTTTTTAATAAACCTCCAAAATCCGGAAAAATCGAAAATCCGGAATCGCCGTGGTCCCGACGGTTCCGGATTTTCGAGGTTCAACTGTATTTATTTATTTGTAATTAATGCGATGAATATTATTTGAATTTAAATTTAGAAACAGTAAATTGGTTCGATTTTTTTTTTCTGCTTTTTAACATTTAAAAACATTGCATTACTCGCAGATTAATTGTATTCTGTTCATTTGAAAGTAAATATTTTTTAAATGATTAATCACAAACACATACTGATTTCTTATATAAATCTCATCAAAATTTATAGAAAATATTGAAAGAATTTTAAGAAATCAATAATCTGACATTCCAGTATATTCATAATGTTAGATGGATAGCTAAAAGATGTTGTGGTTGCATTGATTTTTTAAACAGTGTTTTATTGATTTTTTTTTTTTTTAGGAAAATGGTACCGACTTGTGTATCCTCATCCTAGGAAAATACACAATCTACCATCAATAACACTAATAGCATTTTATTATATTTTTGTAATGTCATTCTTCATCTTATACAGTTGCCACATTAAAGGCAGTTGATGGAGTACTTATTATGTAATAAGGGATCCGATATCCTGTGCTAGATTTTTGGCAATAAGCAATTTGATCTGGATTATGTTAAATCGGCGGCCTGAGAGCGCATTTAGGGTTGCGTTTTTTTCGGAAATGCGTTTGGGAGCCGGAGTATGAGCTCTTTAATCTTATTGGTTTATTAGTATCACATGAATTATAAGCCAGCGTAATTTTAAATTTTGTTAGATCATCGTTACACTTGCCGCTTTCAACGGATACTAGTTGGACGTTCTTGGTCTCGGTGAGTCTCGTTTGCAAACTGCCTTTTTTATTTCTTTTGTTTTATTTCTTTGGATTCTTTTTTTGTTTTATTTGCATTTTTAAATTAGGTATTTCCCAAAATGCGCCCATCATTAGAGAACATTTCCATATTTTCATGGCATAAAATTTTAGCGAGGGAGGAATTAGCAGTCAATTTTGCAACTGAAGTTGGTCTTATGCCTAAATTTGATAAAATCTCCTGGGACCCTACTTTATTTTCGTAAAACTTAACTGCTTTCTTTTTCTTTTTTTTTCTTTTCTTTTTTATACATATTTTGGCCATATTTTTATTATTTTTTATGTATATTTTTACTTTTTTGTATGAAATATTTACCCTTTTTTGATTCTCCGTCATATTTATTGGTATTTTTTATGTAACCCCCCCCCTTTTTTAAATATTAAATGAATTTTTTGGCAGTTGTGAACGAGATTTTAAGCATTTAACTGCACGTTACTGTTCGGTAAGTTTTTTCCCTTTGTTATTGTATTATTATTAAATTGTTGTATTATTATTATTATTGAGACAGTGGGTTCAGGGGGGCTCCGCCCTTCTGACAATAAAAAAGCTTATTTAGAATGCTTAAAATTGTGTTTTTGTTTTATTTATTGTTTGTGTTTATTGTTTAATGTTTAAAATTGTGCATTGAGGAATTTTTCAAGATGGCGGAAAAACATCATTTTTAAATCTTTGTTATTTATAAATCAATGATTTTATATAACTTTCTATTTTTATAAAATAGTGCAAAATCATTGATTTATAAATAACAAAGATTTAGAAACGTCGTTTTTCTGCCATCTTGGAATTTTTTTCATGTCGCCAAAACGGCATTTTGGCGCAAAATTTTTCGCCAAGTTTTCCAACCTAGCGCAGGATATCGGACTCTTCCCTGTAATAACAATTATTTTACATGTTGTAACCTTCTGTTTTTTTCAGTTGGGAAAACAAAACAAAAACAGAATATTAATATTTTATAATTTGTCTTGTTTCTATGTCATACTTATACTGTATATGTTACTATATTAAACAAAATAATTAAATCACTTGAACAAAGCTAGAAGATTGTCACTTATGTGCATACTCACACTCTTACACCAATGCTTTTGAAAGCTCCTTGTGATAATTCTCTGACAAAAATATCTGCTATAAATGTATGACTGTGTTTTCATCAAAATGGTCCTTTTTTCTGCCTTCTTCACCCAAACTAGATTTATTTGTGCCACTTTTTTTCTTGTTCAAATAATTTTCTTTTTTTCATGCTTTAATTTGTAAGAGTATCTGTCTCATCCCATACCATAATTGTTTTTATGAAATGTTTATTAAACTTAATAACTAATTCATTTCTAAGTTTTTTCTCCTTTTTTCAGTTTTAATAACAAAATATATTTCAGTTAAAAATGCATCGTTTGGAAACATAATTAGAAAATTCCCTTAAATATGATTGGTGCGCACCTATTATCTGCAATTTTCTACATTCCGCATAACTTAGTAAAATTCAATATTGTGAATTTTGCCAATATATTGCTAAAAAATATTGCAATCTTCAACAAATTGTCAGAAATTTTGAAAGATAATTGCAGAAAAAAATTTGTCATTAAATTTCAATGTACAGTCAAGGATCAACAATCCGAACTTCTATTATACGTAATTTTCTATAATCCACATTTCTTAGTATAAGTAAATGTTGGGGATTTTGCCGATCTATTGCTAAAAAATATTACAATCTTTGACAAATGGTCAGAAATTTCATCAATCGACTGTGGAAAAAAACACAATTTCCAGCAAGCAATTGTGGAAAAATTCGGTGGTTTCATGACACAATCAAAAAATAAAAAATATCACTAATTCTGCCAACATATTGTCAAAAAATATCACAAATTTCGACAAGTAGTGGCAGAAAATGCAAACTTTGGTAAACAATCAAGAAAAAACTTTGCAAAATTTGTCAAAATATCGCAGTATCACATAATGCAGTTCCATGAATTTTATTAATTTATCTCTGAACAATATCGCAAACTTCGACAAATAGTTTCAGTAAAAAAAATAATATTTTCATCAATCGATCGCTAATAAATCATAATTTTATTAAATGATTGCTGAAATAGAGTGAAATGACTGCAGAAAAAGCACAAATTTTCACAACTGATCACAAAAAAATTAACTGCAAATTTCACCCAACAATTTTTGGAAAAAATCATAAATTTTCATGAAGATTGTTGAAAAAAATGACATCTCCTTAAGGAATCAAAGGAAAATATTCTAATTTTTAAATGAATTGCTGAAATACACAGCAAAATTTGCAAAATCATCAAATCACATTGCAAATTCTGCCAATCTGTTACTGAAATTTATAACACACTTTGACAAAATAGTCATAACAAAAATATTGCAGATTTTTGCACTTCATTGCAAAAAAAAAAAAAAAAAAAAAAATTAATTTTCATATCTAATTATAGTACATACATTATTTTTTTAATATGTAATTTTTTTTTACAAATGAGCTTTTATGGAAATTAAATTATTAAAATTATATTACATTATTAATTTTCATATTTATATTATGCTGATTATGTTATTAAAATGTTCTCTAGAAAAAACAGAACCATACAAAACTCTGTAATCTGCAATATTCTATTATCTACTCAAATTTTGGTCCCAACTAGTGCTGATTAAAGATCTTTGATTG
Source organism: Maratus speculifer (assembly GCA_964019185.1). Taxonomy (NCBI): domain Eukaryota; kingdom Metazoa; phylum Arthropoda; class Arachnida; order Araneae; family Salticidae; genus Maratus; species Maratus speculifer. The sequence continues at coordinate 358,383,420 of OZ025296.1, forward strand.
TACATATATTATTCTTTAAATATATAATTTCTTTAATAAATGAGCTTTTATGGCATAATGTATCAAATTATTAGATTTCATATTTATATTATACTATACTGAGTATGGTATTAAAAGGCTCCTTATAAAAAACAAAATTATTCATAATACTCTATAAACTGCAATATTCCATAATCTGCTTAATCCTTGGTTCCAACTTGTGTGGATAAAAAATATTTGCCTGTACTTACATTGTATTTATAAATGCAATATCGTAAAAATATCTGTTTGTTTATGCTATTATTTTAACACAATCAAATTGATTAATAAATTTACTATATGAATTGAATATTTTCAAATTGAGCAAAAAATTGCCCAGGCCTGGAATTGAAAACGGATCCTTGGCTTACCAGGCCAATAATGCTTTACCATTTAAGTTAACTGGGCAACAAATGGCGGCATTTCTTAATCATATAACCTTATTGATCATAACATCTGGTCACTCAGACAGCTTGACAGAATAAACAGCAGGTAAAGGAACTCCATATGTTGTGTTTCTTAATATTAGCTGGGATACTTTGATGCATGCTAATGTTTAATATTTACTCATAAATACACATAGTAGATGAAATATAACTTTATTAAACAATCACACAATTCCTATATTCGTCAAGCAAACATCTTTCCATCCAAATCATTATAACCATACAGTTGATGGGTTACCGTTAACTGTTGGTCAAGTGAAAGTTAAAGCATATGTTTTCATGAAACATAAATATATAACAATGGGTACGTAGATATACTATTATTTTAACATAATCAAATTGATTGGTTAATTTATCATACAAGTGTGACAATTTGTTTTCTTTTTAAAAATATTGTGTAATATTGATATATAATCAGCACTGTGAAAAAAGGGGGTTGTCACCCCGGGCACAGAACTTTAGGGGGTGCCAAATTTATACTACCAAAGTCATTTTTGGCCTGTTACAAGAAAAAGTTGTGTGAGAGGGTACCAAATTTAAACTTCGCACTTTTCTCTTTGCTAGCCCCTGCATATAATTAAATGAGCAGTGCAGATCTTCTCTTATCATGTGTTCATTTAATTTCCTTTTATTGATGGACTTTTTCGATTTTTAAGGTAAAATCAAATGCCGTACATGTATTGTTTTAAATGATTCATAATTTTCACCAATTTTTTGTTTCATTTTAATATTTATGCATATATAAATATTTCAATAGAAAGAAAATACAATAGACTCCCTTGAATCTGCACAGCTTGACACCGGAGGTTGTGCAGATTTTAGAAGTTTGTGGTTTTCTGGTCGTTGCTTTGTTGGCACTTTTTAAACAATATTTTGAATATGTAATACAATCAAAATTACAATGAATACTTAAAGTATTATAAAATTTTGTAGACTCCTTCAAATATGCAACCGTAAAATCTGCCTATCTTTATGTATGTAAACAATGAAATTTTCATTTCAAACGTACGAGCAAAGTTGAGTTTTTTCAGTTGTATTTCATCTCATATGTATTTTAATATGTAGTTCATAACAATATAAATGAACTTTTTTTTCTATGGAAAGAGATTATATAAAAAATTTTAATCAAGATATAAGTGACAACTTTCACAATCTTTTGTCCAAATATATTTATGCATCCTATTAATCAAGATTTTTTGTTTATTATTACGATGATTTTAATGTAAATTAATAAAGAGTACTTTTCATAAGAAAAGTGTCATAGAATAATTCAAGGAAAATATATTGTATCTTTTTTATGCAAATTCAAATATACATTATTAATTTTATTTACTTGACCTTTACTATTAATATTTCAATCAGTTTTAAGTTATCTTACTTTTTGTCATTTTAATTTAGCATTACTTTACTTAATTCTTTTAATATTTTACTACATTATAATCATTCATTATAATTTTGATTGCCTTATTAAATTCAAACTGCTGAGAAAAAACGTAAACTAAGCAAAGACCAGAAATCTGTGAAATTCTAAAATCTGCACAACCTCCGATCCCAAGCTGTGTAGATTTGAAGGAGTCAACTGTACTAAAATAATCAAGTAGTAATATACTAACATGATAAAAAAAAGATATTCTAAAAAATGATTAAATTGTTGAAAAAGCATGAGTTCAATAATATTATCGAGAATTACATATTAAATTATATATGGTATGTTTTAAATTTAAAAAGTTCTGTAATTTTGTTCTTGTATCTAAACTCAAAGTTTTATGGTTTATATTTGTGATGATGTGTGGATTTTAGGGTTGCGGATTTGAACTGCTGTTATAAATTTGACAACAACAAGTAAAAAAATGCATTTTTTCGAAATGTGAAATAATCTCTCATGAAATGATATGAATAAAAATTGACAAAAAGAAACTCTCAAGAAACTGTCATATTTAAATGGTAATGTGTAGTTTTTATTTCATAAAATTCTTTAAAAAAAAACTATTTTATGCCTTCAACATGAATAGTGCTTGAAATAATTCCCCTAAACACTTTCTGTTAAAGTTAAATAATCAAACATTTCTCTATAAAACTACAAATTTTCATATCTTTATACGCAATAGTTTCCTTAATATAAGTTATGAAAGATCTCGATCCACAATAAGTTCATTTATGATAGCGACAGCAGTAGGATATCTGTGTCCTTTTAAAAAAAAAAAACTGCTTAGTTATCGAAATTCAAATATAATTGTATGCATTTATAGGCATGCATGTTTAATTTAATCATTTACAAATATTCTAGTTATATTGCACTATATTGAGAGTTTTTAATGGTTTGATGTTCAGAGAATTGGTGCTAGATACAGCATTATTTACACTGTAATTTTTTTTATAAATTTATGTTACGCAAAGAACAATCATATTTTTCCATCAATATTCTGAAGTTTTTACTATTTTTTTTATTAAATAAGATATTAATTTACAGAGAATTATTCTTATAACAAAAATCAAATAAACAAACTAAAAGGAATCATAAAATTTATTTTCAATAAAATTATACCTGGAAATCCCTGTAAAATGTTAATGTTTCAATGAATTTACGAAAGTTATCACATAATATTAATAATAAAAATTCGTGCTACTAATGCAAAAAATTAGCCAAAACCAAAAAGTCAAAAGCTATCAAAATATTGAAAACAACGTTTTTCAACATATTCTAAAGATTATACTTGATATGAAATAATTTATTTTTATTTGCAATGCAAGAAAAATTAAAATTCAATTGACATCAGCTGAGTTCTTAAAAAACTGATAAAACTATGTAAAATTTGATGATAAAAGTAATAATAATACTCCTTTTACGTATGCTAAAAAATATTTTAAATTGTTTAAGTAAAAATAATCTTGATAATAGATAAAAATAAACATGTACAGATAATCGAGAATTAAATCAAAACATCTTGAATTGTTTTATTTTAAAAATATATCTAAAAATCTATGCTTTCAACAGAAAATTAGTTCATTTATGTTATTTACCGAAAGATGACATAAAAACAATACATAAAATCTAAAGTACTGGATTCAAGAAAGTTACTCGATAATCTAGTCTCAGATAATGAATGATCGATAACTCAATTAATCAATCTTTAAAAATGTTCATCAGAAAACTTTCATCTCCATTCAAAATTACTTCTCTTCTAGATTCTAATAAAGATGCTGCTGTAATGTAGGATGATAAGTGTCAAACTTTTCTCTGGATTCACTAGAAGGTGAATTCAAATAAAGGATTCCATAATTTTGAGTAACAAATCAGTCATTTTTCATAAATAAACTTTATTTATTTTTTTTAAATTGAAGAGGGTATTGTTCTTAATTTTTGAATATTGGTAGATGTGAGAAAGTAAAAAGTCAGAAGGTGATTTTTCAGTTGCAGCTGATTTAATGATATGATTCATTTCTCATTCAAAATCAGCCACAGTGATTCATTCATGGCGTTGACGTCTCTTTGCTTTTATGTGAACTTCGAGGATATGAAAGATCTCTGCAAATAGACGGCAAATTTTTGAAATATAATGACCTATAGCAATAAAATGAAAGAACGTTTTTAGAATTTAATTAACTCTTTACTAAAATAACTTAATGGTAAGATAAATTTCTTTTGCTTACTCTTCTACTAAAATTTCTGTATTTTGTAATAAAAGTTTCCTAAACTGTTAATGATTATTAACTGGTGAAAACTTTTAATTTTAGTTCAGACTTGTTCTAGATCATCTAAAGAACTCATCTACATTAAAAGAAAAGATAAATTTTAGAATTCCATTTATTATCATTCGTTTTCTGAGATGGGATAATTTGGGGGTATGCTTAGGCTTAGCCTAAGCATTGTAAGATGGACAAATTTTCGATTTCTGTATTAACTTTGGCATATTTTTAATTAGTTATATTTTATAATAAAATGATGAAAAAATATATTTATAACACTAGGAAGTGTAATTTTAACATTGTAAAACAATTTATTTTACATTTTGTTTTTAAAGGTAGTTTAGAAAAAGAATTATAAAAAAAAAGTGTTATACGCAATAATAAAATATATATATATAAAAAGGAAATTAAAAATAATAATTAAAAAACCTCAAGAAAAAGGAAGTTAACATCAAAAATGCAAAGTGTTTACGAAAACTGATAATATTAATTAAAAGATAATTATTGATATGATTCATTCAAATTCAGCCACCGTGATTCATTCATGGCGTTGGCGTCTGTATGCTTCGATTTGAACTTGGACCATATGAAACTTTTCTGCAAGTAGACGGTAAATTTTTTAAATATAATAACCTATAAAGATATAATGAAAAAACGTTTTTAGAATTTAATGAACTCTTTACTAAAATAAGTTAATGTTAAGATATATTTCTTTTGCTTACTCTTCTACTTTTTGTATTTTGTGATAAAAGTATTCTAAACTGTTAATTATTATTAACTGGTGAAAACTGTTAATTTTAGTTCAGACTTGTTCTGGAACATCAAAAAGACTGATCAAAATTAATGAACAAATTTTAGAATTCTACTTATTATGATTTGTTTTCTGGTGTATGGCTAGACTTAACCTACATTATTGTATGATAAGCAAATTTTCTATTTTTGTATTAACTTTCGGATATGTCTAATGCTTTAAATTTTACTATTAAATGATAAAATATATATATATATATATTTATGATACTGGTAGGTGTGTAATAACTCTGAAAAACAATTTATTTTATGTTTTATTTTCTAAATTTAGTTTAGAAAGACAAGAATGATTTTTTTTTTCAAGTGTTATAAGGGATAATAACAAATATAAAAAACACAAGAAAATGTAGAACATCCAAAGGCAAGAAAGACAATGAGAGGCAGAATATCCAAATTGCAAAAAGAGATTGCGAAAACAGATAATATAAAAATTTCAATTTAAAAAAAACAAAGCAAGGTTCATAAATAGAAGTTAAATACTATTCAAAAAGTTAGATTTTATTTCTTTAAGTTAATTAATATGTTAAAAATATTTTTTATGGATTTGTTCAATCATGCAAAAAAGTAAACACCCACTAGCCTCTACTAACTTCTCAATAAATTATCATAGAAGAAAGTAATTGATACTGAACAATTTGAAATAAAGTCTACTTTTAAATGGTGTATATAAAATTTGCTTAGGGGGGGATATGCATATTAAAACAAACCCTAACTTTATTTTTTTTTTTTATAGAAATACCAAATTCTGATAGCATAAATGAACTTAGCACTCTTCAATTAGCTGAAAAACAAACTTTTATACAATTCATTAATAGGTTTCTGAGAAATTAATTACTTTAAAACAAGTGTATTTTAGAGGATGTTATCCAAATACAAGCTTAGTACTTGATTGTGGACCGATAGACCCCCCTTCATAATCAAGGCATCTGAGGTACCTCTCAAGCAGTCAATGAAGGCTGCCAGATTATGGGATAGCATAAAAAGCTTCTGTACTACTTGGTTATTCTGTCGTTCAAAAAACTAATCAGAAACTATTAGATTAAATGCCAATAATGGATGATCGTGAATGTCTCATTCAATGACATTAAATATAATACACATGTTTAAAATGTTATTAAATAACTTTTATTTGTATTATTATTAATATTCTACTAATTATTATTAGTATTTTATTTATTTATTTTTTATTGTTATTTAAAATGAAAGTTATGTCAATAAATACAATTTGGCTATTAGTTTGGCGATTTGTATAATTTGATGAAATTGGCCAATGGGATTACTAAGTAGTTCCGAAGTTTCAAACTATCCAATCATTGCTTTCATGGATGACACCTTAAACCTTCTTTTTGCATTTTTTAAGCATAATTTGAAAATTATTTGGAAAAAAATCTTTTTATTTTGGATTTCTCTAAAGTAGGTCTTAATTAATATAAATCAATTAAAAAAACTTGTGTGTAAAAAAACTTAAATTCATAATGTTTTCGAATAATAGTTTGCTAATTCATATCATAAAATTATAAAAAAGGGAAATTCAACATATTTATGTTTTGGTATTTTAGTATTAGCGCTATATAAAAAAATTAGCAGATTTGAAGTATAATTTCAGAAGATATTAATTAAAGTATGAAAATGTAATTTAACATCAGAAGGACTAAATTTTGAATGTATCTAATTCAAATACTTATCATTCATGCTTGATCTATAGAAATCCACTGTATATGAAATGCATCAAATGTATCATTAAAATAATTGTAGTAGTCTGGTTTTTAAATCTTCTCAAAAGAAAACAAGTTTGAAATTGCATGTGAATGTAGCAAATGAGGTGCGTTCGTACGATAATGAAGTTTTAAAAATATTCAGATCTTGCTGATATAGTACAGCGTACTTCGGATACAGTATAGTAGTCGAAATCTTTGTGTTTCTGTAAATATGCAGGAAGTAATTTTTATTACACCTCAGCAATGTATATCTTATTCATAAAATGTGAAATAGTTGAATATAATTAAAACACGCCCCAAACAATGTTTCCCCGTATAGCATTACGTAGTGGAATACTTTTGTGTGGCTCTGTAATTTAATAATAAAAATTCTTTGCATCACAGATAGTACAGAATGCATATTTTAGTATATATTTCATAGATTCATGCCAATTCTATTATGTTCAAATGAGTGTAACATCATTAAAATGCATTTGAAACTTTTTTCCCATTGACCATAATGTAGTGGAATACTTTTGATTGTCCCTGTAAATAATCTATGCATCCGACTTTCATAACATTTGAAATGACTCGACAAAATTACACAATAATTATATGTTTTAAATTTCAAACTATTAAAATGCATTTGAAACTTTTTCCCCATTGATCGTAATGTATCGGAATCCTTTTGATTGTCCCTGTAAATGATCTATGCATTCGACTTTCATAACATTTGAAATGACTTGACAAAATTACGCAATAATTATATGTTTTAAATTTCAAACTATTAAAATGCATTTGAAACTTTTTCCCCGTTGACTGTAATGTAACGGAATTCTTTTGATTGTCCCTGTAATTGATCTATGCTTCTGATTTTCATAACATTTGAAATGACTGACAAAATTACACAATAATTACATGTTTTAAATGTCAAATGATTAAAATGCATTTGAAACTTTTTCCCCCATTGACCGTAATGTAACGGAATTCTTTTGATTGTCCCTGTAATTGATCTATCCATCCGAATTTCATAAAATTTGAAATGACTCTTATGTCTTAAATGAATTATAATATGTTATAATTATATATTTTAAATTTCAAAAGATTCGGTTGGGTAGTTTTTGCGTTGTTATATGCGGACGGACAGACAGACGAACGGACTGAGCGACAACAGTAGGTGCTACGTATTTACATAATTACGAACACACCTAAAAAAAGAACTGGGTTTTATGGCCCACCTGATCTTATTGTATATATAGATGGGTTTATTACATCAGCCTTGTTTCAACTTTCCCCAGTTTAGGAGTAAAATGTCTGTGACAGACAGACACTGGAATGTTCTTTTACAGGTTCCTTTTTTATTTTTTTTAAGTACAAAAAACAACAAAAGACTTCATCTGACTGATTTTCTGTTCATAACTCTCATTAGTTACTTATTTCCCATTTGTGGGTATATAAATGCATATTATATCTACACAAAAAAAATATACTGTATACTTGAATATTTTTATTATTATATATTTAATATTTTATGTATTTATTGTACATGTGAAATTATGAGATAATATTACCGTAAAATACCGTTAATCCGCCCATCCCAAACGTGACGAAAAATCGTACAATAGTTAGAGGGGGGCGCATACACGGGATTTTTCCGCGATCGTTCAACAAAATTTAAAGGAAAGATTCATGAAGAAATGAATGAATCATAAATTTTAAAACTTGAAAAGAATTGTGTTTAACAAAAACGCAAATTCTGTCGAAAAGCGCAGAAAAAAAAGAGAAATTCATAAAAAAAGCAAAAACAAGCATGAAATCAATTAAAGAATCTCGAAAAAATGCACATTTCATCAAAGATTCATGATTCATTCATTTCATAATGATTCATTCCATTCTCAATCGCCTTTGAGAATGGAGAGGGAGGGCGCTTTCTCGGGATTTTTTGAAAATTTCAAATTTTTTATAAAGTGGGGAGGGGAAGTGCGGATTAACGGGATTTTACGGTATATTACAAATGTTTAGATAGGTATATAATATGTCAACACAGTAAAACCTGCAAAAGGAGAATCTTTCAGAGTTTCCCGCAGGTTTAAAATGGGGCAGGGCGCTACTGTTAGGAAAGGGCACTTTTTACATTCTTCAGGGCACTTTTTTGATTTTTAAGGGCACATTTATAGAGTTGAATCTAGCGGTTCAAAAAATCGAGAAAAACAAAAAAAATTCGCCAAAAAATTGAATAGAGAAAAAAAAATAAATTTTGTTACAAGATCGCGAAAAAACATTCGATTTTGTTAAAAGATCGCAAAAAACAGCAGATTTTGTTAAAAGATTGCAACAAAAAAAATCACGAAAAAACGACAAATTTCGTGAAAGATCCCGAAAAACGGCTGATTTTGTTCAAACATTGATAAGGGGCAAGCCTGATTTATTGAAAAAGACATTTTTTATATTTTTATTTATTTATTTATTTATTAAGAATAGTTTTGTTCAATAGAGGGTTCTTTTTGTCTTTTTGTTTCGTTAACGGGTGCTTTCAGGATTCACATTTAGAAAGTTTTGGGCACTCAAAAGAGGATTGTGAACAGGGGGGGGGGGGGCGAAGGAGAAGGTCGCCCCGGGGGAATTTAGGGGGTTGCCAAATTTATATTACGCAAACATCATTTTTGGGCTGTCATAAGAAAAAGTTGGGAGGGGGGAAAGCCTTTAATTCTAATTATGCCTCGGGTGCAATTTTCTTTTCACACGCCTTGATTCTGAAGCAGGAAAATCTACTTTTTGAGCATTAAAAACACAATTATGAAGCAGGAAAATTAGTTTTTAGAACAGAAAAATTTACTTCTGGCATTAACATTTTTTGTGTGTGTGTCTCTTACGAAATTTGCATTTTTTCGCGATCTTTTGAAGAAATCTGTTGTTTTTTTCGGGATATTTTGACAAATTTTGGCGTTTTTTCGCGAATTTTTGGCAAAATTAGCCGTTTTTCGCAAATTTTTTAGACAGAATTTTCCTTTTTATTGCGATTTTATTTATTGTGTACGAAATTTGCCGTTTTTCCACAAATCTTTTGACGAAATCTGCAGTTTTATCCTGATTTTTTGACTAAAATTGCCGTTTTTCAAGAATTGTTTGACAAATGTTTCCGTTTTATGGCGATTTTGTGACGAAGTTAGCCATTTTTTCGCGAATTTCGTCGGAAATCAGTCGTTATTTCGAGATTTTATTTTGTGAAATTTGACTTTATTTCGCAACTTTCTGACGAAATTACATGACTTGTGGGACGCGTAAAAGCAATTTTTTTCGTTCCGTCGCCGATTTTTTCGAAATTTGCGCGTTATAGCGCATCTGCATCATCGCTAAAGGGCTGCGTTTTTTCAAATGTGGGGAAAGAAGGGCGCTATTTTTTGGATGAAGGGCAAGAGGGGCGCTAGTTTTTGGATGAAGGGCAAGAGGGGCGCTATTTTTTAAATTAAAGGGTAGGAAGGGCGGAGCGCCCTCCTGAAACCCTCTGGGGGAAACTATGCTTTTTATAACATAACCCCGTCTCAAGTGAAAGAATTTCATAGCATAGACAAAACGAACAAAAGATCATATTTAGACAGAGGATCTTAAAAATATGATTTATTACACTTCTTTTAATGGAGGTCTAAAATGATTTTTCCCCCATGTCCTTGTAATCACATGATACGATTGACTGAGTGTATGCATTGGTAATACAATTATTTTCAATAACTTCCATCCATAAGTATATCCTTTTCATTTCTTAATTTAAAAGAATAGCATGTATAAAATAAAGTAATATTTATCTCCATAATAGTAGCTAGTAATAAAACGAAGTTACATGATGATATACCAGAGATGTTACAGACACTATGATCTAAAAAACTGAGCCCATACTGAAAAATAAAATGTATTTTAGTCAAGCTTCATACAACATATACATTTGCATGCATTAAAATTAGGATTAAATAGTTAAATTTAACCCTAGAATTACCAAAAATGTTACTCTAGTCTTATTAAAATATTCTACATCAGAATTTTTATTTAAAATCATTTAACTTATTATTGGTTGGTTTATTTCAAAGAAATTTCTTAGTAATATTTAATTGTTAGCTGGTTAATATTTAAGATAACAACATTCAATTTTGGCTAAAGAAACAAGTGATATAACAAGCTCGCACAACAAATATAGTTTATGTTGGAATAAATAATCTGGTTACAGTTGTCTAGCACAGCCATAATTCTTCTGAGTTTCTGTTTCATGTTCTGCCGTTTTTAATACCCTGTTTGGCCGCAATAGTTTCTTCCGATATCCAGTCATAAATTTCAAGGATGCTAATTTTTTAAAGTTATTTTATTTGCTATTGATTACCATAAAATACCGTTAATCCGCCCCCCCCCAAACATGACGAAAAATCGTAAAATAATTAGAGGGGTCCGCTTACACGGGATTTCTCCGTGATCGTTTCACAAAATTTGCAGAAATGAATCATGATGAAATGAATGAATCGTTAATCTTTGAATGAATCACGAATTTTGATAATTGAAGCAATACTTGAAAAAATTTGGTTTTTTTTTTAAAAAAACGTAAATTCCGTCGAAAAGACGCAGAAAAAAGAAGAAATTTGTTAAAAAAGAAAGCCAAAAAAGCATGAAATGAATTAAAAAATCTCGAAAAGTCACACATTTCATGAAAGATTCATGATTCATCCCATTCTTAATCGCCTTTGAGAATGGGGAGGGAGGACGCTTTCTTGGAATCTTTTGAAAATTTCAAATATTTTATAAAGTGGGGAGGGGCGTTTGATCTGGAAGGGGGGATTAACGGGATTTTAGGGTAACATTTTTTTAGAAATGTTGGTTTGTGTAAAAAATAATATTGAGTTTTGTTATTTTACTTCAAACGCAGTTTACTTTTGGTGGTTCTAAACAGTTTTAGAGCGTTCTCCAAGTTCAATGATTAGTATGTGAATTCGGTTCAATTTAAGCTTTGGATTTCTGATTGTTAAAAAACAGAAACTCATCACCACCCTCTTCATGCACAACTCTCCTTCCATCCATAAAGTATCTGTAAGCATTATTAACCCTTTCGGGTCTGGTGTACTATGGATAGTACATGTCTTTTAATGGAGCATTATTTTGTTTTAAGAAACACTTTTGCTACCCTTTATATGTAGTAATGTTAGTATATGTCTATGCATTTATTATATAACATAATTTATTTTAGGCATTTAGTAACAATAATAATTATTATTTTTTGCTTTATTCTCTTTTCACTGTTTGCTATTCTTTTATTTTGAACATATATTTCACTCTGTAAATTTAAAATAAAAGTTACTTTCCTCAAAGAATCATGTGTAAAAAAAGCAAAAAAAGTATTACAAAGTTGCAGTATCAGTTAAATCTTATAGTAATGAAATAATTTTCTAACCATCTCCAAAAATTCTTCCTTAGCCTCTTGTCATATGAATGATAATATAATAGTATGCAAAACAACAACATTATCGTTCAGAATGTGAAATACTCGTTGAATAGTAATTAATCTATTTGGATAGCTAGTTTTAATATTATTAACGTAAAATTAATTTTTCCAAAAAATAAAAAAATATATATCGGACCCGAAAGGGTTAAACTGGGTATTATAAGATGCAATTGTGGTCATTTCTGATGACTGAGACATTTTTCAGCAGAAGGGATTTTTGCAACTCTGGAAAGTCACTTTGAAATTCCGGAGAGAGATAGCACTTCTAGGCGATTCATAAGCATAAAATCCTACATGATCTGGAGAGACCATTCAATGCTTCAAAGAGGGTATCCACTAAATTTGACGCTGTAGTTTAATCATGTGTAAAAACCATTTCTGATGTTTTTCCTATAATTTTGATATCGTACAAAAATTACTAATTTTCCCCTAGTTCTCTGACTGCATTCATGAATAAAAACAAAACTATAGTAGTAAATAAATACATTAAAAAATCTGTCCTTCCTGCTTTAAGATCCAAACCTTCCAATATCACACAGCTCTTTCCCTGAATGTCAACGAGACTTGAAATAAAAGAATTCAAATGAGAAAGATGCATTGATCTTCAGATTTATTGTGAGATATATTATCTCTCCTCATCGAATAGCCAACCTTGACAAAGAATCTGTCTATTAAAATATATCTTATACTATAATGCGAGCAAAAATTGTGTGTGTGTGTGTGTCTGTGTGGGTAAATTTTATCTCAAAAACGGCTCTAACGATTTTCGCAAAAATTTGGATTTTACCATTTTCGGGCACGAGAAGACCATTGGGCTAGGTCACATGTTCGAGAAAATTCGATTATTGGGTTATAATGGGTCAAGATCAAGCTATTTATATCTAGAGAACGGCTGGATCGATTTTAAGGAAATTTTCTATCCAATCGTTTTTTGGCACAACAAAACTATTGGGCTGGGTCACATGTTCGAAAAATTTCGATTAGTGGGTCATTATGGGTCAAGCCATTTTTATCTAAAAAACGGATCTAACGATTTTGACCAAATTTCATATTGTATCGTTTTGGATTACAAGAAGACCATTGGGTTAGGTAACATATTCGAGAAAATTCGGTTAGTGGGTCATTTTTGGGGTCATTGTGTGTCATGCTATTTTTATCTAGAGATTTTCTCACGCAATTTTGACTAAAAATTGCATTCTATGGTTTTCGGGAACGATAAAAACATTGGGCTAGGGTACATGTTCGAAAAAAAATTTTAATGGGTCATATTGGGTCATTAAGGGTGTGGGTCAAGCTATTTATATTTAAAGAACCGCAGAATCAATTTCATCGAAATTTTGCCTATAATAGTTTTTTGATACGAGAAAGCTAATGGGCTAAGTCACACGATCGAGAGATTTCGATTATAAGAGTCATTTGAGTCATAATGAGTCATGGTCAAGCTATAGCTAAAGAACAGGTGGATCGATTTTAACGAAATTTTGTATACAACATTTTTTTGGCACGAGAAAACTATTGGGCTAGATCTCAGTTCGAGAAATTTCGATTACTGGGTCATTTTGGGTCATAAAGGGTCTGAGTCAATCTATATGTAATTAAAGAACGGCATGATCAATTTTAAAGAAATTCTGTATGTAACAATTTTTAGAAACGAGAAAACTAATGGACTAAGTCACATATTCGAGAGCTTTCGATTATAAGGGACATTTGTGGGTCTTAATGGGTAAAGGTTAAGCTATATCAAAAGAATGGGTGGGTCGATTTTAACGAAATTTTGTATACAACATATTTTTGGCATGAGAAAATCATTGGGGTAGGTCACATATTCGAGAAATTTCGATTAGTGGGCCACTTTTGGGTCATTTTAATTTTATCTAGACAACGTTTCGCGCAATTTTGACTAAATTTTGTATTTTATCGTTTTCGGGCCCAAGAAAATCATTGGATTATGACAGATTTTTGAGAAAATTCGATCAATGGGTCATTTTGGATCATAAGGGGTCAGGGTCAAACTAACTATATCTAAAAAACGACTCAATCGATTTTATCTAAATTTTGTATCTAATGTTTTTCGGCATGCTAAAACTAATGAGCTAGGCCACACGTTCGAGAGATTTCGATTGTAAGGGTCATTTGTTGGTCATGATGGGTCATGCTAATTTTATATAGAAAATGGTACTCACCATTTTGACTATACTTTGTATTATATCGTTTTTAAGCAAGAGAAAACCATTTGGCTTGGACACATGCTCGCGAAAATTCGATTAGTGGGTCATTTCGGTCTTAATGAGCTAGGGTCATTCTAATTATATATAACAACGACTCAATCAATTTTACCTAAATTTTGAAACAAAACGTTTTTTGTCACGAGAAGACTATTGGGCTGAGTCGCATGTTAAACAAAATTATATTAGTAGGTCTTTTCGCTTCATTGCTGAATGCTGCCCAGCTAATTTTACCCAAAAAATGGCTTAAACGATTTTGATTCAATTTTATATTCTACTGTTTTTGATTACCTGAAGACGATTGAGCTATGTCACATGCTTGATCAAATTTGATTATTGGCTCATTTTGGGTAATACGGGTCAGGGTCACGAGAATATGGCAAAAGCCAATAACTTGGTGATATTTGACAAAATATTGGCGACATATGGCCAAAAAATTGATTATAAAAATTACGAAAACCAAAACACGTATTTGGAGCCAAATGAAAGAATGCCTCCAAATTTGACTATATCTAGCAAAAAATATTGTCTTTCAGAATGTAAAGAATTTTTTTATACATTCTTAAGAAGATTCGAGGTGCATGGTTAAACCAATCAGAGTCGAGCTAAAAAAGTGATTTAGATCGATATCCTTTCGTTGTAAATTTTAAAATAAAGTAAAATTTATAAACATGCGCATAAAAACATAGTTTTCTTATTGATTGTTTTTCTAAATAATACTATTATAAACATGTTTTACAGTAATAATACAGAGTTAATGATACAGTGAAAATACTATATCGAGTTGAACACAGTTAATTTTGACCGAGCTAAGCTCAGTCTCCCCTGCTAGCATGTATCAAAGTTTTCTGTTGCAAGGAATTCTGTTCTTTTCAATTTGTCAACAAACTTTTAAGCGCCAATTTCTTATTTCTCGCTCAATGATTGACGAAAACTCTTTTATTGCTGAAAAGACATCATCAGCATGTTTTAGAACAGAAGATACTAAATCATAGTCAGATTTCTTAAGGTACTTTAAAAGTGACTATAAAAATTCACAAATAACTAGTTCAAGATTATCCTTACGAAAATGGATTTTAGAGTTCAGTAGAATTATTTTTATAGAATTATGACCCGTTTTTCTGTATGCTAGATTAAAAGCTACAGAAATGTCTGTAGAGCAGAAATTTCTTTTAAGCACTTTTTCTCTACAGGTATTTCGATTAAACTTCTACAGCTTTTAAATTAGCTTTTAGAAAAACAGTCTATAATTCTACAGGATTCTATAAAGCTTTTCCTAGGAATTTCTAAAAGACATTTTCCTGTGGGTTCTTTTATTAATTCCAAACAGCACATTGCATTATAATGTTACTAGGACTTCCCTCAGAGGGATTAGTCTGAGCGACATTGATTAAAACAGAATTTTAATACTAATATGATTAAAAAAAGCTATTTTTAATTGATTATATATTGTCACAAAATGAAATGACAAAAAATAGAAAAGTGAATGGTACAATTCCAAATATTGCATACAAAATTCCTATACACGGTTAAATGGGAAAACAAACTATGCAAAACAGCCATGCATGGGTATAAAATTCGAAGTACGCAATGTATTAAAAGTAATACAAATAATAAAGCATTAAAATATCTTGTATCGGAATTTGACTCTTTGAAATAATGTCAAGAATATACACACCAATTTTAATACCTAAAAGTGGCGCAAATCGTGATGGTTGAATAGAATGAGGGAATTATTTATATGGTGTGTGGTGCCCTTAAATAGTTAGAACAAAAAAAAGAAATATATATAATAATATAATGTCTACATCTGTTTGCTATGCATGCGATGAGGTTCTCGATAAAAAAATTAGGTTATTTTCTCTTTAAAAATGATATGTAAAAAATCTCGAAAACGACAACAAAGGAATACAAAGTGTCCTTTCGAGTGTGTTTTCCTGATATGCCCAATCTGATTTAAATGGGTCGTGCATTCTGGCCACTACATACGCTGTTTTGTTTTGTTTTCAAACTCATTCTCATGAAATTGAGCTGTATTTCTCTTTAGTATGCACAAAATAAAACGAGTGTGATGCAATGGCATGGCATCTGAATTCATGGCAATCATGAATGTGGTAGAGAGTTTACAGAAATATACGTCGTATACTTTTTGGATTTTTTAAGAACCACTGTATACCCCCTCTTTCCCAAAAAGCTGCAGTATATGCATTCTAGGGAATATTCTCTGACTTGAGCGTGTACTCTCTGCTTAGAAAGTATATTCTCTGTTTTTTACGACTACTCCTATAGTATAAGGTACGAACGAGATCTGAATATCTCGTCTGCATATGCGATGAGCCTTCAATATGTAATTACAAGTGATTTACAAATCTGAACATATTTTTTCAGCATAACATGCAGGCTCAAATACGCCAATGTGAACTCGATTATGCTGTTTTACCCGAAAAAAATATTAATTAAAAGACCTGCTAGTGACAATTGAGAAAATCACTCTATGATAAAATCCCTAGATTAGTAAAACTGAAAAGTTAATATCTCCCCCATACCATTTTATAATGGAATTCCTTTGTGGGGACCTTTAAATGAATAATACATATTTTTCGTGCTGCATGTTCAACAAAATATATATTCTAGTACTCTTCATAAATGCAGATCAATTTCATATAGTTTCTACGGCTTTAGCATCATTTAGAAGTACTTGGAACTATTTCATTCCATCAGCTGTAATGTAACGGAATACTTTTGACTGTCCCTGTGTTCGAACTATTTATTCGATTTTATTAAAATTTGCAATGACTCAACAAAATTCGGCAACAAATAGATATTTAAAATTTCAAACCATTCGGTAGGATAGTTTTTGTGTTGTTACATGCGGACAGACAGACGGACGGACCAGACGACTATAGGTACTAAATATTTATATTAATTACTGAAACACCTAAAAAAATATTTAAAAGCGCATGCAGAAATTGAAAACGCATTTCCAGAAATTATTGCTCAAAGACAGTACTATAAACGATTTCTTTTGTGTGCCCTTGTAATTGGATTCAAAATGCTATGAATGTCCTGTTATAACGTAATCGTAATGAAATTCAATGGTTTATATAAGCTTTACACATTTGTAATCTCGTAATTTCTTTAAAATACTCTGCAAAGGATTTCCCCCAATAGACCATAATGTAATGAAATTCTTTTGGGTGCCCCTGTAGATAAACTATTAATCCAACATACTTCATATACAATACCAAACATGCCTAGGGGACCCTAAACATGGTTTACCAATGGAAAATAAATCGGTGTATATTTACGGAGTTAGAGCGAAAACAGACGCATAGACAAATTAAATGCATAAACACTTTTCAGCTTTTTTGGAAAGTGTAAAAAAACAACCTCACAGGCTGAAGATCGCATCCATATCAATTCATGACATTAATATTTAATGTCAAAAAGAAAGAAAGGAGAAGAAGAAGCTCGCCAAAAAATTTAGAACAGGATAAAGTGCACTTTTTTATATAATAGACGCCAAAATATCGTTATTTACATTGCATGATAACCCGGCTATTGTTTTTTATTTATTAATAAATTGTTTATTTATTTTTTCTATATTCATTTAATTTAGATTTAATCGTGTTTTTTTAATTGTTACTTCTTTTAAAAATAATAGAAATTAATTTAAAAATGATTTTCGCCAAATTTGCGCCAAACCCGATGCGTATATGATATTTCTGCCCTAAGTTCATGATACTTTTCAAATACCTTCACCTTGGCGTTTTTATAAATCATGGTCCAGTTTGAGCTTCAGAAATTGAGATTTTAAATCTGATGATTGTTTATGTTTATTTTTATTCATAAACATGGCACAGATGTCATATTTATGTGTAAAAATATAAGCTACACGTAAGCGCGAATTTTTCCATGCCAAATTGGTGAAACGTTGTTTTTGATTATTGCTATGAGTATTTTACGATTTACGATTTATTGTGATATTTATATTTTTTATTTATTTATTATTATGTTTATTATCTATAACTGTTTAATCATCACTTCAACAATTGTTTTTTTTAATTACTTGATTAACTCATCGACAAAAAAGTAGTGTCAAACAATAAGATAAAATGCCAATAATGAATGATCATGAATGTCGCATTCAATCGCATTAAGTACGATACATGCGTTTAAAACATCATCAAGTAGTTTTTTAACCCACTTTTTATTTGTGTTTTTATATATGTTTCGCTCATTTATTTCTTCTTTCGTTATTTGAAATAAAAAATGAGTCAACGTGTATAATTTTGCGAAATTGATCAATGAGATAACGAAGTAGTATCAATATTATATTTAAACACGTATTTTATTTAAACACGGCAGAATTGTTTCCAATTTGCATGAGCGAAATTATAAAATATGCTAATGGTGGTTATAAAGTGTTATTATGAAGAAAATCGCAAAATCTCAAATACTAAGTTACTAGGAATAAGGGCTTTTTTCTTTTAAATTAACAACAACAACAAAATTATTTTCCAGTTTGTTTCTTAAATTTTAAGTATAATTTATTGTACTTGAAAATTGTTTACGTATTTTCCTTGCTCCATGTGCTTAAATTTGGGAATCTAGCGAAAACATCCAGCCGGTGAAAAGTGACGCACACCAAATTTCTGTGACGTATGCAAATAAATTGTGCTTTTTTATCAGTTTTTTAAACGTAATTTTTTATCTATTTGGAACTAATCTTTTAAAGTAGGTGCATTCAGTAGGTTACTCTCATAGGTACCGTTTGGTACAATCAGAATCGTAATCCGATATGTATTTTTCCAGATTTACTTGACGAAAGAATTATGCTTGACTTTTAATATCGTTACGTACTATGCGCATTAGTCTTCGGTTCTTCAAGACAACTATTTACTCCATGTACACTGATTCGATTGTCTACGAAAATATCCAGCCGGAGAAAAATGACGCACACCAAATTTCTTTGACGTATGCAAATAAATTGTGCTTTTTTGTCAGTTTTTGTAATATAACTTTTAAACTATTTGGAACTAATTTTTGAAAGTAGGTGCATTCAGCAGGTTACCTACATAGGTACCTTCTGGTACAAACAGAATCGAAATTCCACAAGTATTTTTTGAGATTTGCTTGACGAAAAATTTTTTTTTGATTTTTAATATCGTTACGTACTATGAGTATAAGACTTCGCTTCGCTCATACAATTAGAAATAAAATTATAAAATGAACAAAGATAAGGATCTTGAAACTCAGTCAGTGTGCCATTATTGCATTTGCATAAAATTGACTTCACTCTTAACTGTCAGCGTCAGTTGGACCCATCAAAGCCCATTTTTATCTCAGCAGGTATCCTTGCACACTTATTCTTCAGTTTCCATTTGCGGGGTGATTCCGTGTTCACCAAAAACCTGCCAAGAAGTAAACACAGTTTCAAAATGTTCCATTTTAAATAGGTTTCAAGTTTTAATAACTATAAATATGTAGTACTAGCAGTCTTTGCCCGCTACTCTGGTTGGTTTCTCTAAACAAATCTTGAATCAGACGAAGTACATCTTGCAAAAGTTAGAAAAAATAAACTTTATATCTAATCACACATCTATAATTGTTGTCTTATTAATATAATCCTACATTATCCTGTTGACGACATAATAGACAAAATAGATTAAAGTACCTATCTATGCTAATAAAATAACAAAACGCTCTGTCTGTCTGTGTGTGTGCGTGTCTGCGATGGCTAGCAGAATCTACCGCACGTAGTAGTCTGAAATTTTAGGTGAAGATAGTCCAAGACAGGTCTTCATTCACCTGAAGCTCAGATTTTTAATATTTTAAGGGCTGGGGCCCATTTAATTTTTATGCACCAAATTGTTAATAACTCGACCCCTTTTTATTTAATCTTCTTCATTTTGAGGAACCTTTCACCATTTATCTTTTCTTGCCTTTTTACTTTTCAATTATGACCCTGGACCCTCGGGGCCCCTTTAATTTTGTGTGTAATAAATTGTTAATAAAATCTTCCATTTAATTTGATCTTCATTTTTGATATACCTATTCCATTTAGATATGTTCAAGTTTTTCCAATTCATATAAGACACTGGGATCCCCTAGTTTTTGTCTAAAGTTTTACAAGTAAAAAAAAGTCTAAAGTTTTACAAGTAAGTAAACAGTTTTTGTCCAAAATTTAGATATAGGATCATTCTGATGAGGCGATTCCGTGACTGTTATTATGTGTTCATTGAATAAGTATAAACAGGGGGAACGGGGGGCTCATGCCCCCCTCCCTTAATTGATATAAACGGGATTTTCATACAGAATTAACAGTTTTCGTTCAAAATTTAGATATAGGATCATTCGGATGAGGCGATACCGTGGCTGTTATTAGGTGTTCATTGAATAAGTATAAACAGGGGGAACGGGGGACTCATGCCCCTCCCCTTAATTGATATAAACGGGATTTTCATGCAGAATTAAGTTTTCGTTCAAAATTTAGATATAGGATCATTCGGATGAGGCGATACCGTGGCTATTATTAGGTGTTCATTGAATAAGTATAAACAGGGGGAACGGGGATCTAATGCCCCTCCCCTTAACTTGTATAAATGGATTTTTCAATCAGAATTGTCATATTTCGCTCAAATCTCTGAATAGTTTTGGAAGTTTAATGGTTAAGTATGAAAGAGGGGAATAACTCCTCTTAAATTATACAAATGCTAAATGGGTTTTTATTAAGAATTATCCGATTTGCTCTGAATTTTGGAAATAGATTTTTTAATATGATAAAGCATGTACTTGATAGTTTAGGAAGTTCAATGATTAAGTATCAAAAAGGAGAAAGGGGAGAGCTGTTTCCCCTTCTTAATTTTTTTTTCGAACGGAATTAACGAAAATACAAGGCTATAATGTACAATTAGTATGTGTAGCCTGTGAGCTTAATGCCATCAGTTTAACTGGCCAATATTCTTTTTATTTAAACATTTACCCAATCAGTTGGTGCATTTAAAAAATATATTATTCCTACGAATAATTCATAGCTCTATGCTTAATTTTGACTAATTAAAGGTCTGAAGCGCTATATACTAAAACATTTTAACATGTTTTCATGTTTGTTTCCCTGGTTTTAACTGTCATTAGGCCCCTACGGGGCCCCCTATCATAGCTCCTTTAAAAAAGGTCCGATTCATTAGCTTTTTTCCCCTAACAACTTTCTAAGTCCTCCAGCTACTAAATGAACGACAAAAAAAATTTCAGACTAACTACCACTAATTTTGAATATTAATCGCTTTCTTGAGGCCCTTGGTACAGCCTTTTTAAAAGTGATCCAAATTGCTCTCAATTTTATTTAACATAATTTTAGCCACTTCCCTTTATTTTAATAACTACATATATTTTTATACCCAATTACATACAAAATAAATTCCTGGCCATATGGGGCGCGGTACGGGGTCCCTTGAAGTTTATGTAATAATAAATTTTCAATAAATTGCTTCCTTTTAATCCAATTTTTATTTTTAGGATTCTTTACATATTTAGAAGTTCGAATAAATTGCGACATGAGAAATAAATTCTTGGCTCCTTGGGTCCCGGTACAGATCTCCTTGAATTTTTTGTATTATGAATTGTTATTTAACTGCCCTCTCTAAATCTAATCTTCATTTTTTGAACTACTTTTCTACTTAGTTATTCCCACGTTCTTGAATTCCATTTACGAGCCTGGGACTCCCTATTGTCCCGTAGGGCCCGGCTCAGAGCCTTTGAAATTTTTATTCGACATGCATATTTCACCCACTCATTTCCCCCACCTTCTCAGTGCATAATTTTAAAGTTGAGTTTTGGACTCTTCTTTCAGACCTACACCCTGATATTTTTATTGGTTCCTAGGACCTTATTTAAAGCATTTACTCATTTTTTATGCATTTTTAAAAATATTATTCTAACGAACAATTCATAGTCTGTGATTAATTTTGACTATTTTTAGATAATAATTCTAAGTGTTTACGGTTATCATAACGCGTCCCGGGCAACGCCGGGCGGATCAGCTAGTGTTTAGCTATATTTTTAGTAGGTGTGCTATCTTGTATTTCTCACTTCTGCCTAAACTTGTTGCTGAGAAATGGCGAAATACTTCAGAGATGCTAGAGGGATATAATTTGAAATAATGGTCAGAGAACTTTTAAGTGATATATCACATGAGGGTTGAAGGTCAAATTTAGAAAATTCCCCTTTCCTCGCCAGAGTTGCAACTATCACGTCTACAGGTATAAAACATTCCATTCCCTTTTCCACACTCATTCCAAATTTTATGATAATATTCATCAGAGGGCACCATTAAAAAAATCTGATCTGTAATGATAAAACGATACAATTGAAAAAAAATCGAAAACTACCCTTTGAAGCGAAGGGGGGAAACTGAGATTATGGAAGAAAAGTTCATAATATGAAAGAGCGGACCGGGGACTTTCCGGTTGTTTTCGTGTAACCCTGATTTTCTTTACCTCTAAGATAGGTCACCTTCGCAGATTCCATTGTAATAAATTTAAATTCTTCACAGGTGCACTAGAGACAGAAAACGTTACAAGAGTTTTAGATGATACAGTTAAAATGGATCATGTTTATGATGGAAATTTGCCTTTAACTGAAACGCTCCGCCTTGGCAGAAGATGTAACTTTGAATTATTCCGTTTAAGATTATACCATTCAACTAAAATTGAATTTTTCATGGGTTCTTTGTGATTCCGATTGCGTAGTTTTGAGTGTTGTTAATTGCGCAATTCGGAAACCCAGATATTTGATTGAGGTGGAGGTGTTCACAGCCACCACTTGGCTATACCACTGATTATGTTATTTAATTGCAGCGTAAATTATATTAAATGACGCAGAATATTTAAGCAATAAACAATAACATTAAAAAATTCAGAAATCCGGAGAAATTTTTATTGAAAACATTTACATATTAAAATTGCATCACCAAAAAAATAATTTATTTTCTCGCTATACTTTGCAAAATGTATCATCGTTTATTTAAATGTTTTAAAGTTACAGAATTTTCTTCTTAAATTTACTTTATATTTTATTTATAATAAGTTATTCATTTTTACAATCTTCCTATTCATTTTATTTACAATTTAATCTTTATACTGTTAGGAAAGACATCTCACACACATTTGATTCCGCTAAATTCAGATAATTGGGAGTCTATTTTAATTAATGCAAAGGTAAGAATTTCATTGCTATAACTTGTTTTCTACATTAATTTTAAATTTTCAATATAAGATTTTTTTAATGAAAATCTAATTTATTTTATTTTATTGCAGCTGCATAAAACCATTAATCTATCACATCACATTACTCAAAATATCTTCAATGTGTAAAACAAATGCAGCAAAATATTTCTTATTAGAATTTTTTGAAAAAGGAGCTTCTAACTCACAGCCAGGAAAACCTTTCGTTTGTGAGCTATGCAGAAATTTATCCAAAACAGTCTTTTTTGTGTGAAGTATGCAACAAAGAATTCTCTCAAAAGGACCATTTAAGCAGACATCTCTTAACTCATACTGGTGAAAAACCGTTTGTGTGTGATAAATGCAACAAGAAATTCTCTCAAAAGAGCAATTTAAGCAACCATCTGTTAACTCATACTGGTGAGAAACCTTTTGAATGTGAGGTATGCAACAATAAATTCTCTCAAAAGGGCCATTTAAGCAGCCATCTGTTAATACATAGTGATGAGAAACCGTTTGTGTGTGATATATGTAACAAGAAATTCTCTCAAAAGGGCGTTTTAAGCAGACATCTGTTAACTCATATTGGAGAGAAACCGTTTGTCTGTGATATATGCAACAAGGAATTCTCTCTAAAGGGCAATTTAAGGAGCCATCTATTAACTCATAGCTATGAGTTTTCGAAACCGTTTTTGAAACCGTTAGTGTGTAATATATGCAACAAGAAATTTTCTCGAAAGGGAAATTTAAGAAGCCATCTGTTAACTCATACTGGTGAGAAACCTTTTGAATGTGAGGTATGCAACAATAAATTCTCTCAAAAGGGCCATTTAAGCAGTCATTTGTTTACACATAGTGATGAGAAACCGTTTGTGTGTGATATATGTAACAAGAAATTCTCTCAAAAGGGCGTTTTAAACAGCCATCTATTAACTCATACTGGAGAGAAACCGTTTATCTGTGATATATGCAGCAAGGAATTCTCTCTAAAAGGCAATTTAAGCAGCCATCTGTTAACTCATAGCGATGAGAAACCGTTTGTGTGTGATATATGCAACAAGAAATTCTCTCGAAAGGGAGATTTAAGAAGCCATCTGTTAACTCACACTGGTGAGAAACCTTTTGAATGTTAGGTATGTAACAAGAAATTCTCTCTAAAGCGCAATTTAAGCAGCCATCTGTTAACTCATAGCGATGAGAAATCGTTTGTGTGTGATATATGCAACAAGAAATTCTCTCGAAAGGGAGATTTAAGAAACCATCTGTTAACTCATTCTGGTGAGAAACCTTTTGAATGTGAGGTATGTAACAAGAAATTCTCTCTAAAGGACAACTTAAGCAGCCATCTGTTGACACATACTGGTGAGAAACCGTTTGTGTGTGATATATGCAACAAGAAATTCTCTCTGAAGTGCAATTTAAGCAGACATTTGTTAAATCATACTGGTGAGGAACCTTGTATGAGAGATGTGAAACAACAAATTCTCTCAAATGTGTGATTTAAGAAAGCATCTGTCAATTCATAATATTGAGAAATCTTTTCTGTGTGGGATATGCAACTAGAAAATTTCTCTGAAGTATGCTTTAATTCACATTGAAGAGAAACATTTTGTGTGAGAGATACATGTGAAAAGATTTTTTCAAAAGATTTGTTTATGGAAGCATATTTTAATGTCATACCAACGAGATATTTTTTATGAAAGATAAACTTATGAAATAAATTCGAAAAAAGCTATCTGTGCTTTATTTTGCTCCTAAAATTTTTTAAATGCAGTTGACTGATCATAATATATTCCAGAAGTGAAGAAATATTACTTTCCGTTTACCACAGTACAAAAAAAAAAACAGTGAACAACAAAATTTTGACTATTTAAACCATTAAATTTGCAGATCAGGAGCTATAAGAATGAGCCCTGGCAAGCACTATTTTATTTTTATTACCTGAAAATATTACAAATCTCTATTTTTTACGCTTTTAAGCGTGTAAAATATGCACTTTTAAGCCTGTAATGATTAATAATTTAAATTTAAAAAAAAAACTTTTGTTAAACCTGACATCTCACATTAAAGTTCTTTTATGGTAAAATTGTTTTTCTTATCAATATTTAAGCTGAAAATATTTGCTTTGAAAAGAGTATGTCCCACTGATTTACACATAATATTAAAAAAAAAAGTGTGTTAATGTGTTTGATACACTGGTTGTTTTATTAAAAGGTAAGAACAGTCTAATGATATTTGAAATATAAGTAAAAATTGGTAAAAGTGTTTTAAATTTATGCTTTTTTATGAGGCTTATATTAAAATAAATTATTCTACGAATTTATTATTTCCAAGTGAGCAAAATATTGCCCAGGCTGGGAATCGAACCCAGATACTTCGCTTACAATTCCAATGCTTTACCTGTTAAGCTAACTGGACAATTGCCGGCTGGCATTTTTCGCTCAGATAATCTTATTGGTCATAACATGTGGTCTGTCATTTAGACAGCTCGGCAAAATAAACCGCAGGCAATAGAACTCCATATAACGATGGATACATATAGTATTATTATAACACAATCAAATTGTTTGGTAAATTTATCATACGAAGTGATTATTTCCAACTTAGCGAAAGTATTTTAATTTAATTGTCATTTCATTACTGATACCTGTAGTAATCTTTTTAAGTTCCTTCATTTCAAGATCGCTCAATCGGATTGTTTATTCGTAAGGGAATAACAGTCTGGTGTAAGTTTTAAATAACAACAAATATTGAGAAAAAAAAAGAATGAAATATTTGCTTATTTCAGCCAGTTCAATCTCTAAAACTTTCCATCATACTTAAAATATGTTTATGACTTCGATATAGCTCATGCCCCTCTGACTATAACTTAACTCTTTGGAGTTGCACAGATTACCATGTAATGGATGTGAGATACTGAGGTTTACTATGTGCCACATATGTTATTCAAAATGAATTATGTACAGTCAATCAGGGTAACTTTGCTCCATTTAAGGAAAAAACTGATCCATTTTGCCACCTTCACGAAATCTTTCCGATGAGAAGCCAAACACACACACTTATGCATCTCTCTATATTTTGAGACCAAAACTTTCCCGTCAACTCAACTGATGGAGCAGATTTTAATCTTTTTTTTCCTCTCTTGGTCCCAAGTTACCCTTTTTGACTGTAGTTTTTATAGTTTGTTTAGAAAGATGCTCAAGTACTACTTGTTTAACCCGTCGACCAAAGAATTATCGCCAAACTGTAATATTACATGCCAATAATGGATGATTGTAAATGTCACATTCTCTTTACATTTACTACGATACATGTGTTTGTTATGTCATCAAGTGACTTTTAAATAAATTTTTAATTTGTTTTTTTGATTATGTTTTACTAATTTATTTGTTCTTAACATAAAATATTTAACATAAAAATTACATCAAGTTTTATAATTTGGGGAACAGTTTGGCGATTTCTATAATTTGGCGAAATAAATCGACGAGATAACCAAGAAGTAACGATGTTCAAAATAATTCCATGTTATAATAAGGTCTATGTGGAAAATCGTTTGTGATTTTACTTTGCATTAATTGAAGAAATATTATTGAATGAAACGAGTACGAATTTCTGAGGTCTCCTGAAAAATGTTTTCTGTAACATATTTAGCGCAAACTATTTATTTTTTGTTTACATTTCCTATAGTGTCGATGGTAAGTCTTTTTAAGAAAAAATTAATTTGAAAGAGGAGCATATAATCGAGATGTAGAAAAATTATTAAAAAACTCATTTTTATCTTTAATGTAAAAGTAAAGATGGTTAATACAGGGATGGAAATCCAGCATTTTCCCTGATCCGTGCATAAAAAATAGAATTATCTGAATTCTTTCCCTAAAATCTCCCATTTAACAAAATATTAAATCTTGATTTTTAATATTTTAGCAATAAATAATCTCATCTAAATCTTTCCCCTTGAAACAACTTGTAATTTCTTTGTCCCGTTTAATAACAAACACGCATTGTTTCATATTTATAACTCTTTTTTAATTCATTTATCTCCTAACTTATTTAATACACAAATAATAAAGTTAAATAAATAAACATATGCTTGTAACAGTGTATATGTATGTATTTAACAATGAATAAATATCTTACGCAAAATTATCCCCTACTGTAAAAATATCTGCTTTTCTGTTGTCTCTTCTTGCCCTTCCCTAATATCATGAAGATATGTTTCTTCGACCAACAATTTTCATAAAATTTTAAAAATTCTTTACTTTTTCTGCTGTATATGTGAATTTGTAGTAACTATATTTAATTAATAATCTACATCCCCCTCCAACTCCTCACAAAAGTCCTATTTTTTCCTCCTTCTGTCAGTAAATATGGCTTAAAATCATTATTTCTTTCTTTATATGCTTTATTTGTGACGATTTTGTTACAATAGAAAAAGGATCATTTAATTCACCCATCCCACAAAAAAAAAATTCTATTTCTCAAACATGGAAACTTTAAAACTATTTTTTAAATATTTCGATACTATATTGCTTCTTTGTACTAACAATTAAAAAATTATGCTCTAACGCTCCTATTAAATTTTCATTCTCCAATACGAGAAAAATGGGTGAATTTTTAGACATGAGATAGTAAAAGAGCCGACCGCACAAAACCCTAAGTCATCGAGCACAAGAAATTTTTTTATATTTTACGAAAGAGTAGTCATAGAGGAATCGAATGATTCATATCTGCCGGAAGCGAAGGGGTGCACAAGCCAAAAATTAATACCACTAGTGGTTGATTCGTAGGCTTAGCATTATGTTTGCCGTACAATCAAAAGTATGAATACATGGACAACTGGGTGCAGAAAAACATAATGCTTAGCCTATGAATCAACCACTTGTGGTATTATTTTTTGGCTTATGCACCCCTTCGCTTCCGGCAGACATGGATCATTAGATTCCTCTATGACTGCTCTTTCATAAAATAAAAGTTTTTTGTGCTCGATATCAAAGGGTTTTGTGCGGTTGGCTCTTGGACTAATAGGGAGGGGTGAAAAGATTTTAATCTTGTCTTATATGGTTATTGTCACCCTTGATAATGTATTTTGTATAGCGGATTCGGGACATTAATTTAAAATCTAAAATGTACAGAGTTACTATAAAAGAAGCATCATACATTTTCAAAATCCAATTAATATAAAAGTATTATGCTTACAAATATTGATATATGAAAATAATCACAAAATATCCAAGTCGGGGCGAGTCGAGAGAAAAGCTCTTTCAGCCGGGTGGGATTCATGTCGCTTCGGCCGGACTCTTGGTTGCAGGACGTGCGTTTGGCAGTGTACGTCGGCAGTGTACCGACTGCAGGCTGGCGATGACGTCACGTGGAGAAACCCATATCATGTCGGCCTGCGCATTCGGGACATCTCGGCGAGAGATAGTTTTTCTACCAGGGCAACTTTTTTTCAGATAGCAGTACAAAAAAGAACTGGCTTGTATCACATTACAAATTGTGCGGATAGTATTCAACTGTCGCCTGGACGTGTGTTATGTGCTAAGGGGCACACATAAAACATTCGTACAGTGAGCATAAAACTTGGCTATTATGCAGTTATTTTCATATATCTGTCATATTTGTTTACATATTTTTGAATAAATTTGGTTTTTAAAAGGAATGATTCTTTTTTAATAACCTGTACATGTGATTCATATACACTATATTGCCATTGATTATTGGACACTTGCGATTTTAGACATTTTACTAAATATCTAGAAAAATACATGAGGAATCATCTCGGAACTCTTAGTGTATAAATCTAATAGTATACGCCATACATCGCCGTGCAGATTTTTTACCGAAACTCAATAGGGGGCCGTCAACAAATTAAAAAAAATGAATATCTTTTGAATAACCCTGTCAAAACTAATGTAACAAAAGCGCTCAAACTCTAGATTATGATTGAATGCTTTATTGTAATATGCCTTGTTTATTTTTATGCAAATAGCATGCATACTCGCAGAGTAATTAAGGTTTTTATAAAAATGGTCCCAAATTTTTCCAAGTTTTTTCCTTATAATTTTCAGAGTTCTTAATATAAAATAATATTTTTTTCAGAAAATATGACAAACATCATTGCACACAGTACCTTGTAATCAGAATTAAAAAATAATGAAAATTGTGTACAAAATGAGTAGGTTTACTAAATAATTTTTTACTGCGCATGCGTCAACGATATCAAAATTTCATTTGCATATTATGTTAGTTAAATATATAGAGCAACTTTTGTAAAAGCCACAAAATCATAACTTGAAAATTCTGAAAATAATCGTCAATTGAATTAGTCGAAAATCCGTTATTCTCAAAATGAAGCAAAAACAAGAGGGGTTGTATCCATATATTCATTGATTATTGTCAATATAGAATACACAATACGGGATGTACTACTACATTTGGATAAAATCCCTCATTTTTTTGCTTCATTTTGCAAACAACGGATTTTGTCCTTTTTCTGTTGACGATTACTTTCAGAATTTTCAAGCTATGATTTTGAGACTTTTACAAAAGTTGCTCTATACATTTAGCTAACATAATATGCAAATGAAATTTTGATATCTTTGACGCATGCGCAGTAAAAAATTATTCAGTAAACCTACTTATTTTTCATACAATTTTCATTATTTTTTAATTCTGATTACTGGGTACTGTGTGCAATGTTGTTTGTCCTATTTTCTGAAAAAAATATTAATTTATATTAAGAATTCTGAAAATTATAAGGGAAAAACTTGGAAAAATTTGGGACCATTTTTATAAAAACCTTAATTACTCTTCGAGTATGCATGCTATTTGCATAAAAGTGAACACAGTGTATTACAATAAGGCATTCAATCATGATCTAGAGTTTGAGCACTTTTGCTACATTAGTTTTTACAAAGTTATTCAAAAGATATTCATTCTTTTTTAATTTGTTGACGGTCCCCTATGGAGTTTCGGTAAAAAATATTCACGGCAGTGTATGGCATATACTATTATATTTATACACTAAGAGTTTCGAAATGATTCCTCATGTATTTTTCTAGATATTTAGTAAAATGTCTAAAATCGCAAGTGTCCAATAATCAATGGCAATATAGTGTATAAGAACGGCAAAACTTCAAAATTTTTGTTTTTTTTATATACTCATAGAAAGCCTCCCTGCTTGTTGAGAAAGGGTAAAGAAAAAATTTGAGTCTCAGTGAGGATTTTAGATAAGTCACCTTACTACATAATAAGAAATAGAACAGAATTAAATAATATTAAAAATGTTAAAGTAAGTTTTGTGCGGAAGGACAGAAGTGAAAGTGGACATTTGGAAGAAAGGATGGTAATTTGCGTGCTGTTTATTCCTTTATTCTTACCTGAGAGCAGCAGATTGCCTTAAAATAAAGTTTTAGAGATTTTTAATTTAGGATGTATGTCAAGGGGGGGGGGGGTTCATGCATTTTAATTTTAAAGAGATAATTTAAGTGGCAGACTATTTACTCTTACCGGAGAATAACTAACAGGACGGAATTCGATTGTGTGTAGACTGAAATTAATTTGCATGCAAAAAATTTACATTTTGCATGAAAATGCAAAATGTAAATTTTTCAGGGTGGGGGGACATTTTATTGCTCCGGCTTGGGGAATGTCCACCCCGGGCCATCCCCTTGAATTCAAAATTGAGTCATTGTGGTGGCTATATGTTCTTTTAAAATTTGCTTTTGCTACCCACTCGTTGGATAGGTACATTTTTTGTTTCCTTTTGCATGTCTACACCATTCTGTATAAAATTTGACAGTCTCAAAGAAAAAAATAACTCTATTATGTCGTGCGCTAAAAATTTCATTTTGTTTCAGACCTCCTTTCCAGAATTTTATAAAATGATATTTTTTATTTCCAAATAAAGATTGGGTGTCACCCCTTAGAGGGTGAAAAACATCCGGATGATAACGTTAAATCTATGGGGG
Source organism: Maratus speculifer (assembly GCA_964019185.1). NCBI lineage: Eukaryota > Metazoa > Arthropoda > Arachnida > Araneae > Salticidae > Maratus > Maratus speculifer. The sequence goes on from OZ025296.1 coordinate 358,414,976, forward strand.
TGTTCTTTTCAAATATCACGCTTAATTTCTAACATTTTTAAAGATTTTTTTTCCATAGGATAGCTGAGGACAGTTTTCAAACGGGCTAGTTTTTACTTTTTCGATTTTGATTTCAGATTTCTTTAAAACAATTACCTTAACTTTCGAAAGCGGTTCTATAATTGAAATTATCATAATATAAAAAAATCTAGAACTAAAATCGAAAATATAAAAACTAGCCCGGATTGTTGATTCTTAGCTAACCTATGCAAGAAAAATCCTATAAAAATAATAAAACTGGAACGAGATTTTTGAAAAGAACGACCCCATAGACCAGTGGTTCCCAAACTTTTGGGTTCGCGGAGCCCTTTTTGGAAATAATTTCTAAAGCGGAGCCCCTTAGCTCCATGGAATTCCATGGTTTAGTAATTAATATTTATTATGCCTGTGAAGCAGGAAAAGATTTGCTGAATAAGAGTCCGATCCACCTGTCTCCAACATGGGGCCAAGTTCTCAGTTTTGCGGCTTGCATTGGCGGTTTCAACCAATACATCCCTGGTTCGAATCCTGGCCCGGACTTTTTTCACCCAATATTGAAAAATGGAAAAATTTTACATCTGTAATTAATTTACCGATTGAATAATCGTGTTTCTAAAATTAATCTAATGTAATTTCGTATGCAGCGATTTTCTGCAGTTCCATTTATTGACCTTCGATATATTCTGCTGAACTGATCCAGAGTATCAGACCAGATAAAGTTATCGTTGAGGTTAATTTGGTGAAATATAATTCAAAAGAGAAAGAAGAAAGAACTTTAGAATTCAAAATTAGATCCTTAAGCGTCGCAAGTGTAGCCGTTGACGATACTTTCTCACCTAATTGCTCAGCCAAAAATATTAAATCTTCTCTTTTAAAACCTTTAACCTATTTAAACATCTTGGAAATCTTTATTTCATTTAAACTTTATTAATACTTTTAAAATGAAATTGATAAATATATTTGTTTAAACTCGGTCCTCGTCTTGGACGCCAATAATTTTTGTATGAACAATATACCATGCGTAACACGATAGTAATTGTTATGACTCTAAATTTTACTATTAAATATCTTTTGATAAACTTTAAATTTTAATAGAAAATATTACTCACAATTAGTACCTTTGTACTCATATTGTTGCGACAAAATCAGAACACCTACGGTGAGAAAACACTAAATCTAAAACAATAAAAACCAACCAGTATATGAAAAAGCCAACAACATTTTGATTTTTCTATCTTCGAATAAGAAAAAAGGCTGTTGCCACAAAATGCATCAAAATTTGGTTTTTCTCAATTTCTTTTTACATGAGACAATCACATACGAGCGTGCAAATAAAACAAAGTATTAAAATGTCAATTCAACTCAATGTTTCTTTTTTTTTGTCTTTTTTGTACACTGTTCATTGCTGATCGCGTGATTTCCTAACAATTTCAGTTGTTTTAACCTCCTGACTGCCGTTGGTTGATTTTTTCGCACACTAACCTGCAGGTTTCACTGCAGCATAAGCAATATTTAAATTAATATAATTCTGCAAATAAAACCCAGTTTTGAAAAATTAAGTTAGGATTAATACTCTCAAAGATTATACACCTATACATAATAACATATTTTGTATCAGGTTGGAAAAATATTTTTTTAATATTTTTAATAAATTACAGAGAAAACAACATTACAATTTTACCCGTTTGCCAGGCAGTCAGGGGGTTAAGAGTGTTTTAGTTTAAAATTGATTTTAGCTTAATACAGACGTGTAATAAAGGTACAAGGTTAACTACAGGGGGTGAACAAAAGTATTCAAGTATGTTTCCATCTGTTAGTATAAATTGCTGAAAAAGAAGTTTCAAGCTTCAAGGCACTTTCTTGCTAAACTAAATTTTCCGTTTATATATGTATATCAACTGACAGATCAAATACACGGCTGTTCAAAAGTATTGGATTACATATTTGGTTATAAACATTTCTTTCCCTAAATAACGAAGTTTTGTTAAACATTTCATGAAGTGTTGGAAAGTGCTTCATAATCTATGCTTAACGTGTGATTTTTCTAATAAAATGATTATTATTAAAAATGATCTAACAAGTATTAAAAGTGGTCAATATGTTTTGAAATAAAAAAAAGGGTTCAACAAGTGCTACTAATTGAGCATGAGAAAGGACAAGGGATCTCTTCTTGGCTGCCGATCACTGTCAATGCAACTTTGAAAAAAAGTATATTTGCGTCTTTTCCATATAAAACAAATTTGTGGTACTTTTGTAAAACTTTCCATCGAGCTTTACATTTTAACTGCCCTGTTCACTTTGCATTGTACTACAAATCAGTTTTCTGTGCAAGTTCTACAATGTAGGCGTACTTGATGGCATTGGATAATTGTAGTACGCTCTTGTAAATAGGGGTTTTGACAGTATATTGCCTTACATTCATGTTTAATCAGCTCGTGTCCCTGCTGACTACTTGTTTGCACAACACATTTTTATCGTAACTGTGAGTTATTTCTTTTATATTGAAAAAGCGCAAATACGATTTTTTCAAAGTTGGGATTGACAGTGAGCTGCAGCCAAGAAGGGATTCCCTGTCCTTTCTCATACTCAAATAAAAGCACTTATCGAATCTCTTTTAGGTGCATTCGTAATTATATTATCGTTCAGTCCGTCCGTCCGCATATAACAGAGCAAAAACTACCCAAACGAATGCTTTGAAAATTTTAATATATAATTATTGCAAAATTTTGTCGAGTCATTCAAATTTTATGAAAATCGGATGTATAGTTTAATTACAGGGACGGCAATAATTTATTCGTTACATTACAGCCAATGACTACATTTTATTGTTTTTTTGCCTTTCAAACAGAATGGAATCTATGTGCATTTATTGTTGTGTTTAAAAATGTACAGTAATTAACAGTGCAATCTGAACTATAGTGAATGCTTATAATACAATAAAATATCAAAATAAGTAATAAACTAAACTAATCAAAATTTAGGTAATTTTTAAAATGATTAAAATTCTAAAAGCAAAGGTCAAGTTAATAACTAACAATGTACGATTAAATATTCATTTTATCCTCTTCAAACCTGAGCATAAAATAACTCTACAAATATATATTTATTGCTTTTTCATAGTCGAAATAACACCATAGATGACAGAAAGAGTCATTTTTATGAAATCAGTACTTTAGGAGACTGTTAATTCAGGTTTAAAATGGTCAAATATGGAAATAAAATTACTAATTTTTTTAAAACATTAGTTAACTATCAGTAAGATAAATTTACGCAATAACAAAATGAAGGTCTTTAAACAAGTAAATTATCAGCAAATCCTCAAAAATTTTTATTCTAAAGCATTTAAGTTAAATAATCATGAATATTTCTTATTTTCTTGACCACAATGTCTTAGATGTATTTTCGAATCACGGATCAAAAGTATACTTATTTTATGAGGTAATATTCATCAGTGCAGACATTTTTTGATTTTGTTTTAAAGCAAAAAACCTTCAGCTGTATAGAAGTAATGTAAAAATGCAAAAAAATTCGAACAGTTTAGTTTTTCTGAGGAAAAGAATGGAGGTACACATTTGTGTACCTCAGGTCTGAAGAGGTTAAAGACAGTGTTCTCGCTGATATTTGACCAACGTTAGTAATTTGGCTAATTAGAAATAAAAAACATTAGCCAAAAGAAAAAAGTATTAGCCAAATAGATTCGCCTTGTAGCACAAAAAAAATTATTTTAAATCCTAATATACTTTTTTTTCATTATGTTCTGAAATAATCTAAATTTTTATAACTGCGACAACGATTGTTATTAATCTAAATTCAACTATTCGCTACAAATATATTAAAAATATGTATATTATAAATATCTTGCGTAATCAAGAAAAAAAAGAAACAGATTTAACTTATTAAAATGTTATGAATTCATGTGGTACGGTGCAATTAAACATGATAAGCGACACACACAAAAAAAGTCTAAAAAGAAAAGAAAGAAAAAGCAAAAATTGTGCACTAGCAATTTGGCGAATCTAATCGCTTGTTTCCTCGCCAAATGAAGAATTTAGTCGCAATTTGGCGCATTGGCGAGTGACAGCGAAAACACTGGTTAAAGATGAAGGGAATTTTTCCTAAATGTTACAATAAAACTTGCTTCATAAAGGTGCACTACTAATTCGCATCGAAATCATAAAATAAGGAAGTTTTATTTCATGCTTAGCCAGACTTAATAACGAAAAAAGCTTGATTCATACATAAATACAGGGTGTATCTAAACTACTGGGCAAGACTTTAAGGGGTGATAGTACACATCAAGAAAAATAATATTAAATGGGAAACTAAGGGTCCCAAACGTCTTCAGAAGGAGATAGGTGCCATCAAAGTTTAGGGTTCAAACTTTGAAATGTTTATAAAAAACGGAAAAATTGGTCGATTCGTTTGCGGCTTTCAAGAAAACTATTCTTTATGTCAGTATTGTCTTGAAAATATATTATAAAGGTAAATTTCAAAATATGCCGATAGAGGGCGTTTTAGACTTTGGAGTAACGAACAATTATTTTTTACCGTTATTTTTTGCATCTCATTAATTTTTTTTAGAAGTTTAGACATAAACTTAAATTTGGACCTCAAAATCTGTGGTTAAGTAGCGCAAACAGAACTGTGTTCAAATGGAGTGGGTAGGTTCAAATTTCAAATGATAATAAAAAACAGAAAAATTGGGCAATTGCTTTGAGGTTTTCACAAAAACTATTCTTTATGTCAGTATTATCATGAAAATAAATTATACAAATAAATTTCAAAAAATGTCGATAGAGGGCGCTTTAGACTTTGGGGTAACGTACAACTATTTTTTACCGTTATTTTTTGCATCTCATTAAAATTTTTTAGAAGCTTAGACATAAACTTAAATTTTGTGCTGAAAATCTGAATCGTTGAGAGTGGTTAAGTAGCGCAAATTGAACTGTGTTCAATGGGGGTGGGGAGATTCAAATTTCAAATGATTATAAAAAACGGATAAATTGGTCGATTCGTTTGCGGTTTTCTCTAAAACCCTTCTTTATGTCAGTATTTCCTTGAAAGTAAATTTTAAAGATAAATTACAAAAAATTCCGTTAGAGGGCACCTTAAACTTCAGAGTAATCAACAACTATTTTTAACCGTTATTTTTTTTTTTATCGAAATAAATGTTTTAAAAGCTTAGATTTAAATTTTGAGTTCAAAATCTTAATCATTGTGAGTAATTAAGTAGCTAAAAATTGAACTGTATTCGTACGGTGGGCAGGGTAACATTTCAACTCCTGATCACAGTTCAGTTTGCGCTTCTTAACTCCTCCCAACGATTCAGAATTTGAGCTCAAAATTTAAGTCTAAGCTTTTGCAAGCATTTAATTCGATACAAAAAATAACAGTTAAAAATTATTGTTGGTTAATCTAAAGTTTAAGGTGCCCTCTAACAGAATTTTTGAAATTTATCTTAATTTATTTTCAAGGAAATACCGACATAAAGAATTGTTTTAGAGAAACCCGCAAACGAATCGACCTATTTTTCCGTTTTGTATAATCATTTGAAATTTGAACCTTCCCACCCCCATTGAACACAGTTCATTTAGCACTACTTAACCACTCTCAACGATTAAGATTTTCAGCACAAAATTTAAGTTTATGTCTAAGCTTAAAAAAAAAATTAATGAGATGCAAAAAATAATGGTAAAAAATAGCTGTACATTACTCCAAAGTCTAAAGCGCCCTCTATTGCCATTTTTTGAAATTTATGTTTATAATTTATTTTCAAGACAATACTGACATAAAGAATAGTTTTAGTGAAAATTGCAAATCAATTGACCAATTATTCTGTTTTTTATAATCATTTGAAATTTGAACCTACCCACTCCCTTTGAACACAGTTCCAGTTTGCGCTACTTAACTACAAATTTTGGGCTCAAAATTTAAATTTATGTCTAAACTTCTAAAAAAAATTTATGAGATGCAGAAAATAACAGTAAAAAATAGTTGTTCGTTACTTCAAAGTCTAAAGCGCCCTCTATCGGCATTTTTTGAAATTTATCTTTATAATTTATTTTCAAGACAATACTGACATAAAGAACAGTTTTCGTGAAAACCGAAAACGAATTGACCAATTTTTCCGTTTTTTATAACCATTTCAAATTTTGGACCCTAAACTTTGATGGCGCTTATCTCCTTCGGAAGACGTTTGGGACCCTTAGTTTCCAATTTAATATTATATGTCTTGATGTGTACTATCACCCCTTAAAGTTTTGTCCAGTAGTTTAGATACACCCTGTATATTTGCATTAATTATAAATAGAAATTTTTTTATACGTCCATTAAAACATTTCAAAAATATGCATTAAAATATTTAATTGCTATAAAGGACGTCAAATACTAATAAAAACATTAAAAGATCTTAATAATTTTTACATGTTTCGATTGAATTTACTCAATCATGATCAGAAAAACAAAATACAAATAAACACAAAGATGGAAAATGACAATAAACTATTACAAATAAAATTTTAAAAAAAGAGAATTTGATCGGAGAAAAAAAAAATGATTTTTTTTAAATTTCATTTGTAATAGTTTATTGTCATTTTCCATCTTTGTGTTTATTTGTGTATTTTGTTTTTCTGATGATGATTGAGTAAATTCAATCGAAACATGTAAAAATTATTAAGATCTTTTAATGTTTTTATTAGTATTTGACGTCCTTTATAGCAATTAAATATTTTAATGCATATTTTTGAAATTTAAATATATTTGCTTAGAGGATTGTAATTACAACTTGATCAATAACTTGAATTTTTTCAATCAATAAATTGATTTTTTTCAAAAAAAAATATTTTCCTTAATAAGGAAGAATGAATTCAGTAATTTTAACAAAACTACAAATAAAAAATATATGGAATTGATATAAAACTGAAAAAGTCCAATTTTGTCCCCATATCTGAACTGAGTTTTTTATTATTTACATCCGTAAATTACAGATTTTAGAAAGTTGCGGATTTAAGGGAGTCTACTGTAATGAAATTGGTATACGTTGCTGAAGTTTATTATGAGTTACATCCTGTATCATAGAAAGTTCATAGTATAGCATACAAAAAATTTCTGATACTATACTGAAACCGAAATATTGTATATTAGAGATGATTGCTAGAAGTGCATTTTTAGTTTTGATATGAGTTTTTAAGTTAAACTGAATTTTTGCATATTGCGATGTGCAAAAAATGCTGTAGATCATATACTTGGTAACATAACAGAAACTGCACAGGTTATAGAATATAATCAAAAGTAGTTTAAAAGTTGTTTTTAAATAAGCTGTTTATTACACAGAGCTACATTTAGTAAATCAATACATGTTTATAGAATTTAGAAAAATGAAATACAGTGCCACACAAAGAATTAAATACATGGCAGTTTATCTCTGGAAGTGTGATTTCACTAGATTTAAGCGTGTTTTTGTCTTCATTAAATTTTTGCTAACTAGTCGGCATGTATGTAAGATAGCAGACAAAATTCACGATTGTACAAAAGAATTAAAATATGCTATCGTCTATCCGGTATAAGTTTCTGAAAGTTAAACTTCAACCTATTAGACGTTTTAACACTTTAAAATATAGTAGAAAATTTGGTTTGTCTGTCCGTACTGTAACGTATACTAATATAGTTATATTGCTCTGTAAAAAATATATATCTATAAATGATATCATATCATATTTGGTATGCACAGCATTGCATCAAAGTATGAATATTTATAAAAATATTTACAGTTTGAAAGCACCTCATTTGCCTCGTTTTATGTACAATTTCAAACTTGTTCATACTTAAAAACACATTATCATTTTTGGTGCACATTAGAGAATTTTTTTTATATTGGTTTAACATAAAAAAAATTGAGGTTTGAAAAGATAAATAAAAAGCTATAAAAGTGTTTAAATTATGCTTTTCTCAGGATTTTATAAAATGAAAGTAATTTAATAAATATAAAAAGTAACATGTACCTTTTTTAAATAATTCCCCAACAATAATTAATGTTCTCCGATTCAGAGAAAAACAAAACAAAAACAAACATATGCTATAACTATTATTGCTATTTTTATTGCAATCACCTGACACTTCTTCAAGTTTTCAGTAACGCATATAAATATTATCACTTGCAAACTAAGTGTAAATCAGACGTGCCTTTTCAAATCCAATGAAATTATCAGTGTGAGTGGACATATATTAAAAAATGCACCCAATTTTTCCCCTTCAATAACATTTTTATTTACTATTTACACTTCCTCATTATTTTAAATATTTCTAAAATATTTTTATTTTCCAGTCCCATAGTTTATACATTTTGTGGTAAGAATTATCTGAACACGAATATACGCTGTACACCTCCTGGTTCTTTTTTTAAAAACACCATAGACAGTCTGTTTCTCAAGAAAGATGCAGTATGTATGTACATTCTCAAGATATACTCTTAAGGCAGAGCATAAACTCTCTCCTTAGAGCGTATAACCTGTTATTTTTTACGACTACACAACTGCAGATGTGATTATTTTAGCCGAAACGTCAGTAAAGGCTCACTTTGGAGACACGAAATTTTTATGTTTCTGTCAGTCAGTGAGTCTGTCAGTCAGTCTGTCTGTTCCGCGATAACTAACGCAAAAAACATCCGATTGGCTTGAAATTAAAATGTTATGTCAGTGAGGCACTGGGATTAAGCTGCATAGTTTTTTGTTAGATTTTATTCATTCGTTCGGAAAATAAAGAATATTTTATTTTGCGCAATAAGGCTTTTCTATGGCAAATCCAATGATTTTCAATTGTTTTTGCTTGAGAGAAAATGACACATTTCATTAATGGAATTCAATGATAAATGGATACTGAAATTTACCAGTTAAATTATTCGTATTGTTTTGAAATTTTGTCTATGCATTTGTCAGATTTTTAAAGTTATTACTGTAAATTTCGGAGATTTTTTATAAATGTGTCCCAATAATATAAACTAATTTGATTTAGAGATTTACTTATTTAAAATGTATTTATTTCCTTTTCTTTATTTTCTCTTAATGGTTGCTAAGCAACCATTCATCCTAATCCTTATTATATTTTAATGCTATAAATTTGAAAGCGTGTACGAAAATTTATATGAAGTCAACGTCAAAACTTATGAATTAATTAATATCTTTTTATCTTTGGGGATAAACATAACATAGCCCAGAAAAGAATATAGGCTATGTTTTATTAATTTTATTCAAATATTTTCCTTAATAATTCAAAATTTCTTTCTTTTTCATACAGAATCAAGAGCGAATTTTTAGATGAAATTTAACCAATTTCCTTTATCGTTGCCAAAAAAATCTGGAATAATTTTTCAACGGAAATAAATTTCAATTGAGCAATTTCCATTCGAAAAATTAAACTAAGAAAAGTAAATATGACGTCAGAATTAAAATAAAAATAAAAATAGTACTTTGTTAAATATTAAACACGGAAATTTGTTTCGTTAATAAGAATTTTTCTGACAAAGATGGGGGCATAACTAGAAGTAAAAGAAATAAAAAATAATTATATTTTTAACAAATATTTCAATTGGTAAAATTTGACGTCATAATTGAACAAAAACAGGTATTTTACAGTAGTCGTTAAAAATACAAGAAACATTGATATAATACCCCCATCACGAGATGAGACTTGGGAAACACCCTCTCTTAGATGAGTCGACTTTACAGAAGGTGTGCAAGGTGATACGGGAGGGGAAAATAACCACGTGTTTTCAATTCGACCATTCCCCGCAAAGGACTAGGGTTGCAATGAAAAAAGTTTCGCGCCAATAACCTGCGCATTTTGGTAGTATAATTTTGGACGCCCCTTAAGTTTCCGCACCCGGGACAACTGCCCCCTTCGCCCCCCCCCCTTTCGCACTCCGCTGATTAAGTCAAAAGTGAAATAAGAATTTTACATCAGGGCTGGCTCCTCCCCAGAACTTTTTTTCTGCTCACAGAATTAAAAATAAACTAAAGAAAACATCAAAGTTAACAATCTAAACTACATTTTTGGTCGCAATACTTCAGAAAAAGAAAAACAAACAAACTAATGTTCTGCAGTAGCAGTCACTTATCATTTTTATATCCCCCCCCCTTGTCTTTGTCAAGTGTGTTGTTTAATTTAATTTATTTTTTATATTCTTCATTTTCAAAAACGCCGTCTGGACAATGGACTACACATGAATCTATTTTTTTAATACTTACCCCTCCTTATATGTTTTATTCTCTCATACAGCAAAAAATGAATTAAGAAAGGATCAAAACTGGAGATTTGATCAGAATTTTTAGATGTAACACAGCAGGAGAAAAGAAAAAAAATACTGCCTTTCTGAAACAGCAAGTCGCGTATAATTTTATCCCCCCCCTCCCCGCCATTGTGATGTGTATTTCTAATTTAACTTATTATTACAGTAAAACATTAAAATTATATATATATAATTTTATTTATTTATTTATTTATTTATTTTTGAAAAACGGTTTTTGGACTGTGCACAGACACATCTATTTTTTTTACTATTTCTTTTCCATCGATTTTCTTCTATCCATAGAGCAGAAAATAAATGAAGAAAGAATCAAAACTGCAGTTCTGAATGATATTTAATGCATTTTAAAAATATTAAATTTTAAGATAATATAAGTTAAAAAATTTAAAATATGCCATTAACCTTTAAAAAAGTACAAAATTTAATTATTTTTAAAATGAAAGATGTGCTTAAAGCTGTTCGTAAATCCAAAAGACTTTATCACATAAGTTTTGACTTATTTTTGTTTAGCGGTTTGTTTTCATGAAACTAGTTGGTGTTGTTCAGAAACTACCTAATCCTACTCATTTTCACGTTCTCTCCCCCCCCCCCAAAAAAAATAGATTTTTTAGAAACTAGTGTCAAAGTGAGAGTTTTGAACGAAATTTCTGCTCGAAAAATGAATAACGACTCAGACAGGGGAGAAATACGTGTTGCTCACGTGATCAAAATCGTTTATAACTCAATAAGTTATTTATTGATCAAAAAATGCAAAACAATTCGATTCCAAATCGCTTCCATAGCCATACTTTCCAATTTTATATATTTCCATTGAAAAATGAATTTCTAAATATGTCAAAACGTTTTGCAGAGCAGAGCAGAGCAGTTGAGAATAACCATAAATAAAGTAAATTAGAATTGCATATTATTTCATTATGGAATTGCTATTACAACTCGAGATATAATTCATTTATCGGGAATTTGGAGTTGTTGCGATGAGAAATTTCTTTTTTTAAGAATCCCTTAAAAGTAATTAAATTGTATGTATATTTTACTTCACTTTGCAGGTTCCATCCATTTTTGAAATAACATTTTTGTATTTTATTTATTTATTTATTTATTTTAACACTAGTTTATCCTTGGTAAGTTCAGAAAAGCAAAAAAATAAAATTTAATTTTGTATTGTTTTGCGTAATTATTTCTTTAATTATTTAAAAAAATAGTATTTAACAAGTTTTTAATAAAATATACTGAAAGCAAAAATATTTATCTTTATTATCGTAATAATACAAAAGTAACAATTTATATAAAAGTTAAGAATAAGTTTTAATGTTTAATGTAATTGTAGAATAATGACAAATTAAAAATCCCGGCCCTGCCCAAATACTGTTAATGAAAATCAGGCCGTGACCCGGCACGTGTTGTAAGATCTCTCTGCGTGCGGTCTCCCAAGTTAAATAATTTCCCTTTTAAGTCAATAAGATACAAATTAACAGCGCCAAACTGTCGCACACCTGGGAAATGTGGCAACCTACGCGTTTCTCTTTTACGGCGCAGCGTAGGGACAAAAAATCGACGCTCCGATATGAAAGAAATGGAATCGTCTTACGTTACGTCACGTATGATTGACAGGTCTCTTCTCCTGCTGGGACTATTATATCAATAACTCCTGAAAAAAACGCTATTGCCGAAACTTCAGTGAAGGCTTACTTTGAAGACACGAAATTTATTGTTTTTCATCTGTTTGTATGTTTGTCTGTCCCGCTATAACTGCTACAAAATGCAATCAAAACATTTTTTTTGGAAACAAAATTGTAAAACTCTAGATTACTGAGTTTACACTTACAAAAATTCCTGATACATCAGATTTAGGTGTTTGTGGTTGGCAGGTATGTAGAAGTATGAGGATAATGAAAAACATTTGTCCAAACTGTTACTTATCTTTATAAATCAAAATGTATAAGGAAATGCAAGATATACAATAACCATTAGCACAATTATTAGAAAGTGGCAAATTTAAATTAAGTGAGGCTACGGGGGGTTCAGGGGGGCGGAGCCCCACTTAAGAAATCTACCATGTTATAATAAAAAACCAAAAATAATAGATCATGAAGATTTCAGAATATCCTAACATAACTAAATTTTTAATTTACCGCTTTTGAAGGTTGAAAACTTATAATTCTTATTTTATTCTTATAAATAATTAAGTACTATGAAAATTTTAAAATTTCCAAGAAGTTGAATATTACCCAAAGTGTGTTTAAATATATATATATATGTGCAAAGATGACGTTGAGGCTCCTGATCGGCAGATTTACTAGTTTTAATGATTATTCATGCACTAAACAGTATGCCCAATCACTGTTGTCTATTACGTGTCAACTCCCAGAAAGATTATTTCTTTCAAAGCACACTAAAATACAAATTTTGCTCATTTTATGCTTTATAGTGAAACACCAGCATTTCTCTATTTCCAACGCCGCTATTTGATCAATCTTTCACTAAATTGCATTCACATTGAACTACAATGTTACAAAAATCTAAGCATTACATCAGTGTTACACATAATTTGATATGAAAATATTATCAAATATCTTTTGTTACGAAATACATTTCGTAAGAAATGTAAACGATTTTACAAAAAAGAACTTTTTTTTTTTACAAAATGAGGTCAAGAGAAAACTCTGCACCGGCTTTTCATTCCGATTTAAAACAATTATTTATTTCGAAATTCATGGTTGATGTGGGTCTATCGATATCAAATTGAAACATTCGGTATCTCAGGAAAATCTGGCATTGAATTCTCTGCTACCGTTCACAAAGGAAAAGAAGGAAAAATATAATGTTACATGTGCATCACTATACTGTCTCATGTGCACCTTAGAATTCAGCTCAGAAATCGCAATGAGCAATCTTTTGTCAATCAAACATTAATTTGAAAGGAAACGGAAACGATACAAAATATTGTTTAAAAAAGAAGCTTTTCGTTCAACGTTATTGTAGAGGAGATACAGTACTGTGAATAACATAAGTACTTGAACATACTTTCATCTAGCTGCTAATATTAGTTAACAATTGTTCTTCATGTTCAGCGTCACAGTTAATATTTCTGGTGGTATCAGAGATGGAGTCTACTTCTGGAATAGGTTGCGTTAAACTAAAGAATCCCTACTTGTATATGTTAAAGGCCAAACCCGATTTTAGGCCAAGCTAGATTGGCCTAGGCCAAACCGGTCTATCCTTACGCCCACCGGATAAACTAGTTTTTCCTAGGCCAAACCGGTCTATCTTAACGCCCATCGGATAAACTAGTTTTTTCTAGGCCAAACTAGTCTATCTTAAGGCCCATAGGACAAACTAGATTTTCCTAGGCCAAACTAGTTTCGCCTAACTCTTATAGGATAAATTAGTTTAGACTGCTGTTTATTGGTCTGAACTAGTTTATCCTAGGCCAATTCAATTTGGCGTGATTTTATTGAATTCAATGACCGCCGCAACGCCAACATTCTTGTTTGTCCTAGGCTGATCTAGTTTACCCTAGACTAATGTAGTTTTACGTGTTTTTAGCTCACGGGCGTCAAAGCCAGAGAAATAATGGGCTCAAAGGTTCTGTATGTATGTATGTACGCATGTATGTACGTATGTGCGTACGTATGTAAGTAACGCGATAACTCTTGATAGAGATATCCGATTTGGTTCAAATTTTGGATGTAGGTTCATTCTCATAAGGTACTTTTCTGATTAATTTTGGAAATTCATTGGATAGGAATAAAGGGGAGCGAACGGGAGGCTAATCCCCCACCTTTAATTTAGAGAAATGGATTTATCATGCACAATTATCAGTTTTCATTTTAAATTTTAGAAATAGGATCATTGTGACAAGGCGCCTCCGTAATTAGTTGTGGATGTTTATTGTTTAAGTCTAAATTTTAGACTTAAACGATAAAAATCCACAACTCTAAAAGAAAGGGATATGTAGGTCATACACATGCATACATGATCATGCCACAACATAATTTAGAGGCCTGGTGGCCCGGTCAGGAGGGACCCTGGCCTGGAAATTCCGGCCCGTGCAAACCTCTGACTGTATTCTACAATCCTTCGAATAAAATACACTATATAAGGGTGATAACAAAACCACTTTGCACAAGGTTAGCTATGGAGCAGTAGTCAGGATCAATATTAAAAAGAATATTGTCCAATTAAAGTTATGGCTTTGCATTCACAGGCTGTTTACATTAATTGTGTATTACAGCCTTAATTTTTAAAGAATAACACCCTCGAAAAATAGAGTAAGTTGGATTACGTTTTTCTATTTTCCCCAAGTATACGTAACTATTGAACCCCCAAAACTAATCACAGATACGCTTTATAAAATTAAACAATTATCCAAAATTTGAAGCAAATCATATAATTCTGCACAAAAAACAATTAATCTGATTTAAGGAGGGTAATCCCCCATTCCTCCCTTAATACTTAATCATTAAACCCTCAAAACAATTCAGGGATTCGCCTTAGAAAACTTTATTCAAAATTTCCGGCAAATCGGATAAAATTGCATAAAAACTTATTTATCTAATTTAAGGAAGGCGATAAAACGTCCACTACCCCATTATACTTAAACAAATGAAAAACTCAAATTAATTAAACAAGCGTCTGATCAAATGCATTCATGTCCAAAATTTTAAGCAAATTGGATAATTCTGTATTATAACCAATTTATCTAATTTAAGGAAAGAAATAGATTGTAAGTTTCCGCCTTATATTTAACCGAAGAACCATCAAAATTAGTCAGTGAAGCGCTTCATTACAATGAACAAATCCAAGATTTGCAGCAAATCGGTTAATTCTGCATGAAAAACACATTTGCCAAAATTATGCGGGATCCTCCCCCCGTTATTCGTGTTGTTTTTATTCAATTAAACCCCATAACTAATTAGGGAAGCGCTTTACCAGAATGAATTTATTTCTAAGATTTGAAGCAACTCAGTAAATTATCAGTGAAAAAAGCATTTACATAAATTATGGGGCGTTACTCCTATTCCCCCCTCCCCTTATACTTAAACAATGGACACTCACAACTAATCATGGAGCCCCCTCAAGAGAAATCTTCTATATATAAAATTTGAATAAAATATGCTAATAATGCATGGAAACCCATTTATTTGAATCAAGGAAAAGGGAGAATCAGCCTCTCGCTCCCCCCCCCCACTTATTCTTCTCCAATGACCTCCAAAAGTAATCAAAAAAGTTCCTAATAAGAATAAACCTATAATGAAAGTTTGATGCAAATCGATTATTTCTATCAAGAATAATTGCGTTACGTACTTACGTACATACATAGATACAGAACCTACGGGCACATTAGTTCTCAGTCTTGGGTAGCCTTATGAGTTAAAAACATGTCAAATTACATTATTTCTATCAAGAGTTATCGCGTTACGCACATACGTACATACATGTGTATATACATGCATCCATCCATACATACAGAACCTGTGAGCCCATTATTTCTCTGGCGTTGACGCCCGTGAGCTAAAAAACGTAAAACTACATTGACCTAGGATAAACTAGATCAGCCTAGGACAAACAAGAATGTTGGCGTTGAGACGGTCATTGAATTCAATAAAATCACGCCAATTTGAATTGGCCTAGGATAAACTAGTTCAGACCAATAAACAGCAGTCTAAACTAGTTTATCCTATAAGAGTTAGGCCAAATTAGTTTGGTCTAGGAATATCTAGTTTATCCTATGGGCCTTAGGATATACTAGTTTGGCCAAGGAAAAACTAGTTTATCCGATGGACGTTAGGATAAACCGGTTTGGCCTAGGAAAAACTAGTTTATCCGATGGACGTTAGGATAGACCGGTTTGGCCTAGGAAAATCTAGTTTATCCGATGGGCGTTAGGATAGACCGGTTCGGCCTAGGCAAATCTAATTTGGCCTAAAATCGGGTTCGGCCTGTAACATATATAAGACACTGTAGAAGAAATGAAATAACAGCTTTTTCCCCTTTGAAAAATTGCTCCAAAATTATTTTTTGTCGCCATCTGATAGGATTTCGTTGTCATTAAGAGAAGCGGATCTGTGCAGGAGCCATAGACTTCTCATATCACTGGACTCGGAAATAGCATCCTTTTCTTGAAGCAATGACCCCCACCCCACCATCACGTGATGGCTGACAGAATGGCGTGCCAAAACGGTTTCCCCCGCCAATCTCACCAGCTACTGAGAACTATTTCGTCTGCGTTACGCATCTTTTGTTATAAGAATGAGAGAAAAAATTGCCAAGGGATCGCCGCCAAAAAAAGACACCCTTTTGGCGATGAAATCTCGGTGGTGAATGCTTCAAATTTGGTTTTGTTTATTTTTGTCGACCGATTATCTACACTAGGGATATAGGTCCATGGGGGGAGTGTCCTTCGTGGAGGTCTTTCTAAGGGAACCTAACCCGTATTTACGCAAGGTTCGAAGAAAACCACGAAAACTCCGAACGGTTAGGCCGACAGCCGCGATTGGGTTCGAACCCAGCACCTGTCGTCTACCAGTTGAGATCGGCCACTGGTGGGGCGAATGCTTCAAGAATCTGGGAAGAGAATAGAGGGATCCGTTGTCTAGTCCATTCCTCATCTAAGGCATAAGCAGATCTGTAGCGTTTGTTTTTATATCTACTAACTACGCTTGTGCGAATTGCTCGCGTGCACTTTTCGTTTTCAACTGCAGGACGAAGACCAACACCGTATGAATTGAGCTGCGATCAACGCTATCCTTTCGTTGTAAAGCATTCAAGTTGTGTCAAAATATTGTGACTCCGCTCCCCACACCAGCTTTCTCAAGAAATAAGAAACATTGTATAAAATCCATTGAATCTCAGACTAAGGGATCTCTATCCTACAACATATATTAAAATAAACAAAATCTGTATTTACGAAAGTTGGAACTCTCCTTGTAAGCTACGATACTCAGAATGTAACGAATTTTCAGCGTTTTAGTCAACAAAAATGGAAAAACATGTTTTTAGTAATGCTCTATTATTAAAAAAATAGCTAACGTTCAGTGTCACTGCCACTGACAATGAATTTTTAGTGACCGGGATCTTTTTTTGTTACTATTATAGAAAATATTATAGGGAAATGTTTGATAAACTCGCTAAAGCAGATAACTTACAAATCGACGGAATATTTTAAGATTTCTGATGTTAAATAATGCAATGGAGACTGTAATAAATGCTTACAATATAGTATAATATTAAAATAATTAAATAAAGTAACAAACTAAAATAATAAAAATTTATATATTTTTTAAAATATTAAAAGCAAAGTCCAAGTAAATAGTTATTAATGAACAGTTATATATTCATTATAAAGATGAGATGCATTTTTCTTAAATTATTCAATGAAACTTCCCTCATAAAGTTGCACTACTTATTCACATAAAAATCACGAAATAAGGAAGATTTATTTCACGTTTAGCCAGACTTAATAACCAAAAATGTTTCATTAATGCATACATACATTTAGTAAAAAGGTTGCGATTATCAGCAATATCTTGAATTTTTTCAGAAATAATTTTTCTTCCTTTATGAATAAGTATGATGTCAGCAAAATTAATGAAAATTAGATTAAAACAGATGTAGAATTTATCTAAAAATAAAAAAGTCAAATTTTGTCTCAGCATCTGAACTGAAAGTTTCCTTGTTTACATTTGTAAATTTTGTGCGAATTTTAGAGAGATGCAGATTTAACCATTTATCAACCGCATTATGAATTCCTGAAAATTTTACATTCTAAAGCATCTTACGCAAATTGTTTAAACTAAATTAAAATATTTACATAATCATTTAATAAATTTTTGAAGGATCTTTAAAAGACTAATTAAATTTGAACTTACAGAGATTTTGTGCAATATTTATAACCCCACTCAAATCTTTTATTTTAAATTGATTTCTCAGTATTTTGCAGAATTATAAAATGTACAAATATGATATTCTTACACCATAAATATAGAAACATTTCCGAATTGAAAAATCTCCATCCCCCTCTCCCAGTGCAAGAAAGCTGAAAAGATACAAACACAAAAGAAATCATCCTTTTAAAAATATTTGTGTTTTGTTTAACCAATAATGCTTTCGGAACAAGATAAAGTAATGTATATGTAACTCATTCTAAACAGTATTACAACTAACTGACATATTAAAAGAAATTTATAATAAGTGTTTTTAATGGTACTTATAAGTACCGTCGGTAGATAAACGGTTAAGGGTGTGTACCGTATTTATTGCCGTTTAAAAATCACACCAGACTGCTATTCCTTTATGAAATGATAACCAAAATACTCGATTAAGGAACTGAAAAAAATTACTTAAGCTATCAGTAATGATATAACAATAAGGATATATTTTTTATTATAATCCTGATGAGAAAAGCAAAATTTAAAACAGTTTTACTAACCTTTACTTATATTTCCAATGTCATCAGACAGTTATTTTTTTTAATTATCAACTAATGTATGAAACACACTTACACACTCACTTTTTCCATATTTTGAGTATGTCAAGGGGCTATTTCTTTTACAAAAGTACTATTTCAGCTTCAATATTGACAGCAAAATCAATTTTACCAACAAAGAACTTTATTGTAAGAAATCAGGTTTAACAAAGGTTTTTTTTTCACTTTAATACTATCAATCACTATGAAATCTTACAGGCTTATAAGTGTACAAAAAACAGATAATATTTTCCAGATGAATTAAAGAGTGATAAAAAAAAATAATTGTGTTTGACATGGCTCATGGAATAGTTCCTGATTTACAGGTTTAATAGGCAAATTTTTATGTGTCACTGTTCTTTTTGTGCATTGTAATAAATGGAAAGAATTATTTCTTTATATCTGGAGTATGCTACGATTAGTTATCTGCAATAAGCAAATTTTAGGAGCAAAATGTAACACTTAAACAGCTTTTTAGGAGTTTATTTTTGCTTATCACACACAAAAATTATCTTGCCAGTTTGAATTAACAGATGATTTGTTATCAAATATTTTCAAAGAATATCTTTACACTCATCTCTCAAACAAAAGATTTCTCTTCAGCGTGAATTAAAAGATGTTTGCTTAAAGCAGACTTCCAAGTAAATTTCTCGTTGCATATCTGACATTCAAACGGTTTCTCACCAGTATGAAGTAACAGATGGCTGCTTAAACTGCCCTTTTGAGAGAATTTCTTCTTGCATACCTCACATTCAAAAGGTTTCTGACCAGTATGAGTTAACAGATGTTTGCTTAAATTGCCCTTGAGAGAGAATTTCCTGTTGCATCTATCGCATTCAAAAGATTTCTCACCACTATGAGTTAACAGATGGATGTTTAAACTACACTTATGAGAGAATTTCTTGTTACATACCTCACACTCAAAAGGTTTCTTATAGCTATGAATTAAGAGATGGCTGCTTAAATGGCCCTTCTGAGAGAATTTCTTTTTGCATACCTCACATTCAAAAGGTTTTTCATCAGTATGAGTTAACAGATGGCTGCTTAAACTGAACTTTCGAGAGAATTTCTTGTTGCATACCTCACATTCAAAAGGTTTCTCACCAGTATGAATTAACAGATGCCTCCTTAAAGTACTCTTTTGAGAGAATGTCTTGTTGCAGATATCACACGCAAACGGTTTCTCAGCAAAATGAATTAATAGATGTGTTCTTAACTTATGCTTATGAGAGAATTTCTTGTTGCATATCTCACACATAAAACGTTTTTCACCAGTATGAGTTAAGAGATGCCTGCTTAAATTGCTCTTTTATGAGAATTTCTTGTTGCATACCTCACATTCAAAAGATTTCCCACCAGAATGAATTAATAGGTGTATACTTAAGTTATGCTTATGAGAGAATTTCTTGTTGCATATCTCACACATAAAACGTTTTTCACCAGTATGAGTTAACAGATGTCTGCTTAAAAAGCTCTTATAAAAGAATTCTTTGTTGCATATCTCACATAAAAAAGACTGTTTTGGGAGAAATTCTTGCATAACTCACAAATAAAAGATTTTCCAGGCTCTGAGTTAAAAGCTGCTTTTTTTCAAAAAGCTCTCATAAAATATATTTTGCTGCATTTCTTTTACACATTGAAGACATTTTGAGTATTGTGATGTGTTAGTTTAATTTCTTTATGTATCTGCAATAAAATAAAATAAATTAATATCAAGTTTTACGTTTTATTAAAAACAAACAAAAATACATAAACTTATCACGAAAATATAAAACAATGTAGAAAATAAATTGTAATAAAATTGCTACCATAGTATTAAAAACTGCAGTATAATCCTAATTATCTGAAATTAGCGGAATCAAAGGTGTGGCAAATGCCTCTCCTAACAGTATAATGATTAAATTGCAAATATATAAAATAAATAGCAACAATTTTAAAATAAATTACGTATTATAAATAAAATAAAAAATAAATTTAAGTAGAAAATTTTATAATTTAATATCATCTAAAGAAACGATGATACATTTAGCAAAGAATGGAGAGAAAATAAAATTTTATTGTAGTTATGGTATTTTAATATGTAAATATGTTTAGTAAGGAATTCTTCAGATTTCAGATTTTTTTAATCTAATGTGTTTGCTTATTGCTTAAATTTAAAGCATCATTTAATGTAACCTACACTGTAATTAAATAATGCAATCAATGGCACAGCAAAGTGGATGCCATTCCCCCACCCCCTCAAACGGAGTATCTGGTTATCTGAATCGCGCAAGAAAACAACACTCAAAACTATTAAACCGGAAGGACAAAGAACTCATGAAAAATTTCATTTTAGACAAGGGTTTTTCTTAAAATGGGTATATTTCAAAGTTTGTGTTTTGCCAGGGCTATGAACATTACTGTTTTAGACAAGTTTTCAATATAAACATGTAACGTTTTGACTGTACCTTCAAAAACTATTTAACATATTCTCACCGTAGTGCTCTTGTGAAGAATATAAATATATTGCAATGAATTCTGAGGAGGTGACCTATCTTAAAAGGTAAAGAAAATCAGGATTACACGAAAACGACATTACATAATTTTAGCTCCTAAAACTTGAAATCTATCTAAAATGGAACATTTTGCAATTGTGTTCCTTCTTGGAAGATTTTCGGAGAATATGGAATCAACTGAAAAATGAAACATTTGATGGTCCCGAAAAGTAAGTGTACAAATACACCTGTTAAGATGGAAAGAAGTTTTTGATGGGACCAACTGCTGCTGAGAGTTAAGGGAAAAAAAAGTGTTTATACAAATGCAATATCGTCACACTGTTCGAGTTTCGAATCCCTTATTTTTGTCTGTTTTATAATTTTATATCAAATACAGTGGACACCCTCAAATGTGCAACTCTAAAATTCACAACTCTCTAAAATTAGCAAATAATTTTCAGATGTAAACAATGAAGATTTCAGTTCAGATATAAGGGCAAAATTTGACTTTTTGGCTTTATATAAATTCCATATGTATTTTAATTTGTATTTTTTTTATTTTACTGAATTCATGTTTTTTTATGAAGGAAGAATAATTTTATTTCTGAAAAAATTCAAGATATTCACAATCTTCTTGCCAAATATATTTACGTATTAATCATTTTTTTTTTTGGTTATTAAGTCTGGCAAACCTGAAATAAGGCTTCCTAATTTTATGACTTTGATATGAATTAGTAATGTACTTTTATGAGGAAAATTGCACTGAATATATTAGAAAAAATACATTTGATCTTTATCATGTCTATTTCATCATATATAATTTGACCTTCATATAATAATTTGACTTTTGCTTTTTAATATTTTAATCATACTAGATATCATCTAATTTTTTTATTACATATTTTCATATTTTATTATACTATTGTAAGCAATCATTACAGTTTTGATTGCATCGTTAATTAAATTGAAATGACTGTTTTAAAAATGTAAACAAAGCAGTGATCAGAAATCTGCAAAACCACTTGTCCCAAGCTGTGCGGATTTGAGGGAGTCTATTGTAATATTATAACATAATGTGCAACCCGTAATTAATAAAAGTACTCTATTTTTGAAATGTTTATTTGCGAACTTTTATTGCCACTTTTAAAGTACCTTAAGAAATCTGAAATATGATTTAGTATCGTCTGTTCTAAAACGTACAGATGATGTCTTTTCAGCTCTAAAACAGTTTCCGTTAAGAAATCAGATTAAAAAGTTAAAAAGTTTGTTCTGACAAATTCAAAAGAGTAGAATTCTTTGCTACAAACAAACTTCGACATATATATTTTTACATCATACTTATTCCTTGTCAAGTTTGTCTATTCGATGTAGAGAGATCTCACGATAAAATTGAAGAATATTTCCACAGATCAAGGCATGTTTCTCGATTGAATTCTTTTATTTCGAGTCTCGTTTGATATTTAGGTAAAGAACAGAGGGTTATTGAGAAGTTTTTTATGTTCACCTGGGTTTTTACATAATAATGGTTATTTTTAACATTGAATTTTTTTAATTGGAGCCATTTTAAAATAAATTAATGGATTTTGAAGGGCAGATTTTTTATGTATTTATTTAATAATGTAATTTTGTTTTGATTCATAATAGCAGTTAGGGAACTATAGGAAAATTCGAAATTTTTGTATGAATTTAAAAGAATACGACAAACATCGAAAAAGGTTTTTTAGACTGATTAGCGTCAAATTTAAAGGGTACCCCACTCAAAGCATCGAAATGTCTCTCCAAATCATTTGGGATTTTATGCTTATGAGTCGCCTAGAAGACTTCTCTCTGGAATTTCAAAGTGCTCTTTCCAGAGTTGCAAAAAATCCTCCCCGCAGTCATCTGAAATGACCACACTTACGACTTGTGAATGTCCAGTTTAACCCTTTCGGGTGCGATTTTTTTCCTATTTTTAGAAAAAAATACTTTTTTGATAATAACATTAACACGAGGTATCCAAATAGATTAATTTTTATTCAATGAGTATTTCACTATGTGACAGATAACGAATTTTGTTGTTTTGCGTACCATTCAAGTAATATTCATAAGACAATAAAATTACGAAAATTTTTTGGAGATGTTTAGAAAATATTGTACTACAATAAGATTTAACTGATATTACAAATTTTTATTACTTTTTTACGCATGATTCTTTCAGGAAAGTAACTTTTATTTTAAATTTACAGAGTGAAATACATGTTTAAAATAAAAGACTCGCAAACAGTGAAAGGAGAATGAAGCAAAGAATAACAATAATTATTATTACTAAATGCCTACAATAAATGATGTCATATAATAAATGCATAGACATACACTAACATTACTACATGTGAAGGATAGCGAAAGCATTTCTTAAAACAAAATAATACTCCATTAAAAGACATGTACTATTAACAGTACACCAGACCCGAATGGGTTAATATTGCTTACAGAAACTTCATGGATGGAAGGAGATTTGTGCATGAAGAAGTTGGTGATAAGGTTTTGTTTTTTTAACAGTGAGAAATCCAAAGCTTAAATGGAACCTATTTTACATACTAACCACTGAATTTTGAGTACGCTCTAAAACTGTTTCGAACCATCTAAAATAAATTGCTTTTGAAGTTAAATAACAGAACCCAATATCATCTTTTACACAAACCAATATTTCTAAAAAATGTTACTCAATTACAAAAAAAATTGTTTAAATAAATTAGCATCCTTGAAGTTCACGAGAAGGTATCGGGAGAAACTGTTGGGGCCAACCAGATTATCAAAAACAGCAAACATGAAACTCAGAAAAATTATGGCTGTTTTACACAATTCTAACTACACTATTTTTTCCAATATAAACTATATTTGTTGTTTGTGCTTGTTATATTCTTTATATTCTAGTATATCTTATATTCTTTGTATTCTATATATTCTTGTTATATCCTAGTTTCTTTAGCTAAATTAGAAAGGGTTTTTCTTAAATATTAACCAGCTAACAGTTAAATATAAAACAGAAATTTCTTTTAAAAAAACTAAATTTATAAACCAACCAAAAATAAATTAAATAGTTTAAAATAAATATTTTGATGTGGAATATTTTAATAAGACTAGAATAACATTTTTGGTAGTTCTAGGGTTAAACTTAACTATTTAATCTTAATTCTTATGCAAGCAAATGTTTATGTTGTACAAAACTTAACTAAACTATATTTAACTCTTTAGTATGAACTGAGTTGTTTGGATCATAGTGTCAGTAAAATATTTGGTATATCATTATGTAGCTTCGTTGTATTACTAGCTACAATTATGGAGATAAATCTTACTATATTTTATACCTGCTACTTTTTTAAATTGAGAAATGAAATGTATATACCTAAATTCTTAAAGTTACCTGAGCTATTTCTCTTCTGATGTAGAACATTTTAATAAAAATTGAGCAATATTTTTGGTAGTTTTGGGATTAAACTTAATAATTTACCGTAAAATACCGTTAATCGGCCCTCCCCCAAACGTGACGAAAAATCATAAAATAATTAGAGAGGGGGGGCGCTTACGCGGGAGTTTTCCGCGATCGTTTCACAAAATTTGCAAGGATGAATCATGATATATTGAATGAATTGTGATTCTTTGAATGAATCATGGTTTTTGATACTTGAAGCAATACTTGAAAAAATTTGCGTTTTTTTTAAACACATATTCTGTCGTAAAAACGCAGAAAAAAGGAGAAATTTGTAAAAGTTAAGGCCAAAAAAGCATGAAATCAATTAAAAAATCTTGAAAAAAACGCACATTTCATCAAAGATTCATGATTCATTCATTTCATCACGATTCAACCGTTCTCCAGCGATTTTTTTTTTTTTTTTTGAGAAGGAGGGCGCTTTCTCAGGGTTTTTTGAAAACTTCAAATCTTTTATAAAATGGGGCGGGGCGTTTGATTGGGAAGAGCGGATTAACGGAATTTTATGGTAATCCCAACTTTAATGTAAGCAAATGTTTATATTGTGCGAAGCTTGACTAAAATACATTTAGCTTTTCAGTATGGGTTAAGTTTTTTAGATCATAGTAATTGTAAAATCTTTGGAATATCATTGTGTAATTTCGTTGTATTACTAGCTACAGTTATTTAGATAAATCAAACTTCATTTTATGCATACTATTTTTCAAAATTAAGATATGAAGTAAAATTATTCTTAAATTTACTCGAAATACTTACCCAAGCAAAAACACAGTCAATCTTGTCAAGATGTGATTGCAAGGAGATGGGGAAAAAAGCTATTTTAGACTTCCATTATAACAAGTGTAATCATTTATATTTTTACGATACTCTGTCTAAATACTATCTTTTGCTTGTTTCATTGGTACTTTGAAATTCTTCCATTTGAAACAGGAAATTTTAGATTGTTATAAAAAGATTCCCCTTTTACACGTTTTACTGTGTTGCAATATTATATACACATCTAAACATCTGCAATATAAAATTATCTTCTAATTTCACCTGCATAATAAATATATAAAATAATAAAAACATTTAAGTATACAATAATTTATTTATGTGTGCGTATATAATATACAAAAAACTTGCATTTATATACAAACAAATAGAGATTAAGTATATGATGAGAGTTATAAATAGAAAACCAGTCAGATAAATTCTTATGATATTATCTGCACTTTAAAAAAAACGGAACCATTAAAAGATCATTCTTATGTCTGTCTGTCATAGACATTTTTTATTATAAACTAAACAAAGTTCAAACAAAGCTGAAATAATAAAGGCTATTAACCCACCTTTTCATACAACAAGATCAAGTGGGCCATAAAACCAATATATATATATATATGTATATATACAGCAGACTCCCTTAAATCCGCACAGCTTGGGACCAGAGGTTGTGCGGATTTCTGGTCATAGCTTTGTTTACATTTTTTAAACAGTAATTTGAGTGCAATTAATAATGCAATTGAAACTATAATGAATGCTTACAATATAGTAAAATATTTAAATAAGTAATAAACTAAAATAATAATAATTTAGATAATTTTTTAAATGATTAAAGTACTAATAGCAAATGTCATGTTAATAATCAATAGTGTATGATTAAATATACATTAAAGATTAACTGTACTTTTCAAAAATTATTCAACTAAACTTGCCTCATAAAAGTACATTACTAATTCACATAAAAATCATAAAATAAGGATTTTTTTTTCCAAGTTTAGCCAGGCTTAATAACCAAAAAATTTTGATTAATGCATAAATATATTTGATAGGAAGATTGATTACAAGTGATATCAGAAATATCTTGAATTTTTTCCAAAAAAAATTTATTCTTCCTTCATGAAAAAATATGAATAGACTATTATTAAGAAAATTACAAATTAAAAAACATATGGAAACTAAAAAAATCAAATTTTGTCCCAATACCAGAATTGAAAGTTTCATTGTTTACATCCATAAAATATGTGCGGATTTTAGAAAGTTGCGGATTTCTGGTTTGCGGATTTGAGGGAGTCTACTGTATATATATATATATATATTAGAAGGCTTAAAAACCAGACTATTACATTTATTTTAATGAAATATTTGATGCATTTTATATACTGGATTCCTATAGATCAAGCATGAATGATAAACATTCAAAATTTACATTTTCATATTTTAATTAATATCTTCTGAAATTATGCTCCTAATGTGCTAATTTTTTTTATATAGTGTTAATACTAAAATACCAAAACATAAATATGTTAAATTTTCATTTTTTATAATTTTATGATATGAATTATGCAATTAATATTTGAAAACATGATGAATTGTAACCCACAGTTTTTTAATGAATTTAGATTTATTAAGACCTGCTTTAGGAAAATCCAAAATAAAAAGATTTTCTTCCAAATAATTTTCAAAAATGTAAAATGATGATTTAAGGTGTCATCCATGATAGAAATGACTGGATATGTTGGAACTTTGGTACTACTTAGTAATGCCATTGATCAATTTCACCAAATTATACAAATCGGCAAATTAATAGCCAAATTATATTTATTGACATAACTTTTATTTTGAATAACAACAACAACAAAAAAAAATAGTAGAATATTAATAAAAATACAAATAAAATTTTTTTAATGTCATTGAATGAGACATTCACGATCATCCACTATTGTCATTTAATCTTATAGTTTGGCGATAGTTTTTTGGTCGACAGGATAACCAAGTAGTACCAAAACTTCTTATGCTATCCCATAATTTGGCAGTTTTCAGTGACTGCTTGACAGGTGCCTAAGATTAGGAAGGGGGCTCTATTGGTCAACAATCGAGTATTGAGCATCAATCTGAATACAGTCTCTAAAATATGCTAATTTTAAAATTATTAATTTCTCAAAAACCTATCGCATGAATATCATGAACATTTGTTTTTAGGATAATTGAAGGGTGTTGAGTTCATTTACTCTTTCAGAATTTGGTGCTTCTATAGAAAAAATAAAATTAGAGTTAATTTTAATGTGTATATGCCCCCCTGAAAAAATTTTAAATACATCTTTTAAATGTAGACTTTATTTTAAATCGTTATATATTAATAATTTCTTCTTTGATAATTTGTTCAAGAGTTAGTGCACAGTGTTTACTTTTTTTCAAACAATATTTTTTACATATTATTTAAATTAAAGAAATAATGTTCAATTTTTTGAACAGTACTTAATTACTATTCATGAACCTTGCTTTATTTCTTCAAAATCGAATTCTATATTTATCTGTTTTCATAAGTACTTTGTCTTTTGGATGTTATGACTTTCTTTTCCTTGAGATTTTTTTTTTTTTGGTTCAATTTCCTCTGCGTTTTTTATATACTATGTTATTATTGTGTATAACACATTTTTTTAATCATTCTTCTTTTTCTGAACTACATTTAGAAACAAAATGTAAAATAAATTGTTTTACAATGTTAAAATTACACTTTCTAGTGTTATATATATATTTTTTTCATCATTTTATTATAAAATACAACTAATTAAAAATATACCAAAGTTAATACAGAAATCGAAAATTTGTCCATCATACAATGCTTAGGCTAAACTTAACCATACCCCAAATTATCCCATCTCAGAAAACAAATGATAATAAACGGAATTCTAAAATTTATTCTTTCCTTTTTATGTAGATCAGTTTTTTAGATGATCTAGAACAAGTCTGAACTAAATATAACAGTTTTCCCAGTTAATAATTATTAAGAGTTTAGAACACTTTTATTACAAAATACAGAAATTTTCGTAGAAGAGTAAGCAAAAGAAACGTATCTTAACATTAACTTATTTTAGTAAAGAGTTCATTATCTTCTAAAAACGTTCTTTCATTTTATTGTTATAGGTCATTTTATTTCAAAAATTTGCCGTCTATTTGCTGAGAACTTTCATATCGTCCAATTTCACATAAAAGCAAGGAGACGCCAACGACATGAATGAATCACGGTGGCTGAGTTTGAATGAGGAATGAATCATACCAATAAATCAGCTGCAACAGAAAATTTAGCTTTTGACTTTTCCCTTTCTCACATCTACCAATATTAAAACATTTGTTTCAAGAATTAAGAAAAGTATCCCCTTCAATTAAAAAAACAACAGAAAACATTTATTTATGAAAAATGAATTGATTCATTTCTCACAACTCTGGAATATGGATTTGAATTTACCCTCTAGTGAAAAATTTGACATGTATCATCGTACATTACAGCAGCATCCTCATCAGAAATATAGTATCTAGAAGAGAAATAATTTTGAATAGAGATTAACTTGTTATTCCTGATGAACAATTTTAATAACTGATTAACTGAGTTATCAATCATTCATTATCTGAGATTAATTCGATTATTGAGTAACTTTTCGTGAATCGATTTTCATTAAAAGCTTTTTTTCGTGAATTGATTACTTTAGATTTTAAATATTTTATTGATGCTGACTCTAAGTAAATAACGTAAATGAAGGAAATTTGTTGTTTTATTATTAAAAAAATACTTTGTGTAAAATGGATCATTCGAGGAAAACACAATAGCTGCTGCAGCCCTCAAAGCAATGTCTAATCAAATCAAAATCAACATAAATTAACAAATTTTCTCTTGAAAATGGTTGGTTGGTTGATTTTTGACGTCCGATTATCTACGCTAGGGATATAGGACCAGGGGGAGTGCCCTTCGTGGGGGTCTTTCTAAGGGAACCTAACCCGTATTTACGCAAGGTTCGAAGAAAACCACGAAAACTCCGAACGGTTAGGCCGACAGCCGCGATTGGGTTCGAACCCAGCACCTGCCGTCTACCAGTTGAGAGGTCCGAACCTCTCAGCCACTGGTGGGGCTTTCTCTTGAAAATATAGACTTGTAGATATATTTAAAAAATAAAACAATTCCGGATGCTTTGATTTCATTCAAGATTATTTTTACACGCTTCACTTTAACAATTTAAAATAATATTTAATAGTATATTTAAAAGGAGTATTATTAATATTTTTTGGCAAATCTTTAAGTGAGTTTTATCAGTTTTTTAAGAGCTCAGCTTATATCCATTGACTTTTAATTTTTCTTACCTTGCATATAAAAATGAATTATTTCTTATCTATATAATTATTAGAATATGTTGGAAAGGGTTGTTATCCATATTTTGATCTCTTTTGACTTATTGATTTTGGCTCATTTTTTCTTTATAGCACAACATATTTTTTTCTTTTTTTTTAATAATTATGTGGTATCTTTCATTATTTCAGTGAAACTTTAACATTTTATAGGGATGGCCAGATATAAATTTATTGAAAGTAAGTTTTTATTTAGTCCTTTTAGTTAGTTTGTAGGATTTTTGACGTGACAACGTCTTGTAAATTGGTTTGCCGGGAGACACTTCAAGAAACTGCTTTACGTTACGTTACGCTCCGCTCACGATACGCGCTCACTTTTCTCTTAACTTTTTCCGGTCACTTGTGGGACCATTTTCTGAACGTGAATGTGAATTCGCTGCAAGGAAGGGGCGGTGCTTAATAGGAATTTTAGATAGTATCAAACTAAGACGAAATACGTTATGTATTAGTTATTAGTATAAAGTACAAAGAAAATAAGTGTAGTTTATTTCGTAATTCGGTGGTATATTATGGAAAACTAATGATATGTGATTAGTGAAAGCCATTTTACTTTAGTTATATTCTGCTCATTGAAAAATTCTTTAATATGCTGTTTACAAAATTCAACATTTGACATCAATAAACATGAAGTAATATGTGTTTAACAAACACAGTGTATTGCAAGTTATTGTATGTATATTTGTATATAAATACGTATGTATGTGTAAAGGTAAAAATAAAATTTTGTTAATATGAAATTCAGTGCGAGATTCTTTGTATAAATTAATGTTTTAAATATAATTCTTTGTATAAATAAATGTTTTAAATTGTTACTATTATTTCATCCTTCTTCCTACTATACGAATGAATATTCACATTAAAATTATTTTACAACTCAAAGTCGTTGTCACGTAAAACTTTCGCCCGTATACCGACTTTACAGGCAACCAATTTTTTTTTAAACAAAATATATCATTTTAATCAGATAAGTACCAGGAACTTGTACGTATTTTACTTTTTGTATCTTCATAGGAAACCAGGTGCTCCCAGAGAACAGTCATTACTCCTATATTGTTAAAGAAAACTGAAAAAAATCCCTTTTTTTTTTTTTTTTGTTGTAAGAACAATTCTTTGTAAATTAATTTCTTATTTAATAAAATTAATATTAAAAACTTCAGAATATAGATGAAAAGTAAGTTTTTTCTTTCCGTGACACCATATTTGGTTTAAATGACTGTTGAAATTATGATGTAACTCATCTGACAACAATTCTCTGAACATCAAACAATTAAAGGTCCTAAATATAATGCAGTTCAACTAAAATATTTGAAGATGATTAAATTAAATTTGCATGTCATTATTGCATATAATTCTTTTCAAACTTTGATAAAAATGTTAGGGTTTTTTTTGTACTTCTTGATTATCCAGTCGACCAATTTTTACAAAATAGCCAAATTATACATATTGCCATAATTTTTATTTTAAATAACAAAAAAAAAAAGAAAAAAAAGTAGAATATTAAAAAAATACAAATAAAAAGTCGAAATAAAAATAATTTAATAACGTTTCAAACACGCATATCATACTTAATGTCATTAAATGTGACATTCATGATCATTCATTATTGACATTTAATCTTATAGTTTGGCGATCATTTTTTGGTAGATGGGATAACTAAATAGTACCTTTTTTTAAAAGAGAGAGAGATATTAGCCACTGCTGTCACTAACGTAAATGAAATTATTTTAGATGAAGATCTTTCTTGTCTTATATTAAGGAAATTATTGCATATAAAGAGATGAACATTTGCAGTTTTATAGAGAAATTTTCGATTATTAAACTAAAAGTGTTTATGGGAGCACTATTTATGTTGAAGGCATAAAATACAATTGACTCTCGTTAATTCGAAGTAAACATGAAGTGCCAAAATTTTCAATGGTAGAATAACGTTAAACTTTTTCATTAATTCGAACTCATTTTCTCTTGACATCGTTTAATTCGAACGGACAATAATTCCGATTTTTCATTCTTCCTTTCTTTCTCACGGATTTCAGACATTTGAATAAATTTCTTTCTTTGATTTTTGTGAAAATAGTTCGGAACGAGTACACATATTATCCCATGCATTTAATATCCACTTTCTAAATGCCTCATCCGTCCATAAGTGACGCTTCAGATTTTTCTTCCATTGTGCTTGTTTCTAATCTTTTAATTAGTTTATGTATTTATACATTCTAATTTAATATTAAGGCATATTCTGATAATAACAGACATAAAAAATTAAAAAAAAACACTATAACATTAATTTCTTTGCAATAGTACCATATTAAGCATGTTCTCATTTCATAATTTCCATAATTCGAACTTCGGATAATTTGAACATTTCTTGTAGTCCCGGTGAGTTTGAATTAACGAGAGCCGACTGTAGCTCGTTTTAAATAGTATTATAGAATCAAAAACTATGCATAGCCATTTAAATATGACTGTTTTAAAGGGGTTTTACTTTGTAAATTTTTATTCATATCAACAAAAAATGCATTTTTTCCCTCATTGTTGTCAAATATAAAACAGCAGCTAAAATCCCCAACCCTAAAATTCACACATCAGCACAAATGTAAACAACAAAACTTTGAGTTTAGATACAATGACAAAATTATAGAATTTTTTTAATTTAAAATGTTCTATCCATATTTTAATATGTAATTCTCGATAATATTATTGAACTCATGCTTTTTCAACAATTTAATCATTTTACAAAATATCTTTTTTTTATCATTTTAGTTTGTTATTACTTTACTTAATTATTTTAGTATAGTAGACTTCCTCAAATCTACACAGCTTTGGACCAGAGGTTGTGCAGATTTTAGAATTTTGCAGATTTCTGGTCTTTGCTTAGTTTATGTTTTTTTCTCAGCAATTTGAATTTAAAAAGGCAATCAAAATTATAATGAATGATTATAATGTAGTAAAATATTAAAATAATTAAGTAAAATAATAAACTAAAAAGATAAAAATAAGATAACTTAAAATTGATTGAAATATAATCAGTAAAAGTCAAGTAAATAAAATTAATCATGTATATTGAATTTGCATAAAAAAGATGCAATATACTTTCTTTGATTTATTCTATGACACTTTTCTTATGAAAAGTACTCTCTATTAATTTACATTAAAATCATTGTAATAAAAAACAAAAAAGCTTGATTAATAGGGTACATAAATATATTTGGTCAAAAGATTGTGATTACCCCTGTTCCCTGTTATTAACAATAGCTTGATTTAAAACAATTACATATGCTCTTTTCATAAAAAAAAAAGAAATTCAATGAAAATACATATGGGATGAAAAAAAAGTAAAAAAAATTACAACTTTGCTCCTACGTCTGAAATGAAAATTTCATTGCTTATATCTATAAATTACTTGCAGATTTGAGGCAGGGCTAAGGCAGCTAAAGGTAGGGGGGGGCTATGGGCGGCTCAGCCCCCTCTAAAATATTTTGAGCCCCCTGGATAAGATTTCAAGGTCACTAAATAAATTTCTGTTCCGAAAATTCAAATGAAATTTTGTTAAAAAATCCAATTTTGTTTTGTGACCATTTCACAGTTTTGTAGAATTACTAAATTGTAATTAAAATAAGTGTTTCAACACTCGCTAATCCTATTTGTACAAATAAAGCTAACATGATGTTTAATTTTGCATCAGTTATACGCTCAAAATTTTCATCATCATATACTTTTCTTAGCATAAAATGAATTTATTACAACAGTTAAATAAGAAACATAATACCTATAGTGTGACTATGCCCTAATTTATTTTTTTGCATCAGAGAGACAGAAAAAAAATTATGAGTCCCCCCCCTATTGTTCACTTCTAGCTATGGCCCTGATGTGAGGGAGTCTACTATATAATAAAATACATCGAACAGCAAACCCATCCATTTTAACAGACTTCGTTAAGATGGAGCCATGTTAGGCTTACCGTAAAATCCCGTTAATCCGCCCTTCCCGATCAACCCCCCCCTCCCCACTTTATAAAGAATTTGAAATTTTCAAAAAATCCTGAGAAAGCACCCTCCCTCCCGATTCTCAAAGGCAATTGGGAGTGGGATGAATCATTATGAAATGAATGAATCATAAATCTTTGATGAAATGTGCATTTTTTCAAGATTTTTTAATTGTTTTCATGCTTGTTTTGGCTTTTTTTTACTAATTTCTAATTTTTTCTGCGATTTTTTGACAGAATTTACGTTTTTGTTTTTTTTTTAAAACCCAAATTTTTCCAAGTATCAAAATTCATGATTTATTCATTTCAGAATGATTCATTCCTGTAAATTTTCTTGAACGTTCTCTAAAAAAAATCCCGTGTAAGCGCCCCCCTCTAACTATTGTACAATTTTTCGTTTCGTTTTTTTTGGGGGGGGGGGATTACCGGTATTTTACGGTAATTTTGAATTGAGATGAGTATGAGAAAACATATGTGTCCAAATACAAATGTTTTCTACCTGTTATCCTTTCTGTTTAACAAAAATTTCTATAAAAGATTCAAAATTTCAATGCTATGTGCAGTTTAAAAGTTTGTGCAGCATTGAAAGCAACATAGCACAAACTGTAAACAAGATGCTTTGGTATTGAGTCATTTCCTTTTGTGATTCATTCAATTTAGATATATATACGTGGTACTACTTGGTTATCCCATCGACCAAAGAACTATTGCCAAACTATGAGATTAAATGCCAATAATGGTTGATTGTGAATGCCACGTTCCTTTAAGATTAAACACATTATATGTGTTTGTTACATCACCAAGCAATTTTTATTTTGACATTTTATGTATTTTTATTCATCTTATACTAATTTAGTTCTCCTTCTGTCTTTTAAAATGTTTCTTAATTTGTATAATTTGGTCGGTGGTAAAATGTAAATTTGTAAAATCGGTCAGTGGGATAACCAAGTATAGTCAAGGATGAATAATCCATGCATCCATAATTCGCATTACTTTATGAATGTAAACAATGAAATAAACAGTAAAGAATATTAACAAATTTGTAATCCAAAAATGATTTTTTAAAATAAAAAATAAAAAAAATTGAAAAAAAAAAACATAATAAAACATCTATATTTTTAAAATATAACTATTTTATTTTATTAACAATAAAAAACTAACTGTATTATGGAACATATATAGTTATTCTTAAATGCACACATACCAATTTCTCTAATAAAATAACTTTAAATAAGGCATTTTTTGAGATAGCCTATTAAATTAATTCATATTAGATTTCACATTTGCATTTTTATATTATACTGATTACAGAATTAAAATGCTATCTAGGTATAATAAAACAATGTATAATTCCTAATACTCTATAATCCACAATATTACATAATCTGCACAACCTTTGGTCCCAGCTTGTGCAGATTATACAACTTTGACTGTAAAAAAGGGAAAAAAATGAGAGAAATTGAAACCAGGCAAACTTAACCACTTCACCGGTGATGGGTATGAGGAAATAATGCTTTTCACCCCGAGTTATCTCGGGGCAGATGGTTAAGTGGTTAAAAGAGAAATTAGAAAAATTAAAAACACTGAAAAACAGTTAGTGGATAGATGGGGCGAAGAAACAAATGATCGTCCCTACCTCCATCCCAAACATATTTGTCTCAATGGGTAGTGCATTGCACAATAATAAGACAACAAGGTGGTCACCATGGCAAGATATTTAAACCAAAATCATAACATTTTATGGCACTACTTGGTTATCCATCAACCCATTTTGCTAAATTGTACAAATCGCCAAACTAATAGCCAAATTACACATATTGAAGTAATTTTCATTTTAAATAACAGAAAAACAAATAATTAGTAGAATATAAATAAAGATATAAATAAAGTCTAAATAAAAATCATTTAATGTCATTTTAAACACCTTTATTTTACCTAATGCCATTGAATGTGACATTCACGTTCATCCATTATTGGTATTTAATCTTATAGTTTGGCGATGGTTCTTTGGTTGACGGGATAACCAAGTACCGTATATACTCGCGTATAAGTCGAGAAATTTTAGACAAAAAAAGAACTTCAAAGTATGGGGGTCGACTTATACGCGAGACCTAAAAAAAAATCTTTAAATAAAATATCGGAAAATAGTTTGCTAGCAAATCAGTGTTGCAGCAACCCATTGTTTGTAGAGTACAAAATCGAAAAAGTTCCAATCTTGACGATTCTGTATTTAAGATCATTTTTAGTTTATTTTTCAAAAAAAAAAAAAAATCTACCCTATCCTGTTGCAAAGAACAAAAAAAAAGTGTATGATTTATGTTAAGAACACATTTCCAATACTAAAAAATGGAGATGGGCAAAATCGTCCATTTTAAAGAGTTGTTCACCGAAAGCGAGTCATTCGAAGTCGTTCCGATAAAAGGACGAATCCAAGAAAAATGAAACATATCCAAGAAAAAAGGAACGGGGTCAAGAAAAAAGGAACAAATCCCAGAAAATGGAGCGAATTTGAGAAAAAAGGAAAGAGTCCAAGAAAAAAAACGGAATGAATCCGATTTTTCTTCGCCATTCTCCGACTGCGATTTTTGACATTAAGAATGATTCTTCAGATGATATATTTTGGAATAATTCTGAGGAATCGTTCCTTTTTGGAGTTGTTTAATTTCGGAACGTATCTGAGGAATCGTCCTTTTCGGAGTCGTATCATTTCGGAACGATTCAGAGGAGTCGAACTCTTTCGGACGATTCCGAGGATCGATTCTTTTCAGAGTCGTTTCATTTCAGAACAGGTCCCAGAATCGTTCCTTTTTGGAGTATGAACGAATCCGAGGAATCGTTCCTTTTCGGGGGAAAGTCAATCAGTCTCCCCTTTTGGAGGAGGGTCGACTTATACGCGGGTTTTGAATTTTTTCTTATTTTTAACAACATAAGTTAGGGGGTCGACTTATACGCGAGTATATACGGTAATACCCATTTTAATTACAAAATGCCTTTTTGTGGTGACTTTTTTATTAAAAAAATGTACATTTTATTTGGTAATGGCTTTAAAAATAAAAAAATATCGCCAAATCTGTTTTTTTCTGAACAAATACAGTCAAAGTTCTATAATCCGCACAAGTTGCGGCCAAAGGTTGTGTGGATTATGGAATATTGCGGATTATAGAATATTATGGATTGTACGTCATTTTATTATTCCTAGACAGCATTTTAATTCTATAATCAGTATAATATGAAAATATAAATATGAAATCTAATAATGAATTTAATATGCTACCTCAAAAATGACTTTTTAAAGTTATTTTTTAGAATAATTGATATATATATATATATGCATTTAAACAAAAATAATTATACATATGTTCCGTAATACAGTTTGTTTTTTACTGTTAATAAAAAAAGAGTTATATTTTTAAAAAGTAGATGTTTTATTATGATATTTTTTCAATTTTTTTATTATTTATTTTAAAATATCATTTTTGGATCACAAATTTGTAAATTTTCTTAATTGTTTACTTCATTGTTTACATTCGTAAAGTAATGCGAATTATAGAAAATTGCTGATTATCGATCCTTGACTGATAATCGAACCTTGTTAATATGAAATTTCGTTAAACACAATCCAAAATCTAGAAATGAGTGTATCACTTGTTCTTCTAGGATTCAACTATAGTTTTTGAAGAAGCCTCTACACACACATGATTGCACCCACTAAATAATGTTATACAGTAGAGGACCTATTATCCGGAATTCCGAAATCCGGCAGTGAAGAAGATTGAGAACGAGTTGAATCATGATGAAATGAATGAATCACGAATCTTTGATCAAATGTGCGTTTTATCGAGATTTTTTTAGATTTCATGCTTTTTTGGGGTTTTTTACGAAATTCACATTTTTTCTGCGTTTTTTCGACAGAATTTACGTTTTTTTTTCAAACAGCAAATTTTTTTAAGTATTGCTTCAAGTATCAAAATTTCTTAATTCATTCAGAGATTCATGATTCATTCATTTCATCATGATTCATCCCCATAAAAAAACGCAATTTTTTTCAGGTATCGCGAAAATA
This sequence comes from Maratus speculifer, assembly GCA_964019185.1. NCBI lineage: Eukaryota > Metazoa > Arthropoda > Arachnida > Araneae > Salticidae > Maratus > Maratus speculifer. The sequence goes on from OZ025296.1 coordinate 358,452,912, forward strand.
CTCTGCTAATTCATCGAATATCGCGATAAAACCCTGCAAATTTCGTCAAATATCGCAATAAAACCCTGCAAATCTCATCAAATATCGCAAAAAATGCAAATTTTGTGAAACGATCGCGGAAAAATCCCGTGTAAGCGCCCCCTTTTAATCATTTTACGATTTACGTCATCTTTGGGGGAGCGGATTAACGGTATGTTACGGTTATATACATATATACGTAAAGCCAGTTAGCAAAACGTCGGATTTTGAAGAGCTCTGAATTTTGGATGTCCGTATATTTGACTTTGTACTATAGTAAAAGAGTCAAAGTTGTAGCTTAATGTTTTTTCCACAGGCTTCTCATACAACACTACTTTTCATTCATATTCTAGATATCAGTGCTATAATTTTGTTGTTATTTTTATATTTTCCGTGTTTTTGTTTTTTTTTGGAAGGGGGGGGGGAAGGGGAGTGTCGAGTTTCGGACGGACCCAAAATCTGGAAAATTCCAAAATCCGGAAAACCCTCGGTCCCGACGATTCCGGATAATAGGTCCTCTACTGTACCAACAGGCAGGTAATTTTAGAACTTCTCACATAAATTTCAATATTTTTAAACATATTTTTTTTGCATAAGATACCTGAGCTAGAACATTAATATATAGCTATTTTTTACTTTTTAGATTTTGATTCCAGATTTAAAGATGTACTTTCAGTTTTGAAATTGAAAATAACTTTTAAGAAAAATCTGTAACCAAAATCAAAACAGTAAAAAAAAGCCGTATTAAAGATGTAACTCAGCTATCATACGCAAAAAGAAATGGTAAATAAAAATATTCAAATTGAAGTTAGAAATTTGAAAACAACCAGCCCATTGGATTAACATTACGAAAAGGGTGATTTCAAGTGAGTGATGAGTCCCCTTAAGCGTATGTGATCTTATGTGTAAATTTTGATGAACAGATAAAGGTGCTTCATTATGTGATCAATTATTTAGCTATTTAGCTATTTAGTTATTGAACAGAATACGATCAAATTCAGTTTATGAGCAACAAAATGTTTAAAAAAAAAATCAAACCAATTTGTTTCATCTAAATTAAAATTTGAATAATATTAAACTAAATTATTAAAAAATAAATAGTAATAAGCGGATTTTTCTGTTATAAATGAAAGATTTTAATAATGACTCAATGACAGATCAGCAAAAATTAAAGTTGTGTCACATTAAATTTCGTGCAATCATAATTTCAAAGTAATATTGTAATAGTAAATTTTAAACTGAGTTGAATAGAAACATAAGAAATTACCCTACCTTAGCATTAACAAGAAGTTCAATACAATAAATTTATGTTTTAAACGTTACCTGATATTACAAACAATGGAAGCGACAACAAAGGCAATAAAAATATGAATCGAAGCGTATGTGCTCTTATATGTAAATTTTGATAAACTATATAAAGGTACTGCATTATGTGATCAATTATTAAAAAATATTTAATTTCAGTTGAACAAAATACAATCAAATTCAGCTTATAAGCAACACAATGTTTTAAAAATAAACATAAATATATATATATATATTCAAACCAATTTGTTGCATTTAAATTAAAAACTAAATAACATTAAACTAAATTATTTAAAAATAAATAGTAATAAGCAGAATTATCAGTTATTAATGAAAGATTTTATTACTAATGACTCCCTGATATATCAGCAAAAATACAAAGTTGCATGACCTTTCGTGCAATCATTATCAAATAGCAAATTGTATAGTATTTAGTTGAAGAGAAATCTAAGAAATTATCCTATCTCAGCATTAACAAGAGGTTGAATACAAGAAATTTATGTTTTAAAAGTTACCTGATAATAGAAACAACGGCTGAGACAGCGACGCCGATAAGAGAATGAATCGTGAATGACGTAATGATTCATTGAAAGTAGTATTGATTCTTATGAATCAAGTATTTTTTGCAGCCAACTTGATTCATTTACTGCATTGGCGTCACTTTGCTTAAAGAAAAAAATATATAATATTCAACGCGTATACGTATCCCCAGGTTCTAATAATGGCTAATTTTTAAAACATAAATGTGGTGATCTACCCTCTTTACTAAAGTAAATTAATGTTAAGATGTGTTTCTTCTTTTAGTCTTTACTAAAAATTCTCCAACTTATTACTTGATCATGTTATAGCAACAAAATTTTATGTATTGCAACTTTTATTTTTACTGATATATGACCATTTGAAATATTATGAAAAAGTTTTTTCTAGCAGACATTTTCACTTATCTTTTTAATTAATTATTGTTCAAGTTACGATTCTGGGGTTAAACACAAGGAATTCATTTGAATTGTGATTAAGAGTTTGATTTAAATGTTTAATTTTAGGTCATTGTATTAATGTTCACTGATTTTAATTTAATAAGAATATTTTTTAAATGATTAACTCTAAAATATTTATTCCTAACAATAATTAATTGCATAATATAATACATAATTAAGGTTATAAAACTTACCCCAAAATATTAAAACAGCTCAAAAAAAAAAAAAAAAAAAAAAAAAAAAAAAAGCAAGGGGTTTAAGAAGTTGAAATTTTATTGTCTTCCTGACATAATTTAGGTTGCAAGTAAGTGTTGTGGCTTCTCTGATAAAAAATATTTACTATTGTTTCTTTTACATTTGGCAAAAATGGTTCTTATATCACCTGTTCCAGAAAATACACTGTACCAACAGTGATGCCAGAATCACTCATTCAGGATTCCTATGGGTCATGCAATTAAAAAATTTGGGCAAAAAGTCAGGGCATTTTTTTAATAATTGAAGTGATTACGGAATTTTTGATGTACTACTTTCAATTAGCATCCCGATAGTCGATGTAAATGGAGAAAATTTGAATTATTAATCCAATCTGAATTAAAAATGGAAAATTCTTATTGCTTACTTTTTTTTAACATTTATCTATTTAAAAATTGTTTATTGTATTGAGTTTTACAACGATATATAAAATGAATTTTTACTGATAAATATCTGGGTTTTTTTTTATTTTACCAGAAATGTGTATGAACCATGTAATTACATAACAGGTTTTTTTTGCTAATGCAGCAAATTTCCTGAAATCCACACGAATTCGAAGCAGAGGTTATGCGGATTTTTGGTCATTGCTTTGTTTATATTTTTAAAACAATGATTTGAATGTAATAAATAATGCAATCTAAATTATAATAAATGCTTATAATATAGTAAAATATCAAAATAACTAAAGTAATAAACTAAAATAATAAAATTTAAGATAATTTTTTAAATATTAAAAGCAAAGATCAAGTAATTAACCAGTAATATATAATTAAATATTCATTATAAAGATTGGATGCATTTTTTCTAAATTATTCAATGAAACATGCCTCACAAAGGTACATTACTAATTCTCTTCAAAATTTCATTTTAGGTTAGCCAGACTTAATAACCATAAATGCTTTATTAATATATAAATATATTTGGTGAAAAGATTGTGATTACTAGTGATATCAGCGATAACTTGAACTTCTTTAGAAATGAATTTTTTCTTCCTTCATGAAAAAACATGAATTCAGTAGTATTCATGAAAATTATATATGAAAATATAATATGGAATTGAATTAAAAATATCTGAACTGAAAGTTTCATTATTTATAATTGTAAATTATGTGTGGGTTTTAGGGTTGCAGATTTGAGGAAGTCTACTGTAGGAGAGAGTGTTGTACCTTGATATGCTTGTACCTCGGGTCATCGTTAATTTCTAATAAACTATTGTCAGCAATAATCCTTCGTTTATTTCTAATAGTGACCTATAAGCAACTGATATCATCATAATAACAGATAACATCAAAGCATTGCATTAACCACTTGATGAGAAAAAGAAAATTTCACTTGTCTTAAGTAAATATTTCCCATAATTAAATATTCATTATAAAGATGAAATGCACTTTTTCTAAATTATTCAATAAAACTTTCCTCACAAAGGTACATTAGTAATTCACTTCAAAATCACAAAATAAGGAAGTTTTAATTCAGGTTAGCTAGACTTAATAGCCAAAAAAGCTTCATTAATACATGAATATATTTGGTGAAAAGATTGTGATTACCAGTGATATCAAGGATAACTTGAACTTTTTTAGAAATGAATTTATTCTTCCTTCATGAAAAAGCACGAATTCAGCAATATTAATGAAAAATGAATTGAATAAAAAATAAAGAAGTTAATATTTATCCCTACATCTGAACTAAAAGTTCCATTACTTACATTTGTAAATCATGTGTGGATTTTAAGGTTGTAGATTTGAAGCAGTCTACTGTAAAATTAAGATTTCTTAATAAAACAATGATTTAACAAATATGCAATAAAACTGCTTAATTAAAAAAGCCTGCTGACATATTGAAATGATACTAATAATAAATACTATTTTTTTTTTCACTATCAAATTGTATGTTTTTCATTCAACCCCCCTCCCTCAATATATATATGTATATACAGTAGACTCCCTCAAATCTGCATAGCTTGGGACCAGAGGTTTTGCAGATTTTAGAATTTTGCGGATTTCTGGTCATTGCTTTGTTTACATTTTTTAAAAAGTAATTTGAATGTAATTAATAATGAAATCATAAGTATAATGAGTGCTTACAATATGCTAAAATATTAAAATAAGTGATTTAGATAGTTTTTAAAATGATAAAAATACTAAAAGCAAAGGTCAAATTAATAATCAATAATGTGCATTTAAATATTCATTATAAAGATGAAATGTGTTTTCCTAAATTATTCAATGAAACTTGCCTCATAAAGGCACATTACTAATTCACATCAAGATCATAAAATGATGAACTTTATTTCAGGTTTAACCAGAATTAATATCTAAAAAAGCTTGATTAATATATAAATATATTTGGTAAGATTGTAATTACCAATAATATCAGCAATATCTTTATTTTTTCAGAAAAAAATTATTCTTTCTTCATGAAAAAACATGAATTCAATAACCTTAAAAAAAATTATAAATTAAAAAATATATCGAATTGATATAAAACTAAAAAAGTCAAATTTTGCACCTACATCTAAACTGAATGTTTCATTGTTTACATCCGTAAAATATGTGCAGATTTCAGAGAGTTGCGGGTTTTAGGAGAGCAGATTTGAGGGAGTCTACTGTATACACGTATACATCTTGATTAATAAATAGGATAAATTTAAAATAAATAAAATTGTCCAATGTGCTCTAAACCTGTCAATAAAACTCGTAAACAAAAGACGAAAGTTATTTTTATTGAAGGATAAGTTTTATGAATGTCTTTTAGTACTTAATAATCTAATTTTTTTTTATTTGTGAATGTAGTTTTTAAATTATTGTAACACAAATAAGTATCAGACGTAGTTAATATCCCTTTTTAAAGCTGTACAATGATAATTATTGTTTATCATTTCTTTCTCAAATGATGCTAACTTTGTTAACGAACCACAAACATAGAGCGGCATTTGCCCAGCATTTTTTTTCTTTGTACAATCTTTGATTCATATTTGAGGGATACAGTCAAGGATTCCTAATCTGCAATTTTGTATTATTCACATCACTTTACAAATGTAAGTAGTGAAATAAACAGTCAGGGCCATAGCTAAGGGGTCTGTGGGTGGCTCAACTCCCCCCCCCCCCGGAAAAGATTCCAAGGTCACTCAATGAATTTCTGTTCCGAAAATTCAAATGAAATTCTGTTCAAAAATCTAATTTAATTTTGAGGGCCTTTCACAATTTTGCAGAATTACTAAATTGTATCTAAAATCAGTATTTCAAAACTCCCTCATCCTTTTGTACATATGAAGCTAACATGATTTTTAATTTTGCACCAGTTATACACTCAAAAATTTCATCATCCTATACTTTTCTTAGCATAAAAGGAAGTTATTACAACAGTTTAATAAGAAACAATTTAATAAGAGTTTAATGATTAAACAATAGCTCAGTAATTTAAATAAAGGATTCCAGAATTTTGAGTAATGAATCAATTCATTTTTCATAAAGAACCGTTTTGTTTTGTTTGTCAAATGAAGTACAATTTTTTCTTAATTCTTGAAACTAATGTTAATATTGTGTGAGAAAGTAAAAACTCAGAAGTTGAACTTTCTGTTGCTGCAGATTTATTGATATGATTCATGCCTAATTCAAAATCAATCACCTTGATTCATTCATGGCGTTGGCGTCTCTTTGCTTTTATGTGAACCTGTACGATATGAAAGTTTTATGCAAATAGACGGCAAATTTCTGAAATATAATGACTTACAGCAATAAAATGAAAAAACGTTTTTAGAATTCAAAGTACTCTTTACTAAAATTAGTTAATGGTAAGATACGTTTCTTTTGCTTACTCTTCTACTAAAGTTTCTGTATTTTGTGATAAAGGTATTCTAAACTGTTAATGATTATTAACTGGTGAAAACTTAATTTTAGTTCAGACTTGTTCTAGATCATCTAAAAAACTGATCTATTTAAAAAACAATGGATAAATTTTAGAATTCTATTTATTATCATTTGATTTCTAAGATGAGATAATTTGGGGTATTTGTTAGGCTTAGCCTAGGTATTGTATGATGGACAATTTTCTATTTCTGTATTAACTTTAATGTATTTTTAATTAGTTATATTTCATAATAAAATGATAAAAAAATATATTTATAACATTAGGAAGTGTAATTTTAACATTGTATCAATGGCGCAGCCAGAATTCGATTCTAGGGGGGGGGGGGGGGTTGAGTTTCTAATAAAGGTGTTTGCCTGTTATTTGAATCGCCGGTTAATAGAATCAGTACTAATTAGAATATTCACTGTATAATACTTAAACTCAAGGAGCATCTGAGTGGCATGAAATCATCATTCTATTAGCATTATACGTCTCAGAAAGTGATTTAGTTCAAACAACCAATTTTTACTTAACTAATCCATGTAATATGCCCTTTTATAGTTTTAAGTAGAACTTTTGCCATTTAATTGAATCACTTTATTAAATGAAATCTGATTCAATAAAGCGGTGGATTCCGAAGTACACCAAAACAATTAAATATTAAGTTTGATTTTGATTAATTATATGATCTTTCTTAACTCTGGGAGGGGTTTTAACCCTAAAACCACCTCCTTGACTGTGCCACTGCATTGTATAAAACAATTTGTGTTGCATTTTGTTTCTAAATGTAGTTTAGAAAGAGAAAAATAAAAGTGTTATACACAATAATAACATATATAAAAAATGCAGAGGATATTGAAAAAAAAAAAAAAAGTCTTAAGAAAAAGAAAGGCAGGATGTCAAAAAAACAGAGAAATTAGGAAAGCAGATAGTATAAACTTAGATTTTGAAGAAAGAAAGCAAGGTTCATGAATAGAAGTTAAGCACTGTACAAAAAATTGGACATTATTTCTTTAATTTAAATAATATGTAAAAAAGAATTTTTATGTATTTGTACAGTTGTGGAAAAAAAGTAAACACCTTGTTCTATCTCCTCAAAAAATTATTGATACTGAACAAATTAAAATAAAGTCTATACTTTTAAAAAATGTATATAAATCTTGATTAGGGTGATATTTACATATTAAAACAAATTCTAATTTTATTTTTTTCTATAAAAGTACCAAATTCTGACAACATAAATGAATTCAACACCTTTCAATTAGCCTAAAAACAAATTTTCATGACATTCATATGTAGGCCAGTCAAATTGTCAGAAAAAAGGGCCGATAGATGCAAAAATTCTGCTAGAAGATTTTATGTTTTTAAAGTGTTTATGGGGATGCTAGTAACAAGAATTAATGGTTTTCCAACAAAATATCTCGAGGCTAAACTTTTTGGAGCTAAAAAACAACAAAATTTTCGGACTTTTTTCCGTTTTTTGCCTATAACTCGAAAATTATAGATTTTTTGTGTACAATACTTATTTACAAAAAGAAAGAGTATTAAATTCTCTACAAATTTCATTACAAAATTGTTTTTCTAAATCTATTACGAAGCGCGCTACAGCTTTCTGAAAATGACCCTTTTTTTCTAATTTTGCGGAAATATTGCAAAAATGGATATTTGACACCATTTTTCATTATTTTATCCTCTTTAATGTATTTCAATAATATTACAGACATTTGAATTATAGCAATCATGATTAATTACAACATTAACATTGCAAAATAATTAAGAACAGTGTAACTTTTTTTGGTATTTAGAGCTTAAGTGGAGAACATTAATATTCGGTATTTAACGGAATGTAAGTTAAAAATACTTACGATGACATTTTTCATGTATTTAATAACGTCTAGAACGCTTTCGGGTTAATGGAAATGGTAATGGAAACTAAGCGCGTTAGGGCTTTTTAAAAATGTCACTTTTTTTTAACTTTACAGGAAATGACCTTTCTCGCCTCTCATTCCAAAAAAATTTCTTACATCGCTAGCTATGAAAATTAAATACACCTATTAATGGATGAGAATTAAAATTTTTAAGAAAAGCAGGCAGAAGCAGCAGAAATTTTGAAAACTCTATGTGAAAATTACGAAAGAGTTGGGGGAGGTGTTTCCTTTAAATTTATTGTTAAAAGTTATATTTGTTATCACCAGAAAAAATTTGGATCACAGGTAGCGATTGTGTTTGATAGATATCCATCTGAGGGAGAACAGAATGGTATGAAAAGTGCAGAAAGAATACGTCGATCTAGAATGCATGCTTCTCCTGAAGTCGTTGCAGCAGAAATGCTGCACAGAGTCCCTCAAGACAAGTTTCTCGCCATTGACAGAAACAAGAGCCGCTTCATCTCATTGCTTAAAATAGAATTTCAAAACAACCAAATTCAAGTTGACCAGGCAGAAAAAGAAACTGATATCATGATCGTTATCTCAGCCATTTCAAGAGCCAAATCTTTTGAAAGTGTTGTAATTGTTGGAGAAGACATTGATCTTCTTGTGATCATTACAAGCTTGGACTATCAACACAAAAATCTGTTTTTCCAAAAACCAGGAATAGGTAACATCGAAACCAAATGGTTTTCAACCATGTCACAGAAATACAAACTACAACAATGTTCCTTTCACTCATGCAATAAGCTGATGCGATACAACATTCGCTCTTTTTGGACAAGGATAGTCAAACCTTTGTAAAATTTTGAAAAACATGATCAGCTTGAAGAAATAGCCTGCGTGTTCAATAAACCAGATTCTACCCATCAAGAAATCATGAAGGCACAGATCGGACGGTCTCTTTCAGTCATTTCAAATGTGCAAAGACCAGCATCTGAATCCTTGCTCTATGTTCTGTCATGTAGCCATAAAAAGGGGTGCAGCAAAGCATGTTCTTGTCAAAAATCAGGACTCAAATGTTTGGCAATTTGTAAAAATCGTAACGGGATCAACTGCGAAAATGTCAAACACATTATTTATCCAGAAGAAGAGGATGGCGAATATGATGCCTGGGAAACTATCAAAACCTAGCAATGATGAGGACTTTCACAGTCAGGTAGCTGATGTCGCGGCTTGCTCAAAGAATATCAAGGCTATTAAAGAACAAGAAACAGAAACCTGCTCATTTGCTCCTCAAGCTGAGGTTAAAGAACCATTTTCATTAACCCGAAAGCGTTCTAGACGTTATTAAATACATGAAAAATTTCATCGTAAGTATTTTTTATTTACATTCAGTTATATACCTGATATTAATATTCTCCACTTAAGCTCTAAATATTAAAAAGGTTACAATGTTCTTAATTATTTTACAACGTTATCGTTATAATTAATCATGATTGTTATAATTCAAATGCCTGTAATATTAGTGAGATACATTAAAGAGGATAAAATAATGAAAAATGGTGACAAATATCCAATTTTGCGATATTTCCGCAAACTTAGAAAAAAAGGGTCATTTTCAGAAAGCTGTAGAGCGCTTCATAATAGCTTTAGAAAAACAATTTTATAATGAAATTTGTATAGAATTTAATGCTCTTTCTCTTTGTAATTGAGTATTTTACACAAAAATCGATAATTTTCGAGTTATAGGCAAAAAACTGAAAAAAGTCCGAAAATTTTGTTGTTTTTTGGCTCTAAAAAGTTTAGCCTCGAGATATTTTGTTGGAAAACCATTAATTCTTGTTACTAGCATCCCGAGAAACAGTTTAAAAACATAAAATCTTCTAGCAGAATTTTTGCATCTATTTATGACAATTTGACTGGCCTAATGATAGGTTTCAGAGAAATAAATTATTTTAAAACAGGTGTATTTTAGAGGATGTATCAATACGTGAATGTTGACCAATAAAGCCCCCTTCTTAATCAAGGCATCTTAGGCACTTCTCAAGCAGTTACTGAAGACAACCAGATTATAGGATAGCATAAGATGTGTTGGTACTATAGTAGAGGACCTATTATCCGGAATCTTCGGGACCGAGGGCTTTCCGGATTTTGGAATTTTCCGAATTTCGGGTCCGTCCGAAACTCGACACTTCCCCCCCCCCTCTCAAAAAAAAAAAAAAAAAAAACCCAAGGAATATAGCACTGCTATCTAGAATATGAATGAAAAATGTATTGTATGAGAAGTCTGTGGAAAAACACTAAGCTACAATTTTGACTCTTGTACTATAGTACAAAGTCTCAAATCCGGACATCCAAAATTCAGAGCTCTTCAAAATCCGGACGATTTGCCAACTGGCTTTGTATATATATATATATATATATATATATATATATATATATATATATATATACACCGTAAAATACCGTTAATCCACCCCCCCAAAGGTGACGAAAAATCGTAAAATAATTAGAGGGGGACGCTTACACGGGATTTTTCCGCGATCGTTTCACAAAATTTGAATTTTTTGCGAGATATCTGCAGGATTTTTTCGCGATATTTGACGAGATTTGCAGGGTTTTATCGCGATATTTGACGAAATTTTCAGGGTTTTATAGCGATATTTGACGAATTTGCAGAATTTTTTCGCTATACTTGAAAAAATTTGCGTTTTTTATGGGCATGAATCATGATGAAATGAATGAATCATGAATTTTTGAATGACTCATGAATTTTGATACTTGAAGCAATACTTGAAAAAATTTGCGTTTTTTTTTTAAAAACGTAAATTCTGTCGAAAAAACGCAGAAAAAGTGTGAATTTTGAAAAAAAGCAAGGAATCTTTAAAAAATTCGAAAAAACGCACGTTTGATCAAAGATTCATGATTTGTTCATTTCATCATGATTCACCTCGTTCTCAATCTCCTTCATTTCCGGATTTCGGGTCCTTCCGGATTTCGGAATTCCGGATAATAGGTCCTCTACTGTACTTGGTTATCCTGTCGACCAAAAAACTATCGCCTAACTATAAGATTAAGTGACAATAGTGGATGATTGTGAATGTCTCATTCAATGACATTAAATGTGATTCACCTGTTTAAAATGACATTAAATAATTTTTATTTGTATTTTTATTAATATTCTACTAATTTTTTTTGTTGTTATTTAAAATAAAAGTTATGTCAATAAACATAATTTGGCGATTTGTATAATTTGGTGAAATTGGTCTATGGGATAAGTAAGTAGTACCAAAGTTTCAACCTATCTAGTCATTTCTATCATGGATGACACCTTAAAACATCATTTTGCATTTTTTAAGCATAATTTGAAAATTATTTCGAAGAAAATCTTTTTATTTTGGATTTCTCTAAAGCAGGTCTTAATAAATTTAAACGTATTAAAAAACTTTAGGTTGCAATTCTAAATGTTTTCAAATAATAATTTCATAATTCGTATCATAAAATTAAAAAAAAATTAAAAAATAAAATTAAACATATTTTTGGTTTGGGATTTTAGTATTAGCAATTAGCATTATAAAAAAAATTAGCACATTAGGAGTATAATTTCAGAAAATATTAATTAAAGTATGAAAATGTAATTTAACACCAAAAGCACTACATTCTGAATGTATATAATTCAAAACTTACCGTTCATGCTTGATCTTAGGAATCCAGTGTATATGAAATGCTTCAAATGTTTCATTAAATAAATGCAGTAATCTTGTTTTTAATCCTATGGTCCACCTCATCTTGTTGTATAAATAGATGAGTTAAGAGCCTTTATTACATAATGCCTTGTTTGAACTTTCCCTAGTTTAGGAGTAAAATGTCTATGACAGACACAGGAATGATCTTTTAAGGGTTCCATTTTTATTTTAAGTACAGATAACAACAAGAGACTTCATCTGACTGGTTTTCTATTTATAACTCTCGTTGTATACTTATTCCCCATTTGTTGGTATATAAATGCATATTATATACAAATATATAAATAAATATACTGTATATTTAAATGTTTTTATGGTACTTACGTATTAACGCCACCGCAGCAGAAGTTGTGCTAATGCGTCAATAAAGAGCAATCTTGTTGTTCGTAAGCGCACAAAAAATGGCGTCAAAAATGAGAAAAAGAGCACTGGAAATGCTGTCAAAAATCACCAAACAACAAGGCAACAAGGAACCCAAAAGATAGCTGCATGCATGTGCAAACAAGATTGCTCTTTATTGGCACATTAGTGCAACTTCTGCTGCGGTGGCGTTAATACGTAAGTACAATTTTTATTATTTTATATATTTATTGTACAGTAGACTTCCTCAAATCTGTAACCCAGAAAACCACAATTCTCTAAAATCTTCACATAATTTACATATAGTAAACAATCAAACATTCAATTCAGATATAGAGACACAGTTTGACTTTTTTTAATTTTATATCAACTTCATATGTATTTTAATTTGTAATTTTTGTCAATATTATTGAATTCATGTTTTTCCATGAAGGAAGAATAAATTTATTTCTGAAAAAGTTCAAGATATTACTGATATCACTGGTCATCACAATCTAAGTACCAAATATATTTATGCATTAATGAAACTTTTTTTGTATTAAGTCTGACTAAACCTGAAGTAAATTTTTTTTATTTTAATATTTTAATATGAATTAGTAATGTACATTTATAAGGCAAGTTTCATAGAATAATTTAGGAAAAAACATTTTAAAGAATATTTAATCATACATTGTCAATAATTAACCTGATCTTTGCTTTTAACATTTTAGTTATTTGAAAATTTATCTACATTTTTATTTTTTTAAGTTTATTACTTATTTTAATATTTTATTATATTATAATCATTTATTACAATTTTGATTGCATTATTTATTACGTTCTAACGACAGTTTAAAAAGCAAAGAAATGACCAGAAATCCACACAACCTCTGGTTCCAAGCTGTGTGGATTTGAGGGAGTCTACTGTACACATTAATCGAAACAAAACATTATATTACAAATATTTAGATATGTATATAATATTGCAACACAGTGAAACCTGTAAAAGCAGAAAACTTCTACAATGTACTCTTGTCTCGAATTGAAGAGTTCCAGGATACCGATGAAACAAACAAAAGATTTCATTTAGACAGAGTATCTTAAAATTATATTTGATTATGCTTCTTTTAACAGAAGTCCAAAATGTTATTTCTTTCCCCTATATCCTTGCAATCTCATCTTGACAAGATTGACTGTGTGTGTGCATTGGTGATAGAAATATTTCAAATAACTTTGAGAATTTATGCACATATTTATTTAATTTCTTAATTAAAAAAATAGCATGCCTAAAATATAGTTAGATTTACTTCCATAATTGTAGCTAGTAATAGAATGAAGTTACTTTATGATGTACCAAAGATTTTACAAACACTATAAACTAAAAAAATAGCCCATACTGAAAAGTTAAATGTATTTTAGTCAAGTTTTGTACAACATAAACTTTTGCCATTAAAATTAAAATTAAATGGTAATATTTAACCCTAGAACTACCGAAAATGTTACTCTAGTCTTATTAAAATATTCTACATCAGAATTTTTATTTAAAACTTTATTTCGGGCTGTTTTAGAAGTTAAGTTTATTTTAAAGAAATTTCTGATTTATATTTAATTATTATCTGATTAATATTTTAGAAAAAACATTCTATTTTGGCTAAAGAAACTAGTGATATAACAAGCACGAACAACAAATATAATTTATGTTGGAAAAAAAATAGTCTGGTTACAGTTGTCTAACACAGCCATACTTCTGGGTTTCATGTTTTGCTGTTTTTGGTACTATATTTGGCCTCAATAATTTCTTTCGATTGCTAGTCATGAACTTCAAGAATGCTAATTTATTTTAGCAATTTTATATGTGATTGATTAACACGTTTTTTTAGAAATATTGGGTTTTGTAAAAAATAATATTGGGTTCTGTTATTTTACTTCTAAGGCAATTTATTTTAGATGGTTCGAAACAGTTTTTGAGCATTCTTCAAATTCAGTGATTAGTATGTGAATTAGATTCCATTTAAGCTTTGGATTTCTCATTTTTAAAAACATAACCTCATCACCACTCTCTTCATGCACAACTCACCTTCCATCCGTGAAGTTTTTATAAGCAATATTAACCCTTTCACTATTAATGATACATGTCTTTTAATGGAGTATTATTCTGTTTCAAGAAATGCTTTTGCTACCCTTTACATGTAGTCATGTTAGTATATGCCTATGCATTCATTATACGACATCATTTATTTTAGGCATTTAGTATAAAATAATAATTATTGTTATTTGTTTCATTCTCTTTTCGCTGTTTGTGATTCTTTTATTTTAAACGTAGGGGGAACTGGGGTACATTGATACAGTTTTTTTCAAAGATTTTTTTTGGTGTCAAGAAAGTAGAAAATTCAAGTTTTTTTTCCATGAGGTGACAGCAAAACTTGTGTAGTATGTTATAAAAATGTACAATCATTGTTTTATGTAGTATTTTTGCATGTAATTTTTAAAAAATCAAAAAAAGTCATTTGTATCAATGTGCCCCATCCCCGGGGCAGATTGATACGTTTAAGAAAAATGACGACAAAATAATACCAATGCATATTTTTCATAAAAAATGAGTTAGAAAACCATTTTATATTTATTTATAAAAATTCAAATCACCCACAATTTATTTTTAAGCAATATTAAAGAAATCAAAATTAAATATATTATGACTTGATGTTCTGTCTGTTTCTTGTCTGATTGTTGGCTGTGGTAACTTTGTCATATCTAGCACTTCAACCCCAGCATTATCTTCTTTCTTATGAAAGATGAAACAATTACCAGTATTTCTGTTTATAAATAGGTTCATAAACAGAAAATAAAGGATAATTATATTAAAAATTCTGTTTATAATATAAGTATCATTTTCTGTTCTGCAGTTTGTTTCTCTTACTTAACATTTCTCATGTCTAAAATACTTTTTTCTCTAAAGAATCGATATAAATTCGAGATTTGCCAGAATGCCGTCCTTTTCTTTTATTAGTTCTACTAGCACTAGATGCTGGGTAAGTTCCTACGTCTTCTGTTTTCAAAAATACTATAAAATGCTCTAATATAAAGAAATTAGAGCTATTTCACTTCAATAAAAACTAATATTAGAAATTTTTCGTGAAAAAAAGGTTGGATTAAGGAGTGTATGGTAAAAAAAATAATAAATGATAATGAAAATATGAACTATTGAAGGATTTAGGCTGTATCAATGTGCCCCGTCATAAACTGTATCAATGTGCCCCATACAGCGATTTTGAATAAAATGAGTCTCAAATCCAACACTTCACAATATATCTAACAATAAATAATGAGGAACTGATAAAGAGTAGCAGTACTTTCCAGGGAGAGTATTCATTTTGGTTGAAAATACTGGAACAGTTGTATAATAGCATTTCAATTGTACAACTCAAATTTACTTTTGAACAACAAAAACAATAAATCACCCGTCCCATTTCATCAAACTGCTGAATCATTCCAAGATTTTCTGTATGTAGTTGAATACACTAGCATCACCTTTTGGAGCTGTTGTGAAACTTCCTGTAATGACCCTGTGAGCGGTAGAGGGGGTGTATCAATGTGCCCCATGTATCAATGTACCCCAGTTCCCCCTACATTTCACTCTGTAAATTTAAAGTAAAAGTTACTTTCCTGGAAGAATCGTGTGCAAAAAAGCACAAAAAATATTAGAAAGTTGTAATATCAGTTGAATCTTATTGTAATACGATATTTTCTAAACGTCTCCAAAAATTCTTCCTTAGCCTACTGTGATGTGAATGTTAATTGAATAGGAAGCAAAATGACAACATTCATTATCTTTCAGACAATGAAATACTCGTTGAATAACAATTAATTTATTTGTATAGCTAGTGTTAATGTTATTAA
Organism: Maratus speculifer; assembly: GCA_964019185.1. Classification (NCBI taxonomy): domain Eukaryota; kingdom Metazoa; phylum Arthropoda; class Arachnida; order Araneae; family Salticidae; genus Maratus; species Maratus speculifer. The sequence goes on from OZ025296.1 coordinate 358,469,166, forward strand.
CAAAAAAGTATTTTTTCTAAAAATTGAAAAAAAATTCGCACCCGAAAGGGTTAAACTGGGCATTCGCATGTCACAATTGTGGTCATTTCAGATGACTGAGACATTTTTCAGCAGGAGCAGTTTTTGCAACAATGAAAAGAGCACTTTGAAATTTTTGGAGAGGGGTAGCACTTTTAGGCGATAAATAAGCATAAAATACCAAATATTCTGGGGAGACATTTCGATGCTTCAAAGGGGGGGGGGGGGATCCTAAGTTTTATGCTGTAGTGTAGTCAAAAAATGCTTCCTGTGTTTTTCGTATTAATTTAAATTCGTACTAAAATTATGAATTTTCCCATAGCTCTGTAACTGCATTAATGAAAAAAACTATAGTGCTAAATAAATACATTAAAAAATCTGTCCTTCAAAATCCATTAATTTATTTAAAAATGGCTCCGGTTGAAAAATTCAATGATAAAAACCGCCATTATTTTGTAAAATCCTAGTTGAACGTCCAAACTATCCAATAACCCTCTGCTCTTTAACTTAACATCAACGGCATTCGAAACAAAAGAATTTTAGCAAAAAATAAGCTTTGATTTGTGTAAATATTCTTCAGATATATCATGAGATCTCTCTACATCGTATTGCCGACCTTGACAATGAATCTGTATCAAAAAAAATGTATCTAAGTTTTCTGTAGCAAAGGATTCTGCTGTTTTGAAATGGTCACAACAAACTTTTAAGTGCCAGTTACTTATATCTTGCTGATTTATTACGAAAACTCTTTTGTAGCTGAAAAGACATCATCAGCATGTTTTAGAACAGAAGATAATAAATCATATTTCAGATTTTTTAAGATTTTTTAAAAGTCGGTATAAAAGTTCACAAATAAACAGTTCAAGAATAGGGTCACTTTTATTAATTACGTGTAGTACATTACGTTTTAATACTTCAGTAGAATCCCTCAAATCCGCATAGCTTGGGACAAGGGGGTTTGCAGGTTTTAGAATTTTGTGGATTTCTGGTCATTGCTTCGTTTACATATTTTAAACAGTCATTTTAATTTAATTAAGTGTGCAATCAGAACTATAGTGAATGCTTACAATAGCACAATAAAATATTAAAATATGTAACAAACTAAAATAATAAAATATTAGATATTTTTAATATGATTAAAATATTAAAAAGCAATGGTCAAATTATTATATGAAGGTCAAATTATAGATGATTAAATAATCATTAGAAAAATCGAATATTTTTCCTAAATTATTCAGTGCAACTTGCCTCATAAAAGTACATTAATTCCTATCAAAATCATAAAATAATGAAGTTTTATTTCAGGTTTAGCCAGACTTAAAAACCAAAAAAATACTTGGTTAATACATAAATATATTTAGTAAGAAGATTGGGAATATCGTTAATATTTTCAGAAATAAATTTATTCTTCCTTCATGAATTCAGTAAAATTAATATATATATATACAAATTAAAATGGTACTTACGTATTAACGCCACTGCTGCTACAGTTTCACAGGCGCTTTTTAAGTACCGCCAATCTATACCTAAAATTTTTGTGACAAATCATAAAGTAAGACACTTTATTTTAAATCAAAACAGTTTCAAAATACAAAACACTTTATTTAAAAACAAAGTAGTCAATCGGATTTCAGTTGATATAGTGGCCAATATAGAGTTTAAGATAGAATCAAACTGTCTGTATTTTCTTTCACCTGATGCTGTCGCCATATGAACTCTGATAAATAAGATTCCAAATGATGTCTGGATGTATTCATATGTCTCTTCCCTTTTCAGATGAATTCCAAATATGCTCTTTCATAGCAATAAAAAGTGACATAAAAAATGGCAAACAAGTCAACAAGAAATCCAAAAAGTAAGCGAGTGTGAACAACAAGATTGCTCTTTATTGGCGCATTAGCGCAACTTTTGCTGCCGTGCCGTTAATACATAAGTACCATTAAAATATATATGGAATTGACATAAAGCAAAAAAAGGTCAAATTTTGCCCTTATATCTGAAATGAAATCTTCATTCTTTACATCTTTAAATTATGTGCGAATTTTAGTGAGTTACTGATTTTAGGGTTGCATATTTGAGGGAGTCCACTGTATTTGATATAAAGTTATAAAATAAACAAAAACAATTATCTCAAAACTCAATCAGTGGGACGTTATTGCATCTGTATAAACTGGTCTTTACCCTTGACAGTCAGTGCCAGTTGGTCTCATTAAAAACCCATTTCCATCTTAGCAGATGTACTTGTAATACTTATTCATTGAGACCGTCAAATGTTTCCATTTACGGGATGATCCCATATTCTCCGAAAACTTGCCAAGAAGGATACAAGGTTTCAAAATGTTTCATTTTAGATAGGTTTCAAGCTTTAGGAAGTATTAATATATAATATTGTCTTCGTGTAATCCTGATTTTCTTTATCTTTTAAGATAGGTCACCTTCAGACAATTCGTTGCAATATATTTATATTCTTCTCAAGAGCACTACAGAGAGAATATGTTATAATAGTTTTTGAGGATTCAGTTAAAACGGAGCATGTTTATATTGAAAATTTTTATAAAACAGAAAAGTTCATACCCCTGGAAAAAGACATGACTTCGAATTATATCCATTTAAGACAAATACTTGTCTAAAAAAATTTTTTCTTGGGTTCTTTGTCATTCCGATTTAGTAGTTTTGAGTGTTGTTGATTGCACGATTCAGAAACCCAAATACTCCGTTTCAGAGGGGGGGGATACCCATGGCATCCGCTTGGCTGTGCCACTAATTACATTATTTAATTACTGTGTAAATTATATTAAACAATATGGCATGTTTCAGCAATAAGCATTCACATAAGATAAAAAAAATTCTGAAATCCGAAAAATTCCTTACTAAACTCATTTACATATTAAAATTCCATAGCCACAATAAAATTTCATTTTCTCTCTATTCTTTGCTAAAAGTATCATCGTTTCTTTAGATGGTAATAAATTATAAAATTTTCTCCTTGATTTTTTTTGTATTTTATTTATAATGAGTTATTTATTTTTTACAATATTGCTATTTATTTTATTTACAATTTAATCTTTATACTGTTAGGAAGGGCATCTGAAAACCTTTGATTTCGCTAATTTGAGATAATTGAAATTCTACTGCAGTTTTTAATAAAAAAAACAGAAATTTTATTGCAATTTATTTTCTACAATGTTTTTATATTTTCGTGAAAAATTTATGTATTTTTGTTTGTTTTTTAATAAAACGTTAAACTGATATTAATTTTATTTTACTGCAGATACATAAAGCCATTAATCTAACACCTCACATCAATCAAAATATCTTCAATGTGTGAAACAGATGCAGCACAGTATCTCTTATCAGAATCTATTGAAAGAAGCAGCTTCTGACTCTCAGCCTGTAAAATCTATTTTGTGAGTTATGCAAAAATTTATTCCAAAACAGTCCTTTTCTTCTGATATATGCAAGAAGAAGTTCACTCAAAAGAGTAATTTAAGTAGCCATTTGTTAATTCATACTGGTGCAAAATATTTTGCATGTGAGATATGCAACAAAAAATTCTCTCATAAGCATCACTTAAGTACACATCTGTTAATTCATACTGGTGAGAAACCGTTTACATGTGAGATATGCAACAACAAATTCTCTCGAAAGAGTGATTTCAACAGCCATCTATTAATCCACACTGGTGAGAAACGCTTTGTATGTGACATATGCAACAAGAAATTCTCTCGAAAGAGCAACTTAAGCAGCCATCTGTTAAATCATACTGGATTTAAACCCTTTGTGTGCGAGGTATGTAACAAGAAATTCTTTCACAAGGGTCAATTAAACAGCCATCTGTTAACTCATACTGGTTTTAAACTTTTTGAATGTGAAGTATGTAACAAGAAATTCTCCCACAAGGGCCATTTAAGCAGACATCTTTTAAGTCATACTGGTGAGAAACCTTTTGTATGTGAGGTATGTAACAAGAAGTTTTCTCAAAAGGGCAATTTAAGCAGCCATATATTAATTCATACTGGTGAAAAATCTTTTGTATGTGAAGTATGCAACAAGAAATTTTCTCAAAAGGGCCATTTAAGCAGCCATATGTTAATTCATACTGGTGAGAAATCTTTTGTATGTGAGGTATGCAACAAGAAATTCTCTCAAAAGGGCAATTTAAGCAGCCATCTGTTAACTCATACTGGTGAGAAACCTTTTGAGTGTGATATATGCAACAAAAAATTTAGTCAGAAATATGCTTTAAGCAAACATCTTTTAATTCATTCTGAAGACAAATCTTTTGTGTAAGAGAGATGTGTCGCGATATTCTTCAAAAGATTTGTTAAATTATGCATCTGTTAATTCATATTGCCGAGAAAATCTTTATGAGCGATAAATAAAAATAAACTCCAAAAAAGTTTTTTAAATGTTACATTATGCACCTAAAATTTGTTAATTGCAGTATATTGCAGATATAAAGAAATAATTCTTTCCATTTATTACAGTGCACAAAAAGAACAATGACACAAAAAATTTTGCCTATTAAACCAGTAAATCAGCACATCATCAAACTATACCACGAGCCATGGCAAGCACAGTTTTATTTTGACATGCTTTGTAACGAACTGTCGAATGTTGCGAGTATATTTAATACTCATTAGGTCGCTGGTTCAATTAATACTACTATAATACTTAAAAACTCTTTATATACAAATTATTTACACATTATTTACATTTCGAATAAAGAATACAGATCCAGCGAACACACGATAGGTCCGCTAAGATCGCCGAAAACAAAAACAATAACAAACGATATTCCAATGTTGCCAAAACAGCAAACCTAAAGTACAGTAGAATGCGCCAAGGAGACGCGCGGCATCCTAGGTTATGGTGAAGCCGTTACAAAAGAATGCGCCATGGAGACGCGATATACAAAATTATGGTGAAGTCGTAACATACCGGCCCCCGTTGATATGTGCCAACATTCAACAATAATACTAAATGTAGCAATAAACAATTGCAAATAATAGAAATTCCAATTCTACAATCAATAATACAGTATTTTCGATAAATACAATATACTTTTTCAATATTATTATTTAATATATTACTTAATATAAGTTTACCAAATGCAAATAGATAAGTTATAATACAAACAATAATTATACTTGAATAGTATGAAAGATAGTTATCAAATTAACACTCAATAAATGTAGCAATCTAATAAATTTAACAAGTTAATAATAGTTAATCAAGAATGCCTATATAGAGACGAAGACACGTAAGTTTACACTTATGTTATAAAGTTAAGCTACACAAATTATGAAGCTAAGAATTAAAATATTTTTAAATCTCAAATGAAATTGTTATACATAATAAACAGTTCAATACAAATATACAATAATTGTAACTATAATATAATTATTTAAATCTTTCAAAATAACAGAATTCATCAATTCTCTGAAGGAAGTGGGCAAACTTTAGAGACATACGTCCTCAGGATACACCTCGTAACTATACCTGTTGCTGTTTTAATTTCTAATACTCTAACTTTTTTATCAGATCCATATATTACTTTAATGACACGACCTAATGCCCATTTGCCAGGAGGTAAATTGTCCTCCTTTAGGATAACCATACACCCTTCCTTTAGGTTGTCCTTCTCAATATACCACCTATTCCGTTGCTGTAAATTAACTAAATATTCAGTGTTCCATTTTTTCCATAAAATTTGGGTCATTTTTGTTAATTTTTGCCAATGTGACAATTTATTATCATCAATTTTAGTCAAATTCGGTTCAGCAATTGAAGTTATGGGTCGACCTACCAAAAAATGGGCAGGGGTCAAGACTTCAATTTCATTTAGATCTGATGACAAAGGTACTAAGGGACGAGAATTTAGTACCCCTTCGATTTCGGTGATTAATGTCCAAAATTCTTCGAGCGTGACTCGAGAATTGCCCAAAGTTCTTTTGAGATGATGTTTAAAGGATTTCACCCCAGCTTCCCATAATCCACCAAAATTGGGTGCATGAGGAGGGATGAATTTCCAGTCAACAGCCTCGGAAGCCAAAAAATTTGACAAAGCTTCATCGGGTTTGCATACAAGGGCATGTAATTTCTTTTAACTCTTTATTTGTACCCACGAAAGTAGTCCCATTATCTGACATTATGGTTGAGCTTTTACCTCTTCTAGCGAAAAATCGTTTCAGTGTGGCAATAAATGATTCAGATTTTAAATCTGTCACTATATCTAAATGGATTGCCTTTGTGGCAAGACAAACAAAAATCGCGACGTAAATTTTATTATATATCCCCTTTCTCTGATTTTTATACTTAATCATAAAGGGTCCACAAAAGTCAACAGAACATTTTTGAAATGTTCTGTTGACTTTTGTGGACCCTTTATGATTAAGTATATCTTTATGATCCTTTATGATTAAGGATATAGTTATGATTAATGTGGACCATTTTTGAAATAGTGGGCTAGGATTTACTCGTTGGGCTGGCAAATTTCCCATAATTTAATTTGCCCCTATTGGTTTGTTTTTAAAACACGTTACACATTTGTGAACTATTTTACGAGCCAAAGATCGCCCATTTATTACCCAATATTTTTGCCGGACATGATGTAACAATGATTGTGGAACTAAATGGAAAAATTTGGAATGAAAATATTCAAAAATCATTTCACTTATTTTATGATCATGTGGTAACACTATGGGGTGTTTTCTCTCATAGGTCAGACTAGAATTGTCTAAACGACCTCCAACTCTAATTAAGTTATCGGAATCTATATAAGGATTTAGAAATTTTAGTTTACTATTACCTAAAAGGCTCCTCTGGTTTTTCAAATGCTTAAGCTCTTCAGAGAAGGCTGAATACTGTACCTGTTTAATCAGGAAAATTTCTCCAAGTTTCAATTCACTTGCAGATAAGGCACTACAGTTTTTTTCCTTACCCTTTCGACAATTATTTAGAAATCTAAAAATATAACTAGTAATACGAATTAATTTCGAAAAATTATTAGTTAAAGAGAATAAACAATTATAAAAATAATTTTCAGTTATAAGTGAAAAGTTACTGTTATTTTCAGTTCTAAATTCTGAGTTATAGTCAATGTTGCTTTCCAGGTTTATTGGATAGCTTTTTGCATATTGAATTCTGTCCCGAAGAAAATTTGGTCCACTAAACCAAAATTTGCAGTTAGTCAGTTCTTTAGCATCTAGACCTCGAGATAGGACGTCAGCAGGATTCTTTTCCGATGATGCATGTTGCCACTGATAAGAGTCCGTGAGGTCTTGTATAGCAGCCACTCTATTACTCACAAATGTTTTCAATTGGTGGGGAGATTTTCTAATGCATGCCAGTGATATTGTGGAGAGAAGGTTGCCAGAGAAGAACAGTTTCTATTGGAATGTCAAGTGACGGTACAACTGATGCCTTTATGCATTAATATTGCTAAGAGAAGACATGAGCATAATTCAAGACGAGGGATTGTCACTGTTTTTATGGGGGATACTCTAGACTTGCTACAGAGTAAATGTGCATCAGGAGAACCTTCAGTTGGTATATACTGGATGTATATGGTGGCTCCATATGCCAAAGAAGAGGCATCTGCGAAGCCATACGACTATGCGCTCTTCACGAAAAACAAATCTAGGGATTTTTAAATTTTCTAACTCTGAAAGAGTGGAAAGAAAATCACTCCATTCTTTCGCTATGGAATCTGGTAATGGCTCATTCCAATCTATCTTAGCTAGCCACGTTTTCTGCATGAATATCTTAGCCCTTGTTACTACAGGGCCAATTAATCCGAGTGGATTGAATATTTTTGAAATCAAAGAGAGAACATCTCGTTTACTATAAAATTCCTTGTTATGAATCTTTAATTTATACAGAAAACAGTCACTTAAAGGTTCCCAGAGAACACCCAAAGTTTTTACTGAACTACAATCTGTTTGATCATCGAAATTATATTCGGAGGCAGCCATAGTATTAGGTTCAAGTAATTCTCGGTGGTTTGCACACCATTTGTGCAATTTCATATTGCCACGCTTCAAAAGCTCAATCAATTGGGACTTTAAAATTTTCGTCATTTCGAGAGTCGATTCCCCGGAAAGAAGGTCGTCTACATAAAAATCCTTTAAAACGACTGACGATGCTAGAGGTAAGTTTAGTTGCTCATCAAGGGCTAATTGTTTAAGAGCACGAGTTGCTAAATAAGGAGCATTAGATGTCCCATAAGTAACTGTATTAAGTTTGTAAGTTTTCACTAGCGCGTTAATATCGTCCTTCTACAAGATTCTAAGGAAGTCTCGTTGGGATGGATCAATTAATACCATTCTATACATTTTTTCTACATCCGCTGTGAATGCATATCGATGTTTTCGGAAACGTATCATAATTACAAATAATTCTTGTTGAGGAATTTTTCCTTTTAAAAGAATATCATTCAATGACAAACCAGATGTCGTTGGCGTTGAAGCGTTAAAAACTACTCGCAAGCGTGTTGTACTTTTTTCTGGCCTGTAGACCCCATGATGTGGTATATAGTAAAGGTTCTTTGCGGGTTTTGATTCTTCTACTAATTCCATATGATTTAAGTTTTTGTATTCTTCCATAAATTCCGAATAAAGAGGTTGTAAGTTCGAATCCCTATCTAATCGGTGCCAAACTTGATTGAGCCTTTTTTCGGCTAGTTTTTTTAATTCTCCTAAGAGTGTAGCATCCTCCATAGGCATGCTAACAACATACTGACCATTAGAAGTTCGATAATGAGTTGTTTCAAAATGATTTTCGCAAAATTTCCCTTCAGTAGTAAGTAAAGAACTAGAATCATTAATATTGTCGATTTCCCAAAATTTTCTTAAGGATTCGTCTATTTTTCATTGGTTAATAAGCCACAATATTGGGAATCATCTGAGGAATTATTCACGACACCGCTAGCAACATATCCGAACACTGTTTCTTGAAATAACAAATTTTGAGATGAGCTGCGAATTTTACCAGATTTTAATAAATCGAAGAAACATTGCCCGCCGACCAACAGGTCTATCCTCCCAGGGATATAAAATTCAGCATCTGCAAACGAGATATTTGTAGGAATATCAGCAATTTCTATACGAATAGGTGTAAGTGGGGTTATTTCTGTAATTTTTGGCACTACAAGAAATTCCAGTTCCCTTGTGAAATCTCTATTTTTATTTGAAATCACAGTTTTAATTTTATAATTTAATGTTGTGGTTGTGTTATTCAAACCTGATATTGGAGCAAAAATCTTTGATTTCTTTATGCCCAATTTCTTTGCAAATTCAAGCGACACATAATTTATTTGGCTACAAGAATCTAAGAGAGTTCTTGCCTGAATAAAATTTCCTTTATTTGTTTTTATGTCAATAACTGCAGTTGACAAGATAACAGTTTTATTTGAAGCGAATAAGCAATTAGAAAGATTTTGTGAGACTGAAGGCTTCGGACTTGATTTTAGCCGACAAACTGTCTGATCAGCAGCTGGTTTTTGGAAATACTTTTCATTATTGGAACCGATTTCTTTATCTCTATGTAACAAAGTGTTGTGAGGGGATTTGCAATGTTTACATAAATGTTTCGAAACACAGTTAGCTGCTAAATGTGATTTGTTAAAGCATATGAGACAAAGTTATTTTTTTTAACGATAGCAAATCTTTCACCAAAATTCATATTTAAGAATTTATTACATTTATATAGGGGATGAAATGAGTCACAAATAATACACTGTTTTTCAGAACTTGTATTTACTAAAAGGGATTTTGATTTTATTTCACTAGAAATTTTTGGTCTAGCTAAATTACTTCTATTTATACTTTCGAGCGATTGGCTTCTTTTTTCTAAAAAGTCCATTAAATTGTCAAAACTAGGAACTTCATAGGTGTTTATTGACAGTTCAAATTGTTTTCTCATTTCCTTATCTAGTTTTTCTAAAATTATAGTTGTAAACAAAATGTCAGAGAGGCTATTTCTCTCAAATCCTAAATTATTTAGAGCCCCGATATTTTTGTTTATAACATCTAATAAACGCCTTAATTCTTTAGATGATTCAAGTGTAATTTTTTCAAAATCTAACACAGCCTTTAAATGTATATTAACCACAATTATTTTGTTCTCAAATCTATTTTCTAACGCTTTAAATAACGAATCAAATGTATCATCTGGAGTTTCTAATAATTTAGCCTCATTTCTTAGTGCGGAATGCAAATAATGTAATTTCTGAACATCAATCAGTTCTTCATTATTCGTAACAATATTATTAAACTCTATTTTAAACATGTTCCAGTCTTCATATTTTCCACTAAATAGCGGAAGAGGTATATCTGGTAATTTAATTTTACAGTTATTTATCTTTAATTCTGAATTTTTAGTTTCTAATTTATCAAAATATAATAATTGATTGAAACTTACCTCTAGCTGTTCTACTCGCTCTTCCATTTCGATCAATGAAGCATCTATTTCCGTTAAATCCTGATCTTCTGGTGCTGTTATATAGTAATCGCGACGTAGTATATCGACGTTTGTAGACAGTTTTTGAAGATTCTTGATTTTCTTTTCAATTTGAATTCTAGACAATTCTTCGGTTTTTTCAATTACAGAATTTTCTAATCTTGTTAACTGGGATTTTAAAGAGCCTCTAGTCCTATTCAAGCTAATTAATGAAGCCATTTTAATTCAAACAGAACAAGGAGATTTAATACAAAGTTCGAATTAGAAACGAAAGTCCTCCGGCACGACGGACCAATGTAACGAACTGTCGAATGTTGCGAGTATATTTAATACTCATTAGGTCGCTGGTTCAATTAATACTACTAATAATACTTAAAAACTCTTTATATACAAATTATTTACACATTATTTACATTTCGAATAAAGAATACAGATCCAGCGAACACACGATAGGCCCGCTAAGATCGCCGAAAGCAAAAACAATAACAAACGATATTCCAATGTTGCCAAAACGGCAAACCTAAAGTACAGTAGAATGCGCCAAGGAGACGCGCGGCATCCTAGGTTATGGTGAAGCCGTTACAAAAGAATGCGCCATGGAGACGCGATATACAAAATTATGGTGAAGCCGTAACATGCTTCATATTTGAAAAATATTACAAATCTCTATTTTATTACACTTATAATCTGTAAAATTTTATAATGATTGATAGTATTAAAATTTAAAAAAAAACATTTCTTTAACCTGATTTTCCACAATAAAGTTCTTTGAAGATAAAATTGTTTTTCTTAGTAATATTGAAGCTGAAAACATTAGTTTTGAAAAGGGAATGGACCCCTGACTTACTCATAATATTAAGAGAAAAAATGTGTGTCTTTACTGATAGTCAGGGCTCTCGCTATCGCTCGTCATTGCGCCAAATTGCGACTAGTTTCTTTATTTGGCGAATAAACTAGCGGTTAGATTCGCCAAATTGCTAGTAATCAAATTTTGCTTTTGCTTTTCTTTTTCGTTCTTCATACATATTTTTATATATTTGTAGCGGATAGTTGAAATTAGATTATTAACAATCGTTATCGCAGTTATAAAAACATGTTTGAAAAAAGAGTACATTAAAGGATTAAAGATAAATTTTTAGTGTTACACGGTGAATCCATTTTGCTAATGCATTTTTCATTTGGCGAATTTTTTATTTTTAATTAGCCAAATTACTAACGTTGGTCAAATGTCAGCGAGAACACTAATGATAGCTTACGTAATCTTTTAAGTTTCTTAATTTCAAGTTCGCCTTTTCTGATTGTTTTTCATAAGAAAATAACATCTGATGTCAGTTATGTCCATAAATATTGGGGAAAAAAGAATGCTTGCCTCATCAAATTCAATCTCTAAAACTTTCCATCGTACTTAAAAAATGTTTATCATTTCGGTATAGCTCATGCCCATCTGACTATGACTTAACTATTTCGAATTACACAGGCAGCTATGTAATGGATGTGAGATACTGGGATTTACTATGCCCCATTTATTCTTGAAAATAATTATGTTATAGTCAATTGGGATAACATTGCTCCACTTTTACAAAACTTTGATCCATTCTGCCACCTCCATGAATTCTTTCCGATGAGCTGCCAAATACACACTAGTGCATCTGTATATATTTTTGTGAACAAATTCTTTTCCGTTAACTCAGGTGATATAACAGATTTAATCTTTTTTTTTCTCTCGGTCCTAAGTTACCTTGATTGACTGTAGCATTTGCAGTTTCTTCAAAAATACGCTCAGGTACTACTTGTTTATCCCGTCGATTAAAAAAACTATCGCCAAACTATGAGATTACATGCCAATAATGGATGACTGTAAATGTCACATTCACTTGATATTAACTACGATACACGTGTTTGTTATGTCTTGAACTGATATTTAATTCAAACTTTTATTTGTAATTTTGGTTAAGTTTTGATAATTTATTTGGTCTTCCGTTTTTAAACATAAAATTTACATCAATTTATATAATTTGGCCAACAGTTTGCGATTTATATAATTTGGCGAAACGGGTCGACGGGCAAAGGAAGAAGTACCGATGCTCAAAATAATTATATGTAATAATGTTGTTTATGTGGAAAATCGCTTGTGGGTTTATTTTGCATTATTTGAAGAAATATTTTTGAATGAAACGAGTAGGAATTTCTGAGGTCTCCTGAACAGGTTTTCTGTAAAATAGGGAGTGCAAAGTATTTATTTTTCTTTTACATTTCGCATAGTGTCGATGGTAAGTCTTTTTTTCTTTTAAAAGAAAAAAAAGTTTAATTTGGAAAAAGAGTAGATAATCGAGATTTAGAAAAATTATTAAAAAACCTATTTTTATCTTTAATTTAAAATAAAAGAAGATTAATACAGGGATGAAAATCGAGCTTTTTACCTGATCCCTGCATAAAAAAAGAATTATCTGAATTCTTCCCCTAAAATCCTCCATTTAACAAAATTTAAAATCTTCCTTTTTAATATTTTAGCAATAAATAATCTCATCTAAATATTTCCCCTTGAAATCATTTGTAACGTCTTTGTCGGTTTAATAACAAAAACGCATTGTTTAATCATTATAACTTTTTATTTTTAAATTCACTTGTTAGCCTCCGAGGCTATTTCTTTCAGACAAGCTAAAAATGTCGTGTCATCAGCCCTGAATTTTCTAGTCAACCGATTTTGATAATTATTTTTTTTAATGAAAGCTATTTATTTGTAGTTGTGCCCATTTTAATTATTTTTTAATTTATTTCCATTTTTATATTTTATTTTTAATTTTAAAAGCTTTTTCATGACATTTCTTCAAAATGATGGCAACACAGTTTAGCTTTTCTCTCGATAATAAAAATTTATTTTCTAAAATGATTGCGTATAATTATGCACTAATTGAGTTTAAAAAATATATTTACTGAGAAATAATATTAATAATGTAAATAAAATGACAGAAAATAATATATGATAAAAATTAATGTCTAAATCAAAATAAGAGAAAATTCAAATGAGGAAAATTATGTCACTCAGCAACCAAATAAATGGGAAATACAATATTATTATGGATGCCTTTTTCATAAACAGTAACTTTTAAAGAACATTTGAAGAGAAAATGACGTCACTATTTAAAACATCGTATTTTTACTCATAACGATATTAGGTACTACTCTGTTATCCCGTCGACCAATTTCGCCAAATTAATAGCCAAATTATACATATTGACATAATTTTTATTTTAAATAACGAAAAAACAAATAATTAGTAGAATATTAATAAAAATATTAACAAAAAGTCGAAATAAAAATCTCTTAATGACATTTTAAACACATGAATCGTATTTAATATCATTGAATGTGACATTCACGGTCATCCATTATTGGCATTTAATCTTAAAGTTTGGAGATAATTTTTTCGTCGACGCGATAATCTAGTAGTACCCGATATTACATTTCAATATTTCTTTTCATTATGGACACGGAGATTGAGATTTTATTTTCAGATGATTTCAGTTAGTGAAAATAATGTCACAGTAAAAATGAAATCAGTTTTTTAAAAAAGTTCAGTTTATTTAAAAAAAAAATAAAACTATTTTTCTGTGAGTGCACATAAAATAAAATTTCTTGATTTCGCCGGCGCTCAGATTACAATTTTAACTAAAGATGTGCGAATATTTGCATGCAAAATTGTAACTGACAAATTTGACATTTAGTTTGGAAATATGTTTATTATATATTGGATTCAATAATGTAATTACTTTTGCTTTTTTTAAACCAAATCGATCGGGTCTTTTAAACATTTCAATCGTCGAATTCGATGGGATTCCACTCGTTTTATTGTTAAATTGCATTTCCTTTTATTCAGAGTCTATAAAAAAGCGTTTAAACTAAAGAAAACATCCGTTTTTGATTAATCTAGTCAATGAAGAAGTAGCACGTCAAATTGTATCTCTTTATTATTCCGCAATTCTAATGTGTCAGAGAGAAATTGCTATTCAATTGGGTATTTCACGCCGTTCTGTTTGCTGTTATATTGATAAACACAAGAAAAATGAAGTTAGTTCATTGCAATCTAAGCGGGGTTGTCCTTCTAAAAAACCTCTATCGATTTTTTTTTCTAATCGAAGGCGAAACTTAATTCTGCAATGTCAGAATCTACATTCAACTTTTTTTTTTTTTTTTACTAAATATTCTTTTAATTGCTTGTTTATCAACATTAAATTGTATTTTTAAAAATAATGCAAATTTTTAGACTTCTTTAATTAAAATACATTATCAATTTATAATTTTCTATGTTCTGATCAGCAGCTTTAGTATTTTGAAATATTTATTAACAAACCAACAAAAAATTTACAAAAAGCAAGTACTAACAAGATTTTTGTTTAGACAACACCTAAAATTATGAAATTAGCACCGTTTGTTAATCCCCACCCCTCTTTTTTTATCCTGTAGAGAACTGGGAAATCTGAAATATAACTGAATTTTTTTATTGGTTGAATTCCGCGACTTATTTCATTTTATTCGTTTTCTGATTGGTCCACGTTTAATGTCCAAAAATGAAATACTTCTGTTTTTTGTTTTATTCGTTTTTGGATTGGTCCATGTTTAATGTCTAAATATGGAATACTTATGTTGCCACAATGACAAAAAAAGTAATATAAACTTAAAAATTAATAATAATTTAAAAACTAATTGTGATAAAGATTTCAAATAAATTTCGTTTAAAAGTGCATTATTTTCTCTACTCAACGATGTAAAAATTTAAAATATGCAATGTTTTAAAGCTTAAAAATTTGTTCTTTCGGAAATTGTAAAACTGATATCTATGTATACTATGAGATATATTTAAAAATATATGTGCAGACTTCAGTATTATACATAAAAAATCTTTTAAGAACATTCGGCAAATATTTATAAAAAACAGCAAGAATTTTTAAAAAATTTTAATTTTTAAAATTTTTAATTAAATATGCCTTTTTTAAATTTTTAATTAAATATGCCTTTTCTATTTTGTTTAACATAACAAATTTAAGTTGAATATTGAAAACTAATTCAATAGAAATTCCCCATTTGAAGCTTATTTTTAAAAATAAATTAGATAAATTCAAAAGGTAAATTGTCCTCTTTTAAATACTTACCGGTCAAAAACAATTTGAAGAAAATTTTTTAATACTTTATTTGACTGTTTCTTAATAATAATGATATCTTTTGTCAATGGTAAATTAAGCATACGGATTGGCTACTGACCGATTCATTCTATTTACGCAAATAACACTGCTTAAGAGATATCTCATGAGAAATTGCGAAGGCAAGGCAAAGTCGGTACAGCGCAGAATATTCACATGCCACGCCCCAAAATAAATTAAAAAAGCCCTTTTTCTGTTCGGAGGAGAGCTACATACTTACATGTTAACCCTTTCAAGGGTGGTAGGACATATTTTATTCCACCTAATTTAAACAAGATTCGTATAAAAATATCATATAATTCTTTTATTTTTAACAAGTTAAGTTTTAAGTTTTTATTTTCTTATATTTTTATTTTTACGTAATTCTTTTATTTTTATTTGGAGGTAAAATATTAAAAAATTGCTTTTTCTTAATTAATTAATTAATTTTTTTTCGCTAAGGTTTCAGTGTCACAGTGACGTTATTGCTTGCCCCACTGAGGAATTAAAAATATGCAGATTATTATTTAGAAATAATTGATTCGATACAAAGCTAATTTAATAGAAAACTGATTTAATACATTTCTATTAATATTTAAGGAAAAAGCATAGAAACTGCAGTCAAACAACCGCGACTGATGTATTTCGAGAAACTGTTATTCACGCAAAAGACGGCAACTTTCATGACAAAAGTTCTGGCCAATCAGATTTCGAGACATCAAAATCTGGTTGGGGAACCAACATGTTGAAAATACTCGATTACACCGTGCTCAATGAGGATCCGAAAAAAAAAAAACGATAAATACAAAAGTTAGGCGTGTTTATCGGAACTGCAATCCGAAACTGCAACGAAAAAGGGGAGTTATTCAAGATTTCCAAGTCTGACCTCCTTTAACCTGCGGGGGTCAAATTAGGTATCACTGAGTACATTTAAAATGAATATTGGACATCTGATTTGTATTTCTCGTGTTATTTGACCATTTGTAGTATTTTCGCTATTTTTAAAATTTACGCTACATCCTAAACATTTGAAAAGACAGCATAAAAAAATTTATGTTTTTTTTTCATTTGTCCTGTATATTATTCTACAGTAATAAAATAATAATAATAATCCGAACAAATTAAATGATTAAAATAAATAAATAAAAATAGAAGATATCGTAACGCAGTATATCAACTCACAGCGCCCCAAATACCAAAGTTTATCCTTTTTCTTATCGAAAGGGGAGGTGCATAGTAACACGTTAAAAGTAACAATTACACAGATTACTATTTATTAATGACTGAATAAGTAGAAAAAAGCTATGCAACTATAACTAGTTTACTATACATTAATACCCCGATTTATGTCAAGAATAGGAGGCAAGATTAGCGATGTAAGTCAAAAATGTCGTAGATCAAGGTACATTTACATGTGCCAAAAAAGGGTAAGTAGTAAACATTTTCCAAAATCTTATGAACATATTCTTCTGTGTTTAAGGATTATTTTACATACATTTAACATTAGTAAAAAAATGCGTTTGAAATACAAGAATTTAGAGTAAATCCGTAAGTTGTTAACTTGTAGGTTTTTTGTTTACTACTTTTTCGCATTATTAAAAAAAAATCTTAATAGGTTTTATTTTGTGCAGAATTGAAGAAAAAATTCATGAGGTTGACAGATACGCGAGTTTTTTAAATTTTGAAGAGTTTGCATTCGAAAGGTAGGAGGTCGACTTAGATGCAAGTATATACGCTATGTATATTGCTTATCAATTCTTGATCAGCATAAACTTTTACTATGGGCCCAGAGTATGGAGGACCTTCTTGAGCCGAGCCCCACCCTATAGTAACAACAAAGAAATTTTCACAGCCAAATAATAAACCAAATGATAAATAATCATTTTGTAACAAAATAAATAGCATAAAACTTAAAATTTTATGTACGACATTGTTACAATTTGATTACAAATTAAAATGTTATGAGGTCATTTACAATTGCGACACACATTATTTTTCTTCCAACATTTTTTCATTACGTGCCGACGCTGAAAACATATAAAACAATGGCTCTTTGTCATTAAAGCTTTTTTTCTTTCTGAAACATTTAAATAACAATTTTCATCCAAATGTGATTTATCGGAATAAAATATACATTTATTCCCGGCAGTCGCCAGAAAGGCGGAGGTTGTAGACATTGGTTTCTTTTGCGGATTATTACAATATCTGGATCTGTTAAAATTAGTAGGATTGTAAGAATTATTACTCGCTTGTTTTTGTTTAAAATTTTCTAATCCGCTACTCTGCTGATTTGATAGTAAAAGTGATGTTTCACGACAATGAATTTCTTTCCTTTAAAATTCCGTTAAATCGCTTATATCAAACTGATCTTCTGAATTTCGTTGTCGATTATAGTGAAGAGTTATTTCATAATTTTTGTAATATTACGGGGTAAAGTAAATTACTGTATGTTCCGGCAGCTACGCCTAGCAATTGTAGAGATCTAACTTGAATTTCAATTGCATCATACATTTTCCTGAGAGCCTTAATATTACAAATTAACTTAACTGGCTCAATTAATAGCAATTTATTCATATGCGAGCTAGTTATTAGGTCTAAGCGACCAAACCTGTTTTTAAGTAACTGAATCGATGAATCATAATTCTCGTTAGTTAAAGCAAATCCTGAAACTGCGGATAAAGCAGTTCCTTTTAAATAAGTTTACATGTACGCGAATTTCTTTATCTTACTTAAGGATTTATTATTATGTATCGCTACTTCAAATGAATTCCAGAAATCTAACCATTCACTACAATCGCCATTAAATACCGGTATGTTTAATCGGAGTAAATTAAGTGTTTGGTTTTCATGCGGAACAAGTAGTCTTTCATCATGTCGGTTACTTTCTGTTTGCGGTTTTTTTTCTAAAGATTTTAGACATCTATCTAGTTTTGTTTTAAAGGTTGTACCCATTTCCCGATATTTATCACTACCTGTGATTTCTTTTTTCAGTTCTTTAATTTCAATTTCAGATTCAATCGAACTGTCTAACTCTTTCAATTCTTTAAGTTTTTCATCTAACTGATTTTTTAAATCGTGTAAGTCTTCAATCTTAGCTTCGATTAAGTAAGTTTCATTAACTGGATTTTCTAATGTATTATCGATTTTTGTAGTTAATTTAGTGAACAATTCTCTTACCGCGGTTCTTTTTAATTTAGTTCGTTCTATATCCATTATCAAAATTATTTGTACAGAATTCAAATTAAATAATTAAAGGGACCTACCTCAATCAGGTCGCACTGACATCAGAGTCGTCGCATGGAATGAATCATCTTAAATTAAATAATAAGAACAATAAATCTGTTATTCCAAAGGTCGTGTTCTATCGGGTCTCGTGGTCACCATGAAGAATCTTGTGTTCGTCTGTCGTCGTTCGAATTATAAATCTTATGTTCTTCTCATCAAATAATCCAGTTCTTTAGAATACATACAGTTTATTACGCACAAACACATAAAATATACACTATACTGCACAAACTTATAATAAATAACATCTTTTCTCGGCTTTTGCCGGATCATAACAATATATTCAGCATAAGCTGGATTCATAAAACATTCTATTCTCTTTTTCCCCTCGGGACGGGATGACGTCATGACAAAATCCCCATAGGGATTATTTCTTTTCCCAAGGAGTGAAGTTGAAACAGTGAATTCGCAACTGTTGCAATCAAATTGCCTAAATTCGTTTTTGTTCAGAAATAATTTTGTGTTTGTCAGTTGTTCCTTTCGGAATAGCCTTTCATTAATTTTTATTTAATTTCGAGAACTTTTCAAACCTGGAATGCTCTATTTGAGAAACTATCAATTCTTCTATTCTGGTGTAACTCTAAATTCTTTGAATAAAGTTGTGATTACACTGTGTTTCGTTCGACTCCTTGATTTATTTTTCAGATATTATGCATTTTTTATGACAATGCAGTGACCTTCTTGATTATTTTAATACAACAATAAAATTTTGACAACAGCAATTTTTTTTCAAAAGACTTAATTTTTTACCACTTTCCAACAAAGTTGAAAAGTGCTTATGCATTCGGTTTGTCTGTCCGTCTGTCCGCGCTCTAACTCTCGTAAATGTACTCGGATTGCCCTGAATTTTTTGGAAGTTCTTGATGTTTACCCCAGCACAAACCTTTTTGAAAAGGAAGTTTCTACCATGATTAGTTTATTTGCAGGGAGAGTCAAAAGTTTTCCATAACATTACGGCCTATGGCTGAGAATCGTTTCAAAGGAACTTTAAAGATGCTACACCCTGTCAAACATGTTAAAATATATATGCATTCACAAAATGGACTAAAATATGTATTCTATAAAATATGCGGTGAAAATATAGCTATTATTCATTTACAGGGACACACAAAAAAAAACTATTACATAATGGTAAAAAGAGGGAATTGTGTGAGACATATTTTAATTATATTAAACTATTTTATGAATAATAAAATTGATATACGTCTCGGCTTAATATAAGATATACAATAGAGTCATGCATAATACGAAGTACATAGCTTTTACAGAGAAACACAAAACATTTAAAATAGTATATTCTTTCCGAAGTACTGTATATGTATCCGATGACGGCTGTTGAATGGATGAAATGCTCTTTAAATTATGATGCACGCTTTTATGTTTCACGAAATCTATGGTGTCTATATGGTGTGTATAAATGGTGTAGTTTATATGCAAGTTTACAAAAAAGTTTACAAAATATCATCTAAGTTTACTAAATATCAGTATAAATTACTTAAAGGTGGTTTTTAAAAAAGTTATAAATTTTTATGCTGAACTACATTCAGTTTACTAAGAAGGTTTGTAGAATATAGATAAAATGATACAAAGGGTCACGCAAAATATTAGATACATGGACGTCTATGAATGATAATTTCTGAGAATGTGATTTCAGTAGTTTTTTAAAGTGTTCCAGTTAAAAATAATTTTTAGGTAATTACTGGTGTGTAATAAAGGTACTAGGTAAACTACAGGGCTGAACAAAAGCATCCAAGCATCTATTAGTATAAACTGCTGAAAAAAAAATTTCAATCTGCTAAACCTAATTTTCCTCTTATAAAGTATATATATAACAATCAATAAATTAAATACAGAGTTCAGTGGCGCAGTCAGAATTGGGTTCTAAGGGGGAAGGGGGTTGAGTTTCTGATAAAGGTGGTTGCCGGTTATTTGAATCGCCGGTTAATGGAATCAATACTAATTAGAATATTTACTGTATAATACAAACTCACAGAGCGTCTGCGTGGCCGGAAATCATAATTTTTTTTAGTATGAAGTATCTAAGAAAAGTAATTTAGTTCAAATAACCAATTTTTACTTAACTGATTCATGTAATATGCACTTTCACAATTTTAAGTAGAATTTTCGCCATTTAATTGAATCACTTTTTTAAATGAAATCTGATCCAATAAAGTGTCGGACTCCGAAATGCGCCAAAACATTTAAATATTAAGTTTGGATTTCATTCATATAAGCAGATATTATAGCGATCTTTCTCAGCTCTGGGAGGGGTTTTAACCCTAAAACCACCCCCTTGGCTGCGCCACTGATAGAGCTATTCAAAAGTATTGGAATGTATATTTGGCTATGGACAGTTACACCTGATTTCCCTAATTAACGAAGTCTTGTTAGAGGTTTCAGAATGCGTTTAATAGTGCTAGAAAGCATTTAATAATGTATGGTTAATACACGATTTTTATTACTTGTTACAATTCGGAATTGTTGTATCTTAAAATTCAGAGTTTGAATTTTTGTTTATTTTTTTCTGTTTAAGTACATCACTTTCTACCTTGTATCTTAGCATCATAAAAACTTTTCAACTGTGTTGGAAAGTGTTTAACATGAAACATTCATTAAATATATTTATTGAGATGGGTACGAAACAAAACAACTCTTCCCGTAAGGCATGGTGACGTCACTGCGACGTCGTTGTGAAGTCACACTGTGACTTTGTGACCAGCGATTGTCGATGTGACGTCGATGTGAAGTTACTGTGACTAAAATGTGAAGTCGTTATGGCCGTTTTAGAGCTCCTTTGTGGCGTCACACTGTGACCACTTTGTGAAGTCACGGTGTGACAAATTTGTGAAAAATGTATCATTTGTGACTACTTTGACAGTAACATTGTGACGAAACTGTGACAAAAGCGACGATATTTAAATTGCCAGAAACATGTTTTTAAAAATAAATAACATGTTTTGAAGAATATTTGTAATTTTCTAAAAAAATTAAGAAAGTCACATCTCAGTCACAATGTGACGTCACTGAATGGTGGCATTTTGGTCACAGATGTGATGTGACTCACAGTGACGTCATTGTGACCATGCATGCTATGAGGTTTGGATTATAAATAGAATAAAACGTCATTTGCTCCTTTCTATGTATTAATAAAGAATTTTATAGTAAAATTAGCAAACTAAACTAAGTTCTGCCGCTTTACGCTCGATGCATGCTGTCCAGATTCCCCATGTTCTTAAAAAAAGCGCTTATTTGCTTTGTTTTAAAACGTTACATGATTACAAAAGTTTGAATGATATTATGTCGACCACTGGCTATCTGTAGAAATCGAGTTGCCTTTTCATTTTTACTGGAGAATTTTTTGGTTCACAAAGTCGCAACTAACGCTATCGAGACAATTGAGGACGTTTTGTGCAATTAAATATTTCAAAATCAGCTTGTACAAAATGAATTTAAACAAGTTGGAAATTGCGCGTGAAGCGTAGCAAATGTGGTGCGTTCGTACGATAACGAAGTTTTAAAAACATTACTCTCATATATCAATCTCAAAAAATTGTAAATAGTGAATTACAATTAAAACGCTCATCAAACAATGTTCTCTCTATAACATTATATAATGGAATACTTTTGTGTGGCCTTGTAAATCAATAACATATGTTCTTTGCACCACAAATTATGTAAAATGTAGATTATAATATGTACTTTATAGTTGCATATAAATTTTATTAAGTTTGAATGAGTGTAACACCATTAAAATGCATTTGAAAATTTTTCCCCATTGACCGTAATGTAACGGAATACTTTTGATTGTCCCTGTAATTGGTCTATGCATCCGATTTCCATAAAATTTGAAATAACTCGACAAAATTATGCAATAATTATGTATTTTAAATTTCAAACGATTAAAATGAATTTGAAACTTTTTCCCCATTGACCGTAATGTAATGGAATACTTTTGATTGCCCCTGTAATTGATCTATGCACCGGATTATCAAAAAATTTGAAATAACACGACAAAATTATGTAATAATTATGTATTTTAAATTTCAAACGATTAAAATGAATTTGAAACTTTTTCCCCATTGACCGTAATGTAATGGAATACTTTTGATTGCCCCTGTAATTGATCTATGCACCGGATTATCAAAAAATTTGAAATAACACGACAAAATTATGTAATAATTATGTATTTTAAATTTCAAACGATTAAAATGAATTTGAAACTTTTTCCCCATTGACCGTAATGTAATGGAATACTTTTGATTGCCCCTGTAATTGATCTATGCACCGGATTATCAAAAAATTTGAAATAACACGACAAAATTATGTAATAATTATGTATTTTAAATTTCAAACGATTAAAATGAATTTGAAACTTTTTCCCCATTGACCGTAATGTAATGGAATACTTTTGATTGCCCCTGTAATTGATCTATGCACCCGATTATCAAAAAATTTGAAATAACGCGACAAAATTATGTAATAATTATGCATTTTAAATTTCAAATTATTAAAATGAATTTGAAACTTTTTTCCCCATTGACCGTAATGTAATGGAATACTTTTGATTGCCCCTGTAACTGATCTATACATACGATTTTCATAAAATTTGAAATGACTCGACAAAATTTTGTAATAATTATGTATTTCAAATTTCGAACGATTCGGTTGGGTAGTTTTTGCATTGTTATATGCGGACAGACAGACGGACAGACGGACGGACTGAACGATCACTATAGGTGCTACGTATCTACATAATTACGAACGCACCTAAAAATGGCAATCCATCAAGAACTGTTACAACATATTTTAGAATTTTTTTAAAAACAGCTATAAGAAAACTGTTAAAGAAAACTGTTAAACTAAGAAATAGTTTTAATAGATCATTAAAAACGAAGAAATTGTCATCATTTAACGCTTCTCACAAATTGTAATTAAATAACTTAAAAGTTTTCATTCTTCTTTAAAATTTTCGTCTAAATATATCTGTACTTTAAAAAGTGTCTTTAAATATCACTTGAGCTCTAAAATATCTGACAACAGTAAAATAAACTATTTCAAAGTATCAAATTAAGAAAAAAATCGTTAAAAAAATATTATATATTTTACAACAATATTAAAATATACATACAATATTAAAATATATAAAATATTATAATATATACAATATTAAAATTAATGGAAACTATACAGAACAATCTAATCAAGTTCATACCCCATGAAGATGGTTAACTAGTTATGTGGAATTTTTGATACTGATAAAGCTATTCTAACAGAACTATTTTTCCAAATGAAACAATTTTTGTAGGACATGCGAAAAAATTCAAAACGCCACGATTTAAATTCATTTACTGCAGCATACCCCTTAAGTACTTTTTAGTACAGGGAATAAAACATCTACTCTCAATCAATACACATAAAACATTAATGAATAATGCGCTTATGTATAAACTGCATATGCTATATAACTGTATGTACTGTATGTATAAACTGTATATGCTGTTTTCTTTTAATGTATTTTAATAGTTTATAAAGGTTAGAGTCTAAATTTTAGTTCTAAATGTTTAAATTTCTTTTATTTCTCACTTTTTACAAATGAAATTTTTGAAATAATACTATAAACTCCTCACGATGGGACCTTTTGCGAAATTTTTAAGATTTTGTCACCGGTTTTTAAAAACAGAAATTTGTGTCTTATTAAATCGATAAAATGTTCCGATTGAATAAGGCAAATTTCTAAGTGAAATTTTATTGATGGGGATAAACAAGGATTCTTAAGCCTTTTGGCGTCACGTATACGTGTCATTCATCCCCAAAGATTTAAAAAAGAAAAAAAAATACAACAGGACACCTTTGTAAATAGTACCATGCACGGTGTGAAAACAATTATGAGTAAAACTCCCCCGGAATATCGTAAAACATTTTAGGTACTTTATGACATTTTTGAGGAATTTTCTTGAGTGTTCCTCATTTAAAAGATTTATTTTTGACTTTCTAACTCTAATCCCTTTTTTACTTACCCATCATACGTAGTATAGGGTAAGTCTTGCAATCGTTTTGAAAATCGAAAAAATTTTTTTTGACGGATTTACACGTTTTAGATAGTGGAGATTCCGAAAAACATATTTTTAGAAAAAAAAATTTGCCGTCCGTCTGTCTGTCTGTCTGTAAACGCTCTATATCCCGAACAAATTGAGATAAAGACTTGAAATTTTGTATGTAGTTAGTATGTAAGAATGGGACGAAGCCTATTTAATATCAGCAACCTCGATTATCCGGAACTATTTTTTTCGGACTCTCGAAAAATTCGTTCTGATGAAAGGTATGTAAAATTTTTCGAATTTTTTTGTTCCAAAGAATGGACGTAAAAGGCAATAAAATAACACACATTTTGCATATAGAACGAAGTCGATCGGATTATTAGTTGCTGAGATATTTGTAATCCTGTTTTCCACATTCTTCGATTTTTCATGATCCTGTATTCCATTCAAATTTCAATTCAGGGGTATTATTTTAATTGGAAATGAGACGCTTAATCCGACGCAGTTAATTGTTAGTTAATAGAATTATTATTTTTGGAGTTATAAGGATGTTTTTTTGCGCAGTTCGGTACTACTTGAGTAGTTTGGCGTTTTATATAATTTGTCGAAATTGGTACATCAGCAGTTCTTTAGTATAGCATTACTATGTATATTAACAGTATTTAAATTTTGTTTATGAATTGCAATGCATTGTATAAATAGTTTCACATGCTTTATTTTCATATACATATCCAAGATGGGTAAGTATTACGGTGGCCCCCAACGACTAGTTGTATTTTGCAGACAATTTTTTACTATTATTTGTAAGACAGACGATTTATACTTTAAGATTTTCAGAGCTTCGTGTTAAAAATTTTGTATCGACATCAGAAATGACAACGATTTAGTGTGGCATTCCTTACTTTAGTAACGTAAAAAAAGAACTTATGTTGTTTACTAGAATCTAAAAGTTCTTCTCTAGATATTCTAATTTTATAAGATTTCGGCAGTTGTTGTAGAAAAACATAAAAAAAACATGTAATTTCGCAAGTGTAAATAGAATACAAAAATTTTTCGTGTGTGAAACATTTGTGAGTCTTTTGATGTCGTTGGATTTATTCTTTTTAAGAAAACGCAAAGAATTTTAATGGAATTTCGCCGTGCATCCCATAGGATCCGGAATATTAGAAGAATTTATATTATTATTTATTAAAAATATATTTTCTTACCTGTATTTTAGTTAGAAAAATTGATGATTTATTGATAAAAATTGATTTTTTTTAAGAAAGTTTTATTAGTCTTATAACCGGCAAACTATGAAAATGAAAAATACTTTTCATTCCGTAATAATATTTAATTGTTGTTACAAAATACAGGTATACATTGTTATCATCAAAATAATTCATTATTGAAGTAAAACACAAAATTACAGATAAAACAAATTATAGAACAACAATAACTTATAAAACATCTAAAAATATACATTGTTGCACATAATGCAAAGCAAATTTAACAACTTTTTCTTTTCATCATTCTCCAAACAACAGTTTTACTTGTAGATTTGAAAAAAGTCTTTGGATTATAATTTGAAGAAAAAAAAATGTTTTCTAACTATTCAGAAAATGAGAGTGATTCATCCGATGATGAATTTACAATCCTGGATGAAAGGGATCCAAGATGCAGAATGATCTATACTCATCCGGATTTTCAGTCAATTTTTCAAAATTCAAATACCAGGGATAGAGTGGTTGAAAACGGTAAAGGAAAATCTCCAGAAAAGATACAATCTTACGAAGAATCCAGCACATCTATTTCAAAAATAGAAAATTTGGGGAACAAAGTCTCTGAAAATAATGACGATGCACTTCGAAAAAACAGGTTCTCTTCAGCTAAAATATTCATACAAAGATTATTCAAGTGTGGAGCATTCAAAAAAGGATCAAGAAAATTCAAGATGTAACTTTTAATCGGAAATCGTCGGGTTCATTATACAATGTTAACAAAAATTTCCTACTGTTTCACAATATTACAAACACATATGATTCAAACTGTGGAAGAAAACTGAAAAATTTCACAAACAGAAGTAATGTAGATTATACATGTGAAAAAACCAGTCATGTTGATACTTTTTCTGTCACGTAGATTAATGGAATTTTTTTAAACAAATCATAATAAAATACGAAAGGTTCTTATTGCATCTTTTTATACTTAAACTATTTTCATTCAAAACATTTTTTCCCTTTCAAACAACGATTTTGAATATATATAATATTAAATTAGCAGAGTGAATATACTGCTATATATAAGAATACTGTAATAATATAATGTATGCGTTATTTAAGAGGGGAGGACTTGTGAAACTTAAAATGTAGATCAAGCAACAGAAAATCATCGAAAGAACCAATATCTCTCATTTTTGATACACACACGTCTATTAAAAACCAAAAATGTTTGATTAATGCACACATACATTTAGTAAAAAGATTGCGATGCCAATAATATCAGCAATATCTTGAATTTTTCTAGGAATAATTTTATTCTTTCTTCATGAATATGCATGATGTTAGCAATATTAATGAAAATTACTGATTAAAACAGGTGTAGAATTTATATAAAAATAAAAAGTCAAATTTTGTACCAGCATCGGAACTGAAAGTTTAATTGTTTACATGTGTACATTATGTGTGGATTTTAGAGAGTTGCAGATTTAACCTTTTATTAACCGCGTTATGGATTCGTGAACATTTTACATTTTAAAGAATTTTACGCAAATTGTTTAAATTAAAAGATTTACATAATCATTTAATAAATATTTGAAGGATTTAGAATGATTAATTAAATTTTAATTTACAGGGATTTTCTGCAATTTTTATAACCCCCTCAAATCTTTTAATTATTTTCTAAGTATTTTGTAGAATTATAACATGTACAAATATAATATTCTTACAATATAAATATAGATATATTTCCGCATTGAAAAATCCCCCTCCCTCAGCGCCAAGAAAGCTGAAAAGATGCAAAGGCAAAAGAAATCATTCTTTTAAAAATATTTTTGTTTTGTGTAACTAATAATGCTTTTAAAACAAAACAAAGTAATGTAACTGTAATTCATTCTAAACAGTATTATAACTAATCGACGCATTAAAAGAATTTGATACTACTTAGTTATCCCGTCGACCAAAAATCTATCGCCAAATTGGTAAGATAAAATGTCAATAATGGATAATCGTGAATGTCGCATCCAATAACATTAAATACGATCGTGTTTAAAACTTCATTAAATAATTTTTATTTCGACTTTTTATTTGTATTTTTATTAGTATTCTACTAATTATTTGGTTTTTTTTTCGGTATTTAAAATAAAAATTACGTTAATATGTGTAATTTGGCTGTTAGTTTGGCGATTTGTATCATTTGGCGAAATTGGTCGACAGGATAACCACGTAGTACGAAGAATTTATAATAAGTTATTTTAATGGTACTTATAAGTACCGTCGGTACATAAAGGGTTAAGGGAATCTACCGCATTTATTGCCATTTAAAAACCACACCACACTGCCAATCTTTTATAAAATAACGATCAGAATAGGCGATTAAGGAACTGAAAAAAATTATTTAAGCTGTCAGTAATGGCATAACAATTAAATTAGGATACTTCCTTTTAATATAAACCTGATGAGAAAAGCAAAATTTTAAAACGCTTTTACAAATTTTTACTTGTAATTCAAAAGTCATCAGATAGTTATTATTTTTTAAATTAACAACTAATATAAGAAACACACTTGCACACGCATTTTTTCAATATTATAGGTAAGTCAGGGGGGCCATTCCCTTTACAAAACTACTATTTTAAGCTTCAATATTGATAAAAAAATCAATTTTACCATCAAAGAATTTTATTGTGAGAAATCAAGTTTAACAAAAGTTATTTTTTCACTTAAATACTATCAATCGTTAAAAATTCTTACAAGCTTATAAGTGTAAAAAAAAAAAAAAAAAAAAAAAAAAACAGAGATAGTTAATATTTTTCAGATAATATAAAGAATACTAAAAATAAAAATTTCTTTGCTATGGTTCATGGTATAGTTCCTGTTGTGCCATATTTACTGGTTTAATAGGCAAATTTTTGTGTGTCACAGTTCTTTTTGTGCATTATAATAAATGGAATTATATCTTTATTTCTGGAGTATGCTACGATTAGTTATCCGCAATTAACAAATTTTAGGAGCAAAATGTAACTCTTAGATAGCTTTTATGGCGTTTATTTTTGTTTATTGCCAGCATAAACTAACAGATGCATCGTTTAACAAATCTTTTGAATGAATAACTTAATATATCTTCCTCACACATAAGATTTCTCTTCAGAATGAATTAAAAAGTGTTTGCTTAAAGCATACTTCAGAGTAAATTTCTTGTTGCATACCTCACATTCAAAAGGTTTCTCACCAGTATGAGTTAACAAATGTCTGCTTAAACTGCTGTTTTGAGAGAATTTCTTGCTGCATACCTCACATTCAAAAGGTTTCTCACCAGTATGAGTTAAAAAATGTCTGCTTAAAAAGAATTTTACAGAGAATTTCTTGTTGCATACCTCACATTCAAAAGGTTTCTCTCCAGTATGAGTTAACAAATGTCTGCTTAAAGGGCTTTTTAGAGAGAATTTCTTATTGCATACCTCACATTCAAAAGATTGCTCACCACTATGAATTAACAGGTGGCTGCTTAAACTGCTCTTTTGAGAGAATTCCTTGCTGCAAACCTCACATTCAAGAGTGAATTTCTTGTTGCATATATCACACACAAACGGTTTATCACCACTATGAGTTAACAGATGACTGCTTAAATTACCCTTTTGCGAGAATTTCTTGTTGCATACCTCACATTCAAAAGGTTTCTCACCAGTATGAGTTAACAGATGGCTGCTTAAATAGCTTTTTAGAGAGAATTTCTTGTTGCATATATCACACACAAACGGTTTATCACCACTATGAGTTAACAGATGACTGCTTAAATGACCCTTTTGCGAGAATTTCTTGTTGCATATCTCACATTCAAAAGGTTTCTCACCAGTATGAGTTAACAGATGCTTTCTTAAATCTCCCACATGTGAGAATTTCTTGTTGCATACCTCACATACGAAAGGTTTCTCACCACTATGAATTAACAGGTGGCTGTTTAAACTGCTCTTTTGAGAGAATTTCTTGTTGCAAACCTCACATTCAAAAGGTTTCTCACCAGTATGAGTTAACAGATGCTTCTTTAAATCACCCTTTCGAGCGAATTTCTTGTTGCATATCTCGCATACAAAAGGTTTCTCACCAGCATGACTTAACAGATGGCTGTTTAAATGGACCTTTTGAGAGAATTTCTTGTTGCATACCTCACATTCAAAAGGTTTTTCACCAGTATGTCTTAAAAGATGTCTGCTCAAATAGCTCTTATAAAAGAATTCCTTGTTGCATACATCACACAAAAAAGACTGTTTTGGGAGAAATTCTTGCATAGCTCACAAATAAAAGGTTTTCCAGGTTGTGAGGTAGAAACTGCTTCTATCAAAAAGCTTTCATAAAAAAATTGCTGTACTTGTTTCACACATTGAATATATTTTGTTTGATGTGATATGTTAGATTAATGGCTTTATGCATCTGCAATAAAATAAAATTAATTAACATAAGTTTTTACATTTCATTAAAAAAATTAATAAATAAACTTATCACGAAAATTTAAAATCAATATAGAAAAAAAATGTAATAAAATTACTATCATAGTATTAAAAACTACAATAGTCTACCAATTATCTGAAGTTAGCAGAATCAAAGGTGTGTCAGATGCCTTTCCTAACAGTATAAAGATTAAAATTTAAATAAAATAAATTGCTACATTTAAAAATAAATAACTTATTATAAATAAAATGTAAAGTGAATTTAAGGAGAAAATTCTGTAACTTTATAACATCTAAGGAAACGATGATACATTTAGCAAAGAAAAGAGAGAAAATAAAATTTTATTGGGCCTCTGGAATTTAAATATGCGTTTAGTAAGGAATTCTTCGGATTTTAGAATTTTTTTTAATCTAATGTGTTTGCTTATTGCTGAAACATGCCGTATCGTTTAATATAACTTACACTGTAATTAAATAATATAATCGGTGGCATAGCCAAGTGGACGCCGTAGATGCCCTGAAACGGAGTATGTGGGTTTCTGAATCGTGCAACCAACAACAGTCAAACTATTAAACCGGAATGACAAAGAAAGCATAAAAAATTTCATTTTAGACAAGTGTTTGTCTTAAATGGTTATACTTCAAAGTTTGCCTTTGCCAGGGCTATGAATTTTTCTGTTTTAGGCAAATTTTCAACATAAACATGTTTCGTTTTGACTGTATCCTCAAAAACTAATATATTTTCTCTGCAGTGCTCTTGTGAAGAATATAAATATATTACAATGAATTCTCTGAAGGTGACCTATCTTAAAAGGTAAAGAAAAATCAGGATTACACGAAAACAACATTACATATTTATAGTTCCTAAAACTTGAAATTTATCTAAAATGAAATATTTTGCCCTCTTGTATCTTTCTTGTCAGGTTTTAAGTGAATATGGAATCATCCCGTAAATGGAAACATTTGACAGACCCGAAGAAAAAGTACACAAGTACACCTGATAAGATGGTAACGGGTTTTTGATGGGACCAACTGTTGCTGAAAGTTAAAGAAAAAGACCAGTTTATACAAATGCAATAACATCATACTGTTCGAGTGTCGTGTCCTTTATTTTTGTTTATTTTATAATTTTCTATGAAATACAGTGGACTCCCTCAAATGTGGAACCCTAAAATCAACAACTCTCTTAAATTAGCACATAATTTACAGATGTAAACAATGAAGATTTCAATTCAGATACAAGGGCAAAATTTGACTTTTTTTGACTTTATATCAATTCCATATATATTTTAATTTTATTATTATTATTATTTTTAATTTTACTGAATTCGTGTTTTTTCCTGAAGGAAGAATCAATTTATTTCTGAAAAAAAAATTCAAGATTTTCACAATCTTCTTACCAAATATATTTATGTATTAATCAAGATTTTTTTGGGCTGTTAAGTCTGGCTAAACATGAAATAAAACTTCCGTATTTTATGATTTTGATATGACTGAGTAATACACTTTTATGAGGTAAGTTGCACTGAATAATTCAGGAAAAAAACATTTCATCTTTATAATGCCTATTTAATCATACATTATTGATAATTAACTTTATCTTCGCTTTTTAATATTTTTATCATATTAAAAATTATCTAAATTTTTATTATTTTAATTTATTACTTATTTTAATATTTTATTGTACTACTAGCTGACCCACCCGGCGTTGCTCGGGTCCGTATTAACAATATTAAACGAACTTGAAATTTGTATGATTTTATCATTAACTCGAAACATGCAGAAATGCATTGTCTGAAATACGTGGCAGCTGAATGAGAGAAAAATCGGTATAAAAAAGAACTAATATTAAGCTCTAAAAATACTTAAAATGAGCAATGAGAAACGCGGGAGGGAACATGTATCCAACGATTGCGTTATTTTCGTGTTAGAGTGTTGATATTTACCCGTAAAAATCACTGTTAGGTCACGTAACTAATTATTTTTTTACATAGAAGTCCCAAGTGAAATATTTTGAATTTCAAACTAATTATATCACTCTTAAATCGGACTATACCGTGAATGAAATCCATACTCGATGATAAAAGGTTGGTATATAGTATTATAATTTCAGAGCCATTTAACAAAAGTAACTGCATATTTTTAATCAGAACATGGGTAATGTTCATTCTGTGGACAAAATTCTAACTGTAAACTTTTGTAACGTAACCATAACCTGTCTGTAACCTAACTGCGACTTAACAGTACCCTACCGTAACTTAAATATATCATAAATGTAACCTAGCTGTCACTTTATTGCAACCTATCCTTATTCTAACCATAACATAAATGCAATTTAACTTTAACCTAACTTTAAATTAACCGTGATCTAACTGTAACCTAACGTGAAATTAAATAAAATCAAAGACTTACCTTAATGTAATTGCAACCTAATTGCAACCCAAATGTTACCTAACCATATATTGGGTTCATGTCCATGGAAATCATTT
Organism: Maratus speculifer; assembly: GCA_964019185.1. Classification (NCBI taxonomy): domain Eukaryota; kingdom Metazoa; phylum Arthropoda; class Arachnida; order Araneae; family Salticidae; genus Maratus; species Maratus speculifer. The sequence continues at coordinate 358,502,275 of OZ025296.1, forward strand.
TGTCTCGTTCGGATCTTGGTTATGATTCATTAGAATATTTTCGTCGGGTTCAGATTTGGTTTTGATTCTGATTTCAGGTATTTTTTGAAATTCGATTATAAATGTTCGTGTCGGATTCAGGTCCATGGAAATTATTTTGCCTTGCTCGGATTCAGTTATGGTTCTGTGAAATATTTTTGTCGAGAACAGATTTGGTTCAATTCAGATTTCGGCATTTTTTTCAAATGGAATTTTTGGGTTCAGGTCTTCCTGCGTGTCTACGGAAATTTCTCTGTCTGATTCGAATAAAGACATTCTTCACTGGAATATTTTTGTCAAGTTCAGACTTTGTTTAATTCAGATGTCGGCTTTTTTTTTTTCAAATGTAATTCTTGGGTTCGGGTTCTCTTGCGTGTTCACGGAAATTAGTTTGCCTTGTTCGAATAAGAACATGCTTCAATGGAATATTTTTGTCAAGTTCAGATTTAGTTCATTTGAGATTGCGAGATTCTTTTCAAAGAATTTTTTTAGGTTCAGATTCGGTTCATGTGCATGGAAATTTTTTGTCTTGTTCGGATCCGGTTAATGTTTTTTGGAATATTTTTGTCAAGTTCAGATTTGGTTCGATTCAAATTTCAGGTATTTTTTCAAACAGAATTTTTAGGTTCGGATCTCGTTCATGTTCACGGAAATTATTTTATCATACTCGAGTCCGGTTATGATTCTTTCGAATATTTTGGTCGGATTCAGATGCGGTTTGGGTCAAATTTCAGGTTTTTTCAAATCGGATTTTTTAGGTTCGAGTCTGATTTATGTCCATGGAAATTATTTCGTCTTGCTCGGATCGGGTTATAGTTCTTTGGAATATTTTTATCGGGTTCAAATTTGGTTCAATTTAGATTTCGGGTTTTTCTTCAAATAGAACTTTTGGGTTTGGGTCTTCTTGCGTGCTCACGAAAATTATTCTGTCTTGTTCGAATAAAGACATGCTTCACTGGAATATTTTTGCCAAGTTCAGATTTAGTTCAGTTCAGATTTCGCGATTTTTTCAAAGAAATTTCTTGGGTTCGGACTTATTTCATGTGCACGGAAATATTTTGCCTTGTTTGGATCCGGTTGCGGTTCTTTGAAATAGTTTTGTCAAATTCAGATTTGATTCGATTCAAATTTTAGGTATTTTTTTGAAAGGAAGTTTTAGGTTCGTATCGAGTTCATGTCCACGGAAATTATTTTGTCTTACTCGAATCCAGTTATGGTTCTTTCGAATATGTTGGTCGGATTTAGATGTGGTTTGGGTCAAATTTCAGGATTTTTCAAATGGAACTTTTTAGGTTTGAGTCGGGTCTATGACCACGGAAAGTATTTTGTCTTGCTGGGATCGGGTTATAGTTCTCTGGAATATTTTTGTCGGTTTCAGATTTTGTTCCGGTGATATTTCGAGTTTTTTTTAAAGAAAATATTTAGGTTCGGGTCAAGTTTCATACCCACTAAAATTATTTTTCCTAGTTTGGATCGGGTTATGCTTCATTTGAACATTTTTACGGGATTGAAATTTGGTTCGGGTCAGTTTTTCAAATCCATATATATATATTTTTTTTCAAACAGAATTTTTAGGTTCGGGTCGGATTTATACTCACGGAAATTTTGTCTATCACGAATCGGAGTGTGGGCTGTTTTTTTCTATTTGGGATTGGGTTATGTGTTAATTACTCTAAACATTAAGGTTGTAATCAGTTTTGCTACTATTCTTTTTATGGCTAGTTCTGATAAATAATTTACTTTGCTATTTGATAATTTATTATGGTGTATGAATCGTTTGCGAATTGGAACAACTGTACGCAAAACAGCTATATTTTATTTTTGTTTAAAAACCAAATTAAAGCCATAATACAATTTGAAATTGATTAGAATACATTTAAATTTTATCAATGATAAAAAAATAAACTCCTAGAAAACTGTTGTGTGACTTTTTTACTGCAACACAGCTAATGAATCATACATTCTAATGTTCGAAATGACAAAAATCTGCGTACAACCATACAGTAAAAAAAAATTAATGGATAGGCAGTATAATATCTTGGAGTGACGCCAAAAATGTTACTTTAAAATCCGCTATATTAAGTCCAAATAAGCACCAACAAAACCATGTGCTTTGACATTCCGATCAATTCAAACTGGTTTAAACTCGTATTCTTTGTTTTTATATTTTACCTTCTAAACTGTTATTGAATAGATGACTAAAATTTCTTTTAAAAAATAACGTTTTGTGCCATTATTGGATGTAATACAGGATCGGAATGCATAAAACATACAAATAGATCAATGATAGGCAAGAAATATTTGATTTTTTTTATCATATGTCTTTGAAATATCAATATAGAAGCATCATTTAAGATTTTGCTTGAAAAGTTAACATTCTTTCGTTAATGTCTTAAAATCGTCTGCACTCTGAAATCTAGATTTTAGATTAATATTTGTTATTTAAGTTTTCATGCATGATTTTAAAAGAAGGTTTTCATCAATATATTTTATATATTGACATGGAATTATTAATATGTTGTTAAATCACAAACATTTTTCGTCTAAGTTATGAAGAATTAAAAAGTTCCGAAAAAAAGAAAATTTTTAGTAATACAGTTTTTAGTTCAAATCAAAGGTTTTCAATATTTTATTTAATTTTATTTTGACATTTAATTTTTTCTAATTTTCCAATTTCAATTATTTTAAAAGCAAACATTTATTTTAATAAATAATATAATAGAAAAAAAAGTTTTAATAAATTACTATTTCTTCATAAAATATGATTTAGCTGTAATTCATATCGTCTAATTCTTTCATTTTCTTTCAATTCGTTTTATTGATACAAAATTCCTTCCTCGTGCTTTTGTTTGAGACATTAAAATTTCAGCGATAAATGGTTTCATATTGCAAACCTTTTTTTCGGATTGCTTCACCTCCACCTATCTTTTTTCTTCCATGGCGTACAGCAGCTGTGATAAAAAAAAAAATCCTCATTTAAGCTGACAGTTTGCCAGTTTATGAATTTTAAAGGTCTATCCCAGCTTTTTTAATTATTTCTGCGAAAATTTTATGTAACCAACCAACCATAAGAAAATGAAAGGAAAATAAGTAAAAAAAGGCGATTTTTTATGAGAGTGAGCTTTGGAATTTAATTAATAACTCCGTTAATAAATAGAATTTTGAAATTCTGAGCTTCAGGTGCATCAGGAGAGATATTGGGCAACTCTCATAAAAATTTTGAACTTCGTACGTCGCATAGATTTTGCTAGCCATCGCAGACACACAGACAGACAGAGCATTTTGTTCTTTTATTAGTATAGATTGTAAGCATTCACTATAGTTTCGATTGCATCATTAATTAAATTAAAATGTCTATTTACTTAAAAAATTTAAGCAAAGCAATGACCAGAAATCCGCAAAACCTCTGGTCACAAGCTGTGGGGATTTGTGGGAGTCTATTGTAATATTATAACATAATGTGCTACCCGGAATTAATAAAATCAACTCTATTATTGAACTGTTTATTTCTGAACTTTTATTGTCATGTCACTTTTATTGTTTTATGATGTCTTTCCAGCTCTAAAAGAGCTTTTGTCAGTCATTATGCAAGAAATAAGAAACTGGAGCTTCAAATTTTGTTAACCAGCTCAAAAGAGCAGAATCCTTTGCTACAGAAAAGTTTTATACGTATATTTTTATTCATACACATTGCTTGTCACGGTTGGCTATTTGATGTAGAGAGATCTCACATCAAATCTGAAGAATATTTCTGGAGATCAATGCATCTTTCTCGCTTGAATTCTTTTATTTTGAGACTTGTTGATATTTAGGGAAAGAGCAGGGGGATATTGGAAGGTTTTGATGTTCACCTGGGTTTTTTACAAAATAATGGCAATTTTCGTCATTGAATTTTTCAGTGAGCCATTTTAAAATAAATTAATGCATTTTGAAGGACAGATTTTTTATGTATTTATACAGTAACGTAATTTTCTTTTTCTCCATTGTATGAGACATGATATTTAAGCAGTTATAGGACTATGGGAAAGTTTGTAATTGTACTCCAAATTTAAAGTAATATGAAAAACACCAAAAACGGGTTTTATACTGATTAGACTACAGAATCAAATTTAGAGGGTATCCCACTCAAAGCATCGAAATGTCTCTCCAGAACATTTAGGATTTTATGCTTAATAATCGCCTAGAAGTACCACTCTCCAAAATTTTAAAGTGCTCTTTCCAGAGAGGCAAAAATCTCTCCCACAGAATAATTTCTCAATTATCTGAAATGACCACGATTGTGACTTGTAAATGACCAGTTTACCCTTTCTAATGCGATTTTGTTTTTCCAATTTTTAGAAAAAATTACTTTTAGGTTAATAACATTAACACTAGCTAACCAAAAAGATTAACTATCATTCGATGAGTATTTCAGTGTCTGAAAGATAACAAATGTTGTTGTTTTGCATACTATTCAATTGACATTCATATGGCAGTAAGTTGAGGAAGAATTTGTGGAGATGTTTAGAAAATATTGCATTACAATAAGATTTAACTGATATTACAACTTTCTAATACTTTTTGAGCTTTTTTAGACACGATTCTTTCGGAAAAGTAGCATTTATTTAAAATTTACAGAGTGAAATAAATATTTAAAAAAAAGAATCGCAAACAGCGAAAAGAGAATGAAGAAAATAATAATAATAATTATTACTAAATGCCTACAATAAATGTCTTATAATAAATGCATAGACATATACTAACATTACTACATGTAAAGGGTAGCAAAAGAATTTCTTTAAACAGAATAATACTCCCTTAAAAGACATGTACTATTAATAGTACACCAGACCCGAAAGGGTTCATTATGCTTATAGAAAATTCACGGATAAAAGTAGATTTGTGCATGAAGAAGCTAATGATGAGGTTTTGTTTTTAAACAGTGATAAATCCAAAGCTTAAATGGAACCTATTTTACATACTAACCACTGAATTTTGAGTACGCTCTAAAACTGTTTCGAACCATCTAAAATAAATTGCTTTTGAAGTAAAATAACAGAACCCAATATCATCTTTTACACAACCCAATATTTCTAAAAAATGTTACTCAATTACAAGAAATTTTTTTAAATAAATTAGCATGCTTGAAGTTCACGACCAGGTATCGGGAGAAACTGTTGAGGCCAAACAGCGTATAAAAAACGGCAGAACATGATAACCAGAAAAATTATGGCTGTTTTACACAATTCTAACTACACTATTTTTTCCAACATAAACTATATTTGTTGTTTGTGCTTGTTATATTCTTTATATTCTAGTATATCTTATATTCTTTATGTTTTATATATTCTTGTTACTATTCTAGTTTCTTTAGCTAAATTAGAAAGGGTTTTTCTTAAATATTCACCAGCTAACAGTTAAATATAAATCAGAAATTTCTTTAAAAAAAACTAAATTTATAAACCAACTAAATAAATTATTAATAGAAAATAGATAATAATAAATTATTATTATTAGAAAAATAAATTAACTAGTTTAAAATAAATATTTTGATGTGGAATATTTTAATAAGACTAGAATAACATTTTTGGTAATTCTAGGATTAAACTTAACTATTTAATCTTAATTCTTATGCAAGCAAATGCTTATGTTGTACAAAACTTAACTAAACTATATTTAACTCTTCAGTATGAACTGAGTTGTTTGGATTGTAGTGTCAGTAAAACATTTGGTATATCATCATGTAACTTCATTGTATTATTAGCTACAATTATGGAGATAAATCTTACTTTATTTTATACATGCTACTTTTTTTAATTGAGAAATGAAATGGATATACCTAAATTCTTAGAGTTACCTGAGCTATTTCTCTTCTGATATAGAACATTTTAATAAAAATTGAGCAATATTTTTGGTAGTTTTAGGATTAAACTTAATAATTTACCGTAAAATACCGTTAATCCGCTCCCCAAACGTGACGAAAAATCATAAAATAATTAGAGGGGGGCACTTACGCGGGATTTTTCCGCGATCGTTTCACAAAATTTGCAAGGATGAATCATGATAAAATGAATGAATCGTGATTCTTTGAATAAATCATGAATTTTTATACTTGAAGCAATACTTGAAAAAAATTGCGTTTTTTTTAAACATAAATTCTGTCGAAAAAATGCAGAAAAAAGGTGAAATTTGTAAAAAAAAAGGGCCAAAAAAGCATGAAATCAATTAAAAAATCTCGAAAAAACGTATATTTCATGAAAGATTCATTCATTTCATCATGATTCAACCGTTCTCCAGCGATCCGTTTTCAGCGATTTTTTTTAGGAGGACGCTTTCTCGGGGTTTTTTGAAAATTTCAAATCTTTTATAAAGTGGGGAGGGAGCGTTTGATCGGGAAGGGCGGATTAACGGAATTTTAAGGTAATCCCAACTTTAATGTAAGCAAATGTTTATACTGTGCGAAGCTTGACTAAAATACATTTAGCTTTTCAGTATGGGTTAAGTTTTTTAGATCATAGTAATTGTAAAATTTTTGGTATATCATTGTGTAATTTCGTTGTATTACTAGCTACAGTTATTTAGATAAATCAAAATTCATTTTATGCATACTATTTTTCGAAATTAAGAAATGAAGTAAAGTTATACTTAAATTTACTCGAAATACTTACCTAAGCAAAAACACAGTCAATCTTGTCAAGATGTGATTGCAAGGAGATGGGGAAAAAAGCTATTTTAGACTTCCATTAAAACAAGTGTAATCATTTATATTTTTACGATACTCTGGCTAAATACGATCTTTTGTTTGTTTCGTTGGTACTTTAAAATTCTTCCATTTGAAACAGGAAATTTTAGATTGTTATAAAAAGATCCCCCTTTTACACGTTTTACTGTGTTGCAATATTATATACACATCTAAACATTTGCAATATAAAATTATCTTCGAATTTCACCTGCATAATAAATATATAAAATAATAAAAACATTTAAGTATATAATAATTTATTTATGTGTGCGTATATAATATGCATTTATATACAAACAAATGGAGATTAAGTATATAATGAGAGTTATAAACAGAAAACCAGTCAGATAAATTCTTATGATATTATCTGCACTTAAAAAATAAAAATGGAACCATTAAAAGATCATTCTTATGTCTGTCTGTCATAGACATTTTTTATTATACACTAAACAAAGTTCAAACAAGGATGAAATAATAAAGGCTATTAACCCACCTTTTCATACAACAAGATCAAGTGGGCCTAAAAATCAATTTATATATATATATATTACAAATTTAAATTTCTTTCGCCAAAACTAACCTTTATACTATCTTAATTTTCTTATAATAATGTTCCGTACTTACTTCAAATTATTAAATTAAAATCTTGTTTCTAGATCTAATCTGTTAATCTTTATGCAGACGATATAAATTCTTAATTTGCCTTAAAAAGCATTATTCCAGTATGCGTAAATTTAAAAAGATGGCTCTAAATTAAAAATATTCTTAATTAAATTTTTATTTCTTAATATTCCAAATAAAATTCATTTTTCTATGTTTTTATCAACCCTTTTTAAGAAAGTCTTATTAAATTTATTCCAAGACCATACCTTTCAAAAAATACCACTATTTTATTTTATCTATTTATTTATTTTTCCTCCGTCAACCTTTGATGTGCGCATATTAATAAATTCATTTCTTTTCTTTTTCTCTTAAAATTAATCATTTATAAAAATCGTCTGCCTAAGAAATTCTGAGTCGATTATAAATTGGCTAAATAATATTTTTTTTTAATAAATTTATCGTCTGTGGAAAATAGTCTCGTAGCTGGACAAGAATTCTGTTTACATAAAAGAATGATGGTTTGAGGTTACAGAATGTTCTAGAATTTTCTTTTGAGTTTTAAAGGGGGAAGCCTCGAGTTGAGAAGGAGGATTCTTGGGTTTTTTCTTTGATGAGTACGGCTCGCTGAAATAATGATGGAATGTTTCGGTAAAAGGCAGTTTGCAAAAGGAGCTTTTCCCTTTCTCATAATTACGGATTAAATAAATGAACTTACAGCAGCCAATGAGTAATTATTTGGATTCTCTACATCTATTTATTTATTTTCCTCTGTGGCCATGACTTCTCTGCGGTGAAAGGGAAACCCGGCGTTGATGTCTCTGGCTCCTAACTTTTAAATCATCACATATATATATTTTGAGAAGGCTTAAAAACCAGACTATTACATTTATTTTAATGAAACATTTGATGCATTTAGCGCTGCTGATGTTAAATTACATTTTCATATTTTAATTAATATCTTCTGAAATTATGCTCCTAATGTGCTAATTTTTTTTATATAGCCTTAATAATAAAATACCAAAACATAAATATGTTAAATTTTCATTTTTTTTTTATAATTTTATGATATGAATTATGCAATTAATATTTGAAAACATGATGAATTGCAACCCACAGTTTTTAAATGAATTTAGATTTATTAAGACCTGCTTTAGGGAAATCCAAAATAAAAAGATTTTCTTCCAAATAATTTTCAAATTATGCTTTAAAAAATGGAAAATGATGATTTAAGGTGTCATCCATGATTGAAATGACTGGATATGTTGGAACTTTGGTACTACTTAGTAATGCCATTGACCTATTTCACCAAATTATACAAATCGGCAAATTAACAGTCAAATTATATTTATTGACATAACTTATTTTGAATAACAACAACAACAGAAAAATAGAATATTAATAAAAATACAAATAAAAAATTTTTAATGTCATTGAATAAGACATTCACGATGATCCACTATTGTCATTTAATACATTTGTTTGTAAGTTTGGCGATAGTTTTTTGGTCGACAGGATAACCAAGTAGTACCAAAATTTCTTATGCTATCCCATAATCTGGCAGTCTTCAGTGACTGCTTGAGAGGTGCCTAAGATGCCTTGATTAAGAAAGGAGCTTTATTGGTCGACAATCGAGTATTGAGCATCAATTTGGATACAGTCGCTAAAATATGCTAATTTTAAAATTATTAATTTCTCAGAAACCTATCGTATGAATATCATGCAAATTTGTTTTTAGGATAATTGAAGGGTGTTGAGTTCATTTACTCTTTCAGAATTTGGTGCTTCTATAGAAAAAATAAAATTAGAGTTTATTTTAATGTGTAGATGCCCCCTGAGTAAATTTTAAATACATCTTTTAAATGTAGACTTTATTTTAAATCGTTATACAGTAGACTCCCTCAAATCAGCACAGCTTGGGACCGGAGGTTGTGCGGATTTTAGAATTTTGCAGATTTCTGTTCATTGTTTACATTTTTTAAACAGTAATTTGAGTGCAATTAATAGTGCAGTAGACTATAATGAATACTTACAATAGAATAAAATATTAAAATAAGTGATAAACTAAAATAATAAAAACTTAGATAATTTTTAAAATGATTAAAGTACTAATAGCAAATGTCAAGTTAATAATCAATAGTGTATGATTAAATATTCATTATAAAGATTAAATGTATTTTTCCAAAATTATTCAACAAAACTTGCCTCATAAAAGTACATTACTAATTCACATCAAAATCATAAAATAAGGATTTTTTTTTAAAGTTTAGCCAGGTTTAATAACCAAAAAAAAATCTTGATTAATGCATAAATATATTTGGTAAGAAGATTGTGATTACCAGTGATATCAGCAATATCTTGAATTTATTCCAAAAAAAAAAATTATTATTCCTTCTTGAAAAAAAAAAAAAAAAACATGGATAGAATATTATTGAGAAAATTACAAATAAAAAAATATATAGTACACAGTGTTTACTTTTTTTTCAAATAATATATTTTACATATTATTTAAATTAAAGAAATAATGTCCAATTTTTTGAATGGTACTTAAATTCTATTCATGAACCTTGCTTTATTTCTTCAAAATCGAATTTTATATTATCTGTTTTCATAAGTACTTTGTCTTTTGGATGTTATGGTTTTCTTTTTCTTGAGATTTTTTTTCCTTTTTTTTTTGTTCGATTTCCTCTGCGTTTTTTATATATGTTATTATTGCGTATAACACTTTCTTTTTTATCATTCTTCTCCTTCTAAACTACATTTAGAAACAAAATGTAAAATAAATTGTTTTACAATGTTAAAATTACATTTTCTAGTGTTATAAATATATTTTTTTCATCATTTTATTATGAAATATAACTAATTAAAAATATACCAAAGTTCATACAGAAATCGAAAATTTATCCATCATACAATACTTAGGCCTCTTAACCATACCCCAAATTATCCCATCTCAGAAAACAAATGATAATAAACGGAATTCTAAAATTTATTCTTTCCTTTTTATGTAGATCAGTTCTTTAGATGATCTAGAACAAGTCTGAACTAAAATTAACAGTTTTCCCAGTTAATAATTATTAACAGTTTAGAACACTTTTATTACAAAATACAGAAATTTTCGTAGAAGAGTAAGCAAATGAAATGTATCTTACCATTAACTTATTTTAGTAAAGTGTTCATTATCTTCTAAAAACGTTCTTTCATTTTATTGTTATAAATCATTATATTTCAAAAATTTGCCGTCTATTTGCTGAGAACTTTCATATCGTCCAATTTCACATAAAAGCAAGAAGACGCCAACGACATGAATGAATCACGGTGGCTGAGTTTGAATGAGGAATGAATCATATCAATAAATCAGCTGCAACAGAAAATTTAGCTTTTGATTTTTCACTTTATCTACTAATATTAACATTTGTTTCAAGAATTAAGAAAAGTATCCCTTTCAATTGTAAAAACAAAACAAAACGTTTATTTATGAAAAATGAATTGATTCATTTATCACAACTCTGGAATATGGTATTTGAATTTACACTCTAGTGAAAAATGTGACATGTATCATCGTACATTACAGCAGCGTCCTCATCAGAAATGTAGTATCTAGAACAGAAATAATTTTGAATGGAGATTAACCTGTTATTCCTGATGAACAATTTTAATAATTGATTAACTGAGTTATCAATCATTCATTATCTGAGATTAATTCGATTATTGAGTAACTTTTCATGAATCGATTTTCATTAAAAGCTTTTTTTCGTGAATTGATTACTTTAGATTTTAAATATTTTATTGATGCTGACTCTCAGTAAATAACGTAAATGAAGGAAATTTGTTGTTTTATTATTAAAAAAATACTTTGTGTAAAATGGATCATTCGAGGCAAACACAATAGCTGCTGCAGGCCTCAAAGCAATGTCTAATCAAATCAAAATCAACATAAATTAACAAATTTTCTCTTGAAAATACAGACTTGTAGATATATTTAAAAAATAAAACAATTCAGGATGCTTTGATTTCATTCAAGATTATTTTTACATGTTTCACTTTAACAATTTAAAATAATTTTTAGTAGTATATCTAAAAGGAGTATTGTATTAATACTTTTTCGCGAACCTTTAAGTGAATTTTATCAGTTTTTTAAGAGCTCAGCTTATATCCATTGACTTTTAATTTTTCTTGCTTTGCATATAAAAATGAACTATTTTTTATCTATATAATTATTAGAATACGTTGGAAAGGGTTGTTATCCATATTTTGATCTGTTTTGACTTATTGATTTTGACTCATTTTTTTCTCTTTAGCACAACATATTTTTTTCTTTTTTTTTTTAATAATTATGTGGTATCTTTCATTATTTCAGTGAAACTTTAACATTTTATAGGGATGGCCAGATATAAATTTATTGAAAATAAGTTTTATTTAGTCCTTTTAGTTAGTTTGTAGGATTTGTTTGATTTTTGTTGTAAGAACAATTCTTTGTAAATTAATTTCTTATTTAATAAAATTAATATTAAAAGCTTCAGAATATAGATGAAAAATAGGCTTCTTCTTTCCGTGACACCATATTTGGTTTAAATGACTGTTGAAATTATGATGTATCTCATCTGACAACAATTCTCTGAACATCAAACAATTAAAGATCCTAAATATATTGCAGTTCAACTAAAATATTTAAGATGATTAAATTAAATTTGCATGTCATTATTGTGTATAATTCTATTCAAACTTTGATAAAAATGTTAGGGTTTTTTTTGTACTACTTGATTATGCAGTCGACCAATTTCACAAAATAGCCAAATTATACATATTGACATAATTTTTATTTTAAATAATGAAAAAACAAATAATAAGTAGAATATTTAAAAAATACAAATAAAAAGTCGAAATAAAAAAAAATTAATAACGTTTCAAACACGCATATCATACTTAATGTCATTAAATGTGACATTCATGATCATTCATTATTGGCATTTAATCTTATAGTTTGGCGATCATTTTTTGGTCGACGGGATAATTAAATAGTACCTTTTTTTAAAAGAGAGAGAGATATTAGCCACTGCTGTCACTAACGTAAATGAAATTATTTTAGATGAAGATCTTTCTTGTCTTATATTAAGGAAATTATTACATATAAACAGATGAACATTTGCAGTTTTATAGAGAAATTTTTGATTATTAAACTGAAATTGTTTATGGGAGCACTATTTATGTTGAAGGCATAAAATACAGTCGACTTTCGTTAATTCGAAATCAGATAATTTGAATCTTCGCTTAATTCGAACTAAACATGAAGAGCTGAAATTTTCAATGGTAGAATAACGTTAAACTTTTTCATTAATTCGAACTCATTTTCTCTTGATATCGTTTAATTTAAACTGACAAGAATTCCGATTTTTAATTCTTCCTTTCTTTCTCACGGATTTCAGACATTTGAATAACTTTCTTTCTTTGATTTTTGTGAAAATTGTTCTGAACGAGTACACATATTATCCCATGCATTTAATATCCACTTTCTAAATGCCTCATCCGAACATCAGTGACGCTTCAGATTTTTCTTCCATTGAGCTTGTTTCTAATCTTCTAATTAGTTTATGTATTTATACATTCTAATTTAATATTAAGTCATATTCTGATTATAACAGACATAAAAAATTAAAAAAAAAAACACTATAACATTAATTCCTTTGCAATAGTATCATATTAAGCATGTTCTCATTTCATACTTTCCATAATTCGAACTTTGGATAATTTGAACATTTCTTGTGGTCCTGGTGAGTTCGAATCATCGAGTTTTTGATTGTCAAACTGGAACAGAAAGTGCTTAGGGGAATTATTTTAAGCACTATTTATGTTGAAGGTATAAAATAGCTCGTTTTAAATAATATTATAAAATCAAAAACTATGCATAGCCATTTAAATATGACTGTTTTAAAGAGGGTTTTTTTGTAAATTTTATTCATATCATCAAAAAATGTATTTTTTTCCTCATTGTTGTCAAATATAAAACAGTAGCTAAAATCCCCAACTCTAAAATTCACACATCAGCACAAATGTAAACAATGAAAGTTTGAGTTTAGATACAATGACAAAATTATAGAAGTTTTTTAATTTAAAATGTTCCATACATATTTTAACATGTAATTCTTGTTAATATTATTGAATTCATGCTTTTTCAACAGTTTAATCATTTTACAAAATATCTTTTTTTTATCATTTTAGCTTATTATTACTTTACTTAATTATTTTAGCACAGTAGGCACCCTCAAATCTACACAGCTTTGGACCAAAGGTTGTGCAGATTTTAGAATTTTGCAGATTTCTGGTCTTTGCTTAGTTTATGTTTTTTTCTCAGCAATTTGAATTTAAAAAGGCAATCAAAATTATAATGAATGATTATAATGTAGTAAAATATTAAAATAATTAAGTAAAATAATAAACTAAAAAGATAAAAAAAAGATAACTTAAAATTGATTGAAATATAATTAGTAAAGGTCAAGTAAATAAAATTAATCATGTTTATTGAATTTGCATAAGAAAGATGCAATATTCGATTTATTGTATGACACTTTTCTTATGAAAAATACTCTCTATTAATTTACATTAAAATCATTGTAATAAAAAGCAAAAAGCTTGATTAATAGGGTGCATAAATATATTTGGTCAAAAGATTGTGATTACAACTGTTATCAGCAATAGCTTGATTTAAAACAATTATAAATGCTCTTTTCATAAAAAAAAGAAAGAAATTCATTTATATTAGTATGAAAATACATATGGGATGAAAAAAATGTAAAAAAATTTACAACTTTGCTCCTAAGTCTGAAATGAAAATTTCATTGTTTATATCTATAAATTACTTGCACATTTTAGGGATGCAGATTTGAAGCAGGGCTAAGGCAGTTAAAGGGGGGGGGGCTATGGGCGGCTCAGCCCCCTCTAAAATATTTTGAGCCCCCCTGGATAAGATTTCAAGGTCACTAAATAAATTTCTGTTCCAAAAATTCAAATGAAATTCTGTTAAAAAATCCAATTTTATTTTGTGACCATTTCACAGTTTTGTAGAATTACTAAATTGTAATTAAAATAAGTGTTTCAACACTCGCTAATCCTATTTGTTCAAATAAAGCTAACATGATGTTTAATTTTGCACCAGTTATACACTCAAAATTTTCATCATCATATACTTTTCTTAGCATAAAATGAATTTATTACAACAGTTAAATAAGAAACATAATACCTATAGTGTGACTATGCCCTAATTTATTTTTCTGTGTCAGAGAGACAGAAAAAAATTATGAGTCCCCCCCCCCCCCTATTGTTCACTTCTAGCTACGGCCCTGATTTGAGGGAGTCTACTGTATAATAAAATACATCGAACAGCAAACCCATCCATTTCAACAGACTTCGATAAGATGGAGCCATGTTAGGCTTAATTTTGAATTGAGATGATTATGAGAAAACATATATGTCCAAATACAAATGTCTTCTACCTGTTATCCTTTCTGTTTAACAAAAATTTCTATAAAAGATTCAAAATTTCAATGTTTTGTGCTGTTTAAAACCATTTCTGAAATCGAATTGAAAGCAACATTGCAAAACAAGACACTTTCTTATTGAGTCATTTCCTTCTGCGATTCATTCAAAATATACACATATGTGGTACTACTTGGTTATCCTGTCGACCAAAAAACTATCACCAAACTATGAGATTAAATGCCAATAATGGTTGATCGTGAATGCCACGTTCCTTTGAGATTAAACACGTGACATGTGTTTGTTACATCACCAAATTTTTATTTCGACATTTTATGTATTTTTATTTATCTTGTGCTAGTTTAATTCTCCTTCCGTCTTTTAAAATGTTTCTTAATTTGTGATATTTGGCAAAATCGGTCGATGGGATAACCAAGTACGGTCAAGGATTAATAATACAGGCACCCATAATTCACATTACTTTATGAATGTAAATAATTAAATAAACAGTTAAAAAAATTAACAAATTTGTGATCCAAAAATGATTTTTAAAAATAAATAATAAAAAAAATTGAAAAAAAAACATAATAAAATATCTATTTTTTTAAAATATAACTCTTTTATTTATTAACAATAAAAAACTAACTATATTATGGAACATATATAGTTATTTTTAAATGCACACATACCAATTTCTCTAATAAAGTAATTTTAAAAAGGCATTTTTTGAGATAGCCTATTAAATTAATTCATATTAGATTTCACATTTGCATTTTTTTATATTATACTGATTAAAGAATTAAAATCCTATCTAGGTATAATAAAACAATGTATAATTCCTAATACTCTATAATCCACAATATTCCATAATCCGCACAAACTTTGGCCCCAACTTGTGCGGATTATACAACTTTGACTGTAAAAAAGGAAAAAAAATGAGAGAAATTGAAACCGGACACATTTAAAATAGAAATTAGAAAAATTAAAGACACTGAAAAACAGTTAGTGGACGAGTGAGGCGAAGAAACAAACAATCGTCCCTGCCTCCATCCCAAACATATTTGTCTCGGATGGCGGTTGGGGGTGGGTAGTGCATTGCACAATAATAAGCCATCAAGGTGGTCAACATGGCAAGATATTTAAACCAAAATCATAACATTTTATGGTACTACTTGGTTATCCAGTCAACCCATTTTGCCAAATTGCACAAATCGCCAAACTAATAGCCAAATTACACATATTGAAGTAATTTTCATTTTAAATAACGGAAAAACAAATAATTAGTAGAATATTAATAAAGATACAAATAAAGTCTAAATAAAAATCATTTAATGGTGTTTTAAGCACCTTTATTTTATCTAATGCTATTGAATGTGACATTCATGTTCATCCATTATTGGTATTTAATCTTATACTTTGGCGATGATTCTTTGGTCGATGGGATAACCAAGTATTACCTATTTTATTTACAAAATGCCTTTTTGTGGTGACTTTTTTATTTAAAAATGTGCATTTTATTTGGTAATGGCTTAAAAAAATAAATAAAATAATCGCCAAATGTGTTTTTTTTTTCTGAACAAATACAATCAAAGTTCAATATTCTGCACAAGCTGGGGCCAAAGGATGTGCGGATTATAGAATATTGCAGATTATAGAATATTATCGATTATACGTCATTTTATTATTCCTAGACAGCATTTTAATCCTATAATCAAAATAATATGAAAAGATAAATATGAAATCTAATAATTAATTTAATATGCTATCTAAAATGATCTTTTAAAGTTATTTTTTAGAATAATTGATATATTTAAATTGATATATACATTTAAACAAAAATAATTACATATGTTCCGTAATACAGTTTGTTTTTTTATTGTTAATAATAAAAAAAAAAAGAGTTATATTTTTAAAAAGTAGATTTTTATTATGATATTTTTCAATTTTTTTATTATTTATTTTAAAATATCATTTTTGGATCAGAAATTTGTTAATTTTTTTAATTGTTTACATTCGTAAAGTAATGGAAATTATAGAAAATTGCTGATTAAGGGTGCGCAAATTATCGATCCTTGACTGTATAATCGAACCTTGTTAATATGAAATTTCGTTAAACACAATCCAAGATCTACAAATGAGTGTATCACTTGTTCTAGGATTCAACTACAGTTTTTGAAGGGGTCTCTACACACAAGTGAATACACCCACTCCTTAATGTTAAACACACAGGCAGGTAATTTTCGAACTTCTCGCTTAAATTTGAATATTAAAAAAAAAAAATAATTATAAAAATTCATAAGATAGCTGAGCTAGATCTTTTATATGGCTATTCTTTACTTTTTAGTTTTGATTCCACATTTAAAGAGGTATTTTCAGTTTCAAGAATAATTTTGAAATTGAAAATACCTTTTAAGAACAATCTGTAACCAAAATCAAAAAAGTAAAAAAAAAAAATCTTATTAAAGATGAAACTCAGCTATCATATGCTAAAAGAAAAGTTTAAAAATGTTAAAATTTAAGTTAAAAGCTTGAAAACAACCTGCCTGTTGGTTTAACATTACAGAGAGGGTTTTTCAAGTTAGTGTTGAATCCTTTTAGAAGTGGGTGTTCTTATATGTAAATTTCAATAAACTCTATAAAGGTACTGCATTATGCGATCAATTATTAAAAAATATTTAGTTTCAACTGAACGGAATACAAACAAATTCAGTTAAAAAAAAAAATGTTTTAAAAGTAAATGTAAATAAATATATATCTCTATAAATTCAAAACAATTTGTTTTATCTAAATTAAAATTTAAATAATATTAAACTAAACTATTTAAAGATAAATAATAATAAGAGTAATTATCTGTTATAAAGAATACCTTTTAATCATGACTCCATGACACATGAACAAAAAGGAAAGTTGCGTCACATTAAATTTTGTGCAATCATTATCAAAAAGCAAATTGTAAAGTATTGAGTTTAAGAAAAACCAAAGAAATTACCATACGTTAGCATTAACAAGAAGTTGAATCCAATAAATTTATGTTTTAAAAGTCACCTGATATTACAAAGTACGGTTAAGACGACAACGCCAATAAAAGAACGACTTGTGAATGAAATGATTCATTAACAGTGGTATTGATTCTTATGAATCAAGTACTTTTGATTTGTTCATCTATCATTCTACTATTCATTCATTGCGTTGGCGTCTGTTTGACTAAAGAAAAAAATATATAATATTTAACGTGTATCCCGATTCTAATTAACGGCTAATTTTTAAAAAATAAACGTGGTAAACCATCCTGTTTGCTAAAGTAATTTAATGGTAGGATGTGTTTCTTCTTTTACTCTCCACTAAAAATTATGTAACTTATATTTGATCATGTTATAGCAACAAAATTTCATGTGTCGCAACTTATATTTTTTATTTATATTTGACCATTTAAAATATTCTGAAAACGTTGTTTCTAGCAGACCTTTTCACTTATCTATTTATTTAAATATATTTAAAGTTATGATTTTTGGTTTTAAGATGGGGAAGTCATTTGAATTGTGATTAAGAGTTTGATTTAAATGTTTAATTTTAGATCATTGTATTCCTCACAAACTGAATTTGTTTGTATTGAGTTAAGTTAAATAAGAATATTTCGTAAATGATTAACCTTAAAATATTTGTTCCTAACAGTAATTAATCGCATAATATAATACATATGAAGGCTACAAAATTTACCCGAAATATTAGAACAGCTTAAAAAAAAATAGCAAAAGTTTTAAGAATCTGAAATATTGAAATTCCATCGTCTTCATGATGTAGTTTAGGTTGCAAGTAAGTGGTGTGGCTGCTTTGATAAAAAATATTTTCTATTGTTTCTTTACATTTGGCAAAAATGTTCGGTACTACTTGGTTATCCTGTCGACCAAAAATCTGTCATCAAGCTATAAGATTAATTGCCAATAATGAATGGTCGTGAATGTCACATTCAATAACATTAAATATGATATACATGTTTAAAACAGCATCAAGTGATTTTTAATTTGACTTTTAATTTGTATTTTTAATAATATTCTACTAATTTTTTGTTATTTAAAATAAAATTATATTGATATGTATGATTTGGTGATTTGTATAATTTGGCCAAATTGGTTGATGGGATAACCAATTCATACTAAATGTTCTTATATCACCTGTTCCAGAAAAGTACACTGTACCAACAGTGATGCCAGTACAGTAGAGGACCTATTATCCGGAATTCCGAAATCCAAGAGGACCCGAAATCCGGAAATGAAGAAGATTGAGACGAGGTGAATCATGATGTAATGAACGAATCATGAATCTTTGATCAAATGTGCGTGTTTTCGAAATTTTTTAAGATTTCATGCTTTTGGGCTTTTTTTTTTCAAAATTCACCTTTTTTCGACAGAATTTACGTTTAAAAAAAAAAAAAACGCAATTTTTTTCAAGTATTGCTTCAAGTATCAAAAATCACAAGTCATTCAAAGATTCATGATTCATTCATTTCATCATGATTCATGCCCATAAAAAAACACAATTTTTTTCAAGTATAGCGAAAAAACTCTGCAAATTTCGTCAAATATCGTGATAAAACCCTGCAAATCTTGTCAAATATCGCGAAAAAATCCTGCAGATATCTCGCAAAAAATTCAAATTTTGTGAAACGATCGCGGAAAAATCCCGTGTAAGCGCCCCCCTCTAATTATTTTACGATTTTTCGTCACCTTCGGGGGGGGGGGGGATTAACGGTATTTTACGGTATATATATATATATATATATATATATATATATATAAAGCCAGTTGGCAAAACGTCCGGATTTTGAAGAGCTCTGAATTTTGGATGTCCGGATTTGAGACTTTGTACTATAATAGTACAAGAGTCAAAATTGTAGCTTAGTGTTTTTTCCACTGACTTCTCATACAACACACTTTTCATTCATATTCTAGATAGCAGTGTTCCTTGTTTTGTTTTGTTTTTTTCTGATGGGGGGAAAGTGTCGAGTTTCGGACGGACCTGAAATCCGGAAAATTCCAAAATCCGGAAAGCCCTCGGACCCGACGATTCCGGATAATAGGTCCTCTACTGTATCGCTAATTGAGGATTCCTACTGGTCAGGCAATTAAAAAATTTAGTGAAAAATCAGAGCATTTTTTTAAATAATTGAATTGGTGAGAGAATTTTTGATGTACTACTTTCCATCAGCGTCTCGATTGTGGTTGTAAATGAGGAAAAATTGAGTACATTATTAATCCAATCTAAAATTTGTAAATAAAATGTATAAAAGCTACAGAACACTAGCATCAAATGAAAAAAAATACAAACCGAAAATTCTTTCAGTGCATACTTAAAAAAAAAAAAAAGAATATTTTTCTAATTTAAAATTTTCCATTGTGTTGGGTTTTACAACAATATATAAAATAGATTTTTACTGAGAAAAATAAACATTTTTTTTTTTTTTTTTTTTTTTTTTTTTTTTTTACCGGAAGTATCTAGGAAACATGTAATTAACATTAACTGTTATATCTATACAGTAAACTCTCTCAAATCTACTCAGCTTTGGACCAAGAGTTGTGCTGATTTTAGAATTTTGTGGATTTGGTCATTGCTTTGTTTATATATTTGAAACCAGTAATTTCAATGTAAATAATAATGCAATTAAAACTATAATGAATGCTTACAATGTAAAAAAATATTAAAATAATTAAATAAAGTAATAAACTAAAATAATAAAAATTTAGATTTCTTTTAATGATAAAAACATTAAAAACAAAGATCAAGTAAATAATCAATAATGTATAGTTAAATAATTCATTATAAAGATGGGATGCACTTTTCCTAATTATTCAAAGAAACTTGCCTCACAAAGGTACACTTCTAATTCATATGAAAATTAAAAATTAGGAAGTTTTTTTTCAGGTTTAGCCTGACTTAATAACCAAAAAAAGCTTGATTAATGCATACATACATTTGGCAAAATGATTGTGATGACCAATGATATCTGCAATATCTTGAATTTTCTCAGAAATACTAAATTTATCCTTCCTTCACGAAAAAACATGAACTCAGTTATATTAACAGAAATTACAGATTAAAATATGTATAGAATTGATATAAAAATAAAAAAGATATTCAAATTTTGTTCCTACATCTGAATTGAAAATTTGATCTGTTTAGACCTGTACATTATGTATGTGCATTTTAGAAAGTTGCGGATTTAAAGGAGTCTACTGTATTTATATTTGTGATGATGTGTGGACTTTAGCTGCTGTTATAAATTTGACAACAATAAATAAAAAAATGCATTTTTTCGAAATGTGAAATAATCCCTCATGAAATGATATGAATAAAAATTGACAAGAAACTGTCTTCTCACGAAACTGTGATATTTAAAAATTTTTATGCATAGTTTTTTATTTTATAAAATTCTTTAAAAAGATCTATTTTATGCCTTCAACATAAATAGTGCTTAAAATAATTCCCCTAAACACTTTCTGTTTTAGTTTAAAATTCAAATATTTCTCTATAAAACTACAAATCTTCGTATCTTTATATGCAATAATTTCCTTAATATAAAACAAGAAAGATCTTTGTTCAAAACAAGTTCATTTAC
The DNA here is from genome assembly GCA_964019185.1 of Maratus speculifer. Lineage (NCBI taxonomy): Eukaryota > Metazoa > Arthropoda > Arachnida > Araneae > Salticidae > Maratus > Maratus speculifer. Next base: position 358,523,700 of record OZ025296.1, read on the forward strand.
ATTAGTGATAGCAGTGGCTAATCTCTCTTTCTCTTTTTTAAAAAACTGATATTTTTATCAAAGTTTGAATATAATTATATGTATTAATAGACAGGCAAGTTTAATTTAAACATCTACAAATATTCCAGTTGAACTGCATTCTATTTAGAGTCTTTAATGGTTTGATGATCAGAGAATTGTTGTCAGATACATCATAATTTAAACTGTATTTTTTTAAAAAAATGGTGCCACGGGAAGAATGTGCACATTTTTTCATCATGAATATTAAAATATTAATTTTTTTAAATAAGAAATTAATTTACAAAGAATTGTTCTTACAACAAAAATCAAAGATTAAACTAAATCCTACAAACAAACTAAAAAGACTCTTAACCCTTTCCGGCACACTGTGCCCGGTCTGGGATTCCTAATTTTAATTCCAAACTTGCAAATGGCACCAGTAATAATTTAGTGAAATTTTGCTTTTACAACTAAAGCTTAAATTAAGGAATTCAAAATATTTAACAAATTTGTTTGTGAATTCCCGTGTCAGTCGATAATTTCTCATTTTAGTACAGGTTTTGCCCATGCTGGAAAGGGTTAAAGGACTAACTAAAACTTATTTTCAATAAATTTATTTCTGGCATTCCCTATAAAATGTTAAGATTTCATTGAAATAACGAAAGTTACCACATAATAATTAAAAAAAGAAAATAAAATTTGTTTGACTAAAGCAAAAAATGAGCCAAAAACAATAAGTCAAAAGGTATCAAAATATTGAAAACAACACTTTCCACCATTTTCTAATAATTATATTGATAAGAAATAATTTATTTTTATATGCAGTGCAAGAAAAAATAAAATTCAATGGATATAAGCTGAGTTCTTAAAAAACTGATAAATTTAAGATAAAATTTCACGAAAAAAACGAATTATAATACTCCTTTTATACATACAAAAAAATATTTTAAATTGTTAAAGTGGAGTGTAAAAATAATCTTGAATTAAATCAAAACATCCTGAATTTTCTTATATTAAACATATATCTAAAAGACTATACTTTCGATGGAAATTTGTTCATTTATGTTACTCGATAATCAAGTTAATTTCATGTAATAAGTAATCGATAGCTCAGTCAATCAATAATTAAAATTGTTCATCAGGAATAACAGGTTCATCTCTATCCAAAATTATTTCTGTTCTAGATACTATACTTCTGATGAGGATGCTGCTGTAATGTACAAAGATATGTGTCAAATTTTCCCCCCATTAGAGGGTAAATTCAAATACCAGATTCCATAGCTGTGAGTAATGAATCAATTCATTTAAACGTTTTGTTTTTTATTTGAAGAGGATATTTTTCTTAATTCTTGAAACAAATGTTAATATTGGTAGATGTATAGTGCCTAGAATAGATAGTGTGCCATTCGACACAAAAAAAAATGCACGCGAAAAAATGCCTCCAACAGATGGTGCTGACTGTAATACCGACTGGAAATTTCTAAACTTGGATATTGTATGAGAAGGCATTTAACTGATATTTAGGTAAAAACAAGTCTGAAATATTTCACTAATGAATATATTATTGACAAATTGTTATTTTAGAAGAAAGATATATTTCATAAATGAATCTTTTTCACATTCACTGACCATCATATAATAAAAATCCAAAATTAAAAATTAAGAACTTTTTTTTTTCTTTTTTGTATGAATTATGTATGAAAAACAAATAAATTCAAAGGTTAAATTCCATGTAGCTTTATTTACAAATATAATCAACTGTTCACTACTTTAAAAACTATACAAACATACAATTTTTATTATAAAATAAATTACAAATAGCAATATTTACTTAGTTTTATTTTCAAAACAAAAGGCCATATGTTAAATAAAACTTTCTCATACTGAAAATCACATATTAAAAATTCTTAATCAAAACTGTAAACATTTCTTTCTTTGTGAATTATGCATGAAAAATATATAATTTAAAAAATAAATTCAAAGGTTGAATTCACTTTAGCTTTATTTAGAAATATCAACTGTTCACTACTTTGAAAACTATACAAACACACAATGAATATTAAATTTACTTAGTGCTATTTTCAAAACAAAAGCTCATTTTTTAAATAAATCTTTCTCATACTGCAAATCACAAAATAAAATTCTTAATCAAAACTATAAAAAAATTTTTCTTTGTGAATTATGTATGTAAAGTATATAATTTAAAAAATAAATTCAAAGGTTAAATTCACTTTAGCTTTAAATATCAACAACTGTTCACTAGTTTCAAAACTATGCAAACACCCAATGATTATGTAAAAATAAATTACCAGTAGCAATAATTACTCAAGTTTTATTTTCAAAACAAAAGCCTGTATGTTAAATAAATCTTTCTCATACTGGAAATCACAAAATAAAATTCGTAATCAAAACTATAAAAAAATTTTTCTTTGTGAATTATGTATGTAAAGTACATAATTTAAAAAATAAATTCAAAGGTTAAATTCACTTTAGCTTTATTTACAAATATCAACAAATGTTCACTAGTTTCAAAACTATGCAAACACCCAATGATTATTTAAACATAAATTACCAGTAGCAATAATTACTCAAGTTTTATTTTCAAAACAAAAGCCTGTATGTTAAATAAATCTTTTTCTTACTGGAAATCACAAAATAAAATTCTTTAGAAAAATTATAAACCTTTTTTTTCTTTGTGAATTATGTATGAATAGTAAATAATAAAAAAATAATTAAAGGTAAATAATATATCACTTTTTTATGAACCAAAAATATTCAGAGGCGCTATTACTAGAAAGCCGTCCATTACTGGCACATCTACCCAAATAAAATTTATCAAGAAAAAATTGTAAACATTTTTTTTTCTTTTCCTTCTTTGTATTATATATGCAAAAACAATGTAGGCATAAACAATTACAAATATTTCAAATTCAAAAGACAATAGACTGACTGTACATCGAAAGTTGTTTAATAAATATTTTAAAATAAATTTATGTGTACTGTATAAAAATATAATTAAAAATGCGCTAAACAATATAATAGGAAAAAGTTGACATGCACTTACTGTACGTGCCGTATTTTTATGCAATTAGCTTTTTGTCGTTTTTCTGGTCGATTTTTATTTATCTGTTTTACATAAAAGTGCAACCGAGTTATGATAAAAATTTTTATGATTTTCTTTGTGAGCGCACTTTTGTGTTCAGCACAACCAATCAAACAATTATCCTTAAAGTCTAATCCACTCATTACATCTAAGATGCTATTGCGATGAAGTAGATTTTTGCTGAAGCATTCTGTGAAATTGTTTTCTAATTCATAAATAAGTTTAAATAAAGAATTAGATGGATAAAAAAGTCCACCCTTGTCAAATTGTTTTGTAAACTCTGCATCTTCTGGAAGATTTATTTTGTCAGATTTCAGTTTACTGTGACATTCTATGCATTTGGTTTTATCCTGAAATTTTCTGACTACTTATCCTGCTGTGTGATAAATTAATCTGGTATCACTATGTTGTAGATGAATATCATAAAAATCATCTTTTAATTCTTTTACAATATTATCCGCAATAGACAATTTACCACTTTCAATTAGATCATCTATAAGATTAGATAATGAAGGAGCCTTGTTTTTATTAGAAACCAGTGAAATATTTTTGGGAGACATTAAGCCATTTATAACATTTGTACTTGTATTTCCACCCTTAAGTGGTCTAGCTAAGTTGTAAAATGTTAAGCATTCCACAATGGTTAAGAATTCCGTTGGTGTTGGATGATCATTACAGCCTTTACATTGCCTTATTACGCTCAACAAGGTCTCCAATTTATCTTGGCTTAATCTACTTGTTAATAAGTATTTGTAATTAAGAGAGGACAAGTACTTCTTTAATGATAAGGTGCTTTTTATTGTAACTTTAAAGCCAATACTTGTTGTTTTACTTATATATCCATTCCTATTATTTCTTTCCCAAAAATTTTCCCATTCAGTAAGAAAATCTAAAAATTCCAACAAGAAATTTTCTGATTCTGAATTGAGCTGTAAGGCTTCATTCGGATAATGGGGTGTCATAATTTTTATCAGTTTGTTTATTTTCTGAATAAAATTTACAGTTTCTGTGGAATCACCAAACTGTTGTACTTTTTCTTTATAAAAAAGTAAACCTTTAATCATTCCTTCACCAAATAACTGAAAGGCCAAATTCACTCGCATTTTTTCAAAGTTATTAGGAAAAAGTTCACTTTAGAAATTTTTGGCATTACTCTCAATGTCAAAGAATTTTCATCCTCTTTCCAAGCAGCCTTTAATTGTTCCAGAATAACTTTACCATGTGGAGTATGAAACTTACCATACTGTAAAAATGTATTTCGTAAACATTCTATCAAGTGAGGAAAATCTGAGATGAAACGAAGTACTCTCTTTTCATCACATGGATGCACAACCTCGCATATTATTTCACCTTCTTTTGTCACACTAATTCCAAACTCTTTCCACATAGATCGATTCCATGATGCTCCATCTCCAGTTATACTATCAACAAATAAACCGCTTTTCTCAATAAGGATAACAGCATGAAGAAGGATTTTTGCTAACATGTTGCCATCCATGTTATTTTGTGTTGCAAAAACACCAATAATTTGGATCCAATCGCCAACAAATGGTTGAAAAAGAATAACCAATCCATGGTCACATAGTTTGTTTTCTTTTTTTCCACATGAAAAAGACCCATAATCTACATATCCTTGTACATAACCATATGCGTTTACTTTTAAATTTTCAGAAAGTTTTAGTTCATCAAATTGAATTGATCCATGTCTCTGAAAAATATCAAGTTCAGAAACTTTTTCTTTCAAAATATCAAAATGTCTTTCTGCAAATCCAAAACCATTACTAGAGAAGGGTTTAACTGATTTTTGAATGCACGTCTTGCCAGGTAATGTTAAAATTTTATTGATTCGCATATACTCATATAATCTGGGGCTTTGAATACGCATTAAAATGCACTCTAAGAGCCATTCTTTATTGTAGACTATGCCTTTAACATTTTTTCTTTCTAATGCTTTAAAACATTCACTTACTGCTAGCTGTTGTTTTTTGCTTAATGTTTTTAATTTCATTGCCATTATATTTGCTGCATTCTCTGAGAGCTTTATATCTGATTTTAATTCACATACCCTTGCTTTTATACACTTATATGACCTTTTAGGAAAACCAGTACATATATTTTTATTTTTCACTACCCCTCTTTTTTTTAATGTCTATTTGTAAAGCAAGTTTTTTCTTTTGAATATGCAAGACAATCATCTGCTTTGCTGCAAAACTGATATACCAGTGCACTTTTCACTATAAACTGTGAAATTTTCAATTGTTAGAGATTTGTGTGTTGAAAGTATGTCACAGAACTCATCTACATGTTCAGCACCATGACACTGAATAATGTTTTCACTCTCTTTTATAATATTTTCTAGCTCTGAGACTGAGTTCACTAATTCCTGTGTTTTAATTATTTTTCTTCCAACACGAACAGTGCATTTAATACTGTCGTCTATTTTCTCAACAATTACCATTTTATCTGGATTGCTCAGCTGTAATGTTGATGCAGTCATACCAGAATCATTCCATGAACAAAATCCAATACAAAATGGGTTATTTCCAAAACATATTTTGTTCCAAAATTCTGGCAAATGAACACTAATTAGTTCATTAATTGATATATTATGATTATGATCATTATCAGTAGGTAAAATTTCATTGTTTTCCACAACTGGAGATGGTTTGAGCTTTTTCTTTGGTGGGGAAATTAGGCGATCTTTAGGAAGTGGCCTCTTGAGAGGATTAAAACTCAGATAATTTGGCAGGTTGGGAAATATTGATGGCACGGCATCAGGATGCAAAACTGGTCTTTCTCTTATAATTAATACTTCCTTTCCTTTTATCGTATGACGAAAATGACGCTCAATGAATTTGACACAAAAATGCAATTCACAAACACTGCAATGTTCGCTAAAAGGTTTATCAGCTCTCGGAATGCACTTTTCCCAACGTTTCCTTTTTTCCTCATCGGATGGAGATTTGAATAATGAATATTTAGGATTATTTTTAATTCCAGAATACCCCGTACGACAACCAGGCACAAAGCAATACCTTTGCTGATACTTTTGGTTAGTCTTTCCACTCATTATATTTCTTAAACAGACATAATCAAAACTTTATAGGAAAAACTCTCGTTTGTTTACAATATACGTCGCTGTCACAACGGTAAAAGCTTTCAAAATTCCCAGTCGGTAATGACATGCGCGCCACCTCGCGGCATCCTTACTTTCAAGGCCAAAAAAAAGGCGTTCTTAACTAACGAACGGCACACTATCTATTCTAGGCACTGTAGTAGATGTGAGAAAGTAAAAAGTCCGAGGTTGAACTTTCTGTTGCATAAGATTTATTGATATGATTCATTCCTCATCCAAAATCAGCAATCGTGATTCATTCATGGTGTTGGCGTCTCTGCTTTAATGTGAATCTCTGTTAATAAGCGGAAAATTTTTGAAATATAATGACCAATAGCAACATAATGAAAAAGCGTTTTTAAAATGTATTGATCTATCTGTAAAATTAAAATATGTTAATGGTAAGATACGTTTCTTTTGCTTATTCTTTTACTAACGTTTCTATATTGTGTAATAAAAGTATCATAAAATGTTAATGATTATTAACTGGTGAAAACTGTTAATTTTAGTTCAGACTTGTTCTAGATCATCTAAAGAACTGATCTATATAAAAAGGAAAGAATAAATTTTAGAATTATATTTATTATAATTTGTTTTCTGAGATGAGATACTTTGGGGTATGGTATTATTATGGTACATTTTTAATTAGTTATATTTTGTAATAAAATGATGAAAAAAATATATTTATAACACTAAGAAGTGTAATTCTAACATTATAATACAATTTATTTTACATTTTGTTATTAAATGTAGTTTAGAAAGAGAAGAATGATAAAAAAGGGTTATATGCAATAATAACATATATTTTTTAAAAATGCAGAGGAAATCGAACAAAAAAAAAAGAAAGAAAAAAATCTCAAGAAAAAGAAAGTCATAACATCCAAAAGGCAAAATACTTATGAAAACAGATAATATAAAATTCGATTTTGAAGAAATAAAGCAAGGTTCATGAATGAAAATTAAGTACTATTCAAAAAACTGGACATTATTTCTTTAATTTAAATACAGTAGACTCACTCAAATCTGCAAACCAGAAATCCGCAACTCTCTAAAATCCGCACATATTTTATGGATGTAAACAATGAAACTTTCAGTTCAGATATTGGGACAAAATTTGAATTTTTTAGTTTTGTTTCAATTCCATATATTTTTTAATTTGTAATTTTCTTAATACTCCATTCATGTTTTTTTCATGAAGGTAGAATATTTTTTTTTTGAAAAAATTCAAGATATTTCTGATATTACTGGTAATCACAATCTTCTTACGAAATATATTTCTGCATTAATCAAGATTTTTTTGGTTATTAAGCCTGGATAAACTTGAAAAAAAAAATCCTTATTTTACGATTTTGATGTAAATTAGTAATGCAGTTTTATGAGGCAAGTTTTGTTGAATAATTTTGGAAAAATACATTTAATCTTTATAATGTATATTTAATCATACACTATTGATTATTAACTTGACCTTTCCTATTAGTACTTTAATCATTTTAAAGATTATCTAAATTTTTATTATTTTAGTTTATTACTTATTTTAATATTTTATTATATTGTAAGCATTCATTATAGTTCCGATTGCATTATTAGTTGCACTCAAATTACTGTTTAAAAAATGTAAACAAAGCAATGACCAGAAATCCTCAAAATTCTAAAATCTGCACAACCTCTGGTCCCAAGCTGTGCGGATTTGAGGGAGTCTACTGTAATATGTAAAAAATATTATTTGTACAGTTTCGGGAAAAAAGTAAACATCCTGTACTAACTCCTCAACAAATTATTGATACCTAACGAATTAAAATAAGGTCTATTTTTAAAAGATGTATGTAAAATTTGCATCTAAATATTAAAACAAACTCTAATTTTATTTTTCTATAGAAGAACCAAATTCTGAAAGCGTAAATGAACTCAACACCCCTCAATTATCCTAAAAACAAATTTTCATGCAGTGGCGTAGCCAGAATTCGGCTCTGGGGGGATAAGAGTTGCTTATAGATAACAAAGTCGCCATCTTTTTTTTCTTTTCTTTATCTAGTAAATAAATTAGTTAACGAGTTATAAGCGATTTTGATTGCATGGCAACCATTTTTTCTCCTTTTTGTCTCTACCACGGCGTAAATTCGTTTCATATCATCCAATGTGACGAAAAAAATACCAATCGTCTTACGAAAGGTATTATATCAAAGAATGAAAACCATTTCTCAGTTACATAGGTTTTTAATTACGATATCTACTTGCCTGAATCTAGGAAAAAAGTGACTGGAAAAAAGTTAGAAGAAAAAAGTGACACGGAAAATAAAGTTACTGGAAAAAAGGGACAAGGAAAATATGTTACTGGAAAAAAGTGACAAGGAATTGATTTTGGGAATTTATTATTGATTTTAGGGATTTATTGTTTAAGTATGAAAGGGGGGGGGTCGGCTCTTAGGTAAATGAGTTTTTTCATGCTGAATTAACTGTTTTGGTTAAACTTTTGGATATACATTCCTACTGAAAAGAAGCTTGCCTGAATAGTTAGTTACAAAAAAGTGACCGGAAAAGAAAGCTATCAGAAGAAAGTTACATAAACTACAAAAGTGGAAAAAAGTGACCCGGAAAAAAAATTTCTGGAAAAAGGGGAACAAGGAAAATATGTTACCATAAAAAATGACAAGGAATTGATTTTTGGGGATTTATTATTGATTTTTGAGATTTATTTGTTAAGTATAAAAGGGAGGGGGGTCGGGGGGAGGCTCTTAATTTAGGTAAATGGGTTTTTCATGCTGAATTAACTGTTTTGGTTCATATTTTGGATATACATTCCTACTGAAAAGAAGCTTGCCTGATTAGTTTTGGGAACGGACAATTACCCCTTCCCCCTCCGCCCTAAATAAGATGAATCGGTTTTTAAGCAGAATTATCCAATGTGTGTCAAATTTTGGATATAGGTTCTTACTGATAAGGCTTATATATAGTATTGTGGTGTCGAAGCCTGAGTTTCTCTTTACGCAGTTGGTTTATTTGTTAATTTCATCAATAACACATTTTTAATTCCTCAAGTTCTTTATTAAAACCATAGATCAATTAATAAAATAATAAATAAAACGACATTACAACTACATACGAGCCACACTCCACTAGTACATTTCACTCAGCACGTCAAAGCCATTTTACATCAATGTACCTTCTTGTACATTACCAGCACATGTCTCTCTTCCAACTACCTTCCTTCACGCTGAATGCTCAATAATCCCAGTGTCCCCCTCAGCTCATTGCCTCTAGACCAATGCAATAATTTTCTAGGCATGTCCCTTGAGGTCAATAGCACCTATTCTTCTCAGCTTTTGAATGAAGATACTTTCACCCCTGCATACCTTTTCGCATTAAGACTTCGCTATCTATCTTCTGCCACGATTGAAAATGTCAGTACGTCGTCACAATATATAATGCCTGAAGAATTTTGGGAGTTTATGGTTAAGTATAGAGGGTGAATGGGGGATAACCTCTCTTAAATTAAATAATGGCTTTTTACACAGAGTTATCCGATTTGCTTCAAATTTTGAATTTTTGTTTATTAAGATAAGGGGTATCTCTGATCTCTGATTAGTTATGGAATTCTTTGTTAATTAAAAAGGGGGGGCGGCGATTGTTCCCCCCCCTTAAATTAGATAAATTATTTTTTATGCACAATTATCTGATGTATTTCAAATTTTGACTATATGTTCTTTCTCATAAAGTGAATCCCTGAATAGTTTTAAGGGTTTGTTTATATATCCTCAATAGCTGTTTGCATTTAAAACGGTGATTTACGTTTCTTCACAGCATTTTTCAATATTCTATAAATATCCTAACAAAGAAAAAAAATATCCTGTTTTTGTTAAAATCTTTTTTTTTTTAAGTTTAAATCTGTTTTTAATTTTTTTAAGTATTCAAACCTGAAGATCTATCAAGAACTACAGGTTTTTAAACAATTAACTTTATAATTACTAATATAAGCTAGTAATAAAAAAATATTTCTAATAAAAAAGTATACTAAAAAAACTATTTTTATTACTACAAATTAATGAATTCACTAGTTCATTCGTTCGTGACATAACACATAGTTTGTACATTACAATTTTCTATCATATATTTTTAAAATTTTTTATATTATATTTTGTGATGTGTAATACGGGACATTAATTAGTAAAAACCGAGTTTTAAATGATAAATATTTGGCGTAAATTAAAATGACAATTACAACAAATGATTTAGCATATTACCTTTTTCACAAATAAAAAAAAATAAATAAATAAACCAGTTTTACATGCAAAATGAATGGAAATTAATTATTATAAGTAAAAAGGTTAAATGTGTTATAATGTTTTTCTCACATAATTGATTTCAATGATTCAAGTAAAAAATAAAGAAAATTTGCTTTTATTTGTTATTTGCGTTCAGTGGCATTCAACTTGCTTTTTTTATGTTACTTGGGTATTTTTGCGGCAAACCTTTACCGGGAAATCCCCTGATCGACAAATTTCCTAAGAGACTAGCCGTCCGCGATATCTACGGACTTCCCCCTCCGTCGAATGAGGAAAGCAAGTTTCTTTCCCCGAAAAGGTTCCCTGAATGGACTGCTGCATCCCTGTCTATTTTAACTATATTCATTAGCTTATACGCTTTATCATAATGAACCTACATCCAAACTTGAAGCAAATCGGATAATTCTGTGTAAAAAGCCATTTATGTAATTTAAGGTGGGATATTCCCAATCCCCGCCTCCCATCAATATTTAGCAATTAAGCTCTTAAAACTATTTACAGATCCACCTTATGAGAAAGAACCTGTATTAAAAATTTGAAATACATCGGGTAATTATGCATAAAAAACAATTTATCTAATTTAAATTGGGGGGGGGGGGTCGTTCGTTTCTTTATTTATACTTAGCAAAAGAACCTCATAACTAATCAGAGATATGCCTTATCATAAAGAACCTACAGCCAAAATTTGAAGCAAATCTGATAATTCTGCATAAAAAGCTATTTATTTAATTTAAGGGAGGCTATCTGTTTTTGCCTCTATACTCAGCCATTAAAACCCTTAAAACTATTCAGCGATTCACCTTATCAGAAAGAACCTATATTTAAAATTTGAAATACATCAGATAATTCTGCATAAAAACCGATTTATCTAATTTGAGGGGGAGATAATTGCTTGCCCCCCTTATAATAAGCAAAAGAACCCCATTACTAATCAGAGATACATTTTATCATGATGAACCTACGTCCAAAATTCAAACAGCATATTGGATAATTCTGTGTAAAAAGCCATTAATTTAAGCAGGATTATCCCTCGTCCCCCTCCCCTTTATACTTAGCCATTAAACTATTAAAATTATTCAAGGATTCACCTTATCAGAAAAAACTTATATTTAAAATTTTAAATACATCAGATAATTCTGCATAAAAACAGATTTATCTAATTTGAGGGGGAGGCAATTGCCCATCCCTCCTTTATAATGAACAAAAGAACCCCATAACTAATCATAGATATGTTTTATCATAATGAACCTATATGTCCGAAATTCGAAGTAAATCGGATAATTCTGCGTAAAAAGTAATTTATTTAATTTAAGAGGGATTTTTTCCTGTTCCCTCATCCCTTTATACTTAGCCATTAAACTCTTAAAACTATTCAGGGATTCATCATATCAGAAAGAACCTATATTCAAAATTTGAAATACATTGTATATTTCTGCGTAAAAACCGTTTTGTCTAATTTGAGGGGGGGGGGCTAATTTGTCCATCTTCCCTTTATACTAAGCAAAAGAGCCCCATAAGAGATACATCTTATCATAATGAAGCTATGTCCAAAATTCCAAGCAAATCGAATAATTCTGCGTAAAAATCTATTAATTTAATTTGAGAGGTTACCCCTTTCCCCTTTTTTCTTAACCATTAAACTTCCACAATTCTTCAAGCATTATATGCAATATATAATCCTTATCAGAAAGAACCTAATCTAAAAAATGACACACTTTGAATAATTCTGCATGAAACCCCGTTTATCAAATTTAGGGCGGACAGGGTGGGGGTGGGGGTAATGATATGTCCAAAAAGTGAACCAAAACAGTTAATTCAGCATGAAAAACCCATTTACCTAAATTAAGGGTCCTCCTCTGACCCCCCCTCCCCAAATACTTAACCTATGAAGCCCCAAAATCAATAATGAATCCCCAAAATCAATAATGAATCCCCAAAATCAATAATAAATCCCCAAAATCAATTCTTTGTCCCTTTTTTCCGGTAATTTTTTTTCCGCTTTTGTAGTTTATGTCACTTTTTTTCTGATAACTGTTTTTCTCGTAACTTTTTCGGGTTACTCACTTGCCTATTTCGGGCGTTTCTAAAATAAGAATTAACATTAATTAAATAAATTGTCTGAAAGTAGTCCCTTTAAAGTAGTAGAAAGTAGTTAAAAATTTCGTGCCCCTTAAATCTCTGCACCCTTGGCGACCGCCCTCTTCGCCACCCCTTTTCGCACGGCGCTGGTAATATTTTTCCAGAAACATAAATATAAACGAATTATATATTTTCCAAACATACCTGGGTTATAAGAATGCTTAAAGGAATTCGAAAGATTTTAAAAAACGATATCTTATATCCATCTTCTTCATAATTTTCTTCTCTGAAGAGGATTTAATATCAGTCATAGCGAAACGCACAGGAAACTAATACCTTAGCACTACAGCAATTAACATGTTTGTGGAAGTAAGTCCTCCCTTCAAACCATGCAAGCATGCGTTTTTGTGATTTTTCTTGGTATTGGAGAGGTCTCGTTTCCAAAAAAAGAGCAAGAAACAGATGTAACTAATAAGACCAACCCCCCCCCAATAGTGCAGTATTGAAAAACCCGAGACGGCATTGACAATGACAGGAAATGACCATTCCTTTCAGCCTCGGCTGCTTTCCAATAGTGCAAATAAATATCGGCCTTTTTCGAAATAAGTGACGAGGTTCTGATACACACAGTTACTATGTGCTTTCCCCATTTTTTAAAGAAAATATATTACTGCCGCTTAAACGAGTCAAACTTTAAAAGAAAATTTGATTCAATAAAGCGTCGGATTTCGAACAAAACAAATAAAATTCTAACTTTAGTCTTGTTTTAAATGATTCGGTTCATAAAAATGGAAATTTCTATATTTTTGTCATGGCTCTCGGGGGGGGGGGGGTTAACCCCCAGCCCCTCCCCTCGCTGCGCCACTGTTTCATGATATTCATATGATAGGTTTCTGAGAAATCAATTATTTTAAAACAAGCGTATTTTAGAGGCTGTGTCCAAATTGAAGCTTAGTACTTCATTGGCGATCAATAGAGCCCTGTGGGATGTTGTTCTGTACTTAAAATATATAGAACAGAGATGTTACAGTCACATTTTTATTGTAGACGTCACAGCACAAAACACACTATTTACAAATCGCATGACGACGCGCAAAACAATCAGTTAAAACATTCATAAAATTACCTTAACGCAAAAGAACATCTCTAAGGCAGATGTATTTGGAACACACGTCGCAATCTTACATCTTACTCTCAACAAAACAAATTACTTCACTTCTTTTCATGTCTTTTAGAAAGGAAGGCAAAATATCTCAGGATATTTCGCCGAAAGTGGCTATAGCGCCACCTATAGATTCTATAACTTAATGAAGGCAGTCATCTCGTTACAACTCCCTTTTTAATCAAGGCATCATAGGCACCACTCAAGCAGTCATTGAAGATTGCCAGATTATAGGATAGAAGACATATGTAGAACATAAGAAGTTTCGGTACTACCTTTGGATATCCGGTCTACCAATTTCGCCAAGCTATTAACCAAGTTATACAAATTGACGTAATTTTTATTTTTAATAGTGAAATAACAAATAAATTTGTAAAACAATTATAAAAACACAAGTAAAAGGTAGCATTTTAAATAACTTGATGACGTAACAAACACGTGTTTCATGTTTAATATCAAGCAAATGTGATAACTAAGGTAACCCATAATTGGCATTTAATCTTAGATTATGGAAATAGATTTGCTGTAAGGATAACCAAGTAGTACCAAAGTTTCAACATATCTAGTCATTTTTATCATAGACAACCCCTTAAACAATCATTTTACATTTTTTAAGTATAGTTTGAAAATTACTTGTCCTTTATTACTTCAGCCTTGTTTGAACTTTCCCTAGCTTATGAGTAAAATGTCTGTGATAGACAGACACTGGAATAATCTTTTAATGACTCCGTTTTTACTTTTTAGGTATGGATAACAATGTAAGACTTCATCTGACAGGTATTCTATTTGTAACTCTTCTTATATACTTATCCCCCATTTGTTGGTTGTAAAATATATTTGATTCTTTGTCTAATTGTAACTACAGTAATACCGAAAAATGAATTGAATTACTACAATAATACCGAAAAATGAATTGAATTATTAGACAAAGAATTAAATATAATATATGACATCGAAAAGAGTAATAGTTATAGTAAAAGTACAATAGACAAGTTAATTAAAAGCATGAACGGTAAAAAGAATAATAATTTCAATCTACAAAATTCGAATATATTCTCTCTACATTATTTTCCTGGATTTTTCGAACGTTTAAAATATAAACTCAATAAATAAAAATAGTCGTTGGGGGCCACCGTAATACTTACCCATCATGGATAGGCATATGAAAATAAAACATGTGAAAACGATTTATACAATGAATTGCAATTCCAAAACAAGATTTAAATATTGTCACTTTGCATAGTAATGCTCTAATAATGAATTGCTGATGTACCAATTTCGACAAATTATATAAAACGCCAAACTACTCAAGTAATGCCGAATATCGTAAAAGAAACATCCTTATAACTCCAAAAATAATTATAATATAAACTAACAGTTTACTGCGTTGGATTAAGCGTCTCATTTTCAATTAAAATAACCTCTGAATTGAAATTTGAATGAAATACAGGGTCGTGAAAAATCGAAGAATGTGGAAAACAGGATTACAAATATCTCGGCAACTAATAATCCAATCAACTTCATTCTATATGCAAAATGTGTATTATTTTATTGCCTTTTACGACCTTTCCTTAGAACAAAAGCATTCGAAAATTTTTATATACCTTTCATCAGAACGAATTTTTCGAGAGTCCGAAAAATATAGTTCCGGATAATCAAAATTACTGATATTAAATAGGCTTCGTCCCATTCTTACATACTAACTACATTCAAAATTTCAAGTCTCTATCTCAATTTGTTCGGGAGATAGAGCGTTTAAAGACAGACAGACAGACGAACGGCAAAATTTTTTTTCTAAAAATATGTTTTTCGGAATCTTTACTATCTAAAATGTTTAAATCCGCCAAAAAAAATTTCGATTTTCAAAACGATTGCAAGACTTACCCTATACTACGTATGATTGATAAATAATATATACCTAGTTGCAAAACCGTCGGCTAAATTAAAACACTCAATATGTACGAAAATTGATCCAATAGAACCACATCAAATATCTGGTGTATATGAAATATCATTCACAAAACAAGATGGAACAAAACAATATTACATTGGTGAAACAAGTAGAAAACTCAGAACTAGGATTAAAGAACATATAGCGGACATCAAATGCAATAGGAAAACTACAGCTCTCTCAAGATTATTTAGCAAAGAACCGTTACAAATAGATTTTAAAAATAGCAGAATAATAAACCCTTCTAGATCATATTTTCCACCAATCATAAAAGAATCAATAGAAAACTTCATACGTAAAGACAATGTTTGCAATGAATTTGCCTCCATGGAGCTACATAAAATTTGGAAAGAAATGCTTCAAAGGTTTATAAGACAATAATTTGTAATATTCATGTTCAAAATTATTTTTTATTCATTTTTATTTCCAGTTTTATTTTTCTGTGCTCATGTTCACATGATATATGTTTTTCTGTTTATTTCGAGAAATTTCTTTTTATCATTTATTTGTTTTTGAAAAAGTTGCCGTAAGAGCAATGAAACATGTAAAACTATAAGGTTTTTATGTTATTTTTAGTTGATCACTTAAAACATTCAAAATAAATAGATTTTCATTAATTATTTAAAATATAAAAATGTAAACCTTTTACTCATTTCATTTATAATAAATAACTTTAATTTGAAACTGAAAAATTTAAAATTCATGACTTTTATTTATTTCTTTAAGAAAAAAACCCAGAAAAAAAATAAATATATTTTCAATCTCCATAATTGCAGCAAAGGAACAAAACATAAATAAATCCAATTTACCAATGCATAAACCTTACCAAAGGACTTTTGGATAGTAACCGATAAGATGTATTTCATTTGGATGTTGCCATTAAACAACTAACAAATAACCCTGATTTTTCTGCCACTTAAGTTAGCATGATATATAGATGATGCAGAATATTTTAGCGATAAACATTAACATTGATACCGAAAAAATTCTGAATTCTGGAGAATTTACTAAACACATTTGCATTCTAAAATGCCATCACCACAAAAATAATTTACTGTCACTCTATTCTTTGCCAAATGTATCTTCGTTCCTTCAGAATTTTGATAGAACTAGCGATAGAAGATCATAAGATGGAATTTTTACCTCAACCTTCCCACTGCCGCGACCGGATATATCCGTTCACTAGGCTGCAGGTTGCATTGCAGTTGAAGATTTATTAAAATTAATATAGTACTACAAATATAATCTCGTTTTAAGAAATTAAATTGTGATTGATGCTTTCAAGGCTTATAAGCATATACGTAACAAAAAAAAAAAAAAAAAAAAAAAAATACCATCAGAAAAAAAAATTCTTTTATTAACATTTAAAAAAGTTGAGAGAAAAAGAACTTACAATTTTGCCGTTTTGCTCAACGGTCAGCGGGTTAAGTTTTCTTTGTATTTTATTTATTTTTCAAATGTTGCTATTTATTTTATTTATAATTTAATCTTTAAACTGTTAGGAAAGGCATCTGACTCAACTTTGATTCTGCTAACTTCAGATAATTGGGAGTCTACTGTAGTTTTTAATACAAAGGTAAGAATTTCATTATAGTGTATTTTCTACATTGATTTTAAATTTTCGTGATAAGTTTATTTCTTTATTTTTTTTAATGAAACGTAAAAACTGATACTAATTTATTTTATTTTATTGCAGATGCATAAAACCATTAATCTAACACATGACATCACTTAAAATACCTTCAATGTGTAAAACAAATGCAGCAAAATATTTTGTATGAGAACTCTGAAAAAGCAGCTTCT
This sequence comes from Maratus speculifer, assembly GCA_964019185.1. Lineage (NCBI taxonomy): Eukaryota > Metazoa > Arthropoda > Arachnida > Araneae > Salticidae > Maratus > Maratus speculifer. The sequence continues at coordinate 358,541,193 of OZ025296.1, forward strand.
AACTTATATCCTGGAAAACCTTTTATTTGTGAGCTATGGAAGAATTTCTGCCAAAAAAGTCTTTTCTGTGTGAGATATGCAACAAAAAATTCTCTAAAACGAACCATTTAAGCAGACATTTCTTAACTCACACTGGTGAGAAACCTTTTGAATGTGCAATATGCAACAAGAAATTCTCTGAAAAGTGCCATTTAAGCAGACATTTGTTAACTCATACTGGTGAGAAATCGTTTGTGTGTCATATATGCAACGAGAAATTTTCTCTCAAGAGCCATTTAATAAGCCATCTGGTAACTCATACTGATGAGAAACCTTTTGAATGTGAGATATGCAACAAGAAATTTTCGCTAAAAAGCCCTTTAAGCAGACATTTGTTAACTCATAGTTATCAGAAACCTTTTGAATGTGAGGTATGCAATAAGAAATTTATTCAGAAGTATGCTTTTAGCAAACATCTTTTAATTCATTCAGAAAAGAAATCTTTTGTGTGAGAGATGTGTGTCAAGGTATTCTTTCAAAAAAATTGTTTAACGAAGTATCTGTTGATTCATACAGGCGAGAAACTTTTTGTGTGCGATAAACAAAACACCAAAAAATATATCTAAGTGTTACATTTTGCTCCTAAAATTTGTTAATTGTAGATAACTAATCGTAGCATACTCCAGAAACAAAGAAATAATTCTTTCCACAATGCACAAAAAAAATCAGTGACACACAAAAATTTTCCTATTAAACCAGTAAATCAGCACATCAGAAATTATACCATGAGCCATGGCAAACACCATTTTATTTTTATTGTTTCATTTTATCTTAAAAATATTAAAAATCTCTATTTTTTACACTTATAATCTCATAACATTTATAATGATTGATAATATTTTAACTAATAATAACACATTGCTCAGTGGTGCACAAAACAGGAATTTTAATATACCTTAGTACATATTAAAATAAAATAAAACTTTCAACGTTTCGCGCCGTCTTCTGCGGGCGTCTTCGGGAAAATTTGAAATGGAAGGTCTACGTTTGCATCTTGTTCGAGAGATATTTCTACTAAATTAAAAACTAAATGAATTAAAATTTAAAAATGTTGCCAATTACACGTGAGTAAAAATTAAAATATTGCAAGGAAATAAAAATATTAAGGTTTTATGATGTTATGCCATATTTTTGGTATATTGTAGGATAAATTATCATTACATGGTTTATTTTCACGAGCTATGATTTCGATGGATTTTATTATTTTACCTTGAACTGGGTTATTGCATGGAACTATGATTTTGGCTTCCTCAAAATTAATATGGCAACCCTTGTTCGCCAAATAGAAACGAGCAAGGGCAGTATTCTGTTTATATTGTTCTATATCTCTACGATGTTCTTTAATTCTAGTTAAAAGTTTCCGCGTTGTCATGCCGATGTAGACTTTTTTTTAAGATTATTAGATAAAGTGATGGGGATTTCATAAATACCAGATTTTTGATCTATTGGAATTTTGTCGATTTTATCTGTTATCGAAACGTTGAAAGTTTTATTTTATTTTAATATGTACTAAGGTATATTAAAATTCCTGTTTTGTGCACCACTCAGCAATGTGTTATTATTAGTTAGAGTTTATGGCGCAACTGTCCTATATATATTTATGATAATATTTTAGTGATACAAGAAATCTTCGTTAAACCTGATTTCTCACAATAAAGTTCTTCGATTCTAAAATGGATTTTTTTATCAATACTGAAGCTGAAAAATTCGTTTTGAAAAGGGAATGCCTATAATATTGAAAAAAAATGTGTGTGTAAGTGTGTTTCATACATTAGTTTATAATTTAAAAAATAATAACTGTCTGATGACAATTGAAATACAAGTAAAGGTTGGTAAAAGTGATGTAAAATTTTGCTTTTCTCATCAAGATTACAATAAAAAAATATTATTATTGTTATGAGATTACTGATAGCTTAAGTAATTTTTTTCAGTTCCTTAATTGCCTGTTCCGGTTATTATTTCATAAAAGAATAACAGTCTGGTGTGATTTTTAAATGGCAATAAGTATGGTAGACTCCCTTAACTGTTCATTTACCGACGGTACTTATATGTACAATTAAAGTAACTTATTATAAAATTCTTTTAATACGTCAGTTAGTTGCAATACTGTTTTGATTGAGTTGCAGATACCTTACTTTATCTTGTTCAAAAACATTATTGGTTACACAAAACAAAAATATTTTAAAAAGATTGATTTCTTTTGTCTTTGCACCTTTTCAGCTTTTTTGGTGCTGTGGGAAGGGGATAGGGATTTTTCAATGTGGAAATATTTCTATACTTATATTGTAAGAACAATATATGTGTACATTTTATAATTCTATAAAATAATAAGAAGATAATTAAAAATAAAAGATTTGAATGGGCTTATAAAAAATGCACAAAATCCCTGAATATTCAAATTTAATTAATCCTACTAAATTCTTCAATCCTACTGATATTTATTAAATGATTATGTAAATCTTTTAATTTAGTTCAAATAATTCGTGTAAAATGCTTTCGAATGTAAAATTTTCATGAATTCATAATGCAGTTGATAAAGGGTTAAATCTACAACTCTCTAAAATCCACACATAATTTACAAATGCAAACAATGAAACTTTCAGTTCAGATGCTGGGACAAAATTTGATTTTTTATTTTATATAAATTCTACAACTCTTTTAATCTGTAATTTTCATTAATATTGCTGAAATCATACTTATTCATGAAGGAAGAAAAATTTATTTCTGAAAAAATTCGAGCTATTTCTGATATTATTGGTCATCACAATCTTTTATACTAAATGTATGTATGCATTAATCAAACATTTTTGGTTAAGTCTGGCTAAACCTGAAATAAAACTTCCTTATTTTATGATTTTCATTCGAATTAGTAGTGCACCTTTATGAGGCAAGTTTAACTGAATAATTTGGGAAAAATGCATCTCATTTTTATAATGTATATAACTATTCATTTTTAATTATTTACTTGGACTTTGCTTTTAATATTTTAAAAAATATATAAATTTGTATTATTTTAATTTATTACTTTATTTAATTATTTTCATATTCTACTATATTGTAATCATTTATTATAGTCTCCATTGCATTATTTAAGATTAGAACTCTTAAAATATTCCGTCGATTTTTAAGTTGTTTGTTTTAGCGTGTTTGTCAAACATTTCTCTATAATACTATCCATTTTCGTATTTTGTATACAGTATCTTTTTAATAGTAACAAAGAAAGATCCCGGTCACTAAAAATCATTGTCAGTGGCGGTGACAGTGTTAGCTAACTTTTTTTGGAGTAGAAAATTATTAAAAACATTTTTATTCCATTTTTGCTTACTAAAATATTAAAAATTCATTGCATGTCATAAAGGGCAAAATTAGCACTAGCCACCGGCCACAGGGCCAGTAAATGGAAAATAGTGGCTAGTGAAAAATTGCCTACCAGTGGCCACCATATGGCCACTTTTTTACAAGGAGAGAATATATTTTACTTATATTTTATCAACAATTCTACATTTTTGGGTTCCAATATATTTATATTAACATATTTATTTGTGCTATTCAGTCTTGCATTAAAACTTATAGAAATTTTAACTGTTTAGTACTTTTAAATAAAAAAGTGGCCATTAGTTTAAACATAGTGGCCGCTTGAAAAATTAGTCTTACTGGCCAGTGGCCGCTAAAGAAATTTCCCAGTTTTGCCCTATAACATGTCAAGTATCATTCATAGCTTACAAGGAGACGGCCAACTTTCGTAACCACAGGTTTTGAAGTCTTTTAGGTACTACTTAGTTATCCCGTCAACCCACTTCGCCAGACTAATAGCCAAATTATACATAATAACATAATTTTTATTTTAAATAACAAAAAACAAATATTAATTAGTCGAATAGTAACAGAAATACAAATAAAATTATAGATAAAAATCACTTAATGACATTTTAAATACGTATATTGTCTTTAATATCATCGAATGTGACATTCACGATTATCCACTATTGGCATTTAACCTTATAGTTTGGCGATCGTTTTCTGCACTGTAAAAATTTTGACCCTTTTGCTGCATCATCACTCCATCGTTTTTATAGGAAACGATTACTTCGCTGTATTATGGAGCATTCTCATTGGTCAAAACAGAAATATTCTATAAAACCAATGAAATGACAATGCAGCAAAAGGATAATTTTTTTACAGTGTAGTCTACGGGTTAATCAAGTAGTAACGTTTTTAATATATGTTGTAATATAGAGACCTCTTAATCTCAGATTTAATGGATTTAATGCAACGTTTCTTATTTCTTGAGAAACCAAGGGGGGAGGAATCTAATATTTTGACAAAACTTAAATGCTTTATAGCGAAAAGATAGCGTTGATCGTAGCTCACTCGGTACGGTGTTGCTCTTCGTTGAAAACGAAAAGCACGCGGTGTATGAGAAGCAGTTCGCAAAAGCGTAGTTAATAGATATGAAAGCAAACGCTTCAGATCTGCTCATGCCTTAGGTGAGGAATGCGCTAGATAACGGATCCCTTTGCTCTCTTCTCAGATTCACGAAGCATTCACCTCCGAGATTTCATGGCCAAAATAGTGTCTTTTTTTGCGGTGATCCCTCCTTGGATATTTTTCTGCTCTCATTCTTATAACAAAAAAAGCATAACACAGATGATTGATGGCTGGTGGGATCGGTGGAAGAAACCGGTTTGGCGAGCATTCTGTCCACCGTCACGTGATGGTGGAGAGAAGGTCAATGCTTCCAGAAAAGGTTGCTATTTCTGATGAAGTTATATGAAAAGTCTATATCTCATGCACAGATTTTTTACTCTGAATGACATCTCAACAACGAAATCCTAGCAGATGACGTCAAAAGCTAATTTCGGAACAATTTTTGAAGGGGGGAAAGCTATTATTTATTTTCTTCTACAGTGCCTTATTTACAAGTACGGATTCTTTAGTTCAACGCTACCTATTGGAGAAGTACACCCCACCTCTGATACAATCACAAATAGTAACTGTGACAAAGAACCTGAAGAAGAATTTTAAACAAACATTAGCAGCTAGATGAAAGTACGGTCATGCCCAGTAGACTCTCTTAAATTCGCATAGCTTGAGACCAGAGGTTTTGTGGATTTCTGATCGAGATTTTGTTTGCAAAATTGAATGCAATAAATAATGTTAGCGAAATTATAATAATTGCTTACAATATTAAATTGAGTAATAAACTAAAATAATAATAATTTAGATATTTTTGAAAATGATTAAAGACTTAAAGAAAAGGTCAAGTTAAAAATCAATAATGTATGACTAAATATTCATTATAAAAATGAAATGAATGTTTCCTAAATTATTAAATAAAACTTTCCTCATAAAGATACATTGCTAATTTACATCAAAATCATAAAATACGGAAGTTTTATTTCAGGTTTAGCCAGATTTAATATCCCAAAAAGCTTGAGTAATACATAATTATATTTTGTAAGAAGTTTGTGATTGCCAGTGATATCAGCAATATCTTGAACTTTTCCAGCAATAAATTTATTCTTCCTTCTTGGAAAAACATGAATTCAGTCATATTAATAAAAATTACAAATTAAAATACTTATATAATTAATATAAAACTAAAAAAGTCAAATTTTGTCTCTGTATCTGAACTGAATGTTTCTTTGTGCACATTTTAAGTTATGTGCGGATTTTAGGTTTGCGGATTTCAGGGCGTCTATTGTATTTATAAAATTTTCTGCACTATATCTCCTCTAAGGTCACACTGAACAAAAAGAACAAAAAGATTCTATTTTAAATAATATTTTTAATCATTTCCGTTTCTATTCAAATTAATGTTTGATTGTTAATAATTTGGTCATTGCGATTTCTGAGCTAAACACTAAAGTAAAATTAAATGCACATGTAACAATTTGTTCCCTTGTTTTTTTTTTCTTTTTGTGAACTGTATCGAAAAATTCAATGCCAGATTTTCACGAAACATCGATTAGAGCACGTTGCGTAATTTTTACACAGAACGTTTTAATTTGTGATTGATAGGCTCATATCAACCATGAATATTGAAATAAAGTGCTTTAAATCAATAATGAAAAGTCGGTGCAGAGTTTCTTCTTGACCTCATTTTGTAAAAAAAAAATATTTTTTTCCATGTATTATATATTTTAAATAACACATTTCATAACAAACGATATTTGATATTTCCACATAAAATTATGTGTAACATTGATGTAATGTTTAGGTTTCTGTAATATTGTAGTTCAACGTGAATGCAATTTAGTGAAAATTTTATCAAATAGTGGTGTTGGAAATAGAAAAATGATTGCGTTAGATTCATTATAAAACATCAATAGTTTAGAAAAAACTTGCATTTCAGTGTGCATCTTTTAAAGGAAATAACCTTGATATGAGAAGACTTGCAATGGACAACTGTGATTGGGCATACTATTTAGTGCATGAATAATCTTTAAAAAGATGATCACATCTGCAATATTGTAGTCGTAAAAAATAACAGACGGTATACGCTCTAAGCAGAGCTGTTATGCTCTGCCTTAAGCGTATATCTTGAGAGTGTACATACTACAGCTTTCTTGAGAAACAGAGGGTATAAAGTGCTTCTTAAAAAAAAAAGATCATTGTCAAAATCATTGCTGTTGTTTTCGTTTTCTTTATAATGGAATAATTTTGGCGTCATCTGAATGACAAAAATTCTAAGGCGGTTAGAAATGTTGTTGTTACGTTATTCGATTACATTAAGTATTGTTAGTATATTCGAAGAGGAACCCAACATATGCATAACATTCATCCAGAATCGAAATTTTCTGTTATTCCTTTTTCTACTCTAGTGATATGAATATTCTTCTCATCGAATCTTTCCTATACTGCGCTTAAACTGAACTTATATTATAAGGAAAGGGCAGCTGACGTCACTGTAGGCAAAATTACTGTGGATCCACAGTAATTTCCTGCCTGTCTTTGAAACTCCTATTGTATACAAGAAGTCAAGGCTATCTGATTGGTCTGATTTGTCTGCGATTAAAAGCTCTGTTGTATGATTAGTCAACGTCGCTATGATGATTCCTGTAATGATCGCTAAAGCAAAAATGTAATTGGTGGATTGGTTGAAGTAAGCGTTTGCTTATAAACATGCCCTTTCCTTATACCAAGGTCTAATGGCTGAAGTCTGCTAGTACAGTTTGCAAGGGAAAATATAACTCGTGTATGGGTCAGCGATGCGAGATGTGGAGAATGTTCGGGGACACTTGTCCATAAATAACAGAACATTTCTTTCTTTTCTTTCAAAAAGCCTTCAAAACTTTTCAATGCCATCCAGACTTTAGTGCTACTTTTGTAAGAACATGACATTTTCTTTAAATTTTCGAAGCAACGGGGTTTCTCGGATTTACCAATCACTATGGGCGGTAACTGTTCTGATCCGCCCGTATCGCAACATAAAAGCATGGTCACTCTTCCTTTGCTGAGTCTCCCAATATGACACCACGTTTCTCCTATGAAATCCAGCGTTTTGTTTGGTAAAAGACGGTAAAATAAACCTGTTTTATCACAGTTAAAAAATGCTATTAAACTCAAAGTTCTGACTAAATTTTGGAAGATCTGCGATCCGTTCATTAACAGTTGAATCTGAAACAGCAGCGCTTTCACTACTCAGAGAATGATTTGTTAAACCGTGTCTCTTCTTAAACTTTTCTAACCATTCTCAAGACGCCGAAAAATTTTCGATTCCCAATTTTGATGACAAAGGGAGTGCCTTTTATTTAATTAACTCACCACTAATGGGTAAATAAAAAACTCTAAATTTCTCTGAACCCTTGAATTAAAGTGGTTTTTAAAATCTCAAATTTTCCTCTTTGAATTCTTGATCGTTTCTTTGCTTGTGTAGAATATTCACGGTTCATTTTTTATCGATTCCTTGTTCTTTAAAATCCCTCTAAACGTCGATTCCGACAAATCAATTTTTCGAGCTAAACTTATTTTAGACGGTTTAGGATCATTTTCTGCTGCTCTTATAACCTCCATTTTGAGTGACATTGTTAACCTTTTTTTTACTCATTTTTATTGCAAGCAAAAAAAAAAAAATAAATAAATAAAAATAAAATAAAATCTTGATACTACCGTAAAAGCAAAGACTGAGAGAAACACACGCGTAGCTTGATAAAAATAAAAGACAAAAAAGGAAAGAATAAACCGCCAAAATTGAGGGGAGAGGGTGTAAAGTCAATCTGTCCACCCTTTCAGGCGCTTTGCGGAACGGTCTTTTGACTTTGACACATGTAGACCTGTAGAAAATTTATTACATTTTTTCAAAAAAGTTCCCACATCATTCACAGTTTGTGATTTGCGTTTTACTTTCGCGTATAACTGAGAGAGGCAATTCAAAGTTGCGCCCATAAGTGAAAGATCTATAGCATTATTTTCCTATTCCTTTTTTGACGAGACATTAGGAAACTCGAGAATAACTGAGTGGCGTATACCGTATTTACTCGTGGATACCGCGCATGCGTGTATAATGCGCACCTTCTACTTTACAAGAAAAAATGGCGTTTTTTTATATTTGACATAAACTATTTATATATTTGACGTTGATATATTTGACGTTTGTTATAAATTTGACATGCAATCACGTGACTCGCAGTTTCATTTCCGCTTCCAGGCGGATCTTCCATCTGACCTTAGTAAGAGAGCTTTGAAGGGGTCTATACTCCCAAAATATTGGAAGGACGTAATGGAGGTTGCAGTCCCCTCTCGAAATAGTCAAAAATGAAACGAAAAAGATAGACGATATCAGATCGATAATCATCTCATTCAATGCACAGCTGGAATTTCAGACAACTCGATTTGCCTATTAAAACGCAATCGGCGTGCCACATTATATCTTGATGGAAAACACCTGAAACACATGATTTTAGCAAGTTTTCCTCCTAATCTGACCTAAACCTGGTTTTTAGCAATGGTAGGTTTGCCACTGTACTTTACTGCACCCAAAAAGTATGAAAACTTGGAAGAGTGGGAGCAGGAAAGGTAAACGTATAAATGAACCGCTAAAATCGGGTTTTCGGGTGCATTACCCTCAAGATATAACATGGCAGACCGATTGCGTTTTAATACACGAATCGAGTTTCAACGAATATTGGAATTTCAGCCGAGAAATGGATGAGGTAATTATATGTGCAGACGTCTCAAGATCTAAGTGCTTTTTGTTTGAGATAAATTACTGTTTTCCCTTATCATTCGACAGACTAGACTTTTTAGATCTTTATTAGTGCAGAGTGACATCACATCAGACCCAAAAAGATAAAAAAGATGGCACAGATGTCATATACGCACCACATTTGCACGTGTTTTTTTCCCCCCGCTAATTTGGCGAAAATTTTGTTTTTGAATCTAAGTTATAAATTGCATGCAATAACAGTACTTCATTTTCTATTTCAAAATAAAAATAAAATAACGTAAAAAAATGAAAGAGATTCTAGTATTTTAAAATGGGAAATAAAAATAATTAAATGATAATATGATATAAATGATATTGTATGTAATAAAAATAATTTAAAGAATGAAAATAAAAAATAACAGTAAATAAACATGAATTTAATAAAAGAAGAATCAATAAATAAACAGTTATAAATAATAAACTTAGTAAGTGACAAAACAGTAAATATAATTTTCACAATAAATCGTAAGCATTAATACTTACAGCCATATTGAATTCATGCAGTTGTATCATTTAATCAGCAAATTTCTCTGAAATCTATAATTTTTCCAATTTTATTTCCCTAACAATTGTTATAAATTTATTAACAGGATCTTCTCCTTGGCACAGATGTACAATCCCAAATTGGCGGGGGAAAACACGTGCGAATGTGGTGCGTATGTGACATTTGTGCCAAAAAGATTACAGCTCCCTCCTTCAAAATAGTCAAAAGAAAAAAAAGGTACTTTTTTTCTTTTCAGATAAATTCGTATTTTTCCCCTTATCATTGAACAGGCTAACCGCTCTCTTCTTTTTAGTTCCATATTCTATCCAAAGAAGTAAAAAGGGGATAATGGAGTCTATCAAAATCGTTCAAAATGAAATTGAATAATAGTGATTTTTTTTTCATTATGTTTGAGATAAATTTGAACTTTGTTTTCAGCAGCTTAACGAACTAGACATCCTGGTTAGAGACATATTAGCTCACAGAAACACCCCCATGAGGAGAAAAAGGCTGATGGATTTACAGGTCCACTTTTTATACTGTCGAATATGAAATGAAAAACAGTTGACGAGTTTTTTTTCCTGTTTAAGATAAATTTGTAATTTAGTTTTCTGTTTTATTAGAGATTAGCCACTTTTGACTTAGACGCCACAGTGTACCCAATGAAGGCGAAAGAGACTTTATTTTTAGTAATGGAGAATTTTTTTTATAAATTTTAATCTACAGTGATTTTTTTTAATCAAAAGAAACACTTTTCATCTCATTTCTGCATGGGGCAGCCTCAGGTTCAAACGCTGTCCCTCCCCCGCGCTGCATTATTCTGAATTTTAAAAATAAAGAGAAAAAATGTACTTCACAGCAAATTTTCTAAAACGGGGGGGGGGAGGGGATCCCTACTCGGCACTTATAATTTTTGTAGCAGTTTGTGTTAACTCTGATTTCATTTCAGATTGATAAGTTGGGTTCGGGTAAACTAGATTTCTGAAAAACAAATAGTATTTCAGTTCAAAGTACTACACCAGTAATAATAAACGTTGTTTTTTCTATGTGTACTGTTTTCTATAGAAATTGATATGTTTTATCTACGACACCTTAATGAAATTCAGATTTTTATAATGACCACTTAACGAAATTCAATTTTTCACCTGTCGTTTGACGAAATTTGCTTATTATTCCAGCAAACCTTTGACAAAATTCACGTTTTATTGTGATGCTTTAACGAAATTATCTTTTTTCCGCGGCTTTCGTGTCATATAAATTCACTTCGAAATCATTGTTAAATTTGCTGTTTTTCCATGATCTCTTGACAATTTTGTCGTTTTCTCGCCATCTTTTGACGAAATATCATGCTTTTCTGTGATCTTTTGACGGAATTCATTTTTTCGCTATTCTTCAACGAAATTTGTCGTTTTCTCGCTACCTTTTGATAAGATGTGACCTTTTTTCGCGACCTTTTCATGAAATTTGTCATGTTTTCGCAATCTTTTGACGAAATTTATCATATTCCCGCGATCTTTTACGAAATTTGCCATTTTTTAGCGAACGTTAGACGAATATAGCATTTTTTCGTGACAGGTGGTCAAAATGCGTTTTTTCGCGATCTTTTGTCGATTTCCTGTTTTTTAGCGTTTGACGAATTTTGTCGTTTTCTCGCAATTTTTTGACGAAATTCCGTTTTTTGCGATTTTTGACGAATTTTACCGTTTTTCACGATCTTTTTGACGAATTTTAACGTTTTCTACTGATTTTTTGACTAAATTCTGTTTTTTAGCGATCTTTGGTGAATTTTATTATATTCAATTTTGTCATGTACTCGCGATCTAACGAAATGTACCTTTTCTTCGCCATTTGTTTACAAAAAAGGCCTTTTTTTCGCGATCAGTTTAGAAAATTTGCATTTTTTCATGATCTGTTTCCAGAATTTGACTTTTTTGGCATAATAGTTAAAATTAGCTGTTTTTTCGGGATGTTTTTAACGAAATTTATCGTTTTTCAAAATGTTTTGACAAAAATTCTCGGATTTTTGCAAGCTTTTGACAAAACACCGCTTTTTTCGATCTTCTGACGCATTTGTCGTTTTCTGGCGATCTTTTGATGAAATTTGTCGTGTTCTCGCGACTCTGTTGAAATTTGCCTTTTTTTGCGATCTACTTACAAAATTTGAGTTTTTTTCATAATCTGTCATAATTTGTTGTTTTTTCGGGATCTTTTGACTAAATTTACCTTTTTCGCAATCTTTTAGCGCATTTTGCCGGTTTTCGCAATCTTTTGCCGAAATTAGGCGTGTTCTGATTTTTTTTATGATATTTGAATTTTTACGCGATCTGCTCACAAAATTTCAGGTTTTTTGGAATCTTAGTCAAAATTTGCCGTTTTCCACCATTTTTTGACGAATTTGGTCGTTTTTTCGCAATTTTTTTAAAACTAAATTTGCTATTTTTTCGAGATTTTTTTAAGAATTTTGTCGTTTTCTCGCGATTGTTCTACAAGATTTTCATTTTTGCGATCTTTTTTACAAAATGTGCCATTTTTCATGATCTTTTTTAGAAAATTTGCTTTTTTGCGATTTTATGACGAAATTTGCTGTTTTTTCGCGATCTTTTGATGAATTTTATCTCGCGGTATTTTGAGGAATTTGCCGTTTTTTCGCGATCTTTTGGCGAATTTTACCAGTTTATCACGATTTTTTGCGAATTTTCTCGCGACTTTTTGATGAAATTTGTTGTATTCTCTCGACAAAATTTGTCTTTTTTCGCAATCTTCTTACAAAATTTGAGTTTTTTTTTGGAATCTTTGTCAAAATTTGCTGTTCTTCCGGGTTCTTTTGACGAAATTTGTAGTATTCTCGGTATCTTTTGATGAATTTGGCCTTTTATTCACGATCTTTTGACGAATTTTTTCGTTTTCTCGTAGTTTTTGGAGGAAATTTGTCGGTTTTTGGTGATATTTTCACGAATTTTACCAGTTTACCACCATCTTTTGGCAAATTTCTTCACGACCTTTTGATGAAATTTGTGGTGTTCTCTCGATCTTTTCATGAAATTTGTCGAGTTCTTGCGATGTTTCAACGAAATTTATCTTTTTCGCGATCTTTTTACAAAATTTTAATTTTTTCGGAATCCTTTTCAAAAATTGCTGTTTTTTCGGGATCTTTTGACAAAATTTGCAATTTTTCGCGATCTTTTGTAGAATTTTGCCAGTTTTTGCGATGTTTTGCCAAAATCTATCGTGTTCTCGCTATTTTTGACGAAATTTCCCTCACAACACACGTTATCTATAAGACGTCGACTTATAGTATGAATACGTCTATAATCTCCATAATGTTATTTAGATGTGCATATCAGTAAATAAACAGACGTCGATCTGACATTCCAATTTAGATTTCTATCAGACGTCTGTGACCTGCAACAGACGATCTGTGGCTTTCACTCTTTTAACATCTAAAGGAAATCCTTTACTCCATGTCCTTAGGAAATACTCAAGACTGCATCCAATGGATTTGCGAATAACACGCGTTATGTATCTCTTATGGAAAAAATACTCCTGCTTCAACCGCAAGCGAACGGGGAAATCCGGAAGTACAAGCACGTGGTCTATGCTTGGAGGTCTTATAGATGTAGTCTTGTAGACTATCTGGATATAATCAACGTCTGGAGGAACTCAGAGAGATCACACATGTTATTTCTAATAGACGTAAAAAGAGAGTATCGTGGATATTTTTAGATAACCTATAGATGTTTTGGCCGTCTTGTATTTACAGCTTCTAGATGACTTATAGATGAATGTGTGCTATGTGGGTTGCCTTTTATTCGCGATCTGTTTACAAAATATAAGTTTTCTCGATATCTTTCTCAAAATTTGCCGTTTTCCCACGATCTTTTGACGAATTTTGTCGTTTTCTCACGATGTTTTGACGAAATTTGTCTTTTTTGCGAACATTTTACAAAATTTCCCGTTTTTCTTGCCGTAAATTTAAAAATTATATTTTTAACTTGATTAAATTTTAAAAATTGATTTTTCATATTGGAAAAGGTTACATTCTCTATCCTATAATACAGTAGGAAAGCAATTAATTAGAATGGTTGATTTTAAGCACAGCTGAGCGCCGCTAATCCGTGAACCTGTATTTCGCAAAAAAAATAAGAATGTATAAAGAATCAGAATTCTTAAAAAATTGTTTTAGTGGTGACAAAATTTTGAAATTTGATTTTTTTGCACCAAATTTATTCTTTTCCTTGTCTCTTTATTTATTAATATGTATCGTAACAGTCTTCTTTATAAATTAAAGTAATAGTACATTTAATTATTACATTATTTTATTTATTTATATTTATTCACGAAGTATTTGGAAAATACAGTTTGAACTTTTATGAAAAAATATTTACTTTTAATGAACGAGCTTAGACAATGTATTTAATTAATCATTTATTCTTTTTAAATCTAAATCATAACTATAAAATTGAAAAAAAAACATAAAAATTATTACATGTATTACATTCGAACTTTTATTAATAGGATATTGCAATATAAAAATTGTCGGTGGAGGCCACCATAATACTTATCCGTCATGGATATGCATAATATAATATGTTAAAATAAAACATGTGTAAATTATTTATAAAATGCATTGCAATTCCAAAACAAAATTTAAACGTATATTTAAATAATTTTAATAAACATAGTATTGTTTAATTTATGAATTGCTCATGAACCAATTTCGACAAATTATTTAAAATCCAAACTACTCACGTAGTACCGAATTGCGTAAAAGAAAAATCCTTTTAACTCAACAAATTATAATCATATTAACTAAAAGTTTACTGCGTCGTATTAAACATTTCATTTGCAATTAAATACATCTCTAAAGTAAAATTCGAATGAAATACAGGGTCATGAAAAGTCGAAGAATCACCAAAAACAGAATTTCAAATATCTCGGCAACTAATAATCCGATCGACTTCGCTCTTTATGCAAAATTTGAGTTATTTTATTATCTTTTACATCCACCTCTGAAAATAAAAAAAAATTTCGAAAAACACCTTTCATCAGAACGAATATTTCGAGAGTCCGAAAAAAATAGTTCCGGATAATCGAGTTGGCTGATATTAAATAGGCTTCGTCCCATTCTTGCATACTAAATATATACAAAATTTCAAGTCTCTATCTCAATTTGTTCTGGAAATGAGACAGAGACTTTACAGACAGACAGACACACAGACGGCATTTTCCCCCCTAAAAATATGTTTTTCGGAATATCCAGTGTCTGAAACGTGTAAATCCGACAAAAAAAATTTCGGTTTTCAAATTGATTGCAAGACTTACCGTATATGAATGATGGGTAAATAAAAATCTTAAACATCTCTGATTTTCTCCAATAGAGAGCGATACCACATATGCATCTACTGGTAATTGTTTTTTCTTTTTTGCAAAGAAATTATGAAACTAGCATTGAAATAGTAACTAAAATGATAAAATCAACATTTAAAAAAAATATTCATGATATTGTTATGATTTATGTCTTTCATTTTACTTACTCTCACATTTGTCTTTATTTTAACAAAATCCTCATTCTTTTGTTTAAAAAAAATTACCAGATTCTTCAATCTAAAATTTACTAAAGATTTTAATCTCTACCAAGAACCCAATTAAATTATAAGTGTAAATTTCAAATCTTTTTAAAAACTAATATTATTAGGACTATTTTTGTAGCACTCTGAAATGCTACAAGTAAGCTTTTAGTGTTCTTCAGTAGTAATAGATTGTAAAACCAGACATTTGCAACAAAGAATTTGTTGTAAAAAGTACTGGCAATAAAAATTTTGCTCCCTTGTAATTTTTCCTTCTTTTAAGAATTATTCGTAAATAGATTATTTAAAGCTATTCATTTATTATAACTTAATAATACTGAATTGAATTAGAAAGAAAACTTAAAAAAATGGTACTTACGTATTAGCGCCATCGCAGCAGAAGTTATGCTAATGCTCCAATAAATAGCAATATTGTTGTTTGCACGCGCACAAAAAATGTATTAAAAATGAGCCAAAAAAGTAAAACAAGAGTGAAAGTACTAAAAAATGGCGTCAAAAAGGAGAAGAGAGCAAGGCAACAAGGAATCCAAAAGATAACTGCTTGCGCGTGCGAACAACAACATTGCACTTTATTGGAGCATTAGCGCTACTTCAGCTGCGGTGGTGTTAATACATAAGTACCAAAAAAATATATGAAAGTCATTGCTTATTTCATCAGGCCAAAAATATAAACAAACCCTTAAAATTATTTATGTTTATAGAATTGAAGATAGAATTCAACTACATAAACGAAATGTCAGAATAAGCAACCATTGTTGTCTTTTAAAAGAAAAAAAAAAACAAAAAAACCTTATTGTTATTTTAAAAATAATTTTTACTTCATTTATGTATTAAAATGTGCTTTTTTAATTTATTTTTAAGCATTAACAATCTATTTTTGTTTAAAACATGAATTTAAAAAATTATAAACTAAGATTAAATAGACATGTCCTGAAATTCGCAAAAAGCCTGTTATTCGCACAACCCTTGGAACAAAACTTTACAGATTAGAGGCTTTCTGCTGTAATTGGTTTTTCTGGAAACCTGATTGTAAATAACCACGAATCAAACTTGTAGAAAGCACATGGCTCTACTTTTGTTTCAGATTTATAAAATCAAATTCAATCAAAATAAAGCATTAATTAGAATTTGAAAGGAGGTAGTACTGAATATCTTATTAATCCTACATAAAATTCAAAATCTGTTCTAATCTAAATTCTTTAAACAATAAGGATTTTCAAAACCTAAAATTTAATATAAAGAAAAAAAGAATAGAAGATTGTATGTAAAATTTTAAATAGTGTATGCTTAATGTTCAAAAGCTCAAGCTTTCAGATTAAGTAACAATAATAATGTATCAATTTCAAATAAACTAGAGGATACTAATAAACCTTTTATTAATTATTTCCTATCAGATTCGCCTGGCATTGCCCGAGCCAAACTTTAGATTTCAATCTCCGGAATCTAAAAGTTAGTGGTGCCTTGGTCGCTACATACCCATTGCTCCATGGATAATAATTACTTTTGCACGGTGGGCCCATAATGCAAAATGCCTGTAAACCTTGGAGCTCACGCAAGACCAGGGTTGACTTTTTATAGGTAAAAACATGCGGAAAAATGTGGTAAAAACCTAACGATATGACAATAAACTCTTAGTCCTAAAACTATATTTTAATACTATTGATAAAAAGTCTATTTTCATGTAATTGGTGTATATATATAACGAAAAGAGAAATAAAGAATTAGTCAGTTCTCTAAAGCTGCTGATACACTTTAATCATAGAGATATTATACATATTGTATAATTTTCCAAATCTATACCCAGGTCAAAATTTATGCTTGTACCAGCAACAAAAATATGCTAGACATTGCTATGTCTGCTACATTTCCATGCTATTATATGCTAGCTAGCATCGCAAGCTATATCGCTAGCTTGCACAATAAAAGCATGGCAAGCTATATGCAAGCATTTCATGCTTATTTCCAGCAAAATAAGCCAATACATACCATGAATTGTTGGAAAGTCTGCTAGAACCAGCAAATATGTAATGCTAGTTTATGCTATTTTACTTGTTGGGTTATAGCACTTGGTGCTTGTCTAGCAAACAAATACCAGCATGAATTTCGACATGGGTACAACAGATGTTTACTGTTTCACAAAGCAAGTTTACTCGTTTTCAAAGAGTTTCTATAAACAAAAAGACGTAGAAGTTAAAATTTGGAGAAAAGCATTAGGGGAGACTTGATACCTAGGCCTAAAACCAGATAAAAAATGCAATTAAGTCTCTGCAAATGGAAACACTAATAAAGTGATTCCCTATCAATAGTTCAGTCAACACAATTTCATGAAGTCATTTTTATTTCTGTTGTAGGAAAGAAATTTCTGTTTTCTAACAATCAAACTCCTTTTTGAGTAGGTAGTTTGTGTTTCATATTTTTTGCTAAACACAAATAAATTCCTCAATTTTATTGATATAATATACTAACATTCTTTACTGCTTATGTTCTGTAGTTTTAACCAAGTGAAGTTTCATTACATATAATTTGGCAATTCTTTTTCCCACAAATGCACATTGGGAATACATGATCCTCGTTGTATGGGGACACTTGATCACCAGGATCAAGTTTCCCAAAGTTAAACTAAATGCAATATTTTGTTACATTTCCATCCTCATTGCTACATTTAGACAATATTGGTATTGGTTAGAATATGGTTAGCTTGTTTATAGATGAATGACAAAAATAGAAAGCATATTGTGTATAGAAATCACGTGGTAAATGAATGCACCTTATTTTGTAAAATTTTTACAGAACTTCATAAAGAATGTAAGATATAATAAAAACAGTAAAGTGTCAATCATTAATGGATAAATGATAGCCATACAAACATTGTCAGCTCGAATTATATAAATATTTAAGAAAATGGAATAATTTTTTTAACACCGCCACCGCCCATTTTTCACATACTGCAGCCTATGTAACATACAGTATATGAATCACTTAAATATTATTTTAATGTGGCTACTCAAGACTGGATCGTCCGGCTCAAAGAACAAAAATTGATCAAACTGCTGAATTGTTCGAAATTATTTATCCTAAAGTCACAGTGCCAACTAACACAATAAATGGATTTAAAATTGCTAGCATATATCTCTCAAACAAGAATATTTTTTTCTGAAGATGGTTTTTATCATCTTTTATAACATATCAACTTTTAACTCCAACAAGAAGTAATATAATAATATTTAATTAAACATAGTGAATTATGAATTAACAGATAGTCGCTTAAATCACCCATTTGAGAAAATTCATTGTTTCATATTTCACATACAAGAGACTTTTCACCAGTGTGAATTAAGAGATGCTTGGTTAAACTAATCTTTTGACAAAATTTCTTGTTGCATATCTCACATGCAAAAGGTTTCTCACCAGTATGAATTAGCATATGTGTGCTTAAATTACTCTTTATAGAGAATTTCTTTTTGCAAACCTCGCATGCAAAAGGTTTCTCACCAGAATGAATTAACAGATGCTGGCTTAAATTACTCTTATCAGAGAATTCCTTGTTGCATATCTCACATACAAACGGTTTCTCACCAGTATGAATTAATAGATGCCTGCTTAAATGGCCCTTTTGAGAGAATTTCTTGCTGCATATCTCACATATAAACGGTTTCTCACCAGTATGAATTAATAGGTGTGTACTTAATTGATGCTTATGAGAGAATTTCTTGTTGCATACCCCACATACAAAAGATTTCTCAGAAGTATGAATTAAGACATGTTTGACTAAAGCGCTTTTCTTTGAAAATTTCTTTCCGCATATCTCACAAACAAAAGTTTTCTCACCAGTATGAATTAACAGATGTCTGCTTAATTCAAACTTTCGAGTGAAATTCTTGTTGCATATTTTACAAATGATAGGTTTTTTGTCTGTATGAATTAACAGGTGTTTGGTGAAACTGTTCTTGTAGAAGAATTTTTTATTGCAAACCACACATGCAAAAGGTTTTTCAACAGTATGAATTAACATATGTTTGCTTAAATAACACTTTTCAAAGAATTTTTTGTGACATATCTCACACATAAAACGTTTTTCACCAGCATGATTTAAGAGATGCTGGCTTAGAGGGTTCTTTAGAATTTCTTGTTGCATATCTGAAATGTGAAAGTTTTCTCACCCCTATGAATTATCAAATATCGGCTAAACTGACACTTTTCAGTGGATTTCTTGTTGCATATCTCACATGCAAAAGATTTGTCACCAACATGTATTAACAGTTGCTAGTTAAGATAGTATTTTCAAAAAAATTCTAGTTGCATATTTCACATACAAAATATTTATCACCTCTAGGAATTAAGAGATGTTATTTTAAACTACTCTTTTGAGAGAATTTCTTGTAACATATCTCACAAACAAAAGATTTATCACTACTATTAATCAACAGATGCATGGTTAAATCACTGTTTGGAGAAAACAACGCTGTTACATATTTCGCAGCATACATTCATTAGCAAGAATTAATATATGCCTGCTTGAATGACACTAATGAGAGTATTTATTTTTGCATATTTCAATCACTAAAGATTTCTCGTAAGTATAAATGAACAGATGGGTACACCAATGGATTTCTTTGGAGAAAGTCTTTTTGCATAACTCACAAATTAATGATCTTCTTTTGCTGGATGCAGAAGTTGCTTTTCCAGAAATCTCTCGCTGCACATTTCACACGTTAAAATTTGCTTTTCATGATGTAATGCATATCCACACTAATATGACTTTATTCGTCAGCAAAATAAAACCCTCATAAATCAACCAATTAATTTTATGATGATTCATGAAGGAATAAATTAACAAGAAAATAAACTTATGATGAAAAATTAAAATCAAAGAATTAAATAAAATTGCTACCACATTATTCGACTGCCAATCGTCTGATGTTAACAGAACCAAAGGTGTGTGAAATGTTTTTCCGAACAGTATAAAGATTAAATTATAAATAAATAGCAACACTTTAAAAAATTAATAAAATATCACAAGTAGTAATGAAAATTTATAGATTAAGTTTTAAAATTTTATAGCATCAGAAATAATGATAAATTTTACAAGGAATGGAGCGATTTTTTTTGGCAATGGAATTTGAGTATCCACATGTATGTTCCATAATGGTGTAGTTATAATTACACCATTAAAATATCACTAATTTCATTTCCTTAAAATTTCCCTAATATCAAAAAAGGTTATTGACAAGAAACATTAATATACACGTACACCGTTTTATAGTATTATGTATACATATAGATATGTATGTGCATACGTATATATATATGCCTACATATATAAATTTTACAAGGAATATACTACATATACTTCCTATATATATTTCATAGCTTTATATCTTCAAGATTCTTTATTAGCAATAGCTTTATATTTCTAATTTTATTATTCATTTCTTTAGTTGATAACATTTTTTTTTAAATCTCTCCAGCATCTTTTATCAATATATTTTTTCTTTTCTTTTTACTGCACCATCGACATTCGCACGTGTATTTTTCAAACGATAAATGAGAATTGAAAAATTTTTCCTACTCTCACAGATGATTTGAATTTGTCACATACCAGCTCTTAATGCATCGTAAAATATATTTTCTAGATGGGAGTTTTAACGACAAGATTTATAGAGTCACAGTTATGAAATTTGAGAAATATATATGTAAGATGTTTACAAATAATTTACATCAAGATTCCTGGCGTGGGTAACACCCTCCTTGCCACAAACATGTGAAAGATGCAGCAGTCCCTCAATGTATTAATTGCCCCCATTTTACTCAAAACTCATTGGTCAATTTTAAAACTTATTGAATTCAACTCTTAAATTTTTACAGTGAAATGTTTCATGAAGATCACAATACAGTAGACTTCCTCAAATTCGCACTCCTAAAATCCATAACACTCTAAAAACAGCACATAATTTTCGGATGTAAACAATGAAACAATCAGTTAAGATGTAGGTGCAAAATTGGATTTTTATAGTTTTATATCAATTATGTACATTTTTTTAATTTGCAATTTTTCTAAAGGTTATTGAATTCATGAAAAAGAAAAAATTATTTGTGAAAAAATTCAAGATATTGCTGGTATTATTGATAATCACAATCGTCTTATCAAATACATTTAGGTAAAAAATCAAGCTTTTTTGGTTTTTAAATCTGGCTAAACCTGAAATAAAGCTTTGTTATTTTATTATCCTGATGTGAATTAGTAATGTACCTTTATGAGGCAAGTTTCATTGCATAATTTAGAAAAAGCACATCTAATTTTTAAAATGCAAATTAAATTGTACGTAATGATTATTAACATGACATATGATTTTAGTATTTTAATCATTTTTAAAAAATTATCTAAATTTTTATTGTTTTATTTTCATATTTTAATATTTTAATATATTGTAAACATTCAATATATTTTTGATTTCATTACTAATTACATCAAAATTCCTTTTTAAAAAATGTAATGACCAGAAATCCGCAAAATTCAAAATGCACACAACCTATGGTCCCAAGCTGTGCGAAATTGAGATAGTTTACTGTGTTATCTTTTTCCCTTAAAGTACAGCAAGAACATTCAATACTTATGAAAAATACATTAACATTTATTTATTAAGAAAATATATAATAAATGATGTAAAATTGCATTGATGAGAATTAGAATATACATATATTTATTTGGAATGTCTGTGTTACTTTTCATTTTCATTAACATTAAACTATTTTTACATAAATGTAAATTTGAAAATAATAGATTTCAGAAGAAACAGATTATTAATTTTTTTTCTACTACAATTGTGTGATTTTAGAATTTTAATTTCATTCTTATTTAATTTAGATGCCTGGTAAAGCAAATTAGCATTTATCAACATAATTTCAGGGATCAAATTGTAAAACAGATTAATTCTTGAACTGAAAGTTAAAGCTTATTCAGTGTATTGTATAATACATAGCCAGCAAAAGGTCTTATTCACAAATCTGTAGAGGGGCAGAGACTTTCTTATCCAAAAATTTTTAACACCAAAAACTTTAAAAAGGTTCTTTATCAAATATTTCTAGAAAAAGAAAATTAATCCAATGTCTTTTAATATTTTTGACTATTTTAAAGGAGAATGTACCTCTCGTTTTTAAAAGCAGCATATAATTAAATTATTTAAAAATATAAAATAAAAGTTATCTTTGGGAACATAAATAACCTAGACTTGAGCTGTCTTAGGTTAACACACTCAACATGAATCATTAATTATCCGACAATGATACATTTATGACACATTAAAATTTAAAAAGTGGAATGGAATTTGCAACTTGCATGCTCTACTTAGAACTACAGGTTTTTAAATCTGGATGATGACAGAATTTGACATATTGTGACTAAATGCTTCTAAATATCCCCCCTTTCAAATAACTTAAAGCACATGACAGAGTGTTTCATGTGTTGATCGTTAGATTTTACATTACTGGCCAAAGAAGCTATGAATAAAGCAAAAAATCTCATTCTCATCTGTTAGTTTGTCAAAATCCTCATTTTCTAGGTGCATACAAAACACACAGGAATGATGGTATATTATGAGAATATATAAGAGGAAATTTTTGATAAAATTGCAAAAATTTTCCTTGATATTCCTTAATTGAAATGGTCGTCATTTTTTTATACAGTGTAATATATATTCGAAATTTTAATTAAAAAAAATTTAGAAAATGTAAACACTAAAAGTGCCATTATCTGAAATTAGACCCTAATTATTTAAAGGGTTTAAATATATATATATATATATATATATATATATAAAGAGAGAGAGAGAAAAAAAAATGTATATAGCAATGGATTTGGCTATCTCATAAAGTATCAATTATTTGCACGAGAGAATAAAAGAACTTATGAATGGTCAGTAGCGTGTGTAAAAAAATATTATTACATTATGAGTTTAATGGTTGCGTTATTAAAAAAAAAATCCTTAGAAATGAAAAGAATAAAATTAAGGAATATTGAAACCGATAATACATAAGAGAAAAGTGAAGAAAAAAGGTACTTCTTTATTATAGAAATCTTGCAATCAGAATTATGTCATGCTTGTAGTTACAGTTTTGACAAAACCGTTGGCGAGCTTATAAAGTGTCACGTATCAAAAAGGGCCATACCAAGTGCTCGGTATTTATTCAGTATTCGACCAATTTGCCGAGTACTAGGTATTTAATATTATAAATGAATAAAATCAATGTTTAAAGCACCAGAAGACTTCATATCTTATTGCAAACCAGTTTTAGAAGCCATAGCATGCCGCCATCATTATATTTTGCACTGGAGATGGCATGCTATGGCTACTGAAACTAATTTGCAAGAAGAAAGAAAATGTTTCGATGCTTTAAATGTTTTTGATTTATTTACAGCATTATTGAAAACAAAGGAATTTATAACTGATCTGTAAAAGTTATTTGAAAATAAATGTATAATATTTGAATTTATTGATAAAAATCATTTATTTAGTATATGTCTACAAAATATGGAAAAGTTAAAAAAAACACAAATGTAAATTCTTCCCTCCCCCCTCCCAGTTCACCTTATAATCCCCCTTTCATTGTACCACAGTCAAAATGACTGAAACTTTCCTTTTCCAAATAATGTAGCAATGTTTTAATTGGTGGTAAAACTACTTCTAATATGATCAATTCATTTAAGTTCATCCATTTTATGATTACTCTGAATGGTAATAACAGTTTCACTATACTTCACCGTAATTGTCATTGAGCTGCAGTAGAATTTATTTTACTTTCAGCACCATAAGGGCAAATACACACTGTATTAATTCATGCAATATTTTCAATATATAATAATTTTATTTCCATATTATACTTGATTACTCTTAATTTACTCTGGTAATTATTTTTTTTTCTTTTGTATCCAGGAAAGGAAACAACCATTAAAAAATTTAAGCATACAGCTATATATGGAGTGGTCAAAATGTCTCCCAATGTTTTTAGCTGTAGGCTAACATGCCTGAAACATCCTGTTAGATCGTTGCCTGAGAATAATAAAATTATATCGGTGTTATGGGAAAAAATGACTAATTGACATAGATAGATTCTATTTGTATCTATGAAGGCATTTTTGCATCAAAATGATGTTATATATAATTTATACATGACCCTACAATCATATGACATCATTTTGATGCAAAAATACCTTCATAGATACAAATAGAACATTTCTATATCAGTGTCATTTTTTTTTCAAAAACAAACATAGAATCTTATTATTCTCAGGTGACGAGATGATAAACCTGATTTTATTATAAGTTGCATATTGAGACTAATGCAAGCTACACTTTTAACATCAGTTTTCTGAATTATTCAAAATTACAGCAAATAACATCTAAAAATTTCATAGCAATCTGAATATATTTACAGAAGTTTGAGCACAGACAGACGACCATCCAGTCAGACAAACCGAATGTATAAACGCTGTTCAACTTTGTTGAAAATTGTTCAAAATGAAAGCAAATAATTTAAATCAGTTTGAACTGATAGGCATGACAAAGCACATGATTTTGTTTGGGCCTAATTTAGGGTTACATGTTTGGTGTCATCCCCAGCCACTATACTTCCTCTGTATTTTTTTTTTTTTTTTTTACTCTCTGGTTTGCCACTAAAGAAAACAAAAGCACATACCACCCCCAGAAAATAATTACTTTTCTCTTTTGAATGCCAGGACACAAAGTTAAATTTTCCTGCTATAACTGTCATCTCGATTTCTAGTGACTTTAAATAATGAATTATCTAAATTTTTTTGTGTTTCCTCGTCCTGTATCCACAAGCCGATGAGATATCTCACGATATGGTAGAGGCAGGGATGGAAAAATGGAAAAATTCTGCTTTATTTTCTCCAAGTTTTTACATTAGAATGTGAGAAATTGCATTGTATGGATAAAATGAGGGACAATGTATTGACGTTTAATAAAGATTGAAATTGGTGGAGGTAATATGTTATAAAAATCGATATTTGATAGATCATTCAGCTTATCAAAATACTTTTGACTAACGATAATCCGGTTTCAAACTGCAGTGACACAGGGTGTTTGTTTGAATGTATTTTATTTCTGATGAAATAAGTGAATTTAGATGTTTGTGTGCACCACATTATTAATTTGTTCAAAGATTTTAAGAACAAACTGTATGTTTATAACCGCTGAAAAGCATTGCCTACTCAAGACACTATTTTTTGGTGCATTTAAAAACTTCCTCACTAAATAAAACATTTTAAATTGTTCCAGGAACATTTTAAATTGTTCCTGAGATGTCACGATTCAAAAAGACCAAACTGTAATATTTTTCACTTTTTAAAGATGTTTGTGTGCACCACATTACTAATTTGTTGTAAAATATTTATTTATTTATTTTGTAATTTCTCTTTGATTTAAATTTTTTTTTTTTACGATGGAAAAAATGTTTGGTACTACTGGGTTATCCCGTCGACCAAAAAACTATCACCAAACAATAAGAATAAATGTCAATAATGGATGATCGTGAATGTCCCATTCAGTGACATTAAATCAGTTGCTTCCGGCTACCAGTTAAGGCACATTTTAAAAAATTGAGATAATTGGGGAAAATGTAGCTTTAAAAGAATACTTTCATCTGACATTGTACTACAAAATGAAAATAGATTACTTCCTGTCATAAGGCGACTATAAATTTTCCCTTAAAAATTGAAAAAACAGTAATAATCGGGTAAGTGGATAAAGTAACAGTAATAACCAGATAAGATTTCTATTTATTTTTTAAATCGTCTATATTTATAAAAATAACATAAAAATGGCTTGTATAACTTATAAATATCTCTAAATTAGGGGTGCACAACCTGTGGCCCGCGGGCCAAACTGATACCAGTAATTTTATGCAGAATAATTTTCTTTATAATAATGACAGAAACTTTGCTATGAAAGAAAACAAACGTCACTTTTGAAGTATTCTGGTGTCAAAAGATTTCCTGGCAAAAAGGTTGTGCATCGCTACTCTAAATAATTAAATTAATGTCAATAAACTATAAAAATTAAATATAATCTATGGCAGGAGACAGCAAACAATTAGTGGATTAATTTGCAAAATAATCACACAAAGTAAATGATCTGGTTAATGCTTTTTATTCTTTTAATATAATATAAATGAACAATTATAATAATAAAAGTTGATAAAAATGAATTTTTTTTATCATAATTAAACAAGAAATTATAAATTTAAATTAATTATTAATTAAAAAAATCTTTTTTTTAGACAGTTCCACAGATATGTTAATTTTAATTTAATAAAAAAATTGACAATGTATTTAATTGTTGCAAAATTAATGTTTAAAATGTAAATAATGCCTTAATTTTATTTACATTTATAAAAAATAAATGTAACTTTATCTGGTTATTGCCATTTTACATTTATCGAAAATAAACGTAAAACGGTAATAACCAGATAAAGGTACATTTTTAATGGGTTCTCAATAAATATAAACCATTTTTATATAACTATTTTTTTTAAAAAAAACAGGTTCTTATACCTAATTGAATGTAGTGAAAATTATTAAGCTCTAATCTGTTTTATTAAAGTAATGATAAAAAGACCTTTTTGAAAACTTTAAAATTAATTATGTGGTGTATTTAACTGTAACCGCAACTTAAGTAAAAATGTAAATAGAATGTTTTTATGTAAGCGGCAATTGTGTTCTATGCCGATTGTGTGTATCTGTGATCGTCTGCTGTAAATAATGTGTCCGTATTAAATAAGTTCTTTTAGTAAGATGAAAGTTTTATTCTTCCAAAGTATATATATCTTGCTAATGATGGTAAATCGATATTTAGTTCACATATTAAAATAATATGTGATATCTGGCGACGATGTATGGGATAAAAAGTATCGGATTCACGCACATTAGATGCCGAAGACTGCCAAGGTAAAAAATTCTTTTTGTATTTATCTTTAAAGAAGATTAAAAATGGAGCAGTTGGTTCAAAGTTTAATAGAACAAAATAAAATTTTATTAGAGAAATTAACCACTTTTGCCGATCCGAAAACGCAAGAAGCTAAAGTTTCAGTTCAATTTGAAAAATTTGATGAAACGAATGAAGCTTTTGATTCTTTTTTAGAACGCTTCGAAGCTTTCATGGATATTCAAAATGTTCCGGATGGCAAACGTGGGAAAGTTTTTATTTCTAGTTTGTCAGCAAAATTATATAATTTGTTGAAAAACCTGCTAGCTCCTGACAATCCTTCCGATAAAGATTACCTTATTCTAAAAAATACATTAAAAGCTCATCTCACTCCGACGCCGCTTATAATTCCTAGTAGGCATGTGTTTCTAAATCGTAAGCAACGGGAGGGAGAAAGTGTCAGTGCTTTTATGGCTGAACTTCGCTCCTTGGCAATTCCTTGTCAGTATAAACAGGAAATGTTGAGCACTATGTTACGGGATGTTTTCGTAAGCGGGCTAAGGGATAGAGCAATATTAGATAGACTTTTTGAGGAAGATGATATAGATATTGAGAATACCTTGAAAATTGCTTTAGCTATGGAGAAAGCTATGAAAGGGGCAAATGAGATAATGGGTAAATCTTTAGAAATTAAAGAATTAAGCGTGAGGAAAAATAATGAGCAGTCAAAATTTGTTTCGCAAAAGAAAAACTTTGGAAGACAAAATATTTCGGGAAAGAAAGTAAAAACGAGCTGTATACGGTGTACAGCAACGGATCACGATAAACATTCCTGCAGATTTAAATTAGCTAAGTGTCATTTTTGACAAAAAATCGGGCACATTCGAAAAGCTTGTTTTGCAGCGAATAAAGGGTTAAAAGGGAACACGGTAAAACAAAAGCAGGTAGATACCCTGTATTCTAGTGAAAATGTTATCCCAATGTATTCTTTTGATGTGAACTCGCTGAAAGAGGAGGAGCAAAGAAAACCTCCAATTATGTTAACAGTAAATATTGAAAATAAACCTGTGAGTATGGAACTTGATACTGGAGGGGCCGTCTCGGTAATGAGCATAAAAAAATTTCGTGAGATTTCGAAAAAAAGAATTCAACCCACAAAAGTAGTTTTTAAAACATACAAAGGTGAAATAATTGTACCTTTGGGTTTTGTTACTGTTGATGTTGAATACAAAAATCAAAAATTTAAATTAAATTTGTATATTGTTAAGGAAAATTTGGATACAATTTTTGGCCGCGAATGGCTATATAGTATAAATTTGGACTGGAATTCTATAAAAGCTGTAAGAACATCCTATGACTATAATTTGAGTAAATTGTTAGATGAGTATAAAGAGCTTTTTGACGATAAGTTAGGGGAAATTAATAATTATGAAGTAAAGTTGGAACTTAAATCTGATGTAGTGCCAAAATTTTGTAGAGCTAGACCTGTACCCTTTTCTTTAAAAGATAGGATTGAACAAGAAATTGATAGGCTTGAAAAGGAAGGCATCATAGAGAGAGTAGAGACCTCTGATTGGGCAACACCAGTTGTCCCGGTTGTAAAAAGAGATGGGTCTATACGCTTATGTGCAGATTATTCTGTTACCGTAAACCAAAATATTATGGTACAGCAACATCCTTTACCAAAATTAGAGGAAATTTTTTCAAGTTTAAATGGGGGTAAACATTTTTCAAAAATCGATTTTAAACATGCATATTTACAAATGAAAGTACATCCAGATAGTCAAAAGATCTTAACGATAAATACACATAAGGGATTATATGTATGTAAAAGACTTATGTATGGTTTAAATTCTGCTCCAGCAATTTGGCAAAGATATATTGATGGTCTTTTCCAGGGAATGGAAGGAATCAAAGTTTTTATGGATGATGTTAGAGTGACTGGATCAGATGATAAGTCACACTTAGAGGCCTTAAGAAAATTTTTTCAGAAATGTAAAGATCATGGGCTAAAATTAAATTTAGATAAGAGTAAATTTTTTCAAAAAGAAATTCAATTTTTAGGGCACAAAATTGATGCAAACGGTATACATAAGACTGATGAGAAAATTTCTGCGATTTCAAAAGCTCCTAGACCCACTAACGTACAGGAAGTACAAAGTTTTTTAGGGCTTGTTAACTTTTATGGAAAATTTTGTCCTAATTTGGCTACAATAGCGAATCCTTTGTATAAACTAACACAGAACGGTGTGAAATGGGTTTGGTCAAAGGATTGTCAGGAAGCTTTTGAAAAAATTAAAAATGAAATTTGTTCTCCGCGTGTCCTAATGCATTATGATCCATCACTGCCATTGATATTGGCAACTGACGCATCTCCTGTAGGAGTAGGGGCGGTTCTTTCCCACTCTTTACCTGACGGAACGGAAAGACCAATAGCTTTCGCCTCCAGAATCCTCACAAAAACTGAGCAAAAATACGCTCAGATTGATAAAGAAGCACTAGCAATTGTGTGGGCTGTCAAGAAATTTTATCTTTACCTAAAAGGGAGACGATTCACATTATTAACTGACCACCAACCTTTAGTAGCCATCTTCGGATCGAAGAAAGGTCTTCCAGTTCTGGCAGCCACAAGATTGTTACATTATTCTTTAGTATTACAATCTTTCCAGTTTGACATTAAGTATCGTAATACAAAACAACATGGTAACGCTGACTTTCTGTCTAGGCTGCCGTCCACTTCTGAACAGCTAGACGTTAAAGATGAAATTGATCTATTTCAGTTAGCACAAATCGAAACTCTTCCTGTCACAGCCAGAGACTTAGCCAAAGAAACTCTGTTGGATGCAGACCTCGCCCCATTGCTGAATATTTTACAGAATGGAGGAATTTTAAGAGGGAGAGAAGCAGAATATAGTCTACAAGATGGTTGTGTCATGTTAGGCCAGCGTGTGTGCGTTCCCAAAAAGTATCAGGCTCAGGTGCTTGAAGAGTTACATCATGGTCATCTGGGTGCTGTTAAGATGAAAGCTATCGCTAGATCGTATGTTTATTGGAAGAACATCGATAAGGATATAGAAAATTGCTCAAATAATTGTGTAGACTGTGCTCGATATAAAACCGACCCACAGAGAGTAAAGGTGCATTGCTGGGAGTATCCTAGTACACCGTGGCAACGTATTCACGTAGATTTTGCTGGGCCTATCTTTGAATATATGTTCCTGATTATAGTAGATGCTCATTCCAAGTGGTTGGAAGCTTATCCAATGAAATCCACCACAGCAACCAAAACCATCGAATGCTTAAGAGATTGTTTCGCTCGATTTGGATTGCCACTCATGCTGGTAAGTGACAACGGTCCACAGTTTACATCATTTGAATTTGAGATGTTTATGCGTAATAACGGTATCAAACACAAGACCACTGCACCATTTAAACCATCTAGCAATGGGCAGGCCGAAAGATACGTCTTTACAGTCAAACAATCTCTAAGAGCAATGCAATACAGGAAAGCTCCGAACTTCACGACACTTCATAGTCCAGCCATGCTTATGTTGAAGAGAGAGATTCGGACGAGAATCGATCTGCTGCGTCCTGATCTTAAGAGTAGAGTGGAAGAAAAGTTCGTAAAGGAACTTATGAATTCTCGGATAGAGGATTCCAAATTGGCGACAATGTCGCTGTACGAAATTACCGGCAAGGCGACAAGAGATGGAGGTTTGGAAAAGTCGTTAGAAAAGATGGACAGCTACATTACACTGTCGATGTAAATGGCCAATTGTGGCGTAGACATGTCGATCAAATACGGGATGGAGGAGACATAGAGGAAAAAGAAAGCGAGCTCCGACGATCCTTTTCAAAACCTGCCATTCCTGTGCAAAATGCTGATGTTCCGACAACTAGTGCTGAGTTAGCACAATCACCCACTAGTGTGGAGGCGGAGACGACTGATGCAACGCCAGTCTCAGTTACTACATCAGAGCATGCGCCACTCAGTGTCCACGGTTCAACTCCAACACCACAACCAGTTCGCCGATCTACAAGAATTCGGAAACCTCCTCAGCGATTGGACTTGTAGTAGAAGTTTAGGAAGGGAGGAGATGTGGTGTATTTAACTGTAACCGCAACTTAAGTAAAAATGTAAATAGAATGTTTTTATGTAAGCGGCAATTGTGTTCTATGCCGATTGTGTGTATCTGTGACTATCTGTGTATCTGTGTGTATCTGTGTAACTATTTTTTTAAAAAAAAACAGGTTCTTATACCTAATTGAATGTAGTGAAAATTATTAAGCTCTAATCTGTTTTATTAAAGTAATGATAAAAAGACCTTTTTGAAAACTTTAAAATTAATTACACAAATTTTAAAAATGTGCCTAACCTAGTTATTACCAGAAGCCACAGAAATATGATATACGTATTTACAAATACATTATTAAGTGATTTTTATTTTGACTTTTTATTAATATTCTACTAATTATTTGTTTTTTTATTATTCAAAAAAAAAAACTATGTCAATATGTATAACTTGGCTATTAGTTGAGCAGTTTGTATAATTTGGTGAAATTCATCAACAGGTAAAGGACAAAATTAGCACTAGCCACCGGCCACAGGGCCATTAAATGAGAAAAAGTGGCTCGTGAAAAATTGTCTATCAGTGGCCACTTCCTGGCCACTTTTTCAAATGGAGAGAATAAAATTTTCTTATATTTCATCAAAGATTCTATTTTTTTTCCAATATATTTATATTAACATATTTATTTGGGCTATTCAGTTTTAGATTAATAATTATTAAAATTTTTAATGTTTAGTATTTTTAAATTGAAAAATGGCTACTAGTTTAAAGAAAGTGTCTACTTAAAAAACTAGTCTCACCGGCCAGTGGCCGCTAAAGAAATTTCCAAATTTTGCCTTATATCAACAGGATAACCAAATAGTACCAAATTTTCTTTGTGTGCTTTAATTAACAAAAGAAAAAATAATATTAAAAATTTTATAAAATTAAAAAAGATTTTAAAACCAACCTCTTAAAATAAATCAAACAAAGAATTTGGAGCAAAACCTATAAAAAATAAAAATGAATTATTAAAAAAATAGAAAATCTAAGCAATGATAAGTAAATAAACTATATTATGAATATTATTATAACATTACAGTTTCTTGTAAGCTGTTCTAATCTATTTTGCTGTAAGAAAAAGGTTAATTTAATCAGCATAATTGGTGTTATTCACAGTCAAATGTATCTGACTTGGCACGGATACTGCATCGTTAATATAAGTTGCCATCTTTTAAATAAATTGTATCATTTATATATTTTTTACTTCAATGCTTTTCTTACAAACAAACAATTGACGGTAAAATTTTTCTACTAAATCCTCCAAAAATAAAAATTTTCTTTGATTTTAAAATACTTTTAAGAATATAAAAAAATTATGTTCACAACCATGAAATTATAAAATTTATTATATAAAAAAAAGGTTACTTAAATCAAAGCATATTTCTTATACTGTATTTTACTTACAGTATATATTAGTTACTTATAGGGAGATTACTAGGAAAAGAAAAACAAACAAACAAAATATTTTATTTATGTAAACGAAAATATTTGTTTTAAATATTATGTTAAATTTTACTTTTGATACCTATAAGGTCTTAAATATTCAGTTTATCTGTGAGCCGTCGATTTTAGATTACCATAAATCCAAGCAAAAATGATCGAATCACAAGTTCCAGAATTTTCAGTTGAAGAATAACTAAAGAAAAATACCTTATCATTAATTTATTTGAATAAAGAGAAAAGGTCAGTAAACATATTTGAAAGAAAAATACCTATTGTTGCAATCAGTGTAAGCTCATATCCTCTTTTTTATCCGAGACGCCAACACAAAGAATGAATCAAGAATCGCAAAAAGAGTCGTACATGAATAATAGTGATTCTTTAGTTTCTATTAATTCTATCTATCTATCTATCTTTAAATTCTTTATATCTAGTTTAGTTCTATTAATAATGATTCTTTAGTAAAGCTTGTTTTTTGTAATAACTGTCTAGTAAACAGTATTACAACCAGTAATAAAAAAAAACATACTACTGATATAGCCATTGCAGCAGTTTAATTAATAAATAATAATAGTAATGACAATAATAATAATAGTAAATAATAATAGTAAATTGTGACACTTAAAATTGTTAGTCATTATCACTGAGCTCCAGCTCAGTGGTCATCTTACGATCTAATCACAAGTTCTAGAATTTTCAGTAGAAGAATAACTAAAGAAAAACACTTTATCATTAATTTATTTGAATAATTAGAAAAAGGCTAGTAAATATATTTAAAATAAAAATACCTATTGTTACAATCAGAAATCGGAGTATAAACTCATTTCGTCTTTTTTATCACAAACGCCAACACAAAGAATGAATCACGCTAAAAAGAATCATTCATGAATAATGAATATCTTGCAGAAATAATTTTAACAGACTATTTATTTATAAAAAAGAAATAAAAAACATGTATTTAAATTCACGAATCTATTTCTTAAATATCCTCTGAAGTAAGAAATTTGATTTTGGAATAACTAAGAAAAATCTAGCTTTGATTCTTTGGTAAAGCTTGTTTCTTTTAATAGCTTATCTGGCAAATAGTATTATAACCAGGTGATTAAAAAAATATATACTACTGATATAGGCATTGCAGCAGTGTAATTAATATATAATATTAATAATTAGTATTCACAAAATACATGAATCATTTTGAATGAATCATCTTGTAATTCACGACTCTTTCTTCTATAGGTGTCTTGTCTCTTTCGTTCTGAGTAATATCAGATATCTTTTAAAACTTAAAAATTTATAGTATCAGTAGGCTTCTCATATAAGCCAACTTTTCATTTTCTTCTCAGATTGTACCCAACCATTTTACTAAAATAAGTTAATGTTAAGGTAGGATAGTTTATTTCGTTAATATTCAATTAAAAATTCTGCAATTTGCTATTTGATAATGACAACACGAAATTTCTCAACTTCCTCGTGTGTCTCAACTTTCATTTTTGACGGCTTATCACCGAATCATTTTAAAGCCTTAGTAGAATGTTTTTTATAGGAGATAATTTCTTTTATTATTATTATTTATTTTTAAGTACTTTAATTTAGAAAGAACAAATGAGTTTGAAAATATTTTAGCATTTAATTTAAAAACACTGTTTTGATAACTCATAATCTGAATTTAATTGTATTCTATTAAAATGAAAGTATGTTTTTTTAAATGATTGATCGCGTGATGAAGTGCTTCTATAAAGTTTATCAAAACTTACACAAAAGACCCATACACTGAAGAAACTAAGGCTGAGTCTTTGAACAAGCAAGAGACACTTGGTATTGTTGAACTTTTCTAAGATATAAAAAAAAAATTGTTGTTATTTTCTGTTTCTTAAATTTTTGCCATGCCTATTGTGAATATATATGGAATTTGGATTAGTTTGATCAAATGCTTGATTCCTTTTAATAATCAGATTTATTTAAATGCATTTTTGGTATGAGTTTTGTGTTCAGTACTTCTGTATTTTGTGAAGTGATAGCCTGAAATATAGAAGTTAAGATGCGATCGCAGTTTGCTCTCCTTCTTGGCTCAATTTTCAAAAATTGCCAAATTGGAGCGTTTTTGTGTCTTGTCTCCAAGAGCAACTTGCTCAGAAAGACACTAGGCAAAAACGCACTTTCCAAGATGGCAGTAATCAAAATAAACAAAAAGCACGTAAAATACAAATGCAAAGACAAAAAAAGGAGAATTTTTACTTACCCAGAGCCGCTGTTTTGCTCTTGTGAGGGGCTTTTAGATCGCTTTTAGAACCCCCTGCTTTTTAGATCGGTTCACTGGTTCTCTGTGGCTGCAGGATCCTTTTGCTACGGAGTATAGACCTTTCTAATGTCTAAGATAAATTTGCAGAAAGTTGCATCACTAAACTGTGATTGTTCTTCCTCCTCTACATATATATTCGGCTAGATATGAATCAAAATACTTCGCTATGTACAGAGTATTCTGCAATTTTCGTTTAATTGCCGCCCAAGTGCCCTCAATGGAATTTGTGTGGTTTCAGGGTGCACGTAATGCAGACTGGGTGACCCGTACGTGCTCAAATCCTTCATCCTCTAAACAATCGTAGGCCTTCCAACAATCTAAAAGTATGGCGGTCCCTAACAACACCCATTCCTCAATCATGGGAAGCAAATTCTCTTTATTACGCTTCAGAACAACCCCCAAAAACCATCTATTCGTCCTTCTTTCAATACCTCCAAACACCCATTCTCCTTTCACATGCCTCCCTCTTCCATATTTCATCTTTCCAAACTTACTTTCATCAATCTCTACAGTCACTCCTACACTACCCAAAGGCTCACTCTCTTCCATAATCGCCATCTCACACACTTCCCTACAAAAAGAATACCAATCAGTTGCGGTATTACTCGCCACATTCAAATCAGCTATACAATATTTCTCCATACATTCACCAAACCACATACGCGTCACATTAATTATCTTGCATAAACCATCTATTCTACTCATGGAAATCTACACGTACCTTTCCTTACACTCTGAGTTATTTCATGCTTGTCAACTTCTCCTTGCACATGACAACGCCATTCATAGCCATCATTCAAATTCTTGTTCACCGTTAGCTGCATATCCCTTCCACACCTAGAACATTCATATCTGAGTGACATCAAACCCTCATTTACACACCAGTCAATCATATACTTTTTGCAGCATACTTTCAACAGTGTAAACTATCCATTAGAATACTTTACTTCCTCATTCAAACAATCAACAACTTCCATAGTAGTTACTGAATCGTATCTAACTAAATATAAAAAGAGGAAAATGCAAAAAAATTACTCATTGAATGCAAAAGGCAACGCAAAAAACAATGCTATCAGGAGCAATTTCTAAGCGGGAATAACTGTTTTCAAAATTTTTAATGCTACCTTTCTCTGTTCTCTTCTTTCATCCTATAAAAAACATGCAACAAAAAAGAGTGTCCAATCAGGAAACGGCTTAGAAAACGGTAGAATACGATTTAAAAAACAGACTTTAAAATGGAACACTCCTTAGGGTTGCCATATTGAAGCATTTATCGCACCAAATAAAATTCGCCTTGGCAAAGGAGAGTAAACTGCAATTCACCCGAAGTGAACAGTTTTTCTGTCATTTTGTCAGTAAAAATGGATATTGTTGAAAATTTGTTTTAGTAGATTTTGCGTACATTGAAGTTTTTTTTTTTTTTTTTTTTTTTTCATATTAGTATATTTAGTACTTTTAAATGTCTAAACAAAAAATTACTTCTTTTTAGGCATTTTTATGAGACTTTCTTTCTATTAAGTCTCAAGCAAACCTTGCCTTGTCCCTTTCTCCCCAACTTTCTCAGCTAATCTAAGTTGGTTATGCAATAGATTTAAATATATCTTATTGCATATTTTAATTAAATGTAAACAGGTGCTTCCCCAGCACTAAATTTTTCAATGTCTTCTTATTTGACTTTATATCTTGAGCTTTATTATTATTATTATTATTAATGATAATCCCCCCCCCCCCAATCAAGAAAATTTTCTTTTAGAGTTTGATTGAAATCTTAAAGGTCATTTTATGTTATTAACTGTAAATCTGCGTTTCTCAAAGGAAAACATTTTTTTTTCTAAATATTACATATTTTAAATCCATTTGTCTTTTCCAACATAACATAATTTGTTTTCTTTATACCTTCAGATAGCATGACATTTGCATTCTACGTGTATACTAACATGGCTTAGTCTAGACTCACTATGTCTCATGGTCACTGCTGAGATAAGACTCAAAAATAGAAATTACTTGTATACAATAATTTAGTACACTTAAATTACAAAAATGAGAAAATATTATAAAGATTTGTTCTAAAAAACCAATCGGTTTAAATTATGCCAACCTAATTAGTACCAAAATAAAATCATAATGCAAAATCCTCATTCCCAATGTAAGAATGCAAGAAAAACAAAGGCTTAACCCTATAAACACAGAGCAGAAATCTTCCAATTATTTATTAGCATACATAACAAAAAGAAATCAATGGAGAAAATTATTTAAGAATGTTATATTCGAGGCTTTGAGGAATGATCAAATCCTTAGTAAATCTTAACTAATCAAGCAATTTAAATAATAAAAGTGCATTTTTAACTCGTGTTTGCCCTTCTGCTATGAATGTTTTACAATTAATGTTATATATATATATATGTATATATTTAAACCTTTAAAAAAAAGGTAGATATAAAAATTATTTTTTTATAACCAGCTAATTTTTAAAAAATTGGTTATTCTGCCATTTAGACTTATAGTTTATATGAAAAGCTGGGTTGATTAAAAATATTTGTCATTTTAGAAATTTATCAATTCATCATTTTTCTACAACTTAGCTTGTAGCTTCTGCTTAACTTGGATTTTGCATTTTTCAATATGTAAAATAAAACATAAAAAAACCAGATGAAAAAAAAAACAACATGGTTTAAAAAAAAAAAAAAAAAAAAAAAAAACATTGGTTTAAACCAAACAACCCTGATCCTACCATTCACTTACTTTAGCAAAGAGGATGGATCACAACGTTTATGTTTTAAAAATTACCCATTATTAGAATCAGAGGATACACGTTAAATATTATATATTTTTTTCTTTAGGCAAAGAAACGCAAACGGTGTGCTTGAATCACGATGGCTGAACTAAATGATAGATGAATCAAATCAAAGGTACTTGATTCACGAGAATTAATACCACTTATAATGAATAATTACGTCATTCCCGATTCATTCTTTTATTGGCGTTGTTGTCTTATTCGTTCTTTATAATATCAGTTAACATTTAAAACATAAATTTATTGTATTGAATTTCTTGATAATGCTAAGATAGGGTATTTACTTAAGTTTCTATTCAACTAAGTACTTTACAATTTGCTGTTTGATAATGATAGATCGAAATATAATGTAACGCAATTTTCATTTTTGCTGAT
Organism: Maratus speculifer; assembly: GCA_964019185.1. NCBI lineage: Eukaryota > Metazoa > Arthropoda > Arachnida > Araneae > Salticidae > Maratus > Maratus speculifer. The sequence continues at coordinate 358,579,471 of OZ025296.1, forward strand.
CAATTATCGAGTCATTATGAAAATGTTTTTTTTTTTTTTTATAACAGATAATGCCGCTTATTATTATTTATTTTTAAATAGTTTTCTTTAATATTATTCAAATTTTAATTTAGATACAGCAAATTAGTTTTATTGTTATTTTTTTTTACATTAACTTTTGAAGCATTTTGTTCTCATCAACTGAATTGGGTTGTTTTTTGTTCAGTTGAAACTAAATATTTAAACAATTGATTGCATAATGGAGCACCTTTAATCTGTTAATCGAAATTTACATATAAAAACACATAACTTAAATGGACTCATCACTCACTTGAAAACACCCTTTCCACAATGTTAATCCTATGAGCAGGTTGTTTTCTCATTTCATATTTAAATATAAATATTTTTTAAACAAATTTTTTGGAATGGATTGCTGAATTCCATCTTTAATATGACAATTTTTGGTACTACTTGGTTATGCCATAGACCAATTTCACCAAACTAATAGCCAAATTTTACATATTGTCATACAGTCAAAGATCTATAATCTGCACACCCATAATTCACTGTTTCCTAATTGTTTTCTCATTTTTTTTAAATTTTTCTAAAAAAAACGATTTTGGATCACTAATTTGTAAATTTTTTAACTGTTTATTTCATTGTTTACATTCGTAAAATAACGTGAATTATAGAAAATAGTGGATTATAGGTGTGCGGATTATAGATCTTTGACTGTAATTTATATTTTAACTAGTGAAAACACATATAATTAGTAGAATAATAGTAAAAATACCAATAAAAAGTCGAAATAAAAATCACTTAAAGATATTTTAAACATGTGTATCATATTTAATGTCATTGAATGTGACATTGACGATTATCCTTTATTGGCATTTAATCTTATAATTTGACTATAGTTTATTTGTCTATGGGATAACCAGTAGTACCTAGTTTTTTACTTTTTTGATTTTGGTTGCAGATTGTCTTAACCTGTAACAGGTATTGCCGATCTCACAGACTTTTAGTAATTATTCAATATATTGCCCCTATTTTTTTTCTTTTGATCGATTGAATGATTTCTTCTGCCATCTTTTGCGACCTTGGAAAACCTCCCTTAATAGCTGAAAGTTTTTGCGTGTGGTTTTATTTTTATGAGAGAGATCTAGCAGATTGTGCTGTACCTTTAATGTTGCACTTTTTTTTCAGGTGTCAGAGAATGTCGTTTGAAACTCGGACTAAGAAGTATTGATACTACTTGGTTATCTTGTTGACCAATTTCACCAAATTATACATGTTGACATGTTTTTTATTTTAAATAACTAAAGAATACAGAAATTAGTAAAAATGAATAAAAATACATATAAAAAATTTAAATAAAAATCACTTGTTGACGTTTATACACACATTTCGTGTTTAATAATACTGAATGTGGCATTCAGGATCATCTATTATTGGCTTTTAATCCTGTAGTTTGGCAATAGTTTTTAGGTCAACACGATAACCAAGTATTATGAAATATTTTAAATCCCTCTGATGCAGAAACAATTCAAAGACTTCTAGACGAAGCAGTTAGTGATTTTTTATGGATGAAGATGAGTGTGATAAATAATTCTGTTTTGAAAGTTCACATTCCACCGGGAGTGAAATTTCTGAATTCGAATTAATGTGACTGGTGATTCAAAAAATAGTTGCTCTCAGTATTCCTATGGAAAAAATCATTTTAACTGGTAGTTTATTGCTGTCGTTTGCTGTCAAAAACTTATATGTTTTGAATGTATCAGAAAATTTTGTCATGAATATGGTAAGAATATTTTAAATAACTTCAGTATTGCATGAAACATGAATATATATGTATATTTTTTACTGCACCAACTTTACGCTGACTTACTGTTGTGTAAATTTTTTATGTAATTCTTCCAACCTTTAATATTTTGCTATTAATTCATCCATCTCAGTGTGACAGGATAACGTATAAAAATAAAGTAAAACAGGGTAATTTTCATTCATTAGGAATATAGTGCATTTCAAGTGGTTTTTGGTCAAAAATCTGTAATATTGATTCCTCTATGCTGCATTCATATTTTTTATAAATGATATAAATTTAACTTGTATTCAAAATATACACATTCTCATGAATATGTAGATTGTATTTTGTCATGGATATTTTAATTATAACATAAAAAAAATAATAATAATAAAGCATGGTTTGGGAGATCGTACTGTACTTTTAGTGTACCAATATTTCACCGAACTTTTTACAGGTTAAAAAGGGAACATGCATTTTCATTCATAAGTTTAAAAGATTTTATGAATTTTTTATTGTGCAATTGTTGAAATAAGTACAATAATAATGAATTGTATGGATACAATAGTTGTAACTTAATAATATGACTGAACTCATTCTGTTTTATGAAGTTACCATACATTTATTTCTGAAAAGATACTGCTGATCTGACAATCTTTTTATATATCTATGTAACACAGTTTTTTTTTTTTTTTTTTTTTTTTTTTTTTTTTTTTTTTTTTTTTTTTTTTAAGGTATTTGAAATTTTGTTCTGAAAAAATTCTGAGACATGTAAAATTACTTAAGGAATGCTCAAAAACATTTTTAGGGAGATTAGACTTTCCATTAAATAGAAAAAAAAATTTAAACTGCAAAAGTTGTCAACTGTGTACCAGTTTCCCCTATAGTAAAATCTGTCAAAATGGTGATTATCTTTAACAGAAACCTGCCTTGAACAGAAGCATTGCATTGTCTTTATATGGATTGCCATACAATTAAATTTGCTGAAAGCCTGGCAGTAAGTGATTTTTTATCACGTATTAGCATTTCCATCGCAAAAGAATTTAACAGTTATTTATAAACACAGTGAAACATGTAAAAGCGGAATCTTTCTATAACGTAATCCTGTCTAAAATGGAAGTGTTTCAGAATACCGACAATTCATTACACTTCTTTTAATGGAAGGCTAAAATGATATATTTTTTGCCAGCTCCTTTTCAATCGCATCTTGACAACATTGACTGTGTTTAGCCAGGCCAAAATTAATTTATTTTTAACACACTTATAAATACTTTTCTACTAAAAAGTATAAATTTATACTAAATTTTATCAAAATCAGGGGTCTTTATAATTGATAGAATACATATGTGAAGACATTATGATTGAAAAGAAACTATAAATATTCAGAAGACTCTAAAGTTATGGTTTGGAATTCTTTGTTGTATATGTACACTAGGGTGGAGTGAAAAATCGAAAGTTGGAATTTTGATTTTGGATAGCAGCCAAAAGTTGCCTTTTAGTACCTCTAATACACGTGCAAAATTTCATGAATTTTGAAAAACGTCTTCAGTCCCCTACCAGGACATTTATATTTTCATTGAATTATACGATAGATTCTTTCCATAAACTGTACATAAACAGGATTTTTTGGCAATCTCGTTTGATAATTTTATATTTAAAATGCTTAGTGTAATTCCTTTCATCATTTTCAAGCTACTTACTTTCTTCTATCTTCAATAGAAGAAAGTATTGTAATCGAAATTTTTTTCGACTTCCGGTTTTCGACGGATTTACACGTTTTAGGGGTCAGAGATTCCAAAAAACATGTTTTTACAAAATGTCTGTCTGTCCGTGTGTGTGTATGTGTGTGTGTCTGTATGTCACCATTCTACCATCAAAAAGTGTATGAAGTTATGCATAGAATTGAACCAAATTTTTTGTGAATGTTTTTGGCTGTGGCAAGCAGGTCCTCCTTCAGTTTTGAAATATTCCACCAGAAGGGGGCGCTGCAATCGCGATTTTTGTGCCATTTTCAATATTGTACCGACCAAAAGTATATGAAGTTATGCATCGAATTGAACCAAATTTCTTGTGAATGTGTATGACTATGGCTAGTTGGTCCTCCTTGAATTTGAAAAAAATTCGCCGGAAGGGGGCGCTGCGATCGCCCTTTTTGTGCCATTTTCAATATTGTACCGACCAAAAGTATATGAAGTTATGCATCGAATTGAACCAATTTTTTTGAGTATGTGTATGACTATGGCTAGTTAGTCCTCCCTGAATTTGAAAAAAATCCGCCGGAAGGGGGCGCTGTAATCGCGATTTTTGTGCCATTTTCAATATTGTACCGACCAAAAGTACATGAAGTTATGCATCGAATTGAATGAAATATTTTGTCTAAGTGTATGGCTATGGCTAGTTGGATCGCCCTGAATCTGAAAAAAATCAGCCGGAAGGGGGCGCTGCAATACCGAATTTTATGCCATTTTCAATATTGCACCACATAAAAGTGTATGAAGTTAGTTCTAGAACTGAACTAAACATTTTGTATATGATTATTTTTTGGTAAGGCAAGTACGTCCTCCCTGAATTTGAAAAAAAAAATCTGCTTATCATTCTATTGTCCATCGGCTCGTGCAGAGACGGAAATTCGTTTTTACTCCGATTAATTGATTGAAGCAGAAATTTAAGATGAAAATCAAAGTTGGTAAGGTATTGAATTAAAATTATTAAAGCATTAAAATGAGTAACTATATTTTTTTAATATTAAAATGTATGTATGAGATAGAAGAAAGTTTTGGGATTGGCACATCCAACTAGTTTTTAAATATTTGAAACGGTTTAATGTGCTTTAAAAGTTGTATGTTGTCATTTTTACAGTTAAAATGAGTACGTGTGTAAGCAAATGGAAGATTACCATTACTACAAGTTGGTGATTCTTCAAAACTAAATAAATCTATTTCGCCAACAATAGCAGAATGCTGCAAAATATTATTATTATTATACAAAACAATAAATAAAACACAGCAGTAATTGTAAAGTTTCGCCAAAATCAGAAGTAAAGAAAAAATCCTAAGAGAAAACATCGAAGGCATCAATTATTATAGTTTCCCAAAGACGTATTGATCAAATGATTGAGAACAATTTTTCTGAATATCAGAAATTTATTCAATTCCCCAAAATCAAAGGAAATTAAGGAAAATTGGAGATATATGGAAGGACTAAAAGTGAAAAACATAATCCCTGATTTTAAGAGTCTAATTAATTGTATTTGGCACACATTACACCACTTTTGGACCAGGAAAGAACATTGCAGGAAGTATTAAAATATTGCACTGAAAAACAATCAAACCTTTATAAATTTATGGTAATAGGTGGTGACGGAACAACTGTAAACAGTAAGATAAAAAATCATGCCAATAGATTTTTAAAACTAAGAATTAGTCGTCCGTTGTAGTGGTTAATATGACAACTCTCTGTAAACGAATTGCCACTAAGTCATTGACCTGGATAAACAAAATAAAGGCTCACGAGTTTTTACTGTTTTAACTGGAAAGTCGTAGGATCAATGTGAATAATAGACAGTTATGGAAATTAAAAAATATCTTCTCCTATCACAGAGCATTGAACTATGAAGACTTAAGTGTAGACCAAAACTATTTTTTGACATGTGTCAAACATTTGCATCTGATTAATGCTCCTCAAATCTGATAAATCGTAATCCAGCAAGAATGTCGCACTCTAAATTATTGACAACTGCCAATTGATTACTTGGTTTGCAGATTGGAAGTCAGAATTCATCCCAAAATCTGAAGATTATGGCTGAATTTGTAATGAAAGTACATTCGTCTATGTTATTTCACTTAAAGAAAGATTCTTCTTGCAAATATAGAGTCAATTTTTTAATACATAAACAATTAAGTTGTTTCGTCATTTCAGGGAATATCCAAAGAAAATTCTCAATCCCGTTATTTAACAAAACGTATACTTCTGTCATTGAGATGAAAATTTACAGGAATGATAACTGATAAAAAAAATCATGTTGGAGAATAACGATTCCGAAGAATATGGAAGATGAAGGATATTATATGTTCTACAATAAGACAGTTTCATATTCCAATATTCTAATATTGAAATTCAGTGTTATGAACTATATAAACATTATTAACTGGCAAGAATGTGAAACCACACCACATTCTTAAAATAATACCAAGAGAAAAACTAGAAATTCTCACAAAAAAAAAAAATTGAAAGTCCCATCTTTTCAATTGAAAAAATCCCCTTATAGATTCAAGTATTCGAAAGATGAATAAACTTAATTGTTGAAGCGCCATTAGCGACTGTAGTAGTAGAAACAAGAACCGGATATATATGAGCAAAAATCAGATCACGAAATGTGTTACCTAATTTTGATAACAAAGACCAATATAAATTAGAGTGAAACGTTTTACAATACATCTTATATATTATTTTCATTTCATTACTATATATTAAGAAAACTGCATTTCCTTTATATTTAGAGAACTATCTTTCATGCGCATTCGAAAAATAAAAGTGAAATGCATGTGTAATTATTGTGTTTTCTCTTCTTAGCGACAATACGATTCACATTTTAGGGTTTTATTTGCGATTCAAAGAGTTAAAACGCAACGATACTTAGATCGTTCACAAGTAATATTCTAAGAAGTCATTTTTGTGGGTTATTTTACTGAAATCAGAAATTTAATTTAAAAAAAGAAGTTATTTACACTACATTGTGAAATTTTGATTTTCACATATAAAGAGCATAATCTTTAAGAGCTGGTAGGGGACTAAAGATGTATTCCAAACGAAATGAAATTTTAACCTTATATTCAGTGTGCCAAAAGGCAACTTTTTAGACCTATCCAAAGAAAAAATTTTTGGGGTCTTTTTCACTCCACCCTAATGTACACCACTACATGCACCACAAGTTAAAAAGATTATATGAAAGTATAAGAAAATATCAACATCAAACTAGAATTTTTCATTATCTACTGCTATTTACTTTTGAAATCGAATAGAACTAAATAGATTGGTACTACTTGGTTATACTGTCGACCCAAAAAATATCGCCAAACAATGGAATTAAATGCCAGTAATGGATGATCATGAATATCACATTCAATGACATTAAATACAATACACATGTTTAAAATGTCATTAGTGATTTTTATTTCTACATTTTATTTGTATTTTTATTAATATTCTTCTAAGTATTTCTTTTTTTGTTATTTAAAATAAAAAAAATGTTTTCAATATGTATAATTTGGCTATGAATTTGGCAATGTCTGTAAGTTTTGCAGAATAGAGCAATTCACATCACGTGGCTTTTACTGGAGAACAATGAAGAAAGCTGTAGGACGCACAAACACAAAAAGCATTGATAAAGGTAGCGAAGGTTGTCCTACAGCAGCAGCAAAAACCTGTTCGTGACGTCACCTTGCACAGCTCTATATGATAACCAGGTAGTACCAATAGATTATGCATATTTAATAATTGAAATTATCTTATATAATACTTCAGAACACTCGGTAATAAGGAATCTGTATTCTGGTAATTTATATTAAAAAAAATAATAATATAAAAAAGGACTGATTAAGATCCTAAAATTAACCATGTTGAGAATAAAGTTAGGAAGGATATAAAAGAAGCGTAAAAAAGAACAATTTAAAGATAAAAATTAAATAAAAATTGAATTAGAATTTTGAAAATTTTATTGCTATTTAAAAGAGTGCATATTGATTCACTAATTATTGCATAAATTGTTCATAATACTGTTTTATAAGATAGAATTGCTGTTTTTATTAAATGCGATTTTACATAAATGTTTCTGAACAGTAAAATATGACTAGCATATTAATATGTCTTAAAATTAGTTGAGTAATAAATTTTATGACTAAGCAAATATTGTCCTTTTTAATTACATAAAGTAGTAAAAATAAAAAAAGGGTGTTAAGATCAGTGAAAACCAGAGAAAGCAATTGGTTTGACCTTTTAAAAGTTAGTTGACATGCTTCCAATTCTGGCTACAAATCACTAGCAGATCTGTATGTATCATTCGAATATTAATGTCTTCATTGTTGAGAGATTGTGTTATATTGAATTCTACCACAATTAAATATCTTTAAAACTAATTAAAAAATACATAAAAATGTATAGTTTATAATTAAATTGCATCGTTGTATAAAAACCTGTTTTGGCCAAAAAGGCAACTTTTGTAGAAAAAAAAAAGCCTGCTAAAAGCAATAAAAGCCACTGGCGTGATTTTTTAAATTTTAATCCAGCTTTTTTGAAACCCCGAGTATTTTGAATTTTTTTAAGAATTTAAGTATATGTTTATTTAATTTCTTTATTAAAAAAATAACATATATAAAATAAAGTTAGATTTATCTCCATAATAATAGATAGTAATACAATGAACTTACATTATGATATACCAAAGATTTTAGAAACACTATGATCTAAAAAACTCAGTCCATACTGAAAAGTTAAATTTATTTTAGACATGTTTCATAAACGTTTTCTTACATTAAAATCGGGATTAAATGGTTAAGCTTAACCCCAGAACCATCAAAAATGTAACTCAAGTCTTATTAAAATATTCTACATCAGAATTTTCATTTAAAACCATTTAAGTTATTTTTGGTTGTTTTATAAATTTACTTTATTTCAAAGAAATTTCTGATTTATATTTAACTGTTAGTTAGTTAATATTTAAGAAAATGACAATCTATTTTAGCTAAATAAACTAGTGATGTAACAAGCACGCACAATTTGTTGTGCATGCTTGTTATATCCCTCTATATTTTATATCCCTCTATATTTTATATCACTATTTATGTTATATTACTATATATGTTATATTATTAGTATATAGTTTATGTTGGAAGAAAAAATCTGTTTTTCAGTTGTCTAAAACAGTTATATTTCTTCTCAGTTTCATGTTGTTTTTGGTACTATATTTCGTCTCAAGAGCGGGGGGGGGGGGGGGGGAGTTTTTTCCGATATCGGTTCATAAATTTAAAAAATGATAATTTTTTTAAAAACAATTTTATTTGTTATTGATTAACACTTTTTTAGAAATATTGGATTTTGAAAAAAATATTATTGGGTTCTATTATTTTACTTCTAAGGCATTTTATTTTAGATGGATTGAAACAGTTTTAGAGCGTTCTCCAAGTTCAGTGGTTAGTATGTGAATGAGGTTCTATTTAAGCTTTGTATTTCTCATTATTAAAAAACAGAACCCCATCACCACCCTCTTCATGCACAACTCACCTTCCATCCATGAAGTTTCTGTAAGCAATATTAACCCTTTCAGGTCTGGTGTACTGTTAATAGTACATGTCTTTTAATGGAGCATCATTTTGTTTTAAAAATACCTTTGCTACCCTTTACATCTAGTAATATTAGTATATGTCCATGCAGTCATTATATGACATCATTTATTTAAGGAATTTAGCAATAGTAATAATTATTATTATTTGCTTCATTCTCTTTTTGCTGTTTGTGATTCTTTTATTTTAAATATATATTTCACTCTGTAAATTTAAAATAAAAGTTACTTCCCTGAAAGAATCATGCGTAAAAAAGTACAAAAAAGTATAAAAAAGTTGTAATTATAAGTTAAAATTCATGTCTCATACAATATAAACATTTTCTTACTTTAAAATCAAGATAAAATGCTTAAGTTTATTCCTAGAACTACCAAATATGTTACTCTAGTCTTATTAAATTTTCTATATCAGAATTTTTATTTAAAACTATTTAACTTATTTTTGGTATGTTTATAAGATTAGTTTATTTTAGAGAAATTTCTGATTTATATTTAACTGTTAGCTGGTTAATATTTAAGAAAATGGCATTCTATTTTGGCTAAAGATACTTGTGATAAAGCAAGCTTGAACAACAAATATAAATTATGTTGGAAAAAAATAGTCTAGTTTCAGTTGTCTAAAAAAGCTATAGTTCTTCTGGCTTTCTCTGTTTTTGGTACCATATTTGGCCTCAATAGTTTCTTCTGATATCTGATCATGAACTTCAAGGATGCTAATTTATTCAATTATTTTTGTGATTGATTAAACCTTTTTTTTAGAAATGTTGGGTTGTGTAAAACATAAAATTGGTTTCTGCAATTTTACTTGAAACGCAATTTACTTTTGGTGGTTCAAAACAATTTTAGACCAATCTCCAAGTTCAGTAGCTAGTACGTTAATTAGGTTCCATTTAAGCTTTGGGTTTCTCATTGTTAAAAGACAGAACCTGAACACTTCCCACTTCATGCACAACTCTCCTTCCATCCATGAAGTTTCTGTAAGCAATATTAACCCTTTCGGGTCTGGTGTACTATGAATAGTACATGTGTTTTAATGGAGTGTTATTTCATTTTAAGAAATACTTTTGCTACCTTTTACATGTAGTCATGTTAGCAGGCCTCGCAGCGTTCCTATATTTGCTATAAATTTGTTTTCCAGCTCTCCATTCTCGCATTTTTTTTTTTTTACATTGGTTCTCCAGCTCGAATTAGATTGATTAGCCTCTTCTCCGCTTCGCTTTTTCTCCGTGGTTTCCGATCTTCCTTCTTTTTCTACTACTTAAACTTCTACTCTGAGATAGGTCCTTCGCCGCACGTACTTAAACAGAACAGATAACACGAGAAACGGTGAACGTGAAATACGCATTGCATTGTGTTTCAGCAACTAAATAGATAATAGTTTGTTTCACTAAATGATGTTTTTATGTTGAATTTTTCAAAGTTTCAAAAGAAGCTTCATTTACTTATTTCTCAAGGTAAGTTATTTTAAATTTATTTTTTATTATTAACGTATTTCATGGGTTTTAAGATATTAAAATAAGAAATATTTTTAAAGTACGGACTTCAATGAGCCAGCGTAAGATATAGCTGTGTGAAGTAGGATTTAATGAGTTTGCTTTTCTGGCATCTATGTTATTCCATAATCGTATTTGGAACAGATGCCTCATCTTCTCACGATCTGCCATTTTGTTTCCCTCTTATTTCTCATGCATTATTATTCAATCTTAAACTACAAAAAATTAAAAATCCAACTGAATTAATTATTTAAATATTGAATCATGTATTTCAAAAAATGATTCTAAATTAAACAAAGCAATTTACTGTGGAAATTCAAAAATTGAAAGATCGAATTTTCAATACTAAAAATCGTTAAATTTAATTATTCATTTATTTTGTAAACTATTCAAGTAAAGTTGAAATAAATATTTCGGCGATACACTTTTTTGGCGATCCTTTGTCGCAGTTATCGTTTTCCTCGCGATTTTTGAACGAAATATGCTTTTTCCCGCAATTCCTTTATAAAATTCAAAAATTGAAAGATCGAATTTTCAATACTAAAAATCGTTAAATTTAATTATTCATTTATTTTGTAAAATATTCAAGTAAAGTTGAAATAAATATTTCGGCGATACACTTTTTTGGCGATCCTTTGTCGCAGTTATCGTTTTCCTCGCGATTCTTGAACGAAATATGCTTTTTCCCACAATTCCTTGATAAAATTCGCATTTTTTTGTGTGTGTGTACGTGTGTGGTGAACGATTGACGAAAATTTTCGGCGGTCATTTGTCGAAATTCACGATACATTTCATGCCTCAATCTTCTGATTCATGACCTTTAAAAAAAATGGAACAGAATGTTATCTGTTTTTGGAAATTTCGGAACAAAATAACTCTTAGTTAGAAAAAAATCTTTTCTTATATTTTTCCTCTCTTTCAATCAATTTTATTTGATTGGGGCATATTCTTTTTGGATCAGAAGGCATCGTGTCATCAGCTAGGAATTTGTCTATCGCGAGCTTGACCTATCAAAGACTGGTCTAGCACGATGCACGCTGTGAGAACACACGGACTTCAGTGTATGAATGAGTAGGCAAACAGCAGGCGCGCATTCAGTACGGATGCAACAGCAATAAGAGCGTTTTTTTTTCAAATGAGGGGAAAGGACGCTATTTTTTGATTGAGCGGCAAGAGGAGCAATACTTTTTAAACTAAAGGGCATGAGGGGCGCGGCGCCACCTTGAAATCCTCTGGGGGAAACTCTAAATCATTATTTACATACAGTGTAAATTAAATTGAGTGATACGGAGTATTTCAACAATAAGCAATAACATTAGATAAAAAAAAATCTGAAATCCGAAGAATTTTTTACTAAACACATTTGCATATTAAACTGCCATAGCTACAAAAGAATTTTATTTTCTCCCTATTCTTTGTTAAATGAATCTTTGTTTCTTTAGAAAAGATTACGTTATAAAATTTTCTACTTAAATTTAATTTATATTTTATTTATAATAAGTTATTTATTTTTAAAATGTTGCTATTTATTTTATTTACAATTTAATCTTTATACTGTTAGGAAAGGCATCTGACACACATTTGATTCCGCTAACTGTAGATAATTGGGATTCTACTGCAGTTTTTAATACTATGGTAGCAATTTTATTACAATTTATCTTCTACTATATTTTTAAATTTTCGTGATAAGTTTATGTATTTTTGTTTGTTTTTTAATAAAACGTAAAAACTGATATTAATTTATTGTATTTTATTGCAGATGAAATAAACCATTTTCTAATACATCGCATCGAACAAAAAAACTTCAAATTGTGAAACAAATGCAGTAAAATATTTCTTATCAGAACTTTTTGTAAAAAGCAGCTTCTAATTTAGAGACAGGCAAATCTTTTATTTGTGAATTATGCAAGAATTTCTGCCAAAACAGTCTTTTGTGTGTAGGGTATGCAACAAAGAATTCTCTCACAAGAGCCATTTAAGCAGCCATCTGTTAACTCATACTGGTGAAAAACCTTTTGTATGTGATGTATGCAACAAGAAATTCTCTCGTAATAGCTCTTTACGCAGACATATGTTATGTCATACTGGTGAGAAACCTTTTGAATGTGAGGTATGCAACAAGAAATTCTCTGAAAAGTGCCATTTAAGTAGACATTTGTTAAGTCATACTCGTAAGAAACCATTTGTGTGTGAGTTATGTAACAAGAAATTTTTTAAAAATGGAGATTTAGCCAAACATTTCTTAATCCATACTGGTAAGAAACCTTTTGTATGTGAGGTATGTAGCAAGAAATTCTCTGACAAGAGTGCTTTAAGGAGGCATCTGTTATTTCATACTGGAGAAAAAACGTGTGTGTGTGAGGTATGCAACAAGAAATTCTCTCAAAAGGACAGTTTAAGGAGCCATCTGTTAACTCATAGTGGTGAGAAACCGTTTGTGTGCTACATATGCAACAAGAAATTCTCTGTAAAAAGCCCTTTAAACAGACATTTGTTAAGTCATACTGGTGAGAAACCTTTTGAATGTGAGGTATGCAACAAAAAATTCTCTCAAAATGGCCATTTAAGGAGCCATCTGTTAACTCATACTGGTGAGAAACCGTTTGTGTGTGATATATGCAACAAGAAATTTACTCGGAAGTATGATTTAAGCAAACATCTTTTAATTCATCCTGAAGAGAAACATTTTGTGTGAGAGATATGTGTTCAAAGATTTTTTCAATGAAGCATCTGTTAATGTCTTACTAACGAGAAATTTTTTATGAAAGATAATCAAAAATAAATTCCAAAAAAACTATCTGTGCTATATTTTTCTCCTAAATTTGTTGATTGCAGTTAATTAATGGTAGCATATTCTAGATGTAAAGAAATATTTCTTTCCGTTTATTACAATACACAAAAAAGAGCTGTGAATAACAAAAATTTGACTATTTCAACCATTAAATTAGCAGATTAGGAGCTATAACCATGAGCCCTGGCAAACATCAAATTATTTTTATGATGCTTTATATTATCAGAAAATATTACAAAATTTCTGTTTTTTTACATCTATAAGCATGTAAATTTTTATAGTGATTGATAGTATTTAAATAAAAAAAATGTTAAATCTGATTTCTCACAGTAAATTTTTTTGATGGTAAAATTGATTTTTTTTATCAATTTTAAGATGAAAATATTATATTTGAAAAGAGTATGTCCCCTTGACTTACCCGTAATATTTCAAAAAAAATGTGTTAATGTGTTAGATGCACTTAAAAGGTAGGAGTAGTCCGATGACATTTTAAATACAAGTTAAGGTTGGTAGAAGTGTTTTAAAGTTATACTTTTTTCATCAGACTTATATGAAAATAATGTATTTTTCTAATTGATTATTTCTAACTGACCGAAAAATTGTCCAGGCCGGGAAACAAACCCAGATACTTATTTTACAACGCCAATGCTTTACCTGTTAAGCAAACTGGGCGATAGACGGCTAGGATGTTTCGCTCAGATAACCTTATTGTTCATAACATCTGGTCCATCATTTAGACATCTCGACAGAATAAACTGCAGGTAATGGAACTCCATATAACGATGGATACACAGATATAATATTATTTTAACACAATCAAACTGATTGGTAAATTTATCATACGAATTGATTGTTTCCAACTGAGCGAAAGTATCATATATATTAAAACAGTAAACCAATACTGTAAGATTAACTCAATTCAGGCTTTTGCACATGCGTAAAGTTATTAGTCCTTGCAGTTATAAGAAAGTCGAAGCAAGTCTCGTTCGCTTAGTTGTTTAAGGCACGAATTTAAACCTCTGAGCTTTTGTAGAGGACTTGGGTTCGATCCCAACGTTCGCCAAAATAATTTATTTGAATAATGATGTATATTTCTACGAGGAAAAGTGATTTTTATTCTTTTGTTATCGTTATTTTTTTGGTGCTTTATAATAAAATAAAATTTAACACTCAACAATGTTTTTTTTTTTTTAATAGCAATTTTATTTTTAAAATATTTCAAGTATGTAAAACTTAGTAATTATTAGATATAACAGCCAATTTCCAGTTCAGGGCTTTAGAGATATATTTGTAAAAATAAAATTATTGTTGATCCTTACAAATCACATTCTTAAAAATAAATAAATAAACAACAATAAATGCAAATAAAAATTGCAAAAATGTTGTAAAATTTAATTTAGTATCTAGCAATATTTAAAAAAATCTATATTCTAATTTTCTAAAAAATGTAAATATTTAACCATTATTTTGTCTGTAGGTAGTAGCAACAAATTTTCACATTCCTGTCATGTGCGTGGAAGCTTAAAAAAAGTAATCCATTTGTAAACTGTAATACACGTGAATTATATAAATAAATAAATGTTATACATCACTTAGGCCAAGGCCACCTTATCATAATATCATATATAACATATCATGTTATTATGATACATCACATTATCATGTTATTATGATAAGGTGGCCTTCATTTAGGCCATATATTAAATGATTTTTAACTAAATCCCCGAGTGCCGTTTTGAAGTAATGTCGGAATGTTTAAAATAGTGAAGTCTGTAAAATATTTTAGAAATAGTTTAACTCTAAAATTCCCTATTCTATCTCTTAAATTTTCCATCGTATTGAAAAAAAATTATGACTTCGATATAGCTTTTGCCCATCTGACTATGAATTAACTCTTTCGAATTACACAGATTACCATGTAATAGATGTAAGATACTGAGGTTTATTATGCCACATTTGTTAATAAAAATGAATTATGTACAGTCAATCAGGGTAACTTTGCTTCACTTTTACGAAACCTTGATCCATTATGTCATGGTGGAACCTTCACGAATTTTTTACAGTGAGCTGCAAACACACACTAGTGCACCTGTCTCTATTTTTGAAATCAAAACTTTGCCGTTAATTAAAATGATGTAGCAAATTTAATTTTTTTTTTCACTCTTGGTCCAAAGTTAGCTTCATTAACTGTAGCATTTGTAGTTTCTTCAGAAAGACGCTCAGGTACTACTTATTTATCCCATCGATCAAAGAACTATCCGCAAACTATAAGATTACGTGCCAATAATGGATGATTATAAATGTCACATTTACTTGAGATTAACTACGTTACGCGTGTTTGTTATGTCATCAAGTGATTTTTAATTCAATTTTTTATTTGTTTTTTATTATGTTTTACTAATTTATTTGTTCCTCCGTTATTTAACATTAAAATTACATCAATTTATATAATTTGGGGAACAGTTTGGCGAATTCTGTAATTTGGCGAAATGAGTCGACGGGATAACCAAGAAGTACCGAAGTTCAAAATAATTCCATGTTATAATATGGTCTATGAAGATAATCATATGTATTTTTACTTCATTATTTGAAGAAGTTATGGAATGAAACGATTTGGAATTTCTAGGGCTTCCTGAAGCATGCATTCTGTAGAACAGGGAGTGAAAAGTATTTATTATAGGTTTACATTTCGTATAGTGTCGATTGTAAGCCTTTATTTTTTTTTTAATCAAAAAAGTTTTATTTAGTACAGGAGCATTTAATAGAGGTTTAGAAAATATATTAAAGAGACACATTTTTATCTTTAAGGTGCCTGCCTACCTTCAGAAGGGATTTTTTTATATTTGAAAAATTGCCTTCTTCTGTGCATTATATTATAGAATATAGTTTAAAATTATGAATAACATGTAAAAAAATTTATATTATTAAGTATTTTGATTTTTAGACTCAAAACATACATAAAAATTGCTATAAAATGGAACTTTTGCAAAACTTCAAAACTCAAGTTTAAATGAAAATATTTTTATTCTGTAAATTTTATTGATTAATGAAACTTTGTTGAGGTACTGAAGTATTTTCATAACTATAACTATGTTATTTAAATAATCATAGAAGTTGAAGTTTTTACACACAGAAAAATCAAGAAAATATATGACAATTCATAAATTGTATCAACTGAAATATGAAAAAATAATTAACTATCACAAAAGTAGAGGCACAAAACCTAAATAAACTCCTTAAGAGTATTTTTGCAGTTACATAATGTTACAATGAGGATTTTTCGAATTATGATGTTTTGAGATAAAGCAAAATGTGCAAAATCTCATTTTGAGAAAAAGCACAAAATATAATTAAAAACCAGTTTTTCCCTATTCAATGACTAATATTAAAATGCCAGTATGTATGCTGTTACTCCAGTTCTAAACAAGATAGAAAGACAATTCAAACTGATTTAGAAAGCTAAAATATCAGGGTTTAATATTAAAACAAATATAGAAAATCAGATTTTGGACCAAAATTGCATTTTAAAGGTAGGCAGGTACCTTAATGTAAAAGTACACAAGTTTAATAGAAGGATGAGAATCTACGGCTTTTCACCCGATCTTTGCATAAATCAAGTTGGGAATTGCAAGTGAAACCTAGCAAATGAGGTGCGTTCGTGCTATAATAATGTTTTTAAAATATTCAGATTTTTGGTGTAATAGTATATAGTACATCAGATGTAGTACAGGGACCAAAATTTTTGTGTGTCCTAGTGAATACTATCTGCATTCTATTATACATGAAGTATCTAATAGTAAATCTCAGCACCTTTCATGAATTTCATAAAATGTGAAATAGTTTAATAGTATTAAGACGCGCTTTAAACAGTATCCCACCCTCCTATACCATTGTGAAACGGAATACTTTTGTGTGGCCGTGTAAATTAATAACAAATATTCTTAGCACAACAGATTGTTCAGAATGTATTTTTAGCATATACTTCTTAGATACATATCAATTCTAATATGTTCGAAAGAGTATAAGATCATTAAAATTCCCGTGAAAATATTTTTTCCATTGGCCATAATGTAACGGAATTCTTTTGATTGTCCCTGTCATTAAACTATGCATCCGATTTCCATGAAATTTAAAATTTCTCAACAAAATTATACAACAGTTATATATTTAAATGTCAGGCGATTCGGCTGGGTAGTTTCTGCTTTATTATATGCGGAGAGATGGAACTGAACGACAACTACAGGTGTTACTTGTTTGTATAAGTACGAACGCACCTAAAAAGGAATCATCTAAAATCTTCACCTAAAATCCTAAAAAATACACAAAATTTAAAATCTTTTTTTTAATTCTTTAAAAAATATTTTAACAATAAATAATCTCATCTAAATCTTTCTCCTTCAAATTACATTTAACTTGTTTATCCCATCTAATAACAAACACACTTTGTTTAATCTTTATAACTTTTTATTTTTAAATTCATTTATTTTCTAAATTATTTAATGCATAAATAATAATATGAAATAAAGAAGCATATGTTTGTAACAATGTATATGTGTAACAATAAATAAATTTCTTACCCAAAATTATCTCCTACTGCCAAAATCTCTGTCTGCCTTGCCCTTCCCTTATATCTTGATGATCTGTTTCGACTACCAACGAATTTCATAAAATTTCAAATTTTAATTTTTTTTATTTTTTCTGCCCCATTTGTGAATTTATTGTAACGATATTTAATTAATAATTTATATTCCCTACCCCAACCTCCTCACAAAAGTCCTTTTTCCCCCCACTCTTAGTAAACATGGTTTAAAATCTTTTTTCATTTTCTTGTTATTGTATTTTCGCAAAGTTTTTTTCTCAATACATTTCTATGTAGGTACATAAATTTTCCTAATGCAATATGCTGATGTTTAGATAAATGGTACGCATGCACTTTCCATTGGCATGTAGTACACTGAATATTTTTTGGAGGATTTTTTTTTGTACATGCTTGTTACGATGTCTTTTGCTTCATTTAAATCTCAGTCTTTAAGACAGATATACTTAAATGGCTATTTCAGTGAGGAGAAAGCATCTGTTTGCTCATATTAATCCATTGCATGAAACATTTAAAGATAACTCTTTTGCATTTCAGTATATTATAATGTTTTTTTTCGCATTGGATAGCACAAATTTATCTTTACATCTGCCGTTTTCTATTTTTCCGATTTTGTTTTTAGATATTTTTAACTAAAACGCCACCATTTTCAGAACCGGTTTCGAAAATGAAAGTATTAACAAAAAAGACTACAAACAAAATTTTAAAGAAATAAAAAAAAGATCTTAGTACAAACCAACTTTAAATGAAAAAAAAATTTTCAAAAATATTGAAATGCAAACAAGATATTAAAATTTTCTTCCACAGGATTACCATTAGCGAGGTTTTTTTTCGCGTGATTGCAGTAGCCTCAAGCAGGAAGCCTTGAAAATGCAAATGGAAACATCGATTTTCTAATGATAATAAGCAAAGCTTACCCTCTGTTCAGCGTCACACACGTACAGTGTTGCCAGTTGTACCACATAAATCTGGACTCCAAATACCACTCATTTCTAATAGTTTTTTTTATGCCATCTTTAATCACCGATAATTTTGCCTTTAAATAGGATAAAGAAAATTATTTTAAAATAGAGAAAAATTCGAGATCGGATTGTCATGGCACACGTGGGAAAGACTACAACACAGATCAAGTTTTTGAATCGATAGAGATGTAATCATTATAGTTTTTATAACACTGTGCACAGCATTTTAATGGATTTTTTGATTAATTTATGCCTTTTTTGGTGAACTAACGTGGACAACACTACTATATGCGTGTATCTAAAAAATAACACTTAAAATATTCTTATTTTTGA
Organism: Maratus speculifer; assembly: GCA_964019185.1. Taxonomy (NCBI): domain Eukaryota; kingdom Metazoa; phylum Arthropoda; class Arachnida; order Araneae; family Salticidae; genus Maratus; species Maratus speculifer. Next base: position 358,598,766 of record OZ025296.1, read on the forward strand.
GTGGTGACATTGTTCCTCATAATAACAATCGTTCATTTGAAAGTTTGTTTAAATATGTTTTTTTACTGTAGAAACTGTGTCACAACGGGTTCATGAACCCTCAACAAAACTACTTCACCGAAAAAAAGACGAATGTTAACCTACATACGCATTTTAACACTTGCACAAAACACCAATCACTTTCAAAAACCGGTAACGTTACAAAAAAAATAATAATGTATAATGCATTATGAACATAAATAAATAAAAGCACATAAAAATCCCATTTGGAGAAGATAGAGGATGGATAAATTACAATTCTCTCCCGCGAAGTTTACTTTCTGCATAAAAACAAACAGTCACCCGCCTGCTCTTTTCATCACGATATATTTATGGCTGTTCTGCACATTTTCGTAAAAAGCAACTATTTAAAAAAATGTTCAACAACTTATAATTGTTTCAGTATTTTATTACACTTGATTGGCAGTGATATTTAAATGACCTACTCAACAAACTTTCTCGAACATTTAAGGGTTCTCATACTCCAAAAGGGTAGGATACAAAATTTAGCCAAAATCGTTAGCACATTTTTCAGATAAAATTTGCATACACGCACAAACATTTGCTCATGTCGTAACATAACAGTAGGAAAGATTATGCTTAGCTTAGTCAAAATTAACTATAAATTCAACTGGACCAAACAATAAACTCTCGGTGGATTAACAATTATATATTGGTGCTAAATTCTGAGATATTATTTCCTTTGATGCCAAGCATTCATTTCAGCATTGGTAATATTAAAAGTCGGTTCTCCTGCCAAATCTGGTGAAATATTGTCAGCTTTGCAACTTCCTTTAGTGCCTACTTTTTCAACTACTTAGTAATAACTGTTTGAACCTTCATTTCTATTAAAATTCACTGACCCATTGTGCTACCAAAATGATTCACTCATCGAATTTTCTCGACCATGTGACCTATCTCAATGATCTTCTTGTACCTCAATAAGGTAGGATACAAAGTACAATCAAGATTATCAGAGACGTTTTATAGATAAAATTTCCAAACACACAAGATTTGATCATATTCATGCTGAATAAATATTGAATTAAGTAATGTTAAAAAGATACTTAGCTCATGATGTGTGCAAAGAATACATGATAACGAGCAACGGTGAATAATTACTATAAAACCTTACCAGCCAAAGATTTATTTTATTAGATAGCAAAATGCAACATGCAGTTGGTTTTGAAGACAAAATAAAAAATTACTCACAACTGGCGAGTAATAGCGGTATCACACGTAGAATGATAAAGAACAAACAATTCAGAAATCATTTGGCACAACATGTTCTCCCAGACACTGCGTACTCGGTAAACAGGTTCTTCGAACTTTTCGTAGGATTATTTGCTGTGCATTGTCCGGAAGAATTATCTGAGCTTCGCTCCTATTGGTTCAAATGATCAGTGCTGACTGACGTTCAACATTTCCCAGGCTACACGGAAAATGCTCGGTGAGCTAAAAAACGAGTAAAATTCTCTCCTTCATCAAGGTCAATCAAGTTTTGCTCATTGAAATGTTCTGTTGGGGGAAAAGTTGAGCGAAAGACTCCCGTGTGATATGGCTATAAAATGGAACATTTCTCCATCCATGATAATGGGATAGATTTCATTCAAATGCTTGGGAAATTTTAAGAAATAAGATAGATATTTTTTGCATACTTCTAACATTTATTCTAAAGTTTTTTAAAATAAGTAAAGTAAAATTCAATAAAGTCTTTCCTATTTCATAAGATATTGATGTACAATTTAACCTTTTAGGTCAGAATAATTTTTTATCTTAGGAGAAAAATCTTTATAGTGAAATAAAAAAAATTACCAAAAAGTTTTTACATAAAGAAAGGTATGCTGAAATCTAATGAATATGTGAACATTTTTTTTTCTTTTTATAAAAAAAAGGCATGAAAGAAGTGTAGTTTTATTTTTTATTTTATTACAAAAACAAAAGCATAAAAAGAAGTGTTTTTCTCCTGTATGTGTCAAGAAATGGGTTCTTAGATTACTTTTGTAAAAAAAATGCTTTGGAACATATTTCACAAACAAAGGGTTTTTCCATTGCAGTATCAGAATGAGTGAAGAGATGGGTATTTAGAATACTATAACGAGAAAATCCTTTAAAACATATTTCACAAATAAACGGTTTTTTCCTCCATGTGTCAAAAGGTGTTTTCTTGGATTACTATTTAGTGAAAATCATTTGGAACATATTTCACAAAAAAGTGTTTTTCTCCTGTATGCATCAAGAAATGGGTTCTTAGACTACTATTCTGAGAAAATCTTTTGGAACATATTTCACAAACAAAAGATTTTTTTCCTGTGTGTGTCAAAAGATGGGTTCTTAGATTACTTTTACCAGAAAATCTTTTGGAATATATTTGACAAACAGAGGGTTTTTTCCTGTATGCTTCAAAACATGAGTTTTTAAATGTTGATTATAAGAAAATCCTTTGAAACATATTTTACAAACAAAGGGTTTTTCTATTGCAGTATTATTATGAGTGAAGAAATGGGTATTTAGAATACTATAGCGAGAAAATCCTTTAAAACATATTTTAAAAAAACGTTTTTTTTCCTCCGTGTGTCAAAAGATGTTTTGTTAGATTACTATTTACAGAAAATCCTTTGGAACATAGTTTTCAAACAAAGAATTTTTCTCCTGTACGCGTCAAGAAATGTTAGATTACTATTCTGAGAAAATGCTTTGGAACATATTTCAGAAACAAAAGTTATTACACCTATATGAATTGAGAGATGTCTTCTTAGATCATAATTACGAGAAAAATCTTTGAAACATATTTTAAAAAGAAAGGATTTTTCACCTGCAAGAATCAAGAGATGATTCCTTCGCTGATAATTATGGCGAAATTCTTTGGAACATATTTCACAAACAAAGGGAACTTCACTTGTATGACTCAAGAGATGTTTTCTTAGAAAATGTTTTGGAACATACTTTAAAACTAAAACTTTTTTCTTCTGCTTAAAGGAGGAATGTTTTTCTTATCACCATTTTGAGGATCTAAGAGCTGTTCATTAGAGGAAGAAATTGCTTCTGTAATTGATGACATTTCTTAAGTGAAAATAGTTGGATGTGCCAATCCCAAAACTTTCTTCTATCTCATACGTACATTTTAATATTTTTAAAATATATTTACTCATTTTAACGCTTTAATAATTTTAATTCAGTACTACATTAACTTTGATTTTCATCTTAAGTTTGTGCTTCAGTCAATTAATCAGAGTAAAAACGAGTTTCGGTCACTGCACGAGCCGATGGACAAAAGAATGATAGGCAGATTTTTTTTCAAATTCAGGGAACACCTAGTGCCATACCAAAAATTAATCACACACAAAAATTTTAGTTCAGTTCTAGGCCTCACTTCATACACTTTTAGGTGGTGCAATATTGAAAATATCATAACAAGTGCTATTGCAGCACCTCCTTCCGGCGTATTTTTTTCTAATTCAGGGAGGATCAACTAACTATAGCGATATACTTACACAAAAACTGTGGTTCAATTCGATGCATAACTTCATACACTTTTGATCGGTACAATATTGAAAATAGTACAAAAATCGCGATTGCAACGCCCCCTTGAGGCGGAATATTTTAAAATTAAAAGAGGATCTGCTTGCCACAGCCAAAAACATTCACAAAAATTTTGGTTCAACTCTATGCATATCTTCATACACTTTTTGATGGTAGAATGGCGAATACGGACACACAGACATTTTGTAAAAACATCTTTTTTGGAATCTCTGATCTCTAAAATGTGTAAATCCGTCGAAAACCGGAAGTCGAAAAAAATTTCGATTACAATATTTTCTTTTATTGCAGATAGAAGGCAGTAAAAATTTAGTTTCGGATGATAACAGAAACTTTTTCAAATCATCAATATAGGGAGATTATAGACATTTTTATCGTAGGAAATGACATATGGAACTTGATTAAAAGAGTTCTATCTAACTTTGAATCTAAGAACAAAAAGAAAAATAATAAAGCCACACATTTTTTAATAAATAGCACTAAATTTTAATTCTGAATTAAGTATGTGAATTCACAAGTTTCATTTCTTTAAAGAATACAAATTCATAGATTAAACTATCACATTATACATTCTTAAGTATTACAGAACTCAAGTGTTTCAACATAAATATAGATTACATATGCAGGTGAGCATGTAAAACACAGAAACTGACTATCTGATTTTCTCATATTTAGATTGATAAAATGCAAAATTTATTTGTTTACATGTTAGTCAATTTACTTTTTTCGCTCATAAAATTCTACTTACTTTTTTACCATATTCACAATCGCTATCAAAACGAAATTTTTGCCTCTTTGCTGTCCATAATGAATGTTCAGTCTGAACTCAATTTCATTTGTATTCCTTACTAATTTTTCATATAGTTAATCATATTGGGCAGATTTATTCCATAAGTTTTATAAACTTTTTGAAACTGACAGTGAATTTTATACATTTTGAATTACTCTTTATAATAATTGACTTACGATTCATAGATCACTAACATTAACTTTTTTGTAATTTCGGACACCGCTCTTAACATCATCTCCACTCCTCCTCAGTAATATTGTTATCAAATGTCTAAAAATTCGATTTTTTTCAAGTAATTATCAAATATGGCGTCATTTATAATAACAATGTGTTATGAAAAAACAGTATAACTTAATATTTTTAAACTTCATTAGTATTAATATCTGAAAACTACTTGCTCCTACATATAAAATAATGTGATTTTATTTGAATAGAAAAAAAGAGAAATCATGAAAGGAACTGAACTCTTTGTCAAAAAAAATCGTTATTTAGTTTCACGTTATAATAATCTGCATGCACTGATAGGCGTAAAAAAAACCACTTCGGAAAAAAGCGTACCTATTTACAAATCACATATTTAAATAACTCTGATAACAATACACATGATTAACCTTAGAATATAAACACTAGATTAAAATGACTTTTTGAAATTTCGCATCTTTACTCTCTCGGGACAGAGAGCGTGGGGGGGGGGGGGTTAAATGTTATCTCAACACCTGTCATTGCTTAAATGATAAAATTTTGTGAAATGCAGAGAATTAAAATATAAAATTAGGTACGTTATATATATTTTTTAAATTGAGTCTCCCTTGTTTTTGGGGGGTGGCGGTTGTGTGTGTGTGCGAGCGAGGTTACAAACTCTGAATCTATAACGGCTTTAGACGGTAACATTTTAACAGAATGTTTTCGAAGTGTATAAACATCAGATCGGATGAGTTTCTCTTAATTTACTATTATCCCTCTTTTCAGGAGGAGGAGTATAATATCTATGATTATATTCCTCATAAAATTGTACAAGAAGCCATTATTATTTTATATACCTCCCCCTCTAATTTTCATAAAAAGCTGAAAATAAGAGCACGAGAATTTTTGTTGTAAACAATGATCAAATTGTCACAACGCGCTGAAATTTTGTGCTCGTGAGCAATGTCATATAATTTTATGTAGGAAATTGACCATTTTTTTAAAACCTTTTGCGGCCCGGTGGTATACCTATGAAACCACTTAATTTTAATTCCCAAACGCCACATTAGCACCGGAATTTTGATTAAAAAATTTACGATTTATTGAATGCGTGAAATATAGCTTTTTCTTATTTACAAATAAAGTTGTTTTCAAAATCCGATGTCAGTCATTAATTTCAACAATTAAACAATAAATTTGCCTTGCGCTGCAAAGGGTTAAACTGAAGCCCCCTACATTTTAATGCATCGCAGACATAAGAAAGTCACCGAGAACCACAAGTAACGTAATACCTTAGATGGCGAATAAAAAATATTGTTCAAATCTTAGGCAGCTAAGCATTAATAATCTGAAAATTTTCTGCTCCTAAATATAAAAAAATATCTTGTTGCTTGATCAGAGAGAGATCCTGCAAGAAATCCTGCAAGGAACTGGACTTTTTGATCAAAAAATTTTATAATTTATTAACAATATCTATTTTTAATTTTTGTGCTATTGTATTCTATATGTATTGTGTCTTTATGTTGAACCTTTGAAATATTGATGCTTTGTCGTATATTGATTTAAATATATAAAATATTTCTATTCGAACATTATATTTTTTGAGAAATATTTAAAAATTTGATTTGGAATAAAAATTTATTTATCTTTTTTTCCCTCCGATTTTAAGCATTTTACTTTTTTTCGTTAATGATATATAAATGTTGCGTTATATGGGGAGAAACCATTGAAATCTGTTTAACATCTTGCGGCGCGGTGGTATACCTATGAAACAACTTAATTTCAATTTCCGAAGGCCACGTTGGCATCGGAATTTTAGTAAAAAAAAAATGTGATTCATTTAACCCTTTCCGACACGGACAATTTCTGTTAGTAAAATGAGAATCCACCGACTGCTACAGGAACTATAGTCGACATTTTTAGAAATTAAGAATCCCTTAGTTAAATCTTTCACTATAGAAGAGAAATTTTATTAAAATATTATTGGTGCCATTTGCAAGTTTGGAATTAAAATTAGGTATCCCAGACTGGCCACAATGTGCCGGAAAGTGTTAATGCGGGAAAAGTAGTTTTTTCTTATTTACAAATAGAGTTGTCTTCAAATTCCGGTGTCAGTGATTAATTTCAACACTTAAGCAATTAATTCGTCTTGCGCCGTAAAGGGTTAACAGTTTGAAACAGCTATAATGATAATCTGTCTATATCGGTACTTTTTCTAATCCCTTCAGAATCGTTACAGCCGGTTTCACAGTATAATTTAAAAGTCATATCAGAATTCGAATGAAATTCGAACAATAGATATAAATTTAAAATATTTTTTAACATGTAACATTTTTTAAATTCATTAACAATAAATAGTGATAATTTATTTTACATATTATTTTACAGCAACGGCGATGCAAGTAAAATAATAATAATGATAATAATAATAATATAAAAAAACAGGTTTAAATATGTAGTATTATAGTTAAATGAAAAACATTGAAATGATTTTAAAAAAAGAACAGGAAAAGAAAATAAAGTACGTATTTCAACAAATAATAAAATAAATAAACGCAACATGTAAATGTTTAAAAACATATTATTTTGATGAAATATAATCTTATGGAAAATATAAATAAAATAAAATATGTAAACATTAACATTCTATGAATGTGTCAAGTTTCACTCAAAGAAACTAAAACTCCTCACTTGTATGTGTTTTCGATTTACATTAGTATTAGTACATATGTATTATTACATTAGTATTACATTTTGCAATAGAATGCCATTTTTAACCATTTACAGAAAACATCATTCTCTAAGCATTTTTTTTACCAAATCTCTAACGCATTCGACTACAATAAGCAACTTGAGTACATCTAATAGGTGTACTACCTAAGTACATCTATTGTGCGGTGGAAGGAAGGAATGTTTGTAAAAACGCTTTCTTTACTCACAAACTCGAACAACGATAGAAAGGACAAATGCGAATAAGCCCCTTTAACCATTTCGAGGCAACAAATGCTGACCGTCTAAATGCAATTTTAACCATTTAGAAGGATAACACTCTGAGCGCGTATAGACGCCCATAACGATTTAGAAGAGCAACATTCTGAGCACGAATACGCGCTCATAACCTTAAAAAGTTAAAAATATTTTTGTTTTGTCTAACCAATAATCCTTTTGGAATAAGATAATGTAATGTATCCTTAACTCATTCTAAACACTATTACAACTAACTGACATATTAAAAGAATTTAGTAGTAAGTTATTTTAATGATACTTATAAGTACCGTCGGGTAGATAAAGGATAAAGTGAGTCTACTGTATTTATTGCTATTTAAAAATCAGACCACACTGCTATTCCTTTATAAAATAATAACCAGAATAGGCGATTAAGGAACTGAAAAAAATACTTAAGCTATCAGAAATAACATAACATTAAGGATATTTTTTAATTCTGATGAGAAAAGCAAAAATTTAAAACACTTTTACGAATCTTTACTCTAACTTCAAAAGTCATCAGACAGTTATTATTATTTAAATTATCAGCTAATGTATGAAACACACTTATACACGCATATTTTTTTCAATATTATGGGTAAGTCAGGGGGACATTCCCTTTACAAAACTTCTATTTTCAGCTTAAATATTGATAAGAAAATCAATTTTACCATCAAAGAACTTTATTGGGGGAAATCAGGTATAACAAAGGTTTTTATTTTCACTTAAATAGTATCAATCATTATAAAAGCTTATAAGTGTAAAAAAAACAGAGATATGTAATATTTCTCAGGTAATATAAAGAATGATAAAAAATAAAATTGTGTTTGCCATGGCTCAATGTTATAGTTCCTGATCTGCTAATTGAATGGTTTAAACAGTCAAATTTTGTTGTTTACTGTTTTTTTGGTGCACTATAGTAAACGGAAAGTAATATTTCTTTACTTCTGGAATATGCTACGACTAGTTAATTACAATCAACAAATTTTAGGAGCAAAATATAGCACAGATACCTTTTTTGAAATTTATTTTTCCTTATCTTTCATAAGATATTTCTCGTCATTATGAGATTAACAGATCAACAAATCTTTTGAAAAAATCTTTTAACACATATCTCTCACACAAAATATTTCTTTTCAATGTGAATTAAAGCATACTTCTGAGAAAATTTCTAATTGCATATAACACACAAAAGGTGTGTTATGAACTGACCATTATGAATTGACAGATACTTGATTGAATCACGCATTTGAGAGAATTTATTGTTTCATATCTCGCATACAAGGATTTTCAACAGTGTGTTTAAAGATATGTCTGGTTAAATCTGCTTTTCGAGAGAATTTCTTGTTGCATATCTCACACACAAAATTCGTGAAGATTCCACCACGGAAGAATAGATCAAGGTTTCACAAATGTGGAAAAAAGTTACCCTAATTGACTGTACATAATTCTTTTTGATTAAGAAATGTCGCTTAGTAAACCTCAGTACCTTACATCAATTACATGGTAATGCTAAGTAATTCGAAACAGTTATGTCATAGTCAGATGGGCATGAGCTTTACCGAAGCCATAATTTTGTTTTTTAATACGATTGAAAATTTTACAGATTGAATTGGATGTGGTAAGCAAATATTTCATTCTTGTTTTTTCCAATATTTATTGACTGTTAAAACTCACACCAGCCTGCTATTCCCTTACGAAAAAATAATTAGAACATGCGATTTTGAAATTAAGAAATTTAAAAGATTACAACAGGTATCAGTAATGACACGACAATTAAATTAGGATACTTTCTTTTAATATGATCCAGGTGAGAAAAGCAAAATTTTAAAACACTTTTATCAACCTTTACTTATGTTTCAAAAGTCATCAATTTTTAAATTAACAACTAATGTATCAAACATACTTACACACACTTTTTTTTCAATATTGTGAGTAAGTCAGGGGACCATTCCCTTTTCAAAACAAATATTTTCAGCTTAAATATTGATATAAAAAATCAATTTTACCACCAAAGAAATTTATTGTGAGATATCAAGTTTAACAAAAGTTTTTTTTTTCCACTTAAATTACTTAGATATTGTTATAAAATCTAACAAGCTTATTAATGTAAAAAATAAGATATGTAATATTTTTATGTGCATATAAACTTTATTGTGAGAAATCAGGTTTAACAAAGATTTAAAAAAAATTAACGCTATCAATCATTAAAAAATTCTACAGATTATAATTGTAATAAAATAGAGATTTGTAATATTTTTCAGATAATGTGAAACATGATAAAAATAAAACTGTGATTGCCATGGCTCATGGTATAGGAATTAATGGGCAAATTGTCGTCTGTCGCTGTTCTTTTTTGGACATTGTAATAAATGGAAAGAATTATTTCTTTATTTCTGCAATATGCTGCAATTAACAAATTTTAGGAGCAAAATGTAACAGTTAGATAGCTTTTTTGGAATTTATTTTTGTTTATCGGGCATAAAAATTTTCTTGCAAGTATGAATTAACAGATGCATCGTTAAACAAATAATTTGTAAGAATATCTTGACACATCTCTGTCACTTAAAAGATTTCTCTTCAGAATGAATTAAAACATGTTTGCTAAGAGCATAGTTCCGAGTAAATTTCTTGTTGCATATGTCACACTCAAAAGGTTTTTCACCAGTATGAATTAACAGATGGCTGCTTAAATTGCCCTTTTGAGAGAATTTCTTGTTGCATATCTCACATACAAAAGGTTTTTCACCAGCATGAGTTAACAGGTGGCTGCTTAAACTGCTCTTTTGAGAGAATTTCTTGTTGCATATATTACACACAAACGGTTTCTCACCAGTATGAGTTAACAGATGGCTGCTTAAACTGCTCTTTTGAGAGAATTTCTTGTTGCAATTATCACACACAAACGGTTTCTCACCAGTATGAATTAACAGATGGCTGCTTAAACTGCTCTTTTGAGAGAATTTCTTGTTGCAATTATCACACACAAACGGTTTCTCACCAGTATGAATTAACAGATGCTTGCCTAAATCTCCCTTTTGGGAGAATTTCTTGTTGCATACTTCACATTCAAAAGGTTTCTCACCAGTATGAATTAACAGATGCCGCCCTAAAGCAGTCTTATCAGAGAATTTCTTGCTGCAAGCCTCACATACAAAAGGTTTATCACCAGTATGAGTTAACAGATGTCTACTTAAATGGCTCTTGTGAGAGAATTTTTTGTTACATACCTGACATAAAAAAAGTTTCAAACCAGTATGAGTTAACAGATGGCTGCTTAAATGGCCCTTTCGAGAGAAATTCTTCTTGCATATCTCACATACGAAGAGTTTCTCGGGAGTATGAATTAACAGATGGCTGCTTAAATTACCTTTTTGAGAGAATTCTGTGTTGCAAAACTCACATACAAAAGGTTTCTCACCAGTGTGACTTAAGAGATGTTTGCTTAACTGGCCTTCTTGAGAGAATTTCTTGTTGCATATATCACACACAAACGGTTCCTCATCACTATGAGTTAACAGATGGCTGCTTAAATTGCCCTTTCGAGAGAATTTCTTGTTGCATACCTCACATACAAACGGTTTCACACCAGTATGAATTAACAGATGCCTGCTGAAATCTCCCTTTCGAGAGAATTTCTTGTTGCATATATCACACACAAATGGTTTCTCAACAGTATGAGCTAACAGATGCGAGCTTAAAGCTTCATTTCGAAAGAATTCCTTGTTGCATACTTCACATGCAAAAGATTTCTCACCAGTGTGACTTAAAAGATGTCCGCTTAAATAGCCCTTTCGAGAGAATTTCTTGTTACATACCTCACACACAAAAGGTTTCTCACCAGTATGAGTTAACAAATGCCTCCTTAAACCATTCTTTCTAGAGAATTTGTTGTTGCATATTTCACATGCAAAAGGTTTCTCACCAGTATGAGTTAATAGATGCCTCCTTAAATCATTCTTTTGAGAGAATTTCTTGTTGCATACCTCACATGCAAAAGGTTTCTCACCAGTATGACTTAACAAATGTCTGCTTAAATGACTCTTGTGAGGGAATTCTTTGTTGCATACCTCACAGAAAAAAGACTGTTTTGGGATAAATTCTTGCATAACTGACAAATAAAAGATTTTTCTGGCTGTGAGTTAGAAGCTGCTTCTTTCAAAAAGTTCTCATAAGAGATACTTTGCTGCATTTGCTTCACACATTGAAGATATTTTGAGTGATGTGATGTGTTAGATTAATGGTTTTACCCAACTGTAATAAAATAAAATTACTTAATATCAGTTTATATATTTCATTAAATAAATAAATAAACTTATCACGAAAATTTAAAATCAATATAGAAAAAAAATTGTAATAAAATTTCTACCATAATATTAAAAACTGCTGTAAAATCCCAATTATCTCAAGTTAGCGGAATCAGTAGTGAATGAGATGCCTTTTCTAACAGTATAAAGATTAAATTGTAAATAAATAAAATAAATAGCAACATTTTGAAAATAAATAACTTATTATAAATAAAATATAAAGTAAATTTAAGTAAACAATTTTATAATTTAATATCATCTAAAGAAACGATGATACATTTAACAAAGAATAGAGAAAAAATAAAGTTTTATTGTGGCTATGGAATTTTAATATGTAAATGTGTTTAATGAGGAATTCTCCGGATTTTAGATTTTTTTTAATCTAATGTTGTTTAATCTAATCTAATGCGGCATTCCGTATTATTTAATATAACTTACACTGCAATTAAATAATGTAATCAGTTGCATAGCCAAGTGGATGCCATGTATACCCCCCCCCCCCTTTCAAACGGCGTATCCGGGTTTCTGAATCGTGGAATCAACAACACTCAAAACTACTTAATCAGAATGACAAAGAACTCATGAAAAAATTAATTTTAGACAAGGGTTTTCCTTAAATGGGTATATTTGAAGGTTTTTCTTTTGACAAGGCTATGAACTTTTCTGTTTTAGGCAAATTTTCAACATAAACATGTTTCGTTTTAATTGTATCCTCAAAAACTATTGTAAACTCAGTTCACTCTGAAGTGTACCGGCAAAGTGTATAAATATATTACAATGAATTCTGTGAAGGTGACCTATCTTAAAAGGTAATATAAAATACTTAAATGAAATACATATTTGTTACTGAGAAAATATTCTCAAATTAATTTGCCGATAGACCTTATTAAAATTACTTCAGCATGCCACTGGCATCGTTAAGTTCTTAACTTACTTACTTGATGAGTTGAGTTGTACAGTTACATATTTGATGAGTTGAGTTATACAATTACTTATAAAGTTAACAGTTAGTAAGAGTTAATTTGTGTTTTAATAAATGTTATGATACAATATGAAAATTAAAAAAATAGAATATTACAAAGAAAGTTAGGAGTACACGAAAACAACATTACATATTTACAGTTCCTAAAACTTGAAACCTATCTAAAATGGAACATTTTGCCATCGTGTTTCCTTCTTGGCAGGTTTTCGGAGAATATGGAATCATCCCGTAATCGGAAACATTTGACGGTCCCGAAGAATAAGTGTACAAATACACCTGCTAAGATGGAAATGGGTTTTGGATGGAATCAACTGGCGCTGACAGTTAAAGGAAAAGACCAGTTTATACAAATGCAATAAACGTCACACTGATTGAGTTTCGAGAATATTATTTTCTTTATTTCATAATTTTATATCAAGTACAGTTGACTCCCTCAAATGTGCAACCTTAAAATCCGCACATAATTTGCAGATGTTATTGAAAATGAAGATTTCAGTTCAGATATAAGGGCAGAATTTGACTTTTTCCGCTGGCTATCATTTCCACATATATTTCAATTTTTATTTTTTTTTTTTATTTTACTGCATTCATGTTTTTTTATGAAGGAAGAATAAATTTGTTTCTGAAAAAATTCAAGTTATTCGCATTCTTCTTCCCAAATATATTTATGTATTGATAAAGTTTTTTGGTTATTAAATCTGGCAAAACCTGAAATAAAACTTCCTTATTTTATGATTTTGATATGAATTAGTAATGTACTGTTATGAGGGAAGTTGAACTAAATAATTCAGGAAAAATACATTTCATCTTTATAATGACAACTTAATCATACATTATTGATAATCAACTTGACATTCGCTTTTTAATCATATTAAAAATTATCGAAATATTTATTATTTTATTTATTACTTATTTTAATATTTTGTTATGCTATTGTAAGCATTCATTATAGTTTCGATTGCATCATTAATTAAATTTTAATGATTGTTTAAAAAATGTAAACAAAGCAGTGACCAGAAATCAGCAAAATTCTAAAATCCACAAAACCTGTGAGCCCAAGCTGTTCGGAATTGAGGGAGTCTACTGTAATATTATAACGTAATGTGCTACCTGTAATTAATAAGAGCGACTCTATTCTTGAACTGATCATTGGTGAACTTTTAAAGTGATAAATAAATATAAAATTTACGATGGAATGAAATTTTCACCTTGCTTTTAACCTAAAATGTATAATATGAACTTTTAAATGTTCAGGCTTACTTAAAAGGCCGTTAAATAAACAACTATAGGTGTTAAAAGTTAAATTTTTTTTTGAAAAACATCTTAGTACTTTCAAACCTTTAAACGGGTTCTTCCTCAGAAAATATTTTCTTTTATAAATACAAATATAAGATATAAGATTTCGTTTTGAAAAAATTATATTTGTATTTATAAAAGAAAATATTCTCTGTGGAAGAACCTGTTTAAAGGTTTGAAAGTACTAAGATGTTTTTTTTTTTAAATTAACTTTTAACATCTATAGTTGTTTATTTAACTGCCTTTTAACTATAGGTGTTAAAAGTTAATTTTTATTGAAAAACATCTTAGTACTTTCAAACCTTTAAACATGTTTAAATGTTTTGTATTTCTTTTATAAATACAAATATAAAATTTTCAAAACGAAATCTTATATCTTATATTTGTATTTATAAAAGAAAATATTCTCTGAGGAAGAACCTGTTTAAAGGTTTGAAAGTACTAAGATGTTTTTCAAAAAAAAAATTAACTTGTAACATCTATAGTTGATTATTTAATCACCTTTTAAGTAAGCCTGAACATTTTAAAGTTCAGATTTTACTTTTAAAGTTATTTTTTTTTTAAATCTTAAGATATGTGACTATGATTTAGTATATTCTGTTCTAAATCATGCTGATGACGTCTTTTCAGCTCTAAAACAGTTTTTGTCAAGAAATAAGAAACTGTGGCTAAAACATTTGTTATGACCAGTTCAAAAGAGCAGAATTTCTTGCTACAGAAAACTTTGATACATATATTTTTTAAAATCATACAGATTACTTATCGAGTATGCTATTCGAAATAGAGATGTCTCAGGATAAATCTGAAGAATATTTCCACAAATCGATGATTCTTTCTCGCTTAAATTCTTTTATTTCGAATGTCGTTGATACTTAGAGAAAGATCAGAGGGATATTGGCAGGTTTTGACGTTCACATGGGTGTTTACAAAATAATGGCAAATTACATCATTGAATTTTTCAACTGGAGTCATTTTAAAATAAATTAATGTATTCTTAAGGGCAGATTCTTTATGTATTTATTAAGTATCGTAATTTTACTTTTATACAAGAATGCAGTTACAGAAAAGTGGGAAAATTAATAATTTTTGTATGAATTCAAAATAATACAAAAAACAACTGAAACTTTTTTTTTACACTGATTAGCGTCAAATTTAAAGGGTGCTCTTCTCCTCGAAGCATTGAAATGTGTCCCCAAATCATTTAGGATTTCATGCTTATGAATCGCTTAGGGGTGCTACCTCTCTCCGGAATTTCAAAGTGCCCTTTCCAGAACTGCAAAAATCCCTCCAGCAGAAAAATGTCTCAGTCATCTGAAAAGACCACAATTGCGACATGCGAGATTTAGCTTTGCTCACAGAAACTTCATTGATTGGACGGACAGTTGCGTATGAGAAGGGTGATGGTGATGTTTTTTAACAAAGAGTTATCATTGATGTCTATTATTACCTGTGATAGTTTTTCATTTCATTTCAAAACAACCTGTTTGTGAAAAAAGAAAGAAACTAATTATTTTACCAGGAAATGTTTGCATTTGTATGTCATTAACTCTTACAAAGATCATCATTAAAGGTTACTGTAGACTCCCTCAAATCCGCACTAAATTTAGGAAAGTAAACAATAAAACATTCAGTTCAGATAGAAGAAGAAAAATTGACTTTTTTTAGTTTTATATATCAATTACAAGCATATTTAAATTTATAATTTTTCTTAATATTACTGAATTCGTGTTTCTTCATGAAGGAAGAACAAATTTATTTCTGAAAGAAATTAAAGATAGTGCTGATATCAATGGTAGTCGCAATCTTCTTACCAAATACATTTGCAAGCTAATTTGGTTATTAAGTCTGGTTAAACCTAAAATAAAACTTCCTTATTTTATGATTTTGATGCGAATCATCAATGTACCTTTTTGAGACAAGTTTCAATAATTAATTTAGGAAAAATACATTTCATCTTTGTAATGAATGCATAATCATACATTACTGATCTTTGCAATTTTCATTTTTACATCCTTCTTGACCTTTGCTTTTAATATGTTATATACATTAAAAGTATCTAATTTTTTATTATTTTAGTTTAAATCCTATTTTAATATTTTATTATATTGTAAGCATTCATTATAGTTTCAACTGCATTACTAATTACATTGAAATCTTTGTTTAAAAAATTTAAACAAAGCAATAACCAGAAATCCACAAAGTTCTAAAATCTGCACACCTCTGGTCCCAAGCTGTGCAGATTTGAGGAAGTCTACTGTAATACTTTTAAAACAGATATAAATAAATATAAAAGCATTCTCTTTTGTTTAAAATTGATTCTGTCGAATTATTCTGAGTATCTTAATTATTTGTAAATAATTGGGTAGAACTGGTATAAGGCAGACTTGTATAGAACCAAAAACTTTCTGGCACAGAATATTGGGTCAAAAACTTTCTGCAAATTAATGTTGGGTGTAATTCGCGTTTTTTGCATGATTCATGGATGTAATACACGTTTTTTCGCGATTTATGAATGTAATTTGCGCTTTTTGCGCGATTTATGGACGCAATTCGCGTTTTTATGCGATTCAAGATCATAATTCGCGTTTTTATGCGATTCATGAACGTAATTCGCATTTGTTATGCGATTTATGAGCGTAATTCGCTATTTTTATGCGATTCATTGACGTAATTTGTGTTTTTTGAGCTATCTGCCGACAAAATTCGCGTTTTTTATGAGATTTATAAACGCAATTTACGTTTTTTATGCAATTTATGAAGGTATTTCACGTTTTAAATACGATTCATGGCCGTAATTCGCGTTTTTTGGGCGATTTAAGGACATAATTCGCATTTTTACGCGATTCATGGACGTAATTTGCGTTTTTTAGCAATTCATCGATGTAATTCGCGTCTTTTACGCGATTTATGAATGTAATTCTCGTTTTTTGAGCGATTTATGGACGTAATTCGCGTTTTTCATGCGATTCATGAACGTCATTTGCATTTGTTACGCGATTTATGGACATAATTTGCTATTTCTATGCGATTCATGAATGTAATTTGCGTTTTCACGCGATTTATGCATGTAATTTGCGTTTTTTTGAGCGATTTTTGGACGTAATTCGCGTTTTTTTTACGCGATTCATGGACGTAATTCGCGTTTCCTGTACGATTTAAGGGTGTAATTCGCATTTTTTACGCAATTCACTCACGTAATTCGCGTTTTTATGCGATTCACGCACGAAATTAGTGTTTTTTACGAAACTCATGCACGAAATTCGCGTTTTTTACGCTATTCAAGGATGGAAATTACGTCTTAAGCGCGGTCTTTACACAAAATCCACGTTTTTCGCGCGGTATTTTGTCGAAATGTTTTTTGCACTATTCTTTGTTGAAATGTGCGTTTTTTTATGCGATTCTTTATCGAAATGCATGTTTTTAAGCAATTCTTTACTGAAATTTGCAATTTTTTCGAGGTTTTTTGACGATATTGGCGTTTACAGTAAATAATTAGTTCATAAAATTGACGGAATAATTTTATTTTTTGGTACTAAAAAAAGTTACAAAAATAAAAAAAAATTTCTTAGAAATTTTCTGCACACTTCATAAAATTTTCTGCGCACGGCGTTCGCGCGTGCGTCTATATTATGCAACTCTGATATAAGGTTTTAAAAATATTTTTAAAGAAGTTTTATAAGTATTTGGTTTCGCTGTATAGATTTAACTTCAGCACACTGAATAGTTAGATATTCAGTAAGATGACCGAATACGAAATTTCGAATATTCAGTGCAGCCCTATTAAAAATCTATGTGATGGAAAAAACATTGTTTAGGACAAATATTCTCCCCTAATTAAAGAAAATCCCTCGTTTCCCATAAATTTCAGCATAGTCTCTTATTTGATCTTTTTTCTTGAGATATAATAATTAATCAGACCCCGATGAAAAACATCGCATGCATTTATTTCTAAAGACTAAACATAGAACACACATAAGGTAACATAACATAACATAGAAACTTCCACAAAATCAAACTAACAGCAATAATACTTTTGCCACTTATAATAATATAATTTATTATAAGGTATTAAGTACAGTTAATGTGCGATTACATTCTCAACTATTTTAACTCATAGTTTTATCTTCTTTACAAATGATAGTTTAGTATTTTTCTAAATTTTAGTACTTTTCTATATTTGAATATTTTTCTGACACATAAAATATAGTACCTATATGACAGTAAAATTTCTCTCCCAAAAAAATCCTTTGATTTTAAATTATTTGTTTTAGAATATAAGAAAATTACATTCACAGCCATCTAATTTAAAATTTTATAAATTAAATATTTTTTGTTAAATAATGATTCAAATGATAATTTTAATAGCGTAAAGTTTACTGTAAAAAAATCATGCTTATCAAACAGAAAGCATCTGTTTCAAATATTATGCAAAATTGTTTAAGAATTTAACATCTTAAAGTACTGGGCTTAATATGTTTTGTTTAATAATAACTCAAATGATAATTTTAATAGTGTAAAGTTTACTTCTGAATATATATATATATATATATATATATATATATATATATATACAGTAAACTCCCTCAAATCCGCATAGCTTGGGACCAGAGGTTTTGCGGATTTCTGGTCATTGCTTTGTTTACATTTTTTAAACAATAATTTGAGTGCAAATAATAGTGCAATCGGAACTATAATGAATACTTACAGTATAATAAAATATTAAAATAAGTAATTAACTAAAATAATAAAAATTTAGATAGTTATTCATTAGTGAGTCATTAAAAAATATTATGACTCATCTCAAAAAAAAAAAAAAAAAAAAAAAAAAAAAAAAAAAATTTTTTTTTTTTTTTTTTTTTTAGTCCTTTCGGTCTTCTTCTGCCCTCTGTACCCGAGCAGGTTTACCCGTTTCTGTTATGTCTTTTTCATACCCCGGCCGAAGAACCGTTATTTGTTCCAATTTCAAAATTTTATAACCTTCGGGATGTCCCGTACAATCTTCTCGGGTACAGTCGCAAGTAAGGACGCACACGTCTACTTCATCATACGTTTTTTCTGGATCCAACTTCTCCATGGCGGCATTCAAATCAAAGAGTATATGATATTCTGCAACGTCCGGAAGATTGCTTTGATGCTTATCGTAATACAATTTATAGACGTACATTTTTTTAAAATTCAATATACACACTCTTAAATACCAAACATTCCATCCTATTTCATAGACGCAATCAATAGGAATGGACTTAAATATACCGTTGGATCTTTTATAAACAAGTGTTATATTGGCTTGACAATTGTCAATCTTTTTTTGTATGCCATCCACTCTTAAATAACTTTTCAGACACCGAGATACAAATGTGGAGGGTACCCTTTGTTCGCAGAAAAGCAGGTTTTGGGGGTTGGGATCGTCTTCTGCTAATCCGCTATCGTTTAAAGTATCTTTAGTATTCATGGTGTTTTCTTGAAGAATGATGGCTACAAATAGATGAATAAGTTTTATAGTAAATGGATACCAAAAAAAAAAAAAAAAAAAAAAAAAAAAAAAAAATTTTTTTTTTTTTTTTTTTTTTTTTTTTTTTAGTGTAATATATTTTATAATCAAGTTATAATAAAGATAAGATGTAATAGAGTAAAGTATTGAATGATGTACATTTAAGATATTTAATGTTTTAAATATATTTCATATCAACAAATGTAAAAATAAAATATAACTAATATTTAAAAAAAAAAAAAAAAAAAAAAAAATTTTTTTTTTTTTTTTTTTTTTTTTTAAGTAGTGTAATATATTTCATAATCAAGCTATAATAAAGATAAGATGTATTAGAGTAAAGTACATTTAAGATATTTAATGTTTTAAATATATTTCATATCAACAAATGTAAAAATAAAATATAACTACTAAAAAAAAAAAAAAAAAAAAAAATTTTTTTTTTTTTTTTTTTTTTTTTTTTTTTTTTTTTTTTTTTTTTTAGCCTCCGATGCTATTTCTTTCAGACAAGCTAAAAAGTGTCGTCTCCAAAAATTGTAGCCCACTTTTTCTTAATCTGGACATTAAAACGACACATTCATGTAATTTTATTGTTAAAATGCATTTCATTTTTATCGAAGTGAATAAAAAAAGTGTTTAAACTAAAGAAAAAATCCATTTTTTAGGAATCGAGTCACTGAAGAAGTAGCACGTCACATTGTATCTCTTTATTATTCTACAATTCCAATGTCTCAGAGAGAAACTGTTAATCATTTGGGTATTTCCCGTTGTTCTGTTTGCTATTGCATTAATAAATACAAGAAAAATGAAGTTAGTTCATTGCATTCCAAATGGAGTCATCCAAAAAAAAAAAAAAAAAAAAAAAAAAAAAAAAAAAAAAAAAAAAATTTTTTTTTTTTTTTTTTTTTTTTTTTTTTTTTTTTTGAGAATTTAAATTCAAGTAAAAATTTAAATAGAATTTAAATCGGAGGCGAAATTGAATTCTGCAGTGGCAGAATCTAAATTTAACTTGTTTTTTTTTTCTATTAGTAGTGTAATATATTTTATGATCAAGTTATAATAAAGATAAGATGTAATAGAGTAAAGTATTGAATGATGTACATTTAAGATATTTAATGTTTTAAATATATTTCATATCAACAAATGTAAAAATAAAATATAACTAATATTGGAACTATAACTAATGTTGTTATATATATAACTAATGTTGGAATTTTTTTTTTTTTTTTTTTTTTTTTTAGTAGTAGTGTAATATATTTTATGATCAAGTTATAATAAAGATAAGATGTATTAGAGTAAAGTATTGAATGATGTACATTTAAGATATTTAATGTTTTAAATATATTTCATATCAAACTGTAGATGTGTATATTTTTCAATAGTCTTTTATCCCTTTCCGTTTCCAAGATTGGCAAAACCTTTTTCGCAAAAAAAGGGGGTTGAAGGAAGTTGTCCCAGCAACTTCCTTCAACCCCCTTTTTCTGCTGGGGAAAGAAACACACCTTTTACAACCAAACAACCTTTATTGAAAAATCTTTTTTCATACAGCGTAAAGGGTTTGTGTCAGTCCTTTCGTTTTTATAATTACTTTTTTTGCAGGTATCTTGTCTATTAGAATGATGATACCAGTATCCAGCGGGTAGTTTGGTGCAGTGTCCTCTGTGTCGCTGGAATCCGAGCTGGAGCTGCAAGTGACGACCGACGGGGAAGAACTGTTGGGCTGGGGTGTGTAGCTCGGTGAGGCTGGCGTGTAGCTCGGGGACGCTGGCGTGTAGCTCTGGGACGCTGGCGTGTAGCTCGGGGACGCTGGCGTGTAGCTCGGTGAGGCTGGCGTGTAGCTCGGGGACGCTGGCATGTAGCAGGGACTGTAGGGAGAGTAGACTGGCGAGGCTGGCATGTAGCAGGGACTGTAGGGAGAGTAGACTGGCGAGGCCGGTGTGTAGCAGGGGCTTGTGGCCGAGTAGACTGGCGAGGCCGGTGTGTAGCAGGGGCTTGTGGCCGAGTAGACTGGCGAGGCCGGTGTGTAGCAGGGGCTTGTGGCCGAGTAGACTGGCGAGGCCGGTGTGTAGCAGGGGCTTGTGGCCGAGTAGACTGGCGAGGCCGGTGTGTAGCAGGGGCTTGTGGCCGAGTAGACTGGCGAGGCCGGTGTGTAGCAGGGGCTTGTGGCCGAGTAGACTGGGTTTGTTCGGGCAGGCGAGGCCGGTGTGTAGACGGGTGAAGCGGGAGAGTAGCCTGGACTGGACGCGGGAGAGTAGCCTGGACTGGACGCGGGAGAGTAGCCTGGACGGCAGGGTGAAGAGGCAGGCGAGGTCGGTCTCTGGTGGAGGAGGTGGTCAATCCAGGGCCAAAATGGACTCGCATCTGCTGCGTTCGACTGCCGGAGCCTATACACCCCTTTGGCATGGGTCACCCTCACACCAAAGTCCGTCTCCAAGAGGTGGAGAGGCTCCTTGACCTTGAAATGTTCCAGCAGGGCAATCAGTTGGAAATGGGGAATGACTTTCTGTTGCAGCCAGCTCAGTGGGTACATTTCCTGCGCCTCCTCGTCCGCCACCTCCTGGACCCGGGCTTGGCCCTTCACGGCCCTTCCTAAAAGCTGGGTGGCCGAGGTGTCGAGCCAAAAGAGTTGGCCGTCTCTTCCCAAGAATCCCCACAAAGCAGGCTGAGCGGTGAGTAGCAGCTGGAGCATCATGGTGAGACGGAACCGGGGTGGAAAGGACCTTTTATAAGAGAGCGTGTCTCCGCCTCCGCGTTCGCTTCCAATATAATCTCACGTGGGGGGAGTTTCACCAGGACATCCCACAAGAGACGTTTTTAAAAAAAAAATTCATCCATATGGGGTGTAAACAGGTTGCAGAAGAAGCCTCCTGTGGATGGGCACTCCGTGAAGGGGGCTATTCATTCAAACATTTTATATCCCATAGTAAATACTTTCAGACGCATGGAGAAGGAAAACCCATGCGATCCAACGATGGAATAAGAGAAAAGGCACAGGCTTCCACAGTAAGGCAAGCACAAGCAGCGTGAGGAACGATAGGCGAGAGAGAGAGATGGCTCGGCCTTTTATAAAGCAGTAACAAAAAAAAAAAAAAAAAAAAAAAAAAAAATTTTTTTTTTTTTTTTTTTTTTTTTACATCTGTTGATATGAAAAGAGATAAGGACAGAGAGAGACATTTAAGATATTTAAAACATTAAATATCTTAAATGTACATCATACAATACTTTACTCTAATATCTTATCTTTATTATAACTTGATTATAAAATATATTATACTAAAAAAAAAAAAAAAAAAAAAAAAAAAAAAAAAAAAAAAGAGAAAAATTTTTTTTTTTTTTTTTTTTTTTTTTTTTTTTAATAGTTGCAATGTATTTTATAATAGCTCTTGTCCCTAAAACTCTAGCTCTTTCATATTTTGTCATATAAGTTGTGATTTTTTTTCTTGTTTCATTTGAGGATGATGTTCTGATAAAGATAATATATTTTTTGCTACTTTATCTTTACTTCATTTTTCTAAATATATTTTATAGTAATGATAAAGTGTAACTTAATTATTAATAATTAATTCATCTACTCTCCAGTCTTCACATGTACCATCAGGAAGATATCTTAGAATGAGTGGAATGTTTCTCTCTTTTAATTCTTTCATTGCAAGTTGCAATGGATCTGTTTCATCATCCACTTTCACTAAAACGGGAGCTTACATCGAAATCTGTAATGCTCTTGTTCCTAAAACGCTAGTTGTTTCATATTTTGTCATAGAAGGAATAATGGTCTTGATTCATTTGAGGCTGATGTTCTGATAATGATACTATATTTTTTACTAGTTTTTCTTTACTTTATTCTTTTAAATATATTTTATAATAAAAGCTTACAGGGCTCAAGTATTTGATGATGTACTCTTAAATAGAAAGAATCAAGCGAGATGGCGTTTCGACTCTGTCTATCTCCTGGCAGCTTGTGGGGATATGTGACTTTTAGCGGGGATGTTTATTTTAGAGTAGTCGATATTGCCAAATATTTAAACGTAGAGTCGGTCCCCAACTTTGTAGCGCAGTTTGGTTCATCCCAAATGGGCGCCGTGTCTCACAATTGTCCTTTGCGCATGCGACGCTGGCGTGTGATTGAAATCTTTGATTTATTACGACTTTTATGGAGAGTGGCTTGGGGGGACGTTTTGTTGGATTTTTTTGAGCACGGTAGGGTTCAAATCCAGTACAGAGGCTCTGTACCTTATGTAATGAGGCGAAGCCGAGGCATAAAGTTTTCAAGTTGGTTACGGTATTACCAGGCGAAAATTCTCAGTCTTGAACGCATGGGGTTAAGACTTTAAACAGAATCCAAAACTTGTCCCCATCCAGAATTTTCGGGATCCAAAGTGAAGGGGTTCATTTTTAGGGCTCTTTCCGCACACAACTGGCCACCCAATTCTTTTTATAGCTGAAATAAAATGCTTTGAATTTTTTTAGATTCATTTACAGGTCATAACACTGTGCATGATTTTTGGAAAATAAATAATTGTAAAATATATAGTTAGCTCATTGTACAAATAGATTCAAACATGTTCAAAATTTCAAAAAATATTTAGAAAATATTTTTTTCTTACCTTTATATTCCGATATATATAAAATTCAATGCATTTTTTTATGGAGGTAAATTAAACATTTTAAATAATATTGGAGACGTCTTTTTTCGCTCTATTTTAAAAAATGACACTTATTCAAGAATACATTCTATAACACACATTTATCACTAAAAATGTAAAAAATGTAAAAATGTTTGTACTATTTTAACTTTAACTTTTACTGAGTTTTCCAAAAGGTTTTAAAAATGAAGGTGTAATACATACTTTGAAAGGCATAACAAAAAAACAAACTATGATAAACAATCTCTTTTTATTAAAAATTAATTGAAGAGATTACACTTTGCCCATTTACTCGGCAGTGTTTAAAAGTCATTTGGAGCATATTTACAAAAAACTATCACACATAAATGTATACAGAAAGGCTGCACCTTTTCCATCCAGTTCCATTTAGTCAGTTTTTCGAAAAATGTTTGATTCACCGTAAAAAATTCACGAAAATATCGGTTGACAGGATCGGTTAGATTGACATTACATTCGGTGATTGAGATCGGTGAGATTACATTTTTGCCCATTTACTCGGCAGTGTTTAAAAGTCATTTGGAGCATTTTACAAAGATATCACACATAAATGTATACAGAAAGGCTGCACCTTTTCCATCCAGTTCCAGTTAGTCAGTTTTTCGAAAAATGTTTGATTCACCGTAAAAAATGACAGGATCGGTTAGATTGACATTACATTCGGTGATTGAGATCGGTGAGATTACATTTTTGCCCATTTACTCGGCAGTGTTTAAAAGTCATTTGGAGAATTTTACAAAGATATCACACATAAATGTATACAGAAAGGCTGCACCTTTTCCATCCAGTTCCAGTTAGTCAGTTTTTCGAAAAATGTTTGATTCACCGTAAAAAATTCACGAAAATATCGGTTGACAGGATCGGTTAGATTGACATTACATTCGGTGATTGAGATCGGTGAGATTACATTTTTGCCCATTTACTCGGCAGTGTTTAAAAGTCATTTGGAGCATTTTACAAAGATATCACACATAAATGTATACAGAAAGGCTGCACCTTTTCCATCCAGTTCCAGTTAGTCAGTTTTTCGAAAAATGTTTGATTCACCGTAAAAAATGACAGGATCGGTTAGATTGACATTACATTCGGTGATTGAGATCGGTGAGATTACATTTTTGCCCATTTACTCGGCAGTGTTTAAAAGTCATTTGGAGCATTTTACAAAGATATCACACATAAATGTATACAGAAAGGCTGCACCTTTTCCATCCAGTTCCAGTTAGTCAGTTTTTCGAAAAATGTTTGATTCACCGTAAAAAATTCACGAAAATATCGGTTGACAGGATCGGTTAGATTGACATTACATTCGGTGATTGAGATCGGTGAGATTACATTTTTGCCCATTTACTCGGCAGTGTTTAAAAGTCATTTGGAGCATTTTACAAAGATATCACACATAAATGTATACAGAAAGGCTGCACCTTTTCCATCCAGTTCCAGTTAGTCACTGTTTTCGAAAAATGTTTGATTCACCGTAAAAAATTCACGAAAATATCGGTTGACAGGATCGGTGGAGGATTCCCAATTGGGTGGGGTTATTTGCAACAGCGATTGTTCATTGGGTTGTGGATTCCACTCTGAGCCGAGGCCCTCTAAATCCCGGACCATGTTGTCAATGGCCGCCGACACACCTTGGGGAGTGGATCGCCAATGGGTTTCCGTGTCCACCAAATCTTGGACACTGTTGTCAATGGCCGCCGACACACCTTGGGGAGTGGATCGCCAATGGGTTTCCGTGTCCACCAAATCTCGGACACTGTTGTCAATGGCCGCCGACACACCTTGGGGAGTGGATCGCCAATGGGTTTCCGTGTCCACCAAATCTCGGACACTGTTGTCAATGGCCGCCGACACACCTTGGGGAGTGGATCGCCAATGAGTTTCCGTGTCCACCAAATCTTGGACAATTTTGGAAATGGCTGCCGATTGTTCGTCTGGGGACGTGGGTGAAAAAGTCGGTTCCAGACGAGCTCGTTTCCATTCAGGCTCCTCGTTGTCCCTTTGCTCAATTTCTTTGGGAGACTCTTCCGGAGGGGTCGGGGAAAAAATTTCATCCACGATGAGCAAGTCCGGACTGCTGGCACGAGACTGGTCTAGATGGCTGGTACGTGACAAATCTAATACCTCCACAGGATCTTCCGTTGCATAAAAGGTGATGGGGGGTCGAGGGTCGTCATATTCTTTGTACATAAATCTCTGTAAATGGTGTATGAGGTTGGTATGCAATAATACGATATTTTTTTCGACAGGAAAATGTCTCTCATATACTTTTTTGATAATGACAAGAGGTTGTCCAGGCGTCGCAGCAGGAGGGGTGGGGACTCTTGAGGTCATTGGTGCCTTGGCCGGCGCCTCCTCCGGGAGATCGGCTGGATCGGTCGAAAATTCTTCCTCACTGTCACTACTGTCGTCTGGCCGAGTGCGAGTTTCAATGCAAGGAGTCTGTACAGGGACTCGGTAGATATCATCTGTCCGATAAGTGGCCTGAGTGCTGCGGATTGTAGTCACATGGGAGAAAGGGAGTACCACATCTTCTTTCAGGAGGTGCAGGGAGAAGAAGGAACGATCTGTGGTGTATAAGACGTACACCGTACCACTGGGAATAATGTAGATACTATCGATGGCTAATATCACAGTTCTATAATTATGTTGCTCTGTATCGACGAATCCTTTTAAATTGAGTCCCCTTTTTTTCCTTTCCAACGTATAGATACATAGGGGATGTTTTCCAGTCTGGATCACATGCATCGTACCAGGCTCCACTAATCTATTTCCGAAGGTAAAGTACTTTTTGGTGAGAAAAAAGTGAATATTAAATTTGAAGCAGGTACGGTGATTCACATTCTTCGTCTTTAAGATGGGTTTCTGTAGCAAAGGGATCGCATCTGTCCAGTTTCGGGAGGTGTAGGGGGCTGCAGACATCAGATATTTTAATGTATCCACAAAATGTTTGCGGATAACATCATCATACTTGACGGAACAATAGGCCACTTTGTAAGCACTAGTTAAATATATAATATAGGGATAGATCTGGTGTCGCTCCGGCAACACCGCAAACTCCGATGGACGGGGCAACCGGTCTTCTTCCGGAAAGTTCTCGAGAACTTGGCAAGGAAACACGTCTCGCTTCAAACTTTCTAGCTTTCTGGCATCAATGACTTCGACAGAGTTGGGGGTGATTCGGGTGGAAGGAAAAGGCTTCTTGAAAATTTTTTTCTCCTCCATCGCTTTCACAAAGTCTCGACCAGAGGCAAGGCAAGAGTAAGGAAATGAACGACGACGCTCTCCTTATATAGTCGATTCCCCCGCGAGTCCAACCAATCACCGGGCTTCGCGCTTTCCGGTCCAACCCATCCGCATGAGTCACTGCGTAGGCGTCTGGGAAGCTGTCACCGAGTAACGGAGTTGAATGATGAGAAAGTAGAATCGAAGTTTTTTCAAAGAAAGCGACCTAGGATGGTTGTGACATGAGATAATAAAAAAGTCATGGCCTTGAGTGGCAAGTCCATCAAACAAACAGAGTCCATTCTTCGTCAAACAGGGTGTAAAATAACAAATCTCACGTTGAAAGATACACGAAATGTAAACGACACTTGATTTGCACAGAGTCCATTCTTCGTCAAATAGGGAGTAAAATAACAAATTTCACGTTAAAAGATGCAGGAAATGTAAACGACACTTGATTTGCACAGAGTCCATTCTTCCTCAAATATGGCGTTGAATAAAGTCTTTAAAATTATTGAATACACTTTTGGAATGCTATCCAATGCGACACAAATGAAAAAAGTAATCCAAAGGTAAGCAGAGCAGGCACAAGCATCGTGAAAAATAAAAGCCAAGTGAACGAGATAGCGAATGTATGGCCTTTTATACACCAGTTTGACCCTGAAAAAAAAAAAAAAAAAAAAAATTTTTTTTTTTTTTTTTTTTTTTTTTAATAAGTTTTATAAGTTTTTAAATAAGCTTTTTTTTAATCAAGTTATAATCAAGTTATAATAAAGATAAGATGTATTAGAGTAAAGTACATTTAAGATATTTAATGTTTTAAATATATTTCATATCAACAAATGTAAAAATAAAATATAACTACTATTAAAAAAAAAAAAAAAAAAAATTTTTTTTTTTTTTTTTTTTTTTTAATAAGTTTTATAAGTTTTTAAATAAGCTTTTTTTTAATCAAGTTATAATCAAGTACACTACTAAAAAAAAAAAAAACAAAAAAAAAAATTATTATTTTTTTTTTTTTTTTTTTTTTTTTTTTTTTTTTAAGCCTCCGATGCTATTTCTTTCAGACAAGCAAAAAAGTGTCGTCTCCAAAAATTGTGGTCCACTTTTTCATAATCTGGACATTAAAATGAGACATTCATGTAATTTTATTGTTAAAATGCATTTCAACTTTCTCAAAGACAATAAAAAAAGAGTTTAAACTAAAGAAAAAATCCATTTTTTAGGAATCGAGTCACTGAAGAAGTAGCACGTCAAATTGTATCTCTTTATTATTCCGCAATTCCAATGTCTCAGAGAGAAACTGTTAATCATTTGGGTATTTCCCGTTGTTCATTTTGCTATTGCATTAAAAAAAAAAAAAAAAAAAAAAAAAAATTTTTTTTTTTTTTTTTTTTTTGACTTGATTTTAAATTCAAGTAAAAATTTAAATAGAATTTAAATCGGAGGCGAAATTGAATTCTGCAGTGGTAGTAGTTGTATTGTAATACATTTTATAATAGTCTCAAACATATTTCATAACACAACATATGTAAAGATAAAATATTTATAATACTAATATATTAAAAAAAAAAAAAAAAAAAAAAAAAAAATTTTTTTTTTTTTTTTTTTTTTTTTTTTTTTTTTTAGTAGTTGCATTTTATTTCTACATCTGTTGATATGAAATATATTTAAAACATTCAATATCTTAAATGTACATCATACAATACTTTACTCTCATATCTTATCTTTATTATAACTAGATTATAAAACATTCTATTACAATATCATACTACAAAAAAAAATTACAATTTTCTTAATATGTTTTTACAATTTGATTTTTCGGCCATAAAAACTTTTTCAAAAGTTTGTCATTTTCGTCTTCTTTCCAAATGGGTCTCATAGTGCCAAATTGGTGCTGCGCATGGGGTCTATAATGAAATATTCGAAATGCTTCGACGTAATGATCTTTTTCCAATCTGTAATCGGAACAAACCAACTGGGGGATCGGGTCGGCGCCTTCCCAAAACAGAATCCTAAAGTCGGCTGTCATTTCTAAGGTAATGGGTTCCATTTCTTGGACAGGATCTTGACACTGACATTTTTGAGGGTCTGTGCAGGAAGCGATGAGTTTTTTCTCTTCGGTAAACGAGACATCGAAAAAACATTGAGGACTGGAAGGCAGCCATCGCACCAAGGGGATCGATTCTTCAGAAAATAGAAAATATCGGCACCTTTTATTGATATAAATTTCTTGAAAATTGCGCAAAGGCTCGTAATGCACAACAATATAACCGTACCCCTTGATATAATAAGTGAGGAGATTTTCCTGGTCTATGAAATATTCGAAATCGGAAAAGGCTTCCTCGAATTCTCTTGTCATGTTGTCAAGGGTCTTCCGATAGAAGAGTACACAAGTATTCGGCCGATGGTGGCTTTGAAGCTCTTGTAATTCAAAGTGATATTTATTGACATGCAATGTGGTGTCATCTATTTGCATGTAAAATCGATGAAACGCATTTTTCCGAGAAAAGTACCATCCGGGTCTCAATCGATGCAGAAATTGGATGTACTTGAACGAAAAAGGAGCTGAGGAGTCCAGATACGAGGCACGATCTTCTAAAAAGGGACGAAATTCCGGCATTTGGGAGAGGGTATGTAATTTATCTTTGAGGGGCAACTGTCGAAAAATGAAGAACAAAACATCCACGGGCAAGTCTAATAACCGGAGATGAGCCATCTCCGAGAGGGATGTGTGGGAACGGCATGCGAAGAGAGAATGAAAAGAAAATTTGAAGAACCTTATATATACACACTTAAAAAAAAAAAAAAAAAAAAAAAAAAAAAAAAATTTTTTTTTTTTTTTTTTTTTTTTTTAACTTAAAATTTGTACAAAAGAGGCTATTTTTAAATACATCTTGTAACTAACAAATTTTTATAGAAAATGAAACAAAATTTTTTAAATTTTTAACTCAAAAGTCAAGTTTTATTTATTTGTGTCTAAATAAAAATTAAAATGATGAATAATTGTATTGATTTAGATAATAACCTTCAGAAACCTCTTGTGTTTGTTGTTACTCTCCAGATTTTAGCTCTTCTAAACTTACTTTCGATCCTGTGTATAGACACTATACAGCCATGTCCATATTTATTTTTCCATGATGTTTGTAATTAAGAAGTTTAAAATCTTCAAATTTAAAATCCTCTAAATTTTCTTTTTTAGTTATAATTTCCAATTTTGGAAACTCAAATGGTTTTCTTTGTATTTGTTGTTTCAATTGATCCACTTGATTCAAATATATGTGAACATCTCCCATAACATGTATAAATTCGGCTGGCTTTAGATTCGTTAGATGAGCTATTATACAAGTTAAAAGTGAATAACTAGCAATATTAAAAGGTACTCCCAACCCTATATCTGCTGATCTCTGATACATTTGAGAATACAATTCATTGTTTGCAACATAAAATTGAACCAAACAATGACATGGGGGAAGAGCCATTTTATCAATATCTAACGGATTCCAGGCACATAGTACAATTCTTCGATCATTGGGATTGGTTTTAATTTTTTCAATGACATTCAAGAGTTGATCTAAACCTTGATAACGAATATTCATATCAATATACTTTTCACCATAATGTCTCCATTGAAATCCATAGACAGGACCTAAATCACCTTCCTCTCTATCATAAAATCCTAGCGAGTCCAAGTATTCTCTGGAACTATGATCTTTCCATATTGTGATACCTTTTTTCTCCAACTCTTTTGAATTTGTAGAACCGCTTATAAACCATAATAATTCTTCAACTATTCCTCTCCAAAACATTTTTTTAGTTGTCAATAATGGAAATGTATTATTTCTAAGATTCCATCGCATATTCATTCCAAAAAGAGATAGAGTTCCAATACCTGTTCGATCCAATCTTTTATTACCATATTTTAATATATTTTGGATACAATCCAGATACTGATTTTCTTCCATCTGACCAAAGAGAAACTAAACTATAAATGAAAATGTTTACCTCTTTATATATTTTTTTACATAAAATGTTTTATAATAAAGTTATGAAGTAAAATATTTTTATTCAACAGATGTAAAGATAAAATATTTTTATTATAAAATATATTTAAAAAAAAAAAAAAAAAAAAAAAAAAAAAAAAATTTTTTTTTTTTTTTTTTTTTTTTTTTTTGTAGTAATATTAGTAGAATATATTTTATAATCAAGTTATAATAGAGATAAGATATATTAGAGTAAAGTATTCTGATATATATTTAAAATATTTAATTCTCTAAATATACTTCATATTAATAGATGTAAAAAAAAAAAAAAAAAAAAAAAAAAAAAAAAAAAAATTTTTTTTTTTTTTTTTTTTTAATAGTATTAGAATTTTATTTTAGATCTATTGTTATGAAATATATTTAGAGAATTATATTCTTTAAATATACATCATACAATACTTTATTCTAATAAATTTTATCTCTACTATAACTTAATTATATTGAAAAAAAAAAAAAAAAAAAAAAATTATTTTTTTTTTTTTTTTTTTTTTTATGTACCTTAGATTTCATTTCTTTCTTTTCCACGCATCATTCAATTCCGCAAATAACGTTCGTCCTTCTTTTCTTCCCCATCGTGCCTGAGGGTTATTCAAAATATAACCATCCCGTGGAAGATCTGAAAACCAGTCATTTTCTTTGCATTCATGAAATGTTTGTGGAGGTTTAAAATTTCGTAAATGCTGTGGATTATGTATTGGATGACTCATATATACACTACTTTATCTAAGCTGTGTTTTCTTAACTATATACTGTCACAAAAATTTAAAATTTTTATTATTTATGTTACACATTTTCAAATTTACAGATTGTGTCTTTATCCATTAGAAATTTCTTCAAGTGTGGGTCGTGTTTGTCTTCTTCTACGATTAATCTTCCTTTCTCTTCTTCATATTTGTGGTAAACAGTAAATCCTTCAACATGTTTTTCGTCCGCCAGTCTGTAATTGGAACATGTTTGCACAGGAATTATCCCCCCTCTATCTGTCGTCAGATAGGTGAAATCTTTTGATAATTCGAAGGTTATCGGGTCCAGTTCATGAAAAGATTTTTTGCAATGACACTCGACATGGTCCACACATTTCATGGTTATTTTTTTCTCTCGGGTCAATGTCACATCCCAAAAACACTCTTTCAAAAAATGTTTCACACGGATGGGTTTGTCGATCGGGATTTCGTAATACCCTTTCAAAGGCCAAATGTTAAAGGCTATTTTACACAAAGGAGGTGTATAGAGTACCGTTATGTATCCCCATACTTCCATACAATAGATCAAATATTCTTCCAGGTAATAAAACAAATAATCTGATTTATTCTCTCCGAAAGATTGGAAACGAAGCAAGAATTCTCTTTCTTTTTTCATGGTCGAAATGGATTGACGAAAAAAATCAACACGGTGGTTGGGTCGCAAGCAACAGTAGTTAAGGTTAAACTCATACTCTGTGAATTGTAACGTGGTGTCATCGAATCGCACATAGGTCCAACGACCCAAAACAATCCGATGAACATAAAAGCCGGGTCGGTATAAGCGCAAAAGTTCAATATATTCCATCGAAAATGGACCAGGAGAATTCAGATAAGATGCACGATATTCTAGAAACGATCGAAATTCAGGCATTTTATAAAGAGTGTGCAAAAAATTTTACATTTTTAATTTTTATATGTTACACATTTTTCAATTTGCAGATTGTGTCTTTATCCAATAGAAATTTCTTCAACCGTGGGTCGTGTTTGTCTTCTTCTACAATTAATCTTCCGAACTTATCTTCATTATCATGGTATATAGTGAATCCTTCAACATGTTTTTCGTCCGCCAATCTGTAATTGGAACACGTTTGTATAGGAAGTATCTCTCCTCTATCCGTCGTCAGACAGGTGAAATCTTTTGATAATTCAAAGGTTATCGGGTCCAGTTCATGAAATGATTGTTTGCAACGACATTTGACATGGTCCACACATTTTAGGGTTATTTTTTTCTCTCGGGTCAATGTCACTTCCCAAAAACACTCTTCCAAATTATCTTTCACACGGATGGGTTTGTCGATCGGAATAATGTGATTTCTTCTCAAGGGAAACTCTTCAAAACTCATTTCACACAAAGGAGGTGTATAGTGTACCACAATGTACCCATGTTTTTCCAGACCATAGACCAAATAATCTGTCTCATTCTCTATATAGAATTCGTGACGAAGCCAGAATTCCCTATCGTTTTTCATTTTCGAAAGGGATTGACGAAAAAAATCAACACGGTGGTTGGGTCGGAAGGAATGGTAATCAATATCATACACATACTCTGTGAATTGTAACGTGGCGTCATCGAATCGCACATAAGTCCGCCGACTCCAAAATATCCGATGACCATACCATCCGGGCCGGTACAAGCGCAAAAGTTCAATATAGTCAATCGAAAATGGACCAGGAGAATTCAGATAGGATGCACGATGTTCTAGAAACGATCGAAATTCAGGCATTTTATAAAGAGTGTGCAGTTTATCTTTGAGTGGAACGTAGTCTCTCAAAATCAGGAATAAAATGTCTTCGGGCAAGTCTAATAACTGAGGAAGCGCCGTCGCCATCGTTGTTTAAAATGCTACTAAAGATGCACACCAGGTGGAAGAGTAAGGCAAGCACAGGCAGCGTGAAGAACAAAAGTCGAGTGAACGAGAGAGATAGCTCGGCCTTTTATAAGACAGTAAATTTTTTTTTTTTTTTTTTTTTTTTTTCAATAGTTGTAATATATTTTATAATAGTCTCAAACAAATTTCATATAACACAACATGTGAAAAAAAAAAAAAAAAAAAAAAAAAAAAAAAAGTCAACTGCACATTGTTACCAAAAATTTACATTTTTAATTATAATTTTTATATATTACACATTTTCAAATTTACAGATTGTGTCTTTATCCATTAGAAATTTCTTCAACCATGGGTCGTGTTTGTCTTCTTCTACGATTAATCTTCCTTTCTCTTCTTCAGTAATGTGACATACATGATATACAGTAAATCCCTCAACATGTTTTTCGTCCGCCAGTCTGTAATTGGAACATGTTTGCAGAGGAATTATCCCTCCTCTATCCGTCGTCAGACAGGTGAAATCTTTTGATAATTCGAAGGTTATTGGGTCCAGTTCATGAAATGTTTGTTTGCAATCACACTCGACATGGTCCACACATTTTAGGGTTATTTTTTTCTCACGGGTCAATGTCACTTCCCAAAAACGCTCTTCCAAATAATTTTTCACACGGATGGGTTTGTCGATCGGAATTTCGTGATAGTCTTTCCAAGGATAAATTTCAAAGTCCATTTTACACAAAGGAGGTGTATAGTGTACCGCAATGTATCCATGTTCTTCCAGGTAATAAAACAAATAATCTGATTTATCCTCTACGTAAAGTTTTAGAGGAAAGCAGAATTCCCTATCTTTTTTCATGGTCGAAAGGGATTGACGAAAAAAATCAACCCGGTGGTTGGGTCGGAAGCAACAGTATTTAAGGTTAAACTCATACTCTGTGAATTGTAACGTGGTGTCATCGAATTGCACATAGGTCCACCGATTCCAGAGACACCGATGAAAATACCATCCGGGACGATACAAACCCATAAATTTAATATAATCCATCGAAAATGGACCAGGAGAATTCAGATAAGATGCACGATGTTCTAGAAACGATCGAAATTCAGGCATTTTATAAAGCGTGTGCAGTTTATCTTTGAGTGGAACGTAGTCTCTCAAAATCAGGAATAAAATGTCCGCGGGCAAGTCTAATAATTGTGGAAGTGCCGTCGCCATCCTCATTGAAAGTGCAACTGAAGACACACGCTAGGTGGAAGAGTACCGCAATTGCTGAAGTAACGTAATATATAAGCTTGAAAAAAAAAAAAAAAAAAAAAAAAAATTTTTTTTTTTTTTTTTTTTTTTTTTTTTTTTTTTTACATGTGTTTTAATTGATTTTGAGACAATTTCATAATTTCTGAAATAATGTACAATTCTTTTTGTAATTCGTGCAAGTCACTTAACAGATGCAATTCTTGAAGATCACGCTTGTAATGTAGTTCTAAATTATTGACACTTTTGATTGTATCAAACACTTCACATATCAAATTATTTACACCCTCTTTCAAACCTTCATTATGCACTGCTCGTTGTATTTGTTTTCGGAATTCACTATCCTTATTACTTACTAATGAATGCATATCATCTATGCACTGGAAAAATTTGTGCGCTTGAACTCTCAATCGTTTAGTCATCTCCTTTAAAGAAGGGAGATCCATTATGTTATCCGAAGTGATCTGATCCATTTGTATCACATATGTTATGGCATTTAAACCTATATATACTATTATAAAAAACGAGTGAACGAGCAAGCGAATGCACGGCCTTTTATACTGCATTTAAGTTAAAAAAAAAAAAAAAAAAAAAAATTTTTTTTTTTTTTTTTTTTTTTTTTTACATCTACAGTTATGAAATATATTTAGAGAATTACATTTTTTAAATGTACATCATACAATGCTTTGCGCTAACATATCTTATCTCTATTATAACTTTATTATAAAATATATTATATTACTACTAAAAAAAAAAAAAAAAAAAAAAAAATTTTTTTTTTTTTTTTTTTTTTTTTTTTTTTTGTGAGTGTGTGTTATAATATATTGATTCTTTTCTCCACTTTTAAATAATGATAAATTTAGAAAATATTTTACAATAGATTTATTCATTTTTAAATTTCAAAAAATTCCAAGATTGGCAAAGCTGCTTTTGCAAAAAAAGGGGTTGAAGGAAGTTGCCTTGGCAACTTCCTTCAACCCCCTTTTTTGCTTGTTTCACTGTGGTCAACCGGCTAGAGAAAACATATTTATTCAACTGAAATACAAAGAAACAGTACAATACAATGTACAGCAAAATACATTTATAACAGTTATACATTTTACACAGTTTTATACATTTATACAGTTTTTTGTAAGTTTCACCTTCTCAGTCCTTCCGCGGGGTGGGCAAATGGATGTGTGACAGAGGTAAATGAAATAAATTTTTCATTTTATGAGTCATAGTTCCTTCAATTTGATCATTGTCACCGGCTTGAAAAGTCTGGATACCAGCTTGTTTTAGCGTGTCTCCGTTGATCACTTTGAGAGGTCCCTCCTCTCCTTCACAATAAGGTAACAGGGTGCGGATTTCTTCTGGGCACTGACACTGTCCTCGGGCCAACATACATTGTACGATGAGCATACGTTGATAGGTTAGTGTGACTTTAAAATGATAGCGTCTCTTTTCATCTTTCATGGGTCTCGGTATAATAAAGGGGAGATCGTAGAATCCATCTTCCCAATCGTATAAATGGATGAGTCTCTCGTGACTGGGATCCACGATTAAACGCTGGTCAGACTTTAAGTGATACGTGGGTGAGCCTAATGTGGGACTGTAAATAAAATTGTTAAAAAATTCTGCCAACACTCTTTTTAGGATGGGTAAGTTGAAGGAGCGCGTGATGCGGGTTGGAGGGGCTAACGGATCGAGACCTTGGTCCAGTAAATAATGATGAAAAGACAGGGTCATGGCATAAGGGTCCACTTTTAAAAAGAGTCGGTAGTACCAGTTTTGTGTATGAATATACCATCCAGACGGAAACTGATGCATCCATTGAAGAAAGGGAATGGAGAGGTGTTTCGAAGCGGTTTTCCAAGCTCCACGGTCTTCCAAGTAGGGTTGAAATTCTGGAATAGGCCATAAACTATCCAATTTATCCTCGATGGGGATATAATTTCGAAGGATATGTAGGACGAGTTCGGGGGGCAGCACGTTTGGAAAAGCCATCGTTTGAAACCGGTCCAAGCAGCAACAATCTTTTATATTCGACGCGAAAGGCGGAGCATAAAGCTCCACCCTCCTTGCCCCCATCAGACGGAAGAATTTAATAATTTTGCTGTGTGACATTGAATCCAATTTGGAAACGGAATTCCTTTCAATCGACTACAAGGGCAAAATTTTAACACGTGTTCGTTCAAAATAATTCCTTTATATTTGAGATGAATCTGTCCTCGCAATAATTGGTAGAGAAGACGACATTCCATCGATGGTGTTTTCAGATGGTCTTTCAAGAGGGATATTAAGGGAAAATAGCGAATCATGGGATGTGTTCTTCTCAGGGTATCCGGCTGGAGGGCAATGTCCTCGAATCGGCAACTCATTTTTTTGAGAGCCCAGTTAAAAATATCTTTCTTTTTCAACATTCGGCCAATACCCAACAAGTCGAAATAGAGTCGACCATCTTTCCCAACCGTCCCCAAAATGTATTCGGGTTGACTTTGAAAAAAAAATGTAATTTTAAAATTGGAGGGATACATGTTTTCTCTAAAGCAGTATTCAACTAATCAATTTTATATTCTTTTTATATACTAAAAATAATTTTAATACTGATATATTAGTACTAAAAAAAAAAAAAAAAAAAAAAAAAAAAAAGTTAAATTTAGATTTTGCCACTGCAGAATTCAATTTCGCCTCCGATTTAAATTCTATTTAAATTTTTACTTGAATTTAAATTCTTAAAAAAGTAGTTTAAAAAAAGTTTTGGAGTAAAAGTTTTTGTAGTAAAAATTTTTGTTTAACAGATGTAAAAAAAAAAAAAAAAAAAAAAAAAAAAAAAAAAAAAAAAAAAAAAATTTTTTTTTTTTTTTTTTTCAATTGTGAAACATTTATGTTAGTAGACACAACAAATGCAAATTTTTATGTAATTGTTCCAAATGGGTGCATGGTAAAGCTTACATGGTGAATCCAGTCCATCACATTTACTTCTTCAAAAAAATCAAGCAGCATATTGGATACGTTTGCGAAAATTTCATTCGTACAGTCTGGAAATTTAACCATACATTCTGATGTAAATTTTCCAGTGATAATAAGACATTCTAACGTAACACATTGATAAGGCATTGGTAGTACTCCGATTAAACCAAATTCATGACGAAGTACATGAAATTCACCCAATTCAATTGTCATTTTGACCAATTCATTCATTTTTTGTTTCAACACAGGCCAAATATCCATCATAGTGTTGACATTTTCTGTTGTGATATTCAATTTGTTTGGATGCTTTTTAAAAAAGTGTTTTTGAATTTTAGTAAGTGTGCAATACATTTGCCACTCGACTTCATTCATTGTTCCATAGTCTGTTGGATCAAAAAACAATCTTTCATCCAAATAATTATTTGTAAGACAGATGGATTCTCTCAAAAGATGTTTAAAAATGAGATCTGTTTTCCACAATCTCCCAATACGACAGGGGTCTACATGACAAAATGAACAAGGAAATTTTGGTAACCGTGCCATTAGGTGTGAATAGTAATTTGGATTATATTTTATATAAATATAAAAAAAAAAAAAAAAAAAAAAAAAAAAAAAAAAATTTTTTTTTTTTTTTTTTTTTTCCCAATTGTATATAAAAGTTTTTACCACCCTGTGGTCAAGATGCCATGACATACCTGTACGTGCCTTTTGAATCCATTACCGATTTAATTACCCAATTTAAAAATTTGAATGTATCAGACATTCCCATTTATAGTGCACCCAAAGATAAAGATCCCCGATCCAATTTTGTCCTCATCCAGCCTCACTCTTATCACGGCCAATATGGGGGGTTAATGTATAATTCTTTCCTGGAACGTTACGATCCAAACGAGTACCTGTCTAGCCGTATCGATTCCGATATATCTCTCGTTTGGTGGTGGTCTTCGCGTCCAGACATGATTGGAGACATTCATGCGCTCTCTGTAGGGGAACGGAAAGCAGTGACTCCGTTCATTTTTGAGAAGCTGATCCTGAATCCTTTTCGAAAACCTAACGTGGGGAAAAGTTCTTATTATGGCCCTAAAGCTTGGAGCATGAAATCACGATCCGATTCATACTCCGACTCGGTATAATCGGGTTCTTTTAGAAACGTATATTGTTCTCGTCTTTGAGCATGAACCCGATTATGTATATCAAACCACAGTTTAGGAAAATTGGTTTTCGGATCCATGAGTTGAGGTTTCAGTTCGTTCAACATGGTTCGAAAGTGGTACATGCAGATGCCGCAACGCAGCGTTCGATACAGTGATTCATTAATCAACTCTAGCCAACAACGTTTGTAAAAAGCCATGTGAGTTTCTGTGCGCATTTGATAGGCTTCCGCCATCCAATGTAGATATCGCCAGTAAAAAGAACTGTATTGACCTACGTGCAAAAAGTTTAATTTTTCAAAATGAAGTTCGGCTTGATAAGGAGTTTCACGCGCCAAAGGAATACCGAGCGATTTCATGAGGTTTCGAAGAGCAAAGACATTTCCGCCACTTAAGAGTTCCATGACAGTGGGTTCCAAAAACGTATAAATGGTTTCAGGTGTCCAGCGAACATTGTATAGAAGAGCGAAAGAACATAAAATAATGCGACGTAGAATGGCTTCCCACGCCATAACGGCATCAAATGATTCGGGTTTCTGAAATGTACGTAAATAACGTTCTTCTTTGTTGATGGCCACAAGACGAAGTATGAAGGCAAAGACGGTTTCATCCAAACGCTCCCGGGGTGACCCAGAGCGGAATGTGTCGGTAAAGAGGGTGATGGGCCAATCGACTTTAATTTCATTTTTCTCAAGGATCAAATCAATTAAATTGTGATAAAATGGATCCGTTTCTCGCTCTCGCGCTGCTAGGAGATCTTTTTCGTTGACATTTTCCAAATGCGCTTGATATAAGGTTTGATACGTTTGATGTTTCATCTTAATTTCTACACACACAAAAAAAAAAAAAAAAAAAAAAAAAAAAAAAAAAAAATTTTTTTTTTTTTTTTTTTTTTTTAAGGTATTTAATTATATTTTATTCTAACAAAACATATTTACATATAACAGATGTAAAGAAAGCCTCAAAATTACGATGAAACATCAACCATTTACCCCCTTCAAAAGTCGACATGCGAAACATGCCTTTTTTAAACGTTTAAAACGGTTTTTGACAAGTTATTGGCGGAATGCTGGATATTGTGTTTTAGATGAATCCATATTATAACCTTTCTATACTGAAAAGAAAAGATTTAGAAATGTCCCAACGATGCCTAGATTATCCCGTGGATGATACGGTCCATTTATTAAAAGAGGCTCATGTTCAACCACCGTTTGATGTGCTACAAGAAATACCTTATGAATGTAAGGACGGTTATATCTTAAAGCAGTACAAAAATCGTCCTGTGTTTACGTGTCAATTGGTGAATAATAAGGCCGTTTGGCAAATGGATTCGCCATGTCAACCCGTTTCTTGTGGTGATCCAGGCTTTGTGGATCATGCTGACCGAATCGGTCATCTGTTCACATTTGCCGAAAAAGTAGAGTTTCGATGTCAGCAGGGGTATCAAATGGAAGGTTTGTCGAGAAATTATCAACATCGATATTGTGGTGCTAATGGACTCTGGACACCTCCTTTGGATAAAATAAAATGTCATTTTGTTGGGATCGCGTGCCCACCTCCTGGACCTTACCCCAATATTACGATATTTCCTCAACAAACGAGTTATTCGACTCGAGATGTGGTGGTGTTTCACTGTACACTCACCGGTGAAACTCAATCCTCTATTTGCCTGGACAATGGTGCTTGGTCCAATTCACCTCCCCTGTGTGAACCCAAAACAACGGTTGCTGTACAACCCACTGTACTCCCGAAACCCCAACCACCCACACAACCACTCCCGAAACCCCAACCACCCACACAACCACTCCCGAAACCCCAACCACCCACACAACCACTCCCGAAACCCCAACCACCCACACAACCACTCCCGAAACCCCAACCACCCACACAACCACTCCCGAAACCCCAACCACCCACACAACCACTCCCGAAACCCCAACCACCCACACAACCACTCCCGAAACCCCAACCACCCACACAACCACTCCCGAAACCCCAACCACCCACACAACCCGTCCATGCACACAAACTCCCTTCTGCCGTTCATCCGTCACCCCCATATTCAAAAACCATATCGTATCTGATGTATAGTATGATACTGTTCTTGATAATTTTTTTCTTAAAAATTTATTTTTGATAATTTCAAACAGGACATTGAAAACGGGACATTCTACAGGTTTTAAACTTTAAATCACATAAACAGTCACTTTAAAAATTGAAAAAAAAAAAAAAATATTTTTTTTTTTTTTTTTTTTTTTTTTGTAGTTCCGCTATCTTTTTTATTGTTTCCAAAGTTCATTAAAGTTTCGTGCAGTCGTAATCCGATTTGCTAAAATTAACCATCCACCTTGTTCTTGAATCCATGGATTCAAGTACTTTTCAAAATTCTCCCACAAGATAGACCAGGCAAAATCTAGGGTGTTTTCAGCCGAATTTTTCTGAATGTAACGGACCGTTGCTTCAACATGATAGATCATATAACAGATAATATGACTCCAATCAATTCCATTTGCAAATGAATGGAAAATCAAATCTCTTAAACAATCTGATAAATTTCCATAAGTTTTTTTATTGTATCTATATCTTGAAGAATGCGTTGGTTAAATTTAGCATAAAAATGATTGATTGCAAAATGAATTTCTTGAATAATTCTTTTATCTTCTTCCTTAACTGAAAGTGAAGATAGGACACAAGTATTAATATTATGGCGAGAAAGTAAGTTGGTATAACTATGTAAAACAATAACCTGCGTGTCGATATTCATGTTTTTTTATGATTTGAGTGTAAAATGCAAAATTACTTATAGCTAAAAAAAAAAAAAAAAAAAAAAAAAAAAAAAAAAAATTTTTTTTTTTTTTTTTTTTTTTTTTAAGATTATAAAATATATGTTATAATATAAATATTTTATCTTTACATCTGTTGAACAAAAATATTTTACTTCATAACTTTATTATAAAATATTTATGTAAAAAAAAAAAAAAAAAAAAAAAAAAAAAAAAAATTTTTTTTTTTTTTTTTTTTCATATAGTTATTTAAATATATTTTATAATATAAATATTTTATTTTTACATCTGTTGAACAAAAATATTTTACTTCATAAATTTATTATAAAAAAAAAAAAAAAAAAAAAAAATTTTTTTTTTTTTTTTTTTTTTCTCAACAGTATATATTATATCGTATATTCTATTCCTACACTTAAACGAATAGGATGGCTCTTCAACGTTGCATCAACTGGTTCGTTTCCCATCTTTTCAAACTCTTTGCACCTAGGGTTACATTTTTCCAACGCTTTCCAGAAGCAATTATACCTTCTCGACCAGAAGGGCATTCCTTAGGATATGTTTTATATACTCCTCATGAGGTCATTCTCAAGCCCGGTGAACGTATAGCAGTAGATACCGGCGTCGTTGTTAATTGTCCCTCATACTTGGCCATGTTTTTGTGGGACAGATTTTCTGTTGCGTCTGAGGAACACTTGAGTGTTTGTGCAGGTGTTGTGGATCCTGATTACAGAGGCAGTGTGGAAGTTTTGTTAGAAAATCGTCATCCTGAGAGATTGGTTGTTTTACCTCCCAAAACAGCTATTGCGCAAGCAGTGTTTCATTTTGCTGTACGACCTGTCCTGACTCCTGTGGCAGATTCTGAATTATTGGAACCATCGGATGTGGAACATGTATGTGGGAAAAAAGCTGAATAATGTATGAGAATTGATTTTTTAAAAACTTATGTTTAAAATTTTCAATAAAGTATATATTTCTAAATAGTGTTGTCTGGATCTTAAACTGCCCGAATGGAAACATAACAAACCTATTTTAATGTTACAAAAAT
Source organism: Maratus speculifer (assembly GCA_964019185.1). Classification (NCBI taxonomy): domain Eukaryota; kingdom Metazoa; phylum Arthropoda; class Arachnida; order Araneae; family Salticidae; genus Maratus; species Maratus speculifer. Next base: position 358,642,057 of record OZ025296.1, read on the forward strand.
TTGCGACCAAAAAAGATTCGTTGATTCTAATATTTTATAGAAAATAATGAAGTTGTATTATTATATAAATATAAAATTTTAATATTACCCTTCAATGATTAGAAAGCTATTTAAAATGAAATGGTTTGGTTTGCTAATATTTTGACTAGTAATAAATACAAGTGTAATAAAACAAGGGATAGTTTATAATAATGGCCAATAGAGAAGGAATTGATCAAGTGGAACTAATAAGGAAATTGGAGATCATTGTAAAAAATTTTGAAAATGTTTATCAAACATTTAAGAAAGAATGGGACACTATTGTTCAAAAATTAGACTCTGAAACTTCTGGTATAGATGAAGGATTAAGTTTAAATATTCACGAAGAATATAAACTGTCACTTCAAAATTTAGAAAAAACATTGAAAGATATTTTAAAAGACTTTGCAACAAACAAATTTTATTTAAAAAAAAAAAAAAAAAAAAAAAAAAAAAAAAAAAAATTTTTTTTTTTTTTTTTTTTTTTTTATAAATATAGACTGTTCATTCCTTTCTCATATATTTATGACATGGCTCGTTTACCCGATGTTCCTTGCAATGCCTGTCACATCGATTCATGCCATATGAATGCAGTAATAAATACAAATCGCATTTATAAAATTCTGTTGAACAAGTCAATTAGTCTTGCTAATGGAAATGAGAATTCGCCTCCATCAAACATTTCAATGATGAATGCAGTAGAACGAAATATGGTTTGTACAGTGGAGAGAATGTTGGAACGTTACTATTCGAAACATTGTCATTTAATACAAATTAATCTAATGGACATCAACACACTCATGGATATTGATCCTGTTTTAAAACAACGATTATATCATGCTATTTTACGCGGGGAATTTCATTTCCTTCGTTATGAACTCTCATTAGTAGGTGTATTACCAATGCCCTATCAGTGTTTTGTTTTAGAGAGTCTTATTATTGCTGGTAAATTTTTTGTAAAATGTCGGAGACAATTTCAGCATCGTTATCTAGAAATCTTTAGTCAGATATTATCTACACTAATTAGTTTTTTCAAAGAAAGTAACATTACATCATGGATTTCTCATGTTAGTCAAGTAACGCATCCCTTTGGAACTGTAGGTTATGTATACCAGCTACAGATTGATCAGACCAATGAAACTATGTCCAGTTTATGCCAATCTGTGAAAAATGTATCAATATAGAATTTGTTTAATATGGAATCTTTGGATTTACTAAAAAAATCATTATAGTATTGTTATAAAATGTTATTAACGAACGTAAAAAAAAAAAAAAAAAAAAAAAAAAAAAAAAAAAAAAATTTTTTTTTTTTTTTAATATAAAAATCGTTTACTCGCACACCCCATGTCACTTGCCATCCAAATGTTTTTTCGATTACGTTTCCAGTCCTCTCACCATTTGTTGGGCGGCATCGGTCGCAATGGCAAAATTTATTTCTCAGCTGTCCATGTAGGACTTGTTCTAGGAGAACCCAATGTCGATAGTTGGGCTGAATCGGTGGCCTGCTGCCAATGGAGCGATATTTTGCCCGGTTGTAACCCACACACGGCCTGGGGATGGGTGATTGTACAGCACACCTTAAAAGCTTTACTGATGCTGAGAATATGCACTTTTCATTCTACCCGCCTCGCAAATAACTTGTTGGATATTTTAATCCGGACCCATTTTCGGGAAGTCTCTCCAGTGCACGAGGTGATCGAATTGGAGGAATGTCACGCCCCCGAAGGAAAACCTCTTCCTGCTTGGCTGAACGAATGGCGCACGTTTATGCCGCCACGCCCACCCCCGGATGTGAGATTGCTTTATACTCATTGACAGGCCAGAGTTTTCATCAGTTGCTTCGTTTTCCTCTTTAACATGTATCCTCGAGATTTTAGAGTGAAGCTCTTCATTTCGGATTTGCGTATGGACTTGCTGTTTGGCACTTTCGACGAAAAGGGCTTTCTATTTCTTTCTGCCCATGACGTGGGCTGTATTTTACGGAAAAAGGATCCTTACACGTGGGGAGATGATGCCAAGTCGTGCCGTTATCAGGATATCGGGAAGGATTCGGGTAAAGCACACTATCCCCTGATGGAACGAAAAAAGGTGCTCATGTTTTTGAAACCGTTTCGACAGGATCAAGTGGAAGCACGTTTTTTGTACTCTTTACTCACAGGCTGTGAATATGTACGTTATGACAGGATGCAAGCAACAGAACATGTGTTGACGTGTTGTCCGTGTGATTTTGAGGGCATGATGTTTAAAACTTGGCTACGCGATCACCGAATCCGTCTGTTTTGTAAAGAGCCCATGACCTTGACACCCCTTCGACGCAAGTGAGACTTTTACAATGTCGACGTGAAATGTACACCTGATTTTCGCATCAGACTCCACCAAACAGATTTCCTTTTTGGGACAATATCCCAGAAGGGTGTCGTCTATTATTCCACCTATCATATTGCCATGTGTTTACGTAAAGGAAACGAGGCTACACAATGGAGTGATGACATCACCACGTGCTATTATCGGGATATTGGATTCGGACAAGTCGAAAAAAGAAAGAAATTTAAAATGATTCGTGACGACATATTAATGACTTTGTTGAAGGAGGAAAAGAACAGTTCCGATGAATTAAAGTATCTTCAAGATTTGTTGCAGGGTAAAAAAAATGTAAAGTATGACATCTTTCTGCGCCAGGAGCATAACTTAAACTGTTGCAACTGTGCCCAATTTTATGGTATAGCCTTCGATGACTGGCTTTGGATACATAAAACCCATGTATTTCAGCATCTCAGGTAGAGACAAAGGTAATGACCCAATATAAACATTGAGTATAAACAATTTATACGTCAAATGGCATAATGTATATTGACTGATAAATTTTATAAATAAATAGAATTTTATGTTTTAAAGTGTGGGTTTTTTTCAAGCAAAAGAAGGGGCTTGAAGGAAGTTGCTCTATCAACTTCCTTCAAGCCCCTTTTTTTGCGAAAAGGGCTTTACCAATCTTGGAAATTTTTAAACGGACAAATAATACGAAAAAATAATAACGATAAAATTATATTTAGAAATTATTTTATAATAAAGATATAAAGTAAAATATTTTTGTTCAACAGATGTAAAGATAATATATATATATATATATATATATTATCTTTACATCTGTATCTTTTCATTCTACCCGCCTCGCCAATAACTTGTTGGATATTTTAATCCGGACCCATTTTCGGGAAGTCTCTCCAGTGCACGAGGTGATCGAATTGGAGGAATGTCACGCCCCCGAAGGAAAACCTCTTCCTGCTTGGCTGAACGAATGGCGCACGTTTTTTTTTATAGATTATATATATATATATATATATATAATCTATAAAAAAAAAAAACAAATAAAAAAAAAATTTTTTTTTTTTTTTTTTTTTTTTTTTTAATAATATTATAGATATTTAAATATATTTATAAGATATTTATAAGATATTTAAATATATTTTTAAAATATTATTATTAATAATAATTTTATTTTATAACAAATATTTTATAATAAAGATATAAAGTAAAATATTTTTGTTCAACAGATGTAAAGATAAAATATTTATATTATAAAATATATTTAAATATCTATTAAAAAAAAAAAAAAAAAATATATATAATAATAATAATAATAATAATAATAATAATAATAATAATAATAATAATAATAATAATAATTTTTTTTTTTTAAAATAATATTATAGATATTTAAATATATTTATAAGATATTTAAATATATTTTTATAATAATATTATTAATAATATTTTTATTTTATAACATAAATATTTTATAATAAAGATATAAAGTAAAATATTTTTGTTCAACAGATGTAAAGATAAAATATTTATATTATAAAATATATTTAAATATCTATTATAAAAAAAAAAAAATAATAATAATATAATAATAATATTTTTTTTTTTTTTTTATAAATAATATTATAGATATTTAAATATATTTATAAGATATTTAAATATATTTTTATAATATTATTAGTAATAATATTTTTATTTTATAACATAAATATTTTATAATAAAGATATAAAGTAAAATATTTTTGTTCAACAGATGTAAAGATAAAATATTTATATTATAAAATTAAAAAAAAAAAAAAAAAATTTTTTTTTTTTTTTTTTTTTTTTTTTTTTTTTTTATAAAAATAATATTATAGATATTTAAATATATTTTTATAATATTATTAATAATATTTTTTTTTTATAACATAAATATTTTATAATAAAGATATAAAGTAAAATATTTTTGTTCAACATATGTAAAGATAAAATTTTTATATTATAAAATATATTTAAATATCTATATTAAAAAAAAAAAAAAAAAATTTTTTTTTTTTTTTTTTTTTTTTATAATATAAATGTTTTTAATATAAATATTTTATAATAAAGTTATGAACTAAAATATTTTTGTTCAAGAGATATAAAGATAAAACATTTATATTAAATACGTTCATTCTCACGTGCACACAAAAATAGATAAAGAATAAACTTAATTTTAAACTTGTTATCACAACTGATTGGCCAACGCTTCAAATTTTTATGGCCAACGCTTCAAATTTTTTTTAAAAGAAATTGGATAAATCCAATTTCTTTTGGCCCATTTTTTTACTCTTCAAACACTCAAAAGAGCATGATGAAGAAAGTTTGGTAAATGTTTGAAATGTCCATTACATGTTTATAGTGCTGGGGATTGTTTCTGGTTGTTCTGCATATTTTATGAAGGAGGCTACAAAATCATCATCCAAAACCGGCATCTTGACATATAAATTTTCCAGTACCTTTTCTTTAAACATTTCCAGCCAGACAAAAAAGTAATCTTGGTTTTCTCTGTTCTTGGAAATGACTAAATAGGTAGGATCCTTTAAATCTGTTAGGTGCCGTCCTGGATGGACAGTCACTTGCGTATCAGGGCTGTTTATCTTTTGCTCAAATTCCCGCACCGTACTCCTTCTCGCTTTTTTAAGCAAAATACTCAGGTGGATATGCGAAATGACTCGTTTTTGCAAAAATTTTGGATCAACGTTATCCAACGGTCCTGTAACATCTCGTACCCTGATATTGCTTAAATTTCTTCCATAGGTTCTACTGTTCCCCAAAACGATAGCAACATCTTTGCAAAGCCAATACACAAGGCCATCTGAACCGATAATCCCTGTCAAAGAATGATGAGGGATAGTAGAACGTCCAGCAATATTGTAAACGAGCACGAATGACATGATGGTACTAAAAGCAGGCTCAAAATGAAAGCATGTGCGCTCGTTTTCCTCTATTTATAAGCTAAGCAGTACGTGGTAACCGCAGAATGACAGGAAACGCACCATGAGGTCAAAGTCTTTATGGACATATGGGTCGTCATGAAAAGTTGAAAACATAACGTTGGACATCTATTATGAACACAATGTAACAAAAATAGTATAATAAAATTTAAAAGTCGACAATACTATCTACAATTGAATGTTTATTGAATAGAAAGGAGATTCTTAGGATACAATAGACCAAGATTGGAAAAATTTACATAGTTTTAAAAATTGCTCCATTATGTTCAAGACTGACATAAAAACATGAATAGAAAAATATTTTCAAACACATTGAATGTGTTTTTTAGTGAACCAATCTTGGCAAGTTGTTGAACGCAAAAAAATGGGCCAAAGGAAATTGGATTTCCAATTTCCTTTGACCCATTTTTTTACTTTCCAATGCCAAATTCTTAGCTTGAGGAAAAAAGTCATCATTTATAAAGCGTCCATCTTTGAAGAGTACATCAGAACGATACTATAGATTGTTATTTTACCGGGTCCCTTTGGCAGAGTATTGAATAATTGAAAAACATGGACCTTTTAATCTTTAATTCGTGAAAATCTCACGGGACCTGTTTTTTTGCTAGCACGGGTTTTTTCTTGGGGTGGATTCTTTTCTTTTACTTGAGACGTGTCTAACGTTTCTTGAAACCAGGGTGAGTCTGGGGGGGCATAATCCAGTAAGTAGTCATCCAAATCGGATTCATCCGCAACATCTAAAATCAGCACATCAGCATCAGGTGAATCAGGTTTCTTCTCAAAAGGTTTTTTAAAAATTGTAGTTTCAGGTGATGTTTTCTGGACAGATGAGGCTTTCACAAGAGTTCCTTTTTCAGATTCTAAAAAAATCGACTGTTTAGTCGAGGCTTCCACAAGAGTTCCTTTTCTAGAATATTTTGAGCGTTTTGAAATTTTTTTACTTTTTAGTTTTCGTTGAAAATAGTTGGGTATGGGAGGATCCCCAGATGATTTCTTGGGCGATGGCTTAAAATATACGGAAGTCGATGACTGTTTTCGAGTCACCGGAGATGCCACAGGTTCAGAAAGTTTTTCAATGGGTTTACTGGCCGGAGATGCCACAGGTTCAGAAAGTTTTTCAATGGGTTTACTGGCCGGGGAGGCCACAGGTTCAGAAAGTTTTTCAATGGGTTTACTGGCCGGGGAGGCCACAGGTTCAGAAAGTTTTTCAATGGGTTTACTGGCCGGGGAGGCCACAGGTTCAGAAAGTTTTTCAATGGGTTTACTGGCCGGGGAGGCCACAGGTTCAGAAAGTTTTTCAGTGGGTTTACTGGCCGGGGAGGCCACAGGTTCAGAATTTTTTTCAGTGGGTTTACTGGCCGGGGAGGCCACAGGTTCAGAAAATTTTTCAGTGGGTTTACTGGCCGGGGAGGCCACAGGTTCAGAAAATTTTTCAGTGGGTTTACTGGCCGGGGAGGCCACAGGTTCAGAAAATTTTTCAGTGGGTTTACTGGCCGGGGAGGCCACAGGTTCAAAATTTTTTTCAGTGGGTTTACTGGCCGGGGAGGCCACAGGTTCAGAAAATTTTTCAGTGGGTTTACTGGCCGGGGAGGCCACAGGTTCAGAAAATTTTTCAGTGGGTTTACTGGCCGGGGAGGTCACAGGTTCAAAATTTTTTTCAGTGGGTTTACTGGCCGGGGAGGCCACTTGCTTAGACAATTTATCTGTTTTGAAATATGTTGGCCATCGTGGTCTATTTTTGAAATTTTGTTTAAAAATAGATGGGTAGCAATAAGTGTCCCATGGTGATTTCCGTGGCGGTGGCTTGAAAAATAGGGGACCGGATGAGTGGTTTGAAGACACCGGAGAGGCCACGGGCTTGGGTGAACCTTTTTCAACTGGCTTATTGGGTCCCCCGACCGGTGTGGATCCGAGTTCTCGAAACAAATTGGTTAAAGTCGGTGGTTGTGTAGAGACCGATAGAGTCTTGGATTTTTCAAATATTTTTTTAATGTCCACTGGAGAGTTTCGAAACACATTGGGTGGGCTCACTTTCGGTATTTTGAAGGGTTTTCCAAGTGACAGTCCAGAGCGTTTCAGTGGTTTGGAGCACACTGGCCGAGGCGACGGGACTCGAGGCAGTTCCTGTGTTTTTTTCGGGCAGACTGGCTGAGGCAGCGAGTGGTTGGGGGGTGGTACAATATCAAGGTTTTTCAGAGCCTCTCGGCACACTTGAAGGGTGTCGGTCTCCACAGGCTTGGAAACATGGGCGAGTCCACTGGGATCAGACTTGGAAACATGGGCTATTCCACTAGGTTCAGGCTGCACAGGCTTGGAAACATGGGCTATTCCACTAGGTTCAGGCTGCACAGGCTTGGAAACATGGGCTATTCCACTAGGTTCAGGCTTGGAAACATGCGAGGGTCCACTGGGATTTGGCTTGGAAACATGCGAGGGTCCACTGGGTTCCGGCTGCACAGGCTTGGAAACATGCGACGGTCCACTGGGTTCCGGCTGCACAGGCTTGGAAACATGCGACGGTCCACTGGGTTCCGGCTGCACAGGCTTGGAAACATGCGAGGGTCCACTGGGTTCCGGCTGCACAGGCTTGGAAACATGCGACGGTCCACTGGGTTCCGGCTGCACAGGCTTGGAAACATGCGACGGTCCACTGGGTTCCGGCTGCACAGGTGGTTCAGGTTCATAGCAAAAAACTTTCGGCACGGATATCAAGGAGCGTGGATACACAAAGGGTTTATACAGTTTTTTCGTAAATCGGAGGTCCCAATTTTTAACTTCTTGATAGCAGTTTTCGAGCACAGAGAAATTCATCTCCGAAGCCGGAAGATCAAATGGTGACAAAGAAGGCAGGCATGCAGTACCCATGGCGATGAACAGAATAAGCGTTACAGATCTCAAACGGTTTAAATAAGACTCAATCAAACCCCGCCTCTCAAACGCGACTGGAGAGTAGAGATGAAATGAGGGCAGTGGGCGGGCGACCCATCCGAATGTCATTCTTTAAATTGAAAACATTCTCAAAACATCTTGTAGCAAATGTACTTATATATATTTGAAAAAAAAAAAAAAAAAAAAAAAAAAATTTTTTTTTTTTTTTTTTTTTTTTTTTTTTTTTTTTTTTTTGAGATACATTCAATACTTTTGAAAAATATTTGTTAACATCATAAAACAAATTTGGAATCATTTTAAACTACACAGTTTTTGATTTAAAAATCTCATTTCCATTTAACACATTTTGCACTTTGCTTATAGTACCCATTATTATTAATGTAGTATACAGGAGAAATTTAAACCATGAAAGTTGTGGTTTCACTTTTTTCTCGATATTTATATTTTCCCAGCCATCGTGTTCCTGAATCCAGACTTCCAATTTTTCGCGGACAAATATCGAGAAATGCATAAATATAATATTTACCAAAGATTCTGACAATTTCCTAGCAATCACATTGCGTGTTAATTCCCCAACAAAGGCAAAAAACGTTACGATTCGGATCCAAGTGATCCCTTCAGCAAAAAGTTCATTAGAAATATCTGTTAAGATACATTCTATTGTATTTTCATTTATTGGGTGTATATCCAAACACTGATTTCGTAAATCCGATCCATATTCATTGTTTAATTCGATAAGTATTCCTTTCAATATTTCAAGCGTATCTTTTTCCATCTGATTTTTGGCACAAATAGTATTAAATTTATATTGATATTGTATCATGTAAGAAAATATGTTTTGCACAATAAATTCACTTCTAACTGTGTTTTTCTGATCCTGCTTCGTATGGTGCATGAAGTACGGTTTGGAAAACATGTCACTTTAACTTATGGAGAAGAGTTGGAGACTGTAGTTTCTTTAGTAAATTCACCTTTCAAATCTGTTCATTCGTCTGACAGAAGTGGAATTGAATTATTGCCATGTAGGTCTAATCTGGGGAGAAACGATACTTTGGATGAATCGGAAATCTTTTTGAATAAAGAACTGGTTCACTGATTTTAAGTATCTTCTTTGAAGGGGTTCCTTGATTAGAAGAGTATTCACATCAAATAATTGCGACGTTGTTTTATTTGACTGGCTTGTCAGACTGTAGCTTCCCAAATAATAGCAAGTCCATTATAACGAAAAAAAAAAAAAAAAAAAAAAAAAAAAAAAAAAAAAAAAAAAAAACAAGTTGAATTTAGATTCTGCCACTGCAGAATTCAATTTCGCCTCCGATATAAATTCTATTTAAATTTTTATTTCAATTTAAATTCTAAAAAAAAAAAAAAAAAAAAAAAAATTGAATATGATTTATCAAAAAAAAAAAAAAAAAAAATTTTTTTTTTTTTTTTTTTTTTTTTTTTTTTTTTTTTTTAATCAATTCTTCCATAAAGGGCCATATGATAACTGTAAGTCGTCATGTATACACCAGCTCTCATTCCTTTATTTGAAAAGATTGCGTCAATCGTGGTATGTCCTTGTGTTGTATAATGTTTAGGATTTGTTCTCAATTCTAGACCGACATGTCTGATCGCTTCGATAAAATCCTTTCCTTCCTGACTATTGAAATCAACGTTAAAATCTCCTGCTAGTACTGTTTTTAGATCTTCGTCGACAGACATGATATCGATAATTTCTAACAGTATTTCTTCAGTACTAGCTCTTGGATTTGCATAACAAACTGCAAATCTTACATTATTCAATATATATGTAATTAAGATTTGAACATAATCGTTTTCAACAGTTATATTTTTTTATTTCTATCTATTAAATCACTTTTAATATATGTCATAACCCCTCTGTTTTTACGTGTTCGACTAAATCCGTTACTAAAGATTCCACCTGCTATTTCAAATCCAGGTATTTCAAAGTTATCTGTAGGAATTGAATGTGTTTCAGCTAGGAGTATCAAATCACTCTGTCTAAAACACGGATCTGCTAAAATATCTTCATGATGAGTTACCAAACCCTGCACATTATGATATATGAACTGTATTCCTGCAAAATCATCGCGATGGTGAAGAAACTGATAATGTGGTTGTACTGGAGATGACTTTAATCTCGCAAGCTCAGCCGTAAGGCGATCGTTTTCATGAGGGGGTTTAGGGGGTTCAAATTCACCTATAATATACAATCCATCGGCTCGTGTCGCTCGAGACAATTCTACATACAAAAGACTGCGTTTCATTTTCTTTTCAACATGTGCCGCACATTCTTTATAAGTAGCTCCCTGAGATTTATGAATAGTAAGAGCTTCCGATACTACAATAGGGAATTGCTCGCGACATACACTCAGTGGACAATTTTTAGTACTGTAAATGATTTTTCGTAGACGTATGATGGGTGTCCAACGCGTATTGATGTGATTTTTTATCATGTATTTCATTTGTTGTCTTCGTAAATTCTTACCAATTTCTTCATCATCAAATTCCATCCACAAAGTTTTGATGGCTTGCTGTTTTCTATTTTTTATTTGACCCCATTCCACTTTTTTAAGTACACCCATCGCTCCATTGACAAGTCCGTCCATGGTATCCAGATTGAAAACGAGCATGTACTTAGCTTCTATTTTAAGAGTAATTTTAGAAGCTAAATTAGCCGTATCCATCCGTTTCATTTTATGGACCTTTCGTAATATAGCTTTTTTGGACAAATAACTCCCATTCCCTGTCACACAATCATGAGCTTCAACAATATAACTTTCTGTATTCATTTGAGAAATTTTGAAAGCGTTATATTCATCTACATCGGCATTTTTATGGAATAAGTGTATCGGTGAAGAGGGCATAGTTGCTGGATTTTTAACAATACGACTTTTAATTAAAGCAATATCTTCCTGCGTCATCGTTCCGTCGGCCACACGATTGAGACACTGAGCAAAGGACATATCTTCTTTTTGTCTCATAATTTCAGTCAATTCATACAATTGGAAACGTTCCCACAGTGGATTACCTACCAAACGATCTATGGCATGACTTTGTGGAACTATGTACACAGGCGTGCCTGCTACAGGGGGTAGCTGTCTAAAATCTCCAAAACATAAAACATTTACATTTCCGAATGGCTTGTCATTACCCATTATTTGTTGCATACGCTGGCTTACACAATTAAACATGGTATAAGAAACCATAGATATTTCATCAATGATGATAGTTTTTAGATTTTTGTACTTCGTTCGATAGTCATTTAGTGTACTGGGTGAGAGATCAAGCAAAGGGGGTTTCATTTTCGTAGGTAAAGCAAAAGCATTATGTAAAGTCAAACCTTTGATGTTGTAAGCTGCTTTTCCTGTCGGTGCAACCTTTAAAACAGTTAAGTCAGATGGATCGTCACCTGCTTTTTCATACATTCGGATTAAGGTTTGTTCCAAAATGCTGATGAGATAAGATTTACCACAACCCGCTGGTCCCGTTATAAATATAGTATAGGGTGTAGAATGGGTGAATTCCAAATACATAATATGTTTTAAAATATCGAACTGTCGTTCGTTTGCTTTTCGAATATTCTTTCGATACAGACTATCTTCCCATCGGCTTGTAATTTTAAATGTACTAAATTCTTTTCCAAAACTATCGTCTAAATCGCGTTGAATATCGGCTTTTAAATCGTCTTCAAATTCTATTGGGGCAGTATCTATCCAAGAATCATTGCCTTCATTCTTAATTTCGGCCTCATCCCCACTATCGTCTTCATCCTCAATTTTTTCTTCTAGTTGTTCTACTTCCAAATCTAGATTGTGATATTTTTGTCTATTCAATTCAATAATTGAGTTGTTTTCATTATAGAGTAATTCGATATTTTTATTTAAAATATCCCCCATTTCATCTCGCCACGGCATGAATAATGTGAGTTGCTCTCTGTAAAATTGATCGGGATCGACAGGTTTTTTGTAATTAACGCATCTTAGAACTTTTCGATAACTTTTTCTTTCTTTCATGTATACATTTTCATCCATAAGTTTCATAGTTGCGTTTCCAACTTTTACAAATTCATAGCCTGTGGCAAAATCCGCCAAACATAAATCTTCAAAAGCTGTGGGTCTTTTAACATACTTATCAAATATAGACCACTCGTAAACATCCGTAGAATTGCTAGGTAAATCCTTTAATTTTTCTATATCTTTAACTATTCGAACTCGATCTTTAGGTGGAAAGGAAGGTATAAAGATATCATTAACTGATAATTTACTCATCGGTAATTCTAAAAGACTCCAAGCAGCTTCCTGAGCTGATACTTCAGAGGCATTTAAATATGTATTTGCCAATTCTCTCAGGAGACTTCTAAGACCACCAGATCCCTTTTGATTACTGTCGCTAATGCATTTTTTAAGTAATTTTGACATGCCTCGTTGTGATTTATTGATGTAATCTACCACATAAGCAGCACATGCATATCCATTCGTGATGAATTGAATATCCATGTTAGATCTCATCAAATTTAAAATTAGAGGGTTGTAGTTATTCACCATGATTTCATTCACATCACGTTTTAAGAAAACGGTGGTCCTATTTATACCAGATTTGAGGATGAGAATATATTGGTCTAACGTAAGATTTAAGGAACTCAAGAATTGATCAAACGTCATTTTATTATTTTTCCAGTCCAGTGTAGATAAATAGTCATATATAGATTGATATTCGCTCTTTAGATTCTTAGAACGTGGGTCACGGTCATTAAAAGGATCTAAAATTCTAGTCTTATCCATGGGAAAGTATGGAATTTGAAATCGACACCCTTCATATTTACCCTTTTTTGTGTAACATGTGGCAGTGTGACGATGTTTTTGATAATCAATGAAAGGATTGTTGATACTACATGTCATCATTTCTTCTACAAATTTTTCACATGATTCAACAGAGTCTTTACCATAAATGGGAGCATTCTCGAGCCATAATAACATGTGTACATGAGGACTACCGCGGTGTTGAAACTCGATTCTGTAATAAAAATGTTTAATTTTGTAGTGGAAAAAAGCTCCATATTTATTTTTCCAAATTTTCATAAGTTCACGAAATCTGTAATTAAAATAGAGTGCACAGGTAACAGGGTCTTTTTGTAAAAGTTCATACTTCTTTTGGTCTGTAAATTTAGTTCTATCTTGAAATTCCTCTTTTGTTAAAATGTGATGATCTACATTTAATGACAATGTTTGCATTAATTCAAACCAATGTGGCTCCGCAGCAGACATAGTTAAAAATAATGTGGGTATCCCCCATTGTCGTATGGCTGCGTAAACCCGTTTTTTTTCATTTTCCCAATGAGCCGGAGCATTTTTAATATTTTTTAAAAATTTGTATCCATAATTGTGGTCTACCATCTGGTTCACACAATCTTCATCGAGCAGATTTTCAGCAGTAAGAGACTCTCCCAATAATTTCTTTCCCCGTATGGCAATTTGGATGGCATTTACGAGTCGTATGTGATTAAACTTGCTATACGCATATAACAAATGATCTGGGCGAGCTGCTCGTCGATCGGATCTTCGAATTTCTGAGTTGGCTATTTTAGTATAGCTGGGATTTGTTTTAATGTATCTAACTTTTCCACAATATATTGTGGGAAAGGACAATTCTTCAGCACACTGGTCGTAGATTAGCGAAGTGGGAGTTTTATTTTCCCCGGGAGCTAAACAGATGCCGTGGTCACTTGTAATCATAGTCTGAGTATCTGAAAAATTTATTTCACAGTCATTAGTTTCCTCACCTTCGTCTTCTTCAAACTCCATTATTAATTTATCCATGTCAAACTCTTTTTCTTGAAATGATTTCATCCAATTTTGAGATAACTCGATTTTAAAAGATTGATAAAGATCCTGTTGAAGTAAATACTCAGCGGCTCGAAACACTTTGTTGGGACAAATGATCTCGTACATGTAATCAGATTTCATTGTAAGTTTCTTTTTAAGTTTGCAATGAACTGTAAAACTGTTATCTGGGTTTCTAGGTAACATATTAACAGTGGAATCTAACTGAATAGGTACGTTTACAACAGAACCTTTTAATTTGAATTGGCACCCATGGACTGCATATATTTGCATAAAAGGTATCCTGCACGCTACGAGTCGTTCTTCTAACGGACTTAAATTTTTTAAGCAATCTGGGATTTCAGGGAATTCAAAGCCGTTACTTATAGCGAACTCGGGTATTTTAAGTTTTAGCATGCTGTCAACACATGTTTTACAAAAGTTACCTCTATCACCAATATCTTTATAAAATATTTTACGTATAAACTCCTGACTGGCTCCTTTAGAGATCAGGAGCGATTTTGAAACAGATCGCAAAGAATTTTTAAACCACAATCGATCGCAACAATAACATGGATGGCTAGGACCATCTGCTACAGCTCTGAAAAATTGATTTGATAATTTTTGAAAGCCGGGCTGTTCACATAACAGATTAAGATCAATCTCAAATTTCGGTTTTTTAACAATAGAAGAAGATTCTACTACGTTTGTAAGACATTTTTTACGTTTTCGAGTAGTTTTCTTTGCTTCTGCTTCTTGAGCAAGGAAATTTGGATTTTTCCTTTTGGATCGCATATTTTCACGTTTTGCTTTACAAACTTTCTTTTTCGATACAGGTCGTTTAGAAGGACGACCCCGTTTAGAATGCAATGAACTAAGTTCATTTTTCTTGTGTTTATTAATATAATAACACACAGAACGGCGTGAAATACCCAATTGATTAGCAATGTCTCTCTGAGACATTGGAATTGAGGAATAATAAAGAGATACAATTTGACGTGCTACTTCTTCAGTGACTCGATTCATAAAAAATGGATTTTTTGTTTAGTTTAAACACTTTTTTATTCACTTCGAGAAAAATGAAATGCATTTTAAATATAAAATTACATGAATGTGTCGTTTTAATGTCCAGATTATGAAAAAGTGGACCACAATTTTTGACACGACACTTTTTTGCTTGTCTGAAAGAAATAGCATCGGAGGCTAAAAAAAAAAAAAAAAAAAAAAAAATTTTTTTTTTTAATAATTAAGTTATAATAGAGATACGACATCTTAAAGTAAAGAATATTATAATGTTTATTTATATTTAATGTTCTACACATATTTCATTTTTTTTTTTTTTTTTTAATAACAAAAATATTTTATAATAGTTATAAGGTAAAATATTTTTGTTCAACAGATGTAAAGATAAAATATTTATATATAAAAAAAAAAAAAAAAAAAAAAAAAAAAAAAAAATTTTTTTTTTTTTTTTTTTTTTTTTTTTAATTGTTTGTAATAATCTTTATAACCATTTTTAAACAACTCGAATAATGAATGATGGGTGAATTTTCAAAAGGCTGTATTGTTGGGATACGATTATTCAAAAAGCCAAATAAAAAATTTATTTCTTCTTCCGATTTTGATAACAATGTATCATCTCGTTCTAAAAAGTATCTTTGACCCTGCACATAAATCCAAAATTTAGTTTTTTTATTATTAGAAGAAGGTTTCATATTTTTTGCTAATGGTATGCGTAAATTGTACAGTTTAAATTGCAGTGGATTATAGGAGCTGCATTCCTTGGTTAAGTGTTCTTCGAAATGATGTCGTCTAGTACCGGGAGGAAATTGTTCGTAACAAAGAATACAGAAGGAGGGATCCATGGGATGCATATGGTCATGAAACTCTTGCAAAGTCTCAAATGTCGCAAGACAGTAGTCACAAGGAATACATTCATCCATGGTATGACATGGGTTGAAATGAGGATGTAATTAAATAAGATATATATATATATATATATATATATATTTTTTTTTTTTTTTTTTTTTTTTTTTTTTTTAGGATATTTTACCAAATTTGGTGCACATGTCATCGCAAAAAAATGGGGTTGAAAATACTTGGATACCAAGTATTTTCAACCCCATTTTTTGCACTTCGACACCCTTTGGGCTTGAGAAGTTAAAGTCTCAGTGGTTTCGGTGATTTGCGGGTATTTATTTTGGCAAGTGCTTTTTTCACAGTCGTCTGTAAATTATACAGCCAGTTTTTAAAGCGTATACCCTCAGTCCACTTGCAGCTGGTGAGTTCTGGGACCTTGTTTCGGTGATATTTAACTTTTACATGGCCATACTTGAATTCGTCAAACAAGTCCCACTCTTCCATAATACCCAGCAAGTTACGGAGGGCATGATATTCAATGACCCAGGCATCAGGTCTTGACAACATTTGGAGTGAACACATATCTTTTAGCTGGCAGGAGGCATATTTCAATTCAAAAACACTGTCTTTATTAAGCATCACTACCACATCACTCATGTAAAAATATATTTTGTAGTTTTCTCCCAAGACACCCGTTAATCGAAAAATGCCGTCGTGGCGAGGTGCAGGAATGTAAGTGAACGAGGCCATCGCAATGAGTCCCGTCGCCGAGCAGCACAATCCTTTTATACGATGAAAGCCACTCCCACTGCTGAGAAGGCAGAATGCATTGATTTTAGATAAGACTCAAAGTAAATCAAACTTGGAGAATTTCAATAGTGAAGAGCCAAGGATCCACTCAGATTGGGATGGGATCACAATAGACAATCTTTACAAACATTGACATCCACACTATTGATGACGGCAAAAGATCCTCCCGTCCCTTCTTTAAATTGCCTACCACAATAGACACATTCCAAAGACGTTTGTACTGTATGCCACACTTCTCTTTCCGGACCCGTGATCAAACGGGAACAATTTCGTTTCATAGCTTCAAAACTCAACACGTCGATCGGTGGTCTGTCTTTGTTTTTAGCTAATCCTTCCCGATTCATGGGTAATAACTCCCCTCGACAAAACATGAACGTTAAAAGGGTAATGACATCCTTTTCGTATTTCGAGTCATCATTCACAAAAAGTTGTCGTCTCGTAACATGGACTAGATTAAAGAAAGCGCATGTAATACCACACTTTTTAAAGAGGCATCGAATATCCGAAAATGCTGCAATGTGCTTTAAGGGTACACATCTTAATATTAAATATAAATCCGTCAGATTTTTATAAAGCACTTTGACAGAACCTCGATCTTCCACTAAAATGTATTTAAAAGCGGTTAGGTACTTGTATTCCCCTTCCGCATTTTTTCCTTTGTTAAACTCCTTTCCTCTTTCCAAAATACAAGCCTGGGGTAAACGTTGGATTAAAAATGGTAAAGTGGTGTCTTGACTCATAAATACGGTGGCATATTTATGTCGATTGGCCAATTCAAAAATTTGAATGTGATTCGAAAACAAGGCCAACTCATCCAAGATATCTTTTTCAACGTTAAATTCGAGATTAGGAGAGTTGGTAATAGCGGGAATATGTTTACTGTCTAAAGCGCCCTGAGTATCTGATTTCGTAACCCGACAAACAACTTTAATTCCATATGCGTCACAAGCAGATGGAAATTTCATATGTTTGATAACGGTCCAAACAAATTCGGGTACCACGTGAACATTTTCATTAAAGATATTTAAATCGTCAATACGACGTAAATGCTGTTCCAATATTTTTAAAACCGAACGGAGGCTATAGGGTTGTATTCGCTTCAAAATGGCATCATATAAATCGGGACGTTTCAATTGTACCAGCAATATCAAACGGTCTGCTATAACACCCATCCGAAAAAAACAAAGATGTCCCTGTTTACGTTAAAAGAATTGCAAATAATTTATGAGAGAGCACGTTGTCGAAAAACGGTAGATGAAATGTGTTTACTCGTCTATATGATGATGACTACCACCTTGAAAATGTGCGATTTATTGGGTTGGTTTAATCGGGATAGAATGAAAAGACGAAAATGTTTACAAGATTTAAAAATTTTGGAAGAATACGAATTGATTCGAATATTATTTCCTAAAAAGCATCAAACGTACTTGTTGCAATGGAAAAAGGCTTGTCACCTTTGGATTGGAAGAAAAGATGTGACTTTTGAAATGTTGAGAAGGTCCTGTAAGCAAGTAAAATACAATTTATTTTAAACTCGAAAAAAAAAAAAAAAAAAAAAATTTTTTTTTTTTTTTTTTTTTTTTTTTTTTTTTAACGTGTGATGGTGGATGGAAAATTAGCGCATGAGTTTCATAACACAACGAGACAAGCAAAATATATCGTCGCTAAACTCCCTGCAAGTTCGATTAGACCGCAAATTCCGTAAAACATATCTTTCCATGTCATATCTTTATTTAAAAAAAAAAAAAAAAAAAAAAAAAAAAAAAAAAATTTTTTTTTTTTCTCATTACATTTAAACAATTTTAACTTTCGGCCGATGATTTAACATAACAATAAACTTGTCCATTGATGTTGACATAAATTTCTTCCGGTATAAGCATACCATCATATGTTATTTGGAGTACTGGGTTGCATAGAGGTAGTGTGTCCATTAATTCTTCTTGTGAGCCATCTATTTGAACTTTAATTTCTTGACTGTCTTTCTGATCATTAACGGTAGCTTTAGTTACATCTAAAGTTGGATTTTGCACTTCCTTAATGGATTTTTTTATAAAGTCGAACCGTGAAAAATTATGTAAACATTTTTCTACATAGATTTTAATCCAATCATTTACTTTCATACCTGTTGGGTTATCTGTAAACATTATTCGAGGCGAAATATTTGGAATAAAGGTGGGATCTGCATCACAAACATCAATGTAACCTTTGTTCCAGAGAGAGTGTATTTTGTCAACATTTTTAAACGAAAATTTCACTTTTGACATGATGCTTACCATTTGGTCAAACGAAAACACTGGTAGTTTTCTGAATGTTTGAGCGTATTCTGGAACAAAATCATTTAAATTTTCAGTTCCATACTTTACAGCAAATCGATAGGGATTGGAATATTCTAGAAACTTCCCAACACTTTCACTGCTCCAATATATACTACCATTATACACAACGGCTGCTAATAAATCAGGCTTGCTGGGGAAAAAAGAAACCCGAAACCACATGATTCAATGAAAACTAAAATCTCAGACAGAGCCCCTGTCACATTGTGGGAGATGTCGATACAGCAACATGCTTTATGTTGTGCTTGGGTTTATATAGAAGTATATTCTTGAAAAAAAAAAAAAAAATATTTTTTTTTTTTTTTTTTTTTTTTTTTTACAATTTTGATATAAACATTTTATCTTTACATATGTTACTATTCGTTACTCCGTTTGATGACATGGAAAAATTTGGATGTGCTGTGCACGTTACTTTTATTCGTGTTCAAGGACAAATGGTTCCATGGCATGTTGCTATCACTTCTTATAACCCCCCTTTTGAAACTATATTGATAGGTTTGGATACAGAAGGATTATCTTTTAGCTACGAGGATGTAGAATATAACTGTAGGTTTGTAAATGGCTTTCCAAGGTCTTCTTTGACAAAGCTTGATTTTGTTATTCAAAAAGAAGATTTTAAAACTCGTTTATCCGATATATTGTCAGAATATTACACCGACGGATGGGATCCCGCATTTGCCGCAGTTGGCCGACGAACGTATAATTATTTGTTGACAGTGTTCCCCGTTTCAGACGTTAAACTTTTGAATAGAAAAACAATTGGAGAAGACTTAACTTTCGGTGCTGTCTGTCAGAATCAAAAGGGATTTATCATTAAGACTGTATCAGTTTAAAATGATCAACTATTGGTTGACATACAAATTTGGATTTTACATGGATTCTGTATTTTAGCTATCAATATTTTCTATCAGCTCTACCATAAATTTCTACACTCAGCATTAAAAAAAAAAAAAAAAAAAAAAAAAAAAAAAAAAAATTTTTTTTTTTTTTTTTTTTTAATAATTATAATAATAATAATAATAATAATAATAATATTGATATAGATATTTAAATGTATTTTATAATATAAATATTTTATCTTTACATCTATTGAACAAAAATATTTTACTGTATAACTTTATTATAAAATATTTATTTTAAAATTTAAAAAAAAAAAAAAAAAAAAAAAAAAAAAAATTTTTTTTTTTTTTTTTTTTTAATAATAATATTGATAGAGATATTTAAATATATTTTATAATATAAATATTTTATCTTTACATCTATTGAACAAAAATATTTTACTTTATAACTTTATTATAAAATATTTATGTTGTAAAATAAAATACTATTAAAAAAAAAAAAAAAAAAAAAAAAAAAAAAAAAAAACAATTTTTTTTTTTTTTTTTTTTTTTTTTTAAATAATATTTTGATATATTTTATTCTAAAACATTTTTAACAGTTGTAAAGATATAGTATTTAAATTATAAAATATATTACAACTAATAAAAAAAAAAAAAAAAAATTGTTTTTTTTTTTTTTTTTTTTTTTTTTTTTTTTTTTTAATTTTAAAATAAATATTTTATAATAAAGTTATACAGTAAAATATTTTTTTTTTTTTTTTTTTTGAGTGTGTGTATTAATAGAGATTGTTTTTCAACATGGAGAGA
This sequence comes from Maratus speculifer, assembly GCA_964019185.1. Classification (NCBI taxonomy): domain Eukaryota; kingdom Metazoa; phylum Arthropoda; class Arachnida; order Araneae; family Salticidae; genus Maratus; species Maratus speculifer. The sequence goes on from OZ025296.1 coordinate 358,662,735, forward strand.
CCATGACTCGTTTCATTTTATGCATTGATGGTATTATTGGAGCGGGTAAATCCACTTTAATGCAACGGCTTGCCTCCCGTTTCTCATGCTTCCCCGAACCGTTATCTGAATGGACCTTGCTGCCTTCCTTCTATCAAAATCCATCCTTTTTCGCTTTTCCTTTACAACTCCAAATACTCTTGTCCCAATTTCAACAATTTCAACGTTTCCCCGAAACAGGATTGGTGTTGGTGGAGCGTTGCCCTTGGACCTCTCGCCATGTCTTTGCTCCCCTCATTCTCACCGACTCGGATTTGGCCCTGTACGAGGATGTCTATCAACGATTGGCCTATTCGGTCGACGCTTTCCTGTATTTGGATTTGGAACCCACCGTCGCTTTTCAGCGGCTCCAGCACCGTACAGCGATGGACCGTAACATTCCCCTCCCCTATTTACAACGTTTGCAGGACCGTTACACCTCTGCCTTAAAAGAGGTTCCTGTCTGGACCGTGGATGCTGATCGTCCCCCGGACCTCGTGGAACAGGACGTGCTTAGAAAAATCGCTTCAATTTTTCCAGATGGCTGGAAAAGGTCACTTCCGCCCAGTCTCCCACCTTTTTCAAATGCTCTTCCTGAGCAGTCATCATGTACATTAAATAGGCTGTGAGTCCCATGGTGAGGAGAATGAGTAACATAAACACCCAGCGGCCTGTCGAGATGCCCGTAATTAATAAAATACCATTCACGTATAAAGAACTGTAAAATAACACGCCTTGCGCCAAAGATTTTTCGCTCATGATGCTTGTTTTTAAGGATGGTAATCCCCCTCAAAGTGGTTCACGTGTTCTTGGGCTGTATAGGTGGGAAAATGAAGGGTGGCGTCGACAAATTTTTCTCGCCTCACCATAAAACCGTGCGGTGGCGTGGCTGGATCCTCCAACACTTCGAGTTGGTTCTGGGCATTGTACTGAAACGCGACAGAGGGGGGATACGTCACACGATACCGCCATTCCAACAGCACCGGTCGATTCACGCGCAAATTGATCCGGGTGTCGCGCGGAATATCAAAACCCGTTTCGGGGAGCTCATATCGAGTGAGATCTCCCTTGTTGAGTCTAAAGTAATAGGGGTTTTGGTCCCATACAGGAGGGAGAATGCGTTTGATTTCATTGGTCGCAAACGGGGTCCAGTGGAGGTTACGCGTATGCAGAAACGTATTGCCCGGGGGCGGGGCACACGCATAAGAGTGGGCGGTCTTGAAGAGTGTTTCGGTGGCCGGAGAAGGACAAAACACAAACGGTTGGGCTGGATCGCAGGTGGCAAACAGGGTCGTATCCCACACAAAATGACCCGTGTTGAGTTTCTGACCCACGGTACATGTTTCGGAGGACTGGACGCCCTCTGGGAGGACCTTTTGATCCCAAAACGTATAATGGAAGGAGACGGGTTCTTTTTTGATATGGCGGTCTGTAGGATCATAGGTACATTTGGCTTGGCGGGAAGCGGGTAAAAAGAGCGAGACTTGGGGCACCATGGATAAAAAGGCGTAAGGCAGGCATTCGGGATGCACGCAAATATCGTAGAGTTTTAAATACGTGTCCTCGGCCGTGTGACATCCCGTTAAAGGACGATGCCCTCGGCCCGGATAGTCCCAGGGGGGAATCCAAGCTTCGTCATTTAAATGATCAAACTGAAATAGGGGGATCCCTTGAAACTTGAAAGCGTGCGGAGGTTCGGGTTGACACGCCGAGCCCGTAAAATAATGTTGGGCCGGGCAGGTGATTCGTTGCTGCGTCACACAGTTATAATATTGGTCGGGATGTCCGTAGATGGGTAACAAGTAGGGACTGGAGGCATCACAGGCCGATTCGACTTTAAAATGCTTTCCGATCCGTTGGCCCGGATCCAACCGCTTCCGTTTTCGACCCCACTGTGTATAACCCACCGTTTGATCATAATATGGGGACTGTTTCCAATTTTGAACGTGCTTGGTAAATTCATGGATTGGCACCAGCACATCGGGATCATCGGACGTGACCGTGACCCCAAAAGAAGGCACCACGCACTGTTTCCCATAAAAGACTTGGGGCAAATGCGTTAAATTGTCCCCCTCAGACAACATGGGATCCCACGTGGAAGGACATTCAACGGTTTGAAAGACTTTTTCATGCAAACATTCCATGTAACCGGGTACAAAACGAAAAGGACCCACGGTCCGATGGGGTAAATTTAAAAGAGCGCCATTGGGTTGTCCGACGCAGGCATCGGGTTCGCAATACAAGTTATCAAACAGTTGGGTGCCGGGCAAACAGGTCGTGTAGATGGGTTTATGATCACGGCACTCAAACAGGGTGTGAGCATCCAGTTTGAAAGGAAGCACCGTGTCCTTCAAGGTACATTGATAAATTAAATTGTATTGGGGAACGCAGTGATCGTGGTAGAAAAAAGTGTCGGGAGGGCAGGTTTTGAAAAATTCTCTTCTGTTTTTGCACTCAATGTATTTGAAGGGGTCGGCATGCACCGGTAAATGAGTATAATCCGCTTTATCCGTGCATGAACTAATGTCGACGCAGACTTGATTTTGATAGATTTGACCTGAAGGACACATGTCGAGCGACTCGATCCGCCGATTAAAACACGTGAAATAAAACACTTGACCTTGTTGAGCCGTATAAGGACTATTTTCCTCAAAAGAAATATCTTTTTGGAATTCTGGATGTTGTTTCAAAAATTTGTACAGACCGATCCCTTTGGCAGCAATCCGTGTGCGTTGGGGATACCAGTAACAATCATCGCGCTCAATAATGGTTTCGGTTGCTCGATGCACCAGATACGCATCATCATGAAACACGTGTTCCCACATCCTACTCCCGTTTTCCAAGAATCGAAAAATGTTGGCTTGAATCACCACCAAATCCAAATTGTACCGCAAGGGAGAGTCAGGACCGGGGGTCTTGGGCCGGGGGACAGAGGGAGCACGAAAATAATAAAAATACCAAAAATAGATAAAGTACAAGCATAAGAAAAAGAGTTGTAACATCTTCATATTCAAGATGGAAGCATTGTTTACCGAACAGGAATGTCGTACATGGCGAAATACGTCCCGTACCGAAAAATGTTGTAAAAACCCAGATGTGATACAGTACTTGAAACAAGATCGAGCCATTGATGAAATGCCAAATTTGTATAGGCTATGTAAAAATTGTCTGAGGATCATTCAAAAACCTAAAGCATAGAAAAAAAAAAAAAAAAAAAAAAAAAAAAAAAACATATTTTTTTTTTTTTTTTTTTTAATAATTGTAATTTATAAAATAAATTACAATTATAAAAAAAAAAAAAAAAAAAATTTTTTTTTTTTTTTTTTTTTTAATAATTGTAATTTATTTTATAACATAAATATTTTACAATAAAGATATAAAGTAAAATATTTTTGTTCAACAGATGTAAAGATAAAATACTTATATTAAAAAAAAAAAAAAAAAAAATTTTTTTTTTTTTTTTTTTTTTTTTTTTTTTTATAGGTATTTAAATATATTTTATTCTAACATATTTTATAACAGATGTAAAGATAAAATATTTCAATTATAAGTTAGTTAATTATAAGTAAGTTATAGTGATTTATTTTATAACAAATATTTTACAATAAAGATATAAAGTAAAATATTTTTGCTCAACAGATGTAAAGATAGAATATTTATATTACTATAATAAACTATATAAAACTAGATCGCGTGCAGACTGTGGAAATTTAGCATACAAATTACCGTTCAAAATAGGTGCGCGTTATATGTTAACTTCCAATGTGGATATAGTAGATGGACTCGTCAATGGATCTATGGGTGTATTGCGGAAAATTGAAACCTGTCCTATTAAAAACACTGAGAAAAGGGGTGTCAAAAGAGTATGGCTTGAATTTTTAGACAGCCCACAAGTAGGAAAAAACAAAAGAAATCAAGCGTTTCGCTACATGATTCAACATAGTATTTTCCACAAGTGGACGCCCATTGAGCGATGTAAAAAGTCGATTTACAAAACAAGAAACGGAGCCCTCTCTGTTATTCGAAATCAATTTCCTCTCGTAGTAGCCGAAGCCATAACCATTCAGAAATCTCAAGGGGCAATGTTCGACGAATGCACGGTAGGTTTAACCCCCAAAATGTCTCCTCAGCTCTATTATGTGGCATGTTCCAGTTGTAAAAAATTAATTACATTGCACCTTTTCCCAAGTTTTCAACTTCCAAAAGAAACTAAAGAAGATAATTCTATTTCGAAGGCATTGGATAGATTGCGACAAAATCCAGTCATTCCGAGATTTAAATTTTTACGAGAGTGTTGTGAGCCTTACGGTCTTCAAATGATGTATCACAACGTACAATCTCTCCACAAACATTACGATGATATTAAAACTGATCCCTGTTTTATGAATAGCGACGTGTTACTTTTCACCGAAACTTGGACTACTTCTAATGATACATTTCTATTCGAAGGTTTTAATAGACCCTATGAAATTCTTAGTGACCTTTCTACACCAAAACCGTCTGGCGTGTCCATTTATCTCAAGAAAAAGAGTTTTGGTGAAAATGATTATAAAATGTATTCAAATTATGAAACCGGGGTTCATCTTATCGTAGTAAAATTGAGACGATGTCAAATTGCTGTTTTGTATGCGAGACCTCAAGCCTCCGTAGATGATATTTTAAAAGCAATAAATAAAACCTTATTAAAAACTGAAGAAATGTTTACTATATTATTTGGCGACTTTAATATTGAAATGAATTCTGAACAAGGGTTATATCTCAGAGATATATTGGATGATATCTACTATATGCAAATGCGAAATGATCCCAAAGAGTTTACGACCAAAGGTAGAACAACAATAGATGCTATATTTTCTTCGAGGCCATTACTTTGTTGTGGTGTTTATGAAAGTATATTTAGTTACCATTTACCCCTTTATGCTCGTTGTGATTCCAGTCTCTTTCCCGATGATGATGTAACGGATGATTCATTTGATAAGCCAGTTGAGGTTTCGTCTGATGAGGATGATGACACACATATTAACACGTTTGATGGCGATGGGGATATGTTTGAAAGAGATTCTTATGATGAACTGTTTGATCACGATTTATCATATTATAATGCCAATGTAATCAATATAGAATAAAAAAAACTCATCCAATTATATAAAAAAAAAAAAAAAAAAAAAAAAATTTCCAAATGGATTTTGTAATTTCTTAAATTACATTTTTTTTTTTTTTTTTTTTTTAGATTTATATAGATATTTAAATATATTTTATTCTAACATATTTTATAACAGATGTAAAGATAAAATATTTCAATTATAAAAAAAAAAAAAAAAAAAAAAAAAATTTTTTTTTTTTTTTTTTTGTAATATATATAAGTGTTTGTGATTGTAAATCTGTTAGCACTTTCCTGCTGTCGCACTCATATTTATGGCGGACGATTACGAATCGGATAACTCTGTGGTTGAAGAATATGACCCAGAAAACCATGTAGTTGAAGAATATGAACCAGATAACGATGTTGTTGAAGAATGTGAACCAGATAACCCTGTGTTTGAAGAATATGATTCTGCAGATGAAGAAGACGAATCTTTGGATGAAAGTGAACAGAGTGAAAATGAAAATATTGATATTTTATCTTTATCAGAACATCAGCCTCAAATGAATCAAGAAAGAATCACTACTCCTTACATGACAAAATATGAAAGAGCTAGAGTTTTAGGAACAAGAGCGTTACAGATTTCGATGCAAGCTCCCGTTTTAGTGAAATTGGATGATGAAACAGATCCATTGGAAATTGCAATGAAAGAATTAAAGGAGAGAAAAATTCCACTCATTATAAGAAGGTACATACCTGATGGTAGACGTGAAGACTGGAGAGTAGATGAATTAATTATTAATGATTAAGTTGCACTTTATCATTACTATAACAGTACACTATGACTTTTTTTACTTAAAGTATTGAAACCTTTTTTTACTCGACAACCTTTTACTACGATGGAAAAAGCAGTCTTCCATACATACATATGGAATTATTTTTTCATCAGTTTGTATTGTTTCCCAACCACCATGTTCGTCATTCACAAACAAGGAAATGTATAAAATCAGGTGATCATTAGGAATAACATTAGGACTATAAATTAAATGATAATTATATTCTGAAAAAAAAAAAAAAAAAAAAAATTTTTTTTTTTTTTTTTTTTTTTTTTTTTTCAATATATAGTGTTTGGAATCCAAACAAGTTTAAGATGAACCCATCCACCGTTCTTCCGCCCCCTTTGGCTCTCGATCCATTTATCGAAGTCTACGGGAATCGCTATAAGCGGTTTCATTATATTGCTCTGCGGTTTAAACGAGCCATTATTACTTACAATTCCAATTCTCTGGATACTGTTCCCATTGCACCGCCTCAAAACAGTATTATCGTGGTTCGTGGAAAATGTCCACCCATTGTTCACACGGATTCATCCTATTTACTTTTTACTCAAGGAACCCCCGTGCGCGGTATTCCGGTACCCAACCATTCCACTGAATGTCTTTTACGTGCCTTGTTTCCACCCAATAAAATTCTCTTGAGTTTTTGTAAATCAGGTATTTTATTTATCCTTGCCACCGAAAATCGTTATTTAGGTATCATGAAAAAGTGCCGAAAAGATCAAGCTTTTAAAATTTTGCATAATTTAGCCGACGCTTGCTTGAAGAAAAGAGCCCTCACGGTAACTGAAGTGTCTGATTTACGATTTTTTAAACGGTATAACGACGAATTGAAACAATTTAGCAAATGGACGAGTTTTGCCTTTCATCTGGGCCGGGATGCCTGTATTGCAACGACTTTGTCGCATCCTTCTGCCTACTTGGGACGTCAAGTCTTTTTAATTTTAAAACGATCCGAATACCCACCCGGACCGTTACCCCCGCCTGATTTTTATCAATGTGAACTCTTATTGGATACGGGTCCTGTGGGCATTGCGTACACCGTTTCCAAAGGTTCGGAACCCGAAATTGAATATGTGTCTAGTATGGTGGTGTCGAAACCTCCTACCCATTTTCAAGATACCGGTGGCAAGGTCTGCCATGACTGGTTGCCCCTTTACAAAAATCCAGAAACGTGGCAACAATTTGGTATGATATATTATGTCCACGGGCTCCATTTTAAAAAATTTCTCTTAAAACATATTTTGACCTGGCTACAAATTCAAACCTCCACAAAATATCAATTCATTTACATGGATCTTGTTCAAATAGCTAAAATTTTGTTGGGAGAGGAAGCGAAACCGTATTGCAAATCTGAATAACGTTCTACCGGAAGGTTTAAGGAATCCATCCCGGATGCTTTCGCTGGGCCTCTGCTATCTGATACGCGCGCCATTCTGTCGGTTCCATAGCGTGATACAATGTTTTCCAGGTGATTTGCGCATAAGCCCGATACAATGCATGATTCCAACAGACGAATAACAGGTACCCCCATAATAAGATGATCACCATACCTTACCTTTTTCAGAAGAATAAAGGATGCCTAAACATAACGATACAACTGGTAAAAAGATGTCTTGTTCCATCTTAAAAAATACCACGGATCGGAAGCGTAAAAAACCATTTGTGGATCCCTTACCGGAGAAAAAAATTAAATTTAAAACTGATTTGGACGAACCAGGGGAGCCCACACTCGTTGTATCTGAATTAAATGTACTGCCAGACATTCCAAGAGAGGATCGGTATACCGAAAGATTGTTCGACTCGGCAGACCTTGAAACAGGAACGCAACCCGATTTCAAAATAGATCCATTCCCCTCGGATTTTGCGCTCGACCCCTCACCTCCAGACGATACACCCTGTCAGGAGAGCAACACTTCGCAACAAGACGTCCCCCCCTCCGAGCAGGATTTTGCGCTTGATCCCTCACCTCCAGACGATACACCCTGTCAGGAGAGCAACACTTCGCAACAAGACGTCCCCCCCTCCGAGCAGGATTTTGCGCTTGATCCCTCACCTCCAGACGATACACCCGGTGAGGAGAGCAGTACTACGCAACCAGACGTCCCCCCCACCGACCAGGATTCTGCGCTCGATCCCTCACCTCCAGACGATACACCCTGTGAGGAGGTCCCCGAAAAATATACAGAATATTATGTGAATGGTTATTGTTTGCGAAATGATTTGAAAGATCAATACTATGCTCGGAATCATTCTGGCGATGAAATGTATTGGAAAGATTCGATCAATGCGGAAATTTATGCATATAAAAGTGTGCCTGTCAACGATACCCTTCACAAAATGGAATATCCAGCTGTGCAAAAGAATGAACCCAAATATATTTATGATAGGGCAGGTAAACCAAGATATCCAGTCGACTTGAACACCCAAACGGTGATATTTCCTAAAAATCCAGAGACAAATGAAGAAATTTATCTTCCTGATAAATTAGGAAATTTATTTTACCCAGAAAATAAATTTGGGCAGCAGTTTTATCGTAAGGATGCGGAAGGAAATGAAGTATTAATCAATAACACATATGCACAATTTCCCGATGGTTCTCAAATATATCCTAAAAATTCGAATCAAGATGAGTTTTACTTGAAATTGGGTAATTTGGAAATACCTGCCGTGAAAAGGATCAACCAAAAGAATGTACCTTATTATGCACAAAAGAAAAACGGAGATCAAATTTATCCTCGTGAGTATGTGGTGGATGAAGAGTCTCCAATAATCCAGTAAAAAAAAAAAAAAAAAAAAAAAAAAAAAAAAAAAAATTTTTTTTTTTTTTTTTTTTTTTTTTTAATTTTAATAATGGTATTTATATTTTATTTTTAAATTTATAGTATGAAATATATTTAGAGAATTAAATTTATTATTCTATTATAACTTTATTATACAATTTATTACACTATTATAAAAAAAAAAAAAAAAAAAAAAAAAAAAAAATTTTTTTTTTTTTTTTTTTTTTTTTTAACCTAATTGATGTTTTTTGATTGAGCAAGATGTACCAACAAATGGATCGAATACCATGAATGTGATTCCTTCATTCTTAATTGCTTTTTGACCTTTTTTAATTTCAATACTTTATCTTTTTCAAGTTTCACTTTAGCAGCTAAGCATTTAGAAAATAAACTAGGTTTATAATGAACAGGGCCTACATTATCTCTTACATTTTCTCCTACATTATTTTTTACATTATATCTTACGTTATCTTCTACATTATCTTTTACATTATATTTTACATCAACTCCTACATTATCTCCTTCTCTTACATTATACACTTGAATGCGAGAAGTTTGTAAATTATTAAAATTATCCTCCTCGGAAAGAATAGATTCTAGCGACGGTAATAATTCAACAGTTGAAAGACTTTTAAAAAACGTATCGTTTTCTTCGTAATCGAACTTAGTTATTGATAGTTCTTCTGTTATCTTACAAATCGAATGCAATAAAAAGGAATCAGACATTTAAAAATGTAAGATTATGGGGAACTATCAGGAACTTGAAAATAATTTCCCCCTTCAATTTGTTTTTGAAACCAAGTTGACATATCCATATCTTTATTTTCAGGAGAAGATTTTAAAAACATTTTTCGACCATCTGGAAGCTCTATAAAAGTAGATGTCACTTCTTTTGTGGCGATAAATTCTTTAGGAATTTTTAATATAGCATATTTTCTCTGAGGTATTTCAAAGTAATAAAAGACAGCATCCGAACCAGAGTATATTAGTTCTGACATGGTTTTACAAAACTTATGTAAAAATTGCATTTTAAACTGTTTTTTATATTAAAAAAAAAAAAAAAATTTTTTTTTTTTTTTTTTTTTTTTTTTTTTTTTTTTTTTAAATTATTTGAAAAATGGTTGTTGTTTTCGGGAGAATGGACCCGATGATGTTACCACTTTTGAATGATGTTACCACTTTTGAATGATGTTACCACTTTTGAATTTAAATTAAATTCTTTATTTTTAGAAGAATTTTTATTTGAATTTAAATTAAATTCTTTACTTTTAGAAGAATTTTTATTTGAATAGTAAATTAAAATGGTTAAAATCATAGTAATAAAGGAGAAAACTAACGAATTTAAAAATGGGTAGACGGAAATTAACAGATACGGAAAAAGCCGAAGCCAAAGAAATGAATGAACGTGAATATCGCATTCAATGATATTAAACACAATACGCGTACTTAAACAATCATAAAGTGATTTTTATTTCTTCTTTTGCTATTTAAAATAAAAATTTAGTCAACATGTATAAGTTGCTTATTAGTTTGGCGATTCGTATCATTTGGCGAAATTGGTCGACGGGATAACTGAGTAATACTGTATTTGGTTTGGCGCAAAAACGTCTTTCAATGCAGAAAATTATAAAATCAAAAGATTATTGAGCCGCTGAAAACCAATTACGTGTTGAAAGGCGATCACGAAAAAGGAAGCAATTTAATGCCGAACCGATTAATTGTAAAACATCATGTCGCCAGGGCGACCAATCCACTAGCCATGGCGTTTTACTATCGGTCGGTTCTAACCAGGAAAATTTGAGTGCCAATAGTGATTCTAACAAGCCGGAAAATGTTATAGCTATTACTCTTGATTTTCCACCACCTAAAAAGAAAACTAAAAAGCAATCGGCTTGGGAAAAACTGGGAAAAAACTTTTTTGATTCGATGTCTGATGGACCCATTCACAGATGCATGTGCTGCGATCGATTTTGGTTTAAAACCTCCATCACCAAAATTCTGCTCTGTAAAATCAAACAATATATGCCAAAGTCTTACAAGTATAACAGTATATGCCAAAGCTGTATTTTAATAATGATTACTTTTGCACCAACAATGTTAAATAGTTTGAAATGTTTCTTTCGTCGCCAAATTTTATGCTTGGCGACAATAGAGTGATATAACTTAAACGAACCGTACCTTCAAATTGCAGCATGTATAAAGTCATTTATAGCAGTGGCACGGATAATACACAATAAAACAACTGGTATTTAGCTTAAAATGATAGATGAATGTATCGAGTGAAACATTTTTCAAATGGTTGGGGTAATTTCTTAAATTACAATTTTTTTTTTTTTTTTTTTTTTTTTTTAATATAGATATTTAAACATATTTTATTCTAACATATTTTATAACAGATGTAAAGATAAAATATTTCAATTAAAATATATTGCAACTAAAAAAAAAAAAAAAAAAAAAAAAAAAAAAAAAAAAAATTTTTTTTTTTTTTTTTTTTTTTTTTTTTTTTTTTTTTTACATTATAAAAATGCAGAAAGAATTATGTGTTAATAAATTCTTGTATGACATCCTGTCACCTTTGGACAAATGACACTAATCTGACAAATACATCGAATTAAAGCCTTAAAGGCCGGAGGAAATTCCGATTCTTTCAAATATACTGTATTTCCGAATGCATCTTTTGAATAAATGCAAGGTTCCTCTCGCACATATTTTGTCAAATAATTCCAAGGTATGAGCTCATGACCATTTTTACTCTTTGCCAAATAATAGTCTCCGTTTGATTTTCTCAACAACAGAGGTTCTTGATTTTGGAGCAAGTAATATTCGTTCCCTTTGGCATCCATGGGATACCGTTGGGTGCCATCTTTGTACAAGCCGAGTCGAATATTTTTGTTCACGGGATCAATTAAAAACAGAGACTGATTTTGCCAAATTGGGTAATATTCATTTCCATTCACGTCTTTTGCATAATAGAAACTGCCTGACCCATCTCGCGCAAAAATATTTCTTTCTCTCTGGGGATAGAGTTCATTTCCCTTTTTATCGCGAGCGTACACTTCTTTACCGTACGCGGTGACGACAAAGGTGGGGTCGCGACTGGGGTAGTATTCATCCCCGTTTCGCCTTTTGGGATATTTTCGCATAACTTATTTTTAATGGCGGTGGATCGCTATCGGATTTCTTTACTCGAATTGGAAAAATGTCCCTTGATCTGTACACCCGATGATTTGGTTGATATCCTCAAGGCGTGGCGAAAAAGCCACGCGTTTGGGCATGTGTGTTCCAAATGTGACAAGCCGCTTCAGTTTCAACAATTCATGTCTTTTACATGCTGTTGTCAGCAGTTTTATTATAATGATCAATTAGCCATCTACCCGGTGACGCCTCTCGCAATTCCGACGCCCGGCTACGTCTTTGCCTTACCTCAGTTATTGCGTATGATTCAACAGGCCCAGCTGTCCACGCGTCAAGACTTTTTAGTATTGCCCGACCCTATTTATTGGCAAGTCACAACTACCCTCATTTATGAAAAAGTCGCCAAATTTGTCAAGGGTATCCCTATGACCTCGCGCACCGACCAAGTACAACCGGCCTCCAAAGCGCCCTTATTTTACAAACAGGTTCAAGAAGCCCCCTTAAATTACGGTAGCCTCGAATCTCGCTCCTGTGGCAAAGCTACTTTGATTCGACAGGTGGCTTTCGGAAAACGGTGTCGCTACTCCATGCGAGGCATGATTGTGCCCGATGCCAGTCTGCGCCCCAATGAAATTCGGGTTCCCGATGCCATTGTGGATAAATTTGGATTGAGAGGGAAATGGGTCATTTTGAATCGGATGCCTTCTTTACAACCCGAAAATTTTGTCGGATTGCAAGTCCCTCTCGAAGGCCCCGCGTGGCCATACGATTGTTTTGGCATTCCCTTGGAGATTTTAGAATCCATCAATGGGGATTTTGATGGGGATGAGGCCAATATTTACCTCGTTCCCAGTCTTCTTTCTCAGGCCGAATGCGCCACCCTCTTGAATCCGGAATGGGAAATGACTTCGTTTGTCATGGGATTAAAATTAGCCCCGAGTCAAGACATGTTGGTAGCCTATTATTTATTTTATGATGAGATTGACTTTTTACCCATCAAATTTCGCGATCTGAAAAAAACGATGCACACCATTTCCGAAGTGTATGGCAGTCGACGCGCTTTTCAAGCGTTCAATGACATGCGCCTCTTTTACTTGGATCGGCTTCAAAATCGCATTTGCTTTGCCTTGACCCTCAAAGAAATGGAGACCTTGTCCACCCTTTTGAGAGAAGGAAAAGATATTCAGTCCTACCAGTGTTGTCTCACCATACAGATCTTGGCCAAGGCGAAAGGCAATTTTGAAAATCTAGTACAAATGTTTGGGAGTGTCGGCATGCAAAGCGGTGTGCAAGTGAAAAATTCCTTTTACTCGGGGCTGAATGGCGTAGAAGCGGCGGCCCATGGTCGCACATCCATTTATGCCCTGTATTTGGTGTCTTATATTTGGTTACCCGGTTACAGTTATCAAAAAGCCATGTCGAATGCGCACGCCATGACGGTCAATTATGCGGGTAGCATTGTGGACGGGCAACGCATCATTTTATTAGATGCTTTGGACGGCTACCATTATGAAGATATTCTGTCCGTCGCCACCTTTGAATTTTTTGTTCAAGAAATTTTGGTCAAGAAAAATTTAGAATTTAGCAGTGTCTAGAAAAAAAGACAAATGATTCCTTTATTACAGCTCGTCCAATGGAATACTCAACAAGAGGCGAGTTATAGTGTCTTTTTAACCCTCTACCATGTCTACGTTCGAAATATTTTGACCTTTTGTACAGGTCTGACCATGATTCGTTTTTTATTTGGAAACAGTATAGAGTGTTTAAACGACAATCGACAGTTTTCGCAAAGTTTTATGGATATCAAATGTTACATTAATGGAACGTTTACACTAGATCCGGGTCATCCCACTCTCTATCATGATTATTATCAATGGGTACCCGTTTATTTAGTGTTATTGGCGTTTGGATTTCATTTTCCTTATTCCTTCTGGTCCCAACATTACGGGAACTATCTCCGGCAACTCGAAAATTTGGCAGAAAAACCTAATGACATGATTCAAATGATTCGAGAAACGCAAGGAAATTTTATATTTTTTAAAACGATTGCGTTGGAAATGTTTTATATAGTGTATTTAGTATGGCTTGTCAGTATATCGAATGTATTTTTCAATCATCTCTGGAGTCGTTTCCACTGGTCCTGGAGAGCCATTTACAAAATATTTCCAGACGACGGGATGTGCTATTTCGAGTATCATCATGGCAGCGGCGTGTCGGAAAATAAGCTCAATTGTATTTTACCGTTGTGCAGCATATACCGAAAAATATTTTTCACCCTCTACATTTTAGTGTGGGTGTTGATGGTCGTAAACGCGTGGCTAATTGTCTATCGCTTCCTATTGGTTCTTTACAAAAGAAAATTTGTGAATACATGGTGGGCATTTAAGATTGCAGAACAATGTATGGTGTCGTGGCCTATGAAAAAAGAAATTCAATGTGCGATGAAAAACAGCAAGCGGAATCCAAGAGATGAGTCCATAAAAATGCAATGGATGGTGTAAAAAAAAAAAAAAAAAAAAAAAAAATATTTTTTTTTTTTTTTTTAATATAGATATTCAAATATATTTTATTCTAACATATTTTATAACAGATGTAAAGATAAAATATTTCAATTACAAAATATATTACAACTGAAAAAAAAAAAAAAAAAAAAAAAATTTTTTTTTTTTTTTTTTTTTTTTTTTTTTTTTTTTTGTTACATATATGTATCTTTATAAATATCTTTATATCATCGAATATACTTAAAACTATACATAATATTTTTTATAAAAACTTTTAAAAATGTACATGGAAAACTCATCTTCGTTTCTTGGACTCTGTCAGGTACATTTCTAATTCCTTTAGACCATATAAACTTATTTAGAAGGGATTGTTTATGAATGGAATCTTCATCTTCGTTTCTTCTACGGGAAAGTTGAACTTGGACTCTGTAAGGTGCATTTCTAACTCTTTATACCATATAAACATATTTAGACGGGTATCAACTCAAACATCAGGTGTCCCCATCTGCTTCTCGCCGAACTTGTGAATCTCTTTATTTACCCTGAGAGCTCTTTTCTTAAAACCAATACCATGAAGACGCTTATGAAGATGAATAGCATATTTCCTAGTAACAACTTCACTTAATGCAGATTTTCCTTTCTCTTCTTGGTTTCAATTTCTTGAATTTGCTTGGAGTTCTGTCAAATGTTCGTCCAACAACTTTCCATTGGGCGCATAACACGCTTCTAAATGGTAAAAGTTTCGGACCTGTCCAATGGAACGAAAATGACTATATTTCAGCAACGTGTAGAGTCTTTCTTCTTTTTCCGCTCCTCCCAAAAGCATGTGATATCCCAAAAAATGAATGAGGGCTGTTTTCTCAATCATCCAAACATTTTTTAAGATTTCGCCAGAGTCTGGGAAAATTTCACCCAATCTGCAGGTAGAATATTCATTTGCCCAGAGTTCAATATCTTGTTGTCCGATAAACATCGCTATCTTCTCCGCATAAAAATAAACTTTCCCATTTCGGCCAATGACTCCAGGAATGCTGAAAAAAAGTTGGCGATCGGATGAAAATAATCTAAACAGCATCTTTAACCCATTTACTAGCTGTGAGTCACAAATGTCTCTTTTTATAGAAAACAACCCCCTCCTCAGAAAAAAAAAAAAAAAAAAAAAAAAAAAATTTTTTTTTTTTTTTTTTTTTAATATAATATAGATATTTAAATATATTTTATTCTAACATTTTATAACAGATGTAATGATAAAATATCTTAATTATAAAATATATTACAACTATTAAAAAAAAAAAAAAAAAAAAAAAAAAAAATTTTTTTTTTTTTTTTTTTTTTTCACCCTATATATAACACGGTGCTCAATAGATTCTCACTCTCATTGCCTCGTATTAACTTTTACCATGGGATCTTCACATGTTTTTTCAACTTGTCTTCAAAAGAGTGGCAGGAAGTCCCCTCATCGGAAAGCTAGTTTTACTTACATTCCTCGTTCATCTGACAGTTACCAAATTGCGAGTGATCCAATGTTTGGTATCAGTTCTTATGGTTTGTTTGAATCTGATTCTCGAGAAAAAGAAAGAGTTGTGCGTGCGTCCAAGATCACTTCTAGAGAACGTTTGAATCCGTCTATGGAATCGTATCCAACTGCAACAATTAAAGTTAGAAGGCCACTTGGAGATGTGACTAAGAAATATGAAGTTCAGTCTGAAGAAAACGTTTGTGCAGCAAAAATCCCCAAACCATGGGAAATTGAAAACAATGATGAACGTACTGTACATGAAGATAGATTGTCAACCATCGAAGAGTAAAATTCTGAATCTATTTCATAAAAATCCATGTATTAAAAAAAAAAAAAAAAAAAAAATTTTTTTTTTTTTTTTTTTTTTTTTTTTAATAGTTGTAATACATTTTATAATTGAAATATTTTATCTTTACATCTGTTATAAAATATGTTAGAATAAAATATATTTAAATACCGACACTATATTAAAAAAAAAAAAAAAAAAAAAAAAAAAAATTTTTTTTTTTTTTTTTTTTTTTTTTTTTTTTTTTTTTAGTGTAGGTATTTAAATATATTTAGTAATAATAATAGTCTCAAACATATTTCATTTCATAACAACCTATGTAAAGAAAAATATTTATATTATAAACGCATTGTCATGTATTATTCTATTCGTTGGGAGCGCCTCCGTACTTTTAAAAATATTCAACAAATTCAAATTACTTTTCTCAATGAAGAGGGCCAAGAACACAGTGTGGTCAAATTATATGAAGGGTGGATTGGTGTCTGTACGAATCGAATTGATAAAGTGGTCCAGTCTATCCAACACCATTTTCCCGGACATAAAGTCCTTTATCAACGTCTGGGCGATGCGAAAAAAATTTTACCCTATTTTGAGGACAGGCTTGCCCGAGGCAAACTAGACTATCGTTCGAAACCTTTTTATAAAGTGTATACGACCGCTTGCATTAAAAATATTGGACGACTCTTTCATCGTTACAAATTGAGTTATTATGATCCGGACGATTGGTTGATTCGCATTTACATTGATCTCTGTTCCCGATACAATACGTTTTCGTTTTATTATCAATGGTATGAAGTCGGTTCTTCTCAGCAGCTCCTCGAGTCTTTGCAAATGGTTCCCGACCGCAAAGAGGCTCCCAACTGGATGTTTGCCGCTTTTGATTTGGAATCAGTCTCCCTGGAAGGCCACCATATCCCCATGGGTTACCATCCTTCCGATCGCATCGTGATGATGAGTCTGGTCAAGTGGAATCGGCACCATGTGGAAAAATGGCTCCTCTATACGCTCCCCGAGGGTATTGATCAACCTTTACCCGGGTATGCGCTGGGTTTTCAAACGGAAGCGGAGATGCTGATTCATTTTCACTCGCTTTTGGAGAATGTTCAAATTATTACCGGCTACAATATCAATGGGTTTGATTTTCCTTGCATTTTTTCCAGGCTCCTTTGGTTAAAACTGTACTCTTTGCTGAATCGTTATCGGTCCTCCCATGTGGGTACGACTGTGGTGGTGTCTTACCAACACAAACTCACGCTCGATCTGTACGCCTATGTGAAAACGTTTTCCCATTATGATTGTCCCACATACAAGTTGGATGATGTGGCCCGCGTCAAATTGAAAGGAGAGACCAAAGTTCAAGTCAAATCGACCGGTATTGCGAGCTGGTATCGGCACACGCCTTTGTCCCGAGACTTGTTTGAAGAAGACAATGTGGAACGATGCATGGAGAAACTCTGTCCTCCCATGCTCCCCTCCCAATTTGGTACGTTTCGCACGTATTTAGACTATTGTTTAAAGGATTCCGAATTGGTGTACCGCATTTTTGAAAAGGAACACGTGATGTCTTTTTTGGTGGTACGGGCCAATTTTACGGCCCTCAGTGCCGTAGAAGCGCTCCATTTCGGTAATTCGCGCTATTTGCTGGAATTATTTAAAAGTTATGGCACGCGACTGGGCTACGTGATTCATCCGAAATTTTTTACGCTGGACGATTCGAAACATCAAAGTCTGCTGCAAAATCAAAAAACATATCAGGGAGCGCTCAATTTTTGTTATCCTCAACACATTTTCGAAGATGTGTCGGTGTTGGATTTTGCGAGCATGTATCCGAGTACCTTGCTGAGCAATAATTTGTGTTATGGGACGTGTACCATTCTGACGCGAGACGAATGGCGCGCCACCCCGGCCGTGCATTCCCTGACCGCCATCCCCTATCGACACCATTCAACGCTCGATTTCAACACAACTCGGGCGACCGAATCGTGTTTTTCTTATCCCGCCTGGGATCCCCAGCGCGATGAGTTTGTGATGGTGATTAACCGGCAAACAGAAGCTTTTTTACCTAAAATTGTGCAACATTTTATTCAATTGCGTCAATACCATCAAGCCGAATGGAAAAAGACCCAGGATGTGTACCATTATAACGTGCAACTCGGTATCAAAATCTTAATCAATTCCCTTTACGGGGTCATGGGCAACAAAGACTCCCCGTTAAGCTACATTGTCATTGCCATTGCCATCATCACCGTCACCTTGTGCCGTTACCAACTCTTGGGCTCGTTTCATTTTTTAAAAAATGCCCAGTATACCGTATGTTATGCGGATACGGATAGTCTGATGGTGCATCGATGGCCCCAAGACAACTGTGACCCACTGAATACGTTTCTCAATTTACCCCACATTGAAATCAAATTTGAACAACGGGTCCAACGGTTACTCATTCTGACCCGAAAACGCTACGTGTATCAGCGGTCGGATCACGAGGAGAAGGTGTTGAGAGGGTTTCAGAAAAAAGCCAATGGTTTGATTCGATTTATGACGCAGGTTATTTTGGACAATGTCTGGGAAACGCTGTTTGGATTACGGACGCGACCGTTTCAAGTCCCCACGGAAAACGGGAAGCACTCGGAAGGATGGATCGTATGGGTCGAGACGCTGCTGGAAGCCAACTACCGGTGTCGCGATCCCCAAAAATATTCCATTTACCGCAAAGTGAAAAAATTGGAACAGTATAAAAGCACCGCGTGTCCTGCGATGAAATATTTGGCCAAATATCCCGATCGAACCGATGAGTATGTGGAATATGTGTACAGTCGGGCAGATGTTGCCGAGAAGGAACTCTCCAACTGGATTATGGATGTGGAAGATTGTCAGTGGGTCAATGTTCCCCAACTGTTTAAAAGTCAAAAGAAAACGTTATGCACGCTCTTAAACATGGCTTATTGGTCTTTACCCGATCCGAAGCGGCCAACGGACATGGTCCTCAATACCTTGCACTGGAAACATTTGGTGCATGCCGAGCTGTTACATTATCATGCGACCGACAAACGCCGCCTCCTCTTGTTGGTCGAACCGGGGGTCCGATACACGTTTGAAATCAATGACCATGTGACAGAGGAAATGAAACGCGGTCGCAAGCGAACCATTCATTTGGGATTAGAGGAAGAAAAAAATGAAACAAGATGATTTTTAAAACGTTAGTCGAGTGTTTGTTGAAACGCATGCGAGATCCAGACGACAATCTGGCCCTGAATGCTTTGCAAACACTGACACGCGAAATGAAACAGGATTTAACGCAAGCTTTTCTCCTGAGTCAACCGCTGTTGACGCAACATTCGGCGCTTTTTTGGCAAAGTAGAAGCTTTTTAGACTTTATCATCAGACTTTGCCATCTGCCCTCGCCGCCCTCGCCCACAACGGTGGACTCGTGTCGGAACGAGACAAAAGAGGATCGATTAGAAGCGTGTCAAAGTCTTTTACAGGCATGTCACGCCCAACGGGATTTATTACAATCCCAAAACACGGAATATCAGAAACACATCGCTGCCTGTCAACAAGAGAATCAAAAGTTGAAGGACTTATTGAATAAGACTCACAATCAATTTCACGAAGCATTGCAAAACGAAATGAGGCAATTAGTAGAGCAGAAAGAGAGACTCGAAAAGCAAATTGCAGATCTACACGGTGCGGATCAAGAGAAAGACTCCAAATTTATGGAATATATTCAAGATTTACAGAACAGGTTTCAAGAAATGGTGCAAGGTTATGCAGCGGCGATAACAACAAACAGTCGCTCGAGGTCAAACTGTGCAGAAGAGGACACCGGCATGTATGTTGACCTGCCGAGCGCACAGAACGACTTGCTAGAGAAGAATTCTCAACTTCAACAGCAATTGACACAGTGTGATGAGGCCCGTCAGAATCTTTTAGCAAAACTAGGGCGATGCGATCAAGAAAAACAGGATCTGGAACAAGAGTTGCAGAAATGTCGCGAAGAAAACCGACTATTGCAACAAAAAGCGTTTCAAATGAAGCCACCCAAAACGGAGCCAGATGAATCTAAAGACAAGTCTTGTTTCGAGGAAGATTTCAAAAATGAACCCGATCACGGCAAATTCGAAAATGATTTTTGTTCTCAGCAACCCTATAATCCTTATTTCGACGCGAATGAAAAAAAGTCTTGTTTTCTGCAAACCATCAAAAAAGAACCCTATTCCGACGAGTCTGAAAGCGAGTCCGAAGCGTTTAAAACTAAACCCAGTTTCGACGTGTTCCAAAACGAGTCCTGTTTAGACGCGTCTGAGGACACATCCTCAGACCGGGTCCTTCTCAGAGTGTTGACAAACTATTATGGACAGGAGAGCGACATTGTTAACCGTTTAACCCAAGATTTGCGGCTGCTGGCGTGTTTCAAGAACCAACTGGAACAAATCAAACAGGAAATGCATCAAGTGCAAGTCAAACCGGAACACTTTGCCCAAGAAGTGTTAAAGCTTCATAAAAGTTTACCCGCCTATGCTCAAATCTTCCAGAACATTGAGCAACAGTTTCCCGAGGATAAATCCACCATGTTGGAAAAGTACATTGCGTTCCGAAAAGTATTTTGGAATTCTAAAAATGTAGAGATTAATCTCAATTTATTAAAAGACATTCTGTCCGACTGTGTAGTGGTAACGGATCAAACCGATTGGTTGGAATCAGGCCTTGTAATCCTGAAAAAAATTGTCCATAATTATAAGGCCAACGACAAAATCATTACCGAATTGATGCAACTCGCACCCGATCTAGTCCCTAGCCCATTTCCCAACAAGTGCGACTGGTACCAAAAATTTATACAGAGGTATACTCTTTTAAAAGAAACAGCCAAAAGTTTACATGGAACGAAATCCATCGAATGCTTGCCCACGATACTGCAGTCATTAAAACAAAAATCGGAGGAATACAGCCAGGACGATGGATGGTTGTTATATTACATCCAAAAACTGGAAGAAAGGCCTTTGAATAGTGAAAGGAAATCTAAAATTCAACCGCTGAAATTCTATGACCCACTGACAAGAGATTGTATAAAGCTGGCCCAAGAATTTCATATAGAACTGGATAAAAATAATTTTTATACCGACTTTACGAATAGTAACCTTTTTCAAATGTATAAACAGAATCATTTCAACTATCAAAATTTAGAGCGCCAGTTGGAACCCTATTTTGAGACTCCTTTGGACACGATAATTTCACATGTTCAAACAAAATTTCAAGACGTGCTGAACCAACACAATATTCCTGTGCAATCTCCCACGGTACCCTACCCAAAGTTTCAAACCGATCTCGAATTTTATTTCAGTCAAGCCATCCAATATAGTTTGGAAATAAAAGAGAAAGAGTGGAATCAGATGTATACTAGTTGGTTGGACGAATTGAATTTAGAAAGAACAACGTCCAAAAAACAATTTGTTACTGAAATTAAACAACAAAAAAGTGATGAATGGGAATGTCTGTACCAAAGCTGGCTGACAGACCTCGATTTAAATCGCGAGACGCCAAAAGAAAATTTTTTGCGGGACTTGAAACGGCTTAAGATGAAGGAAAAAAGACAGGTGGAAGAATTGGGCGTGTGTAGTGGAAAGAAAGTGAAATTGGAGAACAATTTTACAGAAATACGAATTGTAAATTTATTTTTAGCGTTATACAAAGAATTTTTTTTACTAAAATGGAAACAGTTGCAAAACCGTTTGCCCAGAGACGAGGAACTCGTAAACAAGTTGAAACAAAAACTAGAACTTTTAGAAAGAATAAGTACACAAGCACGAAACAATGTGTTACTTCAAATATATATGAACTATGTGCAACTAGATTTGTCAGTCGAGACCCAAGAGATAGATAGAGTGACAGATATTGCAAATGTAGAAGAATTGTTAAAAATAAGTATGAATAAAACGGAAGAATATTTTTTAACATTAAGCAATAGTGCAATGTGAAAAAAAAAAAAAAAAAAATTTTTTTTTTTTTTTTTTTTTAATAGTATTTTTATTTTAATATCTTATTACTTTAATATATATATATATATATTATATTTAAATATTTTATATATATATATATTATATTATATTATATATATTATTTTAATATATTTAAATATCTATAATATTATTTATTAAAAAAAAAAAAAAAAAATTTTTTTTTTTTTTTTTTTTTTTTTAATATTATTATTATTAATAGTATTTTTATTTTATAACATAAATATTTTATAATAAAGATATAAAGTAAAATATTTTTGTTCAACAGATGTAAAGATAAAATATTCATATTATAAAATATATTAAAAAAAAAAAAAAAAAAATTTTTTTTTTTTTTTTTTATATTATTATTATTAATAGTATTTTTATTTTATAACATAAATATTTTATAATAAAGATATAAAGTAAAATATTTTTGTTCAACAGATGTAAAGATAAAATATTCATATTATAAAATATATTAAAAAAAAAAAAAAAATTTTTTTTTTTTTTTTTTTTTTTTTTTTTTTTTTTTTTTTTTAAACAAGGGTTGTCACCCATGTCAGCCGAGGAGGATTTAATTGGTATTGTGAATCAGCTTCAAGATAAATTGGCCGAGAGTGGGGTACCTTTCGAAATCTCCTTACCCCAAATTGCTGTCGTAGGATCCCAGAGCGCCGGTAAAAGTAGTACTCTAGAAAGTATTGTCGGGCGCGAATTTTTGCCTCGGGGCACGGGTGTGGTGACGCGAAGACCCACGGTCGTGCAACTCATTCCTAGCCAAGAGGAATATGCTACCTTTTTACATAAACCGAATGTCAAGTTTACTCATTTTCGTGATGTCCGAAAGGAAATTGTGGAAGAAACGAATCGCAATCCTGGCCCGGTTGGATTTAGCTCGTTACCCATTTCCCTTAAAATTTATGCCCCTCATGTACTCAAATCGACGCTGGTCGATCTCCCGGGTTTGATTCACGTGGCCGTCGACAACCAGTCCGAAACGTGCATTAAAGAAATTCGCAGCATGGTCTTGGAATATATTTCTCAACCCAATTGTCTCATTTTGGCCGTGACACCCGCCAATCAAGATATTGCGAGTTCCGATGCGTTGGAGATTGCCCATACGGTAGACCCTCAACGCGTTCGCACCATTGGTGTGCTGACCAAATTAGATTTAATGGATGAGGGGACCGATGCTCGAGAGGTTTTAGAAAATAAAGTGATTCCCCTTCAACGCGGTTATATTGGCGTCTTGAACCGGAGTCAAAAAGATATTGAGAGTGGAAAAGATATTCATTACAGTTTGGAGAAAGAAACTCAATTCTTTTCCTCGGTACCCTGCTATAAACCACTCGCTCATCGGATGGGGACGCTCTTTTTAAGAAAAACACTCCATGAGCAACTGGTAGCGCACATTAAGGAATATTTACCTACCGTGCGGAATCAACTTTCTGAGAAATTAAAGAAAACGCGCCAGGATTGGACCGCTCTTCACGAAAAATTGAGAAATTTTAACATGGAAGAAGCTTCGGGGTTACATGCTTTTATGATACATTTGACGCAACCGTTTATCGAGCAATTTCAAACGGTTGTGTTTGGGCATTCCACTTCTGTTTCGACTCAAGGTCTATCCGCCGGGGCCCTCATGAATTACAAACTGTACAAAACCATCCATCAGTTACCCTTGCCCACGATTCCGAGTCAGGAAACCCTGTTGACTATTATCGCCAATTTACAAGGTGTTCGCACCGGATTCACCATGTCCTCTTTGGCGTTAGAAACGGTCGCCAATCAATTGCTCACACTGTACATGGATCCTTTAAATCAATTGGTGAATGAGATTGCTCAGATGCTCGAATCGACAGCCGAGGAGGTCTCCCTCGTGTTAAAAGACTACCCCCATTTTAGAAAGGAACTGTTGTTTCTATTACGACAATTGATAGCAGAAGCCGGAACAGAAACCAAACAAACGCTCGAAAAGCATTTAAAAGCGGAAATGTACTTTGTCAACACGTGTCACCGAGACTTTTCCTTTCCAGACGTGGAAGCCCATAAATCTTTATATCCCATCAAATTATGGGGAAATAAACCAAATAAATCCGATTCCAAAACACACGCGGCGTTAGAGGATGTGGCAGAAGCCATGGAAAGTATTGAAGCCAATAAATCGGCCAAAGCCAATGCGAATACTTTGGCTAAAATTATTGAAAAGTATATGAGCATTCAACAAAAGCATATTGAAGATACCGTTTATAAATATATTTTATATTTTCTAGTGAAAGATGTGATGGATTTTGTGAAAGGGAACTTGTTAGGGAAAATGTTGATATCGGTCGACAAGGAAATTATTACCAAAGATTGTAAAGAAGAGTTTGATCGGAAAAAGAGTTTGGAATCCTTGTGCAAAAGCCTCGAGGAAGCTCTCCAAGCCGTGCAAACATTTTAAATTGAAAAAAAAAAAAAAAAAAAAAAAAAAAATTTTTTTTTTTTTTTTTTTTTTTTTTTTTTTTTTTTTTAGATAATTGGGAAAATAAACATAATTAGAGTAAGTAACAGGATTGGGAAAGCGTAAAATATATAGCTGGCTGAATTTTGAACACCCGCAGGAGACAATGGTTTACATTGTACTCTGTCAATCGATGGAACCCATTTTCCATCTTCATCACAAAATAGAGATTTGTCCCCTGTCATTTCATAACCGTCCTTACACTGATATTTCACTTCACTTTGAAATGTAAAATCCGAACCTGTTCTCGTTGCGTGAGCCACTTGCCCTGGATCACCGCAAGTGATCGGGACACATGGCGCATCTATTTCCCATATTGCAGATTTACCATCGTACTTACAAGTAAATGCGGGACCCCTTTTACTGTAAGAGCTATCAAGGAGTTTATAGCCGAAATTGCAATGATAGGGCATGTACGAACCGATGGGGAAGGGTGGTCTTCCAGCAGTATGATCTTTTAATAAACTTAAATTTGTTCCAATAGGATAATCTTCGCACTGAACCGGCATTTCTCAATCTTTATTTAATTAAAAAAAAAAAAAAAAAATTTTTTTTTTTTTTTTTTTTTTTTGAAATTTTTCGGAACTTTTTTCATATGTTTCTTTTTTTCAATGTTTTTCCAATCTATATAATTATATCTTTCACTTAAATACCTCCAACCATCAACCATAGCGCTCTGACAGTGGCAAGTATCCGGTCCCAAATTCCATTTCACACTTCTAATACAATCTGTCAAGTGCCACTCTTTGCTCTCTGCATTACATATTGCGTCAATTTCTTCTTCTATGTTCATTTCTCTCACTTTCACTTGAAACTGTAGTGCATTTCTCTTACATTTGTACATTTCATACCATCTACTAATGTTTTCTAAATCCAAAACACGATATTGGTAAAATTCAATTAAACTTTCATCTTGATCATCCAGAACCAATGATTTGTATTTTTTGTTCGGGATTCGCAGTTGCATCCGATGCATATTTGAAATAGGTATAGATTTTTCAGGATACATCATTCGATCTTCGATAAAAACTTCGGGATTAGCAAATACAGAATGACAGTGACATGTATCAGGACCACATGGTGCATTTTTGAGTGACCAAATACAGTCATTGAGATGAAATTCTTCATTGCTGTTTAAAAGAAAATGCAATCGACTGTTGAAACGACGTGCAACCATTTGGAAATGCAAAATATTGGTTCGATAGTTGTAAGTTTGTAACTTTTCTTTTAAGTTGAGTAACACATAATTGCTCTGAGGCATGATAAGATAAGGAATGAAGTTTGAAGGAGAGAACGGAACAAGATAACCCAATAAATAGGGTAAAAAAAAAATAAAAAAAAATTTTTTTTTTTTTTTTTTTTTTTTTTTAAATATTTATGCAACATATTTTATAATCAAGTTATAATAGAGATAAACTATATTAGAGTAAAATATTTTTGTTTAAGAAATGTAGAAAAAAAAAAATTTTTTTTTTTTTTTTTTTTTTTTTTTTTTTTTAATATGTATATAAGTTTATTTTCAGTATCAGAAATGTCTGTTTCAATATGAATCTTGAAAGACAAATGTATGATTCTTTTAAAGGAGTCGATTATTTTGAGAGACCAAAATATAATATTTTAGAAAGATTGAGTAATTTTGAAAGACCAAAATATAATTGTTCAAGATCGGGTGATATCTATTCAGAAAGAGACATTTTGAAAAAACAAGCGTCTCGTTTGAAATTGGAAGTATCTGAGTTGAAAGAGAAAATATACGCGTTGCAAAAGGAAAGGGATACATTTGAAAGAGAACTGGCTTTAGCCAGTTTTTCTCACCGTCAGTGCTGTGGAAATGGAACTTTACTACTTAAATGTGAACTGGAACAGGAAAGAGCAACGATACCACCACAACACGATAAGATTATTATGCTGAAACATTATCGTGTTTGTATACCGCAATCAGAATAATTAAACAATTTATTAAAAAAAAAAAAAAAAATTTTTTTTTTTTTTTTTTTTTTTTTTTTTTTTTTTTTTTTTATGAGAGTATTTAAGGAAAGGTTTCATGGTGGTAGATTCTTTTACTAGCAAAATGTTTGATACAGTGTTACATCTTTTAACATTTTTTTTTGTTGCCCTTCCAGTTTTTGTTGTATTTAATCTCATTTTTTTAGCAACTACCATTTTTCTGTTTGTTCTTGAGATAGTCTTAGGACCAGAAATTTTTTATAGATTTTTAACGTATATAGTTGAAACATTTTCCAACCGTTTTGTTACTCACAGTAATCAAGTATGACAGAGTGGCAGAAATTAATCAACTTGTCTCCAGAAGATGACTCGGAAACATTCTATAAAAAATTACCTCTTCTATCTGAAGGTCGCGTTGCAAAAGAAGTGCAACGATTTGAAAAATATGCAACGTATTACAAAATACTCAAGTTTCATCTAGCTGCCCTTCATCGACCGGATGCCAATATCAAAATTAAATACAACTATCGATATGGATGGCACCTCTCTTCCTGTATTCGAAGTTTACCCGATTCACCCTATATACGTTCAGACCCCTGTAACTGTGAAGAAGAAATAGCTGATCCAGAAGAGTTTTTTTACTCACTGGCCAGAGATTACGTGCTGAGGTGTAAAATATGTAAACACAATGGACCTGATTTTGTTACTTGGGACAAAGATGGTGGAAACAACGGCGATGAAGAGAGTGATGGGGAGGAGAGTGATGGTGACGAGAGTCCGGAAGGTGAAGAGGGATCAAACGACGAGGATGAGAATAGCGATGGGGGAGACGCTCGTCCGGAAGGGGGAGACGATCCAAACAGTGAGCGAGAGCGAAATGTGGAACCGATTGCGGAAGAGCAGCCTGACCAGTGGAATCACTCCTAACAGTGTGAAATCACTCTTAAAATAATCAAAACAATTACTTACATTATGGATTCGATGGATGCAAAAAGTGGGTACTTACCTAAAAGAAAAAAATACATTAAAAGTAAGTAGAAATGTAACATTCTAAAACAAAACTTTCAACTATAAATTGTTATACATTTTTCTCGACTTTAAAATTATAAGACTTTATGTCAGACTAGACTATCAGAATAAGACTATCATTTTCAAAAATATCAATTTGTCCTCATTGAAGCAAGTACTTAAGAGTTTACAGAATGTGTTGCCGCAACAAATTTGCTGTTTCTTACGGTTTAATAGTGATTACGAAAGATAACAAAGTCATGCTTATTAAACGTAAAGTGCCGTACTGCATTCAAAATTTTTACATGTTTTTAAATGATCAAGATATCAAACATGATTACTACGATCAAAATCCATGGAATCGACTGCAAGATTTTTTTGAAAAAGAATGTTTACCATTTTTGAACGAAAATGATCAGTTAGATTATTTACGCTTTAAACATGGGAAAATTTTTGAAGATATGTATGATTATCCTCATGGACAGTTGGCGGTTTCAAAATTTCCGAAAAACCGGCTACAGTGCTTTAAGAACGCCTACAGAGAATTTCGAGAAGAGACGGGATATCGTTTTTCATGTACAAAGGAAGATATTGATAAATACCCTCTTAAACAAGTGAAATTTAAAGGGTGTGATCAACAGGAATACACCCAATATTATTTTGTCGTAAAAAATGTAAAAGATTTGCGAAGATATCGATATTTTGATTCTTTTACCCAACCCTATACATCGGCTGTTAAAATTAAAAATTGGAAAGATGATCGACTGGTCTATAAAAGCTATTTGATACCCGTCAACGATGCATTCAACATATTGAAAGGACAACAGTATATTAAAAAAGATGGTAAGCATTTAATATTAAAAAATTTAAATAATGACAAAAAGCTGTGCTTAAAACACACGTATCATAACTGGAGATGTCAAACATGCTGTGAAGAAAATAAGACAAATTACTCGTAAAAAAAAAAAAAAAAAAATTTTTTTTTTTTTTTTTTTTTTTTAGTATTATAATGTATTTTATAATCAAGTTATAATAGAGATAAAATATATTAGAATAAAGTACTGTATGATGTATATTTAAAGAATATAATTCTCTAAATATATTTCATATCAATAGATCTAAAATAAAATTCTTTACTATAAAAAAAAAAAAAAAAAAAAAAAAAATTTTTTTTTTTTTTTTTTTTTTTTTTTTTTTTTTTAATATGTATATAAGTTTATTTTCAGTATCAGAAATGTCTGTTTCAATATGAATCTTGAAAGACAAATGTATGATTCTTTTAAAGGAGTCGATTATTTTGAGAGACCAAAATATAATATTTTAGAAAGATTGAGTAATTTTGAAAGACCAAAATATAATTGTTCAAGATCGGGTGATATCTATTCAGAAAGAGACATTTTGAAAAAACAAGCGTCTCGTTTGAAATTGGAAGTATCTGAGTTGAAAGAGAAAATATACGCGTTGCAAAAGGAAAGGGATACATTTGAAAGAGAACTGGCTTTAGCCAGTTTTTCTCACCGTCAGTGCTGTGGAAATGGAACTTTACTACTTAAATGTGAACTGGAACAGGAAAGAGCAACGATACCACCACAACACGATAAGATTATTATGCTGAAACATTATCGTGTTTGTATACCGCAATCAGAATAATTAAACAATTTATTAAAAAAAAAAAAAAAAATTTTTTTTTTTTTTTTTTTTTTTTTTTTTTTTATATGAGAGTATTTAAGGAAAGGTTTCATGGTGGTAGATTCTTTTACTAGCAAAATGTTTGATACAGTGTTACATCTTTTAACATTTTTTTTTGTTGCCCTTCCAGTTTTTGTTGTATTTAATCTCATTTTTTTAGCAACTACCATTTTTCTGTTTGTTCTTGAGATAGTCTTAGGACCAGAAATTTTTTATAGATTTTTAACGTATATAGTTGAAACATTTTCCAACCGTTTTGTTACTCACAGTAATCAAGTATGACAGAGTGGCAGAAATTAATCAACTTGTCTCCAGAAGATGACTCGGAAACATTCTATAAAAAATTACCTCTTCTATCTGAAGGTCGCGTTGCAAAAGAAGTGCAACGATTTGAAAAATATGCAACGTATTACAAAATACTCAAGTTTCATCTAGCTGCCCTTCATCGACCGGATGCCAATATCAAAATTAAATACAACTATCGATATGGATGGCACCTCTCTTCCTGTATTCGAAGTTTACCCGATTCACCCTATATACGTTCAGACCCCTGTAACTGTGAAGAAGAAATAGCTGATCCAGAAGAGTTTTTTTACTCACTGGCCAGAGATTACGTGCTGAGGTGTAAAATATGTAAACACAATGGACCTGATTTTGTTACTTGGGACAAAGATGGTGGAAACAACGGCGATGAAGAGAGTGATGGGGAGGAGAGTGATGGTGACGAGAGTCCGGAAGGTGAAGAGGGATCAAACGACGAGGATGAGAATAGCGATGGGGGAGACGCTCGTCCGGAAGGGGGAGACGATCCAAACAGTGAGCGAGAGCGAAATGTGGAACCGATTGCGGAAGAGCAGCCTGACCAGTGGAATCACTCCTAACAGTGTGAAATCACTCTTAAAATAATCAAAACAATTACTTACATTATGGATTCGATGGATGCAAAAAGTGGGTACTTACCTAAAAGAAAAAAATACATTAAAAGTAAGTAGAAATGTAACATTCTAAAACAAAACTTTCAACTATAAATTGTTATACATTTTTCTCGACTTTAAAATTATAAGACTTTATGTCAGACTAGACTATCAGAATAAGACTATCATTTTCAAAAATATCAATTTGTCCTCATTGAAGCAAGTACTTAAGAGTTTACAGAATGTGTTGCCGCAACAAATTTGCTGTTTCTTACGGTTTAATAGTGATTACGAAAGATAACAAAGTCATGCTTATTAAACGTAAAGTGCCGTACTGCATTCAAAATTTTTACATGTTTTTAAATGATCAAGGTATCAAACATGATTACTACGATCAAAATCCATGGAATCGACTGCAAGATTTTTTTGAAAAAGAATGTTTACCATTTTTGAACGAAAATGATCAGTTAGATTATTTACGCTTTAAACATGGGAAAATTTTTGAAGATATGTATGATTATCCTCATGGACAGTTGGCGGTTTCAAAATTTCCGAAAAACCGGCTACAGTGCTTTAAGAACGCCTACAGAGAATTTCGAGAAGAGACGGGATATCGTTTTTCATGTACAAAGGAAGATATTGATAAATACCCTCTTAAACAAGTGAAATTTAAAGGGTGTGATCAACAGGAATACACCCAATATTATTTTGTCGTAAAAAATGTAAAAGATTTGCGAAGATATCGATATTTTGATTCTTTTACCCAACCCTATACATCGACTGTTAAAATTAAAAATTGGAAAGATGATCGACTGGTCTATAAAAGCTATTTGATACCCGTCAACGATGCATTCAACATATTGAAAGGACAACAGTATATTAAAAAAGATGGTAAGCATTTAATATTAAAAAATTTAAATAATGACAAAAAGCTGTGCTTAAAACACACGTATCATAACTGGAGATGTCAAACATGCTGTGAAGAAAATAAGACAAATTACTCGTAAAAAAAAAAAAAAAAAAAAAAAAAAAAAAAAAAAAAAAAATTTTTTTTTTTTTTTTTTTTTCTAGTATTATAATGTATTTTATAATCAAGTTATAATAGAGATAAAATATATTAGAATAAAGTACTGTATGATGTATATTTAAAGAATATAATTCTCTAAATATATTTCATATCAATAGATCTAAAATAAAATTCTTTACTATAAAAAAAAAAAAAAAAAAAAAAAATTTTTTTTTTTTTTTTTTTAAGTATTATAATGTATTTTATAATCAAGTTATAATAGAGATAAAATATATTAGAATAAAGTACTGTATGATGTATATTTAAAGAATATAATTCTCTAAATATATTTCATATAAATAGATCTAAAAAAAAAAAAAAAAAAAAAAAAAAAATTTTTTTTTTTTTTTTTTTTTTACTTTGCTATATAAAGCTGTGAATTCTGTATCTCTTTCACTCGACTTTCTTGCTCGTGCCTGCCTGCTGGTGCTGGATTACCTTTGACAATTTTACAACTGCGACTCTAAATATACAGGGAAGTCTCACTCTGTTGGATTTTGTTAAAGATGCCTGGAAAAAGATTTACTTGCGTCGCTTTTCGCTGACATTTTTTGGATTCAATTTGGTACATCCATATTTCATTGAACCCTCCGAGTGTTTCATTGGATGGACGTGTCGGCACATTGCTCCAGAAAGGATACTGTCTTGATCACCGGCAATGTTGCAGTAGAGACGAGTTGACTTTGCGTACAGTCCTGTGCGTTATTCAAGTGATAGCACGATTTTGTCCTGTCCCCCGTTCACAACAAGATGGCCCGGGTCAGGTGGCGACAGTTCAAAAATGGCGACTCTGGCCTCTGGCGTCCTTATGACCATCCAGAACAAATTGGTCGGATCCCATGGACGAGGGACCTTACTCCACAGACAACGTGTTCTTATTACACGGACGGATCCAAGAAGTCAAAGAACCGTGTCAAAGAACGTGTCGGATGCGCGTTCATCGTTGTGGTCAATAAAATAATCATAGCGGGAAAAATATTTCGCCTTTTTAATAAGACACCAAGCTCTGCAGCCGAGCTCTATGCAATCAAGGAAGCGATTATGGACGCATATGAAAGGGAGTTTAGTGAAATTGATATCTATACAGATGCGATGTACTGGCTTGAACACTTCAGCAGATTCGAGTGTCGGAACCGGATGCTAGCTGAGATTAAGGATTTGATAAAAGAGACGAATGTTCAGGTGCACATGCATTGGGTAAAAGCTCACGTGGGTCATGCTCACAACCACCTAGCGGATAAATTGGCAAAAGCCGCCACGACCCGCCGAAGGATCGACGTGAAGGTGAATTTCAATCTATGGGATACGCGGAGAGAAAGAAAGAGACAACACGTGGAACAATACCATCAAGCAGATACGTTGGATAATGCCGCCATGACCCGCCGAATGATCGACGTGAAGGTGAAATTCCCTCTATGTGAAACGAAGAAAGAAAGAAAGAGAAAACACAAGGAACACGACCCTCAAATAGATACGTTGGATAAAGCCGCCACGACCCAGGGTGTGGTTGGCCTGAATCTCAATGAATGCCAAACGAAGAAAAAAAGAAGGAGGAAACGAGGAAGAAAACACGACTATCAACCGTATAATTTGGCAAAAGCCGCTAGGGAAAGGAGTCAAGCTAGGAAAAGGAGTCAAGCCTACGTGAATCTCAGTAAATGTAAAACGAAGAAAAAAAGAAGGAGGAGACGAGCAAGAAAACACGAGAAACACGACCATCTAGCGCATAATTTGGCAAAAGCCGCTACGAAAAGGAGTCAAGACGACGTGAATCTCACGGAATGTCAAACGAGGAACAAACACGAGAAACACGACCATCAAACGGATAATTTGGCAAAAGACGCTACGAAAAGGAATCAAGCCGACGTGAATCTCACTGAATGTCAAACGAAGAAAAAAAGGAGGTTCAAGAAGGACGTTTCCAGTATCAATTTTTCAGACATAATACTTGCGGACCTGGCATACTGGCATAAATGTCATGGAAATAGTTCATAAGAACTATTGTAACAAATTATACAATAAATATTTTATCTTTACATTTGTTGAATAAAAATATTTTATTCCATAACTTTATATATTATTCCATAACTTTGGTTTGTTTTTTATTAAATTGTATTTCAATTTGTAAAAAAAAAAAAAAAAAAAAAAAAAAAAAAAAAAAAAAAAAAAAAAAAAAAAAAAAATTATTTTTTTTTTTTTTTTTTTTTTTTTTTTTTTTTTTTTTTTTACAAAATGAAATACAATTTAATTAATTGTATAATTTTATTAAATGTTTATTTTGTTATTAAATAATTTTTTTTTTTTTTTTTTTTACAAAATGAAATACAATTTAATTAATTGTATAATTTTATTAAATGTTTATTTTGTTATTAAATAATTTTTTTTTTTTTTTTTTTGTATTATTATATAATTGTAAATAATCGTTTTCATTTATATCACTTGAATATGATTTTATATGCAGAAGTTGTTTGCATGGATTGTGAGGATGGAAAATTATTTCCTCTAGAAATTGCATTTGCGACATCTTCCAATAACATTTACACACTTCGAGTCTCTCCCCATAACTATTACTGGCTGACTGTGAGAGATATTTATTCTACACGATCTAGATTAAGAAACAAGGATCGATTTTACAATTCTGGAGTCTCAAAACTATTACCCATTAAACCAGCCACCAAATATGTATTGCGAGCAAGTACTTGGCTGCTTGAACTTCGTGAGTTTATTGCTGCAGAATTTTCAGGTGAAATACACTTGCGTGTACGTGGACGTTACCAGTACAATTTTTTCAAACACACTTGCGGCTTTTTAAATGTGTCCAGAATATGGTTAAAAACTGGAATACCTGTCATGGATGTAATTCATAAGCATAATTCGAGATTTTCAAAATATCCTTGTCCTGGGATTGAAGTGAGAACTATGGCCTATTACTATGAAAGAAAACGCTTTCACTAATTAACAAAAAAAAAAAAAAAAAAAAAAAAAAAAAATTTGCAGAATTTAAAAAAAAAAAAAAAAAATTTGCAGAATTAAAAAAAAAAAAAAAAAAAAAAAAAAAAAAAATTTGCAGAATTTAAAAAAAAAAAAAAAAAAAAAAAAAAAAAAAAAAAATTTGCAGAATTTAAAAAAAAAAAAAAAAAAAAAAAAAAAATTTAAATATATAAGAGATGTGACACTTCCATGGTTTTCCCACTTCAACATGAAGCAGCTACAACTTTATAATGCTCTTACGCGGTCCGTTGAACCGTTTGTACCCACCAATCCCTACGACGTTAAACTCTACTGTTGTGGCCCCACCCTCAACTATGCCCCCCATCTTGGGCAGGCGCGAACCTATGTTTACATGGATGTATTTCGCAGAATTTTACACCATTACTTGGGTTATAGTGTACGTTTAGTCATGAACGTAATTGATTTGGAGGGTTCCCAAGAGTGTGAAAAAGAGTTCTCTGAAACCATGGATTTGTTGAACGTGCAACCCGCCCATTTTACACCTCGCATGACTGAAAGCGTGGACTTGACTGCCACTGTATGGAAAAAGTGTATGACTGAAAAGTTTGCCTATTTCACACGCAATTTCAACATTTATTTCCATTCCAAAACCTATTTAGAAAAATTTGGACCCATCTTTTCTGACAAAGAATATAATTACCAGTCTCGCGAAACCATGCTGCCGGAAGAAGAGAAATGGAATACTAATGATTTTATCATGTGGAACGAATCGAAAAAATGGATCGATACTCAAGGGAAGCAACACACGGGCGTTCCCTCCCGGGATATGGCTTGTGCTGCGATGGCCATTTTCCATTTTCAAGAGTCGATCGATTTGGTACTGGGAGGTGTGGATTTACAATGGATGCAACACGAAAAGGAAATGGCTTTAGGTCGGGTGTACTTTAAAAAAAAAGACTGGGTTCGCTTCTTTGTGTATACGGGACTTTTGGAAAATGAAGGTACCAAAATGTCCAACACTGCCCAAAATAGTGTCACAGTGAAAGCAATGTTGGCCAAGGGTTATTCACCCATGGTTATTCGTTACATGTTTTTAAAGATGCCGTATATGGAATGTAGGTGCTATACCGAGTACCAGTTCGAAGACGCTCAACATGCATACAATCGGTTTATGATAAACATTCAAAAGATGAAGACTTATCAAACTCAATTGGAATTCCAAAACACGGTCGAAGACATGCAGAAATCTTGGGAAAGATGTGTTGAACTGGCTCGAGTGAAAAGCATTGTGGATAAGGTGTTGATGAATAATATGGGTGTTTCGAAAGCCTTGGATATCCTTGAAGAATTTGTCCAGAATTGTGTGTTGCGATTCCCAAAGAATATGTCTTACGAATGGATTTCTTATTGTCTAGAGTATGTGTTGTATTTAGTGGACACCTGTTTTGGATTAATGACTCATGCATCCGAAACTGTCGTCGAGACGGATGGCGTGTATCCCGTTTTCAAAAAATTTCGATCAGGAGTACGAGAGTACGCTTGGAAAGTGCAAGAAAAGTCTTTGTTGGAAATGTGTGACAAGGCAAAAGAAGAAATTAATCGTATTGGCTATAACCTTCAAGATGAATAAAATGTACAAGAAAAAAAAAAAAAAAAAAAAAATTGTAATTTAAGAAATTACAAAAACCATTTGAAAAAAATATTTTTTTTTTTTTTTAAGCTATTTAATAATACATATCCTTGCATTTTAAGACGTTTCTTTAAACGACGTTTTTCTTTGGCTTCAGCTTTTTCCATATCTGATAATTTTTTTCTAACCATTTTTAAATATGTTAGTTTCTCCTTTATTACAGTGATTTTAAACATTTCAATTTACTAAACAAATAATTTTTTTTCAAAAAGTAAAGAATTTAATTTAAATTCAAAAGTGATCACGGACAGGTGTCAATTCTCGACCGAAAACAACAACCATTTTTTCCAAATGGTTAAAAAAAAAAAAAAAAAAAAAAAAAAAAAAAAAAATTTTTTTTTTTTTTTTTTTTTTTTTTCGGTTATAAAAATTGCGTCTCCGTGCCGCACCCGGCCATTTGATGAAAATTCTCGCCTGAAGAAACAAGTTGTTTCTTCATTTTATGGGAATTTTATTATTATACGCCTTATAAAAATGCATTGTGTGTGGAAAACGTGTTGATGTGAAGAAAACGGAGGGGAGCTCATTCACATTTTCCTTAAATTGTGGAACCCATTTCCCTTTTAAGAGTGTAAGAAAAAATGTCTTCGATGCAATTGATGGACTTGCACATTGATATTCTACTCAAGATTTTTCGAGATTTTGTTCCCTTAAAAGATAAATTAAATTTCTTATCAAGCATGCCGGAATGGTACGACATCTTGACCTACCGCGGAGCCTACCTGTCTTCTCCCACTCCCTTTTCACGCGAGTATTTGCAATTTTTGTGTGGTGTACAACCTGGATGGTACGTTGCTCGACAAAACTGGATCCATTGGTTTTTTCTGCAAATTGACGAAAGAACACTTCATGTCAACCTGTATCATTTTTTTCTGGAAGGTTTTGATCCCGCAGTCATGGATCGACAATTTTTTCGCGGATCCATCCACCACATATCACGGAATCTTGGATATTTTTTGTCTAGATATGAATATGTTGAATCGAATGCAACATCCACGCCACCGCTAACGAGAATGCTCATTTACCGGGTATATGGTCAAGGACTCATCATCATTGATCTGCACTCTGCCAAAGAGGGTTGGTATAAAATGCGGTTCTTTGATGGATGTATCTGGAGGATAAGGCTTGGTGAAAGACGAAAAATTCCAATGCGATGGCATAGCGAAAATCATTTTGAAATGCTTTGGAGAAACAATCATCAGCTCACGTTGTATTGTCTATTTCCTGTCCAGATATACTGTGGCTGTATATCTCGACTCTTACTTCTGTCCCCGATCACTTTCGAAGCCACTCCAGATTTGAAAATGTTAAATTGGAGTGATGGAAGTGAAGGTGATTCCGTGTCTCTGGCAGCATCGCAAAATTTTCAGTTGGCAGAGGACGAAGAACACATTGAATCGGACATAATATTCTATCTGGATGAAAAAGAACCGTACCCTCCACGCAGTTGTAATAATTACTTCCAACATAGCCCTTTAAGGAGAGCCATGTCCGCATTGCAAACTGTTAATTCTGCCATTCGAATTCCAAATGTATAGTAGTAAATTAAAAAAAATAAAATATATTACAGTAAAATATTGTATGATGTATATTTAAAGATTTCAATTCTATATTTGTATAAAAAAAAAAAAAAAAAAAAAAAAAATTTTTTTTTTTTTTTTTTTTTTTTTTTTTTGTTAATAGTTGTATAACATAATTTATAATCAAGTTATTTTAGAAATAAAATATATTAGAGTAAAATATTTTTGTTTAAGAAATGTAAAGATAAAATATCTACATTATAAAATATATTTCAAAAAAAAAAAAAAAAAAAAAAAAATTTTTTTTTTTTTTTTCTATATAAAGCTGTGAATTCTGTATCTCTTTCACTCGACTTTCTTCCTTCGCGTTGCTCGTGCCTGCCTGCTGGTGCTGGATTACCTTTGACAATTTTACAACTGCGACTCTAAAATATACAGGGAAGTCTCACTCTGTCGGATTTTGTTAAAGATGCCTGGAAAAAGATTTACTTGCGTCGCTTTTCGCTGACATTTTTTGGATTCAGTTTGGTACATCCATATTTCATTGATCCCTCCGAGTGTTTCATTGGATGGACGTGTCGGCACATTGCTCCAACAACAAATGGGCACATTTAACAAATGGGAAATTATTCAGTTATTGATTTTATAAAGACTTACTTCATGAGATTCATTTCATTCAAGATAGTTGATTTCCACAAGTTTGAAAAAAATGACTCATTATCATTTTGTAATTCATAAATCAGCTTTTCATGAGAATCTGTTGTCAAGGCTATCAATGAAGCATCTTTCTAATTGGTTTAGAGATGATCATAGACATTTAACCGCTTATTCAGCCAAACCCATTGAAAATAATATGTGGATTAGGTCAGAAGAAATTAAAGATTCAAAAAAAGCAATTCAGATTTATAGACATTTCGTACAAGAGGAGCATGATTTTTATTGCGATGTTACATTTAATGTTGAAACATTGAAGTATCTGTGTATAAAATCATTTTTAAGAAATTTGAATTATTTGCATGACATGGAAAAATTAAAACTTCCCAAATGCCTTGTAAGAGATATTTTTTGGCAAAGTAAATCTCGTTTTCGCTTATCAGAATTTCACAACCAGAATGTTATGGTAAACTACATCGAAATTATTCTGTTTTTTAGAAAACAGGATTTTATCTGGCCTAAAAACCTGGTGGTTTGGTTCCAAAATGATCTTAGTTTGGATTATGATTTCGAGAAGTATATTTCACGTTTTATTATCGTGAATTTTGATTTTGAAACTGGTGATAATAATTGCGTTAAAATGTGTTTAAAATGTATGAATTTTGAAAATGAAAATGGATATTACCAAAGAAGATATACGTTAAAATTAAATATTAATGTATGTAAGTTTATTCTAGATCCTATGAACTGGTGTCGAGCATGTCAACAAGTACCCCTTTTTCAATTATTATCTTATTCCAAATTTCAATGTTTGTATCCGTATAAAGTAATCGATTATTTGCATATCCGATCATCTTCACATCCGATTATAAAAAGGGATTATTTTGATAACGGTGTTAAAGTTGACAGTAAATATGTTCTTTCCAATTCATCATTTGGTGGTATCAACAACCCATACATTTAAAAAAAAAAAAAAAAAAAAAAAAAAAAAATTTTTTTTTTTTTTGAGATAAAATATATTAGAGCAAAATATTTCTGTTTAAGAAATGTAAAGATAAAATGTTAAAAAAAAAAAAAAAAAAAAAAAAAAAAATATTTTTTTTTTTTTTTTTTTTTTGAGATAAAATATATTAGAGCAAAATATTTCTGTTTAAGAAATGTAAAGATAAAATGTTAAAAAAAAAAAAAAAAAAAAAAAAAAATTTTTTTTTTTTTTTTTTTTTTGAGATAAAATATATTAGAGCAAAATATTTCTGTTTAAGAAATGTAAAGATAAAATGTTAAAAAAAAAAAAAAAAAAAAAAAATATATATATATATATATATATTTTTTTTTTTTTTTTTTTTATAACTTGATTATAAAATATGTTGCATAACTATTAAAAAAAATATATATATATATATATATATATATATATATATATATATATATATATATATATATATATATATATGTATTTTTTTTTTTTTTTTTAATAAACATTTTATCTTTACATTTCTTAAACAAAAATATTTTACTCTAATATAATTTATCTCTATTATAACTTGATTATAAAATATGTTGCATAACTATTAAAAAAAAAAAAAAAAAAAATTTTTTTTTTTTTTTTTTTTTTTTTAAGTTGTATAACGTATTTTATAATCAAGGTATAATAGAGATAAAATATATTAGAGTAAAATATTTCTGTTTAAGAAATATAAAGATAAAATGTTTATAAAAAAAAAAAAAAAAAAAAAATTTTTTTTTTTTTTTTTAATAGTTATGCAACATATTTTATAATCAAGTTATAATAGAGATAAATTATATTAGAGTAAAATATTTTTGTTTAAGAAATGTAAAGATAAAATGTTTATTAAAAAAAAAAAAAAAAAAAAAATTTTTTTTTTTTTTTTTTTTATGACATATTTTATAATCAATGTATAATAGAGATAAAATATATTAGAGTAAAATATTTTTGTTTAAGAAAAAGATAAAATGTTTATATAAAAAAAAAAAAAAAAAAAATTTTTTTTTTTTTTTTTTTTTTTTTTTTTTTTATTTACTTATAAAACTTATCCGTTTATCCTTTACCTCATACCTTTCAAACTCATCATGAAAAAGCTTCAACTTTTTAACGCTCGCACCCAATTACTGGAAGACTTTGTTCCGACAGATCCTCACGATGTTAAAATTTATTGTTGTGGTCCTACTGTGTACGATGTTCCCCACCTCGGACATGCGAGAACCTATGTGTTTCTGGATATTCTTAGAAGAATTTTGCGCAACTATTTGGGCTTTGGTGTACGCTGCGTGATGAATATCACAGATTTGAACGATACAATCATTGAGCAAGGGGGTCCACCCACTGCTCGAAAATATGAACAACAGTTTTTTGAGGCGATGGATCGGTTAAATGTGGAAAGACCTGATTTCGCACCGCGTGTCACCGACTTTTTAGACCTGACAGAGTCTGTCTCTAAAACATGTTTGATCAAAGAGTTTGCCTATTACTCCCCTGGTTTCGACACAACTTATTTTAGTACGGAAGCCTATTTAAAACATTTTGACCGGGTGTTTCCGCACACCGAAACACGTGACAAGTCCTCTCAAATCCCTACCCAAAAGGAAGGTAAGTGGGATGCGAGAGATTTTGCCCTCTGGAAAAATTCGAAAGAATGGACCCATGTCGATGGAAAAAAAATGAAAGGAATGCCTGGATGGCATTTAGAATGTGCGTCCATAGCTAGTTTTTACTTTCCTGATTCTGTAGACATTCATCTGGGGGGAATCGATTTACAATTTCCCCATCACGAAAACGAAATTGCTTTAGGTCGTGTCTATTTGGAAAACAAAGATTGGGCTCGCTTTTGTGTGTATACAGGCCATCTGCAGACGGAAGGCCGAAAAATGTCAAAGAGTTTAAACAATTTTACAACCATTGACCAAGTGTTGGCAGAGGGATACTCCCCGTTAGCCCTTCGGTACATGTTTATAAAATTTCCTTACGACAAACCCATGATGTTTCACACGGATGAAATGAAAAAAGCTCAAACATCCTACCATAATTTTATGCATCACATTCAACAAGTAAAGCTCCGTCTACTCGAACTCAAACCCCAAACCCTTGAAACAAATTTCAAACCGAGAAAAGAATTGGAGGAATTGAATCAGGTAAAAAAAGAAGTAGATACTTTATTAAAGGATAATTTAAAAGTGGGTAAAGCTTTGGACTTGCTCGAAAATTATGTGCGAGGGTTTTCTCTTAAACG
Source organism: Maratus speculifer (assembly GCA_964019185.1). Taxonomy (NCBI): domain Eukaryota; kingdom Metazoa; phylum Arthropoda; class Arachnida; order Araneae; family Salticidae; genus Maratus; species Maratus speculifer. The sequence continues at coordinate 358,704,080 of OZ025296.1, forward strand.
AGACTTGAGCTATGATTGTCTTTTATATTGTTTCAATTACATCGTATGGATGACCGACACCTGTTTTGGATTGATGGAGACAGTGGAAGAAAATGAGTCATCCGATCCGTTATTTCCTATTCTTAAAAATTTTAGAACCAAAGTACGAGAAATGGCTCTTTTGAAAGACATGAATAAAGTGCAACGGGAATCCTTATTAAAATTGTGCGACACCATTAGAGAGGAGATGAAGGAGACGGGTTATGTGGTTGAAGATGAAGCCTTGCAATTCAACACCCCAAAAGAAACAGTAGTTTGAAAAAAAAAAAAAAAAAAAAATATTTATATATATATATAATTTTTTTTTTTTTTTTTTTTTTTTACTTTAAAACAAAGTAAGAATAATCCTAAAACAGTCTTCCTTATATGGCTAATTTTCAATATACTGCTCACATCACTTTCATCTTACATAAAGGAGATTGGGTCCCATGGCATGTAGCGTTTACTTCGGTCGTTCCGCCCTTTAAAACCATTTCCATTGGCCTAAATACAGAAAATCTTTTGTTATATCATGATGAATTGTATCATAATATCAATGTTAACAATTTTCCAAGATCAGCTGGAATTGAATTTAATTATGTATGTAAAGAGTCTGAATTTCCAGAAACAATTAAACTGGTTTATAACAATTTAAACTCTACGGGATCTTGGGATGTTATCATCGGAGCTGTAGATGCAGCAACCTTTGCCTATTTGAAGGGTATCATTTCAAATACAATTTTGATAAATTTTAACGCCTTAAGTGAAGAAATTACCCTTGGTGCTGCATATAGAAAATTTGAACATGAAAAGGGTTGGCATTCTGAATAAAGAAATGTTTCATTGTACTTGACAATAAAATCGTTGACGTTTTTAAGGTAAAACTAATAGTTTATAATAATCTGTTCTTTCTCGCCACTTTACATGGTGCATTTGTATATGGAGCAATGCTCCAATGTAAACCATTTCTTCTGAATGGAAGACATTCAATGTTACACGCCTTTTGCTCTACAAGATGCTTGATATAACTCGGATGATTATTGACAAACAGTTTCATTTCACACTACTTCCTTTGCGTTATACGTAATACAAGTCAAGCTTCTGCTGTTAAGCGATGCAAGTCAAGCTTCTCCTGTTAAGCGATGCAAGTCAAGCTTCTCCTGTTAAGCGATGCAAGTCAAGCTTCTCCTGTTAAGCGATGCAAGTCAAGCTTCTCCTGTTAAGCGATGCAAGTCAAGCTTCTCCTGTTAAGCGATGCAAGTCAAGCTTCTTCTTTTAAGCGATGCAAGTCAAGCTTCTTCTTTTAAGCTATCAAGTCAAGAAATTTCTTTCACACTAAGCAAGTCAAACTACTACTTTTGTGCAATCATGCAATTCGTAATAATTGTTTTGTGCAATCATGCAATTCGTAATAATTCTTTTGTGCAATCATGCAATTCGTAATAATTCTTTGTGCAATCATGCAATTCGTAATAATTCTTTGTGCAATCATGCAATTCGTAATAATTCTTTGTGCAATCATGCAATTCGTAATAATTCTTTGTGCAATCATACAATTCGTAATAATTCTTTGTGCAATCATGCAATTCATAATAATTCCTTTGTGCTGCACACAACGCATTCGATTGAAATTTAAGTAGTTATTATAATTATACTTTTACCTTAGACGGGAATCGAACCAGGGTCCTTTTGTTGGAAAGCCGGTGCTTTACTAACCGTGCCATAAGTACTACAACTAAATAAATTTAAAATTGCATATAAGTTTTACAAATTATCTAACCAATTAATTTTGTAAAAAAAAAAAAAAAAAAAAAAAAAAAAAAAAAAAAAAAAATTTTTTTTTTTTTTTTTTTTTTTTTTTTTTAAATGTATATATAAATAATTTTACATATATGGAAACGTAGGTCTACATTATGGAATCGGTTGAAGATAGAGACTCTTCTGATGAAAAAGATTCCACTGAAGAAAATTTTATAAAAATTGTCAATCTTATCAAGGCAGCTATTCACGATGAAGTTGATTTAAACATTAATAGAAATCAATATATTACTCAGGAAACCCTCACTCAGCGACTTTATAGGAAAATATTTATAGTTACGGGTATTAAGCCAATGGAAAATGAGAAAACATGTCTCTTTGAAAAATGGCATTGTGAAATTTTAACCGCTTACAATAAACTTCGGTCCAGTCTCTCTCACGATGAAAAAGCTAACGTTGAGCGGGTTTTATCAAAGGATTGTCCACACCCGTTCGAATTGCAGAAATTTGCTACTACTTGGTATAAGTACAACTCTACGGAGGCTTGCAAGTGGTTCGCTGTAGATGGTATACTTGGTACCCATCCCAAACTCTATGTTCAAGAAGCCTTTTCACCTCATTTTGCCAAACATAACGACGCTGTTCGGTTATTATACACGTATTATTCCGCTCCCGAAAAAATTAAAGAAGTAGTTGAAACAGCTTTTCTTGCAAATGAAAATAAATCCCTCCCTGAAGAAATGGATCCGGATTTTGAAAGATGTGTCGGTATATATGCCGAGGAGGTTGGTGAAGAAGAGATGACTTTGATAGCGACAGAACGAAGAGCCAAACTGAATCAACAACAACAGCCTAACAAGCGTAAAAAAGTATTTACTCCCTCTTCACCTTAACATCTTCCTTATTTGAGCATCATAAGGACCTGTATCGGGAATATCTTTCAAAAGACTTTTACGCAATTTATCCGAAATCCGTAAAGTCCAGATGGATGCCGGTTGCAAAACATCCAATAGGGTTAAAAGCCGTAAATAAGCTTCATGCGAGCTATCGACAGTGGATAAATCAATTTCAGTAGCCTGAGGAGTTAGAAAAGTACCGATATGACTCGTAGGGGGTATAACGACTTTGAAATTAGGATCCAATATTGTTTTGGGTAAGGGAATGATTCGGTCCAAGGAAAAGGGGACCTCAATAACTCGAGTGGTCAATGGATTCCACCGAAGACGGAGATGACTCGTTACAACAATACACCATTTATCGGAAGGTATAGAGGCATTAAAAGGAGGTTCTAAGAGAACGTATAAAAAACCTCGATTATGACACCAAAAAATTAATTCATATTCTGATACCGGTTCCAATTCCCGAATCGACTCTAAATAAAATTTGACTACAAAAGGATATCTACCAAAATGTCCATGCAAGATTGTTGAACGTTTAAAAGCGAGGGCCTCTTCAAAAAAATGCGACATCTTTGTTTTAGGTGATTAAAAAAAAAAAAAAAAAAAAAAAAAAAAAAAAAAAAAAATTTTTTTTTTTTTTTTCAAGGTCGCGGAGGGTAGAATGAAGTATATAAGGCCGTCCATTCGCTGGCTCGTTCACTCGGCCGTCTTCTTTCCCGAAGTTTGTGCCTGCCTGCTGGATAACCTGTGAACATACCACCGCCGCAGTCGATATACAGGGACGTTTTTCAAAGAAGGCTCTAAAAGTAAATCCTTTTCGAGAACACATCATTTCATTTCGTGACAACCTTTAACTGGTATCATCATGTCCAGTGAAAGTGATGAATTGACTTTGTTAAAGAAACAATTGCAGACTCATGATTATCGTACAGGTATCTTAAATTTTCAAGTAACAGCTTTTCGTTACAACAGTCGATTTCGGTTTTTATTGACTGACAATAACCGTTTTCATCTCAACAATTGCATGTGGTCTGTAAAGAATGCTCAATGTGGCCCGGATACTTGTCATTGTTCTTTTGTATTGGATTCTCCTGAAACATTTTTTGAAGCCCATATCAATAAGCCAGAAAAGTATTATTCTGTGTCGGATTTGCACAAAACGAATCATACTGAAGATAATCACAAGGACTATAAACCTTACTTTGCAAATGAAGAAGAGAGTATAAAAGATTTTTATCACTATCGAGTTTTGGATTCTAAAAATATAATGATGTGGTATGAACTGTACAAGCAAAAAGCCCATGCTCTCCAGTTTCAAATAAAAGTGAGAGAATTGAAGAAAGAAAATCAAATTGATGCAGTGTTTAATGTAGAGAGTAAAGAATGGCATTTAACAGATTGCGAAAGAAGTATTCAATGGCAATCGGGACCTGATACATGTCATTGTCAAACAGCGATGAAAGATCCATGGAAATATCTGAAACAAAAATACAATTTTGTGGACACTTCAAAATTTTTGGACAGATTGAAAAATCAGAAAATACCTGTATATTATAGAAAAAATTAGTGGATGTTTTATTGTATAAATATTTTACAATAAAATTTTTGGAGTAAAAGTTTTTGTAGTAAAAATTTTTGCTTAACAGATGCAAAGATAAAATATGTTTAAATATCTACATAATTATAAAAAAAAAAAAAAAAAAAAAAAAAAAAAAAAAAAAAAAAATTTTTTTTTTTTTTTTTTTTTTTCAATAGTTATATAACATATTTTATAATCAAGTTATAATAGAGATAAAATATATTAGAGTAAAATATTGTATGATGTATATTTAAAGAATTTAATTCTATAAATATATTTTACATCAATAGATTTAAAATAAAATACTAATATCATTATTGAAAAAAAAAAAAAAAAAAAAAAAATATTTTTTTTTTTTTTTTTTTTTTATAGTTGTATAACATATTTTACAATCAAGTTATAACAGAGATAAAATACATTAGAGTAAAATATCGTATAATGTATATTAAAAAAAGAAAAAAAAAAAAAAAAAAAAATTTTTTTTTTTTTTTTTTTTTTTTTTTTTCGTGAGTGTATATATAAAATTTTTTTATACTCGATAGTGTGGTCTTTCATTCCGCCCTGTCACCATGAAGCCCTTGCTGAAACGAGATTTGCGGTCCATTTCAAGGCATCCACATAGACATTTTTTCTGTAGATATAAACAGTTGGCAACGTCCTACTGGAATACTTCTACATCCTGCAGTATTCCAAAGCGAGCAGCCATTTTCGAGAATGCGAAGCTAGAGGTTCCCAAAACGCTACAAATGAAAAATGTATCCCTTGCTATTCATCATGATTCAAGGTGTGCATCTGGTGAACGCCCATACAAATCAGTGGAAAAATCCAATTCGAGTCTACCTCCTTTTACACAAAACTTTGCGCCAAAACCCTTATCCACATTCCAGGATCCCGATGTCAAATCTTTCGTTCACCAAAAGAAAGCCATCCAAGCCTACAGAGAATGGTATGTTGCTCATCATTATGCCCCTAGGGTACCCCAGGCTCAACCCATTTCAGAGCCTTTAGGCCCGCAAGTATCCACCCCACATGTTTTTAGCCAATTTCAATTTTCGGGAATGTGTGCAAGATCGTTCCAGATGAATATTCATTCTTCCGGTATCCAAATTGTAAGTAAAGGGTTTACAATGACTGGGTTCCAATGCATCAACATGTAAAAAAAAAAAAAAAAAAAAAAATTTTTTTTTTTTTTTTTTTTTTTTAATAGTTGTATAACATATTTTATGCTTTTTTCAAAAGTTGCAAACGATCCGAGGTTTCGATCGTCCGATTGAAGAATGGCTTCCGCAAGATTCATAAAGCTTTATTTAAAAAAACATGACAGAGTTCCCATGCGTAAAAAAAAAAAAAAAAATTTTTTTTTTTTTTTTTTTTTTTTTTTTTTTACGCATGGGAATTCTGTCATGTTTTTTTAAATAAAGCTTTATGAATCTTGCGGAAGCCATTCTTCAATCGGACGATCGAAACCTCGGATCGTTTGCAACTTTTGAAAAAAGCATTGGGTATACTACACTTTTATGCGTCACTGTACCTATATTGATTGTACCCTTCTTTTTTATCCTCGTCGGTAAAAATATTTACAAACTAAGTGCTTTACTTTTTGGATTTTTAGTTTTTCTCTTTCTGATACTTCGATTTCGTTTTTCATGGATTGTTAAATTGGATCATCAGTTGAGGCAGTTTTATCATGCATGAATATGAATTTAGGTTGGTCGTTGAAAATTCTTCTTCTTTCCTTCCTCTCCTTCAAACCCTGAAATTCCCGATAAAAAAACAAATAATTTATTATTTAAAACCGCATTTTCGATACCGGAATGGACATTTTGAAACGAAACGGATGGAGTCTACCTATGCAGTGTATCATGATTCATTATGGTTTCGGTGGATTCATTCTATTGAAACCCCTTATCACGCTTGGTCTCATGCCACCTACCTAGATTTTCTTCATAATATTGGAAATTACCAACATCCCTTTAAGGTGGAAACGCGATATGGGATTACGATAGATGGCCATACCCAACTGTATACATTTCAAACCTCAATACATACTTTTAAACTAGTTTTTGAATGGGAATATGGTACGTTTTCAAAACCCATTACTTTATCCAATCCTGCTCAATTACTCTCTACCTTGACTCGCTATCGAGACATATGCAATCTCTTCCAACAGTATCCGCTACCTTCCTACACATTAAACGAGAATTTAACAAGAAAGCCCGTTACCTGCATCGAGGCAATTCCAAAAGGAGATCCCTACCTATATGCTCATAAACTGGATGGGGTCTTTGGACTGGTGTACAGTTATACGAATAAAATTAAAGAAAAATGGGAAGGATATGAATGCGTTGTTCGGCCCAATGAAACTCTGGGTGATGGGTTAGTGTTTGCGGCAGAGCGATTGGAAAATGGAGATGTTTATTTACTGGACGTCTATCATGTTCGAGGGCACGATACGGCCAAATGGTGTAGAAGAGAAATCCTGACACACTTTCTATCCCATTTGTCTTTGTTAAAAGGGTATTTTATTCAACACTACGTATCCGATCCAGAGTGTTTAAACACAAATCCACCCTTTAAGACAGACGGCTTAATTATCCATAATGTTTTGGAAGATGTTATTTTGAAATACAAAACGAGCCACTCGATAGATGTAGTTTATTATCGAAATTATTTTTATTTACCTAATGGAAGAATAAAATGCTCACAGGAAGGTTTAGAAGACGGTAGTGTGTATGAAATTTCAACGCAAGACGGTCGTGTAATGCGACAACGAAAAGATCGATTTAAGGGAAATACCTCGGCTCAATTGGACAATGTCTTGAAAAACGGATGGCATGGACCCCCTATACAGCCATTGCCTGTCACTGTCCATAAAAAAATGAAACGAAAGAAATGACGTAAAAAAAAAAAAAAAAAAAAAAAAAAAAAAAAGTAAAGAATTTCGCATAAAATAGCAAAATTTCAAAAGTGCGGACGCACGGGGGTCTACCTCGACCGAAAACAACAACCATTTTTTCCAAATGGTTAAAAAAAAAAAAAAAAAAAAAATTTTTTTTTTTTTTTTTTTTTTATCTACATTTTTAATCTCATTTATATCAAGTAAACAATTACAATGTCTAATGAAAAACAAAATTCAAACATTTCACCAGTCAACGATGAATTTTTATTACGTGAAAATCCTAGGAGGTTTGTCCTCTTTCCTATTCAATATTCCGATATTTGGGAAATGTACAAAAAAGCAAAAGCTTCTTTTTGGACTGCTGAAGAGGTTGATTTATCGCATGATTTTTCAGATTGGGAAAAATTAACACCCAATGAAAAGCATTTTATTTCTCATGTTTTAGCATTTTTTGCAGCAAGTGATGGCATTGTGAATGAAAATTTGATTCAAAGGTTTTTACAAGAAGTTCAACTTACAGAAGCGCGATGTTTCTATGGCTTTCAAATGATGATTGAAAATATACATTCTGAAATGTACAGTCTTCTTATAGATACTTACATTAGGGACAATGTGGAAAAAGAGAAACTGTTTAATGCTATTGAAACGCTTCCCTGTGTAAGAAAGAAGGCTGACTGGGCACTTTCTTGGATCCATTCGCCAAGTGCCACTTTTGGTGAAAGAATTGTAGCATTTGCCGCAGTGGAAGGCATTTTTTTCTCTGGCTCTTTTGCAGCCATTTTCTGGTTGAAGAAGAGAGGATTAATGCCGGGTTTAACTTTTAGTAATGAACTTATTAGTAGAGACGAGGGGTTACATTGTGATTTTGCTTGCCTCATGTTTAGTTATTTGACGCATAAACCCTCAAAAGAGAAAATTGTACAGATAATATCGAATGCAGTCATGATTGAGCAAGAGTTTCTCACAGAAGCTTTACCAGTTGCTTTGATTGGAATGAATAATAAGTTGATGAAACAGTATATTGAATTTGTTGCAGTTCGACTTTTGGTGGAATTGAATTGTGAAAAACTGTTTTGCGTTGAAAATCCTTTTGATTTTATGGAGCATATTAGTTTAGAAGGTAAAACTAATTTTTTTGAGAAAAAAGTTGGTGAATACCAAAAGGCAGGTGTAATGTCAAAGAAGGACGATTACCGTTTTACTCTAGATGCCGAATTTTGAACAAAAAAAAAAAAAAAAAAAGTTTTTTTTTTTTTTTTTTTTTTTTTTTTTTTTTTCATACTATTCTTTACTCTAATATATCTTATCTCTATTATAACTTGATTATTAAATATATTATACTACTACAAAAAAAAAAAAAAAAAAAATTTTTTTTTTTTTTTTTTTTTCACCGTTTTAGTTTGTCATCACACAATACACTCAAGTTTTTCAACAATTCATTTCCTACGTATTTCATCTTCTTTAAATCTGTAAATTGTTCACATTATACATTACCCAATGTTCTTAATAACATTTCATCCACATGCTTTACGTCACGATAATATTCTGAATGCTTATGGAGAAAGCCCTCCGCCCAAGATTGAACTTGTTGTAGCTGATGGCGTACCAAATCATCCGTTAATTTTTCCTTTAACAATTTTGCATACAATTTCAAAAGGGCTAAGAATATAGCGCAGGCAGTGTCGGTTCCTGATAAACTCTCAATGCTTAAATTTTGATCAAAATATTCATACATGGCTCGTACGCCTTTGGCATGCATTTTAAATTCCGTTCGAAGCGGGAGTAAAATACACGTTAAATAGTGTTTCAGATCTTTAGGTCTGAATCCATGAAATCCATCCACCGCTAAAATTTTATAAACTTCACGGTTAATGATAATCTCCTCATTACTTGTGTTTCGTATCCATTGATTCATCAGTTTCAACCATTCCGATTCGTCTAGGGGAACATCTTTCACCTGATGCTTGGAAGCACTGGAAAGCAACGTCATCAACTCATCGCGATAGGTAGCATCGTAGGTGTTCACTACATTCTGAGAAGGTTGAATCCACTCAATCAATTCTTCAATCAATTTGTGACGATGAAAATCAAGCGTATCCGAGGGTTGACCCATCAAAACTTGATGCATGAGTTTCTTTTTAATTAAATCTTTCAAGTCATTATTCAACGATTCGATAGATGAGTGTTTCTGGACTGATGGATTGGAAGGGGATTTTTTTGGCAAAACTGGCTGAGCAGACGCACACGACAGACTCGCTGTATTTCGACTGCAAGTAGCAACGGACGATGGCATTGGAGACGTTTGTAGATAAGGGTCCAAAGGTTTGGATGTCTTTTTGAGTAAAGAGGGTTGCGTACTCGACTTGAATGCCATGTTCTTTAAATTTTTTCGAAAACCAAAGTAAAGGTTTTTTGGTAATGCGAAAAAAATATTTTAAATCTTTTTCGATATTGAATGACTGAGTGTGGGTTAAGAGAACAACGTAATGATGCGTAGAGCTGGCAGCGTGTTGATTAAACTGTTTAGCCGATGACCATTGCGGAAAGGGAATATCCATAATAGAGATGTGTTTATTTTACACACATATATATCTAAAAAAAAAAAAAAAAAAAAAAAAAAAATTTTTTTTTTTTTTTTTTTTTTTTCTTTTTTTAAGTAAAAAAAAACTGAGAAACAAACTACTCAGATTGCAACAGGTGAAAAAAATGGAAACTCGATAAAATAAGGATAGTGGAACAAACGAAAATGAAGATTGTAGAACAAGTAGATCAACAAACTCTATTAAAGAACTTAGAGACCAGTGTAAAAGATTTTGAAAAAGTTTATCAAAAATTTAAAAAAGAATGGGACACTTTCATCGATAAGGTTGACTGCGACAGTTGCGATATAGATCAAGATTTAGTAGGTAATATCATGGATGAGTACGATAAAAAAAAAAAAAAATTTTTTTTTTTTTTTTTCTTTTTTTTTTTTTTTTTTTTTTTACAGATGTTTAAATATTTTATAATATAAATATTTTTTACATTTGTCCAATAAAAATATTTTACTCCATAACTTTATTATAAAATATTTATAACACAAAAAATATTTAAATATCTATTTTTTTTTTTTTTTTTTTTTTTTTTTTTTTACAGATGTATAAATATTTTATAATGTAAATATTTTTTACATTTGTCCAATAAAAATATTTTACTCCATAACTTTATTATAAAATATTTATAACACAAAAAATATTTAAATATCTCATTTTTTTTTTTTTTTTTTTTTTTTTTAATATAAATATTTTATCTTTACATTTGTTGAATAAAATATGAAATTACAAACCGAAATACAATTTAATAAAAAATAAACCAGTCGCCCATACATCAATATATTCAATAAATAAAGCTATACAACACACCACCATCACCAACAGACTCAAGTATATTTTTCGCCTCCATGCCTCCTCTTCTTTCCACTCAAATAATTTCAAGTTAGATTTTTTCAATTCTTTTTGGCTAGGGGCTACCGTATAGAGAGCCGTTAAATATTCTTCCACCTTCTCTACCATAAATTTAAATTTTTTGGATTCATCCTCATCTTCCGTCAAAATTTCATTCTCCCATATGTATTCGGGTGTTATTTCGGGTCGCACGGGTCCATCTCTAAAATACAGGTCATCTAAATCCCGATCCATCTTTTTTAACGTTTCCTTATCCAACACTTTATCGTAATCGTACAGGTCCATCGTATCCAAGAGACTCATGGCCATATCATAGAAAGTGTACACGTAGGTAGCCCGCCCAAACCCTTTTGCTACTTTTTTAAAAGTCGAGGTACCCACGCGTAGAATGCCCCGAGCAATCGCCTGTTTGAGGACGAGTTTGGCCGATAGGGTATTGAGAGAGATTTTTAAGAGTTGAGGGGCTTTTTTTCGCAAAAACATTTCAATCGCCCATTCCGAAACTTCTTCACCCAATTCCTGTACCAACTCTGTAGCAATTTCTTGATAGATTTTTCGGTGGGCCGGATCCGTGTATCCCATCTCAATCTCCCGCTTTTTTCGTTTGGGGGGATGGGCGTAATTCAAATATGAGGGGAGCGGGGGCAGGTAGGGTGCAAACCGTAACACGCTGGCTGTTTTGGACGCTCGAATCGGGGTCTTTCCCACCAACCATTCCAGGAACGCTTGTCCCCCTGGAACATAGCAGTCGCCGTCGGCAAACTGTAAACCGTAGGCTTCGCAGTAGCGGGCATTGAGTTTCAAGGTCCCTTCCACCACATCCAAACCACCATGGTACAGGTGTCGCGACCCCCGTTCAAACATTTTTTCAGGCATCGCGGCTAGCATTTTTTTCATGGGATTCGCTAAAATACACCGTCCTCGAACCCATTCCGTATTCAAGGAATGCTCTTGACAGACGGGTTGGCACGCAAGCTCAAACTGTTGTCCCATGGGCACCCACTGTGGGGTATCTTGCTCTGTACACATTTCCCAATCTTTTTTAAAGGGAAAACAACTGAGTCTTTGACAGGCCGTTTCCCCGAAATGGGTGCGGACCACCACAATGGCTTTCGAGGCCAAGGTGGGAGGAATGAAATAATCTTGGGGCGTGGCGGGACGCGTTTCCAGAAAAGCGTCTTGAAAGAGGTGGGGAAATTGAATTTGATATTGGTCCATTAAAAAGACTTTGGTCATTTCCGACGCATAACGCAGAGCGTGCAGGTGAGCCAAATCATAGGTATTCATAAATCTTTCTTTTCCTTCTTACACGCACATTCAAGCGTCGGACCTTGACCGTGACGCGAAAGCACTTTCGATTTCAACATAAACACGGGTTCCTTCTGAAGCGTGAAGCGCTCACAACACGCGGTGTAAGGGGTTTTTTGGAAGAGCGACTGATTTCCCAAGGTTCGTCTCAACGTTTGTTTTTTGGCATAGGTTTTCGCATACGGACCCCCTTCCACGAGGGTCGTTTCAAAGGTCTTGAAGCGATGGCGAAGCAGCCACGTGACAATCACAACCGTTTCGTCGAGCTGGCAGTCGGGTGGCAAAGCGTACAAGGGATAACCGACCACAGCATGTTGGTGGTGGGGAACAATCAGAGAGGATCCTTGAAGAGCTAAACCATCGCGGGTGACACAGGCACAGGAAGAGGTGCGATCAAAGAGGGCGTACGGTTCGGTGAGCGCGGGCACGAGTTGAACCAGAGAGCTGGCGGTATTTAGAAAGTCTTTGGGTACGCTGTCGGGCACAAAGAGCGAAACGAGCACCATGATTAAAATTGTAGAGCGAAACGCAAGTACAAATGAAGGAATTTTGAAAATGCCAGGGAGAAGGAAACAGTTTAATGGCAATGTGTGTCCGAATATGAACGCGCATATACGTGACGATATAATAGGCTAAAAAGCGACGATTCCAAATTAATGCAGGATTTCGGACACGAACATCGAGGTAAAAAAAAGACATCATAAAGGGGACCTACAAGAATCATTATATAAAATGTAAAAAAAAAAAAAAAAAAAAAAAAAAATTTTTTTTTTTTTTTTTTTTTTTTTTTGTAATATAATAATATAAGTGAATATGTGTTTAGTAATATTTATCTTTATAAATCATTAAAATAGACTGATTTAAACATTTTTTCATAATATATATCATCATGAGTGACGTGGAGGTTTATGATAAAATTTACCGTTTTTTACTCGCCCATCATGATAAATCTCACAGCATTAATGATATTTACCAATATACTGGTTGCAATAAAAGAACTGCAAACAAATGTTTATACGACATGTTAAAAAAAGGAATTGTTTTCAAAACCAGAGAAAAACAACCGCCTTGTTGGCAATTTAAAACTCCTGAATATTAAAAAAAAAAAAAAAAAAAAAAAATATAAAGTTATGAAGAAAATTATTTTTAATTTAACAAATATAAAGATAAAATATTTATATTTTAAAATGTATTTAAATATCTATATAATTATTAAAAAAAAAAAAAAAAAAAAAAAAATTTTTTTTTTTTTTTTTTTTTTTTTTTTTTTTTGTAATATAATAATATAAGTGAATATGTGTTTAGTAATATTTATCTTTATAAATCATTAAAATAGACTGATTTAAACATTTTTTCATAATATATATCATCATGAGTGACGTGGAGGTTTATGATAAAATTTACCGTTTTTTACTCGCCCATCATGATAAATCTCACAGCATTAATGATATTTACCAATATACTGGTTGCAATAAAAGAACTGCAAACAAATGTTTATACGACATGTTAAAAAAAGGAATTGTTTTCAAAACCAGAGAAAAACAACCGCCTTGTTGGCAATTTAAAACTCCTGAATATTAAAAAAAAAAAAAAAAATATAAAGTTATGAAGAAAATTATTTTTAATTTAACAAATATAAAGATAAAATATTTATATTTTAAAATGTATTTAAATATCTATATAATTATAAAAAAAAAAAAAGAAAAAAAAAAAAATTTTTTTTTTTTTTTTTTTTTTTTTTTTTTTTTACAGGTTGTCATTTAGTTTAGTCATCTTTTCGTTGGGTCCAGGCAATTCCTCCTCTTCACGTGTTCGTTTTTCGCCTCGGAACCGTTTCAAACTCTTGACCACATTTTCCACATGTTCTCTTCCCATGGCCTTCATGTAAAAGGCCCCACACTTTGCCCACAATTTGGCATCCTGTTTTTCATGTTCCTCCCATTCCGGGGGTTGTAGTGTCACTTGGGCTATTTCTTCAAAGCATCGCCTCAAAATTTCATAAATATGCTTTTCAGGTGCCTTTACCTTTCCCAACATGTCATACATGTCTCGAACCGTTTGAACGTGGCGACGTTTGTACTCGGGCTCTAGATCAAAGGACATTTTGGGATCGTTTTTGTCGCCGTATCGAAGATTACCCACATAATGTTTTTGCTCAAAATTGGGTCCATGGGTGACATTGCCTCCCAATCCGTCGACGGCTAACAGCTTCTCCATATTTTTGCCATGTTGCCCCAATACTTTTAACAGGCGTACCAGCTTTTCATTTCGGACAAAAATTTGCGCCACCGTCCCCGTCACCTCTTCATCTCCCAACTGTTTGAGTTCTTTTCCAATTTCCGGATGAATGGGAGTATGCGTCTTAAAGAGGTTGATGATGTAGGTCCATTCTAAACCGAGCACTTCCAACACGGTTCCCACCAGCATCAATTTTAAGGTTTTCAAGCTCACCGCATCATCTTCTTTCAAGTTGTAGACTCGAATACTTGCGTGCAACAATTCTTGAATTTGATCCTGAAGAAGGTTTGAATTGAGGTTGTCCATCTTATTTATTCCTCCTCTTCCTCCTTCACCAGGCAGCGCACCACGTTCATAATTTCCTGGTGAAACTGTTCATCGCTCGCAAAAAAGAGTTTGAGCATGTCCAGGTTCCAGATGGGTTTCTTTCCCCCTTCCTCAAAACGTTGCATTTTTTGAACAAATCGGTGGACCACATCATGAATCTCTCGGGCCTTTTTAAACGCGCCCTTGGGCAGCTGGCCGTTTCGTTTATTGACCGTCAGGATGAGATGATTATATCAAATCATGAACCCCAACTGATCGGCGTAATCATTAAAGAGGACCGCCGGGAAAGCATGCTGAAAAGCCACCTCCAAGACATCGGGAGACATTTTGGGTAAGAAAAAGTGTTTCCGCAAAAGCGCTTGGAAACGGTGCAAAGGCAACCACAGGGTGGAATAACACTCTTTGGATTCGCCATATTTCAGGGGTCGGATGACCCATCTGCAAAAGTCCTCGCCGTGACGCATATTCTTTCGAATCAACCGTTGCATTTTTTGGATAAAGGGGGAATGGGGATATTGCTTCCAGAAAAATTCGCCTCGACAAATGCGCGCCAAGAAATCCAAGGCCCAATTACCCACCACCTCCATATGACACGAACAGGCATAACATCCCACCATGACATGCAGCACGTCAAAAGGAATCGCGTAGCGACTAAACATTTTTCGAATCAGGTGCGATCGAATCAATTGAGTGTGGAGTTCGCGCGCGAGATTCGGATGTTCCGGTTCAGCGGGCATGGGTTGCCACTGGACGGCCGCTGTTTGCACAAACGGCACCAACACGGAAAAGTACGTCTGGAAAGGATGGGGGGCCTCCTTGGACGTCAAGATGTCATACATGCTTTTCATTAAACCGTGTAAAGCATCTTCTTCGTCACTCGATTTCGCTTCCCGCTGTTGATAAAGAATGTCTAAAAACTCGGTTAAAAAAGTCTGCATCGTTTCGGGGGGAGCGGTTACAGTGGGGTCCGTGGTAAACGGGGCATTGAGAGCTCGTAATAACTGGATACTTTTTCGCACGCGTGACAGAGGTTGACCCACGACCACCCCATCATAAATGCCTTCAATGTGCGAGAGGGGAAAGCTCATGGGGACCTCTTCATCCCCTGTCCAAGCCGCATACGCTTGGGCGAGTTGACTGGAACGAAAATAATCGCTATCGGGCCGGTTAATGATCTCGCGGACCAGGATGACCTGTTTTTGGCACACGGTACACTGCAAGGAGGGTCCTGGACCTACCACGAGATGGTCTGCGTGGCACACGTCGTTTCGAATTAAATTTAAAAAGGACATGCGTCTTGCTTATTTTTGTTTGATAAATGTACTTTTTTTCGTACCACACACCGTGCACGCCCCTGTCAAATGATGGGACCCATTCGACAGGACGGTCTGTTGAACGTCCCGTGTCGTGGTTTTGGTGCGACATTTGGTACAGTGAGCCCAAATGGGAGTGTCCATTCTTCCTTTATTTTGAGAGGATCAAGCATATGGAGTACCGCGAGGAAATGATTCGATTACGGGAGGTGGAACGCCTGACCGAGAGACAGATTGCCCGGTTCCTGGAACTCGCCCCCTCCACCGTTCATTATTGGCTCGCCAAAGAAGAGGCTCCTCCCCATCCACCTCCCCGCCGGGGTCGACCGCGTGTCACGAGTCCGACCCTCGACCAGGCTTTGGTCCTTCAGTCCACTCAGAACCCTTTCCAGACCGCCATGGATATTCGCAATGATTTCGCACCGCACATTAGCGTGGACACGGTCCGAAAACGGTTAAAAGAAGGGGGGTTAAAATGTCGCATTCCGGCACGAAAACCTTTTTTGAAAGAGATTCACATCCAGAAACGGTTAGAATTTGCTCGCCGGTATTTTACCTGGAGTGTGTCGGATTGGGAAAAAGTGGTGTTTTCCGACGAAAAAATTTTTAGAGCATCTAGCAAAGGCCCTTTGCGGGTCTATCGGCCCGAACACAGCCATCGATACGACCAAGAGTTTCTGGTCCCTTCCTCCAATCCGGAAGGCAAGTTTACCGTGTGCGTGTGGATGGCCTTTGGGAAAAATTTTCAAACCATGCTGCGGGTGCATCAAAAAACGTTAGATTCGCACTATTACACTTCTGTCATTCTCCCAAGCCTGGAAAACCATTTACATGAACATGATTTGTTGTACATGCACGATCGATCCTCGGTGCATTTCAGCCTGCTGACCCAACGCTGGCTCGAGGCTCACAATATAGACGTCATGGACGACTGGCCCCCCAAAGGTCCGGACATGAATCCCGTCGAAAATGTGTGGGCAGAACTGGTGCGACGGACGCGAAACGATGCTACGAATAGGGATCAATTGTATGAAAATGTGTACAGCACATTTTTGCAACTGGAGACGGCCTACTTTGACAAATTGATTGAATCCATGCCACGGCGTATACGACAGGTGAGGGAGGCCAACGGGGGTTGGACGAAATATTAAGGGGTCGGAAGTTCGAGAAAAAAAGTATCTAAATTGTACCGAAATAAGAGTTGATCGTCATCTTGCGTCACATAAATCCATTGATAAGGACTTTTTCGGGCAAATTTCAAACACATGGTCTTGATGTGAGGCCAAGTTTGTACTTTAAGGTAATACAAGTCTTGTTCCTCATGATAATCCATTGGAATCACATCGGGAATGACAGATTGCAGGGCTTGGACCGAAGAACGTCCTTTGAGAACAAACACATCATTTTTATAAAAGTTTAAAATCCGCGCAACATGTTCTGTGGTAATGGTTTCATTAGCAATGGCCAAATCTAAATCTTTTTGACTAAACCGTTTAAAATACATGTGTGTCAGAGCGTAGAGGATTACGATGATTAAATACAACAAAAAAAAAAAAAAAAAAAAAATTTTTTTTTTTTTTTTTTTTTTTTAATGATGGTAATTTATTTTATAACAACTATTTTACAATAAAGATATAAAGTAAAATATTTTTGTTCAGCAGATGTAAAGATAAAATATTTATATTTAAAAAAAAAAAAAAAAAAAAAAAAAATTTTTTTTTTTTTTTTTTTTTTTTTTTTTTTTTTTTTTTTTTTTTACATGAATATGTTTTATTATTAAAGATGACAAGACATGAAATATTTACATTTTAAAATATTTTCAAATTATCGTTTTATAAATATTATTAAAAAATAAAAATAAAGTAAAATGATGGAGAGTATTTTAAGAAAAATATTTGCATGTATGCAGTCAAAAACTTTTAGGCGTTTAGGTAAGTTTTTTAAATGTATGGTTTATAACAAATATATTTTTATAACTTCTAGTTTATGTATTTGGTATTATTTCTTTTTCACAAATCCATTTACATGTTGTGACTTTCCCTTTAATTGGATTTTTCATTAAATTTTAAGGTACTTTATGTATAAAAAATAAATATTATGAGGTTCGTACTTTTTTGATTTTTATAAGTATTGACATAAACAACTTTTTAACATCTTCAAATCTGTAGTTTTAGAAATAGTGTATTATATTTTAAAATATGTTCTAGATTATTAATATTTAATCTTTTATTATAAATATATTGTGTAATTCTAAAGTAAAATAAATCAATCTAAAATATTTTATCTTTACATCTGCTATAAATATTTTTTTGTGAAAAAAAAAAAAAAAAAAAAAAAAAAAAAAAATTTTTTTTTTTTTTTTTTTTTTTTTTTTAATCGCTAGTTTCATCTGAATCTTTTTCTGTCACATCCTCATCCGACTCTGCTGGTTCTCGGATGGGCGGCCATTCCGTTGTTAGCTTCATGCTGGGCTCTTTGCTGCTGCTGCTGCTATGTTCTCCTGTGGAGGGTTTTGACAAACCCACCAGGATGGCGATGACATATTCACTCATGGCTTTCATTTGTTGCGTGAATCGACTGTACAATGGGTTGGGAATTTTAACCGGTTCCTGACTTTCCAACATTTCTTGAATACAATACAATAGACATTGCATTTCCATCACTGGACCCTCTTCTTCCGTGTTGGAACATCTTTGATACTTTTCATACGCCCCATTCAATTGTTGAGCGGACATTACTTTTTGAAGGGTAGGAGACACTACCTTTTCATGCACATAACGCCACATGAGACCGTACACCATATCAAAGACGGCATGAAACGCTTTAATTTGTTTGAGTCGCATCTGGGATTGAATCACGCTTTTGGCTGCCGTAAACATGTATTCAAACCCATGATGACTCCCTTGATTTTGAATAATTTTCACCAAATCCTCTCCCATGGGTATTTTATGCATCAATTTTTCCATATACACGGTAAAGTATTCTTTTTGAGTTTCAAACAAACGTTTTTCAATCTGACTGTTTAAATCCCCTTTCAAGAGTTGGTTGTGCAAGTCTTGTAAAATGGTCTCCTCTTCCCTTCGACCCTCCTCTTCTCCCTTCTCCTCTTCGTGACCGCGTTTCATCCTTGATTCCTTAGACATATTGGGGGACATTGGTGGGTATCACTTGGTAGCGACGGACTTGATACGGATACTTTAAATCCAGTGTCCAGCGTTGAGAAATGGCCTCGTACTCCAACACCAAAGCATTAAAACGGGGTAAATGCTCATAGTTGGGGTCATCCAACAAAAAATGTTGCGGATTCACAATGATTCTGTCTTGAAAGAGGGGAGGCGCGACCGTATCGTGCACCGAGCAGACGGGATTTTCGTACAAGAGACGATACACCTTTTGTTGCGTAAAAGGGGGCATCCAGAGATCGGTGACCTGCTGGCAGGGCAAGGGAGCAAAGTTTTCTCGATAATCCCATTCATTCACCCGCGTCGTGCCAAAAGCATTCAAGACGGTCACACTGCGGGTCCGCGCGCGAAACGTGGGATGGTGTTTCAAATAATATTGCGCGTAATCATGGCGCCAACGGGACTGTCGAATCATCACGGGCCCCTTTTGTCCTCTCTCCAGGGGAATGAGGTCTTGGTCGCGCACAGAGTCCCATCGGATCATGGACACGGGATCTCGGAACCCCAGGTAAAAATAGGTGATGAGTTGGACATTCAGGGGTCCGGGAGGATCTTGAACCAACAGGCTAGCACAGGCATCGAACCCTTCCGTGTTCAAGTACTTTTTATGGCGACCTTCCAACACGACCCCAAACAATCCAAACGTGGGATCACACACGCATCCCCACTGGGGATCCCATTTTCCATGTTTCAGCGGTCTTCCGGACAAGGCATCAAAAGAACAGGGCCGTTTGACACAGGATGCGGGTCGAACCAACTGTCTTTCATAGTCGGCATGAAATCCATGGGTCTGGAGCTGTTTCACGGGGAGTTCATCGGGCTGGCACACCTGGATCTGTTCCAACACGGGGACTTTTTGACAGGTGAGACGTCCCCCGGCCAGAACCACGTGTCGGTAGCCCGGATCGCAGTCACACGCTTGCGACTGGGGGTTATACTGTCCGTGGACCCCGCACCCGACATTCACTTGACAGTCGCCTCCAAAAAAATTTTGTGTAAATAAATCAGGGTTGCGGCATTGGCAAATGGCAAAGGGGATATTTTTCACACGAAACGAAATCCATTGACCGGTCTGCGGGTGACATTGACCGCCTCTCAACAATTTGGGTAAGCATGTCTGGTTTAAACACACGTGGTGCGTGGCACAATCGGCATCGACCTGGCAATGCACGGCGGAAGGGGAGAGTGCTTTCGGAACGGGTAAGAGAGGCCAAGGAGTAGATCGTTGTGGGAGTCGGTTGGGTCCACGCATAAAGAACGGTGAGACCCAAGTACAGGAAAAAGAGAAAAAGGGTGATCAGTAACATGCTTTAATAAATGTACACAATGTTCAAAGTACCGTGACGATAGATGAGTCCAATGGCGGCATCGAGCGCATTGCGCTGTTTCAAATAATGAAAAAATTTTAATTTGGTTTGAGGATTTTTTAAACGGAGCAACACGTCTCGTACACTAAACATGGTGTCTTGCTTTCTGTGGTAAAAATAGAAGGGTCATTTTATAACATAAATTCTATCCAATCTTTATGGGTATTTTTTAAAACCATCGAAGGCAATTTCT
The DNA here is from genome assembly GCA_964019185.1 of Maratus speculifer. Lineage (NCBI taxonomy): Eukaryota > Metazoa > Arthropoda > Arachnida > Araneae > Salticidae > Maratus > Maratus speculifer. Next base: position 358,724,604 of record OZ025296.1, read on the forward strand.
CTTTATCCACAAATCTTAAAAACTTTATTATGAAATTTTTATTAAAAAAAAAAAATTTTTTTTTTTTTTTTTTTTTTTTTTTTTTTTTTAACAAATATTTTATAATAAAGATATAAAGTAAAATATTTTTGTTCAACAGATGTAAAGATAAAATATTTATACTATAAAATATATTTAAATATCTATAATAATATTATTTATCTTTAATAATATTATTATTATTAAAAAAAAAAAAAAAAAAAAAAAAATTTTTTTTTTTTTTTTTAACAAGTATTTTATAATAAAGATATAAAGTAAAATATTTTTGTTCAACAGATGTAAAGATAAAATATTTATACTAATAATAATAAATAATACTAATACTAATAATAATACTAATAATACTAATAAATAATACTAATAATAATACTAATAATTAATTATACTAATAATTAATTATACTAATAATACTAATAAATAATACTAATAATAATATACTATAAATATTTAAATATTTAAATATTTATTAGGATGAGCGAAGCGAATCCTCTACTAGGCCACTCAAATTACATTTTGTCGTACACTTTACAAGAAAACTATTCAGTATTTTGACTTCAAATTAAACATGAGAATAAATTATGATCTGTAGATTTGCACAATATAATTTTTTTTACAGAATAACTTAAAAAATATATTATTTTAATTAATTAATTTTACACGCCTTTCTATTACGGACGCATTTTTGCAAATAAAAATGGAAACACGTTTATTTTCAGAAGAGAAAATAAATCACTGAGTTGGTAATTATAGTCAGAATCACGATTAAATAAATAAATAAAATGTATTTTCATTATTCCAACAAAATATTCCAAAAAAAATTTTGAGACTAAAATTGAAATATTTTCACGTGAAAAATGAATACAAAATAATTTGATGAATTTGAGAAAAATTGAATATTTTGTCATAATTTTTCTATACAAGATTTCAACGTAAAAATGTAAAATAAAATAAATAGCTTAACGGATTTTTTTAAAGCAGATATTACGTCACATTGGAAAAATAATGAACTAAAGGCAGGTGAATATAACGATTTTTTTTTATATTTTAAAATATTGAAAATAACGGCAGAATTTATACTTTAAATTGTAAAACAACAAAATTTCTTACACTAAAAATTTATGTTATTTGAGAGGAAAATATACATTTTAATAGAATGTTTTATTAAAATTGATTGTAAATGGCGCATATTTTGGTGACCACTTCTTTTAACATACAATAGTTTCCCGATTTCTTTTACGAAATTTTTATTAAAATACCATTTATGAAAATTATAGCATATTTTTAATGAATAAAAATTTGTGAAAATTCAATTATTCACATTCAGTTATAAAAGTGTTTTTTTAGTGTTAAGAATTCAAATGCACAATTCATTCTTACTATGTGGAATCATTTGTGCAAACGATACTAACGCAATTTAAAAGAATTATGTACATATTTTGCAAAGTGGCAACAAACGAATTGTAAACAAATAAAATTAATTCTTAAATTCTTTAGATAAAGTGTTATTCAAATTCGAAGGTTGAAAATTGAACTAACCGAAACATCTTTATCATTAAGAAATAATTACTATTAGTATTATTTTTAATATGTTTGCCATTTAAAAACAATTTATGGAATTCAACTGAATTTATATATCTAAAATTAAAATGCGCCAAAATATAAAATAACGTTTTTTCTTAATAAAGGTGCAAAATGAATATAAAGTATTGTTAATAATTTCAAATATTTATCTTATGAAATAATGCTTCGCGAATCCAAACAAAGCATGGCTTTTGCTAGTAATAATAATATTATTAAAAAAAAAAAAAAAAAAAAAAATACTTTTTTTTTTTTTTTTTTTTTTTTTTTTTTTTTTTTTTTACACCCACACTTTTTTGATCACCGTTTTCATTTTTCCTTTTAATCGGGTTCCAAACTGATGATAGCGATTACCGTTTGCCAAATAATCTATCGTGATCCAATTCAGAGATGGATTTACGAGTAACGCATAAAAATAGAGTAGGTATAAACAGGTGGCATCAAATTCATTGGTATTTTCCTTCGCAACGGTGTGAGCCAGTTTTTTTACACGACTCAAGACACACTCTCGGCGTTTCAACAAGGGAAATTGTTGGTACTCGAAATGAGGGGCATTGTACCATTGATCGCTATGCTCCGCCACAAAATATAAATAATCATATGTTCCCTTCTTTTCTCGAATGGCTTTTATGTGCTTGACACCCTCGTTTCCAAAAGCATCCACCAACTCGGGAGTTACATCATACATTTTTTTCCAAATGCGACTCTCGTTTCGAAGTTGGCTCAAGTCATAGGCATTTTTGGAGGCCTCTTTTTGGATGAGCGCATCAATGGGTAATTTAGCTTCTCGCAACAATTTTAAATCATAAAAATCTTCCCGTTTCAACTGGCAAGTCATGTCTTTGTTTTTAATCATCAAAATTTTGTCTTTTCAAATTTTTAATCACTACCCCGTCGTAAAAGACCATGGAAGATTCTTGATCCAATTTGATTTTTTTTTTCGTGGAGGATTCTTCCGCGATACTCGTGTAACTAAACGCATCACTGGCGATCGAGATATCCGTTTGACGCAAGTCTCCAAATTCTTTTTCAAAACAAATGAGCAAATCAGCTTCGTGAAACGACGTGTTTTTGGTGGTTTTTAAATATTGTCGAACGGCGGATCGGACCTCGTTCATGGTGGTTTGGTATCCCGCTTTCAATTGTACGTCCATATACAGTTTAAATTGTACATAAATATCCGCATGGATTAAATAATCGACAGTAAATTCTACGATACAGGGTGGTTCTTCGCGATAATGCAACAATCCATCTTCGAGATTCATGTGTTTTTTTAAATGATAATAGAGCATAAAAAAACACCCTTTAAACGATTGTTCAACCACATACACATCTTTCTTGTACGTGTTTTTTTCGACTTGCAACGAGGTTTTTTCGGGAGCCACATCCACAAATTCTGCATCAAACGGAATGGCGACGACCCGGTCTTTAAAAGCTTCCGACGCTTTGCATTCTGGATAATTATTGGTCGTGGCAAACAATTTGGCGGTCGGAATCCCACCTGAATTTTGTTCATACATGTTTCGAAACGCGACAAAAGAATTACCTGTAATTTGTTTCACACGGTTTTCATCAATGCGTTTTTCCAATTCTTCGGTGGTCACCATGCGACACGAAAAGAGGGTCGAAGCCAGTTCGGGGGTGGCATTGCTCGCGGAATGCCCGGGCGATAAATTTTCCGATTGAATGGCATGGTAGTACCCCCCGAGCATTTTCCCCATCAATTCAAACAATTTACTTTTTCCATTTCGCGTAAGACCTTTGCAGACAAAAAACTTACGCTCGTAATTGGTGGCCACCAACACGCTCGCCAACACATCCAACATGTACAACAGCCACTCGTATTCAAACGAACCACATTTGCACAAGTTGACATAAAAGTGGAGCATGGAGTGGGTCAATTCATCGAGGGTGTCGGGAAACAGGCCTCTTAACGCATCGACCAAATTATCGGCATGATCCAAAAATAACCCTTGTAAATATTTCAAGAAAAAGGATCGATCGATTAATTGGTTGTACACCCTTTCGAGTTGAGGCGCTTCATTACACAGTAACATCATTTCGGTTCGTGGAATCCCCAACACAATTTTACGATCCGAGAGAAAAAATTCAGGCACCACTCCTCCAATGTGACCGGTGAGTACATCCAACACACCATCCTGCAAACGCAACAACCATTTATGGGCATCCATTTGAATATCTTTGCGCTCCATGGCCGTATCACTCAGGATGGCGGACACGACCTTGGTGATGTTAAATTGATTCATGAGTTCGGCATCCGGTCCTCCCCACCCCCCTGACTGTTTATATTCGTTATAATATTGCTTGACATGATTCCATAAATTGTGCATATGATCCGTAATTTCTCGATCTCCGCTCACCTCTTGCCAAGAATAGTTTAAAGCATTCCAAATGAACCGCGTCGGTTTCTTCAGAGCATTTTTCAATTTCAGCACGAGAATGGGGGAATGGCGCTCTTGCATATTGCGAACGAGTTCAATAATTTGATCGTGTGTGGTAACCGACAGGATGACGCGTTGATTGTTTTCAATAATTTTTTCCAATTTCTCTCGATTGGTTTTCGGTTGTTCTTTATTGAGATTATCGGCACAATAATGAAGCGTGTGCAAAGATATTTCAGAAATGGTGAAATCAATAATTTTAGGGTCAATGGTCTGAATTTTTTCGAGCAGCGGGTGGTATTCGGTCTCGAGAAGCGCTTTCAAGTGGTTGGCCAAAGTGGCCGAATCCAGACGATAGTGTTTACACAGGGTATAAAAGACGGGTAAAAAATAATAGCCTTCGTTAAATTGCATGACGGTTTTAATGGGATTGGGATTTTCGGCCAGAGACATGTGCTCAAATTGGAGCATGTCATGCACATCTTTAAAGAGGTCCGGGATGTGAGAATCGTCGAGCGTCGAGGCATGTCCAAACCGCCCATGCCACATTTTCAGAGCATGGTTATTGGTTTCAAACTCAATCATGTTACGAGCACTCAACTTTAAATGGTAATAGACTTTGAGTAAATTGTCTTTGTCAAACAGGAGTTTTTTACATTTGCTAATGTAACCCTGTTCTTTGGTGCGTTTGTACGTAAAGGTCGCGATATCATGCCAATCGGCCGACATGGTGGGATGTTTACCAATGGACGTGGCGTACGAAAGGGTGTGCGTAGGCGCATCCATGCGGGAACAAATGACGGGCATCATGAGCTGTTTCAATTCGCCTACCAACATTTTGCAACTCGATAATTTGAGTAAAGTGCGAAAGAGAGAAGTTTCGTTATGTTTCCGTTTGACAAATTTTTTTTTGAGGGTCACATATTCTTCGCCAAATTTCAAGACATTCAGATGAAAGGTATTGGTTTCATCGACATAGACGAGGTGATAAGGAACGTAGGGATTCTTGTCTGGTTTCGAAGCATTGGGAAGCATGGCATTCATTAAAATGTCCAATTTATAAATTTCATGTCCCATGAAAGCTTGTCTAAATCGAAATTGCAGCATTTCACACAACAAAATGTAATCGTCGTGTCCAATTTTTAATTCGGGTAAATGAATATGCATGCCGAGATGACCGGGACGCCGAGCAATAATATAAGTAAAATTGCCGAGAGCGGGTAAAAAAATCATTTTGAGGACAGTTTCGATGAGTTGAAAAATGTTTGGTACGGCGCCGGAGGATTTGGGATAATAATCAAAATCCAAAATGACGGCATGGGTACCCACTGAACTTAAATCGAGAGTATACGGTGGGGCTTTTATTAAACCAATCCATTCGAGGGTGAAATTGGGGAAATCTTTGGCTTTAATCCAATAAATGCCACCCTCCAGACTGTAGAGGATGTAAGCATCGAGAGGCGCTTCTTGTCGGTGGTTGATTCTCTTGAGAAAAGGGGATGTATAAACCATAACTTGATTTAAAAGAGTGAAAAATACCTAAATACAAGTAAAAAGAAAAAAAAAAAAAAAAAATTTTTTTTTTTTTTTTTTTTTTTTTTTTTTTTTAAAGAGTGAAAAGTGAGTATTTAAAAGAGTGAAAAATACCTAAATACAAGTTAAAAAAAAAAAAAAAAAAAAAAAAAAATTTTTTTTTTTTTTTTTTTTTTTTTAACATTATAAACATATTCCCATTTTTTAATAAAAAGTAATCTACAATAAGAAAACGGATTTTAATTTATGTTTCTTTGTCTCAAATTTTTAATAACTAATCCTTCATAATACTCCTGCATCGAACTCGTATCGAAACGGTACAAATGCTTAAATTCTTCTTTAAAGAGAATCAAAATATCCGCTTCACGAAACGAAAATTTTGTATTAGTTCTTAAAAATTGTCTAATTGCAGATCTCACATCATTTATCGTTGTCTTGGTTCCAGCCATTAAATTCACATCCATAAATAATTTAAATTGAACGTAAATATCCATGTCAAAGATTTAGAATATTTTAGGATTTTAAAAGACAATATGTGAAAGATGGTGCAAAAATACAACTAAAATGTGCATGGTGAAGACGTTGTTCTTTAAACACACACACACAAAAAAAAAAAAAAAAAAAAAATTTTTTTTTTTTTTTTTTTTTTTTTTTTTTTAATATGGATATTTAAATATATTTTATAATATAAATATTTTATCTTTATATCTCTTAAACTAAAATACTTCAGAACATTATTAAAAAAAAAAAAAAAAAAAAAAATTTTTTTTTTTTTTTTTTTTTTTTTTTTTTTTTTTTTTACGCTGTTTCAAGAGTGACCCTACTCTTGCTGCTGTCTTCAACCCTTTCGCGTGCTCACTTGCGTTATCTCCAACTGGAGCCGCTGTCACTTTCGGTGCGCCTCTTGTTTGAAAATCTGGATCCACGAAACTGGAAATGTTGACAACAGACGTATTCCCCGACACTGTATTGAATACGTTTCCTCCTCAAAACAGGTTACCCACCCGGGACCAATTTCCCCGTTTGCGGCACAATTATGACATGACACCTTACGTTATCCAGGTCAAAGCAAACCACTGCGTATCTTACTCTCCCCTGCAATGGAACGCACTTCTTCGGTTTCAATTTTGGAATGAACTCCAGTCCATCCATGACACAGCCCAACGGCCCTATTTACCGTGGAGCGTAGCCGTCGCAGTGTTGAAACGACCCCTCTCTCCTCGGTTGTATCAAAGAACATTTTTCAGGATCCAAAATGCCTTTTTCCTGACCAAAAAGTTCTTTACCTTTGGACAAAGAACTGTGCAACAGGGAACATTTCACTTGATTCAGATGGGGGACTGCTTCCTGAATCTGTTTATTAGGGAGAGAAGATACTGCCGCAAACGTCCTAAATATTTTTTTGATAGAGAGGAGACTCTGTACCAGCGGACTGTTTTACTCCCCAATCACATCTATAGTATACCGAGTGGAACCGTCTACATTTTGTATTCGACGAGTAAGAGTTTTTTCTCGGTCCATATTCTCCAAAACCATGTCGCACTACCTTTTGAAAATGTGGTTCCCATTACCTTTTAAAGGAATTTTATTTGAAAGGGCACTCCTGTCACTCACGGTGCATTTGTGGCACGTAGACTTTAAAATGTGTAAAGTTAAAAGTTGGAATACTTAGAAATGTAATAAAATTATTAAGTGTACATCACAAAACAATGTAAAAAAAAAAAAAAAAAAAAAAAAAAAATTTTTTTTTTTTTTTTTTTTTTTTTTTAAAATATTGATATTTAAATATATTTTATAATATAAATATTTTGTCTTTATATTTGTTAAACTGAAATACTTTACTTCAAAGCTTTATTATAAAATATACAATCACAAAAAAAAAAAAAAAAAAAAAAAATTTTTTTTTTTTTTTTTTTTTTTTTTTTTTACGTTTAATTACATACTTTGTATACTATCCATATTTGCAACCAATTTCAATTCCATTTCCAGTCTTTTTATTTTTTCCTCCGTCAGTTGTACAATTTTTCTCAATAGACTTTGAATTTCTTCGTTATAAGCGATACATTTATTTGTAATGAATTTAATACTCTCTTTTAAACGATCATTCTCTGCGACGAGTTCCGAATGGTAATGGACGGGATCCTCTGAACCTTGCATTTCTCCTTGATATTCACAATGGTTCCATTAAACGGTTCCCATTCAACTGCATAAACTTTTTCGTACCATTTACTTATTTCATGGACATTTACTGTCCTCTCCCCGCTTCATCATTTGTGTTTCTGATTAAATAAAGAAAAAAATGTCACGATTGAAATGGAATTATTTTAAACTTTCTCATACAGTGATACCGGATGGTAAGAATTATGACATTATTGTTTATGAGGATGATGCTAAAGAATTTTATTTTTTTGGTTATGCCATTTTATGGTGCCTAGGTTATGAAGTACCTCATGTTTCTTTGCAATCCTTGGTACCCGAAGAAGAACGTCATAATGTACCGAATGGGAACGGTATATTTATCCACGAATCCACTGTGCAACGGTTAATTACGGAAAGGAAAAAGAATTCTCCCCATCCCCATTACGATGCCTTCGAGAATTGGTTCCAGGATTATTTAAAAAATTGTAAAGGAACGAATCCATCATCCCACTGTCCTCATTAAAGGGATTCTTTTCTTGTTGAATTTTCCAACGACCACTCGCCCAAAGTTCTTGAATTCTTTTCCTGTGATAATGTAAATTTATTTTTAAAATAGATTCATCCCGCGGGTTTAAGTGCAAGTTGAAAGGATTATTATGAATCATTTCCCGCCCAGTTAAAAGCCTTAAATACGCTTCATGCGCCGTTTTACAATTGGACACGTCCAAAAGAACGGGTTGCGGCAGAAAATCTTGTTGAACTTGTTTATGAAAAATGGGGGGCTTCAACACTTTATAATGTTTAAGATGGGGGTCGGGTTGTCGAGAAGTGTTAATAGTGGAGAGGTGCAAGTAATAATAATCAATTTCTTCTTTTCCCCAATAACACAGATTCATATGACTGGTCAAAATAATGAGATGTTTTACACATGGATCTTTAATTACAGTAAAGCCAAAATACGGTTCCACGATGAATAAAAAATCCACATTTGTATGTTGGTTCCGCTGGTACTCTAAAGAGAGGTTCCATTTACATTGGACTTTGACAGTTTCTTCAAAACTAAAACATAAATCCAAGTAATAATTAAGTAAAAATGGTTGCCGACCTAAATTTCCAAACACTATAGAAATGTTTTGCGTTCTCCAAAAAGATATTAAATTTCGTACATGTTGTAATTGGGATTTGGGATGTTTAAAAATAATTTTTTCTAAAGCCGTGCGTGTGTGAGACGCGCGAACACCGTCTAAATCTCGAGACGTAGTTTCCTGTGTATAGAAAAATGTTTCATTTTTAGAATCGGCAAAGGATACAGCTTTTTCCGGTTTCTTTCTCTTGAGAGCCATCAATACTTTCTTTCACAAGTTGCATAGAAACAAAAACGTTATATATATCAAAAAAAAAAAAAAAAAAAAAAAAAAATTTTTTTTTTTTTTTTTTTTTTTTTTTTTTTAATAACAATATAATATTATTAATATTTTTATTTTATAACATAAATATTTTATAATAAAGGTATAAAGTAAAATATTTTTGTTCAACAGATGTAAAGATAAAATATTTATACTATAAAATATATTTAAATATCTATAATAACATCATTAAAAAAAAAAAAAAAAAAAAAATTTTTTTTTTTTTTTTTTTTTTTTTTTTTTTTTTTTTTACATGATATTCTTTATAAGAGTATTTATAATAAAGTTCTGAAGTAAAATATTTTATTTTAACAGCTATAAAGATAAGATTAACCATGCAAGACACTTTCCCATTCCACAATCTTCCCATGTTAGTTCAAAGTAAGATTTTAAGACAATATGTCCCCTTTTTCTGCAAAACTTTTGTGCTCTCTCGTATACCAGAGTTTACCGAGTTACTCGACGATCAACATTCTTGGTTGAATTCATCTAAATCCTTTATTCGAATTTCCCAAATTCTCCGGTCTCTTGAAACTGGACTTTATTGGAATTTCGAACAGTTTAATACAGGTTATTACGTTTCTATAGATGAAGACAACATTAATTTTACACTTTGCACTTTGAGTGATGATTCTCTGTGTGATTTTTTTAATTTTGCTTATTATCCATTTTTAAAAGAAAATAACTGCATTTCTGCAGAAACGTTTCAGAATTTTTTGTCGTTATTTATCAGTAAATATTACACAACTAATGGAGTCTGTGTATATAAAACGAACAAAGGCAAAGTTTTTTACATCAATTACATAAAAAAGACGGTGCATTGGAATAAGTTAATTTTGCCTATTAAAGATAGCAAATGCATTATAAATCACAGTTTGGCAGAAACATTTATAATTAAATTAAAAGATAACGACATTATTCAATTAATTCATCATAATAAGCAACCGTGTGAGCATTTAACAAGGACAGAACAAGAATTAGAACCTGCATCCTTAGAGTCATGCATTTTAAATCCCCAGAATAAACGCGTTTACAATCGAAGAAAATTATTGGATATGAATTTTCAAATCGTGGAAGATCATGTATCTTTATATATTGATTTACGTGCTTTATACATGTCCCGCTCGTCTTGTAAACGTCGAAGACTCAGCCTTAGTGGTTATAACCGTTTAAAAGAGTTATTTTTTGAACTTTCAAATCTTTTCCAACCTTTAAAGTCATGTGAAAGCGACAAAGATAGTCACGTTTAAAAAAAAAAAAAAAAAAAAAAAAAAAAAAAAAAAATTATTTTTTTTTTTTTTTTTTTCGTTATGCTTCTTATAAAAGGAGCGTCTGCATGTCACAACTTTAGTGTTTCCTCAAACTCCTTGTCTTCCTGGAAACGCCGTAACTATTGTGTTTTTTAATAATTTTATGGAAATTTCAACATTTAATACAATTGAACTGGATAAAAATGCTTTACCGAATACTAAGTGTACAGTGTGTAGAGAATGTGTGGATGTAAAATTTATCTTTATGATGCAGTGTGGGCACATTTACCATCACAAGTGTGTCCCTCAAATTGGAACGAGAACTAGATGTAAACTCTGTAAGAAGCCGTCAGAGACTGATCAATTGCGATGGAAAGAAACTGGAGAGTGGATTAATAACCGACAATTGGAAAATCGATAAAACATTACTTGGGAGTGCATCATGTCACGATTTATGCGAATAGAACCTATTTTTCCAACTCTTTATTCAAGTTTGTGGCCAAATCTCCCCGACAGCACTAATTATGGAGAAAAGAAAATGGAAGTGTGTGAAAAAGCCTTTCCTGCTAATGTAATTTGCAAAGTTTGCGGCACAGTCATAGAACCATGTATGATATTTGTTTTTAGTTGTAGGCATTTTTATCATGGATACTGCGCTCAAAGGATTGCACATATGAAAATTAGAAACATTCCTTGCCCAAAATGTACCAACAATATACCAAAAAAGGATTGGATAAGACTATCCAATTTACCGACCCGCGCTCCATTAGGCTATAATGCACGATTTGTTCCAGAATAACAAAAACTATATAAAGGTGCTTCCAGTTTCTCTCTTATCCAGTCTTTTGATACGGTACCCATTTTTCATACGTGTCTTTTTCATTTTCGAAGATGAGCCATCTCCAGTTATTAGACTTGCCCGTGGAAATTTTAGTCCTCATTTTGCGACATGTACCCCTAAAAGATAAATTACACACCCTCTCCAAAATGCCGGAATTTCGTCCTTTTTTAAAAGACCGTGCGTCATATCTGGACTCTTCCGCCCCGTTTTCGTTAAAGTACATCAATCTCCTCTGTCGATTGCAACCTGGATGGTACTCGAATTGGAGAAATGCGTTTAACCGTTTTTATTTGATGATTGATGAAACTACTTTACATGTCACTTGGATTGAATTCAAATTGGTGGACATTCTAAAGCGTCACCAGCCCAACAGTACTGTCCAATTCTACTGGCACACCCTTGAAAACTTTCAAATGTGGTTCAAGGTATATATTCGTGATTTCGAGTATTTCGAGGATCAGGAAAATCTGCTAACTTATCATCTAGAGGGTTACGGTTTTATCGTACTGCATTACAACCCTTTTTCGACACTCCAAAAAATTTATCTAGATGAAGTATACAGCTATGTGGATTGGCATCGAGATTCAATCTGCTTGACACGATCGGTGTCTGCCTCGCGTGTGTGCTGGTTCCAGCTGTCGTTGAACCGAGAGAAAAAGCTCGTCGCTACATGCAGAGATCCAAAAACATGTCAATGTCAAGACACTGTCCAAGAATTTGACCCAATTTCCTTGGAATTGACGGCAGATTACAAGTATCTCATGTGGAACGGAGGGGACCCGATACCCCAATGGAGTTGTTATGATTACAGACTGGAAAAAGATGGGCACATGGAAGGGTTTAGGCTCAATCACCACTTACCCTTCCCTCATAAACATGAACCTAGACCCATTGTAGAAGAAGATGGGAAGAATAAACACTTGAAAAAGTTTTTATGGCCTAAACCCATAAAAAGAATTTAAACATACTTTGTAACAACAGATGTACGGATATTATTTATATTACAAATATTTATATTATAAAATTATATTGTAACATGTAAAGATAATGTATAATAAAGTTATAGATCAAGTATTTTATAATGTAAAAAAAAAAAAAAAAAAAAAAATTTTTTTTTTTTTTTTTTTTTTTTTTACATCATACTATTCTTTACTCTAATATATCTTATCTCTATTATAACTTGATTATTAAATATATTATACTACTACAAAAAAAAAAAAAAAAAATTTTTTTTTTTTTTTTTTTTTTTTTTTTACATCATACTATTCTTTACTCTAATATATCTTATCTCTATTATAACTTGATTATTAAATATATTATACTACTACTACAAAAAAAAAAAAAAAAAAAAAAAAAATTTTTTTTTTTTTTTTTTTTTTTTTTTACCATTGTATTTGTATTTAAATACATTTTTCGTAGGTTATCATGCACATCCATCCAATGCATCGGTAAACGTTTCTGCTTCTTTATGGATCCCACTCACTACTCTATTGTCTTTTCAAAATCTTTTCAAAATCTAAAGATACATTCTTTCACTCCATTCAAAGACAATCCTTTATATGTCGACTGGACCCATGTTCCCATCCATCCACTCATTTTTGATATACATCTTCGAAATCCTCATCAAAATCATACGGTTCCACTGTTATTACACTATTTTCAGCACATTTTTCTACCCGTTCTCGAAAAGTATGTTTGTCTACCGACCCTTGTTATTTTGTTGGCTGTTCGCCGCCCATGCCCGAGTGGCATGCATCTTCATCTATTAAACCTGCACGTGTCGCATGATGATTATACGCATCTCTGTGGTCTCATGGAGTTGGAGTGTCGCTATGAAGCCTCGGATTGTATCATTACTTTAGAGTGTCCCTCCACTCTGTTTCTGGTGGCCAGTGACACACCCCTGTACTCGCCTACACATTTGTTTCAGGTGAAGCCCACGTTTTGCAAAATCTCCCTGCCAGAACACTCCTTTGACCTGATGATGCCTTTTCCTCAGAAAGAGGGTCAAACCTTGGCCTTTTCCACGCGGATCCTCCCTCGAGAATCGTCCTATGAAAAGGCTGTAGCCCACTTTAAGAGTGGTATCAATCTGCGAGACTATGTTTTGGTGAAAGACCTCCCCTTGGCACCCGGTCCAGCTTCCTGGTGTTTTTCGTTTTTCCAAAACCAGTCTCGATTTTTGCAATCTTTGTCATCGCCTCGCCACCACGTTTTTAGTACCTGGTATGAGCGATTTTCGCCTCGTAGCGAGGAGACAGGCATCTTTGAACCCTTTGATCAATACCTCATCCAGAGATGTCCGCATTTAAAGCATGTGTCGAGCCCCTTGCGTCATATACTCGCGTCTCCTGAACTCTGTTTACCCGTCTATTTTGCCCTGTGTAATGAGATGCAAAACTGCTATGATCCCGAGACGATAGCGGATCACTTGATGCAAATACAACCCGATTTTCGGTCGCTGGTCAAACCCCCTCCCGCAGAATCGAGCCAATTGACCCTGGAGACCATGGTGTATTGTGCATTCAAATGCAGCCAAGACCTACCTTTATTGGAAATGGGTAGGGGATGGGATTGGATTCTATAAGCCACTCAAACATTTTCAGAATTGAAACAACACCTTTGTGGGATCCAACAGAGATTTTTCCCCATCGTGAAAGGATCGAATCAGCTGTACAGTTGGGACCCATTGATTGATCAATGGGTGGAGCTAGAAGACGTCCAACATATGGAAACCGTTCTCCAGTTTATCTTACGGTGCATGATGTATTTTGAAGGATTTGAAAAATTACCACTTTTTCTGCAAAGAAAAATTCAAAAGCCGTTGGACTGGATCGAGTCTTGGGTGAAGGCGATCGAGAACGACTTGGAAGACTCAGAAACGATTGTATTTCACTCCTTTCCCCGAACGACACTCGCAGATTATTATGGTCTCAATGTACCTGAATATTACTTTTTCGATGAGAGTTTGGAAAAACGTTTACAAAGAATGAATGTATCGGGTTCCTAGCATGGGAAGCAACTGAACATTAAAATTAAGTATGGATTATTCCATCGATTGGATCAAACTGTCTCCGGACGATGACCCAGAACTCTTCTATAAAAAATTGTCATATCTATCTAAAGACAGGGTGAAAGGGTATGTAAAACAATTTAAAAAGTATGCAAAGTATTGGACTTTGTTGAGGTTTCAACAGGAAGTACTCCGACGACCGACCCTCAACGTCAGCATCACCTACAATAAACGATATGGTTGGCACATTTCATCTTGTTTAAGAAGTTTGCCACGGGAAAATACGGGGAGAAATGTATGTACGTGTAAGAAAGATTTCACACAACCCTTTTTATATTTTTACAAAGTAACACGAGAGGTGAAACAACCTTTTAAAGATAGATGTACAGTGTGTAAAGGTTACGACCCACGCTTTCCACAAATACAAAAAAAAAAAAAAAAAAAAAAAAAAAAAAAAAAAAAAATTTTTTTTTTTTTTTTTTTTTTTTTTTTTGTATTATGTATATATGTTTATGTATATATATTCTTTCAAAATAAAGTACATTTCTGATGGATTATAATTTCTTAGTTGAATGCATCCTGAATAACACGTTTCTTTCAGAAGCGGTTCAAGAGTTGGTTCATCGAACGAAAACATTAAATTTAATTACTACAGAATGGAAAAATGTTTTAGAAAACAGCGAAGTTTATAAAATTCATATGAGTGGGAGGGCTAAATACTCAAGAGGGCATACTGTTGCAAAAGAAAAAGCTGTTTGCAAAAGACTGGTATATAAAAATGAAATGTATACATTAATCATAGCAGGGGAGTGGTGCCTCTCAAAAAGTCCAAAAGGAGATTTTTCTGTAATTTCATGTGATTGTGAACCCTTGCAACTAATTGGTACCTCAATGCGAGAAAATGTTTTAGATAGATTGCACGATGGTGGTCGATTTTTTATACGTCGGTGTAACCCGCATTTGTGCATTGATTGTCGTACCATGCACAAAAAATTTAACGTTCCCATTGAAAAGCACAATTGGTGTGTAAAGAGCTTACGAGTTTTTGATGGACAACAAATTTCCTTCACATTTTCAAACCAATTACAGCACAGTTTACTTAAAATGGGTAGTTTTATGGGAATATTTCGTATGCAAATACATTCTCGTTTAACATTTGGCGAAGCCTATAAAATTAGCGGGATTGTGGACGAAATGATCATTTTTCAACATTCACTTTTATTACCTACTGGAGTAATGTGTTTAGAGGCTGCGGGGACATTACCCTGCATAGAATTTCCAGAGGAGAGTGTTACAGAAGAAGTTGTAACAATTGTAAAAAAAAAAAAAAAAAAAAAAAAAAAAAAAAAAAAGTATTTAAATGAAGCAGTGCGAGCTTTCAACAACCTCATTTTTACATGATGACAATGGTGCGAAGAAAGAGCTCTCCAATGAAATTTGAGAAGCATGATAAAATTCTGCAGTTGCAAAAAATCATAC
Source organism: Maratus speculifer (assembly GCA_964019185.1). NCBI lineage: Eukaryota > Metazoa > Arthropoda > Arachnida > Araneae > Salticidae > Maratus > Maratus speculifer. The sequence goes on from OZ025296.1 coordinate 358,740,284, forward strand.
AAGCAAAAAATGAGAAAATTCATCGCTTAACCAAAAAATGTAAAGAACTTTCAGATTTAAAAAATGAAAATATGCAACATTTTCAACATGAAATAGAAAAAAGAGATTTTGAAATTGTTTATTTAAAACAAGCTTTAAAGGATCATTTTATTCAAACCCAATTGCTTATTGCAAAGTTAATGAAAGTGCTAAGTTAATCAACTTGCTGATTGAAAAGGTTTGAGTATAAAAAGTAAATCTTGTATATATTGTCTGCTTCCATTATTTCTCTGTTATAAACAAGAAGAAATGGTTTTTTTTCATGATGAAATAGAGGTATTGAATAATCGGCTTATAGTTGAAAACATACATCTTAAAGAGACTGTTGAAACACTTAAGAAGAAACTAGATTCTTATGAAGGGGAAGTGAAAACCTTGCTGAGAAAAGTTTTACAATTATTGCAAGAAAAAGAAAAGAGGCTTGAGGAAGATTTGTGCCATTTAAGAAATACATCAATGTAAAAAAAAAAAAAAATTTTTTTTTTTTTTTTTTTTTTTTATATATTATGTTGTTTTATAATAAAGTTATTGAGTAAAGTATTTTAGTTCAACAAACGTAAAGATAAAATATTTATATTGTAAAATATATTTAAACATACATATTTATTGAAAAAAAAAAAAAAAAAAAAAATTTTTTTTTTTTTTTTTTTTCAATGATATTTAAGCATTTGAAGCATTCACTTTAAACAGTTTACATCTATTCATTTTTCACTTCAACTTGTTTCTTTAATAAAGGTCGTATGTCATGTTTTCAACTATTGCTTGTGTAGCAGTTCGATACAGCAATTCGTCTCCGGTTGAAGTCGTTGTTGTTTATGATTCCGAATACACAATATTTTCTAATCCAGCCGATTTTTACCTTTCTCCTCATGATGAATTGTTTGCCGTAGATCAAAATGCGTTAAGATTTTTGAAAGATCAAAATTTGAGATGTATAGTATTATATGAAAAAAGTTTTTTGAAGTATCCCTGCTGGCAATGTAAAAACAAAAAGTGTGCATTGACGATAGCATTTCTAGCTTGGCGAATATGTTTAAAACGAAAACGAGGAGTACCATTTAATCATGAAATGAGTACTTTAACTTTAACTTCTCCACGTACTCAAGAAATATTTGTGGCTGTGGAATTTGATGAAAAGAATAATCCTGTAAATGGATGTGCTGTTGCAGACAGCGGTTATCTTATTGGTGTTCCAAGTAAATGGCTTCCAATTGTAAAAGAATCTGGCACTGTACTGAGAGCTATAGGTTCGAAAACGGGTAAATGGTTAAAGGAACAAGTACAATACCCGATAAAAATAACACACGATATCTATTTAAATTACCCTTGTAAGGAGTGTGGTAAAAAATCTTGTCCTTTAGTAAAAGCTTTTTACGGTTGGAAACGAGAGGCAATTCTAGTTTCGTATATTGAACATTGAAAAAAAAAAAAAAAAAAAAAATTTTTTTTTTTTTTTTTTTTTTTTTTTAATAATAAAAATGTATGTTTAAATATATTTTACAATATAAATATTTTATCTTTACGTTTCTTGAACTAAAATACTTTACTCAATAACTTTATTATAAAAAAAAAAAAAAAAAAAAAAAAAAAAATTTCAAACATATAAAATTGTATGTTTAAATATATTTTACAATATAAATATTTTATCTTTACGTTTGTTGAACTAAAATACTTTACTCACTAACTTTATTAAAAAAAAAAAAAAAAAAAAAAAATTTTTTTTTTTTTTTTTTTTTTTTTTTTTTTTTTTTTTTTTTTTTTACAAAAGTCAAGTTATAAAAATCTTTGTATAACATGAGTTTATTTCAAAATTTGATACATGATTCCTCAGTACGTTTTATTGCTTCCATTGTGATGGGTCCAACAGCGTCCTCCCATCAATCAGAGGATGCGGGTATGGAAATTTCGTTTCAATTAGATCCAGCAATACAAGTAGAATCCTCTGATACTTCATCTGATGAATCAACCGATGTAGACTTGACAGACTTTATGGAAATGGAAAATGCAAATTTGGATACTTTAATGGATTCGAATGTCACGATCGATTCAGATGAAGAGAATGATATATCGTCTTCTAGATTGTTAGTTTTATGTCTACAATACTTAATGGATATAGAAGATTTTTATTTACAATACGAACTACCATCTAATATTTTAGATTTTTTATTAGCAGACAATAATCCACACGAAGAAAAACACCCAGTGCCGGAAAATATTTTAAATTTTTTTCCAGTTGTAAAACTAGATCAGAAACAACTTTCTGAAAATGGTGAGTGCTCCATATGTTTAGAAGAGTTTCAATGTGACGGTAAAGCATTAATCCTTTCCTGTAATCATTATTTTCATGAAGCATGTATAAAAAGGTGGTTTCAAGAACAAAATTTTTGTCCAATCTGTAAACAAGAAGTTTGTTGATCATGGAATTTGCAAAAATATCTGATTCTCTAAATACTTACGATTCGCCAGAAACATTTTACAAAAAACTCTCTCGTATGTCAATACAACATTTAGAAGAAGAAGCTAAAAAATTTAATCAGTATGCTGAACTGTCCCAAATTTTAAATTGTTACCTAATAATAAGAAAACATCCAGAAATGAAAATGGAAATGAGTTTTGATAAAGGTGGCTGGTGTGTTAAGAACTGTAATAGAATAAATTTGAATTTTGAACCATGTCTGCAGGATGAGGTTGAAATTTTAAAGGTTGTTAAAACTGAGAAAAATTAATTAAAAAAAAAAAAAAAAAAAAAAAAAATTTTTTTTTTTTTTTTTTTTTTTTTTTTTTTTTTTTTTTTTTTTTTTTTTAGCCTCCGATGCTATTTCTTTCAGACAAGCTAAAAAGTGTCGTCTCCAAAAATTGTAGCCCACTTTTTCTTAATCTGAACATTAAAACGACACATTCATGTAATTTTATTGTTAAAATGCATTTCATTTTTATCGAAGTGAATAAAAAAAGTGTTTAAACTAAAGAAAAAATCCATTTTTTAGGAATCGAGTCACTGAAGAAGTAGCACGTCACATTGTATCTCTTTATTATTCTACAATTCCAATGTCTCAGAGAGAAACAGTTAATCATTTGGGTATTTCCCGTTGTTCTGTTTGCTATTGCATTAATAAATACAAGAAAAATGAAGTTAGTTCATTGCATTCCAAATGGGGTCATCCTTCTAAACAACCTCAAAAAAAAAAAAAAAAAAAAAAAAAAAATTTTTTTTTTTTTTTTTTTTTTTTTTTTTTTTTTTTTTTTTTTTTTTTTTTTTTTTTAGCCTCCGATGCTATTTCTTTCAGACAAGCAAAAAAGTGTCGTGTCAAAAATTGTGGTCCACTTTTTCATAATCTGGACATTAAAACGACACATTCATGTAATTTTATATTTAAAATGCATTTCATTTTTCTCGAAGTGAATAAAAAAGTGTTTAAACTAAACAAAAAATCCATTTTTTATGAATCGAGTCACTGAAGAAGTAGCACGTCAAATTGTATCTCTTTATTATTCCTCAATTCCAATGTCTCAGAGAGACATTGCTAATCAATTGGGTATTTCACGCCGTTCTGTGTGTTATTATATTAATAAACACAAGAAAAATGAACTTAGTTCATTGCATTCTAAACGGGGTCGTCCTTCTAAACGACCTGTATCGAAAAAGAAAGTTTGTAAAGCAAAACGTGAAAATATGCGATCCAAAAGGAAAAATCCAAATTTCCTTGCTCAAGAAGCAGAAGCAAAGAAAACTACTCGAAAACGTAAAAAATGTCTTACAAACGTAGTAGAATCTTCTTCTATTGTTAAAAAACCGAAATTTGAGATTGATCTTAATCTGTTATGTGAACAGCCCGGCTTTCAAAAATTATCAAATCAATTTTTCAGAGCTGTAGCAGATGGTCCTAGCCATCCATGTTATTGTTGCGATCGATTGTGGTTTAAAAATTCTTTGCGATCTGTTTCAAAATCGCTCCTGATCTCTAAAGGAGCCAGTCAGGAGTTTATACGTAAAATATTTTATAAAGATATTGGTGATAGAGGTAACTTTTGTAAAACATGTGTTGACAGCATGCTAAAACTTAAAATACCCGAGTTCGCTATAAGTAACGGCTTTGAATTCCCTGAAATCCCAGATTGCTTAAAAAATTTAAGTCCGTTAGAAGAACGACTCGTAGCGTGCAGGATACCTTTTATGCAAATATATGCAGTCCATGGGTGCCAATTCAAATTAAAAGGTTCTGTTGTAAACGTACCTATTCAGTTAGATTCCACTGTTAATATGTTACCTAGAAACCCAGATAACAGTTTTACAGTTCATTGCAAACTTAAAAAGAAACTTACAATGAAATCTGATTACATGTACGAGATCATTTGTCCCAACAAAGTGTTTCGAGCCGCTGAGTATTTACTTCAACAGGATCTTTATCAATCTTTTAAAATCGAGTTATCTCAAAATTGGATGAAATCATTTCAAGAAAAAGAGTTTGACATGGATAAATTAATAATGGAGTTTGAAGAAGACGAAGGTGAGGAAACTAATGACTGTGAAATAAATTTTTCAGATACTCAGACTATGATTACAAGTGACCACGGCATCTGTTTAGCTCCCGGGGAAAATAAAACTCCCACTTCGCTAATCTACGACCAGTGTGCTGAAGAATTGTCCTTTCCCACAATATATTGTGGAAAAGTTAGATACATTAAAACAAATCCCAGCTATACTAAAATAGCCAACTCAGAAATTCGAAGATCCGATCGACGAGCAGCTCGCCCAGATCATTTGTTATATGCGTATAGCAAGTTTAATCACATACGACTCGTAAATGCCATCCAAATTGCCATACGGGGAAAGAAATTATTGGGAGAGTCTCTTACTGCTGAAAATCTGCTCGATGAAGATTGTGTGAACCAGATGGTAGACCACAATTATGGATACAAATTTTTAAAAAATATTAAAAATGCTCCGGCTCATTGGGAAAATGAAAAAAAACGGGTTTACGCAGCCATACGACAATGGGGGATACCCACATTATTTTTAACTATGTCTGCTGCGGAGCCACATTGGTTTGAATTAATGCAAACATTGTCATTAAATGTAGATCATCACATTTTAACAAAAGAGGAATTTCAAGATAGAACTAAATTTACAGACCAAAAGAAGTATGAACTTTTACAAAAAGACCCTGTTACCTGTGCACTCTATTTTAATTACAGATTTCGTGAACTTATGAAAATTTGGAAAAATAAATATGGAGCTTTTTTCCACTACAAAATTAAACATTTTTATTACAGAATCGAGTTTCAACACCGCGGTAGTCCTCATGTACACATGTTATTATGGCTCGAGAATGCTCCCATTTATGGTAAAGACTCTGTTGAATCATGTGAAAAATTTGTAGAAGAAATGATGACATGTAGTATCAACAATCCTTTCATTGATTATCAAAAACATCGTCACACTGCCACATGTTACACAAAAAAGGGTAAATATGAAGGGTGTCGATTTCAAATTCCATACTTTCCCATGGATAAGACTAGAATTTTAGATCCTTTTAATGACCGTGACCCACGTTCTAAGAATCTAAAGAGCGAATATCAATCTATATATGACTATTTATCTACACTGGACTGGAAAAATAATAAAATGACGTTTGATCAATTCTTGAGTTCCTTAAATCTTACGTTAGACCAATATATTCTCATCCTCAAATCTGGTATAAATAGGACCACCGTTTTCTTAAAACGTGATGTGAATGAAATCATGGTGAATAACTACAACCCTCTAATTTTAAATTTGATGAGATCTAACATGGATATTCAATTCATCACGAATGGATATGCATGTGCTGCTTATGTGGTAGATTACATCAATAAATCACAACGAGGCATGTCAAAATTACTTAAAAAATGCATTAGCGACAGTAATCAAAAGGGATCTGGTGGTCTTAGAAGTCTCCTGAGAGAATTGGCAAATACATATTTAAATGCCTCTGAAGTATCAGCTCAGGAAGCTGCTTGGAGTCTTTTAGAATTACCGATGAGTAAATTATCAGTTAATGATATCTTTATACCTTCCTTTCCACCTAAAGATCGAGTTCGAATAGTTAAAGATATAGAAAAATTAAAGGATTTACCTAGCAATTCTACGGATGTTTACGAGTGGTCTATATTTGATAAGTATGTTAAAAGACCCACAGCTTTTGAAGATTTATGTTTGGCGGATTTTGCCACAGGCTATGAATTTGTAAAAGTTGGAAACGCAACTATGAAACTTATGGATGAAAATGTATACATGAAAGAAAGAAAAAGTTATCGAAAAGTTCTAAGATGCGTTAATTACAAAAAACCTGTCGATCCCGATCAATTTTACAGAGAGCAACTCACATTATTCATGCCGTGGCGAGATGAAATGGGGGATATTTTAAATAAAAATATCGAATTACTCTATAATGAAAACAACTCAATTATTGAATTGAATAGACAAAAATATCACAATCTAGATTTGGAAGTAGAACAACTAGAAGAAAAAATTGAGGATGAAGACGATAGTGGGGATGAGGCCGAAATTAAGAATGAAGGCAATGATTCTTGGATAGATACTGCCCCAATAGAATTTGAAGACGATTTAAAAGCCGATATTCAACGCGATTTAGACGATAGTTTTGGAAAAGAATTTAGTACATTTAAAATTACAAGCCGATGGGAAGATAGTCTGTATCGAAAGAATATTCGAAAAGCAAACGAACGACAGTTCGATATTTTAAAACATATTATGTATTTGGAATTCACCCATTCTACACCCTATACTATATTTATAACGGGACCAGCGGGTTGTGGTAAATCTTATCTCATCAGCATTTTGGAACAAACCTTAATCCGAATGTATGAAAAAGCAGGTGACGATCCATCTGACTTAACTGTTTTAAAGGTTGCACCGACAGGAAAAGCAGCTTACAACATCAAAGGTTTGACTTTACATAATGCTTTTGCTTTACCTACGAAAATGAAACCCCCTTTGCTTGATCTCTCACCCAGTACACTAAATGACTATCGAACGAAGTACAAAAATCTAAAAACTATCATCATTGATGAAATATCTATGGTTTCTTATACCATGTTTAATTGTGTAAGCCAGCGTATGCAACAAATAATGGGTAATGACAAGCCATTCGGAAATGTAAATGTTTTATGTTTTGGAGATTTTAGACAGCTACCCCCTGTAGCAGGCACGCCTGTGTACATAGTTCCACAAAGTCATGCCATAGATCGTTTGGTAGGTAATCCACTGTGGGAACGTTTCCAATTGTATGAATTGACTGAAATTATGAGACAAAAAGAAGATATGTCCTTTGCTCAGTGTCTCAATCGTGTGGCCGACGGAACGATGACGCAGGAAGATATTGCTTTAATTAAAAGTCGTATTGTTAAAAATCCAGCAACTATGCCCTCTTCACCGATACACTTATTCCATAAAAATGCCGATGTAGATGAATATAACGCTTTCAAAATTTCTCAAATGAATACAGAAAGTTATATTGTTGAAGCTCATGATTGTGTGACAGGGAATGGGAGTTATTTGTCCAAAAAAGCTATATTACGAAAGGTCCATAAAATGAAACGGATGGATACGGCTAATTTAGCTTCTAAAATTACTCTTAAAATAGAAGCTAAGTACATGCTCGTTTTCAATCTGGATACCATGGACGGACTTGTCAATGGAGCGATGGGTGTACTTAAAAAAGTGGAATGGGGTCAAATAAAAAATAGAAAACAGCAAGCCATCAAAACTTTGTGGATGGAATTTGATGATGAAGAAATTGGTAAGAATTTACGAAGACAACAAATGAAATACATGATAAAAAATCACATCAATACGCGTTGGACACCCATCATACGTCTACGAAAAATCATTTACAGTACTAAAAATTGTCCACTGAGTGTATGTCGCGAGCAATTCCCTATTGTAGTATCGGAAGCTCTTACTATTCATAAATCTCAGGGAGCTACTTATAAAGAATGTGCGGCACATGTTGAAAAGAAAATGAAACGCAGTCTTTTGTATGTAGAATTGTCTCGAGCGACACGAGCCGATGGATTGTATATTATAGGTGAATTTGAACCCCCTAAACCCCCTCATGAAAACGATCGCCTTACGGCTGAGCTTGCGAGATTAAAGTCATCTCCAGTACAACCACATTATCAGTTTCTTCACCATCGCGATGATTTTGCAGGAATACAGTTCATATATCATAATGTGCAGGGTTTGGTAACTCATCATGAAGATATTTTAGCAGATCCGTGTTTTAGACAGAGTGATTTGATACTCCTAGCTGAAACACATTCAATTCCTACAGATAACTTTGAAATACCTGGATTTGAAATAGCAGGTGGAATCTTTAGTAACGGATTTAGTCGAACACGTAAAAACAGAGGGGTTATGACATATATTAAAAGTGATTTAATAGATAGAAATAAAAAAAATATAACTGTTGAAAACGATTATGTTCAAATCTTAATTACATATATATTGAATAATGTAAGATTTGCAGTTTGTTATGCAAATCCAAGAGCTAGTACTGAAGAAATACTGTTAGAAATTATCGATATCATGTCTGTCGACGAAGATCTAAAAACAGTACTAGCAGGAGATTTTAACGTTGATTTCAATAGTCAGGAAGGAAAGGATTTTATCGAAGCGATCAGACATGTCGGTCTAGAATTGAGAACAAATCCTAAACATTATACAACACAAGGACATACCACGATTGACGCAATCTTTTCAAATAAAGGAATGAGAGCTGGTGTATACATGACGACTTACAGTTATCATATGGCCCTTTATGGAAGAATTGATTTAAAAAAAAAAAAAAAAAAAAAAAAAAATTTTTTTTTTTTTTTTTTTTTTTTTTTGATAAATCATATTCAATTTTTTTTTTTTTTTTTTTTTTTTTTTTTTTTAGAATTTAAATTGAAATAAAAATTTAAATAGAATTTATATCGGAGGCGAAATTGAATTCTGCAGTGGCAGAATCTAAATTCAACTTGTTTTTTTTTTTTTTGAGAATTTAAATTCAAGTAAAAATTTAAATAGAATTTAAATCGGAGGCGAAATTGAATTCTGCAGTGGCAGAATCTAAATTTAACTTGTTTTTTTTTTTTTTTTTTTTTTTTTTTTTTTTTTTTTTTTTAACTCTCTTTCCATATAAATCAGACACAATGAGACCTACAATTGTCTTCACATACAAACAAGTAATCATGGAGGATGACTATTCGGCACTCGTTAAACGAATTCTTCAGGATAAAACATTGTCTCATCATGTCAAAAATTTAATGCAAACAGAAGCTTCAATCTATTCGAATCCTCCTACTTTGAATCTTATAACGGAAAACTGGTCAACCAACTTGACTCAGAACCCTCATTTTCAAAACTTTCAATTTGATCCTGCACATAAACATGATCCGAACAATTTATATGGTTACGAAACATCTACAACATCCATTTTTCATGTTCTTATAGCGGGATACTGTCGATTTTCAAAACCTTATGCGGGACAAAAAAAACCAATGCAATCTGTTATTTTAAGCAATTGTGCACCATTGTCTCAAATAGCTCGGATGATGATCCGTGATTTAGGAGACAATCTTCTTATTTCGGATGAGTTTAAATTTTCCTTCGTTCCCACCTGTACGCTTTCTAGTTGTGTTTTTTGTAAAGATTCTGCGAAAAAAATGAAAGCGTTTGCTGATTACTTTCCAATCACAAAATCTCAGACCTGTGTTACTCGTACAAAAATATTTGATGGTAAAGAAGTTGTGAATCGATTTCAGAATTATATTATTGACATTTTTCCAAACACATGTATCGCCGTTCTGCATTTAACTATTGATCGGCGGTATCATTACACAGACAAACATACAAAAGAAAAATTTCATCGTATAGGAGGTATCATTAACGTTGCGACGTTCTGTCAGGAAGAGATTTTCAATTCGACGAGATCCGTTCATTTGGGTGACTTGTCTGATATTGAGTTATACAGTCAAATGTCCACCCTCCCTGAGGAAAAGAATCCCAAACAGAAGAAAAGTGAAGACATTGATCCTCAGGATAAATCTTATAGTAAAATGTACAAGTCGAGTGTAGATTATACCGCCATCACCATGGACGATATGGATGCGTGCCATTCCACTTTAGATGGAAATCAAACCCCCGAAGAAGAAATGAATGCGTTAGATGAACGAGACGATACATCCCTCCTTTGTGAGGAAGACCTTTTTGCTGCAGAGGGTGACACTTTTGAATTGAAAACGGTACCCGATAGCGAGGATTTCTTTTCGATTGAAAGCGAAAGTAAAGTCAAAAGACCGCGGTGTGAAGAAAGTTTTTTGTCAATTGATTAAGGGAAAACCACATATCAATAAACAAGGTATGGATGACACTGATGGTGAGGATTTAAACATGCGATACAATCAGTTGACAGAGGAAAATAGACAGTTAAAAGAGTCTCTGGAAACACTCAAACAGAAATGTGACATGTACGAGGAGGAAGTTAAAACCTTGTTAAGAAAAATTGTAAAGTTGCTCGAAGAGAAAATAGAGAGACTCGAACAAGACTTGACATTTCTACAAAACTGAAAAAAAAAAAAAAAAAAAAAAAAATTATATTGTAAAATATATTTAAACATACATATTTAAAAAAAAAAAAAAAAAAAAAAAAAATTTTTTTTTTTTTTTTTTTTTTTTTTTTTTTTTACAAAATTTTAGTGCACATTGCCCTGTGCTCTTCATTCAAGTCATTTGACTCCTCTACTCGATAACTGTACTTACGGTCAGGGGATATAATTAAATGATGGTGACTTGGAACATTGTTCAAAATGCTTTCTGTTGCTAACCAAGTCAAATGTGGATTCACTAGTCGAATGTAAAAATAATAACATTCCAACAGTGTAATTTCATACATTAGTGTATTTTTACAAGCAAATTCACTTGCCAATTTATCCATTTCCTTGACAATTTCTTGATAATCTGCTGAATCTACAAATATTTCGATTCCTTTAAAACGAATGTTTAATGGAATCAACATGCGTTGACCGCTCAAAAAATAGAGGTAACCGTATTTTTCTTTATTTTGTAACAATTTCGAAATGTATTTTCTCGCGACATTTTTAATTTTTGAGTGACTGATTAAATCGAGAGTGACCAGTTGGTCCACTGGATAATTTCCAGCAAATTTTTTTACAAAGCTCATCTCTCGACTCAACGATTCCGTTTCATACATTTCCTTTAACAAATCATCTACAGGTAAAATGCACGTTGCCAGTTTTTCATACATCTTTATTTCTTTTTCTCGGCAATATTCGATAGAAAAAAGGTACTACCCAACTGAGTACCCAGGCGACTAAAATAATCCCAATCCCATACACGACATAGGATACCCATGGAAAAAGGGTTTCTATACCCGACCATACACCAGAGCGCAAATTTTCTGCAAAATGAGTGAGTGCATCTGCCACCGTGGGGCGTTGACATTGCATCAACTCGTTTTCATCGCACGCTACCTCATCGCAAGAACAGAGTTTACAGCAAGAGTCTTCATTTTCTTCATCAAATTGGTCACATGTGTTTTGATACTGCTTCCATCCGTCGCAATAGGGTATGTTATCCAACCTTCCTGGTTGACAACAACTCAATTCGCGTACCTTGCAAACAGTTCCATCTGCCTTTTTCTTAAAACATCCCGAATTGGACTCGATATAATTCCAAATACTTGATACCCCTACACCTACTGCAGAAGTGACACCTGCGACCGCCAAAGTTTTTTTATTGAAAAGATGTTGAACGACCTGCTTGAAATCTTTTCTCTTTTGAACGAGTGCTCTTACATCATTTTCGGATTTTGCTTTCGTTTTAAAGGTTTCAAATTTTTTGTGAACTTTTTTAGGTCGATAAAGTGTATAACGTTTTTTCATGTTGTGCTTGATTCAGTAAATACAAGTAGATACTATGGAAGAAACTAAATGTATTTTTAAAGGAAAGAAATCTCGCTGTCGCAGTGAACCAAGAAAGGATTTACCTTTACTCATATGTCAACAGCATCTGAAACAGTATTATGGATTAGAAGTGGGTTACGAACAAATTGATGGTGTGAAACATGTGTCCTTTACCGGTGGTTTTCTAAGACCCATTTTTGGTTATAGCACCTTTAGCAGAAATGAAGTCATTATTCCAACAAAACATTTTTTGGATTTAAATATTCATACAGAAGACAAGGATACGAAAGACAGCGAACTTTTAGAAAGATTTACTTTAAATAATCGTATTGTAGAAACGCTTCGTGAATATGCAAATGATTATCCCGATACTATGGATCATCGGCATGTAGTCGAAATGTATCGAAATTTTGTAGCAGATGAAAATGCGGATACAGACCCAATACATACGGAAAATTTGCCTGTATTACAAGCCATAGTGGAAGCTCGGAAAAAACATTCAGAAGTGTTTATTCGAAATCAACCCGTCAGTAGAACTTTAAAAGATAATTTATTGTATACAGATAAACAAATGGCCGTCAGTATTATTGATATGAAATTGTCCAAAAATTTTCAATATCTGTTAAACAATATCTTATATTCTGAATTTAAAATTCAAGCATACGGTACTTCCTATTTGGATATGATACCATTTAATACCACTTTTATACCAAATGTCGGCTTGGTCGCTACAGAAATGATTGTGCATCCTTTATACTTAGTCATTGAGGGAAGGTCTTCTGGTAGTCCTATATATTACAATGCTCATGTGGGTTTAATACCAAAAACGATACAACCATTCAAGTATACAGTAAAAGATGTACCAAAACAATACACCCTGAATGAAGCTTGGAAAGGTGGTACCCTCTGTTAAAAAAAAAAAAAAAAAAAAAAAAAAAAAAAAAAAATTTTTTTTTTTTTTTTTTTTTTTCAAATATATTGTATAACATAAATATTTTATCTTTACATCTGTTGAATAAAAATATTTTACTTCATAACTTTATTATAAAATATCTTTGTTATTAGATAGCAATGTTCTCTTAATTTATGTTTTTTTATTGGAACATAATAAGTTTTAAATATCTTCTTATATAAACTATTTGATAACAATAATTTATACATGCGTTTTGAGAAAACACAGCAAGGTACTAAATACAATATTGAAAAATCAGGTGCATATTTAATAAATGTTTCAAGAATTCTTACAGATAAATTTCTGCAAGCATGGATCCCTATCCATACATTAAATGTGGATGATATTGATTCAAATATTTCATCGTGTATATTACATTCTATAAAATCACATATATTCATTTTATTTAGTAGATTAATACCCATGTATCTATTTAAATCAAGACAAGTCATTTTAAAGTTTAAAAAATGTATACCACATGCGTTTCCTGAACATATATTGAGTATTCTTTTGTTATCATTATTTATAATATTGAATACAGATAATGTCTCTGAATACTCTTTTTCTAAAAATTTTTGAGGAAAATGGTGCTTATTGAACATATTTATTAAATAGTTGACAGTAATATTTACAGAATCATTTAATATAGTTAAACTCTGTAAAATAAAAGTTGTTAGACAATTACAGTCCATTTCAAATGACTCATGTTTCAAGTCAAATCCCATATATTCTCTCAAAGATAACTCAAAATGCAATTTGACATCACGTTTTTTATATTCTTTAGACAAATAAAAAAAAATTATAAGATATTTTATAATGGGATGCATATTATACAGGTACGTTATGCCTACAATAAGATAGTACATATCACCTTGGAATATAATTTCCTTTTTCGTTTCACATTTTATTAAATTTTTTAACAATTTATGATATTTAGCTGAATGTAACAAATCTTTAAATCCATTTCTGATTGAATCTATGTTTTCTAAAATAGATGTATAACATAATGAATCTACATTTTCTACAATATTTTCAAAAAAGTCATAAAATTCATTAATATTTCTGTATACGATTAAATCCATTTTTATAGTACTTTTTAAAAATAATATATCCTCCAAAAGTTATATATGCGTTAAAAAAAAAAAAAAAAAAAAAAAAAAAAAAAAATATTATTATTATTATTATTATTATTATTATTATTATTATTATTTTTTTTTTTTTTTTTAGATATATATAGAGCATTTATTCAGTCTTTCAATCTTTTCCGTGCCCAACATGAATGAGTTGTCAAATTTCAACGCGTCAGAATCGTTCCCTTTTTTTGATTTACCCGACTTGGTGATCAGCAAAATATTAAAAGAATTTGTCCCAGTAACCGATAAAGCGGAAACGTTGTCTCAGATGCCAGAGTTTGAACCGTACATTTCCCGAAAATGTATGTGGTTTCAGTCAACTCTCAAATTGTTTCACCTCACAAAATCTATAAAACTTGGATGGTATGTGGATCCAGATAATATACATAATCGATACTATCTTTCCGTGGATTACTTTAATTTAAACTTTACAATTCATTCTTTTTGTTCAAGATTTTCAGGTGTTCCCACAGTCCAGCATACTGAAAAATTGTACCGTCCTCCTTCCAGCGTCCAAGCGGTTGTAGAAAAATTTAACAGTTTTGGTCTCTTCCCAGTAGAAGAGAATGAGGTTCTCATGTATCATTGGTCTACTCAACATCCTTATAGAGATATCTTTTTCTGGGTTAACCGTTCATTCAATGTGGTTCGCGCATCATTTTCTAACAAGTTGTATCCATTGCAGCAGGACATGTGTCGAATATTTAATGATTTAATGCATCATCATAAAGTGTTACTAGTCATCAAAGAGGATTTATCTTTAGAGATTTGTTGTGAAACATGTGGAGATTTAAGTTGTATACATGAAAAATGTGAATGCACGCTGAAAAATAATTATAATTATAATCTTTTACCTTTAATTTTTCATCCATGCGATAAAATGAATCCTGCTGATTTTTATAAATGCAAATGTAGGATGGCTAGTTCGAGATTCATATATGCAGTATCCAAATTGACATTTACAGAATTTGAGAAAGAGAATGTACTGGTACACAATAACCATTTTATTAAAACGTTGACGTTAATAAATTATAATATCATTTCGACGTGGAATAAGACTGATGAAATAAATACCCCTGATAGAAATATGCGCTGGATCAATTTATTTTTACGAATGCCTTATAAATATAAATTACCTTTGTCATAAAATATAGATGGATTATTTGTGCATGAAAAAAAAAAAAAAAAAAAATTTTTTTTTTTTTTTTTTTTTTTTTTTTTTTTTTTTTATGGCAGGTATATAAAGTTTATTATGTCATCGTATACATCTTTCCTTCAAGCCATATTTGGTAGCCATTACACTCTCCACGCTCCGTACATTTACGGATTGCATCTCTATTGTTTATTTGTCATCACATTCGTTCTTTCTTTGTGTGTTTACAGTCTTATCGGCTATCAAGACATTTGCGACCGCACTTTTCAAGAACGGGTTCATCTTTTGCGCGTAAAATATGCCTCCACTCAACGTCCCGGCTATGATTAATCCCATTCTCGAGAATTACGATACTCACGTCAATCATTTTATTCTTTTTTTACGCGATCGACTGCAATGTCGACTCGTCTATTTAGGACCCAACATTGTACGGCAACATATTCTTCAAAAAACTGTGTATGCCTGCTCCGTTTATTGTAAACCCAAAAAATATTTAAAAGATGTCTTTCCCATCATGATTGGTTCCCAGTTGGATTTGGCTATTCGCCATCGCGGTCTTCAATCCTTTGAAACGCCTCTGCATTGTTCAGAGTGTCAAGAAGTGGACATTGGCCGCGGGTTTTTCATTATTAATGGTTTTTTGCGACACATTCCATATTTTTATACCAACGATCCCATCAACACCCATGTGATTCAAAAAAAAATTGTTCGTGTGTATGCTTACAATGCGCAAGATCGGGGTAAAGAGCTGAGCTATTACGTCGCCAACACCCCAGAACGGCGGTATGGGGACGTTGTGGTGGTCCATAATGATGGGCGCGAAACCTCGGATGACCCCCATTTTTTTTCGCACTGCCCTTATCCCGTTCATTTAACGGCTTATATGTCACACCTGTATCGCCACAATGTTTTTGATATCGATCATTTAGGGAATAAGATGGTCGTCAGTCCGGGGCATTTATTGACCAAACTGTTTATCAAATATCTGTACGGGCCGCTCCGGGCCGAGGACTGGAAACTCATTAAATCGCGCACGGCCCTCATCCGTCATTCTATTGATTCGGGTTGCTTGTTGCATGTCTTGTCCCGGAAAACCGTTTATTTTAAGGAAGGGAGATCGGCCGGGAAAATGACCAATGAACCCCACGAATCTCATCGTGAAATTGGATCCAATGGGGAAGTTTTTATTGAGAAGAGTATGGGTTGTTATCGGGAAATTTCCACTCAGACCTATCCCCTGAATCCCTTTTTACTGTACCTGATTGTGCGACAAATGTCCAACAAGGTCAATCACGCTACGCTGGATCCCTACCATCCCAGTCAGGAAGGCTGGTTTTGTAAATTGGGTGTGTTTGACACGAAGAATGTGGGGCGTATGAATACCATGGTGCGTGAGACGATCGTGTCCACTTGCGAGGATTTGGATCCTGTCTACCACGACCCTACGTTTTGGGACACGTTGCAATTGGTACCCGAAGCCAACAGTCTCTACTATGTGGTGGTCAATGAGGCGTGTATTCCCGTCACCCCAGCCTCTTTTCTAGCTCTCAATCTCCTCGCATTGAAACGCACGTTTCAACACATTGAATGTTATGCGCGGGACAAATTTATTGTGATTCGCTACAAGATGGGGTTGCTGATGAAAATATTACCCGAAACCGATATTTGGGTGACCCCTTACGATGAACTCTATTGGGCGCGTCTGTGTTTTCAAATCGAAGATAAAAACGACCTGATGGAGCGGTGGCCCGTCCAGTACAGTTACTTTGTTGATTTAAATCCTTATTTTCACCATAATGCTTTTTTAAAAAACATTTTAGCCTTTAATGCGCTCAAAAATGCCGTGTTGGCGACCACATCTCAATACGCGCTCTATTTTATGGACAGTGTCTCGACGTACCGCCGAGCACCCACAGCCGATCATCGACCCCTCATGGAACCCGTGGCCGATGGCGTCTCGCCTCATTTTGTGGTTCTGTTGCCCCACATTGTGGTGACCTATATGAGTTTTTTAGGATTGACGCAAGAAGATTGCATTGTCAAACGCGAAGATTTTCGGGGGTTTGATTGTTTTCGGTTTTATACACTGCGGCTGAAAGTGAAAGCCACCACCTGGGTGAAATTTTATCCCGTGCACGGGGACGTGGACGCCGAATCCAATTTACTGGGGACCCTCATCAGTGGCGCACCCTTGCAAGTCGAGCCGTACTCGATCCACGTGCGCACGCATCCCGTGTCTCCGTGTGAGATTCGTTTAACCTTTTCCAAATCCCCCTTTCGGATCGTACAACATTATTTAACCGAGGACAAACTCATGATTAGCGTGGAACAGGAACATGTGAGCAGTACCGGAGATAAATTGTGTAGTTTACACGGTCAAAAAGGCGTGATTCGGGTCATGTCCCGACTGCCTCGGTTAGATGGCCATGTGGAACCCACCTTAATCATCAATCCGTATTGCATGTTTCGCATGACCACCGGCCAACCGTTAGAAGCCTTGCATTTGGGAGGCGGCCGCGATGCGCTCACGGTCCATAATTCGGAGGGACGACTCATGAAAGGGGCCTCTGCCTTGTATGGTAAAACTTTTTATTTTGTCGTAGTCTATTTTAGTTGTGAACACATGTACGCGCCCGATATGTGGGTCATGGACAAAGTCATTCTTCAACCCGTCAAAGGACGGAGTCGACAAGGGGGCATGAAACTGGGCAATATGGAAGTGAATGCTTTACGGGGCAATGGCATTGCCTGTTGCTTTGAAGAAAAATTTTTCGAAGACGGAGACCGAGTGCCGGTGGCAGGCCGACCCACGGAAACGGTACCGCAAGCCATGTGTTTGGTCACGCACGATTTAGCCTATTACAAATGTTTTTTAGAATATCAAAGCTCGCCCGCGCTTCAAATCCGTTCAAAACGCTGAATGCACCGTGTTTATTTTTTCTAATGAAATGGGTCATTTGCACACTTTTTTCTAATGGAGAGGGTGTTAAGCTCTTAACACCCTCTTCATTAGAAAAAAGGAAGCAAATGACCCATTTCATTAGAAAAAAAAATGGCCTCCAAATAAAGAAATAAACTGTCATTTGAACACGTTTCGGGTTCAAAATGGATCAAAAATTGGAAAAAAGGGGGTTCGCCAAAAACGGATAAATGGGTGAAGCACCTTCAACAGGGCAATAACAAAATGTAAGGCGGGGAAAGGCAGGTGGGTTGACAAAAAAATATGAGCAAAAGTGGTAAACGGCAAAAAGAATGGAGGGAAAAGGTTTTCAAATGGCAAAAAGAATAAAGCAAGTGTGGCAAACGGCAAAAAGAAGGGAAGGAAAAAGTTTTAAAATGACAAAAGAATAAAGCAAGAGAGGCAAACGGCAAAATGAATGAAAGAAAATGTTTAAAAATAGCAAAAAGAAAGAAGCAAGTGTTGAAAACGGTAAAAAACACTGAGCAGAGAGGTGTTTTGAAAAGGGAGAAAAGTAAAAAGTACGAAGCAAGTGTTGAAAACGGTAAAAAGCACTGAGCAGAGCGATGATTTGAAAAGGGAGAAAGATAAAAAGTGTGAAGCAAAAGTTCAAAACGGCAAAAATCACTGAGCAGAGAGGTGTTTTGAAAAAAGAAAGAGGTAAAAAGAACGAAGCAACTGTTGAAAACGGTAAAAAGCACTGAGCAGAGAAGAGTTTTGAAATGGGAGAAAGGTAAAAAGCGTGAAGCAAAAGTTCGAAACGGCAAAAAGATTGGAGGAAAAAAGCTTGAAAATTGCAAAAAGCATGAAGCAAAAGTTCAAAACGGCAAAAAGATTGGAGGAAAAATGTTTGAAAATTGCAAAAAGGATGAAGCAAAAGTTCAAAACGGCAAAAAGATTGGAGGAAAAATGTTTGAAAATTGCAAAAAGGATGAAGCAAAAGTTCAAAACGGCAAAAAGATTGGAGGAAAAATGTTTGAAAATTGCAAAAAGGATGAAGCAAAAGTTCAAAACGGCAAAAAGATTGGAGGAAAAATGTTTGAAAATTGCAAAAAGGATGAAGCAAAAGTTCGAAACGGCAAAAAGATTGGAGGAAAAATGATTGAAAATTGCAAAAAGTATGAAGCAAAAGTTCAAAACGGCAAAAAGATTAAAGGGGAAAATGTTAAAAAAAAAAAAAAAAAAAAAAAAAAAAAAATTATTATTATTTTTTTTTTTTTTTTTTTTTTTTTTTTACTAATTAAAATACGTTTGCTTAGGGCCATAATGCTCACTTTAAGAATCAAGAAACAAATCATCAAAAGAAAGTAAATGTATTCATTAAAATGGATTGTAGCTAGAAGAATAATTCAATTAACAAAATCAGAAAAAGATTTGACTTCATTAAAACTACCCGTTACTCTACTAGAATACATAGACTATCATATTACAGATATTTTAATTACTTTATTGTAAAAAAAAAAAAAAAAAAAAAAAAAAAATTTTTTTTTTTTTTTTTTTTTTTTTTTTTTTTTTTTTTAAGAGTGTATATATAGATTGTTTTTTTCATCAGTTCATTCCTTTGTCAGACATGAAAATTACAATTTATCTTGCTGAAAAACCCCTACGACTAGGCAGTCGAATTATTCAAGAAAGAAAACTTCAAGAGATGTCTACCAATCCTTCCCAAGAAATAAATTTAGAAAATAAAAATTTAGTCATATTATCTATTGGAAGCAATGGGTATACCATTTTTAATGGTATAGAAAAAATGAGCCGAGATGGAAGGATTAACAATTCCGCTATTGTTAAAGAAATTATTAACAGAAAAGTGGATATATTATCTGTTTGGACGAATATACATACTTAAAGTGGCTGGATATTGGGCAAAGTTATAGCAGCCTACTTAAACATTTAAATGTAAAAGTTTTAGAACCTTTTACATTAACAAACTGTGAATTTTGCAAGATAAAAAATTGTCATAGAGGGAAATTGCTTAGAAAGATGTCTCTTTATGACAATACAATTGAATATTCACATTAAAAAAAAAAAAAAAAAAAAAAAAAAAAAAAAAAAAATTTTTTTTTTTTTTTTTTTTTTTTTTTTTTTTTTTTTTTTTTTTTTTTTTTTTTTTTTTTTGGCTGCTTATATAGGGCGCGTCGTTTCAACACTTGCTGTACTCTTACTGCTGCCTTGCTTGCTAAAGGATGTTGTGTTCTTTTTTACTATGTAGTTTATAACAAAACGTTTCAGAGCCATTGGAGAGACCGTTCCTTTTAGAGTGGAGTTGAATTGTCGACGATGAATTGTACTATTTGCTGGGACACCAAACGGGGACATTTTTTGGAACTGAATTGTGAACACTCCTATCACATACCCTGTTTACGTGAATACTTACGCACGTTACGAAGAATAGAATCTAATGCCCTTCTTCCCTGCCCCAACTGCCGAACCTATGCTTCCGACCATTTTGTGGAAATACTTTTAAATGAACATCGTTGTTTAACTTTCCGTTACAGCTTTCCTATCAGTACTTCTATGAATCCTAGTCTAAAAGTGCAAGTGGCCATCAGTCCGCAATGTTCCGAGCAGATTTTAATGCGGAGCAATCCTATGAAGGTGTCTGATTTGCCGCAGGATCCAGATGATGCGAGAAGAAAGTTTTTGATTACCGACTTTGAAGTTGTTGTTGAAGATCCTGATGCCAAATTTTCAGTCTGGGTAGAACAGGTTGAAAACAACTTCAAAATTTCCCCTGTTTTCATGTTGGGCACCACGTCCCTGGAGATGGAAGAGGAGGAAGTGAGAGATGAAGAAATTATACCCATCGACGACGTACCTCCGAGAAACGAATCCAGAATTTCGTCGATAGAACAAACACAAACGTTTTCAGAATCTGTTCAACGATTAAGGCGAATTTATAGAAGACGATATTCCAGATTATTGCAAGCTCAAAACCGTGTCCGAAGAATAGAAATAACTTTGAGACAAGCACAAGAAAATGCTCAACGGGCTCAGCGTCTGTTGGATGAAACTTTATCGCAAATATTTGGTTAAAGATTGAATTTTGTATATATTGAACAAATTGTATAATGCTTCAAAAAAAAAAAAAAAAAAAAAAAAAAAAAAAAAAAAAAAAAAAAAAAAAATTTTTTTTTTTTTTTTTTTTTTTTTTTTTTTTTACATTGTAGTGTTTTTGTTATAATCTATTTATAATAAAGTTATGGTTCAAAATTTTTATAATGTACTTAAGAAATTTAATTCTCTAAACATAGTTGCAAAAAAAAAAAAAAAAAAAAAAAAATTTTTTTTTTTTTTTTTTTTTTTTTTTTTTTTTTTTATAAAACGTTTCGACTCATTATTGCTTCGTCATAAAACCCAAGCATCTTCTTTTCCACACAGTGTGGTTTTGAATCAATTTTAATCAATTCGTAGGGTGGCGGACATATACAAATAAATCTCATTCGGCCTTGGTAGAAAAATGTTCCGTGTTCACATACATCAGGGTGTAGTTTGTCACATGCTTTGCCACCGTAAAATCTCGAATCCGTACACACGCATACCTGATGGGGTACGGGTTCCTTAATCATCATGCGAACGCCTCCCGTTTTTTCATTGCACATAATTGGATTCACATTACTGGTCGGTTGACACACACCACCAATGCATTTGGATTCTTTTTCAATGCAAAGAAACGAACAGTCATCGATACAGGGTATTTTTTTCGCACTACAATTTTGTTCCAAAATAGGGGCTTCAATTTGGATAGCCATTTCTTTGGGAGGTTTTACTTGAAATTCTTTCCAAGTCCATGCATATGCTATCCATATGATTAGGAATAAGAAACAGGTCGTATACATTCTTTTTTATGGGAAGAGCCAAGATGAATGAAAGACCCATTGATCGTCACGAAAACAAACGACAGAAAGTGATTCGACCCCTAGGTATGAGCAAAGTAAACACCTGGATTGACGCATGGACGGCTTGCTATGAAGTGGTACAAGACTATTCCCGTTTAGAATTGAAGCAAGTTCATAAAATTTTTGAACAATGGGTACCTCTTCTCAATTGGATTTTTCAGAAACCCATTTTTCACTTGGACCAATACCAACCATTTTTTTATTACTGTCTCGAACCTCAAGGACCCAAAGAAATTTTTCAATTGTACTTTGAACAAGATTTCACAGAAGGCGGTACTCTGGTTCATATTATTTTCAATCACTACGAGTTTCGCCGGTTGCACCAGCAATTTTGTGAACAATTGTCCAAATCCAATCAATTGTTATTTAATGAAGCGAGGGGAACGATTAATTTGTCGAGTCTGTTGGATGAAGAACGCAATACAGCGGAATATTTTCAAATGATGACGTGTTGGCAATTGTTATTTATTCATACCCTCCACGCTTTGGCCCACTGGAATATTTACGACCTCCATCGACACGCTTATTACGATACGCATGCGCGTATGAAAGAATCTCCGTTTTACAAATTTTATTGCTGTGGCGATGTGGTGGTTCGAAAATAAAGAATGCCTATTCCTTTGAGAGTTCCCCTAAGATATGCTTTGGCTAAATTAAACGAGTCCGCTCGAGGCTTTCCACGTCTTGTACGCGTCAATACTAGCACTGTAGAAGATCTTGTACTCGATGGCCTTGTTCAAGTGAAACTTTTAAGGCAATTTTTCAATACCACTCCCGATTATATGCAGTTTAAAAGATCCATTCAAGTACCGCATTCAGATTGGCAAAGAGTCATCAACCAAGCCACGGATCCTAAAACACAAAATTATGCCAAAAGACAAATGAAAGTGAATCCCTCCCATTCCGCGTCCAATTCCCCTCGAGGGTCTGCTCCGGCGTCCCCTCGTGCCAGTCCCGGACGCTCGCGATCCACGAGTCCTTTACGCAAAATGCCAAGGTATCGAAAAGGAGAATTAAACATGCAAACGCATTTAAGAGATCTTTCAGACGAAGACTATAACGCCACACCCTTTTCCACACTATCCATTGTCCCGAGTGGCGATGAATGCGATGACACCGATGTGAATTTACCTCTCCCCGCCTGCCAAGCTGTGAATAAAGTCTGTCGCAATTATAACCGCTTTCGCCAATACATGCCTAAACGTCCCGATGGCAGCGAACGTAAAAAATATGCCATCAAAGTGAAAACGGCTTTTCGTAGGAGGTCATAATGGGATTTTCAAGCGGGTTGAATGCCAATGGAATAACAGTATTCCATTTATCACTCAGATGGTTCAGATAGGTCATGTCTGGAACATAAAAATGATTATTCAGCGATAAAAGGGTGGATCGGGAGGTACATTCCGCTAATCGACCGCAAAGGACCCGGATAGGAATCACTTCAGAACAGGCGGGGGGACCGAAACAGGCTTGTTGGTCTATTGTGATGGGGCGATGAAAGATACTTTGTTCCGAATATTTAAAAACCCACAGTTTGATGCGTTGAGGTAAGAATCGGGTACTGGCGATAAAATTTAAATTGAGGAGGGGGGCCACGCGAGGCACGTCAAAATTTAAAAGTGTTAGAAAATGATAAATTTCTTCCTCGAAACTGGCACTGGGCACATTTAACACAGTCTTATCCAAAAAAGATCGAGTGAGTTTAATCGTGATACATTGGAGCGGAAAAGAATCCACATCCAAAGTATCAATGCGATGCAAATAAAAATGATGGGGCAAGGCGGCGACGAGATAGTGTAGGTTAGAAAAATGAGCTTCTCGAATGTAAACATCTTCTGGATTCATCATGTGTCGATCATAGCGTGCCACATATGTACTCGGATAATCAAATGGTATCATTTTGAAATAAATGTCGAGAAAAACATATCCATCTAGAATAGGATATGTTCCACGATTTAAAAGCTCTAAAACTATGGAAGCGTAATCCATAGCACTTGATTAAAAAAAAAAAAAAAAAAAATTTTTTTTTTTTTTTTTTTTTTTTTTTTTTTTTTTTTACATTTATTGATATGAAATATATTTAGAACATTAAATATCTTAAATGTATATCATATCATATCTTATGTTTGTTATATAAAAAAAAAAAATTTTTTTTTTTTTTTTTTTTTTTTTACATTTATTGATATGGAATATATTTAGAACATTAAATATCTTAAATGTATATCATATATCTTATGTTTGTTATAAAAAAAAAAAAAAAAAAAATATATATATATATATATATATTTTTTTTTTTTTACATTTATTGATATGAAATATATTTAGAACATTAAATATCTTAAATGTATATCATATCATATCTTACATTTGTTATAAAAAAAAAAAAAAAAAAAAAAAAAAAAAAAAATTTTTTTTTTTTTTTTTTTTTTTTTACATTTATTGATATGAAATATATTTAGAACATTAAATATCTTAAATGTATATCATATCATATCTTATGTTTGTTATTAAAAAAAAAAAAAAAAAAAAAAAAAAAAATATTTTTTTTTTTTTTTTTTTTTTTTTTTTTACATTTATTGATATGAAATATATTTAGAACATTAAATATCTTAAATGTATATCATATCATATCTTACATTTGTTATAAAAAAAAAAAAAAAAAAAATTTTTTTTTTTTTTTTTTTTTTTTAATAACAAACGTAAGATATGATATGATATACATTTAAGAAAAACATTTAAACATATGATATAATATACATTTAAAAAAAAAAAAAAAAAAAAAAAAACAATTTTTTTTTTTTTTTTTTTTTTAACAGTATACGTTTTACATTTCAAATTTTTTATTGAGCGAAATTATTTTTATCACAATTCACAACTGAACGTAGTATAACAAAGTGTTTCCTATTCACACTAAAATATTTAATGTTCTATTGGATCAAATATTAGTTTGTAAACAGCACATATTCCTACGGATGCTCTCCATTGGTGGCAAGTTTGATCTTTACAGTACACACAAGGTCTCATTTCGATGGGTTTCATTTTTTCAACTTTCAACTTTTCAAACGCTTCTTCGTAGCTGTGTTGTACATCCATCCACTTATTAAAAGTCCGTTCGTCGAAGCAGTTCAATATTTTTACTTTCATTTTTAACACTGTTTGAGCAATACTCGAATTATTCACGCTCCCCTTTACAACGATGCTGTTTACGCCGTTACAGAGAGTAAACCCATTTGTCGCAATACACAGCACTGCAGCCACTTTTTTACGAGAGACTGTTTGGTGTCCTGATTCAGGTGTCTTGGTATGAATAATGGGATCAAAGGGAATCTTGAGTTGATGTGCAATTCCCGCATTAGCATTCCATTTATGACACACGTGTTGTTTGCAAAATATGCAACGGATCCTCGGGAATGGCCTCATTTTCTTGACACACAGTTTCTGGACTAAACTGTTGGAATGTTTTGACAAAGAGTTCCATTTTTCAAAAGTATCTTCATCAAAACAATAAAGTAGTCGGATTTTCATAACTTCCACATCTTTAACCATTTTATCCAATCCTCCTTCTGCACTGATACTTTGTACAGCATTCGAAAGTGTGTATCCATGAGTTCCAGTGGCGAGGACGGCCACAATTCGATGATGCGTATAAAAAATTTGCCGCGGTTCCGAAACAACGGGTGGATCGGCATGTGTCACAGGAAGCTCGACAGAGGTAGGTTTCGAGGTGACACACTGCTCTCGAGCGATCCTTTGCCCGAGGAGTTGCATACACTTGCTCACAGTAATCGTAGGTTTCTTTTTGGAGAGAATAGGTCTACTCGACTTTTCTCGGTGGGGAGGTGGTACACGAGATGATTTGGAAAGAATGGGAGGCAGGCGTAGGGATCCATCATTGCGTTTTTGGCGTTTCTCTTCAGCCAATCTTTGTGCAAAATGTTGCAGGGGCTCACAGGTATGGGTAGTTTCTTTGTAATGTAGAATGGATTCTATATACGTCCGTTTCAACATGCTACAAGACAAGAAGAGTAGGTAACAAAATCCAACACATTGAAAGACTTCCCTGTATATCTAGAGTCGCAGTTGTAAATTTGTCAAAGGGAATCCAGCGGGCAGGCACAAGCATAGCGGAGGAAGAAAGTCGAGTGAAAGAGATTGAGAATTCACAGTCTTATAAAGGACTGAAAAAAAAAAAAAAAAAAATTTTAGTAGTAGTATGATATATTTTATAATCAACTTATAATAGAGATAAAATATATTAACAAAAAAAAAAAAAAAAAAAAAAAAATTTTTTTTTTTTTTTTTTTTTTTTTTTTTTTTTTTTTTTTTTTTTTTAGTAGTAGTATGATATATTTTATAATCAACTTATAATAGAGATAATATATATTAACAAAAAAAAAAAAAAAAAATTTTTTTTTTTTTTTTTTTTTTTTTTTTTTTTTTTTTTACTCCGAATGGAACATAAATTTTAAAATGATGAAAGGTTCTTTTTTTTCAGGTTCTTTCGGTATTTCATGCAACCAATTCTGATTCATTGGTAAATGCACAACCAACAGACTTCCACTATTTAAATTGAATATAATATTACTACAACCACTTTTTGTAAAAATAATTGTTCTTGTTTCACCTAAACTAACATAAGCTATGGGATGAGTCTCTACCAAATCCAATTCATCATCTGTAGGTCTCTCTATGCTTCCATGCTCATACCCATTTCGATATTTATTTACAAGACAAAAATTATAATTGAATCCAGTTCTCTTTTCTACCAAATCCTTCACATGCAATAACGTTTTAGTCCAAAGAAATACTTTTCTTTTTGTCCCAGAATACAAATATGTTTTGTCACAATTATCTCCATAAGCTGTGACTAAGTGTGGCTTACTCCAAGTCTTGAAACAATTAATTTTTTTTAAAGGAAATTTTAATTCTCTTTCCAATAAATTGTAAAAATATGTCGGAGTGGAAATGAAATGTTTTTGAAAAGATACATTAAAGTCACGAGACATGTTTGACATGTTGAGTTAACAAGACCATGTGAACACTATCTATCTTATAAAGGATATATAAGTACATTAAAAAAAAAAAAAAAAAAAAAAATTTTTTTTTTTTTTTTTTTAAATATATTTTATAATAGTCTCAAACATATTTCACAACACAACATACGTAAAGATAAAATATTATGAAAAAAAAAAAAAAAAAAAAAAAAAAAAAAGTTTTTTTTTTTTTTTTTTTGTAGTAGTAGTTATAACATATTTTATAATAGTCTCAAACATATTTCACAACACAACATACGTAAAGATAAAATATTATAATACATAATACATTAACAAAAAAAAAAAAAAAAAAAAAAAAAAAAAAAAAGTTTTTTTTTTTTCTTTGTAGTAGTAGTTATAACATATTTTATAATAGTCTCAAACATATTTCACAACACAACATACGTAAAGATAAAATATTATAATACATAATACATTAACAAAAAAAAAAAAAAAAAAAAATTTTTTTTTTTTTTTTTTTTTTTTTTTTTTTATGAGTTATATATAATGAACGAATTATCAAATATCACATCACTATCTTCAAGATGATTATTGCTGCAATAGATGTCAGTGGATCTATTGATTATGTTTGGCATTATAAAAAGGACGTGTACAGTGTTTTATCCTCTCTGAAACCACCCATTCGTGTGATTCTATGGCATAGCGATGTTTATTCTGATCAAACTTTTGATGTTATCGACGAAAATCTTATGGATTTTTCAGGAATGGGGGGCACGAAGCCTCAGGTCTTTTTTAAACGTTTACCCAGCGATACTCCCACAACATTGTACATATTCACCGATGGGGAAATTCTTCAGAGTGATGTGGATCAATGCCGTTCCACCTTAAAGACTCGTTCCATTCAAATAACTGAAGTATATTTGAATTATATTGGTGAAAAAAAAAATATGAATTTACACTTTACCGATGTGTTTGATAAAATTCCACAAAATATTTATATTAACGGAGTCTTCATTGCTCGTGTGCGGCCAGACATCAATTTTGATACCCTTCATTATGAGGATATTATGAAAGATGATTCTTTTAAAGCTACCGTTTTAAAGATGTTAAATTCCGGTAACGTGGAAAAAGCACAATTGAAAAAGAAGGTCTGTTCAGTCATTACTCGTATTTTAGGCGAACATTCTGTTGAAAATCAACTAACTATCCATCCTTTTTATGTGAAGCGAGACGTCACAGGATGCATCCAGTATGTGAGAGACCATTCGTCTAACGAAGCCAAAAGAGATTTTCAAAGAAAAATGTCTGAAATTTTGACTTTGTTTGATCCTCAGACAGATACCTATTCCTTGAACTGTTTTGAGCAGACTCCCCAAAGTACGTTGCTCTGTCACAAGGTTCCGAAAAAAGAAACAGAGGAACCGTTAGATTGTGCCTATTTGACATGTGACATTTTATACGAAAAGTGTCAGTTGGCTTGCATTCCCGTCAAAATGTGCAATGATGATGTGTGGTTCGACAAGAAAACGCTACGGAATCCCTTTAAACTGTTAGAATCGGATGAGCATATCCAGAGAATCGTTCGACAAGTGGAACCTTTTATCATGGACTATCAAAAAACCTATCAAACTCTCAAAAAAAACCTGTCCTCCCAACCTGATATTTCGAAAGGAGCCGATATAGCTTCTCCTTTCACTCGAGATCCTTTGCAAGGTGTGTATATTTTACATAATGACTCGATAGATGTATCCGCTATGATCAAACATAACAATTACGTTTTATCCACCTTTTTTCAAAACACCTTACCTGGAAAACCAGTGCTGTGGCACATGATATTTTTATACATTATAGCTGTGAATCGATTTCAAGAAAAGAAAGAAATTCTTTTTGAGGAAATTCAATTTTTAGGTCAGGAGGATACCTATTTCATAACACTGTCACCCCAGTTGGATCCACCTATTGTCGACTCTTTAAACTGTTGCTTTTGGTACATTGCTCATGTCTGTCCTAAAGCCTTTCCCAACAGCAGGAAAAATGTATTGAGAAGAGATTTTATATCGGGTGTGTTTTTGGAATTTTATCGAGACGTCTATGAAGAAAACTACACCTTTCCTACCATGATGCCTTTCTGGCAGTTGTGGCATACACTGTATTATGACAAGTTGACAATCTTTTCCATTTTATCCCATTATTATCAACACGAAGAAATCCAATCTGCGGAAAATGCCTTTAACCTCATTTTGTACAGAGTCTCGAAACCCTTTACATCCAGCCACTCCTTTCCATTTTTAGCCCAGTTAAATTTGGAAACGGTGTTAAATATTTATGGTATGACACAATCCAAAAATCTTAGACTGTATGCTAATTTGCAAGAAATACCAAAACAAAATGTGAGTTTATACGAAGAGAACGATGAAGCGGATGATCAATTTCTATCCCACGTTCAAATCAATCTTAAAACATGCCATCCTTATGTGACGTATCCCGTCACGCACAAACATTGGCAAGATTGTATTGGAAAGTACAATGTCAAGAGACATTCTTATGTGAGACTGTTTAAAAGATATTGTGAAAAATATCAAAAATATCCTCAGAGTGGCGATGATTTGTTATGTTTTTTAAATAAGTACATCTACGAAGTAAAAGGTAAGCTACCCGAAGTGTTTCCTCTAACGGTGAAACGACACATGAAGCAAGTTTTTGACATTTTTGAAAAAGTAATGACATTTTCCTGTCAGAAATATTTAATTATTGCTAATCATTTGTACAGTGAAGAGGATCGACGCAAATTGGAATCCAATAAACTAATGTGTGTACATTGAATATTATGTTCAAACTGACTTGTGGTTTAATAAATATTTCTCCTTAAGAGGGAGAGCCTCTAACCGGTTGTGCCATCTCAATCCATTGCTGTATAAGATTGTTTTGAATCTGAAGGTCGGGCATCAAATGCTTAAAGTTTTGCAATATATTTATAAAATATCCATTTTGACAGACGAGGGAATGGGTTTCATCATCAAAAGGTAAGCGATCGTCATCGTATAAAATGCAACGGGTCCCGGGTTTCTTTTTTTGAAAATATTTGGGATAATATCCCTTTAAAAATCGCGTAATGTTTATAATTTTTTTCTTGTACAAAAATTTAGACCATTTTTTCTTATCGAAACGTTCTTTTCCATCTACCAATTCCTTTTTCTCGGCATTCAACCCACCCAGATCACATAGAACGGGATGTTCTTTGGTATAGGCGAAAGAAAATTGTTTAATATCGGGGGTGACACCCCCCATTTTAAAGCAAACGGCCACATAGAGAAAAATCATGGCAAAAGTCATTGTTTTAAACGATCCTTTATCAATCACAATGGGTGGATACAATTCGACATGTTGTCGAAACATGGCTACGGTATAACCCGATGATTCGCGAAACTGACTGGCAAACGGCAGGACGTATTCATCCCCTAACCAACGATTCAATACTATCATATCATAAACATGATCTGGAAGATCACACGATTGGTTCAGGGTGTAAGATTTCCAAATGGCTGCACGATTGGCAAACAAACAATGAAAACGTTCCGTATTAAAGTTGTTCAGCAGGGTTAAACAGGGTTTATTAATATGAAATATACATTCAGTTAAAGAATAATCTGGATATTGTTTTTTAACATGACGAATAATGCTTTTCACACGATCCACACGACTCATGCTTTGTTAATGCAAGAAATGATTGTGGTGGTTTTGGACATGGATGAGACATTGGGCGTCTTTGAACAGGACACGTTTCATGTGCGTCCCCATGTCGATTTTATGATACAAATGTTACGTTGCATGGATGTGGATATTGTTTTATGGAGTTTGGGGGACGATCCCTATGTGCACCGAATCGTAAATAGCTTTTTACCTTCCATAACTTTGTACGCTTATAAGATTTTTGCACGTTCCGAAGCCAAAATAGCTCATCAGGTGTATGGCTATTCAAAAGCCGGAACGCATATCCGCCAAATGTACGAAGAAGATATTTTTTTGATGGGTGTGGATGACCAAGTCCATACCAATATGGATTCATCTTATGATGTTCGAATCTATGCTAAACCTTACCGACAACCCGACAAGACGGACCAAATATTATTACACATTTGTGAAAAAATCGTTCAAAGCATTAGTTTAGTCAAAGATCTCAGTCCAGACAAAATGAATTAAACCAAGAATAGAGATGGAAGAAACTTCCTCGGAACCACCCGCTAAGCGATTTAAAGTAGACGCGGCCAATAAAGCAGCTGTGATACGAAATTTGGCCAACATCACCCAATTTCAAAAAGAAATGTCTAAAGCAAAAGTAGCTAAAAATCTTTTCGATAAAAGCGATATTCCTGAAGGGGATCTCGTAAAATTTTATGAAGATAAAGTGCAGGAAGGAAAGGAATATGAAATATACCCACCTTTAGATTTTGTGTATTATAAATTTTCCACTTCAAGTGACGAGGAGGATCCGGGAGAAGGGACAAAAATCACACCTACTGGTTTTGATCCAAAACTAATTTTTATTTTACAATTTCGACAATACTTTCGAATGGTGCGAAGACTGGTTTATTTTTCATACATACAACAAGGTATGATAGAGGAATGTACTCGATACAATTACTTGGAACAGAAAATCCGACACAAGTTTAGTGAATCCCAGTACAAAAAAATTAAGAGGTCAGATCACCTAGCCAGATGTATGCAATTGGAGGGCTATACACGTTTCACCGATATAAAACATTTTAGAATAAAAGAAGTGGAACCCATTACAGAAACAGTTGCTGAAGGTATCCCATTATTACCCAAGAAACGGCCGAAGATTGAGGAGCCAGTGGAATATGAAGACGACGCTGGCAAAAGTGTCTTCGGAATGATTGGAAATGTGTTTGGTTTAGGAGGTGCTACATAAATTATAAAAAAAAAAAAAAAAAAAAAAAAAAAAAATTTTTTTTTTTTTTTTTTTTTTTTTTTTTTAAATAACTGTTAATAACTGTTACAAATATCTTTCGGTTCCTCATTCTCCTTCCAATCGACGTAAAAAATTTTTGGATGAGAACAGTGCATTTTCGATTCTCCACACAAAATGTCCACTGTACTTTGGTGTATTTGAATGGTGTTATTGAGACTAATTAATATTGTACCATTTGGACCGACTGCATAGTACATTTGCGATTCTTTTGGGCGACTTACAAATATTTCTAAACATTTGGTTGGACCTTGTCTTCTGAATCGGGACCATTTAATGCACGTTAACCACACACTTGGCTCTAAAATTGTATCGACTTCTAAAGTAATGATTGATTGAACGTCTTCCGGATAAGATTCTTTTTGATTTTCCTTTCCCATGTAGAGGGTATACAAATCCTTTAAATAGGTTTTAGGGAGCCTGGAGCAGCAAAAGAGTTTATATTCGGCCCGGTCTTCTTTTGGAGTAATCATAATTAAAGTTATCAATTTCATTGTGCAAAACGGACAACCATGCAAACTGAATCCCCCT
Source organism: Maratus speculifer (assembly GCA_964019185.1). Classification (NCBI taxonomy): domain Eukaryota; kingdom Metazoa; phylum Arthropoda; class Arachnida; order Araneae; family Salticidae; genus Maratus; species Maratus speculifer. The sequence goes on from OZ025296.1 coordinate 358,772,901, forward strand.
CCCCAATCGCATTGAATAAGATTGGGCTCAATAAACATTACTTGACTTTAACAGAGTCTCAAAAAAATTTTGTTAAACTAGTCGTGAAATGGTGCAAAAAACCATGCAAGATGCTTTTGGTCGTTTCGGGTGGACCGGGGACTGGTAAAAGTTTTGTTGTTAAAACAACTTTGGATTATTTAAATGTAAAACAATTGAGAATGAGTTATACAGCGAGGAGCGCAATCGCTATCGGTGGTCAAACCATTCATTCGACCATGAAACTGGATTTTACGGGACTTTGTCGCCATTTAGAAAAGGAATTGTCGAAAGAAGAAAATTTAGTGGAAGCGATTAAAGCGAGTGGTGGCATCTTGAAGGAATTTAAATATAAAGGTGACCCACAGGTAGTAGTGGTGGATGAAGTGTCCATGATCAACGGCTGGCTCATGTATTGGCTTCTTCGATATTTTATGGACAGAACTCTTCAACCCTTATTATTTATTACTATAGGGGATCCACATCAATTGAATCCCGTGCAATCTAATCATAATTTGTTTTCATTCACCTTTTCTGAAAGCAGATGGATCGTTCGACGGGTTCATTTAACGGAAAGCAAAAGGTTCGAACCCGAATACGAAACCATTATTAATAAATTGCGTGCGTTTGTGGATAATGCAGATGAATTGGGTTTGTTTGCTCTGATAGCAGACCATTTCCCAATTCAAGAACGAATCGAGGGGGATATCTTGTCTCAAGCTAATCGGGCAATGGCAGCTAAAAATGAGCGTGTGCTTGCATTCAACAACTATTACATAAAAAAAATGGTAAAAGGTCCAGAAATAAAAATTGATAACAATTTATGTTTGAAACCAGGATGTATTATATTTGTAACGAAAAATGGATATTCGTCCGTTTCGAGTGGTACAGAGCTTGAATTTGTTCGTTACAGTAAAAGTAACGAGTGCCTCATTTGTAAACACCCGAAAACCAAGAAAGATGTTGTCATTCGTAAGGATGTTTTAAACAATACGTTTCCAGTAGTTTTGGGTTTTGCAGCAACTATTCACAAATTTCAAGGGGATACTATTGACAATTCTAAAATTGTGATTCATTTTGATGGAAATCGAAATTTAAATATGGTATATACCGCGTTAAGTCGAGTAAGGCATATAGGTCAAATATTGGCTATAGCATTGTAAAAAAAAAAAAAAAAAAAAAAAAAAAAAAAAAAAAATTTTTTTTTTTTTTTTTTTAAGAAAATTGAGTGAAATATTTTTGTTCAACAGATGTAAAGATAAAATACTTATATTATAAAATATATTTAGCTATATTATAAAAAAAAAAAAAAAAAAAAAAATTTTTTTTTTTTTTTTTTTTAATAATAATAAAATTAAGTAAAATATTTTTGTTCAACAGATGTAAAGATAAAATACTTATATTATAAAATATATTTAAATATCTATATTATTATAAAAAAAAAAAAAAAAATTTTTTTTTTTTTTTTTTTTTTTTTTTTTTTTAATAAAATTAAGTAAAATATTTTTGTTCAACAGATGTAAAGATAAAATACTTATATTATAAAATATATTTAAATATCTATATTATTAAAAAAAAAAAAAAAAAAAAAAATTTTTTTTTTTATCGTTTTTGTTTAAAAAGAATTTTTAAATGTCTTTCAACAGAATCCCTTCGCAAAGGATGTCTTTTATTACAATGACTAGTCATTAGACTACACAATTTATTGGGAAGTTTCTTTGTCCTAAAATTACCATCCTTATTTTTAAATTGTATTTTTATTGGGGGGTTTTCATATTCTAATATATTTGGGGCTATTCTCTTTAGAAAGGGATTACTTATTCCTTGGCCGGAATTTTGGTTGGGACTTGGGCTTGGACTCGTACTACGACTTCTACCACCTCTACCACCTCCACCTCTACGACCTCCACCTCTGCGACCTCCATTCCCACCACTTCCATTTCCTCCACCTCTACGACCTCTATTCCCACCACTTCCATTTCCACCCCCTCTACCACCTCCATTTCCACCACTTCTATTTCCTCCACCTCCTCCTCTAGCTGTAACCCGTTTACCTCCTAAACTACTTCTATTTCCCGACTTTTTGCTTTGGCTAGGGTTAGGTGTTTGACTGATGGGCGTACTTGTTTGCATTCCGCTAGGTCCAGATATTGGACTCATGCTAAATTGTTTTGGGCTATTTCGATTGGAATGACTGATGGGTGTACTTGTTTGCATTCCGCTAGGTCCAGGTATTGGACTCGTGCTAAATTGTTTTGGGCTATTTCGTTTGGAACATTTGGAATCGTTACAGGAACTTTTTGAACTGGACTGGTTCGGAGTAGAACTGTATGACGTGGAAATGGACTTGAAACTTTCTGAACTTTTGGACCCGCTTCGTGCAGGACTTTTCGATGGGCTTCGTGCAGGACTTTTCGATGGGCTTCGTGCAGGACTTTTCGATGGGCTTCGTGCAGGACTTTTCGATGGGCTTCGTGCAGGACTTTTCGATCGTCTTCCTGTAAAACATTTCGATCCTCTTCTTGTAGGACTTCTCGATGTACTTCTCGATCCTCTTCTTGTAGGACTTCTCGATGTACTTCTCGATCCTCTTCTTGTAGGACTTCTCGATCCTCTTCTTGTAGGACTTCTCGATCCTCTTCTTGTAGGACTTCTCGATCCTCTTCTTGTAGGACTTCTCGATCCTCTTCTTGTGAGACTTGTGGATCTTGGATAAAGAATGACGGAAGCACCGCTTCTCACGGAGCTCACAGAATGGCTGGAGGCGGATCGGCTCCGAGGAGGGGATTGAACAAAAAGTTTTCGAGGTTTCCGTGTTTTCTTGGGTAAGCTCTTGGGTGTGCCAACCGGACCCTTGGAACGGGTTCGAACGGGCGTTCTTCCACTCCCCACCCTCCGTTCAGGAGGAGTCGGCCGAGGACACCGTTGAATGTTTCTGTCCATTTTAACCGGGCCGGGACGCGGATGTTTTCGAGGTCGGCCTCTCTTTCGCCGGGATTTGGGGGGGCTTTCCATAGCCTCTGGAAAATTGTAATTTAAAACAGCTTCAGCTAAAGATCTCAGTGATTCGGGCGAATTGTACATCTTGTTTAATCCTGAATCCAAAAAACATTTTTGACGAGTGGTAAAACGTCATACATGGCTGCCGCTTTGCAAGCTTCTTCGAGGGTAGAGGGTGCCACAATTTTAATTCCTCCAAAATCGGATACCTTTACATCAAATGTTTTATCAATGGTTCCCGACGAGTAAAACGGTAGCAAGGGCAAAATGTCGTGGGGATCGGTCACGTTGCCATGCTCAAAGGTTCGACAAAAAAGAGTATCCAAGACTCTTTGGGTAAATCGAAGAAATGCTTGACGACCGTGATCCGAAAAACAGGTCACCCACCGATAGATGGAGGCTTGATGCTCCAACATATAGTCAAAGGCGTCCCAAAAAGCCCGGTACATGGGTAAACAATCTTTGTTAAACTGAGTCAAATCTATAATGACATACGTGTTGGGAGAGGGTGCAGTCGCCGTATCAATTCGTGTCGAGAGCGTCAACACATTGGTATGATCTCGTTCCACTAAACCAATGTTTCGAGTTTGAATCGGAAAATCTTGCTTCAACAGCAGTTCTCGGGTGCCGGTAGCATTCATACCGTGAAAGTAACAAATGTCGATCCATCGTTCTCCGTTGGGTGTTTTAAATGTAAAATGGGACGTAAATACGACAGCACGTGACGCGAGTGCAGGTTTTTGAATCAACTGGTTGGTGGGCGGTTCCAGATAAATGACTAAATCACATTGTTCAATGGGGTCGCTGAATGGTTGAATACGAGTGCGATTGTCTTTGGAAGAAACTGTGCAACCCGTTGAAACGAAAACCACACGGATGGAAGGGATCGATACGAGAGTTTCAAATAAACATTGAGGGTAGCGGCCTAAATTGCCAAAGACAATGCTACGATCCTGATGCAAAATAAAATGGAATAATTCTTGAAGAGTTTGCATCTTGTTTGTTTAGGGCAAAGTAAGACAATGGACGAGGATGAATTGTATGCTTATGAGGAAATTGCTAAAATATTACTGTCTGCCAACAAGGATGCGTTTAGTTATTATTTTATCGATCTCAACCCACCCGAATCCCATCCTAACCCTGAACTCGCGCAAGTGGCTAAAGGTATATTTAAAGAGTACAATAAAACTGAGACTTTTGAAGAATTTGTGAAAAAGTTTCAAGAGGCGTGTAAAGCCAAAAAAGAAAAACGGAAACACGGAGCATGTACACAAACACCCGATCCAATAGAACCCAATCAGGACCTGCCTTCCGTAGAAATGGATAAAGTTTATAATTGGAATCCCCCTCGTAGAGTGTCTGTCCTACCTCCCTTCCGTAAAAGAAGACGTACTCCATCATTTAATGTAGTCGATTTTTTAGTACAGAAAAAGAAAAGTGATGAAGTGTTTTCTTTCAAGTTGCAAACCGACGAGACTGTCCAAGAAGTGCTCTCTACTTTGGAAACGACGGAAAAGAAAAAAATGAGTTTACTCGCCGATGGGGTTTTGAGAAAAATTGCTGAACATGTGGAATTGTTGAATCAAATGTATGATTATCGAATGTTGCAAATTGATTACGAACATTGAAAAAAAAAAAAAAAAAAAAATTTTTTTTTTTTTTTTTTTTTTTTTTTTTTTACATTTTATCTTTGCAAACATTTAATATCTGATAATTATACATTTTGTTCAGTGTTTCGACATGTTCAGATATCCGTCTTAAATCTGCATTGCCGAATACATCCAAATTTTTCTTAGACAAGGAAAAATTTTTTTCAACCATTTCTTCTTCTACATCATCATCCGATTGAAATTCTAAAATATAATAATCTTCGCTTTTTTTCCTATTCTTTAGAAATGTCAAAGTATCAAATACTTCTTTACATCTTTTTCTTCTACTAATATTTGTATCAATTATGCTGTGTGTCATGGTATTTGAAATGAAAGTATCACCCCATTCTTCTGAACAAGTTTGAGTGGAAGCATCTCGAGCAGTTTGAGTGTAAACATTAGATTTGGTGTTTGAATTCATCTCTTCAAAACATTCATTATTCATCGATTGATGTACTTTTATGATAAAACTGTCGAAATCTTTATTACCACTTGAATATGTTTGAAACAATCCTTTAGTGTATTCACGAATGTCAGAGGTAAAATTTTCATTAACGACTGACGTGCTGAAAAACTTTATAAATATCAAATTATCAACCTTTAATAAACTTTCCATTATTAATTTTTCCTCATGATCCATATTCTTAATCTTACTCAACATTACAATGTATTTTTTCATAATGAACTTCTAAAATTCGATAATTATAAATTCTTTTTAAATTTTCTAAATGTTCTGCTATTTTCCTTAAAACTCCGTCAGCTAGCAGATTTAATCGTTTTTTGTCTGAAGAAGAATTTATTAAAGCTATCTCCTCTTCTACATCTTCATTTGGACTAAACTCTAAAGAATAACAATCTTGATTCAACTTTTTATCCATTAGAAATTTCAGAGGGTCAAATTCTTCTTTTCGTTTTTTATTTCTAAAAGAAGGATTAATATTTACAGTGCGTCGAGATATGGGATCAAAAATCCAGTCCTTGCAAACATCTTCTTGTGAAGTAGGTGCATCCGTATAATCCCAATGTCCAAGTGTATTTCGCGAAAAAGGTGTATGGGTACTGGGTAAGTCACAAGATGCATTCTCATTAATTTTAGTTAAAGTATCAGTATCGAAACTATTCATTACCTTATTTTTAAAAATTAAGCATCAAAATACTTTTTCCACCACTCATCCTTAACATAAAATAACGTAGTCACTTCTGAAATATCATCTTTATCGAAATCAAGAAATGTCTGTCTAACAACTGGGTGGACATAATTTGATCCCCGTTTGCATGATTGGCATTCCCATAATTTGTGGTCAAATTCATAGGAATGTTTTTCAGCACATGGCTGAAAATTCAAAGGCCTTAACGTTGTAAAAAAACGTTTATAAGGAAAGCTGCCAATGGAAAGCTGACAATGTACTTCAACAGTAAAATCTTCCTCTAGTATGACGGTAAGCCTACGAGTTTGGCGATACTCCTCCTTAAACAACATGGAACACGTATTATTTCTCAGTCGATAGAGTCGATAGTTCATTGAACAGCGCAACATTTTTTGAGGTCGAAAAATCCAAAAATAGATGATATAATATTGATGTTTAAACATGTACACAAAAAATTCATTTTCTTTCACAAAATTTAATAGTGGGGAATTTTTAAATTTCATGAATTTTTCGAAAATAACAGAACGCTTTTGTGGCGATTTTTTATATTGCTTAGCTAGTTTGCAATTTTTTCTTTGTATATCGAAAATATGAAGTGTAACATTCAAATCAATGTAGTTGACGGAAAAATGATAAAGTGTAGGTAATTTTCCACACTCCATATACCATCCGGATTTTATGGAACCTACCAATTGGAACAATTCAAGAGCTCGTTGAAACCTCGGGCTAGTTAATTCTAGGTAAGGATGAAAGTCCCGTATGTGAGACAATGTACCCACTTTATCTAAAATTGGAACATATTCTTTAACTATCTTATAGATGACTAAGTCGGGTAAATCAAAAAAAGGAAAAGGCTCGCTTTCTGCTTCAAAACTAGAAGATTCCGAATCGAATAGTTTAAGTATATTTTTCATTTCGTGCGGTAAAATGAAAGCCATCAGGAGAAAACAAGGTGAAATAAACAATCTTATATTTTATATCTTATATACACTAAAAAAAAAAAAAAAAAAAAAAAAAAAAATTTTTTTTTTTTTTTTTTTTTTTTTTTTTTTTTACTGTATTTTAACGTTGATATTGTAATATCGGTCAATCCATTTCTTTACCCAACCACCCATTAAACCTCCAATTATAGATATTGTGGCTGCACTCATAATACGAAGCATCACTGGCCACACGTGTTTTAAAATTGCATTTACTTTTTGAATCATCTTTATTGAGGTTAATAAAGTAAGATGAGTTCAGAAATTATTGCTCATGCAGTGTATACGAATGTTGTAAAATTTCTTCAAACTGTGGTTGGAGACGACAAAGTGAGCATTGTCTCCCATCATATAAATAAAATGTTTCCTACGTGGGCAGATGCTTGGAAAAAAATTCACAGTTGGCTGCGTGAACACCCTTTAACAAACATGCAAAAGAGTATACATAGTTTTGCTCAGCTGTTTCCAAATTACGAATCATTTGCAGGCGATCTAGACAATTCTTTAGCCCTGCATGATGAATTTTGGAATCATGTCCACCAACAACTGTGTGTTGCTAAAAGTAATCTTTGAAAAAGTAATGTTTCACTTCTAAAAGACGGATTTTACAATCAAGTACACAGACAGTTCTGCGTGACTGTAAATCTAATTCTTAAACATGGTAAAAGTCAGTCAATTGGAGCCCTTTGCCCTTATGATGTTAGCGGGTGGATTACTCTACTCCATTGTTATTTTGACGTTTGAATCTAAAGCCAATGTATGTTTTCGAAATCATTTTATTGTATTAACACTCGTTATATTTATGGCTTTGTTAGCCATATCCATTTTCAAATATCTCAAATGTCGCTTTGCCTGTCGTCAAATGGATGAATTCATTATGGCTATGAAAATAAAATAGGTTCTTCCACTTCTTTGGCATCTTGAAACAAAATGGCATCTCCTGCACGAAACCCCAATAAATTAAAAAAACCCAAAGGTTTTTGGATACAGTGTTCCGTATTCCCCACAATGGGTGTATAATTTAAATTTTGAATGAGGGCTGCCCACATTCGAAGACTGACATTATCCTTACAAACTACAGTAGTGTTGTCTTCAAATGTTACCGAAAATTGAAAAGGGTTCCCATTTATTATTTCTGAACTAGTAATACGCCTGAATGCCTTTTGATGAATCATGTGCAAAATGTCCATGTCGCAAAATAAGATGATGAATAATCTGGATGTTTCTCTTATGAATGTGTTGCAAAGTCAACATGGAGATATATTCAACTCGTATTTTAACAATGTGGGTTCGATACCTAATTTGAGTACAAGTGTACGTGAGAAAGCTAAAACTATATTTAAAAAATATAGTACTCAAGACTTTGATCAGTTTATGCAGAAATATCGAACGCACAAGGCAGGAACTGCAAAAAATTCTTGCCCCAGACAAAATATAAGCAAATGTACGCAAACGATTGCCACGGTTCCTCAACAGCACCCAGAGGATATTATCTTTGAAGAGAATGAATCACCAATCAATATCAATTATCAAGACAATATATTCTGTCAAGCGTCAACTTCTGAAACGTTAACTTTTGAAGAACGAAATTTGAAAGATGGATCAATTGCTAAAAAAAGATGGCATGCGAGTCCTTCATTTCGGAGTAAGAGAAGTAAAGAAAAGTTTGATGCCTTAAAGTTTTTAGAGGAAAAAAATAAAAAGAAAGCTTATATATACCTTGACTTTCAATCAGAAAAAATTGAAGAATTTTTAACAATAAATGGTTGTATGGATATTAAGAAAAGTAATAGGTTGGCTGAGGAAGCTCTAAAAAAGATGGCTGAATACTTGGGAATACTGAACCGAAGGGGTAGTTATCGTATATTAGATGTTCATTTAAAACACTCGTAAAAAAAAAAAAAAAAAAAAAAAAAAATTTTTTTTTTTTTTTTTTTTTTTTTAATATATTTTATCTTTACATCTGTCGAACAAAAATATTTTACTTAACTTTACTATATAAAAAAAAAAAAAAAAAAAAAAAAAAAATTTTTTTTTTTTTTTTTTTTTTTTAATATATTTTATAAAATAAATATTTTATCTTTACATCTGTTGAACAAAAATATTTTACTTAACTTTACTATAAAAATATTTTATATTAAAAAAAAAAAAAAAAAAAAAAATTTTTTTTTTTTTTTTTTTTTTTTTTTTTTTTTTTTGAACTATTTATTTAGTGTACAATCACTCTTCTTTTTCAACTCTTGTATACCATGAGGCCGGCCGTGACAAATTGTAACAAATGTATACCCATTAGTCCATACACCAGCCAACCATGATTCTTCAACACATCACCTTTATTTTGAATTGAGCTGTCGTTATGGATCACATATGTGGTGTAACCGTGGTGTATAAATCCTACCACGATGAGTACGAGCAAGATAGTGGATAATATCATTTTTAAATGCATTCCTATTACTTGCTTTTAGTTCGTCATTATCAAAACACCCAACACGGCTGCGCTCAAGAGATTCAGGATGGTGGGAGCCAAATGAATTAGTTTCTTTTTCGTTTTCCAAAGGCCATTTTCATATGTTACATCTGGGTTTGTGTACGTATGATAGCATAGAAAACCGAGCAAGCCGCTGCTTATGACCACCACCACTAATACGAAAACAAGGAGGATTATGGAATACCCAATACCTTTCATCTTTATTACTAGCAAAGATGGTTCAAGCTTTCGTTCATACCCAAGGTGTGGTTTTAGGTAACCTTTACCTTCCTTTAGAATTGGCTTATCAAGACGTTTTCGGGTTTCGCGCTCACTTTCATATTGTAAGTCCCCTCAATTATTCCAAAATGCGGCGACTCTATCCACACGCTCGACCGGATGTGATCGTCATCACCGAAGGCGGTACACCCTACTCTGAAGTGCTGGCTTTTTTACAAGTGCGTTACCGATACCTTTCTTCTTACATTCCTCATGTGGTGTTTGGCTATAAAGGGGCCTGTTATCAACCCCAAGTGTTAAAAGATGCGGGTATACCTCATATAATTAACATTGAAACGTTTGGCATGCCCGCCCTCCAGAAGACGCACGAGGCTTGTCGCTGGCATAAAGGTAGGCCGAGCAAATGTGCTGTGGCGGCTGTGGATCAGATGCTGCGTCATGCTGGAAATCAGATGCTGCGTCATGCTGGAAATCAGATGCTGCGTCATGCTGGATAATTTGTTTCCATAAAAGACGCCGTTCTCTTTCGGCAATGCGTACTTGTTCCGTTAAATATAAAAGACTGGTACAATAAACGTGTGGGTGGGCTCTATCACGGGAACCACCTTCTCCCACAACCCGTCCCGATAACTGAGAGCGAGTAACCGTTGAAAAATATCAATGAGTTTGGGTGGCGCATTGTCGTGCGGCACTTGTTGAACCGATTCATGCACCACGCGAATATTGTATAATAATGCATCTAGCCGCGGACACGGATTGAGAAACGCGGCTGGTTTTTCCCCGTGTAACACGTCCTCCACCGTTTGTTTTAAGAGGGTTTGAATGGATCGGGTCAAGGGATGCGTAGGACGATCCCACATGAACGCTTCCAGTGTCTTGGGAGTTTGCCAATGAGCTGCATTCACATACTCGGCATGATGGACCAAGACCATCGTTAAAGGATCCCAATACTGACCGCGAGCGACACAAGTCATGTCGTAAAGTTGATAAACGCGTTTCAGGGACTCGGAGGAAGCCGGAGGTAAAGGGGAGACGGTTTCTGGACGCCGAAGTTGCAGAAGCCGATGCGCCACCTCTCCCCAAAAAGTGGCGGATTGGAATGTATACGGGCCCCGATAACCAGGTTCTAGCATATCCTGGAGAATGGCATCGTCCCGTAAAGGGGGTGCCGGTAACACAGGAGGAGGTATTTGATCGCGTTTAGCTAACAGCAGTTGGAGTTCATTCCAAAATTTGGTAACGGCCCTCGTTTGGAGGGGTGCATGCGAAGGTATTTGTAGAAGCCATTGTTTTTCGAGATGATCCGTCAAGCAATTCAAATCCCCATGTATTTGATAAGGAAAAGCGGTGAATCCCCCATGAAAAAGGATATGGGACCACGGAATGTTTTCAGCTTCCATGCGCAACAAAAGGTTTTTCAAAACATCGGGAGGATCGGGTAAGGAGGTGGTCGACGCAGGGAGGCCAAACAACAGGTGTTCAATCCAGTGAATCAAGCAAGAGTCGGACATCTTGGTTCCAACGAACCAGGTTGAGATGGAAAGGAAAGGGTTTGGCCATGTAATAGGTCAAGAAATTTCGAGCCATATAACAATGGATAAAATAGAGAGTGAAAAAGAGAAGCAGGTATACGGTCCACATGTATGTAACTTAATTAAAAAAAAAAAAAAAATTTTTTTTTTTTTTTTTTTTTTTTTTTTTTTTTTTTTAAGTATAAAACAAGTACAAATGTCTTATCAAAAGGATTCACAAAATAATGAGGTTTACGAAAAGGATAATGACGGGAACCAACTCATCCACCATAATCGATATGCTAAAAACAAACACGATCAAGAGTACTATCCTGTAGATAAAAATGGTAATGAATTTATGAACGATGCACTCGGATACATAAAGAAAGACGGTGTAATTGTGTTACCTATTAGTGCTCTTGGGAAACCCATCTATAAAAAGGTGAGTGGTACGAGGGACGATGAATATCCAATACAGAACAATAAATATATTATAGGTTATGGTAGAGATGGTCATCAATATTACGCCAAAAAAGCAAATGGGGATGAATTTTATCCCCCCGATAACACGTTTGCTAAAAAATTGGATGGATGCATGTATTACGCTGCTACAAGCGGATCTCAAACTGTGTTTCCGACAAAAAATGGTGCTGAAATTTACATGGGCCCCATAGATCCCGATAATCAACATACCATACCCACTCGATATGCAAAAGATAAAGATTTAAATGAATTCTACCCCAAAATTATTACAACTGATAATTTTCAAGCAGACTTTATCCTCAAGGAACAATATGCAAAAGATAAAAATAATGTTGGATTCTACCCTAAAGATGCATTTAACAACGAATATTATCTTCCCGAACGAAAATTGGACGGAACAGACAGAGCCATAGCAGATAGGATTTTAACACGCTATGCGGCAACAAATGATAAAAAGGTCATCGTACCAGAAGAAAACGGTCGTCCTCACCTAACAGGCAAAGGGCTTCTAGCTCCTGTATTAAATACAAACGTATTGGGTAGATTGGTTCGAGAACAAGGAAAAGTGGCGGATTTTCTGACAAATATTGATGAACCCGCTGCGCCCAATGTCGAACAGAGGGATTATAGATATCAAACACTGCAAAATGTTATTGTATCAGTCTCACCACCCAACAGTAAAAAACCTGTAGCTGTAGTCCATCCAACCGTTACCTCTAAAGGGACATGCCCGGTTACAAAACCATTATATAAAACTTGGTGTTTCTGGGTGTTGGTGATTGTGTCACTGATTGTAAAATGTTTTGCTGTGTGGTGGTTTTTCTTGAAAAATCAAAAATTTCAATTTTTCAAGTAAAAAAAAAAAAAAAAAAAAAAAAAAAAAAAAAAAAAATTTTTTTTTTTTTATTTATAGTATGAAATATATTTAGAGAATTAAATTTATTATTCTATTATAACTTTATTATATAATATATTACACTATTAAAAAAAAAAAAAAAAAAAAATTTTTTTTTTTTTTTTTTTTTTTAAATAATAGTATTTATATTTTATTTTTAAATTTATAGTATGAAATATATTTAGAGAATTAAATTTATTATTCTATTATAACTTTATTATATAATATATTACACTAAAAAAAAAAAAAAAAAAATTTTTTTTTTTTTTTTTTTTTTTTTTTTAATAATAGTATTTATATTTTATTTTTAAATTTATAGTATGAAATATATTTAGAGAATTAAATTTATTATTCTATTATAACTTTATTATATAATATATTACACTATTTAAAAAAAAAAAAAAAAAAAAAATATTTTTTTTTTTTTTTTTAAATAATAGTATTTATATTTTATTTTTAAATTTATAGTATGAAATATATTTAGAGAATTAAATTTATTATTCTATTATAACTTTATTATATAATATATTACACTATTAAAAAAAAAAAAAAAAAAAAAAAATTTTTTTTTTTTTTTTTTTTTTTTTAAATAATAGTATTTATATTTTATTTTTAAATTTATAGTATGAAATATATTTAGAGAATTAAATTTATTATTCTATTATAACTTTATTATATACTATATTACACTAAAAAAAAAAAAAAAAAAAAAATTTTTTTTTTTTTTTTTTTTTTTTTTTTAATATATCAAGTATTAAATCTCTACATCCCTCTCTTTTAGAATTATGGGAATCGACAACTTTTGCAAATTCTTTGAACCCGTCTGTCCTCCTTCCCCCGAGCCCGATTCTTTTGATTCTTTACTGATCGATGGTCAAAGTTTTTTATATGTTGCTATAGAATACAGTCTAGAAACTGTGGAAACACTCTTGTTTGATGAAATCTGCAAATCTACCTGGAATCAGTTTCGTAGTCTCTTAGATTTATTTATCAGTTTTCCACAAGCTTCCCACCCCCTGACCGTCCTGCTCTCCTTTGATGGAGAAGGCGTTCCTATGAAATGGCCTACCCAACGCGAGCGTCGCCAAGGCAAAAAAGGCGGTGGTAAATCCTTTTACCAGTACATGCTCTTTGGTAATAATACTTTGACGCTGGCCGTTCAAAACTATGTGTTGAAAATGCTAAAACTGTCCAACTACACGTTTACTTTTGTTTTAGCGGGTTGTAATGTACCCGGCGAAGGTGAACATAAAATTTTTCATGTTGCGAAATTTTTTCCCGAGTGTCGACATTCCATTGTTTTCAGTGTGGATCAGGATGTTTTCATTTTAGCTTTTTTGCGCCTCTCTCAATTTCAAACGTTGCAGATTTACCGCTATAAACAATTTTATCCCATTACCCGTGTTGCCCCCTTGTTACCGTATCCTCTCCAACGGATCGTGGACGTGTCTTTTCTGTTTGGAAATGATTTTATACCCGTTTTAATCGGCATCACCTCCAATAATGTAGCCCTTCTCCACGAGGCGATGACCTTTGAACCCAAAGGCGATGTTCCGGCCGTATTAGCCACTTTTCTCCACACGATGAAACCTCGCATTCGTTTTCAATGTGTGGAGTTTATTGATCGTTTGTTGATTGTATGCTTTTGGTTGACTCATTTCTGGATTCTGGATTATTACACACAACGTCGTTTTCCCCAACAATTTTTAGAAAATCGCGTGTACGAAGCATTTGATCGAAATCAGTTGCTGACCGCACTCATGAATGAAGCCTATTCCCGAAAGACGTATTACGAAGCCAAAGATATATATAGTGACATGGAAACGCAACCGATACCGCATGCGGCAAATCATATATTTACGGACCCTGATTTGTTGACGGCTTTAAAGGCTTATTGGATAAAGCCAAAGAATAACCTGTGTAACGTGCTCCGATTAAACAATTCACCGTGTAAAAAAAGAAAAACAAACAAACGCCGAGCCACTGGTGCCGAAACACTTCGAAAAAAGGCAAGAAACGAAAGGGGTTAAAGATGGTAGTCATCGCTTCCCGATAATGGAGCCGTCGATCCAATCGAACGAGTTGATAGACGGGGTCGGGCGCAAACAAGAGTTGTAGGTGTCTGTCCAATACAATGAGTGTTTTAGTCCACTCTACGTGCTCCAAATCCATTAAATTCATTTTTTCGGCATAGGGATACACTTTATAAATGTCGAGTTGGGAAATGTGTTTGACCAGTTGCGCTGTAAAGATGACATTTTCTGGATAGGTTAAGGTGATGCGAGATTGAATAAATTTGGTGTTATAAGGTATCCACGGAGAATGAAGCAATAGATGCTGAAGAGACGACATTTACTTGCTTTGCATAAACAAAGCAATGGACGATTTGAAACAAATAGATTTCCAAAACTTGGTTAATAGCACTTTTGTATTTGGAAGGAAACCGAATGGTTTCTTGCACAGTCTTTTGACTGAGGAAGAAATTCCAAATTCAGAATCCTGGACAGCAGCGGATCCCACCGCGTTAAGTAATTATTACAGGATGGAAATTGAGAAGCTGCAGCAAGAGAATAAACTTCCTGCGAAAGATACATATGAAACAAGTGTCTGGCGACAACACTATAGACAAAAGGTAGTACAGTTGATCAATCAAACCAAAATAAAGGAAGGTGATACCATATATTTTTTAACACCTTTTGACGATGACCAATTGGAGCAGTCGGATACAGAAACTTTTCTGAAAGACGTTGCACAAATAGTAGACAATTCTATAGACCAGCACATCGCATCTCAAACGCAAGTGCCTGAACTACTGCCTGAAGAGACTTGGAAAGAGAGGGTAGTACAAAAAAAATCTGAATTCGAACTTTTAAATAACACTCCTAGGCTGCACTATGAGTATCATGTTCAAAAGTCGGAATCCCCCGAATCCACGGAAAATGAAATAGACGTAAACAATACAGTACCCAAAACGTTGATACCGAGTAATTCAGTCGTAGGGTTTGGGAACCAAAATCTTAGCAAGACGCATCCTGTAACAAAATGGCAGAGTCAAAGTAGCACTATATTGCGACAATTGGCGGTCCCTAAAATATTTGATGTCGATAAACTGTCTTACATATTGTTTTTTCGAAATTATGTACGCATGTTGCGCAGATTATTTAATTTTACATTAATTCAGGAAGGTTTGTTTGAAGAAGTGACGTATTTAAAGTTTTACGAAGGTACCACTGAGGGTACAGCAGAGTTTAGTATCAATCAACCGTTTTATAAAGACGAATCTCACGATGATCAAATGAAAATTCACGGTCGTATAGGCTGGTATATGGGGATGAGGCAGTTTCGAATGCATCCCTTTACGAAAAAAAACAAAGTTCAAAAAACGGAATAAAAAAAAAAAAAAAAAAAAAAAAAAAATTATTATTATTATTTTTTTTTTTTTTTTTTTTTTTTTTTAACAAATATTTTATAATAAAAATATAAAGTATTTTACTTTAACAGATATAAAGATAAAATATTTATATTATAAAATATATTTAAACTAAATAAAAAAAAAAAAAATTTTTTTTTTTTTTTTTTTTTTTTTTTTTTTTTTTTTTTTTTTTTTACGAAATTGCACATTGACTTTTTTTTTCAATCTCCTTTTTAAATAGTCGAACCTTGTTAATAAATTCAACAATTTTCTCTTGCATGTAAAAATTGACTTCATTGTCGGTTACCCGAATTACTTGGTTTGGATTCTCTACTGCATTTAAATTGAAACACAAGTTATGTTTTGACAGCATCAAGGCTAGTCGTACTGCCGTTACATCTACATCAAAAGTAGTTTTCACTGCATCCATAAAAAAATTGGTCCACTTTTTCACCAATGCAGGTAAATGAATGTTTTTGGGATAGGGATCCGTTTCCTTGGATGTAGTTAAGTACCAGACACCTTGGGTTAGACCTTTTAGACTGGCATGATGTAACGTATAGGAAGTATTCAATTTAAAAGAATCCAATTTTCGAATGTTGACATCTTCATTGAGGTCAAAACTTGCCGTGGATAAGAGATAGTTTGAATTTAAAAGCGGTTGTTTAGAGGGTATTCCTTCCAACAATGGCTGGTCCAAACAGAAAAATGTTTCACGGTAGACGACACCTATGACAACTGTATCTATGATTACTTTTTGAATGCTGACATCTGTTACAAAGGTGGACAAGACAAAGGAAATGGGCGTCCATAAAGTTGCTGGAACATTCGTATGCTCAATGTACCGCTCGTAAGGATGGAAGACGCACAACACACGACTCGGGTGCGCTCCTTCAATACTCAGGGCTACAAATTGTTTATTTTCAGTGTGTCTATCCGAAGGTCTCGATCCTTCGAACGAGAGTACGAAAGGCCATTCAATCAACAAACCTACATGACTCAAGACTATCGATAGGTCGTACCGTTGACGAGTCAAGTTTTTATAGTACGAATTCAAAATGTCTTGAATTAAAAGTTCCGGTTTTCGAGAACTCAGTGTTTTGTGAATGACGCCGGTGGAAGCAATATTGGCATCCGTAAATCGAGATTCGGAAATGGGTTTAAAGTCAATAAATTTGGGAACCACAGCCACTTCTCGTGTCAAGTATGTAATAGTTTGAACGCGTTGTCGAGATTTCCATTCCGCAGCTAAATTTAACACGTATTCGGTGGATTCGTTGGATAAGAAACAAATTCGATAATAGGGTGCGGGTTCAGACTGTTTAAAATAAAACCCACCCGGATAAGGTAGATCTTGGTTATCAAGAAATAATACGGTATTTTTATAAAAAAAGACATTATCGTACGCTGGGCCAATCATTCCTTGTAAATATTTACGAACAACATCCACGTTTTCTACAAAGTAAGGAGTGGCATAAAACTGTAAGGTATCCTGATCAAAACTTTTATCTACGGGGAAAATGACTCGCTCACTTCCAAGACAAATAGTCCATAAAAATTTGGAATTGGATACAACAGAACCAGGAACGTCGGATTTGAAAAAAGCTTTTAAAGCATGGATAAGGGGTTTGTCAGAATCTAGAAAAACATTGTCGGTAGGGTACATGCGAGTGATAAACCAGGTCTCGTAGGGAGACGTGCCAAAGTTGAATATCAAAACATTTTGTCTGACTGATGAGACGGCGCACTTGTGAAATTTACCGTAATAGGTACCATAGGTATTTAAGTTCATAATTGACTTTATTATAACAAAAAAAAAAAAAAAAAAAAAATTTTTTTTTTTTTTTTTTTTTTTTTTTTTTTTTTTTTTTTAAATGGAGTTACTCACCAGATATTTGTAACCCACTAAATCTTTCATCAAATCAGTAACTATTAAATTATCTTTTTCTACATGAGGAACGGGTTGACCGTACATTCGAGGTACTATTGGAAAAACTTTAATTTTGTGAGGCCAATGATTGCAAGTTCTTCTTTGTTCAAAGTAACAAATTCTTTTTTCAATTTGGGACTTTTTTGTAAGCGTAGCTGGAGTCATACAAACATAAGGGGCACACCGAATACTTCTATTTATTCTATCTTTCTGAGGCTCATTCCCTTGATGAATAGTTCGACTATCCCATAACACTAAAGAACCAGCTTTTGCTTTAACACAAATATCTGATGCGTTTCCCAAGTTTTGAATGTAAAAATCTTTTTCTTTTGCAGTTAGCTTGTGCCAGTCTCCCGATTCTTTGATTTGAAACTTTTCTTGAAATTTCCCATGTAGTTGATGACTTCCTTTTAAAACTCTCAAAGTTGCATCTCCTTCATAAACGTCATAAATGTTTACTAAACCTTGTACACATTCAAAATTATTGCGTTTAAAACATTGATCGCTATGAAACCATTCCTTACCATCAGTATACCAACCTCGGTTTGTATATTCACATGGAAGAGAAACACTAATTCCATCAAAACTGGTTAATAAATTGTTTGTATTCCATATTGACTGAAATTTTTCAATTATCTTGGTGTTTTGCCTAGCAAACCATGATAATGGATTATGTCCGAAATCCCAATGTTGAAATAACATTCCATGTTTGGGCATCAGTTGAAATAAAGAAGCAAAAGTATCCGGTTTATTTTTTTCAACGGGATTTTTTAAATGTTTGGTTTTAAAATTGAGCCAATCCCACATCATTTCTCTAAGATGAATTAATTCATCGTTATTCAACACATTTTCCACGACTTCAACCCCTTCATTCTTTAAAGTATAATTTTTACAACTATCATAGAATAACATTTTTTAAATTTTTTAAACCTCTCGTTCTCTCTCATTATATATGCATACATACATTTTTTTTTTTTTTTTTTTTTTACACGTTTACAAGAGTTCCGTTTAAATACTCTTGTTGATGTTTCGCCAGTGTAATCCATTCATTTTCAATAATTTTACAAAAAATATTACCCGAGTTGGCTTGGACGCGACCCCACTCCCACTCTTCTAGCCGACGGTCATCCTTTTCAAAATATAAGATTCGATCCACTGTCAAATAGACAAAATATTCAGTCGGTCGAGTTGTAGGAAAAAAATGGTTTGATACCGGCAAAACGAGGTCCGTGGGGATATTGGGAACATTTTTGACATTTACTTTCCACCAGCCGTCGATGCAATGCGCAAAAGGCGCGAGTATCTCGGGAGGAACGTTCTCACACACCCGATGAATGAATTGCAAGAGACCCGTTTTCCAACAACCGGCAAGAACCCAGTTAAAATTTTCGGGTAAGGGAGTATTGATACAGAAATGATTGCATCGGGTGTAGACTTGGCCTGAAACATTGCGTTCCGAGTATCGACTGCTTACATGACCCAGAGTATTCAGCAAATGCCGCGGCGATTTAATGTGGATACGTTTAACACCTGGTTTCATTTGTTTCCAAACGCCCAGTTTAAAATAGCCTACCGGGGTCACAGCAATGACATGGCGATGCTGTCTGCGTAAAGCGTCCGTATGAGATCCGCCATCGCACCAACACCAAAACGGTAAAAGGAATGTGTGAGGGTAGTCGGCTTCCATAACCCGGTAAAAATTATCAAAAGCAATGGCAGAAATTTGTAAATGAAACCAATCCGTACCGCCGCGAAGGTATTGGCGGATGCAAGCCGCTGCGAGGTTCAGAGAAGGGTGAGAAAAAGTCAGGGCGTCTGGCATTTTCCACCAGTCGTCTGGGGGCTCAAATAGGGATTGGTATGCGATCGGAGGCAATTCTGGAGGGGTGGAATGACCGAAAAAATCACGAGCACCACACGAGGGTTCTGTATCAAACAGAAGAAATGTATCTTGCTCCTGAGTCGGCATTTTTTAAAAATAGGCTGGATATTATACCTTGTATATTTATTGAATATACTTAAATATACACCCTTAAAAAAAAAAAAAAAAAAAAAAAAAAATTTTTTTTTTTTTTTTTTTTTTTTTTTTTTAAGGGTGGTAGTATAATATATTTTATAATTAAGTTATAATAAAAATAAGATATGATAGAGTAAACTGTTGTATGATGTACATTTAAGATATTTAATGTTCTAAATATATTTCATATGAATAGATGTAAAAATAAAATATAAATACTACAAAAAAAAAAAAAAAAAAAAAAAAATTTTTTTTTTTTTTTTTTTTTTTTTTTACATCTACAGTTATGAAATATATTTAGAGAATTACATTTTTTAAATGTACATTATAAAATGCTTTGCTCTAACTTTATAACTTTATTATAAAATATATAATACTACTACTACTACAAAAAAAAAAAAAAAAAAAAAAAAAAAAAAAAAAAATTTTTTTTTTTTTTTTTTTTTTTTTTTTTTTTTTTTAGGCAATTATTCTTTCTACAAATTCTTCTGGTGTATGTCCTGTCGTAATGTTTTCCTTAAACACTACCAGTCCATCTTCCGTAGGACAGATTAAAGCTTGTTTCACAAATGATTCCTTGGTCATGCAGTCTACTTTACCATTCAATATAAACTTATCTATGTGTGAATTTATTGTTCGACAAGGGGACGTTTCATCGTTCCGATCCGCATTTACATAAGGTCCACAATTACATTTGTTTCCATCCCATCCCATACCAGGTGTCGGATTTGAAATATCTCGCAGACAATAATCTACTGAACATACAAACGGGAAAATGGATATCATTCGAGTATTGTCCAATGATTTCGAATCACATTTGCAACCATACCGTAGTTTGTTTTGAAACATTTCGTAGTAGTTTTCAATGTTATCCTCTGCTTCCTCATTGTTTTTGTAATCATACAATATATTCAATCGATTATCTTGCGCCTCTTCGTTTTGACAGGCCCGTTTTTTACTTTTCTTGAAAATATCATCATTTATACCGATACACGACCATCCAGCCAGAGAGAAGACATGATAGGATGTTTTCAAATTACATTTGCCGATGCCTTTTGGTAAACAGTAGGTTCCAGGGGAGAGTTTTTGATTCAAAACATACACACGATCGGTTTCATCAAGTATTTTAAAGGGAACATAATCTGATCCATTACTACAAAATTTTTCACATTCACACATTTCATCTGAGGGACACTTAAACCCTTGCAGTGCGCACGCCGTTTTGGAAATCGGGTGGGACAAAAGCCAATTGAGAGGTTGATCCCGATCGGTGATGTATGGTTTATAATAGAGATTGACTAGCGTTACCAGGAGGAGTAAAAACAAAATTAAAGAAATGTATTGGATCTTTAGCATACTGTGTTTTTTATTCTTGGCTTTCAATTTGGAAGTGGTACCTGGTCGACCTTGGCATAGTCATTATGCATTAATTTGGAAATGGAAACAGTTTATTCTTATTCGCATTTTCCCCAAAAACGTTTATGTTTTAGTGGACCAGAATGTGATTTATCGATACATGGAAGCTTCGAAAGAAACTTATGTGCCTGCAGTTCGAATAGACAAGCAAATTGTCAACGAAATTTTGAATTACCGGTACCTCTTAGACTGGATTAGAGAACGTCCTGTCGTGAAACAGTACCCTTCACACCTTTCAGACGAGATTGAGATCTTGAACCATTTGAGCCAGACTTTAAATTCATGAATACTTTCTTTTTAAATGAATCATAGGAGCCTTTTCCATAAATTTCGATATCGGGAAATTTTTTCTGCAAGTCGTCGGCAATCATATTTTCTAGACGTGAATACATTTTGTACAAACACACCGTTTTAATACCTGTAAGTTCCAGGTACAGAACTAAAAACTCCAAACCTATATTGCACTTTTCATCATAAATTTCCTTTTTAACGCGGAAAGGATAAAACGGAAACACAGAGGTGAAAGGTAAATGAAAAGGCAATTGAACATTGGGAAAAGAGGTTACAATAACAGCTTTTGCTTTTGGTTTAAGTCGATTTAATACGGGTGTAGTAGGATCAAAGGAAAGAAAATCTTTAGATGTGGAATAGGATCGAATGATGTCTAACCAACGTTTTATAAAGTAAGCGGTCTCCTCAGGCTTGTTGTAGGGGCGAAACAGTTTTGCATAATATTCTTGAATATGTATTCGCAAGCGTTGAAAATCAAACATGGTATAAGATTACAATAGTTTAGTTCTTTATACTATATTTGAAAAAAAAAAAAAAAAAAAAAAAATTTTTTTTTTTTTTTTTTTTTTTTTTTTTTTTTTTTTTTTTTTTGATATTTAAATATATTTTATAATTTAATTATTTTATCTTTACATTCTTTACATCTGTTAAATTAAAATCTAAAATACTTTACTCCATAACTGTATTGTAAAACAAATTATATTAAGAATATTATATATTAAAATTATAAAAAAAAAAAAAAAAAAAAAAAAATTTTTTTTTTTTTTTTTTTTTAAATATATTTTCTAATATAAATATTTTATCTTTACATTCTTTACATCTGTTAAATTAAAATCTAAAATACTTTACTCCATAACTGTATTGTAAAACAAATTATATTATTTCAGGAACAACGTTTTTTATACCCTCCCAACCGTCATGATCTTCCACCCATAATTCTAATTTTTCTTTTACCAATCTTAAAAAACATTCATACATTACATCTATAATGCTTTTAGGTAATTTATCTTGGATGCATTTTACAGCCAATTCCCCGACGAAAGCGAAAAATGCAATTATTCGACTCCAAGTAATACCTTCGATAAACAATTCATTAAATACACCTGTTAAAAGACTATTTATATTATCTTCATCAATATTTTTTATTTCATCGCATAGATTTTTTATTACATTACCATACTTGTCGAGAAATACACTAAGAATTTCGCAAGTTTTTTCAATGAGATTAGTTTCTTTTTCATTCATCGGACTGTCTGCATGAAAATTTTCATAATGATTCAGTAGAAAAGAAAATACATTTTCAAGAAAACAATCTGTTCTTATTACATCCTTTTTGCTAGCTGCTTTAAGTAGGAAATTATTAGACATTTTGCGATGAAAAGATACTTTGTTTCAACAAGCGGAGAATGTAAAAATTACGAGTGAAGCAACAAGCTTCATCCTCTTACAACATGAAAAAAAAAAAAAAAAAAAAAATTTTTTTTTTTTTTTTTTTTTTTTTTTTTTTTTTTTAAATAATAAAGTTAATATTAAATTTTTATTCTTTTCATTCATTATTCATATGGAGAAATTTTACATCAACCAACCCAATGGATTTCACGTGGAGTATCTTCCAAAGTTTTATTTATATTCTCTGAGTCCATTATATAAAGTATTACCACTACAAAATGTAAAATTTTATAAAAAATCAATCTATAACACGCCTCTTAGAAAAGTTTGTGCATTTTCTGATAGACCTGGAAAACGTTACTATTATGGTAGACAGTATGTAGAGGCTGTCCCTTGGCCACCACTTATTACAAAAATGAAAAGTAAAGTGGAAGATTACTTGGGCTTAAAATTTAACTTTGCTCTTGTCAACTATTATCCCAATGGTAAAGCTGGTATTGGTAAACATTCCGATAATGAACCTTGTATGGATTTAACTAAACCCATTGCGTGCCTAAACTTTGGTGCCACTCGAAAATTAATTTTTAGAGAAAAGGAAGGACATGAAGTCAAACAATTGACACCAGAACACGAATCGTTATATGTGATGTACTATCCCACCAACGAAAAATGGACC
This sequence comes from Maratus speculifer, assembly GCA_964019185.1. Taxonomy (NCBI): domain Eukaryota; kingdom Metazoa; phylum Arthropoda; class Arachnida; order Araneae; family Salticidae; genus Maratus; species Maratus speculifer. The sequence continues at coordinate 358,796,423 of OZ025296.1, forward strand.
CATGAAATTCCATCGGACTATAAGGTAAAGGATCCAAGAATTAGTATTACCTTTCGTGTATTTCATCTTTAGACAATTCATTGAGTGACACCCTTTGACTACAGTAGTTTTATTTACAGGGTTTACTTACATACAAATAGAAAGAACAATTTAAAAGCATTTGAGTAACACATCGACGCAACTGCTCCATCGCGATGACGTCTTCATTGAAGGCGTCGGCAAACGTTGATTCACCGCCAGTTCCGAGAGTTTCATTTTTAAGTAGTCATTTTCCATTTCCAGTTGATCAATGCGATTCTGAAAGGGTCGGATTAAACGTAAATATTGACTTTGTTCATTCGATAGAGTTAACCACCCCTTTGCAAGCGTTTGAAAAAAACAATTTCCGGAATAGGCTTGCATATGAAGCCATTCCATTTCTTCCAGCTGTTGTTCCTTCTTTTCAAAATATAATTTTCTTGTGTGGCCCAAATACAAAAAATAGGGTGTCGTTTGCTGGGTAGGAAAAAACTCTTTCGATACGGGAAGCACCATGTTCTTGGGTAAACCGGGAAGATGTTTACCCGATATTTTCCAAGTATGATGCACACGTTGAGCAAAGTAGAGTAGATGGAAAGGATCCATGTAGCGATAGTGTTCACTTAAAAACCGCTCCCACCCCTGCTCCCAAACACAAGCGAGAACCCATTTAAACATTTTCGGAAAGGCGATGTTGAGGCAAAAGTGATTCAAATCAGTCATTTTAGTGGATGACATTTGGCATCGGGATATACGTTGGCTGACATAACCCATTGTATTAATCAAATGTTGTGGACTTTTGATAGGTAGGCTGCGAAAACCCTTGTACCGCTCAAAAGGTTTGTCTTCAGGGGTAATTTTCTTCAAAATGGTTTTATAAAAATGTCCTTTAGGCGCCACTGCAATCATATGGCGATGTTGTCTGTAGCGCGCCTCTTTTAAGCGACCTCCATCACACCAACACCAAAAGGGCAGAAGCACGATGGCACCCTTCTCTTCTTCCATAGCACGGTAAAAAGACAAAAAGGCCACAGCATGTACTTGGAGATGAATCCAGTCAAATGTGTGCTGCGTATTGATATATTTACGCACACAAATGGCTGCGAGGTTCAAAGAGGGAATGGAAAAGGTGAGTGGGTCAGTTTCCTGCCACCAGTCTTCGGTCGGTTCAAAGATAGATTCGTAGGCTACAGGAGGAAGTTCTGGTAGCATCGAATGGTTGAAAAAGTCTTTTTCAGAAAAAGTGGGGGTCGAATCGAACAGAACAGGCACCATCTTAGAAAGGCGGTGGAAATGCTTGTAGGATGACCCGCCACACAGAACTGTCGAAAGAAGTGTAAAATGCGATTGCGAGAGGAAACGTTATATATGCTTGAAAAAAAAAAAAAAAAAAAAAAAAAATTTTTTTTTTTTTTTTTTTTTTTTTTTCAATATATATAGCGTCTCTTCTCTCAATCACATTTCACACTTCTTTGGACAGTTGTATGTTTTTTTAATAAATAACGTTTCTTTTCGCAATAACATCTCACACCTTTTACGGCTGTTCTGTGTGGCGGGTCATCCCAGAATTTTGTAACGTATATTTCCTGATCATGGATATTCCGACTCCTAAAGGGACAGTGACGTTTGATATACATAAATTTGGTCAACAAGACTGGGAGAACAATGGCTATAAGAAATGTATTTGTTTAATAGAAAGTCGTCAAAAGGATGAGAAACGTATATTAAAAACATTCAAAATTAGTCAATATTCATATTTCGAAGAACCCTTTTCTTCATTAACAGAACAGCTGAGATCTATTGGTTATACTGTTGAACATCCTTTGAAGCATTATCGAACGCCCTTTGATGACACCTTTATATATAATTTTAAGACAGAGGATTTTTATGTACATATTAATGTATATTATGGGTGAGGGTTCTTTTAGCTTTAAACGAAGCTATAAGCGGTTGCCAAGCTAATTTTGCTAAAAAAAAAAAAAAAAAAAAAAAAAAAAAAAAAAAAATTTTTTTTTTTTTTTTTTTTTGCAATTGTATTTTACACTTCTTTTGACAGTTGTGTTTTTTAATATATAACGTTGCTTTTCGTAATAACATCTCACATCTCTTTCGGCTGTTCTGTGTGGCGGGTCATCCCAGAATTTTGTAACATACAAAGAATTCAACGATATTGTGTGTTTCTTAATCATGGATATTCCGACTCCTAAAGGGACAGTGACGTTTGATATACATAAATTTGGTCAACAAGATTGGGAGAACAATGGCTATAAGAAATGTATTTGTTTAATAGAAAGTCGTCAAAAGGATAAGAAACGTAAAGTAAAGAAACTGAAAATTAGTCAATATTCATATTTCGAAGAACCCTTTTCTTCATTAACAGAACAGCTGAGATCCATTGGTTATAGTGTTGAACATCCTTTGAAACATTATGAAACGCCCTTTGATGACACCTTTATATATAATTTTAAGACAGAGGATTTTTATGTACAAATTAAAGTATATTATGGGTCAGGGTTCTTTTAGCTTTAAACGAAGCTATAAGCGGTCGCTTACTACTTTGGCTATTAAAAAAAAAAAAAAAAAAAAAAAAATTTTTTTTTTTTTTTTTTTTTTCAAATATATATAGCGTCTCCTCTCGCAATCGCATTTCACACTTCTTTGGACAGTTGTGTGTTTTTTTAATAAATAACGTTTCTTTTCGCAATAACATCTCACACCTCTTACGGCTGTTCTGTGCGGCGGGTCATCCCAGAATTTTGTAAACGTATATTTCCTGATCATGGATATTCCGACTCCTAAAGGGACAGTGACGTTTGATATACATAAATTTGGTCAACAAGACTGGGAGAACAATGGCTATAAGAAATGTTTTTGTTTAATAGAAAGTCGTCAAAAGGATGAGAAACGTATAATAAAAACATTCAAAATTAGTCAATATTCATATTTCGAAGAACCCTTTTCTTCATTAACAGAACAGCTGAGATCTATTGGTTATACTGTTGAACATCCTTTGAAGCATTATCGAACGCCCTTTGATGACACCTTTATATATAATTTTAAGACAGAGGATTTTTATGTACAGATTAAAGTATATTATGGGCCAGGGTTCTTTTAGCCTTAAACGAAGCTATAAGCGGTCGCCAAGCTAAAAAAAAAAAAAAAAAAAAAAAAAAAAAAAAAAAATTTTTTTTTTTTTTTTTTTTTTTTTTTTTTTTTTTTTTTTTTTTAAATATAAGTTCTCAGCTATTGGTTTTTATTCAGTTTTATGTTTACAGCCCTCGCCGATGCCTTCTCTCAACCGTTATTTAAAATTATTGAAAAAGAATACAACTCCGTTTCCTTGTCCTCATTGCTATCAGTCTATAGAAGCTGAATTTTTTGAGGAGCATTGTTTGGTTCATCATGCCCTGGATCCTGATGTGGCGTGTGTTTGGTGTTTTGGGCACACTTTTTGGGTTGAAAAAAGTCATCATGTGGATCATCTCTTAAGCTGTTACCACCAATTTTTTCAATCTCAAGTTTGTCCTCTCATTCTTTCACCTCAACCAGACACTCCCACTCTCTTGGATTTGGAGCCCCTGTGTGAGGAGAAACAGTTTGAACATCATATTCCACTTCCCTCTTTGCTCGAAACTCCTGTTTGGGAACTGGAACCCCCTTTAAAGGGGATCCCTTTTCAATGTGCTCGGTTAAATGTCGCCGTTGCCTGTGTACAGCTTTTTTTAAATTCATCAGCCGACTGGTATCATATTTGCGTACGACCACCTGCTTTTGATTCTTTTCAGAAAGCCCTGGACGCGGATGCGGGCAAAACACGCACCTTACCCTTTCACTGTTTTTGTGACGGAGGGGGTGTGCCTCATCGCCATTTCGTGCTCATGAGCACCCCGAAAGATTCCTTTTTAAAAAAAACGTGGAAAAAAATGAAAAGTCCTTCCATTCAAAAACATGTCATTTCCTCTCCTTTGATGTTGGTACATGTATTGGTTGCGTTGAGTCAACGCCTTTCTCAGTGTCATTTCACCACTTACCCTTTGGATCCGAGTTTTTTACCCGTGGGCTCCGTGACGCAGTATTACATTGCCAAATCCTTACCCGCCTTCTCCAAACTCGTCCTCGCTTTACAATGGAAAGGTGGCCTCATGACGTTGTTGCATCAAGTGTACGCTGCCGCCGAACCACATGTATTGGCCCCCGTCACCTTATCCATGAATGGTTTACTAGCGGTTCGAGTGCACGATTTACCCGGTCTCTTGAAAAACTGGATACTGCCCGTGTCTCTTCGGTTTCGGCCAACGACACACCCGACCAACTATTTTGTACACCTCTATCAGAATCAAAAACTTTATTTTGAATCGTGTGAGGAACCGCTTCTAAATTGGCAACAAGAACAAGTGGAACATGGCAATGTGTTTTGTGACGCGCTGGGAGAAGCTTTCTATTTTCCCACTCCCATGCAACAAAAAACCATTCATCTTTTGAAACCTTTGATGGACCAACTCCTCTTGAGCCAAGAAAAGATGCAACAGGCAGAGAAAACGCGGCACCGTGTGGAAACGGATCTGGCCCATGTGAAAAAATTGCACGCTTTTGCGAAACGAAAGTATAGCCGGTCGGAAAAACAATTGAAAACGGTGCAAAGTAAACTCATTTCCTATTTGGAAAGAGAAAATGATGAATTGAGAAAAAAATGTTTTAAAAAACCCAAAATAAACTAAAGCTACAGCATAATAATGATGAAATAAATATATTACAATAGTCTCAAACATACACGGTGAAAAAAAAAAAAAAAAAAAAAAAAAAAAAAATTTTTTTTTTTTTTTTTTTTTTTGTATAATATATTTTATAATCAACTTATAATAAAGATAAAATATATTAAAGTATTGTATGATGTACATTTAAGATATTTAATGTTCTAAATATATTAAAAAAAAAAAAAAAAAAAAAATATATATATTTTTTTTTTTTTTTTTTTTTTTTTTTTTTTTTAACTGGTATATATACAACATTCCAAGAATACTGTTCTAACCATTTTTAATTCCACTCTTTACTGAAAGTAGCTGTCTTTTCTACTGTTTAGCTGATTCGGAGTTGTGTTACACAAAGAAATAGATAGTATCTGTCATGTCTTTTGAACGTTTAAACGAGATCGTCGATGGTATGGAAAAGAACTTTTATGAGACACAACTCCAAATAAATTCACAAATAGTTTCACAACTAAACAACGCAAATTTCGATGAGGACGAATTGTGTAATTTAGTAGAAGAGAAATATAAAGTGCTACTTGAATTTCGAAGAAATCTAAAAGAATTTGAATATAAGCATCTGCCCCTTTCTGCAACGATGTTTGCAAATGACGTTGAATCTAGTGACACTTCTGAAAATGAAGAGGAAACGAACGACAGTTTTGAAAATGAAGAGGAAACGGATGACAATTCTAAAAATGAAGAGAAAACGGAGCAACTGCTACCCACTTCTACTGAAATATCCAAGAATGTACAGAAACTTGAATCTAGTGAAGTCTGATAATCTAGTATTAATGTAAAAAAAAAAAAAAAAAAAAAAAAAAAAAAAAAAAATTTTTTTTTTTTTTTTTTTTTTTAGTATATAAAAGGATACACTAAATCACTTTATTTCCATTGTTGATCTTGTCTAACCTTTCCTCGTCCCGTGATGCCAAAATCAGCTTCACGATTGCAATTTTCTGACAAACACTTAAATTTGATGGCTCAGTATGTGCGTAAATTTTTAGACGATACTTTCGATTGGTATCATCTTGTTATCAGCAGACCCCTCCATGATGATCGTTGGACTGTGCCAATCTCTGGTCAAGACGAAATGAACCTTTATCATTACATCCGAGCGTGCCCCAAAAATACATTTAAGGATAAATTGTGGCTAAAATATGATAATGTTGTTGAAAAGTGCGCTAGTCAAATTAAAGATCCTCTCCAGTTTGTGTATACGCTTATCCGCATCAGTAACTTACCCAATACATCTGATCATTACAAATTACCACCTTACAGTTTATGGGTTTTAGCAAGTCTCTGGAAGGAAGGATTACAGACTGTGAAAAAGATTGCTCTAAGAATGAATGAAAAATTGCCACCCGAAACGATTTGTTTTCCAGTGCAAAAGATTTTCAGACCGACAAAGAAGGCTTCTACTAAGTATTTTTTGTATTTGAAGGATGGTTCACGCTTAAACTTTGAAAAAGACAAGCGTCTCTTGGATTTAAAAAACGAGGAATGGACTCAATTGCAATTAGAATTGGGAAATAGACTCAATTGAAGAATCCATTTTCCTGAGACCCTCATCCTGATATATCCATTACATTTCCTCTTTTTGTCTCTCGAGTATGAATCTCCCATCATTTATCCTGACTTGTCAAAAAACCATCCCTATTCATGATGCTATTTCAGCCGTTGGTAGAGTTCCTTCTTTGGAGACTCCTTGTTCTCACGCGATTCTCCAGAGAGGCGGAGTCTGACCTAGAGCCAGTATAAATAGTCAGGACATTGCGTTTTTCCATTAGATTCACCACGGATTCACGATGGCTTACTTCCGCATCGAATTTATGCTCTCGGGAAGGTCGGAAACTCTCTTGGGTGTGTTGTCGGATGACGACGGAGAGGCTTATTTTTGTGTAGACAATGTGGCCCGCTTTGTCAAAAAGAAGACCTGGCTCAAATGCCACCCCATTCGAGAAATTCTTCTGGATCCCAAACCACCCCTGAACATGACTATGATGGCTTTGGCAGACGTGTTGGATGTTTTAAAGTATCCGAAAACGTCTCGATCGCACTATGTATACAATCTGTTGGAATATGGGCATGTGCGAGATTTACCCTATGCTAATGGATGCCATAGGATTACACCTTGTGAGGAGCACGAAGGGATACAATTCCCTACCTGGCTCTGTATCTTCAAAAAAGACTATGGACCCAAGCAAAATACTTCTTCTTAAGCTGATAATCAGCGTGGAAGAGCAGAAAAAGGGGCTGAAGGAAGTGCAAACTTCCTTCAGCCCCTTTTTTTGCGACCCTTAGGGTACCAACCTTGGATTCATTTGAAACGAAAAGAATATATATCAAAGAATATATCAAAGAATATATATCAATAAAAAGAATGAAAAGTTTAACGAAACAAAGGTTGTATGATATTTATAACGTACGTTATTCGTAATGTACTTTTAATGTATACACTTTAATTTAAATATCACACCACCGTACAAGTAAATTTCTTAAATGTGCAAACGTACAGTATAAAATGATATTAAGTAAAAAGGTGAATGAAACAATGCCTTTCCAGATTACATTAGATTGTGGTTAAAAATATTTAACATTATTTAAAAAAAAAAAAAAAAAAAAAAAAAAAAAAAAATTTTTTTTTTTTTTTTTTTTTTTTTTTTTTTTTTTTACAGTATAATATATTTTATAATCAAGTTATAATAAAGATAAGATATATTAAAGTATTGTATGATGTACATTTAAAATATTTAATGTTTTAAATATATTTCATATCAATAGATGTAAAAATAAAATATAAATACTACTAAAAAAAAAAAAAAAAAAAAAAAAAAAAAAAAAAAAAATTTTTTATTTTTTTTTTTTTATTTTTTTTTTTTTTAAATAATGTTAAATATTTTTAACCACAATCTAATGTAATGATGTACATTTAAAATATTTAATGTTTTAAATATATTTCATATCAATAGATGTAAAAATAAAATATAAATACTATTATAAAAAAAAAAAAAAAAAAAAAAAAATTTTTTTTTTTTTTTTTTTTTTTTTTTTTAGCCTCCGATGCTATTTCTTTCAGACAAGCAAAAAAGTGTCGTCTCCAAAAATTGTGGCCCACTTTTTCATAATCTGGACATTAAAATGAGACATTCATGTAATTTTATTGTTAAAATGCATTTCATCTTTCTCAAAGACAATAAAAAAAGTGTTTAAACTAAAGAAAAAATCCATTTTTTAGGAATCGAGTCACTGAAGAATTAGCACGTCAAATTGTATCTCTTTATTATTCCGCAATTCCAATGTCTCAGAGAGAAACTGTTAATCATTTGGGTATTTCCCGTTGTTCTGTGTGCTATTGCATTAAAAAAAAAAAAAAAAAAATTTTTTTTTTTTTTTTGACTTGAATTTAAATTCAAGTAAAAATTTAAATAGAATTTAAATCGGAGGCGAAATTGAATTCTGCAGTGGCAGAATCTAAATTTAACTTGTTTTTTTTTTTTTTTTTTTTTTTTTTTTTTTTTTTTTACAGTATAATATATTTTATAATCAAGTTATAATAAAGATAAGATATATTAAAGTATTGTATGATGTACATTTAAAATATTTAATGTTTTAAATATATTTCATATCAATAGATGTAAAAATAAAATATAAATACTACTAAAAAAAAAAAAAAAATTTTTTTTTTTTTTTTTTTTTTTTTTTTTTTTTTTTAACCATTTGGAAAAAATGGTTGTTGTTTTCGGTCGAGAATAGACCCTTTGACGTCGATATATTTTTTTTAACGAAATTCTATACATTTAGAAGATTTTGTAATTGAATAGGAAAATGAAAATGCTTAAAATCATTATAATAAAGAAGAAACTAACATATTTTAAAATGGTTAAACAAAAATTATCAGATGTACAAAAAGCTGAAGCGGAAGAAAGACGTCGTATGCAAAAACGTCTCTCAAAGCAGGAAACGAGGTCTTCAAATAGTTATCTAGCCCATGAAAATCAATTACAGAAGGAGCGACGATCACGAAAAAGGAAACAATCTAATTTTCAACCGACTAATTGTAAACGACCATGTCTGGAGGCCCACCAATCCACTAGCCATGGCGTTTTACAATCGGTCGATATTAATCAGCAAAAATTGTGTTCAAATATTGATTTTAAGAAGATGAAAAGAGTACAACCTATTACTCTTGATTCTCCTAAAAAGCAACATAAAAAGCAATCGGTTTTTTTTTTTTTTTTTTTTTTTTTTTTTTTTTTTTTTTTTTTTTTTTAACCATTTGGAAAAAATGGTCGTTGTTTTCGGTCGAGAATTGACACCTGTCCGTGGTCACTTTTGAATTTAAATTAAATTCTTTACTTTTTGAAAAAAAATTATTTGTTTAGTAAATTGAAATGTTTAAAATCACTGTAATAAAGAAGAAACTAACATATTTAAAAATGGTTAGAAAAAAATTATCAGATATGGAAAAAGCTGAAGCCAAAGAAAAACGTCGTTTAAAGAAATGTCTTAAAATGCAAGGATATGTATTATTAAAAAAAAAAAAAAAAAAAAAAAAAAAAAAAAAAAAATTTCAAATGGTTTTTGTAATTTCTTAAATTACAATTTTTTTTTTTTTTTTTTTTTTTTTTTTTTTTTTTTTAACCATTTGGAAAAAATGGTTGTTGTTTTCGGTCGAGAATGGACCCTATGATGTTACCACTTTTGAAATTAAAGAAAATTATTTACTTTTAAATGAACTTTCATTTGAATAGGAAATTAAAATGTTTAAATCCATTGTAATTAAAATGCAACAATTGAGATCATCAAAGTATTACCGAGCCCATCAAAACCAATTACAAAAGGAGCGACGATCACGAAAAAGGAAACAATGTAATGTTGAACCAACTGATTGTAAACGACCATGTCTGGAGGGGGACCAATCCACTAGCCATGGCGTCTTACAATCAATCGATATTAACCAGAAAAAATTGGGTTCAAATATTGATTTTAAGAAGACGAAAAGAGTACAAACTATTACTCTTGATTCTCCACAACCTAAAAAGCAGCCTAAAAAGCAATCTGCTTGGGAAAAATTGGAAAAAAACTTAACTTAAAAAAAAATATTTTTTCCAAATGGTTATTGTAATTTCTTAAATTACAATTATTTTTTTTTTTTTTTTTTTTTTTTTTTTTTTTTTTTTTTTTTACTAGTGGTATAATATATTTTATAATCAAGTTATAATAAAGATAAGATATATTAGAGTAAAGTATTATATGATCTACATTTAAAATATTTAATGTTTTAAATATATTTCATATCAATAGATGTAAAAATAAAATATAAATACTATTATAAAAAAAAAAAAAAAAAAAAAATTTTTTTTTTTTTTTTTTTTTTTTTTTTTTTTTTTTACTAGTGGTATAATATATTTTATAATCAAGTTATAATAAAGATAAGATATATTAGAGTAAAGTATTGTATGCTGTACATTTAAAATATTTAATGTTTTAAATATATTTCATATTAATAGATGTAAATTCCATTAGATTATATATAAAAAAAAAAAAAAAAAAAAAATTACATTTGTTGAATTAAAATATTTACTTTATGCTTATGTGTTTGATTATTGTATCCTATAAACATTCCAAGGTTGGCAAAATCACTTGCGCAAAAAAAAGGGTTGAAGGAAGTTGACAACTTTCAACTTCCTTCAACCCTTTTACAATTTTTTATTAAAATTTCGACATACAAAGAAATTTATACTTGAGATTACAAAGAAATATTTAAAATATTACATGAGAAAATTGTGTTAACAGCTCTTTTCATTTTACATATTTAAAATGTCCATGTATAGCATTTCACTTTATTTTTCAGCTTCCTCCGTTTCATCACTTAGTAAAATTTCATCACCTTCAAACAGCGGAGGTGGTGGTGGTATATAATTTTCAAAGGTGTGGGGTTCCGACATCTGGCCGATGGCTTTGAGTCTCAAATACCTTCTTCGTAGATTTTGTAGAAAACGTCTTTTTGCAATCTCATCCCGGATAACAGTTGGAATGCAGAGTTTGTCCGAGATGAATGGATTAAACCTGCATTTTCCGTATAAGATATCATCTACATTCGAAATGCAGGGTGTAGCTCTTCCTCTTTGATTAGGGAACAAAGTATATGGTTTGAGGTTTTTTTCCAATTGGAAAAATTGCATGTTTGAGGAAGGATTCATCATAAACACAGTTTCAGCAATTATTCTCTGAAACTAGAACTTAAATTTTCGTCACACATTTTTATACCATTCTCTTCATGAGACTGAAAAGCGCATTGGTTAAATGCCACTCAAAAAGGCGGAGCTTTCTTGTTCGAGTCTCCGCCTCCCTCATTCAGAAAACGACGCCCTGAAACCACAAAATAATGTGTTTACATTCGTTTAATTTTGTTTATAACGTAACCAAATATGTAAAGTTTTTTTCACAAAACGGAGTTTATTTCATATCCATTCGAATGCAATTTTGTCCAAGGTTGGTGAATGATGAAACGCAAAAAAACAGTCGAAAAGAGAATAGGATTCCCTTTTCGACTGTTTTTTGCCTCACCTCACACGCTACAGCTCTTGTTAGCTTACTTGAAATGAGAAAGATTAGTCTCTTAAATATGAAGTTTCCAATTTGTCCTCTTCTATCAATAATCTATACATTCGCCACTTTAAATCATTGTATCGGTCTGGGTTACTTTGAAATGCTTCTGGATAGCGATCGACTATATAAGAAAGGTCCGCTGCTTTCAGCTCTGTTAAACAAGACCGACACTGAGTAGTAAACTGGGGGCTGTCTCGTAGAGACTTCATCAAACATTTGCCGTGTACGAAATGGCTGCACCCTCTTAAACAAGAACCTTCTTTTACTTTGACCGTGCAAATCATACAAACAGACATGCTGAGAGAAGACAATCAAATGAAGGGAGCGCAATGCACTTAGTTTCGAAACAGAGTCAATTTTTTCTCAATCCACTTGTTGAATAAATTCCTTAAAAATTGAATATACTTTTGGAATACTATGCAACGTAAGAAATGGAATGAGACAGAGGATGCACACTTTATATAGCATTAAAAAAAAAAAAAAAAAAAAAAAAAAAAAAAAAAAAATTTTTTTTTTTTTTAAATAAAGTTGTAGAGTAAAATACTTTAATTCAACAAATGTACAGATAAAATATTTATTCTGTAAAATATATATTAAAAAAAAAAAAAAAAAAAAATTTTTTTTTTTTTTTTTTTTTTTTTTTTTTTTTTTTAAAGGAGTAATATAACTGCAACTTTTTTATTCACTTCTTACATCTTTTTGAATCATGGCTAGTGTACAAGCCTCCGATGATGACAATGTGCAGACATCGTCTATGGATTCCCATAGTCATTATTACCGTTGTTTGGCCAAAGAATTGACTGATTTCATATTACGTGGTCCCCGGAAATACAAATTGATTCATGCGCTACGCTGGTTTGAGTCATCCCCCAAATTGTTAGTCTATACTATGCACACTTTAAATCAAATGCCTGCAGTTGAATGGCCTATTTTCGATGCCATACCCATTATCCCAATCGATTACTCACAACTTGCTCAAAACGATACCTGTGTTTTGTGTAAAATTAAATTTCATCCCTTGGAGGCCGTGAAACTGTTACCCTGTCTTCATTATTATCACGAAACCTGCCTAGCAAATTGGTGTCAAGAAAACGATGATTGCCCGTATCAAGAAAATGGAGAGGACGAAAAGAATCCGTGTGGGCAAAAGGTTCACTTTCCTATGGATCCCGATTTTCTATGGCGTAATGACATGATTCTTCAAATATCGGCTGTTTTATATGAGAAACATCTTGATTTTTTTCTAGAGATTTTGATGAATAATGTGTATAAACCTGTTTCAAAGAGTGTGGTCAAAAATTTACATTTGATTCAACCTGATCCCCAGGACGAATGTGCTATTTGTTTTGAACAATTCCCAAAGGAGGCCGTACAACTCCCTTGCACCCACAAGTTTCATGAAATCTGTATTCAAACTTGGTTCAAAAGAACCAACACATGTCCTTTCTGTAGATTTGAAATGGAATAAAGAATAATTACAATTTATAGGCATCATATAACTCTGGTATTAATCCTCTTTCAATTACTTTCATTCCTGACAAAATTAACAACTGTCGGATGACAGAGGCAATCCCAATGCCGATGAAACAATTTACAAAAAAATGTAACTGGGAATGATTATAAAAAAGTAAACCTTTCAGAATATTCATCTTTATTAAAAACGTCTATATAGTTACTGAAACATTCTTTTTTTCAATAAATATAATTTTGAATGACGGGGGGGGTTTATGACAAATAGTATTGATTTTTTCTTGAACATAGTGCAAGTAAACATCATAGTGCATTTCATAGCACGTATAGTTTATCTCAGCATGAAATTTCTATCGAAACTGTATGACCATTCATGAAATTCTCCATTCATGAAATTTGTATCCAATCTTGGTTCGAAAGAACCAACACATGCTCTCCTTTCTGTAGATTTCTAATACTATTGAAAAAAAAAAAAAAAAAAAAAAAAAATTTTTTTTTTTTTTTTTTTTTTTGAAAGCTAGCCTATATAAGCCGTGCCATCTCAGTCTCGACTCTTTTTTGATGGCTGTGCTTGCTCTGTTAGGCTACCTTCGGCGTTGCGGTCCCATTCTTTTGCCTCCTCCTCACGTTTTTGTTTCTCTCGACTCGAACTGCTGGATGGTTGTTGCTGGATCCGTATAAATGTCCAACGTGGCCACTGTCGACCAAGTGGGTTACCTGGCATGCAACTTTTGTGGCCACGTAACATGCCACAACGCCAGAAAGCCATCCCTGCTCTGGCTTTTGTGCAAATCCTGTCGATTTGTAAACGAATTGGGAGGGGACCCACTCAAAGGCAATATAGGGAGGCCATCTTACTCCCGCTATGCCAAGCCACCGGTGATCAACAGGGAAACACCGGACTGCCATTCCCGCAACCCCCAAGAGCCCATATGGTGGGATTCAGAAGAAGTGGAGGAACCAAACAGTGACTATCATCTCTTGACGTGTATAGCGTCTGAAAATAGACTTCATCCCGTATACATTCAAACAGCCCCACTTACTCCACGGCTTACAAACTCGTGTATGGTGTGACTTTAGAAACTGACGACAGTAATGATGACTCTGATTTTTCTGTAGAATAATATAGTCAAGAATCTATTCCACATGTTTTTCCATATGTATTAGAAAATGATACCTAAAATTTGTAAAATGATTGTAAATATAAAATAGAAATGTTTAATAAACATTGTATATCAATGTCAATGTTTTGAATTGTAATAAATTTTGTGTAAAAGCAAAAAAAGGGGTTGAAGGAAGTTGCAAAAGCAACTTCCTTCAACCCCTTTTTTTGCGAAGATGGCTTTGCCAATCTTGGAAATTATGGAGCGAATGGATAAAGACTTATAAGCTAACACGATATTTTATCATAAAAATACACGATACTTGAATAATTTATCATACGTGTATCATATCATATCTAAAAATTGAATTATGGAAATGAAATGATAGACATGAATCTGAGGTTGGGATGCGTAGGACCTTAGGCGGATCAACTCGCTGCTTCAAATTCCTCAAAAAAAAAAAAAAAAAAAAAAAAAAAAAAAAAATTTTTTTTTTTTTTTTTTTTTTTTTTTTTTTTTTTTTTTTTTAGATATTTAAATATATTTTAGAATATAAATATTTTATCTTTATATATGCTACAAAATATCTTTGAGACAATTTTTTAAATTAAATCAAGTATACATTTTAGTTATACACAAAATTACCCTCACATGGATGACAAAAAAACTTTAAGTTCAAAGTATTTTGAAAATTTTGATCTCTTGGAAAAGAAAAATCTTCCACAAACATGTTATGAAAAAATGTCACGTAAACACGTGGATAGAAAACAATATCCAGGACACGCACAAGTTTGTTGTAAAAAATATTATACTGAAGGTTTACCCGAATTGGATGAAGAATCATTGAAATTGAGATTAAAAACAGTGTCTCGACACAGAGGAAAAACTCCTCCCAAAACACCAGAACATTTTTGGGAACCAGAAATTCCTGATGAAGAGGAATGTTTAAGACGCGGCTATATAGAACCCCCTAAACCTTATTCTTTTAAATATTTAAAACATCGTTACAGCGACACTTTTATTAAAAGAAAACCTATTGATAGCGATCCCCCCAAATCGAGTTTAAATGAAACTATCACACGGGGGGCCAACCCATCATCTGTTAGAAAAAGAAAACGGACTGATATCGAACCCCCCGAAACGCATTCAGTTGAAAATGTAACATGCGGTAAAGTACTCGAACAAGCGTCTGTTGATAAAAGAAAACGGACTGATATCGAACCCCCCGAAACGCATTCAGTTGAAAATGTAACATGCGGTAAAGTACTCGAAGAAGCGTCTGTTGGTAAAAGAAAACGGACTGATATCGAACCCCCCGAAACGCATTCAGTTGAAAATGTAACATGCGGTAAAGTACTCGAAGAAGCGTCTGTTGGTAAAAGAAAACGGACTGATATCGAACCCCCCGAAACGCATTCAGTTGAAAATGTAACATGCGGTAAAGTACTCGAAGAAGCGTCTGTTGGTAAAAGAAAACGGACTGATATCGAACCCCCCGAAACGCATTCAGTTGAAAATAAAGTACTCGAAGAAGCGTCTGTTGGTAAAAGAAAACGGACTGATATCGAACCCCCCGAAACGCATTCAGTTGAAAATGTAACATGCGGTAAAGTACTCGAAGAAGCGTCTGTTGGTAAAAGAAAACGGACTGATATCAAACCCCCCGAAACGCATTCAGTTGAAAATTTAATCAGAAGCCCGCAAGTGGTAAAAAACAAAAGAAACAAGCGTTTTTCTGTATGATTCAACATGGAATTTTGCACAAATATCTATTAAAAAAATATTCTATGTAAAAATAAAATATCAATACTATTAAAAAAAAAAAAAAAAAAAAAAAAAAAAAATTTTTTTTTTTTTTTTTTTTTTTTTAATAATAGTTATATTTTATTTTACATCTGTTGATATGAAATATATTTAAAACATTAAATATCTTAAATGTACATCATATAATAATTTACTCTAATACATCTCATCTTTATTATAACTTGATTATAAAATATATTATAATACTACTGCTAAAAAAAAAAAAAAAAAAAAAAAATTTTTTTTTTTTTTTTTTTTTTTTTTTTTTTTTTTTTTTTTTTAGCCTCCGATGCTATTTCTTTCAGACAAGCAAAAAAGTGTCGTCTCCAAAAATTGTGGCCCACTTTTTCATAATCTGGACATTAAAATGAGACATTCATGTAATTTTATTGTTAAAATGCATTTCATCTTTCTCAAAGACAATAAAAAAAGTGTTTAAACTAAAGAAAAAATCCATTTTTTAGGAATCGAGTCACTGAAGAAGTAGCACGTCAAATTGTATCTCTTTATTATTCCGCAATTCCAATGTCTCAGAGAGAAACTGTTAATCATTTGGGTATTTCCCGTTGTTCTGTGTGCTATTGCATTAATAAAAAAAAAAAAAAAAAAAAAAATTTTTTTTTTTTTTTTTTTTTTTTGACTTGAATTTAAATTCAAGTAAAAATTTAAATAGAATTTAAATCGGAGGCGAAATTGAATTCTGCAGTGGCAGAATCTAAATTTAACTTGTTTTTTTTTTTTTTTTTTTTTTTTACCATTTTGAAAAATGGTTGTTGTTTTCGGGGGGGTCTCCTGTGGGGGGTCACCGTGGGGGGTCTCCTGTCACCAAAAGTAACATTCTCTCATAATAAATTACCAAACAAAATTTGGCCGCGCTGCGAAAATTAGATCGCGAGTTATAAGCATTTTAAATTTTTCGACCCTCACCGTGGGGGGTCTCCTGTCACCAAAAGTAACATTCTCTCATAACAAATTACCAAACAAAATTTGGCCGCGCTGCGAAAATTAGATCGCGAGTTATAAGCATTTTAAATTTTTCGACCCTCCCCGTGGGGGGTCTCCTGTCACCAAAAGTAACATTCTCCGATAATAAATTACCAAACAAAATTTGGCCGCGCTGCGAAAATTAGATCGCGAGTTATAAGCATTTTAAATTTTTCGACCCTCCCCGTGGGGGGTCTCCTGTCACCAAAAGTAACATTCTCCGATAATAAATTACCAAACAAAATTTGGCCGCGCTGCGAAAATTAGATCGCGAGTTATAAGCATTTTAAATTTTTCGACCCTCACCGTGGGGGGTCTCCTGTCACCAAAAGTAACATTCTCCGATAATAAATTACCAAACAAAATTTGGCCGCGCTGCGAAAATTAGATCGCGAGTTATAAGCATTTTAAATTTTTCGACCCTCACCGTGGGGGGTCTCCTGTCACCAAAAGTAACATTCTCTCATAATAAATTACCAAACAAAATTTGGCCGCGCTGCGAAAATTAGATCGCGAGTTATAAGCATTTTAAATTTTTCGACCCTCCCCGTGGGGGGTCTCCTGTCACCAAAAGTAACATTCTCTCATAATAAATTACCAAACAAAATTTGGCCGCGCTGCGTAAATTAGATCGCGAGTTATAAGCATTTTAAATTTTTCGACCCTCCCCGTGGGGGGTCTCCTGTCACCAAAAGTAACATTCTCTCATAATAAATTACCAAACAAAATTTGGCCGCGCTGCGAAAATTAGATCGCGAGTTATAAGCATTTTAAATTTTTCGACCCTCCCCGTGGGGGGTCTCCTGTCACCAAAAGTAACATTCTCTCATAATAAATTACCAAACAAAATTTGGCCGCGCTGCGAAAATTAGATCGCGAGTTATAAGCATTTTAAATTTTTCGACCCTCCCCGTGGGGGGTCTCCTGTCACCAAAAGTAACATTCTCTGATAATAAATTACCAAACAAAATTTGGCCGCGCTGCGAAAATTAGATCGCGAGTTATAAGCATTTTAAATTTTTCGACCCTCACCGTGGGGGGTCTCCTGTCACCAAAAGTAACATTCTCCGATAATAAATTACCAAACAAAATTTGGCCGCGCTGCGAAAATTAGATCGCGAGTTATAAGCATTTTAAATTTTTCGACCCTCCCCGTGGGGGGTCTCCTGTCACCAAAAGTAACATTCTCTCATAATAAATTACCAAACAAAATTTGGCCGCGCTGCGAAAATTAGATCGCGAGTTATAAGCATTTTAAATTTTTCGACCCTCCCCGTGGGGGGTCTCCTGTCACCAAAAGTAACATTCTCTCATAATAAATTACCAAACAAAATTTGGCCGCGCTGCGAAAATTAGATCGCGAGTTATAAGCATTTTAAATTTTTCGACCCTCCCCGTGGGGGGTCTCCTGTCACCAAAAGTAACATTCTCTGATAATAAATTACCAAACAAAATTTGGCCGCGCTGCGAAAATTAGATCGCGAGTTATAAGCATTTTAAATTTTTCGACCCTCACCGTGGGGGGTCTCCTGTCACCAAAAGTAACTTTCTCCGATAATAAATTACCAAACAAAATTTGGCCGCGCTGCGAAAATTAGATCGCGAGTTATAAGCATTTTAAATTTTTCGACCCTCACCGTGGGGGGTCTCCTGTCACCAAAAGTAACATTCTCCGATAATAAATTACCAAACAAAATTTGGCCGCGCTGCGAAAATTAGATCGCGAGTTATAAGCATTTTAAATTTTTCGACCCTCACCGTGGGGGGTCTCCTGTCACCAAAAGTAACATTCTCTCATAATAAATTACCAAACAAAATTTGGCCGCGCTGCGAAAATTAGATCGCGAGTTATAAGCATTTTAAATTTTTCGACCCTCACCGTGGGGGGTCTCCTGTCACCAAAAGTAACATTCTCCGATAATAAATTACCAAACAAAATTTGGCCGCGCTGCGAAAATTAGATCGCGAGTTATAAGCATTTTAAATTTTTCGACCCTCACCGTGGGGGGTCTCCTGTCACCAAAAGTAACATTCTCTCATAATAAATTACCAAACAAAATTTGGCCGCGCTGCGAAAATTAGATCGCGAGTTATAAGCATTTTAAATTTTTCGACCCTCACCGTGGGGGGTCTCCTGTCACCAAAAGTAACATTATCCTAACTTGTTTTATCCTAAAACGATTCTTTTCTATACACATTCTATCAGGAATTTTTATTATTGAAACTATAGATTTATAGTAACTGAAATAAGATATATAAGTTTGAGACTTGATATCCTCTAAATATCTGAAAAATACCGCGTCAGTGTCTAATGAAATAATGATATAATGTCTAATAATGAAAATTTATCTCAATATATCTGATCGATTAAGTAGCTATCGATCAAGATCTGATAGTTTCTGACACTCGTTAAAATTCATGTCACTTGCGGATACTTTAATATATTAATAAGGTCATGGATTGTTTCATTTAAATAATTATCATTCACTGGCATGGAATGGAAGGCCAGACTTCTCTTAAATATACTTGAGGAATTTCCTCATTTGTCAAGGTTTTTTTGTAGTTCAATAATACAATTTCTTCCGCCCTTGATCAGAGTCCTTATTTTCACATAAACGACTTTTTTATTTTATTTTAACCTTCTTGCAAAACGGAAAAATTGTAATGTTGTAGCTTGCTAGCTAATAAAAAGTTTATCAGCTTAATAATAACAAACATGGAAGGTTATACTTCCTCCTTTAACATATTTTGATTTACATCTGTATGTTTAATGGCTGGGGATATAGGCTTCGCATACCTTACAAAAAAAATATTGAGGTCAAACTGGTGTATAAAAGGCCGTGCATTCGCTAGCTCTTTCACTTGGCTTTCGTCTACCTCGTTCCGTCTTACCATGATGCTCCAGCTGCACCTCACCGCTCAGCCTGCTTTGTGGGGATTCTTGGGAAGAGACGGCCAGCTCTTTTGGCTCGACACCTCGGCCACCCAGCTTTTAGGAAGGGCCGTGAAGGGCCAAGCCCGGGTCCAGGAGGTGGCGGACAAGGAGGCGCACGAACTGTACCCACTGAGCTGGCTGCAACAGAAAGTCATTCCCCATTTCCAACTGATTGCCCTGCTGGAACATTTCAAGGTCAAGGAGCCTCTCCACCTCTTGGAGACGGACTTTGGTGTGAGGGTGACCCATGCCAAAGGGGTGTATAGGCTCCGGCAGTCGAACGCAGCAGATGCGAGTCCATTTTGGCCCTGGATTGACCACCTCCTCCACCAGAGACCGACCTCGCCTGCCTCTTCACCCTGCCGTCCAGGCTACTCTCCCGCGTCCAGTCCAGGCTACTCTCCCGCTTCACCCGTCTACACACCGGCCTCGCCTGCCCGAACAAACCCAGTCTACTCGGCCACAAGCCCCTGCTACACACCGGCCTCGCCAGTCTACTCGGCCACAAGCCCCTGCTACACACCGGCCTCGCCAGTCTACTCGGCCACAAGCCCCTGCTACACACCGGCCTCGCCAGTCTACTCGGCCACAAGCCCCTGCTACACACCGGCCTCGCCAGTCTACTCGGCCACAAGCCCCTGCTACACACCGGCCTCGCCAGTCTACTCGGCCACAAGCCCCTGCTACACACCGGCCTCGCCAGTCTACTCTCCCTACAGTCCCTGCTACATGCCAGCCTCGCCAGTCTACTCTTCCTACAGTCCCTGCTACATGCCAGCCTCGCCAGTCTACTCTCCCTACAGTCCCTGCTACATGCCAGCGTCCCCGAGCTACACGCCAGCGTCCCCGAGCTACACGCCAGCGTCCCCGAGCTACACGCCAGCCTCACCGAGCTACACACCCCAGCCCAACAGTTCTTCCCCGTCGGTCGTCACTTGCAGCTCCAGCTCGGATTCCAGCGACACAGAGGACACTGCACCAAACTACCCGCTGGATACTGGTATCATCATTCTAATAGACAAGATACCTGCAAAAAAAGTAATTATAAAAACGAAAGGACTGACACAAACCCTTTACGCTGTATGAAAAAAGATTTTTCAATAAAGGTTGTTTGGTTGTAAAAGGTGTGTTTCTTTCCCCAGCAGAAAAAGGGGGTTGAAGGAAGTTGCTGGGACAACTTCCTTCAACCCCCTTTTTTTGCGAAAAAGGTTTTGCCAATCTTGGAAACGGAAAGGGATAAAAGACTATTGAAAAATATACACATCTACAGTTTGATATGAAATATATTTAAAACATTAAATATCTTAAATGTACATCATTCAATACTTTACTCTAATACATCTTATCTTTATTATAACTTGATCATAAAATATATTACACTACTACTAAAAAAAAAAAAAAAAAAAAAAAAAAAAAAATTTCCAACATTAGTTATATATATAACAACATTAGTTATAGTTCCAATATTAATTATATTTTATTTTTACATTTGTTGATATGAAATATATTTAAAACATTAAATATCTTAAATGTACATCATTCAATACTTTACTCTATTACATCTTATCTTTATTATAACTTGATCATAAAATATATTACACTACTAATAGAAAAAAAAAACAAGTTAAATTTAGATTCTGCCACTGCAGAATTCAATTTCGCCTCCGATTTAAATTCTATTTAAATTTTTACTTGAATTTAAATTCTCAAAAAAAAAAAGAAAAAAAAAAAAAAAAAAAAAATTTTTTTTTTTTTTTTTTTTTTTTTTTTTTTTTTTTTTTTTTTTTTTTTTTTTTTGGATGACTCCATTTGGAATGCAATGAACTAACTTCATTTTTCTTGTATTTATTAATGCAATAGCAAACAGAACAACGGGAAATACCCAAATGATTAACAGTTTCTCTCTGAGACATTGGAATTGTAGAATAATAAAGAGATACAATGTGACGTGCTACTTCTTCAGTGACTCGATTCCTAAAAAATGGATTTTTTCTTTAGTTTAAACACTTTTTTTATTCACTTCGATAAAAATGAAATGCATTTTAACAATAAAATTACATGAATGTGTCGTTTTAATGTCCAGATTAAGAAAAAGTGGGCTACAATTTTTGGAGACGACACTTTTTAGCTTGTCTGAAAGAAATAGCATCGGAGGCTAAAAAAAAAAAAAAAAAAAAAATTTTTTTTTTTTTTTTAGTAGTTATATTTTATTTTTACATTTGTTGATATGAAATATATTTAAAACATTAAATATCTTAAATGTACTTTACTCTAATACATCTTATCTTTATTATAGCTTGATTATGAAATATATTACACTACTAAAAAAAAAAAAAAAAAAAAAAAAAATTTTTTTTTTTTTTTTTTTTTTTTTTTTTAAATATTAGTTATATTTTATTTTTACATTTGTTGATATGAAATATATTTAAAACATTAAATATCTTAAATGTACATCATTCAATACTTTACTCTATTACATCTTATCTTTATTATAACTTGATTATAAAATATATTACACTAAAAAAAAAAAAAAAAAATTTTTTTTTTTTTTTTTTTTTTTTTTTTTTTTTTTTTTTTTTTTTTTTTTGGTATCCATTTACTATAAAACTTATTCATCTATTTGTAGCCATCATTCTTCAAGAAAACACCATGAATACTAAAGATACTTTAAACGATAGCGGATTAGCAGAAGACGATCCCAACCCCCAAAACCTGCTTTTCTGCGAACAAAGGGTACCCTCCACATTTGTATCTCGGTGTCTGAAAAGTTATTTAAGAGTGGATGGCATACAAAAAAAGATTGACAATTGTCAAGCCAATATAACACTTGTTTATAAAAGATCCAACGGTATATTTAAGTCCATTCCTATTGATTGCGTCTATGAAATAGGATGGAATGTTTGGTATTTAAGAGTGTGTATATTGAATTTTAAAAAAATGTACGTCTATAAATTGTATTACGATAAGCATCAAAGCAATCTTCCGGACGTTGCAGAATATCATATACTCTTTGATTTGAATGCCGCCATGGAGAAGTTGGATCCAGAAAAAACGTATGATGAAGTAGACGTGTGCGTCCTTACTTGCGACTGTACCCGAGAAGATTGTACGGGACATCCCGAAGGTTATAAAATTTTGAAATTGGAACAAATAACGGTTCTTCGGCCGGGGTATGAAAAAGACATAACAGAAACGGGTAAACCTGCTCGGGTACAGAGGGCAGAAGAAGACCGAAAGGACTAAAAAAAAAAAAAAAAAAAAAATTTTTTTTTTTTTTTTTTTTTAATTTTTTTTTTTTTTTTTTTTTTTTTTTTAAATATCATATTTATATTTTATTTTTACATCTACAGTTATGAAATATATTTAGAAAATTACATTTTTTATATGTACATCATAAAATGCTTTGCTCTAACTTTATAACTTTATTATAAAATATATAATACTACTACAAAAAGAAAAAAAAAAATATATATATATATATATATTTTTTTTTTTTTTTAATATTATATTTATATTTTATTTTTACATCTACAGTTATGAAATATATTTAGAAAATTACATATGTACATCATAAAATGCTTTGCTCTAACTTTATAACTTTATTATAAAATATATAATAATACTACTACAAAAAAAAAAAAAAAAAAAAAAAAAATTTTTTTTTTTTTTTTCCGAGAAGGGTCTGCCTTCTTCTCTCCTCTTCCCTTGGCTCCGTTACCCTGGCTCGGATCCGTGGATTCCGACCCCCTCGTCCCTTTCCAGTTGACAGCCGGCTCTGAGACAGTCGACTGCACAATGTTTCGAGCACCGGACCCTCGGCGATTCCGAACCAGACGCGGCTCGCCTCAAAGAGTGGAGTGGCCCCGTTGCGGAACGAAACCTTTGCACGAGGGGGGTGGTGGTGGTCGAGAGTATTGTTTCAAAAGACGCTTGGCTCCCAAGGGGTTGTGTAAAAAAGGCGTACAAACACTGTGTTTCAGAAAAAGGTCTGCCTGACTAGGTGTTGTGTAAAAAAAGGCGTACTGTCAACAGACGCCAGGCTCGCAATGTGTTTGTTTAAAAAAGACGCCTGAGTTGGAGACTCCCAAGGCGTACTTTCAACAGACGCCTGGCTCGCAATGTGTTTGTTTAACCCTTTCAGGGGCAAGGTATTTCTGCTCCGAAAATGTTCAAATAATTGATTCACACCACAATTTAAGAACAGATTTATTTGAAAATAATCAAGAGCTGTTTTTCACGAATATTATAAAATCCAAATTGTACTAAAATTATACTGGTGCCAGTTCGAAATTGGAACAGTAATATTATGTGTTTGCACACTGCAAACACCGCCCCTGAAAGGGTTAAAAAAGACGCCTGAGTTGGAGACTCCCAAGGTGTTGGTTTAAACCAGACGCCTGGCTCCCAAGGTGTTGGTTTAAACAGACGCCTGGCTCCCAAGGTGTTGGTTTAAACCAGACGCCATGCTCCCAAGGTGTTGCTTTAAAACAGACGCCTGGCTCCCAAGCTAGACGCCTGGGTCCGGTCCCTCGGGAGACATGCGTCCAAAATCGTCGGACCGGTTTTTTTCTGTGCGATCCGAGTCGCACGCTCCACGTCTCGGGCCACAGAAGGGTGGGACGGAAAAAAAACCGTAGGTCGCACCGTGGCGGGCCTCCGTGTCACGAGAGCGGGCATGGAGGCTCTTTGTAGAAAGCGTGTGACTAGGTTGGAAAACGAAAAACGTGGCGACAGTCGAAATAAGTTTTCATCCAACCCTGGAGAACGAAATCTGGAGTCTTTTGACATAGATATTTAAAGATGATTATTAGATGAGTCATTGAATCAGATAAGTCATTAAAAAAAAAAAAAAAAAAAAAAAAAAAAAAATTTTTTTTTTTTTTTTTTTTTTTTTTTTTTTTTTTTTTTTTTTTAGATCAGTTATAATATTTTTTAATGACTCACCTAATTATAAAAAAAAAAAAAAAAAAAAAAAAATATTTTTTTTTTTTAACCATTTGAAAAATGGTTGTTGTTTTCGGGAGAATGGACCCGATGATGTTACCACTTTTAGATGATGTTACCATGTTTAGATGATGTGGTCACTTTTGAATTTAAATTAATTTCTTTACTTTTAGAAGAGTTTTTATTTGAATTTAAATTAAATTCTTTACTTTTAGAAGAATTTTTATTTGAATAGTAAATTAAAATGGTTAAAATCATTGTAATAAAGGAGAAAACTAACAAATTTAAAAATGGGTAGACGGAAATTAACAGATACGGAAAAAGCCGAAGCCAAAGAAATGAATGAACGTGAATATCGCATTCAATGATATTAAACACAGTCAACATGTATAAGTTGCTTATTAGTTTGGCGATTCGTATCATTTGGCGAAATTGGTCGACGGGATAACTGAGTAATACTGTATTTGGTTTGGCGCAAAAACGTCTTTCAATGCAGAAAATGATAAAATCAAAAGATTATTGAGCCGCTGAAAACCAATTACGTGTTGAAAGGCGATCACGAAAAAGGAAGCAATTTAATGCCGAACCGATTAATTGTAAAACATCATGTCGCCAGGGCGACCAATCCACTAGCCATGGCATTTTACTATCGGTCGGTTCTAACCAGGAAAATTTGAGTGCCAATAGTGATTCTAACAAGCCGGAAAATGTTATAGCTATTACTCTTGATTTTCCACCACCTAAAAAGAAAACTAAAAAGCAATCGGCTTGGGAAAAACTGGGAAAAAACTTTTTTGATTCGATGTCTGATGGACCCATTCACAGATGCATGTGCTGCGATCGATTTTGGTTTAAAACCTCCATCACCAAAATTCTGCTCTGTAAAATCAAACAATATATGCCAAAGTCTTACAAGTATAACAGTATATGCCAAAGCTGTATTTTAATAATGATTACTTTTGCACCAACAATGTTAAATAGTTTGAAATGTTTCTTTCGTCGCCAACTTTTATGCTTGGCGACAATAGAGTGATATAACTTAAACGAACCGTACCTTCAAATTGCAGCATGTATAAAGTCATTTATAGCAGTGGCACGGATAATACACAATAAAACAACTGGTATTTAGCTTAAAATGATAGATGAATGTATCGAGTGAAACATTTTTCAAATGGTTGGGGTAATTTCTTAAATTACAATTATTTTTTTTTTTTTTTTTTTTTTTTTGAGATGAGTCATAATATTTTTTAATGACTCACCTAATTATAATTTTTTTTTTTTTTTTTTTTTTTAGATGAGTCATAATATTTTTTAATGACTCACCTAATTATAAAAAAAAAAAAAAAAAAAAAAAAAATTATGACTCATCTCAAAAAAAAAAAAAAAAAAAAAAAAAAAAAAAAAAAAAAATTATGACTCATTTCAAAAAAAAAAAAAAAAAAAAAAAAAAAAAATATGACTCATCTCAAAAAAAAAAAAAAAAAAAAAAAAAAAAAAAAAAAAAAAAAAAAAAATTGGTGGCTCATTCATGGAATCTTATTTCTATTTTTGTTTTTGGAAATGTGTTGTGTTGTGTTGGAGAGTGTTTCTTGTGGAAACGTGTGTGGGTGGGAGATTGTTTCTTGTGGAAACGTGTGTGGGTGGGAGATTGTTTCTTGTGGAAACGTGTGTGGGTGGGAGATTGTTTCTTGTGAAAATGTGTGTGGGTGGGAGAATGTTTCTCGTGGAAACGTGGGCGTTTGGAGAGTGGTTTGGAGAGTGTTTCTTGTGGAAACGTGTGTGGTTTGGAGAGTGTTTCTTCTAAAAATGTGTGTGGGTTGGAGAGTGTTTCTTCTAAAAATGTGTGTGGGTTGGAGTGTGTTTCTTGTCAAAATGTGTGTGGGTTGGAGTGTGTTTCTTGTCAAAATGTGTGTGGGTTGGAGAGTGTTTCTTGTCAAAATGTGAGTGGGTGGGAGTGTGTTTCTTGTCAAAATGTGAGTGGGTTGGAGTGTGTTTCTTGTCAAAATGTGAGTGGGTTGGAGTGTGTTTCTTCTAAAAATGTGTGTGGGTTGGAGAGTGTTTCTTGTCAAAATATGAGTGGGTGGGAGTGTGTTTCTTGTCAAAATGTGAGTGGGTGGGAGTGTGTTTCTTGTCAAAATGTGAGTGGGTGGGAGAGTGTTTCTTGTCGAAATGTGAGTGGGTGGGAGAGTGTTTCTTGTCAAAATGTGTGTGGGTTGGAGAGTATAAAAAGAACTTCACAAATTTTATAACAAGGTTCCATCCTCCATGGTTGGATGAAATCTTATTTGTGAAGTTGTATTTGTGGAAACAAGTCTGAAAAAAAAAAAAATGTTTGTGTTGTTTGCGTTGTTTGTGTTGTTTATGTTGTTTATGTTGTTTGTGTTGTTTATGTTGTTTATGTTGTTTGTGTTGTTTATGTTGTTTATGTTGTTTATGTTGTTTGCGTTGTTTGTGTTGTTTGTGTTGTTTGTGTTGTTTATGTTGTTTATGTTGTTTATGTTGTTTGTGTTGTTTGTGTTGTTTGTGTTGTTTATGTTGTTTATGTTGTTTGTGTTGTTTATGTTGTTTGCGTTGTTTGCGTTGTTTGCGTTGTTTGCGTTGTTTATGTTGTTTATGTTGTTTGCGTTGTTTATGTTGTTTGCGTTGTTTGCGTTGTTTATGTTGTTTGCGTTGTTTATGTTGTTTATGTTGTTTGCGTTGTTTGTGTTGTTTGTGTTGTTTGTGTTGTTTGTGTTGTTTGTGTTGTTTGTTGTTTGTGTTGTTTATGTTGTTTGTTGTTTGTGTTGTTTGTGTTTGTGGAAATGTGAAATATTATAACAAGATTCCATGGATGGATGAAACTTTATTTCTAAATTTGTATTTGTAGAAATGTGAAATATAATAAGATTCCATGGTTGGATGAAATTTTATTTCTAAATTTGTATTTGTGGAAATGTGAAATATTATAACAAGATTCCATGGTTGGATGAAATCTTATTTGTAAATTTGTATTTGTGGAAATGTGTCTGGATTGGAGTCGAGTGTCTGTAAAAATGGGTCCAAATTGAAAAAAAAAAAAAAAAAAAAAATGTTTGTGTTGTTTGTGTACAATTTTATTTGTGTATCCAATGTGTGCTAAAGCCCATCTGTGGTGGGACTTTGAAAGGGAACCTAACCCGCATTCACGCTCGAGGAGAGTTTCCGTTTTTGCCGGAAGCTCCCTTCGAGTTCGAAGGGAAACCACAGAAAACCTTCGAAGGCTAGGCCGACGGTCTGACCGTCTACCCGACTCCGTCTCGGGTGAAACTGGTTTCCTGTAAAAGAAAACGCCCTGTAAAAGAAAACGCGAAGACACGCGAAACTTGGTACTTGAGTCTTGTTTCCTGTAAGAGAAAACGCCTTGTAAGATCGAAGCGCATCTTGTAAAGAAAAACGCGAAACTTGGTACTTGAGTCTTGTTTCCTGTAAAAGAAAACGCCCTGTAAAAAAAAACGCCTTGTAAGATCGAAGCGCGTCTTGTAAAGAAAAACGCGAAACTTGGTACTTGAGTCTTGTTTCCTGTAAAAGAAAACGCCCTGTAATTGAAAACGCCTTGTAAGATCGAAGCGCGTCTTGTAAAGAAAAACGCGAAGACACGTGAAAACTTGGTACTTGAGTCTTGTTTCCTGTAAAGGAAAACGCCCTGAAAAAGAATACGCGTTTTCTTGTTCATTGTAAAATCGACGAATTATCGATGCAATAATATCAAAAATATCAAATATTTATCAAGCATTTATCAAAAATATCAAGTATTTATCAAAAATATCAAATATTTATCAAGTATTTATCAAAAATTTATCAAGTATTTATCAAAAATTTATCAAGTATTAATCAAAAATTTATCAAAAATTTATCAAGTATTTATCAAAAATTTATCAAAAATTTATCAAGTATTTATCAAAAATTTATCAAGTATTTATCAAGTATTTATCAAATACATTTATCAAATACATTTACCAAATACATTTATCAAATACCAATTTCTTATAAAATGAAAAAACGTACCTTTCATAGTAACCTTTCATTTTTACATTTTCTATGAAAACTTGACTTTAAAAACATGACCTTCTTCAAAATAAACTTCCCCACAGGATTTTTTCACTTTTTAAAACACCCTTATAAGGATGTTCTATCAAACACTTTTTAAAACACTTTATAAAACAAAACCTTTATAAAACTTGACCTTCTTCAAAACAAACTTCCCCACAGGATTTTTTCACTTTTTAAAACACCCTTATTATATTATAAGGATGTTCTATCAAACACTTTTTAAAACACTTTATAAAACAAAACCTTTTTAAAACATAACTTTTTTAAAACATAACCTTTTCATACACTTTTTACCTTTTTAAAACATAACCTTTTCATACACTTTTTACCTTTTTAAAACACTTTATACACCATTACCTTTCCCCACCACTTTATAAAACAAAACTTTTTTAAAACATAACCTTTTTAAAACATGACCTTTTCATACACTTTTTACCTTTTTAAAACACTTTATACACCATTACCACCTTTTTAAAACCAAACCTGTGGCCACCTCTCATGCATCCATCTCTCTGTGTGAAAAAAGAAAACCACCCACCTTTGTCAACCAGGGAAATTGGCCGGCAAGCCGCCGAAGCGGCTCAAACCGGTCATCATCATCATAATAATAATAATAATAATTATAAAAAAGAGTACCACCTTGGACATTTCTGTCTCACGCCCCCTAGACAAACCGTTCCTTCTTTCTTGTCGGAATCTCCTTCGCTAGACCACGCTTCCTGTTCGCTTCCCCCTTGTCCACCTTCCAGTCTTCCAGAGTGCCGCCAGAGCTTTCATCCCCCGAGGACCGAATTCGACCCTCAGATATCCGAATTCGGGTCAAGCGACTCTTTACCACGGTGGTTCTACGCGTACCTAAAAGGCCTTGCGCCCCCGTAAGGGGATGGGCAACACAGGCGCTCCCTCCATCGTGTTGTGACCACCCTTTCCCACCGTGGCATCTCCCAACCCCGGAGGCACCTGGACCGCAGTGCACAGAGGCCTCCGGTCCTGAGAGACTTCTTCTACTGCGCGCCCACGGCACACGGGGTGCCCCAGGCGCCTTCCAGCCGGTTGCCTCTCATCGAGGCCCCAGACCTACAGGCTCAAGCAATGGCCATGCCGGCACAGAGCGTCAATTGACGAGGTTCGTTCCCATTACGGTGCGAGACACGGTCAGGTAATCTCTTTGTACCAGGAATTCGAATCCCGAACTCCCCATGCACGTACCGGGTCGCCCTGCAAGGGGCGCCGTTTTCGGAAAAAACCTCTTGACCCCGCCAAGAGACAACCGGCCAACAGTAGCCCTTCGGACACCTTGTCGAGCTCCTTTGAACACCCGGAAGGGATTGGAAGGTTTGAAGGGTTCACTACTGGAGAAGAGCGGCGGCTGAAGTACAGACGATCCCTGCTGGAGAAGGGGGAGCAGGGTGGCTCCCATCACTCTGACCCTGGCGCCGCACTGGGAAAAGAAGTGGCTACCGGGGCCACGGTAGCCCTCGAGGAGAATCCTGCGAGCGGCCCCTACATACTGCATGGGAGCGGCGGTCCTCCGCACTCTCTCTTCCATCCGACCTTACGGAGGGCCAGGAATCTTAGGGCCGTGCATGCGAACCCCCTGCCTATACTAACCGACAGCGAGTATCGCGGTCCATGCTTGCAACTGACCCACAGCAGAGGATCGGAGAGGAGGATTGGAGTGACCCCATGTCCCCGGTATGCGGCCATCCGGCGAGTTCGGGGTGTAGTATCTGTATCCGCCTCCTCGCCCAGCGGGAGAGGGTAGGATCTGAGCAGCCCCCTGTCTCTCCCCTTCTGTCTAGAAGAGGTGCCACAGAAACGTCGCCATCTGAAAAGAAGAAGAAAAAGGACATGAGTGGAGCAAAAAGAAAATGGACACTCTTTTCATAGTCAAGTTTCAATTTCAAAGAACATGGCAAAATTTTAAAACTCTTATCCTCTAATGAAATACACTTTAGAAGAAAATGGATTAAAAACTTAAATTTTCAAAGTGTTGGATACATTCTCTTTAACAGAAACTTTTTTAACAAAGTCGCAAAATAAAAACAATCTTTTTATATTCAAGTTTAAATTGTCAACATGGTCGCATAGCCAAATTTTCAAACTCTTATCCTCTAATGAAATACATTTTAGAAGAAAATGGATTAAAAACTTAAATTTTCAAAGTGTTGGATACATTCTCTTTAACAGAAGACGGCGAAATTTTCAAACTCTTATTCACTCATTTCAGAATTGTTTCAAAACACCCTCTCAAAAAATCAATCTTTTTAACAAAGTCAAAATATAAAAACAATCTTTTTATATTCAAGTTTAACTTTTAAAAGTGTTGGATACATTCTCTTTAACCCGGCGAAATTTTTAAACTCTTATTCACAAACTCAATACATTTCAGAATGGTTTCAAAACACCCTCTCAAAAAATCAATCTTTTTAACAAAGTAACTTTTATCGCATCATAATACAAAGTAAAACACTCACAAGCAGAATAATCCAAAGGCACAAGCATCGAGAAAGACGAAAGCCAAGTGAACGAGCTAGTGAATTCACGGCCTTTTATACACCCGTTTGACCCAATTAATTTTTTTTTTTTTTTTTTTTTTTTTTTTTTTGTGACCTCAATAATTTTTTTTTTTTTTTTTTTTTTTTTTTTTCAAGGTGTTGGATACATTCTTTTTAACAGAACATAGCGAAACTTTTAAAGAATGAATCTTTTTAACAAAGTAACACATTAAAAACTTAAATTTTCAAAGTGTTGGATACATTCTCGCATAGCCAAATTTTCAAACTCTTATCCTCTAATGAAATACACTTTAGAAGAAAATGGATTAAAAACTTAAATTTTCAAAGTGTTGGATACATTCTCTTTAACAGAAGACGGCGAAATTTTCAAACTCTTATTCACTCATTTCAGAATTGTTTCAAAACACCCTCTCAAAAAATCAATCTTTTTAACAAAGTCAAAATATAAAAACAATCTTTTTATATTCAAGTTTAACTTTTAAAAGTGTTGGATACATTCTCTTTAACCCGGCGAAATTTTTAAACTCTTATTCACAAACTCAATACATTTCAGAATTGTTTCAAAACACCCTCTCAAAAAATCAATCTTTTTAACAAAGTAACTTTTATCGCATCATAATACAAAGTAAAACACTCACAAGCAGAATAATCCAAAGGCACAAGCATCGAGAAAGACGAAAGCCAAGTGAACGAGCTAGTGAATTCACGGCCTTTTATACACCCGTTTGACCCAATTAATTTTTTTTTTTTTTTTTTTGTGACCTCAATAATTTTTTTTTTTTTTTTTTTTTTTTTTTTTTGTGACCTCAATAATTTTTTTTTTTTTTTTGGTGACCTCAATAATTTTTTTTTTTTTTTTTCAAGGTGTTGGATACATTCTTTTTAACAGAACATAGCGAAACTTTTAAAGAATGAATCTTTTTAACAAAGTAACACATTAAAAACTTAAATTTTCAAAGTGTTGGATACATTCTCGCATAGCCAAATTTTCAAACTCTTATCCTCTAATGAAATACACTTTAGAAGAAAATGGATTAAAAACTTAAATTTTCAAAGTATTGGATACATTCACTTTAACAGAACATAACGACATTTTCAAACTCTTATGCTCTCATTTCAGAAGAAACCGTCTCAAAAAATCAAACTTTTTAACAAAATCACAAAATAAAAACAATCTTTTTATATTCAAGTTTAAATTTTCAAAGTGTTGGACGCAGCAAAATTTTCAAACACTTATGCTCTCATTTCAGAAGAAACCATCTCAAAAAATCAAACTTTTTAACAAAGTCGCAAAATAAAAACAATTTTTTTATATTCAAGTTTAAATTTTCAAAGTGTTGGATAACAGAACGCAGCAAAATTTTCAATCTCTTATGCTCTCATTTCAGAAGAAAATTGTTTAAAATACCATCTCAAAAAATCAAACTTTTTAACAAAGTCACAAAATAAAAACAATCTTTTTATATTCAAGTTTAGATTTTCAAAGTGTTGGATAACAGAACTAAGCAAAATTTTCCAACTCTTATACTTTCATTTCAGAAGAAAATTGGTTAAAATACTTTCTCAAAAAATCAAACTTTTTAACACAGTCACAAAATAAAAACAATCTTTTTATATTCAAGTTTAAATTTTCAAAGTGTTGGATAACAGAACGCAGCAAAATTTTCAAACTCTTATTCCCTCATTTCAGAAGAAAATTGTTTAAAATACCATCTCAAAAAATCAAAGTTCCAAAATAAAATAATACGAAGTAAAATACTCACAGAAATCCACAGGCACAGAAATCCACAGGCACAGAAATCCACAGGCACAGAAATCCACAGGCAAAGAAATCCACAGGCAAAGAAATCCACAGGCAGAGTAATCCACGGGCAGAGTAATCCACAGGCAGAGTAATCCACAGGCAGAGTAATCCACAGGCAGAGTAATCCAAAGAGCAGGCACAAGCATCGAGGTAGACGAAAGCCAAGTGAAAGAGCTAGCGAATGCACGGCCTTTTATACACCAGTTTGACCTCAATAATTTTTTTTTTTCCAAGGTCGCAGAGGGTTGTGCAATAGGATATAGGCTTCGTATACCTAACAATGTATTAAAAAAAAAAAAAAAAAAAAAAAAATTTTTTTTTTTTTTTTTTTTCAAGGTCGCAGAGGGTTATGCAATAGGATATAGGCTTCGTATACCTTACAATGCATTAAAAAAAAAAAAAAAAAAAAAATTTTTTTTTTTTTTTTTTTTCAAGGTCGCAGAGGGTTATGCAATAGGATATAGGCTTCGTATACCTTACAATGCTTAAAAAAAAAAAAAAAAAAAAAAAAAAAATTTTTTTTTTTTTTTTTTTTTTTTTTTCAAGGTCACAGAGTGTAGAAATGCAGTATAAAAGGCCGTGCATCCGCTTGCTCGTTCACTCGGCTGTCTTGTTTCACCAAGTTTTTGCCTGCCTGCCTGCCTGCCTGCCCTCCTGCTGGATGACCTTACCACCGCCGATATACAGGGCCGTTTTCCAAAGACTTGGATTCTGTGGAAGATGCAGGAGGAGACTGGTTGCTTTCCGTGAGCTTTCGGGCAGACGGGTTTAGTTTATGAAGACTGCCACTTCCCGAGACATGGATTGAATTGGGTGCCATTGGAAAAGATGGACTTGTATTTTTTCGGTGACCATTCTACGATAAAACTCTGTTTTCTTTGATAGAGTCCAGCCGCATTTCGAAAGACATTTTTCAAAGTGTTGGAGTGGTCGAAACAGGCATCGAACTGAAAAAGATTGACTTTTTGTGACATTTCCAAGTTAAAACCGTTTTCTTGTATGGAGCCCAGCCGCATTTCGATAGACTGCGACATTTTTCAAAGTGTTGGAGTGGTCCAACTGAAAAAGATTGACTTTTTGTGACATTTCCAAGTTAAAACTTAAACCGTTTTCTTGTATGGAGCCCAGCCGCATTTCGATAGACTTAGAATTTTTTCAAAGTGTTGGAGTGGTCCAACTGAAAAAGATTGATTTTTTGTGACATTTCCAAGTTAAAACTTAAACTGTTTTCTTGTATGGAGCCCAGCCGCATTTCGATAGACTTAGAATTTTTTCAAAGTGTTGGAGTGGTCCAACTGAAAAAGAGTGATTTTTTGTGACATTTCCAAGTTAAAACTTAAACTGTTTTCTTGTATGGAGCCCAGCCGCATTTCGATAGACTTAGAATTTTTTCAAAGTGTTGGAGTGGTCCAACTGAAAAAGATTGATTTTTTGTGACATTTCCAAGTTAAAACTTAAACTGTTTTCTTGTATGGAGCCCAGCCGCATTTCGATAGACTTAGAATTTTTTCAAAGTGTTGGAGTGGTCCAACTGAAAAAGAGTGATTTTTTGTGACATTTCCAAGTTAAAACTTAAACTGTTTTCTTGTATGGAGCCCAGCCGCATTTCGATAGACTCTGAATTTTTTCAAAGTGTTGGAGTGGTCCAACTGAAAAAGATTGACTTTTTGTGACATTTCCAAGTTAAAACTTAAACTGTTTTCTTGTATGGAGCCCAGCCGCATTTCGATAGACTCTGAATTTTTTCAAAGTGTTGGAGTGGTCCAACTGAAAAAGAGTGATTTTTTGTGACATTTCCAAGTTAAAACTTAAACTGTTTTCTTGTATGGAGCCCAGCCGCATTTCGATAGACTCTGAATTTTTTCAAAGTGTTGGAGTGGTCCAACTGAAAAAGATTGACTTTTTGTGACATTTCCAAGTTAAAACTGTTTTCTTGTGTGGAGCCCATCTGCATTTCGAAAGACTGCGACATTTTTCAAAGTGTTGGAGGGGTGGAACTGAAAAAGAGTGACATTTCCAAGTGAAACCAGAGAACGGTTCGTGAGATTTTATCAAAGAAGACCTCCCTCTCTTTCCACCCCATTCTCACGCGCGCGCTGACGCAGGCTTCAGTAGCTCTCTGTCTCGAGCACGATGAACACCTGCATGTGTTGCTCTCTGCCGGTCCTCAACGGCTCGCGCTTGACGCGGTGCCAGCATGCGGTCCACCCGCCGTGTCTGTTGGAGCAGGTCCGAGATGCCCGGCATCTCAAGTGTCGGGTGTGCGGGGCCACACTCAAGGCCCCGGACCTCACCTTTCTCTGGATCCAGTACAGAGATCGACTGACGGATGAGCAATTTCGTTGGTTGCGGGAAAAAAGAAACGAAATTTTGATTCTCGAACTGGATCCAAAAGATTTGGAAGAATCTCACCTCCAAGTCTAAAGTGTCTCATCCGTCGCAGAAAAAAGAGTTGAAAGGGGAAACCTGTTCCCCTTTCAACTCTTTTTTTTGCGCCCAACCCCTCACCAACGTTGGTCCCGAGTCGTGTTTAAAACTTTAACCTCTGTTGTAGAATGAAATATGTTTAAACATTAAATATAAATATACATCATATTATTCTTTACTCTAATATATCTTATCTCTATTATAACTTGATTATAAAATATATTATACTAAAAAAAAAAAAAAAAAAAAAAAAATTTTTTTTTTTTTTTTTTTTTGAAATATGTTTAAACATTAAATATAAATATACATCATACATTTCTTTACTCTAATATATCTTATCTCTAATATAACTTAATTATAAAATATATTGTAAACATATTTCATATGAATAGATGTAAAAATAAAATGTAAATATTATTTAAAAAAAAAAAAAAAAAAAAAAAAAATTTTTTTTTTTTTTTTTTTTTTTTTTTATAATATTTACATTTTATTTTTACATCTATTCATATGAAATATGTTTAAACATTAAATATAAATATACATCATATTATTCTTTATTCTATTATATCTTATCTCTATTATAACTTGATTATAAAATATATTATACTACTACAAAAAAAAAAAAAAAAAAAAAAATTTTTTTTTTTTTTTTTTTTTCAAGGTCGCAGAGTGTAGAATTGCAGTATA
The DNA here is from genome assembly GCA_964019185.1 of Maratus speculifer. Lineage (NCBI taxonomy): Eukaryota > Metazoa > Arthropoda > Arachnida > Araneae > Salticidae > Maratus > Maratus speculifer. The sequence goes on from OZ025296.1 coordinate 358,832,545, forward strand.
AAAGGCCGTGCATCCGCTTGCTCGTTCACTCGGCTGTCTTGTTTCACCCAGTTTTTGCCTGCCTGCCTGCTGGATGACCTTACCACCGCCGATATACAGGGCCGTTTTCCAGACTTGGATTCTGTGGAAGATGCAGGAGGAGACTGGAAAAAGATTGCTTTCCGTGACCTTTCTGGCAGACGGGTTTAGTTTATGAAGACTGCCACTTCCCGAGACATCTTTTCATGGATTGAATTGGGTGCCATTGGAAAAGATGGACTTGTATTTTTTGGATACCGTTCGACTCGTTCGCTGAGAGGATGGCCAGACATTCTCGACTCGTGTGTGTGTATTGCAGCGTGCCGCAGGGAGGACTGGGTTTAATTCTAAGAGAGTGTGGTCACGGATATCATGCGGGGTGCATCGTGCATTATGTCAAAAGCTGTTGTGATAACAGAGAGCTCCCCCTGACGTGTTTCGAATGTGCCACCTCCATCCACTGGCGAGAACTGAGGGCCGTATGGACGGTCCTCTGCCATCCCCTGAGTCCCAGCCGGCTCGGAAGGAGCCCCGCCGAAAGAGAATGTAGACTGTGGTTAGAAGAGGCCATTGAAAAAGAAAACAAGACATTGGATGTGTAAAATAATGCATGTCCCATGCATTCTATCCTATAAAGAATGGATCCCTACATACTTTCCCTCTATCATAATTTTTTTTTTTTTTTTCAATACAGTTATGTAGTAAATTATTTTTATTCAACAGATGTAAAGATAAAATATTTATATCATAAAATATATTTAAATACAATATTATTAAAAAAAAAAAAAAAAAAAAAAATTTTTTTTTTTTCAGCATATATATATTTGAATCGCATGTCCCTTAGACACTCTCTGCTTATTTTCAGTCCTAATCGAATGAAATCTCGAAAGTACACCTTCTGATTCACACAACTTTTTTTCAAATTGACGGAAAACGTTGAGGTGTATCCTCTTGTATGGGGTGTTTTAGGAATCCTCTTGGGTTGCGCAACAGGACACCTATTCCAAAAAGAGGATTGAGTGTGAAGGTGAACGACACGGTGCCTTTTCGTGATGCCGCGGGCTACGACTCCCCATACACAGAAAGTGTGCCAGTGGACATGGCTTTAAAAAGTCTCTTTGTGCTTTCTAGCGTGTTCGCTTCCTGTGCTTTTTTTTAATAGTAGCATTTATATTTTATTCTTACATCTGTTGATATAAAATATAGTTGGAAAACTAAACTAAATTTCTTAAAAGTACATTATAAAATGCTTTGTTCTATAACTGTATTATAAAATAGTTTATACTACTATAACATAATATAACATTAAAAAAAAAAAAAATTTTTTTTTTTTTTTTTTTTTAAATATTAGTATTTATATTTTATTTTTACATCTATTGATATGAAATATATTTAGAGAATTAAATATCTTAAATGTACATCATAGAATACTTTAATATATCTTATCTCATCTCTATTATAACTTTATAAAATTAATTATACTACAAAAAAAAAAAAAAAAAAATTTTTTTTTTTTTTTTTTTTTTTATAGTATTTATATTTTATTTTTACATCTATTGATATGAAATATATTTAGAGAATTAAATATCTTAAATATACATCATAGAATACTTTACTCTAATATATCTTATCTCATCTCTATTATAACTTGATTATAAAATATATTATACTACTACTACAAAAAAAAAAAAAAATTTTTTTTTTTTTTTTTTTTTTTTTATAGTAGTATTTATATTTTATTTTTACATCTATTGATATGAAATATATTTAGAGAATTAAATATCTTAAATATACATCATAGAATACTTTACTCTAATATATCTTATCTCATCTCTATTATAACTTGATTATAAAATATATTATACTACTACAAAAAAAAAAAAAAAAAAAAAAAAAAAAATTTTTTTTTTTTTTTTTTTTATATATAGTAGTATTTATATTTTATTTTTACATCTATTGATATGAAATATATTTAGAGAATTAAATATCTTAAATATACATCATAGAATACTTTGTTCATCCTTCTGAAATTTTACAAGTCCAGCGTCTTGTCTTTATAAAGGGAAAGGTTGAGTGGCCGTTTGAGAGAGGTTCCCGTGGAGAGAGGTCAGAATGGATATCAGATTCACACCGGACGCAAGATGTAGATTAAAAAAAAAAAAAAAAAAAAAAAAATAATTTTTTTTTTTTTTTTTTTTCTAAATCTTGCGTCCGGCGTGAATCTGTCCTCCATTCTGACCCCACTGCATGGGAACCTCTCTCAAACGGCCCTTCAACTTTACCCTTTATAAAGAGAGGGTGTCTGGACTTGTGTTTCGCGTCGGACGACACCCGAAAATAAAAGTGTCCAGCAGGGATACGGAAAGGGGCCGGAACGTTCCCCTCGGTCCGAGCTTTCGTTTGCACCGGGTGGCGTGCCTCTCGTGGGTCGACCGGGGGAGAGGGGCCCGTCGGAAATTTCGGGTTCGCCTTTTCAAAAGGCCCTCCCGCACGCGGTGGGGGTCGGAAACTTGGGAGGTGGGGTCAGGCCGATGACCCTCGAGACGGTCTTTCGAGGGGTCCCTCGCATCCCGTCCCCAGACAGGTCGTTGACCCCTGAGGCGTGTTGGCATTTCCGCGGTAAAAGGGGAGGCAAGGGGGGACCGGAGAGGGCTTCGACCCCCTTCCAACGACTTTTCGCTTCGTTTCCCTTCCTCCTCTGCCGAGACCCCCGTTTCGAACGCGGGCGGTACCCCACTCCCTTTTGGGGGCCCTCGGAGGCTTTTGGCGGAAGTGTTTTTCGCTGGTCACGGTCCAACGCGTCGCCGGACCGCCGAAAGAACATTGGTTTCGAATGGCTCGATTTTTTTCCAACCCGTAGATAGGTGACATGACCCCTCTAACCCGAGCGGTTCTGACCCGACCCAAACCCGCCCGAGACACGCCCCAACGGGACCGGGTCATGTGACCTATCCACGGGTCGGAAAAAAATCAAGCTTCTCAAAAATATCTCGGTTTCGGTCGGCATCCGCTTTTTTCGAGGTCAAAAGGGGTCAAAACCGCGAATCGGGGAACCCGGAAAAGGCCCTACAGGACCCCCCGGTCGCCCCACGCCTCCCCAACTCGCTGGGAAGAAGCGGACCGACGCGTAGAGTGGGACGTTTTGAGGGGGTCGTTCGGTCGACCGCCCGGGCCCCGGGCCACAAAGTAGAGCGTCTGAATTTCGAGGGGCCCCGGGCCCTTTCCACACGACCGGAAACGGACCGAAGCGACACCGTCGGGAAGAGGGGGGAGAGAGGGGGACCGCGACAGGGTCCGCGATCCCTTCCGCCCGAAACCCGACGCGACAGGCGTCCTCCAAGTTTCCACCCGAAAGTGGGTCAGGGCCCTCGACCCCCCCGTGGACCGCGGAGAGGGACGAAACTGGACGGGAAAGAAGGCCCTGCGAGAGAGGCAACTCCCAGTCGAAGCTCGAGGGTCGAGTCCCAAAATAAAGTTCAAGGTCGCCAAAATTTTTTTTTTTTTTTTTTTCAAGTTTTTGAACCTACATCTTGCGTCCGGCGTAAATCTCTCATCCATTCGGACCCAGCTCCACGGGAACCTCTCTGAAACGGCCACTCAACCTTTCCCTTTATAAAGACAAGACGCTGGACTTGTAAAATTTCAGAAGGCATGAAAACGAAAGGGGCCGTAGAGAGGTCCGTGGGCCCCAGAGGACACTGGGGAGTGTCGAATATCACATAAAAAAAAAAAAAAAAAAAAAAAAATTTTTTTTTTTTTTTTTTTTTTTTTTCTGTAGTAGTATAATATATTTTATAATCAAGTTATAATAGAGATGAGATAAGATATATTAGAGTAAAGTATTCTATGATGTATATTTAAGATATTTAATTCTCTAAATATATTTCATATCAATAGATGTAAAAATAAAATATAAATACTATTAAAAAAAAAAAAAAAAAAAAAAATTTTTTTTTTTTTTTTTTTTTTTTTTTTGTAGTAGTATAATATATTTTATAATCAAGTTATGATAGAGATGAGATAAGATATATTAGAGTAAAGTATTCTATGATGTATATTTAAGATATTTAATTCTCTAAATATATTTCATATCAATAGATGTAAAAATAAAATATAAATACTATTAAAAAAAAAAAAAAAAAAAAAAAATTTTTTTTTTTTTTTTTTTTTTTTTTTTTTTTTTTGTAGTAGTAGTATAATATATTTTATAATCAAGTTATAATAGAGATAAGATATATTAGAGTAAAGTATTGTATGATGTATAATAAAGGTATTTAATATTCTAAATTTATTTCATATCAATAGATGTAAAAATAAAATACAAGTAGTAGTAATCTAATACAGTTTTATAACAAGTGAAGCATAGTAGCGATAAGATATATTAGAGCGAAGGATTGTATAATGTCCTTTGTTCATCCTTCTGAAATTTTACAAGTCCAGCGTCTTGTCTTTATAAAGGGAAAAGTTGAGTGGCCGTTTGAGAGAAGTTTCCGTTTAGAGAGGTCAGAATGGATATCAGATTCACACCGGACGCAAGATGTAGATTAAAAAAAAAAAAAAAAAAAAAAAAAAATTTTTTTTTTTTTTTTTGTTTTAATGTGATATTCGACACTCCCCAGTGTCCTCTGGGGCCCACGGACCTCTCTACGGCCCCTTTCGTTTTCATGCCTTCTGAAATTTTACAAGTCCAGCGTCTTGTCTTTATAAAGGGAAAGGTTGAGTGGCCGTTTCAGAGAGGTTCCCGTGGAGCTGGGTCCGAATGGATGAGAGATTTACGCCGGACGCAAGATGTAGGTTCAAAAACTTGAAAAAAAAAAAAAAAAAAAAAAAAAATTTTGGCGACCTTGAACTTTATTTTGGGACTCGACCCTCGAGCTTCGACTGGGAGTTGCCTCTCTCGCAGGGCCTTCTTTCCCGTCCAGTTTCGTCCCTCTCCGCGGTCCACGGGGGGGTCGAGGGCCCTGACCCACTTTCGGGTGGAAACTTGGAGGACGCCTGTCGCGTCGGGTTTCGGGCGGAAGGGATCGCGGACCCTGTCGCGGTCCCCCTCTCTCCCCCCTCTTCCCGACGGTGTCGCTTCGGTCCGTTTCCGGTCGTGTGGAAAGGGCCCGGGGCCCCTCGAAATTCAGACGCTCTACTTTGTGGCCCGGGGCCCGGGCGGTCGACCGAACGACCCCCTCAAAACGTCCCACTCTACGCGTCGGTCCGCTTCTTCCCAGCGAGTTGGGGAGGCGTGGGGCGACCGGGGGGTCCTGTAGGGCCTTTTCCGGGTTCCCCGATTCGCGGTTTTGACCCCTTTTGACCTCGAAAAAAGCGGATGCCGACCGAAACCGAGATATTTTTGAGAAGCTTGATTTTTTTCCGACCCGTGGATAGGTCACATGACCCGGTCCCGTTGGGGCGTGTCTCGGGCGGGTTTGGGTCGGGTCAGAACCGCTCGGGTTAGAGGGGTCATGTCACCTATCTACGGGTTGGAAAAAAATCGAGCCATTCGAAACCAATGTTCTTTCGGCGGTCCGGCGACGCGTTGGACCGTGACCAGCGAAAAACACTTCCGCCAAAAGCCTCCGAGGGCCCCCAAAAGGGAGTGGGGTACCGCCCGCGTTCGAAACGGGGGTCTCGGCAGAGGAGGAAGGGAAACGAAGCGAAAAGTCGTTGGAAGGGGGTCGAAGCCCTCTCCGGTCCCCCCTTGCCTCCCCTTTTACCGCGGAAATGCCAACACGCCTCAGGGGTCAACGACCTGTCTGGGGACGGGATGCGAGGGACCCCTCGAAAGACCGTCTCGAGGGTCATCGGCCTGACCCCCCCTCCCAAGTTTCCGACCCCCACCGCGTGCGGGAGGGCCTTTTGAAAAGGCGAACCCGAAATTTCCGACGGGCCCCTCTCCCCCGGTCGACCCACGAGAGGCACGCCACCCGGTGCAAACGAAAGCTCGGACCGAGGGGAACGTTCCGGCCCCTTTCCGTATCCCTGCTGGACACTTTTATTTTCGGGTGTCGTCCGACGCGAAACACAAGTCCAGACACCCTCTCTTTATAAAGGGTAAAGTTGAAGGGCCGTTTGAGAGAGGTTCCCATGCAGTGGGGTCAGAATGGAGGACAGATTCACGCCGGACGCAAGATTTAGAAAAAAAAAAAAAAAAAAAAAAAAAATTTTTTTTTTTTTTTTTTTTTTAATCTACATCTTGCGTCCGGTGTGAATCTGATATCCATTCTGACCTCTCTCCACGGGAACCTCTCTCAAACGGCCACTCAACCTTTCCCTTTATAAAGACAAGACGCTGGACTTTTTTCGAGGTCAAAAGGGGTCAAAACCGCGAATCGGGGAACCCGGAAAAGGCCCTACAGGACCCCCCCGGTCGCCCCACGCCTCCCCAACTCGCTGGGAAGAAGCGGACCGACGCGTAGAGTGGGACGTTTTGAGGGGGTCGTTCGGTCGACCGCCCGGGCCCCGGGCCACAAAGTAGAGCGTCTGAATTTCGAGGGGCCCCGGGCCCTTTCCACACGACCGGAAACGGACCGAAGCGACACCGTCGGGAAGAGGGGGGAGAGAGGGGGACCGCGACAGGGTCCGCGATCCCTTCCGCCCGAAACCCGACGCGACAGGCGTCCTCCAAGTTTCCACCCGAAAGTGGGTCAGGGCCCTCGACCCCCCCGTGGACCGCGGAGAGGGACGAAACTGGACGGGAAAGAAGGCCCTGCGAGAGAGGCAACTCCCAGTCGAAGCTCGAGGGTCGAGTCCCAAAATAAAGTTCAAGGTCGCCAAAATTTTTTTTTTTTTTTTTTTCAAGTTTTTGAACCTACATCTTGCGTCCGGCGTAAATCTCTCATCCATTCGGACCCAGCTCCACGGGAACCTCTCTGAAACGGCCACTCAACCTTTCCCTTTATAAAGACAAGACGCTGGACTTGTAAAATTTCAGAAGGCATGAAAACGAAAGGGGCCGTAGAGAGGTCCGTGGGCCCCAGAGGACACTGGGGAGTGTCGAATATCACATAAAAAAAAAAAAAAAAAAAAAAAAAAATTTTTTTTTTTTTTTTTTTTTTTTTTCTGTAGTAGTATAATATATTTTATAATCAAGTTATAATAGAGATGAGATAAGATATATTAGAGTAAAGTATTCTATGATGTATATTTAAGATATTTAATTCTCTAAATATATTTCATATCAATAGATGTAAAAATAAAATATAAATACTATTAAAAAAAAAAAAAAAAAAAAATTTTTTTTTTTTTTTTTTTTTTTTTTTTGTAGTAGTATAATATATTTTATAATCAAGTTATGATAGAGATGAGATAAGATATATTAGAGTAAAGTATTCTATGATGTATATTTAAGATATTTAATTCTCTAAATATATTTCATATCAATAGATGTAAAAATAAAATATAAATACTATTAAAAAAAAAAAAAAAAAAAAAATTTTTTTTTTTTTTTTTTTTTTTTTTTTTTTTTTTTGTAGTAGTAGTATAATATATTTTATAATCAAGTTATAATAGAGATAAGATATATTAGAGTAAAGTATTGTATGATGTATAATAAAGGTATTTAATATTCTAAATTTATTTCATATCAATAGATGTAAAAATAAAATACAAGTAGTAGTAATCTAATACAGTTTTATAACAAGTGAAGCATAGTAGCGATAAGATATATTAGAGCGAAGGATTGTATAATGTCCTTTGTTCATCCTTCTGAAATTTTACAAGTCCAGCGTCTTGTCTTTATAAAGGGAAAAGTTGAGTGGCCGTTTGAGAGAAGTTTCCGTTTAGAGAGGTCAGAATGGATATCAGATTCACACCGGACGCAAGATGTAGATTAAAAAAAAAAAAAAAAAAAAAAAATTTTTTTTTTTTTTTTTGTTTTAATGTGATATTCGACACTCCCCAGTGTCCTCTGGGGCCCACGGACCTCTCTACGGCCCCTTTCGTTTTCATGCCTTCTGAAATTTTACAAGTCCAGCGTCTTGTCTTTATAAAGGGAAAGGTTGAGTGGCCGTTTCAGAGAGGTTCCCGTGGAGCTGGGTCCGAATGGATGAGAGATTTACGCCGGACGCAAGATGTAGGTTCAAAAACTTGAAAAAAAAAAAAAAAAAAAAAAAAATTTTGGCGACCTTGAACTTTATTTTGGGACTCGACCCTCGAGCTTCGACTGGGAGTTGCCTCTCTCGCAGGGCCTTCTTTCCCGTCCAGTTTCGTCCCTCTCCGCGGTCCACGGGGGGGTCGAGGGCCCTGACCCACTTTCGGGTGGAAACTTGGAGGACGCCTGTCGCGTCGGGTTTCGGGCGGAAGGGATCGCGGACCCTGTCGCGGTCCCCCTCTCTCCCCCCTCTTCCCGACGGTGTCGCTTCGGTCCGTTTCCGGTCGTGTGGAAAGGGCCCGGGGCCCCTCGAAATTCAGACGCTCTACTTTGTGGCCCGGGGCCCGGGCGGTCGACCGAACGACCCCCTCAAAACGTCCCACTCTACGCGTCGGTCCGCTTCTTCCCAGCGAGTTGGGGAGGCGTGGGGCGACCGGGGGGTCCTGTAGGGCCTTTTCCGGGTTCCCCGATTCGCGGTTTTGACCCCTTTTGACCTCGAAAAAAGCGGATGCCGACCGAAACCGAGATATTTTTGAGAAGCTTGATTTTTTTCCGACCCGTGGATAGGTCACATGACCCGGTCCCGTTGGGGCGTGTCTCGGGCGGGTTTGGGTCGGGTCAGAACCGCTCGGGTTAGAGGGGTCATGTCACCTATCTACGGGTTGGAAAAAAATCGAGCCATTCGAAACCAATGTTCTTTCGGCGGTCCGGCGACGCGTTGGACCGTGACCAGCGAAAAACACTTCCGCCAAAAGCCTCCGAGGGCCCCCAAAAGGGAGTGGGGTACCGCCCGCGTTCGAAACGGGGGTCTCGGCAGAGGAGGAAGGGAAACGAAGCGAAAAGTCGTTGGAAGGGGGTCGAAGCCCTCTCCGGTCCCCCCTTGCCTCCCCTTTTACCGCGGAAATGCCAACACGCCTCAGGGGTCAACGACCTGTCTGGGGACGGGATGCGAGGGACCCCTCGAAAGACCGTCTCGAGGGTCATCGGCCTGACCCCCCCTCCCAAGTTTCCGACCCCCACCGCGTGCGGGAGGGCCTTTTGAAAAGGCGAACCCGAAATTTCCGACGGGCCCCTCTCCCCCGGTCGACCCACGAGAGGCACGCCACCCGGTGCAAACGAAAGCTCGGACCGAGGGGAACGTTCCGGCCCCTTTCCGTATCCCTGCTGGACACTTTTATTTTCGGGTGTCGTCCGACGCGAAACACAAGTCCAGACACCCTCTCTTTATAAAGGGTAAAGTTGAAGGGCCGTTTGAGAGAGGTTCCCATGCAGTGGGGTCAGAATGGAGGACAGATTCACGCCGGACGCAAGATTTAGAAAAAAAAAAAAAAAAAAAAAAAAAATTTTTTTTTTTTTTTTTTTTTTTAATCTACATCTTGCGTCCGGTGTGAATCTGATATCCATTCTGACCTCTCTCCACGGGAACCTCTCTCAAACGGCCACTCAACCTTTCCCTTTATAAAGACAAGACGCTGGACTTGTAAAATTTCAGAAGGATGAACAAAGTATTCTATGATGTATATTTAAGATATTTAATTCTCTAAATATATTTCATATCAATAGATGTAAAAATAAAATATAAATACTACTATATATAAAAAAAAAAAGAAAAAAAAAATTTTTTTTTTTTTTTTTTTTTTTTTTTTTTTTGTAGTAGTATAATATATTTTATAATCAAGTTATAATAGAGATGAGATAAGATATATTAGAGTAAAGTATTCTATGATGTATATTTAAGATATTTAATTCTCTAAATATATTTCATATCAATAGATGTAAAAATAAAATATAAATACTACTATAAAAAAAAAAAAAAAAAAAAATTTTTTTTTTTTTTTTTTTTTTTTTTCTTGTAGTAGTAGTATAATATATTTTATAATCAAGTTATAATAGAGATGAGATAAGATATATTAGAGTAAAGTATTCTATGATGTATATTTAAGATATTTAATTCTCTAAATATATTTCATATCAATAGATGTAAAAATAAAATATAAATACTATAAAAAAAAAAAAAAAAAAATTTTTTTTTTTTTTTTTTTTGTAGTATAATTAATTTTATAAAGTTATAATAGAGATGAGATAAGATATATTAAAGTATTCTATGATGTACATTTAAGATATTTAATTCTCTAAATATATTTCATATCAATAGATGTAAAAATCACTACATAGTATAAAACAAAGTCGCTTTTTCTGTCCCTATATCCCTATGTTCGCTTAAATCTTTAAAACTACCCAACGGATTTTGATGCGGTTTTATTTAATAGATAGAATGATTCAAGAGGAAGGTTTATATGTATAATAACATCCATTAAATAGTGAAGAAATACTGTTATTTTTGAGGTTTTTAATATGATGTCGTAAATAATTTCATTTTTTCTGCTTATACATTGCAAACGCAGGCTGAACCCTACAAGATTTATTGTGTATAAAGACATCCTGTAATTGTTGTAAAAATAAAATAAATAGGTAAAAATGTTAAAAGTAAATAACTAAAAATGTAGTGTATGAATTACAAATAAATAAAAAATAATACTAATATCCGAATTTTCTTTTATAAGTTTACACTTTTTTAATAACTCCATCCACAAAAAAGAGAGTATGAGCATGTGTGTAAAAATTTATAACTTGAATTTTTTTTAATACCCGTACAAAGCCTGGGAGGACTGCTGTAATCTATATTCATAAAACAAAGTCGTGTTAGTTACACCATCTATAACGTAATAACGGATGGATCGATTTTTATGAAACTTTGTATGGAGTTATCTGGCACCCTAGATTAACATACAGGCTACTTTTTACCCGACTACTTAAAAGGAGAGTAATGGTTTTAGTAGTTGAATTTAATAGGATGAAGTGGTAGTAACAATTTGCGGTGTCAGTATTGACACGGGAGTACCCGAAGCAAAGCAAGGGCGGGCCGCTAGTAAAATATAAATACTAATATTCAAAAAAAAAAAAAAAAAATTTTTTTTTTTTTTTTTTTTTTTTTAATGTTATATTATGTTATAGTAGTATAAACTATTTTATAATACAGTTATAGAACAAAGCATTTTATAATGTACTTTTAAGAAATTTAGTTTAGTTTTCCAACTATATTTTATATCAACAGATGTAAGAATAAAATATAAATGCTACTATTAAAAAAATGCACAGGAAGCGAACACGCTAGAAAGCACAAAGAGACTTTTTAAAGCCATGTCCACTGGCACACTTTCTGTGTATGGGGAGTCGTATCCCGCGGCATCACGAAAAGGCACCGTGTCGTTCACCTTCACACTCAATCCTCTTTTTGGAATAGGTGTCCTATTGCGCAACCCAAGAGGATTCCTAAAACACCCCATACAAGAGGATACACCTCAACGTTTTCCGTCAATTTGAAAAAAAGTTGTGTGAATCAGAAGGTGTACTTTCGAGATTTCATTCGATTAGGACTGAAAATAAGCAGAGAGTGTCTAAGGAACATGCGATTCAAATATATATATGCTGAAAAAAAAAAAAAAAAAAAAAAATTTTTTTTTTTTTTTTTTTAATAATATTGTATTTAAATATATTTTATGATATAAATATTTTATCTTTACATCTGTTGAATAAAAATAATTTACTACATAACTGTATTGAAAAAAAAAAAAAAAAATTATGATAGAGGGAAAGTATGTAGGGATCCATTCTTTATAGGATAGAATGCATGGGACATGCATTATTTTACACATCCAATGTCTTGTTTTCTTTTTCAATGGCCTCTTCTAACCACAGTCTACATTCTCTTTCGGCGGGGCTCCTTCCGAGCCGGCTGGGACTCAGGGGATGGCAGAGGACCGTCCATACGGCCCTCAGTTCTCGCCAGTGGATGGAGGTGGCACATTCGAAACACGTCAGGGGGAGCTCTCTGTTATCACAACAGCTTTTGACATAATGCACGATGCACCCCGCATGATATCCGTGACCACACTCTCTTAGAATTAAACCCAGTCCTCCCTGCGGCACGCTGCAATACACACACACGAGTCGAGAATGTCTGGCCATCCTCTCAGCGAACGAGTCGAACGGTATCCAAATATACAAGTCCATCTTTTCCAATGGCACCCAATTCAATCCATGAAAAGATGTCTCGGGAAGTGGCAGTCTTCATAAACTAAACCCGTCTGCCAGAAAGGTCACGGAAAGCAATCTTTTTCCAGTCTCCTCCTGCATCTTCCACAGAATCCAAGTCTGGAAAACGGCCCTGTATATCGGCGGTGGTAAGGTCATCCAGCAGGCAGGCAGGCAAAAACTGGGTGAAACAAGACAGCCGAGTGAACGAGCAAGCGGATGCACGGCCTTTTATACTGCATTTCTACACTCTGCGACCTTGAAAAAAAAAAAAAAAAAAAATTTTTTTTTTTTTTTTTTTTTTTTTTTTGTAGTAGTATCCTATATTTTATAATCAAGTTATAATAAAGATAAGATATATTAGAGTAAAGAAATGTATGATGTATATTTATATTTAATGTTTAAACATATTTCATATGAATAGATGTAAAAATAAAATGTAAATACTATTAAAAAAAAAAAAAAAAAAAAAAATTTTTTTTTTTTTTTTTTTTTTTTTTTTTGTAGTAGTATAATATATTTTATAATCAAGTTATAATAGAGATAAGATATAATAGAATAAAGAATAATATGATGTATATTTATATTTAATGTTTAAACATATTTCATATGAATAGATGTAAAAATAAAATGTAAATATTATAAAAAAAAAAAAAAAAATTTTTTTTTTTTTTTTTTTTTTTTTTTTTTTTTTTTAAATAATATTTACATTTTATTTTTACATCTATTCATATGAAATATGTTTACAATATATTTTATAATTAAGTTATATTAGAGATAAGATATATTAGAGTAAAGAAATGTATGATGTATATTTATATTTAATGTTTAAACATATTTCAAAAAAAAAAAAAAAAAAAAAAAAAAAAAAAAATTTTTTTTTTTTTTTTTTTTTTTTTTAGTATAATATATTTTATAATCAAGTTATAATAGAGATAAGATATATTAGAGTAAAGAATAATATGATGTATATTTATATTTAATGTTTAAACATATTTCATTCTACAACAGAGGTTAAAGTTTTAAACACGACTCGGGACCAACGTTGGTGAGGGGTTGGGCGCAAAAAAAAGAGTTGAAAGGGGAACAGGTTTCCCCTTTCAACTCTTTTTTCTGCGACGAATGAGACACTTTAGACTTGGAGGTGAGATTCTTCCAAATCTTTTGGATCCAGTTCGAGAATCAAAATTTCGTTTCTTTTTTCCCGCAACCAACGAAATTGCTCATCCGTCAGTCGATCTCTGTACTGGATCCAGAGAAAGGTGAGGTCCGGGGCCTTGAGTGTGGCCCCGCACACCCGACACTTGAGATGCCGGGCATCTCGGACCTGCTCCAACAGACACGGCGGGTGGACCGCATGCTGGCACCGCGTCAAGCGCGAGCCGTTGAGGACCGGCAGAGAGCAACACATGCAGGTGTTCATCGTGCTCGAGACAGAGAGCTACTGAAGCCTGCGTCAGCGCGCGCGTGAGAATGGGGTGGAAAGAGAGGGAGGTCTTCTTTGATAAAATCTCACGAACCGTTCTCTGGTTTCACTTGGAAATGTCACTCTTTTTCAGTTCCACCCCTCCAACACTTTGAAAAATGTCGCAGTCTTTCGAAATGCAGATGGGCTCCACACAAGAAAACAGTTTTAACTTGGAAATGTCACAAAAAGTCAATCTTTTTCAGTTGGACCACTCCAACACTTTGAAAAAATTCAGAGTCTATCGAAATGCGGCTGGGCTCCATACAAGAAAACAGTTTAAGTTTTAACTTGGGAATGTCACAAAAAATCACTCTTTTTCAGTTGGACCACTCCAACACTTTGAAAAAATTCAGAGTCTATCGAAATGCGGCTGGGCTCCATACAAGAAAACAGTTTAAGTTTTAACTTGGAAATGTCACAAAAAGTCAATCTTTTTCAGTTGGACCACTCCAACACTTTGAAAAAATTCAGAGTCTATCGAAATGCGGCTGGGCTCCATACAAGAAAACAGTTTAAGTTTTAACTTGGAAATGTCACAAAAAATCACTCTTTTTCAGTTGGACCACTCCAACACTTTGAAAAAATTCAGAGTCTATCGAAATGCGGCTGGGCTCCATACAAGAAAACAGTTTAAGTTTTAACTTGGAAATGTCACAAAAAATCACTCTTTTTCAGTTGGACCACTCCAACACTTTGAAAAAATTCTAAGTCTATCGAAATGCGGCTGGGCTCCATACAAGAAAACAGTTTAAGTTTTAACTTGGAAATGTCACAAAAAATCACTCTTTTTCAGTTGGACCACTCCAACACTTTGAAAAAATTCTAAGTCTATCGAAATGCGGCTGGGCTCCATACAAGAAAACAGTTTAAGTTTTAACTTGGAAATGTCACAAAAAATCAATCTTTTTCAGTTGGACCACTCCAACACTTTGAAAAAATTCTAAGTCTATCGAAATGCGGCTGGGCTCCATACAAGAAAACGGTTTAAGTTTTAACTTGGAAATGTCACAAAAAGTCAATCTTTTTCAGTTGGACCACTCCAACACTTTGAAAAATGTCGCAGTCTATCGAAATGCGGCTGGGCTCCATACAAGAAAACGGTTTTAACTTGGAAATGTCACAAAAAGTCAATCTTTTTCAGTTCGATGCCTGTTTCGACCACTCCAACACTTTGAAAAATGTCTTTCGAAATGCGGCTGGACTCTATCAAAGAAAACAGAGTTTTATCGTAGAATGGTCACCGAAAAAATACAAGTCCATCTTTTCCAATGGCACCCAATTCAATCCATGTCTCGGGAAGTGGCAGTCTTCATAAACTAAACCCGTCTGCCCGAAAGCTCACGGAAAGCAACCAGTCTCCTCCTGCATCTTCCACAGAATCCAAGTCTTTGGAAAACGGCCCTGTATATCGGCGGTGGTAAGGTCATCCAGCAGGAGGGCAGGCAGGCAGGCAGGCAAAAACTTGGTGAAACAAGACAGCCGAGTGAACGAGCAAAGCGGATGCACGGCCTTTTATACTGCATTTCTACACTCTGTGACCTTGAAAAAAAAAAAAAATTTTTTTTTTTAAGCATTGTAAGGTATACGAAGCCTATATCCTATTGCATAACCCTCTGCGACCTTGAAAAAAAAAAAAAAAATTTTTTTTTTTTTTTTTTTTTTTTTAATGCATTGTAAGGTATACGAAGCCTATATCCTATTGCATAACCCTCTGCGACCTTGAAAAAAAAAAAAAAAAAATTATTGAGGTCAAACTGGTGTATAAAAGGCCGTGCATTCGCTAGCTCTTGCACTTGGCTTTCGTCTACCTCGATGCTTGTGCCTGCTCTTTGGATTACTCTGCCTGTGGATTACTCTGCCTGTGGATTACTCTGCCCGTGGATTACTCTGCCTGTGGATTTCTTTGCCTGCGGATTTCTTTGCCTGTGGATTTCTGTGCCTGTGGATTTCTGTGCCTGTGGATTTCTGTGCCTGTGGATTTCTGTGAGTATTTTACTTCGTATTATTTTATTTTGGAACTTTGATTTTTTGAGATGGTATTTTAAACAATTTTCTTCTGAAATGAGGGAATAAGAGTTTGAAAATTTTGCTGCGTTCTGTTATCCAACACTTTGAAAATTTAAACTTGAATATAAAAAGATTGTTTTTATTTTGTGACTGTGTTAAAAAGTTTGATTTTTTGAGATAGTATTTTAACCAATTTTCTTCTGAAATGAAAGTATAAGAGTTGGAAAATTTTGCTTAGTTCTGTTATCCAACACTTTGAAAATTTAAACTTGAATATAAAAAGATTGTTTTTATTTTGTGACTTTGTTAAAAAGTTTGATTTTTTGAGATGGTATTTTAAACAATTTTCTTCTGAAATGAGAGCATAAGAGATTGAAAATTTTGCTGCGTTCTGTTATCCAACACTTTGAAAATTTAAACTTGAATATAAAAAAATTGTTTTTATTTTGCGACTTTGTTAAAAAGTTTGATTTTTTGAGATGGTTTCTTCTGAAATGAGAGCATAAGTGTTTGAAAATTTTGCTGCGTCCAACACTTTGAAAATTTAAACTTGAATATAAAAAGATTGTTTTTATTTTGTGATTTTGTTAAAAAGTTTGATTTTTTGAGACGGTTTCTTCTGAAATGAGAGCATAAGAGTTTGAAAATGTCGTTATGTTCTGTTAAAGTGAATGTATCCAATACTTTGAAAATTTAAGTTTTTAATCCATTTTCTTCTAAAGTGTATTTCATTAGAGGATAAGAGTTTGAAAATTTGGCTATGCGAGAATGTATCCAACACTTTGAAAATTTAAGTTTTTAATGTGTTACTTTGTTAAAAAGATTCATTCTTTAAAAGTTTCGCTATGTTCTGTTAAAAAGAATGTATCCAACACCTTGAAAAAAAAAAAAAAAAAAAAAAAAATTATTGAGGTCACAAAAAAAAAAAAAAAAAAAAAAAAATTATTGAGGTCACAAAAAAAAAAAAAAAAAAATTATTGAGGTCACAAAAAAAAAAAAATTAATTGGGTCAAACGGGTGTATAAAAGGCCGTGAATTCACTAGCTCGTTCACTTGGCTTTCGTCTTTCTCGATGCTTGTGCCTTTGGATTATTCTGCTTGTGAGTGTTTTACTTTGTATTATGATGCGATAAAAGTTACTTTGTTAAAAAGATTGATTTTTTGAGAGGGTGTTTTGAAACAATTCTGAAATGTATTGAGTTTGTGAATAAGAGTTTAAAAATTTCGCCGGGTTAAAGAGAATGTATCCAACACTTTTAAAAGTTAAACTTGAATATAAAAAGATTGTTTTTATATTTTGACTTTGTTAAAAAGATTGATTTTTTGAGAGGGTGTTTTGAAACAATTCTGAAATGAGTGAATAAGAGTTTGAAAATTTCGCCGTCTTCTGTTAAAGAGAATGTATCCAACACTTTGAAAATTTAAGTTTTTAATCCATTTTCTTCTAAAATGTATTTCATTAGAGGATAAGAGTTTGAAAATTTGGCTATGCGACAATGTTGACAATTTAAACTTGAATATAAAAAGATTGTTTTTATTTTGCGACTTTGTTAAAAAAGTTTCTGTTAAAGAGAATGTATCCAACACTTTGAAAATTTAAGTTTTTAATCCATTTTCTTCTAAAGTGTATTTCATTAGAGGATAAGAGTTTTAAAATTTTGCCATGTTCTTTGAAATTGAAACTTGACTATGAAAAGAGTGTCCATTTTCTTTTTGCTCCACTCATGTCCTTTTTCTTCTTCTTTTCAGATGGCGACGTTTCTGTGGCACCTCTTCTAGACAGAAGGGGAGAGACAGGGGGCTGCTCAGATCCTACCCTCTCCCGCTGGGCGAGGAGGCGGATACAGATACTACACCCCGAACTCGCCGGATGGCCGCATACCGGGGACATGGGGTCACTCCAATCCTCCTCTCCGATCCTCTGCTGTGGGTCAGTTGCAAGCATGGACCGCGATACTCGCTGTCGGTTAGTATAGGCAGGGGGTTCGCATGCACGGCCCTAAGATTCCTGGCCCTCAGTAAGGTCGGATGGAAGAGAGAGTGCGGAGGACCGCCGCTCCCATGCAGTATGTAGGGGCCGCTCGCAGGATTCTCCTCGAGGGCTACCGTGGCCCCGGTAGCCACTTCTTTTCCCAGTGCGGCGCCAGGGTCAGAGTGATGGGAGCCACCCTGCTCCCCCTTCTCCAGCAGGGATCGTCTGTACTTCAGCCGCCGCTCTTCTCCAGTAGTGAACCCTTCAAACCTTCCAATCCCTTCCGGGTGTTCAAAGGAGCTCGACAAGGTGTCCGAAGGGCTACTGTTGGCCGGTTGTCTCTTGGCGGGGTCTAGAGGTTTTTTCCGAAAACGGCGCCCCTTGCAGGGCGACCCGGTACGTGCATGGGGAGTTCGGGATTCGAATTCCTGGTACAAAGAGATTACCTGACCGTGTCTCGCACCGTAATGGGAACGAACCTCGTCAATTGACGCTCTGTGCCGGCATGGCCATTGCTTGAGCCTGTAGGTCTGGGGCCTCGATGAGAGGCAACCGGCTGGAAGGCGCCTGGGGCACCCCGTGTGCCGTGGGCGCGCAGTAGAAGAAGTCTCTCAGGACCGGAGGCCTCTGTGCACTGCGGTCCAGGTGCCTCCGGGGTTGGGAGATGCCACGGTGGGAAAGGGTGGTCACAACACGATTTAGGGAGCGCCTGTGTTGCCCATCCCCTTACGGGGGCGCAAGGCCTTTTAGGTACGCGTAGAACCACCGTGGTAAAGAGTCGCTTGACCCGAATTCGGATATCTGAGGGTCGAATTCGGTCCTCGGGGGATGAAAGCTCTGGCGGCACTCTGGAAGACTGGAAGGTGGACAAGGGGGAAGCGAACAGGAAGCGTGGTCTAGCGAAGGAGATTCCGACAAGAAAGAAGGAACGGTTTGTCTAGGGGGCGTGAGACAGAAATGTCCAAGGTGGTACTCTTTTTTATAATTATTATTATTATTATTATGATGATGATGACCGGTTTGAGCCGCTTCGGCGGCTTGCCGGCCAATTTCCCTGGTTGACAAAGGTGGGTGGTTTTCTTTTTTCACACAGAGAGATGGATGCATGAGAGGTGGCCACAAGTTTGGTTTTAAAAAGGTGGTAATGGTGTATAAAGTGTTTTAAAAAGGTAAAAAGTGTATGAAAAGGTCATGTTTTAAAAAGGTTATGTTTTAAAAAAGTTTTGTTTTATAAAGTGGTGGGGAAAGATAATGGTGTATAAAGTGTTTTACAAAGGTAAAAAGTGTATGAAAAGGTTATGTTTTAAAAAGGTAAAAAGTGTATGAAAAGGTTATGTTTTAAAAAAGTTATGTTTTAAAAAGGTTTTGTTTTATAAAGTGTTTTAAAAAGTGTTTGATAGAACATCCTTATAATATAATAAGGGTGTTTTAAAAAGTGAAAAAATCCTGTGGGGAAGTTTGTTTTGAAGAAGGTCAAGTTTTATAAAGGTTTTGTTTTATAAAGTGTTTTAAAAAGTGTTTGATAGAACATCCTTATAAGGGTGTTTTAAAAAGTGAAAAAATCCTGTGGGGAAGTTTGTTTTGAAGAAGGTCATGTTTTTAAAGTCAAGTTTTCATAGAAAATGTAAAAATGAAAGGTTACTATGAAAGGTACGTTTTTTCATTTTATAAGAAATTGGTATTTGATAAATGTATTTGATAAATGTATTTGATAAATGTATTTGATAAATACTTGATAAATACTTGATAAATTTTTGATAAATACTTGATAAATTTTTGATAAATTTTTGATAAATACTTGATAAATTTTTGATAAATTTTTGATAAATACTTGATAAATTTTTGATAAATACTTGATAAATTTTTGATAAATACTTGATAAATATTTGTTATTTTTGATAAATACTTGATATTTTTGATAAATGCTTGATAAATATTTGATATTTTTGATATTATTGCATCGATAATTCGTCGATTTTACAATGAACAAGAAAACGCGTATTCTTTTTCAGGGCGTTTTCCTTTACAGGAAACAAGACTCAAGTACCAAGTTTTCACGTGTCTTCGCGTTTTTCTTTACAAGACGCGCTTCGATCTTACAAGGCGTTTTCAATTACAGGGCGTTTTCTTTTACAGGAAACAAGACTCAAGTACCAAGTTTCGCGTTTTTCTTTACAAGACGCGCTTCGATCTTACAAGGCGTTTTCTTTTACAGGGCGTTTTCTTTTACAGGAAACAAGACTCAAGTACCAAGTTTCGCGTTTTTCTTTACAAGATGCGCTTCGATCTTACAAGGCGTTTTCTTTTACAGGAAACAAGACTCAAGTACCAAGTTTCGCGTGTCTTCGCGTTTTCTTTTACAGGGCGTTTTCTTTTACAGGAAACCAGTTTCACCCGAGACGGAGTCGGGTAGACGGTCAGACCGTCGGCCTAGCCTTCGAAGGTTTTCTGTGGTTTCCCTTCGAACTCGAAGGGAGCTTCCGGCAAAAACGGAAACTCTCCTCGAGCGTGAATGCGGGTTAGGTTCCCTTTCAAAGTCCCACCACAGATGGGCTTTAGCACAAATTGGATACACAAATAAAATTGTACACAAACAACACAAACATTTTTTTTTTTTTTTTTTTTTTTTCAATTTGAACCCATTTTTACAGACACTCGACTCCAATCCAGACACATTTCCACAAATACAAATTTACAAATAAGATTTCATCCAACCATGGAATCTTGTTATAATATTTCACATTTCCACAAATACAAATTTACAAATAAAATTTCATCCAACCATGGAATCTTATTATATTTCACATTTCTACAAATACAAATTTAGAAATAAAGTTTCATCCAACCATGGAATCTTGTTATAATATTTCACATTTCCACAAACACAAACAACACAAACAACAAACAACATAAACAACACAAACAACAAACAACACAAACAACACAAACAACACAAACAACACAAACAACGCAAACAACATAAACAACATAAACAACGCAAACAACATAAACAACGCAAACAACGCAAACAACATAAACAACGCAAACAACATAAACAACATAAACAACGCAAACAACGCAAACAACATAAACAACGCAAACAACATAAACAACGCAAACAACGCAAACAACGCAAACAACGCAAACAACATAAACAACGCAAACAACACAAACAACATAAACAACATAAACAACATAAACAACACAAACAACACAAACAACACAAACAACATAAACAACACAAACAACACAAACAACGCAAACAACATAAACAACATAAACAACACAAACAACATAAACAACATAAACAACATAAACAACACAAACAACATAAACAACATAAACAACACAAACAACGCAAACAACACAAACATTTTTTTTTTTTTTTTTTTTTTTTTTCAGACTTGTTTCCACAAATACAACTTCACAAATAAGATTTCATCCAACCATGGAGGATGGAACCTTGTTATAAAATTTGTGAAGTTCTTTTTATACTCTCCAACCCACACACATTTTGACAAGAAACACTCTCCCACCCACTCACATTTCGACAAGAAACACTCTCCCACCCACTCACATTTTGACAAGAAACACACTCCCACCCACTCACATTTTGACAAGAAACACACTCCCACCCACTCACATTTTGACAAGAAACACTCTCCAACCCACACACATTTTTAGAAGAAACACACTCCAACCCACTCACATTTTGACAAGAAACACACTCCAACCCACTCACATTTTGACAAGAAACACACTCCCACCCACTCACATTTTGACAAGAAACACTCTCCAACCCACACACATTTTGACAAGAAACACACTCCAATCCAGACACATTTCCACAAATACAAATTTACAAATAAGATTTCATCCAACCATGGAATCTTGTTATAATATTTCACATTTCCACAAATACAAATTTACAAATAAAATTTCATCCAACCATGGAATCTTATTATATTTCACATTTCTACAAATACAAATTTAGAAATAAAGTTTCATCCAACCATGGAATCTTGTTATAATATTTCACATTTCCACAAACACAAACAACACAAACAACAAACAACATAAACAACACAAACAACAAACAACACAAACAACACAAACAACACAAACAACACAAACAACGCAAACAACATAAACAACATAAACAACGCAAACAACATAAACAACGCAAACAACGCAAACAACATAAACAACGCAAACAACATAAACAACATAAACAACGCAAACAACGCAAACAACATAAACAACGCAAACAACATAAACAACGCAAACAACGCAAACAACGCAAACAACGCAAACAACATAAACAACGCAAACAACACAAACAACATAAACAACATAAACAACATAAACAACACAAACAACACAAACAACACAAACAACATAAACAACATAAACAACACAAACAACACAAACAACGCAAACAACATAAACAACATAAACAACACAAACAACATAAACAACATAAACAACATAAACAACACAAACAACATAAACAACATAAACAACACAAACAACGCAAACAACACAAACATTTTTTTTTTTTTTTTTTTTTCA
The DNA here is from genome assembly GCA_964019185.1 of Maratus speculifer. NCBI lineage: Eukaryota > Metazoa > Arthropoda > Arachnida > Araneae > Salticidae > Maratus > Maratus speculifer. The sequence continues at coordinate 358,854,757 of OZ025296.1, forward strand.
GACTTGTTTCCACAAATACAACTTCACAAATAAGATTTCATCCAACCATGGAGGATGGAACCTTGTTATAAAATTTGTGAAGTTCTTTTTATACTCTCCAACCCACACACATTTTGACAAGAAACACTCTCCCACCCACTCACGTTTCGACAAGAAACACTCTCCCACCCACTCACATTTTGACAAGAAACACACTCCCACCCACTCACATTTTGACAAGAAACACACTCCCACCCACTCACATTTTGACAAGAAACACTCTCCAACCCACACACATTTTTAGAAGAAACACACTCCAACCCACTCACATTTTGACAAGAAACACACTCCAACCCACTCACATTTTGACAAGAAACACACTCCAACCCACTCACATTTTGACAAGAAACACTCTCCAACCCACACACATTTTGACAAGAAACACTCTCCAACCCACACACATTTTTAGAAGAAACACTCTCCAAACCACACACGTTTCCACAAGAAACACTCTCCAAACGCCCACGTTTCCACGAGAGACATTCTCCCACCCACACACATTTTCACAAGAAACAATCTCCCACCCACACACGTTTCCACAAGAAACAATCTCCCACCCACACACGTTTCCACAAGAAACAATCTCCCACCCACACACGTTTCCACAAGAAACACTCTCCAACACAACACAACACATTTCCAAAAACAAAAATAGAAATAAGATTCCATGAATGAGCCACCAATTTTTTTTTTTTTGAGATGAGTCATATTTTTTTTTTTTTTTTTTTTTTTTTTTTTTTTTTTTTTTTGAGATGAGTCATAATTTTTTTTTTTTTTTTTTTTTTTGGAGATGAGTCATAATTTTTTTTTTTTTTTTTTTTTTTTATAATTAGGTGAGTCATTAAAAAATATTATGACTCATCTAAAAAAAAAAAAAAAAAAAAAATTATAATTAGGTGAGTCTTTAAAAAATATTATGACTCATCTCAAAAAAAAAAAAAAAAAAAAAAATATATATATATATATTTTTTTTTTTTTTTTTTTTTTTTTTTATAATTAGGTGAGTCATTAAAAAATATTATAACTGATCTAAAAAAAAAAAAAAAAAAAAAAAAAAAAAAAAAAAAAAAAAAAATTTTTTTTTTTTTTTTTTTTTTTTTTTTTTTTAATGACTTATCTGATTCAATGACTCATCTAATAATCATCTTTAAATATCTATGTCAAAAGACTCCAGATTTCGTTCTCCAGGGTTGGATGAAAACTTATTTCGACTGTCGCCACGTTTTTCGTTTTCCAACCTAGTCACACGCTTTCTACAAAGAGCCTCCATGCCCGCTCTCGTGACACGGAGGCCCGCCACGGTGCGACCTACGGTTTTTTTTCCGTCCCACCTTTCTGTGGCCCGAGACGTGGAGCGTGCGACTCGGATCGCACAGAAAAAAACCGGTCCGACGATTTTGGACGCATGTCTCCCGAGGGACCGGACCCAGGCGTCTAGCTTGGGAGCCAGGCGTCTGTTTTAAAGCAACACCTTGGGAGCATGGCGTCTGGTTTAAACCAACACCTTGGGAGCCAGGCGTCTGTTTAAACCAACACCTTGGGAGCCAGGCGTCTGGTTTAAACCAACACCTTGGGAGTCTCCAACTCAGGCGTCTTTTTTAACCCTTTCAGGGGCGGTGTTTGCAGTGTGCAAACACATAATATTACTGTTCCAATTTCGAACTGGCACCAGTATAATTTTAGTACAATTTGGATTTTATAATATTCGTGAAAAACAGCTCTTGATTATTTTCAAATAAATCTGTTCTTAAATTGTGGTGTGAATCAATTATTTGAACATTTTCGGAGCAGAAATACCTTGCCCCTGAAAGGGTTAAACAAACACATTGCGAGCCAGGCGTCTGTTGAAAGTACGCCTTGGGAGTCTCCAACTCAGGCGTCTTTTTTAAACAAACACATTGCGAGCCTGGCGTCTGTTGACAGTACGCCTTTTTTTACACAACACCTAGTCAGGCAGACCTTTTTTTGAAACACAGTGTTTGTACGCCTTTTTTACACAACCCCTTGGGAGCCAAGCGTCTTTTGAAACAATACTCTCGACCACCACCACCCCCCTCGTGCAAAGGTTTCGTTCCGCAACGGGGCCACTCCACTCTTTGAGGCGAGCCGCGTCTGGTTCGGAATCGCCGAGGGTCCGGTGCTCGAAACATTGTGCAGTCGACTGTATGTAAAGACACTCTAAATACATTTCCCATTGTTGAACTTTATTTTACAACAATGCAGCATTCTCAAAATCAGATTTTTCTGTTATAAATTGTCGTAAAATATTACAAGTTACAGTGTTAAATGCAACAATATGACTGTATATTGATAAGAGCAATAATATAAAAAGGCAAAAAAGCCTGAATATAAATATGAACTGTATTATATAAAGAAACTCTAATTACAGTTCCCATTGTTGAACTTTATTTTACAACAATACAGCATTCCCAAATTAGATTTTTCTGTTATAAATTGTCGTAAAATTGAATAAGTTATACCGTTAAATGCAACAATATCACTGTATATTGATAAGCGCAACAATATAAAAATGTAGACAAAGAATGAATATAAATATGAACTGTAATATGTAAAGACACTATAATTACAGGTCAAATTGATGAATTCTTTTACAACAATACAGAAATCCCAAAATTAGATTTTTCTGTTATACATTGTCGTAAAATTGAATAAGTTATACAATTAAATGCAACAATATGACTGTATATAGATAAGCGCAACAATATAAGAATGTAAACTAAGAATGAATATAAATATGAACTGTAATATGTAAAGACACTCTAATTACAGTTCCCATTGTTGAACTTTAATTTACAACAATACAGCATTCCCAAAATTAGATTTTTCTGCTATACATTGTCGTAAACTTTAATAAGTTATAGCTTTAATGCAACAATATCACTGTATATTGATAAGAGCAACAATATAAAAATGTAAACAAAGAGTGAATATAGATATGAACTGTAATAAGTAAAGACACTCTAATTACATTTCACATTATTGAATTTTATTTTACAACAATACAGCATTCCCAAAATTAGATTTTTCTGTTATACCTTGTCGTAAAATTGAATATGTTATACAATTAAATGCAACAATATGACTGTATATTGATAAGTGCAAGAATATAAAATTGTAAACAAAGCCTAAAATTAAATATGAACTGTTATATGTAAAAACACACTAATTACAGTTCCCATTGTTGAACTTTATTTTACAACAATACAGCATTCCCAAAATAAGATTTTTCTGTTTTACATTGTCGTAAAATTGAATAAGTTATACCGTTAAATGCAACAATATCACTATATTGATAAGCGCAACAATATAAAAATGTAAACAAAGAATGAATATAAATATGAACTGTAATATGTATAGACACTCTAAATACATTTCCCATTGTTGAACTTTATTTTACAACAATACAGCATTCCCAAAATGAAATTTTTCTGTTATAGATTGTCGTAAAATTGAATAAGTTATACAACTAAATGCAACAGTATGACTGTATATTGATAAGCGCAACAATATAAAAATGTAAACAAAGAATGCATATAGATATGAACTGTAATATGTAAAGACACTCTAATTACAGTTTCCATTGTTGAACTTTATTTTACAATAATACAGCATTCCCAAAATTAGATTTTTCTGTTATACATTGTCGTAAAATTAAATATGTTATACAATTAAATGCAACAATATGACTGTATATTGATAAGCGCAACAATATAAAAATGTAAACAAAGAATGCATATAGATATGAACTGTAATATGTAAAGACACTCTAAATACATTTTTCATTGTTGAACTTTATTTTACAACAATGCAGCATTCCCAAAATCAGATTTTTCTGTTATAAATTGTCGTAAAATATTACAAGTTACAGTGTTAAATGCAACAATATGACTGTATATTGATAAGCGCAACAATATAAAAATGCAAAAAAGCATTGTCGTAAAATTGAATAAGTTATACCGTTAAATGCAACAATATCACTGTATATTGATAAGCGCAACAATATAAAAATGTAGACAAAGAATGAATATAAATATGAACTGTAATATGTAAAGACACTATAATTACAGGTCCCATTGATGAATTTTTTTACAACAATACAGAAATCCCAAAATTAGATTTTTCTTTTATACATTGTCGTAAAATTGAATAAGTTATACAATTAAATGCAACAATATGACTGTATATATATAAGCGCAACAATATAAAAATATAAACAAAGAATGCATATAAATATGAACTGTAATATGTAAAGACACTCTAATTACAGTTCCCATTGTTGAACTTTAATTTACAACAATACAGCATTCCCAAAATTAGATTTTTCTGCAATACATTGTCGTAAAATTAAATAAGTTATACCGTTAAATGCAACAATATCACTGTATATTGATAAGCGCAACAATATAAAAATATAAACAAAGAATGAATATAGATATGAACTCTAATATGTAAAGACACTCTAATTACAGTTTCCATTGTTGAACTTTATTTTACAATAATACAGCATTCCCAAAATTAGATTTTTCTATTATACATTTTCGTAAACTTGAATAAGTTATACCTATAATGCAACAATATGACTGTATATTGATAAGTGCAAGAATATAAAATTGTAAACAAAGCCTAAAATAAAATATGAAGTGTTATATGTAAAGACACTCTATTTACAGTTCCCATTATTGAACTTTATTTTACAACAATACAGCATTCCCAAAATTAGATTTTTCTATTATACATTGTCGTAAACTCTAATATGTTTTAGCGTTAAATGCAACAATATGACTGTATATTGATAAGCGCAACAATATAAAAATGTAAACAAAGAATGAATATAAATATGAACTGTAATATGTAAACACACTCTAATTACAGTTCCCATTGTTGAACTTTTTTTACAACAATACAGAAATCCCAAAATTAGATTTTTCTGTTATATATTGTCGTAAAATTGTACAAGTTACAGTATTAAATGCAACAATATGACTGTATATAGAAAAGTGCAACAATATAAATATGTAAACAAAGCATGAATATAAATATAAACTGTAATATGTAAAAACACTCTAATTACAGTTCCCATTGTTGAACTTTATTTTACAACAATACAGCATTCCCAAAATAAGATTTTTCTGTTTTACATTGTCGTAAAATTGAATAAGTTATACCGTTAAATGCAACAATATCACTATATTGTTAAGCGTAACAATATAAGAATGTAGACAAAGAATGAATATAAATGTGAACTGTAATATGTAAAGACACTCTATTTACAGTTCCCATTCTTGAACTTTATTTTACAACAATACAGCATTCCCAAAATTAGATTTTTCTATTATATGTTAAATCTAGTATATGTAATATAAAATATGTTAAATCTATTTTATCTATTATATGTTAAAAAATTATTGTATTAAATGTCGTAAACTCTAATATGTTATAGCGTTAAATGCAACATTATGACTGTAAATTGATAAGCGCAACAATATAAAAATGTAAACAAAGACTGAATATAAATATGAACTGTAATATGTAAAGACACTCTAATTACAGTTCACATTGTTGAACTTTATTTTACAACAATACAGCTTTCCCAAAATTAGATTTTTCTGTTATACATTGTCGTAAAATTGAATAAGTTATACCGTTAAATGCAACAATATCACTATATTGATAAGCGCAACAATATAAAAATGTAGACAAAGAATGAATATAAACATGAAGTGTAATATGTAAAGATACTATAGTTATAGTTCCCATTGTTGAACTTTATTTTACAACAATACAGCATTCCCAAAATTAGATTTTTCTATTATACATTGTCTTAAACTTGAATATGTTATAGTGTTAAATGCAACAATATGACTGTATATTGATAAGCGCAACAATATAAAAATGTAAACAAAGAATGAATATAAATATGAACTGTAATATGTATAGACACTCTAAATACATTTCCCATTGTTGAACTTTATTTTACAATAATACAGCATTCCCAAAATTAGATTTTTCTGTTATACATTGTCGTAAAATTAAATATATTATACAATTAAATGCAACAATATGACTGTATATTGATAAGCGCAACAATATAAAAATGTAAACAAAGAATGAATATAAATATGAACTGTAATATGTAAAGACACTCTAAATACGTTTCCCATTGTTGAACTTTATTTTACAACAATACAGCATTCTCAAAATCAGATTTTTCTGTTATAAATTGTCGTAAAATATTACAAGTTACAGTGTTAAATGCAACAATATGACTGTATATTGATAAGTGCAACAATATAAAAATGCAAAAAAGCCTGAATATAAATATGAACTGTAATATATAAAGAAACTCTAATTACAGTTCCCATTGTTGAACTGTATTTTACAACAATACAGCATTCCCAAATTAGATTTTTCTGTTATACATTGTCATAAAATTGAATATGTTATACAATTAAATGCAACAATATGACTGTATATAGATAAGCGCAACAATATAAGAATGTAAACTAAGAATGAATATAAATATGAACTGTAATATGTAAAGACACTCTAATTACAGTTCCCATTGTTGAACTTTAATTTACAACAATACAGCATTCCCAAAATTAGATTTTTCTGCTATACATTGTCGTAAACTCTAATAAGTTATAGCTTTAATGCAACAATATCACTGTATATTGATAAGAGCAACAATATAAAAATGTAAACAAAGAGTGAATATAGATATGAACTGTAATATGTAAAGACACTCTAATTACATTTCACATTATTGAATTTTATTTTACAACAATACAGCATTCCCAAAATTAGATTTTTCTGTTATACATTGTCGTAAAATTGAATATGTTATACAATTAAATGCAACAATATGACTGTATATTGATAAGTGCAAGAATATAAAATTGTAAACAAAGCCTAAAATTAAATATGAACTGTTATATGTAAAGACACTCTAATTACAGTTCCCATTGTTGAACTTTTTTTACAACAATACAGAAATCCCAAAATTAGATTTTTCTGTTATATATTGTCGTAAAATTTAATAAGTTATACCGTTAAATGCAACAATAACACTATATTGATAAGCGCAACAATATAAAAATGTAGACAAAGAATGAATATAAATATGAACTGTAATATGTAAAGACACTATAATTACAGGTCCCATTGTTAAACTTTATTTTACTACAATACAGCATTCCCAAAATTAGATTTTTCTATTATATGTTAAATCTAGTATATGTAATGTAAAATATGTTAAATCTATTATATCTATTATATGTTAAAAAATTATTGTATTAAATGTCGTAAACTCTAATATGTTATAGCGTTAAATGCAACATTATGACTGTATATTGATAAGCGCAACAATATAAAAATGTAAACAAAGAATGAATATAAATATGAACTGTAATATGTATAGACACTTTAAATACATTTCCATTGTTGAACTTTATTTTCCAACAATACAGCATTCCCAAAATGAGATTTTTCTGTTATAGATTGTCGTAAAATTGAATAAGTTATACAATAAAATGCAACAGTATGACTGTATATTGATAAGCGCAACAATATAAAAATGTAAACAAAGAATGAATATAAATATGAACTGTAATATGTAAAGACACTCTAAATACATTTCCCATTGTTGAACTTTATTTTACAACAATGCACCATTCCCAAAATCAGATTTTTCTGTTATAAATTGTCGTAAAATATTAGAAGTTACAGTGTTAAATGCAACAATATGACTGTATATTGATAAGTGCAACAATATAAAAATACAAAAAAGCCTGAATATAAATATGAACTGTAATTTATAAAGACACTCTAATTACAGTTCCCATTGTTGAACTTTATTTTACAACAATACAGCATTCCCAAATTAGATTTTTCTGTTATACATTGTCGTAAAATTGAATAAGTTATACAATTAAATGCAACAATATGACTGTATATATATAAGCGCAACAATATAAAAATGTAAACAAAGAATGCATATAAATATGAACTGTAATATGTAAAGACACTCTAATTACAGTTCCCAATGTTGAACTTTATTTTACAACAATACAGCATTCCCAAAATTAGATTTTTCTGCTATAAATTGTCGTAAAATTAAATAAGTTATACCGTTAAATGCAACAATATCACTGTATATTGATAAGCGCAACAATATAAAAATATAAACAAAGAATGAATATAGATATGAACTGTAATTTATAAAGACACTCTAATTACATTTCACATTGTTGAATTTTATTTTACAACAATACAGCATTCCCCAAATTAGATTTTTATGTTATACATTGTCGTAAAATTGAATATGTTATACAATTAAATGCAACAATATGACTGTCTATTGATAAAGGCAAGAATATAAAATTGTAAACAAAGCCTGAATATAAATATGAACTGTTATATGTAAAGACACTCTAATTACAGTTCCCATTTTTGAACTTTTTTTACAACAATACAGAAATCCCAAAATTAGACTTTTCTGTTATATATTGTCGTAAAATTGTACAAGTTACAGTGTTAAATGCAACAATATGACTATATATAGAAAAGTGCAACAATATAAAAATGTAAACAAAGCCTGAATATAAATATGAACTGTTAAATGTAAAGACACTCTAATTACAGTTCCCATTGTTGAACTTTTTTTACAACAATACAGAAATCCCAAAATTAGATTTTTCTGTTATATATTGTCGTAAAATTTAATAAGTTATACCGTTAAATGCAACAATATCACTATATTGATAAGCGTAACAATATAAGAATGTAGACAAAGAATTAATATAAATATGAACTGTAATATGTAAAGACACTCTATTTACAGTTCCCATTGTTGAACTTTATTTTACAACAATACAGCATTCCCGAAATTAGATTTTTCTATTATATGTTAAATCTAGTATATGTAATGTAAAATATGTTAAATCTATTTTATCTATTATATGTTAAAAAATTATTGTATTAAATGTCGTAAACTCTAATATGTTATAGCGTTAAATGCAACATTATGACTGTATATTGATAAGCGCAACAATATAAAAATGTAAACAAAGAATGAATATAAATATGAACGGTAATATGTAAAGACACTCTAATTACAGTTCACATTGTTGAACTTTATTTTACAACAATACAGCATTCCCAAAATTAGATTTTTCTATTATACATTGTCGTAAAATTGAATAAGTTATACCGTTAAATGCAACAATATCACTATATTGATAAGCGCAACAGTATAAAAATGTAGACAAAGAATGAATATAAATATGAAGTGTAATATGTAAAGATACTCTAGTTATAGTTCCCATTGTTGAACTTTATTTTACAACAATACAGCATTCCCAAAATTAAATTTTTCTATTATACATTGTCGTAAACTTGAATATGTTATAGCGTTAAATGCAATAATATAACTGTATATTGATAAGCGCAACAATATAAAAATGTAAACAAAGAATGAATATAAATATGAACTGTAATATGTATAGACACTCTAAATACATTTCCCATTGTTGAACTTTATTTTACAACTATACAGCATTCCCAAAATGAAATTTTTCTGTTATAGATTGTCGTAAAATTGAATAAGTTATACAATTAAATGCAACAGTATGACTGTATATTGATAAGCGCAACAATAAAAAAATGTAAACAAAGAATGCATATAAATATGAACTGTAATATGTAAAGACACTCTAAATACATTTCCCATTGCTGAACTTTATTTTACAACAATGCAGCATTCCCAAAATCAGATTTTTCTGTTATAAATTGTCGTAAAATATTACAAGTTGCAGTGTTAAATGCAACAATATGACTGTATATTGATAAGCGCAACAATATAAAAATGCAAAAAAGCATGAATATAAATATGAACTGTAATATGTAAAGACACTATAATTACAGGTCAAATTGATGAATTTTTTTACAACAATACAGAAATAGCAAAATTAGATTTTTCTGTTATACATTGTCGTAAAATTGAATAAGTTATACAATTAAATGCAACAATATGACTGTATATAGATAAGCGCAACAATATAAGAATGTAAACTAAGAATGAATATAAATATGAACTGTAATATGTAAAGACACTCTAATTACAGTTCCCATTGTTGAACTTTAATTTACAACAATACAGCATTCCCAAAATTAGATTTTTCTGCTATACATTGTCGTAAACTTGAATAAGTTATAGCTTTAATGCAACAATATCACTGTATATTGATAAGAGCAACAATATAAAAATGTAAACAAAGAGTGAATATAGATATGAACTGTAATATGTAAAGAGACTCTAATTACATTTCACATTATTGAATTTTATTTTACAACAATACAGCATTCCCAAAATTAGATTTTTCTGTTATACATTGTCGTAAAATTGAATATGTTATACAATTAAATGCAACAATATGAGTGTATATTGATAAGTGCAAGAATATAAAATTGTAAACAAAGCCTAAAATTAAATATGAACTGTTATATGTAAAGACACTCTAATTACAGTTCCCATTGTTAAACTTTTTTTACAACAATACAGAAATCCCAAAATTAGATTTTTCTGTTAGATATTGTCGTAAAATTTAATAAGTTATACCGTTAAATGCAACAATAACACTATATTGATAAGCGTAACAATATAAGAATGTAGACAAAGAATGAATATAAATATGAACTGTAATATGTAAAGACATTCTATTTACAGTTCCCATTGTTAACCTTTATTTTACAACAATACAGCATTCCCAAAATTAGATTTTTCTATTATATGTTAAATCTAGTATATGTAATGTAAAATATGTTAAATCTATTTTATATATTATATGTTAAAAAATTATTGTATTAAATGTCGTAAACTCTAATATGTTATAGCGTTAAATGCAACATTATGACTGTAGATTGATAAGCGCAACAATATAAAAATGTAAACAAAGAATGAATATAAATATGAACTGTAATATGTATAGACACTCTAAATACTTTTCCCATTGTTGAACTTTATTTTACAACAATACAGCATTCCCAAAATGAAATTTTTCTGTTATAGATTGTCGTAAAATTGAATAAGTTATACAATTAAATGCAACAGTATGGCTGTATATTGATAAGCGCAACAATATAAAAATGTAAACAAAGAATGCATATAGATATGAACTGTAATATATAAAGACACTCTAATTACAGTTTCCATTGTTGAACTTTATTTTACAATAATACAGCATTCCCAAAATTAGATTTTTCTGTTATACATTGTCTTAAAATTAAATATGTTATACAATTAAATGCAAAAATATGACTGTATATTGATAAGCGCAACAATATAAAAATGTAAACAAAGAATGAATATAAATATGAACTGTAATATGTAAAGACACTCTAAATACATTTCCCATTGCTGAACTTTATTTTACAACAATGCAGCATTCCCAAATTAGATTTTTCTGTTATACATTATCGTAAAATTGAATAAGTTATACCGTTAAATGCAACAATATCACTGTATATTGATAAGCGCAACAATATAAAAATGTAGACAAAGAATGAATATAAATATGAACTGTAATATGTAAAGACACTATAATTACAGGTCCCATTGATGAATTTTTTTACAACAATATAGAAATCCCAAAATTAGATTTTTCTGTTATACATTGTCGTAAAATTGAATAAGTTATACAATTAAATGCAACAATATGACTGCATATAGATAAGCGCAACAATATAAGAATGTAAACAAAGAATGAATATAAATATGAAGTGTAATATGTAAAGACACTCTAATTACAGTTCCCATTGTTGAACTTTAATTTACAACAATACAGCATTCCCAAAATTAGGTTTTTCTGCTATACATTGTCGTAAACTTGAATAAGTTATAGCTTTAATGCAACAATATCACTGTATATTGATAAGAGCAACAATATAAAAATGTAAACAAACAGTGAATATAGATATGAACTGTAATATGCAAAGACACTCTAATTACATTTCACATTATTGAATTTTATTTTACAACAATACAGCATTCCCAAAATTAGATTTTTCTGTTATACATTGTCGTAAAATTGAATATGTTATACAATTAAATGCAACAATATGACTGTATATTGATAAATGCAAGAATATAAAATTCTAAACAAAGCCTAAAATTAAATATGAACTGTTATATGTAGAGACACTCTAATTACAGTTCCCATTGTTGAACAATTTTACAACAATACAGAAATCCCAAAATTAGATTTTTCTGTTATATATTGTCGTAAAACTGTACAAGTTACAGTGTTAAATGCAACAATATGACTGTATATAGAAAAGTGCAACAATATAAAAATGTAAACAAAGCCTGAATATAAATATTAACTGTAATATGTAAAAACACTCTAATTACAGTTCCCATTGTTGAACTTTATTTTGCAACAATACAGCATTCCCAAAATAAGTTTTTTCTGTTTTACATTGTTGTAAAATTTAATAAGATATACCGTTAAATGCAACAATATCGCTATATTGATAAGCGTAACAATATAAGAATGTAGACAAAGAATGAATATAAATATGAACTGTAATATGTAAAGACACTCTATTTACAGTTCCCATTGTTGAACTTTATTTTACAACAATACAGCATTCCCAAAATTAGATTTTTCTATTATATGTTAAATCTAGTATATGTAATATAAAATATGTTAAATCTATTTTATCTATTATATGTTAAAAAATTATTGTACTAAATGTCGTAAACTCTAATATGTTATAGCGTTAAATGCAACATTATGACTGTATATTGATAAGCGCAACGATATAAAAATGTAAACAAAGAATAAATATAAATATGAACTGTAATATGTAAAGACTCTCTAATTACAGTTCACATTGTTGAACTTTATTTTACAACAATACAGCATTCCCAAAATTAGATTTTTCTATTATACATTGTCGTAAACTCTAATATGTTATAGCGTTAAATGCAACAATATGACTGTATATTGATAAGCTCAACAATATAAAAATGTAAACAAAGAATGAATATAAATATGAACTGTAATATGTAAAGACACTCTAATTACAGTTCACATTGTTGAACTTTATTTTACAACAATACAGCATTCCCAAAATTAGATTTTTCTTTTATACATTGTCGTAAACTTGAATATGTTATAGCGTTAAATGAAACAATATGACTGTATATTGATAAGCGCAACAATATAAAAATGTAAACAAAGAATGAATATAAATATGAACTGTAATATGTATAGACACTCTAAATACATTTCCCATTGTTGAACTTTATTTTACAACAATACAGCATTCCCAAAATTAGATTTTTCTGTTATACATTGTCGTAAAATTAAATATGTTATACAATTAAATGCAACAATATGACTGTATATTGATAAGCGCAACAATATAAAAATGTAAACAAAGAATGAATATAAATATGAACTGTAATATGTAAAGACACTGTAAATACATTTCCCATTGTTGAACTTTATTTTACAACAATGCAGCATTCTCAAAATCAGATTTTTCTGTTATAAATTGTCGTAAAATGTTACAAGTTACAGTGTAAATGCAACAATATGACTGTATATTGATAAGTGCAACAATATAAAAATGCAAAAAAGCCTGAATATAAATATAAACTGTAATATATAAAGAAACTCTAATTACAGTTCCCATTGTTGAACTGTATTTTACAACAATACAGCATTCCCAAATTAGATTTTTCTGTTATACATTGTCGTAAAATTGAATAAGTTATACCGTTAAATGCAACAATATCACTGTATATTGATAAGCGCAACAATATAAAAATGTAGACATAGAATGAATATAAATATGAACTGTAATATGTAAAGACACTATAATTACAGGTCCCATTGATGAATTTTTTTACAACAATACAGAAATCCCAAAATTAGATTTTTCTGTTATACATTGTCGTAAAATTGAATAAGTTAGACAATTAAATGCAACAATATGACTGTATATAGATAAGCGCAACAATATAAGAATGTAAACAAAGAATGAATATAAATATGAACTATAATATGTAAAGACACTCTAATTACAGTTCACATTATTGAATTTTATTTTACAACAATACAGCATTCCCAAAATTAGATTTTTCTGTTATACATTGTCGTAAAATTGAATATGTTATACAATTAAATGCAACAATATGACTGTATGTTGAGAAGAGCAACAATATAAAAATGTAAACAAAGAGTGAATATAGATATGAACTGTAATATGTAAAGACACTCTAATTACATTTCACATTATTGAATTTTATTTTACAACAATACAGCATTCCCAAAATTAGATTTTTCTGTTATACATTGTCGTAAAATTGAATATGTTATACAATTAAATGCAACAATATGACTGTATATTGATAAGTGCAAGTATATAAAATTGTAAACAAAGCCTAAAATTAAATATGAACTGTTATATGTAAAGACACTCTGATTACAGTTCCCATTGTTGAACTTTTTTTACAACAATACAGAAATCCCAAAATTAAATTTTTCTGTTATATATTGTCGTAAAATTGTACAAGTTACAGTGTTAAATGCAACAATATGACTGTATATAGAAAAGTGCAACAATATAAAAATGTAAACAAAGCCTGAACATAAATATTAACTGTAATATGTAAAAACACTCTAATTACAGTTCCCATTGTTGAACATTATTTTACAACAACACAGCATTCCCAAAATAAGATTTTTCTGTTATACATTGTCGTAAAATTGAATAAGTTATACCGTTAAATGCAACAATAGCACTATATTGATAAGCGTAACAATATAAGAATGTAGACAAAGAATGAAAATAAATATGAACTGTAATATGTGAAGACACTCTATTTACAGTTCCCATTATTGAACTTTATTTTACAACAATACAGCATTCCCAAAATTAGATTTTTCTATTATACATTGTCGTAAACTCTAATATGTTTTAGCGTTAAATGCAACAATATGACTGTATATTGATAAGCGCAACAATATAAAAATGTAAACAAAGAATGAATATAAATATGAACTGTAATATGTAAACACACTCTAATTAAAGTTCCCATTGTTGAACTTTTTTTACAACAATACAGAAATCCCAAAATTAGATTTTTCTCTTATACATTGTCGTAAAATTGAATAAGTTATACCGTTAAATGCAACAATATCACTGTATATTGATAAGAGCAACAATAAAAAAATGTAAACAAAGAGTGAATATAGATATGAACTGTAATATGTAAAGAGACTCTAATTACATTTCACATTATTGAATTTTATTTTACAACAATACAGCATTCCCAAAATTAGATTTTTCTGTTATACATTGTCGTAAAATTGAATATGTTATACAATTAAATGCAACAATATGAGTGTATATTGATAAGTGCAAGAATATAAAATTGTAAACAAAGCCTAAAATTAAATATGAACTTTTATATGTAAAGACACTCTAATTACAGTTCCCATTGTTGAACTTTTTTTACAACAATACAGAAATCCCAAAATTAGATTTTTCTGTTATATATTGTCGTAAAATTTAATAAGTTATACCGTTAAATGCAACAATAACACTATATTGATAAGCGTAACAATATAAGAATGTAGACAAAGAATGAATATAAATATGAACTGTAATATGTAAAGACACTCTATTTACAGTTCCCATTGTTAACCTTTATTTTACAACAATACAGCATTCCCAAAATTAGATTTTTCTATTATATGTTAAATCTAGTATATGTAATGTAAAATATGTTAAATCTATTTTATCTATTATATGTTAAAAAATTATTGTATTAAATGTCGTAAACTCTAATATGTTATAGCGTTAAATGCAACATTATGACTGTAGATTGATAAGCGCAACAATATAACAATGTAAACAAAGAATGAATATAAATATGAACGGTAATATGTAAAGACACTCTAATTACTGTTTACATTGTTGAACTTTATTTTACAACAATACAGCATTCCCAAAATTAGATTTTTCTATTATACATTGTCGTAAAATTGAATAAGTTATACCGTTAAATGCAACAATATCACTATATTGATAAGCGCAACAATATAAAAATGTAGACAAAGAATGAATATAAATATGAAGTGTAATATGTAAAGATACTCTAGTTATAGTTCCCATTGTTGAACTTTATTTTACAACAATACAGCATTCCCAAAATTAGATTTTTCTATTATACATTGTCGTAAACTCTAATATGTTTTAGCGTTAAATGCAACAATATGACTGTATATTGATAAGCGCAACAATATAAAAATGTCAACAAAGAATGAATATAAATATGAACTGTAATATGTAAACACACTCTAATTACAGTTCCCATTGTTGAACTTTTTTTACAACAATACAGAAATCCCAAAATTAGATTTTTCTCTTATACATTGTCGTAAAATTGAATAAGTTATACCGTTAAATGCAACAATATCACTGTATATTGATAAGAGCAACAATAAAAAAATGTAAACAAAGAGTGAATATAGATATGAACTGTAATATGTAAAGAGACTCTAATTACATTTCACATTATTGAATTTTATTTTACAACAATACAGCATTCCCAAAATTAGATTTTTCTGTTATACATTGTCGTAAAATTGAATATGTTATACAATTAAATGCAACAATATGAGTGTATATTGATAAGTGCAAGAATATAAAATTGTAAACAAAGCCTAAAATTAAATATGAACTGTTATATGTAAAGACACTCTAATTACAGTTCCCATTGTTGAACTTTTTTTACAACAATACAGAAATCCCAAAATTAGATTTTTCTGTTATATATTGTCGTAAAATTTAATAAGTTATACCGTTAAATGCAACAATAACACTATATTGATAAGCGTAACAATATAAGAATGTAGACAAAGAATGAATATAAATATGAACTGTAATATGTAAAGACACTCTATTTACAGTTCCCATTGTTAACCTTTATTTTACAACAATACAGCATTCCCAAAATTAGATTTTTCTATTATATGTTAAATCTAGTATATGTAATGTAAAATATGTTAAATCTATTTTATCTATTATATGTTAAAAAATTATTGTATTAAATGTCGTAAACTCTAATATGTTATAGCGTTAAATGCAACATTATGACTGTAGATTGATAAGCGCAACAATATAACAATGTAAACAAAGAATGAATATAAATATGAACGGTAATATGTAAAGACACTCTAATTACTGTTTACATTGTTGAACTTTATTTTACAACAATACAGCATTCCCAAAATTAGATTTTTCTATTATACATTGTCGTAAAATTGAATAAGTTATACCGTTAAATGCAACAATATCACTATATTGATAAGCGCAACAATATAAAAATGTAGACAAAGAATGAATATAAATATGAAGTGTAATATGTAAAGATACTCTAGTTATAGTTCCCATTGTTGAACTTTATTTTACAACAATACAGCATTCCCAAAATTAGATTTTTCTATTATACATTGTCGTAAACTTGAATATGTTATAGCGTTAAATGCAATAATATGACTGTATATTGATAAGCGCAACAATATAAAAATGTAAACAAAGAATGAATATAAATATGAACTGTAATATGCATAGACACTCTAAATACATTTCCCATTGTTGAACTTTATTTTACAACAATACAGCATTCCCAAAATGAAATTTTTCTGTTATAGATTGTCGTAAAATTGAATAAGTTATACAATTAAATGCAACAGTATGGCTGTATATTGATAAGCGCAACAATATAAAAATGTAAACAAAGAATGCATATAGATATGAACTGTAATATATAAAGACACTCTAATTACAGTTTCCATTGTTGAACTTTATTTTACAATAATACAGCATCCCCAAAATTAGATTTTTCTGTTATACATTGTCGTAAAATTAAATATGTTATACAATTAAATGCAAAAATATGACTGTATATTGATAAGCGCAACAATATAAAAATGTAAACAAAGAATGAATATAAATATGAACTGTAATATGTAAAGACACTCTAAATACATTTCCCATTGCTGAACTTTATTTTACAACAATGCAGCATTCCCAAATTAGATTTTTCTGTTATAAATTGTCGTAAAATGTTACAAGTTACAGTGTAAATGCAACAATATGACTGTATATTGATAAGCGCAACAATATAAAAATGTAAACAAAGAATGCATATAGATATGAACTGTAATATATGAAGACACTCTAATTACAGTTTCCATTGTTGAACTTTATTTTACAATAATACAGCATCCCCAAAATTAGATTTTTCTGTTATACATTGTCGTAAAATTAAATATGTTATACAATTAAATGCAAAAATATGACTGTATATTGATAAGCGCAACAATATAAAAATGTAAACAAAGAATGAATATAAATATGAACTGTAATATATAAAGAAACTCTAATTACAGTTCCCATTGTTGAACTGTATTTTACAACAATACAGCATTCCCAAATTAGATTTTTCTGTTATACATTGTCGTAAAATTGAATAAGTTATACCGTTAAATGCAACAATATCACTGTATATTGATAAGCGCAACAATATAAAAATGTAGACATAGAATGAATATAAATATGAACTGTAATATGTAAAGACACTATAATTACAGGTCCCATTGATGAATTTTTTTACAACAATACAGAAATCCCAAAATTAGATTTTTCTGTTATACATTGTCGTAAAATTGAATAAGTTAGACAATTAAATGCAACAATATGACTGTATATAGATAAGCGCAACAATGTAAGAATGTAAACAAAGAATGAATATAAATATGAACTGTAATATGTAAAGACACTCTAATTACAGTTCACATTATTGAATTTTATTTTACAACAATACAGCATTCCCAAAATTAGATTTTCCTGTTATACATTGTCGTAAAATTGAATATGTTATACAATTAAATGCAACAATATGACTGTATCTTGAGAAGAGCAACAATATAAAAATGTAAACAAAGAGTGAATATAGATATGAACTGTAATATGTAAAGACACTCTAATTACATTTCACATTATTGAATTTTATTTTACAACAATACAGCATTCCCAAAATTAGATTTTTCTGTTATACATTGTCGTAAAATTGAATATGTTATACAATTAAATGCAACAATATGACTGTATATTGATAAGTGCAAGTATATAAAATTGTAAACAAAGCCTAAAATTAAATATGAACTGTTATATGTAAAGACACTCTAATTACAGTTCCCATTGTTGAACTTTTTTTACAACAATACAGAAATCCCAAAATTAGATTTTTCTGTTATACATTGTCGTAAAATTGAATAAGTTATACCGTTAAATGCAACAATATCACTGTATATTGATAAGCGCAACAATATAAAAATGTAGACAAAGAATGAATATAAATATGAACTGTAATATGTAAAGACACTCTAATTACAGTTCACATTGTTGAACTTTATTTTACAACAATACAGCATTCCCAAAATTAGATTTTTCTATTATACATTGTCGTAAAATTGAATAAGTTATACCGTTAAATGCAACAATATCACTATATTGATAAGCGCAACAGTATAAAAATGTAGACAAAGAATGAATATAAATATGAAGTGTAATATGTAAAGATACTCTAGTTATAGTTCCCATTGTTGAACTTTATTTTACAACAATACAGCATTCCCAAAATTAAATTTTTCTATTATACGTTGTCGTAAACTTGAATATGTTATAGCGTTAAATGCAATAATATGACTGTATATTGATAAGCGCAACAATATAAAAATGTAAACAAAGAATGAATATAAATATGAACTGTAATATGTATAGACACTCTAAATACATTTCCCATTGTTGAACTTTATTTTACAACTATACAGCATTCCCAAAATGAAATTTTTCTGTTATAGATTGTCGTAAAATTGAATAAGTTATACAATTAAATGCAACAGTATGACTGTATATTGATAAGCGCAACAATAAAAAAATGTAAACAAAGAATGCATATAAATATGAACTGTAATATGTAAAGACACTCTAAATACATTTCCCATTGCTGAACTTTATTTTACAACAATGCAGCATTCCCAAAATCAGATTTTTCTGTTATAAATTGTCGTAAAATATTACAAGTTGCAGTGTTAAATGCAACAATATGACTGTATATTGATAGGCGCAACAATATAAAAATGCAAAAAAGCATGAATATAAATATGAACTGTAATATGTAAAGACACTATAATTACAGGTCAAATTGATGAATTTTTTTACAACAATACAGAAATCCCAAAATTAGATTTTTCTTTTATACATTGTCGTAAAATTGAATAAGTTATACAATTAAATGCAACAATATGACTGTATATAGATAAGCGCAACAATATAAGAATGTAAACTAAGAATGAATATAAATATGAACTGTAATATGTAAAGACACTCTAATTACAGTTCCCATTGTTGAACTTTAATTTACAACAATACAGCATTCCCAAAATTAGATTTTTCTGCTATACATTGTCGTAAAATTGAATAAGTTATACCGTTAAATGCAACAATATCACTATATTGATAAGCGCAACAGTATAAAAATGTAAACAAAGAATGAATATAAATATGAACTGTAATATGTATAGACACTCTAAATACATTTCCCATTGTTGAACTTTATTTTACAACAATACAGCATTCCCAAAATGAAATTTTTCTGTTATAGATTGCCGTAAAATTGAATAAGTTATACAATTAAATGCAACAGTATGGCTGTATATTGATAAGCGCAACAATATAAAAATGTAAACAAAGAATGCATATAGATATGAACTGTAATATATAAAGACACTCTAATTACAGTTTCCATTGTTGAACTTTATTTTACAATAATACAGCATTCCCAAAATTAGATTTTTCTGTTATACATTGTCGTAAAATTAAATATGTTATACAATTAAATGCAAAAATATGACTGTATATTGATAAGCGCAACAATATAAAAATGTAAACAAAGAATGAATATAAATATGAACTGTAATATGTAAAGACACTCTAAATACATTTCCCATTGCTGAACTTTATTTTACAACAATGCAGCATTCCCAAATTAGATTTTTCTGTTATACATTGTCGTAAAATTGAATAAGTTATACCGTTAAATGCAACAATATCACTGTATATTGATAAGCGCAACAATATAAAAATGTAGACAAAGAATGAATATAAATATGAACTGTAATATGTAAAGACACTATAATTACAGGTCCCATTGATGAATTTTTTTACAACAATACAGAAATCCCAAAATTAGATTTTTCTGTTATACATTGTCGTAAAATTGAATAAGTTATACAATTAAATGCAACAATATGACTGCATATAGATAAGCGCAACAATATAAGAATGTAAACAAAGAATGAATATAAATATGAAGTGTAATATGTAAAGACACTCTAATTACAGTTCCCATTGTTGAACTTTAATTTACAACAATACAGCATTCCCAAAATTAGGTTTTTCTGCTATACATTGTCGTAAACTTGAATAAGTTATAGCTTTAATGCAACAATATCACTGTATATTGATAAGAGCAACAATATAAAAATGTAAACAAAGAGTGAATATAGATATGAACTGTAATATGCAAAGACACTCTAATTACATTTCACATTATTGAATTTTATTTTACAACAATACAGCATTCCCAAAATTAGATTTTTCTGTTATACATTGTCGTAAAATTGAATATGTTATACAATTAAATGCAACAATATGACTGTATATTGATAAGTGCAAGAATATAAAATTCTAAACAAAGCCTAAAATTAAATATGAACTGTTATATGTAGAGACACTCTAATTACAGTTCCCATTGTTGAACAATTTTACAACAATACAGAAATCCCAAAATTAGATTTTTCTGTTATATATTGTCGTAAAACTGTACAAGTTACAGTGTTAAATGCAACAATATGACTGTATATAGAAAAGTGCAACAATATAAAAATGTAAACAAAGCCTGAATATAAATATTAACTGTAATATGTAAAAACACTCTAATTACAGTTCCCATTGTTGAACTTTATTTTGCAACAATACAGCATTCCCAAAATAAGTTTTTTCTGTTTTACATTGTTGTAAAATTTAATAAGATATACCGTTAAATGCAACAATATCGCTATATTGATAAGCGTAACAATATAAGAATGTAGACAAAGAATGAATATAAATATGAACTGTAATATGTAAAGACACTCTATTTACAGTTCCCATTGTTGAACTTTATTTTACAACAATACAGCATTCCCAAAATTAGATTTTTCTATTATATGTTAAATCTAGTATATGTAATATAAAATATGTTAAATCTATTTTATCTATTATATGTTAAAAAATTATTGTACTAAATGTCGTAAACTCTTATATGTTATAGCGTTAAATGCAACATTATGACTGTATATTGATAAGCGCAACGATATAAAAATGTAAACAAAGAATGAATATAAATATGAACTGTAATATGTAAAGACACTCTAATTACAGTTCACATTGTTGAACTTTATTTTACAACAATACAGCATTCCCAAAATTAGATTTTTCTATTATACATTGTCGTAAACTCTAATATGTTATAGCGTTAAATGCAACAATATGACTGTATATTGATAAGCTCAACAATATAAAAATGTAAACAAAGAATGAATATAAATATGAACTGTAATATGTAAAGACACTCTAATTACAGTTCACATTGTTGAACTTTATTTTACAACAATACAGCATTCCCAAAATTAGATTTTTCTTTTATACATTGTCGTAAACTTGAATATGTTATAGCGTTAAATGCAACAATATGACTGTATATTGATAAGCGCAACAATATAAAAATGTAAACAAAGAATGAATATAAATATGAACTGTAATATGTATAGACACTCTAAATACATTTCCCATTGTTGAACTTTATTTTACAACAATACAGCATTCCCAAAATTAGATTTTTCTGTTATACATTGTCGTAAAATTAAATATGTTATACAATTAAATGCAACAATATGACTGTATATTGATAAGCGCAACAATATAAAAATGTAAACAAAGAATGAATATAAATATGAACTGTAATATGTAAAGACACTGTAAATACATTTCCCATTGTTGAACTTTATTTTACAACAATGCAGCATTCTCAAAATCAGATTTTTCTGTTATAAATTGTCGTAAAATGTTACAAGTTACAGTGTAAATGCAACAATATGACTGTATATTGATAAGTGCAACAATATAAAAATGCAAAAAAGCCTGAATATAAATATGAACTGTAATATATAAAGAAACTCTAATTACAGTTCCCATTGTTGAACTGTATTTTACAACAATACAGCATTCCCAAATTAGATTTTTCTGTTATACATTGTCGTAAAATTGAATAAGTTATACCGTTAAATGCAACAATATCACTGTATATTGATAAGCGCAACAATATAAAAATGTAGACATAGAATGAATATAAATATGAACTGTAATATGTAAAGACACTATAATTACAGGTCCCATTGATGAATTTTTTTACAACAATACAGAAATCCCAAAATTAGATTTTTCTGTTATACATTGTCGTAAAATTGAATAAGTTAGACAATTAAATGCAACAATATGACTGTATATAGATAAGCGCAACAATATAAGAATGTAAACAAAGAATGAATATAAATATGAACTGTAATATCTAAAGACACTCTAATTACAGTTCACATTATTGAATTTTATTTTACAACAATACAGCATTCCCAAAATTAGATTTTTCTGTTATACATTGTCGTAAAATTGAATATGTTATACAATTAAATGCAACAATATGACTGTATGTTGAGAAGAGCAACAATATAAAAATGTAAACAAAGAGTGAATATAGATATGAACTGTAATATGTAAAGACACTCTAATTACATTTCACATTATTGAATTTTATTTTACAACAATACAGCATTCCCAAAATTAGATTTTTCTGTTATACATTGTCGTAAAACTGAATATGTTATACAATTAAATGCAACAATATGACTGTATATTGATAAGTGCAAGTATATAAAATTGTAAACAAAGCCTAAAATTAAATATGAACTGTTATATGTAAAGACGCTCTGATTACAGTTCCCATCGTTGAACTTTTTTTACAACAATACAGAAATCCCAAAATTAAATTTTTCTGTTATATATTGTCGTAAAATTGTACAAGTTACAGTGTTAAATGCAACAATATGACTGTATATAGAAAAGTGCAACAATATAAAAATGTAAACAAAGCCTGAACATAAATATTAACTGTAATATGTAAAAACACTCTAATTACAGTTCCCATTGTTGAACATTATTTTACAACAACACAGCATTCCCAAAATAAGATTTTTCTGTTATACATTGTCGTAAAATTGAATAAGTTATACCGTTAAATGCAACAATAGCACTATATTGATAAGCGTAACAATATAAGAATGTAGACAAAGAATGAATATAAATATGAACTGTAATATGTGAAGACACTCTATTTACAGTTCCCATTATTGAACTTTATTTTACAACAATACAGCATTCCCAAAATTAGATTTTTCTATTATACATTGTCGTAAACTCTAATATGTTTTAGCGTTAAATGCAACAATATGACTGTATATTGATAAGCGCAACAATATAAAAATGTAAACAAAGAATGAATATAAATATGAACTGTAATATGTAAACACACTCTAATTACAGTTCCCATTGTTGAACTTTTTTTACAACAATACAGAAATCCCAAAATTAGATTTTTCTCTTATACATTGTCGTAAAATTGAATAAGTTATACCGTTAAATGCAACAATATCACTGTATATTGATAAGAGCAACAATAAAAAAATGTAAACAAAGAGTGAATATAGATATGAACTGTAATATGTAAAGAGACTCTAATTACATTTCACATTATTGAATTTTATTTTACAACAATACAGCATTCCCAAAATTAGATTTTTCTGTTATACATTGTCGTAAAATTGAATATGTTATACAATTAAATGCAACAATATGAGTGTATATTGATAAGTGCAAGAATATAAAATTGTAAACAAAGCCTAAAATTAAATATGAACTGTTATATGTAAAGACACTGTAATTACAGTTCCCATTGTTGAACTTTTTTTACAACAATACAGAAATCCCAAAATTAGATTTTTCTGTTATATATTGTCGTAAAATTTAATAAGTTATACCGTTAAATGCAACAATAACACTATATTGATAAGCGTAACAATATAAGAATGTAGACAAAGAATGAATATAAATATGAACTGTAATATGTAAAGACACTCTATTTACAGTTCCCAATGTTAACCTTTATTTTACAACAATACAGCATTCCCAAAATTAGATTTTTCTATTATATGTTAAATCTAGTATATGTAATGTAAAATATGTTAAATCTATTTTATCTATTATATGTTAAAAAATTATTGTATTAAATGTCATAAACTCTAATATGTTATAGCGTTAAATGCAACATTATGACTGTAGATTGATAAGCGCAACAATATAACAATGTAAACAAAGAATGAATATAAATATGAACGGTAATATGTAAAGACACTCTAATTACTGTTTACATTGTTGAACTTTTTTTTACAACAATACAGCATTCCCAAAATTAGATTTTTCTATTATACATTGTCGTAAAATTGAATAAGTTATACCGTTAAATGCAACAATATCACTATATTGATAAGCGCAAGAATATAAAAATGTAGACAAAGAATGAATATAAATACGAAGTGTAATATGTAAAGATACTCTAGTTATAGTTCCCATTGTTGAACTTTATTTTACAACAATACAGCATTCCCAAAATTAGAATTTTCTATTATACATTGTCGTAAACTTGAATATGTTATAGCGTTAAATGCAATAATATGACTGTATATTGATAAGCGCAACAATATAAAAATGTAAACAAAGAATGAATATAAATATGAACTGTAATATGCATAGACACTCTAAATACATTTCCCATTGTTGAACTTTATTTTACAACAATACAGCATTCCCAAAATGAAATTTTTCTGTTATAGATTGTCGTAAAATTGAATAAGTTATACAATTAAATGCAACAGTATGGCTGTATATTGATAAGCGCAACAATATAAAAATGTAAACAAAGAATGCATATAGATATGAACTGTAATATATAAAGACACTCTAATTACAGTTTCCATTGTTGAACTTTATTTTACAATAATACAGCATCCCCAAAATTAGATTTTTCTGTTATACATTGTCGTAAAATTAAATATGTTATACAATTAAATGCAAAAATATGACTGTATATTGATAAGCGCAACAATATAAAAATGTAAACAAAGAATGAATATAAATATGAACTGTAATATGTAAAGACACTCTAAATACATTTCCCATTGCTGAACTTTATTTTACAACAATGCAGCATACCCAAATTAGATTTTTCTGTTATACATTGTCGTAAAATTGAATAAGTTATACCGTTAAATGCAACAATATCACTGTATATTGATAAGCGCAACAATATAAAAATGTAGACAAAGAATGAATATAAATATGAACTGTAATATGTAAAGACACTATAATTACAGGTCCCATTGATGAATTTTTTTACAACAATACAGAAATCCCAAAATTAGATTTTTCTGTTATACATTGTCGTAAAATTGAATAAGTTATACAATTAAATGCAACAATATGACTGCATATAGATAAGCGCATCAATATAAGAATGTAAACAAAGAATGAATATAAATATGAAGTGTAATATGTAAAGACACTCTAATTACAGTTCCCATTGTTGAACTTTAATTTACAACAATACAGCATTCCCAAAATTAGATTTTTCTGCTATACATTGTCGTAAACTTGAATAAGTTATAGCTTTAATGCAACAATATCACTGTATATTGATAAGAGCAACAATATAAAAATGTAAACAAAGAGTGAATATAGATATGAACTGTAATATGCAAAGACACTCTAATTACATTTCACATTATTGAATTTTATTTTACAACAATACAGCATTCCCAAAATTAGATTTTTCTGTTATACATTGTCGTAAAATTGAATATGTTATACAATTAAATGCAACAATATGACTGTATATTGATAAGTGCAAGAATATAAAATTCTAAACAAAGCCTAAAATTAAATATGAACTGTTATATGTAGAGACACTCTAATTACAGTTCCCATTGTTGAACAATTTTACAACAATACAGAAATCCCAAAATTAGATTTTTCTGTTATATATTGTCGTAAAACTGTACAAGTTACAGTGTTAAATGCAACAATATGACTGTATATAGAAAAGTGCAACAATATAAAAATGTAAACAAAGCCTGAATATAAATATTAACTGTAATATGTAAAAACACTCTAATTACAGTTCCCATTGTTGAACTTTATTTTGCAACAATACAGCATTCCCAAAATAAGTTTTTTCTGTTTTACATTGTTGTAAAATTTAATAAGATATACCGTTAAATGCAACAATATCGCTATATTGATAAGCGAAACAATATAAGAATGTAGACAAAGAATGAATATAAATATGAACTGTAATATGTAAAGACACTCTATTTACAGTTCCCATTGTTGAACTTTATTTTACAACAATACAGCATTCCCAAAATTATATTTTTCTATTATATGTTAAATCTAGTATATGTAATATAAAATATGTTAAATCTATTTTATCTATTATATGTTAAAAAATTATTGTACTAAATGTCGTAAACTCTAATATGTTATAGCGTTAAATGCAACATTATGACTGTATATTGATAAGCGCAACGATATAAAAATGTAAACAAAGAATGAATATAAATATGAACTGTAATATGTAAAGACACTCTAATTACAGTTCACATTGTTGAACTTTATTTTACAACAATACAGCATTCCCAAAATTAGATTTTTCTATTATACATTGTCGTAAACTCTAATAGGTTATAGCGTTAAATGCAACAATATGACTGTATATTGATAAGCTCAACAATATAAAAATGTAAACAAAAAATGAATATAAATATGAACTGTAATATGTAAAGACACTCTAATTACAGTTCAAATTGTTGAACTTTATTTTACAACAATACAGCATTCCCAAAATTAGATTTTTAGGTAGCTTTCATTACAAAAAGTAAAAAGCTACCTATTGCAGCCGTCCGGAGGAAAGCACTTCCGGAAAATTTTGGTATATTTTCACCGATCATGACCCCCAGACTCCAAAACCACCCTCCGTTCAAATGTTGACATATATATATATATATATATATATAACCATATATATATATATATATATATATATCTGATTTTTGTCATGCGATAACTAACGTATTTATGAACCGATTTGAATGAAACTTGGTATGTACATAGTACATATAAATGTCTCGACCGAGTTCGTTGGTCAGCATAATCCGCCATTTTTTTTTCAAAATGGCGGCCATTTTAAATTTTTTTTAAAATTTAAAATAAAAAATTAAATGCGAAAAAATTAAAAGTTGAAAAATATTTTTCTTCTACGTGTTAGAACTTAAAACAAAGATTCCAGAACACTTTTTATTTTGTCAATATCTAAAAAAATGATTGAGTTATAGCACTTTGAATTTTTCTTATGGCTGACATTTTGAAACGATTTGATTTTTGTCACGTGATAACACGCGTATTTATGAACCGATTTCAATGAAACTTTGTATGTACATAGTACATACAAATGTCTCGACCGAGTTCGTTGGTCAGCATCATCCGCCATTTTGTTTCAATATGGCGCCCATTTTAATTTTTTTTAAAAACTTAAAATTTAAAATTAAATGCGAAAAAATTAAAAGTTGAAAAATATTTTTCTTTTACGTGTTAGAACTTAAAACAAAGATTCCAGAACACTTTTTATTTTGTCTATATCTTAAAAAATGATTGAGTTATAGCACTTTGAATTTTTCTTATGGCTGACATTTTGAAACGATATGATTTTGTCACGAGATAACACGCGTATTTATGAACTGATTTCAATTAAACTTGGTATGTACATAGTACATACAAATGTCTCGACCGAGTTCGTTGGCCAGCATCATCCGCCATTTTGTTTCAAAATGGTGGCCATTTTAAATTTTTTAAAAATTTTAAAATTTAAAATGAAATGCGAAAAAAATCAAAATTTGAAAAATATTTTTCTTTTACGTGTGTGAATTTCAAACAACGATTCCAGAACACTTTTTATTTTGTCTATATCTTACAAAATGATTGAGTGATAGCACTTTGAACTTTTCTTATGGCTGACATTTTGAAACGGTCTGATCTGAGCGATCCACAATGATGCGTTAAAATGGCATACACTTTATGATATCGTGGAATTTAGTGACTCTTCAAATCGCTTAAAATAAAACCAGATTGAATAAAAGATGACTAATTTCTAAAAATTCCTATTAATATTAAGTCTTGACAAAAATAGTATTCAATCTTATAAAATCACTAATTTTATAAGATTATTTCCACTAATTTGAGATTAGTATTTTTGAACAATGTAACTTACTTTAAAATAAATAAATAAATATATAAGTATATGAAAGCTACCTCTTCCTCCCGGCATTGCCGGAAGGACTTTTCTTTTATACATTGTCGTAAACTTGAATATGTTATAGCGTTAAATGCAACAATATGACTGTATATTGATAAGCGCAACAATATAAAAATGTAAACAAAGAATGAATATAAATATGAACTGTAATATGTATAGACACTCTAAATACATTTCCCATTGTTGAACTTTATTTTACAACAATACAGCATTCCCAAAATTAGATTTTTCTGTTATACATTGTCGTAAAATTAAATATGTTATACAATTAAATGCAACAATATGACTGTATATTGATAAGCGCAACAATATAAAAATGTAAACAAAGAATGAATATAAATATGAACTGTAATATGTAAAGACACTGTAAATACATTTCCCATTGTTGAACTTTATTTTACAACAATGCAGCATTCTCAAAATCAGATTTTTCTGTTATAAATTGTCGTAAAATGTTACAAGTTACAGTGTAAATGCAACAATATGACTGTATATCGATAAGTGCAACAATATAAAAATGCAAAAAAGCCTGAATATAAATATGAACTGTAATATATAAAGAAACTCTAATTACAGTTCCCATTGTTGAACTGTATTTTACAACAATACAGCATTCCCAAATTAGATTTTTCTGTTATACATTGTCGTAAAATTGAATAAGTTATACCGTTAAATGCAACAATATCACTGTATATTGATAAGCGCAACAATATAAAAATGTAGACATAGAATGAATATAAATATGAACTGTAATATGTAAAGACACTATAATTACAGGTCCCATTGATGAATTTTTTTACAACAATACAGAAATCCCAAAATTAGATTTTTCTGTTATACATTGTCGTAAAATTGAATAAGTTAGACAATTAAATGCAACAATATGACTGTATATAGATAAGCGCAACAATGTAAGAATGTAAACAAAGAATGAATATAAATATGAACTGTAATATGTAAAGACACTCTAATTACAGTTCACATTATTGAATTTTATTTTACAACAATACAGCATTCCCAAAATTAGATTTTTCTGTTATACATTGTCGTAAAATTGAATATGTTATACAATTAAATGCAACAATATGACTGTATCTTGAGAAGAGCAACAATATAAAAATGTAAACAAAGAGTGAATATAGATATGAACTGTAATATGTAAAGACACTCTAATTACATTTCACATTATTGAATTTTATTTTACAACAATACAGCATTCCCAAAATTAGATTTTTCTGTTATACATTGTCGTAAAATTGAATATGTTATACAATTAAATGCAACAATATGACTGTATATTGATAAGTGCAAGTATATAAAATTGTAAACAAAGCCTAAAATTAAATATGAACTGTTATATGTAAAGACACTCTAATTACAGTTCCCATTGTTGAACTTTTTTTACAACAATACAGAAATCCCAAAATTAGATTTTTCTGTTATACATTGTCGTAAAATTGAATAAGTTATACCGTTAAATGCAACAATATCACTGTATATTTATAAGCGCAACAATATAAAAATGTAGACAAAGAATGAATATAAATATGAACTGTAATATGTAAAGACACTCTAATTACAGTTCACATTGTTGAACTTTATTTTACAACAATACAGCATTCCCAAAATTAGATTTTTCTATTATACATTGTCGTAAAATTGAATAAGTTATACCGTTAAATGCAACAATATCACTATATTGATAAGCGCAACAGTATAAAAATGTAGACAAAGAATGAATATAAATATGAAGTGTAATATGTAAAGATACTCTAGTTATAGTTCCCATTGTTGAACTTTATTTTACAACAATACAGCATTCCCAAAATTAAATTTTTCTATTATACGTTGTCGTAAACTTGAATATGTTATAGCGTTAAATGCAATAATATGACTGTATATTGATAAGCGCAACAATATAAAAATGTAAACAAAGAATGAATATAAATATGAACTGTAATATGTATAGACACTCTAAATACATTTCCCATTGTTGAACTTTATTTTACAACTATACAGCATTCCCAAAATGAAATTTTTCTGTTATAGATTGTCGTAAAATTGAATAAGTTATACAATTAAATGCAACAGTATGACTGTATATTGATAAGCGCAACAATAAAAAAATGTAAACAAAGAATGCATATAAATATGAACTGTAATATGTAAAGACACTCTAAATACATTTCCCATTGCTGAACTTTATTTTACAACAATGCAGCATTCCCAAAATCAGATTTTTCTGTTATAAATTGTCGTAAAATATTACAAGTTGCAGTGTTAAATGCAACAATATGACTGTATATTGATAAGCGCAACAATATAAAAATGCAAAAAAGCATGAATATAAATATGAACTGTAATATGTAAAGACACTATAATTACAGGTCAAATTGATGAATTTTTTTACAACAATACAGAAATCCCAAAATTAGATTTTTCTTTTATACATTGTCGTAAAATTGAATAAGTTATACAATTAAATGCAACAATATGACTGTATATAGATAAGCGCAACAATATAAGAATGTAAACTAAGAATGAATATAAATATGAACTGTAATATGTAAAGACACTCTAATTACAGTTCCCATTGTTGAACTTTAATTTACAACAATACAGCATTCCCAAAATTAGATTTTTCTGTTATACATTGTCGTAAACTTGAATAAGTTATAGCTTTAATGCAACA
Source organism: Maratus speculifer (assembly GCA_964019185.1). Taxonomy (NCBI): domain Eukaryota; kingdom Metazoa; phylum Arthropoda; class Arachnida; order Araneae; family Salticidae; genus Maratus; species Maratus speculifer. The sequence goes on from OZ025296.1 coordinate 358,887,168, forward strand.
ATATCACTGTATATTGATAAGAGCAACAATATAAAAATGTAAACAAAGAGTGAATATAGATATGAACTGTAATATGTAAAGACACTCTAATTACATTTCACATTATTGAATTTTATTTTACAACAATACAGCATTCCCAAAATTAGATTTTTCTGTTATACATTGTCGTAAAATTGAATATGTTATACAATTAAATGCAACAATATGACTGTATATTGATAAGTGCAAGAATATAAAATTGTAAACAAAGCCTAAAATTAAATATGAACTGTTATATGTAAAGACACTCTAATTACAGTGTCCATTGTTGAACTTTTTTTACAACAATACAGAAATCCCAAAATTAGATTTTTCTGTTATACATTGTCGTAAAATTTAATAAGTTATACCGTTAAATGCAACAATAACACTATATTGATAAGCGCAACAATATAAAAATGTAGACAAAGAATGAATATAAATATGAACTGTAATATGTAAAGACACTATAATTACAGGTCCCATTGTTAAACTTTATTTTACTACAATACAGCATTCCCAAAATTAGATTTTTCTATTATATGTTAAATCTAGTATATGTAATATAAAATATGTTAAATCTATTATATCTATTATATGTTAAAAAATTATTGTATTAAATGTCGTAAACTCTAATATGTTATAGCGTTAAATGCAACATTATGACTGTATATTGATAAGCGCAACAATATAAAAATGTAAACAAAGAATGAATATAAATATGAACTGTAATATGTATAGACACTTTAAATACATTTCCATTGTTGAACTTTATTTTCCAACAATACAGCATTCCCAAAATGAGATTTTTCTGTTATAGATTGTCGTAAAATTGAATAAGTTATACAATAAAATGCAACAATATCACTGTATATTGATAAGCGCAACAATATAAAAATGTAAACAAAGAATGAATATAAATATGAACTGTAATATGTATAGACACTTTAAATACATTTCCATTGTTGAACTTTATTTTCCAACAATACAGCATTCCCAAAATGAGATTTTTCTGTTATAGATTGTCGTAAAATTGAATAAGTTATACAATAAAATGCAACAGTATGACTGTATATTGATAAGCGCAACAATATAAAAATGTAAACAAAGAATGATTATAAATATGAACTGTAATATGTAAAGACACTCTAAATACATTTCCCATTGTTGAACTTTATTTTACAACAATGCAGCATGCCCAAAATATGATTTTTCTGCTATAAATTGTCGTAAAATTAAATAAGTTATACCGTTAAATGCAACAATATCACTGTATATTGATAAGCGCAACAATATAAAAATATAAACAAAGAATGAATATAGATATGAACTCTAACATGTAAAGACACTCTAATTACAGTTTCCATTGTTGAACTTTATTTTACAATAATACAGCATTCCCAAAATTAGATTTTTCTATTATACGTTGTCGTAAACTTGAATAAGTTATAGCTATAATGCAACAATATCACTGTATATTGATAAGCGCAACAATATAAAAATACAAAAAAGCCTGAATATAAATATGAACTGTAATTTATAAAGACACTCTAATTACATTTCACATTGTTGAATTTTATTTTACAACAATACAGCATTCCCCAAATTAGATTTTTATGTTATACATTGTCGTAAAATTGAATATGTTATACAATTAAATGCAACAATATGACTGTATATTGATAAAGGCAAGAATATAAAACTGTAAACAAAGCCTGAATATAAATATGAACTGTAATATGTAAAGACACTCTAAATACATTTCCCATTGCTGAACTTTATTTTACAACAATGCAGCATTCCCAAATTAGATTTTTCTGTTATACATTGTCGTAAAATTGAATAAGTTATACCGTTAAATGCAACAATATCACTGTATATTGATAAGCGCAACAATATAAAAATGTAGACAAAGAATGAATATAAATATGAACTGTAATATGTAAAGACACTATAATTACAGGTCCCATTGATGAATTTTTTTACAACAATACAGAAATCCCAAAATTAGATTTTTCTGTTATACATTGTCGTAAAATTGAATAAGTTATACAATTAAATGCAACAATATGACTGTATATAGATAAGCGCAACAATATAAGAATGTAAACAAAGAATGAATATAAATATGAAGTGTAATATGTAAAGACACTCTAATTACATTTCACATTATTGAATTTTATTTTACAACAATACAGCATTCCCAAAATTAGATTTTTCTGTTATACATTGTCGTAAAATTGAATATGTTATACAATTAAATGCAACAATATGACTGTATATTGATAAGTGCAACAATATAAAAATGTAAACAAAGCCTGAATATAAATATTAACTGTAATATGTAAAAACACTCTAATTACAGTTCCCATTGTTGAACTTTATTTTACAACATTACAGCATTCCCAAAATAAGTTTTTTCTGTTTTACATTGTTGTAAAATTTAATAAGTTATACCGTTAAATGCAACAATATCGCTATATTGATAAGCGTAACAATATAAGAATGTAGACAAAGAATGAATATAAATATGAACTGTAATATGTAAAGACACTCTATTTACAGTTCCCATTGTTGAACTTTATTTTACAACAATACAGCATTCCCAAAATTAGATTTTTCTGTTATACATTGTCGTAAAATTAAATATGTTATACAATTAAATGCAACAATATGACTGTATATTGATAAGCGCAACAATATAAAAATGTAAACAAAGAATGAATATAAATATGAACTGTAATATGTAAAGACACTGTAAATACATTTCCCATTGTTGAACTTTATTTTACAACAATGCAGCATTCTCAAAATCAGATTTTTCTGTTATAAATTGTCGTAAAATGTTACAAGTTACAGTGTAAATGCAACAATATGACTGTATATTGATAAGTGCAACAATATAAAAATGCAAAAAAGCCTGAATATAAATATGAACTGTAATATATAAAGAAACTCTAATTACAGTTCCCATTGTTGAACTTTATTTTACAACAATACAGCATTCCCAAAATTAGATTTTTCTGCTATACCTTGTCGTAAAATTGAATAAGTTATACCGTTAAATGCAACAATAACACTATATTGATAAGTGCAACAATATAAAAATGTAGACCAAGAATGAATATAAATATGAAGTGTAATATGTAAAGATACTCTAGTTATAGTTCCCATTGTTGAACTTTATTTTACAACAATACAGCATTCCCAAAATTAGATTTTTCTGTGATACATTGTCGTAAAATTGAATAAGTTATACAATTAAATGCAACAATATGACTGTATATTGATAAGCGCAACAATATAAAAATGTAAACAAAGAATGAATATAAATATGAACTGTAATATGTAAAGACACTCTAATTACAGTTCCCATTGTTGAACTTTATTTTACAACAATACAGCATTCCCAAAATTAGATTTTTCTGTTATGCATTGTCGTAAACTTGAATAAGTTATAGCTTTAATGCAACAATATCACTGTATATTGATAAGCGCAACAATATAAAAATGTAAAAAAAGAATGAATATAAATATGAACTGTAATACGTAAAGACACTCTAATTACAGTTCCCATTGTTGAACTTTATTTTACAACAATACAGCATTCCCAAATTAGATTTTTCTGTTATATATTGTCGTAAAATTGAATATGTTATAGCTTTAATGCAACAATATCACTGTATATTGATAAGCGCAACAATATAAAAATGTAAACAAAGAATGAATATAGATATGAACTGTAATATGTAAAGACACTCTAATTACAGTTTCCATTGTTGAACTTTATTTTACATTAATACAGCATTCCCAAAATTGGATTTTTCTATTATAAGTTGTCGTAAACTTGAATAAGTTATAGCTTTAATGCAACAATATCACTGTATATTGATAAGCGCAACAATATAAAAATGTAAACAAAGAATGAATATAGATATGAACTGTAATATGTAAAGACACTCTAATTACAGTTTCCATTGTTGAACTTTATTTTACAATAATACAGCATTCCCAAAATTAGATTTTTCTGTTATACATTGTCGTAAAATTAAATATGTTATACAATTAAATGCAACAATATGACTGTATATTGATAAGCGCAACAATATAAAAATGTAAACAAAGAATGAATATAAATATGAACTAATATGTAAAGACACTCTAATTACAGTTCCCATTGTCGAATTTTTTTACAACAATATAGAAAACCCAAAATTAGATTTTTCTGTTATACATTGTCGTAAAATTGAATAAGTTATACCGTTAAATGCAACAATATCACTATATTGATAAGTGCAACAATATAAAAATGTAGAAAAAGAATGAGTATAACTATGAAGTGTAATATATAAAGGTACTCTAGTTATAGTTCCCATTGTTGAACTTTATTTAACAATAATACAGCATTCCCAAAATTAGATTTTTCTGTTATATATTGTCGTAAAATTGAATATGTTATAGCTTTAATGCAACAATATCACTGTATATTGATAAGCGCAACAATATAAAAATGTAAACAAAGAATGAATATAGATATGAACTGTAATATGTAAAGACACTCTAATTACAGTTTCCATTGTTGAACTTTATTTTACAATAATACAGCATTCCCAAAATTGGATTTTTCTATTATAATTTGTCGTAAACTTGAATAAGTTATAGCTTTAATGCAACAATATCACTATATTGATAAGTGCAACAATATAAAAATGTAGAAAAAGAATGAGTATAACTATGAAGTGTAATATATAAAGGTACTCTAGTTATAGTTCCCATTGTTGAACTTTATTTTACAATAATACAGCATTCCCAAAATTAGATTTTTCTGTTATACATTGTCGTAAAATTAAATATGTTATACAAATAAATGCAACAATATGACTGTATATTGATAAGCGCAACAATATAAAAATGTAAACAAAGAATGAATATAAATATGAACTAATATGTAAAGACACTCTAAATACATTTCCCATTGTTGAACTTTATTTTACAACAATGCAGCATTAACAAAATCAGATTTTTCTGTTATAAATTGTCGTAAAATTGAATATGTTATAGCTTAATGCAACAATATAACTATATTGATAAGTGCAACAATATAAAAATGTAGACAAAGAATGAATATAAATATGAAGTGTAATATGTAAAGATACCCTAGTTATAGTCCCCATTGTTGAACTTTATTTAACAATAATACAGCATTCCCAAAATTAGATTTTTCTATTATACATTGTCGTAAACTCTAATATGTTATAGCGTTAAATGCAACAATATGACTGTATATTGATAAGCTCAACAATATAAAAATGTAAATAAGGAATGAATATAAATAAGAACTGTAATATGTAAAGACACTCTAATTACAGTTCACATTGTTGAACTTCATTTTACAACAATACAGCATTCCCAAAATTAGATTTTTCTTTTGTACATTGTCGTAAACTTGAATATGTTATAGCGTTAAATGCAACAATATGACTGTATATTGATAAGCGCAACAATATAAAAATGTAAACAAAGAATGAATATAAATATGAACTGTAATATGTATAGACACTCTAAATACATTTCCCATTGTTGAACTTTATTTTACAACAATACAGCATTCCCAAAATTAGATTTTTCTGTTATACATTGTCGTAAAATTAAATATGTTATACAATTAAATGCAACAATATGACTGTATATTGATAAGCGCAACAATATAAAAATGTAAACAAAGAATGAATATAAATATGAACTGTAATATGTAAAGACACTGTAAATACATTTCCCATTGTTGAACTTTATTTTACAACAATGCAGCATTCTCAAAATCAGATTTTTCTGTTATAAATTGTCGTAAAATGTTACAAGTTACAGTGTAAATGCAACAATATGACTGTATATTGATAAGTGCAACAATATAAAAATGCAAAAAAGCCTGAATATAAATATGAACTGTAATATATAAAGAAACTCTAATTACAGTTCCCATTGTTGAACTGTATTTTACAACAATACAGCATTCCCAAATTAGGTTTTTCTGTTATACATTGTCGTAAAATTGAATAAGTTATACCGTTAAATGCAACAATATCACTGTATATTGATAAGCGCAACAATATAAAGATGTAAACAAAGAATGAATATAAATATGAACTGTAATATGTAAAGACACTCTAATTACAGTTCCCATTGTTGAACTTTATTTTACAACAATACAGCATTCCCAAAATTAGATTTTTCTGCTATACCTTGTCGTAAAATTGAATAAGTTATACCGTTAAATGCAACAATATCACTATATTGATAAGTGCAACAATATAAAAATGTAGACCAAGAATGAATATAAATATGAAGTGTAATATGTAAAGATACTCTAGTTATAGTTCCCATTGTTGAACTTTATTTTACAACAATACAGCATTCCCAAAATTAGATTTTTCTGTGATACATTGTCGTAAAATTGAATAAGTTATACAATTAAATGCAACAATATGACTGTATATTGATAAGCGCAACAATATAAAAATGTAAACAAAGAATGAATATAAATATGAACTGTAATATGTAAAGACACTCTAATTACAGTTCCCATTGTTGAACTTTATTTTACAACAATACAGCATTCCCAAAATTAGATTTTTCTGTTATGCATTGTCGTAAAATTGAATATGTTATAGCTTTAATGCAACAATATCACTGTATATTGATAAGCGCAACAATATAAAAATGTAAACAAAGAATGAATATAGATATGAACTGTAATATGTAAAGACACTCTAATTACAGTTTCCATTGTTGAACTTTATTTTACAATAATACAGCATTCCCAAAATTGGATTTTTCTATTATAAGTTGTCGTAAACTTGAATAAGTTATAGCTTTAATGCAACAATATCACTATATTGATAAGTGCAACAATATAAAAATGTAGAAAAAGAATGAGTATAACTATGAAGTGTAATATATAAAGGTACTCTAGTTATAGTTCCCATTGTTGAACTTTATTTTACAATAATACAGCATTCCCAAAATTAGATTTTTCTGTTATACATTGTCGTAAAATTAAATATGTTATACAAATAAATGCAACAATATGACTGTATATTGATAAGCGCAACAATATAAAAATGTAAACAAAGAATGAATATAAATATGAACTAATATGTAAAGACACTCTAAATACATTTCCCATTGTTGAACTTTATTTTACAACAATGCAGCATTAACAAAATCAGATTTTTCTGTTATAAATTGTCGTAAAATTGAATATGTTATAGCTGAATGCAACAATATAACTATATTGATAAGTGCAACAATATAAAAATGTAGACAAAGAATGAATATAAATATGAAGTGTAATATGTAAAGATACCCTAGTTATAGTCCCCATTGTTGAACTTTATTTAACAATAATAGAGCATTCCCAAAATTAGATTTTTCTATTATACATTGTCGTAAACTCTAATATGTTATAGCGTTAAATGCAACAATATGACTGTATATTGATAAGCTCAACAATATAAAAATGTAAATAAGGAATGAATATAAATATGAACTGTAATATGTAAAGACACTCTAATTACAGTTCACATTGTTGAACTTCATTTTACAACAATACAGCATTCCCAAAATTAGATTTTTCTTTTGTACATTGTCGTAAACTTGAATATGTTATAGCGTTAAATGCAACAATATGACTGTATATTGATAAGCGCAACAATATAAAAATGTAAACAAAGAATGAATATAAATATGAACTGTAATATGTATAGACACTCTAAATACATTTCCCATTGTTGAACTTTATTTTACAACAATACAGCATTCCCAAAATTAGATTTTTCTGTTATACATTGTCGTAAAATTAAATATGTTATACAATTAAATGCAACAATATGACTGTATATTGATAAGCGCAACAATATAAAAATGTAAACAAAGAATGAATATAAATATGAACTGTAATATGTAAAGACACTGTAAATACATTTCCCATTGTTGAACTTTATTTTACAACAATGCAGCATTCTCAAAATCAGATTTTTCTGTTATAAATTGTCGTAAAATGTTACAAGTTACAGTGTAAATGCAACAATATGACTGTATATTGATAAGTGCAACAATATAAAAATGCAAAAAAGCCTGAATATAAATATGAACTGTAATATATAAAGAAACTCTAATTACAGTTCCCATTGTTGAACTGTATTTTACAACAATACAGCATTCCCAAATTAGGTTTTTCTGTTATACATTGTCGTAAAATTGAATAAGTTATACCGTTAAATGCAACAATATCACTGTATATTGTTAAGCGCAACAATATAAAGATGTAAACAAAGAATGAATATAAATATGAACTGTAATATGTAAAGACACTCTAATTACAGTTCCCATTGTTGAACTTTATTTTACAACAATACAGCATTCCCAAAATTAGATTTTTCTGCTATACCTTGTCGTAAAATTGAATAAGTTATACCGTTAAATGCAACAATATCACTATATTGATAAGTGCAACAATATAAAAATGTAGACCAAGAATGAATATAAATATGAAGTGTAATATGTAAAGATACTCTAGTTATAGTTCCCATTGTTGAACTTTATTTTACAACAATACAGCATTCCCAAAATTAGATTTTTCTGTGATACATTGTCGTAAAATTGAATAAGTTATACAATTAAATGCAACAATATGACTGTATATTGATAAGCGCAACAATATAAAAATGTAAAAAAAGAATGAATATAAATATGAACTGTAATATGTAAAGACACTCTAATTACAGTTCCCATTGTTGAACTTTATTTTACAACAATACAGCATTCCCAAAATTAGATTTTTCTGTTATGCATTGTCGTAAACTTGAATAAGTTATAGCTTTAATGCAACAATATCACTGTATATTGATAAGCGCAACAATATAAAAATGTAAAAAAAGAATGAATATAAATATGAACTGTAATACGTAAAGACACTCTAATTACAGTTCCCATTGTTGAACTTTATTTTACAACAATACAGCATTCCCAAATTAGATTTTTCTGTTATATATTGTCGTAAAATTGAATATGTTATAGCTTTAATGCAACAATATCACTGTATATTGATAAGCGCAACAATATAAAAATGTAAACAAAGAATGAATATAGATATGAACTGTAATATGTAAAGACACTCTAATTACAGTTTCCATTGTTGAACTTTATTTTACATTAATACAGCATTCCCAAAATTGGATTTTTCTATTATAAGTTGTCGTAAACTTGAATAAGTTATAGCTTTAATGCAACAATATCACTGTATATTGATAAGTGCAACAATATAAAAATGTAAACAAAGAATGAATATAGATATGAACTGTAATATGTAAAGACACTCTAATTACAGTTTCCATTGTTGAACTTTATTTTACAATAATACAGCATTCCCAAAATTAGATTTTTCTGTTATACATTGTCGTAAAATTAAATATGTTATACAATTAAATGCAACAATATGACTGTATATTGATAAGCGCAACAATATAAAAATGTAAACAAAGAATGAATATAAATATGAACTAATATGTAAAGACACTCTAATTACAGTTCCCATTGTCGAATTTTTTTACAACAATACAGAAAACCCAAAATTAGATTTTTCTGTTATACATTGTCGTAAAATTGAATAAGTTATACAGTTAAATGCAACAATATCACTATATTGATAAGTGCAACAATATAAAAATGTAGAAAAAGAATGAGTATAACTATGAAGTGTAATATATAAAGGTACTCTAGTAATAGTTCCCATTGTTGAACTTTATTTAACAATAATACAGCATTCCCAAAATTAGATTTTTCTGTTATATATTGTCGTAAAATTGAATATGTTATAGCTTTAATGCAACAATATCACTGTATATTGATAAGCGCAACAATATAAAAATGTAAACAAAGAATGAATATAAATATGAACTGTAATATGTAAAGACACTCTAATTACAGTTCCCATTGTTGAACTTTATTTTACAACAATACAGCATTCCCAAAATTAGATTTTTCTGCTATACCTTGTCGTAAAATTGAATAAGTTATACCGTTAAATGCAACAATATCACTATATTGATAAGTGCAACAATATAAAAATGTAGACCAAGAATGAATATAAATATGAAGTGTAATATGTAAAGATACTCTAGTTATAGTTCCCATTGTTGAACTTTATTTTACAACAATACAGCATTCCCAAAATTAGATTTTTCTGTGATACATTGTCGTAAAATTGAATAAGTTATACAATTAAATGCAACAATATGACTGTATATTGATAAGCGCAACAATATAAAAATGTAAACAAAGAATGAATATAAATATGAACTGTAATATGTAAAGACACTCTAATTACAGTTCCCATTGTTGAACTTTATTTTACAACAATACAGCATTCCCAAAATTAGATTTTTCTGTTATGCATTGTCGTAAACTTGAATAAGTTATAGCTTTAATGCAACAATATCACTGTATATTGATAAGCGCAACAATATAAAAATGTAAAAAAAGAATGAATATAAATATGAACTGTAATACGTAAAGACACTCTAATTACAGTTCCCATTGTTGAACTTTATTTTACAACAATACAGCATTCCCAAATTAGATTTTTCTGTTATATATTGTCGTAAAATTGAATATGTTATAGCTTTAATGCAACAATATCACTGTATATTGATAAGCGCAACAATATAAAAATGTAAACAAAGAATGAATATAGATATGAACTGTAATATGTAAAGACACTCTAATTACAGTTTCCATTGTTGAACTTTATTTTACATTAATACAGCATTCCCAAAATTGGATTTTTCTATTATAAGTTGTCGTAAACTTGAATAAGTTATAGCTTTAATGCAACAATATCACTGTATATTGATAAGCGCAACAATATAAAAATGTAAACAAAGAATGAATATAGATATGAACTGTAATATGTAAAGACACTCTAATTACAGTTTCCATTGTTGAACTTTATTTTACAATAATACAGCATTCCCAAAATTAGATTTTTCTGTTATACATTGTCGTAAAATTAAATATGTTATACAATTAAATGCAACAATATGACTGTATATTGATAAGCGCAACAATATAAAAATGTAAACAAAGAATGAATATAAATATGAACTAATATGTAAAGACACTCTAATTACAGTTCCCATTGTCGAATTTTTTTACAACAATACAGAAAACCCAAAATTAGATTTTTCTGTTATACATTGTCGTAAAATTGAATAAGTTATACAGTTAAATGCAACAATATCACTATATTGATAAGTGCAACAATATAAAAATGTAGAAAAAGAATGAGTATAACTATGAAGTGTAATATATAAAGGTACTCTAGTAATAGTTCCCATTGTTGAACTTTAAATAACAATAATACAGCATTCCCAAAATTAGATTTTTCTGTTATATATTGTCGTAAAATTGAATATGTTATAGCTTTAATGCAACAATATCACTGTATATTGATAAGCGCAACAATATAAAAATGTAAACAAAGAATGAATATAGATATGAACTGTAATATGTAAAGACACTCTAATTACAGTTTCCATTGTTGAACTTTATTTTACAATAATACAGCATTCCCAAAATTGGATTTTTCTATTATAAGTTGTCGTAAACTTGAATAAGTTATAGCTTTAATGCAACAATATCACTATATTGATAAGTGCAACAATATAAAAATGTAGAAAAAGAATGAGTATAACTATGAAGTGTAATATATAAAGGTTCTCTAGTTATAGTTCCCATTGTTGAACTTTATTTTACAATAATACAGCATTCCCAAAATTAGATTTTTCTGTTATACATTGTCGTAAAATTAAATATGTTATACAATTAAATGCAACAATATGACTGTATATTGATAAGCGCAACAATATAAAAATGTAAACAAAGAATGAATATAAATATGAACTAATATGTAAAGACACTCTAAATACATTTCCCATTGTTGAACTTTATTTTACAACAATGCAGCATTCCCAAAATCAGATTTTTCTGTTATAAATTGTCGTAAAATTGAATATGTTATAGCTTAATGCTACAATATAACTATATTGATAAGTGCAACAATATAAAAATGTAGACAAAGAATGAATATAAATATGAAGTGTAATATGTAAAGATACCCTAGTTATAGTCCCCATTGTTGAACTTTATTTAACAATAATACAGCATTCCCAAAATTAGATTTTTCTGTTATATATTGTCGTAAAATTGAATATGTTATAGCGTTAAATGCAACAATATGACTGTATATTGATAAGCGCAACAATATAAAAATGTAAACAAAGAGTGAATATAGATATGAACTGTAATATTTAAAGACACTCTAATTACATTTCACATTGTTGAATTTTATTTTACAACAATACAGCATTCCCAAAATTAGATTTTTCTCTTATACATTGCCGTAAAATTGAATATGTTATACCGTTAAATGCAACAATATGACTGTATATTGATAAGTGCAAGAATATAAAATTGTAAACAAAGCCTAAAATTAAATATCAACTGTTATATGTAAAGACACTCTAATTACAGTTCCCATTGTTGAACTTTTTTTACAACAATACAGAAATCCCAAAATTAGATTTTTCTGTTATATATTGTCGTAAAATTGTACAAGTTACAGTGTTAAATGCAACAATATGACTGTATATAGAAAAGTGAAACAATATAAAAATGTAAACAAAGAATGAATATAAATATGAACTGTAATATGTAAAGACACTCTAATTACAGTTCACATTGTTGAACTTTATTTTACAACAATACAGCATTCACAAAATTAGATTTTTCTGTTATACATTGTCGTAAAATTGAATAAGTTATACCGTTAAATGCAACAATATCACTATATTGATAAGCGCAACAATATAAAAATTTAGACAAAGAATGAATATAAATATGAAGTGTAATATGTAAAGATACTCTAGTTATATTTCCCATTGTTGAACTTTATTTTACAACAATACAGCATTCCCAAACTTAGATTTTTCTATTATACATTGTCGTAAACTTGAATATGTTATAGCGTTAAATGCAACAATATGACTGTATATTGATAAGCGCAACAATATAAAAATGTAAACAAAGAATGAATATAAATATGTACTTTATTTGTATAAACACTCTAAATACATTTCCCATTGTTGAACTTTATTTTACAACAATACAGCATTCCCAAAATGAAATTTTTCTTTTATAGATTGTCGTAAAATTGAATAAGTTATACAATTAAATGCAAGAGTATGACTGTATATTGATAAGCGCAACAATATAAAAATGTAAACAAAGAATGAATATAAATATGAACTGTAATATGTAAAGACACTCTAATTACAGTTCCCATTGTTGAACTTTATTTTACAACAATACAACATTCCCAAAATTAGATTTTTCTGTTATACATTGTCGTAAAATTGAATAAGTTATACCGTTAAATGCAACAATATCACTATATTGATAAGCGCAACAATATAAAAATGTAGACAAAGAATGAATATAAATATGAAGTGTAATATGTAAAGATACCCTAGTTATAGTCGTCCCCATTGTTGAACTTTATTTAACAATAATACAGCATTCCCAAAATTAGATTTTTCTGTTATATATTGCGTAAAATTGAATATGTTATAGCTTTAATGTAACAATATCACTGTATATTGATAAGCGCAACAATAAAAATATGTAAACAAAGAATGAATATAGATATAAACTGTAATATGTAAAGACACTCTAATTACAGTTTCCATTGTTGAACAATATTTTACAATAATACAGCATTCCCAAAATTAGATTTTTCTATTATACATTGTCGTAAACTTGAATAAGTTATAGCTTTAATGCAACGATATCACTGTATATTGATAAGCGCAACAATATAAAAATGTAAACAAAGAATAAATATAGATATGAACTGTAATATTTAAAGACACTCTAATTACATTTCACATTGTTGAATTTTATTTTACAACAATACAGCATTCCCAAAATTAGATTTTTCTCTTATACATTGTCGTAAAATTGAATATGTTATACCGTTAAATGCAACAATATGACTGTATATTGATAAGTGCAAGAATATAAAATTGTAAACAAAGCCTAAAATTAAATATGAACTGTTATATGTAAATACACTCTAATTACAGTTCCCATTGTTGAACTTTTTTTACAACAATACAGAAATCCAAAAATTAGATTTTTCTGTTATATATTGTCGTAAAATTGTACAAGTTACAGTGTTAAATGCAACAATATGACTGTATATAGAAAAGTGCAACAATATAAAAATTTAAACAAAGCCTGAATATAAATATTAACTGTAATATGTAAAGACACTCTATTTACAGTTCCCATTGTTGAACTTTATTTTACACCAATACAGCATTCCCAAAATTAGATTTTTCTATTATATGTTAAATCTGGTATATGTAATATAAAATATGTTAAATCTATTATATCTATTATATGTTAAAAAATTATTGTATTAAATGTCGTAAACTCTAATATGTTATGGCGTTAAATGCAACATTATGACTGTATATTGATAAGCGCAACAATATAAAAATGTAAACAAAGAATGAATATAAATATGAACAGTAATATATAAAGACACTCTAATTACAGTTCACATTGTTGAATTTTATTTTACAACAATACAGCATTCCCAAAATTAGATTTTTCTGTTATACATTGTCGTAAAATTGAATAAGTTATACCGTTAAATGCAACAATATCACTATATTGATAAGCGCAACAATATAAAAATGTAGACAAAGAATGAGTATAAATATGAAGTGTAATATGTAAAGATACTCTAGTTATAGTTCCCATTGTTGAACTTTATTTTACAACAATAAAGCATTCCCAAACTTAGATTTTTCTATTATACATTGTCGTAAACTTGAATATGTTATAGCGTTAAATGCAACAATATGACTGTAAATTGATAAGCGCAACAATATACAAATGTAAACAAAGAATGAATATAGATATGAACTGTAATATGTAAAGACACTCTAAATACAGTTTCCATTGTTGAACTTTATTTTACAATAATACAGCATTCCCAAAATAAGATTTTTCTATTATAAGTTGTCGTAAACTTGAATAAGTTATAGCTTTAATGAAACAATATCACTGTATATTGATAAGCGCAACAATATAAAAATGTAAACAAAGAATGAATATAGATATGAACTGTAATATGTAAAGACACTCTAATTACAGTTCCAATTGTTGAACTTTTTTTACAACAATACAGAAATCCCAAAATTAGATTTTTCTGTTATATATTGTCGTAAAATTGTACAAGTTACAGTGTTAAATGCAACAATATGGCGGTATATAGAAAAGGGCAACAATATAAAAATATAAACAAAGCCTGGATATAAATATTAAGTGTAATATGTAAAAACACTCTAATTACAGTTCCCATTGTTGAACTTTATTTTACAACAATACAACATTCCCAAAATAAGATTTTTCTGTTTTACATTGTCGTAAAATTGTATAAGTTATACCGTTAAATGCAACAATATCACTATATTGATAAGCGTAACAATATAAGAATGTAGACAAAGAATGAATATAAATATGAACTGTAATATGTAAAGACACTCTATTTACAGTTCCCATTGTTGAACTTTATTTTACAACAATACAGCATTCCCAAAAGTAGATTTTTCTATTATATGTTAAATCTAGTATATGTAATATAAAATATGTTAAATCTATTATATCTATTATATGTTAAAAAATTATTGTATTAAATGTCGCAAACTCTAATATGTTATAGCGTTAAATGCAACATTATGACTGTATATTGATAAGCGCAACAATATAAAAATGTAAACAAAGAATGAATATAAATATGAACTGTAATATGTATAGACACTCTAAATACATTTCCATTGTTGAACTTTATTTTACAACAATACAGCATTCCCAAAATGAGATTTTTCTGTTATAGATTGTCGTAAAATTGAATAAGTTATACAATTAAATGCAACAGTATGACTGTATATTGATAAGCGCAACAATATAAAAATGTAAACAAAGAATGAATATAAATATGAACTGTAACATGTAAAGACACTCTAAATACATTTCCCATTGTTGAACTTTATTTTACAACAATGCAGCATTCCCAAAATCAGATTTTTCTGTTACAAATTGTCGTAAAATATTAGAAGTTACAGTGTTAAATGCAACAATATGACTGTATATTGATAAGTGCAACAATATAAAAATACAAAAAAGCCTGAATATAAATATGAACTGTAATATATAAAGACACTCTAATTACAGTTCCCATTGTTGAACTTTATTTTACAACAATACAGCATTCCCCAATTAGATTTTTCTGTTATACATTGTCGTAAAATTGAATAAGTTATACCGTTAAATGCAACAATATCACTGTATATTGATAAGCGCAACAATATAAAAATGTAGACAAAGAATGAATATAAATATGAACTGTAATATGTAAAGACACTATAATTACAGGTCCCACTGATGAATTTTTTTACAACAATACAGAAATCCCAAAATTAGATTTTTCTGTTATACATTGTCGTAAAATTGAATAAGTTATACAATTAAATGCAACAATATGACTGTATATATATAAGCGCAACAATATAAAAATGTAAACAAAGAATGCATATAAATATGAACTGTAATATGTAAAGACACTCTAATTACAGTTTCCATTGTTGAACTTTATTTTACAATAATACAGCATTCCCAAAATTAGATTTTTCTATTATACGTTGTCGTAAACTTGAATAAGTTATAGCTATAATGCAACAATATCACTGTATATTGATAAGCGCAACAATATAAAAATGTAAACAAAGAATGAATATATATATATACAGTAATATGGAAAGACACTCTAATTACATTTCACATTGTTGAATTTTATTTTACAACAATACAGCATTCCCCAAATTAGATTTTTCTGTTATACATTGTCGTAAAATTGAATATGTTATACAATTAAATGCAACAATATGACTGTATATTGATAAGGGCAAGAATATGAAATTGTAAACAAAGCCTAAAATTAAATATGAACTGTTATATGTAAAGACACTCTAATTACAGTTCCCATTTTTGACCTTTTTTTTCAACAATACAGAAATCCCAAAATTAGACTTTTCTGTTATATATTGTCGTAAAATTGTACAAGTTACAGTGTTAAATGCAACAATATGACTGTATATAGAAAAGTGCAACAATATAAAAATATAAACAAAGCCTGAATATAAATATTAACTGTAATATGTAAAAACACTCTAATTACAGTTCCCATTGTTGAACTTTATTTTACAACAATACAGCATTCCCAAAATAAGATTTTTCTGTTTTACATTGTCGTAAAATTGAATAAGTTATACCGTTAAATGCAACAATATCACTATATTGATAAGCGTAACAATATAAGAATGTACTAAAAGAATGAATATAAATATGAACTGTAATATGTAAAGACACTCTATTTACAGTTCCCATTGTTGAACTTTATTTTACAACAATACAGCATTCCCAAAATTAGATTTTTCTATTATATGTTAAATCTAGTATATGTAATATAAAATATGTTAAATCAATTTTATCTATTATATGCTAAAAAATTATTGTATTAAATGTCGTAAACTCTAATATGTTATAGCGTTAAATGCAACATTATGACTGTATATTGATAAGCGCAACAATATAAAAATGTAAACAAAGAATGAATATAAATATGAACGGTAATATGTAAAGACACTCTAATTACAGTTCACATTGTTGAACTTTATTTTACAACAATACAGCATTCCCAAAATTAGATTTTTCTGTTATACATTGTCGTAAAATTGAATAAGTTATACCGTTAAATGCAACAATATCACTATATTGATAAGCGCAACAGTATAAAAATGTAGACAAAGAATGAATATAAACATGAAGTGTAATATGTAAAGATACTCTAGTTATAGTTCCCATTGTTGAACTTTATTTTACAACAATACAGCATTCCCAAAATTAAATTTTTCTATTATACATTGTCGTAAACTTGAATATGTTATAGCGTTAAATGCAGCAATATTACTGTATATTGATAAGCGCAACAATATAAAAATGTAAACAAAGAATGAATATAAATATGAACTGTAATATGTATAGACACTCTAAATACATTTCCCATTGTTGAACTTTATTTTACAACTATACAGCATTCCCAAAATGAAATTTTTCTGTTATAGATTGTCGTAAAATTGAATAAGTTATACAATTAAATGCAACAGTATGACTGTATATTGATAAGCGCAACAATAAAAAAATGTAAACAAAGAATGCATATAAATATGAACTGTAATATGTAAAGACACTCTAAATACATTTCCCATTGTTGAACTTTATTTTACAACAATGCAGCATTCTCAAAATCAGATTTTTCTGTTATAAATTGTCGTAAAATATTACAACTTACAGTGTTAAATGCAACAATATGACTGTATATTGATAAGAGCAATAATATAAAAAGGCAAAAAAGCCTGAATATAAATATGAACTGTATTATATAAAGAAACTCTAATTACAGTTCCCATTGTTGAACTTTATTTTACAACAATACAGCATTCCCAAATTAGATTTTTCTGTTATACATTGTCGTAAAATTGAATAAGTTATACAATTAAATGCAACAATATGACTGTATATAGATAAGCGCAACAATATAAGAATGTAAACTAAGAATGAATATAAATATGAACTGTAATATGTAAAGACACTCTAATTACAGTTCCCATTGTTGAACTTTAATTTACAACAATACAGCATTCCCAAAATTAGATTTTTCTGCTATACATTGTCGTAAACTTTAATAAGTTATAGCTTTAATGCAACAATATCACTGTATATTGATAAGAGCAACAATATAAAAATGTAAACAAAGAGTGAATATAGATATGAACTGTAATAAGTAAAGACACTCTAATTACATTTCACATTATTGAATTTTATTTTACAACAATACAGCATTCCCAAAATTAGATTTTTCTGTTATACCTTGTCGTAAAATTGAATATGTTATACAATTAAATGCAACAATATGACTGTATATTGATAAGTGCAAGAATATAAAATTGTAAACAAAGCCTAAAATTAAATATGAACTGTTATATGTAAAGACACTCTAATTACAGTTCCCATTGTTGAACTTTTTTTACAACAATACAGAAATCCCAAAATTAGATTTTTCTGTTATATATTGTCGTAAAATTGTACAAGTTACAGTGTTAAATGCAACAATATGACTGTATATAGAAAATTGCAACAATATAAAAATGTAAACAAAGAATGAATATAAATATTAAATGTAATATGTAAAAACACACTAATTACAGTTCCCATTCTTGAACTTTATTTTACAACAATACAGCATTCCCAAAATAAGATTTTTCTGTTTTACATTGTCGTAAAATTGAATAAGTTATACCGTTAAATGCAACAATATCACTATATTGATAAGCGCAACAATATAAAAATGTAAACAAAGAATGAATATAAATATGAACTGTAATATGTATAGACACTCTAAATACATTTCCCATTGTTGAACTTTATTTTACAACAATACAGCATTCCCAAAATGAAATTTTTCTGTTATAGATTGTCGTAAAATTGAATAAGTTATACAACTAAATGCAACAGTATGACTGTATATCGATAAGCGCAACAATATAAAAATGTAAACAAAGAATGCATATAGATATGAACTGTAATATGTAAAGACACTCTAATTACAGTTTCCATTGTTGAACTTTATTTTACAATAATACAGCATTCCCAAAATTAGATTTTTCTGTTATACATTGTCGTAAAATTAAATATGTTATACAATTAAATGCAACAATATGACTGTATATTGATAAGCGCAACAATATAAAAATGTAAACAAAGAATGCATATACATATGAACTGTAATATGTAAAGACACTCTAAATACATTTTTCATTGTTGAACTTTATTTTACAACAATGCAGCATTCCCAAAATCAGATTTTTCTTTTATAAATTGTCGTAAAATATTACAAGTTACAGTGTTAAATGCAACAATATGACTGTATATTGATAAGCGCAACAATATAAAAATGCAAAAAAGCATTGTCGTAAAATTGAATAAGTTATACCGTTAAATGCAACAATATCACTGTATATTGATAAGCGCAACAATATAAAAATGTAGACAAAGAATGAATATAAATATGAACTGTAATATGTAAAGACACTATAATTACAGGTCCCATTGATGAATTTTTTTACAACAATACAGAAATCCCAAAATTAGATTTTTCTGTTATACATTGTCGTAAAATTGAATAAGTTATACAATTAAATGCAACAATATGACTGTACATATATAAGCGCAACAATATAAAAATATAAACAAAGAATGCATATAAATATGAACTGTAATATGTAAAGACACTCTAATTACAGTTCCCATTGTTGAACTTTAATTTACAACAATACAGCATTCCCAAAATTAGATTTTTCTGCAATACATTGTCGTAAAATTAAATAAGTTATACCGTTAAATGCAACAATATCACTGTATATTGATAAGCGCAACAATATAAAAATATAAACAAAGAATGAATATAGATATGAACTCTAATATGTAAAGACACTCTAATTACAGTTTCCATTGTTGAACTTTATTTTACAATAATACAGCATTCCCAAAATTAGATTTTTCTATTATACATTTTCGTAAACTTGAATAAGTTATACCTATAATGCAACAATATGACTGTATATTGATAAGTGCAAGAATATAAAATTGTAAACAAAGCCTAAAATTAAATATGAAGTGTTATATGTAAAGACACTCTATTTACAGTTCCCATTATTGAACTTTATTTTACAACAATACAGCATTCCCAAAATTAGATTTTTCTATTATACATTGTCGTAAACTCTAATATGTTTTAGCGTTAAATGCAACAATATGACTGTATATTGATAAGCGCAACAATATAAAAATGTAAACAAAGAATGAATATAAATATGAACTGTAATATGTAAACACACTCTAATTACAGTTCCCATTGTTGAACTTTTTTTACAACAATACAGAAATCCCAAAATTAGATTTTTCTGTTATATATTGTCGTAAAATTGTACAAGTTACAGTATTAAATGCAACAATATGACTGTATATAGAAAAGTGCAACAATATAAATATGTAAACAAAGCATGAATATAAATATAAACTGTAATATGTAAAAACACTCTAATTACAGTTCCCATTGTTGAACTTTATTTTACAACAATACAGCATTCCCAAAATAAGATTTTTCTGTTTTACATTGTCGTAAAATTGAATAAGTTATACCGTTAAATGCAACAATATCACTATATTGTTAAGCGTAACAATATAAGAATGTAGACAAAGAATGAATATAAATGTGAACTGTAATATGTAAAGACACTCTATTTACAGTTCCCATTCTTGAACTTTATTTTACAACAATACAGCATTCCCAAAATTAGATTTTTCTATTATATGTTAAATCTAGTATATGTAATATAAAATATGTTAAATCTATTTTATCTATTATATGTTAAAAAATTATTGTATTAAATGTCGTAAACTCTAATATGTTATAGCGTTAAATGCAACATTATGACTGTAAATTGATAAGCGCAACAATATAAAAATGTAAACAAAGACTGAATATAAATATGAACTGTAATATGTAAAGACACTCTAATTACAGTTCACATTGTTGAACTTTATTTTACAACAATACAGCATTCCCAAAATTAGATTTTTCTGTTATACATTGTCGTAAAATTGAATAAGTTATACCGTTAAATGCAACAATATCACTATATTGATAAGCGCAACAATAAAAAAATGTAGACAAAGAATGAATATAAACATGAAGTGTAATATGTAAAGATACTATAGTTATAGTTCCCATTGTTGAACTTTATTTTACAACAATACAGCATTCCCAAAATTAGATTTTTCTATTATACATTGTCGTAAACTTGAATATGTTATAGTGTTAAATGCAACAATATGACTGTATATTGATAAGCGCAACAATATAAAAATGTAAACAAAGAATGAATATAAATATGAACTGTAATATGTATAGACACTCTAAATAAATTTCCCATTGTTGAACTTTATTTTACAACAATACAGCATTCCCAAAATTAGATTTTTCTGTTATACATTGTCGTAAAATTAAATATGTTATACAATTAAATGCAACAATATGACTGTATATTGATAAGCGCAACAATATAAAAATGTAAACAAAGAATGAATATAAATATGAACTGTAATATGTAAAGACACTCTAAATACGTTTCCCATTGTTGAACTTTATTTTACAACAATACAGCATTCTCAAAATCAGATTTTTCTGTTATAAATTGTCGTAAAATATTACAAGTTACAGTGTTAAATGCAACAATATGACTGTATATTGATAAGTGCAACAATATAAAAATGCAAAAAAGCCTGAATATAAATATGAACTGTAATATATAAAGAAACTCTAATTACAGTTCCCATTGTTGAACTTTATTTTACAACAATGCAGCATTCCCAAATTAGATTTTTCTGTTATACATTGTCGTAAAATTGAATAAGTTATACCGTTAAATGCAACAATATCACTGTATATTGATAAGCGCAACAATATAAAAATGTAGACAAAGAATGAATATAAATATGAACTGTAATATGTAAAGACACTATAATTACAGGTCCCATTGATGAATTTTTTTACAACAATACCGAAATCCCAAAATTAGATTTTTCTGTTATACATTGTCGTAAAATTGAATAAGTTATATAATTAAATGCAACAATATGACTGTATATAGATAAGCGCAACAATATAAGAATGTAAACAAAGAATGAATATAAATATGAACTGTAATATGTAAAGATACTCTAGTTATAGTTCCCATTGTTGAACTTATTTTACAACAATACAGCATTCCCAAAATGAAATTTTTCTGTTATAAATTGTCGTAAAATATTACAAGTTGCAGTGTTAAATGCAACAATATGACTGTATATTGATAAGCGCAACAATATAAAAATGCAAAAAAGCATGAATATAAATATGAACTGTAATATGTAAAGACACTATAATTACAGGTCAAATTGATGAATTTTTTTACAACAATACAGAAATCCCAAAATTAGATTTTTCTGTTATACATTGTCGTAAAATTGAATAAGTTATACAATTAAATGCAACAATATGACTGTATATAGATAAGCGCAACAATATAAGAATGTAAACTAAGAATGAATATAAATATGAACTGTAATATGTAAAGACACTCTAATTACAGTTCCCATTGTTGAACTTTAATTTACAACAATACAGCATTCCCAAAATTAGATTTTTCTGTTATACATTGACGTAAAATTGAATATGTTATACAATTAAATGCAACAATATGACTGTATATTGATAAGTGCAAGAATATAAAATTGTAAACAAAGCCTAAAATTAAATATGAACTGTTATATGTAAATGCAACAATATCACTATATTGATAAGCGTAACAATATAAGAATGTAGACAAAGAATGAATATAAATATGAACTGTAATATGTAGAGACACTATAATTACAGGTCAAATTGATGAATTTTTTTACAACAATACAGAAATCCCAAAATTAGATTTTTCTCTTATACATTGTCGTAAAATTGAATAAGTTATACAATTAAATGCAACAATATGACTGTATATAGATAAGCGCAACAATATAAGAATGTAAACTAAGAATGAATATAAATATGAACTGTAATATGTAAAGACACTCTAATTACAGTTCCCATTGTTGAACTTTAATTTACAACAATACAGCATTCCCAAAATTAGATTTTTCTGTTATACATTGACGTAAAATTGAATATGTTATACAATTAAATGCAACAATATGACTGTATATTGATAAGTGCAAGAATATAAAATTGTAAACAAAGCCTAAAATTAAATATGAACTGTTATATGTAAAGACACTCTAATTACAGTTCCCATTGTTGAACTTTTTTTACAACAATACAGAAATCCCAAAATTAGATTTTTCTGTTATATATTGTCGTAAAATTTAATAAGTTATACCGTTAAATTCAACAATAACACTATATTGATAAGCGCAACAATATAAAAATGTAGACAAAGAATGAATATAAATATGAACTGTAATATGTAAAGACACTATAATTACAGGTCCCATTGTTAAACTTTATTTTACTACAATACAGCATTCCCAAAATTAGATTTTTCTATTATATGTTAAATCTAGTATATGTAATATAAAATATGTTAAATCTATTATATCTATTATATGTTAAAAAATTATTGTATTAAACTCTAATATGTTATAGCGTTAAATGCAACATTATGACTGTATATTGATAAGCGCAACAATATAAAAATGTAAACAAAGAATGAATATAAATATGAACTGTAATATGTATAGACACTTTAAATACATTTCCATTGTTGAACTTTATTTTCCAACAATACAGCATTCCCAAAATGAGATTTTTCTGTTATAGATTGTCGTAAAATTGAATAAGTTATACAATAAAATGCAACAGTATGACTGTATATTGATAAGCGCAACAATATAAAAATGTAAACAAAGAATGAATATAAATATGAACTGTAATATGTAAAGACACTCTAAATACATTTCCCATTGTTGAACTTTATTTTACAAAAATGCAGCATTCCCAAAATCAGATTTTTCTGTTATAAATTGTCGTAAAATATTAGAAGTTACAGTGTTAAATGCAACAATATGACTGTATATTGATAAGCGCAACAATATAAAAATACAAAAAAGCCTGAATATAAATATGAACTGTAATTTATAAAGACACTCTAATTACAGTTCCCATTGTTGAACTTTATTTTACAACAATACAGCATTCCCAAATTAGATTTTTCTGTTATACATTGTCGTAAAATTTTAATAAGTTATACAATTAAATGCAACAATATGACTGTATATATATAAGCGCAACAATATAAAAATGTAAACAAAGAATGCATATAAATATGAACTGTAATATGTAAAGACACTCTAATTACAGTTCCCAATGTTGAACTTTATTTTACAACAATACAGCATTCCCAAAATTAGATTTTTCTATTATACGTTGTCGTAAACTTGAATAAGTTATAGCTATAATGCAACAATATCACTGTATATTGATAAGCGCAACAATATAAAAATACAAAAAAGCCTGAATATAAATATGAACTGTAATTTATAAAGACACTCTAATTACATTTCACATTGTTGAATTTTATTTTACAACAATACAGCATTCCCCAAATTAGATTTTTATGTTATACATTGTCGTAAAATTGAATATGTTATACAATTAAATGCAACAATATGACTGTCTATTGATAAAGGCAAGAATATAAAATTGTAAACAAAGCCTGAATATAAATATGAACTGTTATATGTAAAGACACTCTAATTACAGTTCCCATTTTTGAACTTTTTTTACAACAATACAGAAATCCCAAAATTAGACTTTTCTGTTATATATTGTCGTAAAATTGTACAAGTTACAGTGTTAAATGCAACAATATGACTATATATAGAAAAGTGCAACAATATAAAAATGTAAACAAAGCCTGACTATAAATATGAACTGTTAAATGTAAAGACACTCTAATTACAGTTCCCATTGTTGAACTTTTTTTACAACAATACAGAAATCCCAAAATTAGATTTTTCTGTTATATATTGTCGTAAAATTTAATAAGTTATACCGTTAAATGCAACAATATCACTATATTGATAAGCGTAACAATATAAGAATGTAGACAAAGAATGAATATAAATATGAACTGTAATATGTAAAGACACTCTATTTACAGTTCCCATTGTTGAACTTTATTTTACAACAATACAGCATTCCCGAAATTAGATTTTTCTATTATATGTTAAATCTAGTATATGTAATGTAAAATATGTTAAATCTATTTTATCTATTATATGTTAAAAAATTATTGTATTAAATGTCGTAAACTCTAATATGTTATAGCGTTAAATGCAACATTATGACTGTATATTGATAAGCGCAACAATATAAAAATGTAAACAAAGAATGAATATAAATATGAACGGTAATATGTAAAGACACTCTAATTACAGTTCACATTGTTGAACTTTATTTTACAACAATACAGCATTCCCAAAATTAGATTTTTCTATTATACATTGTCGTAAAATTGAATAAGTTATACCGTTAAATGCAACAATATCACTATATTGATAAGCGCAACAGTATAAAAATGTAGACAAAGAATGAATATAAATATGAAGTGTAATATGTAAAGATACTCTAGTTATAGTTCCCATTGTTGAACTTTATTTTACAACAATACAGCATTCCCAAAATTAAATTTTTCTATTATACATTGTCGTAAACTTGAATATGTTATAGCGTTAAATGCAATAATATGACTGTATATTGATAAGCGCAACAATATAAAAATGTAAACAAAGAATGAATATAAATATGAACTGTAATATGTATAGACACTCTAAATACATTTCCCATTGTTGAACTTTATTTTACAACTATACAGCATTCCCAAAATGAAATTTTTCTGTTATAGATTGTCGTAAAATTGAATAAGTTATACAATTAAATGCAACAGTATGACTGTATATTGATAAGCGCAACAATAAAAAAATGTAAACAAAGAATGCTTATAAATATGAACTGTAATATGTAAAGACACTCTAAATACATTTCCCATTGCTGAACTTTATATTACAACAATGCAGCATTCCCAAAATCAGATTTTTCTGTTATAAATTGTCGTAAAATATTACAAGTTGCAGTGTTAAATGCAACAATATGACTGTATATTGATAAGCGCAACAATATAAAAATGCAAAAAAGCATGAATATAAATATGAACTGTAATATGTAAAGACACTATAATTACAGGTCAAATTGATGAACTTTAATTTACAACAATACAGCATTCCCAAAATTAGATTTTTCTGCTATACATTGTCGTAAACTTGAATAAGTTATAGCTTTAATGCAACAATATCACTGTATATTGATAAGAGCAACAATATAAAAATGTAAACAAAGAGTGAATATAAATATGAACTGTAATATGTAAAGAGACTCTAATTACATTTCACATTATTGAATTTTATTTTACAACAATACAGCATTCCCAAAATTAGATTTTTTTGTTATACATTGTCGTAAAATTGAATATGTTATACAATTAAATGCAACAATATGAGTGTATATTGATAAGTGCAAGAATATAAAATTGTAAACAAAGCCTAAAATTAAATATGAACTGTTATATGTAAAGACACTCTAATTACAGTTCCCATTGTTGAACTTTTTTTACAACAATACAGAAATCCCAAAATTAGATTTTTCTGTTATATATTGTCGTAAAATTTAATAAGTTATACCGTTAAATGCAACAATAACACTATATTGATAAGCGTAACAATATAAGAATGTAGACAAAGAATGAATATAAATATGAACTGTAATATGTAAAGACACTCTATTTACAGTTCCCATTGTTAACCTTTATTTTACAACAATACAGCATTCCCAAAATTAGATTTTTCTATTATATGTTAAATCTAGTATATGTAATGTAAAATATGTTAAATCTATTTTATCTATTATATGTTAAAAAATTATTGTATTAAATGTCGTAAACTCTAATATGTTATAGCGTTAAATGCAACATTATGACTGTAGATTGAGAAGCGCAACAATATAACAATGTAAACAAAGAATGAATATAAATATGAACGGTAATATGTAAAGACACTCTAATTACAGTTTACATTGTTGAACTTTATTTTACAACAATACAGCATTCCCAAAATTAGATTTTTCTATTATACATTGTCGTAAACTCTAATATGTTATAGCGTTAAATGCAACAATATGACTGTATATTGATAAGCGCAACAATATAAAAATGTAGACAAAGAATGAATATAAATATGAAGTGTAATATGTATAGACACTCTAAATACATTTCCCATTGTTGAACTTTATTTTATAACAATACAGCATTCCCAAAATTAGATTTTTCTGTTATACATTGTCGTAAAATTAAATATGTTATACAATTAAATGCAACAATATGACTGTATATTGATAAGCGCAACAATATAAAAATGTAAACAAAGAATGAATATAAATATGAACTGTAATATGTAAAGACACTGTAAATACATTTCCCATTGTTGAACTTTATTTTACAACAATGCAGCATTCTCAAAATCAGATTTTTCTGTTATAAATTGTCGTAAAATGTTACAAGTTACAGTGTAAATGCAACAATATGACTGTATATTGATAAGTGCAACAATATAAAAATGCACAAAAGCCTGAATATAAATATGAAGAAACTCTAATTACAGTTCCCATTGTTGAACTGTATTTTACAACAATACAGCATTCCCAAATTAGATTTTTCTGTTATACATTGTCGTAAAATTGAATAAGTTATACCGTTAAATGCAACAATATCACTGTATATTGATAAGCGCAACAATATAAAAATGTAGACATAGAATGAATATAAATATGAACTGTAATATGTAAAGACACTATAATTACAGGTCCCATTGATGAATTTTTTTACAACAATACAGAAATCCCAAAATTAGATTTTTCTGTTATACATTGTCGTAAAATTGAATAAGTTAGACAATTAAATGCAAAAATATGACTGTATATTGATAAGCGCAACAATATAAAAATGTAAACAAAGAATGAATATAAATATGAACTGTAATATGTAAAGACACTCTAATTACATTTCCCATTGTTGAACTTTATATTACAAGAATACAGCATTCCCAAAATTAGATTTTTCTGTTATACATTGTCGTAAAATTGAAAAAGTTATACCGTTAAATGCAACAATATCACTATATTGATAAGCGCAACAATATAAAAATGTAGACAAAGAATGAATATAAATATGAACTGTAATATGTAAAGACACTATAATTACAGGTCCCATTGATGAATTTTTTTACAACAATACAGAAATCCCAAAATTAGATTTTTCTGTTATACATTGTCGTAAAATTGAATAAGTTATACAATTAAATGCAACAATATGACTGCATATAGATAAGCGCAACAATATAAGAATGTAAACAAAGAATGAATATAAATATGAAGTGTAATATGTAAAGACACTCTAATTACAGTTCCCATTGTTGAACTTTAATTTACAACAATACAGCATTCCCAAAATTAGATTTTTCTGCTATACATTGTCGTAAACTTGAATAAGTTATAGCTTTAATGCAACAATATCACTGTATATTGATAAGAGCAACAATATAAAAATGTAAACAAAGAGTGAATATAGATATGAACTGTAATATGCAAAGACACTCTAAATACATTTCCCATTGTTGAACTTTATTTTACAATAATACAGCATTCCCAAAATTAGATTTTTCTGTTATACATTTTCGTAAAATTGAATATGTTATACAATTAAATGCAACAATATGACTGTATATTGATAAGCGCAACAATATAAAAATGTAAACAAAGAATGAATATAAATATGAACTGTAATATGTAAAGACACTCTAAATACATTTCCCATTGATGAACTTTATTTTACAACAATGCAGCATTCTCAAAATCAGATTTTTCTGTTATAAATTGTCGTAAAATATTACAAGTTGCAGTGTTATATGCAACACTATGACTGTATATAGAAAAGTGCAACAATATAAAAATGTAAACAAAGCCTGAATATAAATATTAACTGTAATATGTAAAAACACTCTAATTACAGTTCCCATTGTTGAACTATATTTTACAACAATACAGCATTCCCAAAATAAGTTTTTTCTGTTTTACATTGTCGTAAAATTTAATAAGATATACCGTTAAATGCAACAATATCGCTATATTGATAAGCGTAACAATATAAGAATGTAGACAAAGAATGAATATAAATATGAACTGTAATATGTAAAGACACTCTATTTACAGTTCCCATTGTTGAACTTTATTTTACAACAATGCAGCATTCCCAAAATCAGATTTTTCTGTTATATGTTAAATCTAGTATATGTAATATAAAATATGTTAAATCTATTATATCTATTATATGTTAAAAAATTATTGTATTAAATGTCGTAAACTCTAATATGTTATAGCGTTAAATGCAACATTATGACTGTATATTGAGAAGCGCAACGATATAAAAATGTAAACAAAGAATGAATATAAATATGAACTGTAATATGTAAAGACACTCTAATTACAGTTCACATTGTTGAACTTTATTTTACAACAATACAGCATTCCCAAAATTAGATTTTTCTATTATACATTGTCGTAAACTCTAATATGTTATAGCGTTAAATGCAACAATATGACTGTATATTGATAAGCTCAACAATATAAAAATGTAAACAAAGAATGAATATAAATATGAACTGTAATATGTAAAGACACTCTAATTACAGTTCACATTGTTGAACTTTATTTTACAACAATGCAGCATTCCCAAAATCAGATTTTTCTGTTATAAATTGTCGTAAAATATTAGAAGTTACAGTGTTAAATGCAACAATATGACTGTATATTGATAAGTGCAACAATATAAAAATACAAAAAAGCCTGAATATAAATATGAACTGTAATTTATAAAGACACTCTAATTACAGTTCCCATTGTTGAACTTTATTTTACAACAATACAGCATTCCCAAATTAGATTTTTCTGTTATACATTGTCGTAAAATTGAATAAGTTATACAATTAAATGCAACAATATGACTGTATATTGATAAGCGCAACAATATAAAAATGTAAACAAAGAATGCATATAAATATGAACTGTAATATGTAAAGACACTCTAATTACAGTTCCCAATGTTGAACTTTATTTTACAACAATACAGCATTCCCAAAATTAGATTTTTCTGCTATAAATTGTCGTAAAATTTAATAAGTTATACCGTTAAATGCAACAATATCACTATATTGATAAGCGTAACAATATAAGAATGTAGACAAAGAATGAATATAAATATGAACTGTAATATGTAAAGACACTCTATTTACAGTTCCCATTGTTGAACTTTATTTTACAACAATACAGCATTCCCGAAATTAGATTTTTCTATTATATGTTAAATCTAGTATATGTAATGTAAAATATGTTAAATCTATTTTATCTATTATATGTTAAAAAATTATTGTATTAAATGTCGTAAACTCTAATATGTTATAGCGTTAAATGCAACATTATGACTGTATATTGATAAGCGCAACAATATAAAAATGTAAACAAAGAATGAATATAAATATGAACGGTAATATGTAAAGACACTCTAATTACAGTTCACATTGTTGAACTTTATTTTACAACAATACAGCATTCCCAAAATTAGATTTTTCTATTATACATTGTCGTAAAATTGAATAAGTTATACCGTTAAATGCAACAATATCACTATATTGATAAGCGCAACAGTATAAAAATGTAAACAAAGAATGCATATAAATATGAACTGTAATATGTAAAGACACTCTAAATACAATTCCCATTGCTGAACTTTATTTTACAACAATGCAGCATTCCCAAAATCAGATTTTTCTGTTATAAATTGTCGTAAAATATTACAAGTTGCAGTGTTAAATGCAACAATATGACTGTATATTGATAAACGCAACAATATAAAAATGCAAAAAAGCATGAATATAAATATGAACTGTAATATGTAAAGACACTATAATTACAGGTCAAATTGATGAATTTTTTTACAACAATACAGAAATCCCAAAATTAGATTTTTCTGTTATACATTGTCGTAAAATTGAATAAGTTATACAATTAAATGCAACAATATGACTGTATATAGATAAGCGCAACAATATAAGAATGTAAACTAAGAATGAATATAAATATGAACTGTAATATGTAAAGACACTCTAATTACAGATCCCATTGTTGAACTTTAATTTACAACAATACAGCATTCCCAAAATTAGATTTTTCTGCTATACATTGTCGTAAACTTGAATAAGTTATAGCTTTAATGCAACAATATCACTGTATATTGATAAGAGCAACAATATAAAAATGTAAACAAAGAGTGAATATAGATATGAACTGTAATATGTAAAGACTCTCTAATTACATTTCACATTATTGAATTTTATTTTACAACAATACAGCATTCCCAAAATTAGATTTTTCTGTTATACATTGTCGTAAAATTGAATATGTTATACAATTAAATGCAACAATATGACTGTATATTGATAAGTGCAAGAATATAAAATTGTAAACAAAGCCTAAAATTAAATATGAACTGTTATATGTAAAGACACTCTAATTACAGTTCCCATTGTTGAACTTTTTTTACAACAATACAGAAATCCCAAAATTAGATTTTTCTGTTATATATTGTCGTAAAATTTAATAAGTTATACCGTTAAATGCAACAATATCACTATATTGATAAGCGTAACAATATAAGAATGTAGACAAAGAATGAATATAAATATGAACTGTAATATGTAAAGACAATATAATTACAGGTCCCATTGTTAAACTTTATTTTACTACAATACAGCATTCCCAAAATTAGATTTTTCTATTATATGTTAAATCTAGTATATGTAATATAAAATATGTTAAATCTATTATATCTATTATATGTTAAAAAATTATTGTATTAAATGTCGTAAACTCTAATATGTTATAGCGTTAAATGCAACATTATGACTGTATATTGATAAGCGCAACAATATAAAAATGTAAACAAAGAATGAATATAAATATGAACTGTAATATGTATAGACACTTTAAATACATTTCCATTGTTGAACTTTATTTTCCAACAATACAGCATTCCCAAAATGAGATTTTTCGGTTATAGATTGTCGTAAAATTGAATAAGTTATACAATAAAATGCAACAGTATGACTGTATATTGATAAGCGCAACAATATAAAAATGTAAACAAAGAATGAATATAAATATGAACTGTAATATGTAAAGACACTCTAAATACATTTCCCATTGTTGAACTTTATTTTACAACAATGCAGCATTCCCAAAATATGATTTTTCTGTTATAAATTGTCGTAAAATATTAGAAGTTACAGTGTTAAGTGCAACAATATGACTGTATATTGATAAGTGCAACAATATAAAAATACAAAAAAGCCTGAATATAAATATGAACTGTAATTTATAAAGACACTCTAATTACAGTTCCCATTGTTGAACTTTATTTTACAACAATACAGCATTCCCAAATTAGATTTTTCTGTTATACATTGTCGTAAAATTGAATAAGTTATACAATTAAATGCAACAATATGACTGTATATATATAAGCGCAACAATATAAAAATGTAAACAAAGAATGCATATAAATATGAACTGTAATATGTAAAGACACTCTAATTACAGTTCACATTGTTGAACTTTATTTTACAACAATACAGCATTCCCAAAATTAGATTTTTCTGTTATACATTGTCGTAAAATTGAATAAGTTATACCGTTAAATGCAACAATATCACTATATTGATAAGCGCAACAATATAAAAATGTAGACAAAGAATGAATATAAACATGAAGTGTAATATGTAAAGATACTATAGTTATAGTTCCCATTGTTGAACTTTATTTTACAACAATACAGCATTCCCAAAATTAGATTTTTCTATTATACATTGTCGTAAACTTGAATATGTTATAGTGTTAAATGCAACAATATGACTGTATATTGATAAGCGCAACAATATAAAAATGTAAACAAAGAATGAATATAAATATGAACTGTAATATGTATAGACACTCTAAATAAATTTCCCATTGTTGAACTTTATTTTACAACAATACAGCATTCCCAAAATTAGATTTTTCTGTTATACATTGTCGTAAAATTAAATATGTTATACAATTAAATGCAACAATATGACTGTATATTGATAAGCGCAACAATATAAAAATGTAAACAAAGAATGAATATAAATATGAACTGTAATATGTAAAGACACTCTAAATACGTTTCCCATTGTTGAACTTTATTTTACAACAATACAGCATTCTCAAAATCAGATTTTTCTGTTATAAATTGTCGTAAAATATTACAAGTTACAGTGTTAAATGCAACAATATGACTGTATATTGATAAGTGCAACAATATAAAAATGCAAAAAAGCCTGAATATAAATATGAACTGTAATATATAAAGAAACTCTAATTACAGTTCCCATTGTTGAACTTTATTTTACAACAATGCAGCATTCCCAAATTAGATTTTTCTGTTATACATTGTCGTAAAATTGAATAAGTTATACCGTTAAATGCAACAATATCACTGTATATTGATAAGCGCAACAATATAAAAATGTAGACAAAGAATGAATATAAATATGAACTGTAATATGTAAAGACACTATAATTACAGGTCCCATTGATGAATTTTTTTACAACAATACCGAAATCCCAAAATTAGATTTTTCTGTTATACATTGTCGTAAAATTGAATAAGTTATATAATTAAATGCAACAATATGACTGTATATAGATAAGCGCAACAATATAAGAATGTAAACAAAGAATGAATATAAATATGAACTGTAATATGTAAAGATACTCTAGTTATAGTTCCCATTGTTGAACTTATTTTACAACAATACAGCATTCCCAAAATGAAATTTTTCTGTTATAAATTGTCGTAAAATATTACAAGTTGCAGTGTTAAATGCAACAATATGACTGTATATTGATAAGCGCAACAATATAAAAATGCAAAAAAGCATGAATATAAATATGAACTGTAATATGTAAAGACACTATAATTACAGGTCGAATTGATGAATTTTTTTACAACAATACAGAAATCCCAAAATTAGATTTTTCTGTTATACATTGCCGTAAAATTGAATAAGTTATACAATTAAATGCAACAATATGACTGTATATAGATAAGCGCAACAATATAAGAATGTAAACTAAGAATGAATATAAATATGAACTGTAATATGTAAAGACATTCTAATTACAGTTCCCATTGTTGAACTTTAATTTACAACAATACAGCATTCCCAAAATTAGATTTTTCTGTTATACATTGACGTAAAATTGAATATGTTATACAATTAAATGCAACAATATGACTGTATATTGATAAGTGCAAGAATATAAAATTGTAAACAAAGCCTAAAATTAAATATGAACTGTTATATGTAAATGCAACAATATCACTATATTGATAAGCGTAACAATATAAGAATGTAGACAAAGAATGAATATAAATATGAACTGTAATATTTAGAGACACTATAATTACAGGTCAAATTGATGAATTTTTTTACAACAATACAGAAATCCCAAAATTAGATTTTTCTGTTATACATTGTCGTAAAATTGAATAAGTTATACAATTAAATGCAACAATATGACTGTATATAGATAAGCGCAACAATATAAGAATGTAAACTAAGAATGAATATAAATATGAACTGTAATATGTAAAGACACTCTAATTACAGTTCCCATTGTTGAACTTTATTTTACTACAATACAGCATTCCCAAAATTAGATTTTTCTATTATATGTTAAATCTAGTATATGTAATATAAAATATGTTAAATCTATTATATCTATTATATGTTAAAAAATTATTGTATTAAACTCTAATATGTTATAGCGTTAAATGCAACATTATGACTGTATATTGATAAGCGCAACAATATAAAAATGTAAACAAAGAATGAATATAAATATGAACTGTAATATGTATAGACACTTTAAATACATTTCCATTGTTGAACTTTATTTTCCAACAATACAGCATTCCCAAAATGAGATTTTTCTGTTATAGATTGTCGTAAAATTGAATAAGTTATACAATAAAATGCAACAGTATGACTGTATATTGATAAGCGCAACAATATAAAAATGTAAACAAAGAATGAATATAAATATGAACTGTAATATGTAAAGACACTCTAAATACATTTCCCATTGTTGAACTTTATTTTACAACAATGCAGCATTCCCAAAATCAGATTTTTCTGTTATAAATTGTCGTAAAATATTAGAAGTTACAGTGTTAAATGCAACAATATGACTGTATATTGATAAGCGCAACAATATAAAAATACAAAAAAGCCTGAATATAAATATGAACTGTAATTTATAAAGACACTCTAATTACAGTTCCCATTGTTGAACTTTATTTTACAACAATACAGCATTCCCAAATTAGATTTTTCTGTTATACATTGTCGTAAAATTGAATAAGTTATACAATTAAATGCAACAATATGACTGTATATATATAAGCGCAACAATATAAAAATGTAAACAAAGAATGCATATAAATATGAACTGTAATATGTAAAGACACTCTAATTACAGTTCCCAATGTTGAACTTTATTTTACAACAATACAGCATTCCCAAAATTAGATTTTTCTATTATACGTTGTCGTAAACTTGAATAAGTTATAGCTATAATGCAACAATATCACTGTATATTGATAAGCGCAACAATATAAAAATACAAAAAAGCCTGAATATAAATATGAACTGTAATTTATAAAGACACTCTAATTACATTTCACATTGTTGAATTTTATTTTACAACAATACAGCATTCCCCAAATTAGATTTTTATGTTATACATTGTCGTAAAATTGAATATGTTATACAATTAAATGCAACAATATGACTGTCTATTGATAAAGGCAAGAATATAAAATTGTAAA
Source organism: Maratus speculifer (assembly GCA_964019185.1). Lineage (NCBI taxonomy): Eukaryota > Metazoa > Arthropoda > Arachnida > Araneae > Salticidae > Maratus > Maratus speculifer. Next base: position 358,924,094 of record OZ025296.1, read on the forward strand.
CAAAGCCTGAATATAAATATGAACTGTTATATGTAAAGACACTCTAATTACAGTTCCCATTTTTGAACTTTTTTTACAACAATACAGAAATCCCAAAATTAGACTTTTCTGTTATATATTGTCGTAAAATTGTACAAGTTACAGTGTTAAATGCAACAATATGACTATATATAGAAAAGTGCAACAATATAAAAATGTAAACAAAGCCTGACTATAAATATGAACTGTTAAATGTAAAGACACTCTAATTACAGTTCCCATTGTTGAACTTTTTTTACAACAATACAGAAATCCCAAAATTAGATTTTTCTGTTATATATTGTCGTAAAATTTAATAAGTTATACCGTTAAATACAACAATATCACTATATTGATAAGCGTAACAATATAAGAATGTAGACAAAGAATGAATATAAATATGAACTGTAATATGTAAAGACACTCTATTTACAGTTCCCATTGTTGAACTTTATTTTACAACAATACAGCATTCCCGAAATTAGATTTTTCTATTATATGTTAAATCTAGTATATGTAATGTAAAATATGTTAAATCTATTTTATCTATTATATGTTAAAAAATTATTGTATTAAATGTCGTAAACTCTAATATGTTATAGCGTTAAATGCAACATTATGACTGTATATTGATAAGCGCAACAATATAAAAATGTAAACAAAGAATGAATATAAATATGAACGGTAATATGTAAAGACACTCTAATTACAGTTCACATTGTTGAACTTTATTTTACAACAATACAGCATTCCCAAAATTAGATTTTTCTATTATACATTGTCGTAAAATTGAATAAGTTATACCGTTAAATGCAACAATATCACTATATTGATAAGCGCAACAGTATAAAAATGTAGACAAAGAATGAATATAAATATGAAGTGTAATATGTAAAGATACTCTAGTTATAGTTCCCATTGTTGAACTTTATTTTACAACAATACAGCATTCCCAAAATTAAATTTTTCTATTATACATTGTCGTAAACTTGAATATGTTATAGCGTTAAATGCAATAATATGATTGTATATTGATAAGCGCAACAATATAAAAATGTAAACAAAGAATGAATATAAATATGAACTGTAATATGTATAGACACTCTAAATACATTTCCCATTGTTGAACTTTATTTTACAACTATACAGCATTCCCAAAATGAAATTTTTCTGTTATAGATTGTCGTAAAATTGAATAAGTTATACAATTAAATGCAACAGTATGACTGTATATTGATAAGCGCAACAATAAAAAAATGTAAACAAAGAATGCTTATAAATATGAACTGTAATATGTAAAGACACTCTAAATACATTTCCCATTGCTGAACTTTATATTACAACAATGCAGCATTCCCAAAATCAGATTTTTCTGTTATAAATTGTCGTAAAATATTACAAGTTGCAGTGTTAAATGCAACAATATGACTGTATATTGATAAGCGCAACAATATAAAAATGCAAAAAAGCATGAATATAAATATGAACTGTAATATGTAAAGACACTATAATTACAGGTCAAATTGATGAACTTTAATTTACAACAATACAGCATTCCCAAAATTAGATTTTTCTGCTATACATTGTCGTAAACTTGAATAAGTTATAGCTTTAATGCAACAATATCACTGTATATTGATAAGAGCAACAATATAAAAATGTAAACAAAGAGTGAATATAAATATGAACTGTAATATGTAAAGAGACTCTAATTACATTTCACATTATTGAATTTTATTTTACAACAATACAGCATTCCCAAAATTAGATTTTTCTGTTATACATTGTCGTAAAATTGAATATGTTATACAATTAAATGCAACAATATGAGTGTATATTGATAAGTGCAAGAATATAAAATTGTAAACAAAGCCTAAAATTAAATATGAACTGTTATATGTAAAGACACTCTAATTACAGTTCCCATTGTTGAACTTTTTTTACAACAATACAGAAATCCCAAAATTAGATTTTTCTGTTATATATTGTCGTAAAATTTAATAAGTTATACCGTTAAATGCAACAATAACACTATATTGATAAGCGTAACAATATAAGAATGTAGACAAAGAATGAATATAAATATGAACTGTAATATGTAAAGACACTCTATTTACAGTTCCCATTGTTAACCTTTATTTTACAACAATACAGCATTCCCAAAATTAGATTTTTCTATTATATGTTAAATCTAGTATATGTAATGTAAAATATGTTAAATCTATTTTATCTATTATATGTTAAAAAATTATTGTATTAAATGTCGTAAACTCTAATATGTTATAGCGTTAAATGCAACATTATGACTGTAGATTGAGAAGCGCAACAATATAACAATGTAAACAAAGAATGAATATAAATATGAACGGTAATATGTAAAGACACTCTAATTACAGTTTACATTGTTGAACTTTATTTTACAACAATACAGCATTCCCAAAATTAGATTTTTCTATTATACATTGTCGTAAACTCTAATATGTTATAGCGTTAAATGCAACAATATGACTGTATATTGATAAGCGCAACAATATAAAAATGTAGACAAAGAATGAATATAAATATGAAGTGTAATATGTAAAGATACTCTAATTACAGTTCACATTGTTGAACTTTATTTTACAACAATACAGCATTCCCAAAATTAGATTTTTCTTTTATACATTGTCGTAAACTTGAATATGTTATAGCGTTAAATGCAACAATATGACTGTATATTGATAAGCGCAACAATATAAAAATGTAAACAAAGAATGAATATAAATATGAACTGTAATATGTATAGACACTCTAAATACATTTCCCATTGTTGAACTTTATTTTATAACAATACAGCATTCCCAAAATTAGATTTTTCTGTTATACATTGTCGTAAAATTAAATATGTTATACAATTAAATGCAACAATATGACTGTATATTGATAAGCGCAACAATATAAAAATGTAAACAAAGAATGAATATAAATATGAACTGTAATATGTAAAGACACTGTAAATACATTTCCCATTGTTGAACTTTATTTTACAACAATGCAGCATTCTCAAAATCAGATTTTTCTGTTATAAATTGTCGTAAAATGTTACAAGTTACAGTGTAAATGCAACAATATGACTGTATATTGATAAGTGCAACAATATAAAAATGCACAAAAGCCTGAATATAAATATGAAGAAACTCTAATTACAGTTCCCATTGTTGAACTGTATTTTACAACAATACAGCATTCCCAAATTAGATTTTTCTGTTATACATTGTCGTAAAATTGAATAAGTTATACCGTTAAATGCAACAATATCACTGTATATTGATAAGCGCAACAATATAAAAATGTAGACATAGAATGAATATAAATATGAACTGTAATATGTAAAGACACTATAATTACAGGTCCCATTGATGAATTTTTTTACAACAATACAGAAATCCCAAAATTAGATTTTTCTGTTATACATTGTCGTAAAATTGAATAAGTTAGACAATTAAATGCAAAAATATGACTGTATATTGATAAGCGCAACAATATAAAAATGTAAACAAAGAATGAATATAAATATGAACTGTAATATGTAAAGACACTCTAATTACATTTCCCATTGTTGAACTTTATATTACAAGAATACAGCATTCCCAAAATTAGATTTTTCTGTTATACATTGTCGTAAAATTGAAAAAGTTATACCGTTAAATGCAACAATATCACTATATTGATAAGCGCAACAATATAAAAATGTAGACAAAGAATGAATATAAATATGAACTGTAATATGTAAAGACACTATAATTACAGGTCCCATTGATGAATTTTTTTACAACAATACAGAAATCCCAAAATTAGATTTTTCTGTTATACATTGTCGTAAAATTGAATAAGTTATACAATTAAATGCAACAATATGACTGCATATAGATAAGCGCAACAATATAAGAATGTAAACAAAGAATGAATATAAATATGAAGTGTAATATGTAAAGACACTCTAATTACAGTTCCCATTGTTGAACTTTAATTTACAACAATACAGCATTCCCAAAATTAGATTTTTCTGCTATACATTGTCGTAAACTTGAATAAGTTATAGCTTTAATGCAACAATATCACTGTATATTGATAAGAGCAACAATATAAAAATGTAAACAAAGAGTGAATATAGATATGAACTGTAATATGCAAAGACACTCTAAATACATTTCCCATTGTTGAACTTTATTTTACAATAATACAGCATTCCCAAAATTAGATTTTTCTGTTATACATTTTCGTAAAATTGAATATGTTATACAATTAAATGCAACAATATGACTGTATATTGATAAGCGCAACAATATAAAAATGTAAACAAAGAATGAATATAAATATGAACTGTAATATGTAAAGACACTCTAAATACATTTCCCATTGATGAACTTTATTTTACAACAATGCAGCATTCCCAAAATCAGATTTTTCTGTTATAAATTGTCGTAAAATATTACAAGTTGCAGTGTTATATGCAACAATATGACTGTATATAGAAAAGTGCAACAATATAAAAATGTAAACAAAGCCTGAATATAAATATTAACTGTAATATGTAAAAACACTCTAATTACAGTTCCCATTGTTGAACTATATTTTACAACAATACAGCATTCCCAAAATAAGTTTTTTCTGTTTTACATTGTCGTAAAATTTAATAAGATATACCGTTAAATGCAACAATATCGCTATATTGATAAGCGTAACAATATAAGAATGTAGACAAAGAATGAATATAAATATGAACTGTAATATGTAAAGACACTCTATTTACAGTTCCCATTGTTGAACTTTATTTTACAACAATACAGCATTCCCAAAATTAGATTTTTCTATTATATGTTAAATCTAGTATATGTAATATAAAATATGTTAAATCTATTATATCTATTATATGTTAAAAAATTATTGTATTAAATGTCGTAAACTCTAATATGTTATAGCGTTAAATGCAACATTATGACTGTATATTGAGAAGCGCAACGATATAAAAATGTAAACAAAGAATGAATATAAATATGAACTTTAATATGTAAAGACACTCTAATTACAGTTCACATTGTTGAACTTTATTTTACAACAATACAGCATTCCCAAAATTAGATTTTTCTATTATACATTGTCGTAAACTCTAATATGTTATAGTGTTAAATGCAACAATATGACTGTATATTGATAAGCTCAACAATATAAAAATGTAAACAAAGAATGAATATAAATATGAACTGTAATATGTAAAGACACTCTAATTACAGTTCACATTGTTGAACTTTATTTTACAACAATGCAGCATTCCCAAAATCAGATTTTTCTGTTATAAATTGTCGTAAAATATTAGAAGTTACAGTGTTAAATGCAACAATATGACTGTATATTGATAAGTGCAACAATATAAAAATACAAAAAAGCCTGAATATAAATATGAACTGTAATTTATAAAGACACTCTAATTACAGTTCCCATTGTTGAACTTTATTTTACAACAATACAGCATTCCCAAATTAGATTTTTCTGTTATACATTGTCGTAAAATTGAATAAGTTATACAATTAAATGCAACAATATGACTGTATATTGATAAGCGCAACAATATAAAAATGTAAACAAAGAATGCATATAAATATGAACTGTAATATGTAAAGACACTCTAATTACAGTTCCCAATGTTGAACTTTATTTTACAACAATACAGCATTCCCAAAATTAGATTTTTCTGCTATAAATTGTCGTAAAATTTAATAAGTTATACCGTTAAATGCAACAATATCACTATATTGATAAGCGTAACAATATAAGAATGTAGACAAAGAATGAATATAAATATGAACTGTAATATGTAAAGACACTCTATTTACAGTTCCCATTGTTGAACTTTATTTTACAACAATACAGCATTCCCGAAATTAGATTTTTCTATTATATGTTAAATCTAGTATATGTAATGTAAAATATGTTAAATCTATTTTATCTATTATATGTTAAAAAATTATTGTATTAAATGTCGTAAACTCTAATATGTTATAGCGTTAAATGCAACATTATGACTGTATATTGATAAGCGCAACAATATAAAAATGTAAACAAAGAATGAATATAAATATGAACGGTAATATGTAAAGACACTCTAATTACAGTTCACATTGTTGAACTTTATTTTACAACAATACAGCATTCCCAAAATTAGATTTTTCTATTATACATTGTCGTAAAATTGAATAAGTTATACCGTTAAATGCAACAATATCACTATATTGATAAGCGCAACAGTATAAAAATGTAAACAAAGAATGCATATAAATATGAACTGTAATATGTAAAGACACTCTAAATACAATTCCCATTGCTGAACTTTATTTTACAACAATGCAGCATTCCCAAAATCAGATTTTTCTGTTATAAATTGTCGTAAAATATTACAAGTTGCAGTGTTAAATGCAACAATATGACTGTATATTGATAAGCGCAACAATATAAAAATGCAAAAAAGCATGAATATAAATATGAACTGTAATATGTAAAGACACTATAATTACAGGTCAAATTGATGAATTTTTTTACAACAATACAGAAATCCCAAAATTAGATTTTTCTGTTATACATTGTCGTAAAATTGAATAAGTTATACAATTAAATGCAACAATATGACTGTATATAGATAAGCGCAACAATATAAGAATGTAAACTAAGAATGAATATAAATATGAACTGTAATATGTAAAGACACTCTAATTACAGATCCCATTGTTGAACTTTAATTTACAACAATACAGCATTCCCAAAATTAGATTTTTCTGCTATACATTGTCGTAAACTTGAATAAGTTATAGCTTTAATGCAACAATATCACTGTATATTGATAAGAGCAACAATATAAAAATGTAAACAAAGAGTGAATATAGATATGAACTGTAATATGCAAAGACACTCTAAATACATTTCCCATTGTTGAACTTTATTTTACAATAATACAGCATTCCCAAAATTAGATTTTTCTGTTATACATTTTCGTAAAATTGAATATGTTATACAATTAAATGCAACAATATGACTGTATATTGATAAGCGCAACAATATAAAAATGTAAACAAAGAATGAATATAAATATGAACTGTAATATGTAAAGACACTCTAAATACATTTCCCATTGATGAACTTTATTTTACAACAATGCAGCATTCCCAAAATCAGATTTTTCTGTTATAAATTGTCGTAAAATATTACAAGTTGCAGTGTTATATGCAACAATATGACTGTATATAGAAAAGTGCAACAATATAAAAATGTAAACAAAGCCTGAATATAAATATTAACTGTAATATGTAAAAACACTCTAATTACAGTTCCCATTGTTGAACTATATTTTACAACAATACAGCATTCCCAAAATAAGTTTTTTCTGTTTTACATTGTCGTAAAATTTAATAAGATATACCGTTAAATGCAACAATATCGCTATATTGATAAGCGTAACAATATAAGAATGTAGACAAAGAATGAATATAAATATGAACTGTAATATGTAAAGACACTCTATTTACAGTTCCCATTGTTGAACTTTATTTTACAACAATACAGCATTCCCAAAATTAGATTTTTCTATTATATGTTAAATCTAGTATATGTAATATAAAATATGTTAAATCTATTATATCTATTATATGTTAAAAAATTATTGTATTAAATGTCGTAAACTCTAATATGTTATAGCGTTAAATGCAACATTATGACTGTATATTGAGAAGCGCAACGATATAAAAATGTAAACAAAGAATGAATATAAATATGAACTTTAATATGTAAAGACACTCTAATTACAGTTCACATTGTTGAACTTTATTTTACAACAATACAGCATTCCCAAAATTAGATTTTTCTATTATACATTGTCGTAAACTCTAATATGTTATAGCGTTAAATGCAACAATATGACTGTATATTGATAAGCTCAACAATATAAAAATGTAAACAAAGAATGAATATAAATATGAACTGTAATATGTAAAGACACTCTAATTACAGTTCACATTGTTGAACTTTATTTTACAACAATGCAGCATTCCCAAAATCAGATTTTTCTGTTATAAATTGTCGTAAAATATTAGAAGTTACAGTGTTAAATGCAACAATATGACTGTATATTGATAAGTGCAACAATATAAAAATACAAAAAAGCCTGAATATAAATATGAACTGTAATTTATAAAGACACTCTAATTACAGTTCCCATTGTTGAACTTTATTTTACAACAATACAGCATTCCCAAATTAGATTTTTCTGTTATACATTGTCGTAAAATTGAATAAGTTATACAATTAAATGCAACAATATGACTGTATATTGATAAGCGCAACAATATAAAAATGTAAACAAAGAATGCATATAAATATGAACTGTAATATGTAAAGACACTCTAATTACAGTTCCCAATGTTGAACTTTATTTTACAACAATACAGCATTCCCAAAATTAGATTTTTCTGCTATAAATTGTCGTAAAATTTAATAAGTTATACCGTTAAATGCAACAATATCACTATATTGATAAGCGTAACAATATAAGAATGTAGACAAAGAATGAATATAAATATGAACTGTAATATGTAAAGACACTCTATTTACAGTTCCCATTGTTGAACTTTATTTTACAACAATACAGCATTCCCGAAATTAGATTTTTCTATTATATGTTAAATCTAGTATATGTAATGTAAAATATGTTAAATCTATTTTATCTATTATATGTTAAAAAATTATTGTATTAAATGTCGTAAACTCTAATATGTTATAGCGTTAAATGCAACATTATGACTGTATATTGATAAGCGCAACAATATAAAAATGTAAACAAAGAATGAATATAAATATGAACGGTAATATGTAAAGACACTCTAATTACAGTTCACATTGTTGAACTTTATTTTACAACAATACAGCATTCCCAAAATTAGATTTTTCTATTATACATTGTCGTAAAATTGAATAAGTTATACCGTTAAATGCAACAATATCACTATATTGATAAGCGCAACAGTATAAAAATGTAAACAAAGAATGCATATAAATATGAACTGTAATATGTAAAGACACTCTAAATACAATTCCCATTGCTGAACTTTATTTTACAACAATGCAGCATTCCCAAAATCAGATTTTTCTGTTATAAATTGTCGTAAAATATTACAAGTTGCAGTGTTAAATGCAACAATATGACTGTATATTGATAAGCGCAACAATATAAAAATGCAAAAAAGCATGAATATAAATATGAACTGTAATATGTAAAGACACTATAATTACAGGTCAAATTGATGAATTTTTTTACAACAATACAGAAATCCCAAAATTAGATTTTTCTGTTATACATTGTCGTAAAATTGAATAAGTTATACAATTAAATGCAACAATATGACTGTATATAGATAAGCGCAACAATATAAGAATGTAAACTAAGAATGAATATAAATATGAACTGTAATATGTAAAGACACTCTAATTACAGATCCCATTGTTGAACTTTAATTTACAACAATACAGCATTCCCAAAATTAGATTTTTCTGCTATACATTGTCGTAAACTTGAATAAGTTATAGCTTTAATGCAACAATATCACTGTATATTGATAAGAGCAACAATATAAAAATGTAAACAAAGAGTGAATATAGATATGAACTGTAATATGTAAAGACACTCTAATTACATTTCACATTATTGAATTTTATTTTACAACAATACAGCATTCCCAAAATTAGATTTTTCTGTTATACATTGTCGTAAAATTGAATATGTTATACAATTAAATGCAACAATATGACTGTATATTGATAAGTGCAAGAATATAAAATTGTAAACAAAGCCTAAAATTAAATATGAACTGTTATATGTAAAGACACTCTAATTACAGTTCCCATTGTTGAACTTTTTTTACAACAATACAGAAATCCCAAAATTAGATTTTTCTGTTATATATTGTCGTAAAATTTAATAAGTTATACCGTTAAATGCAACAATATCACTATATTGATAAGCGTAACAATATAAGAATGTAGACAAAGAATGAATATAAATATGAACTGTAATATGTAAAGACAATATAATTACAGGTCCCATTGTTAAACTTTATTTTACTACAATACAGCATTCCCAAAATTAGATTTTTCTATTATATGTTAAATCTAGTATATGTAATATAAAATATGTTAAATCTATTATATCTATTATATGTTAAAAAATTATTGTATTAAATGTCGTAAACTCTAATATGTTATAGCGTTAAATGCAACATTATGACTGTATATTGATAAGCGCAACAATATAAAAATGTAAACAAAGAATGAATATAAATATGAACTGTAATATGTATAGACACTTTAAATACATTTCCATTGTTGAACTTTATTTTCCAACAATACAGCATTCCCAAAATGAGATTTTTCGGTTATAGATTGTCGTAAAATTGAATAAGTTATACAATAAAATGCAACAGTATGACTGTATATTGATAAGCGCAACAATATAAAAATGTAAACAAAGAATGAATATAAATATGAACTGTAATATGTAAAGACACTCTAAATACATTTCCCATTGTTGAACTTTATTTTACAACAATGCAGCATTCCCAAAATATGATTTTTCTGTTATAAATTGTCGTAAAATATTAGAAGTTACAGTGTTAAGTGCAACAATATGACTGTATATTGATAAGTGCAACAATATAAAAATACAAAAAAGCCTGAATATAAATATGAACTGTAATTTATAAAGACACTCTAATTACAGTTCCCATTGTTGAACTTTATTTTACAACAATACAGCATTCCCAAATTAGATTTTTCTGTTATACATTGTCGTAAAATTGAATAAGTTATACAATTAAATGCAACAATATGACTGTATATATATAAGCGCAACAATATAAAAATGTAAACAAAGAATGCATATAAATATGAACTGTAATATGTAAAGACACTCTAATTACAGTTCCCAATGTTGAACTTTATTTTACAACAATACAGCATTCCAAAAATTAGATTTTTCTGCTATAAATTGTCGTAAAATTAAATAAGTTATACCGTTAAATGCAACAATATCACTGTATATTGATAAGCGCAACAATATAAAAATATAAACAAAGAATGAATATAGATATGAACTCTAACATGTAAAGACACTCTAATTACAGTTTCCATTGTTGAACTTTATTTTACAATAATACAGCATTCCCAAAATTAGATTTTTCTATTATACGTTGTCGTAAACTTGAATAAGTTATAGCTATAATGCAACAATATCACTGTATATTGATAAGCGCAACAATATAAAAATACAAAAAAGCCTGAATATAAATATGAACTGTAATTTATAAAGACACTCTAATTACATTTCACATTGTTGAATTTTATTTTACAACAATACAGCATTCCCCAAATTAGATTTTTATGTTATACATTGTCGTAAAATTGAATATGTTATACAATTAAATGCAACAATATGACTGTATATTGATAAAGGCAAGAATATAAAATTGTAAACAAAGCCTGAATATAAATATGAACTGTTATATGTAAAGACACTCTAATTACAGTTCCCATTTTTGAACTTTTTTTACAACAATACAGAAATCCCAAAATTAGATTTTTCTGTTATATATTGTCGTAAAATTTAATAAGTTATACCGTTAAATGCAACAATATCACTATATTGATAAGCGTAACAATATAAGAATGTAGACAAAGAATGAATATAAATATGAACTGTAATATGTAAAGACACTCTATTTACAGTTCCCATTGTTGAACTTTATTTTACAACAATACAGCATTCCCGAAATTAGATTTTTCTATTATATGTTAAATCTAGTATATGTAATGTAAAATATGTTAAATCTATTTTATCTATTATATGTTAAAAAATTATTGTATTAAATGTCGTAAACTCTAATATGTTATAGCGTTAAATGCAACATTATGACTGTATATTGATAAGCGCAACAATATAAAAATGTAAACAAAGAATGAATATAAATATGAACGGTAATATGTAAAGACACTCTAATTACAGTTCACATTGTTGAACTTTATTTTACAACAATACAGCATTCCCAAAATTAGATTTTTCTATTATACATTGTCGTAAAATTGAATAAGTTATACCGTTAAATGCAACAATATCACTATATTGATAAGCGCAACAGTATAAAAATGTAGACAAAGAATGAGTATAAATATGAAGTGTAATATGTAAAGACACTATAATTACAGGTCAAATTGATGAATTTTTTTACAACAATACAGAAATCCCAAAATTAGATTTTTCTGTTATACATTGTCGTAAAATTGAATAAGTTATACAATTAAATGCAACAATATGACTGTATATAGATAAGCGCAACAATATAAGAATGTAAACTAAGAATGAATATAAATATGAACTGTAATATGTAAAGACACTCTAATTACAGTTCCCATTGTTGAACTTTAATTTACAACAATACAGCATTCCCAAAATTAGATTTTTCTGCTATACATTGTCGTAAACTTGAATAAGTTATAGCTTTAATGCAACAATATCACTGTATATTGATAAGAGCAACAATATAAAAATGTAAACAAAGAGTGAATATAGATATGAACTGTAATATGTAAAGAGACTCTAATTACATTTCACATTATTGAATTTTATTTTACAACAATACAGCATTCCCAAAATTAGATTTTTCTGTTATACATTGTCGTAAAATTGAATATGTTATACAATTAAATGCAACAATATGAGTGTATATTGATAAGTGCAAGAATATAAAATTGTAAACAAAGCCTAAAATTAAATATGAACTGTTATATGTAGAGACACTCTAATTACAGTTCCCATTGTTGAACTTTTTTACAACAATACAGAAATCCCAAAATTAGATTTTTCTGTTATATATTGTCGTAAAACTGTACAAGTTACAGTGTTAAATGCAACAATATGACTGTATATAGAAAAGAGCAACAATATAAAAATGTAAACAAAGCCTGAATATAAATATTAACTGTAATATGTAAAAACACTCTAATTACAGTTCCCATTGTTGAACTTTATTTTACAACAATACAGCATTCCCAAAATAAGTTTTTTCTGTTTTACATTGTTGTAAAATTTAATAAGTTATACCGTTAAATGCAACAATATCGCTATATTGATAAGCGTAACAATATAAGAATGTAGACAAAGAATGAATATAAATATGAACTGTAATATGTAAAGACACTCTATTTACAGTTCCCATTGTTGAACTTTAATTTACAACAATACAGCATTCCCAAAATTAGATTTTTCTATTATATGTTAAATCTAGTATATGTAATATAAAATATGTTAAATCTATTTTATCTATTATATGTTAAAAAATTATTGTACTAAATGTCGTAAACTCTAATATGTTATAGCGTTAAATGCAACATTATGACTGTATATTGATAAGCGCAACGATATAAAAATGTAAACAAAGAATGAATATAAATATGAACTGTAATATGTAAAGACACTCTAATTACAGTTCACATTGTTGAACTTTATTTTACAACAATAAAGCATTCCCAAAATTAGATTTTTCTATTATACATTCTCGTAAACTCTAATATGTTTTAGCGTTAAATGCAACAATATGACTGTATATTGATAAGCTCAACAATATAAAAATGTAAATAAAGAATGAATATAAATATGAACTGTAATATGTAAAGACACTCTAATTACAGTTCACATTGTTGAACTTTATTTTACAACAATACAGCATTCCCAAAATTAGATTTTTCTTTTATACATTGTCGTAAACTTGAATATGTTATAGCGTTAAATGCAACAATATGACTGTATATTGATAAGCGCAACAATATAAAAATGTAAACAAAGAATGAATATAAATATGAACTGTAATATGTATAGACACTCTAAATACATTTCCCATTGTTGAACTTTATTTTACAACAATACAGCATTCCCAAAATTAGATTTTTCTGTTATACATTGTCGTAAAATTAAATATGTTATACAATTAAATGCAACAATATGACTGTATATTGATAAGCGCAACAATATAAAAATGTAAACAAAGAATGAATATAAATATGAACTGTAATATGTAAAGACACTGTAAATACATTTCCCATTGTTTAACTTTATTTTACAACAATGCAGCATTCTCAAAATCAGATTTTTCTGTTATAAATTGTCGTAAAATGTTACAAGTTACAGTGTAAATGCAACAATATGACTGTATATTGATAAGTGCAACAATATAAAAATGCAAAAAAGCCTGAATATAAATATGAACTGTAATATATAAAGAAACTCTAATTACAGTTCCCATTGTTGAACTGTATTTTACAACAATACAGCATTCCCAAATTAGATTTTTCTGTTATACATTGTCGTAAAATTGAATAAGTTATACCGTTAAATGCAACAATATCACTGTATATTGATAAGCGCAACAATATAAAAATGTAGACATAGAATGAATATAAATATGAACTGTAATATGTAAAGACACTATAATTACAGGTCCCATTGATGAATTTTTTTACAACAATACAGAAATCCCAAAATTAGATTTTTCTGTTATACATTGTCGTAAAATTGAATAAGTTATACAATTAAATGCAACAATATGACTGTATATAGATAAGCGCAACAATATAAGAATGTAAACAAAGAATGAATATAAATATGAACTGTAATATGTAAAGACACACTAATTACAGTTCCCATTGTTGAACTTTAATTTACAACAATACAGCATTCCCAAAATAAGATTTTTCTGTTATACATTGTCGTAAAATTGAATATGTTATACAATTAAATGCAACAATATGACTGTATATTGATAAGTGCAAGTATATAAAATTGTAAACAAAGCCTAAAATTAAATATGAACTGTTATATGTAAAGACACTCTAATTACAGTTCCCATTGTTGAACTTTTTTTACAACAATACAGAAATCCCAAAATTAAATTTTTCTGTTATATATTGTCGTAAAATTGTACAAGTTACAGTGTTAAATGCAACAATATGACTGTATATAGAAAAGTGCAACAATATAAAAATGTAAACAAAGCCTGAACATAAATATTAACTGTAATATGTAAAAACACTCTAATTACAGTTCCCATTGTTGAACTTTATTTTACAACAACACAGCATTCCCAAAATAAGATTTTTCTGTTATACATTGTCGTAAAATTGAATAAGTTATACCGTTAAATGCAACAATATCACTATATTGATAAGCGTAACAATATAAGAATGTAGACAAAGAATGAATATAAATATGAACTGTAATATGTGAAGACACTCTATTTACAGTTCCCATTATTGAACTTTATTTTACAACAATACAGCATTCCCAAAATTAGATTTTTCTATTATACATTGTCGTAAACTCTAATATGTTTTAGCGTTAAATGCAACAATATGACTGTATATTGATAAGCGCAACAATATAAAAATGTAAACAAAGAATGAATATAAATATGAACTGTAATATGTAAACACACTCTAATTACAGTTCCCATTGTTGAACTTTTTTTACAACAATACAGAAATCCCAAAATTAGATTTTTCTGTTATACATTGTCGTAAAATTGAATAAGTTATACCGTTAAATGCAACAATATCACTGTATATTGATAAGCGCAACAATATAAAAATGTAGACAAAGAATGAATATAAATATGAACTGTAATATGTAAAGACACTATAATTACAGGTCCCATTGATGAATTTTTTTACAACAATACAGAAATCCCAAAATTAGATTTTTCTTTTATATATTGTCGTAAAATTGTACAAGTTACAGTGTTAAATGCAACAATATGACTGTATATAGAAAAGTGCGACAATATAAAAATGTAAACAAAGCCTGAATATAAATATTATCTGTAATATGTAAAAACACTCTAATTACAGTTCCCATTGTTGAACTTTATTTTACAAAAAATACAGCATTCCCAAATTAGATTTTTCTGTTATACATTGTCGTAAAATTGAATAAGCTATACCGTTAAATGCAACAATATCACTGTATATTGATAACCGCAACAATATAAAAATGTAGACAAAGAATGAATATAAATATGAACTGTAATTAATAAAGACACTCTAATTACAGTTCCCATTGTTGAACTTTTTTTACAACAATACAGAAATCCCAAAATTAGATTTTTCTGTTATACATTGTCGTAAAATTGAATAAGTTATACAATTAAATGCAACATTATGATTGTATATTGATAAGTGCAACAATATAAAAATGTAAACAAAGAATGAATATAAATATGAACTGTAATATGTAAAGACACTCTAATTACAGTTCCCATTGTTGAACTTTATTTTACAACAATACAGCATTCCCAAAATTAGATTTTTTTGTTATACATTGTCGTAAAAATGAATAAGTTATACCGTTAAGTGCAACAATATCACTATATTGATAAGCGCAACAATATAAAAAAATGTAGACAAAGAATGAATATAAATATGAACTGTAATATGTAAAGACACTCTATTTACAGTTTCCATTGTTGAACTTTATATTACAAGAATACAGCATTCCCAAAATTAGATTTATCTGTTATACATTGTCGTAAAATTGAATAAGTTATACACTTAAATGCAACAATATGACTGTATTTTGATAAGTGCATCAATATAAAAATGTAAACAAAGAATAAATATAAATATGAACTGTAATATGTAAAGACACTCTAATTACAGTTTCCATTGTTGAACTTTATTTTACAACAATACAGCATTCCCAAAATGAGATTTTTCTGTTATAGATTGTCGTAAAATTGAATAAGTTATACAATTAAATGCAACAGTATGACTGTATATTGATAAGCGCAACAATACAAAAATGAAAACAAAGAATGAATATAGATATGATCTGTAATATGTAAAGACACTCTAAATGCATTTCCCATTGTTGAACTTTATTTTACAACAATGCAGCATTCCCAAAATTAGATTTTTCTGTTATAAATTGTCGTAAAATTGTACAAGTTACAGTGTTAAATGCAACAATATGACTGTATATAGAAAAGTGCAACAATATAAAAATGAAAAAAAAGCCTGAACATAAATATGAACTGTAATATGTAAAAACACTCTAATTACAGTTCCCATTGTTGAACTTTATTTTACAACAATGCAGCATTCCCAAAATATGATTTTTCTGTTATAAATTGTCGTAAAATATTAGAAGTTACAGTGTTAAGTGCAACAATATGACTGTATATTGATAAGGGCAACAATATAAAAATACAAAAAAGCCTGAATATAAATATGAACTGTAATTTATAAAGACACTCTAATTACAGTTCCCATTGTTGAACTTTATTTTACAACAATACAGCATTCCCAAATTAGATTTTTCTGTTATACATTGTCGTAAAATTGAATAAGTTATACAATTAAATGCAACAATATGACTGTATATATATAAGCGCAACAATATAAAAATGTAAACAAAGAATGCATATAAATATGAACTGTAATATGTAAAGACACTCTAATTACAGTTCCCAATGTTGAACTTTATTTTACAACAATACAGCATTCCAAAAATTAGATTTTTTTGCTATAAATTGTCGTAAAATTAAATAAGTTATACCGTTAAATGCAACAATATCACTGTATATTGATAAGCGCAACAATATAAAAATATAAACAAAGAATGAATATAGATATGAACTCTAACATGTAAAGACACTCTAATTACAGTTTCCATTGTTGAACTTTATTTTACAATAATACAGCATTCCCAAAATTAGATTTTTCTATTATACGTTGTCGTAAACTTGAATAAGTTATAGCTATAATGCAACAATATCACTGTATATTGATAAGCGCAACAATATAAAAATACAAAAAAGCCTGAATATAAATATGAACTGTAATTTATAAAGACACTCTAATTACATTTCACATTGTTGAATTTTATTTTACAACAATACAGCATTCCCCAAATTAGATTTTTATGTTATACATTGTCGTAAAATTGAATATGTTATACAATTAAATGCAACAATATGACTGTATATTGATAAAGGCAAGAATATAAAATTGTAAACAAAGCCTGAATATAAATATGAACTGTTATATGTAAAGACACTCTAATTACAGTTCCCATTTTTGAACTTTTTTTACAACAATACAGAAATCCCAAAATTAGATTTTTCTGTTATATATTGTCGTAAAATTTAATAAGTTATACCGTTAAATGCAACAATATCACTATATTGATAAGCGTAACAATATAAGAATGTAGACAAAGAATGAATATAAATATGAACTGTAATATGTAAAGACACTCTATTTACAGTTCCCATTGTTGAACTTTATTTTACAACAATACAGCATTCCCGAAATTAGATTTTTCTATTATATGTTAAATCCAGTATATGTAATGTAAAATATGTTAAATCTATTTTATCTATTATATGTTAAAAAATTATTGTATTAAATGTCGTAAACTCTAATATGTTATAGCGTTAAATGCAACATTATGACTGTATATTGATAAGCGCAACAATATAAAAATGTAAACAAAGAATGAATATAAATATGAACGGTAATATGTAAAGACACTCTAATTACAGTTCACATTGTTGAACTTTATTTTACAACAATACAGCATTCCCAAAATTAGATTTTTCTATTATACATTGTCGTAAAATTGAATAAGTTATACCGTTAAATGCAACAATATCACTATATTGATAAGGGCAACAGTATAAAAATGTAGACAAAGAATGAGTATAAATATGAAGTGTAATATGTAAAGATACTCTAGTTATAGTTCCCATTGTTGAACTTTATTTTACAACTATACAGCATTCCCAAAATGAAATTTTTCTGTTATAGATTGTCGTAAAATTGAATAAGTTATACATTTAAATGCAACAGTATGACTGTATATTGATAAGCGCAACAATAAAAAAATGTAAACAAAGAATGCATATAAATATGAACTGTAATATGTAAAGACACTCTAAATACATTTCCCATTGCTGAACTTTATTTTACAACAATGCAGCATTCCCAAAATCAGATTTTTCTGTTATAATTTGTCGTAAAATATTACAAGTTGCAGTGTTAAATGCAACAATATGACTGTATATTGATAAGCGCAACAATATAAAAATTCAAAAAAGCATGAATATAAATATGAACTGTAATATGTAAAGACACTATAATTACAGGTCAAATTGATGAATTTTTTTACAACAATACAGAAATCCCAAAATTAGATTTTTCTGTTATACATTGTCGTAAAATTGAATAAGTTATACAATTAAATGCAACAATATGACTGTATATAGATAAGCGCAACAATATAAGAATGTAAACTAAGAATGAATATAAATATGAACTGTAATATGTAAAGACACTCTAATTACAGTTCCCATTGTTGAACTTTAATTTACAACAATACAGCATTCCCAAAATTAGATTTTTCTGCTATACATTGTCGTAAACTTGAATAAGTTATAGCTTTAATGCAACAATATCACTGTATATTGATAAGAGCAACAATATAAAAATGTAAACAAAGAGTGAATATAGATATGAACTGTAATATGTAAAGACACTATAATTACAGGTCCCATTGATGAATTTTTTTACAACAATACAGAAATCCCAAAATTAGATTTTTCTGTTATACATTGTCGTAAAATTGAATAAGTTATACAATTAAATGCAACAATATGACTGTATATAGAAAAGTGCAACAATATAAAAATGTAAACAAAGCCTGAACATAAATATTAACTGTAATATGTAAAAACACTCTAATTACAGTTCCCATTGTTGAACTTTATTTTACAACAACACAGCATTCCCAAAATAAGATTTTTCTGTTATACATTGTCGTAAAATTGAATAAGTTATACCGTTAAATGCAACAATATCACTATATTGATAAGCGTAACAATATAAGAATGTAGACAAAGAATGAATATAAATATGAACAGTAATATGTGAAGACACTCTATTTACAGTTCCCATTATTGAACTTTATTTTACAACAATACAGCATTCCCAAAATTAGATTTTTCTATTATACATTGTCGTAAACTCTAATATGTTTTAGCGTTAAATGCAACAATATGACTGTATATTGATAAGCGCAACAATATAAAAATGTAAACAAAGAATGAATATAAATATGAACTGTAATATGTAAACACACTCTTATTACAGTTCCCATTGTTGAACTTTTTTTACAACAATAAAGAAATCCCAAAATTAGATTTTTCTGTTATACATTGTCGTAAAATTGAATAAGTTATACCGTTAAATGCAACAATATCACTGTATATTGATAAGCGCAACAATATAAAAATGTAGACAAAGAATGAATATAAATATGAACTGTAATATGTAAAGACACTATAATTACAGTTCCCATTGTTGAACTTTATTTTACAACAATACAGCATTCCCAAAATAAGTTTTTTCTGTTTTACATTGTTGTAAAATTTAATAAGTTATACCGTTAAATGCAACAATATCGCTATATTGATAAGCGTAACAATATAAGAATGTAGACAAAGAATGAATATAAATATGAACTGTAATATGTAAAGACACTCTATTTACAGTTCCCATTGTTGAACTTTATTTTACAACAATACAGCATTCCCAAAATTAGATTTTTCTATTATATGTTAAATCTAGTATATGTAATATAAAATATGTTAAATCTATTTTATCTATTATATGTTAAAAAATTATTGTACTAAATGTCGTAAACTCTAATATGTTATAGCGTTAAATGCAACATTATGACTGTATATTGATAAGCGCAACGATATAAAAATGTAAACAAAGAATGAATATAAATATGAACTGTAATATGTAAAGACACTCTAATTACAGTTCACATTGTTGAACTTTATTTTACAACAATAAAGCTTTCCCAAAATTAGATTTTTCTATTATACATTGTCGTAAACTCTAATATGTTATAGCGTTAAATGCAACAATATGACTGTATATTGATAAGCTCAACAATATAAAAATGTAAATAAAGAATGAATATAAATATGAACTGTAATATGTAAAGACACTCTAATTACAGTTCACATTGCTGAACTTTATTTTACAACAATACAGCATTCCCAAAATTAGATTTTTCTTTTATACATTGTCGTAAACTTGAATATGTTATAGCGTTAAATGCAACAATATGACTGTATATTGATAAGCGCAACAATATAAAAATGTAAACAAAGAATGAATATAAATATGAACTGTAATATGTATAGACACTCTAAATACATTTCCCATTGTTGAACTTTATTTTACAACAATACAGCATTCCCAAAATTAGATTTTTCTGTTATACATTGTCGTAAAATTAAATATGTTATACAATTAAATGCAACAATATGACTGTATATTGATAAGGGCAACAATATAAAAATGTAAACAAAGAATGAATATAAATATGAACTGTAATATGTAAAGACACTGTAAATACATTTCCCATTGTTGAACTTTATTTTACAACAATGCATCATTCTCAAAATCAGATTTTTCTGTTATAAAATGTCGTAAAATGTTACAAGTTACAGTGTAAATGCAACAATATGACTGTATATTGATAAGTGCAACAATATAAAAATGCAAAAAAGCCTGAATATAAATATGAACTGTAATATATAAAGAAACTCTAATTACAGTTCCCATTGTTGAACTGTATTTTACAACAATACAGCATTCCCAAATTAGATTTTTCTGTTATACATTGTCGTAAAATTGAATAAGTTATACCGTTAAATGCAACAATATCACTGTATATTGATAAGCGCAACAATATAAAAATGTAGACATAGAATGAATATAAATATGAACTGTAATATGTAAAGACACTATAATTATAGGTCCCATTGATGAATTTTTTTACAACAATACAGAAACCCCAAAATTAGATTTTTCTGTTATACATTGTCGTAAAATTGAATAAGTTATACAATTAAATGCAACAATATGACTGTATATAGATAAGCGCAACAATATAAGAATGTAAACAAAGAATGAATATAAATATGAACTGTAATATGTAAAGACACACTAATTACAGTTCCCATTGTTGAACTTTAATTTACAACAATACAGCATTCCCAAAATAAGATTTTTCTGTTATACATTGTCGTAAAATTGAATATGTTATACAATTAAATGCAACAATATGACTGTATATTGATAAGTGCAAGTATATAAAATTGTAAACAAAGCCTAAAATTAAATATGAACTGTTATATGTAAAGACACTCTAATTACAGTTCCCATTGTTGAACTTTTTTTACAACAATACAGAAATCCCAAAATTAAATTTTTCTGTTATATATTGTCGTAAAATTTTACAAGTTACAGTGTAAAATGCAACAATATGACTGTATATAGAAAAGTGCAACAATATAAAAATGTAAACAAAGCATGAACATAAATATTAACTGTAATATGTAAAAACACTCTAATTACAGTTCCCATTGTTGAACTTTATTTTACAACAACACAGCATTCCCAAAATAAGATTTTTCTGTTATACATTGTCGTAAAATTGAATAAGTTATACCGTTAAATGCAACAATATCACTATATTGATAAGCGTAACAATATAAGAATGTAGACAAAGAATGAATATAAATATGAACTGTAATATGTGAAGACACTCTATTTACAGTTCCCATTATTGAACTTTATTTTACAACAATACAGCATTCCCAAAATTAGATTTTTCTATTATACATTGTCGTAAACTCTAATATATTTTAGCGTTAAATGCAACAATATGACTGTATATTGATAAGCGCAACAATATAAAAATGTAAACAAAGAATAAATATAAATATGAACTGTAATATGTAAAGACACTCTATTTACAGTTTCCATTGTTGAACTTTATATTACAAGAATACAGCATTCCCAAAATTAGATTTTTCTGTTATACATTGTCGTAAAATTGAATAAGTTATACACTTAAATGCAACAATATGACTGTATTTTGATAAGTGCATCAATATAAAAATGTAAACAAAGAATAAATATAAATATGAACTGTAATATGTAAAGACACTCTAATTACAGTTTCCATTGTTGAACTTTATTTTACAACAATACAGCATTCCCAAAATGAGATTTTTCTGTTATAGATTGTCGTAAAATTGAATAAGTTATACAATTAAATGCAACAGTATGACTGTATATTGATAAGCGCAACAATACAAAAATGAAAACAAAGAATGAATATAGATATGAACTGTAATATGTAAAGACACTCTAATTACAGTTTCCATTGTTGAACTTTATTTTTCAATAATACAGCATTCCCAAAATTAGATTTTTCTGTTATACATTGTCGTAAAATTAAATATGTTATACAATTAAATGCAACAATATGAATATATATTGATAAGCGCAACAATATAAAAATGTAAACAAAGAATGAATATAAATATGAACTGTAATATGTAAAGACACTCTAAATGCATTTCCCATTGTTGAACTTTATTTTACAACAATGCAGCATTCCCAAAATTAGATTTTTCTGTTATAAATTGTCGTAAAATTGTACAAGTTACAGTGTTAAATGCAACAATATGACTGTATATAGAAAAGTGCAACAATATAAAAATGAAAAAAAAGCCTGAACATAAATATGAACTGTAATATATAAAGACACTCTAATTACAGTTCCCATTGTTGAACTTTATTTTACAACAATACAGCATTCCCAAAATTAGATTTTTCTATTATACATTGTCGTAAACTCTAATATGTTATAGCGTTAAATTCAGCAATATGACTGTATATTGATAAGCGCAAGAATATAAAAATGTAAACAAAGAATGAATATAAATATGAACTGTAATGTGTAAAGACACTCTAGTTACAGTTCCCATTGTTGAACTTTATTTTACAACAATACAGCATTCCAAAAATTAGATTTTTCTCTTATACATTGTCGTAAAATTGAATAAGTTATACAGTTAAATGCAACAATATGACTGTATATTGATAAGTGCAACAATATAAAAATGCAAAAAAGCCTGAATATAAATATGAACTGTAATATATAAAGACACTCTAATTACAGTTCCCATTGTTGAACTTTATTTTACAACAATACAGCATTCCCAAAATTAGATTTTTCTATTATACATTGTCGTAAACTCTAATATGTTATAGCGTTAAATTCAGCAATATGACTGTATATTGATAAGCGCAACAATATAAAAATGTAAAAAAAGAATGAATATAAATATGAACTGTAATATGTAAAGACACTCTAATTACAGTTCCGATTGTTGAACATTTTTTACAACAATACAGAAATCCCAAAATTAGATTTTTCTCTTATACATTGTCGTAAAATTGAATAAGTTATACAATTAAATGCAACAATATGACTGTATATTGATAAGTGCAACAATATAAAAATGCAAAAAAGCCTGAATATAAATATGAACTGTAATATATAAAGACACTCTAATTACAGTTCCCATTGTTGAACTTTATTTTACAACAATACAGCATTCCCAAATTAGATTTTTCTGTTATACATTGTCGTAAAAATGAATAAGTTACACAATTAAATGCAAGAATATGACTGTATATTGATAAGTGCAACAATATAAAAATGTAAACAAAGAATGAATATAAATATGAACTGTAATATGTAAAGACACTCTAAATACTTTTCCCATTGTTGAACTTTATTTTACAACAATGCAGCATTCCCAAAATCAGATTTTTCTGTTATAAATTGTCGTAAAATTGTACAAGTTACAGTGTTAAATGCAACAATATGACTGTATATTGATAAGTGCAACAATATAAAAATGAAAAAAAAGCCTGAACATAAATATGAACTGTAATATATAAAGACACTCTAATTACAGTTCCCATTGTTGAACTTTATTTTACAACAATACAGCATTCCCATATTAGATTTTTCTGTTATACATTGTCGTAAAATTGAATAAGTTATACCGTTAAATGCAACAATATCACTATATTGATAAGCGCAACAATATAAAAATGTAGACAAAGAATGAATATAAATATGAAGTGTAATATGTAAAGATACTCTAGTTATTGTTCCCATTGTTGAACTTTATTTTACAACAATACAGCATTCCCAAAATTAGATTTTTCTATTATACATTGTCGTAAACTTGAATATGTTATAGCGTTAAATGCAGCAATATGACTGTATATTGATAAGCGCAACAATATAAAAATGTAAACAAAGAATAAATATGGATATGAACTGTAATATGTAAAGACATTCTAAATACATTTCCCATCGCTGATCTTTATTTTACAATAATACAGCATTCCCAAAATTTGATTTTACTGTTATACATTCTCATAAAATTGAATAAGTTATACAATTAAATGCAACAATATGACTGTATATTGATAAGTGCAACAATATAAAAATGTAAACAAAGAATGAATATAAATATGAACGGTAATATGTAAAGACATTCTAAATACATTTCCCATTGTTGAACTTTATTTTACATCAATACAGCATACCCAAAATGAGATTTTTCTGTTATAGATTGTCGTAAAATTGAATAAGTTATACAATTAAATGCAACAATATGACTGTATATTGATAAGCGCAACAATATAAAAATGTAAACAAAGAATGAATATAAATATCAACTGTAATATGTAAAGACACTCTAATTACAGTTTCCATTGTTGAACTTTATTTTACAATAATACATCATTCCCAAAATTAGATTTTTCTGTTATACATTGTCGTAAAAATGAATAAGTTATACAATTAAATGCAAGAATATGACTGTATATTGATAAGTGCAACAATATAAAAATGTAAACAAAGCCAAAAATTAAATATGAACTCTAATATGTAAAGACACTCTAATTACAGTTCCCATTGTTTAATTTTTTTACAACAATACAGAAATCCCAAAATTAGATTTTTCTGTTATACATTGTCGTAAAATTGAATAAGTTATACAATTAAATGCAACAATATGACTGTATATAGATAAGCGCAACAATATAAATATGTAAACAAAGAATGAATATAAATATGAACTGTAATATGTAAAGACACTCTAATTACAGTTTCCATTGTTGAACTTTATTTTACAACAATACAGAATTCCCAAAATTAGATTTTTCTGCTATACATTGTCGTAAAATTGAATAAGTTATACCGTTAAATGCAACAATATCACTATATTGATAAGCCCAACAATATAAAAATGTAGACAAAGAATGAATATAAATATGAAGTGTAATATGTAAAGATACTCTAGTTATAGTTCCCATTGTTGAACTTTATTTTACAACAATACAGCATTCCCAAATTTAGATTTTTCTGTTATACATTGTCGTAAACTTGAATATGTTATACCATTAAATGCAACAATATCACTATATTGATAAGCGTAACAATATAAGAATGTAGAAAAAGAATAATTATAAATATGAACTGTAATATATAAAGACACTCTAATTACAGTTCCCATTCTTGAACTTTATTTTACAACAATACAGCAGTCCCAAAATTAGATTTTTCTGTTATACATTGTCGTAAACTTGAATATGTTGTAGCGTTAAATGCAATAATATGACTGTATATTGATAAGCGCAACAATATAAAAATGTAAAAAAAGAATGAATATAAATATGAACTGTAATATGTAAAGACACTCTAATTACAGTTTCCATTGTTGAACTTTATTTTACAATAATACATCATTCCCAAAATTAGATTTTTCTGTTATACATTGTCGTAAAAATGAATAAGTTATACAATTAAATGCAAGAATATGACTGTATATTGATAAGTGCAACAATATAAAAATGTAAACAAAGCCTAAAATTAAATATGAACTCTAATATGTAAAGACACTCTAATTACAGTTCCCATTGTTGAACTTTTTTTACAACAATACAGAAATCCCAAAATTTGATTTTTCTCTTATACATTGTCGTAAAATTGAATAAGTTATACTATTAAATGCAACAATATGACTGTATATAGATAAGCGCAACAATATAAAAATGTAAGCAAAGCCTAAAATTAAATATGAACTGTAATATGTAAAGACACTCTAATTAAATTTCATATTGTTGAATTTTATTTTACAACAATACAGAATTCCCAAAATCAGATTTTTCTGTTATACATTGTCGTAAAGTTGTACAAGTTACAGTGTTAAATGCAACAATAAGACTCTACATTGATAAGTGCAACAATATAAAAATGTAAACAAAGCCTCAATATAAATATGAACTGTAATATGTAAAGACACTCTAATTACAGTTCCCATTGTTGAACTTTATTTTACAACAATACAGCATTCCCAAAATTAGATTTTTCTGTTATACATTGTCGTAAATTTGAATAAGTTATACCGTTAAATGCAACAATATCACTATATTGATAAGCGCAACAATATAAATATGTAGACAAAGAATGAATATAAATATGAAGTGTAATATGTAAAGATACTCTAGTTATAGTTCCCATTGTTGAACTTTATTTTACAACAATACAGCATTCCCAAAATTAGATTTTTCTATTATACATTGTCGTAAACTTGAACAAGTTATAGCTTTAATGCAACAATATCACTATATATTGATAAGCGCAACAATATAAAAATGTAAACAAAGAATAAATATAGATATGAACTGTAATATGTAAAGACACTCTAAATACATTTCCCATTGTTGAACTTTATTTTACAACAATGCAGCATTCCCAAAATCAGATTTTTCTGTTATAAATTGTCGTAAAATTGTACAAGTTACAGTGTTAAATGCAACAATATGACTGTATTTTGATAAGTGCAACAATATAAAAATGCAAAAAAGCCTGAATATAAATATGAACTGTAATATAAAAAGACACTCTAATTACAGTTCCCATTGTTGAACTTTATTTTACAACTATACAGCATTCCTAAAATTAGATTTTACTGTTATACATTCTCGTAAAATTGAATAAGTTATACAATTAAATGCAACAATATGACTGTATATTGATAAGTGCAACAATATAAAAATGTAAACAAACAATAAATATAAATATGAACTGTAATATGTAAAGACATTCTAAATACATTTCCCATTGTTGAACTTTATTTTACAACAATACAGCATTCCCAAAATGAGATTTTTCTGTTATAGATTGTCGTAAAATTGAATAAGTTATACAATTAAATGCAACAATATGACTGTATATTGATAAGCGCAACAATATAAAAATGTAAACAAAGAATGAATATAAATATGAACTGTAATATGTAAAGACACTCTAAATACATCTCCCATTATTGAACTTTATTTTACAACAATGCAGCATTCCCAAAATCAGATTTTTCTGTTATAAATTGTCGTAAAATTGTAAAAGTTACAGTGTTAAATGCAACAATATGACTGTATATTGATAAGTGGAACAATATAAAAATTCAAAAAAAGCCTGAATATAAATATGAACTGTAATATATAAAGACACTCTAATTACAGTTCCCATTGTTGAATTTTATTTTACAACAATACAGAATTCCCAAAATCAGATTTTTCTGTTATACATTGTCGTAAAATTGAATAAGTTATACCGTTAAATGCAACAATATCACTATATTGATAAGCGCAACAATATAAAAATGTAGACAAAGAATGAATATAAATATGAACTGTAATATGTAAAGACACTCTAAATACATTTCCCATTATTGAACTTTATTTTACAACAATGCAGCATTCCCAAAATCAGATTTTTCTGTTATAAATTGTCGTAAAATTGTAAAAGTTACAGTGTTAAATGCAACAATATGACTGTATATTGATAAGTGGAACAATATAAAAATTCAAAAAAAGCCTGAATATAAATATGAACTGTAATATATAAAGACACTCTAATTACAGTTCCCATTGTTGAATTTTATTTTACAACAATACAGAATTCCCAAAATCAGATTTTTCTGTTATACATTGTTGTAAAATTGAATAAGTTATACCGTTAAATGCAACAATATCACTATATTGATAAGCGCAACAATATAAAAATGTAGACAAAGAATGAATATAAATATGAACTGTAATATGTAAAGACACTCTATTTACAGTTTCCATTGTTGAACTTTATTTTACAATAATACAGACTTCCCAAAATTAGATTTTTCTGTTATACATTGTCGTAAAATTGAATAAGTTATACCGTTAAATGCAACAATATCACTGTATATTGATAAGCGCAATAATATAAAAATGTAGACAAAGAATGAATATAAATATGAAATGTAATATGTAAAGACAATCTAATTACAGTTCCCATTGTTGAATTTTTTTACAACAATACAGAAATTCCAAAATTAGATTTTTCTGTTATACATTGTCTTAAAATTGAATAAGTTAAACAATCAAATGCAACAATATGACTGTATATAGATAAGCGCAACAATATAAAAATGTAAACAAAGAATGAATATAAATATGAACTGTAATATGTAAAGACACTCTAATTACAGTTCCCATTGTTGAATTTTACTTTACAACAATACAGAATTCCCAAAATCAGATTTTTCTGTTATACATTGTCGTAAAATTGTACAAGTTACAGTGTTAAATGCAACAATATGACTCTACATTGATAAGTGGAACAATATAAAAATGCAAAAAAAGCCTGAATATAAATATGAACTGTAATATATAAAGACACTCTAATTACAGTTCCCATTGTTGAATTTTATTTTACAACAATACAGAATT
This sequence comes from Maratus speculifer, assembly GCA_964019185.1. Lineage (NCBI taxonomy): Eukaryota > Metazoa > Arthropoda > Arachnida > Araneae > Salticidae > Maratus > Maratus speculifer. The sequence goes on from OZ025296.1 coordinate 358,953,956, forward strand.
CCCAAAATCAGATTTTTCTGTTATACATTGTCGTAAAATTGAATAAGTTATACCGTTAAATGCAACAATATCACTATATTGATAAGTGCAACAATATAAAAATGTAGACAAAGAATGAATATAAATATGAATGGTAATATATAAAGATACTCTAGTTATAGTTCCCATTGTTGAACTTCATTTAACAATAATACAGCATTCCCAAAGTTAGATTTTTCTGTTATATATTGTCGTAAAATTGAATATGTTATAGCTTTAATGCAACAATATCACTGTATATTGATAAGCGCAACAATATAAAAATGTAAACAAAGAATGAATATAGATATGAACTGTAATATGTAAAGACACTCTAATTACAGTTTCCATTGTTGAACTTTATTTTACAATAATACAGCATTCCCAAAATTAGATTTTTCTATTATACATTGTCGTAAACTTGAAAAAGTTATAGCTTTAATGCAACAATATCACTATATATTGATAAGCGCAACAATGTAAAAATGTAAACAAAGAATGAATATAGATATGAACTGTAATATGTAAAGAAAATCTAATTACATTTCACATTGTTGAATTTTATTTTACAACAATACAGCATTCCCAAAATTAGATTTTTCTGTTATACATTTTCGTAAAATTGAATATGTTATACAATTAAATGCAACAATATGACTATATATTGATAAGTGCAAGAATATAAAATTGTAAACAAAGCCTAAAATTAAATATGAACATTTATATGTAAAGACACTCTAATTACATTTCCCATTGTTGAACTTTTTTTACAATAATACAGAAATCCCAAAATTAGATTTTTCTGATATATATTGTCGTAAAATTGTACAAGTTACAGTGTTAAATGCAACAATATGATTGTATATAGAAAAGTGCAACAATATAAAAATGTAAACAAAGCCTGAATATAAATATTAACTTTAATATGTAAAAACACTCTAATTACAGTTCCCATTGTTGAACTTTATTTTACAACAATACAGCATTTCCAAAATAAGATTTTTCTGTTTTACATTGTCGTAAAATTGAATAAGTTATACAGTTAAATGCAACAATATCACTATATTGGTAAGCGTAACAATATAAAAATGTAAACAAAGAATAAATATATATATGAACTGCAATATGTAAAGACACTCTATTTACAGTTCCCATTGTTGACTTTATTTTACAACAATACAGCATTCCAAAAATTAGATTTTTCTATTATACATTGTCGTAAACTCTAATATGTTATAGCGTTAAATGCAACAATATGACTGTATATTGATAAGCGCAACAATATAAAAATGTAAACAAAGAATGAATATAAATATGAACTGTAATATGTAAAGACACTCTAATTACAGTTCCCATTGTTGAACTTTTTTTACAACATTACAGAAATCCCAATATTAGATTTTTCTGTTTTACATTGTCGTAAAATTGAATAAGTTATACAATTAAATGCAACAGTATGACTGTATATTGAAAGGCGCAACAATATAAAAATGTAAAAAAGAATGAATATAGATGTGAACTGTAATATGTAAAGACACTCTAAATATATTTCCCATTGTTGAACTTTATTTTACAACAATGCAGCATTCCCAAAATCAGATTTTTCTGTTATAAATTGTCGTAAATTATTAGAAGTTACAGTGTTAAATGCAACAATATGACTGTATATTGATAAGTGCAACAATATAAAAATGCAAAAAAGCCTGAATATAAATATGAACTGTAATATATAAAGGCACTCTAATTACAGTTCCCATTGTTGAACTTTATTTTGCAACAATACAGCATTCCCAAATTAGATTTTTCTGTTATACATTGTCGTAAAATTGAATAAGTTATACCGTTAAATGCAACAATATCACTGTATATTGATAAGCGCAACAATATAAAAATGTAGACAAAGAATGAATATAAATATGAACTGTAATATGTAAAGACACTATAATTACAGGTCCCATTGATGAATTTTTTTACAACAATACAGAAATCCCAAAATTAGATTTTTCTGTTATACATTGTCGTAAAATTGAATATGTTATACAATTAAATGCAACAATATGACTGTATATATTTAAGTGCAAGAATATAAAATTGTAAACAAAGCCTAAAATTAAATAAGAACTGTTATATGTAAAGACACTCTAATTACAATTCCCATTGTTGAACTTTTTTTACAACAATACAGAAATCCCAAAATTAGATTTTTCTGTTATATATTGTCGTAAAATTGTACAAGTTACAGTGTTAAATGCAACAATATGATTGTATATAGAAAAGTGCAACAATATAAAAATGTAAACAAAGCCTGAATATAAATATTAACTGAAAATGTAAAAACACTCTAATTACAGTTCCCATTGTTGAACTTTATTTTACAACAATAAAGCATTCCCAAAATAAGATTTTTCTGTTTTACATTGTCGTAAAATTGAATTAGTTATACCGTTAAATGCAACAATATCACTATATTGATAAGCGTAACAATATAAGAATGTAGACAAAGAATGAATATAAATATGAACTGTAATATGTAAAGACACTCTATTTAGAGTTCCCATTGTTGAACTTTATTTTACAACAATACAGCATTCCCAAAATTAGATTTTTCTATTATATGTTAAATCTAGTATATGTAATATAAAATATGTTAAATCTATTTTATCTATTATATGTTAAAAAATTATTGTATTAAATGTCGTAAACTCTAATATGTTATAGCGTTAAATGCAACATTATGACTGTATATTGATAAGCGCAACCATATAAAAATGTAAACAAAGAATGAATATAAATATGAACTGTAATATGTAAAGACACTCTAATTACAGTTCCTATTGTTGAACTTTAATTTACAACAATACAGCATTCCCAAAATAAGAATTTTTCTGCTATACATTGTCGTAAAATTAAATAAGTTATACCGTTAATTTCATCAATATCACTGTATATTGATAAGCGCAACAATATAAAAATATAAACAAAGAATGAATATAGATATGAACTGTAATATGTAAAGACACTCTAATTACATTTCACATTATTGAATTTTATTTTACAACAATACAGCATTCCCAAAATTAGATTTTTCTGTTATACATTGTCGTAAAATTGAATAAGTTATACAATTAAATGCAACAATATGACTGTATATAGATAAGCGCAACAATATAAAAATGTAAACAAAGAATGAATATAAATATGACCTGTATTATGTAAAGACACTCTAATTACAGTTCCTATTGTTGAACTTTAATTTACAACAATACAGCATTCCCAAAATAAGAATTTTTCTGCTATACATTGTCGTAAAATTAAATAAGTTATACCGTTAATTTCATCAATATCACTGTATATTGATAAGCGCAACAATATAAAAATATAAACAAAGAATGAATATAGATATGAACTGTAATATGTAAAGACACTCTAATTACATTTCACATTATTGAATTTTATTTTACAACAATACAGCATTCCCAAAATAAGATTTTTCTGTTTTACATTGTCGTAAAATTGAATTAGTTATACCGTTAAATGCAACAATATCACTATATTGATAAGCGTAACAATATAAGAATGTAGACAAAGAATCAATATAAATATGAACTGTAATATGTAAAGACACTCTATTTACAGTTCCCATTGTTGAACTTTATTTTACAACAATACAGCATTCCCAAAATTAGATTTTTCTATTATACATTGTCGTAAACTTGAATATGTTATAGCGTTAAATGCAACAATATGACTGTATATTGATAAGCGCAACAATATAAAAATATAAACAGAGAATGAATATAAATATGAATTGTAATATGTATAGACACTCTAAATACATTTCCCATTGTTGAACTTTATTTTACAACAATACAGCATTCCCAAAATGAGACTTTTCTGTTATAGATTGTCGTAAAATTGAATAAGTTATACAATTAAATGCAACAGTATGACTGTATATTGATAAGCGCAACAATATAAAATGTAAACAAAGAATGAATATAGATATGAACTGTAATATGTAAAGACACTCTAATTACAGTTTCCATTGTTGAACTTTATTTTACAACAATACAGCATTCCCAAAATTAGATTTTTCTATTATACATTGTCGTAAACTTGAATATGTTATAGCGTTAAATGCAACAATATGACTGTATATTGATAAGCGCAACAATATAAAAATATAAACAGAGAATGAATATAAATATGAATTGTAATATGTATAGACACTCTAAATACATTTCCCATTGTTGAACTTTATTTTACAACAATACAGCATTCCCAAAATGAGACTTTTCTGTTATAGATTGTCGTAAAATTGAATAAGTTATACAATTAAATGCAACAGTATGACTGTATATTGATAAGCGCAACAATATAAAATGTAAACAAAGAATGAATATAGATATGAACTGTAATATGTAAAGACACTCTAATTACAGTTTCCATTGTTGAACTTTATTTTACAATAATACAGCATTCCCAAAATTAGATTTTTCTGTTATACATTGTCGTAAAATTAAATATGTTAAAAAATTAAATGCAACAATATGACTGTATATTAATAAGCGCAACAATATAAAAATGTAAACAACGAATGAATATAAATATGAACTGTAATATGTAAAGACACTCTAAGTACATTTCCCATTGTTGAACTTTATTTTACAACAATGCAGCATTCCCAAAATCAGATTTTTCTGTTATAAATTGTCGTAAAATATTACAAGTTACATTGTTAAATGCAACAATATGACTGTATATTGATAAGTGCAACAATATAAAAATGCAAAAAAGCCTGAATATAAATATGAACTGTAATATATAAAGAAACTCTAATTACAGTTCCCATTGTTGAACTTTATTTTACAACAATACAGCATTCCCAAATTAGATTTTTCTGTTATACATTGTCGTAAAATTGAATAAGTTATACCGTTAAATGCAACAATATCACTGTATATTGATTAGCGCAACAATATAAAAATGTAGACAAAGAATGAATATAAATATGAACTGTAATATGTAAAGACACTATAATTACAGGTCCCATTGATGAATTTTTTTACAACAATACAGAAATCCCAAAATTAGATTTTTCTCTTATACATTTTCGTAAAATTGAATAAGTTATACAATTAAATGCAACGATATGACTGTATATAGATAAGCGCAACAATATAAAAATGTAAACAAAGAATGAATATAAATATGAACTGTAATATGTAAAGACACTCTAATTACAGTTCCCATTGTTGAACTTTAATTTACAACAATACAGCATTCCCAAAATTAGATTTTTCTGCTATACATTGTCGTAAAATTAAATAAGTTATACTGTTAAATGCAACAATATCACTGTATATTGATAAGAGCAACAATATAAAAATGTAAACAAAGAGTGAATATAGATATGAACTGTAATATGTAAAGACACTCTAATTACAGTTTCCATTGTTGAACTTTATTTTACAATAATACAACATTCCCAAAATTAGATTTTTCTATTATACATTGTCGTAAACTTGAATAAGTTATAGCTTTAATGCAACAATATCACTGTATATTGATAAGAGCAACAATATAAAAATGTAAACAAAGAGTGAATATAGATATGAACTGTAATATGTAAAGACACTCTAATTACATTTCACATTATTGAATTTTATTTTACAACAATACAGCATTCCCAAAATTAGATTTTTCTGTTATACATTGTCGTAAAATTGAATATGTTATACAATTAAATGCAACAATATGACTGTATATTGATAAGTGCAAGAATATAAAATTGTAAACAAAGCCTAAAATTAAATATGAACTGTTATAAGCGTAACAATATAAGAGTGTAGACAAAGAATGAATAAAAATATGAACTGTAATATGTAAAGACACTCTATTTACAGTTCCCATTGTTGAACTTTATTTTACAACAATACAGCATTCCCAAAATTAGATTTTTCTATTATATGTTACATCTAGTATATGTAATATAAAATATGTTAAATCTATTTTATCTATTATATGTTAAAAAATTATTGTATTAAATGTCGTAAACTCTAATACGTTATAGCGTTAAATGCAACATTATGACTGTATATTGATAAGCGCAACAATGTAAAAATATAAACAAAGAATGAATATAGATATGAACTGTAATATGTAAGGACACTCTAATTACAGTTTCCATTGTTGAACTTTATTTTACAATAATACAGCATTCCCAAAATTAGATTTTTCTGTTATACATTGTCGTAAAATTGAATAAGTTATACCGTTAAATGCAACAATATCACTGTATATTGATAAGCGCAACAGTATTACAATGTAGACAAAGAATGAATATAAATATGAACTGTAATATGTAAAGACACTATAATTACAGGTCCCATTGATGAATTTTTTTACAACAATACAGAAATCCCAAAATTAGATTTTTCTGTTATACATTGTCGTGAAATTGAATAAGTTATACAATTAATGCAACAATATGAGTGTATATAGGTATGCGCAACAATATAAAAATGTAAACAAAGAATGAATATAAATATGAACTGTAATATATAAAGACACTCTAATTACAGTTATCATTGTTCAACTTTAATTTACAACAAAACAGCATTCCCAAAATTAGATTTTTTGCTATACATTGTCGTAAAATTAAATAAGTTATACTGTTAAATGCAACAATATTACTGTATATTGATAAGCGCAACAATATAAAAATATAAACAAAGAATGAATAGAGATATGAACTGTAATATGTAAAAACACTCTAATTACAGTTCCCATTGTTGAACTTTATTTTACAACAATACAGCATTCCCAAAATAAGATTTTTCTGTTTTACATTGTCGTAAAATTGAATTAGTTATACCGTTAAATGCAACAATATCACTATATTGATAAGCGTAACAATATAAGAATGTAGACAAAGAATCAATATAAATATGAACTGTAATATGTAAAGACACTCAATTTACAGTTCCCATTGTTGAACTTTATTTTACAACAATACAGCATTCCCAAAATTAGATTTTTCTATTATATGTTAAATCTAGTGTATGTAATATAAAATATGTTAAATCAATTTTATCTATTATATGTTAAAAAATTATTGTATTAAATGTCGTAAACTCTAATATGTTATAGCGTTAAATGCAACATTATGACTGTATATTGATAAGCGCAACAATATAAAAATGTAAACAAAGAATGAATATAAATATGAACTGTAATATGTAAAGACACTCTAATTACAGTTCACATTGTTGAACTTTATTTTACAACAATACAGCATTCCCAAAATTAGATTTTTCTATTATACATTGTCGTAAACTTGAATATGTTATAGCGTTAAATGCAACAATATGACTGTATATTGATAAGCGCAACAATATAAAAATGTAAACAGAGAATGAATATAAATATGAATTGTAATATGTATAGACACTCTAAATACATTTCCCATTGTTGAACTTTATTTTACAACAATACAGCATTCCCAAAATGAGATTTTTCTGTTATAGATTGTCGTAAAATTGAATAAGTTATACAATTAAATGCAACAGTATGACTGTATATTGATAAGCGCAACAATATAAAATGTAAACAAAGAATGAATATAGATATGAACTGTAATATGTAAAGACACTCTAATTACAGTTTCCATTGTTGAACTTTATTTTACAATAATACAGCATTCCCAAAATTAGATTTTTCTGTTATACATTGTTGTAAAATTAAATATGTTAAAAAATTAAATGCAACAATATGACTGTATATTAATAAGCGCAACAATATAAAAATGTAAACAACGAATGAATATAAATATGAACTGTAATATGTAAAGACACTCTAAGTACATTTCACATTGTTGAACTTTATTTTACAACAATGCAGCATTCCCAAAATCAGATTTTTCTGTTACAAATTGTCGTAAAATATTACAAGTTACAGTGTTAAATGCAACAATATGACTGTATATTGATAAGTGCAACAATATAAAAATGCAAAAAAGCCTGAATATAAATATGAACTGTAATATATAAAGAAACTCTAATTACAGTTCCCATTGTTGAACTTTATTTTACAACAATACAGCTTTCCCAAATTAGATTTTTCTGTTATACATTGTCGTAAAATTGAATAAGTTATACCGTTAAATGCAACAATATCACTGTATATTGATTAGCGCAACAATATAAAAATGTAGACAAAGAATGAATATAAATATGAACTGTAATATGTAAAGACACTATAATTACAGGTCCCATTGATGAATTTTTTTACAACAATACAGAAATCCCAAAATTAGATTTTTCTGTTATACATTGTCGTAAAATTGAATAAGTTATACAATTAAATGCAATAATATGACTGTATATAGATAAGCGCAACAATATAAAAATGTAAACAAAGAATGAATATAAATATGAACTGTAATATGTAAAGACACTCTAATTACAGTTCCCATTGTTGAACTTTAATTTACAACAATACAGCATTCCCAAAATTAGATTTTTCTGCTATACATTGTCGTAAAATTAAATAAGTTATACTGTTAAATGCAACAATATCACTGTATATTGATAAGCGCAACAATATAAAAATATAAACAAAGAATGAATAGAGATATGAACTGTAATATGTAAAGGCACTCTAATTACAGTTTCCTTTGTTGAACTTTATTTTACAATAATACAGCATTCCCAAAATTAGATTTTTCTTTTATACATTGTCGTAAACTTGAATAAGTTATAGCTTTAATGCAACAATATCACTGTATATTGATAAGAGCAACAATATAAAAATGTAAACAAAGAGTGAATATAGATATGAACTGTAATATGTAAAGACACTCTAATTACATTTCACATTATTGAATTTTATTTTACAACAATACAGCATTCCCAAAATTAGATTTTTCTGTTATACATTGTCGTAAAATTGAATATGTTATACAATTAAATGCAACAATATGACTATATATTGATAAGTGCAAGAATATAAAATTGTAAACAAAGCCTAAAATTAAATATGAACTGTTATATGTAAAGACACTCTAATTACAGTTCCCATTGTTGAACATTTTTTACAACAATACAGAAATCCCAAAATTAGATTTTTCTTTTATATATTGTCGTGAAATTGTACAAGTTACAGTGTTAAATGCAACAATATGACTGTATATAGTAAAGTGCAACAATATAAAAATGTAAACAAAGCCTGAATATAAATATTAACTGTAATATTTAAAAACACTCTAATTACAGTTCCCATTGTTTAACTTTATTTTACAACAATACAGCATTCCCAAAATAAGATTTTTCTGTTATACATTGTCGTAAAATTGAATAAAATATACCGTTAAATGCAACAATATCACTATATTCATAAGCGTAACATTATAAGAATGTAGACAAAGAATGAATATAAATATGAACTGTAATATGTAAAGACACTCTATTTACAGTTCCCATTGTTGAGCTTTATTTTACAACAATACAGCATTCCCATAATTAAATTTTTCTATTATACATTGTCGTAAACTCTAATATGTTATAGCGTTAAATGCAACAATATGACTGTATATTGATAAGCGCAACAATATAAAAATTTAAACGAAGAATGAATATAAATATGAACTGTAATATGTAAACACACTATAATTACAGTTCCCATTGTTGAACTTTTTTTACAACAATGCAGAAATCCCAAAATTAGATTTTTCTGTTATACATTGCAGTAAAATTGAATAAGTTATACAATTAAATGCAACAATATGACTGTATATTGATAAGCGCATCAATATAAAAATGTAAACAAAGAATGAATATAAATATGAACTGTAATATGTAAAGACACTCTAATTACAGTTTCCATTGTTGAACTTTATTTTACAACAATACAGCATACCCAAAATTAGATTTTTCTGTTATACATTGTCGTAAAATTGAATAAGTTATACCGTTAAATGCAACAATATCACTATATTGATAAGCGCAACAATATAAAAATGTAAACAAAGAATGAATATAAATATGAACTGTAATATGTAAAGACACTCTAATTACAGTTTCCATTGTTGAACTTTATTTTACAATAATACATCATTCCCAAAATTAGATTTTTCTGTTATACATTGTCGTAAAAATGAATAAGTTATACAATTAAATGCAACAATATGACTGTATATAGATAAGCGCAACAATATAAAAATGTAAACAAAGAATGAATATAAATATGAACTGTAATATGTAAAGACACTCTAATTACAGTTCCCATTTTTGAACTTTAAATTACAACAATACAGCATTCCCAAAATTAGATTTTTCTGCTATACATTGTCGTAAAATAAAATAAGTTATACCGTTAAATGCAACAATATCACTGTATATTGATAAGCGCAACAATGTAAAAATATAAACAAAGAATGAATATAGATATGAACTGTAATATGTAAAGACACTCTAATTACAGTTTCCATTGTTGAACTTTATTTTACAATAATACAGCATTCCCAAAATTAGATTTTTCTATTATACATTGTCGTAAACTTGAATAAGTTATAGCTTTAATGCAACAATATCACTGTATATTGATAAGCGCAACAATATAAAAATGTAAACAAAGAGTGAATATAGATATGAACTGTAATATGTAAAGACACTCTAATTACATTTCACATTATTGAATTTTATTTTACAACAATACAGCATTCCCAAAATTAGATTTTTCTGTTATACATTGTCGTAAAATTGAATATGTTATACAATTAAATGCAACAATATGACTGTATATTGATTAGTGCAAGAATATAAAATTGTAAACAAAGCCTAAAATTAAATATGAACTGTTATATGTAAAGACACTCTAATTACAGTTTCCATTGTTGAACATTTTTTACAACAACACAGAAATCCCAAAATTATTTTTTTCTGTTATATATTGTCGTAAACTTGTACAAATTACAGTGTTAAATGCAACAATATGACTGTATATAGAAAAATGCAACAATATAAAAATGTAAACAAAGCCTGAATATAAATATTAACTGTAATATGTAAAAACACTCTAATTAGAGTTCCCATTGTTGAACTTTATTTTACAACAATAGAGCATTCCGAAAATAAGATTTTTCTGTTTTACATTGTCGTAAAATTGAATAAGTTATACCGTTAAATGCAACAATATCACTAAATTGATAAGCGTAACAATATAAGAGTGTAGACAAAGAATGAATAAAAATATGAACTGTAATATGTAAAGACACTCTATTTACAGTTCCCATTGTTGAACTTTATTTTACAACAATACAGCATTCCCAAAATTAGATTTTTCTATTATATGTTACATCTAGTATATGTAATATAAAATATGTTAAATCTATTTTATCTATTATATGTTAAAAAATTATTGTATTAAATGTCGTAAACTCTAATACGTTATAGCGTTAAATGCAACATTATGACTGTATATTGATAAGCGCAACAATATAAAAATGTAAACAAAGAATGAATATAAATATGAACTGTAATATGTAAAGACAATCTAATTACAGTTCACATTGTTGAACTTTATTTTACAACAATAAAGCATTCCCAAAATTAGATTTTTCTGTTATACATTCTCGTAAAATTGAATAAGTTATACCGTTAAATGCAACAATATCACTATATTGATAAGCGCAACAATATAAAAATGTAGACAAAGAATGAATATAAATATAAAGTGTAATATGTAAAGATACTCTAGTTATAGTTCCCATTGTTGAACTTTATTTTACAACAATACAGCATTCCCAAAATTAGATTTTTCTATTATACATTGTCGTAAACTTGAATATGTTATAGCGTTAAATGCAACAATATGACTGTATATTGATAAGCTCAACAATATAAAAATGTAAACAGAGAATGAATATAAATATGAATTGTAATATGTATAGACACTCTAAATACATTTCCCATTGTTGAACATTTTTTACAACAATACAGAAATCCCAAAATTAGATTTTTCTGTTATACATTGTCGTAAAATTGAATAAGTTATACCGTTAAATGCAACAATATCACTGTATATTGATAAGCGCAACAGTATTAAAATGTAGACAAAGAATGTATATAGATATGAACTGTAATATGTAAAGACACTCTAATTACAGTTTCCATTGTTGAACTTTATTTTACAATAATACAGCATTCCCAAAATTAGATTTTTCTGTTATACATTGTCGTAAAATTAAATATGTTAAAAAATTAAATGCAACAGTATGACTGTATATTAATAAGCGCAACAATATAAAAATGTAAACAACGAATGAATATAAATATGAACTGTAATATATAAAGAAACTCTAATTACAGTTCCCATTGTTGAACTTTATTTTACAACAATACAGCATTCCCAAATTAGATTTTTCTGTTATACATTGTCGTAAAATTGAATAAGTTATACCGTTAAATGCAACAATATCACTGTATATTGATTAGCGCAACAATATAAAAATGTAGACAAAGAATGAATATAAATATGAACTGTAATATGTAAAGACACTATAATTACAGGTCCCATTGATGAATTTTTTTACAACAATACAGAAATCCCAAAATTAGATTTTTCTGTTATACATTGTCGTAAAATTGAATAAGTTATACAATTAAATGCAACAATATGACTGTATATAGATAAGCGCAACAATATAAAAATGTAAACAAAGAATGAATATAAATATGAACTGTAATATGTAAAGACACTCTAATTACAGTTCCCATTGTTGAACTTTAATTTACAACAATACAGCATTCCCAAAATTAGATTTTTCTGCTATACATTGTCGTAAAATTAAATAAGTTATACTGTTAAATGCAACAATATCACTGTATATTGATAAGCGCAACAATATAAAAATATAAACAAAGAATGAATAGAGATATGAACTGTAATATGTAAAGGCACTCTAATTACAGTTTCCATTGTTGAACTTTATTTTACAATAATACAGCATTCCCAAAATTAGATTTTTCTATTATACATTGTCGTAAACTTGAATAAGTTATAGCTTTAATGCAACAATATCACTGTATATTGATAAGAGAAACAATATAAAAATGTAAACAAAGAGTGAATATAGATATGAACTGTAATATGTAAAGACACTCTAATTACATTTCACATTATTGAATTTTATTTTACAACAATACAGCATTCCCAAAATTAGATTTTTCTGTTATACATTGTCGTAAAATTGAATATGTTACACAATTAAATGTAACAATATGACTGTATATTGATAAGTGCAAGAATATAAAATTGTAAACAAAGCCTAAAATTAAATATGAACTTTTATATGTAAAGACACTCTAATTACAGTTCCCATTGTTGAACATTTTTTACAACAATACAGAAATCCCAAAATTAGATTTTTCTTTTATATATTGTCGTAAAATTGTACAAGTTACAGTGTTAAATGCAACAATATGACTGTATATAGAAAAGTGCAACAATATAAAAATGTAAACAAAGCCTGAATATAAATATTAACTGTAATATGTAAAAACACTCTAATTACAGTTCCCATTGTTGAACTTTATTTTACAACAATACAGCATTCCCAAAATTAGATTTTTCTGCTATACATTGTCGTAAAATTGAATAAGTTATACCGTTAAATGCAACAATATCACTATATTGATAAGTGCAACAATATAAAAATGTAGACAAAGAATGAATATAAATATGAAGTGTAATATGCAAAGATACTCTAGTTATAGTTCCCATTGTTGAACTTTATTTAAGAATAATACAGCATTCCCAAAATTAGATTTTTCTGTTATACATTGTCATAAAATTGAATATGTTATAGCTTTAATGCAACAATATCACTGTATATTGATAAGCGGAACAATATAAAAATGTAAACAAAGAATGAATATAGATATGAACTGTAATATGTAAAGACACTCTAATTACAGTTTCCATTGTTGAACTTTATTTTACAATAATACAGCATTCCCAAAATTAGATTTTTCTATTATACATTGTCGTAAACTTGAATAAGTTAAAGCTTTAATGCAACAATATCACTGTATATTGATAAGCGCAACAATATAAAAATGTAAACAAAGAATGAATATAGATATGAACTGTAATATGTAAAGAAACTCTAATTACATTTCACATTGTTGAATTTTATTTTACAACAATACAGAATTCCCAAAAATAGATTTTTCTGTTATACATTGTCGTAAAATTGAATATGTTATACAATTAAATGCAACAATATGACTGTATATTGATAAGTGCAAGAATATAAAATTGTAAACTGTTGTGTCGATATATTTGAAGAAAGCAGTAGACTGTATAATCACTTTTCACACAATTTAATAACACGTTTCACAAATAAAATCCGCTGAGGGAACACAATGCACACATCGTCGAGATTCACAGACTCAACTATAAAGTAAACATAAAAGAACAATAATATCCCTGCGCAGAGGGAAAAACACATATTATCCCTACGCAGAGGGAAAAGCACTGGGATAAAAAGCAGACGATTTTTTAATTAAACATACTCCCGGCCTTGAAAGCCGAAAGTGTTTCAAAAATTTTACTATAAAGGTAATTTACACAACTTAGTTATTGGCCTTTTTAATTCACTATTTTCAGTTTTCAGGGTAACTACACGAACCTTTTTATCAGATCCAGGGTGAGTTTCGATCACTCTAGCTAATTTCCATTGTAAAGGGGAGAGACCTTCATTTTTTATTATAACTAAATCACCTATTTTAATATTAGGCTCTTCTTTAAACCATTTTACTCTTTGTTGTAGGGTCGAAAGGTACTCATTGCTCCATCTTTTCCAAAAGTGTTGTTGTATTTTCTGCACTAATTGCCACCTGGTCAATCTTGATGCAGGTACCTCTTAAATATCTACTTCTGGTACTGAAGTAAGAGGAGCACCAATTAAAAAATGACCAGGGGTTAAGGCCTGTAAATCATTAGGATCTGAACTTAAAGGACAAAGGGGTCTAGAATTTATACATGCTTCGATTTGAGCTAAAAGAGTTGAAAGTTCTTCAAATGTCAAAACTGAATTGCCAACGGTTCTTTTTAAATGAAATTTCATCGACTTAATACCAGCCTCCCAAAGACCTCCAAAGTGAGGGGATGAGGGTGGATTGAAATGCCAGTTTATTTCTTCCGAACTTAAGTATTTTGTCACTTCTTCATTATGCTGAGAAGAAGCCACAAATTTATACAATTCTTTCAACTCCTTGCTCTCACCGACAAAATTTTTGGCACAATCACTTACAATTTCTTTTGGCTTTCCTCGTTTGGATATAAATCGCTTCAGACAAGCTAAAAGAGCCTGAGTAGATAAGTCAGTCACTAATTCAATGTGAATTGCATGAGTAGAAAAACATATAAATAATGAAATATAACACTTAAAAGATTTTGAACCTCTACCTTTTTTAAATTTACACAATATAGGTCCTGCATAGTCAATTCCTGTAATAAGGAACGGACGGGTAGGTTGCACTCTAGTTGTAGGTAAATCAGCCATGATTTGTTTAGCTGTAGAAGCAGAAGCACGAGCACAGATTTCACAATTCCTTACAAACTTTCTTACAGCACTTCGTCCACTTAAAATCCAAAATTTCTGTCTGATAACACACAATAATAGCTGAGGGGCAGCATGAAAATGAGATAAGTGAAAATATCTGATAATCAACACTGTCACTGGATGATTTTTTGGTAACAATATTGGATGGATCTGTTCTTGTGTGAGATTTGAATGACGAAGACGTCCTCCAACTCTGAGTATTCCTTCTTTATCAAGGAATGGAGAAAGATTAATCAGTTTGCTATTGCGAGGTAAACACTTACCAGAAGTCATACATTTAATGTCATCAGGAAATGATGACTCTTGCACTTGTTTAATTATCACCTTTAAGGCACTCTGAATTTCTGTATGTGTAAGAAAGCCGAAGTTTCTTTTTGAAACAGGTAAACGAGAATTCGTAAGAAATCTCAAACACCAAGCAATAACACGTTTTAGCTTAGTAAATGATGATATATTTGAGAGAATAGGCATTTCCACACTTAATTGGGCTGTAGCACAAAAATAATTTTTCCTTTGTTCTAATAAAGCTTCGTCACAGAAAACACTCCCTAATTGTGATTTTGGAGAAGTGAAAGATGGATCACTGAGCCAACTAGGGCCATTCCACCACAGATCATGCAATGATAATTCTGAGGGTGATAGACCTCTTGATGCACAATCTGCTGGATTCTCCTTTCCCTTTATATGATGCCAGCACTCAGACGGAACAAGTTGCTGTATTTCAGAAACACGATTTGCAACAAAAGTTTGCCATCTTCTTGATTCGGTTGATAGCCAAGAAAGAACTATTGTTGAATCCGTCCAACAATTAATTTTAGAGATGTTCAAGCACAATGAATCTAGAACAGTTTTTACCAAACGGGCTGACAGCAGGGCGGCACTCAATTCTAATTTAGGTAAAGTTATTGTTTTTAAAGGTGCAACTCTTGTTTTTGCTGCTAATATTCTAACTGATACAGTCGAATCATTTGATAAGGATCTTAAGTAAACAACTGCACCATATGCCACTAAGGAAGCGTCACTAAATGAATGAATTTCAAATTTCTTAGCTGAAGGAATAATTGCTAAACGAGGCACAGTAATTGATGTTAAACATCCGAGTTCTTCCCGAATTTTTATCCATCTATTTTTAATTAGAAGTGGAACAGGATCGTCCCATGCCAGATTACGTTTCCATAATTCCTGAAGTAGAATTTTTGCAGAAATTATAAAGGGGGAGATCCAACCATGTGGATCGAAAAATTTTGCTATATATGACAATATGGATCTCTTTGTGACTTCTTTTAATGTTGGTTCTATGGTGACACTAATTTTAAAGACATCGCGATTTGAGTCCCATTTTAATCCTAACACCTTTATTGAGTTATCGTTTTCAATTGATAAATCTGATTTAGACTGAATAAAATTTTCAGGAATGTTTTTTAGTACACTAATGTCATTCGAGGCCCACTTGCGTAACTCAAATCCGCCTCTTTTCATTAATTCTTGTAACTCTGATATTAATTTTATAGCTTCTTCGGGAGATGATGCACCTGTAATTAAATCGTCTACGTAAAAATCACGTAATACAACATTTGACGCTAATGGAAAATTTAATTTTTCATCCAACGCTAATTTCTGTAGAACTTTAGTAGCTAAATATGGGCTAGACGTTAGTCCGTATGTAACTGTAGTAAGACGATAATCACTTATATCATCGGAAAATTTATCCTTCCAGAGAATTCTTCGAAAATTTTGATCTTCAGGAAATATTTTAATTTGACGAAACATTTTGCAATGTCAGCATTAATAGCTATAGCGTGTGTGCGGAATCTTAACAAAATAAAAAATAACTCTTGTTGAACTCTAGGACCTACAATTAAATTTTCATTAAGAGAAACATTATTTATAGTTTTTGCGCTACCGTCAAACACAACTCTAAGACGGGTTGTTGTACTAGATTCCTTGATTACTGGATGATGTGGCAGATAATAAATTTCATTAACGGGTTTTTGAATTTCACTCTTTGGTATTTTCTCCATGTGTCCCATTTCAAGATATTCATTCATAAATATGCAATAATTTTCATACAAATCGGGCTCTCTATTAAATCGTTTTTCTAAATTTAGAAATCTTTTCATAGCTAACGATTTTGATTCCCCTAATTCTTTACATTGCTTTTTAAATGGCAAACGCACAATATATCTTCCATTAGTATCACGTGAATGAGTTGTATCAAAAATCTCCTCACAATATTTTTCTTCATTTGTGTATATTTCTTTTGAGGGGATGTTTTCTAACTCCCAGAATCTTTTTACATAATCTGTTTCAACATTTGCAAAATTAACTATAATATTTGGTTTATTTTCTGAAAATGTATTACTATCTCCTGTTATTAACCATCCATAATCTGAATTTACTGTAAAAGGAAGTCCTGGTTTTCCAAATATTTTTTCTCCTCTAATTATAGATAATGATAATGACACGCCAAATAATAAGTCTATTGGTCCCGGTTCATTCCACTTAGGGTCAGCTAGTGTTATGTTCTTTAAATGACTGAATGCATTAATATCATATGATACAACTGGTTGATTACTCGTTATCTTTTTCAAAATATAAAAAGTACCTAATCGTGTGTTTTGTTTATCAAAATGTGGAGAAAATTCCAATCTTACAACGCCACGTGTCTCTTCGGAGTATCCCATTCCCAAGCATTTAATCTGTAAATTAGCAGAATTTCTTTTTATACCTAATAATTGTATTGCTCGCTCACTTATAAAATTGTTAGTACTTCCGACATCTATCATACACCTCAATAATTTATTGCCTCCATAATTATCTTTCACATTAACTAGCGCAGTTGCAAGTATGCCAAATGATTTTGAGTTTATTTCCCCAAGGCATGAATTTATGGACATATTTGTATTATTAGATGATTCAGGAGCAGTCTCACTAGTATGATACGAGGACTGAGGCGTTACTTGGTTTTTTATATCTGGATAGTTAATTTCTCGTCTTTCATAGTGTAATAAGCTATTATGACTCTTCAAATTACATTTTGAACAAACTCTTTTTGACTGACAATTGGTTAATTTATGGTCAGCAGATAAACATGCAAAACAAAGATTTTTATTTTTTACAAATTGCACTCTTTCACGAACAGATAATTTTAGAAACTCACTACCTTTAGGTATTTTATGACTTGGTGAAGAACAATATTTACATTTACTATTATTAACAGAAGCACTCATCGCAGTTAATTTAGGATAATTGTTTTTCTTATAAATACTATTTCCTTTAGCAGATTGTAATGAACGGGCATAATCTTTCAGAAAATTTATTAATTGATCTAACGTTGGAAGTTCGTCGTTTTTTAACTGCCGTTCCCACCACAGTTTAATATTAGAGTCAAGTTTTTGCAAAAGTAAATAAATCAACAAAGTTTCTGAAAAGCCACTTACCTTCTGATCCAAGATTTCGAAAGATCGAACACATTCATTCGTCATATCCACTAAATTAAGTATTGCTGCCGGTGAATCGCCTTGCACGAATGGAAAATTTAATAATCTTCTAATGTGAGAATATACTAATTCTCTTTTATTTGAAAACCGTTCCGTTAATAATTGCCATGCTACATCGTATTTCGAATCTTCAATAGGTATTGATTTTATAATTTTTAACGCGTCTCCATGACACGATAATTTTAAATATTGCAGTTTCTGAGCAGGCGATAAATTAGCATTTTCGTGTATACTTGCTGTAAACAAATCTTTGAAGCTTAACCATTCATGAATATTTCCACTGAAAGATGGTAAAGAAAGTTTAAGTAATTTCATTTCACTCACCTCCTTTTTTGGATTGTCCGTATTTATTTTTCTAGCATTAATTGCTTGTTCAATTTTTACCGTTAATTCATCTAAGATGTCTTGTTGTTCATCCTTCTCTTCTATAAATAAATCAATGTCTTTTTCTTCACATGCATAAAAAATCGATTTAAATAAATTCTTTAACTCTTCATCTAATTTTTCAATTTCTTTTTTAAGTAACTGAATTTGTTCTAAGTCGCACACACTCAAATCAGTTTTGAAGAATTTATTTTTCACTCTTGTAATTGAAGATTTTAAAACTTTTTTATCAGTCAATATTTTCTTATCCATTTTTTTTCAGGCGTTATTCTATTAACTTTTTTACTTAAATTTCGCAATACTTCGGACTCGATTGCAACCAAAATGTTGTGTCGATATATTTTAATGAAAGCAGTAGACTGTATAATCATTTTTCACACAATTTAATAACACATTTCACAAATAAAATCCGCTGAGGGAACACAATGCACATATCGTCGAGAATTCACAAACTCAACTATAAGGTAAACATAAAAGAACAATAATGTCCCTGCGCAGAGGGAAAAACACATATTATCCCTACGCAGAGGAAAAAGCACTGGGATAAAAAGCAGACGATTTTTTAATTAAACAGTGGTCTATGTGGAAAATCGTTTGTGGTTTTACTTTGCATTATTTGAAGAAGTTATTGAATGAAATGAGAACGAATTTCTGAGGTTTCCTGAAACATGCTTTCTGCAGAACAGGTAGAGCAAGGTATTCGTTATATGTTTACATTTCGTATAGTGTCATATGTAAGAATCCTCTTTACAAAAGCAAAAAAGTGTTTACCTTTTAAGAGGAGCTTATAATTTCAGCTAAGTGGGAAGGCCTACCAAATAGTTTAAGCTCAACAGGCTCCCACCTAAGGGGAGCTTATAATCGAGGTTTAGAAAAATTATTGAAAAACCTTTTTTTAACATTTTCCAAAAAGTTGAAGTGTGTTTATGCTTTTGGTTTGTCAGGCCGTCTGTCCATGCTCTAATTCTCATAAATATACTCAAACTAGCATGAAATTTTTAGACGTTATTGACGTTTACTGTAGCACGAACATCAGTGAAAATAAAGCTTGTATCATGATTACTTTATTTACAGGGACAGTAAAGTTTTCCGTTACATGACGGCCAATAGGGAAATATCGTTTCAAATGAATTTTAAAAATTTTACAGCTTGTCAAACATATTCAAATTTATACGCATCTGCATAGTTCACTAAAATATGTATTCTGTAAAATATATAGTGAAAAGAATAGTTATTATTCATTTATAGGACCAGAGAAAAGAATTCCATTACATGATGAAGAGGAAGGATTGTTTGCGGGACATTTGAATTATGGTAAACAATTGAATACATAAAAGAGTTGATATACGTCAGACCTTCAAGGTTATCTGAACGAAAATGCTCACCGGCTGTCCTGCTTAGTTAGCTTAAACGGTAAAGCATTGGCCTTGTAAGCCAATTATCTGGGTTCGGTTCCCAACCTAGGCAATTTTTTGCTCAGTTGGAAATATTTAATTCGTATGATAACTTTACTAATCAGTTGATTGTGTTAAAAATGCGATAAAAATTTCGTTGAAAGGGCTTATCCGAAATGCGCCACAAGATAGCAGGTGGTGCCATCTATTGAACAGTTAAAAATCATCTGTATTTATCAAAAGCGGGAAAATACGATTCTCACGGGGATTCAATCTCATAACCTCCTGTTTGGGAGATCGTCGCTCTAGCTGTTACGCCAAAGTGTTCTTGAGCAGAAATAATTTTAAATGTATGTAGCGGATTTTACTGTGTGTTTGTATTGTACATTTTTCGATGTTGTTTTAATTCTTGCAAGTTTTCATTAATAATGCTCATTTATTAATTTCGTTTCCCTATGATTAAAGAGAATAATTATAATATTGCTTGATTAATTTAATTTATTAGAGAAATTTTGTTGGCTTAATGAATGATTAAAATATGATCTGGTTAATTTGCTCACAACAAATTGAATATTAGGAATAAAAGTTTAGGGATAAAATATTATTGCATATCGGGGATTAAAATTTCCCCAATGTACACTTCAAAATTCATTATTTTAATTTACATATTGGGGAAATTTTTATCACTCTGCGTAGATGGTTAAAATTTTAATATTTTACATTTTATAGAGGGGAGACGGATCAATTATGTACCTTTTTTTTATTTGATTTTCATAATAATATATTTCTTCAATGAAAAGAAGATCCTCGTGTTTTGAAATTTTACTATCCATTTATTTATTTATTTGAATATTTTTGTAGAGCACAGGAAATATATTCCTTTAGATGTAAATTTTAATGAACAATGCAAATAAATAAACAAGTTGAATGTAGATTCTGCCATTGCAGAATTCTGTTTCGCCTCCGATTACAAAAAAAAAAAAAAGAAAAAAAATCGATACAGGTTTTTTTAGAAGGGCGACGACCTCGTTTAGATTGCAATGAACTAACTTCATTTTTCTTGTGTTTATAAACATAATAGCAAACAGAACGGCGTGAAATACCCAATTGAATAGCAATTTCTCTCTGAGACATTGGAATTGCGGAATAATAAACAGATACAATTTGACTTGCTGCTTCTTCATTGACTAGATTCATCAAAAACGGATTTTTTTCTTTAGTTTAAACGCCTTTTTATAGACTGTAAGTAAAAGAAAATGCATTTTAACAATAAAACGAGTGGAATCCAATCGAATTCGATGAATGAAATGTTTAAAAGACCCGATCAATTTGGTTTAAAAAAAGCAAAAGTACATTATTGAATCAATATATAATAAATATATTTACAAACTAAATGTCAAGTTTGCCAGTTACAATTTTGCATGCAAATATTCGCACATCTTCAGTTAAAATTGTAATCTGAGTGCCGGCGAAGTCCAGAAATTTTATTTTATATGCACTCACAGAAAAATAGTTTTATTTAAAAAAAAACTAATTTTATTTTTACTGCGACATTATTTTCACTAACTGAAGTCATCTGAAAGTAAAATCCCATTCTCAGTGTCCATAATGAAAAGACATATTGAAATGTAATATCGGGTACTACCAGGTTATCCCGTCGACCAAAAAATTATCGCCAAACTATGAGATTAAATGCCAATAATGGATTATCGTGAATATCACATTCAATGACATTAAGTGCGATTCATTTGTTTAAAATGTCATTAAGTGATTTTTATTTCGACTTTTTATTAATATTTTTATTAATATTCTACTAATTATTTGTTTTTTCGTTATTTAAAATAAAAATTATGTCAATATGTATAATTTGGCTATTAGTTTGGCGATTTGTATAGTTTGGCGAAATTGGTCGACGGGATAACAGAGTAGTACCTAATATCGTTATGAGTAAAAATGCGATGTTTTAAATAGTGACATCATTTTCTCTTCAAATG
Organism: Maratus speculifer; assembly: GCA_964019185.1. Lineage (NCBI taxonomy): Eukaryota > Metazoa > Arthropoda > Arachnida > Araneae > Salticidae > Maratus > Maratus speculifer. The sequence continues at coordinate 358,976,874 of OZ025296.1, forward strand.
TTTTTTAAAAGTTACTGTTATTAGTAATATGAAAAAGGCATCCGTAATAATATTGTAATTCCCATTTATATGGTTGCTGAATGACATCATTTTCTTCATTTGAAAATTTTTTTATTTTGCTTTAGACATTAATTTTTATCATCAATTATTTTCTGTTATTTTATTTACATTATTAATATTATTTCTCAGTAAATATATTTTTTACCTCAATTGGTGCATAATTATACGCAATCATTTTGGAAAATAAATTTTTATTATCGAGAGAAAAGCTAAACTGAATTGCCTCCATTTTGAAGAAATACCGTAAAAAACATTTAAAATTAAAAATAAAATATAAAAATGGAAATAAATTAAAAAATAGTTATAATGGGCACTGTTGGATAAAGCGTTCAAAAGATGTTATTTTAACACCCCAGCTTTCTAAAATACAATGCGGACGCCTATTACTACTAAAAAATATAAAATTAAAAAAAAGAAATAAACTTCTTCAGCACTAATAATTCATTTACCGGTAAACCTTATACCTTTTTCCATAAGAATTTTTTAAAACATTAGAAAATACAATTTCTTTTCACGTTACATCACATGCCAAAAAAAATGTCACGAGCATTAAAGGTGAAAAGATAAAAGAAATAAAATGAAAAAACATGGACAATAGGTTTAACAGGCACAACTACAAAATAAATTAAAAAAAATAATTATCAAAATCGGTTGAGTAGAAAATTCAGGGGTGATGACAGGACATTTTTTAGTTTGTCTGAAAGAAATAGCATCGAAGACTAAAAAAATAGTTAAAATGGGCACAACTACAAATAAATAGCTTTCATTTAAAAAAATAATTATCAAAATCGGTTGAGTAGAAAATTCAGGGGTGATGACACGACATTTTTTAGCTTGTCTGAAAGAAATAGTATCAAAAGCCTAAAAAAAAAAAAAAACTAATCTCATTTTTACTATGACATTATTTTCAGTAACTGAAGTCATCTGAAAGTAAAATCTCAATCTCAGTGTCTATAATGAAAAGAAATATTGAAATGTAATATCGTTATGAGTAAAAATGCGATGTTTTAAATAGTGACGTCATTTTCTCTTCAAATATTTTTTAAAAGTTACTGTTATTAGTAATATGAAAAAGGCGTCCGTAATAATATTGTAAATTCATTTTATCTGGTTGCTGAATGCCATCATTTTCCTCATTTGAAATATTTCTTACTTTGCTTTAGACATTAATTTTTATCATAAATTATTTTCTGTTATTTTATTTACATTATTAATATTATTTCTCAGTAAATATATTTTTTTACCTCAATTAGTGCATATATGAAATCATTTTATTGTGGTTAAATTTTACGAAAACAATTAACTTTTTTCTTTTAAATGCGAGGACATGTTCACTGATGAAATAAAGTTTCTGATTTGTGGAAAGTAATAATGGAAAATAAATTTTTATTATCGAGAGAAAACCTAAACTAAGTTGCCACCATTTTGAAGAAATATCGTAAAAAAGCATTTAAAATTAAAAATAAAATATAAAAATGGAAATAAATTAAAAAATAGCTAAAATGGGCACAACTACAAATAAATAGCTTTCATTTAAAAAAAATAATTACCAAAATCGGTTCAGTAGAAAATTCAGGGCTGATGACACGACATTTTTAGCTTGTCTGAAAGAAATAGCATCGGAGGCTAATAAATAAAAATATAAATAAACATTTCTAAAAACTTTAAGAAATAAAATAATAAAAAAAGAAACTAATGCAGAAACAATGGCTACACATATTTCAGTAATTTATGATTGTGACAGGAATAACATATACAACATGTTATCTGCTTGCTAAAATCGCAAGATTTGAGGAGGTACAAAAGGTCTCCTCTTGGCAAACAGCTATTTTCTTAAAATGCATTTAAATCTAGCCGAAAGTGGCGAAATATTTCGTTAAATATTTGTGAGTTTATGTTTCGATAAAAATCACGTGATTTAAATACGAAATTATTGTCAAAGACGACGAAATACAGCTCAAGGATTGTTTAATCGTCAAAATTAAAAGTTTTATTTCTGACTGTATTTTTACAACATTGATAATTTTATAGGACTCGGACTTATTTTTCGTTAAAGGGAAAAAAAAGAAAGATTTGATTACATTAAAATGTAATAGATAAAATTACACAGTATTCACAATATATTGTTTAATGGTTTTATAAATTGTAAATGGCATTAAAAAAATTCAGAATTGCCAATGAAGTATTTTATACAGTAATCAATTACATTGTTGAAATAGTCATTACTGACAATGTATTAACAACCATTAATGTCACATGATTAGTGACACACTTTACTATAAGAATCAGGCTTACAGTATTAAAATATTACTTCATCTTTTTTCCTTATTACAAAATTTGAGCATAATAAAAAAAAGAAGTAGGAAATTGCTCGTGAAGCGTAGTAAATGAGGTGTGTTCGTACGATAACGAAATTTTAAAAATATCAATCTCATAAAATTGTAAATAGTAAATTTTAATTAAAATGGCACCAAACAATATTCTCCCTATACTCATTATGTAATGGAATACTTTGGTGTGGTCTTGTAAATCAATAACAAATGTTCTTTGCTCCACAGATTATGCAAAATGTATATTATAATACGTACTTTATAGATGCATATCAATATTATTACGTTCGAATGAGTGTAACACAATTAAAATGGATTTGGAACGTTTTTCCCCATTGACCGTAATGTAACGGAATACTTTTGATTGTCCCTGTAATTGATCTATGCATCCGATTCTCATAAAATTTGAAAGGACTCGACAAAATTATGTAATGATTATATATTTTATATTTCAAAGATTCAGTTGGGTAGTTTTTGAGGACGGACTGAACGACAACCATAGGTGTTATGTATTTACATAATTACGAAAGCGCCTAAAACAAATTCCAATTACAGTGAATTTTTTAAAACTGTCCAATTTAATCCGTTGAAAATAGTAAGAATAATTTTAAAGACTACACTTTTATAAGAATTCGTGTTTATTTTCAAAATCCCACCAACGCTTTGTTTCACCTTAAATTGCCGATGTTGATGGCTCTGTATTAGCCGTTGCCGCAGAAATCTTGTGTTGCTCGAAGAACGGAAAATTACTAATAAAAAAAAGAAATGTGCCACCTTCGCAGAAAAATATAATGGGCATGTAAAAATCAGTGCAATTCGGTATCTATGAAATTAATTTTATTAAATAATCTTTCATTAAAATAACGAGAAACATTATTAATCTTTTCACATTTTTAACATTTATTTAAATTGATTAAAGCTTTATTTTATATTTATTAAATTGACCAACCCGACGTTGCCTGGTTCACAAATTGCGAAAACTATCTCAAAAACTAGAAAAATGTCAAAAACGTTGAACGAATTAAAATTGGTGCTGCCATCTGTGGACTGTAAGATGAGATTATTGCTGTTATGGTTGTTGAAAGTTGGCTGTTTGTTTGGGTCATCAGTGGATCTAGGGATCTCATGATCAAAAGCCAAGAACGTTATTTTATTTTATTAACCCTTTCGGGCACACTGTGCCCGTTCTGGACACATCTAATTTTAATTCCAAATATGCAAACGGCACCAATAATATTTAGTAAAGTTTTCCTTTTAGAATGAAAGATAAATTAAGGATTTATAATATCTATAAAATTAGTTTGCGAATTCCTGTGTCAGTCAATAATTTCGCGTTTTAGTAAGATAATTTGTCTATGCCCGAAAGGGTTAAAAATATGCTATCATTTTTATGATAAAGGTCTTTTAAAAATTTCATAAAAGAAATCGTGAAACTATTATATGGTTAAAAAGAATGATAGTCAAAATATGAACCATTTCCAACCAATCTTTATAAAATGTTCCATTAAAATGTGTATTTTTCTCCAAAATAATATACAAGGTGGTCATAAAAAAACTTTGCCGGTATATAGAGCTGTAGCGGCCAGTCCATTCAACCGATCGAGGTGAAATTTCAGATATAGCTATTCAGAGGTATGAGCTCGAGATTCTCTGAACGGCAAAAAAATTGCGCTCACGGTTACAGTTATAGTTACAGAAACTCAAAAATTTCCAATGGCAACACCCATTTTTTTCATTGCAAAATGTTCAGCGCATGCGAAAATCCAAAACAGCGTTGAAACGCTATGGTTATTGCAATAAACAGAAGCGTTATGCTCCCACAAAATCAGCTCTACGAACGGCACCCAAAAAACACGACCAAGGTGCACGAAGAAATTTGAATATGACAGAGACAAAATACTAATCACGGAACATCGTTTGCCACATAGTCAGTGTAGAAAACGGATAAAAAGTAGGGTAGGAATGTTAGTTCTTCAGTCGCAGCTCGCCGATGCAAACATAATGACTTCGTTCGTGGTGAGTTGGTAAAACTATTATTAAAATGAGATGAATGCTGCGAAAACCTGGCATATTTACTGTCGAAACCATCGCCAAATGCGTGGCCTGTGCATTTCACAAGCTCTTCGTGATTTAGTTATGAAATTCGAAGAAATTGGCTGCAACTGTGATAGTCTGTGATCCGGACGACCAAATGTTCCTGAGGATACTGTTATGGAAGTGCATCACATAGCGATCAGAGAACGCATAAAACTATAAAAGGTGCATCTCGTGTATTTGATATACCAAAATCAACAGTCTTAATGTTACTGCGCTCTGTAATGTTTCTTTACCAGCATGTTTCTTTACCAGCATTCTTTTACCACCATTCTTTACTCATGTTTCTTTACCAGCACCAGCGCGCCCAGATGTTGGAAGTGAGAGACCATCAACAACATACAGACTTTGTTAATGAATTTCTTCTTCGCATATTATGAACGGACGAGGCACATTTCATCTTAACGGGTAACGTCAATGGCCTCCGCGATCCCACGACCTCACTCCTATGGATTTCAGGTTCTGGGGATATCTAAAATCTAGAGTGTGCATGTGCAATCAGCAAACTTTGCTGGATTTGAAAGATTCTACCAAACGTGAGATTGCAAACATCCCTCGTGCGATGTAACGTTCGGCTGTATTGTCCACAGTCGACACCATGCAATGTGTAACTGCCTATGATGGCACCCATGTGGAAAATGTGTAATCAAAATAAAAGTTTTCTCCGATCTGTGTTGCAATCAGAGATTAGTATACAGACTCTGTGTCATGTGCATATTTACTCCTTGCGCCCCAATCGTGTTTCTTATCGGGGGGGGGGGGGAGGATTTGCAGAACAGTTTTTTGTGTGTGCATAACGTGTCCGTTTCTTGCTATACAAGTACGGTTCCAACGCTCTTTAGGGTTTTCGCATGAGCTGAGCATTTTACGATGAAAAAAGGGTGTTTCCATTAGAAAATTTCGAGTTTCTGTAACTATAACCGTAACCGTGAGCGCGATTTTGTTGCCGTTCAGAGAATCTCGAGCCCATGCCTCTGAATAGCTATATCTAAAATTTCACCTCGATCGATTGAACAGACTGGCCGCTAGAGCTCCATTTACTGGCAAAGTTTTTTTATGATCACCCTGTACATTTTTATTCTAAGAAAGTTTATGTTATTTTACAGTTTGAAGTATAAATAGAGCAGCTAATTTCAGTAGTCTAAAATATAAAATTCGTCATATCCACCTGCCTTTTGTTTATTATATTTCCAAAATAACGTAATATTTGCTTAAGAAAAAAAATTACCAAGTTTTTTATTTTATTTTTCGTTTTACGTGGAAATCTGGTTTAGAGAAGTTATAACGTAAGATTCAATTTTCCAAAAATTCGCCAAACATTTTTGTATTCATTTTTTACTTTTTTACGTGGAAATATTTCAATTTTAGTCTCCAAAGGATTTTGGGATATTTTGGCAGAATAATAGAAATATATTTTATTTATTTAATCAATCATGATTCTGTCGATAATTATTATCGATAATTAAATAGTTCTCTGTGATTTATATCTTTTTCTGAAAATACGTGTTTCACATTTTATTTGCAAAAATGCGTCCCTGATTGGCGATTCAAGCGCTTGAATACGCCACCTGGTGAAAAAAAGATGTAACTTCTCGTTTCAGAATAATTCCGTGAAATCCCATTGCGTTACATGTATTTTAAAGTCGTTCAGAATAATTATCGTTTTGCATAATTTCAGATTTCCTGTCACATTTGTGTTCTGTCTTATATTGCAAAGTAAAAGTTATCCGAATTTGAATGTTTAAAGCTTTCAAATTCCTTTACAATAAACAATTATTTCAATGGCACTTTAACATTAGTTAAAGGGAAATTAAAGGGACAGTTTTCCTGAACCGAAAGCTGCAAGCAGTGCCTCTGAAAGTGTACGACAAAGTGTAATTTGTGTGGCCTAGTAAAGAATTCGCTTCACTCCTCCTAATAATAAATATGTCTCATCATCTATATAATAAAAGTATAAGTCACATGACTGTCATGAACACTTCCGGACTTACCCACTTCACTCTTTATACGTTATGCAGCCAGTTTCATGTTATCCAGCTCAGGTGATAAGTCGCGAAATTATTGTACAGTTTATTGCTATTATAAGCGCATTTGGCTGTCATTAACAGTTTGTCATGATGACCACTTCGCCTTTCATAGGCCAAGCGGCCAGCTTTAATCAAAATTATTTCTCCGGATAAAGCTGCATAATAACTTTTATGAATAACTTTTATGAATAACTTTTAGAGAGATCTCTTGAAAAAATATTATTTAATATGATGAATGACATTAAATATAAAAATAATATTTAATGAGATGAATTACATTGAAGTAGATGTATATATTTTGATATTACTTCAGTGAAACTTAAATTAACTTCCCAAAATCTGTTTCCACCAAAGCAAATAAAAAAAAAAGATTCATTCTCCAATGATTGAAAAAAAAATTTATTTATGGAGGTAATAATTCATATAGCAAGTTCTCTAACAATCAATCATGCCATACAAAAGTAATTCGAGCACGTAATCCAATCAAACTTTAGTTTCATTCTGCTAAGTGAAATACTATACAACTCAACTTTCAAAACGTTTTCTTGACAAAGTGAAATGTATATAAGCCAACGCGCATAATATTTAATATACAATTAAATGACTGGCATTAACGATATTTTGGTTTAATGTAAGTGTACATGTCATTAAAGGCCTTTTACAGATAAAGTTAGTGACCAAATCCTAATAAAAAATCCTTAAAATAATGCAACACCAAGGTTTCTGTAAATGTTATTGATAATTATTAATATTTAAAGTTGCTAAAATGCTTTTTGAGGAAGATTATTCGATAATGATTCATTTTAATAAAATCCGACAATTTATCGTAATTATTGTACTACTTCTGATTTTTTTCTTTTTTAATTTTGAGATGCGATCATTCTGGAAAATAGAATTCCTCTGTGGAGGGGGGGGGCTTACTGATAATTATTAATTTTTGTGCTCAGAGTGTATATTTAAGAGGGTTTGGGACACATTTAACGAGTAATTTTTACTTACTCCGTTATTATTATTATTTTTTTGTGGTTGATTACATTTTTTGTACACAAAATCGTGTTATAAAACTTCTTGTAATTAAAATAAATATATAAATAAATTTAAATTTTATTAACCGTTTAAACGCTAATGTTTCCAAATGGGAACATTGCATTATTTGTAATATAAAACATATTTCCCAACATAATAACGATGGTCTTTTTTTCTATAAAATATAAGGTTGATTTGAACTTTTGAAAAAAAAAAATATTTATGTTAAAGCATTTACCACAGGCATAATAAAAATGTAAATTCATTATTTTTCATAAAAAGTATATTATTTGCTTTTATCGTTTTCTCTATATTACTTGCATTTAACCGCTAGGAAACTAAATGATTTTGGAATTCGAAAAAATACTCAAGAACAATACACAATAGGATATAGCGGCAAATAATTTGTTATATTTGTATAGGTTGCCAATCAATATTCATGCTCTAAAATGCGAACATTAAAATGAAAACAGCCTAGACACTGCAGAAATATATTTTTCGTTATTTTCTAAATTTGTATGCATAAATTAAAACATTTGAAGCTGTAGTATAGGAAAAACAAAATTACTTCATTGCGATATTAATTCGGCGTCTAAATGGTTAAATAAGTGGGGTAACTTATAAACATTATATCTCTAAATATTATCTCTATAAATACATATTTTTTAAATTTACATAAAGAGAAATAAAGACTCATTTATTTTGATATGCGGTTTGTGAAATGACCAATCCATTTAATAGATATTTGGTTTCAGTTTTAACATTTTTGTTCCCTTTCCTTTGATATGTAACATAGTAATTTAAACCAAATTTGTTTCACGAACTTATGATTTTTATTAATGGAAACAACTTACTATCTATAAAAGATTATCTTTAATGCAAACAAAACTATCAATTTGATCCGATTTTAATCTGCAATTGCTATACGAATCCTGTGAAATTTCTTTAATTACAGGTATATTCCTTCACATTTTCTTAACCTTTTCACTATAGTTCGAACTATAAACTCTGCTTAAAATCGTAAAAATCTTCTGTCTGTTAACCCCTTGGGGACGAGCGACATGTATATGTGTCGCAAAAAGGCTTAGGAATCAGTGGCGCCAACTTTAGAAAAATATTGGCTGGGCTCAAAAATTTTTTTAACAAATACATAAATATTGGGTGGGCTCAATTAATAATGGGAGGACAGAGATATCAAATTATTGGGTGGGCTCGCGCCCCATGGGCCCATATAAGTTGGCGCCACTGTTAGGAATCCTTCTTTACCCCTACCAGTAAAATTTTACTGTAAAACTTGCCTCATTTAATCGGAGCATTTTCTCTATTTTAAAAGGAACAAATTTATGATTTTAAAAACCGGTGGCAAAAAATTAAAAATTTCGTAAAAGGCTACCGTCGCGAAGGTGTTAAACCACTACCTCCTCCATATTACATACCTCTTGCATTTGGTTCAAAAATGGATGTCATCAAGGTTGATAGATGTTTGGGATATGATATTGCTTTATTTACATGAATCACATCACCATAGACGTTAATTTTCAAGCTATATTTTCAGCAATTAAGGATTAAAAAAAAAACAGGTTGTTCATTTTCAAAGAAGTAAATGTATTCTCTATTAACTGCCATGCTGTTGTGCGCCTCACTGCTGTTCATTTAACAAAATACAGGAGAATCTATCTCTTCACCAAATTCCTGTAGAACTGTAGCCAAGGCCAATTTGCATCCTTATTGCATCATTTAAAGCTTTTGACGCCACTATTATTTTAAAGAAAATTTTCATACTATTGAAAGGCGGAAATGTTTAGACTAAATTTTACGAATATCTTATTTAAATAGAAGCGGTGTGACTCTGCTATTTTCAGTTTATTGAACGGAAAAGAATTAATCAGTTAAGGAGTTAAAGCAATATCTTGGCAAGGTAAAGTATTTTTATCATTTAGTGGTTATTTACTGTACTTTACATATTTTTTCTTTGCATTTTTTAAAAATACAAATATACATTAGTAGTATTTGTAGCTTTCCAATAAAATTCCGTTGATCGATAACAAATTAAAAGAATGTATAATTGCTGTTAATATCAGGTATTTTTATTAGTTTACAATGTCTTAAAATGGTGCTTTGATCTAAAAAAATATAAATAATATTGATATTATTAATAATAAAAACGATAGATACACTATTTTATCAAACAATTATCCAAAGCCTTTTCTGGATGAAATTGAAAATACAATAACACTCAACATTATTTGAATTTCTGCTTCCATAATCATTTAAAAAAAAAAAGATGAAATTGATTACGAATTAGTAATGATATCAAAATGAATATGTATTCATCGCTTCGTGTTTTCAAGAAGTATAAATATTGTGTCAATCGAAATATGTCAATAATTTCATTCCTGAAAGTACTTCTGATAATTAAGAATAGAAATATAAGAGAAATGAAACTGTGAGTTGAATGCATTAAACACTTAAAACAAATAAACAACAAAATCAATGTTTGATTGAGATCCTGATCCGAAGATTTAAAAGTTTCGTTTTCATATAAATATAATTGACATTAATAGTATTATTAACACAATATCAGTAATTTAATTGATACAGTTTGACTTTTTTATTTTTAAAACAATTCCATGTATATTCCTATTTTCCGTTAATATTACTAAATTTGTGTTTTCAAAGAATGAATTTATTTTTGGGAAAAAAAAATCAAGATATTGCTGATACCATTGGCATCTTTTTACCAAACACTTTTATGTCTTGATCAAACTTTTTCGGTTATTAAGCCTTACTAAACCTAAAATAAAGCTAACTTATTTTAGGATTTCGACGTGAATTAGTAATATATTTTTATAATAGGAAAAATACATCTTATCTTCATAATAAATATTTAATCATACATAATTGATTATTAACTTAATCTTTGCTTTTAATATTTTAATCATGTTAAAAATTATCTAATTTTTTGTTATTTTAGTTTATTACTTATTTTAACATTTTATTACAGTGCAAGCGTTCATTATAGTTTCGATTTCATTATCAATTTCATTCAAATGACTGTTTAAAAAATGTAAACAAAGCAATGGCGAGAAATCCGAAAGATTCTAAAATCTGTGCAATCTCGAGACCCAAGCTGTATGGATTTGAGCGATACTAATGTACATATTTTTCAGATAACCTCATATTTAATAAATCTAATAAAATTAATTTTTGGAAGAGACGAATAGAAAAGAAACATAAACCAACACTTACTTTCTACGCTTCTTAAATAAATAAATAAAAAATCGTCATTGAGTAAGAATTCTTCCAAACAACATTGCGTAGATTCGACGGAAGAACTCTGCTTGAACAGAAGTAAAAAATGAAAGCAGAAAAAAAATAACCATGAATGTGCTTTTTCTGATTTTGTTGATGAATATTTAAAATTTACTTGTATTTAATAAAAGCGTAATATGTTTATTTTTACTCTTAAGACATCAATTTAAATAGAACCACGAAGGAAACATAATCGAATATTTAAAAGGAAACTAATAGGAAAAGTGAACGAGAAGGTCTCATTCCTCATCCCAATACTTTTCTAAGCAACTCTGCAACAGATTGTGAACATTCTTTAGAAAATATGAAAATAACTAAATCTCTTCCATTCATACAAAAAAAAATCTTCCATGTTAATCTATAAACCATACTCTAGTAATCACGCAAATATCTTCAAAATTCAATTTGTTCTTTATTCAGTCATTTTTAAATTAAATCAGAAACTCACACCAGTAATATTAAATGAAAATAACTTTAATATAAACAAATGAAAACATGCTTCAGGAGACCTCAGAAATTCCTACTCATTTCATTCAATAATTTCTTCAAATAATGCTAAGTAAAACGATTTTCCACAGATTCAGTCAGGTTACCAATTGGTTTGAGCTCAAACGATTTTTCACATACACCAGTGGCCGCCCCTCCCGGTGGTCTCGACCCGATCCCTTCAGTGGGAGAGGTGACCGAGAGCCGGGCAGCGCTCGTAGTACACGATGCTCGACGGCGGTCGGTCGGGGACTGAATCACCACCTCCAAGTGAGGTCAGAGTGGTAGTGAGGCGCTCTGTCCCGGTGGCCACGGATAACGATCGTCTAGGGCTTGGTGTTTTTGTAGTTGGCTCAGTCCTGTGGTCCTCGGTTTTCGAGAGAAGCCACCAAGGGACGATCATAGCCCTATCCCAGTGGCGGGTCTTGGGAGCTCGCCAGCGATCCTCATGTGAGGGTCAAGGCGTCGGCTCTCAGGATCTGCGCGGTGACTCTGGGAAACGGGAAACCAAGGTGATCGGGACCTCGACCACAAACTCGACTGAGAGGGAGCCTGGAAGGAGAGTGTGGACTTTGTCGAACAAGTGGTGGGGACTCTCTAGGGTCATTGCAACTCGCAGGATCGACGTGCAGCATCTCCTGGAATTAGCCATGGGAGAGGCTTTGGGCCAGTGCCCGGTCTGACTTTTTCCGCCGGGAAACTCAGCCACCTATCACCTCTGTAGCGGAAGTAGTGGTGTGCCAGCTCCTAGGTGGGAGGAGACTGGGGGTGCTCCGCTCGCACCAAGGGACAGGTAGAGTCGGAAGGGTGCCGTGGTGGCGTTTGTCCTACACGGCCTGGCACCCATGGGAGGAGGTTGGCTGGCAGGCCCGCCTCCTGATCCACTCACCGCAGAGTTCTGGGCCGGTCGTCGCTTCGGATGACGTGGGGGAACTTTCCTCGTCCCCCATTGTTTGGCTAGAGGTACCTTCACTCTTCTGGTAGGAGTCCTCATTGCACGGTGAGGGATCCTTGGGTCTATGAACCAACGAGGGCTCCGAGGTAACGGTAATGCGTGGCCGGGCCTCGTTTTGGCCCCGCTCGGCTCCCCGGCCGGAAGGCGGGGGAGGGGGCGGAGCGAGGCGCGCGGGGTTCCGTTCGCGCCAACCCTCTAGCGAGGCTGTGTCTTTGCAGTCAAGGTGGAGCTTTCTGGGCCCGCCTGGAGTCGCTACCAGCACCTAGTCCGAGACACTGGACCCCTCCTGGCTTTCTTTCTTTCTAACCGATGACCAGGCCCCTACCTGCCGAGTTTTCTCAGCTTAACAAGTTAGATACCTAGTATCGGGGCGGACGACCGCCTAATTGCCAGGTAGGGGCAATAAACTTTGCTTCGCATGCCTTCATTTCTGGAGTATTTGCTTGCCGTTGAGCATACTTTGTTTCGCTTGTTAATTAATGGTACATCCTGATGTTTGAACTGCAAATGGCTTCGCAAGATGGTCTCGTAATTTAGAGCCTTGATCAGATGACGAGATCTTCACCTGGCAAGGCACCTCCAGAGGTATAATTCACAGGTAACTTGGAGGACTTTGCACCCACGACGGATTTTACATGCACCAGGCGCCATTAGCGTACATGATGGAATTTTAGCCGGCAAAGTGGGGACGATCTACGCAGACAAGTGCTGAGGTCGGCTAATTGTGGCTAACGGTTGCTAGACTGACAAGGAAGGTCTCCATACGGGCATACTCAGAAAAATCTGAAAAAATTACAGAATGTTCTACTCATGTAGTTATATATGTTTATAAAAAAAATTTCGGCGGAACCTCCTTATAACGTCCATAAAAAAATAATAAAAATTTCGTTTATTTGGCGATTTATCTCCGGTTGGCAAAAAAGCGAAATTTTGAAAAATACGCTTTTACGCTTCGAATACTTTTAAAAGAAAAACTTTCTATATTCAATTTATTTAAATAAGTTTAGTTTAAGTAATTTTAGTTTTGCATTTTTACTTTACTTTAAGTGTAATTTTGTCATATACGTTTATATGTACTTATAACAAAATGAAATTAATATATTTTATCATTTAAAACACAATTTAAATTGATTAAAATTGTTCCAATTTGAAAAATACACTGTTAAAAATCTGCTGCATTTTGTTGCAACGCACTCCCTTGCTTGTATAGAAAACGGTTACTTGACCGTGAAATGGAGCTTTCTCATTGGTTGGAATAGAGATATTATATACAAGTCGTGGAGTACGTTGCAACAAAATGCAATATTGCACAAGCTACAGCACCGCTAAAAATCTGTACCATTTTCTGCAGCGTCACTCCACCGCTTTTATAGAAAACGATCAATTCACCGTGCTATGGAGAATTCTCATTGGTCAGAAGAGAGATATTCTATAGAAGTAGTGGAGTGACGTTGCAGTAAATGCTGCAGATTTTTAACAGTGAAGTCAATTAAAATCAATTTTCAGATTCGTTAAAATCGTCTGCTTTTGGCGAGGAAATGCACTGCTCGCCAAATCCCGCGTCGCTTTCAGCTTTTCACGCCAATTATTCCAAACTATTTTATTTTTTTACATATCTAATAATGTAATTCCGCCGCTAATTTTCACTGATCCTTTATTACCTACATGAGTAGTTTAATTCGTATTTTTTTCAAAAAATTCTGAGTATGCCCCCAATGGAGACCTTCCTTGTGAGTACGTAGTTTATTGCCTTTGTGAATGTACTGAGTTTGGCGCCGCACATCACTCCCACTCGCCGTGCCAAGTAAAATGGGGCTGGAGCTAAAATTATTTTTTGAGCCGAAACGGTGGCATGTTCTTAGCAGACAACAGGGGGGACAATTTTGAGGGAAATTTAGAAAAGTAAATAACCAAAACTAAAAAGGCCGAAATGCTAAGTAGTGCCAGAGAACGGAGAATTTTAGGACCGAAAAGCAAGGCAGTCGAATCGCTGCTGATGGTGACGAGAACCCTCCTTTCTACCGTACCCCAAAAAAAAGAAACAGAGAAAAAAAAAGGTGCTCCATGGGCTGTCCCATTGGAGCGGGTCCGGTAGCTCGTGCGGACAGAGTCCAAATGCACCTAATAAAGAGGCGTACTGTCACTAGAAAAAAACAAGGGAAAAAACGAAAAAGGAAAACCCCGAACACGTTTCGGACCGCCCAGAGTCCCTTGAGTCTCTGCGTCGATGAGGTCAACGTGTGCGGTTCGGGGTAAGTGGACTAGTAGGTTGCTTCCCATTGCTCTTCGGACCGCTCAGGGTCCCGTGAGTCCCTGCGTGAATGAGGTCAACTTGAAAGCCTGAGCGGCGTTAGCCAACTAGGGTGGAGTTCCAGAACGATGTCGGACCGGCCAGAGTCCCTTGAGTCTCTGCGTCTAGAGGTCAACCTGTACGGTTCTGGTGCAGTGGACTTGATTGGTGCTCCCGAATCTCTTCGGACCGCACAGGGTCCCTTGAGTCCCTGCGTCGATTAGGTCAACTTGAAATTTTCGGGAGCCAAGTCCTAGGGAAGGGAATCCTGGAAGGTAAATTGGTTAGTAACATTGCTATTGTTTAAAATTAACCAGATAGTTCATTTAACCCAAGCACTCCCTGTAAATGCCCCTTTGATTTTTTTTGTAATTTATATCTTATGTTATTAGATCTGGACGGACAAGCAGTTAGGCGGGGGCGGATGAATCTTTTTGATTTGTCGTAATGTGCAGCTTGCAGATCCGAGATGTCTTTCGACGTGCTTGCAATAGTATTATTGCGGGGCACCTGTTTCGGGCCGTGGATACTGCTGTTACTGCACGATAACCGCTTACTGCTGTGATCATAAGACAAATCATTATTTTAACATTTTATGATTTTTTATTGTTGACCGTAGGGTTTTAGACCTAGGCCATTTTACCTTTAATAACATATAGGACGGACAAGCAGTGCCGGAGGCGGGTGAAGCTTTTTACTATGTCATGGTGTGCGACTTGCAGATCCGTGATGTCTTGCGACGTGCATGCAGGAAGGTCCTGCGGGGCACCTGTTTCGGGCCTTGGATACTGCTGATATCGCACGACTACCGCACACTGCTGGGACATAAGACAAAATACACTATTTTATAATTTTTTTTTGGCGATAGGAATCCTAGGCCGTTTTATAAGTTTTTTAATTTTTTTTTTTTACATATAATAACATATAACACAAAAATTCGCGTGGGTACATGAAGGATTAGTGGCTGTAGTAAAGGATTGCGAGTTTTTTTTGTGTATGTGTGGTCATTTGTCTATGTATTCTGTTGTATGAGTGACGTGATGTTGTCGCAGTTGTCTTGGTGTCACCTGATTATGCTTTTTGCCTTTCTCTGTACGTGTTTGTTTTTTGCTAATTGTTTATGCCATAATTTTTCGTTTTCTGTTGTTATGTTTGCTAGATGATCTGCTTGTGTGAGTGGGCATTGTAGCAGGTAGTGTTTAGGCGTACCCTCCGAACCGCAATCACAGTCCGGTGTGTGCGCCTTCTTGAATCTGTGGAGGTATTCTGGGAATGCTCCATGAGCTGTGTAAAGTTGTGAGAGTAGGTAGTCGCTAACTAATCTATTTTCGTCTACTTTTGGAAAGTACTAGTAAGTTTCCCTGCCTGTGTCCCCATAGTCCCATTCGAACTGCCACTGTTCAGTTGTTAAGTCGTTTAGTGTTCCTTTTAGTTTTGAATTAGGTTTTTTCAAGTAGTATGCACGTTCATTGTTCTGGTTTAGTGCTGCGTGTTTGGCTAACACATCGGCCTCTTCGTTTCCTTGGTTGCCGACATGCGCCTTGACCCAGCTGATTTTAAAATTGTTTCTTGAATCTTTGATTAGGTTGTGTATTTTGTTGACTGTGTCACTGGTGTTGAATGGTTTGCTTAATGAATCTATTGCTGATTGGCAGTCCGACCTAATGCTGTATGGCTCACACAATGAATTGCCCCATTCCGCTGCTTTATGTATAGCCAGTAGTTCGGCTTGGAAGACGCTGTTACAACTTCTTAGAGGCACTGACCAAGTCTTTATTTTTTATTATTTTTGAAAGCTACAAAAGCCGAACCTGTAGCACCTGATTCCAATTTTGAGCCGTCTGTATAAATGCATGTGTCTTTTGGGTTGTGGCCTATACGTGGTTCAATTGTTTCTGCCGGGTGGTTTTGCCATATGTTTACTTTCTGAGTGTATTCTCTGTGAAAGATGATTTTGTTGTGTATTGTTGCATTCTTCCTTAATCTTGAGACTGTGCCGTATGCCGCTTCATAGTTTACTTTAAGGTGAATTGGAATCAGGCCAGCAAGTACCAATAGGGCCGAGGTTGGGGCCGTTCTATAGGCCCTGACTATGGCCAGTGCGAAGTGTCTTTGGCAGCTCAAGAGGATTTCTTTACACCTCTTCGTAAGCTTGTGCCCCCAAATCGGGGCCGCGTAGGTTAGCGTCTTCTCAACTACTGTGTTGTACCAAATTTTCATTATGTTAGGTGTAAGACCCCATCCTTTAGCTGTCATGTATGCTAGGTTTTTGAAGTTGTTTCTAACCTTGTCGGCTTGTGTTTGACAGTGTGGTTCCCAGTTTAGGTTTTTATGGAGTATGACCCCTAGGTATTTAATTTGTTCTTTGACATGTAGTTCCTGACCATTTAACTCTATTCCCTCTATGATGTTTGGATCTGCTGTTGGAAGGTTCCAAGAATGGCCCCTGTTTAGGTATAGTAATTCAGTTTTTTCTTTGTTTAGTGTTAGGTAGTTCTCCTCTATCCAGTCGTTGAATTCTTTTAATATTCTGTTTGCTAGTCTTTTTAATTTGCCTTTTGACCTACCCCTGAGAATTATTATGAAATCATCTGCAAAGGCTTGTATTCTTACATTTTTCCCCCCAGCGTTTTTTGAGAGCTGTTTCCGCGATTAGTAGCCACAGAAGCGGGCCAAGACAACTGCCTTGGGGGCAACCGCCATAAGTTTATCTTGTTACCTTGATGCCGTTTTCTTCTAATGAAACAAATCTTTGTTGGAGGAAACTCACTACCCAGTTCACTAAGTAATCCGGGCAGGGAGACTGTTTTAAATTATTTATTAGAATTGGCCATCTTATGTTGTCAAAGGCCCCTTTGATGTCCATGGCTATTAGGAGTGTTTGATAATTGTTATTGCCGTCTTCTTTAACTGTTTTTAATAGGTTTTCTAGTGCATGTTCTGTTGAGGTTCCCCTGTTTGAACCCGTACTGTTTGTTACTCCAATATTTTTCTTTGTATAGGTGGTAGTTAATTCTCCCATGGATTATTCGCTCTAGCATTTTCCCTAACGCTGGTAGTAGGCAGATTGGTCGATAATTTTTTGGGTTTGTTGGGTCTTTGCCTGGTTTCTCGAAGAGTACGACTACGCCTAACTTAAATGATTTGGGAAAGTATTCTAGTTTTTGACATGTGTTAAACAGAGTTAGTAGGAGTTGTGGAGCTGCTGTGTGTATTCTTTTAATTAGGTTTAGTCGTACCCTGGTGCCTTGTTTTGTTTGATGTTTCTTATTATTCTATTGAGTTCCGCTTTGGTTATTACTGGTGCTTTTGCGTATTCCAATGGATTTTTGTCTGCCTTGATAGTATGTGGTGTTGAACTGTCTGTTAGGTACAGGTTGTCTAGGAAATGTGTTAATGTTTGTTTTATGGTTGTTGTGCCATCTTGTTTTAGTATGTCAATGAGTTTCACTGGTCCCGTGGTTTTGTTGCTTGCGTGTTTGTAGTGTGTTCCGTAGGTGTCCGTTGTTTTACTGCAATAATACTTCCATGTTTTTGATTTGGTTTTATTTATCAGTTTTTTGAGTTTGGCCCTTTCTTTTTTGAAAAGTGTGTGTTGTTGTAGTTTTAGGTTTTCGTCAGTTTGCTTTTGATACCTCCTCCTAAGAGCCCTAACCTTGTTCCTGGCTGTTTTGATTTCGTTCGTCCACCACGGTGGTGCAGTGATCACTGGTGTTTTTTTGTTTTTGTAGCACGTGAAAGCTATAGTTGTGATTTCATTTTGCAGTCTCAGTGTAATGTTGTCCAGTTGGTCTTCTGTTGTCACTTTGTTGAGTTCTTTTATGTATTTGTTTCTTATTTTTCTAACGAGTTTATCAAATTTGGCATGTTTTCCTACCTTGGTTTGGAGATAATGTCTCTGGTAGTCTATGTTTTTATGATTTTTGATTGTGTAAGTAATGTAGCAGTGATCACTAAGTGAGGCTTCGTCGCTGACTTGCCAATCACTGATGTCGTTGCCCAGGGCGACCGTGGCTATGGTTAAGTCCGGCCAGCCCCTTAATTCCCTCAGCCTCCCGTCTGGATCTCTCCGTGAGACTCTAAATGAGGGTTTGGCGTCTGGTGAGTTGTGGACGAACAAGGAGTGTAGCAGGAGGAAGTCTGTGAGTTCCCTGCCCCTTTGGTCAGTGTCGTCGTATCCCCAGGCTGTGGAGTGTGCGTTGAAGTCCCCCGTTAGCAGCACTTCGCCCACCGCTTTTTTCAGAGCTTCTTCGATCTCTGTTAGTACGTTCGGGAAGTGCGCTGACGGGGGAGCGTATACGTTGATTATTGTAAATTGGTTGTCTTTGTTTTATAGTGTTATGGCAGTGGTGAATTCTTTCGCAAGTATGTTCATAGGTTTAGTTCCTAGTTTGGTGATTATCGCTGATTTGTTGGATGGTGTTTTCGTTATGTTCCACTTCTTTTGGTTAAACCCTGTGATGTTCTCAGTTTTTTTGTGTTGGTGGAAGTCTTGTAGTAGTATCACCTGGAGGCCCCGTGCTTCGGCGAGACCCCCCAGGCAATCCGTTGCCCTACTTCCGCCATGTAGATTTATTTGAATGTATTTAAGAGAGTCGTCTTGAGTAACTTTTGGGTTAGGTGTTCTGTTAGTGTGTGGGCCTACCGTGTTCGTGTCTGTAGATGTGTGTGAGGGTGTGGGTGTTTGTGTGTGGAGGGTGACGTTTATGGAGTTGGTGTTGGTGGCCGCGCTCCTTGAGCGTGTCAATCTGGGAGACTGGGGAGTGTTTCGGGTGACCAAAGCCTAGACTGGGTGGCTTCTCCAGCCACCGCGAGGGGTTTTCTCGGCCCTCGAGGTTTCAGTCACGAGCACCTAGTCTCCGGCCCTGTGTCCGTACGCAGCAGGTGCAACCTAAGGGTTGTTCGTAAGTCGTCACGTGCAGGGTCTGGGGGCGAAAAAACCCTAGAGCGAGTCCACGTCTATGTGGGCAGGATGGACTTTCCCCGTCCTCCTAGGGTCCTGCTAGGGGCACCTTCCATCTACGGCTAACCCGCATAAATGTGTTCCCTGTTATAGTGGTTTCATCTTGTGGGGCCTGCCGTACAGCAAATTTGCATCCGTCGTCCCATGGCAATGGGTCACTGGTTTCGGCGTTCTTGTGGGCGTCGTCATCCTGAGGCTCATCCTGGTTCAATGGGTGCAAATCCCAGGTGTACGTTCACCATTGAGATTACTCAATGGGTAGAGGAGCTGTCGCTTTCGGCCGCTTCATTCAGAGCTGGGAACGTGGCCGGCCTTCGGGCTGGCTGCTAGACCGTAGGCGTCGGAAAGTGAGGTGTGCGGATGGGGCCCGGAGTAGCAGCTGCCTAGCGGTTTGCGAATCCCGACCCCAGTCGATGCCCCTCATCGGAAGAGCCGCATGGGCCTGACAGGGCCTAGGGACGGGATGGTGAATCTCCATCATTTCCACATACACCACATTATAACATGAAATTATTTTGAGCATCGGTACTTCTTCATTATTCCATCGATCCATTTCGCCAAATTATAGAAATCGCAAAACTGTTCCCCAAATTATATAAATCGATGTAATTTCTTATGTTAAGTAACGCAAAACATAAACAAAAACACAAATAAAAATTACATTAAAAATTATTTAATGACATAATAAACACGTGTATCGTAGTGTATAAGTGAATGTGGTATTTACAGTCATCCATTATTGGTATGTAATCTTATAGTTTGGCGATAGTGTTTTGGTCGACGGGATAACCGAGTAGAGCCTGCGCATTTTTCTAACAAACTAAAAATGCTACAGTCAACAGGGTAACTTTGGTCAAAGAGAGAGAAAAAAAGATTGAAATCTGCTACATCACTTGAGTTAATGACAAAGTATCTAGAAAATCATAGGCAGCTGCACTAGTCTGTGTTTGCAGCTCATTCGAAATAATTCGAGAAGGTTCCACCATGGCAAAATGAATCAAAGTTTTGTAAAAGTAGTGCAAAGTTACCTTGATTGACTGTACATAATTCATTTTCAAGAACGAATGTCGCATAGTAGACCTAAGTATCACAAATCCATTACATGGTAATCTGTATACTTCGAAAGAGTTAATTCATAGTCAGATGGGCATGGACTATATCGAAGTCATATTTTTTTCAATACATTGGAAAATTTTAGAGATTGAATTGGATGTAGAAAGCAAATATTTCATTCTTTTTATTTTCCAATATTTATTGACACTTAAAACACACACCAGCCTGTTATTCCCTTACGAATAAATAATTAGATTAAGCTATCTTAAAATTAAGGAACTTAAAAGATTACAACAGATATATGTAATGACATGACAATTAAATTAGAATACTTTCTTTTAATATGATCCTGATGAGAAAAGCATACTTTAAAAATATATTTACCAAACTTAACTTAATTTCAAATATTATCATTCTGTTGTTACCTTTCAAAATAATAACCAGTATATCAAACATATTAACAACATTTTTTTCCCAATATTATGGGTAAGTCAGGGGGACCATTCCCTTTACAAAACAACTATTTTCAGCTTAAATAAGAAAATCAGTTTTACCATCAAAGAACTTTATTGTGAGAGATCAGGTTTAACAAAGGATTTTTTTAATTTAAATACTATCAATCATTATGAAATTTTACAGGCTTATAAGAGTAAAAAACTAGACATTTGTAATATTTTCTGATAATAAAAATAAGATGGTGTTTGTCAGGGCTCATGATTGTAGATCCTGATCTGCAAATTTAATTGTTTAAATAGTCAAATTTTTGTTGTTCACTGGTTTTTTTGTGCATTGTAATAAACGGATAGAAATATTTCTTTACTTCTAGAATATGATACGCTAAGTTTACTGCAATCAACAAATTTAAAGATCTTTATATATGACAGATAGCTTTTTTGGAATTTATTTTTGTTTATCTTCCAAAAATATTTCTCGTTAGTATGAACAGATGCTTCCTTCAACAAATCTTTTGAAAAAATCTTTTAACACACATCTCTCACACAAAATGTTTCTCTTTAATATGAATTAAATGATACTTGTTTAAAGCATACTTCTGAGAAAATTCTCTAGTTGCATAACACACACACACAAAAGGTTCCTCAGCAGTATGAGTTAACAGCTTAAATCACACATTTTAGAGAATTTTTTGTTTCATATCTCGCATACAAGGTTTTTCAACAGTGTGTCTTAAAATATGCTTCCTTAAATCCTTCTTTCGATAGAATTTCTTGTTGCATGCATCACAAACAAATGGTTTCGCACCAATATGAAATAACATATGTCTGCTTAAACTACCTCTTCGAGAGAATTTCTTGTTACATACCTCACATACAAAAGGTTTCTCCTCAGTATGACATAACAAATGTCTGTTTAATGAGCTTTTTAGAGAGAATTTCTCCTTCATATATCACACACAAACGATTTCTCATCACTATGAGTTAACAGATGGCTCCTTAAATGGGGCTTTTGTGAGAATTTTTTGTTGCATATATCACACATAAACGGTTTCTCACCAGTATGAGTTAGCAGATGGCAGCTTAAACTGCTTTTTAGAGAGAATTTCTTGTTGCATACCTCACATACAAAAGGTTTCTCACCAGTATGAATTAACAGATGTCTGCTTAAATCGGACTTTCGAGCGAATTTATTGTTGCATATCTCACAAACAAAAGATTTTTTACCAGTATGAATTAACAGATGGCTGCTTAAAGTGTCCTTTCGAGCGAATTTCTTGTTGCATACCTCACATTCAAAAGGTTTCTCACCAGTATGGTTTAACAGATGCTTCCTTAAATTTTCCTTTCGAGAGAATTTCTTGTTGCAGATATCACACACAAACGGTTTCTCACCAGTATGAATCAACAGATGCCTGTTTAAATGGCCCTTTTCTGAGAATTCCTTGTTGCATATCTCACATGCAAACGGTTTCTCACCAGTATGAGTTAACAGATGGATGCTTAAATAGCCCTTTTGAGAGAATTTCTTGTTGCATACTTCACATACAAAAGATTTCTCACCAGTATGAATTAAACCATGCTTCCTTAAATCATTCTTTCGAGAGAATTTCTTGTTGCAGATATCGCACAAAAACGTTTTCTCACCAGTATGAATTAACAGATGGCTGTTTAATCGGCTCTTGTGAAAGAATTCTTTGTTGCATATCTCACAGAAAAAAGACTGTTTTGGGTTAAATTCTTGCATAACTCACAAAAAAAGAAAGATTTTATGAATTAGAAGTTGATTCTTTTAAAAAGATCTGATAAAAAAATTGCTGCATTAGTTTCACACATTGAACATAATTTGTTTTAAATGATGTGTTAGATTGAAGGTTTAATGCATCTGCAATAAAATAAAATTAATTAATATGAGCTTTTACGTTTCATTTAATAAATAAATAAATAAATTCAAAATCCATCCAGAAAATAAGTTATAGTAATGAAAATCCTACTTTTGTATTAACTACAATAAATTCCCAATTATCTGAAGTTAGCAGAATCACAGGTGTATCGGATGACTTTCCTAACAGTATAAAGATTAAACTGTAAATAAAATAAATAGCAACATTTTAAAAATAAATAACTTATATTAAATAAAATATAAAGTAAATTTAAGTAGAAAATTTTATAATTTAATATCATGTAATGAAACGAGGATACATTTAGCAAAGAATAGAGAGAAATGAAATTTTATTGTGCCTATGGAATTTTAATATGTGTTTAGTAAGGAATTCTCCGGATTTCAGAATTTATTTTTACCTCATGTGTTTGCTCATTGATGAAACATGCCGTATCATTTATTATAACTTACACTGTAATTAAATAATGTAATCAATGGCATAGCCAAGTGAATGCCATGGATTCCCCCCTCCCTCAAATGGAGAATCTAGGTTTCTGAATCGCGCAGTCAACAACACTCAAAACTACTAAACCGAAATGACAAAAAAAGCATAAAAAATTTCATTTTAGACAAGTATTTGTTTTAAATGGGTATAATTCAAAGTTTGCCTTTTGTCAGGTCTATGTATTTTAATGTTTTGCACAAATTTTCAACATAAACATGTTTCGTTTTGACTGTATCCTCACAAACTATTATAACATATTCTCTCTGTAGTGCATTGGTGAAGAGTATAAATGTATTGTAATGAATTCTGTGAAGGTGACCTATCTTAAGAGGTAAAGAATATAAAATACTTAAATTAAATACACATTTGTTACTGAAGAAATACTCTCAAATTAGTTTGCAGATAGACTTTATTAAAATTACTTCAGCATGCCACTGGCATCGTTAAGTTCTTGACTGACTTACTTGAAGAGTTGAGTTGTACAATTTCTTATACAGCTATCAGTTAGTAAGAATTAATTTATGTTTTGAATAAATGTAATGATATGATATGAAAATTAATAATATAGAATATTACAAAGAAAATCAGGTTAACACGAAAACAACATAACATATTTACAGGTCCTAGAGCTTCAAACCTATCTAAAATGGAACCTTTTTTCCATTCTGTATCCTTCTTGGCAGGTTTTCAGAGAATATGGAATCATCCCGTAAATGGAAACATATGACGGTCCTAAAGAATAAGTAAGATACCTGTACCCAATATGGACACCCTTAGGAAAATGTATTTTTTTCAATCCCATGTACAAGTCATGAGTCCAAAAATATGTGACCACTATCCTTGAACTATTGACTATCATTATTAATATTAGTGACCTTGTAATTATTCTGGTTTAATTTAAATGATAAAAACAAAAAAATGTTTACAAGTGTCCATATAAGGAACTACCTGTCCCTATTATGGACAGGTGCTTCCTTATGGACTTTCTACACAGTGTGTATGGAAGAGCCACATTTCCAAGGGATTTTAGAGGAGAGGGAATAAAAAATTTATCTTAAAGTATTCGGAGGAGGAGGGGGCCAGTAAATAGCTTCAGAATATGCATTTTAGAAAGGGGGGGGTCATTCTCAGTTTTCACCCTTCGAAGACCAATGCAAAGCCCTTAGTTACTAGTAAATATTATGAAATAATATTGTTGGTTTTGCTTAGCTTTATTGCATCTGTCTGCGAATTTACATCTGTTATTACTCAGTCCTCACAGCATGGACAAATAGAAACTTTTTCACCATGGGCAGTAAGTCCCACATAATCCTCACGAACATATCTGCCACATGTGATGCATGGCCGCATGTTTGAGAAAGCATCAATACTGCAAAAGAAACAGTACCAGCTCTCCTTTGTTGAGGAAATCATACCATTAGTACCTACGATTTCACCAACAGATATCCTACTAAAGGTAGACTTCTTTTTATTTTTCTGCAAGGGTTTTTTGGAGGAAGGTTTTTGGGGGATTGTTCAAATGGCATCTTGTTGAACAAAGATTTTATCACTTTGATGCCTTTTCAATTTATTGCTTGGCAACGTTGAATTTTCTTCTTTCTTACAGTTGTAGTCGATGGGGACATAAGCTGTCCATATTGGGAACCGGGCGTAGATTTACTAAATCTTATAACAAATGAATAAGGAAAATATTTTTAAGCAAAATATGCAATAGCAATCTAGAATATGTTTTGTTAGCTTTCTAAAATACTCCACTTTTTAACATTTAATGTAATTTTACCATAACTAATAAGAATTTAAGCTTAAAAGTAATAAAGATCAGCACATCTCGAAACAACAAGTCTCCTCCAAAATGGCGAACAGCGCGCTTTTTTTTACACTTTCTAGCCTTAATTATCTTTTCAACTACTTTTCTTCGTGAAAATGTTGAGCCATCTCTCGATCAAAATTATTACCTTTAAAAATATTAGGGGTGTCCATATTGAGAGCCTTGTCCATAAAGGGTACAAATATCTTATTACAAGTATACTTGCTTTGACCCATATAGCATAAAAGCTTCTCAATACCTCCCCAGGAGCTTTAAGCCATTCCATATTCCTCCTAAAACTAAAATGACAAGATCAGGACGTCCTGTGGAAGAGTCTTTTACGATGTCCTCAGGAATGAGCTCCCAGTAACGTCCCACGGAGCAACTTCCCAGGGACGCTACTCCTGAGGAAGTACCTGGGAAATCACTCCTGGGTTTCTACCCGGTTTGTCATTCTTGGGGAAGTGCCCAGGAAGTCACAGTGCTGGCGTCATCTTATGAATGATTCTGGAGTACAATACTCAATTGTTTTTTAATAAACTATCGAATGCAATTTAATCAGTATGGATTTCAATGACTTAATTTTATTTTATTAATTATTCGATTCCTTATTTATTAGCAAATTAGATAATTGTTATTAAATTGCTATTATTTTTAATTATTGCTGTAACTTTTAATCTTTTTAGTTAAATTAAAAAAATTTATTTATTATTTCAGTTACTTACTATTTTTATATACTAATTACTATTCTTTATCTTTTAAATCAAGTTTTGTTCATTTATCAATATTTTATTAATTATTAATAAATAACCTATTGCGTTTTGCTTTATTATTATTTGTTTTATTAATTAACAAATTAATTTAACTTGTTTAAATTAACTAAATAGTAAGTTTCTAAATTAATACACTAAAATCTCTAAATAGAAGACATTTCTATATCATATATTTTTTCTGATACTTAGAGGTAAAGATATTTATGCAAAAAAAAAAAAGATTCTTAATGTAAGTTTGTTTATGAGTATCCTTTAAAACTTTGTTATGAAAATTATCTAAATTGAGTCCTAATGCATCTTAATGTCAAATGTTAAATGTTTTTGTAATATATAATATAAATAAAATAAACAAAAGTTTCCCGACGAAATAAGACATATTTATCACAGCACATAACACAAAATCAAAGATAATTCATTTAAAATGGTATATTTGGATTTAAAATACATAATTATTGAGCCGCTCCCCCCCCCCCTCCCCAAACACATACCAATAAATGATTTATTTGAAAAGATCTGCTGTTCAAAAATATACATTCTTATAAAATCAGTTAAAAAAATATAAATTCACGCTAATTTAAAGTTTAATTTAGGTTATTATCAATTATTTATCCAGTGTAATTTATATATGTATTGAAGATAAGAAATTGTTTTCTTAATAGAAGCATCAATTTAAATGTCACTTTTGAAGGTTTAACCTATTTTGTTTTATTTATCATTAATATATTTTTTAACGTAAGTTGTACTTAATAACAAATTATTTTTCTAATATTTTTATAGATTATCAAACGTATTATTATTATTATTTAAATTCTGAAAGATAAAATGAAGTCCTTATTTTGAAAACTTCAGATATATGAATAATTTTTTGGTTCTGAAATTACAGATAAATATTTATCTGTATTTCCTAAGTAACAAATATTTTTTATCACAGTTTTCAACTGAATTGAATGGAGTTTCTTCATACCTGTTTGACCAAGTATATATTCTTAGTTCGGTGACAATGAGAATATTATAATGTAAGCAACACTACAATATCCCAAGTGACCTTCCCAACCTTCAGGCAGTCAACTTCCAAACCTTCCAACAATTGAATTTTCAACAAAATTATCCCGCCCCCCAGTCAGTTGTCAGCTGAGAATGCGTTTTGCGGGTCACTCAATGAGAGAGAGAGAAAAGTGCGATATTCCAAGAATTATAACTTAGATTATTTCTGAATTTGTAAGAAAAAGCGTTACAAACAATTTTGTTACTAAATGTAAAAGAAATATATACATATATTAATTTGGGATTTTTAAGCAATAAAATTCGTTGATGAAAACATCTTATATTTTAAATAAAAATATCAGTTCTTTTAGGCTTTTTAAATTGCCTAAAATCTTAGTTTCTAAAATTACATGTAAAGAAATCAACAAATATACTTCCCGTCTTTAATTAAATGAAAAATGGTGCATATTGTATTTTTTATGCATATAAAGATTTCATAGAATTTTCAAAGACAATTAAATGGAGATTTAAATGAAAAGTAATTTTATTTATAACATTAAGAAAATAAAATGATTTTGTAACAAATTAAAATTTTATTAATATTTTCTATTTTATGTAACTCAAGCAGTGTTTCAGTGTAATGATAGAATTTTACAAATGATTTTCACACCAAATTCTGATATAATAAAATTATACAAATTTGTACAATGGTGTGTTATTGATGAAAATACAGAATTTTAATATTTTACTATGTTATAAAATAATACAGTGGTTTTACAGTATTTTTTAATCCCGCAACAAGTGGTAAATCTCCAAACATCTGTAACTCGTACCATCGTATAAGAATTTCATAAGTAACGGATTTAATTATTTGTTAATAAATACTCGCCAAAATATACCTAATCACTTTAAAACGAGTTTGTTGATTGGTTGTATTTATGACGGCCAATTATCAACATGAGGGATATATCAAAGGAAGGGGGGGTGGTTGCCCTCAGTGAAGGTCTTTCTAAAGGAACCTAACCAGTATTTACGCAAGGAAATACAAGATTCGAAGAAAACCCCGGGAAACTGCGAACAATTAGGTCGATGGGCACGATTGATTACAAACTCTGAACATCCCATCTACCAGCTTTGAGAGCAGAATCTCTTGACCACGGGTGGGGTCCAGAATGAAACTGCAACAATGAAATATTTCAAAGAGCAAAAAGTAGGAAAGAAAAAGCTTAAGAAAAGACTAAGCAAATTTATATATTTTTTTCATAAATTCATTTAATAAGAGCCCCTTTTACCAAGCGTAAAGAAAAAATCGCTTAAAATTTCTGTCAAAATAAATAAATTAATTAATAAAATAAATAAATAAGAGAGAGAGAGAGAGCGAAAAGATTTTACTTTTGAAAGATTCACTTAGAGCTTATATGTCAATCATAAACAAAAAATCATCAGACATTTCAAGAGAGGGGGGGTTGCCCTCAGTGAGGGTTTTTCTAAAGGAACCTAACCCGTATTTATGCAAAGAAATCCAAGATTTGAAGAAAATCGTGGAAAACTCCGAACGATTAGGCCGGCGGGCGCGATTGGGCACAAACTCAGCACCTCCCATCTACCACCTTCGAGAGTAGAATCTCTTGACCGCTGGTGGCACCCACAATGAAACTGTAGCAATGAAATATTTCAAAGAGTAAAAAGTAGGAAAGAAAAGACTAAGCAAATTTACATATTTTTGTCATTAATTCGTATAAGAGCACCTTTAACCAAGCGTAAAAGAAAAAATATCGATAAAAATTTCTGTAAAAAAAGTAAGATCGAGAGAGAGCAAAAAAGTTTCATTTTTGAAAGAGTTTACTTAGATTTTATTTGTCAATCATTAAAAAAAATCAAGGTACATATCAAGGGATGAGAGTTGCCCTCCGTGAGAGTCTTTCTAAAAGAACCTACCCGTATTTACGCAAGGAAGTTTAAGATTCGAAGAAAACCGTAGACAACTCCGAACGATTAGGCCGACGGGTGCGATTGGGTACAAATCTCTCCCATCTACCATCTACCACCAAGAGAAAAAAGAAAAAAAATCGATTAAAATTTCTGTAAAATTCATAATTTTAAAGAAACTATGTGTTTTAATCTCTTGCTATTTTAATTTCTGGAAATAATATTTTTATTAACTAAAATTAAATTTTATATATCATCAGAAACGTTTTGCATCATTCATTGTGTGTCAAAATTTATAGTTCATAATCAATTTTATAACTACTGAACGGTTTTAATGGATTTTAAGTACTAAAAGCTAAAAGGCTATTTTTATCATTTAAAAATACAATTTCATTTAAAAAATTTTAAATTCGAAGACATTCATGTTATAACAAATAATTATTGACAATTTATTTAGAGTTATTGACTTAAATTTATTTCGAGTGTATGCAAAAGACACAAAATATGAGGACATTTCCTAGTTTTAAGTTTCAAAAGTGGAGTAAAAATGCATCTATACCTTAGAAACCTTTATTCCTTACTGACCCGACAGCATAATGATCAGAGTGCGCGTCCGGAATACCAAGGTACTCGGTTTCAATCCAGCAAGAAAAATAAAGGTAAGAAATTTGTTCCTGAATAATCTTTGTATATGTAAATCCGTCTGAATAATAGAAAAAATAAATCATTCGCGTTTTCTCCTAAAAAATTTAAATTAAATCATAGCTTTAATTTTTTTGAACATATTAGCGACCTTGAAGTTTCCCAAAGTCCTCCTATATCACTTCCTCAAATCTTCCCCAAAACCTCCCGGGGAGGACCCTGAAGGAGTTCCTGGGAAGCGCGCCAGGATGCTGTAAAGCGGACATTTTCGGTTCCTGAGGACCTCCTGGTGACAATTTTCTGCATCCGCTGGGATGCCTGAGGGATGAAGGTCCTGGGATGTGAATCCTCCCCAGAACATCCTGGGGAGGCAAGTGTGCTATATGGGGATGGAAATGAGTTTTTGATTGGACCAACTGGCGCTGACTGTTAAAGAAAATCAGACCAGTTTATACAAATGTATTAACG
Source organism: Maratus speculifer (assembly GCA_964019185.1). Taxonomy (NCBI): domain Eukaryota; kingdom Metazoa; phylum Arthropoda; class Arachnida; order Araneae; family Salticidae; genus Maratus; species Maratus speculifer. Next base: position 359,006,912 of record OZ025296.1, read on the forward strand.
TCACACTGATCGAGTTTCGAGGCCATCTCTTTTGTTTATTTTATAATTTTATATCAAATATAGTGGACTCCCTCAAATGTGCAACCCTAAAATCCACAACTCTCTAAAATTCGCACTTTATTTACAGATGTAAACAGTGTAGATTTCAGTTCAGATATAGGGGAAAATTTTGACTTTTTTTCCTTTGTATCAATTTCATATATATTTATTTGCATTTTTTTTTCAAATTTTTATTGAATTCTTGTTTTTTGATGAAGGAAGAATAATTTCAAAAATATGCATTAAAATATTTAATTGCTATAAAGGACGTCAAATACTAATAAAAACATTAAAAGATCTTAATAATTTTTACATGTTTCGATTGAATTTACTCAATCATCATCAGAAAAACAAAATACAAATAAACACAAAGATGGAAAATGACAATAAACTATTACAAATGAATTTTTTAAAAATTTCATTTTTAAATTTCATTTCAATTCAACACAACGTGCTACCCAGAATTAATAAAAGCGACTCTATTCTTGAAATGTTTATTGCTGAACATTTATAGTGGTTTTGAAAAAATTTTAAGAAATCTGAAATATAATTTATATTCTGTTCTAAAACATGATGTCTTTTTAGCTCTAAAACAGTTTCCGTCAATGAATAAGGAAGAAATAACAAACTAGAGCTTTAAAGTTTGTTGGCAAATTGAAAAGAGCAGAATTCCTTGCTACAGAAAACTTTGATGTATATATTTTTTAATCATACAGATTCTTTGTCAAGGTTGGCTATTCGATATAGAGAGATAAAACAACGCATGATAAATCTGAAGAATATTTCCGGGGATCAATTTTTCTTTCTCGTTGGAATTCTTTTATTTCGAGTCCGGTTGATATTTAGAGAAAGAGCAGAGGGATATTGAAAGGTTCTGATGTTCACCGGGGTTTTTACTATATAATGGTAATTTTTCTCATTGAACCGGAGCTATTTTTAAATAAATTAGTGGATTTTGAAGGGCAGAATTTTTAATGTATTTATTTAGTATTGTAATTTTGCTTTTATTCATTAACTCTTTCCGGCGCACTACCCTTTAAAGTTGGAATTTAAAGAAAAAAATTAGGGAATCTATTTAGGCCTAGAGGAGTATGCAGGTATAATTTTGTAAAGATTGCACAAATCATTTTAATTATACAGCTGTTGCCGAAGTGGTGACACCATGTAAGTACAGCATTGATAAGCGCAGTGAGAACAGCATTGCTGTGAAGCGCGTATTAGAGTAAAATATTTTACCTATCATTTAAATACAGTAGAATTTGGTCTCTGTGGTGCTGCGATCTAGAACTCATAAGAAAGATTTAAAGTAGCCATTAGAGTAGTTTATGAAATATTCATGGAGTTTTTGTGTCTCTAAACAGGGGGAACTTTAGGTGTTGCAGACCCGGCAACACTGCGCCGGAAAGGGTTAATGCAGTTAGTTAATTACGGGATAATTCGTAATTTTTGTAGGAATTCAAAGTAATACGAAAAACGTCGGAAACGGTTTTTACACTGATTAGCATCAAATTTTAGGGATGTCTCCCACCTCAAAGCATCGAAATGTACCCACAGAACCGTTAGGACTTTATGCTTATGAATCGCATGGAAGTGCTACATATTCTCCGGAATTTCAAAGTGCTCTTTCCAGAATTGCAAAAATCCTTCCCGCAGAAAAATGTCTCAGTCATCTGAAATTAACTCAATTGTGACGTGTAATACCCAGTTTAACCCTTTCGGGTCCGACATATATTTTTTTATTTTTTGGAAAATCGATGGAGGGGTTAAGAAGCGGAAACTGAACAGTGTTCAGGAGTTAAAATGTTACCCTCCCCACCCCTCGAACACATTTCAAATTTCCGCACTTAATTACTCAAAACGATGCAGATTTTGAGCTCAAAATTTAAGTTTGAACTTTTACAAGCATTTAATTAGATACAAAAAGTAACGGTTAAAAATAGTTGTTGGTTACTCCAAAGTTTAAGGCGCCCTCTAACGGTATTTTTTAAAATTAATCTTTAAAATTTATTTTCAAGGAAATATTGACAGAAAGAATAGTTTTAGCGAAAACGGCAAACGAATCGAACAATTTTTTCGTTTTTTATAATCATTTGAAATTGGAACCTCCCCACCCCCATTGAACACAGTTCAGTTTGCGCTACTTAACCAATCCCAACGATTCAGATTTTCATCTCGAAATTTAAGTTTATGTCTAAGCTTTTAAAAAAAATTTATGAGATGCGAAAAATAATGGTAAAATATAGTTGTACGTTACTCCAAAGTCTAAAGCGCCCTCTATCGGCATTTTTTGAAATTTATCTTTATAATTCATTTTCAATAAAATACCGACATAAAGAATAGTTTTAGTGAAAACCGCAAATCAATCAACCAATTTTTCCGTTTTTTATAATCATTTGAATTTAAAACCCTCTGAACACAGTTAAGTTTGTGCTACTTAACTGCTTCCAACTATTCAGATTTTGAGCTCAAAATTTAAGTTTAAGTCTAAGCTTACGAAATCTTTAATGAGATGCAACAAATAACGGTAAAAAATAGTTGTTCGTTACTCTAAAGTCTAAAGCGCCCTCTATCGTCATTTTTTGAAATTTAGCTTTATAATTTATTTTCAAGACAATACTGACATAAAGAATAATTTTAGTGAAAACCGCAAACGAATCGACCAATTTTTCTGTTTTTCATAATCATTTGAATTTTTGGACCCTAAACTTTAATGGCGCCTATCTCCTTCGGAAGACTTTGGGACCCTTGGTTTCCTGTTTAAATATTGTTTGTCTTGATGTGTACTATCACCGCTTAAAATTTGGACCATGAATTTAGAAACACCCTGCATATCAGGAACTGTCTGAAGTTGTAGTTTGATAAAAAAAATCGTCTTTTAGTCCTTGAGATAGAGCTATTGCAATAATCATGAATAATGCAGCATAGCAGCGTCATCTGTTGAGTGATTTACACCAAAAAGTAATGAGCACAAAGCTATATCAAAGATTAACTTAATCTGAAGTTTTATGAAAATATGTACATTAATTCTTGAGATAGAACTATTGTGGAAATTATAAATAAAGTAGCATAGCAGCGTCATCGGTTGGGTGATATACACTAATAACTAAACATCTCGAGTTTATATCAAGGGGTAACTGAGTCTAAAGTTTTGTGAAATTGTGTGCATCAGTTCTTGAGATCGAGTACCCATAAAATTTTTGTCACATACAGACTCACAGAGTGACAGATATTTTCCAAAAACCATCAAATTGTGTTCAGAACCTTCTAAAACATTTAAATTCACCAAAAACTGGAAGTCAAATTTTTCACGAATTCAATAGGTCATCAAGAATTCTTGAAAAGATAGAAAAAAATAATAAATGCATGTTACAAATTTTATGTTAAATTTTTAATTTTACCATTTCCATTAATAGGCATATTATTGAAATAATTTTGCACATGAATTAACTTTTAAAAAGAGAAGTTGCATTTAATTATATATCTAGATTTTTTTCATGTAATCCTGTTTTTTGTGAAATTGTGAACTTCTTGTATATACTTGTACAAAATATATTCAGAATTTGTGAATAAGAAATTACTACTATATTTAGGTTCCTATTTAGACATTTTTAATAAGGTCATTTATGCATATATACAACTTGATAAGATTCAGCTGCTATATGGCATGAGATTTTTTTTCTTCAATCACTGCATTTGCGAAAGATTTAATTTGTAGATTAAACTTTTTTCTGAAATGTCTATTTTCAAGAGAAATTTTGTGAAGGGTCTTGTGTTTCAAAGAAGAAAAAAAATGTGAAGGATCCCTTCAAGTCGTCTCAAACAGATTTTTGCTTAGAAATCAGATTACTCACATTAAAGTTTTCATGTGGGACATTCAACATAAAAATAAATAAAATAAAAAGTATGATAATGCAGCTATTACAAAATTTTCACAATATTATTTCATAAATGAAATTTCAATTTCTCAAGTTCGGAAAAATTAAAAAAAAAAAAAAGGCCATTAAAAATAATGAAAAAACCTGTTTTTTCCTAACATTCCCATCTATTTATACAATAAGATCAGGTGGGCCATAAAACCAAGTTCTTTTTTTTCTTTTGAGAAGGTTTAAAAACCAGACTACTACATTTATTTTAATGAAACATTTGATGCATTTCATATGCACTGGATTCCTATAGATCAAGCATGAATGATAAGTTTTTGAATTACATGCATTCAAAATTTAGTACTTGTGATGTTAAATTATATTTTCATACTTTAATTAATATCTTTTGAAATTATATTTCTATTGTGCTAATTTCTTTTTTATATAGCGCTAACACTAAAATACCAAAACATAAATATGTTGAATTTCCATTTTTTATAATTTTATGATATGAATTAGAAAACTATTCGAAAACATTATGAATCGCAGTTTTTTTACACGCTACTTTGCCTAGAGTTCTTTAAATTGATTTAGATTTATTAAGACCTGCTTTACGAAAATAAAATTAAAAAGATTTTCTTCCAAATAATTTTCAAATTATGCTTAAGAAATGCAAAATGAAGGTTTAAGGTGTCATCCATGACAGAAATGACTGGATAGGTTGAAATTTCGGAACTACTTAGTAACCCATACACCAATTTCACCAAATTATACAAATCGCCAAACTAATAGCCAAATTGAATTTATTGACATAACTTTCATTTTAAATAACAAAAAAATAATAAATAAATAAAATAATAATAATAATTAGTAAAATATTAATAAAATACAAATAAAAATTATCTTAATAACGTTTTAAACATGTGTATTATATTTAATGTGATTGAATAAGACATTCACGATCATCCATTATTGGCATTTAATTTAATAGTTTGGTGATAGTTTTATGGTCAATGGAATAACCAAGCAGTACCGAAACTTCTTATGCTATCCTATAATCTGGCAGTCTTCATTGACTGCTTGAGAGATGCCTAAGATGCCTTGATTAAGGAGGGGGCTCTATCAGTCGACAATCAAGCACTAAGCTTCAGTTTGGATACACCCTCTAAAATACATTTATTTTAAAATAATTAATTTCTCAGAAACATATATGAATTGCATAAAAATTAGTTTTTAAGCTAATTGAAGAATGCTGAGTTCATTTATGCAGTCAGAATTTGGTATTTCTACAGAAAAAAAAAAAAAAGTCAGGGTTTGTTTTAATGTGTATATCCCCCTTAAGCAAATTTTAAATACACCATTTAAAAATAGACTTTATTTCAAATTGTTCGGTATCAATAACTTTCTTCTACAATAATTTGTTGAGAAGTTAGTAGAGGGTGTTTCCTTTTTTCTATGATTGTACAAATCCATAAAAAATATTTTTAACATATTAATTAAATTAAAGAAATAATGTCTAACTTTTTGAATAGTATTTAACATCCATTCATGAACCTTGCTTCATTTCTTTAAAATTAAAAAATTTATATGGTCTGTTTTCATAACCTCTTTGCAATTTGAATGTTGTACCTTTCCTTTTCTTGTGTTTTTTATATTTGTTACTATCCCTTATAACACTTGAAAAAAAACATCCTTCTTGTCTTTTTAAATTAAATTTAGAAAATAAAACATAAAATAAATTGTTTTTCAGAGTTAAAATTATACACCTCCTAGTGTTATAAATATGTATATATTTTTTATCATTTAATTATAAAATGTAAAGCATTAGCCATATGCGAAAGTTAATACAGAAATAGAAAATTTGCCTATCATACAATACTTACGTTAAGCCTAGCCATACCACAGAAAACAAATCATAATAAATAGAACTCTAAAATTCATTCTTTAATTTTGATCAGTCTTTTAGATGTTTCAGAACAAGTCTGAACTAAAATTAACAGTTTTCACCAGTTAATAATCATTAACAGTTTAGAATACCTTTAATCGCAAAATACAAAAACTTTGGCAGAAGAGTAAGCAAAAGAAATCTATCTTAACATTAACTTATTTTAATAAAGAGTTCATTAAATTCTAAAATCGTTTTTTCATTATATCTCTATTATAGGTCATTATATTTAAAAAATTTATTGTCTTCTTGCAGAAAACTTTCATATCGTCCAAGTTCAAATAGAAGCAAACAGACGCCAACGACATGAATGAATCACGGTGGTCGAACTTGAATGAATCATATCAATAAATATATTTAATTTATATTATCTATTTTCGTAAGTACTTTGCTTTTTGGATGTTATGAATTCCTTATTCTTCAGTTTTTTTTTTTTAATTTCTTCTGCGTTTTCTAAATATGTTATTATTGCGTATAACACTTTTTTTTTATAATACGTTTTCTAAACTACATTAAGAAACAAAATGTAAAATGAATTGTTTTACAATCTTAAAATTACACTTCCTAGTGTTATAAATATATTTTTTTCATTATTTTATTATGTAACATTACTAATTAAAAATATACCAAAGTTAATAAAGAAATCGAAAATTCGTCCATTATACAAAGCTTAGGCTAAGCCTAACCATACCCCAAATTATTCCATTTCAAAAAACAAATGATAATAAATGGAATTCTAAAATTTATTCTTTCCTTTTTATGTAGATCAGATCTTTATATGATTTATAACAAGACTGAACTAAAATTAACAGTTTTCACTAGTTTATAATCATTAACAGTTTAGAATACTTTTATTACAAAATAGAGAAATTTTAGTAGAAGAGTAAGCAAAAGAAACGTATCTTACCTTTAACTTATTTTAGTAAAGAATTCATTAACTTCTAAAAACGTTCTTTCATTTTATTGCTAGAGGTAATTTCAAAAATTTTCCGTCTATTTGCACAGATCTTTCATATCGCCCAAGTTCACATAAAAGCAAAGAGACGCCAACGCTATGATAGAATCACGGTGGCTGGTTTTGAATGAGGAATGATTCATATCATAAAATCAGCTGCACAAGTAAGTTCAACTTCTGACTTTTTACTTTATCACATCTACCATGAACATTTGTTTCAAGAATTAAAAAAAATATCCTCTTCAATTTCAAAAAAAAAAAAAAAAAAGTTTATTTATGAAAAATGACTGATTTGTTACTCAAAATTCTGGAATTCTTTATTTGAATTCACGCTCTAGTGAATCAAAAGAAAAATTTGACACTTATCATCCTGCATTACAGCAGCATCTTCATCAGAATCTAGAAAAGAAATAATTTTGAATAGAGTTGAAAGTTTTCTGATTTATTAATTGAGTTATCGATCATTCATTATCTGAAATTAACTCGATTATCGAGTAACTTTCTTTAATCAAGTACTTTAGATTTTATGTATTGTTTTAATGCCATCTTTCAGTAAATAAAATAAATGAACTAATTTTCTGTTGAAAGCATAGACTTTTAGATATATTTTTTAAATAAAACAATTCAAGATCTTTTGATTTAATTCGAGATTTATTTTACACGTTTCACTTAAAGAATTTAAAATATTGTGTAGTATTTGTAAAAGGAGTACATTATTATTACTTTTTCCATGAAATTTTAACTTAGTTTTATCAGTTTTTTAAGAACTCAGCTTATATCCATTGAATTTTAATTTTTCTTGCTTTGCAAATAAAAATAAATTATTTCATATCAAATATGATTATTAGAATATGTTAGAAATGTTGTTTTCGATATTTTGACAGCCTTTTTCTTATTGGTTTTGGCTCATTTTTTGCTTTAGTAGCACAAATTATTATTATTATGTAATAACTTTTCTAAATTCACTGAAACATTAACATTTTACAAGGATGGTCAGAAAATTGATAAAAAAATATGCTTATTCTTTGCGTAACACAACATTTAAAAATAAAAATACATTGTAAATTATGCTGTATCTGGCACATATTCTCTGAACATCAAACCATTAAAAACTCTAAATATAGTGCAATATAACTAGAATATTTGTAAACGATTAAATTAAACATGCATGTCTATAAATGCATATAACTAAAAAGTTTTTTCTTTTAAAAATAGAGAAAGATTACCTACTGCTGTCACTATCATAAATGAACTTATTGCGGATAGTGATCTTTCATTACTTATTTTAATGAAATTATTGCTTATAAAGATATGAAAACTTTGTAATTTTGTAGAGAAATCTTTGATTATTAAACAGAAACAGAAAGTGTTTAGGGAAATATTTTAAGCACTATTTATGTTAAAGGCATAAAAGTTTTTTTTTAAAGAATTTTATAAAATAAAAAACTATGCATAATCATTTAAATATGACAGTTTCTTGAGAGTTTCTTCTTGTCAATTTTTATTCATATCATTTCATGAGAGATAATTTCACATTTAAAAAAATGCATTTTTTTATTTATTGTTGTGAAATTTAAAACAGCAGCTCAAATCCGCAACCCTAAAATCCACACATCTTCACAAATATAAAAAATGAAACTTTGAGTTTAGATACAAGGACAAAATTACAGAACTTTTTTAATATAAAATGTTCCATATCTATTCTAATATGTAATTTTCGATAATATTATTGAACTCAAGCTTTTTCAATAATTTAATCATTTTACAAAATATCCTTTTTTTTTTTCATTTTAGTTTATTATTACTTTACTTAATTATTTTAGTACAGTTGACTCCCTCAAATCTACACAGCTTTTGACAGAATTTAGCAGATTTCTGGTCTTTGCTTAGTTTACACTTTTTACTCAGCAATTTTAATTTAATAAGGCAATAAAAATTATAATGACTGATTATATTGTAGTAATATATTAAAATAATTAAGTAAAATATTAAACTAAAAGGATAAAATGTAAGATAACTTAAAACTGAATGAAATATTAATAGTAAGTAGTATAAATAGTAAATAAAATTAATAATGTATATTTCAATTCTCTTAAAAAAATGCAATATATTTTCCTTCAATTAGTGTATGACTTTTTTTTTAATGAAAAGTATTCTCTGTTAATTTGCATTAAAATCTTTGTAATAAAAAACAAAAATTCTTGATTAATAGGGTACATAATATATTTGGTCAAAAGATTGTGATTACCACTGTTATCAGCATTAGCTTGATTTAAAAAATGTTACATGCTCTTTTCATGGGAAATAATAAGTTAATTTATATTAGTATGAATATACATACAGGATGAAATAAAACTAAAAAAAACTACAATTTTGTATCTATTTCTGAAATGAAAGTTTCATTATTTACATCCATAAATTATGTATGCATTTTAGGAATGCAGATTTGAAGGGAGTCTACTATAATAATAAAATACAGTGTAACAACATCGAACAGCAAACCCATCCATTTAATCAATCTTCGATAAGATGGAGCGATGTTAGGCTTAATTTTGAATTGAGATGAGTATGAGAAATCTTATCAGCGCAAATATAAATGTTTTCTACCTGTTATTCTTTCTGTTTAACAAAAATTTCTATAAAAGAGTCAAAATTTAAATGTTTTGCATAGTTTAAACCATTTCTGAAATCAAGTTAAAAACAACGTAGCACAAACTGTAAACAAGACGCTTTGGTATTGAGTCATTTTCTTCTTTGATTCATTCAAAATATACATATATGCAGTACTATTTGGTTATCCCGTCAACGAAAAACTATCACCAAACTATGAGATTAAATGCCACATTCCTTTGAGATTAAACACATTACACGTGTTTGTTATGTCACCAAGCAATTTTTATTTCAACATTTTATGTATTTTTTATTAATCTTATACTAATTTAATTTTTCTTTTGTTTTTTTAAATGAAAATAATCTTAATCTGTATAATTTGGTGAATAGTTAAGCGATTTATATAATTTAGCAAAATCGGTCCAAGAGATAACCAAGTAGTACCATGTATATATATATATATATATATATATAGACTATTGAGTTATAAAGCTTCAAGATTAAATAAATGACATGAAGCTGTTCTGCCTCTGCTTGCCCAATGGGAAATCAGCCATGGGTAAACCGAAGAAAAACACCAATGGGCATCAAGAACATTTTACAATGTTCCTATTTGTTCAATAACCAGTTTTTTTCAGGGTGGGGGGTGTTTCCAGATGATTTCCTTACAGTCAAAGTTATATGATCTGCAGAAGTTGGCGCCAAAGATTGTGTGGATTATGAAATATTGTGGATTATAGATTGTTATGGATTATGCATCATTTTATTAATCCGCCCCCCCCCCAAACGAAACGAAAAATCATACAATAGTTAGAGGGGGCGCTTACAAGGGATTTTTTTCGCGATCGTTCAACAAAATTTACAGAAATGAATCATCATGAAATGAATGAATCATGAATTTTGATACTTGAAAAAATTTGGCTATTTTTATTTAAAAACGTAAATTCTGTCAAAAAAAAGCAGAAAAAAGGAGAAATTAGTAAAAATAAAGCCAAAACAAGCATGAAATCAATTAAAAAATCTTGAAAAAACGCACATTTCATCAAAGATTCATGATAAATTCATTTCAAAATAATTCATCCCACTCTCAATCGCCTTTGAGAATCGGAAGGGAGGGCGCTTTCTCGGGATTTTTTGAAAATTTCAAATTCTTTATAAAGTGGGGAGGGGGCGTTTGATCAGGAAGGGCAGATTAATGGGATTTTACGGTAAATATGTTCTGTAATACAGTTTGTTTTTTACTTTCTATAAAATATAAGACTTAAATTGAAAAAATATCTGCTTTATTATGAATTTTTTTTTTCAAATTTTTTATTATTTGCTTTAAAAAATCTTTTTTGGACAAATTTGTAAATTTTCTTAACTGTTTACATTTGTAAGGTAATGCAAATTATGAGTGTGTGGATTATCGATCCTTGACTGTACAAAGAAAAAAAACATGCTGGAGAAATGCCGTTTTCCATTTGTTAACAAAGTCAGCATCATTTGTGACAGAAATGATGAACAATTATTATCATTGTAACAGCTTTAAAAAGAGGCATTAACTACATTTGTATCACAATAATTTAAAAATTACACTGACATATAAAAAAAAATAAGATTATGAAGTACTTAAAGACATTCATAAACTTATCCTTCAATAAACATAACTTTAATCTTTTGCTTACAAGTTTAATAGACAGGTTTAGAACACAGTGGACAATTTTACAGTAGACTCCCTTAAATCTGCAACCCTAAAATCCGCACATAATTTCCAGATGTAAACAATGAAACATTCATTTCAAATATAGTGACAAAATCGACTTTTTTTAGTTTTACATCAATTCCATACATATTTTAATTTATATTTTCTATTAATATTACTGGATTCGTGCTTTTTCATGAAGGAAGAATAAATTTATTTCTGAAAAAATTCAAGATATATTGTTGACCATTGTTTAATGGTAATTACAATTTTCTTACCAAATATATTTATGGATTAATCAAGCTATTTTGGTTATTAAGTCTGGCTAAACCTGAAATTAAAACTTGTTTATTTTATGATTTTGATGTGCATTAGTAATGTACATTTATAAGGCAAATTCTATTGAATAATTTAGAAAAAATACATTTCACCTTTATAATGAATATTTATTCTTACATTATTGATTATTAACTTGATCGTTGCTTTTAATATTTTAATCACTTAAAAAATAATCTAAATTTTTATTATTTTAATTTATTACTTATTTTAATATTTCATTATATTTTTAGTATTCATTTTAGTATCAATTATATGATTAATTACATTCAAATGACTGTTAAAAAATGTAAACAAAGCAATGACCAGAAATCTACAAAACCCATGGTCCCAAGCTTTGGGGATTTGAGGGAGTCTACTGTATTTTATTTTAAATTTATCCTATTTATTAATCAAAATTTATATGTATATACATATATATGTATACACCTTTTTTGGTGAGGGGGGGGGAGTGAAAATATACAATTTCAAAGTGAAAAAAAAAATAGTAATTATTATTAGTATCATTTCAATAGATGCAGGCTTTTTTAATTAAGCAGATTTATTGCATACTTGTTAAATTATTGTTTTATTAAGAAATCTTAATTTTGTTATGGTATGCAGTAGACTCCGTCAAATCTGCAACACTAAAATCCACACATAATTTACAAATGCAAACAATGAAACTTTTAGTTCAGATGTAGGGACAAAATACAAACTTCTTTATTTTTAATTCAATTCCACATTTTTCAACCTGTAATTTTCATTTATATTATTAAATTATTTATTGAATTCATGCCATATCATGAAGGAAGAATAAATTAATTTCTAAAAAAGTTCAAGTTATTGTTGATATTATTGGTAATCACAATCTTTTCACCAAATATATTCATGTATTAATAAAGCTTTTTTGGTCCTTTTTAGGTGCGTTCGTAATTATGTAAACACGTAGCGCCTATTGTTGTCGTTCAGTCTGTCTGTCTGTATATAACAACGCAAGAACTACCTAACTGAATCGCTTGAAATTTTAAATACATAATTATTATATAATTTTGTCAAGTTATTTCAAATTTTATCAAAATCCCATGCATAGTTCAATTACAGGGACAATCAAAAGGATTCCGTTACATTACGGTCAATGGCGAAAAAAGTTTCAAATGCATTTTAATCGTTTGAAATTTTAAATACACAATTATTACATAATTTTGTCAAGTTATTTCAAATTTTATCAAAATCTGATGCATAGTTCAATTACAGGCACAACCAAAAGTATTTCATTACATTACGGTTAATGGGGGAAAATGTTTCAAATGCATTTTAATGGTGTTACACTCATTCGAACATAATAAAATTGATATGCATCTATTAAGTAGATATTATAATATACATTTTGCATAATCTGTTGTGCAAAGAACTTTTATTATTGATTTACAAGGCCACACAAAAGTATTACATTGCATAATGGTATAGGGAGACCATTGTTTGGTCACATTTTAATTGTAACTATTTACAATTTATGAGATTGATATATGAGAGTGATATTATAACTTTGTTATCATATGAACGCACCTCATTTGCTACGCTTCACGTGCAATTTCCAATTTGTTTATGATTTTGAAGTGAATTAGTAATATACCTTTGTGAGGCATGTTTCATTGAATAAGTTAGAAAAAAATGCATCCAATCTTTAAAATGAATATTTAATTATATTTTACTAGTTAATTATCTGAACTTTGTTTTTAATATTTAAAAAATTTCTTTTATTTTATTAATTTAGTTTATTACTTTACTTATTTTGATATTTTACTATATTGTAAGCATTCATGTTAATTTAGATTGCATTATTAATTATATTCAAATCATTGTTTAAAAAATGTAAACAAAGCAATGACCAGACATCCATACAACCACTGGTCTGAAGATGTGTGGATTTCAGGTAGTCTACTGTATTAGCTGAAAAGCGTGGTTTGTCCAGAAGTATTGTAAATGCTAATGGCATGTTTAGATCATAAACTAGTCAAATGTTGCTCATCTAAATACAGTACAATCCCTCAAATCTATAAAGCTTGGTACCACAGATTGTGTGGAATTTAGAATTTTGTGGATTTTTGGTCATTGCTCTGTTTACAATTTTTAAACAATAATTTGAATGTAATATTTATTGCAATCGAAACTACAAAAAATGCTTACAATATAATAAGATATTGAAATAAATAATAAATTAAAATAATAATTTAAAAAATGATTAAAATATTAAAAGCAAATGTCAAGTTAATAATCAATAACGTATGATTAAATATTCATTATAAAGATGAAATGTGTTTTTCCTAAATTATTCAATGAAACTTGCCTTATAAAGCTACATTACTAATTCACATCAAGATCATAAAATAATGACGTTTTATTTCAGGTTTAGCTAGACTTCATAACCAAAAAAGTTTGATAAATGCATAAATATATTTAGTAAAAAGATTGTAATTACCAATATTAGCAATATCTTGAATTTTTTTCAGAAATAAATTTATTTTAATTTATTTTTTTTATAAATTTTTAGGTGCGTTCGTAATTATGTAAACACGTAGCGCCTATTGTTGTCGTTCAGTCTGTCTGTCTGTATATAACAACGCAAGAACTACCTAACTGAATCGCTTGAAATTTTAAATACATAATTATTACATAATTTTGTCAAGTTATTTCAAATTTTATCAAAATCCCATGCATAGTTCAATTACAGGGACAATCAAAAGGATTCCGTTACATTACGGTCAATGGCGAAAGAAGTTTCAAATGCATTTTAATCGTTTGAAATTTTAAATACACAATTATTACATAATTTTGTCAAGTTATTTCAAATTTTATCAAAATCTGATGCATAGTTCAATTACAGGCACAACCAAAAGTATTTCATTACATTACGGTTAATGGGGGAAAATGTTTCAAATGCATTTTAATGGTGTTACACTCATTCGAACATAATAAAATTGATATGCATCTATTAAGTAGATATTATAATATACATTTTGCATAATCTGTTGTGCAAAGAACTTTTATTATTGATTTACAAGGCCACACAAAAGTATTACATTGCATAATGGTATAGGGAGACCATTGTTTGGTCACATTTTAATTGTAACTATTTACAATTTATGAGATTGATATATGAGAGTGATATTATAACTTTGTTATCATATGAACGCACCTCATTTGCTACGCTTCACGTGCAATTTCCAATTTGTTTATGATTTTGAAGTGAATTAGTAATATACCTTTGTGAGGCATGTTTCATTGAATAAGTTAGAAAAAAATGCATCCAATCTTTAAAATGAATATTTAATTATATTTTACTAGTTAATTATCTGAACTTTGTTTTTAATATTTAAAAAATTTCTTTTATTTTATTAATTTAGTTTATTACTTTACTTATTTTGATATTTTACTATATTGTAAGCATTCATGTTAATTTAGATTGCATTATTAATTATATTCAAATCATTGTTTAAAAAATGTAAACAAAGCAATGACCAGACATCCATACAACCACTGGTCTGAAGATGTGTGGATTTCAGGTAGTCTACTGTATTAGCTGAAAAGCGTGGTTTGTCCAGAAGTATTGTAAATGCTAATGGCATGTTTAGATCATAAACTAGTCAAATGTTGCTCATCTAAATACAGTACAATCCCTCAAATCTATAAAGCTTGGTACCACAGATTGTGTGGAATTTAGAATTTTGTGGATTTTTGGTCATTGCTCTGTTTACAATTTTTAAACAATAATTTGAATGTAATATTTATTGCAATCGAAACTACAAAAAATGCTTACAATATAATAAGATATTGAAATAAATAATAAATTAAAATAATAATTTAAAAAATGATTAAAATATTAAAAGCAAATGTCAAGTTAATAATCAATAACGTATGATTAAATATTCATTATAAAGATGAAATGTGTTTTTCCTAAATTATTCAATGAAACTTGCCTTATAAAGCTACATTACTAATTCACATCAAGATCATAAAATAATGACGTTTTATTTCAGGTTTAGCTAGACTTCATAACCAAAAAAGTTTGATAAATGCATAAATATATTTAGTAAAAAGATTGTAATTACCAATATTAGCAATATCTTGAATTTTTTTCAGAAATAAATTTATTCTTCCTACATGAAAAAAAAAAAAAAAAAAAAAAAACATGAATTTAGTATTATTAACAAAAATTAAAAATTAAAATAAAAATGGAATTGATATAAAACTAAAAAAGTCTAATTTTGTCCCTGTACTTGAACTGAATGTTTCTTTGTTTACATCCATAAATTACATGTAGATTTTTGAGAAATGCAGATTTTAGGATTGCAGATTTGAGGGAGTCTACTTCTATTGTACTTCATATTGTATATCAAATATCAAAAATATTGCATATCAAGCACTTCATTGACACTAGTATAGATATAATGGTTACTGTAATTACATGGCTCGCACGCATTTCCGGTAGCAAAAATTATCTGATCTTTCTCAGTAAAAATCCATCTTATGTATTGGGTTAAAACTCAACACAATGGACAATCTTAAATTAGATAAATATATTTTTTTTAAGTATGCAATGAAAAAATTTTCAATTTTTAATTATTTTCATGTTGATGCTCATGTTCTGTAGTTTTTATACATTTTATTTACAAATTTTAGACTGGATTAATAAATAATTCAAATTTTTTTCATTTACAACCATAATCGAGATGCGGATGGAAAGTAGTAAACCAAAAATTCTCTCATCACTTCGATTATCAAAAAAATGCCCTGAGTTTTGCCCAGAATTTTTGAATTGCCTGACATGTAGGAATTCTAATTTAGTGATATGGCATCACTGAAAGTACAGTGTATTTTTCTGGAACAGGTAATATAAGAACATTTTTGGCAAATGTAAAGAAACAATAGAAAATATTTTTTATCAGAGCAACCACAACACTTACTTGCAACCTAAATTAGACATGAAAACAATAGAATTTCAAAATTTCAAATTCTTAAAACCGGTTAGCGGGGTGTAGAGGGGGCAATCTACACCCTGCTCATTTTATCATCCTCTAAAGGATGACACGCAATCTTGTAAGATTTTGGAAAAGAATTCTGAAATAAAATGAAGTTTCTAGCACGCTACAGAATAGAGTTAACTTTCATTTCTTTGAGAATGTGAAATTTTATATAGGATGGTGTGTTTAAATAAGATATGCACCAGAGAACAAAAACCAACCTATCCAACGAATGGGTAGTAAAAGCAAACTTTAAATGAAAGAATCCTTTTCTACATATAGGCAGCTCATTGACTTATGCAGACTATGGGTTAAATAATAAGTCAATCCTGTTTTTTTTTATGCAGGAGGACAAAAGATAAATAAGGAATGGTATGATCATGTGTTATAATAACATAAAATCGTGATGAAAAAATATGATGGATTAGCAGGAACGGCGTGCTTGACACCATGGTGGCTGGGAGTTACACAATTTACATCCACCCCGAGTGTCAGCTATCCTAGCGATGACACTGCTTAAAACCCTTGCTATTTTTTTTAAAGCTGTTCTGATATTTTGGGTAAGTTTTATAACCTTAATATGTATTATATTATGCAATTAATTACTGTTTGGAATGATTATTTTAAGGTTAATCATTTAAAAAATATTCTTATTTAATTTAATTCAATACAGTCAAATTCAGTTTGTGAGGAATACAATGATCTAAAATTAAACATTTAAATCAAACTCTTAATCACAATTCAAATGAATCCCTTCTGTTTCACCTAAAAATCGTAACATAAACTAGAATTAAATAAATAGATAAGAGAAAATGTCAGCAAGAAAATGTTTTTCCTAATATTTTAAAGGATCAAGTATCAGTAAAAATAAAAGTTGCAATACATGAAATTTTGTTGTTATAACTTGATCAAGTAATAAGTTACATAATTTTCAGTGAAGAGTAAAAGAAGAAACACATCCTACCATTAAATTACTTTAGCAAACAGGATGGATCACTACGTTTATTTTATAAAAATTAGCCATTAATTAGAACCAGAGGATACGCGTTAAATGTTATATATATTTTTTTCTTTAGGCAAAAAGACGCCAACGCAATGAATGAATCACGATAGCTGAATCAGAATGATGGATGAATCAAATCAAAAGTACTTGATTCCTAAGAATCAAGCCACTTTTAATCAATCATTTAATTCACAGTTCATTCTTTTATTGGCGTTGTTGTCTTAACCGTACTTTGTAATATCAGACGACTTTTAAAACATAAATTTATTGTATTTAACTTCTTTTTAATGCTAAGGTAGGGTAGTTTCTTAATTTTTTCTTCAACTCAATACTTTACAATTTGCTTTTTGATAATGATTGCACGAAATTTAATGCGACGCAACTTTCATTTTTGCTGACAATCATCGAATCATTATTACAATGTTTCATTCATAACTAATAATTAAGCTTATTATTATTGATTTTTAAATAGTTTAGTTTAATATTCAAATATCAATTTAGATACAGCAAACTTGTCTGAATATATATATTTTTTTACGTTTACTTTTAAGACATGTTGTTGCTCATTAACTTAATTTGATTGTATTCTGTTCAGTTGAAGCTAAATGCTTTTTAATAGCTGATTACAGAATGCAGTAACTTTATATAGTTTACTGAAATTTACATATAAAAACACATACACTTTTAATTGGACTCATCACTCACTTGAAAACACCCTCTCCGTAGTATTAATGCGATAAGCAGGTTGTTTTCGAATTTCTCACTTAAATTTGAATAATTTTATATGCTATTTCTTTTTGCATATGATAGCTGAGTTTCATCATCAATATATATTTTTTTTACTTTTTTGATTTTGGTTACAGATTTTTCTTAAATGTATTTTCAATTTTAAAACCGTTCTTGAATTGAAAGTAGTATCTTTTTAAATCTGCAACCAAAATCTATAAAGTAAAAAACAGCCATATTAAAGATCGAGCTCAGCTATCTTATGCAAAAAAAAAAAAAAAAAAAAAAAGTTTAAAAATATTGAAATTTAAGCTAGAAGTTCTAAAATAACCAAAATAACCTGCCCATTGGTTTAACATTAAGGAGTTGGTGTATTCACGTATGTGTGTGTAGAGTCCATTTAAGAAACTATTTATGAATCCTAGAACAAGTAATACACTGATTTGCAGATTTTACCTGTTGGGATTAAGGGTATTCTTAAATCAAAAAGAGCAACTTTATGACACAAGTTTTCATCTCTTTTTGTTCGAAAATTCATGAAACTAGCAAGTATTGTTGTTCAGAAACTATTCTAATTGCACTTATTTTTCAGGGTTTTTTTTACAAACACATTAGATACAGTCAAAGTTCTATAATCCATAGTAGTTGGGGCCAAAGGTTGTGCAGATTATGGATTATTAATGATTACAGATTATATTATGGATTATATTTCATTTTATCATTCATACACAGCATTTTAATTCTATAATGAGTATAATGTAGAAAGATAAATAGGAAATCGAATAATTAATTTTATTTTTCTATCTCAAAAAATGCTTTTTTAAAGTTATTTCATTAAAAAATTGATATATATGTGCATTTAAATAAAAATAACTAAATATATTCTGTAATACAGTTTGTTTTTTACTGTTAATAAAGTAAAAGAGTTATATAAAAAATAGATGTATCATTATGATTTTTTTCAAACTTTTTATTTTTTGTTTAAAAAATCAGTTTTGGATCATGAATTTGTAAATTTTCTTAACTATTTATTTCATTGTTTACATTCATAAAGTAACGCGAATTATATAAAATTGTGAATTATGGGTGTGCAAATTATCGATCCTTGACTGTATTTCAAAACAAGCCAACAAAATTGGTGTTTTTTTTTTTTTGTGATTAATCATACTTAAAATGTCTCGTGCTTCATATTTATTTTATTGTATATTGTCTGACAACATTTAAGCAAATATTATGTTCTTACATCTGACAACAGTTTTTTTGTTATTATTTTTATTCCATCTAAATTTACATTCCTGGAACTTGCTTGTTTTTATGTGTGTTTTTTATAATTCGTAGTATTTGTATTTATAATAATACATACTCCATTGCCTTCCTTATGACCTATAACATTCTATTGTTTAACAGTTTTGAATTGCATTTCCCAATGAAAACAGAACTGCAACACAACGGGAGAAAGACACATGATCAAAATCCCTTATAACTCGATAGGTAGTTTAAAGTTTCTAAAATGGAAAACTAAGCTCCATTCAAAATCGTTTCCATAGTCAGGCATTTGTGAATGTGTCGAAACATTTTACGCTTGTTGAGCAGAGCAGTCAAGAACTATTCCATGCATTATGCATTAGAAATCTCAAAGGGAAATTGAACATTTTTCAATTTAACTTGCCTTTTATAGAATACAAAAAAAAGAGCATTTTGACACCATTTTTAGTTTTTTTATCTTGGAAAATACATTAAATTAGCATTAAACAATGCAGTTTTAGTCTTGACTGGAGAAAGCCATGTCATGTGTTGAAAGCAGTTTGGATGTCACTACACATGTAAACAAACTTTTGCTGTATTATCCACTGTACTTTTCTATGAGCATAATTTATATTAAGCTGAATTATTTTTTTCTTTTCTCAAAAAAGTTTGAAGAAAAACTAAAAGCATTGTAAATTGTTGGAATAAGTAATATTGTGAATTCAAGTGAGAATTTTTCCCTCTTATTGTTAAAGGATTTTTATTTCAACATCTTGATCTAGAAATAAATTATCGATATAAGTTTATACTACAAATATTTTGTAGAAAAATGTACTTTTCTTTTTCATAATAATATTCCACAGTAGACGAAGCTCGACTATAGCTATAAAGCATACTGAAATTACAATAACTAGGTAGAACCCATCAAGTTTTGACGAAAGAAAATGTAGGAATCTAAGAAAGGAATCATTTCATTGATTTATAATAAACCTACAAAATTAGTTAAATAAAAAATATGCATTATATTGCTAAGTCTAACTCTGAAACAAATCATATTTAACCTAAAGTTAACAAAATATTATTTCTATAAAACTCAGTTGTAGAAGTTGTTAAAATTAAACTTTATTCATGCATGTAAGGAGTAAGAAATATCAAAGATCTGTTATTATGATAAAGTTATCAATTAAGGATCTTATGCTAGTATTCCAAAATGAAAAAAAGCAAAATTTGTTCCACTTTGACTCCATCATGGAAATTTTTCCCTGTGAAATCTAAACACGACATCAATTTCCCCTATCAAAATTTGCAAATGCACATTTCATATTTGTATTCAGTGGCGCCAACTTTTTAAAAATAATTGGGTGGGCTTAAATTTTTTTTTAACCAATACAAAAAAATCGGATGGGCTCTATTAATAATGGATGGATGGAGATATCAAATCATTGGGTGGGCTGGCACCCCATGGACCCATATAAGTTGGCGCCAGTGTTAGTATTCATTTTTTCAAAAAATTGGTATCTTAATTTGATCATTTTGATTGAAAACCCCAAGTCTTGATGCTAATTGCTGAAACAGATATTAAACTGTTGATATTCTTTTAAGTATAAATCAAATTCTGTAAATGAAATCAAAATTCACCAGGTTTTATAACAGATGATATTCTTGAAATTCACAGCATGTATTTAAATTTCAATTTTTTCCCCTTTTAATGAGAAAATGGCAACATAAAGATATAATAATATTTTTTTTTCTCTTTTTTTCCTTTGCTTTTTACTCTTTGGCTTTTAATAGAAATGGTATACTCTTGTTGTCACAATTAGAACAGCGGTATTTAAAACTACAAAAAAAATAATATTTCAAAAACAAATTAAGATACAGTTTTCAAATAAATTGCATTTAAATGTATATTTTTTCCCTATACGATGATGTAAAAATTGAAAATATGCGATGTTTATAAGTGTAAAAATTTGCAATAGGAAAAATTACAATACTGAAATTTCATTTAAAATTTGAAAGTGTTGCCATTCGCAAAATGACATATACGTTACGCACAGGGACGTTTGGCCTTTATAATATAGATTCACCAACCACATTTAAAATTTATTTGATATTTTAAAAAATTCCTAGATTTTTATAAATTAAGATTTTAAAAAATACTAGTTTTCAAAACAATTTCTCAATTGTATCACATTCAGCTTGATTTTATTGTTTTTGATCTAATTCTGTTTTTTCTGATGGGTCCATTAGATAAATATAGCAGGCACTGGCTTCAGCAAGGAAAACCTGTGTAAACACTGAGATTAAAGTGCTAAATTGTTAGAGTTCATTTTTTTATATACAGGCAAAGTTCTATAATCTGTGCACGCTGCGGCTGAAGGTTGAGTGGATTATATAATATTGTGGATTATAGAGTATTATGGATTATCCGTCATTTTATTTATCATAGACAACATTTTAATCCTTTAATCAGTATAATATGAAAAGATAATTATCAAATCTGATAATTAATTTAATATGCTATCTGAAAAATGTCTTTTTAAAGTTATTTTATTACAAAATTTGTATATAAGTGCATTTAAATAAAAATAATTACACATATTTCATAATGCTGTAATCTGTTTTTTACTGTTATTAAAATAAATGAGTTATAGTAACCAAAAATGAATGTTTTATTATAATTTGTTTCAATTTTTATCATTATTTGTTTAAAAAAATCATTTTTGGATCACGAATTTGTAAATTTTCTTAACTGTTTATTTCATTGTTTACATTAGTAAAGTAAAGCAAATTATATAAAATTGCGGATTATTGGTGTGCGGATTATCAATCTTTGACTGTATACATTTAACTTGTAATTGTGTAAAGAGAAAACTATTTTTATTTAATGTGCAAAAATCCAAAAAATGTTTTATGTTTCCTTTTGCAAGAAAATTTTTTATACATGAGAAAGTTATCTTTTCCAATTTCTACAGAAAATCTGATAAAACATTTTTCTTCTGCTACTTCAAAATTTCCAGTAACTTTACTTAGATTGATTGGGATTGTCATCGGTTGACAAACAGAAATTAATGGCAGTCAAAAAATTGTAATTATCGTTTATACATTTCAGGTTCAACATCTGGTACTTTGGTGACTGTATTGTATATGATATATTAATACAGTCGACTCCCTCAAATCTGCACAGATTGGGACCAGAGCTTGAGCAGATTTTAGAATTTTGCTGATTTCTGGTCATTGTTTTGTTTACATTTTTTAAACAGTAATTTAAATGTAAAAATTAACGCAGTTGAGAATATAATGAAAGCTTACAATATAATAATATATTAAAATAAGTAATAAGCTAAAATAATATAAATTTAGATAATTTATTAAATGCTTAAAATATTAAAAGCAAAGATCAAGCTAATAGTCGATAGTGTATGATTAAACATTCATTATAATGATGAACTGCATTTTCCCCAAAATTATTCCCTGAAACTTGCCTCATAAAGGCACATTACTAATTCACATCCAAATCATAAAACAAGGAAGTTTTATTTCAGGTTTAGCCAGACTTAATAACTAAAAAAGCATGATTAATACATATTTGGTAAGGAGATAATGATTTTTTTTCCCAATAATATCAGCAATATCTTAATTTTTTTTTTAAACAAATTTATTCTTTCTTCATGAAAAACATGAATTCAACAATATTAATGAAAATTACAAATTAAAATAGGTATGGAATTGATATGAAATTAAAAAAGTAAAATTTTATATCTCTAACTGAACAGAATGTTTCACTGTTTACATCCGTAAATTATGTGCAGAGAGTTGCATATTTTAGGGTTGCAGATTCGAGGGAGTCAACTGTATTTCAATGGAGATTGCACCTTAAGGAACTGTTATATCAGTTCGAGGTAGTGACAAAGTTAAATGTATCACTATGATTAAATAATCTAACAAAATCAAATGTTTATGATTCATGCTTAATCTATGGCAATCCATTGCTACATATAAAATGCATCAAAAATTTCATTAAAATAAATTTATTAGTCTGGCTTTTTGTAAAAAAAAGTTTAGTTTTACTGCCCACTTTCTGCTCACCTCTTATCTAAATAGGTTTATCAATAGCCTTTAATACTTCAGCCTTCTTTGAACTTTCCTCACTTCCTAGTTTATGAGTAAAATTCCTGTGACATGCATACACACAAAATTATCTTTTAAGGGTTCCGTTTTTATTTTTGTTTGTACAGATAACAACAAGAGACTTCATCTGACTTGTTTTCTATTTATAACTCTCAATATAATCTTATTCTCCATTTGTTGATATAACTTGGTATATCAATGCTTATTAAATTCAAACATATAAATAAATATACTACAGTAGACTCCCTCAAATCCGCACAGCTTGGGACCAGAGGTTGTGCGGATTTTAGAATTTTGTAGATTTCTGATCATTGCTTTGTTTACATTTTTTAAACAGTAATTTGAATGCAATTAATAGTGCACTCAGAACTATGATGAATGCTTACAATACAATAAAATATTAAAATAAGTAATAAATTAAAATAATAAAAATTTAGATAATTTTTAAAATGATTAAAGTACTAATAGCAAAGATCAAATTAATAATCAATAATGTATGACTAAATATTCATTAAATGTATTTTTTTTTTAATTATTCAATGAAACTTGTCTCATAAAGGTGCGTTACTAATTCACATCAAAATCATAAAATAAGGAAGTTTTATTTCAGGTTTAGCTAGGCTTAATAACCAAAAAAATCTTGATTAATGCATAAATATATTTGGTAAGAAGATTGTGATTACCAGTAATATCACCAATATCTTGAATTTTTTCCAAAAAAAAAAAAATATATATATATATTAATTTATGAAAAAAAAAACATGAATAGAGTAATATAAAGAAAATTACAAATTAAAAAATATATGGAATTGATACAAAACTTTAAAAAAAATCAAATTTTGTAGCAATATCTAAATTAAAAGTTTCATTGTTTACATCCATAAAATGTGTGCAGATTTTAGAGAGTTGTGGATTTCTGGTTTGCGGATTTGAGGGAGTCTAGTGTACTGTATTCTTATACCTATTTTTATTATTTTATATCTTTCATATTTTATATATTTATTTTGCAAGCAAAAGTAAAACAAAATTATATTATAAATATTTAGATATATTTATAATATTATATCTATAAATTTATGTCAAAAAAAACCAGGATTACTTAGTTTTCCCGTCAACCGATTTTGCCAAATTATATGAATCACCAAACTAGCAGCAAAATTATACATATAGGCGTAATTTTTATTTTAAATAACAAAACAACAAATAAATTATTAGAATATTAATAAAAATAGGAATAAAAAATCGAAATAAAAACCATTTAATGGCATTTTAAACACGTGTATTGTATTTAATGTCATGGGATGTGACATTCATGATCATCCATTATTGGCATTTAATCTTATAGTTTGGCAATAGATTTTTGGTTGATGGGATAACCAAGTAGTACCAAAAAGACAGAAAATTTTAAATTTGAAAAAAAATAATTATAAGGAAAATATTGATGCAAAGTTATAGTTTATCTGCTAGTAGCTTCAATAATAAAAAAAAAATCAAACTCCAATGCTGAAGGATGCAACAATCACATCGAAATATTTATAACTGAAAAAAGCAGAACAGGATATGGAATTCTTCCCTAGTTACACTGCTCTAATAGTTATAATAGTTTAGTCTCATGTGAAAATATCAGAATAAATAACTAAGACATTTAAATATATATTAAAAAATAAAATAGTTGCATGTAGCTATGTTGCATGTTGTATAGTAGTTGCATGTAGTAGTATAATAGTTGCATGTTGTATAATGTTATGTTAGAATTAAAAATGTATTTTCAGTATTTCATGTTTTTAAATATGTTTTTCATTTATATTTAACAAGAAAATGTATAAATGGAATTAATTTTAAATTTGATTGAATGTGAATATACATTGTACATATAAGTATTCGCATGCATTGAACTATGTTTTTATTACTTTCACTATGAAATTATGATATAATTTATTAATAATAATAATAATAATGATGTTCAAATGGGAATATATATGCAATAAGTTTCATAAGTTTAATATTCAGTTTTTACGTTTTAATCATATGTAAAATAACTCCCTTGTAAATTTTAAAAGAGAAACAGTTTATAAAGGAAGAATAAGATCTTTCTGCTGCGATGCTATTTTGTTTTTATATCATTTAACCCCCCCCCCCCCGTTAATATTAAAAATTACACATTAAACAATCTATAGTTGTACTCCTAGCAAAAATGCATATTTTCTTACTTAGAATCGACTATAAGAAGCTTTAAATATGCTTAAAAAAGCAAATAGATGATTGGAATATTGTTATTTTCAGTAGTGTAGCCAGGATTTCTTTAGGAAGGGATTAAGAATTTTCATTCATGTTATTATATGTATATATTTGTTATGTATGAATGATATGTGATAAAACCTGTCAAGATGAAATTGCAAAGGAATGACACAAATGAATTTTTATTTATTTTATATATGCAGTAGACTATTTGAAATCAACACATCTTGGGGCAATAAGTTGTGGGAATTTTAAAATTTTGTGGATTTCTGGTCATTGCTTTGTTTACATTTTTAAACAGTAATTGAATGTAATTAATAATGCAGTCGACACTATAATGAATGCTTACAATACAATAAATTATTAAGAAAGTAATCATCTAAAATAATAAAATTTAGATCATTTTTAAAGTATTAAAATTTTAAAAGCAAAGGTCAAGTTAATGATCAATAATGTATGCAGTGGCGTAGCTAGCGGGGGGCGGAGGGGGCGGTCCGCCCCAGATGTCACCATCTAAGGGGTGACACCCAATCTTTATTTGCAAATAGATATGCATATCATCTTACAAAATTTTGGAAAAGAATTCTGAAATAAAATGAAATTTCTACCTTCTTATCACGCAAAAAAAAGATTATTTTTTCTTTTACATATAGGCATCAACCACATTCATTTATGAGAACTTTGGGATGAATTATGAGTTGCCCCTATAATTTCTTATATAGGAGGTCTGAGGATAAATAGACAAATAAGAAAAATCATGCGTTAAGCATAGATTATGAAGACTTTCCAACACTTAATAAAATCTTTAACAAAACTTTGTTATTTAGGGAAATAATAGTGTATACCCAAATATACCCAAATATGTATTCCAGTACTTTTGAACAGCTCTGTATTTCATATGCCAGTTCATATAATGGGAAAATTTAGCTTAGCAAGAAAATACCCAATCGCCTTAAATTTCTTTTTCAGCAATTCATACTATTAGATGGAAAAATACTTGGATACTTTTGTTCAGCCCTGTAGTTTACATTGTACCTTTATTACACGTCAGCATTAGGCTAAAATTTATTGTAAACTAAAACACTTTTAAAACAACTGAAATCACATTCTCATAAATTATCATTCATAGGCGTCCATGTACAGAATTCTTTGCGTAGCCCTGTATATCCTTTTATCTATATTCTGCAAACATTTCTCAGTAAATTCAATGAAGCTCAGCGTAAAAATGCACAGCTTATTTAAGAATCACGTTTAAATAATTTACGCTCATATTCAGTTACGCTGTGGTGAGCTTTTTTTGTAGCCCTGTATATCAACTATAACATTTATAGACACCATATAATGTGCATATATTTAGCAAAATATAAACGCTCATATCACAATTAAAATGCATTTCATCGCTCCATCAGCCATCATTGGACACATATACGGTACTTCGGAAAGAATATACTATTTGAAATCTTTTGTATGGCCCTGTAAATGCTATGTACTTCATATTATGTACTCACACTTCATGTTATGTATCATACTATGTACTTCATCTATCATATTATTATTATTTCTTCATAGTCATTCCCCCTTTTACCAATATCTAATGGAATTCTTTTGTGTGGCCATGAAAATGAATAATAGCTACATTTTCACCTTATATTTTATAGAATGCATATTTTAATATGTTTGACATCTTTAAAATTCCTTTGAAACGATTTTTCCATATAGTCCGTAATGTAATGGGAAACTTTTGATTCGCCCTGTAGATAAACTAATAATGGTAGAAACTTCATTTTCAATAGGGTTCGTGCTAGGGTAAACATCAATAACGTCCTAAAATTTCATGGCAATCCGAGTATATTAATGATTTTTCCCCATAGGCCGTAATGTAATGGGAAACTTTGATTCGCCCTGTAGATAAACTAATCATGGCAGAAACTTCATTTTCGATAGGACTTGCGCTACGTCAATAACGTCCTAAAATTTCATGGCAATCCGAGTATATAAACGATTTTTCCCCATGGGCCGTAATGTAAGGGAAAACTTTTGATTCGCCCTGTAGATAAACTAATAATGGTAGAAACTTCATTTTCAATAGCGTTCGTGCTAGGGTAAACGTCAATAACGTCCTAAAATTTCATGGCAATCCGAGTATATTAACGATTTTTCCCCATAGGCCGTAATGTAATGGAAAACTTTTGATTCGCCCTGTAGATAAACTAATCATGGTAGAAACTTCATTTTCAATAGCGTTCGTGATAGGGTAAACGTCAATAACGTCCTAAAATTTCATGGCAATCCGAGTATATTAACGATTTTCTCCCATAGGCCGTAATGTAATGGGAAACTTTTGTTTTTCTCTGTAGATAAACTAATCATGGTAGATACTTCATTTTCAATATGTGTCATGCTAGGGTAAACATCAATAACGTATAAAAATTTCATAGCAATCCGAGTCTATTTACGGGAGTTAGAGCACGGACAGACGGCCATCCGGTCAGACGGACAGACAAACCGAATGTATAAGGACTTTTCAATTTTGTTGGAAAGTGCTAAAAAAGGTTTCGTCATTTCCCGTGTTATAGATGCCATGCATTCATTTGCCCCCCCCCCTTTTATTTTTCTTAGCGATTAAACTCACATACTATATAATAAAGATTATAATAATCTATACTTTAGTCTGTGTCAGCACCCTTGACTTCCAAAAATGCATAAACTTTAGGTTGTAAACTATATTACATCTCAAAAGTACATTGACAGGTAACTTTTTTGAAATAATTGTTCAAAAATGAACCAATAATCACGAAAAAAAAGCAATGATAAGAATCGTAGCATAAGTTTATTCCGATAAAGAATACAGTAAAAGTTTACAGAAATTTTGTTAAAAAATCAAAATCAGAATAGGTTTTCCTATAAATGTATGGACTTTTTTAGTTTTTTATTTTTAAATTATAATTTTGTATCCATTTCTTCGAATTATCTATAAAATCACATCATGTATGCAAAAAATGATGAAATTTTATTTGTAATAACGTAGAATTGTGATTGAATAAATATGGCGGATTTGGGGTGGTGTGGGGGGGGGCACCATTTACATCCGCCCCGGGTGTCACCCATCCTAGCTACGCCACTGAATGTATGATTAAATATTCATGATAAAGATGAAACCTATTTTGCCTAAATTATTTAATGAAACTTGCCGCAGAAAAGTACATTACAAATTCACATTAAAATAATAAAATAAGGAAGTTTTATTTGATGTTTAGCCAGACATAATAACCAAAAACGTTTGATTAAAACATAAATATATTTGGTAAAAAGATTGTGATGACCAGTGATTTCTGCAATATCTTGAATTTTTTTAGAAATAAATTTATCCTTAAGTTAAAAAAAATCATGAATTCAGTAATATTAATGAGAATTACAAATTAAAATATATATGGAATTGATATAAAATGGAAAAAAAAAAGAGTCAAATTTTGTCCCTCTATCTGAACTGAATATTTCATTGTTTACATCCGTAAAATATGTGAGTATTTTAGGGTTGTGGATTTCAGGAAGTCTTCTATATAGTAAAACCAGCCAAGATAAAATTGCGAAGGGTTTGAAAAATTCCGTTTTTGACAGGTTTTGTGTTATCATGTGTAATTGTATGGTATCTTTTTTGACGGGACAATGAAATATTTCTATTTATGGCTGCATTCCGTTATAGGCAGATTAATTTTTTTCAAGTTTTGCCTCATTTATATAAATATACCTTTTATGGTACATGTCGGGAAGAATGAGTGCCATGCGACCAAAATACACAGACAACCAGCCCTTATGTCTTATTTATTTTTAAATTTTTAAGAATTTTCTTTTAGACTAATTGATTATTTGAATACTTTAAAACGGTAAACGGTAAAAAAAATTATTGGAAAAAAAGTGACATAAACTACAAAAGCGGAAAAAAAGTGACAAGGAATTGATTTTGGGGATTTATTATTAATTTTTTGGATTCATTCGTTAAATATGAAAGGGGAATCTGGTGGGGGGGGGGCTCAGAATTTAGTTTAATGGGTTTTTCATGCTGAATTAACTATTATTGTTCATTTTTTGGATATACGTTCGTAATGAAAAGACGCTTGCCTTGTTAGTTTTGGGAAGGGACGATTACTTCCCCCGCCATCCGTTCTCAATTAGATGAATGGGTTTTTATGCAGAAATATCCAACATGTGTCAAATTTGCATATAGGTTCTTTTCGATAAGGCTTATATATAGTATAAAAATGCCTGAAGAGATTTAGGAGTTTAATGGTTAAGTATAGAGGGGTAACGGGGGATAACTTTTCTTAAATTAAATTAATGTCTTTTTACGCATAATTATCCGATTTGCTTCGAATTTTGGACATAGGTTCATTATGATAAGACGTATATCTGATTAGTTATGGGTTCTTCTGCTTATTATAAAGGGGGGAACGAGCAATTATCTCCCCCTCAAACTAGATTAATAGGTTTTTATGCAGAATTATCCCATGTATTTAAATTTTAAATCTAGTTTCTTTTTGATAAGGTGAATCCCTGAATAGTTTTAAGAGTTTAATAGCTAAGTATAAAGGAGGAACGGTGGAAAACCCCTCTTAAATTAAGTAAATGGCTTTTTACGAAGAATTATCCGATTTGCTTCGAATTTTGGACATGGGTCCATTATGATAAGACGTATCTCTGATTAGTTATGGGGTTCTTTTGCATATTATAAAGGGGGACGAGCAATTATCTCCCCTACAAACTAGATAAATAGGTTTTTATGCAGAATCATCTGATGCATTTCAATTTTTAAATATAGGTTCTTTCTGATAAAGTGAATTCCCGAATGGTTTTAAGGATTCAGTGGCTAAGTATAAAGGGGAGATAGGAGAAACCCTTCTTAAATTAAATAAATGGCTTTTTATGCAGAATTATCCGATTTACTTCGAATTTCGGACATGGGTTCATTATGATAAGACGTATTTCTGATTAGTTATGGGGTTCTTTTACTAATTAAAAAGGTGGGTGGGTGATTAATACCCCCGCCTTAAATTAGATAAAAAAAATTATGCACACTTATCCGATGTATTTTAAATTTTGGATTCGAAATACATTAGTCTGGGATTCACTTTATGAGAAAGAACATATACAGTCGAATCCGTTATAACGAACTTCAAGGGACCGAAGTTTGAGTTCGCTATATCCGAACCGTTAAAAGATGTTAGAGTTTACAAAATATGTATATAATTACCTGATACCTATGTGTTCAATAATGATATAGTAAGAAAAAAAACATAAATTCTATTACATATGATCATTAATGAATTAAATTTATTACAATAAACTGGCACAATACTAAATTAATTAATTAAAAAGGAAGACAAATAGAAATACAGTAAAGCGCCGATTACCTAAACATTCGAGACCAACCCTAGTTCGGATAAATGAGCAAACAGTTTAGGGAATGGTCCTGACTATACTAAAATATTTACACTTTATCTAGGTTTAGGAAGACTAACACTAATTATTGGCGCGTTAAAAATCTTTTTATTTTGTTTGTTTACTTTTTTATCATTTAAATTTTCCTCTTTTCATCATTTTTTGAACTCCAGAGAGTACAATTTAAGGAAAAAGCTTTTGATTATTGCTTACTTCAAAGAAGACGTTTTTTCGAAGCTGCCATATTTCGAATTATTCTTAAATACATTAGTTAAATAAATTAGTTAAATGCGTTACTGAATTGCTATGACAGAAGTAATGGAAAATAACTGTCGGGCGGGCGTGATCACACCTGCAGAATAGCTACCATAAAAGAGTAAGAATACAGGTCTTACAACTGTTTAATAAAAAGAATCATCGTTAATTTGCACCATGTTTTACTAGCCGGCATGTATTTTATTAAGTTATAGTCGAAAACCTTTCTTCATATCAGCGGAAAAGTAAAATGAGAAAAAAAATATCATAGTCGATTAGAAAAAAAAGTTCGTAATAACCGATTCTTAAGATTCCGGAGGTTCGCTATAAAAGGATAAAATAGCAACAATAAGAAAACGGCGGGACCAAAATTTTCGTTCGTTATAAACTAGGTTCGCTATAATGCTGTTCGACTGTATCCAAAATGTGAAATATATCAGATAAGTGAGCATAAAAAACAATTTATCTAATTTAAGGTGGAGGGATAATCACCTGCCCCAATTTTTAATTGGCAAAATAACCCTATATGTAATCAGGGATACGCCTTATCATAATGAATCTATAATCCAAAATTTGAAACAAATCCGATAATTCTGCGCAAAACGTCATTTAATTTAAGTTTGGTTATATTCTATTCCCCTTCTATGCTTAGATATTAAATCCTTAAAACTATTCAGGGATCCACCTTATCAGAAAGAACCTACATTTAAAATTTGAAATACATGGCATAATTCTGCATAAAAACCTATTTATTTAGTTTAAGGGGGAGATTATTGCTCGCCCCCCCTTTATAATAAGCAGAAGAACCCCGTAACTAATCAGAGATACGTCTTATCATAATGAATCTATGTCCAAAATTCTAAGCAAATCGGATAATTATGCGTAAAAAATTATTAATTTAATTTAAGAAAGGCTATCCCCCGTTCCCCCTCTATACTTAACCATTAAAACGCCTAAATCTCTTCAGGCATTATATACTATATATAAGCCTTATCGAAAAGAACCTATATGCAAATTTGACACACGTTGGATAATTCTGCATAAAAATACATTCATCTAATTGAGAACGGATGGGGGGGGGGTGGTAATCGTCCCTTCCCAAAGCGCTAATCAGGCAAGCGTCTTTTCAGTATGAACGTATATCCAAAAATTGAACCAAAACAGTTAATTCAGCATGAAAATCACATTTACCTAAATTATGAGCCCCCCCCCCGATCCCCCTTTTATACTTAGCGAATGAATCAACAAAATCAATTCATTGTAACTTTTTTTCCGGTAACTTTTTTCCGTGTCTCTTTTTTCCGCTTTTGTAGTTTATGTCACTTTTTTCCGATAACTTTTTTCCGGTAACTTTTTTTCCTAGATTCCTTTAAAACACACCGGTAAACAGAATGATTCATTTATCCTGACTGGTTGTTTTGAGCTTCTAAAAATAAAATTTTTAGTCATAGTACTTTTCTTTATAATTAATTAAATGTTATAGATAAATATGTAAAAACAGCATTTTTTAAAAGGTAAAATCCTTTTTTTATTTAATATTAATATTAATATGCTAAAAAGAAAGCTTAAAATAATAATTTTATGAGAATGTATAAATCTTCTTTATAGGGCACAATGGACCATAAGTTCCTTTGTTAATGTAATGCTAAATTATCAAAATATTTAATAATTGCTTATTGTCTACAAATAAACACCGTTTCAAAATAATTATTTAACTGTAAAATAAAGTAAAGAAAGAAAAATGTTTATATATCATTGTAAGAAATATTTTTGTTTGTATTTAATGCTTTTAAAGCAATGCAATTATTTTATCAATTGCAACCAGTTATTACCGTAAAATACCGTTAATCCGCCCCCCAAACGGGACGAAAAATCGTAAAATAATTAGAGGGGGCGCTTACGTGGAATTTTTCCGCCTACCGTTTCACAAAATTTGCAGGAATGAATCACGAATTTTGATACTTGAAGCAATACTTGAAAAAATTTGTTTTTTTTTAAAAACGTAAATTACGTCAAAAAACGCAGAAAAAAGGAGAAATTTGGAAAAAAAATCATGAAATCAAAAATTTTCGAAAAAACGCACATTTCATCAAAGATTCATGATTCATTCATTTCATCATGATTCATCCCATTCTCAATCGCCTTTGAGAATGTGGAGGGAAGGCGCTTTCTCGGTATTTTTTGAAAATTTCAAATTTTTTATAAAGTGGGAAGAGGGCGTTTGATCGGGAAGGGCGGATTAACGCGATTTTACGGTACTCAAACAATTTCTAGCATTTTCTAAAACATCATTAATCATTTTAGAAGTAACATAAAACAGATTTGGAATCAAAACTTTATGATTACTAAACTGTTGTTTGTATCGGTGTTATCGTAAAATCACTCACAGATCCAAAATTATTTCAGGAAAATGTCAGGCTCATAAGTATTTTGGAGTTTTATTTTCAAGTTTTCGTGAAGATGACTTTATTTTGTTTAATAACTTCACCTGATTTTTAATGTTCATGTATCAATCTGTTGTTATTTAAAAAATATAATACTATTTAAAAAATATAATATATAAATAGAAAAAAAGAAGAAATTTGTAAAAAAAAAGCATGAAATCAAAAAATTTCGAAAAAACGCACATTTCATCAAAGATTCATGATTCATTCATTTCATCATGATTCATCCTATTCTCAATCGCCTTTGAGAATGGGGAGGGAGGGCGCTTTCTCGGTATTTTTTGAAAATTTCAAATTTTTTATAAAGTGGGGAGGGGGCGTTTGATCGGGAAGGGCGGATTAACGCGATTTTACGGTACTCAAACAATTTCTAGCATTTTCTAAAACATTATTAATCATTTTAGAAGTAACATAAAACAGATTTGGAATCAAAACTTTATTATTACTAGTAATCTGTTGTTTGTATCGGTGTTATCGTAAAATCACTCACAGATCCAAAGTTATTTCAGGAAAATTTCAGGCTCATAAGTATTTTGGAGTTTTATTTTCAAGTTTTCGTGAAGATGACTTTATTTTGTTTAATAACTTCACCTGATTTTTAATGTTATTGTATCAATCTATTGTTATTTAAAAAATAAAATACTCTTTTTTGTTAATTTTTCTGTTTTGCTTTGTTTGAAATATTTACTTGAAAAAATTGCATTATTATGTTATTTTGGAGATACGGAAGAAAATTGGCACACCCAGGATTAAGCTTTGGGGAAAGTGGCTAGCATATTTTAGAGGTCTGTATTTTCCTGATCTGCCCCGAAATGTCAGATGAACTCAGTCCGATTTTTTTTACACTTTATTAAAAATGCAGGAGATGGGACATACATTTTTTCTATTGACTTGTTACAGAAAGAAGACTGGGTTGTTTAAGGGAAGGGAGGGGGCAATTAGCAAAACCTGTGGGAGGGGCTTTACGTCTTTGTTTAACAAAAAGAAAACAGTGTTTTAAGTTTTGAATATTGAAAATATTGATATTTCAAATTTCATTGGAAAATTTATATATAAGAAAAAGTTTTGAAAAGATTACTATTTTTCAAAATTTCTATTTTGCAGAATCAATTAAAAAATAATAAAAGTAAACTTAAATAATTTTGGAAAACGTTAAATAGTTAGATTAAGCTTGTAGTCTGGGAGAGGCTTTAGCCTACTTAGCTCCTCTTGTTAGTGCCCCAATGTAGAGGGAAATAAATTGATATTGTAATTTAAATAATGCTTAATAGAGGACCATGTACCCCAGAGGTTGGACCAATGTGTCCCGTTTCTGGAGCACACTAGTCCACTTTATGAACGTACTCAAATAATTAAAAAAATGTATTTAAAACTATGTTCTGAAATATTCTGAGGCACGTAAAATTACTTAAGAAATGTTCAAGAGTATTTTTAGGCAGATTGGACTTTCCATGAAAGAGAAAAAAAATGTAAATTGCCAAAGTGGTCCAATGCTACTCGCCCGTATAATAAAACCTGTCAAAATGATAACTATCTTTAACAGAAACCTGCCTTAAACAAAAGCATTGGATGGTCCTGATATGGATTGACATACAAATACAATTTGCTGAAAACCTGGCTGAAAGTGATTTTTCATCACATATTAGCAGTTCCGTCGTAAAAGTTTTTAACAGGTATTTATAAACACAGTGAAACCTGTAAAAGCGGAATCTTTCTACAACACAATCCTGTCTCAAACGGAAGAGTTTCGGGATACCGAAGAAACGATCGAATTCATACAGAGTATCTTAAAAATATAATTGATTACACTTCTTTTAACGGAAGTCTAAGATGGAATTTTTTTTCCATATCCCTGCAATCACATCTTGAAAAGATTGACTGTGTGACTATGGGTACAGAGGTATTTCGAGTAACTTTAGGAAAATTTATCTATTTCTTAATTTTATTTATATTTCTTAATTTTATTTATATTTCTTAATTTAAAAAAAATAACGCATGTAAAATGAAGTTCGATTTATCTCCATAATTGCTAGTAATACAACGAAGTTTCATTACGATAAACCAGAGATTTTACAAACACTTTTGTCTAAAAAACTGAGCCCATACTGAAAAGTTAAATGTATTTTAGTCAATCCATAAACATTTGTTTACATGAAAATTAGGAACTACCTTACAACTACCGAAAATATTGCTCAATTTTAATTAAAATATTCTACATCAGAATGTTTTTTTTAAAACTGTTCAAGCAAAAATTCTAAATGTTGGTTTCCAAATTGAGTCTATTTTAAAGAAATTTCTGATTTATATCTAAATATTATGTGTTTAATATTTAAAAAAAAAGACTTTCTATTTTAGCTAAAGAAACTAGTGATTTAACAAGCACGAACAACAAATATAGTTTATGTTGGGAAAAATAATCTGGTTACAGTTGTCTAATACAGCCATAACTCTTCTGGATTTGTCATTTTCATGCCATGCTGTGTTTGGTACCTTATTTGGTCTTAAGAGTTTCTTCCGATATCTGGTCATAAACTTCAAGGATGCTAATTTATTTAAATAATTATTTTTGTAATTGAGTACCACATTTTTAGAAAGATTGAGTTTTGTTAAACATAACATTGGTTTCTGTTATTTTACTTATAAGGCAATTTAATTTAGATTGTTCGAAACAGTTTTAGAGCATTCTGCAAATAGTATGTGAAGTAGTCACTGTTAGTAGTCACTGGTTAGTATGTGAATTAGGTTCAATTTAAACTTTGAATTTCGCATTGTTAAAAAACAGAACCTCATCACTACCTTATTCATACACACATCTATCATCTGTGAAGTACCTGTAAGCAATATTAACCTTTTCGGGTCTGGTGTACTATGAATAGTACATGTCTTTTAATGGAGTATTATTTTGTTAAAAAATACTTCTGCTACCCTTTACATGTGATAATGTTAGTATATGTCTATAAATTTATTATATGACATCATTTATTGTAGGCATTTAGTAATAATAATAGTTATTCTTATTTGCATAATTCTCTTTTCATTATTTGTGATTCTTTTATTTTTAACATATATTTTACTCTGTAAATTTAAAGTAAAAGTTACTTTCCTGAATGAATCATGCGTAAAAAAGCACAAAAAGTATTAGAAATTTGTAATATCAGTTAAATATTATTGTAATAAAATATTTTCTAAACATCTCCACAAATTCTTCCTCAACTTACTGTCATGTGAATGTTAATTGTATAGTATGCAAAACAACAACACTCGTTATCTTTCAGACAGTGAAATACTCGTTGAATAATAATTAATCTATTTGGATAGCTAGTGTTAATGTTATTAACATAGAAGTAATCTATATTGGGAACTAAAACGGCTATAGAGGCGCTGCTCGCAGCCTTCGATACAGGATAACTGTCCCTTTAATTTCCCTTTAACTAATGTTAAAGCCCTATTAAAACAATTCTTTATTATAAATGTATTTAAAAGTTTAAGGTATTCAATTTCGTATAATATTTACTTTGTCATATATGACAGAAAACAAATGTCACAGGAAATCTGAAATTGTGCAAAAGAATGATTATTCTCAACAAATTTAAAACGCATGTAATGCAATGAGCTTACACGGCATTATCCTGAATGGAGAAATTACATATTTTCTCCACCAGAAGGCGTATTCGAGCGCTTGAATCGCCAATATTTAAAATGCTATGCATTTCCTTTCGACAGTGTGTGAGAGCAAACTACTGCATCAAATCACACCATTCTTTTTTAAAACGAAAGGTATTTGGGCACAGATTTATTATCGTGCATTTATTTGCTCAAAAATGTTATTAATTAGCTACGATTTTCAATTAAAATTTCACGTATGCGCATGCGTAGTACATAAGTACAAGTCTGCCTTTGGAGTGACACGCTGCACATGCGTAGAGATCTTCGCTCAGTTGAACTGTCAACTATCACTTCACAGCTAGAAGTTTAATTTTAAATGCGTCTGCATCTCAAATATAATTTATTCAATCTTATTGTAAATAAGCTCTTTTTTTATCACAAAGTTATGTTATTATTTGTCTCTTTCAGTGTTATTAACAATTCAAAAATATGGTTTATTTCGGAAGGTGTCATATTACACATAGAAGATAAACTCAATGACCTGAGGCTAAAATTTACGACTGGTAATCCTTTTTATAAATTGCCGTTATACATAAAGATTGGAAATGTTAGCATTTTAAGTTGTAACTGATATCAATATATCAAAAAAGTAAGTTATCATGAACATTAAAACACAAAACAGTTTCTGTAAAATCCAAATCCAAATGCCAGACAATTGTGCATGCATCAACTGATTCTAGAATTTTTCCTTTATAGAAGATTACTTAGCGTGTACTTGGTAGCGTAGTGGGGTAATGCAGCTGTTTTAAGCCTTGAGTTTTTGTAGAGACGCAGGTTCGAATCCAAACCTGGCAAAATGTTTTGTGTAGAATTTTTGTCGATAATTCGTTTCAATAATAACATATTTTATTAGTAAGAAAAGTTTTCGGATTTTTATTATTATTATTATCATTTGAATGCTTTATAATTGAACAAAATTTAACGCTGAACAATATCTTGAAAAAATAATTATTTTATATTTAAAATACTTAACTAAAATATTTTATGTGCATATGTTCAATCATCAATTACGTAAATTGAACTGATCTACAGTTTTCGTTAATTTTTTTCTACCATTATCAAGAATATAAATGTCTGAAAAAAAGAAAAGTTTGTCATTCATTAAAAAAAAAAAAAAAAAAAAAAAAAAAAAAAAAAAAGGAAAAAAAATATTAGTATAACAGCTATAAAATAAATTACATTGATACCCATGATTTAATATTCAAAAATATGTATAAGAAAATTCAAGTAATAAAAAAATTATATTATAAATAGTTAGCTGCATTAAATTTCGAATTTTGGATTTTATAGAATGAGACAGATAAAAATAAAAGTCATGGCAGCTTTGAATTGTCGCGTAAATATTGTTATTTGAGTGGGGGGAGCAGAAAGAAAATAGGCCGTAGTAAGCAAAAATAAGTACCTTACACAGCATTTTTAGTTAAATTTCTGCTAAAATATAAACATAATTAGTTGTAAATTATAAACATAAAACTATTTTACTTCATCGAATAGATTAGACCATTTATTGTCTTTAAAAAAATCACTTATGTAATATAGTAATTCATCACAATATGAATAGACAAATTTAAAAGCAACTAATTAAAAATTCAAGAATTTTTCTGGTGAAACATTCGAGTTATTTACCGTCAAATCTTGACGGCCATTATCTAGTTTTTTCTAAAAATTGAAAAATAAAAAATCGCACTCGAAATGGTTAAATTAGGTATTCACAATTCACAATTGTGGTCATTTCAAATGACTGAGACATATTTCTGTGGTAGGGATTTTTGCAACTCTGTAACAGGTACTTTGAAATTCCGGAGAGAAGCTGCACTTCTATACGATTTATAAAGCATAAAATCCCAAATGTTCTTGAGAGACATTTCGATGCTTCGAGGGGGGCTTCCCATAAATTTGACGCTAATCCGAGTAAAAACTGCTTCCGATGTTTTTCGTAATATTTTTAATTTGTAGAAAAAATACAAACTTTCTCATAGTTCTATAACTGCCTTAAATGTCTCATACAATGGGTAGAAACAAAATTACAATAACAAATAAATACATAAAAATATCTATCCTTCGAAATACATTAAATTATTAAAAAATGGCTCCGGCTGAAAAATTCAATGGCGAAAATTACCATTCTTTTGTAAAAACCCGGAAGAACAGCAAAACCTTCCAATATCCCTCTGTTCTTCCCCTAAATATCAATGGGACTCAAAATAAAAGAATTCAATCGAGAAAGGAAAATTTATCTCCGGAGATATTCTTCAGATTTATCGTAAGATCTCTCTACATCGAATAGCCAATCTTGACAAGGAATCTGTATGATTTAAGGAAATATATACATAAAAGCTTTCTATAGCAAGGAATTTTGCTCTTTTGCATTTGTCACAACAAACTTTTAAAAACCAGTTTCTTATTTCTTGTTTTCTGATTGACGGAAACTGTTTTAGAGCTGAAAATACATCATCAGCATGTTTTAGAACAGAAGATAATAAATCATAATCAAATTTCTTAAGGTAAATTAAAAGTGGCAATAAAAGTTCACAAGTAAACAGTTCAAGAATAGAAATTCCAGCTTTATTAATTCCGGGTAGCACATTATGTTATAATATTACAGTAGACTCTCGCAAATCTGCACAGCTTGGAAAAAGAGGTTTTGCGAATTTTAGAATTTTGCTGATTTCTGGTCATTGCTTTGTTTACATTTTTTAACAGTCATTTGAATTTAATGAATGATGCAATCGAAACTATAATGAATGCTTACAATAGTATATTAAAATAAGTAATAAATTAAAATAATAAAAATTTAGATAATTTTTAATATGATTAAAATATCAAAAAGCGAAGGTCAAGTTAATTATAAATAATATATGATTCAATAGTCATTATAAAGATGAAATGTATTTTTCCAAAATTATTCAGTGCAACTTGCCTCATAACAGTTCATTACTAATTCAAATTCATAAAATAAAAAAAAATTGTTTCAGGTTTAGCCACACGCTTTAATAATCCAAAAAACTTGATTAATACATAAATATATTTCGCTATAAGATTGTGAATATCTTGAATTTTTTCAGAAATAAATTAATTCTTCCTTCATAAAAAAACATGAATTCAGTAAAATAAAAAAAAAATACAAATTAAAATATATATGTAATTGATATGAAGCGAAAAAAAGTCAAAATTTGCCCTTATATCTGAACAGAAATCTTCATTGTTTACATCTGCAAATTATGTGCGAATTTTAGAGATTTGTGGATTTTAGGGTTGCACATTTGAGGGAGTCCCCTGTATTTGATATAAAATTATAAAATAAACAAAAATAAGGGACTCGAAACTCAATTAGTGTGAAGTTATTGAATTTGTACAAACAGGTTTTTTTTTAACTGCCAGCAACATTTGTTTCCATCTTTGCAGGAGTATTTGTATACTTATTCTTCGTAACCGTAAAATGATTCCATTTACGAGGTGATTCCATATTCTCCGAAAACCTGCAAGAAGGAAACACGATGGCAAAATGTCCCATTTTAGATAAGTTTCAAGTTTAGGAACTGTCAATACATACTGTTGTTTTCGTGTAATCCTGATTTTCTTTACCTTTTAAGGTAAGTCACCTTCAGTGAATCCATTGTAATATATTTATACTCTTCGAAGGTACACTACAGAGAGAATATGTTATAATAGTTTTTGAGGATACAGTCAAAACGAAACATGTTTATATTGAAAATTTGCCTAAACCAGAAAAACCCTAGCAAAAGACGTGACTTGTAATTATACCTATTTAAGACAAACACTTGTCTAAAATGAAATTTTGTATGCTTTCCTTGTCATTCCGGTTTATTAGTTTTGAGTATTGTTGATTGCACGATTCAGAAACCCAGATACTCAGTTTGAGGGGGGGGGGAGATATCCATGGCATCCACTTGGCTATGTCACTGATAACATTATTTAATTACAATGTAAGTTTTATTAAATAATATGGCAAATTTCAGCAATAAGCAAACACAGCAAAGTTGGATAAAAAAAACTGAAATCTGAAAAATTCCTTACTAAACACATTTACATATTAAAATGCCATAGGCGCAATAAAATTTTATTTTCTCTCTATTTTTTGCTAAATGTGTAGCGGCGCAATCTTGCATTGTCAATAAAACGAGTTTCTCACAGTAAGCAATTGAGCTAGCTTTTTGCTATGCACTTAAGATTTCGCTTTCTGACAATGGGTTCACCGGTTCGAACCCTGCCTGGGCACATCACCTCCATTGGTGACCTTGGACAAACGAACACGCACTTCACCATCTTCGCTCTTGACCAACAGATGGCAGCATTAAAAACAGCCCGGGCATCCAAAGCCTGTGAAACACTCGCAGCACGCAAAGCCTGTAACGCTCACAGCACTCGATCAAAGCCTGTGTAACGCTCACAGCACTCGACCAAAGCCTGTGAAACGCTCACAGCACGGAAAACCTGTCACGCCGAGCACCACCGAGGGGGCACAAATGGGTTCGTTGGCGGAACGACAACAACAGCATCAATCTGGCACGCGCTAGCACATTACGAGTGCACATCGCTCGTCTAACGTCAACGTGACTTTCTTCTCACTGGGGGGAGTTCTGTAGCGGCGCCATCGTGCACGGTCAGTAAAACGAGTTTCTCGAAGGAAGCGATGGAGCTAGCATTTTGCAAGGCACTTAAGATCTCGCTTTCTGACCGTGGGTTCTCCAGATCGAACCCTGCCTGGGCACATCACCTGTAAATGCTTCTTTAGATGATATTAAGTTATAGAATTTTCTCCTTAAATTTACTTTATATTTTACTTATAATAAGTTATTTATTTTTAAAATCTTGCTATTTATATTATTTACAATTCAATTTTCACACTGTTAGAAAAGGGATCTGACACACCTTCCTTCCGCTAACTTGAGATAATTAGGATTCTACTGCAGTTATTAATACTATTTTAGTAATTTTATTACAATTTATTTTCTACATTGATTTTAAATTTCGTGATAAGTTTATTCATTTAATTTTTAATGAAATGTAAAAACTGATATTAATTAATTTTATTTTCTTGCAGATGCATAAAACCATTAGTCTAACACATCACATCACTCAAATTATCTTAAATGTGTAAAACCAATACAACAAAATATCTCTTATCGGAACTTTTTGAAAAAAGCAGCTTCTAACTCACAACCAGAAAACATTTTATTTGTGAGCTATGCAAGAAATTCTGCCAAAACAGTCTTTTTTGTGTGAGGTATGCAACAAAGTATTCTCTCAAAAGGCCCATTTAAGCAGCCATCTGTTAATTCATAGTGGTGAGAAACCGTTTGTGTGTGATATATGCAACAAGAAATTCTGTCAAAAGGGCCCTTTAAGCAGCCATCTGTTAACTCATACTGTGAGAAACCTTTTGAATGTGAGGTATGCAATATGAAATTCTCTCGAAGGAGCAGTTTAAGCAGCCATCTGTTAACTCATACTGGTGAGAAACCGTTTGTGTGTGATATATGCAACAAAAAATTCTCTCTAAAAAGCTCTTTAAGCAGACATTTGTTAACTCATACTGGTGAGAAACCTTTTGAATGTGACGTATGCAAGAAGAAATTCTCTCAAAAGGGCAATTTAAGCAGACATTTGTTAACTCATGGTGATGCGAAACCTTTTCAATGTGAGGTATGCAATATGAAATTCTCTCAAAGGAGCAGTTTAAGCACCCATCTGT
This sequence comes from Maratus speculifer, assembly GCA_964019185.1. Classification (NCBI taxonomy): domain Eukaryota; kingdom Metazoa; phylum Arthropoda; class Arachnida; order Araneae; family Salticidae; genus Maratus; species Maratus speculifer. Next base: position 359,050,204 of record OZ025296.1, read on the forward strand.
TAACTCATACTGGTGAGAAACCGTTTGTGTGTGACATATGCAACAAGAAATTCTCTCTAAAAAGCTCTTTAAGCAGACATTTGTTAACTCATACTGGTGAGAAACCTTTTGAATGTAAAGTATGCAACAAAAAATTCTCTCAAAAGAGCAGTTTAAGCAGCCATCTGGTAACTCATGGTGATAAGAAACCTTTTCAATGTGAGGTATGCAACAAGCAATTCTCTCAAAAGGGCAGTTATGGCAGTCATCTGTTAACTCATAGTAGTGAGAAACAGTTTGTGTGTGATATATGCAACAAGAAATTCTCTCTAAAATATCCTTTAAGCAGACATTTGTTAACTCATACTGGTGAAAAATCTGTTGAATGTGAGATATGCAACAAGAATTTCTCTCAAAAGGGCCATTTAAGCAGTCATTTGTTAACTCATACTGGTGAAAAACCTTTTGATTGTGAGGTATGCAACAAGAAATTCTTCACAAGAGCCATTTAAGCAGACATCTGTTAACTCATAGTGATGAGAAACTTTGTATGCGAGATACGTTACCATAAATTGTATAAAATGTGTGATTCAAGTAAGCATCTGTATATTCATACTGATGAGAAACCTTTTGTGTGTGTGATATGCAACTAGAAAATTTCTCCGAAGTATGCTTTAATTCATATTGAAGAGAAACATTTTTAGTGAGAAATATGTGTTAAAAGATTTCTTCAAAAGATTTGTTTAAAGAAGCATCTGTTAATGTCATACTAACAAGAACTATTTTATGAAAGATAAAAAAAATAAATTCTAAAAAGCTATCTGTGCTATATTTTGCTCGTAAAATTTGTTAATTGCAGTTAACTAGTCGTAGCATATTCCAGAAGTAAAGAAATATATCTTTCCGTTTACAACAGTGCACAAAAAACAGTGAACAACAAAAATTTGATGATTTAATCCATTAAATTAGCAGATCATGTACTATAACCATGAGCAACCAACACATCATTTTATTTTTATTATCTGAAAATATTACAAAATCTCTATTTTTTTTGCATTTATAAGCCTGTAAAATTTCATAATGATTGTTAGTATTTTAATAATAAAAAGACTTTTATTAAACCTGACTTCTCACAATAAAGTTCTTTATTCGTTAAATTGATTTTCTTATCAATATTTAAGCTGAAAATATTTGTTTTGAAAACAGTATATCCCTCTGACTTATCCATAATATTGAAAAAAAAATATGTGTTAATATTTTCAAAGGTAAGAACAGCCTGATGATATTTGTAATATAAATAAAGGATGATAAAAGTGTTTTAAAATTATGTTTTTCTCATCAGGATTGTATTAAATGAAAGTATCCTAATTTAATTGTCATGGCATTACTGATAGCTTAGATAATCTTTTAAGTTCCTTAATTTCAAGATTGCTTTTTCTGATTGTTATTTCATAAAAAACAGTCTGGTGAAGTTTTAAATGTCAATAAATATTGGGAAAAACCTATGAAATATTTGCTTACCTCAGTCAATTCAATCACCAAAACCTTTCATGTTAAAAATGTTAATTATTTTCGTAATATATAGATAAAATTAGGGATGCACCGAATATTCGGTATCTATTCGGTATTCGGCCTATTCGGCCATGTTACCGAATATTCGGTTAGGCCGAATATCAAACTATTCGGCCTGCCGAATATTCGGTTTAGCCGAATATCAAAGTATTTGGCCAAATCTTATATATTCAATGAAACCTTTTAAAACACATTTTTAAAAACTTTTCACAATTTCAACTTTTAACTGTCAATTTATAAACATATTTATTAAAATAATGAAAAAGAAAGTCATATTTAAATAAAATAGAATGTTTTTACATTAATATTACTTATTTGTTGTTTATAAAGTATAACTTAAGAAAATTAACCATGAGAAGGATTAAAATGTGTGATTTATTAGGATTCTCCTTAAGAATAAATGATGTGCAAATGCAAGTTCCTAAATTTTGTTTAGTAAATATTCTGTTTCTTGCTTTTCCCAAATAAAAGACCTTAAACAAGAAAGAAAAACTTTTGAGAATAGTAATAGTTATCAAGGCAATTTTTGTTCATGAAACCATAATCAACTTATTGACTCATAAATACATTGTATTTCATCTCACTTTAGATCAAACTTACCCTTTCGTTTGTTGCATTAACAATAAATAAGATACCGTACTGTATTTTCAACTTGCATGTTTTGATTTCTGTAAAATATGAAATGATGAAAAGGGTGGAAAATGCCATCATTCATATGAAAAGAACTATGAGCTAGATATTCCTTTATTCAGAATTAAGTTGAAAGTATTTGTAATTTATATTGAAAAAAATATGCCTTGAGTTATTGAAAAAGGATAATTAAGAGACTGTAATGTTTTACTTCATCCATGTTTTCATTATTTCTCTTTGATTTTAAAATGTTTGTTTTAATTCGTAGAAGAAACCATGAAATTTAAAATTTTATTAATTCAAAAAGTCTCATAATTGTGCTTCTTAAATAACTAAAGGCACATTTTTTTTTCAATACTAAATTTTCTTATAAAACATTCTTGTTTATCAAAATGTAAGTTTCTTTTATTAAATATTATGGTTGGTTGGTTAGTTGATTTTTGTCGTCCGATTATCTACGCTAATGGGATATAGGACCAGGGGGAGTGCCCTCCGTGGGGGTCTTTCTAAGGGAACCTAGCCCGTATTTACGCAAGGTTCGAAGAAAACCACGGAAAACTCCGAACGGTTAGGCCGACAGCCGCGATTGGGTTCGAACCTAGCACCTGCCGTCTACCAGTTGAGAGGTCCGAACCTCTCGGCCACTGGTGGGGCATTAAATATTATGTAAAATTGTTTTAAAAAGTAACGTTTTAATACCTTTAAACTTTGAAATATAAAAAGTATTTGGAAAGAGGAATATTCGGTATTCGGCCGAATAGTTAACTATTCGGTTGGCCGAATATTCGGTATTCGGCCCAACAATTACTATTCGGTTGGCCGAATATTCGGTATTCGGCCCAACAATTACTATTCGGCCAGCCGAATATTCGGTATTCGGTTCACCTGTCGGCCGAATATTCGGTATTCGGCCAAAATCACTATTCGGTGCATCCCTAGATAAAATTATAGTATTTTTTACGATAAATATAACTTCTGCTATAAATACACAAAACATTTATTAAACGGTCACATCACAGCACATATAGCAAAAAACATAAATATCGAAAAATCAATAATAATTACAATAACATATCAGCATCATCTCACGTTCTTCGTCTGAAATAAAAAAAACCTTAATACATGGAGTAATGAAAAAATGTTTATCGTCCGAAAGTTCTTTTAAACAAAAACAATTTAATTATTGCCTTCGATTTCACTTACTAATCTCTCCTTTTGCATGCCAATAATCCTCAGCAATGCCCAGAATTGTAAAGTATTTTTTCATGACATCATAATTCAAATTCTTTGTCATTATATTTGCCTCCAGTTCAGATGAATTTACATATTTTGTTTCAATTTCTCCTGTAGCTCTTTCATCTTTTACAAAATGATATTTTCTACTGATATGTTTGTATCAATTACGGACTATCAGTGCTGATTTCTATTGGACACTTTACAATTTCTTTGTTTAACTCTTCCAAGAGACCCATTAGCCATTTTCCTTCACAAACTGCATCACACAAACTTAAAAGCTCAGATTCCATTGTAGAAAGCGCACCCAGTTTCTGCTTTTTACTTTTCCATCCAATTAATGATTCTCCTATATTTACGGTATATCCACCAAATGATTTTGAATCTTGTGTAGTACACAAGCTAGCATCAGAATAAAGTGCTAATTGACCCTTTTTACCTTTATTTCGAAGTTTGTAGTTTTTTGTGCCTTCGATATACCGCAAAACTCTCTTCACTGCCTGTAAATGAATTTCTCTAGGATCTTTTGCATATCGAGACAAATTACTTAAAGTGAAAACTAAATCTGGCCTTGTTCCTCCTACTAGATATCCTATACTTCCAAGAATTTCTTGATATAGTTTTTTATCAATTTTATTTTCACTTTCATATTCCTCTAAATTTATTCCGAGAACACCAGGAGTTTTCACACTTTTACAATTTTTCATATCAAATCTTTTTAAGATCTTTTCTGCATATCTAACTCTTTGGAATTTCGCAGATTGCCGTGTAATGGATGTGAGATACTGAGGTTTACGATGCCACATTCGTTAATTAAAACGAATTGTGTACAGTTAATCAGGGTAACATTGCTCTATTTTTACAAAACTTTGATCCATTCTGCCGTGGTGGAGCCTTGACGAATTCTTTTCGATGAACTCCCAAACACACACAAGTGCATCTGTCTATATTTTTGAGATTGAAACTTTGCTGTTAACTCAAGTGATGGAGCAGATTTTTATCTTTTTTTTTTCTTTCTTGGTCCTAATTTACTCTGATTCACTGTAGCATTTATAGTTTCTTCAAAAAGACGCCCAGGTACTACTTGTTTAATAGGGCGGAGCGTAAAAAACTTTTTTTCGAAATTCTTTTCTCCCTAGTGTGGAAAAGTTGTGTAGTGGTATCACTAACAAACTCACAAAATTTCACAACAATCAATAAATATCTTCCGGGTCCACTTTTGGGTCGAAATGTGCAATTTTAGCCAAAAATGTTGTAATTTGTCACATTTCAGCAATATTTTTAATTTCCAATTTTTTCTTCGCTCAAGAGCGCAAAAGTTGATACAGTACATAAGGAGCACAAGTCCAAATTATTAAAGTAACTTAAAAATGTCTTCCTGTTCCACTTTGGAGTTTAAATATGGGGAATTTATCGAAAATGATGCAATTTTGCACATTTTAGTGATGCTTTTTAGTTTTAGATTTTCTATTCCTGCTAACACGGAAAAGTTTGAAAAATAAAATAGAAACATAGGGGAAAACTTTAGAATAATCAATAAATATCATCCAGTTTCCCTTTTGGCATCTAAAAATATCAAAGTCGCTAAAAGTTATATACATTTTCTCTTCTCAAGAATTTTTGTCTTATCAATTTTCTCTTCTCGCTGTCGCGGAAAATTCAGAAAATCATAAGACAAACATAAGTGCAAAAATTTTAAGTAATTGATAAATATCTTCTGGTTTGAATTTTATAACTTAAACTGGCAAATACATGGGATTAATGTACACAAAATCATAGAACAATTGAATTAAAAGCGATCTGAGGAAATTTCCTCTAATAAGTTCAGCTTTCTGTTCGTTTACTGTAGTGTTACCGTTGGTTTAATGATCTGCTCGTGATAGGATCGTAATTAGGATATTCAATTTTAGCTTCTTTATTTTAATGAAAAATAATACACCTGAAAGTGTTTACAAAATTTTAATTTTTAATGTTGTGTTGATCTAATAGTGCGCAAGGAAAATATTACACAGAAATATCACAATTAAGGTGCAATACACGGGATTTGTCTTTGGGATCCTACAAAATTAAGAACTGGCGTTCTAGCAATTTATGAAGATATAATGAACTTTTTTGTTTGTGAGAAATGAATTGAATTATAATTAAAAATCAGACCCACCTTTTGGGTAATAATGGATTATAGGCTGAAATGGTTGAAGCAATTTGGCAGGCTGCCTCAATTCCAACGGTTTCTTCGCAAAGAATAATTCAAATGATTGGTTCACATAATGATAAATACAAGGGTATAAAGAAGTTTGACGCAGTCAAAACTGTAAATTTTCCTATTGGAAGGGGAAAAAACGTCTGTTTGAATTTTTTTCTTATAAGTGTACATCTCTAGAAGGATGTAAATGCCCACGAGATTTAAAAAATCCAGAATTAGAAGACAGTTTCCTGAGGATCAAATAACTTCAAAGAAATTGTCAATAGACCCAATTGATACACTCGGAAACACAGCCCACAACACGGAAAGTTAGTAAATAAACGAGCAGGCTCGAAAAGTTTTCGAGAAAGTTTCAGAAAACGGTCTAAAACGGAAAAAACAATCACTACTGCTTCATCGAAGACTTGAAATCTTTTAGTCTTGTTGATGAACAACTGTGTCACGATCTTAGTGATATACCTTTAATTTCATTGCAATCGAACATAAATACTATACGTATATCACGAACAACTTGTCGTCCTGCCCTAGCCAGAACTTGAGACACAATGGGGGTGTCCGACCAAGTTGCAGTATCAGTAACAGGCGCACTTCTTGAAGACATAAGAGTTCTGACACATGACGACATGTCCAATGTTATAGACAGGCATAACACAAGAAGATACAGAAATAAATATCGCATGAAATGCCAAGTCCAATATTAGAGGTTAATATCAACCAATACCTTGAAAAGATTGCATTTTGACCTTCGAAAAGATCAAACTTTAATTCAGAGGAATATTGAGGGAACACTCCATCAACAAAAAGTGCTTGGAGAATACTTGACACTTATAGAAGAACCTGGATGCGATTACACAGGACAAGTGTCACCGATAACCTCTTCCGCTATGTTTCTCATATGATTTTCCATATTTTCCGCTCCAGCGAAAAGAGAAAATAGATAAGAAAAAAAAATCCCTGACACGTGAAAACTTACATACTTTGTGGCTACTTTGACATTTTTAGACCCCGAAAGGGAAGACGGAAGTTATTTATTTCTTATTCTAAAGTTTTTTACTTTTGTTTCTTGCATATCCTTCGATCATTTCTATGCCAGCGGGAATAGAAAATCAAAAAATCAAAAAATGACTAAAATGTGAAAATTTGTATCCTTTTTGACAAATTTCCCATATTTAGAACCCAAAGTGGAACCCGAAGTTAAGTTTTAATTACTCTAATATTTTGGACTTGTGTTCCTTATGTTCCCTTTCAGTTTTTCCGCACTACAGTGAAGAAAAAATTGAAAATTAAAAATATTACTGAAATGTGAATAATTACAACATTTTCGGCTAAAATTGCATATTTCGACCCAAAAGTGGAACCGGAAGATATTTATTGATTGTTGTGAAATTTTGTGAGTATGTTAATGATACTACTACACAACTTTTCCACACTAGGGAGAAAAGAATTTCGAAGAAAAGTTTTTTACGCTCCGCCCTATTGTTTAACCCATCGACCAAAAAACTATCCGCAAACTATAAGATTACATGCCAATAGCGGATGATTGTAAATGTCACTTCACGTGACATTAACTACGATATACGCGTTTGTTATGTCATCGAGTGATTGTAATTCAACTTTGTATTTTTGATTATGCTTTGCAAATTTATTTGTTTTCTCGTTATTTAACATAAAAGTTATATCAATTTATATAATTTGACGAACAGTTTGGCAACTTCTATAATTTGGCGAAATGGATCGACGGGATAACCAAGAAGTACCGATGCTCAAAATAATTTCATGTTATAAAATGGTCTATTTGGAAAATCGTTTGTGCTTTTACTTTGCATTACTTGAAGAAATACTATTGAATGAAATGAATACGAATTTTTGAGGTCTTCTAAAACAAGTTTTCTGTAGAAAAGGGAGTGCAAAGTATTTATTGTATGTTTACATTTCGTATAGTGTCGATTGTAAGTCTTCCTATTTTCAAAATCAAAAAAAGTTTAATTTGGAAGCGAAGCATATAATTGAGATTGAGAAAAAATATTAAAAAACCCATTTTTATCATTAATGTAAAAGTAAAGAAAGTCAATGCAGGGGTGAGAATCCAGCTTTTTATCTGATCCCTGCATAAAAATAGAATTATCTGAATTCTTCCCCTAAAATCCTTCATTTAAGCAAATTTAAAATATTGTTTTTTAATATCGTAGCAATAAATAATCTCATCTAAATCTTTCTCTTTGAAATTACTTGTAACTTCTTTGTCCCGTTTAATAACAAACACGCATTGTTTAATCCTTATAACTCTATATTTTTAAATTCATTTAGTTCCTTACTTATTTAATAAAACAATAATAAAATTAAATAAATAAACATATGTTTCCCAGGTAAAAAAATCAGCAAAAAACCTTTAAAAAAAATTCAGGTATTTTTCAGGTATTTGGAACTAAGGTTTTTTAAAGGTAAAAAACCTTTAATTTCCCTGAAAATGAACAACACAGGTATTTTTCAGGTATTTGGAACTAAGGTTTTTTAAAGGTAAAAAAAACCTTCAATTTCCCTGAAAATGAACAACACAGGTATTTTCAGGTATTTGGAACTAAGGTTTTTTAAAGGTAAAAAACCTTCAATTTCCCTGAAAATGAACAACACAGGTATTTTTCAGGTATTTGGAACTAAGGTTTCTTGAAGGTAAAAAACCTGAATATTGCCTGAAGATAAAAAACCCAGATAATTGGAACTAAATAATACTCAGGTAAAAAAACTCATTTTTCCTGCATATATGAAAAGCTGCTGGCTTCACCCAATAGCAAGCCCCTCCTATTACAAATAAAATCTCAAAGCGACCCCAGGTAAAAAAATCAGCAAAAAACCTTTAAAAAAAAAGTTCAGGTAAAATACCGGTATTTGGAACTAAGGTTTTTTGAAGGTTAAAAACCTGCAATTTCCCTGAAAGTAAAATATTCAGGTATTTTGCAGGTATTTGGAACTAAGGTTTCTTGAAGGTAAAAAACCCGCATTTTCCCTGAAAAAACAATATTCAGGTATTTTACAGGTATTTGGAACTAAGGTTTCTTGAAGGTAAAAAACCTACAATATCCCTGCATATGTGTGAAAACAAAGATTTAAATTTCACATTTCCTAATTGTATTCAAAATAAACAATAACCCCTCCTCCCTCCAATTTAGAAGTCGTAGGTATAGGAACCCAGTGGAAAAGAATAAATATTTATTAATTACTGAGATAATTAGAAATTAGTGTTTTACGGCTGGATGGATAGTACGATGGGTGCGGCGTAATCATGCCGACCACCGCTAAAAACAAAAATGCCGTACTAAAAAAATTTTTTTTAATTTTAAAGAAAATTAATCAAAATCGTTAACTTTATGTAATAATTAGTCAATTTCCCAGTTTTTATCTAAAAATTCGAAAAAAAATATTTTTGCGAAAAAATGAAAAAAAAAAGTCGAAAAATACTCTAAGTCTAGAAATCAAAACATTAAAAATGGAGAAAATAGTTAAAGTTTTTTATATAAATGCATATAATTACAATATATAATTACTGGGTACATTTGAGGCCAGTGTATTGTTTTGAAGTTTTTTAATCTTGAGATTTTTTTTCAAAGTTCAGAAATTCCACGTGGTCGCTACAGGGTCTGAATTACTGCCTGCAGGGGTGAACGGGACGCTATCTTGTGGATATATATCTTAATACTTATCCTCATTAGGCTGAACTTAACGTTATTTAGCTAGAATTCGAATACGTGGTTCAGATTAATTTGGAAGAAATAATAATAAAACTTTAATTAATGCGAGAATTTTTATGAGAAAATTTTTATAAACTAATCTTGATTGAAAATTAGACTATGGAGATGATTTTTACATGATTTGAGAATTTTTAATTAAGAGTTTAAGCAATTAAATACTTAGAATTCTGGAACTTAGTATATGTAAGCGCCGATAGAATTAACTGGCAAAAGGATGTTATAATTAATTACTTATAATTTAATTAATACTTATCCTAAAAACATGCAACTTACCTCAAAACGTAGCTGAGATATTAACGCATCTAAATCAATAGAATGTTTCTGTCCCGCGGGCCATGGGTCGCGCCTATTCTTGTATTTTGAAGAGCATTTCTGGGACACGTCCTCACATAACCAAACGAAGGCTTGAACTAAGAAATCGTAAATATTCACTTAGTCATTAAGTCACTAAAGGCAAATTGAAGGCTATATTTTTCTTCAGAATGCCTGAAGTACACTTATCAAAAATTAGCTAAGTCACTGAAGGTAAATTGAAGGCTATATTTTCCTTCAAAATACCTGAAGTATACTTATCAAAAATCAGCTAAGTCACTAAAGGTAAATTGAAAGCCATTAACTTGCTGATAAAAGTCTCTATACAACCTTTAAAAATCTGTGCATTTTGTTCAGTTTTCAATTTCCTTCAAAATACCTGAAGTGACCTTCAAAATACCCGATTAGTAATTTGGAGGGCAGATAAATGCCTGCATAAAATCTTTTGATTAACAGTAAATTTCCTCAAATAAACCTGCGCTTTTAATTTGCCTTCAAAATCCCTGTAAAATCTTATTTTTTCTAAAGGTTTTTTGCTGATTTTTTTACCTGGGACTGAACCTTTTGAACTGTATCACCACTGCCTAAGGCACCATATGGCAAGCGTGCCTGCACGCACACTGCAAAATCTTGTAAATAAAGTAATGTTGCTCAAATGAACTTCCGACCAGATACCTAGTGGATATATGGTACTGTATAGCAGGTGTGCTGCAAAATCTTGCAAAAAATTAAATAGTATTTGAGTAAAATTCCATTATAAAGAACTATTTCTTTAAAATCGTTAATAGTTGCATCAGAGATGTTTTCAAAAATGTATTAAAAATCAGAAAAATAGTTTGAAGATTTTCATGATTTGTAATTATTATCTTAAAGTGTAATTATGATAATAAAATGTGGTAATCATTAGAAAGTTACTTTTAATACTTAAGAAACAGCAAAAATAAAAACTGTCTTCCCTGCCCCTTTGAAGACATGTCCATATAAGTTCAATTTTTTTCTTTTTGTTATTGTCAAACTGATCCATTGACTGTTTTAATAGAAGGATATAAAGGGACTTTATCCTTTTTCTTCCTGATTTTTATTTATTTATTTATTTTTTAACCTAAAAAAATTAGCAAAATCATGCAGAATAGTTTCTATCTATGAAAGTACTCCAAAGCTATCTCTCTGGAACCACTCGAATTAATCTCAATCATACCTGTCTTTGTTTTTGCCCTTTTCATGAAAATAAATTTTCACCTTCAAAAGTATACAAATCGTATTTTCAAAGCCTAAAAGAAACATAGAAACATCTCCGATTTACATGTTTATTTATTTCTTTGTTATAGCTGTTAATATGGGCACTATTAAAATTTCTGGCACCTTACATTACACATTTTTTTTAATATTCCTCTCATAGAAAAATGAATAATTTGAAATTTAATTCATATAATTTTGCAAAACAATATTTTTTTTGTCTACTGCTGTAGGATTAATTTATATCATATTAAGACAAGCATATATACTAGTACTCAGCGATAATATTGCTGCATGCTTTTAGTCATGTGTATAATGGCACCTTTCATTGAGTGCCAAGAGCTGAGATCCACCCATGTTTACTGAAAGATTGGACAGGCCCGCCTTATATCAGCGCCGAAACTAGCCTTTTTTGTGCCTGGGGCAAGCATGGATTCTGGCACCCCACCACCCTCTACATATATATGCATTCTTTATATCAAACACACCAAACGAAATCTTAATTTGGTGCCCCCTCCATCTTCTGTTCTGGTGATGTCCGGGGCACGTGCTCCCTCTGCCCCCCTCTAGTTTCGGCCTTGCCTTACATATAACTTTGACTAACAAGTTAATCATATAGCATCAATATTTATACTTTCATTGTGTAATAATGAATAGTAAAACTAAGAAATTTCATTTCCATAAGTAAATTCACTTAATAACACATTTCTAAGTTAAAAACATGAAAAGCAATTTTCTTTCTTTTAATACAATTAACACAAAACAAATAAAGGTGTTATATATGACTAATGATGTAATGAAATAACTTTTAAAACCTTGGTGGTGAGAGACCATTATAAGGAGGTCTGAATCCTTTATTATCCTGATCAACTATTTTATCATAATGTTTAATTTATTTAATTAAAGCATTTTTGAGATTCAAGAAAAAAAATTGTTTTGAAAAACTGGTCATAACAAATGACAAAGAGGTTAATAGAAAGAGAAATAAAATCAAGCATAAATCCTAGTTTGTTATGATGGATTATGAAAATTTTAATCACCTTTGAGAGAAATACTTTCTGAAAAACATTGACAAGAAATTGTAAATGTATCTGAACAGGGTATATAAGATTTTAAAAAGCTTCTTATAAGTCATTATTCAATCAATTTGCAGCTAGAAACAACAGCTAATTTTACACTTTATATAAAAAGCATCTGACGATAATATACTTCAAATTTCATGCACCTGACGATAATATATTTCAGTGACAAAGACAAACTTACCTTATTTGTCATAACATTACAAAAGAAATTTACAAATATAAGAAAAATTCATTTATTAACAATAATTTTATTTATTGACATTTTTAATTTTTTGCTGTGCCTTATGACAAGTATTAAGTTTCTGTCTTATGGCACCTTTGACTTTCCCAACAGATATTCCACTAAAGATTTGCATCACGTGCATAATTATGTCATTTAGGACAAGAGAATCAAGAATTTGGGTCTTATTTGACCTAGTAGACGAACATTTTAACACGCTCTGTGATAGAGTGTCTCTTCCAAAACAAATATCTAACAAACCACCGACATATTTTGAAAAGTCATTCACTCGACAAAGTGATAGCTTTGACTTTTCAATTAATATGGAGCCAAACTTTACTGTGTCTTCAGGTTCTGTTTTTTTCACATTTTTTAACTCTTTTTTAACCTTTTTATACTTTGTCTTGTATTCTCTATACTTATTTTCCATGCTTTGTAAAGCTGATTCATTAAAATTTAATTGTTTCTTAAGCTCTTCATTTTCTTCGGACTTTTCTTTAAACAGCTGGTCAAAATCCCTGCATTTTTGGCATTTTGCCTCACACTGGGCCGTATCAATCTTGCCCCGAATATTTTTGAAGAACTCGGATGCATTCTTTTTTGAAATGCTTTGAGTGCTACTTGTCTGAGGTTGCCTGTAATAAAAATAAAGAAACAATATAGATACATATATATATACATACAAATATAAAGTCTGTGCTAAGATTTTCAAAACAATTGTCAGTAACTTAGCCAAATTAAAACATTTTTAGCTAAATTTATCTAGTGAAAACTATATGATCCATTTTTTATCATTAACTCATTCAGTCGTGACTTTACAGATAGATCAAAAAAGCACTTTCTCACTGTATTATTAAATCGGTTGCATGTCCAAAAATTATCTCTTCAAAGTGTTAAGAGATTTTTACTGATTAATTATTAGTAATGAAAAAAAAACCTGCATTTTATATTCCTGATTAGAGGTCTGCATGATCCGAAATTTCCATGCTTGAACCATAGAAGAAAAAAAAATCGGCCCAGCCCCAAAGTTAAAATTTTTCTGCCCCTGGGCCCCTGGGCCTGAACGAAAGATCCGAATGAATTCCTACAGAACATTGATCTTTACTCTTATGAAAGAGTTCAGAAAAAAAACAATTCTTAGTCTTTTTTTTTCTATATTTATAATCTCCATTTATGCAGATATGCCAGTCTGTGATATTTATGTTTTTAATGAAACTTTGTTGCATGTAAATGTTTCAGTTATCATTAGTATTATTAATCCCTATTCTATGTAATAAAGACATAAAATTCTGTTCATAAAGACTAGGAAGAAGAATGAAATCAGTCTTGCCTTCGTGCTGAAAAAATTAGTTAGACCTGGACCAATACTCCAGGAAATAAATTAAGGCCTGAGCCCGATCTGAATGCTGTTAAGGGCAGGGGTGGGGAAATACATCATTTTGCTCGCCAGTGACGAGTGGGTTTCCTCATAAGGCGAGTGCATGTTTAGTTTTAGAAAAACTGTAGGCAGTAGGCACATTATCAGAAACACTTTTTTAATCTAGATATTTTAACTTTCCAAATTATTACAGTGTAAATATGGTAGTAAGTTTTATCTAATATTAATCTTACCTCTGTTATATATTTCTTAATAGTATACAAAAAAAATTATGAAAATGCATTGTAGTATTGGTAATTTTGTCTGTAATCGCATGCAATTTTGTCTTAACTATTTTCAACTGCGTGTATTGCATCTTGCGGGCTGGCGAAATAAATCCTTGGCTGGTAAGAATTTGGAAAAATTCTCCACCCCTGGTTAAGGGTGTATTCGAAAAAACGCTTTTCCACCTTCAACAGCTAGAAATTTTTCGATTTAATTTCAGACACACTGAGTTTTTCAAATTTTCTGCACATAATCGACAAAATTACAAAATTTTCATGCCTGATCAGTAAAATTCATGATTTTTCTGTGCCCCATCAATAAAATTTGCAGTTTTTCCACACCTAATCAACCAAATTTACACTTTTCCTGGAACCTAATGATATCACATGATAATGAATAAATGTGCAATTTTTACGATACTGAAAAAAAAAAAAAACTTCACTATCTTCCCACAGCTGATCAACAAATTTGTGATTCTTATGAAATCGAACGAGAAAAATAACTTTTTCCATGCCTGATCAACAAAATTCAAAATTTTTATGAAATCTTTAGACAAAAATCTTGATTTTTATTAAGTCAACCGACAAAATTTGTGATTTTTCTGCAGGTAAAAGTTTGATTTCTGTGCCTAATCAACAAAATTATCAATTTTTCAGTCCTGATCGGTAACATTGACGATTTTTTATGAAGCCAATCAATTAAATTTGCTTCCCCCCCCCCCCTGAGTCTCGGCAAAATTCATGATTTTTACGTAATCAACTGGGAAAATTCACAATTTCTTTGGGCATGATCAACAAAATTAGCGATTTTAACAAGGAAAATCAATGAAATTAATGATTTTTACTGACTCATTGACAAAATTGGCTATTTTTCTGCACTTGATCAATGAAATTTGTGATTTTTCCATTTTTGATCTATGGAATTTTCGATTCTTAAGTGACTATCGAAATTTTATATTTTTGCATAGTACATTGATGAAATTTATGATTTTTTTATATGACTAACATACAAAAATTTTTTCCCGTTGACGAAACTCGTGAACCATCCCTAACATAAAATAAGAAAAATTTGCTTTTATAAAGAAAATAAGGTACTACTAGGTTATACCGTCGACCGAAAATCTATCGCTAAACTAGAAGCTTAAATGCCAATATGGATGATCGTGAATGTCGCATTCAGTGAAATTAAATGCGATACACTAGGAATGCACAACCTGTGCGATGGGTTGACGTTTGGCCCGCGAGTTCTGTCATTTTACAACGGTAAAAAATTGCAATTTTTGTGCATATATGACAGGAAAAAATTGTAAATTTCGTCAATTTTCTGCGGGAAAAATATATAATTTCGCCACTTAAGAATCTCAAATTTCATTAATCGACACCGAAAAATCGTGAATCTCATTGATTAAGTGCGGAAAAAAGCGAATTTTGTCGATGACGCTTACAAAAATTGAAATTTTCACTCATCAGATATTGAAAAAACTTGAATTTTGTCGGTCTTACGCGAAAAATCGCAAATTTAGTTGATCAGGGAAAAAAAATCGTCGATTCTGTAGATGATGTTCGAAAAAATTGCAAACAAAATTCATCGGTTGCAAAAAATTACATGTTTTCTCGGTTTATCGCAAGAAAAAAAACGCGAATATCATTGATCGGGCACGGACGAAAAAAATGCATATTTCGTTGATAAGAAGCGGAAAAATCACAAATTTATCGATGATGCAAGGTAAAAATGAAAATTTCGTTAATCGGCTGTGAAACAATCGTGAATTTCATCAATCTATCCAAAGAAAAAAATCGCGAGTTTCATCAATTTATCCACGGAAAAAAATCGCGAGTTTCATCTTATCGTGTAAAAAAATGCAGATTTCGTCAGTTAGGTACAAAAATCCCGAATTTAATTGGTCTGGCGCGGAAAATGCTTATTTCGTGAATTGAGGGTGAAAGAGTGCACATTTCATCGATCGGGCACTAAAAAATCACAAGTGTTATAGATTGGATTCCAAAAAAATTGCGAATTTCGTTGATCGGAGACGAGAATACTGCGAATTTTGTTGATCACACGCTTAAAAATTGCTAATTACGTAGATTTGGTTCGAATAAAATCTCAAATTTCCTCGATCGGGAGAGAAACAATCGCTAATTACATCGATCAGACAACTAATAAAATCGATAACGAACGAATACCGTCAAAAAATCACGATAACGATAGCGAATACCGTCAAAATATCGCGATAGCGAATGCGAATTACCGCCAAAAAATCGTTATAACAAACGCGAATACTGTAAAAAAAAAACAAGATAACGAACGTGAATATCGTCCAAAAATCACGATAACAAACGCGAATACAGTCCAAAAAGTCGTAAAAACGATCGCCAATACCGTTAAAAATTTTCGAAAACGCAAGCGATTTTCGTTAAAAAGTTTCGAAAAAGCATGCGATTTTCGTTAAAAAGTCCCTAAAACGAACACAAATTTTATCATAAGATCGCAAAAAAAAGACTAAAAATGCACATTATGTCAAAGGATTCTGGAAAAAACATATTAGTTTCATGAGAGTCCTCCCCGGAAGAAACGCCGCAGCTTTTACGTGTTTTAAGATAAAATTTCACGTGATCCGGCTTTAATACACATTTTTTTTCAAACAAGTGTGATATTTTTTCTGAATTTTTCCGAAAAAAAAATCTGTGATAAATTGGATTAATATGTAGCGTTACCCAGCTGGTGTCAAATACCATTTTTCAATGACTTAAAAATTGGAAAATTTACAAAAATTGCAAAAAGTATGAGAAAAATTCGACCGAAAATAAGTTTTATTATTATTATTTTTTTTAAATAAAATTCTGTGTTTCTCTTACTAAATGCACATAGATTCACATTTGTAAACATAGGAAAAAAAATTATCATTTTCAACCTAAAAATATTCAAATTAAACTTCAAAAGATAAATGCATTAAATAAAAATAATTCGCAGATTTTCTTTCTTCATTGCATGTAAACAAATCCAATCCCTATAAAAAGTAACCATTTGTCTTAAAAGAATGCTGGTGTCGAATACTGATGTTTTTTAATAAGCTTAAAAATTGAAAAAACAGGGCTTGGAATTGAGGGTTGAATGGCAGGATTTGTACTGAAAATTTTTAAAACTGCCTAAAATCTTTTGCATTAAAATATTGTAAAATTCATCTGTAAACTGAAAGAAATTATTCAAACTGTCACTGCAAAAAATCAAAAATTGGTCGCTTTGGTTGATTAGGAAATCTTGTGACTCACTGGCAAAATTCACAAAATAATTTTACAAAATCATTTTTTTTGGGGGGGGGGACAGGAAAGAATCACATAAATGCGGAAGAATTTAAGGAGGGAGAACACATGTAGTGTTTAGTCTAGGGCTAGCCAAATATCAAACTGAAAGCTCTTTTTGCCCCAAAAGCATTTAGTAAATTAGCCAAATAGCAACAGCCAAAAAAAAATAAATAAATAAAAAAAATAATACAGTTTCCCCCAGGTTTGAAAAAGGGCAGGGCGCTACTGTTCTGAAAAGGGCACTTTCTACATTTTTCAAGGCACTTTTACATTTTTCAAAGCACTTTTTCACTTTTAAGGACATTTTTATAGAGTTGAATCTAGAATCTCGCGGTTCAAAAAGTCGTGAAAAAACAGAAAATTCATCAAAAAACTTAAAAAGGTAAATTTTATTAAAAGATTGTGAAAAAACGGCAAATATTGTTTAAAGAACGGAAAAAAACAGCCAATTTTGTTAAAAGATCGCAAAAAACAGCAGATTTTGTTGAAAAATCACAAATAACGGCATATTTTGCTCAAAAATCACAAAAAAAGTCAAATTTCGTGAAAAAAGGCAAATTTTATTAAAAGATCACAAAAGCAGCAGTTTTTGTTAAAAGATCGCAAAATTTGCATATTTTGCTAATAAATCGAGAAATCTCGGGAAAAAACTTTTCGCAGAATTTTCTGTTTTATTGCAATTTTTGCACAAAATTTGCTGTTTTTTCGCAAATCTTTTGACGAAATCTACCGTTTTATCGCTATTTTTTGACGAAAGTTGCCGTTTTTTGAGACTCATTTGACATCCGTTTTATTTTGATTTTTGGAAGAAATTTGTCATTTTCCAAGATTTTTTGAGGAAATCTGCCATTTTGTGAAATTTTGTGACAAAATTAGCCATTTTTTGCAAATCTTGACGGAAATTAGTCAACATTTTGCGATTGTTAATTAAACTTGCCGTTTTTTAAAGATTTTTGTGCGTGATTTAGGTGCTATAGAGCATTCGGATCATCGCTGGAAGGCTGTGTTTTTTCAAATGTGTGGCAAGAAGGGCGCTATTTTTTTTTTTTTTGAATGAATGAATGACAAGAAAGGCGCTAGTTTCTGGATGAGGGGCAAGAGGGTGCTATTTTTTAAACTAAAGGGCAGAAGGGGAGGAGCGCCCGCTGAAAATCCTCTGGGGGGGGAACTCTGATAATAATAATAATAAATATTTTTTAAAAAATACATTTGTCATGTATATGTAAAGTAGATTTTCACTAAAAATCAATAACACTGACAAATATCTTTTGTTGTAGCCTTTAAAAAAAAATAAGGATTGATAAAATTACATTATATATTATATAATTGCTTATTCAACATACACAGTGTTACACTTTTCAGGTGGAAAAGAGGTAGTATTTTGTGCCTTTTTAAACTTAAAATTTGCAATCATATTATCTTAATGAAATGCAGATTTTTTTCTATATTTAAAAATGAATACTTTCTGAGAAAAATAAGTTTACAAGGTTATTAAATTAAGTAAAAAAATAAAAAGATTAAAAAATATGGTAATGTGCTTACACTTTGGAATTGCTCTTTTCTCTATGGCTCGTTTTACCTCGCTTTTGGAGGGTTTGGATCTTTTCTACGGAAGATGGGTCAATCGTACGACTTACTAATTCATCAATTGTCGCATCCATTAACTTCTTGTCCTCTGAAATAATTATTAATGCACCATATTACAGATCGTGAAAGATTTTTCAAATTTATTTCAAAAATTTATTTTAACGAATAAAAGTAATTTACATACCTCCAAACTGTAATATCCGAGCTGGATAGCAAAATCCATTGTCCCATTTCACGCTAATAACTTGGGTGCTATCCCATTTCTTCAAATCATAATTATCCGCTATTTCCATCCCTTTTGGGATAAAATCTTTAAGTCTCATAATAGAAAATTTGTTCTCTTCATAAAAATGAAGGAGTGTAAAAATATGCGCATGCTTATTACCCACATTTCCAACAGACATGGTTCTCAAAATAATTTAGCGTTTAGTAAATATACCATATAAATATTAAGAAGTAGCGGAAAACAACGAGCTCGAACGAGGCGGCAAGGCAGCGTTCAGTCAAAGGGTTACGGTTGTCGCTAAGCGCACTTCTTAGATACAGAGATATTAAGTACAGCGATATATACTCATGGTAACAATCAATTAGGTTTCAGAATGTCTTGTAAATTGAATTTTTTATTTATAAATAATGATAATGTGCTAAAATATGACCATTTGGGATTGAAATATACTATTAGTTATTTTTAAAATCTTAATCATTTATTCGTTATTAATTAATTTAAATAAAAAGAGGGATAAAATAATGTGTAGTGAGATATTTAAAAAAAATGAAAATAATCGGGCAGTTTTTAAAACAAAAATGTATTTTACAAAAGAAAATCTCAAAGACACTAGCATGAGCTTGCTTGTAACAGCCGAGCAGAGCCACCCAACCAACCATCCAACATCAAAACAAACGTGGAGTGGAGAATCGTAGTTAATTATTAATTCGTGTTATTGCTTATTTTTCAATAGATCGTTAACATTGTTTTGAAATGGAAGACGGACAAGTACGCAAAAGAAAAGGCACTTACAATAGATATATTAGAACAGACGAACCAGTTCCTAAAACGACTTTTTATCGCAAAAGAAAAAAAATATCAGAAATTCGGCATACCGATGATATTGCTGATAATATGACGTTCACGTCGTCGCTTTGTGATACTGAAGAGGAAAATTTTTCTTCTCTAAACAGCCCCCCTATTGAGGAAAATTTAAGTGATTCGGAATTTGATTGCATAAGCGTGGAATCAACTGCTAATGAAGATAATTATACATTTCAAAGTGATGATGATGTAAAAATTAATTTAGGAAATTTAAATGAGCCTCTCTATCCTTCCTCTAGTGTAAGTTTGTTAGAAGCATATATTAGTATACTTGCTTTTTCCATGAGGCATAATATTACTAAAGTTTGCATGCAAGACCTACTTCACCTAGTTAATTTGCTATTGCCTCCTTCTAACCTTCCCAGCACAAATCATTTATATTTTTCAAAATTATCTTCTTTGTTTGATAATTCAACTGCAGCTCACATATACTGCAAACATTGTTTTAAAATTGTTTGCTTGCTATCTGATGAAAATAAACCGGATATATGTAAAGAATGTACGAAGAGTTTTGATTTCCAAGACAGTATGAAAGAAGGCTATTTTTTTCTGTATATGCCCTTAGAGCTGCAGTTGAAATTAAAATTCCAGCATCAAAATTTGATGCAAAGTATTACAAATTATGAAAAGAGTTTTGAACAACCATCAAGTTTGTACAGAGACATTTTGGATGGAGAAGAATATTCAAAAATTAAAAATCTTAAGCATAGTAAAAATATTTCGATTCAATTTAATATTGATGGGATTCCAATGTATAAAAAATCTAATTACCAGATATGGCCTATTCAGTGTTTAATAAATGAATTGCCACCAAATGAAAGGAAAGATCATATCTTAATGTGTGGTTTATGGTTTGGACCACATAAACCTAATATGAATGCTTTTTTAACACCCTTTGTAAAAGAAATGTCTGATTTATCCCATTCTGGATTCAAATGGATTGATGCTGAAAATAATGAACACACTACTAAAGTTTTCCCCATTATCTGCAATAGTGATGCACCTGCCCGGGCAGCTATTCAGAATTTTGTACAATACAATGGAAAGTATGGCTACGGATTTTGCCAGCACACTGGAGAACGGGTGGAAAAAGGCAAAGGGTTTTGCCGTGTCTATCCTTTACAAACCCCACTCCCTGAAATTCGATCTTTTGCACAATGTGTTGATTTCGCTGAAGAAGCCTCTGTAACTAGAAAAGCAGTGCATGGTGTTAAAGGCCCATCTGAATTGATGAAATTATATCCCAATTTTGATTTGGTTCACAGTTTTGTACCAGATTACATGCACGCTGTCTTGTTGGGTGTAGTGAGACAAATTATGCGACTGTGGATTGACACATCATCAAATGAATTTTCACTCAATAAAAAATCCCTAAAAGTTCTTGATAACCATGTTCAAAATATAAAATTCCCCCATGAAGTGACAAGAACACTGCGCTCAACAAGTGAGCATCTATTTTGGAAAGCATCAGAATTTCGGATTTTCCTATTTTTATCACCAGTAATCTTAAAAAATTTGCTAAGTAAAAAAGTATATTATCATTGGTTGCTACTTGTACATGGCATATCATAGCTATTGGGCAATGAAATAACAACTAGTGATATAGACGAAGCAGACTGTGCTTTACAAAAATTTGTCTATGGTGTTCAAAATATTTATAGTCTTCAAGAACAAACATATAACATCCATTTGCTCCTTCATTTAGCAAATGCAGTAAGGTCTTGGGGTCCATTGTGGGCTCACTCTTTTTTTATATATGAAGGAAGTTTAGGGCAATTAAAACAACTTCATCATGGTACTAAAGGCGAGGCAAATCAAATTTTGTCATCTTATGTGATGCAATCTATTTTGAAATTGTTATTATTTCAAGGAAATGTGAAAAATGGCAGAGTGGAATCTTTTATACAAAACATGCAGAAACGTCAATCTACTATAACAAATTTAAAAATAAGTGATTGTACATTACTTGGACTAGAGAAATTGATTAAATTACCTAGAGTTTATGAAGTAGAACTTTTGAAAATTTTACCTGTTAACTGCCAAAAAAGTTTATCAAGTGTGGCAACTTATGAGAGAATGATATTTCATAATAAACTATTTAGCACTAGAAGGTATTGTCAAAAATTTATCAGAGCAGATTATATACTGGGTGTGAAAAAAAATGTTTTGCTTTAAATTACATAATTGTAATAAATGAAGAAGTACTTTTAATTGGTGAAAAATTACATACAAAAAATATGAAAAAATCTGATAGCGATATTGGTTTGCTATGCAGAAACATTTTGTTGTGTAAAGATTTAGAATCCGATGATATTATAATAATAAGACCTGTTGATATTGTTTTTAAGTATATAATTGTACCATATGAGCATTAAGAAGACGAAATTAATTATTTAGTACCACTAAATAATATTGCTGAGCAATAAAGGGGCACACCAAATTCAAAATATATGCCTTTTGACTTTGCCCTTCTATTGCTTTTCTTTTCTTTTTTTTTTTTTTTCGTAACATGATGACAAAACTATAATATAGCAGAGCTTGTCCTTAAATTTATAAAAAAAGAAAAAAAAAGAAAGACCTAAATTGTCCTTAATTTTTAAAAATTTTAATAAATGCCCTAAATTTTTTTATTTTTCAGATTTTGAAATTTTTATAGAAGTTATTAGGGGTAATCTGAGTTTTAACCCACTTCTTGGCGACGTGTTTTCTACCGCGCAATAACTACGCCGCACCTTGCTTACCTTTACTTTTAGCTATCGCTCTTCTCGGCAACCCTAGGAGAGAAAAAACGATTTTTCTCTCCTTCGTTTGCGGAGCTTGCGCATGTTCTGTTCGTTCTTTCTTTTCTCGCTTTCTTATTGGACAAGAAAGGAGAAACATTTAAAAGTTTGAAGTCCCGCGCCTTGAAATTAATTTCTTGTGCCTCATTCTCATTAGAGGCGGTTGGATTTCTAAGAGTAACATCGAGTGAGTAAACTTTTTGGGGGGTATATACGAGTGATTTTTTTAATTAGAAACCTTTGTTTTGTATTTAAAAGGAAGTATTTTCTACATTTCTATTGTTTTTTGAATGTACATATCGTGCTTTGTAGTTAAAAGTAAGTTTTATAGGCCTTGCTTTAGTATTTTAGATGTTTTGAATCTTAATGCTATTTAGTTTCGTATTAAATATAAAAGGAAAACATTGTTTGACTTCAAAGCTTAGTATATTTCTTTAGAAAATCCATTATTAATTTCTTTTTTATTTAAAAAAAGGCTGGTTTTGTTTTTAAAAGAAGGTATGTACACAATTTCTTTGCTTCTTGAACGGAATTGTTTTGCATGTTTTGATGTTATACATGTTTTAAGGAAATTTATAGCCGGGGGGTTCAGGGGGGGGGCGGAGAAAGAATTTTTTTCTTTTAAAAGCTTTGTATTGCGTAGTGTCTCCTGGACTTAAATCACGCTCCGGGAGACAAAACGCAAAAGCACGCCAACGTGGCGATATTTTGGAAGCGCGCCAAGAAGGGGGTTAAAACTCAGTCGCGCCGTTATTAGAAATAAAAAGTAAATATTATTCATGACTGAGAATTATCTATTTTTTAAAAAAATTTGCCAAAAATGTCCCTTTCTCCCTTGACTTATTTTGCCATGACCCTTGTCTGCAGGTCATAAACTTTTTAAATTCTAAAAAACTTAATTTCTTTTTTTTAAAAATATGTAATTTGTTTAAATTTATGTTTCAGTTTTTCATTCTACCCGTCACACTGTTACCCTCTCCCCACTGTTTACATCCAATACAGGATCAATCGTTAAAACACTTTGATGTGATTGATAGTACCTATTGACCTATCACATCAAAATTTTTCAGCCAAAACTGAATAATCAGCCTTTTTCTGAACTGCAAGTCCATTATTTAGCCTTGGCCGAGTAATGCTGTAAGAAATATTTTTATACACAGTAAAACTTTTTTTGAAAATTTTAAGTGAAATAAACTAACATTTTGTTCTTCTTAACTTTCTTATGTTGTATGGGTTTTATCTACCCATTTTTTATATAAAGAAGTCATTTAGAAATCATTTTAATATTTTTATGCTCTAGCAATAATTACAAAAAGTATCTATAATAAATTAATATAATTTATTAAATTTAAAATTAATCTACTAAAAATTATCATTTTATTATTTAGAAGCTGTGAAGATTTTTGACATTGTAAGAATTTTATCGGCCTTAATATGTTTTTAAATTTGAAGAAAAATTTTCCTTAAATTTTATTTTTTGGACTTCTAGTGCTATATAGTTTATCATTGTGGACTTTGTGTGATGGCAAAGCCACACCTTCTTTTAGATAATAGACTTTGTGTGATGACAAAGCTATACTTAATCATTATGGACTTAATCATTATGGCAAAGCCATACATTTTTTTTAATAATTTACTTTGTGTAATGACAAAGCCATACTAATTTATCTTTATGGACTGTGTGTGATGACCAAAGCCATGTTGGATATTTTCAATGATAGACAGTGTGATGGTGAAGGCGTACTTTATTATAATTATGAAAGTCATGATGATGATGCAGTGAAATATCTGTAATGATGAAGCCATATATTTATTACATTCCCGTCAGTAGTCGCGTGTCGGTCTTTTCGCCGCCCGTATAACTTATCTTCTCCTAAATTATATCACATTACAAATACAGCGGAGATCTACCATGTAGCTGACTTTGAAGCTTGCTTGACCATCTTAGTGAAGTAACAGGACACCTCTGTTTTTCTTTCAGGTACATTTTTAGAAACAAAGTTGAAATTTGCGAAAAAGTCTACTTAAAAATCATTAATGTCAGTTCATTTTTACTTTTTACAATTCCTCTAGATCTCTTGAATAAAATGGCTAATTTAAGAAAACTGCAAATTTACATCTTCGTTGTAATATTATTTACGTATATTAGGTGAAAAATATTTTTTATTTTATATATTTGGTATGCGGGGGGCCAGCGGCGAATAGACCGAGCGCGACTAATGACGTTGTGAAAAAAGTCGCGACTACTCGCGGGTTATTTATCAAAAATAAAAAAATATTTATTAAGCTACATTATGTAGTTCCACTGCTTGAATGTGTGTAAATTCATAAGGATGTATGTTTTTATGTTTTCAAAATGCATTTTCTCAGTTGGAAAGTAAGTACACTAATTTATAATTTTTATTTCATATCATAAATGTTCAGTGTTTCTGTAATATGCTAACAACTAAATGTATTTCTCTTTTACATTTTTCCCTTTTTTTTTTTCTTTGTTGACATAAGCTTTTTATTTTAATTCAATATTATTACTTTTAATCCGTATATTATGGTTGTTTTGCAAAACTGTTTTACTATATATGTGTGAAATAAGTATTATATATAATCATGGTTGGGGAATAGCATTTATTTAGTCGCCATTGGTGACTAGATTCTTTGAGCAGTTCTTTTAGAAACTTTCTTTTTTAAATATTAGAGTGTTAGCAAATCCACCTCCCTCTGTTGTGAGCAAAGTTGGCCATTGGCCAAGAGTTATATATTTTTATGAGTTAGTAATTGTTTGTCAAAAATTTATATATATTTTTTACTCTTCTGAATAGGGATTTTAACAGGGTAATACATACCAAAATACTAAAATGAAAGACAATTTTCCTTCTGCTTTAAACTACAGACTGTTTTATTTATTTAAAAAATTTTAACATTTTCTAAAGTATCTTTTTTTTTTTTTTTTTTTTTTTTTTATGCATATAGTGTTTTCGAGCCAAATTTTAAATTTTGATATAACTGTACTACTGTACTTTTCTCTTCTCTAATTTTTTAATTTAAAGTTAAATTTTGTTTTAAAAAGTTACAGTTTTATAAAGACTGTAATAAATTATTTTTACAATATGCGTATATTTCTATAATAATTTTTGACTTTATATGATTGGCTGGTAAGTTTTCTGAAAATTCCCCACACCTGTATAATAATAAATTACAGTGCATCTTCGATAACGCAAAGTACCTTTAAATGCTAAACATATATTTTAAGTTATTAAAAACCTGACTAAGGACTTGGAAGGTTATTGAATTAAAATTCTATAGTGTCTCTATGTCACGAAAATAAAAATTCTTTGAATTATTGAAAATTCAAGTTGTGTTAAGTTTGACTATGAGTTATTTAAAGAAAAAAAAAGCGAATTTTCATTATCCTTATGTAAGAGACATTTATATATATTATAGCTAAATTTGAAAATATTTTTTTAAAAAAAGGACATCTATTACTCATGGATTTATTTACTTCATATTATATAAATTTTTTTATGCATATTACAAAAGCAGTAAAATATTTATATTAAATAACTTTTTATTTCTATATCTTTTTAAAAAAAAAAAAATCCTAAGTTAGAGAAGGTAAATATTGAAAATAATAAACTTTTTGAAAAAAATAATCCTGTGCATAAAAATCATTTTTTTTTTTTTTTTTTTTTTTTAATATTTGAAGTATATGAACTAAAATCAGCTAAGTCACTAAAGGTAAATTGAAGACTATATTTTTCTTAAAAATACCTGAAATATACTTAACAAAAATCAGCTAAGTCACTAAAGGTAAATTGAAGACTATGTTTGTCTTCAAAATACCTGAAATATACTTAGCAAAAATCAGCTAAGTCACCAAAGGTAAATTGAAGGCTATTAATTTTCTTCAAAATACCTGAAGAGGCCTTCAAAATACCTGAGTAGTGATTAAGTGGTCAGAAAAAAGCCTTCAATAAACCTTTGAAAAAACAGTGCATTCCCTCACATAAACCTCCACTTTTAATATTCCTTCAAAATCCCTCTAGAAACCTTCAAAATCCCTGTAAATTTTTATTTTTTTTTAAGGTTTTTTGCTGATTTTTCTACCTGGGTAGTATTGAATATAATATATTAATATGCAGATACATACGTTATAGAAGAATTAGGTACTGAAAATTTCTTGAATTAACTTCAACTCCTTATCATCGAAAGTGTGAAGTTGTGCTGATTGTCCGATTGGAACTGGTTTTTCTATTTTTAGAAGCACATTTTCCAATGGTAATGCACATTCATCCTTTTTCTTTTCAGATTCTTCTGGCCACTGGAATGTTTTAGCAGAATCATGGGGGTTACTTTAATGTCATGTAGTTCTCGTGATATACCATTGATTTGTCCTATCCACCAATTATTTTCATGGGTACATGAATGATACTTTAATGTCATGTAGTTCTCGTGATATACCATTGATTTGTCCTATCCACCAATTATTTTCATAAATGCATCCAATGAAATCGCCAATTTGGAAATCATGTATTGAATATTGTTTTTTTATTTGACTGGAGGTTTCAACTTTTGTCAATGTATTTTTAAACGTTCGTCCCATATAACCTTCATTATTTTCAATCGCCTCAATAATGTTTAGATGGTATATTAGTAATAGATCTTACATTGGCATATTCTTTCTCTTTATTAACTTTATAAGTTTGAATAATCTTTTTGTATAAATGTAGCAGAATGATATTTTTTTAACAGAGAGGAAAGTTCAGCAACAAATCAGACAGAATCTCGGATAGCTCTTATTATAACAGTTCTGAATAAAAACACCTTCACTAAAATGTTTTATTTTCATACAGCATTAGTAAATGGTAGATTGTAAGATAATAATTGTTAAAAAGAAGTTTAATAAAATAGAAAACTTTCTTCATGTTGATTTTTTTAATTAAGAAAATTATTAAAATTTTAAATATAATTGTACTGTTAAAATACATTGTAATAAGTCAGCATCAAAAATTTGAAATTTTTAAATTCAATGAAAATATTAAAGAAATCTTTTAGTTATATATGTACATCTTAGAATATATTAAAACATAATCATCATAGACTATCAAAACATATTTTAATAAAAGTGTGAAAATAATGTTTTATAATGTTTTCCTCTAAGCAAAAATATAACTGTTCAATAGCAATCTAATTATTGAGTACTAAAAGGAAAGAAAATGAAAAGAAAATCAGATTTTTCTTTTTTTAAAGGAGAGTTTGAATTATTTACATTTTATGAATAGGAATTTTTGAAGATTAGCTTATATTTATCTGCCATAATTATGTGCATATTATTACCTTTTCATTAAAAAATAGAAATCATATTATTAATTCAGTGAAATAAGAAAGAGCTTGACCTTTTTTGGTTTTTTGAAAAAAACACACAACATGTTAGTTTCAAAAAATCATATAAAATTTTCTAAGCAAAAGTACAGGATTTGCTTGTAAGGTATTTATTAAAAATAATAAAGTATCTATTGAGCATATTATCAGATTTTTAAAAAATGGTGTTTTTGAGAAATTGCACTTCAAAAGTAGCGATTTTACAAGATTTTGCATAATTTAAAATTGAATTACAAAAGTTGTATGCACCTTAGGGTTAAGATAAAATTTGCTCTAAAACTCCCATTAATGGTCTATGGATTGCCATCAATGCTTAGCTTTAAAATATTTTTTTCATTCTGAAAAAAAATCTTGAATTCAGTAATAATTATACTTTTTGTACTTAAAAACAAACTTTTTTTAACTAAGTAAAAATGTCACAATATTTTTTAAAACTGTGCTAAAGTAAAATTCAGTTTAATAACTATTTGTAAAAAATAAATTGACTGAATATGTTGAATATGTGATGGTGAATTGACACATACCAATACTGCCTGCCTGAATTGAAATGGAATAGCTCATATGTAACATATGTTATTATGATAAGGTGTCCTTGATTTAGAACATTTATTAAATGATTTTTAACTAAATCCCCGAGTGCCGTTTTGCAGTAATGTCTGAATGTTTAAAATTATGAAGTCTGTAAAATATTTTAGAAATAGTTTAACAATTTTAACTTAAAATCTTTAAGCTAAAGTATTTTCTTTTAATTATTTTTCAAATATATTAAACTAATCTACAATTTTTGTTACATTTTGTATGAACATTACAATGAAGATATATGATTGTGTGCATATAAGGAAAAGTATTAATTAATTTCCGAGAAAAAAATTAAATAAAGAAGAGAAAATTGGGGGAAAGAAAAATAGTCATGTAAGAATTATAATTGAACTATTTTGTGATACCCATGGTAATTAAATAATGTATGATAACGTTATGAAAATTTCAAATTATTCAAATATATTATACTGCTAAAAAGCGAGCGCTGTTAAAATTCTGCTTAAAATTCTTTCAGTTGATTACTTGAGTAAGTTAGGCTTACAAAACCATGAAACGCTTTGAATCTGTTGGAATCACATAGATAACATAGAAATAAATCATGTTTTCAAAACTTTATTTACAGGTAACTAATCAAGAAAATCTAACATTATTCTAATTAATCTTTTAGCATGTTTATCGTCAAATCTTGACTAGTACCATCTAGTTCTAATTTAATTGTCTTGTCATTAGAGATACCTTTAGTAATCTTTTAAGTTCCTTCATTTCAAAATAGCTTGTTCTGATTGTTTATTCCTAATTAAATAACAGGCTGGTGTGATTTTTAAATGTCAATAAATATTCATGAAAAAAAAGAAATATATGCTTACCATAGCCAATTCTATCTCTAAATTTTTCCATCGCATTGAAAAAAATTATGACTTCCGTATAGCCCATGTCCATTAGGGCGGAGTGAAAAAGACCAAAACATTTTTTTCTGAATTTTATCTTTGGTTGGGTCTAAAAAGTTGACTTTTGGCACACTGAGTATAAGATTAAAATTTCATTTCGTTTGGAATTCATCATTAGTCCCCTACCAGCTCTTAAACATTATGCTATTTATATGTGAAAATCCAGATTTCACTATGTCCTAGTGTATATAACCAAAAAATTTTTTTTTGTAATTTGTTCTTTTGATGGGTCTAAAACGTTGCTTTTTGGCAAAATTTCATTTCATTTGGAATTCATTTTAGTTCCCTACCAGCTCTTAAAGATTATGCCTTTTTATATGTGAAAATCAAGATTTCACAATGTTGTGTAAATTAATCAACTTTTTTTAACTAAATTTCTGATTTCAGTAAAAAACCCACAAAAATGACTTCTTAAAGTATTACTTGCGAACGATCTAAGTATAGTTGCGTTTTAACTCTTTGAATCGCGAATAAAACCCTAAAATGTGAATCGTATTGTCGCAAAGAGAAAACACAATAATTAGACATGCTTTCACTTTTATTTTTTGAATGCACATGAAAGGTAGTTCTATAAATATAAAGGAAATGGAGATTTCTGAATATATAGTAATTAAATGAAAAGAATATATACGATCTATTGTAAAACAATCTTTCACTTCATTCTAATTTATATTGGTCTTTGTTATCAAAATTAGGTATTATCTTTCGTGATTTGATTTTGCTCATATATATCCGGCTCTTGCTTTTACTACTACAGCCGCTAATGGCGCTTCAACAACTAAGTTTACGCATCTTTAGAACACTTGAATCTAACAGGGAAATTTTTCAATTGAAAAGATGCGACTTTCGATTTTTTTTTCTCAGAATTTCCAGTTTCTCTCTTGGTACTCTTTTAAGAATGTGGAGTCATTTCACATTCTTGCCAGTTAATAATGTTTATATAGTTTGTAACACTGAGTTTAAATATTGGAATATGAAACTGGTTTATTGTAGAACATATAATATAATTCATCTTCAATATTCTTCGTAATCCAAATTCTCCAATATGATTTTTTTATCAGTTATCGTTCCTGTAAATTTTCATCTCAGTGACAGAGGTATACGTTTTGTTGAATAACGGGATTGAGAATTTTCTTTAAATATTCCCTCAAATAACAAAACACCTTAATAGTTTATAAAAAAAACATTTTGAGCTCTATTGTTGCAAGAAGAATCTTTCTTGAAGTGAAACCATATAGACAAATGTACTTTTATAACAAATTCAGCTATAATCTTCAGATTTTGGGATGAATTCTGGCTTCCAATCTGCAAACCAAGTAATCAGTTGGCAGTTGCCAATCATTTAGAGTGCGACATTCTTGCTGGATTACGATTTACCAGATTTGAGGAGCATTAACCAGATGCAAATGTTTGACGCATGTCATAAAAATAATTTTGGTCTACACTTAACTTTCCAGAGTTTATTTCTTGGTGATAGGAGCAGATTTTTTAAATTTTCATAACTGTCTATTGTTCAGATTGATCCAACGACTTTCCAATAAGAACAGGAAAAGCTCGTGAATCTTTATTTTGTTTATCAAGTTCAATGACTTAGTGGCAATTCGGTTTCAGAGAGTTGACACATTAACCACTACAGTCCGATAAATGTATTTTTGGGTATAAAATATGGGTTACAGTTAGCGTGGGATGCAAGGGCGGATCTGGAGAGTCCGCAAGGGAGGGACGATTTTAGAAATTTGGAAACTCCAGTCTGATGCACAGGTCGGAGCTCATTTCTTAATGCGGGTCGTGTTTCGTCTACTTTTTGCTGTGGGTTGGGTTTGGGTCCGGTCGGCTTCCATTTTTGCTCCTGGTCGGGTTAATTTCTAGTCTGGTCGTGTTTGGGTCCGGTTGATTTCTATTCTTTGTTGCGGTTCGCGTTCATTTCTGATTTTTTGCTTTTGGGTCGGGTTTGGGTCCGATCGACTACTACATTTTGTTGTTGGCCGAGTTGATTTATACTTTTTAGCTGTGCTTAGCGTATTTGGGGCAGTTTGACATACAATTCTGATTTGGCGAAGTTTAAAATTTGGTTTTTACTTTTGCGAGAAGGATTCGGGTTGAGGCGATTTTGATTGGGGCGAGTCCTTTGATAAAATTTTCGTTCTTTTTCGCAATCTTTTGACGAAATATGCGTCTGTTTCGTAATTCATTGAAGAAATTCATGTTTTATTTGCGATCATTTCACAAAATTTGATGTCCTGTTGGATTCTATTTTTTGCTGCTGGTCGGGTCAATTTTTACTTTTTGTTGTGGGTCGCGTTTAAATCGGGTTAACTTCTACTCTTTGCTGCGTTCAAGTTAATTTCTGATTTTTTGCGTCGGGTCGGGTCTGGGTGCAGTTAACAACCATATTTTGCTATTGTCGGGTTTACTTTTACTTTTTAGCTGAGCTTAGCTCATCGGGGCAGATTGTCATACATTTCGGATTTGAGTCAATTACAGATTCGGTTTTTACTCTTGCGAGAATGTTTGACCCAGTTTTGATCACCTTCGATTAAATTTTCGTTTTCCGCGATCCTTTAACGAAATTCGCTTTTATTTGTGAACATGATTCTTTCATAGAATTCACTTTTTCTTCGTAATCCTTTCACAAATTTTGAGGGTTTTTTGCGATATTTTAATGAAATTCATGTTTCTTTCGCAATTCTCTGATAAAATTCGTGTTTTTTTTTAAATGAAGTTTGCCTTTATTTGCGACTATTTGATAAAATTCGCCTTTTGTCTGTTTAATAATTTTTACGATTAACAAATAAGAACGTTTTCTACCCAACTTGGGCTCGTGGGAATAAATTTAGAAGAATGCACGACTCTCGGTCGTGCCAGTAATGTTTATGATACTATCTCGATTATAAACGTACCGAACGTTTAGCTGCACTGGTCGCGGTCGGGCCAATACTGTTTATCATCCTATCTAGATCACAGATGGACCGAATATTTAGCTTTTATTCCGGGCCGAGCTACGACCTGGAAATTATGATCAATGCAACTTCTAGGAAAAATGAAATTCAGACCAGGCTCGGTCTGGAAGTAAAAGAAGCCTGTCCCCACCCAAATATGCAGAAAAAAAACAAGATCAGGACGTGACCCAGTTTAAAATGAGAGAAACCTTACCCAGTCCGAGTCTCGTGGACTTAAACTGGCGTAACTCGTGCTAGAACGTGGCGGGCTCGAGCTTCGCCCCAAGTTATTTCTCGTGAGGATGCATGTCACTTAGTAAACCCTTTATTAGCCCAAGGGCGGGAATTCCACCCTCTCCCTGACCCTTAGAACGGCCACAGCATACGGGCTGTGTCGATCCCAGATCGAGCGTTTAGCCTTTATACCGGAAGAAGCTAGGGCTAGAAAATTTTGGCCCGTGTATACCTCTACCTAATAGCATGCATGGTCACAGTGACGTCACTGTGAGTCACTTTGGTCACATCACATCTGTGACCAAAATGCCACCTCTCGGTGACGTCACATTGTGACTAAGATGTGACTTTCTTAAAAATCTTTAGAAATTTATAAATATCCTTTAAAACATGTTATTTACTTTAAAAAACATATTTATGGCAATTTAAATATCCTCGCTTTTGTCACAGCTTCGTCACAATGTTAATGTCAAATTAGTCACAAATGACACATTTTTCACAAATTTGTCAGATTGTGACCACTTTGTCAAACGTCACAAAAGAGCTCTAAAACGGCCATAACGACTTCACATTTTAGTCACTGTGACTTACATCGACGTCACGTGACGTCACATCGACAATCGATGGTCACAAAGTCACAATGTGACTTCACAACGACGTTGCAGTGACGTCATCATGCTTTACGGGTAGTAGGAAGAAAGTCTACGCCAGATTCGATCTGGAAAAAACAGTGTGGCTCGATATACCTCTGCAGAAAAAAATAAGACCCGACCCGACCCGTTTCTGAAAGTGTGAAGACCTGTTATTGCTCAAGCATTTGTGGAATACCTTGACAAATCCTGTGGAGTTCCTTCTTCAAACAGCGCAAGACTACATGCATACACTGAAGAACAATTTATAGTCATCTGGTGAACTTTTAGCCGGTCCAAAGTGTGTATTTGGTCAAGATAATACGTCTGTTTATGTTTCATACAAAACAAAAACTTGGTTTAGCTCACAAAATTTCCTGTATTTGATTGGCCAGCGTACATTCCTGATCTGGACTCTATCAAAAACCTTTGTGGCATCATATCTCATAAGATGTATGTGAATTTTCGATAATATTCTTCTATTAATGAGCTTCGAGCTGCTGTTAAACGTATTTGGCACAAAAAGACCTTTAAGGGATCAAGGACTTAGTTTTTCCGAAGGAGAGTCACATTTTTTCACTAATTGCAGACAATGTGGATGCAGTTCGATTTTAATTTATGGTTATTTTCCTGTAAATATACAAATTGCCTATATTTTTGCCACATTGTTAATTTTTTTATCAACATATATTACGTTAACTGTATAATTTAAAATTTATTATTTATGATTAAAGGATAAGTCACAAGTAGTAAGTGACAGGTGAGTTTCAAATATTCGTTCCATACGTTTCAGTACAGATGCGCGCGCAATCGATCGATGCCTAAACTTTTGCTGAGCACTGTATTACAGTTCGGTTGAATTAAAAGAAAAAGTGTTTGGAAAATCTCATCGTTTAACTTAATTTAATATTCTGACGAATTAAGTATAGAGAAAGAATAGTATGTATCTATAAACTTTCTTGCAGTATGGGATATATTTAGGAATACCAAGAGACTGGAGGACTTTTTTTGCTTGGACACTTGATCCGGAAGATACAGACCCGTGAACAATTCTAAAGCGATTGTTCCCAGCGTCCAGACGTCGAAACTCTTTCCGTCGACTTCAGAATAACCCAATTCCGTCCGACAAGCTTCCGGACATCTATACAAGAGAGATGTTCCATAACTGAAAAAAAAATTATTCGTAAATATATACAGTCGACTCTCGTTAATTTGAAATCGGACAATTTGAATCTTCGCTTAATTCGAACTAAACATGAAGTCCCGAAATTTTAAATGGCAGAATAGCGTTAAAAACTTTCATTAATTCGAACTTATTTTCTCTTGACTTTGTTTAAATTGAACTAATAACAGTTCCGATTTTTCATTTTTCTTTTCTTTCTCACGGATTTCAGATCATTTGAATAACTTTTTTTCTATGATTTTTGCGAAAATTGTTCCGAGCGAGTATACATGTAATCCAATGCATTTGATATCCACTTTCTTAGTGCCCCGTCTGTCCATCAATGGTACCTAAAATTTTTCTTCCATTGTGCTTGTTTCTAATCATTTAATTAGTTTATGTATTTATGTATTCTAATGTATTATTAAGTCATATTCTAATGATAACATACGAAATAAATTTTAAAAAGCACTGTAACGTTGATTTTTTTGTAATAGTATTATATTAAGCATGTTTTTCTTTCATATTTTCCATAATTCGACCTTCGGATAATTCAAATATTTCTTGTGGTCCCGACGAGTTCGAATTAACGAGAGCCGACTGTATATATATTATTTTTGTAATTATAACCGTTATTTATTATAATAATTTGTCAAAGCCAGTCAATGAAATATTCGCTACTTTTTAGTTAAAATAGTTCGTAATGCCTCAATATCGGATTGAAATCCAGAAGACGACGGACTACCATGAGAATGGAAATTTAAAAAATGAAGAAAAGAAAAAAACTTCAATTTAACAAATTGCAACGACTCTTTGGAAAGTGATATTTTAATTACCCTTGATTATAAGACAATTAATGGGTATAATCAAAATATTGTGAAAAATTACAGTAGTTTATAGATATGAAACTTTAATTGCTTAAAATGTGCATTTTTATTGGACGGAGTTCATCAGACTGACGCCTCCTATTCCGTACGATATGGGTTAAACTTCAGCCCCTTCGCGACGGGAGCCTTTTACGAAATGTATAATGTTTTGTCCCCGGGTTTAAAAAACAGAAATTTGTTCCTTCTTAAATCGAGAAAATGCTCCGATTAAGGCAAATTTTACAGTATAATTTTACTGGTGGGGATAAACAAGGATTCTTAAGCCCTTTTTGCGGCACGTATACGTGTCGCTCGTCCCCAAGGGGTTAATATTTCTGGACCCATCCTAAACAAATTTTAAACGAAATTTCAGTTTTAAAATTTTCAGAACTGTAAAATTTTAAGCTTCTAAACTTCGCACACTTTACATTTTTACACCGTTAAGTAGAAAAAATGAACTTTTAAATGAAATTTGTTTAAAATCTTTATCACGATTTGTTTTCAAATTATTATAATTTAAATTTTTATTACTTTTTTGGTCATTGTGGCAACAATCAGAGAACGAAAAATAAGTTCAACCAATAAAAAGATTCAAATATACTTCAGATTTCCCAGTCCTATATCGAGGGCAACAAACATTTTTCAAATAGTTAAAAATATACTAAATTGGTACCAACTGGCTTCACACAAGATGTCGCAAATCCGAAATCCGCCAGCACGGCCTTTCTCTCTTCAGAAATTAAAACATTGTTGCACTTCAAATCCAAGTGAGACAGATTTCTGCCGTGGAGGTATGCAACCGCTTCCACAGTATTTTTTAATCAGCTGACTCCCTGACTAAAAGCTGTAGGATCATTCCTTGATGAAAACTTCATAATTTTTTGCTCCATTGTACTAGGATGTACTTCAATTACAAGCAGGTACGAATCCGTATAATATACAAATTCGGATGACATCAGTGAGTGTATGTTCTCACGTTATAAGGTGGTCCATACCTCAATTTGGCTCAGATTTCATATACGCACAACATTTGCGCATACTTCATCCCCCCCCCCGCACCAATTTAGCATTGCACATTTGTGCCATGTGAATCGGTTTAATAAGTTTATCACAATTGTTATAGAAATAAAATGAAAAATTATAGATTTCAATGAAATGTATTTTTTAAGTAAAGCAAAAGCACGCATTTTATATGGCTTAGCTATTAATATTTACGATTTATTGTGAAAATTATATTTACTGTTTTATTACTTATTTAGTTTATTATTTGTACCTGTTTATTTATTGTTTCCTTTTTTATTGAATTCATGTTTATTTACTGTTATTTTTCATTTTCATTTTATTTTTTTTAGAATAAACCACACCAATAATTATTTATATCAAACTATCATTTACTTATTTTTATTTCTTTTTTTTAAATACTAGAATCTCTCTCATTTTTTTCACGTTATTTTAATTTTATATTATAATAAAAATATATAACAGCAATAAAAATTCACTTGCTGTTATTGAATACAATTTGTAATATATATTCAAAAGCAAAATTTTCACCAACTTGGCGGGGAAAAAAAGAACGTGCAAATGTATTGCGTATATGACATCTGTGCCAAATATATACAAATTTGAATAATATACCAATTCATATGATATCAGTGTGAGTATGTTCTCATGTTCTAAAGTACCCCACACCTCAATTTCACCTTCTGTGACTAAATCTTTAGCCACGATCTTGGTGGCTTTTTCTTCTCCAGATGTTTCATACCTCAATTTCAACACAGATCCAAAGGAGCCATAGCCGATAACCTCCACAAAATGGTGCCTTCTGCCCTCCAGAATGTAAACGATCTCTATCATTCTTTCGTAAGTCGTAACATCGATGAGCCCTGCTCGATACTTCTTTCGAAAATAATCCATGATTTTAGCACGTCTATAAAAACTTAAAAAAGGTTTTCTCAAAGAAAAATCACCTTTTTTATAGCAGTAATCAGAAATCACAACCTAGAGTCGCAATCCCTTTTATGATTACAAAGATTTCCATTGTTGAGAAAATTCTATGTAAAAAAACGCTCTATCTATTGTTACTACCATCAAGTATTGTTGCAATAATCTTTATCCCCTTTTAAACAATACTGTTGTGTTGTTTTTCATACGTTGTTGCATATTGTTTGAACTGCATTATTTACAGAATGCTCAGATTGTTCGCCGATTATCGAAACCTTCGAGAAATGGTAGACATAAGGATTGCTCTCATTTGTAGTCTATCCGAGCCGCATTTTTGCCGACCCCACCGAAGCTAGTATAAGGAAGAAAATATGGGCTTCTGGATTGGTTGAATAATTTAAAGAGCATTTAAAAAATTCCAGAAAATCTTTGTTTTTATCTATTAATAAATATGTAAAATCAGACAAATTCCATCTTTCAAAATGGTTTTCAAACATAAACGGATGATTAAGTAAACATAAACTCAATAATGCACCAAAACAAAATGCTCTTTAAAGTATTCAACCAATCAGAAGCTTGTATTTCCTTCCTTATGCTAGCTTCGGTGGGATCGGCAAAAATGCATCCGAGCATAAACATATATTACCAAGAGCTGACAACACAAAACCCTAAGGTACTTTATGGAACAGTAGTAATAGAGAAATCGAATGATCCATGACTGCCAAAAGTGAAGTGGTGCATAAATCAAAAATTAATGTTACTAATTAACATTAATGCATAGATTTATCATTGTGTTTGCCGTACAATCAAAGGTATGAAATAATTGTACGGCAATTATAATGAAGACAATCTTACGAGTAATCCACTATTGATATTAATTTTTGGCTTATGCACTACTTCCCTTCCAGTAAACATGGATCATTCGATTCCTTTATTACAACTTTTCATAAAATAAGAACTTTCTTTTTGTGCTCGATAAACTTAGGTTTTTGTGTTGTCGGCTCTTGGACTAATATGAACGGTTAGACCCCCTGTTGAATTTAATTGAACTGTGCATCCGTTTTCCAAAAAATTTGAAATGAGTCAACAAAATTCTGTCATAATTATATATTTTAAATTTCAGACGATTCGTTTGCGTAGTTTTTGCGTTGTTATATGCGGACAGACGGACTGTAAGAAATGTTATACTTTCAGTCATAAAAAACAGTATTAAGGATAAATTCTTACCTTGTATTTTATTTGTTTTTTTATGTTAATGAATTTTTTCTTTACTTTCCTTTGGTAGCACTTGTAGTAAACACAAATTTTAACTATTGAAGTAATGTAAAGTTTCGCATATTTCAAATAATTGATATATTTTGATAAATAGACACAAGTAATAGGAGTATAGAATGCATAATCAGGCGTATAGTCGTAAAAATAACAGAGGATATACGCTCTAAGCAGGGAATATACACTCAAGGTAGAGGGTATACCCTAGAGTGTGTAAACTATAGCTTTCTTGAGAAACAGCGGTTATACGGTGTTCCTTTAAAAATGCAGAAGGTATACGGCGTATACGCCCGTATACTCTCCACTACATCCATGTACATAATATAAATAACGACAGCAGACATTGCTAACTATGACAACAACAGAAAATTAAAAAAATTCGAACATAGATGAAAAGTAAATATCAACAAAACCTATTTCTATGGAAACACGAAAAACCACCTGGGACAGAAAAGAAAATTGATATAAGAATCGGTAGATTACAATTAAATAAATAAGAGTATTTTATAAACGGTAACTATAAGCATTATGTACTTACATAATTACGAACCCACCTAAAAAGTGTAATGAATAAAAAGAAGGAATAATGATGTTAACAAATTCAAATAACGAATAAAATAAAATTTATATTTTTTTATTATCCACATACTTTTTATTTCACCTAACAATAAATCGTAATAAACAATTGATTGTGTTTTGACATGTCAATGAAACCTTCAAAATATCTAAAATAAATATGCAACTCTACGTTGATTAGCCTATCCAGGGCTGCCAGGCACCTTTTAATTTTTACCTCGAGCCACTATCTCAATACAAAAATTGTTGACATACTATTTGTAAATATTTGACATACCGTTTAAAAATATTGAAATGCAACCATGATATCCCAATAATTTTTTTCCGTAGGATTAGCATTAGCCAACGTGTCTTTT
The DNA here is from genome assembly GCA_964019185.1 of Maratus speculifer. Classification (NCBI taxonomy): domain Eukaryota; kingdom Metazoa; phylum Arthropoda; class Arachnida; order Araneae; family Salticidae; genus Maratus; species Maratus speculifer. The sequence continues at coordinate 359,089,659 of OZ025296.1, forward strand.
CGCTTGACTGAAGAAGTCTCTTAACTGAATAATAACGCATGAAAAAATGTATTACAAACTTATTTTATTTTTATTGTTTTAATTAAGAGTACGAAAAAACAAAAAAATAGTCGTTTGTGGTAATTCCGCATATCAAACTCTCGAAATATTCAAATTGAATATGCAAATCTTTGTTGATGATGTGCAGCAAGTGCCGTAGTTAAGAGACTACTTCAGTCAAGCGAAAAGACCCGTCCGAAGATGCTAATCCTACGGAAATTTTTTGGGAATATCTTAGTTGCATTTCAATATTTTTAAATGCTTTATATATATATATATATATATATATATATATATATATATATAAACATACATGTATCTTTATCTTACTTCAAATCTTTAACCAAATTTATTCTTTATCATAATTATATATTATTTAATAATACAATATTCAAACAAATAGTCGGTCTTCCACAAGGTGGGATTGTATCATCCATCTGTGCTGATGTCTACTTACATTATTATGAACGTAATACTTCTATTGTTAATTGTTTTCTATACAGGTATCTTGATGATATAGTAATTTTATATTCTAAAAAGTCATCTAACTATTCGCTACCAATCAAATACCACAAAAATTTAAAATACAGTTATAATGATATGCATAATAATACAATTAACTTTCTTGATCTTAATATTACGCTTTCTGATAATAGAATTCTATTTGATATTTATGACAAACGTAATGACTTTCCTTTTAAAGTAAACCTCTTTACTCATTAAAATTCTTGCCTACATAAATCTGTCTATGTCAATATATTACTTAATTTTGCCCATAGAATTAAAAATATTTGTTCACATAATTTTAAAATGCATAATTTAAAAACTCTACAAGAAACTGCTATAAGATATGGTTATCCTTTACATTTGGTTAAAAAAATATTATCTGTATAAACATTTATTTAGTATTAACTGTCTATTTTCTCTTCAACCAATATTACCATATGATGTTATTGATAAAAACTCCTATAGTCTTTAATATATAATAAGTTATTACATGATCTTAAAAATAATTAACACATTGCGTAAAAAAAAATGTTTAAAAAAATTATAAAACATAAAAATAATACAAAAAAAATACAAAAAAATAAAAAATATGAATAATAGGATGGTTGGGTGGATTAGATGTTAGATTACGGAGGAGGACGGTGTTGTCTGGATAATACGCAATGGTTAATTATTATATATTTTATGAAAAAAAAAACTTTACACATAGTATTAAAGTTTATGTTTACCTAAAAACTAATATGCATAACTTAAAAATGATCAAGTTATTGAGATAAGCTATGGTTGTCTATTGTATTTGTCTTAAAGAAATTATTTGTAAAATATTAGAATAGAAATTATTCTTGGAAATTCTTAGCTAATAAATAATTTATTTTTTTCCTATAATAGAGGGCAGCACCATAAGCATATAATTTAATTAATATATTAATCCTTTAGATGGCAGCACTAAAATAATTTTCCGCTAGATGTTGTAGTAATATATCGCCCAATCCACAAAAAAATGGACATGAGGATGAAAATTTAAATTTCTTTAAATATGATTGAAATTTTGCATATTAACTGTTAAGAGTGTACTATTTCATATTTTATCAAAAAAGAATTAAATTTTTGTCATTAACATACTTATTTTAATTAATAAAGCGACACTATGACTTTGTCAAATAGACTGCGGCAAAAACCTTTTCATTTCATGGTCTCGTACAGCTGAACAAACATTCTGAAAATCTCCAAATTTGGATATATATGATCTGACAGCTATTATTGAGAGTTTTTGTCTACAGAGAAGTGTGCACTAATCTTCATTACAAAAGGTAAGCATATTTAATTACTCTTAATTATTGTGTCACACCCGCAACAAAAACTTACATTTATATCTCTATAGAAAAATATTTTTGATTTAAAGTTATGAAACTTTATATTCAAAAATAGTTTATTAAGATACTTTGAATTACAGACACAAAAGAAATTAATTAATATTTTAATCATAATTATTGAGCGTTGCGGGCGTGACATGTCCCTGTTGCGGGTGTGATATTTAATTAAAGTCACACCCGCAACTTCTATAAAAATTGATTACAAATGTATATTTGAACAAATTATATGTAAATTTATAAAAGAATAATATGCTAGAAAACATGCACTTGGCAGCTTTAACTAAACCCTTTAATTTAATGGAGGGAATTCCAGTTAATAAATAAAAATTTGCATCATCTGAGCTGTGTGCAGTTGATTTATTCAGTTTGGATTGATAAAATTGTTGCTTTACTACAAGAAAATAATTTTATTAGTGATATATGATTAAGAAATTAATTTAAAAGGTAAGATTTTTATAGAAATTAACAAAAAAGAAAATTACGAAACAATATTTTAGCAATTTTCTTTAAATTTGTTAATTTTGTTTTGTTTTTTTATATACATTTTTTAAATTTTGTTATTTGATAGTATTTATCCAATATATATATATTTAGTTTTTTAAAATAAGTAAATAATTATTAGGAGAAGATTTTTTTCTCTTTTAATTCAAATTAAATAAAAAGTAGAAGTAAGAATCATAGAAACTGCTAAAATGTTTATTAAGTTAGCATAAAATGTATACAGTCAGTTTGAAATTAACCATAATTTAACATAATTAACTTTATGTAAGATTAGAAATTTCAAGGGATAAATATTAAAAATTTGTTAAGCTTATATTTTTGGACTGGAAGTGCTTCAGTTTATACATTAATTTCTTCTCTTTTGCAGAGAATGAAGAGTACAGAAAAATCACGATATCATCGAAAAAAGATTAAGGAAACCCCTTTTAAATATGAAGGATATCTACAACAAGAGAAAGACAGAGACAAAGCAAGGAGAGAAAAGAAGAGATTATTTTTTAAAAAATCATGGTAAAAGATGATAATCCTTTTGCATTTTATTTCATGGTAAAGGAGTTGTCGAGGGGGTTGGTGCAGTTGCCAAGAAAATTATAACATTAGCAACACTCTGCAACTATAAATTCAGCTTCAGATTTTGCCATGTGTGTAGAAAAAGTTCTAAAAATTATAAAAGAACTTTGCTGAATGTGAAATTTCAGAAGATATTGTGAAAATGCTTCATGAATGCTGGCACCAAGCACAATCGGAGCTCAACATTCAATCGATACATCATGTTGTTTTTATTGACGACATTAAAAAAGTGAAAACTTTGATGGACAAATAAGACAAATGGATGGTGACGATATAGAATTAGAATGTTTGAAAAAAAATTAAGAAAACGTACATATTTGGCCCAGTCAGTCAGATGTATTCTAGGAAAAAAAAAGAGCATTTTTGTAAAAGAAGCTACCACAACCAGAAATTGTAAATTCAAGATTGGAAATGAAATTTGTTTGATATTTTCCTCTCTAGATATTATAATTGTAATATTGATTAATTCTTTAATTAAAAAAATCTGCCTTGAAAATATTTGTGTATGTCATTATTTTATTGGCTATACAAGTCACACCCGCAACAGGGCGTCACACCCGCAACGAAAATTTTGAATATTTTCCACAAAAGCAAGAATTGAGTAAGTAATTTAATTTTTTCATAGAATAATTATTTAAGTATTACTGTCTAATATATAAAAATATCAATTCACTCAGTTGTCATAATTCACAGAGTTTTGCATTTTTGCACTGAAAGATGAAAATGCATGTCCTTTTTATGTCACACCCGCAACAGGTGGAAATTATTTTTTTTTTTTTATAGATAAATGATACATTGGACAATTTTCAGATTTGGATAAATGTATGTGTAAGTGGTCTATATTGAAATTCATACAAATTGAGACCAATGCTCAAAAATATTTTTGCTGGTGACTAAATTAAGTTGTGTAAATGTCACACCCGCAACTTTGGATTGGGCGATATTCTAGTTAATTAATTTAGTAATATTAATAATTGATTTAAAATAAAAATATAATATTTCTAATAGTAGCATCTATTTTTTTCTAAATATATTATGAATTATATAGTATAATATATGTTTTACTAATTTTTATAATTATTGTTACAACTTTATTTTATTATCTATGTGATTTATACTATGACCATAACCGTGACTGTTAGTAAGTCACATGTTGTTTGTATCTGATTGCACTACAAATCTTGCTAGGATATGGTTAATGGTAAATATCTTAGTATATATATCCTTTTTTTTAATGGAATAATGTATTATTATTATTTTGTCATATTGATTTTATTTTCTTCTATGTGTATCTTTCTACTAATTTGTCATCTGAATAGCTTCCAGCCAGTCGGGTGTATTGTGAGTCGAATTCTTAGCTTTCAGCACGACTCATAACAGAAACTGGTTGGATTTATTTGCTTTTTTGTTAAACTATACACCCCTGATGAAGTAGTTTAATGGAAAAGCCTTCTACTGCCTTTTTATCCATTTATCTTTCATTATTTTGGTAATCTGCCTTCTATTTCATTTCATACTTCAACTGTTTTCAATAAGATGATTGTAAAAATACTGGTTCAATTGGTTTATTGTATGGTAATATATGAATTACTCTGGTTATATAATGTCCATTTATCCACATATTTCTTAGTGATTTGGTAATCTGCCTTCTATTTCTCTTCAAACTTCAACTGTTTTTAATAATGTGAATGTAAAAATACTGGTTTCATTGGTTCTTTTATTGGTATTGTCTGAATAACTTTGGATGTATTTATAAAAGTATATATATATATATATATATATATATATATATATATATATATATATATACATATGTAATAAAAAAAATCACCATTTTCTCGTTTTGATTTCGTTCTAAATTCTTATAAGAACATGGTTTCATTATTATTTCCGTAATCTACTAATATTTAATTATCGGCTAAAGTTCCTTCGTTTTCTTTAATTCAGCATAATATATTATTTATTTTCGTATAAAGAGCTAAACTGTATTACTTAAATGCCAATATCTTATTTCGAAATATTAAAATTATTCCATTAATCTATTTGCCTTTTTAGAATAAAACATTTATCTAAAACTTTAATTTTGTTTTGTTTATTTACTAATCGTCTGCGCTGGCTCATCCGCATGGGCAATTTACTCTTGTATATTACGTCGATTAGTATAGAATCCTTACGTCTAGCTTCCCCCCCATAAACCAATGGAAGGGCTCGAAGTAAATTACAACTACATTCCAATCAGTATTAGAGGATTTTGAAAAGCAATGCGTCAGAGGGGAGGAGCCAATTTATATGAGAATTTTTGAGAGAGTCAGTTGGTTTTTTCGGAGCGATCAGAATTGACGGACCTTCCCACTGTTAAAGTACTCAAGGTACTTCTCCGATTATTTTTAGAACGTTTTTGCGGAATGCGATGTTTTCCAGAAACAGCTTTGCACAGACCGCTTTTTATTCTTTTATTATTTATGGTGATATGGACTCAGAAAGGATGTCTTGTCGGTTGTGGTGCATTTTTTTCCTGGTGGAAATGTTTGAATCAAGAACAAGTCTGTATTTATTATCGAGTGATGGAGATTGAGGGATGTGTGGAGTGACAGTGAAAGTGCACGGAAATAAAAAGTGATGTTCCCTATTCTCTTGTATTTTTAATTAGTTGAAGAATTTACTAAACGACCAGATTTTCTTATCTACATTTATCTACCAGCTTTCTTCGGCCACGATTAAATGAGAAGTAATATTTTTGCAGATGTGATGAAAAATCATATCGATCATCGACGCCTCTCGTACCCTCTTCTTACTACATATACAGAGCTGCCAACTTCTACACCTATTTAAATCGTATAAACGTGTTTGAAACCACAAAAACCTTTTAGTAAAATGTATGCCAAATATATTCAACATTATGCTTTACAATACATATTGTTAATTATTTATTAAAATTTCTGTTTCAAATATGTTTATTTGAATTCAAATAGGCGTAGTAGTTGGCAGCCATGCATATATATATCCTATCAAAAACATAAATGTGAAAAAATGCCAAGTTCGCTAATAAAAGAAGTGATATCTAACAGCAAACCAAGTTCTTTCAAAGGCCCATAAATGATAGCTCTTAACAAGCATAATGTTGATGAGCCTATCCAGGGCTGTCATAGGCGGCTATCTTTTAATTTTTACCTCACGCCACTTTCTCAAAAAAATTGTTGACATACTGTTTGCAAATATTTCACATACCGTTTAAAAATAATGAAATGCAACCAAGATATATCAATCATTTTTTTCCGTAGGATTAGTATTAGCCAACGTGTGTTTTCGCTTGACTGAAGTATCCTCTTAATTGAATAATAAAGTAAAATGTACTACAAAACTTATTTTATTTTTATTGTTTTAATTAGGGTTACGAAAAGAATGAAAAAAATAGTCGTTTGTTGGTAATTCTGCATATCAAACTCTCGAAATATTCAAATTAAATATGCAAATGTTTGTTGATGATGTGCAGCAAGTGCCGTAGTTAAGAGGCTACTTCAGTTAAGCGAAATGACCTGTTCGCTGATGCTAATCCTACGGAAATTTTTTTTGGAAGGGGGGATATTTTCGTTGCATTTCAATATTTTTAAACGTTTTATATATATATATATTATCAAAAACATAAATGTGAAAAAATGCCTAGTTCGTTAACGCTAATAAAAGGTTTCGCTAATAAAAGAAGTGATACCTAACTGCAAACCAAGTTCTGTCGAAGCTCCTTAAATCATAGCTCCTGTCATGCATAATGTTCATCAATCACTTAAAATGGTTTGTTATGTTATTTGCTATTCAATAGAGCGACTTAGAAAGTTTTCTGTTATCCAGATTACGCTATTTAGTTGATCAAAACTTAATCACTTCCTTAACTTATCAACAACTTAATTTCGATGTACTTATTCAAATACTTGATTGATTAGATCTGTGCTAATGGCATACTAGACTAAATTATACTCAGACTCGAAAATTAAAGTTGGTGGTTGAAAACATGCCGTTCGCTCTATTGAATAGCAAGTAACATAACAAACCATTTTAAGCAACTGAAGAACATTATGCATGACAGGAATTATGATTCAAAGAGCTTCGACAGAACTTGGTTTGCAGCTAGATCTGACTATTTTTATTAGCGAAAACGTTGACAAACTTGGCATTTTTCCATTTATGTTTTTGATAGGATATCATCATTTTTTGTCAAATAAGTAGGTATTTGTTTCCTTTTTGAATTAAATAAGTCTCAATATTAAATTATCTTTATTTAATATTAATTAATATTACAGCTTTTCCCTGTGTTTACGTACAGGTTTTTGTTTCGCTGTAATTTTCTATATTTTTTTGTACGTTTTAAACGTTACAGCACATTGCCCTTTCACTGTCTGAGTTTTTTTCTCATGTTTCCTGTTTAGACAGTTTTTAGAACGTTTTTAGCGCATTTTCCCCCTTTTTAAATTTCGTATTTGTCAACAAATGTTGTTAGTGATCATTTATATCTTACAAGTAATAACCATGCCAGATTTTATGTTTCTATGCCCTTCAGTAACATAGACATTGCATTTTTAGAACGTGTTTTGCTCTTGCACCCTGTTTGGGTTAGCGGCATCGACATTAGATATAACCTATGTCAGAGCAAGGAGTGTCACACCATTTTGATATCATTACTTTTAAGATCGGTTCGTTACTTACTGATACTGCTTAAAAATCGCAATTTAGAACATTTTTGGAAAGCTTTTCGTTCATTTTCCCCCTTTTTGAATTCCGTATTTTTTAGGAAATGCTTTTAAGTAATATTTATATCTTATAAATAATTAACTTGCCGAATTTTATATTTCTATAGGTCCTTCAATAACATAAAAGTTGCATTTTTAGAAAGTTTTTGGCTGCTTAACCACCTTTGGCTTAGTGGCATCGACATAAGATATACCCTATGCTGGTGCAAGGACTGTCACCATCACTTTGATATCATTACTTTTAAGATTAGTTCATTTCTTACTGAGACTGCTTAAAAATCGCAATTTAGAACATTTTTGAACGCTTTTCGAATGCATTTTTAGCCCTTTTGAATTCCGTATTTTTTAGCAAATGTCCTTAGAGATTATTTATATCTTATAAATAACTATCATGCCAAATTTTATATTTCTAGGTCTCTCAATAACATAAAAGTCGTATTTTTAGAACATTTTTTGTTCCTGCACCCCCTTTGGGTTAGCGGTACGACATAAGATATAGCCTATTTTGGAGCAAAGATTGTCACCATCAATTTGATATAATTAATTTTAAGATCAGTTATTTACTTACTGAGATTGTTTAAAAATCGCTATTTAGAACGTTTATAGAAAACTTTTCGCAGATTTCTACTCCTTTTAAATTTGGTATTTTTTAGCAAATGTCCTTCGTGATCATTTACATATTATAAGTAATTAAAATGTCGAATTTCATGTTTCTAAGCCCTTCAGTAACACATGAATCGCATTTTTAGAAAGGTTTTTGCTTCTAGACACTCTTCTAGTGAATGGCATAAATATAAGATATAACCTATGTTTGAACCGGGCGAATACGATCTTTTTGGTAACATTGCTTTTGAAATCGATCTTTTTGGTATCATTACTTTTGAAATCGGTTCGATAGGTCCAGAGATTAGCCCCGTTACTCGCCAAAAGTGATGCCAACTTGGCGCTATTTCTGAATTTCGCGTAATTCCTATAAATTCTCATTGTAATCCAATAATTTATCTTCTAACCAACCATTAATGTTCAATATAGTGATTTCTGATTTTCTTTTATTTATAAATCTAATAACCTATCTCCATACCGAATTTCTACTTTCTAAGTCACCTGGAAACTGTCAAACATATTGATGTACGAGTGAGTCAGTCAGTGAATGAAATAGCGATTTTCGGACGTAAAATTCTCATGAACGGTTGGAGTTTTTTTTATATGATTCGTTTGTTTTTTAATTCTTTACATTTTTCAAAAAAATTCTGTAGAGAATATATATTTTTTAAATATTCGACCTCATCCTTTGGGCAAATATCAGTTCATAATGCAATTTCTTTCGAAGAAAATATTCGTTTAATTTAAGCAAGATTGTTATTCTAAACTATGTTAGTTCGTCAACTACCAAAAAAAAGTCGACGAGGCGATTTACGTTCGGCGATCGAGCTGGCTGAACGTCCGCGTTTTCGCCTACAGGTCAAGGCTTGAAAAAGTGGCTTTTCTGAAAAAGCGTCCCGGCTGCAATTTTCTTTTCTCACAAAAATGACTGTGTACAGGAAAATCTACTTTTGGAGCAATAAAAACACAATTTTGAAGCAGGAAAATCAGTATTTAGAACAGAAAAGTTCACTCCTGGCATTAACTGTTTTTGCGCAAATTTGCATTTTTAGCCATATTTTAACGAAATCGCCGTTTATTAGGCATATTTTGCCGCGTATTTCTGGGAAATTTGCCGATTTTTGCGATTATTTAGAGAGAGTTTTCCATTTTATTGCGTTTTTTGGGCGAAATTTGCCTTTTTTTCACAAATTGCTTGACGAAATCTGCAATTTTATCGTGATTTTTTGACGAAAATTGCCGTTTTTAGTGATCTTTTAGCGAAATTTTCCATTTTTCGTTTAATTGCAATTTTTGAACGAAATCTGACATTTTTTCGCAAATCTTTTGACGAAATCTGCCGTTTTATCGCGATTTTTTGAAGAAAGTGGCCGTTATTTGACAGAATTTTCCGTTTTATTGCTATTTTTGGACAAATTTTGCCTTTTCGCAAATCTTTTGACGAAATGTGCCGTTTTATCACGATTTTTTTGACTAAAGTTGCAGTTTTAGTGAACAGTTGGCGAAATTTTCCGGTTTTCGCGAATTGTTTGGCAAAATTTTCCGTTTTATCTCGATTTTTAGACGAACTTTGTCATTTTTTCATGATCTTCTAAGGAAATCTACCACTTTTACGGGATTTTGTGACAAAAATAGCCATTTTTTCGCAAATCTTGCCGGAAATTATGCGCTATTTCGCGATTTTTTAATGAAATTTGCCGTATTTTCGCAATTGTCTGACAAAATTACGCGTCTGTGGGACGCGTAAGATATTTTTTCGTTCCTTCGGCGATTTCTTGGAAGCGCTGCGTTTTTCCAAATGTGGGGCAAGAATCACGCTATTTTGAATGAGTGACAAGAGGGACGCTAGTTTTTGGATGAGGGGCAAGGACCACTTCTTTTTAAACTAAAAGGCAGGAGGGGCGGAGCGCCCCTTGAAACCATTTTGAAGAATCTCTGGTTAAGATATTTATTTATTGTTAGATACATACATATACACTGTTACAAACATATGTTTATTTATTTTATTTTATTATTTGTTTACTAAACAAGTAAGGAAAGAAATGAATTAAAAATATAGAGCTATAAGGATTAAACAATGCGTGTTTGTTATTAAACGGGACAAAGAAGTTACAATTTATTTCGAAGGGAAAGATTTAGTTGAGATTATTTATTATTAAAATATTTTTTAACAAATTAAAAAAAGATTTTAAATTTTAAGTGCTAAAGAATGAAGGATTTTTGGAGGAGAATTCAGGAGATTCTTTTTTCTAATGCAGGCATTGAATGAAGAGCCGAAGATTCTCAACCCTGTATTCTTTCCTTCTATATTAAAGGTAAGAAAGGTTTTTATATTCAATTTTCTAAATCTCAATTAAATGCTCCAATTTCAAATTAAATTTTTTTGTTGAAAATAAGAAATCTTACAACCGACACTATACGAAATGTAAACATATAACAAATACTTTGCACTCTCTGTTCTATAGAAAGCATGTTTTAGGAGACCTCAGAAATTCCTACTCATTTCATTCAATAATTTCTTCAAATAATGCAAAATAAAATCACAAATGATTTTCCACATAGACCATATAATAACATGGAATTATTTTGAGCATAGGTACTTCTTGCTTATCCCTTCGACCCATTTTGCCAAATTATAGAAATCGCCAAATTATATAAATAGATGCAACTTTTATATTAACTAACGGAAGAACAAATAAATTAGCAAAACATAATAAAAATACAAATAAAAAATTGAATTAAAAATCTCTTGATAACACAAAAAACAGGTGTATCGTATTTAATGTCAAGTGAATGTGACATTTACAATCATCCATTATTGGCAAGTAATCTTATAGTTTGACGACAGTTTTTTGGTCGATGGAATAAACAAGTAGTAACTGAGCATCTTCCTGAAGAAATTAGCAATGCTACAGTCATCAGGTTAACTTTGGCCCAAGAGAGAAAAAAATATTAAATTTGCTACATCATTCGAGTTAATGGCAAAGTTTTGATCCCAAAAATATAGACAGATGCAGTAGTGTGTGTTTAGCAGTTCATCGCAAAGATTTCGTGAAAGTTCCACATGATATAATGGAACAAGGTTTCGTAAAAGTGTAGCAAAGTTACCTTGATTGACTGTACATAATTCATATTCATTCTTATATCAGTTACATGGTAATACGCGTAATTCGAAAGAGTAAATTCATAGTCAGATGGGGGTGAGCTATATCGAAGTCATAATTTTTGTTTTCAATACGATGGAAATTTTTAGAGATATAAATGGCTGTAGTAAGCAAATATTTCATTCTTTTTTCCCAATATTTATTTACTCACCAGCCTGTTATTCCCTTACGAATAAATAATCAGATTAAGGGATTGTGAAATTAAGAAACTTAAAAGATTACAAAAGGTATCAGTAATGACATGACAATTAAATTAGAATACTTTCTTTTAATTTAAGCCTGATGAAAAAAGCGTAATTTTAAAATACTTTTAAAATCTTTTACTTATATTTAAAATATCATTAGACGGTTTCTACCTTTCAAAATAACAAACAGTGTATTAAACACATTAACACACATTTTTTCAATATTATGGGTAAGTCTGGGGGCCATACCTATTTCAAAAATAATATTTTCAGCTTAAACATTGACAATAAAATCAATTTTAACGTCAAAGAACTTTAGTGTGAAAAACCAGGATTAAAAAAGTTTTTTTTATTTAAATTCTATCAATAACTATAAAATCTTACTGACTTTTAAGTGTAAAAAAGTAGAGATTTGTAATAAAAATAAAATGATGCTTGCTAGGGCTCATGGTTATATCTCCTGATCTGGAAATTTAATGGTTTAAATAGTCAAATTTTTGTTGTTCACTGTTTTTTTGTGCACAGTAACAAACAGAAAGAAATATTTCTTTACATCTGGAATATGCTACGATTAGTTAACTTCAATCAACATATTACAGGAACAAAATATAGCACAGATAGCTTTTTTGGAATTTATTTTTTTTTTATCTTTCATAAAATATTTTTCGTTAGTATGACATTAACAGATGCTTCCTTAAACAAAACTTTTGAAAAAATCTTGTAACACATATCTCTTGCACAAAATGTTTCTCTTCAATAAGAATTAAGGCATATCTCTGAGAAAAATTTTAGTTGCATATCAAACTCACAAAAGGTTTCTTGCCATAATGAGTTGACAGATGCTTGCTTGAATTACACATTTGAGAAAATTTATTCTTTCATATCTCGAATGCAAGATTCCTCACCAGTATGATTTAACAAATGTCTGCATAAATAGCCCTTTTGAGAGAAATTGTTGTTGCACATATCACACAGAAATGGTTTATCACCACTATGAGTTAAGAGACGGCTGTTTAAACTAGTCTTTTGAGAGAATTTCTTCCTGCATACCTTACATTCAAAAGGTTTTTCACCAGTATGAATTAACAGATGCTTCTTTAAAGCACTCTTTTCAGAGAATTTCTTGTTGCAGATATCACACACAAACGGTTTCTCATCAGTATGAGTTAACAGATGCCTTCTTAAACTCTCGTTTCGAGAGAATTTCTTATTGCATATATCACACACAAACGGTTTCTCACCAGAATGAGTTAACAGATGCCTGCTTAAACTACTATTTTGAGAGAATTTCTTCTTGCATACCTCACATTCATAAGGTTTTTCACCAGTATGAATTAACAGATGCTTCCTTAAATCTTCCCTTCGGGAGAATTTCTTGTTGCAGATATCACACACAAACAATTTCTCATCAGTATGAGTTAACAGATGCCTGCTTAAACTCTCGTTTCGAGAGAATTTCTTATTGCATATATCACACACAAACGGTTTCTCATCAGTATGAGTTAACAGATGCCTGCTTAAACTCTCGTTTCGAGAAAATTTCTTATTGCATATATCACACGCAAACGGTTTCTTACCAGAATGAGTTAACAGATGCCTGCTTAAATGGCCCTTTCGAAAGAGTTTCTTGTTGCATAACTCACATTCAAAAGGTTTCTCACCAGTATGAGTTAACATATGCCTGCTTAAATAGCTCTCGTGATATAATTCTTTGTTGCATACCTCACACAAAAAAGACTGTTTCGGCAGAAAACCTTGCATAGCTTACAAAAAAGGTTTTCCTGGTTGTAAGTTAGAAGCTGCTTTTTTCAAAAAGTTCTAATAAGAAATATTTTGCTGCATTTGTTTTAAACATCGAAGATATTTTGAGTGATGTGATGTGTTAGATTAATGGTTTTATGCATCTGCAATAAAATAAAATAAATTAATATAAGTTTTTACATTTCCTTAAAAATTTAAATAAACTTATCACGAAAATTTATTATCAACGTAGAATATAGTAGTAATGAAATTCTCACAACAGATGGCTGCTTAAATGGCCCTTTCGAAAGAATTTCTTGTTGCATAACTCACATTCAAAAGGTTTCTCACCAGTATGAGTTAACAGATGCCTGCTTAAATAGCTCTTGTGATATAATTCTTTGTTGCATACCTCACACAAAAAAGACTGTTTCGGCAGAAAACCTTGCATAGCTCACAAAAAAAGGTTTTCCTGGTTGTGCATTAGAAGCTGCTTTTTTTCAAAAAGTTCTGATAAGAAATATTTTGCTGCATTTCTTTTAAACATCGAAGATATTTTGAGTGATGTGATGTGTTAGATTAATGGTTTTATGCATCTGCAATAAAATAAAATAAATTAATATAAGTTTTTACATCTCCTTAAAAAATTTAAATAAACTTATCACGAAAATTTATTATCAATGTAAAAAATAGTTGTAATGAAATTCTCACCACAGTATTAAAAACTGCAGTAGAATCCCAATTGTCTGAAGTTAGCAGAATCAAAGGTGTGTGAGACCTTTCCTAACAGTATAAAGATTAAATCTTATATAAAATAAATAACAACATTTTACAAATAAATAACTTATTATAAATACAATATAAGGAAAACTTAAGGAGATAATTCCATCTAATGATCTTCTAAAACTAGTTCTATCTAATATTTAATGGAATGAAGTTACATTTTACAAAGTATAGAGAAAAAATAAATTGTTTTTGTGGCGATGGAATTTTAGCATGCAAATGTGCTTAGTAAGAAATTCTCCGGATTACAAATTTTATTTTATCTAATGTTAATGCTTATTGTTGAAACATTCTGCGTCATTTAAAATAATTTATAATGTATATAAATAATGTAATCAGTGGCATTGCCAAGTGGATACCGTGGACACCCCACTTTAAACGGAGTATCTGGACTTATGAATCGCACAATCAACAACATTCAAAACAACTAAATCGGAATCAGAAAGAACCCATGAAAAATTCCATTTTAGACAGTAGTTGAATGGTATAATCTTAAACGGAATAATTCAAAAATACATCTTTTGCCTAAACTATAAACTTTTTTGTTGAAGGCATATTTCCATCATAAACATATTCCGTTTTAACTATATCACCTAAAACTATTATAACGTTTTCACTCTGTAGTGTACCTGTGAAGAATTTAAATGTATTACAATGGAATCTGTAAAAGTGATCTATCTTAGAAATAACGAAAATCAGTATTACTCAAAAAAAATCGGAAAGTCACCGGTTCGTTCTTTCATATTATGAACTTTTCTTCCATCACCTCAGTTTCTCTCCCCCCATCCCAAAGAGCAGTTAAAAAAAATTGTAATTGTATTGTTCCATCATTACAGATCAGACTTTTATAATGATGCCCTCTGATGAATACTAGTCATTATGTTAGAAAATTTTAAACAGAGTGGAATGTTTCATACTGCTGAGACGTGATAGTTGGAAATCTGGGGGAAGGGACAATTTTCTAAATTTAGCTTTCATCCCTCATGTGATATATCATTGGAAAGGTCTCTGACCATTATTTTAAATTATATTCCTCTAGCATTTCTGAGGTACTTCGCCATTTCTCAGCATCAAGTTGAGGTAGAAGCGAGAAATTCAAGATAGGACACTAAAAAATAGTTAAACACAGGTACTTCAATTATTTTAGAGCTATTTTGTCGACAACATTGACTTTGACCAGGATAATGAAAGATTATATTAATAAAACAACAATTACAGATGTTTGATTAGATATTAAGAATATTTTTTCCAATTTTTGCAAGATGTATTTCGTCTTATTCCAGATTTCTTTAGAGAAACCAACTAGAGTAGCGGGCAAATTCTACTAGCACTACATATTTATATTCCTAAAACTTGAAACCTATTTAAAATGGAACATTTTGAAATTGGTTTTCTTCTTGGCAAGTTTTGGGTGAACACGGAATCACCCCTCAAATGGAAACATTTGACTGTTCTGAAGAATAAGTATACAAGTATACCTGCTGAGATTGAAATGGGTTTTGATTGGTCTAACTGGCGCTGACAGTTAAGGGAAAAGACCAGTTTATGCAAATGCATTAACGGCACACTGATTAAGTTTCGAGACTTCATCTTTGTTGATTTTATAATTTTATGTCAAACAATATTCTAACGTATTGTGATAGCTGGAATTAATAAAAGTAACTCTATCCTTGCGAAAATGTCTTTTAGAATTCCATAGGAAAAGTTTTAAAGAATCCTATAGAATTATGGTCCGTTTTTCTATAAGCTAGTTTAAAAGTTATAGAAATACCAGTAGAGAAAAAGTGTTTAATAGAAATTTCTGCTCTACAGACATTTCTGTAGCTTTTAATCTAGCACATAGAAAAACAGGCCATATTTCTATAAGATTCCGTAAAAATTATTCTATAGAACTCTAAAAACCATTTTCGAGATCCTTATCTTTGTTCATTTTATAATTTTATGTCAAACAATATTATAATGTAATGTACCAACTGGAATTAATAAAAGTAACGCTACCCACACGAAAATGTCTTTTAGAATGCTATACAAAAACCTTTATAGAATCCTACAGAACTATAGCCCTTTTTTCTATAAGCTAGTTTAAAAGCTGTAGAAATAACTGTAAAAGATTAATCGAAATACCGGTAGAGAAAAGGTGTTTAATAGAAATGTCTGCTCTACAGACATTGCAATAACTTTTAATCTAACATATGGAAAAATGGGCCATAATTCTAAGAAATTATTCTATAGAACTCTAAAAGCCATTCTTGTAAGGGTATTCTTGAACTCGTTATTTGTGAACTTTTATTGTCCCTTTTAAATTACCTTAAGAAATCTGAAATATGATTTATATTCTGTTTTAAAACATGCTGATGATGTCTTTTCAGCTCAAAAAAAAGTTTTCGTCAATCATTGAGCAAGAAATAAGAAACTAGCGCTGAAAAGTTTGTTGACAAATTGAAAAGAGCAGATTTCCTTGTAACAGAAAACTTTGTACATATTTCTTTAAATCATACAGATTCTTTGCCAAGGTTGGATATTCGATATAGAGAGATCTTACGATAAATCTGAAGATTTTTATCGGAGATCAATATTTCTGTTATGCTTAAATTATTTTATTTCGAGTCTCGATGATATTT
Source organism: Maratus speculifer (assembly GCA_964019185.1). Lineage (NCBI taxonomy): Eukaryota > Metazoa > Arthropoda > Arachnida > Araneae > Salticidae > Maratus > Maratus speculifer. Next base: position 359,106,487 of record OZ025296.1, read on the forward strand.
GGGGAAAGAACAGAGGGATATTGGAAGGTTTTGATGTTCATCTTTGTTTTTAGGGTTTTTACAAAGTAATGGCAATTTTCGCCATTTAATATTTCAACTGGAGCCATTTTACAATAAATAAATGTATTTTGAAGGACAGATTTTATAATGTATTTATCTAGCACTGTAATTTTGTGTTTATTCATGAATGCAGTTAAGGAACTTTGGAGAAAATTATAATTTTTGTATAAATTCAAAATAATACAAAAAACATCTGAAACTTTTTTTACACTGATTAGCGTCAAATTTAAAGGATGCTTCCCTCCTCGAAGCATCGAAATGTGTCCCCAGAACCTTTAGGACTTTAAGCTTGTGAATCGCCTAGAATTGCCTCTCTCTGAAATTTCAAAGTGCTCTTTTCAGAATTGCAAAAAGCCTTCCCACAAAAAAATGTCTCAGACATCTGAAATGACCACAATTATGACTTGTGAGACTTAAGATTGCTTACAGAAACTTCACAGAATGACAGACAGTTGTGCTCAAGGAGGGTAATGGTGATGTTTTAAAATAATGAGTTATCATTGATGCCCATTATTACCTCTGATAGTTTTTCATTTCATTTTGAAACAACCGGTTTGTGAAAAAGGAAGAAACTGATTATTTACCAGGAAATGTTTGCATTTGTATATCATTAACTCTTATGAAGATCATCATTAAAGGTTACAGTAGACTCCCTCAAATCCGCACATAATTGAGGGATGAAAATAATGATACATTCAGTTTATATAGAGGGACAAAATTTGACTTATTTAGTTTTACATCAATTATATACATATTTAAATTTGTAATTTTGGTTAATATTACTGAATTTATTTTTTTTTTTCATGGAGGAAAAATAAATTGATTTCTCAAAAAAATTCAAGATAGTGTTGATATGAATGGTAGTCGCAATTTTCTTACCAAATACATTTCCAAGCTTATTTGGTTATTAAGTCTGGTTAAATCTGAAATAAAACTACCTGTTTTTATGATTTTGATGTGAATCAGTAATGTACCTTTATGAGATAAGTTTCATTAAATAATTTAGGAAAAATAGATTTCATCTTTCTAATTAATGTGCAATCATACATTATTGATTGTTAACTTGACATTTGCTTTTAATATGTTAAATACATTAAAATTATCTAAATTTTAATTATTTTAGTTTATTACTTATTTTAATATTTTATTATATTGTAAGCATTCATTATAGTTTCAACTGCACTGCTAATTACATTGAAATTATTGTTTAAAAATTGTAAACAAAGCAATGACCAGAAAACTGCAAAATTCTAAAATCTGCATTACTTCTCGTCCGAAACTGTGTGGATTTGAGGGAGTCTACACATACTTTTAAAACAGCAACTAAATATAAATGAAATCTCTTTCGTTTAAAGATGATTCTGCTTAATTATTTTGAGTTCCTTAATTATTTGTAAATAAGAGTAGAACTGGTATAAGGTTTAAAATATATTTTAAAGATTTTCGAAGTAATCGTCTTGGCTGCATAGTTTTAAGTTGGGCAGACTGAATAGTTCGATATTCAGTAGCATAACCGAATACCGAATAGATATCGAATGTTCGGCTCAGCCCTATTCAAAATCTATGTGATTGAAAAAACATTGTTTAGGCCAAATGTTCTCCCCCAATTAAAAAAAAAAATCCCTCGTCTGTCATAAATTTCAGCAAAGTCTCTTATTTGATTTTTTTTTTTGAGCTATAATAATTAATCAGAGCATGATGAAAAACATCACAATCCTTTTATCTAAAGACTACACATAGAACAGGGTCGGCGAACCTTTTCACGCCCGCGTGCCAATTTTCGCCAGAAAATTTTTCAAATGACCCTAGCGTGCCATCCCCCCTTCCTGCAATTCCCCTGTTAAAAAAAATAATAATAAATCAAAACTATTTAGTTTAATATTATTAGATTAGAGTAAATATGGACAACATAGCTGAAGTTATTACCAACATACGCATTAAATTGAATAATGTTCCAATTTTCATCAAAAAAATTTTCAAATTACCATAGCGTGCCAACCCCCCCCCCCCTCCTGAAATTCCCCCGTCAAAAAATCATAATAATGAATCAAAATTATTTAGTTTTACTATTATTAGATTACAGTAAATATGGATAACATAGCTGAAGTAATTACCAACATACACATTAAGTTGAATAATGTATCATATTGAAAAGTCTAATCGAAACATCTTATCACATGATAAAATTAATTAATTACATAATCACATCAATATGGTAATATATAAGAAATATAGTAATCGAAAAAATAAACTCAAATCAAAATATCTTACCAAATGATTGTAAAAATTATGGTAATACACGGCATTGATTTTGGCGTTTTAAGGCTACTGATTGTTTTATATTAGATGTAATTTTATCTTAAAACAGACACACAAACATAAAATAAATATTTAAAAAAAATTACAACAAATATCTGTATAATATATTTTTTTACACATACTGTTAAATAGGAAATTATTGTTTTAAAAATATATTAAAATGCATAAAGGAAACATTGGCAAATATTTAAATAATACATACCAAAAAATGTTAAGGAATGCTGTTAGCTTTTTGTTTTCGTTGATTCATTTTTATGTTCTCATTTCATAAGCATTGCAAAATGTTCTTTTATTTGAAGAAAAAAAAATTATCCACCATACTGAGGGCCCCTTCACTTGTAACTAGAGGTGGGAATGTTCGGAAGAAAACCGGAAAAGTTGGGAAAAAAACCGTTTTTTTTTCCGAAGTCTTATTTTTCGATTTTTCCGAACTGGAAAAATTGAAATTTCATTTATGAAATAATGTATTGAAAATTTTGCAATAGCTACATTCTCATACTTTTTATTTTATTTATTTTTATGTTGAGTGTCCCTCATGAAAACTTTAATGTGGATAATCTGATCTCTGAGCAGAAATCTGTTTGAGAAGACTTGAAAGGATCCTTCAATTTTTTTTCTTGTTTGAAACACAAGACCCTTTGCAAAACTTCTCTTGAAAATGTATATTTCAGAAAAAAGTTTAATCTACAAACTGAATCTTTGGAAAATGCAGTAATTGAAGAAAAAAAATGTCATGCCATATAGCAACTGAATCTTGTCAAGTTGTATATATGTATAAATAACCTTATTAAAAATGTCTAAATAGGAACCTAAATATACTAATAATTTCTTATTCACAAATTCTGATTATATTTTGTACAAGTATATACAAGGAGTTCACAATTTCACAAAAACACGATTACATGAAAAAAAATCTAGATATATAATTAAATGCAACTTCTCTTTTTAAAAATTAATCCATGTGCAAAATTATTTTAATAATATGCCAATTAATGGAAATGGTAAAATTAAAAATTTAACATTTAAAATTTGAAGCATGCATTTATTACTTTTTCTCTCTTTTCAAGAAGTAAGTATTGAATTTGTGAAAATTTTGACTTCCCGTGTTTGGCGTATTTAAATGTTTTAAAAGGTCCTGAACATGGTTTGATGGTTTTTGGAAAATATCTGTCATTCTGTGAGTCTGTATGTGACAAAAATTTTATGGGCACTCTACCTCAAGAACTGTTGTACATAATTTCACAAAACTTTAGATTCAGTTACAAGTTGATATAAACTCAAGATGTTTAGTTATTAGTGTATATCACCCAACCAATGGCGCTGCTATGCTGCATTATTCATAATTCCCACAATAGTTCTATAGTCTCTTGAACTAATGTATGTATTTTCATAAAACTTCAGATTAAGTTAATCTTTGATTAACTTTGTGCTTATTACTTTTTGGTGTAAATCACTCATCAGATGACTCTGCTATGCTGCATTGTTCATGATTATTGCAATAGCTCTATCTCAAGAACTAAAGGACGATTTTTTATCAAACTACAGCTTCAGACGATTCCTGATATATATTAATGTTGTTTAGTTTTGGGTGTAAATTGCCCTATAGGTGGTACTACTATGCTGCATTTTTCAAGATTTCGTTATAGCTGATTAATTGAATGTTTTTTTCAAGGGGTTGAATCTAAAATTGACCTCCATAATGTACAGTAATGTTGCAAAAATATGGGCAGTTTGCATTAGAAAAATACAACTGCGATGGAAAAAAAACATTTTATAACAAGTAACTATATTCCAAATTATACTTTCCCTCTTGATTAAACTTTAAATTTTTGTAGTTTCCTAAAGCACAGTAAAAGTTTATCTTTGTATGTACCTGCTTTTGTTAATTTCTTAAATAGCGAGTATTTTCTATTTGTTGTGTTCTGTTTTCATAAATTTTGAGTTCCACTTTTAGAAATATAAAATTACCATATGGAAACATTTTTGAATATGGTTTCTTACTCAAGAATGGAATACCAGATTTCAGGATAAAAAGAAAAAAATTACGTTTAATTAAACTTAAAAAAAAAAAAAAAAAAAAAAAAAAAAAAAAAAAAAAATTCTGGTTTCAGTGAGTAAAAATCTAACAGTCAATAAATCTTATGCTATTTTTTAGTTGCAGACCTGAGTAAGCCAAACTAAAACTTAGTTTTGTTTGAATTTAGATTATAAAACTAAATCAAAACTTTTTTGAATTGATATTGAAAAGCTATATCAAACTAAACATATTTTTTATAGGAAATAAAATTAATTGTAAGAAAAAAAATGTAATAATGTAAAAATATACATATTTTAAACAAACAATGGAATTTTTGAATACTGATATTCATATTAATGACAAAACTGCAATAATTTCTTTAAACTAGTATCATTTACTTAAAAACTACACTTATGTAAATGGAATGCCATAATTTATTTCATTCCAAACTGCAGTCATATTGGCTCAGATTTTTACATTAGGTCAATTGGTAGTTAAACATGTAACTGAAAAATCATTTCAACAGAGATATAATATAACAAACAATAGCATTTAATAAAAATTCTTGGACTATGAAAAGAAACTAACTTTTAAAAGCAGGCTTTGCTACTTTCTTTTCATTTTGTAATATAAAGTAAAAATAATTATCTTTTAATACAAATAAATGGGAAAAAATGTTTATTATTTAATATTCTCTAAGAAAATATAATTTATTTGGGAGAAACAATCATGAAAAATCAATTTTTCCAACTTTTCCGTTTTTTTCCAAAAAAAAGGTAAAAAAAAAAACAGTTTTTTCCGCCACTTATATCTTTCCAGAAAATTTACATCTCTACTTGTAACAGAAACTATTTTAGATGTGTTTATTTCAGTTTCAGTAAAGGAATTTATAACTGCTGTACAAATATCTGCACCCTTGGTTGTAGTTGATAGTGATAATAATGATCATAATTCCTCCTTAACATGATTTTTTATAAAATATCATATAAATACAGCTCAACGAGCAGATTTAGTTACATCTGTACTTTCGCCAAAACACAGTGAAAGGAAAAGAGAAGCCTTTGTATAAGATTTTTGTTGCTCTCTTACATTTCTGCCATTTTTAGGATTCTATCTTTGCCTGTATTTCTTAAAAAAGGAATATCTTTAATTTGTTAAACTATTTTATCCTCATTTTCCAAATTGTCAAAAAAGGAAGCAACGTGTTAACCATGCTTCCTTCAAAAATTCCCCATTGCAGAAAAGTTTATCATGCTGGGCAATGACATTTGCAGCCAAGAAACTTGGGACAGTAATTTTATAATAATTGCTGATATATTTAATCATAGATATGGACAGTTTATTTTTCTCTTGAATCGCATTGGCAATGAATTTTTTTGCTCATCGTATCTTCTCTGAGATTTGTGAATAGTTTCATAATGCCATTTTACCGATGATGTGCTCAAGACCACAGTCCCAGAACATAAAATGCAGAGAGCCTTACCATATATATTAATACCACATTTTCTCCGACAGGCCAACACATGAAAGTCTTTACTACCTTCTGATTTCTGTTTTTTTTTTCTTTTTTAAGACAAACTGGCAATATTTAATAAATATTTCTTTAATGTTTTAATCTAATCAGTCTTATATTAACAGAATCAACAGTGAAGATACTTTAATAACAAAAAAAAAAAAAAAAAAAAAAAAAAAAATCATGTAAGAAAAGCAAATCAGAATAATAATGAAATGACTAGCCACTCAGTTTTCTGAGTTTCATACATAAATAACAGAACTGTGTCAGCAATCAGTCGTTTGCCAGATAAATTACTCCTACCACTTTATGAAGCTGACACATAAAAGGATAAAAATCTTCAAAAGCATGATTGTGACATTATAGTTTTCATTCCATTTCACAAATGCTTTCAATCGAATTCTTAATTTTTCTCGTAAAAAAAAATCATACTTTATTAGTTTTCTTAATATTTTTGTTATTTTCACAGACTAATTAATTAGAAAATTACAGAAACAGTAAAATAAAGCCTTATATGTAGATCAAAATGTGTTAAATGATGCAGAAGTTCAAAAAATATTAAAGCAAAAAATGTGTATATATTTATTAGATTTCCCTCTTACTGTACTATTTCTCTGTAAGTACTTCAATGGCACGACAAGTACACTAGTACTTATGAAAAAATAAAGCTATTTTTAGCTAAACATGTGCATTATTTAAAAAAATAATAATGGGGTGCAGAGTTTTAAAGAACGTGAGTAAATTTTTATTTGAAACTTCGATTAATGGTGTGCCAAAAACATCCCCTCAAGTACCAACCATGGCACGCATGCCACAGGTTCACTAACCCTGACATAGATAATACATTCAGTAACATAACATAACATAGAAACTTCCACAAAATAAAACTAACAACAATAATACTGTTGCCACTTATGTAATATAATATAATTTACTATAAGTACAGTTAATGTGTGTTTACATTCTCAACAATTTTAACTAGTAGTTTTATCTTCTATACTAATGATACTTTAATATTTTGCTGAACCTTAGTACTTTTGTATACTTTAATATTTTTCTGAGAAGTAAAATGTAGTACCTATATGACAGTAAAATTTCTCTTCCAAAAAAATCCTTTGATTTTAAAATATTTTTTTTAGAATGTAATAAAATTACATTCACAGCCATGAAATTTAAAATTTCATAAATTAAATATGTTTTGTTCAATAATAACTCATGATAATTTTAATAGTGTAAAGTTTGCTTCTAAAAATAAAAAATCATGCTTAGGAGAAGGAAAGAATCTGTTTCAAATATTATGCAATATTGTTTAAAAATTTAACACCTATAAAATGTAATACATTAAAGTACTGGGATGGATAGTTACTATTCGGCTTCTAAAATATTCAGTTTATCTGTGTGCCGAATATTTTAAATGACTGTATATTAGGGTGGAGCGAAAAAAATTTTTTTTTGAAAATCAAAAACGGGTTTATGCCAAAAGTTGCCTTTATACTAGTACATCAACTGCGTGAGATTTTACCGCTGAAAAAAAATGGCTTGAATCTGTGCTTTTGCTCCAAAAATCGAAATTTTGGGTAAAATTTGTCATTTTTTGACATTTTTTCAAAAAAATTAAAAAATTCCTACAGAGCTGGCTAGTATTTAAAAGTGTTGCTTAGACCTTTATATTTATCTGCTTAACATATTTAAACTATAAAACAGTATGTTTATTCCCTATAGCTGGAGCAAAACAGACAACTTTTAGTAAGAAAACAGCATTACCATTCTATTGGATCATACAACGAATTGTTGTTTTTAATACAGCTCTTGTTTTCAAAACTACCTTGGACATGCGTCAAGGAAGTGGTTATATTTCCTATACTACCCGGCCCAACTATTCGATCATCTTAGTACAGTGTTTTATTTATACATTGATTTGTGATTTTCTTTATAAACATTTGGCATGTTTTCGTTTCTTCCACCTTGTTCATCTGTTCTTTGCATCCACATGCTGCTGTAAGTATCTTCATGTATATTTTTACAGTTTATACAAAAAAAAAAATGACAAGCAGAGTAATGCACGGGAATATTATTAAAGGGATCTATTCGGCCATCTATTATATTTATCAACCTTACATTCAGTTGATGAATAGTGATTGGAAGTTCTGTTACCACAACTTTTTTTCAGTCAATTGCATATTTTATGTAATGATTTGCTTCAAAGAGGATTTCAGATATTTCAACTATAAGTATGCCATCTGTGGTGTATTTAACTGTAACCGCAACTTAAGTAAAAATGTAAATAGAATGTTTTTATGTAAGCGGCAATTGTGTTCTATGCCGATTGTGTGTATCTGTGATCGTCTGCTGTAAATAATGTGTCCGTATTAAATAAGTTCTTTTAGTAAGATGAAAGTATTATTCTTCCAAAGTACATATCACTTGCTAATGATATTAAATCGATATTTAGTTCACATATTAAAATAATATGTGATATCTGGCGACGATGTATGGAATGAAAAAGGATCGGATTCACGAACATTAGATGCCGAAGACTGCCAAGGTAAAAAATTCTTTTTGTATTTATCTTTAAAGAAGATTTAAAATGGAGCAGTTGGTTCAAAGTTTAATAGAACAAAATAAAATTTTATTAGAGAAATTAACCACTTTTGCCGATCCGAAAACGCAAGAAGCTAAAGTTTCAGTTCAATTTGAAAAATTTGATGAGACAGATGAAGCTTTTGATTCTTTTTTAGAACGCTTCGAAGCTTTCATGGATATTCAAAATGTTCCGGATGGCAAACGTGGGAAAGTTTTTATTTCTAGTTTGTCAGCAAAATTATATAATTTGTTGAAAAACCTGCTAGCTCCTGACAATCCTTCCGATAAAGATTACCTTATTCTAAAAAATACTTTAAAAGCTCATCTCACTCCGACGCCGCTTATAATTCCTAGTAGGCATGTGTTTCTTAATCGTAAGCAACGGGAGGGAGAAAGTGTCAGTGCTTTTATGGCTGAACTTCGCTCCTTGGCAATTCCTTGTCAATATAAACAAGAAATGTTGAACACGATGTTACGGGATGCTTTCGTAAGCGGGCTAAGGGATAGAGCAATATTAGATAGACTTTTTGAGGAAGATGATATAGATATTGAGAATACCTTGAAAATTGCTTTAGCTATGGAGAAAGCTATGAAAGGGGCAAATGAGATAATGGGTAAATCTTTAGAAATTAAAGAATTTAGCGTAAGGAAAAATAATGAGCAGTCAAAATTTGTTTCGCAAAAGAAAAACTTTGGAAGACAAAATCTTTCGGGAAAGAAAGTAAAAACGAGCTGTACACGGTGTACAGCAACGGATCACGATAAATATTCCTGCAGATTTAAATTAGCTAAGTGTCATTTTTGTCAAAAAATCGGGCATATTCGAAAGGCTTGTTTTGCAGCGAAAAAAGGGTTAAAAGGGAACACGGTAAAACAAAAGCAGGTAAATACCCTGTATTCTAGTGAAAATGTTATCCCAATGTATTCTTTTGATTTGAACTCGCTGAAAGAGGAGGAGCAAAGAAAACCTCCAATTATGTTAACAGTAAATATTGAAAATAAACCTGTGAGTATGGAACTTGATACTGGAGGGGCCGTCTCGGTAATGAGCATAAAAAAATTTCGTGAGATTTCGAAAAAAAGAATTCAACCCACAAAAGTAGTTTTTAAAACATATAAAGGTGAAATAATTGTACCTTTGGGTTTTGTCCCCGTTGATGTTGAATACAAAAATCAAAAATTTAAATTAAATTTGTATATTGTTAAGGAAAATTTGGATACAATTTTTGGCCGCGAATGGCTATATAGTATAAATTTGGACTGGAATTCTATAAAAGCTGTAAGAACATCCTATGACTATAATTTGAGTAAATTGTTAGAAGAGTATAAAGAGCTTTTTGACGATAAGTTAGGGGAAATTAATAATTATGAAGTAAAGTTGGAACTTAAATCTGATGCAGTGCCAAAATTTTGTAGAGCTAGACCTGTACCCTTTTCTTTAAAAGACAGGATTGAACAAGAAATTGATAGGCTTGAAAAGGAAGGCATCATAGAGAGAGTAGAGACCTCTGATTGGGCAACACCAGTTGTCCCGGTTGTAAAAAGAGATGGGTCTATACGCCTATGTGCAGATTATTCTGTTACCGTAAACCAAAAAATTATGGTACAACAACATCCTTTACCAAAATTAGAGGAAATTTTTTCAAGCTTAAATGGAGGTAAACATTTTTCAAAAATCGATTTTAAACATGCATATTTGCAAATGAAAGTACATCCGGATAGTCAAAAGATCTTAACGATAAATACACATAAGGGATTATATGTATGTAAAAGACTTATGTATGGTTTAAATTCTGCTCCAGCAATTTGGCAAAGATATATTGATGGGCTTTTCCAGGGGATGGAAGGAATCAAAGTTTTTATGGATGATGTTAGAGTGACTGGATCAGATGATAAATCACATTTAGAGGCCTTACGAAATTTTTTTCAGAAATGTAAAGACCATGGGCTGAAATTAAATTTAGATAAGAGTAAATTTTTTCAAAAAGAAATTCAATTTTTAGGGCACAAAATTGATGCAAACGGTATACATAAGACTGATGAGAAAATTTCTGCGATTTCAAAAGCTCCTAGACCCACTAACGTACAGGAAGTACAAAGTTTTTTAGGGCTTGTTAACTTTTATGGAAAATTTTGTCCTAATTTGGCTACAATAGCGAATCCTTTGTATAAACTAACACAGAAAGGTGTAAAATGGGTTTGGTCAAAGGATTGTCAGGAAGCTTTTGAAAAAATTAAAAATGAAATTTGTTCTCCGCGTGTCCTAATGCATTATGATCCATCACTGCCATTGATATTGGCAACTGACGCATCTCCTGTAGGAGTAGGGGCGGTTCTTTCCCACTCTTTACCTGATGGAACGGAAAGACCAATAGCTTTCGCATCCAGAACCCTCACAAGAACTGAGCAAAAATACGCTCAGATTGATAAAGAAGCACTAGCAATTGTGTGGGGTGTCAAGAAATTTTATCTTTACCTTAAAGGGAGACGATTCACATTATTAACTGACCACCAACCTTTAGTAGCCATCTTCGGATCGAAGAAAGGTCTTCCAGTTCTGGCAGCGACAAGATTGTTACATTATTCTTTAGTATTACAATCTTTCCAGTTTGACATTAAGTATCGTAATACAAAACAACATGGTAACGCTGACTTTCTGTCTAGGCTGCCGTCCACTTCTGAACAGCTAGACGTTAAAGATGAAATTGATCTATTTCAGTTAGCACAAATCGAAACTCTTCCTGTCACAGCCAGAGACTTAGCCAAAGAAACTTTGTTGGATGCAGACCTCGCCCCATTGCTTAATATTTTACAGAATGGAGGAATTTTAAGAGGGAGAGAAGCAGAATATAGTCTACAAGATGGTTGTGTCATGTTAGGCCAGCGTGTGTGCGTTCCCAAAAAGTATCAGGCTCAGGTGCTTGAAGAGTTACATCATGGTCATCTGGGTGCTGTTAAGATGAAAGCTATCGCTAGATCGTATGTTTATTGGAAGAACATCGATAAGGATATAGAAAATTGCTCAAAGAATTGTGTAGACTGTGCTCGGTATAAAACCGACCCACAGAGAGTAAAGGTGCATTGCTGGGAGTATCCTAGTGCACCGTGGCAACGTATTCACATAGATTTTGCTGGGCCTATCTTTGAATATATGTTCCTGATTATAGTAGATGCTCATTCCAAATGGTTAGAAGCTTATCCAATGAAATCCACCACAGCAACCAAAACCATCGAATGCTTAAGAGATTGTTTCGCTCGATTTGGATTGCCACCCATGCTGGTAAGTGACAACGGTCCACAGTTTACATCATTTGAATTTGAGATGTTTATGCGTAATAACGGCATTAAACACAAGACCACTGCGCCATTTAAACCATCTAGCAATGGGCAGGCCGAAAGATACGTCTTTACAGTCAAACAATCTCTAAGAGCAATGCAAAATTATAGTGGCACAATACAACAAAAATTAAGTACGTTCCTTATGCAATACAGAAAAGCTCCGAACCTCACGACACTTCATAGTCCAGCCATGCTTATGTTGAAGAGAGAGATTCGGACGAGAATCGATCTGCTGCGTCCTGATCTTAAACGCAGAGTGGAAGAAAAAGTTCGTAAAGGAACTTATGAATTCTCGGATAGAGGATTCCAAATTGGCGACAATGTCGCTGTACGAAATTACCGACATGGCGACAAGAGATGGAGGTTTGGTAAAGTCGTTAGAAAAGATGGACAGCTACATTACACTGTCGATGTAAATGGTCAATTGTGGCGTAGACATGTAGATCAAATACGGGATGGAGGTGACATAGAGGAAAAAGAAAGCGAGCTCCGACGATCATTTTCAAAACCTGCCATTCCTGTGCAAAATGATGATGTTACGACAACTAGTGCTGAGTTAGCACAATCACCCACTAGTGTGGAGGCGGAGACGACTGATGCAACGCCAGTCTCAGTTACTACACAAGAGCATGCTCCACTCAGTGTCCACGGTTCAACTCCAACACCACAACCAGTTCGCCGATCTACTAGAATCCGGAGACCTCCTCAGCGATTGGACTTGTAGTAGAAGTTTAGGAAGGGAGGAGATGTGGTGTATTTAACTGTAACCGCAACTTAAGTAAAAATGTAAATAGAATGTTTTTATGTAAGCGGCAATTGTGTTCTATGCCGATTGTGTGTATCTGTGATCGTCTGCTGTAAATAATGTGTCCGTATTAAATAAGTTCTTTTAGTAAGATGAAAGTATTATTCTTCCAAAGTACATATCACTTGCTAATGATATTAAATCGATATTTAGTTCACATATTAAAATAATATGTGATACCATCATTTATTCTACTTTTGCATTTTTTATATGTTGAAAAGCGAGCTGTTTAATTTGATGGTGATCGTCAGCGAGAATTGCAATGAAAATTTGTTCTCCATGTGTAAAGTAACCGCTGTTGTAAATAACTTTTTTTGCATTAGTTTTATGCCGTTTTCTAAGTGTTTTCGTACCCAGGTAATTTCCTATTAACTTTTAGATCCCCTTTTTATGAGTGGACAACATTTGATGGTGAAATGTCCTGGGCATAAACTTATAATGCACAGTACTTTATGAGGGAATGTACAGATTCTAATTGACTATAAGTGCTTATTCAAAATTAGGAGAATTTTATTTGTTACTGTGAACCATTTTGCATGGGGTAAGCTTAGAATTGTGTATAATATTGAATCATTCGCTACTTCAACTCCAGTGAATTTGCTCTGTGTCAATCATTAGAGAAGTCGATATAAAACGTTCTAAGTTACATGGATTCATTGGACCAATAAGGAAAATCTTTGTCTATGTACTATTCACTTCCTATTGCAATTTTTTTTTTTTTTATAAAATAGAGAATAATTTTGAAAAATTATTTTCTCAAATTGAGAAAAAAATACTCAGAACAGACGAGAAATTTCTGTCGGAGATTGCAAAGCTAATTCATAAGGAAAGCTATTTCTCAGAAAGAATGGGGAATAGGAATTTAGAAAACATCTCACACAAAAGACAGCTCATAAAGTTAATAAAACTTCCCGCTTTATATAAGCACAGATTTGCAATCAGCGTCTATATGTTCATTCACAAAATGTATAATCCAAGTTTATACCGCGGGATGTTTTATACCAAATGTACTACACACCTAAATAATAGATCTAAAATATTGTTAAAAATTACTAGACTACGGAACAATACAGGAAACGACATAAAGCATACTAAAACTTCTTTAGAAATATTGTTGTTATACACGTAAATTTTGTTTGCAATCCTCTATGACGATCGTCATAATGTTAAAAAGCTAGCTTCTCAGCATATATTCAATGTACCTTCAATAAATGATGACATACTAGAAATTTTTAAGCAAATCATTGCATATAAAATGTAATTGATTGAAAGAATGCTGTGATAACAGAACTTCCAATCATAATGTACTAATTGCATGAAATTTTAATGAAGATAATAGACTGCTGAATAGGTTCAATTAAGAAAATACCCAATACATTACTCAGCTTCTCTTCTGTTATACATGGTATAAAAATATACGTGCAACAGGTCACACCAGCATGATCCAAATCATCCAAAGTCAGTGAATACAAAGAAGAGATAAATTACTTTGATATATAGAAAACTTATACTCGTCTTCCGGAAAAAAAAATAACAATTCAGTACATAAATGAAACACTGAGCCTAGATGATTGGGTGGTTGAGACGGGTGGGATAATGCAACTACCTCTATGAGTTAAATACACAGTAGTTTTGAAAGCAGCTAGGTAAGAAATGCATTTAAAAGTTCATTTCGTTGTATGCTCCAATAGAGAGGACGTAGGAGGAAATAGAAATAACGTTGATTTTTCACAAAAAGTTGTCAGATTTGCTCCAATTATACAGACTACAGATATTGTTTATAGTTTAAATATGTTAAGCAGATAAATATAAAGGTCTAAGCAACACTTTTAAATACTAACCAGCTCTGTAGGAATTTTTTAATTTTTTTGAAAAAATGTCAAAAAATGACAAATTTTACCCAAAATTTCGATTTTTGGAGCAAAAGTGCAGACTCAAGCCATTTTTTCTCAGCGGTAAAATTTCACGCAGTTGATGTACTAGCATAAAGGCAACTTTTGGAACCTACCCGTTTTTGATTTTCAAAAAAATTTTTTTTTCGCTCCACCCTACTGTACATGTAAGCGAAAATTAAAATTGCCACACTTAAAATTTTGTGCCATCATACCTTCAACTCACAAGTTGTAGAATTTCTCAGAAGAAGAGTAACGGCAAAATATTTAAAAAAAACTTACCATTAACTTATTTTAATAAAGGGAATGTGTTAGAAAATTGGTTAAAAAAATGAGCTATTGTTAATATCGGAACACGCTATATGTTATCACAAGAGTAAAGCCACGCTAACATGATGAATGAATCGCAAGAAATGAATGACTCGAAAGAATGTATAAAAGTATAGTGAACCATTCAATAAATATCTTCAACAGAAATGTTCAAAAATATTTACTTATGAAACAGGAATAGATAGCATTAGTGAAAAACCGCGAATATAGCACTTAAACATAGTATCGGATTTAATTTTTGACACAATTTGATTTTGATTAACTAACAGGAAAATTTATTGGTAACTCTAGTTTCTGATAATGTCTGGTCTGATAACTAATATTATAAACAGGGATAAAAAAAAGTAATATATATACTGTCATTGGGACATTTTTATAAATAAAAATAGCAGCTTAATCATTAATTATGGTAATCACTAAATGGGGGTCTCTCCATTTAAGGAATGAATCCTTTTCATAAAATCATGATGTACAAATTTATGATTCATTCCTGCATTAGGCGTCTTGTCTTTTGTCTTTTTTGATTAATCAGGTAACATTTAAAAAATCAGTTTATTTATCCCAACCTCTTAACTAAAATAAGATTATGCTAAAGTAGTTTCTTTGGTTACGCATCTGCTAAAATTTCTAAAAACCGCCATTTGATCCTTTTTTTTTTTTATTGCGGATAATTAGTAATTTCAAACATTATCAAAATGCTTTATTTATAGCTGATAATTTTATTTGCTTATTTAATTGTAAATAGTTCGGAAAATGTTATTCAATTTAAATTTGAAAACAAGAAATTGTTTTTTGTTTAAATTTAAAACAATATATTGTTTATAGACTCTGGTTATATTCTATTCATTTGAACGTAAATGTTTTTAAAATAATTTATTGCATACTGATATTCTATATAAATTTCATTAAATTTCAACCAAAATAATAAAGTAATTTAACAAGCCTAGAATCTGGCATTCCAATATATTCATAGTGTTACATGGCTAGCCGTAGATGTTGTGTTTGCACTGAATTTTTAAACAGTTTTTTTTTTTTCGTACATTTAGGAAAATAGTACCTACTTGTGTATTCTTATGCTAGAAGTTACACAGTCTACAAAATATGACACTACTTACAAAATTTTATTTTATTTTTAATGTCATATTTCATCTTATATAGTTGCCACATTGAAGCAGTTGAAGGAGCATTTATTATGCACTAACAATTAGTTAATATGTTGTAGCCCTCTCTCTCTCTTTTTTTCCCTTCAATTGGAACAAACACATAAATTTAATACATATTAAAATGTGTCTTGATTCTATGTCATACTTCTTTCATTGTTTTCATTAAAGTCAAATTTTTGTTCAAAAAATGTATAAGCCACTTGAAGAAATTTTGAAAACTGCCACTTATGTGCATACTTACACTCTTGCACCAATTGTGCAAAGCATAAATATCTGTTACAGATGGATTATTTTGATTGCGTTTTTGTCAAAATAGCCATTTTTTTCTGCCTTCTGAACCCAAACTTGATTTATTTGTGCCTCTTTCTTTTTCTTGTCCCAATAATTTTCTTTTTCTTTATGCTTTAACTTTTAAGAGTACCTCTCTCATCCCATCCAATGGCATAATTGTTACTACTGAATGCTTATTAAACTTATAAAAAAATTATTTCTAAGTTTTTTTTTTTTTTTTTTTTTTTTTTTGTCGGTGCTTATAACAAATTATATTTCAGTTAAAAATGCATCATTTGGAAATATAATAAAAAAATCTCTTAAATATGACATGAAAATACAGCAAAGGATTGATGATCCATGCACCCATTGTCTGCAATTTTGTACATTCCATGTACCTTAGTATAAGTCAATATCGGGAATTTTGCCAATCTGTTGCTAAAAAATATTACGATCTTCAACAAATTGTCAGGAATTTCATCAGACAATTGAAGAAAAAAACCTTAATTTTCATAAAAAATCAAATTTCAATGTACATTCAAATATCAATAATTTGCACTCCTATTATCCCCAGTTTTCTATAATCTGCGTTGTTTAGCATAAGTAAATATTGGGACTTTTGCCAATCTATTGCTAAAAATATTATGACTTCTACAAATGGCCTTGAATTTCATCAATTGACTCCAGTAAAAAACACAATTTTTGGCAATTAATTGTAGAAAATTCAATAGCTTCATGAAATGATCATACAAAAAATATCACTAATGTTCCCAATATATTGTTGAAAAATATTGCAAATTTCAACAAGTAGTGGCAGAAAAAAAGTAAAATTTCGTAAACAATCAGGGAAAAATATTGCAAATTTTGTCAAAATATCACAGTACCACATAATGGTTTGCATCAATCTATCTCTTTAAAATATTGCAAACTTTGACAAATGGTGGCAGTAAAAAAATTGATGATTTCATCAGTGGATTATTAATAAAATATGATTCCATTAAACGAGTGTTGAAATAAAGAGTGAAATGATTGCAGAAAAGAACACAAATTTTCACAATAGATAGCGAAAAAATAAATTGCAAATTTCACCCAACAATCTTTGGAAAAAACATGTATTTTCGTGAAACGATTGCTGAGAAAAAAAAAAATATTTCAGTTAGGAATTGAGAGAAATTACTCCAAATTTTGTAAAATGATTGCTGAAAAACACAGCAAATTTCGAAAAATAGCAAATCAAATTGCAAATTCTGCCAATCTGTCACTGAAATTTATAGCACACTTTGAAAAACAGTCAAGGAAAAATAGTGCAAATTTCAGCAATTGATTGCAAAAAAACCTTAATTTTAATGTCTAATTTCTGTGCATACATTATTATTTTTTTATATGTAATTTTTTTTAAATAAATGAGCTTTTACGGGAAGTTAAATTATTAAAATTATATTAAATTATTAATTTTCATATTTATATTATACTGATTAGGTTATTAAAATTTTCTCTAGAAAAAACAAAGCCATAGCCATACAATACTCTGTAATCAGCAATATTCTATAATCTACACAAACTTTGATCCCTACTAGTGCAGATTAAAGATCTTTGACTGTATATACATTATTATTTAAGTATATATCTCTTTAATAAATGAGCTTTTACGGTATAATAAATTAAATTATTAGATTTTATATTTGTATTATACTATACTCAATATGGTATTAAAAGGCTTCTTAGAAAAAACATAATTACTTGTAAACCACATAAAACTCTGTAATCTGCTTAATCCTTGGTTTCAACTTGTGCAGATAAAAGATCTTTGCTTGTACCTACATTGTATTTATAAATACAATATCTTAAAAATTACTGTTTGTTTATGCTATTATTTAACACAATCAAACTGATTGTTAAATCTATCATACGAATTGAATATTTTCAAACTGAGCGAAAAATTGCCCAGGCTAAAAATCGAACCCAGATCCTTGGCTTGCAAGGCCAATGCTTTATCTTTTAACTTAACTAGGCAACACTGGTGGCATTTCTCCCTCAGATAACCTTATTGGTCATAACATCTGGTCTGTCATTTAGACAGAATAAATTGCAGGCAAAGGAACTCCATATAACGAGGAGTACATACATATACAAGTATTTTGACACAATCAAACTGATTTGTAAATTTATCATTACGAGTGTGACAATTAGCTTTCTTTTTAAAATATTGTGGGTAGTAGTTGGTTATCCTGTCGACCCATTTCGCCAAATTATAGAAATCACCAAGCTATTAGCCAAGTTATACAAATTGACATAATTTTTATTTTAAATAATAAAATAAGAAATCAATGTATTAAAATATTAATAACAAATGTAAATAAAAGATCGAATTTGAAATCACTTTCTGGCATAATAAACATGTATATTGTATTTTATAACAAGTGGATGTGACATATACAGTAACCCATTATTGGCATTTATCTTAGAGTTTGGCGATAGTTTTATGGTCGATGGGATAATCAAGTAGTACAATATTGAGGAATATTGACACATAATTAAATGAGAAGTTTCAATCTTCTCTTATCATGAGTTCATTTAGTTCACTTTTATTGGGGGACTTTTTTGGTTCTTAAGGCCCCACATTAGGCACAGAAAAAGACACGGATGCAGTAGCGTAGCTATGTTTTTTGGCGCCCAGGGCCAGCAAGAAATTTTGTGTCCCCACCCCAATATAGATATATAACAATTTGGCACCCCTAGGCCTCGGCGCTTGGGGTGTACGCCCTCCTTGCCCCCCGCCCCTTTAGCTAACGCCACTGCACGGATGATATTGTAAAGTCTATTGGCCCATTAGGGGCCGTCCATTAATCATGTGATGTTTTTTTGGGGCATTTTTAACCCCCCCTCCCTCTTGGTGATACATGGTGAGGTTCAAGACTACCCCTCCCCCCCTACCCTATATCACGTGTATTTTTTAGTACCTACAAATAATCTTAATTTTTTTGGAATATTTATTATAAAATACAGGTTCAAATATTATTATTAGAACAACGACCATAAAAGGTATAGTTACATACAAATTTTAACTTACCTTTTTAGTATTAGAACAATAAAAGAGGATATTAGATGATTTCTTTGCTTGGTGCTTTCGGAGGTAATCTAGTTAAAGATCATTCGCCTACTTCATAAATTCTTCTTTGATAGTATATTTTTGTTTCGCGTCAGCCCACAATTCATTGAATTCTTTTTGAGCTACACTAGGTTTTTTCCCCTTATACTCTGCAAATAGGTCTTTATACAGATCACCTATTTTAGACATTTTTTAATGCAAAACGTACAAGGTTAAACAATTTACGCATGTATTCAGTGCCAAAACAACAGAATAACTGACACTGACAAGCTGAGTTCAACAGGCGCTTGTCACGGCTCGCGAGAACTTCACTTCTTTCGTTGTCTGGCAACGGTGAATCAAGGTCACACTACAAGCTACTTTCGACTTTGTACACGTTTGCCGAAAAAATAAATACACGAAACTTCGCTTTTCGGTTCAGTATCGCATGTTTGCCGAAAAAATAAATACTCGTGATATATTACAACACCCCTCCCTCCCCCTTGTGATGTTTCGTGATTTTTTATGGACCCCTCCCCCCCCTCTCGAGCCTCGCATGATTAATGGATGGCCCCTTATTTTCAAATAGTCCCCACAAATTTTAATATTTTTATCTGATTTTTTTTGCATAGAATATCTGAGGTCGATCTACAACAGGCCTAGTTTTTACTTTTTTGATTTTGTGCATATATTTTTTATATTATGATATTATCAATTTCAGAACCAGTTTAAAACGTTCTTGAAATTTAAAGTAATTGAAAAAAAAAACCTGAAACTAAAATTGAAAAAATGAAAACAACGCCGGTTGTGGAATGATCTCAGCTATCCTATGCAAAAAAAAAAAAAAATCATGTAAAAATATTAAAATTTGAGCAAAATATTTGAAAAGAACGCTGCCATAGACTTTACATTATCATCCGGGTCTTTTTTGTGCCTACTGTGGGGCCTTAAGGTCAAATTAGTTGATGTTGAAACATGTGTTGTTGTAAATGTGATATAATTTTCATTAATTTTTCGTTTCATTTTAATATTCATGTGTACATAAATTTTTTAATAGAAAGAAAATATGGTAGACACTTTAAAATCTAAACAGCTCATAACAGGAGGTTATGTAGATTTTAAAAGTTTGTGAATTCCTGGTATTGCTTTGTTTGCATTTTTTAAACAGTGTTTTGAATATGTAATGCAGTCAAAATTATAATAAGTACTTGAAGTATTATAAAATACTGTAGACTTCCTCAAATATGCAACCTTAAAATCTGCCCATCTTTATAGATGTAAACAATAAAATTTTCATTTCAGATGTAGAAGCAAAGTTGTAGTTTTTGTTTAGATGTAATTCATCCTGTATATATTTTAATATGTAATTCATAATAATGTAAATGAACTTGTTATTTTCTATGAAAAGAGCATATACAATTTTTTTTAATCAAGCTATTGCTGATAACACTGGTAATTACAATCTTTTGACCAAATATATTTATAGATTCTATTAATTAAGCTTTTTTATTAGGTAGATTTCTTAAGAAATACTACCTATTGCAGTCGTTACCGTGGCATGATTGTTGAAAAAAAGTCTTCATAACTTATTATTATATGAGCCTAGGAATCCAAAACCACTCCGTAATTAAAGTTTATATATATGAATGTATGTATGTACTAAATTTTGTTCACATGATAAAAGTCACAATTATGTACAAATCTACTTCAAACTTGCTAAATATTTTGAGATGGTTAATACCTTGATGGAGATTGAAATTGGGCAAAATCGGCCCAAGGGGGTGGAAATGGGGAGGGTTAAAATTTTGAATACCATTTTAACATGGCTCTGACAAAACCAGATTTTGCAAAACAATGACAGGAAAAAATAAACATTTTTCGTTATAGTAGTTGCCAACAATTAAAATTTTAAAAAATACAATAAAATTCTTACTGCAACAATAACTTTATTACTGTAAAATTTGCGAGCAAAAATTAAAAAAAATAGTTTGAAAAATTTAAGAAAAATTGAACATACATCATAATTTCTTTCTAGCAAGATTTCATATCAAAACAGAAAATAAAATAAATAGCTTAATAGATTTTTTTCTTAGTTTTAAAGTAAAAATTACGTTACATTGGAAATATAATGGACAAAAAGCAGGTGAATATATAATGTCATGTGAGTTTGTAAAAACATATTGAAACATGATAAAAACGAGACTATGAAAATATTGGCATATTTTAACATGTTGAAGGTCTCTGGTTTTATTTTCATGATTTTTAAATCTATTCCATATACAGTAGACTCACTCAAATACGCACTCCTAAAATCCGCACATATTTTACGGATGTAAACAATGAAACATTCAGTTCAGATGTAGGTGCAAAAAATTATTTTTTCAGTTTTATATCGATTCTATACATTTTTTAATTTATAAGTTTTGTTAAGGTTATTGAATTCATGTTTTTTCATAAAGAAAGAATAATTTATTTCTGAGAAAATAAAGATATTGCTGATATCATTGGTAATCACAATCTTACCAAATGTCTGAATAACTTTCAATGTATTTGTAAAAGTATTTATATATGTATTAATCAAGTTTTTTTGGTTATTAAGTCTGGCTAAACGAGAAATAAAGTTTCATTATTTTATGATCCTGATGTTGATGATTTTATGATCCTGATGAATTAGATATGTACCTTTATGAGGCAAGTTTCATTGAATAATTTAGGAAAAACATATTTCCTCTTTTGTAATGAATATTTAATTGTACATTATTGATTATTAATTTGATCTTTCCTTTTAGAATTTTAATCATTTTTAAAAATATCTAATTTTTTATTTTAGTTTATTACTTATTTTAATATTTTAGTATATTGTATGCATTCATTATACTTTTGTTTTCATTATTATTAGATTCAAATTATTTTTTAAAAAATGTAAACAGAGCAATGATCAGAAATCCGCAAAATTCTAAAATCCACAAAACCTCTGGTCCCAAGCTGTGCGGATTTAAGGGATTCTACTGTATATATGTGCGTGTGTGTATGCATGTTTATTAGAATTTTTGCAAAAAAAATTCAGGTCTCTGGAGCTCATTCTTAGTGATGAAACTGGGTTTATCTCTAACCTTGATTTAGGTTTTGCTGGGAAAATTTGTACTATCTAATATCGAAATCTACCTCTGCTTGTAGACCTGAGCTGGCAGGGATTTTTTATTATTGCCATGATTTTAATGTAAATTAATAGCAAGTACTTTTCATAAGGTAAGTGTCATAATTCAAGGAAAATGTATCTCTTCTTTTTTATGCAAATCTAAACATACATTATTAATTATTACTTTCAATTACTAGTTTTAAGTCATCTTACTTTTGATTCTTTTAGTTTATTATTTTGATACATTAAAATCATGCATTATAATTTTGATTGCCTTATTGCATTCAAATTGCAGTTTTAAAAATGTAAACTAAGCAAAGACCAGAAATCCACAAAATCTGCAAAACCTCTGATCCGAACCTGAATAGATTTCAGGGATTCAACTGTATTAAAATAATTAAGTAGAATAGTAATACACTAAAATGATAAAAAGGAATTTTTTTTAAGTGACTTACATATTTAAAAATAAACGTAATGATTCTTAATATATAATTAAATAAGCATAATAAAGATGAGATTTATTGAATGAAATTTCATCATAAAGACATGCTATTGACTCACATTAAATTTATAAAGTAAAGAAGCTTTATTTCAGCTTTAAGCAGTCTTAATATCTATAAATGTTTGATAGATGCATAAATATATTTGGGAAAAAGATTGTTTTTAACAGTGAAATTAACAATATCTTGATTTCTGTTTAGAAAAAAAAATATTCTTACAACTTTAAAAAGCATGAGTTTAATAATATTATCGAGAATTACATATTAAAATATATACATAATGACATAAGTGAAAAAAGTTTTATAATTCTGTCCTTATAACTAAGCTAAAAGATTTATTGTTTATATTTGTGGTGATGTGTGGTTTTTAGGATTGTGGATTTGAGGGAGTATTATGTCAGCTGTTTTAAATTTTACAATAAGTAAAAAAAAATGCATTATACGAAATGTTAAATAATCTCTAATGAAATAATAAGATTAAAAACTTTCAAAAAAAAAAATCCCTCTAAAAAAAAAAAAAAGCCATATTTAAATGGCTATGCATAGTTTTTGATTCTATAAAATTATTTGGTACTAATCTGTTATCCCGTCGACCGATTTCGCCAAGTTATACAAATTGCCAAATTAATAGCCAAATGATACATATTGACGTAATTTTTATTTTAAATAATAAATAAAACAAATAATTAGTAGAATATTAATAAAAATAGAAATAAAAAGTCGAACATGCACATTGTATTTAATGTAATTGAATTGACATTCACGATCATCCATTATTGGCATTTAATCTTATAATTTGGCGACAGTATTTTGGTCGACGGGATAACAGAGTAGTACCAATTATTTAAAATGAGTTATTTTGTACCATCAACATAAACAGTGCTTAAAATAATTCCCCTAAACACGTTCAGTTTAATTTTAATTATCAGAGATTTCTCAAAAAATTACAAATTTTCAGGTCTTTATATGAATAATTTCCTTAATATAAGACAAGAAAGATTTCCATCCATAATAAGTTCATTTATGTTAGTGACTGCTGTGGCTAATATCTCTCTCTCTTTTAAAAAAAGTACTACAGTCAAGAATCGATAATCCACAACTTTTTATAATTCACATTACTTTACGAATGTAAACTATGAAATAAACAGTTAAGAAAATTAACAAATTTATGATCCAAAAATGATT
The DNA here is from genome assembly GCA_964019185.1 of Maratus speculifer. Lineage (NCBI taxonomy): Eukaryota > Metazoa > Arthropoda > Arachnida > Araneae > Salticidae > Maratus > Maratus speculifer. Next base: position 359,130,690 of record OZ025296.1, read on the forward strand.
TTTTTAAAATAAATAATAAAAAACTTGAAAAAAAAAATAAAGCATATATTTTTTTAATAACTATTTTATTTTATTAACAATAAAAAACAAACTGTATTTTGGAACATATATATCTCTATTCTTAAATACGCACATACCAATTTTTCTAATAAAATAACTTTAAAAAGGCCTTTTTTGATATTGCTGATTTAATTAATTCCTATTAGATTTCACATTTACACTTTTATATTATGCTGATTACTCTATAAAAATACCAACTAGGAATAATAAAATGACATATAATCCATAATACGCTATAATCCATAATATTCCATTATCCACACAACCTTTCGCCCCAACTTGTGCCAATTAGAGAAATTTGACAGTACTTAGTTATTCTGCCGACCAAAAAATGATTGCCAAACTATAAGGTTAATCTTATAGTTTATAATCTTATGCCAATAATGGATGATCATGAATGTCACATTCAATGACATTAAGTATGATACACGTGTTTGAAACGTTATTAAAGGATTTTTATCACGACTTTTTATTTGTATTTTTATTAACCTTTATACAGGGGTTTGGACAGCATCTGCCTGAGTTAGCATACATTCTACTAATGATTTGTTTTTGTTTTTTTGCTATTTAAAATAAAAATTATGACAGTATGTATAATTTGGAGAAATTGGTCAAATGGATAATGAAGTAGTACAAATAAAAACTAATATTTTTATCAAATTTTGAATATAATTATGTGCAATAATACACATGCAAATTTATATCTGCTCATCCCTATAAAATGTTAGAGTTTCATTGAAATAACAAAAGTTACCACATAATAATTAAAAAAAGAAAATAAACGTTGTTCTACTGAAGCAAAAAATGAGCCAAAACCAATCAGTCAAAGAGTTCAAAATATTGAAAACAATACTTTCCATCATATTCTAACGATTATATTTGATATGAAATAAATTATTTTTATATGCAATGCAAGGAAAATTAAAATTCAATGGATATAAGCCGAGCTCTTAAAAAGCTGATAAAATTAAGTTAAAATTTGTGAAAAAGGTAATAATAATACTTATTTTATATATACTGAAAAATATTTTAAATTGTTTAGTTGAAGTGTGTAAAAATAATCTCGAATTAAATCAAAACATCTTGGATTGCCTTATTTTAAAAATATATCTAAAAGTCTATACTGTCAACAGAAAATTTGTTAATTTATGTTATTTACCGAAAGAGGTCGTCAAAACAATATATAAAAGCTAAAGTAATCGATTCACAAATGTTAATCGATAATCGAGTTAATTTCAGATAAAGAATAATTAACAACTCAGTTAATCGATAATTAATATTGTTCAATAGGAAACTTTCATTTTTATTTAAAATTATTTCTGTTCTAGGTGCTCTACGTCTGATGAGGATGCTGCTGTAATGTAGGATGATGTGTGTCAAATTTTTCACAAGAGGGTGAGTTCAAATACCGGATTCCAGAGTTGTGAGTAATGAATCAATTCATTTTTCATAAATAACCGTTTTGTTTTCTTTTTTACTTGAAGCGGATACTTTTCTTAATTCTTGAAACAAATAGTAATATTGGTAGATGTGAAAAAGTAAAAAGTCTGAAGTTGAACTTTCTGTTGCAGCTGATTTTTTGATATGATTCATTCTTCAGCCTAATTGTCCGTGAATGATTCATTCATGATATTGGCGTCTCTTTGCTTTTATGTGAACTTGTATGATATGAAAGTTCTCTGTTAATACACGGAAATTTTTTTAATATAATGACCTATAGCCATATAATTATAGAGCGTTTTAAAAATTTATTAACCTGTCCTGAATATTAAGGTAAGTTAATGAATGGTAACATAATTTTCTTTTGCTTAATCTCCTACTAAAATTTCTGTATTTTGTAATAAACGTATTCTAACCTGTTAATGATTATTAACTGGTTGATTGGTGAAAACTGTTAATTTTAGTTCAGAATTGTTCCAGATCATCTAAAGAACTGATCTATATAAAAAGGAAAGAACAAATTTTAAAATTCTATTTATTATCATTCGTTTTCTGAGATGGGATAATTTGGGGGTATGGTTAGGCTTAGCCTAAGCATTGTATGATGGACAAATTTTTTATTTCTGTGTTAACTTTGGTATATTTTTAATTAGTTATATTTTATAATAAAATGATGAAAGAAATACATTTATAACACTAGGAAGTGTAATTTTAACATTGCAAAACAATTTATTTTACATTTTATTTTCTAAATGTAGTTTAGAAAGAGAAGAATGATAAAAAAAAAAGGTTTATACGTAATAATAACAACTATAAAAAACACAGAGGAAATTGAACATAAGAAAGAAATCTCAAGAAAAAGAAAGCCATAATATCCATAAGGCAAAATAGTTATGAAAACAGATAATATAAAATTCAATTATGAAGAAATAAAGCAAGGTTCATGAATGGAAATTAATTACTCTTCAAAAAATTTAACACAATTTCTTTAATTTAAATGTAAAAAATATTATTTGAAAAAAAAAGTAAACATCTTGTACTAACTCCTCAATAAATCATCGTAGAAGAAATTATTGATGCCTAACGATTTAAAATAAAGTCTACTTTTATAAGATGTATTTAAAATTTGCTCAGGGGGGAGGGCATCTACATATTAAAACATACTCTAATTTTATTTATTTTTTTTCTATAGAAGCACCAAATTCTGAAAGTGTAAATGAACTCAACACCCTTCAATTATCCTTTGTGATATTAATACAATAGTTTTCCGAGAAATTATTTTAAAACTAGCATATTTTAGAGTCTGTATCCAAATTGATGCTCAATACTTGATTCTTGACCAATAGAGCCCCCTTCTTAATCAAGGCATCTTAGGCACCACTCATTAAGTCATTGAAGATTGCCAGGATAGAAGACATACATAGAACACAAGAGGTTTCGGTACTACCTGGATATCCTGTCGATCCATTTCGCCAAGTTATAGGTATCATTAAAGCCAAGTTATACAACTTGGCATAATTTTTATTTTAAATCGTAAAATAACAAATCAATTAGTAAAATTAATAAAAATGCAAGTAAAAGGTAGCATTTAAAATAACTTGATGACGTAACAAACACATGTTTCTTGTTTAATATCAAGTAAATGTGATAAATAAGGAAACCCATAATTGGCATTTAATCTTAGATTTCAGCAACAGATTTTTGGTCGATGGGATAACCAAGTAGTACCAAAGTTTCAACATATCCTGTCATTTCTATCATAGATAACACCTTAAACAATCATTTTACTTTTTTTAAGCATAGCTTTAAAATTACTTGGCCTTTATTTATCTCCATAATTGTTGCTAAGTAATACAACGAAGTTACATGATGATTTATACCAGAGATTTTACAAACACTATAGTCTAAAATATTGAGCCCACACAGAAAAGTTAAATGCGTTTTAGTCAAGCCTCGCACAATATAAACATTTGCTTACATTAAAATTAGGTTTAAATGGTAAAGTTTAACCCTAGAACTGCAGAAAATTTTACTCTAGTAATTAAAATATTCCACATCAAAATATTTATTTTAAACTATTTAGCTTATTTTTGGTTGGTTTATAAATTAAATTTATTTCAAAGAAATTTCTGATTTATATTTACCTGTTAGCTGGCTAATATTTAAGAAAAACCCATTCTATTTTGGCTAAAGAAACTAGTGATATAACAAGCACATGCAGCAAATATAGTTTATGTTGGAAAAAAAATAATTTGCTTACATTTGACTAACACAGCCATAATCCTTCTGGATTTCTCAGTTTCATATTCTGCTGTTTTTGGTGTCATATTTACCCTCAACAGTTTCTTCCAATATCTGGTCATAAACTTAAGGATGCTAATTTTTTTAAACTTTTTTTTTTTTTTTTGTGATTTAGTAACATATTTTTAGAAATGTTGTGTTTAGAGATGTAAATTTTTCGGAAAAATTGAAGTGGCGGAAAAAAACTGGGTTTTTACCATTTTTTTTTTCGAAAAAACCAGAAAAGTTGGAAAAATTGATTTTTCATAATTGTTACTCTCAAATAAATTATATTTTTCTAGAGAATATGAAATAATACACTTTTTCATTTATTTCTATTATAACTGGAAATTATTTAAACTTTACATAACTATACTACAAAAAAAGAAAAAAAAGCAAAGCTTAGTCTTAAAAGTTTAGTTTTCGCCCATCCCCCCACCACCACCCTCAGAATTTTTATAATACTTTCGGGCTTTATTTAATGCTATTGTTTGTTGTATCATGTCTCTGTTGAAATGATTTTTCAGTTATATGTTCAATTACTAACTGATCTAATGTAAAAACTTGAGCCAATATCTCTGCAGTTTGGAATGAAATTAATTATACATCCCATTTACATAAGTATTGCTTTTAAGTAAATGATACTAGTTTAAAGAAACAAATTATTGCAGTTTTGTCATTATTATGAATATCTGTATTCAAATCTTCCATTGTTTAAAAATTGTGTATTTTTACAATATTACATTATTTTTCTTACAATCATAATTTTATTTCCTTTAAAGAATACGTTTAGTTTTGGTATAGCTGTCCAATCTCGACTTAAAAAAGTTTTGATTAAGTTTGATAATCTAAATTCAAAGAAAACTAAGCTTTAGTTTGGCTTACTCAGATCCGCATTTAAAAAACAGCATAGGATAGGATTTATTGACTATTAGATTTTTACTCACTGAAATTAGGAAAATATTTTAAAGAAAAGTTTAATTAAATGTAAAATTCCTCGTTTGATCCTGAAATCTAGTTTCCCATTCTTGAGTAAGAAACCAAAATTCAATAATGTTTCCATATGGTAATTTCATATTACTAAGAGTGGCACTCAAAAGTTATGAAAAGAGAACACTACAAATAGAAAATGTGAGGAATGAACAAAATCAGTTACACACAGAGATAAACTTCTGCTATGCTTCAGACAACTACTAAAATTCAAAGATTAATCAAGAAGGAAGCATAATTTCGAACATAGTTACTTGTAATGAAATATGGATTTTTTTTATTGCAATTGTACGTTTCTAATGCAAACTGCCCATGTTTGCTACATTATTGTATGTTATGAAGGGAAATGGAGGTCAATTTCAGATTCAATCTCTGAAAAAAAATTCAATTAATCAGCTATAGTGAAAGCATGAAAATTGCAGCATAGTAGTGCCACCTATAGAGCAATTTACACAAAACACTAAACAACATAATTGACTGAATCTGCAGTTTGATGAAGTATTGTCTTTTAGTTCTTGAGATAGAGCAATTGCGATAATCATGAATAATGCAGCATATGCAGCACCATCTGTTCTCGAATTTATATCAAAGTGTAACTGAATGTAAAGTTTTGTGAAATTATGTGCATCAGCTTTTGAGATAGAGAGCCCATAAAATTTTTATCACATACAGACTTACAGAGTGACAGGTATTTTCCAAAAAACACCAAATCATGTTCAGGACCTTCTAAAATAGTAAATCCACCAAAAACTGAAAGTCAAAATTTTTACGAATTCAATAATTACTTCTTGTAAAGATAGAAGAAAGTAATAAATGCATGCTTCAACTTTTATGTTAAATTTTTAATTTCATTATTTCCATTAATCTGTATAATATTAAAACAATTTTGCACATGAATTCGTTTTTAACAAGAGAAGTTGCATTTAATTATATATCTAGATTTTTTTCATGTAATCCTGCTTTTGAGAAATTATGAACTTTATGTATATGCTTGTACAAAATATTATCAGAATTTGTAAATTAGAAATTATTACTATATTTAGATATTTTTAATAAGGTTATTTATACATATGATGCAACTTGATAAGATACAGCTGCTATATGTTGACTTAAGTTTAAAATATTTAAAGTTTTCAATTAGGTTTATTAGTACAAAAATATTTAAATATTTTTCCCAGTTAGTTTCCCAGTTTCTCTGCTCAACCAATAACACTTAATATTTTTCAAAGAAACTGTAAAGTTTCAATAAGTTGTTTAAAGTTCTCAAAATATTTTGAAGTTTATTTAAATATGTATTTAAAGTTTCAATATATTGTTTTTGAATGTTAATTACTTACTAAAAGGAAGCTGGACTTTAATTGGTGTAGTACAAAGTGTGTACTTTAACTAAGCTTGTCATGCAACATCACAGTTTGCTGTGTTGACATTATGGAAATGGTTGGTTGGATTCATGGTTGAATGAGTGAGTGGTATGAAAATCTTTTCAATTCAGTTAACCTGTAGTTAATTGGTTTTGCAGTTTTTCTTTACTAATTAAATTTACATATTAATCTTTAACTGTATATTTTAACCTCTTTTCTTTTATCTTCAGTTATGGTTGATACACCCAGCTCACACCAGAAATATGGATTTAAGTATGATTGATACCTAGAGCAGACCCACCACTATATGGCATGATTTTTTCCCCCTTCAATCATTGCATTTATGAAATACTTAATTTAGAGATTAAACTTTTTTCTGAAATGTCTACTTTCAAGAGAAATATTGTAAAGGGTCTTATGTTTCAATGTAGAAAAAAATGTGAAGGATCCTTTCAAGTCTTCTCAAACCGATTTCTGCTGAGAAATCAGATTATCCTCATTAAAATTTTCACGTGGGACACTCAACATAAAATAAATAGAATAAAAACTATAAGAATGTAGATATTACAAAATTTTCAATATGTTATTTTAAAAATGAAATTTCAATTTTTCCAGTTGGAAAAACTGGAAAATAAGCCTTCGGGGAAAAAAAAAACTGAAAAAAAACCGGTTTCTTCCCAACTTTTCCGTTTGTTTTCCGAGCATTCCCATCTCTAGTTGTGTTAAAAAATAATGTTGAGTTCTGTTTTTTACTTCAAATGCAATTTATTTCAGGTGGTTCGAAACAGTTTTAGAGCATTCTCCAAATTCAGCAGCAAGCTCTCAGATTTTAGTATGCGAATTAGGTTCCACTTAAGCTTTGGATGTCAGATTGTTAAAAAACAGAACATCATCGACTCCCTCGTCACGCACTACTCTCCTTCTATCAATGAATTTTCTGTAAGCATTATTAACCCTTTCGGGTCTGGTGTACTGTTAATAGTACAATGTCTTTTAATGGAGTATTATTTTGTTTTAAGAAATGCTTTTCATACCCTTTACACATAATTTTAGTATATGTCTATGCATTTATTATATGGTATCAATTTTGTTATCAATTTTGTAGGCATTTAGTAATAATAATAATTATTATTATTTACTTAATTCTCTTTTCGATGTTTGCGATTCTTTTATTTTAAACATATATTTAACTCTGTAAATTTAAAATAAAAGTTACCTTCCTGAAAGAATCATGCGTAAAAAAGTATTAGAAATTTGTTATATCAGTTAAATCTAATAGTAATACAATATTTTCTAAACATCTCTAAAAATGCTTCGTTAGCCTATTGTCCTGTGAAATTTAATTAAGTAGTACGCAAAACAACAACAATCGTTATTCTTCAGACTGTGAAATACTCGTTGAATAATAATTAATCTATATGGATTGCTAGTGTTAAAGTTATTAACATAAAAGTAATTATTTCTAAAAATTAAAAAAAAATTCGCAACCGAAAGGATTAAACTGGACATTCACAAGTCACAGTTGTGGTCATTTCAGTTGACTGAGACATTTTTTCTGCGGGAGGGATTTTTGCAGCTCTGGAAAGAGCACTTTGAAATTACGGAGGGGGGGTAGCACTTCTAGGCGATTATTAAGCATAAAATCCTAAAGGTTCGGGTGAGAGGTTTCGATGCTTTGTGTGGGTATCCTCTAAATTTTATTCTGTAGTGTAATCAATGTGAAACCCGTTTTTCATGTTTTTCGTATTACAGTAAAACCCCGATAATTGGATTAACTGGGACCAGACCCAATCCGGATTATCAGGAGAATTTAAAGAAAAAATGAAATAAAATAAAACATACTTACAAAAATTCACCTTTATGTTAAACTTATTGAATATTTACCGACAGTAAAAAAGTTTACTTTGCTTAATTCTTCCAAAAAGATTTCAAAAAAAAGTTTTTTTTATTCAGAATACGACGACGAAACAAGTTAATGTTATAGCAATTAGCCAATCGCTTCTAAAACTTTAAAAAAATGACCAAATTGATCCGGATTAACGGGGTCCGAATTTGCGGGGTTCTACTGTATTTTAAATTTGTAGAACAATTACAAACATTTCCATAGTTCTATAACTGCCTTAAAAGTCTCATACAATGGGAAGAAACAAAATTACAATACTATAGAAGTACATAAAAAATCTGACCTTGAAAATGCATTAAATTATTTAAAAATATCTCTGGTAGAAAAAATCAATGCCAAAAATTGTCATTATTTTGTAAAAGCCCAGGTTTACGTCAAAACCTTTCAATATCCCTCTGCTTTTTCTCTAAATATCAATCAGACTCAAAATAAAAGAATTCAAGCGATGAAGAAAAATTGATTTGTGGAGATATTCTTCAGAATTCTCGTGAGATCTCTCTACATCGAATAGCCAACCTTGACAAGCAATGTGTATGATTAAAGATAATATATCAACGTTTTCTGTAGCAAGGGATTCTGCTACTAAATAATATTTCAGATTGCTTAAGGTAATTTAAAAGGGATAGTAAAAATTCACAAATAACCAGTTTAAGAATAAAGTCGCTTTTATTAATTCCGGGTAGCATATTACGTTATAATACTAGAGCAGACTCCCTTAAATCCGCACAACTTGAGACCACAGTTTTTGCAAATTTTAGAATTTTTCTGATTTCGGGTCACTGTCTTGTTTGCATTTTTTAAACAGTCGTTTGAATTTAATTAATGATGTAATCTAAACTATAATGAATGTTTACAATAGTATAATACAATATTAAAAAAAGTAATAAATTAAAATAATAAAAAATTAGATATTATTTAATGTGATTAAAATATTAATAAGCGAAGGTCAAATTATATATGATCAAACAATCATTATAAAGATGAAATGTATTTTTACTAAATTATTCAGTACAATTTGCCTCATAAAAAAGTACATTACTAATTCATATCAAAATAATAAGATAAGGAAGTTTTATTTCAGGTTTGCCAGACTTAATAAAAATAATAATAAAAAAAAAAACTTGATTAATACATAAATATATTTGGCAAGAAGATTGTAAATATCTTGAATTTTTTCAGAAATAAATTTATTCTTCCTTCATGAAAAACATGTATTAGGTAAAAAAAAAAAATACAAATTAAAATATATGTGCAATTGATATAAAGCGAAAAAAATCAAATTTTGCCCTTATATCTGAACTGAAATCTTCATTGCTTACATCTGAAACTATGTGCGAATTTTAGAGAATTGTGGATTTTAGGGTTGCACATTTGAGGGAGTCCACTGTATTTGATATAAAATTATAAAATAAACAAAAATAATAGTCTTGAAACTAAATCAGTGGGGCGTTATTGCATTTGTATAAACTTGTCTTTTTCCTTAACGTTCAGCAACAGTTGGCCCCATTAATAACCCGTTTCCATGTTAGCAGGTGTATTTGTGTGCTTAATCTTCAGGACCGTCAAATGTTTCCATTTACCTGTGGATTCTATATTCTCCGAATACCTGCCAAGAAAGATACACGATCGCAAAATGTTCCATTTTAGATAGGTTTCTAGTTTTAGGAACTATAAATATGTAACGTTGTTTTCGTGTAATCCTGATTTTCTTTACCTTTTAAGACAAGTCACCTTCATAGAATTCATTGCAATATATTTATATTCTTCACAAGAACACTATAGAGAAAATATATTATAATAAATACAGAGGATACAGTCAAAATCAGATATGTTTATGTTAAAAATTTGCCGAAAACATAAAAGGGCCCTCGCAAAAGACATGACTTTGAATTTTACCCATTTAAGAAAAACACTTGTCTAAAATGACATTTTCATGGGTTTTTTGTCATTCGGATTTAGTAGTTTCGAGTGTTGTTGATTGCACAATTCAGAAACCCAGATACTCTGTTTGAGGGGGGGGGGATATCCAGAGCATCCACATGTCTATGCCACTGATTACATTATTTAATACCAGTGTAAGTTATATTAAATGATACAGGTTGTTTCAGCAATAAACATTTACATTAGATAAAAAAATTCTGAAATCCGAAGAATTCCTTACTGAACACATTTACATATTAAAATTCCATAGGCACAATAAAATTTTATTTTCTCTCTATTCTTTTCTAAACGTATCATGGTTTCCTAAGATACTATAAAGCTGCGGAATTTTCTCCCCCAATTCACTTTATATTTTATTTATAATAAGTTATTTATTTTTAAAATGTTGCTGTTTATTTTATGTACAATTTAATCTTTATACTGTTAGGAAAAATATCTGACATACCTTTGATTCCGCTAACTTCACATAATTGGGATTCTACTGCAGTTTTTAATAGTATGGTATATATTTTATTAATATTTTCCATTGATTTTAAATTTTCGTGGTAATTTTTTTAATTAAATGTAAAAACTGATATTCATTTTATTTTCTTGCAGATGCATAAAGCTATTAATCTAATGCATCACAACACTCAAACTAACTTCAATGTGTAAAACAAATGCAGCAAAATATTTCTTAACAGAACTTTCTGAAAAAGCAGCTTCTAACTCACAGATAGGAAAACCCTTTATTTGTGAGTTATGCAAGAATTTCTGGCTAAACAGTCTTTTTTGTGTGAGGTATGCAGCAAAGAATTCTCTCAGAAGAGCCATTTAAGTGTCCATCTGTTAACTCATACTGGTGAGAAACCTTTTGAATGTGAAGTATGCAACAAGAAATTCTCTCAAAAGAGCAATTTACGCAGCCATCTGTTAGTTCATACTGGTGAGAAACCGTTTGTGTGTGATATCTGCAACAAGAAATTCTCTCGAAATGTAGATTTAAAGAAGCATGTGTTAATTCATACTGGTGAGAAACCTTTTGAGTGTGAGGTATGCAACAAAAAATTCTTTCACAAGGACCATTTAAGCAGCCATCTGTTAGTTCATACTGTTGAGAAACCGTTTGTGTGTGATATCTGCAACAAGAAATTCTCTCGAAATGCAAATTTAAAAAAGCATTTGTTAATTCATACTGGTGAGAAACCTTTTGAGTGTGAGGTATGCAACAAGAAATTCTCCCAAAAAGGCAGTTTAAGCAGCCATCTGTTAGTTCATACTGTTGAGAAATCGTTTGTGTGTGATATCTGCAAAAAGAAATTCTCTCGAAATGCAGATTTAAAGAAGCATATGTTAATTCATACTGTTGAGAAATCATTTGTGTGTGATATCTGCAAAAAGAAATTCTCTCGAAATGCAGATTTAAAGAAGCATATGTTAATTCATACTGGTGAGAAACCTTTTGAATGTGAAGTATGCAACAAGAAATTCTCTCACAAGGGCCATTTTAACAGCCATCTGTTAACTCAGACTGGTGAGAAACCTTTTGAATGTGAGGTATGCAACAAGAAATTCTCTCAAAAGGGCAATTTATGCAGCCATCTGTTAGTTCATACTGGTGAGAAACCGTTTGTGTGTGATATCTGCAACAAGAAATTCTCTCGAAATGTAGATTTAAAGAAGCATGTGTTAATTCATACTGTTGAGAAATCATTTGTGTGTGATATCTGCAAAAAGAAATTCTCTCGAAATGCAGATTTAAAGAAGCATATGTTAATTCATACTGGTGAGAAACCTTTTGAATGTGAAGTATGCAACAAGAAATTCTCTCACAAGGGCCATTTTAACAGCCATCTGTTAACTCATACTGGTGAGAAACCTTTTGAATGTGAAGTATGCAACAAGAAATTCTCTCAAAAGAGCAATTTATGCAGCCATCTGTTAGTTCATACTGGTGAGAAACCGTTTGTGTGTGATATCTGCAACAAGAAATTCTCTCGAAATGTAAATTTAAAGAAGCATGTGTTAATTCATACTGGTGAGAAACCTTTTGAGTGTGAGGTATGCAACAAGAAATTCTTTCACAAGGACCATTTAAGCAGCCATCTGTTAGTTCATACTGTTGAGAAACCGTTTGTGTGTGATATCTGCAACAAGAAATTCTCTCGAAATGCAAATTTAAAAAAGCATTTGTTAATTCATATTGGTGAGAAACCTTTTGAGTGTGAGGTATGCAACAAGAAATTCTCCCAAAAAGGCAGTTTAAGCAGCCATCTGTTAGTTCATACTGTTGAGAAATAGTTTGTGTGTGATATCTGCAAAAAGAAATTATCTCGAAATGCAGATTTAAAGAAGCATATGTTAATTCATACTGTTGAGAAATCATTTGTGTGTGATATCTGCAAAAAGAAATTCTCTCGAAATGCAGATTTAAAGAAGCATATGTTAATTCATACTGGTGAGAAACCTTTTGAATGTGAAGTATGCAACAAGAAATTCTCTCACAAGGGCCATTTTAACAGCCATCTGTTAACTCATACTGGTGAGAAACCTTTTGAATGTGAGGTATGCAACAAGAAATTCTCTCAAAAGGGCAACTTGAGTACCCATCTATTAACTCATACTGGTGAGAAACGATTTGTGTGTGAGATATGCTGCAAGAAATATTCTAAAAACCAGGATTTAACCAGGCATATCTTAAAACACACTGGTGAAAAATCTTGTATGCGAACTATGAAACAATAAATTCTCGCAAACGTGTGAATCAAGCAATCATCCTGTCAATTCATAGTGGGGAGAAACCTTTTATGTGTTGATATGCAACTAGAATTTTTCTCAGAAGTATGGTTTAATTCATATTGAAGAAAAACATTTTGTGTGAGAGATATGTGTTTTTTAAAAAGATTTGTGGATCTGTTCATCTGTTAATGTTATAACGACGAGAAATATGTTATGAAAGATAAAAAAAATGAACTCCAAAAAAGCTATCTAAAAGCTACATTTTGCTCCTAAAATTTGTTAATTGCAGATAACTAATCGTACCGTACTCCAGAAATACAGAAATAATTCTTTCCATTTATTATAATGCAAAAAAAAACTGTGACACACAAAAATTTGCCTATTAAACCAGTAAATCAGCACATCAATTACTATACCATAAGCCATGGCAAACACAATTTTATTTTTATCATTCTTTATGTTACCTGAAAAATATTACATATCTCTGTTTTTACACTTATAAGCTCTTGATACAATTTAAGTGAAAAAAAAACCTTTGTTATACCTGATTTCCCACAATAAAGTTCTTTGATGGTAAAATAGATTTTCTAGATCAATATTTAAGCTGAAAATAGAAATTTTTGAAAGGGAATGGTCCCCAGACTTACCCATAATATTGAAAAAAAATATGCGTGTGTGTGTTTCATACATTAGTTGATAATTTAAATAATAATAACTGTCTGATGAATTTTTAAGGAATGAGTAAAGGTTGGTAAAAGTGTTTTTAAGTTTTGCTTATCTCATCAGAATTTAAAAAAATATCCTTAATGTTATGTCATTTCTGATAGCTTAAGTAATTTTTTCAGTTCCTTAATCACTTATTCTGGTTATTATTTTATAAAGGAATAGCAGTGTGGTCTGATTTTTAAATGGCAGTAAATACTGTAGACTCCCTTAATCCTTTATCTACCCGACGGTACTTATAAGTATCATTAAAAGAACTTACTATAAAATTCTTTTAATAGTATATTACTATAGTTATAATTATTATAGTTGAAATACTGTTGAGTTACAGATACATTACTTTATCTTGTTCTAAAAGCATTATTGGTTACACAAAACAAAAAAAAAATTAACCTTTTCAAGGTTATGAGTGCGTATTCGCGCGCAGAATGTTGCTCTTCTAAATCGTTATGGACGTTTATACGCGCTCAGAGTATTAATTTTCTAAATGGTTGAAACCGCGTTTACACGGTCAGCAATTGTTGCCTCGAAATGGTTAAAGGAACTTATTTGCATTTGTGCATTTCCCCCGTTTTTCGAGTCTGGGATTATAGAATAAGTATTAAATATTTAAAGAAAGCGCTTTTTCAAACATTTCTTTCTTCGACCGCACAATAGGTGTACTTAGATATACCATTTGTCAAGTTGCTTATTGTAGTCTAATGCTTTAGAGATTTGGTTAAAAGTGCTTAGAGAATGACGTTTTCTATAAATGGTTAAGAATGGCATTCTATTGCAAAATAAATACTAATGTAAATCCAAAACACATACAAGTGACGAGTTTTAGTTTCGTTGGGTGAAACTTGACGAATTCATAGAATGTTAGTGTTTACATATTTCATTTTATTATTCTTTTCCATAGGATTATATTTCACCATAATAACATATTTTTTAAACATTTGCATGCTGCGTTTATTAAATTTGTTATTTGGAGGAATACATTATTTTCTTTTCATGTTCTTTTTACAAATCATTTCAATGCTTTTCATTTAACTATAATACTAAATATTTAAATCTGTTTTTTATAGTATTATTATCATTATTATTATTATTTTACGTGAATCACCTTTGCTGTGAAATAACATGTAAAATAAATTATCACTAATTATTGTTAATGAATTTAAAGAAATATTACATGTTAAAAAATATTTTTTTATTTATAACTATCGTTCGAATTTCATTCGAATTCTGATGTAACTTTTAAATTATACTGTGAAAACGCATATAATGATTCTGAAGGGATTAGAAAAAGTACCGAAATAGATAGATTACCATTATATCTGGTTAAATTGTTAACCTTTTGCTACGCAGGGCAAATTCATTCCTTAAGTGTTGAAATTAATCACTGTTACCAGAATTTGAAGACAACTTTATTTGTAAATAAGAAAAAGCTATATTTCACGCATTAAATGAACCGTAATTTTTTTACCGAAATTCCAATGTCAATGTAGCGTTTGGAAATTAAAATTTAGTGATTTCATAGATATACCACCGTGCCGCAAGATGTTAGATTTTAATCGGTTTCTCCCCATATAACGTAACATTTAAAAATCATTACCGAAGAAAAGTAAAATACTTAAAAGCGGAGGAAAAAAAGATAAACAAATATTTATTCCAAATCAGATTTTTAAATATTTCTCAAAAAATATAACGTTCAAATAGAAATAGTTTAAATATTTAAATCAATATACGACCAAGCATCAACATTTCAAAGGTTCAACATAAAGACACAATACATATAGCTTACAATAGCACAAAAAATAAAAATAGATATTGCTACTTAATTATGTCTTTTTTTGATTAAAGAGTTCAGTTCCTTACAGGAATTCTCGCTCTCTCTCTCTGATGAAGCAACAGGACATATTTTTATATTTAGGAGCAGTGAATTTTCAGATTATTAATGTTTAGCTGCCTAAGATTTGAACAATATTTTTATTCGCCATCAAAGGTATTACGTTATTTGTGGTTCTCGGAGACTCTCTTATGTTTGCGCTGCATTAAAATTTAGGGGACTTCAGTTTTTAAAAAAATTCAATATAACAAAAATTATATGACATTGCTCACGAACACAAAATTTCATTGCGTTGTGACAATTTGATCATTTGTTATAACAAAAATTTTTGGATTCTACTATTCGGCTTTTATGAAAATTGGAGGAGGGACGGATATATAAAATAATAATAGCCTCTTGTACAGTTTTATGAGGAATATAATCATAGATATTATACTCCCCCTCCTGAGAAGAGGGACAATGGTAAATTAAAAGAAACTCATCCGATCTGATGTTTATACTCTTCGAAAACATCCTGATAAAATGTTACCGTCTAAAGCCGTTATAGATTTGGAGTTTGTAATCTCCCTCGCACACACACACAGCCGCCATCCCCTAAAAACAAGGGAGACTCAAGTTAAAAAATATATAAAAAATGCCTAGTTTTATATTCTAATTATCCGCACTTTACAAAATTTTATGATTTTTGCAATGCCAGGTGTAGAGATAACATTTAAAGCCCCCCCCCCCCGCGCCTTTCTGTCCCGAGAAAGTAAAGATTCCAAATTTCAAAAAATCACCTCAATCTAGTGTTTATATTCTACTTTGTTGTTTACGTACGTTATGTACGTTTATGTTCTATTTTGTTATCAGAGTTATATAAATACGTGATTTGTAAATAGGTACGCTTTTTTCCAGAAGGATTTTTTTCCACCTATCAGTGCATGCAGATTATTATAGCGTGAAACTAAATTATGAAAATTTTTGACAAAGATGTCAGTTGCTTTCATGATTTCTCTTTTTTTCTGTTCAAATAAAATTACATTTTTTTATGTATAGGAACAAGTAATTTTCAGATTTTAATACTAATGAAGTTTAAAAGTATTAAGTGACTGTTATTTCATAATACATTATTTAGCAAAGAATGGATCTTATAAACTATATGTAACTTAATATTTATGCGTGTTGGTCAATAAAAAAACTCACATTATGAAATTTTTATTAACTAATATTAAATTTAGAGATTACTTAAATTTTTAGATTCTCCAATTGTGAACTTTTATTTTCTCAATCATTAAAAAGCCTATTTGAATAAGATAAAAAGTCTAAAATTTTATTAATTTCATTGTCTGTTTTTTTTTCTAAGAAGATTTAAACTAACTTAAAATCAACAAGCATTAAAACAATTATTTGTTTCAAGGACTAATTGTATTATAAAGATATTATAATTAAAATATGAGTATATTATTAATATACAATAAATAAAAATAACAGTATATTATTAAAGATATAAAGATTGTCATTTTTCTACCCCCCCACCCAAAAAAAAAAAAAAAAAAAAAAAAAAAATTCATGCTATATTTTCTTCTGTTAAAGTCTTGTGAGATTTTAATGTTTAATAATTAAAGTATAGATATTTATAATATTTTGTTTTGGAATATTAAATATCACTTTAAGGATTCTTCTCTTTTAAAGTAATTTAATTTTGTTCTCACCATTCTATCAGTATAAAAATTTTATATGCAATAATAAAGGCATCAATTAGATTGTTGTTTTGATGGATGTCACACTAAGGGTTAGTATGTCCACCCCCACATCCCACACTGTATTTTCTTGTGATTATAATTAAATATATAATATTGGACTTTTGCTTACGAAATAGTTTTAATGTTATTAAAACATTTTGAAGAAAATCAGTTGTAATATTTCTAATAGTTATCTTGATATTTTTCTTACTATGAATAAACTGGGGGCTTCATTTTGAATAAAAATATTCCAGAATCTGAACAGCAACTTTCATAAAAAGCATACAAAAATAAATGACAAGATGCTTGTCACATGCTTATCTTACTACACATTTTTTGTTATGTACTTTTAGCTTGATGTTAAAAAAATAATTCAAAGTATCATTCACTATTTTATTGATTTCAATGAATGGAATAGTGCATAATTTTAATAATTTAATTTGTAATGGGTAATTTTTGTTACAGGTCTGATAAATGATAGAGGCAAGGGTACAACTACTACTTCATTATCCCGTCGATTAAAAAACTATCATCAAAATATAGAATTAAATGCCAATAATTGATGATCGTAAATGTCCCCATTCACTTGATATTTAACACGGTACACGTGTTTCACATCATCAAATGATTTTTAATTTCATTCTTTCTTTATTTTTTTATTAATGTTTTACTAACTTAATTGTACTAAATTGGATTGTTAATTGAATGTTTTAACGTCTTGTAAAGTTTTATTGTTTTAAAACTTTTAACATTTAGCACCTATTAAATATTAAATTTGTTTTGAATTATTATTAATATTATTTACTTAATTTATTAAGAATAGGAAGTTTCAGCTTATAATGTAGAATTTTTATACATGTTTTATTTTTAGTTCAAATTATTTCATATATAAAATGATATTCTATTGATTTCTTTTTGTTTGAGACTATAAAGTAAGTAAAAAATAAATGTCACCATATTTGATAATTACTTGAAAAAAAAATCGATTTTTTAGACATTGATAACAATATTATTGAGGAGGGGGGCGATGATGTTAAGAATGATGTCGAAAATTACAAAAAAGTTAATGATAAAGATCTATGAATCGTAAGTCAATTATTACAAAAAATAATTCAAAATATATAAAATCCACTGTCAATTTCAAAGAGTTTTTAAAAATTATAGAAAAAATGCATAACTAGACAATATGATTAACTATTTATAAAATTTATAAGAAATACAAGTGAAATTGAGTTCATGCTGAACATATGGACAGAAAAGAGGCAATAAATTCATTTTGATACCGATTGTAAATATGTTAAACAAGTAAGTAGAATTTTATGGGAGAAAAAAATAAATTTATTGGCATGTAAAGAAATAAATTTTGCATTTTTATCAATCTAAATATGGAAAATTCAGATTGTTTGTTTCTATGATTTACATGCTCACCTGCATATGTAATCTATATCTATGATGAAATATTCGAGTTCTGTAGTACTTAAGAATGTATAATTTGATAGTTTAATGTATGAATTTTTGTACTTTTTAAAGAAATGAAACTTGTGAATTCCCATACTTAATTCAAAATTAAAATTTAGGGCTATTTATTAAAAAATGGTTGTTTTATCAATGGTTGTTTTATTAATGGTTGTGTCTTCTTTTTGTTCTTAGATTCAAAGTTAGGTAAAACTGTTTTACTGAAGTCCCATAAGTCATTTCCTTGGATGAAAATGTCTACAATCTCTCCATATTGGTAATTTGAAAAAGTTTCTGTTATCATCCGAAACTAATTTTTTACTTTCTTCTATCTTAAATAGAAGAAAGTATTGTAATCGAAATTTTTTTCAATTTCCGGTTATCGACAGATTTACACAATTTAGAGACCAGAGATTCCAAGAAACATGTTTGTACAAAATGTCTGTGTGTCCGTATGTCGCCATTCTACCATCAAACAGTGTATGAAGATATGCATAGAGATGAACCAAATTTTTTGTGAATGTTTTTGGCTGAGATAAGGAGGTACTCTTTCAATTTTAAAATATTCTGCCAGAAAGGGGCGTTGCAATCGCCATTTTTGTGCCATATTTAATATTGTACCGACCAAAAGTGTATGAAGTTATGCATCGAATTGAACCGAATTTTTTGTGTAAGTGTATAGCTATAGTTAGTTCATCATCCCTGAATTAGAAAAAAAATCTGCTGGAAGGGAGTGCTGCAATAGCAATTTTTATGGCATTTTCAATATTGCACTCCCAAAAGTGTATGAAATTAGGCCTAGAATTGAACTAAAATTTTTGTGTATGATTAATTTCTGGTATGGCACTTAGGTACTCCCTGAATTTGAAAAAAAAATCTGCCCATCGGCTCGTGCAGTGACGGAAACTCGTTTTTACTCCAATTAATGTACTGAAGCAGAAATTTAAGATGAAAATCAAAGTTGGTGTAGCATTGAATTAAAATTATTAAAGCATTAACATGAGTAACTATTTTTTTAAATATTAAAATGTATGTATGAGATATATAAAAGTTTTGGGATTGGCACATCCAACTAGTTTCACTTAAGAAAATGTCATCAATCACAGAAGCAATTTCTTCCTCTAATAAACAGCTCTTAGATCCTCAAAATGGTGATAAGAAAAACGTTCCTCCCTTAATGCAGAAGAAAAAAAGTTTTATTTGTAAAGTATGTTCTAAAACATATTCTAAGAATAACTACCTAAGGAGTTGTCAACTACTATCTCTTATGTAACTACCTATCTCTCGAGTCATACAGGTGAAATTCCCTTTGTTTGTAAAATATGTTCCAAAGCATAATTATCAGTTAAGGAATCATCTCTTGATTCATGCAGGTGTAAAACCCTTTCTTTGTAAAATATGTTTCAAAAATTTTTCTCGTAATTATGATCTAAGAAGACATCTCTCGATTCATATAGGTGTAAAAACCTTTGTTTGTGAACTATGTTCTAAAGCATTTAATGATAAATGCAGTTTAAGAAAACATCTCTTGACGCATACAGGAAAAACTTTTTGTTTGTGAAATATGTTCCAAAGGATTTTCTCAGAAGAGTCATCTAACAAGACATCTGTTGACGCATACAGGAGAAAAACCCTTTGTTTGTGAAATATTTCCAAAAGGTTTTCTCAGAATAGTAATCTAAGAAATCATCTTTTGACACATGGAGGGAAAAAACCGCTTATTTGTGAAATACAAGTTTTAAAGGATTTTCTCGTACCCATTTCTAAGTACCCATCTCTTCACGCATAATAATACTGAAATAGAAAATGCTTTTGTTTGTGAAATATGTTCCACAACATTTTCTTATAATCAATATTTAATAACTCATCTTTTGAAGTATACAGGAAGAAAACCCTTTCTTTGTGAAATATGTTCCAAAGGATTTTCTGATAAAAGTAATTTAAGAACCCTTCTCTTAACACATACAGAAAAAAACCTTTTGTTTGTAAAATATGTTCCAAACGATTTTCCCAGAATAGTAATTTAAGAACCCATCTCTTGACGCGTACAAGAGAAAAACACTTTTTTGTGAAATATGTTTCAAAGGATTTTCTCAGAATAGCAGTCGAAGATGGAATCCTTTTGTTTGTGAACTACGTTCCAAAGAATCTTCTGATGCGTGTAACCTAAGATCCCATCACTTCATTCACTTTTGAGAAAGGAAATCTTATCTTTGTGAAATATCTTCCATAAGGTTACCTGAAAATTGTTATTTATGAAATATTTGTCTAAGGAAATAAACAATTCTTGAACATTCTCTACATTTTTATTTCCAAAATTGAGTATAAATCCTGTATTATATCTCATTGGATTTACATGCGCTTTTTATGTTTTTGTTTTTTAAATAAAATTTATGTAAAAACTTTTTGGTAGTTATTTTTTTATTTCACTATAAAATTATTTTACCGTAAAATAAGAAATTATTCTGACCTAAAATGTTAAATTGTACCTCAATATCTTATGCAATAGGAAAGACTTTATTGGATTTTACTTTACTTACTTTAGAAAAAATATGAGAAGTGTGCTAAAAATATGCTTGTATACAAAAAGTATATTTCTTTTTTGTTAAAATTTCACAAGCATTTGAATGAAACCTATCTCATTACCAGGGGTGGAGAAATGCTCCATTTTACTCGCCAGTAGTGAGTAAATTTTTATTTAGTCTTCAAAACCAACTTAAGTTGCATTTTGCTGGCTAATAAAATAAATCTTTGGCTGGTAAGATTTTATAATAATTACCCACCGTTGCTCATTATCATGTATTCTTTGCACTCATCATGAGCTAAGTAATTTTTTTAATATATAAATACTTAATTCAATATTTTTCAGCATGAATAGGATCAAATCTTGTGTGTTTGAAATTTTTGTCTATAAAACGTCTGATAATCTTGATTAAACTTTGTATCCTACCTTATTAAAGTACGAGAAGACCACTGGAATAGGCCTCATGGTTGAGAAAATTTTATAAGTGAGTCGTTTTGGTATCACGCGGGGTCATGGACTTTTAATAGAAATAAAGGTTCAAATAGTTATTAAGTAGTTGAAAAAGTCGGCAGTAAACGAAGTCACAAAGCTGACTACATTTCACCAGATTTGGCAGTAGAACCGATTTTTAATATTACCACTGCTGAAATGAATACTTGGCATCAGAGGAAATAAAATCTCTGAATTTGCACCAATATATAATTGTTAACCCGCCGAGAGTTTATTGTTTTGTCGAGGTGAATTTAAAGTTAATTTTGACTAACAAGGAAGGTCTCTATACTGGGCTTACGCAGAAACATTTGAATTTTTTTTTTAAATTAAACTACTTATGTATTTAATAAAGGATCAATCAAAGTTAGTGGCGGAATGACAATAGAATTTAAGTAAAAAATAAAAAACTTTCGAATATTTGGCGTGAATATTACGTGATTTGGCGAGCAGCACTTTTCCTCGCCAAAAGCAAACGATTTAAGGCAACTGAAAACAGCTAGATTTTTAGAATGCGTGTAAATATTATTTAATGAATTTAAACATAAACAACGAAAGAGTTTAATATATTATATACATATATATATATACACACACATATATATCTTGTATTGCGTATGTATATTGTTTGTTTCTGTAGTTTTTAATTTATCACTGGAAAAATATTTTTATATAAAAAAACATATTGAAAAAAACTATTTTCATATATTTAAGCGTATTAAAAATTAAAAGCCACGTGTTTCCATAGCAACGAAATTGAATTGGCAATGCTCAATTGGCTTGAAACAATTTTAATGAATTTAAATTATGAATTTTGTTTTAAATCGCAAATTTTGATGGTTAAATTTGAATATAAATACATATAAATATTGATATAAAAAAATACTTAATATAAACTAAAACTGGCCAAATTGAAGTTATTTAAATTATATTTACCTAAACAAGTTCAACATGAAACTTTTTTGTCCTTAAAACGTATTTGAAATGAAAAAGTATTTTTCAAACTGCATTCTATCGTCAACCGATGATAAATCGCTAAGTGGCGAAACTTTCATTATTTTTTTACGAACGCTGTATGGAGGTTCCGCTAAAAAAATTTATAAACGTATAAATCCTCATGAAAAGAACATTTTGTAATTTTTTCAGATTATTCGGATATGCCCGTATGGAGAGCTTCCTTGTAAGCTAAGCATAATCTTTCCTGCTGTTATGTTACAACGTGAGCAAATGTTTGTGCGTGTATGCAAATTTTATCTGAAAATTGTGCTAATGATTTTGGCTAAATTTTGTACCCTACCTTTTTGGAGTATGAGAAGCCTTAAATGTTCGAGAAATTTTGTTGAGTAGATCTTTTAAATGTCACTGCCAATCAATTGAAATAAAATATTGAAACGGTTTTAAGTTGTTGAACATTTTTTTAAATACAGTGGACTCTCTCTATTCTGAATACTCACCGGACCGACCTAAAGTGTTCAGATTATGGGGGTGTTCAGTATAGAGGGGGATTGGAAATGTACAACTACTACTACTACTATATAGGGTGACAGAGCCGGTAGTTGATCAAATAAGGTCGGTGTTAAGAGGGTTTATTATATTTCCTTTTTATTATTATAAAAATAAACATGATTTCTGCAAGCATTAACCCTTTAAGCGTGCTGCAGAATTTTGCATGCAAGTTAAACAATTCATAAAATAACAGCTATGGAAATTATAGATATGGAGATTTCCATTTTATAATCTTTGATATTTATTTATCATATGAAATTCAAAAAAATAACATATCAATTTTATGTTAAATAAACCTTTGAATGAAAAAATTATGTGACGGAAAAACCCAGTTATGTCACTTAGAGGGTTAATGAATATCCTATCATGGGCAAAAATGAAATCTAATGAAATAAATAGCAACAAAATTATAACCAAATAGTTTCTTTAGCAGACATTTTTCTTAGAAGTTGATCTATCAAAGAAATCAGTCTAAAGTTCCAAAATTAATCTTTGAAATATCATGCTTAAGCTGTGATTAAAAATATTTCATATAGAACTGTTATTTGAAATAAGAACGATGGAGGAGGATTATTTTAACTTACCGGAATTTTCTCCAACTAATCAAAAACTAAATTTTTATATTTTATAATTAAAAAAAGTCATAAAATAGCTTTTCTTACAGAAGACAGCTAACAGGAATGTGATAACAGGAGCTGTTATACTTGACTGAAGATTCTATCAAACAAATTGGAATTTCAAGTCCATACTTACAATCTAGCAGTGATTTTGACTGTTTGTTTTTTTAATCGAGTTTGTTGAACCTTTATAATCTTTTGTAACAGTTTCTCCGAATTTCCATGATCGGCATTTGAATTCAGATTGCAAACACGTGTCCAGTTTACAGAGAGATGAGATATAAATGGGGACCAAAAGTAGTGTTCATAATAGTGAGGTGTTCGGATTAGAGGGCGTTCAGAATATAGAGAGTTCATCTTTTGTTAAGTCTATGGAGTTTCGGCAGGACCGTCAAAATGTGCTCATAATACCGGGGTGTTCACGTTAGAGAGTGTCCAGATAGAGAGAGTCCACTGTAGTTGCTGTTTAACCGACTTCAAGGAGGAGGTTATGATTTCGATCTCTATGTATTTCTTGTTCACTCATAAATTCTTTAAATACGAACCGATTTTGATAATTCTTTTTTTTTGTTTGAAAATGTAAGATGCCTACATGGTCCCATTTCAATTTTATCAGATTTTTGGGATTAGAACTTTTTAAAAATAAAAACATTAAAATTCCAATTCTTTTTGAAGCAGTCATCCAATTAAAAGCATTCATTTTTCAGGTAATCGTAGGCTTTCATGTCGAGCACACAAGTCAGATGTGTGTGTGTACAATAAATAAATAAATTTTCCCATGTGGTCCCATTTTAATTTTATTAAATTCTGATGATTAGATTTTTTTAATGAAAAATTACTGATTTGATAAAAAAAATGACGATTTGTCGCAAATTATCTTTCATTGTTGCAACCGTTTTCAAATCATAAACATATTAAAACTATGCATTCACATGCGTTAGCGGCAAGTTGTTGCCAAGCTTGATTCTTTTTTTGAAGTCGGTTAGCATTTTTTTAAAGCATATTTTATTACGAAATTGTACAGAGCAGCCGTAAATATATCGTGATGAAAAGAGGAGGTGGGTGACGGTTTGTTTTTATGCATTGCTGAACTGAAAGTAAACTTCGCAGGAAAGAATTGTAACTTATCCACCCTTTATCTACCCCAAATGGGATTTTTTATGTGCTTTTATTTGTTTCTGTTCATAACAGTGGTGTAGTCCTAAAGACAACAGAGGGTATACGCTCAAGCCAGAGGGTATACACTAGAGTATGTATAATATAGCTTTGTTAGGAAACAGAGGGTATACGGTGTTCCTTAAAAAAATCCAGAGTGTATACGGCTTATACACCCGTATATCCTTCACTACACCCCTGGTTTATAATGCATTATACATTATTGTTTTTCTAACGTTACAGGTTTTTGAAACTGATTGGTGTTTTGTGCAAATGTTAAAATGCGTATGTTGCTTAACATTTTGTGAGTGTGTGTTTGTGAAGTGGCTTTGTTGAGGGTTCATGAATAAGTTGTGACACAGATTTTACAGAAAAAAACATATTTTAACAAACTTTAAAATGAACGATTATTATTATGATAACAACAATGTGACCCTCAAAATTAAGATGATTTTAAGTGTTATTTTTTAGAAACACATATAATAGTAAAGTCTACTTAAGTTCATCAAAAAAGGCTTGAATTGAAAAAAAAATCCCTTATTACGTTGGCTGCCGCTTATATGAAGATGTGATGATAGTTAATGCTGCACTGTAGAAGCGGGTTTTTCCCAGAAGCCGATTTACTTTTTATAACAAAGAATCAGTGAAAGATTTTCCCGCGCCAGCGCGTAACTGTCTATTGGGCATCACCCTACATCACGCGCTGACGCATGAGTGCCCACTTAACGTTGGCGCCATATCACGCGCTTTCGCGTGAGCGGTAGCGAACATGTTAAAATGCTGCGCAAAGTGTTATCAACACTATAATGGTTACATCTCCATCGATTTAAAAACTTGATCTATGTTGTAGTCTTTCCCACGTGTCCCATGACAATCCAATCTCGAAATTTACTTATTTTAAAGTAATTTTCTTCAACCTATCTAAAGGCAGAATTATCGGTGATTAAAGATGGCACAAAAAAACTGTTAGAAATGAGTGATATTTGGAGCCCAGATTTATGTGGTACACTTGGCAATGTTGTATATGTATGATGTTGAACAGAGGGTAGTACTTTGTTTTTTGTCATTCTAGCTTTGCTTATAATCATTAGAAAATCGATGTTTCCATTTGCATTTGCAAGGCTTCCTGCAAGAGGCTACTTCAATCACGCGAAAAGACCTTCTCGCTAATGGTAATCCTATAGCAGAAAATTTTAATGATATCTTGTTTGCATTTTAATATTTTTAAAAATTTCTTTCCTTTTTTTCCATTTAAAGTTGGTTTGTACAAAGATAAGATATTTTTTTTTTTTTTAAATTTTGTTTGTAGTTTTTTATAATCATAATTTCACTTTCAAAACCGGTTCTGAAAGTGGTAGTGTTTAAATTAAAAGTATCTGAACACATATTCAACAAAATACAAAACGGTGATTTAAAGATAAATCTGAGTTATCCAAAGCGGAATAAAAAAAAAAAAAAAAAAAAAAAAAAAAAAAAAAAAAAAAAAAACATAGATGGAAACATTTACGCATTTTTCCTACCACAAAAATTTTATAGTAAATAGTGTCTTATTTCATCGTCGTAATCTGATGATTAAACAAATGGAAAATCTCTGTACAATTTTAATGGAAGCAAAAATGCGTAAAAGTTGCCAGCTATGCATTTAAATATATTGAAATGCAAAAGAGTTATCTTTAAATGTTTCATTCAATGGATTAATATGAACAAACGCATGTTTTCTCCTGACTGAAATAGCCACTTAAGTATATCTGTCTTAAAGACTGAGATTTAAATGAAGCAGAAGAAATCGTAAAAAAGATGTAGCAAAAAAAACCGCTTAAAAATATTCAGTGTACTGCATGCCAATGGAAAATGCATGCGTACCTTTGTCAATTATCTGAACATCAGCATATTGTATTAGGAAAATGTATGTACCTACATAGAAATAAATTGAAAAAAAATTTTGCGAAAAGACAATAACAAGAAAATGAAAAAAGATTTTAAACCATGTTTACTGAGAGTAGGAGATTGTTGGAAACAAGTTGGAAATTGCACGTGAAGCGTAGCAAATGAGGGGCGTTCGTATGATAGCGAAGTTTTAAAAATATCAATCTCATAAAATTGTAAATACTTAATTACATTTAAAATGGGCACCAAACAATGTTCTTCCTATACCATTATGTAATGGAATACTTTCGTGTGGCCTTGTAAATCTATAACAAATGTTCTTTGCACAACAGATTATGGAAAATGTTTATTATAATATGCACTTTATAGATGCATATTATTTTTTTGTGTGTTCGAATGGGTGTAACACCTTTAAAATGCATTTGAAACATTTTCCCCCATTGACCGCAAAGTAACGGAATACTTTTGATTGTCCCTGTAATTGAACTATACATGATTTTGATAAAATTCGAAATAACTCGACAAAATTATGTAACAAATATGTATTATAAATTCCGAACGATTCAGTTGGATAGTTTTTGCGTTGTTATATGCGGACAGACAGACGGACGGACCGAGCGACTACTATAGATGCTACGTATTTACATAATTACTAACGCACCTAAAAAAGGACTTTTGTGAATAGGTTGGGGGAGGGAATGTAGATTATTAATTAAATATCGTCACAACAAATTCACAAATAAAGTAAAAAAATAAAGATTTTTTAAAATTTGAAATTTTATGAAATTTGCTGTCAGTTGAAACAGATCTTCATGATATAAGGGAAGGGCAAGGGGAGGCAACAGATTTTGACAGTAGGGGATAATTTTGGGGGTAAGATATTTATTAATTGTTACATATATACATTGTTACAAACATATACTCATTTATTTCATATCATTATCTATTCCTTAAATAAGTCAGACAATAAATTAATTTAAAAATAAAGAATTATCAAGATTAAACAAACTCGATTGTTATCAGATGAGATAAATAAGTTGGAAGTAATTTCAAGGGGAAAGATTTAGATGAGAGATTATTTATTTTTAAAATACTTTTTAATTTACGAATTAAAAGAAAGATTTCAAATTGTGTGTGTGCTTAAGAATTGTGGAGTTTAGGGAGAGAATTCGGATGATTCATTTATATGTGCATTCGTAATTATATAAACAATGAACATCTATAGCCGTCGTTCAGTCCATCTGTCTGCACATAATAGAGCAAAAACTACCCAACTGAATAGCCTGAAACGTAAAATATATAATTGTTGTATAATTTTGTTGAGTCATTTTAAATTTCATGAAAATCGGATGCATAGTTTAATCACGGGGACAATCAAAATCGTTCTGTTACATTACGATCAATGGAAAAAAATAGAAGAAAGGGAACTTTAATGTTCTTATACTCTTTGGAACATAATAGAATTGATATGTATCTAAGAAGTATATACTAAAAATACATTCTGCACAATCTGTTGTGCTAAGAATATTAATTTACACGGCGGCGCAAAAGTATTCTCTTACAAAATCGTATAGGAAGAGGGGTGAACAATGTTTGGAGTACGTTTTAATACTATTAAACTATTTCACATTTTATGAAATTCATATAAGGTGCTGAAGTTTACTATCAGTTACTTCCTGTGTAATAGAAAGCAGATAGTATTTACAAGGACACACAATCCGATGTGCTATATATTATTACATCAAAATCTGAATATTTAGAAAACATTGTTATAGTACGAAAGCACCTCATTTGCTACGTTTCCGATATACTATTACACCAAAATCTGAATATTTTAAAAACATTGCTACAGTATGAACGTTCTTCATTTGCTATGGTTCACGTGCAATTTCAAACTTATGCAGGAATCGGGTGAAAAGCCGAAGATTCTCATTTTTGTATTAAACTTCTTTACTTCTACATTAAAGATAACAAGTAAGAAAAATCATGCGTTAAGCATAGATTATGAAACATTTTCCAACACTTCCTTGAAATCATTAACAACACTTCATTATCTAGGGAAATAAGGTGTTACTGTCTATAGACAAATATGTAATCCAATACTTTTGAACAACCCTGTATTTGATCTGTCGGTTGATTTATATATTATATAATGAAGGAATTTAGTTTAGCAAGAAAATGCATAGCTGGTTGAAATGTTTCTTTCGGAAATTTATACTAACATATGGAAATATACTTGAATATTTTTTGTTCAGCCCTGTAGTTTACCTAATTCCTTTATTACTCGAAAGTATTTCATTAAAATTTAATTTAAACAAAACACTTAAATCACATTTCCAGAAATTATCATCTATAGACGACTTGTATCCAGTTCTTTGCGTGACTCTATATATCATTTTATCTATAATCTACAAAAATTTCTCTGTAAACTGAATGCAGTTCAACGTGCTATGCATAATCTATTTTAAAACTACCTTGAAGTAAATTACGCTCATAAACGGTAACATTTACGAGCCCTTTGTGTAATCCTGTATATCTGAAATGTGTAACTATTAGTATTTATACACACCATTTAATGCGCATACATATAGTGAAATCAAAAAGTGTGTATTATAGTTAAAAATACATTTAGTTTGTTCAACAGTCACCATCAATAATAAAACAGTAATTCGGATAGAATATACTATTTCAAATTTTTTTGTGTCTCTGTAAATGCTATGTATTATGATTGAAATAACTCATATTAAGCTTCAGTGACTATATCAACTTGTTTATACATGCAGTCGTTTATCATAATTCAAATATGCCGCAAACAATTCTCCCCTTTATTATGCAATGGAATTCTTTGTCTGGCCCTGTAAATGAATAATAACTATTCTTTTCACGGCATATTTCACAGAATACATATTTTAGTGAACTATGCAGTTGCATATAATTTTCAATACATCTGACCAGGTGTAACAACTTTAAAATTCATTTGAAGCAATTTTCCCCTGTAGGCCGTAACATATCGGAAAATTTTTGACTCTCCCTGTAAATAAAGTAATTACTATAAAAGCTTCATTTTCAATACTGTTTGTACTAGAGTAAACGTCAATAACGTCAAAAATTTCATGCTAATACGAGTATATTTACGAGAGTTACAGCGTGGACAGACGGCCAGACAAACCGAGTAAAGCATAAACATTTTTCAACTTTGTTGGAAAGTGTTAAAAATCGGTTTTGTAATAGTTTTTCTAAATCTCGATTATTAGCTCCTCTTAAGTGGGACTTGTTGCGCTTAAGCTAGTTGGCAGCCCTCTCCACCTAACTGAAACTATAAGCTCCCCTTACAAATTAAATATTAAACTTTATTTGCTTTTGAAAAAGAGAATTTTTACAATCGCCACTATACGAAATAAAAAACATGTAACAAATACTTTGCAATCCCTGTTCTATAGAAAACATGTTTCAGAAAGTCTCAGAAATTCGTACTCGTTTCATTCCAGAATATTTCTTCAAATATTACAAAGTAAAATCACAAACGATTTTCCACATAGACCATATTATAACATAAAATTGCTTTGAGCGTCGGTACTTCGTGTCAATCCCATCGACCCATTTCGCCAAATTATAGAAATCGACAAATTGTAACCCAAATTCTATAAACTGATGTAATTTTTATGTTAAATAACGGAAGAATAAATAAATTAGCAGAACATAATCAGAAATACAAATGAAAAATTTAATTAAAAATTACTTGATGACATAACAAACACGTGTAACGTAGTTAATGTCAAGTGAATGTGACTGTTACAATCATCCATTATTTTCATGCAATCTTGTAGTTTGGCGATAGTTTTTTGGTCGACGGGATAAACAAGTAGTACCTGAGCGTCTTTCTGAAGAAAATACAAATACTACAGTCAATCAGGGTAACTTAGGACCAAGAGAGAGAAAAAAAATTAAAATCTGCTCCATCTCTTGAGTTGACGGCAAAAGTTTTAGTCTAAAAAATATAGACAGATGCACTAGTGTGTGTTTGGCACCTCATCGGAAAGAATTGGTGAAGATGGCAGAATGGATCAAAGTTTTGAAAAAGTGGAGCAAATTTACCCTGATTGACTATAACATAATTAATTTTCGAATGATTATAACAGAATTCATATTCAGTTATATCGAAGTCAAACAATTTTTAGCTATGATGGAGAGTTTGAGAGATTGAATTAGCTGTGGTAAGCAAATATATCATTCATTTTTCCGATGTTTATTGACATTTAAAACTCACACCAGACTCTTATTCCTATACGAATAAACAAATAAAAACACGCGATTTTGAAGTTAAGGAACTTAATAGATTACTACAGGTATCAGTAATAATGTAGCGACGTTTATTTTCCTGATCTGAAAAATGGAAAGTGAATCACAGTTCAATTCAGTCTTGTAGCGGAGAGTGAATGGAACGGGACAAGAACATTTGAGTTTTAGCGGATAGCGAGTGGAATGGGACATTGGCATTATCCGGTTTGGCGTCCTCCGGTCCTGGTAGCACGCTTTTGGCGAGAATGCAGATTGACTGAAGAACTCAGTGGAACTTTTCAATCACTTGCTGCAAGACTTCGTCCATGAAGCGTCGTGTTGTTAAAGACCATGGATCGGCCATCTAATATAATATTTAATATGTTTTATTTACAATATGTTCTGTTATTTATACAATTGAGTTTTTATATGTTTAATAAAGATTTATTTTGTTACAAAGGAAATGAGTAATCACAGCTCACCTACAATTCACAACAATGACAAGACAATTAAATTAGAATACTTTCTTTTAATATGATCCTGGCGAGAAATGCATAATTTTAAAATACTTTTACCATCCTTTACTTATATTTAAAATGTCATCAGACAGTTATTATTTTTTAAATTAACGACTAATGTATCAAACACCATACCACACTATTTTTTTTCAATATTCTGGTTAAGTCAAAGGATTATTTCCTTTTCAAAACAAATATTCTCAGCTTAAATGTTGATAAAAAAAATCAATTTTACTAACAAAGAACTTTATTGTGAGAAATTAGGTTTAACAAAGGTGTTTTTTTCACTTAAATACTACCAGTAGATATAAAATGTTACAAGTTTATAAGTGAAAAAAAAAAAAAAAAAAAAAAAAAAACAGAGATATGTAAAAATTTTTACATGTTATAAAGAATGATAGAAATAAAATTGTGTTTGCCATGTCTCATGGTATAGTTCCTTATGTGGTGATATACTGTTTCAAATTTTTGTGTGTCACTGTTCCTTTTGTGCATTGTAATAAATTGAAAGAATCGTTTATTTATTTCTGGAGTATGCTACGATTAGTTATCTGCAATTAACAAATTTTAGGAGCAAAGTTTAACACTCCAGTATGAATTAACAGATGCTTCGTTATACATGTCTTTTGGAAGAATATCTTGACACATCTCTCTCACACAAAAGGTTTGTCTTCAGAATGAACTAAAAGATGTTTGCTTAAAGCATACTTCCGAGTAAATTTCTTGTTGCATAACTCGCATTCAAAAGTTTTCTCACCAGTGTGAGTTAGCATATGACTGCTTAAACTACTCTTTAGAGAAAATTTCTTGTTACATACCTCACATACAAACGGTTTCTCACCACTATGAGTTAACATATGGCTGCTTAAATTGCTCTTTCGCGAGAATTTCTTGTTGCATACCTCACATTCAAAAGGTTTCTCACCAGTATGAGTTAACAGATGCTTCCTAAAATCTCCCATATGTGAGAATTTCATTTTACATACCTCACATACGAAAGGTTTCTCATCACTATGATTTAACAGATGCCCGCGTAAATCTGTCTTTCGAGAGAATTTCTTGTTGCATATATGACACTCAATCGGTTTCTCACCAGTGTGAGTTAAGAGATGGCTGATTAAATTGCCCTTTTGAGAGAATTTCTTGTTGCAAACCTCACATTAAAATGGTTTCTCAGCAGAATGATTTAACAGATGGCTATTTAATCTGTCCTTTCGAGAGAATTTCTTGTTGCATATATCACACATAAACGGTTTCTCACCAGTATGAGTTAACAAATGTTTGCCTAAATGGCCCTTTTCAGAGAATTTCTTATTGCATATCTCACATTCAAAAGGTTTCTCACCAGTATGAATTAACAGATGTCTTTTTAATATGCTCTTTTGAGAGAATTTCTTGTTGCATACCTCACATTCAAAAGGTTTCTCACCAGTATGAGTTAACAGATGGCTGCTTAAATAGCCCTTACGAGAGAATGTTTTGTGACATATATCACACACAAACGGTTTTTCACCAGTATGAGTTAACAGATGTCGGCTTAAATTATTCTTTAGAGAGAATTTCTTGTTGCAGATATCACACACAAACGGTTTCTCACCAATATGAGTTAACAGATGATTGCTTAAATCACTTTTTCGAGAGAATTTCTTATTGCATAACTCACATTCAAAAGATTTCTCACCAGTATGATTTAACAGATGGTTTCTTAAATCGATCCTTTGAGAGAATTTCTTGTTGCATACCTCACATTCAAAAGGTTTCTCACCAGTATGAGTTAACAGATGGCTGCTTAAATGTCCCTTTTGAGAGAATTTCTTGTTGCAAACCTCACATTGAAATGGTTTCTTAGCAGAATGACTTAACAGATGGCTGCTTAAATTATTCTTTTGAGAGAATTTCTTGTTGCAGATATCACACACAAACGGTTTCTCACCAGTATGAGTTAACAGATGATTGCTTAAATCTCTTTTTCGAGAGAATTTCTTATTGCATACCTCACATTCAAAAGGTTTCTCACCAGTATGAGTTAACAGATGGCTGCTTAAATGTCCCTTTTGAGAGAATTTCTTGTTGCAAACCTCACATTGAAATGGTTTCTTAGCAGAATGACTTAACAGATGGCTGCTTAAATAGCTCTTGTGACAGAATCTCTTTTTGCATATATCGCACACAAACGGTTTCTCACCACTATGAGTTAACAGATGGTTGTTTAAATGGCTCTTTTTAGAGAATTCTTTATTGCATGCCTCACACAAAAAAGTCTGTTTTTGGAGAAATTCGTCCATAGCTCACAAATAAAAGGTTATCCAGGCTTTGATTTAGAAGCTGCTTTTTTCAAAAAGTTCTGATAAGAAATATTTTGCTGCACTTGTTTTAAACATTGAAGATATTTTGAGTGATGTGATATGTTAAATTAATGATTTTATGCATCTGCAATTAAATAAAATAAACTAGTATCAGTTTTTACATATCCTTAAAAAAATTAAATAAATTTATCACGAAAATTTATTATCAATATAGAAAGAATTTGTAATGAAATTCTCACCATAGTATTAAAAACTGCAGTAGAATCCCATTTATCTGAAGTCAGCGGAATCAAAGTTGTGTCAGATGCCTTTCCTAACAGTATAAAGATTATATTGTAAATAAAATATAAATAGCAACATTTTAAAAATAAATAACTTATTATAAATACAATATAAGAAAAACTTAAGGGTATAATTCCATCTAATGATCTTTTATAACTAGTTCTATCTAAATTATAAAGGAACGAAGATACATTTTACAAAGAATAGAAAGGTAATAAATTGTTTTTGTGGCGGTGGAATTTTAGTATGTAAATGTGTTTAGTAAGAAATTCTCCGGATTACAAATTTTATTTAATCTAATATTAATGCTTATTGTTGAAACATTCTGCGTCATTTAATATAATTTATAATGTACATAAATAATGTAATCAGTGGCATTGCCAAGTGGATATCATGGACACCCCCCCCCTCCTTAAACGGAGTATCTGGGCTTATGAATCACACAATCAACAACCTTCAAAACTACTAAATCGGAATCATAAAGAAGCCATGAAAAATTACATTTTAGACAGTTGTTGAATGGTATAATCTTAAACGGAATAATTCAAAGTTACATCTCTTGCCTAGGCTATATACTTTTCTGTTGAAAGTATATTTCCATCATAAATATATTCCGTTTTAACTGTATCACCTATTATAACGTTTCACTCTGTAGTGTACCTGTGAAGAATTTAAATATATTACAATGGAATCTGTGAATGTGATCTATCTTAGAAATAACGAAAATCAGTATTACTGAAAAAATAAATTGGAAAGCCCTCGGTCCGTTCGTTCATATCATGAACTTTTCTTCCATCACCTCAGTTTCTCTTACCCCCCCCCCCCCCCAAAGAGCAGTTTTCAAAAAAAATTGCAATTGTATTGCTCTATCATCACAGATCAGATTTTTTATAATGATGCCCTCTGTTGAATATTAGTCATTATGTTTGAAAATTTTAAAGAGAGGGGAATGTTTCATATTGCTGAGACGTGATTGTTGGAAATCTGGAGGGGGGGGGAGGGACAATTTTCTAAATTTAGCTTTCATCCCTCATGTGATATATCATTGCAAAGTTTTCTGACCATTATTTCAAATTATATTCCTCCAGCGTTTCTGAGGTATTTCGCCATTTCTCAGCATCAAGTTTACGTAGAAGCGAGAAATACAAGATAGGACACTAAAAAATAGTTAAACATAGGTACTTCAATTATTTTAGAGCTATTTTGTCTATTATGTCGACAACATTGATTTTGACCAGGATAATGAAAGATTATATTAATAAAACAACAATTATAGATGTTTGTTTAGATATTAAAAATATTTTTTTTAATTTTTGCAAGATGTACTTCGTCTCATTCAACATTTCTTTAGAGAAACCAACCAGATTAGCGGGCAAATTCTGCTAGTACTACATATTTACATTCTTAAAACTTGAAATCTATTTAAAATGGAACATTTTGAATGTGTGTTTACTTCTTGGCAAATTTTTGGTGAACACGGAATCACCCCTCAAATGGAAACATTTGACTGTTCTGAAGAATAAGTATACAAGTATACCTACTGAGATTGAAATGGGTTTTGATGGGTCCAACTGGCACTGACAGTTAAGGGAAAAGACCAGTTTATGCAAATGCATCAACGGCCCACTGATTGAGTTTCGAGACTTTATCTTTGTTCATTTTATAATTTTATGTCAAACAATATTATAACTCAATGTGCTGGATAGAATTAATAAAACTAACTCTATCCACACGAAAATGCCTTTTAGAATTCTATAGAAAAGGCTTTATAGAACCCTATAGAATTATGGCCCGTTTTTCTATAAACTAGTTTAAAAGCTGTAGAAATACCTGTAGAAGTTTAATCGAAATACCTGTAGGGAAAAGTGTTTATTAGAAATTTCTGCTCTACAGACATTTCTATAGCTTTTAATCATATGGCTAATAGCTTTTAGCCATTATTGTACTGGGAACTAAACCGGCCTATAGGGGCGCTGCTCGCATTCTTCGATACAGGATAACTGTCCCTTTAATTTCCCCTTAACTAATGTTAAAGTCCCATTCAAACAATTCTTTATTATAAATGTATTTAAAAGTTTTAGATATTCAAATTCGTATAATATTTACACCGTCATATAAGACAGAAAACAAATGTAACAGGAAATCTGAAATTGTGCAAAAGAGTAATTATTCGGAACAAATTTAAAACAGATGTAATGCAACGAGCTTATACGGTGTTATCCTGAATGGAGAAGTTACATCTTTTCTCCACAAGATGGCGTATTCGAGCGCTTGAATAGCCAATAAAAATTATTATACAGAACTCTAAAAGCCATTTTCGTAAGGGTATTCTTAAACTCGTTATTTGTCAACTTTTATTGTCTCTTTTAAAATACCTCAAGAAATCTGAAATATGATTTATATTCTGTTTTAAAACATGCTGATGGTGTCTTTTTAGCTCAAAAAAAGTTTTCGTCAATCATTGAGCAAGAAATAAGAAACTAGCGCTTAAAGTTTGCAGACAAATTGAAAAGAGCCGATTTCCTTGCAACAGAAAACTTCGAGGTATATATTTCTTTAAATCCTACAGATTCTTTTTCAAGGTTGGCCATTCGATGTAGAGAGATCTTACGATAAATCTGAAGAATATTTCTAGAGAACAATGCATTTTTCTCGCTTGAATTCTTTTATTTTGAGCTTCGTTGATATTTAGAGAAAGATCAGAGAGACATTGGAAGTTTTCGTGGATTTTTACAAAATAATGGCAATTTTTGTCATTAATATTTTCAAGCGGAGCCATTTAGAAAAAATGGATTTTGTAGGACAGGTTTTTTATGTACAATAGACTCCCTCAAATCCGCACTCCTAAAATCCACAACTCTCTAAAATCTGCAAATAATTTAAGGATGTAAACAACGAAATATTGAACTACTAAGAATGTATTTATTAAAAATACAACACATTGTTCAATGGTACACAAAACAAGAATTTTAATATCAACTTGTACAATTAAAATAAAATAAAGATATCAACGTTTCGCATTTCGATTTTAATTTATTAGAAATATTATCTCTCAATCGAGAAGCAAACTTTATCCTTCCATTATCATATTTTCCTGAAGAAGGCGCAAAACGTTGATATTTTTATTTTATTTTATTTGTACAAGTTGATATTAAAATTCTTGTTTTGTGCATTATTGAGCAGTGTGTTGTATTTTTAATAAATACATTCTTAATTGTTAAATTTTATGGTGCAATTGTCCAGTATATATTTACGAAATATTCAGTTCAGATGTATGTGCAAAATTTGACTTTTCTAGTTTTATATAAATAATGCCATACATTTTTTAAATTTGTAATATTTGTTAAGATTATTGAATTCATTTTTTTTTTCATCAAGAAGGAATAATTTATTTTTGAAAAAAATCAAGATATTGCTGATACCAGTGACAATCATAATCTTACCAAATATAATTATGTGTTAATCAAGCTTTTTTAGTTATTAAGTCTGGGCTAAACCTAAAATAATTCTTCGTTATTTTATGATCCTTATGTGAATTAGTAATGTACCTTTATGAGGCAAGTTTCATTGAATAATTAAAGAAAAATACATTTCATCTTTATAATGAATATTTAACTGCACATTATTGATTATTAACTTGAGCTTTGCTTTTAAAATTTTAATCATTTAAAAAATTATTTAAATTTTTATTATTTTAGTTTATTATTTGTTTTAATATTTTAATACATTGAAAGCATTCATTATACATTTGATTTCATCATTAATTACATTCAAATTACTTTTGAAGAAATATAAACAAAACAATGACCACAAATCCGCAAAATTCTAAAATCCGCACAACATCTGGTCCCGAGCTGTGCAAATTTTAGGGAGTCCACTGTATTTATTTAGTACTATGGTTTTTATGCATTAATGCAGTTACAGATCTATGGGAAAATTCATAACTTTTCTACGATAACAAAAGAGTAGAATCCTTTGTTAAAGAAAATTTTGATACACATATTTTTTCGATGTAGAGAGATAAAACATCTCACAATAAATCTGAAAAATAATTCCGGAGATCAATTTTTCTTTATCGCTTGAATTCTTTTATTTTGAGTCTGGTTGATATTTACAGAAAGAACAGAAGGATATTGGAAGGTTTTGATGTTCACCTGGGATTTTACAAAATAATGGCAAATTTTGTCATTAGATTTTTCAACCGGAGCCATTTTTAAATAAATAAATGGAATTTGAAGGACAGATATTTTAATGTATTTATTTAATACTGTAGTTTTTATTCATTAATGCAGTTACAGAACTATGGGAAAATTTATAATTTTAGTATGAATTTAAAATAATACGAAACACATCGGAAGCATTTTTTATACTGAATACACTACAGCATAAAACTAAGGGCCTCCCCCCCTTAAAGCATCGAATGTCTCCCAGAACATTTAAGATTTTATGCTTATGAATCGCCTAGAAGTGCTACCTCTCCGGAATTTCAAAATATTCTTTTCTGAGTTTCAAAAATCGCTCCCGCAGAAAAATGTCTCAGTCATCTTAAATGACAAGAATTGTGACTTGTGAATGGCCAATTTAACCCTTTCGGGTCCAATATATATATATATTTTTTTTTTTGGAAAAATTACTTTTACATTAATAATATTAACACTAGTTATCCAAATAGATTAATTATTATTCAACGAGTATTTCACAGTCTGAAAGATAATATTGTTGTTTTGCATACTAATCAATTAACATTTCTTTGACAAGAGGCTAAGGAAGACGTTTTGGAGATGGTTAGAAAATTATTTCATTACACTAAGATTTAACTGATATTACAACTTTCTAATACTTTTTGTGCTTTTTTACACATGGTTCTTTCAGGGAATTAACTTTTATTTTAAATTTAGAGATGAAAGACATGTTTAAAATAAAAGAATCGCAAACAGAGAAAAGAGAATTTAGTGAATTACAATAATAATAATTATTATTATAACTATTATTAAATAAATAATTATAAAAATAAAATTTTTATATGAATTTTATATTTTATACAATAAAATATATCTTTAAAACAAAAGAATTGCAAACAGTGTAAAGAGAATGAAGCAAATAATAATAATTATTATTATTACTAAATGCCTACAATAAATAATGTCATATAATAAATGCACAGACGTATGCTAAAATTACTACATGTAAAGGGTAGCAAAAGTATATCTTAAAACAAAGCAATACTCCATTATAAGACATTTACTATTAACAGTACACTAGACGCGAAATGGTTAATATTGCTTAACCCCTTGCCGCGCGGTGGTTTCATAGTGGAACCACTTAATTTTAATTCCCAAACGCCACATTCGCACTGGAATTTTGTTTAAGAAAATTACGGTTTATTGAATGGGTGAAATATAGCGTTTTCATATTTACAAATAAAGTTGTTTTCAAATTCCGGTGTCAGTCATTAATTTCAACACTTAAGCGATGATGCTATCAACACTTAAGCGATGAATTTGTCCTGCGCCGCAAAGGGTTAAAGAAACT
The DNA here is from genome assembly GCA_964019185.1 of Maratus speculifer. NCBI lineage: Eukaryota > Metazoa > Arthropoda > Arachnida > Araneae > Salticidae > Maratus > Maratus speculifer. The sequence continues at coordinate 359,170,210 of OZ025296.1, forward strand.
TCATGCATGGAAGGAGAGTAGTGCCTGTACAGGGTGATAACAAGGTTCTGTTTTTTAACAATGAGAAATCCAAAGCTTAAATGGAACTTAATTCACATACCAAACTCCAATAACTTACTTCTGAACTTGAAGAACGCTCTAAAACTGTTTCAGACCACCTAAAATAATTTGCATTTGAAATAAAATAACAGAAACCAACATTATTTTTTACACATCCCAATATTTTATTTAAAGTGTTATACTTTCTTCAAGAATTTTTTTTTTTTAAAATTAGCATCCTTGAAGTTTACGACAAGATATCTCATGAAAATTTTGAGGCCAAATAGGGTGCCAAAAACGACGAAGCATAAAACAGAGAAACCCAGTAGAATTATGGCTGCTTTAGACAATTGAAAACCAGATAATTTTTCCCACATAAAATATATTTGTTGTGCGTGCTTGTTATATCACTAGTTTCTTTAGCTAAAATCAGGGTTCGCCGAAGTTGGCCCAGCCCGAAAATACCCGCCCGGGTTTTTTCGGGCGGGCCCACTTGAAAAAATCCATTTGTGGGTTTTTTCAAATTTTCTGGTGTTTCACAACTGTTTCATTATTTAATCTAAGATATGAGAATAGAAAGATAAATGCCAATTTAAATATATTCCAAATTGACCATATTTAAAAGATTTTCTAAGTATTGATAAAATGACTATAAAATAAATTAGTTTGTAAATAAGGAAGATTTTCATGCCTATATATTTTAAAATGCATCCAAGTGCTTTAAATCTTAATGTATACCTAAAGATGGTGCTTGAAATGTGATCCCCATCCTGATTGCTTGTATTGTTATAGCTTTTAAGATTAATTGCAACATTTATTATCCTGCTTCAATGTTCAATGAAAGTTTATACAGTAATTTTCAACACAAAAATGGTGACAGATTATAAAAAATAAAAAAAAAGAATGAAAAAATTTTGGTATAGTACTTTAATAATAATTTCATTGTTAAAATTATTACTAATAATTAATTTTTGTAAAAAGAAAATTACAATGTTTATTATTGTCATTAATTTACAAATTTTTTGTAATCAATTAGTAATTTTAAATTGTATTTAATAGTAAGTACCTTGTTTTCAAATATTCGAAACCATATTTGTTAACTTAACCCTGATAATATCCAAAAAACCCTGATAAAATATAATCTAAAATGTATCCAGATACTTTAAATGACTGCTTACAGATGGCATAACAAAACTAAACTAGTAAAACTGTATTGCCATTTACGATCTGACTTTATAGATATGACTGACATTGACTTTTAGATAATCCAATTTAATACTATTGCAATAAAATGTTGCTTAAATTGTAATATATATATATACATATATATGTGTGAATTCTATTTCTTTCTTCACAAAAATAAAAATATTTTCGTAAATGTTGCTGCTTTAAATTGATTTCTATTGAAAGAAATTGCATAAATTAGTCTGTTCAACTTAAGATTTATATAAAGATTTATATATTATTCAGTTGCACTTGGTTTAATATATCATTTTTCCAGTAATCTAGTTCCATGAGATAATAAATAATCTTTTTACATATATATATATATTTTCTTTATATATATATTTTTTATTGTTAATCTATACTTAATGCAAAATTATACCTTTGTTTCACTGATAAATGAAAAACTTAGGTACTATGCACATGAAAATTAGAAATTTGAAGAGTTCTCTAAAAATTTTCAATAAAACCCGGGTTTTTTCAAAAAAGCCCGAAAAAACCCGGGTTTTAGACTACTGGGCCCAGTGGGTTGGGCTTAAAAAAAACCCAGGTTTTTTCAAACCCTGGCTAAAATAGAATGGGTTTTTCTTAAATATTAACCAGCTAACAGTTGAATATAAATCAGAAAATTGTTTAAATAAAACTAAACTTATATGCCAACCAAAAATAAGTTAAATGGTTTTAAATAAAAATTCTGATGTAGAATATTTTAATAAGACTTGAGTAACATTTTCGGTAGTTCTAGGGTTAAACTTAACCTTTAAACCCCATTTTACTGTAAGCAAATCTATATATTGAATGAAACTTGACTAAAATATATTTAACTTTTCAGTATGGGCTCATTTTTTTAGATCACAGTGTTTTTAAATCTTTGGTACATGATAATGTAACTTCAATTTATTCAATGGTAAATTCAGACATTTTTCTCCGGGAAGGGCACAAGAATTCCAGGGGAGAAATTACACTTTTTTACCATTGAAAATACAAAATCTCAAATTTTCCGCGGGGGGGGGGGGGAATGTCCACCCTTAATTCAACACTCATTGTATTACTAGCTAAAATTATGGAGATAAATCTAACTTTATTTTAGGCAGTGGCGTAGCAAGCGGGGTGGGGGAGGGGCCGGTCAGCATTGGGTGTCACCCAATTTTTATTTGCAAACATATACACATAATTTTATAAGATTTTCGAATAAAATTCTGGAAAAAAATGTAATTTCTTGCGCACAACAAATTAGAGTTAATTTTCTTTTCTTTGATAATGTGAAATTTATACAGAATGGGGCGTCAAAATAAGATATGGACCAGGGAACAAAAACCAACTTATCCAACGAGTGGACAGTGAAAAGCAATCTATAAAAGAAACACTTATCTTCTACATATAGACACCACATTAACTTATGTAGATTATAGATGAGTGATGAGTCACTGCTGTATTTTTATTTATTTTTTTTCTTTAATGCAGGATGACAAAAGATAAATAAGTAATAGAATGGTCATTTGTTATAATAACATGAAATTGTGATTGAAAAGGTATGATGGATTGAGGGAGGACACCATTTACATCTGCCCCAGATGTTACCCCTCCCAGCTACGTCACTGATTTTAGCCATTTTACTTTTTTTTTAAAATAAGAAAATAAATAAATATGTACATAAATTCTTTCAGTTATTGAAAATTTTTGTATTGCCAATAAAGATACACAGTCAATCCTGTTATGTGATTTCAAGGCGATGGGGAAAAAAATACCCCTTTAAACATCCACTAAAAAAGTGTAATCATTTATATTTTTAAGATAATCTGTCTGATCTTTTGTTCATTTCATCGGTGCTTTAAAATTCTTTCATTTGTGACAGGGTTACTTTGTAGAAAAATTCTCCTTTTACAGGTTTTAGTGTGTTGTTATGTTATATACATATTTAAACATTTGTAACATAATATCTTTTAATTTCACATGCATAATAAATATATAGAATAATAAAAACATTTAAGCATACACAGGATATTTTTTAAGTGTGTATACATAATATGCATTTATATACCAAGTTATATCAACAAATGTGGAATAAGCATACAATGAGAATTACAAGGCTCAGCGCAACTTGTAGCCTCAAAAATAGTGGAAATAGTGACTGAAGTTCCTTCAAAAAAGGGACCAAATAGTGACTAAAAAAACAATTAATTTTGATAATTAAGTACAGTATAAATGATGCCTGAAAATTTTTTAAAATATATTTGAACCCTTTAAATATTGATTTACTTAAAAAAAGAAAAAAACTGCATATGAAGCATCTTTTTTTTGAATGAATCCAGTTTTACCGCACTGGTTAGGTAAAAGCGGGTACCTATTTAAAACTCCGGGAAAATTCGTTTTAGTAAAAAAAAAAAATATTGTTTGATACAGTAAAAAAATACATTTTTGTTATATTTAACAAAACAAAATTGCACATGTGTTTTTTTTAATGTGTTAAAAATAAATCTTTAGTCCAAGATTGGAAAGTAACCTCCTTTAAAAAATAAAGATTATGAACATGAAAAAAAAAAGCTAAAATAATTATTCCAGAAATAAACAGCTTAAATAATCAAACTTCCTCGTACGAAACAATTTTTAATCAAATCGACATAAAAATCCATGTTTTGTAGAAATTCAGTGATGCCGGTTGCAGAGGTTTGCACGGGCCGGGCCGACGGAATGAAGACGAAAATTCAAACGGGCCGGCAAACAAAATAAACGGGCCAATCCGGCAAAAAAAAAAAATGAACGGGCCGGACCAATAAATAAATTAAAAAAAACAATTAAGCAGTATTGAACTTAGTTGTTCTCAAGATGTCTAGAACAGACACTATGTTTTGTAAAAGTATTAATAGCCATAATGAAGTTCTGTTAACATAATCTTTGAAAATATACGTAAGATGGTTCTTAATTTCACTACTCAACAACGCAAAACTTGACACATTTTCTGACTGATTTTTAACTGCAAAGGTATAACCATTTTATAACCATTTGAAATTAAAACCCTCTGAACACAGTTAAGTTTGTGCTACTTAACTGCTTCCAACTATCCAGATTTTGAGCTCAAAATTTAAGTTTAAGTCTAAGCTTACGAAACCTTTAATGAGATGCAAAAAATAACGCTAAAAAATAGTTGTTCGTTACTCTAAAGTCTAAAGCGCCCTCTATCGTCATTTTTTTAAATTTATCTTTATAATTTATTTTCAAGACAATACTGACATAAAGAATAATTTTAGTGAAAACCGCAAACGAATCGACCAATTTTTCTGTTTTTCATAATCATTTGAATTTTTGGACCCTAAACTTTAATGGCGCCTATCTCCTTCGGAAGACTTTGGGACCCTTGGTTTCCTATTTAAATATTGTTTGTCTTGATGTGTACTATCATCCCTTAAAGTTTGGACCATGAATTTAGAAACACCCTGTATATGTTCCAAAATACAGTTTGTTTTTTATTGTTAGTTAATAAAATAAAAGAGTTATATTTAAAGAAAGTATATGTTTAAATATGTTTTTTTTCCAATTTTTTTTATTATTTATTTTAAAAAATGATTTTTGGATCACAAATTTGTTAATTTTCTTAACTATTTATTTCACAGTTTACATTCATAAAGTAATGAAAATTATAGAAAACTGCTGACTATGGGTGTGCGGATTATCTATCCTTCACTGTAAAAATTACTTAATGACATTTTAAACACGTGTATCATATTTAATATCATTGAATGAGACATTCTTGATCATCTATAAATAGCATTTAATGTTAGTTTTTGGTTGTTAGTTTTTATTGTTAGTTAACGATAGTTTTTGGTCGACAGGATAACCAAGCAGTACTGAAAATTCTTATGCTATCATATAATCTGGCAGTCTTCAATGACTGCTTGAAAGGTGCCCAAGATTACTTGATTAAGACGAGGCTATATCGGTTCACAATCAAGCACTAAGCTGCAATTTGGATACAGCCTATAAAATTCACTTGTTTTAAAATACCGTATTTTCGGGTGTATAGCCCGCACACCTAAATCGAGCAGTGCAGTAAAAAAAGTTTGTGCATAACCCACAGAGATTCATCAGTGTATAGTCCGTGGGCTATACACCATTTATGAACATATACTTCGATCAGAGTTGGAAATTAGAAGCCATTAGTCATAATTTTTAACACAAGTTTACCAAATTTTTTCGTGATGCATAATACCTACAGTAATTTGGCTAAAAAATTAAGATTATCAGTATCATAATTTTTGGAAGAAACACAGCGGCATTTACGTGTTTTAAGATAAAATTTCAAGCGATGCAGCATTTACGAGAATTTTTTTTTTACACAAGCATGATATTTTTTCTGCATTTTTTCAGAAAAAAAAAAATTGGTGAGAAATTCAAAATTTCGGACATAAAATGTATACGTATCTTAGCTTATTGGTTCCCAAAAGGATCAAATCCTTGGAATCGGTCCGAAATGCATAAACTCTGAAAAGGAACGATTCCATGGCCTCTATCTGAAATGAAACGACTCTGGAAAAGTTTGATTCCTTGAACTCGTTCCGAAATGAAATGACTCTGTAAAGGAGCGATTCCTTGGAATCATTTCGGAAAAGACTGACTGCTCATAATCGTTCCGAAATGACATAAATTTTTTTTTGTTCTTTGCAACAGGATAGGGTAGATTATTTTTTTGAAAAATAAACTAAATCTTAAATGATCTTAAATTCAGAATCGTCCAGATTGGAAGGGTTCTGAATTTTGGATTTTGTACTCTTCAAACACAATGGGGTGCTGCAGCACCGATTCGCTAGCAAATTATTTTCTGATACTTTATTTATAGATTTTTTTTTTTTTTTTTTTTAGGTTTCACATATAAGTCGACCCCCCACTTTGAAGTTTTTTTTTTGTCTAAAATTTCACGACTTATACGCGAGTACATACGGTAGCTATTATAGATCTATCAGTGCAATACTTGGCGATAGCTGCGACAGTTCTTCCAAACCCAGAAACAACTGTATTTACGCAGTAAAAAAAAGGATTTACAAACATGGGAGAACTCTCTAAATTTGTGACATAGCGAAAAAAATGTACAAATTTTGATTTTTTTTCAAATATTTTGAGGTTTAAAAGTTGTAAATAAAATATCATAATTTCCATTTAGAAAAAAAAAAATCTTTGTATAACCCGCAGCAGCTTTTTGGAAGGTTTTTTTCTTGTATAAGCTGCGGACTATACACCCGAAAATACGGTTTAATTACCTAATTAATTTCTGAGAAACCTATTATATGAATTGCATGAAAATTTGTTTTTAAGCTAATTGGAGAGTACTGAGTTCATTTATGCAGTCAGAATTTGGTATTTCTATAGAAAAAAAAGTTAGGGTTCATTTTTATATGTATATCCGCCTTAAGCAAATTTTATATACACCATTTAAAAGTAGACTTTATTTCAAATTGTTAGGTATCAATAATTTTCTTCTATGATAAGTTGTTGAGAAGTTAGCAGAGGGTGTTTACTTTTTTCCATGATTGTACAAATCCATAAAAAATATTTTTAACATATTAATTAAATTTAAGAAATAATGTCTAACTTTTTGAATAGTATTTAACTTCTATTCATGAACTTGCTTTATTTCTTTAAAATTGAAAATTTTATATTGTCTGTTTTCATAATATCTTTGCAATTTGGATGTTCTGCCTTTGATTTTCTTCTGTTTTTTAAATTTGTTACTATCCCTTATAACACTTGAAAAAAAAAATCATTCTTGTCTTTTTAAATTAAATTTAGAAAATAAAACATAAAAGAAATTGTTTTTCAGAGTTAAAATTACACACCTCATAGTGTTATAAATATGTATATATTTTTTATCATTTAATTATAAAATGTAAAGCATTAAACATATACGAAAGTTAATAGAGAAATAGAAAATTTGCCTATATACAATACTTAGGTTAAGCCTAGCCATACTCCAGAAAACAAATCATAATAAATAGAACTCTAAACTTTAGTCATTAATTTTGATCAGTCTTTTAGATGTTGCAGAACAAGTCTAAACTAAAATTAACAGTTTTCACCAGTTAATAATCATTAATAGTTTAGAATACCTTTATAACATAATACAAAAACTTTAGTAGAAGAGTAAGTAAAAGAAATATATCTTAACATTAACTTATTTTAGTAAAGAGTTCATTAAATTCTAAAATCGTTTTCTCATTATATCTCTATAGGTCATTATATTTCAAAATTTTACCGTCTACTTGCAGAAAACTTTCATATCGTACAAGTTCAAATAGAAGCAAACAGACGCCAACGCCATGAATGAATCACGTTGGTCGAATTTGAATGATTCATATCAATAAAATATATTTATATTATCCGTTTTTGTAAGTATTTTGCCTTTTGGATGTTATGAATTCCTTTTTCTTGAGTTTTTTTTTTTTTTTTTCCAATTTCCTCTGAGTTTTTTAAATATGTTATTATTGCGTATAACACTTTTTTTTATAATTCTTTTTCTAAACTACATTTAGAAACAAAATGTAAAATGAATTGTTTTACAATGTTAAAATTACACTTCCTAGTGTTATAAATATATTTTTTTCATCATTTTATTATAAAATATAACTAATTAAAAATATACCAAAGTTAATACAGAAATCGAAAATTCGTCCATCATACATTGTTTAGGCTAAGCCATACTCCAAATTATTCCATCTCAAAAAACAAATGATAATAAATGGAATTCTAAAATTTATTATTTTCTTTTTATGTAGATCAATTCTTTATACGATCTAGAAAAAGAGTGAACTAAAATTAACAGTTTTCACTAGTTAATAATCATTAACAGTTTAGAATATTTTTATTACAAAAAAGAGAAATTTTAGTAGAAGAGTAAGCAAAAGAAACGTATCTTACCATTAATTTATTTTAGTAAAGAGGTCACTAAATTCTAAAAACGTTCTTTCATTTTATTGCGATAGGTCATTACATTTCAAAAATTTACCTTCCATTTGCAGAGATCTTTCATATCGTCCAAGTTCATATAAAAGCAAAGAGACGCCAACGCCATGAATGAATCACGGTGGCTGACTTTGATTGAGGAATGAAACATATCATAAAATCAGCTGCAAAAGAAAGTTCAACTTTTGACTTTTTACATTCTCACATCTACCAACATTAACTTATTTCAAGAATTAAGAAAAATATTCTCTTCAATTTAAAATACAAAGAAAAAAAAAACATTTAATTTTTAAAAACGACTGATTTGTTACTCAAAATTATGGAATCCTTTATTATAATTCACACTCTGCTTAAAAATTTGACACCTATCATCCTACATTACAGCAGCATTTTCATTAGAATCTAGAAGAGAAATAAGTTTGAATAGAAATGAAAGTTTCCTGATGAATAATTTTAAAGATTGATTAACTGAGTTATCGATCATTCATTATCTGAAATTAACTCCATTATCGAGTAACTTTCTTGAATCGAGAACTTTAGATTTTATGTATTGTTTTGATGCCATCTTTCGGTAAATAACATAAATGTACAAATTTTCTGTTAAAAGTATAGACTTTTAGATATGAATAAATAATGATACAATGTTAACAAATTATATAAAATAATATATGTTTAAAAGGCATACAGCCGTTTCAGATATATTACAGTAGAGGACCTATTATCCGGAATCGTCGGGACCGAGGGCTTTCCGGATTTTGGAATTTTCCGGATTTCGGGTCCGTCCGAAACCCGACTCTCCCCCCTCCCCCCCACACACACACCCCAAAATAAAACAAAAACACAGAAAATTTGAAAATAATAACAAAATTATAGCACTGCTATCTAGAATATGAATGAAAAGTTTGTTGTATGAGAAGTCTGTGGAAAAAAACACTAAGCTACAACTTTGACTCTTATACTATAGTACAAAGTCTCAAATCCGGCCATCCAAAATTCAGAGCTCTACAAAATCCGGACGTTTTGCTAACTGGCTATATATATATATAACCGTAAAATACCGTTAATCCGCCCATCCAAACGTTGCGAAAAATAGTAAAATAATTAGTACACGGGGTTTTTCCGCGATCGTTTCACAAAATTTGCATTTTTTGCTAGATATCTACAGGATTTTTTTGCGATATTTGACGAGATTTTCAAGGTTTTATCGCGATATTTGACTAAATTTACAGTTTTATCGCGATATTTGACGAATTTGCAGAGTTTTTTTTAACTATACTTGAAAAAATTTGCGTTTTCTTATGTAGATGAATCATGATGAAATTCATGAATCTTTGAATGAATTATGAATTTTGATACTTGAAGCAATACTTGAAAGTTTTTGCTTTTTTTTTACGTAAATTCTGTCGAAGAAACGCAGAAAAAAGGTGAATTTTGTAAAAAAAAAAAGCCAAAAGACATTAAATCTATTAAAAAATCTCGAAAAAACGTACATTTAATCAAAGATTCATGAGTCATTCATTTTATCATGATTCTTCTCGTTCTCAATCGCCTTCATTTCCAGATTTCGGGTCCTTCCGGATTTCGGAATTCCGGATAATAGGTCCTCTACTGTATTACTTATTTTAATATTTTATTATATTGTAAGCATTCACTATAGTTTCAATTGCATTACTAATTACATTGAAATTATTGTTTAAAAATTATAAATGAAGCAATTACCAGAAATCTGCAAAATTCTAAAACCTGCACGACCTCTGGTCCCAAGCTGTGTGGATTTGAGGGAGTCTACTGTAATACGTATCTTTAAAACAGCAAATAAATATAAATGCATTCTCTTTTGTTTAAAGATGATTCTGCAGAATTATTCTGAGTACCTTAATTATTTTTAAATAAGAATAGAACTCATATAAGGTTTAAAAAATATTTTAAAGAAGTTTTCTAAGTATTTGGTTTGACTGAGTAGTTTTAGGTTTGATAGTCAAAGTTCTATAAGCCGCAGAAGTTGAGCCAAAGATTGTGTGGATGATGGCATATTGCGGATAATAGATTTTTATGGATTATGCATCATTTTATTATTCCTAAACATCATTTTAATTTTTCAATCAGTATAATGTGAAAAGATATGTGAAATATAATTATTTTAATAGGCTATCACAAAAAATGCATTTTAAAAGTTATTTTATAAAAAAATGATATATGTGCATTTAAATAAAAATAATTACATATACATGTGTTCTGTAATACATTTTGTTTTTTACTTTCTATAAAATATAAGAGTTATATTGAAAAAAAATTCTGTTTTATTCTGATTTTTTTTTTCAAAATTTTTATTATTTGCTTTAAAAATTCATTTTTGGACCACAAATTTGTAAATTTTTCAACTGTTTACATTTGTAAAATAATGAAGATTATTGAAAATTGCTGATTATGGATCGTTGACTATAGTTTGATATTCAGTAGTATTAACCGAATACCGAATAGATATCGAATATTTGAAGCAGCCCTATTCAAAATCTATGAGATTTTAAAAACATTGTTTAGGACAAATATTCTCCCCTAATTACAGAAAATCCCTTGCCTGTTATAAATTTCAGCAAAGTCTCTTATTTGATTTTTTTTTTTTTTTTTTTTTTTTTTTTTTTGAGATATAATAATTAATCAGAGCCCGATGAAAAACATCACAAGCCTTTATTTCTAAAGACTACACATAGAACACACATACAGTAACATAACATAACATAGAAATTTCCACAAAATCAAACTAACAACAATAATACTATGGCCACTTATAATAATATAATTTAAAAAAAAGATATTAAGTACAGTTAATGTGCAATTACATTCTCAACAATTTTAACTTGTAGATTTATCTTCTGTACTAATGATAGCTTAGCATTTTGCTGAACTTTAGTACTTTTCTATACTTTAATATTTTTTTGACAAGTAAAATGTAGTACCAATATGACAGTAAAATTTCTTTTCCAAAAAAATCCTTTGATTTTAAAATATATTTTTTAGAATATAAGAAAATTACATTCACAGCCATGAAATTTAAAAGTTTATAAATTAAATATGTTTTATTAAATGATAATTTTAAATGATAATTTAAAAATAATAATTTTAATAATGTAAAGTTTACTTAAAAAAAAAAAAAAAAAAAAAAAAAAAAAAAAAAACCATGCTTATCTAAAGAAAAGCATCTGTTTCAAATATTATGCAAAATTGTTTAAAAATTTAACACCTTAAAGTATTGAGCTTGATAGTTACTACTCGGTTTGTCAAATATTCAGTTTATCTGTGTGCCGAATATTTTAAATGATTGTAAATGTAAGCAAAAATTAAAGTCTGGACACTTAAAATTTTGTGCCATTAGATCTTCAACTGACAAGTTGTAGAATTTTTCAGAAGGAAAAGTAGAGACAAAATAAATAATAAAATAAGCTTACCACTAATTCATTTTAATAAAGAGGAGGGGTTAGAAAATTGGTTTAAAAAATTAGCTATTGTTAATATCAGAACACACTTATTTCCTAGATGTTATCGCAAGAGTAAAGAGACGCTATCATAATGAATGAATCGCAGAAAATGAATGACTCGAAAGAATTCTTTCAAGTATTGTGCGCCATTGAATAAATACTTGCAACAGAAATGTTCAAAAACATTTATTTATAAAACAGGAATAGATAGCGTTAGTCAAAATCCGAAAATATGGCACTTAAACATGGTACTGGGTTTAATTTTTGACACAATTTGAATTTGAAAAACAGGATAATTTATTGGTAAAGCTTGTTTCTGAAATGTCTGGTCTGATAACTAACATTATAAACAGGAATAAAAAAAAAGTAATATTTTTACTGTCATTGCAACATTTTTATTAATAAATAGGAGCTTAATCATTAATTAATTAATTAAATGGGAGTTTCTCCATTTAAGGAATGAATCTTTTTCAATAAATCATGATGTAAAAATCCGTGATTCATTTTTGCATTTGACGTCTTGTCCTTTACCTTTTTTGTTTAATCAGGTAACATTTAAAGAATCAGTTTATTTATCCCACCCTCTTTACTAAAATAAGATTATGCTAAAATAATTTCTTTGATTACGCTTTTGCAAAAATTTCTTGAAACCTCGATTTGATCTTTTTGTCGATAATTAGTAATTTCAAGCATTATCAAAATGCTTTATTTATGGTTGATTATTTTATTTATTTATTTGTAATAAGTTCGGCAAATATTTTTACAATTTAAATTTGAAAACAACAAATTGGTTTTTCTTTAAATTTAAAACAATATATTGTTTTTAGACTCTGATTATATTCTGACCATTTGAAAGTAAATTTTTTTTAAATATAATTCATGGCATACTGATATCCTATGTAAATTTCATCAAAATTCACCCAGAATATCAAAAGAACAAGCCAAGAATCTGGCATTTCAATATCTTCATGAAATGAGATTGATTGCCAATAGATGCTGTAATTGAGCTAAATTTTTATTTATTTTTTTTTTTTCTTTTTTTGTACATTTAGGAAAATGATACATGTTTGTGTATTCTCATGCTAGAAGTTACGCAGTCAACCTACTATGACATTTTATTTTATTTGTAATATCATATTCCATCTTATAGAGTTGCCACATTTAAGCAGTTGAAGTAGTATTTATTATGCACCAACAATCATTTAATAACTTATAGTTCTCTTTCTATCTCTCTTTTTTTTTTTTTTTTTTTTTTTTTTTTTTTTTTTTTGTTCATTTGGAACAAACATATAAAATTAATCCATATTAAAATGTGTCTTGTTTCTATGTCATACTTCTTTCATTGCATTCATTAAGTCACATTTTTGTTCAAAAAATGTATAACCCACTTGAATAAATTTGGAAAACTGTCACTTATGTGCATACTCACATTCTTTTGTCAACTGCAACAAATGAAAAATCTGCTACAGATGGATCATTTCGACTGTGTTTTGCAAAAATGGCCATTTTGTTTTTGCCTTCTGAAGCCAAATTGGATTTATTTGTGCCATTTTCTTTCTTGTGCAAAGAATTTTCTTTTTTCAATCTTCAACTTGTAAGAGTTTCTGTCTCATCCCATCCTGTGACATAATTTTTACTGATAAACACATTTTAAACATAATAACTAATTTATTTCAAAGCTTTTTTTTCTTTTTTCAGTGTTTACAACACAATATATTTCAGTTTAAATTGGAAACAAAATAAGAAAATTCTCTTAAATATGAAAATGTAGTCAAGGATCGATAATCCACAGTTTTCTATAATTTGCATTACTTTACAAATGTAAACAGTTAAGAAAGTTATGAATTCGTGATCCAAAAATTATTTTTTTAAACAAATAATAAAAAAAATAGAAAAAAAAATCACAATAAAATATCTATTTTTTATTAAACACAACTCTTTTATTTTATTAACTGTGAAAAACAAACCGTATTACAGAACTTATGTAATTATTTTCATTAATTAATTTAAATGCGCATGTAATTTTTTACATAAAATAACTTTATATAAAGGCATTTTTTGAGATACCAAGTTAATTATTATCGTTCCATTTTAAACTGATTATAGAATTAAACTGCTGTTCTAAGAATAATCAAATGACATATAATCCAAAAGACTCTATAATCCGCAATATTCCATAATTTTCACAACCTTTGGCCCGAACTTGTGTGGATTATAGAATTTTGACTGTACAGCCAAGGATTGATGATCCATGCTCCACATCCTGCACGCCTCTTAGCAGAAAGTAAATATTGGGAATTTTGCCAATTTATCGATAAAAATTGCTACAATATTCGAGAAATGGTCAGGATGTTCATCAGTCGATTGCAGGAAAAAAAAAAACTTAATTTTCATTATACAGTAGTCTTCCTCAGGTACACAACCCTAAAATCTACAACTCTCTAAAACCTGCACATTGGAGCCAAAGGTTGTGTGGATTATGGAATATTGTGGATTATAAAGTATTATGTAATATAGTTGTTTTATTATTCCTAGCTAGCATTTTAATTCTGTAATCAGTATAATATAAAAATGTAACTGTGAAATCTAATATGAATTAATTTAATAGGTTATCTCAAAAAATGCCCTTTTTAAAGTTATTTTATTAGAAAAATTGATATGTGTGCTTTTAAGAATAATTATATACATTCCTTAATACAGTTTTTTTATTGTTAATAAAAGAAAAGAGTTATATTAGAAAAAGTGGCACACCCAGGATTAAGCTTTGGAGGGGGCTAGAATATTTTAGAGGTCTATGTTTTTGAGATCAGAATATCGGACGAGCTCGGTCCGATATTTTTATATTTGATTAAAAATAGATGAGATGTGTTGAGCCCGGATATACTTTTTTTCTATTCAATTGATATAGAGCAAAGACTGAGTGGTTGGAGGGGGAAGAGGGAGCTCTAAAAATTTTTGATGGGACCAATTCTGAAGGCTTAAACCTTTTCGACTGGTAAAAATAAAATAGTGTTTTTAGTATTTCGAATTTCATGTGAAAATGTGTAAATAAGAAAGTTTTTTTGAAAAGATTAGTAGTTTTCAAATTACTATTTTGCATAGCTTATTAAAATACGATCAAAACGAATTTTCATAATTAAAAAAAAACTTTAAAGAGTTCTACTCTCACTTTTAAAACTTTTTACTCTCGCGGTCTGGGAGGGGCTTCAGCCCCCTTAGCTCCCCCCGTGGGTGCGCCAATGATTAGAAAAAATAGATGTTTTAATATTTTTTTTTTTCAATTTTTTCACTATTTATTTTTAAAAATCATTTTTGGATCATAAATTTGTTCATTTTCTTAACTGTTTACATTCATAAAGTAACGCAAATTATAGAAGATTAAATTTTAGAATATATAGATCTTCTATAATTATTTTAATATTTTACTACATTATAATAATTCATTATAATTTTGATGCCTTATTAAATTCAAATTGCTGAGTAAAAAATGTAAACTAAGCAAAGACAAGAAATCTGCAAAATTCTAAGATCTGCACAAACGCTGATCTCAAGCTGTGCAGCTTTGAGGGAGTCGATTGTATTAAAATAATTAGGTAAAGTAGTAATGAACTAAAATGAAAAAAAAAACAAAAAAAAAGAAATTTTTTTAAATGATTAAATTGTTGAAAAAGCATGAGTTCAATAATATTACTGAGTATTACGTATTAAAATATATACAGAATCTTTTAAATAAAAAAAGTTCTGTAATTTTGTCCTTGTATCTAAACTCAAAGTTTCATTCTTTATATTTGTGATGATGTGTAGATTTTAGGGTGACGAATTTGAGCTACTGTATTAAATTTGACAACAATAAATAAAAAAATGCATTTTTTCGAAATGTGAAATAACCTCTAATGAAATGATATGAATAAAAATTGACAAGAAGAAACTCAAGAAAGTGTCATATTTAAATGGTTATGCATAGTTTTTTGTTTTATAAAATTCTTTAAAAACACTATTTTATGCCTTCAACATAAATAGTGCTTAAAATAATTCCTCTAAACACTTTCTGTTTCACTTTAATAATCAAGGATTTCTCTATAAAACTACAAATATTCATATCTTTATACGGGTCATTCCATGTCAGATCACCCAGACCATGGCACCCACCGTCACCAATTTTGATAAAATTCAGTGAATTTGTAGAATTTCTAATGCTGATTCCAAAAACATCAATTATATTGAAATTGATCAAACGGTTTTTGAGTTATGAGCTTTTAAATAGTTCCTAAGATGGCCGATTTGCCGCCATTTTGAATAGCACATGTGACAACAAAAAAGTCCATAATTTCTTTTAGGTTTAAGCTAGAGCTTTCAAATTTTTTTTGTTTTGTTCAGAATAAAGTAAACTTTCATTTAAACAGATTTTTGTGAACCTCATTTTATAAAAATGCTGTCAAAAAATGACTTTTTGTCATTTTTTTAAGTAAAAAAAGAGGCAACTTGAATGGCTGATTTCCCCCAATGTACCCCCTTCAATTTTTATCTAATTGCATAAATAAACAACTCAAAGTGTGTTTTGATGACTAATAAAAAAAACTTAATGGGCGGTTCACAGGTTTTTATTTAAAAAAATATATTCAATTTTACTGACTTTCCACAATAACAGAAAACACAAGATAATATTGATATTTCTTTTATTACCAGAAATATTTATATATATTTACATCCAAAAGTTTGATAAGGTTTTATGTTACTTAAATATGTATGTTTAATGTGGCTAAAAAAAGGGAATTAATAGGAATGCCAATAATGGATTTTTGCAAGACATGGAAGTACTTTCCTGACAAATTGAAATCGATTGCAGAGTTTCAATAAATTATAAGTAAAAAAGAAATTACAGAAAAAACTCTACAAATAGGTACATTATTTAACAAAATCATACTTGTATATAATACAAAATGTGATAAAATTAAAACTCTTAAATAAAAAATATAGTAAATAAAAGTTACACTAGTCTACATATCAGATGATTAAGAACCAATGCACCCCTTTAATGTATTTTTCTATGCTAATTACACATCTGTTCTTAGTTTTCTTCTATCACATATAGTTTGTTTGCGATCAACCAGAGGTGATTTCTAAGATTCATTGCTGAGAACAAGCATCATGTAATAGTCATAGATAGTGTAAATGTATACTTGCGGATGCTGGCAAACTTATCTAACGACTTTTAGAATACAATCTGATTGTATTCAGTATGAGATAGACAAATGGTTTATCTGCAGTGACTTCAAATGTACATTATTATTGGCACAAAAAGCTGTGTATACAAAAATGCCTTGCTTTCTATGTGAACGGGACAGTTCAGCAAAGCAAAATCATTGGATTTTGTGATTCGTTTTTAAATCCATTTTTGCCCACAAACATATTCAATTGGCAGGCTCTATATATATATAAAAGGCATACTGTATTAAAAAATGCTGTCAAAGTGGGTATTTTGAATTGAATTTAAGCGATAGTACTGGAAACGGAACAAATGGTCATACTGAAAAAATAATTGTTGTAAATCAAGATCTAACTCATTGAACAACAACAACAACAACAAAAAAAAATACAGGTTGCAAGGCTGCCACAGGCGACTATTTTTTAATTCTAACTGGCACCAACCACTTTCTTAAAAATGAAATCCATAATAGATGCTTTGATAACATTTGCAAGTAAAATATACTTCAAATTTTATATTAAAAAAATACTGGTGCACACAGAATATAAAAATAGTTGCCTGTAGCAGCCCTGAGGTCACTTATAAATGTCTGAAAAGAAAAATCACATCAACAAGTATCATGTTTTTACTTTTAAAAATGAATCTGAAAATGTGTTAGAAAATTTTGAGTTGTTGAGGGTACAAAAATATTTTTTTATATACACTGCCTTAACATAATTGTGATAAAACCAGTTCTTACAGAAAATTAAATTTTAAAAAGAAACAGATAAAATTGTTGAACTAGGTTTATAGCTAAATTTGATTTAGTTTTTGTTACTGAAACAAGTACAGTAAACTATCTCAAATCAGAAACCTTAAAATCCACAACTCTAAAAAATCTGCATATAATTTACGGATGTAAATAATGAAACATTCAGTTCAGATATAGAGACAAAATTTGACTTTTATAATTTTATATAAATTCCATTTTATTTTAATTTGTAACTTTTGTTAATAGTACTAAATTCATGTTTTTTTTTTTTTTTTTTTTTTTTTTTTTTCCCACCAAGGAAAAGAAATATATTCTGAAAAAATTCAGATTTTTCTTATATCACTGGTAATCACAATCTTCTTATCAAATATATTTATGTATTAATCAAGCTTTTTTTGGTTATTAAATCTAAATCTGGCTAAACTGAAAAAAAAAAAAAAAAAAAAAAAAACTTCTTTATGATTTTGTTGAGAATTAGTAGTGTATCTTTATGAGGTACATTAGTAACTACATTGAATAATTTAGGAAAGATATATTTCATGTTTATAATGAATATTTAATCATATATTATTGATTATTAACTTGATCCTTACTTTTAATATTTTAATCACTTTGAAAATTATCTAAATTTTTATTATTTTAATTTATTACTTATTTTAATATTTTATTATATTGTAAAGCATTCATTTTAGTTTTGATTACATTCAAATTCCTGTTTAAAAAAAGGTAAACAAAGTAATGACCGCAAATCGGCAAAATTCTAAAATCCACAAAACTTCTGGTTCCAAGCTGTGCGGATTTGAGGGAGTCTACTGTATTTAACTTCAAAATTTACATCTGCCTATTGGCAGGGATTTTTAAAATATTAATTGCCTTTACTTTAAATTATTATTGATGTAGATATATTTTTAATAGCATGTTTATTGTGTATGTGATATGTTATTTTGTATTAATTTAAAGTACCGCAATTTTTATTTAAGAGTCAATTTTATTGTATTTTGTATAAAATAAAAGTACGATCTTGTCATAAAATTCAACTATTTGTAGAACTTTTTCCATCATTTCCTTTTTATTCATAATTTACTGAGACTGCATTAGATTTCAATTTGTTCGATTGCAAGAATCCATTATTGGTATTCCTATTTATTCCTATGGGATTTCCCTTTTTTAGGCACATTAAATATATATATTTATGTAGCATTAAACCTTATCAAACTTTTAGATGTAAATATGTATGATATTTCTGGTAATAAAAGAAATATTAATATTATCTTGTGTTTTCTGTTATTGTGGAAAGTCAGTAAAATTGAATTTATTTTTTTAAATAAAAACCTGTGAACTGCCCATTAAGTTTTTTTTATTAGTCATCAAAACACACTTTGAGTTGCTTATTTATGCAATTAGATGAAAATTGAAGGGGGTACATTGGGGGAAATCAGCCATTGAAGTTGCTTCTTTTTTTACTTAAAAAAATGACAAAAAGCCATTTTTTGACAGCATTTTTATAAAATGAGGTTCACAAAAATCTGTTTAAATGAAAGTTTACTTTATTCTGAACAAAACAAAAAAAATTTGAAAGCTCTAGCTTAAACCTGAAAGAAGTTATAGACTTTTTTGTTGTCACATGTGCTATTCAAAATGGCGGCAAATCAGCCATCTTGGGAGCTATTTAAAAGCTCATAACTCACAAACCATTAGATCAATTTCAATATAATTGATATTTTTGGAATCAGCATTAGAAATTCTACAAATCCACTGAATTTTATCAAAATTGGTGATGGTGGGTGTCATTTTTGGAAAAATCTGGGTGATTTGACATGGAATGACCCATACACAATAATTTCCTTAACATAAGTTATGAAATGTCTTCATCCACAATAAGTTCATTTATTATAGTGAAAGCATTAGGTAATTTCTCTCTCATTTTAAAAGAAAAAACTGTTTAGTTATCGAAATTCAAATATAATTATATGCATTTATAGACATGCATGTTTAATTTAATCATTTACAAATATTCTAGTTATATTGCACTATATTTAGAGTTTTCAATGGTTTGGTGTTCGGAGAATTGGTGCCAGATACAGCATTATTTACGCTGTAATAATAATAAAAAAGTTGTGTTATACAAAGAATGAGCATATTTTTCCATCAATATTCTGAAGCTTTTAATATTATTTTTATGAAATAAGAAAATAATTTACAAAGAATTGTTTTTAAAACGAAAATCAAACTAAAAGGATTCATAAAATTTATTTTCAATAAAATTATACCTGGCCATCCCTGTAAAATGTTAATCTTTCAGTGAATTTATGAAAGTTATCACATAATAATAATAATAATAATATGTGCAACTAAAGGGAAAAATGAGCCAAATCCAATAAGTCAGAAGCTATCAAAATATTGAAAACAACATTTTTCAAAATATTCTGTTAGAATATGTTGAAAAATTATATTTGATATGAAATAATTTATTTTTATTTGCAATGCAAGAAAAATTAAAATTCAATGGGTATAAACTGAGTTCTAAAAAAACTGATAAAAATAATCTCAAATTAAATCAAAACATCCTGTATTGTCTTATTTTTTAAAAAAAATCTAAAATTCTATACTTTCAACAAAAAATTTGTTCATTTATGTTATTTACCAAAAGATGGCGTCAAAAGAATACATAAAATCTAAAGTACTCAATTCAAGGAAATTACTTAATAATCAAGTTAATTTCAGATAATGAATTATCGATAACTCAGTTAATCAATCTTTAAAATTGTTCATCAGGAAATTTTCATCTCTGTTCAAAATTATTTCTCTGTTAGATTCTAATGAAGATGCTGCTGTAATGTAGGATGTTAAGTGTCAAAATTTTCTGTGGATTCACTAGAGGGTAAATTCAAATAAAGGATTCCAGAATTTTGAGTAACGAATCAGTCATTTTTCATAAATAACCGTTTTGTTTTGTTTTTTAATTGAACAGGATATTTTTCTTCATTCTTGAAACAAATGTTAATATTGGTAGATGTGAGAATGTAAAAATTTCAGAAGTTGAATTTTTTTTTGCCGCTGATTTATTGGTATGATTCATTCAAACTCGGCCAGCGTGATTCATTCATGGCGTTGGCGTCTGTTTGCTTCTATGTGAATTTGGATGATATGAAAGTTCTCTGCAAATAGAAGGTAAATTTTTGAAATATATTGACCTGTAGAGGTATAATTGAAAAATGTTTTTAGAATTTAATGAATTCTTTACTAAAATAAGTTAATTTTAAGATATATTTCTTTTGCTTACTCTTCTAGTAAAGTAGTATTGTGTGATAAAAGTATTCTAAACTGTTACTGATTATGAACTGGTGAAAACTGTTAATTTTAGTTCAGACTTGTTCTGGAACATCTAAAGGACTGATCAAAAGGAATGAATAAATTTTAGATTTCCATTTATTATGATTTGTTTTCTGGGGTATGGCTGGGCTTAACCTAAATATTGTATGATAGGCAAATTTTCTATTTTTTTAAATTTTCTATTATAATTTTATATATATATTAACTTTCATATATATAAAATGCTTTATATTTTATAATTAAATGATAAAATATATATATATATAGTATTTATAACACCTTGAAGTGTAATTTTAACTCTGAAAAACAATTTATATTATGTTTTATTTTCTAAATTTAGTTTAGAAAGACAAGAATGATTTTTTTTCTTTTTTTTTTTTTTTTTTTTTTTTTTAAGTGGTATAAGGAATAATAACAAATATAAAAATCACAAGAAATTGAACAATAAAAAGAAAGGCAGAACATCCAAATTGCAAAGTGATTATGAAAACAGACGATATAAAATTTTCAATTTTAAAGAAACAAAACAAGGTTCATGAATGTAAGTTAAATACTATTCACAAAGTTAGACATTATTTCTTTAATTTAATTAATCTGTTAAAAATATTTTTTATGGATTTGTACAATCGTGGAAAAAAGTAAACACCCTCTACTAACTTCTCAACAAATTATCGTAGGAGAAAGTTATTGATACCAAACAATTTGAAATGAAGTCTACTTTTAAATGGTGTAATAAAATTCGTTTAAGGAGGATATACATATTAAAACAAACTCTTTGTTTTTTTCTATTGAAATACCAAACTCTGACTGCATAAATGAACTCAGCCCTCTTCAATTAGCTTAAAAACAAATTTTCATGCAATTCATATAAGAGGTTTCTGAGAAATTAAGTATTTTAAAACAAGTGTATTTTAGAGGCTGTATCCAAATTGAAGCTTAGTTCTTGATTGTGGACCGATAGAGCTCCCTTATTAATCAAGATGCCTTAGGTACCACTCAAGCAGTCACTGAAGACTGCCAGATTATAGGATAGCATCAAAAGTTTCGAAACTGCTTGGTTATCTTGTCGACCAAAAAACTATCGTTAAACTGTAACATTAAATGCCAATAATGGATGATCATGAATGTCC
The DNA here is from genome assembly GCA_964019185.1 of Maratus speculifer. NCBI lineage: Eukaryota > Metazoa > Arthropoda > Arachnida > Araneae > Salticidae > Maratus > Maratus speculifer. Next base: position 359,192,320 of record OZ025296.1, read on the forward strand.
ACTTCAATGACATTAAATATGATACACATGTTTAAAACGTTATTAAGTAATTTTTACAGTGAAGGATCAATAATCCGCACACCCATAATCAGCAGTTTTCTATAATTCTCATTACTTTATGAATGTTTACAGAGAAATAAACAGTTAAGAAAATTAACAAATTTGTGATCCAAAAATCATTTTTTTAAATAAATAATAAAGAAATTGAAAAAAAAAACATGATAAAACATCTATTTTATTTTATTAACAATAAAAAGCAAACTGTATTATGGAACATATATATTTATTCTTAAATGCACACATATCATTTTTTCTGATAAAATAACTTTTAAAAGGAAATTTTTGAGATAGCCTGTTAAATTAATTCATTTTAGTTTTAAAATTTACATTTTTATATTATATTGATTATAGAATTAAAATGCTATCTAGGAATAACAAAACAATGACAAAACAATCCATAATACTCTATAATACACAATATTCCATAATCCACATAACTTTTGGCCCCAACTTCTGCAGATTATAGAACTTTCACTGTATTTTTATTAATATTCTACTATTATTTTTTTTGTTTTTTGTTATTTAAAATAAAAGTTATGTCAATAAATATAATTTGGCGATTTATAAAATTTGTTGAAATTGGTCAACAAGGTAACTAAGTAGTTCCAAAGTTTCAACATATCAAGTTATTTCTATCATCGATGAGACCTTAAACCAGCGGTTCCCAAACTTTTTGGCTCGCGGAGCCCTTTTTGGAGAAAAATTTTAAGGGGAGCCCCTGAACTCAACTATACTCTGTGGTTTACAAATTAATGTTTTTTAAGCCTAAAAAGGAGAGAAAAATCTGTTGAATAAATGTAATTTCTAACATTGGACATAGGTTCTCAGTTTAGACCTTTATTGATACAGAAATTCTAAATTCATATTAGAAATTGTAAAAATCAAATTTTCGGTTGTATAACCTTTTAACAGTTTTATTTAATATTACTCTTGTTCGATACAATAAAATAAAAATAAGGATTAAACCCCTCTTTTTTTGTATTAAAATATCTACACTGTAAAAAAAAATCTGTGAAGGCACTAAACATTTTCTAGGAAACTGGGATTCGAAGAACTTTTCATGTAACAATAACAAGAAAAAATCATGTAATCGATTCTGAAACTTGAATTTTTGCTGTTACCATTACAGGAACAGTTCTTGGAATCCCAGTTTCCTAGAAAAGGTTTAGTACCTTTGCAGATTTTTTTTTTCACAGTGTACCTTGTATAATCGGGATATTTCCTCCAAACGCAGCAGAAATTATAGTTAAAAGTTTGCGCCGCGGGTTCGTTTTAAATTTCATTATAATCGCCTCCTCCATCTAACAGATAGTTTTGCTATAGTTTTAAATGCAGATCTCTGTTATTATTTTTTTTTTTTTAGATTTTTCCCTCTCCAAGTTTAATCGCTGTATTTATCAAAATTGTTTCATTCTAAAGTGGCTATGATTGACCACAGTAGTTGTAATTTTTTATCATCCTTTAAAAATGCAAACATGTCATTTTGATGGGCTATCTTCTAGTAATATATAAAAGTTTAGTGTGAAAAATGTGCTTCAATTATTTTGGATAGTTATTTTATTATCTGTTGCAGTTTTCGATAATAGCAAGTGAATGTCTGGTTCTGCATTTAACCAATTTTTGTATTTTGTCTTGATACTTGTCTACATAGAGAATCCAGCTTCACACATATATGTCTTTGAAAATGGGAGTAAAATTAATTTTGCTCTGTCTGACAAGATTTTATATTTATCTGTCAAATGACACCAAAATTCATTGATACGCTTGCTTTGAAAAGATATTTCTACATTGCTTTGAGGTATTAAATCAATGAGAGTTTCGTATTCCTCAGAGCTTAAGCTGTGTGGTTTTGTTTTTACACTGAATGGATTTAGTATTCATTTAAAATCGCGCAGCATCTTATTTAGAGCAGCTGGAAAGTAATGCCCAAATCAGAGCTTCGAGATGATCTCGAATACTTTCTGACATTTTTTTTTTTTCAAACTTAATGTAATGGTCATTTAAAAATATTTTAGTAAGAATTAGATATTTAGTAAGAATTAAGTATAAAAGTATAAATAGACGGAGTTCTAAAGAACTAAACTATTCTCCCTGTTCGGCAAGCAGAATTAACAGCACTGTTGGGCCTTTTCTGTTTCGATTCACGTTGTGCATTAGATTCAGAATACTATTTTTTGTAACTTATTTTTAATCGAATTTTTAAACCACATTTAGGGTAGAAGTATAAAATAAAGCAATTCAAATCAAAAATATTATACAGAAAGTAGATACATGTACTATGCAAATGTTTAAATGATTTTGGTGTGTACCATTATATTTTTCAACTCAGTTATAGATACATTAATTTTTGACACACACACACACAAAAAATTCCTACAAATTTTTGAAAATATGTTACTTACAATATACTAATTTCTTTTATGTTTTGTTTATTTTCCTGGAATGTCGCGGAGCCCCTGGAAAGTTCAGGTGGAGCCCCTAGGGCTCCGCGGAGCACACTTTGGGAACCTCTGCCTTAAACCATCATTTTGCATTTTTTAAGCATAATTTGAAAATGATTTGGAAAAAAATTTTTTTTTTTTTTTTTTTTTTGGATTTCCCTAAAACAGGTCTTAATAAACTAAATCCTTTAAAAAACTGTAGGTTGCAATTGATATTTTTTTTCAACTAATAATTTCATAATTTATCTGATAAAATTTTTAAAAATAGAAATTCAACACATTTATGTTTTGGTATTTTAGTATTAGCACTTCATAAAAAAAATTAGCACATTAGGAGAATAATTTCATAAGATAATCATTAAAATATGAAAATGCAAGGTACTACTTGGTTACCCCACCGACTAATTTTGCCAAATTATACAAATCACCAAACTAATAGCCAAATTATAAATGTAGATATAATTTTTATTTTAAATGACGAAAAAACAAATAATTAGTAGAATATTGATAAAAATACAAATAAAAAGTTGAAATGAAAATCACTTAATGACGTTTTAAGCATGTGTATCCTATTTAATGTCATTGAATGTGACATTCATTTTTATCCATTATTGACATTTAACTCTTTATGTCCCAGAGTAGGGAAATTTTTATCTTCCTTAGCATCCCGGAAAGCCGCCTGACATTTCATCCCCCCCCCCATGAAAGGTGAGGCGGCTTGCTTTAGTTATTCATACGTACATGTATGGTTCAACCCTTTTGCTGTAGTATCTGCCCAAAGAAGAACCTATTGTTATACCTTTTGTTATCCATTTCCCCCTTAATCCCAATAACCACAAATCCAAAAGCTATGCTTTCTCGTAATCTTCTGCTAAACGGAATGACAAATTATTTTTAGACTTAAGAGTATGTTTATGACATCACCGCTAAATAATCATAAGATAAAGGATTTTTTTATTCTTTGTTTTATAAACAAAACTTTTACTTGTAAATTAAACACATATATTTGTTTTAATATTTAAAAGCTTTTTTTGTCTTATTAGTAAAAAAAAAGAATACATATTTTAAATTTTAAAATTTTTCCTTGATACATTTTTCAGAAAAATAAAAATATTTAATGCATTTTTAAACCATTTATACAACATACTCTTACAAAATATCTATTTTTTTTTTCAAATAAAATTATATGTTGAAAAATGTTTAATAATTTAATACTTCTACATTAATTTAAATTGTGATAAATTTTTATATAAATATTCATGTTTTAATTTTTTCCACTTTATTGATGCCATTATTTTTAGGTAACTTTCCTTTTTATAACAATGGATACATAATATTTAATAAATTATTCGGTCAATTAAATTAACTTAATTTAAAAAAGCAATGTAAAAAAGTAATCATTATTTGAAAATATTCATCTACTTATAATTTTCATTGGTGAAGGTAATTTAAAAAGTCATTCTCCAGTTGGGAGCCGTTCAAGTATTATGTAAGGAATATGGAAAATGGGTCGTACATGATCTGCTTGTTTCCAGACAAGGGGCAGGCAAAGTTACAACAGTTCTTACTTAAGCTTTTGATAATGAAGCAACCATAATGCAATAATCATAAACAAACAAATCATGGTGGGAAATGAACGTTTTAATTACATTTATTAACCAATTTTTACCATACACTAAACTTTTTTTTTTTTTAGTATCACAATTTAAGAGCGGGAGAGATACAAAATGAATAAGTGGAAAATGGGGGGGGGGGGTTGTACATGATCTGCTTGTTTCCGACAAGAGGGAGGCATAGTTACAACAGTTCTTATTTAAGCTTTTGACAATGAAGCAACTACAATGCAATAACCATAAACAAACAAATCATGGTGGGAAATGAACGTTTTAATTACATTAATTAACCATTATTTACTATACTTTTTTATAGTATTACAATCTAAGATATGGCTATTTATATAAATTAATAATGCGATTTATTGGTAATTAATTTTTTCTTGGAAAAAGTGTTATGTACAAAACATTATAAAATCTAACATAATAAAAAAAAGGAGGGAGAAGATCAAAAATTATTATTTTTTTTTATTTTTTTTTTAAGAAAGGAGGACAGATACAAAATGAATAAAAACGAAAATGACTGAAAATGCTTATGCAATACTTGAATAGCCGCTTGACTAATTCATAAATTAAAGAATTTAGATAATGTTTAATTTGAAATATAATAAGGTATAATCATCAAAATATATAAAAATTACAAGAGGTTTTCTAATAATTAAATCTGGTGGTATTAAAACAGATAACCAAAATTTCATGTGTCCATACCAACACTTATGATTTAATCGCTGCATTTAATAAAATTTTGTAAAAAAAGGGATGTTTAAAATTTAAATAATTAATTGTAAGAATTAAACGGTTAAATATTTTTTCATTCCTGAGTATCGATTTTATAAATTGATTTGATAATAAGATTTCTTTAATAATTTTATGCCTTATTACTTGAATATTAAAAAAAGGGGGGGTATAACATAAGAAGTGCAGAATAGAAGAAATATTTTCATTACTTAGAAGCGAATACTTCAATACTTAGAAGTGAAACCATTCATCTTTGGATCCAGATAGAACCGATTATAAAAATTGAATTAACTGCGAGTTTGATATTTGCTTAGATTTCTTCCATTGGTTTAACAACAGCGCTCAAGTTTCCCCACGTGACTGATATAGATTCTTAAGTGAAAAAAATATTAAAACTTTTTATTATATACTTTCATTTTTCTTGAAAATAATTTCATTTATCTACCAATATATATTAAAATTAATATAAATATATATAAATCATTATTTTATTATTATTGTACATTTTTTATTATTCAGTTTTCTAATGTTTTACAATCTATACAGTAATATTATTAAAATAAGGACAAAATAAAAACTAATTACTAAAAACAAATGACAGAGATCTAAGTAGTAACTGACAAAATCATGATTTGTACTACTCGACAGACAGTCTTCCTACCTAAAATAAACCTATTGTATTTGTGTATGTTGAACGGCACCTATTCCCATTGTGTTCCTATCTACTGTCCATTAATCGGAATAAACAACCACGCCCGATCCATGTTCAACAACTTACACTTAACAAAAGAGAGGGGAGAAAAAGTCAGGCCGTCTTTCGGCCATTACGGGTTTCTGATGACTCGGGCGTTTTGGGATCTAAAGGGTTAACCTTATACTTTGGCGATAGTTCTTTGGTCATTGGGATAACCAAGTAGAACCAAATGTAATTTAACATCAGAAGCACTAAATTTTGAGTGCATATAATTCCAAAACTTATTATTCATTCTTGATCTATAGGAATCCACTGTATATGAAATGCATCAAATGTTTCATTAAAATAAATGTGGTTAGTCTGGTTTTTAGGCCTTCTTTAAAAAAAGTTTACTTTTATGGCGCCACATTCTCGCACTTGATCCTGATGTCTAAATAGATTGGTCAATAGCCTTTATTACTTCAGCCTTTTTTTAACTTTCCTCATTCCCTAGTTTATGAGTAAAATGTCTGTGACAGACAGATACTGGAATGAAATTTTATTGGTTCCGTTTTTACATCTTAAGTACAGATAATATCAAAAGACTTGGTATATAAATGCATATAATATACACACATGTAAATAAATATACGGTGCTACTTGGTTATACCATCGACCAAAAAATTATTGGCAAATTATAAGATTAAATTCCAATAATGGATGATTATGAATGTCACATTCAGTGATATTATATATGATACGCATGTTTAAAACATCATCAAGGGTTTTATAATTCCACTTTTTATTTTTATTTTTATTTATATTTTACTAATTTATTTGTTCTTTCATTATTTAAAATAAAAATTACATCAACATGCATAATTTGGCTATTAGTTTGATGATTTTTATAATTTGGCAAAAATGGTCGACGGGATAATCGAGTAGTAGCAAATATACTGTATCCTTAAATGTTTTTATTATTTTATATATTTATCATACGTGTGAAATTAAAAGATAATATTATGATAGATAATAAAGATAATACAAATAAATGACTTAAAAGATATACAAATGTTTAAATATGTATGTAATATTACAATACAATAAAACTGGCAAAAGGGGTATCTTATTATAACATAATCCTGTCATAAATAGAAGAGTTTCAAAATACCAACGAAACAAGCAAAAGATCGTATCTTAGAGATATTGATTACACTTCTTTAAATGGAAGTCTAAAAATTTTTTTTTTCTATCTCCTTGCAATCACATCTTGACAAGATTGACTGGGTGTGTATGGGATAATAGAAGTATTTCAAGTAACTTTAAGAATTTATGTATATGCAACATTTCATTTCTTAATTTAAAAGAAACTCATGTATAAAATAAAGTTGGATTTATCTCCATGTAGCTAGTAATACAATGAAGTGGCATGATGATATACTAGAGATTTTACAAACACTATTGTACAAAAAACTGAGCCCATACTGAAAAGTTAAATGCCTTTTACTCAAGTTTCGTACAACATAATCATTTGCTTGCATTAAAATTAGGATTAAATAGTTAAGTTTAACCCTAGAATCATCGAAAATGTTAAAGTTTTATTAAAATATTCTGCATCAGAATTTTTATTTAAAATTATTTAACTTAATTTTGGTTGGATTATAATTTTAGTTTATTTTAAAGAAATTTTTGATATACATTTAACTGTTAGCTGGTGAATATTTAAGAAAACAGCATTCTTTTTAGCTAAAGAAACTAGTCATATAAGAAACACGAACAACAAATACAGTTTATGTTGGAAAAAATAATCTGGTTACAGTTGTCTTACACAGCCATAACTGTTCTGGATCTGTCAGTTACATGTTATGCTATTTTTGGTACCCTATTTGGTCTCAACAGTTTCTTCCAATACCTGGTCGAAAACTTCGAGGATGCTAATTTTTTAAAACAATTTTATTTCTGATTGATTGACACTTTTTTAGAAATATTGGGTTGTGTAAAAAATAATATTAATTTTTGTTATTTTACTTTAAAAGCAATTTATTTCAGATAGTTCAAAACAGTTTTAGGGCGTTCTCAAGTTCAGCAATAAGTTCTCGGAGTTTATTATGTGAATTATGTTCAATTTAAGCTTTGGATTTATCATTGTTAAAAGCAAAACTTCATCACCACATTCTTCATATAAAACACAGCTTCCATCTCTGAAGTTTCTGTAAGCAATGTTCAACTGAGCATTCACAAGTCACAATTGTGGTCATTTCCGATGACTGAGACATTTTTCAGCGGGAGGGATATTTGCAACTCTGGAAAAAACACTTTGAAATTTGGGAGAGGAGTAGCACATTTATAGGCGATTAATGAGAATAAAATCCCAAATTTTCTGGTGAGACATTTCAATTCTTCGAGGGGGACCCCCCCTAAATTGGTCAATAGTATAAATCAATCAATCATTGGTATATATCAATGACAATAGTCAATCAGTATAAAAATAGTTTCGAATGTTTTTCGTACTATTTTGAATTCGTACAAATTTTTTGAATTTTCCCATAATTCTGTAACTGCATTAAGGAATAAAAGCAAAATTACAATGCTAAATAAATACATAAAATATCTGCCCTTCCAAATCCATTTATGGATTTAAAAAGGGCTCCGGTAGAAAAAATTAAATGACAATAGATTACCATTATTATGTAAAATCCCAAGTGAACGTCAAAACCTATTTTAATATCCCTCTGCTTTTTCTGTAAGTATCAATGAGGCTCTAAATAAAAGAATTCAAATGAGAAAGAAATTTTGATTTGTGGAAATATTCTTCATATTTATCTGATGATATGTATTATCTCTCTCCATTGAATAGCCAACCTTGCCAAAGAATCTATTTCTATATGATTAAAAAAATATGTGTATCAAAGTTTTTTGTTGCCAGGAAATCTGCTCTTTTTTCAATTTGTCAACAAGCTTTAAAGTTAGCAACAGTTTATTATTTCTCGCTTATTGATTGACGAAGACTCTTTAAGAGCTGAAAAGACATCATCAGCATGTTTTAGAACAGAATATAAATCATATTTCAGATTTCTTAAGATTTTTTAAAAATGACTGTAAAAGTTCACAAATAATCATTTGAATAATAGAGTAGCTTTTATTAATTCCGGGTAGCACATTATGTTATAATATTACAGTAGACTCTCAAATCTGCACAGCTTGGGACCAGAGTTTTTGAGAATTTTAGAATTTTGCTTATTTCTGGTCACTGCTTTGTTTACATTTTTTAAACAGTCATTTGAATTTAATTAACGATGCAATCAGAACTGTGATTGCATCGAACTGAACTTACAATAGTATAATAAAATATTAAAATAAATAATAAATTAAAATAATAAAAATTTAGATAATTTTAACATGATTAAAATATTAAAAGCAAAGGTCAATATAATGATCAATAATGTATGATTGAAAATTTATTATAAAGCAGACTTATTTTTCATATAAAATGTTCTTTATACATTACTAATTCTCACCAAAATCATAAAATAAGGAATTTTTATTTCAGGTTTAGCCAGACTTAATAATAAAAAAAAAACTTGATTAATACCTGAATATATTTGGTAAGAAGATTGTGAATATCTGGAATTTTTGTTTGTTCAATCAATCATTTGTTTATATGTCAGAAATAAATTTATTCTTCCTTCGTAAAAAAAAACATTAATTCAGTAAAATTTAAAAAAATACAAATTAAAATATATATGAATTTGATATAAGGCGAAATATGTCAAATTTTACCCTTATATCTGAACTGAAATCTTCATTGTTTACATCTGTAAATTATGTACGAATTTTATAGAGTTGCGGATTTTAGGGTTGCACATTTGAGGGAGTGCACTGTATTTGATATAAAATTATAAAATAAGCAAAAATAATGGTCTCGAAACTCGATCAGTGTGCCGTTATTGCATTTGTATAAACTGGTCTTTATCCTTGACAGTCAGCGCCATTTGATCCCATCAAAAACCCATTTCCATCTTAGCAGATGTGTTTGTATACTTATTCTTCTGGACCGTGAAATGTTTCCATTTATGGGATGATTTCATATTGTCCGAAAACCTGACAAGAAGGATATAGGATGGCAAAATGTTCCATTTTAGATAGGTTTCAAGTTTTATGAACTGTCAATACATAGTGTTGTTTTCGTCTAACCCCTGTTTTCTTTACCTTTTAAGATAGGTCACTTTCAGACAAGAATAAAGAAACTTTTATTCATCGTAATATATTTATACTGTTTACAAGTGCACTACAGAGAAAATACATTGTAATAGTTTCAGATGATACAGTCAAAACGGAACATGCTTATGTTGGAATTTTGCCTAAAACGGAAATGTTCATTGCCCTGGCAAAATATGTAACTTTAAATTATGGTGTTTGAGATTGTACCATTCAACACAAATGGAAATGAATGGAATTTTTCATGGTTTCTTTGTGATTCCGATTTAGTAATTTTGTGTGTTGTTGAATGCATGATTCTGAAACCCAGATATTCGTGTCGGGTCCACGGCAACCACTTGGCGCGACTGGTTACATTATTTAATTATAGTCTAAATTATATTAAATGATGTAGAATGATTAACAATAAACGTTACCTTCAGATTTTTAAAAAATCTGATATCTGGAGAATTTCTTACTGAACACATTTGCATATTAAAATTCCATAGCCAAAAAAAAAAAAAAAAATCTCTCTGTATTTTGTAAAATGTATCATCGTTTTTTTTAGATGATATAAAGTTATAGAATTTTGTGCTGAAATTTACTTTGTTATATTTATAATAAGTTGATTATTTTTAAATTGTTGTTATTTATTTTATTTATAATGTAATCTTTATAATGTTAGGAAAGGCATCTGAAACAGCATTGATGCCACTAACTTTAGGTAACTGGAACTCTACTGTAGTTTTTAACGCAAAGGTAGAAATTTATTTTCAACATTAATTTCAAATTTTCATGATAAATTTATGTATTTTTGTTTGTTTTTTAATGAAATGCAAAAACTGATATTAATTCATTTTATTTTATTGCAGATGCATAAAACTATTAATCTAACACATTATACCACTCAAAATATCATCAATATGTAAAACAAATGCAGCAAAACATTCCTTATTAGAACTTTTTGAAAAAAGCACCGCCCTAACTCACGGCCAGCAAAAACCTTTTATTTGTGAGTTACGCAAGAATTTCTGCCAAAACAGTCATTTTTATGTGAGGTATGCAACAAAGAATTCTTTTATAAGAGCCATTTAAGCAGACATCTGTTAAGTCATACTGGTGAGAAACCTTTTGTATGTGAGGTATGCAACAAGAAATTTTTTAAAAACAGAGATTTAGCCAAACACTTCTTAATCCATACTGGTGAAAAACCTTTTGTATGTGAGATATGCAACAAGAAATTCACTCAAAGGAGCAAGTTAAGGACCCATCTGTTAACTCATTCTGATGAGAAACCTTTTGAATGTGAGGTATGCTGCAAGAAAGTCTCTCTAAAAAGCCATTTAAGCCAGCATCTGTTAATTCATAATGGTGAGAAACCTTTTGAATGTGAGGTATGCAACAAGAAATTCGCCCAAAAGGGCAATTTAAGCAGCCATCTGTTAACTCATAGTGGTGAGAAACCGTTTGTGTGCTATATATGTAACAAGAAATTCTCTCGAAAGAGAGATTCAAGCAGACATTTGTTAACTCATACTGGTGATAAACCTTTTGAATGTGAGGTTTGCAACAAGAAATTCTCTGAAAAGAGTGCTGTAAGAAAGCATCTGTTAATTCATACTGGTGAGAAACCTTTTGAATGTGAGATATGCAACAAGAAATTCTCTCAAAAGGGAGTTTAAGCAGGCATCTGTTAACTCATAGTGGTGAGAAACCGTTTGTGTGTGATGTATGCAACAAGAAATTCTCTAGAAACGACCATTTAAGCAGACATCTGTTAACTCATAGTGGTTAGAAACCGTTTGTGTGTGAGCTATGCAAGAAGAAATTCTCTCAAACGTGTGATTTAAGCAAGGATCTTCCAATTCATAATGGTGAGAAACCCTTTGTGTATGTGAAGTGCAACTAGAAATTTTCTCAGAAGTATGCTTTAATTCATATTGAAGAGAAACATTTTGTGTGAGAGATATTTGTTAAAAGATTTTTTCAAAAGATTTGTTTAAGGAAGCATGTGTTAATGTAACACTAACGAGAAAGATTTTATGAAAGATAAAAGAAAAACAAATCGCAAAAAAGCTATCTGTGCTATATTTTACTTCTAAAATTTGTTAATTGCTGTTAACTAATCGTAGCATATTCCAGAAGTAAAGAAATATTTCTTTCTTTTTATTAGAGTGCACAAAAATATGCCGTGAACAACAAAGCTTTGACTATTTAAACCAATAAATTAGCAGATCAAGAGCTATAACCATGAGCCCTGACAACACACAATTTTATTTTTATGATGCTTTATGTTATCTGAAAATGTTACATAATCTCTATTGTTTTACACTTACAAGCTGTAAAATTTTATAATGATTGATAGTATTTAAATTAAAAAAAACTTTTTTAAACCTAATTGCTCACAATACATTTCTTTAATGGTAAAATTATTTTCTTATGAATATATATGCAGAAACTATTCTTTTCGAAGCTGAGAATATTAGTTTCGAAATGGGTATCTCCCTGAGTTATCCGTATTTTTTTTTAAATATGTGTTAGTATGTTTGATACTCTGGTTGTTGTTTTAAAAAGTAGGAACAGCGTAATAACATTTGAAATGTAAGTTAAGGTTGGTAAAAGTTTTTTAAAGTTATGCTTTTCTCATCAGGTTTACATTAAATGAAAGTAACCTAATTTAATTGACATGACATTACTGATAGCTTAGGTAATCTTTTAAGTTCCTTAATTTCAAGATCGCTTAATCTGATTGTTTTCATTGATTGATTGTATGGGAATAACAGCCTGGTATGATTTAAAAATTTTAATAAATATTGAAATAAAAGAATGAAATATTTGCTTAGCTCATTCATTTCAATTCAAGGCTAACGAAAGAGACAAGCTACCGTGGTGCATTCCAAGTATCATTTTTTACAAATCGCTGAAGTTACGTGATATTCGAATGCATCAATGAAAGTTTACGAAAAGAGCGTTACGTCAATCTAGCGGTCTGTAAAAAATGACACTTTAGATGAACCGCGGCTGCCGGTCTTTCCCGTTAGCCTTGATTCAATCTCTAGAACTTTTCATCATACTTAAAAATTGTTTATGCCTTCGGTATAGCTCACGCCCATCTGACTATGACTTAACTCTTTGGAATTACACAGATTTCCATGTAATGGATGTGAGATACTGAGGTTTATTGTGCCACATTTGTGATTGAAAATGAATTATGTACAGATAATCAGGGTAACATTGCGCCAAATCAGGGGAAATTTGCTCCATTTTTACGAAACTTTGATCCATTCTGCCGTGGTGGAACTTTCACGAATTATGTCTAGTGAGCTGCCAAACACACACTAGTGCATCTGTCTATATTTTTTAGACGAAATTCTTTGCCGTTAACTCAAGTGACGGGGCAGATTTAATCTTTTTTTTCTCTGTTGGTCCGAAGTTACCCTGGTTAACAGTAGCATTTGTAGTTTGTTCAGAAAGATGCTCAGAAAGATTTCACGTTATAATATGGTGTATGTGGGAAACATTTTATGGTTTTACTTTGCATTATTCGAAAAAGTTATTGATTGAAACGAGTACGAATTTCTGAGGTTTCCTAAAACATGCTTTCTGTTGAACAGGGAGTGCAAAGTATTTGTTATTTGTTTACATTTCGTATAGTGTCGATTGTAAGCCATCTTTTTTTCAAAAGCAAAAAAAAAGTTTAATTTTGAAGAGGAACATTTAATCGAGATTTAGAAAAAGTAATTAAAAAACCCTATTTTTAACTTTAATGTAGAAAGAAAGAAAGTTAATACACAGATAATCTTCGTCCTTTCACTCAATGCCTGTAAAATAAGGAATCGTTTAAATTATTCCCTTAAAAATCCTCCATTTTTAGCTCAAAAATTTGAAAATCTTTCTTTTTAATTTATTAAATATTATTTTAACAATAATAAATCTATCAACTAAATATTTGGCTTTAAATTTCTCCCCACTTCTTTGTCCCGTCTAATAACAAACAGACTTTGTTTAATCATTATAATTCTTTATTTTTAAATTCATATGTTTTCTGACTTATTTAATAAAAAAATAGCAATATGAAATAAATAAACGTATATTTGTAACAATGTATTTATATGTATGTAACAGTTAAATAAATATCTTATAAAAAATTATGTCCTATTGCATAAATTGCTGCTTCTCTGTTGGCTCCTTTTGTCCTTCCCTCATATCTTCTACCATCAAATTTCATGAAATTTTAAACTTTTTTTCCTGCTCTATTTGTGAATTTTTCGTAACGATATTTAAACAGTAATCTATGTTCCCTCGTCAACCTCCTCCCAAAAGTCCTTTTTCCCACTCTCTCAGTAAACATGGTTTTAAATAGTTTTTTTTTTACTTTATTTGTAACTATCTTGTTGTAATAGTAAAAGGATCGTTTAAATTACCTATTCTCCCCATCCAAAAAAAATTCTGTTTTTACCACATACAAACTTGAAAATTATTTTTTAAAGACTTTTATATATTGTATCAACAATAAATAAATAATTATCTAACACTCCCTTTAAATTTTCATTCTCCTTCCCTTGAAAACTGGCCTAATTTCTAGACCTGAGGGAAAGACGGGGGGGGGGGGCAAAAAATTTTTTAAATTGTGTTATTTCACCTCTCACCGTCGAATATATATTTTGTAAAGAGGATTGGGGACATTTTTTTAATCTAAAATATACAGGTTTATTAAAATAGAAATTTACAAAATCTGATATATTCAAAAGTAATATACTTACAAATATGATTGATATATGAAAATAGCCACAAAATATCCAAGATTGTACACCCGGTGGTGTGAAAGCACTAGTTCGAGTGTGCGCACCAGATGACCTGGCAGCACTAGTTCAGTAGCTGTAAATAATTCATTTCAGTCTCCTTTGAAATGGAGGTAAAGCAAGAAAAGAGTTTCTGCATCTTAGAAGATGCAAAATGTCCGTCTGCCATACCAGTGCTAAGTCCTTTCAGAAGGCAGTATAAAAATAACAATCTTCCATCAAGTGGATTGAATTGAACTATCCATCGCCTGGACGTGTTTTACAAATAAAACTTGGATATTATTTTCATATAGCAATCCTATTTGTAAGTTTAACACTTTTGAATAAATCAGGTTTTGAAAGTGAATGATTCTTTCATAGCAACTCTGTAATTCTGATATAAGAATTGCAAAACTGCAAAAAAAAAAAAAAAAAAAAAAAAAAAATCAAAATCATTATTTTTTTTCCAACATATTCTTAGAAATTCTCCTTTCTCTGTTTATTGAGAAAGGGTAAAACGAAAATTCGATTCTCGATGATTTGAGATAAGTCATCTTACTACATAATAGGAAACAGAGCAGAACTTCAGAAAATTAACATTAAAAATGTTAAACTAATTTCTGTGCGGAAGGACAGAAGTGGAAGTGAAAATTTGGTAGAAAGGAGTGTAAATCACAAGCTGTTTATTTCTTTATTCTTACCTAAGAGCAGCAGATTGTTTTAAAATAAAGTTTTAGAGATTTTTAATTTAGGATGTTTGTGTGTTTGAAGGGAAATCATGCATTTTAATATTAAAGAGATAATTTAAGTGGCAGACTGTTTATTTCTTCGTACCGGAGACCAATAAACAGTACAGAATTTGTGTGTAGACTGAAATGAATTTGTTACGCTCGGATCGGTGTACGGTCTGGTGTAAATTTTTCCTGGGTCGGGTCGGGTTATGGTTCAATAAGCCTAAAATAATCCCCCCACTAATTGGGAGATAAATGATCATTTTCAAATTAGCCTAACTTTCTCAAGGCAGATTGAAATGAGCCTAAAAAATACCACACTGATTGAGAAAACTCAGTGGTCAGTTTTTAATTTGCCCAATGCTCTCTAGGTTCTCTGCATAATGACGGGAATATGTCAGGCTAATTGAAAAAAGGGGCATGATTTTTCAATTAGCCCAGCTCTTTTCAAGCAGCTCAGGCTCTTTGCAATGAGTCTAATTTCTTAATTAGCATACATCTACATACATGTATACACTTATGAGCCAAAACACTATGACCACCTACCTAAAAACATCCAAAGCCCAACTTTGATCCGAAAAACAGCTGCATATCGCTTTTGCATGGATGCCACAAGTTCAATGTAGATGACCGAAGATAAATCGTATTAGTTGTTCGAGCAGCGATCATGCATATTCGGGACACTCAAAAATGATTGTTTTTTAGCTCTGGGCTACCGTTGAATGACATCCGAAATGTACTCTGTCGGATTAAGATCCGTCGAGTAGTTTACCAAGATGTTAACTGGAATTCAGTATTACTACCTGCCTTTGGCGACCAGTTTGGTCTTCCTTGAATGTATATTAAACATTAAATCATTGTTTTTATTCATAATTTATTGTAATTGCTCAATTTTTTGGCAAATTTGAAGATTCTGTTAAAGAAACAGACACAGATGTCATATACGCACCACATTGGCACGACTGCAAAAAAATAGCATTTATATGTGCCTCACATTGTAGCCCGGATTATTTATTTATTAATAAACTGTTTGTTTAATTTCTTTTTTTTAATGATATAATTTTTTTATTCTAGAATTATTAATTAAACTTTTTTACTTTGTTATTTTTTTGTGTTATTAATATAAATTAATTAAAAAATATGTAGTAACTGGTATTTGAAAACGAAGTTTTCGTGAAATTGGTGCCAGAAAAATAACGCGCAAATGTAGTGTAATAATGTAATCCTTTCACTCATTTCATTTACAATACATAGCTTTAATCTGAAACTAAAAAGTTTAAAATTCATGACTTTTATTAATTTTTTTTAGTAAAAAGAACGGAAAAATATATAAATGTTATTTTGAAGCTCCATAATTGCAGCGTAGGAACGAAACATAAATAAATCCAATTTACCACAGCTTAAATCTTACTAAAGAACTTTTGCATAGTAACTTATAAGATTCGTTTCATTTGGATATTGCCATTAAACAATTAACAAGTAATCGTGATTTTTGTGCCGCATACGTTAGCGTAATATATGTATAGATGTTTCCGGAACCAGTCGCACACAATTCGAGTCCTGTGACGTGGAGCGTTGTCTTGCACGAAGACTCCATTTCCATTTCGGAAGACAGATAACATGGAATGGTAATGTAAATGATCCGCAGTGACGTTAAGATAGTGTGTGGTCTGTTCTACAACAAACACAGGTTCCCAGGGAGGCCTATGGGGACATTTCCCAAAGTTTAATATTGCCACAACTGGCCTGCGTATAATCTGCTCTCGAACGGGAATTAACAGTTCGCATAGAAGACGACCGATCTAAACACATGCTATCAATGATGTTAAAGCATAAATCGTGTTTCATCCGACTCTCTCCCTATATTCCATGTTCCAGTCATGATGTTCCCTGGGCTAGTGTAGGAGTTTTGGTCGATAATGCTTGGTCAACAGGTATACATGAGTCAGTGGCATAGCTATCCGGGGGCGGTTCGCCCCGGGTGTCACCCTCTAAGTGTGACCACCCAATCTTTATTTGCAAATATATATAATCCTATAAAATTTTGGAAAATAATTCTGAATTAAAATTAACGTTTTAGCGCATCACGAAAAAGAGTTAATTTTCTTAACTTGGAGAATCTAAAATTTTATTCAGTATGAGGTGACTAAAAAAGATATGCACCAGGAACAGAAACCTACCTATCGAAGGAGTAGGTAGCAAAAGGAAACTTTTTAGTATTTTATATTTTAAATTAAAATTTTGTATTCATCTCTTCGGATTATCTATAAAATCACATCAGGCAAGCAAAAAATGTTGAAATTTTATTTGCAATAACGTAGAATTGTGATTTAAAAAATATCGCGGATTTGGGGGGATGACACCATTGTGGGGGTGACAGCATTTACATCCGCCCCGGGTGTCACCAATACTAGCTACGCCACTGACATGAGTGCGACGTTAGCTCTATCGTTTCACACTCAACAGTGTCAGCTGAGTCATATGCTCCGAAATAATTCCACCCTTGGAGCTGTATCGTCTTGGAATGTAAATTTAGCCAGTATATGACGCCGATTTTTCTTTACCAAGGGAGGAGGGGTCTACGACATCCCTTTTATTTGATAACGCCTGGGAGTCCAACGCAATGGCTTCTACGGATGGTTTCGCCCTCATTCATCCACTTCTTACGAGTAATAACAATGTTTTTTCTTGAACAACCCATGAGACGTGCCGTTTCGAAGTTACACATTCTGAATCGTTAGGTGACTGAAATCTGCCCTCAATCAAAGTAGCTTAGATAGGCAGCCTTTGCTTTCACAAGCAGACGTAAACGCAAAAATTATTCCTTAGACTCCCTAGCTGCATTTTAAATGGCAATATGCTTTCCACGCCATCCAAGCGAGTTCATTGAAAAATGTGAAGGTGGTCAAAATGTTTTGGCTCTTGAATGTAGATATAACTTTCTCTAATGCATATGTGTTGAATTTAAGTGCATGTGACTGAGTACATGCTAAGAGATTTTAGTGCATGTTTTTAACTTTTAAAATGACGAAAATGGACATTTGTAGTGGTCGTACTAGGAAGACAAAATAATCCTCTGCTTTGATATTATTCAATTTAAGAAGAAAATTTGGCAGTAGGTCACTTACATTTTTTTATTTAGCTTTTCTCATTGCCAATTCGAGAAAAATGGAATTTCCAATAACAAAGAATCAATTTCCTTACTTGTTCTTTCACCTGAAGCCATTTTGTATTGGTTCACAGAAGGTCTCATTACGTACTCATATGGAATGCTAAGAACACAAAAATAAGCGTGAAAACCCCATCTATGTGCGTTTATGTGTGATTGAGATGGCCAGAAATTTCTACCACACATGAAAATCTGAAAATTTGGCTGAGATATTCCAAAGCTTATCCTGGTGTACATGAAGCTCAAATTTTTATTTTTTGAAAATTAACCGAGAATATTAATTATAAACTCATGAAATACACGATCTTTTTCACAAAATGACAAAATCGCAATCACATTTTAACTTCATGCGACGGACGAAATAAAAGAAATTAACCCATTAATGCCTGAATTATTTTCTTTGTTAAAATTCAAATTTTGCACTTTCCCACCACTTTTAAAGCAAGAATAACTTTTATCTTAATTTATCGAGGACTTTGTCTCGAGAAAGTAAATATTTATTTATCCTCCTTTTTTACTGGTGTGAAATGCGCTTATTTGAATTTTTTTAAACTGTCCACAAATGGGACGCTAAGCACTAATGGGTTAAGAATTTCCAGCAATAAGAAAAAAAAGAAACTAATTAAGATATCAATTTCAAACTTTTAGAGCACATATAGAAAAGTATTTCGAACTTAAGCATAAAATGTTTGAAAATCATATGAAAAACTGGTGGAACCAGAGAGAAAACTAGAGCTTGATCTTAAAAGTGATATAGTAACAAATTTGCAAATATTTTCAATATAAAAAAAGTGCGTAGAAAAGATATGGAATCAGATTGTCTGTAAAGTTCATGAAATTACCCAAATTTTTATTAGCTGAAAATGTGGACTGGGCTTGACTGGTGCTTTAAACTCAATTATGGAAAAAGAAGGCATTTTTAACACACTCCATATCCCAATAATCCATAACTAATTTCAAAATTTGTGTTCATAACTATAAGTTACATGCTGATGTAATAAAGTACGGGAACCTAAACGACCCATTCAGTGCAAAGTTTGGACATAATTCAATTCCAGGAGTTTTTAATAAGTGGAAGATGAAAGCTCCAAATAAACTCAAAATCTTAAGTATATACGATTAAACCATATACTAAATATTGCTGTTCAGAAATATTTTTCTACATCAATTTCTCAACAACCTGACTATGTGATTGTTACACGTTCATTACTACTTCATGGTTTATATTCGTTTAGCGTTGTTGATCTTAGCTGGTTTGAGACAACATAACTATGCATTCTAGTAACTAGTTTGCCCAGTAATCATTTTGAGTGGATGATAGTATGACTCTGAATATGAAGCACCAGTAAAGCCTAGTCCACATTATCCCTTAACAAAAATTAGGGCAATTTCATGAGCTTTACAGGTAATTTGATTCCATTTTTTTCCTACGCACTTTTTTATATTGAAATTATTAGCCAATTTGTTACTGTATCATTTTTTAGATCGATCTCTACATTTCACTCTGGTTCCACCAGTTTTTCATATGATCTCACAACTTTTTCTGATCCTCTCAGGAACTTGATGGTGAACTAACTTCAATTTAATCTAAGTTAATCTAATCAACCCAAATTTAATCTAAGATTAGTATTAGATTAATGTTATTAGTAGACATATTAGTTTAGAAAAATATCAGAAGTAGTGCCAAGTTGGCGTCATTTTGACTAATAATTTTGATCGCCAGATATGACGATATATCGTCCAGGTTGTGACGCTTAGTGAAAGAACCGCCCACCGTGATAGTCCCTCCTACAGTTTCGTGGTATCTATGCAGATTTTCATCTGTCCATTGGTATCTATCTGCACATATTTTCATTGCTCCATTTCAAAACTGTTTATTTTTATAAAAAAAATTGATTTTTTTTCTAAATTATCCCTTTGTAATAGAAATATCTGTACTATAGTAACTGTTTTGATATCGAAAACATTCAAATAAAGATGTATTGTTATTTTAACATAAATTTAGTTTCAGTTTACGTATTTGTTTATGAAAGATATGCATTTTCTGTTTCGAATGACGTCAATATCAAAAATGCAAAAATTTATCAGAAGAATTTTTATTTATTTATAAAAATAAGAACACGTATTAACATTTCTTTTTAAAATTATTATGCTGTTTTTTAGTTGATGGCAACTTGAAAGAAATGATTAATTTAGCAATTAAAAAGGGGAGATTTCTATATTATTAAATTACATAAAGTATAGCGCTATATAAATTTTAAATGGATGCCATTTCTTTAATATTGGATATTTTTTGACAGGACTTTCGAAAGGCACATGACTAAATTAAATTTTTCGAACAAGCTATTATACGTCTCTATAACTAACCGGTGGATCTGGATGATATTTGATAAAATTTGATGTCTAGAGTGAGACACTTTGCCTTTTCAATTTCGTTGCAATCTGATGATTGAGTCCAAAGTTATTAAGGGCCAAACTTTGGACTTTAACATTAGAGATGCACCTGAGTTCTACTATACAGCACTATCTTGCTGTATAAGTCGATACATGTTCTTTTTTTTTCCAAAAAAATTTTCGGCGATAGTACACAAGATTTCGAGGAACAACTATACTAGGATGATGGAGCCTCTTTTCGATGTCCCCAATTTAAATTGGGCTTTACTCATTCAACTTGGTTTCGATTACTTTATAGTTTCAGTAATATTTTCTACCGCCAGGGATATTTTTAACTGATGTTTCATGGGCCCGATTTCTGCGAATTTTTTTCCTTTAAACTCATTTTATGATTCTCTTAAGATTTTCCAGCTGATGCGCAGCACACCTGCTATGCGAGATGCAGAAATTGGTGATCCGTGTCGGTGCTTCATTTTGAAAATGATAAATTTCAATGTGAATTTGTAGCAATTATAATGGTTAGAAAGTCCTGTATATGCTGTCGGAGACAATAAAAACCGATCCCAGAGATAGATTTTTAGAAATTCGTTATTATTTTTAGAATTTTAATATGATTAGAGGTTATAATCATTCGCGGTTCGTTGGAAAAATCTACGGCCGGGTCAGCTTGTACACAAGACTTCAAGTCACAAAATAGCTTTTTTGATTTATAAACTGGAGAGACAAAGTAGTTGCAAACCTTCATCAGCTATTAGCAACGCCGGATCTCTCCATTGCCGTCACCTACATTGTATTTTTCAAAATATTCACACACACACACAAAAGAAAAAGTCAACAACTCATATTTATTTTCAAAGTATGCGAGATAATTTAGGTTCAACGCTCCTCTTAATTTGGCAGCTCCTATTTAATCTCTTTGCTCCCAATACAGGTACATAATATCTTGGGAACTTAGTGTGTTGAGCCATCCTTACAAATACGTATAGAAGATTTTCGTTTTTCATTATTTGGATATAAAAAATATCGTACTAAAGAAAACTCTTACATAACTCATACAAAAAATAGTTTTTATTTTTTGTCAAAATATGTGAGATATTTTTTATTTAAACTTTTCTCAATGGTGCAGCATGGCCTCGGCGCCCAGAGCGACCGTTCTCCTTGCCCCCCCCCCTTTACCTACGCCACTGGATATATAGATTATTAATTGAATATCGTTGAAAACAATCTACAAATAATGCGGAAAAAGTAACGAAATTTTATGACTTATTTTATTAATTTTAAAATTTTATGAAATTTTAGGTAGAATAAGTATGATATATCAGAAAAATGCAAGGGGACATAACAGACAAACAGAGGTTTTGGCAACAGGAGATAATTTTAGTCAATATATTTACTTATTCTTACATGTATACCTATACACTGTTACAAACATATGCTCATTTATTTCATATTATCATCTATTCATTAAATAATTTAGAAAACAAATGAATTTAAAAATAACGAATTATAAAGATTAAACAAAGTGTGTTTGTTATCAGATGGGACAAATAAGTTGGAAGTAATTTCAAGGGGAATGATTTAGATGAGATTATTTATTGTTAAATCTTTTTTAACGAATTTGTAAAAAAAGGTTTTAAACATTGTGTAATAATATATTTTAAATGATAAAAATAATATATTTTAAATAATAAAAAAGTTAAAAAATATTTTTAACGAATTAAAAAGAAAGATTTTAAACTTTGTGTGCTAAAGAATGCTGGATTTTAGGGAGAGAATTCGCATGATTCTTTTTTAGGTGTGTTTGTAATTATACAAACAAATAGCACCTGTAGTGGTCGTTCAGTTCCACCTGTCCGCATATAAGAGAGCAAAAACTACCGTAAACTACCTTAACTAGCGTAAATTAAAAAATATTAATATATTTAAAATATTTAATATATTTAACAGAAATTTGTACAATAAGAGGTATTTATACCATGAATATTTCTAGTAAAATTTGAAAAAATTTCATTAGAAAATACATAAAAAAATGTTAATTTGAGAAGATTTTTTAAAATTCAGATACTTCACGTCCTTTGCATGAATTACTGTTGAAGCCACATATTTTATGTGAATTTACCATAAAAACATAAAACACTTACATATAAGCTAGAAATGATATTATATCTCTTAATAGCCGAAACTGTATCAGTAGGAAAATATTAAGCAATTATAACCACTGTCGTTACTAAAACCTGTTTTTCTCAGAATGAATATTTTCGTCGTTTTCAAGATTTCAAAATGTTCCATGCGAAATTCTTTATGCCCAATTTTTTTTTGTTTAAAATCCTCTTTATGTATGTATTAACAAATGTTACTAGAAATAAATTTTTTTAGACGCATGTAAATTTTTTAAATTTCAATTTTTAACGGAAAATACAAAAGAATTAAGTTAAAATCATTTTTTCTAAATGTTTTACAAGTAATATGCTAAAAATGCTTAGTAACATTTGTTAACACATATATAGAGAGCATTTTAAACAAAAAATCAGAAAAATTGGGCATAAAGAATTTCCATTTTGAAATATTGCCATTTTTTGTTAATTTAAGAAAAGAAAAATCTGTATCTCAAAAATTATTAAATATATATTTTTAAAAAATATGTGAAATAAGATATATATATATATATATTATGATTATTTCCAGAATTTTTTAAAAAATTTATTGAAAATTAAAAAAATTAGTTTTGAGAGTCCACTGTAGCCTTAAACTATTTCAGATTTTATGAAATTCATATACGGTGCTGAGGTTTAATATTTGTTACTTCCTGTATATTGGAAAGCAGATAGTATTCATAAGGACAAACAAAAGATTTCGGTCACTGTACCATATCCAATGTACTATACACTATTACACAAAAATCTGAATATTTTATAAAGCATTGCTATAGTACGAACGCGCCTCATTTGTTTGGCGTGCAATTTCCAACTTGATTTATGCAGGTGTCGGGTGAAAAACCGAAGATTCTCATCCTTAACTTCTTTACTTTTACATTACATATAACAAGTAAGAAAAATCCTGCGTTAAGCATTGATTATGAAACACTTTCCGAAATCTTTAACACTTCGTTATTTAGGGAAATAAGGTGTTACTGTCTATAGACAAATGTATAATTCAATACTTTTGAACAACCCTGTATTTGATCTGTCGATTGATATAAATATATTACGTAATGAGGAAATTCAGTTTAGCAAGAAAACGCATAGTTGGTTGAAATGTTTCTTTCGGCAATTTATACTAATAGATGGAAATATACTTGAATATTTTTTGTTCAGCTCTGTACTTTACCTAATACCTTTATTACTCGAAAGTATTTTACTAAAATTTAGTTTTAAAAAATATTTTTCAAACTACTTAAATCACATTTCCAGAAATTATTATCCATAGGCGATCCTGTATCAAGTTCTTTGTGTGACCCTGTATATTATTTTATCTATATTCTACAAAAATTTCTTAGAAAAATTAAATGCAGTTCATCATGCTATGCATAATCTATTTAAAATTTCACTTTTAAGTAAATTACGCTCATATACAGTAACATTTATGAACTCTTCGTGTAACCGTGTATACCTAAATTTTGTAACTACTAGCATTTATACACACCATATAATGTACATACATTTAGTGAAACTTAAAAGTACATATTATAATTAAAAATGCATTTAATATATCCAACAGCCATCATCATAATATACAGTAATTCGGATAGAATATACTATTTAAAATATTTTGTGTGTGTCTCTGCAAATGCTTCATGCTTCGTATTATGCCTTCTTAACTCATGTTGAGCCTCAGCGATGTATATCAATTTGTTTATACGCGAAATCTTTTACCCTATGTCAAATGTGTCGTAAACAATTCACCCTTTATTAGGTAATGGAATTCTTTTGTCTGGCCCTGTAAATGAATAACTACTCTTTTCACTGCATATTTTACAGAATACATATTTTAGTGAATTGTGCAGTTGCATATAAATTTGAATATATTTGACCAGGTGTCACACCCTTAAAATTCATTTGAAACAATTATTCCCCTTAAGCCGTAATGTACCGGAAAACTTTTGACTGTCCATGTAAATTAAGTAATTATGACAGAAGCTTCATTTTCAATAGTGTTCGTGCAAAAGTAAATGTCAATTATGTCTAAAAATTTCATGCTAATCCGAGTATATTTACTTTAGTTAGAGCGTGGACAGACGATCAGACAAACCGAAACCATAAACACTTCTTAACTTTGTTGGAAAGTGTTATAATGGGTTTTTCGATAATTTTTCTAAATCTCGATTATAAGTTCACGTTAAGTGGGGCTTGTTGAGTTTAAGTCATTCGGTAGGCCTCCCCACCTAGCTGAAACTATAAGCTCCCCTTAAAAATTAAACTTTATTGCTTTTGTAAAAGAGAATTCTTACCATCGACACTATACGAAATGTAAACTTATAACAAATACTTTGCACTCCCTATTCTACAGAAAACATGGTTTAGGAGAACTCAGAAATTCCAACGCTTTACAGATAATTTGATTCCATTTTTTTTTCTACGCACTTTTTTATATTGAAAATACTTGCCAGTTTGTTATTGTATCTTTTTTAATCGGGCTCTACTTTTCTCTCTGGTTCCGCTAGTTTTTTATATGATTTCGCAACTTTTTCTGATCCTTTCAGGAACTTGATGGTGAACCAACTTCAACTAAAAAATTTAAGCTAACATTAGTATTAGCTTAAAGTTATTAGTAGACATATTAGTTTGGAAAAATACCGGAAATAGCGCCTAGTTGGCGTCACTTTAGGCTAATAATTTTGATCGCCAGATATGACGATATATCGCCAAGCTGGCGACGTTTGGTGACAGAACCGCCCACCGTGAAAGCCTCCCCTACAGTTTCGCGGTATCTATGCAGATTTTCATTTGTCCATTGGAATCAATCTACATATATTTTCATTGCTCTATTTCGAAATCGATATTTTTTTTATAAAAAAAATTATTTTTTGTAAATTATCCCTTTGTAATGGAAATTTCTATATTATAGTAACTGTTTTACATTCAAATAAAGATGTGATGTTGTTTTAACTTAAATTCACTTAAATTAACTTCGTGCTTCGTATTATTCCTGAAATAACTCATATTAAGCCTCAGCGACGAATATCAATTTGTTTATACGCGAAATCGTTTACCCTAATTCAAACATGTTGCAAACAATTTCCTCTTTATTCGGTAATGGAATTCTTTTGTCTGGCCCTGTAAATGAATAACTACTCTTTACTTTGCATATTTTACAGAATACATATTTTAGTGAATTGTGTAGTTGCATATAAATTTGAATATATTTGACCAGGTGCAACACCTTTAAAATTCATTTGAAACAATTTTTCCCCATAGGCCGTAATGTACCGGAAAACTTTTGCCTGTCCTTGTAAATAAAGTAATTACGACAGAAGCTTCATTTTCAATAGTGTTCGTGCAAGAGTAAACATCAATTAGGTCTAAAAATTTCATGCTGATCCAAGGTATATCGAGATAGATTCATAGATAAAAATTTTATTCTAATACTGATATTCACGCGAGTTAGAGCGTGGAAAGACGGCCAGCCAAACCGAAATCATAAACACTTTTCAACTTTATTGGAAAGTGTTAAAAAAGGTTTTTGAATATTTTTTCTATATCACGATTATAAGCTCCCCTTAGGTAGGACTTGTTGAGCTTAAGCCATTCGGTAAACCTTCCCCACCTAGCTGAAACTATAAGCTCCCCTTTAAAATTAAACTTCATTTGCATTTCTAAAAAAGAATTCTTACCATCAACACTATACGAAATGTAAACATATAAAAAATACTTTGTAAACCCTGTTCTACAGAAAGCTTGTTTCAGGTATTCTCAGATACTCGTACTCGTTTCATTTAATAATTTCTTCAAATAATGCAAAGTAAAATGATTTTTCACATAGACCACATTATAACATGAAATTATTTTAGCATCGGTACTTCTATTTCATCCCATCAACCAATTTCGCCAAATTAAATAGATTAATGTAATTGTTATGTTCAAAAAAGGAAGAACAAATAAATTAGCAAAACATAATCAATAACACAAATAAAAAATTGAATTAAAAATCTCTTGATGACGTAAAAAACAAGGGTAACGTAGTTAATGTCAAGTGAATGTGACATTTACAATCATCCATTATTGGCATGAAATTGATAGTTTGGAGATGGTTTGTTTTTGGTCGATGGGATATACAAGTTGTACATGAGCGTCTTTTTGAAGAAACAACAATTGCTGCAGTCAATAGGGTAACTTTAGACACAAAGAGAAAAAAAGTTTGAAATCTGCTCCATCACTTGAGTTAACAGCAAAGTTTTGGTCTCAAAAATGTAGACATATGCACTAATGTGTTTTTGGCAGCTCATAGGAAAGAATTCGTCAAGGTTGACATAATAGATCAGAGTTTCGTAAAATTGAAGCAAAGTTACCTCGATTGACTGCAAATAATTCTTTTTTAATAACGAATGTGGCGTAGTAAACATCAGTATTTCACATTAAATACATCGTAACCTGTGTTATTCGAAAGAGTTAAGTCACAGTCAGATGGTTATGAGTTATACCTGTTAGGGAATCACGCGATCAGCAATGAACAGTGTAGAAAAAAAGAGAAAAGAAACATTGAGTTGAATTGACATTTTAATACTTTGTTTTATTTGCACGATCGTATGTGATTGTCTCATGTAAAAAGAAATTGAGAAAAACCAAATTTTGATGTATTTTGTGGCAACAGCCTTTTTTCTTGTATTCGAAGATAGAAAAATTAAAAAAGTTGCTAGTTTTTTTTAATATACGTTTTATTGTTTTAGATTTAGTGTTTATCTCACCGTAGGTGTTGTGATTTTGTCGCAGCAATATGAGTTCAAAGGTACTAATTGTGAGTAATATATTCTATTAAAATTTAAAGTTTATCAAAAGATATTTAAGCGTAAAATTAGAATCGATAACAATTACTATCGTGTTACGTATAGTATATTGTCCATACATAAATTAGTGGCGTCCGCGACAGGACCGATTTTAAACAAATATATTTATCATATTTATTTTAAAAGTGTTAATAAAGTTTAAATCAAATTAAGGTGTTTAAAAGATGTTTAAATCGGTTAAAGATTTTAAAAGAGAAGATTTAATCTTTTTGGCTGAACAATTAGGTGAGAAAGTATCGTCAACGGCTACACTTGCGACGCTTAAGGATATAATTTTGAATTGTAAAGAATACCAAAATGATCCAAAATTTGTACAAAACGTTATAGAAAATGCCGTTTCAGAAAGAAAGGAAAAAGAAAAATTCGAAGTGCAAGCAAAGAAAGAGCTGAAGCGCTGAATATGGAATTACAAGCAAAGAAAGAAGCTACAGAATTACAAGCAAAGAAAGAAGCTACAGAATTACAAGCAAAGATTGAATGCGAAAAGTTAAAATTGGCACATGAATTAGAATTGGCGAAACTTCAATTACCAGTAAACAGCCAAGGTGAAATTTTTAATCCAGTTATCAATACTTATGGAATGAGAAGAAAGTTTACATTACCAAAATTAGAGTTCAGAAAGTTTGGCGGTGAAATCATTGACTGGTTACCGTTTTGGTGTCAACTTAAACAAATTGATGAAGATTCAGAAATTGCGCCAGAAGACAAATTTCAGTATCTCGTGCAAGCAACAATTGCCAGCTCCCGTGCAAGAGAAGTGGTAGAGAGTTTTCCACCAAGTGGTGATAACTACGCCAAAGCAATTGAGAGTTTAAAAACCCGTTTTGGCAGAGAAGATATATTAGTAGAAGTATATGTGAGAGAACTACTCAAATTGATAATATCAGTACAAACGAAGGGAAAATTCTCGTTGACATCCTTATATGATAAGTTGGAATCATATTTGCGTGCTTTAGATACCTTAGGTGTTACAACTGACAAGTGCGCATCGATCTTATATCCACTAGTAGAATCCTGTTTCCCAGCAGAATTTCTAAAGGCATGGAATCTTTCGAACATATCAACTGAGAAAACGGAGGCGCAGGACTGATTAAATAACCTTATGCAGTTTTTGAGAACTGAAGTAGAAAGTGCAGAGAGGGTGTCACTTGCAGTAGCTGGTTTTGGTTTAGGTAAGAATGAAGATCGTAAATATATCGCCAAAAAGAATCACATTAATTTTGAACATAAAACTAATAAAACTTCGACAGCGGCAGGTCTGTTGACTACCTCTTCCGTAACAGAGAAAAAAGGAGCCTGCATTTTTTGCCAGGGAAAACCTGCAAGTTCGGAATGCTTTTCTGCTAGAAAATTAAGCCTGACAGAAATACAAAAAAATCGCCAAAGAGAAGAGATGCTGTTTCGTATGCTTAGTACCAGAACATACCGCTAAAAGATGCCGTGCGATGGTAAAATGCATTATTTGTAACAAGCGTCATGTGCCATTACTGTGCGATCAACGTATATCGTCCGGTAAAGATATTCAAGAAGGAGCTGAAGAGAAATATAATAAAAGATGAATTGAATATGACAAATGTTAGTAAGAAAAGCGCAATGGGGTTCTTGCAGACCTTTAAGGTGAAGCTAGTTTCAGAAAGTAAACAAAAATTTGTTCGTATATTACTAGATTCAGCATCACAAAAATCGTATATACTAAAAAGTGTAGCGGAAGAAATTTATTACAAGCCTATTCGGCAAGAAAAGAAAGTCCATTCTTTGTTTTGCGGTATTACTACTCAAGAATGCCAACACAACTGTTAAAATTTAGAATGAGAGATTTGAGTGAAAATTTGCGGTGCAATTTTAAAGTACAGGATCAAGTTAGCATATGTGGAGATATTCAATCTGTTACACAGGAGCCATGATTAGAAGAATTAAAAGAAATTGGCATCATGTTAAGCGATGTGAGTCAATGTTGTGGTACCATAGAAGTTTTAATCGGAGCTGATATTATGGGAAAAATGTTAACTGGACAAAGAAAAATATTGTCATCTGGTTTAGTTGCAGTGGAAACGTATCTTGGATGGACATTAATGGGAAAAGTACCATGTGAAAAGGCATGTTCATCTGAAAACTTGGCGATAACAGTAACATCGATGTTTGTGAAAGAAGCCGATATTTCAAATCTATGGAGGCTTGATTTAATCGGAATTACAGATCCTATAGAGAAGAAGTCAAAAGAAGAGATAGATCACCAAACTAAGAAACGTTTCTTAGAAACAGTACAGGTAAACGATGAAAATCGTTACGAAGTTTGCCTTCCTTGGGCTTATGACAAAGCAACACTTCCAGATAACTTTAATTTGGCGATGAAACGTTTAGAAAACACTACCTCCAAGTTAATCGCTACGAACATGTTTCAACAATACTAAAATATCTTTAAGTATTGGGTGAACGAAAGAATTATAGAAGAAGTTCCTTCTTGCGAAACGAAATTGTACGGTAATTATTTGCCGCATCATCCACTCATATAAGAAAGTAGTACTATAACTCCGATTCGTCCTGTATTTGAAGCGTCAGCAAGATTCGCGAATCATCCATCTCTGAATCAATGCCTACAATTGCCTACAATGCATACCCAACTTGATTGAGTAATTCCAGATGTTCTTCTACGCTTTCGAGAAAGAAAGCTCGGTTTAGTTGCGGATATTAAGAAAGCTTTTTTACAAATCAGCATTTGTGAAAAAGATCGAAATTTTCTACGTTTTTTATGGTGGAAGGACTTAAAAGAAAAGATATTAATGATCTTCAGACATACCCGAGTTGTATTTGGTGTGAAATACAGCCCATTTTTTCTTTCATCAGTCATCGAATATCACATCCGAAGGACTCCAGATTTTGCTGAAAGTTTTAAAGATAGACTGTTGCATATTTTTTATGTGGATAATGTCGTAACCAGTGTAAACAGCGAAGAAGAATTGAAAAAAATTATCAAAGCTGCTAAGACGCTTATGGCGAAAGGTAGTTTTGATCTAAGACAGTGGGAGTACACAAGTGATCGCCAAGAAGCGCCAAACACGAATGAAACCAACGTTTTAGGTCTCATTTGGAAGAAGGATACCGACATGTTAAAGATCAATTTAAGTTGGTTACAAGATTTCGACACAGAAAAGTTCACTAAACGCAGTATGTTATCAGCTGTGCATAAAATATTCGATCCATTTGGTTTTACGTTGCCAGTTACGATTTGTCCGAAAATAATGTTGCAAAGAGCCTGAAAATTAGGTTTCAAATGGGATGAAGAGATAACTGGTGAGTTACGTAAAGAATTTTTACTGTGCTTCAAAGAATTATCAGTTTTGAAAAATATGGAGGTTCCAAGATACTGACTCCAGGAAACATTGAAGTGTGTTCACTTCACACATTTGTAGATAGAAGTAAAGATGCTTACATAACAGTTATGTTCCTGAAAATAGAAATTGAAAGCCAAGTTTAATTAGTTTTCATAACAGCCAAATCAAGAGTTGCACCTTTGAAGAATGTCACGATACCAAGAATGGAATTATTGGCAGCAAACATGGGAGCTCGTTTGGTGCAAACTATTGTAGATGCTCTCGGTTAGGAAAAGGTGAAGTATTATTGGAGCGATTCATCTACAGTACTCGCTTGAATATCCAGAGATGACAATTGGTCAGTATTTGTACAAAATAGAGTTCTAGAGATCAGAAGACTAAGCAGTCCTTCATCTTGGATGTATGTGCCAAGTGATAAAAATCCTGCAGACCTGCCAACTCGCGGATGTAAGGCAGGACAACTAGCTGCCAGAAAATGATGGGAGGGTCCAGTTTGGTTCAGAGATTCAGCAGCGTTTGAAAAACATCCGATCTCTAAAGACCGAGACTATGATGAAGACGAAATTTGGAAGGAACGAATAAAGTCAATTTCCATGATAACGAATTCTGGTGTTAGACAAGATAGTTGGTATTACAGATATTTCTCGAGTTATGTAAAAAGCATACAGACGGTTGCATAAATATTACGTTTCAGGCATAACTGCAAAAGTGCCAAAGTGAAAAGAGAAGGAGAACTGACGTCATCTGATTTTAAGGAAGCTGAATTGAAGACTCTACGCATGATTCAGAAAGAAGCATTTTTTCCCGAGAGCGATAACAGATTGAGTACTTTACAGACATGGAAAGATGAAAAAGATATAATTAGATTACGCACCGAAATAACGTACAGAACAGACAGTTAAGATTTCCTGAAATCTATAGTCCTGCCAGCAAAGTATGAATTTGTAAAACGGCTCATTTATCATGTTCATATAAAACATTGTCACGCCGGATTACAGATCCTATTTAATTTATTGAGAGAGAAATACTGGATACTTAATGCTCGTAGAAATGTAAAACAAGTGTTAGCACAGTGTGTTGTGTGCAAACGATTCAGTGGGAAAGTTTATAGAGAGATTGTGCGCCACTACCGGAAAATAGAATAAACGATGCTAACGTGTTTCAAATTACGGGTGTAGACATGGCAAGTCCGTTATACTTGAAGAAAATGCAAAAAAGTTGGATACTGATATTTACCTGTGGAATATACAGAGCAGTGCATTTAGAGTTAGTGACCGCTGCTTCAACAGAGGTATTTTTAATGGGACTAAAGCGATTCATAGCACGGAGAGGAAGATGTGCTGTCATTTATTCCGATAACGGCACAAACTTCACTGGATCAGCTAATTTATTGAGATGCCTAGACTGGACACGAATACAAAAATACAGTTCTGTCAATTCTATTGATTGGAAATTTAATCCACCAACCGCAGCGTGGTAGGGCGGCTTTTGGAAAAGACTTATCAGATTAATGAAATATCTCCTCAAAAGCGTATTAGGTCATGCTTACCTCACCTATGAAGAAATGAACACAATTTTGACAAATGTGGAAAGTGTAATAAATGCAAGACCGTTAACATACCTTTCGGAAGACGCAACTGTGAAACCTATCTCCCTATCTATGTTTCTACAAAGTATAGAAGAATGCAATCTCCCAGACCTGGATATTGGGGAACAAAAATCATTATGTAAGAGATTGAAATATCGGCAGTCATTGCAAAAGGAGTTAAAAGATCGCTTCAGGTCCGAATATTTAGGTGCATTAATTGAACGAGCAAAGAAGAAACACCAAGAGCAAATTATAGCTGTCGGTGATGTTGTATTGGTAGGATCAGATAACAAAAAGCGAATTGATTGGCCTTTAGGTCGAATCACAGAACTCATACCTGGTAGAGACAAGAAAGTTCGACTCGTAAGAGTTCAAACATCACAACATGAGCTTTTACGACCTGTACAAAGAATATATCCACTAGAGATAGCTACGCCCACTGACTGTCCGAAACCAAAGACTGTCCACAACCAAGTGAAAATACTGAACAAAGCTACAATTTTGGATGCATCCTCAAGCAAGGAATCGCCTAGACACAGCAGAGCTGGAAGGCTCTTGAAAATTCCTGATAGACTGATTTTATAACAAGTGACTTTGATCAATTCCTCTAAGTTTATAATTAGTTCTGATTATACAAGGTAATCAGAAGGTGGGAGGATGTTAGGAAATCCCGCGATCTCACACGCGATCAGCAATGAACAGTGTAGAAAAAAGAGAAAAGAAACATTGAGTTGAATTGACATTTTAATACTTTGTTTTATTTGCACGCTCGTGTGTGATTGTCTCATGTAAAAAGAAATTGAGAAAAACAAAATTTTTGATGTATTTTGTGGCAACAGCCTTTTTTTCTAATTTCAAAGATAGAAAAATTAAAATGTTGTTGGTTTTTATCATATACGTTTTATTGTTTTAGATTTAGTGTTTTTACTCACCGTAGGTGTTGTGATTTGTCGCAGCAATATGAGTACTAAAAGTATTAAATGTGAGTAACATTTTCCATTAAAATTTAAAGTTTATCAAAAGATATTAAATAGTAAAAATTAGAGTAGTAGAGGTAACAATTACTATCGTGTTACGATTAGTATATTATACGTACACATTCTATTGTTATCCGGAAAATTTCCCTTTTCGGCTTAAAAGTATCATCTTTAAATCTATCATGTTTGTCGTAAATTTTATCTTTAACCGAGTATTTGTTTTTAGGGGTATTGCTATATGTTTTTTTTAGAATCTTTCCGAATACTATCGCAACTATCTAACTTTTCCGCTAGTTCTGCTGGAAATATTATATCACCCCATTGGTCCAAAAGATGGTCTCTAAGGTCTGTCGGAGCCCTTTTTTTATATGATCAGCTATCATGAGATCCCGTAATTGATCAAAAGTACTAATATTAAGACGTGAAATCCAGCCATTAAAATACTTTTGCAATACAAAATAGAAATCTTTCCACGTGCATGCTTGAGTCTTCCTGTATTTTCTGAATAACTGTCTAAATTTTTCCGAACTCAATTTAAATCTTTTCAAAAGCATTTTCTTATATGTGCATAGTTTTGAGATAAATCTTCGGGTTCCCTGGCTACCAAATTAACAATATTACTGGGGACCGAACCAATTAAAAGAGTGACCTAAATATTTTCCGGAAATTTTAGAAATTTTAATTGGCGTTCAAACATTGTTAAAAAAATACTTATAGCGTCATTATTTGGATCGAACTTGGGAACATTGTTAGAAAAATACTTATATCGTCATTATTTTGATCGAACTTGGGAGCTAATTTTTGCAATTCAAATTTGAGATTTTGCTCATCCTAAGTATTTAAAGTTGAACCACTTAAATCAATTTTGCTCTCGATTCTCAATTTCGTAAGTTCGAAGGCTCTTTCTTGTTCTAACCGACGATCTTTTTCAGCCTGTTCTTCTTTTCTAGTATTTATTATAGTATTTTACATTTCCTTTACAAAATATTCTTTATAGTTAGGACTATTCTCTATTAAAGTTCGTAAATCAAAAATTTTATGTGACGCGTCTACAGTTTATCCTAATTCTTCCGCCAAAATCTTTAAATCTTCCTTTTTCCCTCTAGCTTAAAACGCCATTTTCCTAACTTAATTTAAAACTCAACAAATTATAAAACAAACCGAAACAAATTTTGGTTCCCTGTACTGAAAATCACTTACCAAAAAGTTAAACAAAATAATCAAAATGATTATATAAACAATATTGCAGTGAAATTTTAACAAAAATTTTCTTACTAAAGCAATAAACCTGTTTTCAAAACTAATAAACATATAAACAATATTACAATAAGATTCAAACAATTCTTCTTACTAAAGCAATTAACCTGTTTTGATAATAGAAATGTAACTAAATACTTACGTAATTACCAATCAAATACGTTTTTGTAAAATTTAACACGATCACGTTTCAATTTTTATACACATAAATACATTTAAATCAATCAATGTAACTCATAAATACACTTAAATAAATCGTATCATGAAACACATATCAATAATAATAAAAATAAAATAAAGCAATTTTTACCAGCATCAATAAAAGAAATAAAATCAAAAGTGTAAAAAAAACATGTAATCTTTAAAGATATTTCGAATAGAATAAAATAAATAAAAATAAAATTATGTCATGACTTTTTTTATCGCATAAAATAAAAAAATGAATCAAATAAATTTTTCAGAACACCAAAAAATAAAATTAATGTACTTATGAAATCGAAAGCATATCAGAATTCTGTTTCTTTTTAATTGACTTCGCATAAAATAACATTCAATAATCGTAGATCAAAAGTAAGGCTTGCATTTTTTATTTTATTTTCTGACGAACAAAGAGCATTTCTGCATTAGATTTTTGACGATTGTTGTTAGAACATTTTTGTTCTAAAATACATCCATGACGTAACCACTTACTTCGTTTCCCATCTGACATTCGTAATACCTTTTACACATGCAGCCTTTTTAATATACAGGGTGTTTCGCTACCAGACCGACAAGCTTTGAGGGGTGATAGTAGACATGAAGACAAACATAATTAAATAGGAAACCATGGGGCGCAAATGTCTTCTGTAGGAGCTAGGGGCTATTAAAGTTTAAGGTCCAAAAATTCAAACGATGATAAAAAACGAAAAAAAAGGTCGATTCGTTTGCGGTTTTCACTAAAATCATTCTACATATTATGATTTTGAAAAAAATAAGTTATAAAGGTTACGTTCAAAAATTGTCGATAGAGGGCGCTTTAGACTTTACAGTAACGAACAACTACTTTTTACCGTTATTTTGTGCGTGGGGTTGAAATTATTTTAAAGTTTAGATTTTAACTTAAATTTTAATCCCAAAATCAGAAACATTGGGATCGAGTAACTAGTGAAAATTGAACTGTGAACAGAGGGGCGGATTTTAAACAGTCATAAACATTATACAAACTGATCAATTTTGTTGCGGTTTGCGTGTAGGTCATTCCCTTGGTACTTATTTTATTCCAAATGACTTACAGATCTTGTGACTCCAATTTTTGAAAGAGGGCGCTTCCGACACATCTCCGACATTTCAATTGCATTACTCCTGGGTGTTTTACTACCAGACAAACATACTTTCAGTAAGTGTTAGGGATGAAAAGCGACTCGGAATCACATAGGTATGTAACGTTGAAAATCCCTTTTTAGCGAGTTGTGATTAAAAGAAGTAGAGAAAAAAGCAACAGAAACAGGTAGTGAAACAGCAACACGTTAATGTGGCAGAAAACAATTTAGTTAAAGGTTTTACTACAAAAAGTGTCCGAAATTACGACCAGAAGTAGTCGGGCATGCTTGACAGCAGCATCGCATGCAATTCCTCACGCTTTGAAAGATTTCTGGCATCTCGGATAGCTTTCTAGCAGCTACAGAAATTCGAGCTGAGAGGTCTTCCACAGACGATACGGGAGTCTCATACATTCATTGACCCCAGCAGAAGACGTCCATACAGATTCAGATTCAGATTGAGCCAGGTGGGGGGAAGCTACTAATTGGTTTGAGCTCAACTAGCCCCACCCAGCAATGTTTATTTAAAAAACACAGAACAATTATACAGTAATAAAATAAAGGTAGGTAACAAAAAGTAATTAATATAATGAAGTAGGTGCGACGATCTGGCTGGCCAACGAACCGCGCCACCACTAGCTATCTACCGCTGTGCATATGTTACTTTGAGGAGTCTGCGAACATCATTGGTAAAATGTGGAGGAGCCCCATCGTGCTATAGTGTGGTGAAACGAAAGAGGAACACGTGCTTTTACCAGAAGTTCCGACAGAACGTTTTGTAGAAATATCAAGTGGCCTTTTTTCTCTTCTTCTTTTAACCTTAACTCGTAAAAAAGGCATTTTTGGCGTTACATTATAATATGATTCCGAGTCATCTTTGCATCTCTAACACTTTCTGGGAGTATGTTGGTCTGGCAGTAAAACACCCAGGAGTAATGCAATTGAGATGTCGGAGATGTATCGGAAGCGCCCTCTATCAAAAATTGGAGTCACAAGATCTGTAAGTCATTTGGAATAAAATAAGTACCAAGGGAATGAACTACACGCAAACCGCAACAAAATCGATTAGTTTGTCAAATGTTTATGAGCGTTCAAAATCTCTTCCTCTGTTCACAGTTTAATTTCCTCTAGTTACCCGATAACAACGTTTCCGATTTTTGGCTTAAAATTTAAGTTAAAGTCTAAACTTTAGAATAATTTCAACCCCATGCACAAAATAAAGGTAAAAAGTAGTTGTTTGTTACTCTAAAGTCTAAAGCGTCCTCTATCGACAATTTTTGAACGTAACCTTTAAAAATTTTTTACAAACAAAACATGATATAAAGAATAATTTTAGCGAAAACCGCAAACGAATCCACCCTTTTTTCCGTTTTTTGTAATCGTTTGAAGTTTTGGACCTTAAACTTTAATGGCCCCTAGCTGCTACGGAAGACGTTTGCGCCCCATGGTTTCCTATTTAATAATGTTTGTCTTCATGTCTACTATCACCCCTCAAAGTTTGTCGGTCTGGTAGCGAAACACCCTGTATAAACTAATGCCGTGGGAATCGACGTTCCACTAGCAAAATTAAAAATTTTTATTCATAGAATATATGAAGTATTATTTGCACTTTCAGAATATGGTGTCGTAGACCACAAGATGGGCACCACTCTTTGTGACCGATATTTAGATAATCGTAGACTTCATAACGTCACAAAACATTTATTTTACAAAACATCACAAACACACACATACCACGATTATAAGATGAGGTTTAAAGACATAAGCTGTACATATATGAGAATTACTCAACTTGGATAAGGCGTACAACATTTTAAGTGTCAACGGAGTAACATCTTTCTTGCCGGTCTAACTCACAACTACTATGAGGGGTAAAAAATTTTCCGGGCAAGGAACCAATGACAAACAGCGCCCTCTGGTCTCTGAAAAGAATAGCGGAGGGGGGAGGTGCTTTACAGTATTAATTTGAATGTATTAGATAATATTTATAAAGAGGGTTACTAATGATGACCCCCCCCCCCTTAAGATTATTTCTCAGAAAATCTATCACAAAGACTAATGAAGATATATCCTAATCATTGTTTTGAAATAGTTGTAATCATAACCTGTTTAATTAAAAAATCGTCTGCTTTTTATCCCAGTGCTTTTCCCTCTGCGTAGGGATAATATGTGTTTTTCCCTCTGTGCAGGGATATTATTGTTCTATTATGTTTACCTTATGTTGAGTTTGTGAATCTCGACGATGTGTCCATTGTGTTCCCTCAGCGGATTTTATTTGTGAAATGTGTTATTAAATTGTGTGAAAAGTAATTATACAGTCTACTGCTTTCTTCAAATATATCGACACAACATTTTGGTCGGCATCGCAGCCAGAGTATTGCGAAATTTAAGTTAAAAAGTTAATAGAATAATTCGTGAGTGAAATTCATTCTAAAATAAAATGAGCTAATTGGAATAGTGCCAAATAGAATAACGCAAGAAAAAAAAATGGATAAGAAAATATTGACTGATAAAAAAGTTTTAAAATCTTCAATTACAAGAGTGAAAAATAAATTCTTCAAAACTGATTTGAGTGTGTGTGACTTAGAACAAATTCAGTTATTTAAAAAAGAAATTGAAAAATTAGATGAAGAGTTAAAGAATTTATTTAAATCGATTTTTTATGCATGTGAAGAAAAAGACATTGATTTATTTATAGAAGAGAAGGATGAACAACAAGACATCTTAGATGAATTAACTGTAAAAATTGAACATGAAATTAATGCTAGAAAAATAAATACGGACAATCCAAAAAAGGAGGTGAGTGAAATGAAATTACCTAAACTTTCTTTACCATCTTTCAGTGGAAATATTCATGAATGGTTAAGCTTCAAAGATTTGTTTACAGCAAGTATACACGAAAATGAAAATTTATCGCCTGCTCAGAAACTGCAATATTTAAAATTATCATGTCATGGAGACGCGTTAAAAATAATAAAATCAATTACTATTGAAGATTCGAAATACAATGTAGCATGGGAATTATTAACGGAACGGTTTTCAAATAAAAGAACTAAGTGAGAATTAATCTAATGTGAGAATTAATATATTCTCACATTAGAAGATTATTAAATTTTCCATTCGTGCAAGGCGATTCACCGGCAGCAATACTTAATTTAGTGGATATGACGAATGAATGTGTCCGATCTTTCGAAATCTTGGATCAGAAGGTAAGTGGCTTTTCAGAAACTTTGTTGATTTATTTACTTTTGCAAAAACTTGACTCTAATATTAAACTGTGGTGGGAACGGCAGTTAAAAAATGACGAACTTCCAACGTTAGATCAATTAATAAATTTTCTGAAAGATTATGCTCGTTCATTACAATCTGCTAAAGGAAATAGTGTTTATAAGAAAAACAGTTATCCTAAATTAACTGCGATGAATGTTTTTGTTAACAATAGTGAGTGTAAATATTGTTCTTCACCTAGTCATAAAATACCTAAATGCAGTGAGTTTCTAAAATTATCTGTTCGTGAAAGAGTGCAATTTGTAAAAAATAAAAATCTTTGTTTTGCATGTTTATCTGCTGATCATAAATTAACTAATTGTCAGTCAAAAAGAGTTTGTTCAAAATGTAATTTGAAGAGTCATAATAGTTTATTACATTATGAAAGACGAGAAACTAACTATCCAGATATAAAAAACCAAGTAACGTCTCAGTCCTCGTATCATACTAGTGAGACTGCTCCTGAATCATCTAATAATGTAAACATGTCCATAAATTCATGTCTTGGGGAAATAAATTCAAAATCATTTGGCATACTTGCAACTGCGCTAATTAATGTGAAAGATAATTATGGAGGCAATAAATTATTGAGATGTATAATAGATGTCGGAAGTACTAACAATTTTATAAGTGAGCGTGCAATACAATTATTAGGTATAAAAAGAAATTCTGCTAATTTACAGAATAAATGCTTGGGAATGGGATACTCCTAAGAGACACGTGGTGTTGTAAGATTGGAATTTTCTCCACATTTTGATAAAAAAAACACACGATTAGGTACTTTTTATATTTTGAAAAAGATAACGAGTAATCAACCAGTTGTATCATATGATATTAATGCATTCAGTCATTTAAAGAACATAACACTAGCTGACCCAAAGTGGAATGAACCGGGACCAATAGACTTATTATTTGGCGTGTCATTATCATTATCTATAATTAGAGGAGAAAAAATATTTGGGAAACCAGGACTTCCTTTTGCAGTAAATTCAGATTATGGGTGGTTAATAACAGGAGATAGTGATACATTTTCAGAAAATAAACCAAATATTATAGTTAATTTTGCAAATGTTGAAACAGATTATGTAAAAAGATTCTGGGAGTTAGAAAACATCCCCTCAAAAGAAATATACACGAATGAAGAAAAATATTGTGAGGAGATTTTTGATACAACTCATTCACGCGATACTAATGGAAGATATATTGTGCGTTTGCCATTTAAAAAGCAATGTAAAGAATTATTGGAATCAAAATCGTTAGCCATGAAAAGATTTCTAAATTTAGAAAAACGATTTAATAGAGAGCCCGATTTGTATGAAAATTATTGTATATTTATGAATGAATATCTTGAAATGGGACACATGGAGAAAATACCAAAGAGTGAAATTCAAAAACCTGTTAATGAAATTTATTATCTGCCACATCATCCAGTAATCAAGGAATCTAGTACAACAACCCGTCTTAGAGTTGTGTTTGACGGTAGCGCAAAAACTATAAATAATGTTTATCTTAATGAAAATTTAATTGTAAGTCCTAGGGTTCAACAAGAGTTCTTTTTTATTTTGTTAAGATTCCACACACATGCTATAGCTATTAATGCTGACATTGAAAAAATGTTTCGTCAAATTAAAATATTTCCTGAAGATCAAAATTTTCAAAGAATTCTCTGGAAGGATAAATTTTCTGACGATGTAAGTGATTATCGTCTTACTACAGTTACATACGGACTAACGTCTAGCCCCTATTTAGCTACTAAAGTTCTACAGAAATTAGCGTTGGATGAAAAATTAAATTTTCCATTAGCGTCAAATATTGTATTACGTGATTTTTACGTAGACGACTTACTTACAGGTGCATCATCTCCCGAAGAAGCTATAAAATTAATATCAGAGTTGCAAGACTTAATGAAAAGAGGCGGATTTGAGTTACGCAAGTGGGCCTCGAATGACATTAGTGTACTAAAAAATATTCCTGAAAATTTAATTCAGTCTAAATCAGATTTATCAATTGAAAACGATAACTCAATAAAGGTGTTAGGATTAAAATGGGACTCAAATCTCGATGTCTTTAAAATTAGTGTTACCATAGAACCAACATTAAAAGAAGTCACAAAGAGATCCATATTGTCAGATATAGCAAAATTTTTCGATCCACTTGGTTGGATCTCCCCCTTTATAATTTCTGCAAAAATTCTACTTCAGGAATTATGGAAAAGTAATCTGGCATGGGACGATCCTGTTCCACTTCTGATTAAAAATAGGTGGATAAAAATTCGGGAAGAACTCAGATGTTTAACATCAATTACTGTGCCTCGTTTAGCAATTATTCCTTCAGCTAACACATTTGAAATTCATTCATTTAGTGACGCTTCCTTAGTGGCATATGGTGCAGTTGTTTACTTAAGATCCTTATCAAATGATTCGGCTGTATCAGTTAGAATATTAGCAGCAAAAACAAGAGTTGCACCTTAAAAACAATAACTTTACCTAAATTAGAATTGAGTGCCGCCCTGCTGTCAGCCCGTTTGGTAAAAACTGTTCTAGATTCATTGTGTTTGAACATCTCTAAAATTAATTGTTGGACGGATTCAACAATAGTTCTTTCTTGGCTATCAACCGAATCAAAAAGATGGCAAAGTTTTGTTGCAAATCGTGTTTCTGAAATACAGCAACTTGTTCCTTCTGAGTGCTGGCATCATATAAAGGGAAAGGAGAATCCAGCAGATTGTGCATCAAGAGGTCTATCACCCTCGGAATTATCATTGCATGATCTGTGGTGGAATGGCCCCAGTTGGCTCAGTGATCCATCTTTCACTTCTCCAAAATCACAATTAGGGAGTGTTTTCTGTGACGAAGCTTTATTAGAACAAAGGAAAAATTATTTTTGTGCTACAGCCCAATTAAGTGTGGAAATGCCTATTCTTTCAAATATATCATCATTTACTAAGCTAAAACGTGTTATTGCTTGGTGTTTGAGATTTCTTACGAATTCTCGTTTACCTGTTTCAAAAAGAAACTTCGGCTTTCTTACACATACAGAAATTCAGAGTGCCTTAAAGGTGATAATTAAACAAGTGCAAGAGTCATCATTTCCTGATGACATTAAATGTATGACTTCTGGTAAGTGTTTACCTCGCAATAGCAAACTGATTAATCTTTCTCCATTCCTTGATAAAGAAGGAATACTCAGAGTTGGAGGACGTCTTCGTCATTCAAATCTCACACAAGAACAGATCCATCCAATATTGTTACCAAAAAATCATCCAGTGACAGTGTTGATTATCAGATATTTTCACTTATCTCATTTTCATGCTGCCCCTCAGCTATTATTGTGTGTTATCAGACAGAAATTTTGGATTTTAAGTGGACGAAGTGCTGTAAGAAAGTTCGTAAGGAATTGTGTAATCTGTGCTCGTGCTTCTGCTTCTACAGCTAAACAAATCATGGCTGATTTACCTACAACTAGAGTGCAACCTACCCGTCCGTTTCTTATTACAGGAATTGACTATGCAGGACCTATATTGTGTAAATTTAAAAAAGGTAGAGGTTCAAAATCTTTTAAGTGTTATATTTCATTATTTATATGTTTTTTCTACTCATGCAATTCACATTGAATTAGTGACTGATTTATCTACTCAGGCTTTTTTAGCTTATCTGAAGCGATTTATATCCAGACGAGGAAAACCAAAAGAAATTGTAAGTGATTGTGCCAAAAATTTTGTCGGTGCGAGCAAGGAGTTGAAAGAATTGTATAAATTTGTGGCTTCTTCTCAGCATAATGAAGAAGTGACAAAATACTTAAGTTCGGAAGAAATAAATTGGCATTTCAATCCACCCTCAGCCCCTCATTTTGGAGGACTTTGGGAGGCTGGCGTTAAATCGATGAAATTTCATTTAAAAAGAACCGTTGGCACTTCAATTTTGACATTTGAAGAACTTTCAACTCTTTTAGCTCAAATCGAAGCATGTTTAAATTCTAGACCCCTTTGTCCTTTAAGTTCAGATCCTAATGATTTACAGGCCTTAACCCCTGGTCATTTTTTAATTGGTACTCCTCTTACTTCAGTACCAGAAGTAGATATTTCAGAGGTACCTGCATCAAGATTGACCAGGTGGCAATTAGTGCAGAAAATACAACAACACTTTTGGAAAAGATGGAGCAATGAGTACCTTTCGACCCTACAACAGAGAGTAAAATGGTTTAGAGAAGAGCCTAATATTAAAATAGGTGATTTAGTTATAATAAAAAATGAAGGTCTCTCCCCTTTACAGTGGAAGTTAGCTAGAGTGATCGAAACTCACCCTGGATCTGATAAAAAGGTTCGTGTAGTTACCCTGAAAACTGAAAATAGTGAATTAAAAAGGCCAATAACTAAATTGTGTAAATTACCTTTAGAGTAAATTTTTGAAACCCTTTCGGCTTTCAAGGCTGGGAGTATGTTTAATTAAAAAATCGTCTGCTTTTTATCCCAGTGCTTTTCCCTCTGCGTAGGGATAATATGTGTTTTTCCCTCTGCGCAGGGATATTATTGTTCTATTATGTTTACCTTATGTTGAGTTTGTGAATCTCGACGATGTGTCCATTGTGTTCCCTCAGCAGATTTTATTTGTGAAATGTGTTATTAAATTGTCTGAAAAGTAATTATACAGTCTACTGCTTTCTTCAAATATATCGACACAACATAACCCATATTTCATAACATGACTTACATAGCACTGCATCTGCTGCCTGCAATGAAAGTGATATACGACAATTATTTTCTTTATTTTTAAATCATAAACTA
This sequence comes from Maratus speculifer, assembly GCA_964019185.1. NCBI lineage: Eukaryota > Metazoa > Arthropoda > Arachnida > Araneae > Salticidae > Maratus > Maratus speculifer. The sequence continues at coordinate 359,236,619 of OZ025296.1, forward strand.
TGCATCCATTTGCTGTTTTACACAATTTCTGTGACCTTTTTTCTTTGTATATTAGCTTTTAAATTACACATATAATAAACAAATCCTAATTTTTTTTTAGAATTTTCTTCAAATTAAATTAAAATAATAAATCAACGAGACATTGTTACTTTTTAATAAATCTGAAAGTAAACAATGTTCACAAAATCATCTTTTCAAATATAGTAGCAATTAAGTTCTATTATTACTAAATTTGAATGGTTTTGTTTCTAAATAATTATGCAATTTACTATAAATTAAAGTAATGCAAAAAATTGCAAAAACTAAAAAATAAATATATAGTAGAATTCAATTACTCAATTTTTTTTAATGCTGCATATTCTATAGTAACTGTAATCTAAAAGTTAAAAAACCAGTGAAAAGATACTTAAAAACATAATTTTTTTATAACCTTTTTTTACTACAGTTTCAAAATCAACTTCACACCTACTTAAAATATAAAAAACTGTACTGCTCTATAAGCATCTCTGATTAAAGTAGGTTATTTACTGAATAACTTCATTTTTGTGGTTTATAATCTTTTGAAAGATGCTTTTATTAAAATTTATTTTCTTCCCTTTTCAGAGAAATTTTTGTACATTTTTTATTAAAAATATGAAATTCTTATTCATGTGTTTTATACACTAATGACACGAATATAAATGTAGAAGAAAATAATTTGGATTGCTGTAAAAGTAGAAGGTTTGAATTTTAAAGCAGTTTTTAATAAATAATAATATTAATTCTTCTTTTTACTTACCCATGATACGTAGTATAGGGTAAGTCTTGCAATCGTTTTCAACATCGAAAATAATTTTTTTGACGGATTTACACGTTTTAAACACTGGAGATTACGAAAAACATATTTTTAGAAAAAAATTGCCGTCCGTCTGTCTGTCTGTAAACGCTCTATCTCCCGAACAAATTGAGATAGAGACTTGAAATTTTGTATGTACTTAGTATGCAAGAATGGGACGAAGCCTATTTAATATCAGTAACCTCGATTATCCGGAACTAATTTTTTAGGACTCTCGAAAAATTCATTCTGATGAAAGGTATACAAAAATTTTAGAATTTTTTTTATTTTAAGAAGTAATCGTAAAAGGCAATAAAATAACACAAATTTTGCATAAAGAACGAAGTCGACCAAATTATTAGTTGCCGAGATATCTGTAATCCTGTTTTCCACATTCTTCGATTTTTCATGACCCTGTATTTCCTTTAAATTTCAATTCAAAAATATATTTTAATTGGAAATGAGACGCTTAATCCTGCGCAGTAAATTGTTAGTTTATATGATTATTATTTTTTGAGTTATAAGGATGTTTATTTTTCGCAATTCAGAAGTTTGGTGTGTTGCATAATTTGTCGAAATCAATTCATCAGCAACTCATTAATAGAGCATTACTATGCATAATAAAAATATTTAAATACACGTTCAAATTTTGTTTTGGAATTGCAATTCATTTTATAAATACAAATGATTTATTTTCATATATTATGTATGGATATATATGATGGGTAAGTATGACGGTGGCCCCCAACGACTAGTTTTTATAGAAATAATTCTAGTAATACCAAATGCAGACAAATAGATTACCTGCATATATTTATAAACTGAATTGTAAATTTAAAACAAACAAATAAAGTTCAATCAGTCTTTAAAAAAATTACCATTTCAATTTATTTACAGTTGAAAATTTGTTTTTTACATTGTATTTATAAATATATATAATTTTTAAAGAGATATTAAGATTTGCATGATAAATAAATGTTACGGCTATACGGAAAGCTTAAAATACTAAACTTGTGCAGGCATTTAATTTCATGAAGACATATTTTGGAAGAATCTGATTTTCCTGAAATCTTGGTTTTTCATAGAAATCTTAAGTTAGTATAAAAGCAGTGTGCAAATAATGATTTTTAAAAATGAAAATAATAATTTTTATTTTCATCAGTGTTGAAGAAAAAAAACTTAATTTTTGTTTTTTACTTTTGAAAATAATCAGAATGAAATGCATACATTTCTTTATTATCTTTAAAAAGGAAAAACTTGATATGTATTTTTACAAGCAATTTATTTCTAATGCTTTTGAATTGACAAAACTCTGACAAGAAAAATTACTTAAACAAAATCAAATTTATTTTTAATTATTTTATAATCTAACTGAATTCAATAGCTACTCTTTTTTTTGTTCATTTCTCTCTTTACTTTATTGTATTATAGAAAAATATAACAAGCTATGATTTTTCAACGTTTTAAGCGATAGAAATATCACCGTGGGCTATGTTATTAATTTGGTAAATATTTATTATATTTTATACAAAAGCATAAACTCAAAAATTATTATTAATTACAAATTGGAATATACGAAATTTAAATTTAATTCTTTTAATATAAGCCTGATGAGGAAAGCTTAATTTAAAAATACTTTTACCATCTTTTACCTATATTTCAAATATCATCAAACTGTTGTTACCTTTTAAAATAATAACCAGTGTATCAAACACATTAACACAATTTTTTTTCAATATTATGGTCATGTCAAGGGGACATAATCTTTCCAAGACTAATATTTTCAGTTTAAATATTGATAAGAAAATAAATTTTAACATCAGAGAACTTAATTGTGAGAAATCAGGTTTAACAAGAGTTTTTTTTTTTCACTTAAATACTATCAATCATTATAAAATTTTACAGGCTTATAAATGTAAAAAAATAGGGATATTGTAGTATTTTCAGATAATGTAAAGCATCCTAGAAATAAAATGGTGTTAGCAAAGGGCTCATGGTTTTAGCTCCTGATCTGCTAATTTAATGGTTTAAATAGTCAAATTTTTGTTGTTCACTGTTTTTATTGTGCACTGCAATAAATGGAAAGAAATATTTTTTAACTTTTGAAATATGCTACGATTAGTTAAAAGCAATTAACAAATTTTAGGAGCAAAATATAGCACAGATAGCTTTTTTGGAGTTTATTTGATAAGTTTATCCTACATAAAATATTTTTCGTAAGTATGACATTAAACGATGCTTCTTTAAACATGCCTTTTGAAAAAATCTTTTAACACATGTTTCTCACTAAACTCTCATACAAAATGTTTCTCATCAGTATCAATTAAAGCATACTTCTGAGAAAATTTCTAGTTGTATACCACAAAACAAAAGTTTTCTCAACAGTATGAATTGACAGACGCGTGCTTGAATCACACATTTGAGAGAATTTATTGTTTCATACCTCGCATACCAGGTTTTTCAACAGTGTGATTTAAAATATGCTTGGTTAAATTTGCTTTTCGAGAGAATTTCTTGTTGCATACCTCACATTCAAACGGTTTCTCACCAGTATGAGTTAACAAATGTCTGCTTAAAGGGCCTTTTAGAGAGAATTTCTTGTTGCATATATCACACACAAACGGTTTGTCATCACTATGAGTTAACACATGCCTGCTTAAAACTCCCCTTTGAGAGAATTTCTTGTTGCATACCTCAGATTCGAAAGGTTTTTCACCAGTATGAGTTAACAAATGCATGCTTAAAGGGCTCTTTAGAGAGAATTTTTTGTTACATATATCACACACAAACGGTCTCTCATTACTATGAGTTGACAGATGGCGGCGTAAAATGCAATTTTGAGAGAATGTTTTGTTGCATATATCACACACAAACGGTTTTTCATCACTATGAGTTTTCAGATGGCTGCGTAAACTTCCCTTTTGAGAGAACTTTTTGTTGCATATATCACACACAAACGGTTTCTCACCACTATGAGTTAACAGATGGCTGTTTAAATGGCTCTTTTGAGAGAATATCTTCTTGCAGATATCACATACAAACGGTTTCTCATCACTATGAGTTAACAGATGGCTTCTTAAATTGCCCTTTTGAGAGAATTTCTTGTTGCATATATCACACACAAACGGTTTCTCATCACTATGAGTTAACAGGTGGTTGCTTAAATGGCCCTTTTGAGAGAATTTCTTGTTGCAGATATTACACACAAACGATTTCTCATCACTGTGAGTTAACAGATGGCTGCTTAAACTGTCCTTTCGAGAAAATTTCTTGTTGCATATCTCACATTCAAATGAATTCTCAGCAGTATGAATGAACAGATGTCTGCTTAAATTGTCCTTTCGAGAGAATTCTTTGTTGCATATCTCACACAAAAAAGACTGTTTTGGCAGAAATTCTTGCATAATTCCCAAATAAAAGGTTTTCTTCGCTGTGAGTTAGAAGCTGTTTTATTTTCATAAAGTTCTGATAAGAAATATTTTGCTGGATTTGTTTTACACATTGAAGATATTTTGAGTGACGTGCTGTGTTAGATTAATGATTTTATGTTTCTGCAAGAAAATAAAATTAATTAATATCAGTTTTTACATTTCATTAAAAAAATTAAAATAATAATAAAATTATCAAGGAAATTTAAAATCAATGTAGAAAATAAATTGTAATAAAATTCCTACCATAGTATTAAAAACTGCAGTAGGCTCTTAATTATCTGAAGTTAGTGCAATCAAGGGTGCGTCAGATGCCTTTCCTAAAAGTATAAAGATTAAATTATAAATAAATAAAATAACTAGCAACAATTTAAAAATAAATAGTTTAGTATAAATATAATATAAAGTAAATTTAAGGAGAAAATTCTAGAACTTAATATCATCTAAAGAAACGGGGATACACTTTACAAAGTAAATAGAGAAAATAAAATTTTATTGTGGGTATGGCATTTTAATATGTAAATGTGTTTAGTAAAGAATTCTTCGGATTTCAGATTTTTTTAATCTAATGTGAATGCTTATTGCTGAAATTTACTGTATTATTTAATGTAACTTACACTGCAATTAACGTAATCACTGGCATAGCCAAGTAGTCGTCGTGGACACCTCCACCCCATACGAATGTCAGGATTTCTAAATCGTCCATTGAATGACATTAAAACTATTGAATCGGAAACACAAAGAACACATGAAAAATTAGACAGTATGGTGAATGGTATAATCTTAACAGGCGTTAATAATTCAAATAAACATCTTTTGTCAAGGCTATGAACTTTTCTGCTTTAGGCAAATTTTCAACATAAACATGTTTCTTTTTTACTGTATCCTCTAAAACTATTATAACGTATATTGTCTTTATACTGCTATTGTACTATACTTAGTGTACCATATTATTGTACTATACTTCACATTTATACTGTGAAGAGTATAAATGTACGTAATACGATTCAAAAATTCAAAGAATGCGACCATTCTTGACAACAAAAGCAAGGGTCTAAAGTAAAACCGTTTGAAATGCATTCTCCTAACTCTTCAATACTTACTCATGTTGGTTTAGCCCTGTTACTAGACTGCACGCACAGATGATATCTTTGTAAGTTAATTACCTTTGCCCTGCGATTATAAGAATGTTAGCTTTTCTTGAGCATTGTTGCAGCATTAAACTCTGTCAATATTTATGCAAAACACCAATGAAGACTTTAAAAATTCTAAGATATGAGTACAATGATTCTACCGAGGTGAAACTCAAGGTTTATGACTGGCATCGATTTTTTTAAAAGGGCCGAGAATCCATCGAAAACGATAAATGTGATAGACAACCTTCGCTGAGGCTACACACTGGTACCTTCTGCTTGAGAACACACTATTACATCGATATCAACAGGTAAAAGAATTCCTCGTTAAAATTCCTACTAACCCATTAGTGCCTAGCGTCCCATTTTTGGGACAGTTTTAAAATATTCAAGTAAGCGCATTTCACACCAGTAAAAAGGGAGGATAAATAAATTCTTTCCTTCTCGAGACAAAGTCCATGATAAAGTAAGATAAAAGTTATTCTTGTTTTAAAAGTGGTGGGAAAATGCAAAATTTGAATTTTAACGAAGAAAATAATTCAGGCATTAATGGGCTAATGTGCTTTCACATACCAGCCCCGAACAACTGGACATAGCCCCGTGTGACTTTGACCTGTTTCCTCAATGAAAAAGATTTAGAGGGACGCTGTTTTTAGTCATCAGATGAAGTAAAAAAACATTGCAGGAGGCCTTATGGGAGGTTGCGAAAAATGACTTCCAGAAGGTCTAAGAACTGTTGCAGAAGTGTATCGTCGCCCAGGGTCACTTCTTTGGAGGAGGATATGCTTCGATACTGTGAACTATTCAGAGTAATATTTTTTACAACTTTTTCCTGAACTTTTGAACCATACTGTGTATTACAATGAATTCTGTGAAGGTGACCTATCTTAAAGGTAAAGAAATTTAGGATTACACAATAAGAACATTATGTATTAATAGTTCCTAAAACTTGAAACCTATATAAAATGGAACATTTTGCAATTGTGTTCCCTTCTTGGCAAGTTTTGGGTGAACACGGAATCATCTCATAAAGGTAAACATATGACAGTCCCGAAATATTGTTGACTTTTATTTCTACTGTATGGTTTTGATTTTGTATTAGTATGTAGTGCTTTTTCGGAACTGCTCGTAGCAGTATTGTATTAATCAACATGAAGTATTATATTAATAAAAGTATTCTTTAACAAGTACAGCGGAGTGCATTCTTTAATGAGTCCCACATTGATCAGTTATTCATCATTATAGATCATATCATTTATTATTAATTTAGCACGTACAAAAGAATTAAAAGCGTCATCCAATTAGCGTTCGAAGGAATAAATGAAGGGTGTGTCTGATGAAAGTTCCGAAGATAAAGATGTATGAAGGTAAGATTAATCTAACCTAATTATTGATTTATGTATTATCTAATTGATTAATAATAATCAATTAATATTTTAAAAAAGGCCACTATTTTCGTATATACATTATTGTGTGATAGCGCCTCGTTATAAAGGCAAATTGATATTTTATTATCAACTACAATGATTCCGAGATTGAATTTATTACACAAGGTGGTATAATATATAAATAAACATATAAATAAATGGCCTCAAAAAATAAACTGCATCATTAAATAGTGCTTATAATTATTGTGAAATATATTTGTCCTTTTTTCTCAACATCATTGATAATATCTGATATATTTGTTGAAAATGGATGAATAAAGATAAGTAATATCCTATAACTGAATGAATAAAATTAAATATAAAAAAAATCTCTTATATAAAGAAAAATAAAAACAATTTATCATTGGGTTAGAAGATTAAGTATTTATAAGTTTATAAGGAATCATGGCCGCGTCTAGAAATTTTCAATTAGTAGAGATTAAATAAAAAACAACTACTCGACTTGGAAATTTAAAACAGAAATGTTGTTAATAAAAGAAGAAATCTTTGAGGTAATTACCGATGAAATACCCACTCCGATCACCACAGCTTAGGAAAAGAAGAATAAAAAAGCCAGCGCAATTGAAGATTCCCAGATAGTGCATGTCAAAGGGTTAAATATTGCTCGAGAACATGGGATGCGCTCAAAGCCGTACACGAACGAGCAAATTTATCTAGTAAATTACATTTATTAAGAAAACTAAGCGGAGAAAAGCTGCCAGAAAATGAAAAATTAATTAAACAAATGACATATATTTTAGAATTAAAAGATAAATAATTAGCGATTAGGGAAACAATTAACGATTCACATCTTTCAGCATTATTGCTGTGTTCATTACCCCCAACTTATATTACATTAATTGAAGCACTTAAAGGCCGTGATGAAACTGATTTAACAACAGAATTTATTATAAATAAATTAACTGATGAATATAACAGAAGAGTTATAAACGTGGATCAGGGCGACAATTCCGCTAAAACGTTCAAAACACATAAAAGGTTCCCATATGATAATAGCAAAAAGGAAAAATATTGTACGTATTGCAAAATGAAAAGTCATACTTACAGGGAATGTTGGCATCTTAAAAATAAACAAACTCACCCAAATACACAAAACAACAAATATACAAAAACAAATATAATACATCATCTCTCTGTTATCAACAATTGTATAATCAAAATGAATATACTGAACGTAAGTAAGAATATAAGCCAATGTACAAAACACAATTAAAAACAGATAGAAGCAGTGACGTAGCCTTTCTAATTGAGAAAGCTGGGAAACAAACATAGATTATTGATTATGGTTCTTCCACACATATTTTAAACAATAAAGACTTGTTTACTAAATTTAATAATGACGAAAAAACAACCGTCATTATTGCAAACGGAAAAACATTAAATTTGCACGGTATGGGAGAAACCACATTTAAGACTAAAACATCCGATGGAGGTGTAAACAAAATTACATTAAAGGAAGTATTATACGTACCTGATTTAGAATTTACTTAATTTCAAGAAATTAAAGAATTAATTTCTTAATTTCTTTAAAGAATACTTAATTTCAATAAGTAAGGCAACAAAGAATGGCTATAAATTAGTTTTTGATAAAGATAAATGCAAGCTATCCTGAAATGGGAATATATACCTGGAAGCAAAAATGAAAAACAATCTATACGAGGTTGAATTGATAGAAAATATAGAATCTAACACAGTAAACATCGCGAGAAATGTAAATGAATGTGAAAGCAAAAATAAAAATTGCATAGAATTGTGGCACAAACGGCCGGGCCACAGAAACTACAATTCCATAAAAGAAATGATTAAAAAAATTAACCTATGGAATAGAACTAAGTAATTGTAGTCATGGTACAGTATGCGAAACATGGACACAAACAAAAACAAGCGATGCACCTTATCCCAAAACAACATATAAAAACAAAACAGGGAGAGTACTTGATCTAGTGCACACAGACGTATGTACATCAATAGGATCCCCACAATTGGTGGAAAAACAATAATTGTAACTTTCATAGACAATTATTCTAGGTTTACAGTTTTATACTTATTAAGTCATAAAGATGAGGTGCATGATAAATTAATCGAACGGGATCGAATGGTACGAAATGAATTCGGATTATATGCGAAAGCAATAAGATCCGATAACGGAGAGTACATAAATAGAGAAACAAACGACTACCTAAGAAAAAGAGGTATAAAACACCAACTATCCGTTCCATATTGTCCAAGCCAGAATGGCGTAATTTAGAGGAAAAACAGATCATTATTAGACATGACCAGAAGTCTATTACGGGAAGCCAATTTATCGCAAAGATTTTGGGGAGAAACAATTAATACCGAGAATCATTTACAAATCCGCTTACCAACAAGATTAACGAATAAAACCCCAAGCGAGCTTTGGTTTAAACGCAAACCAAATTTGCACCATTTACGTACATTCAGCTGCAAAGCATATGTATATATAAATAAACAACATCGAGGAAAATTAGACGATAGAGCTCAGGAAGGGACATTCCTAGGACATGATAACAATTCAAAAGGGTACCGCGTATACACTAAAGATAACAAAATAGTAATAGCAAAAACCGTAAAATTCATAGAGAACAGCAAAATTAACTTAAAAGAAAGTAAAGATATAGAAAATTCATGATGATAAAAATTACATTAAAACAGAAATAAACAACACAATTAAGGAATCAACCGTGTCCAAACAACCCACCATTAAACCTAGAAAATCGCAAAGATCAAACAGGACGGTACCATCACACAGATACGTCTGTTATGTCAACAATAACAAAGTGAATGAACCTACTAGTTGGAATGACATGCAGGAAATTGATAATCCCAGTGAAAAAGAAAATTGGCTCAAAGCCACACAAGCGAAAATCAATTCGCTAAAAAAACATAACACATGGGAATTAGTGGATCCTCCACCAAACAAAAAAATTATTGGATCAAAATGGACGCTTAAAAGGAGATTAGATAGTTACGGAAACGCTCAAAAATGTAAAGCACGCCTAGTAGCCAAGAGCTTTAGTCAAAAATACTATAATGAGACATTTGACCCTGTCGTCTCACAATCAACACATTTTTAGAGCAGCCGCATATCACAAACAAAACATTAGATACATAGATATTGACACAGCCTTTCTATATGGTGAGCTTGAAGAAGTATACATGAAACAGCCCGAAGATTACATAGAAAAGAATTCTGAAAACAAAGTCTGCAGACTGCAAAAATCAATATACGGTCTAAAACAGGCAGCCAGAACTTGGCATAAAAGAATTGAACAATCCTTAAAAAAACTTAAATTCAATCAAAGTATTGTTGATTCCTGTTTATTGACCAGGAAAGAAAAGGAACATTTCACATACATAACTATTTACGTTGACGACATATTAATATCGGGTGATGATAAAACAGTTGAAATTATAGTCAAACAACTTAATGAAGAATATGAACTCAAAGATCTTGGTTATATAGCACATTTTCTCGGAACTGAAAAAAGGAGATAAAAAAGGGATACACCCTGAGCCAGAAATTAAAAATAGAAGAATTAGTAAATAAATTGGGACTACAAAATGCTAAACCCGTAGGAACTCCAATGTACCCCGGTTTTAATGAAATAGAAGACGAACAAAATCTCCTAACAAATAACACAAATTTCAGAAGAACCATAGGATCAATGTTATACATAGCAAGAAACACGCGTCTTGACATATCCGCTGCGGTTAATATCCTCAGTAGAAGGTATGAAACGCCACGTGAGATTGACTGGAAAGCCGCGAAATGAGTGGTCAACTACCTAAACTGCACTAAAGAGTTAAAGTTAACTATCAACACAGATGATCAACCAATATTGGAAGCTTATGCTGACTCCGATTGGGCAGGGGACACCAGAACATGAAAATCAACGACAGGCAACATTTTCTTTTTAGGAAAAAAATCCAATTAATTGGTACACAAAGAAACAGAACTGTATAGCAAATTCGTCTGCAGAAGCTGAATTTATTTCAGCGGCCACAGCACATCAAGAAATAGCTTGTAAAACTTCTAAATGATTTAAATTTAAAACAAGAAGAACCAATAGTAATTTTTGAAGATAATGAAAGTGCGATAAAAATGGTAGAGAATGAGAAATTTTCAAAATATACAAAACACATCGACATAAGTTTGCACGCCATAAAACAGCTAAAAGAAGATAAAATAATGGATTTGAAATACTGTTCATCCGAAGACATGATAGCCGATGCACTGACAAAACCCCTACCAAACTTCAACTGGTGAAACACCGAGAATCTATGAAACTACAGTGTTAGTCATTGGAGGTGATTAAGAAAAGATGTTGAAAGAAACTAATAATCACCCTTCAGATGAACTAAACAATCTACTTAAAAATAGATATTGATTTATTTGCGATATAAACATTTTGTGTACCACTAAAAGAAACGATTACATTTTTCAACGATTTTAAAATGAAACTGAAAATAGATTGAAAGTATCTTTTCAAGGACAGATAATCCGAATACATGTATTACCGCGTCAAGTCAAGTCACGTCACTAAAAACCACATAAATGAAAAAAGGAAAAGAACTGAAAAAGAACTCTTTTTCTGTTAAATAACTGTTGACTTTTATTTCTATTGTGTGGTTTTTATTTTGTATTAGTATGTAGTGTTTTTTCGGAGCTGCTCGTAGCAGCTTTGTATTAATCAACATGAAGTAATATATTAAGTGTTCTTTATCAAGTACAGCGGAGTGCATTCTTCAATGAGTCCCACATTAATCAGTCATTCATCATTCTAGATCATGCCATTTATTAATAATTTAGAAAGTACAAAAGGATTAAAAGCAATTTAATTTTAAATGCTTTAAGTGATCAATTAAAAATATCATAAAAAGATTATAGTTTGACATGTTTCATTGCTCTTACGGCAACTTTTTCAAAAACAAATAAATGATAAAAAGAAATTTCTCGAAATAAACAGAAAAACATAAATCACGTGAACATGAGCAAATAAAAATAAAACTGGAAATAAAAATGAATATAAATAATTGTGAACGTGAAATATTACAAATTATTGTCTTAAAAACCTTTGAATCATTTCCTTCCAAATTTTAGGTAGCTCCATGGAGGCAAATTCATTGAAAAAAATTGTCTCTACGTATGTTTTTTTATTATTCTTTTTTTTAATTGTTTTTTTTTATTAATTCTTTAAAAAAATTAAATTTATAAACCAACCAAAAATAAATTAAATAGTTTAAAATAAACATTTTGATGTGGAATATTTTAATAAGACTAGAGTGACATTTTCGGTAGTTCTAGGGTTAAACTTTACCGTTTAATCTTAATTTTTATGCAAGCAAATGTTTATGTTGTACAAAACTTAATTAAACCATATTTAACTCTACAGTATGGGCTGAGTTGTTTGGATCATATTGTCTGTAAAATCTCTGATATATCATCATGTAACTTCGTTGTATTATTAACTACAATTATGGAGGTAAATCTTACTTTATTTTATACATACTATTTTTTTAAAATAAGAAATTAAATAAAGATATACCAAAATTCTTTAAAAAATTCGAAATACTCAGGGTTTAAAAAAAGTTAGATTAAATAAAATAAAAAAAAGGCACGCCGGCGGCTTTTATTGCTTTTAATTGGCTTTTTTGTGCAAAATTTGCCTTTTTGTCCAAAACTGGCTAACTTCTAAAACCAATTGCTTTCTCTGGTTTTCACTGATCTTAACACCCTTTTTTAATTTTTACTGCTTTATGTTACTACTTTTTTAAATTAAGTAATGAAATCGATATACAGTAGACTCCCTCAAATCTGCAATCCTAAAATCCACAACTCTCTAAAATCCTCACATAATTTATGGATGTAAACAATGAAATATTCAGTTTAGATAGAACAACAAAATTTTATTTATTTAGCTTTATAACAATTCCATATATTTTTTTATTTGTAATTTTTTTTAATATTACTGAATTCATGTTTTTTTTTATGAAAGAAGAATAAATTTATTTCTAAAAAAATTAATATATTGCTGATATCTCTGATAATCACAATCTTCTAACCAAACATATTTATGCAATAATCAAACTTTTTTGTTATTAAGTCTGGCTAAACCTGAAATAAAACTTCATTATTTTATGATTTTGATGTGAATTAGTAAAGTATTTCTATGAGGCAAATTTCATTGAATAATTTAAGAAAAATACATTTAATTTTTATAATGAATGTCACAAAAAAATTACAAGGGTTAATATTTAATCATACGGTATTGATTATTAACTTGACTTTTGCTTTTAATATTTTAAAAATTATCTAAATCTTTATTACTTTATTACGTTATTTATTATACTGCAAGCATTACATTCAAATTACTGTTTAAAAAATGTAAATAAATCAATGACCAGAAACCCGCAAAAATCGCAAAACCTCTGGTCCCAAGCTGTGCAGATTTCAGAGAGTCTAATGTGCTTATATTCTTAAAGTTACTTGAGCTATTTCTTTTCTGATGTAAAACATTTTAATAAAACTTGAGTAATATTTTTTGGTAGTTCTAGGGTTAAACCTAATCATTTAATTTCAACTATAATGTAAGCAAATGTTTATACTGTGCGAAGCTTGACTAAAATACATTTAACTTTTCAGTATGGGTTAAGATTTTAGATCATAATGTTTGTAAAAGCTTTGGTATATCATTATGTAATTTCTTTGCATTACTAGCTACAGTTATTTAGATAAATCTAACTTCATTTCACGCATACTATTTTTCGAAATTAAGAAATGAAGTAAAGATATACTTAAATTTACTCGAAATACTTCTATACCGAAGCAAACACACAGTCAATCTTGTCAAGATGTGATTGCAAGGAGATGGGGAAAAAACTATTTTAGACTTCCATTAAAACAAGTGTAATCATTTATATTTTTACGATACTCTATCTAAATACGATCTTTTGTTTGTTTCGTTGGTACTTTGAAATTCTTCCATTTGAAACAGGAAATTTTAGACTGTTATAAAAAGATTCCCCTTTTACACGTTTTATTGTGTTGCAATATTATATGCCACATCTAAACATTTGCAATATAAAATTATCTTGTAATTTCACATGTATAATAAATATATAAAATAATAAAAACATTTAAGTATACAATAATTTATTTATGTGTGAATATATAATATGCATTTATATACAAACAAATGGGGATTAAGTATGTAATGAGAGTTATAAATAGAAAACCAGTCAGATGAAGTCTGATAATATTATATGTATTTAAAAAATAAAAACAGAACCATTAAAAGATCATTCTTATGTCTGCCTGTCATAGGCATTTTTATTCATGAACTAAACAAAGTTCAAACAAAGTTGAAGTAATAAAGGCTAATAACCCACCTTTTTATACAACAAGATCAGGTGGGCCATAAAACCAATATACATATATATATATATATATATTTTTTTGAAAAGTTTTAAAAACCAGACTATTACATTTATTTTAATGACAAATTTGATGCATTTCATATGCACTGGATTCCTATAGATCAAGCATGAATAGATCATAAGTTTTTTAATTATAAACATTCAAAATTTAGTGCTTCTGATGTTAAATTACATTTTCATATTTTATTTCCGGTAGATAAGCTGCACCGTTGTATAGGCCGCACCCGTGAAAAACGAGAGATAAAAATTCAATTTACATCAGATAGGCCGCACCGGCGTATAAGCCGCGGCTGATACGCCGCGCAAACAAAAAGGCTATGAAATAGAACAATTTTGCTAATTCATTTAAAGATAAACAAACAAGAATGCATTCTTTAAATATATTTAACGAAACAAATATTTTTAGTAAATAATGAATAAATATAAATTGCCAATGTATATTTATATTGTAATTTATTTATTATACTGAGTTAATCCGCTTAAATTTTTTATATGCCCCAGTGCAAAATTGAAAATGAAAATCGAAATAAATTACGAAAAGTATATTTAAACAAGCTTTTTTAAATTGCAAAAAGCTGAAAAGTGTTAATATAAATTTTCCATGGGGCCATAATCCTGACTTCAAGCGAAAATGAATCTACAAAATAAATTAATAAATAGAACTGAAACAGTGTGTTGGTCGATAAAACGCAAAAAGAGACTGTGCTTATTAACCGCAACTGTCTTTTGTATCTTGACGCGACCTTGACCGGATGACAAAGAGAAGTCTATTTTATAAATGTTTCTAAAAATAATTCTCTCACTCTCATTATTTCATCATTTTACAGCTGAAAGTGCGGTAGAAAAAAAGACTTTTAACTCTTCTCCCAAAATGCCCTTTTGTAGGAATGGTTGTTGAAATCGGCCGAAAATTTGTCATTTCTCATGCGTCGTTAACCAGAAGGTAAATAGGCTAAGAAACATTTAGATACTGGTGAAAAGTAAAATAGTCACACAAAGATTTTCCGTCCCATAATCTGTTTCCCGATGAAATACATAAAAATTATATTGGTTTAAAAATAAAATGAATTTTTCAGTATCATTTGGTAAAAAATAAATAGATTAAGAAAAAGTCGTATGTTTCTCTTTTTTCCTGTTTCTTTAAAAACACTCCTTTTTACTCATGCGTATGAATGCACAGGTGCTCATGTAAATGAGATTTCTAACAAAATCTCCTGTTGCACAATTCAATACTTTCTTCGTTATGAATGTGGAGGTGGGTACTGAAATGAGATTTCTGAGAAAGTTTTTGTTACAGACCTCACAGGAGACAGGTTTCTTGTTGGTTTGAAGAAAAAGTGGGTATTTAAATTAGATTAGTCAGAAAATGCTTTGTTACACACTACACACGTAAAAGGTTTCTCTTTAGTATGAATGCGCAGGTAAATAATTTTCTGTTCAGACATACAGTTCAAATATACTTTCTGAGACATAAAAACATACAAAATTGATACATGTTGGTATTCTTAAATCATATGTAACCGAAAGACTTTTTCATTGTTATTCCAAATCGCTTCAATAGTTAGACCTGACGATTTTAACCTTTTATATTCAAAAATGAACCAGAAATGCGGCAAGAAATTTCGCGTTCGTAAGTAGTTAATTTGAGAACTGTTTTTATAAGAAAAATTTTACGCATTAAAAAAATTAAAAGTGAGAATGAATAAGAAACGTATAGCTAGTTTAGATTTGAGACCTAAGTCAAATATTTCTATTATTGTGAAACACTGATAATCAGAATATTAAAATGCCAAAAGAGACTAGAAAACCGAATATTATTGAAACATCGTCTTTAAAGGCTGTTCTGAAATTTAAGCTTCTTATTTTCTGATACATTCGTGAAGATATTTTCGTTTTTAAATGCATAAAACTTCCAAGAATTAAAAATCACATACCAAAAAATCGGATGGAATTTTTTGTTTTCATATAAAATTAAAGAGCCTTCCTAAAGAAGCTATCAAAAATATGTTTTAGTGTCCAAAAGATGAATTATAATATCGTAAATTTGATGGCAGGGATACGTGAAACATGATTTAATTGCCATAAAAGCAAGTTAAAAAAAATTAACATTTTCGTTATTATAGATTTTCTGTTACAAAAATGGCCCTAACATCACAGTTCTGATGTTTCCACGTTTACATTATTTGTAAGCA
Organism: Maratus speculifer; assembly: GCA_964019185.1. Taxonomy (NCBI): domain Eukaryota; kingdom Metazoa; phylum Arthropoda; class Arachnida; order Araneae; family Salticidae; genus Maratus; species Maratus speculifer. The sequence continues at coordinate 359,253,092 of OZ025296.1, forward strand.
TAATTAAAGAATATATACAGTTTAAGAAAGCCTTAGATTTGAAAATGTTACAGAGCATCGAAAGTCTGAAAATAACATATGTCATGCGCGGTCATGTGACGATTATGTGGGTGATGACTCGGAGGAAGGCATGATGTTATACTGAGAAAATTTCTTGTTACACAATGCAGAAGAGAAACATCTTTCTTTGGTATGAACGCGCAAATGTGTATTGAAATGATATACCCCTTTTTTAGTTGCACACGTGACAGAAGAAACGTTCCTTGCTGATAAAAAGGAATAAATAAGTATTTAATATAGAAATAATACTGTGGCTGAATTATTACTGCAAATATGTCGACAATTTGTAAGAAAAATATTTTATTTATTTAATGATTTATTTTGACGGCGGCACAAAATAGAAATTACGTCTCCATTATATTCGATATATTTATAGAATTATTAAAAAGTGATCAATTAAATTTCAACCTTAAGTATAATTGATATTGACAGTGTGAATTGTGAATTAATCCATAAAAAACAAAAATACATTTTATTTTTTTCTTTAAAATCTTATCTAAATTTTTTTTTGTCAAAATTTCTTTAAAAAAATTAATAATACTTCATTTTCTATTCTAAATTTAAAAATCAAACATTATTTCTAAATTTTCGAAAATGCACTTACTTTTTCCTTATTGATTTCGGAAAATTTACAAATTTTCTGTTTTACAGCTCTAAGTGATATTTTGCTTGCAACACCGGGTTGGAAATAAAAAGTTCATTGTATAGGCCGCACCGGCGTATAAGCCGCACTTGGAAAAAATAATTTTTAAACACGTATAAGCCGCGGCTTATCTCCCGGAAATTACGGTAATATCTTCTGAAACTATACAACTGATGTGCTAATTTTTTATATAGCGCTAATACTAAAATATCAAAACATAAACATCTTGAATTTCCATTTTTTATAATTTTATGATATGAATTGTGAAATTATTATTTGAAAACATTATAAATTGCAACGTAAAGTGTTTTAATGGATTTAGATTTATTAAGACCTGTTTTAAGAAAATCCAAAATAAAAAGATTTTCTTCTAAATGATTTTCAAATTATGCTTAAAAAATCCAAAATGATTGTTCAAAGTATCATCCATGATAGAAATGACTAGATATGTTAAAACTTCAGTACTACTTAGTTACTCCGTTGACCAATTTTAACAAATTATACAAATCGCCAAATTATATTTATTGACATAAGTTTTATTTAAAATAACAGAAAAAAAATTATTAGTAGAATATTAATAAAAGCACAAATATACCTAATTTAGCGAAGACCCTCTATTATTGACACACCCTCTATTATTGACAGCGTTTTGAAAAAAATCGGCATAATCGCCACACTTGTCGTAAACGCCGCAGTCAAAAGGAATTATTTGATAACATACCCAAAATATCGCATAAATACGGCAAAAAAACTGAATTATTAGATTAATTAAATTAATTAATTATCAAAAAATATGTAGCAATAAAATATTTATATTACAGAACCGATTTACCGGAACTACCGGATCTGGAATATTTTTTTTTCTTTTGATATGTTGTTTCCAATACATACTATAAAATCTCGAAAACTCCGCTCCCATTCTGAACAAATTTGATTTTTCGAAATGTATATCAATAGGAAATGGGCAATATCGTTCCTTTTAAGGAATCGTTCACCGAAAGGAACGAGTTCTTCGGAATCATTTTTATTGGAATCGTATCGGAAAAAAAAAACGAATCTCAAAAAAGGAATGTATTCTAAAAAAGCGGGACGAATCCAAAAAAAGGAACAAATCTAAAAAAAAGGTCGAATCCAAGCAAAATGGAACGAATCTAAGCAGAAAGGAACGAGTCCAAGAAAAAAAAGAAATCCGAGAAAAGACGGAATGAATTCGATAAAAAAGTACCGATTTAAAAAAAAAGGATTTCAAGGGGAAAAAACACGTCTAACAACCATTTAAGAAAAGGGAATGGGTCCGTCCTTTTTGGAGTCGTTTTATTTCGGAACGAGTCCGAGGATTCGATACTTTGTGAAATCGTTCCGGAAAGTACCGATTCCGCGGATTCGATTTTTTAACGAAATCTTTCCAAAATGGAATGAAATTTTTTTGCTGAGAGGAATCGTTCTTCATTTCACTGCCAGAATCGTTCCTCAACAAATGAGAAATCTCTAATATCAATGTGTTTGTAAGCCCGCCACCGTAAATATTTTTCCTTAAGAATAATAAAAAAGAAAAAATCCAAGCACAATTACTTTCTGCGTAACTAACGTATCTATAAAGGGCAAATGATCTTAAGGCCCAAACATATTTGACCACTTCTTGAAGTTCTGTGTTGGCTCGTTTGTTGTGGCGATGCGGTGTTTTTTAAATTAATGAGTTTTGCAGGAAAAGGACGGTTGTCCGGCAAAAGAAAAATCTTTCCGCCAAGTAGGATGAATTCCTTATCACAACGGAAATTGCAAATCTTGCACTTATTGTTGCATAAATAATAAAAAAGATTTTAAAAATATACAAGTCATCATAAGAATGAGAACTGGAAAATCTTGCACAACAGGAAATCGAAAATATCGGATGGAAAATTCTGTAGTTTTTTAACTGGACTAAAATGTACCAACAAAAGACACATTTCAATTGTGAAATTCAGAAAAACTGGCTTTCCAATACTTTGTTTATACAATGAAGTACAATAAAAGCAAGCATCTATTGTCCTTTCTGCTTACTCCAGTCACTGAATTTCTTGGAAAAGGGTGACTCACTCATGATGTATTGCATTTCTTGATTTACGATCGGTAATATCGCAAACACGAGGAAAGAGAAAGAAAAAAAGTTATTTTTTTCTTTTAAAACACTGAATTACTTGCTCAAAATTTTCGTAAACGCCACCCTGGTGTAAAAGCTGCATAGATGAAATTTTCAACTTTTAAAATCGAAACGCCGCGACGCACAGTGGGGCAGGAAGCCTCCATAGTTGGCAAAAAATAAAATTTACTTTGAACAAAAAAAGCACATCACGGATTCTTTTGTAGAAGAAAAGTAGTAAAATTTTAAACTTTTACATAAGCTAAATAGTAATTTATTAATTAATTTACAAACTTTTTCCAATATTTTTTGTAGAAAAATGAGTTAAAAACAAGAATTTAAGATAGTTTTATACTAATTAGATATTTATAAATCATCCATAATATCGCATTAAAAAATGTAAACATAATTAGTAGTTTTAATTATTCTTCTTCAGCAAACCTTATAATGAATATTAGCGACTCGTTTTGAAGGATTGGATCAACCTTTCTCAGGCAAAATGTACGTATTACTATAAAGACAGCAGAAGAAAAGCTGTTTCTGTTGTTTTAGTGCTAACACTCACTTTTTGTTTTCCTGTTTTTCAGATCTTAAACACATACATGTCACGTACACTAACGAATATGTAGAACTAGAATTGTATAACCGTTTTACTCTTGATATTTTTGATCGTCCACAACAAATTCAGACGAAATATGAAGATGGGCACGTTTGCTTTTCATTACGCTTCTGTTTGTTTTTCAAATCGAGGAAATGAAAGCGATTTGCCAAGCCACTCTTTGTTTATTCTAAAGCATTTCCCTTGTTTCACCAGGCTTTTGCTCATCGGAATTTATATTAAACTTTAAAACATTTAATCTTCTTTTCATTTAAACTACTTGTTCGTAGTTTCTCCGATTATGGAGCTCTTATACCATAAAATCACATTACTTTTCAAAAGTTTTTTGTTAAAACATTCCATGATAGTCAGTTTCATTTAAATACATTGTTTTGTGATAAACAATGCATTAAAATTCGTATTTAACAAAGAAAATATTTATAATCATGTTTGGCACATCCGTACACTAACAAAAATTTAAGGATGATTAGCTATAAAAATGACCATACAATTAAAAATGTGGCAAAAAAGAGCAAGATTTTCTGGCATATTTGTCCTTTTAAAACTCATACTTAGTTGAAAAAATTATAATTAACACTTAATTCGCCTTAATTCATAACTAAAACCTACAATGTTTGTAGACAGTGTTAATTTTTTTTTATAAATTTCACCACTATATATTCTAAGCGTCTGTATATCTATAAAAATCGTATTAAAACAAACTGAAAGTTAATGAATTATTGTTACATACTTGTAGTTAAAGGTTCCATAGTCAAAAAAAATTATTTTTTAATTATTATAGCGAAATTAACAAACGAATGTTGAAACAAAATTATTGATTTTTTTTTTCCACTTATTATCAAACCACAATATGCAGTTTAACTTCTTTCTCTAGTGACGATCAAAATAACTTTGCACAAATTTTAATACTAGGCAGATGTGTACTGACATCTGCTCTATTAATGTGACGTATGTCGGTAGTTCAAAAAAAATTTCATTTTTTCGATTTTTTGCCAGTTTTGAAGGCTTTTTGCCCCACTGTGCAGTGGGGCTGTGATTTTATGGTATAAGAGCTCCATAATCGGAGAAACTACAAACAAGTAGTTTAAATGAAAAGAAGATTAAATGTTTTAAAGTTTAATATAAATTCCGATGAGCAAAAGCCTGGTGAAACAAGGGAAATGCTTTAGAATAAACAAAGAGTGGCTTGGCAAATCGCTTTCATTTCCTCGATTTGAAAAACAAACAGAAGCGTAATGAAAAGCAAACGTGCCCATCTTCATATTTCGTCTGAATTTGTTCTGGACGATCAAAAATATCAAGAGTAAAACGGTTATACAATTCTAGTTCTACATATTCGTTAGTGTACGTGACATGTATGTGTTTAAGATCTGAAAAACAGGAAAACAAAAAGTGAGTGTTAGCACTAAAACAACAGAAACAGTTTTTCTTCTGCTGTCTTTATAGTAATACGTACATTTTGCTTTGAGAAAGGTTGATCCAATCCTTCAAAACGAGTCGCTAATATTCATTATAAGGTTTGCTTGAGAATAATTAAAACTACTAATTATGTTTACATTTTTTTATGCGATATTATGGATGATTTATAAATATCTAATTAGTATAAAACTATCTTAAATTCTTGTTTTTAACTCATTTTTCTACAAAAAATATTGGAAAAGGTTTGTAAATTAATTAATAAATTACTATTTAGCTTATGTAAAAGTTTAAAATTTTACTACTTTTCTTCTACAAAAGAATCCGTGATGTGCTTTTTTTGTTCAAAGTAAATTTTATTTTTTGCCAACTTTGGAGGCTTCCTGAACCACTGTGCACTGTGCGACGTTTATTCCCTAAATTATGGTAGTCAAAATTCTATGATCTGCAGAAGTTGGCGCCAAAGGTTGTGTGGATTATAGAGTATTATGGATTATATGTCGTTTTATTATTCCTAGAAAGCATTTTAATGCTATAATCAATATAATATAAAAATGTAAATGTGAAATCTAAAATGAATTAATTTAATAAGCTATCTCAAAAATTTCCTTTTAAAAATTATTTTATTAGAAAAATTGATATGTGCGCATTTAAAAATAATTTATATATGTTCCATAATACAGTTTGCTTTTTATTGTTAATAAAATAAAAGAGTTATATATTTTTAAAAAGTAGATGTTTTATCATTTTATTTTCAATTTCTTTATTATTTATTTAAAAAATGATTTTTGGATCACAAATTTGTTAATCACAAATTAACAAATTGTGATTAACAAATTGTTAATGATAATTTGTTACTCAATTGTTAACAATACTAACTACTTACATACTACTAACAATACTATATAATTGTTACTAACTTGTTACTCAGTGAATTGTATTTCACTGTTTACATTCGTAAAGTAATGAGAATTATCGAAACTGTGGATTATCTATCATTGACTGTAAAAATTACTTAATGACGTTTCAAACATGTGTATCATATTTACCATAAAATCCCGTTAATCCGCCTTTCCCGATCAAACGCCCCCTCCCCACTTTATAAAGAATTTGAAATTTTCAAAAAATCCCGAAAAAGCGCCCTCCCTCCCCATTCTCAAAGGCGAATGAGAATGGAATGAATCATTATGAAATGAACGAATTATGAATCTTTGATGAAATGTGCGTTTTTCGAGATTTTTTAATTGATTTCATGCTTGTTTTAGCTTTTTTTTTTACAAATTTCTCTTTTTTTCTGGGGTTTTTCGACAGAATTTACGTTTTTTTAAACCAAATTTTTTCAAGTATCAAAATTTATGATTCATTCAACGATTCATTCATTTCATCATGATTCATTCCTGTAAATTTTGTTGAACGATCGTGGAAAAATCCCGTGTAAGCGCCCCCCTCTAACTATTGTACGATTTTTCGTCACGTTTGGGGGGGAGGCGAATTAACGGTATTTTACGGTAATGTCATTGAATTAGATATTTAGGATCATCCATTATTGACATTTAATGTTATAGTTTGGCGATAGTTTTTTGGTCAACAGGTAACCAAGCAGTAGCAAAACTTCTTATGCTATCCTGGTAAACGGAAAAAAAGTTATCGGAAAAAAAGTGACAAAAACTACAAAAGCGGAAAAAAAGTGACACGGAAAAAAAGTGACGCGGAAAAAAAGTTACCGTAAAAAAAGTTACAAGGAATTGATTTTGGGGATTTATTATTGATTTTGGGGATTCATTGGTTAAGTATGAAAGGAGGATCGGGGGAGGATCTTTTCATCCTGAAAAGACGCTTGACTAATTAGTTTTGGGAAGGGACGATTACCCTCCCCCCCATCCGTCCTCAATTAGATGAATAGCTTTTTACGCAGAATTATTCAACGTGTGTCAAATTTGCATATAGGATCTTTTCGATAAGGCTTATGTATAGTATAAAATGCCTGAAGAGATTCTGGGAGTTTAAGGGTTAAGTATAGAGGGGGAACGAGGGATAACCTTTCTTAAATTAAATTAATGGCTTTTTACTCATAATTATCCGATTTGCTTAAAATTTTGGACATAAGTTCATTATGATAAGACGTATCTTAGATTAGTTATGGGTTCTTCTGCTTATTATAAAGGGGGGGACGAGTAATTATCCCCCTCAAACTAGATAAATATGTTTTTATGCAGAATTATCCCATGTATTTCAATTTTAAATATAGGTTCTTTCTGGTAAGGTGAATTCCGGAATAGTTTTAAGGATTTAATGGCTAAGTATAAAGGGGAGATGGAGAAAACATCCCTTAAATTAAATAAATGGCTTTTTATGCAGAATTATCAGATTTGCTTCGAATTTTGGACATGGGTTCATTATGATAAGACGTATTTCTGATTAGTTATGGGGTTCTATTGGTAATTAAAAAGGAGGGCGGGTGATTACTATACCCACCTTAAATTAGATTTTTAAAAAATTATGCACACTTATCCGATGTATTTCAAATTTTGGATATAGGATCTTTCTCATAAAGTGAATTCCTGAATAGTTTTATGGGTTTAATGGCTATGTATAGAGGGGGAATGGGGAATAAACCCCCTTAAATTAAATAAATGGCTTTTTACGCAGAATCATCCGATTTGCTTCAAATTTTGGATGTATATTCATTATAAGAAGGCGAATCTCTGATTAATTATGATGTTCTTTTGATAATTAAATAGGGGAAGCGGGCCAATAATCCTCTACTCTTTAAATAAAATAAATTGTTTTTTTTCTTTCACAACTATTCAACGTATTTCAAATTTTGGATATAGGTTCTTCCTGATAAAGTGAATCCCTGAATAGTTTTAAGGGTTTAATGGCTAAGTACAGAGCGATGAACAGGGGATAACCCACAATTAATCAGGACTTCGCCTTATCATAATGAACGCCCAATCAAAATTTGAATCAAATCAGATAATTCTGCATAAAAAGCCATTTATTAATTTAAGGGGGGGGGGGTATCATCCGTTCCCCTCCAGTGTTTACTTAGCCATTAAACCTTTTAAATTATTCTGGGATTCACTTTATGAGAAAGAACATATATTCAAAATATGAAATATATCGGATAAGTGAGCATAAAAAACAATTTATCTAATTTAAGGGGGGGGGGGAATAATCACCCGCCCCAATTTTTAATTGGCAAAATAACTCCATATGTAATCAGGGATACGCCTTATCATAATGGTTCTATAATCCAAAATTTGAAGCAAATCTGATAATTCTGCGTAAAAAGTAATTTAATTTAAGGTGGGTTATATTCTATTCCCCTTCTATACTTAGATATTAAATCCTTAAAACTATTCAGAGATCCACCTAATCAGAAAGAACCTATATTTAAAATTTGAAATACATGGGATAATTCTGCATAAAAACCTATTTTTCTAGTTTAAGGGGGATATAATTGCTCACCCCCTTTATAATAAGCAGAAGAACCCTATAACTAATCAGAGATACGTCTTATCATAATGAACCTATGTCCAAAATTCTAAGCAAATCGGATAATTATGCGTAAAAAGCTATTAATTTAATTTTAGAAAGGTTATCCCCCGTTCCCTCTCTATACTTAACCATTAGAACTCCTAAATCTCTTCAGGCATTATGTACTATATATAAGCCTTATCGAAAAGAACCTATATGCAAATTTGACACACGTTGGACAATTCTGCATAAAAATCCATTTATCTAATTGAGGACGGATGGAGGGGTAATAATCATACCTTCCCAAAACTTATCAGGCAAGCGTCTTTTCAGGATGAACGTATATCCAAAAATTGAACCAAAACAGTTAATTCAGCATGAAAAACCCATTTACCTAAACTATGAGCCCCCCTCCCCGATCCCCCTTTCATACTTAAGCAATGAATCCCCAAAATCAATAATAAATCCCCAAAATCAATTCTTTGTCACTTATTTTTCGGTAACTTTTTTTCTTGTCACTTTTTTTCCACTTTTGTAGTTTATGTCACTTTTTTCCAGTCACTTTTTTTCCTAGATTCGCTATCCTATAATCTGGCAGTCTTCAGTGACGGCGTGAAAGGTGCCTAATATGTCTTGATTAAGAAGGGGGCTCAATTGGTCCACAATCAAGCACTAAGCTTCAATTTCGATACAGCCTCTAAAATACACTTGTTTTAAAATAATTAATTTCTCAGAAACCTATTGTATGAATTGCAAAAAAATTTGCTTTAGCTAATTGGAGAGTGTCGAGTTCATTTATGCAGTCAGAATTTGGTATTTCTATAGTAAAAAAAAAAAAAAAAAAAAAAAAAAAAAAAAAATTAGGGTTCGTTTTAATATGTATATCCCTCTTAAGCAAATTTCATATAAACCATTTAACCCTTTGATTGTCTAAGGGTTTTCATGTGTTTTTATAAGAATGCTTATAAATTGCAAGATATTTATATTAATTAATCACAGTTTGATGCTATAATATCTTTAATATCACTTCTTTCTACATATGATTCAAAATAACATTCTGTTTAAAATATTTTTGTCTGCAGCCATTTAAATATGATTTTTAGAAACGAAAAAAGCTGGGACAAACGGTTAAAGGGTTAAAAATAGACTTTATTTAAAATTGTTCAGTATCAATAACTTTCTTCAACGATAATTTGTTGAGAAGTTAGTAGAGGGTGTTTACTTTTTTTCCACTAATGTACAAATCCATAAAAAAATATTTTTAACATATTAATTAAATTAAAGAAATAATGTCTAACTTTTTGAATAGTATTTAACTTCCATTCATGAACCTTGCTTTGTTTCTTTAAAATTGAAATTTTTATATTGTCTGTTTTCAAAATCTCTTCGCAATTTGGATGTTCTGCCTTTCATTTTCTTGTGTTCTTTATATTTGTTACTATACCTTAAAACATTTGAAAAGAAAAAAAAACTATTCTTCTCTTTTCAATTTAATTAAAAAAAAAAAAAAAAAACATAAAATAAATTGTTTTTCAGAGTTAAAATCACACACCTCCTAATGTTATAAATATATATATAATTTTTATCATTTAATTATAAAATGTAAAGCATTAGACATATACGAAAGTTAATACAAAAATAGAAAATTTGCCTATCATACAATACTAAGGTTAAGCCTAGCCATACCCCAGAAAACAAATCATAATAAATAGAACTCTAAATTTTATTCATTAATTTTTATCAGTTTTTAGATGTTCCAGAACAAGTCTGAACTAAAATTAACAGTTTTCACCTCTTAATAATCATTAACAATTTAGAATACCTTTATCACAAAATATAAAAACTTTAATAGAAGAATAAGCAAAAGAAATATATCTTAACATATATAATAATAACCTTTTACTTGAGTTTTTTTTCAATTTCCTCTGCGTTTTTTATATATGTTATTATTGCATAACACTTTTTTTTTATAATTCTTTTTCTAAACTACATTTAGAAACAAAATGATAAAATGAATTGTTTTGCAATGTTAAAATTACACTTCCTAGTGTTATAAATATATTTTTCCATCATTTTATTATAAAATAAAACTAATTAAAAATATACCAAAGAAATTGAAAATTCGTCCATCATACAATGCTTAGGCTAAGCCTAACCATAAACCCAAATTATCCCATCTCAGAAAACAAATGATAATAAATGGAATTCTGGAATTTATTCTTTCCTTTTTATGTAGATCAGTACTTCAGATGATCTAGAACAAGTCTGAACGAAAATTAAGAGTTTTCACCAGTTTATAATCATTAACAATTTAAAATACTTTTTTTTACAAAATACAGAAATTTTAGTAGAAGAGTAAGCAAAAGAAACGTACCTTACCATTAACATATTTTAGTAAAGAGTTCATTAAATTCTAAAAAGGTTCTTTCATTTTATTGCTATAGGTCATTATATTTCAAAAATTGAATTCGTCTATTTGCAGAGATCTTTCATATCCTCCAAATTCACATAAAATCAGAGAGACGCCAATGCCATGAATGAATCACGGTGGCTGATTTTGAATGAGGAATGAATCATATCAGTAAATCAGCTGCAAAAGAAAGTTAAAAAACTTCTGAATTTTTACTTTCTCTCATCTACCAATATTAACATTTGTTTCAAGAATAAAGAAAAATATCCTCTTCAATTTCAAAAAAAAAAAAAAAGTATTTATGAAAAATGACTGATTTGTTACTCAAAATTCAGGAATTCTTCATTTGAATTCACGCTCTAGTGAATCAAGAGAAAAATTTGACTCTTATCAACCTACACTACAGCAGCAACTGCATTTGAATTTAGAAGAGAAATAATTTTGAATAGAGATGAAAGTTTCCTGATGAACAATTTTAAAGATTGATTAATTGAGTTATCGATCATTCATTATCTGAAATTAACTCGATTGTCGAGTAACTTTCTTGAATCGAGCACTTTAGATTTTATAAATTGTTTTGACGGTATCTTTCGGTAAATAACATAAATAAACTAATTTTCTGTTGGAAGCATAGACTTTTAGATGTATTTTTTAAATAACACAAATCAGGATGTTTTGATTTAGTAATTCAAGATTATTTTTACATGCTTCACTGAAACATTTTAAAATATTTTTTAGCATATGTAAAAGGAGTATTATTATTACTTTTTTCATGAAAATTAAACTTAGTTTTATCAGTTTTTTAAGAACTCAACTTATATCCATTGAATTTTAATTTTTCTTGTATTGCAAATAAAAATAAATTATTTCATATCAAATGTAATTGTTAGAATATGTTAAGAAATGTTGTTTTCAATATTTTGACAGCTTTTGTTATAATTGGTTTTGGCTCATTTTTTGCTTTAATAGCACAAATTTTATTCTTATTATTATGTGATAACTTTTGTAAATTCACTGAAACATTAACATTTTAGAGGCATGGACAGGCATAATTTTATTGGAAATAAATTTTAGGAGTCCTTTTAGTTTGTTTGTTTGATTTTTGTTATAAGAACAATTCTTTGTAAATTAATTTCTTATTTAATGAAAATAATATTAAAAGCATCAGAATATTGTTGGAAAAATAGGCTCGTTCTTTGTGTAACACAACATTTTTTTTAAATTACAGTGTAAATAATGCTATATCTGGCACCAGTTCTCTGAACATCAAACCATTAAAAACTCTAAATATAGTGCAATGTAACTAGAATATTTGTAAATGATTAAATTAAACATGAATGTCTATAAATGCATATAATTATATTTGAATTTAGATAACTAAACAGTTAAAAAAAAAAAAAAAAAAAGGAGAGCGTGATTAACTACTGCTGTCGCTATCATAAATGAACTTATTGTTTATGGAGATCTTTTATAACTTATATTAAGGAAATTATTGCAGATAAAGATATGAAAATTTGTAGTTTTATAGAGAAATCTTTTATTATTAAACTGAAACAGAAAGTGTTTAGGCGAATTATTTTAAGCACTATTTATGTTGAAGGCATAAAATAGTTTTTATTAAAGATTTTTATAAAATAAAAAAATATGCATAACCATTTAAATGTGACAGTTTCCTGAGAGTTTTTTCTTGTCAATTTTCTTTCTTATCATTTCATGAGAGATTATTTCACATTTCAAAAAAATGTATTTTTTGACTTATTGTCAAATTTTAAACAGCAGCTCAAATCCGCGACCCTAAAATCCACACATCATCACAAATATAAAGAATGAAACTTTAAGTTCAGCTACAAGGACATACAGAACTTTTTTAATTTAGAACATTCCATACATATTTTAATTTGTAATTCTTGATAATATTATTGAACTCATGCTTTTTCAACAATTCAATCATTGAAGAAATATCTTTTTTTTATAATTTTAGTTTATTACTACTTTACTTAGTTATTTTATTTCAGTAAACTCTCTCAAATCTATACAGCTTGGTACCAGAGGTTGTGCAATTTTTGGATTTTGTAGATTTCTGGTCTTTGCTTCGTTTACATTTTGTAAACAACTATTTGAATTTAATAAGGCAATCGAAAGTGTAATGAACGATTATATTGTATTAAAATAATTAAGTAAAATAATAAATTAAAAACATAATAAGAAGGATAACATAAAACAGTCCTTACGTATTAATGTCATCCCAGCAGAAGTTGCTCTAATGTGCCAATAAAGCTCAATTTTCTTGTTCGCATGCACATGCAGTTAACTTTTGGATTCCTGTTTGCTGATTTTTTATGCCATTTTTAGTGCTTTTTTTTTCTTGTATTTGACGCTATTTTTTGTGTGCATGCAAACAAGAAGATTGCTCTTTATTGGTACATTAGTGCAATTTCTGTGGCAGTGGCGTTAATACGTAAGTATCCTTAAAACTGATTAAAATATTAATAGAAAAGGTCAAATAAATAAAATTATTAATGTATATTTGAATCTGCATAAAAAAGATGCAATATATTTTTCTTGAATTATTCTATGACAATTTTCTTATGAAAAGTACTCTCTATTAGTTTACATTAAAATCATTGTAATAGAAAACAAAAAAGCTTGATTAATAGGGTACATAAATATATTTGGTCAAAAGATTGTGATTACCATTGCTATCAGCAATAGCTTGATTTGAAACAATTATATAATGCTCTTTTCAAAGAAAATAATAAGTTCCTTTATATTAGTATGAAACTACATATATAATGAAATAAAACTAAAAAAAAAAAAAAGTCTACAACTTTGCACCTATACCTGAAGTGAAAAATTCATTGTTTACATCCATAAATTATGTACGCATTTTAAAAATGCACATTTGAGGGAATCTACTGTAATAATAAAATACAGTGTAACAACATCAAACCCATCCATTTAATCAGTCTTCTATAAGATGGAGCCATGTTAGGCTTAATTTTGAATTGAAATGAGTATAAGAAAACTTATCTGCCCAAATACAAATGTTTTCTACCTGTTATCTTTTCTGTTTAAAAAAAAATTCTATGAAAGACCCAAAATTTTAATGTTTTGCGCAGTTTAAAACCATTTCTGAAATCGAGTTGAAAGCAACGTTGCAAAACAAGACGCTTTGGTATTGAGTCATTTCTTTTTGTGATTCATTCAATATATATGGTACTACTTAATTATTCCGTCGACCAAAAAACTATCACCAAACTATGAGATGAAATGCCAATGATGGTTGATCGTGAATGCCACAATCCTTTGAGATTAAACATTACATATGTTTGTAACATCACCAAGCAATTTTTATTTCAACATTTTACATAATTTTATTAATCTTATACTAATTTAATTCTTCTACTGTTTTTTAAAATGAAAATAATCTTAATTTGTATAATTTGGCAAAAACGGTCAAAGGTATAACCAAGTAGTCCCATATATATATAAACATAGACCATTGAGTATTAAAGCTTCAAGATTATATAAACGACGTGAAGGTGTTCTGCCCCTGCTTACCCATGGGAAATAAGCCATGAGTAAACAACAAAAATACCAATGGGCATGAAGAACATTTTGACAATGCTTCCAATTTGTTCAATAAACAGTTTTTTTTCAGGGGGGGGGGATATTTCCGAGATGATTCCCCTTATTTCTCAAGTATGAATCAGAGATTGTACAAAGAAAAAAGCATGCTGGGGAAATGCAGCTCTCTGTTCATTAACAAAGTTAGCATCATTTGAGAAAGAAATGATAAACAATTATTATCTTTGTACAGCTTAAAAAAGGGACATTAATTATAAAAAAAATAAGATTATGAAGTACTAAAAGACATTTATAAAACTTATCCTTCAATAAAAATAACTTTTGTCTTTTGCTTACGGGTTTAATTGACAGGTTTAGAACACAGTGGACAGTTTTATTAATTTTAAATTTATCGTATTTATAATTCAAGGTATATATTCATATATATACATAGACCATTGATATACATATTTTTTTGGAGAGGGGGGGGATGTGAATGAAAAAAAATACAATTTCAAAGTAATAAAAAATAGTAATTATTATTAGTGTCATTTCAATAGTTGCAGAAGGCTTTTTTAATTAAGCAGCTTTATTGCATATTTGTTAAAATATTGTTTTATTAAGAAATCCTATTTTTTGTTATGGTATACAGTAGACTCTCTCAAATCTGCAACCCTAAAATCCGCACATGATGAAAACAATGAAACTTTTAGTTCAGATGTAAGAACAAATATTAACTTCTTTATTTTTAATTCAATTCCATATATTTTTTAATATGTAGTTTTCGTTAATATTACTGAACTCATGCTTTTTCATGAAGGAAGAATAAATTCATTTCTAAAAAAATTCAAGTTATCATTGATATCACTGGTAATTGCAATCTTTTCACCAAATATATTTATATATTAATAAAACTTTTTTCGTTATTAAGTCTGGCTAACCTAAAAAAAACTTCCTTATTTTATGATTTTGAAGTGAGTTAGTAATGTACCTTTATCAGACATGTTTAATTGAATAATTTAGAAAAAACACATCCAATCTTTTAAATGAATATTTAATTATGTTTTACTGGTTAATTACTTGATCTTTGCTTTTAATATTATAAAAATGATCTTAAATTTTATAATTTTAGTTTATTACTTTACTTATTTTAATATTTTACTATCTTGTAAACATTCATGATAATTTAGATTGCATTATTTATTACATTCAAATAATTGTTTAAAAAATGCATACAAAGTAATGACCAAAAATCTGCACAACTTCAGGTTTGAAGTTGTGCAGATTTCAGGGAGTCTGTATCAGCCGAAAAGACAGAAGTATTGTAAATGTTAATGGCGTGTTTAGAACATAAACTAGCCGAACATTGCTCAATGAAATACTTCATATTTTATATCAAAAATATTGTATATCAAATACTTCATATTTTATATCAAAAATATTGTATATCAAATACTTCATAAATGTCATTTCTTCACACTAGTATGGACATAATGGTTGCAATAATTACATGGTTTCTACACATTTCTGGTAAAAAAAAAAAAAAAAAAAAAAAAAAAAAACTGATTTTTTTCAGTAAAAATCCATTTTATATATCATTGTAATATTCAACACAATACACAATTTTAAATTAGATAAATGCTAAAAAAAAAAAGTATGCAATGAAAGAATTTTCAATTTTTAATTATTTTCATGTGATGCTTGTGATGTGCAGCTTTTATACATTTTATTTACAAATTTTAGATTAGATTAATAATAAATTCAAATTTTCTTCATTTACAACCACAATCGAGATGCTGATGGAAAGTACAGTCAAAGATACATAATCCGCGCATCCATATTCTCCAATTTTCTATAATTTGTGTTACTTTATGAATGTAAACAATGAAATAAACAGTTAAGAAAATTTACAAATTAGTGATCCAAAAATGATTTTTTAAAACAAATAATAAAAAAAATTGAAAAAATCATAATATAATATATTCACTTTTAATTAAAAACGATTTTTTTAAAAAAAATTGAAAAAATCATAATATAATATATTCTCTTTTTATTAATATAACTGCTTTATTTTATTAACAATAAAAAATGAACTACAGCGTTAAGGAACATATGTAATTATTTTTATATAAATGCACATACATATATACATATTATTTTCAATAAAATAACTTTTAAAAGGCTTTTTTGAGATAAAACATTAAATTAATTATTAAAATTCATAATCATCTTTTCATTTATACTGATTAAAGAATTAAAATGCTGTCTAGGAAAAATAAAATGACGTATACTAATCCATAATGCTCTATAATCTGCAATATTCCATAATCCACACAACCTTCAGCTGCAACATGTGCGGATTATAGAACTTCGACTGTAGTGCATCTAAAATTTCCTCACAACTTCAATTATTAAAAAAATACCCTGACTTTTTGCTCAAATTATAATTGCATGACCAGTAGGAATCCTCAATTAGTGATACTGGCTAGTGGCACAGCCAAAGGGAATGGGGGGGGGGGTAAAACCCCTCCCAGAACTAAGACAAATCACTATACTTTCTGCTTATATAAATCAAAATCAAACTTAATAATTAAATGTTTTGGCGTATTTCAGAATTCACCGCTTTATTGAATCAGATTTAATTTAATAAAGTGATTCAATTAAATGGCAAAAATTCTATACTTAAAACTGTGAAAGTGCATATTACTTGGATCAGTTAAGTAAAAAATTGGTTATTTGAACTAAATCACTTTTCTGGGATGTATTGTGCTATAATTTCCTGCCACACAGATGTCCTTTCAGTTTAAATATTATACAATGAATATTCTAATTAGTTCTGATTCTATTAACTGGCGATTCAAATAATCAGCAAATACCTTTATCAGAAATTCAACACACCCCCCACCTCTTAGAGCCAAATTCTGGCTGCGCCACTGATACTGGTATCACTGTTGGTATAGTGTATTTTTCTGGAGTAGGTGATACAAGAACATTCTTGCTAAATGTAAGGCAACAATAGGAAAATATTTTTTACCAGAGCAGCGACAACACTTACTTGCAACCTAAATTAGGTTATGAAGACAATAGAATTTCAAAATTTAAGATTCTTAAAACCAGTGGCATGGCTAGCGAAGGCTGGAGGGGGCAATCTGCCCCAAGTGTCACACAATCTTATAAGATTTTGGAAAATAATTCTGAAATAAAATGAAGTTTCTAGCACACTACACAATAGAGTTAATTTTCTTTTCTTTGTGATTGTGAAATTTTATATAGAATGGTGTGTTTAAATAAGATTATGCACCAGGGAACAAAAACCAACCTATCCAATAAGTAGATAGTAAAAGCAAACTTTAAAAGAAAGAATCTTCTTCTGCATATAGACAGCACATTCACTTAAGCAGACTATGGGTTAAATAATAAGTCAAACCTGTTTTTATTATTTTATGCAGGAGGACAAAAGATGAATAAGGAATGGTATGGTCTTTTGTTATAATAACATAGAATAGTGATTGAAAAAATATGACCGATCAACGAGGGAGGTGTGTGACACCATGGTGTCTGGGGGGGTGACGGAATTTACAACCTTCCCAGGTGTCAACCATCCTAGCGACGCCACTGCTTAAAACCCTAGCTATTTTTTTAAGCCGTTATAATATTTTGGATAAATTTTATAACCTTCATATGCACTATATTATGCAATTACAGTCGAGGATCTATAATCCGCGGACCCATAATCCGCAATTTCCCATAATCCGCGTTACTTTACGAATGTAAACAATGAAATAAACAGTTAAAAAAAATTACAAATCCGTGATCCAAAATGATTTTTTTAACAAATAACAAAAAATGTTATAAAAATCATAATAAAACATGTATATATTTTTTAATTTACTCTTTTATTTTATTGATAGTAAAAAACTAAACTGTATTACGGAACGTGCCTAAGCTTACTGAACGTTCAAAGTGACGACTGTTCATTCGAAGCTATTTCAGTTTGTGCAAGTTCAGGAGAGTAAATAACCATTGAAAACGCATGATTTTGTGTGCATCGCGCGTCCTAACAGTAAACACAGCACCAGCTGAGAACTAAATATTATACCGTAAAATACTGTTAGTCCGCCCCCCCCCCCAAACGTGACGAAAAATCATATAATAGTTAGAGGGGTCCGCTTACACGGGATTTTTCCGCGATCGTTCAACAAAATATACAGGAATTAATCATGATGAAATGAATGAATCGCTGAATGAATCATGAAATTTGATATTTGAAAATTTTTTTTTTTTTTTTTAAACGTAAAATCTGTTGAAAAAACGCAGAAAAAAGGAAAAATTTGTAAAAAAAAAAAAAAAGCCAAAACAAGCATGAAATCAATTAAAAAATCTCGAAAAAGCGCACATTTCATCAAAGATTCATGATTCATTCATTTCAGGTTTTGAAACAAACAACATAGCATACTGAAGTAATAACCATTTATTTTACGTTGTATAGGTTATTTTTTGTGCATAATTTGTTCTCATTTTTTTTATACTTTCTTCCATAAAATATTTCTTAAAAATAAATCTTATTATTAATAATATGTAATTATTGTTCTTTAAATACATATATATATATATATATATACCATTTAAAAAAAAAATAACTTTAAAAATGCATTTTTTTAGATTACTTATTAAATTAATTACTAGATTTCATATTTATCTTTCCATATTATACTGATTATAGAATTAAAATGCTGTCTAAGAATGATAAAATGACGCATAATCCATTATACTCTATAATCCGCAAAATTCCATAATCCGCACAACCTTTGGCCTCAACTTGTGCGAATTATAGATCTTTGACTGTAATTACTGTTAGGAACAAATATTTTAGGGTTAATCATTTAAAAAATGTTCTTATTTAGCTGAACTCAGTACAGTGGTGATCATCCCCCCCCAAACCCAATGACGCAAATCCCCCCCCCCAAAAAAATTTCATTCTTAAGAATGAAATTTTTTTGGGCATTTTATGCATTGACACCCCCCCTCCCCTAAACAGAATATCAATTGTAAAACATATTCTACTTATTCTACTTATAATCTACTGCACATTCAAAATATAGCGATTTGAGTATATCAGAATGAGTTCATATTGCCCTTATCTAGAATTTAAAGAAAGAAAACACAGGAACGTTTCTGAAAATTCAATGTTGAAAAAATTTAAAAGTTATATATAAAAAAATCAATATTTTTTTTAACAGTAAAAAGAAGGAAATATTAGGAATTTAAAAATCCCCCCCTCTAAAAAAAATGTACTTTTTCTCAAATTCCCCCCCCCCCCAAAACTAAATTGTATGACGCATCTTGCGTCAGCAAACTCCTCTCTGGGCACCCCTGACTCTGTACAGACAAATTCAGTTTGTGAGAAATACAATAATCTAATTAAACATTTAAATCAAACTCTTAATCACAATACAAATAAATTCCTCGTGTTTAATCCAAAAATCGTAACTTAAACTAGATTTACATAAATACATAAGGGAAAATGTCTGCTAGAAAAAACTTTTTCAGAATATTTTAAATGGTCAAACATCAGTAAAAATAAAAATTGCAATACATGAAATTTTGTTGTATAACATGATCAAGTTATAAGTTGGAGAATTTTTAGTGAAGAGTAAAAGAAACATATCCTACCATTAACTTACTTTAGCAGAGAGGATGTATCACCCCGTTTATGTTTTAAATATTAACCATTATTACAATCAAAGGATACGCGTTGAAAATTATATATTTTTTCTTTTAAAGCAAAGTGACGCCAACGCAGTGAATGAATTACGATGGCTTGATTAGAATGATAGAGTCAAATTAAAAGTACTTGATTCATAAGAATCAATACCACTTTTAATGAATCATTATGTCATTCACGATTCATTCTTTTATTGGCGTCGTTGTCTCCTCCATTGTTTTGTAATTTAAGTAACTTTTAAAACATAAATTTATTGCTTTGAACTTTTTGTTAATGTTGAAGTAGGTAATTTCTTAAGTTTATCTTCAACTCAATGCTTCACAATTTGCTATTTGATAATGATGGCACAAATTTAATGTGCCGAAATTTTCATTTTTGCTGATGTGTCACTGAGTCACTATTATAATGTTTTATTCATAATAGATAATTCCGCCTATTCTTATTTATTTTTAAATAGTTTAGTTTAATATTATTCAAATCTCAATTTAGTTCCAGAAAATTGGTTTTAATGTATATTTACGTTTACTTTTAAAACATTTTGTTGCTTATAAGCTGAATTTGATTGTATTCTGTTCAATTAACATTAAATATTTGTTAATAATTGATTGCATAATGCAGTACCTTTATGCTGTTTATCGAAATTTACATATAAAACACATAACGTAAGGGAACTCATCACTCGCTTGAAACACCCTTTCTGTAATGTCGATTCAACAAACAGGTTGTTTTCGAATTTCTTACTTAAATTTGATTACTTTTATACGCCATTTCTTTTTTGCATATGATACCTGAGTTTCTTCTTTAATATGATTTTTTTTTTTTACCTTTTTGATTTTGGTTACAGATTTTTCTTAAAAGGTATTTTCAATTTCAAAACTGTTCTCAAAATTGAAAGTATCTTTTTAAATCTGTAATCAAAGTCTAAAAAGTAAAAAAATAGCGATATTAAAGATCTAGCTTAGCAATCGTATGAAAAAAAAAAAGTTTAAAAATACACGACTCCCTCAAAACCGCAACTCTAAAATCTCTCTGCATCTCTCTAAAATCCACATATACTAATTTGGGAATTTTTTAATGTTTTTTAATGAAACATTCAGTTCAGATAGAGAGACAAAATTTCACTTTTTTGGTTTTATATCAATTCTTTACATATTTTAATTTGTAATTTTTGTTATTATAAGTGTATTTTTTTTAATTATTCATGAAGGAAGAATACATTTATTTCTGAAAATATTCAAAATATTGATGATATCACTGGTCATCACAATCTACTTATATATTTATGTATTAATCAAGCTTTTTTGGTTATTAAGTCTGGCTAAACCTGAAGTAAAACTTCCTTATTTTATGATTATGATGTGAATTTGTAATGTACTTTTCTGAGCCAAGTTTCATTGAATAATTTACAAAAATTGCATCTCATCGTTATAATGTATATTTAGTTTAATCATACATTGTTGATTAATAGTCCTTTTCTTTTAACATTTTAAAAATTATCTAAATTTTTATTATTTTAGTTCATTACTTATTTTAATATCTTATTATATTGTAAGCTTTCATTATACTTTCAATTGCATTATCTACTGCATTCAAATTGCTGTTAAAAGAATTTTAACAAACCAGTGACCAGAAGTCTGCAAAATTCTAAAATCTGCACAATCTTTGGTCCCAAGCTGTGCAAATTTGTGGAAGTCTTCTGTATTGAAATTTAAGTGAGAAGTTCTAAAATAGCCTGCTTGTTGGTTTAACATTATGGAGTGGGTGTATTCACATGTGTGTAGAGACCCCGGTTACCGAGTTACCGGTTGGGATTAAGTATCATTTTGTGTTTAATGAAATTTCACATTCACAAGATTCGACTGTATTTTTTCAGAAAAAGAACAAATTTCGTGATCAATATTTATTTTTTTAAAAAGCCATTACCGAATAAAATGCAGATTTTTTTAATAAAAAAGTCACCACAAAAAAGCATTTTGTAAATCAAATGAGTATTACTTGGTTATCCGTCGATCAAAGAACCATAGCCAAACTATAAGATTAAATGCCAATAATGGATGAGTTGAATGTTGCATCCAATAACATTGTAATAATAAAAGTGTTTAAAATGTCATTAAATGATTTTTATTTGTATTTTTATTAATAATGTACTAATTTATTTGTTTTTTCATTATTTAAAACAAAAATTACATCAATATGTTTAATTTGGCTATCAGTTTGGCGATTTGTACAAATTGGCAAAATTGGTCGATGGGATAACCAATTAGTACCATAAAATTTTATAATTTTGATTTAAATATCTTGCCACAATAACCACCTTGATGACTTTATATCATGCACTATGCATGGATAAAACACATACAGTCGGCTCTCATTAATTCAAACTCATTGGGACCACAAGAAATGTTCGAATTATGGAAAGTATGAAATGAAAACATGCTTAATATGGTACTATTACAAAGGTATTAATGCTATAGTGTTTTTTAAATATATTTTTTCTGTTATCATTAGAATATGACTTAATAATAAATTAGAATGTATAAATACAAACTAATTTTAATTAGTTTATTGAAGATTAGATGTTTGATTAGAAAGAAGCACAATGGAAGAAAATTTTGAGGTGTCACAGATGGACAGACGGGGGCACTAAGAAAATGGATATTAAATGCATTGGATTATATGTATACTCGTTCGGAACGATTTTCACAAAAATCAAAGAAAGAAAGTTATTCAAATGATCTGAAATCCGCGAGAAAGAAAAGAAAAATAAAAAATCGGAATTCTTGTTGTTCGAATTAAACGAATTCAAGAGAAAATGAGTTCAAATTAATGAAAGTTTTTAACGTTATTCTGCCATTGATAATTTCGGGACTTCATGTTTAGTTCGAATTAAGCGAAGATTCGAATTATTCGATTTCGAATTAACGAGAGTCTACTGTATATGAAAGGATATTTATAAAATACAAAGGGATGACCATTTTGATACCATTTTTATTATTTTTCTTTTAAATCTTGGAAAATACATTAAATTAGCATTAAAAAATGCAGTTTTAGTCTCGACTGGAGAGAGCCATGTCACATGATGAAAGCAGTTTTGATGTCACTACAAATGTAAACAAACCTTTTACTCTACTTTTCTATGAGCATAGTGTATGTTGCGTTGAATTATTTTTTTTTTCTTTTCTTAAAAGTGATAGCAGAATAAACTAAAGGCATTGTAAATTGTTGGAATAAATAACATTGTGAATTCAAGTGCAACTTTTTTCCCTTATTGTTCTAAAGATTATCATTTCAAGATTTTGATCGATGTAGAAATAAAATATCAGAACAACTTTGGTATTCGCCCCCAGTCTGTCATCTCGTTTTTTTTTTTTTTTTTTTTTTTTTTTCTTAGCATGAGAATCATGTTTTTGCCAAGTGGCAATTGTCACAGAGTTGTTATTCATAGCCATTTCAGACTGGAAGGAAGAGGAGAGAGGGAGTTATAATAAGCAAACGATAAAGAACTTTTTAAATAATAAAGTAAGGCAAAAACTCATTTAAATATATAAATAACTGACAATAAAAATCACAATAAAGCATTTTTAAATGCTATATTCACTGGAGGTGGGAGTCGTAATAAGCAAATGGTAAAAAACTTTTAAACAATAAAGTAAGGCAAAAAACTAATTTTTAAATATATAAATAACTGACAATAAAAATCACAATAAAACATTTTTAAAGCCTACATCCAAAAACTGAACATCTAAAAATCTTATTAAGAAACATTGACAGCCAAAATACATAAAAAACACATTTAAGAAATCTTTAATTGTACATTCAGAAAGGGAAAAAAAAATCACAAAAATGCTTGTGTCCCACCAAAAATAAATTGACTTTTATCCAAAAACAAAAATTAAATAAAGCAATTTAATTATTAAATATATTAAAAAAATTTGACCCTACATTGACAAAACAAATATATAAAATCCAAAATTACAGTAATCTGTAATGCTGTACACTAGGCTCTCTCAAATCCGCACAGCTTGTGACCAGAGGTTGTGCAGATGTTAGAATTTTGCGGATTTCTGATCATTGCTTTGTTTACATTTTTTAAACAGTAATTTGAGTGCAATTAATAGTGTATTCGGAACTATAATGAATGCTTACAATACAAAAAAATATTAAGATAAGTAATAAACTAAATTAATAAAAAATTAGATAATTTTTTAAATGATTAAAGTATACTAATAGCAAAGATCAAGTTAATAATCAATTATATATATGATTAAATATTCATTATAAAGATTACATGTATTTTTTTAAATTATTCAATAAAACTTGTCTCATAAAGGTACATTACTAATTGACATCAAAATCATAAAATAAGGAAGTTTTATTTCATGTTTAGCCAGGCTTAATAAGAAAGAAAAATCTTGATTAATGCAGAAATATATTTGGTGAGAAGATTGTGATTACCAGTAATATCAGCAATATATTCAAATTTTTCAAAAAAAAAATATATATATACTTAATTCATGAAGAAAACACGAATGGAGTATTACTAAGAAAATTAGAAATAAAAAAATATATCGAATTGATACAAAAATAAAGAAATCAAATTTTGTAGCAATATCCGAACTGAAAGTTTCATTGTTTGCATTCATAAAATATGTGGGGATTTTAGAGAGATGTGGATTTCTGGTTTGCAGATTTGAGGGAGTCTAATGTATTCACATATGAAAAAAAATTAAAACAACCTTTTATACAGAAAAGTACTTACTACACCTTTCCCTCTTTCCATTTTTATCAACCACATGATTTTGACAAGGTCAAGGATAACCATTAGAACCTGTTGAATACTCATATTTTCTTGACAATAAGGAAAACAATGTTTGCTTTAATAAACTAACCTCCCTCAAAAACATCTCTCAATCCCTAAACATCTCTGTATAAAACTACTGAATCGGACTGCCATGTACTCAAAACCATAGACTTTTCATACTGCACTCATTCCTGATCTAAGAATGAAACCCTCAGCATACAGCTTTACCTGCATACATATGCCGGGAGAAAAAAAATCTAGGTTACCAGAACACGAAAATTGCTGGGGTTGAATCAGCGCTAAGCCTCGGCATTGATAATTGCCAAAAAACATCACAGATGATCAGGAGCGAATGCTATAGGATAGGCAAAATATTGATATAAGTTTATACTACCAATGTTTTATAGAAAAACATACTTTTCTTTTTCATATTAATAGTGATGCACAACCTTTTTGCCAAAAAATTGTTTGCCGCCGGAATATTTTAAAAGTGGTGTTTATTTTATTGAATAGTAAAGTTTCTGTCATTATTATAAAGAAAATTATTCTGCACCAAAATAGTGATATCTTTGTGGCCCGCGGGCCACAGTTTGTGCACCAGTAATATTAATATTCCACAATAGACTAATTTTTAAAAAGCCTACAGAAATTACAATAATTCAGCAACCACATTAAAATTTATTATTTTTTATTTGATATTTTAAAAAATTTCTTGATTTTTATAAGGTAAGATAAAAAAAATTACTAGTTTTCAAAACAATTTCTTAATTGTATCGCATTAAGCTTGATTTTATTGTATTTGAACTAATTCTGTTTTTCCTAATGGGTTCATTAGATAAATATAGCAGGCATTGTCTTCAGCAAGGAAAACCTCTGTAAACTCTGAGATTAAAAACCTAAATTTTTAGTTCTATTTTTTTATATACAGTCGAAATTCTGTAATCTGCACACGCTGTGGCCGAAGGTTGTGTGGATTATGGAATATTGTGGATTGTACATCATTTTATTATTCCTAGGCAGCATTTTAATCCTTTAATCAGTATAATAGGAAGAGATAATTATAAAGTCTGATAATTTAATATGCTACTGAAAAAATGTATTTTTAAAGATATTTTATTAAAAAAATTATATATAACTGCATTTAAATAAAAATAATTGCATATATTTCATAATTCTGTAATCCGTTTTTTACTGTTTATAAAATAAAAGAGTTATCGTAATAAAAAATGAATGTTTTATTATAATTTTTTCAATTTTTTATCATTGTTTGTTTTAAAAAATCATTTTTGGATCACGAATTTGTAAATTTTCTTAACTGTTTATTTCATTGTTTACTTTCATAAAGTAACGTGAATTATAAAAAATTGCAGGTTATGGCTGCAAGGATTATCAATCTTTGACTGTATACATTTAACTTGTAATTGTGTAAAGATAAAATTATTTTTGTTTAATGTGCAAATATCCAAAAAATCTTTTTTTTTTTTTTTCAGGAAATTTTTTTTATACATGCGAAAGTGATCTTTTCCAATTTCTACAGAAAAATCTGATAAAAGATTTTTCTTCTGCCACTTCAAAATTTCCAGTAACTTTACTTAGATTGATTGGGATTGTCATCAGTTGAGAAATAGAAATTAATAGCAGTAAAAAAATGTAATTATCATTTATAAATTTCAGATTCAACATCTCTGTACTTTGGTGACTGCATTGTATATGATATATTAATACTGTCGACTCCCTCAAATCCGCACAGCTTGGGACCATAGGTTGTGTGGATTTCAGAATTTTGCAGATTTCTGGTCATTGCTTTGTTTGCATTTTTTAAACAGTAATTTGGATATAATAATTACAATATGGAAGCATTTATCTGGAAACCATTTATTCAGAATGATATTTCTAATAGACTGATGTTAGAATCATTGTAAAAAAAAGGGCCATTCACATTCAGTTCGACATATACATATCTCGAAGCATATTGTTTGATAACAGCATTTAGTTTTGAAATGGAAGCATATACGGTCATATTTTAGATGTTTTCATTTTTATGCAGAGGAAACAGAAGAATTTTTGTTCTCAAGAGATTCCCTTCTTTCAAACTCTAACATTTGATCTTACATGCATCTGATTCTTATCTAATAATTCATTTAAAATTAAAAGTAATTACCACAACCACCTATATTCCTTAAAACTTATCAAATGGATGCTGATTCAATGCCCATCCAGTTAACCGGAAAAACTAGTTATCCAGAATACATCTGACCCCAACCATTCTGGAGTTCTGTACTGTAATGCAGTTGAGGATGTAATGAAAGCTTACAGTATAATAATAGTATATTAAAATAAGGAATAAAAATTTACATAATTTTTAAGATGCTTAAAATATTAAAAGCAAAGATCAAGCTAATAATTGATAATGTATGATTAAACATTCATTATAAAGATGAACTGCATTTTTCCGAAATTATTCAATGAAACTTGCCTCATAAAGGCACATTACTAATTCACATAAAAATCATAAAACAAGGAAGTTAATAACTAAAAGTGCTTCATTAATCATATTTGATAAAGAGATTGTAATTTTTTTTTTCCAATAATATCAGCAATATCTTGAATTTTTTCAAACGCAAATTTATCCTTCCTTCATGAAAAAACCTGAATTCAATAATATTTTTTAAAAAATTACAAATTAAAAAAGGTATGGAATTGATATGAAAATTAAAAAGGTCAAACTTTATATCTCTATCTCAACAGAATGTATCATTGTTTACATTCGTAAATTATGTACAGAAAGTTGCCGATTTTAGGGTTGCAGATTTGAGGGAGTCAACTGTATTGCAATGGAGATTGCAACTTAAAAAACTGATATAGTATCAGTTCGCAGCAGTGAGAAACTTAAATGTATCACTGTGAGAAAACCAATCCAACAAAATCAAATGGTTATGCTTGATCTATGGAAATCTATTGTTACATATAAAATGCATCAAAAGTTTCATTAAAATAAATTTATTCATCTGGCTTTTAGTAAAAAAAGCTTGCTTTTACCCCCCCCCTTCCATACCTGATCCTGTGGTCTATATAGGTTTGTCAGAATAACCTTTACTACTTCAGTTCTGTTTGAATCTTCCTCAATTCCTAGTGTATAAGTAAAATGCCTATGACAGGCATACACACAAAATGATTTTTAATGATTCAGTTTTTAATTTTTAAGTACAGATAACAACAAAAAACTTCATCTGACTAGTTTTTCTATTTATAACTCTCATTCTATAATTATTCCCCATTTGTTGGTATAACTTAGTGTAGAAATGCTTATTAAATTCAGACAAATAAATATACAATTTACTCCCTTAAATCCATAAACCTAAAATCTGCACAAAATTTACGTATGTAAACAATGAAACATCCAGTTCAGATATATTAGCAAAATTTGACTTTTTTAGATTAATATCAATTTTATATATATTTTAATTTGTAATTTTTGTTGATATCACTAAACTCACATTTTTTATGAAGGGAGAATAAATATTTTTTATGAAAATCTAAAATATTGCAGATATCATGAATGACCATAATCTTCTTTCGAAATATATTTATATATAATAATGAAACTTTTTTGGTAATTAAGTCTGGCTAAACCTGAAATAAAACTTTCTTATTTTATAATTTTTATGTAAATTATAAATGTACCTTTATGGGACAAAAATAATTTAAAAAAAATACGTTTCATATTTATAATGAATATTTAATCATATATTATTGATTATTAACTTGATCTTTGCTTTTTATATTTTAATCATTTTAAAAATTATCTAAATTTTTATTATTTTGGTTTTATTACATATTTTAATATTTTATCATATTGCAAGCATTCAAAATAATTTCGATTGCATTATTAATTACATTAAAATTATTGATTAAAAAATATAAACAAATTTTTGCAGATATTTGCAAAATTCTAAAATCTGCAGAACCTCTGGTCCCAAGCTGTGCGGATTTGAGGGAGTCTACTGTACTATATGCTTACACATATTTTTATTAGCTATTTTATATCTTTTATATTTTATATTTTTATTATGAATGCAAAAGTAAAAGAAAATTACGTTACAAATATTTAACAATGTTTATAATATTACATCTACAATAAAATACATCTGAAAAAAATCCAAAAACTTATAAATTTGAAAAAAAATAATTATAACAAAAATATGTATGCAAAGTTATTGTTTATCCACTAGTAGCATCAAGTAAATAAATAAATTAAAAAACCCCCTCCAATGTCGAAGAACCTAACAACCACTTTGAAACATTTATTGCCAAAAAATGCAGAATAGAATATGGAATTCTTCCCTAGTTACACTGCTCTAATAGTATAATAGTTTAGTCTCATGCAAAAATATCAGAAAAAATAATTAAGATATTTAAGCATGTGATATATTAAAAGATAAAATAGTTGCATGTACCTATGTTTTTTGTAGAATGTTATTATATTGTTATTAGAATAAAAATGTATTTTCAATAATTTATGTTCCTAAATATGCTTTTTATTTATATTTAACAAGAAAGTATAAATTGAATGAATATTAAATTTGATTCAATGTATATAAGTATTCACATGCATTGAACTATGTCTTTATTATTTTCACTATGAAATTATGATATAATTCATTATTATTAATAATAATAAAATGTTCAATGGAAATATACTATGCAATAAGTTTCATAAGTTTAATATACAGTTTTTACATTTCAATCCTATGTAAAATAACTACCTTGTAAATTTTTAAAAGGGAAACAGTTTATAAAGGAAGAATAAGATCCTTCTGCTGTGATGCCATCTTCTTCTAACTTCACTTTAACCTCCCCCCCCCCCCTTCAATATTAAAAAAAATATATGGTACTACTCTCTTATCCCATTGACCAATTTCGCCAAATTATACAAATCGCCAAACTAATAGCCAAATTATATATATTGACATAATTTTTTATTTTAAATAACAAAAAAACAAATAATTAGTAGAATATTAATAGAAATATTAATAAAAAGTCGAAATAAAAATAACTTAATGACGTTTTAAACACATGAATCATATTTAATGTCATTGAATGTGACATTCACAATCATCCATTATTGGCACTTAATCTTATAGTTTGGCGATAATTTTTTGGTCGACGGGATAACCTAGTAGAACCAAAAATACATATTAAACAATCTATAGTTGTACTCCTAGCAAAAATTGCATATTTTTATACTTAGAATCGACTATAAGAAGCATTAAATATGATTAAAAAAAGCAAATAAATGATAAAAATATTGTTATTATCAGTAGTCTAGCCAGGATTTCTTTCAGGAAGGGATTAAGAATTTTCATATGAATGTATGTGATAAAATCTGTCAAGATGAAATCACAAAGGAATGACACAAATGAATTTTCATTTATTTTATATATACAGTAGCCTCTCTCAAATCCGCACATCTTGGGACAGTAGGTTGTGGGGATTTTGTGGATTTCTGGTTATTGTTTTGTTTACATTTTTAAACAGTAATTGAACGTAATTAATAATGCTATCGACTCTATAATGAATGCTTACAATATAATAAATTATTAAGAAAGTAGTAAACTAAAATAATAAAATTTAGATAAGTTTTAAAATTTTAAAAGCAAAGGTTATATTGTAATATAAGCAAAGGTATGCAAGTTAATAATCAATAATGTATGATTAAATATTCATGATAAAGATGAAACGTATTTTTTCTAAGTTATTCAATGGAACTTGCTGCAGAAAAGTACATTACAAATTCACATTAAAATCATAAAATAAGGAAGTTTTATTTCAGGTTTAGCCAGACTAAGTAACCAAAAAATCTTGATTAATACATAAATATATTTGGTTAAACGATTGTAATGACCAGTGATTTCAGCAATATCTTGATTTTTTTTTCAGAAATAAATTTATCCTTCCTTCCTGAAAAAACATGAATTTAGTAATATCAATGAAAATTTTAAATTAAAATATGTATTGAATCGATATAAAACGAAAAAAGAGCCAAATTTTGTCCCTCAATCTGAACTGAATATTTCATTGTTTACATCCGGAAAATATGGGAGGATTTTAGGGATGCAGATTTAAGGGAATCTACTGTATATTAACCTTCTATGTTTGTTCCCACTAAATGTATATATAGTGGGTGATATGTGACCAGTGATATCAGCAATATCTTGAATTTTTACAGAAATAAATTTATTTTTCCTTCATGAAAAAATATGAATTCAGTAATATTAACAAGAATAGTAAATTAAAATTCTTAAAGGAATTGATATAAAATCAAGAAAGTCAAATTTTGTACATACATCTAGTCTAAAAATTTTATTGTTTACATCCGTAACTTATGTGCATATTTGAAGGTTACGGATTTGAGGTAGTCTACTGTATAGTAAAACCAGTCAAGATGTGATGCTCAATGGGTTTTGAAAAAATTCCGTTTTAGACAGGTTTTGTGTTATTACGTGTAATTGTATGGTATTCTTTTAGATGAGACAATGTAATAGTTCTATTTATGGTTGCATTCCGTTATAGGCAGATTAATTTTTTCAAGTATTGCTTCATTTATATAAATATACTTTTATAGTATATGTTGGGAAAAGTGAACTACGTTGGACCTAATTACACAGACGACCAGCCCTTATATATTATTTATTTTTAAATTTTTAAGAATTTTCTTTTAGACTAATTTATGAAAGCACTCAATTGATTATTTATAGTTTTTAAAACACATCGTTAGCTGAAAGTGATTAATTTGTTCCTGATTGGTTGTTTTGAGCTTGTAAAAATAAAAATTTTCATCATTGTACTTTTCCTTATTATGAGCTATATATAAAAAAGTAAAAACATCTTTTTTTATATAAAGGTTTAAATTATAAAGATACTTGTTTTTATTTAATATTAATGTTAATATGCTAAAAAGAAAGCTTTAAATAATAATTTTAGGAGAATGTATTATACTTCAGCATGGGGCACAATGTACCATAATCTCTTCTGTTAATGTAATGTCGAATTATCAAAATATGTAATAATTGCTTATTCTCTACAAATAAATACCGTTTAAAATAATTATTTAACTGTAAAATAAAGTAAACAATGAAAAATGTCTATGTATCATAGTAAATAATCATAGAAATATTTTTCTTTATATTCAATGCTTTTAAAGCAATAAAAGTATTTTATCAATTATAACTAGTTATTCCTAAAACAATTTCTAGCATTTTCTAAAATTTAATAAGTCATTTTAGATGTAACATAAAACAAATTTGGTATCAAAACTTTATGATTACTAATTTGTTGTTTGTATCGGTGTTATCGTAAAATCACTCACAGATCCAAAATTATTTCAGGAAAATTTCAGGCTCATAAGTATTTTGGAGTTTCATTTTCAAGTTTTCGCGATGATGACTTTATTTCATGTAATAACTTTATCTTATTTTCATTTATTCCTGTATCAATCTGTTGTTTTTCAAAAAATATAATACACTTTTTGTTAATTTTTCTGTTTTGTTTTGCTTGAAAAAATTGCATTATTTTGTTATTTTGGAGATACAGAGGGACAGTGGCGCACCCAGGATTAAGCTTTGCAATGGGCTTGCATATTTTAGAGGTCCGTCTGGATTTTCCTGATCTGGTCGATCCGGAATGTCAGACGAGCTCGGTCCGATTTTTTTTACACTTTATTAGAAATGCAGGAGATGGGACATACATTTTTTTCTATTGACTTGTTACAGAAAGAAGACTGGGTTGTGGAAGGGAAGGGAGGGGGCAATTAGCAAAACCTGTAGGAGGGGCTTTACGTCTTTGTTTAACAAAAAGAAAACAGTGTTTAAGTTTTGAATATTAAAAATATTGATATTTCAAATTTCATTGGAAAATTTATGTATAAGAAAAAGTTGTGAAAAGATTACTATTTTTCAAAATTTCTATTTTGCAGAATCAATTAAAAAATAATAAAAGTAAACTTAAATAATTTTGGAAAACGTTAAATAGTTAGATTAAGCTTGTAGTCTGGGAGGGGCTTTAGCCCACTTAGCTCCTCTTGTTAGTGCCCCAATGTAGAGGGAAATAAATTGATATTGTAATTCAAATAATGTTTAATAGAGAACCATGTACCCCAGAGGGTGGACCAGTGCACCCCGCTTCTGGGGCACACTGGTCCACTTTATGAACGTAACAAATAATTTAAAAAAAAGTGTTTGAAACTACGTTCTGAAAAAATTCTGAGGCACATAAAATTACTTAAGAAATGTTCAAGAATATTTTAGGCTGATTGGACTTTCCATGAAAGAGAAGAAAAAATGTAAATTGCGAAAGTGGTTTAATGTGTACCACTCTCCCGTATTGTAAAACCTGTCAAAATGATAATTATCTTTAACAGAAACCTGCCTTAATCAGATGCATTACATGGTCCTTATATGGATTGGCATACAAATACAATTTGCTGAAAACCTGGCTGAAAGTGATTTTTCATCACTTATTAGCAGTTCCGTCGTAAAAGATTTTAACAGGTACTTATAAACACAGCGAAACCTTTAAAAGCGGAATCTTTCTGCAACCTAATTCTGTCTCAAATGGAAGAGTTTTCAGAATACAGAAGAAAGGAAACAAAAGACCTCATTTAGACAAGAGTATCTTAAAAATATAATTGATTACACTTCTTTTAACGGAAGTCTAAAATGGTTATTTTTCTCCCCATCTCCTTTCAATCACATCTTGACAAGATTGACTGTGTGACTATGCGTATAGAAGTATTTCGAGTAACTTTAAGAAAATTTTTGTATATCTATTTCTTAATTTCATTTATATTTCTTAATTAAAAAAATAGTACATATAAAATTAGGTTAGATTTATCTCCCTAATTGTAGCTAGCAATACAACAAAGTTACATTATAATAAACCAGAGATTTTACAAACACTATTGTCTAAAAAACTGAGTTCATATTGAAACGTTAAATGTATTTTAGTCAATTTTCGTACAACATAAACACCTGTTTACATGAAAATTAGAAACTGCCCTAGAACTATCGAAAATGTTACACAAGTTTTATTAAATTATTCTACATCAGAATTTTTACTTAAAACTATTTAAGCAAAAATTCTAAATGTTGGTTTCCAAATTTAGTTTATTTTAAAGAAATTTCTGATTTATATTTAAATATTATGTGTTTAATATTTAATAAAAAGACATTCCACTTAAGCTAAAGAAACTAGTGATTTAACAAGCACGAACAACAAATATAGTTTATGTTGGAAAAAATTGTCTGGTTACAGTTGTCTAACACACCCATAACTCTTCTGGAATTGTCAGTTTCATGTTATGCTGTTTTTGGTACCACATTTGTCCTCAATAGTTTCTTCCGATATTGGATCATGAACTTCAAGGATGCTAATTTATATAAACAATTATATTTTTGTAAATGAGTAACGCTTTTCGAGAAATATTGGATTTTGTAAAAAAAAATAAAAAATAATATATATATATGTATGTTGCAGCCAATACCCGGAGCTTGGCCAATTCTAGAACTGGCCGGCCAATAACCGAACTGGCCAACCTTCCTTGTCAAAACTCGAAATACATGAAATGAATGGCGTATTTCGGGTTTTGGCCGGTCAATTCGCGAACTGGCCAGGAAACCTTGGCCAACACCCGAACTATGATGCATAGGTACCAATTTTTTTGTAATTAAGATAATGTAACATTAAAACGCACAGTAAAAAAGGTTCCCATTGATTATATTGAAACGAAATATTTTTGTGTACCCAACTAAATTAACCAAAAATATTACACAATTCCCTTTCAATATCGAAATTAATTGATAAACCAAATAAGATGAGAATTACAAATTAACCGGAACCTTTACTCGAGTTAGAGCACGGACAGGCTGACGGCTAGACTATTTGAATTTATAGACACTTTCAACTATGTTAGAAAAGATTCAGCCGAGTTCCTATATCTATTTCACGAATTGGCCAATCGCATCTGGCCAGTTCGCGAATTCGCCAATTGCATCTAGCCAGTTCGCGAATTGGCCAGCCATTCTTTAACGTTGCTGGCCAATTCGGGAATTGGCCGGCCAGTTCTAGAATGGGCCAATATCGGATTTTGGCCGCAACACACATATATATATATATATATATATATATATATATATATATATATATATATATATATATATATATATATATATATATATATTGGGTACTGTTATTTTATTTCAAGAGCAATTTATTTTAGATGGTTCGAAACAGTTTTAGAAAGCATTCCCAAAGTTCACGGAATTTGGTATTTGAACTATGATCTATTTTAGCTTGAGATTTCTGATTGTTAAAACAGAACCTCATCACCACCCTCTTCATGCACAACTCTCCTTCCATCCATGAAGTTTCTGTAAGCAATATTAACCTTTTCGTGTCTGGTGTACTGTTAATAGTACATGTCTTTTAATGGAGTATTATTTTGTTTTAAGAAATACTTTTGCTAACTTATACATGTCGTAATATTAGCATATGTCTATGCATTTATTATATAACATCATTTATTGTAGGCATTTAGTAAAAATAATTATTATTATTATTTGCTTCATTCTCGTTTCGCTGTTTGCGATTCTTTTATTTTAAACATATATTTCACGCTGTAAATTTAAAATAAAAGCTACCTTCCTGAAAGAATCATGTGTAAAAAAGCACAAAAAGGTATTAGAAATTTGTAATATTAATGAAATCTTATTGTAATACAATATTTTATAAACATCTCCAAAAATTCTTCCTTAGCCTATTGTCATGTGAATGTTAATTGAATAGTAAGCAAAACAACAATATCTTTTGATCTATTTGGATAGGTAGTGTTAATCTTATTAACCTAAAAGAAATTTTTCTAAAAATTGAAAAAAAATCGTACACAAGAGGGTTAAACTGGGCATTCACAAGTCACAATTATGATCATTTCAGATTATTGAGACATTTTTCTACGGGAGGGATTTTTTCAACTCTGTAAAGGGCAGTTTGAAATTCCGGAGGGAGGCAGCAATCCTAGACGATTCATACGCTAATGGAGCCTGGTGCATGTAAAATCCGTCGTGGGTGCAAAGTCCTCCAAGTTACCCGTGAATTATACCTCTGGAGGTGCCTTGCCAGGTGAAGGTCTCGTCATCTTATCAAGGCTCTAAATTACGAGACCATTCTGCGAAGCCATTTGCAGTTCAAACAACAGGATGCACTATTAATTAACAAGCGAAACAAAGTATGCTCAATGACAAACAAGTACTGCAGAAATGATGGCATGCGAAGCAAAGAAATCACGTTTTTTGCCGCTACGCGGCAATTAGGCGGTCGTCCGCCCCGATACCAGGTATCTAACCTGTTAAGCTGAGATAACTCGGCAGGTAGGGGCCTGGTCATCGGTTAGAAAGAAAACATAAAATCCGAAATGTTCTGGGGGACATTTCGATGCTTTGAGGGAGGCACCCCTTAAATTTTACACGAATCAGTGTAAAAACCATTTCTGATGCTTTTCCTAAAATTTTGAAATTGTACAAAAACTAAGAATTTTCCCATAGATCTATAACTGGGACTCGAAATAAAAAAATTCAAGCGAGAAAGAAAAATTGATCTCCGAAAATATTCTTCAGCTTTATCATGAGACCTCTCTATATCGAATAGCCAATCTTGACAAGGAATCTGTAGGATTTCAAGAAATATGTATATCGAAGTTTTCTGTAGCAAGGAAATCTGCTCTTTTCAATTTGTCAACAAACTTTTAAGTGCTAGTTTCTTATTTCTTGCTCAAAGATTGACGAAAACTTTTTTGAGCTAAAAAGACATCATCAGCATGTTTTAAAACAGAATATAAATCATATTTCAGATTTCTTAAAGTACTTTAAAAGGGACAATAAAAGTTCACAAATAAACATTTCAAGAATAGAGTCGCTTTTATTAATTACTACATTATGTTATAATATTACAGGAGATTCCCTCAAATCCGCACAGCTTGGGACCAGATTTTTTGCAAATTTTAGAATTTTGCTGGTTTCTGGTCATTGCTTTGTTTACATTTTTTAAACAGTCATTTGAATTTAATTAATGATGCAATCAAAACTAATAAAGTATGAAAATAAGTAATAAATTAAAATAAAAGTTAGATAATATTTAATATGATTAATGTATCAAAAAGCGAAGGTCAATTTATTACATGAAGGTCAAATTATATACAATCAAATAGTCTTTATAAAGATGAAATGTATTTTTCCTAAATTAATCAGTGAAATTTGCCTCATAAAAAAGTACATTACTAATTCATATCAAAATAATAAGATAAGGAAGTTTTTTTCAGGTTTGCCAGACTTAATAATAATAATAATAATAATAATAATAATTTAAAAAAAACTTGATTAATACATAAATATATTTGGCAAGAAGATTGTGAATAACTTGAATTTTTTTCAGAAATAAAATTATTTTTACTTCATAAAAAAAAAACATGAATTCAGTGAAATTTAAAAAAATACAAATTAAAATATATATGGAATTGATATAAAGCGAAAAAAGTCAAATTTTGCGCTTATAGCTGAACTGAAATCTTCATTGTTTGCATCAGTAAATTATGTACGAATTTTAGAGAATTGCGGATTTTAGGGTTGCACAATTGATGGAATTTGACATAATTTTATTATTATTAGAATTTTATTTGACATAAAATTATATAAAATAAACAAAAATAAAGGACTCCAAACTCGAACAGTATGACGTTATTGTATTTGTATAAACTGGTCTTTTTCCTTAACTTCCAGCAACAGTTGATCCCATCAAAAAGCCGTTTCCATCTTAGCAGGTGTATTTGTGCTCTTATTCTTCGGGACCGTCAAATGTTTCCATTTACGAAATTATTCCGTATTTTCCGAAAACCTGCCAAGAAGGTGACACGATGGCAAAATGTTCCATTTTAGATAGGTTTCAAGTTTTAGGAACTATAAATATGTAATTTTGTTTTCGTGTAATCCTGATTTTCTTTGCAATGTTCTATTTTATTAATTTTCATAAATTCTCATTACATTAAATCAAAACATAAATTAATTCTTACTAACTGTTAACTGTATAAGTAATTGTATAACTCAACTCATCAAGTAAGTTTAGAACTTACCGGTGGCATGGCATGATGCCGGTGGCATGCTGAAGTAATTTTAATAAAGTCTATCTGCAAACTAACTTGAGAGTATTTTATTTTCTATACCTTTTATGATAGGTCACCTTCACAGAATTCATCGTAATATATTTATACTCTTTGCAGGTACACTACAGAGTGAATATGTTATAAAAGTTTTTGAGGATACAGTTAAAACGGAACATGTTTATGTTGAAAATTTGTGTAAAACAGAAAAGTTTATAGCCCTGACAAAAGGCAAACTTTGAAATGCACCCATTTAAGGCAAACACTTGTCTAAAATGACATTTTTCATGAGTTCTTTGTGATTCCGATTTAGTAGTTTTGAGTGTTGTTGATTGCGCGATTCAGAAACCCAGATTCTCCGTTTGAGGGGGGGGGGCATATCCATGGCATCCACTTGACTATGCCACTAATTACATTATTTAATTACAGTATAAGTTACATTAAATGATGCAGAATGTTTCAGCAATAAGAAAACACATTAGATAAAAAAAATTCGAGAAAATTAGATAAAAATAAAAATAATTCCTTACTAAACACTTTACATATTAAAATTCCATAATCACAATAAAATTTTATTTTCTCTCTATTCTTTGCTAAATGTATCCTCGTTTCTTTAGATGATATTAAATTATAAAATTTTCTCCTTAAATTTACTTTATATTTTATTTATAGTAAGAAATTTATTTTAAAAATGTTGCTATTTATTTTATTTACAATTTAATCTTCACACTGTTAGAAAAGTCATCTGACACACCTTTGATTCCTCTAACTTGAGATAATTGGGATTTTACTGCAGTTTTTAATACTATGGTAATAATTTTATTACAATTTATTTTCCATATTGATTTTAAATTTTCGTGAAAAATTTATCCATTTATTTTTTGATGAAATGTGAAAGCTGATATTAATTTTATTTTATTGCAGATGTATTAAACAATTAATCTAACACATCACAGCATTCAAAATATCGTCAATGTGTAAAACAGATACAGCAAAATATTTCTTATTAGAACTTTTTGAAAAAAGCAGCCTCTAACTCACAGCCTGGAAAATCTTTTATTTGTGAGCTATGCATATGCAAGAATTTCTGCCAAAACTGTCTTTTTTGTGTGAGGTATGCAACAAAGAATTGTCTCAAAAGAGTCATTTAAAAGAACATTTGTTAATTCATACTGGTGAGAAATCGTTTGTGTGTGATATATGCAATAAGAAATTCTCTAGAAAAGGAGATTTAAGGAAGCATCTGTTAATTCATACTGATGAGAAACCTTTTGAATGTGAGATATGCAATAAAAAATTCTCTAGAAAAGGAGATTTAAGGAAGCATCTGTTAATTCATACTGGTGAGAAACCTTTTGAATGTGAGATATGCAGCAAGAAATTCTCTCATAAGAGCCAATTAAGCACCCATCTGTTAACTCATACTGGTGAGAAACCTTTTGTGTGTGATATATGCAATAAGAAATTCTCTCGAAGGGATATATTAAACAGCCATCTGTTAACTCATAGTGGTGAGAAATC
Source organism: Maratus speculifer (assembly GCA_964019185.1). Classification (NCBI taxonomy): domain Eukaryota; kingdom Metazoa; phylum Arthropoda; class Arachnida; order Araneae; family Salticidae; genus Maratus; species Maratus speculifer. The sequence goes on from OZ025296.1 coordinate 359,292,657, forward strand.
GTTTGTGTGTGATATCTGCAACAAGAAATTCTCTCAAAAAAGCAATTTAAGCAGACATCTGTTAATTCATTCTGATGAGAAACTTTTTGAATGTGGGGTATGCAACAAGAAATTCTCTCAAAAGAGCTATTTAAGCGGACATCTGTTAACTCATAGTGATGAGAAACCGTTTGTGTGCGACATATGCAACAAGAAATTCTCTCAAAAAAGCCATTTAAGCAGACATATGTTAATTCATACTGATGAGAAACCTTTTGAATGTGAGGTATGCAACAAGAATTTTTCTGAAAAGAGTGCTTTAAGAAAGCATCTGTTAACTCATAGTTTTGAGAAACGATTTAAATGTGAGGTATGCAACAAGAAATTCTCTCAAAGGGGAGTTTTAAGCAGCCACCTGTTAACTCATACTGATGAGAAACCATTTGTGTGTGAGATATGCTGTAAGAAATTTTCTAAAAAGAGTGATTTAACCAGGCATATCTTACATCACACTGGTGAAAAACCTTGTATATGAGATATGAAACAATAAATTCTCTGAAATGTTTGATTTAAGCTAGCATCTGTCAATTCATAATGGTGAGGAATCTTTTGTGTGTGTGATATTTGTTAAAAGACTTTTTCAAAAGATTTTTTCAATCAAGCATCTGTTAATGTCATACTATCGAGAGATATTTTATGAAAGATATAGTTGTAAAATAAATTCCAGAAAAGCTATATGTGCTATATTTTGGTCCTAAAATATGTTGATTGCAGTTAACTAATTATAGGATGTTCCAGAAGTAAAGAAATATTTCTTTCGTTTATTACAGTGCACAAAAAAGAGCAATGAACAACAAAAATTTGACTATTTAAACCATTAAATTAACAGATCAGGAGCTATAACCATGAACCCTAACAACACGCCATTTTATTTTTAGGATGCTTTATATTATCTAAAAATATTACAAAATTCCTATATTTGCATTTACAAGCATGTAAAATTTTATAATGATTTGTAGTATTTAAGTGAAAAAAAAAACTTGTAAATCCTGATTTTTCACAATAAAGTTTTTCGATGATAAAATTGATTTTCTTATCAATATTGAAGCTGAAAAATATTCGTTTTGTAAACAGTATAGTCCCCTTGACTTACCCATAATAGTGAAAAGTGTGTTAATGTGTTTGATACACTGTATGTCATTTTCAATTGTACTAACTGTCCGATGACATTTTGAATACAAGTTATGGTTGGTAAACAGTATTTTAAAATTATACTTTTCTCAACAGGATAAAAAATAAAATATTCTAATTTAATCGTCATGTCATAACTGATACCTGTTGTAATCTTTTAAGTTGCTTCATTTCAAAATCGCATGTTGTGATTGTTTAATCGTAAGGGAATAACAGGTTGGTGTGAGTTTTAAATGTCAATAAATATTGAGAAAATAAGAATGAAATATTTGCTTACCACAGCCAATTCTCTCTCTAAAATTTTTCATCGTACATTGAAAAAAATTATGCCTTCGGTACAGCTCATGCCCATCTGACTATGACTTAACTCTTTGGATTTACACGGATAACCATTTAAGGGATGTAAGGTACTGAGATTTTCTATGCCACATTTGTTATTGAAAATGAATGATTTTAAATCAATCAGGGTTACTTTTCTCCACTTTTACAAAACTTTTATCCATTTTGCCCCCTTCACGAATTCTTTCCAATGAGCTGTCAAACTCACACCAGTGCATCTGTATATATTTTTGAGACCAAAACTTTGCCGTTAACTCAAGTGATGGGGCAGATTCAATCTTTTTTTTTCCTCTCTTGGTCCAAAGTTATCCTGATTGATTATAGCATTTGTATTTTGTTCAGATGGACGCTCAGGTACTACCTGTTTTTTACGTCGACCAAAGAACTATCGGCAAACTATAAGATTACATGCCAATAATGGATGGTAGTAAATGTCTCATTCACTTGACATTGACTACGATACACGTGTTTGTTATATAATCATGTGATTTTTAATTCAATTTTTTTGTATTTTAGATTGTCTTGTTAATTTATTTGTTCTTCCGTTATTTAACATTAAAATGACATTAATTTATATAATTTGGGTTAATCGATGGGTTTGCGATTTCTATATTTTGGCGAAATGTGTCGAAAGGATAGCCAAGAAGTACCGATGATTAAAATAATTCCATTGTAAGGTACCCTGGGGTAATAACGCCAAGTGCTTATATTTTGCATAATTATGAAATAATCTGGTAAATGACACCCATGTGTTCTGCGCAGAAGGGTTTTGAGTCATATAAATCGCAAAAAACAGCTTCAAGTTAATTTGTTTCATTTTTAGGTCTTATTGTTTTTACAAACAACTAAAATTAACGCTTGATCTAAAATTTGCGAGATACGTTTTGTGATGTGAAGACTATCTTTTTATCCGGAAATACTTTGTTAATTACATAAATTTGTAGTGCATTTCATGTACTTTTAAAATGTTGTTGAAGATTTTGGATATCTTCTCGAGATAATTTGTAATTTAAAATGTACTGTGCAATAACTATACCGGGGTAATAACGCCAATCCTTGACATTAATACCCCGGTTGATTCCCTACAGTGGCCGAGCTACATCCTAAGTACCGATTCAAATAAACACAGTTAAAACTGTGCAATGTTTCTCATATTTATATTTAAACGGCCCTTTTTAAGGAAAAAGAAGCTCACGGTCTGATATTCTTTTGCCTCATCCCCCCCTCCCACACCACACCTTTATTTTTCTTACACTTTCACAAAAAATGAACATTTTCAATAGCTTAGAATGCAATTTGTCAATTTCAAAGTTTGTAGAGTTTGTATTTTTAGAATTGGGCAATCTACATGCCATTATTCCATCTTATTTTATAGTTTTTCTTGCATGACGTTATTACCCATATAGGTGGGTAATAACGCCAAATAGCATTGGTCAAGAAAAAACGCCATTACATTTTATGAATACATATTTGTTAAATTATTTTATTTTATATAGATAGTCAATGAGTTGCTGTATCAGATCCTATATTTGTTTGAAAAATACAATCTAAAACTAAGCCGTGAAAATTGGTAAAACCTTAACGTGGCGTTATTACCCCAGGGTACCTTATAATATGGTGAATGTGGAAAATCGTTTGTGGTTTTATTTTGCAATATTTGAATAAATATAATTGAATAAAATGAGTATGAATTTCTGAGGTTCCCTGAAATATGCTTTCTATTGATTAGGGAGGGCGAAATATTTATTTTACATATACATATGTTTGTTATATGTTTACATTTCGTAGTGTCGTTTGTAAAAATTCTCTTTCTTCAAAAGAAAAAAAAAGAAGAAGAATTTTTAAGGGGGAGATTATAGTTTAAGCTAGATGGGGAGGCCTACCAAATGGCTTAGCTCAACAAGCCCCACCTAAGGAGAAGCTTACAATCGAGAATAGAAAAATTATTGCAAAACCCATTTTTAACACTTTTTAACAAAGTTGAAAAGTGTTTATGATTTCGGTTTGTCTGGCCGTCTGTCCACGTTCCAACTCTTTTAAATATACTCGGATTAGCATGACATATTTTGACGTAATTGACTTTTACTCTAACGCGAAACTTATTGAAAATGAAGCTTCTATCATAATTACTTTATTTACAGGGACAGTCAAAATTTTTCCGGTACATTATGGCCTATGGCAAAGAAATTGTTTCAAATGAATTTTAAAGTTGTTAAACCTGGTCAAGCATATTAAAATTTATATGCAACTGCATTGTTCACTAAAATATGTATTCTGCAAAATATGCAGTGAAAAGAATAGATATTCATTTATAGGACCAGATAAAACATATCCTTTGTATAATAAAAAGAGGATTTGTTTACGAATTATTTGAATTATGGTAAACGACTGCATGTATAAACAAATTGATATACGTCGCTGAGGCTTAATATGAGTTATTTCAGGCATAATACGAAGTATATAGCATTTACAGAGACACAAAAAATATTTGAAATAGTATGTTCTACCCAAATTACTGTATATTATGGATGATGATGGCTATTGGATAGACTAACTGCATTTTAAATTATAATATGCGCTTTCTGGTTTCATTAAATGTATGCACATTACATGATATGCATAAATGCTAATAGTTACACAATTTAGAGATACTGGGTTACACAAAGAGCTCATAAATATTACTGAATATAAGCGTAATTTATTTAAATGTGGTTATGCATAGCACGTTGAACTGCATTCCTTTACTAAGAAATATTTTTAGAATACAGATAGGATCAATCAAATAACTGAATACAGGGTCGCCTAAGGAAGATAATTTCTGGAAATGTGATTTAAGAAGTTTAAAGAGTATTTTTTAAAACTAAATTTTAGCAAAAAACTTTCGAGTAATAAAGGTATTATGTAAACTACAGGACTGAACGAAAAATATTCAAGTATATTTCCATCTGTTAGTATAAATTGCCGAAAGAAAAATTTCAACCAGCTATACATTTTCTCGCTATACTAAATTTCCTGATTATATAATATATATATATATATATATATATAAATTAACCGACAAATCAAATACAGGGTTGTTCAAAAGTATTGGATTACATATTTGTCTATAGACAGTAACTCCTTATTCCCCTAGATAATGAAATGTTGTAAAAGATTTCTGAAAGTGTTACATAATCTACGCTTAACGCATGATTTTTCTTACTTGTTATCTTTAATATAGAAGTAAAGAAGTTTAATACAAGGATGAGAATATTCGGCTTCTCACCCGATCCCTGCATAAATCAAGTTCGAAATTGCACGTGAAACGTAATTAATGAGGCGCGTTCGTACTATAACAATGTTTTTTTAAATATTTAGATTTGGTGTAATAGTATATAGTACATCGGATAAAGTACAGGGGCCAAAATCCTTTGTGTCCTCTTAAATACACTCACGTCCATAAATTAAGGATAATTCAGAATCACATAGAAATCAAAACCCTAATGAAAAAATTTCACTTGCAGAATTATCACACAGATCTTCAAAACTAATATGCAAATTTCAGAAAGCCACCAGATGGCGCTGATAGTACGTCACAATGACGAAAGTGTGAGAGAGTCGTATATGAGGAACGGTGGCAAAGGAGTAAAACAATTAACAATCATTTTCTAAGCCTCTCAAAGCCAAAACCGAACAGTTATGATACAGAGGACATATGCGGATGATATTTCACATAATAGTATTATCGGCCGTCTGGAATGTGGGTGTATTCAGATGAAAGTATTCGAGGAACTTGGAATTGCCCAAAGTGTAATATTTAGACTTTGGCGACGATTCCATGATGATGGAAATGTCAGTAGACGTTACTACACAGGTCGCCCCCGAGTTACAACTACGAATGAAGACAGTTATTTGTCAGTAACTGCCGAAAGAAAAAGACGGAAGACTGCATCAGACGTGTTTCGTCAGCTATTTTTTGCGACGGGTACGAGTGTTTCAAAGCATACCGTGTACAGATGTTTGGGAAGTATTGGTCCATATGCTCGCAGACTTGTAAGATGTGTTTTGCTCAACGGCAACTCGCTGTCGCCTGTGGTTAGCCTGGAGTAGAGAACATACAGTGTGGACATCGTCACAGAAGATTTGTGTGAAGTTTTCCGACTAGTCCAAGTTTAGCTTGCAGTCTGATTCACGTCAGACTTTCATATGGAGAACGCCAAGCACCCATTACCACCAAGACAACATCATTAAATGACACTGCTACGGGGGTGCAGGATAACTCGTTTGGGATGGAATTATACTGGGCTCCAGAACAAATCTACATGTTCAAACCGGAAGCATATCAGACCAAATATATCGGGACATCATTCTGGAAGAACATGTACGTCTTTGCCGTCCTCACTGAGAAAACGTCGTAAATGAATGCCTTAAAGCTGAGGATATCACCCGCATGGATTGGCCAGCATTTTTGCTTGACGTGAATCCGATAAAGCATGTATGGAATATGTTTGGCCGACGGGTTGCAGCTCGCCAACAACCACCTACATGTGTCCTGGATATCGGAGAGCATTGCCTGCTTATTGAAGTAATCTTCCCCAAAATCAGCTTCATAATTTGATACTCAGCATGCCTAGGCATTGCTCGGACTGTGTTTCATTCTCTGGGCGGCATACAATTTATCAACCATTATACCAACCATATGACATTAAGTTTTTTTAAGGGGGGTAATTTTTGTAATTGATCTAGGGAGCAACAATTGTAGATTTTATTAATGTTATCATACATATAGCATCGTTTTTGTTCTTTTTCTTTTGTTTAATGTATGGGTTTAATGAAGAAGTCACATTTGTTTTGTTTCTGTGCCTTTATTTGCTAAAACTGGCATTATCCTTAATTTATGGACATGAGTGTATTATTTGCTTTCTATTATGCAAGAAGTAACTAGTAGCAAACCCCAGAACCGTATTTGAATTTCATAAAATATTAACTGGTCTAATAGTATTAAGACGCGTTCCAAACAGTGTCCCCACCCCCTACACTGTAAAAAAAAATCAACCATTATCTTCTTCTTAAAGGAAAAGTTTCCGTTACGATACGGAAAACCAACGATCAGAAAAAGAATCTAAACGGTTATGGAAAATTTTCTTATCATCAGAAAGATAAACTATTTGAATCAGATAGTTTTCCGAATTACGGAATCTAGTATTCGTTGACTGTTCTGCGCAGGCCCAGCGACGTGTGATTAAAGAAGGTATCACGTGATTTAACAGAAAACAGAACAGAAGAAGGTTGTTTTTATTTGTGCTTGCATGAACCGTCTCCATTTTGTTGAAGATGGAAGTTTTTATTTTCTAAATCCAGTTGCGTTTCTTCTGAATTGGTAAGTACTAATATTTATGTACTTTAATTACTTTGCATATTATTAACTCCATGTTTATATTTGGGTATATGTAGAAATTTTTGTACATATTCTTAGTATTGGGGGTTTGATTGCAAAATTAAAAAAAAAGATAGAAAGCGAGAAAGGTTTAGCGAGGAACGAGATAAAGAAAGAAATGGACATGACAAGGCGGTATGCAAATATAATGTTATCATTTTAGGGAACGGGGAGGGGGGGGCTGACATATGATATCCTAAGATATTTTTAGGGGGAGAGAGGGGTTGTCTTTTGATATCGATATCATTTTTGATTAACTCAAAATTATCTCTTTTTATTTGTAACATGATTTTTTGCATGGTACGAAATAATATGTTTATCTTTTACTTACCCATCATACGTAGTATAAGGTAAGTCTTGCAATAGTTTTGAAAGTCGATTTTTTTTTCTTACGAATTTACACGTTTTAGACACTGGAGATTAAGAAAAACATATATTTAGAAAAAAATTGCCGTACGTCCGTCTGTCTGTCTGTCTTTAAACGCTCCATCTCCCGAACAAATCAAGACAGATACTTGAAATTTTGTATGTAGTTAGTATGTAAGAATGGAGCAAAGTCTATTTAATATCAGTGACCTAGATTATCTGGAACAATTTTTTTCGGATCAGGGCCGTAGCTAAGGGTTTACTATGGGCGGCTCAACCCCCCCCCCAAAAAAAAATATTTTGACCCCCCCCTTCCCTGGAAAAGATTCCAAGACCACTTAATGAATTTCTGTACCGAAAATTCCAAGGAAGTGCTGTTCAAAAATCTTATTTAGTTTTGAGGACCTTTTCACAGTTTTGCAAAATTGCTAAATTGTATCTAAAATAAGTATTTCAACACTCATTTATCGTATTTGCACATACGAAGCGAACATGATGTTTAATATACTAGTTATGTACTCAAATTTTTCATCATCATATGTTTTTCTTATCATAAAATGAAGTTATTACAAACGATTTAATAATAAACATAGCACCTACATTGTGAATATGCACTAATTTACCTTTCTGGGGCTGAGGGAGAGAAAAAAATTATGAGCCCCCACTACATTCTGTTGAGCCCCCCCCCCCCCCCCCCATTGTTCACTACTAGCTACAGCCTTGTTTCGGACTCTCGAAAAATTCGTTCTGATGAAAGGTATATAAAATTTTTCGAAATTTGTTATTTTAAGAAGTGGACATTAAAGGCAATAATGAAGTCTATCGGATAATTTAGTTGCCAAGATATTTGTAATCCTGTTTTCCACGTTCTTCGATTTTCATGACCTTGTATTTTATTCAAATTTCAATTTAAAGAAGATTTTAATTGGGAATGAGACGTTTAATCCGACGCAGTAAACTGTTAGTTAATATGATTAAAATGTTAGTAGTTATAAGGATGTTTCTTTTATGCAATTCGGTACTACTTGAGTAAGTTGGCGTTTTATATAATTTGTCGAAATTGATTCATCAGCAATTAATTAATAAAGCATTGCTCTGTATATTAAAAATATTTAAATATACGTTTAAATTTGTTTTTTGGAATTGCAATACATTTTATAAATAATTTACACATGTTTTATTTTCCTATATTATATTATGTACTAGCTGAGCCACCCGGCGTTGCCCGGGCCCGTAATAATATTCTTAATTAAACCTGAAATTTGTACTACAAGATCTCAAAGAAAAAAAAAAATCGCGAAACGAATCCCGGCTGCCTGCGGTACCGTTTAGCAGAAGTGCTTCGCACACACGGCAAAAGAAAAAAAAAAGAACAAGAAGGGGGGAAGTTTGGAATCTTTTAGTTTCATATTCCAGAACCAGGGGGCGAAGTCTTTTCTTAACAAAACTGTTTGTAAAATTAAGAAAGATATTTGATGAAATTATTATTCGAAAATAGGAGTAAGTACACTTTTAAAATTTCATATTAACTAAGTATTATTTATCCCAGAGCTCTGAAAAATTCGCATCTAAAACGGTACGGTTTTTTAAATGTTTGATCACGTTCTCCCTAAAATAATAATCCCCCCCCTCCTGCACATAATTTGACGTCCCCTACTCTTTACTATCTATATTATGTGTTTTAAACTATCTGCAAATTTTATATTTAATAAGTAATATTTATCTCAGTGCTTAGTGACTTATGACTTATTATTTGACGCATTTGAAATGGTAGAAAACGATACCATTTTAAATATTTGACCGCTCCCTCTAAAAAATCCTCTCGACCTATATTTGATGTTCGATACTCTTTAAAATATTTAGTTTATCTGAAAGCTTCAAAAGGTTTTGTGGGGTTTTTTGTTTTTTAATTTTAATTATTTTTTTTAAATCGACTTTTTTATAAAAAAAAATCGGATTCTTATAAATTTAGATATTATTAAACAGCGTTTAAAGATATTGCTCGATGCATAACTTTAAAATCTCTAAATGGTGGAGTTTTACAAATTCGGCAGCGTATCAAAGGATCATAATATAAAAATCATTTGTGGTTTCGAAAAACTTATTTTAAATAGAATAAGTCATCCAAGTAACGAATTAATAATTACTATATAAGGTTGTAATTGAGCGACTGAGAAGAAATTTACATATTTAAAATCAGCGAAAAATTCTTCATCTGAATTGATAAAAATTTAATTTATAAATTTAACATTCGAAAATATTTACAGGTCGTCTAAAAATGCTACTACTATCTGACGCCCAGCTGTCTGCAGACACCTGCTCTCGTTCAAAAAGATTTATCGAAATTATTTCTTTGAATGGAAATAAAATGAAATTTTATAAATGGATTTTTACGGATTTTTCAATTATTTACAGGAATATGAAAATAATATTTAGAATTTCTGAAAGTGGAATTTTTTCTGCATATAGGCTGTTTAATTTTTGAGTTTTTAGGCCCAGAAGAACTTAAAATACAGCTCTTTATTAAAAAGCCTAGTACATTCATCGCCATGGCAACCCTGTATTTACATTAACCCTTTTCCTTTTCTTTGAGTTTTCGAAGAAATATTCTGTTGTTTGATAAAAATCAATGCTCTTATTGAATTATGAGTACTTTTCCTTTCTTCTAATTTCGGGATTTTAATTAATTTCTCAACTAATTATTAGAATTTTAAAATTCTGAGGGTCAGATACATTAAGAAAGGACTTGGACAATCTTCACAAAAAAATTGAACCTCGTACGTGCCGTAGTTAGATAGAGCGATACGATTTGTTATTTTATTAGCATAGATATCCATGATGAATAAGTATTACGGTGGACCCCAACCACTAGTTTTTACTTTCTTCCATCTTTACAAGAGAAAAAGTATTGAATTGGTGAAAAATTCCGAAATCCGGTTTTCGACGGATTTACAGGTTTTAGTGATCATATAATCCCAAAAACATGTTTTTACAAAATGTCTGTCTGTCTGTGAGAAAAATTTTGCGTGCGCTCTATCTCAAGAATTAACGCACGAAATTTCACAAAACTTTGGATTCTGTTCAGAGCCGTAGCTAGATGTGAACAATAGGGTGGGGAGGCTTAAGAGAATGTAGGGGGGGGCATAATTTTTTTCTCTCTCTCTGACGCAGAAAGATAAATTAACGCGCATTCACACTGTAGACAGAATGTTTCTTATTAAACTGTTGTAATAACATCATTTTATATTAAGAAAATTATATGATGATGAAAATTTTGAATATATAACTGGTGCAAATTTATACATCATGTCAGCTTCATATGTACAAATAGGATGAGGGAATGTTAAAACACGTATTTTAGATACTTTTTTGTAATTCTGTAAAACTGTGAAAAGGTCTAAAAACTAAATTAGATTTTTAAACAGAATTTCATTTGAGTTTTCGGAACGGAGATTCATTTAGTGACCTTGGAATCTTTTCAAGGGGGGGCTCAAAATATTTTAGGGGGGGTTGAGCCGCCCATAGCGCCCCCTTAGCTACAGCCCTGATTCTGTTAGAAAATGATATAAACTAGATCTGATTAGTTTTTGATGCATATCGCTCAACAAGTAGCGCTGCTATTCTGCTTTATTCACAATTTCCACAGTAACCATATCTCAAGAACTAGTGCATGGATTTTCATAAAACTTAAGATTTAGTTAGTACTTGATATAACATGGTCTTGATTACGTTTTAGTGCAAATCGTTCAATAGGTGGCATTGCCATGGTGCTTTATTCGTGTTTATTGCATTAGCACTATCACAAGAACTAATGCACGGAATTTCACAAAACTTTAGATTATGTCAAACCTTGATATAAACTATATTTGATTAGTTTTTTGAGTGTATCTCGCAACAATTGGCTCTATTATGCTGCATTACTTATACAATAGCCGTATCTCAAAAACCAGAGCATGTATTTTCATAAAACTTTATATTTAATTAGTACTTGATATACAATGGAGCTGATGACGTTTTGGTGCAAATCGCTCGACAGGTGGAGCTGCCATGGTGCATTATTTCTGATCATCACAATAGCCCTATCTCAAGAACTAATGCACGAAATTTTCAAATACTTCAGATTCAGTTACTCCCTGGCAGTGTTGTTTAGTTTTTGGTCTAAATCGACCTACAGATAGCGCTGCTATGCTACATTTTTCATGATTTCACAATAAATGTATCTTAAAAACTAATGCATGGATTTTCATCAAACTTCAGATTCAATTAGTAACTGAAAAAAAAAATCCTGATTAGTTTTGGTGTACATTACCCAACATGTGGCGCTGTTTTGCAGATTTATTTTTTAGATTTTGCAATAGCTCTATCTCGAAATTTTAACTTTTTCATCGGGCCGGGCCTATATATATATATATATATATATATTTTTTTTTTTTTTTTATTGGTCGGGCCGAACTTTTAATTCTTGTATCGGGCCGGGCCGAATTGTTATTGCATATAAATTATACATCCTAAGTAACATTTCCTCTGGTTAACGTTTATTAAATCATAATATCAATTACCCATGAAATTTAAAATTGACTGTTGATAATGCAATCAGGTTTGAGTCAAGCCTGTTGTCACCACAAGACCATACTTAATAAAGGATATTGAGCCAATTAACTTAGGTATTCTTACCAAATTGACACTTTCTCCAACTAATGGAAGATAGCCTAAAGACTTAAAAGTGCTCGTGTGCTTTTCAAGAGTTCAGTTTTTTTTTCAAACATACAGGGTGTTTCGCTACCAGACCGACAAACTTTGAGGGATGATAGTAGACACGAAGACAAACATTATTAAACAGGAAACCATGGGGCGCAAACATCTTCTATAGGAGCTAGGGGCCATTAAAATTTAAGGTCCAAAATTTCAAACGATGATAGAAAACGGAAAAAAGGGTCGATTCGTTTGCGGTTTTCACTAAAATTATTCCTAACATCACGATTTTTTTAGGAAAAAATTTTAAAAGTTATGTTCAAAAATTGTCGATAGAGGGCGCTTTAGACTTTAGAGTAACGAACAACTACTTTTTACCGTTATTTTGTGCATGCGGTTGAAATCATTCTAAAGTTTAGACTTTAACTTAAATTTTAAGCCCGTAATCGGAAACATTGGGATCGGTTAACTAGCGAAAATTTAACTGTGAACAGAGGGGGAAATTTTAAACGCTCATAAATATTGGATAAACAAATCGATTTGGTTGCGGTTTGCGTGTAAGTCATTCTCTTGGTAATTATTTTATTCAAAATGACGTACAGCATTGGTGTCCCCATTTTTTGATAGAGGGCGCTTTCGACACATCTCCGAAATTTCAATAGCATTACTCCTGTATGTTTTACTACCAGACCAAGATACTTCCAGGAAGTTTTAGGGATACAAAGATGACTCGGAATCATATTACAATGTAACGCCGAAAATGCCTTTTTTACGAGTTAGGGTTAAAAGAAGCAAAGAAAAAAGCAACTTGATAATTCTACAACGCGTTCTGTCGGAACTTCTGGTAAAAGCACATGTTCCTCTTTCGTTGCACCACTCTATAGCATGATAGAGCTCCTCCACATTTTACCAATGATGTTCGCAGACTCTCCATTGTGACATATGGACAGCGGTGGATAGGTAGTGGTGGCCCGGTTCGTGGGCCTGCCAGATCGTCGCACCTACTTCATTATATCAATTACTTTTTTTAACCTACTTTTAATTTATTAGTGTATAGTTTTTCTGTATTTTTTTAAATGAACGTTGCTGGGTGGGGCTATTTGAGCTCAAACCAATTGGTAGCCCCCCCCCCCACCTGGCTCAATCTGAATCTGAATCTGTATGGACTTCTTCTGCTGGGGTCAAATGAAAAGTTGAATGTATGAGACTCCCGTACCATCAGTGGAAGACCTCTCAGCTCGGATTTCTGTCGCTGCCAGAAAGCTATCCGAGATGCCAGGAATTTTTCAAAGTGAGACGAAATTGCATTCATCGCTGCTGTCAAGCATGCCCGACTACTTCTGGTCGTAATTTCGGACAGCTTTTGTAGTAAAACCCTTAACTAAATTGTTTTCTTTCACATTAACGTGTTGCTGTTTCTGTTGCTTTTTTCTCTGCTTCTTTTAACCACAACTCGCTAAAAAGGCATTTTCAACGTTACATTCCTATGTGATTCCGAGTCGCTTTGCATCCCTAACCCTTCCTGTTAGTATGTTAGTCTAGTAGTTAAACACCAAGGAGTAATGCCATTGAAATTTAGGAGATGTGTCGAAAGCGCCCTCTATCAAAAAATGAGGACACCAATGCTGTACGTCATTTTGAATAAAATAATTACCAAAGGAATGACTTACATGCAAACCGCAACAAAATCGATTTGTTTGTCCAATATTTATGAGCGTTCAAAGTTTACCTCTCTGTTCACAGTTAAATTTTCGCTAGTTAACCGATCCCAATGTTTCCGATTATGGGCTTAAAATTTAAGTTAAAGTCTAAACTTTAGAATAATTTCAACCGCATGCACAAAATAACGGTAAAAAGTAGTTGTTCGTTACTCTAAAGTCTAAAGCGCCCTCTATCGACAATTTTTGAACGTAACTTTAAAAAAAATTTTCTAAAAAAATCGTGATTTAAAGAATAATTTTAGTGAAAACCGCAAACGAATCGACCCTTTTTTGGTTTTTTATCATCGTTTGAAATTTTGGACCTTAAATTTTAATGGCCCCTAGCTCCTACAGAAGTCATTTGCGCCCCATGGTTTCCTATTTAATAATGTTTGTCTTCGTGTCTACTATCATCCCTCAAAGTTTGTCGGTCTGGTAGCGAAACACCCTGTATGTGCCTTATCAACAGATCCAGCGTGTGAGCAAGAAAAACATTATCTCTTGGGGCCTCTGGTGGACTCGCTACTAGTTACTTTGCATCTTCCAAATGGCAAATTGAATTTTTAGTTCAAGAAGTAAGGCCCCGAGTCAAATTATTTTACTAAAGCTGTTAAGAGTCTTTCAGCAGTGAATTAAAACAATTTCAACCCTATTTAGGTCGGAAAAGAACAGTGTAATGGCCCATGTTTTGCAGGTATAGTTTACCAATATTTTACCTTATAAATAAAAATATTATCGTATGACAAATGTAGGATATAAATATTTATATAAAATCAACATTTTAACTGGATGTAGTTTTGGTACCTAAGAATCATAATCCGTGCAAACGTATCGAAATTTGCAGGAATTGCTTCCCTCTGAATGGCTGCTATAGGTAACTTCTTATTTTCTTTATTAAATTGAAATTATATGTCTTTATATAACTATGTATCTGTGAATACCTGTAACTAGTAAATTATTAATAAATTGCCCCTTTTATTTCGATCTTCTTTGTTTTTTAGGCCCTTTCTCCATTTATTTTATTTTCCAGTTAAATCCTGACCACCATAAGAGCCAGGTGATATTTCACTGGAGACGGAGAGCCCTTTGGCCAATTTCCCATTGCCACAATTTATAACCCTCCCCCGGGAAAACATTTTCTGACTCCTTCATGAGACATATCATTCGATAGTTATTTTATCACAATTTTATGTTATGAGCTTCATGTTCTCCTAAATTTACCTTTCCCTCAAAGGATACTTTTGCAACTTACTAAAAATAAAACTATGTATTACAAAGGTTCAATACGATTTTATTAAAATTTTCCCATTATATGATTAACTGTTGGTCTTTAAAACTTAAAAACCAAAAAATGTTAATTATTTGTAAAAACAAGAAAAAGCCCCTAAGATCTTTAGCTTTAAAATATGCGTTAGCGATTGAAAGATTTCAGGAGCCCTTCCTATTTTTACAAATGATTTTTAACATCTTTTGGTTTTTAAGTTTTAAAAACCAGTTACTTTTATAACAGGAAAATTTCAATAAAATCGTATTGCACCTTTTAAGTAAGTAGTTTTATTCTTCGTAAATGAAACGCAAGGTGATAAGTGTCATTCCATTCGGAACTCGATTTGGGTTTTATGTTTTTCAAGTACACTTTTGTAACTTTTTCTGATCTCTAGATCTGATATATCATTGTACGATCATTTGACCACTCTTTCATATTATATACTTCCCTTCCCCACTAATTTAACAATGCAGTTTGTATTCAGTTTTGAGTGTATATTTTCATTTTTCCTAGTGTTTCATGAAAAAAAATTAATGGTTAAAAATATATACTATTTCGTTATATAAAGAACATGGTATTGCACTGCAATTTAAAATTATCTTTTTATTATTTTTTTAGATGTTGCTGTACGGAAGTCTTAGTCACAGGACTGTTCTATCACTCCAGCAAATGATTTTATAAAAATTTTAATTTTATAAATCTTAAAATTATTGTTGGAAGAGAATTTTCCCCAAAAGCCTCTTTACTGATTGAAAATGTTTAACGATTTCTGTATGTACATATTTCTTAATGTGTGAGGTATTTTAATAAAAATTTTAATTTCTGCTTACCTATTAATCTTAACCCTTTTTTGATCATGAATAATTAATAAAACTGAAAATTCAAAAATAAAAAAACTGACTAGAAACTGAACAATACTTATTATTATTGTGGAGAATATGTTTTCTCCTAATAAGGACATGCTGCTTTAATAAAATGAAAAACATAATTGAATGCAAGACTAAACAGAGTCTTTCGAAAGTTGTTCTACACAATAATTTCAGCAATCTTTAATATAGAAAAAATGATTAACATTTTTCCTTGCTATTAATTTTTCTTTTTGGTTTATTTAGAAATAAGTATGTATATATTTTTATATAAACAAAATTCTGTTTTTAAAAGAAAAGCTGTTTAAAGTTTGTTTGAAAATAACAATAATGTAGTTTAACTTTCTACCCTCTGTAAAATTATCCATATTCTAAAATAAAATTGTGTGCAATTTAAGAATAAAATGCAGTAGATATTAGCATGGAAGAAATTAATGTGATACTAATAGATTCAAAAGAGGGTAGAAAAATCATACATTCATATATTCTTTCATTTCACAGAGAAAAGAAATATAATTTATATGACGTATGGTGGCTGGATGTGACATCAAAAAAGTAACCCTAAAATTCGTCACATTTGGCTGAATGCAACTATGTGTTTAGATGCGTCTGTTAATTCGAACTCGTATTTCCTTGTTTTTGTTGTTATCATTAGAAATTATTATCGTTTAAAATGTTTAAGCATAATAAGGACACTTTTCAATTTAGAGAAATGCACAAATCAAGGAATCCAATGCCTTTTCAAAACGTTTGTTTTGTTTGGACCAAATGAGGGCATTAAAATTTGAGCGATAATCTACTTCGCATGGCAAACTGTTTTTACGGCATTCTGAATCTCTATTCTTCCACTTAATTCTGTGATTCCACTCATTATTTAACCCTTTCCGGCACAGTGTGCCCAGTCCGGGGCACCTAATTTTAATTCCGAACTTGCAAACGGCACCAATAAATATTTGAACAAAATCTTGCTTTTGTAATGAAAGCTTAAATTAAGGAATTCTTAATTTCTAAAAAAGATCGTTTTTAAATTTGGGTGAAAGTTGATAATTTCTCATTTTAATCCGTGCCGGAAAGTGTTAATCAGATGCAAGAATTTGCAAAGAAAAAATGATGTAAAAATTAATTGCTCATCTTTACAATTCTGCTCATTACAGAATTTTTTAATTTGAAATGGTTTAGCATTTTGATAAATTTGCAAAGGACTCTATATAACTACTGGATTTCGGAAAAGTCTAATGTATTTTTTCATTTACATAATTGGATGTAGAAATTTTATAAATAATTAAGTCTTATTTTAGAACATTAGTGATAAAAAAGCTTCAATGATGAAATTTTTTGTGAATTTCAAAGTATTATAATTTGTATAATAATATTTTTCTATGCTTAGGAAATATGATTTTTTTAAACTAAAAAATCGCACATAAATTAAAAAAAAAAATGTGTGAAGCATGTTTTAAAATAATAATAATAATATTCGCATATGTTTTGATGAAGACATGTAAGCGTTTAACTTAGATTTACCTTGCAGCAAATAAGTTTTAATCTTAATTCTTTCATATAAGTTAATTGGTTATACATAGATTTTTAATTAAATTTTATACAAAAAAGCATTTTTTGTGTTCAGTTTTTTAATTAAATTATAATAAAGTGCATTTACGTTCATTTTAAAGGTTAGTTAATTAAAAATTAACAATTGAAGATTTGTTTCTTTCAGCTGCATCAGTGTTATTCTGTTTTAATAACATTTGTATTTGTATGTTTAACATGTGTAATTAAATTTCACTTTATTACCGTTATTTCCGGCGTATAATCCGCGGATCGAACAATTCTTTCTGGACCCAGAAATTTTATCTAGTTATAGAAGCCAAATATTTACAGCGATTTAAAAAGTAAAATTTTATTTAAAAAAATTTCTGGGTCGAAAAATAATTGTTTGTTCCGCGGATTATACGCAGGAAATTACGGTACATGAAAAAATTCTCATCTAAAACAAATATGTATTAAAATTATGATGCAAATTCAGAAAATATAAGTTAAGATGATTTATAGAACCGAAATGAAAAAGCTCAGAATTTTATTTAAATCATTTTCATTAACGAAAATGTTTTTTACCATAAAATAATTTACTCCATAAAGTCACTTATTTATAAGATAACTGCTGAAATACAAACAAGTGGAGGCAAGTACATTAAAAGAGCGAATATGTATCTCAGACATCTAAAGGTCTAATGCATCTAAAGGTCTCCTTTGACATTATCATTCTTTAGGACGTTAAAAATTATTTAAATATAAGGTGGTTGTATTAAAAATATTCTCAAAATTTAAAAACCAAAGGTTTTATAATAAGATTTCAATTTTACCATTGATAACCTAACTTGTTTCAGTAAATTGAAAATAAAATTAAAAAATGCACCAATTTGAAATTTCAATAAAGCATGACAATACAAGAACCGACCGCAAAAAACCGTATGTTATCGAGCACAATAAAAAATCCTTTATTTTATGGAAGAGTAATAATAGAGGAATCTAATGATCCATGTCTGCCGGACGTGAAGTGGTGCATACGCCGAAAATTAATGCCACTAGTGCTTGACTCGTAGGCTTAGCATTGTGTTTTCCTACACCGTTTTCTATGTTTTTAGATTTTTGACTGTAGGACAAATACAATGCTAAACCTATGAGTCAACCACTAGTGGTATCAATTTTTGGCTTATGCACCACTTCACGTCCGGCAGACATGGATCATTAGATTCCTCTATTACTACTCTTCCATAAAATAAAGGATTTTTTCTGGTGCTCGATGACGCAGGGTTTTGTGCAGTCGGCTCTTGGAATATGAAGGAGAAAAATTGAAATTCCCATTCTTCCGAGAATTGTCTTTTTTCATTCAGTGGTGAAAAAGAAAGTCATATTTATTCTGAAATTGTAACAAACGTCAAAATTTTCGATATAACACCTAATTATGCCATCATATTTGGCCTTTTTCTACATAAATGCTCTCTATGATACCATAGAAGCAGGAAGTCACTCTGTTTAGTAGTTTAGGAACTATGCACTCTTGCAACTGTTGTTACATTTATCTGTAATCAATGTAAAACGAACTGCAATTTGAATAATTATACGAGGAGGAGTCTGAAACTAAGTTTCCCATGTCGACTGTGGTCAGAGTTGTGTATGAAAGTCAAAAAATAGAATGTGACATTAAATATAAGACCTATATTTATTTATTTTTCAAATTACCAAGTACATTTAGACATTTTTAATACCGCTTGATAAGCTTCAAAAAGCCCTCGTGGAAAAATACGGAAGGAAAAATACGGAGGGTTTCATATACGGAAAAAACCTTTAATGGCTTGTCCGTTTGCAAAGCCCTGATGTTATTTTGGAGGGTATTTTGCAGCTTTTCAAGCGGTATGCAAATGTCTCAACGTGCTTGGTATTTATGTTAACAAATAAAGTTGCGTCGTATCTTTCATGTCTATTTATATTGTTTGACTTTCATGCACACCTCTGTCCACAGACACCAGGGGAAATTTATTTGCGGACTCCCCCTCGTATAAGCATAACTCATACACTACTTACTTGGAATGTGCATATTTCAAGTTTCTAGAAATCTATTTCTATTATAAACTTGCAGATTTAAAATCTTCATATTACTATTTTTTTCCGCGATTTATTTAAAAAATGCGGGTTTTTTTCTCTAAAAATAGAACTAACAATGAGATTATATATATATATATTAACTGTAATCTCTCTTTTATAAATCCTGAATTACTAGTTATTCTGTCTAGTGGTTTTTGAATTACACTGAAAAAACGATCCAAATTGCAATCTATTTAGAATCAATTACAAATTAATTTAACATTTGGAGTTCTAAATTTTCTCCATAATCTTTAAACTACTTGGAATCAAGTGACTTCCCATTTGGAATGTTAGAGTAAAATTTACCAAAAAAAGTAAAAAAATATCAATAGGGGCACAAAACTTATTTTGTATTTTTAGGCAAGTAAGAACATGTCAGAGATGAAAAGGTTTGTTTTGGACACGATTTTGATTTCCTTTTTTCTTATTTGAATGTATATATATATATATATATATATATATATACGTATTCATGATACATATACACTCATTCAGAATTACAAAAAGAACAAAAGTGCATATTATGAATTTTACGAGCATAAAATTCGTTTCACTAATGTATTTGTAATTATGTTTAAAAACTTTTTTAGAAAATTGTTTAATGTATCACTTGAATTAATTATCCTTCTTTATAAAATTACTTATAATCATAAATCAAAATACATTTTAGCATAATTATATTTTTTGAAAAACAAATTAAAAAAGCACAAACAATTTATCTATAAAAATCTTTATGTCCTAAATAAAATAGTTATATTTAAATTAAACTGATTCTTCTTATACTTGTGGCAAAATAAAATTTCAATATGATAATACATTGACAAATTGAACCATTGTAATGCAAAATGTACCAATATTTTATTGTCTCAAAAGATTTAAAATATTAGATTTTGTTTGTCATTTATTTGTAATTACGATTGTGTGTATATGTATTAAAAATACAGGTTGATTACAAATGAATATGCAAACTTTGCAAGTTTGTTAAAAAAAGAAAGTATACAATATTTTGTTCTTCAACCGAAATAAAAGATAACAGTTGGAAGTTTAAATTCAACACAGTTATAAGTGTTCGACTCCCTTCAGAAACACGAATGGTATCGAGACCGTACGATCTCATCCCACACATTTTCAGCCTATCAGGTGTGACTACACTGTAAAAAATTTTCAGAAACATTTCTGAAAATAACGGAGACCTGTGCTGCACGATACTAACGGAAAGGTTTCTGATTCGAACAGGAAAGTGTTTCGGTTAAAACACGGAACCTTTCTGATCCGTAATGAAAAGTTTCTGAATGTATCCGAAACCTTCCTGAATATATCCGAAATCTTTTTGTATACATCTGAAACCTTTCTGAATAATCTTAAACCTTTCATTATGGATCGGAAAACTTTCTGAATATATCGGAAATATTTCATTACAGGTCGGAAAAGTTTCTGAATATATCGAAAATACTTCATTACTGATCGGAAAAGTTACTGAATATATCAGAAGCCTTTCTGAATATATCTGAAAACATAGTAAAGCTTCCATTAAGGATAGGAAAGTTTTCAGATTGTGTAGCCAATCTTTCATTGCGGAACGGAAAGGTTTCGGAATATATATGGAATATTTCATTTGGGATCGAGAATGTTCCTGAATATGTATAAAAGTTTTTATTATATATCAAAAAGGTTTCCTGTTTTAGCTAAATGTTTTTCGGTTGAAATCGACTGTCACTGTAGTGCAGATGTGCTCAAATATTTTTCGGCGATGTTTCCGTATATATTCGAAAACATCGCGGAAAAATATTTATACGCATTTTTTAATATTCTGTTTTGCTTTGATAGTGGCACAAATGAAAATTTCACGTTCATCCTTAATTTGAAGTCAGCAATAAAAATATGCATTATTGGACTTATGAAAGACTGTAACAATTGAAAATAGCATACTAACTTTATAATAAAAAATACTGTAACTGCACTGTTAACATCAGACTTAGGGAATCAGAAGAAAAAAAAAATTAAGAAAGAAATTTATATCTGAAAGAAATTTAGCTGTGGTCTGTATTTTCAAAAAGAAAAAAGGTAGTAATATTATTAATAAAGAAATAATAACTTCGAGAATTGATCCCCCCCCCTTTTTTTCGCAAAAACACACATGAACATTATTTTTTAGAGGTTTTTCTTTATATTTTTGTGTGTGCAACATGAATGTATTTTATTACCGACATTGCTGCTAAGTCTTATTCACTGGAGGAAACAAACTACCCCCAAAAAATTCCTCTAGCAAAACTTATTAAAAATTTGCTGCAGTTCTGTTTTAAGAGGTTGTTTAATACAGCAGAGTACTGAAAGTAAGTCAACCCTTTAGCAGACAGGGAATTCTAATAATCTTAAAAAATTCTTATAATTAGGAAATTTTTTTTTTTACAACTTAAATTTACAACTTTTTATTAATTTTTTTACAACTTAAGCATGAGATACACATGATAAATCTAAACGGCATCTGTAACTTCTTCCCACAAACACTGTCTTCTTCTGGGTTTGCAATTCAAATTCATTATTTAGAAAATTCCATTCAGCAAAGCTTAAAAGTAGAAGTAGATTGTGTAAAAAATCATAAGCTAACTGTACATAAAAATTAAATGAACGCAGAATCATAATCTAGTTAATTTCAATCCAATTTTTCAGGTGAGATAACACAAATTATGAGTCATTTAAATAACTTTTTTTGTGGGGGGGGGGGGGTGTCAGATTGAAAAATGATAAATATTAAAAACATTTAGAAAAAATCTACTAGGTTATGATATCTGTAATGATTGGAGATCTTTTTTCACTGCAAAAACTTTTTCCCTCATCTTCAAATAATTATTAGCAATATGAAATGCTTTTCAAACGCATGTTGTTAGCCATCAATCTTTGATGCGTTAATAATACAATATGAAACTCACAATTTTTCATAGTAAGGAAATGCTGATGATTTTTCTGTTTCTCAAAAAATGTCCCTTAGCCCTAACTTTTACCTTCATGGTTTGATCAAGTCCATTAACGAATTTAAGGCTCTTTTTTCTGCAAACCAAGACACTTGCAAGCTAGTGTTTTCTCTATGAGGTTATTTCTTAATAACTCGTTTCTATTTTTCTTTCTTTTTCTGTATTGGATAGCTGAGGTTCTTAACATTGGTGCTTTTTTTTATTTTGGTTGCAGATATCTTTTAGAATGACACTTTTATTTTCAGAACCGGTTTTGAAAGCAAAAGCAACTTTGAGGGACCTCAGCTATCCAATGCCAAAATAATAATAATAAATAAATAAAATACTTAAAAATCTCTAAATGCAAAACTGTTATTAGAAAATAATCTCTTTCTAAGAGGAGCATAAGTTGAGAGCGTCTCTGCTTGCAGGAACAGAAACCTTAAGGCTTCTTAATTTTTTGTGTTAATTTCAAAATGATCCATACAAAATTATCGCAGTTATCGTGCGGACAAGAAAATGAAGTATATATATTTATATAAACGAAAGCATTGCAATATACAGGATTTCTTACATAACTCACCTAAAAACCGTTCCTTCAAAAGCTTGTCAGATTACATAACTCTGTAATACACTTCTTTATGAATATTATGATATACATTTTTGTTATAAATGCATGATAAATATTTTTGTTCTTTAATATATATTGAAAAAAAGGAAATTTTATTACTATTGTTCTATTTGTGCATTATCTATGCAAATATTGAAATTTAATAAACATATATACTTACTTTCAATTTTTTTTTGAGTTGCATGGATCATTTCTTTTCTTTTTCCCTTTTAAGACTTTAAACATTAAAAAAATTGTACAATAGTTTTTGAGTCAACATTGTTACCTAACCTAGATGACTACATATTGTCTTTTATGACCAGAGTTACCACTTCAAGTCTCCCCAAAATATTCAGGACCATTTTGCTGTATTTAGTCACTATTTTGCATCATAGATTCCCCCCCCCCCTCCCAATATTTTGATTCAATTTCTTTCTTGAACAAAATGATGGAAAAAATACAGTACTGGAAAATAAAAACAAAAATCCAGGGCTTATCGAGATATTCCAGAATCCTTGCAAACCCTATTTAGTCTTTCCTTATTTGTGTTTGGTATATGTATTGCATGTCAATTCAGGCATGTATAAAATTGATGTTCTTCATAAGATGGCTCCTTGATTACTTTTTGATTTTGGTCACAATTATTTTTTATAAAGTTATTTTCACTTTCAGAACCCGTCAGAAAGTGAAAGTAACTTTATAAAACAATACTTGAGACCAAAAATTGTAAGAGTAAGCAAGGAGCGTTCTTGTGAAGGACATCAACTATACAATGCAAAGAAAATTATTTAAAAATGTCAAAATGAGAAAGATTTATTAGAAAAATGCCACCCTACAGGAATAGCATTAGCTCACAAGTGTCTATGCAGGCAGGGACAGGACCCTTAAGACTGATTATTTTAGATTATTTTGCATATCAGTGCATGAAGACTTTTACAAAATATAGCTAATGGGATTCAGAGGTCATATAAAACATTAATATATTTAACTATTTCAGAAAGGCATTTTTTTTATATAAACAGTACCTAAAATAATTATTTTACTTATTTTATTTATTTATTTTAACAAGGTATTTATGACAAATTGTTAAGAATTATACTTATTGAACATTGAATAAAAAATATTTTTTTAACTCAATAATTTGTCCAATTTTGAACTCAGTTATCCCATTATGATGTTTATGAATATAAATTATAAAAGTGATAACACTAAACATATTTAACATTCTACTTCTCTTATTGAAATAACTATTGTCAGCATTACCGATATAATTTTTAACAGCAAAAATACTTTGACACACTAAGCAAATATTTCAAAATATACACATAATTTTTTTAATTAAAATACTTATTATATTAATAAAAAGATGATATCTTATATAACCAGCACATAAAAAACGCAAATTTGTAGAGAAGTGCAGATAATGAAACGACCATGCTATATTATGTCAGTAATTGTTCTTAGTAAAATATGTAATTAAAAATGCTTTAGTTTTCATGGTTTAAATGGCAATATTTGTAACATCAGTAATTCATGTAAGTTTATGCATATGACTGAGTATTAATGTTAATATTATTAAATACATACCAGTTTTATGCATGTAAAAAAGCTCTGCTTTCTTTTAAATAGACTGTACACAAAGAAACACATTGTTTCTAGCTCAAAGATAACATATTATTAAAAAAAAACAGCTATGAGCTATTGATCTCAAATTAGACTCAAATTTAAAAGTATATAAAAGCTAGATACTTATGAGTCATCAACAACAACAAAAAAAATTAATCAAAATGATTTATTGAACTAATATTTTATTCAAAAATCAAAAATATCAGTCCGAAAGATTTTAATAAGACTTAAAACTTCGACAAAATATTACAAAAAGTAATTAATTTAGTTGGAAATGTTTCGAGGATTAATTTCAGAATGCAACTTTCATAAAACAAATATGTGGTTGTTGCTCGTTTAGGGTATTCAATATTACACACAAAATACATTCCTACTGCTACAGATACTGCCTCCAAAAATCCATTACATTCGATAATAATACTTTTTTCTGAAACCATATTTACTCCAATATAGTTAAAAATGTTCCCGATAACAAGAAAAGACTGAAATGTTTCACTGTTGATGTTGACTTGTGATGGAATGCACTCCAAAGACAAATTTCTTTGCCCCTTTGGTGCCAGCAATAACTTGTCGATGTAAACCTTTCTTCTTTGAGTAGGCACTAAATCTTTATTTTTCTTGACATCCTCTCTCACCTTATCATATACCTTGATGTGTCCAACTTTCATGACCTTTCCCAATGTAAGATTTTAGGGAAGGATATTCATATATTAGTAAACGAACTATGATGTCCGGCTGTTTCATATTGGGGAATAATGTATATTCCTTAATTTCGTTTGAAAGATGTCTGAACAATTGACTTTTTGTCAACCACAGCAACTCATCAATCATTGTGATCAATCTGTTGAAAAATTCTCTTTTGGAATTAGAAATGTGGCAGGCCAAGGAAGTAGTTTTATGCCTGGAAAGAAAATGTATTTAGTATAATCATTTCTGAAACAGAGATACATTTTATTTTCTGCTGAGACTGATAAACTAAATTTTAAAATAAATGTACATGTATCAATATAAAAATAAAAACCCTAAATGAGTTAAAAGTGGGATACAGCCAGGGTTGGAAAAAAACCAGGTTTTTTTTAAAAAAACAAAAAAAACCCGGTTTTTTTTTTATTTAAACCAGGTTTTTTTTGGTTTAAACCAGGTTTTTTTGGTTTAAACCGGGTTTTTTTAAGAACATCCTTTTTTAGTACATATACATGCATATTTATTAATAAAAATAGACATTGTTGGATTATATGTAGTATAAATTCATTTTAAAATAATTTAAATTAAATAATTAGAGTGAATTATGTAGAAAATTGAAAAAAAAATCATATTTTAATTTAAACAGTTATTAGTAAACAGTCTTATGTCCAAACAATAAACTACTCTACACAGTGAAACTTTGAAAAACTTTATAAACAACCTTTTGATTACTTATAATAAACATCTGATGTAGTTTGATGAATGTAAATATTATTTTCCATAATAGAAAAAAAAGAGATACTTCTTGGGGGTTTTGTTTTTTGAGAGACAATTTGAAATCAACCTTTATAGTCATTAGATTTAGCAGATAACAACAGGGTTGTTATGATTTTGCCCAGCCCAAAAAACCCAGGTGGGTTTTTTGTGAAAAAACCCAGGAAAAAGCCCGAGTGGGTTTTTTCAAAATTTCAACTTTAAATTACATATATAATGTATTTATATTACATATATAATACATTGTAATATATTTCTTAATATCAGTACACCACTCAAAGTTTATAACCATCACCCCCCACCCCAAAGAAAAGAAATGTCCTATTTATACCATCACAGTTTTTAAAAGAAATAATTGTTAGTTAATCTCTGTAGCACGTGTAAGTAACAAACAAATTTTTTCCCATTAAAAAAATACTTTGATGTGTAATCCGTTCTATGTTATACAATAGAAACTCATAACAAAATACCATATATGCTTAGAATCCTAATTTAATTATGTAGACATGTAGAATTACTTGGCTTATTCTATTATTTAGTAATAACAAAAAAAATAATTTATAAATTATTACTAATAATCAATTTATCACAATTTTGATTACTGTCATTGATATATGTCATATAATTGTAATAATCAATTAGCTACTTTAAATTTAGTAATAAGAAATTTTTTTTTCAAGCATTCTCAACCACCTCCAATAAACCCCCAAAACCTGAAAAACTTTGATAAAACCCCCAAAACTCTGATAAAACCCCTGAAAAAACACAGTGGATTGGTTTTTTCCTGAAAAAACACAGGTATTTAACAACTCTGGATAACAAAGGGGGAAAAATTAGTTTGTTATTGTTAAAATACTATAACTAGCACCCAATTTTTGAATACTCTCTTATACAACTTCATATTTTGATTTTTAAAGATTATCTCCCCAAGAAAAAAAAATTTCTTTTATGATTTTATCAAAATGTTAAAGATCATCAAGTTTTGTAGCTCCATATTCAAAAGCTTGTGCATGTTATGATAGATTGCTTTAAATAATCTGTATTTTTTTGATGAAAATATTTTATACTAAATATTGAATATTTTTAATCTATTTTATCTTTGATCAATTCACATGTTCTAAGATTTTTCTTTACAGCAATGGAATATGTTCACCAATGCATAGTGATTTTCATCCTATACATAAAAAAAAACCTAGGCCCACTATATCTAATACTTATTGCTGAAAAAAGGTGTTAAAAGAGAAAATATTTATATCCAATAATTTGTAAGTCTTAAATTATAAAGAAAAATGAGAAAATATCATTAGATTTTTTCGAAAAAAACCAATTGGTTTTTTTGAGAAAAAAACAAATTGGTTTTAACCATGCCAACCCTGGATACAGCATTACCTTATGGGAGCTTTAAGATATTACATTTAGGTTTTAAATTGTTAAATATATCAAATTCTGTGTGATACTCTGCTATTAACCCTTTGGTGTTTATAAGCGCGCACACGCGCCCAGAATAGTCCCTTTCTAAATGGTTATGGGCGTCGACACACGCTCAAAGTATTACGCTTCTAAATGGTTATAAGCGCGTTTAGACGGTTAGCTTTTCTTACACTGAAATGGTTATAAGCGCTTGTACGCGGTTGTGATTTCCCCTGTTGTTCCTGTCCTGCGCTAAAGAAGGCGTTTCTTCAAACACTCCTTCTTTCCACAGCACAATAGGCGTACTTTGGTAAACTATTTGTCAAGAACCTTATTGTAGTCGAATGCTAAAATGCTTAGGGAATGATATTTTCTGTAAATGAATAAGAATAGCCATTATACTGAAAATAAATACTAATGTGAAACTAAATGATGATACTAATGTGCAAATTTCTTTAGATGAACATTGACAAATTCATAGAATATTAATGTTTACTTATTTTACTTTATTATTCTTTTCCATAAGATTATCCATATTTTGAATAGTATTATAATGAAATGTTTCAAAATATTAAAATAACTTTTATTATATTAATATTTTCAAACATCTGCATTCATTTAATTTACTATTTGGAAGGATACATAATTTAATCTCTTTTAATTTTTTTAAAAGTATTTCGATATTTTTCATTTAACTATAATATTAAATGTTTAAAACTGATATTATTATTATTATTATTATTATTATTATTATTATTATTATTATTATTATCTTTATTATCATTATTATTATTATTATTATCATTTTGTATTACTTTTGCTGTGTAATAATACCCAAAATAATGTCACGAGTTTTCTGATAACGAAAAAAAAAATATTTTCTTTAATTTATTACTATTGATCAATTTTTATTTAAATCATCGTGAAGTTTCAAATTATATTGTGAAACCTGTCTATACCGATTCTTAAGGGATTAGAAAAAATATAGATATAAACAGATTATCATTAGAGGTTGGTTCAAACTGGGAATTGAACTGTTAAACAGATTTCAGTCTGTTTCTCGCCATATAACGCAACATTTATAAATCATTAAACGAAAAAAAAATGTTTATAATAATGCGGTGGGAGAAAAGTAAGGTGGCAGGGAAATGAAAAATGGTTAAGTGCATACAGGAAAGGATATTATACTCAAGGAAATAATGATTAATATATATTTTAATTTTGAAAAGAGGGAACCAGAAAAGAAATTAATAAAATTCCATTCCAAATAAAAATTTTAACTATTTCAAACAAAATATAATGTTTAAATAGAAATGTTTTTTAAATATTTTAATTAATATATGACCAATCAATATACGACATATTCCTGAATTCAGTTTTTTTTTTCATAATGGAATTGCCAGGTGCTCTTGTTCGGAAACAATGAAGTCCAATAATTTTTACCATTTTTTGATGATATCGGCATGCTTTTTTAAATACTATTAGAATTGTCATTTACAATGGAATCTCTGCACGCGATAGTTTGATAAAGCTCAATATGAGAAAATAATCGCTTATTACTCAAGACCTAAATTATTTGTCGAAAAATGAATGTATTCAGATTTTAGAGCAAACATAATTGTATAGAATTTTTAAAGCCAAAAGACATGATATATATATAACCATATATATCACAATATAATAAAAGAAGAGATTCTCTTAAAAATTCTTCCAATGCATTCCTCTGCAAGATCTCCCTTGAGCCAGTTAACCGTAACAAATTAAGGGATGCAAGCAAAAAAGAAATTAAATCACCAAAATATTTTTTCTTTGTTTAACCACATGCTTTCGAAATAAGATCAAGTAAAGTATCTATAACTCATTCTAAACTTCATTAGTCCTAATCGATATATTAAATGAAATTTATAAGCAGTTATTTTAATGGTACTGTCGGGGTATAAAGTGTTATGGTATTGTTTAATTGCCAAGTGGCATTTCTATGTTCAATGATGCAAGTATGAAATATCTTCTACTCCTATATGTAAGAAACATTTTTAGAACTTTTTCTCCATAAGTTTCCAAAGAAATGACCACAAGCAGTAATTTTCCTTTGATCTTGGAGTTAAAGCATATTACAACTTTTATATAGCTTTTTCTCGACTGTTTATAAAATAACATCCCCCCCCCCCCTCCCTCCGGAAAAAAAGCTTGCAATACAACATCAAATTTTCTGGCACATTACGGACAAACTTAAAGGTATAAAACCATGGTATTTGCAAATATAACTGCTGATTTTTTTTTAATTTATCGATAGATGAATTAAATCTTTAGTAATAAACGATTGTTTTCTCAGGGTGGCAATTTTTTTTTCTTTTTTAGTCCTGTTTCAAAGGATTAATTTCGACAGAGTTCTCCGAAAAATATTCTACTTACACATAAAAAAGGAAAAAAATGTTTGACTTCATAGTTTTTATTAAAAGCATCTGCCAATTTTCCATCAGCTGCCCTTTTTCGTCCTGGATTTTACTCATTTAAACAAAATAATGGTTGAATATAATATCTTCTGGTCTATTTATCTATTTAAATAAATTAAAAAAAAGGGAGAAAAAGGTGATAAGGAATTGATAAATATTGAATTTTTTTGTATTTAAGTACTAAGAAGTAACGAAATACCAAATATTTGATTTGTATAATTTTCCTAGATGAATATTTCTTTAAAATCGCTTGAATAATCACATACGAGAATGCTCGTTTTTATCAATACTCAATTTTTGGCATTCATAAATTGGTTCCTAGGCGTCATTTTTTGTACCAAAGTCAGAAATAAATAAATAAATTTTTAAATATGGCCTTTATGTCATTAAAAAATAGGATAAAACTTTACTATCTCTGTTACATATTCTAAATTCCACAAGCAAAACTTTATCTTTTCTGTTATGTATATTATTAAATAAATGCGATATTTCTCTTTTTTGGGAGTATATGTGTGTGTGGGGGGGAGGGGGGTGCGCTTTTATCCATTATTCTAGTATCTTATACACTGTAAAACATTTGTGGAAACGTTACTCCATACAATTGGTGTAAAAATGGGGTTAAATGCTGCCTCCAATTTCATGGAGTAATTCTTTTCACATATGCAATGGTGTAATTTAAACATATATTACTGGTGTAACATGACAATATTACACCGGTTTTAACGGTTAAAATGCTCCATAAAATTGGAGGCAGCAATGCTGCCAAAAATTTTACGGAGTAACGTTTCCACAAATGTTTCTCAGTGTAGGAGTGTTGATTTTATTTCATATTTTAATATTTAGAATAATATATCTGGAAATTTCATAATCTATAACTAAAAATTTAAAAAAAAAGATTTCAATAAATTGTTTTTATAACGCATCAAAAAAAGGGGGGATAACAAACTTTTCTAATTTCCTTATTTTAAATGTTATCTCAACAAAGGCCTTGTTCAGGACTCACCCCCCCCCCCCCCAATCACCAATATTTTGAGCCTTTCCTGGAAAAAATTCCAAAGTTACCCAATCAATTTCTGTTCCGAAAATCTAAATGAAATTCTGTTCAAAAACCAACTTAGTTTTTAGGCCCTTTCACAATTTTGCAGAAATACTAAATTGTAACTAAAATAAGCCTTTCAAAACTAGCTCATCCTATTGCACTGACATGATGTTTAATATTGCACTAGTTATACACTCTATTTTTTCATCATCCTATTCTTTTCTTAGCATAAAATTAAGTTATTACAACACTTGAATAAGAAACATAGTATCTAGAGCATGAATATGCATTAATTTATCTTTCTGCTTCGGAGAGAGAGATAAAGAGAAAATGTGTGCCGCCCCTCCCCCCCCCCTTATTATTCCCTTCTAACTAAGGCCTTTAATCTTATTATCATTCTTTTGTCTGTTTGTCCAATTAGCAATTAAAAATACTAATGCTGCTGATCAAAACACAGAAAATTATAAATTTTTAATTTAAGAAGTTTAAAAATTTTTATTATTTTAAAAAATACAATTTTAAGCTAATAAACAAACAATTCAAATAATATTAAGTTTAAAAAAACCCTCATTATTATTTTAATTAATTTCTTTAAAATTATATATATAAATAAATAAAAAATAAACAAAAATAAATAAATAAGTGCATTTATACACGCACAAGCTAAAAATCAAGTAGTTATGTAAATAGCATTCTCGTATGCAAACATTTGCACAATTTCCAGTTTTCGCATTAGTAGACATTGACTGAAAATAAACATTTCTATTCCCGTAGCTGTGTTATAATGCCTTTAATATGTGTTATAATGCTGAATTAAGTATAAGCATAGCATTTTTTTTTCTTTCGTGTCTTGTTTTTCCCTTGTCCCCTCTTTTTCGGTCACCTTTTTTATTTCTATTCTTTCCGCCCTTCTTTTTTTCTGTCTTTTTTCCATTTAAATAACACTTTTTTTCAGGTAACCGTGTGTGTTCTCCCCCCCCTGTCCAATTTATTTATAATTATATACGCTAGAGGTCTGCACGGGCCCGGACTTGGACCGCGGGCCAGGCCTATAAAAAACATAAACGGGCTGGGCCGGCAAAAAGTTGAAAGGGCCAGACGGGCCTGGCCGATAAAAAAAATTTTGGGGCCTGCCGGTCCGTTCTGAAGATTTCAGCACAAACAATAAAATATGAGGTATTTTCAACGAAAATGGTTGTAACAAGAATATGCGTAAATGTGCGTCACGAGCCATACTAGTTTGACTACATCAATATAAAAATGTAGAGTGTATAGATCGGTATCGGAGAGTTACATTGTGTGTAACCCGTTTTAATATTTTTTTAGCTGACTCATGCCGAGCCGAGATCAAGCTTGCATTACTTTTCTACATATAGACTGGCTGGACCGGAACTCAAAATTGTTTTGAGTTGAATTGGATTGTCCTCAAAATCTGTAGGGCAGAAAACATGATTTGTAAAATTATTAACAGCGATAAAGAATTTATGTTGGCTTAATCTTTGGATATATACCTCTTGATGGTTTCTAAATTAATTTCTCAATAATGCGAAAGTTTGACACATTTTCTGATTAATTTTAAATTGTTAAAGTATAAAAGTGATAAGCCTAACTATTGAAGTGATTTGGAATCGAACAGTGTTTTTCATTTTAAAGTAAATAAAATACTTGTATAACCTTGTTGAGATATAATAGTTTCTCAAATGGTTGCAGATTTCTCTCCCTTCCCATGCTGTCGTTTCTGGAAACTCTATTCAAAATGCTAATTATGACAGTATTTTATTTGCTTGCAGTATTTTTAAAATGCTTGTATCAAAAAATGGATAACGCCATTCGATTATATAACTTCTGAATATAGATACCTGCTAATCTTATGAATTTCTGAGAAAAAAATGAATTCGTAAATGTATCAGAAAGGAGCTTTTTGAATTTAAGAATGAATTTGGATTTAAAATCTTTAATAAAATTATATAGAAATATTTTTATAAATTTTCTTTTACTAAACAGCTTCAAACGCAACGACGTTTTTAGATTTATTTCTTTTTTCTTTTCTTGTAAGCCTTATTAATTTTTTAATGAATCTTCATTCGAATGTTGAAAGCCTAAGAATCTAAGTAATCATTAATGTTGTTAATGTGTACTTCCTGTAAAATATACTGTAAAATCCTTCCATAGATATATATGCAGTATTCTTTAAAGGAATCTTAATTATATGATAAAAATATCAATTTTTTATCATAGAAATCGTAGAAATTGTAACAGGCCGGACCGGGCCTAAAATTTAAAAATTTAAATGGACCGGGCCAGGCCCGAGCCGAACTTTTGAGTTATACAACGGGCCGGGCCTGGAAATTCCAGCCCGCGCTGACCTCTAATACACTCATGTGTACATATTATCTTGATATGATGGAAAAAAATAAAATTTTAGATCACTCATTTTTTTGTAAAATTTCCATTCTTGAAATTTAAAATTTAAGATACAATTTCAAACTTTTTTTTTTTTTTTGTGTGTGTGTGTGTGTTTTACTTTATATCAGAATTATTTAATTTCAAAGCTTTGTATGAAATTCAAATTTTAAAATTTTACTCCAGGGAAATGCATGAGAAAGTGTGTTCAGTATGTCTCGAATTTGACACCATCGCCCCACCCCTTCTCAACACAAAATCATGTCTGTGCTGCTGTATGCAAAATTCAGTAATTAAAAAAAAAATCTGCTAAAATTAGTTCAAAGAACACTGCCAGTTGAGTTTCCTTTTCTATAAATACAGAAATATAAATTCTATCTTTGTCATTTATTAAAATTAAATACTTAATAGAAATATTAGTGTGATTAATTACATTTAATATTAGTAAATTTAAACGTTAAACAAATTTCATAGTAAAGAATAAAATAATCCTTAACTGAAAACTATTTTAAATTTGAGAATTTCTTTATTAAGGTATTTTTTATAAATGTAATTATTTGTAACGTATTGCGATAAGAGAAATTCTACATTCGAAGTATTCCTATAATCCAAGCTTTCTTATAGAACATTTCAAGCAAATATTTGTGTAAAAATATCACACCTTGTTACTTTAAAGGAAATGACTAGTAAAAAATCCTGAATATCATTATAACAGCAGCTAAAATATTCTTCTGCATCAGATGGAAAAAATAGAGTTTGCATTCGCTTAAATTCCTTTATTTTTTGTTTCGGTGAACACAACGCCGGTTTTTTCACCTGATGAAAGGAGCTGTTTTAACTATCCTGGAAACTACATACATGTAAATATTTTTCTTTTTTTTTCTGCAGTATCACGAAGTTTTTTTACACAGTTTATAAGTTCTTAAGTTTTATATTTAATGAAGTTTTGTGTAGAATGGTACCGCTAAAGATAATTTTTATCCCGGCAAAAAAAAAAAAAAAAAAAAAAAAAAAAAAAAAAAAAAAAAAAAAAATTGTTCTAAAATTTTTTTTCAAATCAAATTAAAAAAAATTATTCCTATATTTTGCGATAAAAAAATTAAAAAAAGTAAATTTATCATTTTAGTATCGATTTCCAAACTTCTGCAAGAGAATAACATTACATCCATTTGTAATCTTAACTAAATCCGATATTATGTTGTAAATTGTAATTAAAAATATTAGTTAATGATTTTTCATTGGTTATTAGTTCAAACATTTTTCAGTTTATAAATTTTGAAATCTAAAAACACATTCGAAAATCATATTTAATTATTATCTAATATTGTTACATTCCTTATCTGATATTTTTACCGACAAAACAGTATAAGGTTTTCTTTCGTTGTTTTGTTATTTTCTATTTTTCATAGAATTTTTTAAAGCATGAGTTTCTTTAGAAAATTTATCTATAGCGCCTCATCTAGTTCAAAGATCTATTCTTTAGAGACTTGATTTAGTAAAGAAGTGAAACCATATATGAATTTAAATATGAAGTTAAAAAATCATTTTATCTTATAAGTTTATAATAGATCTGAATCAATATTTAAAAATTTTAAATTAATTTTGCTACATTCTTGGGTTTGGATAAAATATTCTTGAAATCCTGCTTTTCCTACCCTCTCATGCATAAATTATTTTTTATTATTTTGCATTATTGACTAAAAATTATTTTTTCAGATAAATGAAAACCCATTATGCAATAAATTTATTATTGCACTATATGCTAGCTATTATCTATCAACAAATCGGATCTCTATAAATGGATGCTCAAAAGTTTTTTGCATAATAATGCAATAATTATCTGTTCTCATATGAGGCCCGTATGCATGAGAGGGTTAATAATTATATATTTTTTAACCTTCTAAAATTATATTTTGTAGAAAGTCTTTAATATAAGGTATCTTGTATGAAGAATAATTCCTAATAATTTTGTGTAATTAAAAAAATTAATAAGTTATATCTGAATTTAACTGCGTGTTATATCAAATAAAAAAAATCTGCTTGGTTAGGTTATTAAAAGTGATGTTTTTTAGTTAATTAAAGTTAATTTACTTATATTTGTAAAAAGCATAGCAATGTTTAATTATATCTTTTTACTACAGTAAAAAATTAAAACTATATTAAGTCGATTAAAAATTAAACTATAATAATTATATTAGCTGTAACTAATATATATAAAGAAATATGCATCAAGAAAGTTATTTATGAAATAGTTTGTAAGCTATTTCCTTGATAGCTTTTAAAATCAGTGCGGAAGCATCATGTTTTCTATGAGTCTCTTTTTTTCTTTTTCTTTACTCCAATGCGACTTACCTGTTTTCAAAAATGTATGCAATCAACATCCCAGTTCTTCTAAAAGGGATTACAGAGATAAGTTAGTACATGTGTCCAAGGGGTTGGGACAAAGCTGTCAGGGGAAGAAAAAGTTGAGTTTCTTCCCCGACACAGACACTCACAAATCTGGTCTTGAATAGATTATTGATTACCTGCAAACATTGCAAAGGGGGAAAAGCACTTTTTCAAAAACACGTTTAAAGCATTATTATTCTCAGACTTAGAAAATGTATAGTGACACAAAATATTTTCTATGTGAACCGTTTTCAAACGAATAAAATGAAATGGCCTAACGTCCAAAGGGTTAAAATATTAACACGCTACTTTTTTTCAGTATTACCGGTAAGTGAGAGGGACCTGCTCTTTTCAAAACAAACATTTTCAGCTTAAATATTGATAAGAAAATAAAATTTACAATATAATTGTGAAAAATCAGAATTAACAAAAGTATTTTTTTAAATTTAAATGCTATCAATCATTATGATTTTTTACAGGCTTATAATTGTAAAAAAATAAAGATTTATAATATTTTCAGATAATAAAAATAAAATAGTGCTTGCCAGTACTCATGGTTGTTGCATCTGATCAGCAAATTTAATGGTTTAATTAGTCAAATTTTTGTTCTTCACTGTTTTTTTGTGTGTTGTAGTAAACGGAAAGAAATATTTCTTTACTTCTGGAATATACTACGATTAGTTAACCGCAATTAACAAATTTTAAGAGTAAAATATGGCACAGATAGCTTTTTTGGATTTTATTATCTTTCATAAAATATTTCTCGTTAGTATGACATTAAGGGTGTATTCGAAAAAACGCTTTTTCTCCTTCAAAGGTTCGAAATTTTACTATACAATTTCAGACATATTTTTAAAAGAAGAAACATAAAACTGGCTGAGAGGATTCTTGAAGAGGTGTATAAGGTGCCGTGTGATGTTTTTTGCGCTCAATTCATTAGAATTTGATTTATAAACATTTATCTTCTCGGCATGATCCTTTTTTTCGTTCTAAGATCTCTCGCTTCGGGAAAATCTGTTCAAAAAGCCGTTTTTGATCGCTTTTTTTACAATGTTTTTTACATTTATCAAACAATTGACAATCACGGCACCTTGTGTACTTCCTAAATAAGAAAATCTGCAAGTTTCATGCGTTTAAGAGCAAAAGTGCATTTAAAAATAAATCGGAAAATAAGCAGTTTGAATCGAAATACACACTTAACAGACGCTACTTTAAATAATTCTTTTGAAGAAATCTTTTAAAAAATATCTCTCACATAAAATATTTCTCTTCAATATGAATTAAAGCATACTTCCGAGAAAATTTCTAGTTGCGTATCACACACACAAAATGTTTCTCATCAGTATGAATTGACAGATGTCTGCTTAAATCACACATTTGATAGAATTTCTTGTTGCATATTTCACACACAAACGGTTTCTCACCAGTATGAGTTAACAAATGTCTGCTTAAATGACTCTTTTGAAAGAATTTCTTGTTGCATATATCACACACAAACGGTGTCTGACCATTATGAGTTAACAGATGTCTGATTAAATGGTCCTTTTGAGAGAATTACTTGTTGCATACATCACATTCTAAAGGTTTCTCACCAGTATGAGTTAACAGATGGCTGCTTAAATGACCCTTTTGGGAGAATTTCTTGTTGCATATATCACACACAAACGGTTTCTCGCCACTATGAGTTAACAGATGCCTGCTTAGATCTCCCTTTTGGGAGAATTTCTTGTTGCATACTTCACATACAAAAGGTTTCTCACCAGTATGAATTAAAAGATGCCTCCTTAAATCATTCTTTCGAGAGAATTTCTTGTTGCATATATCACATACAATTGATTTCTCTCCAGTATAAATTAACAGATGTCTGCTTAAACTGCTCTTTAGAGAGAATTTCTTGTTGCATACCTCACATTCAAAAGGTTTCTCACCAGTATGAATTAACAGATGCTTCTTTAAAGCACTCTTATCAGAAAATGTCTTGTTACATATATCACATTCAAAAGGTTTCTCATCACTATGAGTTAACACATGCCTGCTTAAATCTCCCTTTCGAGAGAATTTCTTGTCACATACTTCACATATAAAAGGTTTCCCACCAGTATGAATTAAAAGATCCCTCCTTAAATCATTCTTTCGAGAGAATTTCTTGTTGCATATATCTCACACAAACGGCTTCTCACCAGTATGAGTTAACAAATGTCTGCTTAAATTGCTCTTTTGAGAGAATTTCTTTTTGCATATATCACACACAAACGGTTTCTCACCACTATGAGTTAACAGATGGCTGCGTAAATGGCCCTTTTGAGAGAATTCTTTGTTGCATACCTCACACAAAAAAGAGTGTTTTGGCAGAAATTCTTGCATAATTCACAAATAAAAAGTTTTTCTGTCTGAGTTAGAAGCTCCTTTTTCAAAAAGTTTTGGTAAGTGATATTTTGCTGCATTTGATTCACACAATGAAAATATTTTGAGTATTGTGATGTGTTAGATTAATGGTTTTATGCATCTGCAATAAAATAAAATGAATTAATGTCAGTTTTAAATTTGAAATCGATGTAGGAAATAAATTGTAATAAAATGTCTACCATGGTATTAAAAACTACATTAGTCTCCCAATCATCTGAAGTTAGCGGAATCAAAGGTGGGTCAGATGCCTTTCCTAACAGTATTAAGATTAAATTATAATAAAATAAAAACAACATTGTAAAAATAAATAACTTATTATAAATAAAATATAAAGTAAATTTTAGGAGAAAATACTGTAGCTTAACATCTAAGGAAACAACGATACATTTTAGAATGTATAGAGAGAAAATTATATTTTTTGTGACTATGGAACTTTAATATGTAAATGTGTTTAGTAAGAAATTCACTAGATTTCGGAATATTTTTTGTCTAAATGTTAGTGTTTATTGCTAAAACATACTGTAGCATTTGATATAATTTACAATGTTATAAAATAATGTAACCAGTGACATCGACAAGCATATGTCGTGGACTCATCCCCCCCAAACGAATATCTGGGTTCCTCAATCATACATTCAACAACGCCCAAACTACTAAGACGAAATCACAAAGAACACGTGAAAAATTTCATTTTAGACAGGTATTGAATGGTATACTCTTAAACGGCATAATTCAAAGTTTCACCTTTTCCAAGGCTATGAACTTTTCTGTTTTTGGCAAATTTTCAACAT
The DNA here is from genome assembly GCA_964019185.1 of Maratus speculifer. NCBI lineage: Eukaryota > Metazoa > Arthropoda > Arachnida > Araneae > Salticidae > Maratus > Maratus speculifer. The sequence goes on from OZ025296.1 coordinate 359,331,650, forward strand.
AATCATGTTTCGTTTGGACTGTATCCATAAAACTTATTATAACATATTCTCTTTGTAGTGCTTTTCTGAAAAATATAAATATATTGCAATGGATTCTGTGAAGGTGACCCATCTTAAAAGGTAAAGAAAATCAGGATTATACGAAAACAATTTTACATATTCATAGTTCTTAAAACTTGAAATTTATCTAAAATGGAACATTTTGCCATCGTGTATCATTCTTGGCAGGTTTTCGGAGAATATGGAATCATCTCATAAATGGAAAAAATTCACGGTCCCGAAGAATAAGTATACAAGTATACCTGCTAAGATGGAAATTGGCTTTGATGGAACCAACTGGCGCTGATAGTTAAGAGAAAAGACAGTTTATACAATGCAATAACATCCCACTGATTAATTATGAGACCATTATTTTTGTTTATTTTTTAATTTTATACCAAATACAGTTGACTCCTTCAAATGTGCAACTTAAAATCAGCAACTCTCTAAAATCCGCACATAATTTACAGCTGTAAACAATGAAGATTTCAGTTTAGATACAGGGGCAATTTTTTTTTTAAATTTTACTGACTTCATGTTTTTTATGAAGGAAGAATAAATTTATTTCTGAAAAAATACAAGATAATCATAATTTTCATGCTAAATATATTTATGTGTTAATCAAGGTTTTTTTCTTTTATTATGTCCGGCAAACCTGAAATAAAACTTCCTTATATTATGATTTTGATATGAATTAGTAATATACTTTTTATGAGGCAAATTGCACTGAATAATTTAGGAAAAATACATTTCATCATATATAATTTGACCTTCGCTTTTTAATATTTTACTCATGTTCAATATTATCTAAATTTTTATTATTTTAATTTATTAATTATTATCATATTTTATTATACTATTGTAAGTATTCATTATAATTTCGATGGCATCATTAATTAAATTCAAATGACTGTTTAAAAAATGCAAACAAAGCAGTGATCAGAAATCAGCAAAATTCTAAAATTTGCAAAAACTCTGGTCCCAAGCTGTGCGGATTTGAAGGAGTCTACTGTAATATTATAAGGTAATGTGCTACCCGGAATTAATAAAAGTGACTCTATTCTTAAACTGGTTATTTGTGAACTTTTACAGTCATTTTTAAAAAATCTTAAGAAATCTGAAATATGATTTATATTCTGTTCTAAAACATGCTGATGATGTCTTTTCAGCTCTATAAGAATCTTCGCCAATCAATAATCGAGAAATAATAAACTGACGCTAACTTTAAAGCTTGTTGACAAATTGGAAAAAGAGCAGATTTCCTGGCAACAAAAAACTTTGATACACATATTTTTTTAATCATATAGAAATAGATTCTTTGTCAAGGTTGGCTATTCAATGTAGAGAGATAATACATATCACCAGATAAATATGAAGAATATTTCCACAAATCAAAGTTTCTTTCTCATTTGAATTCTTTTATTTAGAGCCTCATTGATACTTACAGAAAAAGCAAGAGGATCTTGAAACGTTTTGACGTTCACTTGGGATTTTACATAATAATGGTAATTTATTGTCATTTATTTTTTCTACCGGAGCCCTTTTTAAATACATAAATGGATTTGGAAGGGCAGATATTTTATGTATTTATTTAGCATTGTAATTTTGCTTTTATTCATTAATGCAGTTACAGAATTATGGGAAAATTCAAAAATTTTGTACGAATTCAAAATAGTACGAAAAACATTGGAAATTATTTTTATACTGATTGTCTATTGTCATTGATATATACCAATGATTGATTGATTTATACTATTGACCAATTTAGGGGGTGTCCCCCTCGAAGCATTGAAATGTCTCACCAGAAAATTTGGGATTTTATTCTCATTAATCGCCTATAAATGAGCTACCTCTCTCCCAAATTTCAAAGTGTTTTTTCCAGAGTTGCAAACATCCTTCCCGCAGAAAAATGTCTTAGTCATCGGAAAATGACCACAATTACGAATTGCGAATGCCCAATTTAACATTGCTTACAGAAACTTCACGGATGGAAGGGGAGTTTTTTTATGAAGAGTGTGGTGATGAAGTTCTGCTTTTAACAGTGAGAAATCCAAAGCTTAAATTAAACATAATTCACATAATAAACTCCGAGAACTTATTGCTGAACTTGAGAACGCTCTAAAACTGTTTTGAACTATCTGAAATAAATTGCTTTTGAAGTAAAATAACAGAAATTATTATTATTTTTTACACAACCCAATATTTCTAAAAAAGTGTCAATCAATCAGAAATAAAAATGTTTTAAAAAATTAGCATTCTTGAAGTTTTCGACCAGAAGAAACTGTTGAGACCAAATATGGTACCAAAAACAGCATAACATGAAACTGACAGATCCAGAAGAGTTATGGCTGTGTAAGAACACTGTAACCAGATTATTTTTCCAACATAAACTGTATTTGTTGTTCGTGCTTCTTATATCACTAGTTCCTTTAGCTAAAAGAGAAATGCTGTTTTCTTAAATATTAACCAGCTAACAGTTAAATGTATATCAGAAATTTCTTTAAAATAAACTAAAATTATAATCCAACCAAAATTAAGTTAAATAATTTTAAATAAATATTCTGATGCAGAATATTTTAATAAAACTTGAATAACATTTTCGATGGTTCTAGAGTTAAACTTGACCCTTTAATCCTAATTGTAATGCAAGCAAATGTTTATATCGTGCGAATCGTGACTAAAATACATTTGACTTTTCAGTACGAAATGAGTTTTTTAGATCATAGTGTCTGTAAAACCTTTGGTATATTATCATGTAATTTCGCTTTATTACTAGCTACAATTATGGAGATAAATCCAACTTTATTTTATACATGCTATTCTTTTAAATTAAGAAATGAAATAGATATACTTAAATTCTTAAAGTTACTCGAAATACTTCTATTACCCCATACACACACAGTCAATCTTGTCAAGATGTAATTACAAGGAGATACAAAAAAAAAAATACCATTTTAGACTTCCATTTAAAGAAGTTTAATCGATATTCTTAAGATACAATCTTTTGCTTGTTTCGTTGGTATTTTAAAATTATTCCATTTGTGACAAAAATACGTTATAGAAAGTTTCCCATTTTGCCAGTTTTATTGTGTTGACATATTACATACATATTTAAACATTTGTAACATAATATTATCTTTTAATTTCACACGTATAATAAATATATAAAATAATAAAAACATTTAAGTATACAGTATATTTTCTACTATTTGATTATTCCGTTGACCATTTTTGCCAAATTATAAAAATCGCCAAGATATGCATGTTGATATAAATTTTATTTTAAATAATGATAGAACAAATAAATTAATAAAGCATGAATAAAAATAGAAATAAAAAGTGGAATTATAAACCCCTTGATGACGTTTTAAACATATGTATCGCGTATAATATCATTGAATGTGACATTCACAATCATCCATTATTGGCATTTAATCTTATAATTTGCAGAAAATTTTTTGGTCGATGGGATAACCAAGTAGCACCATATATTTATTTACTTGTGTGTATATAATATGCATTTATATACCAAGTCTTTTGATATTATCTGTACTTAAGATGTAAAAACGGAACCAATAAAATTTCATTCCAGTATCTGTCTGTCGCAGACATTTTACTTATAAACTAGGGAATGCGGAAATTTCAAACAAGGCTGAAGTAATAAAGGCTATTGACCAACCTATTTAGACATCAGGATCAGGTGGGAGAAAGTGGCGGGTAAAAGTAATTTTTTTTTTTTTAAAGAAGGCCTAAAAACCTGACCATTAAACCTAAAACCATTGAACCTAAAACCATTTGTTTTAATGAAACATTTTATGCATTTCATATACGCTGGATTCCTACAGATCAAGAATGAATTATAAGTTTTTGAATTATATGCATTCAAAATTTAGTGCTTCTGATGTTAAATTACATTTGGTACTACATTTGTTATCCTGTTGACCAAAAAACTATCGTCAAACTTTAAGATTACATGCTAATAAAGGATGATCATGAATGTTACATTCAATGACATTAAATTGGATACACGTGCTTAAATCGTCATTAAATGATTTTTATTTCAACTTTTCATTTGTATTTTTATCAATATTCGACTAATTATTTGCCTTTTCCTCATTTAAAATAAAAATTATGTATACCGTAAAATACCGTTAATCCGCCCCCCCAAACGAAAAGAAAAATCGTAAATAGTTAGAGGGGGGCGCTTACACGGGATTTTTCCGCGATCGGCCAACAAAATTTACAGGAATGAATCATCATGAAATGAATGAATCGTTGAATGAATCATGAATTTTTATACTTGAAAAAATTTGGTTTTTCTTTTTTTTAAAACGTAAATTCTGTCGAAAAAACGCAGAACAAAGGAGAAATTAGTAAAAAAGCCAAAACAAGCATGAAATCAATTAAAAAATCTTGAAAAAACGCGCATTTCATCAAAGATTCATTATTCATTCTTTTCAAAATGATTCATTCCATTTCGAGAATGGGGAGGGAGGGCGCTTTCTCGGGAATTTTTGAAAATTTCAAATTCTTTATAAAGTGGGGAGGGGGGATTAACGGTATTTTACGGTACATGTATAATTTGGCTATTAGTTTGGTGATTTGTATAATTTGGCGAAATTGGTCAACGGGATAACCAAGTAGTACCTTACATTTTCATATTTTAATAAATATCTTCTGAAATTATACTCCTAAAGTGCAAATTATTTTATATAGCGATAATACTAAAATACCAAAACATAAATATGTTGAAATTCCATTTTTTAAAAATAATTTTATGATATGAATTATGAAATTATTATTTGAGAACCTTATGAACCTACAGTTTTTTAACGGATTTAGATTTATTAAGACCTGCTTTAGGGAAATCTAAAATAAAAAGATTTTCTTCCAAAGAATTTTCAAATCATGCTTAAAAAATGCAAAATGATGGTTTAAGGTGTCATCCGTGATAGAAATGACTGGATATGTTGAAACTTCAGTACCACTTACAAGGAAGGTCTCCATTGGGGGCATACTCAGAATTTTTTGAAAAAAATACGAATTAAACTACTCATGTAGGTAATAAAGGATCAGTGAAAATTAGCGGCGGAATTACATTATTAGATATGTAAAAAAATAAAATAGTTTGGAATAATTGGCGTGAAAAGCTGAAAGCGACGCGGGATTTGGCGAGCAGTGCATTTCCTCGCCAAAAGCAGACGATTTTAACGAATCTGAAAATTGATTTTAATTGACTTCACTGTTAAAAATCTGCAGCATTTACTGCAACATCACTCCATTACTTTTATAGAATATCTCTCTTCTGACCAATGAGAATGCTCCATAGCACGGTGAATTGACCGTTTTGTATAAAAGCGGTGGAGTGACGCTGCAGAAAATGGTACAGATTTTTAGCGGTGTTGTAGCTTGTGCAATATTGCATTTTGTTGCAACGCACTCCACCGCTTGTATATAATATCTCTGTTCCAACCAATGAGAAAGCTCCATTTCACGGTCAAGTAACCGTTTTCTATACAAGCAAGGGAGTGCGTTGCAACAAAATGCAGCAGATTTTTAACAGTGTATTTTTCAATTTGGAACAATTTTAATCAATTTAAATTGCATTTTAAATGGTAAAATATATTAATTTCATTTTGTTATAAGTACATATAAACGTATATGACAAAATTACACTTAAAGTAAAGTAAAAATGCAAAACTAAAATTACTTAAACTAAACTTATTTAAATAAATTGAACATAGAAAGTCTTTTCTTTAAAAAGTATTCGAAGCGTAAAAGCGTATTTTTCAAAATTTCGTTTTTTTGCCAACCGGAGATAAATCGCCAAATAAACGAAATTTTTATTATTTTTTTTAAGGACGTTATGAGGTTCCGCCAAAATTTTTTTTATAAACATATATAACTATATAAGAAGAACACTCTGTAATTTTTTCAGATTTTTCTGAGTATGCCCGTATGAAGACCTTCTTTGTTAGTTACTCCGTTGACCGATTTCACCAAATTATGTTTATTGACATAACTTTTATTTTAAATTTTAAAAAAAATAGTAGAATATTAATAAAAATACAAAAAAATATTTATTAACATTTTAAACAGGTGTATCATATTTAATGTCAATGAGACATTCACAATCATCCATTATTAGCATTAATCTTAGATTTTGTCAACAGGATAACCAAGTAGTACAAAAATTTCTTATGCTATCCAATAATCTGGCAGTCTTCAATGACTGCTTGAGTGGTGCCTAAGATACCTTAATTAAGAAGGGGGGCTCTATCAGTCCACAATCAAGTACCAAGCTACAATTTGGATACAGCCTCTAAAATACACTTGTTTTAAAATAATTAATTTCTCAGGAGCCTATTGTATGAACTGCATGAAAATTTGTTCTTAAGCTAATTGAAGAGTGCTGAATTCATTTATGCAAACAGAATTTGGTATTTCTATTTAAAAAATAAAGTTAGGGTTTGTTTTAATATGCATATCTCCCCTAATTAAATTTTATATACACCATTTAAAATAGACTTTATTTCAAATCATTCGGTATCAATAACTTTCTTCCATGATAATTTGTTGAGAAGTTAACAGAGAGTGTTTACTTTTTTCCATAATTGTACAAATACATAAAAGATATTTTATACATATTAATTAAATTAAAGAAATAATGTCTAACTTTTTGAATAGTATTTAACTTCCGTTCATGAACCTTGCTTTATTTCTTTAAGATCAAATTTTATATTATCTGTTTTCATAATCACTTTCATTTTGGATGTTATAACCTACTTTTTCTTGTTCAATTTCCTCTGTGTTTTTTTATAGTTGTTATTATCACTTATAACACTTAAAAAAAAAAAAAATCATTCTTATCTTTCTAAACTAAATTTAGAAAATAAAATTTAAAATAAATTATTTTTCAGAATTAAAATTACATTTCCTAGTGATATAAATGTATTTTCTTTCTATAATTTAATCATAAAATATAAAGCGTTAGACATATACAAAAGTTAATACAGAAATAGAAAATTTGCCTATCATACAATACTTAGGCAAAGCCTAGTCATACACCAAACTATCCCATCTCAGAAAAGAATTAGTAATAAATAGAATTCTAATATTTATTCATTCCTTTTCATATAGTTCAGTCCCTTATATGTTCCAGAATATAACAGAATATAGCAGAACTTATTTTACTAAAGAGTTCATTAAATTCTAAAAACATTCTTTCATTTTTTTGCAATAGGTCATATTTCAAAAATTTGTCATCTATTAATAAAAAACTTTCATGAGTACAGGTTCACATAAAAGTAAAGAGACGCCAATGCCATGAATGAATTGCGGTGGACCAATTTGAATGAATCATATTAATAAATCAGCGGTAACAGAAATTTCTGCTTCTGACTTTTTACTTACTCACATCTACCAATATTAACATTTGTTTCAAGAACTAAGAAAAATGTCTACTTCAAGTAAAAAAGAAAAGAAAATGGTTGTTGATGTTGCAACAATAACAAAATGGTTATTTATGAAAAATGAATTGATTCTTCACTCAAAATTCTGGAATCCTTCACTTGACTTCACCCTCTAGTGAAGAATTTGACATGTCTCCTCCTACATTACCGTAGCATCCTTATCAGAGGTATTTTACCTAAATTATTCAATGAAACATGCCTCATAAAGGTACATTTTTAATTCACATCAAAATCATGAAATAAGGTCATTTTATTTCAAGTTTAGCCAGACTCAATAACAAAAAAAGTTTGATAAATAGATAAATATATTCGGTAAAAAGATTGTAATTAGCAATATCTTGGGGTTTTTCTTTTTTTCAGAAATAAATTTATTCTTCCGTCATAAAAAAAAAAAAAACATGAATTCAGTAATATTAACAAAAATTACAAATTGAAATAAAAGTGGAATTGATAAAAAAATAAAGTCCAATTTTGTCTCTGTATCTGAACTGAATGTTTCTTTGTTTACATCCATAAATTACCTGCAGAGTCTAAAGAGTTGCAGATTTGAGGAAGTCTGGTTCTATTTTACTTCATATTGTACATAATATATCAAAAATATTTTTATCAAATACAGTCATGGATCGATAATCCACGCACCCATAATCCGAAATTTTCTATAATGCACGTTACTTTACAAATGTAAACAGTTAAGAAAATTTACAAATTTGTGGTCCAAGATTGATTTTTTAAAGCAAATAATAAAAAATTTGACAAAAAAAATAATAAAACAGATATTTTATCAATATAACTCTTATATTTTATACAAATTAAAAAAACAAACTGTATTACAGAACACATGCATATGTAATTACTTTTATTTAAGCACATATATCAATTTTTTAATAAAATGATATATTGAGATAGCATATTAAATTAATTATTACATTTCATATTATACAGATTATAAAATTAAACTGATGTCTAGGAATAATAAAATGACACATATTCCATAACAATCTATAATCTGCAATATTCCATAATCCACACAACCTTTGGTCCCAACTTCTGTGGATTTTAGAACTTTGACTGTACTTCCTTCACACTAGTATAGATATAATGGTCACTGTAATTACATGATTCGTACACATTTCCAGTAAAAAAAAATTACCTGATCTTTCTCAGTAAAAATCCATCTTGTATATTGTTGTAAAACTCAACACAATGGACAATCTTAAATTAGATTTTTTTTTTTTTTAAATGTATGCAATGAAAAAATTTTCATTATTTAATTATTTTCATGTGACGCTAGAGTTCTGTAGCTTTTATACATTTTATATTGGATTAATAATTAATTCAAATTTCTTTCATATACAACCACAATCGAGATGCTGATGGAAAGTTGTACATTAATCACTTCAATAATTGAAAAAAATCTTTGACCTTTTTGCCAAAATTTTTTTAATTGCCTGACCTGTAGGAATCCTGAATGAGTGATGCTGGTATTACGATTAGTACAGTGTATTTTTCTAGAACAGGTGATAAATGAAAATTTTTGCCAAATGTAATGAAACAATAGAAAATATTTTTTATTAGAGTAGCCACAACACTTACTTCTAACATAAATAACATCATGAAGACGATGGAATTTCAAAATTTCAGATTCTTAAAACCCTTGATATATATATTTTTTTAAAGCTATTTTGGGTAAATTTTATAACCTTCATATGTATTATATTATGCGATTAATTACTGTTAGGAACAAATATTTTAAGATTAATCATTTAAAAAATATTCTGATTTAACTTAACTCAATACAGACAAATTCAGTTTGTGAGGAACACAATGATCTAAAATAAAACATTTAAATCAAACTCTTGATCACAATTCAAATGAATTCCTCGTGTTTAACCCAAAAATCGTAACTTGAACTATATTTAAATAAATAGATAAGTGAAAATGTCTGCTAGAAAAAACTTTTTCATAATATTTTAAATGGTCAAATATCAGTGGAAATAAAAGTTGCAATACATGAAATTTTGTTGTTAATATGATCAAGTCATAAGTTGGAGAATTTTTATAAACAGTAAAAGAAGAAACACATCCTACCATTAATTTACTTCAGCAAAGAGGATGGATCACCACGTTTATGTTTTAAAAATTAGCCATTATTAGAATCAGAGGATATGCGTGGAAAATTATATATATCTTTCTTTTAGCAAAGAGACGCTAACGAAATGAATGATACACGGTGGCTGATAGATGGAACGATTCAAAAGTGTTTGATTCATAAGAATCAATACCACTTTTAACGAATCATTATTTTACTGACAGTTCATTCTTTTATTGGCGTCACTCTCTTTTCCGTTGTTTGTAATATTAGGTGACTTTTAAGACATAAATTTATTGTATATTCAACTTCTTGTTAATACTGAGGTATGTTAATTTCTCAGGTTTCTATTCAACTCAATACTTTACAGTTTATTATTTGATAATGATGGCCCGAAATTTAATGTGATGCAACATTCATTTTTGCTGATGTGTCATTTAGTCATTTTCATAATGTTTTCTTCATAACATAGATAATACCGCTTATTATTATGTATTTTTAAATAGTTTAGTTTAACATTATTCAAATTTCAATTTTAAAACAAAAAACTGGTTTCTTTTTTTTTTTTTTTTTTCGTTTACTTTTAAAACATTTTGTTTCTTATAAACTGAATTTGATTGCATTCTGTTCAGTTGAAACTAAATATTTAAATATTTGATCTCATAATGAAGCACTTTTATGCTGTTTATCAGAATTTACACATAAGAACACATACGCTGAAGGGGACTCATCACTCACTTGAAAACACCCTTTTCATAATGTTAATCCAATGGGCAGGTTGTTTTCTAATTTCTAAGTTCAATTTGAATATTTTTATACGCCATTTCTTTTTGAATATTACATTTGCTGGATTACATATTTAATGTAGCTATTTTTTACTGTTTTGATTTTGGTTACAGATTTTTGTTAAAAGTTATTTTCAATTTCAAAACTGAAAGTACCTCATTAAATGTGGCTATTTTTTACTGTTTTGATTTTGGTTATAGATTTTTGTTAAAAGTTATTTTCATTTTCAAAACTGTTCTCAAAACTGAAAGTACCTCTTTAAATGTGAAATCAAAATTTAAAAGTAAAAAATAGCCATATTAAAAATCTAACTCAGCTATCTTATGCAAAAAAAAAAAAAAAAAAAAAAAAAGAAAATCTTAAAAATATTGAAATTTATACGTGAAGTTCTAAAATTACCTGCCCATTGGTTTAACTTTATGCAGTGGGTGTATTCACATGTGTTTCGAGTCCCCTTAAGAAACTATAGATGAATCCTAGAACAAGTGATACACTCATTTGCAGATTTGTGATTAAGTATCATTTTGTGTTTAATGAAATTTCATATTAACAAGGTTCAAATGTATTTGTTCAGGAAAACACAGTGTTGGCAATTATTATTTATTTTTGTAAAATAGCATTATCAAATAAAATGCACATTTTTTTTTTAATAAAAAAGTCACCACAAAAAGGCATTTTGTAAATGAAATGCGTACTACTTGGTTATCCTGTCGACCAAAAAACCATCACCAAGATTAATATGCCAATAATGGATGACCGTGAATGCCACATTTAATGGCATTAGATAAAATAAAACTTTTTAAAACACCATTAAATGATTTTTACTTAGATTTTATTTATATTTTTATTAATATTCTACTAGTTATTTGTTTTACCGTTATTTAAAACAGGGCTGGGTTTTTGCTGTCAGAAAGCGGTTACAACCGGTTTTAACTGGCAGAAACTCATTTTATGACATATTCTGAGACTTTTTTAATAGTATTACATTGCTTATATACATTTTATTCAGGATAAAAACAAATAAAATATTGTAAATAGTTTTAATTAAAAAATAAATAAATTTGTATTAGAATTTGATCATTTTAAACCTTTCATGAAGAACCAGCCATATTATTTGCAGATAATTGAAAATCATGAAAATAATATTAAGGAAATGGCAGTTGTTAGTTGTAAATAAATATTAAGAATTATAAAGAAGTTAAATACTTGTTACAAATGTTAAAATCTATCGCTGTTGCTTTTGATAAAAGTAAAAAAATATGACTCTTCTATTTCAGCTGCTGATAAAATTTGCTTAACTTTATTTAATGATAAAATATCATAGAAACTCACAAATGGAAGATTCAAATCTCATTTAATGCAATGCTACTAGCTTATTTACTTCATCCTAAGTATAAGGGATCAAAATTAAGATTTGAGCACAAAGAAAGGGCAAGAAAATTGCCTTTTGATATTAATTTAAATTTTGTGCCTTATATAATAACCCCTTATAACAAAATCGATTTCTTTCCCAGAAACATATTTCCCCAAGAAAGTCTTAGAAAATGCCTTGCCTTCTGTGGATGGTTGCCTTTAAAAACAAATATCAGTGAAAATGAAAGTTTTTCAAATTTTACATCCTGCCAGCCTCATTACAAGCAAGTAATACTGGCCTTGAAAGATTATTTTCTAACTTTTCTTTAATTACAGAAGAAGATATTTCGTTTAAAAAAAATTGTGTTACTTTTGTGGTACAATTATTTACTTTATGTGTTTTTATGAGAGCAATTTTTCTTTGTATGTAGTAGTAAATTTTTAAGTTATTGCAGTGCATTATTTATTTAAAAATTTTCTAAAAAGTGATGTTAAAAAAGTCATGGAATTTTTTGTAATTTATTTTATTTTATTTTTATTTATTTTTTTAACTTTTAAATAGAAATTCAACTGCAAAATCAATAATACCAATAGTTAAACTTGTACAGCATCTGATTACCATTATGAAAATTTCTGCTTTTCAAATGATAGAAAAGGATTATATAAATAAAGTATATCTATATAATCATTTTGAAACTTTTTGACACTTTGATTAAATTAATAAATAAATAAATAAATTTAAATTGATATTAATTTATTATTATTGTTAATTTAAATTAATTTATAATCTTTATTTTAATTTTTAAAATAAATTCTTTATATATTAAATACATGTGTGAATTATGAATTATGCAGATTAAAGTTCTTATCAGTATCATTCCTTAGTTTTTGCCGTTTACTGGAAGAAACTAGTTTCTGCCATGCCGGTTTAAACCGGTTATTACCGCTGGTTTTAATCACCCTGTAGGAAATTTGCCAGCCCTGATTTAAAATGAAAATTACTTCAATATGTGTAATTTGGCTATTAGTTTGGCGATTTGTACAATTTGGCAAAATGGGTTAACGGGATAACCAAGTAGTACCATAAAATGTTATGATTTTGGTTTAAATATCTTGCCATGGTGACCACCTTGATGTCTTATTATTGTGCAATGTACTACCAACCCCCAACTGCCATCCGAGGCAAATATGTTTGAGATGGAGGTAGGGACGATCGTTAGTTTCTTCGCCCCACCTGTCCACTAACTGTTTTTCAGTGTTTTTAATTTTTCTAATTTCTCTTTTAAACTTGTCAGGTTTCAATTTCTCTCATTTTTTTTCCCTTTTTTACAGTCAAAGTTGTATAATCCGCACACGTTGGGGTCAAAGGTTGTGCAGATTATGGAATATTGTAGATTATAGATTATTAGGAATTATACATTGTTTTACTATACCTAGATAGCATTTTAATTCTGTAATCAGTATAATATAAAAATGCAAATATGTGAAATCTAATATGAATTAATTTAATAGGCTATCTCAAAATATGCCTTTTTAAAGTTATTTTATAAGAGAAATTGGTATGTGTGTATTTAAGAAAAACTATATATGTTCCATAATATAGTTAGTTTTTTATTGTTAATAAAATATAAGAGTTATATTTAAAAAAAATAGATGTTTTATTATGTTTTTTTTCCAATTTTTTTTATTTTTAAAAATCATTTTTGGATCACAAAGTCGTTAATTATTTTAACTGTTTATTTAATTATTTACATTAGTAATGTGAATTATGGGTGCATGGATTATTAATCCTTGACTGTACTTGGTTATCCCATCGACCGATTTTGCCTAATTACACAAATTAAGAAACATTTTAAAAGACGGAAGGAGAATTAAACTAGCACAAGATAAATAAAAATACATAAAATATCGAAATAAAAATTGCTTGGTGATGTAACAAACACATGTCACGTGTTTAATCTCAAAGGAACGTGGCATTCACGATTAACCATTATTGGCATTTAATCTCATAGTTTGGTGATAGTTGTTTGGTTGACAGGATAACCAAGTAGTACCACATATGTGTATATTTTGAATGAATCACAGAAGGAAATGACTCAATACCAAAGCGTCTTGTTTTGCAATGTTGCTTTCAATTCGATTTCAGAAATGGTTTTAAACTGTGCAAAGAAGTTTTGAATCTTTCATAGAAATTTTTGTTAAACAAAAAGGATAACAGGTAAAAAACATTTGTATTTGGACACATAAGTTTTCTCATACTCATCTCAATTCAAAATTAAGCCTAACATGGCTCCATTTTATCAAAATCTGTTAAAACGGATGGATTTGCTGTTCGATGTATTTTATTATATAGTAGACTCCCTGAAATCAGGGCCGTAGCTAGAAGTGAACAATAGGGGGGGGGGGGCTCATAATTTTTTTTCTCTCTCTCTGACGCAGAAAAATAAATTAGTGCATAGTCACACTGTAGGTATTATGTTTCTTATTTAACTGTTGTAATAAATTCATTTTATGTTAAGAAAAATATATAATGATGAAAATTTTGAGTGTATAACTGGTGCAAAATTAAACATCATGTTAGCTTTATTTGTACAAATAGGATTAACGAGTGATGAAACACTTATTTTAATTATAATTTAATAATTCTACAAAACTGTGAAACGGTCTCAAAACAAAATTAGATTTTTTAACAGAATTTCATTTGAATTTTCAGAACAGAAATTTATTTAGTGACCTTGAAATCTTATCCAGGGGGGCTCAAAATATTTTAGAGGGGCTAAGCTGCCCATAGCCCCCCCCCCCCCCCTTTAGCTGCCTTAGCCCTGCCTCAAATCTGCATCCCTAAAATGTGCAAGTAATTTATAGATATAAACAATGAAATTTTCATTTCAGACGTAGGAGCAAAGTTGTAATTTTCTTTACTTTTTCTTCATCCCATATGTACTTCATACTAATACTATAAATGAATTTCTTTCTTTTTTTATGAAAATAGCATATGTAATTGTTTTAAATCAAACTATTGTTAATAACAGGAGTAATCACAATCTTTTGACCAAATATATTTATGTACCCTATTAATCAAGCTTTTTTGTTTTTTATTACAAGGATTTTAATGTAAATTAATAGAGAGTACTTTTCATAAAAAAAGTGTCATAGAATAAATCGAAGAAAGTATATTGCATTTTTTATGCAAATTCATTATACATGATTAATTTTATTTACTTGACCTTTACTAATTATATTTCAATCAATTTTAAGTTATCTTATTTTTATCTTTTTAGTTTATTATTATACTTAATTATTTTAATATTTTACTACATTATAATCATTCATTATAATTTTGATTGCCTTTTTAAATTCAAATTGCTGAGAAAAAAAACATAAACTAAGCAAAGACCAGAAATCTGCAAAATTCTAAAATCTGCACAACCTCTGGTCCAAAGCTGTGTAGATTTGAGGAAGTCTACTATACTAAAATAATTAAGTAAAGTAATAATAAACTAAAATGATAAAAAAAAAGATATTTTGTAAGATGATTAAATTGTTGAAAAAGCATGAGTTCAATAATATTATTGAGAATTACATATTAAAATATGGACAGAAAATTTCAAATTAAAAAAGTTCTATAATTTTGTCATTGTATCTAAACTCAAAGTTTTGGTGTTTACATTTGTGCTGATGTGTGAATTTTAGGGTTGGGGATTTTAGCTGCTGTTTTATATTTGACAACAATGAGGGAAAAAATGCATTTTTTGATGATATGAATAAAAATTTACAAAAAAAATCCCTCTTTAAAACAGTCATATTTAAATGGTTATGCATAGTTTTTGATTCTATAATATTATTTAAAACGAGCTACAGTCGGCTCTCGTTAATTCGAACTCACCGGGACCACAAAAAATGTTCAAATTATCCGAAGTTCGAATTATGGAAAGCATGAAATGAGAACATGCTTAATATGGTATTATTGCAAAGGAATTAATGTTATAGTGTTTTTTTTTTAATTTTTTATGTCTGTTATAATCAGAATATGACTTAATATTAAATTAGAATGTATAAATACATAAACGAATTAGAAGATTTGAAACAAGCACAATGGAAGAAAAATCTGAAGCGTCACTGATGGACGGATGAGGCATTTAAAAAGTGGATATTAAATGCATGGGATAATATGTGTACTCGTTCGGAACAATTTTCACAAAAATCAAAGAAAGAAAGTTATTCAAATGATCTGAAATCCGTGAGAAAGAAAGGAAGAATGAAAAATCGGAATTATTGTCAGTTTGAATTAAACGATGTCAAGAGAAAATGAGTTCGAATTAATGAAAAAGTTTAACGTTATTCTACCATTGAAAATTTCTCCACTTAATGTTTAGTTCGAATTAACGAGAGTCAACTGTATTTTATGCCTTAAACATAAATAGTGCTCCCATAAACACTTTCAGTTTAATAATAGAAAATTTCTCTATAAAACTGAAAATGTTCATCTCTTTATATGCAATAATTTCCTTAATATAAGACAAGAAATATCTTCATCTAAAATAATTTCATTTACGTTAGTGACAGCAGTGGCTAATATCTCTCTCTCTTTTAAAAAAAGGTACTATTTAGTTATCCCATCTACCAAAAAATGATCGCCAAACAATAAGATTAAATGTTAATAATGAATGATCATGAATGTCACATTTAATGACATTAAGTATGATATGCGTGTTTGAAACGTTATTAAATTATTTTTATTTCGACTTTTTATTTGTATTTTTTTAATATTCTACTTTTTTTTTTTTTTTTTTTTTTTTTTTTGTGTTATTTAAAATAAAAAATATGGCAATATGTATAATTTGGCTATTTTGTGAAATTGGTCGACTGGATAATCAAGTAGTACAAAAAAAACTAACATTTTTATCAAAGTTTGAATAGAATTATATGCAATAATGACATGCAAATTTAATTTAATCATCTTCAAATATTTTAGTTGAACTGCATTATATTTAGGATCTTTAATTGTTTGATGTTCAGAGAATTGGTGTCAGATGAGATACATCATAATTTCAACAGTCATTTAAACCAAATATGGTGTCACGGAAAGAAAAAATTTATTTTTCATCTATATTCTGAAGCTTTTAATATTAATTTTATTAAATAAGAAATTAATTTACAAAGAATTGGTCTTACAACAAAAATCAAACAAATCCTACAAACTAACTAAAAGGACTTAAATAAAACTTATTTTCAATAAATTTATATCTGGCCATCCCTATAAAATGTTAAAGTTTCACTGAAATAATGAAAGATACCACATAATTATTAAAAAAAAGAAAAAAATATGTTGTGCTATAAAGAAAAAATGAGCCAAAATCAATAAGTCAAAAGAGATCAAAATATGGATAACAACCCTTTCCAACATATTCTAATAATTATATAGATAAGAAATAATTCATTTTTATATGCAAGGCAAGAAAAATTAAAAGTCAATGGATATAAGCTGAGCTCTTAAAAAACTGATAAAATTCACTTAAAGGTTTGCAAAAAAGTATTAATAATACTCCTTTTAAATATACTATTAAATATTATTTTAAATTGTTAAAGTGAAGCGTGTAAAAATAATCTTGAATGAAATCAAAGCATCCGGAATTGTTTTATTTTTTAAATATATCTACAAGTCTATATTTTCAAGAGAAAATTTGTTAATTTATGTTGATTTTGATTTGATTAGACATTGCTTTGAGGGCTGCAGCAGCTATTGTGTTTTCCTCGAATGATCCATTTTACACAAAGTATTTTTTTGATAATAAAACAACAAATTTCCTTCATTTACGTTATTTACTGAGAGTCAGCATCAATAAAATATTTAAAATCTAAAGTAATCAATTCACGGAAAAAAGCTTTTAATGAAAATCGATTCATGAAAAGTTACTCAATAATCGAATTAATCTCAGATAATGAATGATTGATAACTCAGTTAATCAATTATTAAAATTGTTCATCAGGAATAACAGGTTAATCTCCATTCAAAATTATTTCTGTTCTAGATACTACATTTCTGATGAGGACGCTGCTGTAATGTACGATGATACATGTCACATTTTTCACTAGAGTGTAAATTCAAATACCATATTCCAGAGTTGTGATAAATGAATCAATTCATTTTTCATAAATAAACGTTTTGTTTTGTTTTTACAATTGAAAGGGATACTTTTCTTAATTCTTGAAACAAATGTTAATATTGGTAGATAAAGTGAAAAGTCAAAAGCTAAATTTTCTGTTGCAGCTGATTTATTGATATGATTCATTCCTCATTCAAACTCAGCCACCGTGATTCATTCATGTCGTTGGCGTCTTCTTGCTTTTATGTGAAATTGGACGATATGAAAGTTCTCAGCAAATAGACAGCAAATTTTTGAAATATAATGATTTATAACAATAAAATGAAAGAACGTTTTTAGAAGATAATGAACTCTTTACTAAAATAAGTTAATGGTAAGATACGTTTCATTTGCTTACTCTTCTACGAAAATTTCTGTATTTTGTAATAAAAGTGTTCTAAACTGTTAATAATTATTAACTGGGAAAACTGTTAATTTTAGTTCAGACTTGTTCTAGATCATCTAAAGAACTGATCTACATAAAAAGGAAAGAATAAATTTTAGAATTCCGTTTATTATCATTTGTTTTCTGAGATGGGATAATTTGGGGTATGGTTAAGAGGCCTAAGTATTGTATGATGGATAAATTTTCGATTTCTGTATGAACTTTGGTATATTTTTAATTAGTTATATTTCATAATAAAATGATGAAAAAAATATATTTATAACACTAGAAAGTGTAATTTTAACATTGTAAAACAATTTATTTTACATTTTGTTTCTAAATGTAGTTTAGACGGAGAAGAATGATAAAAAAGAAAGTGTTATACGCAATAATAACATATATAAAAAACGCAGAGGAAATCGAACAAAAAAAAAAAAATCTCAAAAAAAAGAAAGTTATAACAACCAAAAGGCACAGTACTTATGAAAACAGATAATATAAAATTCGATTTTGAAGAAATAAAGCAAGGTTCATGAATAGTAATTAAGTACTGTTTAAAAAATTGGACATTATTTCTTTAATTTAAATAATATGTAAAATATATTATTTGAAAAAAAAAGTAAACACTGTGTACTATATATTTTTTTATTTGTAATTTTCTCAATAATATTCTATACATGTTTTTTTTTCAAGAAGGAATAATATTTTTTTTTTTTTTTTTGAATAAATTTAAGATATTGCTGATATTACTGGTAATCACAATCTTCTTACCAAATATATTTATGCATTAATCAAGATTTTTTTTTTGGTTATTAAACCTTCTAAACTTTAAAAAAAAAAATCCTTATTTTATGATTTTGATGTGAATTAGTAATGTACTTTTATGAGGCAAGTTTTGTTGAATAATTTTGGAAAAATACATTTAATCTTTATAATGAATATTTAATCATACACTATTGATTATTAACTTGACATTTGCTATTAGTTCTTTAATCATTTTAAAAATTATCTAAGTTTTTATTATTTTAGTTTATCACTTATTTTAATATTTTATTCTATTGTAAGTATTCATTATAATCTACTGCACTATTAATTGCACTCAAATTACTGTTTAAAAAATGTAAACAATGAACAGAAATCTGCAAAATTTTAAAATCCACACAACCTCCGGTCCCAAGCTGTACGGATTTGAGGAAGTCTACTGTATAATGATTTAAAATAAAATCTACATTTAAAAGATGTATTTAAAATTTACTCAGGGGGGCATCTACACATTAAAATAAACTCTAATTTTATTTTTTCTATAGAAGCACCAAATTCTGAAAGAGTAAATAAACTCAACACCCTTCAATTATCCTAAAAACAAGTTTTCATGATATTCATACGATAGGTTTCTGAGAAATTAATAATTTTAAAATTAGCATATTTTAGCGACTGTATCCAAATTGATGCTCAATACTCGATTGTCGACCAATAAAGCCCCTTTCTTACTCAAGGCATCTTAGGCACCTCTCAAGCAGTCACTGAAGACTGCCAGATTATGGGATAGCATAAGAAATTTTGGTACTACTTGGTTATCCTGTCGACCAAAAAACTATCACCACACTTACAAACAAATGTATTAAATGACAATAGTGGATGATCGTGAATGTCTTATTCAATGACATTAAAAATTTTTATTTGTATTTTTATTAATATTCTACTTTTTTTTGTTGTTGTTATTCAAAATAAGTTATGTCAATAAATATAATTTGACTATTAATTTGCCGATTTGTATAATTTGGTAAAATTGGTCAATGGTATTACTAAGTAGTACCAAAGTTCCAACATATCCAGTCATTTCAATCATGGATGACACCTTAAATCATCATTTTCCATTTTTTAAAGCATAATTTGAAAATTATTTGGAAGAAAATCTTTTTATTTTGGATTTCCCTAAAACAGGTCTTAATAAATCTAAATTAATTTAAAAACTGTGGGTTGCAATTCATCATGTTTTCAAATATTAATTGCATAATTCATATCATAAAATTATAAAAAATGAAAATTTAACATATTTATGTTTTGGTGTTTTATTATTAAGGCTATATAAAAAAAAATTAGCACATTAGGAGCATAATTTCAGAAGATATTAATTAAAATATGAAAATGTAATTTAACATCAGCAGCGCTAAATGCATCAAATGTTTCATTAAAATAAATGTAATAGTCTGGTTTTTAAGCCTTCTCAAAATATATATATATGTGACGATTTAAAAGTTAGGAGCCAGAGACATCAACGCCGGGTTTCCCTTTCACCGCAGAGAAGTCATGGCCACCGAGGAAAATAAATAAATAGATGTAGAGAATCCAAATAATTACTCATTGGCTGCTGTAAGTTCATTTATTTAATCCGTAATCATGAGAAAGGGAAAAGCTCCTTTTGTAAACTGTCTTTTACCGAAACATTCCATCATTATTTCAGCGAGCCGTACTCATCGAAGAAAAAACCCAAGAATCCTCCTTCTCAACCCGAGGCTTCCCCCTTTAAAACTCAAAAGAAAATTCTAGAACATTCTGTAACCTCAAACCATCATTCTTTTATGTAAACAGAATTCTTGTCCAGCTTAGGGTGGACCTTAAATGCCATGATTTTTTTAAATTATTATTTTTACAAGTCTCACCCCCCTATTTTGTTCCTTTTGATACAAAAACATTATGTAAAAAGTTTGAGCAACAAATTCAAATATTTAGAGGTAGCTCAACTGACTTGAAATTTATAAAATTAGGAAAAAATTCAGAATATTAGCTACACAAATAAGTAAGCACTTTAAATGTTTTAATTATTTAATTGTGACAATCTATTTAATTTACAGCACAATTATTAGGTTTTCATCTTACATTAAAATTTTATTGCATTTGTGCAGGTTTAGAGAGACACATTTTTCTGCTATCTGGGTACATTTTACGATGATCTTCAACAACTTGTAGTAAAATTGTAGTTGTATTTCATCATGAGTTATCAATCCATTGTATTCTTGAATAAGTGCAACTGCACGTTCGGCATGGTCATTTACTACTTGTAGAGATTTTATTACCTCTTTTTGCCTGTTTATAGTCTTCTCTTAACTCCCACAATTCAGGATCTACTGCAAGAAATCCATCCGATAGTTCCGACAATTGAAACAACATCATTGACTTAGCTGTGAAAAAAATCTTCCAATCTTTTATTCTTAAATGAATGTAGAGCAACACTGACTCGTTTGGAATAAATTTGAGCTTGTTTTTTAGAATAAGTTTCATTCTGTAATGCAATAACCATGCGTCTTTTAGTTAATAAACTCACAGAGCTTTCAAATAAAGCTAAACTAACAAGTCCTTCTGACAAATACCACAAGTGAATAGCAAATTTACGTGATGATGACTTGAAAACTGTTGAATGTATTGATGAGTAGTCAAGTAGTGATTTGAGCAACAACAGATCATTATATAGGGCACATGAAGCTTGAGGTGCAGTGATCCAAGCTTTCAAGTATACACGGACTGTAAAAACACACATATCACGTATACCTTCTTCCTCTGTTACAGTCAATTTAAACTGAGCCTTGAACATCCAGATCTTTAGACAATATATTACTTTGGACATCCAACGGGCATGGTGCATTGCACCTGGTGACATAATACTGATTCTCCTTTCTGGGACAGCACCTAGAAATATAATTACAAGTTCTAAAAATTCCTTATAATCACCTCTTAGCTTTGTTTCTCTTTGTTCTTCTAGGTACTTCTTTCCATAGTTGATAGTCTCTTGCTTAATATCTTCTACTAGATTTGCAACATCATCAAATGAAATTCCAATTTCGTACTTGTCTCTATCAATTAAGCTCTAATATTTCTGAAAGCATTTAAATAATGCAATTTTAGGTGAAGATTTGACTCCCATGCATACATCAAATACAGTACTAATTATCAGCTCCATAATGTGATGTCTGCAAGCAAATGATAAGAGCTCTTTTTTCAATTTATCTTCTAAAAGAACACATGCACCAGAATTATAACCAGTGTTTGAGCTGGTAGTGTCAAAGCACTTTGCACGTATATTACCTGCTATACCCCAGTCTTCAATGGCTTCAAAGACTGCTATTTGCTAAATGCAGTTTATTGTTTTAAATATTATTGTGCATAGTACTGCCATCTATGAATAAAAATTTAAAGATAAATGCATTTTAAAATATTTTTGAAGATAGAATTTATTTTCTATGACATAGCATGCGAGTACGCATATGTTTATCATTGCTCATACATTAGAAACTTCTACATCATTGAGCTACCTCTAAATATTGTTCAATTGGACTAATATTTTACCAGAATTATTTTTTCATAAAAAGGAACAAATTTAGAGGGTGAGAAGATTACATTTTGAAACTTGGAAAATAAGGTCCACCCTAGTCCAGCTACGAGACTATTTTCCACAGACGATAAATTTATTTTTAAAAAAATATTATTTAGCCAATTTATAATCGACTCAGAATTTCTTAGGCAGACGATTTTTATAAATGATTAATTTTAAGAGAAAAATAAAAGAAATGAATTTATTAATATGCACACATCAAAGGTTGACGGAGGAAAAATAAATAAATAGATAAAATAAAATAATGATATTTTTTTAAAGGTATGGTTTTGGAATAAATTTAATAAGACTTTCTTAAAAAGGGTTGATAAAAACATAGAAAATGAATTTTATTTGGAATATTAAGAAATAAAAATATTAAGAAATAAGAAATAATAAATTTAATTAAGAATATTTTTAATTTAGAGCCATCTTTTTAAATTTACGCATACTGGAATAATGTTTTTTAAGGCAAGTTAAGAATTTATATCATCTGCATAAAGATTAACAGATTAGATCTAGAAACAAGATTTCAATTTAATAATTTGAAGTAAGTACGAAACATTATTATAAGAAAATTAAGATAGTATAAAGGTTAGTTTTGGCGAAAGAAATTTAAATTTGTAATATATATATATATAAATTGGTTTTTAGGCCCACTTGATCTTGTTGTATGAAAAGGTGGGTTAATAGCCTTTATTATTTCAGCCTTGTTTGAACTTTGTTTAGTTTATAATAAAAAATGTCTATGACAGACAGACATAAGAATGATCTTTTAATGGTTCCATTTTTATTTTTTAAGTGCAGATAATATCATAAGAATTTATCTGACTGGTTTTCTGTTTATAACTCTCATTATATACTTAATCTCCATTTGTTTGTATATAAATGCATATTATATACGCACACATAAATAAATTATTATATACTTAAATGTTTTTATTATTTTATATATTTATTATGCAGGTGAAATTCGAAGATAATTTTATATTGCAAATGTTTAGATGTGTATATAATATTGCAACACAGTAAAACGTGTAAAAGGGGGATCTTTTTATAACAATCTAAAATTTCCTGTTTCAAATGGAAGAATTTCAAAGTACCAACGAAACAAACAAAAGACCGTATTTAGCCAGAGTATCGTAAAAATATAAATGATTACACTTGTTTTAATGGAAGTCAAAATAGCTTTTTTCCCCATCTCCTTGCAATCACATCTTGACAAGATTGGCTGTGTTTTTGCTTGGGTAAGTATTTCGAGAAAATTTAAGTATAACTTTACTTCATTTCTTAATTTCGAAAAATAGTATGCATAAATGAAGTTTGATTTATCTAAATAACTGTAGCTAGTAATACAACGAAATTACACAATGATATACCAAAGATTTTACAATTACTATGATCTAAAAAACTTAACCCATACTGAAAAGCTAAATGTATTTTAGTCAAGCTTCGCACAGTATAAACATTTGCTTACATTAAAGTTGGGATTACCTTAAAATTCCGTTAATCCGCCCTTCCCGATCAAACGCTCCCTCCCCACTTTATAAAAAATTTGAAATTTTCAAAAAACCCCGAGAAAGCGTCCTCCTTCTCAAAAAAATCGCTGAAAACGGATCGCTGGAGAACGGTTGAATCATGATGAAATGAATGAATCTTTCATGAAATATGCGTTTTTTCGAGATTTTTTAATTGATTTCATGCTTTTTTGGCCCTTTTTTTTACAAATTTCACCTTTTTTCTGCATTTTTTCGACAGAATTTATGTTTTTAAAAAAACGCAAATTTTTTCAAGTATTGCTTCAAGTATCAAAATTCATGATTTATTCAAAGAATCACGATTCATTCATTTTATCATGATTCATCCTTGCAAATTTTGTGAAACGATCGCGGAAAAATCCCGCGTAAGCGCCCCCCTCTAATTATTTTATGATTTTTCGTCACGTTTGGGGGGCGGATTAACGGTATTTTACGGTAAATTATTAAGTTTAATCCTAAAACTACCAAAAATATTGCTCAATTTTTATTACAATGTTCTACATCAGAAGAGAAATAGCTCGGGTAACTTTAAGAATTTAGGTATATCCATTTCATTTCTCAATTAAAAAAAGTAGCATGTATAAAATATAGTAAGATTATCTCCATAATTGTAGCTAGTAATACAACGAAGTTACATGATGATATACCAAATGTTTTACTGACACTATGATCCAAACAACTCAGTTCATACTGAAGAGTTAAATATAGTTTAGTTAAGTTTTGTACAACATAAACATTTGCTTGCATAAGAATTAAGATTAAATAGTTAAGTTTAACCCTAGAATTACCAAAAATGTTATTCTAGTCTTATTAAAATATTCCACATCAAAATATTTATTTTAAACTAGTTAATTTATTTTTGGTTGGTTAATAAATTTAGTTTTTTTAAAGAAATTTCTGATTTATATTTAACTGTTAGCTGGTTAATATTTAAGAAAAACCCTTTCTAATTTAGCTAAAGAAACTAGAATAGTAACAAGAATATATAAAACATAAAAAATATAAGATATACTAGAATATAAAGAATATAACAAGCACAAACAACAAATATAGTTTATGTTGGAAAAAATAGTGTAGTTAGAATTGTGTAAAACAGCCATAACTTTTCTGGGTTTCATGTTTTGCCGTTTTTGATACCCTGTTTGGCTTCAACAGTTTCTCCTGATACCTGGTTGTGAACTTCAAGGATGCTAAATTATTTAAACAATTTTTCTTGTAATTGAGTAACATTTTTTAGAAATATTGGGTTGCGTAAAAGATGATATTGGGTTCTGTTATTTTACTTCAAAAGCAATTTATATTAGATGGTTCGAAACAGTTTTAGAGCGTACTCAAAATTCAGTGGTTAGTATGTAAAATACGTTCCATTTAAGCTTTGGATTTCTCACTGCTAAAAAACAAAACCTCATCCCCAGCTTCTTCATGCACAAATCTCCTTTTATCCGTGAATTTTCTATAAGTATTATGAACCCTTTCGGGTCTGGTGTACTATTAATAGTGCATAACTTTTAATGGAGTATTATTCCGTTTTAAGAAATACTTTTGCTACCATTTACATGCAGTAATGTTAGTATATGTCTATGCATTTATTATATGACATCATTTATTTAAGACATTTAGTAATAATAATTATTATTATTTTCTTCATTCTCTTTTCGCTGTTTGCGATTTTTTTTTTAAATATTTATTTTACTCTGTAAATTGAAAATAAATATTACTTTCCCGAAATAATCATGTGTAAAAAAGCTAAAAAAGTATTAGACAGTTGTAATATCAGTTAAATCTTAATGTAATGCAATATTTTCTAAACATCTCCACAAATTCTTCCTCAGCTTACTGTTATATGGATGTCAATTGAATGGTATGCACAACACTCGTTATTTCTAAGACAGTGAAATATTCTTTGAATAATAATTAATCTATTTGCATAGCTAGTGTTAATGTTATTAACCTAAAAGTAATTTTTTCTAAAAATTGAAAAAACAAAATCGCATTCGAAAGGGTAAACTGGTAATTCACAAGTCACAATTGTGGTCATTTCAGATGACTGAGACATTTTTCTGTGGGAGAGATTTTTGCAATTCTGAAAAGAGCACTTTGAAATTCCAGAGGGATGTAGCAATTCTAGGTGATTCATAAGTATAAAATCCCAAATGTTCTGGAGAGATACACTGCTCAAAACAATTAAAGGATATTGCAGTTTTAGGTGGATTTTGTATCTGGGAAACTTTTTAGCTGATTGATGCTGATCGACAGACATAGTAGGATTTTTGAGAATAAATTACACATGTTTGGCAGAAAAAAATGCATTTTATTGCGCATTTGTGTACAAAAGGAAAAAAAACACAATTTGTGCATATCAGAAAGAAAGAATAAGAAAAGGTGTTTTCTTCAAAGAAAATCATTTTTAGTAGGGGGTATGGTTTCCACGGGCTGCCAGCAACGTTGAACACCTTTGAAGCATGGACTCAATGAGGCTATTAATGACGAGTTGGGGTATTCTGCCCCACTTTTCCAGAAGAACTCTTTCCAGTTCTTGGAGAGTTTGTGGGGGTTGTTGGCGGCCAGAAACTCGTCTTCCTAGAGCGTCCCAAACGTGCTCGATTGGATTCATGTCTGGAGAACACGCAGGCCATTCCATTCGAACGATTCCTTCCTCGAAAAGGAAATCCTCCACCAGGTTTGCACGATGTGGCCTGCAGTTATCGTCCATTAAAATTAAGTTATCTCCGATTGCTGCAGCGTAAGGGACTACAATAGGTCTGAGGATCTCATCCCGATATCGGCGACCAGTCAGAGCTCCATCTCGAATGATGTAGAGGTCAGTGCGCCCGTCGATGGAGATGCCACCATACACCAACACTCCTCCACCCCCAAATCTGACACTTTCGTGCACGAAAACAGGATTATTCCTACTGCCACGGTCCCTCCAGATGAAAATACGGCTATTATCCGGACCCACAGAAAAGCGGGACTCGTCAGAAAACAGAATATTGCTCCATTCATTTCTCCTCCAGTTGACATGCTCGGTTACCCACTCCCTGCGGTCGCGACGATGCCTTGATGTTAATCTAACACATACCATTGGTCGGCGAGCATACAGACCTACAGCATGGAGCCGGTTTCGGACAGTCTGAGTTGAAATCGTGGTGCCTGTAGCCGAGCGAAGGTGTTGGAGAAGAGTAGCGTTCATGTTTCGGTGTCTCCGAGCTGTTAACGCTAAATACCGATCTTCATTGGGCCTTGTTGCCCGTCTACGACCTTGCCCTGGTCTTCGGCCTGCACATCCACTCGCCAAAAAACTGTTCCAGATCCTAGAAATGACACTTCGTGACACTCCAATGGCTTGCGCTACTTCGGCTTGAGTTTGGCCCCCTTCTAACCTACCAACAATTCTCCAAGCTTCTGAATCTGTCAAATGACTTCGCTGAGACATCGTACTCGTCGAAACAAAGCAATCACTAAATGCCGATCATCCTTGTCTTCATTCTCTTTTATGCAGTTGAAAGTCAAATTTCATTCGCTGCCGCTGAAGCAACGTTCTTGACGTCAAACTCAAAATTTGCATACTCCACAGTTTGAAAACCAGAAAAATTTGCATTTGTGATTCTCTTCTTCTATTTTCGGCAAAAAAAATTTCGTTTATATCTTTATTTTATATAAAACTTCAAATATCCTTTAATTGTTTTGAGCAGTGTATTTCGATGCTTCGAGGGATGCACCCCTTAAATTTGACGCTAATCAGCGTAAAAACCATTTCCGATGTTTTTCGTTACATTTTGAATTCGTACAAATGAGAATTTTTCTGTAGTCACCTAGCTGCATTTATGAATAAATGCAAAATTACAATACTAAATAAATATATAAAAAATCTGCCCTTCAAAATCCATTAAATTATTTTAAAAATGTCTCTGGTAGAAAAAACTAATGAAAAAATTTGCCATTATTTTGTAAAAACCCAGGTAAACTTCAAAACCTTCCAATATCTCTCTGCTCTTTCCCTAAATGTCATCGAGACTTGAAATAAAAGAATTCCTACGAGAAAAATGCATTGATCTGTGGAAACATTCTTCAGATACATCGTGAGATCTCTCTACATCGAATAGCCAACCTTGACAAGGAATCTGTATGATTTAAAGAAATATGTACGTCAAAGTTTTCTGTCGCAAGAAATTCTTCTCTTTTTGAATTTGTCAACAAACCTTTAAGCTCTAGTTTCTTATTTCTTGCTCAGTGATTGACCAAAAACTGTTTTATAGCTGAAAAGACATCATCAGCATGTTTTAGAACAGAAGATAGTAAATCATAGTCAGATTTCTTAAGGTACTTTAAAATTGAGTATAAAAGTTCACAAATAAAGATTTCAAAAATAGAGTACTTTTATTAATTCCGGGTAGCACATTACGTTTTAATGTTACAGTAGACTCCCTCAAGTCCACACATCTTGTACCAGAGGTTGCGCAGATTTTAGAATTTTGCTGATTTCTGGTGATTGCTTTGTTTACATTTTTAAACAGTCATTTGAATGCAATTAATAATCCAATCGAAACCATAATGAATGCTTACAATAGTATAATAAAATATTAAAAAAGTAATAAATTAAAATAGTAAAAATTTAGATAATTTTTAATACGATTAAAATGTTAAAAAGCATTGGTCAAGCTAATTATCAATAATGTATGATTCAACTAGCTGTTACCTGTGACTTCGTTCACATAACATTTAAAGAAGAATTAATTGATCAATAAAGCAAAAAAAATTCGTTGATTAAAAGCATGTGTAATTAAATTTTTATCGTGATTTATAGTAAAAAACTTCTGATGATCTCTATTTGCCGATTTTTTTGCTGGATGATATTTTTCTTTAAGCGATTTATACAAATAGATAGAAAAATTCTTGAATACTTTTGTTCAGCCCTGTAGTTTGCCTAGTAAGTTTAATACACGAGAGCATTTTTCTAAAATTTAGTTCAAACAAAAATATTTCTTATTACTACTTAAATTACATTTTCAGAATTTATCTTCCAAAGACAACCATGTATCCAGTTCTTTGCGTGATCCTGTACATCATTTTATTTATATACTACAAACATTTCTTAGTTTACTGAATGAAGTTCAAAATAAAAATGCATATTTTATTTAAAAACAACCTTTAAGTAAATTTCTCTCTTATTCAGTAACCTTTCCGAGATCTTTTGTGTAACCCTGTATATCTAACTTGAGCAACTATTAGCATTTATACACATCATTTAATATGCATATATTTAGTGAAACTTAAAAGCACATACCATAATTAAAAATGCATTTCATCCATGCAACAATCATCTTCCATTATATACAATACCTCGGATAGATTATATACTATTTGAAATCTTTTTTGTGTCCCTGAAAATGCCCCCACTTCGTATTATGCATGAAATAAACCGCATTAAGACTCAGCAACGGATAGTAATTTGATTATACATGAAATCGATTACTATAAATGAAATATGTCGCAAACTGTTCCTCCCTTTATTATTATGCAATGGAATTCTTCTGTGTGTCTCTGTAAATGAATAATAAGTGTCCTTTTCACTACATACTTTACAAAACTCATATTTTTGTGCACTTTGTAGATGCATATAAAATTTGAATGTGTTTCACAGGTGTAACATCGTTAAAATTCAATTGAAACGATTTTTCCACATAATGCTGTAATGTAAGGAATTTTTTTTTACTATGCCTGTAAATAAGCTAATCATGAAAGAAACTTCATTTTCAATAGGTATTTGTGCTAAGGTAAACGTTAATAACGTCCAAAAATTTCATGGCAATCCGAGAATATTTACGAAAGTTGGAAAGCGACCAGACCATCAGACAAACCGAAAGCATAATAATTTTTTAATTTGTTGGAAAGTGTTAAAAAATAGAGTCAAAAATATATTAATCAATAGTTTTATTTTTCCTCTTTTCCCCACAAAAATTTCTTCCATTAATAATTATGAGTTTTGAATAAAATTTTTCATTTGTATGTAACTTATAACTTATTAATTAGTATAAGCAAAAAATATTGCTCATTCATTTTAAATATGATTAATAATGATTTATCTAGCTCCATTAGCTACTGATATTCATACCCCTTGTATTTTTAACGACTACTATTAAGTACCTGTTTTATTTCAACTATGATGTCACATTTTTCCAAGTGGAATATTTTGTTAAAAATATTATTCTGCTTCATTCTTTTTACTTATAATTTATGTCGGTATTTTTGACACAAAAATTCACATTAACTAAAGAAATATCCTTGTTAAATATATTATAAAAATGCATATTTTTTTGTTTCAAATATGACGTCATATTTATTTTCTTTTAATTTTTTTTTTCGCATGGAAATTGCTCAGTTGAAAATTTATTGCCGCTGCGATATTATTATTCTAGATTTTGATTTTCTTGGCAACGGGAAAGAAAATTGATTAAATTTTATCTAAAAAAAAGCCTACTGATTTTATATGAAAAATAAAGAAATTTTATATTATTAATTAAAATACTTGAATAAAATAAATAAAACATAGCCTATGCTCATTTCCGGACTATAATCTATCTATATACAAAGATTCAAATACATTAACCCATCCGTTTTGAAGCCAACTTCATTCCAACTTTCGGACACACATTCACATTTATAATAATTAAAACGATAGTCATTATAAAGATGAAATGTTTTTTTCCTGAATTATTCAGTGCAACTCGTCTCATAAAATTACATTACTAATTCACATCAAAATCATAAAATCAAGGAGGTTTTATTAGATAGGTTTAGTCAGACTTAATAAAAAAAAAGCTTTATACATAAATATATTTGGAGAAAGATTTTGATTACCAGTGATATCAGGAATATCTTGAATGTTTTCAGAAATAAATTTATTCTTCCTTCATATGAAGAACATGAATTCAGTAAAATTAAAAAAAAAAAAAAAAAAACTTACAAATTTAAATACATTTGGAATTACATTACATTATAAAGCTAAAAAATGTCAAATTTTTCCTCTATATCTGAACAGAAATCTTCATTGTTTACATCTGTAAATTATGTGCGGATTTTAGAGAGTTATAGATTTTGAGTTGCACATATGAGGGAGCCAACTGTATTTAATATAAAATTATGAAATAAACAAAAATATTGGTCTCAAAACTCAATCAGTGGGACGTTATTGCATTGTAGAAACTGGTCTTTTCCCTTAACTTTCAGCGCCAGTTGGTACCATCAACGCCCATTTCCATCTTAGCAGGAACGTGAATTGTTTCCATATGTGGGATGATTTCATATTCTCCGAAAACCTGCCAAGAAGGTTACACAATGACAAAATGTTCCATTTTATATAGATTTCAAGTTTTAGGAACTATAAATATGTAATGTTTTCATGTAATCATGATTTTCTTTACCTTTTAAGATAGGTCACCTTCACAGAATTCCTTGCAATATATTTACACTCTTCACAAGTGCACTACAGAGAGAATATGTTAAAGTTTTGAGAATACAGTCAAAACGAAACAGGTTTGTGTTGAAAATTTGCTTAAAACATATAAGTTCATAGCCCTGGCAAAAGGCAAACTTTAAATTAAGCCATTTAAGAAAAACACATGTCAAAAATAAATTTTTTATGCGTTCTTTCTCACTTCGGCTTAGTAGTTTTGAGTGTTGTGGATTGTGGATTGTACGATTCAGGAACCCAGATACTCCGATTGAGGGGGGGTATCCATGATATCCACTTGGCTATGTCACTGATTAAATTTTTTAATTGCAGTGTAAGTTATATTAAATGATATGGAGTGTTTCAAACAATAAGCATTAACATTTGATAAAAAAAATAAAATCCGAAGAGTTCCTTAATAAACACATTTACATATTAAAATGCCACAGGCACAATAAAATTTTATTTTCTCTCTATTCTTTGCTAAATGTATCATCGTTTTCTTTAGATGATATCAAATTAAAAAAATTTTTACTTAAATTTACTTTTTATTTTATTTATAATACGTTATTTATTTTTTAAATGTTGCTATTTATTTTATTTATTTACAATTTAAAATTTATGCTGTTAGGAGAGGCATCTGCCACAATTTTGATTCCTCTAATTTCAGATAATTGGGATTCTACTGCAGTTTTTAATACTATGGTAGCAGTTTTATTACAATTTACTTTCTACATTGTGTTGAAATTTTCGTGTTAAGTTTATGTATTTTTGTTTGTTTTTTAATAAAACGTAAAAATTGATATCAATTTATTTTTTTATTGCAGATGCATAAAGACATCAATCTAACAAGTCACATCAAACAAAATATCTTCAATGTGTGAAACAAATACAACAACTTTTTTTATCAAAGCTTTTAGAAAAAACAGTTTCTAACTCGCAGGCAGGAAAAACTTTTATTCTTGAGTTATGCAAGAATTTATCCCAAAACAGTATTTTTTGTGCGAGGTATGCAATAAGGAATTCACTCAAAAGAGATGCTTAAGAAGCCATCTGTTAACTCATAGTTTTGATAAATCTTTTGTGTGTGATATCTGTAACAAGAAATTCTCACGCATGAGCCATTTAAGCAGACATCTGTTAACTCATACTGGAGAGAAACCTTTTGAATGTGATAAATGCCACAAAAAATTCTCCGACAAGTCCATTTTAAGCAGACATATGTTAATTCATACTGGTGAGAAACCTTTTGAATGTGAGGTATGCAGCAAGAAATTCTCGCGAAAGAATGATTTAAGGATACATCTGTTAACTCATACTGGTGAGAAACCTTATGAATGTGAGGTATGCAACAAGAAATTCTCTCAAAGGGGCAATTTAAGCAGCCATCTGTTAACTCATAGTTATGAGAATCCGTTTGTGTGTGATATATGCAACAAGAAATTTACTCGAGAGACTTATTTAAGCAGGCATATCTTAAAACACACTGTTAAAAAATCTTTTGATTGTGAGATATGCAACAAGAAATTGTCTGAAAAGTGTGCTTTAAAGAAGCATATGTTAATTCATACTGGTGAGAAACCTTTTGAATGTGAGGTATGCAACAAGAAATTCTCTCAAAAAGGCCATTTAAGCAACCATCTGTTAACTCATACTGGTGAGAAACCTTTTGTATGTGATATATGCAACAAGAAATTGTCACGAAAGGATGATTTAAGGAGGCATCTGTTAAATCATACTGGTGACAAACCTTTTGAATGTGAGGTATGCAAAAAGAAATTCTCACGAAAATGTGATTTAAGGAGGCATCTGTTAAATCATACTGGTGAGTAAACCTTTCGAATGTGAGGTATGCAACAAGAAATTCTTTCAAAAGGGCCATTATAGCAGACATCTGTTAACTCATAGTGATGAGAACCCGTTTGTGTGTGATATATGCAACAAGAAATTCCCTCGAGAGACTGATTTAAGCAGACATATCTTAAAAGACAGTGTTGAAAAACCTTGTATGGGAAATATGAAACAACAGATTCTCTCAAATGTGTGATTTAAGAAGAATTCTCTTAATTAATACTGCTGAAAACCTTTTGTGTGCGAGGTATATAACAAGAAATTTTCTCAAAAGGACTATTTAAGCAGCCGTCTGTTAATTCATACTCGTGAGAAACGTTTTGAATGTGCAACAAGTCATGAAGTACCGATTCTCCAAATAATTTCATGCTATAATATGGTGTATGTGGAAAATCGTTTGTGATTTTGCTTTGCATTATATGAAGAAATATTATTGAATGACACGAGTATGAAGTTCTGAGGTTTCCTGAAACATGTTTCCTGCAGAACAGGGAATGCAAGGATTTTTTTTTAGCTTACATTTGGTATAGTGTCGATTGTAAGATTTTTTTTTTTTTCAAAATCAAAAAATGTTTAATTTTTAAGGGGAGCTTATAATCGAGATTTAGAAAAATTAATAAAAAACCCCTTATTTTTAACTTTAATGTAGAAGGAAACAAGGTTAATACAGGGATGAAAATCTTTGTCTTTTCAATCAATGCCTGTAAAATAGGGAATGGTTTGAATTATCCCTTTAAAAATTCTCCATCTTTTAGCCCACAAAATTTAAAATATTTCTTTTTTAATTCGTTAAAAAATATTTTAACACTAATAAATCTATCAACTAAATACTTCGGCTTTAAATTTCTTCCAACTGCTTTGTCCCGTCTAATAACAAACACACTTTGTTTAATCATTATAACTCTTTATTTTTAAATTCATTTATTTTCTGACTTACATAATAAAAAATAAATAGTAATATTAAATAAATGAGCATATATTTGTAACAGTGTAGATGTATGAATGTAACAACTAAATAAATATCTTATCAAAAATTATCTCCTTTTGCCAAAATTGCTGCTTGCCCTTCCCTCATATCATCTTCTACCATGAAATTCCTTATATTTTAAATTATATTTTTTCTGCTGTTTTTGTAAATTTTTTGTAACGATATTTAATCAATGATCTATGTTCTCTCCCCAACCTCCTCCCAAAAGTCCTTTTTTCTTCTCTTTTATTAAACATGGTTTTAAATCTTTTTTTTTCTTTACTTTATTTGTAACTATCTTATTATAATAGTAAAAGGATCATTTAACGCTTTCGTGGTTATAAGCGCGCACACGCGCCCGAAATATTGTACTTGTAAATGGTTAAGAGCGTCTATAAACGCCCAGAATCGTATGCTCCTAAATGGTTATAAGCGCTTATAGACGGTTGAGTTTTTCTGTGTTGAAATGGTTAAGAGCGCGCGAGCGCAGTTGAGTTCCCCCCCCCCCATTGTTCTTACCTGGGAGTAGAGTAGGCTTGTAGCTGCCCCTCCTTCTTACCACTGTACAATAGCCGTTCTTAGGCAAATTACCTGTCAAATAGTTTATTGTAGTTGAAAGATTTTGTGCTTTGAAGATTTTGTTAAAAAATGCTTAGAGAATGATGTTTTCTGTGAATGGTTAAAAATGGCATTAGATCTCAAAACAAATATTAAGGTGAATCTAGGGATTATATGTAGATGAGGATTATAGAGAACGGTTATAGATTCATTCTAAGAAATTTCATCAAATATTATATTAATGTTTACTTATTTTATTTTATCCTTTTTTTTCCAGAACATTATTTTTCATTATAATAAGTATTATTATTTTAAAGCCTTTGCATGTTTCATTTCTTTACTTGTACTGTTTGAGAGAATAAATAGTTTTTTTTTTTAAATTTTCCTTCTTAAAAATGTTTCAGTGTTTTTCATTTAATTATATTACTAAATGGTTAAAACTTTTTTTCTTACATCACTTTTGCTATATCACTTTTGTTATTATCAGGAACGTCATTTCAGAAATTTCTTTGAGGCGGCGGTGGGCTAATATCCAAACACTCAAGGCCACAGCACCTTGGCAAATAACGGAAGGTGCCTGCGAGAGGAACGAGGCAGAGGAGAAATTTTTCAAGCTTTGCGCTCTTTGATATTGACATTACTGATCATGACTTTAATTTGTATTGATTCAAATGTTATTCTATTTCCAGTATCATTTTTAGATTGTTTACATTAATATTTAGCGTTTAAAAGGTTATCAATTTTATAATAAGGATTAAACAACTATTCAGATTTATGGAAATTTTCAAATCGTTCGCCTCAAATAAATATATTAAACTGTTTATATTATTCACATACATCTGAAATAAATATCTTTTTAAAAGGAAAGGGGTCGTTAAAAATCCGTTTAATTTAATTATTTCTTTAATAAATTATCTATATTTTAATTAAGTCAGTCACACTATGTAAAAGGCAAATTGAAAATATTAAATCAAAATATTAGCTTCATTAAAAACACCTTGCTTCAAAAATAAATAAATAAATATAAAGACATGGTCAACTTTGATTTATAGATGATCTCCTACGCAAATATTTTATTCATTAAACAGACTTTGTTGCTTGTTAAAGATAAAGAACTATAATTTATGATAAAAATTCTAAACCTAAACTCATATTCCAATGAATTTACTCGAAATCTATATTAATAAAAGAACAAAACGCTCTGTGTGTGTGTGTGTGTGTGTCTGCGATGGCTAGCAAAATCTACAGCATGGACAAAGTTCAAATTTTTTTTTAGAGTAGCCCCAAATCTCTCCTGGTGCACCTGAGCTTCAGAATTTCGAAATTCTGATTATTAACTGAGTAATTAATTGAAATCGAGAGGTCACTCTCATAAAAAATCATCTTTTGCCCAATTTTTTTCTCTTTCGTTTGTTTACGGTTGGTTGGTTGTGTAAAAATTTCAAGAAAGCTGAGACAGAATTAAAGAAACCCATGGAGGAATGAGATAAGTGGAGGTGAAGTAAGCCTAAAAAAAAGTTTGCAATATGAAACCATTTATCGCTCAAATTTTAATGTGCCAAACAAAAGGACGTGGAAGGGATTTTGTATTATAAGACGAATTGAAAGAAACGAATTACAATTGAAGTATATTTTAAAAAGAAATAGCAAATTTTTAAAATGGTCTTTGTTCTATTAATATTTATTAAAGTAAATGTTCGCTTTTAAAATGAAGGAGATTGGACTAATTATTGCTAATTATTAGCAATAATTAAATATCAAATTAAAATTAAATAAGATATTGAAAACATTTGATACAAACTACAAATTGTATAACTAAAAATTTCTTCATTAATGTAATTTTAAATACTTTATAACGTAGATGAAAAATGTTTATGACTTAATAATTGCATGTAAATTAATATTTAAAGTATAATGATGAAAACATTCTTTTAAAATCATGTATGAAAACTTAAGTAATAAATATTATTCTAAAATACAGATTTCAGACTGCAGACGATTTTAAGATATTAACAAAAGAATGTTATAGTTTCAAGCAAAACGTTTAAATAATTTTCTATATTGATATTTAAAACACATATGATAAATAATTAATAAATTTTTACTCAAAATAAATTGTTACCATCACCTCCAGAGATAATACTTCCACTCTATTAATTTCTTTTTATTCTATGAAAGAAACCAATTTGAGATTTTGACCTTTCAAAAGTGACTTTTTTCCCAAAGACCATTAAAATTCATAGACTGGCAAAATGTCAGTTTAACTTAGGATTTTTGAACACAACTGTTACGTCATATCGTTGGTACTTCGTATATTAGAATGTATGTCTGGTTAGCTGTGTTGTAGTAAATATATTATGTATGTATATACGAAGCTTTTTTAGCAGTTTTTTAAGTCACTGATTAAATTTGAATGCATTTTATTTAAATTAAAATTTTATTATGACTTTAATTTGTTTTCAAAACAAAAATGAAATGGCTGTTTGACGTAAAATTGTTCGAATCGGCAGACGATTCATACACAATAATAAATTATCAAATAGCAAAGTAAATTATATATCAAAAATAGTCACTAAAAGAATAGTAGCTAAACATAATGTTTAGGCATATTAATACATAACCCGATCCCAACCAGAAAAAAAGAGACCATACTCCGATCCAAGCAAGACAAAAATTCCATGAGCACAAACCCGACCCGAACCTAAAAATTCCGTTTGAAAAATATTATGGATTTGATATCTGACCCGAATCAAATCTGAATCCCACAAAAATATTCAAATGAAGCATACCCCAATCCGATTAAGGAAAAATAATGTTCGTATATGCAACCCGACCCGAACCTAAAAATTTTCTTTGAAAAAACCCGAAAAATGACCAGAACGAAACATGAAATCGATAAAAATATTCCAAAGAACTATAACCCGATAAGAACAAGACAAAATACTTTCCATGAACATAAACCTGACTCGAACCTAAAAAATTCCATTTGAAAAAAAACCCTGAAATTTTATGCAAACTACATCTGAATCCGATCAAAATATTCGAAAGAACCATAACTGGATTCGAATGAGAGAAAATAATTCCTGTGGACATGAACCCGATCCGAACCTAAAATTCCATTTGAAAAAAAAATACCTGAAATTTGAATCGAACCAAATATGAACCTGACAAAAATATTCCACAGAACCATACCCGGCTCTGAACAAGACAAAAAATTTCCATGAACATGAACCCAATCCGAACCTAAAAAACTGAACTAAATCTGAATCTGACAAAAATATTCCAGAGAAGCATATCCTTATTCGAACAATGCAGAATAATTTCCGTTGATGCGCAACCCATCCTAAACCTAAAAATACCATTAAAAAAACCGAAATCTGAATTGAACGACATCTGAACCCGAAAAAAATATTCCAAATACCCAAAACCGGATTCGAGCAAAACGAAATAATTTCCCTGGACATGAATCCGACCAGAACCTTAAAAATCAATTTGAAAAAATACCTGAAATCTGAATCGAACCAAATCTGAATCCGACGAAAATATTCCAAATAACTATAACCAGATACGAACAAGACACTATAATTTCCATGGGCATAAACTCAATCCGAACCAAAAAATTTCTAAAAATAAAAAATAAAATAAAAAAAATAAATCCCGAAATTTGAACCAAATTTAATCTGAACCTAACAAAAATATTTCAATGAAGTATAACCTCATTGGAACTATGTAAAATAATTTCCATGGAAGTACAACCCGACCCGAACATAAAAATCCCATTTGAAGGAAAAAAAACCCCACGAAATCTGAATTGAATCGAATCTAAACTGAACAAAAATATTCCAAACAACCATAACCGTATCCGAAGAAGACAAAATAATTTCCATGAACATGAATCCAATCCGACCCTAAAATTCGGATGTTCTACAAAACATAATGCGCTCCGTAGCGGTGGAAAGTGAAACTAAGTACTTAGCGCGAGATGGTTAAGATATTTCGTTTATAGTTAGAGTTAAATTATAACTTAGTTAAGGTTAAGTTACAGTTAAGTTGCAATTACGTTCCGGTGAGCCTTATGTTATATTTAATTTCCGGTTAGGTTACAGCTAGGTCATAGTTAAGTTACAGTTAGGTCATGGTTAAGTTACAGTTAGGTTAAGGTTAAGTTGTGGTTAGATTATAGGTAGGTTATGATAAGGTGACGGCCAGGTTACATTTATGGCTTATGTAAGTTACAGTTAGGTTACTGTTTAGATACAGCTAGTTTACAGACAAGTTATGATTAAAATACAATTAGGTTACGGTTAGGATTTTGTTCACAGAATGAACATTACTGATGTTTGATAAAAAATATACACCTATTTTTGTAAAATGGCTCTGAAAATATAATACAATATATTAACCTTTTAGCTAATCATCGAGAATCGATTTCATTCACGGTATAGTCGGATTTAAGAGTGATATAATTAGTTTGAAATTCAAAATATTTCACTTGGGATATCTATGTGAAAAAATATTTAGTTAAGTCACTTAACAGTAATTTTAAGGATAAATATCAGCACTTTAACACGAAAATCATGCAATCGTTGGACACGTATTCCCTCCTGCGTTTCCCACTGCATTCATTTTGGGTATTTTTGGAGCTAAATATTAGTTTTTAAAAAAAAAAAACAATTTTTGACACAGTCAGGGGGTACGTATTTAATATAATGTGCACTGTAAAAAATTTGACCGTTTTGCTGCATCATCACTCCCGCGCTTTTATAGATATCTCTCTTTTGACCTATGAGAATGCTCCATAATAAGCTGAAGCATAATCATTTTCTATAAAAGCAGTGGAGTGACGATACAGCTAAAGCGTAAAATTTTTAACAGTGTATTAACACATATTTCGAGTTAAAGATAAAATCATAAAAATTTCAAGTTCGTTTAGAATTATTATTACGGACCCGGGCAACGCCGGGCGGGTCAGCTAGTATGCTATAGGTTGGATTGTTTTTTCACGTATAAGAATTTTTTATAAGTATAATTTACTTGCCTTAAAAAATGTCAACATTACCTAACTCCTGATCATAAATGTCTGTTAAAATAACAACTGTTGTATCTAAGGTTATTTATTTCTCGAAAAAATTTCATCTTAAAAAGAGTTTATGAATGTATTTTAACAGTAGCAAAATAAACGTTAACATCATTTTTTTGGGGGGGGGGAGCGTGCGGTGTTAAATTGTGGGTCGGTTGTGTGAAAGATATTATAGTTTATTTATAAACTATTATACAAACGTATATCATATCTATAAATTATGTATTCTGATTTATAAGTTAAACAGTTAATATGAGTTTTATTTATTTATTTGTTGAAATTTTTTTGTAAGTTTTTTTTTTTAAATTATGAAACTTATAATGTTAACTAAGTTTATAATCGATTAAAACTATAGCGTTGCTTTTGAGTTTCTACGTTATATTTTCCAATTTTGAGAAATTTGAAATATGTATTTATCTTAATTACATTTAATTTTCAGCTGAGTTTTAATTTGAAAATATTACATCAGAAGAACAATGTTCCACTAAAATAATCATAGTAAAGGAAGATAATTTTTGCTTCTTAATTATAGATTTACTAAAAATACACATATGTAAATTGCAAAAGGGCGTAAATATGTTGATTTAAAATAGCTACAGATGAAAAATTAAAGTAATGGCTTTTTCTACAAATATGCATTTTTCCATTGCCTATTATTACAGAATTTATATGACATAAAACATATGACTGTATGTATATAAAAAAATTATGACAGTTGTGTCATAATGAATATTCAAAATCGAACTTATTCCCTCCCCCCCCCCTACATAAATATTACTCAAGACACACACACACTTAAGACACAAATGTAATTCTCAAATAAATTCTACAATCTTATTAATTTCGAAAATTTATAAGAGTTAATTGATATTTGGATATAGACATAGTATTTCTCATTTTATTTTTTACTACAGCTGATAAATAAAAATACTAATTAGTTTGATATCTAAAATTTATTTAGAATATCTGAATTTTCACTTATGAAGGTAGGATTCATTATTAGTGTTAAAATATATTTGTATTTTTTTGTAAGACACAAATTTCTAAATATAAACTTAAGTGCAAAAGATGTTATTTTAATGATTCAACTGAATTTTTGATAGTCTTGATAATATTTTATGGTAAATTCTTTGTAATGATGAATATTTATGAAAAGTAAGCAATTCAACATACAATATAGGTGATTTATGTATATATAAACAAATCAGCTAAAATATTTGCAGGTTATATGTGTGTATGTGTGTGAGATGAAGATTACAAACCTTTTTCTATTTTTTATAGTACTTTAAATTTTACTTTTATAACTATATGTAACACAGTACCTTCAGTATAATTGACTTTGTATCTTGAGTTTGAAAAATAAAAAATGAAAAATTGAGTCTGAACTCTGAAAATAAAAAATGTGGAGATTGCATGTTTTTCAACTATGATTATTCCATCTGACTAGTCTAAAA
Source organism: Maratus speculifer (assembly GCA_964019185.1). Taxonomy (NCBI): domain Eukaryota; kingdom Metazoa; phylum Arthropoda; class Arachnida; order Araneae; family Salticidae; genus Maratus; species Maratus speculifer. Next base: position 359,373,190 of record OZ025296.1, read on the forward strand.
TTTATCATTAATTAATTTTCTTTTTCTTTATCTTAATTTTTAATTGCATATACTGAATAATATCTAAATGAGGGGAAAATATAAAATTCAGAAGCAAGGAAGAATACAGAAAATAAAACAGCAGTTTTTATGTGTATATTCAGAGGAGAGTGGGGAGGAATGGGACACTTTTTACAAAAATAATAAAATCAACTTTACTTGACACAAATACAAAAACTTTTATTTATAGAATACAAAATGAAACACTTTCTAATGTCCTTGAACAATATAGAAACATAACTTGAAGAATCAATTTTATAATTAAAGAAATTGTAAATTTCAAAATGTGTCCCATACTTCCCTACTAACAGAGAAGTAATATTTGTGCTATGATGGTTGATGAGGAATATCAGAAACTAATGTCTTAAATGGCTTATATGCGAATTTTAGATCCGTAGCTGCTATATTAACATAGTTTTAGAGGGAGAAGTAAAGTTCTAAAAACCTATTTATAGGGTGTTTTTAAGAGGAGGGGGGGTGAGTGTGATAGGCTGATTTGGAGCTTATGAGGCTACAATTGTGATAGTGGATGAGAACTCAGGGTACATCACGATGATCCCGAGTCGAAATAACAGTACTTTTATCGCATCCACTGTCACAAATCTTGCCCCGTAAGCTAAAAATCAGGCTTTCAAATACACCCCGCCCCATTTTACTCCTCCATACAAAACTATATGAATATTGCAGCTACGGTTTTGAAACTAAGCGTAAAATCTACTAAGACATTAGCCTTCGATATTCTACATCAACCCATTGCAGTACAGATGTTTCATATATACACTAGACACAATAGTTATTGAACCTCCATCGAATATGCGTATTTTACATATTACGCAAAGAACTGTGTAAATTACAACAATACAATATTATGTGTTTTTGCGTAATACATATTTATCAGAGTAATCACAGAAGATTACACAGATAAATGAGGGAGAATATTACACAGATATATGCGTATTTTTGCGCAATTTACACATTAATATGGATATTTATTGAGTGATCATTATAACTTTTACCCACTTAGTGTTATCAAATTACACACTGAAATGTGTATTTTGAAATTTACACATTAGGCGTGTATTTTGTCAATTTACACACAAATTTACACATATAAACAAATCGTTTTTGTATAATCGATTTACACATTTTTGTGTGTAAATTTACACTTTTATTTTTTAGAGTGTAATCATCTAAATGAGCAGTGTCCCCTAGAAATTCATGCTTGTTTTTTTACACACAACAAAATTCAGTTTGTAAATAGTACATCTTAGTTTTTTTTTTTTTTTTTTTTTTTTTTTTTTTTGTATACACACATCTTTATACATATCTGGATGGCTATTCTGAATATATTAAGGAAATAATAATTTCTTTTATTTTTTGAAAATTATTCTCAAATAAGTTTTTATTTCATTTTGAAGAAGAAAAAAAAAATAAATTGTTTGTATTTTTTTGCTTTTTTTCGCCTGTATGATGTTATTTTTAGAAAAATACCTAATGCTGATAAAATTCGAATATATTATTAAATGTAAAGCAGCATTTCTCCATGTAAAAATAGACATCTTGTAAACAAAACTTCTTACAAAACTTGAATATGTTGTTTAAATATAACACAGGATTTATCCATTTTAAAATTAGCATCTTCTAAAAACCGATATTCCTTTCTTTCACTGTAAATTTTGACGATTTAATTATATTATCTCGATCTGTTATATTTGTTGGATACATTAATTACTTTAATAATGGAGAGTTTTTATCGCTTAGTTTAGTGTCTTCATTTCATTAGAATCTATTTCAACTTTGAAACGTATGCGTGAATGACTGAAAATTATTCATTTACAATGTACGAAAAACAACTGTTTACCAAACTTAAATTACTACTCTCAGTGTAGTTAGATTACAAAAATAAATAAATAAAAAAGAAATCAAATAAATGAATAAACTTGACAATTTTAATCAATCTGAAATAACGAAATAAAAATCACTGTTATACAAATGGTCATTTTCAAGGATTAAAACTTATGTTTCTTTTTTAATGTTGTTTATTTAAAAAGTAAAAACGGAACGATTATAGGATCACTCGGGTGTTGGTATGACCGTAAGAACTAATTTTACCGAAAACTATTGAATGTGGTACTTTCGAAGTTGCCTAGGTTATAAAGGCTGTTAATTCGCATATTTACGGATAACTTTTCACAAGTACATTAACAAAAAAAGGAGGAATATTTTAAGTAACTTGTTAGGAAAAAAATGTTCACATTGTGTGTAAATATCGTTCAAAATATCTCATCCAAAGATTGCCAATAGTATTTTTTGAAAAAAAAAATTGTGGGTAATTAGCTATGTTATTAATTGGAAATCTATCTAGAAAATATCGCCTTGGACAAGCCGATACTGAAACTTTGCGACCTGATTTTGAAGCGCGCTTGGTAAAATGCCAAGTTTAAACTTTGTACACGGTTTCACTTTGTTTCGGTTTTGTCACGGTTTCGCACTTGACCGATTGTTTTGTTTTTATTACTATAATTTTTTAACGGTATATTATATTATTTAAATAATATAATGATGTAATAAATGATAATAATAAATATATAGTAAATGATATAATATATTACAAAATATTCAATATTATGAAATATTTACTATCATTGCGATTGTTAAAGAAACTTTTCAGAAATAAGCTTCGTTAATTTATTTTTTTTCCTAACAGCAATTTTGACTGTATTTCTAATAAATCTGTTTTTTAACAAAGAAAAAAAATGAAAACAACAATTGATTACATAGTTTATTAATAAGAACATTTGCCAGTTTCATGTGTTTTTAAGCAAAATTGAATTCAGAAAGGCATTCGAGATCAGCCATATTATTTCAAATTTAAACTACTCAGATGAGGTAATCCCAAAGCTTTCTTCTATCTCATCCCTGTTAATATTTCAAAATTCATTATTACAGCGCCAAAATTATATGCCAAGCAATGCCATTCTTGAGAATTTTAATAATATGAAGTTTCGTGCATTAGTTCTTGAAATATGATTATCGCTAAAATAACGCATATCATGCAAAATGCAGCTTAGCAGTGCCATTTGTTGTGTGATAACAAAGAAACCTAATTTGCAACAACTTATATTAACATCTAATAGAATCTGAAGTTTGACCCATGCATTAGTTCTTGAGATATGCATATCGTGAAAAATAAAAAATCGTGAAAAATGAAAAATTGTGAAAAATGCAAAACAGCAGTGCAACCTATTGGACGATTTACACCAAAATGTAAATAACACCAAGTCATATTAAGAAATATAGCCGAATCTGAAGTTTTATGAAAATCCGTGCATTATTGCTAGCAATAGAATTATTGCGGAAATCACAGAAAATGCTGCATAACAGCGCCATCTGTTGAACGATTTGCACCAAAAGATGGAAAACATCAGTTTATGTCAAGGACAAACTGAATTCGAAGTTTGATGGAAATCCGTGCCGCTCGGTGCGAAAGGGGGGGGGGGTTGCCAAATTGAGACTTTGCCCCTGCCGCAGTTTTTCCTTCGCACGCTCCTGAATCCGTGCTTTAGTTAGAGTTATTGCTGAAACTATGATAAATGCTGAATAGCAGTGCCACCTGTTGAGCGAACAACACCGAAATATAGAAAAGGACCAACCATGTCATATACTAATTGAATCTGAAGTTTGATGAAAATACGAGCATTAATTCTTGAGATACAGCTATTGCGGGAATCGTGAAAATTGCTGCATAGCAGCGAAACCTGTTGAGCGATTTATACCAAAAATTAATCAGCATCAATTTATATCAGGTACTAACTGAATATAAATTTGTATTAAATTCCGTGCATTAGTTTTCGAGATTGAGCGCTCACAATATTTGTGTTACAAAAAGACAAACAGACTCACAGACAGACATTTTGTAAAAACATGGTTTTTGGATCTTTGACTCCTAAAAAGTTACCCGTTGAAAACTGGAAGGCGAAATTTTTTACGAATCCTATACGTAAAAATAAACATATATTTATTTTTACATAAAAATAAACATATTTTAATTTTTACATTCATCTATCTCGATAAATTATATAATTTATTGAGTTTCCTTCTTAAAGGCTATTTTCAGAAATTCGCCCCGATAAAGGTCTTTCATTGTTGATTCCGTATGAAAAAATAGAATTTGTGAACAACAACAACAACAAAAAATCTTACACAATAAGAATTAGAAAATTAAAACAAAGAACTGTTTCTCACCAAGCACAGTTCCCGCCAAGAAGCGTCGAATTCAAGCCAAAGGCTCAGACCAATTGCAAGATACATTTTGGATGGTAAAACCTGATTAGGAAAAAAATTATGCGCATTTCTCCCTTGTGATAGTCGCTGCGCATCGGAGATTGTTCTGGAGGCCGATGACGTTGTAAGCTGAGCATGCGTATTAGATTAGCCCGACGGTTGGCGCGATGTACTTATAGTCAAGACAGCGGCGTGTTTTTCAGTTTCGTTTGTTTTGTTGATGATTGCTGGTCACGAGCAGGATTTGTTTATCGACGGCTGATGGTTTTTAATACAATGTGTATTTTTCTCTGAAAGATGAACGTTGTTGTCTTTTATATGAAGAAAGAGTTAAAGAGTTTTAGAAGTGGATAAAGATGGAAGAATATTTCTTTTGATGTTTATCAACTTGAAAATATTTAGAAACACTGTTACTTTTATGGGCACACGCTCTTGTTTCTCTTTATGGTTTTAATATAAGTTTTCTATTGAAATTGTCTTTCCTCCTCTTTTATTTTGGAAACGAAGATGGTTTAATTTTATTCTAATCTCCACTTTTTACTTATAAGGTTATTCATGTCAAAAGGTGAAGTGTTACAGAACTTTAGCTTTTTTCTAGGGTTTGGGCAAAATTTCTGTTGGTATTCACTGGATGTGTTTGACACTTGGTTGTTTTTTTCATGATGCAAAGTATGAGATAGAGTTGTGTCATACTTGTTTTATTTTGGTTTCCGACAATGTTTTAATGCTGGGTTCGCGTGAAGTATCGGCGGTTTCCTATAAAGCAATAAAAATTGGATTTACTATATGTTTGAAGTTTAATTATTGAGGGTGAAAGTCAATCATAAGTATTAAAGCTATTCTAATGGATTTGTGAAGTTCAAGTTATTTGAGAGAAATATGAATTAATCTTTTGAGATTTAATAGTTTTCTTAAAGTTAATTTAAATTAAATATAAATTAATTTAATTCTTTGATGCTCCAGTCCTTATTTAACTGTATGAAGACTTAGATGTCACAGGTTTCTTTCATACATCCTCTGTGTTTGTGAAAGACCTGTTTGTGATGTTAAAATGGAAATTCGTTATTTGAGAAATTGAAGTGTCCATGTAGTTAAACGCATGGTGGACTCATGTCATATATTTCTGGTTTTATTTTTAAAGTTTTTATTTTCTTTTAATCTTGTTTTTGTTAAATAAAAAGATAGTTGGTTTTCAATCTAGTTTGTTATCATTTTACATATATTACATTTTCTTTTTCAGCCATTTAAACTGATTTAGACTTTGAATATAATTTACATTTTTACATAAATTACTGGGTTCAACTTCTCAGCGCTAAACGTTTCCACTTGTGCATTTATTACTGCTCTGCTAATTCAGTTTATAACAGTAATTACACATTGTAATTAATTCAGGAGACACATACCCCCTCTGCAACCCTTAGGGAAATCTCTTGGCTTTCGGCAATTTACGGTGATATATAGTTTCACACAGAAGAGGATTTTTGAGTCGAGACTGACTTATTTAAATGACAGAATGGATAAAGATACACTTGGTTCAGTTTTGTTTATGAATTTTCCGGCTGTGGTCTTTTTATGCAAATTTGATATATGTATATATATATACATTTTTGCATCTAAAGACAAAAAAACCCCTTCATTTGGCGCCTTCTACGTTTTCTGTTCTGGAGCCCAGGCATAGATGATTGGGGGGAGGGGGCACGTGCCCCCCCCCCCCAAAAAAAATCTATGTATATCATATATATTATTAAGCAGTAAGCCTCTAAACTTCGGCTCGAATATTTCAAAAACAACCCGATGGATTTTTTTTGCAAACTATCATTCGAGAGGGAATATTACCATATTATTAAGTCAAATTTACAGCGATAATTGTGATTTTTGGTAAAAAATTTCTTATTTTATTGATGTTTTTGACGAAAGGGTTGCAACAATTAATTCTTTGGCGATAATTGTCATTACTAAGATGATCAAAATGGCTATTTCTGATAAAAAATGATATAAACAATCGAAAAAAAACCCCTGATAACTTGTTTGATTTAAAATAGAGAAATAAATAAGGAACATAAATTAGTTTAATGATAAATATTATCATGAAAGGAAAATATTTAATTTAAATATAAAAATAATATTTGTAATGGTTAAAATTAATTCAGTGTGAAACAAAGTTTTGAATTGACGCAATATTTAGCTGTTTATCCCTTTCGCATGAAGTTTAAAGAAAAAAGCATCTCAAAAACATCATTAGATAAAACGTAAATAACTCTTTTGTTTCTTTCCTTTTCTTCTTTTTTTATGTGATTCTTCCATTATATGTCTTACAGAAGAAACTCGCAGAATAAAATTTAAAAATGGCTCTAAGTGTTAATTGTGTGGTATTTGTTTAATTGGGTGATAGAATTTACTTTTTTCGTCAAATAATGCGGTTTTAGGCCAAAAAGGCATTAGCCGGAGCCAGGTTCACAAAAACTATATTCTGTCTCTTTTTTGGTATATTTCGTAAGAAATATTGTAAGAAATATCCGATGGATTTTTTTGCAAATTGTATCATTTGGTAGAGAATATTTCTGCGGTGGTTTATGGGTCAAAAATACAGTGATAACTGTGAATTTTGGTAATAAATTTCTTATTCTATTGATATTTTTGGCGAAAGGGTTGCAACAACTAATTTTTTGGCGATAATTATCGTTAGTAAAAAAATTGAAATGACTATCGCTGATAAAAGATAACTAAACATCTCGAAAAAAACTGATAACCTATTTAATTTAAAATAAATAAATAGATAAAGAATAAAAACCAGTTTATGGAGAAATAATACTATAAAATAAAAATATTTAATCTAAACATGAAAATAATTTTAATAATGGTTAAAAACTAATTCCGTGTGAAAGAAAGTTTTGAATTGAATCGATAGTTGACTGTTTATCTCATTCGCGCCAGGTTTAAAGAAAGAAGCATTTCAAAAACTTCATAAGATAAAACATAAACAACTTTTTTCTTTTGTTTTTTTTCTTTCTTCTTTTTAATGTGATTTTTCTATTATATGTTTAACAGAAGAAAATCAAACACAGATGTCATATATGCACTACTTTGGCGTACTTTTTTTTCTGACGCCAATGCAGCGAAAACATCGTTTTCAAATACCAGTTACATATATATTAATTATTTTAGATTATTTTAAAAAGGAAATAATAATAAATAAATAAAAATTAGTTAATAATCATAGAACAAAACTATTTAAAGACTTTAAAAAAAGAAAAGAAAAGAAAAGAAAAAGTTTTATATTTAATAAATAACGAACGCCAGGTTACCATGTGAGGCATAAAATCATTTTGTTACAGTAGCGCTTATGTGGTGTGTATATGACATCTGTGCCGAAACTAGCAGAATTAATTTAAAAAATGGCTCTAATAACTGCTAATAAAATGTTATTTGTTTAATTGAGTTTTAGATTTTACCAAACAATGCGGTTTTCTATAATGATATTATAAAGAGGAAAGATTTGATTGTTTGAATTGAATAGGCTCCGAAACTACTTGACGGATATGAAAAATTCTTTCCCCGTTGAAAAGCTACACTATTTCTGGTGAACATAGGCTATATTATATTTTTTTAAAAATTAGGGATCCTTACTAAAATGCCAATAATGTAACCCAAGATATGGAGAAATGACCTTGAAAAATCCTTACATCGCGCTTGCTGCGAATACTATTGATTATAAACAAAATAATGTATTGCGACTTTGCAGAACATAAAATTATCTAGAAAAAATGTCGCGACAGCATACGTCTAATTGTTATAGTTACGTACAATAAGTGTTTTTTTATTTTAAAAAAATAATTAAAATGCTGTTTCTGTAAAAGATTTTTATTTTTACCTTGGTATTAATCCTTATCAAAATAAATTACTTCATGATCAAGATTGATTTAATACATTTATATAACTATACGGATGGATCGATTTTTATGAAATTTTGTATCCAGGTATCTGACACCATTGATTAACATACAGGCAACTTTTTACCTGACTACTTAAAAGGAGGGTAATGTTTTTGTTAGTTGAATTTCTTTTTTAATGGGATGGAGTGGTAGTAGCAATTTTCAGTTCAGTAGTGGCACGGGACTGGGCGACTTGCTCTACCCGAAGCAAAACGAGCGCGGGCCGCTACTAAGCAATAAAGGGCATAAGCCGGAGCAATGTTCACAGTTATGTTCTCCTTCTCTCTCTTTTAGGTATATATCGTAAGAAATACTACCTATTGCAGTCGTTACCATGGTACGACTTTTGAAAAATTTCTTCATAATTTTTCATTATATGACCCCAGGAACCCAAAACCACCCCCATCCAAAAAGTTTACATATACGTTTATACTAAAATTTGACCACACAATAAAAGCGGCAATTATACACAAATTGTTTTCAAACTCACCATATACATTTAGATGGTTATTATCTCAGTGGAGATTGCAAATGGTAAAAATCGGTCCAATTGAATGAAAATGGGAAGGATTCCAAAATTATAATACCTCCTTAACATGGATTTGACAAAATCAGATCTTAACCTGTTCCTTCCGGCGGGTTCAGCAGCTGTACCCATTTTTTCGACCAAAGCACGGCTGTGCTCCGACTGTTGTACCCTAGAATTTCTCCCCTTCCCGAAAACCAGTGTCATCAATCACTTGACATTTACGGAGTGAACTCTATTGTTGGTCAGTGAAACACCTACCACCGTACGCGCAGATGAAAACTTTTCTCCTTTGGCGCTAGGAAGAGGTAACTCTTTACTTTTTGGCGACTTATTGGGTCTTTCTTTTACAGGTCTCTGTCAATTTTTTATTCTTTCTCATTTCCTTTTTGAGTATCATTTGAAAGCATTTTCTTACGGGGTTTAAGGGACTTTCCCAGAGCGAGATTGAAAAGCTCATGAACGATTTCGAGTCTGAAAATTATGCTGATAGTGATTCAGACTGCGAAAATGACATGACATTGAATTCTGTTGATGAGAGCAGTAATGCATTTACAAATAACGATGCCCCTCAAAGGATATTTGAGTGGAAAGATCCCGAAAAGCAGGATTCATTAAGAATTCTACATTTCACAGGGAAGCACGGATTGAAAATAGATATGGACAGACAAGATCCATATGACTATTTTAAACTTTTATTTTCCGATGAAATCTTGCAATTGATATGCAAAGAAACGAACAGATATGCTGAAAATGCTTTAGAACTGAGACCAGATGAATCGGGGAAAAGAAAGCATTCACCTGAGTGGATAAAAACAAGTCCTTATGAGATTGAGAGATTTTTAGGTGCGGTTTTGTTGGTGGGACATATAGATAAAGATAGACTTCAGGATTATTGGTCGACAAACGAACTGATAGAAACGCCAATGTTTCGAAAGATAATGCCAAGAGATAGATTTTTCGCAATATTGAAGTTTCTACATTTTTCAAACAACAATGATAAACCTTTTAAAGATTCCCTGGAATATGATAGACTTTGGAAGATTAGAAAATTTTTTGAAATTCTGAATGAGACATTCAAGAAAGTATATGACCCAGCTGAACACCTTTCCCTAGATGAAGTAATTATAAAATTTAAGGGTCGTGTTGCTTTTAGGCAATATATACCGAAAAAAAGAAAGCAGTGGGGAATTAAATTATACAAAATTGCAGACAAAAGAGGATATACATACGACATGCGTGTATATTTAGGAAAAGATAAAACTGAAAATTATTCAGCATCCTACAATGTAGTAAATTCGATGACGGAATGTGTGACGGGAAAAGGCCATAAATTGTATATGGATAATTCTTTTTCTTCCCCAGATTTGTTTTATGATCTCTTGAATAAGAAGCTGATAAATTCTTGTGAAACAGTTCGGTGCAACAGAAAAAATTTCCCCAAAGATCTTAGCCGAGTAAAAATCAAACGAGGAGAGATTTGCGCGAAATATGGACAAGGCCTGACAGCGCTTCGTTGGAAGGATAAAAGAGATGTATATATGTTAAGCAGTATGCATCATCCTACAAAACAAGAAAATTACAGTGAATCTGATGATTTGAAAAAGCCTCCAATCGTGGCTGATTATAACGAGAACATGGGATTTGTAGATCTCAGTGACAGGATGACTACGAGTTATTCTTTCCAAAGAAAGACTGTCAAGTGGACGAAAAAACTATTTTTTCATCTGTTTGACATGTCAGTGTTAAATGCTTATATACTATCGAAGCGCACTGAAAGCCAAAGAGAATTTCGATTGTCTTTAATCAGAAGTCTCATAAAAAAAACGGAAGTAGAAAATTCCAAGATATCAAACCCATCAACATCAGCTGAACACTGGCCAATAAATGAAAAAAAGAGAAGGAGATGCGTTGTTTGTTATAAAAATGGCTTGCAAAGGCGATCAACCGTCATTTGTAAAGCATGTGATGTTGCTCTATGTATTGATAGAAATTGCTATTCGGAATACCATACATCACCTGTTTATAAAAAAGCAAAAGTCATTTAAAAATAATAATAACATTGCTGCTCTCATCAGACATTTCACGAATTTTACGCAAAACAACAGCTCTTTTTAGAGCTAAAAAACAGCTCTTTTTAGAGCTCAAAAGCTCCTTCGGGAGCTTTAAATTTATAAGAATAGAAACCACACATACACTCACACCCCCCCCCCCCCAAAAAAAAAAAAATCCGGAATTTCTTGGCCCGGGCCCGGTCTTTATGAGTTTTTTCAGCTCGGCCCGTCCCGTTGTAAAACCGAAAATTTCGGACCGGGCCCGGCCCGTATTAATTTTTTTTTCGGCCCGGCCCATTCTGGGCCGCCACAGTTTCTATTTCTAAAAAAATCAGATTTTTATAATATAATTAAGATTCTTTTAAAGAATACTACATACATGTCTATGGGATGCTTTTACAGTACATTTTACAGGAAATATACATTAACAACATTAATGATTACTTAGACTCTTAGATTTTCACCATTCAAATAAGAATTCATTAAAAAATTAATATGGTTTCGAATAAAAGAAAAAAAGAAAGTTAAAAACATCGTAACTTTTAAAGCTGTATGGTAAAAATAAATTTATGGAAATATTTCTATATCATTTTAAAAGATTCCAAATTCAAATTCATTCTCAAATCCAAAGGCGCTACTTTCTGATACATTAATGAAATTATTTTAGAGATCGCATTAGAGGATAAGAAGGTATTTTTACTCAAACTATGTAATCAAATGGATTTTTCCATTTTTTGATACAAACACTTTAGCTGCCAAAGTTAGTGTTTTGAGTAGAATTTCCGGAAGCGACAGCATGGGAAGGGAGAAAAATCTGCACCCGTTTGAAAAGAATATCTTATATCTCAACAAGACTAGGCAAGTATTTTATTAACGGAAACTAAAAACTCTATTCGATTTCAAATTCCTTCGATAGTCAGGCTTGTCAGTTTTATACTTTTACAATAAAAAATTAGTCATAACATGTGTCAAACTTTCGCGTTGTTGAGAAGTGAATTTAAGATAAACTAATAAGTATACATCCAAAGATTACGTTAACAAAAGTTCTTTATCGCTATTTATAATTTTACAAATCATGCTGTCTACCCTAAACTACTTGAGAACAATTAAGTCTAGTTCCAGCTCGGCTCGTCTATATGTAGAAAAAATGATCTCGGCCCGGCACGAGACTGCTAAAAAATATTAAGCCCGGATTACACATAATATAACTATCCGATGCCGATCTCTACACTCTAGAAGTTACATTTCTGCATTGATGTTGTCAAACTACGTATCGGCTCATGACGCACATTTCTACATGTTATTTTCGTTAAAGTCATAGCCATTGAAAGTAATTCATAGTTTATCGCTTCTAAGAAAAACTTTATAAAGGGCCGGTAGGCCCGCTAAATTTTTTTATCAACTGGCCCATATGGTCCGTTCTATTTTTTTGCCGGCCCAGCCCGTTAGAAAATTCGGAATAATTTCGTCTGCGAGGCCAGGGCGCGTGCAGACCTCTACAATACATGTTTTTAAAAAGTCAAATTTCATTCAAAAGATCGCGAAAAACATCATATTTCATCAAAAGATTGCAAAAAAGTCAAATTTCATGAAACGATCGTGAAAAATAGCAAATTTCGTCAACAGATCGCATAAAAGCAGCATATTTTGTCAACAGATTGCGAAAAAAGGCAACTTTTGTAAACAAAGCAGAAAAAAGGCACATTTCGCGAAAAGTTTGTAAAAAACGGTTGTTTTTGTTTACAAATCGCAAAAAAAAAAAAAAAAAATCAAAGAATGGCAGAAAAACATCAAATTACATTAAAAGATCGCAAAAAACTTTAAATTTCATCAAAAGATCTTGAAATAAATGGCAATTTTTTTCAACACATCACGGAAACACTCTTATTTTTTCTACAGTTGACGAAAAAAAGAAAATTCTGTCACCAGATTGCGTAAAATACAAATTCTACAGATTGGGAAAAAATCATACATTGTCAACAGATAGCTGAAAAATTGGCATATTTCGTCAATCAATTGTATAAAAAACATCATATTTCGTCAACAAATTGTTGAAAAAAAAAGAAAGAAAGGAAAGAAAGAAAAGGAAAGAAAGAAAAAAAAGAGAAAAACTCTGTTGCCGTGATTATACCTCCCCCCTTCTTCTCGCCGTTGTAAACTTTCAGAAAACTTGCTGTGAATTTTAGAAAAAAAATTTAGTCCGAATCACATCTGCTATTATTTTCAAATGTCATATCCGATTATATTATTTGAAATATTCTTATTTTTGTTGGAAAAAATGTTTAAATATTATTCTATTCCTTAATATCAGAGAAAAAAAAATCTAGAAATTGAATGTAGTCTCGAAAAAAAGCCATTTTTTCAATAAAGTGAGTGTGAATTAAATATATATATATAAGCAAACTTTTGGTTATAAAACTTTAGACCCTTTTTGGTTTAAAAATTTTTTTTTATGAAACAATTTTCTTAATTTTTTCGTAATTTTTTGAAAATTCGGACCAGAATCAACCTTGGCTGATACGAAAGAAATTCACTTCATAAATATGAAAAAGTTAAATTAGAATTTCAGAAAAATAAAGAGATGAGAAAGGGAAAGGGATTCAGATACCTAAAGAAAAGCACCCTCCCCCCCACACACACACTCCCGAATTCCTTCCAGAACTCCCATTTTACATCGTTTTTTCCTTTTCATCTTTTATATGAAGACCTCTTCACTAAATGGAACATTATAAATGAGCTTCATATTCCATATTCTACAATATTATTGTAAATGCACTTTTCTTTTACTGGAAAAAAAAAAAACTATTTGATTTTTTTTAGTATCAGAATAAAAATAATCTGCTACCTAAGTAGAGTCACGAAAGAAATTCACTTATTAAAAAAATAAAAATTTGAGGTGAAATTTCGAAAGAAAATAAAGATGAACAAACCCTTCCCCGCTTTTCCTCAATCAATTATACAGCGTATTCCATTTTTCTAGTTATATATGACAACCTATTTCCGACATCGAATATCATAAATTCGGCTAAAATGTTATATTCGACAATGTAGTTTAAAAGATACTTGTCTTTTATAGAAATCTAGAAAACGCTGTGAGATTATTTTTTTCCAAAACAAAAATTCCTACAAATTACATGCAGTTACAAAAGAAACTCTCTTCGTAAATTTTTAAAACATTAAAAAGATATAATTTTAGAAAAAAAATTAAAAAGATTAACAATCTATTCTCCCATTATCCTTCATCAGTAGTACAGTATTTTCTACAATTTCTCACTATGAAAATCCCTACGTAAATACCTAAAGAAGTAACGAAATAGTATTTAAAAAGTTTAGATTCCTTCCCCCTTTCTTTCTGCTGTGGAATAGCATTTTAAGTTTTTCTCGAAATGTCGATTACGATATTTTATAATGACTGTTTCCCTGCTACATAGCCTCGAAAATCTGCCTAAAACTATGAAAAAATGTTTGAAAGATACTCTGTCTTTTTCGAAAAGTGAAAAATTTTATTGGATTTTTTCGTATCTAAAAAAGAATACCTACCAACTGAATGTATGGAAAATAAATTGACTTTGTGAATTAGCGGAAGTGACATGGAATGATATTTGTATCAGACAGACATGATACAATTAAAATTTTTTCTTATGTAAAAGTTATAAAACCCATTTCGAAATAAAGTGGTAGTATTTAACATGATATATTATTATTTCAATGATTGCTAAAAAGCCACAAACTTCATTCAACGAAAATATTTTATACTTCTTTATGAAAGAAATAAAAATACAAATTTATTTTACTTTTATCAATAAATTTAATTTAATTTTATTCAAATTTTTATTCCTCTTTATTATCAAAGAAAACGTTTTTATTTATCTATTTATTTATTTATTGCGTTTACAGTCTTCGAATAGCATCAATAAAGTTTTTGGCTGTAGAATAAAATTTCGCTCTTTTCTAATCCTTCTTATAATATTTATGTCGCAAAATATAGTTAGCTCATTTTATTTAAAAAAATATATACGTTGGAATTTCTTGAAAACTATACAAAATAAATAAATAAATAAATAAAAATACTGACTCAGAAGAAAATAAGAATTACAAAACAAACGCAGAAATTTTATAAAATGATAAAATTTTCAAGAAATAAAATTCTGTCTGAATTAGAAAAAATATTGAAAGCTATACGGAAAGAAAAAAAAACATTATTTTGGTTTCCTAATCAAGCCAAAAGAGATAACGCTCCAAAACTGGTTTCGTAACAAACCTATCCCCGTCTCATTTCCAGGAATTCAGGAACGACTGCGCTTTTGAATAGGAGTGCAAGAATCTGGCGAAACGCCTCTCTTCGAAAATGGGGGAAAAATAACACTGAAAAACTGCCGGTCTGTGGGCTAAAATGTATTTAGAAATTGACCGATATGAAGAGGTTAAAGAACAGTGAAAGGAAAAAAAATTAACATTTTTCGTTATAATAGTTGCCAACAATTTAAAAAAGCAATAAAATTCTTACTGAACCAATTACTTTACTGTTGCACGATTTGCACGTGAAAAAAAAATTGTTTGACAAATTTAAGAAAAATTGAGTATTACGACATAAGTTTTCTATAGCAAGATTTCCATATGGAAACTAAAAATTAAATAAATAGCTTGACGGTTTTTTAAAGCAAATATTACGTCATATTGGAAAATAATGGACAAAAAGCAGGTGAATATGTATAACATTATATGAGTTTGTTTAAACATATTGATACGCGATAAAAACCAGACTATAAAAATATGTCACATAAGTGAGAGGCCAGGAGTTCAAGAATTGACAAACAAAAATAAACCTTTTAAATGTTGTTCACGTTCGATAGTCAATCTGTGCTTTAACTGTGTTGTATCTTTCTCTAATTTAGTAGTGTAAGATCAGAGAAAATTTTAATTCCTGTTATCATAATGGTCTCATTTCCCTACCAAAAACTGCACTATTAATTGTCAACTAAAAGAGTTTCATTACATAAGCTAAATTTTGTCCAACGCTTAGGATAATTTAATATCGCAATGACGTTAGCTTCGTATTCGGCAATAAACAAGTTCCAGCAGAAGGTCCCTATTGTTTAAAATACGATTTAAAATTCACCATTTTCTTTCATCCAAAGTTTATTCGGAAAAATTGACCAGCGCAGCCTGCTAGTCTTTTTATAACACTAATAATAATTTAAAAATTTAGCATGTACAACAAATGAAAAAAAGCTTCAAATAACGAACTTTATCGAATGTGGAACTAACCAAAATATATGATAAATTTATGAACAACATCAATAAAAAGGGCAATACAGAAGAAATAATTTTAAATAACAATAATATATTAATAATGAACTTGCGAAAATTTTCGTAAAACCTTGCATAAAAAGAGCTAACATCCTTCAGATCAGATAGAAATAACCGCCATAGCATTTTTTAGAAAGGCGAACACAGTTTACGCATGCGCACAAATCGAATACGTATATCGATGATAACAAACAGTGATTCTGGCACGGCTCATCGTAAAAGCGAATATTGAAAGCATTCACTTGTACCTTTGATAACGGTAAGATAATGTACGTTTACAGAATAATGGAAAGAAAAGCAAAAGTGACCGTTTTTGGGATCTTGATTGCTACATGGATTAACACACTATTTTTTAAAAATATTATAAGTAAGTCAAGAGACCATTCCCTTATCAAAACTAGTATTTTCAGCTTCAATATTGATAAGAAAATCAATTTTATCATCAAAAAACTTTATTGTGAGAAATCAGGTTTAACAAAGGTTTTCTTATATTTAAATACTACCAATCACTATAAAATTTTCAGGTTTATAAATGCAAAAAAAAAGAGATTTTCTAATATTTTCAGATACTATATAAAATATAAAAAAAATAAAATGGTGTGGTACCAGGTCTCATGGTTATATCTCGTGATCAGTTAATTAATTGGTATAAATAGTAATTTTTTTTGTTCAGTGCTCTTTTTTGTGCACTGTAATAAACGAAAAGAAATATTCATTTACATCTGAACAATGCTACTATTAGTTAACTGCAATGAACAAATTTTAGGAGCAAAATATAGCACAGATGGCTTTTTTGGAATTTATTTCATAAACTTAGCTTTCATAAAATATGTCTCGTTAGTATGACATTAACAGATGCTTTCTTAAACAAATCTTTTGAAAAAATACTTTTAACACATATCTTTCACACAAAATGTTTCTTTTTTATATGAATTAAAGCATACTTCTGAGAAAATTTCTAGTTGCATTTCACACACACAAAAGGATTCTCATGATTATGAATTGAAAAATGCTTGCTTAAATCACACATTTGAGAGAATTTATGGTTTCATACCTCGCAAACAAGGTTTTTCACCAGTGTCATTTAAGATATGTCTGGTTGCATCATTATTTTTATAAAATTTCTTCCTGCATATCACGCACAAACGGTTTCGCACCCGTATGAATTAACAGATGTCTACTTAGAGAACTTTTTCGAGAGAATTTCTTGTTGCATACCTCGCATTCAAAAGGTTTCTCATCACTATGAGTTAAGAGATGTCTGTTTAAGTTGCCCTTTCGAGAGAATTTCATGTTGCATACCTCACATTCAAAAGGTTTCTCATCAGTATGAATTAACAGATGGCTGCTTAAATGGCCTTTTCGAGGGAATTTCTTGTTGCACATTTCACAGTGAAATGGTTTCTCACCAGTATGAGTTAACTGATGTGATTTTAAAGCTTCATTTCGGAAGAATTTTTTGCTGCATATATCACACACAAATAGTTTTTCATCACTATGAGTTAACAGATGACTGCTTAAGTTGCTCTTTTGAGAGAACTTCTTGTTGCATACCTCACATTCAAAAGGTTTCTCACCAGTATGAATTAACAGATGGTTGCTTAAATGGCTTTTTTGAGGGAATTTTTTGTTGCATATCTCACATTCAAAAGGTTTCTCACCAGTATGAGTTAACTGATGCTTCGTTAAAGCACTCTTTTCAGAGACTTTTTTGTTGCATACCTCACATTCAAAAAGTTTCTCACCAGTGTGAATTAACAGATGTCTGCTTAAATTGCCTTTCTGAGGGAATTTCTTGTTGCATACCTCACATTCAAAAGGTTTCTCACCAGTATGAATTAACAGATGCTTCGTTAAAACACTCTTTTCAGAGAATTTTTTGTTGCATACCTCACATTCAAAAGGTTTCTCACCAGTGTGAATTAACAGATGTCTGCTTAAATGACCTTTTTGAGCGAATTTCCTGTTGCACACCTCACATTCAAAAGCTTTTTCACCAGTATGAATTAAGAGATGAAAGCTTAAAGCTTCATTTCGAGAGAATTTCTTGTTGCATATATCACACATAAACGGTTTCTCACCAGTATGAGTTAACAAATGTTTGCCTAAATGGCTTTTTTCAGAGAATTTCTTTTTGCATATCTCACATTCAAAAGTTTTTTCACCAGTATGACTTGACAAATGTCTGCTTAAATGGCACTTTTGGGAGAAATTCTTGTAGCATAAATCACACGCAAACGGTTTCTCACCGGTATGAGTTAACAGATGGCTGCTTAAATGGCTCTCGTGAGAGAATTCTTTGTTGCATACCTCACAGAAAAAAGACTGTTTTGGCAGAAATTCTTGCATAGCTCACAAATAAAAGGTTCTCCTGGCTGTGAGTTAGAAGCTGCTTTTTCAAAAAGTTCTAATAAGAAATATTTTGCAACATTTGTTTTATAAATTGAAGATATTTTGATTGATATCACGTGTTAGGTTAATGGTTTTATGCATCTGCAATAAACTAAAATTAATTAATATCAATTTATACATTTCATTAAAAAAAAGAAATAAACATATCACGAAAATTTAAAATCAATGTAGAAAATAAATTCTAAAATAATTACTACCATAGTACTAAAAACTACAATAGTCTCCCAATTATCTGAAGTTAGTGGAATCAAAGGTGTGTCAGATGCCTTTCCTAACAGTATAAAGATTAATTTGTAAATAAAATAAATAGCAACATTTTAAAAATAAATAACTTATTATAAATAAAATACAAAGAAAACTTAACCCCCTGGCGTCGAGTAAAACTGCAAAATTGTAAGGTTTTTTTTTCTCTGAAATTTTTTTAAATATTAATAAAAGAGGGATTTTTTTATGATATAATTTTTTTTTGTTACGTTTATGCAAAGCATCAATCATAACTTAATTTCTTAAAACTAGATTATATTTGTAGAATTATATTAATTTAAATAAATCTTCAACTGCAGTGAAACCTGCAGCCTAGTGAACGGATACATCCGGTCGCGGAAGTGGGAAGGTCAAGGAAAAAATTCTATCTAAAGATCTTCTATCACTAGTTCTATCTATATTCTAAAGGAACGAAGATACATTTTGCAAAGAATAGAGAGACAATAAATTATTTTGTGGTGATGTAATTTTTTAATACAAATGTGTTTAGTAAGAAATTCTCCGGATTTCAGAATTTTTTTTTGGTCTAAATCTTAATGTTTATTTGCTAAAACATTTGGTGTCATCTATATTTTATGCTAACGTATGTGGCACAAAAATCAGAATTATTTGTTAGTTGTTTAATGGCAACAGCCAAATGAAACACATCTTATGGGTTACTATGCAAAAGTCCTTTGGTAAGATTTATGCAATTTATATATTTTTTGTTTCTTTTGCTGCAATTATGGAGCTTCAAAATATCTTTATTTTTTCTGCGTTCTTTTACTTAAAAAGAATAAATAAAAGTGATGAATTTCAAACTTTTCAGTTTCAAATTAAAGTTATGTATTACAAATAAAGTAAGTAAAAGGATTACATCATTATATTTTAAATAATTAATGAAATACGAAAAAGTGCCAAGGGTACAATATTTGGCGATCTGCACTGGGTTTGCATAAAAATACTGAGTTTATGATTTATCAACACAGATGTCATATTTGTACCACATTGGCGCGTTATTTTTCTGACGAAAAACTTGCGAAAACTTCGTCTTTAAATACCAGTTACATATATATTTTTTAACTAATTATTTCTATTATTTTAAAAAAGAAATAAATAAAAAATTGAGTTAATAATTATAAAATAAAACAATTTATATCATTAAAAAAAAGAAAATAAAAGTAAACAAACAATTAAATAATAAATAAATGACAATAGCCGGGTTACCATATGAGGCACATATAATTGCCATTTTGTTGCAATCGCGCCAATGTGTTGCGTATATGATTTCTGTGTCTATTCCTCTAGCAGAATTTTCTAATTTGGCAAAACCTGAGCAATTAAAATATATTATGAATAAAAGCAACAGGATTTAATGGTTAGTAAACATTCAAGGGGGACCAAACTGACAGCCAAGGGCGGTTAGATTAATTAGGATGAGCGAAGCGAATCCTCTACTAGTCCACTCAAATTACACTTTGTCGTACACTTTACAAAAAAACTATTCAATATTTTAACTTCAAATTAAACACAAAAATAAATTATGATCTGTAGATTTGCAGAATATAATTTTTTTTACAATAAAACGTTAAAAAAATTATTATTTTAATTAATTTATTTTACATGCATTTCCAATACGGACGCATTTTAGCAAATAAATAAAAAAATGAAACGCGTATATTTTCAGAAAAAAAATATAAATCATGGATTAAATAATAATAGATAGGATCATGATTAATTTAATAAATAAAATATGTTTTCATTATTCAGCAAAATCGTTTGCACAGATGACACAAACATTTTTAAAAAATTGTATTGTAATTTTTTGTGTAAAGTGGCAACAAAAGAATTGTAAACAAATAAAATTAATTGTTAAATTTGTTATATAAATGAAAAATGAAAAGAATTGAAGCGTGAAGTTGTTGCCTCGATTTAAGCTCTTTATAAATGTACTAAAGCAAAGTTGGCCGATTCAGAAACGACAAATTGACTTTAACCATTTCTTACTTTATCATTTGGATCTAAAGTAATGTTACGTTCTTATTTGTGGACCGAAAAAGATTAGTGAACGGGACTTTAGACTTTGTTGCACGTAAATAAAGGAAATCACAAGCCACCAGACCAGATATCGCGAATAATCATGGATAAATTTGAATACTACAATAATTTAACTTATAAGAATTGGTGCGTTCCAATTCCCCCAATAATTAAATTCTAGAAAAATGGAAGCATAAATTGCTCAAGGAAAGAATTTCTTCTGCTGTTAGCTTTTGCTGTTACCATTCATAAATTCCAAGGTTTAACATTAGATGAAGCAGTTATAGATATTGAGGATATATAGACACCAGTTGGCTTAAAAACGTACGTAACGTTGTCGAGAGTGAAAATCCTTCAAAATTAAGCATTCAATAGGAAATTTTTCTTACGAAAAATTCTACAATATCAAATATTCTGATACGCTAACATGTATAAAAACGAAGAAATTAGAAAAAAATGTTTTACAGCTAAAAATTCATAGTATCAACGAGGGCAGATTTCAAATGTTTTTCCAGAAAATAGGATTTTGACGAAGTAACTTTCTTCAAGCTCTCTTCAAATATATTATTCTAAAATAGCTATCAAAGATCATTTGATGTTAACTACAAAGATTGGAAACATGCATATTTCAAACAACTTTAAAAAACACAAGTGGTTACTGGAAATTGTAAAAACATCTTTAAAAGAGCTTTTAGTTGAAAATTTAAAAATATTTTGTAAAAGTTTGCTTCGAAAATATTACATCGAAAATATTACACGACAGTCTTACATCATAGATAAAAAATTAAAATGCGCCAAAACATAAAATAACGTTTTTGTTTAATAAAGATGCAAAAATAATATTAAAAAATATTTTTACTTTCAAATATCTGTTTTATAAAATAATTCTTCGCGAATCCAAACAAAGCATGGCTTTTGCTAGTATAATTTACAATGTAATTAAATAATGTTACCAGTAACATCGAAGAGCAGATGCTGTAGACTCATCAACTCAAACGAATATCTGGGTTTCTGAACATTTAACAACACTCAAAACTACTAAGACGGAATCACAAAGAACACATGAAAAATTCCCTTTTAGACAGGTGTTGAATGGTGTAATCTTAAACGACATAATTCAAAGTTACATATTTTTCCAAGCCAATGAACGTTTCTGTTGAAGGAAAATTTCCATCATAAACATGTTCTGTTTTCACTGTATCCTCTAAAATCATAATAGCGTTTTCACTCTCTAGTATACCTGTAAAGAGTGAAAGTATATTAAAATGAATTCTATGAAGGTGACCTATCATAGAGGTGAAGAAAATCAGGATTACACGAAAACAATCGGAAAGCCCTCGGTCCGCTCTTTCACATTATGAACTTTTCTTCCATCACTTCAGTTCCCCTCCCCCCAAAGTGATCTTTTCGAAACTATTTTTGCAATTGAATCGTTTTATCATTACAGATCAGATTTTTTTAATGGTGCCCTCTGATGAATATTAATCATAATATTTGAAAATTTTAAAGAGATGGGAATTTTTTATACCGACAATATGTGATAGTTGGAAGTCTGGGGGAAAGAGCTAAATTTTCTAAATTTGGCCTTCATCTCTCATGTGAAATATCATTAGAAAGTTCTCTGACCATTATTTCAAGTTATATCCCTCCAGCGTTTCTGAGGTATTTCGCCATTTCTCAGCAGAAAGTTTAGGTAGAAGCAAGAAATTCAAGATAGCACACCTACTAAAACAATAGTTAAACACAGGTACTTCAATCATTTTACAGCTATTTTGTGTATTATGTCGTCAACAATGACTTTGAACAGGATAATGTAACATTATATTAATAAGAGAATAATTATGGATGTTTGATTAGATATTAAGTTTATTTTTTCTAATTTTTGCAAGATGTATTTCGTCTGATTCAAAATTTCTTGAGAGAAACCAAGCAGCGTAGCGGGCAAAGACTGTTAATATTATATATTTATAGTTCCTAAAACTTGAAACCTATCTAAGACAGAACATTTTGCAATTATGTTTACTTCTTGGCAGGTTTTTGGTGAATACGAAATTACTTCGCAAATGGAAACTGAAGAATAGGTCAAGGCTGAGATAAAAATGGGCTTTTATGGGTCCAAGTGGCTCTGACAGTTAAGGGAAAAGAACAGTTTATGCAAATGCAATAATGGCACACTGATTGAGTTTTGAGACTTTATCTTTGTTCATTTTATAATTTTATGTCAAACAATATTATAACGTAATGTGCTGACTGGAATTAATACTCTATCCACAGGAAAATGTCTTTTAGAATTCTCTAGGAAAAGCTTTATAGAATTCTATAGAATTATGGCCCGTTTTTCTATAAGCTAGTTTAAAATCTGTAGAAGTTTAATCGAAATACCTGTAGAGAAAAACTGTTTAATAGAAATTTCTACTCTACAGACAGTTATATATCTTTTAATCTAGCATATAAAAAAACAAGCCATAATTGTATAAAAATTATGCTATAGAACTTTAAAAGCCACTTTCGTAAGGGGTTGAACTGGTCTTGAACTGGTTATTTGTGAGCTTTTATTGTCCCTTTTAAATTACCCTAAGAAATCTCAAATATGATTTATATTCTGTTTTAAAAAATGCTGATGATGTCTTTTCAGCTCAAAAAAGTTTTCATCAATCATTGAGCAAGAAATAAGAAACTAGCCTAAAAAGTTTGTTGACAAATTGAAAAGAGCAGATTTCCTTGCAACTAAAAACTTTAATGTATATATTTCTTTAAATCATACATATTTTTTGTGAAGGTTGGCTATTCGATGTAGAGAGATCTCACGATAAATCTGAAGGATATTTTCGGAGATCACTGCATCTTCTCTCTTGAATTCTTTTATTTTGAACCTCGTTGATATTTAGAAAAAGATCAGAGAGTTATTGGAAGGTTTCGACGTTCACCTAAGTTTTTACAAAATAATGGTTATTTATGACATTGAATTTTTTCCACTGGAGCCATTTTAAAATAAATAAATGGATTTTGAAAAGTAGATTTTTTATGTATTTATTTAGTACTGTAATTTTGTTTTTATTCATGAATGCAGCTACGGAACTTTGGGAAAAATCATAATTTCTGTGCGAATGCAAAAAACATCTGAAACCCTTTTTTACACTTATTAGCAACAAATTTAAAGAGTGCGCCCCTCCTCAAAGCATCGAAATGTCTCCCCGAAACCTTTATGCTTATGAATCGCCTAAAAGCGCTACCTTTTTCTGGAATTTCAAACTGCCCTTTCCAGAGAGCAAAAATCTCTCCAGCAGAAACATGGCTCATTCTGACTGTATCCTCTGAAACTATTATAACATATTCTCTCTGTAGTGCTCTTGTGAAGAATAAAAATATATTGCAATGAATTCTGTAAAGGTGGCCCATCTTAAAAGGTAAAGAAAGTCAGGATTACACGAAAACAACACTATATATTTACAGTGCCTAAAATTTGAAACCTACCTAAAACGGAACATTTTGCAATTGTGTTCCCTTTTTGGCAGATTTTTGGTGAAAACAGAATCGTAAATGGAAACATTTGACGGTCCCGAAGAATAGGTATACCTGCAAAGATGGAAATGGTCTTTTGGTGGAACCAACTGGCACTGACAGTTGAGGGGAAAAAACCAGTTTATAAAAATGCGATAACGTCACACTGATCGAGTTTCGGGACCTTATCTTTGTTTATTTAGTAATTTTATCTCAAACAATAATATAACGTATCCTCACGGCCGTAGCTAGAAGTGAATAAAAGGGGGAAGGGTGGGGATCAAGAAAATGTAGGGGAGGGCTCATATTTTCTTTCTCTGTGAAGCAGAAAGATAAATTAGTGCATATTCACACTATAGTTACTATGTTTCTGATTAAACTGTTGTAAAAACTTCATTTTATGCTAAGAAAAGAATAGGATGATGAAAAATTGGAGTGTATAACGAATCCACTATTAAACATCCTGTTAGTTTCCTATGTGCAAACAGAATGAGTGAGTGTTGAAGCACTTATTTTAGTTACAATTTAGCATCTTCGCAAAAACTGTGAAAGGTCCTCAAAATTAAATTAGATTTTGGAATAGAATTTCATTTGGATTTTTCGGAATATAAATTCACTGAGTGACATTCGAATCTTTTCCATAGGGGTTCAAAATATTTTAGGGGGGCTAAGCCGCCAGTAGCATCACCCTAGATATGGCCTAGAAAGCCAAACTTTAATCTTGAATTGGTTATTTGTGAACTTTTCTTCCCACTTTTAAAGTATCTTAAGAAATCAAAATATGATTTAGTATCTTCTTCTCTAAAACATACTAATGATGTCTTTTCTGCTCTAAAAGAGTTTTCGTCAATCAGAAAAAAAGAAAAAAGAAACTGGACTTAAAAATTTGTTGACCATTTCGAAAATCAGAATCCCTTGTTACAAAAAACTTTTATACCTATATTTTTTTTATCATACAGATTCCCTGTCAAGGTTGACTATTCAATGTAGAGAGATAATATACACTGGTGTCCAAAAGTTAAGCATAATTGGTAATTAAGTAAGTAATGAAAGAAATATAAATCGAAATGTGGTGAAACTCCAGGTGTGTAAACAAAATAGTACGCGTCATATATTTTCGCGAAGAGTTTTCCCTGAAATTGAACAGGGGACCGTCAACAAATTGAAAAAGAACGAAGATCTTTTGGATAACCCTGTCAAAACTAATGTAGCAAAAGCGTTCAAACTGCACATTATGATTAAGTGGCTTATTGTAATGTACTGTGTTTATTTTTATAAGGATAGCATTCATACTCGTAGAGAAATTAAGGTTTTTATAAAAACAGTCCTAAGTTTTTTGCTTATAATTTGCAGAGTTCTTAATATAAAATAATGTTCTTTTCTGAAAATATGACAAACATTATTGTACACAATACCCTGTCATCAGAATTTAAAAATAATAAAAATTGTATGAAAAATGAATAGGTTTAGTAAATAATTTTTCATTGCGCATGCGTCAACGATATCAAAATATCATTTGCATATTGTGTTAGCTAAATGTATAGAGCAATTTTTGTAAAAGTTTCAAAAACATAGCTTGAAAATTCTGAAAATTATCGTCTATAGAATCAACTCAAAATCCGTTATTCCTAAAAGGAAGCAAAATATCAGGGGTTTTATCCAAATACAGTTGTATGTACAATATTGTCTAGGCACGAAACAATGGAATATGGATACAGCCCCTCATCTTTTTGTTTCATTAGGCAATAAAATATTTTGATCTCATTCTATAAACGATAATTTTCAGAATTTTTAATCTATGTTTTTGAGAATTTCACAAAAGCTGCTCTACATATTTGACTAACATATGGAATAATGCAAAAATAATAAATTATTTTTGTTTATTTTATAATTTTATATCAAATAGAGTAGGCTCCCTCAAATGTGCAATCCCTAATTTACAGATGTAATCAATGAAGATTTCAGTTCAAATATAAGGGCAAAATTTGACTTTCTTTGCTTTATATCAATTCTATATATATTTTAGTATGTATTTTTTTTATTTACTGAATTCATGTTTTTTTCATGAAGGAAGAATGAATTTATTTCTGAAAAAATTCACGATTGGTAACGCAATCTTCTTACCAAATATATTTATGTATTAATCAAGTTTTTTTGGTTATTAAGTCTGGCTAAACCTGAAATAAAACTTCCTTATTTTATGATTTTGATGTGAATTAGTAATGTAATTTTAATGCAAGCAAGTTTTATTAGTGCAAGTTAATAAGTTAATTTAGAGCAAGTTACACTAAATAATTTAGGAAAAATACATTTCATCTTTATAATGACTATTTAATCATACATTATTGATAATTAACTTGACCTTCGCTTTTTAATATTTTAATCATATTAAAAATTTTCTAAATTTTTATTATTTTATTATACTATTGTAGGCATTCATTATAATTTCGATTGCATCATTAATTAAATTCAAATGACTGTTTAAAAATGCAAACAAATCAAATCTGTAAAACCTCTGGTCCCAAGCTGTGCGGATTTGAGGGAGTCTACTGTAATATTATAATATAATGTGCTGCCCGTAATTAATAGAAGCGACTCTATTCTTAAACTGATTATTTTTGAACTTTTATTGCCACTTTTAAAGTACCTTAAGAAATCTGAATAGGATTTAGTATCTTCAATTCTAAAACATGCTGATGATGTCTTGTCTTTTCAAAAGCGGACAAAGAAAATTGTTAAACTAGATTTATCTCGAATTATATTTAATTTTTTGTTGTTGAAATGAGCACTCTTCGAAATCTATCTCCGCCTATAGGCCAAGCCGACAGGGATTTTTATAGTTAAATATCATTTTATAAATTTTCCGGGTCGAGTATTTCTTTTACAATTAGTTCAAGTGAAAATACTTTGAGGAATGTAATTGTTACTCTCTTTTGAATTTGAGAATATTTGAAAACATTCCATTTTAATTCACAAGCGGATGAATAATATTAAAGAGACTGAGCACGAAACTGGGCATGCCGGACTGGACACAGTGTGCTGGAAAAGTTTCAAACAACCAAACTTACTCCACATGACGTAGATTCATTGACATGATTATAATACACAGGTATTAAAGCATAATACTAAGTGGATATCGATATTTCAATATTTATACATTTCTTCTAAATGTTTCTGACTCGAGAATGTTTTTTCAAAAATTATGAATAATATTCTGATTAAAGATCATAACCGGATAAGGATTGGAAACGCTTTCAATCAAATTTCCTGATTTTTTTTCCCCAGATGTGGCTACCTATCTGACAATTATTTTTCCCTTCCAGAGCGTAAAAAATGGATTTTTCCTGAGATAAAAATGTTTTATTTTTATTTTTTAAACTGATTTTCCCCAAAACTATCGCACCGAATTTCATGTTTTTAAGGAAGGATATAGAGACAACAAAGATGCATAACTGGGGAATTTTGTATTGTATTCTGGTAATAAGAACTGTGTGAAATAACGATGAAAAAATTTACAAAAATGAAAATGATAGCTTATGTTTATACGAAAAACATCAATTTCTTGTACAAAAAATTCTTTATATCACACGTATATAATATATAAATGCCAAAAATTGGCATTGGATGTAACTAAATATTTACAAATATACATACAAAGTTTAACAAAAAATAAAGGCATTATTTAGGGCGGAACTACTACAATTCAACATGCGACGAATTTTTTAAACTTTTACAGAATTGCTGCATTTTATATTTAAACACATGGACACTAATTCTGAAAATATAGATGCTAGTCGATTGAACCCGGGTTTCCCGGGTTATATAGTAAAGATTCAAACCATTTTCCATTTAAAATTTAAAACTAATAAATTTTCTACATGCAACATGCTTTTTAGATTGCTATCTCCAAATGGGCACTTTTAACTCTTTAAATGTGCTGCAGATTTTTTTATTCGTATTTAATTCATAAAATAATAACTATGAAAAAGCATTGGTATGAAGATTTGTATTTGATAACTTTACATATCTTTTCTATTTTATACAATGCAAAAAATTAACATTAATATCAATCTTGTATTACATCAGCCTTTAAGTAAAAATATTACATCACGGAAAAACATGGTTAGTCCGTTTAATGGGTTAAACGCAAAATATTAATTATAAAATCAAATAAAGCTATGAAATTTATCAAAAGTCATATTTCCGTATTAGACGCATGTGAGGCGTCATCAGCCGAAGATTTTTCTACTTAAGGCAGCATTTTTGTTTTGATCATTTCAGTGCTTTGTACGCATACAGCCAATATTTGTTAAATTTGTATTTATTTATATTATTTCATGTATTTATTTATAGAAGAAGTGGTAATTTTGCTGAAGATTATTAGCCGGAAGCAAACCCCGAACTCTTTGTATTGTTTTAATGGCAAATAGATTAATCTTTCGTAATAGAGTTTCACGCGGTTATAGATAAATTTAAAAATAATTCTGATCCAATTTTGTAAAACAACAGCCAATCAGCAAACTAAAATAGACTTTTCAAATAAATTAAATTTCAAGATAATTTTATTATTATTATTATTATTATTATTTGGCAATGTGAAAAATTAAATTGATTGATTGTTTGTTACATCAGTTTTTTTAATGATTTTATCAGTGTTTTTCACTATTCTTTCTTTATTTATTCATACAGCTTTAATTTCATTATAGAAAATTATCTGAAACAATATTTATAGATTTATGTGTAAATGGTGTATCATTGTTTCTTAATAGAGATACGTGATAGAGATTAAAAAGAAATGCTTGAAAAATATAAAACCGTAATAAATGAGTCAAATCAGATGTAGTTTTCAATAAAATTGCATTAGAAAGTAGATTTCTTTCCCTATACGACAGAATAAAAATTGGAAATATTCGATGCTTAGAAGATTGAAAAATTGCAATAACAAAAATTGAAAAAAAAAGTGATTTTATCGTGAAATGTTGCCATTCGCAAAATGACGTCAGTGCTAATCACGAACACATTTTTTTCGTTATAATATAGAGAAATATGTTGCGTATCAGAAAAATTTTATACAAATCGTCAAATGCTAAAGTAAAGAAACGATAGCACGTGCATTCTTTCATAGAAAGTTTGTTCCAAAGTTAACTCTATAACAAATTTAAATTTCGTTTTATAAATTAAAATACACAACACAAATTAAAATAACTAGTCGTTGGGGGCCACCGTAATACTTACCCATCATGGATATGTATATGAAAATAAAACATGTGAAACTATTTATACAATGCATTGCAATTCATAAACAAAATTTAAATATTGTTAATATACATAGTAATGCTATATTAAAGAACTGCTGATGTACCAATTTCGACAAATTATATAAAACGCCAAACTACTCAAGTAGTACCGAACTGCGTAAAAGAACATCCTTATAACTCCTTATACATCCTTATACCTCCAAAAATAATAATTCTATTAACTAACAATTAACTGCGTCGGATTAAGCGTCTCATTTCCAATTAAAATATACTTCTGAATTGAAATTTGAATGAAATACAGGGTCATGAAAAATCGAAGAATGTGGAAAACAAGATTACAAATATCTCGGCAACTAATAATCCGATCAACTTCGTTCTATATGCAAAATGTGTGTTATTTTATTGCCTTTTACGTCCATTCCTTAGAACAAAAAAAAATCGAAAATTTTTATGTACCTTTCATCACAACAAATTCTTCGAGAGTCCGAAAAAATAGTTCCGGATAATCGAGGTTGCCGATATTAAATAGGGTTCGTCCCATTCTTACATACTAACTACATACAAAATTTCAAGTCTCTATCTCAATTTGTTCGGGAGATAAAGCGTTTACAGACAGACAGACAGACAGACAGACAGACGGACGGCAAATTTTTTTTTCTAAAAATATGTTTTTCGGAATCTCCACTATCTGAAACGTGTAAATCCGTCAAAAAAAATTTTTCGATTTTCAAAACGATTGCAAGATTTACCCTATATGGGTAAGTAATAATCATTAAAATACTCAAAAAATGCCTGACGTCACTTCAACATACAAAGAAGATAAGTATTTTCCGTGTAACACGCGTTCCTAGATTTTTATATGTCATGCAAAACCAAATATTCAGTTGCATTTTAAACCTTAGATATTGGTGAATTATGAAACCTCATTTTGTCATTTACATCTTTCTTTTTCCATTTTCGGATCAATTTTCTATGTGATTTTTTTTTCTTTTCTGAAAACATATTTGCAAAATAAAAAGAGTGTTAAAAAATAAAGTAAATATAAATTACATAAAAAATATAATTATTCCAAAAATTATTTTATTAAAATTACAATTAAATTATAAAATTATATTTATTCTAAACTAAAAACTATAGTGATAAAAAGTTTCTTTTTTGCGAAAGCACGCATTTGTGTACGGGCTTAATGTTCCGTATTTTAAGGTTACATTTTTTGCATCACTCCCAGCCACTATAATTCTTCTTTATTCTTTCTTTTTAATTTATAACCTATCTTCCCTTTACTTCGCACAGAAATGGAGTGCTCAAGTTGCCACCTCCAAAAAAAGTGAATTAAAAACTACAAAAAAATTAATATATCAAAAACAAATTGAGATACAGTTTTCAAACAAATTGCATTTAAAAGTAATTTTTTTTTCTCTATACAACGTGGTAAAAATTGTAACCGTGCGATGTTTAAAAGTATAAAATATGCAGTACCGAAAATTACAAAACTGAATTGAATGGGAATGTGTTGCCATTCGCAAAATGACGTATGCGTTACGCACAGATACGTTTGGTCTTTATAGTATAGATTATTTTGATATCTAAAACTGTCGTTGGTGACACATACAACAATAAGGACGAATTTTTCGCATTGCAACAAATTCCATTCTTCGATAGCGAAATGTAGCGTCAGTGATCAGAATCGATTCAAATGAAATTTTTCGTGAATTATTAAGCAAGAAATAAGAAAGTGGGGCTTAAAAGTTCGTTGACCAGTTCAAAAGAGCAGAATCCTTTGCTAAAGAAAACTTTGATACGTATATTTTTTTAAATCGTACATTTTCCTTGTCAAGTTTGGCTATTCGATGTAGAGAGATAAAACATCTCACGATAAATCTGAAGAATATTTCCACAAATCAATTTTTCTTCATCGCTTGAATTCTTTTATTTTGAGTCTGGTTGATATTTACGGAAAGAACAGAGGGATATTGAAATGTTTTGATGTTCACCTGGAATTTTACTAAATAATGGAAATTTTTCTCATTCAACCGGAGCCATTTTAAAATAAATTAACGGATTTTGAAGGACAGATTCTTTATGTATTAATTTAGTATTGTAATTTTCATTTATTCATTAATGCAGTTAGGGAACTATGGAAAAATTGGTAATTTTTGTACGATATCAAAATTATAAGAAAAACACCAGAAATGGTTTTTACACTGATTAAACTACAACGTCAAATTTAGTGGATACCCCCTCGAGGCATTAAAATGTCTCCTCAGATCATTTGGGATGTTATGCATATTAATCGCCTAGAAGTGCTACTCATCTCCGGAATTTCAAAGTGCCCTTCCCAGAGTTGCAAAAATTCCTCAAGCAGAAAAATGTCTCAGTCGTCTGAAATGGCCACAATTGTGACTTGTGTATGCCCAGTTTAACCCTTTCGGGTGAGACTTTTTTTCAGTTGTTAGAAAAAATTAATTTTACGTTAATAACACTAACACTAGCTATCCAAATAGATTAATTATTATTCAACGAGTATTTCACTGTCTGAAAGATAACGAATGTAGTTGTTTTGCGTACTATTCAATTGACATTCATATAACAATAGGCTAACGAAGAATTTTCGGAGATGTTTAGAAAATATTGTATTACAATAAGATTTAACTTATATTACAACTTCTAATACTTTTTTGTACTTTTTTACGCATGATTCTTTCAAGAAAGTAACTTTTATTTTAAATTTACAGATTGAAATACGTGTTTAAAAAGAAAGGATCGCAAACACCCAAAAGAGAATTTATCAAATAATTATAATAATTATTATTGCTAAATGCCTACAATAAATGATGTCATTTAATAAATGCAAACACATATACTAACATTACTACATGTAAAGGGTAGCAAAAGTATTTCTTAAAATAATATTAGATTAAAAGACATGTACTATTCATAGTACACCAGACCCGAAAGGGTTAATATTGCTTACAGAAACTTCATGGATGGAAGGAGGGTTGAATACGAAGTGGGTGGTGATGAGGTTCTGCTTTTAACGATTAGAAATCCAAAGCCTAAATTGAACCTAATTCACATACTAACCACTGAACTTGGAGAATGCTCTAAAACTGTTTCGAACAATCTAAAATAAATTGCATTTGAAGTAAAATAACAGAACCCAATGTTATTTTTTACAAAACCCAATATTTCTAAAAATGTGTTACTCAATCGCAAAAAAGTAAAACAAAAAAATTAGCATCCTTGAAGTTTACAACCAGATATCGGAAGAGACTTTTGAGGACAAATATGGTGTAAAAAACGGCAGAACATGAAACTGAGAAACCCAGATGAATTATGGCTGTCTTCGACAACTGTAACCAAACAATTTTTTCCAACATAAACTATATTTGTTTCGCTTTTTTGTTATATCACTTGTTTCTTTAGCTAAAATAGAATGCCTTTTCTTTTTTTAAATATTAACCAGATAATAGTTAAATATAAACCAGAATAATAAAAAAAATAAACTAAATTTATAAACCAACCAAAAATAAGTTAACAGAATATTTTAATAAAACTTGAATAACGTTTCAGATGGTTCTAGGGTTACATTTAACCCTTTAATCGTAATTGTAATTCAAGCAAATGTTTATGTGTCATGAAGCTAGAGTAAAATACATTTAACTTTTCAGTATGGGCTCATTTTTTTAGACAATAGTGTTTGTAAAATCTTTAGTATATTATCATGTAACTTCGTTTATTACTAGCTTCTGTTATGGAGATAAATTGTTTCATTGGTATCCTAAAACTCTTCCATTTAGACAGGATTACGTTGTAGAAAGATTCTTCTTTTACAGGTTTCACTGTGTTTATAACAGTCCAAGAGCCGATCACACAAAACCCTAATACCCTGTTGGTACAGAGAAAGATAAGTTTCTTAACTTGAAGTTTTTTTATTTGCCCCTATATCCCTGAAATAACATAATAAAGCAAATTTTTAACATAAAATTTTTCAAACAAAACATTTACGAAAGAAAAAATAAGGAAAAGAGTACTATTATATTTTTTAAATAACAACAGATTGATATAAATATATTGATATAACAGATTGATACGGGGAAGTTATTAAATAAAATAAAGTCATCTTTACGAAAACTTGAAAACTAAACTCTTAAATACTTATGAGCCTGAAAATTTGCTGAAATAATTTTGTATCTGTGATTGATTTTACAATGACACCGATACAAGCACAGGAATCATAAAGTTTTGATTCCAAATCTGTTTTATGTTACTTCTAAAATGATTAATGAAATTTTAGAAAATGCTAGAAATTGTTTTAGTAATAACTGGTTACAATTGATAAAATACTTGTATTGCTTTAAAAAGCATTAAATACAAATGAAAATATTTCTTAATATGATGCATAGACATTTTTCTTTGCTTACTTTATTTTACAGTTAAATAATTACGTTAAAACTGTATTTATTTGTAGAGAAGAGCCATTTTTAAAATATTTTGATAATTCAGCATCACATTAATAGAATAGTTTATGGCCCATTGTGCCCCATGTTGAAGTTCTATACATTCTAATAAAATTATTATTTAGTGCATTCTTTTTAGCATATTAACTTTAATATTACCGTATTTTCGGGCGTAAGCGCCGCAGCGCATACGAGTTTAAAAATTAAAATTATGCTTACTGCGGCGCTTCTGCCGGGGCGGCGGATACGATACATTCTCTTCCCTTGCAACGATATTCATTACAGAGGTGATTCTGATCGGAATTTTTCTGAAAATTGTGAAAAGTCAATCATCAGGAAGAAAATGCGAAGCATTAAAAATATCGCGAATTTCGACAAATGGTAGCCTAATTTCTATCAATCATTTCCAGAAAAAGCAAGAATTTTATCAAAGGATCGGGAAAAAAAACACGACTTTTATCAAAGGTTCGCGGGAAAAGCGCGAATATGTAAAAAGAAAAAAATGTGTATTTCATGAAAAGATCACTTGAAAAACTACAATTTTATTATCGTAAAATCCCGTTAATCCGCCCTTCTCAATCAAACGCTTGTCCCCACTATAAAAAAATTACTGAAAAAAAACGCTAATTTCGCCAAAGAATCACGAAAAATAACCGCAAATTTATTGAAAGGATCGCAAAAATATCATGAGTTTCGCCGAA
Source organism: Maratus speculifer (assembly GCA_964019185.1). Classification (NCBI taxonomy): domain Eukaryota; kingdom Metazoa; phylum Arthropoda; class Arachnida; order Araneae; family Salticidae; genus Maratus; species Maratus speculifer. The sequence goes on from OZ025296.1 coordinate 359,407,947, forward strand.
GTATCGCTAAATCCCACATTTCGAAGAAAGATTGCAGTAAAAACGCGAAATATGTCAAAAAATCTCTAAAAAACACAAATTATGTCAAAAGATTGCGGAAAAAGCGTGAATTTATCAAAGGATCCCCAAAAAGAATTGTCAAGAAAAATTGTTTTTATAAACGCAAATATGTCGTATGTATCAATAAACGGTAAAAAAAAAAACCGAGAAAAAACGTAAATTCAGGCAAAAAAAAAACTCAGAAAAAAGGAGAAATTTGAAATAAAAGCATGAAATCTATTAAAAAATCTCGAAAAAACGAATATTTCATCAAAGATTGATGATTCATTCATTTCATCAGGATTCATTCCGTTCTCAAAGGCGAATGAGAACGGTATGAATCATGATGAAATGAATAGATCACGAATCTGATGAAACGTGTGTTTTTTTCGAGATTTTTTTAATAGATTTCATTCTTTTTATGCTTTTTTTTTACAAATTTCTCCTTTTTTCTGCGCTGTTTCGACAGAATTTACGTTTAAAAAAAAACGCAAATTTTTTCAAGTATTGCTTTAAGTATCAAAATTCATGATTCATTCAATTCATCATGATTCATCCCTTGCTCATCCCCATAAAAAATGCAAATTTTTTCAAGCATCGCGAAAAAAGTGCAAATTCGTCAAATATCGCGATAAAACTCTGCAAATTTCATGATAAAACCGTGCAAACCTCGTTACAATCTATAAAAAACGCATTAAAAAATCGCGAATAAAGGCTGCGCGAAGTCAAATTTAATTTTATCATAAAAAATATACTAAATTTAAAATTGGATTTATATCAGAAATGTTTAAAAAACGCGAAAAAACACTGTATATAACGCAATTTTTATCATTTTTATGTTTCGTAAGTGCGGCGCATACGGCGGTGCGGCGCTTCTGATGAATATTTGTTTTATTTTAATGCATTTTCGGAGGTGCGGCGCTTACGGTGTGTGCGGCGCATACGCCCGAAAATAAGGTAAATAAAAACAAGTATCTTTCCTTTATATATATATAAAAGATGTATTTACTTTTTTATCTATATCATTTAATTAATAATAAAGAAAAATGAAATAATTACAAATTTTAGTTTTAGAAGCTCAAAACAACCAACCAGGATCAAATGTATTGTTCTGAGGTAACGATGTGTTTCAAAGGCTATAAATAATCAATTCAGTGCTTTAATCAATTAGTCTAAAATAAAATACTTAAAAATTTAAAAATAACACAAAACCTGTCTAAACCGGAATTATTCAAAAATCCATTGAGATTTCATCTTATATGGTTTTACTATACAGTAGACTCCCTCAAATCTGTAACCTTAAAATCTGCACATAATTTATGGATGTAAACAATAAAATTTTTATGTACAAAATTTGACTTTCTTAATTTCATATCAATTCCTTTAAGAATTTTAATCTGCAATTCGTGTTAATACTACTGAATTCGGGTTTTTTCATGAAGAAAGAATAAATTTATTTCTGAAAAAAAAAATCAAGATATTGCTGATATCACTGGTCACATATCAACCACTATATATTTACATATATATATATAGCGGGAACAAACATAGAAGATTAATATACAGTAGATTCCCTTAAATCTGCAACCCTAAAATACTAACATATTTTATGGATGTAAACAATGAAATATTCAATTCAGATAGAGGGACAAAATGTGACTCATTTTTAGTTCTATATCAATTGCATACATATTTTAATTTGTAATTTTCCTTAATATTACTGAATTAACTTTTTTTTTCCATGAAGGAAGAATAAATTTATTTCAGGAAAAAAATCAAGATATTGCTGATATCACTGGTCACATATCAACCACTATATATGTACATATATATATATATAGCGGGAACAAACATAGAAGATTAATATACAGTAGATTCCCTTAAATCTGCAACCCTAAAATACTAACATATTTTATGGATGTAAACAATGAAATATTCAATTCAGATAGAGGGACAAAATGTGACTCATTTTTAGTTCTATATCAATTGCATACATATTTTAATTTGTAATTTTCCTTAATATTACTGAATTAACTTTTTTTTTTCCATGAAGGAAGAATAAATTTATTTCAGGAAAAAAATCAAGATATTGCTGATATCACTGGTCATCAGAATCTTTTTACCAAATATATTTATGTATTAATCAAGCTTCTTTGGTTATTAAGTCTGGCTAAACCTGAAATAAAACTTCCTTATTTTATTATTTTGATGTAAATTCCTAATGTACTTTTCTGAGGCAAGTTTCAGTGAATAATTTTGGAAAAATATGTTTCATCTTTATCATGAATATTTAATCATATATTATTGATTATTAACTTGACCTTTGGTTTTAAAATTTTAAAAATTATCTAAATTTTATTATTTTAGTTTATTACTTTTTTAATAATCTATTATATTGTAAGCATTCATTATAGTATTGATTGCATTATTAATTACATTCAAATTACTGTTTAGAAATGTAAACAAAGCAATGACCAGAAATCCACAAAATTCTAAAATCCTCACAACCTATTGTCCCAAGATGTGCAGATTTGAGAGAGTCTAATGTATATATAAAATAAATAAAAAATTCATCTGTGTCATTCCTTTGCGATTTCATCTTGATAGGTTTTATCACATACATACATAACATATATATACACTTAATAACATGAATGAAAATTCTTAATCCCCTCCTAAAGAAATCCTGGTTGTATGACTGAAAATAACAATATTTTAATCATTATTTTTTGCTTTCTTTTAAGCATATTTAAAGCTTCTTATGGTAGATTCAAAGTACAAAAATATGCATTTTTGCTCGGAGTACAACTATAGATTGTTTAATATGTATATTTTTAAATTTTAAGAGGGGGAAGAAGAGAAGTTAAAAGAAAATGGCATCGCAGCAGAAGGTTCTTATTTTTCCTTTATAAACTGTTTCCATTTTAAAATTTACAAAAATATTATTTTACACATGATTGAAATGTAAAAACTGGATTTTGAACTTATGAAACTTATTGCATAGTACATTTCCATTGAACATTTTTTATTATTAATAATAATGAAATACAGTAGACTCCCTCAAATCCGCACAGCTTGGGACCAGAGGTTTTGCAGATTTTAGAATTTTGCAGATTTCTGGTCATTGCTTTGTTTACATTTTTTAAAAAGTAATTTGAATGTCATTAATAATGAAATCAAAGGTATAATGAATGGTTACAATATGCTAAAATATTAAAATAAGTAATAAACTAAAATAATAAAACATTAGATAGTTTTTAAAATGATAAAAATACTAAAAGCAACAGTTAAATTAATAAATCAATAATACACAATTAAATATTCATTATAGAGATAAAATGTGTTTTTCCTAAATTATTCACTGAAACTTGCCTCAGAAAGGTACATTACTAATTCACATCAAGATCATAAAATAAGCTTTATTTCAGGTTTAGCCAGACTTAATAAGTATAAGAGCTTGATTAATACATAAATATATTCGGTAAGATTGTCATTACCAATGATATCAGCAATATCTTTATTTTTTCAGAAATTAATTATTCTTTCTTCATGAAAAAACATGAATTCAATAGCCATAACAAAAATTACAAATTAAAAAATATCTAAAATTGATATAAAACTAAAAAAGTCAAATTTTGCACCTACATCTGAACTGAATGCTTCATTGTTTACATCTGTAAAATATGTGCGGATTTTAGAGAGTTGTGGATTTTAGGAGTGCGGATTTGAGGAGTCTACTGTACATCATAATTTTATAGTGAAAATAATAAAGACATAGCTCAATGCATGTGAATATTTATGTACATTCAATCAAATTTAATATTAATTAAATTTATACTTTCTGGTTAAATATAAATAAAAAACACATTTAAAAACATAAATTATTGAAAATACAGTTTTAATTCTAATATAACAATTTACGAAAACATAGATACACGCAACTATTTTATCTTTTAATATATGACATGCTTAAACATCTTAATTATTTTTTCTGATATTTTTGTATGAGACTAAGCTATTATTTTATTGGAGCAGTGTAACTAAGGACGAATTCCATATCCTGTTCTGCATTTCTATCAGGTTTGGCAATAAATGTTTCAATGTGGTTGTTGCATTATTAAGCATTTGAGTTTTATTTAATTTTTTTTATTTACTTGATGCTACTAGTGGATAAATAATAACTTTGCATACATATTTTCTTTATAATTATTTTTTTTCAAATTTATAATTTTCTGGCTTTTTTCTGACATATTTTTTTTGTAGATGTGATATTATAAACATATCTAAATATTTGTAATATAATTTTCTTTTACTTTCACATGCATAATAAATATATAAAATATGAAAGATATAAAATAGCTAATAAAAATATGAATAAGCATATAGTACAGTAAACTCCCTCAAATTCACACAGCTTGGGACCAGAGGTTGGGCACATTTTAGAATTTTGCAGATTTTTGGTCATTGCTTTGTTTATATTTAAAAATCAATAATTTGAATGTAATTAATAATGCAACTGAATCTATACAGAATGCTTACCACATGATAAAATAATAAAAAGAAATAAAACCAAAATAATAAAAAAATTAGATAATTTTTTTAATGATTAAAATATTAAAAGCAGAGCTCCAGTTAATAATCAATAATGTGTGATTAAATATTCATTATAAATATGAAATGTATTTTTCTTAAATTTTTCTTGTCTCATAAAGGTATATTAAATAATTTACATCAAAATTATAAAATAAGGAAGTTTTATTTCAGGTTTAGCCAGACTTAATTACCAAAAAAGCTCTATTAATACATAAATATATTTGGAAAGAAGATTATGATTATCTGCAATATTTTAATTTTTCAGAAAAATATTTATTCTTCATAAAAAACATGAGTTTAGTGATACAGTAAACTCTCTCAAATCCGCACTCCTAAAATCCACAACTCTCTAAAATCCTCACATATTTTATGGATGTAAACAATGAAACATTCAGTTTAAATGTAGGGACAAAATTTGACTTTTTTAGTTTTATATCAGTTCCATATATTTTTTAATTTATAATTTTTGTTAAGGTTACTGAATTCATGTTTTTTCATAAAGAAAGAATGATTTATTTCTGAAAAACAAAGATATTACTGATTGGTAATCACAATCTTATCAAATATATTTATGTATTAATCAAGTTTTTTTTAGTTATTAAGTCTGGCTAAACTTGAAATAAAGCTTCATTATTTTATGATGCTGATGTGAATGAGTAATGTACCTTTATGAGAAAAGTTTCATTGAAGAATTTAGGAAAAATACATTTCATCTTTATAACGAATATGTGATTGTACATTATTGATTATTAACTTGACCTTTGCATTTAGTATTTTAATCATTTAAAAATTATCTAAATTTTTTGTTATTTTAGTTTGTTACTTATTTTAATATTATAGTATATTGTAAGCATTCATTATACTTTTGATTTTATTATTAATTACATTCAAATTACTTTTTTAAAAATGTAAACAATGAAATGACCAGAAATCCGCAAAATTCTAAAATCCGCAAAACCTCTGGTCCCAAGCTGTGCGGATTTGAGGGAGTCTACTGTATTAACAAAAATTACAAGTTAAATTATGATGTATGACATATTAAATTAAAAAAGTCAAATTTTGTCCCTATATCTGGCATGAATGTTTCATTAATTACATCCATAAATTATGTGAGGATTTTAGGTTTGCAGATTTAAGTGAGTCTACTGTATATTCATTTATATGTCTGAATTTAATAAGCATTTCTGTACTAAGTTATACCAACAAATGGGAAATAAGTATAGAACGAGAGTTACTAATAGAAAAACCAGTGAGATGAAGACATTTTTTGTTATCTGAACTTAAAAAATAAAAAAGGAATCAATAAAAGGTCATTTTGTGTGTATGGCTGTCATAAGCATTTTACTAATAAAGTAGGAATTGAGGAAGGTTCAAACACAACTGAAGTAGTAAAGGTTATTCTGACAAACCTATTTAGACCACAGGATCAGGTGTGTGTGTGGTTGACGGGGGGGGGGGGGGGGGGGAAGCATAAAACCAAGCTTTTTTTAATAAAAGCCAGACTAATACACTTAATGAAACTTTTTATGCATTTTAAATATAATGATGGATTTCCATAGATCAAGCATAACCATGTGATTTTATTCGATTGTTTTCTACAATGATACATTTAACTTTCTCACGGCCGCGAACTGATATAGCAATTCTTTAAGCTGCAATCTCCATTGCAATACAGTTGACTCCCTCGAATCGGCAACTCTCTGCATTCATATAATTTATGGATGTAAACAATGATACATTCTGTTCAGATAGAGATATAAAATTCGATTTTATATCTTTAATTGTTTTATTTTCATATCAATTCCATACCTATTTTAATTTGTAATTTTTGTTAATATTATCGAATTCAAGTTTTTACATGAAAAAAGAATAAATTTGTTTTTGAAAAAATTCAAGATATTGCTGATATTATTGGGAAAAAAATCATAATCTCCTTACCAAATATGTATTAATCAAGCTTTTTTGGTTAAGTCTGGCAAAACTTGAGTGAATAAGTAATGTGCCTTTATGAGGCAAGTCTCATTGAATAATTTCGGGAAAAATGCAGTTCAACTTTATAATGAATGTTTAACCATATATTATCAATTATTAGCTCTATCTTTGCTTTTAATATTTTAAACACTTTAAAAATTATCAAAATTTCTATTATTTTAATTTATTACTTATTTTAATATACAGTAGAACCCCGCTAATTCAGATTCCGTTTATCCGGATCGTTATGGTCATATTTTTTTTCAAATTTGAGAAGCGATTAGCTAATTTCTATAACATTAACTTGTTTCATTATCATATTGTGAATTAAAAAAAACTTTTTCTGAAAGCTTTTCGGAAGAATTAAGCAAAGTAAACATTTTAACTGACTAAATATTCAATACGTTTAACATGAACGTGATTTTCTGTAAATATGTTTCATTATATTTCATTTTTTCTAATTCTCCAGGTAATCTGGATTTTCGATAATCCATATTGGGTTCATTCCCAATTAATCCGAATTATCGGGGTTTTACTTTATTATTATATTGTAACCTTCTATTATATTCTCACCTGCATTAATTATTACATTCAAATTACTGCTTAAAAAATGTAAACAAAACAATGACCAGAAATCTGCACAACCTCTGGTCCCTATCTGTGCAGATTTGAGGGCGTCGACTATATTAATATATCATATGCAATACAGTCACCAAAGTATCGAGATGTTGAAACTTAAAAGTATAAATGATGATTACAATTTTTTGACTGCCATTAATTTTTGTTTGTCAATTGATGACAATCCCAATCAATCTAAGTAAAGTTACAGGAAATTTTGAATTAGCAGAAGGAAAATCTTTTATCAGATTTTTCTGTAGAAAATGGAAAAGGTCATTTTCTCATGCATAAAAAATTTTTCCTGCAAAAGAAAACATAAAAATTTTTTTGGACTTCTGCACATAAAACAAAAATTAACAACTCTCTTTACACAATTACAACTTAAATGTATACAGTCAAAGATTGATAATTCGTGCACCCATAATTCACAATTTTCTATAATTTACGTTACTTTACGAATGTAAACAATGAAATAAAAAGTCAAGAAAATTTACAAATTCGTAATCCAAAAACAATTTTTTAAAACAAATAATGATAAAAAATTTAAACAAATTATAATAAAACATTAATTTTTTGTTACTATAACTCTTTCATTTAATTAACGGTAAAAAACAGATTATAGCATTATGAAATATATGTAATTATTTTTATTTGAATTCACTTTATATAATTTTTTTAATAAAATAACAATACTTATGTACTAATGTAACCGCAACAGAAGGTGCACTAATACACCAATAAAGAACAATTTTGTTGTTCGTACAAGCACTAAAAAAAACAAAAAAATCCACTAAATTAGAAAAATTGGTGTTGAAAATCCACAAACAACAAGGCAACAAGGACTGCTATAAAATGCAATTTAAATTGAAAAATGTACAATTTCTCTTTGAGATTTCTAATGCATGGTGCATAGAAAAGTTCTCGACTGCTGAGCTCAACAAGCTCAAAATATTTTGACACATTCACAAATGCCTGACTATGCAAACGATTTTGAATGGAGCTTAGTTTTCTATTGTATAATCATTAAACTATAAGAGTTATAAGAGATTTTGATCACGTGATTTTTCTCCATTGTGTTGCAATTCTATTTTCATAGGGAAATGCAATTCAAAACTGTCAAACAATAGAATGTGATAGGTCATAAGGAAGGCGATGGAGTATGTATTATTATAAATATAAATAATTACTTCGAATTATAAAAAACACACATAAAAAAAGCTATTTCCGGGAATGTAATTTTAGAATGGAATTTAAAAAAAAAAAAACTGTTGCCTGATCTAAGAACATAATATTTGCATAAATGTTGTCAGATGATATACAGTCAAGGATCGATAATCTGCACAACCATAATCTGCAATTTTCTACAATTCATGTCACTTTATGAATGTAAACAGTAAAATAAACAGTTAAGAAAATTTACGAACTTGTTCAAAAATGATTTTTTTTAAATAAATAAATAATAATAATAATAAAATGCCTACTTTTTAAAATATAACTCTTTTATTTTATTAACAATAAAAAACAAACTGTATTAGGGAACATACATAGTTATTCTTAAATGCACACATATCAATTTTTCTAATAAAATAACTTTAAAAGGGTATTTTTTGAGATAGCCTATTAAATTAATTCATATTAGATTTCACATTTACATTTTTATATTCTACTGATTATAGAATTAAAATGCTATCTAGGAGTAATAAAACAATGTACAATCCATAATACTCTATAATCCACGCAACCCTTGGCCCCAACTTGTGTGGATTACAGAACTTTGAATGTAAAATAAAATAAATATGAAGCACAAGACATTTTAAGACTGATAAATCACAATAAAAATGCCAATCTTGTTGGTTTGTTTTGAAATAGCTAATGTGTTAGCAAAAAACCCCCTGAAAAATAAGTGCAATTAAATAGTTTTTGAACAACAACACCTGCTAGTTTCATGCATTTCTGAACAAAAATAAATGAAAACTTTTGTCACAAAGTTGCCCTTTTTGATTTAAGAACACCCTTAATATCAACAGGTAAATCTGCAAATCAGTGTATCACTTGTTCTAGGATTCATAAATAGTTTCTTAAGGGGACTCTAGACACACATGAATACTGCTTTATACTTGTTATTATAATTATATGTTAGTGTTGTAGCGTACCGTTGAAGGCTTCCAAGATGAATACAGCGAAATACTTGCATGTAGTTTATTCACACATATATTATTCTAGACAGGTTACACATAACAAAGACGCGACACCACATTTATAAAAACTAGTTTGAGCCCCTGTTCTAGGTTAATTTTGGTTACAGTTAAAGTTCTTGACCAGGTCACGTTACAGTTAATGTCATTATACCACAAATACATCCACTCATTAATGTTAAATAATGGATAAGTTATTTTAGATCTTCTCGCTTAAATTTCAATATTTTTAAATTTTTTTTTTTTTTTTCATAAGATAGTTGAGCTAGGTCTTTAATATAGCGATTTTTTACTTTGTAGATTTTGGTTGCAGATTTAAAAAAATACTACTTTCAATTTCAGGAACGGTTTTGAAATTGAAAATACATTTTAAGAAAAATCTGTAACCAAAATAAAAAAACAAAAAAGTATATCATATTGATGATGAAACTAAGCTATCATATGCAAAAAGAAATGGCATATAAAAATATTCAAATTTAAGTGAGAAATTCGAAAACAACCTGCCTTTTGGATTAATGTTACGGGAAGGTATTTTCAAGTGAGTGATGAGTCCCCTTAAAAGCATATGTGTTCTTATATGTAAATTTCATTGAACTATATAAAGGTACTACATTCTGTGATCAATTATTAAAAAGCATTTAGTTTCAAATAAGCGGAATGCAATCAAATTCAGTTTATAAGCAACAAAAGGTTTTAAAAGTAAACGTTAAAAAAAAAAAAAAAAAAATTTGCTGCCTCAAATTTGAAATTTGAATAATATTAAACTAAACTACTTAAAAATAAATAATAATAAGCGGAATTATTTGTTATGAATAAAACATTATAATAATGACTGGATAACAGATCAGCAAAAATGAAAATTGCGTCACATTAAATTGGGTGCATCACTATCAAATAGCAAATCGTAAAGTATTGAGTTGAATAGAAACCTAAGAAATTAACCTACTTTAGCATTAACAAGATGTTGAATACAATAAATTTACGTTATAAAAGTTACCTAATATTACAAACAACAGACCACACAACGACGCCAATAAAAGAATGAATCGTACAAGACTTAATGATTCATTAAAAGTGGTATTGATTCTCATGAACCAAACACTTTTGAGTTGATTCATCTATCAACCACCGTGAATCATCCATTTCGTTGGCGTCTCTTTGCTTTAAAAGAAAAAAATATATAATTTTCAATGCGTATCCTCTGATTCTAATAATGGCTAATTTTTAAAACATAAACGTGGTGATCCATCTTCTTTGCTAAAGTAAATTAATGGTAGGATGTGTTTCTTCTTTTACTATTTAAAAAATTCTCCAACTTATGACTTGATCATATTATAGCAACAAAATTTAATTTGCGCAACTTTTATTTTCACTAATATTTGACCTTTTAAAATATTATGAAATTTTTTTTTCTAGCAGACATTTTCACTTATCTATTTATTTAAATATAGTTTAAGTTACGATTTTTGGGTTAAACAGGAGGAATTCATTTGAATTTTGATTAAGAGTTTGATTTAAATGTTTAATTTTAGATGATTGACTTCCTCACAAACTGAATTTGTCTGTATTAAGTTAAATAAGAACATTTTTTAAATGATTAACCCTAAAATATTTGTTCCTGAAAGTAATTAATCGCATAATACAATTCATATGAAGGTTATAAAATTTACCCAAATTATTAGAACAGCGTAAAAAAGAAATTTAATTAAAATAGCAGGGGTTTTAAGAATCTGAAAATTTGAATTTCCATTGTCTTCATGACGTAATTTAGGTTGCACATAAGTGTTGTGGCTGCTCTGATAGAAAATATTTTCTATTGTTTCTTTACATTTGGCAAAAATGTCCTTATATCACCTGTTCCAGAAAAATATACTGTACCAACAGTGATGTCACTGTTAATATCACTAATTAAGGATTCCTACTGGTCATGCAATTAAAAAATTTGAGTAAAAAGGTCAAACCATTTTTTATAAAAAATAATTGAAGTGATTGATGTGTTACTTTCCATCTGCATCTCGATTGTGGTTGTAAATGAAAATTTGAATTAATCATTAATCCAATCTAAAATTTATAAATAAAATGTATAAAAACTACAGAACACTAGCATCACATGAAAGCAAATAAAAATTGAAAATTCTTTTCATTGCATACTTATTTTCTTTTTTTAGCATATATCTAGTTTTAAATTATCCATTTTGTTGAGTTTTACAACAATATAGAAAATGGATTTTTACTGAGAAAGATCAGGTAAATTTTTTTACTGGAAATGTGTACGAACCATGTAATTATAGTAACCATTATATCTATACTACTGTGAATGAAGTACAGTCAAAGTTCTATAATCTGCAGTAGTTGGGGCCAAAGGTTTTGTGGCTTATAGATTGTTATAGATAATGTGTCATCTTATTATTCCTAGACATCATATTAATTTTATAAATAATATAATTTGAAAAGATAAATATGAAATCTAATAATTAATTTAATATGCTATCTCAAAAAATGCATTTTTAAAGTTATCTTATTAAAAAATTGATATATGTGCTTTAAATAAAAATAATTACATATATACACATGTTCTCTAATACAGTTTGTTTATTTAATTTCTATAAAATATAAGAGTTACATAGAAAAAAAATCTGTGTTTTATTATGTTTTTTTTTTTTTTTTTTTTTTTTTTGTCAAATTTTTTATTATTTGCTTTAAAAAATCATTTTTGGACCACAAATTTGTAAATTTTCTGAACTGTTTACATTTGTAAAATAATGCAAATTATAGAAAACTGTGGATAATGGATGCGCAGATTATCGATCCTTGACTGTATTAATATTTCAATCCGTTTTAAGTTATCTTACTTTTTATTTTTTTAATTTAATATTTTACTTCATTATTTTAATGCAATATAATCATTTATTGTAATTTTGTTTGTCTCAATAAATTCAAATTGCTGAGTAAAAAATGTAAAATAAGCAAAGACAAATCTGCGAAATTCTAAAATCTGCACAACATGGCCTTAAGCTGTGTAGATTTGAGGGAATCTACCGTACTAAGATAATTAAGTAAAGTAGTAATAAACTAAAATGATAAAAAAATAATATTTTGTAAAATGATTAAATTGTTGAAAATGCAAGAGTTCAATAATATTATTAAGAATTACAAATTAAAATATGTATGGAAAGTTTTAAATTAAAAAAGTTCTGTTATTTTGTCCTTGTATATGAACCCAAAGATTCATTCCTTATATTTGTGATGACATGTGAATTTTAGGATTGTGGATTTTAGCTGCTGTTTTAAATTTGACAACAACAAGTAAAAAAATGTTTTTTTTTGAAATGTGAAATAATCTTTAATGAAATAATATAAATAAAAAAAAAAAAAAAAAAAAAAAAAAAACCTGAAAAATTAGCTATTTTTAAATGGCTATGCATAGTTTTTTATTCTATAAAATTACTTAAAAAGAACTGTTTTATACCTTCAACATAAATAGTGCTTATAATAATTTCCCTAAACATTTTTTGTTTTAATTTAAAATTCAAGTATTTCTCCCTAAAACTACAAATTTTCGTATCTTTATACACAATAATTTATCTAATATAAATTATGAAAGATCTCCATCCACAATAAGTTCATTTATGATAGCGACAGGAGTAAGGTAATCACTCTCTCCTTTAAAAAGAAAAAAATGTTTAGCTATCGAAATTCAAATACAATTATATGCATTTATAGACATGCATGTTTAATTTAATCATTTACAAATATTCTAGTTATATTGAACGAAATTTAGAGTTTTTAATGGTTTGATATTCAGAGAATTGGTGCCAGTTACAACATTATTTACACTGTAATTTAGAAAAAAAAAATTGTGTTGCGCAAAGAATGAGCATATTTTTCCATCAATATTCTGAAGCTTTTAATAATATTTTTATTAAATAAGAGTTTAATTTTCAAAGTATTGTTCTTGTAACAAAAATCAAATAAAGAAACTAAAAGGACTCATAAAATTTATTTTTAATAAAATTATACCTGGCCATCCCTATAAAATGTTAATATTTCACTGAATTTACAAAAGTTGTCACATAATAACAGTAATAAAAAGCTGTGCTACTAAAGTAAAAAATGAGCAAAAAACAATAAGTCAAAAGCTATCAAAATATTGAAAACAACTTTTTCAAACATATTCTAACGATTATATTTGATATTAAATAATTTATTTTTATATGCAATGCGAAAAAAAAAAAAAATAAAATTCAATGAATATAAGCTGAGTTCTTAAAAAACTGATAAAACTAAGTTAAAATTTCATGAAAAAAAATAACAATAATGCTCCTTTTATATATACTAAAAAATATTTTTAATTGTTTAAGTGAAGCGTGTAAAAATAATCTCAAATTTAATCTTGTCTTATTTTAAAAATATATCTAAAATTCTATACTTGTAACAGAAAATTTGTTAATTTATGTTATTTACCAAAAGATGGCGTCAAAACAATATATAAAATCTAAAGTAATCGATTCAAGAAAGTTACTCGGTAATCAAGTAGACAATGAATGATTGATAACTCAGTTAATTGATAATTAAAATTGTTCATCAGGAAACTTTCTAATTTATTTCTGTACTAGTACTATATTACTAATGAGGATGCTGCTGTAATGTACGATGATACGTGTCAAAATTTTCAATAGAGGGTAAATTTAAATAAAGGATTCTAGAATTTTGTGTAACGAATCAATTCATTTTTCATAAATAAGCATTTTTTTGTTGCTGCAACAACAACAACAACCGTTCGTTTTTACTTGAAGCAGATATTTTTCTTAACTATTGAAACAACTGGTAATATTGGTAGATGTGAGAAAGCAAGAAGTCAGAAGTTGAACTTTCTGTTGCCACTGATTTATGTATATGATTCATTCAAATTCGGCCATCATGATTCATTCATGGCGTTGGTGTCTGCTTTTATGTGAACCTTTACTATATGAAAGTTCTCTGTTAATAGACCGCAAAATTTTTGAAATATAATGAATAATAGCAATATAATAAAAGAGCATTTTTAAAATTTATTGACCTATACTCTGTATTAAAATGAGTTAATGGTAAGATACGTTTCTTTTGCTTACTCGGCTATTAAAGTTTCTGTATTTTGTAATAAAATTATTCTAAACTGTTAATGATTATTAACTTATGAAAACTGTTAATTTTAGTTTAGACTAGCGCTAGATCATCTAAAGAACTGATCCAAATAAAAAGCAAAGAATAAATTTTAGAATTCTATATATTATTATTTGTTTTCTATTATGAGATGGGATAATTTGGGGTATGGCTAGGCTTAGCCTAAGTATTGTAGGATGGAAAAAATTTCAGTTTCTGTATTAACTTTGGTACATTTTGAATGAGTTATATTTTATAATAAAATGTTGAAAAAGATATGTATTTATAACACTAGGAAGTGTAAATTTCACATTGTAAAATAATTTATTTTACATTTTGTTTCTAAATGTAGTTTAGAAAGATAAGAATGATAAAAAAAAAGTGTTATACTCAATAATAACATATATAAAAAACACAGAGGAAATTGAACAAAAATAGAAAAAAAAAATCTTAAGAAAAAGAAAGTCATAACATCCAAAAAGCAAAGTAATTTTGAAAACAGATAATATAAAATTCAATTTTAAAGAACAATAAAGCAAGGTTCATGAATGGAAATTAAGTACAGTTAAAAAAAAATTGATATTATTTTTTTATTTAAATAATATGTAAAACATATTATTTGGGAGGAAAAAGTAAACAGCCTGTACTAACTCCTCAACAAATTATAATAGAAGAAATTATTGATACATAACAATTTAAAATAAAGTCTACATTTAAAAGATGTATTTAGAATTTGCTCAAGGGGGCATCTACCATTAAAACGAACTCTAATTTTACTTTTTCTATAGAAACACTAAATTCTGAAAATGTAAATGAACTCTACACCCTTCAATTTCCCCCCCCCCCAAAAAAAAATCCATGCAATTCATACGATAGGTTTCTGAGAAATTAATTATTTTATTACATGTGTATTTTAGAGGCTGTATCCAAATTGTAGCTTGGTACTTGATTGCCGACCAAGCCCCCTTCTTAATCAAGGCATCTTAGGCACTTCTCAAGTGGTCACTGAAGATTGCCAGATTATAGGATAGCAGATAGCATAAGAAGTTTTGATACTGCTTGGTTATCCTCTGGACCAAAAAACTATCACCAAACTATAAGATTAAGTGACAGTAGTGGATGATTGTGAATGTCTCATTCAATGACATTAAATATGATACAAGTTTTTAAAACATCATTAAATATTTTTTATTTGTATTTTTATTAATATTCTACTAATTTTTTTGTTGTTATTTAAAATAAAAGTTATGTCAATAAACATAATTTGGCGATTTGTATAATTTGATAAACCTGGTCAATGAGATAAGTAAGTAGTACCGAAGTTTAAACCTATCTAGTCATTTCTATCATGGATGACACCTTAAACCATCATTTTGCATTTTTGAAGCGTAATTTGAAAATTATTAGAAAGAAAATCTTTTTATTTTGGATTTCCCTAAAGCAGATCTTAATAAATCTAAATTCATTAAAAAACTGTGGGTTGCAATTTATCATGTTTTCAAATAATAATTGCATAATTCATATAATAAAATTATAAAAAATGAACATTCAACATACAGTAGATTCCCTCAAATCCGCACTCTTAAAATCTGCAACTCACTAAAATCCACATATATTTTACAGATGTAAACAATGAAACATTCAGTTCAGATGTAGGTGCAAAATTTGACTTTTTTAATTTTATATCAATTCCATATATTTTTTAATTTGTAATTTTTGTTAAGATAATTGAATTCATGCTTTTTCATGAAGAAAGAATAATTTGTTTCTGAAAAAATAAAGATATTGCTGATATCATTGTTAATCATAATCTTACCAAATATTTTTATGTATTAATCAAGCTTTTTTAGTTTTCAATGTTTTCAAGTTACAATGACTAATTTAGGAAAAACACATTTCATCTGTATAAATGAATATTTAATTGTACATTGATTATTAATTTGGCCTTTGCTTTCAGTATTTTTTATCATTTTAAAAATTATCTAATAATTTATTATTTTAGTTTATTACTTAGGTATTTTAATATTTTAACATATTGTAAGCATTCATTATACTTTTGATTTCATTATTAATTACATTCAAATTACTTTTTTTTAAAATGTAAACAAAGCAATGACCAGAAATCCACAAAATTCTAAAAAATGCAAAACCTCTGGTCCCAAGCTGTGCAGATTTCAGGAAGTCTAGTGTATTTATGTTTTGGTATTTTAGTATTAATGCTATGTAAAAAAATTAGCACATTAGGAGCATAATTTCAGAAGATATTAATTAAAATATGAAAATGTAATTTAACATCAGCAGCTCTAAAATTTGAATGCTTATAATTCCAAAACTTATCTTTCATGCTTGATATAGGAATCCAGTATATTTGGCAATATGTTATATGTTTCAGTAAAATAAATGTCATAGTCTGGTTTTTAAAACTTCTCAAAAAAAAAAATATTGGTTTTATGGCTCACCTGATCTTGTTGTATAAAAAGGTGGGTTAATAGCCTTTATTACTTCAGCCTTGTTTGAACTTTGTTTAGTTCATGAATAAAAATGTCTATGACAGACAGACAAAAGAATGATCTTTTAATGGTTCCGTTTTTATTTTTATGTATAGATCTGACTGGTTTTCTATTTATAACTCTCATAATCCCCATTTGTTTGTATATAAATGCATATTATGTATGCACACATAGATAAATTATTGTATACTTAGTTTTTATTATTTTATATATTTATTAACATGGTAAATTAGAAAATAATTTTATATTGCAAATGTTTAGATGTGTATATAATATTGCAACACAGTAAAACGTGTAAAAGGGGAATCTTTTTATAACAATCCAAAATTTCTTGTTTCAAATGGAAGAATTTCAAAGTACCTACGAAACAAACAAAAGATCGTATTTAAACAGAGTATTGTAAAAATGTAAATGATTACACTGGTTTTAATGGAAGTCTAAAATAGTTTTTTTCCCATCTCCTTGCAATTACATCTTGACAAGATTAATTGTGTGTTTGCTTGGGTATAGAAGTATTTCGAGTAAATTTAAGTATATCTTTACTTCACTTCTTAATTTCAAAAAATAGTATGCATAAAATAAAGTTAGATTTATCTAAATAACTGTAGCTAGTAATACAATGAAATTACATGATGATATACCAAAGATTTTACAAACACTATGATCTAAAAAACTTAGCTCATACTGAAACGCCAAATTTTTTTTAGTCAAGCTTTGCACAATATAAACATTTGCTTACATTAAAGTTTGGATTAAATGATTAAGTTTAACCCTAGAACTACCAAAAATATTACTCAAGTTTTATAAAAATGTTCTATGTCAGAAGAGAAATAACTTGAAATAGCTCAAGTAACTTTAAGAATTTAAGTATATCCATTTCATTTCTTAATTTAAAAAATAGCATGTATAAAATAAAGTAAGATTTATCTCCGTAATTGTTGCTAATAATACAACAAAGTTACATGATGATATACCACATATTTTACAAACACTGAAATTTTGAAAACATTAAATAATTTGTCAGTTTCATGTTCTGCCGTTTTTCGTACACTATTTGACCTCAACAGTTCCTTCCGATATCTGGTCGTGAACTTCCAGGATGCTATTTTTTTTAACCAATTTGTTTGTGACTGATTAACACTTAAAAAAATATTGGGATGTTAAAAAAATAATGTTGGTTTCTGTTATTTTACTTCAAAAACAATTTATTTTAGGTGGTTTGAAACAGTTTTAGAGCATTCTCCAAATTCAGTGGTTAGTAGGGTAACATCCCCAGTAAATAGCAGGCATCAGTGATTGGCACATCCTACAAAATTTCCTAAAATAAGATTTATATCCAGTCTTTTAAAAATGCAAGACCATATACCAGTTATACGCTTCTTTAAAGATTATAACTTTGATTTATGCTGCTAGATGACAATAGGCCTAGGAAAGAGAAACAATTATGGCTTGTCTCAAATTAGCTATTTTTGTATCAAATGCTTCTTTTCTGGCTTGTTTCAATTAATTATCATCTGATTTATAATATATTTTAAATTTTAATTGACAACAGTTTTGTTTAGTTGAAATGGGTTACTTTAATTGTGTAAAAGTATTTTTATAGTAATTTCTGAATTAATGGTAGATGCCAATTAATGGTGCTTCAGTTTTGTTAGTTCCAAGTAATTGGCACCTGTGCCAATTACAAGGGAATCGCAAGATTGAAATTAAATCACATATTTTGGCAGTACGTATAAAGTTATAAACTAATTTTGTTTAGAAATTGTTTTTATTTGAAAATATGAATTATTATCAGTAATTGGAATCCTTTAAAGCTTCATATGACAATTACTGGGCTCAGCATGACAGTTACTGGGTATTAATATAAATATATTGTACTAGAAGATAGCCCGTCAAAATGACGTGTTTGCATTTTTAAAGGATGATAAAAAATTACAACAACTGTGGTCAATCCTAGCCACTCTAGGCTGAAACAATTTTGATAAATACAGCGATTAAACTTAGAAAGGGAAAAATCTAACAAAATAAAAAAAAAAAGAAAGAAAGAAAGAAAGAAAATTTCAACAGAAATTTGCATTTAAAACTATAGCATAACTATCTGGTAGATGAGGGTGGGGATTACAATGAAATTTAAAACGCATCCGCGGTTTGTTTAAATAAAAAGTTTTAATTAAATAGTGTTTTTGAAATCGTGAAAAGATTTCAAAGCGAAGTAAAATCTAGTGACGTCATTTACAGCTCGCACTGTAAATCTTACCATTGAGAACGCTCCATTACGATTATGGAACGGTTTCATTGGTCAGAAAATAGATTGCCTTTAAAATCAGAGGTAACTTTTCACAATGTTTTTTATAGATTTGAAATTCTCAAGAGTCATTCACGGCTGTAAAGAAAAAAAAATTAAAGCAACCCGAATATAAAAAATTTTAACAATATTGCATTTAAAACGCACCTTCGCTTTACTTTAATAAAAAGTTTTAATTAAATATAAACTGTAAAAAATTTGACTCATTTGCTATAGCGTCACTCCACTGCTTTTATAGAAAACGGTTACTTTACTGTGTTATGGAGCATTCTCATTGGTCATAAAAGAGATATTATATAAAAGCTGTGGAGTGTCGCTACAACAAATGGGTCAAATTTTTAACAGTGTACTTTTTGAAATCGTGGAAAGATTTCAAAGCGAAGTAAAATGTAGTGACGTCATTTCCAGCTCCCTCTGTAAATCTGACCAATGAGAACGCTCCATTACGACTATGAAACGTTTTCATTGGTGAATGAGTTTTTTTTTTCCTCGCGGATAGGTTGACCCCGGAATTGTTATACATGGAGGGGTTTTATATGTATAATTGTTTTAAAGTGTTTACATTTCAGACTAATATACTGATTTCTTACTCTCAAAAACCTGAAATTTGGCATCTTCACCTACAGTAAATTTATTTAAAGGGATTAAACCCGAATTCTTGTATTCTAAAAAAGCACTGATGAATGCAATGTATGCTGCAGATACTAAAAACATGAGCGGTCAGGAGTGCAGAAAATGTTTTTACTCCTAACATTTCTCTCAATCCATATGAAAATTTTCCGAAGTTTTGCAATATGTTATAAGCTTAGAGTCGCGAGAAGGATATTTCTATTTATAGCGGATTTTTTTTATGTTTTAGAAAATTATGTAATTTATTGTTAAATTGAAATCAATCTTAAATTTACATGCATAATTCCTCCAGATCCTAGATCGCTGGATTGGACATATCCTATAGCCTCTTATTTTGGATATGAAGATCTGGAAAATTTAGAAACTATAATTTAGAAGATTCAAAATCTGTTTAAAAAATAATACATAATAATTTAATAGATAGTGACAATATGAATTCGGGTCTTAGAGAAAAGAAATAAAAAAAGGAAACAAATTTGTTGAAAGAATATTTTTATGCAGTTTATGATAAACATTATTATATAGATCACATTATTGATTTAAATTGTGCAGAATCTACTGTTAAATGTTTACGAGAAAAAAGTGAAAACATATATTTGGGTCAAAGGTCACACATATCAAAGTCAGCAAATGTAGAGAATAATTTCATTTTTTATGATCCATTGAAATTATCAGGCAGTTTTTTTCTCTGGAATCATCCATTATTTGAAAAATAAAGATTGGATACTGACAGATAAAACAGCATTAAATTCTATATTACTATTTTTCCATTTAACATTTCAAAATATGTTTTTATTTTATATTTGGAAATACTATTTTAAAACTGTTTTAAACAAGTCTAAAACATTTATTTCCAACATCCAGATGTGTGTTTTAGCATTAATTTATTTATGTGATGTTTAATATTTTCGGAATAAATTCTTATAATTAATATCATCAATCTATGCTATCTTACAACCAAACTTTTCTGCCTATAGTATGTTATAATTATTATTTTCTATCATATGTTTCACAAAGTCATGGAATTTTTCATATATGTACTACCTAAAAATGCCAAATATAAAGTTGTTTTCTTATATAAACATGTGCCAATTACTGGATCACAGGGTGTCATACTTTGTTGCTCTAGATGCCAATTACTGGTGATTACAGCAACTTATTATAAATATGAAAAAAAAAATACTTTTTGAAATATTTTTGGTTTTAGGGGGCAAAATAGATGCACAGACATGTATTTTTTGATTTTAAAATATTTGTAAGTAAATATTTTGTTTCTTGGTACTACATGTCGTTTAATGAATTATTATTCTGTTTTGAGAAATACTTTTGCTACCATTTACATGTAGTAATATTAGTATATGTCTATGCATTTATTATATGACATCGTTTATTGTAGGCATTTAGTAATAGTAATAATTATTATTTGCTTAAATCTATTTAGATTCTTAGATTTCTTAGATTCTATTTTCGCTCTTTGCGATTTTTTTATTTTAAGCATATATTTCAGTCCTTAAATTTAAAATAAAAGTTACTTTCCAGAAAAAATCATGTGTAAAAGATGCACAAAAAAGTATTATAAAGTTGTAATATCAGTTAAATCTTATTTTAATACAATATTTTCTAATCATTTCCAAAATTTTTTCCTTAGTCTACTGCCATGTGAATGTTAATTGAATAGTACGCAAAACAAAATCATTCGTTATCTCTAAGACAGTGAAATACTCGTTGAACAATAATTAATTTATATGGCTAGCTAGTGTTAATGTTATTAATGTAAAAGTAATTTTTTCTAAAAATTAAAAAAAAAATCCACCCGAAAGGGTTGAACGGGAAATTCACAAGTCGTAATTGTGTTTATTTCACATGATTGAGACGTTTTTCTGCGGGAGGGATTTTTGCAACTCTGGAATGAGCACTTTGAAATTCCGGAGAGATAAAATCATTTCTAGGCGTTTCATACGCATAAAATCCCAAATGTTCTGAAGAGACATTTCGATGCTTCGAGGGAGGCTTCCCATAAATTTTAATCTGTTATGCAATCAGTGTAAAAACTACTTCCGATGTTTATATGTTTATAGATGTTCCGATGTTTGTTTGGTATTATTTTAAATTTGTAGTAAAATTACAAATTTTCCCTTATTTCTGTAATTGCCTTAAATGTTTCATACAATGGGGAGAAACAAAATTACAACACTATCCTTCTATAGTAAAAAAAAACTAGCCTTAAAAGGAATGACTCCTGGAATGATGCTGATGTGGAAGATTTCCGGAACTAACGAATCCGAGTTGTCCATTCCTTCCATGAGTCGAATAGACCAATCAGGAAAGGGCTCCGTCTATGCATCGCCGTATGGGTTACCATTAAGAGAGGAAAGGTTACCATCGCCAACAATCGCCAAGTTTGTCGCCAACTTGGCGATATATCGCCAAATTTGGCGACCAAAATTAGTTGTTAAAAGTGACGCCAACTTGGCGATAACTGTAATATTTCGCCAAATTTTTAATTTCTTTACAACACCAGTCGTTTGATACATCAATTGAGAGGTTTGCAACTGCTTATTCATATAATGGATGTCTTGTGTGTTATCCCCCATTCTGCTCCCCAGGGGGGGCACATTTTTAATTTCTTTACAACAGCAGTCGTGTTACACAAGATTTGAAAGGTCTGCAACTGCTTATTCATATTATGGATGTCTTGTGTGTCACCCTCACACTCTGCTCTGCCCAGGGGGGGGGTCACATTTTTAATTTCTTTACAACACCAGTTGTGTGACACATCATTTGAAAGGTCTGCAACTGCTTATTCATATTATGGATGTGTTGTGTGTCATCCCCCCCTCTGCCCTCAGAGGGGGCGCATTTTGTAATTTCTTTACAACACCAATTGTGTGACACATCATTTGAAAAGTCTGCAACTGTTTATTCATTTTATGGATGTCTTTTGTGTCGCCTCCCACTCTGCCCCCCCAGGGGGGCACATTTTTAATTTCTTTACAACACCAGTCGTGTGACACATCATTTGAAAGGTCTGCAACTGCTTATTCATACCATGGGGTATTGGCGAGCGCAGCAAGCAGGGGGTAGCCAATAATTTGGAATCGCGAAGCGATTACGCGGGGGGTTGGCGAGCATAGCGAGCAGGGGCACGGGCCCCCCCTAGTATAAGTACATAAAAATATCTGCCCTTCGAAATCCACTATTTAAAAATGGATGTGGTTGAAAAAATTTAATGACAAAAATTGCCATTATTATATAAAATCCCAGGTGAACGTCAAAACCTTCCAATATCCCTCTGCTCTTTCCGTAAATACCAACGAGACTCGAAATAAAAGAATTAAAGCGAGAAAGAAAATTGATTAATGGAAATATTCTTCAGATTTATCTTGAGATCTCTCTACATCGAATAGACAGCCTTGACAAAAAATCTGTAGGATTAAAAAATATACGTATCAAAGTTTTCTGTAGCAAAAAAAAAAAAAAAAAAAAATTGTAATTTAAGAAATTACCCCAACCATTTGAAAAATGTTTCACTCGATACATTCATCTATCATTTTAAGCTAAATACCAGTTGTTTTATTGTGTATTATCCGTGCCACTGCTATAAATGACTTTATACATGCTGCAATTTGAAGGTACGGTTCGTTTAAGTTATATCACTCTATTGTCGCCAAGCATAAAAGTTGGCGACGAAAGAAACATTTCAAACTATTTAACATTGTTGGTGCAAAAGTAATCATTATTAAAATACAGCTTTGGCATATACTGTTATACTTGTAAGACTTTGGCATATATTGTTTGATTTTACAGAGCAGAATTTTGGTGATGGAGGTTTTAAACCAAAATCGATCGCAGCACATGCATCTGTGAATGGGTCCATCAGACATCGAATCAAAAAAGTTTTTTCCCAGTTTTTCCCAAGCCGATTGCTTTTTAGTTTTCTTTTTAGGTGGTGGAAAATCAAGAGTAATAGCTATAACATTTTCCGGCTTGTTAGAATCACTATTGGCACTCAAATTTTCCTGGTTAGAACCGACCGATAGTAAAACGCCATGGCTAGTGGATTGGTCGCCCTGGCGACATGATGTTTTACAATTAATCGGTTCGGCATTAAATTGCTTCCTTTTTCGTGATCGCCTTTCAACACGTAATTGGTTTTCAGCGGCTCAATAATCTTTTGATTTTATCATTTTCTGCATTGAAAGACGTTTTTGCGCCAAACCAAATACAGTATTACTCAGTTATCCCGTCGACCAATTTCGCCAAATGATACGAATCGCCAAACTAATAAGCAACTTATACATGTTGACTGTGTTTAATATCATTGAATGCGATATTCACGTTCATTCATTTCTTTGGCTTCGGCTTTTTCCGTATCTGTTAATTTCCGTCTACCCATTTTTAAATTTGTTAGTTTTCTCCTTTATTACAATGATTTTAACCATTTTAATTTACTATTCAAATAAAAATTCTTCTAAAAGTAAAGAATTTAATTTAAATTAAAAAAAAACTCTTCTAAAAGTAAAGAAATTAATTTAAATTCAAAAGTGACCACATCATTCAAAAGTGGTAACATCATTCAAAAGTGGTAACATCATCGGGTCCATTCTCCCGAAAACAACAACCATTTTTCAAATGGTTAAAAAAAAAAAAAAAAAAAAAAAAAAATCTGCTCTTTTAAATGGGTCAACAAATTTTTAAGCGCCAGTTTCTTATTTCTCGCTCAATGATTAACGGACACTCTCTAGGAGATGAAAATGCATCATCAGCATGTTTTACAATAGAAGATACTAAATAATATTCAGATTTCTTAAGAGGCTACTTCAGTCAAATAAAAAAAAACTCGTTCGCTAATGCTAATTTTAAGGAAGAAATTCATAAATATGTTTCAGTTGAATTTTAGTGCTTTTAAATAATTTTTTTCCATTGAATAGCTGAGATCGATCTCTACAATGACGTTTATTACTTTTTCGATTTTGATTGCAAATATTTTTAATGCGGACACTTTCACTTTCGGAATCAGTTTGGAAAGTGAAAACATCCTCTTAAAAAATATCTGCAATCAAAATCGAAAAAGTGAAAAACGGCATGCATACAGATCGATCTCAGCTATTCAATTAATAAAAAATGATTTAAAAGTACTGAAATGCAACCAAGATACCTTTATAAATGTTTTCCATACTATTAGCATTAGCGAAGGGTCTTTTCATTTGACTGAAATTGCCTGTTAAGGTATATTAAAAGAAGTAATAAAAGTTCACAAATAACCACTTCCAGAAGAGAGTTACTTTTTTAAATTTCAGGTAACACATTACATTATAATATTGTTTGATATAAAATTATGAAATGAAAAATGATAAGGATGTCGAAACTCAATCTGTGTGATGTTATTGCATATGCATGAACTGGTCTTTTCCCTTAACTGTCAGCGCCAGTTGGACCCATCAAAGCCCATTTCCATCTTTGCAGGAAAACTTGTATACTTACTCTTCGAAACCGTCAAATGTTTCCATTTACGGGATGATTCCATATTCTCCGAAAACCTGCCAAGAAGGAAACACGGTTGCAAAATGTTCCATTTTAGAGAGGTTTCAAGTTTTAGGAACTATATAGTACTAGCAGTCTTTGCCCACTACTCTGGTTGGTTTCTCTAAAGAAATCCTGAATCAGACAAAATACATCTTGCAAAAATTAGAAAAAATATTCTTAATATCTAATCAAACATCTATAATTGCTGTCTTATTAATATAATCTTTCATTATCCTGGTCAAAGTCGATGTTGTCGACATAATAGACAAAATAGCACTAAAATAATTGAAGTACCTATGTTTAACTATTTTTTTAGTGTCCTATCTTGAATTTCTCGCTTCTACCTAAACTTGATGCTGAGAAATGGCGAAATACCTCAGAAACGCTGGAGGAATATAATTTTAAATAATGGTCAGAGAACTTTCCAATGATATATCACATGAGGGATGAAAGCTAAATTTAGAAAATTGTCCCTCCCCCCAGATTTCCAACTATCACGTCTCAGCAGTATGAAACATTCCCCTCCCTTTAAAATTTTCAAACATAATGACTAATATTCATTAGAGGGCACCATTATAAAATCTGATCTGTAACGATAGATCAATACAATTGCAAATTTTTTCTTGAAAACTGCTCTTTGGCGGGGGGGGGGGGGCTGAGAGAAACTGAGGTGAT
This sequence comes from Maratus speculifer, assembly GCA_964019185.1. Taxonomy (NCBI): domain Eukaryota; kingdom Metazoa; phylum Arthropoda; class Arachnida; order Araneae; family Salticidae; genus Maratus; species Maratus speculifer. Next base: position 359,434,151 of record OZ025296.1, read on the forward strand.
GGAAGAAAAGTTCATAATATGAAAGAACGGGCCGAGGGCTTTCCGATTTTTTTTTTTTGAGTAATACTGATTTTCCTTATTTCTAAGATAGATCACTTTCACAGATTCCATTACAATATATTTAAATTCTTCACAGGTACACTACAGAGAGAAAACGTTATAACAGTTTTAGATGATACAGTTAAAACGGAATATGTTTATGATGGAAATATGTCTTCAACAGAAAAGTTTATAGCCTAGGCAAAAGATGCAACTTTAAATTATTCCGTTTAAGATTATACCATTCAACAACTGTCTAAAATCGAATTTTTCATGGTTTCTTTGTGATTACTATTTAGCAGTTTTGAATGCTGTTGATTGTGCGATTCATAAGCTCAGGTACTCCCTTTAAGGAGGATGGTATCCACGATATCCACTTGGGAATGCCACTGATTACATTATTTATATACATTATAAATTGTATTAAATGCCGCAGAATGTTTCAACAATAAGCATTAACATTAGATAATATAAAATTTGTAATCCGGAGAATTTTTTACTAAACACAGTTGCATATAAAATTCCATCGCCACAAAAACAATTTATTATCTCTCTATTCTTTGTAAAATGTATATTCGTTCCTTTATAATTTAGATAGAACTAGTTATAGAAGATCTTTAGATGAAATTATCTCCTTAAATTTTCCTTATATTGTATTTATAATAAGTTATTTATTATTAAGATGTTGCTATTTATTTTATTTACAATTTAATCTTTATACTGTTAGGAAAGGCATTTGACACACCTTTGATTACGCTGATTTCAGATAATTGAGATTCTACTGCAGTTTTCAATACTATGGTGCGAATTTCATTACAACTTTTTTCTATATTGACAATAAATTTTCGTGATAAGTTTATTTAATTTTTTTAAGGAAATATAAAAGCTGATATTAATTTATTTTATTTTATTGCAGATACATAAAACCGTTAATCTAACACATCACTTCACTCATAATATCTTCAATGTTTAAAACAAATGCAGCAAAATATTTCTTATCAGAACTTTTTGAAAAAAAGCAGCGTCTAACTCACAGCCTGGAAAACCTTTTATTTGTGAGCTATGAACGAATTTCTCCCAAAACAGCCTTTTTTGTGTGATGTATGCAACAAGGAATTCTTTTACAAGTGCCATTTAAACAGACATCTGTTAACTCATACTGGTGAAAAACCTTTTGTATGTGAGCTATGCAACAAGAAATTCTATCAAAAGGGAGATTTAAGGAGCCATCTGTTAACTCATACTGGTGAGAAACCTTTTGAATGTGAGGTATGCATCAAAAAATTCACTCATAAGGGCAATTTAAGAAGCCATCTGTTAACTCATACTGGTGAGAAACCGTTTGTGTGTGACGTATGCAACAAGAAATTCTCTCAAAAGAGCGGTTTAAGCAGCCATCTGTTAAGTCATACTGGTGAGAAGCCTTTTGAATGTGAGATATGCAAGAAAAAATTCTCACAAAAGAGCAGTTTAAGCAGCCATCAGTTAACTCATAATGGTGACAAACCGTTTGCGTGTGACGTATGCAACAAGAAATTCTCACTAAAGAGCAGTTTAAGCAGCCATCTGTTAACTCATAGTGGTGACAAACCGTTTGCGTGTGAGGTATGCAACAAGAAATTTTCTGTAAAGAGTAATTTAAGCAGTCATATGCTTACTCATACTGGTGAGAAACCTTTTGAATGTGAGGTATGCAACAAGAAATTCTCCCAAAAGATTCATTTAAGCACCCATCTGTTAACTCCTAGTGGTGACAAACCGTTTGCGTGTGAGGTATGCAACAAGAAATTTTCTGTAAAGGGTAGTTTAAGCAGTCATATGCTAACTCATACTGGTGAGAAACCTTTTGAATGTGAGGTTTGCAACAAGAAATTCTCTCAAAAGAGTAGTTTAAAGACCCATCTCTTAATTCATACTGAAGGTAAATCTTTTCTTTGTGAGATATGCAACAAGAGATTCTCTCAAAAGGGCTATTTCAACAGCCATCTGTTAATTCATACTGGTGATAAATCTTTTGTTTGTGAGGTATGCAACAACAAATTCTCACAAAAGTGCAATTTAAGCAGTCATATGCTAACTCATACTGGTGAGAAACCTTTTGAATGTGAGGTATGCAACAAGAAATTTACTCGGAAGTATGCTTTAAGCAAACATCTTTTAATTCATTCTAAGGAGAAATCTTTTCTGTGAAATATGTATGTCAAGATAATTCTTTCGACAGATGTGCTAACGAAGCATCTGATAATTCATACTGGCGAGAAACTTTTTGTGTGCGATAAATAAAAATAAACTCCAAAAAAGCTATCTAAGTGTTACACTTTGCTCCTAAAATTTGTTAATTACAGATAACTAATAGTAGCATACTTCAGAAATAAAGAAATAATTCTTTCCATTTATTACAATGCACAAAAAGAACAGTGACACACAAAAATTTGCCTATTACACCAGTAAATCAGCACATCAGGAACTATACCATGAGCCATGGCAAACAAAATTTTATTTTTATCATGCTTAACATTATTTGAAAAATATTACATATCTCTATTTTTTTACATTTATAAGTTTGTAAAATTTTTTGATAGTATTAAAATTTAAAAAAAAACTTTTGTTAAACCTGTTTTCTCGCAATAAAGTTTTTTGATGGTAAAAATGATTTTCTTATAAATATTTAAGCTGAAAATAGTAGTTTTATAAAAAGGAATGATCCCCTGACTTACCCATAATATTGAAAAAAAGAGTATGTAAGCATGTTTCATACATTTGTTAACAATTTAAAAAATAATAACAACTATCTGATGACATTTGAAATGCAAGTAAAGATTGGTAAAAGCGTTTTAAAATTTTGTTTTTCTCATCTGGATCCTATTAAAAAAGTATCCTAATTTAAATGTCATGTTATTACTGATATCTGTTGTAATCTTTTGATTTCCTTAATTTCAAGGTCGATTAATCTGATTGTTTATTCGTAAGGGAATAACAGGCTGGTTTGAGTTTTAAATGTCAATAAGTATTAGAAAAAACAAGAATGAAATATTTACTTACCACAGCCAATTATATTTCTAAAATTTTCCATTGTAATAAAAAAAATTATGACATCGGTATAGCTCGTGCCCATCTGACTATGACTTAACTCAGTGGTTCCCAACATGGGGCGCACGCCCCACAAGGGTGTAATTTGGCTTTCGAGGGGGGCAATTTGAGAATTCTATGAATTTCAGTCATCCTGTCTTATGATCCTAAAAAAGATAACTGCTCTACTGGCGTAAAGCAACAAATAATTTAAAAAACATTTTACAATATAAATTTTCCGGTTTGAAACTTAAAAAATATATATTTCAAATTGATTTTCGATAGAATAAAAAATCAATTTACTATCGCCAGACACTGGACGTTTGATCAACCAATTAAAACGCGTCTTATTAGGGATTTTGATTTTAGGATACTACAGTGAATATCTTAATCTGGCAGACACCTCTATAACTGTCATTGTCGATCATCTGAAACTGTTGGCCTCTGATATGAACGATAGATTCGTTAATTTAAAGCAAATTGATTTTCCATCATGGGTCATGTAGCCAATGTTAGTTGATTTGTCTGATGTTTCAACACCATACAGAGGAGAAATCGCTGAAATTCAAAACGATGAGTCAAATAGAACTTTATTCAATATAAAAAGCAATATTGCGTTGCTTTGTGCTGAGACTGAAACTAAATATCCTAATTCAACACAATTTGCAAGAAAAATATTGTTACCCTTTACATTTTCGTACCTTGCTGAATGTGATTTTAGTACAGTAAACGATTTACTACTAAAAAAAAAAGAAATCGACTAGACATCATTAAACGAGGGGATTTGAGATTAAAGCTGACAAAATTAGTGCCTGATATAAAATCTCTTTGCAGCCAACATCAAGCACAAGGATCTCATTAATTTTACTCTATTCATTTTAAATGTTATAATTTGAACTTATTTTATTATATTATTTATTTATTTAATTAATTTTACTGTCAGCAATTGAAATGACAGAAACATAATCAAGAAACATCCAATTAAAATTATTTTTGTCTATCGAAGTTCACTATTAAATATTTGAAGATCTAATTTGCTTTTTTCAGTGCTGCATATTGTTATTACTATTATTAGATCGGGAAGTGGCTGCACAAACCATTTCACCTTATCGAGTTGATCACTAAAATTCATGATCTAGTTAAAACTCGATTCGCATATCAAAATGAAACTGGACTACCAAGTCATATCTTAGTGGAAAACACCTGCAAACCCGATTTTAGTGGTTGACTAGCAGATTTACCATTTGTTTTCTTGCTAGCAGCCCTCTACGTTTTCATACTCTTGACTGCAGTAAAGCACTATGATAATCTTACCGATCAATCACTAAAATCGGGTCTTCAGTGGTTTCCATCAAGATATGATTTGGCAAACCAGTTGCATTTTAATATACGAATCGAGTTTTGTCTAATGCTGAATCTTCAACAATCAACTCTATGAACTGATGATTCGTGCAGCCGCTTCCTGATATTATTAACGATATAAATATAATATATATTATTAACGATTGCTTCCTGAATACATTTCTTTCATTTATGTTCATTTTTTCATGACCTTTCTTTTATATGTTTACGTTTTCTTTTCCATTCCATTTTTAAGTGGCTTTTTTTTTACTTCTTTAAATGGAATAACAGCTCAATTTTTATATAATAAGAATTAATTTTCAGAGAGAGGGGTGGGGGTCATCAGGGTTTTAGTTATGAATTGGTGGAGCATGCCTGAAAAAGATTGGGAAACACTGATTTAACTCTTTGGAATTACACAGATTACCATGTAGTTGATGTAACCTACTGAGGTTTACTATGCCACATTTGTTAATAAAAATCAATTATGTACAGACAATCAGGGTAACTTTATTCCACATTTACGAAACCTTGATCTATTATGTCATGGTGGAACCTTCACGAATTATTTACAATGAGCTGCAAACACACAATAGTGCATCTTTCTATATTTTGAGACCAAATTCTTTGCCGTTAACTCAACTGATGTACAAGATTTAATCTTTTTTTACTCTACTTCTCTCAAAGTTACCCTGGTGACTGTTGAATTTGTAGTTTATTCAGAAACATGTTCAAATACTCCTTGTTTATCCCGTCGACCAAAGAACTATCCGCAAACTATAAGATTTCATGCCAATAATGGATGATTGTCACATTCACTTGTCATTTACTACGATACACGTGTTATGTCATCAAGTGATTTTTAATGTAATTTTTTATCTGTATTTTTGATTATGCTTTACTAATTTATTTGTTCTTTCGTTATTTAACATAAAAAGGACATCAATTTATGTAATTTGGGAAACAGTTTGGCGATTTCTATAATTTGGCGAACTTGGTTTACGAGATAACTGATGCTCAAAATAATTTCATGTTATAATATAGTCTATGAGGATAATCGTTTGTATTTATTTGAAGAAGTTATTGAATGAAACGCGTACGAATTTCAGAGGATTCCTAAAACATGTTTTCTGTAGAACAGGTAGTACAAAGTATTTATTATGTTTACAATTCGTATAGTGTCGATTGTAAGATTTTTTTTTTCAAAATCAAAAAAGGTTTACTTTTTGAAAGGAGCATTTAACAAAGACTTGGAAAAAAATTGAAAAATCCATTTTTAACACTTTCCAACAAAGTTGAAAAATGTTTATACTTTCGGTTCGTCTGGCCGTTTGTTCACGCTATAAGTCTCGTAAATATACTCGGATTGCCATGGAATTTTTACTCTAGCACAAATCGTATTGAAAATGAAGTTTCTATCATGATTTCTTTATTTGCAGGAACAGTTAAAAGATTTTCATTACATTACGACGGAGAAAAATCACTTCAAATGAATTTTAAAGTAGTTACACCTGGTCAAACATATTAAAATTTATATGCAACTGCATAGTTCAGTAAAATATGTATTCTGTAAAATACACAGTGAAAAGAATAGTTATTATTCATTTATAGAGCCAGAAAAAGAATTCCATTACATAAATAAGGGGAATTGTTTGTGAATTATTTGAATTATGGTAAACGACTGCATGTATAAAAAAATTGATATACGTCGCTGAGGCTTAATATGATTTATTTCAGGCATAATACAAAATGCATAGCATTTACAGAAACACACAAAAAATCGAAATTGTATATTCTATCCAAATTATTGTATATTATGGATAATGGTTGTTGGATACACTAAATGCATTTTGAATTATAACATGCAATTTTTGATTTCACTAAATGTTTGCACATTACAAGGTGTGTATAGATGCTAATAGTTACACAATTTAGAGATACTGGGTTACACAAAGAGCTCGTAAATGTTACTAAATATGAGAGTAATTTACTTAAAGGTGGTTTTTAAAAAGATTATGCATAGCACGTTGAACTGCATTCGGTTTACTAAGAAATATTTGTAGAATATAGATAGGGTCAATCAAAGAACTGGATACAGGGTCGCCTATTGATGACAATTTCTGGAAATGTGATTTAAGTAATTTAAAGAGTATTTTTTAAAACTAAATTTTAGTAAAATAATTTCGAGTAATAAACGTATTAGTTAAACTACAGGGCTGAACACAAAATATTCAAGTATATTTCCAGCTATTATTATAAATTGCTGAAAGAAAAAATTCAACCAGATACGCATTTTCTTGCTAAACTAAATTTCTTCATTATATAATGTTTAAATCAACCGACAGATCAAATACAGGATTCTTCAAATGTATTGAATTACATATTTTTCTATAGACAGTAACACCTTATTTCCCTAGATAATGAAGTGTTGTTAAAGGTTTCAGAAAAAGTTTCATAATCTACGCTTAACTTTTGATTTTTCTTACTTGTTATCTTTAATGTAGAAGTAAGGAAGTTTAATACAAGGATGAGAAACTTCGGTTTTTCACCCAATCCCTACATAAATCAATTTGGAAAATGCACGTCAAACGTAACAAATGAGGCGCGTTCGTACTATAACAATGTTTTTTAAAATATTCAGATGTTGGTGTAATAATAATATATAGCACATCGGATATGGTGCAGTGGCCGAAATTTTTTATGTATCCTTGTGAATACTATCTGCTTTCTATTATACACGAAGTAACTAATATTAAACCTCAGCATCGTATATGAATTTCATTAAATGTGAAATGGTTTAATAGGACTAAGACGAGCTCGAAACAGTGCCCCCCTATACTATTGTGTAACAGAATACTTTTGTGTGGCCGTGTAAATTAATATTAAATATTCTTAGCACAACAGATTGTGCAGAATGTATTTTTATATACTTCTTAGATACATATCAATTCTATTATGTTGGAAAGAGCATAAGATCCTTAAAATTCCCTTGAAAATATTTTTTTCTATTGACCGTAATGTAACGGAATGCTTTTGATTGTGCCTGTCAGTAAACTATGCATTCGGTTTTCATGAAATTTAAAATATCTTAACAAAATTATACAACAGTTATATATTTTAAATTTCAGTCGATTCGGGTGGGTAGTTTTGCTCTATTATGTGCAGACAGATGTACTGAACGACGGCTATAGGTGTTACTTGTTTATATAGTTACGAACGCACCTAAAAAAGGAATCATCTGAATTCTCTCCCTAAAATCCTGCATTCTTTAGCACACAAAGTTTAATTTTTTTAAGTTCGTTAAAAGAGATTTAACTATAAATAATTTCATCTAAATCTTTCCCCTTGAAATTATTTCCAACTTATTAGTCCCATCTGATAACAAACTCACTTTGTTTAATCTTGATAATTCTTTATTTTTAAATTCATTTTTTTTCTGACTTATTTAATGAACAGATCATATTATGAAATAAATGAGCATATGTTTGTAAATGTGTATGGGTATATATGTAAGAATAAGTAATTATATTGACTAAAATTATCTCCTGTTGCCAAAACCTCTGTTTGTCTGTTATCTCCCCTCATATCATGTCTGTCTATATCCATATCATGTCTGTTACCTCCCTCTCATATCATGGAGATCTGCTTATTCTACCAACAAATTTCATAAAATTTTAAAATTCATAAAATAAGTCATAAAAATTCCTTACTTTTGCCGTATTATTATTAGATTGTAAGGATATTCAATTAATAATCTACATACCAAGTGACGTCGCTAAGGGCGACGGTCGCCGTGGGCGCCGAGACCATGGGGCGCCAAATTGGGAAAAGTTTAAATAAAAATTATCTCACATATTTTGACAAAAAATAAAAACTGTTTTTTGTACGAGGTTTTTCGTATGAGTTATGGAGAGTTTTCTTTACTACGATATTTTTTATATCCAGATAATGAAGAAGGAAAAACTTCTGTACGTATTTCAAAGGATGGTTCAACACACTTGGTACCCAAGATATTATGCACCTGGATTGGGACGGAAAGTGATTAAATAGGGCTCGCGAAATTAAGAGGAGCGTTAAACCTAAATTATATCACATACTTTGAAAACAAATATGAGTTGTTGACTTTTTCTTTTGTATGTGTGTGAATATTTAGAAAAATGCAATGTAGGTGACGGGAATGGAGAGATCCAGCGTTGCTAATAGCTGATGAAGGTTTGCAACTACTTTGTCTCTCCAGTTTATAAATCAAAAAAGCCTTTTGGTGAGTTGAAGTCTTGTATACAAGCTGACCCGGCCGGATATTTTCCAAACGAACCGCGAATGATTAAAATCCATTCATATTAACATTCTAAAAATAAAAACGAATCCCTAAAAATGTATCTCAGGGATTGGTCTTCATTGTCTTCGGCAGCATATGCAAGGCTTTCTAACCCCTATAATCGCGAAAAACCCACATTGAAATTTGTCGTTTTCAAAATGAATCTCGGGGGGCACGGGGGGCCACCACTTTCTGCATCTCGCATAGCAGGTCTGCTGCACATCAGCTGGAAAATCTTAAAATAATCGTAAAATGAGTTTAAAGAAAAAAAATTCTCAGAAATCGGGCCGATGAAACTTCATCTAAAAATACCCCTTGCGGTAGAAAGTAGTACTAAAACTATAAAGTAATCAAAACCAAGTTGAATGAGCAAAGCTCAATTGAAATTGGGGCCATCGAAAAGAGGTCCTATTATCCTTTGTCCTATTATCGTTTGTTTCTTCTCTTTAAAAAAAACATATAAAAACATTGTTGGGATTTTTTGTAAAAAAAAAACATACATTCTCAAAATAGCATGCAGCTTCTTTCTTGGAATCCAAAAAAGGCTATACAATACACTTAATTAAATTTTTTCACAAATGTTTTCCAGATCCCCTGTGCCAAAATATAAGTGCAATGTTCTGTTATATTATTTAGTGTTTAAAATTAAACCTTTCAAAATAAACAACGAAAATGTATTCGATAGAATCCATTTGTGTTTTTACATTTTTCAATTTTGTGACACCTGTCACAGAGAGAGATGTTGATGGGAGAGAGCCCTAAATTGAAACTCTTTTTTAACGAAACGAAAAACGAAATTTTCTCTTCGCACGGCGCTGTAAAACCCACATTGAAATTTATCGTTTTCAAAATGAATCTCCGACACGGGCCACCACTTTCTGCATCTCGCATAGCACGTGTGCTGCGCATCAGCTGGAAAATCTTAAGAGAATCGTAAAGTGAGTTTAAAGAAAAAAAAATCGCAGAAATCCGGCCCATTCCAAACTAATATATTTACTAAAACTTTAACCTAATACGAATAGTTTAAATTTGTTAGTTTAGTTGATTCACCATCAAGTTCCTGAAAGGATCAGAAAAAGTTGTGAAATCATATGAAAAACTGATGGAACCAGAGAGAAAAGTAGAGCTCGATCTAAAAAATAATACAGTAAATAATTGGTAAATATTTTCAATATAAAAAAGTGCGTACAAAAAAAATGGAATAAAATTATCTGTAAAGTTTATGAAAATGCACAAATTTTTGTTAGCTCAAAATGTGGACTGAGCTTTACTGGTGCTTTATATTCAGAGTCATACTATTATCCACTCAAAATAATTACTGGGCAAACTAGTTAATAGAATGCATAGTTATGCTGTCTCAAATCAGTTACGATCCACAACGCCAAACGAATATAAACCATGAAGTAATAATTAACGTGTGATATTCATATAGTCAGGTTGTTTAGAAATTGATGTAGAAAAATATTTCTGAACAGCAATATTTAGTATATGGTTTAATCGTATATGCTTAAGATTTTAAGTTTACTTGGAGCTTTCATCTTCCACTAATCAAAAACCCCTGGAATGGAATTATGTCCAGACTTTGCACTGAATGGATCCGTTAGGTTCCCGTACTTTATTACATCAGCATGTAACTTATAGTTATGAATACAAATTTTTAAAATAGTTATGGATTATTGGTATATGGAGTGTGTTAAAAATGCCTTCTTTTTCCATAGTTGAGTTTAAAGCACCAGTGAAGCCCAGTCCACATTTTCAGCTAATAAAAATTTGGGTAATTTCATGACCTTTATAGACATTTTAATTCCATATCTTTTCTACGCACTTTTTTATATTGAAAATATTTGCAAATTTGTTACTGTATCACTTTTTAGATCGAGTTCTACTTTTCTCTCTGGTGCCACCAGTTTTTCACATGATTTTCAAACATTTTATGCGTAATTCGAAATATTTTTCTATATGTGCTCTAAAAGTTTGAAATTTATATCTTAATTAGTTTTTTTTCTTATTACTGGAAATTCTTAACCCATTAGTGCCAAGCGTCCCATTTTGGAACAGTTTAAAAAAATTCAAATAAGCGCATTTCACAGCAGTAAAAAAGAAGGATAAATAAATTTTTTTTTTCTCGAGACAAAGTCCTCGATAAATTAAGATAAAAGTTATTCTTGCTTTAAAAGGGGTGGGAAAGTGCAAAATTTGAATTTTAACGAAGAAAATAATTCAGGCATTAATGTGTTAATTTCTTTTATTTCTTCCGTGGCATGAAATTCATATGTGATTGCGATTTTGTCATTTTGTGAAAAATATTGTGTATTTCATGAGTTTATAATTAATAGTCTCGGCTCATTTTCAAAAAATAAAAATTTGAGCCTCATGTACACCAGGATAAGCTTTGGAATATCTTAGCCAAATTTTCAGATTTGCATGTGTGGTAGAAATTTCCGGCCATCTCAATCACACATAAACGCAAATAGATGGGGTTTTCACGCTTATTTTTGTGTTCTTAGCATTTTATATGAATATGTAATGAGGCCCTCTGTGAACCAATGCAAAATGGATTCAGCTGAAAGAACAAGTAAAGAAATTCATAGCTGCCAAATTTAACCCATTTTTGCTACCACTAAAATTGTACAGAGATTTTTCTTTTGTTTAGTCATAAGATTTTGGCGATTAAATAAGACAATATTTACTATAAAATTTTTATGATAGGAAAAATTCGTAAAAGTTGGCAGCCATGGAAATTGATTATTTTTTATTGGAAATTCCATTTTCCGTCGAACTGGCAATGGGAAAAGCTAAATAAAGAAATGTGGGTTACCTACTGCCGAATTTTTTTCTTAAATTGTACAAAAATCAAAGCAGAGGATATTTTGGTCTTCGTAGTACGACCACTACGAATATCCATTTCCGTCGTTTTAAAAGTTAAAAACATGCTCTAAAATCTCTTAGCATGTACTCAGACACATGCACTTAAATTCAACACATATGCATTAGAGAAAGTTATATCTACACTCAGGAGCCGAAACATTTTGACCACCCTCACATTTTGCAATAAACTCGCTTGGATGGAGTGGAAAGCATGTAATCTGGTGGGATTGGTATTTACAATGCTGCTAGGGAGTCTAAGGAATAAATTTTGGGTTTATGTCAGCTTTTGAGAGTAAAGACCGCATATCTACGCTACTTTGATTGAGGAAAGATTTCAGTCGCCTAACGATTCAGAATGTGTAACTTCGAAACGGCACGTTTCATGGGTTATGCAGGATATAGCATTGTTATTACTCGTAAGAAGTGGATTAATGACGGAGAAACCATCAGCAGAAGCCATAGTGTTGGACGCCCAGGCGTTATCAAATAAAAGAAATGTCGTAGACCCCTCCCCTCCCTTGGTAAAGAAAATCCGCATCATATACTGGCTCAATTTATATTCCACGACGATTCAGGTGCGAGGGGGAATTCTTTCGGAGCAAACGGCTCAGATGACACTGTTAAATGTGAAACGATAGAGCAAACGTATCATTCATGTTTCCCTGTTGACCCAGCATCATCGACCCATACTCCTACACTAGCCCAGGGAACATCATGACTGGAACATGGAACATAGGGAAAGAGTTGGATGAAACACGACTTATCCTTCAACACATTGATAGCAGGTGTTTAGGTACTCCGTCTCCTATGTGAAATGTTAATCCCAGCTATATAGCAGATTATACACAGGCAAATTGTGGCGATATTAAGACCCCACACTACTGACTGTAAAGGACAGGATGATAATGTTAAATCTATAGGGGCGTTCTTGTTAAATATCTCGCACCACATTCAATATTTTTGTAGGATTTTTTTTTTGCATAGGATAGATAAGAATCTACAACCGGGCTAGTATTTACATTTTTCATATTGGTTTTAGATTTTTTTTATATGATGATAGTTTCGATTTCAGAATCGGTTTAAAAACTTAAAGTAATTAAAAAAATAATCTGAAATACAAAACGTAAAAACTAGCCCGGTTGTAGATCGTCCTCAGCTGTCCTATGGGGAAAAAATCATATTTAAAAATATTAGAATTTAAATGAGGTATTTGAAAAGAACGCACCCATAGACTTAACATTATCATCCGGGTCTTTTTTTGTCAGTAATGTTCTCCCTTAACCTTTAGAAAATGTCCCCATGGGCCTACCTGGGAACCTGTGTTTGTTGTAGAACAGACCACGCACTATCTTAACATCACTGCGGATCATTTACATTACCATTCAATGTTATCTGTCTTCCGAAATAGAAATGGAGTCTTCGTGCAAGACAACGCTCCACGTCACAGGACTGGGATTGGTTCCAGAAAGAGAGTACCGAATTCCAGTTAACATCCTGGTCCCCTAACTGGACGGATCTTAATCCGACAGAGCACATTTCGGGTGTCATTCAATGCAGCCCAGAGCTAAAAATCAATCATTTTTTGAGTATCCCGAATATGCATGACCGCTTCTTGAACAACTAGTACTTCACTACTACAATACTAGACTACTAGTGTTACACTATTATTCTTCACTGCTATATGTAATGTTATGTTTTGGACTTACATTTCGCATTCAGGTGAACTCAAATGCTTTCTGTTATATTATGGCCTACGAAGTTTTTGAAATATTTGTGACGTATTTTAATAATGTTACTCTGTTACAAACATAATGAAATTGATAAAAAATTCTGAGATGTGTTAATGAGATATGAGTTCTAGCTCATTTTTTTAGAACCTGGGACTGCCCCCAACCCAACGATTTTAAATCAGAGTCGGAAATGTTTGAGCCTTCTGTATCCGAGTCCGATACTGAAAGTATATACGAAAAAACCCATAATATTTAAAAGCTGTTCTAAATGTAATGGATCGCATTTTTTAACAGCTATTAATCTCTAGCACACCACATGATTAGTTCTATGAAATTTACATTCACTCTTACCGAAAGAGGCGTTTAATATCTTCGGTCATCTACATAGAACTTGTAGCATCCAAACCAGCTGTTTTTCGAATCAAAAATGGGCTTTGGGTGTTTTTAAGTAGGTGGCCAAAATGTTTCTGGCTCATAAGTGTATACATGTATGTAGATGTTGTATGCTAATTCAGAAATTCGACTCATTGGAAAGAGCCTGGTCTGTTTGAAAACAGCTGGGTGAATTGGAGAATAAACATCCTTTTTTCAATTAGCCTGACATTTTCTCGGCATTTTACAAAGAGCCTAAAGAGCATTAAAAAGGAATACTTTCTATATATTCTACCGATTTACCGAGAAATTTCTTTGTGTGAATGGAAAGTTTTCCTTATTTTACAGGAATATATTCTGTTATTACAGATAAGTTTACTGATTGATCCGAAAAACTTTCCGTTTTGAAAAGGAATCCTTTCTGTCTCCACAGAAACTTTTATTTATAGACAAGAAAAGATTTTCATAAGAAACAAGAATTTATTCTGTGTTTAAAGATTAATTTCTGAATCAAACAGGAAAACTTTCCGAACAGAAAGGGAAATCTTTCTATTTTTTTGGATTTTATTCCGTGTCCATTCGGAAAAGTTACCGGACCGAAAATTGCAACTAATTTCCCGTTTCCTACCGGAAACTTTTTCGGATTTCTCTTTTATAGTGTAATTTAATCTATAAGGTAATTCACCGAATATTATTATTAAGAAATATTGGATGAAGTCCGAATATGAAAATTCTATCAACACACCAGAGAAGATTTTGGTGTTAAAATTTCTTTAAGGGCTTTTAACCCTTTCAGGGTCGTCGTTTGCAGTCTTAAAACGGTTACTTTTAATGCCCAAGTTACCAAGTGGTACCAGTAATTTTTTATTTCAATTTGAATCACATAGTATATGTTAAAAAGAGCTTTAAGTTATTTTCAAATAAATTTGTAAATTGCGGAGTCAATAAATTAATTGAACATTTTTTGAATATAAATACTTAGCCCCTGAAAAGGTTAAAAAATTGATAAAATACATACAGTCCTCTTGTATTACTATATAAATATGATGTGTAAAAACCATAATAAAGAAAAGCAGAAAAAGCATAAAATTAGTTTCACTTAAAAAAACTGTTTAATGCTTTTTAAAAAGAACCTCGATTATGACGAACAATTATCAACACCAGGGATATGGGGCGTAAGTGAGGCGATACCCTCTGTGGGGGTCGATTAATGGGAGCCTAACCCGTATTTATGCAAGGAAAACTATGGTTCGAAGAAAACCACAGAAAATTCCAAACGATCATGTCGGCAGGCGGTATTGGTTTTGAATCTAGCACCTCCCGTTTACCATTTTCGATGGCAGAACTTCTGGACCACTGGTGGTAACCTTCAAACTAAAGAAACAAGATTAATTTTATAAATACCCAGCTTTAGCAAGTACAGTATAATATTGGAAAATATTATACTACAATAAATTACATATGTTTTTTCTGTTTTAATTTTTTATGGAATTGAAAATCAAAGTGAAAATAAAACTCCCTAGATGTAAATATAAGTAGCTATAAGTCAATTTGCAGAAGAATTTTAAAAAAAAATTAAAAATTAAAGAAAATGATTAATGATAACAACTCTAAATATCATAATTTTTTCCTTACATGACATTAATATTTTTTTATAAGAATTCCCTAAACAGCAACCAGATTTTCCTTAAAGTTCCACCCCTCTCCCTCCACTTTTTTTGTGAATATTTCGATAATTTACAACAGGAATTACATATAGAAAAAGAGAGGAACATTAAACTACATATATTGTATGAATACAGCTTAGACAGAGATATACGTTTTCATAGAATCAGACTGTCTTCTTCGAACTAAATAAACAAGATTAAAAATAATAATACACAGCTTTATTAAGTACAGTATAATATCAGAAAATATTATGCTACAATAAATTATATAGAATTTTTCTGTTTAAATTTTGTTATGGAATGGAAAATCATAGTGAAAATAAAATTCACTAGACGTAAAATTATTTATATTTAGAGTGTGGGTGATTTACTGATACTAGTTTTAGATACATATCAGACACTTATTCGAAAAGTGTGAACTCAAAAAATTAAGTTTTCTGGAACATTAAAAAATGGCTCCAGGAATAAAAAAATAAAATATTTTTTCTATTATTAGATGAAATGTACTTTTAACCGTATATTGAGATATTAATAAGGTGATTGAGAAAAAAATATGTATCAAATATAACATTTTTTTGACAATTATGATTTTTTAATGCAAATTAGGATGAAATCATGTAAAATTTTGCCCTCAGAAATTTCTTGCCCAGGGCACATTCCTCGAATGCCCGTGCGATAGCCAGGGCTAGATTACGTGACGTTAATATTTCTTTCTTTTTTATCTAAAAATGCCCTAAAAATAAGCAAATTTCCTATAAAATGATTTTTTTAAGTAATATATACACATATGTATTTTTCTGAAAAATTCTATATGATTTACAATATAAATTATAAGTAGAAAATGAGCGATACAGTAAACTATGTGAAATTATCTGTACACAACAAGTTTATAATTTCCAAGGAATCACTTTCTTCTTCAAACCAAAGTTTGGTAGTTTAATTATGTTTATGACGTCCAATTATGAATACGAGGGATATATGCCTTTAGGGGGATGCCCTCCGTAAGGGGCTTTTTAAGAAACCGTAACCCGTGTTTGCACAAGGAAATCCAATTTTCGAAGAAAAGCACGGAAAACTCCGAACAATTTGGTCGATGGGCGCGATAGGGTTTGAACCCAGCTACTAATTTCGAGGCAGATCTCGGCAATTGGTGGGACGTTCCAAACTAATAAAATATAACAATTCGTTTTAATTTTTAAAAAACATTTTAAAAATTGACTTGTTTGTAGCTTAAATCACACATGGTTTTCTACCAAATTTAACATTAATTTACGTAAAATTCGCAAAATCTAGTAGAAATAATGTAGTGCAATTGAAATATAAATATATTACATATTTTATAAAATATAAAGTATTTTTTTATTTCCGCATGTGCGAATGATAACAACAATCTTTTTACATGTTTTAATAATCAACTCTATGGAGCAACTCATATAAAAAAAATCCAACCCAATATCGGGAAAATTCAGAACGATATCAGCGATAGAAGTGAGCTGATTTTTAGTTCTCTCTAAAAACAGGTGAATGATAATGGAATTTCCACAAATTGTCTCTTTTAATTAGCCAAATTTTAAGAAAAAGTTAGTGTTTAATGACTACCAAGATTGTATATCATGAGAAGATTTGGGTCAAATATTCCGATTTTGATAATTCTTTTTATTATGCAATAGGTTCGTTCTAGTAGTTACCCAAGAACAACTAAAGCATTAATAGACAAATTAAAAAATATTAAAACTGAAATTGACAGTTTGTGGAAAATTCCTCATCATTCAGCTGCTTTTAGATTTAATTAAAAATCAGCTCATTACTATCGCCAACACCTTTATAAATTTTCACGATATTTGACTGGATTTTTTTATGAGTTTAACCATAGAGTTGACTATTAAATTATGTTCAAAGATCGTTGTTATCATTTGCACATGCACAGACAAAAAATATTTTATACAACTACCCATATTTCATTAAATATTTAATTTATTTATATTACTAATGCTTAATTAATTTTGCTAGTTTTTCTGAAACAGCCGTTAAATTTGGTTGAAAACCCTGTATAATAAGCTAAAAACATGCCAGAATTTTTTTAACTTTTCGAAAACATCGCTATATTTCCCTGATTATACGCGCTATTTATGCAAAAATCAGTAGAAATGTTGTACAATATCCATATACTTCTATTCTGCATCGACAGATCGTTTCGTTTAATTTAATGTACAGGGGGATCCCAAATATTATATATATTTTTTCTTTCTAAGTGTCCTCCTTATGAAATGGGCATTCATAAACATGAGGTCAAACATCGTCTTTGTCATCCTGGATTTTCAGAAAAATCCTACAAATATATTTTTAAATATTCGACAAAATGTCTAAAATTGAAAGTGTTCGGTCACTAATAGCCATATAGTATAAAGTTTAGTAACCTTTTATTTTAATCCGTTACATTTATAAAGCATCGATACAAATTCCTTTTTTCTGCGATTCAAATGTGGAGCTGGGAATATGGACGAGGGAGAAGAGCAGGTCACAAATATTCCTTTACATCATAATTGTCAGACATACTTCTTTCTGTTACAATTCATATGCATATGTAGAAATCTGACTTTGTGCATGAGTGAACTTTTAATCTGTGTACAACAGAATAGACAACTCCTCACCCTATCTTCACACAATGAAAATAACACAAAAATATGACATAGCAGAGCAAATTGTCAGAAGAAAGGGCGGTCTCCGGTATACCTGTTTAAAGTGAAGGGTGTGACAGTAGGTCAATTTATCAAACTAGACATGTCGAGTTTAAACATAATTATCGGATTAGGTACTATTACAATCTCTATATAACTAGTTAGAGCAGCGGGTCCCAAACTTTCTTGGTACGCGACCCCTCTTTCTGTGAAAAAAAATTTTCGCGACCTACCTTTCAGTAAAGAAAAAAAACGCAACCTATCCAAGATAAAGTTGTATATCAGTATAGCAATTTTTGTACGATCTCTATACGCTCCGCTATCCTATCCTACGAAAAATGTAAATTTCGTACGAAGATGCAGCCTGCTACGTGATACGGATTCCAGTCGAGCAAGGAACCTCTAGCGGAATCTGAAGAGCTGAGGAAAAACTTTACCCACGCCCTCCCCCACACCTGCTTGCGCAGGGGTTAACAGATTTTTTGTCCTGCACGCCGCGTCGGTTTCGACCCCAGGCGGATCTGGAAAGTTTCGCCTAGACGTCATAGACACCACCTCGAAAAGTAGACGTTTCACTGTTATGACAGACGAACATTTTACATGCTCTAAGACGCATAGCCTCTTTTCATGCTTAATCTCCACTTCGGGAGAGACAGAACTGAACTTGTTACGGATTCTGAACTAATGCTGTAATGTTACCTGTTTTACAGATTTGAGCTAGTACTGTCACGCCTCCTGGTATACAATACAAACTTGGATATTTTGTGATTTATTTATATATCAATAATATACAGTTGAACCTCGAAAATCCGGAAATCTCTAAAATCCCGACATTTTTCCTATTTCAGTTTTATTAATTTTTAAAATAAGACATAGCTGTAATTTTCATCAACTGCAGTTAAATTCTGATAACTATACTAAAAAAATATATATAGATATATTCTGGTTAATATTGTAATGACTTGCCGTTAATTAAAGACTTTATTACAAAAATTAAAAAGTTAAAAAGCGTTCAACAAAATTTACAGTAATGAATCATGATGAAATGAATGAATTGTTGAATTAATCATGAATTTTGATACTTGAAAAAATTTGGGTTTAAAAAAAACGTAAATTCTTTCGAAAAAATGCAGAAAAAACGGAGAAATTTGTAAAAAAAAAAGAAAGCCAAAACAGGCATGAAATCAAATAAAAAATCTTGAAAAAACGCACATTTCATCAAAGATTTATGATTCATACATTTCATAATGATTCGTCTCACTCTCAATCGCCTTTGAGAATCGGGAGGGAGGGCGCTTTCTCGGGATTTTTTGAAAATTTCAAATTTTTTATAAAGTGGGGAGGGGGCGTTTGATCGGGAAGAGCGAATTAACGGGATTTTACGGTATTATATAGCCATAAAAAAGATTTTTTAATAAACCTCCAAAATCCGGAAAATTCGAAAATCCGGAATCGCCGCGGTCCCGACGGTTCCGGATTTTCGAGGTTCAACTGTATGTAGCAAAATACTTTTGAATTAATCCGATTTTGAAAGTGAATGATGATTCTTTTATAGTAGCCCTGTATATTTTAGATTTTAATAAAATGTCCCGAATCCTCTATACAAAATTTATTATCAAGGGTGACAATAACCAAATGACACAAGATTAAAATCTTTTTACCCCTTGCACTTAATACTAGAGCCGACCGCACAAAACCCTATGTTATCGAGCACAACAGAAAAACCTTTTTTATGAAAGAGTAGTAATAGAGCAATTTAATGATCCATGTCTGCCGGAAGCAAAGTGGTGAATAAGCCAAACAATTATACTACAAGTAATTGATTCATAGGCTTAATATTTAGTTTTCCTGCACCCAGTTTTTCAAGTATTCATACTTTTGATTGTAAGGCAAACACAATGTTAAGCCTACGAGTCAACCACTAGTGGTATTCATTTTTGGCTTGTTTACCCCCTTCGCTTCCGGCAGCCATGGATCATTCGATTCCTCTACGACTGCCCTTCAATAAAATAAAGATTTTTTTCTTGTGCTGGATGGCTTAGAGTTTTGTGTGGCCGACTCTTGGATTATCTCATGTCTAGAAAATCACCCATTTTTCTGGTATTGGAAAAATAAAAATTTAACAGGAACGTTAGATCATCATTTATTTATTGTTGGTACAAAGTAACAATATAATATAAAAATCTTTTAAAAATAATTTTTAAATTTCTATGTTTGAGAAATTGAATTTTTTGGATGGTATAGGTAACTTAAAGGATCATTTTATTATTGTAACAAGATAGTCAAAAATAAAGCATATAAAGAAAGAAAAAAAAAGATTTTAAATCATGTTTACAGAGAGAAAAAAAAGGACTTTTGTGAGGAGTTGGAGAGGGAATATGTAGATTATAAATTAGATATCGCTACTACAAATTCACAAATGGAGCAGAAAAAATAAAGAATTTTTTAAAATTTTATGAAAATTGTTGGTCAAAGAAACAGATCTTCATAATATAAGGGAAGGGCAAGAGGAGACAACAGACAAGCTGAGATTTTCACAGTAGGGTATAATTTTGGGTGTTCTTCATTGTTAGATACATACATGCACACTGTTACAAGCATATGTTTATTTATTTAACTTTATTATTTGTGTATTAAATAAGTTAGGAGATAAATGAATTAAAAAAGAGTTATAAATATTAAACAATGCGTGTTAAACGGGCAAAAAAGTTACAAGTGATTTCAAAAGGAAAGATTTAGATGAGATTATTTATTGTTAAAATATTTTTTAACGAATTAAAAAAAAAAGATTTAAAATTTTTGTGCGCTAAAGAATGAAGGATTTTTGGAGGAGAATTCAGATGATTCTCTTTTCTGATGCAGGCATTAAGTGAAGAGTCGAAGATTCTCATCACTGTATTCTTTCCTTCTATATTAAAGGTAAGAAAGGTTTTTATATTCAATTTTCTAAATCTCAATTAAATGCTCCTATTCCAAATTAAATTTTTTTTGTTGAAAATCAGAAATCTTACAACCGACACTATACGAAGTGTAAACATATAACAAATACTTGGCACTCTCTATTCTATAGAAAGCATGCTTTAGGAGACCTCAGAAATTTCATTCAATAATTTCTTCAAATAAGGCAAAATAAAATCACAAACGATTTTCCACATAGACCATATAATAACATGGAATTATTTTGAACATAGGTACTTCATAGCTATCCCTTCGACCCATTTCGCCAAATTATAGAAATCGCCAAACTCTTCGCCAAATTATATAAATTGATGTAACTTTTATGTTAACTAACGGAAGAACAAATAAATTAGCAAAACATAATCAAAAATACAAATAAAAAATTGAATTAAAAATCCCTTGATGACATGACAAACACGTGTAACGTAGTTAATGTCAAGTGAATGTGACATTTACAATCATCCATTATTGGCAAGTAATCTTATAGTTTGACGACAGTTTTTTGGTCGATGGAACAAACAAGTAGTAACAGAGCATCTTCCTGAAGAAATTACCAATGCTACAGTCATAAGGTTAACTTTGGTCCAAGAGAGGAAAAAAGATTAAATTTGCTACATCATTTGAGTTAATGGCAAAGTTTTGATCACAAAAATATAGACAGGTGCACTAGTGTGTGTTTAGCAGTTCATCGCAAAGAATTCGTGAAGGTTCCACATGATATAATGGAACAAGGTTTCGTAAAAGTGGAGCAAAGTTACCTTGATTGACTGTACATAATTCATATTCATTAACGAATGTGGTATAATAAACCTCAGTCTCTTATATCAGTTACATGGTAATACGCGTAATTCGAAAGAGTTAATTCATAGTCAGATGGGGATGAGCTATATCGAAGTCATAATTTTTGTTTTCAATACGATGGAAATTTTTAGAGATAGAAATGGCTGTGGTAAGCAAATATTTCATTCTTTTTTCCCAATATTTATTTACTGTTATTGCCTTACGAATAAACAATCAGATTAAGGGATTATGAATTAAGGAACTTAAAAGATTACATAGGTATCAGTAATGACATGATAATTAACTTAGAATGCTTTCTTTTAATTTAAGCCTGATGAAAAAAGCGTAATTTTAAAATACTTTTACGATTTTTTACTTATATTTAAAATATCATCAGACGGTTTCTACCTTTCAAAATAACAAACAATGTATAAAACACCTTAACACACATTTTTTTCAATATTATGGCTAAGTCTGGAGGACATACTTATTTCAAAAATAATATTTTCAGTTTAAACATTGACAATAAAATTAATTTTAACATCAAAGAACTTAAAAGTGAAAAGCCAGGATTAAAAAAGTTTTTTAAAATTTAAATACTATCAATCACTATAAAATCTTAGACTTATAAGTGTAAAAAAGTAGAGATTTCTAATAAAAATAAAATGATGTTTGCTAGGGCTCATGGTTATAGCTCCTGATCTGGAAATTTAATGGTTTAAATAGTCAAATTTTTGTTGTTCACTGGTTTTTTTTGTGCACTGTAACAAACAGAAAGAAATATTTCTTTACATTTGGAATATGCTACGATTAGTTAACTTCAATCAACAAGTTACAGGAACAAAATATAGCACAGATAGCTTTTTTGGAATTTTTTTTTTTTATCTTTCATAAAATATTTTTCGTTAGCATGACATTAACAGATGCTTCCTTAAACAAAGCTTTTGAAAAAATCTTGTAACACATATCTCTCGCACAAAATGTTTCTCTTCAATATGAATTAAGGCATACCTCTGAGAAAAAATTTAGATGCATATCAAACTCACAAAAGGTTTCTTACGATAATGAATTGACAGATGCTTGCTTGAATTACAGATTCGAAAAAATTTATTTTTTCATATCCCGCATACAAGACTCCTCACCAGTATGATCTAACAAATGTCTGCTTAAATAGCCCTTTTGTGAGAATTTTTTGTTGCATATATCACACACAAACGGTTTCTCACCAGTATGAGTTAAGAGATGACTGTTTAAATTACTCTTTTGAGAGAATTTCTTCTTGCATAGCTCACACACAAACGGTTTCTCACCACTATGAGTTAACAGATGCTTGCTTAAATCTCCCTTTTGAGAAAATTTCTTGTTGCATATATCACACACAAACGGTTTCTCACCAGTGTGAATTAAGAGATGGCTGTTTAGACTACTCTTTTGAGAGAATTTCTTCTTGCATAGCTCACACACAAACGGTTTCTCACCACTATGAGTTAACAGATGCCTGCTTAAACTCTCGTTTCGAGAGAATTTCTTATTGCATATATCACACGCAAACGGTTTCTCACCAGTATGAGTTAACAGATGGCTGCTTAAATGGCCCTTTCGAGAGAATTTCGTGTTGCATAATTCACATTCAAAAGGTTTCTCGCCAGTATGAGTTAACAGATGGTTGCGTAAATTGCTCTTACGTGAGAATTCTTTGTTGCATACCTCACACAAAAAAGACTGTTTTGACAGAAAACCTTGCATAGCTCACAAAAAAGTTTTCCTGGTTGTGAGTTAGAAGCTGCTTTTTTTCAAAAAGTTCTGATAAGAAATATTTTGCTGCATTTGCTTTAAACATCGAAGATATTTTGAGTGATGTGATGCGCTAGATTAATGGTTTTATGCATCTGCAATAAAATAAAATAAATTAATATCAATTTTTACATTTCCTTAAAAATTTTAAATAAACTTATCACGAAAATTTATTATCAACGAAAAAAATAGTTGTAATGAAATTCTCACCATGTTATTAAAAACTGCAGTAGAATCCCAATTATCTGAAGTTAGCGGAATCAAAGGTGTGTCAGATGCCTTTTCTAACAGTATAAAGATTAAATCTTGAATAAAATAAATAGCAACATTTTACAAATAAATAACTTATTATAAATACAATATAAGGAAAACTTAAGGAGGTAATTCCATCTAATGATCTTCTATAACTAGTTCTATCTAATATATAAGGGAATGAAGTTACATTTTACAAAGATAAGAGAGAAAATAATTTTTTTTGTGGCGATCGAATTTTAGTATGCAAATGTGTTTAGTAAGAACTTCTCCGGATTACAAATTTTATTTAATCTAATGTTAATGCTTATTGTTGAAACATTCTGCGTCATTTAATATAATTTATAATATATATAAATAATGTAAACAGTGGCACTGCCAAGTTGATACCGTGGACACCCCCCCCCCCTTCAACGAAGTATCTAGACTTATGAATCGCACAATGAACATTCAAATCTACTAAATCGGAATCACAAAGAACCCACGAAAAATTCTATTTTAGACAGTTGTTGAATGGTATAATCTTAAACGGAATAATTCAAAGTTGCATCTTTTGCGTAGGCTATAAACTTTTTTGTTGAAGGCATATTTCCATCATAAACATATTCCGTTTTAACTGTATCACCTGAAACTATTATAAAGTTTTCACTGGGTAGTGTACCTGTGAAGAATTTAAATTTATTACAGTAGAATGTGGAGCCAAATAGAAAGAGCAAAGTATGTAGCAGAATATTTTTAGCCACTTTCATTTACACGTCTGTTGCTGAGAGTAAATCGCAGTTATCCATTTACAACCTTCAGAATGAAATCAGATCAGTTCTTAGATTTCCAATCGTGTAGCAAAAAATTTGCTTATAATCTCGTTCTATAGACCAAGGTGGTACAATTATGATTCACACAACATTTTTATAATATTGAGTTTAAGACAAGCAACTGCTGTGACCAGAATTTCACAGCGTTGAATTTGCAAAGAAGCACCTTTCAAACGACATGGAGTATCAACATCATTTCCACAAAGGACTTCATCAAATCCTAAATTAGCACAAAGAAAGAAGGATTGCATTAAAAAAGGTAAAATAAAAGGCCTTCAGAGCATGCTAAAGTAGTTTCCGAGAGATGAAACGTTCTATTTAGAAAATATGTTTAAGAGAAATTAGCCTAACTGTAATATTAAATAAAGCATGCTTTATGGAGCATTCCAAAATTTCGACTAATAAAGGATTATCAAAGTTATTCTGTTGCTTTAAAAAGAACAAGAAAGTTTTTTCCTAAGAGATATAAAATCTTTTCTTTAGATCAGGAGTATACCTGACTGTAATAAGAAAATTTTTATTTATAATTCATTTCAATTTCATTTATTAATGTAATTAAAATTTTTTGTATTAATTTTCATACTCCCCCACTGAAATAGTTCGCTAAAAAAGGAAAAGTGTTAGGTTCCTGTTTAATAAAATTAAATATTTAAGCTATTTTATGTTCAGTTAAATAATATATTTAACTTACGTAAAAACATTAGTTTTGTGAAGATGGTTTAATTAGTATGAAAATGTGGAAGCGGCAATTTGCTGTTATAATGCTACAATATAGATAGTAATAAATATTTTCTATCCACTGAAGTTTAATCAAATTAATCGATGAAATTTCACTTTGTTATACAATAAAAAATTACACAAATTAAGAAAAAATATGTTTTTTTCATGACAGAACCATCTTATTCTAAGGATAACACGACGTATGAGTATAATATAGTTCTATCAAAATTTTTAAATGTGAAAAAATCCATGACGATGTTATTTAAAAACTTTGATTTTGTAGAATTACTGTCTATACCTACATATGAACCTATTAGTGAAAGAAGTTTTTTGCAAACTTTAATAGCTGCACGTACACAGCATGCTGATTTTCAAAGTCTTTTAACTCGAAATAGATTTCTGACCAGATAGAACCATCTTATTCTCAGCTGACGAAGTGTTTGTTTTAAATGGATACCCATTTAAAACAAACACTTCGTTCAAACACTTCAATTCAAATTCATCTCTTTTGTCAGGGCCATGAACTTTTCTGTTTTAGGCAAATATTCAACGTACACATGTTCCGTTTTGAATGTATCCTCTAAAACTATTATAATGTTTTCACTCGGTAGAGTACTCGCGAACTGTATAAATATATTACAAAGAATTCTGTGAAGGTGACCTATGTAAAAGTATCGAAAAGTACTTAAAAGGTAAAGAAAATTAGGATTAAACGAAAACAGCACTATGTATTGAAAGTTCATAAAACTTTAATCCTATCTAAAGTGGAAAATTTTGCAATTGTGTTTCATACTTGGCCGGTTTTTGGTGAACACGGTATCATTCCGCAAATCGAAACATTTGACGGTCCCGAAGAATAAGTAGGCAAGTATACACCTGGTAAGATGGAAATGGGTTTTGAGGGGGCCAACTGCTGCTGAGAGTTAAGGGAATAAAACAGTTTATACAAATGCTATAACTGTGCATTGATTGAGTTTCGAGACATTATCTTTGTTTTTCTAGCAATTTTGTATCAAACACTATTATAATGTATCCTCAGGGCCGTAGCTAGAAGTGAATTATAGGAGGGGGGGCAATAAAATGTAGGGGAGGGCTCATATTTTCTCTCTCTCTGAGGCAGAAAGATAAATTAGTGCATATTCACACTATAGTTACTATGTTTCTCATTAAACTGTTGTAATAACTTCGTTTTATGCTAAGAAAAGAATAGGATGATGAAAATTTCGAGTGTATGACGAGTGCAGTATAAAACATCCTATTAGCTTCCTATGTGCAAACAGAATGAATGAGCGTTGAAGCACTTATTTTAGTTACAATTTAGCATCTTCGCAAAACTGTGAAATGTCCTCGAAATTAAATTAGATTTTAGAACAGAATTTTATTTGGATTTTCGGAACATCAATTCATTGAGTAATCTTCGAATCTTTTCCAGGGGAGCTCAAAATATTTTTCTTTTGGGGAGGGGGGGGGGAGCTGAGCCGCCCGTAGCATTCCTTTATCTACAGTCTACCTAGAATTTATAAAAGCGACTCTATTCTTGAACTGATCATTTGTGAATTTTTATTGCCACTTTTAAAGTACCTTATGAAATCTGAATATGATTTAGTATTTTCTGTTCTAAAACATACTAAATGATGTCTTTTCAGCTTGTTCAGCTGTCTTGTCTTTCATTAAATTTTTTCCACTGGAGCCATTTTTAAATAAATAAATAAATGGATTTTGAAGGGTAGATTTTTTATGCATTTAGTTAGTATTGTAATTTTGCTTTTATTCATTAATGCAGTTACAGAAATATGGGAAAATTAGTAATTTTTGTACAATATCAAAATTATAAGAAATACATCAGAAATGGTTTTTACACTGATTAAACTACAGCGTCAAATTTAGTGGATACACCCTTGAGGCATGAAAATGTCTCTCCAGATCATTTGGGACTTTATGCTTATCAATCGGCTAGAAGTGTGCTTCACCTCTCCGGAATTTCAAAGTGCTCTTTCCAGAGTTGCAAAAATCCCTCCCGCAGAAAAATGTCTCAGTTATCTGAAATGACCACAATTACGACTTGTGAATGCCCAGTTTAACCCTTTCGAGTCCGATTTTTTTTCAATTTTTAAAAAAAATTACTTTATTGTTAATAACATTAACACTAGCTATCCAAATAGATTAATTATTATCCAACCAGTATTTCACTGTCTGAAAGACAATGAATACTATTGTTTTGCTTACTATTCAATTGACATTCACATGACAGTAAGCTGAGGAAGAATTTTTGGAGATGTTTAGAAAATATTGTATTACAATAAGATTTAACTGATCTTACAAATTTCTAATACTTTTTGTGTTTTTTTACACATGATTCTTTCAGCAAAATAACTTTTAAATTTACAGAGTGAGAGACATGTTTAAAATGAAAGACTCGCAAACAGCGAAAAGAGAATAAAGCAAATAATTATAATAATTATTATTACTAAATGCCTACAATAAATGATGTCATATAATAAATGCATAGACATATACTAACATTACTACAAGTAGCGGGTGCCCCAAAAATGACTGATGGATTTTAAAATTCAATAACTTGGAAACGGTGACAGCCATTAAAAAAAATTTTGCAGGAGGGTTATGTATAATGTCAGGAGTTTTTTTTACCGTAATTTTTTATTTTAGTTCGAATTTCAAACAATAGGTGGCGAGGACGGCGATTGAAGGCCAGGTCGACCCCTCACTGAGCACTGATCACCTGGCTTTCAATCGCCGTCAGCGCCATCTATTGTTTGAAATTCGTACTAAAATAAAAAAAATTACTGTAAAAAACTCCTGACATTATACATAACCCTCCTGCAAAGATTTTTTAAATAGCAGTCACTGTTTGCAAGTTATTGAATTGTAAAATCCATCAGTCATTTTTGTGATACCAGCAAATGATAGGAAAAGTTTTTCTTAAAATAATATTCCATTAAAAGACATGAATGCCCTACCGTAAATCAGGCACTGATTCCATTAAAAGACATGTACTATTAATAGTACACCAGACCCGAAAGGGTTAATAATGCTTACAGATACTTCATGGATGTAAGGAGAGTTGCCCATGAAGAGGGTGGTGATGAGTTTCTGTTTTTTAACAATGAGAAATCCAAAGCTTAAATTGAACCTAATTCACATACTAACCACTGAATTTGGAGAATGCACTAAAACTGTTTTGAACCACCAAAAGTAAATTACGTTTGAAGTAAAATAACATAAATCAATATCATTTTTTTCACAACCCAATATTTCCAAAAAAGTGTTACTTAATCACAAATGAAAAAAGAAAAAAATTAACATCCTTGAAGTTCATGACCAGATATCGAAAGAAACTAATTGAGGACAAATATGGTACCAAAAACAGCAAAACCCAGAAGAATTATAACTGTGACAATTTTAACCAGATTATTTTTTTCAATATAAACTATATCTGTTGTGTGTGCTTGTTAAATCACTAGTTTCCTTAGCTAAAATAGAATGGGTTTTTCTTGAATATTAACCAGCTAACCAGCGTTGGAAAAAAATCATGATTTTTTTTATCAAAAAATCGGATTTATTTGATTTAAATCAGATTTTTTTTAAATTTAAATCGTATTTATTTGATTTTTTTAGAATTCTTTTTTTAATTGTGTTTTTATGTTTTTACAATACATGGAGAAGTTTTTTTTAATAAATAACTAAAAATAATAAATATTTATAATTTATAAAAATAATATAAGAAATAATAAACAGTTAAAAAAATACTATATTCTAGTTACTGATTGGTACTAAAAATTAAACATCTAGGATTTGATTTAAAGCCATTCTATTATTTTGTAATTGAATTGTGCTTACTAAATAAGAAATAAACTTAAATATGTTGTAAATGAATAGAAAAAGGTAACATTTAAAAATCAAATTAAATATTCATTTAGTGCAAGCTATTGATTAAGGGACAAAAATAAAAATTAATTCAATATTTTTTAAGCATACAGAAATAAATCAGAGATTTAATTTTTTAAACAAAAACACTAATTTAGAAGCTTTGTCCACTCCTAATTTATTACGAAGGCTTGAATAAACTAGTCCAAAAGATTGTTTCAGTTTTAATGGCACAAAATCCCTTGAGGGACATGCTGCGCTAAAACTAGTCCAAAAGAAGAAAATTGTCTTTCTGCTTCAACAGATGAAGCCATGGCTGTTGTTATTTGGTAAATAAATTCAATTTGAATTTCGCTGATTCTCTCTTTATCTCGCATTACATAAAAGAACTTCCACCAATCATAATCTGTCATAATATTTGAAACACTTTTTCTCAGGCAATGGTCATTTTTGGAATGGGCCATTTTTTGTTTGAAAATGTGGTACAGTGGTGAGTAGATTTGAAATAATAGTTAAAAAAAACTGTCTTAATTAAAAATATTATTAGCATCTTATTAATACATGTAATAAGTTCAAAGTTAAAGTTAATTTGTAAAACATTATACAGTAAAACCTCTAAATAACGGACACCTTGGGAATGCAGAAATTGTCTGCTATTGGGAAAACCTCAGAGATACAAAAATCCCTAAGAAATGCTTAATATTTCATTAATTGACATTTATATGTTCTAAAACCTCTATTATATGATTAATAAGAAATTAAAATTATTTATAAGCAAAAAATTTAAATAAAATTGTGTAAATCTTTAACTGTTGTTTATTACATTCTTATTTAAAAAAAAAAAAAAAAAAAAAAAAAAAAAAAAAAAAAATCTGTTACAAAAGTTTACTTTTGCTTGCCATTTCATGTAATTTGTTTTTCAATGGGGCGTTATTGGTCATTATAGAGTTCCTAGCGGGGATAGGGATTACACTTTTTGTTTGTTAAAATCATAAAATCTTCCAGGGGGACATAGATATTTGAATGCTCTGGAAGCCATCCCTCTCAGGCAACTCCCTGAATTCAACAATGATCGTGAAGGAGAAATTTCCTCAGCCTACCCTCTACATTTATCTGTGATCACAAAATTTATGACACATTGCCCTGATAAATGTAGATATTTTTATTTTTTCCCCCTTTTTTCTCCTTAAAAAATACTTTTTCAACCTTTATTGCCGAATATAGTGCCTACTATTTGGAATGTCAGTTATTCAGAGATTAAACATACAAAAATTTAAGTTTTGGGAGTGGGGATGGGAAAACTGTCCATTAAATAGAGGTGTCCGTTATTCGGAAGTGTGCGTTATTAAGGTTTTACTGTAATAAAAGCAAATGTTTTAAGATTTTATGTTTTAAATTAAAACAACAAAACTGTATTATTAAGCACATGTCATTTGTATGCGATCAGTGACTACAGTAAACAAACTAGTTATTTTGGTTTCGAAATGCTTTTTAAAAATTTGTAAACTTTGATTGAAATTTGACAGTGTAATATGGCAAGCTTTAAAATTTGTTCCTTGCACGTAGTATCCGATTTTTTGGTGAACATTATTGAATTTGTTTAATTATTAACATGTGAAACAAAAAAGATTCAAATCATTTAGTTGCCAAGATTGGCAAATGAAATATAGTTTAGTGTTTCACCTCATCGTCTAAAGTTTATTGCAAAAGAACAAAGAATTAAAGAATTAGGAGGAGAACACCTGGCCTTATCTTCACCTCCCACCCCATTCTTTCTGATAGCAATCCTGGAAATACCAGAAAAACACCCGCTACTTATTTATATCTACTTCTTATTTGTCTGCTGACTAATTTCCAACATTAAAAAAAAAATGATTTAAATCAAATGATTTAAAAAAATCAGCTGATTTAAATCTTGATTTAAATCAGTTGATTTAAATCCTGCCAACCCTGCAGCTGACAGTTAAGTATAAATCAGAAATTTCTTTGAAATAAACTAAATTCATAAACCAACCAAAAATAATTTAAATAGTTTTAAATAAAAATTCTGCTGTAGAATATTTTAATAAAACTTGAGTAACATTTTCGGTAGTTCTAGGGTTAAACTTAACTATTTAATCGTAATGTTAATGTTAGCAAATGTATACATTGTATGAGCCTTTACTAAATTATATTTAACTTTTCAGTATGGGCTCAATTTTTTAGATCAGAGTGTTTGTGAAATCTTCAGTACATGATAATGTAATTTCATTGCATTCAAAGTTGAATTCAGACTTTTTTCCGGGAGGGACACAATAATTCCAGGGAAAAGTACACTTTTTTACCATTTAAAACACAAAACCTCAAATTTTCTGATGGGGGGGGGGGCATTTGATAGCTCCGGCAGGGGGGAATGTTCCCCTCTAGACCACCTCCTTAATTCAACACTGATTGTATTAGTACTAGCTACAATTATGGCGATAAATCTAACTTTATTTTAGGCATGCTACTTTTTTTAAAGTAAGAAATTAAATAAATATATACATAAATTCTTTCATTTATTGAAAATACTTGTTATTACCAATACACACACACACAGTCAATCATGTCATGTGATTGCAAGGAGATGCGAAAAAAAATACCATTTTAGACTTCCATTTAAAGAAGTTTAATCATTTATATTTTTAAGATACTCTGTCAAAATGTGATCTTTTGTTCGTTTTGTCGGTGCTTTAAAATTCTTCCATTTGAGGCAAAATTACGTTATAGAAAGATTCCCCTTTTACATGTTTTACTGTCTTGTAATATTATAAACATATCTAAACATTTGTAATATAATATTATCTATTAATTTCATGTAAATAATAAATATATAAAATAATAAAAACATTTAAGTATACAATATATTTTTTATGTGTATATATAATATACATTTATGTACAAACAAATGAGGAATATGTATGTTATGAGATTTATATATAGAAAACCAGTCAGATGAAGTCTGTTGTTGTTCTTTGTACTTAAAAAAACAAAAAAAGAACCATTAAAAGATCATTCCAGTGTCTGTCTGTCACAGACATTTTACTCATAAACTGGGAAAAGTTCAAACAAGGCTGATGTAATAAAGGCTATTAATTCACTTATTTATACAAAATCAAATGGGACATAAAATCAGTTTTTTTTTTTTTTTTTGAGAAGTTTCAAAAACCAGATTATTACATTTATTTTAATGAAACATTTGATGCATTTCATATACCGGATTCCTATAGATCAAGCATGAATGATAAATTTTGGAATTATAAACATCCCAAATTTAGTGCTTCTCATGTTAAATTTCATTTTCATATTTTAATTAAAATCTTCTGAAATTATACTCCTAATGTGCTAATTTTTTTATATAGCACTAACACTATAAATAGCAAAAGATAAACATGTTGAATTTCCATCTTTTATAATTTTATGATATGAATTATAAAATTATTATTGGAAAACATTATGAATTAATTACAACCCACAGTTTTTTAATGGATTCAGATTTATTAAGACCTGCTTTAGGGAGATCCAAAATAAAAAGACTTTCCTCCAAATAATTTTAAAATTATGCTTAAAAATGCAAAATGATGGTTTCAGGCGTCATCCATGATAGAAATGACTGGATATGTTAAAACTTCAGTACTACTTAATTATCCCTTTGACTAATTTCACCAAATTATATTTATAGACATAACTTCTACTATAAATAACAAAAAAAAAAAAGAAAATAATAAGATAAATAAAAATAATAATTATTAGAATATTAATAAAAATACAGTCAAAGCTCTATAATCTGCAGAAGTTGGGGCCAAAGGTTGCGTGGATTATGGAATATTGTGGATTATAAAGCATTATGGATTATATGTCGTTTTATTATTCCTAGATAGCATATTTATGCTATAATCAGTATACAGCATACAGTATCTTTAGTTCAGACATTTATAATCTGGACACTTCGGTACGTTTATTCATGTTTATTTTGAATTAGAGATAATAGATGGCGCAATATGTCTTATGTAAAGGAATTTCAGAAAATGGATAAGAAAATGAAAAGTTACATAGTAACACAACTTTTTTTTTCAATATTAAAACTGTAAGAACTCTCTAAATTACATTTCTAATAGGTGTCTTTATAGTTACAAAGTTTTAAAAATTTATGATTGATCATGAATTAAATCATGGTATTGAATCATGATTTCAGTTATTTTTCTTTTTCAAAAAATAAGATGTCGTTAAAGTATCACAAAATTGGATTTTTTTTAAATTGTTATTACTTTTAAGTATTTAACTTATGACTTACTTTGATATTTATTGTTGCTGTATATTTAATTTTTTATATTATAATAACATTTTTAAATATGGTACTGTAATTATAAGATTGATTTTTAAATTATAAATGTAAGTCTAAAATTTTTCACTATAATTTTTTTTTTTTTTTTTTTTTTTTTTTTAGAATTTAGTTTTTCAATATTTTTTATGATGAGTCTATTATTCTTGTCATATGCATTATTTATTAAGTATTCATTAAGCAAAAATCGCGATTTTTAAAAGAATCGTACGTTTGTTATTTTTAAAATTTATGATAGACGGCAACACTGCATAAAATACATGCAATTAAAAAACATTCATTTTTGAGCATTTTGAATTGATTTTTCTCAATGTTTTCAATTATCCAGTTCCTTGCCATTTTATATTGCCATATTAATTAGAGATATTTAGTATTATCATTAATCTTCATGCATCTTAGCTACTCAGCTACTGTAATCCAGAATTTTCTATAGTTCGGACTCGCTGTAATCACGACAATTCTGGATTAAAGAAGTTATACTGTAATATAAAAATGTAAATGTGAAATCTAATATGAGTTAATTTAATAGGCTATCTCAAAAATTTCCTTTTAAAAGTTATCTTATTAGAAAAATTGATATGTGCGCATTTAAGAATAACTATATATGTTCCATAATACAGTTTGTTTTTTATTGTTAATAAAATAAAAGTGTTATATTAAAAAAATAGATGTTTTATTATTTTTTTCAATTCTTTTATTATTTATTTTTAAAAATGATTTTTTGATCTCAAATTTGTTAATTTTCTTAACTGTTTATTTCACTGTTTGCATTCATAAAGTAATGAGAATTATAGAAAACTGCGGATTATAGGTGTGCCTTCACTGTAAAAATTGCATAATGACGTTTTAAACACGTGTATCATATTTAATGTCATTGAATTAGACATTGACGATCATCCATTATTGGCATTTAATTTTATAACTTGGCAATAGTTTTCAACCAAGCAGTACCGAAACTATCCTATCCTATAATCTGGCATCTATCCTATATTATGCTATCCTATAATATGGTTCTTCAATGATTGCTTGAGAGGTGCCTAAGATGCCTTGATTAAGAAGGGGGCTCTATTGATCCACAATTAAGCACTAAGCTTCAATTTGGATACAGCCTCTAAAATACACTTGTTTTAAATAATTAATATCTCAGAATCCTATTGTATGGATTGCATGAAAATTCTTTTTCAAGTTAATTGAAATGTGTTGAGTTCATTTACGCTTTCAGAATTTGGTATTTCTATAGAAAAAAAAAATAAAGTTATCGTTCGTTTTAATACGTAGATGCCCCCTCCTAAGCAAATTTTATATACATCTTTTAAAAGAAGATTTTACTTCAAATCATTCGGTATCAATAACTTTCCTCTACCATAATTTGTTGAGAAGTTATAGGCTGTTTACTTAATACCACGATTGTGCAAATCCATAAAAAATATTTTTAACATATTAATAAAATTAAAGAAATAATGACCAAATTTTTGAATAGTATTTAACTTTCATTTATGAACCTTGCTTTATTTCTTTAAAATGGAAATTTTTATATTGTCTGTTTTCATAATCACTTTGCAATTTGGATGTTCTGCTTTTCTTTTTATTGTTCAATTTCGTGTGTTTTTTATATTTGTTATTATCCCTTATACCACTTAAAAAGAAAAAAATCATTCTTGTCTTTCTAAACTAAATTTAGAAAATAAAATATAAAATAAATTGTTTTTCAGAGTTAAAACTATACTTCCTAGTGTTATAAATACTATATATATATATATATATATATTATCATTTAATTATAAAATATAAAGCATTTTATATGTATGAAAGTTAATATATATAAAATTATAATAGAAAATTTGAAGAAATAGAAAATTTGCTTTTCATACAATATTTAAGTTAAGCCTAGCCATACAACATAAAACAAATCATAATAAATATAATTCTAAAATTTTTTATTTCCTTTTTATATAAATCAGCTTTTTATATGATCCAGATCAAGTCTGAACTAAAATTAACAGTGTTCACCAATTAATAATCATTAACAGTTTAGAATACTTTTAACATCACACAAAAAACTTTAGTAGAAGAGTAAGCAAAAGAAATATATCTTACCATTAACTTATTTTAGTAAAGAGTTCATTAAATTCTAAAAACGTTTTTCAATTATAGCTCTATAGGTCATTATATTTCAAAATTTACCGTCTACTTGCAGAAAACTTTCATATCGTCCAGGTAGTATCGCCCAAATTCACATAGAAGCAAACAGACGCCAACGCCATGAATGAATTACGATGGCCGATTTTGAATGAATCATACCAATAAATCAGCGGCAAAATGTTTCAAAAACTAAGAAAGATATCCTCTTCAATTAAAAAACAAAACAAAACGGTTATTTATGAAAAATGACTGATTCGTTACTCAAAATTCTGGAATCCTTTATTTGAATTCACCCTCTAGTGAATCCAGAGAAAATTTTTACACTTATCATCCTACATTACAGCAGCATCTTCATTAGAATCTAGAAGTGAAATAATTTTGAATAGAGATGAAAATTTCCTGATGAACAATTTTAAAGATTAATTAACTGAACTATCGATCATTCATTATCTGAAATTAACTCGATTATTGAGTAACTTTGAACAAATTTTCTGTTGAAAGTATAGCATTTTAGATATATTTTATAAATAAGACAATTCAGGATGCTTTGATTTAATTCGAGATTTTTTTTATCAGTTTTTTTTAGAACTCAGCTTATATCCATTGAATTTTAATTTTTCTTGCATAGCAAATAAAAATAAATTATTTCATATAAAATATAATTGTTAGAATATGTTGGAAAATGTTGTTTTCAATATTTTGATAGCTTTTGACTCATAGGTTTTGGCTCATTTTTTGTTTTAGTAGCACAAATTATTATTATTATGTAATAACTTTCGTAAATTCACTGAAACATTAACATTTTACAGGGATGGCCAAGTATAATTTTATTGAAAATAAATTGTATGAGTCCTTTTTGTTTGTTTATCTGATTTTCGTTATAAGAACAATTCTTTGTAAATTAATTTTTTATTTAATAAAAATAATATTAAAAACTTCGAAATGTTGATGAAAAAATATGCTTGTTCTTTGCGTAACACAATTTTTTTTTTTTATTACAGTGTAAATAATGCTGTATCTGGCACCAATTCTCTGAACATCAAACCTTTAAAAACTCTATGTATAATGCAATATAACTAGAATAATTGTAAATGATTAAATTAAACGTGCATGTCTATAAATGCATATAATTATATTTGAATTTCGATAACTAACCAGTTTTTTCTTTTAAAAAGAAGAGAGTGATTACCTACTGCTGTCCCTATCATAAATGAACTTATTGTTTATGGAGATCTTTCATAACAGATATTAAGGAAATTATTGCAGATAAAGATATGAAAATTTGTAGTTTTATAGAGAAATCTTTGATTATTAAACTGAAACAGAAAGTGTTTAGGGGAATTATTTTAAGCACTATTTATGTTGAAGGCATAAAAAAAGTTTTTTTTAAAAGAATTTTATAAAATAAAAAAAATATGCATAACCATTTAAATATGACAGTTTCCAGAGAGTTTCTTCTTGTCAATTTTTATTCATATCATTTCATGAGAGATTATTTCACATTTTGAAAAAATGTATTTTTTGACTTATTGTTGTTAAATTTAAAACAGTAGCTCAAATCTGCGACCGTAAAATCCACACACCATCACAAATATAAAGAATAAAACTTTGAGTTCAGATACAAGGTCATAATTACAGAACTTTTTTAATTTAAAACATTCCATACATATTTTAATTTGTAATTCTTGATAATATTATTGAACTCATGCTTTTTCAACAATTTAATCGTTTAAAAAATATCTTTCTTTTTATCATTTTAGTTTATTACTATTTTACTTAGTTATTTTATTACAGTAGATTCTCACAAATCTATACAGCTTGGGATCAGAGGTTGTGCAGATTTTTGGATTTTGTAGATTTCTGGTCTTTGCTTAGTTTACATTTTTTTTTTTTTTTTAAACAATTTGAATTTAATAAGGCAATCGAAAGTGTAATGAACGATTATATTGTATTAAAATAATTAAGTAAAATAATAAATAAAAAAGATAATAAGTAAGATAACATAAAACGGTACTTTACATATTAACGTCACTGCAGAAGAAGTTGCGCTAATGTGCCAATAAAGAGCAACCTTCTTTTTCACATGTGCATGCAGTTAACTTTTGGATTCCTATTTGCTGATTTTTGATGCCATTTTTAGTGCTTTTTTTTCTCGTATTTGACGCTATTTTTTGTGTGCATGCGAACAAGAAGATTGCTCTTTATTGGTGCATTAGAGCAACTTTTGCGATGGTGGCGTTAATACGTAAGTATCCCTAAAAGTGATTGAAATATTAATAGTAAAGGTCAAGTAAATAAAATTAATGATGTATATTTGAATGTCCTTAAAAAAATTCAATATATTTTCCTTGAATTATTCTATGACATTTTTTTTATGAAAAGTACTCTCTATTAATTTGCATTAACATCATCGTAATAAAAAACAAAAATGCTTGATTAATAGGGTACATACGGTCAAAATATTGTGATTACCGCTGTTATCAGCAACAGCTTGATTTAAAAAAATTATATATGCTCTTTTCATAGAAAATACTACGTTCATTTATATTAGTATGAAAATACATATGGGATGAAATAAAACTGAAAAAAATCCTCGGTATCTGTACTTGAAATGAAAGTTTCATTGTTTATATCCATAAATTATGTATGCATTTTAGGGATGCAAATTTGAGGGAGTCTACTATAATAATAAAATACATCGAACAGCAAACCCATCCATTTAATTAGTCTTCGATAAGATGGAGCTATGTTAGGCTTAATTTTGAATGAGATGAGTATGCAAAAATTTATGTGCCCAAATACAAATGTTTTCTACCTGTTATCTTTTCTGTTTAACAAAAATTTCTATAAAAGATTCAAAATTTCAATGCTTTGTGCAGTTTAAAACCATTTCTGAAATCGAGTTGAAAACAACATTGCAAAACAAGACACTTTGGTATTGAGTCATTTCTTTTTGTGATTCATTCAGTATATATATGTGGTACTACTTGGTTGTCCCATCGATCAAAAAACTATCGCAAAACTATGAGATCAAATGTCAATAATGGTTGATCGTGAATGCCACATGCCTTTGAGATTAAACATGTTACACGTGTTTTTTACGTCACCAAGCAATTTTTATTTCAACATTTTATGTATTTTTATTAATCTTAAACTAAATTAATTCTTTCTCTGTTTTTTAAAATGAAAATAAGCTTAATTTGTATAATTTGGAAAAATAGTTTGGCGATTTATATAATTTGGTGAAATTGGTCAACGGTATAACCAAGTAGTACCCTATATATATATAGACCAGTGAGTTATAAAGCTTCAAGATTATATAAATGATGTGAAGCTGTTCTACCCCTGCTTACCAATGGGTAAACAGAAGAAAAATACTAATGTGCATGAAGAATACTTTAACAATTTTTCTCTGTTTTCGAGATAATTCAATTATTTCTGAAACATGAATCAGAGATTGTACAAAGATAAAAAACATGCTGGGGAAATGCAACTTTCTCTTAATAAAGTTAGCATCATTTGAGAAAGCAATGATGAACAATTATTATCATTGTACAGCTTTAAAAAGGGGCAATAAGTATGTCTGATATCTATTTGTAATAATTTAAAATAATAATTTAAAAACAATAAGCACAATAATTTAAAAACTACATTGACATATAAAGAGACATATAAGATTATTAAGTACTAAAAGACATTCATAAAAGATATCCTTCAATAAAAATAACTTTCGTCTCTTGCTTACAAGTTTTATTGACAGGTTTAGAACACCGTGGACAGTTTTATTAATTTTAAATTTATCCTATTTATTAATCAAGATATATATGTACATAAATATATACATATATAAAAACACTTTTTTTGTATAGGGCAGGGCCGTAGCTATAAGTGAACAATAATGGGGGGGGGGGTCATAATTTTTTTCTCTCTTTCTCTGATGCAGAAAGATAAATTAGTGCATATTTACACTGCAACTACTACGTTTCTTAGTAAACTGTTGTATAGCTTTATTTTATGCTATGAAAACTATATGATGATGAAAATTTTGAGTATATAACTTGTGCAAAATTAAACATCATGTTAGCTTCATATATGTACAAATAGGATGAGGGAGTATCGAAACACTTATTTTAGATACAATTTAGTATTCCTGCAACACTCTGAAAGCGTCTCAAAACTAAATTAGATGTTTGAACAGAATTTCATTTCAATTTTCAGAACAGAAATTCATTGAGTGACCTTGGAATTTTTTCCAGGGTGGGCTCAAAATATTTTAAGGGGGGGGCTGAGCCGCCCATAGCAGCCCCTTAGCTACGGCCCTGGTAGAGAGGGGGGGGGTAATGAAAAAATGCAATTTCAAAGTGAAAAAAAAGTAATTATTATTAGTATCATTTCAATAGTTGCAGCAGGCTTTTTTAATTAAGCAGTTTTATTGCTTATTTGTTAAATTATTGTTTTATTAAGAAATCTTAATTTTGTTATAGTATACAGTAGACACCCTCAAATTTGCAACTTTAAAATCCACACATAATTTACAAATGTAAACAAGGAAATTTTCAGTTCAGATGTATAATATATATTCACTCAAATTCATTCAAATATTTACTTCCTTATTTTTAATTCAATTCCATATATATTTAATACATAATTTTCATTAATATTGCTGACATCATGCTTATTCATGAAGGAAGAATAAACTGATTTCTAAAAAATACCAAGTTATCGTTGATATAACTGATAATCACAATTTTTCACCAAATATATTTATATAATAATAAAGCTTTATTGGTTATTAAGTCTGGCTAACCTGAAATGAAACTTAGTTGTTTGCAATTTTAAAGTGAATCAGTAATGTAGCTTTGAGAGGCAGGTTTCATTTAATATTTAGAAAAAATGCATCTAATCTTCATAATGAATATTTAATTATATATTACAGGTTAATTACTTGATCTTTGCTTTTAATATTTTAAAAATTATCTTAAATTTCAATATTTTAGTTTATTACTTTACTAATTTTAATATTTTACTATATTGTAAGCATTCATTGTAATTTTGATTGGATAATTAATTACATTCAAATCATTATTTAAAAAATGTAAACAAAGCAATGACCAGAAATCCACACAACTGCTATTCTGAAGGTGTGCAGATTTCAGGGAGTCTACTGTATTAGCCGACAAGCCTGGTTTATCCAGAAGCATTGTAAATGTTAATGGCATGTTTAGATCATAAACTTGTTGAATGTTGCTCATCTAAATACAGTAGACTCCCTCAGATCCATAAAGCTTGGTGCCAGAGATTGTGCAGATTTTAGAATTTTGTGGATTTTTAGTCATTGCACTGTTTACAATTTTTAAACAGTAATTTGAATGTAATATTTAATGCAATCATAACTATTAAAATGCATACAATATAATAAAATATTAAAATAAGCAATAAACTAAAATAATAATTTTTAAAATGATTGAAATTTTAAAAGCAAAGGTCAAGTTATTAATCAATAAATTATGATTAAATATTCATTATAAAGATGAAATGTATTTTTCCTAAATTATTCAATGCCTCATAAAGGTACATTTTTAATTCACATCAAAATCATGAAATAAGGAAGTTTTAAATCAGGTTTAGCCAGACTTAATAAACAAAAAATGTTTATAAATACATAAATATATTTGGTAAAAAGATTGTAATTAACAATATGTTGAATTTTTTTCAGAAATAAATTTATTTTTCCATCAGGAAAAAAGAAAAATATAAATTCAGTAATATTAAAAAAATTACAATATGAAAAATGGAATTGATATAAAAGTAAAAAAGTCCAATTTTGTCTCTGTATCTGAACTGAGTGTTTCTTTGTTTACATCCATAAATTAGATGCAGAGTTTAGAGAGTTGTGGATTTGAGGAAGTCTGCTTCTATTGTACTTCATATTGCAAATCAAATATCAAAAATGATGTATATCAAATACAGTCAGGGATCAATAATCAGCACACCCATAATCTCCAATTTTCTATAATTCACATTACTTTACAAATGTAAACAGATAAGAAAATTTACAAATTTGTGGTCCAAGATTGATTTTTTAATACAAGTAGTAAAAAAATTGACAAAAAAAGTCATAATAAAACAGATATTTTTTGCTGAGAAAAAGTAGTACATCAATCACTTCAATTATTAAAAAAATGCTTTGACCTTTTTGCCCATATTTTTGAATTGCATGACCAGTAGGAATCCTCTATTAGAGATATTAACAGTGACATCACTGTTGGTACAGTGTATTTTTCTGGAACAGGTGATATAAGAACATTTTTACTAAAAATTTTAAGAAACAATAGAATATATTTTTTATCAGAGCAGCCACAGCACTTACTTGCAACCTAAATTACATCATGAAGACAAATGAAATTTCAAAATTTCAGATTCTTAAAACCCTTGCTTTTTTTAAAATAATCTGTTCTAATATTTAGAGTAAATTTTATAATCTTCATACGTATTAAATTATGTGATTAATTACTGTTAGGAACAAATATTTTAGGGTTAAACATTTAAAAAGTATTCTTATTTAACTTAACTCAATATAGACAAATTCAATTTGTGAGAAACAAAATGATCTAAAATTAAACATTGAAATTAAACTCTTAATCATACTTCAAATGAATTCCTTGTGTTTAACCCAAAAATCGTAACTTAAACTACGTTTAAATAAATAGATAA
Source organism: Maratus speculifer (assembly GCA_964019185.1). Taxonomy (NCBI): domain Eukaryota; kingdom Metazoa; phylum Arthropoda; class Arachnida; order Araneae; family Salticidae; genus Maratus; species Maratus speculifer. Next base: position 359,476,650 of record OZ025296.1, read on the forward strand.
GTGAAAATGTCTGCTACAAAAAAATTTTCATAATATTTTAAATGGTCAAATATCAGTGAAAATTAAAGTTGTATAAAGGAAACTGTTATTTCTAAAACATGATCAAGTCATAATTGGAGAATTTTTATAAACAGTAAAAGAAGATACACATCCTACCATTAATTGACTTTAGAAAAGAGAATGGATCACATCATTATAATCGGAGGATACGCGTTGAAAATTATATATATTTTTCTTTAAGCTAAGAGACGCTAACGAAATGAATGATTCCCAGTGGCTGATAGATGAACCAATTCAAAAGTGTTTGAATCATAATAATCAATACCACTTTTAATGATTCAATATATCATTCACGATTCATTCTTTCATTGGCGCCGATCTCTATAACGTGGTTTGTAATTTTAGGTAACTTGCAAGAAATACATTTATTGTATTCAACTTCTTGTTAATATTAAGGTAGGTTAATTTCTTAGGTTTCTATTCAACTCAATACTTTATAATTTGCTATTTGTTAAAATAATTGCTCGAAATTTAACATGACGCAATTTTAATTTTTGCTGATTTGTCATCCAGTCATTATTCATATTCAGTTTTATTCATAACAGATAATTCCGCTTATTATTATTTATTATTTAATAGTTTAGTTTAATATTATTCAAATTTCCATTTTGTGACAGCAAATTGGTTTGAATACTTTTTTTATGTTTGATTTTAAAACATTTTGTTGCTTATAAACTGAATTTGATTGTATTCTGTTCAGTTGAAACTAAATGTTTTTTAATAATTGATCACATAATGCAGAACCTTTATATAGTTTATTGAAATTTACGTATACACTTTTAAGGGGACTCATCACTCACTTGGAAACACTCTCTCCATAATATTAATCCATTGGGCAGGTTGTTTTCGAAATTCTCACTTAAATTTGAATATTTTTATACGCCATTTTTTTTTGCATATGATAGCTGAATTTCATCTTTAATGTGATATTTCTTTTTACTTTTTTGATTTTGATTACAGATATTTCTTAAAAGTTATTTTCAATTTCAAAATCATTCTCGAAATTGAAAGTATCTTTTTAAATCTGCAACCAAAATCTAAAAAATAAAAAATAGCCATATTAAAGATCTAGTTCAGCTATCTTATGCAAAAAATATTGAACTTTAAACGAGAAGTTCTAAAACAATCTGCCTGTTGGTTTAACATTAGGGTGTCGGTAAAGCCAAAATTAGGGGTGTGCGAGAGGTGCGGTCGCATAGGGCATCATACTTAGAGAGGCCTCACACCTGGACATAAAAGATTTTTTTTAATAAAAAGAAGAAGGTGTAACTAAAAATCCTTTAATATAAACGTATGATTTTAATTAAGAAAATATAGTGGTCCTGGCATAAAATATACCCTATGTTAGAAGAGGGACCTTCAATTTTCAAACATATTTTTTGAAATTGGTTCAATAGTTCCAGAAATTACCCCTACAAGCATACGCTACTATTTTTATTATAACTAGGTGATTGAACCTTGGCTCCTTTAGTCATAATATATAGGTGAAAACCATTCTTTTTCATCTATAGTGTAGATAAGATTACATTAAAAGACTGAAAGGAAAAAGTATTTCAAAATCCCTGCACTGGGTCTCGGTTTAAAACATCCTCTATAAGGACAGCTCTGGGTGCGGGTGTATTCAAGTGTGTATAGTCAACTTAAAAAACTTCCTAGAACAAGGGATACACTGATTTGCAGATTTACCTGTTGTGATTTAGTATCATTATGTGATTAACGAAATTTCACATTAACAAGGTTTGACTTTATTTGTTCAGAAAAAAACAGATTCGGTGATTTTTTTTAAAACCATTACTGTATAAAATGCACTTTTTTTATAGATAAAAAAGTCATCACAAAAAAGTATTTTGTAGATAAAATGTTATGAATTTGGTTTAAATATCTTGCCACAGTAACCACCTTGATGACCTTTATATCTGTTGCATCAGTGACATGAATTGAACTGAACTGATGTTATTCCATTTTTTGTTTTAATGTTGTAATGTCATGTTTTCTGTATAATTGTGAATTACATATATTTTATTTAAAAGTGAATGACTTTATTATTATTAAGACAACTATAACATATCGGCTAGATATCTGTCAATGAATCCTTATTATATTTCGAACAGAATATAATTATTTTTGGCCCGTAAAGTGGTATAAAACATTGCTTTCGGTTGTTCATGTAGCAATATCATCACTTTAAAAATCTGTTTCCTCTCAATGGGGAAATTGTACATTTTTCAATTTAGCTTGCATTTTATAGACTACAAAATGATGAGCACTTTGTTTCCATTTTTATGTTTGTTTGTTTTTTTAAATCTTGGAAAATACATTAAATTAACATTAAAAAATGCAGCTTTTGTCTTGACTGGAGAAAGCCGTGTCGTGCGATGAAAGCAGTTTTGATGTCACTACACATGTAAACAAACTTTTTTTATGAGGATAGTTTAGGATAAGCTGGATGGGTTTTTTCTTTTCTTAAGAATGATAGCAGAACAAACTAAAAGCCATTGTAAATTGTTTTGGAATAAATATCATTGTGAATTCAAGCGAGATTTTTTCACCTTTATTGTTCTAAGGATTTTCATTTCAAGATTTTGGTGTAGAAATAAAATATCAATATAAGTTTGTAGGTACTACAAATATTTTATAGAAAAATGTACTTTTCTTTATCATTTTAATATTCCACAATTGACTAAAGGAAAAAAAATTTAATTTAAGGGAAAAGTAATAAGAATTGTTAAAGTGAATAAAATATAAAAAGTGGGAATTCAACGAATAAAAAGAGTCAGATGTACTTTGGATTTTTCAGCTCTTTACCGAGGACAACAACTATTTTCCAAATAAATCAAAACTCATTAACATGAACACACTTAACGTGAATTAATTTTAACATGAATTGTTTTTGCAATCCCCTGTAGAGACGAATACAAAGATTTGATACTGATTGCATGAATTTCTATTAACGACGTTCGACTGTAGCTAAAAAACATACAGAAATTACAAAAATTCACCAACCACATTTAAAATGTATTAGTTTTTATTTGATATTTTAATTTTTTTCTAGATTTTTATAAATTAAGATGAAAAAAAAATACTAGATTTAAAAACAATTTCTCATTTGTATTGCACTCAGTTTGATTTTATTGTATTTAAATTAATTCTGTTTTCCCTAATGGGTTCATTAGATATAAGTGTGGCAGGCACTGGCTTCAGCAAGAAAAACCTGTGTAATCACTGAGATTAAAAAGCTAAATTTTTAGTTCTACTTATTTTATACATTTAATTTGTATTCCTATAAAGAAAAAATTAATTTTTTTAATGTGCAGAAGTCCAAAAAATGTTTTCTTTTTCAAAAAAAAAAAAAAAAAAAAAAAAAAAAAAATTATACATGAGAAAGTGATTTTTTCCAATTTCTACAGAAAAATCCAATAAAAGATTTTTCTTCTGTTACTTCAAAATTTCTAGTAACTTTACTTAGATTGATTGGGATTGTCATCAATTGACAAAAGAAAATTAAAGGCAGTCAAAAAGTTGTAATTATTTATAAATTTCAGATTCAACACCTCTGTACTTTGGTGACTGTATTGTATATGATGTATTAGTACAGTGGACTCTCTCAAATTCGCACCGATTGGGACCAGAGATTGTGCAGATTTTAGAATTTTACAGATTTCTGGTTATTGTTTTGTTTACATTTTTTAAACAGTAATTTAAATGTAATAATTAATGCAATTGAGAATGTGATAAAAGCTTACAATAAAATAATGTATTGAAATAAGTAATAAACTAAAATAATAAAAATTTAGATAATTTTTAAAATGCTTAAAATATTAAGCGATAATGTATGATTAAACATTCATTACAAAGATGCAATGCATTTTTCTGAAATTATTCAATGAAACTTGCCTCATAAAGGCACATTACTAATTCACATCTAAATCATAAAGAATAGAAATTTTATTTCAGGTTTGGCCAGACTTAACAACCAAAAAAGCTTAAAGAACTTGTATATCAGCTCGCAGCTGTGAGAAAGTTAAATGTATCACTGTGAGAAAACAGTCTAACAAAATCAAATGGTTATGCTTGATCTATGGGAATCCATTGTTATATATAAAATGCATGCATCAAAAGTTTAATTAAAATAGTAAATGTATTTGTCTGGCTTTTAGTAAAAAAGCTTGGTTTTACATTCCCTCCCCCACACACTTGATCCTGTGGTCTAAATAGGTTTGTCAGAATAACCTTTACTATTTGAGTTCTGTTTGAACCTTCCTCAATTCATAGTTTATGAGTAAAATGCCTATGACAGACATACACACAAAATGTAGGGATGGGACGAATATTCGGCCACTATTCGGTATTGGGCCTATTCGGCCCTTTTGCCGAATATTCGGTTGGCCGAATATTGAAGGCTTGTTGACCGAATACTTCGGCCGAATACCTGTAGCCGAATATTTAGAGATATCTGGCCGAATATTGCTAAAATCTCGCCGAATAGTGAAAGATATTTTGGCAAATAAATTTAAGATTTAAAGAATTTCATTTCTTGCATTTTTTTTCTCTAATCCAAATTGCTACTTCATTCATGAAGTCATTCTCATTCTTACTTACAAAATATACAGTTACTCGATTGCTAAAAAATACACAGCCTTTCTGTATTTCCTATAAAAGTTAGTGATATTTTAGAAAATGCTGCCCAAGTTGGAGATTTAATGTACTTCATTAGAGAATGATATATTGCAATTCAAGATACAAAAACACTTATAGAAAAAAAAAAAAAAAGAAAAACACTGCCTTATTCTAACACATGAATATTTATCAATGTCTGCAAATTCCATGCACAACTAAAAAAAGTTCTTATGAAATTTGTAACTTATTTTCTGTAAAGTAAGAAATGAAAGAATTCATTCACAGTGTGTATTAACGAAGATTCATTTTCAAAATTAGATATCAAATATCACTATTCCAAATATAACGGTACATCTGAAGACAGAACTGGTGGCAAACTAGATATGCATTAGATGACACAACTTGCTTTATGAAGATGATTTAATAAGTATCTACACATAAATTCTAAATGCTGAACAAAATAATTTTTTTATTCTATAGTTTTCACTTTTAAATAATTTGCATAATTACTGACTTTAAATATGCAACATTACTATGTCTATATTTTTAATTTACATATTTCTTCATTCATGTTGTTGTCAATTTCTGTTTATCCTTTTAATGCTTGTTGAATAAGTGGAATATTGATGTTGAATATAGTACGTGCCAATTCAAAAATCAAAGATTTTGTTACCATATGCAAGCATAACCTTTAAGCATAACCTTTAGCTATAACGGAATTTGTAATGTAAAGCTTGGCAACTGATTTCAGAGCAATCTCATTCTTACGAATTTGCTTATTATTAGGGACACAAACTCTAAATGATTAAATTTACTTCGTTATTTCAGAAAATATCTCCTTGTGAGTTCCGAGAGATAGAGATTAAGAATATTATTAATTTTGGATAGAAGAAAGGATAAAAGTATCATTTGATAGTATAAGTGAAGTACATTCTTCATATTTTATTGGAAATATCTTACCATTCTGACTTACTGAAAATCAATTTGATTTACATTAAGATAAAAGAATATAGTGCAATTTCCTAATTTTTTGTGTTAAAATAAGTGTTTTAAATTCAAAAATACATTTAAAAGCACATTTAAGAGTAATAATTATTAATGAGCTCTTATTTTTTAAATTATATGTAATCAAAATTTATTTTCTTTATTGGAAAAAAACTTTTACTATTCGGCTGGCCGAATATTCGGTATTCGGCCTAAAATTTGGCCGAATATTCGGTATTCGGCTATTCGGTTAAATCACTATTCGTCCCATCCCTAACAAAATGATTTTATAATGATTCCGTTTTTACTTTTTAAGTAAAGAAAACAACAAAAGATTTCATCTGACTGGTTTTTCTATTTATAACTCTCATTCTGGACTTATTCCCCATTTGTTAGTAGAAATGCTTATTAAATTCAGACATATAAATAAATATATAGTAGACTCCCTTAAATCACAAACCTAAAATCAGCACATAATTTATAGATAAACAATGAAACATTAATGTCAGATATAGGGAAAAAATTTGACTTTTTTAGTTTAATATCAATTCTATAGATATATAAATTTCTAATTTTTGTCAATATCACTAAACTCATGTTTTTTATGAAGGAAGCATAAATATTTTTCCGAAAAATTAATAATCTTCTTTCCAAATATATTTATGTATTAATGAAGCTTTTTTCGTAATTAAGTCTGGCCAAATCTGAAATAAAACTTCCTTATTTTATTATTTTGATGTAAATTATTAATGTACCTTTATGAGACAAGAAAAATACATTTCATCTTTATAATGAATATTTAATCATACATTATTGATTATTAACTTGATCTTTGCTTTTTATATTTTAATCATTTTAAAAATTATCTAAATTTTTATTATTTTGATTTTATTATTTATTTGAATATTTTATCATGTTGTAAGCATTCAATATAGTTTCGATTGCATTATTAATTACATACAAATTATTGATTAATAAAAATAAAGCAATAACCAGAAATCTGCAAAATTCTAAAATCCACCGAACCTCTGGTCCCAAACTGTGCAGATTTGAAGGAGTCTACTGTACTATATGCTTATACATATTTTTATTAGCATTTTTATATCTTTCGTATTTTATATATTTATTATGCATGCAAAAGTAAACGAAAATTATATTTTAAATATTTAGATGTGCTTATAATATTACATCTACAAGAAAATATGTCTGAAAAAAGGCTAGAAAATTATAAATTTGAAGAAAATAATTATAACGAAAATATGTATGCAAAGTTGTTATTTATCCACTAGTAGCATCAAGTAAATAAATAAAAAAAAGTCTTCAATGCTAAAGAATGCAAAAACCACATTGAAACATTTATCACCAAAAAATGCAGAAAAGGATATGGAATTCTTCACTAGTTACACTGCTCCAATAAAATAATAGTTTAGTCTCATACAAAAGTATCAGAAAAAAATTAAGATATTTTAGCATGTGATATATTAAAAGATAAAATATTTATAGACCTATGTTTTTGTAGAATGTTATATTAGAATTAAAAATGTATTTTCAATAATTTATGTTTCTAGATATGCTCTTTATTTATATTATAAGAAAGTATAAATTGAATTAATATTAAATTTGATTGAATGTATAAAAGCATTCACATGCATTGAACTATGTCTTTATTATTTTCACTATAAAATTATGGTATAATTCATTATTATTAATAATAATTATAATAAAATATTCAATGGAAATATACTCCACAATAAGTTTCATAAGTTTAATATCCAGTTTTTACATTTTAATCATATGCAAAACAACTCCCTTGTAAATTTTAAAAAGGAAACAGTTTATAAAGAAATAATAACGTACTTCTGCATGCCATTTTCTTTTTATTTCACTTTACCCCCCCCCCCCCCCCCCTCGCCCTTAATATTAAAAAAATACATATTAATAAAGTTATAGTTGTACTCCTAGCAAAAATGCATATCTTTATACTTAGAATCGACTATAAGAAGCTTTAAACATGATTAAAAAAAGCAAATAAATGATTAAAATATTGTTATTTTCAGTAGTGTAGCCAAGATTTCTTTTAGGAAGGGATTCAGAATTTTCATTCATTTTATTATATGTATATATATATGTATGTAATAAAACCTGTCAAGATGAAATCACAAAGGAATGACCCAAATGAATTTTCATTTATTTTATATATACAGTAGACACTCTGAAATCTGCACAGCTTGGAACCAGAGGTGGTGGGGATTTTAGAATTTTGTGGATTTCTGGTCATTGCTTTATTGACATTTTTTAAACAGTTATTTTAATGTAATTAATAATGCAATCGACACTATAATGAATGATTACAATATAATAAATTTTTTAAAAAGTAATAAACTAAAATAATAAAATTTAGATAATTTTTAAAATGATTAAAATTTTAAAAGCAAAGATCAAGTTAATAATCAATAATGTATGATTAAATATTCATGATAAAGCTAAAACGTATTTTTCCTAAATTATTCAATTAAACTTGTCTCAGGAATAGCCCAGTCATTTTAGCAAAAATAGGGGAAAAAATTAGAACAAAGCTGGATTTTTGCATAGGTGCTAGTTAGGTTATGTAGTTAAACATACTAAAAGTCCCCATCGATCCGATGTGAGCTTTCGCCACCAGGGGGCGCTAAAGAGCTTGAAAATCAGTTTTTTGTAAATATCTCACGAACAATGGCATTTAGAGAAAAAAGGTGAATTACAAAGTTGTAGATAATTTAATTTTCTATAAAAAGTGTCATTAACATTTGTTTGTCACATTAACCCTTCCCTGTCAAAAATATAAAAACATGACCATATTTGAAAGTAAAACTATAAAAATTCAAAAAATCTGCTGCTACTTTAAAAAAAAAATTGTAAACAGATCTATAATTCTCACCTTTGAATGGGAAAAGTGAATATATAATATACATTTATGCTTATTTCCACACCCCCCCTTGAGGTAAAACACTTAGTGCGGTTTTTTTTTCTGTGGTTTCCCCCGTAGGCATATTCACTTATAGTGACTGGCTTAATCCAATTTAAGTCGTCTAACTGCTTTAGTAGTTCTTTGCACAGCTTCAATTTCTACACTCGATTCAGATTCGTCATTATCTGTATTTATTTCTTTCGTTGCTGTACTGCTTTCAGTATTTTTTGTTTGCCTTTCGATATCATCACTGAATACAGAAGTAGCGCTTCCCTCCTTCCTTACAGTGGGCAGGATACTGTCAATATTTTCCTCGTCTTCAAATTCAATTTTACTTGCATTATGAAATGAAACTCCGCAGCAATTTATGAAACATCAGAACATTTCAATCTAATTTTTCGGCATCCACATGATTTTCCACATCCTTTGGAGCAAGTATAAAAAATAGATTCAATAATATCTTTTGGTGCGGCGGTAAGGTAGCAAGAATTGGAAACAAATTAGGTGCATTTTGCCAGCCCCAGTTCTCAGGAAGTAGTTTATTGCACAGTCAGTATTGTACTTGATGATAAATACGTAAACTGTACAATCTAGTTGCATCTTTGGCAGGCGGCAACGATAAAGGCTTTTTTTTTTTTTACCAACAGCAACTCTTTTCTTGAAGCATATATAACGGTACTTTTTCAGAGAAATTTCTGCTTTACTACCGTATAAAGCAAGAAAAATATTTTTTTCCAGCCTCGGAAACTTCAAATTAAGATACTTGATCACTTTTAAAAATGCTGGCAGCTTGTATGTTATGATCTTCTTCCTTCTTCAAAAAATTTGCTAACGACATTTTACCTTTCCCAAACATTGCTGATGTCGAGTCACAACCTGAAAAAGCATGAAGGAACAATATATGATCTTTCAGAACAGCACCATTGTTAAAATTGTGCGATGAATACAGGATGGTAACAATTCGTCCTCTTCCGGACTTAATAAAAAATATCTCTATCTCTGGAGGTGCTAAAACTGTCAACAATACGAGCAAGTCAACATCATCGCAAACAACAGCAGTAAGCGCACCAGACTTTGCTACTTCAATAACTGTGTTAACAATTAGTGTGTCTGCATCATCTTCTGCTTGTTTCGCTTCGAAACCATTCTCCATAAATTTCTCCATAAGCATAGATATGAGACGTGTCTTATTTTAATGATTAGATTAAAAAAATTCTTTTCCGCGATACTTCGATACTTTAGAGCTTTCTTTTTTTCCTTCTGTAAAAAAATCTTCGTCTAATGTATCAGAAATAACAAACATTTTCCCTTAAATTCAAACAACGGACTGTCATTTCTCAATTTTTCCTTCAATGGATGATTAATTTGTGCGGATGTTGATCGTTTTTCGGCAATAGATTTATTGTACGATTTAATGGAATTCTTTCGTGAATAATTTTTCTTACTCTTTGAATGAACTGTAAATTCATTATTGTTTTTAGCCATTTCTTCAAATATTTTCCACTTATGGTCATCTTTTTCCGAACTTGCTGTCACTAGCGACTTCAGACACTTTTTTTCTGTTTTTACAAAATCTTTCGAAACCCAGTCCTCATCTCATGCAAAATAAACTATTTTGTCAATTTCCATTTTTCGCTCAGAATCAGCAATTAAGAAAGAGTCATTTTAAACTGTCATAAATAATTTAAAACTTTCTACAACATATGTTGAAAATAAAATTATTCCCTTCCTAAAATCTTAAAAAAGAATAAATACTTCGTTCAATAAATTAGGGTCATTTTATACTAGTGAAATAAGCACCAAATAAAAATAAAATATTGAAAAGTACTTGCACGTGGTACATTTCGACAAATGCAAAGAGAGATAGGGTACTGGGCAATGACTATTCGTCACCTGAGAATAATAAAGTTCTATCTGTGTTTATGAAAATATTGACTTATCTATATAGAAAGACTATATTTATATCCATGAAGGCATTTTTGCATCAAAATGATGTTATACATAATTTACATGTAATATTACAATTATATTACGACATTATTTTAATCCATAAATGCCTTCATAGATACAAATAGAACATTTCTATATCGATAAGTCGATTTTTTCAAAAACACAGATAGAACCTTATTATTCTCAGGTGACGTATTGCGCAAGCGCGCGAAAATGCCATACAAACAATGGGGGAGAGATGAGAGGGGGAATCAAAAGTTGTTTAGTATTTGTTCTGCCTCTTCGCCGCGTTATGATTGTGCTTGCACATTCTTTTTCAATAATGTTTATTTTATCTTAATTTTTGGCAGGGAAGGGTTGGTGTGACAAAAAAATGTTAATGACACTTTTTGTAGGAAATTAAATTATCTACATTTTTGTGATTGAACTTTTTTGTCTAGATGCCATTGTTGTGAGATATTCACAGAAAACCGATTTTCAAGCTCTTTAGCGCCCTCTGGAGGCGAAAGCTCACATCGGATCGATGGGGACTTTTAGTATGTTAAACTACATACCCTAACTAGCACCTATGCAAAAATCCAGCTTTGTTCTAATTTTTTCCGCTATTTGCAAAAAAAGATGCTAAAATGACTGGACTAGAAAGTACATTAGAAATTCACATCAAAATCATAAAATAAGGAAGTTTTATTTCAGGTTTAGCCAGACTTAATAACCAAAAAAGGCTTGATAATACATAAATACATTTGGTAAAAAGATTGTAATGACCAGTGATATCAGCAATATTTTGAATTTTTTCAGAAATAAATTCATACATCCTTCATGAAAAAACGTGAAAAATTACAAATTAAAATACGTATTGAATTGATATAAAACTAAAAAAGAGTCATATTTTGTCCCTCTATCTGAACTGAATATATCATTGTTTGCATCCATAAAATATGTGAGGATTTTGGGGTTGTAGATATTAGGGAATTTACTGTATAAAGTAGACTCCCTCAAATCCTTGAGGGGAGCTTGGAAAAGCTCAAAAGCTTGGAACCAGAGATTTTGCGGATTTCTAGTCATTCCTCTGTTTACATTTTTTAAACATTTATTTGAATGTAATTAATAATGCAAATGAAACTATAATAAATACAATATAATAAAATATTAAAATAAGAAATAAATTTAATTTAAACTAAAAAGAAATAATAAATTTAAAAAATAAATAAAAATTTAGATAATTTTTAACATTATAAAAATATTAAAAGTTAATAATCAATAATGTACGATTAAATATTCAATATAAAGATTAAATGTATGTTTCCTAAATTGTTCAATGAAACTTCCTCATATAGGTACATTACTAATTCACAACAAAATCATAAAATAAGGAAGATTTCTTTCAAAAATGCTTGATAAATGTATTTGTTAAGAAGATTGTGATTACAGTAATATCAAAAATATGTTGAATTTTCAGAATTTTTTTTTCTTCTTTCATGAAATAACATGAATTTAGAAATGAAATTACAAATTATAAATGAAAATTAACAAAATTACAAATGATAATACTTATGGAATTGACATAAAACTAAAAAAGTTAAATTTTGTCCCCATATTTGAATTGAATAATTCGTTGTTTACATCCATAAATTATATTCAGATTTTAGAGAGCTACACATCTTAGGGTTGCGAATTTGAGGCACTCCACTGTATTAATCTTCTATGTTTGTTCCCACTAAATATATATAAAATGGGTGATACATGACCAGTGTTATCAGCAATATCTGGATTTTTTTTTCAGAAATAAATTTCTTCTTCCTTCATGAAAAAACATGAATTCAGTAATATTAAGGAGAATTGCAATTTAAAATTCTTTAAAGAATTGATATAAAATTCAGAAAGTCAAATTTTATACATACATCTGGTCTAAAAATTTTATTGTTTACATCCGTAAATTATGTGCAGATTTTAAGGTTACAGATTTGAGGGAGTCTACTGTATAGTAAAACTAGTCAAGATTAAATTGCAAAGGGTATTGAAAAATTCCGTTTTAGGCAGGTTTTGTGTTATGTGTAATTGAATGGTATTCTGTTAGACGGGACAATGGAATATTTCTATTTATGGTAGCATTCCATTATAGGCAGATTAATTTTTTTCAAGTTTTGCCTCATTTATATAAATATACTACTTTTTATGGTACATGCTGGGAAGAGTAAGCTACATTGGAACTAAATACACATATGACCGTCCCTTATATATTACTTATTTTTAAATTTTTAAGAATTTTCTTTTAGATTAATTGATTAAAGCACTGAATTGATTATTTATATCCTTTAAAACACACTGTTACACTGATGGAGCAGTTAGAAAAACATCTTCAATCTATACCGAGTCGCATGTTCAAAGTTATTCAGAAAAATTGTGGTTCAACACATTTTTGAATGTATGCATTAATACTTTACACCAGGATTCAAAGGTGCATTCACTTCTTAAACTTTATACTTTTATATTTTCAGTTTACATTTGTAACTCATCGTTTTTGAAAAAAATATTAAACGTATGATTGTATTGAAGTGTAAAAATGCATGATAGCTTTGATGTATTGAAATATATTCAGCCCTAATAATTCCATTTATTATTTTATCATCACAAAAGGTATTTATTTATATCAAAAATACCAGAGTGTAGAAATTCATAACTTTAAGTTTTAAATTCTGTCCAGGTCGCACATAATGTCATTTTATGGGAAAAATTAAAATGTGTATTGATGTATTGAAATGTATTGATCCATAATGATTCCATTTATTAGTTTCTTATCACAAAATCCATTTATTTGTATTCAATATGCCAGAATATAGAAATTCATACCTTTGAATTTATAGTTTTGTCCAGGTCTCACATAATGTTATTTTTTTAAGTAATATATTTTATTATTTAAATTATTTGCTCCATTTTATATATGAATTATATTAAATTTAAATGTCTTATTATAACTATTCATCTTTATTTTATTAATTTAAAACTAAGTTTATTTATATTATGATTTAAACAAATTAAAAATTTTCTGAGTTCATAGATTTGTCTAGGAGTGTATATTTTAGAGGTCTTTATTTTCCTGATTTGGCACGGAATGTAAAACGGGCTCGGTCCGATTTTTTTTTTACTAAATTACTAAATAAACAAAGGTCAGTTTGACGTTTATTGCATTTGTATAAACTGGACTTTACCCTTAACTGTCAGCAACAGTTGGTCTCATCAAAACCCGTTTCCATCTTAGTAAGTATTGTAAGCTTGTATACTTTGTATACTTATTATTCGGAACCGTCAAATGTTTCCATATCTGAATCCGTGTTCACTAAAAATCTGCCAAGAATGTCGAGTAGTCGAGACAAAGCCGCCTATAGCGAAGCATAAGTCTCAAGCCGCCTGCCAACCAACCAACCAACTGCCAAGAAGGGAACACTATGGCAAAATGTTCCATTTTAAATAGGTTTCAAAATTTAGGCACTGTCAATACATAGTGTTGTTTTCGTGTAGTCCTGATTTTATTTGCCTTCTAAGATAGGTCACCTTCACAGAATTCATCTATACTCGTCACAAGTGCACTACAGAGAAAATACATTGTAATAGTTTCAGAGGAACAAAAAACCCAAAACAAACATGTTTATGTTGAAAATTTGCCGAAAGCAGAAAAGTTCTTAGCCTTGGCAAAAGATGTAAATTTGAATTATGAAGTTTAAGATTATACCATTCAACACCTGTCTAAAATGGAATATTTCATGGGTTTTTTGCGATTCCGTCTTAGTAGTTTTGAGTGTTGTTGAATACATGATTCAAAAACTCAGATATTCGTTTGAGCAGGATGAGTCCACGGCATATGCTTGTCGATGCCACTGGTTGCATTAATTTCATTGTAAATTATATTAAACTAGCCGCCTTTGGCGACGTGTTTGGTCTCCCTTGAATGTACACTAACCATTAAATCATGTTGCTTCTATTCATAGTTTATTTTAATTCCTAAGTTTTTTGCCAAATTAGAAGATTCTGCTAGAAAAATAGACACAGATGTCATACACGAACTACATTGGCGCGATTGCAACAAAACGGTAATTATGTGCCTCACATAGTAACCCGCTGTTGTCATTTATTTATTAATAAATTGTTTGTTTACTTTTATTTCCGTTTTTTAATGATATAAATTGTTTCATTCTATAATTATTGACTAGATTTTTTTTATTATTTCCTTTTAAAAATAATACAAATTAGTTAAAAAATATGCATGTAACTGGTATTTGAAAAAGAAGTTTTCGCCAAATTGGCGTCAGAAAAATAACGCATCAATGTGGAGCATATACGACACTGTGCTGATAGATCAAAAACTCAGTATTTTTATGTATGCCGGGCGCAGATCGCCAAATATTGTACCTTTGGCATTTTTTCGTATTTCATGAATTATTTAAAATACAATAATGTAACACTTTCATTCATTTGATTTATAATAAATAACTTTAATTTGAAACTGAAAAGTTTAAAATTCATGACTTTTATTTATTGTTTTAAGTAAAAAGAACAGAAAAAATAAAGATATTTTGAATTTCCATAATTGCAGGAAAGGAACAAAACATAAATAAATCCAATTTACCAAAAGACTTTTCATAGTAAACCATAAGATGTGTTTCATTTGGATGTTGCCATTAAGCGGCTAACAAATAATCCTGATTTTTGTGCCACATACGTTTGCAGGATATACAGATGATATGGATTGTTTCAGCAATAAACATTAACATTTAGAAAAAAATTCTTCCCGAGAGTTTCTTACTAAACACATTTGCATTCAAAAATTCCATCACCACAAAAATAATTTATTTTCTCTCTATTTTTTGTAAAATGTATCTTCGTTTCTTAGTAATTTAGATAGAATTAGAGATAGGAGATCTTTAGATAGATTTTTTCCCTTAAGTTTTCTTTGTATGTTATTTATTTTTAAAGTGTTGCTATTTATTTTAGTTACAATTTAAACTTTATACTGTTAGGAAAGGCCCTTGACAAACTTTGGATTCCTCTAACTTCACATCATTGGGAGTCTACTGCAGTTTTCGCTACTATGGTAGAAATTTTATTAAAATTTATTTTCTACATTGATTTTAAAATTTCGTGATAAGTTTATTTAATATCTTTTAAAGGAAATGTAAAAACGGATATTAATTACTTTTCTTTTCTTGCAGATGCATAAAACCATTAATCTAACACGTCACATCACTCAAAATATCTTCAATGTGTAAAACAAATGCAGCAAAATATTACTTATCAGCAGATTTTGAAAAAAGCAACTTCTAACTCACGGCCAAGAAAGCCTTTTATTTGTGAGTTATGCAAGAATTTCTGCCAAAACAGTCTTTTTTGTGTGAGGTATGCAACAAAGAATTCCCACGCAAGAGCTGTTTAAGAAGACATCTGTTAACTCATAGTGATGAGAAACCATTTACGTGTGATATATGCAACAAGAAATTTTCTGATAAGAGTGCTTTAAGGAAGCATCTGTTAATTCATACTGGTGAGAAACCTTTTGAATGTGAGATATGCAACAAGAAATTCTCTCTAAAAGGCCCTTTAAGCAACCATCTGTTAACTCATATTGGTGAGAAATCGTTTGTGTGTGATATCTGCAACAAGAAATTCTCTCAAAAGGGCCATTTAAGCAGACATCTGTTAACTCACACTGGTGAGAAATCTATTGAATGTGATGTATGCAACAAGAAATTCTCTCAAAAGGGCCATTTAAGGATCCATCTGATAACTCATACTGGTGAGAAACCCTTTGTGTGTGATATATGCAACAAGAAATTTACTCGGAAGTATACTTTAAGCAAACATCTTTTAATTCATTCTGAAGAGAAACATTTTGTGTGAGGGATATGTATTCAATGAATTTTTCAATGAAGCATCCGTTAACGTCATACTAACGAGAAATATTTTATGAAAGATAAACAAAAATAAATTAAAAAAAAGCTATCTGTGCTATATTTTGCTCCTAAATTGTGTTGATTGCAGTTAATTAATCGTAACATACTCGAGATGTAAAGAAATATTTCTTTCCGTTTATTACATTACACAAAAAAGCAGTGAATAACAAAAATTTGACTATTTAAACCGTTAAATTAACAGATCGGGAGCTATAACCATAAACTCTGGCAAACACCATTTTATTTTTATGATGCTTTATATTATCAGAAAATATTACAAAATCTATTTTTTTACATTTATTAGCATGTAAAATTTTATAGTGATTGATAGTATTTAAATTTTAAAAAAATGTTAATCCTGATTTTTCACAATAAAGTTCTTTGATGTTAAATTTTTTTTTCTTATCAATATTTAAGCTGAAAATATATTTGAAAAGAGTATGTCCCCTTGACTTACCCGTAATATTGAAAAAAAAATGTGTTAATGTGTTAGAAGCTCTGGCTGTTATTTTAAAAGGTAGGAATAGCCTGATGATATTTGAAATATAATTTAAGGTTGGTAAAAGTGTTTTAAAATTATGCTTTTTTCATCAGGCTTATATGAAAAGAATGTATTCTACAAATTGATTATTTCTAACTTAGCGAAACATTGTCCAGGCTGGGAATCAAACCCAGATACTTATCTTACAACGCCAATGCTTTACCTGTTAAGCTAACTGGGCGGTAAACGACTGAGATTTTTTTGCTCAGATAACCTTATTGGTTATCTTCAAAATCTAATGACTCAATTTTTCTGTATGAAATTTCTTCAAAATAGTGGCACAATCGGAGGCTTTTATTGTTTGAACGGTTGAAATTTTGAACGCTCAGTTTTTATGTAGTTTCATGGAGCAAAATCCATTTAACCCTTTGAAGGGCAAAGCACTTCCATTCTTAAAATGCTGAAATGACTCATTGACACCAAATTTTTAAACAAATTAAAGGTGTTCTTAAATCAAAAAGGGCAACTTTGTGACACATGCTTTAATTTATTTTTGTTTGGAAATGCATGAAAATAGCAGGTGTTGTTATTCAGAAACTGTCTAATTGCACTCAATCTTCTGTTTTTTTAAAAAACACATTAGATCTTTCATAACAAGCCTTCAAAGTTGACACTTTTGTGCACATTTCCCGACGAAAGCAGAAAAACCGGTCGAAAAGCAGGGGAAAAACTGGTGATCATGATATCGAAATAGCTTAGAACTCGATAGGTAATTTAACTATCAGAAATGGAAAAATAGGTTCAATTCGAAATCGCTACCATAGTCAGACATTCCAATGTTTTGTATTTCTGTTAAAAAATGTTTTTGTAAATGTGTCAAAACGTTTTTCGCTTGTTGAGCGGAGCAGTTAAGAACACCCTTAACTTCCAAATAAATGAAAACTTTTATTTTTTTTTTCCACATACTTGATAAAATTGAAATTTTTATTTCAAAATTCGGGTGTCAATGTGGCATTTCGCAATCAAAATTAAGATATATTTTATCCCAGTGCCCTTCAAGGGGTTAAGATCATAGTGCCCCCAAAAATATTTTTAAGGGAAAATGAAGCACTTTTTTTTTGAAAACACACATTTTTCCTCATAAAATTGTTACAATTACCATGTAGCATCCTAGTGACAAACTAAACTTCCTACAAATAGCCAAGGGTAGGAAGGTTAACTTTCGCAAGGAGTCGGAAACTCTTGTTGTGGTCATTTAGAAGAGTTACATTTATCCTTAGTACAGATAAATAGAGCGATTTTTTTTTTAAATAAACGTTTTTAAATATTTTAATTTTTAAGCGCTGGGAAGAAAAATGGCGGAAGCGAAATTTTCGGAAAAAAAAAGTTTATTAATCTAAATTATTATTTTGGGAAATTTTGTGTTGTGTGAAAATGGGAGGAGTAGAAATTTCAAGAGTATGGATGTAGGATTTTTATCAGGGAAACAGGGAGGCATTTTTTTCTTTTAATTATTCCATATGCATTTATCAGAAAATAAAATCTACTGTTTGATTTAAAAGTTTTTGAGTTGTAATGCCGGGAAAATTTATGATTGTACATATGTGAGTTTGCACATGTGTCTGCACATTTCGCGTTCTTGAGCAAGGAACTTTCTTTTTAGCCACCGGTGCTATTTCTTTCAGACAAGCTAAAAAGTGTCGTGTCATTAGCCCTGAATTTTCTACTCAACCGATTTTGATAATTATTTTTTTTTAATGAAAGCTATTTATTTGTAGTTGTGCCCATTTTAGTTATTTTTTAATTTATTATAATTTTTATATTTTATAATGCTTTTTACGATACTTCTTCAAAATGGTGGCAACTCAGTTTAGCTTTTCCCTTATTTTCTTTTAAATGCGAGGACATGTTTACTGATGAAATAAAGCTTCCACCAGTCAGAAGCTTTATTTCATCAGTAAACATGTCCTCGCATTTAAAAGAAAAAAATTAATTGTTTTCGTAAAATTTAACCACAATAAAATGATTGCGTATAATTATGCACTAATTGAGGTAAAAAAAATATATTAACTGAGAAATAATATTAATAATGTAAATAAAATAACAGAAAATATTTTTTTTTATAAAAATTATTGTCTAAAGCAAAATAAGAAAAATTTCAAATGAGGAAAATGATGTCATTCAGCAACCAGATAAATGGGAGTTACAATATTATTACGAATGCCTTTTTCATATTACTAATAACAGTAACTTTTAAAAAACAATTGAGGAAAAAATGACGTCACTATTTAAAACATCGCATTTTTACTCATAACGATATCACATTTCAATATTTTTTTCGTTACGGACATTAAGATTGAGATTTTACTTTCAGATGACTTTAGTTAGTGAAAATAATGTCATAGTAAAATTTAAAAAAAAAATTATTTTTTTTATTTTTTTTTTTATTTTTTTTTTAAAGCCTTCGATGCTATTTTTTTCAGACAAGCTAAAAAATCATCAGCCCTGAATTTTCTACTCAACCGATTTTGATAATTATTTTTTTAAATGAAAGCTATTTATTTCTAGTTGTGCCCATTTTAGTTATTTTTTAATTTATTTCCATTTTTATATTTTATTTTTAATTTTAAATGCTTTTTACGATATTTGTTCAAAATGATGGCAACTCAATTTAGCTTTTCTCTCGATAATAAAAATTTATTTTCCAAAATGATTGGGTATAATTATGCACTGATTGATATGTAAAAAAAAAAAAACATATTTACTGAGAAATAGTATTAATAATGTAAATAAAATAACATAAAATAATTTATGATAAAAATTAATGTCTAAATCCAAATAAGAAAAATTTCAAATGAGAAAATGATGTCATTCAACAACCAGGTAAATGGGAGTTACAATATTATTACGAATGCCTTTTTCATATTACTAATAACAGCAACTTTTAAAAAACATTTGAAGAGAAAATGACGTCACTATTTAAAACATCGCATTTTTACTCATAACGATATTAGGTACTACTCTGTTTTCCCGACCCATTTCTCCAAATTATACAAATCGCCAAACTAATACCCAAATTATACAGATTGACACAATTTTTATTTTAAATAACGAAAAAACAAATAATTAGTAGAATATTAATAAAAATATTAATAAAAAGTCGAAATAAAAATCACTTAATGACATTTTAAACACATGAATCGATTTAATGTTTTTGAATATGACATTAACGATCATCTATTATTGGCATTTAATCTTATAGTTTGACGATAATTTTTTGGCCGATGGGATAACCTAGTAGTACCCGATATTACATTTCAATATTTCTTTTCATTATGGACACTGAGATTGAGATTTTACTTTCAGATGACTTCAGTTAGTAAAAATAATGTCACAATAAAAATAAAATTAGTTTTTTTTTTTTTTTTTTTTTTTTTTTTTTTTTAAGCCTCCGATGCTATTTCTTTCAGACAAGCTAAAAATGTCGTGTCATCAGCCCTGAACTTTCTACTCAACCGATTTTGATAATTATTTTTTTAAATGAAAGCTATTTATTTCTAGTTGTGCCCATTTTAGTTATTTTTTAATTTATTTCCATTTTTATATTTTATTTTTAATTTTAAATGCTTTTTACGATATTTGTTCAAAATGGTGGCAACCCAGTTTAGCTTTTCTCTCGATAGTAAAAATTTATTTTCCAAAATGATTGCGTATAATTATGCACTAATTGAGGTAAAAAAAAAAAAAAATATTTACTGAGAAATAATATTAATGATGTAAATAAAATAACAGAAAATAATTTATGATAAAAATTAATGTCTAAAGCGAAATAAGAAAATTTTCAAATGAGGAAAATGATGTCATTCAGCAACCAGATAAATGGGAATTACAATATTGTTAAGGATGCCTTTTTCATAGTACTATTAACATTAATTTTTAAAAAACATTTGAAGAGAAAATGACGTCACTATTTAAAACATTGCATTTTTACTCATAGCGATATTAGGTACTATTCTGTTATCCCGTCGACCAATTCCGCCAAATTATACAAATAGCCAAACTAATAGCTAAATTATACATATTGACATAATTTTTATTTTAAATAACGAAAAAACAAATAATTAGTAGAATATTAATAAAAATATTAATAAATAAAGAATACTGCCCAGTTAAACTGATGGCATTGAGCTCACAGGCTACAAATACTAATTGTAAATTAAAGCCTTATATTTTCAAGGGTTAATTCCGTTCGAAAAAAAATTAAGGGGAAACAGCTCTCCCCTTTCCTCTTTTTTTATACTTAATCATTGAACCTCCTATACTATCAAAGACATGCTTTATCATATAAAAAATCTATATCCAAAATTCAGAGCAAATGAGGTAATTCTTAATAAAAATCCATTTAGCATTTATATAATTTAAAAGGAGTTATCCCCCTCTTTTATACTTAATCATTAAATTTCCAAAACTATTCAGGGATTTGAACGAAATCTGACAATTCTGCTTGAAAAATCCATTTATACAAGTTAAGGGGAGGGGCATTAGAACCCCCGTTCCCCCTGTTTATACTTATTCAATGAACATCTAATAACAGCCACGGACTCGCCTCATCAGAATGATCCTTTATCTAAATTTTGAACGAAAACTGTTAATTCTGCATGAAAATCAATTTATATCAATTTAAATCAATTTATATCAATTAAGGGGAGGGGCAGGAGCCTCCCCTTCCCCCTCTTAAACATATCGAATGAACTCCAAAAACTAATCAGGGAAGCGCCTTATCAGGATATACCTATATACAAAATTTCAAGTGGATCCGATATTTTTATCATGAGTTATCGCGTTACGCACGAACGTACGAACATACATACAGAACGGACGGGCACATAAGCTCTCAGGCTATGATAGCCTGTGAGCTAAAAATCGAAATAAAAATCACTTAATGACATTTTAAACACATGAATCGTATTTAATGTCATTGAATGTGACATTCACGATCATCTATTATTGGCATTTAATCTTATAGTTTGACGATAATTTTTTGGACGACGGGATAACCTAGTAGTACCCGATATTACATTTCAATATTTCTTTTCATTATGGACACTGAGATTGAGATTTTACTTTCAGATGACTTCAGTTAGTGAAAATAATGTCACAGTAAAAATGAAATTAGTTTTTTTTTTAATAAAAATATTTTTCTGTGAGTGCATATAAAATAAAATTTCTTGATTTCGCCCGCACTCAGATTACAATTTTAACTGAAGATGTGCGAATATTTGCATGCAAAATTGTAACTGGCAAATTTGACATTTAGTTTGTAAATATATTTATCATATATTGATTCAATAATGTAATAATTACTTTTGCTTAAAAAAAAAAAAAAAAAAAAAAAAAAAAAAAAATCGATCGGTCTTTTAAACATTTCACTCGTCGAATTCGACGGTATTCCTCTTGTTTTATTCCTTTTTCTCAGAGTCTATAAAAAAGCGTTTAAACTAAAGAAAAAATCAGTTTTTGATGAATCTAATCAATGAAGTAGTAGCACGTCAAATTGTATCTCTTTATTATTCCGCAATTCCAACGTCTCAGAGAGAAATTGCTATTCAATTGGGTATTTCACACCGTTCTGTTTGCTATTATATTGATAAACACAAGAAAAATGAAGTTAGTTCATTGCAATCTAAACGGGGTCGCCCTTCTAAAAAACCTCTATCGATTTTTTTTTTCTAATCGGAGGCGAAACTCAATTCTGCAATGGCAAAATCTACATTCAACTTTTTTTTTTTTTTTTTTTTTTTTTTTTTAATAAAACTATTTTTTTGTGAGTGCATATAAAATAAAATTTCTTGATTTCGCCGTCACTCAGATTACAATATTACAATTTTAACTGAAGATGTGCGAATATTTGCATGCAAAATTGTAACTGGCAAACTTGACATTAAGTTTGGAAATATATTTATTATATATTGATTCAATAATGTAATTACTTTTGCTTTTTTTAAGACCAAATCGATCGGGCTTTTTAAACATTTCATTCGTCGAATTCGACGGGATTCCACTCGTTTTATTCTTAAAATGCATTTCCTTTTTCTCAGAGTCTATAAAAAAGCGTTTAAACTAAAGAAAAAATCCGTTTTTGATGATTCTAGTCAATGAAGAAGTAACACGTCAAATTCGGTATCTCTTTATTATTCCGCAATTCCAATATCTCAGAGAGAAATTGCTAATCAATTGAGTATTTCACTGTTTGCTATTATATTGATAAACACAAGAAAAATGAAGTTAGTTCATTGCATTCTAAACGGGGACGCCCTTCTAAAAGACCTCTATCGATTTTTCCCCCTAATCGGGACGAAACTGAATTCGGCAATGGCAAAATCTACATTCAACTTGTTTACACGATTTTTTTCTTTTTTATCTTCTCTAGTACAAAGTTAAACGGATAAAGCATATCAGAAAAATATTAATTTATATATTTGACTTAATCATTTAGAAATTAAGATTTAAGAAAAAACATTGTTTTTATTATTTGACATTGAGTTGAATATGTTCCGTTCCGGAAGTGTTTGGCTCCACCTGGCGAGGGCTTGTAAAAAAAAGGGACAGTTAAGCTGTTGATCGTCAAAGAATCAATACGTACTGATCACAAATCATCCATACATCTGTGAAGCTCTAGAAATCATTTTAAGTATTATTATTGTTAATTCGTTCATCATTCTTGTGTTTATGTGTTGTGTGTCTTTGTAAATGTGAAATTAAAAATCTTTAAAAAGACTATCAAGAATTCAGCCCACTCTATTCGACAGAATAATTTAAATAAATATTTTACTTGCCCTTTTTTGTGTTAAAATTAAAGGGATTAAATAATGTATTAAAGGGCTGAAAATACAATTTGAAGTAATCTCTTAAACAGATAATAAAATCTCATTTTTTTTTTTTTTTTTTTTTTTTTTTTTTTTTTTTGTTACTTTGAAAGTTTCTAAAACCTACTTTGTTATTTTCTTTTTAAGAATTTTGTTATTTTATAGAAGACAGTTAAGCTTAGAAGAGACAAAATACAATAATTAGGAAAATAATTATGTCAAAGAAAATAAAAATAGAATAACTGCAAATTAGATATTAAATTATTATCTGAATCTGGGATAGGAAGGGGTCGAAAAGACCCTTATATGTATAATGGCCGATAGCAAGAAAAGTTGAACTTATTAAGAAATACTTAATACTAAATAGTTAATCAACTGGAGGTAAGAAAATTTTGGACATCCCTTTCAGGTATTCTTCCCTTTTTAGGTGCGTTCGTAATTATGTAAATACGTAGCACCTATTGTTGTCGTTCAGTCCGTCCGTCTGTCTGTCCGTGTGCCTGTCCGTCTGCATATAACAACGGAACAACTACCCAACCGAATCGTTTGAAATTAAAAATATATTATTACTACATAATTTTGTCGAGTCATTTCAAATTTTAAGAAAATCGGATGCATAGATCAATTATAAGGACAATCAAAAGGATTCCGTTACATTACGGTCAATGGGGAAAAAAGTTTCAAATGCATTTTAATCGCTTGAAATTTTAAATACATAATTATTACATAATTTTGTTGAGTTATTTCAAATTTTATCAAAATCTGATGCATAGTTCAATTACAAGGAGAATCAAAAGTATTCCGTTACATTACGGTTAATGAGGAAAAATGTTTCAAATGCATTTTAATGGTGTTACATTTATTCGAACGTAATAAAATATATATGCATCTATAAAGTACATATTATAATATACATTTTGCATAATCTGTGGTGCAAAGAATATTTGTTATTGATTTACAAGGCCCCACAAAAGTATTCCATTGCATAATGGTATAGGGCGAACATTGTTTGGTGCGCATTTTAATTGTAATTATTTACAATTTTATGAGATTAATATATAGGAGTGATATTTTTAAAACTTCGTTATCGTACGAACGCATCTCATTTGCTACGCTTCACGTGTAATTTCCAACTTGTTTTAAATGTATCTTTTTTAAATATATCGTTTCTTTTTTTGACGACACGATATTGCTTTGCATAAATCACAAATTCTCTTTATGTTGCATAACTTCGTGATTAGAAATAAATTTTGAAGAGAACGATGTATTTTAAAAGTAAACAGGGAGTGAGATTTCTTTATTGAAGACATTATCACAGCAGAATGAACAGGTTTTACACTTTTACTTTTTCTATAAAAAATAACATAAAAAAGTTTTAATGTTTATCAGTCAATTTATAGTTTTAATTTTTGTGTGATAGTTACTATTGTTTTTAGTAATACACGCGGCATATTTCACAATACGATGTCATAATAAATTCACTAAAGTAGTTGGGTTTTGACACATATTGCTTAATCTTCCTGCATTGCGCAACAGAATCTTAAATTAAAGTGATTTATAGTCACTTATATCTGTCATTGTTCACTTTTTACTTGAGTTTATTTTGAAGTTATTGATTAATGTTATCTGAAAAAGAAATATCTCCACATTTAGGCTGTCAAAATAATGATTTTGCAAAGGAAGAAATTACTATTTTCATTTATTGTTTATTCAAATCCATCAGAACTTAGGCTAGGTCATATACTTAAGAGGAATTATTAAAACGAAGTTGAACCCGTCGAAATTCGACGAAGGAAAATGTTTAAGAGGGAACTGTTTCATTGATTTTTAATAAATCTAAAAAATTTGTCACAATAAAAATGCATCTTATATTGGTCAGTCTAACTCTTAAACAAATATTATTTTAAGCTAAAATTAAAAAAAAAATACTATTTCTATAAAACTCAGTTGCCCAAATTATTAAAATTAAACTTTAATTATATATGTAATCGGTAAATTACAATATAGATAAGTTATTATGATGAAGTTATCAATTGAGTCTCTTATGCTTGGTATAGTTGCGAAAAAAATATTTATTCCAAATTGACACGATCACAGATGATATATTTGATTTACTACAGCATTTTATTATTATTATTATTTTCAATTTGATGAGAAAATGCAGTGATTCTGTTGCCACAGTCACAAAATTGATACTAAAAACTATAAAAAAATTAATATCTCAAAAAAAAAAAAAAAAAAAAAAAAAAAAAAAAAAAAAAAAAGAGACACAGCTTTCAAACAAATTGCATTTAAAAGTACAATTTTTTCTCTATACGACGGTATAAAAACGTAAAATGCGCGATGTTTAGATGGATAAAATTTGCAGTAGCGAAATTGCATGGGAAAGTGTTGCCATTTGCAAAATGACGTATGCGTTACGCACAGATACGTTTGGCCTTTATAAAATAGATTAATTGTAAGATCTTCTAGAAGGTTAGGATATAAAAATATAAAAATTAGGATATAAAATACAAATATTTGGCAATATTCCTTGAGACTGTATAGTTAACTGTTTAAGTAATTAATTAAGAGGACATTTTACCTCACATTTGATCAAAATATCGGTTCAAAAAATACATAAAAGCCTGTGTCATTATGAATATTTTGATATCTCGTTTTTATCCATATGGCAATTATAGCGCTAGATATTGTAACTTTTCGGCACTATTCTGTTATCCCGTCGTCCGATTTCGCCAAATTATACAAATCGCCAAACTAATAACCAAATTATACATATTTGATGTAATTTTTATTTTAAATGGAAAAAAAATTGTAGAATATTATTAAAAATACAAATAAAATGTCGAAATAAAAACCACTTGATGACGTCTTAAACACGTGGATCGTATTTAATGTGATTGAATGTGACATTCAGGATATTCATTATGGGCATTTAATCTTATAGCTTGGCGATAGTATTTTGGTCGACGGGATAACAGAATAGTACCGAATTTTCTTATACACCCAGCGCAATTACCTACACGAATTAAAACTGTAAAGGGTTTTTTCTCAGAAATTCTTTCACTTACAGTCAGAAAGTATTGTGTTTATATAGCATACTAAAACATGCTAAGACGAAATGTCATGAGATAGGAGAAATTTTTTCTTTTTAAACTGACTTCCGTTATATCGGGTGTGATTGTAGGTATTCTCAATGCAAGGATAATAACATTTTCAGGTTTAAGTTATAAACAATTTCCAATTTTTATACTGTTTCCTGTTTTTATATGTCCTGATGTCGAAGCCTCTTTTTGCCATCCTATCTTGAAACACATAAGAGACGAATCTATTGAAGCACCTGTGAATGGCATATTTTATTAATCGAAAGACTATTGAGTGAAAATTATGTATTAAAACTTTATGTACGACTACAACTGTAATCTAAATGTGTCAATAAATGGTAGGAATGTGAGATCTTCCGATCTTTTAGTGTTTTGCCACCGGTTTTTAAAAACAGAAATTGGTATCTTATCACATCGAGGAAACGCTCGGATTTCCAATTTTACAGTAAAATTTTACTGGTGGGGGTAAACAAGGATTCTCAATCCTTTTTTTGTGGCACGTATACGGGTCACTCGTCCCTAAGGGGTTAAGAAAGCGCAATAAAAAATTAAGCAGATAAATATATTAAAAAGGCCAAACGTATCTGTGCGTAACGCATACGTCATTTTGTGAATGGCAACACTTTGAAATTTGAAATGAAATTTCGGTTTTGCATTTTTTGCTATTGCAAATTTTTAAACTTAAAAAAATCGCATACTTTCAATTTTTACACCGTCGTATAGGGGAAAAAATTTACTTTAAAATGCAATTTATTTGAATACTGTAGCTTCATTTAATTTTGAAATATTAATTGTTCTGTAGTTTTTAGTACCTTTTTTTCTAATTGCGGCAACACCAGCACTCTGTTTCTAACAAAAGAAAAGGGGGAAAAGGAAAAAAAAAAATGATTACTGTATCTTTATGTTGCCATTTTCTCATTAAAAGTGAAAAAAATTATAACTTAAATACGTGCTGTGTCTATCTTCTGTTATAAAATCCAGTGGATTTTGATTTCTTTTACAAATAAGAGAATATAAATAGTTTAGAATTTGTTTCATTTAATAGCATAGAAACTTCAAGTTTTAAATCAAAATGATCAAATTTAAATAATTTTTTTTAAATGTCAATAAAGATATGAAAGGTGCATATATAAATTTGGATTTGGTGAAAATGATGTCAGGTTAGATTTCACGGGTGAAAAATTGTATGATTGAGTGAGAGTGGGGAGAATTTTGCTTTTTTTTCATTCTGGAATATTGACATAAAAGCCTTAATTGATAACTATCATAAAAACGGATTTTTATTATTTTTTTAATGCTTACATGTATGTTTAAAGTTTAATTTTAACAATTTCTACAAATGAGTTTTATAGAAATAGTATTTCGTTAACTTTAGGTTAAATATCATTTGTTTAAGAATTAGACTTACCAATGTAAGGTGCATTTTTTATTGTAACTAATTTGCAGGTTTATTATAAATCAATGACAAAGTTCCTCCTTAAATATTTTCTTTCGTCGAAATTCGACGGATTCTACCTCGTAAAAAATAAAAATTATAATTGATTTTTTTCATTTAAAGAAATTTTGATTTTAGTGACCTAGTTATTAATCCACCATACTGTGTATCTGAAATTCCATAAGCGGGGGTAACGCCATAGCAATTGCGATGTTTGCAACAATATGGTAATAGTTTCGGAACAAAACTATCATCTTTTATCAATTTTGAGAAAAAAGAATATGTAATAGAATAATAGCATAGAATAGTAATAGTAATTGTAATAGTATAATATATATAGAAAAAGAATTTTTTCGATTGGGAAATAATTTCCCAATCGAAAAAATTCGGGGTTATCATGTAGTATTCGCCCGGAAGTGGCGGTCATTTTTTTGCCAATTTTAAATTTCTGTATTTGGATTTATTCATTCATTTTTTTGTTCTTTTTTTAAATGTATATTCTCTGAAATATTTTTGTCTGTAATTTCCGAATACATATTTTTTTAAATGAATACTTGCTTTATTTAACTGTTTTAAAATATATGTATTTACAGTCTTGCTAATTATGCATTCCGTTTTTGCCCTCCCCCCCTTTTTTTATCTTTTTTACAAATAATGTTTAGAGTGCTGATTTTGAGTTTAAAAATTTCTTGTTGTGGTACTATTAGGTTATCCCGTCGACCAAAAATCTATCGCCAAATTATAAGTTTAAATGCCAATAATGGATGATCGTGAATCACACTTTCAATGACATTGAATACGATTCACGTATTTAAAAGTCATTACGTGATTTTTATTTCAACTTTTTATAAATATTCTACTTATTATTTGTTTTTTCGTTATTTAAGATAAAAATTACGTCAATGTGTATGATTTGGCTATTATTTTGGCGATTTGTATAATTTGGCGAAATTGGTCGACGGGATAACAGAGTAGTACCGTTGTTGTTTATATTTAATTTCGGAATGGTTCAAAAATGAAGTATAACGTGGTCATAAGTGACCAATAAGAAACAAGATGGCGGATTCCGGGCGATTACTACATCTGTTCCAAAGTCGGGAACAACGGACTATCGTAGTCCGTGAATAAAGTAAATTGAAGCAGAAGAAATTTGCAATATTCACGTCTATATTCCAAATTGCTAAACTCCGGAGGAAAAGTGAATTATTAGATGAACCCAAATATGAAAGTTTAGTTTTAAAAAAAGGTTCTACCTTACAGATTTTGGTTAAACTGGCAATCTTAGTTGAATAATTTTCTGGAGATAATATTAACGTATTTAACATCATCCATACTCGATAATGCGTAACGATTTATTTAAATGGTAAAACTTAATTTTTTCGAAGGGAGGAGGGAAGAGGAAAACAATTTCGTAATTTACCAAAAGAATCGGAATGTTTCATGTATAATTATTAGAAACAGACAAAGTTATGAATATTATTTATAGAAATTAATCTGTAAATATCATAAATATTTATTAATAACATTAATTAAAAAATGAATTTAATGCCATGCCATTGTTATCTTACCACATAATGTGTGTGATATTTTAATTAATCATCTAAAAAAATGTAACTAGAAAAAAAGAAAAAGATAAATTTGCGAGTAAAAACAATTTTATATTCTAAATCTTTCTTGTTGCTAATGCCTGTCCAACAACCATAAACACAGATGGGCTACGAAAAAATTTACTCGCCAAATTGTCGTTATGAGTAGCTTAAATTGATCAAATTTAGTAAAATTGGTATAGTCTCTCCTCCTTTAAATACAAATTTAACATTTATCATAGGAGTTGCTTCATATAGCTCGTAGTTGATCAACAAAATTGTAAAGTTCTTTTTTTTCCATACTAACCTATTCTTCCTCTTGTCTGTTCCTCTTCTTTCTCCACACCTAATATCAGAAAATTTCTGATTTTACTGCATAAGATTATCTATTTTTAAAAAAAAACTCGGAAGACATAAATATGCTCTTTAAAAACTAATAAAAATAGCACATTAAATAGGAAGTAATTAATTTATACGGTACTACTCTGTTATCCCGTCGACCGATTTCGCCAAATTATACATATTGACGTAATTTTTATTTTAAATAACGAAAAAAACAAATAATTAGTAGAATATTAATAAAAATAAAAATAAAAATCACTTAATGACATTTTAAACACGTGAATCGTATTGAATGTCATTGAATGCGACATTCACGATCATCCATTATTGGCATTTAATCTTATAGTTTGGCGATAGTATTTTGGTCGACGGGATAACCTAGTAGTACCATTTATACTTCTAATAATAAATAGTAAACAAGAAAAAATGGTCCAGTATTTGCAAGGTAGTGGTTTCAAAGCTACCAACAGATGGCAGCACCAAACATAACATTTGAAAAGTGTAAGATACAAAAGCATTGAGATACGTAAATTAGTTAAAGAAAAATAATGAAATTAGACGACAACCACAGTACTTTAGATAAAATATAAATGTTTCAAATGTTACATTTTAAAGTCGTTTAAATACTGAGTAATAAATTAATTGATAACTTTTTTTAAAAAAGTAAGAAAAATTGTATTACTGCAATCAGTGGATCTAATTGTTCTAAAATAAAACAACAGATGGCAGTACTAAACATACCGTCAAAAATTCTTAGTAAAAATATAATTTTATACTTTACAGAGTAAGAATATTTAATTTTCTTGTTTCCGTTTATGGTTTATTCAGTGGCTTTTGTTTTTTGTTTGGTTTTGTTTATGCCGGCCAATTATCTACGCTTGGGATATAGGCCCTAATGGGTGGAATGCCTTCCGTGGAGTTTTTCTAAGGGGACCTAACCCGTATTTACGCAAGGTTAGAAGAAAACCACGGAAAACTCCGAACGGTTAGGCCGACGGTCCCGATTGGGTTCGAACCCAGCACCTACAGTCTACCAGTTTCCTAGTCAGAACCTTGCGGCCACTGGTGGGGCCTTATTCAGTGGCGTAGCAAACGGTAAAAGGGCGGTCCTCCCAGGGTGTCACCTAATCTTTTCTTGCAAACCTTATGTATGTAAAAATGTATGTATTATGTAAAAATTGTGTAATATATTATATTACATAATATAATATAGTATACATTTATATAATCTTAAAAGATTTTGGAAAATAAGTCTGAAATAAAATGAAAAATTCTCGCGCCCGACGCATTAGAGTTAATTTTCTTTTCTTTGAGAATGTAAAATTTTTCTTAATAAGATATGCACCAGAGAACAAAAACCAAATGAGTACCAAAAGCAAACTTTAAATTTATTTTTAAAATATGGACACCGCATTCTTTTATGCAAAATATGGGTTGAAAAAAAAATCGCTCCTTTTTTTTTTTTTTTTTTTTTTTATTTATTTATGCAGGATGATGAAAGGTAAATAAGGAATGGCATGGTCTTTTGTTCTAATAACATAGAATTGTGATTGAAAAAAGCATAAGGAGGAGTGAGTAATACCATTTACATCCGTATCGGGTGTCACCTATCCTAGCTATGCTACTGCTGTCAACTAAGCTTGAACTTGCTTTAAAAACTACCACGAATAGCGTCAAATAATTTTACTTACAATCCTTAAGATTCTCTTGCGCAACGCAACTCTAAGTAGCGTCACCCGAGTGGAAACCATTCTAACCGGTGATAAAAGACTAAAAATTCTGTAAGATGCATGAAAACAAAAATATATATAGACGTTATTAAAGTGTTATTCAAAAATATTGATCAATTCAATGGTTAAAGTACTTTTCCGCTAGCTGGCCACGTGAAAAATAAATCAATAAATAACGTTTTGGCAGAATGAAGGATTCGACTTCTACATAGAGGGCATCATCTAGGATGGAGATACCCTTTATTGCAACGTTTTTATGACAGCCTCTACCCCCAGGGTGCTTCTTGTCTTTACCATAACACGATATGAACGGTTATGTAAACATTAACTCTTTCCCCCGGAGCATGTCTCCCAAACCCTCGAGATCCCGGGAGGGGGGAATTAATTCAACGCTAATCTTACTGAGGTGCCTCTTCGATCCAGAACATTTACAAACTGTCAACAGATGGCGCCACACGCGCATCTCACAAGAAGTGCAAGAGACTGTCGGTGAGTTAGTGACTGAACTGCCGCTGCTTATGTAGCACGCAAAATCACCTTGTTCCGCGAAAAAAAAACATGTCACGCAGGGGCCTCGCTAAAGGGGAGGGACAGGGGGAGTGTAATTGCCTGTGATGGCACCCATGTGGAAAATGTGTAATCAAAATAAAAGTTTTAGTTTCTCCGATCTGTATTGTAATCAGAGATTAGTGTACTGATTCTGCGTCATATGCAAATTTCCTCCTTGCGCCCCAATCGAGTTTTTTCTATTGGGGGGGGGGGAGAGGAGGATTCCTAGAACGGTTTTTTGTGCGTGCATAACATGTCCGTTTCTTGCTATACACGTTTGGTTCCAACGCTCTTTAGGGTTTTCGCATGCGCTGAGCATTTTGCGATGAAAAAAAATGGGTGTTGCCATTGGAAATTTTCGAGTTTCTGTAACCATAACCGTAACCGTGAGCGCCATTTTGTTGTAGTTCACAGAATCTCGAGCTCATACCTCTGAATAGCTATATCTGAAATTTCATTCCGATCGGTTGAGCGGACTGGCCGCTAGAGCTCCGTATATCGGCAAAGTTTTTTTATGACCACCCTGTACACAGCAGGCTCAGCAAGTTTATTCTATAAGAGTTAGACCAAAACAGTTTGGCCTTGGAAAAACTAGTTTATCCTGAGGGCCTTAGAATAGACTAGTTTGTCCTAGGAAAAACTAGTTTATCCAATGGGCGTTAGGATAAACCGGTTTGGCCTTGGAAAAACTAGTTTATCCGATGGGCGTTAGGATAGACCGGTTTGGCCTAGGCCAATCCAATTTGGCCAAAAATCGGGTTTGGCCTGTAACACATATATGACATCGCTGCTTTTAAATCAAGAATTGAGTATTTTTATGCTAATCCGGCACAGATAATAAATCGCCAAATATTGTGCCTGTGGCATTTTTTCACACTTCATTAATTATTTAAAATTCAACCTTTCACTCATTTCATTATAATACATAACTTTAATTTGAAACTAAAAAGTTTAAAATTCATGACTTTTATTTATTTTTTAACTAAAAAATAATAATAATAATAATAATAATAATAATAATAATAATAAAATAAAAATAAAAATAAAAATAATGATATTTTGAAGTTCCATAATATCAGCAAAAGAACAAATCATAAATAAATCCAATTTACTTCAGCCTAAATCTTTCCAAAGGACTTTTGCACAGTAACCCATGAGATGCGTTTCATTTGGACGTTGCCATTAAACAACTATCAAATATTCGTGATATTTGTGCCACATACGGTAGCGTTATATGTATATAGATTTTTATTTTTCAAACTGTTTGCCATTCTTTCTTATGACATTCAAGTTTCAGAAGAATCCGATTAAAATTCAGCTGTCAATAGAAATTTCAATGTAGCTTCATAAAACTTGTTAAAAAGCTATATGAATTATTAAAATTTAAATTTAAAAAGTCAAGTTTACGTTTAGTCAATTGATAATGATCTTGGTTTCCTGGAAAAATTGCAATCCACTCCACAGAAAACACAGGTATTCGACTTTAAAAATCTGTTCACCAATATACCCATTAATCGCCTTTATAATATTTTGATAAATATAATCGATTTAGCTTACTTAAACTATGAGTTAAATCTAAATAGCGACTTACTTTAAATTTGTACCATTTGGTTTTGCTCAATAATTATGTAATTTGTAAATTAGTAGAGAATTATTTATACTTGAAAGACACTGCATAAGATAAAATTTTTAACAAATTAACTCAGCTAATTTGATATTTATCTATTAATATAATTTTAACGTTAAAATAGTTTTATGTGAGTATAGAATTATTGCATTATAATAAATGTTCATCTAATTATTAAAAGATAGGTTTTATGATTAAAAAAATACGTTATTTAAAATTAAATGAAATTTTATCACATAAAAATGCTAATTACATTTTATTTAACATAATCATAATTTAATTTTGTTTCATTTAATTGTAATTCAAATTTAATTAAATTATATAATTGACAATAAAAAATTACAAAGCATGTGATAACAAAAAACAACTGATTTTTATATCAATGTTTTATACGACTTTAGTCAAATCATTTTGCTATGATACTTATTTATTACTTTTCTAAATTAATTTACTATTATTTTTCTAATATAAAAATATTTCAAATGTAAGTTTAGGAGTTATTGCATTTTAATTAATGTTTATTTGATTATTATCAGTATATAATATAATTTAAAACTTACATATTTTTACTTAATAAGCACTTCTGATAAACATTCTTTATTAATTTAATAATTTTGAATCAAAATTCTAAATAAGACAAAATAAACAGCAAAAACACGACGTCTGGTCTATAACCCCGTCTTCCACGATGCATACTGAAAGGAAAGGGAGGGGACTTAATATAAAACGAGAGACACAGACAGAGAACGCCAAAATATTACATTAATTACCAAATGATGAATTCATTAATGATACAAGAAAAAAAAAACAATGAAAAAGCGAGATAAATGTGGGTGTAATTCAAAATATAAACGCTGAATGAAACGTTTGATCACAAAGGAATTTGTAAACATTATGTAGTACCACGACCAAACTTATATGATCCCGTACAAGTAGAGGGGAAGAATCGAGTTTGACCCTGGTAGCTGACAGGCAATATTAATAGATGTGTCGTATTAAAGACAATAGAACTATTTAACTTAAAAAAACACGCAGAAACGTGGATTTTAAGTGAAAACGGTTAGGAAGCCCTTTAATTTGAATAATCCCCCCCCCCCCCAATAACAATAAAAGTCCAATTTCAGCTACACGTTTCATAGCAATTTGAAGTTTCGTGATAATAGAAAAACTGTCGATCTGCACTTAAGCAAGAGTGTAATTTATAAGTGTCTTATTTAAATACATGACATGAACGGCCATTAGTGGCATTCAATGTCTTTTCAAAGTGTGATAAAGTGGAATAAATGATACTAAATACAACAAACAGTTATTACAATAAAAAATTACAATGCATTTTTTCCGCGTTGAATATATTTATTTTAAAGCTAATTTATTTTAACGACAATTTCTATTAGGAAAAAATTTTGTTCAGTTCTTTTCAATTCTCAAGCATATGAATCGTATTAAACAAACTGAAAGCGAAATAAAAAAAATATATCTGTTAATGACACAAATTACATAATTATTTTTGGTCTTTTATTTAAAATTATTCATACCCATAGGGAAAAAGGATGTTATTGCATGCAAATTAAAATAGTTTATTTGTTTTTTACGACATATTTGAGATATTTATAAATATTTTACAATCGATCCAGTTTGTTAGATAGTAAGGTTGGTTAATTTTCGTGTTAAAAAAAAAGGCAGTCAAGGCGTAAACCCGCATCAAGAGACGATACTTTAAACTGAACTTTATTATTTTACAACAAACGGATTTGGGATGAAAGCAAAAGCCATTTATCATGATATTCATCAACAATAATGTAATTTTAAAACAGGGAAATTTACCCCTGCTTTTAAGGGCTATCTACTTTCTAACCAATAACTGTGATCCATAGGCGATCTGATGTAGCTGAGTTGCCAAATCTCCGGCTTTTTGCGCACCGATCGAACTAACTCAGAACAAAATTTGAAACATATCTTAATTCTATCAAAATACATGATTCCACTTCTTCACATCACCAGGATTAAAGAGCAGACTTACCCACTTTTCGTTTTTCCACTTCTTGGAATGAGTCTAGTCTGTAAAAGTGCCATTACACCTGCAGCTGGCAAAATAACAAATGTTCTAAAGAAGCCTTTAAAAATTTAAATTACATTTGTATGGAATATGGGGAAAGACCAAACTCATTTCAAAATTAACGTTGGCAAATTAAGGGTGAGAGTCCATTTTTCAACATAGGCATTTTTTGTGCTACTATCCCTATCGACCTTTTGAAAAGAAACTTGGATTTTGACATGATGGCTAATTTTAAGATCTAAATGCATAATAAGAAGATTGTTTCTAAAAAATTAAATACTTCAAATAAATACTGAAAGGAACATATATATCGAGCGAAACAGTTTCAAAATACTTTCTAAATTATCATTTATTTAAAAGTAGTTTTAGTTCTTAATATTTTAAGTCTCATTTTGGAATAATGCAGTGTAATAATGAAATTTTGTCTAACTGAGTCTTAAATGGAATTTTTTGGACTTTACAGTCTGATAAGGGTTTACGCTTTTATGGTTTTTTTAACACGGAAATTAACCAACCTTACATTACCAACCTTAACCAACATTGATATAAAAATAAACATTGATATAAAAATAAACATTGATATAAAAATCAGTTTTTTTTGTTATCAGATGCTTTGTAATTTTTTAATGTCAATTAGATAATTTAATTAAATTTTAATTACAATTAAGTGAAACAAAATTAAAATATGATTATGCTAAATAAAATGTAATTAATATTTTTATGGAATAAAATAAAATTTAATTTTAAATGTTGATTTTTTTTATTTCATAAACAGCTTTTTTTTATAATTATATTAACGTTTATTAAAATGTAATAATAATATATTTACATAAAATTATTTTTATGTTGAAATCATATTAATACATAAAAATCAAATTTGTAAAATTATTATAATAAAATTTTTTATATTATGCAATGTCTTTCATAAGTAAAACCTCTGAATATCGGCCACCACCAAGAGAATGATAAAGCGACCGTACTTAGGAGTTTGCCGTTATTCTGAGGTGCCACATTTTAAAATATCAAAATTATATAACATTAAAATGAAAATATCAAATTAATTTTTTTACTGTGAAAAAAAAAAGACTATTATTTTTAGTAGTAATTAGTATTATTTAGTAATAAAACACCGTAATAAATGGCGTTAAAGTTGATAAATAAGCTAAAATACTTTGTTAAATCACTGTAAAATGAGAAAATTGAACAGGACACGTTTCGAGCTACAACAATAACAGCTCGTCATAGCTCACTATTTTTTTAGTGAGCTATGATTTTTGGTGAGCTTTTTATCGCTCACAATTATTTTTACCTTAAAAAATCACTTATTCGTATTTTCTTTTTAAGCATGTTCGTTCCCTAAATTCATAATCACTGTCACTGATTTGTTGTAGAATTCGTTATCATTTTTAGTGCGCGCAAAATTTTTAATTTCCAACACTACCAAAAAATATGCAACTTTTGCTGAATATTCTCTGCACCATTTTTATATAATACCCGTATTTTAATCAATGATAATGCTCCATAACCACTTGGAGACGAGCGGCACGTATATGTGCCGCCAAAAAAAAAGGAATTATTTCGATTTAATAAGAGAGTAATTACTGTTTGTAAAAACCGGTGACAAAACAATAAAAATTTCGTAAAAGTCTCTCTTCGCAAAAGGGATAATATAGTAAAGCGATCGTTTTCTGTAAAAGTAGCGGACTGACCATGCACCAAAGCTACAGATTTCTGGAGTACTTTCTCGCAACATTTGTCCAGAAATTTGGAAAAAAAAATTCTGGAGAGTTTGAAAGACATTCCAAAATCAACTTTTCAATCTCATCATAACCAGCTCTTGAACGTTTAGTTTCAGATTCTAATTTACATGGGTTTTTTTTTTTAAGTCACTTTTTTCAGTAACGATATTTATTTGGAAATTTCCACATTTGTACATTTCAGCTTATTTTTGTGCATTTACACCTTTTTTAACCCTTTAATCCCCTATAACCCTTTGGACTCATTTGTCGCATCTGACGCGACAACATCTTTCTTTGCAAAATTTGTTTTTAGAACCAGTAGTATAGTAAAATAAAATTGTCTTATTTTATTAAAGCATTTTTGATATAGTTTAGTTATGGTTAATTTTTTTTTTTTTAATGGTGCCAAACGAGCAAAATTGGTGTAAGAGGCGGCTTTAAAATTTTCCGTAATCCCAGTTGTAACTAAAACATAACAAAAAAAATGGAAAAAAGTGCTGTGAGGTGGCCATTGATCGGAATTCGTTGTTGGGAGGTTTACTGTAATGTTATTTCTATGGAAGAGATTCGGTAATAGTAAAACATGACCGGTATTCGGAGGTTACCGTTGTTCCGAGTGATCGTTGCAAGAGTATTCACTGTATATTTTTCAATTACATATAGTCAGTTTAGTTTTGTTTCTTTTATATCCCCTAATGCAATGAGAAACGAAGCATATCCAATCAGCTTTTTTTTCTCGGTCTTTGTTATTAATGATTTATCAAAAACAAACATATCATGTCTTTTCTTTAAAATCTGAAACAATTATAAACAATTGCATAATTTGTTACAAAATGCAGCGTTAATTACATCTCCACTAGCATTAAGATTAAGCAACTTAAATGCGATTTCAAACGGATGGTGGGGAACTCGACGCCCTCTCGCTGAGAAGCTGGTTTTCCTCCTATCACAGAAACTTTATGCGTTACGGTTCTATTCGTGATAGAGACACTATGTATTTCTAGGCACTGTACCATTTATGTAATACAGCAGCTGCGAAAAAAACGAAAATTTCAATGATTACATTTCAGGTCCTTTATCTCCTGAGGACGAGCGATATGTATACATGCCGCAAGAAAAAGGCTTAAGATTATTTTTTATATCCACCAGTAAAGTTTTACTGCCAAATTTGCCTTATTTAATTGGAGCGTTTACTCGATTTAATCAAACACAAGTTTCTGTTTTTAAAAACCGGTGACAAAACATTAAAAATTTCGTAAAAAGTTCCCGCCGCGAATGGGTTAAAGCAGATCCAAAAGATGTCCCGCCCACTACCGATCGATTTGGTTAGTAATTTTCATTATGATCAATGTAACTTATGATCAATGTATTTTGCAGGCAATCGCTTGAGTCTCTATTTTATTATACATCGATGTTTAGGCGGAATTAGACAGAAGTATTGTTGAATAAGGAAGAAGTATAATGTCCCTATGCTGCTCCAGTTGGTCAGAAATTTGTATATTGTATTCAATAAACATTAATATATTTTATTACGTTAAATTTAAAAGAGAAAGAAAAAAAAGAAAGAAAAGATAGAAAACTGAATTATTTTGATCAAGCATGCATGCCGTTAGACCTAAAACTATCAAATAATTTTAAAAGATCGAATTTAATAAATTTTCATCAGGCTTATTACAGTGTTGTTTTTTAATTCCGGAGATAAAAGATAAGAAGTGGGTATTTTTATTTAGTTGTAATTGTATCTAGCATTAAGAGTACAGTTGCCTACGCAGTCGACGAAATGAGCAATTCAGGTAGCTTTTCAGGTGGAAAAAATATGGCGGTCAAGTTTGTTGTAAGCTAAATATAAATGAAATTATTCAATCGTTACAAAGTACAGTTTTTGACATACGTTATCAAAAATAGACTCAGGACGGAAAAATTACAATGCATATTTCTTTGTTAGTTAACTTGTGTTCCACTAAAATTGAGGATTTTTTTACTGACAATATTAAACAATATCAAGTCCCTTTATGGCTGACTTGATGTCATTCAATGACGAATTATTTACACAATTTAAAGGTGCCCCGAAACAGTTCTATGATGACGGAGCTGGGATTATGCGCGTTTTGTAGCTTTCTATAAGCACGACCAGATTTCATTCTCCAATTCTTGGGATTTCATGGAAACGTTCCGTAATTGACGAACTAGTGAGAGGGCGCTTCATACTCTCCTCAAAAGGTCATAGCCGGAAAAGCATTGGAAACATGCCTTTCAATTAAATTTTTTTGGTTTTTTTCCCAGGTGTGTCTACTTATCTAAGAATGTATTTCTCCTCATATCACTTTATAAATAGTAATATTTCATGAGATAAACATGTTTATTAGATTTTTTTTAAACTTCATTTTCTCAAAAAATACAGAACCGAATTGCATGCCATAAACTGAGTTTATGTAGACATCAAAGATGTATAACTGGTAATTTTTGTATAATTTTCTGATTATAAAAATTGTATAAAAAAGCTATTAAAATATTTATAAAAATCCTAAAAATTACTATTTTGTTGTAAAAAAAATCCTTATATGTGTCCGCATATAATATACAAATGCCGAAAGTTTGCGTTCGGTTCTACATATAAACATATACAAAAATATGTATAAAATTTATTAAAATTCATTTAAAGGCGTTATTTGGGGCGGGGCTACTCAACTTTGAGATCCGAAGGATTTTTGGAACAATATATACTCCTGCTCAAAATGACGCGGCTTAAAGTATTGTCTCTTGATATGTATTTACGACTTTATGCCTTTTTTTACGATAATAAACCAACTGTACTTTCTAACAAATCTGTATAGATAATAAAGTATAACATCTATTTCTAAGATATCTGAAATATGTCACTAAAAACAAATAAACTTCATATTTTTATGTTGCAGCAATAACTTTTACTGTTATTGTGAGTATGAATAACTTTAAACAATAAAGTAAAAATATTTTGGTAATTTGTGTAATTGGCAGATATTTTTTGAAAACTTCACTTTCAGCAGTGGCGTAGCTAGCAGGGGGCGAAGGAGGCAGTCGCCCCCGGTGTCACCCTCTGAGAGGTGACACCCAATCTTTATTTGCAACTAAAAAATGTTATCTTATTAGATTTCGGAAAGGAATTCTGAAATAAAATGAAATTTTAGTACACAACGCAATGGCGGATCTAAGGGGGGGGGGGCGATGGGGCGATCGCCCCCCCCCCCTGGGCCCATAAAGGTTTTTAAACCAACATGAGCGATCTTCGTGGAATAAGACTTGGGCTGAAGCTCAACGTCGGCACGGCCCGGGTCGAGCTGCGTTAATTTATGAACGAAGCAATAGCGGATCTAAGGGGGAGGGGCGAAGGGGCGATCGCTCCCCCTTGGGCCCATAAAAGTTTTCAAACCAACATGAGAGATCTTCATGAAGATCCCAGATCGTACACAGGTCGTAATTGCTTTTCAAATTTAAATAATTTTAGTGATTGTTGCTTTTTTGTGAATTTGGACGATGCTGAAGTTGTTACTCTGCAATTTACGAAGTCACTTTTGGTCGTAAGTAAATTTAATTTCCATATTATTCTGATAGAAAGCAATTGAGCAGTGTTTCCTTTATTTCTATAAAAGCATCGGAATTTAAAAGTTTTAATTTAATGTTATTGTATGGGTCTTGTCTATCCCAAAAGACTGTTATGAGGAATGAAATGGTTATAGTTAAAAATGTGCCCTTTTTTTTAGAAAATTGATATATGTTGTTCAATTCGACAAATAATCGACAATAATTTCTACATGTTTTATGCATTTATTCATGAAACACAGTTCATTAACATGTACATAATATTTTCTTATTAAAGGAGACAAAATATGAGAATTTTTTTTATGTATAAAGTACATTTTTATTTTATACCAAACTTAACGTTTGATAATATTAAATTTAAATTTTCGTTTAAGAGTAACATTTCAATGTAAAATGTAGTTTAAAAATCATAATTTTTTTGGA
This sequence comes from Maratus speculifer, assembly GCA_964019185.1. NCBI lineage: Eukaryota > Metazoa > Arthropoda > Arachnida > Araneae > Salticidae > Maratus > Maratus speculifer. The sequence continues at coordinate 359,518,670 of OZ025296.1, forward strand.
ACATTTAAAAAAAATTATTATGTATTTTTTTTTCTACTGTATACTTTCGTTATCGGGTTCGGGCTGTGATGAAGCAAAATGTTTCGGGTTTGGGCGGGCTCAGATTTAAAATCGTCGAGCTCGGTTGGGACCTAATTCTGATAAAAGTCTGAAAATTCTGAAAAAGATCCATTCGAACTCATGTCTTGTCTGTACTGATCAAAATTTCCAGGTCGAGGCTCGGCCCTGAGTAAAAGCTAAACGTTTGTTCCGTGTCCGACCCAGCCTGTATGATAAGCATTATTGGACCGACCGCGATTCGTGCAATTCTTCACTCCGAGCCCAATTTGGACTGGCATCTTATTTGTTATTCGTAAAAAATATATTTATGTTGTACATTTGTTTAGCGAAATCTTAAGCAATACATTTTTTAATATTTACTTTTGTTCTTATTGTAGAGCTTTACGATTATGATTTATATTATAAGTAGAAGTTAACCCGACCCGCAGCAAAAAAGATGTCAACCGGACCCAAACACAACCCACAGAAAAAAAAATAAGTCAACACGACCAGTAGCAAAATATAGTCAACCGGTCTCAAACCCAACAAGTAGCAAAAGAGAAGAAGATAACCTTACCCGCTGCAAAAAGTAGAAGTCAAACGGACTCAAATGCGAACTACAGAAAAAGTATTAGTTACATCACGGTGTGAAAGGGTGTGGGGGGGAGGGGGAGTGAAGGGGGCGGTCGCCTCGGGTCCGGAAACTTAAAAGACGTCAAATTTATATTACCAAGTCATTTTTGGCCTGTCACAAGAAAAGTCGTTTGTGGTAGGTGGGGGGGGGGGGCAAACTGATGAAAATTTGCCCAGGCGCAGTTTTCTCTTCGCACACCCCTGATTAGTTAAAACGACCAGCAGCAAAAAATAGAAATCAACTGGATCCAAATCCGACCCGCTTGAAAAATAGAAGTCGACCGGACTCAAACCCGACCGCAGAAAATATAGAAGATAACCGGACCCAAACCCGACCCGCAGTGAAAATATTAGCCCCGACCTGCGCATGAGATTCGAGTCTCCCAATTTTTAAAATCGCCTCCCCCTCCCCCCTTGAGGACTCTCCAGATCCGCCCTTGACACGACGCAATTTAGTTCACTTTCTTTTTTTGAGAATGTGAAATTTTATTCAGAATGGTGTATCTAAATAAGACAAGCACCTGGAATCCAACGAAAGCGTAGCAAAAGGAAATTTTTAAAGAAAGAGTTTTCTTCTACATATAGACACCACATTGACTGATTCGGAATGTGGGTTGAGTAATGAGTCACTCCTCTTTTTTTATTTATTTTATTTTTTTTAATACAGGAGGACAAAAATTAAATAATGGCATGGTCATTTTTTAATAACATAGTAGTGTGATAGAAAAAAATATGACGGATCGGAAGGGAGGGGGGGGTGACACCATTTACATCCGCCCCGGGTGTCACCCATCCTTGCTACGCCACTGACTTTCAGTTTCTTTGATATTATTTATCCGCTTGCGCGATGGAATGAAATGAACAACTTTTTTTTCCTAGCAGGATTTTTCTATTAACTAGCTTTAAAATAAATACATTGAACGCGGAAAAAATGAATTTTAATCGTTAATTACAATAACTGTTCGTAAAAGCAAGCTACCCTTTTACAGTGACAACACTTTAAAAAGACATTGAATGCCAATAACGGTTGTTCATGTCATTTATGTAAAATTAGTATGGTAAATTAGGGTTGGGCATTTCGATTCATCTTGAGGAGTCGACTCTGACTCGATTCACTTAGTTAATGAGTCGAGATAGTGAGTCGACTCCCGACTCACTTATGATTGGTTGGTTGGGTGTAAAAAAGACGCAATTTTATGTCTTCTATCACGTATATCGCACAAAACAGAATTTTTAAATGTATGCGCGAATTATTTTGTTTTAGTTTTTAGATAAAAGATACATTTTTGTGGTAAGAGCCGAAATTTTTAGTCTTGTACCGGCCCAGAACGTATAAAAAATCATGACCTGGTTGGTAAAAAACATAAATGTTCGGACAACTTGCTTCGTACAGAACAGTTATTAACCCAACAAGAAAAAAGTTAAAATCTTCTTCTTAGCCTGATCCGGCATAGTTAAATTTTTAAAAAATATGGATTTTTCCGTTTGAGAAGTTATAATCAAAAATTAATATTTTAGATTTTTTTTAATGTTTATAATCTTTATTTTTAAAGAAGAACCCTATGCTATGATATTCATTTTTTAATTAATGTTAATTTGTATGTAAATGTTTCAGTTGATAATATTATTAATCCACATATTATGTGCTATTCTACGCATTAGAGGCTTAAAAATCTGAAAAATGCTACAAAGTAAAATCCTCCAAGACGGAATAACATTAAATAAAAATTCGCTATAGACGAGTCCCCTTCCGATCGCTACAAGGAAAGAAAGGTTAGACCCGAACCAGTCTTTTAGTAAAAAGTAAGTCTCGAGCTCGGCTTGGGAGAATGCAATGACAAGGCCCAATCCGAGGCTTGTAAAATAAAGTAAGGCCCGACCCGAGTGCCGCTAAAAATAGGCCGGAGCTTCGAGCCAGAATCCGGCAATCACAGCGTTTAAAATTATTAGACTGCTTTCTTTCCTTTTTTTCCCTTTTTTTTTTTTTTTTTTTTTTTTTTTTTTTGAGGGGGGCGGGGGTTCTTTACTTAAAAATTTAAAAAGGATACTTTAAGTTCATTATGTTCTTACATTTATAAATTATTATTTATTCACAAATATCCCCCCCCCCAAAAAAAAGAGAAATATTAGTACAAATTAAGTTAATTGGTTTTTTAATTTTTTTTTTTAAAATATGTGTGCGTTTACATATATGTCGTGTTGGTTATGTTGGAAAGATATCGTATCATCAAATTAAAGAGAAATTAATTGCTTTACGTTTAGATTCTGTAGAAAATATAATGCAAAAAATATATCTCCCCCCTCCCCGGTCTAGTCTATTTCTGAATTTATTAAAACTAAAATTATGAAAAAAAGGGGACAACAGTAGTTTTCTGGAAAATAATAGCGATTATCCTGAGTCTCATTGTTTTGTAGAAAATTGCATTTTTCATTTCACATAAGCTTTATATTGCAGGGCTCAATGTCAGCATGTTTTAAATGTACAATTATAAAATTGATAGCCTAACTATTGAGGGGATTTCGAATCAAATAACGTTTCCCATTTGTTTAATAAATGAACTGCTAATCAAACTAAATACGAAAAAGAAAAAACGGAGCTGTTGTAGTGTGTTTGAAGAGGTGAAGAGATATTAGAAAATTTAAGATTCAATTCTAGAAAAAAAACTCAGCATTGACATAATTTCTGATATATTTTTATTTAGGACTTTAAAAATTGACAGGCAGCTATAGAGGAGATGAAAAATCAAACAGCATTTCCATTTTTTAATAAATACATTACATATGAAGAAAAAATGTATTCTTGTCATGAAACAACAATTTTTCTCTTTTCCCTTGCAATATAAACTTCAATTTTAAGAGTAATTTTCTAATGTATTTTGCCAAAAATTGGAAAGCGCCAATGAGTTACATAATTTCTGAATAAGAAAACTTTTCAATTTTAAAAGGTTTTTTTTTTTTTTTTTTTTTTTTTTTTCAATTAAAAATGATTTCAGAAATGTGTAAGAAAGTAGCTTTTTTGAATTTAAGAACAGATTTAATAAATTCAGAGAAATATTTTCAGAAATCTATTTTATATTATACAGCTTTAAAAGCTACGACATTTTTAACCCTCTTTTTTTTCTTTTATTCCAAATTACATTTTTTTTTTTTTTTTAACGAATGTTGAAGAGTCTAAAAATCTAAGTAAACGATAACATTGTTGTTGCTATTGTGTATTTTCTGTCTTGCGAATACATACTAAACTAAAATATTGCTCATGAATGTGCATAAAATATTCTTAAGAAATTATTGTATGGTAAGAAAAATCGGATTTTTTTTTGTAGAAATTGAACCGGGCCGGGTAAGTTTATTAATTTATTTATTTGTACGGGTCAGGACCGGATAGAACGTTTTATTTTACATTAGCCTGGGGTAGCTTTCGCTTGTACCGGGCCTGGTTGGACCTGTGAGCTCCTCTAAATAAATTATGAATATTTGCAAGTTTTCTGTAATTTTAATAAATGTCATTTTACAAATCTATCAAAATGTCAGTGTCTGGGACATAATTTACCCTTTATGCGGTCATAATAAAGCGACGGGGAGACTAATTTTTTAATTTTTTCCCTGATATTTACAGTTTTTGTAATTGACTTCCTTTTGAAATTCTATTTATAAAATCATGATAATATACTGAATAACTGCCAGGTTTTATGTTTTTATCCTACTACTATTTAAAAAAAAATAATAATAAATAAAAAAAAAGTTTTTAAAAATCATCGGAAATTTATGAAAACAAGCAAATTCCCTTAATAAAAAATAACTGTAAAAAATAAGCGTAAAATTTGGCAGCTATGACATTGTGATTCCCTCTCCTCCCGATTGACACTCAAAACTTACTTGCGCTACCAAAAAAAAAAAAAAAAAAAAAAAAAAAAAAAAAAAAGATCAAATAAATAAAATAAAATAAACAGGAAATATTATCCGAATCTGGTTCGAAAAAAGGAATATTTTAAAAAATCGACCATCTAAACTTTAAAAAATTTTATGAAAATTATATCCATTTTTACATTATCTGCAAGCATTTATAATTTATTAAAAAAAATACATATTAAAAGAATACATTCGTAATCAAATGAAGGACAACTCTCTATCTAAAATACATCAATCATAAAATAAACTCATAAAATTTTTTAGCAGTGGTGAATTCGGAAAGTGGCCCGGGGGTCAGGCATTCCCGCGGAACAATGAGATCCCCCCCCCCTGAAATATCAGGCATTTTGTGTTTTAAATGATAAAAGAGTGCAGTCTTTACCCCACCCAAAATTCTTTATAACATCCACCTACACCCACAGAAATCTCCTCTCGAAAAAAATGTGTCTTAATTTAATATTTTTTTTTTAAACAATTTGCTATAAAGTAAAATTTTAGGCTGTGTCTATTCTTACGGCAGCCGTAAGAATATTATTCTTACGGCAGTCTGCTGCACATGCGCAGTCAAGACTGCCGTAACGACTGCCGGAGATTCTGAAGAACGAATCTCCTTTTGAATGAATCTTCTGTCCGGCAATTGACTGCCGTAACTTGTAAACAAAAAAATCAAAACAATAATAATAGTGAATTCTTTAAGAAAGTTTTTAGTGCTACAATTTTTTTTTTTTCATGGTTGTATGTTGTTTGACGAAGTTTGCTCTAGAAATAGGAAATGATTTCAAAGGACTTTGATGTTATCAAAGGACACAGATATTTTAAAAATCTAATTTTAATACAGATGCCAGCTGATACCACTTTTAGAAGCATATAATTATATTTATTGTGTGCTTTTGGGTGTGTATCTGCTAGTATTTAGGTGTGTGGATATTCCAAGCGCAAGCAGGTGAATCATGATGTTTTTATGCGATATGTTTGAAAGTTCTCCTAAAGTAAACTTTATGCAGGTAAGGAATGAAAAATATTATTTGCTTATTTATTTTGATCCCACAACTTCAATACTAATTTTTGTATTAATATTCACTGTAAATCTATTTCTTTTCTTTTTTTCTTTTCTTTTTTTTTCAAATTTAAACAGTTTAAAATTTTATAAAGATAGCAGTCATTGATAAGCCTAAAAATTGGCATTTTATACAATTATTATTCATTTCAATAATAATCTTAATATTCTGTACAAGTTTAATTATATTTTATTTTAATGTTGTTGTTTCAAATCTGTCAGTTTGTCCAGTCATTTTTGGGTTAGAAATATAATCCAACAGTACTTAATTATACATATTTATAAGTAGTCTTTATATATTATTTAATTAACTGTATGGCTAGTTTTTAAAATGCTTGCCTGTTTGATACCATGTTAGAATCTATATTTCATATCAAATGAATAATCTATTGATGCTGTTAGAAATCCCATATAATATGTCAGGTATATTCTAGTTAATAAAATATATATCTAAATTTTCAAACGTTTTGTTATCATACTCTGCAGTTAAAATAGTTGTATCTCCTAAATAATAGCTAATTTAACAAAGACCTTTTCAAAGCATTTTAACTAGGCTGTTTTTGCATATGAATTAAAAAGTATGACAATGTATTGTTAAATTTAAGTATTTCTTCCAAACCATTTTGTTCATAAATGTTAAAAATTTAATTATACTAATTTGCTATTTCTATATTCCATGCATTGCATTTCACCAGAATAGCAATATAGCTATTTTACACAGGTTTTGATCTGTGCACTTGACAACAAATCTAAGGGAAATTATACTGTCTTTTTTATGTAATGTAAACAAAGAGGAAATATTTCTTTCCACCATTGAACATTTGTTTTGTGTCCATCTATGAAAAAATTTACATCAACAGTATTTTTAATTACCCCTTATGAGTATTATTTATATACTATATTATTATTTATTTGTTCAGTTATAAGTATTTGTTATGTAAAAATTGTTTTTTTTTTTCATTTCATTTTCATTTGTTAGGATCATTAGGCCTAACTAAAATTACATATATAAAAATCATCAATTTGAATTTTTCTCCCTCAATGTATGAAAAAAAAATAATTTATCATATTTTTACTTGTTTATTAAACTATAAACACAATAAGAGAATTCTTTTTACAATAAATAAAAAACAAATCAATCTTGTAAGTTGTATGTAATGTTAACTGTTCATTTGTAAGTGATCCATATAATTATTTTCTTTAAAATTAATAGGGTTTAAAATATTCTAATTTTTTCAATAGTTGCCTCAGAGTGAAAGGTTTGAAATACACAATTTTCTTTTTCTAAAAATCTTTCAATTGTAAAAAAAAAAAGAAAAAGAAAAAAAAAAAACAATAATATAATTTTTGTATTAATAGAGCAAAACACCATTGTACTGTTGCATTTTAAACCTATATTGACAAAAGTGCTTGTTATTTTACTGTTTTCCTTCAAAATCTTTGTGAATTAAAAAATATTTCAAGAGTCTTTGATTATAAAATTATGGATGATGAAAATATTTGTTTTTTAAAGTTCAACATTTATATAAGGATTAATTTTAAAACAATTTAAATCAAAATTTCTTAATTACTCTGAAAGTTATTATAGTGCAGACATAGAGCATACAAAGAACTTTATAAATCTAATTACAGTAAAACTCCAGTTACCTGAAAAGCATGGAACCACAGTATTTTCGGTTAACCAGGGTTCCATAGGAATTTTCGAGTAACCAGGGTTCTGTAGGAATTTTTTAATAAACGGGAGGCATAGGTAAAACTTGTTTGATGAAAAGCTGTGAGTGCATTTTAGAATATCATTATAATAAAAAAATCTTGGTATCATAATATAAGAACTCTGAATGATAATCCAAAATTACAAGTCGTTCCAATAGCAAGGCGATAATTTATTAGTTAAAATCGAAGTTCAGTACCAATAGTGATGTGGAAAGAGTTTGCTTTTTAAACATTCGAAGAGAGAATTTCTTGCTTCAAAGAAAGAGAGATGCATGTGCAACACAGAGCCACGGAAATCAAAGACAAATCGCAAATTTTATAAGTAATGGATGAAGAGAGGCATGTTCCGGTAAAACAAAATTGTACATTGCAAACATAAATGAAATAATGCCCATTCTAAAGGCTATAAAAAATTAAGAAGTTGACTCAGTTTATTTATTTCATAAAGTTCATGCTTTTTAATACTATTTCTACCAGTGTCTATTAACACATTACAAAGTTTTGATTTTTACTTATTTTGCTTCTAATTTTTTAAGCTAATAAGTATTAAATAATTCTTTGATACATTTAAAAGGATTCAGAATTGTTTTGATCTAAAAGATACAAATAAAATAGCAATCATAAATCAAAACTAGCAGGGGTGACCGAGCTAAGTTCGGTCAAAATTAAATTTATATTCAACTTGATATAGTATTTTCACTGCATCATTCACTCCGTATTATTACTGTAAAACAAGTTATTACAAAAACAATCAATAAGAAAACTATGTTTGTATGCACATGTCCATAAATTTTACTTTATTTTAAAATTTACAACAAAAGGACATCGATCCAAATCACTTTTTTCGCTTGACTCTGGTTAATTTAACCATGCATCTCGAATCCTATTAAGAATGTATTAAAAAATTCATCACATTCTGAAAGACAACATTTTTTGTCAGGTATAGCCAAATTTGAAGACATTCTTTCATTTCGTACCAAATATGTGTTGTGGCTTTCGTAATCTTAATAGTCAATTTTTTGGCCAAATGTTGCCAATATTTTGTCAAATATCGTGAACTTATTGGTTGCTGTCATTTTCTCGTGACCCTGACAAATATTACCCAAAATGACTCACTAATCAAATTTGATCAAACATGTGACTTAGCTTAATGGTCTTCAGGTAATCAAAAACAGTAGAATATAAAATTGAATCAAAATCGTTTAAGCCATTTCTTAGATAAAATTAGCTTGACAGCATTCAGCAATGAAACGAAATGGCCCATTAATATAATTTTGTTTAACATGCGACTCAGTCCAATAATCTTCTTAAAAGACGTTTTGTTACAAAATTTAGGTAAAATTGATTGAATCGTTGTTACATATAATTAGAATAACCCTAACCCATTCTGACCCATTAATCGAATTTTCACGAGCATGTGTCCTGGTCTAATGGTTTTCTCTTGCCCAAAAACATCATAATACAAAATATAGTCAAAATGGTGCGAGCCATTTTTTACATAAAATTAGCATGACCCACAAATGACCCTTATAATCAAAATATCTCGAACATGTGACCTAGCTCATTTTTTTGTGTGTTGAAAAATGTTAGATACAAAATTTAGGTAAAATGGATTGAGCTGCTTTTTAGATATAATTAGTTTGACCCTGACCCATTAATCGAATTTTCGCAAACATCTGACCTAACCCAATGATTTTCTTGTGACTGAAAACGATAGAATACAAAATTTAGTCAAAATTGCACAAGACATTGTCTAGATAAAATTAGAATTACCTAAAAGTGACCCACTAATCGAAATTTCTCAAACACGTGACCTAGCCCAATGATTTTCTTATGCCCAAAACATGTTATACACAAAATTTCGTTAAAATCAATCCACTCGTTCTTTAGATATAGCTTGACCATGACCCACAAATGACACTTAAAATTGAAATCTCTCAAACATGTGACTTAGCCCATTAGTTTTCTTGTGTCTAAAAGTTGTTCATATAAAATTTCATTCAATCGATCCTGCTGTTCTTTAAATATAAACAGCTTGACCTGGACCCTTTATGACTCATTAATTGAAATTTCTCGAACATGTGACCCAGACCAATGTTTTTCTCGTGACAAAAAAAATATGTGGTATACAAAATTTCATTAAAATCAATCCACCTGTTCTTTAGTAATAGCTTGACATGATTCATCATGACCCACAAATTACCCCTATAATCGAAATCTATCAAACTTGTGACTTAACCCATTAATTTTCTCAAGTCAAAAAACTGTTATATACAGAATTTCATTAAAATCAATTAGGGCCATACCGAGTACTCGGTATTCAGCATACTCGGCCAATTTGCCGAGTACTCGGTATTCAGCCAAATTTTGGGCCGAGTACCGAGTAGTTGTAAGGATTTCATTTATAAGCATTTATTATCATTACAATGAGAAATTATTTGGAACAATACATTATCAATGAATAAATCAAAGTTTAAAGCACTAACATATTTAATTTCTTCTTGCAAGCTAGTTTTGGTTGCCATAGTATACAATCATCATCATATTTTGCACTGATGATGGTATGCTATGGCTACTGAAACTAGTTTGCAAGAAGAAATAAAATATTTTGGTGCTTTAAATGTTTTGATTGATTTATAACATTATTGAAGACAAAGGAATTTTAATAACTGATCTGTAAAAGTCATTTGAATATAAATGTATAATATTTGCAATTATTCAAAAAATATTTTATTTAATACATAAGAATGTGCCTACAAAATACGGAAAACTTAAAAAAAGACACAAATGCAAATTCTTCCCTCCAGTTAACTTCTTAATCCGCTTTTCATTGTATCACAATTAAAATGGCTGAAACTTTCTTTTTCCAAATTATGTTGTAATGTTTTAATTGGTAGTATTACTCCTAACATGGGGATCTATTCATTTGAGCTCATCAATGTTATGATTACTCTGAATAAAAGTAACAATTTCAGTACACTTCACAGTGATTGCTACTGAACTGTGGTTAAATTTATCTTACTTTCAGCACCATAAAAACAAAGAGGCTGTTTTAATTCATGCAACATTTTCAATATATTATATTTTGAGCTCCATCTTATGGTTTATTACAGTTAATTACTCTAATAATTAATCTTTTTGGATCCAGGCAAGGAAACTGAACTTTTTTCGAAATTTGAGCATGCAACTATATGGAATAGTCAAAATCCTCCTACAATGTTTTTAGCTTCTAAGATGTCTAAAACAGCCTGTTAGGCGATAAAACGGATTTTATTGTAGGTTGCATATTGTGAATAATGCAAGCTTACATCATTACTTTTAACAACAGTTATTTGAATTATTCAAAATTACAGCTACCAATAATTATTCTTGATATAGATTTCATTTGTAAATTGAAGAATCAGTTAATTTACATTGGTTGAATTTAAATTTTATGTATCACTTTTTTTCCATTTTTTAAAAGTAATGCTACTGTTTTACACTGTTTGAAATTTTAAAAATTATCTTTAAAGGGTGTATAATTAAATTTCAAATTAGTTAATTAGAAATTATTGAAAAGCTAACTAGAAAATATATGATTATATGTTAAAGAAGTATCTTTATTATATTTACACTGTTTGTTACTCTTAAAGCTCACTTTGTGTGCATTGAAAGCTCATTCGTATATACAACTACTCGGGCTTGGTAATTCAGTACTCGGCCGAGTAGTAAAAGGCTCGGTACTCGGCTTCTCGGCCAAAGTACTACTCAGTGCAGCCCTAAAATCAATCACGTCGTTGTTTAAATAGCTTGACCCAGACCCTTTATGACCCATTAAAATTTTTTCTCAAACATGTAACCTAGCCAAATGTTTTTCTCATGCCCAAAACCATAGAATGCAATTTTTAGTGAAAATTCCGTGAGAAAATCTATAGATAAAAATAGCATGACCCACAATGACCCACTAACCAAATTTTCTCGAACATGTTACCTAACCCAATGGTCTTCTTGTAATCCAAAATGATAAAATATAAAATTTGGTCAAAATCATAAGAGCCATTTTTTAGATAAAAATGTCTTCACCCATAATGACCCACTAATCGAAATTTTTTGAACATGTGACCCAGCCCAATAGTTTTCTCATGCCAAAAAACGATGCAAAGAGAAAATTGCGTCCAGGAGAAAGTTAGAATTTGGCACGCACTACCCCCAACTTTTTCTTGTGACAAGCGAGAAATTATGTTTAAATTTGGCGTCCCCTAAATTTACATGCCTGGGGTGCCATTTGCTCCCCCCCTCTCCTTTCATATGGCACTGTTTTGTATATCTATTTGCATCAAGCAATACTAGCAGAATCTGCATTTATTTGATAATAGAAGGTTGGTAAGTATGTAGAGTCAAATCCACTTAAGACATGCTTCAAAGGATTAGGCAAAAGTTGCATATTGAACGGGTTCACATATTAAATGTGATTTGCATAATGTTGCAGAAACAGAACTTATTTATGCATCTAATCATTTAAAAGACTTTCAGAGCTTTTGTTTATTGTTGAAAAATGTTTTTCATACCAGATCCTGATTATCACATGGGCAAATCGGGACTTAAATTCTGGGATACGGACTTTAAGGAGCCCCCTAATTCCATACATTAAATTATATAACATTTACTTTCTTTTTCCAACACTTCCATATGTTGAAATTATTACATTCATTTTAAAGTAATATAACAAATTGCTAAAGTTATTTAAAAAAGTTTTGTTTCATACTAAGAAAAAAAAGTGCACTTTTATTGATTAAAGTATTTAATTTAGAATTGATGGAACTATGAATTTTCATTTATGTCCAGAGTGCCAAAATATGTTTATATATTACACATAGACATATGAATGGCCATCAGTTCTATTTGAATAATGATTCAAAAGGGGTCCCCTAATTTATCTTTGCTCAATTGGTCTGCGGGGACTGTTTTACACATATTTAGATGAAACTTTAATTATTCCTGTTTAATTCATTGGGTTTTTATAAAACTAATTGAATTAAGTAAAAAAACATGGATTCAAATATGACTTAATTGTAGATTATAAAAAACATTACAATCAAAATAATTTTCCTGCCTGCTTAATTCAACCTTCTTTCTCTACTTAAGTAACACAAATCAGTGTTGAATTCAGAAACTTTTTACCAGGAGGAAATAAAACCAATGAAAATGGAAACTGTTTATGATTAAAACCTGTTTTAAAAAGAAAAATCATATTTTTGCCTTATAAATATCATGGAATTATAGAAGTTAAGATGAAAATTAACTAAAAAAATGTTTTTTTTTCTTTTTGATTTTGTTTTATAGGTTTTACTCTGGTATTTTGTGTAAAAGTCAGTAATTGTTTTCAGAATTTACTTTCAGTATACAGAAATTTGTGAAGTTTAGGAGTGGGGGATATTGTTAAATAGAAATAATTTTAAGTTCATGAAGTTTGTTTAATAAAATATGAATAAAACAAAAATATTGAAAAAATGTACTTTTTTTCGGGCAGGTTTTACTTATTATTATTTTTTAATGCAATGTAGCCAAATGAGAAAAGTTAAATTAAAAAAAAAACACATAATCGAGAGATATTAACAAAAACTAAAGTGTAGTGCACCCTTTTTTTTTTTGTTTGTTTTTGGTCAGTACTATTGCAAATTTGTAACTTTTAAAAAAATCTGCAATATTACTATGTATAATTTCTCTATGTATTACTATGTATAATTTCTCGTAAAAAAAGAAAAAATCACTTTATTAAAACTTTTGCATATTCTAAGGATTCATCTGAACATTTTCATGAAACTTGATTCACCTTCTCATTGTGCAGAAGACTTCCCCCTCCCCCCAATCTCCCATTCTCAATGCCAAAATGTCTTTGTGATGGTATAGCAGTAGTAAGTGTTTATCTAAGTGTGAAAAAAATTGTTTTGTTTAGCAGAAAGAATAGAAATGATTAAATAAAGAAATAACTTCACTTTCATACAATCTGCCGTTATAAATTCATACATTTATTGCAACAGAAACTCTCTGTTTGAAAGTTGTACAGGCACAAAATGATGATAAACTTTGTTATAGTGAATATATTTTTCACAATATAGAGATTAATTTACATCTGAATGGTGTCCAAAGTCAAGGTTCAGCAGAAAATTTCATTAAATAAGGAATTCGTTAAGAAAAGTTCCACTGTATATGGTGCTATATAATCAATGAAAAATGATTGCAAGTATGTGAATATTTGAAAATGTACTTGTTGATTATTTTTGTTTCAAGCAGATGAATGATTTTGTAAACTACTTTGCATAATTAATGCATGTCTTTGATTAAGATAAAAGGAATAGATGTTCTCAGTACTGTAAGTGTGTAATGATAATCATTCAGATTGGCCTCCCATCATCATATCGAGAGTTTATAAGGTCGTTATTTGGTATTAAGACAAGGGTTCTATCAGAGTACATTTGTTACTAATGACATAATGTGTCCATTGGTTCTGTATGTAAGTGTGTAATGTGATAACTCTTGATAGAAATGTCAAATTTGTTTCATTTTTTTCCAGGTTCATTCTGATAAGGTACTTCCCTGATTACTTTTTGGAGTTCATTGGTTAAGTATAAAAAGGGGGGGGGTAACAAAGGTCCAATCCTTCCCTTAATTTAAATAAATGATTTTTATCATGCAGAAATATTCGCTTTGCTTTATATTTTACATACCAGTTTATTCTGAAAAGGAGCTTATCTGATTAGATTTGAAGTTCATTAGTTTTGTACCTATAAAGCAGGACCAGTCCTCCCCACTAGCAGTTTATTATGTTAAGGATGATTAAATTTGGAGGTTCATTAGTTAAGTATATATAAAGGAAGACTAGTCCCTTTATACTTATAGACAGGGATTCTATCATAGTACATTTGTTACTAATGACATAATGTGTCCACTGGTTTTGTATGTACATATGTAAGCACGTAATGTGATAACACTTGATAGAACTATCAGATTTGCTTCTTTTTTTTTTCCAGGTTCATTCGGACAAGATTATCCCAGATTAAATTGAATAATACCTTGCATACAATATTTCAAGTGAAAATCAAATTTTTATTGCTTAAGAGGCGCAAATGCTGATGTAGTGAAAAGGTTTTAAAGTCAGTAGAACATAGGAAACCTTTTCGCTAGTTTGGCATTTGTGCCTCTCAAGTAATGAAAATTTGATTTTCATTTGAAATAGAAAATTTATTTATTGCATTTTTTTCTCATCTGAGTTCTCTAGCAATTCGGTTGCTAAGATGTCATTGAAGATGAAAGTATTTAATTGGTGCCAGAACATCAGCATTGCCAATTCACTTAAACAGCCTTTTATTTAAGAACCTACATACACAACTCGGACAGAGAAATTTGAATAAATAATCCTATGGGAGTGTTGTTTACAGATTTCTCGTTTGCAGATAATATTTATAAAAAAAATTTGGCCTGAACACACCTAAGGTCGATATGTTTTTTTGCAGTTTTGGTCAAAGTTATTTTATGTTGAGATAGTTCCATTTTTTGAACTGGTTACAACTTGTTCCAAAAGTGAAAATATCCACATATTAAGAAAAAAAAAAAAAAAAAAAAAAAAAAAAAAAAAAAAAACTGGAAATAAAATTGAAAAATTACTGATGCAATATAAAAGGTGTCAACTTCAAGTGTCTTATGCAGAAAAAAAAAATAATAAAATAAAAATAATGAAATGCAAGTGAAAAATCTGTAAATGCTCTTGTAGGATTTATATTGGATGTAGTAATATGGATGTAGTAAAGAGTTTGTGATGATATACACTGCATAAATTCTGGATTTTAAAAATTAGATGTTGTGAATACCCTCTGTTTTTAGTAAACTTATAAGCATATTATGTAGTGTATATTCATAGTGTTATGACTATGCTAGTGATCAGGGGTATACTCAGCTATATGTGATCAGGGGTCGGGAAATACATCATTTTACATGTACAGGCAAGTGGATTTTCTGACAAAGTGAGTAAATGTTTAGGATTTTGCAAAATTGAAGGATATATATATATATTACACTAGTTAGATATATTTTGTAACTTTTCAAGTTATCACAGTGTAAACATGTGCACTAAGTTTATCCTATACTCAACTTTCCTTTGTTATAAATACTATTTTTAAAATTTACAGAAAAAATATGAAAATGCATTGAGTAATTAATAATTTACGCAGTCACTTGCATTTTTTAATAACAATTTTCAACTGCATGTTGCATCATACAGGATGGTAAGTTTTTCTTAAAATTTCGCTTTTGCATACCTATTAGTGATTATAAACCGAAGAAAATAATGTATAGGTAGTAGAACTTTAAATAAAAAAAGTCCAGGCAAAATATTAATAAGAAGCAAAAAGTAGCAATTCAACTCACAATTTAGGTATACTGGTCAGTGTTTTCAACAAAATTCACTTTTTTCCTGCAATCCTTTGACATTTTTTTTTTTTTTTTTTTTTTTTGTAAGCCTTTGACAAAATTTCTGTTTTACATCCTTTAATGAAATTTGCATTTTTTCTGCAATCTTTTGATAAAATTGTTTTTATTATTATTTTATATTTTGTAAACTATTTATGAGATTTTTTTTTTCAGAGAATATTTGCCAAAAAAAAAAAAAAAAATGTCTAAATATTGAGACAGATTATTTAAAATTTTTGAAAACTAATACTTTACACTTTCAGAAAATTAAAAACAGAATTATCCTTACACAGTTAATCTAAATTTGTCATCTTAAATACTGTTAATTGTCTAGTACAAGGTGATCGAAAAGGCACACAACACCAGAGATATAGTGTATATATTAAAGTACAAATGATTCAAATTACAAACATAATCTAGATTGAAAGTAACAATACTGATCAAAATTAAATATTGTTGCAGAAGACAATGACAATGTGACCCTTTCTCTTGAGTATTTTTGGGTCTCTATGTTTGAGGAGTTCATTGGATAAGTCTAAGAGGGGGATGGGGGGCTAACTTCCCACCCTTAATTTAGATAAATGGGTTTTTCATGCAGATTTCGTTTAAATTTTAAATATAGGATCATTCTGTTGAGGCACCTTCATGATTAGTATTGAGTGCTCATTGGATAAGAATAAAGAGGGGGAACAAATAGCTAATTCTCCATCCTTACTGTATTTACTTGCGTATAATGTACAATTTTTCTCTCCAAATTATCCCTTTCCGGCACGGGCAAATTTTGTAGTAAAATGACTAATTATCGATTGCCACCGGAATTTGCAAACGACTTTCTTAGATATTTTGAATTCCTTAATTTTAACTTTCCTTGTAAAAGTAAAGTTTTACTAAAATATTATTGGTGCCACTTGCAAGTTTGGAATTAAAATTAGGTATCCCGAACCGGGCACAGTGTGCCGGAAAGGGTTATAGGGCAAAAACACTGAGTGCGCATTATACACGGAATATTTTTTATTGCTTTACGTGCTCACAAGATATATCTATGAATCAAGAAATGTATTCATAGAATAAATTAAAACTGGAATCTTACTGAATAGAAGTATTTCTGCATTTTTATTTCGCTCCTTGCGCTTTTTTATACCAAAGCGGTAGTAACATTATTTAAACACTACTTAGCAATCCTCATTGCAGCTACTGCTTTTTATGTAACAATAACAGCAAAAATTCATGTAATATATACAGATTTGCACTATAAATAAAAAAAATCTGTAAGGTTAAAAATTTCTTAAATTTTTTTTAGGAAACTGGGAAGCCTAGAACTTTTTATATAACTACGACCCAAGTAACAGATAAAATTTTAGTAAGATTAGTACAATTTTACTAGATTCATTTGTAGAGCAACAGATTTCTATAGTCTCACAAAAACTAGTTTTGTAAATTTCTCTCTTGCTTTTTTTTTTAAATTTATTTATTTATTTATTTATTTTTTGTAGCACAGTGTAAAGATAAAATTTTAGCAAGAATACAGATTTCTGCGACTTTACATTTATAGAATTAAATTAACCACTTAACCGGCGACGGGTATGGGGAAACAGTGCTTTAACCCCCGATTTATCTCGGGGCAGCCGTTGAAGTGGTTAAAAAAAAAAAGAACAATGTAGACGTTTTTATGTATTTCGTTTGCAAGTGATGTCACCATATCATGGCACTCACTCCCTACACAAAGTCTAAAAAACGAATTTAGACTTCTTTTCTAGCCTGATTGATATTTGTTTTGAATTTCCAATGATTAGTTTTGGAAGTTCACTAGACAAGTGTAATAAAAAGGAGAAAGGCTACCTCCCCCTGGCCTTATTTTAGATAAATGGGTTTTTTATGCAGAACTATCAATTTCTTACAAATTTTGGATACTGGAACATTTTGACGAGGCGCCTCTGTGATTAATATTGGGTATTCATTGGAAAAGTAGAAAATAACATCCCCCCCCCCTAAATTTAGGTTAATGGGTTTTTCATGCAGAATTTACCAATTTGCTTTAAATTTTGTGTATAGGTTCATTCTGATAAAACGCTTCTCTGATTTGTTTTGGGAATGCATTGGATAAGTATGCATGGAGGACTACCTTTCTTAATTCAGGTAAATGATTTTTCATGTTTAATTAACCAATTTGTTTAAATTTTTGGATTCAGGTTCATAGTTATTAGATGCTTCCCTGATTAATTGTGCAGTTCTTTTGTTAAGTATAAAGGAGGGAGGGGTTCGGACAATTACCCCTCCCCCTTTAAATTAGTCAAATGGGTTTTTTTGTTTTTCAAACAGTGTTATTCCTTGAAAATATAAGGTTTTAATAAACAATTAGTATGCGTAGCCTGCAAGCTCAATGCGGCCAGTTTAACTGGGCATTGTTTTTGGTTTTATTAACATTAACACTATTTTTTGTTTTTATTAACATATGTCCTAGAGTTTGAAAAAAAGACAATCTATGGAGTAACAAGATTATGGAACAGGTGCAATGTGGTTTGTGGTCTAGATTTTGTTTATGTTTTTACCAGACCAAACCTCCATTTGTAAAATTGATCAAAGTTGAAAGTCTGATGTCATCTCAATTGCTAATATAGTGATGAATTATACAATTTTTATTTTCTACACATTGACTTTGAGATAAATAAAGGAACAAACATTCAAAAAGACTAAATTAATCAATCAGTTTGTTTCCGATTTACACATTGGAATCCAGTTGTGAGCAATATCTTAAACTAAAAGAAAAATATTTGAAGGGAATTAAATATAAAATTTAAGTGTATTCTCAAAATGAGAAAAAAATATAATTAAATGCATGAGTTACAGCAAATACATTTTATTTTATAAACAGTCTGTGAACATGTGCATATATAGATTGTTTTGCATATTTCAATAAACATTCCTCCCTCAAATAATGTTTAAGGTTAGCCAACACTAATTTTATCTTATTGATATTTAATAAGGAGTGTAATGTGGGTATACAGCATATACTTAATGTATTTTTTTTCTATAGAAGCATTGTATACTCCATATTTCTCAAATAAAGCTATAGCACGTTATTTAGGCACGGCGTTCATGACTTTAGAATAAGCCTTTTTTTAAGACTACAATACTGTATTATTATTATATAGCTTATTATATTTTATCTGCTTATTATCATTTTATTACTACTAAAGGTGAATTACAATAGGTATACTTATTATTTTTTTCGCGTGGAAGACGAAGTTGTTGGTCTATAGAAATATGAATAACAATATGCATGTGTTCACAAACTATTTATTAAATAAAATATACTTACGATAATCCACGCATTTTTTATATTATTTTCTCATTTTGTAAATGCCACACGTGACTGCAAAGTGCGCGAATCAGAGATGTAAAATTTAATAAATTTAGTCTCTAAGCTGTAGTTCTTCTTAAAATCTGAAAAAAAGTGGAATTAAAGTTGGTGAATTATTCCTTCTCAACTTTTTTTTGTTTTATTTTGTTTTGTTTAATCAAAACAATCATCAAAATTACGCATTCAGCGATAATAAGCCACCACGTTGTTGCTCATTGTCACATATGAGTCGCTCATTTTCCCTGATTCATTCTCATCAAGAATCTCCGGCAATCGTTTACGGCAGTCCTCGACTGCGCATGTGCAATAGACTGCCGTAAGATTAATATTCTTACGGCTGCCGTGAAAATAGACACTTCGAAAATTTTATTTCTCTCTCTTCAACTTTTTTTTCTATATTGCATCAGATAAAGGCAGTTGAAAATATTTCCCTAACCAGTTTTACTTTCTTTTAGCAAAAGATACAAACATAATATCTGCTTTGTTTGATCGTTCGATCTTCCCTCAATACGGAAATCGGCACAAGCTTATCATAAATTCAATTAATCTTCCCAGAAATATCCTGCTGAACGCCCCTTTTTCCATAAATTCAATTAATCTTTCCAGAAATAACCAGCAGAACGCCCCTTTTTCTCTGCCCCTCCCACTCTTTTCATTCATTCGGTATCTTCCTAATTACACGTGAAATGCACATCTACATTGCCTCCACTTTTTCCAAAATCCCCAACCCCAATACCAAGACATTTGTTTTTTGATAAAAAGCCCAGCGCGGATTCGAAGAGTCGAAATTTAATACCGAGTCGAAAGAGTGGTTTTCAAGGAGTCGAAGAATCGAAGAGTCGACCACCCAATCTTCAACTCTCGACTCTCCAAGTCCGACACTCTGTTAAACTGGTCCAACCACTCTTTGAGTGAGTTGACTTTTCGACTCTTCGACTCCGAATCCCAAACTGAGTTGAAATTAAAGTTCGACTCTTTTGAGTCGACTCCGTTAGCCAGATAGGAGTCGATAGTTCGATTCACTTGTAAGGAGTCGAGATTTAGAGTCGACTCCTCGACTCCTCGGCCAACTCTAGTCCAGAGAGTATAAGCTCAATGTAGAGAGGGCTCTTAAGGAGAGCTTCCACTAGGGTTGGGCATTTCGATTCATCTTGATGAGTCGACTCTGACTCGATTCACTTGGTTAATGAGTCGAGATAGTGAGTCGACTCCCGACTCACTTAAGATTGGTTGGTTGGTTGTAAAAATGATGCAATTTTATGTCTTCTATCACTTATATCGCACAAAAGAGAATTTTTAAATGTATGCTCGAATTATTTTGCTTTAGTTTTTAGATAAAAGATATATTTTTGTGGTAAGAGCCGAAATTTTCAGTCCTGTACCGGCCCAGAACGTATAAAAAATAATGACCTGGTTGGTAAAAAACATAAATGTTCGGCCAACTTGCTTCGTACAGAACAGTTATTAACCCGACAAGAAAAAAGTTAAAATCTTCTTCTTAGCCTGATCCAGCATAGTTAAAATTGTAGAAAACATGGATTTTTCCGTTTGAGAAGTTCTAATCAAAAATTAATATTTAAAATTTTTTTTATGTTTATAATCTTTATTTTTAAAGAAGAACCCTATGCTATGATATTCATTTTTTAATTAATGTTAATTTGTATGTAAATGTTTCAGTTGATATTAATATTGTTAATCCCCATATTATGTGCTACTCTACGCATTAGAGGCTTAAAAATCTGAAAAATGCTACAAAGTAAAATCTTCCAAGACGGAATAACATTAAATAAAAATTCGCTATAGACGAGTTACCTACCAATCGCTACGAGGAAAAAATGGTTAGACCCGAACCAGTCTTTTAGTAAAAAGTAAGTCTCGAGCTCGGCTTGGGAGAATGCAATGACAAGGCCCAATCCGAGGCTTGTAAAATAAAGTAAGGCCGAGTGCCGCTAAAAATAGGCCGGAGCTTCGAGCCAGGATCCGGCAATCGCAGCGTTTAAAATTATTTAGACTGTTTTCTTTCCTTTTTTTCTTTTCTTTTTTTTTTTGAGGGGGAGGAGAAGGTTCTTTACTTAAAAATTTAAAACGGATACTTTAAGTTCATTATGTTTTTATATTTATAAATTATTAGTTGTTCACAAATATCCCCCCCCCCCCCAAAAAAAAGAGAAATATTAGAGAAATTAGAGATTATTAGAGAATATTAGAGAAATTAAACAAATTAAGTTAATTGATTTTATTAATTTTTTTCTAATATGTGTGCGTTTACATATATGTCGTGTTGGTTATGTTGGAAATATATCGTATCATCGAATTAAAAAGAAATTAGTTTACGTTTAGATTCTGTAGAAAATATAATGCAAAAAATATATCTCCCCCCTCCCCGGTCTAGTCTATTTCTGAATTTATTAAAACTAAAATTATGAAAAAAAGGGGACAACAGTAGTTTATTCGAATTTTGTTGGAAAATAATAGAGATTATCCTGAGTCTCATTGTTTTGTAGAAAATTGCATTTTTCGTTTCACATAAGCTTTATATTGCAGGGCTCAATGTCAGCATGTTTTAATGTACAATTATAAAATTGATAGCCTGACTATTGAGAGGATTTCGAATCAAATAACGTTTTCCATTTGTTTAATAAATGGACTGCTAATCAAACTAAATACGAAAAAGAAAAAAACGGAGCTGTTGTAGTGTGTTTGAAGAGGTGAAGCGATATTAGAAAATTTAAGATTCAATTCTAGAAAAAAAATTCAGCATTGACATAATTTCTGATACATTTTTATTTGGAACTTTAAAAATTGACAGGCAGCTATAGAGGAGATGAAAAATCAAAGAGCATTTCCATTTTTTGATAAATACATTTCATATGAAGAAAAAATGTATTCTTGTCATGAAACGACAGTTTTTTCTCTTTTCCCTTGCAATATAAACTTCAATTTTAAGAGTAATTTTCTAATGTATTTTGCCAAAAATTGGAAAGCGCCAATCAGTTACATAATTTCTGAATAAGAAAACTTTTCAATTTAACGAGTTTTTTTTTTTTTTTTTTTCCAACTAAAAATGAATTCAGAAATGTGTAAGAAAGTAGCTTTTTTGAATTTAAGAACAGATTTAATAAATTCAGAGAAATATTTTCAGAAATCTATTTTATATTATACAGCTTTAAAAGCTACGACATTTTTAACCCTCTTTTTTTCCTTTTATTCCAAATTACATTTTTTTTTTTTTTTTTTTTTTTTTTTTTTTTTTACGAATGTTGAAGAGTCTAAAAATCTTAGTAAACGATATCATTGCTGTTGCTATTGTATATTTTCTGTCTTGCGAATACATACTAAACTAAAATATTGCTCCTGAATGTGAATAAAATATTCTTAAGAAAATTATTGTATGCTAAGAAAAATCAGATTTTTTTTTTGTAGAAATTGAGCCGGGCCGGGTAAGTTTATTTATTTATTTATTTGTACGGGTCGGGACCGGTTAGACCTTTTTATTTTACATCAACCTAGGGTAGCTTTCGCTGGTACGGGGCCGGGTTGGACCTGTGAGCTCATCTAAATGAATTATGAATATCTGCAAGTTTTCTGTAATTTCAATAAATGTCATTTATAAATCTATCAAACATTTTCAGTGTCTGGGACATAATTTACCCCTTATGCGATTATAAAAAAACGGAGGGGAGACTAATATTTTTTATATTTTTTTCCCTGATATTTATAGTTTTTATAATTTACTTCCTTTCGAAATTATATTTATAAAATCATGGCAATATACTGAATAACTGCCATGTTTTATGTTTTTTTTCTACCATTATTTTTTTTTATGTATTTTAAAATAATCGGAAACATAGGAAAACAAGCAATTTCCCTTCATAAAAAATAACTGTAAAAAAAGCATAAAATTTGGCAGCTATGACACTGTGATCCCCTCTCCTCCCGATTGATACACAAAACTTATTTGCTCTACCAAAAAATAAATAAATAAACACATAAAAAATAAAATAAAATAAACAGGAAATATTCCCCGAATCTGGTTTGAAAGAAGGAATATTTAAAAAAAAATCGACTATCTAAACTTAAAAAAATTATATGTAAATTATATCCATTTTTACATTACCTGCAAACATTTATAATTTATTAAAAAAATTATACATATATATATAGTAAAATAATGTATTCGTATTCAAATGAAGGACAACACTTTATCTAAAATACATCAATCATAAAATAAACTCACAGCAATTTTTAGCAGTGGCGAATTCGGAAAGTGGCCCGGGGGTCAGGCATTCCCGCGGAACAATGAGATTCCCCCCCCCCCCGAAATATTAGGCATTTCGTATTTTAAATGGTAAAAGAAATCCAATCTCCAACCCCACGCAGAATTCTGTGTAACATCCATCCACAGCCACAGAAATCTCCTCTCGAAAAAAAATGTGTCTTAATTTAACAATGTTTTTTAAACAACTTGCTATTAGAGTAGAATTTTATTTCTCTCTCTTCAACTTTTTTTTTCTATATTGCATCGGATAAAGGCAGTTGAAAATATTTCCCTAACCACTCCTACTTTCTTTTAGCAAAAAATACAAACATAATATCTGCTTTGTTTGATCGTCTTTCCCCTATACGGAAATCAGCACAAGCTTATCATATATTCAATTAATCAACCCACAAATATCCTGCTGAACGCCCCTTTTTTCCATAAATTCAATTAATCTTTCCAGAAATAACCAGCAGAACGCCCTTTTTTCTCTGCTCCTCCCACTCTTTTTATTCATTCGGTATCTTCCTAATTACACGTGAAATGCACATCTACACTGCCTCCGCTTTTCCCAAAATCCCCTACCGCAATATAAAGTCAAACCAAGACATTTGTTTTTTGCTAAAAATCCCAGCACGGATTCAAAGAGTCGAAATCTGATACCGAGTCGAAAGAGTGGTTTTCAAAGAGTCGAAGAGTCGACCACCCAATCTTCAACTCTCGACTCTCCAAGTCCGACACTCTGTTAAACTGGTCCAACCACTCTTTGAGTGAGTGAGTTGACTTTTCGACTCTTCGACTCCGAATCCCAAACTGAGTTGAAATGAAAATTCGACTCTTTTGAGTCTACTCCGTTAACTAGACAGGTGTCGACAGTTCGATTCACTTGGAAGGAGTCGAGATTTAGAGTCGACTCTTCGACTCCTCGGCCAACTCTATTCCGCAGCCGAACAGAATTAAAAGATCACGTGCAATTCATAAGTCGAATCGGTTTTTAGGCTAATTCCGTGGGTCTAAAAATTGAGCGTTTCAATTCAATTAGGTTTAATTGATTTACTCTTATTAAGTGTCGATTCACGGTTGGTTGGTTCGAATATTACGTAATTGTGTATCTCGTATCACGTGCATCGCGCAGAAGAGATTTTTTGGGTGTATGCTCGAATCATTTTGCTTTTGTTTTTATATAGAAGGGAATAGTTTTTTTTAGGGTTTCGTTCATCTGACGAAACTCTAAAAAGCCCTATTCGTCTCTGTCTTCTGTTTGTCCGTCTGTCACAGAATCCGTACACAAAAACTGTATAAGTCTGCGATTTAAAATTTTGTGTATTTACAGCTAAATACCTCGTGTCACACGCCAAATCATAAAATTAAAGTCTATTAATTTAATTAAGTCAATTCTATCAGAGTCATCCGTTCATTTTTGCAATTTACATTGTAAAAGATAGCCTTAGTTTAAACATTTTGCTTGTAGACATTATCAATTGTAGGTTAGTCGTATTGCTAAAGAACAGAAGATTGTTATTTCGATCCCAGGTGTTCTAAATTGAAATTTTCATATTACGCTGGATTTAATTAAAATACATTTCGTATTTTTTGCCATTTTCAGGGATTGTATTACTAGGATTCATTCATCTGACATTCATAATATTTTTAGAATTCAATTTTCTTTCTGTTTTAAAACTATTATGATTTATTAATGATTCAGTATGTTAAATTTCGTTTGAGCATTTTTTTTTGTTTGTTTGTAGAAATTTGAAATTTTATTTATTCTTCGCTAATATTTTTTTCTTTTGGATTTTCGTAAAATTTTGAATTTTTCGATTTAATTTAAATAGTACGATTTGAACATTTTTAATTTGATTAAAATAAATAACTTTACTATAATATTAAAGTTACTACTACTTTAATATTAAAGTAGAATGCTAATTCTCTCTCTTCTAATTTTTTTTTTTTTTTTTTTTTTTTTTTTTTTTTTTTTTTTTTTTATTGCATCAGATTAAAACAGTTCAAAATATTAACCTAACCAGTCATTTTTCATTTTTTGCTCAAAAGTACAAAGATAATATCTGCTGTATTCCAGCACAAGCATATCATAAATTCAATTAATTTTTTGAGAAATACCTTTCTGCTCTGCCCCCTTGTCCCTGTCACTCCCTCTTTTTTCTTTCATTCGGTCATCTTCCTAATCCTACTTGAAATCCACATCTACTCGGCTTCCTCCTTTCTCAAAATCCCCAAACCTAATATACAGTCGGCCAAGGCCGTATCCAGTAAGATATTTCGGAAGGGGATTTAGGACCATGAAATTTTAATCTTCACTTATTTTAGATTTATTTAATTATTATTATTATTATTATTATTATTATTATTATTATTATTATTATTATTATTATTATTTTATTTATTTATTTATTTTTTGCTAATTGAATAGAGCTGAATGTTCAGAATTTTAATCAAGTTTTATTATGAATTCAGATAATTCAATTTATTATAATTATAAAAGAAACTTTACGCTTTTTTCATTATAAATAAAATTATAAACTTATTTAGACACTTCTTCGGTGACGTACAGAAATTTGTGTAAAACCAAACTACCGTTTGACATTTTTGACGTATATTTTTAAATATTTTATTGCCAAAAATGCCTTCGCGTTAGCATTTACATAAAATTTTTCAGAAATTTGGGCTTGACAAGCCTGATTGTTGTGATCATCTTTTTTTCAACAGCATTGATATTGTGTTTTTACAAAGTCTCATTCTAAAAAAAAAAAAAAAATCGAATAAACTTTACAAATTTAATCGAAATAGCATTTATTTTTTTCAACTTACTATCAGAATCTTACAATAAAATGGTATTTTAGCGTTGAATTTTGATATTTGAATTGCGACTGTAGTTGATATTCGAGTTTTATCCGTGGATTGGTAGTTGCTGGCATATTTATTGTAATACGCAAAAAATTTTCGAAGGGGGATCAAACCTCGATGATCTCCCCATTGGCTACGGCCTTGCGGTCGGCTCTCGTTAATTCGAACTCGTCGGGACTACAAGAAATGGTCGAATTATCCAGAGTTCAAACTATGGAAAGTACGAGAAGAAAATACGTTTTAAAGGGTATTATTACAAAGAGTTTAATGTTATAGTATTATTTTTATATATTTCGGCTGTTTTTAAGGAGAGTATGACATAATATTAAATTAAAAGATAAACATAAACGAATAAAGATATACATAAACTAATTAAAGGATTAGGAACAAGCACAAACGAAGATGGGTTGGAGGTATCGCTGATAGACAGACGGGTCACAAAAGAAAGGGTATCGAATGCGTGGAACTATATGTATACTTGTTCAGAACAATTCATACCAAAATAAAAGAAAGAAAGTTATTTCAAGGACCTGAAGTCCGTGAGAAAGTAAGGAAAAATGAAAAATCGGAATCTCGTTAAATCGAATTAAATGAAGTCAAGAGAAAATGAGTTTGAATAAATGAAAATTTTTAACGTTATTCTGTTATTGAAAATGTCTAAATTTATGTTTAGTCCGAATTAAGCGAAGATTCGGTTTATCCGATTTCGAATTAACGAAACTCGAATGTAGTATCAAACTAAGGCGTTCGTTCTTTGCTAAACAAACCAGCGCAGAATTGGAATCTGACATTGGTAGAAAGCAGGAGATATAGGACATTTTTAATAGATTTCGGAGTATTATGGAAGCCTGTTACGACAAGCTTTTTTCACACAGAAAATTCCAGTAATTTTTTTCTGCAAAGATCAATAATTTTTTACCTTAAAAAATAATTTTATAAAATGATCTAAAAATCTATAGAGATTTGTTGGTATGTTAATTTTTTTTTAATTAATTTATATGCATAGAGATTGCAATATAAAAAAATTCTGTTGAAGTATTTTATATTAAAATCTATAAATGTTTCTAAATAAAAGCCTTATACGGAAACTGCAACTGTGAAAGTGCTCTAGAATGATTTGTATATTAAAAAAAATAATGTGAAGACTGCAACAATGTTAAAAAGTAACAGACTTTATGTAAAAAAAGGAATATTTTTTATACATAATAATATTTTAACGCGGAAAAAATTAATATTATGTAATTTTTCAATAATTACTTGTTTATTAAAAAAAAAAATAATGCTACGGTAAAAATAAGCTCAAACGATTTATTTATATATATGTTAACCTGTACGTAACGTATCTTTTTTTTTTTTTTTTTTTTTTTTTTTTTTTTTTTGAGATATGTACGCATATTTATAAATTTTTAAAAAGCTTGTTTTTTTTTGTTTTTTTTTTTTTTAAGCAATATTAAAAAAAAAAAAAAAAAAAAAAAAAAAAAAAAAAAAAAAAACGAGTTATATATTCTTTTTTTTTGTAATTTTGTATTACAGTTCAGAACCATTTATCCGGAATGGTTGGGGTCAGTTGTATTCCGGATAACTGGTTTTTCTGATTGACTGGTTGGGAATTAAAGCAATATCTATTTGATAATGATTAGTTTATTTAAAATATATGTGGTTGTGGTATTACTTCTATATTTTAAGTTAATTATTGATTACTTGAACTAAGAATCAGATGCAAGTAAGATCAAATGTTAGTTTGAAAGAAGGTAATTTATTGGAATTTCTTAGGAACAAAAAAATTTCTTTTTTCTGCATAAAAATGAAAACATCTATAATGTAACTATATATGCTTCTATTTCAAATACTAGATGCTGTTAACAACTATAATATTGTTTCAAGCAATGTATATGCCAAATTGGAAGTGTATATTCTTACACGCTTTGAGAAAATTCTTACTGAATTTGTAAGAAATTTAATGATAAAAAATGATACTTTGTAAAAGAACGTTGGGGGGGGGGGGGGATAGATAATAATTAATGGAGTATGAGAGAATTAAGGCTGCTAAGTCATTCAGTGGCTGATTTCTGCGGCGCGTTTCAAGCATTCCTAAGCTCAAAATTTCTCCTCGGGCAAATAATATTTTTAATTTCTTTTTTTAGTGTTCTGTTCTTAAAGCATGTCTCTTTTTTTCTTAATTGACAAAATATTTTTTTTAAACCGCTCAGTTTAATATTTTATGTTTAAAAAACTGATAATCTGGAAGTACAATTTTTACATTTCATATAAAATTATACAATTATTTATGCATAGATTTTAGAGATTTTTGATAACTGAGAAAAAAAGCGACATCTTTAAAAAGAAAAAACTGAAAAAGGAAATTAAAAATATTTATTTCTTTAGGAGATATTTTGAATCAAATGTCCATAGACAAATGTCCACTAAGAATCAAATGTCCACTAAGAATCAAAAGTTTGAATCAAATGTCCACTAAAGAGATAAATTCGGACGCTGAGTAACCAGCACCCTTGAACTACAGTTTTGTCAGACATTTTTCTCCCACTAGCAAAAGAACCTACTCCTGTGCACTATGTACAACGAATTTCTTTAACTAATATCTAAGGAATTCTTCAAAGATGCGGACTCAATAGAAACTCCTTCTTAGCTGTTTAAAATTATGGTTTCTTGCAATTTTAATGTTTTAGACTGTTTTCTATTCATTTTTATGCCACCCGAGTTTCAAAAGAATCCAATTAAATTCAGTTTTATGTGTGGAACATTGCGGAGTGTCAATAAATATTTCTATATAGCTTTATAAAATTTGTTAAAAAGATTCTTAAAAAATCTAGCTGCTTTTGGTCAATTGAAGTTTTGGAAAAATTGCAATTCACTCCTCAGAAAACACAGGTCTCCGACTTTAAAAATCTGTTCAACAGTATAACTATTGATAACTTTTATAATATTTTGTTAATTTTTTCCATTTTGCTTAAACAATGAATTATATATTAATAGAGAATTGTTTTTGAGTACATATATATATATATTTATATATAGGATATTGCAAAATATAAAATCTTTAAGAAATTAATTCTGCTAATTTTATATTTATTTATAGATATGACTTTAACAAAAAAATAATTTTAAGCAAGTGTAGTATTATTGCATTTTAATAAATTTCCACCGAATTATTTAAAGATAGTTTTTTATGATTTTATAAAAATCGTTATTTAAAACTGAATTTACATTTATTTAAAAAAAAATACTAATTACATTTTATTTAACATGATTATCATTTTATTTGCTTTCATTTAATCGTAATTAAAATTTAATTCAATTATTTAATTGAGAATAAAAAATTACAAAGCATCTGATAACAAAAATCATCTAGTTTTGATATGAATATTTTATAAGACTTTAAAAAAAATTCTTTTATGATATCTATCTATTACTCTTCTAAATTATTTTTCTAATATAAAAATATTACAAATGTAAGTTTATGAGTTATAACATTTTAATAAATGATCATTTGATTATTAATCTGTATAAAATAAAATTCAAACGTTATTATATATATGTTTGATTAATACGCACTTCTGATTAATATTCGTTATTAATTCAATAATTGTGAAATCACCAGGAAAAACACAACTTCTGGCATATAACCCCGCCCTCCACGATGCACAGTGTGGAGAAAGGGGTAGAGCGATAGAAAAGAGAGTAAAAAAAAAAAAAAAAAAACAGAGAGAGAGAGAGAGAGAGAGAGAGAGAGGGGGGGCACAGATTGAGAGCACCAAAATGCTACATTAATTACTGAGTGATAAATTCATTAACGATACAAGGAAAAATCAATTAAAAGATCCAGATAAATGTGGGTATAATTGAAATTTTTAACGCTAAATGAATTTTTTAATTGCAAAGAAATTTGTAAAAATTGTGTAGGATCACGGCCAAACTTACAAAGTCCCTTGTAAACAAAGAGGAAATCCGACGTTGACCCTGGTTGAAAAATTAAAATGAAATGAACAATTTTTTTCATATCCGAAGTTTTTCTATTAAGAGGTTTAAAATAAATACACTCAGAGCGGAAAAAACGTATTGTCATTTTTATTTGTAATAATTGCTTGTTGAGTCACTCAATCCATACTCTGTATTGATGAACTTTTTTAACAGACATTGAATGCCAACAAAGCTATTGAATACTTAAGCTCAGTCACTACGTGTTGAATATCTTAGCGCACTTCAGCGCCACAGCGGCTGGTAGGCGAAACAGATTGCGCTGCAGGGAAACCACCCACCAGTTCCTCTTACCGTTTGTATCGGTGTTTTGTTTTCGCACTCTCTTTAAAAGGTTGCTAAATTATTGATACGTCAAAGCTAAAACTTTTACGAAAATAAAATAATTGGAATTAAAAAAGAATTTCGCACATATTTTAACAAAAATCAGATAATTCAACAAAAATATTTTATTGCTGTATTTCATGATATACTTTTTTTTTTTTAATTATTTTTAATCGGAATAATGGTTAATCTTATGAAAATGTTCAATTTAAGACATTCATCTGCAGAATTTCAAAATGAATTTTAAGTTGCTTTTATAATAGCGATTTAGTATTTTAAAATATAGTGACATAAATATTTGTTTAGTATCAAATAAATTCATTTGAAGATTTTATGTACATACAGGATAACAAAAGGGAAAAACTATACATAGACGCATATATATATCGATGTTATTTTGTGGGGTGGGTGGAATAAGGGATTAAAAACTAAGAAATTAAAATTTTTTCATTATTTTTATCTAAATCAGCCATGTATAAAATTTTTTATTTAGCATACTTTTAGTACCATGATGAAATTGCAAAAAGTTATATATATTGAAATTGTTAAATTAAACTTGTTAAGTTGAAAAACTGAAAGCTTCATTTATTCAACATTTTTCTAAGTATAACTTTTTGCAATTTCATCATGGTACTAAAAGTATGCTAAATTAAAAATTTTATACATGGCTGATTTAGATAAAAAAAAAAATAATGAAAAAATTTTAATTTCTTAGTTTTTAATCCCTTACTCCACCCCCCCCCTTCCAAAATAACATAGATATATATATGTGTCTATGTATAGTTTTTCCCTTTTCTTATCCTGTATGTACATAAAATCTTCAAATGAATTTATTTGATACTAAGCAAATATTTATATCACTATATTTTAAAATACTAAATCGCTATTAAAAAAGCAACTTAAAATTTTGAAATTCTGCAGATAAATGTCTTAAATTGAACATTTTCATAAGATTAACCATTATTCAGATTAAAAATAATAATAAAAAAAAGTACATCATGAAATACAGCAATAAAATATTTTTGTTGAATTATCTGATTTTTGTTAAAATATGTACAAAATTCTTTTTTAATTCCAATTATTTTATTTTCGTAAAAGTTTTAGCTTTGACGTATCAATAATTTAGCAACCTTTTAAAGAGAGTGCGAAAACATTGTATAAATCAATCGCAATTTTTTTTTTTATTTCCAATTATTTTATTTTTGTAAAAGATTTAGCTTTGGTGTATCAGTAATTTAGCAACCTTTTAATAATTCTTCCTTATTAGGATGAGCAAAGCGAATACTCTACTAGGCCACTCAAATTACATTTTGTCGTACACTTTACAATAAAACTATTCAATATTTTAACTTCAAATTAAACACAAAAATAAATTATGATCCGTAGATTTGCACAATATTTTTTTTACAGTAAAACGTTAAAAAAAAAATTATTTTAATTAATTTATTTTACATGCATTTCCAATACGGACACATTTTAGCAAATAAATAAAAAATGAAACGCGTAATTTTCAGAAAAAAAATATATAAATCATGGAGTAAGTAATTATAGATAGAATCATGATTAATAAATAAAACATTTTTTCATTATTCTGCAAAATCGTTTGCACAGATGACACTCAAACATTTTAAAAGAATTGTATTATGGATTTTTTTTTGTAAAGTGGTAACAAAAGAATTGCAAACAAAAATATAAACAAATATATAAATGAAAAATTAAAAGAACTGCATGAAGATGTTGCCTCGATTCACGCTCTTTATAAATGTACTAAAGCAAAGTTGGCAGATTCAGAAATGACAAATAGGCTTTAACCATTTCTTACTTTATCATTTGGATCTAAAGTAATATTAAGTTCTTATTTGTGGACCAAAAAAGGTTTAGTGAATGGGACTTTAGACTTTGTTGCATGTATTAAAGAAAATCGCAAGCCACCAGATCAGATATCACGAATAATCATGGATAAATTTGAATACTGCAGTAATTTAACTTATAAGAATTGGTGCGTACCGATTCCCCCAATAATTAAATTCTGGAAAAATGGAAGCATAAATTGCTCAAGGAAAGAATTTCTTCTGCAGTTAGCTTTTGCTGTTATAATTCATAAATCCCAAGGTTTAACATTAGATGAAGCAGTTGTAGATATTGAGGATATATAAACACCAGTTGGCTTAAAAACGTATGTAACGTTGTCGAGAGTGAAAATCCTTCAAAATTAAGCATTCAATTGAAATTTTCCTTACAAAAAATTCTACAATATCAAAAATTCTCATATGCTAACATGTATTAAAACGAAGAAATTAGAATAAAATGTTTTACAGTTAAAAATTCACAGTATCAACGAAAGCAGATTTCAAACATTTTTTTAGAAAATAGGATTTTGAAAAAGTAACTTTCTTCAAGCTCTTTTCAAATATATTATTCTAAAATAGCTATCAAAGGTTAATTATCTGATGTTAATTACAAAGATTGGAAACATGCATATTTCAAACAACTTTAAAAAACACCAGTGGCTACTGGAAATTGTAAAAACATCTTTAAAAGAGCTTTTAGTTGAAAATTTAAAAATATTTTGTAAAAGTTTGCTTCGAAAATATTTTATTATGCCAGTCTTACATCACAAATAAAAAAGTAAAATGCGCCAAAACATAAAATAACGTTTTTGTTTAATAGAGATGCAAAAATAATATTAAAAAATAGTGTTACTTTCAAATATCTGTTTTATAAAATAATGCTTCGCGAATCCAAACAAAGCATGGCTTTTGCTAGTTTACTTAAATTAATATCTTAATCCCTCCTCTTCTTCCTTAAAAAAACTGCACATATTCATTAAATGTAGCAATATATACATGTGTGAACACAGGACATGATAAACTTTTGTAATAATTTTTCCAGTACTTTGTTGTTGAAATATCCACTACTAAATGTTTAATGCATTTTTTTAAGGTTTCGCTAAAATGCCATATTGAAAAGATACAATTCAAAAACTAATATGTTTTAATACACTCGCAAAAATTTTTTAAAGAAAATTACCTGTTGCAAATATTGAAATTTGTGAAGTCATTTCTTTATTACACAGTATTTCAGTAACAAATAAAAGAGTTTTTCACCACTGGAGAATTGACAATTTTATTCCTTAGTTATATGTTATCAATTTAATTTTAATTTTTACAGTTATAAGAATGAAATTCATGTCACCGCATTCAGAGGAGCATACCTGAATTCAATACTTAACACCAGGCATAATAAAAAATATGAAATTCCAATAAAGATTCATATTCATTATTGATCTAAGCTCACTAACAACATTGCGTAATACAGAATCATGATCTTTCTACAATGTAATGCTAGAAAGCAGCAACTGAAGTAAGGAATTCTCATACCAAGCATAAAATTTTGAAAAATAATTATTTAAAAAAAATTCCTCATATATATTTTAAGCTGAAAACATATTCAGTTAGGTGTTTAACATTCACTCATGTCAACAAATATGCATTAGCCTAGTTGGCCATTTGACCATTCATTCTGTCGATATCAATTTTTAGCACTGTTGACAGTACATTGATTAATTTTACTGATGCAAACTTTCATGTTAATCATTAAACTTAAAAAATAAAAATATAAGAACCTTCAAATTGATTTTTGAGGGATTTATACACAATATGTAATGCAGAGCTTGATGTCGAATGTCACAAAAAATATTGAATCGTTATGGAATTTTTCTTCCAAAATAAAATTGCAACCAGGCAGATTTAGTATGTACATCTGGCAGATTCATTGTTATATATATATAATCAAAGCTGCAATGGGCCAGAAAGTGCTACTAATATAAATTTATAGGAGAGGGTACATATAAGGATGTTCAGGATATATCCTAACATGTAAAGAGAATTTGACGTAAACAGAAATCCTCTGAGGTGTTCTTGTATGGGTAGTGTTTTAGCAAAGTAAAATAATGATAGCAGTTTGAAAATTCATTTACTAATTTTATTTAAAAAAAAGCATAAAGTAGCATGGTGGAAATAAAAAAATGCAAACAAAAAGTTGCCCTAAGTAATTTAATGGTAATGCACAAGTTCACAAATCAAAGTACATATTTCAAAAATATTCTTCACAAACAAACCACATACTTTAAGATGATTAATATTCAACATAAGCTGTTCTACATAGTTCTACAAAACATTTTAAAATTATTAGACCTTTTATAAACTGCAATGTGTATTTAAATGCCAACTCCAAGTAGAGAATTCACACAGTACAATTTGCATAAAAATAGCAAAAAATTAATTAGCTTTAATTCATCATATAAGCCTCTCATAGAATTTATTGTTAAGACCCAACCCTTTAGTCCTTTCGATGCAATTCTTCCTACTTTTGGAAGCTCATCTGTGTTGCTAGAATTGACAAAATGACTTTTTTTTTTTAATTTCTTCAGATGTAATTTTTCTTTTTTTCTTTGGTGGCTGATCTCTGGTGCTAGAACAGACAAAATAATATTTCTTTAATTCTTCATATGTATCAGTCCAGAACTGCAAATGAGAACCCTCAGAAGCCACACAATGATACTTTGTACCATCTGGAGGATGTTTACTGTTGCCGTTACAAGAGTCAAATAGGTCATTTATCATTCTCACAAAGTCAGCAGTTGCAGCAGATTCAGCTGGCAGAAAATTGCCTGAAATTAGTGCACTCATTCCAGCAGAGACACTTTACTGAAAATTTGTCTTGCAATTTTAACCTGAAAATAATTAAAGACAGATTAAAAATAAACTTTAGGAAATTTTAATGCTAAATATTTTTGTAGTCTAATATTTAACACATTTTTCAAATAAAATTTATAAAAAAAAGAGAAATAAGAGTAAAATAGAAAAAAAAAACTTTACCAAACATATTTGTTTGTGCTTCAAACAAAGAAAAGAACTAATTCTACTTTTAAGAAGTACAGCTGTTGCAAACCACACCTATTCGTTATTAGGTAACTGGTATTCTTAAAGGTAAGAAATACCAAATTGTTACTTAAAAATATGACTCGTTAGTCGTATGTGTCAATACGTATGATTCCATATGATTTCGAAACTTTTTAAAACTGAATAAATTAAGACCAATCTATGAAAAAATTCGTTATATGGAGATAGATATTTCGCTATATAGAGAGGGGTACATGGATGCAATTCTCCCTTTTGGTTAGAGGCATTAAAAACTTCCATTTTACCCTGTGGCGTATCTAGACTTATCATTTCGGAGGGGACAGATTTAGTAAAAGTTTCTACGAGGGAATCGCAAGAAACATTAAAAATTCCGCTTTAAAAGAGTTTTTATTAAATCAGGTAACACACATCATAACAGGAAACGCATTATATCAGCGGTTCCCAAACTTTCTTGGTACGCGACCCACCTTTCAGTGAAAAAAAATTTCGTGACCCACCTTCACTAAAAAAAAAAATTTTGCGACCCACTAAAGAAAAAGTTGTATATCAGTATAGCAATTTTTGTACGATCTCTATACGCTCAGCTATCCTGTTATCCTGTCCAACGAAAAACGCAAATTTTTGTACGGAAGATATATTATCAACAAAAACAAAAATCGGTAATCTCAATGTGTGTCAGTGAATAGTAATTAAAAAAATGCACAAACTACAAATATAGCTAAAAATACATTTAATTATTATGAACACATAACTTTTTGGTTAATTAGATACTTCCTGCTGAAATTGTCATATCATATTTTTTCAAACAGATGAAATAAAAGATATATTTTGATAACAAACCTTGATTTTTCCGAGGCCCACCAAAATAACTGCCGTGGCCTACCAGTGGGTCGCGACCCATAGATTGGGAACCGCTGCATTATACAATCAAATCTGCTAAGATAGAACAGAATGTAATTGGAAAAATTTTCCGTTTAAGCAGATTTCCGTCTTAACAAGTATAATTCCATGGTTCTACCACATTTTTTGTAGTGGGTTACTGAAAATTACTAAAAGGTATCTCAATAAATAGTAAATAAAACTGAAGTAAACAGCAAATTTAAAATTATTTAAGAACGTTCTCATTCTACCCCCCCCCCATCCATCCATACACACACACACCTCCTTCAACACATTTCAGAAACCATTTTGGAGAATACATGCACGACATTTTGTAAAACTTAAGTATTGAAAAATGTTTTTTATTTTCTCATAAAAGAGATACACTTGGAATCCCCATGATGACTTTTCCGAGATATACCAATCAATTAACTGACAAATTTAATACTATTTCCTGAATTCTTTTTTTGTGATAATTTGTGACAGACTGAAACCTGTTTATATATTCAAAATTCAGAATCACTCAATTAAATTTATGATTCACTTTTAATGTAAATGAAGTTTATTTCTAATCAAAACGTTAAACAGTCATAGAGCCGCCTTTTTTATCAATATTTTGTAATACTATGGAAATAATATAACCATCACTGTTCTACAACAAGCTAAATAACAAGTTTATACTACGATTTAAATAAATTAAAAACTAATAAAAAAAATAAAGGTTCAAGGCTGCCTATTTTATACAGAGAAGATATCTCTATCTATGTATTACCTAAAGTCACAGTGTTGGTGTTGTTTATTGTGGTGGTTACTCCATAACCCCCCCATATGTTTAATTTAATTCATTTTATTAGCCATTTTATTTCATATCACCTTCCTTTTTATTAATGTTCTCAATTTAAATTTAATTTCGGTTTCGCTTATTTTCATTTCGTCGCCTGTAATGTTTTCTTTCTTGCTTAGCTTTCGAATGTTCCAAGCCGGTAAAATTCTGTTTGAAATCATTCCTTCCGGTTTTAAATTTGTTCGAGAACTTTCTCGCTAGTTCTTTTGGGTGGAACTTCCGTTTATTCGGACACACCCCTAACCTATCAAATTAAATTTCACAGGTGACGTATTTCAAGCCGTTAAGTACATGGCCACCGGCTTTGGCCTCCCCTCTTAAGATGGTTATCAATTTTATTCTTATTAGTTACATATCTTTTCATACTGTATATTGTAATTTGGCTTAGTTTTTCCTCACCCCCTCTGTTGCTAACTGCCAAATTGGCGTATTTTGCATTTACAATAACCCTTTCTCGTTTTCCCCTGGGCTCGCGGCCACCTGCGTTAGTTGCGCCGATAGACACCTGCTGTGATGGATGCAGTCGCATGAGTGAAAGTTCGGGGCAGAGGTGCTCCCCCGTTAACGAAGGATGGAACGGTTTTTTTTTGTTATGTTGAGATTATTACGATGCTGATTTTTTTTAAGTGCGGCAAAGAAAAAGTGCTGCCCTCAAAATTCATCTAGGAAAGTGATGTTGATTTCTGTTAAGCCAAGTCCCTCTGTGCTGCGAGGAGCAATGAAGTGGTTTAATGCATTCCTGAATGTATTCGTTTGTGCCTTCTCTTTTTGGAAATGATGTTGAGTTTTTAAGGCGGCCAGTAGCAAGGCACTTCTCACTGCAATAGCATCCCGAAAATTGTTTTGTTTGTGCATTCTCTTCTTGGATTACGGAAATTATATAAGGTCTCATTATACGTCTTCAGTTTATGCTCTCGTGTTATCTTCACAAGTGTTGTAAAAATGTCGTCACGTATTTTATAAATATTCATTCATTTTCTCATCATCTCTTCATCAACGAGTTTTCTTCTACAAATCTAATGTGCCCAATTCTTCGATAATCTTTTTATTCTCCATCCTCTGAGAAGTAGGCAGAGGTGAAGAACTGTTTTGTTTTCAAGAAATAATATTATAGTTTACATGACGTCTTGGTGAAGATTTTTCTTTCGTCAGGTGAAGAAATTTTATTTGCATAAGTCCTTTTTACTTCATTATCTGGCCCAATATATATATAATTTTTTCTTAATATTTACGGGGCGTTATAAAGAAAATATTGGCATGTATCTATACAATATGAAGTATGATGTATTTTGTTTTGAAAGTTCATATTATGAGAGGTGTTCTTTTTCAAAAAGAAATAATAATTTATTCTCCTTTTATGTCATGAAGAAAATTGTTTAATTACATGTTGTTGAGATATCTAGAATATGTTATGAAAAGAATTTTTATTGCTTGGAGATAGCAATAGTTGTGATTAACATATGTTATGAAATGGTTGTTTATCAAGTGAGAAATTAATATGTACGAGTCACCAAAAATATAAATTTGTGAAGAAATATTTATTCATGAAAAAAGCAACAAGTTCTTCATGAAATAAAATATATTTTTTTTTTCTTCGAAAATTGTTCGTATATTAATTTCTTGTGCCTATTGTCTGGATTTATTTGTCATCAAAAGCCAAGGATTCAACAGGTAACTTTTTACCTTTTTAATTTTATATTTTTATAACTTTATACTTGATTTTTCTTCATCATTGGATAAAGAATATTTTTATTATTTTAAATGAAATAATGAAGAGAGTAATTAGGGTCGTTTGCAGGCCCCCATTCTCCGTGATGTGCTATCATTATCACGATCACTTTGGCCTAATTGTGGGTAGAGGCAAATAAAAAGTGCTTTCTCCACTTTCAAATAAACATAACTTTATATTTTCTTTGATACCCTGACCAAAGCGTCAGCCCAAACATAACATTTATTACAGCCGATTATCTACAGTAAGGATAATGGCTAGAAAGAGATGCCCTCCATGGTAGTATTTTTAAGGGATCCTAATCCGTATCAATACAAGGAAATCAGAATCCAAGGTTCGAAGGATACTACCCTAAAATTACAGATTTTCTACTGATAAATAGCAAGTGTAAGCTTTTTAATGTTTTAAAACTAATAAAAATTAATAATGACCTTTTAATCAGCATATATTATGTTTTAAACAGTAAAAGGCGTGTAAATCGAGCCTATGTATAACTGATATTTGGTTGAAATTGTTATTTCCTTATATCTGCAAAATAATAC
The DNA here is from genome assembly GCA_964019185.1 of Maratus speculifer. NCBI lineage: Eukaryota > Metazoa > Arthropoda > Arachnida > Araneae > Salticidae > Maratus > Maratus speculifer. The sequence continues at coordinate 359,558,189 of OZ025296.1, forward strand.
ATTTTCTAATAAAAGTCTGTCTAAAACAGAATGGTTTAGACTTTAGACTTTCAACACTCCCTCATCCTATTGGTACATATGAAGCTAACAGGATGTTTAATTTTGCACCAGTTATACATTCAAAATTTTTATCCTCATATACTTTTCTTAGCATAAAAAGAAATTATTACAACAGTTTAATGAAAAACATAGTACCTACAATGTGAATATGCACTCATTTATCTTTCTGCATTAGAGAGAGAAAAAAAAAATATGAGCCCCTCCTATATTCCCTTGAGCCCCCCCCCCTATCGTACACTTCTAGCTACGGCCCTGGTAGCCCCATCAGATCACCTTTTTAATCCACTGATTTTACCAATTGTAACATCACAGGAATACTATTTATTGCACTTACAACATTACAGAAAATTTCATTTACACAAAAAAGTACATAAATAGTGTAGCATTTGTTTCCAGTTAATAATCCATAAACAAATAGCCCCTGCTGTCCTCTTCGGTTTGAGGCTATAAAAATTGCCATGTTACCTATTGTGACATCAGAGGAATACAGTCCATTTTGGAAACGTATCATTTCGTTCATAATTTCAATCATTTCAGAAGATTATTTCATACTGTGTGTACATTTCATAGTGTAGACTTTTCACAAACAGCAGTATAAAAAAAAGCATATCGAAAGATCAGCAACTCTTTAATCCAATTAAGGTATTTTTTTAGATATACTTGATACACAAAAACTTAATTTATGGATGATACCGAATAAAATATTCCAATTTAAAGCTTCACCCAATCCCAAAAGTTAAAGTTCTTTCGATTGTTTTGCTTACAATTTTTTTTTCAATTACCTTCTAGATAAATTTTAAAAACCTCCTCTTTATAAATATGCTGTAGCATCAAATGGAATCTCTGTTGACCCATTGTTGTTCAGAAATATGTTTGAAGCCGTTGACGAGTACTGGAAGATCTCTCAGCTGCTGCTACTGATGTTGGAATCGCCAAAATAAATTCTGCTGAAAGGTAAACTTCAGAAAATAATATCTTCATTAATTCCTCCGATGACATAATTTTAATTCCGATCATAATGCATTTTGGTCAGTTTCATCCGGGATTAGTGTTAGAAAAAGTATGCATTTTTTAATTCAACAATATATCGTAAATAGATGTGGTGCGAGAATTTCTCCCGGGGAAGCTGAGCTCATCTAAAATATTCCAGGGGGAGCCAGAGCTCCCGCAGCTCCCCTGGTTCTTACACCTATGACCCCTGAATAACCCTTTGACAAATTTGGCATTTTCCTGCTATCTTTTACCGAAATTAGCACTTTTTATACCATCTTTTAATGAAATTCACATTTATTTCGAGATTCTTTCATGAAATTTGTGTTTTTTTAAGCGGCATTTTGATAAATTTGTGTTCATATGAAGAAACGTATGAAGAGAAAACTGCGCTCGGAGCAAAGTTTCAATGTAGTGTTCTTTTCCTTCTCAGCGACCAAAAATGATCTTGGTAGTAGAAAATGGTATCCATAAATTTCTGTGCCCGAGGTGACTGCCTTTTCTCCCCCCTGCCCCCTTTCACACAACGCTGTTTATATGGAGATGGTGATCCTTTCACAAAATTTGCATTTATTCCACAGTGCTTTCATGAAATTCACATTTGTTCCGCAATCATTTCACGAAATTCGCGTTTATTCAGCAGTCATTTCACTAAATTCGTGTTTATTCCGTGATTTTTTTTAAAAAGAAATTCGTGTTTTATTGAGATCTTTTAAGGAAAGTCAAGTTTTTTGAGCGATTCTTTGAAAAAATTGGTGTTTTTATTGTGATAATCTAGCAAAAATTTCTGCAATCGATTGATGAAATTGATTATGAAAATAAGCTATTCAGCTCAGTTCAAAAGCTATGAAAAATCGGTAATTATCCTGGAAATTTGGACATAACTATCCAAATTTCAGGGTTGATAAACTATGTTTCATAACTTTTGGAATCGAAAGCATTAATTTTTTGGAAAATTTCATACTGAATTGTCTGTTCTCTCGATGGTAAATCGCACAAAACTTGTCAATCAATCACAGGGGGGAAAAATGCGAAATTTGATGACTGTTTGTGAAAAATAGCGGGAATTCAAACGATTTTTCTCAACACAAAAACTCGTAAAATATGTCATTCAGTTGCACAAAAAAAAAAAAAAAAAACGTGAGAGTTAATTGTAGTTTCAAAATGCAAAAATGTTTGGAAAATGTGATTTTTTTTTTTTTTTTTTTTGGCGGGAGCCCCCTGCCCACGATACTTTTTTGGGGCAGGATTTCAAAATTTTGGGTGCGAGTCCCACCCTGAAAATCAAGACCTGCAAGCCATTATGCAGTTTAGAAATAAGTAGAATTTAATACAGAATATCGTTTACAATTCTATTATTAATTAAAAATCCCCTTTTTTAGGTTTAGAATACGAAAAATACTGTAGTTACATACAAAGTTTTGAAGGCATTGAAAAAATGACGTTTTTGAGGATTCTCTTTAAGCTTTTTTATGTTTCATAGTATATGAGTAAAATGGTTGTGACAGAGATACAGACAGATAGAGGATTGATTTTATAACAGTTTTGTTTTATAAGTACGGAACCCTAAAACCGTATTGCTTGTCCAGCACTATTAAGAAGAATTAAGGCTAGTTTCCACCAAAATCGATTATACAGAGAGAAAAGAAAAAAAAAAAAAAAAAAAAAAGAATGACTCAAGTTTTTTAAAAACTTCAACCTCAGTTCAGACATGATGTAATGTCCTATGTTGATGCATGTTACATTATGTCAAACTAGCATTGGCTTTGCAGCACAGTTACACTTATTCTCATAAAAATCATTTTAAATAAAAAGGGCAAAAATCCACATAATTTTGAAAAAACCGAAACTGTGACAAAAAATACACTTAAAATACAAAACCAGAAAGAATCATGAAAGAAAAAAAAACTCACTCAAAAAATTAGCACTAGTGGCAAAGCCTCTTTTGACCGGTAATTTGACAACGACAAGAGAAAAATAAAGAAACAGAAATAATTTAATTATAAGCAAGTGTAATTTGTAATGAATTAGGGATGCACCGAATATTCGATATTTGGCCATGTTACCAAATATTCGGCTAGGCTGAATATTAAACTATTCGGTTAGGCCGAATATGAAACTATTCGGCCTGCCGAATATTCGATATGGCCGAATCCAATACTTAATAAAACCTTTTAAAAACTTTTCACTATTTCTACTTTTAACTGTCAAATGTTTAATTTATATTTAAAATAATTAGAAAAAAATCATTTTTAAATAAAATAGAATGCTTTTACGTTATTTATTTTCTGTTTGTAAAGTATAACTTAGGAAAATTAACCATGAGAAGGATTAAAATGGTGATTTATTAGGATTCTCCTTAGGAATAAATTATGTGTTGATACAAGTTTCTAAATTTTGTTTAGTAAATAATCTGTTTCTTGCTTTTCCGCAAATAAAAGTCCTTTAAAAGAAAAAAACTTTTGAGATTAGTAAAAGCTATCAGACAATTTTTGTCCATGAAACCATAATCAACTTATTGAGTCATAAGTACATTGTATTTCATCTCATTCTAGGTCAAAACTTGTGTGTTCGTTTATTACATTAACAATAAATAAGATAACATATATTCTACTCACATGCTTTGATTTCTCTAAAATATAATATGATGAGAAGGGTGGAAAATACCACTATTCATAAGAAAAGAATTATGAGCCAAACATACCTTTATTCAGAATTAAGTTGAAAGTATTTGTACTTCATATTGAAAAAAATCTGCCTTGAGTTATTTAAAAAGGACAATTATCAGACTGTAAAATTTTTCTTCGGCCATTTTTTCATTATTTGATTTTAAAATGTCTGTTTTGATTCGTAGAAAATTTTATTATTTAAAGTTTCATAACGATAACTGCACTTCTTAAATAACTCAAGCCAGATTTTTTTCAATACTAAATGCTCTTATAAAAAGCTCTTGGTTATCAAAGTAAGTTTCTTTTATTAAATATTATGTAAAACTGTTTTAAAAAGTAACATTTTAATACCTTTAAATTTTGAAATATAAAAAGTATTTGGAAAGCCGAATATTCGGTATTCGGTTCACCTGTCGGCCGAATATTCGGCATTCGGCCAAAATCACTATTCGGTGCATCCCTATAATGAATGTTTTTCAATTTAATTTTTGAGTGAAAGAAAAGCAGCATTCTACATTTTCTTACAATTGATACTTAGTGCTACCAACTGTTGATTTTCAAAATACAGTAGACTCCCTCAAATCCGCAACTCTCTAAAATCCACACATATTTTATGGATGTAAACAATGAAACATTCAGTTCAAATGTAGGTGCAAAATTTGACTTTTTTTTAGTTTTATATTGGTTCCATATATTTTTTAATTTATAATTTTTGTTAAGATTACTGAATTCATGTTTTTTCATAAAGAAAGAATGATTTATTTCTGAAAAAATAAAGATATTGCTGATATCATTGGTAATCACAATCTTATCAAATATATTTGTGTATTAATCAAGATTTATTACTTAAGTCTGGCTAAACTTGAAATAAAGCTTCATTATTTTATGATGCTGATTGTGAATTAGTAATGTGCCTTTATGAGGCAAGTTTCATTGAATAATTTAGGAAAAATACATTTCATCTTTATAATGAATATGTGATTGTACATTATTAACTTGACCTTTGCTTTTAGTATTTATATATTAATCATTTATGTATGTAGTATCATTTAGTATGTAGTATTAATCATTTAAAAATTATCTAAATTTTTATTATTTTAGTTTGTTACTTATTTTAATATTTTAGTATATTGTAAGCATTCATTATACTTTTGATTTCATTATTAATTACATTCAAATTATTTTTTAAAAATGTAAACAATGAAATGACCAGAAATCTGCAAAATTCTAAAATCTGCAAAACCTCTGGTCCCAAGCTGTGCGGATTTGAGGGAGTCTACTGTATATGGCTAAACTGAATGGCAGACCTGAAAACATATGAAAAATTAAAAATCTTAGTACACAAAATTCAAATTAATATTGAGGTTTTGGGTTTGTTTGTTTGTTTTTTTTTTTTTTTTTTTGGGTGCTTCACAACCTTTTTTTTTTTTTTTTTTTTTTTTTTTTTTTTTTACATTCATTAATAGAAAGGTTTTTAGTATTCCATCTCCATATACAGTACACTCCCTCTAATCTGCACAGGTCGGGACCAAGGGTTTTGCAGATAATAGAATTTTGCAGATTATAGGTCATTTCTTTGTTTACATTCTAATATTCGGAATTTATCAACAAATATAGTAAATATGCAGCCAATAAATAACACAAATGAAAGAAAATATTTTTTTAATGCATAAAAAGCTATAGTCAATAGGAACACATTTAAATGATATAATACAAAATTAATGGAAAACATTTCTATTTATTTTTAAATCTTTCGAACATCACAGTAGTGTTCACTCTTGAAATAAAAAGGGCATGATTCTGTTCACTCAAAAGGGCACTACTGCAGCAAAAAAGAGCACTTTTGCAAGAAAAAAATTGTTATTACTTTTAGAATGGGAAAAAGAAAGCGGCAAAATGCATAAATTTTATGACATAAAAATACAATTAAATTAAAACATGATTGAACAGTTTCATGTTTTTTTTTTTTTTTTTTTTTTTTTTTTCCCAGAAAGAAAAAAGCCATCATTTTTGAGAACACAAATTTAAAATACTATGGAATAATAATAAGAAAAATATATTAAAAATCTTTGGGTAAAGTGGTGCATTTTACTACATGGATGCAAGTTTGAAATTTTGCCAAGACTGAAAATATTTTTCGCCCTCCCCCCCCACTGAGTGAGAACATGAGCACGTAACTCGTGTTTTTTTTCCACGACCATATGACGAAATTAGTTTTTCCCCCAATCTTTCAACAAAATTTGCGACTTTTCTACGATTTTGAACAGAATCTTATGATTTTCTACTATTTTTCACCGAAATTTGCGATTTTTCTACAGTTTTCAGCAGAAATCTGCGATTTTCGATAAAATCCAAGTATTTTATACGATCTTTTGACGAAATTCGCGTCTTTTTCGTGATCCTTTGACAGAAATCGCGCCTTTTTCGCATCCCTTGGATAGAAATAGCATCTTTTTCGCAATCTTTTGACAAAAATCACGTTTTGTCTGCTATCATTTGATGAAAATCGTAGGGGTTTTTTTTTGAGATCAAGTCATGGAAATCGCGTTTTTTTCTCGATATTTTGGCAAAATTCGCATCTTTATTGCGATCCTTTGACAAAAATTGTACATATTTTGTATTCTTTGACCGGAAATAGCATCTTTTTCGCGATCCTTTAACACAAATCACATCTTTTCACGATGCTTTGGCAAAATTCGCATCTTTTTCACGATCATTTGATAAAAATCGCGTTTTTCCTGCAATCATTTGATTAAAATTGTGGAATTTTTTGTGATCATTTGACGGAAATCGCGTCTTTTTCTCGATTCTTTGGGAAAATTCGCGTCTTTTCCACGATCCTTTGACGAAATTCACGTCTTTTCCACGATCCTTTGATTAAATTCACGTCTTTTTGTGATCCTTTGACAAAAATTGCCTCTATTTAGTACTCTTTGACTGGAAATAGCATCTTTTTCACGATTCTTCGACGAAAATAGCGTCTTTTTTTGCGATTCTTCGACGGAAATAGCGTCTTTTTTTGAGATTCTTCGACGGAAATAGCGTCTTTTTTTTCGATTCTTCGACGGAAATAGAACCTTTTTTCGCGATTCTTCGACGGAAATAGCATCTTTTTCGCGATTCTTCGACGGAAATAGCATCTTTTTCGCGATTCTTTGACGGAAATAGCATCTTTTTCGCGATTCTTCGACGGAAATAGCATCTTTTTCGCGATTATTCGACGGAAATAGCATCTTTTTCGCGATTCTTCGACGGAAATAGCATCTTTTTCGCGATTCTTCGACGGAAATAGCATCTTTTTTGCAATTCTTCGACGGAAATAGCATCCTTTTCGCAATTCTTCGACGGAAATAGCATCTTTTTCGCGATTCTTCGACGGAAATAGCATCTTTTTCGCGATTCTTCGACAGGAATTGCATTTTTTCTGCAACCTTTTGACAGAAAACTCATCTTTTTTGTGATCATTTGACAGAGGGCGCGTCTATTTCGCAATCTGTGACCGAGATGACGTCTTTTCCGCGATCTTTTAACAGGAATCGCGTTTTCTTCACAAGCTTTTGACAAAAATCGCGCCTTTTTTCGCAATTCTTTGATGATATTAAAGTGCTTTTCGCGATTTTCCGACAGAAATAGCGTGTTTTTCGCAATCCTTCGACAGGAATAGCGTTTTTTTCCACAAGCTTTTGACAAAAATAATGTTTTTTTCCCCGTGATCCTTTGATGAAAAGCGTGTGTTTTTCGAGATCCGCTTCCGTCCTCGGAGATTTTTCCGTCTCCTTTCCGTCCTCGGGAATTTTTAAAAGACGGAATTCCGTCTCAGGACTGAAAAACTTGCACCCATGTTTTACTATTGCAAAAAAAAAAAAAAGGCAGGGTGCTACACCCTTCAAGTTTGGTCTAAAATAAACACTAGATCACAGTGATAGTGGTTTGCTTTATCATTTTTTATTCATGCAATGCAGTTTAATCTTGATGCCCTTAAGAGTCAGAATTCCTTAATCAGTAACATAAGTTTTTTTTTTTTTTTTTTTTTAAATATCCTCAAGAGCTGTTTTATCTTTTATATAGCCAGCAAATGTGTACAGACTATAGCAATCTTAATAGTTATTTATAAGATACATAAAACATTTCCTTCTAATGAATGCAGAAATGCATTGAAAATTTCTAAATTCATCAGTACAAGTACAGTTCAACTTTTATTATGGTCAAAGTGTGCATTATCTTGGTTAAAAAAAAAAAAAAAAAAAAAGGAGATTTTAACAGTTTGTTTACATCTGAAATATAGTACGGATTATAGTAGAGATGCATCGGATGTGGATTTTTGCCGGATACCAGATAACAGATATCCGGTACAAACTTTTACCGAATATCCGGTATCCGGCCGAATAATTTCTCATTTTTAATTTTAATAATATTTCGATTTTATACTTGTTTAAAGAGAAAAAAATATTATAATTTTATATTATGCAAGTATTAATAGATTTCAATTAACTTATTAAGTCAAAGTTACTTAAAAACATAGTAATAATTAAATATTGAAATGTAATATTATTTTGCCTTTTCATTTTTACTTATAAAACTTCTAACTTTACATGCATATTTTTTTCTACCTTTTCTTTAGTCTCTATCACCAGATTTAGATAGTGACTTGAGGTTTTTATAGATGAGTTGTATCGATTAACTAACAGAAATTTTTTTTTTTTTTTTACCCTGTTGACACATAATTAACAAAAATGGGATAGTTGTGTATGTTACTCCTCTCGACTCTGAGTGAGAGTTGCAGTCTTCCTATTAAGCTCTTTTTGCATTGCAGAACAAGTTTCAGAATGAACTTTATTTAAAAGGTCACTTGCAATTTTAACATGACTGGGTGACTTATAACAAGGCGTAATTCAATTGCTTTGGAAATTTTTACTAAAATATGTTTAAAAAAAAAATGCAATTTGTATATTTTTCTTTTGTTTTTACCACATTTTTTTCTATTGTAGACTGCTTAACTTGTGCAATTGATGTTCCAGCAAAATTTGAATGGTTTCTTCAATATCAGCACCATTTTGTTCTTGATTTTCTAAACAAACACACTTTGAATCTGGAGTATGAATATTCATAAACTCTTTAGTTTGCTGGAAACTTTATTTTTCTACATGGTTTTTAATCCTCAATACTTTAGCACTTATAAGACGGCCCCATTGTACACATTTCTGACTCAGAATTTTTTATGTATTAACAGCAACTTCATAAAACTTTTAGATTAGATATTTAGATCTTCCTCTTTTGTTGATATTCATAACTCAAATTAATAATAAAGTTATTAACAAAACACTTGAGAAGAACTATAAAAGTCAACTACTATATTACGGCAATTAAAAAACTGAAAGCAAAACAAAGTTGAAACTGTAGTTGATATTATAGTTTTGGTTTTACAATTACAGTTACGACAGAATAATTGAACTTGCAGTTAAATTTTGACTGGTGAAAATTACAATAAAACTTTTGAGAGGTGTAAAATTACTTCATTACTGAAATTTAAGAACAATTTTTAAGAAAAATAAAAAATTTTAAGTTGTAGTATATATTCTAGTTTTGGTTTTACAATTCTGACAAAATATTGTCATATTTTAAATATATCTTCATTTACATATAAACATTATAATTTCATAATTGTGAAAATATACAAGTATTTATTTTCGTTAACATTGCTTTTTAATAAGATAAGGTTGTCAAGGAGCAAATTAGTTTTACATTTTTTTTTTTTTTTTTTTATGTAAAAAACAGAATTTAAAAAATGTTTTACTATCTGGCAACCGGATATTAAAATATTCGGCCGGAACGAATATCCGGTTTGAGTGCTGAGTGCATCCCTAGATTATAGGGTTGTGGAAGAGGGAGTGGACTGTTGTAAACTAGTCAGATGTTGCAATCCTAAAACTTACTTCTATCTTATGAATGTTGATACTTTATGAAAAATGCAGCATAGAAGTGCCATCAGTCATCAATAACTATCGTTATATAATCTGAAGAAACTGATCCTGTGAAAGAAAAAAATTAAAGTAATTATTAATTTTCTGTATTTAGAAATTTAATAACTTTCACTGGTTGAAGCATTGTCAACAAATATGAAACTTTCTTATCTTATACTATAACACAAGCAAAAATTGTGTTTGGAAATTTTATCTTAAAAAATGTTCTAATGATTTTGACTAAAATTTTTTATTTCACCATGTTCAAGCATAAGAAGACCATTGGACTAGGTTACATGTTCAGGGTTCATACTCATTTTCGAAGAAAAAATCCCCTGAGAATCCCCTAATGTACAATTATGATGTGTAATCCCCAGGATATACAATTTTTCCATGTCAGCAATTAATGGCATGTTTTAAACTAGTATCATGACATCCCACCTTCTCAAAATAAAATGAAAGCAAGGTAATCTCAAAAATAAAGTTTACATATTACCTATATGAACAAAACCAACAAAACTTTAAAAGAGAAACATTGATTTGTATAAAACATGGATGAAGTCTGTAATGCCTTGCTGGGCTATCCTTAAAAACTTTGTAGCTTGCTGCAAGAATTTAATTTCCACTTTATAATTTTAATACCTCTTTCAAAAACATTATATGAACAATATTAAGACTACAAATGCCATACCAACTTAAAAACTTGCTTCATTTTACTTAAATTCCTCTTAAACTTATGTCAAAACTTACAACGTTAGAAGGTGTATCGAGTGACTGAACGGATGCCGACAGATCTCAAATCATCAAGCATATAGACAGTAGCAATTGCCCTCAATTTCCCAAAGTAGCTAGTCATTTAGCCAGGTTTTCCTAGGTTTGGGAATTTTTTTGTATTATCCCTTGAGAAATCCCCTAATTTTTAGAATCAAAAATCTATCCCCCGATTTTCCCAGGAATCCCATAATTCCCTGTTGAGTATGAATTCTGATGTCCTATAAAATTCGATTAATGGATCATTTTTGGTCAGGGTCAAGCAGTGTTCTCACTAACATTTGACAAACATTAGTAATTTGGCTAATTTAAAATAAAAAACATTTGTCAAATGAAAAATGTATCAGCAAAATAGATTTGCCGTGTAGTATAAAAAAGTATCTTTAATCTTCATGCAAAATAATAAATGAATATTCAGAGCATACATGTAACAAAAAATAAGTATTATATATAAAAGAATAAGGTGGGGGTAAAGATGCACACTTCCCATAAATTTTGATTTTTAACAACATATTTGGTCTAAACTTATGTGATTAATGATTAAAATATACTCCAACATTAGGCACGTGTCACCATCAACCAGTGTTCAGTCAAATTGTAATTTTCAAAAAGCATTGTTCAGCATATCCAGGGATAGGGAAATACATCATTTTGCTCGCCAGTGGCGAGTGGATTTTCTGGCAAGGCGAGTGCATTTTTAATTTTTGAAAAAACTGTAGGCAATAGAAACATTATCAGAGACACTTTTTCAATCTAGATATTTTAACTTTCCAAATTATTACAGTGTAAATATGATACTAAAGTTCTATCTGATATTAAGCTTACCTCTGTTGCATATATTTCTTAATTTTATAGGGAAAAAAGAATTACGAAAATGTATTGAGTAGTAATAGTAATTTCATGTACGATTTTGTCAAAACTATTTTCAACTGCATGCATGTTGTATCTTGCAGGCTGGTGAAATAAATCCATGGCTGGTAAGATTTTTGAAAAATTCCCCACCCCTGAGCATATCTTTGTTCCGTTGGTTGGGGTAAAAGTATGCAGTGATGGTACAAAGATACACAGTGTGTAATTTTATCTTGTTTCTCCTAAAACAAATGAGTTATGAAAAAGTATGAGTAACTTCCACTAGTATTTATAGTTAAACTGAAAATTATAAATTGAACCATGGAAAAAACGAAAAAAAAAAAAAAAAAAAAGAAGAAGAAGAAGAATGTGAGATTGAAACTAGCAGTTAAACTTGTAACTGCTGTGACAAAAATTGTTCCATAAATGTGAGCAGTATCAGAGACCACTTGATCATAGAATGAATAAAGGGCTGACTGACTTATAAGTTACTATTTTTGTGCTAAACTTTATGTTAAGACCTATTATTGTAATAAAAACAATCATTCAAAAATGTTTAGCGATACTACTAAGCTACCAGACGAATCAAAATTAAACTATAACAACAATAATTTAACTGAAAATTAAAAGTTAAGTTGTGAAAAATAAAAACAGCAGGGTGTGATGCCAAGAGTTAAGGATTAAGAATTAAGACAAATGCATTTCATTCAACAAGAATATTGGTTTTTAAAAGTAGATAGGTGGATGCTTACATTTAACATAAAAAAAGGGGGAAAAATTGAAAATCAATTTGATGTACATTAAGATAAAAGAATACAATGTAATTTCATAATTTTTTTGTGTTAAAATAAGGTTTTCAAATTTAAAAATACATTTATAAGAAGATTTAAGAGTAATAATTATTAATGAGCTCCTATTTTTTAAATTATACATAATCAAAATTTATTTTCTTCATTGGAAAAAAAGTTGGTATTCGGTCGCCGAATATTGAGTATTCGGCTAAATCACTATTCGTCCCATCCCGAAAATACTTTATTTAAATTGCATCCAAATTGCTAAATTTATTTTAAATAATTCTGTTTGATTAGAATATGTAATAATATTAATATTGGAATAGAATATTTAGATATGGTTCTAAATCGTACAAACTAGAAAGTAATCATACAAGACTGGCGTAAGAAATGAAGATTTAAATAGCTACCAAAATAATAATAATTAAGAACAAAATCTTAAAAAGAAAAAATATATAATACTAAACAACAGGTAAATGAATAAATAATTTCTTTTTATTAACACTAAAATGTGGTATCGTTTGTTCTCCAACATTAAATATAATTCATAATATAGTTTCAAAAAACAAAAGAAAATTCTATTCATTTTATACAGACACTAAAAAAAATATTATTATTTTATTCATTTTACACACATGAACCACAATTTTAGATCTAGCCTAAATAAGAAAAAAGTTTTGTTAAAAACGAAATAAAGTTTAAAACAGAATAGTACCTACCTGTTTTCATCTTTGAGCGAAAGAACAAATGGAAGTTTATTCTTCGAAAGCTCAGCATCAAATGCCAAGTTTTGGAATACCGGCTGCTGGAGGGCGCTACGGTCACTCGCTAAATTTCTCCCATAGAAGTGAAAAGGCTGATATATTCAATGGCTGTGAATGCCAATGAAAGTTGTTCATGTCGTTATTTATAGTTGTGATGAAGATCTGTACTGCTGGTAAGGCAACATTCCATCTCTAAAATATTGCATAAAATTTCTAATATATTAAATGTTGAGATAAAAAAATCTTTTTTTTTTTTTTTTTTTTTTTTTTTTTTTTTTTTTTTAATAGTTATTAATAAGGATTAGTAAGAAATAATCTGTCTTTTCTCAAATCTTAGGAAGAAAAGAAAATACTTTTTTAATTATTGAATAGTTTTTTTTTTTATAATAGTGTTAGTAATAAATTTGTATATAGAGGCTGTTTGAAAAAAAAAGTAAGCTAACTGACTGCATTGTTGCCGACTTGGAAGGATTATTTCCCATCCACTAAAATTAAAAAGAAATTTTTTGTCTTGTTTCTTAGTTGGAGGTCGTTAAATGTCGGTGATTGTTTTAGATAAAATTTTCTATTAAATTTTAGTGTTAGGTAAATTATGTACAAGTTAGTAGCTATTGAACAAACGAATTTTTATGATATTTATGTGCTTTATTTTATAAGAAATTCGTTAATAATTTAGAAGAGGAATCATGAGATTTAAAACTAATAAGATTTTTTTTTCTATAATGCTGAGAAATACAATAAATATTTGAATTCATTTCCGTTTTAAATTTAGATTTTTTTTTCAAATAATAAAGTACAGACAGAGAAAAGTCTGCACGCGACAATTTTACTTTACAGATTTTTTTTTTTTTTTTTTTTCCTATAAAGACTTTTTTTTTTCCTTTTTGAACTTGTTTTTAAAGAAAAAATATCTGCATTAAAAAGTTTGCAACCAAAATCTAAAAGGTAAAAGGACGAATGTAGAGAAGCTCTCCAATAGAAATATAAAGGTTGAAATGTAAACGAAATATTTGGAAATAACATTTCCACAGATTTAATATTAACTTGCAAGTAAAATTACTTTTCGTAAAAGGATACGCGTCTTAGAATTTCAATACATAATATTAAATTAATTGGCTATTCTTATGAACAATCTGAGTTCCATTAAAAAATAATAAATGTTTGTAATTTCACTAATATACATAGTTTACTTTATAAAACAGTAAATAAACATTCAAAATAGTACTGTATTTTATCGTAGGGCATTTCAATTTGCTGATTTTTCTGAAATAAATTAACTGCAATTTTAAATATCTATTCCGTACACCTAAAGGGCAAACATAATTTTCAAAAAATACCATTGGAAGAAAATGTTGTATTAAAAAAATATTTTAGCATTAATTCTAGCTGATTCGCTTGCTGTTGTTTGGTCCCATTGAAAGATAGTACTAAACACGGTAAAGCTTTAAAAAGTACGATTAAAAATCGTAAAAATGCTACACGAAATCTTAATAAACTTCACTGTGAAGCGAAAAAAAAGGCAAGATTGTGCAAGAAGATTAAAATCAGATTAATTTTAATCGCAGTAAATAGCTAAAATCCATAAAATCATTTTAAAAAAATCACAAAAAAGAAAAATGATTATAATAGCTTAAAGATTAAAACGGGATTTCTACTTCAAAAGTCGAGGTGGGGACTCTGGGTAACCTAGACAAACAGCCTAAAAATTGTATTCAAAATTTACGAGAAATTCAAAAAATGTCCACACAAACCTCTTTCTTTATTATTATAAGTTATTGTAATTAAAATTTTAATTTTAATAGAATCATTGTATTTTTACTTGATTAAATGATTTTTTATGTGAAACCATTTTTTATGTTGAAAATGCAACATAAAAAAGGCAACTAAACTATTTCAAAAAGTATCAGACATACTGTGAAATATGAATACACTCAGGTATTTTTAAAATCTCTATAAGTATCACTTTTTAAATTTCTATAATACAAAAACCATAACGAAGCGCTGCTTTCGAGAAAATATTAAACTTAATGAGGCAGCAGTAAGATATCAGATAACAATATGATAGTTATCGGTGGGTAATACGGTATCAGTAGAAAAACCTAAGAAGAAATGGCTTGCTCACAAAATGGATTAAACGAAATCTGAAATTTCCCATCTGCAATTACATTACTCGATTTTAAGAAAAATGTCTGACTTTAAATACATCATTTCAAGCCTTGAAGGCTTGATTTCATGAAGGATTTCCAATTTTACTTGTCCTGATACTGGTAAACAAACTCTTTTATTTTATTATATATTCTAGCTTTAAATAAATCTGGTGTGAGATATCATTTTTATTGGTCGTATGTTTAACAACAATGTAGAAAAGGATGTTCACAAAATGTTTGTTTTCTTTTTTTCAAAACGTTCTAGTTCATTATCTCAATATTTTGAAACAAGTAAGTATTAATTTAAACAATATTATTCTGTATTTTACAATTAGAGTTCTCATGTTTCAAGCAATCAAGAATTTAAATATAATTAAATGCAGAAATTCAGTTATAATCTTTTTTCCCATGCTATTTAATATTTTTTAATTGCTTATGCCTAAAAGATTATATTTATCTGTTTTTCCTCCAAATCTTTCTGTTTTCACGTTTGTAGTATAAAAAACACTGAAACAATATAAACGTATATTATCTGTAACTTTTGAACACGTATATAGCGACGTTTTTCGCATTTGTATGTATAAAAAACACTGAAACAATATAAGCGTATATTAACTGTAACTTTTAAACGCGTTTATAGAGACTTTTTTCGCATTTGTATGTATAAAAGTAACATTTAAGAGCCATTATTTTGAAAATCAGACAAAATGCGATAATTGTATTTTTTTTATTTGCTTGATTTTTTTTATGTTGAAGTAGATCATATTTAATAAATTATAAGCAATTTTGAAGCCTTGACAATATTTCCTCTTTCCTGTAGAAAATGTCAAAATTCAATGTTGTGAATGCCATTTTTCATGAAAAATGAAATGCGAGTATGTTTGGAGTATGTATGTATGATATGTATGGTTGGCTATATCTCTGGCAGGCTACAGGATCCTGAAATTCTTCTGGCAGGCACTGTTAGTAAAACACTACATTATTAAAATGTATTTGTTTCCATTGTTACTTTACATTATTATGTTGCCACAAAGTTTAATCAAAATGATGTTTTTCTCCATGTTCCGAATTTAATATCTTATTTAAGCAATAGTACCCCAAACTTTTTCTTATAGAATATGAAAGTGTACTACTAGGACAAGATAAATAATATAATACTGCAACGAGATATTGTTGCTGTTAGCAGATATAATCTGTTAAATATTCTAACTTTTCAAAATCTGCAACATTTAAATTAGCCTTATCTAAAATAAGAGCCACTGTTGAATAAAACACAATAGTTGAACATATGTACAAAAACATGGAAAAGAAAAAAAAAGTGGGGTCTCTTGATATTTTTAGGGGAAAAAAAGCTGTTCAAGTGACCGAAAGTTCAGAAAAGTCGCTCATTTCTATAGTTTTAATTTATTTCATGATATTTTTTTCATACATGACGGAATATTGAATGTAGACGAGCGCGACATACAGTTTTCACAAAGAAAATGCGAATAAATTTTTTTCTGGGGAAAGTCTATAATTATCTACTTTAAAAAAATAATTTTATAAATATATCGAAAGATTTATGGATGGTGATTGTTATGGGATTTTTTCTTTAGATCAATTTATATAGATATGCTTAGCGATTACAATATAAAAATTTCTGTAGAATCATGTCATATTAAAATCTATAAATGATTCTAAATATAAATGTTATAGGGAAATCAGCCATTACCTCCCTTTAATTATTTGTATTTTTAAAAAAATGCAATGTAGTAGCAAATGTTAGCTTTAAACATAAAAAAAAACGTGTATTATTTTTACGAGAAAAAAAAATAATTTTTATGTAATTTTTAAATTGATGTTTGTTTATCTTTTTAAAATGTTATGATTATAATAAGCTCAAACGACCCATGTTTGTGCGTTTTAGCCTATACGTAATGCATCAAAATTTTGGGGATATGTATTCATATTTATAAGTTTTAAATAGTGCTCGATTTCTTTCAAATCAAATTAAAAAAAAAAAAAATTATTTTTCCACAGTATTGTATAAATATATCTTACCTGCTTTAAAGGCAATTCTTACTGAGTTTGTAAGAAATTTAATAATAAAAAACGATATTTGTTAAAAATACATGGGAAATAAGTAGATTATAATTGAAAGTGCATGAGAGTATTATACGGCGTGTTTTGTCAGGTGTTTTTTTTTTTTTCTACTGACAAAAATACATACTTCTGTGAACTGCGTACAACGAAATCCTCTATCGAACTAATATCTAACGAATTCTTCACAGAAGCGGACTCAAAAGCAACACCTGCGTAGCTGTTTCAAAATATGTTTTCTTGTAATTACCGTAATTTCCTGCAATCCACGGGTCAAACAATTTTTTTTGAACCCAGAAATTTTATTAAATAAAATTTTACTTTTCTGATCGCCGTAAATATTTAACTTCAATTACAAAATAAAATTTCTGGGTCGAAAAAGAATTGTTCGATCCACGGATCATACGCAGGAAATTACTGTATAGTGTTTCAAACTGATTGCCATTCATTTTTATAATACTGAAGTTTCAAGAGAATCCAATTAAATTCAGGTTTATTTGTGGAACATCCATGAGCGCCTATGTAAATTTTAGTATAGTTTGACAAAACTCGTTAAAAGGATACATGGATTTTAAAAATTTAGATTTAAAAAGTCCGGTCTTAATTGGTTAGAGTGTCGGAGTTTTAGAAAAATTATAATTGTCTCCTCAGAAAATACAGGTGCTCGACGTTGAAAATCTATTCACCAATATACGTATTGAAAGCCTTTATAATATTTCAATAAATATTTCTGATTTATCTTACTTAAACGATGAATTAAATATCAATAGAGACTTATTTTTTAAGTTTGTGCCTCTTTTGTTTTCGCAATAATTATGTAACTTGTAAATCAATAGAGATTTATATCTATATAAAGGACGTCGCGTAACAAAAAAGCTTTAATTAATTAATTCTGTTAAATTGATATTTATCTATTTATATGATGTTAACATAAAAACTGAACGGAACATGTTATTTTTGCATTTTCATAAACGTTCATCTAATTATTAAAAGAAAGCTTTTCATGAATTAAAAAAATAGCTGTTTAAAATTAAATTTAATTTAGTCTCACGAAAATATTAAGTATATTTAATTTAACATAATTATAATTTAATTTTGTTTCATTTAATTTTAATTAAAATCCAATTAAATCATCTAATTGACAATAGATTATTAAAAAGCATCTGAAAGCAAAAAAATAAACTGATTTTTACATTAATGCTTTATAAGACTTTAATAAAATAATTCTGTTATAATATTTATCTATTACTTTTCTGATGTAACGGTATTTTAAATGCAAGTCTAAAAGTTCCTATATTTTAATAAATATTCATTTGGTTCATCAGTATACAATATAATCTAAACTTTATATTGTATATTTTTGCTTCATAAGCATTTCTGACAAATGTTCTTGATTTATTCAATAACTGAGAAATCTAAATTCCAAAAAATGCAAAATCAACAGCAAAATCACAACTTCTCCACGATGCACACTAAGGAAAAAGGGGTGGGGGAGCGAATAAAAAGAGAGGCACAAAGTAAGAACACCAAAATACTCGCATTAATTATTAAGTGATAAATTCATTAATGATATAAAGAAAATTTAGTTTAAAAGCCCATATAAATGTGGGTATAATTGAAAATATGAACGCTAAATGAAACTTTTAATTGCAAAGAAATTTGTAATTATTGTGCAAACCTTATAAGTTTAGTAACACGACTAAACTTATAAGGTTCCTTATAAGTAAGGGGAAAAATCGAATTTGGCCGTGGTAGCTGAAAGGCAGTATTAATAGGTATACCGTATTAATTATTAATGATACTAGAAATATTTAAGTTCAAAAACACACAGACACACTGAAATTAAGTGAA
This sequence comes from Maratus speculifer, assembly GCA_964019185.1. NCBI lineage: Eukaryota > Metazoa > Arthropoda > Arachnida > Araneae > Salticidae > Maratus > Maratus speculifer. Next base: position 359,577,120 of record OZ025296.1, read on the forward strand.
AATGGTAAGGAAGATCTATAATTTGAAGCCCAAATTCAACTACACATTTTTTACCAATTCCAGAACCCGTAATTGTTGTAAACCTTCGATTAATAAATATTGTAACCTTCTATATTTTAATTACCCTTACCGGAAGTAGATATATACTATATTTATTTTACATAAATGACATGAACAACCGTAATTAGCAATCAATGTCTTTTTATAGTGTTATCACTGTAAAAGAGTAAGTTGCTTGAACAACCTGTTATTGCAATAAAAAAAAAACTTAATCTTTCCGCGTTCAATGTATTTATTTTAAAGCTAGTTAATAGAAAACTCCTGCCAGAAAAAAGTTGTTCAGTTCATTTCTATTCACAAGCAACTGAATACTGTTAAAGAAACTAAAAGCGAAGTTTTCAAAAAGTGTCTGTCAATTATACAAATTACCAGATTATTCTCGCTTTATTATTTAAAATAATTCATACCCACAATAAAAATTAAGTTATTGCAGCAACATAAAAATATGAAGTTTATTTGTTTTTAACGATATATTTCAGATATTATGGAAATACTACCTTTGACAATAAAGTTCGGTGAATGGTCTTGTAAAATTAATGTAGATGAAATATTAACAAAAATTACCATACCATCCTTCAAAACAGTCTTCTCCCATAACTATGCACCGCTTCGATCTGCTATACATGTCCTGAGAAATTTGCAAGAAGTCTTCTTTTGGGATGGAGTTCAAAAGCTTCGTCACGTTTCGTTGGATGTCAGCAATATGGTCAAATCTCTTTCAAAGAGAGTTTGAATGGTGAAAATAGTAAGAAATCTGGAGGATTGAGATCTGGCGAGTATGGTGGATGTTCAGTTTGCACCACCCCTCATGAATTTCTTTTTGGTGTCTTGCAAAGCTTAAAACCAAACCTTAAACTGAGATTTGAACATATTGCTGACATCCAATGAAACGTGACGAAGCTTTTGAACTCCATCCCAAAAGAAGGCTTCTTGCAAATTTTTCAGGACATGTATAGCTAGCTGATCGAAGCGGTGCATAGTTATGGGAGAATACTATTTTGAAGGATGGTATGGTAATTTTTGTTAATATTTCATCTACAGTAATTTTACAGGACTATTCACCGAACTTTATTGTCAAAGGTAGTAGATGTTGTACTTTATTATCTATACAGATTTCTTAGAAAGTACAATTGGTTAATTATCGTAAAAAAGGGGGCAGTAAAGACGTAAACACATATCAAGAGACAATACTTTAAGCCGCGTCATTTTGAGTATGAGCTAATTGTTCCAAAAATTCTTCGAATCTCAAAGTTGAATAGCTCCGCCTCAAATAACGCCTTTAACCCTTTAACGTTCATTGGTTTCTCTACGAAACCACAAAATTTTAATTCCGATATGCAACAACGACACCGGAATTTTAATAATGAAAAATTCATTTTATTATACATGTGAACAAGCGAACAAGCTAGTAGTGACATGGACTTCCTAGTTGCTGAGCAACTTAACATCCAGAGTATCAGGATACAGTGATTTTCAATGCAATGGGAGCCATGAAGATGTTTAGACGCGGCTGGTCGCCACAGAAAAAAGAGTAAAGGATAAGGATGCATAAAGAATTTACAGTATAACTAAATGCAAAATAAAAAAAGAAAAAAGAAAAGGAAAGAAAAAAATGTTCATTTGTTCACAGACTGAGCTAGCCAGTCCATAAGTCGAAGAAAGCTACCGTAGGGAAAAACAGCACCAAGTTAAAAAAAAGACCCTTTACAGAGACCATACATTAAGTTTAACAGAAGAAAATTATGCAAAAACAATAATATATACAAGAAATGCAAAAAGAAGGGAGTTTATCATTAACATAAACAAAAAGAATTATCACGAAAAAAAAGGATAATTACAATATATACAATGAGGAGATTTCAATATAACTATAAATAAACGCAAGAATAATGGGAAAGCCAATAAAAAGAGCTCGTCGACCGCGTGGTCTGGTAACTCGAGAGTAAAAAATTTAATGTAGAGAAAAAGTAAAAAGGACAAGTAAGAACAATAGAAAATGTAATAACAAAAAGGAAAAAAAGGTTTAATTAATTTTTTTTTTATATAAATTTTGAGACAAAAACGGACGGACAAACAGAAAACATAGAGAAAAGAAGTTTAACTTAACGAAGACATTAATTTACGTTAATGTTGAGTTGGTTAGCAAGTATATCAAATTCAGTTACTATTACAAGCAGTTTTTGAATAGGATCCTTATAATTTTTAGTTTTAGCGGATATATTTTTGATGCAGTTTATAAATTTTGTAACTTGTAGAATTTCTTTAAAATCCTTAAGAGTTTTGAAAACGTCTTGTATATCATTATTGTAATTAGATTGAATATTGCTAAAATCTAGTGAGTTTGCCGAATCTGTCGGTTTATCCGGAGTTGACGAATTAGGCGTATTAACATGTTGGTCAGTTGAATTTAGGGTTTCTGAGCTATTGTTATGATACACAGAGTTTGTTTTCTTAGTATAATTGTAATTTTTGAGGATATCAGCCAATATTTGGGAATCAGTGGTACCCCGGTTACTGACATTATTGTTAGGTTTTTTATTAGATTTATTTTCAAGCCTATAAGGGTTCTTAGGGCATCCTCGGTAGGATGCAAGGTGAGCCAAACCACAATTAGCACATTTGGGCGTAATTCGCCCTTTATAAGTACATTGAGTACTTAAGTGTAATTCTCCACATTTAACGCATTTAGCGTCAAACCCGCATACCTCCGAGGCATGCCCGTAACCCTGGCAACGGTAGCATTGTTTAACACGCTGTTTGCTGGTAAAAGCTTCAATTTTAACTGATAAATAGTGAATAGTTTTAATTTGATAAATTTCTTCAAGATTTTTGCAAGGTACGATATTTGCCATATAAATTGGCATAGGATTACCGGTTTTTCGGTTTTTAAGCATTGCTACTCTAGTAGCTGTGAAGCCATAATCTTTTAAGTTATCAATAATTAATTTGGTATCTGTATAACATGGGAGACCTCTAATGCAAATTTTTTTGGGCCTAAGTTCCCGAGGATCAAGAGTAGTACATTTTTTGGCATTTTGGTCAAGCCAACGTTGAGTTTTTCTGAAGTCCTCTGGAGTTTTACAATGAACAACAATACGATCACCTTTTAAGGCAATTTTAGGTTTTTCAGTATTTATCTCCGTAATTTGTTTGGCAAAAGTCGTCCAATTTTCAACAATCTCCAAATAAAAGGGATTGACATTAGTTTTCGAGCTACCAGAACAGCTATCGGAAGAACAATGTTCCATTTCGGAATTATCAGTAAAGGTATTATCGTTAAGATTATTTTCAAGTAGTGTAACATCATCAGACAAATTTTTTAATTTATTGTTAAGGGGGATTGATGAAATCTCCTCAGTATTTTTACGTTTTATGCCTTTTTTAACGGCAGTGAATAACTCATCTTTCATAGAAGTTTTAGTAAGGATAGCATGACTAGTTTTTTTGTAAGTAATAGAACAGAAAAAGCCAAATAGTTCAGAGTCATTTAAGTTATCAAAGGTTGGCTCCCTAAGCAAAGAAAATATTTCAAAACAGGCTCTTCTTACCTCAGCAACATCATCCGCAGAGCTCGCATAGTTAGGTTTAGCTTTCAAGTCCTGGATATAATTATCCGCAAAGGCGAAAAAATTCGTAAGTATATCAGCAGAATGTTCTTGAAAATTTGAAGAAATCGAGTCAAACTGCGCTCTAAAGTTCGTAGTAAGCTCACCATTGGTGATTTTTTCAACGGTATCATCAATTACTTGCGTATTAGCGTAAGATGCCATCATTCACAAGCAGCAATTGAAGTTATTCATACGAACTGCCTACAACCACTGAGAAACGGGTGAAAAACATCTTAATAGCAGCGGATCAGACATACGTCTTACTCCGACAACAGACGAATCGAGAGTGAACCTTTATTATACATATGAAAAATCACTTTTTCTTATTTACAAAAATATTTGTACGCAGTTGCCGGTGTCAATAATTTATTTCAATAGCTTAGATATTAAAATGCTCTGAACGTTAAAGGATTAAATGATTTTAACAAATTTTATACCTATTTTGTATATATTTTTGTGTAGTACCGAACGCAAACTTTCGGAATTTATATATAATATGCGGGCACATATAAGGGATTTTTTTACAAGAAAATGGTAATTTTCGGACAACTATAAGATATGATTTTTATTTTTTCAAATTTTTTAATCGCTTTTTCATACACTTTTTATAATCAGAAAATTATACAAAAAATCCCAGTTATACATGTTTGATGTCTATATGAACTCAATTAATGGCATGCAATTCGGTTCAGTAGTTTTTGAGAAAATGAAGTTTTTAAAAAGTCGAATAAACATTTTTATCTCATAAAATATTACTGTTTGTAATCTGATAATAGGGGAAATGCATTGTCAGTTAAGTAGAAACACCTGAGAAAAAACCCAAAAAATTTAATTGAAAGGCATGTTTCCAATGCTTATCCGGCTATGACCTTTTGAGGAGAGTATGTGGCGCCCTCTCACTAGTTCGTCAATTACGGAACGTTTCCATGAAATCCTAAGAATTGGCGCATGAAATCTGCCCGTGCTTGTAGAAAGCTGCAAAACGCGCATAATTCTCAGCTCCGCCATGGAACTGTTTCGGAGCGCCTTTAAATTGTGTAAATAATTCGTCATTGAATGACATCAAGTCAGCCATAATGGGACTTGATGTTGTTTAATACTGTCGGTAAAAAAATCCTCAATTATAGTGAAACACAAGTTACTAAACAAAGAAATATGCATTGTAATTTTTCCGGCCTGAGTCTATTTTTGATAACAAATGTCAAAAACTGTTCTTTTTAACGATTGAAAAATTTCATTTATAGCTAGCTTACAACAAACTTGACCGCCATATTTTCTCCACCTGAAAAGCTACCTGAATTGCTTATTTCGTCGATTGCGTAGGCAACTGTATTCTTATTACTAGATACAATTACAACTAAATAAAGATACCCACTTCTTATCTTTTATCTCCGGAATTAAAAAAACAACACTGTAATAAGCCTGATGAAAATTTATTAAATTCGATCTTTTAAAATTATTTGATAGTTTTAGGTCTAACGGCATGCATGCTTGATCAAAATAATTCAGTTTTCCATCTTTTCTTTCTTTTTTTCTTTCTCTTTTAAATTTAACGAAATAAAATATATTAATGTTTATTGAATACAATAGAGAATTTCTGACCAACTGGAGCAGCGTAGGGACACTATACTTCTTCCTTATTCAACAATACTTCTATCTAATTCCGCCTAAACATCGATGTATAATAAAATAGAGACTCAAGCGATTGCCTGCAAAATACTGCCTCTGGAGTTACATTGATCATAATGAAAATTTCTAACTGAATCGATCGGTAGTGGGCGGGCCATCTTTTGGATCTGCTTTAACCTCTTCGCGACGGGAGCTTTTTACGAAATTTTTAATGTTTTGTCACCGGTTTTAAAAAACAGAAACTTGTGTATGATTAAATCGAATAAACGCTCCAATTAAATAAGGCAAATTTGGCAGTAAAACTTTACTGTTGGATATAAAAAAATAATCTTAAGCCTTTTTTTGCGGCATGTATACGTATAGCTCGTCCTCAGGAGATAAAGGACCTGAAATGTAATCATTGACAGTGCCTAGAAGTACATAGTGTCTTTATCACGAATAGAACCGTAACGCATAAAGTTTCTCTGATAGGAGGAAAACCAGCTTCTCAGCGAGAGGGCGTCGAGTTCCCCACCGTCGTTTGAAATCGAATTTAAATTGCTTAATCTTAATGTTAGTGGAGATATAACTAACGCTGCATTTTGTAACAAATTATGCAATTGTTTCTAATTGTTTCACATTTTAAAGAAAAGACATGATATGTTTGTTTTTGATAAATCGTTAATAACAAAGACCGAGAAAAAAAAAAGCTGATTGGATATGCTTCGTTTCTCATTGCATTAGGGAATATAAAAGAAACAAAACTAAACTGACTATATTTAATTGAAAAATATGCAGTGAATACTCTTGCAGCGATCACTCCGAACAACGGTAACCTCCAAATACCGGTCATGTTTTACTATTACCGAATCTCTTCCATAGAAATAACATTACAATAAACCTCCTAACAACGAATTCCGATCAATGACCACCTAACAGCACTTTTTTTTCATTTTTTCGTTATGTTTTAGCTACAACTGGGATTACGGAAAATTTTAACGCCGCCTCTTACACCAATTTTGCTCGTTTGGCACCATTTTTAAAAAAAAGTTAACCATAACTAAACTATATCAAAAATACTTTAATAAAATAAGACAATTTTATTTTACTATACTACTGGTTCTAAAAACAAATTTTGCAAGGAAAGATGTTGTCGCGTCAGATGCGACAAATGAGTCCAAAGGGTTACAGGGAGTTAAAGGGTTAAAAAAGGTGTAAGTGCACGAAAATAAGCTGAAATGTACAAATGTGGAAATTTCCAAATGAATATCATTACTGAAAAAAGTGACTTAAAAAAAAAAAAAAAAAAAAAAAAAAAAAAAAAAAAAAAAAAAAAACATGTAAAACTAGAATCTGAAACAAAACGTTCAAGAGCTGGTTATAATAAGATTGATTTTGGAATGGCTTTCAAACTCTCCAGAATTTTTTTTTCCAAATTTCTGGACAAATGTTGCGAGAAAGTACTCCAAAAATCTGTAGCTTTGGTGCATAGTCAGTCCGCCACTTTTACAGAAAACGATCGCTTTACTATATATTATCCCTTTTACGACGAGAGCCTTTTACGAAATTTTTATTGTTTTGTCACCGGTTTTTACAAACAGTAATTACTGTCTTATTAAATCGAAATACTTCTTTTTTTTGGCGGCACATATACGTGCCGCACGTTCCCAAGGCGTTATGGAGCATTATCATTGATTAAAATACGGGTATTATATAAAAATGGTGCAGAGAATATTCTTCAAAAGTTGCATATTTTTTGGTAGTGTAGGAAGTTAAAAATTTTGCGCGGACTAAAAATGATAACGAATTCTACAACAAATCAGTGACAGTGATTATGAATTTAGGGAACGAACATGCTTAAAAAGAAAATGCGAATAAGTGATTTTTTAAGGTAAAAATAATTGTGAGCGATAAAAAGCTAACCAAAAATCATAGCTCACTAAAAAAATAGTGAGCTATGACGAGCTGTTATTGTTGTAGCTCGAAACGCGTCCTGTTTAATTTTTTCATTTTACGGTGATTTAACAAAGTATTTTAGCTTATTTATCAACTTTAACGCCGGTTATTACGGTGTTTTGTAACTAAAAATAATAGTCTTTTTTTTACAGTAAAAAAATTAATTTGATATTTTGATTTTAATGTTATATAATTTTGATATTTTAAAATGTGGAACCTCTGAATAACGGCAAACTCTCAAGTACGGTCACTTTATCATTCTCTTGGTGGTGTCCGCTATTCAGAGGTTTTACTGTATATGAAGGACATTGCATAATATAAAAAATTTTATTATAAAAATTTTACAAATTTGATTTTTATGTATTAACATGATTTTAACATAAAAATAATTTTATGTAAGTATATTATTATTACATTTTAATAAACGTTAATATAATTATAAAAAAAAAGCTGTTTATGAAATAAAAAAAATCAATATTTAAAATTAAATTTTATTTTATTCCATAAAAATATTAATTACATTTTATTTAGCATAATCATATTTTAATTTTGTTTCACATAATTGTAAATAAAATTTAATTAAATTATCTCTAATTGACATTAAAAAATTACAAAGCATCTGATAAGAAAAAACAACTGATTTTTATATCAATGTTTATTTTTATATCAATGTTTTGTACGACTTTAGTAAAATAATTTTGCTATGATACTTATTTATTACTTTTCTAAATTACTTTACTATTACTTTTCTAATATAAAAATATTTTAAATGTAAGTTTAGGAGTTATTACATTTCAATAAATGTTTATTTGATTATTATCAGTATATAATATAATTTAAACCTTATATTATATATTTATGCGTAATAAGCACTTCTGATAAATATTCTTTATTAATTTAATAACTTTAAAATCAAAATTCTAAAGAAAGACAATATCAACTTCAAAAACACAACTTCTGGCATATAACCCCGCCCTCCATGGTGCATGCTGAAAGGAAAGGGAGGGGAGTTACTATGAAATGAGAGACACGGACTAAGAAAACAAAAATGTTACATTAATTACTAAGTGATGAATTCATTAATGATACAAGAAAAAAAAATTAAAAAGCGAGATAAATGTGGGAATAGTTGAAAATATAAACGCCCAATGAAACTTTTGATCACAAAAAAATTTGTAAACATTGTGTACTGCCACGGCCAATGATACTAGAACTATTTAACTTAAAAAACACACAGAAACGTGGATGTTAAGTAAAAACGAAAAGGAAGTCTTTTTATTTCAATAATAATTAAAGTCCAATTTCATCTACACGCTTCCTAGCAATTCGAAGTTTTGTGATGATAGAATAACTTTCGATTAGCACTTACAGGAACAGTATAATTTTAAAGTGTTCTATTTGAATATATGACATGAACAGCCATTATTGGCATTCAATGTTTTTTTAAAGTGGTTAATATAATACAATACGACAGAAATCAAGCAGTTATTAGAATAAAATATTATAATGCATTTTTTCCGCTTTGAGTGTATTTATTTTAAAGCTAGTTAATGGAAAACTCCTGCTAGGAAAAACACTGTTCAGTTTTTTTAATTCTCAAGCAAATGAATAATATTAATGAAACTGAAAGTGAAGTTTCCAAAAAATGTCTCTTATCTACAGAAATTACTTAATTATTTTTGCTTGATTATTTAAGATTATTAATACCCATAAGAAAAAAGGTTGTCATTGCAGTCAAATAAAAATATACAGTTTATTTGCCTTTTACGGTATATTTGAGATATTTATAAATATTATATTTTATTATCGATCCAGCTTTGTTAGAGAGTAAGGTTGGTTAGTTTCCGTGTTAAAAAAAACCGTAAAAGCGTAAACCCTTATCAGACTGTAAAGTCCAAAAAATTCCATTTAAGACTCAGTTAGACAAAATTTCATTATTACATTGCATTATTCCAAAATGAGACTTAAAATATTAAGAACTAAAACTACTTTTAAATAAATGATAATTTAGAAAGTATTTTGAAACTGTTACGTGTTAATACTCGCACAACACATCTTAAGAAAGGGGGAGATAATTAAATTAATTCCACACATTAACCATAATGACCACAAACTCTAATCATTTCGCTAGCGCAATTTATTTACATGTCTTTCATCATCGCTGTCCAGAGCGCATATGTACAGGTACATACAGAATTAAAACAGATTCACTACAGGCGCCATCTACAGGCTCTTTCCACATAACACTCAAGATATAACATATTAGGATGTAACATACTGGGCGTAACATACTGGGGCCCCATGACCACGTCATCATCATAAATAAAATAAATATATAACAAATTGACACATTAATACAATACACAATGTAAACATAAAAATATATAACAATAATATTACACAATAAATTCACATTTATATCTAGAAATTTAAATAATTTCACAAAGAAAAGTTAATTTTCATTTATTGGCAGTTTGACTAATTTGTGGATTGGTCTTTTAAGTTCACCTATGGCAGTTTTTAAATTCACTGATCTTACTCTGCTGTCAGAACTTTTGAAAATGTCAATTATTCTTGCCATTTTCCATTTCAACGGTGGCAAATTATCATCTTTGATGAGCACTAAGTCGTTTACACATAAATCTTCTGTCGGAAATTTCCACTTGTTGCGCACTTGCAACTGTGTAAGATAGTCCTTAGACCATGCTTTCCAGAATGACTGGGAAATATTCATAATCAATTTCCATCGATCTCGAATTGAAATTTTCATATTTGTAATGTCTGGTTCGGGAACACTCTTTAAATCTGACCCAATGAGAAAGTGACCTGGAGTGAGGACTGAAAGATCATTTGGGTCCTCCGAAATAGCGACTAATGGGCGAGAATTCAGAACTGCTTCAATTTCCGCCAAAACTGTTGCAAATTCCTCTTGAGACAAGATCTGCGACCCAATAATTCGTCTCATATGGTACTTCATTGATTTAACCGCTGCCTCCCAAAGACCTCCAAAATGGGGAGCAGATGGAACATTCGTAGTCCATTTTATACTCTCATTGTGCAAGTAGTTGCCGATTGCTTCTGATGCAGCGACTTTCAAATAATTCTTTGCTCCTATATAATTAGCACCACAGTCACTGAAGATCTCTATTGGCTTACCTCGACGTGCAATGAATCTTTTCAACGCAGCTATACAGGCGCTGGCACTCAGATCACTAACAAGTTCCAAATGAACTGCTTTGGTAGAGAAACATACGAAGATACAGACGTACATTTTGACTGGCTTTACTCCCCTACCACGTCGAAGACTTATTAGAAAAGGTCCACAAAAGTCGGTGCCACAACAAATGAACGCTCTTCCTTGGCTCACTCTTGATGTTGGTAAATCAGCCATGATTTGTTTCGAGAATTCGCTGCGAAATCGTGCACAGATAACACAATTTTTTATTGCTTTACGGATAAGAGACTTCGCACCCACAATCCAATAGGTTTGCTTCAAGGCAGAATTTATTAGCTGTACTCCTCCATGTAAGTATTTTAAATGATAAAATTTAATTAACAAGGTCGTAACTGGGTGATTTTTAGGCAAAACTAAAGGATATTTTGCAGTCTCTGGTATGTTGGCATTTCTTAGCCGTCCACCAACTCTTAAAAACCCACGATTGTCCAAAAAAGGATTTAAGGAATTTAAATTGCTGGTTTTTAGAATTTTTCCCTTCTCCAAGTTGGCTATTTCGTTTGCAAAATTCGCTCTCTGGACTAACTTAATTATAATATCATGCGACCTTTTCAATTCCTCTGTTTGCAAAAACGGAGCTGCAATTTTATTTCTCTTTGCATTATCGATGAATCGCAAGCACCACGCAAGCACTCTTTGCAATTTAGTCCACGATGAAAATTTACTCCACAATTGTTCAACTAACTCTAATTTACCGACCAAATTTTCAGCAAGCTTGACCTTCTGTTCTTTCAATACATCTACACTATTGATTTCCGCAGACGTACTCAATATCTGTTCGGGCCAGCTCTCATTATTACTTCGAAGCCAAGCTGGACCTTGCCACCATTTCTCGTTGTTAACTAAACTTTCAGCAGCAATTCCTCTTGTTAGTATATCGGCCGGGTTGTCTTCTGTAGGACAGTAGTACCAATCATTAGGGTTGGTTTTCTCTTGGATTTCTAGAACCCTATTACCTACAAACTGTTTCCACCTTTTCGCACATCCTTTAACCCAATATAATGCAATGGTGGAGTCACTCCAATATACTACTCTTTGAATTCTATCCTTAAAAATATTCTTCACATAATTTCCAACTCTAGCACCTATTACAAGACCCATCAACTCTAAACGCGGCAAAGTTAATTTCTTTAACGGTGCTACTCTATTTTTTGACAAAATAAATGACACTTTATAATTTCCACTATTATCACAATATCTAAAATAAAGAACTGCTCCATACGCACTTAATGAAGCATCACAAAAAACATGTGCCTCCACTTGTTCATCTTTACAATCAATTAAACAAAATCTGGGAATAGTTATATAATATATTTTCTCAATTTCGTTGCACCACTTAAACCATTTTTCCCGCAAATCATCGGGCAACTCTTCATCCCAATCACAACCTGCTTCCCAAATTTCCTGTAACAATAACTTAATACGAACAACAAATGGCGAAATCAGGCCTATGGGATCAAAAATACGTGCTGCTGTTTTCAAAACACACCTTTTACTGTTTTGCAACGTTTCACAAGATTCTATTAAACCCTTAATTTCCAATGATAATTCATCTTTCTCTGGACACCAATTTAAACCTAAAATCTTCAACTGCTGAACACTTTCTTTCTCTATATCCTTAAAGCCATTTTCTATCCAGAGTTTTTCCAACTCTCTACTATTAGACCTCAGTTTTCTCAAATTAAATCCTCCACTCTTTAAAATATTTACAGCGTCCGAAGATAATTCGAACGACTCACTCACAGTACTTCCTCCAAAAAATAAATCATCTACATATAGAGCTGAATTTAACATTTCAAATGACTTAGGATTGCTATTTTCAAAATTTTTAATGTGATGTTTTATAGTAGCACTCAAAATAAAAGGAGACACTTTACAGCCAAATGGTAATCTTTTCATTCTCATGATTTCGTAATCTTTATTAGGATCATCCGAATACCAAAGAAATTTTAAAAATTTCCTATCTCTCTCTGAAATTCCTATCATTAAAAAAGCTTTCTCTATGTCAGCATTAAACGCTATTTTATGTTTCCGAAAATTTAGAATAACATCAAGAATATTAGGATTTAAATTAGGACCAGTTTCTAGACAATCATTCAAAGACAAATTATTTTTAGATTTTGAACTACAGTTAAATACTATCCGAACCTTAGTTGTTTCTTTATCTTCTCTAACAACTGCTCTATGAGGCATAAAATATTCTAGCTGATCCCTCTGACATTTCTCAATAATCCCGTTTTTCAATTGATCGCTTATTATTTCTCGATATTCATTAACAATCCAATTGTTTTTTGAAAAACCCTTATTTAACTCATCAAATCTTTTTTTTGCCAAAAAATAATTACTTTCTAATTCATCACAACTAATTTTCCATAATAAATCAGTTTCGTACCTCCCATTCACAAATTTTAGATTTCTTTCAAATTGCTCTATCAATTCTTTATCTGCTGAATTTAATTCTTCATTTTCTTTAATACCTAAAGTCTCGAGTTCCCATAAATTTTTCATTGTTTCATTTAAATCTGAATCCCGTATTAACCCACAATGTATATTACCATCATTTATCTGTTCGATACTTCCACTAGCCACGTAGCCAAAACAAGTATTCTGTAATAGAAGTCGCGGATTTTTTAAATATATTTGCCCTGGTCTCAACAACTCATAAAAAATTTCGGCCCCTAATAATACGTCCACTTTTCCAGGGATATTAAATGTATGATCAGCTAAAGCGACTGACTCAGAAACATCCACCTGTATTTGAAATACTTTATGTGGAATAAGATCTGTTATTTTGTTCACTACCAGCATATTTATATCTCTTTGAAAACTCCTATCTCGGTTAGAAATCGTAGTATTTACACACCCATTAACACTTAAAGATGAATCATTTAAACACGATATTACCGTACTCGTTTTATCTGGTTTCAATTGCAAACGATTCACACAGTCTCTGCTTATTAAGCAAGTTTGACTCCCGACATCTAACAGGCATCTCGCTTCATACCACTGAGAATTTTTATCTTTAATCAAAATCAAAGCTGTACTCAATAAAACATTTTTTGTTTTATTTTTTGCCAAACTACTAGCGACCACAGACCTATCTGACTGACTAGGAGGGATGGAAGGAGAAAGCGCATCGTTACTTTCCCCTCTCTGATCTACATTATTGGAAACAGATGTGAAGCTGGGCGATTTTTCTTTACTCGACTGAATATTTATATTTTCTTTTGGATAGTGGATTAACTTATTATGCGGTTTTTTACAAAAACAATTTTTGCTCTTACAAACTTTTACACTACAATTGGGATGCAAACATTTAAAGCATAGTCTATTTATTTTAACAACATCTACTCTTTCCGGAATTGTAAGACTTTTAAATTTCGGACAAAAATATAGTTCATGATTTTCATTTTTGCATAAAACGCAAGTTTTTATTTCAGAAAAGAACACATTCGAAACTTTCTTTTGAAACGTTGGATTTGGCGATTTATTTCCAAAAAATCTTTTATTTTCATTTCCGTTTTGTTTCCTAAACACATTATTGTCAGTTTTTATTTTATTTTTCGTAGAAAGAAAAATATCACATTCACGACCTAATTGTTGCGGTTTAAAATATGATTCTCCCTGTTTTGCTCCAATGTGAGACATTAAATCACTATCTAATGAACCAAAAATATCCGAAACAATTAGCTCACACAAAGATTTAAAATCATTCACTTCACGTAACTGACAGTAATATTCGAATGCTGCACTTAATCTTGACGCATATTGGACATAACTTTCTGAAGGTAATTTTTGCGCCTTACGGAAATTATTCAAACACTCCTGCGGAGTTGGTTGAAACTCCTTTAACACTACATTTTTTAATTTATCATAATTACACAAATCTTCCTCTGACAAATAAATCATTATATTATTTGCTTTTTCACCTAACATATTCAAAAGTATTTCAGCTTTAAATTCCTCAGGTACATTTTTTGTTCTGAATGCTTTTTCTAAGGACTGAAAGAAAAGGCTAAATGACTCTACCCTAGATGGCACAGGTATCGTTAAAGTTTTAATGCTCTTAATAAAACTTTCTACATTATTTATTGACTCCATTTCACTTTTTACCGATGAAAATGAATTATTTTGAAGCGATTCCTTCCGAATATTAGCGATTTCTAACTCCTTTTCTAGCTGTGCTAATTTTATTTTTTCAAACTCAGAGTATTGTGAAGATTCTTTACGAACATTAGCTAGCTCTATTTCTTTTTCTAACTGAGCAAGCTTTATTTTTTCTAATTCTAATTTTGATTTTTCCGATTCTTTTTTAATTTTAATTTCTTCAACCACATATTCAACAACACTTTTAACTAAATCCAAGTTATTTAAAAAAGAGTCACTTTTTTCAATTAACTCTTTTAATTCAATAACTTTAGCTCCTTCAGGAATTATTAACCCTAACTCTTCAGCGACGAGTTTTAACTCGTCTTTTTTCAACTTATCTATCACTGACATGATTAAATATATGAATATATTTACACTAATAACACAAGAAATCACAAAATTATTGAAACTACACTGCAAATCTACCAGAAATAACTAAAATAATTTTCTTAAAATAGTTCCTACAACTGACACAAAATCACTAGTTACGAATAAAATACAAAATCACTAGTTACGAATAAAATATACAACTCAATACACAACACTAATTAATTAACATAAGAAAACCACAATTTATACAACTAAACTAAATCTCCGAAAAACCAAACTACATATTACTCACCCCTTTTCTTCGCAACAAAGAAAGCGCGCAAATATTCTGCGCCGTTCTATAGACAAACAAATCAAAACGTGTGGCTCTTACCAGCACTCGTGACACCATGTTAATACTCGCACAACACATCTTAAGAAAGGGGGAGATAATTAAATTAATTCCACACATTAACCATAATGACCACAAACTCTAATCATTTCGCTAGCGCAATTTATTTACATGTCTTTCATCATCGCTGTCCAGAGCGCATATGTACAGGTACATACAGAATTAAAACAGATTCACTACAGGCGCCATCTACAGGCTCTTTCCACATAACACTCAAGATATAACATATTAGGATGTAACATACTGGGCGTAACATAATTTTGAAACTGTTACGTTCGATATATATGTTCCTTTCAGTATTAATTTAAGTATTTAATTTTTTAGAAACAATCTTCTTATTATGCATTTAGATCTTAAAATTAGCCACCATGTCAAAATCCAAGTTACTTTTCAAATGATCAATAGGGATAGTTGCACAAAAAATGCCTATGTTGAAAAATGGACTCTCACAATTAATTTGCCAACTTTCATTTTGAAATGAGTTTGGTCTTTCCCAATATTCCATACAAATGTAATTTAAATTTTTAAAGGCTTCTTTAGAACATTTGTTATTTTGCCAGCTGCAGGTGTAATGGCACTTTTACAGACTAGACTCATTCCAAGAAATGGAAAAACGAAAAGTGGGACAGTCTACTTTTTAATCCTGGTGATGTGAAGAAGTGGAATCATGTATTGTGATAGAATTAAGATATGTTTCAAATTTTGTTCTGAGTTATTTCGATCGGTGCGCAAAAAGCCGGAGATTTGGCAACTCAGCTATGTACATCAGATCGCCTATGGAGCCCTGTTATTGATTAGAAAGTAGGTAGCCCTTAAAAGCAGGGGTAAATTTCCCTGTTTTAAAATTACATTATTGTTGATGGATATCCAGATAAATGGATTTTGCTTTCATCCCAAATCCGTTTATTGTAAAAAAATAAAGTTCAGTTTAAAGTATCCTCTCTTGATGCGGGTTTACGCCTTGACTGCCTTTTTTTTAACACGAAAATTAACCAACATTACTATCTAACAAAGCTGAAAAATCTAAATACAATCTAAAATACAATGAAATAAAATCTAAAATACAGCAGCCGACTCATTGTCTGCTGACATTTTGCGAAAAGTTCTTTGATGTGGAAATTGAGTAGCTCGGCCCCAAATAACGCCCTTAAATAAGTTTTAATAATTTGTATACATATTTTTGTAAATATTTATATCTACTACCCTAAGCAAACTTTCGACATTTATATATAATATGCGGATGCATATAAGGAGTTTTTTTACGAGAAAATGGTAATTTTCGGAGAACTATAAGATATGATTTTTAATTGACTAAATATTTTAATCGCTTTTTTTCACACACTTTTCATAATCAGGAAATTTTACAAAAATTCTCAGTTATGCATCTATAGTGGCCATATAAACTCAATTAATAAACATGTAATTCAGTCAAGTAGTTTTTGAGAAAATGAGTTTTTAAAAAAATCGAAAAAACATTTTTATCTCATAAAATATTAATATTTATAAGGTGATGAAAGGAAAAATACATTGTCAGATAGGTAGACACATCTAAGGGGGAAAAAAGAAATTTGATTGATAGGCGTGTTCCTAATGCTCGCCCGGCTATTCCCTTTATCTAAAAAGAAATTGCCGTCAAAATAAATAGAAAATTAAGTGAAAATTACTTTATAGAGAACATAAACAGTGTTAATGAACAGTGTCAAATTTAAGTAGCCCCGCCCCAAATAACGCCTTTAAACGAATTTTAATAATTTTTATACATATTTTGGTAAATATCTATATGTAGTTCCTAACGCAAACTTTCAGAATTTATATATATATGCGAGCTCATATGAGGAATTTTTTACTAGTAAATTGTAATTCTTGAATAGCTATAAGATATGATTTTTATTTTTGTAAAATTCTATTAGTTTTACACACATTTTTTAGAATCAGAAAATTATACAAAAATTACTTCGTACATCTAGTACATTACTAGTACATCTTTGAGGACTACATAAACTCAATTAATGGATGAAGTTCAATGCGATAGTTTTTGAGAAAATAACGTTTTTAAAAAATCGAAAAAACATTTTTATCTCATAAAATATCAAAATTTTTAAGTTGATAGTAAGGGAATTATAATATCAGATAAGTAGACACTCCTGCGGAAAAAATCAAGAAATTTGATTGAAAGGCATGTTTCTAATGCTCATCCAGCTATGCCCTTTATATAAAATGAAATTGCTGTCAAAATAAATAGAAAAGTAAGTGAAAATTACTTTATAGAGAAAATAAACAGTGAATTTTCTAAATACCACTGCTCTTCATAGTACACATGCATAATATTTTCAATTTTAAAATGATTTTACTCTATTTGTTTATTTCATGCAAATGTAACAATAGATAGACGGTGGTTTAGGCTTTTGTTGGTATTTTGTATAAATTTCCAGGTTTTGTAAACCACATTAAATAGTATTTACTATGAGTACTGTCCCAATTTTTCTGATGTATATTTAAAAATTAATTGAACAAACCAACTGTGTTATATACTAATTTGTTGTAAACTTTGTTATAAACAACTATATTTTGATGTAAAAGTTTTATTTGAAAAGTTTTAATTTTCTCGGCGTACTTTTCGAGGTTATCTATTTGTAGATTTAGAGAGAAAATGAAATTCTACTTTAAACCTATGTAATTTCTATATTAGTTTTTAAAATATTAATAAAGTATTAATTCTTTTTTTAAACAAAATGAATATTTAGTTTAAAAAATCATTATTATCCTTAAGAATTCTCGAAATCTAAAAAAATTTTGGTTTTATCAGGAACAAGCTAAGAAACTCGATATGAATTTAATCTATAGAAATTTTTTAGTAATAATATAATGAAGTTAGCAATTATATCGCTCGAGATAACATAAACATAGATAGAAAAAATGAAAGAATACCAACTTAGCAAGCACACTAATTTGTTCAGGGCAAACTTTTACAGCCCAAACTCCTATTAACTCAGGGAAATATATCCATCTCTTTTAAAGAAAATGTACAGTACTTTTTCAATAACACATGTCGAATCCGCCTGTGGCAGATTCATTGACATGTAGCGTTGGGTAACTCACACATGAAGCACCTCATTTGTCCCATACACCCTGACAATTTGTCCCAACGCCTCAGTTTTCAGATTTGAGGTGCCTCAAAAATTTTGTCATGTTTGTTCATTTTGTCATGTTGTCTTTTCTGAAGCGGCGAGGTACGAGAGCTGTTTCATTTCAGAGGATGACTGGAATGGGTGTGTGTGTTTTGTTGTCATTGTCTGTTGATGAAACAGTCGAAATCCAACAGGGGTGCGAACGCGGGCTACGTTTGAAGTTTGAAAAAGCTTAAGCTATCGGAAAGGGTGAAAGAAAAGAATGTAGCAAGATAATAAGTGACACGAATTTGGGGTGGGTTGTTTCTGGTGGAAAGAAAAGAAGAGAGCTATTCTTTTCGTTTCTTTCTTTTAATAATATTGAATTCATACTTCCCAACTTCTGCTTTTCATCATGTATATTTCGTTTAAAATAGGAAAGGATTGACAATAGCAGAGTAGAAATAGAATCGGTTCCAGCTGTCTTTTTAAAAAGTTATCACCTTTTTTTTCTTATGTGGGCAGGGGAGAGGGGGCTCAATTAGAGGTCTGCTCTGCCCGGCCTGGTGTCACTGAAATGTCTTGTCGGTAAAAAAATCATTCAAAACAGACCTCACACGATCTGGCCCAGCTCAACTTAAAAAAAAATCTTAACATATATTTAAGATTTTTTTTAAAGAACACCGCATGCATACTTGTGGGATAATTTTACATTATATTTTCAAATTACGATGTGTACCCAAGGCTGAAAATATAGAGTAGCAAATTTAACTAGGACTTCCCTCAGAGGGATTAGTCTGAGCGATATTGCTGAGAATACACACTTAATAACTTGCGATAAGTAAAGAAAATGAGATGTTACATTTAATTGGTTATTCATTGTGATAAAATATGATGAAAATAAGCATATTAAATCATAGAATTACAAAATCTTATATATAAAGTTGCACATGCATTTTTATAAAAGAAAAGCAAACCATGCATGGATATAAAATTGGAAATATGCAAAATGTTAAAAGTAATACAGAAAATAAAACACCAAATTTTCCTATATTGGAAATATAACTCTTTGAAATGATGTCATGAACATAAACAGAAGCTTCGCACCGATTTGAGAAACTATAACTATCATAAACTATTATGTTTGAAGAGAATGGAGTCTATTTTATATGGTGTGAAATCCGTCCGAATAGTTTATAATGTTGAATATCTGTTTTCCACGGATGCAATGAGGTTGTCGATAAGAGTTAAGGTAATCCTTTTTTAAAAATTTGTCCTAAACGAGCACTTACATCATATAAGTTACTGTGATGCCAAAGTTATAGTTTCTGACCTGAACAGTATCCTAGAAATTGCAATATTCTCAATAAATTGGGTTTAAAACTTTTTCTAGAAAGAAAAATGTTTAATTTAAGAAATTAAACTGTCGAATGTTTTAGAAATCGTTCATAACGAGAATATTATATCTTAAAAATTGCCACAAAAAAAAAAAAAAAAAAAAAAAAAAGATTATAAATTTTTAGTCATATCAACATCAAAGAATTCTCAATTTTAGAACTTTTTTGCTCGTGCATTGATGGTGATTATTGTTCCTACGCAAAATATAGAATATTTTGCAGCAAAGATGTTTACTAACATTTTTTAAATCGGCTAGGTACTCCCAATGATAACGAAAAACACACAAAAGTTAATGCTTTATAGCATAGAAATACAGAATCAAAAGCTATTTATCTCCTATTATATACACGTAAATTATCTAATTAGTGCTAGCAGATGCATTTTTAAATATACATTAGATCAATATAATGCTTCATTTTTCTTTTATTAGTATTTCTTAGTATTTATTTTTCATTTATTTGTATTATTCAGTAAAAAACTCACTTTCTTAAGCCCGAATTACGTCAAACTTTTTATAAAAGCGCCCAAGTCCACATAACAGCGAAGTATTGTGAAGAGTATTAAATACAAGGTAGTAAGACACTTAGCCAAACGCAGGTAATAAATCGCCAAATATTGTTATTTTCGCCCTCTCTCGAAATGCATTTTTTCCGTACATTTAAAAAATGCGATTTTGAGTCATCTTATTTAAAATTCAAATAAATAAATAAGAGGAAGCAATAATAGCATAAGTCAAAACATTTTATTTCCGCATCAAGGAATTGTATCGTAGTTACTCATGTGGAAAAAAAGCTGCTTTTGGCCAAAAAATGTTGTCTTCACTAAATTTGAATCCGATTAAAGAACATACCGTGATTAATTAAAATGTTATAGGCAGAGCTGCCAAGTTTCCGGCATTTCGGATTCCGGTATTTTAATACAGAAAATATTTTATTAAATTGGAACATTCTGCGGATTTAAAAAATAACTTTTCCTATAAGAAAATTCTGCTATGCAATAAGCGGGGGCTTGACATCTCTGTATAGGAATATTTCGTAATCTACTTTTTAACCTTAAAAAAAGCAACGACCATTTTTCGGGTACAAAAAGTATTGCTAATTGTTCCATTTTGCATACAAAGTACTGATTGTAATATTGATACATCTATGGTGATAAATTTCCAATAATTTTTCAAATCTCATTTATTTCATTAAAAATATAAATCTTTTATTCATTTAGTTTAAAATAAATGGTTTTAGCTAATTTCATAATACTTTTGAAATATCACTTTTCATTGGCCATTAAAAAAAAAAAAAAAAAAAAAAAAAAAAAAAAAAAAAAAAAAAAAAAAGAACATGGTTGTTGTTTTCAGTCAAATATAGACTTTGGTCTGTCCGCATTTTATGTTATTATTATTATTCTTTATAAATGGTGGAGAAATATTCATACTTAATCCATAATGTACATAATATGTCTCTGTTAGTACATAAGTCACCTTTTAGATATCATAAAAATTATGTTTTTACTGATTTTTATTAACTCAATAAGAAAAATTTTGCGCTTTGAGCAATAGATGTCCGCATTTCATTTATTTATTTTAACAAAATTCTTTGTATTTAGAAGAATTTTTGTTTAAATAGGAAATCCAAATGTCGCTGTTATTAAAGAAGAAAGTTACAAAAAAAAGTTACAAAACGAGTAGACGCATACTATCAAATATGGAAAAACGACGAATCCAAAAAAGACGCGTATGAAATATCATCGTTTAAAGCAAAAAAACGAGGTCTGAATATCGAGCCTACTGATTACAAAATGTGCATTACATTAAAAAAAAAAAAAAAAAAAAGAAAAAAAACCCTGCAAATATTGATTTTTTTTTCTTTTGTGCAGTTTTGGCTTGAAAGGTGCGCTATGTTGCAAAAAGATATAAGCGACTATGAAAACACACTTGGTAAACGTTCATGCTCAGTTTTACAAATAAATATGGCACATATATGCCCTCTACACACCGAGGTACCTAATTGGTGCCAAAATGGCATTCAGTTGCCTAACATGCTGGTTATCATGTAAATGTTATAATAAATTGTTTGTTCTAAAAATATTATCATTTATTGATTGTTATTTCTTTTTTTTTAATAACACAAAATGTTTCGTTTATTCCTTTTTTTTCATTTTGAAATAAATAAATAACGTGTTATAGCATGCTATATGTATCTGGTAATCAAAACGATGTTTTCACCTGATTGGTATGAATAATCTCGCCAAACCCGGTGCTTATATCTCTAGTATATTATCTCAAGTATTTTATTTATGTATACTATAATTGTTTTTACATACCACCCAACTAATACATAACTTGTGGGCCACTAAAGTTGTCGTTAACGTTGGCCCAAAGTGTTTGGTGACGGCCCGCCGTTCTTTGCCGTAACGGCTCCGTCAAAAAACTGTCACGCCGACCAGAACGCGGACACAAGAAGATGCCCACAAGTGTGCCATTAACTTTTTACCAAAATAGCAGACAGCCTCAAACTGGCCACAGTTATTCTTTTAAAGGCCATTAACAATCAAAGCTAGCCAGAAGTTTGCCCTAGCCATACCATTTGTGTTTTGTAAGAATTAAATTTAGCCAAAAGCTGCCCGCAAAAGAGCCTTTAATGATTTCTACTCTCCAAAAGCCTGCCACTGCCTTGCCATAAAAATTATTTAAGCATAAATTCAAAATTTGTTGAATAAAAAATATTTATTGAAGAATTGTTTGAATGATTAAATGTTTCTGCATAAAAAATAAATATATTAAGATTAATTTAGGTACAATAAATATATGTAAATATAAATTTACTTTTCTTGAATTTTTCCAAAATACAATACTTGGCATATTGAACTTAATAATTTGTTTATTTATTCTATTATGCATTTAAAAAAATATAGGTATAAATAATGCCATTTTAAAACAGTTGCTTTTCATATACAATTTGAAAAATAAAATCAGTATGCCAAGCTAGAGGTCTGCACGGGCCAAAATTTCCAGGCCCGGGCCCGGCCCGGCCCGAACTAAAGAAATATTGGCCCGACCAGGCCCGGCCCGAAAGTTAAATTTTCGGCCCGAGCCCGGCCCGGCCCGAAAGTTAAAATTTCGGCCCGAACTCGGCCCGGTCCGGAAAAAAATTTAAAATTCGGCCCGAACCCGGCCCGGCTCGAGCGAATTTCTACAGAACATTGATCTTTAATCTTATGGAAGAGTTCTGACCAAAAAAAATTATATTAGTTTTTTTTCCATGTTTATAATCCCCATTTATGCAGAAGTGCCGTAGGCTGCGATATTTATGCTTTTAAATGAATCTTTGTTTGTTGTATGTAAATGTTTCAGTTATCACTAGTATTATTAATCGATATTCCCTGTAATGGAGACAAAAAATCGAAAAAGCGGTATATGGTAAAATTTCCAAAGACGAAATCGCTTTGGAACGAAAAAAATGCATTCCCTTTTTAACAGATGTAAATGTTTAATATATTTTTTTCTCCCGTATTGTTGTATTCATTTTTCATGGATGAACATTTTAAAAGAAACTTTCAGTTTTCAGTTTAAAAAAAATTGCGTCATAATCATGTTTTTTTTTTTTTTTTTTTTTTTTATGTGTGTGTGTGTTTAATTCTATTTTAAAACGCCTAGTAATCTACGATTCTTTAAAAGGAATAAATTCTAATGTTTAATTGTAGAATAATGACGGCTTAAAAGTATATGCTTATTTTGCAGAAATTTTTGGACAAAGCCAAATATTACTGATTTATAAAAAGTCGAGAAAAGGATTTTCATATAGGAAGATTCAGTAGGAACTGATTATTTTGGTCCATGAAAACTAGGAAGAATGGAATCAGTCTCGGCTTCGTACGGAAAAAAAAGTTAGGCCCGGCCCGATACTCCAGCAAAAAAATTAAGACCCGAACCCTGCCCCGCCCGAAAAGATTAGTGACTAGGGCCGGCCCGGCCCGGCCCGGCCCGAGTCTTCAGAAGTAAGGCCCGAGCCCGGCCCGGCCCGGCCCGAATGCTATTATTGGAAATCGGCCCGACGCCCGGCCCGTGCAGACCTCTATGCCAAGCATAATATTTATAAAAAGCTCAAGATAAATAAATTTATACATTTTTGAAAAATGAACCTAAATTATTATTTCTATATTTATTTTTCATGAAGAAACATTTGTCATTCAAGCTATTATTCAACAATTATTTTTTATTCAACACATTTTGAAAGTACGCCTAAATAACATATATTCTTAATATGATTTATTATGTATTTTATATTAAAATAAATTTATTTTATATATGTATGTGGTGTTTAGTTTCTCTTATTGTTAAGTCTGTTAATATTTGATGTCTATTCATTAAAGTACATTAAATCACAATTATTTTTGCATCATTTTCAATTTATGAAAAAAATATCACACAGCAATTTAAAATAAATAAAAATAGAGTTTGATGTTTATAAAAATCACGAACCTTTTTTTTTTTTTTTTTTTTTTTTTTTTGTGTATACATATACATATATATATATATATAACTGTCTCTCGTTCTTGTGCACATTTTTAGTTTGTTTATATCAGATAATATTAGATTTTCCTTTCGAAATTGAGCAAAATAATTATAATCTTTTCTCAGAAAAGTATTTCGAGTAATTAATATTGCGTTTTATCTTTACTCTATTTCTTTAGTGCATTAAAATTATTTAGTTATTGGTTTTAATGGCATTTTCACCAAGGAGAAATTATTATCCGCACTTAGAAAGGGGGGGGAAATCCTTTTCTTTGAAAGTTGTATATATATATATTAAAAAAAAAAAAAAAAAAAAAAAAAAAAAAAAAAAAAAAAAAATCCCTCATGGAAACAATTAATTTTAAGTAAACAAAAATGTTAAGAAAGTAACATCGAAAATTCACAATATTTAAAATCGATTTATATAATTCCAACAATAAAACATTTCGTGTAAAAAAAATACATTTAATGATACAAACTACATGAAATTTTGAAGAAAACTAAATTTAATAAATATTAAATAAATGTTATTGTGCGTTTGCGAAAACCAAAATACGTATTAATACGGTTCTAATATAAAAACAAATACAATAAAATGATGCAGAAATATTTTAGAGTTAAAAATTTTTAATGAATAGACAAAAATTGAAAAGACTTACAATATTTTATGTGTAAATATCCTCAGAGATAAAGACTGCAGCACCAGCGTGCCAGCTAGCATCAGGTGTGAAGTTGGAATAAGGAATGACAGAGATAATTGACAAAGACGGGACCGGGGATAGGGGTGAGTGACTCAGCGAAAAACTGCTAGGTCACTGATGTGTGCTTGAAATTCCTCAGAAAAAAAGGGAGAAAGATAAGGAATCTTTTTACAGATATAGTAAAATAAACGTCTATTTGATGTATCTGGATTTAAAAATTATGTCTATTTAACGATACATTCTTACAGCCCGGATATATTTTTATGTATTTTAATATTTAATGGAATTTTTTTTTAAGGAGACGTTTCGCAAATTTAACGACAACGCTTCAGGATTTTAAATACAGTAAACTGTGTAAGGCGAAATAGATTTGAATCGAGAAAGTTTCCTATCGTAGACAATATTCCGCCATAAATACATTTTATTCTATCTCAATAAATTCGCAGAGACTTGAAAATCTTTGCGAAATATATAGATTTCCGTCTTACACAGTGTTTTACTGCATTTTAATCATTTTTTCATAAATAAAAAGATTGTATGATGTTTTTGAAACAAAATTAAAAGTCATATTACAGAAATTTAAGTTAAAAAATATACATAGCGATAGAATACTTTTATCAAAGTTTTAGGCATTTACTTCTCTAAGAAAGAACTTTAAGAAATGATTGTACGATCTTAAGTAATTTTAAAGAAATCATTGAAAATTTTCCGTTAACTTGAGATTCTATGGGCTTATGTTTTTAATTTTTTTTAAAAAAAGCATATTTTTTTAAAAAATGTGTTTTTTTTTCGCCCCTTTCAATGTCCCGAATCTTTTCTACACATTTTGTGATGTATTTAAGCGCAAAAACATTAATCTTGACCAAATGATTATTATAGCGATTTGTCATTGAGCAATTTTCGTTTCATTTTTTTTAAATCTAGGCATGAATTACAACTTGTAAGCGATTGAATTTTTATTATTTCCGTTTTTTTTACCATTTCCCGTGCTCTCGCGTCCAGCTTTTTGGTACAAAACATCAAACTTCACAGCATATTCTGAAAGATCTGCTACCTTTACTGAAATTTACTTTTATATAAGGACTTTTTTGTTTAAATATTTATATTAAATTATTTTAATCTTTTTATTTTTTTTTCATTTTCTTTCAGTTTTTTTTTAAATATATAAATGATGAGTGTAAAAAGGCGCCGGTTAAGAAAAATGTATGGAAGTGTGGATTCCATTTCAGATATACACATTCATGAAAAATGAAAAAAGTTGTTCGATTACAAAAACAATTTTTATTCATTTATGTACAAAAATAATTAAATGTATCAGAAAGTAATTGATGTAACAAAATGTGTCAAAAGCATGTTTTTACACAGGAAAAAAGTAAAACACTTTTTAAAAAAAATGAACAAAAGAATTTTTAAAAAATGTACTGTTCTACAGAAAAATTATTCATTTTAAGGGAGAATTATTAGCCCACAACCTTTGTCTTCCACTCACGCTTGCAGAGGCAAGGAAATCGAAATGTATTTATTTTCTTTCTTTCTTTCTTTTTTTCCTTTCTTTTTTCTTTTCCCAAAAACAACCTTTTTTTATTTTTAAGAAAAAAAATCTTTCCTTAAAAAAAAAAAGTAGTTTGGCTTTTATGCCAATTTTAGAAATACTGTAATAGGCAATTTTAGAAATATTTATGCATTTACAACTAAAAATTATACATGTATGTATACGAGAGTTTTACATTACAGAGTAGGTGGGGAGAGCAGACAGAGACTGATTTAGGAACAATCTAAAGACTTTTTCTATTTTAATATTTATTTTAAATATCTTTAATGTATTTTAAACATTTATTCATTTTCTTTTAGTTATTTTTTATAAATAATGAATGCAAAAGAGCGCCTGAAGAAATTATTTGGAATACTTTATACATTTTGGGAGCAATTTTTATTATTTTTAAAAAAATATATTTTTAAACTAAATAAAAATATGACATCTATATTACTGTTTTAAATATAAAACTTACAACATATTTATATGTTTATTAAAACCCAGATTTGAAGTAATTTCTGAAAGAAATGAAGACACAAAAAATACTCTCTCTTTCTTTAAATAAAAAAGCTGGTTAGATTATAACGGCCCTTTGCTTTCTAGAGTATGATACGCCATTACATTATTGCCGGAAACTGACCCTTAGGAGTTGGCCGGCAAAGCAAACGTAACTGTTCTCTCATCGCCGATCCGTTACTGGCTCGGCGGTAGCTGCCGCAACTAGCGGCGGGTCATTTGTGGTACCGCATTGTTTTGTTACAAATGGCCTTAACTCCTTCTGGCCGCAATGAAATCGTCTGCAGGCCGTAAGTCATGTGTTTGTTGGGAGGGAATTTCCAAATATATAGAAAAATTCAGGGAATTTGGAAATATTTTCTAAAGAGTCATGGAAAAGGCTTTGAGAAAAAAAATAAACTAGTCGTTGGGGGCCACCGTAATACTTACCCATCATGGATATGTATATGAAAATAAAACATGTGAAAACTATTTATACAATGCATTGCAATTCATAAACAAAATTTAAATATTGTTAATATACATAGTAATGCTTTATTAAAGAACTGCTGATGTACCAATTTCGACAAATTATATAAAACGCCAAACTACTCAAGTAGTACCGAACTGCATAAAAGAAACATCCTTATAACTCCAAAAATAATAATTCTATTAACTAACAATTAACTGTGTCGGATTAAGCATCTCATTTCCAATTAAAATATACCTCTGAATTGAAATTTGAATGAAATACAGGGTCATGAAAAATCAAAGAATGTGGAAAACAAGATTACAAATATCTCGGCAACTAATAATCCAATCGACTTCATTCTATATGCAAAATGTGTGTTATTTTATTGCTTTTTACGTCCATTCCTTAGAACAAAAAAATTCGAAAATTTTTATATACCTTTCATCGGAACGAATTTTTCGAGAGTTCGAAAAAAATAGTTCCGGATAATCGAGGTTGCTATTATTAAATAGGGTTCGTCCCATTCTTACATACTAACTACATACAAAATTTCAAGTCTCTATCTCAATTTGTTCGGGAGATAGAGCGTTTACAGACAGACAGACGGACGGCAAAATTTTTTTTCTAAAAATATGTTTTTCGGAATCTCCACTATCTAAAACGTGTAAATCCGTCAAAAAAATGTTTTCGATTTTCAAAACGATTGCAAGACTTACCCTATATTACGTATGATGGGTAAGTAAAATGACACAAAATTCCTCCAATAGTATCGAGGAAAAAAAATCTAGAAATTTAAGAGCAATCATCCAGAATAAAATCCGTAGTTTTGACAAAGGATTGTGAAAATAAGTAGCAAATTTCATTGTATGCCATATGGATTTAGTATAGGAATTTGCCAGTTATGTTTTACTGAGAACCCTGAATGAGCAAATAAGTTGTATCAGAAATATTTGTGACATTGAGTAAAAGTGCTAAATATTTTCAAAAGGAAGAAA
Source organism: Maratus speculifer (assembly GCA_964019185.1). Taxonomy (NCBI): domain Eukaryota; kingdom Metazoa; phylum Arthropoda; class Arachnida; order Araneae; family Salticidae; genus Maratus; species Maratus speculifer. The sequence goes on from OZ025296.1 coordinate 359,605,666, forward strand.
TCTTCATTTCAAGAACATGAAATCTATACGTGAATTTAAAACGACAGTTTAAGGGCTGTAAATGTACTATGTTATCAACTTTTTGGCAATTTTGGATTCCTCTTCGCTTTTCGATATCATACTTTATCACTGTGGCTGTGCATTGCACTATCCTTTTGATTGTTAGCATTTAAAAAAAAATAAAATTCTCTTTTAAAGCATGATTTATTTAAAATTCTTGATTTTTTAAAGAGATATCTTTAGGACCTCTGCATGTGTTTTTCACTCATCAAATATTAAAATGTGCTTTAATTTTTTTTTTTTTTTTTTTTTTTTTTAAGGGTGTATTTGAAAAAATATTTTCCACCTTCAACAGCTCGAAAATCTCTGAAACATTTTCAGTCCATTTTTAAAAGTAAAAACATGAAATTTGCTGAGGTGATTTTTGAAGAGATGTGTAAGAGGCCATGGTGATTTAAATTTTCACTCAATTAATTGAAATTTGATTTATATTCATAGCCACCACAAATAAATTCTTCGGGAAGGTTGAACTCCGATGGGAATTGGCCCAGTTGCATCACATGGCTTGCCACAAATCATTATTTTGGCTCAGCGTCATTAGCAAATGCACATGCAGTTTTGTTGTCATCTATTTAGATGAAAATTATTGTAAACCCGATTGTATGAGAGTAATTTTTTCCAGATATTTATTTGATATATATATATATATATTTTTTTTTTCTGTGTGTTTTGTTGTGCTTGCGTTTTTTAACTTTATCGTAAAAATGCTGAAATCAATTTTGAATTTGGTCCGGGTTCTTTTTTTATTGGCCTATTACTAAAAGTATGGAAAAAAAAATTAGACAATAAAAATAGTTTGAAAGTCATACCTCATTTTTAAGCAACTTTGTATATAGAAAAGAAATAATTGTTAATCCTTCACATACAATTAATTTAATGAAATTTTATAGTCAATCTTAACAGAAGAGAAGTTTGATGCAGTAGAACCCCGCTAATTCGGATCTCCAGATAATCCAGATCGGTTTGGTCTTTTTTTTTTTTTTTTTTCAAGTTTGAGAAGCGATTGGCTTATTTCCATAGCATTAACTTGTTTCATCGTTGTATTCATAATAAAAAATACTCTTTCTGAAATCTTTTCGGAAGAATTAAGCAAAGTAAACATTTTTACTGTCTGTAAATATTCAATAAGTTTAACATAAGGGCGGTTTTCTGTAAGTATGTTTTATTTCATTTCTTTCTAATTCTCCGGATTTTTGATAATCCAGATTGAATCCAGTCCCAATTAATCCAAATTATTGGAGTTTTACTGTATATGTAACAAAAATATACTCCATATTTAAAAGGATTTATATTTTTTTTTTCATAAAAAATAAATCTGATGGACACATTAAAGAAGTTCATTTTGTGAATAAATACATAAAATTTGTAGAAATTACTATTTGTAAGCCAAAAAATCAAAGAACATTTTTCAATTTCTTATAAAATTTTAAATATCTTATAAATTTTAAACTGTAATAGATTCCTTTCTTATAACAATCTTTAATGACTGTCATGCTCCTGATTTTTCTTCAGCTGAAATCTTTGGCACCTGTGTTTGCAACACACATTGCACACTGGGCTAGAGCACCCGTGTATTATTTTTACTATCTTTGAAAAAAGTTCCTTTACTAAAAAATATGCTATTTTTGGAAAACTCTTTGATTTAAATGTATATATTTCTAAAGTTTTAAATAACAATTAATGTAAATTTTAAGAAAGAAGTTATTTTGTAGGGAGTATAACTATTTTGACGTTACTTCCAGAACAAATAAAATATCCATATACAAAAAATGTAAATACTGATAGAAGATTAGCCTTCAGTGGATTTTCTGATGTTGGGTTAGACCTTATTTCCAACTAGATTGCTCTCAGAAAATCGCAGGTGTGTAGTTTTATTATAGAATAATTGACTATCATTTTTGATTTTCTGCAAGCAAGTGGAAATAGTCTGATGCCCATGGATAACAAATTTATTACTACCGGAAGGATATGGATTTATTTTAAGAGTCCCACTATTATGCCAAAATAGAAGACAGTGAAGTAAGTTTGTTGAAGTAACATCAAAAATAATATTAATGTTCCCTAAAAAATAACTTGTTATTACATTACTCACTAAATTATGCTTTCCGAAATATAGCATATTATACTCAAAACTATGGAAAAACAATATGAAAATATTTTTAAATGATAATGTTGTGAAATCTAATTTTTTCATTCATGTTTCAATTTTTTTTATTGCTAAAATATTAAAACTTATCCAAATAATGTAGTAATACTATATTTTAAAAACAACCTACTTATGTTTCATCTTTTAATCAACAGATGGCACTTGTATCATGCTTGTTTTTAAAGAACACCAGAGGGCGCTATTTTATTTTAACAATGTTTATAAACAATGCTGTACCTCTTGTTTACATTTGTTAATTTGGTTTAGCAGGATTTTACTTATAAAGAATTTATATTTTTTAAATAATAACTTTTCTTTTATTACTTTTTTTATAGTTGTTCAGCATTTTAAAAGGTAAATAATTAGAATTGTTAAGTTTTAACCACTTTCATTCAATGTTTGTTTATAGACATCTATAAAATAATATTTAAAAAATTATAGTGTTAACTTTGTTTTGTTTAATGTTTTGTAATAATCATTTTTCGTTTAGTAATAGTAAGTAATTTCTTGGTAACATACAGTTTTCATTATATATATATTAATCATTCTCTTTGTTTCTTTATTTACTGTTTTTTTTTTATTATTAAAATTAGACTTAAAATTAAAAAAACATCATTAAAACATTTTTCTCCTCATTTATGACTTTTTAGTAATTATAAATCATTTTTTTATTATTATTGTTCTATGTATAAAAAAAAAAAAAAAAAAAAAAAAAAAAAAACCCTGCTTGTTCAAAACAATATTATATTTCATTTCTACAGATAACTTTCATAAGATTTTTCAAAAACAAAATTTTTCATTCATTAAAAATATAAATTATTATAAATGATGGTATTTTCTTGCTAACCTATTAGTTTTATATTGCAGTTTATATCTAATAGGTTTAATTTTTGATAGTTATATTAAGATTATACATATAAGGTTTCTTTTAAGAAATAAAGATTGCTTTTTTAAATATTAATCTGAAATTAAGGATACTCCAAAATGCAGTAGACTCTCTGAAATCTATAAAGCTAGGAAATAGAGGTTGTGCAGATTTTAGAATTTTACAGATGTCTGGTTATTGCTTTATCTTTTTTAAACAGTAATTGAGTGTAATAATGCAATTGAAGTTACAATAAATGCTTATAGTACAATAAATTATTTAATGAATTACATGAGTAAATAATAATCTTAAGTATGCATTATAAAATGAGATACATTTTTCGTGAAATATTTGGTAAAACTTGCTTCATAAAAGTACATTGCTAATTTACATAAAAAATGTTCTATTTCATGTTTAGCAGACTGATAACAAAACAGCTTGATTAATATGTTAGTAAATTTGGTTTTATTGTTTACAACTACCATGATGTTTAGATTTGAGGGAGTCTTCTGTATATCTGAAGCTATCTTATTTTTTACCGTAAAGTACTGAAAGTAAGGCCTCCTACCACTTTTAACGCGGCCCCCCACACACGCACCAAAAAAAAAAAAAGGAAAAGTTGTAGTAATAATTTTTATTTTCAAAATAATTATAATAAACATAGCTGTTTAGATTAATTATCTCTTTTTTTTTAATTATGAATCTTCTTTAAATTTAATTCAATTTGCATTTGAATAAAAAAATGGAATCTTGATAATCAGGATTTTACATGATTCTTCAAGACTAATGAAGTAAATATATTTTTTAGTTTCATTAAACTTTCATTCATTTTTTAATATTTAAAATTAATTCAATTACTTAAAAGATTTTTTGTAGCTGTTACTTTTATTTTTTAACTTAATTATTCTTTTTCAACTTAAATCTTCCGAGAAAGAAAGTAATATTGTTATTTTCTTTTTATCACAATAGAGGGTGGCATGATTCAAACTTTTATTATCCATTTTGATTTTACACAACGCTATCAAGTTTTTTTTTTTCATTGAACTTGTGTTCATCTATTTAATATTTAAAATTAATTTAATAAATAAAAAGATTTTTTTGTACCTATTACTATTATTTTTTAACTTACTTATTTTGATTTTATTTGATTATTTACTTATTTTCTTTCTCTCACAATAAATTGCCACACAATGCAAAATTTTGCTATCCGTTTTGATCTTACACAATTGTACAACACTGATCAAGTTTTTTTTAATTTCATTAAACTTGCATTCATTTATTTAATATTTAAAATTAATTCAATAACTAAAGAGAATTTTTTGTGTCTATAACTATTATCTTTTAACATTTTATTTTTTGTTTTTTCAAAATTGTTCCTACTACATAATTTTGCAATTAAATAAATAAAATTTGCAAAGAAAAAAAAATAACATTGTTGTCTTCTTTCTCTGGCAGTAAATGGCGACACTATGCAAATTATTATCCAGAGCTTGAAATTCGACTTTCCAGAGGAGGGGAGGAGGTTTAGGTGCTTGGGAGGGAGAAAAAAAATCTTTAAAACCTACTGTTATTTTATGTGCTATTTAAAGAATTACACAAATACAGACATGACAAAATAAGCAATTTTTATCAACAACTCAAAATAATTATGCAAAATGTGTTTTTTACTTTAAAAAAAGTCAAGATTTTATATAGTCTATTTAGTTTTCAAAGGGATAAATTCCCTTTCTGTGCTAATTACTTATGTTTCAGGTCTAATAAACTCGGTTTTTGGTTCAGATTGATTTTAGTTTGAGTGTAGATTGCTGCAAGTTGGGTTCGGGTTAATCTAATTTTTCAAAAGTTAGTTCATTATGTATTTCTGATTAAAAATTACACCTATAACAATAAACAGATATGTTTGTGTGTGTTGTTTTCCAGTGTTTGACATTTTTTTCTGCAATGCATTGTTCAAATTTGCATGCTTTACACGATTGTGTGACAATTAGTATTTACTAATAATCCAAACTAATATATCCCGGAAATTCTAACTTAACTATCCAAATTTCGGGATTGATAAACAATGTTTCATAACTTTTGGAATCAAATGCGTTAATTTTTTGGAAAATTTGAAACGTAATTACTCCATTCTTGCACGAAACTTCTCAATCGATCGCAGGGGAGAAAAATGCGAAATTTGACGATTGGTTGCGGAAAAAAGCGTGAATTCCAACAATTTTTCACAGCAAAAAACTCTCAAAATATGTTATTCAGTCGCACAGAATTTAAAAAAAAAAAGTGGGAGTTAATTGTTGTTTCAAATTACAAGATTTTTCGAAAATTTCATGTTTTTTGGGGGGCGGAAGTCTTTCGTCTACAATATTTTTTTGGGCAGGATTTCAGAATTTCGAACGCGAATCCCACCCTGATTATCTATTATTAAAGATGAATTCTTTATGAAATTATTTTAGCAAAATGCCATATACAGGGTGAGTAATAAATATTGAAACAATAGGCTATCTCCTCAAATACTGCCCCTAGACCCATACTTCCAATTGGAAAAATTCATAAAAAAAGGTGAAATTTCTGATAAGATAAGTTACGACTCCATGGGGGAGTCTATTTGCAGGGTTGCCACGCCACCTGGAGAACCTGGAAAACACAGGGAATTTTAAAATCCCCTCCCAAAACACGGAAAATCCAGGGAATTTTGAAAAAATTTATAGGTTGTTTTTTTTTTCAATCCTTTGGAGAAATTTGCTTAATTTAGCGCGGTTTGTACTCGTGTTTTTGTTGTATTTCATCTGTTGACCCCCCCCCCCCCCCTACATATAAATGTCAACAAATTTTAATGCATATTTGCATCGATCCCAGGGATAATAAAATTCGTCGCCAAAAAAGCGGAATTCCGCGTTTCCGCGGAAAAGTAGCATGTCTGCTTCCAAGTCATACAAATAAATTCATTATAAATATATGTGATGATATTTTTAGTTGCCAATTTTTTTATAAGAAGGTGATGACATTAAAAGTTGGGAAATTCAGTTTTGACATGTTTGCACAACTACTGAGGTATATAAAAAAACTTCAAGAGGATCTTCAAAAACCTCATTTTTTCAACTTCTTCAAAACTTTGTATGTAACTAGAGTATTTTTCATATTCTAAACCTAATAGAGGGGATTTTTAACTAATGATAGACCTGTAAACGATATGCTGTATTAAATTCTACTTATTTCTAAACTACATAATGAAAAAATGAAAAATGGCTTGTAAATTTAGTGGTTTAAGATTTACGGGGTGAATTGGAACACGTTTTCTCTCATGGTTTATTTTTCTTTACAGTAAGAGTTTCATGTAATATATGAAAACATATGTATGAATATGTATTGTAACAATATTTTGTTTGTTCTAATTACTTGAAGAGTTTAAAGGTGCCAAGAAATTACTTAATTAAACAAAAAAAATCAAAGCCTAATTCAACAAACATGGAACACATAATAATAAAAAAAAAGCAAAATAGTTAGAAAAACTGCACAGAATTATTCTCTGACATCCACAACATTACACAAACATCTCAAAATGAAAAACCAATTAAAAAAGAGAGGGATGCAAACAATACTAAGAGCTGGGGATGAGGGGCATATTAGCAGATTGTATTAATACATGCAGAGATTGGGGATATTCAATAGATTCACTTACAAAATGACTACTAGTAAAGGATAACACAGAACAGGGCTAAATTTGTATTAAATTCTACTTCAGCAATTCGAATATAATTTCTTAAAATAAATTTTAATTTTTTTTTATTTAAAAGTTGTTTCCTATTTTTTAAAAAGGCATATCTTTACTATATAAAATAAAGGCTTGGTTTCACAGTAACTACGTGTTCCTATTCTTCAATTATCATTATTACCTGTTTTTATTAATCCTATTAAAGTTTTAATCTGAATAAATAAAGATTATAGCATTTGTTCCGATTCACCCCTATCTGCGGGGTGAATCGGAACACCATTAAAAAAATAAATACATATATAAACTGTAAAAATGTTTCGTTTTTGCTTAAAAAGTAAAGAACAAAACAAGACCGAAGTTTCTAGTAGAAAAATTAAAAAAATCAGTTGTTGCTTTTTTTAACGTTAAATTTGAAAAGTGTTCCGATTCACCCCATTTTATAGTATACGATTCAAGTTTAATTTTAACTATTTCTTCAACTGTGCTTTATAGAAACAGTATTTTGTTAATTTGATGATAAATATCGTTTGTTTAAGAGGTAGACATACCAATATAAAATGCATTTTTTACTATAGTGAATTTTGTAGGTTTATTATAAGTCAATGAAACAGTTCTTTCTTAAAAATTTTCTTTCGTCAAAATTTGACGGGTTCTACCTTGTATTAATTAAAAACCCTTAATGATCATCGCAAAATGGCGAAGAAAGTCATTCTTCAAAGACTTCATGCTTGTGTGCCAATCTTTAAACAGTCCTTCCAACTAAACAAAAACTTATCATTTGATTTTTTTCAGAGTGCATGGAAAGGCTGCCCCCTAAGTCTTCGAAAATGTAAGAATGTTTTTACATTTGCGGCCAAATTTAGACTATCTTCACCGCTCCTTCCCCTTTTTCACCATCATGGTAAGTCCAGAGTATCAGATATAGATAAAAGGTATTAGCTCTCTCAGAGGTCTATAGTGTGGAAAATAAAATCAAAATTTTTGTCCAATACATAATAGTTTCCACAAAAATTATCATTTGTAGAAGTGCTTTACACAAATATTGCTTTGGCCGCCAAAAAAAAACTTTACTCCTTAAGTGCGAAAATCACAGTGTTAAACCAACGGCACAGAATGCGAACAACTTCACAAACGGCTGATGTTTCATTTTTATCAGTTAAAATTTGCCCCGTAGCTAACTTCAGTATCTCTAATTTAAAATCTGCACATTGAGCACTAATATACAAGGGGCTATACAAATATAACGAACGTTATCAACTTTTTTACAATTTTTGACACCCCTCTCCTTGCGATATCATAAGTTATCATTCCTCAACCTCCAGCCTAATTATACCGTTTTCAATGTTTATAAATTCTTTAGATTTTTGAATTTTTTCTTTGCAGAGATGTACAGATATGGTTATACGTTTATTGTTTGCACTCTTCATTGATTCAAATGAAGAGTACCCATTAAAATATCACTATTATATATGAATTAGTTTTATATCAAAAGAAACTTTAAAAAGTTATTAGATAAAAGTAATTAATAACTAAATTTTTGTTACATAATGAATTCAACAGTAATAATGCCTTCGTGTATTTGCCTCAGCACAAGAAAGAAAAGGGACGAGGGGCAAGTAGAAATTTTTATTAACAAAACAGTTGGACGACATTCTCTTTTGTTTACTGATAAGCACAAATATTATTTCAAACTTACTTTGCACAATTTCTTGAAGGCAGATTATATATGCATACTCATAAGACAGAAGAATTGGAATGCCAAATGTTGAGGTATTCCATATTTTGAAAATAATAATTTTATAGTAATTTAATAATTTTAATAATAACTTTGTATTTTCATAAAAATAGATAACAGACTAAAAAAAAGATTGCACACTATTTTGATGTAAAGAACAAGTTATAAATAAAATGAGAAAATTATCATGTAAAAAACAAATTACAAATAAAAAGAGAGAATTTTGGTTGGATCATTCAAAAATGATAAAAATATCCCCCTCAAACCCTAGAGATATCTTTCAATATCATATGCCAGACCATCCCCCTCCCCCTAAAATGATAACGTTATGTATGTGTGCCTTGCCTAGTAACAAAGATTGAACTCTGTACCGCAAAGTATGCACATTTTTCAACGAGGCTCCTGAAACTAGATCTCAGAAACCAAACAATAAAATTTTGGTGAACTATGTAGTTTATCTGTGAGAACGACAGTAGTTGCAATCCGGATTAGCTGTAGTCATACAAGTGTTGTAGTCGTAAAAGAATCAGAAGATATACGATATATATAAGCAAAAGGTATACGCTAGAGTCATGACAATTTATGGATACAGTATACGCTAATGCTTTATATGAAAAGCAGAGGGTATACTGAGCTTTACGAAAAAAATCCAAAGGGTGTACGGCATATACCTCCGTATACTCTCCACTCCACCCCAGACGAACTAGTGAACCGCTTTAACATCTGGCAGATAACGGCCAGATATGGGTCGCACCCAGCTAATGTAATAGGCAGACGGCCTAAGTTAAAATATTCATTTTTTACTCATATGCAAATCGTCTATTTGTACATAGTTTCATTCATGTATTATAATCAAGAAAGATCAGACTTTCGTAGTTAAACCAAATGAAGACTCCTAGACATCGTTATCTCGAAACCAAGAAATGTATTCCCCCACATATTTGCATAACCTGTAAGTTCTGATTTTACACCATTTCTCTATTCAGGATTCTCCAACGCGTCCCCCGCGGACGCCATAATTGCGCCCTTAGAAGGCTTTCTTGACGCCTATTCAAATGTTTCATCTTAATTAAAAATCCATTTTAAAGGATACATTTTTAAAAATAAAAATTATTTGAAAAGGCTTCTTTTAATAGTTATCGGTCACCTTAATTTAGTTTTAATTATTTAATGCTATTAATTTGTTATTCAGTGATTAAGATTACTGGCTTCTTCATCGACAAAACTTTTGAAGATAGATTGCCCCTCTAAAAATCAAATTTTAAATTTACTCTGAATTAAATTATTGCAGCAAATTACTTTTAAATAGCTTCTGAATCATAGGGTACTTATAACTATCACCGTGAGATATACGAGCATCATCCAAGTTTCTAACGTATAAGTCCACCTCTATTCATGGCTTGATTGTTGTAGGAGAAACTTTTACCAGTATTTCTGAATAGAAATTTTCTTCTTATTTATGACAAATTATGCAATAAGGCAATGATTTCTATTTAAAATGTAAAACAGGTGGAATTTAGTTCCTATGGTAATAAAACTATAACTTACGTTTTTTCACTACATTGAGATAAATGTTTTGCTTGTTTTCATCCATGTGAATTTCGGCGCCTTTCATTGTTTACAACTCAGGGGCGTTCCGACCCAGTGTGCAAAGTGTGAGGCACACACAGGCGCCGAAGCAGTAAAGGTGCCAAAATATTTCAGTTGTGAATGAAACATTAAAAAATATATATATCTTTAATTTATTCATACTAAAATGAATTATACTGAGGCGGATTACCCATTAGGCTGAAGCCTAGAGGCCCGGAAGAAAAAGGGGCCTCGATGCTACGATTTTTTTTTCTTCAGATTTTTTCTTCATATCAGCTCTAGAAAGGCCGCTTTTAACTTTTTTTTTTCCTATTTTGTTTGCAGGTTTTTTTTGATAAAGTTATTTTTACTTTCGAAACTGGTTTCAAAAAGTAGAACTATCCTAATAAAAATAATAAAATGTTCAACTATACTAAAAAATTACAAAACGCATTTGTAGAGAAGACCTCATCTATCCAATGCAAAAATCGTTTAAAAATATTGAAATGCAAACGAGATGTTTAAAAAAATTTCTACCATAGGATTAACATTAAGTTTGTTATGGTTTATTTTATATCGGCTGATTATCTACACGTGATATATAGGTCCTAAAGGATGGGGTGCCCTCCTTGGGGGGGGGGCTTTTTAAGGGAACCTAACCCATGTTCAAGCAAGGAATAACATTAAAGATTGGGTGTTCTTGCTTGAAGCAACTGCTTAAGAGGCTACACTAGACATAGAGAACACGGGAACGCTAATATTAATCCCATAGGGCAGTTCTTTGAAAATTTCACGCATGCATTTTAATATTTTTGTGAAGAATAACTGAGGACGATCCCTAACCGGGCTCGTTTTTACTTTTTGGATTTTGGTTTCAGATTTAAAAAAAAAAAATACTTTAACTTTTAGAACCGATTTAAACTGGTTCTGAAAGCAAAACTATCATGAAAAGTTAAAGAATGTAGTAGAGAATACAGACACTATTAAAGAAAGAATTACTGTTACAGTTCCTAGGCGTCGACGGCAAAGAGTCTTGGTCTTAAGTGTAGACAAGGAAGTAGAAGGAGTGGATGTGGTGGAATCGGTTGAGAGGGCTCTTTTGGATGGTGGTCTAAATAAGAGAGGTGATGTAGAAATAATCAGACGGTATGCAACCAAAATGGGTCGTGTGAACTGGATTTTGGATGTAGATGAGGAGAGCTCGAAATTTTTGTTATTTCGCAGACGTTTATGTATCAACTTGGAGAGATATCGTGTAGTGGGTTTTATTCCTATAGTTCGTTGTTTCCGTTGCCAAGCCTTTGGGCACTCGGCGATTAAGTGTGATCAAGATCAGAAATGTAGCAAGTGTGCGGGAGGACATAGTCTGAGAGACTGCACAGTGGAAACAGAGACTTGTGCTAATTGTTTACAAAAGGATGATGTTACAGATGCCACACACCGATCTGATAGTCGCGAGTGCCCTAGCTTCATTTCCTATCGTAACGATTTGCTTTCCAAAAGATTATAACGGTTGTCTCGTCTGTTCAGGTCGGTGTAGAGGATTTAGTTTTTGTACAGATAAATCTTAACCATTGCTCAGACGCTAATGACGCTTTGGCGTGTTACGCGGAGAGTAATGGGGTCCATTTTTTCCTTTGCCAGGATCCTTATGTAATAGATGGCAATTTTGTCGGTCTTCCTCCTGGGTGGATCTGTTTTTCTTCTATTTCATCTACAGCGATGATTTTATGCACAAATGATGCTTTTGCGTATGTGAAAGGTTTCTCTTCAAACAATTCAATTTTTATAACGGTTACTCTACAGCAAGGCCCATTGATAATTGGATCCATCTATTCGGCGCCTTCGAGTGATTTGGAGGAGGATCTCTCATCTTGGTATAATTACTATCAGAACTGTTCCCGCATGATTATCGGAGGAGACTTTAATGTTCCAATTCTTACACTCGGATATCCACGTGAGAATGATAGAACGGATGTCTTCCTGGAGTACTTAATGATGAGCAATCTTCGTATGCTGAACGCAGCAGATGCACCTCACTCTTTTGTCCAAAACGAGAGAAAGGGTAGACCTGACATCACATTAGCTGGTATTGATATTCTCCCACACCTAGTGGACTGGAAAGTTGACGATAAAGTTTTTTCATTCAGTGATCATAGATATCTGGTGTTTTCCTTGAGGATGAATCCATTACAAAGGCTTTTTACTCGTTTCAAGACTAAGAATAAATCAATGAATAAGTTCAACAAGTATTTTGATGAAAAACATGATCTATTATATACATCTCTTCAAAGGGTTTTTGATCAGGATTCCTTGGAGGATTGGCTGCAAAATTTCAATGACTATCTTATCAGTGTCATGAACAAGTCTTTTAGACGCGGTGTCTTATCTCATAAGCCATCTACAACTTGGTTTACTCCAGAGTTAAAAATACATAGAAATAAAGTAAACGCTCTCTATAAAAGATACAGAAAAAATCTAGGCAACGAGCAGTACAGAGATGCCTATTTAACGGCTAGAAGAGAATATAAAAGACGTATTAGGCATACCAAGCAAAAAAGATGGTTAAGTTTCTGTCAACGTACAGACGATGCATATGGCAATATCTTTAAATTTGTATCTGGCAAAAAATTTAACTACCAGGATATGATGTTTACAACACTGGAAAATTCTACAGTATTTGATACTTATGACGATATAGCAAGCCAATTAATGTCAGATCATTTCAAGATAAATGCTGTTCCTGATAATATTCATGAGTTCATAAGCAATACAGATTATAAATATCATGATGATTTCCGTCCTTTTATTAGACGCGAATTAAGAACTGTTCTTATTAAACAACATAATAATAAATCACCGGGTTACGATGATGTGGATGCTTTGATAGTAAAGAATCTTTGCAATAAATATTACTCTTTAATGCTTTTACTATTTAATACATGTCTTAGGTTTGCTCATTTCCCACGTTGCTGGAAGAAAGGAATTGTCATTTTCTTTAAAAAACGCAATAAACCTGAAGGTTCCTCAAGTTCATACAGACCAATAACATTGCTCCCGATTATGGGTAAGGTCTATGAGAGACTATTAAAAATTAGAATAATGACAATGCTAGAGGCAGCATCATATTTAGACGATGATCAATACGGATTCCGTGAGGAGAAAAGCACATTGACAGCTCTCTCAGTATTAAGGAAGAAAATTAAAGATGGTCTTGCTACATTTAAGTATTGTGTAGCAGTTTCGTTTGACATTTCTGGAGCATTTGATTGTCTGGATTGGAATTTAACGGCAGATATTATAAATAATTTACCTATTTATGATTACTTAAAGGATGTGTTTAAAAACTATATTTCTAATCGGCTTATAGGTTTTAAGTTTATTAACGGAATTCGCTGGTTCCGATTATTTTTTGGTTGCCCACAGGGTTCCTGTTTGGGACCATTAATTTGGACAGTAGTTGCGGACAGGTTGCTAAAACGGAGTAAAGTTCTGTCAATAAATTTGATTTCATATGCTGACGACTCAGTAGTGGTAGAGGGTGCAAACACTAGATCGATGTTGGAGAATAGAGTTAATAGATGTGTGCAAGATTTTACGTCAGTATGTCGAAATCACAATCTAGAATTAAATAATACAAAAACTGTCGCTATGTTGTTTGGCAAATACACCATGAAGAAGAGAAGACCAATATTCAAACATAATAATCTGAGTATTCCGGTGAGAGATAATATGCTGTACTTAGGTTTTCTTTTAGATAGTACGTTTAGTTGGGTAGACCACTTAGATATGGTACGTACTAAAGTTACTTCTTTCACTTGTAATATTCGAAAAACTAGAATTAGAGATATGGGAATTTCACTAAATTTTTTAAAAATTTGGTATCATACGGTTTTAAAAAAGCAGATCTCTTACGGGCATGAGATATGGTATTCCGATCTAAAGTCTCCTGGTTTGAGTCGTTTGTCTTCATGCCAACGTATCTGCCTTTTGACAATAATTAGAACTTATCGCACAATTTCAACAGAGGCCTTGTGCGTCTTAGCTGGTATCATACCAATTGCTCTTGAACTGTCAAACTCAGCACATTATTTTGCAACTATCTCAGGTGATGAATCAATTTCATTTGATGGAATGGTGGCTACGTCTAGTACAGTAATGAAGAAAATTCCATCCTATTATTATCCGAATTTTTATGAGAATCACCATATAAATTTTATTAATCCAATAATTCGTTCAGTGCCAGCTAATAAACATCCAATTATATTTACAGATGGCTCCAAGATGCCTGGAGGTGTGGGAGCGGCATTTACTGTGTTTCAAAGAAATGAGATAATTTAAATATTTTAAACTCTATTTATCAAGCTGAGCTCGTGGCAATTTCTGAAGCATTGCACTGGTGTCAACAAAGTAACTTTAATCATTATTATATTTATACGGATAGTCTTTCTTCAGTTTCTTCGATTAAATGTCTGTTTCCCGACAATTACCTTTTGTTTGACATTTTTACGAAATTGCGACTTTTACAAAATAAGACAGTACATCTAGGCTGGGTCAAGGCACATGTTGGGATTAAAGGTAACGAGCGTGCTGATTATTTGGCTAAATCCGTAATAGAGGAAAATATCTATGACAAAATAGTGGACATACCTATTCCAATCAGTAAATTAAAATATCACTTCAAGAATAAATGTATGCAGGACTGGCAATATCAATGGACTAACAGTACGAAGGGTAGAGATACCTATGGCATTTTTAAACAAGTCAATAAGGATTTTTTATGTTATTCCCAAGTTTGCGCTTATTTTATCTCGACGCATGGTGCTTTTCCAGCTCATTTACATAAAATTGGTAAACGGAGTTCTGATAAATGTATCTGCGGTATTCGTGGAGATGTTCGACACTTTCTCTTTGATAGATGCCAGGTTGTGCCATTTTCTTTTACTTACATTAAAAATCGTTCTCTTGAATGGAACATCAGAAATGTAGTAATGTCTCGTTCGAATTACCGAAATTTGTGTGAGATTTACAATGAACTTAACAGGAACTATTCGTTTATTAAATACACTTTTTGAGTAAAATTTCATGGACTGTTTCTGTTTTTGCTCTGATGTTATTTTAATATATAGCATGGTATAAAACTACCCCGAACTATTACCTTCTACAGAGCCTGATCGACTTGGACATTTATTTAACTTTTTCAGACATCCTTTTAGTTATTAGGACAGTTTTCAGCTTTGATTGTACATTTTTCAGATTTAATTGTAGACACTTTAATAATTTTTAAAGTTTTATATATATACATGCACAGTACTTTTCGCTCGCTTATGTAATTTCATGTTTGTTTTCGCACTGTGTGCATCATTGTTTGTTTTTTTTTTTCATTTCATTTAGCTGCCAGATTATTGTATTTTGTAACATATCTGAATTTACAATGTGTTCTCTGTATATACGAAAATCAAATTTATAGACCTTTATGTATGTAAAATGCCAAGAAAAAAAAAAAAAAAAAAAAAAAAAAAAGAGAGAAAAAAGAGAAAAGGAAAAAAAAAAAAAAAAAAAGGAGGAAAAAAAAAAAGAAAAAAGAAAAAAAAAAAGAGAGAGAGACAGAGAAAAGGGAAAAAAGAGTAAGGAAAAGGAAAAAAAAAAAAAAAAAAAAAAAAAAAAGATTGTTTATTAGATTTTCTAAGTTGCTTATTATTATTACTTCGTGCTAGGGCACGTCTTTCTCTTTTATTCTATTTTGTATTTTTTAGGGCCAGTAGTTCGAGCTTTTTGTCTTTGTATTGATTTGTCTGGTGCTGACAGGGGTTGTTTTCCTCCGAGGGGTAACACACCTATGCCATATTTTGGTTGGTGCCTCGGATGGGCGATCAAGCAAAACTATCATGTACATAAAAAGAAAAAAAAACTTTAAAAAAAATGTAAAAACTAGCGTGATTATTGATAGTCTTAAGCTATCCTATAAAAAAAAATTTCGTTCAAAAATATTAAAATGCCTGCGAGAAATCTGCAAAGAACTGCCCGTAGGATTAGCATTAACATTAGTGTGATAGAAACCACTGATGATAGAAAAATTCTTTCAACTACAAAAATGCGTATAATTTAAATAGAGCTTTTGTTTTATATGTTGCTGCATATGTGTATTACAATATGAAATTTTATTTTTTATATGGCCCTAATTTTTTCTTTTTTTTTGTGCCAGAAAATAGAAAAATGTATTGCTTTGAGGACCGGGGGAGGGGAGAGGAGGTTGTTCACAAAAGAATCTAGCCTAGGGGCCCGGGAGGTATTTAATCCGCTTCTGGTATTATATTTTCTTGGCATCTGGATTATCTTTTGTAGATTTGCCTTATACGAATTATTTATAAATATTCATTTCTTTCTTTAAAATTTTATTTTATTCTAATTATGAATCCTCTAATAAATCATTTAGACAAGACCTGCAAAACCTTTATGAACAGAGGCGCACCTCATATAGTTATAAATAATAAAAGGCGCCGTAATTCACATAGCAGAAAATATGCAACACTATTACCTCACTGCGGTGGAAAAGCATAATATACAGTTTTAAAACCACAGGAGCTAAATTTAACTTATTTTATTATTATTATTTATAAGAAACAATTGTCACTTTACTTCAGAATTTATCATAAATAAGAAGAAAATTACTATTCGGAAATACTGGTAAAAGTTAATGTCTTATATGAAGCGCATATATCTCACGCTGATAGCTATAAGTCCCCTATGATTCAGAAACTATTTTAAAATAATTTGCAGCAATAATTTAATTCAGAATACATTTAAAATTAGATTTTCAGAGGGCAATCTATCTTCAAAAGTTTTGTAGATGAAGAAGCTACCTTAATCACTGAATAACAATTTAATAGTATTAAATAATTAATCTTATTTAAGATCATCAATAACTGTTACAAAAAAACTATTCAAATATTTTTTATTTTTTTAAATGTATCCCTTAAAATGGATTTTTAATCTTAAAAATAGCTAGTAAGAGGATACATTCGTCATTACATTGCCATCGTCACTACATGCAAAGTAAAAACAAATACCTACTTATTTGACAAAAAATAATGATATCCTATCAAAAACATGAATGTGAAAGAATGCCAAGTTCGTTAACGGTTTCGCTAATAAAAGAAGTGAGATCTAACTGCAAACCAAGTTCTTTGGAAGCTCCTTAAGTCATAGCTCCTGTCATGCATGATATTTTTCAATTGCTTAAAATGATTTGTCATGTTACTTGTTATGCAATAGAGCGACTTGGCAAGTTTTAGACACCAACTTTAATGTTTGAGTCAGAGTACAATTTATTCTAGAATCTGATTGTGAACTGAGTGTTCGAATAAGTACATTGATGTTAAGGTATTGATAAATTAAGTGATCAACTTTAAGTTCTGATCAGTTAAATAGAGAGATTTGAATAAGAGAAAACTTGCTAAGTCGCTCTATTGAATAACAAGTAACATGACAAATCATTTTAAGCAATTGAAAAATATTATGCATAACAGGAGCTATGATTTAAGGAGATTCCAAAGAACTTGGTTTGCAGTTAGATCTCACTTCTTTTATTAGCGAAACCTTTAACGAACTTGGCATTCTTTCACATTCATGTTTTTGATAGGATAATGAAATTTTACCGTAACGCAAGATTCTGATAGAGAGTGCTTTCATTTACACAGGTTTTACTGTGTTACGAATTTTATTTACATAGCTGCCACCCTTCTTTATTTTTCAAGTAATTTAAGCATTTTGGAAACATAAATTAATTTATTTAATGAAATAAAGTACGAATTGTAAAGAAACAAGACATATTTTATTAAATAAATTTTCTGGTTCAAAAAACTCCAAAAGAATAGCACATTTATAAATATTTATAGTTTTTTTTTGGGGGGGGATGTAGGGCGCCAAATGTAGTTCTGCACACAGGCGCCGATTACTGCTGGCATGTCCCTGTTACAACTATATGAGGTGGGCTTCTGTTTATAAAGGTTAGACATGTCAGTGTGAAAATGACTTATTTGGGGACACATAATTAGAATAAAACGAAATAAATTTTTAAACAAAGAATTAGAATATTTATAAATAAGTTTGTATAAGGTAAACCTAGAAAAGATAATTCAGATGTGAAGAAAATGCTATACATTTTAGCATAATTAAATTAAAATTTTTTTTAAAGTATTTGCTCTCTCTCAAATCTTTGGCGCCTTTACTATTTCGGTGCCTGTGTGCGACGCACACTTTGCACACTGGGTCGGCACACCCCTGGCGCTACTGTTCTAAAATGGGCACTTTTATAGAGTTGAATCTAAAATCTAGCGGTTCAAAAAATCATTAAAAAACAAGTTTCGTCAAAAAATCGAAAAAAAAAACAAACCAATTTCGCCAATAAAAATTAACAAAAAGAAAAAAATATAAAAATTGTTATAAGATCGAAAAAAAACTGCAGATTCTGCTAAAAAAAAATTATGAAAAAACGACAAATTTCATGAAAAATTGCGGAAAAAACGACAAATTTTGTTAAAAGATCGCATAAAAACGGCTGATTTTGTTAAAAGATTGTTATGGGGCAAGCTTGATTTATTAAAAAAGACATTTTTTTTTGGAAAAAAAAAAGAGAACACTTTTGTTGAATAAAAGATTATTTTTGTTTCATAAACGAGTGCTTTCAGGATTCACATTTAGAAAGTTTTAGACAGTCAAAAGAGGATTGTGAACAGGGAGGGGGGAGGAGGAGATCTTCCAGGACGCAGAAATTTAAGGGGTGCCAAATTTATAGTACAAACGTCATTTTTGGACTGTCACAAGAAAAAGGTGGGAGGGGGAGGCCTTAATTCTAATTATGCACCGGGTGTAATTTTCTTTTCACACGCCTTGATTGTGAAGCAGAAAAATCCGCTTTTTAAGCATTAAAAACACAATTTTGAAGGAGGAAAATTAGTTTTTAGAACAGAAAAATTCAATTCTGGCATTAACTTTTTTATGTGTTTGTCTCATTGACAAAATTTGCATTTTGTTGTGAATTTTTGGCAAAATTAGCCGTTTTTTGCAAATCTTTTGACTGAATTTTTTGTTTTATTACGATTTTTGGACGAAATTTGCCGTTTTTCCGCAAATCTTTTGACGAAATCTGCTGTTTTACTGTGATTTTTTTTACGAAAATTTCCATTTTATCACGATTTTTGACGGAATTTGTCGTTTTTTACGATCTTTTAAAAAAATTTGCCATTTTTACGGAATTTTGTGACGAAATTAGCCATTTTTTAAAAGTGAAATTTTACTTTTTTTCGCAATTTTTTGACGAAACTACACGTTTTGTGGGATGCATATGAGTTACTTTATCATGCATTCTGTCAACGATTTTTCACGCATCCACATCATCACTGCAGGGCTGTGTTTTTTCAAATGTAGGGCAAGAAGGGTGCTTTTTTTTTGAATGAGTGACAAGAGGGGCGCTAGTTTTTAAATTAAAGGGCAGGAGGGACGGAGCACCCCTCTGGGAGAAACTCTGACAGCAGTATAATACGACTTTTAATTTTTACAGAATACTAACATTAATTAAATTAATCATACATATTACTCACTTTGGAAAGTAATATTATCAAGAATAAACATTTTAAATAGATGTTCTTCAACGGCAATATTTCTTTTCCTAACTCCAAAATATAAATAAATACTGCCGTCTACTAAACAGCAGATTGTAGTATCGTACTTAACAAACTCTTCGAATTTTGAAATTTATAGACACTCAAAGTCTTTCAATTCTCGTTATTTACACAAAGGTAACTAGAAACTTCAGCCACATGTTTTAATCGATCTTTTAAAATCGCATTTTATAAAATTACAAGTTAATAAAATTCACGTTTTTTGCTTTAACGTCTATAGGGAAATCCAACAGTATACGTTCAATATTTAACTGAGACTTCGTCCGCGAGAGGGCGAGCATTTTGTTACAAACGCGAATAAATTATAAATCTGTTTAACTTATGTAAGATTTATATAAAGAAATTCAGTTGTACTTGGTATAACATCATTTTTACAATAATCTAGTCCCATGAGATACAAAATAATCTTTTTAAATATACTTTATTATTATTTTTTCTTTTTATATATTTTTATTGTTAATCTATACTTAATGCAAAATTATACCCTTCATTCACTGATAAATAAAAAATTTAAATATTACACTTATGAAAATTAGAAGTTTGAAGTGTTCTCTAACAATTTTTAATAAAATGTGAAAAAAGTGTTTTTTTCAGAAAACCCCGGGTTTTAGACTATTGTTTTTTTTTTTTCAAACCCTGTTTATAAATTATATAAACTCCTATATTATCTAAATATAAACAGAACAATGAGAATATGAGATTGATGCATGGATTGTATTTTTGTGAAATTTATTTTACTTTTGTGAATATTAATATTCTATAACAAAACATTAAAATAAAGTTATTAAAATTCGAACCAAGCATTTATTAATAATAAACTTATTTAAGGCAAACATAGTTTCTTTGCAGGTTACACATTTTAAAACCAAGCAATATGAAAGTAATGAAAATTATATTTCTTATAAAATAAAATTTTGTGAAGGGCCCTTAAATTTTGCCTGGGTCGATCCCTGTATAAGCAACACTTTTTATTAATAAAAATATAGTTAATTGTTAATTGATGAATAATTCATGTGGTAAACTATTACGTTATGCAATCTGTTAAAATTTAATCAGAAATTTCCATTGACTTTTTAAAAACATTATTTTTAAAGAGTAAAATGAGAAGGTTCACAATTAAGTGCAGGTTTAAACCGTATATTAGTTGATTATTAATATAAATACTACATAGTCTATTTAAAACACTTATTTTTTAATCTTAAGCAGTGGGCATTTACTCATACCAAATGACATAAGGTTTATTAAGGTAAATTATAGTTTTGTGTAATTATATTATAATTAATGATCAACTATAAATTAAAAATAATCACATCAAGCACATTTTCAGTTAGGGTCCAAAATCAATAAATGTGGGAGTGAAAGTTGAAGGTCAATCGAAAATGTTGAAGTAATGTGCAGTGCACAATCAATATTTCAGAAAACAAGAATTAAAACTGCTTTTTAGGACAAAATTGGTTTCTGCAGCAAAGTATTTAAACTATATAAAAATGACTTTATACAGCAGAGCAGTTAAGTGAAAAAATGCACATTTTAAAATATTAATTTTTAAAAACAATGAATTGAGTTTGAATTTAACAAAAAACACGATTTCTCAATATAATAAAGACAAATGAGTAAGATGAATACACAGAATGAACTGCTTGTGATTTTTAGTCAGAATTGCAAATATGTCAGTTACATTTTAAAAAGGCACACAAATTGCTTTATACTTTAAACTGTTCAAAAACCACTTTCAGATTACTAATAAAGTCATTTTTTCTCACAAACATTTAAATTAAATCCATTAAATCAAAACATTACTAAAAACAATTGCATTTAAATTTAAATTGCATTCTTTTCAAAAATTTTTCAGCAAGTTGTTTTGAGAACTTTATATATATATATATATTAATATATACATTTCCATCTATAAAGATCTCCTCGGATATTGCATAATTTCTTGATTTATCTTACTAGAAATTTTAGTTATAACTTTTTTACGAATGGATTTTATTCCACCAAATTCCCGATATGGTCAAAGATCCAAATTTCTATATTTAATTATATTATGGAATACATTTTTGAATAAACTTTCTATTGGTTTTTAAAAGAAAATAAGCATTTTTACTGCCAGCAATAATAATTGGTATTTTAATGCAAAGGAAAACTAATTTTAATCACAAAAAGAAATGCAAAACAAGTTTCACACTAAGAAAAAATTTTTCAAAATTATGGATTAAAAGGTGAAATAAAATACTTAACTTACTTAAATATAATTCAATTTTAGCAAAATATAGCATCAAGCTATGCAATCTTTAACTGAATTTAGCAATCTGTTTACATCATTTTCTAGAATGTCACGTTGACTAGCCATCATCACATCGAGTATAATTGAAGAAATATTGCTAGTGTGTATGATATAAATTATAACATACATCAAAAGCAATAAACTTTCAATTAAAGAAAATTGTTGTTGAGAATTGTTTTTTTATACAAGAAACAAATTCGTTGATAAGATGGTAAACAAAATCATTAAGCAAGACACGACCACAGCTCGTATTTGCGGCGCATAGTCTATTGCAACCCTGCAATCCAGTAACCGGTTCACCGATCACGCCAAAGCTACTGCGCCAAAAGTGCACCGTTCGAGGGAAGATTCTGAATTCGCCCCCCCGGATGCCCCACCGTCCTTCCTCACAATACGTGGGGGAAGGGAATTAAAAGGCTGGCCAGATCTGACGATAGTGACGGGCGCCCTGGGCAACGACATATGTGATTGGCACGTTAGTGATGACGACTCACAAAGTGACCACAGATATATTAAATTCACACTAAACAACTATGAAAACATCGACTATCAAAGACATGGCTTACAAACAAAAATAGGTAAACATGCAAAATTTGACAAAAACATCAGAAAAATCAGAAACAAATACATAAAAGAAATTCAAAGAACCACAACAGAAGAACAACTGGACAATGTAACTGAGATTACAAAATGAAATCACATCAATTGCTTTTGCGTGTTATAAAAATTAACGCACACCTGTGGTCACTGCCCCCCTTGGTGGACGGACGAAATCAAAACAGCCAGAAACAAGGTTAGGGCGCTCAGGAGGAGATACCAAAAACAACCAGATGAAGAACTAAAAATAAAACAACAAATAGTATTTAAAAGAGAAAGAGCCAAACTTAAGAAGCTCAAAATTAAAGACATGGAAAGACTACTGCAGCAAAGTAACGGACACATACGGCTCGCAATACAAAAACGCAAGCAATAAAAACACGGGCCCTGCTAAACTTGTCAATATTAAACATTAAAGATACACTGACACACTTTTTAGACAATCTATACATAACAGACCAGAACACCCCCCACAACATAACAACAGTAAATAAAAAAAAGATGATGCAAAATCACCAGTAGTTACGAAGGCGGAATTAAATAGAATAATCAGAAACATCAAACAAAACAAAGCACCTGGTTATGACTTCATTGACTATAACTTAATTAAACGCATAAACAATGCCGCCCCGCAACTACTGCTCACACTTCTCAATACATGCTTAAAATTTGAATACTTCCACAAGTCATTTAAAATCGGAATAGTGGTCCTCTTTCACAAGCCGGGTAAAGACCCCGCAAACCCTAAAAACTACAGACCGATATGCCTACTACCGGCAATAAGTAAGATTTTAGAACGCATAATACATGGTAGAATAAACTACCATCTTAATAAAAATAAATACTGGAGCGATAAACAATATGGCTTCAAGCAGGGATTCTCCACGGAACACGCACTGGACAATCTAATTAAAACAATAAAAGAAGACAAAGCTAACAACTACCAAACACTCTTAATAGCCATGGACATCAAAGGGGCTTTCGACAGCATACGCTGGCCAATACTAATAGATAATATAAAACAATCTCCCTGCCCGGGTTATTTAATAAACTGGGTAGTGAGTTTCTTACAACAAAGATACGTTTCACTAGAGGAAAATGGGATCAAAATCACGAAACAGACATTCGGCGGCTGCCCCCAAGGAAGTTGCCTGGACCCGCTTCTATGGCTATTAATCGCAGAGACAGCATTAAAAAAACACTGGGGAAAACATGTCAGGATACAAGCATTCGCGGATGACTTTATTCTGATACTCAAGGGAAGAACAAAAGATAAACTTAGAAGACTCGCAAATAGAATACTCAAAGCTTTTAACGAATGGATAGAGGCTAATGGCTTAACGCTGAATAAAGAAAAAACAGAATTACTATATCTAAACAGGGGACATATGAGGAACCTACTTACAGAAAACACCAATGTAATAGAGGGCATAGAGTTAAACGATCAATCCATGATGGGTAAGTATTACGGTGGCCCCCCGCAACGACTAGTTTTTATAGACTCTGAGAAAAAGGAAATGCATTTTAACAATAAAACGAGTGTAATCCCATCGAATTCGACGAATGAAATGTTTAAAAGACCCGATCGATTTGGTTTTAAAAAAAGCAAAAGTAATTATACTATTGAATCAATATATAATAATATATTTCCAAACTAAATGTCAAGTTTGCTAGTTAAAATTTTGCATGCAAATATTCGCACATCTTCAGTTAAAATTGAAATCTGAGTGCCGGTGAAATCCAGAAAGTTTATTTTATATGCACTCACAGAAAGATAATTAAAAAAAAAAAAAAAAAAAAAAAAACTAATTTCATTTTTACTATGACATTATTTTCACTAACTGAAGTCATATGAAAGTAAAATTTCAATCTCAGTGTTCATAATGAAAAGAAATATTGAAATGTAATTTAGTTATGAGTAAAAATGCGATGTTTTAAATAGTGACGTCATTTTCTCTTTAAATGTTTTTTAAAAGTTACTGTTATTAGAAATATGAAAAAGGCGTCCGTAATAATATTGTATTTGATTGATATCGTAATTTTATTATCGAGAGAAAAGCTAAACTGTGTTGCCACCATTTTGAAGAAATATCGTAAAAAAAAGCATTTAAAACTGAAACTAAAATATAAAAATGGAAATAAATTAAAAAATAGCTAAAATGGGCGCAACTACAAATAAATAGCTTTCATTTAAAAAAATAATTATCAAAATCAGTTAAGTAGAAAATTCAGGGTTGATGACACGACATTTTTAGCTTGTCTGAAAGAAATAGCATCAGAGGCTAACAAGGTTGAAGTAATAAAGGCTATTAACCCACCTTTTTATACAACAAGATCAGGTGGGACATAAACCAATATAAATATATATATATTTGAGAAGTTTTAAAAATTAGACTATAACATTTATTTTAATGACGCATTTGATGCAATTCATATGCACTGGATTCCTATAGATCAAGCATGAATCATAAGTTTTTGAATTATAAACATTCAAAATTTAGTGCTTCTGATGTTAAATTACATTTTCATATTTTAATTAATATCTCCTGAAACTATACAACTAATGTGCTAATTTTTTTATATAGTGCTAATACTAAAATACCAAAACTTAAATATGTTGAATTGCTTTTTTTTATAATTTTATGATATGAATTATGAAATTATTATTTGAAAACATGATGAATTGTAACCCACAGCTTTTCAACGGATTTAGATTTATTAAGACCTGCTTTAGGGAAATCCAAAATAAAAAGATTTTCCTCCAAATAATTTTCAAATTATGCTTTAAAAATCCAAAATGATGGTTTAAGGTGTCATCCATGATAGAAATGACTAGATAGGTCTAAACTTCAGTACTACTTAGTAATCCAATTGACCAATTTCACCAACTTATACAAATCGCCAAACTAATAGCCAAATTATATTTATTACCATAACTTTTATTTTAAATAACAAAATAATAAAAATAATAATAATTAGTAGAATATTAATTAAAATACAAATAAAAACTACTTAATGACATTTTAAACAGTTGAATCGTATTTAATGTCACTGAATGAGACATTTACGATCTTCCATTATTGGCTTTTAATCTTATAGTTTGGCAATAGTTTTTTGTTGATAGGATAACCA
This sequence comes from Maratus speculifer, assembly GCA_964019185.1. Classification (NCBI taxonomy): domain Eukaryota; kingdom Metazoa; phylum Arthropoda; class Arachnida; order Araneae; family Salticidae; genus Maratus; species Maratus speculifer. The sequence continues at coordinate 359,631,449 of OZ025296.1, forward strand.
AGTAGTTCCGAAACTTCTTATGCTATCCTATGATCTGGCAGTTTTCAATGACTGCTTGAGTGGTGTCTAAGATGCCTTGTTTAAGAAGGGGGCTCTATCGGTCGACAATCAAGTACCGAGCTACAATTTGGATACAGCCTCTAAAATACACTTGTTTTAAAATAATTAATTTCTCAGAAACCTATTATGAGAATTGCATGAAAATTTGTTTTTAAGTTAATTGGAAAATGCTGAGTTCATTTATGCAGTCAGAATTTGTTATTTCTAGAGAAAACAAAAACAAAGTTAGAGTTCGTTTAAATATGTATATCCCCCTTAAGCAAATTTTATACACACCATTTAAAAGTAGACTTTATTTCAAATTGTTCGGTATCAATAACTTTCTTCTACAATAATTTGTTGAGAAGTTAGTAGAGGGTGTTTACTTTTTTACACGATTGTACAAATCCATAAAAAATAATTTTAACATATTAATTCAATTAAAGAAATAATGTCTAACTTTTTTAATAGTATTTAACTTCCATTCATGAACCTTGGTTTGTTTCTTTAAAATTGAAATTTTTATATTGTCTGTTTTCACAATCTTTTTGCAATTTGAATATTCTGCCTTACATTGTCTTTCTTGCCTTTGGATGTTCTGCATTTTCTTGTTCAATTTCTTGTGTTTTTTATAATTGTTACTATCCCTTATCCCACACAACACATATGTAGATATTACGTCTATTTTGAGCTCTTTACTTCCAGAATACATCCATGTACATCAAACTGATGTCCATTCTAATACGTAAACTGGATTGTTCAGCACATGACATCCATCAAATGTTTATATCCCAACATAATATAGACCAACACAATATGGACATAGAATTTACGTCTATTGTAAAACATAAACTAGATCATCGTAATAAATTACGTACAGAATACATCTATATCCCAACAATTTATAGACTAACATAATATGGAGGTAAATTAGAGTTAAATATTTTATTTCTGATACATTTTGTCTGGTGGCAACATCAACTTTGTGTTGTTTTGTAAACAGAACACGCCGACGCCATTATTGAAATTTTTGTTTTTAGCAGTTTTTCAGTTCGTTTAAATCAGACTATCAAAGATAGTTTATTCCTATTTTTATGAATTTTTAGTTGTATTAAGAAGAAGATTTAAATTTGTTTATTTAAAACAATTAGAATTTACAACAACCACTGAATATAACAATAGAATTATGTGATGTTTATGATTTAGATGCGTGGTACAACTGATATTTGGATTATATATCGAGCTGGATTGTATGTAAGTAAATACTTTGAGTTATTTTTTTACTCTGCATCTTTATTTGACATTATATTTTAGTAGTTTTTTTCTTTTGTGATTTTAAACTTTATTTTTAAATAACTACAAACAAATTTTTAATCATGAAATTGATTTTGAATTAATTTTTCAAATTTGTTGATATTCTCTCGACATATTATAATAGTAGAGTGATTTTTGTACTTAACTTACATGGTTACTCATTGATTTGAAATTTGAAATGTTTTAATTTTATAGTGAATCTTAATTTCGTACAAGAAACTATACAAAGTGTTTGGATTATATTTAATTTCTTATTCTCTTTCTCCCATACGCCTCAAACTCTATCTAATTCAAATGCTACTAAATATTATTTTGTACAAATACAGGATAAAAACCTTTTGGGATCAACAGTTTGTTTCAATTAAAAAAAAAAAAAAAAAAAAAAAAAAAAAAAAAAAAAAAAAGGTCAACAAAACAATAAAAACTTTCAAACAGTGAATTTCGCTTGAATAAAAGGAAATAACTCTATCAAATGAAAACAAGTATAAATTTGCTTGATAATAAATAATTTTCGAACATTAAAAAAACTTATCTCTTTATTATGTTATTAAATTATATCATTAAAAAATTGTTTCATAAAAAAGTTTCTTTATCTCAAAAGTTATCGATACAAGTATGTATCGATTTATCTTACAGCATAGGTCATCAGTTTAAAAGTATTTGTTAAATTAAAAATTTACTGTTTTTTTTTTTTTTTTTTTTTTTTTTTTTTTTTTAATCACTTACTTATTATTCTTACTTTTTTGAAGATGAAATTCATTATCAAAATTCAAAAGTAAAATGCTGTCTATGGAAAATTCTTTGATTTGAGTCTTTGTGTTTGAATGTATAATAAATATTTAGTTCAATCATGAATTCAATAGATTCAATGGTCAAAATGTTAGAAGTAATGAGAAAATAAGTCCTAGTTTTGTCGTTGCTTGTAGTGTAATATGCATTTTTAGAACATATAATTAAGCGAGTAATGTATTTAAAAAAAAGAAAGAAAACTAGTTTGTAGAGGGCATCAATATTATTTTTTATGTTATGTCAAGAAACAATATCTCAATTAATACAAAACATATGCCAGTGGAGATAAACATCTGACAGATCTTACTTCAAATTTGAATGCTTTCAAAAGATCACAGGTGTGTAGTTTTCTTATATAATAAGCAACTATCACTAGTGATCTTTTGCGAGCAACTGGGATCTGTGTGGTGATGAATTGATGGTGCCCTTGGACTGTATGCTGCCTTTGCGAGGAGTAAGGATTCATCTTCGCATTGAAGATTTTATAAAAGAAAACTTTTAAGAAATTTGTGAGTATGGTGGAATTCCTACTGCTGTGTCAAAAGTGATAAGTAAGTATACTAAAGTAGCATAAAAAATAATATTGGTGCTCTTACAAACTATTTTTTTTTTTTAATAGATTGATGGACGATGAATGTTTCTGAATGTAAAATAAAAAAAAAGCATTTTTAAAAGATAAATTAATCATGTTTTAAAATGATAAAACAAAAATTCTTTCTAATTTCTTATATTTTCTTATGTTAATCATATTTATTATCGTCCGAACAATTAATATTTGTGCTTTTTACCAATAATTTTAACTTTTTAAAACCTGAAACTTTCAGGTATAATATTTTTTGAAATTTAAAAAAACAAGATGGCAGAAGTGTCTAGTATATGCATACAGTTCCATATTACATAGATATGATGTATATATATATGTAATACTACATGGACATGATGTATATATATGTATACATTACGTATATATGATGTATATACATGTGCATATTACGTAGATATGATGTTTATACATGTAGATATTATGTAGATATGATGTATATATACATACATATAACGTAGATATTATGTTTAGAAAATGATCTACATGGATATAGATATCCGTTTTACATAGATATTACGTCAATCTGGATGTCCAATGAACATTATATGGATGTATTCGGAGAGACATCTGATGGTAATATCTACGTAGATACTACGTAATATGAAACTCCTTGGATGAATTCTAGACATGGTATACAGATGTAATTTACATTATATGGATGTCATATTTACCAATTTGTGCTGTGTGGGATAACACTTGGGGGGGGGGGAATCATTCTTGTCTTTTTAAACTAAATTTAGAAAATAAACATAAAATAAATTGTTTTTCAGAGTTAAATTTACACACCTCCTAGTGTTGTAAATATGTATATACTTTTTTTTTCATTTAATTATAAAATGTAAAGCATTAGACATATACAAAAGTTAATAGAGAAATAGAAAATTTGCCTATCATAAAATACTTAGGTTAACCGTAGCCATACCCCAGCAAACAAATCATAATAAATAGGACTCTAAAATTTATTCATTAATTTTATCAGTCTTTTAGATGTTCCAGAACAAGTCTCAACTAAAATTAACAGTTTTCACCAGTTAATAATCATTAACAGTTTAGATTATCTTTATCACAAAATACAAAAACTTTAGCAGAAGAGTAAGCAAAAAAAATATACCTTAACATTAACTTAATTTTGTAAAGAGTTCATTAAATTCTAAAAATTGAGTTTTTTTTTTTTTTTCAATTTCCTCTGCGGTTTTTATACATGTTATTATTGCGTATAAAACTTTTTTTTTTCTTATAATTCTTTTTCTAAACTACATTTAGAAACAAAATGTAAAATGAATTGTTTTACAATGTTAAAATTACACTTCCTAGTGTTATAAATATATTTTTTCATCATTTTATTATAAAATATAACAAATTAAAAATATACCAAACTTAATACAGAAATCGAAAATTCGTCCATCATAGACGGCGTTCAGAGACGTAAACCTGGGTTACGTAGGGTTTCCCGAGTAGAACCCGAAGCGTTCAGAGACCGCCGTCACGTGACTTTTCGCACCGTTCAGAGCCGTGAATTACCGAGATTTCGGGTAACCCACATTACCTGAAGAATTTTGTTGGGTAAAGTGATCACGTGGTTGGGTAATCTGATTTGTTTATCATTTGATAGCGTAACTGCGACTGTTTATTGGAATATCTCTGTTTTGATTAGTTTTTTTGCACTATGTTTTCGTTTTTTCATATTAAGGAAATGATAATATAGACATTTTTTATCTAAGTTTTACATTTCGACAAGTTAGAACAGTAATTTCGTTTATTCATTCTAAAAAAAGAATAATAAAGATATTTCTAGTTTAAATTTTATTTTAGATAAGTTAGAATATAAATGTTAAATTTTTCATATGACAAATTAGTTAAGTTTAAAAGCAAAAAAAAAATTATTTACTTTGGCAAAATATGTTTAATATAAGTAAAAACTAAGGGTAGAAAATAGGAATAATTCTTTATGTATCAATAATTACATGTGTGTGTTCCATTTATTTGAAATTTTGTTTGTCCATATTTTTGTAATTGCTAAACGTTTAACACAGCTCATAATGATTTTAATACATAAACTTATTAATAAAGTATAAATTTTAGAAACATTTTGATTACAAAAACACACAAAGATAATATGCATATTTTAAGAAAAAAGAAGTTACTAAAATAATTTCCAATGGGGATATTTTAAAAATATGAATGCATTATGAACCTATAAGTTTGACTCTAGCAAAGGAATTTGATATCTTATTGACCAGCACTCTTGAATATTTTATTCTTTAGCCAGAATAACATTTTGATTCTTCAGAATGAAAAATATGTTTTTTTTATCTAATATTTTTTATGAGCAAATACTGCAATATAAAGTTATTTTTCAATATTTGTTTTAGAATATCAGATAATATTATTCATTCGTTTTAACCTATAAAGGAGTCCATCAAATTAAAAATGCTTTAAAACTATCCTCTTATGAAATATCAATTCAAAGTATAGGTTTTTCTAGTGTATAAAGTTATTTTTTAAAAAGATCTATATAAAATTTTTAATATTTTAAAACTCTGAAATTTAAAGAACTTGTGTGCCAAATATTTGGTATTTGGCTAAAATCGCTGTTAAAGTATTGTAATTCACATTATTACTTTATTTATTAAACAAAAAGAAAAAAATTAAATTCTTGTATCATAAATTTATTTTTAAGTACTTGTAACAGTTAAATTACTAATGCACTTTTATTTGGTTTGCTTTAGAAAAAACTGATGATATGTCAATTGCCTTTCTTTTAAAAGCATTCTGTGATCATCAGCAAATGAAAGACATAGAGAGACATAGTCAACAATGTTCACTGGTGATCTTTAATTTTTAGACTTCTGATAAAAAGTCATAAAACATGAAATGAACCACATAAAAATTTCTGAAGTCAAGTGTTGGATTTTTAAGCTCAAAACAAATTACTTTTCTTGACTACAGAAACAGGAAAGAAGGAAGTATATATTGTTCTGTTCTTGAAAATTCCCTCTTATTGTCCTTTCAGTAAATGGAGTGAAGAATGCTTTGAATATGGAAAATGGAAATTTCTTATTTACCCCAGGCTAAGGAAATGTTACTATGCCTTAGAAAGAATATAATGTCGATAACAATATATGGCTGCCATCACATTTGTAAATGTAAATAAAAAACATCTGCCCACTTTACCCGAAAGCATTCAGAGCCATTTTAACCCCTGTTACATTGAGAAACCCGTGTGATGTCATTCCTCAATTTTTCGAGTAACTCGATTTTCAGTCTTTGAACGCCCTCTGTGAAGAAACATTTTAGGCCTAGTTTATTTTCCATTTTCTTTAAAATAAATTGGATGACCCAACACTGGAATATTTTAGAGCGGGAGGTGGCCGCATAAACAATCATCGAGTTCACTGCTCAAATTCCAGAATTAGTTAAAACTCGATTTGCATATTGAAACACAATCGGTCTGCCGAGTCATATCTTGGTCGAAAACACTTGAAAACTAGATTTTAGTGATTGACTTGTAGGTTTACCAATGGAGCAGAAAAACAAAATAATAAACTGATGAGTCAACTGCTAAAATCATATTTTCAGGTGTTTTCCACTAAGATATGATTTGACAGACTAATTGCGTTTTAATATGCCAATCGAGTTTTAACTAATTCTGGAATTTCAGTCATGAACTTGATTCCACTGCCACCTCTTGGTCTATTTCTATTTATGCAATATAATCTTTACTTTTACGTATAACAACATAGCTTTTAAATTGTGATGTTAACATATCACTGAAGTAAAGCTAACATATTGTTAAAAATAGTGTCTAAAATTAAAAAGAAAAAAAAAAGACAAATAAAAAATGATGTTAGAATATATTTTAATTAACTCTTAAATATTTAACTATTATAAAAGTATAACAAGTTCTACAGTTGTAGTGTGTTAATTTAAAATCTGATTATGTCTATCAGAATTCAGTATGAAAGAGATTTGATTAAAGAGAACTTGAATAGAAATTATTTTTAAATAAAATAATTTTTGCAAAAAACCAATAAGCTATTTTTTTTTTTTCATTCTTCTCGCTATTCACTTTTCTATCAAAAATACAATACAGTCAATAAAAAATATAGGGTAGCAAGGGTAAGCTAAACCCGAATTTTTGTTCACAACTTTGACAATAACGAAAACATTTTAATGAGATGAGATTTTGATCATATTAACTTTGCTTCGTATTAAATATAAAGAAGTCATTGGAAGTGATCTAATTTTTGAAATATATTTCACAAAGAGCAAAATAAGTCTGTTCTAAATATTGTTAAATATCTTCGGTTTGGCTGAATATTTGGTAGTACAAGTATTAAAAAATGCCCTGGTGAGCAACAAAAAACATTAATATGTTTTTAAATATGAAAAAGTGTTTGACAAGTGCTTCTAATTGAGCATGAGAGAGGACAAGGGGTTATTTCTTGGCTGCAGCTCACTGCCAATACCAAATTTGAAAAAATCATATTTGCCCTTTTTCTGCGTAAGGGAAATCAGTCACAATTACGATAAAAATGTGAAGCGCAAAGACATAGCCAAGAAAAATGCAGCATTAATTAAACATGAATGTAAGGCAAAATAGTACCAGAAACCTTAGTTCCTGTAGCGTATCATACTCATGCAGTGCCGCCAAGCATGCTCCTAGCATAGAACTGCACAGAAAATGATTTGTAGTCAATAGTGCAGTTCACATGTAAAGCAAAATTGAAAATTTTACTAAAAAAAAGAAAGAAAAAAGTTTTACGCAAACTTCTTTTATATGGAAAAAGTGCAAATATGACTTTTTCAAATTTGGCAGTGACAGTGAGCTGCAGCCAAGAAGGGACCCCTTGTCCTCTCTCATGCTCAATTAGAAGCATTTGTCAAACACTTTTTCATATTTAAAAACATATTAACCTTTTTTGAGCATTTTTTAATACTGGTCATTCAAATTTTTTGTTAAAAACTGAAGATTTTTTTTATATCTTGAAAAGAAAAATATTTGCTGCCAAAATTTTATTTTTATACTTGAATTTATTATTGCATTGTTAAATAAAATGCATGATGTCTGATAAATAAACCAAGGAGTCAAACAAAAATAATTACAGTGCGCTCACAACTTTATTCAAAGAACTGAAACTAAATGCTTCTCAATAAAAACAATTATGTTTTCCACGTGATTTATTTCATTTCAATGAATTATATTACATACATAAAAAATTGATACTTATTTAAACTCAGTGGCAACAAATAAAAAAAAAATCTACAACAGCAACAATTTTCAACTGGAACTTTAAGACACAAATTCGATTTTCTCGGCAATCGTCAAACATACAAAGATGAAAAAAAATCTATTTTAAGTTTTACCAAAAGGGGTACTACTCTGTTATCCCGTCGACCAAAAAATTATCGCCAAATTCTAAGATTAAATGCTGATAATGGAATATCACATTCACTGACATTAAATACGTTAAAGGTGTTTAAAATGTCATTGCATGATTTTATTTTGACTTTTTATTTGTATTTTTATTAATATTCTAATAATAATAATAATAATAATAATTATTATTATTATTTTTTTGTTATTTAAAATAAAAATTATGTCAATAAGTATAATTTGGCTATTAGTTTGGCGATATTTATAATTTGATGAAATTGGTCGACGGGATAACAGAGTAGTACCCCAAAAGGATTAAAATGAACCAAAAATGAAGTTAATCCTTCCATGGGATCGTTAGCTATCGCTTGTTGAATTTTAGGTCTTCATTTTTTCGTTAAAAGTTAAATAAAAAACTACATTAAACTACGATAATTTTTTTAATGCTATCATTTTATTCGTCTTGTCAAGTTCTATCTTTTGAAAAAAAAGAAAATCACTGTCATACGTGAACTGTTTGCCACAAATTTCAAAAAGACATTTGCATTTTTCATTTCTTAAACATATTATACCAAATGCTACCGCGTATGCTATGATAGTATGACCAAGCCAAATAGACAGCGCTCATTGCATCCCTAGTATTTAAAATAAAAAATTGAAATGCATAGAATAGAAATGAGCTTTAAAACATATTACAATGTTTACTATAAATAAATACCCCCAATCATCACGGTATCACTTCAATGTAAAATTCTGGATTGAGCAACCCCCCCCCCCTGATTCCCCTAGTTACATCTATACAGAAAATATGCATGCAAAATTTCTTATTCTCACCAAAATCCCTATAGTCGAACATTGTCTGCATTTCTTATTTATAAAATTTTCAGACAAAGATAATGTAAAAATATTTACAGGATAAGAAAGAACATTTTATTATTGTTATCCAAAAAAATATGAGTAGAATAACTTTTGAAATCCCAAATGAACTTAATATCAACATATTAACGTACTGTAACTGTGAATGAAACACATCCATTGTCACAAATGAGAACTTGCAACATCAGTGAAGAGCTTGAGTGAAGACACCAAGGACTAGCGGGCTACATTTACAGACAGAAAATTAATAAAATATCTGCCTGATAATGTATCCAGCTGTCATAAAAATTTTAACAGATCTTCGATTCCAGAGTTCCTTGACTTCCCAGCAGGCTTCTTAACAACAGGGATAACATTATGTGATTTCATTACACTCCATTATAAGTTAATATATTGATACCAAGTTCAATTAGAATTAACAAAAGATATTTTAAATGTACATTTTTAGATAGCAGTTTTAAAAACTTCTTTAATTTTCTGTAAATATTTTTATTTTTTCTGCTGTCTGCGAGGTTTTTTTAAATTTTTTTTTAGGAGTATAGAAATAAAGTAAACAATATTACTTGGAAATAAAAAATAAATTAAGTAAGCATCAAAACAAACACATTGCAATATAGTTACAGCTACCTACAGTTGTGTTACCATATTCTTGAATTCATGGAAACACACAATCTGCCCATTTTCGCCATGTACACAAAAATATTTAGCAAATTAAGCGACTGGCTTTTTTTTCCCGATCATTTTAAATTTATTTTATAATTTACACATCCATAAAATAGAAGTTTCTTAAGAGGAAAATGTCAGCAGAAACGTTTATTTGATATATGCTTTTTTTCGCGAGAGGGCAAGAATTTTATTACAAATTTTATAGATATAAGCACATAATAATTTAAACATACCATATTTTCAACCGAATGATTGCATCTCCACTTCACACTAAAATCACCAGCAAAATCTTCAGCAGACATTTGTGCCACAGTATATATTTAACATAAAAATAAAATTTTTAAACACTTCCCCTTCTAACAAGAATGATTATTGAGAAAATATTATAATCTTCTCATCTGACGAATAATCTATCTGCACAATCAAACGCCCAGTTGCCGCCATGTTTGTTGATGTAAATAAAAAAATCCCGTAACTTTTCCCGAAGTCGTTCAGAGAAGTTTTAACCCAACCTTTCCCCGAGAAACCAGTATGACGTCATTCCCCGATTTTACGAGTTACTCGTGTTTTGGTCTCTGAACGCGCTCATACAATGCTTAGGCTAAGCCCTAACCATACTCCAAATTATCCCATCTCAGAAAACAAATGATAATAAATGGAATTCTAAAATTTATTCTTTCGTTTTTATGTAGATCAGTTCTTTAGATGATCTAGAACAAGACTAAACTAAAATTAACAGTTTACACTGGTTAATAATCATTAACAGTATAGAATACTTTTGTTACAAAATAGAGAAATTTAAGTAGAAGAGTAAGCAAAAGAATCGTATCTTACCATTAACTTTTTTTAGCAAATAGTTCATTAAATCCTACAAACGGTCTTTCATTTTATTGCTATAGGTCATTATATTTCAAAAATTTGCCATATATTTATAGAGATCTTTCATATTGTCCAAGTTCACATAAAAACGAAGAGATGCTAACGCCATGAATGAATCACGGTGGCTGATTTTGAATGAGGAATGAATCATATCATAAAATGAGCTGCAACAGAAAGTTCAACTTTTGAGTTTTTGCTTTCTCACATCTATCAATATTAACATTTGTTTCAAGAATTAAAATATTCTCTTCAATTACCAAAAAAAAAAAAAAAAAAAAAGTTTATTTTTGAAAAATGACTGATTTGTGTTACTCAAAATTCTGGAATCCTTTATTTGAATTCACCCTCTAGTAAATACAGAGATAAATTTGACACTTATCATGCTACATTACAGCAGCATTTCATTTGAATCTAGAAGAGAAATAATTTTGTATAGAGATGAAAGTTTCCTGATGAACAATTTTAAAGATTGATTAATTGAGTTATTTATCATTCATTATCTGAAATTAACTCGATTATTGAGTAACTTTCTTGAATCGAGTTCTTTAGATTTAATAAATTGTGTTGATGCCATCTTTCGGTAAATAACATAAATAAACTAATTTTCTGTTGAAAGTACAGACTTTTAGATATATTTTTTAAATAAGACAATTCAGGATGTTTTGATTTAATTCAAGATTATTACATGATTCACTTAAACATTTTAAAATGTTTTTTAGCATACGTAAAAGGAGTATTATTATTACTCTTTTCATGAAATTTAAACTTAGTTTTTATCAGTTTTTTCTGAACTCAACTTATATCCATTGAATTTTAATTTTTCTTGAATTGCAAAAAAAAAAAATAAATAAATAAATAAATTATTTCATATTAAATGTAATTGTAAGAATATGTTGGAAAATATTGTTTTCAATATTTTGACAGCTTTTGTTATAATTGGTTTTGGCTCATTTTTTTCTTTAGTAGCACAAATTTTTATTCTTATTATTATGTGATAACTTTTGTAAATTCACTGAAACATTAACATTTTCCAGGGATGGCCAGGTGTAATTTTATTGGAAAAATATTTTATGAGTCCTTTTAGTTTGTTTAGTTGATTTTTGTTATAAGAACAATTCTTTGTAAATTAATTTCTTATTTAATAAAAATAATATTAAAAGCTTCAGAATATTGATGGAAAAATATGATTGTTCTTTGCATAACATAACTTTATAAAAAAATTACAGTGTAAATAATGCTGTATCTGGCACCGATTCTCTGAACATCAAACCTTTAAAAACTCTAAGTATAATGCAATATACACTAGAATAATTATAAATGATTAAATTAAACATGCATGTCTATAAATGTGTATAATTATATTTGAATTTCGATAACTAAACAGTTTTTTCTTTTAAAAAGAGAGAGGGATAACCTACTGCTGTCGCTATCATAAATGAACTTATTGTGGATATAGAAAATTTGTAGTTCTATAAAGAAATCTTTGATTATTAAACCGATACAGAAATTATTTAGGAGAATTATTTTAAGCAATATTTATGTGAAGGAATAAAACAGTTTTTTTAAAAGAATTTTATAAAATAAAAAACTGCATAACCATTTAAATATGACAGTTTCTTGAGAGTTTCTTCTTGTCAATTTTTATTCATATCATTTCATGAGAGATTATTTCACGTTAAAAAAAAATGCATTTTTTTACTAGCTGTTGGCAAATTTAAAATATCAGCTCAAATCCGTAACGCTAAAATCCACACATCATCACAAATATAAAGAATGAAACTTTGAGTTTAGATACAAGGACAAAATTACAGAGCTTTTTTTAATTTAAAACGTTCCGTATATATTTTAATATGTAATTCTCGATAATATTATTGAACTCATGCCTTTTCAATAATTTAATCATTTTACAAAATATCTTTTTTTTAAAAACCATTTTAGTTTATTATTACTTTACTTAATTATTTTAGTACGGTAGACTCTATCAAATCTAAACTGCTTGAGTCCAGAGGTTGTGCAGATTTTTTGAATTTGCAGATTTCTGGTCTTTGCTTAGTTTACATTTTTTAAACAACAATTTGAATTTAATAAGGCAATCAAAATTATAATGGCTGATTATAATGTAGTAAAATATTAAAATAATAAACTAAAAAGATAAAAAGTAAGTTAATTTAAAATTGATTGAATTATTAATAGTAAAGTCAATTAAATAAAATTAATAATGCATATTTCAATTCATATAAAAAAAAATGCAATATCTTTTCCTTGAATTATTTTATGACACTTTTCTTATGAAAAGTGTTCTTTATTAATTTACATAAAAAACATTGTAATAATAAACAAAAAAGCTTGATTAATAGGGTAAATAATTATATTTGATCATAAGATTATGATTACTACTGTTATCAATAATAGCTTGATTTAAAAAAATTATATATCATCTTTTCATAGAAAATAACAAGTTCATTTATATTACTATGAATTACATATTAAAAAACATACAGGATGAAATAAAACTAAAAAGAGCTACAAGTTTGCGCCTAAATCTGAAATGAAAGTTTAATTGTTTACATCTGTAAAGATGTGCAGATTTTTGGGTTGCATATTTGAGGGAGTCTACAGTATTTTATAATATTTCAAGCTTTCATTATAATTTTTACTGTATTACATATTCAAATTACTGTTTAAAAAATGCAAAGAAAGGAATGACCAAAAAACCACAAACTTCTAAAATCTACATAACCTCCGGTCCTGAACTGTGCAGATTTGAGAGTGTCTACCATCTTTTCTTTTGATTAAAAAATTTATGTGTACATGAATAATCAAATGAAACAAAAAATTGGTAAAAATTATATCACATTTAAAACAACACATGTTTCAACAGCAGTTAATTCGACCTTAAATCCCCACATTAGGCACAGAAAAAGACCTGGCTAGTAAAGACTATGGGAGCGTTCTTTTCAAATATCTTGCTCAAATTTTAATATTTTTACATGATTTTTTTTTTTTTTGCTTAGGCCAGCTGAGAACATTCCACATTTGGCCTAGTTTATATTTTTTCAATTTTGGTTCAGATTTAAAAAAAACTACTTTAAATTTCAAAACCGGTTCTGAAATTTAAACTATCAAAATATAAAAAATATATAATGAAAAAGATAAAGTAAAAACTAAGCCAGTTGTAGATCATCCTCAACTATTCTATGAAAAAAAAATCAGATAAAAATATTAAAATTTGAGCGAGATATTTGAAAAGAACGTCCTCATAGACTTTACATTATCATCCGGGTATTTTTCAGTGTCTAGTGTGGGGCCTTAAGAACCAAAAAAGTCCCGCAATAAAAGGGAACTAAATAAACACATGATAACAGAAGATTGGCACTGCTCATTTAATTATACGTCAATATGCTACAATATTGTCACAGTCGTGTAATAAATTTACCAATCAATTTCATTCAGTTTAAATAATAGTATAGCTATATACCCATCATTATATGGAGTCCTTTTACATGCAGTTTATTCTGTCAAGCTGTCTAAATGACAGACCAGATGTTATGACCAATAAGGTTATCTGGGCAAGAAATGCCTGCCAATTGTTGCCCAGTTAGCTTAAATAGTAAAGCACTGGCCTTGTAAGCCAAGGATCTGGGTTTGATTCCTGGCCTGGGCAAGTTTTCGCTTAGTTGTAATATATTCAATTCGTATAATAAACTTACTAATCAGTTTGATTGTGTTAAAATAATAGCATAAACAACCTCAGCTATTCTATGCATAAAAAAAATTAGATGAAAATATTAAAATTTGAGGGAGATATTTGGAAAGAATGTCCCTATGGACTTTACATTATCATCCAGGTCTTTTTCTCTACCTAGACTTCCTGAAATGTGCATTCCTAAAATCTGCAACTCTCTAAAACCCACACATATTTTACGGATGTAAACAATGAAACACTCATTTCAAATGTAGGTGCAAAATTTGACTTTTTTTAGTTTTATATCAATTCTATACATTTTTTAATTTGTAATTTAGGTTATTGAATTCATGTGTTTTCAGGAAGGAAGAATAATTTATTTCTGAAAAAATCAAGATATTGCTGATATCATTGGTAATCATAATCTTACCAAATATATTTATGTGTTAATCTGGCTTTTTTACTTATGAAGTCTGGGTAAAGCTTCATTATTTTAAGATTTTGATGTGAATTAGAAATGTACCTTTAAGAGGCAAATTTCATTGATTAATTTAGAAAAACACACTTCATCTTTATAATGAATATTTAATAGCACATTATTTTAACTTCACCTTTGCTTTTGATATTTTAATAATTTTAAAAATTATCTAAATTTTTATTATTTTAGTTTATTACTTGTTGTAATATTTTAGTATATTGTAAGCATTCGTTATATTTGATTTCATTATTAATTACATTCAAATTACTTTTTAAAAAATATGAACAAAGCTATGACCAGAAATCCACAAAATTCTAAAATCCACATAACTCCTGGTCCCAAGCTGTGCGGATTTGATGGAGTCTACTGTATTTATATATTGAAATTTGATATACAGCAGACTTTCATAAATCTGCAATCCTTCGGACCACAATTTGTGCAGATTTTAGAATTTCGTGAATTTCTGGTTATTGTTTTATTTGCATTTTTAAAGAGTAATTTGAAGGAAATTAATAATGCAATCGAAATTATAATGAAAAAATATTAAAATAAATAAGTAGATAAATTAAAATAAAGCAAAGGTCAAGTAAATAACCAATAATTTATAATTAAATATTCATTATAAAAATCAAATACATTTTTTCTAAATTATTTAATGAGACTTTCCTCATAAAGGTACACTAATAATTCACATCAAAGTCATTAAATAAGGAAGTTTTATTTTAGGTTTACTCATACTTAATAACCAAAAAAAGCCTTATTAATACATCAATACATTTCGTGAAAAGATTGTAATGACCAGTGATATCAGCAATATCTTGAATTTTTTCAGAAATAAATTTATTCTTTCTTCATGAAAAAGCATGAATTCAGTAATATTAGCAAAAATTACAAATTAAAAAACATATGAAATTTATATAAAAATGAATAAGTCAAATTTTGTCTGTACAACTGAACATGGAAGTTTCATTATTTACAAGTTATGTGCAGATTTTAGGCTTGAGTATCTGACGGAGTCTACTGTATAATGAAAATTAAGTTTTCTTTTCTGCAGTAGACTGATAAATTCCTAACCATTTGACAAATATTGCTGCATTTTTTATCGATAGATTGGCAAAATTTCCAATATTTACTTTCTGATAAGGAACATGGAGAACGTGGTGCATGGATCATCACTCCTTGACTGTACAAAGTTCTATAATCTGCACAAATTCGGGCCAAAGGTTGTGTGAATTCTGGAATATTGTGAATTATAGAGAATTTTGGATTATAGGTCATTTTATTATTCCTAGAACAGCATTTTAATTCTATAATCAGTTTAAAATGAAAAGATAATAATTAATTTAATATGCTATTGCAAAACATACGTTTAAAAGTTATTTTATTAAAAAAATTATATGTGCATTCAAATTAATGAAAATAATTACTTAAGTTCTGTAATACTCTTTGTTTTTTGCAGTTAATAAAATAAAAGAGTTGTGTTAGTAAAAAGTAGATATTTTATTCTGATTTTTATTATTATTATTATTATTATTTGTTTTAAAGTATAATTTTTGTATCCCTAATTTATAACTTTCTTAACTGTTTACATTTATAAAGTAACCCGAATTATAGAAAATTGTGGATTATGGGTGCACAGATTATCAATCCTAGACTATATTTTCATATTTAAGAGAGTTTTCTTATTGTGTTTCCAAATAAAGCATTTTAACTGAAATATATTTTGTTGTAAACACTGAAAAAAAAACTTTGAAATAAATTAGTTATTATGTTTAAAATGTGTTTGTTACTAAAAATTATATCACAGGATGGGATGAGACAGATACTATTATAAGATGAAGCATGAAAAAAGAAAATTCAGCACTACTTGGTTATCCTGTCTACTAGTTTCGCCAAATTATACATGTTGATATAAATTTTTAATTTAAATAACGAAAAAACAAACAATCAGAAGAATATAGAAGAGGACCTATTATCCGAGATTCCGAAATCCGGAAGGACCCAAAATCCGGAAATGAAGAAGATTGAGAACGAGGTGAATCATGATGATTTGAACGAATCATGAATCTTTGATCAAATGTGCGCTTTTTCGAAATTTTTTAAGTTTTCATGCTTTTTTGGCTTTTGTTTTCAAAATTCACCTTTTTTCAGCGTTTTTTGACAGAATTTACGTTTTTTTTTTTTTTTTACGCAATTTTTTTTTCAAGTATTGCTTCAAGTATCAACATTCATAAGTCATTCAAAGATTCATGATCCATTCATTTCATCATGATTCACGCCATAAAAAACGCAAATTTTTTCAAGTACAGCGAAAAAACTCTGCAAATTCGACAAATAATGCTATAAAACCCTGCAAATTTCGTCAAATATCGCGATAAAACCCTGCAAATCTCGTCAAATATCGCAAAAAAATCCTGCAGATATCTCGCAAAAAATTCAAATTTTGTGAAATGATCGCGGAAAAATCCCATGTAAGCGCCCCCCCCCCTCTAATTATTTTACGATTTTTCGTCACGTTTGGGGGTGTGGATTAACGGTATTTTACGGTATATATATATATAAAGCCAGTTGGCAAAACGCCCGGATTTTGAAGAGCTCTGAATTTTGGATGTCCGAATTTGAGACTTTGTACTACAGTACAAGCGCCAAAATTGTAGCTTAGTGTTTTTTCCACTGACTTCTCATACAACACACTTTTCATTCATATTCTAGATAGCAGTGCTATATTCCTTGTTTTTTTTTTTGTTTTTTTTTTTAGGGAGGGGGGAGTGTCGAGTTTTGGACGGACCCGAAATCCGGAAAATTCCAAAATCCGGAAAGCCCTCGGTCCCAACGATTCCAGATAATAGGTCCTCTACTGTATTAATAAAAATCCAAATAAAAAACAATTAATGATGTTTTAAGGACGTGTATCATATTTAATGTCATTGAATAGGACATTCACGATCATTCATTAATGGCATTTAATCTTGTAGTTGGCGATAGTTTTTTGGTCCCCAGGATAACCAAGTAGTACTGAAAATTCTTTGGGGAACAAAGAAAAAGGCACAAATAAATCAAGTTTGGGTTCAGAAGGCAGAAACAAAATGGTCAATTTGGTAAAAACACAGTTGAAATAGTCCATCTGTAACAGATATTTACGCTTGGCACAATTAGTGCAAGAGTGTAAGTATGTACATAAGTGACAATTTTCCAAATTTATTCAAGTGGCTTATACATTTTTTGAACAAAAATTCGACGTAATGAAAACAATGAAAGAAGTGTGACACAGAAACAAGACACATTTTAATATCTATTTTATGAGTTTGTTCCAATTGAAGTAAAAAAATTGAGAGAGGGCTACCAACATATTTAATAATTGTTAGTGAATAATAAATACTTCTTCAACTGCTTTTAGTGTGGCACGATATATGATGAAATATGACATTACAAATAAAATAAAATATTGTAAGTATAGTGTCATTGTTGGTAGACTGTGTAATTTCTAGCATGTGAATACACAAGTAGATATTTTTTTTACTAAATGTACGAGAAAAAACAAACAATTGTTTAAAAATTCGAAGTAACCACAACATCTAATGGCAACCAATCTCATACTATGAAGATATTGGAATGCCAAATTCTTAGGTTGTTGAATTCCTTTATTATTTTGGTTGAACTTTATATAGGATATCAGTATGCAATGAATTATTTAAAAAGCATTTACTATCAAATGAATAGAATATAACCAGAATCTATAAGCAATATATTGTTTTAAATTTAAAGAAAATTTGTTGTTTTCAAATTTAAATTGGAACAATATTTTCCGAACAAATTACAAATAAATAAAATTATCAGCTATCATTAAAGCATTTTCATAATGCTTGAAATTACTAATTATCCACAAAAAGAAATTCAAATCTGAGTTTTTAAAAATTTTAGCAGAAGCGTAACCAAGAAAAAAAACTATTTTAGCATAATCTTATTTTAGTAAAGATGGGGAGTTACTGATTTTTTAAATATTACCTGATAAAACAAAAAAGGCAAAAGATAAGACGCCAAATGCAAGAATGAATCGCGGAATTTTGACGTCCTGAGTTATTAAAAAGGATTCATTCCTTAAATGGAGATATTTTCACTTAGTTAACTAATTAATAAGAGGATCATTCGAGACAACAGCTTAGCCGCTATAAGTCTCAAAAATCCCCCCCTCCAAACAAACAAACTAATTAATGATTAAGCTGCTATTTATAAATAAAAATGTTGCAATAACAGTATAAATATTACTTTTATTTTATCCCTGATAATAATGTTAATTATAAGACCAGATATTATCCGAAACAAGCTTTACCAATAAATTTTCCTGTTAGTTTTTCAAAATCAAATTGTTTCAAAATTTAAACCCGATACCCTGTTTAAGTACTATATTCACTGATTTTAACTAATGCTATCTATTCCTGTTATATAAATAAATGTTTTTGAAATTTTCTGTTGCACAGATTTATTGAATGGTTCACTCAAGGCCCCCTTATCATAATATCAAGGCCTCGCATTCAGGAGAAAATCTATTGTTGAAATTGTCCCTATAATTGCCAACTTATTATATGACTTTGTCTCGTATGTAACGCCACCTGGTGCATACTATTGCTAATAATCCCATAGGAAATAATGGAAAACATTTCAGTTTCTAACATTAGATGGCGCTACCAACGTGAAAATCATGTAGTTCAGCGCCTCCTGTACTGCGGTCAAAGGAAACTTGGTGAATGACAAGCCTTTATATTATGATAAGTTAGCCTTGGGTTCACTATGCCTGATTGAATTGTTTCGAATCATTCATTTCTTCCGATTCATTCATTGTTTTAGCCATAAACATGTTAGCGTCTCTTTACTTTTGTTAGGATAGAAAATAAGTGTGGAATCTAGGTAATAAGTGTGTTCTGATATTAAGAATAGCTAATTTTTAAAACCACTTTTCTGGTCCATCCTCTTAATTAAAATAAATTAATGGTAAGCAATTTTTATTTATTCATTTATTTTGTTATTACTCTTCTGAAAAATTCTGCAACTTGTGAGTTGAAGGTATGATGGCACAAAATTTTAATTGTACCGACTTTAATTTTTTATTACATTTACAATCATTTAAAATATTCGACACACAGATAAACTGAATATTTGACAAGCTGAATTGTAACTATCATATCCAGTATACTTTAAGGTGTTAAATATTTTTAAAAAATTGCATAATAATTGAAACAGATGCTTTTCTTTTGTGAAGGATTTTTTTTTTTTCTTAAGTAAACTTTGCACTATTAAATTTATCATTTGAGTTTTTATTTAACAAAACATATTTAATTTATAAAATTTTAAATTTCTTGATTGTGAATGTAATTTTATTATATTCTATAACAAATATCTTAAAATGAAAGGATTTTTTTGGAAGAGAAATTTTACTGACATATTGGTACTACATTTTACTTCTCAGAAAAATATTAAAGTATAAAAATGTACTAAAGTTTAGCAAAATGCTAAACTATCAGTAGTATAAAAGATAAATCTACGAGTTAAATTGTTGAAAATGTAATCATACATTAACTGTATTTAATATGTGACAGTGTTATTGTTATAACAACAAGTGTTATTGTTGTTAGTTTGATTTTGTGGAAGTTTCTATGTTATGTTATCGTGTGTGTGTTCCGTATATGGTATGTTATGTTCCGTATGTATGTGTAGTCTTTAGAAATAAATGCTTGTGATGTTTTTCATCGGGCTCTGATTAATTATTATATCTAGAGAAAAAAAAAATCAAATAAGAGACTTTGCTGAAATTTATGACAGACAAGGGATTTTCTTTAATTAGGGGGAAATACTTGTCCTAAACAAAGTTTTTACCATCACATAGATTTTGAATAGGGCTGCATCGAATTTTTGATACCTATTCGGTATTTGGTTATACTACTGAATGTCAAATTACAGTTAAGGAGTGATAATCCATGCATCCATAATCAGCATATTTTTATTATCTGCATGTACTTTACAAATGTAAACAGTGAAATAAACACTTAAGAAAATTTACAAATTTGTGGTGCAAAAATGAGTTTTTAAAGCAAATAATAAAAACTTTGAAAAAAAATCTTAAAACAGATATATTTTCAATATAACTCTTATATTTTATAGAAAGTAAAAAACAGACTGTATTACAGAACATATGTATATGTAATTATTTTTATTTAAATGCACATATACATTACCTGGCCATTGATGATCATCCACTTGCGATTTTAGACATTTTGTTAAATATCTTGAAAAATTCATGAGGAATTATTCTGTAACTCTCAGTGTACAAACATAATAGTACAGGTCATATATTTCCTTGAAAATTTTTTCTCGAAACTTTATAGGGGACCATCAACAAATTAAAAAAGAATTAATATCTTTTGGATAACCCTGTCAAAACTAATGTAGTAAAAGCACTCAAACTGTAGATTGTGATAAGTGGCTTACTGTGATAAACTGTGTTCTTTTTTATGTCGATAGCATGTATATACTCGTTGAGAAATTAAGGTTTTTATAAAAACAATCCCGAATTTTTCCATGATTTTTGCTTGTAATTTGCAGAGTTCTTAATATAAAATAATATTCTTTTCTGAATATGTGGCAAACAGCATTGCACATAATACCCTTTAATCAGAATTAAAAAATAATGAATAATGAGTAGGTTTACTAAATAATTTTTCACTGTGCATACGTCAACAATATCAAAATTTCATTTGCATATTATGTTAGCTAAATGTATAGTGCATCTTTTGTGAAAGTCGCAAAATCATAGCTTGAAAATTCTGAAAATAATCGTCTATAGAATAAATTGAAAATCCATTATTCCCCAGTTTAAGCAAAAAAAGAGGGGTTGCATCCATATATTCATTGATTAGTGTCAATATAGAATACACAATATGGGACATACTACTACATTTCAATAAAATTTCTCCTTTTTTTGCTTCATTTTAAAAACAATGGATTTTCAACTTATTCTATTGACGATTATTTTATGAATTTTCAAGCTATGATTTTGAGACTTTCACAAAAGTTGCTCTATACATTTAGCTAACATAATATGCTAATGAAATTTTGATATTGTTGACACATGCACAGTGAAAAATTATTTAGTAAACCTACTCATTTTTCATACAATTATTATTATTTTTTAATTCTGATTACAGGGGTATTATCTGCAATGTTGTTTGTCACATTTTCAGAAAGGAATATTATTTTATATTAAGAACTCTGCAAATTATAAGCAAAAATTACGAAAAAATTGGGATTGTTTTTATAAAAAACTTAATTTCTCAAGAGTATACATCCTATCGACATAAAAAAGAACACAGTTTATCACAATAAGCCACTTAATCACAATCTACAGTTTGAGTGCTTTTGCTACATTAGTTTTGACAGGGTTATCCAAAAGATATTCATTCTTTTTTAATTTGTTGATGGTCCCCTATAAAATTTTGGTAAAAAATCTTCACAGAAATATATGCCTTGTACTATTATGTTTATACACTGAGAGTTTCAGGATAATTCCTCATGTATTTTTCTAGATATTTAACAAAATGTCTAAAATCATAAGTGGACGATCATCAATGGCCAGGTAGTGTATCAGTTTTTTAATAAAATAACTTAAAAAAGACATTTTTTGAGGTAGCAAATTAAATTAATTATTAGATTTCATATGTATCTTTTCACGTTATACTGTTTGAAGAATTAAAATGCTGTCAAGGAGTAATAAAATGACGCATAATCCATAACAATCTATAATCTGCAATATTCCATAATCCAGACAATCCTTGGCCCCAACTACTGCTTATCTTCTGCTTCAGTCTGTCGAACCTAAAACTATTCAGCTAAACCGAATACTTATAAAACTTCTTTAAAATATTTTTAAAACCTTATACCAGTTATACTCTTATTTAAAACTAATTAAGATACTCAGAATAATTCTGCAGGATCATCTTTAAACAAAAGAGAATACATTTATATTTATTTGGTGTTTTAAAAATATTACAGTAGACTCCCTCATATCCGCACAGCTTGGGACCAGAGGTTGTGCAGATTTTATAATTTTGCGGATTTCTAGTCATTGCTTTGTTTACAATTTTTAAACAATAATTTCAATATAATTAGTAATGTAATTGAAACTATAATGAATAATTACAATATAATAAAATATTAAAATAAGTAATAAACTAAAATACTAAAAATTTAGATAATTTTAATGTATATAACATATTAATAGCAAAGGTCAAGTTAATAATCAATAAAGTATGATTATACATTAATTACAAAGATGAAATGTATTTTTCCTAAATTATTTAATTAAACTTATCTCACAAAGGTACATTACTGATTCACATCAAAATCATAAAATTAGTAAGTTATATTTCAGATTTAACCAGGCTTAATAACCAAAAAGATAGCAAATGTATTTGGTAAGAAGATTGCAACTATGAGTGTTATCAGCACTACTTTGAATTATTTTCAGAAATCAATTTATTCTTCCTTCATGAAAAAACATGAATTCAGTAATATTAATAAAAATGTTGAAGCTAAAGTTAGAAAGAAACTGTTATAATGTCAAAGTAATCTTCCACGTTAGGGAAGTATAAAATTGCATCTTAAGTGTACTTGTTTCTTAATCTAATTAATTTTGTAAATGTGGTTTTCTTTTATTAATAAGTTGTAAATAAATATGATTAATCGAGACATTATCTCAGTCTGTTTTATTTAGTAATAAGTCGATGTGTGTCATCTTTTCTAAGAATAATTTCCTTGTAGCATATTTGTTACATTTTTCTTTTAAGGTTACAATTGATTTACTGAGAAAAACTTCTTATAGTCCTATTATAAATATTTCTAATAGTTTTTTTTCAGGGGGGGGGGAAGGGGTGGCGCAGTTATTTTAAATTGAAATTTTATCAAAAATTCATAAATGATAGAGCCAATTTGCATTGCAATTTATAAAGACTGTGTTTATATCTATCGAGTAAATAAAAAATTAAGTGTATTCCGCTTATTTAAAAAAAAATGTGTTCTATATTTTTTATTTTAAGGAGTGATCGTAAAAGGCAATAAAATAACACAAATTTTGCATAAAGAACGAAGTCGATCAGATTATTAGTTTCTAAGATATTTGTAATCCTGTTTTCCACATTCTTCGATATTTCATTACCCTGTATTTCATCAAATTTCAATTCAAAGATATATTTCAATTGAAAACGAGATGCTTAATCCAACGCAGTTAGTTAATATAATTATTATTTTTTGAGTTATAAGGATGTGTCTTTTACGCAATTCCGTACTACTTGAGTAGCTTGGTGTTTTAGATAATTTGTCGAAATTGGTTCGTCAGCAATTCATTAACTCCTTCACGACGGGAGCTTTTTACGAATTTTTTAATGTTTGTCAGCGGTTTTTAAAAACAGGAATTTGTGTCTTTTTAAATCGAGAAAATGCTCCGATTAAATAAGACAAATTTTACAGTAATACTTTGCTGGTGGGGATAAATAAGGATTCTTAAGTCTTTTTGCGGCATGCGTACGTGTTGCTTTACCCCAAAGGGTTAATGCAGCATTACTATATGTATTGAAAATATTTAAATATATGTTTAAATTTTGTTTTGGAATTGCAATGCATTTTATAAATATTTCACACATGTTTTCTTCTCATATTATGCATATCCAGGATGGGTAAGTATTACGGTGGCCCCTAACAACTAAATTTCTATTCATTTTATTTATTCATTCATTTTACATTTATTTATTCATTAACGGCTCTGCGTAAAAATTTAAGCGAAGCTGATAAAATATGGACCATTTTCATAGGTCATGACTTTCGCGAGAATAATTATAAATGTGTTTTACAAACCGATACTGGTTTGACAAAATCACAAAAGATATTATAACATGCCCAGATTAGAGATCAGATAATCGGATAATCACATCGTATCTAAGCACAAACTCAATTTCAGAAGCAGACTCGTGCTGGACCGAGATCAGGCTTATATATATATATATATATATATATATATATATATAACAAAACCAAAAGAAATTCCATATCCCCAAAATACATGGAAGTCTTCATCAGGGAGGCCCCTCCATGTAGGGGTAAATAAAGAGAAGTTTCTGAAAGGATGTAGGCTCATAAGCTAAATTACATCCTTAGCCCCCAACTTCTCAGATTTCTTTTGGTTTTGTTATATACATTTTTTACATTTCTTTATGTAGCATTTTGCGCATTGGTCTGTAAAAAACTGTTTATTTGTTTCTTCATTTTTTTAAAAAATTAATTGAATGGTTTTAATAAAATTGTGTATATATATATATATATATATATATATATATATATATATATATATATATATATATATATGAAAGGATAAAACCTAAAGCCTTTTTAAAATTTAAACTTAAAATTAAAATTCAAAAACTTAAAGGTCCGAATTAATATTTTTAACTTTAATCTAAAATTTAAATGCCCCTTCTTGTAACCTTAATTCTAATACTTAAAGCTAGTTTGCCCCTGTTAATGTTCTTTCCCAACCTAACATTTATTACTCTCAGAGATGATTTTTGGATGTTCTTTAAGATTAAAAAAGCTGACGTAAACGCAATTCTTAATTTGTAAGATCAGCAATAAAACCCTGGAAAACCGCGCCTAATAACGTCATAGTGCCCAGATATTTCTTAACCAATTAAATTTGGAGTAACACCCATTAGTTAGTATCGCGACCTGGTAGAAATAATGTGAATTAACGGCCTTTAAATAGCGGGAGCGCCTAAAACAAGCGGCTTTTTTGACCTAACACTTGCCTAATAAAATGCTGCCCAAAGAAACGAAGTTTTGAAAGGAAAGCGTCAAGTCACAGGGACCTGGTTTCTCCCAAAGATCTGCCAAAAAGGATTAATAAACCAGGCCCCAAGTGAAAATGTTGTGTCGTTATTTGTCTCTCAATCACACCTCATGATTCAACAAAAATAACGGCTTATCGATGGTAAAACACCAAAATCTTTCCCGGCCATTCGGACGATTGACTCGGCGCGAGCTCCAAAGTCTCTCCCCGGCACCTACAACGCTTGACGCGACGGACCTATGAGCTGTAGCGCCCGACCTCTCGAATCTCTCCACGACTACGATATGAACTCTCTCCACGACTACATCCCTCTCCTCGAATGATGACGGAACTCCCACGAACGTAAGCCAAGACTCGGGTTCCTTACAAAGAGTCGGGTAGGATAAAAACCTGACAAGCGGAACGAAACCTGGATGAGAAAGCGCTCTGCTTCCAGGAACGTGATCGGCGGATACAAGCGGTACCAGATTTTCTCTCTGTCCGAAGACTAGTAACGGAATACGGCATGCTTTTTCGCCAAAACGCGATAAATACGGCTGTGTGGTGTAACGTGACTTTCGTTCTACAACCCCTGTGAGTGCGCCGCGATCAGCTGTGCAAAGATGTTGTTTCAAAGGATATCTCGGATCAAACTCCGATAGTTTGAACATTTAAAGAGACAAAACAAAAGAAAGAACGGAATGTGCGCTTATTTTTATTTATTTTTCTTCTGTTCTATTTTTTTTTCTATCAATCGCGGATTATTGTTCAAGGTAAGGTGTTTTATTTAATATGAAAAGTTAGAAGGAGCAAATTCAGGCATTTTATTGAAAAAAAAAAAAAAGTAAAGTTGATTTTTTTTTGTTTGTACTTTGTGTTTTTATAAAAGTTATTTTTAGTATTTAGTTAAGATTTTAATCATAGAAAAAGAAGAGTGATCTAAGAATGAACATGATAAAATATTTTTATTTTATTTTTAATTTTTACTGTAAAGTTCGTTTTGCATTGGTTTAGTTCTGCTCCTTTCAAGTTGAAAAAGATAAATAAAAATTATCTTTTAAATTAAGATTCATAATTTGAGTTATAAAAAATGATTTAAATATCAGGTTACTATTATTTTACTATTTGGAATTATTTAATGTTATTTGTATGTGTTACTATGTGGAATATATTATGATTTTGTGAGATTTTATTTGTAAACATCATGAGTACTACCCCACAATCAGAGAAAGTAGGCGACCCCCCAAAAAATGATGGTGTGGTTCCCGAGACTCCGGAAAAGGAAATTAATGCAGCAAATTCTCAGTCCTCAGGTAATAGTGAAGGCACATGTCGAAAAGATCCCGAAATTGTGCCATTTTCTCCGGACTCGAAGATGTTATGGATTCCTTGGCTGAGATACTTTGAGTCAGTTTGTGTAGAGGAACACAAGGATGATTTGTGGAAAATCCGCAACATCCAAAAGTATCTAAAAGATACCGCGCTTACCTTATATATCAACAACTGTCTTCATGTCCTCCATTGGTCCGAGTTAGTGTTATTGTTCACTGAACATTACACTACTCCTGATACACTATCATTGACAGATTTCTCCCAGATCAAATTTAAATTTGGAGGTGACTTAAATGAATATTACCACCAAAAAACTAAAGTAGGACGCACTTTAGGTTTAGATCAGCGTTTCATTTTGGACGGTCTTACGGATGGACTGCCAGTAGAGATGAAACAGTTGGTAGTGACAAATGCGCCTGCTGATGTCAATGAATGGAGAGAATTAGTATTTAAATTAAGTAAATTGCAGTTAGAGCAGAAAGATAAAACAGACAGGAAGACTGAGCCTAACCCTCAGCAGCCCCCTCAATATCGACAATGGAAACCTTTTAAATCCCACATTGACCATGGACAAAATTCCTACAGACCATGGAATTATCGTGTCCCAAACCAATCACCTCAATTTCGACATTTTAACCCAAACCCACAAAGAAATACATTTAGACCGATGCAACCAATTCCCACAAGATCTATGCAGACCGATCAACAACGCCCAAACTTACATTATCAGGCCACGTTGCCACCAACGCCGTGCCGAGTTTGTTTAAATGTGGGCATTTCGAATGCTTATCATTGGGTGCGAGATTGCCCTTTTCGTAAACAAACGCTGAATGTTACTGCCCTAGCACCAAATCCAAGTGTTTCAACCCATAATCTAGATCAGACTAATAATGAGTTTCCACAAAATACAGAAGAGAGCCAATGACAATTAATAATACCCGGGTATATCAAAACACATAATGGATCCAAACAAAAAATGAACAATTGTCAAACAGCTACTCATGTGAAAAGTGAAGACTCATTACCATGTTTGATAGATACAGGTAGTTCTATCAGTGTAATGCCATACCATTTAGCCCATAAATTTAATCTAAAAATATCTAAAGTTCAAAAGAGTATTTCAAACGCACAAACTCAAGGTGTTCTAGCTTTGAAAGAAAAATGCTTTGTCAGTTTGCAATTAGGACAAATAACTCAAACCATTGAACTGTTTATAATTCATAACTCTTTACCATATGTTTTAATTGGGCTACCACATTGTGAATTGTTTAGATTAAATATTGATTGCTCTAAAATGCAAATCCATCAGAATAACAAAAAAATATCACTTATGCGTGATATTTCAAAAAAATCATCCCACCATACTTTGCATTTGTCACAACCATATATCCACCCGCTAAAAGCAGAGATCCAAAATGCAGAGATATTTGAAGAAAATTTTGAACCGGAGTTGTTTGAAACTTCTGACCATGGGCCCAAAGTTCAGTTGGCTAAAGAACAACTACCTGCTCTTCTCGCCAAATATGTCTGTATTTTTGCAAAAGATAAGTACGATGTAGGCTGTGTGAATATAGAACCCCAAAGAATCCATTTAACCTCTGACCTTCCCGTTTCACTTAGGGCTTACCGTACATCACCCAAAGAAGAGGAAGAAATCCGAAACCAAGTCCAAAGTTTGTTACAGGCAGGAATCATTAAAGAGAGTTGTTCCCCTTATTCGTCGCCTGTCACTTTAGTTTACAAGCGCGAAGAAGGGAAGAAAACTCGTTTATGTGTAGATTTCAGAAAATTAAACGCTATTACCAAGACAGACGCAGAACCCCTACCCCGAATTGATACCCTTTTGGATAAATTAGCACAAGCTAAGGTCTTTTCCACTCTCGATTTGGCCAGTGGATATTGGCATATACCTATCCACCCTCGAGACACCGAAAAATTGGCATTTGCGACCACTTTCGGTTTATTTGAATGGTTGCGATTACCTTTCGGATTAAAAAACGCACCTGGGATATTCAACCGCACACTCCGAAGAATCTTTAATAAGTACAAAATTAATTTTGCCTGTAGTTATTTTGATGATGTTATTGTATTTTCTCAAAATGAGGAAGAACATTTGATGCATTTAGAGACATTATTTAATATTTGTGTCCAAGAAAATCTCAAATTAAAGTTATCAAAGTGTAATTTTGTTAAATCAACAATTAATTTCCTTGGTTATGAAGTTTCTAATGGATGTATTACCCCTGACAATCCAAATGTAGAAGTTATTAAGAAATTAAAACCACCAACCAATGTAAAAGAGTTGCAACGCTTTTTGGGATCTATTAATGTCTATAATAAATTTATTCCTAAGTATGCCGAAATTAGATATCCTCTCAACCAATTGTTAAAGAAAAATGTCCCCTATGTATGGGACCAAAATTGTCAAGATTCTTTTGAGAAACTAAAACAGGCTTTGATTGAAAAACCTATCTTAAGATTGTTTGATCCCAAAGTGCCTTGTGAACTGTTTGTAGATGCCTCAAGTCTTGGAGTAGGGTGTGTTGTGAAACAGGTAGATGAAAAGGGAAAATTACACCCAATAGCATATCACTCTAGAAATCTTCGAGATTATGAAAAAAATTATGCAATAACGGAATTAGAATGTTTGGCAATTGTGGATGCCTTGGATAAATTTTATCATTATTTACATGGTCAAAAATTTGTCATTCATACGGACCATGCGGCACTTACCTGGCTGAAAAATGTTAAAAATTTAAGAGGTCGTCTTTTCCGCTGGTCTCTCAAACTTAGTATGTTTGACTATGAAATCAAATACCAAAAGGGCTCCACTAATGTTGAAGCTGATATGCTATCAAGACAACCTGTTTCTGAAAATGTACACCATGTTATACATCTCCTTGACTTGAATGAAGTAAGAGACAGCCAGAAAAAGGAAAATGTAACAGCAGATGGTAAAAAATACACTGAAGTAAATGATGTTGTTGTAATTAAAAAGAAAAGTTTGTATAAGATTGTTGTCCCCATGTGTTTACGGTTACCCCTCTTAGAAAAAACCCACACACAATTTGGCCACCCTGGTATTTATAAAATGATAAATTTAATTTCCCCACAGTATTATTGGCCTAATATCAATCAGGACATTGAAAATTTTGTAAAACATTGTCATACATGTCAAATAAACAAAAAATGTAAACAAAAAAGATTTGGCATGTTACAATTGATGCCCCCAACAGATATACCTTTTGAATGCTTGGCATTGGACTCTGTTGGCGGATTTAATTACTACAATTCTACGAAAAAATATTTGCATTTAGTGGTTGACCATGCAACTCGCTATGTGTGGGGCTTTCCTTCAAAAAGTGTAACTACTGAAACTTATACAAACATTTTGAAACAATTATTTCAACTACAAGTACCAGAAAAATTGTTAACTGACAGAAATGGAGCATTTACCGCTTCCAGATTTAAGAGATTTCTTCGTACTTACAATGTTAAACACAGATTGACAAGTAGTCACCACCCCGAAACGAATGGAAAAATTGAACGCCTAAATCAGACTATTGTAACCAGATTAAAGTGTAAAGTTAATTCTTCTTCCAAGAAAGTACCCTGGACTAAATTGTTAGATGAAGTCTTAGTTGAATATAACAATACTCCTCATTCTGTAACTCAATTTACCCCTAGTTATTTATTGTTAGGAAAATTGCCATATGATCCTCCTTTGCCAAATAATAGTTATTATCCTCCAGTTGATGAAGCTAGAAAATTGGCTAAAGAAAGAACAATTGCTTACCATAAGAAAAATAAAGTCCGCTATGATGCTCGTTTCCTTCCTGTAAAGTTTAAAGTTGGTGACCTTGTAATGTATGAAGAATTTCATTATCCTAATACCCGTAAATTAACTTCCCCATATTCTGGACCATACACCATTCTGAAACAACTTTCTGAAGTCACTTTTGAAATTGATAAACCCAGCCCACATTTTAAGAGAAATTCTGAAATTGTCCATTCATCCAAGTTAAGATACTACCATTCTCCTCAAAATCTCAAACTCAACCATGAATAAACCCCATCTATCTCTTTCATCTTTCAATTTTTTATTTTTGCTATTCTATCGTCCCTCTATCATTAGTATTTGGAAGAGGACCCAGCTGGATGTTAACCCTCAACCCCCAGCGGTAAAGGATGAAAGTTACAGTCTAAAAGCACTGTTAATTTTTTTTAATGTTATTAGTATATGATGAAATGTGTTACGTCAATAAGGGTCCTCCGCTCCTTGACCACCCGTCTTTAGCCGGACTGTTTTCCCAGATTCTCTTTCCAGGTTGAACGGAGAATCTGGCAAAACTGCTTCGCTTGCCCTTTGTAGGTGAATGTCAGTTTCCCACTTTCCTTTTCTATAGTGCAAGTGGCATGTTTTTTTTGGGATGACCTTTCACCACAAAGTATTGAAACCCATCTCCCACTAACACTGGGCATGGTGAAAATTATAGCAAATTTATATTTTTACTTAGTAGCTATAGTTTTCAGAGGTCTGACATTTTTGTATTTTGGAGTTAGTCTCGAATTAAGCCTAAAACTGGATACTGTACATAGTTAGAAAAGATGCAACCTAAGAATTAAGTAGAAAAAAAAAAAAGTTTTTATAGTATTATAATTAGTATTATGTTATATGTGTTTTATTATATAGTGATTATATTATATAGTGTTAAAATTGTGTTGTGTTGTAATTACTTTTGGTGATATTTCAGTGTCAGCATACAGTATTTTCAGAAAAAATGTGCATTTATTATACAATTGTATTTTGCTGATAATATTGAAGATCATATTTTTTGAGTATTTTGCTATTGGTACCCATGTTTAATGTCAATAACTTGTGTGTGTTTTAGTATCTTATTTTTGAATATTTGATTATATTATATAGTATTCCAATTTTGCATAAAGAATGTTTCCAAAGGACTTTCCTTCATAAAAACTTTCAACCAAAGGAAACATCACAGACATTTAGAAAACTGTTTAGTGGAAAAAAAAAAAAAGTTTATTTTTTAAATGTTATGTATTTTAGTCAATATGTGTTTCATTATTTTAAGTGTTGATATTTTGATTAATGTTTCTTTTTGTTGTCCTTCTCGAGAATGTCCCTTAAATGCTGCAGCATTATTCATCACACATTATCAGTGCCATTATTCATAGCATTATCCATAACATTATCTGTAGCATTATCCGTCACAGTGTCAGTACCATTATTCATCACACATTATCAGTGCCATTATTCATAGCATTATTCATAGCATTTCCATAGCATTATTCATCACACATTATCAGTACCATTATTCATAGCATTATTCATAGCATTTCCATAGCATTATCTGTCACATTATCAGTACCATTATTCATAGCATTATCCGTCACATTATCAGTAACATTATCCGTAGTATTAGCATTAGTGTTCATGTTATTCAATGCCAAAATATTGAAAAATCTTTTGTTGTAATATCGTGTTTTTTATGTAAAGAATAATGTTTTCATATAACCTTTTTCATGTAACCTGTAAATAATGTAGAAACTAGGTCCAGCTGGCTTGATGTTGTAAAACTGAAAACCACTTAGTAATAAGGATGAAACCCAGGTAAAATATTTAGGGGAGCTGAGACCCACAGACCTTGCAAGCAAGATCTGTGGCTCTTGTTTTAGTGGGGGGGGATATGAAAGGATAAAACCTAAAGCCTTTTTAAAATTTAAACTTAAAATTAAAATTCAAAAACTTAAAGGTCCGAATTAATATTTTTAACTTTAATCTAAAATTTAAATGCCCCTTCTTGTAACCTTAATTCTAATACTTAAAGCTAGTTTGCCCCTGTTAATGTTCTTTCCCAACCTAACATTTATTACTCTCAGAGATGATTTTTGGATGTTCTTTAAGATTAAAAAAGCTGACGTAAACGCAATTCTTAATTTGTAAGATCAGCAATAAAACCCTGGAAAACCGCGCCTAATAACGTCATAGTGCCCAGATATTTCTTAACCAATTAAATTTGGAGTAACACCCATTAGTTAGTATCGCGACCTGGTAGAAATAATGTGAATTAACGGCCTTTAAATAGCGGGAGCGCCTAAAACAAGCGGCTTTTTTGACCTAACACTTGCCTAATAAAATGCTGCCCAAAGAAACGAAGTTTTGAAAGGAAAGCGTCAAGTCACAGGGACCTGGTTTCTCCCAAAGATCTGCCAAAAAGGATTAATAAACCAGGCCCCAAGTGAAAATGTTGTGTCGTTATTTGTCTCTCAATCACACCTCATGATTCAACAAAAATAACGGCTTATCGATGGTAAAACACCAAAATCTTTCCCGGCCATTCGGACGATTGACTCGGCGCGAGCTCCAAAGTCTCTCCCCGGCACCTACAACGCTTGACGCGACGGACCTATGAGCTGTAGCGCCCGACCTCTCGAATCTCTCCACGACTACGATATGAACTCTCTCCACGACTACATCCCTCTCCTCGAATGATGACGGAACTCCCACGAACGTAAGCCAAGACTCGGGTTCCTTACATATATATATATATATATATATATATATATATATATATATATATTGTTGTTGTTTTATTTCAGCATATTCGAGTCAGACCGAAACAGGTTCTTGTTGCTTACGGTGGGGCAAGCAATATGTTTCGGAGAAATATTAATAGATTAATTAATGAATTTGCCGGGCCACTAAACAAATTTAACACACCTAGCCGACATAAAAATTGAACGAGCCTGCCGTTTCGGATCGATAAAAAAAAAATTAAGCAGGTCCTACTTGCCCAATATATTAATCTCAGCTTGGCCGATATATTGCGACTTTCGCAAGAATATGTATAAATGTGGTTTACGAGCCGATGATAGTTTGACAACATCAAAGAGGAAATGTAAAAAGTGCCCAGCGTAAAGATCGACATCAGACAGTTATAGGGCATCTGAGTCCAGGTTTATTTTTTTCAGCAGACTTGTACTGAGCCATGATCAGGCTTGCACTTTTTTCTATGCAGTCGAGATGGGACGAAACTAGATTTAATTTTTCTCAGGATGTGGAGGGCAAGGAATATGTTCTGTAAAAATATTAATGGCTATAATGAACGTTTATTAACGTGATCTTTGTAAGTACAACTTAAGGTTATTCTCAAATTCCCAGCTCAACAACGTGAAATTTGACACACTTTCTGACTCATTTTTCTTTATGAAAGGCATAAAATTGACAGGCCTGATGATTGAAGTAATTTAGAATCGAATAGCATTTTCCATTTTTTATAAATAAATTACTTTTTGATTTATAAGCTATTCTAATCATTTGATTGCAAGTTTTTCTGCTCTCCAGTACTATTGCGTTTTGAATTTCGATTCAAAATGACAACTTTGGCAATATCTTCTGAAAGATCTTTTGTCTTTTACAAGAAATGGAAAATTCCATTGGACTTCATAGTTTCTGCATATGAAAGTCTGCCAATTTTATCTATTTCCGAAAAGAAATGAATTCAGAGATGTGTAAGAAAGTAGCTAAATTGGATCAGAGTATTAATTTACAGAAAAATGTGGGGTCATCCATAAAATAAGTTTTCCGTGGTTCGTAATATATGTAGATATATACACATAAATAATTGCCCAAAAACATATATTGCAAAATATGCAGCAATGTTTTAACTAATTCTCCATATTAGAACCAATGGAATTAAAATGTTGTCACAACGTGGGATAAGTTTTTGAGTTCAGTGTCATACAAGTTTGCCACCTGGGAATGCAGCCAGGAACTTGATGTAGTTGTCAACTCTTGTCAACCGTAAAAACCTTGTTGAGGTATTTGTTGCCTGCATCGTGATATCGCTACAGAAATATCAATGCTGCTTGCCCATGTTTGGTTTTGTGTTCAGGTGTAAATGGATTAGGCACCCACATGGCGGACAGTTTCCAGATCAACAGGTGTTTCGTGCATTGAGCATCTTTTTCGCGCTTTTTTAGAGCAATACCATAATGAGAGTGACGAGTACATCAACAGGATCCAGACCAACTGGATCCAACTTTCTGTGTAAATATTTTTTGTTTCTTTTTAAATGCCGTGGAAAACTCGTTTTTTCGATGACCTTCGTATTTCAAAATATACTTTTTTATGATTTCAAAAGTTGGATTTTTTAACGAACTTTTCTTTCATTTTTATGAATCTTTATTTGAATGTTGAAAAGTCTAAATGTGTAAGATATTATTAATGCTGCTATTGAGTATTTTCTGGCTTGTGAGCACATAGTAGTTTAAAGTATACTGTAAAATTATCCCATTAATACTTAAGTTTTTTCACTGTTTTGTACGAGCCGTGCCAATTTATACTAATAAAATAACAAATGGCTCTGTCTGTGTGTGTGTGTGTGTCTGCGATAGCTAGCGAAATTTATGGGACTTACGGGGTTCAAAATTTTTATGAGAGTAGCCCAATATCTCTCCTGATGCACCTGAAGCTCAGAATTTTAATATTTTGATAAATTTCAGGTATATTAATTACGAAGTGGAAATCACTTTCTTCAAAAAGTCATTTTTTTAATGTTCGATGTTCGTGGAAAGAAATAGTTTGCACATGCGGAAAAACCCTTTTACGCACCTAAACGGAAGAAGAAGCATATATCGGCGTTTATTTCTGTTTTTGGATCATTTTGTTTAAATCCAAATCAACGGAACTGCTCGGCGCAGTTAAACTTAACAGATATATTTCGAAAGATCATACTTTTAGCTCTCAAATGCTATAATCAATTCGAAATAATGTTGCAGTTAACGATTTAAAAAGAAACTAGAAGGAACCCGTCAAAACTTGACGGCACCAAAAAAAGAAAAAGGTATTTTCCAGGTATTAAAGGATTATTTAACGACTAATGTTCAACAAAAATTTCAATGAATAAAACAAAAACCTGCATTTTACATCCAGACAAATGACCCGCAATTGGAACAGTTACATTCAAACATGCTATCATAGAATTATAATCTCTATCATTTGATACTTTTCCATTTACAAAAAAGGATAAATTCGATAAAATGGCAAATTACATCAAAAGATCGAGAGAATAAACAACTAATTTCACCAAAAGACTTTGAGAAAATGACAAATTTTGTCCACGCATCATATAAAACGTGAATTTTGTCAAAAGATTGCGAAAATACACAAAATTTGTCTAGGTACCACAAAAAATACAAATTTTGGCAAACTATCACAAAAAAATAGCAATTTTGTCAAGAGATTGACAAAAAAATAGCAAATTTCATCAAAATACCCCCCCCCAAAAAAAAAACACCCGGAAATTTTGTAAATACAGTCGAGTCTCTATATAACGAAATCCATCGTTCCATTAAAAAATTCGTTATGTAGAAAAATTCGATGTATAGAGAATGATATTAAAAATCGTATTTAATGTGTGAAATTTGAACAAATATTATTTTTGATCTTTTGAATTAAGAATTTGAAGTGTTTAAAAGTAAATATTAACCTAACATTTTATTTCTTAATTATTTAAGCTTTTTCAAAAAGGAGAACAGACATTTATTTGAAAGCTTAATGAAAATCAAATAAGGAAGACTTGCATTAAATTCAGACAAAGAAATCTGTAATTTTTTGTTGTTTTGATTTTAAAACTGTTACGCTCC
This sequence comes from Maratus speculifer, assembly GCA_964019185.1. NCBI lineage: Eukaryota > Metazoa > Arthropoda > Arachnida > Araneae > Salticidae > Maratus > Maratus speculifer. Next base: position 359,668,024 of record OZ025296.1, read on the forward strand.
CAAAAAAATGCTCAAATTTTACCAAGGAATGAAAAATTGCAGTTAGCATTTTCCTCCATTTGAAGGACTCTCTTATATGCCTCTCATTGATTCCTCCCTTACATGTGTATCAATCCAATTGACACTGTTTTGAGAAAGATGTGGGAAGGTGGGATGAATTCGTTGGATTTAAAGAGAGAAAAGTAATTTAAAAAAAAACTCCGCACTGACGATAAATCAAAAATAAGTGATGAAAAATTGATTCCATATGATTTCGAAGCTTTTTTAAACTGTTTTGCATGACCAATTTATGAAAAATTCGGTATATGGAGATAGATATTTCGCTGTATAGAGACTGTTCTTAATGTAATCATGCGAAAAGGGGACTGTTCCTACTAAAAATTCGTTATATAGAGAAATTTGATGTACGGAGTTTCGTTATAGAGAGATTCGACTGTACATGAAAAAAAACAGCAAATTTCATCAAAAGATCAATAAAAAAATGTAAAATTTTTTGAAAGATTAAAAAAACACAAATTTTGTCTAGGTATTCTAAATGAAACAAATTTCGTCAAAGTATTGCAAAAAATCAAAATTTTGTGAAAACGTGTCGGAAAATAGCAATATTTATGAAAAAATTTCGAAAAAAAGGCAAATTTTGACAAAATTTTTTTAAAAATGGCAAATTTGTAAATATATTGTTAGAAAAATTCAAAATATTTTGAGAAAACAAATTCTTCAAATGATTGTGAGTAAGCAACAAATTTCCTCAAAGGATGGAAAAAAGGCACATTTCGTCAAATAATCACAAAAAAGGAAAATTTAGCAAAAAAAAAAAAAAAAAAAAAAGCAAAAATAATAAAAACCCGACAAATTTTGCAAAAAGATAACGAAGAAGGATAAATTCAATGAAACGGCAAATTACATCTAAAGATCACAACAAAACGACAAATGTGGTCCAGGTATCATAAAAGATGAAAATTTCGTCTTACAATTTCGCGAAGGTAGTAAGACGATGATTAAGTTCATTCATTCTCTCACACTGTACAGATTAGAAAATACGTTTCTGTTGCTACCTATCCTGTAATAGTAAGTTATTTATCATTATTTATTTTATGTTGCTGTGTCCAGTTCGATTATTTTTCATAGCGAGTCCTAGGCTTGATCATTATTTAATAGCAAATTTCATGAAATCCCCCCCCCTCCAAAAAAATAAACCACCAGGAAATTTTGTAAATAGATGAAAAAAAGAAAGATTTTGTCAACAAATCAAAAAACGGCAAATTTCTTCAAAAGATCAATAAAAGAATTGTAAAATTTGTTGAAAAACTGCCAAAAAACCATACTAATTTTGTCTAAATATTCCAAATGAAACAAATTTTATCAAAGTATTGTAAAAACTCAAAATCTTGTCAAAACGTGTCGAAAAATGGCAAGTTTTATGAAAAAAATTTCGAAAAAAGACAAATTTTGACAAAAAACACTAAAAAATGGCAAATTTGTAAACATATTGTGAAAAAAATTCAAAATACTGTGAGAAAAAAACAAATTTCGTCAAAGGATGGAAAAAAGGCTCATTTCGTCAAATAATCACAAAAAGAAAAAATTTGGAAAAAAACCCCAACAAATTCTGCAAAAAGATAACGAAAACAGGCTAAATTCAATGAAACGGCAAATTGCATCGAAAGGTCACAACAAAACGACAAATTTGGTCCAGGTATAAATGATGAGTATTTAGTCTTACAATTTCGCGAAGGTTGTAAAACGATGATTAAGTTCATTCATTCTCTCACACTGTACAGATTAGAAAGTACGTTGCTGTTGCTACCTGTCCTTTAATAGTAAGTATTTTATCATTATTTATTTTATGTTGCTGTGCACATATCGATTGTTTTTCATAGCGAGTCCTAGGCTTAATCATTATTTAATAGCAAATTTCATTAAAATACCCCCTTCCAAAATTAAATAAAAATAAACCACGCGGAAATTTTGTAAATAGATGAAAAAACCCAGAAAGGTTTTGTCAACATATCAAAATCAGTAAATTTCTTCAAAAGATCAGTAAAAAAATTGTAAAATTTGTTGAAAGACTAAAAAAATAAACACAAAGTTTGTCTAGGTATTCCAAATGAAACAAATTTCGTCAGTTTTGCAAAAAATCAAAATCTTGTCAAAACGTGTCAACAAATGCAATTTTTATGAAAGAATTTCGAAAAAAGGCAAATTTTGACAAAAAACATTAAAAAATGGCAAATTTTTAAACATATTGTTAAAAAAATTCAAAATATTGTGAGAAAACAACAAATTTCGTCAAAGGATGGAAATAAGATATTTCGTCAAATAATCACAAAAAAGGTAAATTTCGCAAAAAACCCAACAAATTTTGCAAAAAGATCTCGAAAATAGGATAAATTCAATAAAACGGCAAATTATATCGAAAGATCGCAACAAAACGACAAATTCATCAAAAGAACTCGAGAAAAACGAGAAACTTAACCGAAAGACCTAGAAAAAATGACAAATTTTGTCTAGGTTTCATAAAAGACGTGAATTTCGTCAATAGCTCGTAAAAACACATAAAAATTTGTCTAGGTACCTCAAAAAATGCAAATTTTGGTAAATAGTTTGTGAGAAAACAACAAATTTTGTCAAAAGATGAAAAAAAAGTCACATTTCATCAAAAGATCGCTAAAAAGATAAATTTCGCAAAAAAATAGCTAAAAAAAGATAATTAAAAAAATACCGAAGAAAAAGAAAAAATTCTCAAAAAATACCGAAAAAATAACAAATTTTGCACAAAAAAAAATCATAAAAAAGGATAAATTCGATAAAACGGCAAATTACATCGAAAGATCCCAGACTAATTTCACCGAAAGACCTCTAGAAAACGGCAAGTTTTGTTCAAGCATCACAAGAAACATAAATTTTGTCAAATAATCACAAAAAAATAGCAAATTTTGTCAAAAGATTGAAAAAAATTAGCCAATTTAATCAAAATACCACCTCTCTCCCTAAAAAAACTACCCGGAAAATTTGTAAATAGATGGAAAAAAACAACAAATTTCGTCAACAAATCACAAATAACAGCAAATTTCTTCAAAAGATCGATAAAAAATTGTAATATTTGTTGAATGACTGCAAAAAGAATACAGATATTGTCTAGGTATTCCAAATAAAACAAATTTCGTCAAAGTATTGGAAACAATCAAAATTTGGTCAAAACATCTCGAAAAATGGCAATTTTCATGAAAAAATGTTGAAAAAAAGGCAAATTTTGACAAAAAATCCTTAAAAAATGACAAATTTGTAAACATATTATGAAAAAAATTCAAAATATTGTTAGAAAACAACAAATTTTGTCAAATGGTTGTGAATAAATAATAAATTGAATGGATAAAATAACAAAGGATGGGGAAAAGACACATTTCGTCAAATAATCACAAAAAGGTAAATTTCGCAAAAAATATCAAAAAACACACAAATTTTGCAAAAAGATCACGAAAAAAGGATAAATTCAATAAAACGGCAAATTACATCGAAGGATCGCAACAAAACGACAAAATTCACCAAAAGACTTCAAGAAAATGACAAATTTTGTCCATAAAAGACGTGAATTTCGTCAAAAGATCACGAAAACACATAAAATTTGTCTAGATACCTAAAAAACGCAAATTTGAAGTGAAAAAACAACAATTTTTTTCAAAAGATTGAAAAAAGGGAAAAAATAGCGAAAAAAAAACAAATTTCTCGAAAAAAATTATAAATATAAAAAAAATCACGGAAAAATGATAAATTTCGCAAAAAAACCCCACAAATTTTGCAAAGAGATCACGAAAAAAGGATAAATTCAGCAAAACAGCAAATTACATTGAAAGATCGCAGCAAAACGACAAATTTCATCAAAAGAACTCGAGAAAAATGACAAATTTTGTCCAGGTATCATAAAAGATATGAATTTCGTCAAAAGATCGCAAAACACATAAAATTTGTCTAGGTACCTAAAAAAACACAAATATGAAGTGAGAAAACAACAAATTTTGTCAAAAAATGGGGAAAAAAGCACATTTCATCAAAAGATCGCAAAAAAGGTAAATTTATGAAAAAAATAGCGAAAAAAGACAAATTTCTCAAACAAATGCCGAAAAAACGACTAATTTCGAAAAAAATCCTAAAAAGAATAAATTCGATAAAACGGCAAATTACCTCGAAAGATCGCGAAAATAAACAACAAATTCCACCAAAAAACCTCGAGAAAATGACAAAATTTGCCCATATCATACCCATTTGATCATAAAAAATGTGAATTTGGCAAAAGATTGCGAAAATACACAAAATTTGTCTAGGTACCACAAAAAACGCTAATTTTGGCAAATAATCACAAAAAATAGCAAAGAGATTGAAAAAAAATAGCAAATTTTATCGAAATATCCCCTCCCCCCCCCAAAAAAAACACTTGGAACTTTTGTAAATAGATGGGAAACAAACAGCAAATTTCGATATCAAATCGCAAAAAACAGCAAATTTCTTCAAAAGATCGATAAAAAAAATTTGTAAAATTTCTTGAAAGACTGCAAAATAAAGGATAAAATCAATAAAATGCAAATTACATCGAAAGATCGCAACAAAACGACAAAATTCGTCAAAAGAACTCGAGAAAAACAACAAAATTCACCAAAAGACCTCGAGAAAGCGACAAATTTTGTCCAGGTATCATAAAAGACGTGAGTTTCGTCTTACAATTTCGCAAAGATTGTAAAACGCTAGACCCATAACTAAAATGATTAAGCCTAAGACTCGGTATGAAAAATAATCGGAGACGACACAGCAAAATAAAATAAATAATGATTAAGCCTAGGAATCGCTATGAAAAATAATCGAAATGGACATACAAAATAAAATAAATAATGATAAATAACTTACTAAAATACATGATAAATACAGGACTGGTAGCAACGTATTTTCTAATTTGTAAAGCGTGAGAAAATGAATGAATCGTAACGCCTCTATATTTATCTGTAGTTAGGCATCCAATGTCATCTGCAAACACTGAACTCTCATTGGAGCACGGCGTCCGGCTCATGCGCTCTGACGATGATACATGGAGTAAAGGTTGTTACTCCGTGCGATGATGTGTTCATGTTTATCTCTCTCTATGCTTAATCGTTCTCGTCAATGAATTACATGGTCGACCCGGAAGATTTGCTTGCGCATGCGTAGAGACCAGTTTTAATTATGCTGAAACCAAATCGCTACCGTTTGAATATATACTAGATAGAACTCATGAAAACTTGACGGCACCAAAGGAAAAAAAGGTATTTTCCAGCTATTAAAAGATTATTTAACGACTAATCTTCAGCAAAAATTTCAATAAATAAAAAAAACCTGCATTTTACATCGAGGCAAATGACCAGCAATTGGCAGAGTTACATTCAAACATGCTGTCATAGAATTATAATCTCAATAACGACAAATTTCACCGAAAGACCTCGAGAAAACGACAAATTTTGTCCAAGCATCATATAAAACCTGAATTGATCAAAAGATTGCGAAAATACACAAAATTTGTCTAGGTTCCACAAAAAACACATATTTTGGAAAATAATCGCAAAAAATAGCAAATTTTTTCAAAAAATTGAAAAAAACAAAAAAATCCGACAAGTTTTGCAAAAAGATAACGAAAAAAGGATAAATTCAATGAAATGGCAAATTACATCGAAAGATCACCACAAAATGACAAATTTCGTCCAGGTATCATAAAAGATGTGAATTTCGTCTTACAATTTCACGAAGGCTGTAAGACGATGATTAAGTTTATTCATTCTCTTACACTGTACAGATTAGAAAGTACGTTGCTGTTGCTACCTGTTCTGTAATAGTAAGTTATTTATCATTCTTTATTTTATGTTGCTGTGTCCATTTCGATTATTTTCGATAGCGAGTCCTGGGCTTAATAATTATTTAATATCAAATTCTTCAAAATACCCCCTTCCCTTTCCAAAAAAATAAAATAAAAATAAACCACCGGTAAATTCTAAATAGATGGAAAAAAAACCCAGAAAGATTTTGTCAGCAAATTCCTTCAAAAGATCAATAAAAATATTGTAAAATTTTTTGAATGACTGCAAAAAACCCCACAAATTTTGTCCAGGTATTCCAAATGAAACAAATTTCTTCAAAGTATTGCAAAAAATCAAAATCATGTCAAAATGCGTCGAAAAATGGCAATTTTTATGAAAAAATTTCGAAAAAGGCAAATTTTGACAAAAAATCACAAAAAATGGCAAATTTGTAAACATATTGTGAAAAAAATTCAAAATATTGTGAGAAAACAACAAATTTTATCATATGATTGTGATTAAACAAAAAATTTCGTCAAAGGATTGAAAGAAAGGCACATTTTGCCAAATAATCGCAGAAAGGGAAAATTTTGAAAAAAAAAACGACAAATTTTATTCAATGAAACAACAAATTACATCAAAAGATCACAACTAAATGGCAAATTTGGTCCAGGTATCATAAAAGATGTGAATTTCGTCTTACAATTTCGCGAAGGTTGTAAGACGATGATTAAGTTCATTCATTCTCTCACACTATACAGATTAGAAAGTACGTTGCTGTTGCTACCTGTCCTGTAATACAAAGTTATTTATCATTATTTATTTTATGTTGCTGTGTCCATTTCGATTATTTTGCATAGCGGATCCTAGGCTTAATCACTATTCAATAGCAAATTTCATTAAAATACCCCCCCCTCTTCCTGTAAAAAAAAATATTAAAATAAAAATAAACCACCTGTAAATTTTGTAAATAGATGGGGAAAAAACCCAGAAAGATTTTGTTAACAAATCAAAAACAGCAAATTTCTTCAAAAGATCGATAAAAATATTGTAAAATTTGTTGAAAAACGGCAATAAAACACAAATTTTGTCCAGGTATTCCAAATGAAACAAATTTCGTCAAAGTATTGTAAAAAATCAAAATCTTGTCAAAACGTGTCGAAAAATGGCAATTTTTATGAAAAATTTTTCAAAAAAGGTAAATTTTCACAAAAAATCACTAAAAAATGGCAAATTTGTAAACATATTGTGAAAAAAAACTAAAATATTGTGAGAAAACAACAAATTTTGTCAAATGATTGTGAGTAAAAAACAAATTTCGCAAAAAAACCAACAAATTTTGCAAAAAGATCACGAAAATAAATAAATTCAATAAAACAGCAAATTACACCGAAAGATCGTGACAAAACCACAAATTCATGAAAAGAAATCGAGAAAATGACAAATTTTGTCCAGGTGTCATAAAAGACGTGAATTTCGTCAAAAGTTCGTAAAAGCACATAAAATTTGTCGAAACGTGGTACCTCAAAAACGAAATTTTTTTTTAAATAGATTGTAAGAAAACAACAAATTTTGTCAAAAGATGGAAAAAAAGTCACATTTCATCAAAAGATCACTAAAAAGGTAAATTTTGCAAAAATTATCAAAAAAATTAAAAATAGCGAAAAAATAAAAAATTTTGCAAAAAAATCATAAAAAAGGATATTCGATAAAACAGCAATTTACATTGAAAGATCGCGGACTAATTTCCCTGAAAGACTCGAGAAAACGACAAATTTTGTTCAAGCATCACAAAAAACAAATTTTGTCAAATAATCACAAAAATAGCAAATTTTTCAAAAGATTGAAAAACAAATAACAAATTTAATCAAAATACCATCTCCTCCCCCCCCCTCCCCAAAAAAAAAAACTAACCGGAAAATTTGTAAATAAATGAAAAAAACCTAGCAAATTTCGTTAACAAATCGCAAATAACAGCAATTTTTTTCAAAAGATTGATGAAAAAATTGTAATATTTGCTGAAAGACTGAAAAAAATACAAATATTGTCTAGGTATTCCAAATAAAACAAATTTCGTCGAAGTATTGCAAAAAAACAAAATTTGGTCAAAACATCTCAAAAAATCGCAATTTTCGTGAAAAAATGTTGAAAAAAAGGCAAATTTTGACAAAAAATCCTTAAAAATGGCAAATTTGTAAACATATTGTGAAAAAAAATTCAAAATATTGTTAGAAAACAACAAATTTTTTCAAATGATTGTGAATAAACAATAAATTTCATCAAAGGATGGAAAAAAGACACATTTCGTCAAATAATCACAAAAAAGGTAAATTTCACAAAAAATAGCAAAATACCTACAAATTTTGCAAAAAGATCAAGAAAAAAGGATAAATTCAATAAAACGGCAAATTACATCGAAAGATTGCAACAAAACGACAAAATTCATCAAAAGAACTCGAGTAAAATGACAAAATTCGCCGAAAAACCACGAGAAAACAACAAATTTTGTCCAGGTATTAGAAAAGATCAATAAAACACATAAAATTTGTCTAGGTACCTAAAAAACGCAAATCTGAAGTGAGAAAGCAACAAATTTTGTCAAAAGATGGAAAAAAAGGCACATTTCATCAAAAGATTGCAAAAAAGGTAAATTTCGAAAAAAAGTAGCGAAAAAAACGACAAATTTATCAAAAAATACCAAAAAACCGACAAATTTCGAAAAAAATTCACGGAAAAAGGATGGAGCCCATCCAGATGGAACCCATCAAAACTTGACGGCAACAATATGAAAGCAATGTAGAGGAAAAAATTCAGCTATAAAAGAATTTTTTTAAACTAATTTTTATTAAAAATTTCAATAAATGAAAAAAACCCTGCAATTTATATCCAGGCAAATTACATTCTCAAATGCACTCATAGAATTTCTCTCATCTGACGCTTTTCCATTTACCGTCAAAACAACAAAATCGCATGATACCGGGTGCAGAATCGGCGCACTGGTGCGACGCTCGTCACAGACTTTTGAGAACGTCTGCAGACTATTTTTCACCCGTTAAATTTTTTTAAAAATGCTAGAAATCATCTACCATGCTCTATTGTAATGTTATCTGGATAACATACGATTGACGAAGCTCCGATTCACGTTAAATTATAAAACAAGGACGATTCTGTTTTGAATTTTCAGAAAAATTTAGGCAATCATTTTTAAACTTAGAAACCCGGGAGCAGAATCGGCACAACTCTGCGACGCACGTCGCAGACTCTTGGGAATGTCTGCAGACTATTTTTCAACTATTAAAAATTTAGCAAAAATTAAAAAAATTCTGTCCCAAATCAAAAAATTCGGACATAAAATGTATCGCGAATTTCGACAAATAGTCTTCGAAAAGAAATCAATTTCGCCATAGATCGCGGAAAACACGCAAATTTTTTTAACAGATCACGAAAAAACGGAACATATTCTCCATAAATTGTGAAAAAACAGCAAATTTCGTCACAAAAACGGCAAATTTCTTTAAAAAATCGTGAAAAAGGAAATTGTCTTCAAAAGTTCACGAAAAATCTGCACTTTTCATGAGAAAATCACGAAAAAACAACAAATTTCGTTCAAAAATCGCAAAAAAATGGTAAATTTCCTCAAAACATCACAAAAAATGGCAAATTTCTTCAAAAGATCCGGAAAAACCTGCAAATTTCTTCAAATCATCACAAAAAAGGCAAATTTCTTCAAAAGATCACGAAAAAACGGCAGTTTTCTTCAAAAAAGCCGGCAAATTTTCTGAATAATTTGTGAAAAAACGGCAAGTTTCTTCAAAACTTAAAAAAATGGCAGTTTTCGTCAAAAAATCACGAAAAAACGGCATATTTCTTCTAAAGATCGCGAAAAAAACGACAAATTTCTTCAAGAGATCGCGACAAAATGGCAGTTTTGATCAAAAGATTGCGAAAAAAAGGCAGTTTTTGTCATAAGATAGGAAAAATGTCAAATTTCGTCAAAAGATCGCGAAAAATGACATCGCGTCAAAAGATCGTGAAAAACCCGCAATTCTTGTTAAAGGGGAGATCCCTCTCCCCTCTTTCGGACAATATATGAAGTAAAAAAAATTCTGAGAACAAAAAATAATTTCTTTTTAAAAGTATACTTTTCTTTCTTTTGTGTCTATCACAAATTCTTGGGAGGTTTGAATGCATATAATGTAATGCAAGGGATTGATCGTCAGACTTTTTTAAGTTTTTACTCGTGTTGTAGACTGCAGAAAAAAATTCTGCTGCTGTGTTTAGAAAAAACAGTCATAAACCTGAAAATTCAGAACTAATAGTAAATTTTTACAAATATCAAAAAGGAAAAAAAACAATTTTGTCAATTGTACGAAGAAAAAGCAACAATTCCGCATTCAGGAAAAACATGATATAAACTATAAATTGATATGAACATGATCATGATATAAACATGATAAAAACTAAAAATCAAGGACGATTCTGTTTTGAATTTTCTGAAAAATTTAGGCAATCATTTCTAAACTAAGTAATCTAACTAGAGTAATCTTAAATTTTGACAAATAGTCTAAAAAAATCACATTTATTAATTGTGCGAAGAAAAATCACCAGTTTCGTCATATATCTCAGAAAACATGATATAAACTGTAAATTGATATAACATGATAATATGATCATGATCATTAAATATGATATAAACATGATAAAAACTGTAAATCAAGGACGATTCTGTTTTGAAAAATTCAGGCAATCATTTCTAAACTAAATCACCAATTTCGCTATATATCTCTGGAAAAACATTATATAAACATGATAAAAACTATAAATCAAGGACGATTCTAATTTTGATTTGAATTTTCCGAAAAATTTAGGCAATCATTTCTAACTAAAGTAATCGTAAAACTTGACAAATGGTCTATAAAAAAAGAAGAAAAATCAATTTTGTCAATTGTACGAAGAAAAATCACCAATTTCGACATATATCTTTGGAAAAACGTGATATAAGCTATAAATTGATATAAACATGATAATATGATCATGATCATGAAATATGATATAAATAGTAAAAACTATAAATCAAGGACGTTCTGCTTTGAATTTTCCGAAAAATTCAGGCAATCATTTTTAAACATAAAAAGAAAAATCCATCATAAATCTGAAAATTCGTAAAATTTGACAAATGGGCCTGGAAAAAAATCAATTTTGTCAATCGTGTAAAGAAAATCAGCAATTTCGCTTTATCTCGGGAAAAACATGATATAAACTATAAATTGACATAAAAATGATCATGATAAAAACTATAAATCAAGGGCCATTCTGTTTTGAATTTTCGTAAAATTTAGGCAATCTAAGGCCAAACTAAGTAATCTAAATACAATCGGAGTCGACACAGCAAAATAAAATAAATAATGATAAATAATGATTAGGCCTAGGACTAGCTATGAAAAATAATCGGAGTCGACACAGCAACATAAAATAAAGAATGATAAATAACTTACTATTACAGGACAGGTAGCAACAGCAACGTACTTTCTAATCTGTACAGTGTAAGAGAATGAATGAACTTAATCATCGTCTTACAGTCTTCACGAAATTGTAAGACGAAATTCACATCTTTTATGATACCTGGACGAAATTTGTCATTTTGTTGTGATCTTTCGATGTAATTTGTTGTTTCATTGAATAAAATTTGTTGGGGTTTGTCAGGACAGGTCGCAAAGTCAATGGTCGCAACGTATTTCTAGTTATGCGTCTAGAGACAGTTATTAGTGTCTTCTCCAATTGGTTCTCAGATATCTGCGCAAAGCGCCTGTGCGTAGAGACCAGTTTTAAGTATGCTGACAATTTTTCCTTAGCGTTTTAATATATTGATGATATTAAAAAAAGAGTCGTTTTTTCCAAAACCATTTTTCTTCCTTTTGTAAATGCTCTTTCAGAGTGTATTTTTTAAAATGTAAGCAAACAAAATAAAAGATATTAAAGTTAAAACTTTCTTCTAACCGATGGTGCAATTGGTTTTAAAACATTTGTATTTTAACCCTTTCAAATCCACTGGCAAAAGGTCATTTTGCGACTCGCAGAGAGGATATTTTTTCTATGGTAAAATTATTTTAACGTACATATTTCAACTCATTCTTTTAAAATCTTCTGAATAGAACAAATTTATACTCCCTACAAAAAATTCGAAACGTTCGGACTGATAGAAATATTTTTTACAAAATAAAATGTGCGAAAAATTTGATGAAATCAATAAAAACAGATTGTTTTCATTGCGGTTTTGCCTTAGCAAAGCGCAATCCTATAAGTTCCAGCAAACGAAACACATATTCTTAAAGCTTAAAAACATTCTTATAATCTATGATGCAATCGGTTTTTAAAATATAAGATTTAACCCTTTCAAATACACCGACAAAAGGAGGTCACTTTTCAGATCACAAATAGAACATTTTTTCTCCGCTAAAAGTATCTAAGCGTACGTATTTCAGCACAGTCTTTTAAAAGCATCTCAAAAGACCAAATTTACACCCACTTAAAAAAATTTTAAACATACGGGCGAGTAAAAATAATTTTTAGAAAATAAAAATTGCGAAAAATTTAATGAAATCAATAAAAAACAGATCGTTTCATTGCGGTTTTGCCTTTGCATGGTGCAATTGTATACGTTCTCAAAAACCGAAAATATTTTTTTAAAGCTTAAACACTTTTATAATCTATGATGCAATTTGTTTAAATAAAATACGAGATTTAATCCGTTCAAAGATACCGCAAACACGAATCACATCCCGGCTCATGGAGAATACATTTCTCCTACGCTAAAAGCATTTTTGTCGGTATTCTAGCACAATCTTTTTAGAGGCTTGCAATAAACCAGATTTACATTACTTACAAAAATTTTGGGACTTTTGTATGGATAAAATTATTTTTTTTACAAAATAAAATATGTGATTTTTTTTTTGAATTAAGTAAAAATTCCGTCGCGGTTTCGTTCGCTTTCGGTGAGCATAGTTTCCAAAAAATCAAATTACATAGAGAATAAAATACCGAAAAACATGCGCATTAAATTCAATTACTTTTCGCGATTTTTCCATTTAAAAATATCAATTATGACAACATGGACATAAAGATATAAAATCATAGAAATTTTAGTTTAATTTAAGGATCATTTAGAAAACAAATAACACATTTGAAACCCGAATAACATTACGGGCCCGGGCAACGCCGGGCAGGTCAGCTAGTAAACTATAAAAATATAATCGGGCCGGTCTCGGGTAAAACTTTCAATACACACATCCGGCCGTACTGAGCCCGTGCATGTAAATCCTCTCCACGTATACATCTAGCATGTCTCACTGGAGGTAGAGGCTGAAGATATAGTCACCACATGCGCGAAATTTATTCTGCGAGCCATGATTTTATTCATTTTTCGACAGACAAACTTTTTCCGGGAATTTCTATTTCTCTTTTTGTAATTTTTCCTCCTGTTTCAAAACACTGTAAACTCTTTGACAAATTTCTGCAAATGCAAATTTCTATATGTCATTTAGTTCAAAATTACTAAATTAAAATTAAACCTTTTAAAGTTCCAAAATAAAAGCGAAATAATTATTTAATAGAGTTTATTTATGTCCGTTAGTTTTATGTCGCCTAATGTTTGTTAGTTTTATGACGTCTACCTAAAGAAAAAAGATTTTGTTATTTTTTGTGAGGAGAGTGGGGGGCGCCAAATTGAAAATTTGCCAAGGGGCGTAGTTTTTTCTTCGCTGGTACCCCACAAAAATTTTGGTCACGCTACGCGTATTGTTCTTTATCATTCCGATTTAGTAGTTTTGAGTGTTGTCGATTCCGCGATTCATAAACCCAGATACTCCGTTTTAGGTGGGTGGGGATATCCATGGCATTCACTTGGCTATGCCACTGATTACATTATTTAATTAGAGTGTAAGTTACATTAAATGATACGGCATGTTTCAGCAGTAAGCAAACAGATTAGATAACAAAAATCTAAAACCCGAAGACTTCCTAATTAAACACATTTACATTTTAAAATGCCATAGGCACAAAAAACAAATTATTTTCTCTCTATACTTTGTAAAATGTATAATCGTTTCCTTGGATGTTATAAAGTTACAGAATTTTCTTCTTAAATTTTGCTTTATATTTTATTTATAATAAGTTATTTATTTTTAAAATGTTGCTATTTATTTTATTTACAATTTAACCTTTATACTGTTAGAAAAGGCAACTGACACAACTTTGATTCCGCTAAATTCAGATAATTGGGAGTCTATTGTAATTTATACAAAGGTAAGGATTTCATTACTATAACTTATTTTCTACATTGATTTTCAATCTTCTTGATAAGTTTATTTATTGTTTTTTTAAATAAAATGTAAAAACTACTGAAATGAAATGTAAATACTAATTTTATTTTCTTGCAGATGCATAAAACCATCAATCTAACGCATCACATCACTCAAACTATCTTCAATGTGTAAAACAAACACAGCAAAATATTTCTTATCAGAACTTTTAGAAAAAATCAGCTTCTAACTCACAGCCTGAAAAATCTTTTATTTATGAGTTATGCAAGAATTTCTGCCAAAACAGTCATTTTTGTGTGAGGTATGCAACAAAGAATTCTCTCGAAAGTCAGATTTAAGCAGACATTTGTTAAGTCATACCGATGAGAAACCTTTTGAATGTGAGGTATGCAAAAAGAAATTCTCTCAAAAAAGCAGTTTAAACAGCCATCTGTTAACTCATACTGGTGAGAAACCGTTTAAGTGTGAGGTATGCAACAAGAAATTCTCTCAAAAGAGCAGTTTAAACAGCCATCTGTTAATTCATACTGGTGAGAAACCGTTTGAGTGTGAGGTATGCAACAAGAAATTCTCTCAAAAGAGCAGTTTAAACAACCATCTGTTAACTCATACTGGTGAAAAACCGTTTGAGTGTGATATATGCAACAAGAAATTCTCTCAAAAGGGGGATTTAAGCAGACATTTGTTAGGTCATAGTGGTGAGAAACCTTTTGAATGTGATGCATGCAACAAGAAATTCTTTCGAAAAAGTTCTTTAAGTAAACATCTGTTTATTCATACTGGTGAGAAACCTTTTGCATGTGAAATATGCAACAAGGAATTCCCTCAAAAGGATCGTTTAAGCAGCCATCTGTCAACTCATGGCGATGAGAAACCGTTTGTGTGTGATATATGCAACAAGAAATTCTCTCGAAAGGGAGCTTTAAGTAGCCATGTGTTAATTCATACTGGTGAGAAACCGTTTCAATGTGAGGTATGCAACAAGAAATTCACCCAAAAGGGTTATTTAAGTAGCCATCTGTTAACTCATACTGATGAGAAACCGTTTGTGTGTGATATATGCAACAAGAAATTCTCTCGAAAGGGAGTTTTAAGCAGGCATTTGTTAAATCATACTGGTGAGAAACCTTTTGAATGTGAGGTTTGCAGCAAGAAATTCGCTGAGAAGGGCCATTTAAGCCGGCATCTGTTAACTCATACTGATGAGAAACCGTTTGTGTGTGATATATGCAACAAGAAATTCTCACAAATGAGATGTTTAAGCAGGCATCTGTTAACTCATACTGGTGAAAAACCTTTCGTATGTGAGCTATGCAACAAGAAATTCTCACAAATGGGAGTTTTAAGGAGGCATCTGTTAACTCATACTGGTGAAAAACCTTTCGTATGTGAGGTATGCAACAAGAAATTCTCACAAATGGGAGATTTAAGGAGGCATCTGTTAACTCATACTGATGAGAAACCTTTTGAATGTGAGATATGCAACAAGAAATGCTCTCGAAAAAATGATTTAAAGAGACATCTGTTAATTCATACTGGTGAGAAACCTTTTGAATGTGAGGTATGCAACAAGAAATTTACTCGGAAATATGGTTTAAGCAACCATCTTTTAATTCATTGTGAAGACAAATCTTTTGTGTGAGAGAGATGTTTCAAGATATTCTTTCAAAAGATTTGTTAAATGATGCATCTGTTAATTCTTACTTCCTAGAAAATTTTTATGAGCGATAAATAAAAAGAAACTCCAAAAAAGCTATCAACGTGTTACATTTTCCTCCTAAAATTTGCTAATTGCAGATAACTAATCGTAGCATACTCCAGAAATAAAGAAATAATTCTTTTCATTTATTACAATGAACGAAAAAGAATTGTGACACACAAAAATTTGCCTATTAAAACAGTAAATCAGCATATCAGGAACTATTCCATGAGCCATGGCAAACACAATTTTTTATCGTTATTTATATTATCTGAAAAATATTAAATATGTCTGTTATTTTACTTATATAAACTTGTACGGTTTTATAACGATTGATAGTATTTAAGTGAAAAAAAAACCCTTTATTAAACCTGATATCTCACAATAAAATTCTTTGGTCGTAAAATTGATTTTCTGGTAAATATTTAACCTGAAATTAGTAGTTTTGTAAAGGGAATGGTCCACTGACTTACTCATAATATTACAAAAATGTGCGTGTAAGTGTGATTGATGCATTAGTTGTTAATTTAAAAAATAATGACTTTTGAAACGTAAGTAAAGATTGGAATAAATGTTTTAAAAGTTTTGCTTTTCTCATCAGGATCATATTAAAAGAGAGTATCCTAATTTGTCATGTCATTACTGATAACTGATGTAATTTTTTAAGTTTCTTAATTTCTAAATCGTCTGTTCGGATTATTTATTCATAAGGGAATAACAGGCTGGTGTGAGTTTTAAATGCCAGTAAATATGGGGAAAAAGAATGAAATATTTGCTTACCGCATCTAATTCAATCTCTAAAATTTTCCATTGTATTTCCATTAAAAAAAAATATGACTTTGATGTATCTCATGCCCATCTGACTATGACTTAATTCTTTCGAATTACACAGATTACCATGTAATTAATATGGGATACTGAGGTTTAATATGCCACAATTGTTAATGAAAAGGAATGATGTTACAGTCAATCAGGGTAACTTTTCCCCATCTTTACAAAACTTTGACCCATTTTGCCACCTTCACGGATTCTTTTCAATGAGCTGCCAAACGCACACTAGTGCATCTGTCTACATTTTTGGGACCAAAACTTTGCCGTTAACTCAAGTGATGGAGCAGATTCAATCTTTTTTTGGTCCAAAGTTACGCTGATTGACTGTAGCATTTGTAGTTTGTTCAGAAAGACGCTCAGGTGCTACTTGTTTATCCCGTCGACCAAAAAACTATCGCAAACTATAAGATTACATGCCAATAATTGACGACTGTAAATGTGACATTCACATGACATTGACTACGATATACGTGTTTGATATGTCATCAAGTGATTTTTAATTTCATTTTATATTTGTGTTCTTTTATTATGTTTCGCTAATTTATTTGTTCTTCCGTTATTTAACATAAAAATTACATCAATTTATATAATTTGGGGGTAATTCTAGGTTATCCCTCCGACCAAAAAATTATCGCCAAACTATAATATTAAATGCCAATAATGGATGATCGTGAACGTCACATTCATTGACATTTAATAAGATTCCACGCGTTTAAAACGTCATTAAGTGATTTTTTTCGACTTTTTATTAATTTTCTACTAATTATTTGTTTTTTTTTCGTTATTTAAAATAAAAATTATGTCGATATGTATTATTTGGCTATTAGTTTGGCGATTTGGCGAAATTGGTCGACGGCATAACAGAGTAGTATCAATTTGGGCAACAGTTTGGCGATTTCTATTATTTTGCGAAATGGTTCGAGGGGATAACCAAGAAGTACCAATGCTCAAAATAATTTCATGTTATAATATAGTCTATGTGGAAATTCGTTTGTCGTTTTACTTTGCATTATTTGAAGAAATATTATTGAATGAAATAAGTATGAATTTCTGAGGTTCCCTGAAACATGCTTTCTATTGATTAGGGAGGGCAAAGTATTTATTGTACGTATACATTTTGTATACCGTCAATTGTAAGCATTCTTCTTTTCAAAAGCAAAAAAAAGTTTAATTTTTAAGGGGAGCTTATAGTTTCAGCTAGGTGGGAAGGTCTACCAAATAGCTTAAGCTCAACAAGCCCCACCTTAGGGGAGCTTATAATCGTGATTTACAAAAATGATTGAAAAACCTATTTTTAACACTTTCCAAAGAAGTTGAAAAAAGTTTGTGATTTCGGTTTGTCTGGTCGTCTGTCTACGCTCTAACTCTCGTAAGTATACTTGGACTAGCATAAAATTTTTAAACGTAATTGACGTTTACTCTGGCAGGAACCCTGTTGAAAATGAAGCTTCTATCATAATACTTTATTTACAGGGACAGTCAAAAGTTTTCTGATAAATTACGGCCTGTGGGGAAAATTTGTTTCAAATGAATTTTAAAGCTGTTACACCTGGTCAGATATATTCAAATTTATATGTAACAGCACAGTTCACTAAAATATGTATTAAGTAAAATATGCAGTGAAAAGAATAGTTATCATTCATTTACAAGGCGAGACAAAATAATTCCATTGCAGAATAAAGAGGAGAATTGTTTGCGACATATTTGAATTATGGTAAACGATTGCATGTATAAATAATTTGATATACGTATCTGAAGCTTAACACGATTTATTTCAATTATAATACATAGCATTTACAGGGACACACAAAAGATTTGAAATAGTATATTCTATCCAAATTCCTGTATATTATGGATGATGGCTGTTGGATAGACTAAAAGCATTTTTAATTTTAATATACACTTTTTGATTTCACTAAATGTATGCGCATTATTTGGTGTGTATAGATGATAATAGTTACACAATTTAGATATACAAGGTTACACAAAAAGCTCGTAAATGTTACTGTATAAGAGCGTAATTTTCTTAAAGGTGGTTTTAAAATAGACTATGCATATCATGTTGAACTGCATTCAGTTTACTAAGAAATGTTTGTGGATCTTAGATAAAATTATGTACAGGGTCACGGAAAGAATTGGATATAGGGTCGCCTATGTATGATAATTTCTGGAAAGGTGAATTAAGTAGTTTAAAGAGTATTTTTTAAACTAAATTTTAGTAAAATATTCTCGAATAATAAAGGTATTAGGTAAGTTACAGGGCTGAACAAAATATATTCATGTGTATTTCCATCTGTTTGTATAAAGTACCGAAAGAAAAACTTCAACCAGCTATGCATTTTCTTGCTAAACTAAATTTCTCCATTATGTAATCTGTACTTCAACCGACAGATCAAATACAGGGTTGATCAAAAGTATTGGATTACATATTTGGCTATTGACAGTAACACCTTACTTCCCTAGATAACGAAGTTTTGTTAAAGATTTCAGGAAGTGATGGAAAGTGTTTTAAAATCTACCCTTAACGTATGATTTTTCTTACTTGTTACGTTTAATGTAGAATAAAAAAGTTTAATACATGGATGAGAATTCAGTTTTTCACTCGTTCCCTGCATAAATCAAGTTGAAAATTGCTCGTCTAACGTAACAAATGAAGCGCGTTCGTACTATAACAATAGCCTTTTTTTTTAATATTCAGATTTAATATATAGTACATCGGATATGGTACAGTTGCCGAAATCTTTTGCGTGTCCTTGTAAATACTATCTGCTTTCTATTATACAGCAAGTAATTAGTACCTCCGCATTCATTGCTCTCGTATATGAATTTCATAAAATGTGAAATAGTTTAATAGTATAAAGACGCACTCCAAACAGTGTTCCTCCCCCTCCTATTCCATTTTGTAACAGAATACTTTTGCGTGGCCGTGTAAATTAATAACAAATGTTCTTAGCACAACAGATTGTGAAGAATATATTTTAAGTACATACTTCTTAGATACATATCAATTCTGTTATATTTGAAAGAGTATAAGATCATGATCATTCCCACGAAACAATTTTTTTCCATTGACCGTAATGTAACGGAATGCTTTTGATTGTCCCGGTCATTAAACTATACATCCGATTTTCGTGAAATTTGAAATTCCTTAACAAAATTATACAAAATTATATATTTTAAATTTCATACGATCCGGCTGGGTAGTTTTTGCTCTCTTATATGCGGACAGATGGAACTGAACGACAACTATAGGTGCTACTTGTTTGTATAATTACGAACGCACCTAAAAAGGAATCCTCTGAATTCTCTCTTTAAAATCCTGCATTCTTTAGCACACAAAATTTAATATCTTTTCCTTTAATTCATTAAAAATAATATTAAAAAGTCTCATCTAAATCTTTCCCCTTGAAATTTCTTCCAATTTGTTGTCCCATCTAATAACAAACACACTTTGTTAAATCTTTCTAATTTTTTATTTTTAAATTCATTTACTTTCTGACTTATTTAATAAAAAGATAATAACATGAAATAAATAATCATATGTTTGTAACAGTGTATATGTATATATATATATTAGGGATGTACCGAATATTCGGTATCCGGCCTATTCGACCATGTTACCGAATATTCGCTTAGGCCGAATATCAAACTATTCGGTTAAGCCGAATATGAAACTATTCGGCCTGCCCGAATATCAAAGTATTCCGCCGAATCCAATACTTAATAAAGCCTTTTAAAACACATTTTTTAAAACTTTTTACAATTTCTACTTTTAACTGTCAATTTATAAATTTATTTAAAATAATTTTAAAAAATCATATTTAAATAAAATTAAATGTTTTTACATTATTTATTTGCTGTTTGTAAAGTTTAACTTAAGAAAATTAATCATGAGAAGGATTAAAATGGTGATTTATTAAGATTCTTCTTAGGAATAAATGATGCGAGTACAGATGCAAGTTCCTAAATTTCATTTAACAAATACCCTGTTTATTGCTTTTCCCAAATAAAATTTCTTAAACAAGAAAGAAAAACTTTTGAAATTAGTAATAACTATCAAGGCAGACAATTTTTGTTCATGAAACCATAATCATAATCAACTTATTGAATCATAAGTACATTATATTTGTATTTCATCTCACTCTAGGACGAGCTTGTATTTTTGTTTGTTGCATTAACAGTAAATAAGATACCATAACTATATTTTCAACTCACGTTCTTTGATTTCTGTAAAATATGATATGATGGGAAAGATGGAAAATGCCACCATTCATAAGAAAAGAACTAGACATTTCTGAGTTAGACATTCATTTATTCAGAAATAAGTTGAAAGTATATTGCCTTGAGTTATTTAAAAAGAACAATTATGAGACTGTACAGTGTTTTTCTTCAACCATTTTGTCATTATTTCTTTTTCATTTTAAAATGTTTGTTTCAATTTGTAGAAGAAATCATGAAATGTGAAATTTTATTAATTAAAAAAGTCTCATAATTGTGTTTCTTAAACAAAAAAAGGTAGATTTTTTTCAACACTAAATATTCTTATAAAAAGCTCTTGTTTATCAAAATATAAGTTTCTTTTATTGAAAATATGTAAAATTGTTTTAAAAAGTAAGATTTTAATAACTTTAAACTTTGAAATATAAAAAGTATTTGGAAAGCCGAATTTTCGGTATTCGTCCGAATAGTTATTATTCGGCAAGCCGAACATTCGGTATTCAGCCCAACAATTACTATTCGGCTTGCCGAATATTCGGTATTCGGTTCAGCTGTCGGCCGAATATTCGGCATTCGGTATTCGGCCAAAACCACTATTCGATGCATCCCTAATATATATATATCGGGTGTCCCAAAAGTGACTGATGAATTTTAAAATTCAATAACTTGCAAACGGTGAGAGCTATTTAAAATTTTTTTTGCAGGAGGGTTATGTATAATGTCAGGCGTTTTTTTACCGTAAATTTTTATTTTATTTCGAATTTCAAACAATAGGTGGCGCTGACGGCGATTGAAGGCCAGGTAATCAGTGCTGAGCGAAGCGTCGACCTGGCCTTCAATCGCCGTCAGCGCCATCTATTGTTTGAAATTCGAACTAAAATAAAAAATTACGGTAAAAAAACGCCTGACATTATGCATAATTCACTTGGCAATTTTCCTTGTGATCTTTGTAAGTCCAGCGGTAGTATTTTGCAGGCTTCTCAAGCTCGTGAGTCTTCGCTTTAAATCCACATTTAGTCGGAATTTGGAAGAAGTATTGTTGAATAAAGAAGAAGTATAATGTCTCCCTGCTGCTCCAGTTGTTTAGAAATTATCTATGTATCCAATAAACATTCGTATATTTTATTTTGTTGTAATAAAAAAAAGAAAAATGATAGAAAATTGAATTATTTTGATCGAGCTTGCAATCCGTTTGACTGAAACGATCTATATATTTAATAAGTTTTCACCATTTTTATTACAACGCTGGTTTTTAATTGCGAAAATAAAAGATAAGAAGTGGATATTTTTACTTAATTGTAATTGAATGCAGTATTGAGAGAATAGTTGCCTACACAATCAACGAAACAAACAATTCAGGTGGTGAAGGAATCGCGGTCAAGCTCGTTGCGAGTTAACTATCAATGAAAATATCCAATGATTTCAGATAGTAGCTTTTAAAATGCTTTATAAAAAATAGACTGAGGTCGGAAAAATTACAGATTATTTCCTTTTATAATAACTTTGGTTTAAACCAGGGCGCGAAATTTCCACTCGCCAGCTCGCCATTGGCGAGTAAATATTTAAGGTTGGCGAGTAAGTTTCGTCTTTTAAAATATCGTGATTCAAATCCAAATATGCAAAGCGTTACACGGTAACATTTCATCATGAAGCGATGGAATTTATTTTCCAAAAGAAGGAAAAATTCTCCGTCGCCTATTCTTTCGTCTTTCTTATAGAGGAATGAAATTCCCCTATTTGCATTCACTGCCTCCCCCACTTTCCTACCGCGCACGCGTCAGTACCGAAACAGATCGCTCTTCACTCCTGCGCGAAGAGATTCAGATTTCGTCACCTAAACGCAGCTGCTTGAAATATGGTAAAAAATTAATATAGGGTCTTTTTTACTAGAATTAATACATCAAACAAAAAATGTGATAAAGATGCTACACTTGTTGAATTTGATCTTGTGCAAACTCAACTTAAGCAAACTGAGAATGAACCAGATAGTGCAATAATCTCCTTTTTTCCCTTTTCCAGTTCTGCTAAAAGAAAATGTGGCAGTGGTTTCGAGTCACTACTTCCAGACAAAAGAAAATTCAACAAAGAGTGGCTAAGTCATTTTGAAAGGTTTTTATCTGATGATAAAAGCAGTCTTGCAAAATTCGAAATTTGTCAGCAGGTGCCTTCCAGTAATGTTGATAAAAAGTGGATGAATGGCTTTTCTAGGCCGTTTGAAAAAGAGTAATTTGTTTTTCATTACGAAAGCAAAATTCACTGCGAAAACGTTGTCATTGTAAAGGCAAAAACATATCCATCAGAAACACCAATGGCAAAATATCTGAAGAAAATGGACCGACAGATATTTTCTCATTTGAAAAATATATTCAATGTGCATACTATGTTGCAAAGCATGAAAAACATTTTAAAGACATTGTAGATTTTTTGTGCTTGGCTCAGAAATTAAATGTGGATATTTTAACACAGTATGGCAATGAAAAACAATGCAGGTATTTTATCCATTTTATTGCTGAAACTTTGATGTTAGATTTAGTGGAAAACTAAAACAACTGTACAAATATCAGCGTTCGAGTTGATGGTTCTACAGATCGATCATCTGTTCAGCATACAGATGTGTACATTCGATACGTCGTTGCAAAAGATAATCATATCAAAGAGGACATATTACGATTAATAGAACTGCCAAATTCTACTTCATCCAATTACTTACTTATTTCACAGCCGTAACGGATTTTCTAAGTAAGATTATAGATCCAAATGAATATAGAAAGAAGTAGTATTTTGTAGGCTTGGGTATTTATGGAGCTCCAAACATGGTTGGATACAAATTAAGTTTAGCTATGAAAATGAAATCTATTTGCCCTAAATTGATAAACATTCACTGTCTTGCACACTGTTTGCAGTTAACTGTTTTGGATGCATGTGGTGTTGAATATCTTAAAACATTTGATTCAATTGTTTAAAGTATTTTTAAATTCTATCATTCCTCTGCCAAAAGACTTCATATGTTAAAAGAAAGAGCAGAAATTCTAGGAGAAGAAATTCTTATACTGAGTGATATTCACACTGTTAGATGGTTATCCAGCAAAGAAAGTTCAGTAAAAGCTCTCTTGCAATCTTGATACACTGCGGTAAGACATCTTGAACAAGGGACCATGGAAAAGACAATGACAGTTCTAAATCTAAGGATTTGCTGGAAAGTTTGAAGGATTATTAAATTTCTTAAAGTTCTGTACTTCCTCGTGGATTTCTACCGGAAACTGAACCCTTTAAGTGTGGCATTACAAAACAAGGAACTTATAATATCAGCATTGAAAATCAAAATTGAACATTGTTTCTCAGTTCAAACAGATCTCGAATCTTATGTTGGACCAAGCGAACAGGAATTTTTAGATTAACTATCAATTTCAGGGATAATCAAGGATATGCAGCTGAGAAATATAGAAAATGGGTAGGAAGAGTTTCACACTTTAAGATCGACATTAATTAAACATACAATGATATACATTACAGAAATACTGCAGTTTACGTCATCAGATGTATTAGCATGTCTGAATATTTTTGGCATTGTGAGTTACCCTCCCACAGAAAAAAATTCTTGAATTTGGGATAGAACAAATAAAGAAGTTCTTTATGTATTTAAACCCAAATCTCTTTAATGAGAAAGTAGATATTGTATTGGCAGAGTGGGCAGAATTTAAATTTATGTTCCCTTAGGGACACTGAAAGAGATGCTGAATAAAGTTTACACTGAAAACTGTTCAGCAAGATTCCCCAATTTGTTCCAGATCTTAACACTTTGTGCTGTTTTACCAGTAAGCACAGCTTCATGAGAGAGGGTTCAGTTGTCACAACAGAGTCAAGAGAGCATACAGGAATTCTCTGAATACTGAGACAATGATTTAAACAAAATTTCTGTTAATGGACACACCCTAAGAGAGTTTGGCCTTACAGCTGCAATTGATAAGTGGTATTTCAGTGCAGAAAGACAGCGCTTCACAAACTTTAAGTACTAATAGTACAGGAACTTATCATTGGTAAGTATTTCTGTAACCACTGAAACCTTATGGCAAGCTTATTTTTAGTTAATGTTATTATTATTTTTTCTTTTTTTCGGTAAATATGTTCTCATTTTATCAATTTTTGCATTTTTTTTTCGGTCAATAGAATTTTTTTCATACTACATCTGTTAATATTTTTAAAATATTCCATATTTTTCATAAATCTAAAATAGTCTGGATTTAACAGACAGCTCCTTCTAACAATCGTCAATTTAAATTAAATTTGTCATAAATATTTTATTTTCTGCGCAGATGTGGGGGCTGACGTTGTTGTCTGAATGAATGTAAAATAGTGGTGAGTAAAAATTTTAGTCTGGCGAGTACCTTTTAAGCTGAAATTTCATGCCCTGGTTAAACACTCTTGACTAATGAAATTGCCGGAATGTATGCATTGATGTATTAAAGCATCATCAAGTTCTTAGTTGACTTGATGTCGTAAATATGTTTAACTTATCGTATAGAGTGGGTTTTATTAGTAGGATTACTGATGTAGCTATTAAATCACTTGTTTGACTAATTGAATTAATTTTTTTTTCACTTTTTAAGCATCTGGTAGAAAGGACTCCGACTCTGGCTGAATACGAAAAGAGAAAGTTAATGGATGAATTGGACTATTCTGAATTTTAAAATAAGTTATTTTAGAAAATCTGTAGTTGAATATGTTACATTTCGATATATCAGTCGTGGTTGGTGCAAAAATATTAATGCAAAAATTAAAATATTTAACTAGCAAAAGTCTCTGCTTCGTTTGGATTCGCGAAGCATTTTTTCCAAGATAAATACTTGAAAGTAACAATATTTTTTTACATTGTTTCTCCATCTTTATAAGCAAAAGCGTTAATTTATGTTTTGGTGCATTCTAATTTTAGAAATGTAAATTCAGACAAAAAACTAAGAATTTCCTCGGAATTGTTTATTTATAATATAAGGCTAAAATAACTAAAAATATTCTCGAAGCAAAAGTTTACAAAATATTTTTTAATTAAAAGCTCTTTTAACCTCTTGATGGTCGCATTAAATTACGGTTTAAAATTTCAAATTCATTATTCGCACCGTTCTTTCGAAAAAAAAAAATATTCATCTGATTTAATAAATAAAATGATACCAGAATAAAACCAATTACAGTATTTTATAAAACTGGTGGGAATCAAACAATTCTGAATAAAAGTCGTGAGGCTTGCAGCCCGTGAATGCCTCTGGCACGACGATTAAGTGGTTAAAGATGCTTATACATTTTCCAATAACCTCGGGTGTTTTCTCAAATGGTATGAAATAAGTATGTTTCCTATCTTCGTAATTCACATCAAATAATCTTTGATAGCAATAATATATTTGAAGAGAGTTTGAAAAAAGTTACTTCTTCAAAATCCCATATTCTGGGAAAACATTTGAAATCTGCCCTTGTTTATACTAAGAATTATTAACTGTAACTTCTAATTTCTTCTATTTTCTGCATGTTAGCATGTGAGAATTTTTGATATTGTAGAATTATTTGTAAGGAATTTTTTGTATTGAATAGCTGAAACTTGAAGGGTTTTCATTCTTGACAACGCTATGTACATTAAGACAACTGATGTCTGTTTATCCCCATTATGTACAACTGCTTTATCTAATGTTGAATCTTGGAATTTATGAATTGTAACAGCAAAAGCTAACTATAGAAAAAGGTGTTTTATGAGCAATTTATATTTCCATTTTCCAGAATTTAGTTATTGGTGGAATCGCATTGCAGCCATTCTCATATGTTGAATGATTGTAGTTATCAAATTTAACCATTATTCGCATCGTTTGGTCTGGTGACCCATGATTTTCTACATAAATAATATGTGCAACATAGCCTAAAGCTCCATTCGCTAAATACTTTTCGGTCCACAAATTATAACTTAACATTGCTTTAGACTTAACTGATAAACTAAAAAATGTTTCAAATCTGTTTGTCATTTCGGTATCGGACAACTTTGCTTTTGTATAATTATGAAGAGCTTGAATCAAGGCAACAAGTTGAAGCAGCTCTTTCAATTTTTTATTCGTATAATGAATTTAACAATTAATTTTATTTATTTACAATCCTTTTGTTACAAGTTTACAAAAAATAAATAAACAAAATCTTACTATATATCCTTTTAAATGCTTAAGTATTATCTGCGTAAATGATTTTGATGGAATAATGAAAAAATATTTATTTAATTAATCATGGTTCTACTTCTAATTACTAAATCATTGATTTATTTTTCTTTTGAAAATATACGTGGTCAATTTTTTATTTATTTGCAAAAATGCTTCCGTAATAGAAAAACATGTAAAATAAATTAATTAAAATAATAATTTTTTAAAGATTATTTTGTAAAAAATATTATTGTGCAAATCTACAGATCATAATTTATTTTTATATTTAATGTCAAGTTAAAATATAGTCAAATCATTTTAAAATATATGTGTTTCATTTTTTATTTATCTGCAAAAACGCGTCCGTAATGAAATAACATATGAGATAGATAAATGAAAATATTACATTTTTAAAGATTATTCTGCAAAAAATGATATCGTGCAAAACTACAGATAATAATTTATTTTTGCCGAAACGTCAGTGAAGGCTTACTGTGGAAACACGAAATTTTTTGGTTTCTGTCTGTCTGTCTGTCTGTCAGTTTGTCAGTCTGTCTGTTCCGCGATAACTACCGCAAAAAACATCCGAAAGACTTGAAATTAAGTGTGTATATTGGTAAGGCACTCGGATTTAGCTGTATAGTTTTTTATTATATTTTATTAATTCGTTCGTAAAATATAGAATATTTTATTTTGCGCAATAATGTTTTTCTATGGCAAATCCAACGATTTTCAAATTTTTATTTGTTGAGAGAAAATGACTCATTTGATTAATGGAATTCAACGATAAATGGATACTGAAATTTGCCAGTACGGGGCTTAAATTATTCACATTGTTTTGAAATTTTATCTATGCATATGTCAGATTTTTTAAATTATTGCTGTAAATCTTGGCCATTTTTTATAAATGTGTTCCAATAATATAAGCTAATTTGTTTTAGAGATTTACTTATTTCAAATGTATTTATTTCGTTTTCTTCATTTCTTTTAATAGTCGCTAAGCAACCATTTATCCTAATTCTTATTCTTATAATATTAAACAAAAACATAATTTGCAGAACAAATTAAAAAAAAACCAAGATTTATTTCCTACACTCTTTAAGCCCGAGAAGGGACAGATATTAAGATAATTGATTTATTCATTTCGACATTTAATATTAAATTTTGGTAACAAATTAGTTAAACCAAGTGAACATGAAAAAATAAAAATGCAATTCAAACAATATGATACTTAACCACCCTAAATCTTAGATTCCGTTAAAATGAAATCGAAATAAATCTCCGACTTTTTCTGAACATTTGCTTTTTTGATTGCCTATTCATTTTGTTTACACTTACCGTAAACATAATACAAAATCTGCAATACAAATATTTGCAAGTTGAGTTTGGAAAAAAGTCTTAGATTTATTTCGATTTCATTTTAACGGAATCTAAGATTTAGGGTGGTTAAGTATCATATTGTTTGAATTGCATTTTTATTTTTTCATGTTCACTTGGTTTAACTAATTTGTTACCAAAATTTAATATTAAATGTCGAAATGAATAAATCAATTATCTTAATATCTGTCCCTTCTCGGGCTTAAAGAGTGTAGGAAATAAATCTTGGTTTTTTTTAATTTGTTCTGCAAATTATGTTTTTGTTTAATATCTCAAGTTTTTTTAATAACTATTGCATTCAGGTGAACTCATTTCAAAATTAACTGAGGGTATCATCTTCAGGACTTCTTTATGCGGTATCGTGTCACAATTAATGATGTAATTCACCCAGGGCCATAGCTAGAAGTGAAATATGGGGGTGGGGGTGGAGGCGCTCAAGAGAATGCCTAAGGGGCTAATATTTTTTTTCTGTCTGAAGCAAAAAAGATAAATTAGTACATATTCACATCGTAAGTACTATGTTTTTTATTAAGCTACTAGCGGACCCGACAGACGTTGTCCTGTCACCGACCGACGTTGGCCTTCTTGGCACCGACTCCAGGAAATCAAATAAATATACGTAAATATGGTAATACGCAGATTAAACACTACGCTCTTAATTTAATTTCTTATTACACTTATGTAACGAAATTATTTTTCACTCTTCAGTATTTTTTGAAGTCGGTTCAATTTTTGATAGAAAAGTTTATTTTTCTCTTTTTAGTTAAAAGTTAACGATTGTCTGAAGTCGGTTAATCAAAATTATAATACAGGAAATATTATTGTATAGCACAAAATCACTAACTATTAGTTTTTGCCTAATTACAAAAAAGTACTGAATCAAATTCGATAAAATGTGAATCTAAACCATTCTCAAATCCACTGGAACACACACATAAAATTTCATTAAAATCGGTCCAGTCGTTTAGGAGGAGTTCAGTGACATACACACGCACAGAAGATTTTTATATATAAAGATGAGCATTGAAAATTTCAGGTTTTTGCGCCGAAGACATCGCCAAATTAGGAAAATGTGAATTATCTCACGAACTACTGGACTTAAACAAATTTGCTTAGTACCGTTCGATTCAGCATGAAAACATACACTAAAATATGTTATCAGTTGAAAAATAACTGCAAAAGCCGATTTTTAATGAATTTTTTAAAAGTTCGTTCTTTTTTTCTACTCATCTTAGGGGTGAAATTTTCGAAAATCCATTTTTAGCGGCACTCGATGTTATAAGAAATATTTTGACCCCAATTTTCAAGATTTTTGGTATGGTAGATTTTTTTGTGCTATGATTAATATGAAATCCTGACTTTCTTTAATATATATAGCACTTTTAATTAGCGAAAAATCACTAACTATTAGTTTTTACCTACTTACTAAAAAAGTACTCAATCAATTTCTACGAAATGTAAATCTAAACCATTCTCGAATCTACTGGAACGCACTAACAAAATTTCATCAAAATCGGTCCAGTCGTTTAGGAGGAGTTTAATTACATACACACGCACAGAAGATTTTTATATATAAAGATGAGCATTGAAAATTTCAGGTTTTTGCGCCGAAGACACCGCCAAATTAGGAAAATGTGAATTATCTCACGAACTACTGGATTTAAACGAATTTGCTTAGTACCATACGATTCAGAATGAAAAAAATGCACTAAAATATGTTATCAGTTGAAAAATAACTACAAAAGCCGATTTTTATACATAAAGATAAGCATTGAAAATTTGAGGTTTTTGCGCCATAGACATCGCCAAATTAGGAAAATGTGAATTATCTCACGAACTACTGGATTTAAACGAATTTGCTTAGTACCATTCGATTCAGATTGAAAAAATGCATTAAATATGTTATCAATTGAAAAATAACTACAAAAGCTTATTTTTAAGGAATTTTTTAAAAGTTCGTTCTTTTTTCTAATCATCTTAGGGGTGGAATTTTCGAAAATCCATTTTTAGCGGCACTCGATGTTATAAGAAGTATTTTTACCTAAATTTTCAAGATTTTTGGTTCGGTATATTTTTTTTGTGCTATGATTAATACGAAATCCTGACTTTCTTTAATATATATAGCACTTTTAATTAGCGAAAAATCACTAACTGTTAGTTTTTGCCTAATTACTAAAAAAGTACTGAATCAATTTCGACGAAATGTGAATCTAAACCATTCTCGAATCTACTGGAACGCACACACAAAATTTCATCAAAATCGGTCCAGTCGTTTAGGAGGAGTTCAGTGACATACACACGCACAGAAGATTTTTATATATAAAGATGAGCATTGAAAATTTCAGGTTTTTGCGCCGAAGACATCGCCAAATTAGGAAAATGTGAATTATCTCACGAACTACTGGACTTAAACAAATTTGCTTAGTACCGTTCGATTCAGCATGAAAAAATACACTAAAATATGTTATCAGTTGAAAAATAACTACAAAAGCCGATTTTTATACATAAAGATAAGCATTGAAAATTTGAGGTTTTTGCGTCATAGACATCGCCAAATTAGGAAAATGTGAATTATCTCACGAACTACTGGATTTAAACGAATTTGCTTAGTACCATTCGATTCAGATTGAAAAAATGCATTAAATATGTTATCAGTTGAAAAATAACTACAAAAGCTTATTTTTAAGGAATTTTTTAAAAGTTCGTTCTTTTTTCTAATCATCTTAGGGGTGTAATTTTCGAAAATCCATTTTTAGCGGCACTCGATGTTATAAGAAGTATTTTTACCTAAATTTTCAAGATTTTTGGTTCGGTATATTTTTTTTTGTGCTATGATTAATACGAAATCCTGACTTTCTTTAATATATATAGCACTTTTAATTAGCGAAAAATCACTAACTATTAGTTTTTGCCTAATTACTAAAAAAGTACTGAATCAATTTCGACGAAATGTGAATCTAAACCATTCTCGAATCTACTGGAACGCACACACAAAATTTCATCAAAATCGGTCCAGTCGTTTAGGTGGAGTTCAATTACATACACACGCACAGAAGATTTTTATATATAAAGATTGTAATAGCTCCATTTTATGCTAAGAAAAGAATATGATGATGAAAAATTTGAGTGCATATTCAGTGCAATATTAAACATAATGTTAGCTTCATATGTGTAAGTAAGATGAGCGAGTGTTGAAACACATACTTTAGTTACAATTTAGTAACTCTGCAAAACTGTGGAAAGGCCTCCAAATTAAATTAGATTTTTGAACTAAATTTCCTTTGAATTTTCGGAACAGAAATTCATTTAGTGACATTGGAATCTTTTCCAGGAGGTTCAAACTGTTTTAGGGGGGAGTGGGGGTGGATCTGAGTCGCCTGTAGCACCTCTTTAGCTATGGCCCTGAATTTTCCAATGATTAATCCAAATTGTTTTATTAGTGCGCTAATGCAGGTTGTTGAATTTTGGAAAATATCTTCTAAATTGAATACAATAAATCTTTTGAGCACTGTAAACAATTTGACCCTTTTTGCTGCATCGTCACTCCCCCGCTTTTAGAGAATATCTCTCTTTTGACCCATGAGAATGCTCCATAATTGGGGGGAAGTAATCGTTTTCTATAAAAGCTGACGATGCAGCAAATGGTCAAATTTTTTACAGTGTGTATATTGTTTTCGAATCTGATAACAGGAACTTTTCTGTCTCCATATGAGAGTGACAACATTCTATACTGTTAAAAAATTGAAGCTTTTGCTGTATCGTCACTCCATAGATTTATAAAATATATCTATTTTGACCAATGAGAATGATCCATAATACAGTAAATTAATTGTTTTTTATAAAAAAGGTGGAGTGACGATGCAGTAAAAGTTCCAAATTTTTTACAGTGTATGTTCAAACTGTGATTTGACAGACAAGGTTTTCCAAACTACACAAAATGTGGAAATTTTCTATTCCAAAATTTGACGATACTGAACGAGTACTATTATACGAGTTCAAGAAGCTAATTAGATTCACTTTAATGTCAAGCTCATAGAAAATATTTCGCCATTTTCTTTTCTCTAGACTCGTATTAACCTATCAAATATCCCCGCATATTACCACTTTGATTTCGAGGAATTCCGTCAGAAGAAAATCTTAAAACATTCCCATTTTTAATTCGATAAATGAATCTGAATCTTAAGACAGTGTCGATACACATAAAAATGCACTTTAATTCATTTGTACATTCTGCATACACTGTGCATGCAACACGTTGGCACGATTGGAACAAAATGGCGATTATGTGTCTCACATGCTAACCCGGCTATCATTGCATACTTATTAATAAATTATTTTCTTGTACTTTCTTTTTTAAAATGGGTACTTCTAGGTTATCCCGTCGACCAAAAAATTATCGCCAAAATATAAGATTAAATGCCAATAATGGATGATCGTGAATGTCACATTCAATGACATTAAATGCGATTCACGTGTTTAAAATGTCTAAGTGATTTTTATTTCGACTTTTTATTAATATTTTTATTAATATTCTACTAATTATTTATTTTTTCGTTATTTAAAATAAAAATTATGTCAACATGTATAATTTGGCTATTAGTTTGGCGATTTGTATAATTTGGCGAAATTGGTCGACGGGATAACCTAGAAGTACCGTAAAATGATATAAATTGTTTTGTTCTATTGAAAACGAAATTTTCACCATCAATTTTCGCAAAAATTGCGCCAACGTGATAAGTATTAGACATCTGTGCCAAAGGACAGAGCGTTATGAATATTTCAGAGTTTACATTTTATAATTTCATACAAATAATGCATCAAAAGAGTTTTATAAAAATATTAACTTGAAATATAAAAAAACAGCTACTTTTCAACAGAAACTCTTTGTGATGTTTTAAAAATTAAATCGTGTAAGTTTCTTATCATTTTAACAATCATAGGAATAATAAATTTAATACAAATTAATTCAAAATTAAATTTTATTCAATGATTAATTATTTGTAATGTTACAAGTTGAGGAGCGATTTTAAAAAATCGCCAAATTGGAAATTAAAAAAAATATTTGAATGATTAGGTTGATAGAATTGGCTAATTTATTGCAGTGCCGAAAAGTCTTACGCCAATTAGTCGTTAATTCTGCGGTTTAGCCTTAAAAAAATTGCCAGGAATTGAGTTTGAAGGCCTAGTTCTGCAGATTTACTAATTTCATTACGTACCAAGGATGATATACTATTATTTTTTACTATTATTTTTTAATACTATTATTTTTGAAGACTTTTATTTACCTTAATTTATTTTGATTTTCTTCGAACGTATAAGGCGAACACATTATAAAAATTGTGGTATAGGTACAAAATTCCGGCACAAATATCATATACTGCCTTTGGCGCGATTTTTTTTCAGATGCCAATGTGTCAGAAACCCCACTTTCAAATACCATTATTTACATATATATTTTTAAGTTATTTTCTATTATTTTGAAAAAACAATAAATAGAAAAAAGCTTAATTTACTAATTTTCTACATTTCTTCAATTAAAAATCGCCTTGATCCATCAATTAATATTAGAAAATATCTCTTTATTACAAAAATCAAGCTTCATATTTATTATTTTCTGAAAATGATTCTTTTTCCTGGTACCAAATGTTTAAAAATCTCCGTTTCACTTCCAATATGAAGTCCTAAATATGCCGTTTTTAACTCTTACAAAAAAAATTTCTTTTTAAATCACGTAAAAATTATTAAATGCTACAGGAAATATGTCCATTGATCACTAGAATTTTTTTTTTTTTTTTTTTTTTTTTTTTTTTTCTTTTTTTTGATTGGAGGAATTTTTTTTTACTCAATTAGGTGCTTCGAAGAAAATCTGTGGCAGCGCGTACAAAAGGTGGGAAAATGTCTAGTAAATAACTCGTTCAATGTTAAATTCCCTATTAAAATAACATTACGGAGTCGCATTGGAAATAAATATAGCATAGCACTACCGTGCTATGCTATAATTATAAATTTTAAAATGTGTACGGAAGTTTGAATAACATAACTTCAATGCTTCAATAGCATAACTTCAACTTTGTATCTTTGCGTATAGATAATTATAGCCAGAGAAGAACAAAGGCTATATATTATTTATTTTATTCGAATATTTTCGTTAATAATTCTGAATTTCATTATTTTTCATGCATAACCAATCGGCATTTTTTAGATAAAATTTAATCAATTTTCTTTCCGTTGCCAAGAAAATCAAAATTTCGAATATTAATTTTTCAGCGACGATAAATTTTCAATTGAGCAATTTCCATGCGAAAACTGAAACTAAGGAAAATTTAAAAGAAAAAATAAATATGACGTCGTATTTGCAATAAAAATAAATATACTATTTTTTGTTAAATATTAAACACTGATATTTGTTTCGTTAACATGAATTTTTTGTCAATATGGCGACATAATTAAAAATAAAAGGAATAAAAATATTTTAAATAAAATATTTATTTGGTAAACTATGACGTCATAATTGAAAAAAAAAAGAGGTATTTTATAGTAGTCGTTAAAAATAAACGGGACATGGATAGCAGTAATTCATGGAGTTAGAAAAATAATGACGTCATATTTAAAATGGATAAGAAATATTTTTTACGAATACTAAATTATAAGTTACATACAGATAAAAAACTTCATTAAAAACTAAAAAATAGCAGTGGAAGGCTTTTTTTTGTCGGAAAAAAGGGGAAAATAAAACTGATTAATGTATTTTTGAAGCTATTTTTTTCTTTAAAGTTAAAAAGAATTAAGTTTCAATTTGTGTAGATGGTATAAAAATTAAAATAAATTTTCTAAAACTAAAAATATATTATCAAACATTGACGTTTCATTAATGAACTTTTTCAACAGAAGCGAAAATCATCTGTCAGCAAATTAAAATTTACAACCAAGAATCTACACTATTAAAATCCGACCGTATGTATGTATGTATGTAACGCTATCTCCTCCGATCCCGGATACTTAGAAAAGTCGCTTTTGTTTTGAATTGAAGGGAAAAGAATCCCGGGTTCCCAAGTTGCGCATTCGTCTCTCTGTCCGTCCGTCCCTCTGTTCGCATGCAGCAACTCAAAAACTACCCAACCGAATAGTTTGAAACATAAAATATATATAATTATTAGATGTCGAGTCATTTCAAATTTTATGAAAATCGTATGCACCTATGAATGGTAATTTATAACAATGTGATTTCAGTTGTTTTAAGAATGTTTTATTTTAAAATTAATTTTAGCTTCTTACTAACGTGTAATAAAGGTACAAGGTAAACTACAGGGCTGAAAAAAAGTTTTCAAGTATGTTTTCCATTTATTAGTGCAAATTGCTCAAAAAGAATTTTAAGCTTTTTTCTAGCTAAACTAAATTTTCCCATTATATAATATGTATATCAACTGACAGATCAAATACAGGGTTGTTCAAAAACATTGGAATACATATTTGGCTATATACCCCTTATTTCCCTAATTAAAGAAGTACTGTTAAAGATTTCATGAAGTGTTGGAAAGTGCTTCATAATCTATGATTAACGCATGATTTTTCTTACTTGTTTAATATAAAGGGAAATTTCTTTCGAAATAGAAAGTACGTAATTTTTATATTTTTGATAGCTCAATTCTTTTTTTAAACAATTTGTATTGCACTAGCAGATGCATTTAATGTATTATGATTACAATTCTCTGCTAAAAAATTTAAACAAGTAAGTCACAAAGTCTCTAAACGAGCACACATTTTGTCAAAGCGGGCAAAAAACATAATACATAAGTGTGCAGAATTCACAACAAGTAAGAAAAATCATGCGTTAAGCATAGATTACGAAGCACTTTAAACACTTCATGAAATCTTTTACAAAAGTTTGTTATTTTGGGAAATAATAGTGTATAGCCAAATATACCCAAATATGTATTCTAGTACACATTACTTATATAAATAAAATAGTTGTGTTTGCTTAATTGCCGAAACGTCAGTGAAGGCTTACTTTGGAGACACGAAATTTTTTGGATTCTGTCTGTCTGTCTGGATGTCTGTCAGTTTGTCAGTCTGTCTGTTCCGCGATAATAACGCAAAAAACACCCGATTGGCTTGAAATTAAGTGGGTATGTTAGTGAGGCACTGGGATTAAGCTGTATAGTTTTTTGTAAGATTTGATTCATTCGTTCGAAAAATATAGAATACTTTATTTTGCGCAATAATGCTTTTCTATGGCAAATCCAATGATTTTTTATTTCTTTTTTCTTAAGAGAAAATGTCACATTTCATTAATGGAATTCAATGATAAATGGATACTGAAATTTGCCGATTAATTTATTCGTATTGTTTTGAAATTTTGTCTACAAATTTGTCAGATTTTTTGAATTATTACTGTAAATTTTGGAAATTTTTTATATATGCGTTCCAATAATATAAACTAATTTGTTTTAGAGATTTACTTATTTCAAATGTATTTATTTCATTTTCTTTATTTTCTCTTAATGGTTGCTAAGCAGCCATTCATCATAATCCTTAATTTTATAATGTTATAAATTTGAATGAAGTCAACGTCAAAACTGATGAATTAATGTGTTTGTATCTTTGTGTATAACTATAACATAGACCAGAAAAGAACATAGGCTATGTTTTATTAATTTTATTAACATATTTTCCTTAATAATTCAAAATTTCTTCTTTTTCATGCAGAATCAATAGCGATTTTTTAGATAAAATTTAACCAATTTCCTTTATCGTTGCCAAAAAAAAATCAAAATATGAATTAATTTTTTAACGGCAATAAGTTTCAATTGAGCAATTTCCATTCGAAAAATTAAACTAAGAAAAAATAAATATGACGTCAGAATAAAAATAAAAATAAATGTAGAATTTTCTTAAATATTAAACACGGAAATTTGTTTCGTTAATAAGAATTTTTCTGACAAAAATGGGTGCATTATTAGAAGTAAAAAAAAAATAATAATTATTATACTTTTAACAATTTTTCACCTGATAAAATTTGACGTCATAATTGAAATAAAACAGGTATTTTATAGTAGTCGTAAAAAATATTAGAAACATGGATATCAATAACTCATGAATAATGACGTCATTGCCAAAACTTCAGTGAAGGTTTATTTTGGCGACACAAAATTTATTGTTTTCCGCCTGTCAGTCTGTCTGACCGCGATAACTGCCACAAAATGCAATCAAAACATATTTTTTTCGGAAACAAAATTGTAAAACCCTAGATTACTGAGTTTACACTTTCAAAAGTTCCTGATACATCAGATTAAGTGTTTGTGGTGGGCAGGTATGTAGAAATATGAGTATAATGAAAAATGCTTATTAAAACTGTTACTTATCCTTATAAATAAAAATGTATAAAGAAATACAAGATATACGATAACCATTAGCAAATTGATAGAAAGTTACAAATTTAAGTTTAATGAGATTCCGGGGGGTTCAGGGGGTCGGAGCCCCCCTGAAGAAATCTACAATGTTATAATAAAAAACAAAAATAATAGATCATGAAAATCTCAGAATATCCTAACATAACTAAATCTTTAATTCAACGCTTTTGATGGCTGAAAACTTCTTATTCTTATTTTATTCTTATAAATAATTACGTAATTTGAAAATTTTAAATTAGAGTTTGCAGGAAGTTGAATATTACCCAAAGTGTGTTTAAAAAAATGATGTGCAAAGCTGACGTTGAGGCTCCTGATCTGCAGATTTACTAGTTATATTTAATTTCAAGTCAAGTTATTATTATTATTATTATTATTATTATTATAAAGTGTACGACAACATGCAATTTATGTATTAATTCGCTTCGCTAATTCTACCAAAATAATAATAATAATAATAATAATAATAATAATAATAATAATAATAATAATAATAATAATAATAATAATAATAATAATTAGGATGAGCGAAGCGAATCCTCTACTAGTCCACTCAAATTACAATTTGTCGTACGCTTTACAAAAAAACTATTCAATATTTTAACTTCAAATTAAACACAAAAATAAATTATGATCTGTAGATTTGCAGAATATAATTTTTTTTACAGTAAAACGTTAAAAAAATTATTATTTTAATTAATTTATTTTACATGCATTTCCAATACGGAAGCATTTTAGCAAATAAATAAAAAATGAAACGCGTATATTTTCAGAAAAAAAAGTTTAAATCATGGAGTAAATAATTATAGATAGAATCATGATTAATTTATTAAATAAAACATGTTTTCATTATCCCGCAAAATCGTTTGCACAGGTGACACTTAAACATTTTAAAAGAATTGTATTATGGATTTTTTTTTTTTTTTTTTTTTTTTTTTTTTTTGTAAACTGGCAACAAAATAATTGTAAACAAATAAAATTAATTCTTAAATTTGTTATATAAATGAAAAATTAAAAGATCTGCGTGAAGTTGTTGGTTCAAGCTCTTTATAAATATTTTTGCGAAGGTCGTATTGTGGCTAAATAATATCGACTCATTAATCAGAAGGATTTTATAGAAAAATAAGACTTTAATAAGTTCGCAAACACAACAATAATTATTCGTGAAAACGTCACTGCGAGAATGAGAGAGCGCTTCGTTAAAAGGTAATTCCATTGATTGAGTTGCCATTCGCAGAAAGTAAACAGTTCTCCCACGCGGAGAGAATTACAGCAATTCTCATACGCTAACATGTATAAAAATGAAGAAATTAAAATAAAATGTTTTACAGTTGAAAATTCATAGTATCAACGAAAGCAGATTTCAAATGTTTTTTCCAGAAAATAGGATTTTGAAGAAGTAACTTTCTTCAAGCTTTCTTCAAATATATTATTCTAAAATAGCTATCAAAGATTATCGGATGTTGATTACAAAGATTGGAAACATGCATATTTCAAACAATTAAAAAACACCAGTGGCTACTTGAAATTGTAAAAACATCTTTAAAAGAGCTTTTAGTTGAAAATTAAAAAAAAAATTGTAAAAGTTTGCTTCGAAAATATCTTATGCCAGTTTTACATCATAAGTAAAAAATTAAAATGCGCCAAAACATAAAATAACGTTTTTGTTTAATAAAGATGCAAAAATAATAATAAAAAAAAAATATTGTTACTTTCAAATATCTGTTTTATAAAATAATGCTTCGCGAATCCAAACAAAGCATGGCTTTTGCTAGTAATATTTGTTAAAAAAAACCTGGGGGAAAAAGTAAATCATATTTTAAAAGGCAGTTTTGTCAGACATTTTTCCCGACTAACGAAAAACCTACTCCTGTGCATAGTGTACAACGAATTTCTCTAACGAACTATTGTCTAACATCTAAGGAATTCTTCACCGATGCATACTCAAAGTAGCACCTGCGTGTCTGTTTAAAATTGTGTTTTATTATACAGGTTTAATGTTTCAAACTGTTAGCCATTCATTTTGATGACACTCAAGTTTCAGAAGAATACGATTAAATTCAGGTTTATTCGAGGAACATCGATGAGTATCAATAGAAATTCCAGTACAGCTTTATAAAACTTGTTAAAAAGATATATGAATTCTTAAAATTCATATTTAAAAAATCTAGTTACTTTACGTCAATTGAAGCTGTAGAAAATTTTCGATTTATTCCTTAGAAAACGCGGGTTTTCGACTTTAAAAATCTGTTCACCAATGTACCTATTGATTGCCTTTGTAATATTTTAATACATATTTGCGATTTATCTTATCTATACGGTGAATAAAATATTAATAGAGACTTCTTTTTAAGCTTGTGGCATTTTTTGTTTTCGCAATAATTATGTAACTTGTAAATCAATTTATATTTTATACGTATGAAAAAGATTGCGTAATGAAAAAGATTAATTTTGCAAATTTGATGCTTATCTATTAATATGATTTTAACATAAAAATAATTTTATGTAAGTATAGTACTATTTTATTTTAATGATAATCTAATTATTAAAAAATAGCTTTTTATTAATTAAAAAATAATTCGTTACTTAAAATTAAATTTTATTATGTCTCGTAAAAATGCTAATTACATTTTTTAAACATGAATAAAAATTAATTTTGTTTCAATTAATAGTAATTAAAATTTAATTTAATTATCTAATTGACAATTAAAAATTACAAAGCATCCGACAACAGACATCAACTGATTTTTACATGGATGCTTTACTTTACTACCTCTTTT
Source organism: Maratus speculifer (assembly GCA_964019185.1). NCBI lineage: Eukaryota > Metazoa > Arthropoda > Arachnida > Araneae > Salticidae > Maratus > Maratus speculifer. Next base: position 359,708,637 of record OZ025296.1, read on the forward strand.
CTGATATAAAAATATTTTTAAAGCAAGTTTAGAAATTATTACATTTTAATAAATGTTCATTTGGCTATTAATTAGTAGATAATATAATTTAAACATTATATTATATATTTTCCTTTAATAAGCACTTCTGATAAATGTTCTTGATTAGTTCAATAATTGTAAAATCCAAATCAAAAAGAAAAAAAAAAAAGGCATATAACCCCGCCCTCCATGATGAATACTGAGAGGAAAAGGAGGAGAGCAAATAAAAAAATTGAGACAGACAGACAAAATCAAAATGTTACATCAGCTACCAAGTGATAAAATTATTAATGATACAAGAAAAAATTAACGTAAATATCCATAAATAAATGTGAGTATAATTTTTAAAAAATGCTTAATGAAAACTTTAATTACAAAGAAATTTGTAAACATTGTGTAGTACCTCGACTAATTTTATAAGGTCCCTTGTAAGTAAGTGGGGAAAAATCGATTTTGACCGTGCTATATTAATAGGTATACCGTACTAATTATTAACGTTACTAGAAATATTTAATTTAAAAAAAGCACACAGAAACGTGGAAGTTAAGTAAAAACGTTAAAGAAGTACTTTAACTTGAACAATCGATATTGAACAATCGATATTCAAAAACAAGAATTCAGCCTTTTGCTTGAGATTTGAGACTTTTTTTAAATAACTAGAAAAATACATGAGGAATCATCCCGAAACTCTTAGTGCATAAATATAACAAGGAAAGGGCAGCTGACTTCACTGTGGACGAATTACTGTGGATAAGGAAGAAAAACCAGTCCGTTCTCTAACGACTGACAGTGTACGGATGAACTCCAGGAATTTGATTGGTCTAAGTTTGCCATTGCATACGTAAGTATGATATGATTGGGCTACGTCGTCAAGATGATTCCTACAATGATCGCTATGACAAAAAATGTAGCGGTAGATTGGTTGACAGAAGTATTTGTTTGTAAACATGCCCTTTCCTTATAGTGTATGTCATATATTTCCGTGAAGATTTTTTTCCCAAAACTCCATAGCGAACCGCCAACAAATTAAAAAAGAATGAATATATTTTGAATAACCCTGTTAAAACTAATGTAGAAAAAGAGCTCAAACTCTAGATTATGATTAAGTGCCTTATTGTAATAAACTGTGTTCATTTTTATACAAATAGCATGCATATTCACAGAGGAATTAAGGTTTTTATAAAAATGGTCCAAAATTTTTCCAAGTTTTTTGCTTATAATTTCAGAGTTCTTAATATAAAATAATATTTTTTTTTCTGGAAATATGACAAACAATATTGCACACAATACCATGTAATCAGAATTAAAAAATAATAAAAATTGTATGAAAAATGAATAGATTTACTATATAATTTTTCACTGCGCATGCGTCAACGATATCAAAATTTCATTTGCATATTATGTTAGCTAAATGTATAGAGCAACTTTTGTGAAAGTCTCTAAATCATAGCTTGAAAATTCCGAAAGTAATCGTCTATAGAATAAACACAAAATCCGTTGTTCCCAAAATGAAGCAAAAACATTAGAGATTTTATCCAAATGTAGTAATACGTTCTATATAGTGTATTCTATATTGACACTAATCAAAGAATATATGGATACAACTCCTCTTGTTTTTGCTTCATTTTGGGAATAACGGATTTTCAACTTATTCAATAGACGATTATTTTCAGAATTTTCAAGCTATGATTTTGCGACTTTTACAAAAGTTGCTCTATATATTTAGCTAATATAACATGCAAATAAAGTTTTGATATCGTTGACGCATGCGTAGAGAAAAATTATTTAGTAAACCTATTCATTTTTCATACAATTTTTATTATTTTTTAATTCTAATTGCAGGGTATTGTGTGCAATGTTGTTTGCCATATTTTCAGAAAAAAATATTATTTTATATTAAGAACTCTGACAATTATAAGCAAAAATCTTAGAAAATTTTTTGACCATTTTTATAAAAACCTTATTTTTTCTGCGAGTATGCATTTTATTTGCATAAAAATGAACACAGTTTATTACAATAAGGCACTTAATCATAATCTAGAGTTTGAGCGTTTTTGCTACATTAGTTTTGACAGAATTATTCAAAAGATATTCGTTGTTTTTTAATTTGTTGACAGTCCCCTATTGATTTTCGGGAAAAAAATCTTCACGGAAATGTATGACTTATACTATTACATTTATACACTAAGAGTTTCGGGATTATTCCTCATTTATTTTTCTAGATGTTTAACAAAATGTGTAAAATGGCAAGTGGACGTTCATCAATGGCCAAGGTGGTATATTATATGTTATTTATATTGATTATATATGTAGATTTGTTAGAAAGTACGGTTGATTAATTTTCCTTTATAATAAAAAGCAATAAAGGTGTAAACCCATGTCAGGAGGTAATACTTTAAACTGAACTTTATTATTACAATAGGGGGCTTTGGGAAGAAAGTAAAATCCATTCATAATGATATCCATCAACAGTAATGTGAATTTAAAAGAGGAAAATTACATCTGCTTTTAAGGGGTAAAACCAAAGCAAAAGGAGCTAACCAATAAAGGGGCTCCATAGGCGATTTATTATACAGGGTGGTTAGTAATTAACGTGAGGTGATCAAAGCCCTCTAGCGAGTAAAGTATTGGATGAAACATAACCAAATTTCATGAGCATGCATAGTACACCATGGGATTTCGAATTCTTAAAAATAAATAAATTAAATTAAAAATTAAAAAATCGCTACTAGGGACAATTTTAGAGCTGTTTACCGACTAAAATGCATTAATTTGCGTAAAATCAGTTTTGTGTAGCGATCATGAGTACAAAAAGAAAGGCTGGGAGAGTTCTCATCATTATCAACTCTCACCATACTTTGCTACTCAAGCTGTGTTATCAGCAGAACGAGAATTGCATTGCTTCTCTTCCTAAATTTCACCGATTTCAAAATTTGCCAAAAAAACCGATGAGCATAACTAATTTACAAAAGATGATTCATCGATTTGAAGCTATGCGGCGGCAACAATTCCAAGGACGCAAATTGACTAGTCAATAACAAGTTGACGAAGTTGTAACTGCTATTGTCGAACAAGAGATGAAAAATGAGCAGGTATCATCAGCGCTCGGGCAGTATCTCAGCAGTATAAAATTGATCTGTACTGTATTTTTTGGCATTTAATCATTCAACATTTACACTAATACACTTTTGGTGTGCCAAAATTGCCCTTAGTGGCGATTTTTTTTTCTAGCAAAGCATGATTCCGTAAGGTGTGAGTCATCACAAAGTAGTTGGTCTGAGAACTCTCCCAGCCTTTCCTTTTATACTCATGATCGCTACACGGAACTGATTTTATGAAAATTAATGCATTTTAGTCGGGAAACAACGCTAAAATTGCCCCTAGTGGCGATTTAATTTTTTTTTTTTTTTAAGAATTCGAAATCCCATGGTCTACTATGTATGCTGATCAAATTTGGTTATGCTTCGCCCAAAACTTTACTCGCTAGAAGGCTGTGAACACCTCACGTTAATTACTGTACTTGTATATTAAATATTTAATATACACCCTGTATATTAAATAGCTTTAAAATAAATATAATTCATGCGGAAAAATGTGTTGTAAATTTTTATTGCAACAACTATTTATCCGCATTTGCATCTACACCGAGATCATTCCAAACAGATGTCGAACGGCCATGATGGCTGGTCACATCATAAATAGCATATAAGATCTCTCCATATTGGTAGGGCAGCTAAAATTTGGGAGTTTACAGTACTTGCGAATCGAACTTTTTGTACTGAGACGGATTTGAAAAGCGTGTAGGATTGGCGTCGGGATTGTTTTTCTTCGATCATTCAAATTAAAGACCTTGCTTAACGTTTTCATTTAACACCCACGTCATTGTTTGTGTTTTTCAGTTAAATATTTCTAGTATCATTCAAAACTTAATACGATACACCAATTAAAATTGCCGGTCAGCTACCACGGCCAAACTCGATTTTCCCCCTTATTTATAAGGGACCTTTAAGTTTGATCGTGAAAATTCACAATGCTTACAAATTTCTTTGTAATTAAAGCTTTCATTTTCAATATTCATAAGGATATTGAAAATGAAAGCTTTCAATCAAATTTTCAATTAAACAAATCAAATTTTCAATTAAATCAATCAAAATTTTCAATTAAACTCATATTTATATGGGTATTTAAATTCCCTTTATCTTGACTGATTAATAAATTTATCACTCAGTAATTAATGTAATATTTTGATGTTCTCTGTCAGTGCCTTTCTTTTTTTATTCGCCCCCCTCCCTTTCCTCTTAGTGGGCGTCATGGAGGGCGGGGTTATATGCCTGAAGTCGTGTTTTTGCTATTGATTTTCTCTTTTTAGAATTTTGATTTCTGTACTATTGAATTTAATAATAATAATATAAATTATCAGAAGTGCTTATTAAGCAAAAGTATATAATATAATGTATAAATCATATTGTATAATGATTAAAAATCAAATGAGCATTTATTAAACTGCATTAACTCCTAAACTCATGGGGATACATCCTCTTTATTTGATGTACTATATTGTATTAACGTAAACATTTTTGTTTATTGGTTCAATTAACAGTTAGTTTTGGAAAACTTTGTTTTCAGTTTCATAAAATTACTCATTAACTTTTAAATTGAAATGAGCTGAACAACTATTTTCCTATCAGAAATTTTCTGTAAACCAGCTTTAAAATAAATACATTCAACGCGGGAAAAATGTATTATTACGTTTCATTGCAATAATTGCTTGCTCTGTGCAACAATCTGTGCAAAAGTGTACTTTAAAAAAGACATCGAACGCCGATCATGACTGTTCGTGTCAATATATATAGAAAGAGACTCAACTCTTAGTTAGGGAATTGAGTTACTCTTGGTCAACAGGTTTCAACACAAGCGTCTGGGGAAAGAACGGCTGCTAATGGTACGACTTAGAAAATTTCGGCTTCTGATTAACTCGTTTCTGCGCGTGCGTCAGCAGAGGCGAAAAGGGAAAAGGGTTGTAATTTCTTCCTTCCAGTTTACCGTACTGAGAAATGGATTTTCCCTTTTCGTTGTAGATTTGTTTATGGAGTGTTTTAGAAAGAACCAAGTACATTTCTAAGCGTATAATGTGATTTAAACTTTAAGCTTCATATGATATAAACTCATAATCAAACTATTTAATTGAAACTTTTTTATTTATTCGAAATTATTTAAAGCAATGCAAAAATTTCAAACGTTTTTAAAAATTTATCTTTGAAACAAATTACAAATAAAAACAATGCTAAACATAAACAAGATTAGAATTTAATTTTTTTTAAATTTTTAATTAATACTAACCAAATTACTTTTTTTTATTTGCTTTATTTACATACCTCTTTTGAATTATTATTAAATTAAAAAATTTCAGTGTTATAAATGACCGAATCGGTAAAAGTAAATAAATAAATAAAATTGGTTTATTTAATGGTATTGTCTCAATAAATTTGGATGTATTTATAAAAGTATTTATATATGTGTGTTGAACATTTATAACTTATTTAGAGAATTTAAGTGTTTTAAAAATATTTTTCCATTAACATCAATTAAGTAATAAAACGTTACCATTGATCAGAAATTATATATATGATTCATATAGTTATTGCTCTTTTATACAAATGATAAATAAAAACAATGCTAAACATTCACAAAATTGGAAGACAAATAGTAAACAGTTTTATTAATTTGCTTTATTTATGTAGCTCTTTTGAATTATTAAATTTAAAATTTTCAGTGTTACAAATGACTAAATTTGTAAAAAATAAAAAAAAGATTTAATGTTTGTGTTGAGCTATTGATAGCTTATCTAGAATTAAATGTTTTTAAAAAAGAGGTATTTTTCAAATAACATCAATTAAATAATAAAACGTTACGAGAAATCAGAAAGAAAGGCGGTACTGTGGTTAAAGCCCTTCTCAAAATTTCTAAAAAGTGATTAAATTTATACAAAATTCATTGTGATAAAATTAAAATATGATGTGTAAAAACAAGGGTGAAAAAAATCTTAGCAAGTACAAAATGTTTACCATTCATCTGTTGCAGGTCCTCATAATAAAAACCTCTATTTCAACATAAAATTAAAGAAAAAAATGAGAAGCAATAGTACCAAAATAACACATTTTTATTACTGCTACTGCTCCTTCTTATTTTTTTTTTTTTTTTTTTTTTCTTTTTTAGATAGAATTTATTTGGGTTTTTACACTTTTCAATTTTGTGACAGCTGTCACAGAGAGAAATGTTGATGGGGAAGGGTGGAGCACTAAATTGAAACTTCGCCCCGTGCGCAATTTTCTCTTTGCACGCCGCTGGTTGAGCCCTCCTTAGTTACGGCTCTGATTAAAATATGCTTTAATAGTTACATTACAATTAAAACATCAATCTAGATTTTTAAAGACATTAATTATCCATTCAAACAAAAAAATTACAGATAAATCTTTCATAGATAAGAAAATATATATATGTAAATTTGTATTAGTAACAGGCATTTTTGTTTTTGTTGATTTTTATGGCCTTATATGATCCTTTCATACAGATTAATTTAGCGAAGAAATTTCTTCTTAATATCCTCTAAAACTATATCATTTAAAAAGAAGTAAATGTGAACTAGTTATCATAATAGAAAGAAATCACCTAAAATTCAATTAAATTATCCAATAAATTTTGTCTGACTCAGTGGTGGAGCCAGAATCTCATCTGGGAGATTTAGTGATTATTATTCCTAAAGTGAACAATTTTATAGTATTTCAATGCCCATAAAGTAACACTTAGTAAATATGCGACATATAAGACCAACATAATAAAAAGTACATACGACAATTATAAATTAAGCATTTAGGTGTTAAAAGGTTCATAAATAAAAACCTTTTAAAATTTTGAAAAAAACAAAACACAAGGAGTAATAAAAATGTGTTATTTTGGTACTTTCGCTTCTCATTTTTTCTTTAATTTTATATTGAAAAAGAGGTTTTTATTATGAGTACTTGCAACAGATGAATGGTAAACATTTTGCATTTGCTAAGATTTTTTTCACCCTTGTTTTTACACATCATATTTTAATTTTATCACAATGAATTTTGTATAAATTTTATCAGTTTTTAGAAATTTTGAGAAGAGGTTTAACCACAGAACCGCTTTTATTTCTATTGCTGGTAACGTTTTATTACTTAATTGATGTCAATGGAAAATACCTCTTTTTTTAAAACATTTAACTCTAGATAAGTTATTAATAGCTCAACACATTTATTATTATTATTATTATTTACAAATTCAGTCATTTATAACAGTGAAAATTTTAAATTTAATAATAATTAAAAAAAGCTACATAAATAAAGCAAAATAATAATAATAATAATAGTAATAATAATAATAATAATAATAATAATAATAATAATAATAATAATAATAATAATAATAATAAACACAAAAAACTGTTTACTATTTGTCTTCCAATCTTGTTTATGTTTAGTATTGTTTTTATTTATCATTTGTGTAAAAGAGTAATAACTTATGAATCATTTATATACATAATTTCTGATTACTGGCAACGTTTTATTACTTAATTGATTTTAATGGAAAAATATCATTTTTTTAAAACATTTAAATTCTCTATATAAGTTATAAATAGCTCAACACGCATATTTATTTATTTACAGATTCGGTCATTTATAACACTGAAAAATTTGAATTTAATAATAATTCAAAAGAGCTATGTAAATAAAGAAAATTAAAAAAAGCACAAATAACTGTTTAATATTTGTATTCCAATCTTGTTTATGTTTAGCACTGTTTTTATTTGTAATTTGTTTAACAGATGGACTTTTAAAACCGTTTGAAACTTTTGCATTGATTTAAATAATTTCGAATAAATAAAAATGTTTCAACTAAATAGTTTGATTATGAGTTTATATCATATAAAGCATAAATCGCATTATACGCTTAGAAATGTACTTGGTTCTTTCTGAAACACTCCATAAACAAATCCACGACGAAAAGGGAAAATCCATTTCTCAGTACGGTATACTGGAAGGAAGAAATTACAACCTTTTCCCCTTTTCGCCTCTGCTGACGCACGCGCAGAAACGAGTTAATCAGAAGCCGAAATTTTCTAAGTCGTACCATTAGCAGCCGTTCTCTCCCCAGACGCTTGTGGTTTCAACAACCTGTTAACTTTATGGTGTCAATAGACATCTTAATTAGAGGGCCTTTAATTAAAGTATCTTGAATAATGTTGATACATAAATATAGACACTGTTTAAGTTCAGATAAACCTATGCCTTTAAAATCAACTTGGGGTTAAAAATTTAATTTTCGCGAATCAAAAACTTAGTTGCTAAACTTTGCTTTTCACGCATTATTAGCGTTTTCTTGCACTAAAAACGCGTTTTTCCCTGTTGAAAATTCATAAGTATAATAACTCAGTTAGTTTTGCCAATAGAAGAACAATTTTATTTTCAGTTTTATTTGTTAAAACACATAAAAACTTTTTCTAAATAAATGTTATTGAAAATTTTACAACTCACTGTAAAAAATATGTAATTTCTCAACAATTTAAAAAATAACTATTTTAATGTAAATTGATATTTATATGATGCAGAAGAAAATTTAAAACATTGTTGCAATTGGTACAATGTCTCAATGCCTCTTCAGCTCCGCCTCTTCAGCAGATATATCAATATTTAAACAAATTTAATAATTTTAAAATTTTCAAAAAAATTTAAACATTTTTTTAAAATTTTAATTAAATATGCAGTTTATTTTGTTTTCTTTAACATAATAAACTTTCAATTGAGTATTGAAATGCATTTGAAGTGTATATTTAAGGATAAACTTAATTGTTGAAAAGGTGAATTTTAAAAATACTTTTAAGACAGAAAAAAATATAATGAAAATTTATATATATTTAATTAGACTATCTTCTGCTTTTCCGTTTATAGGCTTTGAGGCAAAGTGAAGGATACTGATTGGCGTCTGGCCGATTGGTTAAATTTACTAATGAAACTAGGAAAAATCTTTGCTCAGACAAAAGATTTTTCATGTGGATGATGCGAAGTACATATTAGTATTAGTTACATATAGATTTTTTAACTCTTTTCTATTATTTTAAAAAGGAAATATTAATAAATAAAAAAGTTTAATTAGTAACTATAGAACGAAGGAATTTAAATCATTTTCAAAAAGAAAATAAAAGTAAATAAACAATTTATTAAAGAACTGATACAATAGCCGGTTATCACGTGAGGCATATATTTGCCTTTTTGTTGCAGTTGCGTCGATGTGGTGCGTATATGACATCTGTGCCTAATTCTTTAGCACAGATTCTTTCTTCATTCTAATTCTTTAGCACAGACAGTATCTTCTAATTTGGAAAAAAATTGAGCAATTAAAATAAATTATGAATAAAAGCAATGTGATTTAATGGTTAGTATGCATTTAAGGGAGACCAAACTGGTCGTCAAGGGTGGCTAGTAATACATATTTCCTTAATTATTTATGCATCCTTTGCGATTCTTTTGTTTTAAATATATATTTCACTTTTTAAATGTAAAATAAAGGTTACTTTCCTGAAAGAATTCAGTGTAATAAAGCGCAAAAGTGTTAGACAGTGGTAATATCAGTTAAATCTTGTTGTAAATATATTGATAATAAAATAAAATGCGTTAATAATAATGAAATATATTGATAATGTCCCTTCTCGGGAATAAAAAATGTACGAAAAAAAAAATATTTTTTTATTTTTACGTGGCCTGAAAATTACGTTTTTGTTTATAATTTTTCACATTTGTTATTTTATTCTAATAATAAATAAATAATTGAACAATTTACGACATTATTATTTTCAAATGAAATTTAAAAATTTTATTGCCAAGTAAATAATCAACTAAGCTTCAGATATTAAATTACATTTTAAATAAAATAAAATAAATATCAACATTTCCCAGTTTTTTCAAATTACAAAATTCAAAATTAAGATAAAAAAAAAGTTAAAATATCTGAGATTTATTTAAATTTAATTTGAAAGGAATGTAAGTTTTTAGGGTATATATATATATTAGGGTACATAATATATATATATATTATATAATACCATCAAAAGTAGACAAGATTCACCAATGGATTTTATTTATAAAACAATAAACCAAAACGAAGAATTAGAATTGAATTGAATTATAATAAAATAAAAAAATAGTGTAACGAGTAAATTTGAAAAAATAAATAAATATAATGAATGCAAATAGAATTTGTAGCTCCAAAAGCAGAATCATCAGGCCCCAAATGCTCTGGAACTACAAATGAAGTGTGCGGTTTCATCCACGTATTAGCCATGAAATAGCAAAATAATACGTATTTGGGGCTACCAGCACACAAAAACCAAATTATTAAACAAGGAACAAAGATATTTTACAAAAAAGGAGTTGAAAGTAAGTAAAAATAATAGTTATCCATAACAAACAAAAAAGATAAAGCTGAATGGAAATATAATTGAACCGGGGAAAATAATTAATAATCGATATTAACATAAAATTAAATTAATAAAATAATTAAAATTAGAATTAAGAGATAACATTCATATTAACATATAACTTAAAATACCATTTTGTTACTTTAATCAGTAACATTTATTGTGACTTTACATGGTAAAAACTCATTATCTTAATATAGGATAATAAAAATTAAAAAATAAAATAAAATAAAATAAAATAAAATAAAAATTAAAAAATAAGAATTAAAAAAATAATAAAATAAAATAAAATAAAAATAAGTAAAAATTTAAAAAAAAATAATAATAATAGTAATAATATTATTAATAATAATACCAAAAATTATATCAATAACATTAAAATTAATTTGATAATTAAAATATAGCTATTTAACTATAGATATAACTAGACAAATATCCATATATTGGTGTCAATTAAACAGGTTAAAAATTATGTTAAAATGAATAACCCACTCTCAATTATATATATATATGTATAATTTTTTTTTATTTAAATAATTAATTTTTGCGTTTTTATCCAGACAACACCACCCTCTTCCGTACTCTAACATCTACCCACCCAACCAACCTATATATATATATTTTTATTACTTTTTAACATTTTTAATTTTTTATTATTATTTTTATGTTTTATAAATTTTTTATACATTTTTTACGCAAAGAATTAATTATAAGATCATGTAGTATCTAATTATAAATTAAAGAATATATGAATTTTTTAGGATATCCATTATTTATTGCATCATATACAAGCTTTTTAATATTAGTATTAATTAAATGGGAAGAACATAGACATTTTATTCTATATAAATGGTTAAGTATTATATTACGATATACAGAATTATGAAGACATGATTTAAAATTAGTAAAGGTATTAACTTTAAAATTAAATTCTTTCCTTTTGTCATAAATATCAGTTATAAATTTGTTCTCTTTTAATATAATTTTAATATCTAAGAAATTGATTGTAGTATTAAAAAGTAGGTTTTTTGAAAGTTCTAGATTAGAAGGATAATCAACAGGGAATTGAGATATACAGGTGTTATCAGTATCAATTAAAATTACATCATCTATATATCGATATAAATGTATTTTATTATTTAAATAACGACGTTCATAGTAATATAAGTATAAGTCAGATAATACACTAGATGTACTACCACCTTGTGGTATACCAACATTTTGAATATATATATTGTTTCATGCATGATAAAATTATTATAGATAATGAAATTGGTTAAGGTATGAAAATAATCAGAATCGATATTATGTGATATATCCAACTTGTGTTGATATTTTTTAAAAAGCTCATTTATGATATTATGTAAATCCGATAAATCGATATTATTAAATAAATCCTTAAAATCATAAGTAGTGATATTTTTTATACATTTAAGATTTTTCATAATATGGACCAGTTCATAACTACTTTTTATGCAATGTGTATTATCACTTTTTTTTTGTAATATTATATATTTGATTAAGTATTACTAATAGAAGATTATTAGCAGCATTATTGTAAGTATTGCAACCAATTGTAACAGTTCTGAATTTAACAGGATGCTTATGAAATTTGGGTATAAGGACTAGATAAGGATATTTAAAGTTAGTAAGGTAATGTACTAGCATCAAAAGAAGATTTAGAGAAAGAATTATAGTTAAAAATCGTTCTACCGATAGATATGGGATACTTAAAGGTTTTAGATATATGAATAATGTACTAGCATCAAAAGAAGATTTAGAGAAAGAATTATAGTTAAAAATCGTTCTACCGATAGATATGGGATACTTAAAGGTTTTAGATATATGAATATTATTAATAGGAAATTGACAGTTTTTATCATTTAATATGGAATTAATATTGATTTTATTAACCCATTAGTGCCTAGCGTCCCATTTTTGGGACAGTTTTAAAAAATTCAAGTAAGCGCATTTCACACCAGTAAAAAAGGAGGATAAATAAATACTTTCTTTTTCGATACAAAGCCCTCGATGAATAAAGATAAAAGTTATTCTTGCTTTAAAAGTGGTGGGAAAATGCAAAATTTGATTTTTAACGATGAAAATAATTCAGGCACTAATGGGTTAAATATTGGATTAGAAAAAGTAATTACCATTTGAGTATTAGTTTGTAAATTTTTAGGTTTTTTTAGTAAATTTATATTGTAAAGGTTGACACGAGTCATAATGAGATCATAAAAAACATCTGAAAAATGTTTAGAGTAAGTTTTACTGAGAAAAATATTTAAATATTGTACTATATGTTTCTTTTTTATTCCAAAAATTTATTTACGTATTAGAAACCAATTGTAATTTTTTAAATAATTACGATGCAGATTATTATTTTGTTGAATTATAATGTTTTTAGGAGTAATACTAGAAGATGAACCTTTTCCTCTTTTGTTACGTGTTGTTTTAGGATTTATAAGATGATTTCAACTATGATAAATGGGAGAATAATTTGTAGTATCATTTATAGATGAAAAAACTTTAACAGATCTTTTAAAAACCTCACTATTAAGACCATAAGGATAAATTGTATTATAATATTTCACATATATATATATATATATATATATATATATATATATTATCATATTGATTGATTTATAAAAAAAATTATTTTTCAATTGACATGGCTTATTTGATGCAAATAATTAACATTAATTGTAGAACTAGCTGAATGAAATGTATTAATAATAAAATAAAATGTATTAATAATAATGAACTACTCTCAAGGAAGACCTAACTTGTCAATGGACATTATACTGGAGAGATGTGTATGTCCGCGTAAAGAAATAGTTCCTTATTGAATTTTGAAGAAAAACCCCTTTAAATTTGTTTTTTTTAGATTTTTCCATTGAAAAACGATTAACTGATTAAACAAAATATATTTAACTTATTGTATGCTCATATATATTGCAAATACTAGTAATATTCAAGGTAAATGTATTGATTCGCGCATAAGAGTTCTGGCGAGATTTTTGGCGGTAGAAACAAATGACTAAGCAACCTTTACCTCCCACAGAGAAGTAAGAGGGGAGAAATTCCCATGTCATTTTTGGAGATAGACGATTTTTCATGTCTTATCAAATATTTTATTTTTAAAACTACTAAATATAGAATAAAAATTTCGATGGATTCGAATTTTTCGGAAAATTTCACCTCAAGTACATACTAAATATGCTGATGGAAGTATGTAAATTAGCAATAATTATCTTTAAAAATAAATAAAACGAGTGAAAGAAGTTCTTTATATTCAATTTTCGAAGAGGATAGACAATATAATAAACATGATATAACTTTCATGTTTCTGCATACACAAAGTATTCTTATTTTAATTACGAAGAGTTGATAGGAAGATAAATCCATTCATCTTCTAATCAATGGTATAAATTTAATATTTCAACAGTATGTTAGATTCAAAAACAAGAAACTTTTTTTTTTTTTTTTTTTTTTTTTTTTTTTTTTTTTTTTTTTTTTAAATAATGATACATTTTACTACGAGGGGAAATTATATGATTTTTATTCTTTGGTTATAATTAAATAAAATTTAACACTCAACAATGATTTTTTAAGTAACAATTTTATTTTAAAAATATTTCAAGTAATTAAAACACAGTAATTGTTAGATATGAACAGCCAATTTCCAATTCAGGTCTTTAGAGATACATTTGTAAGAAAAAAATTATTGAAAATCTTTACAAATTGCATTCTTAATAATAATACAGTAGAAACCCGCTAATTCGGACCCCGATAATCCGGATCTCCAGATAATTCAGATCGGTTTGTTCATTTTTTTTTTTTTTTTTTTTCAAGTTTGAGAAGCGATTGGCTAATTTCCATATTAACTTGTTTCATCGTCGTATTCTAAATAAAAAAAAAAACTTTTTCTGGCATGTTTTCGGAATAATTAAGCAAAGTAAACATTATTACTGTCTACAAATATTCAATAAGTTTAACATAAAGGTGACTTTCTGTTAGTAGGTTATATTTTATTTCATTTTTTCTAATTCTCCGGATAATCCGGATTTTCGATATTCCGGATTGGGTCCGGTCCCAATTAATCCGAATTATCGGGGTTTTACTGTAATAATAATAAAATATATTAAAATAATCTACAATGTTTGTTATATTTCGTATGAGCATTACAAGGAAGATATATGTTTGTGTGTATATAAGGAAAAGTATTAATTATTTTCCAGGGAAAAAATTAAAATTAAAAAGAGAAAACAGGGGAAAAGAAAAATAGTCATGTAAGACTTAAATTTGAACTTCTTTGTGATACTCATGGTTTAATAATTAAATAATGTGTGAAACCTTATAAAAATTCAAATAACACACTCAGAAACAAAACAAAAATTTAAAAAAATTAAAAATAAGTTTCTACCAAAATTTAACAAAATAAAAATTATTATTATTATTATTTTATTTTTTTATATATTTTTTTTTATAATTCTTCAAAACCTGTCATAAAAAAGGCAAGTTGTAGGATACCAAGTTGAAATTTTGCCTGATGTGAGTCGGATATGTTAATATGATATCGTATACTCTTTTCACACACTTTTTGAACAAACTTTCCTGTTCTTTTTTAAAGGGAGGTAGGGGGCATCTGAATTAAAATGCAGCTTTTTTTAATATAAATTAATTTTTTAATATAAAAATGTTATTAATTTCATCTTTTTATTACATTACGTATTTACTAATTACTACTTGATAGAAAAAAAATCTGTTTATTTTATGAGTAATATTTATTCAAATTCTCACCTGCCCAAAAAAATGTCTGAGCCCGTTAAAATTCGCACAAAACGCGAAAAATTTATAATTTTCACGAATTTCAAATGCAACAAATTAAAAAAAAAAAAAAAAAAAAAAAAAAAAAAAATCTGCATTCTTTTGGAAGATGTAAATTTGATTACTTTTATTAATGTGAAAAATAGCATCAAATTGAGATTTTTCTCAATTTGATGCTATTTTTAATTTTAGGGTAAAAATGCCATTAAGAATGACTGAAACTTAAAATAAATGCTGAATAATAATTAAAAAAATCGATATTGTTTTAAAATCATTGCACAAACACGAAAAAACTACAAAAGTTGCATAAAAATTTTCAAAAATCATTTTACTAATTCCGAATAAATTTCGAAACAATTTTAAAATTTGTTGTATTGGACTAAAAGTTTAAAACCGGATTTATTTTTAATAATATCGGAAAATTGCCGCGAAATACAAGACCCCGTTAAGTCTCATGAGAATCGGAGAAATTCAAAATTCGCCGATGTCAAAATTTAGCAAAATATTTACAACTAATGCAATCGATATTCCTTCAGGAATATAATAAAAATTATTCATGGAACGGGAAAACAAAAGAATTGGTAACATCAACTCGCTCAAATTTATTCCTCCAACCAACGATTAACAGCCAAATCTGATGATCCAAGAATATATTTCCGCAGTAAACAAATAATATAAATTAAATCCGAAAATGAATTTTTTGCGCGCCAAAACCATCGCTATATCTCCCAGTATGGAAACCCTGACGACGCCAAGTCCGTAAACAGGCTCGCTAAGCATAAACTCCATTGACAAGTTAGGTCTTCCTTGAGATTATATTAATAATGTCCCTTCTCGAGCTTAAAAAATTCAGGAAATAAACTTATTTGTTTTTAATTTGTTTTGAAAATTGCGTTTATGTTGATATGTTTTTTCACGTTTGTCATTTTATTCTAATAATAAATAAATAACAAATGTGAAAAATAAAATATATAAACAAAAATGTAATTTTCAAACCAAATTAAAAAGAAATATGTTTATTTTCTACATTTTTTGAAGTCCGAGAAAGGACATTAATTAATAAATTTCATTTAGCGGGTACTACTTTTAATGATATATTTTTACAACAAATAAGGTAAACGAATTGAATATTAAAAAATAAAAGCAAAATTCAAATATTATGATAATACAAATACCCTAGAAACGAGCATTTTTTTTTTTCAAATTAAATCGAAAATTAAATCTTAGACATTAAAATGTTTTTTTTTTTTTTTTTTTTTTTTTTTTTTTTTTTTTACACTTGTGCTTTATAAATTTGTATTCATCATCATAAGCATAATACAAAATCTGTAATACAAGTAATTGCAATTTAAAAATAAAAGATAAAATTTATTTGGATTTCTTTTTAACAGAACACAAATTTTTAAATGTTTTAAATGTCTTTTTGTCTGCTATATTAAAATTACACAAGTGCTCTGTGATCATATTGTACTATTTGCGGGCTAAATAATTAGTTAAAATGTGCATTAAATACATTTAAAAACTCATTTTTTATATAAAAAATATCGGAGAAAATAACTCATCTTTTGTATGAATACACATAATAACAACCTACTCCATGCATGTAAATTTCAAAAGTTTTCATGAAAAAATGAATTTTTTACAATTTTTTAAAGAACACATTACAAGAGTTAGACTTAGCTACGCAAAATCCTTCGGCCCTAAAAATGAAATCAAATTTCCCCGCTCCGTCCTCAGATGCGCACTTCGAAATGCGCGCGCCGTCACGAACGGGTTAAAACAATGATAGTTTTCCTCCCTGTGGAATCATAAACCAGTCTTGCTTCTACTTATTTCGCAGCGGACGCTTAGATATATTATTTGTAATGACTATCTAACTCGCCAAATAAGCGATAAGCTGCTAAATTAGATGATACATATAGATTCAATAGAAAGATTACTCTCACGGTATGAACCAGTCGTTTACTACTCGAGAAAAAAGAAATTCCGGCTGTTTTGGGGGGAGGGAGTGCGAGGAGGCGGTGATGCTAAGCCTTTTTATATTATTATCGAGTTCAAACTTCAGAACCTCGATATTTTTAAAGACATCCCGAATACGATAAAATTACGCTTAATAAAACTGTGTCTTTACTGCAGAAAACAATTGTCTTAAATATTTTCCTCGTGGAACTGTTTTTTTTTTTTCAAAATAATTGAAAAATAGAAATTTCTATCTTCTTATAATAAATTTCGTACTATAATTCACAGGTGCATTGTATAAACCTATATAAGAATTATTAAAATAATATTTATTTAATTATTTAAAATAATATTTTAAGATTACGCAACAATAATAAATGTAAATATACATACGTAATTGAAAGAAATTACATAGATTTTCGCGTGAAAGACAATTTAGCGTTTAATAAATACAAATAAAAATAGGAAATTTACATATTAAATGGTCCAATTTTTAAAACACTAATGACTAACGAGATATATAAGTAGTAAACTTTCAGAAATATCTTTCAAATTGGTTATTTAAATTTATATTTTAATACTGCAAGTTCGTAAAATTATATTAAAATGATTTAATATTTGACATACTTTAAATTTTTACCAGCCTATCATCTTCGTTTACTTAAAGCATTTTATTTCATCGCAGAGTGCATTTTAGATTTTTATTTCAGATTGGCGCTCTATTTTATGCTATTTTGCTGACTATTTTATCTTGGAATGAAACTTGATTTACTCCACATATTTGACCATATATCTGGCAGAGTATTTCATTCCTTTTGATGTGTCGATGAGTGTAATCCAAAATTCCCTCCCCCCTCAAAAAAAAAAAAAAAAAAAAAAAAAAAATCCGTACTACTTCATGCATATTTCTAATAATTTTTAACTCGATTCAACTAACATTTTTTTAAATAAAAATTCAATATATGATAGTAAATTGGTTAAAAAAAATTGCAACCTAATGTTGCGGATATGTAATGTATGTTTTAATGGGTTAAATGGACACTTTAAGTACAGAAATTAGTAATTATCAATAAGCCCCTCCAACCCAAAAGTATTCATTTTTTCAGAATAAACACATGGCAAAATTAAACAAAAAGAGAAACAAAGAGTCCAATAACTATGGTAAATTGTCAGATTTTAGTAAAATCGAATCATTATCGAACCATCCTCATTAAAAAGAAATTTAGCCGTTAAATATTAATAATATTCAGTAATATTTTCAGAAAGTTTGGTACCACAACATTTAAAATATGAGACATACGTATTATAAATGAATTCTTTGGTCGATTTAAAATAAAAATATGAGAATAAAACGCGTGTGAATGAGACGCGCGATACAATGTATACTAATGCTGTCTGTTTCAGCACTAATAAATTCGCACTGCAATACATCATTCCGAGAGCTAAAAGTTTCCCACCTTGACCTTGACCTGGCTTAAAAGTGCTTTTGATCCAAAAATGACTGTAACTGTTTCATATTTCCATAATTAATGAAATTAAAGACAAAAAGCACATTTATCTGTTTTGTGCAGAGTCGAGAGAGTAGTATCTGAATATACAGAGTCAGGTAAAGAAGAAATAAGAAAAGGGAACGCCCCCAAATATTTTAATGTCAAAATTGACATAGAAAAAATGCGAAAATTCCATTGGTAATTATGGCTTTTTTTTCATTCTATGTTTAAAAAAAAAAAAACAAAAAAAAAAACATGCTTAGGAGGCCGTCTTCATTCCGAAAACATACCAAACTCTCAAAATTTCAATACGAATACATAATTTTGACATCGTATTTGGCATTTTCGGTAAAGTCATGTTAAGAAATTAAACGGGAAGTGATTCGGGTAACTGTATTAGAAGCATTATTGAGGGTTTAAAATTTAGAACCTCCAATGTTAAACCATTTTATCCTTTCAAAACAGATTGCATTGCAGGCTGTCTATTGCAGTCTTTTTGCAAACACTGCTTGGCAAAATAAGTTTTTATTCTAATATTGAATATTTAAAGCTTCTAGAAATACATATTTTTTATCGTCACATTTCATATTATTTTTGAAAATTAGTTTTCAATAAACGTACATTTTTGAAACGTTTTAAAAATATATATGTAAAATGTAACTTATGAATGATAGGTCATTAGCAAAGTTTTTTGTAAAAGAGGCGAAATTTATTGGCGGAAAAAATTTAAAATTTTTTTCCATAAAAAAATCCTGCGGATAATAGTGAATTTTTCAAATGTGGGCGCATTATCAGTCACATGTTGGCATGTGACTGATATTAGCGTAAACATTTTTTTCACGCCATAAATATTACAACAAATTTATTTTTTCGCACATAAGATCGCATATGGAAAGATGTAATTGGTTAGAAAATAGATAGCCCTCAAAATCAGAGGTAAATTTCCCTCTTTTAAAACTACATTATTGTTGATGGATATCATGATAAATGACTTTTGCTTTCATCCAAAAACCGTTTATTGTAAAATAATAAAGTTCAGTCTAAATTATTGACACTTGTATTTCACGCCTTTATTGCCTTTTCTGAATGCGAAAATTAATGAACCATACTTTCTAACAAAATGTGATTGATAATGAAATATAATATTTATAATATGTGAAAAAATAATAAAAGTCAAATAAACTGCATATTTTTATATTCCTGCAATACCTTTTTTATGGCTATAAATAGTCTTAAATAAAAGAGCGAAAATAATTTGGTAATTTGTGTAAACAACAAATATTTTTTTAAAATTTCGCTTTCAGTTTCTTTAATACGATTCATTCACTTATGAATTGAATAACTTTTTCCGAACAGAAGTTCTCTATTATTAGAGCTATAAAATAAATATATTCAGCGCGGGAAAAATTTGTAGTAATTTTAAATTGAAAAAAATTGGTGTTTTAAACGACCGGTTGAAATGTTGAAACTTTCAAAAAGACACTGAATGCCTGTAACGGGTGTTCATGTCGTATATAGCAAATAGAATCAATTTTTTGGGAAGGGCAATTTAAATTTAGGGGTTCAATATGATCTAGTTTTTCTTCTATCACGGATCTCAAAATGGCTGAAGAACGTATTGCTGAATTTGGGTTGATTTTTTCAATTGATGAAATTACAAGGCTTCTTTAGCGTTTTCACTTACTGCCCACGATTCTGAGTGTGATTTTCAGTTAAATATTTCTTTTATCAGTAATAATAAATATGGTATACCTATTACCTGTCAGCTACCAACCTCAAACTCGATTTCTGCCCTTACTTATAAGTTTGGACGTGGTACTACACGATGTTTACAAATTTAATTGAAATGAAAAGTTTCATATATTGTTTACATTTTCAATTTTACTCACATTTATCTGGGTTTTATATTAATTTTTTCTTGTATCATTAACGAGTTTGTCATTTAGTAATTCATGTAATATTTTGGTGTTTTCACTCTGTGTCTTTCTCTTTTTTTTTCGCTCCCCTCCCTTTTCCC
Organism: Maratus speculifer; assembly: GCA_964019185.1. Classification (NCBI taxonomy): domain Eukaryota; kingdom Metazoa; phylum Arthropoda; class Arachnida; order Araneae; family Salticidae; genus Maratus; species Maratus speculifer. Next base: position 359,729,455 of record OZ025296.1, read on the forward strand.
TCAGTGTGCATCGTAGAGGGCGGGGTTATACGCCATATGTTGTGTTTTTCGCTATTGATTTTGCATTTTTTTAGAATTTTTATTTCTCAGTTATTGAACTAATAAACAATATTTATCAGAAATATTTATTAAGCAAATTATACATAATATTTAAATTATATTATATTCCCAAATTGGTAAAAACGGTGTAACTGAATTTGGGCTTCTTTCTTTCTTTCTTTATTATTATTATTATTTTAATTGTTCAAAATAAAAGATCCTTAGCGTTTTCGCTTAACATCCACGTTTCTGAGTTAAATATTTCTAGTATCATTCATAATTAATACGGTATATTTGTTAATATTCCCTGTCAGCTTCCACGGTTAATCTTGATTTTTCCTTTTACTTATAAGTTTGGTTGTGGTACTACTCAATGTTTATATATTTGCTTGAAATGAAAAGCTTCATTTAGCGTTTATATTTTCAATTTTACCCATATTTAGCAGGGTTTTTAAATTGATATTTTATTGTATCATTAACGAATTTATCATTTATTAATGAATGTAATATTTTGATTGTGTCTCTCTTTATTCGCTTCCCCACCCCTTTTTCCTTCAGTGTGCAACGTCGAGGGCGAGGTTATACGCCAGAAGTTGTGTTTTTCGCTATTAATTTTGCAATTTTTTTTTTTTTTTTTTTTTTTTTTTTTTACACTTGTGTTTTATAAATTTGTATTCATCATCATAAGCATAATACAAAATCTGTAATACAAGGAATTGCAATTTAAAAATAAAATAAAGCTAAAATTTATTTGGATTTCTTTTTAACAGAACCTAAATTTTTAATAAGTTTTAAATGTCTTTTTTCTGCTATATTAAAATTACACAAGTGCTCTGTGATCATATTGTACAATTTTGCGGGCTAAATAATTAGTTAAAATGTGCATTAAATACATTTAAAAAGTCATTTTTTATATAAAAAATATTGGAGAAAATAACTCATCTTTTGTGTGAATACACATAACAACCTACTCCATACATGTAAATTTCAAAAGTTTTCATGAAAAAATGAATTTTTGACAATTTTTAAAAAACACATTACAAGAGTTCGACTTAGCTACGCAAAATCCTTCAGCCCTAAAGATGGAATCGAATTTCCCCGCTCCGTCCTCAGATGCGCACTTCGAAATGCGCGCGCCGTCGCGAACGGGTTAAAGCAATGATAGTTTTCCTCCCTCTCGAATCATAAACCAGTCTTGCTTCTCCTTATTTCGCAGCGATTGCTTAGATATATTATTTGTAATGACTATCTAACTCGCCAAATAAGCGATAAGCTGCTAAATTAGGTGATACATAATAGATTCAATAGAAAGATTACTCACACGATATGAGCCAGTCGTTTACTACTGGAGAAAAAAGAAATTCCGGGTGTATTTTTTTTGGGGTGGGGGGGAGGTTCGAGGAGGCTGTGGTGCTGCGTCTTTTTATATTTTTATCGAGTTCAAACTTCAAGACCTGGATATTCTTAAAGACATCCCGAATACGATAAAATTACGCTTAATAAAACTGTGTCTTTACTGCAGAAAACAATTTTCTTAAATATTTTCCTCGTGGAACTGTTTTTTTTTTTTCAAAATAATTGAAAAATAGAAATTTCTATCTTCTTATAATAAATTTCGTACTATAATTCACAGGTGCATTGTATAAACCTATATAAGGATTATTAAAATAATATTTATTTAATTATTTAAAATAATATTTTAAGATTACGCAACAATAATAAATGTAAATATACATACGTAATTGAAAGAAATTACATAGATTTTCGCGTGAAAGACAATTTAGCGTTTAATAAATACAAATAAAAATAGGAAATTTACATATTAAATGGTCCAATTTTTAAAACACTAATGACTAACGAGATATATATAAGTAGTAAACTTTCAGAAATATCTTTCAAATTGGTTATTTAAATTTATATTTTAATTATTGAATTGGTTATTTAAATTTATATTTTATTATTGAAATACTCTGCCAGATATATGGTCAAATATGTGGAGTAAATCAAGTTTCATTCCAAGATAAAATAGTCAGCAAAATAGCATAAAATAGAGCGCCAATCTGAAATAAAAATCTAAAATGCACTCTGCGATGAAATAAAATGCTTTAAGTAAACGAAGATGATAGGCTGGTAAAAATCTAAAGTATGTCAAATATTAAATCATTTTAATATAATTTTATGAACTTGCAGTATTAAAATATAAATTTAAATAACCAATTTGAAAGATATTTCTGAAAGTTTACTACTTATATATATCTCGTTAGTCATTAGTGTTTTAAAAATTGGACCATTTAATATGTAAATTTCCTATTTTTATTTGTATTTAATAAACGCTAAATTGTCTTTCACGCGAAAATCTATGTAATTTCTTTCAATTACGTATGTATATTTACATTTATTATTGTTGCGTAATCTTAAAATATTATTTTAAATAATTAAATAAATATTATTTTAATAATTCTTATATAGGTTTATACAATGCACCTGTGAATTATAGTACGAAATTTATTATAAGAAGATAGAAATTTCTATTTTTCAATTATTTTGAAAAAAAAAACAGTTCCACGAGGAAAATATTTAAGAAAATTGTTTTCTGCAGTAAAGACACAGTTTTATTAAGCGTAATTTTATCGTATTCGGGATGTCTTTAAGAATATCCAGGTCTTGAAGTTTGAACTCGATAAAAATATAAAAAGACGCAGCACCACAGCCTCCTCGCACCTCCCCCCCCCCCAAAAAAAAATACACCCGGAATTTCTTTTTTCTCGAGTAGTAAACGACTGGCTCATATCGTGTGAGTAATCTTTCTATTGAATCTATTATGTATCACCTAATTTAGCAGCTTATCGCTTATTTGGCGAGTTAGATAGTCATTACAAATAATATATCTAAGCAATCGCTGCGAAATAAGAAGAAGCAAGACTGGTTTATGATTCCAGAGGGAGGAAAACTATCATTGCTTTAACCCGTTCGCGACGGCGCGCGCATTTCGAAGTGCGCATCTGAGGACGGAGCGGGGTAATTCGATTCCATCTTTAGGGCTGAAGGATTTTGCGTAGCTAAGTCGAACTCTTGTAATGTGTTTTTTAAAAATTGTCAAAAATTCATTTTTTCATGAAAACTTTTGAAATTTACATGTATGGAGTAGGTTGTTATGTGTATTCACACAAAAGATGAGTTATTTTCTCCAATATTTTTATATAAAAAATGACTTTTTAAATGTATTTAATGCACATTTTAACTAATTATTTAGCCCGCAAAATTGTACAATATGATCACAGAGCACTTGTGTAATTTTAATATAGCAGAAAAAAGACATTTAAAACTTATTAAAAATTTAGGTTCTGTTAAAAAGAAATCCAAATAAATTTTAGCTTTATTTTATTTTTAAATTGCAATTCCTTGTATTACAGATTTTGTATTATGCTTATGATGATGAATACAAATTTAAAAAGCACAAGTGTAAAAAAAAAAAAAAAAAAAAAAAAAAAAAAAAAAAAAAAAAAAAAAAAATTGCAAAATTAATAGCGAAAAACACAACTTCTGGCGTATAACCTCGCCCTCGACGTTGCACACTGAAGGAAAAAGGGGTGGGGAAGCGAATAAAGAGAGACACAATCAAAATATTACATTCATTAATAAATGATAAATTCGTTAATGATACAATAAAATATCAATTTAAAAACCCTGCTAAATATGGGTAAAATTGAAAATATAAACGCTAAATGAAGCTTTTCATTTCAAGCAAATATATAAACATTGAGTAGTACCACAGCCAAACTTATAAGTAAAAGGAAAAATCAAGATTAACCGTGGAAGCTGACAGGGAATATTAACAAATATACCGTATTAATTATGAATGATACTAGAAATATTTAACTCAGAAACGTGGATGTTAAGCGAAAACGCTAAGGATCTTTTATTTTGAACAATTAAAATAATAATAATAATAAAGAAAGAAAGAAAGAAGCCCAAATTCAGTTACACCGTTTTTACCAATTTGGGAATATAATATAATTTAAATATTATGTATAATTTGCTTAATAAATATTTCTGATAAATATTGTTTATTAGTTCAATAACTGAGAAATAAAAATTCTAAAAAAATGCAAAATCAATAGCGAAAAACACAACTTATGGCGTATAACCCCGCCCTCTACGATGCACACTGAGGGAAAAGGGAGGGGAGCGAAAAAAAAGAGAAAGACACAGAGTGAAAACACCAAAATATTACATGAATTACTAAATGACAAACTCGTTAATGATACAAGAAAAAATTAATATAAAACCCAGATAAATGTGAGTAAAATTGAAAATGTAAACAATATATGAAACTTTTCATTTCAATTAAATTTGTAAACATCGTGTAGTACCACGTCCAAACTTATAAGTAAGGGCAGAAATCGAGTTTGAGGTTGGTAGCTGACAGGTAATAGGTATACCATATTTATTATTACTGATAAAAGAAATATTTAACTGAAAATCACACTCAGAATCGTGGGCAGTAAGTGAAAACGCTAAAGAAGCCTTGTAATTTCAACAATTGAAAAAATCAACCCAAATTCAACAATACGTTCTTCAGCCATTTTGGGATCCGTGATAGAAGAAAAACTAGATCATATTGATCCCCTAAATTTAAATTGCCCTTCCCAAAAAATTGATTTTTTTTGCTATATACGACATGAACACCCGTTACAGGCATTCAGTGTCTTTATGAAAGTTTCAACATTTCAACCGGTCGTTTAAAACACCAATTTTTTTCAATTTAAAATTACTACAAATTTTTTCCGCGCTGAATATATTTATTTTATAGCTCTAATAATAGAGAACTTCTGTTCGGAAAAAGTTATTCAATTCATAAGTGAATGAATCGTATTAAAGAAACTGAAAGCGAAATTTTAAAAAAATATTTGTTGTTTACACAAATTACCAAATTATTTTCGCTCTTTTATTTAAGACTATTTATAGCCATAAAAAAGGTATTGCAGGAATATAAAAATATGCAGTTTATTTGACTTTTATTATTTTTTCACATATTATAAATATTATATTTCATTATCAATCACATTTTGTTAGAAAGTATGGTTCATTAATTTTCGCATTCAGAAAAGGCAATAAAGGCGTGAAATACAAGTGTCAATAATTTAGACTGAACTTTATTATTTTACAATAAACGGTTTTTGGATGAAAGCAAAAGTCATTTATCATGATATCCATCAACAATAATGTAGTTTTAAAAGAGGGAAATTTACCTCTGATTTTGAGGGCTATCTATTTTCTAACCAATTACATCTTTCCATATGCGATCTTATGTGCGAAAAAATAAATTTGTTGTAATATTTATGGAGTGAAAAAAATGTTTACGCTAATATCAGTCACATGCCAACATGTGACTGATAATGCGCCCACATTTGAAAAATTCACTATTATCCGCAGGATTTTTTTATGGAAAAAAATTTTAAATTTTTTCCGCCAATAAATTTCGCCTCTTTTACAAAAAACTTTGCTAATGACCTATCATTCATAAGTTACATTTTACATATATATTTTTAAAACGTTTCAAAAATGTACGTTTATTGAAAACTAATTTTCAAAAATAATATGAAATGTGACGATAAAAAATATGTATTTCTAGAAGCTTTAAATATTCAATATTAGAATAAAAACTTATTTTGCCAAGCAGTGTTTGCAAAAAGACTGCAATAGACAGCCTGCAATGCAATCTGTTTTGAAAGGATAAAATGGTTTAACATTGGAGTTTCTAAATTTTAAACCCTCAATAATGCTTCTAATACAGTTACCCGAATCACTTCCCGTTTAATTTCTTAACATGACTTTACCGAAAATGCCAAATACGATGTCAAAATTATGTATTCGTATTGAAATTTTGAGAGTTTGGTATGTTTTCGGAATGAAGACGGCCTCCTAAGCATGTTTTTTTTTTTGTTTTTTTTTTTTTTTAAACATAGAATGAAAAAAAAGCCATAATTACCAATGGAATTTTCGCATTTTTTCTATGTCAATTTTGACATTAAAATATTTGGGGGCGTTCCCTTTCCTTATTTCTTCTTTACCTGACTCTGTATATTCAGATACTACTCTCTCGACTCTGCACAAAACAGATAAATGTGCTTTTTGTCTTTAATTTCATTAATTATGGAAATATGAAACAGTTACAGTCATTTTTGGATCAAAAGCACTTTTAAGCCAGGTCAAGGTCAAGGTGGGAAACTTTTAGCTCTCGGAATGATGTATTGCAGTGCGAATTTGTTAGTGCTGAAACAGACAGCATTAGTATACATTCTATCGCGCGTCTCATTCACACGCGTTTTATTCTCATATTTTTATTTTAAATCGACCAAAGAATTCATTTATAATACGTATGTCTCATATTTTAAATGTTGTGGTACCAAACTTTCTGAAAATATTACTGAATATTATTAATATTTAACGGCTAAATTTCTTTTTAATGAGGATGGTTCGATAATGATTCGATTTTACTAAAATCTGACAATTTACCATAGTTATTGGACTCTTTGTTTCTCTTTTTGTTTAATTTTGCCATGTGTTTATTCTGAAAAAATGAATACTTTTGGGTTGGAGGGGCTTATTGATAATTACTAATTTCTGTACTTAAAGTGTCCATTTAACCCATTAAAACATACATTACATATCCGCAACATTAGGTTGCAATTTTTTTTAACCAATTTACTATCATATATTGAATTTTTATTTAAAAAAATGTTAGTTGAATCGAGTTAAAAATTATTAGAAATATGCATGAAGTAGTACGGAATTTTTTTTTTTTTTTTTTTTTTTTTTTTTTTTTTTTCTTTTGAGGGGGGAGGGAATTTTGGATTACACTCATCGACACATCAAAAAGAATGAAATACTCTGCCAGATATATGGTCAAATATGTGGAGTAAATCAAGTTTCATTCCAAGATAAAATAGTCAGCAAAATAGCATAAAATAGAGCGCCAATCTGAAATAAAAATCTAAAATGCACTCTGCGATGAAATAAAATGCTTTAAGTAAACGAAGATGATAGGCTGGTAAAAATCTAAAGTATGTCAAATATTAAATCATTTTAATATAATTTTATGAACTTGCAGTATTAAAATATAAATTTAAATAACTAATTTGAAAGATATTTCTGAAAGTTTACTACTTATATATCTCGTTAGTCATTAGTGTTTTAAAAATTGGACCATTTAATATGTAAATTTCCTATTTTTATTTGTATTTATTAAACGCTAAATTGTCTTTCACGCGAAAATCTATGTAATTTCTTTCAATTACGTATGTATATTTACATTTATTATTGTTGCGTAATCTTAAAATATTATTTTAAATAATTAAATAAATATTATTTTAATAATTCTTATATAGGTTTATACAATGCACCTGTGAATTATAGTACGAAATTTATTATAAGAAGATAGAAATTTCTATTTTTCAATTATTTTGAAAAAAAAAAACAGTTCCACGAGGAAAATATTTAAGAAAATTGTTTTCTGCAGTAAAGACACAGTTTTATTAAGCGTAATTTTATCGTATTCGGGATGTCTTTAAGAATATCCAGGTCTTGAAGTTTGAACTCGATAAAAATATAAAAAGACGCAGCACCACAGCCTCCTCGCACCTCCCCCCCCAAAAAAATACAGCCGGAATTTCTTTTTTCTCGAGTAGTAAACGACTGGCTCATATCGTGTGAGTAATCTTTCTATTGAATCTATTATGTATCACCTAATTTAGCAGCTTATCGCTTATTTGGCGAGTTAGATAGTCATTACAAATAATATATCTAAGCAATCGCTGCGAAATAAGAAGAAGCAAGACTGGTTTATGATTCCAGAGGGAGGAAAACTATCATTGCTTTAACCCGTTCGCGACGGCGCGCGCATTTCGAAGTGCGCATCTGAGGACGGAGCGGGGAAATTCGATTCCATCTTTAGGGCTGAAGGATTTTGCATAGCTAAGTCGAACTCTTGTAATGTGTTTTTTAAAAATTGTCAAAAATTCATTTTTTCATGAAAACTTTTGAAATTTACATGTATGGAGTAGGTTGTTATGTGTATTCACACAAAAGATGAGTTATTTTCTCCAATATTTTTTATATAAAAAATGACTTTTTAAATGTATTTAATGCACATTTTAACTAATTATTTAGCCCGCAAAATTGTACAATATGATCACAGAGCACTTGTGTAATTTTAATATAGCAGAAAAAAGACATTTAAAACTTATTAAAAATTTAGGTTCTGTTAAAAAGAAATCCAAATAAATTTTAGCTTTATTTTATTTTTAAATTGCAATTCCTTGTATTACAGATTTTGTATTATGCTTATGATGATGAATACGAATTTATAAAGCACAAGTGTAAAAAAAAAAAAAAAAAAAAAAAAAAAAAAAAAAAAAAAAAAAAAAAAAAATTAATAGCGAAAAACACAACTTCTGGCGTATAACCTCGCCCTCGACGTTGCACACTGAAGGAAAAAGGGGTGGGGAAGCGAATAAAGAGAGACACAATCAAAATATTACATTCATTAATAAATGATAAATTCGTTAATGATACAATAAAATATCAATTTAAAAACCCTGCTAAATATGGGTAAAATTGAAAATATAAACGCTAAATGAAGCTTTTCATTTCAAGCAAATATATAAACATTGAGTAGTACCACAGCCAAACTTATAAGTAAAAGGAAAAATCAAGATTAACCGTGGAAGCTGACAGGGAATATTAACAAATATACCGTATTAATTATGAATGATACTAGAAATATTTAACTCAGAAACGTGGATGTTAAGCGAAAACGCTAAGGAACTTTTATTTTGAACAATTAAAAAAATAATAATAATAAAGAAAGAAAGAAAGAAGCCCAAATTCAGTTACACCGTTTTTACCAATTTGGGAATATAATATAATTTAAATATTATGTATAATTTGCTTAATAAATATTTCTGATAAATATTGTTTATTAGTTCAATAACTGAGAAATCAAAATTCTAAAAAAATGCAAAATCAATAGCGAAAAACACAACTTATGGCGTATAACCCCGCCCTCTACGATGCACACTGAGGGAAAAGGGAGGGGAGCGAAAAAAAAGAGAAAGACACAGAGTGAAAACACCAAAATATTACATGAATTACTAAATGACAAACTCGTTAATGATACAAGAAAAAATTAATATAAAACCCAGATAAATGTGAGTAAAATTGAAAATGTAAACAATATATGAAACTTTTCATTTCAATTAAATTTGTAAACATCGTGTAGTACCACGTCCAAACTTATAAGTAAGGGCAGAAATCGAGTTTGAGGTTGGTAGCTGACAGGTAATAGGTATACCATATTTATTATTACTGATAAAAGAAATATTTAACTGAAAATCACACTCAGAATCGTGGGCAGTAAGTGAAAACGCTAAAGAAGCCTTGTAATTTCAACAATTGAAAAAATCAACCCAAATTCAACAATACGTTCTTCAGCCATTTTGGGATCCGTGATAGAAGAAAAACTAGATCATATTGATCCCCTAAATTTAAATTGCCCTTCCCAAAAAATTGATTCTATTTGCTATATACGACATGAACACCCGTTACAGGCATTCAGTGTCTTTTTGAAAGTTTCAACATTTCAACCGGTCGTTTAAAACACCAATTTTTTTCAATTTAAAATTACTACAAATTTTTTCCGCGCTGAATATATTTATTTTATAGCTCTAATAATAGAGAACTTCTGTTCGGAAAAAGTTATTCAATTCATAAGTGAATGAATCGTATTAAAGAAACTGAAAGCGAAATTTTAAAAAAATATTTGTTGTTTACACAAATTACCAAATTATTTTCGCTCTTTTATTTAAGACTATTTATAGCCATAAAAAAGGTATTGCAGGAATATAAAAATATGCAGTTTATTTGACTTTTATTATTTTTTCACATATTATAAATATTATATTTCATTATCAATCACATTTTGTTAGAAAGTATGGTTCATTAATTTTCGCATTCAGAAAAGGCAATAAAGGCGTGAAATACAAGTGTCAATAATTTAGACTGAACTTTATTATTTTACAATAAACGGTTTTTGGATGAAAGCAAAAGTCATTTATCATGATATCCATCAACAATAATGTAGTTTTAAAAGAGGGAAATTTACCTCTGATTTTGAGGGCTATCTATTTTCTAACCAATTACATCTTTCCATATGCGATCTTATGTGCGAAAAAATAAATTTGTTGTAATATTTATGGAGTGAAAAAAATGTTTACGCTAATATCAGTCACATGCCAACATGTGACTGATAATGCGCCCACATTTGAAAAATTCACTATTATCCGCAGGATTTTTTTATGGAAAAAAATTTTAAATTTTTTCCGCCAATAAATTTCGCCTCTTTTACAAAAAACTTTGCTAATGACCTATCATTCATAAGTTACATTTTACATATATATTTTTAAAACGTTTCAAAAATGTACGTTTATTGAAAACTAATTTTCAAAAATAATATGAAATGTGACGATAAAAAATATGTATTTCTAGAAGCTTTAAATATTCAATATTAGAATAAAAACTTATTTTGCCAAGCAGTGTTTGCAAAAAGACTGCAATAGACAGCCTGCAATGCAATCTGTTTTGAAAGGATAAAATGGTTTAACATTGGAGGTTCTAAATTTTAAACCCTCAATAATGCTTCTAATACAGTTACCCGAATCACTTCCCGTTTAATTTCTTAACATGACTTTACCGAAAATGCCAAATACGATGTCAAAATTATGTATTCGTATTGAAATTTTGAGAGTTTGGTATGTTTTCGGAATGAAGACGGCCTCCTAAGCATGTTTTTTTTTTGTTTTTTTTTTAAACATAGAATGAAAAAAAAGCCATAATTACCAATGGAATTTTCGCATTTTTTCTATGTCAATTTTGACATTAAAATATTTGGGGACGTTCCCTTTCCTTATTTCTTCTTTACCTGACTCTGTATATTCAGATACTACTCTCTCGACTCTGCACAAAACAGATAAATGTGCTTTTTGTCTTTAATTTCATTAATTATGGAAATATGAAACAGTTACAGTCATTTTTGGATCAAAAGCACTTTTAAGCCAGGTCAAGGTCAAGGTGGGAAACTTTTAGCTCTCGGAATGATGTATTGCAGTGCGAATTTGTTAGTGCTGAAACAGACAGCATTAGTATACATTCTATCGCGCGTCTCATTCACACGCGTTTTATTCTCATATTTTTATTTTAAATCGACCAAAGAATTCATTTATAATACGTATGTCTCATATTTTAAATGTTGTGGTACCAAACTTTCTGAAAATATTACTGAATATTATTAATATTTAACGGCTAAATTTCTTTTTAATGAGGATGGTTCGATAATGATTCGATTTTACTAAAATCTGACAATTTACCATAGTTATTGGACTCTTTGTTTCTCTTTTTGTTTAATTTTGCCATGTGTTTATTCTGAAAAAATGAATACTTTTGGGTTGGAGGGGCTTATTGATAATTACTAATTTCTGTACTTAAAGTGTCCATTTAACCCATTAAAACATACATTACATATCCGCAACATTAGGTTGCAATTTTTTTTAACCAATTTACTATCATATATTGAATTTTTATTTAAAAAAATGTTAGTTGAATCGAGTTAAAAATTATTAGAAATATGCATGAAGTAGTGCGGATTTTTTTTTTTCTTTTGAGGGGGGAGGGAATTTTGGATTACACTCATCGACACATCAAAAGGAATGAAATACTCTGCCAGATATATGGTCAAATATGTGGAGTAAATCAAGTTTCATTCCAAGATAAAATAGTCAGCAAAATAGCATAAAATAGAGCGCCAATCTGAAATAAAAATCTAAAATGCACTCTGCGATGAAATAAAATGCTTTAAGTAAACGAAGATGATAGGCTGGTAAAAATCTAAAGTATGTCAAATATTAAATCATTTTAATATAATTTTATGAACTTGCAGTATTAAAATACAAATTTAAATAACCAATTTGAAAGATATTTCTGAAAGTTTACTACTTATATATCTCGTTAGTCATTAGTGTTTTAAAAATTGGACCATTTAATATGTAAATTTCCTATTTTTATTTGTATTTATTAAACGCTAAATTGTCTTTCACGCGAAAATCTATGTAATTTCTTTCAATTACGTATGTATATTTACATTTATTATTGTTGCGTAATCTTAAAATATTATTTTAAATAATTAAATAAATATTATTTTAATAATTCTTATATAGGTTTATACAATGCACCTGTGAATTATAGTACGAAATTTATTATAAGAAGATAGAAATTTCTATTTTTCAATTATTTTGAAAAAAAAAAAACAGTTCCACGAGGAAAATATTTAAGACAATTGTTTTCTGCAGTAAAGACACAGTTTTATTAAGCGTAATTTTATCGTATTCGGGATGTCTTTAAAAATATCGAGGTTCTGAAGTTTGAACTCGATAAGAATATAAAAAGGCTTAGCATCACCGCCTCCTCGCACTCCCTCCCCCCAAAACAGCCGGAATTTCTTTTTTCTCGAGTAGTAAACGACTGGTTCATACCGTGAGAGTAATCTTTCTATTGAATCTATATGTATCATCTAATTTAGCAGCTTATCGCTTATTTGGCGAGTTAGATAGTCATTACAAATAATATATCTAAGCGTCCGCTGCGAAATAAGTAGAAGCAAGACTGGTTTATGATTCCACAGGGAGGAAAACTATCATTGTTTTAACCCGTTCGTGACGGCGCGCGCATTTCGAAGTGCGCATCTGAGGACGGAGCGGGGAAATTCGATTTCATTTTTAGGGCCGAAGGATTTTGCGTAGCTAAGTCTAACTCTTGTAATGTGTTCTTTAAAAAATTGTAAAAAATTCATTTTTTCATGAAAACTTTTGAAATTTACATGCATGGAGTAGGTTGTTATTATGTGTATTCATACAAAAGATGAGTTATTTTCTCCGATATTTTTTATATAAAAAATGAGTTTTTAAATGTATTTAATGCACATTTTAACTAATTATTTAGCCCGCAAATAGTACAATATGATCACAGAGCACTTGTGTAATTTTAATATAGCAGAAAAAAAGACATTTAAAACATTTAAAAATTTGTGTTCTGTTAAAAAGAAATCCAAATAAATTTTATCTTTTATTTTTAAATTGCAATTACTTGTATTACAGATTTTGTATTATGCTTATGATGATGAATACAAATTTATAAAGCACAAGTGTAAAAAAAAAAAAAAAAAAAAAAAAAAAAAAAAAAAAAAAAAACATTTTAATGTCTAAGATTTAATTTTCGATTTAATTTGAAAAAAAAAATGCTCGTTTCTAGGGTATTTGTATTATCATAATATTTCAATTTTGCTTTTATTTTTTAATATTCAATTCGTTTACCTTATTTGTTGTAAAAATATATCATTAAAAGTAGTACCCGCTAAATGAAATTTATTAATTAATGTCCTTTCTCGGACTTCAAAAAATGTAGAAAATAAACATATTTCTTTTTAATTTGGTTTGAAAATTACATTTTTGTTTATATATTTTATTTTTCACATTTGTTATTTATTTATTATTAGAATAAAATGACAAACGTGAAAAAACATATCAACATAAACGCAATTTTCAAAACAAATTAAAAACAAATAAGTTTATTTCCTGAATTTTTTAAGCTCGAGAAGGGACATTATTAATATAGTTCATTATTATTAATACATTTTATTTTATTATTAATACATTTCATTCAGCTAGTTCTACAATTAATGTTAATTATTTGCATCAAATAAGCCATGTCAATTGAAAAATAATTTTTTTTATAAATCAATCAATATGATAATATATATATATATATATATATATATATATATATATATATATGTGAAATATTATAATACAATTTATCCTTATGGTCTTAATAGTGAGGTTTTTAAAAGATCTGTTAAAGTTTTTTCATCTATAAATGATACTACAAATTATTCTCCCATTTATCATAGTTGAAATCATCTTATAAATCCTAAAACAACACGTAACAAAAGAGGAAAAGGTTCATCTTCTAGTATTACTCCTAAAAACATTATAATTCAACAAAATAATAATCTGCATCGTAATTATTTAAAAAATTACAATTGGTTTCTAATACGTAAATAAATTTTTGGAATAAAAAAGAAACATATAGTACAATATTTAAATATTTTTCTCAGTAAAACTTACTCTAAACATTTTTCAGATGTTTTTTATGATCTCATTATGACTCGTGTCAACCTTTACAATATAAATTTACTAAAAAAACCTAAAAATTTACAAACTAATACTCAAATGGTAATTACTTTTTCTAATCCAATATTTAACCCATTAGTGCCTGAATTATTTTCATCGTTAAAAATCAAATTTTGCATTTTCCCACCACTTTTAAAGCAAGAATAACTTTTATCTTTATTCATCGAGGGCTTTGTATCGAAAAAGAAAGTATTTATTTATCCTCCTTTTTTACTGGTGTGAAATGCGCTTACTTGAATTTTTTAAAACTGTCCCAAAAATGGGACGCTAGGCACTAATGGGTTAATAAAATCAATATTAATTCCATATTAAATGATAAAAACTGTCAATTTCCTATTAATAATATTCATATATCTAAAACCTTTAAGTATCCCATATCTATCGGTAGAACGATTTTTAACTATAATTCTTTCTCTAAATCTTCTTTTGATGCTAGTACATTATTCATATATCTAAAACCTTTAAGTATCCCATATCTATCGGTAGAACGATTTTTAACTATAATTCTTTCTCTAAATCTTCTTTTGATGCTAGTACATTACCTTACTAACTTTAAATATCCTTATCTAGTCCTTATACCCAAATTTCATAAGCATCCTGTTAAATTCAGAACTGTTACAATTGGTTGCAATACTTACAATAATGCTGCTAATAATCTTCTATTAGTAATACTTAATCAAATATATAATATTACAAAAAAAAAGTGATAATACACATTGCATAAAAAATAGTTATGAACTGGTCCATATTATGAAAAATCTTAAATGTATAAAAAATATCACTACTTATGATTTTAAGGATTTATTTAATAATATCGATTTATCGGATTTACATAATATCATAAATGAGCTTTTTAAAAAATATCAACACAAGTTGGATATATCACATAATATCGATTCTGATTATTTTCATACCTTAACCAATTTCATTATCTATAATAATTTTATCATGCATGAAACAATATATATATTCAAAATGTTGGTATACCACAAGGTGGTAGTACATCTAGTGTATTATCTGACTTATACTTATATTACTATGAACGTCGTTATTTAAATAATAAAATACATTTATATCGATATATAGATGATGTAATTTTAATTGATACTGATAACACCTGTATATCTCAATTCCCTGTTGATTATCCTTCTAATCTAGAACTTTCAAAAAACCTACTTTTTAATACTACAATCAATTTCTTAGATATTAAAATTATATTAAAAGAGAACAAATTTATAACTGATATTTATGACAAAAGGAAAGAATTTAATTTTAAAGTTAATACCTTTACTAATTTTAAATCATGTCTTCATAATTCTGTATATCGTAATATAATACTTAACCATTTATATAGAATAAAATGTCTATGTTCTTCCCATTTAATTAATACTAATATTAAAAAGCTTGTATATGATGCAATAAATAATGGATATCCTAAAAAATTCATATATTCTTTAATTTATAATTAGATACTACATGATCTTATAATTAATTCTTTGCGTAAAAAATGTATAAAAAATTTATAAAACATAAAAATAATAATAAAAAATTAAAAATGTTAAAAAGTAATAAAAATATATATATATAGGTTGGTTGGGTGGGTAGATGTTAGAGTACGGAAGAGGGTGGTGTTGTCTGGATAAAAACGCAAAAATTAATTATTTAAATAAAAAAAAATTATACATATATATATATAATTGAGAGTGGGTTATTCATTTTAACATAATTTTTAACCTGTTTAATTGACACCAATATATGGATATTTGTCTAGTTATATCTATAGTTAAATAGCTATATTTTAATTATCAAATTAATTTTAATGTTATTGATATAATTTTTGGTATTATTATTAATAATATCATTACTATTATTATTTTTTTTTTTTTAATTTTTACTTATTTTTATTTTATTTTATTTTATTTTATTATTTTTTTAATTCTTATTTTTTAATTTTAATTTAATTTAATTTTATTTTATTTTATTTTATTTTATTTTTTAATTTTTATTATCCTATATTAAGATAATGAGTTTTTACCATGTAAAGTCACAATAAATGTTACTGATTAAAGTAACAAAATGGTATTTTAAGTTATATGTTAATATGAATGTTATCTCTTAATTCTAATTTTAATTATTTTATTAATTTAATTTTATGTTAATATCGATTATTAATTATTTTCCCCGGTTCAATTATATTTCCATTCAGCTTTATCTTTTTTGTTTGTTATGGATAACTATTATTTTTACTTACTTTCAAATCCTTTTTTGTAAAATATCTTTGTTCCTTGTTTAATAATTTGGTTTTTGTGTGCTGGTAGCCCCAAATACGTATTATTTTGCTATTTCATGGCTAATACGTGGATGAAACCGCACACTTCATTTGTAGTTCCAGAGCATTTGGGGCCTGATGATTCTGCTTTTGGAGCTACAAATTCTATTTGCATTCATTATATTTATTTATTTTTTCAAAT
Source organism: Maratus speculifer (assembly GCA_964019185.1). Classification (NCBI taxonomy): domain Eukaryota; kingdom Metazoa; phylum Arthropoda; class Arachnida; order Araneae; family Salticidae; genus Maratus; species Maratus speculifer. The sequence continues at coordinate 359,746,268 of OZ025296.1, forward strand.
TTACTCGTTACACTATTTTTTTATTTTATTATAATTCAATTCAATTCTAATTCTTCGTTTTGGTTTATTGTTTTATAAATAAAATCCATTGGTGAATCTTGTCTACTTTTGATGGTATTATATAATATATATATATATTATGTACCCTAATATATATATATACCCTAAAAACTTACATTCCTTTCAAATTAAATTTAAATAAATCTCAGATATTTTAACTTTTTTTTATCTTAATTTTGAATTTTGTAATTTGAAAAAACTGGGAAATGTTGATATTTATTTTATTTTATTTAAAATGTAATTTAATATCTGAAGCTTAGTTGATTATTTACTTGGCAATAAAATTTTTAAATTTCATTTGAAAATAATAATGTCGTAAATTGTTCAATTATTTATTTATTATTAGAATAAAATAACAAATGTGAAAAATTATAAACAAAAACGTAATTTTCAGGCCACGTAAAAATAAAAAAATATTTTTTTTTTCGTACATTTTTTATTCCCGAGAAGGGACATTATCAATATATTTCATTATTATTAACGCATTTTATTTTATTATCAATATATTTACAACAAGATTTAACTGATATTACCACTGTCTAACACTTTTGCGCTTTATTACACTAAATTCTTTCAGGAAAGTAACCTTTATTTTACATTTAAAAAGTGAAATATATATTTAAAACAAAAGAATCGCAAAGGATGCATAAATAATTAAGGAAATATGTATTACTAGCCACCCTTGACGACCAGTTTGGTCTCCCTTAAATGCATACTAACCATTAAATCACATTGCTTTTATTCATAATTTATTTTAATTGCTCAATTTTTTTCCAAATTAGAAGATACTGTCTGTGCTAAAGAATTAGAATGAAGAAAGAATCTGTGCTAAAGAATTAGGCACAGATGTCATATACGCACCACATCGACGCAACTGCAACAAAAAGGCAAATATATGCCTCACGTGATAACCGGCTATTGTATCAGTTCTTTAATAAATTGTTTATTTACTTTTATTTTCTTTTTGAAAATGATTTAAATTCCTTCGTTCTATAGTTACTAATTAAACTTTTTTATTTATTAATATTTCCTTTTTAAAATAATAGAAAAGAGTTAAAAAATCTATATGTAACTAATACTAATATGTACTTCGCATCATCCACATGAAAAATCTTTTGTCTGAGCAAAGATTTTTCCTAGTTTCATTAGTAAATTTAACCAATCGGCCAGACGCCAATCAGTATCCTTCACTTTGCCTCAAAGCCTATAAACGGAAAAGCAGAAGATAGTCTAATTAAATATATATAAATTTTCATTATATTTTTTTCTGTCTTAAAAGTATTTTTAAAATTCACCTTTTCAACAATTAAGTTTATCCTTAAATATACACTTCAAATGCATTTCAATACTCAATTGAAAGTTTATTATGTTAAAGAAAACAAAATAAACTGCATATTTAATTAAAATTTTAAAAAAATGTTTAAATTTTTTTGAAAATTTTAAAATTATTAAATTTGTTTAAATATTGATATATCTGCTGAAGAGGCGGAGCTGAAGAGGCATTGAGACATTGTACCAATTGCAACAATGTTTTAAATTTTCTTCTGCATCATATAAATATCAATTTACATTAAAATAGTTATTTTTTAAATTGTTGAGAAATTACATATTTTTTACAGTGAGTTGTAAAATTTTCAATAACATTTATTTAGAAAAAGTTTTTTTGTGTTTTAACAAATAAAACTGAAAATAAAATTGTTCTTCTATTGGCAAAACTAACTGAGTTATTATACTTATGAATTTTCAACAGGGAAAAACGCGTTTTTAGTGCAAGAAAACGCTAATAATGCGTGAAATGCAAAGTTTAGCAACTAAGTTTTTGATTCGCGAAAATTAAATTTTTAACCCCAAGTTGATTTTAAAGGCATAGGTTTATCTGAACTTAAACAGTGTCTATATTTATGTATCAACATTATTCAAGATACTTTAATTAAAGGCCCTCTAATTAAGATGTCTATTGACACCATAAAGTTAACAGGTTGTTGAAACCACAAGCGTCTGGGGAGAGAACGGCTGCTAATGGTACGACTTAGAAAATTTCGGCTTCTGATTAACTCGTTTCTGCGCGTGCGTCAGCAGAGGCGAAAAGGGGAAAAGGTTGTAATTTCTTCCTTCCAGTATACCGTACTGAGAAATGGATTTTCCCTTTTCGTCGTGGATTTGTTTATGGAGTGTTTCAGAAAGAACCAAGTACATTTCTAAGCGTATAATGCGATTTATGCTTTATATGATATAAACTCATAATCAAACTATTTAGTTGAAACATTTTTATTTATTCGAAATTATTTAAATCAATGCAAAAGTTTCAAACGGTTTTAAAAGTCCATCTGTTAAACAAATTACAAATAAAAACAGTGCTAAACATAAACAAGATTGGAATACAAATATTAAACAGTTATTTGTGCTTTTTTTAATTTTCTTTATTTACATAGCTCTTTTGAATTATTATTAAATTCAAATTTTTCAGTGTTATAAATGACCGAATCTGTAAATAAATAAATATGCGTGTTGAGCTATTTATAACTTATATAGAGAATTTAAATGTTTTAAAAAAATGATATTTTTCCATTAAAATCAATTAAGTAATAAAACGTTGCCAGTAATCAGAAATTATGTATATAAATGATTCATAAGTTATTACTCTTTTACACAAATGATAAATAAAAACAATACTAAACATAAACAAGATTGGAAGACAAATAGTAAACAGTTTTTTGTGTTTATTATTATTATTATTATTATTATTATTATTATTATTATTATTATTATTATTATTATTATTATTATTATTATTATTATTATTATTATTATTATTATTATTTTGCTTTATTTATGTAGCTTTTTTTAATTATTATTAAATTTAAAATTTTCACTGTTATAAATGACTGAATTTGTAAATAATAATAATAATAATAAATGTGTTGAGCTATTAATAACTTATCTAGAGTTAAATGTTTTAAAAAAAGAGGTATTTTCCATTGACATCAATTAAGTAATAAAACGTTACCAGCAATAGAAATAAAAGCGGTTCTGTGGTTAAACCTCTTCTCAAAATTTCTAAAAACTGATAAAATTTATACAAAATTCATTGTGATAAAATTAAAATATGATGTGTAAAAACAAGGGTGAAAAAAATCTTAGCAAATGCAAAATGTTTACCATTCATCTGTTGCAAGTACTCATAATAAAAACCTCTTTTTCAATATAAAATTAAAGAAAAAATGAGAAGCGAAAGTACCAAAATAACACATTTTTATTACTCCTTGTGTTTTGTTTTTTTCAAAATTTTAAAAGGTTTTTATTTATGAACCTTTTAACACCTAAATGCTTAATTTATAATTGTCGTATGTACTTTTTATTATGTTGGTCTTATATGTCGCATATTTACTAAGTGTTACTTTATGGGCATTGAAATACTATAAAATTGTTCACTTTAGGAATAATAATCACTAAATCTCCCAGATGAGATTCTGGCTCCACCACTGAGTCAGACAAAATTTATTGGATAATTTAATTGAATTTTAGGTGATTTCTTTCTATTATGATAACTAGTTCACATTTACTTCTTTTTAAATGATATAGTTTTAGAGGATATTAAGAAGAAATTTCTTCGCTAAATTAATCTGTATGAAAGGATCATATAAGGCCATAAAAATCAACAAAAACAAAAATGCCTGTTACTAATACAAATTTACATATATATATTTTCTTATCTATGAAAGATTTATCTGTAATTTTTTTGTTTGAATGGATAATTAATGTCTTTAAAAATCTAGATTGATGTTTTAATTGTAATGTAACTATTAAAGCATATTTTAATCAGAGCCGTAACTAAGGAGGGCTCAACCAGCGGCGTGCAAAGAGAAAATTGCGCACGGGGCGAAGTTTCAATTTAGTGCTCCACCCTTCCCCATCAACATTTCTCTCTGTGACAGCTGTCACAAAATTGAAAAGTGTAAAAACCCAAATAAATTCTATCTAAAAAAAAAAAAAAAAAAAAAAAAAAAAAAAAATAAGAAGGAGCAGTAGCAGTAATAAAAATGTGTTATTTTGGTACTATTGCTTCTCATTTTTTTCTTTAATTTTATGTTGAAATAGAGGTTTTTATTATGAGGACCTGCAACAGATGAATGGTAAACATTTTGTACTTGCTAAGATTTTTTTCACCCTTGTTTTTACACATCATATTTTAATTTTATCACAATGAATTTTGTATAAATTTAATCACTTTTTAGAAATTTTGAGAAGGGCTTTAACCACAGTACCGCCTTTCTTTCTGATTTCTCGTAACGTTTTATTATTTAATTGATGTTATTTGAAAAATACCTCTTTTTTAAAAACATTTAATTCTAGATAAGTTATCAATAGCTCAACACAAACATTAAATCTTTTTTTTATTTTTTACAAATTTAGTCATTTGTAACACTGACAATTTTAAATTTAATAATTCAAAAGAGCTACATAAATAAAGCAAATTAATAAAACTGTTTACTATTTGTCTTCCAATTTTGTGAATGTTTAGCATTGTTTTTATTTATCATTTGTATAAAAGAGCAATAACTATATGAATCATATATATAATTTCTGATCAATGGTAACGTTTTATTACTTAATTGATGTTAATGGAAAAATATTTTTAAAACACTTAAATTCTCTAAATAAGTTATAAATGTTCAACACACATATATAAATACTTTTATAAATACATCCAAATTTATTGAGACAATACCATTAAATAAACCAATTTTATTTATTTATTTACTTTTACCGATTCGGTCATTTATAACACTGAAATTTTTTAATTTAATAATAATTCAAAAGAGGTATGTAAATAAAGCAAATAAAAAAAAGTAATTTGGTTAGTATTAATTAAAAATTTAAAAAAAATTAAATTCTAATCTTGTTTATGTTTAGCATTGTTTTTATTTGTAATTTGTTTCAAAGATAAATTTTTAAAAACGTTTGAAATTTTTGCATTGCTTTAAATAATTTCGAATAAATAAAAAAGTTTCAATTAAATAGTTTGATTATGAGTTTATATCATATGAAGCTTAAAGTTTAAATCACATTATACGCTTAGAAATGTACTTGGTTCTTTCTAAAACACTCCATAAACAAATCTACAACGAAAAGGGAAAATCCATTTCTCAGTACGGTAAACTGGAAGGAAGAAATTACAACCCTTTTCCCTTTTCGCCTCTGCTGACGCACGCGCAGAAACGAGTTAATCAGAAGCCGAAATTTTCTAAGTCGTACCATTAGCAGCCGTTCTTTCCCCAGACGCTTGTTCGTGTCAATATATATAAAGACTCAACTTTTAGTTAGGGAATTGAGTTACTCCTGGTCCACAGGTTTCAACAACCTGTTAACTTTATGGTGTCAATAGACATCTTAATTAGAGGGCCTTTAATTAAAGTATCTTGAATAATTTTGATACATAAGTATAGACACTGTTTAAGTTCAGATAAACCTATGCCTTTAAAATCAACTTGGGGTTAAAAATTTAATTTTCGCGAATCAAAAACTTAGTTGCGAAACTTTGCATTTCACGCATTATTAGCGTTTTCTTGCACTAAAAACGCGTTTTTCCTTGTTGATTAAGTATAATAGCTCAGTAAGTTATGCCAATAGAAGAACAATTTTATTTTCTGTTTTATTTGTTAAAACACATAAAAACTTTTTCTAAATAAATGTTATTTAAAAATTTTTATAACTTACTGAACACTGTAAAAAATATGTAATTTCTTAATAATTTAAAAAATAACTATTTTAATGTAAATTGATATTTATATGATGTAGAAGAAAATTTAAAACATTTTTGCATTTGGTACAAGGTCTCAATGCCTCTTCAGCAGATATATCAATATTTAAATAAATTTTAAAATTTTCAAAAAAATAAAAAAATTAAACATTTTTTTTTAAATTTTATTAAATATGCAGTTTATTTTGTTTTCTTTAACATAATAAACTTTCAATTAAGTATTGAAATGCATTTGAAGCGTATATTTAAAAATAAACTTAATTGTTGAAAAGGTGAATTTTTAAAAATACTTTTAAGACAGAAAAATATATAATGAAAATTTATATATATTTAATTAGACTATCATCTGCTTTTCCGTTCATAGGCTTTGAGGCAAAATGAAGGATACGGATTGGCGTCTGGCAGATTGGTTAAATTTACTAATGAAACTAGGAAAATTTTTTGCTCAGACAAAAGATTTTTCATGTGGATGATACGAAGTACATATTAGTATTAGTTACATATAGATTTTTTAACTCTTTTCTATTATTTTAAAAAGGAAATATTAATAAATAAAAAAGTTTAATTAGTAATTATAGAACGAAGGAATTTAAATCATTTTTAAAAATAAAATAAAAGTAAATAAACAATTTATTAAAGAACTGATACAATAGCCGGTTATCACGTGAGGCATATATTTGCCTTTTTGTTGCAGTTGCGTCGATGTGGTACGCATATGACATGTGTGCCTAATTCTTTAGCACAGATTCTTTCTTCATTCTAATTTTTTAGCACAAACAGTATCTTCTAATTTGGAAAAAAATTGAGCAATTAAAATAAATTATGAATAAAAGCAATGTGATTTAATGGTTAGCATGCATTTAAGGGAGACCAAACTGGACGTCAAGGGTGGCTATTAATACATATTTCCTTAATTATTTATGCATCGTTTGCGATTCTTTTATTTTAAATATATATTTCACTTTTTAAATATAAAATAAAGGTTACTTTCCTGAAAGAATTCAGTGTAATAAAGCGCAAAAGTATTAGACAGTGGTAATATCAGTTAAATCTTGTCGTAAATATATTATTAATAAAATAAAATGCATTAATAATAATGAAAAATATTAATAATGTCCCTTTTCGGGATTCAAAAATGTACGAAAAAAATTGATTTTTTTATTTTTACGTGGCCTGAAAATTACGTTTTTGTTTATAATTTTTCACATTTGTTATTTTATTCTAATAATAAATAATTAAACAATTTACGACATTATTATTTTCAAATGAAATTTAAAAATTTTATTGCCAAGTAAATAATCAACTAAGCTTCAGATATTAAATTACATTTTAAATAAAATAAAATAAATATCAACATTTCCCAGTTGTTTCAAATTACAAAATTCAAAATTAAGATAAAAAAAAGTTAAAATATCTGAGATTTATTTAAATTTAATTTGAAAGGAATGTAAGTTTTTAGGGTATATATATATATATATATATATAGGGTATATAATATATATATATATATATATATATATTATCATATTGATTGATTTATAAAAAAAAATTATTTTTCAATTGACATGGCTTATTTGATGCAAATAATTAACATTAATTGTAGAACTAGCTGAATGAAATGTATTAATAATAAAATAAAATGTATTATTAATAATGAACTATATTAATAATGTCCCTTCTCGAGCTTAAAAAATTCAAGAAATAAACTTATTTGTTTTTAATTTGTTTTGAAAATTGCGTTTTTGTTGATATGTTTTTTCACGTTTGTCATTTTATTCTAATAATAAATAAATAACAAATGTGAAAAATAAAATATATAAACAAAAATGTAATTTTCAAACCAAATTAAAAAGAAATATGTTTATTTTCTACATTTTTTGAAGTCCGAGAAAGGACATTAATTAATAAATTTCATTTAGTGGGTACTACTTTTAATGATATATTTTTGTAACAAATAAGGTAAACGAAATGAATATTAAAAAATAAAAGCAAAATTCAAGTATTATGATAATACAAAGACCCTAGAAACGAGCATTTTTTTTCCCCAATTAAATCGAAAATTAAATCTTAGACATTAAAATGTTTTTTTTTTTTTTTTTTTTCACTTGTGCTTTATAAATTTGTATTCATCATCATAAGCATAATACAAAATCTGTAATACAAGTAATTGCAATTTAAAAATAAAATAAAGCTAAATTTTATTTGGATTTCTTTTTAACAGAACACAAATTTTTAATAAGTTTTAAATGTCTTTTTTTCTGCTATATTAAAATTACACAAGTGCTCTGTGATCATATTGTACAATTTTGCGGGCTAAATAATTAGTTAAAAAGTGGATTAAATACATTTAAAAAGTCATTTTTTATGTAAAAAATATTGGAGAAAATAACTCCTCTTTTGTGTGAATACACTTAATAACAACCTACTCCATACATGTAAATTTCAAAAGTTTTCATGAAAAAATGAATTTTTTACAATTTTTTAAATAACACATTACAAGAGTTAGACTTAGCTACGCAAAATCCTTCGGCTCTAAAAATGAAATCGAATTTTCTCGCTCCTTCCTCAGATGCGCACTTCGAAATTCGCGCGTCGTCGCGAACGGGTCAAAGCAATGATAGTTTTCCTCCCTCTGGAATCATAAATCAGTCTTGCTTCTTCTTATTTCGCAGGGGGATTATCGAACTCCCACAAAAAGGGGGAGAAAATGCTCATCTCCGCATTTTTCATACTATGCAACTCCGCAATGGGGGTTTAGTTGATATCGCTGAGACCGAGAATTGCTCCACCCACAGGTTTGAGACGGGGGGGGGGCGCAGGAAAGTGGAGTATTTGTCCAGCTCTTGGTCAAGCTCAAGTGTCCTTCCTTTTCCTCAAGGTCACCCAGGAAACAGAAGGGGGTTTCTCGGAAGATTTCTCAGATGTCCGCAAGAAATTTTCTCGGAAGAAAGGCGGAAGTTATCTTTGCAATGCACATGTTGAGGGAAGATTAAAAGTTCAAAGAATGCGTAAAAGTTTGTGTTAATGCTTTTTTTCTTCTTTTATTGACCAATGTCATTAAATAAATTTAAATCATTTTTTTGTTTCTTTTTGTTTTTCCGTGCGTCTTGTCAGAATTAAAATTAACTCGAATCTTTTTAGAAAAATAAGACAAGTTTATTTACTAGTTTATTTACAATGTGTAACATACTGAAAATACCAAAACATAAACATTAATTATTAAACGCATAAACATTAATGATAAAACATTATTGATTATTTAGATCCGGCAATTAGGTAAAATATTAAATTTCATGATATCAGAAATATTTAATAGAGTTTGACATGATTATTACAAAGTATTTACATACATTTTGCTAATGTATGCTATTAACTAATGAAATTAATTATCTAGAGATTTTATAATTTCTACAATTGCTAACTATGATAATTTAAATTTTATTATTTAAAGCATAATAAAAACATTGTCAGTAACAAAAAGATTAATTGTTTATGAAAGCAAAAATTTTTAGTTGCTATTCTGCATTTCAATAAATGGGGGAGGGGAGTGCGAGGGGACATAAAAATCCGACTGTAAAAAAAAAAAAAAAAAAAAAAAAAAAAAAAAAAAAAAAAAAAAAAAAAAAATTAAATAATGAAAAATAAAATGAAATAAGATTTTTTATATCCTAATTTAACCCATCCAGGACCAGCAGTATCTTTTACACGAATTTTATTCGTTTAGCACCATTTTTAGGTGCGTTCATAATCATGTAAATATGTAACACCTATTGTTGTCATTCAGTCCGTCCGTCTGTCTGTCCGCATGTAACAATGCTAAAACTACCCAACTGAATCGTTTGAAATTTAAAATACGTAATTATTAAATAATTTTGTCGAGTCATTTCAAATGTTATGAAAATCGGATGCATAGATCAATTACAGGGACGATCAAAAGGATTCCGTTACATTACGGTCAATGGGGGAAAAAAGTTTCAAACGCATTTTAATCGTTTGAAATTTTAAATACATATTTATTACATAATTTTGTCAAGTTATTTCAAATTTTATCAAATTCGGATGCATAGTTCAATTACAGGGACAATAAAAAATATTCCTTTACATTACGGTTAGTGGAGGAAAATGTTTCAAATGCATTTTAATGGTGTTACACACATTCGAGCGTATTAAATTGATATGCATCTATAAAGTACATATTATAATGTACATTTTGCATAATCTGTGATGCAAAGAATGTTTGTTATTGATTTACAAGGACACACAAAACTGTTCCATTACATAATGGTGCAGGGAGAACATTGTTTGGTGCGCATTTCAATTATAATTATTTACAGTTTTATGAGATTGATATATGAGAGTGATATTTTTAAAACTTCGTTTTCGTAAGAACGCACCTCATTTGCTACGTTTCACGGGCAATTTTTTACTCGTTTGTTAATCATTTGACTTACCTTTATAAATCACGGAAATGTCATAATAAAATCAATTCTACTTTTCTTTTATATTGGTATCAAATTCAAAAAACGTAAGCAGTTTTTGAGGGTGCATATATGCGCCCATAATCCCGAACGGGTTAAGATATTTCAGTTTTTATAAGAATTCCAAGCCTTCAACGGCTAAGAAGGTTTACTCTCAAACAAGACAACAAGAATTGCGATCTAAATCTGTCGCGTTCGTCGATTTAACCGTTCGGATTTTTCTGTGGTTTCCTTCGAGTTTTGTTTTAGAGAAAGGTTAGATTTTCTTAGAAAGCCACCTTCTTCCCGCAGCAGGTCTACTAGTGTAGATAATCGGACAAAGCAATAATAACAACATACCATATGTATTTTAATGATGAAGCGTTTCTTTTGTATTACACGAGTCAATTCTTATTTTAAAGTGTTCAAAATATATAGTTCGAAGCTCATTTTGATTAAATAAGCTTTTTCATCTCTGAATTTTTCGGCGTGCATCACTCAGTCAAGACATACTTAATAAATATTTCTTTAATTGCACCATGCTTAACAAAAAATCTACACGTGTAGCACGAACCGTAATTTTATGGGGAAAATATGTTTTAATAGTTATCACTTTAGTTTTTAACATTTACTTTTCGACAAGTTCAGTACTTATCAATTATTTCTTGTAACTTTTTTCCGCTCATTTTTCCCGTTGTCACTTTTTTCTAGTCACTTTTTTCCGTTTACCGATTTCGAAAGAAATACTACCAATTACATTCTTCTCTATGTTTGAATTTTGTGAAAATGTTTTGCTGATCTACATCGAGTACAACCCTTTGAACCCTTAGAAAAGATGAAGTTATAAATTGTCACTGACGAATTTGATTTTCTTGAGAATTGACGAATTCTTAAAATATCAAATCTAGTTAAATTTATCAAATATTATTTACAACTATATTGATAATTCTTTGATAAAATCCGCTCTTACAGAAAAAAATAAATAGATATATAAAAAATAAAAAGCGAAATAAAGGAGGGGGGGGAGAAGTTGAAGGAAAAACATCCCTGCATTGCTCGTTTTTCACTTTTTCACTTTTTGGTTGCAAGCATTTTTTATAAAATTACTCTCGCTTTCGAAGCTGGTTCCGATAATGAAAGTGACATTCTAAAAAAATATCTGCAACCAAAGTCTAAAAAGTGAAAAGCAACGATGTAGGGATGTACCTGAACTATCCAATTATATATATATATATATATATATATAAATACTTTTACTAATATAACCGAAGTAACTCAGATATTACATAACAACAAGCCAATGAATCCAGTATTTTTACAGTCATCCTATTAAAAATCATTGAAGCGTGAAGTGACAGAGAAGGCATATTACCAAAATCAATCATGAAATGCAAAATGATAAATAAACATTAGAAGGCTCTCTTATTAAACCACTCATTATACAGGGTGATTCAGCTCGTCGGTGACAAACTTTAAGGATCGATAGAGCACACCTAGACGAACATTTTTGAATAGGGAATGTAGGGTCCCTGACGCGATGGTAAGGCGCTAGGCGCTTTCGAAAATTTGGGTGCCGAAATTCGAAACGTCATAAAAACTAGGGAAATGGTTAGATTTTCTTGCTTGTTGCGTCGAAATGATTCTGTTTGTTTAGACTTTCTTCAGTACCAATTTGATAAGCGTATCTCTTAAAACATGGATAGGGAGCGCTGCAGACTTTGGAGAGCTAGACAACAACTTTAAGCCCGTTATTTTGATAATTTAACACATGCTCGCCAAAGTTTATACTCTAACTTAAAGTTTGAACCCAAAAGTAGAGCCCTGCAAAAAGCGTAAGAGCCGGAATAAAATGTCAAAGTACAGGGTGGTCGAAACTCGAAGGCTCCTAAGAGATAAACAAACAGATTTCTTGACTTATGGCATGCATTTTCATGATTCTGTTTGCTGGGGCTCTCTGAAACTCAGTTGAACGGTACAAAAAGAAACATCGATAGGGGGCGCTTTGGGCAAAAAACATAATTCGTTGACATTTCGGACGCTAACTGGAAACGGGGCGCTACGATCAGTTAGAAACAAAACAAGAGAGTAATTTACTTATCATAAGAAGCTATTAAAACTGCAGTTTGTTTGTTTTTTTTAACAAACATAGCTGGTTTCAATCATGCACAATGCGCGCAATAAAATTTACATAAGGTGCTTTTTGCTGATTTATGCAAAAGATATCGTACCATATCGATATGCAAAAGATACGTAATGCGTAGACGACAACGCGAGATGACGTAGTTGTATGCGCAGACACGTCTTTTGAACGTGCGGTACCTACTTAAGCTTCGGGTTACTTGTCTGCAGATCGGTAGTAGGATGGAACGGTACACAAACTCTGAATTGGCTGACATGCATTTGGCGTATGGCGCTGCTGGTTGTAATGGACGAGCCGCTCAGCGGTTGTACGCCGAGCGTTACCCCAACAGGCAAATCCCCTGCCATGCCTTCTTCGCTCGAGTACACCAGAGGTTGTCCACAACGGGATCTTTCGACGGAGGCAGGCCTGAACGGGAGCGATCAGTGAGCACCCCCGACAACGAAGAGGCTGTGCTTAACCTGGTTGAGGACAACCCAGGTCTTAGCACGAGAGATATCGCCAGACATGTTGGCATTTCGCAAGCAACTGCGTGGCGCATCTTACGTTCCCGGAATCTGCGCCCCTACCACATCCAGCGGGTGCAGTTGCTCAGAGAGCAGGATTTTGGCCCTCGAGTGGAATTCTCAAGATGGTACTTGGCGATGAGATCCAGGGATCCCCGTTTTGTAAACAGCATTTTGTTTACGGACGAGTCCACCTTCAGCCGGGAGGGAATGTGGAACGCCCACAACAGTCATGTGTGGTGTGATGAAAATCCACATGAAACCAGAAGCCGAGCAGCCCAGGAGCGTTTCTCAGTAAATGTGTGAGCCGGCATTCTGGGGGATTGCCTCATTGGCCCTTATTTGTTACCTGAACGGCTGACAGGTGGAAATTACCTGATTTTCCTGGATCAAGTGCTGCCGCAGCTTCTGGAGGAGGCGCACGTACCCGAAGGTTCGCGTCGCCAGATGTGGTTCCAGCACGATGGAGCTCCGGCCCATTACACGAACGACGTGCGTCTCCATCTAAACGCAAGGTATGGCCAGCGGTGGATCGGGCGTGGGGGTCCAGTTCACTGGCCTGCCCGATCACCAGACCTCACCTGCTTGGATTTCTTCCTTTGGGGTTACCTGAAGGCCGAGGTATACCATACACTTGTCAGCAGTGCTGAAGAACTTGTGGCGCGCATTGTGGCAGCTGCAGGGCAGATCAGAGATACTCCTGGCATTGTTGGAAACACACACTCCTCAATGCGACGGAGGTGCGAAGCCTGCATCATGGCCCAAGGTTGAAATTTCGAGCATCTTCTGTAGTGTTATTTTTTGTAAATAAATTTCCAGTATCATTGATGTTTTTGGTCTAAATTTATTCAGAAGTGTTGAGCAGAGGTAGAAAATGTGTTTTCATTATTACTAACTGATCGCAGCGCCCCGTTTCCAGTTAGCGTCCGAAATGTCAACGAATTATGTTTTTTGCCCAAAGCGCCCCCTATCGATGTTTCTTTTTGTACCGTTCAACTGAGTTTCAGAGAGCCCCAGCAAACAGAATCATGAAAATGCATGCCATAAGTCAAGAAATCTGTTTGTTTATCTCTTAGGAGCCTTCGAGTTTCGACCACCCTGTACTTTGACATTTTATTCCGGCTCTTACGCTTTTTGCAGGGCTCTACTTTTGGGTTCAAACTTTAAGTTAGAGTATAAACTTTGGCGAGCATGTGTTAAATTATCAAAATAACGGGCTTAAAGTTGTTGTCTAGCTCTCCAAAGTCTGCAGCGCCCCCTATCCATGTTTTAAGAGATACGCTTATCAAATTGGTACTGAAGAAAGTCTAAACAAACAGAATCATTTCGACGCAACAAGCAAGAAAATCTAACCATTTCCCTAGTTTTTATGACGTTTCGAATTTCGGCACCCAAATTTTCGAAAGCGCCTAGCGCCTTACCATCGCGTCAGGGACCCTACATTCCCTATTCAAAAATGTTCGTCTAGGTGTGCTCTATCGATCCTTAAAGTTTGTCACCGACGAGCTGAATCACCCTGTATATATATATATATATATATATATTTTTTTTTTAATGTCGAAATACAAACGAAATATTAGTAAAATAACCTCTTCATAGGTTCAGCATTAGCTCGCGAGTGTCGTTGTCTGCAGGGACACGAACCTTTACACAATGGGATGAACATCCTAACTATGACCTTAAATGCCTAAATTATAATAATTTGTAAAGCTGCTACTACAGTAAAAGCTATGCTGAAATCTGTCAATGATTAATTTATTACGTTCTTCTTGCCCTTTTCATGACACCATTGAATTTCACACACGGTGACAGAATGTGTTTCTGTGGGAATTTCTTTAAATTATCTTCATTATTGTTAATTTAAGAACAAAACTAGGGCTTCGCTTACAACGAACCTGGTTTGACCAATAAATATCTATAAATATTATTTGCTATCTAAAATAAAAATTTGTATCTATATTTTTAAGGACACTGTGTGTAGTTTATAAGTTTATTATTACAAAATCTTGATATCAAAAGGAAAAAAAAAGGAGGGAGGGGGGGGGGTTGCTAGCATGAGTAAAATATATCCTTAAATGTTTCCTTTTAATTTTTTTCGTATCTTAATTTGATTCCTGAAAATATTTGAATACCTTTTGTACACTTAAGGGGCTGTGCATATATAACATTATAACTGTTTGGTAATTTTGGACTCCCTCCTCCCTTCCAATATCATACGCATTCCTCTCCCCCTCCCCGCGCCCTAATGATACCGTTATCAATGTCTATACAAAAATTCGATTTTTAGAATATATTTCTTTTATTTGGAGTGACATACAAAACTAGCTACATTTATTTTTCACATAAAGTCTATCCCCACCTCTCTATGTATATGTTTATGTCTCTTCATAAAAACGAATCGGTGTTCGAATTTAAAAGATAGTTTTAAATGAAATAATATGGTTTAGGAAAAACATTTTCCACTCATTTCACAGAAAAAAAATCTCTTTTTGTTATTTTAAATATATTATTGGCAAGTTTTTTATGTATTTTAGGTGAAATTTCCCGTTTAATTCAAATTCACAAAAATTTCTACTTTATTTTTAATGCTTTCAAATATAACACCTATATACTGTGTATTAATCACGCAATTTTAAAGTAATCTTTAACTTTGCGGAAGGGAGGGGGAGAACTTGACGTCAATGAATTAGCAATTTTATTCAAGAAAAGAAGTCAGTCAAGTTCCAAAATTTCGCCAATGTAATAGCTGCATCTTTACACTTTGTCTACTTGCTCCTCCCCCAAGTTTAGCTACCAAATTTCTAAACTTCCGGTCAGTCGATGATCAAGTCGTCTGTAGTAGATGCGAATATTTTTCTTTACCGTTACTGTTAAATGCGATTATGGAGGAAATAAATCAAGTTAAAATTATGGATAGCCAACGAGGCAAAACATTAGTTTTGTATTGTGGGCATAAATTTTATAAAGCATATGAAGCGACAGAAGGGAGTACATGGCGGTGTATACAGAAGAAATGTCGTGCTAAAATTTGCTTAAATGACAACATGACAACCATTTTGAAAGAAGATGGAAATCACAATCATGAAAAAAACCAGCATCTAGAACGAGAAATATTTTCCAATTCGTCGAAAAGAAAAGCATCTGAAGATTTGTCTCAAAAGCCGCATAATTTAGTTTTTAAGGAAATGGAAAGAAACAGAGATCTGACTGATAACTTTACAACAGCAGATTTAAAGTGTGTAAAAGCGAACCTCTACAGAGCCAAAAGGAAAAACATCCCACGTTTGCCGAAATCCCAAGAAGAAGTCCACGAAGCATTAAATGAAATAAGTATAATTTCACATAAAGGAGAAGACTTGCTTCAAATAAATGATCATCATAACAATTTGATCGCCTTCTCAACAGGAACAAATTTAGAATACTTGATGTGACGAATCCATGTGATTAAGTTTCCACTTTAACTCCCGCCTAAAATTTCACAAGAGGCTATCGCAACTGTTATCCTGAATGCGGAATGCTTCTTTTGGTTTTGCCAGACGGCTGATGTTTTGAACCGGTATATAGATACATTTTTTTTGAATAATTAATTATAGTTATTTGTATAATGTATATTTATCTATTGTTTTGATATGGTGAATATATAGATTATTGGTGTATTGATTAAATTTGGTCAGTTGGTTGGGTGCCGGTCGCTCTTATAAAGTGTTTAACCGGCGACTTACCCGTCGGTGAACGTATTTGGAAATGGCTTTCCTGGGGAAAGGCCGAAGAGCAGATTTGAAAATCGTTGCTCTGGAATTGGGGGAGGAAGTCGATGATAGTATGAGAATAATTGATTTACGTAATTTAATTACAAAGAGTGTTAATTATGAAGAGGAATTTGTTAGAGAGATTCTTACAACTGTGATAAATGAAAGAATAGGTCGAGAGGAAGTGGCCGAGAGAGAGAGGGTGGAGAGACAAAAAATAGAGTTACAGTTGAATGAGGGAAAGAACTTAGACTCTGTTCAATCTAGTATGGGTTTTGAATCGAGAGTGGATATTCAGAGATTGATGCCCAGATTCAATGTGAAAAAGGATGATATTAGTTTATTTCTGGAATTGTTTGAGAGGCAGGCTAAGGTGCTTGGGATTTCCCCCCAAAAATGGGTTACTCAGTTAATTGGTGTTTTACCAACTGAAATTTCTCAATTAATAGCTCGTGAGCCTGAACAGCAGGCTAGTGAATATCAGTATGTCAAAACAATGTTGCTGAAGCGGTTTAAATTGAGTCCAGAGAGGTTTCGTCAGAACTTTGTGAAAATTCAGAAAGCATCTGATAGTACGTGGTATGATTTTTATTATGAGATAAAAAATTATTTAGAAGGTTGGTTGAATGGGTTGAAGATAGAAACTTATGATCAGTTGAAAGACTTGATGATAGTTGATCAAATAAAAAAAAGAGCGCCGCCTGATTTTAGGGAGAGTTTTTTGGATCGGTGGATAACTATAGTTTCACCCACTGAGCTTGTTACTAAAATGGATGAATTTGAGGATGTAAGAAATTGCATTCAGCGTAAAACTTCGATAAGTAATAGGGATCGAGGTGATAGGAATCAATGGCAAATGAGATCATGGAAGGGAAATAACTTAAGAAGTGAATTTATACAAGATGTAGAGGATAAGGGAAATTATTTTAGGGATAGAAAGCCTGATCCCAGTTTTGAGAGGAGGAAACAGTTCCGTTGTTTTGAATGTGGGGATTCAACGCACTTTAGGCCCGATTGCCCTAAGCTTAGAAATAAGAGCGGTTTAGACAGCGTAAATCACGTTAAAAATAAGGTTGACGAGGATTTGTTGGCACCATATACAATTTTTGGGAAGATTAATGGAACTAGTATTCCTATTTTAAGAGATACTGGAGCAACTATCGATGTGGTGTGTCAAAAGTATGTTCCACCTGAAAACATGATAGGAGAATATGTGTGGGTGCAGCATTTGTTGGACCAGCGGATGTCATGTTTGCCTATGGCCGAAATTGAGATTGAGTGTGAATTGGGCCATGTTATCACTAAAGCAGCCGTCCTGGGAAATGAATTAGATCAGGGGAGGTATATCCTTGGAAATAAAACTGCGTCTCTATTAAAGGAGATAGAAGCTGATGGTGATAAGAGAAAAGAAATTGTGAATGTGGTATTGACACGATCTCAGAAGCGGTTACAGCTTGCTGAGAAGGAGGCGATAGAGGGTCAGGAAGAAGAATTAATATTAACTGAGAAGTCGCGAGAGGAAGAAAATGATTGTTCCGGTGCAGACTGCAAAATTTTGCCGGAGGTTGAAGAGACTGAAACTATTTTTGACTTGGTGAAAGTGGATTCGGATACATTTGCAGAAGAGCAGCGGAGGAGTAAAGAATTGGCTCCCTTATTTGCTTTGGCTAGGGGGACAGAAACAGAACCTAAGGATTTTAGAATAGTTAAGGAAAAATTATTGGCTAAGAGGAAAATTAATAAGATGGGAGAGGAAATGGACTTACTTGTGGTTCCTGAATGTTTCAGGGACCAAATTAAAAGAATGTGTCATGAGGAGACCTCGGGACATTTAGGTGTCGCCAAGACAAAAGATCGCTTGGTGAGGCATTGTTTCTGGCCAAATTGTTTTAAGCAAATTGAGGAGTTTGTGAAAACTTGTGATGCTTGTCAGAGAGCTGGGAAATCTAATGACAGAAAGAAAGCCCCATTAACTTTGGTGCCCATTGTATCTGAGATATTTGGTAGAATAAATGTTGATGCTTGTGGACCATTGCCTATTACACCAAATGGAAATCGGTATTTGATTACAGCTATGTGTATGTCATTTTATTATGTATATTTATGTATATATTTTATTATTTTATGTGTATGTAATTTATATTGTAACTGGTATTGCGGGGTGCTATATTGCCGCGTATTCCAAATTTGTAAAAGGAAAAAGAAAAAAAAATTTAATAGAATTAGGACAGTTGGTCAGGGCAGTACCATGCTGTGATGAATTTTCGGAAATATGCCTGTGGCACATTGCAACTACTCGTGGACACTGTGCTTTGAAAAGACTTTCTAGCGTTCTTTGGAACTGGCACATTATTGCTCCTTTAGTGGGGACTATGATTGGACATGTCCAAAATTTGGAGGGGGGAGGAGTCTGTGACGAATCCATGTGATTAAGTTTCCACTTTAACTCCCGCCTAAAATTTCACAAGAGGCTATCGCAACTGTTATCCTGAATGCGGAATGCTTCTTTTGGTTTTGCCAGACGGCGCTAATGTTGAATTGAGTGATGGAGGCGAAGGGAGACGAAGGAGTGTGTGGGAGGAATGGGACGTTGACTTGAAGAGAGACTGGTGATTTTAATGTTTAAAATTTTCAGTTTATTTGATGTGTGTGAGGTTTATTTGTATTTTTAGAAGGTAAATGTTGATGTAGAGTATTGTAATAAAGTGCTGTTGGA
The DNA here is from genome assembly GCA_964019185.1 of Maratus speculifer. Classification (NCBI taxonomy): domain Eukaryota; kingdom Metazoa; phylum Arthropoda; class Arachnida; order Araneae; family Salticidae; genus Maratus; species Maratus speculifer. The sequence continues at coordinate 359,765,657 of OZ025296.1, forward strand.
CATTATAATGAGGAATTATTGTGCTACCCTTTCACAAGTGAACCAGACTGGAGACAGATTCGTTACATTGAGTACGAAAAGCAAAATATTCGGCGATGGAACATTTACTTACTATGTAAAACATTTTTATCAACTTTTCACTATCCACACGTTGGAAAATGGAAATTACATACCATTAGTTTTTTTTTCTTTTGCCAAATAAAGAAATTTCTACATATGAAATTATGTTTAGGCATTTGAAAGGATTGTGCGTCAATAAAAACACCAACTTTTCTCCTACAGAACTAGTTGTGGATTTTGAATGCGTGATTCATGAGGCAGCAAAACGGATCTGACCTGCAATAACCATAGTTGGGTGCAGATTCCATTTGGCTCAAGCTTGGTATAGGAATATCCAAACTAAGGGTTTGAGTAATGAATACAAAGATCCAAATTCAACAATTGGCAAATGGTTACAACAATTATTTGGGCTTCCTTTTTTGGATTCTGAAGAAGTGTTCGAAAGTTTCGTTGACGATTTTATGTCGATTGAGCCCTCAGATGCAAGAGTGAGGAAATTCGCGGATTATTTAGAGGATTATTTAGACAAAACTTATATGTCAGATGAAGCCAAATTTCCTCCTAATGTATGGTCCTGTCCCAGCACAGAATCAGAACGAACGACGAATGCCTGTGAATCATTTCATTTGTACTACAATGCTCAATTCACATCGCCACATCCCAGCATCTTCACGTTTGTTAATGTTCTAAAATTAATTCAAAGTGATGTCTACGTTCGTCTGAATAGTGTTCATATGATGAAAAAATCAACAAACTTACAATTTAAGAGGAAGAAGGATGTTCTGGAAAAGGCATTAGAAAGTTATAAAACTAAGAAAATAACGAGAATTCAATTTTTAAAAATTGCCTCTCACCATTAAAAAAAAAAGGGTAATACTATCTTCTATTTAGAATTCACACTAGTCATGTAAAGAAACTAGAATGTTAATACTGTGGGAGCGTTGTTTATAAATTTCTATCTCGCATCTTAATACTTTATTATTTTTTTTTCCATTGGATAAGTGAGGTTGGCATTTTTTTGGTGCGTTTGGAGTTTTTTCAATTTTGGCTTAATTTTTTTTCATATGAAGATAATTTCACTTTCAGATCTTGTTCTATCCAAATTCAAAAGTAGAATTATTTTCATATAAAAAAAACTGCAATAAAAATTGAAAAAGTATAAACGCACAATAAAATTTATCGACTTCATGTTCCTTATGTAAAAAAAAAAAAAAAAAAAAAAAAAAAAAAAAAAAAAAAAAAACTTTTAAAAATATTAAAGTGCAGGCAAGAAATCTATTAACAATTTTTCCAAATTGTTAACATTAACTTGAGCGTTTCTTTCGTGACGAGTGTGGGCTCTTAAGAGGCTAGTTCAGTCACGCGAAAGCACCCACTCGTTAATCTTATTTCATTGAGATATATACATTTTTAAATATATATTTGGATTTCAATATTTTTAAAGGCTTTTATATTGCATTGGATAGCTGAGATAAGATCTCTACAAATGCTGTTTTTCAGTTTTTCGATTCTGGTTGCCGATATTGTTATTTGGGATGGTTTCATTTTCGAAACCGGTTTCGAAATTGAAAGTATCTTAAATACAAATACAGGAAAACAATATAAAAAAATAAGGAACCATCTTTGTAGAAACGACCTCAGTTATCCAATGCAAAATAAAATCCTTTAAAAACATTGAAATACAAATGAAATATTAAAACAAAATCTGGCAATGGATTAATATTAGCGAGCGAATGTTTACGTGTGATTGAAAATATTACGCAGCATTACATTGTTTATAACTGTGTTTTATTAATTAATATTATATAGTAGCTTTGTATCTTATGTGTTTCATTAACTAATATTGTATTATAACTGTATCTTATGTGTCTTATTAATTAGTATTGTATTATAACTGAATATCTTATGCGTTTTATTAATTAATAATATATTATTATAATATGTTATGTAACCCAGATTTTTTATGTAAATATTCTAATATTCAAAAAGAAAAATAAATAAATAAAATAGAGTAAAAAAAAAGGGAGATGTATTGAGCCAACCTCCACGTGGTATCTCCTGGGTAACGCTAATAGGCTCAAAAATACACAAATAAATACAAATATATTTTCTTGCAGAACCAAATGTTTACCAATCGTATTAAATTATGGTTTTTTTTCTTTTTCTTTCTTTTTTTTTCAAAATAAAAATAAAAAGCTTAATTAGTGATAAAAGATAAACAATTAAAGGATTAATACAAAAATAAAAAATTCCATTTCATAGTAACTATAATTAGGAAAAATTAATATAAATCTTCTAAAAATTAATAGTGTAAATCTAATTTGATAAAAATGTTCAGATTCTTTAATGTACAAATCAGAATGCCGGTATAGGTGGTTCGAGTGGTGTCCTCGCATCTTGCGCCGTAGATAAGGGTATGAGCAGACTTCACTGGCGCCTAACTTCATTATTATTTAATGTACGGATACGATATACATTACTCTTCAAGCTCTGATGGGTGGATATTTTGCTTTTAAATTAAACTAGTTGGATGTGCCAATCCCAAAACTTTCTTCTATCTCATACGTACATTTTAATTTTCAAAATTTAATTACACATGTTAATGCGTTAGTATTATTAATTCAATACTATACCAACTATGATTTGCATCTTAAATTTCTGCTTCTGTCAATTAATCGGAATAAAAATAAGTTCCCGTATCTGCACGAGCCGATGAACAGTAGAACGATGGTCAGATTTTTTTAATCCAGTAAGGATCTACTCTCAAAAAATCCAAAATCCAAAAAAAAAAATCATAAACAAAAAATTTAATTTAGTTCTATGCAAAACTTCATGCACCTTTCTGTGTTAAAATACTGAAAATAGCACAAAAATCGCTATTGCAGTGCTTCCTTCGACGGGTTATTTTCAAATTCAAAGAGGACCAACTAGCCATAGTCATACACTTACACAAAAAATTTGTTTCAATTTGATGCATAACTTCATATACTTTTAGTCCGCACGACATTGAAAACGGCGCAAAAATGGTTATTGCAACGCCCTCTTCCGGCGGAATATTTCAAAATTGAAGGAGAACCTTGCTTGCCACAGCCAAAAACATTCACCAAAAATTTGGTTCAATTCTATGCATATCTTTATACACTTTTTGATGGTAGAATGGCGATATACGGACAGACATTTTGTAGAAACATGTTTTTTGGAATCTCTGATCCCTAAAACGTGCAAATCCGTGAAAAACCGGAAGTCTAAAAAAAATTCGATTACAATACTTTCTTCTACTGACGATAGAAGAAAGTAAGAATATGTATATTTTCAATCAAATTCATTTCTTCTTAAAACGAATAACACAGATTAATAGAATAGGAGATTTAAATCCTCCTCTCCATATCTGTGAGGCAGCACAACATTCTGCAAATACCTAGAAGCTTTTTCAAAACCATATTAAAGAACAAGAAATAAAAATGTGAAGCATGTATTATGTAACACATTCCATCATTTTATCACTAATTAAAATCTTTATTTTCCCTTTGGAAAAAAAAAAAGTAAATAAGATTTTTAAAACATAAAAAAATCGAATTGAAGCTCATAAGTTTTGAAAAACTTTTAAAGCATTTTTTGTGTATTTTTGGGCATATTAGCATTGTTTCAGACAAGTTTTTGATTTCATTTTCCTATAAGCTGTTTTTATCAAAATCATCTAGTAAGTTTAATAGATTATCCATTAGGTTAAGTAGGCTGATGTATAGGGGTCACAGAAGAAAAGAAGCACCTAAGGCTAAAATTTTCTTTCCTTTTTTTCTTCATATTACATGGGCAAATATATAATGATAAAGACAAATGGTGTAGAATTGCAATAATTGATGCAAACAGTGTATAATACAAATATTTTATTATTTACTGGTATTCTAATTGTTAAATTTGTTTGTTTTTCTTTCAGTTTAATTATTAAATTCTGGTTTTAAATACAGTTCTACAAACAATTATACCTGTTACTTTTTATGGGGTGTCCATTATTGGTGCAGAGAATGTCCATTATAGGGCCATAGTGTGTCTATTACTGGACTTTTTTGTGTTTTGCTATATTTCTGTTATTTAAAATTAAATGTGTATACATATCGAGGAATGCGATTACAAGAATGGTTAAATATTATTGATTGATTAATATAATGTTGAACTAATAAGATGAGGCAATCCCAAACTTTCTTTTGTTTTGAGCATGTTAATACTTCCTGAAAAATACAGCATGGCAGTGCCACCGGTTAGATGGTTTAAATTAAAATCTATTCAGCAACAACTTATGTCAATTTATTATGAATTTGAAGTTAGATGAAAATCCGTGCTTTAATTATTGAAATAGAGTTATTGCAAAATCTTGAAAAACAAACTTGCATAACAGCGCCACATGTTGGGTGATGTACTCTAAAAATTAGTCACGATCAGTTATTTATTGGGTACTAGCTAAATCTAAAGTTTGATAAAAATCTGTGCATTAATTCTTGAGGTGCATTTATTATGAAATCCTGAAAAATGCAATATATCAGTGCCATTTTCAGGGCGATTTACATCAAAAATTAAACAACTATATAACAATATAGTATATTAAAACAGCTATAGCAGTAGCAAAACATAATCCTGTTATATCAAATACTAAGTAAATCTAAAATTTTATGAAAATCCATGCACTAGTTTTTGAGGTATGGCTATTGTGGAAATTGTGAATAGTGCAGCATAGCAGCGCCACCTGTGGATCTATATACACCAAAAACTAATCAGATCAAGTTTATAAAAGGTCTAACAGAATCCAAAGTTTTCTGAAATTCTATGCTTTAGTTCTTGAGGTAGAGTGCCCACAAAATTTTTGTCACATACAGACTGACAGACACACATTTTATAAAAACAATTTTCGGATTATCTGACACCTTAAACGTATAAATTCGTCAAAAACCGGAATTTGACAATTTTCACGAATCCAATACTTTCTTCTTGTAAAGATAGAAGAAATTAAAAGTAATATTGACTGATTAAGATTACGGTATTTTTCCCCCCTTATAGACATTTTAAAACTATCATATATTTATGGGGCTACGAATGAAAACAAACACAAAGGAAAAAACTGGAATAAAATATGTTAGCTTCTTTCTGTCAATAATCGAATTTAATTCATATGTAACTTTAAGAGTCCTGTCCCTGCCCGCGAAGACACTCACGAGCTAATGCTATTCCTATGGGGAGGCATTTTTCTAATAACTCTTTCGCATTTTGACATTTTTGTCAGGTCTGAGTAAACATCTGCTACAGACTGGAATTTCCGTTATTTCTCTATCTTAATATTTTATGTATTGTACCGGCTGTGCATTGGAATTTTCAAGGTGACATTCTTTCTTTGTTGAAGGGAGAATTGACAGGTGATCATGTACAGGTGGTGAGTGAGAAAGAGAATATTGCCGAGAGGCGTGTTCATCCGTCAGCGATGTATGTGAATGATGAGCAAACAAGGAACATGTCACGGATCAAGAAAGCAATGTGGAATGCGTCCAATGAAGAAGCTCCACAGGGGGGTGTACATTGGGGAAGGCAGTGATTTGAGAAGGTCAAGTCTTGTCTGAGTTTTGAGCAGTTTGTAGCTGGGCTCGTACCTAGAGAGGAGTGTAGGACAGAGGTCCTAGTGTGCAGTTCGTATCTGGAGAGCAAGGGACACAGACGTCCAGGTGTGTAGTGCTCTGGGCCGGATAGCGTAAGCCGAGTATCCATGTGTTGGGAGATTCGAAATGATCTCCGGTAAAGTGAATCTAACGTGCATTGAGTGTGAGGGAGAAGGTGTAATTTGAAAAGTACACAGCCAACTTTTTACGGTATTTAATTTAATGTTGAACCGGATCATCTATATCCGAGTTGTAATTGTATATAATTGTAAATAGCGTATATCTTGTATACATATAGTATAAATAAACTGTTAGTTCAGTTAATTGACAGTGTCAGTGTTCATTTACACAATCCTCACAGTGGGTGACCGATATCACCTAATAATACCGGTGGTGGCAGCTATAACTACCACGGACTTTCTTCAAAGTTGTGCGGGCTGAGAGGAGCGTCCGACAATTTTTAATTTTTTTTTTTTTTTTTTTGTATAAGATAGCCGAAGTCCCTCTCACGTTCGCTCCTTGATTACTTTTTCGATTTTGGACGCAAGTATTTTTTATAAAGTTACTTTCATTTTCTGAATCGGTTCAGACAGTGAAAGTAACTTTATAAAAAATATCTGCGATTAAAATCGATAAAGTAAACAAGTGGCGATCTTGAGAGGGACCTCAGCTATCCAATACAAATAAATAAATAAATAAATAAAAAATAAATAAATAAAATAAAAATAGAAAAAATTAAAAATGTATAAATGCGAAAGAGTTATTAGAAAAGTGCCTCTCCATAGGAATAGCATTAGCTCGTGAGTGTCTTCGCGGGCATGGACACGACTTTTAAGGGTGTATTCCAATCCAAACTGCCTATTTTCTGATTTATTTTTAAATTCATTTTTACCCTCAAACGCATCAAACTGACATTGTCTCTTATTTAGAAACTACACAATGTGCCGTGCTTGTCAATTTTTTGATAAACGCAGAAAACTTGCATTAAAATTCTGTGTAAGTGGGCGTTTTGAGTCGAATTTTCCAAAGTGGCGGAATTGGGGCGAGAAAAGGGTCATATTGAGATCATGATTGTTTCTAAATCAAATTTTAATGAGTTGAGCGCAAAATGACATCACAGGCATCTTATACATCTCTTCAAAAATCACCTCAGCAAGTTTCATGTCTTTATCTTTAAAAATGAGTTCAGACAATTTTGAGCTTTTGAAGGGGAAATTTTTTTTCGAATACCCTTTAAAAGCTGAAAAAAGTTGGATTACTACAAAAGAGGAGAGAACATAATTGATTCGTACCGATTCTGCCGCAGAGTTGAAGCACAAGCAGGTCCACGGTTTGTTCTTACCACATATGGAATTTGTTTAAAATCATTTTTCTGGAATAAACAATAACATCAAAAATAATCACTAATAAAACGTTCTTCAAACGTCCCAAATCATGTGTGCACCAAGATTATCCTCCACAATAGCGCATATCATACATTATTATTTACAATTATTTCTCATGATTCCAATATTTTTAAGTCAAATTAAATCGATAATATTTTCTCGTGTCTAAAAAATATGAAATCTGCTTCCCGGTATAAAATAACTAACAAGATTTTATTAACATTAGACATATTCCACGTGCAAAATAGCTAGATTTAAATACACACCAACTATTATTATTTTTTTTTTCTAGTAGAACCTAAGGGATTTACAACTTCGAATGCATGTCTGCATGATGTGCTCATTACTGGAAAATCACTATTTAAGCATTCCTGTAATGGTACCTTGACACAGTACCGTGAAATTGGTCAAAATATAGGTTTTTTTTTTACTTGTACGTACGACAGTTATAACGCAAGATATTGTAAATTTTGTTTATAGATCCAGCGCAATTACCCGTACAAAGAAAACATTAAATTGGTTTTTCTCCATGTTCTCGTTTTTGTAACTTTCTTGTTCATTGAATACTAATTGTTAATTTAGATCCAAATTTGATTTTTTTTTACTTGTTCTCCATGGTGTACTTAATATATATGGATTTAACATTTGAATTGATAGCTGTTTTTGAAAAAATATTTAAATTGAGAGTTTGTTGATTTTTTTTTTATATATATATACACGAGAGAAAAAAGAGTGAGATTAATGTAAAATCGAATCTATGAAAAAAAGTGATCGGAAAAAAGTGACATAAACTACAAAAGCGGAAAAAAGGTGATATGGAAAAAAAAGTTACAAGGGAAAAAAGTTACCAGAAATAAAGTGACAAGGAATTGATTTTGGGGATTCATTTGGTTAAATATGAAAGGGAAATCGGGGGAGGCTCTTATTTAGGTAAATGGGTTTTTCATGCTGAATTAACTGTTTTAGTATAATTTTTGGATATTCGTTCATCCTGAAAAGACGCTTGCCTGATTAGTTTTGGGAACGGACGATTACCCCCTCCCACCCAATCCGCTCTAAATTAGATAAATGGGTTTTTATGCAGAATTTTCAAAGGTGTGTCAAATTTTAGATAGAGGTTCTTTCTGATAAGGCTTATATATAATGTATAATGCCTGAAGAGTTTTAGGAGTGTAATGGCTAAGTATAGTGGCGGGAACGGGGGATAACCTCTCTTAAATTATTAGCTTTTTACGCAGAATTATTCGATTTGCTTGGAATTTTGGACATAGGTTCATTATGATAAGACGTAGTTATGAGGTTTTCTTTGCTTATTATAAAGGGGAGGTGGGCAATTATTTCCCTGAAATTTGATAAATCGGTTTTTATGCAGAATTATCCGATGTATTTCAAATTTTAAATATAGATTCTTTCTGATAAGATGAATCCCCGAATAGTTTTAAAGGTTTAATGGCTAAGTATAGTAGGGGGAACGGGGAATAACCCCCCTTAAATTAAATAAATGTCTTTTTGCGCAGAATTATCCGATTTGCTTCAAATTTTGGATGTAGGTTCATTATGATAAGACTTATTCCTGATTAGTTATGGGGTTCTTTGGCTAATTAAAAAGGGGGCGGGAAATTATTCTCCCCTCCATAAATTATTATTATTATTATTTTCGCAATTATCCGATGTATTTCAAATTTTGGATATAGGTTCTTTCTGATAAAAAGAATCCCTGAATAGTTTTAAGGGTTTAATGACTAAGTATTGAGGGAGGACGGGGGATAACCTCTCTTAAATTAAATAAATGGCTTTTTATGCAGTATTATCCTCTTTATTTCAAATTTTACATATACGTTTATTGTCATAAGGCGTACCGCTGATTAGTATGGGGATTGAATGATTAAGTATAATCGGAGGGAATCGGGGATCAATTCCCCTCCTTAAATAATTTTTCGAGGCACATTATTCCTTGAAAAAATAACGATGTAATATACAGTTAGAGTGAATAGCCCCTCCATCAAATGGGAAAAGCAAGCTTCTCCCCCTGAAAGTATTCCCTGAATGGACTGCTGTATCCCTCCCTATTTTAACTACATTCTTTAGTTTATACGTCTTATCATAATGAATCTGCATCCAAAATTTGAAGCAAATCAGATAATTCTGTGTAAAAAACCATTTATTTATTTAAGGAGGGAGGTTATTCCCCATGTTCCCCTCTATACTTAGCCATTAAACCCTTAAAACTATTCAGAGATTCACTTTATGAGAAATAACCTATATCCAAAATTTGTAATGCATCGGTTAATTATATGCATAAAAAACAATTTTTCTAATTTAGAGGGGGGGATAATCGTCCGCTCCCCCTTTTTAATTAGAAAAAGAACCCCATAACTAATAAGAGATACGCCTTATCATAATGAGCCTATAACCAAAATTGAAGCAAATCAGATAATTCTGCGTAACAATCTATTTATTAAATTTAATACGAGTTATCTCCCATTCCCTCTTTCATACTTAGCCATTAAATCCTCAAAACCTTTCAGGGATTCACTTTATCCGAAAAAAAATCTACATCCAAAATTTGAAATACATCGGATAATTGTGAGAGAGGAAAAAAAAGTGTTTACCGTGTTTTTTTAAGGATATATTAAAAAAAATAATTTTCCACCCTCAACAGCTCGAAATTTCCTGATACATTTTCAAACTCATTTTTAAAAGTAAAGACATGAAATTTGCTGAGGGGATTTTTTGAAGAGATGTATAAGATTCCGTGTGATGTCATTTTTCTCTCAATTCATTAGAATTTGATTTTTAAACAATCACGTTTTCAATATGACCCTTTTTTCGTCCCCAGATCTCTTGCTTCGGAAAATTCAACTCAAAACATCCACTCTGATAGCATTTTTATGCATTATTTTCCTTTTTATCAAAAAAATTGACATTGTGTGGCCAAATGTGTGGTTTTTAAATAAGAGACAATGTCAGTTTGAGAGCAAAAATAGATTTAAAAATAAATCAGAAAATAAGTTGTTTGGATTGGAATACATTCTTACAACCATAAAAAATAATAAAATTTTATAAATGGCTATTAATACATAAAATTAAAAATTTTCTACTGCTACCAAAATAAATAGTTGCAAATTTTGCAAGAAAATAAGGAATCTATAAATTTGTTAATTAAAGCCAGCTCTTAGCATCATGTTCATTGAGATTTTCAATGATCAAGAGCGGAACTTCGGAATAATTTTTTCTGCTGTATGATTGGTTTGATTATGTCAACAATAATGCAAAATTATAAAATATGCAAGCGAAATTGTAAAAAAATAATAAAAACTATATTTTATTGGTTATTTTTATTGAAATTTAAAAAAAATATATAGGGGTGTCTATTATTGGCACATTTACCCTACATAAAAATTGAAAATAAAATAAGAAAGGAACGAATTAAACAAAGAAAACAAGTTATTTGGATAAACATACCTATATTTTATGTAATTAATCTATTTCGTTACATGGAAAGTAAATATTTTATTTGTCACACATTTTGTATTCCCAAAAATTTTGCATATTTAAATCAGAAAAATATCTTAGGCCTAAAAACAATAATATTTGCAAACTGTGTGCTTTAACATGCAAAACGTGTCAAAGTTAGAAAAGAGAGGGGATTGAAAAATGACATCTTTAAAACTAAAATGCACGCTTCTAAAGAAAAAAAAAGAAAAAAAAAGAAAAAGAAAAAGAAAAAAGAAAAAGAAAGAAAACAAAAGAAAAATTACAATTTCCAACAGAAGTGCTTTATTTGTTTTTATATACAATTAAACGTTATTTGAAATACACAAACATTTAACGCCTGAATTTAAAAAATAATAAATTAAAAAATCAGACAGAGTCATAGGAAATTAAGTGAAAGCAGTAATGTTCGGAAATTGTATTCTTTCAGGCTCATTTTTCAACGTCAAAGCATAAAATTGATTGGCTTGACTACTTTAGCGAGTGGAATCTAATACCATTTCTGTTTCTCGATGAAAAAAAAAAATTACTTACATATTTATAAGCGTTTTTTGTCGCATTAAGACAAATTTCTCCCCTTCTTCGCACTGCTTTGTCTTGAATTCAGTTCAAAACACCCACTTTGACAAATATTTTACGAAAAACTTTTTCCAAAAAAATGAAAACCCTCATTCGATGTCACTATTACAGAATAATAAAATCTGCCAACTTATTTTCTCTAATAAAAAAAATTAAAAAATACTTAACATAAGTATTTCTAAACTTAATTTCTTAGGATTGTAAAGAATTAAATGCAGCAAGTTAAAAAAAAATATTTTTATCAAGCGTACAAATTATTTCATTTTAAAATTATATTTTACTAAATCTAATACATTTGCAGTCTCGAAATTTTTTTAGAGTAATTCATTAAGATCGATCATTGATGAATGTCAGAATTCATTAATAACTCGTTATTATCATTTTATTTAAAGTGATCATAAAAAGTATAATGAATTACTGCGACTGTAAGAGTAAACAGCTATCGTCATTGTGTTATTTCACATTCTTCTTTTGCAAAAATACTTGTCTTAAATTCGGGCTAAAGAAGAATGGATGAATGAATGTAAAAATGTTAAGCACATTTGACTTCATATTTCTTCATTAATAATAAATTATTGCATAGATTTGCTGCCCTTTTTAAATGGCAATAAATTAGATTGATATTACTGAAAATTTTAAATATATGTTTAATTTAAATGTAAAATTATTTTTACTGAACTGAAAAATTAATTCACTTTTTTTTTTTCATTTACATAAAGTTATCATGCATCAACTTACTCATCATTTAAATGAAGCATTGTTAATGCGGGAAAAAAGAAAGAAAGAAAAAGAAAACAATTTAATATTTGGTTTATAAATAATCGTTAAAAAAATATTTCATTCTTAAAAAATATCTTCGGAATGGCTACTATTTTCCGCCCCACTCCACTTCCACGTTATCACGTCATATATTTTTCTTTTTTAAAATTCGAAATGAAAATACACGTATTTATCTATTCATTTATTTAAACATTTTAAAATAATTATTTCCTTCTTAAATTTACTCCAAGAAAGGCTTTTATTTTAATCCATTTTTAAATAAACAATAGTTTTTGTGCATTTCTGTCAGAATTTCCATTTTATTTAGTTCGAAATGGAATGTCCTTCACAATTTCTAAGAAAATACAAGAGAACAAAACATCCCCTTATCGTTTTCTGCTAGTAGCCTGAAACACATGCCGCGTCTATTGTCATTAAGCGCAAGCCCGCGGGAAGCAACAGCACCATTACAAAAAGTCACCCAACACAACTGCACTTCCCTTGCCTAAGGTGAAGTTTAACTTTTGGCACGGGGCAAGCCCTAGATATTTGCCCTTCATTCGTTAATTTTCGTTTTCCCCTCACGAAAATACGCCACAACATCTAAAAAGCTCAACTAAATACACTCAGTCTATGGGGGACAAACCTACCCACCTACATGGGTCAGTTTCCTAGAAACTGTAAGAGAGAAAGGGCGAAGAAATGTTTCCTACAAGGAGTCTGTCCAATCCTTATTTGTTTTAAAGGTGTACGCTTTGCTCCGCCTTCTGCGTCCGGAGGGATGGAAAATTGCGGAGATGACTTAGTTGAAAGGGATGAATTGGGGAAATGCATACTGCCCGATTCTTAATAGTGTTGGGTAACTCATACATGAGGAACCTCATTTGTCCCATACACCGTGACAATTTGTCCCAATACCTCAGTTTTCAGATTTGAAGTACTTCAAAAATTTTGTCATGTTGGCGTCTTTTTTGAAGCGGCGATGCGCGAGAGCTGTTTCGTTTCAGAGGATGACTGAAAGATTGGGTGTGTGTGTTTTGTTGTCATTGTCTGTTGATGAAAGAGTCGAAAGCTACAGTCCCAAAAGGGTTGCGGGCTACATTTGAAGTTTGAAAAAGCTTAAGGTATGGGAAAGGGTGAAGAAAAGAATGTAGCAGGATAAAAAGTGAGACGAATTGGTTCTGGTGGAAAGGAAAGAAGAGAGCTATTCTTTTCATTTCTTTCTTTTGATGATTTTGAATTCATACTTCCCAACTTATGCTTGTCATTATGTTACTTAATAAAATTTTTAAATCTAATCATTTAAAAAAGTAATTTAAATTCTTTACAATCACATTGATTTATTTTTACATAGTGCTAATGGAAGTTGTCCATAAATGATGTAAAATTTTTATTTCAATATTTTTTATCCCCTCCCACTCTTTGTCACAAACTGTCACAGTTCAACATATGCCGCCCCCCCCCCTTGTCAGATGTCACGCTTTATTACATAAACATGTACTTGAAATTGGGGAAAAAAACTACACACTCCTAGCAGGACATCATTTGTGAATTTTCCCTTACCGAAAAAAATAAAATAAAAAATAAATAAATAAATAAACGTATAATCAGATAAAACGCGCGTTACTGCATTAATTCACCGTCGAGCCACTAATTCCATTTATATTTTCCGAAAACTATATACTTTTATTTATCAACCTGACAACAACTTTAAAGTACCCACCCCCTGACTTCTCATTGTCAGATTTAAGCTGCATACAGCCATACAGTTTACACAGCGAGAAAGCCTTCACTTCCATGCCAACTGCCAATTGTAGTTCCTGGATTTCAACTCCTCACCACCTCACCCAATTGAAGCATGACATTGTCATGACAAAAGTGTTTTGGTTGTACCTCATACAAACGTCATGGATTTTCCGTGTCCTACCCAACACTAATTCTTAAGTTATACTCAAGTAAAGAGAAGCGGGCAAGGGAAATTCTTGATTTGACACAGTCGGTAAAAGCGGCTCTACGATTCTCCGGAGCCAAACTCAGAATCCCCTAAAGTTTCATTTGTAAATTTTACGAATCAGACAGAAGCTAATTCGTATGCTTGATGTTAAAACTCAATTATAACGAACAGTAAACAGTCTAAAAATATATATCAAAATTGTCTTTTAATTTTTTGTGCCTTAAAAGTATTTTTAAGAATTCACTTTTTCAACAATTATGTTTACCTCTAAATAAACGCTTCAAATGGGGAAATAACCGCATTTCAATGCTCAGCTAAAAGTATGTTATGTCAAAGAAAAAAAACAAACTGTATATTTAATTGAAATTTTTAGGAAGTCTTTAAAAAGTTTTTGAATATTTTAAAATTCTTACTGTTATTTTAATTATTGATATATCTGCTGAATGGTCTTTGAAGATTTTTATATGTATATTACTGAAGTCCATTCATGGATTTTTAGATACATCTAATATTATATTTAATTTTTTTTATTATTATTTCATTACTAATACTTTTACTAAAACAATGAAACCTAACACATTTTCTTATACTTTCATCCTAATATATATAAATATATATATATATATATATATATATCCATGCGCAGATTTTAAAAGAAACTGATTTTATAACAAGAAAACTAAAATTAAAAAAAAAATTATTTTATTTTTATTTTATTTTATTTTATTTTTAAGTAAAAAGCATTTTGATAAATCTTTGAATAACAAGTATAATACGAAGAGTGAAGGAAAAAAAAAAGATAAAAAGCTAGATTTTTTAAACAAATCGGGTTATTTTTAAATTGTGATTAATGCATGTATTAAGTTTGGCGCTAAATTGTACAGCGATTACGGATAAACAAACAGAAGCTCCTCCTACACTATTAAGCAAGCGAAATCTACTTGCGAATCCTTTAAAAACACGTCATGCAGGGCTCTTTAAATTTATTTTAAATTTATTTTTGCTTCAATGAATTGAAAGCATTCTTCACTGTAGTTTTAAAATAATAATAATAATAATAATAATAATAATAAATATTAATATATTTTTTCGATGACTAACCATAACATTTTTATTTTATGTTATAGCATAGTTAAAGCATTTAGATAAATCTTTGAATAACAAATATAATACGAAGAGTGAAGGAAAAAAATGATATAAAGCTAGATTTGTTAAACAAATCGGATTAGTTTAAAATTATGATTGATGCAAGTATGAAGCTCGGCGCTAAACTGCACAGTGATTAGGGATAAACGAGCTGAAGCTCCTCCCACACTAATAAGCGAGCGAAATTACTTGGGAATCCTTTAAAAAAACGTCAGGCAGAGTTCTTTAATTTAGTTTTAAATTTATTTTGCTTCAATGAATTGAAAACCTTCTTCACTATAGTTTTAAAATAATAATAATTATAATAATAAATATTAATATATTTTTCTATGACTACCCATAACATTTTTATTTTATGTTATAACATAGTTAAAAGCATTTAGATAAATCTTTGAATAACAAATATAATACAAAGAGTGAAGAAAAAAAAAGATAAAAAGCTAGATTTATTAAACAAATCGTGTTATTTTAAAATTATGATTAATGCATGTATTAAATTCGGCGCTCAATTGCACAGCGATTAGGGATAAACAAACTGATGCTCCTCCTATACTAATAAATGAGCGAAAACTATTTCCGGATCCTTTAAAAACACATGATGCAGGGCTCTTTATATTAATTTAAAATTTCTTTTTGCTTCAATGATTTGAAAACATTCTTCACTATATTCTTAAAATAATTATAATAATAATCATAAATATTAATATATATTTTCTGTCACTAATTATAACATTTTCATTTTATGTTATGACATCATAAGCTAGTAAGTAAAAAAAAAAGTAAAATTAATGATAAAAACAATTTAGAGATAGAGAGACGTGAGGAGATGATACATTTTAACACAAAATATTTAATTTAACATTGAAGTAATGTTTCGTATCTGGACTTAGGACTAGCCTCTTTTAATATTAGCATTTGTTATTTATTTCTTGTTTTACTTAATAAAATTAAGTTTTTAAGTATACATAAAATGCTATTTTTTATTATTATTACTGTACAGTCAACATTTGATTTGGACGTCTTCAATTTTAGCCTCATTTTCAACTAGTTCTGACATTCATCATCGAAAACGCAGTTGGGAAAATTGGTTCAACTCTGTGCATAACTTGGTACACTTTCCGTTGATAATGGAACAAAATAGGCTTTACAGTGCCCCCTACATCCGGATTACGGATTATTTTGACACTACTCTTATTCATTTAGAAAATACAGGTATTCGTACACTGTGAAAAAAATTCTTAGAATTTTAGCGTGCTATCTATATTTTACGTTTTTTTGTGTCACGTTCCCATACAAGTTTATTTATTTGTTTCGGATGCATCAATTGAAAAATAGTTCTGACGATTTCATTTGTATCTAGGCGCTGCTATGCTGTATTTTTCGCGATAAACGCATTAGCTACACCTCAAGAACTAATGCGCGGATTTTTTTTAATGTAAAACTTCAGGATCTGTTAGTCCTTGATATAATTTAGTGCTGATTATTTTTTGGTGTACATAAACTTTTATTTTGAAATGACCTATTCATTTAATAGATATTTAGTTTAAGTTTTATCATTTTTGTTCCCATTTCTTTGATAAATAATGTAATTAATTAAAAATTCTTCGGATGCTTAATTTGAGTAGCTCCGTCCCAAACAACAACCTTTAAATTTTATTAAATTTTTATGTATTCTTGTAAATATTTGTATCTCATATCCAATGCAAGCTTTTGTCATTTATAAATCATATACGTGTAACATGAAAAATTTTATTTAGTACAAGAAATTGATATTTTTTCCCATAACCATAAGATATGATGTTTATTTTTGTAATTTTTTTCATCTTCATTTCACACAGTCCTTATAAACAGAAAACTATACAATATCCCCCAGTTATGCATCTTTATTGCCTCTATATCCTTCCTTAACAACATGAAATTCGGTGCAATACTTTTTGAGAAAATCAGTTTTAAAAAATTAAACAGAAAAAGTATTTTTATCTCAGAAAATTTCAATTTTTTTTTTTTAATTTGTGGAAAGAAAGAATAATTGTCAGGCAGGTAGCCACTTATGAGAAAAAAATCAGGAAATTTGATTGAAAGCCATGTTTACAATCCTTATCCGGGTATGCCCTTTAATCCGAATATAACTAGCAATTTAAAAAAAAAACATTCACGAGTCAGAAACATTTCGAAGCAATGTGTTAAAATTGAAATAATTGATTTATTACTTGTAATTTTTCTAAATCTTTTTGATAATCCTGCCAATGGATCTGCGTCAAGTGGATTCGGCATATTGTTGCGAACACAGTTTCTCAAAAGTTGGGGTGGGCGTTCCAGTCCAGTCAAACAAGGGGGGGAAAAGGGCAAACCTCGGAATGGAAGACAGTAAGCTGAAAATTTGCAAAAAATTTTATTTTGACATTTTAAAAGTTACCTAAAAAGTCTCATAAAATCTCATGTAGGCGCCGCCAGATGTTTAAGATGAAAGGTCACGAAAATAATTTTTTTGCTTATATCTTGAAAACCGTGCATTTTATTGAACAAAACCTAGTTACAAAATTGAAGCGGGTAAAATTTCCTATAAAATACATACATTAATTTTTATTTTCTAACAAATATTTTATGCGCTAGAGCGCGGAAAAAAAGGCAATTTTTTGACCTTCTGGCCAAAACGAGAAAATAATTCTCGCTGATACTCGATATCTCAGAAACTATTCATGTTATCGGAAAAAAATCAAGTAGGTTTTTTTAATAAAATTCACAAAAGAATTATAATTTTATTGGAAAAAGTTTAGGCGCTAGATTACGTTAAAAAAATGGCGTTTTTTTTTTTTTTTTTTTTTTTTTTTTAACCTTTGATCCAAAATGAGTGAAGAGTTCTTTTCTACTGTCGATTTTTCGAAAACTATACGTCTTATCGAACAATCCCTGCTCCAAAATTAAAGTGGACTTTATTTTATAAATATTACAAAAATAACTAATTTTCTGACAAAGGAGTCAGCCGTAGACAGTATTGAACTAGTTGGATGTGTCAATCCCAAAACTTTCTTCTATCTCATAAGTACATTTTAATATTAAAAAAAAACATGGTGACCCCAAAGTTACCCGCTATCGAATTTCCTCGAACATTTGACTTAGCCTAATGAGATTCTGTAGCCGAAAAGCCTAAAAAGCAAAATTTAATTAATATTCTGAGAAAATGATCTTAGTAGTGCCTCATGTTGGATAATTTATACTAAAACCTAATAAGCATCTATTTATGTCAAGACCTAACAGAATCTGAAATTTGATCGAATTTCGTCCATTAGTTCTTCAGTTATAGTTATAACAAAAAATTTGCAAAACGTAGAATAGCAACACCATATCTTGGACAATTTATGCCAAAACGTAAAAAAGCGTCTAATTATGTTATGGTGTAAAAGAATCTGAAGTTTGATGAAATTCTGTGCATTAGTTCTTGAGATATAGCTAGTTTAAAAAAACCGTGTAAAATATAGCACAGCAGTGCCATCAGTTGAAGGATTTATAACAAAACGTAATCATCGTGTAATTATGTTATATGTCATTTTGTAACAAATTCTGAAGTTTGATGAAATTCTGTGCATTGGTTGTTGAGATATAGCTATAGGAAAAATCGTGCAAAATGCAGCATAGCTGTACCACCTGTTGCAAGGTTAATACCAAAATGTAATCAGCGTCTAATTATGTTATATATTCTAGTGTAACATAATCTAAAATTTGATGAAGTTCTCAGCATTAGTTCTTGAGATATAGCTATCGCAAAAATCGTGCAAAATGTAGCATAGCAGCGCCACCTATAGGTCAGTTCACTTTAAAACCTTATCAGCGGCTATGTATCTCAAGGTATCGCGGAATCTGAAGTTTGGTGAAATTCTGTGCATTAGTTCTTGAGATATAGCTATCATGAAAATCATGAAAAACGTGGTATAGCAGCGCCACCTGCTGGACAATTTACACCAAAACTTAATCAGCGTCTATGTATATCAAGGGGTCACAGAATCTGAAGTTTGGGGAAATTCTCTGCATTAGTTCTTGAGATATAGCAATCTTCAAAATCATTAAAAACGTAGTATAGCAGCGCCACCTGCAGGCCAATTTTCACCAAAACTTAATCAGCGTCTATGTATATTAAGGGGTCACAGAATCTGAAGTTTGGTGAAATTCTCTGCATGAGTTCTTGAGATATAGCAATCTTGAAAATCATGAAAAACGTAGTATAGCAGCGCCACCTGCAGGCCAATTTTCACCAAAAACCAATAGGCACTAATTCATATCAAGGTCTAACTGAATATAAAATTTTATTAAATTTCGAGCATTAGTTCTTGAGATAGAGCGCCCACAAATTTTTTGTCACATACAGACAGACAGACAGACAGACAGACAGACAGACAGACGGACAGACTCACAGACAGACATTTTCTAAAAATAGTCAAAACGTGTTCAGGACCTTCTAAAACGTATAAATCCGTCGAAAACCGGAAGTCGAAAATTTTCATGAATCCAATACTTTCTTCTTGTAAAGATAGAAGAAAGTAAAAAAAAGCGAATTTTTGGCCTTCTGCAAAAATGAGAGAAACTACTTCTCAAGATTGTTTTCTATGCCTCAAATGATCTTTGAAAATATTAAAAAGATTGTAACCCTCAAAAACCGAGGTAATTTTCCTCCTTTAAAATTACATTATTGTGGATGGAAATCATGATAAATGACTTTTGAATCCATCCCAAAGCCGTTTATTGTAAAATAATAACGTTCAGTTTAAAGTGTTGTCTGTTGATATGGGTTTACGCCTTTACAGCCATTTTTGAACACGAAAATTAGCCTACAGCACTTTCTAACAAATTTTGGGTAGATAATAAAATATAATATTTATAAATATCTGAATTATATCGTAAAAAACAAATAAACTGCGTATTTTTATATTCCTGCAATAACTTTATTTTACTTATGGCATTGAATAATTTTAGATAATAATGCGAAAATAATTTGGTAATTTGTGTAATTAACAGATATTTTCGGAAAACTTCGCTTTCAGTTTCTTTAATATTATTCATTCGCTTGTGAAATGAAATGAACTGAGCAACTTTTTTCCTAGCAGAAGTTTTCTTTTCACTAGCTTTAAAATAAATACATTCAGAGGAGTATTGTAATTTTTTATTGTAATAATTGCTTGTTTAGTTTAAAATGAGTCTTTTTCATACACCTCCATTTTAAAAACACTGAATACCAATCATGGTTGTTGGTGTTGATATTTAAAGAAAGGAACTCAACTTTTGGGCATGAAAGTTAAAATTTAGGTGTTTGTAGTAGGTACTAGTCCAAGGTTGTCTGCTCTCACGGTTCCCCAAATTACTAAAAAGCGTGTATAACTGAAGTATTTTATAACTGAATTTGTGTTTTTATTCAAATTAAAGGGCCTCTTTAGTGTTTTCCCTAAATGCCCACATTTCTGAGTGTTTTTTAAGTTAAATATTTCTAGGTATCATTAATAATTAATACGGTACACCTATTGATACTATTGATTGATACCACGGCCAAACTCAATTTATCACCTTACTTGTAAGGGACCTTGTAGGTTTGGCAAAGGTGCTACGCAATGTTACAAATTTCTTTGTTATTGAAGGTTACATTTAGCGTTTATATTTTCAATTATACACATATTTATTTGGGTATTTAAGTTATTTTTTTTTCTTGTATTATTTATGAATTTATCTAATATAATGTTTTGATGTTGCCTGTCTGTGTCTCTCTTTTTAAATTTTCTCCCCTCCTTTTCTTTTCAATTGTGCATCGTGGAAGGCAGGGTTAGGCTAGAAGTTGTGTTTTTGCTGTTGATTTTGCCTTTTTTTTAGAATTTGGATTTCACAAGTATTGAATTAATAAAAAATATTTATCAGCAGTGCTTTTTGAGCAAAAATATTTAATTATATTAAATACTGATTAATAACTGATAAAATGAACATTTATTAAAATGTAATAACTCCCACAACTTGCATTTAAAATAGTTTTATATTAGTAAAGTAATAGTAAAGAAATTTAGAAAAGTAATAAATAAATATCATAACAAAATTATTTTATTAAAGTCTTATTAAACATTGACATCAAAATCATTTGATTTTTGTCATTAGATGCTTTGCAATTTTTTATTGTCAATTAGATAATTAAATTAAATTTTAACTGCAATTAATTGAAACAAAATTAAATTGTAATTAATAATTAATGATGTTAAATAAATGTAATGTAATAAATGTAATAGTGTTAAATAAATGTAATTAGCACTTTTAAGAAATTAAATTACATTTAATTTTAAATAACGAATTTTTTTTTTTATTCATAAAAAGCAAGATTTTAATAATTAGATGATTATTTATTAAAATGCAATAATAATAGACTTAATTAAAATTATTTTTATCTTAAAATCATTACTAAACAGTATATACAGCGTATATACTTACTTATAAGTCGATCTTTCGAATGCAAATCCTGGAAAAATTTAAAAACTCATGTATAAGTCAAACTCGTGAATTTTTACTTCAGTTTTGCACAAAATAAAACCTAATAAGATTTTATTTACCATTGGGAAGTAGTAGAAAGTAAACAAAAACAAATCACTGAATTTTTAAAAAATATATAAATTATGATTATTTGTATATTTTATGAATTATTTTGTTATTTGTATGCATAAAAGACAGAATTTTACAGTATT
Organism: Maratus speculifer; assembly: GCA_964019185.1. Taxonomy (NCBI): domain Eukaryota; kingdom Metazoa; phylum Arthropoda; class Arachnida; order Araneae; family Salticidae; genus Maratus; species Maratus speculifer. Next base: position 359,787,384 of record OZ025296.1, read on the forward strand.
GGAAAGTTTTTTTTTCATTTTTGACTTTTGTAATTGTTTTGCTTAAGTCGACCCTCAATTTACTTGCAGAAAATTGTTAGAAATTTCTCGACTTATAGGAGTATATATGGTGTATGTATTAGTAAACAATTTAGTAACCTCAAGATGTCAAATACTAATTTAGTACAAAACATTGCGTCAGGATATAAATTTTTGCTAAGACGATAGGGAGTGTAGGTGCCTTGTTCTTAATCCGAGCCAGGTCCTCATCGCCCTCCCCTATAGTAATAATAAAAAAGTTTTGATAAGCAATTAATAATCTGAATGATATGTAATCGTTTTGAAACAAAATAAATGACATAAAACATAGATTTAATGGATAGGCAGTAGCGGAGAAAATTCCACGGAGATTAAAAAAGTAACAGAGCTTCCCCAAAATAGGACGGTATAAACAAAAGTTCAAATTCGAACGAAAAAATAGAAATCTTACAAAATGCAAAAATGCGTATTCTAAAATAATACCCCGTCTTATAAATAACACCACTTATAAAATAATCAATTTAAATATATATATATATTACAATTTCTTACGCACCATTTTATTTCAAGAAAATCCAAATTTGTGCTACAACAAAAATTTATTTCGCCTTTGTATTCGTAAAAAATGCACTGCCACTTGTGAATTAATATTGAAAACAATAATATGGACATAGTTTACAAAATTTTGAAAGGATATCATAATTCCATTTCAGCGTTTTTAGATGGCTATTTTAGTTTTTCCTTATAGACTATTAAAATAAAATACCCTTTATTTCCCTAGATTCTTAAATCACGTGACTTGAATTAAAATACTTTATTTTGATTGGCCGGCAATAAATATGTAGAAAGGAATAGCAGATGGCAACATAACTGATTTTGTCCGCATAAATGTTCAATTTATTGGTAAAAATATATAAAGAGAAACAAAAAGGTTAGTTTTATTGGGAGAAAATCAGAAGAATGTGTAGCTCAGCTCCCAATTTTAACCTTTTTTCCTTTTTTGTATTTTATATATATATGTGGGATATATTCTCGCATGTTTGCTACACTCTCTTTCTGTTGCACCTGCATCGGACTATTTCCCTCCGCTACTCTCCGAAACGCTGGCACGAGATTAATTAAGAAACGCGAAGCTTCCAAGCTGTGTGTGGAGGTGTGAAAGAATTAAGAAAAAGGAAACAGAATGTTTCTTCAACGACGAACGACGCTGATTAAAAACCAAGAGGATATTTCGAAGAATAAAAATGACGATAGTTTTTACGACGAATTGTTAAGTGATTTTTAAAGTAGTATTTTGTAAAGTGACGAAGAATTTACCTGTTTTATTTTTTTTGTTTATTTTGTGTCCTGTTCGTCTGTCAATAAATGTATGTGTCCGTTAGAAACCGTTTTTTTATTTTGAGTCAAGACTCGACCATCCTATAAAGTGGTGCCAGAAGTGCGACTTACCATTTTTGCTCATTGTTATGAACTAGATTTTTTTTCTTCAGATTCAAGCCGGATATCATTTTACGGGTGAGTTAATTATTCCATATTTTATATTTACTATGAAGCTAGTCGACATCAAAGAACTGGAACTTGCATTTAAAAATGAACGTACTAATAAAATAAAACTCCTTCATAAATTATTGTTCGACACTGATGGTGATCGATCAAACCGGAAAAGAATTCGTGACTTCACTGGTTTCGATTTCGAAACGACCAGCACTGAATTCAAAAATAAAGTTACGAAAGTTCAAGCAGATTTTTCTTTAAACGATTTAATCACAATTTGTAATTTACTCTGCATTTCTAACGAAGGTTCTTTAACTGAACTTGCAACCAGATTAGTCACATATCTTTCAGACTTGAATTCACTCCAAGCTAACATTATCCAAAACGAAAGTGATACCGATTCGGAACCTGAAATAGCTTCACATAATACCACATTGAATAAAGACACTGCAAGTAATACCGAATCATCAAATTTTGATAAAAACAAGCAATTTCCAGTTCAAAGTTTTTTGCCATCTACTATTAATTTTAATGATGTTGAAAGTGTTATACCGCCTTTTGATGGTAGTTCTTTTCAAGACATAAATATTTGGTTAAGTAATTTTGACGATGTCGCTAGCATGCTCAATTTATCTGAATTTCATAAATTTGTATTTGCTAAACGATCCTTACGAGGAAAAGCCCAGCTGTTGGTACAAACAGAATTTCACATTAACTCGTATGAAAAACTTAAACAACTCTTAATTTCTGAATTCGGCATTACTTATAATTCTGCTGAGTTGCATGACATGTTAAGTAAACGAAAATTACAAGAAAATGAATCTCTTGAAGAATATTTTCTCGTAATGAAACAATTATGTTCGCGCGAATACATCGAAGTTATACATCGAAGATTCCGCACTGATGCAGTATATTATTAACGGTATACCCGACCCTGTTTTTCGAAAATCAATATTATATGGCTGCCAATCTATAGTAGAATTTAAACAAAAGCTCAAAATTTATGACAAAATTCGGCATGACTATGAGAACACTAAATTTCGTAAATCTAAACCAGAAATGCCGTTGAAAGAGAAATCTTTTCGTCCAAAACCTGATCTTCTCTGCTTTAATTGTGGTTTAGCCAACCATAAAAGTAGCCAATGTAGGCATAAAGACAAAGGCCCTCGCTGCTTTAATTGTTCGAATTTTGGCCATAAGTCGGCTCAATGTGATCAACCAAGGAAATCTAGAAATAAGCCTGAAACATCCAATATTTCCACCATTACATCGAATACTTTTATGACCAAACAAGTAATTATTTCGTCAGTAAATGTTCTTTCTTTGATCGATACGGGAAGTGAAAGAAGTCTGTTAAAAGAAAGTATTTATCGCAAACTCCCAACAGTTTCGAACCTCGAACATTCAACAATCACATTAACTGGATTAGGAAATACTATGATCAAACCCCTGGGTTTTTTCTCTACGGATGTTACAATTGATGATTTTAATTACACCACTAATGTTTATGTAGTACCAGATTATTCCATATCTTTTGATTTTATTATTGGTACAGATGTTATACAGCAAAGTATTTTAACAGTTTCTCAAAATAATATTTCGATGCAAAAAATCAAGCAAAATGAAGATATGTCAAATAATTTTCTGATTAATGTTGCTCAAGTATTAGACGATAGTAATCTTGATTTATCTCATATTACCGATAAAACTATACGTTCAAAAATTACGGAACTTATTCAAAATTATTCCCCCCGAAAAGTAAAGACTACTGATGTTACATTATCAATTTATCTGAAAGACAAAATACCTGTTACATGTCCTCCCAGACGCCTAGCTCCTATAGAGAAAGAATTTGTCGAAAAACAAATTTCTGAATGGCTTGAAAAGGGAATTATCCGAAAAAGCACCAGTAATTTTTCATCACCCATTGTCCTCGTAAAAAAGAAAAATGGTTCATATAGATTATGTGTTGACTATAGGAAACTAAATGCTAAAACACATAAACAACGTTTTCCCCTCCCAGTAATCGATGACATTATTGATCAGTTGCACTCTGCAAAAGTATTTACTACTCTTGATCTTAAAAATGCATTTTTTCATGTCGAAGTAGAAGAAAATAGCCGAAAATACACTTCTTTTGTAACACATTCTGGTCAATTTGAATTTCTATACATGAATTATGGCCTTAGCGATGCTCCCTTAGTTTTTCAGAGATATATCTATAATGTTTTTCGCGATCTCATTAATGAAAAAGTACTTATCGTCTACATGGATGATTTTATAATACCGTCTGAAGACGAAGCCGAAGGACTCCAGAAATTACAACGCGTTCTTACAACTGCATCCGAATATGGTTTGGAACTGAATCTAAAAAAATGCCACTTTTTACAGCGAGAAATTGATTTTCTGGGTTACCACATTAAAAATGGTCAACTACATCCATCTCCCTCCAAAACTAAAGCTGTTCTAAATTTTCCGGAACCTAAAAGTGTAAAAGATGTACATTCATTTGTCGGACTAACCTCATATTTTCGTAAATTTATTCAAGATTATTCTTTAATAGCTAAGCCTTTAACAGATCTCCTTAGAAAGGACACTAAATTTCACTTCGGTGACCAACAGCGAAATGCATTTAATCAGTTGAAACACATTCTTGCTTCAGGTCCTGTTTTAAGCATTTATAACCCTAGTAATGAAACAGAAGTTCATTGCGATGCTTCTATCGATGGTTACGGGGAAGTCCTCCTTCAAAAGTCTTCTATTGATAATCAATTTCACCCTGTCTACTTTATGAGCAAAAAAACCACAGATGCTGAGCGTAAATATTCGAGTTATGAACTAGAAGTTTTGGCTGTCATCGAGGCTCTTAAAAAATTTCGTGTTTATATTTTAGGTATTCCTTTCAAGATAGTCACAGATTGCAACGCATTTGCCCTAACTATGAATAAAAAAGATCTTTGCACCAAGATAGCTCGATGGGCTTTAATGTTAGCTGATTATAACGCCACGTCGACGCTTTAAGTAGAAATCCCGCATGTATGACCATTCAAGACAGTTTTACTTCCAAAATCATACAATCACAGAACACCGACGAACATATACAGGCCATCAAAGAAATTTTGAAAACAAAGCCATATGACAACTATTTCCTCAAAAATAACGTTCTTTATAAAAATCATAAAGGTTACGATCTGGTAGTTGTGCCGGATGAAATGCAGCTAAACGTCATTAAACACGTTCATGACAAAGGACACTTCGGACGCAAACGTTGTGAAGAACTCCTTAATGAAGAATTTTTTATCCCTAATATGGCAAACAAGATTGATAAAGTTATAGCAAACTGTGTAACGTGCCTTTTATATAATCGGAAACGTGGAAAACAAGAAGGCGAGTTACATCCCTTACACAAAGAGGAGACTCCCCTCCAAACTTACCACATTGATCATCTAGGCCCTCTCGAATCAACTAACAAAAACTATAAACATATTTTGTCTTTAATAGATTCATTTACCAAATTCGTGTGGCTATATCCCTGTAAAACTACTTCTTCTGCCGAAGTCATATCGAAACTGCAACAACAGAGTTATACTTTTGGCAACCCTTCCAAAATCATTAGCGATAAAGGTCCTGCATTTACAAGTAAAGAATTTGCTGATTATTGCCAAAATGAAAATATAAAACATGAGACAATAACAACTGGCCTTCCCCGTGCTAATGGTCAAGTGGAGCGACTTAATTCCATCATAATTTCAGTAATCTCTAAAATGTCCAAAGATGAACCGACCAAATGGTTTAAATATGTTCCTAAAGTTCAACAAGTCATTAATTCAACTTACCAACGAAGCATTAAGAGAACACCCTTTGAAATACTATTTGGCACAAAAATGAAACAGAAAGAAGATTTACAAATTATTGAACTCCTGAACAGTGCAGTCGAAGAACAATTCATGAAAGATAGAGAAGAACTCCGAAAAGAAGCTAAGAAGAATATTCTGGAAATTCAACAAGAAAATCGCAAGCATTATAATTTAAGACGTAAGAAACCCCGGAAATATAAGCTTGGAGACCTCGTAGCAATTAAAAGAACCCAACAAGGACCAGGGCTAAAATTGAAATCTAAATTCCTAGGTCCATATAAAGTAACCAAAGTGAAGTCTAACGACACCTACGACGTAGAGAAAATCTCATCAACTGAAGGACCGATCAGAACTTACTAGTTCATGTGCTGAATACATGAAGCCTTGGCATGACGATAACTGAAACTTTATTTTTTTCCTTATCTTTAATGTGTATGTCTGATCATTTTAAAAGTCAACAATTTTAAAGATCATTTTCATACGATGTTACACCATTTCAGAAAAACGACGACTGATCTTTCTCGGGTGCAAACGAACTCTATTTTTTTTTTTTTTAAGAAAAGTTACTTTTTTTTGTTTTTGTTTTTGTTTCTTTTCAGATTCTATAAGATCACATGTCGCTGCGGCAGCTCCAGATGTCAGGACGGCCGCATGTGGGATATATTCTCGCATGTTGGCTACACTCTCTTTCTGTTGCACCTGCATCGGACTATTTCCCTCCGCTACTCTCCAAAACGCTGGTACGAGATTAATTAAGAAACGCGAAGCTTCCAAGCTGTGTGTGGAGGTGTGAAAGAATTAAGAAAAAGGAAACAGAATGTTTCTTCAACGACGAACGACGCTGATTAAAAACCAAGAGGATATTTCGAAGAATAAAAATGACGATAGTTTTTACGACGAATTGTTAAGTGATTTTTAAAGTAGTATTTTGTAAAGTGACGAAGAATTTACCTGTTTTATTTTTTTTTTTGTTTATTTTGTGTCCTGTTCGTCTGTCAATAAATGCATGTGTCCGTTAGAAACCGCTTTTTTATTTTGAGTCAAGACTCGACCATCCTATATATATATTTGTAAATATTTACATGTGTGATAAATGTAATCATATGCTAAATAAGTATGACATTATCAAGCATAAGGAATATTTAACACACACAAATATGTGTAAAAAAGAAAGAAAAAAACATTGCTTTTACAGAATGAAGTATGGGTATGTTTTTAACTTTTTAAGAATATATATCATTTTTTTTAAACAATTTTTCACTGAAAAAACTACCGAATTATTATTCTTTAGTAACCTTAAAAGATATTTTAAATTCATAAAATGCGATGCAATGCTTTTTAAGAAAATAAGCTTTTTGTAACATTCAAAAATAAGATTTTTTTTCTGAAATAATTTTAATACAATCTACATCTGTATTCATTCCGCGTACTTTATATACATAAATTTTCTGAATTTTTTTTTTTAATGAATGAATGAATGAATTTATATTATAATGACGATGGGAGGAGTTTAAATATAACAAAAAACAGCGGGGTGGAGTACAGACGTAAAAACATATTAATAGGTTTCTGGCGTACAATCCGTAAATTAATACTGATAGCTTGATATATAGGGAAATTTATTGCTCACTAAAGAGTAATTTCTGATAAAGCAAAACCATCATATTATATTAAAAGGCATAAATATGTTTTAAACAAGCTTTTCATGTTCTTATTCGACATCGTCCTTTATTATTCTCAGATGGTTCTTGACTTCTGTAAATCTCTTTTAAATTATTCGCGATAAGGATCTATAATAATAGTAATAACAATAATAATGGCTGAATACTAAAAGAAAAACTGAAATAGATACACAACTTTAACTGTTTAAAATGTGTACTTTTATTTGATGGAGTTAATCAGACTGAATTCTGAACGCCTCATATTACGTACGACATGGATTAAACATTAATATTCCTGGACCCATCATAAACAAATTTTAAATGAAATTTCAGTTTTAGAATTATTGGAATTACAAATTTTTAAACTTCAAAACATCGCAAATTTTAAATTTTTGCATCGTTGCGTAGAAAAAAAAATGCACTTTTTGAAATTTGTTGAAATTTTTATCACATATTTTTATTTTAAAGTTTTTATTACTTCTTTGTCATTGTGGCAACAGAATTATTCGATTTTTGGACATTAAACATGGACCCATCAGAAAACGAATAAAATAAGAAAGTCGCGGAATTAAACCAATAAAAAGATTCAGATGTAATTCAGATTTCCCAGTTCTCTACCGCGGACAACAACTTTTTTCCAAATAGTTAACAAAAGCAACAATAATAATAATCCCTGAATACGGAAAAACATTGGAATAATGAATGCACCAGTTTGCATAATTTTGGAGAATTGCTCGCTATGCTTATGATTTATGCTTAAAGCTACAGTGGACTCTCAAAACTAATTTTTCTAATTTTCAATGAATTTTTTTAAAAATTTCTGGAAAGAATCATAATATATATATCTCTTATTTCACAATTTTTTTTAAATATATTCAATAGTTTTTGAGATACAGATTTTTCTTTTTTTTTAAATTAACAAAAAATGGCAATATTTCAAAATGCGCAATTTTTCTGATTTTTTCTTTAAATGCTCTCTATGCATGTGTTAACAAATGTTACTAAGCATTTTTAGCATATTATTTGTATAACATTTAAAAAAATGATTTTAACTTAATTCTTTTGTATTTTTCGTTAAAAAATCATTAAAAATTTCATATAACTGAAATTTAAAAAATTTACGTATGTCTAAAAAAATTTATTTCTAGTAACATTTGTTAACACATACATAAAGAGCATTTTAAACAAAAAATCAGAAAAATTGGGCATAAAGAATTTCGCATGGAACATTTTGAAATCATGAATACGACGAAAATATTCATTCTGAGAAAAACAGGTTTTGGTAACTACAGTGGTTATAATTCCTTAATATTTTCCTACTGACACAGTTTCAGCTATTAAGGGATATAATATCATTTCTAGCTAATATGTAAGTGTTTTATGTTTTTATGGTAAATTCACATAAAATATGTGGCTTCGACAGTAATTCATGAAAGGATGTGAAGTATCTGAATTTTAAAAAATCTTCTCAAAAGTAACTTTTTGAATTTCTAATGAAACTTTTTCAAATTTTACTTGAAATATTCATGGTATAAATACCTCTTATTGTACAAATTTTTGTTAAATATATTAGATATTTTTAATATTTTAAATATATTAATATTTTTTAATTGACGCTAAAAAGATTTGGGACAAAAAGCAATTCCTCTAAATACATTGTAAACAAACGCTTAAAGAAACAGTTAAAGTATTGTTTTGCGAAATCACAAAATTAATAATTAAAGTGCAAAATAATAATATTTTGTATGGTAAAACTAAAAACTAGGTTAAATTTTACGGATGTGAATCGGCAAAAAAGTAAACAAAGGGGTGTGGCACAATCAGCTGATTGGACAAAAATGCTTCTAACTGCGGTAAAAATAGTCGAAATTGAAAAATTCTTCTTGTGTTCAATAGCAGGGAGTTCATATAATGTTATTATGCTAAAAATGAAAATTCGACAATTTGATGATTTTTTGCGATTTTGAAAGTCCACTGTAGTTAATATTATAAAAGTCAAAATTATACATAAAAAAGTGTTAACATGAAAAATATATTAATTTACAAAATAATAATAATAACACTAATACTTTAATTAGAATTATTGAAAAGTTTTTGGCCAACAAGTTTGAAAAGTTTTACTATTTTGTAGTTGCACGTAACTAATTATTCATAAAGAACTACAATCCCACCCCCACCTGAAATTTATGCTATATCCGAAACCTTTGCTAAGCCAGCATAAAAAAGAAATCTATATCTATCTATCTATCTATATATATATATATATATACATATATACAGGGTGTCCCAAAAGGTCGTTTACAAACTTAACATGCTGGTCTGTCATATCATGATGAACAATATTAAATAGGAAACTAAGGGTCCCAAACGTCTTCCAAAGGAGATATGCGTCATTAAAGTTTAGGGTCCAAAAATTCAAATGATTATAAAAAACACAAAAATTGGTCGATTCGTTTGCGGTTTTCACTAAAACTATTCTTTATGTCAGTATTTTCTAGAAAATAAATTATAAAGATAAATTTCAAAAAATGTCGATAGAGGGCGCTTTAGACTTTGGAGTAACGATAAACTAGTTTTTACTATTATTTTTTGCATCTCATTAAACTTTTTTAGAAGCTTAGACATAAACTTAAATTTTGAGCTCAAAATCTAAATCGTTGGAAGTGGTTAAGTAGCGCAAACTGGATTGCGGGGGGAGGTTGAAATTTCAAATGACTATAAAAAACGGAAGAATTGGTCAATTGATTTGCGATTTTCACTAAAATTATTCTTTATGTCAGTATTATCTTGAAAATAATTTATAAAGATAAAATTCAAAAAATGCCGATAGAGGGTGCTTTAGACTTTGGAGTAACTTACAACTATTTTTATCGTTATCTTTTGCATCTCATAAATTTTTTTAGAAGCTTAGACATAAACTTAAATTTTGAGATGAAAATCTGAATCGTTGGGAGTGGTAAAGTAGCGCAAACTGAACTGTGTTCAATGGGGGTGGAGAGGTTCAAATTTCAAATGATTATAAAAAACGGAAAAATTGGTCGGTTTTCGCTAAAATTATTCTTTATGTCAATATTTCCTTGAAAATAAATTTTAAAGATAAATTAAAAAAAAAATCTGTTAGAGGACGCCTTAAACTTTAGAATAACCAACAATTATTTTTAACCGTTTTTTTTTTCTTTCTTTTTTTTTTTTTTTTTTTTTTTTTTTAATTCTAATTAAATGTTTGCAAAAGTTTAGACTTAAATTTTGTGCTCAAAATCTAAATCGATAGGAGGGGTTAAGAAGCGCAAACTGAACTGTGTTCAGGAGTTGAAATGTTACCTTCCCCACCCCTCGAACGCAGTTCAATTTTTGGCCGCTTAATTACTCACAACGATGCAGATTTTGAGCACAAAATTTAAGTTTGAACTTTTACAAGCATTTTATTAGATACAAAAAATAACGGTTAAAAATAGTTGTTGGTTACTATAAAGTTTAAGGCGCCCTCTGACGGAATTTTTTGAAAGCTATCTGTAAAATTTATTTTTAAGAAAATATTGATATAGAGAATAGTTTTAGCGAAAACCGACCAATTTTTCCGTTTTTTATAATCATGTGAAATTTGAACCTCCCCACCCCCATTGAACATAGTTCAGTTTCCGCTACTTAACCACTCCTAACGATTGAGATTTTTATCTCAAACTTCAAGTTTATGTCTAAGCTTCTAAAAAAACTTTATGAGATGCAAGAAATAACGGAAAAAAATAGTTGTACGCTACTCCAAAGTCTAAAGCGCCTTCTATCGGCATTTTTTGAATTTTATCTTTATAAATTATTTTCAAGATAATACTGATATAAAGAATAATTTTAGTGAAAATCGCAAATCAATTGACCAATTTTTCCGTTTTTTATAATCATTTGAAATTTGCACCTCCCCCCGCAAATCAGTTTGAGCTACTTACCCACATCCAACGATTTAGATTTTGAGCTCAAAATTTAAGTTTATGTCTAAGCTTCTAAAAAAATTTAATGAGATGCAAAAAATAATAGTAAAAACTAGTTTATCGTTACTCCAAAGTCTAAAGCGCCCTCTATCGACATTTTTTGAAATTTATCTTTATAATTTATTTTCAAGAAAATACTGACATAAAGAATAGTTTTAGTGAAAACCGTAAACGAATCGACCAGTTTTTCTGTTTTTTATAATCATTTGAATTTTCGGACCCCAAACTTTAATGGCGCATATCTCCTTTGGAAGACGTTTGGGACCCTTAGTTACCTATTTAATATTGTTCATCATGATATGACAGACCAGCATGTTAAGTTTGTAAATGACCTTTTGGGACACCCTGTACATATATATACACAAGGTTGTTATAATTAAAGTTCGCCTATTCAGAAGGCTCTGGAGCCGGTTCTATTGTTCCAAACGAAACAAACTTTCACTAGTACATAATTAAAGGGATGGGCTCTGCGAAAATAAAAAAAAATAGTCACATTTTTTGTCACTAGGTGGCGCTGCGCCGATATTTAAGGCGATGTTTGCAGATTCATTATATCAATATCAGTCATTCCAGACGAAACACACAAATTTAAAAGTTTCAACAAACATCAATGAACTGCGAATTGTTACAATTAAGTTCACCTAATCAGAGAGTTCTAGAACCTGAAAATGACTCAAACAATACAGAAAAATGAATATCATTTCATGTGATGTAATCTGCATCAACAAAAATGAAACATGTCGCTCGGCAGTAAGGAAATAACGAAGAATAACATAACACATGCTCAATGAATCCTCCGCCATTTTTAATAATGCATTCCATTCTCAGAATTGTGCTTTTACAGCATTGCGTAAACTGTCCTGTAAGATTGAACGAATGTGAAGTCTAATGCTGTGTTTCAGATCAGAGATTGTCTGACATCTGTGTTTAGATACAGAATCTTTCAAAAATCCCCAGAAAATTAAGGAATCTGCAAATATAGGCTTAAATATTGGCGCAGCGCCCCTTACCGACAAAAATTTTAACTAATTTTTTTTTCGATTTTCGCAGAGCGCATGTCTTCAACTACGCACTACTGAAATTTTGATTCGTTTGGGGCCATAGAACCGACTCTAGAGCCTTCTGAATAGGCGAACTTTAATTATAACAACCCTGTACATATATATATATATATATATGTGTGTTACATTGTTGTAAAGTAATAATAATAATAAGAAGATACATACGCACCCATCCGAACTCGAATTAAATGATTTTTAAACAAGTTGGAAATTGCACGTGAACTCAGCAAATGAGGTGCGGTCGTACGATAATGCTGATATAGTGGAGCGTACTTCGAAAACAGTATAGTAGTCGAAATCTTTGTGTTTCTGTAAATATGCTGGAAGTAATTTTTATTATACTTCATTAACGTATATCTTACTCATAAAATGTGAAATAGTTGAATATAATTAAAAGACGCCCCAAACAATGTTTCCCCGTATAGCATTATGTAGTGGAATATTTTTGTGTGGCCCTGTAATTTAATAATAAAAATTCTTTGCATCACAGATTGTACAGAATGCATATTTTAGTATATATTTCATAGATTAATGCCAATTCTATTATGTTCGAATGAGTGTATCATCATTAAAATGCATTTGAAACTTTTTTCCCATTGACCGTAATATAATGGAATACTTTTGATTGTCGCTATAAATTATCTATGCATCCGACTTTCATAACATTTGAAATGACTCGACAATATTACGCAATAATTATACGTTTTAAATTTCAAACGATTAAAATGCATTTGAAACATTTTTCCCCATTGACCATAATGTCACGAAATCCTTTTGATTGTCCTTGTGATTGATCTATGCATCCGATTTTCATAATATTTGAAATGACTCGAGAAAATTACGCAATAATTATGTTTTAAATTTCAAACGATTTAAATACATTTGAAACTTTTTCCTCCATTGACCGTAATGTAACGGAATCCTTTTGATTGTCCCTGTAATTGATCTATCCATCCGATTTTCATAAAATTTGAAATGACTCGACAAAATTATGTTATAATTATGTATTTTAAATTTCAGACGATTCGGTTGGGTAGTTTTTGCGTTGTTATATACGGACAGACAGACGGACGGACAGACGGGCGGACTGAGCGACAACAATAGGTGCTACGTATTTACGTAATTACGAACGCACCTAAAAAGGAAGAAAAAAAATCCTAAAATATTAAAACTCAAAATATCAATTCACCCTGCCCCCAAACATGAAAGATCATCCATTTTTTGATCGAGAGGGGAGGAGCATATTAGCACGCTAATCCCTTTCGCAAAGAGAGGGTGGAGGCTTAATTCCTGTTTATTGTAACCATCATCGATGTGTTAAACAACATATTAGAAGAGAGGGACTAAATAAAAACTAAGTAAAGAAAGAGTCTATTCACCTGGATATTTATGGCGCATGTTCACTGTCGATTTTTCAGAAAATAGCACAATAACACTTCGAGTCTTTTCCTCCCCAATCAATAACTTTGTCCAGTTGATTAAGTTTGTATCTCTAAACATATCTTTGCAATGTTTCTGACCCGTTTTTTGCAACAGAATGTCGAAGGTTTTTACTTATTTTTATTTTTTTTTTTTTTAATACAAGCACATGGCTTTATTCGGGTTTTAGATTCACATCACAATAAAATAACTCCGGTTAATGTAACTCCGTCACAAATACCACCTTTTAATGAATTTTGTACATATTTGTGTAAATATTTATCTATAGTACCCAAAGCAAACTTTTGAAATTCATATATAATATGTGGACAAGTATGAAGAATTTTTTACAAGAAAATGGTAATTTTCGGACAACTATAAGATATGATTTTTGTAAAAATTTTAATCGCTTTTCACACAATTTTTATAATCAGAACATTATACAAAAATTCCAAGTTATGCCTCTTCGATGTCTATATAAACTCAATTAGTGGCATGTAATTCGGTACAGTAGTTTTTGTGTAGATAAAATTTAAAAAAGAAAAAAAATTAGGAAATATTAATATTTATAAGGTGATGATAGGGGTAATATATTTTCAGATAGGTAGATATATACACGGTAAACGGTGAGTCACTCCCTGCAGACTTATATTAAATCCTATGGGACGAGCATCTTATACACGATTTTAAATCTTTTATCTCCTATTTCTTAAAGGAAAGATTTTTGCTTTACTGAATCGCGAAAACCGTCGTTTATAACAATAAATTACTGTATAAAAACATTTCATATTTATTTACTTAGAAGGTGTCACAAATAAAAATTAAATTAAAGAGTTGACAATTTAATTTTTATTTGTGACACCTTCTAAGTAAATAAATATGAAATGTTTTTATACGTGAATGAAAAAAGGTGAAGTGATTTTGTTTTAGTTTTTGAAAAAACGAAAGCTAACAACAGTTTTAACAATAAATTACTGGTTATGGACTATACTGGTCGCACATCTCCACGGAATTAAAGATGCACATGTGGATCAAGCAAACACGGTAAACATTCCTTTTTTTTTAAATCACATGACACTGAATCTCCAGTAATGGGACTCAATGTTTTTTGAAGCTGAAATAATACTCAGTCTATTGTACGTTGCATGTAGCAGAAATATTTATTAATAAAACATGATTTTTGCATTTTTCCGCATTCAGTTGATTTCTTTTAATGCAACTTAAAACGAGATTTGCGAAGTAATCGAAATGCTAAATTTCTTTCATATATAATAACAAAACAGAAAATAGCCACTTCTAATTCAGAAGTACATGAATCCAGTAATTAAATTCATAGTAGTATTCACTTAATGCTATATATAGAAAAATGTAACATGCAAAATTATTTACTAATTTACTTGCATTTCTTCTTCATCAACATTTATCATAAAAATTGTAGTTTCAGTATCCAATAAATGGCAAGTCAGCGAATGATATAACAAGTAATTCGATAACTTTTAATTTATTATTTTAAAATTTGTTAATTCTTTACTCTCTGAAGAAATTAAAACTCAGAATTAAATTTTGTCGCTCGTTGAGTTTTATAACTTAAAAAATTAAATTTTGCAGATTTTAAAGTCTGCAAACACTTTTCGGAAGTCATGTGTTATTATTGTCACATCGTCTTCTAGAATAAGTATAATACATCCGAAATAATAATAATAATAAAAAGAATGACTCGTATAGATTTCGAAATACTTACCAACACTAATTGTAAAATTTTAAGATGTTTCATTTTCTATTTTTTTTTTCATACAAAGAAATCTATTATAGTTTGCCCTTAAATGAACTCTTTTGTGTGTAAAAAGTATGTTATGTACTCCATTTTCTCTATAAATGAAGATGAATGGAAAAGTCACTGATGATGGCACACTATAGAACATTCTCGAAGGGCGGAGCTTGACCGTGCTTTGTTTCCATTTTAACCGAAAGCAGAAAATTCGCGCAGACACGCATATTCACAGTATCCGCAAAGAAACTCTTCGGGAGGGTTGAATTCTGATAGGAATTGGCCGACGCGTTTTCACGTAACTTATCGATAATTATACTTGGCGTAGAGATAGGCGCTTCCGTCGAGGAGTTTGATTTCCTTCGGAGCCGAGTACAAAGTAAAAATTTTTGTTTAAAAACTTTTAAAGAGTACAGCATTCAGTAAGACACGTTCCATTCAATGCAATGCTGCAAGAGAAAAGTTACTTTGTACTCGGTTCGGAAGGAAATCAAACTCCTCGACGGAAGCACCTATCGCTCGCCAAGTATAATTATCGCCAAGTTACGTAAAAACGCGTCGGCCAATCCCTATCAGAATTCAACCCTCTCGAAGAGTTTCTTTGCGGATACTGTGAATATGCGAGCGGCACCTTTCAAACGCGAGTATGCTCGGAGAACGCCCAATAATAAGACCCTTTTTCTACAACACTGCGCAGCTTCAGAGCGCATAAACAGGGGTGTAGTCGTAAAAACAGTGGGTAATTCGTAAAAACTCAAGGGAGAAGGAGTATCTAGAGTGTGTATACAACAGCTTTCTTGAGAAACAGAGGGTGTACGGTACGCCTTTAAAAAATCCAGCAGGCATACGGCGTATACCCTTATACTTGCTCAAAGTGACATTGGTAGTTGCCGATTTCGACGTCCAAAAATTCGAAATTTTAAATAATTCTCAAACTCAAAAATTTGTGTGATGGAGTAGAAAAATAAAATATCTTAAACTAAAGTTTTCTTTATAATTAAAAAGATAAAAACTAAAAAAATTTTATAAAATGTAAGAAATTTACAGAAGAAAAAATGGTACTTTGTAAATGTAGTTTTAAGTTTTATATGTTTTATTATGCACCTTTTTAGTAATTTATATACAGTTACATGTATTTTTGCTTTTTAAATTAGTATACAAGGTTAATTCTGCACTGTTTTTGTTCTCAACTTCAATTGTACTTTGTAATAAAATGAAAATATATATATATATAAAAATAAACATTTTCCTTTTTTAATATCAAAATTCGTTATTTTAAACCTCTCGCTGCGTATCCTCCGATTTCCACAGGCTACGTAAAAGTAACAGAATTTGTGCAACTTGCGATTTCCGCAGGATGCATGTAAGCGCGATTAATTTATGACTATTCTTCCTATATGTGATTATTATTCTTTTATGTAGGATATTTCTTCAAATTTAATTTTCTTACAACCCTTATTTTTTGCTTTAATTCGAAACAACGAAAAAAAAAAGATACAAACAATTTTTGCATCTTTTAACTGTAAAATGCACGTTGATTTGAAATATGCAGTTAAAAAAATGCGCAATTTTTTTTAACCTTGTTTGATCAAATGTATATATATACACATATATATATGCAGCCAGAGGGTTAATATCTGTATGAAATTGATGAAGGACGAAACAGTAAAGCATATAAACGTTTTAGTGCAAAAACTGTTAAAAAAAATAGACTGTATAATACGCTTTATGCAAATTAACTCACAGTAACACAAAAACAATTTGGAAATTGCGCGTGAAGCGTAGCAAATGAGGTGCGTTCGTACGATAATGAAGTATTAAAAATAATCAGATCTTGTTGATATAGTAGAGCGTACTTCGGATACAGTATAATGGTCGAAATCTTTGTGTTCCTGTAAGCAGAGCCTGATTACTAACGGGGCACTCTCTCTCCAGTAAAATTACATAGAAATTTTCGCCTTGTTTAAATGCGCTTTTCAGTCAAAATTGCTATCACGAATAAGGAAAAAATTTCTATTTATTTTTTCTAGTGGGAGAGTGCCCCGTTGATAATCAGGCCCTGCCTGTAAGTATGCAGGAAGTAATTTTTATTACAACGTATATCTTATTCATAAAATGTGAAGTAATTTAATATAATTAAAACACGCCCCAAACAATGTTTCCCCATATAGCATTATGTAGTGGAATACTTTTGTGTGGCCATGTAATTTAATTATAAATATTCTTTGCATCACAGATTGTACAGAATATATATTTTAGTATATACATCATAGATTCATGTCATTTCTATTATGTTCGACTGAGTGTAACACCATTAAAATGCATTTGAAATATTTTTCCCCATTGACCTTAATGTAACGGATTAATTTTGGTTGTCCATGTAATTGATCTATGCATCCGATTTTCATAACATTTGAAATGACTCGACAAAATTATGTAATAATTATATGTTTTAAATTTCAAACGATTAAAATGCATTTGAAACACTTTTCCCCATTGACCGTAATATAAAAGGAATTCTTTTGATTGTCCCTGTAATTGATCTATTCATCCGAGTTTCATAAAATTTGAAATGACTCGACAAAATTATGTAATAATTATATATTTTAAATTTCAAACGATTCGGTTGGGTAATTTTTGCGTTGTTATATGCGGACGGACAGACGGATGGACTGAGCGACAACTATAGGTGCTGCGTATTTACATAATTACGAATGCACCTAATTAGTTGGATATCCCAACCCCAAAACCTTCTGTCTCATATGTACATCTTAATATTTCAAATATTAATTACACGTGTCAATACTTTAATATTATTAATTCAATGCTATACCAACTTTGATTTTTATCCTAAATTTTTGCTTCAGTGAATTAATCGAAGTAAAAACGAATAAATGTGAATCATGATAGCTATTAAAATGAAAAGTTTTTCTTTATTATGTTATCATTAGCAGATTCCAAATAGTCGATTTAGCAGGACGCAAATTACCGTTTCTGCACGAACCGATGGACAATAGAACTACGAAGTATCGAGAAAATGATACAAAAAGCGTTATGATAATGCTCCCACGGAATATTTCCAAATTCAAGGAGATATGCTGGCCATAGCCAAAAACACAAACAAAAAATTTCGTTCAATTCTGAACATAACTTTATACACTTTTCGATGGTACAGTATTGAAAATAGCATGGAAATTGCTTTTCCAGCTCTCCCTTCCGGCATATTTTTCTTTCAAATTCAGGGAGAACCTGTTTTCAAACCCAAAATACTCATATACAAAAAAAAAGTTCAATTTTATGTCCAAATTATAATATGTATAAAAAAATTTAGTTCAGTGTTTCATACACATTTTGATGGTACAATAATGCTTATGCCACAGACATCGCGATTATAGCGATGTTCCGACGGATTTTTTTTTTTTTTTTTTTTTAAATTCAGGCAAGTACTGCTGAACAGAGCGAAACACTTAAACAAAAAAATTGGTTCAATTGAATACATAATTACATACATTTTTCGATGGTATAATATTGAAAATGGCAAAAAAATCGTGAAAAATATTGCAGAGCACCCTTCCAGCGGATTTTTTTCAAATTCAGGGAGGACCTGTTGCCACATCCATAATATCCAACTACAATAAATTTAGTTTAGATCTCTGCATAACTTCATACACTTTTCGATGGTAGAATATTGAATTGGAACAAAATTCGCTGTAGCAGCGTCCCCTTCCGGTGGATTTTTTTCAAGTTCGGGGAAGAGCAAATATTTATAGCGAAACACTTGTACATAAAATTTGGTTCAATTCTGTGCGTAACTTTATACACTTTTAGGTGGTGCAATATTAAAAATGGTACAAAAATCGCTATTACAGAGACCCCTTTCAGGAGAAATATTTCAAAACTGAAGGAGGACCTGCTTGCCATAGGCAAAAACAAACACAAATGATTTGGTTCAATTCTGTGTTTAACGTCATACACTTTTTGATGGTATAATGGCAACATACGATCACACAGACACACACACGGGCAAACAGATAATTTGTAAAAAAAAAAAAAAAAAAAAAAAAAAAAAAAAAAAAAAAAATGGAATCTTTGGCCAGTAAAGCGTGCAAATCCGTCAAAAAGCGAAAGTCGAAAAAATTTGGATTACAACACTTTCATTGAAGTTAAAAGAAACTAATTTGAAAGGACATAACATAAAATTAAAAAAGAAGTTGAATTATAAATGCTAATTAAAAAAAAGGTTAGACACTATAAAAAAATTGTTAAACACTAATAGCACAATACAATATAAATTGCATCAAAACTTATTTTCTCCTTAAAAATCAATGTTTTTCTCATTTTAAACGTCTTTTGTTTATTTGTAGTACTGTGTGATCAGCGCTCCGTAGACCGTACCCGTGAGACCACCGACGTGAAAGGCTGAACCTAAATTCTCTGGTCTATTCTATTCCTCTTTCCCCACCTACAACATTAATGCACTAAGTCGTTACACAGTGGGCCACTTCCTGATATATAATGTCCCTGACTGATATTAACCCCTTCAGGACGAGCGCCTTTTACTGAATTTTTATTCTTTTGTAACGAGTTTTTTAAATTAGAGATTTTTTGCCTAATTGAATCGCGAAAATGGTGGGATAAAATAAGGCGAAATTTAAAACAACAATTTACTGGAGATAATAATAAAGGATTCTGAGGAACTTATCTAACAAATACACTGGTCATTCCGTACTCAAGGAATTACGAATTAGATATAAGTGGACGTTCCTTTGGTCATTGTAGAGTTGGCCGAGGAGTCGAAGAGTCGACTCTAAATCTCGACTCCTTGCAAGTGAATCGAACTATCGACTCCTAGCTAGTTAACAGAGTCGACTCAAAAGAGTCGAACTTCCATTTCAACTCAGTTTGGGATTCGGAGTCGAAGAGCCGAAGTCAACTCACTCTCATTCAGTCAAAGAGTGTTTCGACCAGTTTTACACAGTGTCGGACTTGGGGAGTCGAGAATTGGGTTGTCGACTCTTCGAATCTTCGACTCCTTGAAAACCCCTCTTTCGACTCGGTATCAGATTTCAACTCTTCGAATCTGTGCTGGGTAACAAGCGTCTGTATGATCGATATTATATCGGAATTGGGGATTTTGACAAAGGACAAGGGATTAGTAGATTAGCTGTAAAAGGGGCGGGATAAATGAATAAGAGGGACGGACAGGAGCAAGGTGGCGAGTACTAGGGATTTCTTGAAAAATTAAATGAATTTAGGATATACTTGTGCTGATCGCCGTATAGGGGAAAGATGATCATACAAAGCAAATTTTATCTTTGTATTTTCTGACAAAAAAAGATGTAGGACTCGTTAGAGAAATATTTTCAATTGGTTTAATCTGACGCAGTTCAGGAAAAAAAACTGTAGACGAGACAGAAATAAAATTCTACTTTTATTGTAGATTGTTTAAAAAAGAGTAGTATTGAATTCAGACACATTTCTCCTGCAGGGATTTCTGTTGTTTCGGGAGGGACATTATAGATTTCTCGGAAGCGGGGGAGGGGGTGGTGAAAACAAAATATCTCAAATATTCCGGAGTGGGGGCTCTTTGTCACGGGGGAATGCGCCACCAACGGGATAACTCTTGTATTCACCAGTGTTATAAAATGCTATGAGTTTATTTTATGATCGACTTATATTAGATAGAAGTGAATATCCTTCATTTGATTGCGTCTTTGGCGCACCAGGATAACTCTTTGGAGGGGGCTAGGATTTTTCAGATGTCTGCACAAACCCAGATCTTGGTTCTTTTATAAATGCTTCTTTAAATTTCAAAAATATGTTTTTCTTTTGAGGTTTCGAAAGATGGAGAAATAATCGTCTACAAAATTTATCATAAAATGCGTTTGCATTGGGAAAAATATACAATCTATTCTTTTTCTAGACTATCTTACATTGTCTATTTTTTTTCTCACCGTAACGCCTTAATATACTTTTTTTAAAATTAATAAATCCGTGAATATAAAAATTCTAATATTTTGTATTTTAAAAGAAAATACATAACAGAGAAAAAAAATGTAAGACAAAATAAATATTTTTCAAAAATTCCAGTTTTTAAGTAGAAAATTTTAAATAACTATTTTTGTCTCAGTGTCTGGGAGGGGCTTCAGCCCCCTCAGCTTCCCCAGTCATTGCACCAGTGGATTTTGTATATATTATTTTAATTATTTTATATAAATTATAAATGTTTCGCAAGTGATGTAAAAATGGGTTGGAGAAGGTGGGGCAAAACTGGGTACCATAACTTTTGTTGACTCAAATGCAATCAAATGGGAAAACAAATTCTCAACACCGTTTTTAATGTTAAAAGAACCTTCGGCTAAGACAAAACATAATCTTTTCGATAAAAAGTATAGTTGATTATATTAAAAATAGCTTTTTTCAGAGCTATGCATGAATCCAGTTTTACCGCACTGGTGGGGTAAAACTGGGTACTTGTTTAACCCTTTAACGATCATAGCATTTTCATTGCTAAGATGTCGAAATAAATGAATAACACCGGTAAATAAGAACAAATATGTTCGTAAATAAGAAAACGTGATTTTTCACATACAAAATAAAAGAGATATTTTCAGATAAAAATACCGGTGTCAGTGTTGCGTATCGTAATTAAAATTTTGTGGTTTCGTGGTGAAACCAATGAACGTTAAAGGGTTAAAACTCTAAGAAAACTCGTTTTAGTTTTTTTAACAATTCTTGCTAAATACAGTAAAAAAAATACATATTTGTTACATTTAACAAAAAGAAATGCACACGTGTTCTTCCATGTGTTAAAAATAAATCTTTAGTCCAGGATTGGAAAGTAACCATTTTTTCGCCCGTGTTTGTTGTATAAGTTTAGAGGTGCCACGAATGAAACTTAAATTAAAGGGTTAACAGCATTAAATTGCAATTTCAAATTCCATGCTAAATTATTAACGAACCTGAAAAAGTTATTCCATGAGTATAAGACAAAACAAGGTATATACTCGGTTTTAACACATTTGTAAGTACCCGATTTTACCCCCAGCGTGATACAGATCTTAAACCAAGATGCCCTTACTTTTAATCCTATAGTAAAAAATCCATAAATGTGTTAAAATATGAACAGGAAAACAAAGAATTATAGTATATATCAATATTTAATAAGTTTCCAAACAGCTAATATATGTGGAAAACGTAGAGACAAACAAAATATTTTTAAAGAAAAATTCATATGCAGTCATTCACAGAAAAAAACAAAATCCGCACACAATACAATTTTGTTCATGCTGACTTTCGATAAACAATTCCTGGTGTTGGTCGAAAGATGAAAGTTCATATTCAGGAGATATCTGCGCTACCCGGTTTTACCCACCTACCCACTTTTGTACACTTCTCCCCTATAATTTACACATAATTTTTGAAAGTTTAAGCAATCGATTTCTTTGATATTCCTTTTTTGAAACCCAATACGGAGAATGTTTTCAGAATTCTATCCCTGCCTCCGCACTTATTTATTTATTTATTTATTTACTCATTTATTATTTATTTATTAACGCAAAAAGACTTTTTTGTGAATCGGGAAGGAGGGATACATTATCATAGTACCGATCAGTACCAATCCGGGACTGTGACCCCGGGAAGGGACCTTGTCTATAGCGAATTTGTTACTTTTCAATGCAATTCCGTTTTAGAAGATTTTACTTTATAGCATTTTTCAGATAGCCTCTAGTACGCAGAACAGTGCATATGTTAGTACGTGAAATGTAGATCAACAATGTTAATGTTATCTTTGTAATTTATATACAAACTAAGATTTATTAAAAAAATAGCTAACTAAGCATAGGACTCTTCTTTAAAAAATAAAGATTATAAAAATGAAAAAAATAGCTAAAATTTTAATTCCGGAAATAATAAGCTGAAATAATCAGACTTCCTCGTACGGAACAATCTTTAACCAAGTCGACGTAAAAGTTCTTGTTTTGTAGAAATTCTGTGATGCCGATTGTAGAGGTTTACATGGTCCCGGCCCGGACCGACTGAATGAGGACGAAAATTCAACCATCCAGGCAAAAAAAAAAATTAAACGGGCCTGGCCGATGAAAAAATAAAGCCTTATTGAACTTTGTTGTTCTCAAGATGTCTAGGGCAGACTCTATGTTTTGTAAAAGTATTAATAGTGATAATGAACTTCTGTTAATCTTTGGAAATATACGTAAAGTGACGCAATACACGTGGCGCATACTATTTGAAATCGCCGTAATTTGCTGATTAAATATGAGAAAAATTACTGTTAAATTTTTCCGGGTCAAAAAATCAGAAGAGTTGGCAACTATGTTAAAAGTATTTTTAACACTAGACCCGCGGCGACGGGTCATTTTGACCCGTATCATAGGGAGACACATCGATTCGAACCAGAAGACTCTTAATAAAGTAAGCTAAATATATGCTGAGCAAAAATATTTTCAATAAGCAGCTTCAATTGTTTAAATGAAAATTCCGGTGAGAAATATTTTTATAAATCTTTAATGAATTTTCCCGCGGTTCTAGTGTTAACGATTCACCATTTTAGCAATTGTGTTTATTTTGAAAAATACTGTTGAAATAGTGAAATTTCAATGTTTAATTAAACGAAAATGTAGGCATGTAATGTAAAAGAGAGAAAAAACTTTCTGAACAGCATATTTAATTAAAATTTAAAAATGTAAATATTTTACAATTTTTACTGTTTTTCTAAATATTGATATATCTGCCGAATGTTTTATAAAGATTTTATAATGTAATTACTGAAATCTGCACTTGGATTGTTTTATAGATTTGTTATATTTAACTTAATTTTTTTTTACTATGATATATAGTGTAAAACAATAAAATATAACACAGTTTCATACACTTTCATTCTTTAAAAAATAAAAAAAAATCATGCGCAGGTTTATGAGAAGAAATCGAGTTTATAATAAAAAACTACTTCACATTTTTTTTTTTTTTTTATTTTTTTTTTTTTTTTTAAGGCATCTAGATTTTTTTTTTTAAATTACAAGTATAACAAGTAAAAGTGAAGAAGAAAAAAATTAAAAGAATGATAAAAAACTAGATTTATTGAATAAATAGAGTTAGTTTTATTTTCGATTAATGCATGTATTAATGCATCTTTTTACGACGATGCCTGCTTGTACGCTATAACTGTGCATCGAATTATTTGACATTTAATGGTGAGCCGACAGCCGTTAATATAAAAAAATGCGTTGAAAATTAGGGAAGTGTGATGAACAGCGATATCAAATGATAATACGTCAGCAATTTTTAAGAGTTACGTCTGTTTGCGGTCACAACTTCTTGAACAGGTTTGCATTATCATTCTCAAAACGTAATTATTGATAAAACTTACTAAAACAACTCACAATGAAAATTTAGAAAAACGGTTTCGTCAAAATACCTGGGATGGGAAACTAATTAAAAAAGCCATAGATTGAAAACTGTCACTGTTAACTACATGTTTAATAAACTACATGTAAGGCACAAAGGGTTATTGTACTTTTTTTTTTTTTTTTTTTTTTTTTTTTTTTTTTTTTTTTTTCTAATGACAGTGGACATGCGCCGAAAACATCCAGGTAGATAGACTCTTCTTCATTTAGCTTTTACTTATTTCCTCTCTTTTAATATCTTGTTTATCACATCGGTGATGGTTACCATAAACAAAAATAAAGCCCTTACCCCCCTTTGCGAAAGCGGTTAACGTGCTAATATGCTCCTCCCCTCTGTATCAGAAAATGGACGATCTTTAATATTTGGGGGCGGGGTAGATTGATATTCTGTGTTTCAGTAACTTCTGCCTTGATTTGATTTTTTTTCTTTTAATCATTTAATTCGAGTTCTGATGGCATGTATTTATTATTCTTATTCTTATTACAATAATACACAGGGGAAAATATATAAAAAATTTTATGTTAGCTTAGCAAATGATTCAGATGTAGCATAAATTTCAAGTGGAGGTGGGATTATAGGTTTTGATGATTAATTAGTAACATACAGCTAGAAAACAGTACGTAGGGAAGAAAAGTTTTCGATAATTCTAATAAAAAGTGTGTCATTATTATTTAATTTAATTTAATTTTACTTTATTTTATTTATTTATTTTGTAAATAATATATTTTTTCATTTTAACATATTTTTTTCCTATTTTCGAGTTTTACTGTGTTAAACAATTGAAAAATGTTGATCTTATAAACCTTTTTTAAAATTTAAAACATAATTTAATTTCTTTAGCTTTGTTGATTATTTTCTTGGGGAGAAGATGTTTTAAATTTCATGGGTAGAATATTATAGAAAATCGTTAAATTGTTTATTTATTATAAGAACAAAATAATGAATGTGAAAAAAATATTTAAACATTAATGTCATTTTCAGAGCAAATTAAAAACAAATCAGTATATTTCCTACATTTTTTAAAGCCCATCCCTAAAAAATCAAATGCTTTTTTGGAAGCCATCAGAAATTGAAAAAAGTCACATTATGTTGACTTTGCCTCGAAAAAGGCTGATCAAGCAACTCTGTTTGTAATTAGATCGAATCCGCCTGAAACCATTTCGTATGCTTTAAATAGAACAATTGCAGGTTTTGTCAGATGTTGAGATATCGTCCAGATGTATATTTAAAAGTTTTCTTTATATTTTTTCTGCCTTAAAAGTATTTTTAACGATTCACCATTTCAATAATTTTACTTAAAAAAAAAAAAAAAAAAAAAAAAAAAAAAAAAAAAAAAAACGGTTGAAATAGTTAAATTGTTGCATTTCAATGTTTAATTAAACGAAAATTTATGCATGTAATTTAAAAAAAAAACCTTTTTGACCTGCATACTTAATTAAAATTTAAAAAAAGTTTTTTAAAATTTGAATATTTAATTTTTACTATTTTTTTAAATATTGATATATAATCTTTTTTTAAAGATTTTATTATGCAATTACTGAAGTCTGTACTTGGATTTTTAGGTACATCTAAATATTATATTTAACTTAATTTTTTTAAACTATTATATACATTATTACATTTTAATAAACGTTCATTTAATTATTAAAAGGTAGCTTTTTATGAATAAAAAAATCGTTATTAAAAATTAAATTAAATTTTATTTAACACAATTATAATTTAATTTTGTTTTATTCAATAGTAATGAAAATGTAATTAAATTATTTAATTCACAATAATAAATTACAAAGCATCTGATGCCATAAATTAACTAATTGTTATATCAATGTTTTATAAAACTTTAATAAAATAATTCTGTTATGATATTTATGTATTTTCTTTTCGAAATTACTTTACTATTACTTTTCCATAATAAAAATATTTTAAATGCAAGTTGTAGGAGTTATTACATTTTAATAAATGTTCGATTGATTATTAATCTGTTTATAGTATAATTTAAACATTATATTACATACTTTTGATCAATAAGCACTTCAGATAAATATCCTTTATTTATTTACCTGAGAAATCTAAATTATAAAAAAAGCAAAATGAATAGCAAAAACACATTTTTTGGCATGTAACCTCGCCCTCCACGATGCACACTGAGGGAAAAGGGGTGGGGCAGTGAATGAAAAAAGAGGGACACAGACAGAGAACATCAAAATATTACATGAATTACTAAGTGATGAATTCATTAATGATACAAGAAGAAAATAATTTAAAGACCCAGATAAATGTGGATATAATTGAAAATAAAAACGCTTGATAAAACTTTAATTACAAAAAAATTTGTAAACATTGTGTAGTACCACGACTTAAAAGGTGATAATAGGGTGATAAAAATCTAAAGTATGTGAAATATTAAAACATGTTAATATAATTTTATGACCTTACAGTATTAAAATATAATTTTAAATAACCAATTTGAAAAATATATCTAAAAGCTTATTACTAATATTTTGCGTTAGTCTTTCTATTTTAAAAATTAGGCCATCTTATAAATAAATTTCCTATTTTTATTTGTATTCATTAAACGTTAAATTGTCTTTCAGATATGTAATTTCTTTCAATTATGCATGTAAATTTACATTTATTATGGTTGTGTAACCTTAAAATAGCATTTTAAATAATTAAATAAATATAATTTTAATAATTGTTACATACGTCTACGCATTGCACCTGTTAATTATAGTACGAATTTCTTATTATAAGACGAAAGAAGTTTCTTTTTTAATTATTTAAAAAAAAAAAATACTTCCACGAGGAAAAAATTAAAAACAAATTTTTACCAACATAAAATGCCGTTTAGATGTAGTACATAATGTTCTATCCGATCGTTTCATTAAAGCATAGGTTCCCAAAGTGTGCTCCGCGGAGCCCTTGGGGCTCCGCCTGAACTTTCTAGGGGCTCCGCGGTGTTCCAGGAAAATAAACAAAACATAAAAGAAAATAGCATATTGCAAGTGAAAGATTTTGAAAAGTATGTAGGAATTTGTGTGTGTGTGTGTGTGTCAAAAATACATATACCTATAACTGGGATAAAAAACACAATACACTCCAAAGATATTGAAGTGTTTACATTATATATGTACCTATTTTCTGTATAATATTTTTGGTTTGAATTGCTTTATTTTATGTTTCAGCATTTAATTATTTAAAAATTCAATTTAAATTAGGCTACAAGAAATAGTATTGTAATTCGAATGTACAACATGAATCAAAACAGAAAAGGTCCACCAGTGCTGTTAACTCTGCTTGCCGAACAAAATTAAGAACAATTTTGTTCTTTGAAGCTCCGCCTTGTTATATGTTTGTAATTAATTCTTTATTTCTCTCACTTCATGATCAAAAGTACCAATAAATGAGCTTTTGGACAATGAAAGCATTTCTGAATCGTTGACCACAGATCAAGTATTGTTATCAAGGCAAGACAGAATCGAGACATGGGGGAAAGCAATCTCAATAATATATATATATATATATATGATGAAAATTACATATAAAATGAGATTAAATGAAACAGATAATGATCGGCTTCTCTGTGTGATTTGTGGTAAAGTTTTGAACAACAGTTGAATGTTTTATGTTTTATGTTTATCGTTTAAAACGACCCTTTTTTGTAATATCTTGTATCATTTAACAAATCCCTCATTGGATTCATTTAATATTTATACACGCTGTGTACATAGTTTTTTTCTTTTCGTAACTTTAATTGCTTTAATCTGTTTTTTTTTTAATTTCTTAATTCTTTAATTTTTCTATGTTATTTTACATAATTGTACTTAATTTCAGAAGTAATGTATATTGCTGAAAATGCATTTTTTTAGCATGTTGTATCACTTCACAACCCCTGTCTAAAATGTTCTTTTAATTCGTCTCTGCCACATTTTCCTATGAGAAATAAGTCTATAGCAATTTAAAGAATATACAGGGTGGTCATAAAAAAACTTTGCCGATATACGGAGCCCTAGCGGCCAGTCCGCTCAACCGATCGAGATGAAATTTCAGATATAGCTATTGAGAGGTATGAGCTCGAGATTCTGTGAACGACAACAAAATGGCGCTCACGGTTACGGTTATAGTTACAGAAACTCGAAAATTTCCAATGGCAACACCCATTTTTTTCATCGCAAAATGCTCAGCGCATACGAAAACCCTAAAGAGCGTTGAAACTGTACGTGTATCGCAAGAAACGTACTTGTTATGCACGCACAAAAAACCGTTTTGCGAATCCTCCCCCCCCCCCATAGGAAAAACTCGATTGGGGCGCAAGGAGGAAATTTGCATATAACACAGAGTCAATACGCTAATCTTTGATTACAATACAGATCGGCGAAACTAAAACTTTTATTTTGATTACACATTTTCCACATGGGTGCCATCACCATGCAATGTGTAATTGCCTGTGATGGCACCCATGTGGAAAATATGTAATTAAAATAAAAGTTTTAGTTTCTCCGATCTCTATTGTAATCAGAGATTAGTGTACACTCTCTCTCTGTGTCACATGCAAATTTCCTCCTTGCGTCCCAATCGAGTTTTTTCTATGGGAGGAGGATTCCCAGAACGGTTTTTTGTGCGTGCATAACATGCCCATTTCTTGCGATACACGTACGGTTCCAACGCTTTTTGGGGTTTTCGCATGCGCTGAGAATTTTGCGATGAAAAAAAAATGGGTGTTGCTATTGGAAATTTTCGAGTTTCTGTAACTATAACCGTAACCGTGAGCGCCATTTTGTTGTCGTTCACAGAATCTCGAGCTCATACCTCTCAATAGCTATATCAATAGTTTTTTTTATGACCACCCTGTATATTGGTTCTTTACATTTGTCATCACACTAAGAATTTAAAATTTTGCTCACCTCCAACTCTTGAATAGACTTTTTGTCAATGAGTGCCCGCCCTGATATAAATTTAATGCCCCCAATACATTTCATTTTGTTAGTAAAGTTTTTGTACTAGTTGAAGTTCGAGGCAAAAACAATGACGAAAGAAAGCTTCTTTTAAAACTATAATTAATAGCCAAATACTTTAAATAAAATATTCAAAAAGTGAACAATTCAGCTTATAGATTTTGCCCCGCCAACTTAAATCTGAAAAAGATGACCTGCTTCTAAATGTATTTTTTTTTAAATGATTTAAAAAAGAAGCTCAAAGGGGATTCACTTACGTTGCATGTTTAGAAGTAGTACTAGAAACTTCAAGAGAACGAAAAAATATTCCATAATCACATAATTCTAATACGGGTAGGTGGTAATAGTGACAATGTGTTAAATATTTTCTCATGGATGACTGGAACTACCCATTTCCTTTTTTTATCAAATAGAGTATTGTAATTATACAGAAGTATCACCCTGCAAACGAAAACTGTATAACTTACCTATATTTCTGTGTGTGTGTGGTTTTCGTCATAAATAATAATAGCTTTACGTAAGCCCCCATGCAATACATAATCAAGACATGGTTACCATTTTTATCTTTAATTGAGAATTTATACTGGAATTCCCAAAAGAATATTTGATATTTTAAATATGAATGTTATTAACCCCCTAACACTTTGACTGTCATTTGTATCATATGTGGTATCATAGCCAATGATGTTTCCTTTGGGCCACTGTCTATCAGACATGATAGCCATGGTGTTTAAACACTTCAGGCCTTGTCTAACAAAATCTGTATGAGTTACATGAAAATGGTTTTGGAGTTTGATTATTGGGTTCCTTACAATGTGATAGATATACGTGGTTTGTGCAAATTGATATATGGGCCGATTGTATGCGTTAAGTGTTGTAGAAAATGAAATATTTTCCACAGTTTTCTCTTTCTTATTGTAATACCATTACAATAAGAATAATAATACTATTACAATAAGATTATTGTAATAAAAATTCGAAAAATTCTAGCCTAAAATAATAGAAAAAATAATAGAAAATCTCCCAAACTCATCAATCAATATATTTAAAAATTGTCCAATTTAAGAGATTATACTGTAGAAACATAAATCTTAATAAATGATTTTAGTGATAAATGTCAAATTTAGCTGGTTATCAAATAAGTCTTAACCACTCATGGAAGAAGTTACACTAATTTCGAGGGTGCTCTGGCTATTATTTTTGATAGTCAGGATGAAGGTATCCCTATGTGTTGCAAAATGAATCAGAAAAATATTGATTTTCTATATATAGTGTTATGTTGCAAGTAATCAAATTACACACATACACACAAAATTAGAACCCTGGTGAACATTAGCAGTTTTCGCTTGTCAGTCAACATATTAACAGTATTGCTGGATCATCGCTTTGGTAAAAAGAGTTTGTTTTAATATTTAAGATTTTTAAAATTTCTAGTATGAATTCAGAATTTCTGTATCAGGAAAGGGCCAAACTGAGAACCATTACTGGCTCAGATTTTTATCCATCTGACTTTTCTGTGCTCCACAAGCATAAAAAAATAATAATTTGTAAACCATAGAATATCGTTGGGTTCAAGGGCTCCGCCATAGAAATTCTTCTCAAAAAGGGCTCCGCGAGCCCAAAAGTTTGGGAACCGCTGCATTAAAGTATCGAGTTCCTGTAATTGGAGCTCGATAAAAATTAAGAAATTATGAATTCACCCCCCCCCCCCCCCAAAAAAAAAAAAACTTATCCGGCATCTTTCTTTCATGTGTTAAACGGCTGGCTCTTGTCGGGCAAAGAAAATAGAATGGTACAAGAACCTCAGCTTCGAAACTATACCATCTGTTAGCACCTTTGTAATCCTGTGCTACCATGCATAGCAGGAAAGCAAACATTATAGGATGAAACATGAAGTAGTGTGAGCGCGCCAAGGACGAAATGTAGTTTCCTTTGATATGCGCGCGCATTTTAAATGAAAACCACAAAAACTCAGGGGACGCCGCGTTTTTCCTCAAATCAAGAACTTCATTCAACACTTGCTATTTTGGGTGGCGTGTGTCAGCCATCTTGCTTTATGCTTTATTCAGTACTTGCTGGCTCGTAAAAGCAATGGATTTATTAAATACTTTCAGCTTTTAAAAACAGGGTAAGTGACAGATGCTTATGCATATGTTACTTATTTAAATGTTCCCATAAGTTTCCATTTTAATTTAAAGAACATTATCGCACTATTGTGTAGTTAAAATGTATTATTAATACATTATTATTACGTATTTTTATACTAGTATGCATTTATATTAGTGCGTTTTTATATTATTATCTTGATAGTATTTTTATATTTTAATATTATGATTACATTATCAGTGATTTGTATTTCCCAAACTTCAGTCTCGCAAAAGTAGATAACTTCAAAATTTAAAACTTTTAATTCGTCTTTTTTAATAAATTTAATAAGAAAGGGGAAATTTAAGTTTTAAGAATTGTGAAGGGTCCATTTTTCTGAGATCAGATCTGATCTTGTGAAAGATAGATCGCTGATAATGTACAATAATGTAATAATATAACAACGCAATAGTATTATTATTCTTGAATTATTATAGTAGTAATATATAGAATAGTATTAAATAGTATAGTAGTATTTAGTACAGTAGTATTGCATAGAATAGCATTATTATTATTATTCTGATTTTTCTGATCTTGTGAAAGACAGATCGCTGATAATGTGCAATAATTTATAATATAACAACGCAATAGTATTATTATTTTTAAATTATTATAATAGTATTATAATGTATAGTATTATACAGTATAATAGTATTGTATAGAATATTATTGTTATTCTTTTTTTTATTACAAATTAAAATAATGTTTTTATCACGGTTTTTTAATAAAAATGGAAACGTGTTAATATTTAAATTACATATAAATGCATAAAAATCTGTCGCTTACATTTTAAAATGAGGAGGATGAAAAATCCTATATAATTAACGTCCTCATAATTTGAGTGAAAATGATTAATTGCAAAGAATTCATTGCTATCACAAATGAAATTAAAACAAAAACTAGAATGAAACAAAAATTTTTTTTATTCCATTTACAAATGAGTTAAAACGATGGCTCAAAAAAAATAAAATAAAATAATAAAAAAAAAAAAAACAAAAAAAAAAAAACAATAGTTTTCAATTGTTAAATATTTTTCTTTCCTTTAAGAGAATAGCATCAGTTCTTTCATATCTATACATGCATTTCCCCTTAATGAAACAAAAAATAATAGGCACTCATTAAATAATAATAATACAATATAGTATATACTTTTATTATTAAGATTTAAAAAAATAATAAAGTTGTTCTTAAATCACTTACTTATAAGTCTGAAAACAAGCAGGAATGTGAAAATACTATAAGATCGCAATGCGTGGGTCCCCCCCCCCCATCACGTTTTGGTACGCGCGCTCCTGGCTGCGCTTCATCTTTGTAAAATTTGCTTTCTAGCACTGCTCAAAGTAGCATAGGTGACGTAGTTGGGAGAGTAGATTGCAGTTTACATTGGACCTATGACAGCTTTCTATCTTGTACCCTCTCTAAGATC
This sequence comes from Maratus speculifer, assembly GCA_964019185.1. Classification (NCBI taxonomy): domain Eukaryota; kingdom Metazoa; phylum Arthropoda; class Arachnida; order Araneae; family Salticidae; genus Maratus; species Maratus speculifer. Next base: position 359,820,597 of record OZ025296.1, read on the forward strand.
TTTAAATGGCGTGAATACAAACTGTAAATATTGTTTATTAAATGTTACTTTTACCCGCAAAAATACAAAAAACGTCGCTGTATATGCGTCATAAAAGATATATATAATATACGTATGTCTTGTCTCAGTGTTCTGCATACTAAAAACAGGAAAATTGAAAGATATGAAGATAAAATAAATAAATACGATGCTTTAAGCATAAGCAATTAAAAATATATTAAATAAAACGGAAAATAAAGATTAAAACTAAATTTCTGGATTTATCCACATTTAAATTCTTGATTGCTTGAAACATTGAGAAGTCTGACCATAAATTGTACAATAATTTTTTAAAATAATATTTACTAGTTTAAAAATATTAAGAAAATTTAAAAAAGAAACTTTTTCAAAAACCAAACTCTTCTCATATCAAAATAACTTTTTTAATAATTGAATTATTTTTGGAGACTTTTCCAGACCTTGGATGGAAAAAATAGGTGCATAAAGTTGATAGCGGACAACTTTGGAACAACGAAAATGAAACGTAAAGAGAAAAAAAATAAAAATTATAATTATAAATTTTTATCATGTTTAGAAAAAATTAAAAAAAAAACAAGACAAATTGCTAAATCAAATATTTGAATTTTAGGCAGTTATAGTATAAGAAATATAATAAAAAATGTTTACACAAATTCAGATAATAAACAAGTTCGCCAGTATCCGGCAATCAACTCATGACAATTTTTTTTTTTTTTCAAAACATAGATTTTTTTTACACGATTCTTAGTCAATTAATAAATATAGAATTGCAATGGAATATATGTACATTGCAAACATTTTTCATTAATCTGGCCGTTATATGTGCTGATCTGAAATATTCAAGATTGTAGAAAATAATAGAGTTGCATATAAAATTAAATATTCTAACTCTGGACATTCGTAGTGTAAAACTGTATGATAGAATTAAAAGGATATTTCAATGTTGCACAATATCATCAAAATAAACAAGCTTTTTATCCAATAACCGGCAATCAGTTTATATCGATTTTTTTTTCAAAACATGGATATTTACACGATTTTTAATTATTTAGAAAACATATTATCTACATCTTTTCATTGCAAACAATTTTAAATAAATTTGTTGATTATATGTGTTGATCTGATATATTCAAGCATATCGAGAAAATATAAAATTACATGTAAAATTACATATTCAATTCTACACAATCATGGTATTAAAGTATGCGATTAAAATAAAAATATCTTTACTTGTTTAAAAAAAGCAAATTTTTGCCGATATTTGAAATTAACTTATATATATATATATGTATATATATATATATTACAAATTAAAAAAAATTTCGCCAAAACTAACCGTTATACTATCTTAATTTTCTTATAATAATGTTCCGTACTTACTTCAAATTATTAAATTAAAATCTTGTTTCTAAATCTAATCTGTTAATCTTTATGCAGACGATATAAATTCTTAATTTACCTTAAAAAACATTATTCCTGTATGCGTAACTTAAAAAGATGGCTCTAAATTAAAAATACTCTTAATTTAACTTTATTTCTTAATATTCCAAATAAAACTAATTTCTTCTATGTTTTTATCAACCCTTTTTAAGATAGTCTTATTAAATTTATTCCAAACCCATACCTTTCAAAAAATATCATTATTTTATTTTATCTATTTATTTATTTTTCCGCCGTCAACGATAATGTGCATATTAATAAATTCATTTCTTTTCTTTTTCTCTTAAAATTAATCATTTATAAAAATCGTCTGCCTAAGATATTTTAAAATCCTGAGTCGATTATAAATTGGTTAAATAATATTTTTTTAAAAAATAAATTTATCGTTTGTGGAAAATAGTCTCGTAGCTGGACAAGAATTCTGTTTACATAAAAGAATGATGGTTTGAGGTTACAGAATGTTCCAGAACTTTCTTTTTAGTTTAAAAGGTGGAAGTCTCGAGATGAGAAGAAGATTCTTGGGTTGCTTTTTGGATGAGGACGGCTCGCTGAAATAATGATGGAATTTTTGCAAAAGGAGCTTTTCCCGTTCTCATTATTACGAATTAAATAAATGAACTTACAGCAGCCAATGACTAATTATTGGATCTTCTACATTTATTTATTTATTTTGTTTTTTCCTTCGCTTGCCATGACTGTGTTTTTTTTTAACCAGTGGAAATATTTCGAGTTTCTCCTTAAATCTTCACAACTAATTGAAAAGTCTGACAGGATAGTTTATGCCTGTGTTGCCTTTTTTGGATATTTAAAGAAAATTGCGATGGAACGAAGAAAAGCATGCTATCGCCAAAGTTCGATTGAAGGACATTCTATATGGTATTTTCAGCTTGCTAACGGAATCGGCTGTGGAACGAAATGATGATAGGTTTGTGAATCGCCGAAAATCGACTTCTCGTGAATTCCTTAAGCTTGATATATTTGGTCAATGATAAATTTTTGAGACCTGGTGATTTCGAATTAGATTTAATAAGGAATAGAAGCGCCACGATGACTGACATTCAGTATTACTGATAGTAATGACAAGAAAAAGAAAGAAAAAAACTTTTAGAGACAACTGAACGCCGATTGCTACTTACTTTCATAATTTTCGTTATTCTTGTCTCCCCTTTAGGATCATCTTGAGAATTTCTCCTTATCAGTGAGTCATTTTTAGATGTATTTAATTATTTTGTGTATCCTTTTATTGTATTTGTGTAGATTATTTATGCTCTGTTTGTGAGGTTTATTTATTTGATTATTTATCTGTGAATTTTATTTACTTACCTATTTATGAGTATTATTATTATCATTATTATGTGTTGGAGATTGAAACATTTTTATTCTTGAGGATTTAATTGAGGAGTATGATGTTCTTAAGATATTTACTGTTATTTATTAAGATTATTATAATATTTTTATGCACGTTTAAAGATAAGTTCGTAATAATAATGAAGTATAAAAGAACTTAGAAGCTCAAGTTATTCTTTAAAAAGGTACATTTTCTAATTTATTGATATTTGTTTGTTATCAAGAACTATTACCCACCAGTAGACAAAGCCCTCAAAATTGCGAAAGCGCGAACTCATGAATTTCACCTTAAAAGTAAAAGACTCTATGATCGAAATTTTGTCAAATGCCCATTGAAAATACAAGACTCTGTAATTTATGAAGAATTTAAATACCCTAACACTCGAAAATTAGAACCTACTTTCTCTGGCCCATACAAAATAAAAAATAAACTTTCTGATGTAACTTATGAAATAGATAAATTTAATTATGAGACAGGACAGAATTCCATTATTGTGCATGTTTCTAAATTAAGACCCTATTTTTCACCAGAAGATTTTAAACTGTTTCATGAGCAACCCAAAAAAACCAACAAAACCTCACATACAGTCACAATCACTAGATCAAACTAAAGTCAAGACAGTAGATTAAGTTTTAATTCTTAGTCTTTAAATATTTTATCACCATAATTTTCAACATCAGCAGGCATGTTTTTGGAGGCCTACAAGAATATTACTTGTTTTTAGGAGTTTTTGGGGTTAAATTGGGCTCCTTATGCAGGCATAAGGTGTACACTTTGATTGTAAAAGCTTTCAAATTGATGTTGATAAATTAATTTTAAATGTATATAAGTCTAACTATCTTTACTCATTTATTTGACATTAGTATTATTCTATTTATTCAGCAGATATTTATGTTATAACAGTTATAAAATCTAATGATTCTACTCAAACCTATAACATAATATGTGATTTTCAGTGATTGTGAAAACTACAGATATTAAGAGTTTTTCAAAAAAGCACACTATTTTTATTTCCATTTCTCAATTAAGAATGACACATTTTATTCCTATTTGTATTTTATTATTAAAATTTATAAACCATGTGTAGATAAAACATTATTTTACATTTGGCATTTGAAAACTTATAACCAAATTTGACAATTTTGTAAAAGAGTATCAGAGAGGAATTATTGTAAGGAAATACTGGTTGAGAGTCCATTTTCTAAATAGTTAGATTTAATTTTATTTGGATTTTGGAATTATTATGATTTTTTTTATTTATACTTTCGGCTAGCAAAAAATACTTTCTTATGCTACTAGAAGATAAGAAAATTATTTAGTTGCTATGTAATTATTTTTATCCTCAACCAATATTTTCCCTATCAATAATAAACAAATAGTGATATTTTCTTTTGATTATATTCTTATTTTACTATTATTATTATTATTATGATTTCTATAATGAAATTTAGTATTAATTATACTCTTATTGAAAAATATTAGGATATGGAGTCTTATTATACTATTACTTATTATTGTTGTTATTGTTATTATTTAAATTTTTCTATATTATTAAAAAAATTGATATATTATTGAAAGAAAAATTTGATTGATTGTTAAAAGATGTTGGATCCAACATAACATTAAAACCAAAGATTAAACTAGGTTTGAAGATCTTTAATTAAAGAGACTGTTTTCAGTGAACATTGGAAAAGACTCTTTTATATATACTATTGAAAGACTTGTTTCATTTAAAGGACTTATTTAAAATAAACTATGTATTACATCATTGTAATTATTTAAACTTCCATGAGAACGAATTTTTATTGTTTTTATTATATTTTTTATCTCTTGCTTATTAATATTTATAATTTATTTACTGTTATTGTATGTATTATCTCCTATGCACTTAGAAATGGTAAGTGATGTTGTAACATTATTGTATTTCTTTCAGGGAAATGCTCCTACCTAAGTTTAATTCAGATTAATTTTCTCTTAACTATTTTACTTTAGTCGCTAATATTTTTTATATTGCGTTAATTTTCTTTTCTTCCATCTCTTGGCTTCCTGGGTTTGACAGTTTTATTCCAAAATTTAACTTTTCTAAATTATTATATTTCTGTTGTCTGAACTTGTAGTTTTATTTAACTATCAATTTCATACAATTTTTTGGGGAGGGGGGAAAATATTACAAATTAAAATTTTTTTCGCCAAAACTAACCGTTATACTATCTTAATTTTCTTATAATAATGTTCTGTACTTATTTCAAATTATTAAATTAAAATCTTGTTTCTAAATCTAATCTGTTAATCTTTATGCGGACGATATAAATTCTTAATTTACCTTAAAAAACATTATTCCAGTATGCGTAACTTAAAAAGATGGCTCTAAATTAAAAATACTCTTAATTAAACTTTATTTCTTAATATTCCAAATAAAACTAATTTCTTCTATGTTTTTATCAACCCTTTTTAAGCCAGTCTTATTAAATTTATTCCAAACCCATACCTTTCAAAAAATATCATTATTTTATTTTATCTATTTATTTATTTTTCCGCCGTCAATGATAATGTGCATATTAATAAATTCATTTCTTTTCTTTTCCTCTTAAAATTAATCATTTATAAAAATCGTCTGCCTAAGATATTTTAAAATCCTGAGTCGATTATAAATTGGTTAAATAATATTCAAAAAAAAAAAAAAAATTTATCGTTTGTGGAAAATAGTCTCGTAGCTGGACAAGAATTCTGTTTACATAAAAGAATGATGGTTTGAGGTTACAGAATGTTCCAGAACTTTCTTTTTAGTTTAAAAGGTGGAAGTCTCGAGATGAGAAAAAGATTCTTGGGTTGCTTTTTGGATGAGGACGGCTCGCTGAAATAATGATGGAATTTTTGCAAAAGGAGCTTTTCCCGTTCTCATTATTACGAATTAAATAAATGAACTTACAGCAGCCAATGACTAATTATTGGATCTTCTACATTTATTTATTTATTTTGTTTTTTCCCTCGCTTGCCATGACTGTGTGTTTTTTTTTAACCAGTGGAAATAATTCGAGTTTCTCCTTAAATCGTCATATATATATATATATATATTACAACATAAATATTTTTACGATTTCTAATTACACTGATAAACAAGGTTTCTGTTTCTAACTAAGTATGTGGTGACTTTTATATTTTAGGTGGTGCTGTGAAAGAATATGTCATTAAAAAGTTTCCATCACCCACAGATTTTTAAAAAATTATCCTGAAAATCTCAATTTTGTAGTATTTATTCAACACATACACCTTATGAAATTTATCATTTGGTATTTTAGTAATGACAACTTTTAAATAAACATTTATAAAGCTTAAAATTATTTTTTAAAACACTGAAAGTATGCATTGTTTATAAAGTTCCAGAAAAATATAGATTTTTTGTAAAAAGAAATGATATTAATAAGAAATTTCATACTTTATGTAGCTGTAAATGTCTTATCTGTGGGTGCTGTCTTATAGGTCATTGTTCCGAGTTATATTGTCAATTTAAAGCAGACATTAAGCCACTTATATAATTACAACTAGTATATAACCCCTGTCAAAAATGACAGGATTTTAACTAAACATTCAATTTTCGATATAGTTCAACAAATTTAAATGGACAAAACATTAAAAAAAAAAATGTACAAAAGTTTTTGTGAAATGTGTTATCAATGAATTTCTAACACATCACATTGTTAATCATAATGTTACATAAGCAAAATCAAAATGAGTTTCACAAATAGTTTAACGATTACACTAACGATTAAAATTATGTTATTTTAAGTAATTGTTTAGGTTAATAGTACAATGGTAGGGATGAACCTGTGACTCACGATGGGTTATGTAAGTATGTGGTCTGCAAATTTCTTAATATTATAATTTTAAAAAATTGCAGATTTTGTCATGGATGGCAGAAAAAAAAATCATGAATTTCGACATTTTCTGTCATGGCAAAATTGCAAGTTTTATAGAGCCAGTTAAAAATTATGAATTTTGTTATGTAGGTGACCAATACCATAGCTATTTATATAGGAAATTCTTAAGTTGAGAATTTTGTCAGTCACTGTTTTAAAAATATTTTAAATATCATCGATCATGCTCACAGAGGACATGAATTTTGTCAATTGCATACAGATAAAAAATGTGAATTTTACTTATCATGCACAGAGAAAATATGAATTTCGTTGATCAAGAACATGAAATTCGTGAGATTTGTTGACTGCCTGTAGAAAAATTCCAAATGTTGTCGACTGAGTGTCAAAAAGTCTTGAAAAACTACCCTCCTTTTGAAATCATGTTTGTTATTTGAAAAAAAAAATACAGTAAGGGCCATCATGTACATAAGTTGATGAAAAAGAGCCGCTGGATATATTAATTAATTAAAAAGGGCTGCCAAGTTTGTGGTAAGTCAACACTTACTACTATATAAGTTAGTTTTTTATGATGAAGTTTTGCAGTGATATTTATAAATTAAAGGGTTAGCCAAAAAATATGACAGCAAATACATGCTTATGAATTGTTTATAGCTTTTCCATGAATAAATCAAAGTTACTGTAAATTTGCATATTGGCAAGCATCTATTTAATAGTTAATAGTAGAAAACAAAGTTTAATGTATCTTGAGTTACAAAGCATTCCAGTAATAAAATAAAACTTTGATTAAAAAAAGGAAAAAAAAAGATAACACATCAAAAATTACAGAACTTTAGGTGCAATTAAAGAACGTATTCCATTTGTTATACAATTACAACAAATTTTTTTTTCTAGAAAAGAATCTCTAGAAACATTATATTTTTTTGTAAACACACTTCTATCTGATAAAGTTTACATTTAACATAATACTGGCTATGAAAAAAAAATTACCCTTTAGTATAAAGTTCAGCATTAATATTAAACAAAGTCAAAATATTAACACATCAAATACAACAGAAAATTGCACGCAGCTTTACCATAAATAATAACAAATATACTATAAACTTGATTAATGCAAGTATCTATTTCTCATAAAATATCTTTTCCATAAATAAAGACAAAAATATTTTTTATTTGAATATTGGCAAGTATGTATTTTTAAATTAATAGAAGAATATAAATTTTAACATATCTTGAATGGCAAAGTGTTGCAACAATTAAATAATACTATATATATATATAAATTAGAAAAAAAAAAGAAAGATAGCTTATCAAAAATAACAGAAATTTAGGTGCAATTAAAACACTTATTCCATTACTAATACAATAGATGCAAAACTTTTTTAGAAAAGAACCTCTAGAAAAATGATATTTTTTTGTAAACACTCTATTATCAGTGTTTTCATTTAACATGATATAGGTTAGGAAAAAGAAAAAATATCTTTTAGTGTAAAGTTCAGCAGAAACTTTAAACAAAATTAAAATGTTAGCACATCAAATATGGCAAAAAATTGTATGTACCTTTACCTCAAATAATAACAAATATATTGTAAACTTGACTATTGCAAGTATCTGTTTCTCATACAATAGTAGAAGATAGTTCAATTTAAATGTTTTTTGAATAGCAAAGTTTTCATAATGACGAAATATTAAACAAATAGCAGAACCTTTCAAAAGCCACAAAAATTTAGATGCAATAAAAACACTTTTTTCATTAATCTATACTAATAAAATCCGTGCGCCTCTGTCTGCTTGAAGCCGATTAAACTTCGCAAAGCGGGCGAGTTGGAAGTCGCGAGAGGTGTCTTTCGATTGGAAAAATTCCGGGGAAGTCATTTCGGGCATTTTCGAGACCGTGGGACCAAAATTAAAAAAGTTATGAATTAAAAACCGGTCGGGAATCGGAACGAAAAATATCTCAAATCCCAAACGGGGCTCAAACGGAGCTCTGAGGCAGAACACTGCGCCACCTTGCGGTGAAGAAACTGAACTTTTCCCCTTTGGCTAAAAGAAGAAGCAGTCGAAAACCGCTTTTTCTCCCGGGAAAACGACTTTTTCTTTTGTTTCGGTTCTTTGAAAAAGAAATAATTAATTGGTAAAAAATGTTAAACACGGTTTATTTTCATACTTTTTCTTTTTGGTAGCATACACGAATATTGTGTAACTTAAGATTTACGCGATTAATACTAATTTCTGTTAGTACAAACGGAAAACGAGCTGCCAAAATTATTTGTTAGTTATGTTGTTTGTGATATTAATGAAATTACTAATTTCTTTTTAATAGTAGTCTTTTGCAGTTTTTAATACCGAAAACTTTTTTTGCGCGTTTTTTCTTAAACCATCATGCAGACAGTTTTTAAAGGAGAAAAAAACTTATTACATATTCAAAATCTGCGTAAAAGTCTGCTTCTGATGAACCAAAAAACACGAGAAAATGTCTTATGGGCGTGCAGCGCCAACCGTGCAAAACCAAATATTTTTAACGGGAAGATGGCGACCATGGCGCGTAGCGCCGGTGGGTGGTAGGCCGGTGGGCCGGCTTCGCAAGGTGGGCGCGTAGCGCCCACTGTGCGAAATCACATATTTTTAACGGGATAATGGGCGCATAACACCAATGGGCGCTTGAGGATTCGAACACCAAGACTTGCTTATTAAATGAATTTTTTTGCTCATTATATACTGCTTAATATCGAGGTTCGTTTGGAAAAAGTGGCCCAGCTAGCGGGCGTAGATCGCTAGTAATAGAATACTACTAACATTGTAGTGCTATTTATTCATACAAATTATTGGCATATGTATTTTTCTTAGAAAAGAATCTCTGGAAAAACTATATTTTTTGTGAACACCCTACTTTCAGATAAAAGTTGCCCTTGCAGGTTTGTATTACGGATAAATACTTTTAATTTACTTTGTTCTTTGCATCTTGACAGTCCAATATAAAGTTGACCATGTGAAAAGACCGCCTCCTCTAAATGCAGACCAACACTGTTGAATGTTTGTCCCTGTGATTTATTAATAGTCATTGCAAAAGCAATGATAATAGGAAACTGCCTACGAATAAGTTTAAACGGAAGATTGGTATCACTTGGCGTAAGATCAATTCTTGGTATAAAAACTCTATCATTTTTATTAGCACCAGTTAAGATCTTACAATCCAGAAAATGCCGATGTAGACCTCTAATGATTAATCTAGTGCCATTGCACAAACCATTTTTGGGATTCTGGTTCCTAAGAAGCATCACAATAGCACCAACTTTTAACATTAATTTATGAGCAGGCATTCCAGAAGGAGTTTGTTCATTTAAATATTCCTGAGAAAAGTTTGTCTCACCTTCTGATGAATCTGACTCGAATGAATCTGCACTGTAAAATTCAAATGCGGTTCCAGGAATAAGATTCAGAACTTCATTGTTCAGTTTCATGGCATCCTTGTTAGTAGTTGTCAAAATAATTTTTGAGGAAAGTTCCTGAATGTAGTTTGTATCAATTACATTTCCATAAATTTCTGAAACGATTGAATCACTACATAACATGTTGGATGGAATTTGCACAATATCACTCGATAAATTTTGGACAGATAAAGTTTTCCCTTCACCAATATCTAAAAGCCATTGATTGAACTCATTTTGGCCTTCAGAACGCATATTTTGTGACAGTTTCAAATGAAAAAAATTTTCCCAAAGTGGACTCGACTTAATGCAAACTTCAATTACATGAGTTTTTGTCCCTCGTGTAACGACTGGCAATGTTTGACGAAAATCACCTCCCAACAACATAACTTTATTGCCAAATGGATTTTCATTTCCCATCAGCTCTCTTAACAGAGCATCTATGCAACGTAAAGCATGAACTGTCATCATTGTAGCTTCATCAATAATGATAAGCTTTGCTTGACGGATAGTTGTCGCTTCATCTGATGTAACACGCATTGAAGATGTTGACGTTTCCAAAATTGGAACCGGTAGTTTGAAACCACTGTGAACAGTCCTTCCTCCTTTTAACAAAACGGCAGCAATGCCAGTAGTAGCATAAGGAAGAACAATTTCAGCACGTCCCCGCATAAAAGCCAAAAGAGTGTTATATAGATACGTTTTACCTGATCCACCTGGACCATCCAAATAGAAACATCGTGGAGTTATTTGCTCATCATCAATTGCTTCTATAATTTTTGTAAAAGCTTCTTTTTGCTGCAAGTTCAATGATGCAATTTTTTCAATAGCATCAGAGAATTCACTAACATGGTTGTACAGTAAAACTGGACCTTGATAATCCAATGGATTGGGTGTTGGCAAATTAAATGTACTTAAGGTAACACCATGGCTCTTGAATAATGCTTGAATACTGTGTAAAGCATGTTGTTGTGCTATAAAATCATTAAAATTCATCCTAAAATCCTCACATAAAGAATCATTAAATTTTTCCCACAATTCAAAAGGATTAGATGGATTACAAAAAAGACAAATGAAAGCAAATACTTGCCTAAGCTGTGCAGGCATTTGGAAAACAGAGGCTTCTGATAGCCATCTGTCCCATTCCTGATCATCAGCCAAGAGCTGCCTTTGACGGGCTGCTTCAAGGAATGTAGGTAAGATAACACCCTCAAAAGTTCGTAAGTATTCAAAGCTGGTTGCTCCAGGAATTTTAAGCAAAAGTAGACGAAGGCAGTAACGTTCAATGTCTTTTGGAGAAACAGAAAACATTCTAGCCAAAATTTTATTTCCTCCACGTTTCCGTGGTTTCCAAACACCTTTTTCAAACACATAATGAAGAGGTATTTCTGCATATAAATATTGCTTTGCATTTACATCTGAAAGATTCAATTTAAACCAAGCTGTAAGAGTTGTGTCACGATTTTGATTAAGTGCTGTATTTTTCATATCTTGTTGAAAATAAACCATTTGTTGATAAGGCAAATGGATGGCAAGTCTTATTATAGTATGTGATTTATCATGCATTTTGAATTCTAGGAGACGCCACATTGCTTCAGGTGCACTAACATATCTGGCATTCACATGATTTGAAATTTCGTCATGTAGAAATTCTTGTTGATTGTTGTTTTCATGAATGACAACATTGGTAGAATCATAACCTTTATAAATATATTTATAAATGTATTTGACAGATTTGATACTGGTGCAAGCTTCAATATTAATGTGAGAGTCATATTTAAGTAAGAGTGTTGGATTGTATGGCACAACCCAACGATTATCAACAGGTATTCCATTAATAACTATACAATTATCTTCACGGCGTTGATAAAATGGGTAGCCATCAACATTGACTCGTGTTTCAGGCTGGAATGTTTTGGGAAAATTCTTGCTACATTTACCATTTTCCATGCAAGGAGAATTCGGGTTAAGAGTTCCACATGGGCCATGTATCATTGTGCTTGAGACTATTTCATGTAATCGAGGATGATGAACTGAAAGCTCGGCCACTATGACTCGATCAATTTGAGAAGGATCATGGAATTTGAATTCTTGCTCAAGGATCAAAAGAATATGAGCATGAGGTAGCCCACGTTTTTGAAACTCAATCGTGTACACATATGCAACACATTTTCCAAAGAGCTCCCCTGTTGTGATATCATTTAATAGTGCTTGTAATTTTATATAAAATATGCGAGATACTAAATCTGGCCTGTCAGATGGTGTCTGTCCATCAGGCAAGTTATTCAAAATTTCAGGCCACTTGGGATTACATGTAAAAGTACAAAAAATGTCCGGCTTACCAAATTTTGTGACAATTGCCCTGGCATCATGATACCTCTCCCGCATATTTCGAGGAGAGCCTTGAAAGGAAGATGGCAGTATAACTGCTCTTCAAGCTGGTAAATTTGCATTTTCTGCTGCTTGACAAACGTAATCCACAAGTCCAGCATATTGTTCACAACGTAATTTTGATTGTTGCTGCTTGATAAAATTTAGATTGTTCGCTTCAACTTGAAGATATGAGTCAATAATCCACTGTTGAGTAAGTGGTCCTCCATACAAAATAGGGTTGAATTCGCCATGCCGAATAGCAGTTTGTCTAGGGATGGGACGAATAGTGATTTGGCCGAATAGCCGAATACCGAATATTCGGCGGCCGAATACTAACTTTTTTCCCAATAAAGAAAAAAATTTTGATTATATATAATTTAAAAAATAGGCACTCAATAATAATTATTACTCTTAAATGTGCTTTTAAATGTATTCTTAAATTTGAAACACTTATTTTAACACAAAAAAAAATTATGAAATTGCATTATATTCTTTTATCTTAATGTACATCAAATTGATTTTCAGTAAGTCAGGATGGTAAAATATTTCTATTAAAATATAAACAATGTCTTTCACTTTTACTATCAAATGATACTTTTATCTTTTCTTGCATCCAAAATAATAATATTCTTAATCTCTCTCTCTCTCTCAGAATTCACTAGGAAATATTTTCTGAAGTAACCTTTAATAATGTAAATTTGATCATTAAGAGTTTGTGTCCCTAATAATAAGCAAATTCGTAAGAATGAGACTGTTTGGAAATCAGTTGTCAATCTTTAAATTACAAATTACGTTAAAGCAAAAGGTTATGCTTAAAGTAGAATGTATATGTTAACAAAATATTTGACATTTGAATCGGCGCATACAATATTCCACTTATTCAACAAGCATTAAAAAGGATAAACAGAAATTGATAACAACATGAATGAAGGAAGATGTAAATTAAAAATTATACATAATGTTACATATTTAAGCCAGTAATTATGCAAATAATTATTTAAAAGTGAAAACTATAGAATAAAAAAATTATTTTGTTGAGCATTTAGAATTTGTTTAAATATTTATAAAACCATCTTCATAAAGCAAGTTGTGTCATCTAATTTGTATCTAGTTTGACACCAGTTCTGTTTTCAGATGTATCGTTGTATTTGGAATAGTAATATTTGATATTTAATTTTGAAAATGAATCTTCGTCAATACACCTAGTGAATGAATTTTTTCATTTCTCACTTCATGGAAAATAAGTTATGAATTTCATAAGAGCCTTTTTTACATGTGCATGGAATTTGACCACATTAATAAATATTCGAGTGTTTTAAAATAAGGTATTTTTTTTTCAATAAGTGTTTTTATATCTTGAATATTAACATATTCTCTAATGAAGACATTTCCTGTACAATTAAATCTCCAACTTGGGCAGCATTTTCTAAAATATCACCAACCTTTATAGGCAACAGTGGTGACCCCCCCCCAAATCCAATGACCCAATTCCCCCCCCCCCCCAAAAAAAAAATCTCCATATTTTAACATTGACCCCTCTCCACTCCTAAACAAAATATCAATTGTAAAATATATATATTCTACTTATATTCTATTGCATCTTCAAAAGATAGCGAGTTCAGCATAACAGAATGAATTCTTATTGCCCTTATCTAGAATTTAAAGAAAGAAAATACAGGAACATTTTCTGGAAATTAAATGTTAAAAAAATTTAAAAGTGATATGAAAAAATCAAGAATATTTTTAATACTAAAAAAGGGGGAAATAGTAAGAATTTAAAAATCCCCCTCCCCAAAAAATGTACTTTTTCTCAAATTCCCCCCCCCCCAAAACTAAATTGTATGACGCATTTTGCGTCACCAAACCCCTCTCTGGATACCCCTGACAGACAATACAGAAAGGCTGTATATCTTTTAGTATCTGAATAACTGTATGTTTTGCAAGTAAGAATAAGAATGACTTCATAAATGAAGTAACCAATTTGGATTAGTGGAAAAAAATCGCAAGAAATGAAATTCTTCAAATCCTAAATTTATTTGGCAAGATATCTTTCACTATTCGGCGAGATATCAGCAATATTCGGCGAGATATCTCTAAATATTCGGCTATAGGTATTCGGCCGAAGTATTCGGTCAACAAGCCTTCAATATTCGGCCAACCGAATATTCGGCAAAAGGGCCGAATAGGCCGAATACCGAATAGTGGCCGAATATTCGTCCCATCCCTAGTTTGTGCTACTTTATACTGAAGCATCGATACGTTTTTTCTTAAACCTTAAACAGATCCAGGATATCGTTCAAGCACTAAATTCGGTTGCCAGCCAGGTTCACCATATGGGTAAAAAATCGCATAAGTCATCGGATCCAAGTTTGGACTCAAAATATTCAAATGAACAAAATTATTAGAGCTGTTCTCAGGAGTTCTAGGATAAATTCTTATGTCCCTTTCAAATGGTGGTTCTTCATCTTCGTTTTGAAATACCATAGCAACTTCATTTGCTGTTGGCCAATTGTATCGCCTTTGATCAGAGTGCCTATCTCTACGCAAGAACATGTGCACATTTGGTACAGGAAGATTATTTCTTGCTGCTTGATCATGACTCTGTCTTTCAATTTCGTACATCATTTTGTATGCTTGGGCATATGGGTTAATTTACTGCATCATGAGATCCAACTGCCTCAAAATATGACGCAAGCACTTTTCATTTTGTGGAATGTTTAAGCGTTCTTGAATAGCTTGGCTTGTATTAAGAACATATAACTGGGCAAATTTTCTTTGTTCACCTTCTTGAGGGTGTAAGTGAGAAGTGAGATGATAAATTTGTCCTTGCACCCGAAAACAGTAAGGTCCACGACCTGGAACACTTGCTGCTAATTTTGCACCCATCGAAGCAAAAGATATAGCACTGTTGTAGCAGCGAATATTTTCATGAAAATTTCTGTAATCAGGTGAATTTGGGTTGCTCATAATGTCTTGCAAAAATGATGGAAAAGTTCGACGTGCAGGAAGTTTAACTTTTCCTTTATAACAAAAGCTATTAAAACTTCCGCGACTTAATCTTTCTGATGGAAAATGAAGTGCTTGACAGTATTGGCAAATAGCTTCTAAAGAACCACAACTATGGCTTTCAATATCACCTTCAATTTCAGAAACACTTAGTCCTCTCTGGTTTGGTTCGGGGTTTATTTGCATAGCTTCATTTTCGATTTGTTGACTGGCTCTGATCTCAGCTCGTTGACTTCGAAGATTTTCACGATTTTCTTCCCTTAAACGATCCAATGTTGCTTGTGATTGTCGAGCAAGCCATCTCGATTTTCTTTCGCGAGCTAATCGCCGTCTACGTTCAATCGGCGTTTCGTTATTTTCATCAGGCATTGTTAAAATTATCGTTAAATTACAGAAAAAACAATTTACTTGAAAATATATAAACCTACTGAGTGTTCAAAAAGATCAACAAACACACGTGCGTTCTCAAGTATAAATAATTTTGATTGAACGATTCTCAAACGTGATTGATTCAGTACATTTTTTGCGAGAAGAATACCACGATCCAGGTAAGAAACAGTGAAAAGTTCTTAAAAATGCATGCTTCTGATGCCAATAGACGATTGCAAAAAGAGTTTTTGACAGTTTTAAACAAAATCAAATTATTTAAAAAGTTTAATATGATTTTACAAATATTTTAAGAACAGAATTAGATAATTGACATGTATTCTTTTTTTTTTTTAAAAATGCGTTCAAAGAGTCATTCATTTGTTTCAAGATTTGGAAAATCTGAATGGCAACAGAGTTCGTTTGTTTATATCGTAATCTGATGTTTACAATTACTTATTTTTAATTTGGAGCCTAATACATTATAATTGGATATGATATACATGTTTTATAGAAAAATATGCTGTTTAAACGGTATTTTAAGTAAAAGAAATTATCTTTTAGCTGTCATATGTCTGCATTTGTTTTCCATTAAGCCTAACGTGGCGTATTGCTATATTATTTGCCAATATATGATTGCAAAAAGAGTTTTTGACAGTTTTAAACAAAATCAAATTATTTAAAGAGTTTAATATGATTTTACAAATATTTTAAGAACAGAATTAGATAATTGACGTGTATTCTTCTTTTTTTTTTTTTTTTTTTTTTTTTTTTTTTTTTTTTTTTTTAATAATGCGTTCAGAGAGTCATTCATTTGTTTCAAGATTTGGAAAATCTGAATGGCAACAGAGTTCGTTTGTTTATATCGTAATCTGATGTTTACAATTACTTATTTTTAATTTGGTGCCTAATACATTATAATTGGATATGATATACATGTTTTATAGAAAAATATGCTGTTTAAACGTTATTTTAAGTAAAAGAAATTATCTTTTAGCTGTCATATGTCTGCATTTGTTTTCCATTAAGCCTAACGTGGCGTAAAAGAGTTTTTGACAGTTTTAAACAAAATCAAATTATTTAAAGAGTTTAATATGATTTTACAAATATTTTAAGAACAGAATTAGATAACTGACGTGTATTCTTTTTTTTTTTTTTTTTTTTTTTTTTTTTTTAATAATGCGTTTAAAGAGTCATTCGTTTCAAGATTTGGAAAATCTGAATGGCAACAGAGTTCGTTTGTTTATATCGTAATCTGATGTTTACAATTACTTATTTTTAATTTGGAGCCTAGTACATTATAATTGGATATGATATACATGTTTTATAGAAAAATATGCTGTTTAAACGGTATTTTAAGTAAAAGAAATTATCTTTTAGCTGTCATATGTCTGCATTTGTTTTCCATTAAGCCTAACGTGGCGTATTGCTAGGTTCCATTCACAGATAGGAGTGGCGAATCCTGGAACTGTTCCACACACCGCTCCAGAACGCATTTTATTATAAGTAGATTCCTTATTGTAGCTATGTGGAGTGTTTCTTTTATAAAGTTATACAAAACGCGTGTTTTATTATAAACAAAAACATTTAGATTAAAAAAAAATTAAATAGACACACATATATATACGTATTTTAAATACTAACTTATAGGTATTTTTCTTCCTGTCTCGCTCTGTTTTTTTTTTTTTTTTTTTTTTTTTTTTTTTTTTTTTTTTTCAAACACTGTTATTAGAATTTAAAAAACCGCAGTTTTGTTTTGGAAAAAAATTGACTTGTTTATAATAACACAAGTAATTTAAAAAAAAAACAAATTTTCGAAATCTGGCTCGTTACTTAATGGTTAATTATTAATAAAAAGTTTCGACTGTAATTTTATACAGATCTTATAAGCCACGCTCAGTTAAATTAGCTTTATCAAGCACATTAATATCTCAAGTTTAATATTTTTTGCATAATTGAATTCCATAAAGATTCCGAAATTTTCTCTTTTTAAAATCCATATGAAAACAAATATGGAATTTATAGGCAAAATCTGAAAAAAACTTTTATTCTAAATTTATTTCGAATACTTCTTTTATACAGTAAAACAATTTTATCTTTTTCTCCATGAAACAATTGTATCTTACAATATACCTAACTTGAACATGATTCTCAATTGATTAACTTTTAACTAAATAAAGTAACATTATTTTATTATTATTATTTTATTCAAATATAAATATACATATTCGCAATATCTCATGTTCAAACAACTTGTATAACAAAAATTTATCCATTTCCAAAAATTTATCCATTTATCCATCCATTATATCCATATGGATATATTTTATTGTGATGTGAATCTGTACGAAAAACAAAATATAGCCATGTGCTTTGTATTAAAAAAAATAATAAACAAATAAATGAAAAAATAAAATAAAAACCTTCGACATTCTGTTGCCAAAACGTGTTCAGAAACATTGTAAAGATATGCTTAGAGATACAAACTTAATCAACTGGGCAAAGTTATTGATTGGGGAGGAAAAGGCTCGAAGTGTTAATCTGCAATTTCTGAAAAATTGACAGCGAACATCTTAAATATCTGTCTGTCTAGAGAGCCTTTTCTTCATTTAGCTTTTACTTATTCCCTCTCCTTTAGTATATTGTTTAACACATCGATGCTGGTTACAATAAATATAAATTAAGCCCCCACCCCCTTCGTGAAGGGATAAACATGTTAATATGCACCTCCTCTCTCGATTAGAAAAAGGATGATCTATATTACTTGGGGGGCGGGGTGAGTTGATATTCTGTGTTTTAATAGTTTTTTTCTGTCAATAACTTTCTGTTTTGCTTCTTTTGTAAAGCATCGGTGATAGTTACTATAAACAGCAATTAACCCCCCCCCCCCCCGCCTCCAATCCTCCGCGAAGGTTTTAACGTGTTTATATGCACCTCCCTTCTCAATCAAAACGGGCGATCATTATTATTTGGGGGCGGGTCGATATTCTGCCTTTCAATAGCTTCATTTTTATCTATTTAATTAATTAATTAATTTATTTATTTATTTATTTATTTTGATAATTTAATTCGAGTTAGGATGGCCGTGTATGTTTTATTATTAGTATTATTATTATTACTATACAGAAATACACAGAAAAAAATTACACATAAATTTTTTATGCAGTCTTACTAAAAGATTTGGATGTAGCGTAAATTTCAGGTGGAGTGAGATTATAGTTTTTGAAGATTAGTTACATGCAACTACAAAATTGTATGTTTGGCAGAATACTTTTCGATAATTCTAATAAATGCATCATTATTATTTATATTTATTTAATTTAATTTAATTTAATTTTTATTTATTTTTTTTTATTAATATATATTTTTTTCATTTTAACCTCTTTTTTTCATAATTTTGAATCTTATAATCTTAAACAATTGAAAAGTGTTGATCTTTTAAACTTTTTTTTAATAATATAATTTAATTCCTTAAACTTTGTTAATTATTAACTCGGAAATAAAATGTTTTAAATTTTATAGGAAAATAATAATGTCGAAAATTGTTTAAATATTTATCTATTAATAGAATGAAATAACAAATATGATAATAATATAACACAAACGTAATTTTCAAAACAAAATAAAAATAAATAAGTTTATTTTCTATATTTTTAATTACAAGTTGAAAAAATTATTAATACATTTTATTCAGCTACTTTTACATTTTATTATTATTATTATTATTTAAACAATTACGCTAAACCAATTGAATAAATTCAAACATTATGACGATATAAATATCCTAGAAATACATATTCCTTTCAAATTAAATCGAAATAAATCTTAAACTATCATTAATTTTTATGATTTTGTACCCACTCATCATAAGTATAGTACAAAATCTGCAATACAAATGTTAAAAAAAAAAAAAAAAAAAAAAAAAAAAAAAAAAAAATATCTAAATTTTATTTAGATTTTTTAAAAAAGAATCTAAGTCTGTAATGTGTTAATGTATCATATTGTTTGGTATATATATTTTTCTTTTTTTTTATGCTTACTTGATTTAACTTATTTGTTACAAAAAATTAACACTGAAGGTTGAACAAACTGAGTGAAATATATTAACAAATGTTCATTTTCTAGCTTATAAATATTGGAAATAAATTGATTCGTTTTTAATTTGGTTTTCCAATTATGTTCTAATTTATATATTTTGTTACATTTGAATTTTAACGTAATAACAAATCAATAAATAAACAATTTTCTGCATTATCTTTACATCATAAAAATTAAAATGTCGTCTCCCCCAGCTGGTAATCTCTGCACCTTTCGCTGATGAGACCGCATTACGTACACAGATTTTATTCGAAATGTACCGGGTTTTTCAAACATTCCGTTTTCTTCTGAAATATCAATAAATACTGTAATTAAAACAGTTGAATATTACTGTTTATTTATTAATGGTGCCACAAAGAAACATTTTGACTATGCATATGTGCATCATAAATCTCGAAAAGGTTGAAGAGGTTGAATATTTTTAAAAATTAAAAAGTTTAAAGAATTAAAAATTTTCTATTGTTTAAGATTATGAAAAAAATGTTAAACTGAAAAAAAATATGTACATTAAATTACAAAAAATAATACTTTTATTATAATTATTGAAAATTTTTCTGCCCTACTTGTTATTTTGTAATTGCAGTAACTAATCAATTCTCAAAACCTATAATTTCAACCCCCCCCCCCAAGAAAATTTACGCCACTTTCCTTTCCTTTGCTCAGCCAACACAGAAACATTTTGTATACAGGGTGTCCAAAAAGTCTAGAAACGTTCGAATAAATCGAGAAATAGATATCAGATGCCAAATATTTTTTATAAACGTTCTCAGTGATACCAAATTTATCTCTCGCTACAGACCCCCTGGGGTGTTAGGTGGTCAGGATTTCAAATGTTGAAAGATAGACCCCAATTTTTATTGCTGATTCGGATTCTCTGGGCGTAACTTTGTATTCGGGTTCTCCATACGTAACTTTGTATTTAACGTTTTTTTTTTTTTTTTTTTTTTCCGGATCATCATTGATCACGGTGTAATGGAGCATTTTTGACACGCTGGTTTCCCCAACCAGAATCGAAATCTGATTGGCCAGAACTTTTGTCATGAAAGTTAGCTTCTTTTGCACGAATATTTTTCTCGAAAAACGTTAGTAGCGGTTGTTTAGTAACAATTTCCAAGGTTTTTTTAATTATTATTATTATTTCGTAAAAATTGAAAGAAATATAATAAATTAGTTTACTGTTTGTATATTTTTGTGTGCATTCAATCATTCTTTTATAATAACCTGCTTATTTTAATGTGCAAATAAGTACCCCTCCTCCGAAAACAAAGGGATAATTTTAATTTATTTAGGGGGCAGGGTATGTGGACATTCTGCTCTGCAACAACTTTGCCTGTCCTTCGCATGTTCTCATGAAAGATCTTTTGTGTGGGCAGAGTTTTCCAAGTTTTATTCGTATTCGTAAATAGAGCGGATCAACCAGAAGCCAATCCGCATGCTTGAATATTTAAAAAAGGTTACATTGTTCGAGTGACATAAACTAGTCTAAGATGTTAAAAAACGTTTCTGTATATTTTTTCTGACATAAAAGTATTTACAATGGGGCAATTTACTTTTTCAACATTTTTTTTTTTTTTTTTAAATATGGTTGAAAGGTAAAAATGCTGCATTTTGATGTTGAACTAAGAGTATGTTATGAGAAAAAAAAAAAACTTTTTGAATTACATATTTAATTAAAATTTTAAAAAATGAATATTTTAAAATCCTTATTATTTTTTTAAATATTGATATATCTGCCGAATGTTTTTTCAAGATTTTCACATGTAATTGCTGAAGTGTGCGCATGCATTTTTGATACATCTATATTATATTTAATTTAATTTTTTTCCTAGAAGTTTGTCGAATTGAAGAAACAAAGTACTCTCGAAAACATACATAAATAGTTTTAGCCTAAGGGAAAGGGAAAAGATTATGACGGTTGCAAAATTAGAAGAAGGACTAAACCTTGTTGAAGTTCGAATGGAATTTTTTGGAAATATTGATTCAGACCTTCAAAAACTCAATCTGCTGTAAAAGAGAACTTCTAGGAGAAAAAAGAAAAATTTGTCGGTTCAAACTTCATTGCAAGGCTTTTTTACATGCTCAAAAACTCGAACAGGGCAGCGAAAAGAACAATTGATTGTAAGTTAAGAATTTATGGATTTATTCCAAATTTTTGTGTTGCAAACGCATTATTTTACTATTGTTAAATGTATATAAAATCGTCATCTCTAAATACAGTAGAATATGTTCATAAGATTCTGGAAAATTTTTACTACTTATCCTTTTTAGCTCATCTAAATATACCTTGATCTACGAAAATTTTGATTTACATCGTTAACCTTGCCGCCTATTGTGGACTTAAGTCGGGGTATTATTGTACCGAAAATTATTTTATAGTTGCACACACATATATATATATATATATATATATATATATTTTACCCCGTCAATCATTCCTAAATAATAACCTATGTAATTGTTATCTTGTTAATTTGCACCCCCCCTTTCGATCAGAAGAGGGATAACCTTTATTATTTGTGGCGTGGTGGATAATGTTCTGTGTTTAAATAATTTTTGCTTATATTTTAATCATTTAATTCGATTTCGGATTATTGTTATTATTATTATTACTGTAGGAGAAAAGCAAAGAAAAAAATATAATTTTTATGCTGGCTTAACAAATGATTCGGATGTAGTGTAAATTTCAAGTGGGGGTGGGATTATAGTTTTTGATAATTAATTAGTTCCATGAAACTACAAAATAGTAAGCAGGAAAGAAAACATTACAATAAATCTAATTTTTTTTTTTTTTTTTTTTTTTTTTTTTTTTTTTTTTGTAATTTAAATTTATTATTTCATTTAAACATTTTTATCACGCTTTTTAATTTTAAACAATTGAAAAATGTTGATATTTTCTTAATTTAAAACATAATATAATTTGTTTAGCTTTGTTGATTTTAGAGAATCGTTTTATTGTTTATTTATTATTAGAAAAAAATAAGAAATGTGAAAAAAATGTATAAACATTACTGTCATTTCCAGAGGAAATTAAAAACAAATCAATTTATTTCCTACATTATTTTTAAAGCCCGACAAGGGACATTTATTATTATATTTCATCTACATTTAATGTTAAATTTTTGTAACAAATAAGCTACACAGATTGAATATTAAAAAATAAAAACAAAATTCAAACACTATGTGATATAAATACCTTAGAAACATACATTTCTTTCAAGTTAAATCGAAATAAATCTTGGACTTATCAAAATGCTGTCTTTTTATATTTTACATGTGCCTTATCATTTTGTACTCACTCATCATAAGTATAATTCAAAATCTGCAATACAAATAAAATGAAAAGTGTAAAATTTACTTAAATTTCTTTTTAACTGAACCGAAGTTTTAATGTGTTTTAGATATCAAATAGTTTTTTTCCTTTAATGTTCACTTGACAAACAAGTTGTAACAAATAGGTTAATATTTTAAGATTTTTTTTTCTTTTTTACATTTTATCACATTTGTTATTTTATTGTAATAATAAATCAATAAATAAGCAATTTTCTACATTAAATTTGCGTTATAAAAAACGTCGTCTCCCCAAGCTAATAATCACTGCTCCTTAACGCTGACGAGGCAGCATCGCGTACACAAATTTTATTGGGTGTACGCGCTAATTACCGTGTTTTTTAAATAGTCCCTTTATTTATGAAATATCAAAAATACTCTAATTAAAAATATATATGAAAAAATATATTACATAACTGTTTATTTAATTATGGTGTCAAAAAGAAAGTCGACATGCATATTTTTACGATGCTTATACGCATCATAAATCACGAAGGGGTTGATGAATATCTTTTAAACTAAGAAGTTCAAAATATCAATATTTTTCTATTGTTTAAAATCATAAAAAAAATGTTAAATTGAAAAAAATATGTATATTAAATTACAAAAAATTTATTACCTTTATTGGAATTATTGAAACTGAATCATTTTCTGCCCACTTTGTTATTTTGTATTTCCAGTTGCTAATCATTCAACAAATCTTATAATCCTACCCCCAAAAGATCTTTTTGGAAGCCGACCGAATTAGTGTTGGGTAACTCATACATGAGGAACCTCATTTGTCCCATACACCGTGACAATTTGTCCCAATACCTCAGTTTTCAGATTTGAAGTACTTCAAAAATTTTGTCATGTTGGCGTC
Organism: Maratus speculifer; assembly: GCA_964019185.1. Taxonomy (NCBI): domain Eukaryota; kingdom Metazoa; phylum Arthropoda; class Arachnida; order Araneae; family Salticidae; genus Maratus; species Maratus speculifer. The sequence continues at coordinate 359,844,738 of OZ025296.1, forward strand.
TTTTTTGAAGCGGCGATGCGCGAGAGCTGTTTCGTTTCAGAGGATGACTGAAAGATTGGGTGTGTGTGTTTTGTTGTCATTGTCTGTTGATGAAAGAATCGAAATCTACAGTCCCAAAAGGGTTGCGGGCTATATTTGAAGTTTGAAAAAGCTTAAGCTATGGGAAAGGGTGAAGAAAAGAATGTAACAGGATAAAAAGTGAGACGAATTGGTTCTGGTGGAAAGGAAAGAAGAGAGCTATTCTTTTAATTTCTTTCTTTTGATGATTTTGAATTCATACTTCCCAACTTATGCTTGTCATTATGTTACTTAATAAAATTTTTAAATCTAATCATTTAAATTCTTTACAATCACATTGATTTATTTTTACATAGTGCTAATGGAAGTTGTCCATAAATGATGTAAAATTTTTATTTCAATATTTTTTATCCCCTCCCACTCTTTGTCACAAAGTGTCACAGTTCAACATATGCCGCCCCCCCCCCTTGTCAGATGTCACGCTTTATTACATAAACATGTACTTGAAATTGGGGAAAAAAACTACACACTCCTAGCAGGACATCATTTGTGAATTTTCCCTTACCGAAAAAAAAATAAATAAAAAATAAATAAATAAATAAACGTATAATCAGATAAAACGCGCGTTACTGCATTAATTCACCGTCGAGCCACTAATTCCATTTATATTTTCCGAAAACTATATACTTTTATTTATCAACCTGACAACAACTTTAAAGTACCCACCCCCTGACTTCTCATTGTCAGATTTAAGCTGCATACAGCCATACAGTTTACACAGCGAGAAAGCCTTCACTTCCATGCCAACTGCCAATTGTAGTTCCTGGATTTCAACTCCTCACCACCTCACCCAATTGAAGCATGACATTGTCATGACAAAAGTGTTTTGGTTGTACCTCATACAAACGTCATGAATTTTCCGTGTCCTACCCAACACTAGACCGAATTTGAAAGCCTACCGAATTCAGAGATTTTGAATCAAAAAGGCCGATCTGGCAACCCTGTTTGTACATAAAACGAATCAGCTAGAAACCGTCAAATCGTCTCAGAGGGGTTGTGTTTTACTGCTTTCCTCCAGACGGCGCTGCAATCACGAACTCAAAGTGATTTGTCTGGGTCTGTCTGTGGCGTTAATAGTCTAAATAATTATTTAAAACTTTCTGTACATTTATTCTGACTTTAAAGTATTTTTATATATATGATTTACCTTTTTCAACATCCTTTTTTAAAAATATAGTTGAAATGGAGAAATTGCTGCATTTCAATGTTCAATTAAAAGTATGTTATGTGAGGGGAAAAAGTTAAACTGCATATTTAATTAAAATTTTAAAATAAGTTTTATAAAATTTTACTAATTTAAAATCCTTGCTGCTTTTTAAAATATTAATATATATGCCGTATGTTCTTTAAAATTTTTCATACGTATATTGTTGAAGCCCGGACATGGATTTTTAGATACATCTAAAATATATATATATATATATATATATATATTTTTTTTTTTACTGTTTTATTACTATGATTTTTATTAAAAAAATGAAGTCAAACATATTTTAATATACTTTCATCCTTTAAAAAGTAACAAAAAACCATTCGCAAATTGATTAGAAGAAACCGATTTTTAAATAAAAATTTATGTCAAAAAAAGATTTTTATTTAAATAAAAAGTACTCAGAATATCTTTCTATCTTTGTAATAATTTTGTGTAATTAATAAAAATTAAGAAAAAAATTAAAAGAAAAACATAAAAATCTAGATTTATTGAACAAATGGAGTAAGTTCTATGTTTCGTTTAATGCATGTATTAATGTATGTATTAATGCATTTTTACAACGATGCCTGCTTCTGCGCTTTAACTGTGCATCCAATTATACGACGTTTAATGGTGAGCGGACAGTCGTTAATATAAAATACGCGTGGAAAAATAGGGAAGTGTGATGAGCAGCGAGTTCAAATGATAGTGCGTTAGCAGTTATCAAATAGTCACGGCTGTTTGCAGCCACAACAGGCTGGCATTATTACTCTCAAAATATAATTATTGTTGAATTTTACTGACAGAGCTCACAATGAAATTTTTGTCAACGGTTTAGTAGACTAAACCGTTGACTAAAAGTAGACTAAAGGTATGTTTGGAGATATAAACCTAAACAATCAGCTGAAGAAAGTTATTGATTGGGGGGGAAAAAAAGCTCGCTCATTGTGCTATTGTTTGAAAAAATGACAGTGAACATGCGCCATAAATATCCATCTAGATAGTCTTTTCTTCATTTATCTTTTAGTCACTCCCTCTCTTTTAATGTATTGTTTAACACATTGGTGACAGTTACTATAAACGAAAATTAAGCCCCTCCTTTCCTTCTTTGCAAAGCTTTTAACATGTTAATATGCTCTTCCTCTCTCAATCACAGAAGGATATCTTTATTGTTTAGGGGCGGGTTGATATTCTGCTTTTCAATAAGTTCATTTTTTCTTTCTTTTTTTTAAATTATTTAATGCGAATTCGGATGGGCGTGTATGTTTCATTATTAGTATTATTAGTAGTAGTGTAGAATAATACACAGGCGGAAAAATATATATGTAATTTTTTTATGCTGACTTAGCAAAAATGTCGGATGTAGCGTAAATTTCAGGTAGGGTAGTATTACAGTTTTTAATGATTAATTAATTATATACAACTACAACATATTAAGCAGGGCTAAAAATTTTTCAATAATTGTAATAAATATATTATTATTATTATTATTATTATTATTATTATTATTATTATTATTATTATTATTATTATTTATCTTTTATTTATTTATTTATTTATTTATTGTAAATTTCTATACTTTTCATTTTAATATTTTTTTCATAATTTTGAATTTTATAATATTAAACAATTGAAAAATTTTGATGTTTTAAACATTTTAATTTAAAATATAATTTAATTCCTTAAGCTTTGTTGATTGTTTACTTCGGGATAAAAAAATTTAAATATCGTGGGAAAATAATAATATCGAAAACTGTTTATTTATTTATTTTTTATTAGAATAAAATAAAAAAATAAAAAAAAATATATAAACAAAAACGCAATTTTCAGAACAAATTAAAAGCAAATCAGTTTATTTCCTATGTTTTTTTAAGCCTGAGACGGGAAATTATTAATATTTTATTATTATAAGTAATTTTTTTATTAATATATTTCATTCAGCTAGTTTTAAAGTTAATCTTAAGATTTTGTAATTAATAAATTAAACTTATAGAATAATAATAATAATAATAATAATAAATCAGGCAATATGATAACATAATTAACCAAAAAATTACATTCCTTTCAAATTAAATCAAAATAAATTTTACACTTTTAAAAAAGTTTTTTTTATATTTTACGCGTAGATTATCATTTTCTACTCACTCATCCTAAACATGATACAAAATCTTCAATAGAAATATTTGCAAATTAAAAATATCTAAAATTTATTTAGATTTCTTTTTAACAGAATCTAAGTTTTTAGTGCGTTTTAAATATAATACTGTTTACTTATTTATATATTTATTTAATGTTTATTTGATTTAACATATTTATTACAAAAAATCATCATTAAAGGTTGAACTAACTGATTGAAATATCTATATTATAAAGGCCAAACGTAACTCTGCGTAACGCATGCGTCATTTTGAGAATGGCAACACTTTCAAATTTTAAATAAAATTTTGGTATTGCAATTTTTTCAACTAAAAATTTTTTAACTTCCAAATATTGCACATTTTTAATTTTTACACCATCGTGTAGAGAAAAAAAGTTATCTTTAAATGAAATTTGTTTGAACGCTGTATCTTAATTTGTTTTTGAAATATTAATTTTTATGTAGTTTTTGTACCGCTTTTCTAATCGTGGCAACAGTATCACTCCATTTCTATTAAAAGCAAAAAAAAAAAGGGGGAAAATGATTACGGTACCTTTTTGTTGCCATTTTCTCATTTAAAGGGAAAAAATTGAAATTTAAATATTTTCTGTTATAAAAATCGGTGAAATTTGATTTCCTTTATAAAATTTGATTTAGGGGGAACTGGGGTACATTGATACAGTTTTTTTCTAAGATTTTTTTTGGTGTCAAGAAAGTAGAAAATTCAAGTTTTTTTTCCATGAGGTGACAGCAAAACTTGTGTAGTATGTTATAAAAATGTACAATCATTGTTTTATATAGTATTTTTGCATGTAATTTAAAAAAAAACAAAAAAAGTCATTTGTATCAATGTGCCCCATCCCCGGGGCAGATTGATACGTTTGAGAAAAATGACAACAAAATAATACCAATGCATATTTTTCATAGAAAATGAATTAGAAAACCATTTTATATTTATTTATAAAAATTCAAATCACCCACAATTTATTTTTAAGCAATATTAAAGCAATCAAAATTAAATATATTATGACCTGATGTTCTGGCTGTTTCTTGTCTGATTGTTGGCTGTGGTAACTTTGTCATATCTAGCACTTCAACCCCAGCATTATTTCTTTCTTATGAAAGATGAAAAAATTACCAGTTTTTCTGTTTATAAATAGGTTCATAAACAGAAAATAAAGGATAATTATATTAAAATTCTGTTTATAATATAAGTATCATTTTCTGTTCTGCAGTTTGTTTCTCTTACTTAACATTTCGCATGTCGAAAATACTTTTTTCTCTGGAGAATCGATATAAATTCGAGATTTGCCAGAATGGCGTCCTTTTCTTTTATTAGTTCTACTAGCACTAGATGCTGGGTAAGTTCCTACGTCTTCTGGTTTCAAAAATACTATAAAATGTTCTACTATAAAGAAATTAGAGCTATTTCACTTCAATAAAAACTAATATTAGAAATTTTTCGTGAAAAAAAAAGGTTGGATTAAGGAGTGTATGGTAAAAAAAATAGTAAAAGATAATGAAAATATGAACTATTAAAGGATTTAGGCTGTATCAATGTGCCCCGTCATAGACTGTATCAATGTGCCCCATACAGCGATTTTGAATAAAATGAGTCTCAAATCCAACACTTCACAATATATCTAACAATAAATAATGAAGAACGGATAAAGAGTAGCTGTACTTACCAGGGAGAGCATTCATTTTGGTTGAAAATACTGGAACAGTTGTATAATAGCATTTCAATTGTACAACTCATATTTACTTTTGAACAACAAAAACAATAAATCACCCGTCCCATTTCATCAAACTACTGAATCATTCCAAGATTTTCTGTATGTAGTTGAATACACTAGCATCATCTTTTGGAGCTGTTGTGAAACTTCCTGTAATGACCCTGTGAGCGGTAGAGGGGGTGCATCAATGTGCCCCATGTATCAATGTACCCCAGTTCCCCCTACACGTAAAAGAATATGAATAATTTAATATATGTTTCAGCTAATAGTATTTAGACTTCAAGTTTTGAACCAAAATGATCAAATTAAAATTTCATTTTTTTTTCTTTTTTGAAAAGATGAATACAGTTACGAAATGTACACTTATAAATTTTGATATGGTGAAAATGATGCCAGGTTTAGATTTCACGGGGAAAAAAATTCTATGATTGAGTCAAAGTTGAATAAATTTTGCTTTTTTTTCACTTTGGAATACTAGCATAATAACTTTAATTGATAACTTTATCATAATAACAGATCTTTATAATTTTTTACTGCTTACATGTACGATCGATAAAAGTTTAATTTTTACAATTTCTACAACTGAGTTTTATAGAAATTGTTTTTTGTTAATTTGACGTTAAATATCGTTTGTTTAAGAATTAGACATACCAATATAAAATGCATTTCTTACTATAACTAATTTTGTAGGTTTATTATAAGTCAATGAAACAGTTCCTTCTTAAACATTTTCTTTCGTCAAAATTTGACGGGTTCTACCTTGTATTAATAAATGCTCCTTCTCTATCTTAAAAATATAAAAAATAAATTGATTTGTTTTTAATTTGGTTTACCAGTTATATTCTAGTTTTTAATATTTTGTCACGTTTGTAATTTTATTGTAATAATAAATGAAAACATAAACAACTTTGTATATTATCCTTGCGTTATGCAAATAAAAACGTCGTTTTCCATAATCATTGCACCTTAACGCTGATGAGAACGCATCGAGTACACTAATTTTATTTGGAATGTACTGTTTTGAAACGGTCCCTTTACTCGTGAAATATAAAAAATTTAAAAAATAAATTGATTTGTCTTTGATTTGGTTTTCCAGTTATGTTTTAGTTTTTATATTTTGTCTCATTTGTAATTTAAAAAGTTAAATATTATTGTTTATTTATTGATCGTCAGTAGATGACGGTCGCTTGTTAGTGAGGGAGGAGTTTCAGTTCCTTTATCCCTAATCGCTCTGCAATTTAGCGCCGAACTTAATTCATGCATCAATCGAAAAACTAACCCGATTTGTTCAATAAATCTAGCTTTTTATCATTTTTTTTCTTCACTCTTCGCATTATACTTGTTATTCAAAGATATATGCTAAATGCTTTAAGCTTTAAAAAAAAAAATAAATAATTTAGTTTTTTATTATAAAATCGGTTTCTTCTAAAATCTGCGCATGGATTTTTTTTCTTTAAAGTATGAAACTATGTAAATGAATTATGAAATGAAATGACATATGTAAATGAATTAGATTTTATTGTTTTAGTAAAAGTAATAGTAATAAAATAGTAAAATAAATAAATATAATATTAGACGTATATAAAAACAATGTGCAGACTTCAGTAATATACATATGAAAATTTTTAAAGAATATTCGGCAGATATATCAATATTTAAAATAACAGTCATACATATTCAAAAAAAAATTTTAAAACATTTTCTTTAAAATTTTAATTAAATATGCAGTTTTTTTTTCCCTTTGACATAACATACTTTTAGTTGAGCATTGAAATGCAGTTATTTCCGCGCAATTATTAAACGCATATTTAAAGATAAACATAATTGTTGAAAAGGTGAATTCTGAAAAATACTTTAAAGACAGAAAAAATATAAAGCAAATCTATATATGTTTTATAGGACTATTACTTCATTATAAGTTGTTTTTTCACTCTTATATCAGGCATACGAATTAGCTTTTGGCTGATTCGTGAAATTTACAAATGTAAGTTTGATAATCCTATTCATACCACGTTCAAACTCGATTCCCCTTTATACGGCTGTAACAAAAAGTCGAAACCAGTTTGTTTTTGAGGGATTGGTGTTTGACTCCGGAGAATTGAAGGGGCGCTTTTACCCACTGTGTCTCTGAAATGTTGTTTTAATAAAGGGAGTTTTGAAATAATGTGTGAGTTGTCTTTATTGTCAGGGAACAAAGCCCATGTTGAGGGTGGGGTCGACGGGGCTTGGCGGGCCCTCCTGCTCATGATGAGACTTGATAACGCACCCGGAATTTCCATCTCAAACATAGGAGCACGAGTGGCAGTGGCGATGTATGTGCCAAGTGTGAGGTGATAGAAGAACAAACGCAGGGCCAGATTTCATATCCCCCGCGGAAGTTCTAAGTTGACTGGGTGTAGGTAAGGATTTTCCAAGCTGAAGTTGATCTACTTCAGCTCGATGAGAACTAACGTCGTTAGATTTTCTAGGGGAAGTCGCGACCCCCTTGCTGAAGTGACCCGATGGTTTGGAAATCGCCTCTCACGGTCCGAGAGCTTCAGCAAATGTGCATATCTGATAGACGGCCAAAGTGGGGCTCAATGAGCGCCGTGGCGGCCCAGATCAGAGCACGGTGTGATAACCAGTAATGGTCGCGTACACCTACCCAATTACTTTACCCACTGTGTCGAATCAAGAATTTACCTTGCGAGCCTGTGTTTTCTTGAGTATAACTTAATTGAAATTGTAATTTTTAATTATTTTATAGGAAAAAAAGGTTCTTTGCCGTGTTCCAAACTGCACTTACGATTTCCTAATAAATTCCAGAAGTTTCTTTTCGTGAATAACCTTCAGATTTGGAGTACAAACTGTTGAAAGGAAAAAAGAAAAAAAAGGCGTTGATTTTTTTTTAAATAATGAAACCTAGAAAAAGTTATTATTTATTTAGTATTATTATTAGTTTTTTATGTCTTCTTTTCATGATCAGCACCTACAATATTTAAATTTACTGGAAATATAATTAAAAATCGTGTAAATACTTTTTTTTTTAATTATATGATTTGACTGTCAGATAGTGGCAATTTTTTTTTAAAATTTAGATTATGAAACATGTAAACATATTTAAATTTTTATCATAAGTTTTTAGAACCTGACTGTCCGGAATTAGAATATTTAATTTTATAATTTATTTTGCAGCTATTCTATATTTATGTATAGTTAAGATTAGCACACATAAAATTTTAATATATTGAAAATCGTTCGAAGTGTACATTATATTCTATTTAATTAAAAATTATGTAACTATAAAAAAATAAAATAAAATAAATCGATATGAACTAATTTTTAAATATCAACAAAAAATTATTTTTACCCTTTTTTAAATATATTTTTATTTTAATCGTATACTTTTATAGAATGATTGTCTAGAGCTGAATACATAATTTTAACTTAAATTTTATAAGTTTTCGATATGTTTGAATATTTCAGATCAACACATATAATGGCCGAATTTATTAAAAATTGATTGGAATGCAAAGACATATATATTTTCTAAATAATTAAGAATCTTGTAAATATGCATGTTTTGAAAAAAAAAAAAAAAATCTATGTAAGTTGATTGCCGGTTACACTAGCCAAAAAAAATGTCAGTTTCTTGGTTCTAGATAGTCATTTCCTACTAATTTTGGTTTGAAAAAAACGAATATAAATGAAAATTTTTTATTAGCTCTTGTTTTCAAGATACAATACAGCACACTGTAGAAAGACACAGAACATCCCACACAACAGTTTAAAAAGCAAATTGAAGAAGAAAAATTTCCTATGTAATAAATACAATATAATAGGCATGTTTCACTAAATAATGCTCATTTTTCAGAAAGCAGTGGTTGTTTTTTGCCTATTCTTGCAAATGTTTCCTGTTGAATTGCCTCTTGTATGTCAACGCCGGAACATCTCTTGTAACAGTCCAGCAGTAGTTTGCCAGCATTGACTCATCCCAACGACCCTGATATTTGCGTTACATTACACAGGTATCTTTGTGCAACCTTTCACCGTGTTCACCCTTACAACTCCACAGTTTTTAGAGAAAAAATCAAGATGGGAGTGGAGGAAATGAAGTTTCAGAGACATTTTGCATCCAAGGTAATGGTACTTTTGTAGGAGTTTTTTCTCCAACTGTTGGTAGTTCTCAGCTTTTCTGTTGCCTAGAAATCCTCGTACCACACCTTCCCAGCAGGCTTCCCAAGCTACTTTCTCTTTCAAACTCCTTCCAAAACTTTATCAAAAGCAGAATCCTTCATTATTGTGCATATTTGAGGGCCTACAAAGATTCCCTCTTTAAACTTTGATTCACTTAATCTTGGAAATTTCGCACTAAGGTACTGGAAAGCCTCCCCATCCTTGTTCATGGCTTTCACGAAGTTCATTAATCCCAGCGTAATGTGCAGGGGTTCAAGCAGAATGTTTTTTGGTTCCGTTAGAGGCTTATTTTAGACATTTCTCTCCTCGGGATTTAGATTTCTTGAAGGCCATTAGTCTTTTATGTAGTGAGAGTTTCTATCTAGACTGTCCCACAAACACAGAAAACAGCAATACTTGGTATAGCCTAATTGCATTTCCAGGAGTAAAACAATTACTTTCAAATCACCACAAACCTGCCATTTATGATCCTCGTGTTTAATTGACACGAGAAGTAATTTCACATTCCGGAAAGACTCCTGCATGAGAACGGAATGTCCAATGCGAATGGAAGGAATAAAGCTGCCGTTTGTGGTAAGACTGCTTTCAAACTAAGTTTGGAAGAGTCTATAAATAACCTCCACTTCCGTGGATCATGAGTTATGTTCATTGAATTAATCAAGCCATTAACTTCAGTACCAGCAACTACATGTTTTTTCTTCTCAAAGAAATGAAAAAGATTCTTGTGACGAGTCCTGTATTCTGTGATCTTGACTTCTAGTTGGATTCTACACAGTGAATGCAGTTGAGGGGAATAACAGCTATTAGGCGTACTAACTTCAAACATTCGATTTCCCATATAACAGCCATAGTGAGATTTTTCAAGTTGGTTCCTATCTTGAAAACAAGAGCTAATTTCAACTTTTTATGTTGATTTTCATGTTCAGCGAGACAAAATACTTCAGAAATAACTATTTTTGAGCTCGTAACATTTTTGGTGTTCGGTTGTGTCTTTTATCTTCGAATTAAACAGGCACATAAGAATTTGCCATCAGAAAAAATAATACCTGAAAGTAGTATCATCAATAAAGCATATAGCATCTTGAATAAAAAATTGTCTGTTACCACTCAATCCAGATAATATCTGAGAAGAAAAAGAACGCATTAGGTTCTAATTATAGATATATAATATCCCGATTTATTTATTTTCTAATTTATTTTTTTAATTCTTTTTTATTTTTATTTACTTTTATTTTTATTCTTTATTTATTTATTTATTTTCGCAACAATTAAAAAAAAACAACGGAATTGCTTTCTCTTATTACCCTTCGTTAAAAGTGGTGAAAATCAAAATCATTATCAATCAATCAAAATCATTATAATAACTAACATGACATTTCGATACCGAAGAATGTTGTTTTCCAAACAAAAATAATTTTCTCAATTGTCTTCGATACAAAGCATCAATTTTCGATATCGAAATAGCATTGACAGTGTCGAAAATTATGGCCAATACACTTAATGAAACCGGAAATGTGTCAGCTGGCAAAGTGCGAAGAATTCTTTGATGTCGAAGTTGAGTAGCTCCGCCCCAAATAACGCCCTTAAATGATTTTTAATAATTTTTATTCATATTTTTGTAAATATTTATATCTAGTAACTTCAGCAAACTTTCGACATTTATATACAATATGAGGACACATATAAGGAATTTTTTACAAAAAAATGGTAAATTTTCGGAGAACTATAAGATATGATTTTTAATTTATTAAATTTAATCCTTTTTTATCGTATTTTAATCGTTTTTTCACACACTTTTTATAATCAGAAATTTATACAAAAATTCCCAGTTATGCATCTTTGATGTTCATATAAACTCAATTAATGACATGTAATTCGGTCGAGTAGTTTTTGCGAAAATAAGTTTTTTAAAAATTCGAAAAAACATTTTTATCTCATAAAATATTAATATTTATAAGGTGATACATTGTCAGATAGGTAGACACATCTATAGGAAAATATCGAGACATTTTATTGAAAGGCAAGTTTCCAATACTTATCCGGCTATGCCCTTTCTGATGTTTTATTAATTCATTTTTTAATGTAAAGTAACAAAATTGTAAGAGCTTACTGTGGATTCCTGATAAATCATCGCATTATAAGCAATTTTGGTCATGTAAAAAAGGAATTTTTCACCTTTTTCTGGTTAGTTTTTTTTTTCCTTTCGTCCAGAAATTTGGTTCAAAATGCCCGTTTTGGCTGTATTTTCTGAAAGATCTTTTACGTTTACAAAAAAAAAATTAAAAACCTCTTTCGATTACATAGTTTTTGAATAACCTTGTGTTATTTGGGCGGAGTTACTCGAAGACAACATCCGAGGGATTATTTAAATAATTATATTATATATCAAAGAAAAGAAAACAAAAATGATAAAACTTAAACTAAACTTCCATGTGTCACCTGTGTTTAGTTAAATATAACAATTATGTATGTATTTATCCAAAAAATTCTTCGAATGTCAAAATATTTCCATAGCTCCGCCTAAAACAACGCCTTAGAATGTTTTTTATTAATTTTAAACAGGTTTTGCAAATATTTATGTGTAAAAACGCGAAATTTCGGCATTTATACGTGATACACATGCACATATAATGAACTTTATTTTATAAAATATTAATTTTCACTTAACATTTAGATAGGATTTTAATTTTTGTAATTTTTTTAATCACTATTTCAAACAGATTTTCTAAATATAAAATTATAGAAAAATTTCCCGTTGTTCATCTTTAGTATCTATATAATAAACAATTATTGGCACGAAATTCTGTGCAATAGCTTTTGAGAAAATCCATTTATAAAAAAATCGAAAAAACATATTTATCTCATAAAATATCAATATTTTTCAATCAAAATACATATTTTTTGTTACATTTCTCATTTTTTTTCATAAAAGTAGTTCTCAATAAACGAACATTTTCGAAACTTGTAAAATGTAATTTATGAATGATATGCCATCGCCAAAGTCTGTTGTAAGATAGGCGGAGATTTGTGGCGAAAAAATAGTTTAAAGAAAAGCTAATTTTTTTCCATAAACAAATCCTGCGATTGTTAGTGAATTTTTCATATATTGATATATTGTCAATCGTATGTAGGTATGTGAGAGCACAAATGTATGTGTAGCTTTAGCTTAGTGTATTCTATCCGCGCCTCTGTCACATTCTGGATAGAACACAGGCTACAAAATTGACACATTTGCGCCAACTTATGAGCAAGATGATAATGCCAATATGCGAGATTGTAATATAACATTATCAACAATGACAAAAAATATTCTGCGTAATTCCTGTGCATATTTTCTCATACTGTACTCACTCTTGGAAAATGCCTCTTATTTATTTGACTTACTATATCGTATTAACGTAAACATTTTTTTTACACTGTAAATCTTGCAACATATATTTCTACATACACCAGTTCGCCAATGGAATGTTGTAATTGGTTAGAAAATAGATAACCCTTAAAAATAGAGGTACTTTTCCCCCTTTAAAATTACATTATTGTGGATAGATATCATGATAAATGGCTTTTGCTTTCATCCCAAAACCGCCTATTGTACAATAATAACGTTTAGTTTAGTATTGTCCTTTGATAGGGTTAACGCCTTTACTGCCTTTTCTGGGTACGAAAATTAACTTACCGTACTTTCTAACAAATCTGGATCGATAATAAAATATAATATTTATAATATCTGAAATATACCGTAAAACCAAACTGCATGCTTTTATATTCTTGAAATATAGTACTTTTTCTTATGGCTATGAATAATTTTAAATAATAATGCGAAAATAATTTTGTAATTTCTATAGTTAACACATATTTTTTGGAAAATTCGTTTGCAGTTTTTTTTATTACTTACTTATTTTATTATTCATTCGCTTCTGAATTGAAAGGATCTGAACAACTTTTTTCCTAGCAGAAGTTTTCTGTTAACTAGCTTTAAAATAAATACGTTCAACCCGTAAAAAATAATTTATAGTTTTTTATAGTTATAATTGCTTGTTTGTACGTCCTTTAAAAAAATCGAATGCCCTTGCAGGTGTTCATGTGTTGTAAAAGAAATTGTTATACCTGTGTAGGGCAGGGCAGTAAGATTAGGAGGCTGCAAAATCTAATCTACTAATCGAACTGTTTTACAGTTTATACTATCACGAATATCCAAGGGGATAAAAAGCGTGCTGCTGAATTTGGCTTTTTCAGTGTTCTCGCTGACATTTGATCAATGTTAGTAATTTGGCTCATTAAAAATAGAAAACATTCGCCAAATGAAAAAAAGCATTAGCAAAATAGATTCGCCGTGTAGCACAAATAATAATAATATCTTTAATCATTTAATGTACCCCCCCCTTTTTTTTAAATATGTTCCAAAACAACCAAAGTTTTTATAACTGCGACAGCGATTATTATTAATCTAATTTCAATTGTCCGCTACAAAATTGTTAAAATATGTATGTATTAATATATATATATATATATGTATGCATACGTATAAAAAATGGAAGAAAGAAAAAGCAAAAATTGAGCGCTAGCAATTTGGCGAATCTAATCACTTGTTTACTCGCCAAATGAAGAATTTAGTCGCAATTTGGCGCAATGGCGAGCGACAGCGAGAACACTGGGCTTTTTCATTTTATCGAGTATTCAAATGAAAGCTTCCTTAGCGTTTTCACTAACATCCACGGTTTTGGGCGTTTTTTAAATTAAATACCTCTAGTATCATTAATAAGGTATACCTATTAATATTGCTTGTCAGCTACCACGACCAAACACTTACCCCCTCCCCTTATTTATAAGGGATCATATAAATTTAACCGTGGTACTAAAAAATGTTTATAAATTTCTTTGTAATTAAAAGTTATATTCAGCCTTTATACTTCCGATTGTACCCACATTTCTGGGCTTTTAAATTATTTTTTGTTGTATCATTAACGAATTTATCACTTAGTAATTAAGTTAATATTTTGGTGTTCTCTGTTTGTGTCTCTTTTCATTTGCACCTCTCCCTTTCCCTTCAGTGTGCATCGTGGAGGGGGGGGGGGGTTATATACCAGAAGTTGTGCTTTTGCTGTTGATTTGTCTTTTTTAGAATTTTGATTCCTCAATTATAGAATTAATAAAAAACATTTATGAGAAGAGTTATTAAGCAAAAATGTATAACATAATGTTTAAAATATATTATATACTGATTAACAATCAAAGGAACATTTTTATTAAAATGAAGAGAAATAGTTAAATAATTTAGAAAAATAATAGATAAATCTCGTAATAGAATTATTGGTACTACTGAGTTATCCCGTCGACCAAAAAATTATCGTTAAACTATATGATTACATGCTAATAATGGATGATCGTGAATGTCACATTCAATGACATTAAATACGATTCACGTGCTTAAAATGTCATTAAGTGATTTTTATTTCGTTTTTTTTTTTTTTTTTTTTTTTTTTAATTTGAATTTTTATTAATATTCTACTAATTATTTGTTATTTCGTTATTTAAAATAAAAATTATGTCAATATGTATAATTTGGCTATTAGTTTGGCAATTTGTATAATTTGGCAAAATTCGTCGACGGGATAACAGTGTCGTACCAAATTATTTAATAAAACTGTTATAAAACCTTGACACAATAATCATTTGATTTTTGTCATTAGATGCTTTGTAATTTTTTATTGTTAATTAGATAGTTTAATTAAATTTTAATTACAATTAAATGAAACAAAATAAATGTTTAATAAATGTAATTAGCACTTTTAAGGAATTTAATATAATTTTAAATTACGATTTTGTTTTAATTCATAAAAAGCTAGCTTTTAATATTTAGATGATTATTTATTAAAATGCAATAATAATAGACTTAAAATTATTTTTATGTTAAAATCATTTTTAAACAGTATATATAGCGCATATACTTGCATATAAGTTGACCTTTCGAAAGCAAATTCTGCAAAAATTAAAAAAAACTCGCTTATAAGTCAACCTCATGAATTTTTACTTCATTTTTGCACAAAATAAAACCTAATAAGATTTCATTTACTAATGCGAAGAAGTATAAAGTAAACAAAAACAAATCACTGAATTTTTTTAAAAATATAAATTAAGATTATTTGTATATTTTATATATTATTTTATTATTTGTACACATAAAAGACAGAATGTTGCAGTATTGGAAGGATTTTTTTTTCTTGTTTGGCTTATATAATTGACTTGCGTAAATCGACCCCTAATTTACTTGCAGAAAATTGTTAAAAATTCCTCCACTTTTACGCGAGTATATATGGTGTATGTATTAGTAAACAAATTAGTAACCTCAGGATGCCAAATAATACAAAGCATAGGGTATGATTTAATACAAAGCATAGGGTTAGGATATAAATTTTTCGTACTTCTTAGTTATCTCGTCAATCAATTTCGCCAAATTATACAAATCGCCAAACTTGCAGCCAAAATATACATATTGACATATTTTTTTAATTTTAAACAACGAAAAAACAAATAATTAGCAGAATATTAATAAAAATGCAAATAAAAAGTCGAGATTAAAATCACTTAATTACGTTTCAAACACGCGTATCGTATTTAAATGTGACGTAATGTGACATTCACGATCATCCATTATTTAATGTTATTCTTTGGAGATAGTTTTTTGGTCGACGGGATAATCAAGTAGTACCAAATTTTTACTAACAAGGAAGGTCTCCATTGGGGGCATACTCAGAATTTTTTGAAAAAAATACGAATTAAACTACTCATGTAGGTAATAAAGGATCAGTGAAAATTAGCGGCGGAATTACATTATTAGATATGTAAAAAAATAAAATAGTTTGGAATAATTGGCGTGAAAGGCTGAAAGCGACGCGGGATTTGGCGTGCAGTGCATTTCCTCGCCAAAAGCAGACGATTTTAACGAATCTGAAAATTGATTTTAATTGACTTCACTGTTAAAAATCTGCAGCATTTACTGC
Source organism: Maratus speculifer (assembly GCA_964019185.1). NCBI lineage: Eukaryota > Metazoa > Arthropoda > Arachnida > Araneae > Salticidae > Maratus > Maratus speculifer. The sequence goes on from OZ025296.1 coordinate 359,861,058, forward strand.
AACGTCACTCCACTACTTTTATAGAATATCTCTCTTCTGACCAATGAGAATGCTCCATAGCATGTTGAATTGACCGTGTCATACACTGTTAAAAATCTGCTGCATTTTGTTGCAACGCACTCCACCGCTTGTATATAATATCTCTATTCCAACCAATGAGAAAGCTCCATTTCACGGCCAAGTAACCGTTTTGTATACAAGCAAGCGTTGCAACAAAATGCAGCAGATTTTTAACAGTGTATTTTTCAATTTGGAACAATTTTAATCAATTTAAATTGTGTTTTAAATGATAAAATAAATTAATTTCATTTTGTTATAAGTACATATAAACGAATATGACAAACACACTTAACGTAAAGTAAAAATGCAAAACTAAAATTACTTAAACTAAACTTATTTAAATAAATTGAACATAGAAAGTTTTTTCTTTAAAAAGTATTTGAAGCGTAAAAGCGTATTTTTCAAAATTTCGTTTTTTCGCCAACCGGAGATAAATCGCCAAATAAACGAAATTTTTATTATTTTTTTACGGACGTTATAAGGAGGTTCCGCCGAATTTTTTTTTATAAACATATATAACTATATGAGAAGAACATTCTGTAATTTTTTCAGATTTTTCTGAGTATGCCCGTATGGAGACCTTCCTTGTAAGACGATAGCTAAGAATAGGGAGGTGTGGATGCCTTGTTCGTAAGCCGAGCCCGGTCCCCCTGCCCCCATCCCTATAGTAATAATGAAAAAAGTTTTGATAAGTAAATAATAAACTAAATGATTTGTAATGGTTTTGTAACAAAAAAAGGGCATAAAACATAGATTTAATGGATAGGCAGTAACAGACAACCCCCCCCCACCCTTCCCCTACCTAGCTGCCCCAAAATAGGACGGTATATGTATAAAAAAAATTCAAAATCGAACGAAAAAAAATCCTTCAAAATGCAAAAATACGTATTCGAAAATAATATGCCGTCATATAAATGACAGCACTTATAAAATAATCAATAAAAAGATAAAATAAATACATTACTTTTTCTTACACACCATTTTATTTCAAGAAAATTCAAATTTGTGCTACAACAAACATTTATTTCACCTTTATTCCTTGGTATTCGTAAAAATGTGTTGTCATTTGTGAATTAATATTGAAAATAATACTGAAGACATAGTTTACAAAATTTTGAGAGGATATCATAATTCCATTTCAGCGTTCTCAGTGGTATTTTAATTTTTTCCGTAGACTACCAAAGTCCTAAGTCAAAGTTTCCTGCATTTCCCTATATTCTTAAATTACGTGACTTGAATAAAAATACGGTATTTTGATTGGCTTGCAATAAACATGTAAAAAGGAGATGGGGCAGCATAACTGATTTTGTCCTAATAAATGTTTACAAATTTATTGGTAAAAATACATAAAGAGAAAAAAAGCAATCCTTTTTGGGAGAACATGGGAAGGATGTGTAGCTCCGCCCTCAATTTTAACCTTTTCCCCTTTTTTGTATTTTTTATATAGTATATATTTGTAAATATTTACATGTGATGCCCGTTGCACAACTTGAAGTTAAATAAAACATGATATGCAATCATATGATAAATGTAATCATATGCTAAGTAAGTATGGCATGAACAAGCATAAGAAATATTTAACACGCACAAACATGTGTAAAAAAAAAAAAAAACATTGCTTTTACAGAATGAAGTATGGATGTTTTAGCTTTTTAAGAATATACATCATCTTTTTTTACACAATTTTTCACTGAAAAAAACTACCAAATTATTATTCTTTAGTAACCATAAGACATATTTTAAATTCATAAAATACGATACAAAGCTTTTTAAGAAAATAAGCTTTTTGTAACATTCAATTTTTTTTTTTCTTAAATAATATTAATACAATCTACATCTGTATTCAAACCGTATGGTTAAATCGACGTTCCGCGTACTTTTTGTAGGTAAATTTTCTGCATTCTTTTTTTTTTTCCTGGATACATATTATTATGATAATGGGCGGAGTTTAACAAAATATAATAATAATAACAGCGAGGGTGAAGTACAGATGTAAAAACATATTAATAGGTTTCTGGAGTACAATCCGTAAATTAATTCTAATAGCTTCAAACATAAAAAAATTAATTGTTTACTAAAGATTAATATCTGATAAAGCAAAATCAGCAAATTATATTAAAAGGCACAAATATGTTTTAAACAAACTTTTCACTTTCTCATTCGACATCGCCCTTTATTATTCTCAGATGGTCCTTCACTACTGTAAACCTCTTTTAAACTATTTACGATAAAAATTTATAATAATAATAATAATAATAATAATAATAATAATAATAATAATAATAATAATAATGCCTGAATGAAGCAGCAAATAGCACCGAAGAACAATAAAGCATCAATTTGTATAATTTTGGAGAATTGCACCCTATGCTTATGATTTATACTTAAAAGCTACAGAATAAAATTTCTTTTGTAGGATCAGGTTGTTTCATTTTTATCAGATATTTTCCTTTAACATTCTTCTGTTTAAAACAATAAAGCACCAATTTGTATAATTTTGGAGAATTGCACCCTATGCTTATGATTTATACTTAAAAGCTACAGAATAAAATTTCTTTTATAGGATCAGGTTGTTTCATTTTTATCAGATATTTTCCTTTAACATTCTTCTGTTTAATATAGTTCTTACCGGGTGTCCTAAAAATGACTGATGGATTTTAAAATTGAATAACTTGCAAACGGTGACAGCTATTTTAAAAATTTTTTGCAGGAGGGTTATGTATAATGTCAGGAGTTTTTTACCGTAATTTTTTATTTGAGTTCGAATTTCAAACAATAGGTGGCGCTGACGGCGATTGAAGGCCAGGTCTTACGGTAAAAAAACTCCTGACATTATACATAACCCTCCTGTAAAATTTTTTTTAATTCGCTGTCACCGTTTGCAAGTTATTGAATTTTAAAATCCATCTGTCATTGTTGGGACACCCGGCACATAGCGCTACAATTCATTACGGGTATAATTATAAAGAATTCTCCCTATATACACGTAATACAAATTTCTTAACTAAAAAATAAATAAAATTAAAAATCAAGCATTTTATTTGTTTTTACTGGAAAATACTTCAGGAAGAAATTAAAACCTTATCTAACCTCAAGCCCTCTTCCTCCACATTCTTCAAATGAAAGATCATCTGAGTTGTAATTTCACTTAACACTAGAACGCTCGGATGGAGTCGATTCGACTCCAATCATGTAACTAAATTTCAATTCGAACCAGAAAAATTTTCTTGAAACAATTTAAATCTAATCCACGCAAATTTACCTTAAATAAATCAATGAAATAACTTTGAATAAAAAATCGGGTGAGAAATATTATTTTCAAACTTGAGTAGAATTTCCGGGCGTTCTAGTGTTAAAGTTTCGAATGATTCCAATCGGAATGCTGAAATCTGCAAATGATTTTTTTTTTTTTTTTTTTTTTTTTTTTTTTATTCTAAGAGGCTGAACGACAAAAGATGCAATGCCCTTAAGTGAAACCGTTAACAAACTGTAGGTCCCGATGGTGATCATTTATTAACCATACAGGATTCCGAGAAACGAAATAAAGATGCGAATTTGCTATTTATGATCCGTCCCTGAACTTTCTCAACCATCATTTTTGGAAAAACGCCGAGGCGTAATAAAAAACTCTCTTTTCCCTATATTTTGGAAAAGTGTTATCAGTCTTCTGAAAATTTCCTAGAAACAAGGAAAAATTTCCTAAATACCTAAGTAAATTTTAAATGATTTCCCCATAGATTTGAAAACATTGGCTATAGTGCAGGGGCTAGACGCTAGTCTGAAATGTTTTTGACATGGAGCTTTAACTTTTTTATTCGTTGAATTGAATTTGCTTCATCGGATTCGAGAAGTAATGTAATAATTACAACTGCACAGTCCTGAAGCAAAGATCCTATTTATAATATATGACGATGAATCCGTCTGTTGCAGATCCATTGCTATGATTGTATAAACCAGGGCTGTCCAACCTTTCAGTATGCAGGGGCGCACCTCAGCTCTTGGTACTCAATGAAGGGCGCCATTTATTATATGACTGAAAACATGCGGCAAAATTATTGCACAGTATTAGTATACCGCATCTTATCGATGTGGGAATGAATCTTAAGATAGTAGACAAAAGGCACTAAAAACTCTAAAAGGCACTAAAAAAGTTACATGTATTAAATTTCAAATTATACATTTTTCTGCGTAAGGTCTATCCAAAAAATGTTTGTAGGGTAAAGTACCAAAAACTTTAAACATGCCTTGTTAATAATAAAAACAATAAAAATAAATAAATGTGGAAAACAAAGGTATTGCTAGTTTTTTTTCTTCTTTTTTGGAAAGCTAAAATATGTTTTGACTTATTTTGCCTGCGTGAATTTAGTTTTATAAAAAGTACGAAACAAAAAACAATCATGATAGTGAACAATTCATATGGTTGGCTCCAGAAAAATAGTCTGGTAGCGCTTTCCCTAGATGGAAATCATTTAACTCTGTTTTATTAATTTTTCTAAGCGAATTAAAAAAAAATGCCTAAAATTAAAAAAAATTAAGAAGAATAAATTAAGTCCCTTTATCGCTCGTATAAAAGAGCCAGGCCGTGTGATAACAGCAAGATAAAAACTGAAAATATCATGCACATGTGTCTTCAAAGAGACGGCTGCAATGTACAAAAAAAAAAAATAAATAAATAAATAAATAAATAAATCCGTTAAATTTAAGGCAAAAACTGCTGCCAACAATTTTTGCCGTAAATTTAACAGATTTTTTTTTTTTTTACAGTGTGGGGGAAATAAAGAAGTTTTTTTTTTCTCTCTTACTTTTTAAATATTAAAAATAGCTATTTTTAATTATTACGAAATTTGCTAATAATCTTAATTATACTTTATAAACAATAACTAGAAATCATAAAAATATGCATGATTAAATTTTCAAAATATGTTTCTGGTTTTTACTAAGTTTTTGAAAATATCTCTCATGGAAATAAGAATGATTTTAGAGAAAAATTTCTTTATAATGGAATTGTACTTCGAAAAAGTACAATAACAGGAAATCTTCAAAAGGGCGCCAAGAATAACTTCAAAGGGCGCCCGCGGGCGCCGCGTTGGACAACCCTGGTATAAACTATTATCTACGGGATTATTCTGTAACAAAATGTTAAGTTTTATTTTTAACCACTTCTATTGAATTTTTCCGACTCGAGAAGGATTTTTCGTAAGCTTCATACCTGTCTGTTCATAAGCTGTAGGGGACGTAGTGTACAATGACATAAAATAGAGAACAGATGATTGTCATTGGAAGGGAAGGGGGGAGCGCCTCCCCCACCTTTCCAAAGTATTTCATTTTAGAAAGAATATGTTAAAAATTCATATTGGTAGAATAAATGCATTTCAGAATCAATTTTTACTTTTTACCGGAACGTATTTGATTTGCTTGAGTGGGCTTGCGTTATGGAAATTCTTCGACTTTTTTGAACATTTTTCTCAATGACTGCTAACGCTCGCACACGGTGTTATAAAGGGATTAGCTGAATTAGCATTGGAAACATGCCTTTCAATCAAATTTCCTCATTTTTTCCCCAGATGTAGATGTGCCTGCATATCTGACAATGTATTTCCTTTATTAACACCTTATAAATATTGATATTTTATAAGATAAAAATGTTTTTCCGATTTTTTAAGTACCTCATTTTTTCAAAAACTACTGTACTGAATTTTATGTGATTTATTGAGTTTCCATAGACATTAAAGATGCATAACTGGTAATTTTTGTATAATTTTCTGATTATAATAAGTGTGTGAAAAAGGCGATTAAAAATTTTTGAAATATAAAAATCATATCTTATAATCATTGGAATATTACCATTTTCTAGTAAAAAATTCCTTATATATGCCCGCATATTATATATAAATGCCGAAAGTTTGCGTTATCTACTACATATAAACATTTACAAAAATATTTATAAAATTTATTAAAATTCATTTAAAGGAGTCATTTGGCCGGAGCTACGCAACTTCGAAATCCCTAGAATCTTTGGAACAAACTCAGCAGACAATGTGTCAACTGATGTATTTTAGATTTCATTAAGAGTATAAGTTTCAACTCTGTCGATATTAATTCGATATCGAAAACTTTTTTCGATTTTATTAAACTTTATTTTTTGAAAAACTCCTACACAAAATTTCATTCCATTAATTGAGTTTATATAGATACAAAAGATGCATAATTGGGAATTTTTGCATAATTTTCTTATCATAAAAAGTATGTGAGAAAGCTATTAAAAAATTTACAAAAATAAAGATCCTATTTTATGGTTGTCCTAAAATTACCATTTTCTTGTAAAAATTTTTTTAAATGTGCCCGTATACTATATATATATGCCGAAAGTTTGCGTTGGATACTACATATAAATATTCGTAAAAATATGTACATAAATTATTAAAATTCAATTTAAAATCGTTATTTGCGGCGGAGCTACTCATCTTCGGCACCCGAAGAATTTTTGGAATAAACACTTACAGAATCGCTGTATTTTAAATTTTAATGAACACATTGTCATCATTCTCAACGCTATCAATACTGTTTCGATATAAAAATTTGTTATTTGTATCGTATACAAGAATAGAGAAAGATATTTCTGCATAGAAACAAATTGCATTCTAAGATATCGAAATGTAATGACAGATCACAATCAATTTAAATGAAATAGTTTTACAGTTTTTAGCTCACAGGCTATCATAGCCTAAGAGCTTATGTGCCCGTCCGTTCTGTATGTACGTTCGTACGTGCGTAACGCGATAACTCATGATAAAAATATCGGATCCACTTGAAATTTTGTATATAGGTATATCCCGATAAGGCGCTTCCCTGATTAGTTTTTGGAGTTCATTTGATATGTATAAGAGGGGGAACGGGGGGCTTATGCCCCTCTCCTTAATTGATATAAACGGGATTTTCATGCAGAATTAACAGTTTTCGTTCAAAATTTAGATAAAGGATCATTCTGATGAGGCGATTCCGTGACTGTTATTAGATGTTCATTGAATAAGTATAAACAGGGGGAACGGGGGTTCTAATGCCCCTCCCCTTAACTTGTATAAATGGATTTTTCAAGCAGAATTGTCAGATTTCGTTCAAATCTCTGAATAGTTTTGGAAGTTTAATGGTTAAGTATAAAAGAGGGGAATAACTCCTCTTAAATTATATAAATGCTAAATGGGTTTTTATTAAGAATTATCCGATTTGCTCTGAATTTTGGATATAGATTTTTTTATGATAGAGCTTGTCCTTGATAGTTTAGGAGGTTCAATGATTAAGTATGAAAAAGGAGAAAGGGGAGAGCTGTTTCCCCTACTTAATTTGTTTTTCGAACAGAATTAACCCTTGAAAATATAAGGCTGTAATCTACAATTAGTATGCATAGCCTGTGAGCTCAATGCCATCTGTTTAACTGGGCAATATTCTATTTATTATAAAGAGTAACTACAGTTAGTAGTTTCAAGCTTTATAATGAAGAAATATGCCCTATTTACCATCATGTTAAATGCTTAAGTCTAAGTAGTAGTTCACCGCCGCACCCAGAAACAGATTTATAGTCGAGAATGATATCTATTTGTTATGATGTCGTCTAAGAATCATAATCCGAAATGGGATTGTTAGGGAAGTTTTATGAAAATACTTGTGGCTGCATGGGGAGAAAAAAAAGGCAGAGGAAGAGACTGCATTACTTTCAATATCGACTGACAAGAATTTATCATTTGGAAATACCATATTTGCAAAATGTAGAAAAACAAAGTTCTCCAAAAGAAACGGTATCGAATTAGGTAAGTTTTCATTACATATTTTAACTTTAATAAATATTTCCATCATTTTTATTTATTGTTTGCCTAAAAAATCCCAAAACATTATTGCGATTGCGCAAATGGCATGAAAACAATTTGCTGCTGCTGTCATTTGACAGCAACAATTTAATATCTGTCTTACGGGAGATATTTATCCAAAATTGTAAGACCGCCAGAAATTCTTTCCGCGCTGTTCACAAATGAATGCATATCTGTTGGGATTGAAGATGACAGTGACGATGATTAATTTCTTTCTTTCTTTTTGTATATTTACTGTCTTATATTTTTAAAATTCTGTATAAAATTCTGTAATACATCATGAAGTATCAGTTGTTATTCCCATAAAAGTCACTGTTTTTGAAAGTGAGGCCTAAAGCACTTTATGAATTCGATACCTAACTAGAGTAAAAAAAGGCATTTTTATTTTTTTTACTTCTGTTTATCACTTTTATAAATATCTAGTGATATTATCTTTTTTTAATATTAGAATGTTCAATGAGAAAATAATAATGCTAAAAATAACTAGATCAAAATTTTCATCTTACTATATTAGTTTAAACCATGCAATTACAAAGAGGATGTTTATTTGAATTTTTCATGTAATTATATCGATGCAAGAATAATGAAAGCAATGCGTAACAGTACCCGGTATTAGGATAATGAAATCATATAACACATGTTCAATAAACTAAAATGTAAAATTTGAGCGGAACCGTATGCCAGATGTTGTGCTATATAGTTCGTAGGTGAGTTCAGAAGATAAGCTATAAGACTGCCTCCCAATCTCCACTTTTCATCCTTACTCCATCTTCTATATTGAGAGCACTAAATGGACCGTTTCGTTACAGAGTGCGCCACTCTTCGAAAGAGCTACTAATAAGTTAGGGGGCTCACTTTCTACAAGCTATTGTTTCTGTAAGCCAGGCCTTTCAGTCTGGTAACTAGAGTCGCAAAATGCTGTTATGCCGAGTAGATATGGAAAAACTGGATTTATTACCGTTAGTTATTTTCAATTATTATTAGTGGTGTGTATTTTTTTTATTTAATTTAAAATTGTTTGGATAAATAGGATAAACTGAATTTTGTCGATATTTGTATAGAGAGTATGAGTATGGTTTCGTAGATGAGTATGGAAGACAATTTCTTTTGTATGTAGAAGTTTTAATACAAAATATAACTTCTTTAAACCGAAAAGATTTAGTCATTTTTAACACGCTTTTATGTATGTATGTAACGAAATATTTGAATGTTATTTTCACCCACTTTAAAACATCAGATTGAATTGAAACTTTACACACTTATTGAGGACCAGGGAAAATTCAACAATTTTAAAAGTCGCCGCTTAAAAGGATAAGAAGCTATTTGAAAAATTAACAGTCACCTACCACTTTAGACACATGACAGTTACTGAAACATATGAATACCGTAACTATCCAACAGAAAGAAACATTTGAAACTTTTCAGTTCGATTTTATATAAAAGCGCGTGTTTTAATTTTGAAAATTGTTTAGCAATTATTTATAATGCTTCACCATGCAGAAAAAATCCCCCTTTCAGAAATTCTAAAAATTATTTTCATACTCCTGCAAATAGTTGAAAAATTCGTAAAAATCCATTTATAAAATCCCACTTTTTTTCCATTCTAAGAAATAGATTTTCGAGAAATCTTTCTGAACGAGAGCAGATGTTTTCCAACGCAGACAGCTGGGTGCCAGCGAGTAGTGCCATTTTTAGACGACCTGTAAATATTTTCGAATATTAATTTTAGAAATTTAATTTTTATAAATTCAGATGAAGAATTTTTCGTTGAATTTTTCTAATCGTCTGTATATGGTAAGTTCAATAAGCAGTATTCATGTGATGCTACAATACATAAAATGTCGATTTTTATAGCCTCAAAATGAATGGAAGAATACGATCCATTGCTGAACTGAATGTAAGGAAATTAAAATTTCTTGCATGGCTTTCTTTTCATTTTAAAAGAGAAAATGACATTAATAATGTGAAGATGTTATCAGTAGCAGTTTTTGGAGGGAGGGGGGTGCCATAAGAGACATGTCATTAAAATTTGAAACAAATTAATCTTTCAATAAAATTAATTTTTTGCTGTTTTGCATTTAGAAATTTTAAAAGTTATTAAATTTTTTTTGGAACTGTTGCAATATCTAAAAAAGATATATGAAATAATAATCGCTCAAATGACAGAAAAAAAATCTTTGGTTTTCCTTTCAATTGTAGTAAGAAAATGGCATCAATAATGCAGAAACGACACCATCGTATCTTTTCTCTTGATCACTTGTAGCAATGCTATTAAAATAAAAAAAAAAATTCAATAACACGATTGAATTATATATTTACACGTAAATCTGAAAGAGAAAAAAAATTTAAAAATAATAAAATTATTTCACATCAATCACATTTATTTTGCCCCATGCAGACATCTAATTTTTCTGTTCCAGTTCCCATCCAACAAAATCTAATACAAAAGACTTCTTTTATGCAAAATCAAAATCGAAATAACTCAAGAATTTTCTTTTCCGCGATATATCTGAAAAGAAAAAAAAAATTTGCATCATCTGTGCAACTAATCAACCAATCATAATTCCGGAAATGAATCGAAAATCGAATCACTATGTCGACTTCTTAAAATGAGTCGAAATTGCTATCCCTAGTATGTACTGTAAGCTTCTAAATTTTAACTGTTATACCCAGAAGCAGAGATCCTAATAACCAAACATATAATGTTGGGTCACTCATACATGAGGCATCTCATTTGTCCCATGCATCATGACAATTTGTCCCAATCCCCCCCCCCCCCCCATTTTTTTATTTATTTTTTATTTATTTTATTTTATTTTATTTTATTTTTTTTTTTTTTGAGTTTTAGGCAATGAGCCAGTTTCAAAATAAATGAAGGCATGTAACAGAGTGCAGGGCTCCCAAATGGTCCGCAAAGTGAGCACCAATATTTTTTAACAAAAAATTCCAGAGTAGGTTTTTATAGCATTTATGCTAAAACTAACTTCCGAAGGTGTTTGCTGTGCAGTTTGCAAGAAAAATTAAAGAAAAAAATTTCTTTAAAAATATTGATGCTCAAATGGTGAACCATTTGGGACCCTGAGAGTGCCACGATTCTGTGGAGTTCTCGAAACCAGTGTGAGTTGTTGTCTACGTTTGATGAAGCTTAATACCCTGTTCGCTGTATGGATAGTTAAGATATCTCAGACCTGGAACTTTCTCAAAGAGTTTCAGGCCTGAGATGTTGCCAGGCCTGTGGAACTCTCTCAGAGAGTTTCAATTTGCCCGGGCTAGATACAGGAACAACCATTCACTCTCATTGGCTATAAAGCTTAGCTTTTACTGATTGGCTGTTGCGGCCGTCTTTATTTCAAGCGCATGCGCATATGTTACATTTGTTCACTTCAGAGATTCAGTCTCAGAGACATTCACTGAGATATCTTAGGTAAGTTTTTCAGTGTGAACAGGCATCCAATTCTGGGAGGGTACCACTTTAAACACAGCGATCTAAGATATCTTATTTTTGTAGTGAAAACAGGGAATCAGCTGTGAGGAAGGGATAGAGTAAAAGGGGAGGATGAAGGGATAATGGGACATTTTCTTTAAAGAAATGTAGTGGTCGCAGCTGAATAAGCCTCTTTCTTTGAATAAATGTGTATTTAGTACTTGTTAGTCAAACGTTTGAGGACTGATATTGAATCAACGAATACTGTTGGGATGTCTATGCAGCGCAATCACAGAACGAAAATTTAGACTTGATGACAATATTTCAGATGTTCAGAAAAATACAAATTCAGATTGTCTAGTAATTTTAAGATTGCAATTACTCTACCTTACTTTAGCTCTGATAAATACAGTTATGGCGAATTTATTCAACATTCTACGTCAATTTTTCCTTTTCTGCATCTTTTCACAGACATATAAATTTTATCATGCTATTTAATAAATTTTATAATATTAAGTTGTATTTTACATGCAACGTAGAAACATTCAATTCTTTTTTCATAAGTAATTAAATATCAACCTATATAGATTTTTTAATCCAGTCATAAAAATTAATTTACAATTATACGTATACTTGTAAATTAATTTTTATGACAGGATATGTATATGTACACATAACATCCATTTTATATTAAGGAAATTTTAAAACTGTTTTTCAATTCAATACATTTTAATGTATATTTGAATTTGTTTTGTTCGCAAATGCATTTAAATTTTGGCGTGCTTTTATGCAGAAACTGTGTAATCGAACAACTGGTTCCATTTTTCATAAAAGTACATTTGTTTTTAGAAAATATTGTAAAATGACTGCATTCAACAGCATTTCTGATCACGACAGTGAAGGAAAGTAAAAAACTGCCGTCCTGAGATAGCAGTCACTTATAGCTGAAGATGTAATTCATTCACCCAAACATGAAAAAAAAAAACTGTTTGATTTTAAAATTAGTTTTGTTAGTATAATGCTTTTATGTTTAACAAGTGTCAAAAAGTTTCAAGTTGTTGAACAAGGAAGAATAACGTTTTGAGAACTTCCTTAAATGGGAAGCCATTTATATTCTGATGAAAAAAGTTTCTCAATTAAAAATGTGAAAAAATTTGGTAGTTGTTGACAATCCCACTTATAACTACGTTGAGTGAACTGACTTCTACTCATGTTTAATTTAATCAGTTTATAAAACACCTTTCATAACAATAAACAAAAGTTTTTTTTTATTTTTTTACCTTCGGGTCTCCCATTGTGTAACACATGATTTTTCACTATACGCCCGGGTTGTAAGGCTTAAAGGCTTTAAGTTCTCCTTTAAGTAGGGGAAGGGCTCTAAAAATAATATGTTGTTTTTATTATCAGAAGATAACAAAAAGTTAATGAATGATCCAATATTTAAGACAAGCTATCTATAGTTAAAATATTAATGCTTTTTTTATTATTTACATGAGAATTACAGATAATGGGAGAATACCCTCCATTCAGGGAGGGGATTCATTTTTAGCGATTTTAACTCATATTTACGCAAGCTAAGCTAATTTCAAAGAAAACAACGGGAATCTCCGAATGATAAGGCCGACGGGTGCGTAATGGGTTTGAAATCCTGTTATATATAAGGGGACTTAAAATTTAAAAACTAAAAATATCTATTCATAATGAAGAGAACGATTTTCTTTCCAACGGGATAAATTAGTTCAACACAAGAATAGCGCCGTCAATATAATATTTATTCGTTCATTAAATTGGAATTTATAAATTTAACAATGAGTTAAAGACAGGTCATGCAACATAAGTAAGCATAAAGCAGCATAAGCAGAAAAATGCTAAAATTGAATTCAAATGCAGGAATTTTTTAGAATTTTATTGGGATATAAACGTTACTACATTTATAGTGGTTCTCAAAAAATATTTTTCTTGCTCAACAACACAAAATTTCGTTACATTTTGAAACTTGAAAGCATGATATTTGAAGGCGTGATTATTAAAATACCTTGAAATCGAACAGTTTTTATATTTGGATTTACATCTAGATATTTGGATTTACATATAAATTTTCATCTTGAGTTTAAGCGAATGTTTACTCAATACTACCGTTTTATCTCTTGCATTTGCTGCCACATTCGAAAATTATGTAAGAAAAATTGTGAAATCTATTATAAAGGTTTTAGCTACGAGTGATTATCTGCATTTAGAAATAACGCTGAAATGCCTTATATATGCAATGAATTACTCACCCCCCCCCCCACCTTGCGTCCTCTGCGCACACATATACTACAACTCACTAGCCTATAAATAGCTTTACAATTTTTTAACGTTTTAAAATTAATCTCTTACATTTCGTAATTTGCAGAAAAAAATGAATAAATAAGATTTCTATAAATCTTCCACACCCCAGCAGGCATCTAATCTTAAAATTGCTTCTATATTTTGAAGTTGTTTTACCTTTTTATTTTTAACTTATTTATTTTTGAATGTCCTGCTTATTACTTTCTTGCAAAATAAATAAATGAGCTTGTTACAACGCCCCGTAAAAGTAGGAGGAGTAAGGGGGTCGGGGAAGATGAAAATATAAAAGCTTTCTCTATCGACAGACAAAACTGTTTGTCAAATATAGCAATGTTTAGTATCTTGTGAATACAATTTTTCAGATGAATAATATCAACGAAAAATGCCGTATTTACTCGTGTATAACGCACACTTTTTTTGAAAAAATTAAGGCAAAACTCATAGCTGCGCGTTATACACGGAATAATTTTTTACTACTGGATGTAATCGCACGATATACATATGAATCAAGAAATGAATTCAAAGAAAGCATTAACACTCGGAAAATTTCTATGTTATAGAAGTACTGCTGCATCTTTATTTCACTCCTAGCACTTTTTAATACAAAAATGCCACTAAACTTATTTAAAGGCTAATTAGCAATTATCATTTTGGTCACTCACTCCTAATCCCCGTCATTTATACCCTACCCGAAGTCTAAAAATGTAATTTCACCTTCCTTTCTGGACAAACGCAATGTTTGTTTCGTCTTTCTTTACTTATATTTCTTTGCCATTCACTTACTTGCATTTTAAATTTATGGGGCGCGTTATATACAAGATTTTTAAAAATCCTAATTTTTTTTTCCTTGTAAAGTAAGGGGTGCGCGTTATACACGAGTAAATACGGTATACTTTATAATTTGTAGTAGTTGTACCTAAATTTTCGTATAATTTTGCGAAAAATTACTAAAATTCCTCGCCAAGAATTTTCAATTAATTATTTCTTTCATACAAAATTTTAATTCAAGATCGACGTTCATTTTCAAATTTTTTGCAATCTAATTATATTTTCAAAAATCAATTTTATTCCTTTGAAGTGCAATAATTTACTTCTGCTTGTGTAAACGAATATGCATTAATCACATAAACAGAGCGTAACTGCATTTATTCACTTTTAATTGCTATTAATTCCCTTTCTCTCTTCTGAGAGTCTTCTGGCAATAACCACTCCTTCGCCTAACTTCAGGTTGTCGAATTAAGCAACATACAGCTGTGCCCCAGGAAGAGGGAGGGATTACATCCATCCTAACTCAATTGTATCTTTTGCTTATGAACTTCTCACACACCTCACACATTTTGTAGGATGACATTGTCTTGTCAAAAGTCTTTTGGAGGTCCTTGTCTATACGTCCCAGAATAGGACATTACTTTTGTCAGAAAGCATTGAATCGCCAGAAATGGGACTCAATATTATTGAACTCTTAACCTAGGAAAAGAAACCTGACCATGGCACCAGAACTTTCAATAGATACAAAATAATTTTTAATTTTTTCCCGCATGAACAAAACAAAACAAAAGTTCTGAAACGATCGAAAATTAATTCCCCCTTCCCCCCCCCCCCATTTATCAACGGAATTGAAAATAGTCAATTCTAATTGAGAAGGTCGTGAATAGCATTAAGAAAACTCATAGCAGATATTTTGTTTACTTTTTTAAAAGTTAAGTAAAAGGGATTTTTAATCAAACAAAATTTTCCCCTATTGTCCCCTCAATATTCATCATAAAAATCGTAATTTAAGCATCAAATAATTAATTCCGAAAATATAAAAAAAAAATGGTCGACTTTTAAAAAATCAATTTTTTTAATTTAAATTTTACAGAGCTTTTATTCTCAAAACAATATAAAAGTTTATTGAGTACTCATTAACTAAAAAAATATAATACACGTTTTTAATAAATCATTATAATATTGAAATTTCATCCCTTCCCCCAAAAAGTTTTTCTTCAATCAGATTTTATTGCAAGATTGTTTTGTGATAACAGATATAAGAACAAGAGCGACAAGCACAGACTATAAAACATCTCCAGCACTCATTGTGTATAATGTTAAGAATTTTATTTCTTTCATAGAGTGAAATACATTACTGTTCGAGCTGTAACAGAATACTTTTGCGTGTCTCTGTAAATGAAAAATAAATGTCAGGGTCTGTTGATGATGGCGCTCGAATGGTCTTTAGGGAAAGGGGTTTGTTTTCATTTTAATCGAAAGCAGAAAACATTTAAAATGCTAATGTTCCGAGAACGTGCGACAGTTTCTAGCATTCCTATGACGAGTTTACTAAAGTGGGCGAAATTTCAGAACGCGTAATTCTACTTCAAAGTATACCCACGACAGTGGCACGATTTCGCCGTTCATTATTGTAAAAGGGAACTTCAACCAGCCCCACCCACTATCTTACATTTGCATTTCCAGATGGGCGGAGTCACTGTACCATAGTTTCTTAACAATCGAAAGAGTGTATCGCAAACAGAGAAATACAAGCATAAATAAACGCTTTAAAAGAACTGTTTGCTTATATTGTGGTAGTTTTATACTGACCTGGATCATACAATTGAACTCCGTGGTAAGCTTAATAGTCATCCTTTAGATTCTTTTAAGGCCCCACAAATGTCACTAAAAAAGATCCGGATGATAATAAGTCTATGGGGGCGTTCTTTTCAAATATCTTGCTCAAATTTTATTAATTTTTTTCATAGGATCGCAGAGGACGATCTACAACCGGCCTAGTTTTTATTTTTAGCTTACAACCTATCAAAGCCTAAGAGTTTATGTGCCCGCCTGTTCTATATGTATAACGCGATAACTCGTGATATGATTATCCGATTCAACGAAATGCATATTTTTATCTGTATTGTTTTTTTTATTACATATCATGACACAGAAGAGCCTGCAATGAGGCTCAATCTTATGTAATACTGCTATTTTGTTATTATCATGCTGAAATACAATTATATATATAAATAAAACGTACACTTTGAGTACGTTTACCGCTTTGAGGTGATTTTTCTTAATACAATTAAAATTAGATTTCCGATGACATCGAAATGCTACATGTCAGTAATAAAATAAGTAAATAAATCTGAAAATAGTCAATTCTAATTCAAAAAGACTTGAATATAAGTAAGGAAATTGATGGTGCTAATTTTTTTTTTAATATTTTATTTTTATTTATTTATTTAAAAACTTTTAAACGCTAAAGGGTTTTTTAACTATACAAAATTATTTACTAATTTACTTTATTATTTACTAGAAAATTATTTATTCATTTATTTATTTAATTTTTTTAAACACTAAAGGATTTTTTAAATATACAAAATTATTTACTAATTAACTTTATTTATTACCGTATTTCTTCTCCCGCCAACGATCCTTATAAAAAATTGCAGTTTCAGTATAGAATGAATGAATGACATATCAAATAATTATTTAACTTTTAATTCATTATTTTCAATTTTTTTATCTTTCTACTCTCTGAATGATTTAAAATTCAGAGTCAAATTTTGATGTTTGTTGAGTTTTTATTATGTAAAAAATTTAAATAAACTTTTTAGATGTTGAAATTTGAATAGATTTCACAAATCACCAATCATGAAATTTAGTGGGGTCAGGTCAAGATTATTGCTTGCGAGCTGCGCCAAAACCTGAAAATTTCGATCCTTGCTGACCTCTAGTTTGGCTGTTGACAGTTCCCATCCAACAAAGTTTATTATAAAAACTTTTTTTTATTTAAAATTAAAATCAAAATCATTCAATCATGCTCTCAAAAGGTTTCTTCGCGATACAAATTATACGAAAAATAGAATTGGGTCATCTTTACAAGGAACCAGCAAATCGTACTTTTACAAGTGAATCGTTATGACTAATGTAATCAGTGTTCATTTTAAAGAATTAATTAAAAAATACATCATCAGTGTTTAGTTATTTTTTGGCATGATAGTTTTAATGAAGAATGAATTCTTGTTTAATTTTAATATTTTTAGAATTATGATAATGCATACATATTTTTCTGGGTATCAATGGAATCGATATGGAAATCTGCGAAAAACATATTTTATTCGACACAATAACGATATACTTTGTTTACATATTATTGATAACACATGATTTAAAACACATGTTTTAATTTTTGTACTGTTTTAGAGAGAGAGAGCATTGCGTTGTAGTTTTTTATAATAGGGGGGATTCATAAAATAAATATATTTTAGGCATGAAATACTTTTGCCTTATATATTAGCTACAATAAAAATGACGACAGCTAATGTTATGCATTTATTTCTTTTAAAATTTAAAAATTCCGTGGATAATTTTTTTCAGAACACTAGTTTCATAAAAATATTTAAAAGATTACCTTTAATAAATATTGTTACTTAATAATATTTTTTCTTTGATGGCACTAGGAGATGGGATTATTAGGATCCATCTAAAACGAATAGATATCCGTTCCTTATCCCGAATAAAACACGTATCCAGCTTATCTAGACACAAAGGAATTATAATCGTATAAAACACTGACTCCGCCCTCCTGGAATAGAAATTATGATGCTTTTTTTTTTTTTTTTTTGGCCATACGCACTTGAAAAGAGGGTATTTCCATGAGCATTTGTCGTGTAAGTCACATCTGCTAATCTGTTATTTTCGAAAGGTTTGCATGGCTTTATTCAATTAGTGAAATATTTCTGATAAAATAAATCAACATTTCCGTTCTTATATACTGGTATCAAAAACAATAGTATGTGACTTACACGACATGTGCTCATGGGATTATGCAAGATTCATATTATGTTTTTTTGTTGTAAACCTTAATCTTATTTCGTACAAAATTAGTACTTGAATCATTTCTATTTGTAAGTTCACAAATGTTAGTAAAAAGGCAATAGATAAAGTTTAAAAATAAAATTATAAATATGTTCTATAACATAATGCTTTGTTTCTGAATAAAAAAGTACTATATGTTTATGTAATATAAGATGACATGTGACAAAAAAAGGGGGGGGGGTAAAGTGGCGAATAACATTTTGTAACAAAAGGGAGGGAGGAGGTTAAAAATATTGAAAAAAAATCATGACATCATTTACGGACAGCCCTTAAAGGCGCGTCTCTGCGCGAATTTTTTCTTTCGCTTAAAACGGAAATAAAGCACGGACAAGCTCCGCCCTTCCAGAATGAACTAGCGGGGGCGATCATAAACGCACCCTTGCATTCATCTTTATTTTCAGAGAAGATGGCGTACATTTTACACACAAAATAATTCGGTTTCAGGATGGACTATAGTATATTCTGTCATACGGGGAGTAAAATGAAATTTCTTAATAATAAACTATTGGCATTGGAAAGTGTTTCATAAACGATGCCCTAGTCGTTCTTTTTCTTACATCTTTTATCCTTATTCTGGAAGACGATGTGACGCGTAATTTGAGAACGGTGTTCCAATTTCAACACCTTGAAAATATATTTTAATATTTCAGATGACAAAAACGCAACAAGCATTGAAATTTTATTCTGATTTTTAAATTCTTCAGAGAATGGATAAAATTCATTCACAAAATTGAAAATAATAAATAAAACGTTTACGATTTTATTTATAATGTGGTATTATTTATTTGATATTTAAACAACAGTTTTTATGATGAATGTTCATTGTTCATGGCAGAAGAAATACAAATAAATTAGTAAATCAATTTGTATATTTAAAAGTACCTCTTCTTTTATATAGAAAAAAAAATGTCCACTATCAGTTACCTTTCTGATACACAAGCCCCTCTGAGTTACATTTGACTATTTTATGAAATACTACTCTAATACGGAAGAAATTCTGCGTTTTAATCTCTTCAAAAATTTCGTTTTCAGTGCATTGAAATAAATCAACTTAAAACGGAAAGATTTTGAAAGCATTTTTTATTTATAATTATTGCTTTATACGCTGCTCGGACGTCCAATTTTATCGTCGAATTAAATAACATAGAGTCCCATTGCTGGCGACTTGGTGTCATGCGATAAAATAATAGGGTTGGTCATTTCGATTCATCTTGAGGAGTCGACTCTGACTCGATTCACTTAGTTAATGAGTCGAGATAGTGAGTCGACTCCCGACTCACTTACGATTAGTTGGTTGGTTGTAAAAATGACGCAATTTTATATCTTCTATCACGTATATCGCACAAAAGAGAATTTTTAAATGTATGCTCGAATTATTTTGCTTTAGTTTTTAGATAAAAGATATATTTTTGTGGTAAGAGCCGAAATTTTCAGTCCTGTACCTGCCCAGAACGTACAAAAAATAATGACCTGGCTCGGTAAAAAAACGTAAATGTTCGGCCAACTTGCTTCATACAGAACAGTTATTGATCCGACAAGAAAAAAGTTAAAATCTCCATTTTGGCGTGATCCGGCATAGTTAAATTTGTAGAAAACGTCGAGGTTTTTATATCGATAATGTTAAGAATTTTTCCGTTTCAGAAGTTCTAACCAAAAATTAATATTTTAGATTTTTTTTTATGTTTATAATCTTTATTTTTTAAGAAGAGCCCTATGCTATGATATTCATTTTTTTTTAATGAATGTTAATTTGTATGTAAAAGTTTAAGTTGACATTAATATTGTTAATCCACATACTATGTGCTATTCTGCGCATTAGGCGCTTAAAAATCTGAAAAATGCTACAAAGTAAAATCTTCTAAGACGGAATAACATGGAATAAAAATTCGCTATAGACGAGTTCCCTT
Organism: Maratus speculifer; assembly: GCA_964019185.1. NCBI lineage: Eukaryota > Metazoa > Arthropoda > Arachnida > Araneae > Salticidae > Maratus > Maratus speculifer. The sequence goes on from OZ025296.1 coordinate 359,881,499, forward strand.
CCGATCGCTACTGGGAAAAAAAGGTTAGTCTCCGAACAAGTCTTTTAGAAAAAAGTAAGGCACGAGCTCGGCTTGGGAGAAAGCAATGACAAGAACCAGTCCGAGTCTTGTAAAATAAAGTAATGCCCGACCCGAGTGCCGCAAAAAATAGGCCCGAGCTTCGAGCCAGGGTCCGGCCAATCACAGAATTTAAAATTTTTAGACTGTTTTTATTTCTTTTTTCCTTTCTTTATTTTGAGGGGGGGGGGGTTCTTTACCTAAAAAGTGAAAACGGATACTTTAAGTTCATCATGTTCATATATTTATAAATTATTAGTTATTCACAAATATTTTCCAGAAAAAAGAAATATTAGGACAAATTAAGTTAATTTATTTTTTTTCTTTATTTAATATGTGTGCGTTTACATATATATCGTGTTGGTTATGTTGGAAAGATACCGTAACATCGAATAAAAAAGAAATTAATTACTTTATTTTTAGATTCTGTGGAAAATATAATGCAAAAAATATATCCTCCCCCCCCCCTCCACGTCTAATTTATTTCTGAATTTATTGAAACTAAAATTATGAAAAAAGGAGACAACAGTATTTTATTCGAATTTTGCTGGAAAAAAAAATTATCCTGAGTCTTATTGTTTTGTAGAAAATTGCATTTTTCGTTTCACATAAACTTTATATTGAAGGGCTCAATATCAGCATATTTTAATGTACAAAAAATTAATTATAAAATTGATAGCCTAACTATTGAAGTGATTTCGAATCAAATAACGATTTCCATTTGTTTAATAAATGAACTGCAAATCAAACTAAATGAAAAAAAAAAAAAAAAAAAAAAAAAAAAAAAAAAAAAAAAAAGGAGCCGTTGTTGTGTGTTTGAAGAGGTGAAGAGATATTAGAAAATTTAGGATTCAATTCTAGAAAAAACTCAGCATTGACATAATTTCTGACACATTTTTAATTAGAACTTTAAAAATTGACGGGCAGTTATAGAGGAGATGAAAAATCAAACAGCATTTCCATTTTTTAATAAATGCATTACATATGAAGAAAAAACGTATTCTTGTCATGAAACGACAGGTTTTTCTCCTTTCCCTTGCAATATAAACTTCACTTTTAACAGTAATTTTCAGATGTATTTTGCCAAAAATTATAAAACGCCAATCGATTACATAATTTCTGAATAAGAAAACTTTTCAATTTTACGAGTTTGTTTCCAAATAAAAATGAATTCAGAAATGTGTAAGAAAGTAGCTTTTTAAAATTTAAGAACAGATTTAATAAATCCAGAGAAATGTTTTCAGAAATCTACTTTATATTAGTCAGCTAAGCTACGACATTTTTAAGAAATAAAATATTATAAAGAAATTATTAAGAAATAAAATAAAATAAATTAAAATAAAAAAAAAAATAAAAAAAAAAATCAAGAAATATTCTCCAAATCTGGTTTGAAAAAAGGAATATTTTTAAAACATCGTCTATCTAAACTTTAAAAAATTATATGTAAATTATATCCATTTTTACATTACCTGCAAACATTTATAATCTATAAAAAAAAAAAAAAAAAATATTAAGATAATATATTTGTAATCAAATGAAGGACAACACTTTATCTAAAATACCTCAATCATAAAATAAACTCATAGCATTTTTTAGCAGTGGTGAATTCATAAAATGGCCCGGGGGTCAGGCATTCCCGCGGAACAATGAGATTCCCCCCCCCCCCCCTGAATTTTAGGCATTTTGTGTTTTAAATGGTAAAAGAATGCAGTCTCCAGTCCCACCCAAAATTCTTTGTAACATCCACCCACACCCACAGAAATCTCCTCTGGAAAAAAAATTGTCTTAATTCAACACTGTTTTTTAAACAACTTGCTATTAAAGTAGAATTTTATTTCTCTCTTTTCAACCTTTTTTTTATATTGTATCAGATAAAGGCAGTTGAAAATATTTCCTTAACCAGTCCTACTTTCATTTAGCAAAAGATACAAAAAAAAAAAAATATCTGCTCTGTTTGTTCGTCTTTCCCCTATACGGAAATCAACACAAGCTTATCGAAAATTCAGTTAACCTTCCCAGAAATATCCTGCTGAACGCCCCTTTTTCCATAAATTCAATTAATCTTTCCAGAAATAACCAGCAGAACGCCCTTTTTTCTCTGCCCCTCCCACTCTTTTCATTCATTCGGTATCTTCCTAATTACACGTGAAATGCACATTTACACGGCCTCCGCTTTTCCCAAAATCCTTAACCGCAATATAAAGTCAAACTAAGACATTTGTTTTTTGCTAAAAAGCCCAACGCGGATTCGAAGAGTTGAAATCTGATACCGAGTCGAAAGAGTGGTTTTCAAGGAGTCGAAGAATCAAAGAGTCAACCACCCAATCTTCAACTCTCGACTCTCCAAGTCCGACACTGTTAAACTGGTCCAACCACTCTTTGAATGAGTGAGTTGACTTTTCGACTCTTCGACTCCGAATCCCAAACTGAGTTGAATCATTTCAACTCAGTTCGACTCTTTTGAGTCGACTCTGTTAGCCAGATAGGAGTCGATAGTTCGATTCACTTGTAAGGAGTCGAGATTTAGAGTCGACTCCTCGACTCCTCGGCCAACTCTATAAAATAACAAGTTTGAATTTGTGTGATCGTACTATCGTCACTGCTCTCTATGGAGATCGTAGTCACTCCATTCAACCAAGTCCAATCAAAGCTAGATTTCGTGAATTTTTGCTAGTTTGGCAAAATAATGCTAGTTTAGCAAAGCACAAAAACACTATATCGTAAACAATTTATTACATTATGGCTGTATTTTTATAAATAATATCAGTTTCATTTCTTATTTATTTTATATCAAGGAACAGTAAACATTTTTCAAAATTTATTTGAAAGAGTTAAAATCAAAATACCCATCATAGTCATTTGAAAAGCATAAAAATCAATGATAAATCATTTAAACATAAATAATAATTATGTATGAATAATACTTATTATTACTTGTGCATCATTAAATATGTAATAAATATTCATTTATTATTTAATGCATATTAATTATTGCAATAATAATAGTATATATAACATACAATAATAAAACATTGTATTTAATTAATTTAAATAATGTTATACTAATTAATATTGTATATTAATAATATAATTGTATATTATAATATAAAAAATTTTATTAAATATAAATTCATCATTAATAATATATTTATTATTATATTATTATTATAATTTTATAGTTATTTAATTTTTATTATTGAATGTTATATTTTTATTTTATGTTATTATTACATAATTATATATTACATAATATATTTATATAATATATATATACATTACCAAAAAATTCCCAAAGTAAGCCCCCTTCTGAATATAAACCTTCCTCCCTTATATATGTGAATTTTCCTTTTTTGAAACAGTGTAATTTCCATTCTCCTCAAGTATTTTTGATTTTAATGCCTGATTTTTTTTTAGTAAATTTTCTAAAGTTTTTGTTTTCATACTTTCTAAATGAATATGCAATTTATTTTTGTGCAATTTATTTCCTATGCAATTTATTTTTGTCAAATCTCTTTATACTATATCATTGTATCAGAATGATATTGGGGATGCACTCTACAAGACTTTTGAGAAAACCTTTAAACTTTCAGTTTTTTTTATTTATTTATTTTTTTTTAATGTATCTTTTTTATTTTTATATTTTATGCTATTATTCAACAAGTATTTATATTAAGTCTAAGTTTTATAATCTTTATTCATATTTCTTTGATATCTAATTTAATTATTCTATGTAAATATGTTTCATTAGTTTACTATTCTTATTAATGGAAAGTATTATGCTGTTATAGAAAAGAGTTTTAAAATCCAAAAATGTTAATTTGATCGTATTATATTTTTCAAATTGTAAAAATCCCTTGAAATTTCATATATTCGAAACCCCCCCCCTCCCCCCACCTCCTCTTAAAAAAATTCCTTTCCCAATTTTCCTATACTTTTAAAAAAAATTCTAATTATAAACCCTCCTTAAAAAAGATTAGAATTTCCTGTCGCCTGAAGTTTGCTTACTTTTGGTACTTTACGTTCTATTACATAATTTACACTCCCTGTGTCCCAAATTAGTTGCTACATTTCAAGTAGGTAGAGTCATAAATAACTTCTGATGCAGTTTTGTATATCGACACCAATAAAATTTTACTACAATGAATATAACGTGGTATACTAGCTGTCTGAACTTAACGATAACTTTAAAAGTACTCTAAAGAAGAAAAAAATAATGAGGATCGTAACTCCGTATTGCAATTTTTAATGATACCATGGCACTATAAATATGAAGCGACTACGCTTCATGTAAATCAAAATAATTCTTGTTCATCTTCATGTTCATCGTAAAATAATATTCTATTCTGAAAGCAGACAAACACGTCAAAAATAAATGTTGATGGAATTTGTGCAATTACTGGTGAAAAATCCTTGCAAAATGGGGCGTGGCTTATCAGTGTATTAACCCTGAAATTTTTTAAACTAACGTGGTGGAGATTTAAATTGAGACAGTTGGTCAATAAATGTTGTTGATTACCAGCATAGCACCCTGAAATGTCTGAAAAATGTTCAAACAAGAAAATTAAATCATTTGTATCAATAATTAGCACAAAAAGGTTCAAATGTAGCAATTAATTTGGGACAGAGGGGGGTATGATGTATAGATATGCATTATATATAAATATGCATACATATGTAATAAAATAAAATATAAATATACATATTACTTTATATAAATTATATATTATATATATTTTAATAAAATAATACATTATTATGTATTTTTATTAAAATATTTTATATTTATTATTTATTTAATTATATAATCTTATATATTAAAGCAGTAGCCTTTTTTTTCAGAACACTCAAACTGGTCTCTGCGCATTCGTGCTTGCGCAGATCCGACCAGATCACGGTAAATGCTTTTACGCAGTAAACAGAACCAATGAGAGAAGAGATAGTTACTGTCTCTAAATGTTAGCGTGGTATGTCCGCGTTCGTTGTTTGTATTGTAGCAGAGCCATTGGATCTACTGTGTGCTGAGTGACATATGTTTAAAATCTGCAATTAAATATATGTATGGAATTTTTTATCGCAACGTAATTAGTATAGTTTTAACATAGGATCAGAGTAATCTATTACACCTTAAATTAGTCTTTTCAACAATATAACCTGGTAAGTGAGAACTTTTTTTTGAATGGCAATGTAACATAGGGTCGATCGAGTTTATTTATTTTGATTTTGCCCGTTTTTATTGAAGGACATAATTTAACCGTTTTTTCTATTGCGTAACACTTCTTACTTTGTTTTCAATGTTGTTGTTTTTTAAAGTAATTCCTTATTGTGATCTTCATTTCTGTCATATGAAAAATACATTTCTATTTTGCCAAGTTTTGCCATGGGTACACTGAAGTAAAATATCCCCCTTACGATGTTCGCGAGAACTTTTCTCGGATAGCATTTTTTCGATCGATGCTTAATTTTATATTTCATAATATTATTTATTTTCATTTTGCCCGTCTTTATTGAGGGACATAATTTAACCGTTTTTTCTATTGCATAACACTTCTTATTTTGTTTTCAATCTTTTTTTTTTTAAAGTAATTCCTTATTGCGATCTTCATTTCTGTCATAGGAAAATTTCATTTTTATTTTGCCTATAGCATTTACATTTGTTGCATTATCATTTTGAAAATTTATAAAAAATAACAAAAGACAAAACATTGCAAATTCTAAATTCGTATTACTCAATTAAATAACCCTTCTTATTTTGTTTTCAATCTTTTTTTTTAAGTAATTCCTTATTGTGATCTTCATTTCTGTCATATGAAAATTTCATTTCTATTTTGCCTATAGCATTTACATTTGTTGCATTATCATTTTGAAAATTCTTAAAAAATAACAAAAGACAAAACATTGCAAATTCTAAATTCGTATTACTCAACTAAATAAACGTAGGTCTTGCAAAAAATAAACAAAATAATAAGAGATCAAAATAGATGTCTTATAAATAACTTACTTTTTTAAATCTGCAGCTACAAAATATATATATTTTTTTAATTTGGACATGCAAAAAACATTCTGAAATGTCTCAATCACAAGATTTTTGTGGGGACTTCTACTGATTGATAATTTTTGTGGGGTTTTTACATAACTGAATGACTTTTTTTCCATAATTGATTGATGAATTTTATAATTTTTACCCCATATGACCAACTGTCGAATTGATTGACAAATTTTCTATTTTTCATGTGATGGATTGAGAAATTTTGTGATTTTTTTTTTCTGATGAACAAAGAAATGTTGTATCTTTTCTCCCTGCAATTAATGAAAGTTGTTTTTAGAAATTTGTTGTATTTTTTCGCAATCTTTTGATGTAATTTGCCGTTTTATTGAATTTATCATTCTTTCGTGTTTTTTTGAGAAAATGTCGTTTTTTGTTATCTTTTTGAGAATTTTTTCTTTTTTTTTTCTATTTTTATCGAAATTTACCTTTTTTTGCGATTATCTAGGCAAAATTTCGGTGCTTTTGAGATCTTTGGACGAAATTTGTGTCTTTTATGATACCTGGACGGTTTCGAAGAAGTTTATCGTTTTTCTCGAGTTCTTTCGATGAAATTGTCATTTTGTCACGATCTTTCGATGTAATTTCCCGTTTTATTGAAGATCTTTTTGCAAAATTTGTTGTTTTTTTTTTGAGAAATGTACCTTTTTTGTGATTATTTGATGAAATTTGCTTTTTTTTAATCCTTTGACGAAATTTGCTGTTTACTCACAATCATTTGTCAAGATTTGTTGTTTTCTCACAATATTTTGAATTTTTTTTCACAATATGTTTAAATATTTGCCATTTTTTAGGGATTTTTTTTTGTCAAAATTTGCCTTTTTTTTCGAAATTTTTTCCAACGTTTTGGCAAAATTTTGATTTTTGCAATACTTTCACGAAATTTGTTTTATTTGAGATACCTGGACAATTTTTTTTCTGCAGTTTTTTGACAAATTTTTTAGAGATCTTTTGAAGAAATTTGTTGTTTTTTGCAATCTGTTGACGAAATTTGCTGTTTTTTTCATATCTATTTACAAAATTTCCGGGTGTTGTTTTTTATGGGGGGGGGGGGTATTTTGACGTAATTTGCTATTTTTGTGATTATTTGCCAAAATTCATGTTTTTTATGATACTTGAACAAAATTATTTGTTTTATCAGGGATTTTCAGTGAAATTTGTCATTTTTTCACGAAATTTCGATGTAATTTGCTTTTTATCGAAATTATCTTTTTTGTGAAATTTTTATTTTTTTGTTATTTTCAGAAATTTGTCATTTTTTTTCACCCCTTTTTTTTTTTCAAAATTTACCTATTTTGTGATCTATTGATGAAATGTGCCTCTTTTTTTCATCTTTTGATAAAAGGTGTTGTTTTCTCACAATCTGTTTACAAATATTTGCATTTTTTGAAGTACCTAGACAAATTTAAAGTATTGTCACGATCTTTTGACGAAATTCACGTCTTTTATGATACTAGGAAATAATTATTTGTTTTCTCAGGGATTTTCGGTGAAATTTGTCGTTTTTTCTTGCCATCTTTTAATGAAATTTGCCGTTTTATCGAATTTATTCTTTTTTCGTGACTTTTTTGTGAAATTTGTTGTTTTTTTTCGTTTTTTTTTTAGAAATTTGTCAACATTATGTAAATGCTGTAGGCAAAATAGAAATGAATTTTTCATATAACAGAAATGAAGATCACAACAAGAAATTACTTAAAAAAAAGATTGAAAACAAAATAAGAAGTGTTATGCAATAGAAAAAACGGTTAAATTATGTCCTTCAAAAAAAAAAAAAAAAAGGGTAAAATCGAAATAAACTCGATCGACCCGATGTTACATTGCCTATCAATAAAAAAGTTAGTTCTCACTTACCAGGTTACATTGTTGAAAAGACTAATTTAAGGTGTAATAGATTACTCTGACCTTATGTTAAAAATATACTTATTACGTTGCGATAAAAAATTCTATGCATATATTTAATTGCCTGCAGACTTGAGGAAATAAACATATGTCACTCAGCACACAGTTCAATGAGTACACTGAACTGCAGTATTCCCATCGTAATATTACCCAGAAAAAACATTCTGAAATGTCTCGATCAATCACAAGATTTTTGTGGGGACTTCTACTGATTGGTAATTTTTGTGGGCTTTTTTACATAACTAAATGACTTTTTTTACCCATGATTCATTAATGAATTTTATAATTTTTACCCCACATGACCAACTGTCGATTTTTGTGTTTTTCCTTCAACTGATTGACAAATTTTCTATTTTTCATGGGATGGATCGAGAAATTTTGTGATTTTCTTTTTCTGGTGAACAAAGAAATGTTGCATCTTTCCCCCTTGCAATTAATGAAAGTTGTTTTTTGAAATTTGTTGTTTTTTTCTCGCAATCTTTTGATGTAATTTGCCGTTTTATCGAATTTATCCTTTTTTCGTGATTTTTTTTGAGAAATTGTCTTTTTTTGTTATCTTTTTGAGAAATTTGTCGTTTTTTAGCTATTTTTTGCGAAATTTACCTTTTTTTGCGATTTCCTAGACAAAATTTTTGTGCTTTTGAGACCTTTGGACGAAATTTGTGTCTTTTATGATACCTGGACGGTTTCGAAGAAGTTTATCGTTTTTCTCGAGTTCTTTCGATGAAATTGTCGTTTTGTCACGATCTTTCGATGTAATTTCCCGTTTTATTGAACATCTTTTTGCAAAATTTGTTGTTTTTTTTTGCGAAATGTACCTTTTTGTGATTATTTGATGAAATTTGCTTTTTTTTAATCCTTTGACGAAATTTGCTGTTTACTCACAATCATTTGTCAAAATTTGTTGTTTTCTCACAATATTTTGAATTTTTTTTCACAATATGTTTACAAATTTGCCATTTTTTAGGGATTTTTTTTGTCAAAATTTGCCTTTTTTTCGAAATTTTTTCCAACGTTTTGGCAAAATTTTGATTTTTGCAATACTTTCACGAAATTTGTTTTATTTGAGATACCTGGACAATTTTTTTTTCTGCAGTTTTTTGACAAATTTTTTAGAGATCTTTTGAATAAATTTGTTGTTTTTTGCAATCTGTTGACGAAATTTGCTGTTTTTTTCACATCTATTTACAAAATTTCCGGGTGTTGTTTTTTATGGAGGGGGGTATTTTGACGTAATTTGCTATTTTTTGTGATTATTTGCCAAAATTCATGTTTTTTATGATACTTGGACAAAATTATTTGTTTTCTCAGGGATTTTCAGTGAAATTTGTCATTTTTTCACGATCTTTCGATGTAATTTGCTTTTTATCGAAATTATCTTTTTTGTGAAATTTTTATTTTTTTTGTTATTTTCAGAAATTTGTCATTTTTTTTCACCCTTTTTTTTTCAAAATTTACCTTTTTTGTGATCTATTGATGAAATGTGCCTCTTTTTTCATCTTTTGACAAAAGGTGTTGTTTTCTCACAATCTGTTTAAAAATATTTGCATTTTTTGAAGTACCTAGACAAATTTAAAGTATTGTCACGATCTTTTGACGAAATTCACGTCTTTTATGATACTAGGAAATAATTATTTGTTTTCTCAGGGATTTTCGGTGAAATTTGTCGTTTTTTCTTGCCATCTTTCAATGTAATTTGCCGTTTTATCGAATTTATTCTTTTTTCGTGACTTTTTTGTGAAATTTGTTGTTTTTTTCGTTTTTTTTTAGAAATTTGTCAACATTATGTAAATGCTGTAGGCAAAATAGAAATGAATTTTTCATATAACAGAAATGAAGATCACAACAAGAAATTACTTAAAAAAAGATTGAAAACAAAATAAGAAGTGTTATGCAATAGAAAAAACGGTTAAATTATGTCCTTCAAAAAAAAGGGGCAAAATCGAAATAAACTCGATCGACCCGATGTTACATTGCCTATCAATAAAAAAGTTAGTTCTCACTTACCAGGTTACATTGTTGAAAAGACTTATTTAAGGTGTAATAGATTACTCTGACCTTATGTTAAAAATATACTTATTACGTTGCGATAAAAAATTCTATACATATATTTAATTGCCTGCAGACATGAGGAAATAAACATATGTCACTCAGCACACAGTTCAATGAGTACACTGAACTGCAGTATTCCCATCGTAATATTACCCAGAAAAAACATTCTGAAATGTCTCGATCAATCACAAGATTTTTGTGGGGACTTCTACTGATTCGTAATTTTTGTGGGCTTTTTTATATAACTAAATGAGTTTTTTTTATCCATGATTCATTAATGAATTTTATAATTTTTACCCCACATGACCAACTGTCGATTTTTGTGTTTTTCCTTCAACTGATTGACAAATTTTCTATTTTTCATGGGATGGATCTAGAAATTTTGTGATTTTCTTTTTCTGGTGAACAAAGAAATGTTGCATCTTTCCCCCTTGCAATTAATGAAAGTTGTTTTTTGAAATTTGTTGTTTTTTCTCGCAATCTTTTGATGTAATTTGCCGTTTTATCGAATTTATCCTTTTTTCGTGATTTTTTTTGAGAAATTGTGTTTTTTTGTTATCTTTTTGAGAAATTTGTCGTTTTTTAGCTATTTTTTGCGAAATTTACCTTTTTTTGCGATTTCCTAGACAAAATTTTTGTGCTTTTGAGACCTTTGGACGAAATTTGTGTCTTTTATGATACCTGGACGGTTTCGAAGAAGTTTATCGTTTTTCTCGAGTTCTTTCGATGAAATTGTCATTTTGTCAAGATCATTCGATGTAATTTCCCGTTTTATTGAACATCTTTTTGCAAAATTTGTTGTTTTTTTTGCGAAATGTACCTTTTTGTGATTATTTGATGAAATTTGCTTTTTTTTAATCCTTTGACGAAATTTGCTGTTTACTCACAATCATTTGTCAAAATTTGTTGTTTTCTCACAATATTTTGAATTTTTTTTTCACAATACGTTTACAAATTTGCCATTTTTTAGGGATTTTTTTTTGTCAAAATTTGCCTTTTTTTCGAAATTTTTTCCAACGTTTTGGCAAAATTTTGATTTTTGCAATACTTTCACGAAATTTGTTTTATTTGAGATACCTGGACAATTTTTTTTTCTGCAGTTTTTTGACAAATTTTTTAGAGATCTTTTGAAGAAATTTGTTGTTTTTTGCAATCTGTTGACGAAATTTGCTGTTTTTTTCACATCTATTTACAAAATTTCCGGGTGTTGTTTTTTATGGGGGGGGGTATTTTGACGTAATTTGCTATTTTTTGTGATTATTTGCCAAAATTCATGTTTTTTATGATACTTGGACAAAATTATTTGTTTTCTCAGGGATTTTCAGTGAAATTTGTCATTTTTTCACGATCTTTCGATGTAATTTGCTTTTTATCGAAATTATCTTTTTTGTGAAATTTTTATTTTTTTTGTTATTTTCAGAAATTTGTCATTTTTTTTCACCCTTTTTTTTCAAAATTTACCTTTTTTGTGATCTATTGATGAAATGTGCCTCTTTTTTCATCTTTTGACAAAAGGTGTTGTTTTCTCACAATCTGTTTACAAATATTTGCATTTTTTGAAGTACCTAGACAAATTTAAAGTATTGTCACGATCTTTTGACGAAATTCACGTCTTTTATGATACTAGGAAATAATTATTTGTTTTCTCAGGGATTTTCGGTGAAATTTGTCGTTTTTTCTTGCCATCTTTCAATGTAATTTGCCGTTTTATCGAATTTATTCTTTTTTCGTGACTTTTTTGTGAAATTTGTTGTTTTTTTCGTTTTTTTTTAGAAATTTGTCAACATTATGTAAATGCTGTAGGCAAAATAGAAATGAATTTTTCATATAACAGAAATGAAGATCACAACAAGAAATTACTTAAAAAAAGATTGAAAACAAAATAAGAAGTGTTATGCAATAGAAAAAACGGTTAAATTATGTCCTTCAAAAAAAAGGGGCAAAATCGAAATAAACTCGATCGACCCGATGTTACATTGCCTATCAATAAAAAAGTTAGTTCTCACTTACCAGGTTACATTGTTGAAAAGACTTATTTAAGGTGTAATAGATTACTCTGACCTTATGTTAAAAATATACTTATTACGTTGCGATAAAAAATTCTATACATATATTTAATTGCCTGCAGACATGAGGAAATAAACATATGTCACTCAGCACACAGTTCAATGAGTACACTGAACTGCAGTATTCCCATCGTAATATTACCCAGAAAAAACATTCTGAAATGTCTCGATCAATCACAAGATTTTTGTGGGGACTTCTACTGATTCGTAATTTTTGTGGGCTTTTTTATATAACTAAATGAGTTTTTTTTATCCATGATTCATTAATGAATTTTATAATTTTTACCCCACATGACCAACTGTCGATTTTTGTGTTTTTCCTTCAACTGATTGACAAATTTTCTATTTTTCATGGGATGGATCGAGAAATTTTGTGATTTTCTTTTTCTGGTGAACAAAGAAATGTTGCATCTTTCCCCCTTGCAATTAATGAAAGTTGTTTTTTGAAATTTGTTGTTTTTTTCTCGCAATCTTTTGATGTAATTTGCCGTTTTATCGAATTTATCCTTTTTTCGTGATTTTTTTTGAGAAATTGTGTTTTTTTGTTATCTTTTTGAGAAATTTGTCGTTTTTTAGCTATTTTTTGCGAAATTTACCTTTTTTTGCGATTTCCTAGACAAAATTTTTGTGCTTTTGAGACCTTTGGACGAAATTTGTGTCTTTTATGATACCTGGACGGTTTCGAAGAAGTTTATCGTTTTTCTCGAGTTCTTTCGATGAAATTGTCATTTTGTCAAGATCATTCGATGTAATTTCCCGTTTTATTGAACATCTTTTTGCAAAATTTGTTGTTTTTTTTGCGAAATGTACCTTTTTGTGATTATTTGATGAAATTTGCTTTTTTTTAATCCTTTGACGAAATTTGCTGTTTACTCACAATCATTTGTCAAAATTTGTTGTTTTCTCACAATATTTTGAATTTTTTTTTCACAATACGTTTACAAATTTGCCATTTTTTAGGGATTTTTTTTTGTCAAAATTTGCCTTTTTTTCGAAATTTTTTCCAACGTTTTGGCAAAATTTTGATTTTTGCAATACTTTCACGAAATTTGTTTTATTTGAGATACCTGGACAATTTTTTTTTCTGCAGTTTTTTGACAAATTTTTTAGAGATCTTTTGAAGAAATTTGTTGTTTTTTGCAATCTGTTGACGAAATTTGCTGTTTTTTCACATCTATTTACAAAATTTCCGGGTGTTGTTTTTTATGGGGGGGGGGGGTATTTTGACGTAATTTGCTATTTTTTGTGATTATTTGCCAAAATTCATGTTTTTTATGATACTTGGACAAAATTATTTGTTTTCTCAGGGATTTTCAGTGAAATTTGTCATTTTTTCACGATCTTTCGATGTAATTTGCTTTTTATCGAAATTATCTTTTTTGTGAAATTTTTATTTTTTTTGTTATTTTCAGAAATTTGTCATTTTTTTTCACCCTTTTTTTTTTCAAAATTTACCTTTTTTGTGATCTATTGATGAAATGTGCCTGTTTTTTCATCTTTTGACAAAATGTGTTGTTTTCTCACAATCTGTTTACAAATATTTGCATTTTTTGAAGTACCTAGACAAATTTAAAGTATTGTCACGATCTTTTGACGAAATTCACGTCTTTTATGATACTAGGAAATAATTATTTGTTTTCTCAGAGATTTTCGGTGAAATTTGTCGCTTTTTCTTGCCATTTTTCAATGTGATTTGCCGTTTTATCGAATTTATCCTTTTTTCGTGACTTTTTTGTGAAATTTGTTGTTTTTTTTCGTTTTTTTTTTAGAAATTTGTCAACATTATGTAAATGCTGTAGGCAAAATAGAAATGAATTTTTCATATAACAGAAATGAAGATCACAACAAGAAATTACTTAAAAAAAAGATTGAAAACAAAATAAGAAGTGTTATGCAATAGAAAAAACGGTTAAATTATGTCCTTCAAAAAAAAAGGGCAAAATCGAAATAAACTCGATCGACCTTTAAAATACGAGATCATTCTGACAAAAACCAAAGGGCAGGCCATTTAAAAACATTGAATATCGCGGATTAAAATGACTGTTGTAAGTTGAATATCGCAAAGAAATAGACTTATAATTTTTAGAAATTAAGTATTAATAAAATATTTTGGAGTAAATTTTAATTTCGCATATAGTTTTTATAGCTTTTAAATTTAATAATTCATAACTTTGGATATTTATGCAATTAGTACATGTAGAATTAAAACAAATTATTTTAATTATTTAGAGGGGAAAAAATTGTAAATTATAGGATCTCCAGAATTCACATTTAAAATAATTTAAACATTGTTTTTTAACTTTGTTTTTATTTTTTATTTGTGACTGTGCAGTAAAAATAATTCTATTAATCGAAATTATTCTTAGCTCATTCAGGGATTTTTGCTTTTAAATCCCCATCTTCTCCATTCGAACATTCAGGCTCGTGCGAAATGGGGGAAAAGATGTCGCCCCGTCCGAGGAGATTGAGGGAGTACCAAATTTATTCTACCATACCAACACCAATTTTTTTTATTATTTCCTTCTATCTTTACAAGAAGAAAGTATTGGATTTGTATAAATTTTTGAATTCCGGTTTTCAACGGATTTTATACTTTTTAGGGGTCAGAGTTTCCAAAAAGCATGTTCTTATAAAATATTTGTCGGTGACATATATTTTGTGGGTGCTCTTTCTCAAGAAAAAGTACACGGAATTAAATAAAAATTGATATTTATAAAGTCCCTAATATAAACTATTGCTGATTAGTTTTGGGCGTAAATCGCTCAACAAGTGGCACTGCTATGCTGCATTTTTTACGATTTACGCAACAGCTATATCTCAAGAACTAATGCACGAATTGTAATAAAAATGCATATAGTATAGTCTGATAGGTAATCCCTGATATAAACAGATGTTGATCAGATTTTGGTGTAAATCGCTCAACAGTTGGCGCTGATATGCTGCATTTTTTACGATTTACGCAATAGCTATATCTCAAGAACTAATGCACGGATTGTAATAAAAATGTATATAGTATAGTCTGATAGGTAGTCCCTGATATAAACTGATGCTGATCAGTTTTGGTGTAAGTCGCTCAACAGGTGGCGCTGCCATGCTTCATTTTTTACGATTTACAGAACTGCTATATCTCAAGAACTAGCGCATGGATTCTAATAAAAGTTTAGATTTAGGTAGTATCTGATATAAATTGATGCTGAACGGTTTTTAGTGTAAATCACTCAACAGGTGGCGCTGTTATGCTGCATATTTTATGGTTTACGCAACAGCTGTATCTCAAGAACTACACACGGATTGTAATAAAAATTTATATTTAGGTAGTCCCTTATTTAAACTGATGCTGATCAGCTTTTGGTGTAAATCGTTCAACAGGTCGCGCTGTTATGCTGCATTTTTTTTACGGTTTACGCAGCAGCTGTATCTCAAGATATGTATTAAAGCTTGTGTAAAATTTCTAGAAGAAGGAGTCGGAAACTTCAGTTGGCGCGATAAAATCGCAACAGTATTATATTTTATGCAGTTTTAAATTCAGGGGGTGGCCTGGAGGATATCCCTCCTGAGCAATAAAATGTCCCTCACCCGGAAAATTTTAAATTTTGTGTTTTCAATGGGTCAAAAGTACAATTCTCTCCCCTAGGATCTCTATAATGTCTCAACCCGGAGCCACTGAAGTCCCTCCCGAGAAAAGTGTCTGAATTCAACACTGATTTTATGGACCAGTAAATTTGTATAATATTAATTAATCCGTGGACAGTGGATAAAGAAGTAATAAATACTGCTTACAAATTCTATAAAAAATCTTTGGCTAGTTAATTTTTTGTAAAATGTACACGTCTTTTTTCATATTATATAAGTTTGTATTTAGACACAAAACAAAGTCTGTGCTTTATTATTCCACATAACATTTAAAAAACATATAAATTAAAATCTATACGCAATAAAAAATTCTCAATTTAAATATAATTACAAATAAATAGCTTTATATTAAAGCCTAAAAAACATCACTCACTTGTGGAGCGTGGAATAAACTTAATTTTTATTCCTTCGTCTTTTTTTTAATTTTTTTTTTACTATTATAGCCTGTTTTACATCCAGGAACACAGCACTTATATCCCATCTTAATTTATTTTATGATATATCAATATGAAATATAAACGAATAAAATAAAATATCTTTTAATTCGAACTAATGCATCTTAAGCATACAATCAAATTGAAAGACTGCTAAAAAACCAGCCTACATCGTATCGCAGCCCCCTCATTATTTACCAAAATTTCA
The DNA here is from genome assembly GCA_964019185.1 of Maratus speculifer. Classification (NCBI taxonomy): domain Eukaryota; kingdom Metazoa; phylum Arthropoda; class Arachnida; order Araneae; family Salticidae; genus Maratus; species Maratus speculifer. Next base: position 359,897,891 of record OZ025296.1, read on the forward strand.
CTTTGTATTTTCGAAGAGTCATGCACATTAAGCTTCCCCTCCTGTTTCTTACTCCGTGACTATGACTACTTCCAGAAATTAAAAAAAAAAAAACTTTTCAGAGTCTACTGCACCCTTAACCCTTTAAAACCTAAACCGGTCCGATACGCCCATGTCAGTGAACGCCGATTACAGCCGAATACGGGCAGGTACGGACAATTTAGGGGTAGAGGGAAGTGAAAAAGATGGGTTTCACCCTATCTTGAGGGGTGTTTCTCTATCTTTGCCGATTACTTTGTTTGGATGACAGTGATGGAATAGTCACATGTGGCTTATATTTATTTCTTTTTGCAGTTAAAAGGATTCTATTGAGGGGATGTTATTATTATTTTTTTCTTCTAAAGCTTTTTATTTCAAAAGAGTGTGATATCAGTACTTTTGTTTTATTATTAAGTATCAGCGCTGTTATTAAGTTATTTAATTACACTTAATTCAAAATGACAAAAAGTCAGGTAAAGGAGGAAAACAATAAGAAATAGATGCAATGTTATTTGGATCAGATGATAGATATTTAAAAAATTAAAATAATTCAAAGTTAAAGAAGCAAAATGGAAATTGCACATTTTCTACAATAAAAATTTGCCCTGACGCCCTATCCCACCCGATTTTCAAAATCCCGCCAAGGAAATATAACATCTAAATTCAATAGTGATCGCGAATATTTTTAACATCACAGGCACATTTAAATTGAGCGCGGTCCTAAAAAAAATAAATAAAGTTCAACAACGGAATATTTTGTTGTCATATTTACATACTTATTTTTGAATGAAAAAACATTACACTAGCAACCAACTAATTACAAGTGAACTGTTTTTGTTCTTTATCGATGAATTAATTGCATCTTTATTTCCTAGCGATTATTGTCCCATGACGGTTATTTTAAGCGCTTTCGCATTGAAGAATTGATTTAAAAAGAAAACTTTGAGAGTATTTTCTTTTATAAAATAAATAAGTAAAATTTAATTTTTTTGTTTAAAATACGGATAAATAAAATTACTATTATTATTATTATTATTATGCTAAATATTTATATTTAATTTGGTATAATTTCCTGTTTTTAAAAAGAATTAATTTTTCTTTTATTTCACAAATAATTTTTTGATCGGTTTTGATGTTAAAAAACTGCATCATACTTCTTTTATAGTGCAATGTATAGTTTGAGACTTGTAATAAAATTATACTTGACTAATTTTTGAAACATATTTCTATCTTTGATTGTGCGAAACTTGGTTATTTCGAATATGCTAATTTAGATGCTAACAATTCAAATATTTTTCTTTCTTTCTTTCTTTCCTTTCTTTTTTTTAATTATTATTCTATAAAAGCAAATATCTTTTATAAAATGGTGCCTTAATCTAGATATCTAAAGTCTAGGTCGGTGGTATCTACATTTAGTATAATTTCCAATTTAAAAAAAAAAAAAAAAATTAGGTTTCTGTTATTTTACAAATAATTTTTTGACCAGTTTTGATGTAAAAAACTGCATTTGTGCATCATACTTCTTTTATAATATAGTGTTTAATTTTGTGATTTGTAATAAAATTCTACCTGACTACTTTTTGAAACATATTTCTATCTTTGAATATGCGAAATTTGCTTACTTGGAATATGCTAATTTAGATTCTAATAAATCAAATATTGTTTTTTTCTTTCTTTTTTCTTTTTTTTCCCTATAAAAGCAAACATATTTTATAAAATGGTGTCAAATTCGGCTTTTAAGCAGATTTTTAAGATATCAAAATCCGCGAAAGACCTACGTCGTAGAGCATACTATCATTTTCATACTCATTTTATTCATATTTATCCAAAACCTTTATTAAAGTGCAAAAAACTCTATTCGATTTCAAATCACACCAATAATTAAGTTTCCAGTTTTCATGCTTTTATGTATAAAAATGATTTTGTGACTATGTAAGTGAAGAAAAAAACTTTTTTTAGAACAGATCTAAGGTTTAATGGAAATATAGCAAATGCATATAAAAATGGAAACAATATTTTTCGTTTTGGAAAACTTTAATTTTAGGAAGGTACAATTTTACGATATATTTTCAGACTATCCTTGAAAATTTCCCACTTACTTCATAATTTCGTTACAAGAAAAAAAAAAGAAGTTTTATTGTAGCATAACAATGAGATGGTCATCGAAATCTTTAGTGAGATCTCAAACGACGTTTGCTGGAGACCAATCGATAAGGTCTGATTACCGCTCAGGCCAAATAAGCCGTGACCTTGGCCCACTGATGCTCGGAGCCAAAAAATATAAACAAATAAGTTTTAAAATAGCAGTTTTCGACGTTATTTTTTCAAAAAACAAAAATATTGTTTGGTTATCTATGCAACTGTATCATAATATCTACGCTTTGCTCCCCTCTTCTTAAAAATATTACAACTTTTTCGCTGAGAGGGGTCATCGAAAAGATGCTGGGCCTTGTGCCCCGCACAACCTTTTTAGGGCTCTGCCAAAATCGATTGTCGCTAGCAAATTAGCTGCAGTTAGAAAGTTCATACACTGGATTATTATTTCAGTTTACTTTTGTTAATGCACATCAATTCAGAGAAAAACAAAAATATTTCAGATAAAATCTGAATTATTTCATTTCTCTTTTAATTTATCAGAGACTAAGTGTTGGTAATTAGTAAGAATGTTAGAATTTATTATTTTTTTGTACTAAAAATATTTATAAATTAAAACAAAAATGTAATGAGACGTTCCAATGTATTATTATATATTCTTTATGTTATACAATACAATAAAACCTCTAAAATAGGAATCGCTTAAGGACAAAAAATAGCATTATTTTATACAAGTTTCAAATTTAGCGAAAAAAGTTTTATAAACATTTTACTTTTTAATGGAAAAGTTTCTACTCATAAGTTACGAAATTCAAATAGAACTTCTAATTTTTTGTTAAAGATTTTTATACTTTACCATTGTAAAAGCCTTTGTTATAATTCGGATAATTTATAAATTCATGATAATGTCTGGATATAAACCATGCATTGACATTGTAATTCTATTTTATAAATCCACTTTGTCTGCAACTAGCAAAATAAAGATTATCAACAACTTTGAATAAGACAGAAAAGAAAAGAACTTACAATTTTTCCCCTGCTCAAAGTTGTGAAATATTCTAACAATTAAGCAAACTCATTCTTGAAAAAAAAAATAAGAAGAAAATTTCCAAACATTATTATTCAACTATCCTTAAACGAATGATATTTTATGCATTTCCGCAAATGGGTTACATCTTTGAATAAAATAATTTATTACGCAAATATTCTTTTTACAGTAACGTTCTTAAATTGATCGATTTAAAACACGATTTCTGCCATCGTATTGTAGCAAAACCTTTTTATTGTGCAAGCAAATTAAAAAGGATAGTCCTTGTTTTTTTTCAACAGATAATGCTGCACCACATTCTAAAAAACTCGATGACATGTAAAAAAGTACAGTTCGGATTTCAGAACAGTTTTAATAGCGTTTATTAAATCATATTTATTATGCAATATTTTTAATTTCTAAAGAGCTATTTTACCTCTTGCAATCATTTTTAATCTTAGAACATGAAAGGAGCAGGTGTTTTTATTCAAAAACTATGAAAGCGCAGAATTTTCTATTTATCGATAGAAGCACGCGTTCTTTTTAAAAATATTATCAAAATTAACGTTCTGAATCAAAATCCCCGGAGTTTCCGTCGGGGCAATAAAAAATAATTTTCGACAATAAAAAAATCGTCATGAGACAACAATCAATTATAAATCAAGATGTAATGCAATTATCGGAAAAAAGGAGAGAATAAAAAGTCTGAAATTTTGAGCAGAGAAGAATATATATATATTTTTAGAAACACTAAAAAGTACTTGTTATTAAATTGTACCGCAAAAAATTTAGAGGTAGATATTTAAAAAAATTCTGAATTTTAAATCCTTAAGTTTAATATTAATCCAGTCCTAAATTAAGCCAATTTCCATTTTTTTTTTTCATTTCATACTCTAATAGATAGTACCGAAATATTTACATCATAATGGAAATAACAAGTTAAAAATGTGTTGAAATTTTCTAGTACAATAAGACACACATACACATAACTAACGCCAATATTCAACGGTAAAATGTATATACAAATATTATACAGACATTCATACAATAAATCCAACTAGAGTAAAAAAAAAACGCAAAGAAAAAAGAAAAAAAGAAAAAGAAAGAAAAAAAAAACGCTGCCGCTGATTATTTTTTTATTTTAGTTGGGTTTATTGTATTTATTGTATGCATAATATCTGTATATAGCTTTATTCTGGCAAATTTATTTTATTGCACATATACAGGGTGATTCAGCTCGTCGGTGACAAACTTTAAGGATCGATAGAGCACACCTAGACGAACATTTTTGAATAGGGAATGTAGGGTCCCTGACGCGATGGTAAGGCGCTAGGCGCTTTCGAAAATTTGGGTGCCGAAATTCGAAACGTCATAAAAACTAGGGAAATGGTTAGATTTTCTTGCTTGTTGCGTCGAAATGATTCTGTTTGTTTAGACTTTCTTCAGTACCAATTTGATAAGCGTATCTCTTAAAACATGGATAGGGGGCGCTGCAGACTTTGGAGAGCTAGACAACAACTTTAAGCCCGTTATTTTGATAATTTAACACATGCTCGCCAAAGTTTATACTCTAACTTAAAGTTTGAACCCAAAAGTAGAGCCCTGCAAAAAGCGTAAGAGCCGGAATAAAATGTCAAAGTACAGGGTGGTCGAAACTCGAAGGCTCCTAAGAGATAAACAAACAGATTTCTTGACTTATGGCATGCATTTTCATGATTCTGTTTGCTGGGGGGCTCTCTGAAACTCAGTTGAACGGTACAAAAAGAAACATCGATAGGGGGCGCTTTGGGCAAAAAACATAATTCGTTGACATTTCGGACGCTAACTGGAAACGGGGCGCTACGATCAGTTAGTAATAATGAAAACACATTTTCTACCTCTGCTCAACACTTCTGAATAAATTTAGACCAAAAACATCAATGATACTAGAAATTTATTTACAAAAAATAACACTACAGAAGATGCTCGAAATTTCGACCTTGGGCCATGATGCAGGCTTCGCACCTCCGTCGCATTGAGGAGTGTGTGTTTCCAACAATGCCAGGAGTATCTCTGATCTGCCCTGCAGCTGCCACAATGCGCGCCACAAGTTCTTCAGCACTGCTGACAGGTGTATGATATACCTCGGCCTTCAGGTAACCCCAAAGGAAGAAATCCAAGCAGGTGAGGTCTGGTGATCGGGCAGGCCAGTGAACTGGACCCCCACGCCCGATCCACCGCTGGCCATACCTTGCGTTTAGATGGAGACGCACGTCGTTCGTGTAATGGGCCGGAGCTCCATCGTGCTGGAACCACATCTGGCGACGCGAACCTTCGGGTACGTGCGCCTCCTCCAGAAGCTGCGGCAGCACTTGATCCAGGAAAATCAGGTAATTTCCACCTGTCAGCCGTTCAGGTAACAAATAAGGGCCAATGAGGCAATCCCCCAGAATGCCGGCCCACACATTTACTGAGAAACGCTCCTGGGCTGCTCGGCTTCTGGTTTCATATGGATTTTCATCACACCACACATGACTGTTGTGGGCGTTCCACATTCCCTCCCGGCTGAAGGTGGACTCGTCCGTAAACAAAATGCTGTTTACAAAACGGGGATCCCTGGATCTCATCGCCAAGTACCATCTTGAGAATTCCACTCGAGGGCCAAAATCCTGCTCTCTGAGCAACTGCACCCGCTGGATGTGGTAGGGGTGCAGATTCCGGGAACGTAAGATGCGCCACGCAGTTGCTTGCGAAATGCCAACATGTCTGGCGATATCTCTCGTGCTAAGACCTGGGTTGTCCTCAACCAGGTTAAGCACAGCCTCTTCGTTGTCAGGGGTGCTCACTGATCGCTCCCGTTCAGGCCTGCCTCCGACGAAAGATCCCGTTGTGAACAACCTCTGGTGTACTCGAGCGAAGAAGGCATGGCAGGGGATTTGCCTGTTGGGGTAACGCTCGGCGTACAACCGCTGAGCGGCTCGTCCATTACAACCAGCAGCGCCATACGCCAAATGCATGTCAGCCAATTCAGAGTTTGTGTACCGTTCCATACTACTACCGATCTGCAGACAAGTAACCCGAAGCTTAAGTAGGTACCGCACGTTCAAAAGACGTGTCTGCGCATACAACTACGTCATCTCGCGTTGTCGTCTACGCATTACGTATCTTTTGCATATCGATATGGTACGATATCTTTTGCATAAATCAGCAAAAAGCACCTTATGTAAATTTTATTGCGCGCATTGTGCATGATTGAAACCAGCTATGTTTGTTAAAAAAAACAAACAAACTGCAGTTTTAATAGCTTCTTATGATAAGTAAATTACTCTCTTGTTTTGTTTCTAACTGATCGTAGCGCCCCGTTTCCAGTTAGCGTCCTAAATGTCAACGAATTATGTTTTTTGCCCAAAGCGCCCCCTATCGATGTTTCTTTTTGTACCGTTCAACTGAGTTTCAGAGAGCCCCAGCAAACAGAATCATGAAAATGCATGCCATAAGTCAAGAAATCTGTTTGTTTATCTCTTAGGAGCCTTCGAGTTTCGACCACCCTGTACTTTGACATTTTATTCCGGCTCTTACGCTTTTTGCAGGGCTCTACTTTTGGGTTCAAACTTTAAGTTAGAGTATAAACTTTGGCGAGCATGTGTTAAATTATCAAAATAACGGGCTTAAAGTTGTTGTCTAGCTCTCCAAAGTCTGCAGCGCCCCCTATCCATGTTTTAAGAGATACGCTTATCAAATTGGTACTGAAGAAAGTCTAAACAAACAGAATCATTTCGACGCAACAAGCAAGAAAATCTAACCATTTCCCTAGTTTTTATGACGTTTCGAATTTCGGCACCCAAATTTTCGAAAGCGCCTAGCGCCTTACCATCGCGTCAGGGACCCTACATTCCCTATTCAAAAATGTTCGTCTAGGTGTGCTCTATCGATCCTTAAAGTTTGTCACCGACGAGCTGAATCACCCTGTAAAGTGGAGAGGGGGCGATTTTAAAAAATAAAATAACTTTAAAAATGCATTTTTTTAGATTACTTATTAAATTAATTACTAGATTTCATATTTATCTTTCCATATTATACTGATTATAGAATTAAAATGCTGTCTAAGAATGATGAAATGACGCATAATATATTATACTCCATAATCCGCACAACCTTTGGCCTCAACTTGTGCGGATTATAGATCTTTGACTGTACAAATAATTACTTCGAATTATAAAAAACACACATAAAAACAAGCAAGTTCCAGGAATGGAATAAAAATACTCTAGACTCTCTCAAATCTGCACTGTTTGGGACCAGAGGTTGTGCGAATTCTAGAATTTTGAGAATTTCTGGTCATTGCTTTGCTTATATTTTTTAAAAAGTAATTTGATTGTAGTTAATAATGAAATCAAAAGCATAATGAATGCTTACAATGTATTAAAATAAGTAATAAACTAAAATAATAAAATTTAGATAATTTTTAAAATGATTAAAATACTAAAAACAAAGGTCAAGTTAATAATCAATAATGCATGATTAAATATTCATTTTAAAGGATGAAATGTGTTTTTCTTAAATTATTCAATGAAACTTTCCTCAAAAAGGTAAATTACTAATTCACATGCTATTACTAATTACTAAAATAATTCTTTTAAGGTTTAGCCAGACTTAATAACTAAAAAAGCTTGATTAATACATAAATATATTTGGTAGGATTATGATTACCTACGATACAAGCAATATCTTGATTTTTTTCAGAAATAAATTATTCTGTTTTCATGAAGAAACATGAATTTCATAACCTTAACAAAAATTACAAATTAAAAAATGTATGGAGTTGATATAAAACTAAAAAAGGCAAATTTTGCACCGACATCTGAACTTAATGTTTCATTGCTTACATCCGTAAATTGTGTGCTGATTTGAGGGAGTCTATTGTACTAACAAAAAACTATTGTCAGATGTAAGAACATAATATTTGCATAAATGTTGTCAGATGATATACAATAAAATAAATAAGAAGCACAATACATTTTAAGTATGATAAATCACAATAAAAACACTAATTTTGTTGGCTTGTTTTGAAATATCTAATGTGTTAACAAAAAAAAAAAAAAAAAACCTGAAAAATAAGTGCAATTAGATAGTTTCTGAACAACAACACCTGCTAGTTTCATGCATTTCGGAACAAAAATAAATGAAAACTTGTGTCACAAAGTTGCCCTTTTTGATTTAAGAATACCCTTAATCCCAACAGGTAAAATCTGCAAATCAGTGTATCACTTGTTCTAGGATTCATAAATAGTAGTTTCTTAAGGGGACTCTGCACGCACTTAAATACATCCACTCCTTAATGCTAAACCAACAGGGAGGTTATTTTAGAACTTCTCGCTTAAATTTCCATATTTTTAAACTTTTTTTTGCATAAGATAGCTGAGCTAGATCTGTAATATGGTTATTTCTTACTTTATAGATTTTGGTTGCAGATTTAAAAAGATACTTTCAAGTTCGAGAATAGTTTTGAAATTGAAAATACATTTTAAGAAAAATCTGTAACCAAAATCAAAAAAGTAAAAAAAAAAAAAATATCATATTGATGATGAAACTCAGCTATCATATGCAAAAAAAAAAAAAAAAAAAAAAAAAAAAAAAGGGTATAAAAAAATATTCAATTTTAGGTGAGAAATTCGAAAACAACCTGCCCATTGCTTTAATATTACGGAGAGGGTGTTTTCAAGTGAGTGATGAGTGGATTAAAAGTGTATGTGTTCTTATATGTAAATTTCAGTAAACTGTATAAAGTTACTGCATTATGCGCTCAATTATTGAAGAATATTTAGTTTCAATTAAACAGAATACAATCAAATTCAGTTAATGAGCAACAAAATGTCTTAAAAGTAAACGTAAAAAAAATATCCAAACCAACTTGTTGTCTCAAAATTGAAATTTGAATAATATTAAACTAAACTATTTAAAAATAAATAATAATAAGCGGAGTTGTCTGATATGAATAAAGCATTATAACAGTGACTGGTTGACAGATCAACAAAAATGAAAGTTTCATCACAAATAGCAAATTGTAAAGTATTGAGTTGAATAGAAACCTGAGAAATTAACGTACCATAGTATTAACAAGTAGTTGAATACAATAAATTTATGTCTTAAAAGTTATCTAATATTACAAACAACGGAAGAGAGAAAGAAGCCAAAAAAAGAATGAATCGTGAATGACATTATGATTCATTAAAAGTAATATTGATTCTTATGAATCAAATACTTTTGAATTGATTCATCTATCAGCCAACGAGAATCATTTATTTCGTTAGCGTCTCTTTGCTTAAAGAAGAAAATATATAATTTTCAACGCATATCCTCTGATTCTAATAATGGCTAATCTTTTAAATATAAACGTGGTGATTCATCCTCTTTACTAAAGTAAGTGAATGGTAGGATGTGTTTCTTATTTTACTCGTCACTAAAAATTCTCCAACTTATGACTTGATCATGTTATAGCAAGAAAACTTCATGTATTGCAACTTTTATTTTCACTGATATTTGACTATTTAAAATGTTATGAAAAGTTTTTTCTAGCAGACATTTTCACTTATCTATTTATTTAAATATAGTTTAAGTTATGATTTTTGGGTAAACAGGAGGAATTCATTTGAATTGTGATTAAGAGTTTTATTTAAATGTTTAATTTTAGATCATTGCGTTCCTCACAAACTGAATTTGTCTGTATTGAGTTAAGTTAAAGGAGAATATTTTTTAAATGATTTATCCTAAAATGTTTGTTCCTAACAGTAATTATTCGCATAATACAATACATATAAAGATTATAAAATTTACCCAAAATATTAGAACAGCTTAAAAATAAATAAATAAAAGCAAGGGTGTAAAGAATCTCAAATTTTGAAATTCCATCGTCTTCGTGAAGTAATTTAGGTTGCAAGTAAGTATTGTAGCTACTCTGATAAAAAATATTTTCTATTGTTTCTTAATATTTAGCAAAAATGCTCTTACATCACCTGTTCCTGAAAAATACTCTGTACCAACTACTATGATGTCACTGTTAATAGCACTAATTCAGGATTCCTGCTGGTCATGCAATAAAAAATTTGGGCAAAAAAGTCAGGGCATTTTTTTTCTATAATAGAAGTGATGAGGGAATTTTTGATGTACTTACTTTCCATCAGCATCTAAATTGTGGTTGTAAATGAAGAAAATATGAATTAATTATTAATCCAAACTAAAATTTGTAAATAAAATGTATTAAAGCTACAGAACAATAGCATCAGATGAAAAAATGAAAAATCTTTCATTGCATACTTTTTTTTAGCATTTAACAAATTTTAAATTTTCCATTGTGTTGAGTTTTACAACAATATACAGTGAAAGTTCTATAAACCACACAAGTTGGGGCCAAAGGTTGTGTGAATTATGGAATACTGCAGATTATACACCACAATGGATTATATGTCATTTTATTATTCCCAGACTGAGTTTTAATTCTATAATCAGTAAAAATAAAAATGAAGAAAAAATAATTATGAAATTTAAAGATTTAATTTAATAGGCTATCTCAAAAAATGACTTTTTTAAGTTATTTTATTAAAAAATTTATGTGCATTTCAATAAAAATATGTACATAGGTTCTGCAATACAGTTTGTTTTTTACTGTTAATAAAATAAAAGAGTCATATTAAAAAAAAATGTTTTATTATAATATTTTTTCATCTTTTTTTTAATTATTTGTTTTTAAAAAATTGTTTTTGGATCCCTAATTCGTAAGTTTTCTTAACTGTATTTATTTCACTATTACATTCATAAAGTAATGCATTAGTATTTATAAAGTAATTATAGAAAATTGTAGGTTACGAGTGCACAGATTATTGATCCTTGGCTGTATTTGATATACAATATTTTTTATATAGAGTATGAAGTATTTAGATGAGCATTGTTCGACCAGTTTATGTTCTAAACACACCATTAACATTTACAATACTTCTGTGTAAACCAGGCTTTTCTGCTAATACAGCAGACTCCCTGAAATCCATACACCATTGGAGCAGAGGTTGTGCGGATTTTTGGTCATTACTTTGTTTATATTTTTTAAACAATGATTTGAATGTAATTAATAATGCAGTCTAAATTAACATGAATGCTTACAATATAGTAAAATATCAAAATAAGTAAAGTAATAAACTAAATTAATAAAATATAAGATAATTTTAAAAATATTAAAAGCAAAGATCAAATTATTAACCAGTAAAATATAATTAAATATTCATTATAAAGATTGGATGCATTTTTTTCTAAATTATTCAATGAAACATGCCTCACAAAGGTGCATTGCTAATTCACTTTAAAATCATAAATAAGGACCAAAAAAGCTTTATGAGAATATATATATACATGAATATATTTGGTGAAAAGATTGTGATTACCAATAATATCAACAATAACTTGAACTTTTTTAAAAATTAATTTATTCTTCCTTCATGAAAAGGCATGAATTCAGTAAATAATTTAATAATATAAATGAAAATTACATATTGAAAAATATAGAATTGAATTAAACATAAAAAAAGTTTATATTTGTCCCTACATCTGAACTAAAAGTGTCATTGTTTGCATCTGTAAGTTATGTGTGGATTTTAAGGTTGCAGATTTGAGGGAGTTTACTGTATACCATAACAAAATTAAGATTTCTTAATAAAACAATAATTTAACTAGTATGCAATAAAACTGCTCAATTAAAAAAGCCTGCTGCAACTATTGAAATGATACTAATAATAATTACTATTTTTTTTCCCTTTGAAATTGTATTTTTTCATTCACCCCCCCCCCTCACCAAAAAAAGTGTATACATATAAATCTTGATTAATAAATAGGATAAATTTAAAATTTAATACAGTAGATTCCCTCAAATCCACAAAGCTTGGGACCATAGATTTTGCAGATTTTATGGTCATTGCTTTGTTTACATTTTTTAACAGTCATTTGAATGTAATTAATAATATAATTGAAACTAAAATGAATACTAACAATAGAATGAAATATTAAAATAAGTAATAAATTAAAGTAATAAAAATTTAGATTATTTTTTAAGTGATTAAAATATTAAAAGCAACGATCAAGTTAATAATCAATAATGTAAGAATAAATATTCATTATAAAGGTAAAATGTATTTTTTCTAAATTATTCAATAGAATTCACCTTATAAAAGTACATTACTAATGCACATCAAAATCATAAAATAAGCAAGTTTTAATTTCAGGTTTAGCCAGACTTAATAACCAAAATCGCTTGATTAATCCATAAATATATTTGGTATGAAGATTGTGATTACCATTAAACAATGGTCAACAATATATCTTGAATTTTTTCAGAAATAAATTTATTCTTCCTTCATGAAAAAATACGAATCCAGTAATGTTAACAAAAAATATAAATTAAAATATATATGGAATTGATGTCAAAATTAAAAAAAGTCGATTTTGTCTCTATATTTGAAATGAATGTTTCATTGTTTACATCTGTAAATTATGTGCGGATTTAAGGGTTGCGAATTTAAGGGAGTCTACTGTAAAATTGACCACTGTATTCTAAACCTGTCTGTTAAACTTGTAAGCAAAAGACTGAAGTTATGTTTATTGAAGGATAAGCTTTATGAATGTCTTTCAGTACTTCATAATCTTATTTTTTATATGTCAATGTAGTTTTTAAATTATTGTGATACAAATGTAGTTAATGTCCCTTTTTTAAGCTGTACAATGATAATAATTTTTCATCATTTCTTTCACAAATGATGCTAACTTTGTTAACAAATGGAAAACGGCATTTCTCCAGTATGTTTTTTTCTTTGTACAGTCAAGGATCGGTAATCCACACACCCATAATTTGCATTACCTTACAAATGTAAACAGTTAAGAAAATTTACAAATTTGTGGTCCAAAAATGATTTTTAAAGCAAATAATAAAAAAATTAAAAAAAAAATCATAATAAAATAGATATTTTTTAATATAACTTATATTTTATAGAAAGTAAAAAACAAACTGTAATAAAGAACATATGTATATGCAATTATTTTTATTTAAATGCACATATATCAATTTTTTTTATAAAATAACTTTAAAAATGCATTTTTGAGGTAACATATTAAATTAATTATCAGATTTCATACATATCTTTTCATATTATATTTTTTTATGAAATAAAAATGATGTCTAGGAATAATAAAAAGACGCATAATCAATAACAATCTATAATCCACAATATTCCGTAATCCACACCAATCTTTCGCCCCAACTTCTGCAAATTATAGAACTTTGACTGCAAGGGAATCATCTCGGAAACATCCCCTCCTCCCTGAAAAAAAAAACTGGTTATTGAACAAAGAGGAACATTGTTAAAATTTTCTTCACGGCCTTTGGTATTTTTCTTCTGTTTACTCATGGCTGAATTCCCATAGGTTAGCAAGGGTAGAACAGCTTCACGTCATTTACAATATTAAAGCTTTATAACTCAATGTCTTTGTATATATGGTACTATACTTAATTATCCCATTGACTGATTTCGCCACATTATATAAATCAACAAATTATTCAAATTAAGTTTATTTTCATTTTAAAAAACAGAAGAAGAATTAAATTAGTATAAGATTAATAAAAATACATAAAATGTTGAAATAAAAATTGCTTGGTGACGTAATAGACACGTGTTACGTGTTTACATCACAAAGGAATGTGGCATTCACGATCAACCATCATTGGCATTTAATCTCATAGTTTGGTGATTAGTTTTTTGGTTGACAGGATCTCTTTTATTTTATAAATAGTAAAAAACAAACTATATTACAGAACATATGTAATTATCTTTATTTAAATGCACATCTATATACATCAATTTTTTAAATAAAATAACTTTAAAAAGGTATTTTTTCAGATAGCCTATTAAATTAATTATTAGATTTCATATTTATTTTTCCATATTATACTGATTATAGAATTAAAATACTGTCTGGGAATAATAAACTGATGTATGATACATTATACTCCATAATTCACATAACCTTCAGCCCCAACTGGTGTGGATTATAGAACTTTTACTGTATCTATACTAGTGTGAATGAAGTACAGTAAAGTTCTATAATCTGCAGAAGTTGGGGTGAAAGGTTGTGTGGATTACGGAATATTCCAGATTATAGAGTGTTATGGATTATGTGTCATTTTATTATTCCTAGACATCATTTAATTTTATAAACTGTATATTATGAAAAGATAAATATGAAATCTAATAATTAATTTAATTTGCTATCTCAATATATCATTTTATTAAAAAATTGATATATGTGCACTTAAATAATGATAATTACATGAACATATGATTTGTAATATAGTTTGTTTTTTTTATTTGTATAAAATACAAGAGATATATTGAAAAAATATATGTTTTATTATGATTTTTTTGTCAATTTTTTTATTATTTGCTTTAAAAAATCAATCTTGGACCACAAATTTGTAAATTTTCGTGTTTACTCTTGTAAAGTAACGTGGATTATAGAAAATTGCAGATGATGGGTGCACAGATCATTGATCCTTGACTGTATTTGATGTACAATATTTTTTATGTTTGATGTACAATTTGAAGTACAATAGAAACAGTCTCCCTCAAATCCACAATTCTCTAGACTCTGCACATAATTTATGGATGTAAACAAAGAAACATTCAATTCAGATACAGAGACAAAATTGGACTTTTTTACTTTTATATCAATTCCATTTTTATTTTAATTTGTATATTTTTTAAATATTAGTGAATTCAAGTTTTTTTTATGATGGAAAAATAAATTTATTTCTGAAAAAATTCAACATATTGGTAATTACAATCTTTTTACCAAATATATTTATGTACATATCAAGATTTTTTTGTTTATTAAGTCTGGTTAAACCTGAAGTAAAGCTTCCTTATTTCATGATTATGATGTGAATTAGTAATGTACCTTTATGAGGCATGTTTCATTGAATAATTTAAGAATAACACATTTCATCTTTATAATGAATATTTAATCATACATTATTGATTAACGTGACCTTTGCTTTTAATATTTTAACTATTTAAAAAAATTATTATTTAAGTTATTTTAATATTTTATTACATTGTAAGCTTTTTTATAGTTTTGATTGCATTAAATTTCAAATTACTGTTTAAAAATTGTAAACAGTGCAATTACCGGAAATCCACAAAATTCTAAAATCTGCACAGTCTCTGGTACCAAGTTTTATGGATTTGAGGGATCCTACTATATTTAGATGAGTAAAATTCAACTAGTTTATGATCGAAATATGCCATTAACATTTACAATTCTTCTGGGTAAACCAAGTTTTTCGGCTGATACAATAGACTCCCTGAAATCCATACACCTTCAGATCAGAGATTGTGTGGATTTCTGGTCATTTCTTTGATTGCATTTTTTTAAACAATGATTTGAATGCAAATAATAATCCAATGAAAATTATAATGTATAAAAATTAGCCTTTGGAAAAATAAGAGAAAAACTTTTTTTCCAACTTTTCCAAGCATTTCCATCTCTATTCATGCTTTAACTTATAAGAGTATCTGTCTCATCCCATCCCGTGACATAATTTTTAGTAATAAACACATTTTGAACATAACTAATTTATTTCAAAGTTTTTTTTTCAATGTTTACAACAAAATGTATTTCAGTATAAGAAGCAGGGATATTGCCCTAGCGTTGATAAAATTTTTAAATTCCCACAGATTTGCATTTGAAATTCTTGATATTTAATAATACTGAAGAGAAAATCAAGGTTATCATATGATTGTTTAAAAATTACTGAATGAGCTATAGGAATTGAAGTTAGAACATTACCATTATTAAGTAAGACACCTTTTTAACTTCTTTTATTAGAATCAATAAATAGTCTCTATGAGATTCTTCATGAACAGGGATGAAAAATGAATGAGTCATAAGTCAAGGATAATCTGTACAGTATACAAGTGCGCTTTCATTGGGAAATTTTTGGTAAATCCTTTTTACGCTGTTCCTGAAGCGAGTAATTTTTAATCTTACGAAAATGACAAAACAAAAGCAAGATATCAATAAACGAACGAAATAAATGTATGTGTCTCACTACAAATGCACAGGAGAAAATTGCACTTTCTCAGGCTATTATCAAAGCATAACGAGATGCGATCTAGTTTTACATTTGACATTCTTTAGTGCATTATTGTATTATTGCATTTATTAATGTCTTTTTACTACAAAATTTATCTTTGTTTTTATTAAGATGGTTTTACTATTCAAGAAATTTTACACAATAATTTTATTAAAAGGCACCCTATCTTTTTTGGTTTTGTGAAAAAAATAATGTAGGTGATATCAAAAAACTAATGTTATGTATTTGATTAGCGTGTCTGATTTACTAAGAAAAAAGCGCTATTCTGTAAATCCCAGATCTGTGTTGACCTGTGTTAAATAACATTTACTTTCAAATTACCAGAGTCTATAAGCAATATATTGTTTTAAATTTAAAAACAAAAACAATTTGTTGTTTTTAAATTTAAATTGGAATAATATTTGCCGAACTAATTATAAATAAATAAATAAACAAAATTATCAGTCATAAATAAAGTGTTTTCATAATGCTTGAAATTACTAATTATCGGCAAAAAGAAGATCAAATCGCGGTTTTTAGAAATTTTTGCAGAAGCGTGATCAAAGAAACTATTTTAGCATAATCTTATTTTAGTAAAGAGGGTGAGATAAATAAATTGATTTTGTAAATGTTACCTGATAAAACAAAAGAGGCAAAACACAATACGCCAAATGCACAAATGAATCGCGGAAGATTTACATCATGACTTTAATGAAAAGGATTCATTACTTAAATGGAGAAACTCCCATTTAGTTAACTAATTAATGATTAAGCTGCTATTTATTTATAAAAATGTTGCAATAACAGACAGGGATAAAAAAAAGCATAAATATTACTTTTTTATCCATGTTTATAATGTTAGTTATCAGACCAGACATTATCAGAAACATGCTTTACACATAAATTTTCCTGTTAGTTTTTCAAATTCAAAATGTGTTAAAATTTAAGCCCGATACCTTGCATAAATGCTATATTCACGGATTTTGACTAATGCTATCTATTCTTTTTTTATAAATAGATGTTTTTGAACATTTCTGTTGCAGAGATTTATTGAATGGTTCACTATGCCTGAATGAAATCTTTCGAGTCATTCATTTCTTCCGATTCATTCATCGTGTTAGCGTCGCGTTACTCTTGTAATAACATCTAGGAAATAAATGTACCGTATTTTCGGGCTTAAGCGCCGCGGCGCATACGAGTTTAAAAGTTAAAATTATGCTTACTGCGGCGCTTCTGCCGGGGCGGCGGATACGATATATTTTTTTCCTCTTGCAGCGATATTCATTACAGAGGTGATTTTTTCTCCCGATCCTTTCATAAAATTCTTGCTTTTTCTGCGATGATTGACAGAAATTAGGGTATCATATGTTGAAATTCGCGATATTTTTTATGCTTCGCATTTTCTTTCTGATGATTGACTTTTCACAATTTTCAGAAAAATTCCGATCAGAATCACCTCTGTAATGAATATCGCTGCAAGGGAAAAAAATATATATCCTATCCGCCGTTCCGGGTTTTTTAGCGATACTTCGGCGAAATTCATGAGATCATTTCGACGAAAGATTGCAGTAAAAACGCGAAATATGTAAAAAAATCTCTAAAAAACACAAATTATGTCAAACGAACGCGGAAAAATCGTGAATTTCGCATAGGATTGCCAAAAAGAATTGTCAAAAAAATTGTTAGAAAAAACGCTAATATGTCGTATCTATAAATAAACGGTAAAAAAAAAAAAAAAAAAAAAAAAAAAAAAAAAAAAAAAAACGTAAATTCAATCGAAAAAAACGCAGAAAAAAAGAGAAATTTGAAAAAAAAGCATGAAATCTATTAAAAAATCTCGAAAAAACAAACATTTCATCAAAGATTCATGATTCATTCATTTCATCATGATTTATACCATTCTCAAAGGCGAAATGAAATGAATGGATCATGAATCTTTGATGAAATGTGTGTTTTTTCGAGATTTTTTAATAGATTTCATTCGTTTTATGCTTTTTTTACAAATTTCTCCTTTTTTTCTGCGCTTTTTCGACAGAAATTACGTTTTTTTTTAAAAAAAAACGCAAATTTTTCCAAGTACTGCTGCAAGTATCAAAGTTCATGATTCATTCAATACATCATGATTCATCCCTTGCTCATCCCCATAAAAACGCAAATATTTTCAAATATCGCGAAAAACTGTCCAATTTGTCCAATATCGCGATAAATGCAAATTTTGTCAAAAATCGCGATAAAACCCTGCAAACCTCGTTACAAACTATAAAAAACGTATTAAATAATCGCGAAAATAAGGCTGCGCGAATTCAAATTTAATTTTATCATAAAAAATATACAAAATATACTAAATTTAAAATTGGATTTATATTACAAATGTTAAAAAAACGCGAAAAAACACTGAATATAACGCAATTTTTAACATTTTGATGTATTTTCGTAAGTGCGGCGCATACGGCGGTGCGGCGCTTCTGATGAATATTTGTTTTATTTTAATGCATTTTCGGAGGTGCGGCGCTTACGGTGTGTGCGGCGCATACGCCCGAAAATACGGTATTCTGATATTAACAATAGCTAATTTTTTAAACCAATATTCTGACCCATACTCTTTATTAAAATAAATTAATGGTAAGCAATTTTTATTTATTCATTTATTTTGTTGTTACTCTTCTGAAAAATTCTGCTACTTCTGAGTTGAAGGTATGATGGCATCAATTAGTAAATATCTAGCCCTGTATTTTAAGGTGGTAAATTTTTAAACAATTTTACATAATATTTGAAACAGATTCTTTCCTTTTGATAAGCATGTTTCTTTTTCCTTTTTTTTAAAGTAAATTTAACATTATTAAAATTATAATTTGAGTTATTACTTAACAAAACGTATTTAATTTTAAATTTTTTAATTTCTTGGCAGTGAATGTAATTTTCTTTATTTTAAAACAGATATTTTAAAAAGAAAGGATTTTTTTGGTAGAGAAATTTT
Source organism: Maratus speculifer (assembly GCA_964019185.1). Classification (NCBI taxonomy): domain Eukaryota; kingdom Metazoa; phylum Arthropoda; class Arachnida; order Araneae; family Salticidae; genus Maratus; species Maratus speculifer. The sequence continues at coordinate 359,917,154 of OZ025296.1, forward strand.
ACTATCATATAGGTACTACATTTTACTTGTCAGAAATTTATTAAAGTATAGAAAAGTACTAAGGTTTAGCAAGATATTTAACTATCATTAGTACAAAAGATGAATCTATGAGTTAAAATTGTTGAAAATGTAATCTCACATTAACTGTACTTAATACTTTATAGTAAATTATATTTTTATAAGTGCCAAAAGTGTTATTGTTATTAGTTTGATTTTGTGGAAGTTTCTATGTTATGTTACATTACTATACGTGTGTTCTATTGTAGTCTTTAGAAATAAAGGCATGTGATGTTTTTCATCGGACTCTTATTAATTATTATACCTCAAGAAAATTCAAATAAGAGATTTTGCGGAAATTAATGACAGACAAGGGATTTCCTTTAACTGGGATGAATATTTGTCCTAAATAATGTTTTTTCCATCTTATAGATTTTGAATAAAGCTGTATCGAATATTCGATATATATTCGGTGTTTGGTTATACTACTGAATATTAAACTATAGTCAGGGTGTCAATAATCTGTGCAACCATAATCAGCAGTTTTCTATAAACCGCATTACTTTACAAATGTAGACAGTTAAGAAAATCTACAAATTTGTGGTCCAAAAATGATTTTCTTAAAGCAACTAAAAAACAAAAATCTTTGAAAAAAAATTATAATAAAGCAGAAATTTTTTTAATATAACTCTTATATTTTATAGAAAGTAACAAACAAACTGTATTACAGAACATATGTATATGTAATTAATTTTTATTTAAATGTACATAATATCAATTTTTTTATAAAATAACTTTAGAAAGGCATTTTTTTAGATAGCATATTAAATTACGTTTGAAAAATTAAAATGATGTCTAGGAATAAAAAAATGATGCATAATCCATAACAATCTATTATCTGCAATATGCCATCATCCACACAATCTTTGGCTCAACTTCTGCGGCTTATAGAACTTTGACTACCAAACCAAAAACTACTCAGTCAAATCAAATACTTAGAAAACTTCTTTAAAATATTTTTTAAACGTTATACGAGTTCTATTCTTATTTAAAAATAATTAAGGTACTCAGAATAATTCTGCAGAATCATCTTTAAACAAAAGAGAATGCATTTATATTTATTTACTGTTTTAAAGATATTCCCTCCCTCAAATCCACACAGCTTCGGACCAGAGGTCGTGCAAGTTTTAGAATTTTGCAGATTTCTAGGCATTGCTTCGTTTACAATTTTTAAACAATAATTTCAATATAATTAGTAATGCAATTGAAACTATAGTGAATGCTTACAATATAATAAAATATTAAAATAAGTAATAAGCTAAAACAATAAAAATTTAGATAATTTTAATGTATCTAACATTTTGGTCAAGTTAATAATCAATAATGTATGATTACACATTCATTACAAAGATGAAATGTATGTTTTCTAAATTATTTAATGAAACTTGTCTCACAAAGGTACATTGCTGATTCCCATAAAATCATAAAATAAGGAAATTTTCAGGTTTAACCAGATTTAATAACCAAATAAGTTTGCAAATGTATTTGTTAAGAAGATTGTTACTACCAATAATATCAGCACTACCTTGAATTTTTTTCAGAAATCAGTTTATTCTTCCTTCATGAAAAAACATGAATTCAGTCATATTAACAAAAATTACAAATTTATTTATGTATATAGTTGATGTAAACTAAACAAGTCAAATTTTGTTCCTCTATCTGAACTGAACGTTTCATTGTTTACATCCCTAAATTAGGTGCAGATTTGAGGGAGTCTACTGTAACCTTTAATGATGATCTTCGTAAGAGTTAATGATGTACAAATGCAGACATTTCCTGGTAAAATAATCAGTTTCTTTCCTTTTTCACAAACCAGTTGTTTTGAAATGAAATGAAAAAACTATCAGAGGTAATAATAGGCATCAATCATAACTCATTGTTAAAAAACATCACCATCACCCTCCTCATGCGCAACTGTCCGTCCATCCGTGAAGTTTCTGTAAGCAATGTTAAGTCTCACAAGTCACAATTGTGGTCATTTCAGATGACTGAAACATTTTTCTGTGGGAGGAAATTTTAACCAATTATAAAGAGTGTGTTTATATTTATCCAGCAAATGCAAAATTAAATGTATTCCGCTTATTAAAAATAATAATAATAAAAAAATTTTGTGTTCTATATGTAAGAATTTCAATATCAACTGTTCAAAATTCATTGGGCCAATGTTTTGAGAATCTAAAGAAATCTAGAGAAATTCTGTTCGATGATTTTTTTTTCTTTTGGGAGGGGGGGGGGGAGGCTAAAAATCCAAGAGCACTTTTCACACTGGCACAAAATATCTTATAAATAGAGCATGAAACAAAAATATGAAATTATATAAAATACAGCTAAGGATTACCTTATTATTTTGTAAGGAGCCCAAAAGAAACTTTTGTTTAGATGATAATTCTTTATTATTGATCTTATTTTTTAAGAAACCTACAAACTAAATTTTTTATCATTGCTAAATATCGTAAGAAATTGTTTTTTCAGGTAACTCTCAGATCCAAACTGTATTTTTTCACTCATTTTTTTTAACTGAACATGTGTTATTTCTAATTTTATAACTGAATAGTATTTTCCACTTTTCGATAAACTCCGAAATCCTTTCAGAAGATGTTGGCATTTCGAACTGAATTTCCAAGCGTGATAGCTTAAGTGAGGCAAAAAATTACCGCCATGAGACAGTAACTTCCCTTCAGATTTAATTCGTTTATTGGAAAGTAGAAATAAAAACATTTAATCATAAATATCTTCAATAATCACGACTGCAATTGTCATGCTTTCACGTTTAAAACTTAGTCAAGAAATATGTCAGAAAGTTTTTTGTTGTTATGCAAGGAAAAAAAATCTTTTCGAGAATCGGCTTAAATGTCTATTTAAAATCTTTATTTTTTGCATTTGGCAACATATATTTTCTTTACATATTTACAAATTCATTTTCATTAGTATATAGAATACAATGAAGATTTGAAAAAGCCTGAAAACCTAGAAAAGCCCTGAAAATTTTCAACATGATTTTCAGTATATTCAACATTTTTCAGGATTTGTTATTGTTATTATTCGTCTTCTTATTATTAGAGATTTTTTTCAGTCCATATTGTCAATGAATCTTGTAGTAAAGAATATGAAAAATGCTATTTTTTTTTCTTTTAAACGATTTTAGTTTTCAAAAATAAATATTTTTGTAAATCACAAAGATGATTTAAATTTTTTTCTGTAGAATTCAAAACTTTTTAAGTCCTTTAAAAAAATTACATTTTTCAGAAATTATATCGATCTTTAAACATGAGTAACATTTAAAATTTTAAAATTAAAATTTATGTTTTTAAATAGAAATTGACTTAAAAATATTTTCTTTTCTTTTATTTATTTATTTATTTATTTTGTATCATTTCCCCATCATATGTAGCATAGTGTAAGTCTTGCAATCGTTTTCAAAATCGGAAAAAAAAACTGACGGATTTACACGTTTCAGATACTGAAGATTCCGAAAAACATATTTTTAGAAAAAAAATTGCGTCCTTCCGACTGACTGTCTGTGTGACTGTAAATGCTCAATCTCCCGAAAAAATTATGATAGAGACTTGAAATTTTGTATGCACTTAGTATATAAGAGTAGAACGAAGCCTATTTAATATCAGTAACCTCGATTATTCGGAACTATTTTTTCGGATTCTCGAAAAATTCGGTCTGATGATTCGGTCTGAAAGCTACAAAAAGTTTTCCGAAATATTTTATTTTATGGAGTGGATGTAAAACGCAATAAAATAACACAGATTTTGCACAAAGAACGAAGTCGATAAGTTTAATATTTACCGAGATATTTGTAATTCTTGTTTTCAACATTCTTTGATCTTTCATTATCCTGCATTTCATTCAAATTTCATATAATTTAATTGGAAACGAGATGCTTAATCCAACGCAGTTAGTTAATATGATTGTTATTTTTTGAATTATAAGGATGTTTATTTTACGCAATTCGGTACTACTTGAGTAGCTTGGCATTTTATTTAATTTGTCGAAATTTGTTCATCAACAATTCATTAACCCCTTCGCGACGGGAGCTTTTTACGAAATTTTTACTGTTTGTCACCTCATTTTAAAAACAGAAAATTGTGCCTTATTAAATCGAGAAAATGTTCCGATTAAATAAATCAAATTTAACAGTAAAATTTTGCTGGTGGGTATAAACAAGGATTCTTAAGTGTTTTTGCGGCACGTATACCTGTCGCTCGTCCCCAAGGGGATAATAGAGCATCACTATGCATATTAAAAATATTTTGATTTGGAATTGTAATGCATTTTATAAATATTTCACCCGTGTTTTCTTCTCATATTATGCATATCCATGATGGGTAAGTATTACGACTAGTTTTTCATTCATTTTATTTATTCATTCATTTCACATTTATTCATTCATTAACGGCTGCACATAAAAATTTAAGCGAAGCCGATAAAATATGGACCGTTTTCATAGGTTATGACTTTCGCGAGAATAACTATAAATGTGTTTTACAAACCGATACTGGTTTCACAAAATCACAAATTAAAACATGCCCAGATTAGAGATCAGATATTCGGATAATCACGTCGTATCTAAGCACAAATTCAAATTCAGAAGCAGACTTGTGCTGGACCGAGATCAGGCTTATATATATATATATATATACATATGCAGGACTGTCACGCCACCGGGAAAACACAGGGAGTTTCAAAATCCACTCCTAAAACAGGAAAAATCCAAGAAATTTTGGAAAAATCTGGAAAACAGAGGGGATTTTTTTCCTGCAATATAAAAATATATATACATTTTTTCCGGTTTTCATAATAAAATCTCCTCCGCGGAAGAAAACCCAATCGCGACCATCGGCCTAACCGTTCGGAGTTTTCCGTGGTTTTTTTCGAACCTTGCGTAAATACGGGTTAGGTTCCCTTAGAAAGACCTCCACGGAGGGCATCCCACCCCATAGGGCCTATATCCCATAGCGTAGATAATTCGCTGACATAAATACAAACAAACCTCCGCGGAAGAAAGAAAAACCCGGGAAAGCGGCTCGAAAATTCACTTTAAGCGGCTCTTCCATGTCTGCCTACACCTCTTTTTTGGCATGCGAATAGTTGAATCCACACAGCGCCTCCTCTCATACCATTCATCTGCGACTGCGCGTGTGGTCTTCCCCTTTCTTTCTCTTTCACTTCTCCCTTCAGCGCGCAAACCGATTGAATCAGTGCGTCGTGTCGGTGCGTGCGTGATATTTTGGAGTTCCGTTATGTTTTAGTTTCGGTTTTGTTCTGGTTGGATTAACTTCACGATCAGCTTCGTGTGAAATATTTGCTTTTGTATTTAGGGGCATGCGAAGAGAAAATTTCGCCCGGGTTCAAAGTTTAATTTTGGCGTCCCCTCCCATCTTTTTCTTGTAACAGGCCAAAAATAACGTTGGTTGTTGACAGTACAAATTTGGCGCTCCTTAAATTTCTACGCCCGGGACGACCACCCCCTGCCCCCTTTCACACGGCGCTGTTTGTATCCAAAGAAAGTGTTAAGATAGAAAATAAAGAAGAAATTAAGAACGAAAAGAACACTTTGGCTTCTTTGGAACAGTCAGTGTCCGTTAAAAATGAAAATAAAAAGATATATCGCATTTCGTGATGCAGAAAAATGCATTCAAAACTGAAATTTTGTGGGCTTATGAGGCTTGTTGTAGCCGTGGAAATTGGATTCATTATCAACAAAGATATATTTGTTGAAAATCTAATAGATTCTTTAATTCGTTTAAGAACAGTACATGATGTTGTGCCAGTGACAAAAGATATGCTTTAACATACGAAAATATCGCGCGTGAGATATCATGCAGCTTTGGAAAAACAGAGACGAAAACGAAAGTATTGCAACAAATTTAATTATTACAGGACAAAAAAAAAAGAAAGAAAGAAAAGAGAAAAGAGAAGAAAAGAAAAAGAAACTAATTATTGAAAATTCTGTAGAAATAACAGAAATTGATGCTCAAATAAGTGAATTATCAAAAAACAAATAATTACTAGCTAATATTACCCTATAATATTTAAATCAATGTTGTGTATCAAAATTATCTCGTATTTTATTTGTCCTGAATTTTAATATAAATATCAATTTGAATGCATAAATTAAGTAGCATTTTCTCATTTCTTTACTTTTTTACTTCTGCAATTTTGTGGTATTATGTTCAAGGTAATTCATTTTGTTGGCAATATTCTTTAAAATGGCATATTCTAGCATTCATTTACAAATATTTCAAAGTATTTTTAGCTGAATGTTTGAGTATTGCTATACTGTTTTTATTATTATTAATGTAAAGTTTGGGATTTAATAATAAGTGTAACATCTTTAAAGGTTTTTTATTTGTTCATATCATATAATGTAGTATATTTGCTCAATTATTTGGATAAATGTAAATTACAAGGTGGCTAACTGGCATACATACACGTATATATTTTTGCATACTCAACATAGAATAAACGCGTTGTAGTACAGGAAAAACACAGGGAATTTTTTTCAAGATTAGAGTGGAAACCCTGATATACAGTGGCGGTCAAAAGTTTCCGGCTAGTTAGTTTCTCTGATTTATTTACCAGAAACTTTCAGAGAAGAAGAAGCATATTTGCTTCAAAAATTAGGAATACATGAATGATACATGATCATTTTGATTGGATACTGAAAACACTTCATCTAAAGGGATAGATTTCGAAAATCGCGTGTGCAAAAGTTTCCGGCCACTCATTATTCCTTTGTTTTTTTATCGGTAGAGTCGTTTTTGGTCATGTTTGGGAATGAATCAACGTAAATAACATAGTTTAAATTAAAAATTGAAAAGTTCAACAATTATTGTTCGTAAATGAGTCATTAGTTTGTCGCTAAAGGGCCTATCTTCTCAAGATATTGCTGCAAAGTTATCGATCGGTGAATCGACTGTGAAAGGTAGTTAAAAATTATATAAAGATGGTCATGGCCTTCAGGAATTTCTGAGGTCCAGGAGACCCAGGAAAAAGATTATTCTTGTGGACAGAACTATCACGAGAAAATCAATTGATGACACACATAAAAATTCCGTTGCAATATCCCGCAATTTACGGAATAAAAATATTGCTGAAGTAAGTTGATCTACCGTGACAAGATGCTGACGTGATGCAAAACTTTCTGGAAGTATCGGTGTTCAGAAATTCTCATATGTTAAAAAAATCAACGAACCCATCTGGCGTTTTGCCAAAAAACGAAAGTGTAGTGACGTGAAAACTGGACAAAAGTATTATTTTCCATCAATCGAATTTAAAACTTTTCGGAAGTGATGACAGACACTATGTCCGATAATCTAACAACAAAAGATGATTCCACCTCTGTTATTCCTACAATGAAGCATGGCGGAAGACACATTATGCTGTGGGGAGTATTTTCTACAAAACATGTCGGTCCGTTGTTTAAAATGAATGATGTAATGTATAAGGATAACTTGTGAGCTCATTTGCTACTTTATTAGAGGAAAAATTCTGGTCGCAACTATTTATTTTAAAATGATAACGATTTACATATTGTTTGCAATCCTCCCCAGCAAACACAGAACTAACAGAATGGTACAAAAATTATATCTTTCGACAAGTACTAGAGGTGTTATTTCGATAACAGTGAATCGTAACCTAAAAGTATCGATTTTGTCCTTTCCTTCGATATCTTTGGCGATACTTTCATGCGTTGTCATGATGGCGCCAGAAATATGGCACCACGACGAAAATCGGCGATATAGATGATACGTGTTTGATACAAATACGTAGGAATTCCGACACTTCTGGCATAAAAATGATAAAATAAGGGCGCAAATTTGATATTGCTGATATCCAATGAGAATCATTTTGAATGTTTTTTTTAGTGCCCATATGATAACATTTTGTGCCAATCTAATGACACTTTATGCACATGTCGGCGGATACTTTTAATAGATTTTTTTTTGTAGCATCTATACTATTTTAATCCTTTGAGGGCTAAATCACTTCCATTGCTAATATGTTGAAATGAATGACACAGGAATTTACATGTATATTTGTAAAGAAGAAAAAACTAAATTTTACATACATCAAACTATTTTTTTTAATCAAAATTCTGGTAACATTTGGAAATTAAAATTAATTAGTTCCATAAATATACAACCGCCTTTGAAAGAGTAAAAAAATTATTCCAGTTATAAAATTAGAGAATGATTAAAAAAAAGAAAAAAAAAAAACCTTGGTACAATCAGTTATTTTTAAGACCTTTTCTCAAGTTTCAAAATAAAATTGTTGCAAGATTTTCTCTAAATTTTATAAGGAAATCAAGCTTGCGTTGTTTTATTGTGGAAAATTAGCACTGAAGAATTTTTTCTTCTATATTTTGCAATTAGCACATTTTGTAACGCTGTATTTAACTTCACTTAAATTTTATACAGAATCTCTGTGTACTGCTTAGAGAATCTTTTAACATAAATATTTTCTTTAATCAGTTTCACACGTGTATTTTTTTATGAAGTTTCATACTATTGATCGTATTAAAAACTTTTCTAAAATCCACTCTTAACTGATCAGGAAAAAATGCATCTAACTAGCACACATAATACAATAGGTTTTTTTTTTTCATATATTACGGATGTTATCCTTCATCTTTTTATTGTACATTTGCCTGAAATTCCAATTTAGAGAAAAGAAAAAACATTCCAAAGAAAAAAATATTTTTGAAACAAGTTTTTTTTAAAAAGTCCTTTATCTGTCTTAATTATGAAGGATAAAAAAATATTCTAATTTTTGCTCAACTATTCAATCGCACCTTTTTTACAATAAAAATGTTTTATTTCCCCCCCCCCCTCCCTTACAATAGCATTTCAATTAAGTTCCAAGTGTAGTACATTGAAAAAAAAAATCAAATATTGCTTCAAAGAAGCAAACATTTTTCTAATATAAATGCATATGCATGGAGGGGAATGGGGTTTTTCTCTTAATTTTTGTAACTAATCATGAAACATAAAAAGGGGTGCAAAAATCTAGGCATAAGTGGGTAGTCTCTCTCCACTAAAATTATTAAAAAAATTTCTTTGCTGAAAATTTAATAACATTCTAGCAAGAATTTTGCACAAAATATTAGCCAAAATATATATAAATCAATTTAGTGGTGAGAGACTGCCCGACGCCGCTTAGATTTTCTGCACCCCTCATAAAATATATTCAAATTTTTATTCAATGACCAAATTGCTTTTGTATATAAGTAAAAGATTTATAATTAATACAAATTATTATTATTAGTGGTGAAATTAGCATTAAATAAAAAGTTTATTTTTACTTATTATATATTTTATTGTTTTTTCCTCTAATAGCATTATTGTCTTGCAGTAATCCCTACATAATAGAAGTATAAAAAATTTTCTTATTACTTACTAATTTAAATATTATCAGGTGTTAACACATATCCTAATCCCCCCCCCCTCCACACACACACACTTGAGTAATAAAGTACTTTTGAGATAAGAATTTTTCATTTAAAAACTTCCATTTTATTATCGATTTTTTTTTCCCCTCATCACATTCAATATTTTTGGACTCCAAAAAAGTTTCAGTGACTAATTAAATTAACAACATTTTGTCATTTGAGATGCGTAAACCATTTAAATAGCAAAAAAAAATTTTAAATAAAATTTCAACAATACAAATTTGGGAATGAAGGGGGGTGGGGAATAATTTATGCTTCATAAACTTTCATATTGAGAGACTTTAGTACAACTGAAAATTTTGTATGAAATATAATTAAATTAAACATGTACAAACTATTTCAAATAGAATACTAATAATAATGCATACACACACCAAATACATTTATCTCAAATCATAGGTGAGACATAAAAAAAAAAAAATCCTTCATCCCCCCCCTCCTTGTTTGCGATAAACCTTATGAGTCTTTTTTTTTCAAATCATCTGTCAATTCTTGTCTATGTTTCATTTGAAAATACCTACCATGTTAAGATAGCTGAAATAAATAAACACAGACAATATAGAACAGTGTTAGTGTTACAATATTTATTAACTAAAATTTTTGCTTACAAAATACAAATGATATATATTTAATATTTTTTATCAAAGATTTTCCTTTAATTTTTTTTAAAGATGAGATTTAGCAATACAATATTTCATATCGACAGTTATCATGCTCTTTTATAATACATTTTCTTCAAAATTCAGAAACTGGCTCAGAAGTCCTCAATCCTTTACTCTCAATACTGGTATACTTCAAACCCAGATTCCTTCCAAGTTGGGTGCTCCAAGTATCTGACAATTTCTCCACCTATTTAAACAACATAAAATAACATTTTAAAAAGATCAAAAATTTTTATTGGTAGGCACAAAATCAGATTATTAAAATTGTTGAAATATAATAAAATAATTGACTTTCACACCTTGAGAACAAGTAAATTACACATACATAGCATCAACACTAAATATATAAGGAATTTTATTCAATATATATAAAAATATTTTATACTAGGATTTTTATTCAAGACTAACTTATTTTTATGTGATTTAACCATTAGACAGCATTTTCCATGGATTATATCTTCATTGTATAGAAGAGAATCAGCAGTTTATTGAAATTCTAATGCAGAGATTGTCAAGTAATTTTAAATGGGTTCCGAAAATTTTTATTGAGATCCAAAGAACAAAACACATAAGTACTACCTACTTATATTTTATTATTATTATTATAGATATACACACATGTAATAGAAAAGTTATGCATTAGTTCTGAACAATTACTAGATACATAGGTATAAGATCTAAAAATGTTCTCATCACAAAATAGAAAAGGCATTCTTAAGGCATCTGTTGAAAAATTAATGCGAAGAATTACACTTGCTTTCTTGAGCCAGATTTTTACAGTTTTGTTCATGTGGTGAATAAATAATGGAAAAAGTATCTTGAAGGTGGGCATCCATTAATCTCAAAACGATATTTGTTTATCAAAAAATTAATTTTGAACAAAGATTTTTTACATACATATGAAGACATGAAGAGTCAAAAACAGTAACCAGGTAAATAGCTAGTTTTTTGCAATTTTCATACGTTACTGAAACATTTTTACCCCAAAATTCTTAAGAGGATGTATTTTTATACACTGGTAGGGAAATATTTTCTTGCAAGACAATTATTTTCATTTGAAGTTTTTCAGGATTGAACAACTTCACAACCATCTATTTTGCAGCTGGAATAACTAAGGTGACAAAGAATTGAGACAACTTAATTATCTCTGGAAAGTTTTAGAATCTTGCTTCAAAATTCCTTTACAAACTGTCATAAAATTTTAAGAACACTACAGTGTGTATTTCGGAATTCTTACAGTCATGTATTGTTCGAAAATGAATAAATACTTCATTTGCAATATCTCACCCCCCCCCAAAAAAAAATACAGTTTGTTACAAAAAGCAGACACATTTACATCAGACCACACATTAATTTCCCATGTCCCTGTAACTGGATGTTAAGTGCCCCTCTCTACTGGAGAATTAGGATTTATTCAACATTTTTCAAAAGAATAGAAATCAACAGCACAATCAATACTTTCCCATAAAATATTATGACATGACATTTGAAAGAATTAAAATCATACATAAACCAAAAGAGCCCTTAAGAATTAAACTAAATAATTAACTATACCAGTGTTTCTCAACCTTTTTCAGGCCATGCCCCACCAAATCATATCTAAAACCCTGATGGCCCCCCTCCCCTCTCTCTGAAAAATAATTATTATATAAAAATTGAGCTGTTATTTCATTTAAAGAAGTTTAAAAAAAATAGCCATTTAAAAATGGAATGGAAACGAAAACATAAACAAGTAAAAGAAAGGTCATGAAAAAATGAACATAAATGAAAGAAATGTGTTCAGGAAGCAATCGTTAATAATATAGACCAGGAAGCGGCTGCACAAACCATCACCTCATAGAATTGATTGTTGAAGTTTCAGCATTAGACAAAACTTGATTTGTATATTAAAATGCAACTGGTCAGCCAAATCATATCTTGGTGGAAACCGCTAAAGACCTGATTTTAGTGATTGATCGGTAAGTGCTTTACTGCAGTCAAAAGTATGAAAATGTAGAGGACTGCTAGCAAGAAAACAAATGGTAAATCTACTAGTCAACCACTAAAATCAGATTTGTTAAGATATGACTTGGTAGACCAGTTGCATTTTGATATGCGAATCAAGTTTTAACTAGTTCATGAATTTCAGTCATCAACTCGATAAGGTGATGGTTTGTGCAGCCGCTTCTAGATTTAATAAGAGTAATAATAATAATATGCAGCAATGAAAAACAAAAAAAAAAAAAAAACAAAAAAAAATACAAATTAGATCTTTAAATATTTAATAGTGAACTTTGATACACAAAAATAACTTTAACTGGATGTTTCTTGATTATGTATCTGTCATTTTAATTGCTTATAGTAAAAGTAAATAAATAAATAAAATATATAATAAAATAAATTCAAATTATAACATTTAAGATGAATAGAATAAAATTGAGATTTTTGTGCTTGATGTTGGCTGCAAAGATATTTTATATCAGGCACTAATTTTGTCAGCTTTTATCTCAAATCCCTCGTTTAGTGATGTCTAGTCGATTTCTTTATTTTAGAAGTAAATCGTTTACTGCACTCAAGCCACATTCAGCAAGGTATGAAGATGGGAAGGGTAACAATATTTTTCTTGCAAATTGTGTTGAATTAAGCTATTTAGTTTCAGTCTCAGCACAAAGCCACACCATATTGCCTTTTATGTTGAATAGAGTTTTAATTGACTCATCGTTTTTAATTTCAGCGATTTCTTCTCTGTATGGTGTTGAAACATTAGATAAATCAACTAACATTGGCTGCATGACCCATGATGGAAAATCCATTTGCTTTAAATCAACGAATCTATCATTCATATCAGAGGCCAACATTTTCAGATGATTGACAATGGCAGTTATAGCGGTGTCTGTTACCTCACATTTTTTTTAACCAGAAAAATAGGTCAAAATTTCTCTCTGAAATATGTTTTTGTCAAACCTCAGCAGACGCAAAAAACCCCAAATATTTTCACTTTTGCATCAACAAGTGTTTTGTTTTCTCCTTGAAATTGTTTATTTAATGTATTAAACTTTTCAAAGATATCTGCTAAATAACTAACATATGCTTTTCCATCAACGGTTTGTAGGGCCTTAATGTCAGGCTTTTCATTTAAAAATTCACAAAGAACATCGAACAACTCCATGAATCTTTTTAAACAATTCCCTTTTGAAAGCCATCTTAATCGCACTTTTTTTTTCCTTTTGTTCTTTGCAACAGGGTTGGGTAGATTTTTTTTGAAAAATAAACAAAAAATGATCTTGAATTCGGAATCGTTGAGGTTGGAAGGATTCTGGATTTTGGACTCTACAAACATAATGGGGTGCTGCAGCAATGATTAACTAGCAAACTATTTTCCGATATTTTATTATTAGATTTTTTTTAAAGTCTTGCATATAGGTCGACCCCCCCCCCTTTGAAGTTCTTTTTTTGTCTAAAATTTCTCGACTTATACGCGAGTATATACGGTAATCTTATTTACTTTACCCTGAACAGCGAACTGCTCTACAGCATCTATCCTGAACATGATGTCACCCTAAAGTGAGAACCCCAGTATTCAGCTGTAATATAACTAGGTAATTATCCACAATGTAAGGATGAAAGTTTGCATAAAACTTGTGCAGCCAGAAATCAGACTTTCAATATATAGTTATTGAATCTTAAGAATTAAATAAGTGCCTTCTACCTACAAGTAACACTCTGCTTTTTTAGAAAATCTAGGACCAGTGATAGAAATTGGGAGATAAAAGGCAGGCGTCAAATGAAGACTACTGTAAAAACCTTAGGCGTCAAATTAAGATTTTTAGTTGCAGTTTCTAAAATTCATATTAAATTACTGTGATACTGCATGTAATTTTGAAGTGATTTGGAGTAAAAGAATAATTTTGAAATTCGCATCAAATTTTCTTTAAGGTTACTACAGAGACAAGAAAAAAAATCCACTCCTAATTTTTTTTTTTGGGGGGGGGTGCACCACTTTTACGAATTTTGCTATATTTCGGCAAAATTTGCCGTTTTCTCGCAATCTTTCGACAAAATTTGCAGCTCTTTTTGCGATCTTTCGACGCAACTGGCCTTTTTTATTTGTGATCTTTTGACGAAACTTGTCGGTTTTTTCGCAATCTTTTGATGAAACTTGCTGGTTTTTTCGTGATTTTTTTTTTAATATTTTGCCTTTTTTGCAATCTTTTGCCAAACTTTGTCGTGTTTTTTCGCAATCATTTTGCGAAACTTGTCGTTTTTTCGATCTTTTGACAAGCCTTGCCATTTTTTTTGCGATTTGTTGACGAAATTGGCAGTATTTTTTCGCAATCTTTTGACAAAATTTGTCGTTTTCTGCAGGGCTGGGAACCCCCCCCCTCGTTAATTATGTGGTTTTTTTCCGCAACCCTTTGGCGAAAATTACTGATTATTTGAGATTCCTTGAAGAAATTTGCTTTTTTTCGTGAGCTTTTGATGGGATTAAGATTTTATTGTGATCCTATGACAAGATTCTTATTTTTTCTGTAATTCTTTGACAAAATTAGCTTTTTTCTAAAGATTCTATGACGAAATTAACATTTGTTTTCACGATCCTTCATAGAAAATTGCATTTTTTTTGCGATTCTATAACAAAGTTCGTTTTTTTCCCAAGATTTTTTTGACGAAATTAACTTTTTTTGCGATTATTTTATGGAATTCGCGTTTTTTGCGATTCTTTGACGAAATTTGCATTTCTATTCGCAATATTTTGTAGAAATTTGCATCTCTATTCGCAATACTTTGTAGAAATTTGCCTTTTTTTACGCTATCATATAAAAAAACTTCTGCTTTTTTGTTATTTTTGGAAAAAAAAAAATCGTTTTTCATCCATCTTTTGCCGAAAGTGGCGATTTCTTATACGAGCAATTGATGAATTATTTTTTTTTTTAAGCAATTTTTTTTAGTTCTGATTTTTCAGACTAGGCCTTTTTTTTTTTTAATTTTTGGAGCTGAATGTCTAATAAATTTTTTAAAAAGCTAGGCGTCAAATTTGACGACCAAGAATAATTTTCTAGTCGGTCAAATTCAATTTTTTAGTTGCATTTGACGACTAACGACTGCTAATTTCTAACACTGTCTAGGACAATTCTGTTTTCAGAAATGTTTCTGTAAATGTAGCCTAGAATTTTTCTAAATTTTAGTCACCAGAAAAAATTTCCCCTCCCTTATACTTCATTAGGAGTTTCCATGTTTAAAATTTAACATTTAAAGACATGAGCAGTGTGTAATATGCACCATAAATGGTTTCAGTTTTTTAAAGGATAAATAGCTTTTAATGATAATTATTTCAGACAGAAAACAAGAATAGTTTAGAATTATTAGCTAGAAAATTTAAAAGAGAACTTTGAACGATAACACATTCTAAGTCTACTTTATTTATCAAAATTTGAATTCTATTAAAAAAATAAAAAATAACTTACATGTTTGGAAATATCCTCATACTCTAATATATATTTGAGATGCGAAAGAAGGTCTTCCTGAATTTCTAAACAACACTATCTAAAAACAGAAATTAAAAAATAATACAACAGGCATATATACAAAAAATTTAAATTTCTATTAACATCTATATGAAGTCAAAAACTTATTTGCTATTATCTTATCAAGCATACCTTAAGATGTATGATTTTTTAAAGCAAAATGTAATTATTCGAAAATGTACTGTTTATTCAAAATGAATGCTTTTCTATAAAAACATTATAGGTACACTGTACACGTGTGATTATCCACCAATACCAATTATGGGACCAACAGTGTAGTAGATGATCAGACTTACTAAAATTACATGTCTGTATAAGAATAATTAAAAGTTTTTATTATTATTATTATTATTATTTGCTGTGTATTTTTGTATAGGGGAGAGTGGAGTACAGTAGACAACCCCTTATGTTTTATTTATTTTTAAATTTTTAGAGTTTGTTTTACTGCTATTATTTCTTTTAGGCTTAGAAATTTGTCAGTCTGTAAATAAAAATCACAAAAAAGCAGATTTTGTTAAACAGTTGCGAAAAATGCAAATTAACAAAGCTTCACAAAAGCACAAATTTTGCCAAAGAATTGTATATGTAATAGATTAGACATAGTAAGATTATTTTCAAGATGTAATAATATTACTTGACTTTATACGGGAGTGTAAATTTTGTTTTAAAGTGCTAAAAAATAAGCATAGTAACTAGTGCAGAAAAAAAATATGAATGTTATGAACGAAGGAGAGAAAAGAAGTCAATCAAGATTTTTCCATGCCTGATCATTGAAATGTGCAATTTTTTCATGGTTGAGCAATCATGGCGATTTGCACTTTATGAACTGATCAAATAAATTTGCGATTTTTACAAAAATGATCGGGAAAATATAAAGTTTTTCTGCACCCGATTGACAAAATTCATGTTTTTATAAAGTCGATCGACGAAATTCATGATTTCCTCGCTCATGATCAAGGAAATTTGCGATTTTTTTTCTGAGTTTGATCAACAAAATTTGCATTTTTTTTGGCACCTAATTATAGAAATTTGTGATTGTTCAGTATGCCATCGACAAATTTGCGATATTTCGGATTCTTAACTGATTGTGGGGTCACTCCATAGTAAATTACGTTACATTTTGAACTATTTTCAGTAATTTTAGTAATGTAACAATATATATATATATATATATATATATATATAGACATTGTTTGCTAATTAAAGTTATTCAAAGCCAAATTTATACTAAAATTACATAATTTTAATGTCATTTCTTAAATTTCGTTAGTTTTATTTACTACGGTAACTGCCATTACTGAAAAAGGAATATAAGTTATCATATATAAAGTGCAATTTTCATTAGAATTTTTTAGGTAATTTATCCAAATTGACCCTCACATAGGTTTCATTGTCAAATTATAAAACCCATTGTGGGTTTTTTCAAATTTTTGCAGGATTTTACAACTGTATCATTGCACAATTTAACTGATTTCTTATTTGAAATTAATGAAAGACATTATGTAAATTTAGCATATTTAACTTAAAGCAGGGTTGTTATGATTTTGCCCAACTTAAAAAAACAACTTTTTTTTTTTTTTTTTTTTTTTTTCAAAATTTCAACTTTAAATTGCCTAAGGTTAATTTCTTAAAATCGTTATTAAGATCTTAATAATGATATTAAGATATATTTCTTAATAGCAATACACCACTCGTAAAGTTTCTCTCTCACCACAAGAGGAAAAAATATCTTAATTCTCCCAATGAAAATTTTAAAAAGAAATAATTGTAATTTAATTTTTTATGTATCAAAAACACAAAAACAAACTTTTTCCCATAAAAAAATGACATATAATTTATTCTATGTTATGTTTTACAATTGAAACTCGTAACAAAATACCACATATATTGGGAATCCTAATTTATTGAAGTAGCTATGTAAGATTATTTAGTTTATTCTGTTAATTAGTTATTAAAAAAATACTAATTCTGATTTGGCATTAGTATTAATACAGTATTTTAATGATAATTTCATTCGCAAAATTATTACTGGTAATCAATTTTTGTAAAAGCAAAGTGTAATTTTGATCATCATGTATTTATATATTTTTGTAATTACTTCAAATTGTGTTTAGTAGTAGTAAGTACATTTTTTTTAAACATTCTGAACCTCCTTCGTTAACTCAAAAAATCCATTTACAGCTGGCTTAGTATATCAATGCAAGAAACTAGACATATCAGACACAAATCTACCTTTTAAATTAACTTGTTTTTTTAATCTATACATTTTGTTGATTTATTTTTAATGCAAAATTATACCCAGGTTTCACTGATACATGAACAGTTTAACTGTTATATATATGAAAATTAGAAATTTAAAGTGTTTAAAAAAATTCGATAAAACCCCAAAAAGCCCAGGTTTTTTCAGAAAAACCCGGGTTTTAGACAAGTGGGCCTAGTGGGTTGGGTTTTTTAAAAAAAACCCGGGTTTTTTCAAACCCTGCCGATTAACGAAATTTAAAATTTTTCCATTCATCATAGACAACATCAGCGATTTTTCCATTTCATATCAATCTATTGTGCGATTTTTTTCTCCTAAAGACACAATGTGCTTTTTTGTGACCAATCAACAAAATTTGCAATTTTTTCAAGCCTAATCGACAAAATTCACAATTTTGCCATGTTCGAAGAATGCTATTTTCAAATTTTTCCACTTCAGAATAATATTTTCAATTTTTTCCGCTCCAGAATAATATTTTCGATTTTTTTCACGCCTGATTGAGGAAATGAGAGATTTCTACGAAGTTGATTGAGAAACTTCGAGATTTGTACAAAGTCTATCGAGAAGCTTCGAGATTCGTAAGAAGTCTATCGAGAAGCTTCGAGATTCGTAAGAAGTCCATCGAGAAGCTTCGAGATTCGTAAGAAGTCTATCGAGAAGCTTCGAGATTCGTAAGAAGTCCATCGAGAAGCTTCGAGATTCGTAAGAAGTCCATCGAGAAGCTTCGAGATTCGTAAGAAGTCCATCGAGAAGCTTCGAGATTCGTAAGAAGTCCATCGAGAAGCTTCGAAATTCGTAAGAAGTCTATCGAGAAGCTTCGAGATTCGTAAGAAGTCTATCGAGAAGCTTCGAGATTCGTAAGAAGTCTATCGAGAAACTTCGAGATTCATACAAAGTCTATCGAGAAACTTCGAGATTCATACGAAGTCTATCGAGAAACTTCGAGATTCATACGAAGTCTATCGAGAAACTTCGAAATTTGTACGAAGTCTATCGAGAAACTTCGAAATTCGTACAAAGTCGATCAACAACATTCGAGATTTTTACGAAGTTGATCGACAAACATAGGTACAAGAAGTCTATCTGAGAAATCTTTTCTGAGTATTAGAAGTAACTAAATGAAAAGGGATTAGAAGATTTCTAAGCATGGGTTTGAAATTTTGCCAAGACTGAAAATATTTTGACACCGCACCCTCCCACTGATTGAGAACATAAGCACGTAACTCGTATTTTTTTCCATGACCATATGATGAAATTAGTGTCTTCCCCCAATCTTTCGACAAAATTTTCAACTTTTCTACACTATTTTGCTGAAATTTGTGATTTCTTTACGATTTTAAACCAAAACTTGCAATTTTCCACTGAAATTTGTGATTTTTCTACAGTTTTCAGCAGAAATCTGCGTTTTTTCAATGAAATCTAAGTATTTCATACGATCTTTTGATGAAATTCGCGTCCTTTTTCGCTATCCTTCGACAAAGATTTCATTTTCTCCGCTATCATTTGATAAAATTCGTGGGTTTTTTGCAATCATTTCACGGAAATCGCGCTTTTTCTCGATCTTTTGGCAAAGTTTGCACCTTTTCCCTAATCCTTCGTTTAAATTCACACCTTTATTGCGATCCTTTGACAAAAAGTGTACTTATTTTGTATTCTTTGACCGGAAATAGCGCCTTTTTTGTAATTATTTGACGGAAATAGTGTCTTTTTCACAATCCTTTAACAGAAATCGCATCTTTCCATGATGCTTTGGCAAAGTTCGCATTTTTTCACGATCCTTTAACAAAAATCACATTTTTATTGCAATCATTTGATGGAAATCTCCTCTTTTTCTCGATACATTGACAAAATTTGCGACTTTTCCATGATTCTTTTGTCAAAATTCATGTCTTTTCTACGATCCTTTGATTAAATTCACGCGATTTTGCATTTTTTTGCGATCCTTTGACAAAAATTACATCTACTCAGTATTCTTTGACTGGAAATAGCATCTTTTTCGCGATTTTTTGATGGAAATTGCGTCTTTTTCATGATTCTTCTACAGAAATAGCATCTTTTCTGTGATTCTTCGATGGAAATAGCATCTTTTCTGCAATTCTTCAACAGAAATAGCATCTTTCTAGAGATTCTTCGACGGAAATAGCATCTTTCTAGCGATTCTTCGACGGAAATAGCATCTTTTTGGGGATTCTTCGACGGAAATAGCAGCTTTCTCGCAATTGTTCGACAGAAATAGCATCTTTCTCGTGATTCTTCAACAGAAATAGCATCTTTCTCACGATTCTTTGACAGGAGTTGCGTTTTTTCTGCAACTTTTTGACAGAAAACTCTTTTTTTTTGCAATCCTTTGACAGAGACCGCGTCTATTTCGCATTCTCTGACTGAGATGATATCTGTTCCGCAATCTTTTAACAGGAATTGCGTTTTCTTCACAAGCTTTTGATAAAAATCGTGCCTTTTTTCACAATTCTTTGATGATATTAGAGTGTTTTTTGTCGTCTTTCGACAGAAATAGTGTGTTTTTTGCGATCCTTTGAACGAAATCGCGTTTTTTTTTTCGCAAGCTTTTGACGGCAAACGTGTCTTTTTTGCAGTCCTTTGACAGAAATAGCACTTTTTTCCGCGATCATTTCACGAAAATCATGTTTTTTTTCTGCGATCATTTGATGAAATGCGCGTGTTTTTCACTATCCATTTCCGTCCTAGGAGATTTTTCCATCTCGTTTCCGTCCTCAGGAATTTTTAAGAGACCGAATTCCGTCTCAGGACTGAAAAACTTGCACCTATGTTTCTAAGCCTTGCATTATGGCTAAAAAATTGATTTCTTACAATAAAAGAAAGTGATTAAATGTTCGTGACAGTAAAACTACTATTATTTAAGTATATAAAGTAGAATTTAGAATTAGCCAAAAATTTCTTCAAGACTGTAGGTCTTGCACCCATGTCGACAAAATTTGAGATTTTTCCACCAACCATTGACAATGTACGTTTTTTTCTGCACCCGATAAATGAAATTTGAGATTGTTAAATGACTGATGGAAACTGCATCCCCCCCCCTCGACAAATTGATGAAGTTGTGATTGTATGCTGCCAATGAACAAAATTTCCAACTTTACGGCACCTCATCAACAAAATTTGTAATTTTTACATGCACTGATCGATAAAATTTGTGATTTTTTCCGTGCCTGATCTACAAAACTTGCAATTTTTTCATGCCTGATCAACGATATTTCTTTTTTTTCTGCGTCAAACAACGTTCATGTTTTTTTTTTTTTTTTTTTTTTTTTTTTTTTTTTTTTTTGAGCGATAAATAGACAAATTATTTGTTTTTATTACAGCCGATGAAGAAAATATGCAATTTTTTGACGCATCATCAAGAAAGCTGACGATCATTGAAATGTGCAATTTTATGCATCTGATAGAAAAAATTTGCGATTTTTCCAAGCTTGATTGACAAAACTTGTGATTTTTCCGTGCCTGACCTTTGAAATTCGAAATTTTTTCTGCACCTCATTGGCAAAATTCATGATTTTTCTGTTTCTTATAAACAAAATTTGAGATTTTCCACACCTTATCAACCTAATTTAAATGATAATTTAAACTTCCATTTTTAATTCATATCGTAAAAAACAAAGTCCCATTAATCTGCCCCCTCCCCTAATCAAATGTGAAGGAAAATCATAAAAGAGGGAAGCATTTACATATTAAAATTATAGTTATAATATCTATGGATGGTGGCGGTGATAGGGGGATGCTAACGGCTGATCGTCACAAAGTATGCATTATTTTAATTAAGTAAAACTCAGACTTCTGACGAAATTTGCATTTTTTTTTAAGTATTTTGACAAAATGTGTTTTTCACGACCATTTGACAATAATCGCACTTTTTTCCATGGTCTTTTCAAAGAATTTGGCATTTATCCATGATCCTTTAGCAAAATTTTTACAGCCCTTTTACAGAAAATTTGCATATTTTCTGTGATTCTTCAACAAAATTTGCATATTTTCTGAAATCCATCGGTAAAAGTCTCATATTATCTGCAATTTTTCAGCAAAATTCGCATATTTTTTTCCCTGTCTTTAAACAGAATTCATTATTTTTCTACAATCTTAACTTGTCCCATATTTGTGAGGCAATTCCTGGTTATTGCTTAATAATATAATTTTATTATATTTATATATGATATTTTATCTATTATAAGTGTACACCCTAAAAACTATTGTCTTACAACTTTTTATAATCGCAAGTTTAAAGCCTCCTTAAAAATATAATTGTAAATGCAAAAACGGTAAGTGCTCTAACGGTAAGATAAGACACACCCTATGACAGAAGAATTAAGTAGAAAAACTCTCTTATTGCAAAATGCTGAAATCATGCATAAACATATATATAGGCAATACAAACATTACATTTTATGCCGAGTGTTAAAGACCCATATTAAAGTTTATGTAAAATTTCTTGAAAAAGGATCCAGAAACTTCAGTCATAAAATCGAAAAAATAAACATTTAACCAATAAAATTTGTAAGGATTAATCCATTTACAGTGGATAAAAAAGTAATAAATACTGCTAATAAATGCTACAAAAATTCTTTGGCTAGTTCATGCTTTGTAAACTATACAAGTCTTTTGTATATGAAATAATTTTGTATCTATACCAAAACAAATTATGGTTTATTATTAAACAATTATGATATGAATAAAACTTACAAGATTGATTATATTTACTTTAATACTCAGTCTTAAAAAAGTAACTATCAATATACATTCTTTACGTCAAAAAGGACTCTGACCAATAATTACCAAAGAAAGACAGAGAATTACCCCGTTTCCAGACCAATTCTTGGTCACTTAAAAGTTATTTCAAATTTCAATTATGTGCATATATATATTTAATAAAGATTTTTTATTATATAACCATCATGGGGGGGGGGTTAATTAAGAACAATACCTTTAATAGCTTTCATAATAATTGGATGCTGATTTTTGATCAGGAATTACCCCAGGTGACCAGGGCCGTAACTATAAACTTGGAGGCCCCAGGTGCAGTTTTTTCCCCGCATACCGCTGTTTAAATATACGCAGTATGATAAACCAAAAAATGGCTTAAAAACATAGAATTGGGCAGGTACTTGGTGCCGACGAAATTTTTGTCGATCCCACTAAAACTAGCATAAGGGAGAAAATACAGACTTCTGATTGGTTGAATACTTTGAAGAGTGTTTTGCTTAGGTTCAGTGGCGTAGCTAGGGTGGGTGACACCCGGGGCGGACGTAAATGGTGTCACCCCCCCCACACACACACACCACCACCACCACCAACATAAACGTGAGCAGGAAGAAGAGAATTATTTTTATATTTCAGATAGTATAGTAAAAATTTATCTGCCATACATAAGCATACCCTGATTGTATTCATGTTTAAAACCAGATTACGACAAAATTGATATATTTTTACATTTGAGGATCCATGAATCCGTTTTTGCTATTTAAAACTTATTGCATATATATATGTGCGTGATTAGAATTTCAAAACTTTGGCAATATTGTATTAGCTCTCTCACACACACATACACACAAATTACATTGAGACATTATCGAAAAAACACCAAAAACAAAGTTTGGGACCACTTGGTTTGGAATCTTTAAAAAAAAGAAGAAATCAACATACATTCATATAGATGGGGGAAATGGATTCAGGGAGCATCAAAATGTTAATTATACCAATACCAATATCCAGAGTTCTATAATCAGGGTTGATATAGAGTCGGGAAGAAAAAAAATCCAAGGAGTCCAAAAAATTGTGAGGAATTACCACATTTGTTGTTATTTATGTGACATGCATTTGCACAGCCCCAATTCCGCAGAGATTCGGCAAGTTAGACTCCGCGAGAGAGGGGAGTTATCCGCGATCTTCAGACGAAATCTGCGCTTTCCCGTGATCTTAAAATGAAATAAGCGATTTATCTGCGATATTTTAGTAAAATTGGCAATTTATTGCGATCTTTGGTTGAAATCGGCGATTTTTATGCGATCTTTTGACGAAAATCGCCGTTTTCCCTTTTTTTTTATGAAATCGACATTTTTTCGACGATTTTTAGACAAAATTTGCATTTTTACAGGATTTTTTCTTGAAAACGACGTTTTATCTCCGCGATCTTTTGACGAAATCGGCGTTTTTTCCGAGATCTTTTGATGAAATCGGCATTTTTTTTAATCATCTTTAGACAAAATATTTGCAAGCGATCCGTTATCAAAAACAGCGTTTTATCCCGCGATCTTTTAACGAAATCGGCGTTATACCCACAATCTTTAGACGAAATCAACGTTTTCCCGCGGTCTTCAGATGAAATTAGTGTTTTATCTGCGATATTTGGTGAAATCGATGTTTTAACCCCGATCCGCACAAGAATTTGGCGTTTTTTAGCGATCTTTTGAAAAATTTCGTTGACAAAAACATTGACGAAATCGTCGTTTTCCCAAGAAATATTGATGAAATGTGTGCTTTTTCGGCGATCCTTTCCAAAATTTGCATTTCTCAGCGATTGTTTTTTCCGCGCGCAAAACCATACAAGTTGGGAACTATGCGGAATTGATAACCCAATTTCAAATTTTCGGCAGAGAATGCCTTAAATTTTCGGACGAGAATCACCCCTAAATGCACCGTTATCAGCAAAAAAGAGGATGATGAAGAAGAAATTATGTATATATTATGATGTATTATGAAGAAGAAATGTATTATGAAGAAGAAATCAAAGTCTAGCTGTGAAGGAATCAAACAGTGTGATCACTTTTTGAAATTAGAAGCTTAGAGGTGTGTCTGGATTATTCTTTTCACTTTTCTTTCCCTTATGGCCGTGAAAAGTAAATAAGGCTATTAGTATGATCCCAACCAATCACTACTGTGCTTCTGACGTGCATAAAAGGCTTACCGTGCATTTTACAATCGCATTTTTTTTTCGGGGAGCAATATTGCTCGCGTTCAAAACCGCAATACGATTTAAGGAGTTTCTAAGGAGTGTTTTGTTCATCTAAGTAGTTCTAAGTACTACTTGGGAACGTTTTCATTTCTAAGTGGTTTCTAAGGAGTCCAAGGAGTCTGTACGAACCCTGTATAATATAGACGCACGCGTGCACGCCATGTGCAGAAAAAAATTATGAACTTTGCAGAAAATTTTAGGAACGAAACAATTTTTATTTTTTAAACTTTTTTAGCGTCAAAAAATTAAAAATATTCTGCCAATTTTATGTACGATTTATTTGCTATTAGCGTCCAATTAACAGCAAAGTCGAAAATTAAAGTCATTTCATGCTGAAAACTTTAAAATTCCTCAATCCGGTATATCGAACACCAAAAATCGTGAATTTCATACATCGCCGTAAAAAATCAATTTTGTCAATCGTTTTCAGGAAAAACGCTCCAATTTCGTCAAATTATCAAGGAAAAAACACGAACTTAATCAAAGTTCTGCGGATAAAGCGCAAAATATCGTTAAAAGACCACGAAAAAATGCAAATTTCATCAAAAGACGGGAAAAAAATTCGCCAAAAGATCGTGAGAAAAATGCGAATTTCTCCGAAAGACTTCGTAAAAATTGCGAATTTCAACAAAGATCACGTAAAAAAACATGCATTTCGACAAAGGACTGCATAAAAAACTATTATTTCGACAAAAGACTGCATAAAAACTCGTATTTTTTAAAAAAGATCACAAACAAAATACAAATTTAGACAAGAGATCAGTAACCTTATTTATACCCAGTTCTAAAAGTGATACTACTATCCTTAAGTAAAAAAACTATAGCCAAACTCAAAAAGTACAAATGGACAATAGATATTCACTTCAGGTATCCCATTAAAAAAAAATCATTTAAAACAAAGAGAGAAAATCGTAAAAAATACTCCAATAGGTTTAACATTGGTGTTCGAGTTACCACATAACTAGTGTAGGCTCTTAACTCGCTATAGTAATGTTGTCGATACACGTACATAAAAATACCGCTCCTAAGGGAAGGTGATAACATAAAGCTCTCTATGATTTATATGTAGAGCTGTTCTATATGTAGGGACCTATGTAAAAAAAAAAAAAATAATGTCGAAAAAATATGAAACATGGTAAATGTAATATTTCATCTCTCTAATGATCCCCTTTCTTAAAAAAAAATTCTAAGGAAAGAAACCAAAAATCTTATTACTGCTTGTAATAACAAAAGCGTATAAACAATGATTTTAAAGCAGAATATATTTTAACACATTAACGCCCGAATTATTTTCTTCGCTAAAATTTAAATTTTTTATTTCCCACCACTTTTAAAAGCACATTAACTTTTATCTAAATTTATCAAGGATTCTGTCTCGTGAAATAAGGTATACATTTTTCTTCCTCTTTACTGGTGGGAAAACCGCTTTCTTGCTGTTTTTGTAACCGTCCTCAAACGAGGACGCTGGGCGTTAATGGGTTAAACAGCTTTTTATACGTAAAAAATGTGTCTCGGGTGAAATCGATCCAAACCGAAATACACTCCATTGTTGACAGTTTTCTGCCGTAAAATTTATTGGATTGAAAATTGTAAGAAAGCTAAATATCTTTTTACTTTAGACAGATTCCCTTCAATCTTATACAGAAATAAAAAACTTAGAAACAGGATGCAGTGGAACATGAAAGGAACACAAAGTGAACATTCAGAGGACACACCCTGGAGTGCAGTATTGGGCAGACCTGCTCTAACGTATGTACAAATTCACGAATGACATGGCTTTCGAATATTTACATTTATAGAGAACATTCAAACACTTTTCTTTTTAAATTAAAATTTAATTTTTAAATATAAAATAAAGTTTTAATTACCTATTAACTGCTTGGACTTGGATCTCTCAATCTTAGAACAAAAAATTTAATTGATAAAACCCTATATTCTAACAATTATAACATTTCAAATAATAATAATACAAAATGTATAACATCTTTCAAATGAATACTTATCATACATGATTTTATAATGAACTAAATACTAAGAAAGGATAAAAAATGAAACAGAAGTGACGCTCTTCGGTGCCAGACAGTCTATGTATTTTTCGCGATGAAATGTCCTGTCATTGGATACATATCGAACATATTTAAAAGATTTTGATTGGATAATTTAAACAAAGAAACATTCAAGAACAAACTAGTTCCCTTTTTTATGAAATAAAAACTCATTTGCTTTTTAAGGCTTACAAAATTAATATTATTTTTAAATGTATACAGATAATATTTTTAATCATGTTCTAGCTATTCTAGTACACCATAATTTTTTTCTGTTAGTTTCACGTTGACGAAAGCGAACAGGATCTCCAAAATAAGAAGTGTTTTATAAACAATCAAAAACTTATTTGGGTTCAAAAATCTTCTAAATATTCTTGAATTCTCTTTTAATAAATTTTATTGTATACGTAGAATTATAGAATAAAGAAATATTGAATTCAAATTATTTACATACTATGTACAAAATATATAATATGTACAAAATATAAATGCTTTTACCTTGATAATTTCTGATCATCATACTAAAAACTGGAAAGATGATCCTATATGCATTTCTGCGTGCCTTTTCATAAAAATAACATAATTCTTCAATAAAACTTAAGACACGCACGACAAACAAAAAAATATAAACATTCTCGCCAAAAAAATTCTTTTTCATTAGACAAAGTTTGACCGATTATACCGATTGTCTCTAACTTCCATAATTCTGGAATCTTCATATCTTTTAAAGCTAAGCTCGTGATAAACATATTTCCATAATTTAGACAAGACTGTGATGTACTTTCTAAACGACCACAAAGTGTCCATCCAAACTTTGTCTCTATTGCTGTAAGACCGCTCTTTAACTGTTTTACTCGACCTGTAAGAAGTTGCCCGTAGTAATCGCTTCCAATCAAAATTTCAATTTTTGGACTTCCTGCTCCTAAATCTGAAATCCATAGTTTATTTTGTTTAAGCTCTTTAATTACTGATTCTTTCGGTATCCGAGGAATATTATTACAAATTATATCTTCATCCAAAAGTTCTAAGACTTCTTTCGTTTGTTTCTGTCTATCAGAAGAACTTAACTCAACTTGGAATTTATTGTGAGATTTAGCTTCTGTTTGCGTACCACCAAACAATGTGTGTACAATAGCTTCTGAAGAGATGGGATGTAAACCTAACTCTTCAGCTGTACCTTTTAAAATATAGCTCTTTTGCGACCCACAATCAAGTAACGCTCGTACTTTCTTTGTTATTCGACCTTTAATAACTATTTCCAAAGTCATAAGAGCTACTTCAGCAGAACACTGCTTATTTGCTATAGTGCTTTGAATTACTTCTGGGGTCTTAGATGTATTTTCTGGTTCTTTACACATTGAAATTTCCGGGCATAATAACTCGGTATGGGGTTTAGAACAAACGTGGCAACGAATAAAAACTTTGCAAACTTTAGCGTGGTGACCAAAACGAAGACATTTTAAACAGCAATTTTTATTCTTAATTTTAGCCTTCCGTTCATTAAAGGAAAGAGATCTAGCCCTAACACAGTCCTTGCTTTCATGAGATTTACTGCAAAATAAACAAAGGCGTTCTTTTGCGCTAAATAGCCCTGCTGCAGTAGGTATTTTACTTTCTGCTTTTCTTAACTTTTCTTTAGGTTTGTCTTTAGAGCCCAGCTCTATAAAACTCGATTTGGCTAATTTGAATCTTTCCTCGTTTGCAACTTCTTGTTTCAGAAATTCCATCAAACTTACTATATTTGCTTTTGTTGACAATGCATTATTATTACTAACAACGTTTGATGTAATTGAAATATTATATCGCTGCCATGCTTTTAATACATCTTCCGATAAGCTAGATTCTATCATGGGATAGAGCCATGCCGAATTGCTTTCTAAACTTAAACCCATTGATTCTAACGATCTTAAGTATGCCTCGACTTTTGTAAATAAATCTGATAAGGGAAGTTTATCTTTGCCATGCGCCTGTACATTAGCTACAACCAATTTCAGGAATTCTCTTACGTACACTTCTATTAGTAAATCTTTATTCCCAAAACGCTCTTGAAATGCCTCGACAGCTTTGGGGTAATTAACTGCGGTCATTGGATAGCTCTCTAACAAACGCCTGGCACTGGTTCCAGGTTCTACCGATTGGATAAGATACTGAAATTTGTCACTATTATCCAAATCTATGTCTTCATGAATTTTCTGAAACTGGGACCAAAATGAAAGATAATTTATTAACTGCGAATCGAATGGCTTAATATTTAATTTAGGTAATTTATAATGCTTTGATTTGGAATAACCGTAATCTGTGCTTTTTTCTCTATAATCTTCATTACGTTTATTTGTACCCAATGCTTCACTAACTTTACGCTTAATGGTAATAAATTGATCTGAATAACTTTCATTTTCCACTACTTCATTTTCAATAGCCTCTTCATCGCATTTATCATCATCTAACATGAGTTCAATTATAGCTTCATCAATAGATTTAATTTCATGAATCAAATTTTCTAATTTACTAAAATCGTCTGAAATTTTACCCTTATTTAATGACTCGCTGTTAATTTCTTCATTCAAAACATTTAAAGTTCTGGTAAATGACGAACGTAGCGGCGTACGCTTTTTCTTTAGCTTATTCATCATCGAAAAATTAAGTAGCACAGCTTATGAAAACACTATACGCTATAAAAACAATTCAATATCTCAACAGTATTATTCAAATGTCCGTGCTCGGGGCGCCAGCTTGTTTTGTAAACAATCAAAACTTATTTGGGTTCAAAAATCTTCTAAATATTCTTGAATTTTCTTTTAATAAATTTTATTGCATACGTAGAATAATAGCATGAAGAAATATTGAATTCAAATTATTTACATAATACGTGCAAATTGTATAATATGTACAAAATATAAATGCTTTTTACCTTGATAATTTCTGATCATCGTACTTAAACTGGAGAGATGATCATATATCCATTTATGCGTGCCTTTTCATAAAAATATCATAATTCTTCCATAAAACTTAAGACACGCACGACAAACAAAAAATATAAACATTCTCTCTAAAAAAATTCTTTTTCATTCCATCAAAAATTGATGCCAACTTTTTTATCTAAACTTTTAACTCATCTCAAAAGATAAAAAAATGTAAAAGTCAAGCAGACGAAAAAAACAGCTTCGCTGCCATAGCAACGAGTCACTTCTTATAAATAAAATAAATATCCGAGTAGCAATATTTGCAAACGATTTTCTGTGAATAAACTGATATATTAATTTATCAATTCCTAACAAGAAGATCACAACAATCAGAGATGTAGTGAAGGGTATACGGGGGTATACGCCGTATACCTTCTGTAATTTTTAAAGACACGTCTTATACCCTCTGTTACCCGAGAAAGCTAGTAGTATACACACGTTAGGGTATACCCTCTGTCTTCAGAATATACCCTCTGCTTAGAACGTATATCCTCTGTTATTTTTATGACTACACCCCTGACAACAATGACTCATCACTCATCGCAAATTCTACATAAGTCAATGCAGCGCGTATGTACAGGGACATGCGAAGAGAAAATTGCGCCCGGGACAAAGTTAGAAATTGGCACCCCCCCCCCCTCCTATTCCAACTTTTTCTAGTGACAGATCAAAAATGACGATGGTAGTATAAATTTGGCGCCCCTAAATTTCAAAGCCCGGGGCCGCGCTCTCTCCCCCCCCCCTTCGCTCTCTTCTCCATTTCTCACGGCTTTTTTCTCATGGCGTGTAAAAAAAAATCTTTTAAAGTTTGTCTTAGTTACCAACATATTGCGTAAATGGGTTTTTGCTCACTGTTGCAAATCTAATTTAGACGCCACATTTGGTGTACCATTTCATTTTCTCCAAGAAAAGAAAACTAAGTCTGTTGCGCCTAGTTTTGCACTAGAAAATTCATTTTACGTCAGAATTTTTTCCGAAATCTTGTAAGATTATGCATATTTTTTGCAAATAAAGACCGCTCGGGTGTCACCCCTTCGAGGGTGACACCCGGGGCGGACCGCCCAACCCCCGCCCCCCCCTTAGCTACGCCACTGCTTAGGTTCATTTTTGTTTATGTAACTTAATCATATGTTTCTGGGTACTTACGTACTAACGGCAGGTGAAGAATAAGAATAAGCAGAAGAATAATAAAGAACATTCTTGTTCGCACGTACACAAAAGATGCCGTCAAAAATGAGCAAACAACGAGGCAACAAGGAATCCAAAACATAACTACATGCACTTAAGAACAACAAAATTGCTCTTTATTTGCACATTAGCATAACTTCTGCTGCGGCGGCATTAATACATAAGTACCTGTTCCTGATTCTGCTTAAAAACCTTTTGAAAGATAAATGTTGATAATTTTTTTTTCGATTTTATATAAGAGAGATTTTTTAGATGCTTTTTGTATCATTCAAGTGATCAAAAACTCATATTTTCTTTCTTATACTAACTTCAGTGGGATCGGCAAACATGACATGACACATTCGACTCGACATTTTGCTGTCTGTTCTAGAGCTGCTTTAGCATGTGAAGTGTACGGAGTATATCGACAGACATGCAAAAACATATATTCTAGTGCTTTGATTTATCTAATTACTACTTTTAGCTAGGTGCTCGGCATTTTATAGGAAGTTAGACAAGAAACTAAAATCAATAATGTTTTTTAACCATCAGTTTGGGGGTCCCAAAGGCATGGAGGCCTCAGGGCAGTGCCCTGGCGATAGCTTCGACTTTGCAGGTGACCCTACACAGGTAAATCATTAAATCTGATAATTTATATTCATTCTAGTGGACAAGCAGCAGTAAATGTTAATATAAATATACATAATGATTTCATAAATGTATACATTAAAAAATTGTCTTTAACATGATTGGAAATTAGCAATGATAAACAAAATAAACAATTGATAACAGTTTTTGGCAATCATTTAACGGTTCAATTAATACAAGACCCTGCACTTTATCAAATTATTTAAACAAATGTGTTTTGCGTCTTCAAAATGAAGTCCCTGATTTTTTTTTTTTTTTTTTTTTCCCAAACATGCCAAAATGCAATTTTTGAAAATTATTGCAAGTCAAACTCAACAATAAACAAATATGGTGGTTAAGTTTAAAACTAAATTGATGTTTCAAAACAAAATTCCTTCGCAGTTTTGTACTCGTAATAATCTCAATAAAAGAGGCCCATTCAAAAAATTTCTTTCAATAAAACAGGCCTCTTCTTAAAGTTCCATTCGATAAAAATATACTTTCATTGATTATTTTTGTTAAAATGTTTAATATTTTAACAAATTAAACTTACCATAGAGAAAAACTTTAGCAGAAGGATTTAAAGAAGTAATTATTAATAAACATTTGTTGTTATTTTGAGAAACTGTATTTCATTTTTGGGGACAATGTTTTTCACACAAAAAAGAAGTATAAAGATATGATACATATCTAAAAATAACTTTTACTTTTTATAAAATGGGTCCTAAGAAAAAAAAACTTGTATCGATTGCTCATAAAGTTACGTAAATAATGTTTTAAGAAATGTTTGTCTGTTTACATTATGAAAACGTGTACTGATGTTTGCAAGTCACCTACAATATTTAAAATTTTTTACTCAGTTATAAATATTAAACAATTAGTGTATAAAGAATATTTAGTAAAGCACTTACCTTTTACATAAAAAAAAAATCCACAAGGAAACGACGAATTAAGATAGTTACGCTACGCTATGCAACACACAAACACATATCACAGCGGAAGACGCCATTATTCTGAATCAAGCCTCGTGGATGTTGCCACTCTTCTTTTTCATTACGACAAACTTGTACACGAATAATATGGCAGGACTTCGATACTAAATCAGTGTCGCGCTAGAAAATTATCAGATACATGGTATTAAGGGTGATACCGTAAAACACATACATAAGTGACATGTTTAACTACTGTCATGTATAGGATAATTGATAGATAACAGTATTTAACGCTTTTAAAGCACTAGGATTTTCTATCGTCTTTCTTTAATAATATTGGCACCACTTGTATGATATAACTTTTTTTTGTCATTAAAACATGCCGCAATGATGCTTGAAAATCGATGTACTTGACAAACATGATAATTCTGACATCCGATCGTAACTTTTTCGACAAATTTGTGTTTGCTGGGTCGACAAGCTATGACTTTCACGTAAAAAATTTCGCTTTTGAAATGGCCAGTTCAAGCGCACGACATGAATCCAGGAGAAAATCATTGAAAAGAAGTTAGCAAACGTGTGCGAAGCTATAAATATTTACACTCAGCCGAAATTTTCCTAAAAATTGCAAGAAAAAGAAAAAAAACGTATCATAGGCGATCTTTAACCGCTAATTGCATGAATTGTCACGTTGCTGCGCCGCAATACTTATTATTATAGGTATTCTGATAAAATGTTAATTGTAAATGTTGTTGATCACTGTAATTTTCTATTACAATACCAATTTTTTCCGTACTTGCAAAGGTGGCCGGAAACTTTTGAGAACATGTGTTTTCCCCTGCGCTTAATTTTGTCAATAAATTTATTGACATTTATATGTTATTCCATAAATACGTACCTAGCTATTATGTCAATAAAATGTATAAGTATCACTTTGAAATTCCTCTTCATATGGGTATACTTATAAATTAATTGAAATAGTTTTGCTGACCGGAAACTTGACCGCCACTGTATATGTTTTTTTTCAGCATATTTGAGTCGGACAGAAAAAGGATCTAGTTGTTTACAGTGGGGCAAGCAATATGTTTTGGAGAAATATCAATAGATTAATTAATGAATTTGTCGGGCCACTAAACAAATTTAACGGACCTGGCCAACAAAAATATTGAACGAGCCAGCCGTTCCGGATAGATAAAAAAAATTAGCAGGCCTACCGGCCCGATACAAAAATCTCAGCCTGGCCGATAGAATGCAACTTTCGCAAGAATATGTATAAATGTGACTCACGAGCCGATTATAGTTTGACAACATCAAAAAAGAAATGTAAAAAGTGTATTGCGTAGAGATCGGCATCGGACAGCTATATGGCGTCTGAGACCGGGTTCGATATATTTAGAAGACTTGTACTGGGCCAAGATCTGGCTTTCGCTTTTTTCTATACAGCCGAGATGGAACAAAACTAGATTTAATTTTTCTCGGAATGTGGGGGGCAAGGAATATGTTCTGTAAAAATATTAATAGCGATAATTAAGATATATTAACACGATCCTTGTAAGTACAACTTAAGGTTATTCTCAAATTCCCAGCTCAACAACGTGTAATTTGACACACTTTCTGACTCATTCTTCTTTATGAAAGGCATAAAATTGGCAGGCCTGATGATTGAAGTAATGTAGAATCGAATAGCGTTTTCCATTTTTCATAAATAACTTTTTGATTTATGAGCTATTCTAATCATTTGATTGCAAGTTTTCTGCTTTCCAATACTATTACGTCTTGAATTTTAATTCAAAATGACAATTTTGGCAGTATCTTCTTATGAATCTTTATTTGAATGTTGAAAAGTCTAAATGTCTAAGCTATTATTAATGCTGCTATTGAGTATTTTCTGGCTTGTGAGCAAATAGTAATTTAAAGTTTACTGTAAAATTATCCCATTAATACTTCATTTTTTTTTCACTGATTTCTTTGTACGAGCCGGACCTGCCCTTGAACTATAAAAATATAATCGGGCCGGCCTCGTGAAGAACTTTCAATACACAGATCCGGCCGTACTGAGCCCGTGCATATAAATCCACTCTATGTATACTTCTAGCATGTCCCACCGGAGGGAAAGGCTAAAAAGACGGTCACTACATGCGCGAAATTTATTCTGCAAGCCACGATTTTATTCATATTTCGACCAAAAATCATTTCGCGGGAATTTTTATTTCTCTTTTGATAATTTTCCCCCATGTTTTAAAACATTGTGAACTCTTTAACAAAAAAAATGCAAATTTCTATATTTTATTTAGTTCTGAATTTCTAAATTTAAGTTAAACCTTTTAAATTCTCAAAATAAATGCGAAAAATTATTTGATAGAATTTATTTATGTTTGTTAGTTTTATTAGGCTTACCTAAAGAAAAAGATTTTCTTACTTTTTGGGAGAAGAGTATAGGGGGGAAGCGCCAAATTGAAAATTTGCCACGGGGCGTAGTTTTTACTTCACTGGCACACCTCCCCCCCCAAAAAAATGTTTGGTCACGTTACGCCTATGGTTTTTGTCATTCCAATTTAGTATTTTTGAGTGTTGTTGATTGCACGATTCAGAAACACAGATACTCCGTTTGAGGGGGTTTATATCCATGGCATCCACTTGGCTATGCCACTGATTGCAATACTTAATTACAATATAAGTTATATAAAATGATACGGCATGTTTCAGCAATAAGCATTCACATTAGACTAAAAAAAATTCTGAAATTCGAAGAATTCTTTACTAAACACATTTACATATTAAAATTCCATACCAAAAATTTTATTTTCACTCTATTCTTTGCTAAATGTATCATCGTTTCTTTAGATGCTATAAAGTTACAGAATTTTCTCCTTAAATTTACTTCATATTTTATTTATAATGAGATACTTATTTTTACAATTTTGCTATTTATTTTATTTAAATTTAATCTTCATACTGTTAGGTAAAGTATCTAACATATCTTTGATTCCGCTAACTTGAGATAAGTGGGAGTGTACTGCAGTTTTTAATACTATGGTAGTAATTTTGTTAAAATTTATTGTTTTTAAATTTTCGTGATATGTATTCTTGTTTGTTTTTTAATAAAACGTGAAAAGTAATATTAATTTATTTTATTGCAGCTGTCATTAATCTAACACATCACACCAAACAAAATATCTTCAATGTGTGAAACAAATACAGCAATTTTTATATCAAAATTTTTTGAAAGAAGCAGTTTCAAACTCATAGCCAGAAAAACCTTTTATTTGTGAGTTATGCAAGAATTTATCCCAAAACAGTCTTTTTTGTGTGAAGTATGCAACAAAAAATTCTCTCAAAAGAGCCATTTAGGGAGCCATCTGTTAACTCATAGTGGTGAAAAACCATTTGTGTGTGATATATGCAACAAAAAATTCTCTGAAAAGAGTGCTTTAAGGAAGCATCAGTTTATTCATACTGGTGAGAAACCTTTTGAATGTGAAGTATGCAACAGGAAATTCTCTCACAGGGGCCATTTAAGCAGCCATCTGTTAACTCATACTGGTGAGAAACCGTTTGTTTGTGATATATGCAACAAGAAATTCTCTCTAAAGGGAGATTTAAGGAGGCATCTATTAATTCATACTGGTGAGAAACCTTTTGTTTGTGAGATATGCAACAAGAAATTCTTTCAAAAGGGCCATTTAAGCAGCCATCTGTTAACTCATACTGGTGAGAAACCGTTTGTATGTGATATATGCAACAAGAAATTCTCGCAAAAGAGCAGTTTTAACAGCCATCTGTTAACTAGTAGTGGTGAGAAACCATTTGTGTTTGATATATGCAACAAGAAATTCTCTCGAAAGGACCATTTAAGCAGCCATCTGTTAAATCATACTGATGAGAAACCTTTTGAATGTGAGGTGTGCAACAAGAAATTCTCGCAAAAGGGCAGTTTAAACAGCCATCTGTTAACTCATAGTGGTGAGAAACCGTTTGTGTGTGATATATGCAACAAGGAATTCTTTCGAAAGGGCCATTTAAGCAGCCATCTGTTAATTCATACTGGTGAGAAACCTTTTGTATGTGAGCTATGCAACAAAAAATTCTCTCAAAAAGGAAATTTAAGCAGGCATCTTTTAATTCATAGTGGTGAGAAACCGTTTGTTTGTGATACATGCAACAAGAAATTCTCTCTAAAGGAAGATTTAAGGAGGCATATGTTAATTCATACCGGTGAGAAACCTTTTGAATGTGAGGTATGCAAAAGGAAATTTACTCGGAAGTATGCTTTAATCAAACACATTTTAATTCATTCTGAAGAGAAATCTTTTGTGTGAGAGAGATGTGTCAAGATATTCTTTCAAAAGATTTCTTTAACGAAGAATCTATTAATTCATAGAGGCGAGAAACTTTTTATGTGCGATAAACAAAAATAAACTGCAAAAAAGCTATTTAAGTGTTGCATTATGTTCCTAAAATTTGTTAATTGCAGATAACTAATAGTAGCATTTTCCAGAAATAATTCTCTTCATTTATCACAATGCACAAAAAAAGAGTGACACACAAAAAATTTCCTATTAAACCAATAAATCAGCACATCAGGAACTATGCCATGAGGCATGGCAAGCACAATTTAATTTTTATTTATATTATCTGAAAAATATTACATATCTCTGTTTTTTTACACTTATAAGCTTTTTAGATTTCATAATGATTGATCGTATTTAAGTGAATAAAAATACTTTTTTTAAACCTGATTTCTCACAATAAAGCTCTTTGGTGATAAAATAGATTCTCTTATAATATTTAAGCTGAAAATAGTAGTTTTGTAAAGGGAATGGTTCCCTGACTTACTCATAATATTGAATTTAAAAATGTGCGTGTAAGTGTGTTTGATACATTAGTTCTTACTTTAAAAAAAGATGACTTTTGAAATATAAGTAAACATTGGTAAAATTGTTGCTTTTTCTCATCCGGATCATTTTAAAAGAAAGTATCCTAATTTAATTGACATTTCCTTACTGATAGCTTACGTAATCTTTTAAGTTCCTTAATTTCAAGATTGCCTTTTCTGATTTTTACTTCATAAAAAAACAGTCTCGTTTAAGTTTGATGTCGATCTGACTATGACTTAACTCTTTTAATTAATTACACAGATTGCCATGTGATTGATGTGAGATACTGAGTTTTACTATGCCTCATTTGTTAATCAAAATGAATTATGTACAGGCAATCAGGGTAACTTTACTCCTCATTTATGAATGTTGGTCCATTATGTCATGGTGGAACCTTCAGGAATTAGTTACAATGTGCTGCAAACACGCATTAGTGCATCTGTCTCTATTTTTGAGACCAAATTCTTTGCCTTTAACTCAAATGATGGAGCTAATTTCAATCTTTCTTTCCCTATCTTGGTCCTAATTAACCCTGGTTGACTGTAGCATTTGTAGTTTCTTCAGAAATACGCTCAGGTACTACTTGCTTATCCCGTCGACCAAAAAACTATCGCCAAACTACAAGATTATATGAAAATAATGGATGATTTTAATGACACTTTCACTTGACATTCACTACGAAACACGTATTTGTTATGTCGTCAAGTGATTTTTAAGTCAATTTTTAATTTCTGTTTTTTATTAGGTTTTACTAATTTATTTGTTCTTCCGTTATTAACATAAAAATTACATCAATTTATATAATTTGGCGAACAGTTTGGCAATTACTATAATTTGGCGAAATGGGTCGACAGAATAACTAAGAAGTACCGATGCTCAAAATAATTCCATGTTATAATATAGTCTATGTAGAAAATCGTTTGTGGTTTTACTTTTCATAATTTGAAGAAGTTATTGAATGAAACGAGTACGAATTTCTGAGGTTACCTGGACCATGTTTTCTGTAGAACAGGAAGTGCAAAGTATTTCTTATAGTTTACATTTCGTACAGTGTCGATGGTAAGAATTATCTTTTTCAAAAGCAAAAAAAGTTTAATTTTAGGGGAGCTTATAGTTTCAGCTTGGTGGAGAGGCCTACCGAGTGAGTTAAGCTCATCAAGCCCCACCTAAGGAGGACTTATATACGAGATTTAGTAATATTATTGAAAAACCCATTGTAACACTTTCTAATAAACTTGAGAAGTGTTTATGATTTCGGTTTGTCTGATCGTCTGTCCACGCTCTACTCAGATGTATATACTCAGATTGGCATGAAATTTTAGACGTTATTGACGATTATCCTAGCACGAACCGTATTGAAAATGGAGCTTCTATCATGATTACATATATTTACAGGGTCAGTCAAGAGTTTTCAGTTACATTAAAGCCTATTGGGAAAAATTGTTTTAAATGAATTTTAAAGTTGTTACACCTGGTCAAACATATTTAAATTTATATGCAACTGCATAGTTCACTAAAATATGTATTCTGTAAAATATGCTGCGAAAAGAATAGTTATTATTCATTTAGAGGGCTAGATAAAAGAATTTCATTATATAATAAAAAGGGGAAATGTTTGCGAATTATTTGAATTATGGTAAACGACTGGTGTATAAACAAATTTATATACGTCACTGAGGCTTAATACCAGTTATTTCAGGCATAATACGAAGTACATAGCATTTACAGAGATACACAAAAGATTTGAAATAGCATATTCTATCCAAATTACTGTACATTATGGATGAGGGCTATTGGATGGACTAAATGCATTTTAAATTATGATATGTACTTTTTGGTTTCACTAAATGTATGTACATTATATAGTGTGTACAAGTGCTAATAACTTACACAATTTAGATATACAGGGTTACACAAAGCGCTCGTAAATGTTACTGAATATGAGCGTAATTTACTTAAAGGTGGTTTTTAAAAAGATTATGCATAGCATGTTGAACTACATTCAGTTTACTAAGAAATATTTGTAGAATATAGATACGGTCAATCAAATAATTGGATACAGGGTCGAAAATGGATGATGATTTCTGGTAATGTGATTTAAATATTTTAAAGAGTATTTTTTTAAACTAAATTTTAGTAAAATACTTTCGAGTAATAAAGGTATTAGATAAACTACAGGGCTGAACATAAAATATTCAAATATATTTCGAAATATTAGTATAAATTGCCGAAATAAAAATTTCAACCAGCTATCCATTTTCTTGCGAAATTAAATTTCTTTATTATGTAACATATAAATCAAATACAGGATTGTTCAAAAGATTTACATTACATATTTACAACAATATTATACATTACAAGGATTACATATTTGGCTATAGACAGTAACACCTTATTTCCCTAGATAACGAAGTGATGTTAAGTATTACAGGAAGGGTTGGAAAATGTTTCATAATCTACGCTTAACGCATGACTTTTCTTGCTTGTTTTTTTATGTAGAAGTAAAGACGTTTAATGTTTGACTTTTCACCTTATGCCCGCATAAACCAAGTTGTTAAATTGCACGTCAAATGTAGCAAATGAGGCACGTACGTACTATAACAATGTTTTTCAAATATTCAGATTTTGGTGTAATAGTATATAGTACATCGGATATTTTACAGTGGCTGAAATTTTTATGTGTCCTTGTAATTACTGGTTTCTATTGTACAGGAAGTAACAAATAATAAACCTCAGCACCGTATATGAATTTCATAAAATGTGAAATAGTTTAATAGTATTAAGACGCCCTCAAAACAGTTTTTCCCCCTTTCTAATATTGTGTGACAGAATACTTTTGTGTGACCGTGTAAATTAATATCAAATATTCTTAGCACAACAGATTGTGCAGAATGTATTTTTAGTATATACTTCTTAGATACATATCAGTTTTATTATGTTCCAAAGAGTATAAGAACATTAAAGTTCCCTCGAAAATATTTTTTTTCCATTGATTGTGCAGTAATGGAATAATTTTGATTGTCACTGTCATTAAACTATGCATCCGATTTTCATGAAATTTGAAATTTCTCAACAAAATATTTCAACAATTATATGTTTAAAATTTTCAGGTGATTCGGTTGGATAGTTTTTGCTCTGTTATATTTGGACAAATGGAACTGAACGACGACTATAGGTGCTACTTGTTTATATAATTACGAACGCACCTAAAAAGGATTCATCTGAATTCTCTCTCTAAAATCCTTCATTTTTTTTAGCACACGAAGTTTAAAATCTTTCTTTTTAATTCATTAAAAAATATTTTAACAATGAATAATTTAAATGCTTCCCCTTGAGATTAATTCCATTTTTCTTTTTCCCGTCTAATAACAAACACACTTTGTTTAATCTTGATGATTCTTTATTTTTAAATTCATTTGTTTTCCGACTTATTTAATAAATAGATAATAATATTAAACTAATGAGCATATGTTTGTAACATTGTATATGTATGCATGTATCGGTTAAACAAATATCTTACCTAAAATTATCTCCTGTTGCAAAAATTTCTGTTTGTCTGTCTTCTGCCCTAGCCCTTTTCTTATATCATGAAGATATGTTTTGACTATCAACAAATTTCACAAAATTTAAAACTTTAAAAATTCTTTATCTTTTCTGCAACAAATAAATGATTTTAAATATTCTTTATTTTTTTCAACAAATAAATTAACAAATTATTATTAAAAAGCAGCCAAGAATAGACCTTGTAAACAGAATAAATAAACTGTAATTTCTTTTAAAAACTTAATACTGCAAATCATACTTCTAGAAAAAAGCACTTGATACACGAAAATAAATGTAAACAAACTTATTTGTATGGTACAGCGCCATCGATCTGTTAATAATAAAACATTATGATTTAAAAATATGTCTCCATAAAGAATAAATTTGAACAATGATTCTTTATTCAAACTTATGTGCAAGAAAATGAAATACTGGTGAAGATTTATAAAATTTATATTTAAAAATATATATAAATTGATTTAAAAAATGTTATAAATACTACTTTACTCTACAATATCATAGAAAGTTTTTTGAATAAACTAATCTTTTTATAAAGCTTACATTAAAACTAATTTCATTTCAATATATACCATAATTTCCGGCGTATAATCTGCGGATCAAACAAATCTTTTTGATCGCAGAATTATTATTTAGTGACAGAAAACAACTATTTACGGCGATCTGATAAGTTACATTTCTCTTTAGAAAAATTCTGGGTCTAAAAATTGTTGTTTGATCCGCGGATTATACGCAGGAAATTAAGGTATATATAATTAATTAGCAGGATATCAAACTACACTTAAAACTTTAACTACTTACTATGAACTTGACATGATTCAAGTTATTTGATTATTCAAATAAGTTCAATTTTCAATCAACAACTTTTTTTCCGTTCTTTTTAATAAAGAGCATTTATTTTAATTTATAAATTGTAATACTGGATAAGCGGGGAGAGTGGGGGAGGGATCCAACTACCCCTGGAGTAGGATGAAACTAAACAGGGAATAGACGATCATCAGCCTGTGTTACCATTTGTTCCAAATCTGAAAAAAAGTTTTTAATATGTACAGGGGTGTGTCCAGACTTTTCTCACAAAGTCCTGTTTTTGTGAACTTGTGATTTTTTTTCTTATATTTGTGAAAATTCTAATCAGAATTTTGCGAATTTTAAATTATCGATGAATTCAGGTTCTATTTTTCATAAGTAATATGTTCTTTGGTGAGTTCAACTGCTTGCTTGCAAGCCAGATTTTATTATTAAATGATTAAATTTGTGAAAAGTTCATTATTAAGGTGAAAAAAAATTCTGTGAAAGGTTTATTAAAGAGACAAATAATTTTGTGAAGGGTCCTTTTTTAAGATAAATTGTTTTGTGAAGGGTCCTTTAAAGCACCTACAATTTTCCTAAACATATCCCTGATGTAGATAAAAGTATTTTCTTATACATGATCATCATATGTAAACTTGGGTTAAACTTGTTGAATTGGAACTGTAAGTTTTGGTTTTATTGTTTTTCTCAAAATAACTTTCTTTGAAAAAGATCAACATCAATGAGACTTCCAGGATCATTGAAAGTCTTCAGCAGATGCATAATTAAATGTCACTCAAAGACAAATGAAAACATTACATAAAATAATATTATAAAAGAAAAACTACATGCAATTGAATAAAATATTCGAATTTATTATTTATAACATTATTTAATATATATATATATATATATATATATATATATATACAGTCGAGTCTCTATATAACGAAATCCATCGTTCCAGTAAAAAATTCGTTACATAGAGAAATTCGATGTATAGAAAATGATGTTAAAAATCGTCATTAATGAGTAAATTTTGAGCAAATATTATTTTTGATATTTCTAATTAAGGATTTGAAATGTTTAAATGTAAATATTAACATAACATTTTATTTCTTAATTATTTAAACAGTTAAAAAAAAGACATTTATTTGAAAGCTTAATGAAAATCAAATAAGGAAGACTTGCATTAATTTCAGACGAAGAAATCTGTAATTTTTCTTTGTTTTTATTTTAAAATTGTTACGCTCTCAAAAAAAAAAAAAAGACCTCAAATTTTAGCAAGGAATGAAAAATTGTAGTTAACATTTTTCTCCATTTGAAGGTCTCTCTTACGGCGCCTCTCATTGATTCCTCTCTTATATGTGTAACAATCTAATTGACTCTGTTTTGAGAAGGATGTTGAAAGATGTGTGGGAGGTGGGATGAATTCGTTGGATTTAAAGAACAAGGAGAGAAGTAATATAAAAAACTCAGCACTGAACGATAAATCAAAAATAAGTGATGGAAAATTGACTCCATATGATTTCGAAGCTTTTTTAAAACTGAATAAATTAAGACCAATTTATGAAAAAATTCGTTATATGGAGATAGATATTTCGCTATATAGAGACTGTTTTTAATGTAATCATGCGAAAAGGGAACCGTTCCTACAAAAAATTCATTATGTTGAGCAAT
Source organism: Maratus speculifer (assembly GCA_964019185.1). NCBI lineage: Eukaryota > Metazoa > Arthropoda > Arachnida > Araneae > Salticidae > Maratus > Maratus speculifer. The sequence continues at coordinate 359,960,720 of OZ025296.1, forward strand.
TCGATGTATGGAGTTTCGTTGTATAGAGACTCGACGGTATATATATATATATGTGTGTGTCTTAATATTGTTTAAAATATTTGTAATCAATACCTAAACTCCGGCCCCGACTGGCTAGGTCGGCGATCGCCAAGGGTCCCCAGTCCAAATTGGCCCCAGAGGTTCATTCCAAAATTGGAATATACGATTTTATAATTATCACTTACATAGCAAAAAAAATTGAGTATTTACCAGTATTTATATGCGTTTACAATAAATCTTAAGCAATTGGCTTTTCTTTTCGTGGTAACTTATATAATTTCGTCGTGTCATGTCATTGGACAGACGGAATAGGACTGCTGACTAATACATTGTCCTTTGTGCAGTGCTCATAGAGTCAGATTCAGAGTGCATTGCGACGCTCACTTGCCAATTTCGTAGAGTGTAGTTGTACCTATTGAAATGTCACAGTTGTGCTAACATGAAGCATGTGTACCAAGACAACGATATGAAGAGAAAAGAAAAAATGAGAAAATTTTTAAACGTTGAAAAATGTTTAAAAAGTTTTAATACTTGTTAACCCTTTGGGGACGAGCCACACGTATACGTGCCGCAAAAAGTCTTAAGAATCCTTGTTTATTACCACCGGTAAAATTATACAGTAAAATTTGCCTTAATCAAATCGGAACATTTTCTCGATTTAAGAAGGAAAAAAATTCTGTTTTTTATAACCGGTGACAAAACATTAAAAGTTTCGTAGAAGGCTCCCGTTGCGAAGGGGTTAGGTCTTTTCACTTCTCAGTCGCACTAGAGTATATTTTATTCAATGGTTAATTGGTGTAGTTTTGTTTATTAAAAAACAAGGGTTTGCGTACAGAGGGGATAGAGCATCAGGAGATTATACTTTTCTCGAACTAGTCATGTTGGATATGAATTATGAAGTGATTTTAAAAAATCATCTTGAAAATTATATTGAAGACAACCAAAAAGAGCAGAATAAAATAGCTAACAAAAAAGTCATAGGAAAGTTAATTAAAAGAACTATTGGACAGGGCTCTTTGATGAAATTTTTGTTGAAAATATTTATCAACAAGTTAGCAATATGTCTGTACAGGCCGGCATTTCCATGTCCGGGGGATCGTCTTGGCTCGTTTATACTTTCAGAGTTCAAGGCCATGGCCTACTCAAAAAATCAGTTGCAGGACGACTCAGTCCGACTCAATTTCCAGAAAGAAATCAGTTTTTTTAAACATACAATTAAGATCCTTTTAAAAACTACTACATGCACATTTATTATATACTTTATATTTTAAAACTATACTTCTAAACCACGATGTTTTCGCAACACTGAAAATACATAATAGTAACATTAATGATTACATAATATCCTAGATTTTTCAGCATTCAAATAAAGATTCATTATAATGTATTTAAAGTTTAAACAAGAAACGTTTAAAAACATGATTAACTTTTGTAGATGTACTATTAAAAAAAATTGTTAAAATGTTTCTTTGTCATTTATTAGAGCTTCTCTCAAATGCAAAGGAGTTAATTTCTGGCACATTTCTAAATTCATTTTTTTCGGATATGCATAAGTTGTACTGTTTTTTCTTATTCATAATCAATGTAATTAAAGAGAATTTTTGATTTTTTGATAAAGACGTTATATTTTTTAGAAATACTGCCAAAGTTAGCGTTCTGATTTGAGTTTTTGGAAGCGTTAGCATGGGAAGGGGGAAAACCTGCAGTCATATGGCAAAAATTTCTTACATTTTAATAATTTATTTATCAAAAATGGAAAAACTCTATTCCCAATTCCTTCAATAGTCAGGCCTATCAATTTTATGCATTTACATTTAAAACCTAGCAGAAAGTTTCGCGTTACTGAAAAGTGAATATAAAACCACCTTAAGTTATACTTCCGAAGGCTCCGTTAACAGAAGTTTATTATCGCTATTAATATTTTTACAAAACATAGTAATTACTGTATGCTTTCTGAGAACATTTAAGTCCAGTTCTGTCCCGATTCTACTACGTAGAAAAAAAAGTGCAAACCTGATCTCAGCCTTAGGTATGAGTCTGCTGAAAAAATTAAACCCTGCCTCTGACACCATATAACTGTTAGATGCTAATCTCTATGATGCACAAGTTGTATTTTTGTATGGATTCTGTCAAACTAGCATCGACTCGTGACGCACATTTATACTCATTCTCGCGGATGTCATATTCACTGAAAACGGATCATATTTTATCGTCTACGTTTAAGTTCTTATACTGGGTTAGTAGGCTCACAAAATGTTTTTATCTGCCCAACAGTCCTGCTAAACTTCTTAACCTGTCCGGCCGGGCTGGATACGGACCTTGGGTCAAACCCGGGCATCAAGTAATAGTTTCAATTCGGTGTAATATTATTTTAAAAGACCCTATGATAGCATAATGTTTAGCCATGCTAGTAGATAGTATTCAAGATGTAGATGTCACTTGTTAACATTTGCGTCAGCTATGTCCTTCAATGAAACATATGTAAAAGAGTTTTAGGAATAACATAAGTCTGATTCATGTTAGCTTTGCATACGAGCTTGTAAAATCAGAGTTAGCCAACTGTAGCATTGCATCAAATATTTTTGCTTGTTCATATGATAAAGCTACCAATATGAAATGTTATAGCAGTGTACAAGCTCCTTTCAATATGGAACATTATTTAAACTTGTTATATGGAAATTTACTGATTTTGGTTATTGCTGATTGAACAGTAACGTTGTTCAAAATAGAAAACTTATCAGGTTGAGTCTAAAGTTTTGACCCTTTTTTTATTTTAATGTTGACAACAAATATTTACAAAAATACAAAACATTAGTGAGGATAGTAATCACCATTAAGTTCGACAATCTTCTGCCAACGTTTTGGCAGTTTTTCAATGCCTTCCTTGAAAAACTCTGGGCTACGTGAGTCGAGAAAGAGGTCAACCTCTTTTTTGACCTCTTCTGAAGAATTGAAAATTTCACCACTAAGGTGCAGTTGCAGATGCGAAAACAGATAGTAGTCGGAAGGTGCCATGTCCGGCCTATATGGAGGATGTGGCATTAAGTCCCATTCCAGCTTGTATAAGTTCCAATTCGTCCACGCACTGACGTGTGGCCTGGCATTACCCTGGTGAAACATAACCACCTTGCGTCGGAACTCCTTACTTCGCTTTTCCCTAATTGCTGCGTCCACTTTATGCAGCATGCTGCTGTACGACTCACTGTCGATGGTCTGGCCACTTTTTAAGTACTCCTTGTAGATAATACCGCGACTATCCCAGAAAACACAGAGGAGGATTTTTTTATAGGTCAATGTGCGCCTGGTTACGGTCCTGACCGATACACCTGGTTCAGACCATCCTCCTTTTCGACTGGTGTTGTCTTAATAAACCCATTTTTCATCACACGTAACAATCCGGTTCAAAAAATCCCCCTTTCGGTGATATTCGAGCAAGTTTACACAGGTCCGTTTTCGTTTTTCTTTGTCATTTTGTGTCAGATCGTGCGGCACCCATCGATTGAATTTGTATGTCAAACCAATGTTTTTTTAATGCTCGAATTATGGTTGTTTGAGAAACATTGAAGTGAGATGCAAGTTCCTGTGATGTAGCATTTTGATCTTCATCGATGGATTTCCGGAATTCGGTCTCATCAATCACAGTAGGTCGACCAGCACGTGATTGATCTTCGATGTCGAAATTTTTAATCTTAAAATTTTGATACCATTGTTTGACTGTACTAAGTGATACAATATCCTCACCTAAACTTGCACACATGTTACGGTGACATTCTGTCACTCCGGTGTTGCTACAGAACTCGTAGTAGATGATGGTTCGAAGTTGGATACGTGATAGTTCCATTTTCGAGGCTTCGTGGATGCTACAGATGATAATTTTTCAAAACAATAAATACACAGTGTTGTAGCACGCGTCTTCTTCTTTCGAAACCAGAAAACCGTATGTAAAAATGTCACTTAACTTGCGAACGCCAGCTGTTTTAGTAGCACTATTCTGCGAAAGGGTCAAAACTTTAGACTCAAGGTAATATTTGAATTGGTGGAAGAAACTGTTTTTTTTTTTTTTTTTTTTTTTTTTTTTTTTTTTTTTTTTTTGAGCTTGTCTTATAAATGATGTTTGTAAAAGGGAAGGGAAATAAAAATAAAGCATACTGCACATAAAAAAGTTACAGGTTTCAAAAAAGTAGGAGCCACAAGGTGATGGAGCAAGCATCTCTCTCTCACTGATTACCAGAGAAAATGTAAATTACGAAAACTATTCAATTTTATAAATATTTTTATGTTTTAAAAAAATGTCAGTTTTAACTGCAAATCTAAATTCATGACAAGAAATGGTCCAGATTTGAAAATCTACATGTACATTGGTTTACTAGATTATTTTCTTCTTATATTTTCTATTTCAAATTATTTATAAAATAAAACCATTTTTTACAACCTGCAATTTGGTAGAGAAGATGCTTCAAAAAGTGAGTAAAAAAGGATTGACAAAGACGCTAGGCTCCATATTAAAACAAAATGTTGTACAAGCACAGTCAGCCGCAAATTAGAAGATAACAGTATCGATATAGAAGTAGAATTAGATTCGAAAGAAAACCGAATTTCAAAGAAAAAAATAACTAGTGAAAAATGAACAGAGGAATCTCCTGGAGTCTCAACTGCTCAAAATATAAATTGGTCCTTTTCAGTGTTTTATATTGTTCCAGGATAAGTATCGAAAAAATATTTTGTCCAAACAAATTTTTAGAAGAGTTTTTCTGGTTATATCAAAAAAAAATAATGGATTCGTAGTGCTTGATGGTTTTTTACTGAAATCTTTGTAAAATTTCTAAATTTTGTAAAACTGAAAGAAGTCAATTACTAATAGAATTGAACCAGTTTACAGGTCAGCATAAATGTTTTACAATGGCTAAAGAAGACGTATTGAAAGAACCTGAAGAGATATTTCAAATTTGACGATGTAGAATCTGAATTTGAAAGTAACGAAAAATTATAATTTGTTTCTCTTACCACAAACAATGTTTACAATGTTTATCATGCATCTTTTCTATTGTTTTAGAATTTTCTTAATCTGAAATGTTTGCCAACCTGTATGACACTTACGAGTTTTTACTAACCATACCTTGTATGTCACTTGCGAAAAAGTGCTTTCAAAATTTAAAATATTTAAAAATCGAATTAGATCTACACTGCTCAAAAAAATTTGAAGAGCACATGGTTTTAATAAAATTACACAAATACTAACACCAATAAGTAACGTGAAATATAACATCCATAAAGTAAAGCGTAATAGACCACAGAGGAACAAAATATCACATGCAGATAGATAAGTGCAGAAATCGAGATTTTATAGAAAAGTCTGTTTCAATTTCTCAGTTCTAAATTCTAATTACTCAGCTTGTACCGTGAGAAAAAATAACTTGAAACTCTCACAGCAGTATGATTTACCGGAATTCATGCCTCGACGTATGATCGGTACAGTTGAATCCGGGCAGCATATTTCAGATGTGTATATTGCTGGGACGATTACTGTTTCTAAACCAATAGGAGAGCGTCATTATCACGGTCAAGTACACGCCCACACAGTTTGATTGACAGGAACTCGTGGACATTTGACGGTGCTAATTATAACGATAATCTGTTGCGGATGAAAGTGAGCTGACAGGCTGAATGGTTAGAGCGTCGAGCTTGAAACCGGAGGATATGGGTTCGAGTCCATCGCGGGCCGAGATTCCGTTGGTGATTTTTTTTTTAAATTATTGGAGGCTGTCTTTTATTAATAAATAAGACATTTAAAAAAAATATTTCAAACCCTTTTAATATTCTAAATATCGTTCCAAAATGATTTATATATATACTAAACAAATGGGAAAAAAAGTATTTTGCGAAAATATCCGTATAAGCAAAATTCTTACTTTAATTTTTATTTATTTATTTATTTATTTCAGGATCAGAGGAAGTATAATTTCTAATTGAAGTAAATAAAATTCAGTCATTTTGAAAAAAAAAATTCTTTCATACCTTTAATTTTTAATTACCGAGTACAAATTCAAACAATCCGAGTACAAATAAATAATAAACACACACGATCAATTGTCCACGAGTTCCTGTCAATCAAACTGTGTGGGCGTGTACTTGACCGTGATAATGACGGTCTCCTATTGGTTTAGAAACAGTAATCGTCCCAGCAATATACACATCTGAAATATGCATCCGGGCAAACCCAAAGATGTGTAGTGGAAGCTGTCGAAATCGCAAGAAAGTGTCAATGCAAGGTAGGGGAATCTATTCCAAGACTCAGAGAATGTTAGACGTTGATCAAGGCAAGGTCGGTCATGCGCTATCACAAAAACTGCTAGCCGATATATCCAGTTAACAGATCATCGGGAGGGAAGAGGCAATGCTACCCAGCTGCAAACACAATTATTCTTTCGAAGACGAAGTGTGTCGGACCTTAATAGTCTTAAAAATACTTCATCTCTAAACTCGTCAGTTTGCATTCTGTTGTCTACAAGCAAATCAGCGGCCGAAAGATGATGAGTATTTGAACATCGAGATTGGGAGCAAAGGGGTAGAAGTCAAGTGCTGTTTACAGACGATTCCTAATTCTGTATGGATGTGCGATCCGAAGTATTTTGGTGTGGAGGGAATGTGATGCTTAACATAACCCCACATTCGTGAAGGATCATATTAAAGACGTAGTGGTTTGATGGTATGTTCTGGAACCAGCCTAAATGGACATACATGTCTCCATGTCATTCGGAGTGGCGGTTGCATGGCGCAGATCTATAGAGACGAGATACTGAGATCTCATGCCATATTTTACGCTGCAACAATTGCTGATCCCTTTTTTTTCATGGGAGATAATGCCAGATCGCCTACGGCGCATATTGTGGAGAACATGCTTAAAGTTGAAGAAATATAGAATATGAGTAGCCAATAAGCTTCCCTGACCTGAATCTAATCGAATATGTTTGAGAGACATTCTCACGACGCAATGGAGCGAGATTAAGGCCTTTTTTATTGTGTGAGACATGGAGACTTCCATTCTTGATGAGTGGAAAAATACTCTCCAAAGCCTTGTTTATAATGTCATCGAATCCATGAAAAACAGATGTGCGGCAATTTCATCTATTCGAGAGGATGACATGCTATATCAAATACTCTGCATCATTCTTAAACAGTATTTTTTGGTCATTTATATGTAGCAATATTGTTGCACTAAACCATCTTTTGATGTTCTATTAATCGTTTTAAGGAATTAATGCTCTCCTGTAATTTTTTTTGCCCTCTTTTCTGTTTTTTTAATGATACACATGTACTCTCTATTTTATGCTCATTCATGGTTGTCTTCTCTTCAGTTATTTGCCTACTCTCCTAATTTTTTTGAGCAGTGTGTACTTTACACCAAGACATTGTCTAATCTTCTTTTCATGAATGTAGAAATAGACATATTTTAAAACTTGCATAAAGATGTTATCATAGATTATAGAGCCAGGACCAATTAAAAACTAGTCAAAGTTATTTGGTTAGTAAAAAACTACTTACAATCACGTAACTTTTCTTAGTAATCTGTATCTGTATTAAGGTAATGTAGAGCTTTTTTTTCTTTTTTGTTGTAAAAATAACATAACAATTTGTAACAATTAAATCTAGATTATTGAGGATATTATTTCTTTCAATATGCTTTGTTTAGGGTGTTGCTATGTGAATTATTACCTCCATAAATTAGTATTTTTTTTCATTCATTAAAGAATGAATTTTTTGTTTACTTTGGTGGAAAGAGATATTGGATTATTAATTTAATTTTCAAAATATACATATGCTTCAATGTAACTCATATCTCAAATATTGTTTTTGAACGATCTCTATAAAAGTGTAACATTTATGCAGTTTTATCCGAAAAAATTATTGGATTAAAACTGGCAGCTTGCCATATGAAAAGCGAAGTGGTGATCCCGGCAAACAGTTGATGACAGCCAAATACTTTGCGCTTAATAATAATAATTTGTACAGTATTTGGCGACTTATCACCTGCGCCTGCTAACTTTAAAGTAGAAAATTGGATGCATGGGTGAAGTGGGTAGCCCGAAACTGCTGATGAGTCACATGACTTAGGCTTTTAATATACAGATGATTCTATTCTTGCTAAATTCCCCGGCAAGGGGCCCCTTTTCAGTCTCTTGCCGAGAGCCCCCAAAGAAGCCAGTGCGGGTCTGCGCGAGAAATTAATAATAGTGCTCACATGCAAATTCTGTCCTGTTTATTGTTCTCCGGTAAGAATAAATAAACAGTTCTGCCACTTAAATTATCGCTTTAACATTAAATTGCATAGGCCACCTTCACACACACACACACATCCTAAATTAAAAATCTCTAAAACTTTATTTTAAAACAATCTGCTTCTCTCAGGTAAGAATAAAGGAATAAACAGCATGAAAATTACCTTCCTTTCTCCCAAATTTTCACTTCTTTTTCTGTCCTTCCGCACAGAACACAGTTCAATATATTTAATGTTAATTTTCTGAAGTTCTGCCCTGTTTCATATTATGTAGTAAAGTAACTTATCTAAAATCATAATCGAGATTAAATTTTTTGTTTTACATTTTCTCAATAAACAAGAAAGAGAGAATTTCTAAGAATATGTGAAAAAAAAACAATGATTTTGAAATTTTTTGCAGTTTTATCATTCTTGCATCTGAATCACATATACAGGATTACAATAAAAAAATCATTCACATTCAAAACCTGATTTATTCAAAAGTAACAAACTTAGAAATAAGGTTGATATATGAAAATAACCGCATAATATCCAAGTTTTATGCTCACTCAACGATTGTTTTATGTGTGCCCCTGGGACACATGTCTAGGCAGTAGGTAGTTCAATCCAGTCCACTTGATACAAGGCAGTTATTTTTGTATTGCCTAAAAGGTTGTCTAAAAGGATGTTGCACTGGTATGACAGACGGAAGTTTTGCATCTTCTAAGATGCAGAAACACTTTTCTTGCTTTACCTCCATTTCGAAGGAGATTAGTGCTGTCACGTCATCTGGTTTACACATTCGATCTAGTGCTTTCACACTACCTGGTGTACAAGCTTGGATATTTTGTGGTTATTTCCTTATATCAATCATACTTGTAAGAATAATACTTTTGAATAAATAGGATTTTGTAAGTTTCTCTTGTATTAAATCTGTATACTTTAGATTTAAAAAAAAAGTCCCAAACCTCTTTACAGAATATATTATCAAGGGTGAGAGTAGTCAAATAAAATAAGATTAAAAACTTTTTGCCCCCCGCCCTCCTTAAACTCATGCCTAGAAATTAGGCGATTTTCCTATGGATGGAGAATGAAAATTGAATGGGAATGTTAGATCATATTTATTTATTGTTGATACAAACTATAAAAGTCTTTAAAAATAATTTTAAAGTTTGTACGTGGGAGAAACAGAATTTTTTTGGTTGGATGGAATAGGTAATTTAAATGATCCTTTTACTATTTTAACAAGATAGTTACAAATAAAGTAAAGAAAAAAACGATTTAAAACCATGTTTACTGAGAGAGGGAGAAAAAAGGACTTTTGGGAGGAGGTTAGGGAGGGAACATAGATTATTGATTAAATATCGTTACAAAAAATTCACAAATAGAGCAGGAAAAAATTATTTAAAATTTTATGAAATTTCATGATTGAAGATGATATGAGGGAAGGGCAAAAGGAGCCAATAGACAGCAGCAATTTATGCAATAAGATGTACTTTTTGATAAGATATTTATTTAATTGTTACATACATATAATACATTGTTACAAATATATGTTTATTTATTTCATATTACTATTTTTTAATTAAATAAATCAGAAAACAAATGAATTTAAAGATAAAGAGTTTTAATGATTAAACAAAGTGTGTTTGTTATTAGACGGGACAAGGAAGTTGGGAGAAATTTAAAGTCAAAGTATTTAGTTCATAGATTTATTATTGATAAAATATTTTTTAACGAATACAAAAGAAAGATTTTAAATTTTGTGGCTAAAGAAAGAGGATTTTTAAGGGGATAATCCAAACGATTCCTTATTTTACAGGCATTGAGTAAAAAGACGAAGATTTTTATCCCTGTATTAACCTTCTTTCCTTCAACATTAAAGTTAAAAATAGGTTTTTTCATTTATTTTTCTAAATCTCGATTAAATGTTCCTATTCAAAATTAAACTTTTTTTTTTGCTTTTGAAAAAAAGATGGCTTACAATCGACACTATACGAAATGTAAACAAATAACAAATACTTTGCAAACCATGTTCTACAGAAAACATGTTTCAGGAGACCTCAGAAATTTGTAATCGTTTCAATCAGTAACTTCTCCGAATAATGCAAAAAAAAAAAAAAAAAAAAAAAAAAACACAAATTGTCTTCCGCATATACCACATTATAACGTGAAATTCTGAACATCCTTCTGAACAAACTACAAATGCTACAGTCAATCAGGGTAACTTAGGACCAACAGAGAAAAAAAAGACTGAATCTGCTCCGTCACTTGAGTTAACAGCAAAGAATTTGGTCTCAAAAATATAAACAGATGCACTAGTGTGTGTTTGGCAACTCACTGGACATAATTCGTGAAGGTTCCACCACGGCAGAATGGATCAAAGTTTCGAAAAAATGGAGCAAATTTACCCTGATTTGGCGCAATGTTACCCTGATTGACTGTACATAATTCATTTTCAATAACAAATGAGGCACAGTAAACCTCAGTATCCCATTACATGGAAATCTGTGTAATTCCAAAGAGTTAAGTCATAGTCAGATGGGCGTGAGCTATACCGAAGGCATAAACATTTTTTAGGTATGATGAAAAATTCTAGAGATTGAATCAAGGCTAACGGGAAAGACAGGCCGCTGCAGTGCATCTCAGGTGTCATTTTTTACAAACCGGTAGAGTGACGTGACGCTCTTTTCGTAAACTTTCATTGGTGCATTCGAATATTACGTAACTTCAGCGGTCTGTAAAAAAAGATACGGAAAGTACAGCGGTAGCCTGCCTTTTTCGTTAGACTCGAACTGACATGACTGAGGTAAGCAAATACACTGCTCAAAACAATTAAAGGATATCGCAGTTTTAGGCAGATTTTGTACCTGGGAAACTTTTTAGCTGATTGATACATGGTCGACAGACATAGTAGGTTATATGAGAATAAATTACACATGTTTGGCAGAGAAAAATGCATTTTATTGCGCATTTGTGTACAAAAGGAAAAAAACACAATTTATGCAAATGAGAAAAAAGAATAAGAAAAGGTGTTTTCTTCAAAGAAAATAATTTTCAGTAGGGGGGATGGTTTCCACGGGCGGCCAGCAACGTTGAACATCTTTGAGGCATGGACTCAATGAGGCTATTAATGACGAGTTGGGGTATTCTGCCCCACTCTTCCAGAAGAGCTCTTTCCAGTTCTTGGAGAGTTTGTGGGGGTTGTTGGCGGCCAGAAACTCGTCTTCCTAGAGCGTCTCAAACGTGCTCGATTGGATTCATGTCTGGAGAACACGCTGGCCATTCCATTCGAGCGATTCCTTCCTCGAAAAGGAAATCATCCACCAGGTTTGCACGATGTGGCCTACAGTTATCGTCCATTAAAATGAAGTTTCTCCGATTGCTGCAGCGTAAGGGACTACAATAGGTCTGAGGATCTCATCCCTATATCGGCGACCAGTCAGAGCTTTATCTCGAATGATGTAGAGGTCAGTGCGCCCGTCAATGGAGATGCCACCATACACCAACACTCCTTCACCGCCAAATCTGACACTTTCGTGCACGAACGCAGGATTATTCCTACTGCCACGGTCCCTCCAGATGAAAATACGCCTATTATCCCGATGCACAGAAAAACGGGACTCGTCAGAAAACAGAATATTGCTCCATTCATTTCTCCTCCAGTTGACATGCTCGGTTGCCCACTCCCTGCGGTCGCGGCGATACATTGATGTTAATCTAACACATACCATCGGTCGGCGAGCATACAGACCTACAGCATGGAGTCGGTTTCGGACAGTCTGAGATGAAATCGTGGTGCCTGTAGCCGAGCGAAGGTGTTGTTGGAGAAGAGTAGCGTTCATGTTTCGGTGTCTCCGAGCTGTTAATGCTAAATACCGATCTTCATTGGGCGTTGTTGCCCGTCTACGACCTTGCCCTGGTCTTCGGCCTGCACATCCACTCTCCAAAAAACGGTTCCAGACCCTGGAAATGACACTTTGTGACACTCAAATGGCTTGCGCTACTTCGGCTGGAGTTTGGCCCCCTTCTAACCTACCAACAATTCTCCAAGCTTCTGAATCTGTCAAATGACTTCGCTGAGACATCGTACTCATCGAAACAAAGCTATCACTGAATGTCAATCATCCTTGTCTTCATTCTCTTTTATCCAGTTGAAAGTCAAATTTCATTCGCTGCCGCTGAAGCGACGTTTTTGACGTCGAACTCAAAATTTGCATACTCCACAGTTTGAAAACCAGAAAAATTTGCATTTGTGATTCTCTTCTTCTATTTTCGGCAAAAAAATTTCGTTTATATCTTTATTTTATATAAAACTTCAAATATCCTTTAATTGTTTTGAGCAGTGTATTTCATTCGTTTTTTCAAATATTTATCAACATTTAAAAATCACATAAGGCTGTTATTCCCTTACAATCAATCAATGAAAACAATCAGATTAAGTGACTTTGAAATGAAGAAACTTAAAAGATTACAACAGGTATCAGTAATGACATGACAATTAACTTAGGTTACTTTCATTTAATATAAACCTGATGAGAAAAGCATAGCTTTAAAACACTTTTACCAATCTTAACTTACATTTCAAATGTCATCACACTGTTCCTAACTTTTAAAACAACAACCAGTGTATAAAAACCCTTAACCACATTTTTTTTAAATACGGGTAAGTCAGGGAGCCATACCCTTTTCGAAACGAATAGTTTCTGCTTAAATATTGATAAGAAAATTAATTTTACCATTAAATAAATGTATTGTAAGAAATAAGGTTTAAAAAAAGTATTTTTTAATTTAAATACTATCAATAATTATAAAATATTGCAGGCTTATAAGCAAAAAAATAGAGATTTTGCAATATTTTCAGATGATATAAAGCATCATAAAAAATAAAATTGTGTGTTTTCAAGAGCCCATGGTTATGGCTCCTGATCTGCTAATTTAATATTTTAAATAGTCAAATTTTTGTTGTTCACTGTTTTTTTTTGTGCACTGTAATAAACGGAATTTATTTACTTCTGGAATATGCTACGATTAGTTAACTGTAATTAAAACATTTTAGAAGCAAATTATTCATTTAGATACAGCAAAGATACATTTTTTTAAATTTAATAATCTTTATATTTTATTAAATATTTCTAGTTAGTTATACATTAACAGATGCTTCCTTAAACAAATCTTTTGAAAAAAATCTTCTAACACATATCTCTCACACAGAATGTTTCTCTGCAATATGAATTACGCATTCTTTCGAGAAAATTTCTAGTTGCATATCAACACACACAAAAGACGTCTCACAATAATGAATTCACAGATGCTTGTTTAAATAGCACATTTGAGAGAATTCATAGTTTCATACCTCACATATCAAGTTTTTACCAGTATGATTTAAGACATGTCTAGTTAAGTCAGTCTTTTTAGTAAATTTCTTGCTGCATATTTGACACACAAATCGTTTCTCATCACTATGAGTAAGCAGATGGCTGCTTAAATGGCTTTTTTGAAAGAATTTCTTGTTGCATACCTCACATTTAAAAGGTTTCTCACAAGTATGACTTAACAAATGTATGCTTAAAATGATTAGAGAGAATTTCTTGTTGCATATATCACACACAAACGGTTTCTCATCACTATGAGTTAACAGATGGCTATTTAAACTGCCTTTTTGAGACATTTTCTTGTTGCATACCTCACATTCAAAAGGTTTGTCATCACTATGAGTAAACAGATGCCTGCTTAAATGGAACTTTCGAGAGAATTTCTTGTTGCAGATATCACACACGAACGATTTCTCATCACTGTGAGTTAACACATGGTTGCTTAAATGGCTCTTCTGAGAGAATTTCCTGTTGCATGCCTCACATTAAAAAAGTTTCTCACCAGTATGAGTTAACAGATGGCTGTTTAAATGTCCCTTTCGAGAGAATTTCTTGTTGCATATATCACACACAAATTGTTTCTCACTACTATGAGTTAACAGATGGCTGCTTAAATTGCCCTTTTGAGAGAATTTCTTGTTGCACACCTCACATTCAAAAGCTTTCTCACCAGTATGAGTTAACATATGGCTTTTTAAATCTCCCTTTCGAGAGCATTTCTTGTTGCATATATCACACACAAATGGTTTCTCACCACTATGAGTTAACAGATGGTTGCTTAAATAGCGCTTTTGAGAGAATTTCTTGTTGCATACCTCACATTCAAAATGTCTCTCACCAGTATGAGTTAACAGATGTCTGCTTAAAGGGCTTTTTAAAGAGAATTTCTTGTTGCATATATCACACACAAACGGTTTCTCACCATTATGAGTTAACAGATGGCTGCTTAAATGGCCCTTTTGAGAGAATTTCTCGTTGCATATATCACACACAAGCGGTTTCTCACCGCTATGACTTAAAAGATGGCTGCTTAAATGGCTCTTTTGAGAGAATTTCTTGTTGCATACCTCACATACAAAAGGTTTCTCACCTGTATGAATTAATAGATGGCTGATTAAATTGCCCTTTCGAGAGAATTCTTTGTTGCATACTTCACACAAAAAAGACCGTTTAGGCAGAAATTCGTCCATAGCTCACAAATAAAAGGTTTTCCAGGCTGTGAGTTTGAAGCTGCCTTTTTCAAAAAGTTCTGATAAGAAATATTTTGCTGCATTCGTTTTACGCATTGAAGATACTTGGAATATTGTTTTGTGTTAGATTAATATTTTTATGCATCTGCGATAAAATAAAATAAATAAATATCAGTTTTACATTTCATAAAATATAAATAAATAAACGTATCACGAAAATTTAAAATCGATGTAGAAAATAAATTGCAGTAAAATTACTACCATAGTATTAAATACTGCAGTAGACTCCCAATTATCTGAAGTTAGCGGAATCAAAGGTGTGTCAGATGCCTTTCCTAACAGTATAATGATTAAATTATAAATAAAATAAACAGCTACAATTTAAAAATAAATAACTTATAAATAAAATGTAAAGTGAATTTCAGGAGAAATTTCTATAACTGAATATCATCTAAAGAAATGATAATACATTTTACAAAGTACAGAAAGAAAATAATTTTTTGTGGCTATGGAATTTTAATATGCAAATGTGTATAGTAAGAAATTCTCCGGATTTCAGACCTTTTTTTAAATCTAATGTGAATGCTTTTTTTGAAACATTCTGCGTCATTTCATATAATTTACACTGCAATTAAGTAATGTAACCAGTGGCATAGCCAAGTGGAGGTCGTGGCAACCCCCCACCTAAAACAAATATGTGGGTTTCTGAATCATGCTTTCAACAACACCTCAAAACTACTAAGACGGAACGACAAAGAATGCATGGAAAATTCCAGTTTAGACAAGTGTTGAATGCTATAAATGTATATTTCAAATAATGCGTATTTCATATGGTATAATGCATATTTCAAAGTTACATCTTTTGTCAAGGCTATGAAGTTTTAAGTTTTCGGCAAATTTTCAACATGAACATGTTTAGTTTTGAATGTATCGTTAAAAACTATTATAGCATATTTTCTGTAGTGCCCTTGTGAAGAGTATATATGTATTATGATGAATTCTGCGAAGGTGACCTATCTTAAAAGGTAAAGAAAATAGGGATTACACGAAAATAACATTGTATATTTATAGCTCCTAAAAATTGAAACCTATCTAAAATGGAACATTTTGCCATTGTGTCTCGTTTTTGGTGAACTCGGAATCATTCCGTAAATGGAAACATTTGAGAATAAGTACGCAAGTATACACCTGCCAAGATGGAAAGGGGTTTTGATGACACCAACTTTTGTTGACAATCAGAATCGTCCATATAGAGGACGATTTAAAGCGAGGCCTGATGCAAGGATTTTGCGAGGCCCTTTCCTTTCACAATCTTAACATAATCTTATCTTTAATACTATCAATGAAAAAGATTTTTTTTCCACCTATGCAGTGTGAATCAGGGAGCCAGGGTTCGATCCATTAGCAATTACAAAGAAGTAGCGTTTGTTTGTGTGTTTGTAGGGTTAATTTAGAACTTCTGGACCATTTTCAAAAGTACTGGTTCCAAACTGATGGTGAAAGCCTCTCTTCCAACATAGGCTATATTTTTTGCCAAGACCACTATCTCTTCTTAGTTAAAACCATACATTTATACTATAGATTTTCTATTATACCTTCTTCTTTTTATTAAAAATATTTTGTGCCCAGATGGGAGGCCTCTCTTTGCGGCTCTTGGAGGCTCTACACCAGCCGCGTTTGTCGCACACCCCTAAGGACTGCTTTGCAGAGAGTTAAGGGAAAAAACAGTTTATTGACGATTCAAGCGCTCGAATATGGCATCTGGTAGAGATAAGATGTAACTTCTCCATTCAGGAAAACGCCGTGTAAGCTCATTGCATTACATGCGTTTTAAATTTGTTCAGAATAATTATTCTTTTTCACAATTTCAAATTTCCTGTGACATTTGCTTTCTGTCTTAAATGACGGTCAATATCATACAAATTTGAATATCTAAAACTTTTTAAAAAATTTATAATAACGAATTGTTTTAATGGGATTTTAACATTAGTTAAAGGGAAATTAAAGGGACAGTTATCCTGTATAGAAGGCTTCGAGCAGCGCCTCTATAGGCAGTTTTAGTTCCCAATAAAAATGCAATAGCGACCTACTGAATTTCAAGACTTTTATCTTTGTTTATTTTGCAATTTTATATCAAACACTATTATAACTTTATGTGCTGGCTGGAATTTATAAAAGAAGCTCTATTCTTGAACTAGTTATTTTTTAACTTTCATCGACACTATTTAAATACCTTAAGATAGGGGTGTACAGCTTTTCAAGTGAAGGGCCACTGTCTGGATGATCGAGAACCACATCAATAACAGGGAGAGAATACAATTTCGACGGAATGATCTGTGGCCTATCATCGGATAAAAAGTATGGTTTCGGATGAGAGTGAAAGTAACCTCTTTAAGTTCGCTTAACCAGTCAAAATATCCAATTCACTTGGCATTAGCAGTTTTTACGTTTGTAAATTGCAAGAATTATTTTCAAGATATAATAATATTCATTTACTTTATTCAGGAAAATAAAATTTTGTTTTATTAAAAGTGCTAAAAAACAAACATAAGAGAATGATGCCGAATAAAAAGTAAACTTTATGAACAAAGCAGAGAGAAGGCGCTGATTAACAAGACTTTTTCTGTACCTGAGCGACAAAGTTCCCTATTTCTCAGAAAACCGATCTATGAAATTTGCATCTTTTCCACACCTGATCGATCAAATTTGCACTTTTTTACAAAATTATCGACGAAATTGCCAATTTTTAAGTCAATGGAGAAAATTCACGATTTTTCTGTGCCTGATCTACAAAATTCATGTTCTTTACGAAGTCGATCGACGAAATTAGCGATTTTTATGAAGTCGATAAACAAAAATTCTAATTTTTACTAAGCCAATCGACAAAATCCGTGATTTTTACCAAGCCAATCGACAAAAATTACGATTTTTCCTCACATGATCGATGAAATTCGTGTTTTTTTCCGCGCTTGGTTGATGAAATTCTTGATTTATGAATGCCTGCTCAAAGAATTTCTCGATTTTTCCGTTCCGGGAGAAGAAATTATCGATTTCTTCAAACCCGATCAACAAATATATCGATTTTTATGAAGTCGATCGACGGAATTAGCGATTTTTTTACCTAATCGACAAAATTCGTGATCTTTATTCGTACGGTCGACAAAATTCACGATTTTTCCCCGTCTGATCGACGAAAATCGCGATGTTTTTCAAGCTTGATATACAAAATTCGCGATTTTTACGAAGCCCATCAGCGAAATTTACAATTTTTACGATGCAAATCATCAAAATTCGCAATGTTTAAAAAGCCGATGGACAAAATTTGCAATTTTTACAAAACTAATCGACATAATTCGCAATTTTTCTTCACATGATTGACGAAACTGGAAAATTTTCAGATCTTGATCAACAAAATTCACATTTTTTACGATGGCAATCCAAAAAATTCATGGTTTTTCCGCGCCTGATTATTAAACTTCGCGATTTTTATGATGCCTATTGAAAAACTCAGTGTTTCCGCGCCTCATCAACAAAATTCGCGAATTTTACGATGCCGATTGACGAATTCCGTGATTTTTATAAGGCTGATCGACAAAATTCATGATTTTTCCTCGCGTGATCGACAAAACTCGCCAATTTTCCGCGCCAGATCGATGATATTCGCAATTTTTACAAAGCCGATCGACGAAATGTGCGATTTTATTTGAGCATCATCGACGGAATTTGAAATTTTTCCGCTTATGATCCTCAAAAATTGCGATATTTCCGAGACTGACCAACGAATTTGCGATTTTTCAGAACCCGATCAATAAAATTCGCGATTTTTCTGTATTCGATCAACGGAATTTGCACTTTTTTCGCCTTTAATGTACGAAATACGTATTTTTCGCGCCCAGTCAACGAAATTAGCAATTTTTAAATAAGTCTGACGAAATCTTCATTTTTTACGCCGCAAAATAAAATTCGCGATTTTCTCTTAATAAACTGAGAAAACTCACGATTGTTTCGTAGTTGATCAACGAAGTTTCCAATTCAACCGCGTATCATCGCAAAGTTCATGATTTTACCGTGCCCTAAAAACGAAATTTGCAATTTTTTCTTCCCTCATTGACAGAATTCGCGATTTTTACCAGGATATGCGATAAAGCAGGAAAACATGCAATTTTCCCGCAGCCGATGAATTTAATTGGTAATTTTTACGTGCATCATCAACAAAACTGACGATTTTTTCTTGCCAGTTCAACGAAATATGCAATTTTTCTGTGCCTAATTAGCAAAATTTGCTTTTTTTCTCGAACTTCATGGACAAAATCGCGATTTTTCCATATCTGCTGAACGAATTTTCAGAGCGTCACCGACAAAACTCGCTATTTTTCACACTCGATCAATGAAATTCACGATATTTACGAGCCCGATCGACGAAATTGGCGTTTCTTAAGTGACTGACGAAATTTTATATTTTCCCGCGGTATATTGACTAAATTCAGAAATTTTTTCTGTGACCTGTGCAAAAAAATTGCAATTTTTTCCAATTGCAAATTGACGAAATTCGCGGGCCATACGTTAACCCATCGCGGGCCACAGGTTGTGTATCCTTACCTTAAGAAGTCAGAATAAAATTTAGTATCTTCTGTTCTTAAACAAGCTGATGTTTTTTCAGCGCAAAAAGAGTTTTCGTCAGACATTGTGCAAGAAATAAGAAATTGGCGCTTAAAAGTTTGTTAACCAACTCAAAAGAGCAAAATCCCTTGCTAAAAAAAAGTTTGACATATTATTTTTAATCATACATATTGCTTGTCAAGGTTGGCTATTCGATGTAGAGAGATCTCACGATAAATCTGAAGAATATTTCCGTAGATCAATTTTCTTTCTCGCTTGAATTCTTTTATTTCGAGTCTCATTGATATTTAGGGAAAGAGCTGAGGAATATTGGAAGGATTTGATGTTCAACTGGGTTTTTTACAAAATAATGGCAATTTTTGCCATTGAATTTTTCAACCGGAGACATTTTTAAATAAATTAATAGATTTTGAAGGACAGATTTTTTATTCATTTATTTAGCATTGTAATTTTTTTTTATTCATGAATGCAGTTAGGGAACTATGCAAAAATTCATAATTTTTGTGTGAATTCTAAATAATATGAAAAACATCGGAAACAGTTTTTCACACTGATTAGGAACAAATTTAAAGGGTGCCCCCCCCTCAAAGCACTGAAATGTCTCCCCAAATCATTCATGCTTATGAGTCGCTTAGGGGTGCTACCTCTCTCCGGAATTTCAAAGTGCTCTTTCCAGAGTTGCAAAAATCCCTCCCGCAGAAAAATGTCTCACAAGGAAGGTCACCATACTGGGCATACTCAAAAACTTTTGAAAAAATTACTAATTAAACTACTTATATATGTAATAAGGATCAGTCGAAATGAGTGGCGGTATCACAATAGAAATGATGTAAAAAAAAAATAAAAAAAAACTTTCGAATATTTGGCGTGAATATCACGCGATTTGGCGAGCAGCGCTTTTTCTCGCCAAAAGCAAACGATTTAATGCAACTGAAAACTTGAAATTTTTAGAAAACGTGTAAATAGTGTTCAATGAATTTAAAGATAAACAGTGAGAGAGTTTAATATATCATATACATATATATATACATATACAGGGTGTCCAGAATATAACATCCTGATTTCAAAATTAAATTTCTCAAAAACAAAGATCGATAGTAATATGCGGTAAACGGTTTTTTCATTAGGTAAGCTGTAAAAATCTTATACAGAAATTTCAAACAGTGAATATTTTGAAAAAATTGCTATCTGATTGCATAGAATGCTTTGATTTGACATTTTTCTTGTTTTAGATTGCCTGCAGAGAAATAATTTTTCAGCTTACAGTGCAATATTTTAAAGATTTTTCGAAGTAAATTTTTAGAATTTCGAAAATTCATAAAACTATGAAATATGGCACTTTAAGCCGAAAAACACATTCTCTGGCAACAATCTAAAGCAAGAAAAATGTCAATTCAAAGCATTATTTGCAATCAGAACACAATATTTTCAAAATATTTACCGTTCGAAACTTTTGTATAATATTTTAACAGCTTACCTGATAAACAAACCGTTTACTGCATAATTCTATTGATTTTTGTTTTTGAGAAATTTAATTTTGAAATAATAATATTTGAAATCATCCTGTATATGTGTCTTGTATTGCATATACCGTAAAGTACCGTTAATCCCCCCCCCCCAAACGAAATGAAAAATCGGACAATAGTTAGAGGGGGGCGCTTACACAGGATTTTTTCGCGATCGTTCAACAAAATTTACAGGAATGAATAATCATGAAATGAATGGTTCGTTGAATGAATTATGAATTTTGATACTTGAAAAAATTTGGGTTTTTTTTTTAAAAAAAACGTAAATTCTGTTGTAAAAACGCAGAATAAAGGAGAAATTAGTAAAGTGGGGAGGGGGCGTTTGATCGGGAAGGGCGGATTAATGGGATTTTACGGTATATATTGCTTGTTGCTAGTTTTTTATTTATCACTGAAAAAGTATTTTTATAAACAAAAAATTCATACTGAAAAAAAATTATTTTCATTCATTTAAGCATATTCAAAATTAAAAGCCAGATGTTTCCATAGCAACGAATTTGCTTTGACAAAACTCAATTGAACTTTGAGCTTGAAACAATTTTAATTAATTTAAACTATTGATTTCGTTTTAAATAACAAATTTTGATGGCTAAATTTCAATATATATGCATATAAATATCGATATAACAAAATTATACTTAAAACAATCTAAAACTGGCAAAATTAAAGTTATTTAAATTATATTTACTTAAACAAGTTCAACATGAAATTTTTTTGTCCTTAAAGCGTATTTGACATAAAAAGTATTTTTTAAACTGCATTAACCAACCCATCATAAATCGCCAAATAATGAAATTTTCATTATTTTTTTACGGACGCTGTATGGAGGTTCCGCCAAATATTTTTATAAAAGTATATATCCTCATGAGTACATGAACATTTTGTATTTTTTTTTCAGATTTTTCGAAGTATGCCCGTATGGAGACCTTTCTTCTCAGTCTTCTGAAATGACCACTGATTGGACGGACAGTTGTGCATGAGGGAGGTGATGATGATATTTTTAACAATGAGTTATCATGAATGCTTATTATTACCTCTGATAGTTTTTCATTTCATTTCAAAGCAACCAGTTTGAGAAAAAAAGAAAGAAATTGATTATTTTACTAGGAATTTTTCGCATTTGTATATCATTAACTCTTACGAACATCATCATTAAAGGTTACAGTGGACTCCCTCAAATCCACAAATCATTTAGGAATGTAAACAATGAAATATTCAGATCAGATAGAGGGACAAAATTTGACTTTTTTTTTAGTTTTATAGCAATTCCATTTGTATTTTAAATTTTAACTTTCTTTAATATTACTGATTTCATGTTTTTTCATGAAGGCAGAATAAATTGATTTCTAAAAATAAATTCAAGATAGTGCTGATATAATTGGTAGTCGCAATCTTCTTACCAAATACATTTGCAAGCTTATTTGGTTATTAAGTCTGGTTAAACCTGAAATAAAACTCCTTATTTTATGATTTTGATGTGAATCAGTAATGTACCTTTGTGAGACAAGTTTCATTAAATAATTTCGGAAAAATACATTTCACCTTTGTAATGAATGTTTAATCATACATCATTGATTATTAACTTGACCTTTGCTTTTAATATATTAGATACATTAAAATTATCTAAATTTTTATTGTTTTAGCTTATTACTTATTTTAATATTTTATTATATTGTAAGCATACACTATAGTTTCAATTGCATTACTAATTACATTGAAATTATTGTAAAAAAAATTGTATACAAAGCAATGACCAGAAATCTGCAAAATTCTAAAACCTGCACGACCTCTGGTCCCAAGCTGTCTGGATTTGAGGAAGTCTACTGTAATATCTTTAAAACAGCAAATAAATATAAATGCATTCTCTTTTGTTTAAAGATGATTCTGCAGAATTATTCTGAGTATCTTAATTATTTTAAAATAAGGTTTAAAAAATATTTTTCAGAAGTTTTCTACATATTTGGTTTGGCTGAGTAGTTTTAGGTTTGGTAGACTGAATAGAGTCAAAGTTCTATAATCCGCAGAAGTTGAGCCAAAGATTGTGTGGATTATGGCATATTGCGGATAATAGATTGTTATGGATTATGCGTCATTTTATTATTCCAAGACATCATTTTAATTTTTCAATCAGTATGATGTGAAAAGATATATATGAAATATAATTAATTTAATAGGCTATCACAAAAAATGCATTTTAAAAGTTATTTTATTAAAGAAATCGATATATGTGCATTTAAATAAAAATAATTACATATACATATATTCTGTAATACATTTTGTTTTTAACTTTCTATAAAATATAAGAGTTATATTGAAAAAAAATTCTGTTTTAGTGTGATTTTTTTTTTCAAAATTTTTATTATTTGCTCTAAAAATTCATTTTTGGACCACAAATTTGTAAATTTTTTAACTGTTTACCTTTGTAATGTAATGCAGATTATTGAAAATTGCTGATTATATGTGCAAGGATTATGGACCCTTGACTATAATTTGATATTCAGTAATATAACCGAATACCGAATAGATATCGAATATTAGAAGCAGCCCTATTGAAAATCTATGGGATTTAAAAAACATTGTTTAGGACAAATATTCTCCCCTAATTACAGAAAATCCCTCGTCTGTTATAAATTTCAGCAAAATCTGATTTCTGTATTTGATTTTTTTTTTTTTTTTGAGATATAATAATTAATCAGAGCCGAATGAAAAACATCACAAGCCTTTTTTTCTAAAGACTAGTACACATAGAACGCATAACATAGAAACACATAACATAACATAGAAATTTCCACAAAATCAAACTAACAACAATAATACTACCGAAAAATACCGTTAATCCGCCCTTCCCGATCAAACGCCCCCTCCCCACTTTATAAAGAATTTGAAATTTTCAAAAAATCCCGAGAAAGCGCCCTCCCTCCCGATTCTCAAAGGCGATTGAGAGCGAGATCAATCATTTGAAACGAACGAATCATGAATCTTAGATGAAATGCGCATTTTTTCAAGATTTTTTAATTGATTTCATGCTTGTTTTGGCTTTTTTTTTACTAATTTCTCCTTTTTTCGACAGAATTTACGTTTAAAAAAGAAAAAACCCAAATTTTTTCAAGTGTAAATATTTATGATTCATTCAACGATTCATTCATTTTATGATGATTCATTCCTGTAAATTTTGTTGAACGATCGCGAAAAAATCCCGTGTAAGCGCCCTCCCCTAACTATTGTACGATTTTTCTTTTCGTTTGGGGGGGCGGATTAACGGTATTTTACGGTATTGCCACTTATAATAATATAATTTACTATAAGATATTAAGTACAGTTAATGTGCGATTACATTCTCAAAAATTTTAACTTGTAGATTTATCTTCTGTACTAATGATAGCTTAGCATTTTGCTGAACTTTAGTACTTTTCTATACTTTAATATTTTTTTGACAAGTAAAATGTAGTACCAATATGACAGTAAAATTTATTTTCCAAAAAAATCCTTTGATTTTAAAATATATTTTTCAGAATATAAGGAAATTATATTCACAGCCATGAAATTTAAAATTTTATAAATTAAATATGTTTTGTTAAATGATAATTTTAAATGATAATTTAAAAATGATAATTTTAATAATGTAAAATTTACTTAAAAAAAAAAAAAATGATGCTCATCAAAAGGAAAGCATCTGTTTCAAATATTATGCAAAATTGTTTAAAAATTTAACACCTAAAAGTACTGGGCTTGATAGTTACTATTCGGTTTGTCAAATATTCAGTTTATCTGTGTGCCGAATATTTTAAATGATTGTAAATGTAAGCAAAAATTAAAGTCTGGACACTTAAAATTTTGTGCCATTAGATCTTCAACTCACAAGTTGCAGAATTTTTCAGAAGGAAAAGTGGCGACAAAATAAATAATAAAATAAGCTTACCATTAATTCATTTTAGTAAAGAGGAGGGTTTAGAAAATTGGTTTAAAAAATTAGCTATTATTAATATCAGAATACACTTATTTATTAGATGTTATCGCAGGAGTAAAGAGACGCTATCACAATGAATGAATCGCAGAAAATGAATGACTCGAAAGAATTCTTTCAAGTATAGTGAGCCATTGAATAAATATTTGCAACAGAAATGTTCAAAAACATTTATTTATAAAACAGAAATAGATAGCGTTAGTCAAAATCCGCAAATATGGCACTTAAACATGGTATTGGGTTTAATTTTTGACACAATTTGAATTTGAAAAACAGGAAAATTTATTGGTAAAGCTTGTTTTTGATAATGTCTGGTCTGATAACTAACATAATAAACAGTGACAAAAAAGTAATATTTTTACTGTCATTGCAACATTTTTATTAATAAATAGCAGTTTAATCATTAATTAATTAATTAAATGGGAGTTTCTCCATTTAACGAATGAATCCTTTTCAATAAATCATGATGTAAAAATCCGTGATTCATTTCTGCATTTGACGTCTTGTCCAATACCTTTTTTGTTTTATCAGGTAACATTTAAAGAATCAGATTCATTTTATTTTTGTTTTATTTGGCATCCTCCCACTAATTTAGCTAATGACGTCTTCCTGCCTCGCTTTTGGCACCGGGTAATATTTACCTTCCTAACTTGTTCCTAGTTACCCTGGGGATTAAAATTTAAATACTTGATTAATTTGTGTGATAGATAAAATTTTGTTATCCTTTTTTAACTTGTGTAATTTTGTACATAGAAATTTATTTTATTAATTGAAATTGCTTGCATCATTATGTTTATCTGTTTGCATCGTGTATTCTATTTCTATCATTTGCATTGTGTTACCCTATACTTGTCAATGATTCTGTGATTTAAAATAATTGAAATTTGAAAATTAAATTTACTTATATTATTGTACTGGTGAGCCCTTTCCCCCTCTCTTCCCTGGCGTGTCTCTAAAACTGAACTGCTCAAAGATCATCTATCGACAGCACATCATCTGCTCTTCACCACTGCAGCTGCCTGCGAGATGAACATTAGACTCTTTTTATCATCATGATGAAATCTGCTTAGATCGTCTTTGTTCGATGGAAGTAAACGTGAGCATCCCGGCCATGTAGGTATTCCAATACCAATCGCCTTTGAGCCTTTGAGTAAAGAATCAGTTTATTTATCCCACCCTCTTTACTAAAATAAGATTATGCTAAAATAATTTCTTTGATTACGCTTTTGCTAAAATTTCTTGAAACCGCGATTTGATCTTCTTTTTGTAGATAATTAGTAATTGCAAGCATTAAAAAAATGCTTTATTTATGGTAGGTTATTTTATGTATTTATTTGTAATAAGTTCGGCAAATATTTTTACAATTTAAATTTGAAAACAACAAATTGTTTTTTCTTTAAATTTAAAACAATATATTGTTTTTAGATTCTGATTATATTCTGACCATTTGAAAGTAAATTTTTTTAAAATATAATTCATGGCATATTGATATCCTATTTAAATTTCATCAAAATTCACCCAAAATATCAAAAGAATTTAACAAGCCAAGAATCTGGCATTCCAATATCTTCATGATATGAGATTGGTTGCCAATAGATGCTGTAATTGAACTAAATTTTTAAACTTTTTTTTTTTTTTTACATTTAGGAAAATGTTACCTGCTTGTGTATTCTCATGCTAGAAGTTACGAAGTCTACCTATTATGACACTACTTACAACATTTTATTTTATTTGTAATATCATATTCCATCTTATAGAGTTGCCACATTTAAGCAGCTGAAGTAGTATTTATTATGCTACAACAATCATTTAATAACTTATAGGTCTCTCTCTATCTCTTTCTTTTCTTCAATTGGAACAAACATATAAAAGTAATACATATTAAAATGTGTCTTGCTTCTATGTCATACTTCTTTCATTGCATTCATTAAGTCACATTTTTGTTCAAAAATGTATAATCCACTTGAATAAATTTGGAAAACTGCCACTTATGTGCATACTCACACTCTTTTGTCAACTGCGGCAAATGAAATATCTGCTACAGATGGATCATTTCGACTGTGTTTTGCCAAAATGGCCATTTTGTTTCTGCCTTCTGAAGCCAAATTGAATTTATTTGTGCCATTTTCTTTCTTGTCCAAAGAATTTTCTTTTTTCAATCTTCAACTTGTAAGAGTATCTGTCTCATCCCATCCAGTGACATAATTTTTACTGATAAACACATTTTAAACGTAATAACTAATTTATTTCAAAGTTTTTTTTTTCTTCTTTCAATGCTTACAACACAATAAATTTCAGTTAAAATGCAGTATTTGGAAACAAAATAACAGAATTCTTTTAAATATGAAAATGTAGTCAAGGATCCATAATCCACAATTTTCTATAATTTGCATTACTTTACAAATGTAAACAGTTAAGAAAGTTATAAATTCGTGATCCAAAAATTATTTTTTTAAACAAATAATAAAAAAATAGAAAAAAAAATCACAATAAAATATCTATTTTTTATTAAACACAACTCTTTTACCTTATTAACTGTGAAAAACAAACTGTATTACAGAACTTATGTAATTATTTTCATTAATTAATTTAAATGCGCTTATAATTTTTTGCATAAAATAACTTTATAAAGGAATTTTTTGAGATACCATATTAAGTTAATTATTATCGTTCAATTTTAAACTGATTATAGAATTAAAATGCTGTTCTAGGAATAATCAAATGATGTATAATCCATAATACTCTATAATCCGCAATATTCCATAATTTTCACAACCTTTGGCCCAAACTTGTGTGGATTATAGAATTTTGACTGTACAGTCAAGGATTGATGATCCATGCTCCACATTCTGCATGCCCCTTAGCAGAAAGTAAATATTGGGAATTTTGCCAAATTATCGATAAAAATTGCTACAATATTCGAGAAATGGTCAGGATGTTCATCAGTCGATTGCAGAAAAAAAAACTTAATTTTCATTATACAGTAGTCTTCCTCAGGTACACAACCCTAAAATCTATCTCTCTAAAACCTGCACATTGGTGCCAAAGGTTGTGTGGATTATGGAATATTGTGGATTATAAAGTATTATGTAATATAGTTGTTTTATTATTCCTAGCTAGCATTTTAATTCTATAATCAGTATAATATAAAAATGTAACTGTGAAATCTAATATGAATTAATTTAATAGGCTATCTCAAAAAATACCCTTGTTAAAGTTATTTTATTAGAAAAATTGATATGTGTGCTTTTAAGAATAATTATATACATTCCTTAATACAGTTTTTTTTTTATTGTTAATAAAATAAAAGAGTTATATTAGAAAAAATAGATGTTTTAATATATTTTTTTTTTCAATTTTTTCACTATTTATTTTTAAAAATCATTTTTGGATCACAAATTTGTTCATTTTCTTACCTGTTTACATTCATAAAGTAACGCAAATTATAGAAGATTAAATTATAGAATATACAGATCTTCTATAATTATTTTAATATTTTACTACATTATAATAATTCATTATAATTTTCATGCCTTATTAAATTCAAATTGCTGGGTAAAAAATGTAAACTAAGCAAAGACCAGAAATCTGCAAAATTCTAAGATCTGCACAAAAGCTGATCTCAAGCTGTGCAGCATTGAGGGAGTCGACTGTATTAAAATAATTAGGTAAAGTAGTAATGAACTAAAATGAAAAAAAAAAAGAAATTTTTTAAAATGATTAAATTGTTGAAAAAGCATGAGTTCATTAATATTACTGAGAATTACGTATTAAAATATATACAGAATGTTTTAAATTAAAAAAAGTTCTGTAATTTTGTCCTTGTATCTAAACTCAAAGTTTCATTCTTTATATTTGTGATGATGTGTGGATTTTAGGGTGACGGATTTGAGCTACTTATTAAATTTGACAACAATAAGTAAAAAAATGCATTTTTTTCAAAATGTGAAATAATCTTTAATGAAATAATATGAATAAAAATTGACAAGAAGAAACTTTCAAAAAAGTGCCATATTTAAATGTTTATGCATAGTTTTTTATTCTATAAAATTCTTTAAAAAAAAACTATTTTATGCCTTCAACATAAATAGTGCTTAAAATAATTCCGCTAAAGACTTTCTGTTTCAGTTTAATAATCAAAGATTTCTCTAAAAAACTACAGATTTTCATATCTTTATCTGCAATAATTTCCTTAATATAAATTATGAAAGATCTCCATCCACAATAAGTTTATTTATTATAGTGATAGCAGTAGGTAATCTCTCTCTCATTTTAAAAGAAAAAACTATTTAGTTATCGAAATTCAAATATAATTATATGCGTTTATAGACATGCATTTAATCATTTACAAATATTCTAGTTTTATTGTACTATATTTAGAGTTTTTAATGGTTTGATGTTCAGAGAATTGGTGCCAAATACAGCATTATTTACACTGTAATTTAAAAAAAAGTTGTGTTATACAAAGAATGAGCATATTTTTCGATCAATATTCTGAAGCTTTTAATATTATTTTTATGAAATTAGAAAATAATTTACAAAGAATTGTTCTTATAACGAAAATGAAAAAACAAACTAAAAGGATTCATAAAAATTATTTTCAACAAAATTATACCTGGCCATCCTTGTAAAATGTTAATGTTTCAGTGAATTTATGAAAGTTATCAGATAATAATAATAATAATAATTTGTGCTACTGAAGGTAAAAATGAGCCAAATCCAATAAGTCAGAAGCTACCAAAATATTGAAAGCAACATTTTTCAACATATTCTAATAATTATATTTGATATGAAATAATTTATTTTTATTTGCAATGCAAGAAAAATTAAAATTCAATGGATATAAGCTGAGTTTAAAAAAAACTGATAAAAATAATCTCAAATTAAATCAAAAAATCCTGTATTGTCTTATTTTTAAAAAAAAAAAAATCTAAAATTCTATACTTTCAACAAAAAATTTGTTCATTTATGTTATTTACCATAAGATGGCGTCAAAAGAATACATAAAATCTAAAGTACTCGATTGAAGTAAATTACTCAATAATCAAGTTAATTTCAGATAATGAATGATCGATAACTCAGTTAATCAATCTTAAAATTGTTCATCAGGAAACTTTCATCTCTATTCAAAATTATTTCTCTTCTAGATTCTAATGAAGATGCTGCTGTAATGTAGGATGATAAGTGTAAAATTTTTCTCTGGATTCACTAGAGGGTGAATTCAAATAAAGGATTCCAGAATTTTGAGTAACGAATCAGTAATTTTTCATAAATAACCGTTTTGTTTTGTTTTTTAATTGAAGAGATATTTTTCTTAATTCTTGAAACAAATGTTAATATTGGTAGATGTGAGAATGTAAAAATTCAGAAGTTGAACTTTCTTTTGTCGCATATTTATGGTATGATTCATTCAAATTCGACCACCGTGATTCATTCATCGCGTTGGCGTCTGTTTGCTTCTATCTGAATTAGGAAGATATGAAAGTTCTCTGCAAGTAGAAGGTAAATTTTTGAAATATAATGACCTATAGAGGTATAATTAAAAAACGTTTTTATAATTTAATGAACTCTTTACTGAAATAAGTTAATGGTGAGATATCTTTCTTTTGCTTACTCTTCTACTAAAGTTTTTGTATTTTGTGATAAAAGTATTCTAAACTGGTAATGATTATTAACTGGTGAACACTGTTAAATTTAGTTCAGACTTGATCTGGATCATCTAAAAAGCTGATTTATATAAAAAGGAAAGGATAAATTTTAGAATGATATTTATTATGATTTGTTTTATGGGGTATGGCTAGGTTTAACTTAAATATTGTATGATAGG
Source organism: Maratus speculifer (assembly GCA_964019185.1). Classification (NCBI taxonomy): domain Eukaryota; kingdom Metazoa; phylum Arthropoda; class Arachnida; order Araneae; family Salticidae; genus Maratus; species Maratus speculifer. The sequence continues at coordinate 359,991,497 of OZ025296.1, forward strand.
CAAATTTTCTATTTCTTCAAATTTTCTATTATTAATTTTATATAGATTAAATTTCATATATATATAAAATGCTTTATATTTCATAATTATATGATAATATATATATATACCTAGTATTTATAACACTAGGAAGTGTAATTTTAACTCTGAAAGACTTCATCTTATGTTTTATTTTCTATATTTAGTTTAGAAAGACAAGAATGATTTTTTTTAGTGGTATAAGCGATAATCATTGGCGCACCCAGGATTAAGCTTTGGAGGGGGCTAACATATATTAGAGGTCAGTATTTTCCTGATCTGGCCCTGGCAGATGAGCTCAGTCCGATTTTTTTGCATTTTATTAGAAATGGACGAGATTTGTCGTTCCCAGAAGTACATTTTTTTTTATTGACTGGATGGTGGAAGGGGGAGAGGGAGTAATCAGCGAAACCTGGGGAGGGCCTCTGAAAATTTCTGATTGGGCTAATTTTGAAGGCTTAAACCTCTTTGATAAATAAAAAGAAATTTTTGTTTTAAGTGATAAATATAAAAAATGCTTACATTTCAAATTTCATACGAAAATTTACATATAAGAAAAAAAAAATGTGAAGAGTGAAATATTTTTCAAAATTTGTTTTGCTGAATCTATTAAATGTAATAAAGATAAACTTTCATAATTTTAGAAAACTTTAAATAGTTTAATCTTGTGGTCTGGGAGGGGCTTCAGCCCCCTTAGCCCTCCCCGTGGGTGCGCCAGTGGCGATAATAGCAAATATAAAAAACACAATAAATTGAACAATAAAAAGAAAGGCAGAACATCCAAATTGCAAAGTGATTATGAAAACAGACAATATAAGAATTTCAATCTTAAAGAAATAAAGCAAGGTTCATGATTGAAAGTTAAATACTATTAAAAAATTTGGGCATTATTTCTTTAATTTTATTAATATGTTAAAAAAATTATGGATTTGTACAATCGTGATATTAAGTAAACACCCTATAACTTCTCAACAAATTATTGTAGAGGAAAGTTATTGATACCGCACGATTTGAAATGAAATCTTCTTTTAAAAGATGTATATAAAATTTGCTTAGCAAAGGCATCTATGTATTAAAACGAATTATAACTTTATTTTTTTTTATTTATTATTATTTTTTTTTTTTGTATAGAAATACCAAATTCTGAAAGCGTAAATGAACTCAACACCCTTCAATTAACTTGAAAACAAATTTTTATGCAATTCATACAATAGGATTCTGAGAAATTAATTATTGAAAAACAAGTATATTTTAGAGGCTGTATCCAAATTGAAACTTAGTGCTTGATTGTGGATCGATAGAGCCCCCTTCTTAATCAAGGCATCTTAGGCACCTCTCAAGCAGTCAATGAAGACTGCCAGATTATAGGATAGCATAAGAAGCTTTGGTACTGCTTGGTTGGAAACTATTGCCAAGCTATAAAATTAAATGCCAATAATGGATAATAGTCACTGTCTAATTCAATGACATTAAATATAATACACATGTTTAAAAGTCATTAAGTAATTTTTACAGTGAAGGATAGATAATATGCACACCCGTAATCTGCAGTTTTCTATAATTCTCATTACTTTATGAATGTAAACAGCGAAATAAACAATTAAGAAAATTAATAAATTTGAGATCAAAAAATCATTTTTTAAAATAAATAATAAAAGAATTGAAAAAAAATCTAATTTTTTAATATAACTCTTTTATTTTATTTACAATAAAAACAAACTGTATTATTTAACATATATAGTTATTTTTAAATGCGCACATACCGTAATTCCTGGAAGAAACGCCGCATCGCGGAAAATCACTCAAAAAATTTAGAAAATGGTCGTAAACGCCGCATCGTCGTAAACGCCGCAGGTGAAATTTCCGCGATAATCGCGGTTAACATGTTAAACAGAAACACATTAATAAGCTGTATTAAGAAATCATAAAAATGAAATTCTTAATCAGAAATTAATAAATAAATACAAAATTAATAATATTATTTAAATACCGTACTTTCGGGAATAAGCGCCGCGACGCATACGAGTTTAAAAGTAAAAATATGCTTAGTGCGGCGCAGCGGATACGGTGTTTTTTTCCCCTAACAGTACCGTAAAATACCGTTAATCCACCCCCCCCCCCAAACGTGACGAAAAATCATAAAATAATTAGAGAGGGGCGCTTACACTGGACTTTTCCACGATCGTTTCACAAAATTTTCAGGAATGAATCGTGAATCTTTGAATGAATCATGAATTTTGATAATTGAAGCAATACTTGAAAAAAAATTGGTTAAAAAAAACATAAATTATGTCGAAAAACGCAGAAAAAAGGAGGAATTTGTAAAAAAAAGCATGAAATCAATTAAAAAAATCTTTAAAAAAAAAGCACATTTCATCAAAGATTCATGATTCATTCATTTCATCATGATTCATCGCTGAATCTTTGGAACGGGGGAAAAAATCGGATTCAGAACAAATTTTCTGAAAGTTATAAAAGAAGGGGAGGGGGAAATTCCGGAAATTTATTCGAAAATGCAATTTTCGTTTATTCGTAATCTAATGCGAAATTTTCGTAACTTTTTGCGGTCTTTTAATGAAAATTGACATTTTTTCGCGATATTTTGACGAAATCGAAATTAATTTGTTTTTGCAACCATTTGTCGGAATTCGCGATACATTTTATGTTCGAAATTTTGGAATTATGATCAATTTTTTTTTTAATTTTTGGAAAAATTCAGAAAAATATCACGCTTGTTTGAAAAAAAATGCCCGTAAACGCCGCATCGGTAGAAACGCCGCATCGCTTGAAATTTCAGTTTAAAACACGTAAACGCCGCGGCGTTTCTTCCAGAAATTACGGTATCAATTTTTCTTATAAAAAAACTTTTAAGAGAAAATTTTTGAGATAGCCTATTAAATTAATTCATATTAGATTTCACATTTACATTTTTATATTATACTGATTATAGCATAAATATGCTATCTAGAAATAATAAAATGGTATAATCCATAATACTCTATAATCCACAATATTTCATAATCCACATAACCTTTGGCGCCAATTTCTGCAGATTATAGAACTTTGACTGTACTTGTATTTTTTTTAATATTCTGCTAATTAATATTCTTATTATTTTATTTTTTTGTTATTTAAAATAAAAGTTATGTCAAAAAATATAAATTGGAGATTTGTATATAATTTGGTGAAATTGGTCAAAGGAGTATCTAAGTAGTACTGAAGTTTTAACATATCTAGCCATTTCTCACATGGATTACACCATAAACCATCATTTTGCATTTTTTAAGCGTAATTTGAAAATTATTTGGAAGAATTTTTTTTTTTTTTTTGATTTCCCTAAAGCAGGTCTTAATAAATCTAAATCCATTAAAAAACTGTGGGTTGCAATTCAAAATGTTTTCAAATAATAATTTTATAATTCATAGCATAAAATTATAAAAGATGAAAATTCAACATATTTATCTTTTGCTATTTATAGTGTTAGTGCTATATAAAAAAAATTTGAACATTTGGAGTATAATTTCAGAAGATTTTAATTAAAATATGAAAATGAAATTTTCAACATTGTCTATTATGAAGTTTTCACTGTAACAATGGCTTGGAGTATTGCAGGTTTCCGGTCCTTGTTCTTCCACTTCTTCTTTCTCCAGCCACTCAACGTCTTCATCACTATTGAGGGCTTGAAGAATGCACATCAGTTCATTGGCTCGCCGCTATACGCTGTGGACGCACTTGTATCTGAGAGACATTTTGTTTATCATTCCCATCAATATTTTTCCTATGGCGATCAGCTGATGTATTGGACGCATTATATTGTCCACAAACCTGACAAATACGTTTTGATATCTTCGGTTTCATTGTTGGACAGAAATATTCATAAGGTAATTGAATGAACACTGCTGAAGAAATTTCTAAATCTAGTGCAAGGCGGAGACTTAGGTCTAGAAATTCTCCTTCATCACTTACGATGAGATCATGTGATGTTTGATTCATTTGAGCTGGTGGTGGCAAGCAGCGTGATTTCAGAATCTTAAAAATTCCCCTTCTAGGTTGAAGACAGCACGTTTCATTTTTGCATTTCACTATCTGAAGCAAAAATAAAATTATACACTTACCTTAGTGAAAAAGTTAAAAAAAGTTGATATCTTTTTTGTTGCAATCTGCAATTCTTCTTCAATTCTCTTTAAAACAAGCCTTTCAAGATTTTTGTCGCAGTTTGCTTCATTTTTGTACCGTCGCCAAACATCTTTCGTCATTTTTTGCACGACTTGGGCAGGAGTATCATTTCGAGATTTTTTAAAGCTGTGATAAAGTTTCTGATATAATAAGGATTTGTCAATGTTAGTATCCATAATTAAATCCGACTGAATTCACTATGCAACTAAAAGCAATACTCTTTCACTATAAATTCACTTTGTACTTGGTATATCCACAAAGTAAGTTCCGTTTGGTTATATAAAAAAAACGTGTACAGATACAGAATTTTTTTTTTTTTACTGTACAAAAATCTACGACTGTGAAACTACTTTTCTATATAGCTTCCTAAATTTTCCAGTCACTTGTCGTAGCGTGCCACAAGGATTTGAATGCCTTCTTCATAGAAAGTTGCCGCCTGTGTTTTTCTACCATGTGTTTCGAAATTTCGGTTTTTCAGTAACAATTTCAAGAATCAGTGATCGTGAATTTGTGGAAATTCCATAGCAATGAAAACTTGCGGTTACCTTTTCTTCAATTGCATGAACCAGTTTATTAGTAACCAAAGACTGGCGTTCACTTCGTTCTTCATTGTCACATCCTTCATTAAACTGTCAGACCCATCTTCTAACCATTGAATCATAGCATTTTGTCCGTAAACCTCGCAGATTTGCCGGTAGATTTAGCTTGGTTTAACTTTCTTTGTATTGAGAAAACGAATCACAGATCTGATTTCAAATGCTGATTTCAATTCTGAAATGTCAGCATTTTCAATTAAGGCTGACATTTTAAAGAAGCATTACAAGTAACACGTCGGCAGCAGCGATCTGAAAATGGCGTACATTTCTTCTTCTTCAATCAGAGTAACTGCCGCGCATGTTCGGAACTGCGATCGCAACTCTGCTGCGGATAGAAATAGAAACGGAACTTACTTTGTGAACATACCTAGTAAATTCACTATGCAACTGAATTAAAACAATAAATATCTGTGCTGTGTATCCGAGACAAGAAAAACCCCAAGTAGATTTTCTGCTTTCTAAAGTTTCAAAACTTGTAGAGAAGGAAGTTCGACAATAGGAGCGAAAAGACAAAAATTTCCAGAAATTCTGCAAAATTTCCTAGAATTCCATGACCGATTGAACGGGAGAAAAGAAAATAAAGGACTTACCTAAAATAAAGTCAACTAACCAGTTACCCTGGCAACAGAACCCAGCCACACCGGTTCCTGTGTTTTTTAATCTTGCAATGTACTTGATTTGGAACACAACTTAACAGACAACAATGAAGACTAAGGGCGAGTGGGTGATGCGGGTCACGCGACTGCCGATGGATAAGCAAAGAATAAAATCGAAAATAAGCGGCGAATTTCGAACGGACTGTAGAACGCTCTTTCCCCGTCATACTTTGTTTGCTTATTGAATTTGAATTGCAGTTGCTTCGTTGTTTAATCATATTTAAAATTGTCGTGACCGCCCCCCCCCTTGTCAGAAAAAATAAGCAGACTCTGGACCCCCTCCTCTCCGTGCTCCTTTAGTGTTTACGTAATTCTTGAACGGTCCCATACGTCAAAATCAATTTATATTTGGAGGTTCAAAACAATTTTAAAGCGTTCTCGAAGTTTCACATTAAGTTTTCTGAGTTTCATTTGTGAATTAGGTTTAATTTAAGATTTAGATTTTTCATTGTTCGAAACAGAACTTCGTCACGACCGTCTTTATTCAGAGTTCTTCTTCCATCAATGAAATTTCAGTGAGCAATATTAAACTGAGCATTCACACGTCGTGATTGAGGTCAATTCAGGTGATGGAGACATTTTTCGGTAGAAGAATTTTTGCAACTCTGGAAGGAGTACATTGAAATTCTGGAGCATTTCTAGACGATTAATAAGCATGAAATCCTAAATCTTCTGGGGAGAGGTTTCGATGCTCTGAGGAAGTTACCCCTTAAATTTGAAGCTGTAGTGTAATCTGCGTAAAAACCGTTTCCAATGTTTCTCGTATAATTTGAATTCGTACAAACATTAGAAACTTTCCTAAAGTTCTGTAAATGCCTTAAATGTCCCATAAAAAGGGCGAAGAGAAAATTACAATACTTAATAAATTCTAAAAAATCTGCCCTCCAAAATCCATTAATTTATTTAAAAAATGGCTCCATTTGAAAAGTTTAGTGACAAAAAAATGTCATTATTTTGTAAAAAACACAGAACATAAAAATCTTGCAATCTTTCTTTTCCTTAATGTTATCGAGACTCGAAATAACCCTTACGAAAATATCTTTTATAATTCTATAGAAAAAGATTTTTAGAATGCTATATAGAATTATGATCCTTTTTTCTATAACAGACCTTTCCAACCTTTCAATAAACAGGGACGCCCTTCACCTTGTTACAAACAATGAAGGGCGCCAATATTCGCAAGACTTATTGTCTCGCGAATTATCACAAGGTTGCAGTAAACAAAGTTTGATTATTGCAGATTCCAATTTTCCACCTGTATTTCTGTATAGTAATAATTTCCTGGTCTAAATGAAGAACTTATGTGACAAATATGACAAACATTTACTATTCGGAAATATCGATGGAAGTCTGCTTCAATGGTAATCACGCCCTGAAGAGTGTTAGTCATATATATTATACGAACGCATCTTGGACGTTAAATTTGTATATCATTGTGGTAGACATACGTCTTACTTATGTCCGACTTATTTTTATAGTGAGCTTTTTTTTATAGCGGGATATTGTGAGAGAATAAGGGGATGGGATCAATGTAGAAGGTATTGTAGGGGAAGTATCCAGAAACCTTTTAATATTAAATTAAAAAATATATGCGAACATTGTTTATTTTTTAAAAAGTATTCTTTAAAATTTGTTCTTTTCCTTAGAAGACATAATGACACAGGAGAGGGTGCCAAGAAAACCTCCAAAGAGCGCCTTGGCACCTGCGCGCGCCGCGTTGGACAGCCCTGTTCTATAAGATAGTTGAAAAGCTGTAGAAACACCTTTAGAAGTTTAATAAAAATATCTGAGAAAAAGTGTTTAATGGAAACTTAAAAGAGATTTCTGCTCTAAAGACATGTCTATTGTACATCAACAGATAATCTGTATCTTTTAAACTAGCTTATTGATAAATTCTGTAGGATTCTATAAAACTTTTTCTATAGAATTCTAAAAGACATTTTCTTAAGGGAAAAGAATTCAAGCGAGAAAGATGCATTGATCTACAGAAATATTCTTCAGATTTATCACGAGATGTTTTATCTCTCTACATCGAATAGCCAACCTTGAAAAGGAATCTGTATGATTTAAAGAAATATACACGTCAAAGTTTTCTATGGCAAGAAAATATGCTCTTTTGAACTGGTCACAACAAACGTTTAAACGCCAGTTTCGTATTTCTTGACGAAAACTGTTTTAGAGCTGAAAAGACATCATCAGCATGTTTTAGAACTGAATATAAATCATATTTTAGATTTCTTAAGGTACTTTAAAAGAGACAATAAAAGCTCACAAATAACCAATTCAAGAATAGAGTCGCTTTTATTAATTACGGGTAGCGCATTACGTTAAAATATTGCAGTATAATTCCTCAATTTCGCACAGCTTGAGCCCACAGGTTTTGAGGATTTTACAATTTTGCTGATTTCTGCTCATTGTTTTATTTACATTTTTTAAACAGTCATTTGAATTTAATTAATGATGCAATCGAAACTATAAAGAATGCATACAATGGTATAATAAAATCTTATGATAAGTAATAAGTTAAAATAATAAAAATTTAGATAATTTTTAATATGGTTAAAAAGCAAAGGTCAAGTTAATCATCAATAATATATTATTAAATAGTCATTATAAAGATGAAATGTATTTTTCCTAAATTATTCAGTGAGACTTGTGACATAACAGTACATTACTAATTCAAATCAAAATCATAATATAAGGAAGATTTATTTGAGGTTTAGCCAAACTTGATAACAAAAAATGAACTTGATTAATACATAAATATATTTGGTAAGAAAAATTGTAAAATAATATTAAATTACAATATATTATAAAATAATAATATAATAAACAATATAAAATTATAAAATAAACAAAAATAATGATCTCAAAACTAAATCAGTGGGACATTAATTGCATTTGTATAAACTGGTCTTTTCCCTTAATTCTCAGCAACAGTTTGTCCCATCAAAAACCCATTTCCATCTTAGCAGGTATACTTGTATAGTTATTCTTCGGAACCACAAAATGTTGCCGTTTACGGGATGATTCCATATTTTCCGAAAACCTGCCAAGAAGGATACACGATTGCGAAATGTTCCATTTTAGATAAGTTTCAAGTTTTTGGAACTATAAATATATTATGTTGTTTTCATGTAATCCTGTTTTCTTTACCTTTTAAGATAGATCACCTTCACAGAATTCATTGCAATATTGTTTATATTCTTCACAAGTGTACTACGGAAAGAATATGTTATAATAGGTTTTGAGATACAGTCAAAACAAAACAGGTTTATGTTGAAAATTTGCCCAAGACAGAAAAGTTCATAGCCATGGCAAAAGGCAAACTTTAAATTAACCCGTTTAAGAAAAACACATATCTAAAATGAAATTTTTTATGCTTTCTTTGTCATTCCAGTTTAGTAGTTTTGAGTGTTGTTTATTTCGCGATTCAGAAACCCAGATACTTTGTTTGAGGAGGAAGGAATCCACGGCATCCACTTGGCTAAGCCACTGATTACATTATTCAATTACAGTGTGAGTTATATTAAATGATACGGAATGTTTCAGCAATAAGCATTCAAATTAGATAAAAAATCTAAAATCCGATGAATTCCTTACTAAACACATTTACATACTAAAATTCCATAGGTACAATAAAATTTTATTTTCTCTCTATTCTTTGCTAAATGTATCATCGTTTCTTTAGATGATATTAAATTATAAAACTTTCTCCTTAGGTTTTCTTTATATTTTATTTATAATAAGTTATTTATTTTTAAAATGTTGCTGTTTATATTATTTACAATTTAATCTTTATACTGTTAGGGAAAGGCATATGACACACCTTGAATTACGCTAACTTCACATAATTAGGATTCTACTGCAGTTTTTAATACTATGGTAAAAATTTTATTAAAATTTATTTTCTATATTGATTTTAAATCTTCGTGATAAATTTTTTTTTAATAAAATGTAAAAACTGATATTAACTGATGATTTTCTTTATAGATATATTCTTGATAGATCTATTAATCTAGTGCATCACATCACTCAAACTATCTTCAATGTGTAAAACAAATGCAGCAATATATTTCTTAGCAGAACTTGTTGAAAAAGAAGCTTCTAACTCACAGCCAGGAAAACCTTTTATTTGTGAGTTATGCAAGGATTTTTCCCAAAACAGTCTTTTTTGTGTAATGTATGCAACAAACAATTCTCTCAAAAAGGCCATTTAATCTGTCATCTGTTAATTCATACTGGAGAGAAACCGTTTGTGTGTGATATCTGCAACAACAAATTCTCTCGAAATGCAGATTTAAAGAGGCATGTGTTAATTCATTCTGGTGAGAAACCTTTTGAGTGTGAGGTATGCTACAAGAAATTCTTTCAAAAGCGCTATTTAAGAAGCCATCTGTTAGTTCATACTGATGAGAAACCGTTTGTATGTGATATCTGCAACAAGAAATTCTCTCGAAATGCAGATTTAAAGAAGCATGTGTTAATTCATTCTGGTGAGAAACCTTTTGAGTGTGAGGTATGCAACAAGAAATTCTTTCACAAGGACCATTTAAGCAGCCATCTGTTAGTTCATACTGATGAGAAACCGTTTGTGTGTGATATCTGCAACAAGAAATTCTCTCGAAATGCAGATTTAAAGAAGCATGTGTTAATTCATACTGGTGAGAAACCGTTTGTGTGTGATATATGCAACAAGAAATTCTCTGAAAACGGTTCTTTAAGGAAACATCTATTAATTCATACTGGTGAGAAACCGTTTGTGTGTGATATATGCAACAAGAAATTCTCTGAAAAGAGTTGTTTAAGGAAGCATCTGTTAACTCATACTGGTGAGAAACCTTTTGTGTGTGATATATGCAACAAAAAATTCTCTCTAAAAAGTATTTTAAGCTCGCATCTGTTAACTCATAGTGATGAGAAATTGTTTGTGTGTGATATCTGCAACAAGAAATTCTCTCAAAAGCGCTATTTAAGCAGCCATCTGTTAACGCATAATGATGAGAAACCTTTTGAATGTGAGATATGCATGAAGAAATTCTCTCACAAGAGCCATTTCAGCAGCCATCTTTTAACTCATAGTGGTGAGAAACCGTTTGTATGTGATATATGCAACAAGAAATTTTCTAAAAGGAGTAATTTAACCAGGCATCGGTTGAATCACACTGGTGAAAAACCTTGTGTGCGAGATACGAAACAAGCAATTCTCTCAAATGTATGATTCAAGCAAGCAACTGTCATTTCATGATGATGAGAAACATTTTGTGGTAGAAATGCGTTATTTAAGATTTGTTTAAGGAAGCGTCTGTTAATGTTTGGGTGTTTGTTTACTAACGAGAAATATTTTATGAAAGATGAACAAAAATAAATCCCTAAAAGCTATAGTATGCTCCTAAAATGTGTTAACTGCAGTTAACTTATCATAGCATATTCGAAAAATAAAGAAATATTTCTTTCTGTTTACTACAGTGCACAGAAAAAAACAGCGCACAACAAAAAGTTTACTATTTAAACCATTAAATTAGCAGATCAGGAGCTATAACCATGAGCTTTGGCAAACACCATTTTATTTTTATTACTTGAAAATATTACAAGTCTCTAATTTTTTACACTTTTAAGCCTATAAATTTTTACAATGATCGATAGTATTTAAATTTTTAAAAAACCTTTTCAAACCATATTTATCTTAATAAAGTTCTTTGATGGTAACATTGATTTTCTTATTAATATTGAAGCTGTAAATTTTTGTTTTGAGAAGGGAATGGTCCCCTGATTTACCAATAATATTTTTAAAAAAATGTGTGTTAATATTTTAGATTTGCAGTTGTTATTTTGAAATGTAGGAACAGTCTGATGACATTTTAAATATAAGTTAAGATTGGTAAAAGTGTTTTAAAATTATGATTTTTTCTTCAGGATTATATTCAAAGAAAGTATTCTACGAATTGATTATTTTAAACTGAGCGAGAAATTGCCAAGGCCGGAAATCGAACCCAGATACTTGGCTTACATAGCCAATGCTTTGCCTGTTAAACTAACTGGGCGAAAGCCGGCAGAGATTTTTCGCTCAGTTAACCTTATTGGTCATAACATCTGGTCTGTCATTTATACACCTCGACAGAATAAACCGCAGGTAATGGAACTCCATATAACGATTGATACCTAGATATACTATTACTTTAACACAATCAAACTGATTGGTAAATTTATCAAGCGAATTAATTATTTTCAATTGAGCAAAAGTATTCTAATTTTATTGTCATGTTATTACTGATATCTGTAATAATCTTTCAAGCTCCTTAATTTCAAAATCGCCTGTTTTGACTGTTTATTCGTAAGGAAATAACAGGCTGGTGTGATTTTTAAATGTCAAAAAATATTGGAAAAAAAAGAATGAAATATTTGCTCATCACAGCCAATTCTATCTGTAAAATTTTTTATCGCATTGAAAAAAGATTATGACTTCGGTATAGCCCATGCCCATCTGATTATGACTTAACTCTTTCGAATTACACAGATTACCATGTAATGTACTGAGGTTTACTATGCCACATTTGTTATTGAATATGAATTATGTTATAGTCAATCAGGGTAAATGTGCTCCACTTTTATGAAACTTTGATTCATTATGTCATGGTGGAACCTTCTCGAATTATTTCCATTTAGCTGCAAAACTCACATTAGTACATCTATCTATATTTTGAGACCAAACTTTGCCGTCAACTCAAGTGAAGTAGCAAATATCAACCTTTTTTTTCCTCTCTTGTTTCTAAATTACCCTGATTGACTGTAGCATTTGTATTTTAATATATATTTTTGAACAGTAGCATTTGTAGTTTGTTCAAAAAGCTGCTCAGGTACTACTTGTTTATTACGTCGACCAAAAAACTATCGCCACACTAAAAGATTGCATGCAAATTATGGATGATTGTAAATGTCACATTCACTTGACATTCACTACGATACACGTGTTTGTTATGTCATCAAGTGATTTTTAATTCAATTTTTTTGTGTTTTTGATTGTGTTTTACAAATTTATTTATTCTTCCGTTATTTAACATAAAAATTACATCAATTTATGTAATTTTCCGAACAGTTTGGCGATTTCTAATATTTGACGAAATGTTTTGACGGGATAACCAGGGAGTGCCGATGCTCAAAATAACTCCAAGTTATAATGTGGTCAATGTGTAAAATCGTTTGTGGTTTTATTTTGCATTATTTGAAGAAGTAATTGAATGAAACGAGTACGAATTTCTGGGGTCTCCTGAAACAAGCTTTCTGCAGAACAGGGAGTGCAAAGTATTTGTTATATGTTTGCATTTCATAGATAGTCTATTGTAAATCTTCTTATTTAAAAAAAATAATCTGGAAGAGGTTAATTAATTTGGAAGAAGAGCATGTAATTGAGATTTAGAAACATTATTAAAAAATCCATTTTTATCTTTAATGTAAAAGCAAAGAAGTTTAATACAGGGGTGAGAATCAAGCTTTTTACCTGATCCCTGCATAAAAAATAGAATTATCTGAATTATTTCCCTCAAATTCTCCATTTAACAAAATTTAAAATCTTGTTTTTTAATATTTTAGCAGTAAATAATCTCATCTAAATCTTTCCCCTTGAAATCACTTGTAACGTCTTTCTCGCGTTTAGTAACAAACAGGCATTGTTTAATCCTTATAACTCTATATTTTTGCAATCATTTATTTTCCTAACTTATTTATTAAACAAATAATAAAATTAAATAAATAAACATATGCTTGTAACAGTGTATATGTATGTATCTAACAATAAATAAATATTTTACCCTAAATTATCCCTTGCTGTTAAAATCTCTGCTTGTCTGTTGTCTCCTGTTGCCCTTCCCCAATATCATGAAGATCTATTTCTTTGACTTACAATTTTCATAAAATTTTAAAAATCCTTTATTTTTTTCTGCTCTGTTTGTGAATTTGTTGTAACGATAGCTAATTAATAATTTACATATTCTCTCCCCCCAACTCCTCACAAAAGTCCTTTTTTCCCTTCTCTCAGTAAATATGGCTTAAAATAATTTTTCTTTCTTTATATGCTTTATTTGTGACTATTTTGTTACAATAATAAAAGGGTAGTTTAAGTTTCCTATCCTTTCAAAAAACTTTTTTCTCAAACATACAAACTTTAAATTTATTATTTTAAAGATTTCTATACTATATTGCTCCTTTGTACCAACAATAAATAAATGATGATCTAACGCTCCTATTAAATTTTCATTTTTCCAATACCAGAAAAATGAGCGAATTTCTACACATGAGATAGTCCAAGAGCCGACCGCATAAAACACTGAGTCATCGAGCACAAGAAAAAATTCTTTATTTTATGGAAGAGTAGTGGTGGAAGAATCGAATGATCCATGTCTGCCGGAGGCGAAGGGGTGCACAAGCCAAAAATGAATACCACTAGTAGTTGACTCGTACGTTTAGCATTGTATTTGCCGTACAATCAAAAGTATGAATACATGGACAACTGGGTGCAGAAAAACATAATGCTAAGCCTCTGAGTGAACCACTCGTGGTACTATTTTTTGGCTTATGCACCACTTCGCCTCCGGCAGACATAGATCATTAAACTCCTCTATGACTTCTCTTTCATAAAATAAAAGGTTTTTTCTTTTGCTCGATATCATAGGGTTTTGTGCGGTTGACTCTTGGACCAAGAGGGAGGGGTGAAAAGACTTTAATCTTGTGTTATTTGGCTATTGCCACCCTTGATAATGTATTTTGTATAGAGAATTCGGGACATTATCTTAAAATTTAAATATACAGGGTTACTATAAAAGAAGCATCATTCACTTTCAAAATCCGATTAATTCAAAAGTAATATGCTTACAAGTATTGTTGATATATGAAAATAATCACAAAATATCCAAGTTTGTACTGTACACCAGGTGGCGTGGCAGTACTAGTTCAAGTCTGTAAACCATCTATCATTATAGCACTAGTTCAGCATCCGTAACAATGCAGTTCTGTTTCTCTCGAAGTGGAGATTAAGCATGAAAAGTATTTATGCATCTTAGAACATGCGAAATGTTCGTCTGACATACCAGTGAAACGTCCACTTTTTGAGGCGGTGTCTATGACGTCTAGGCGGAATTTTCCAGACCCGCTTGAAGTCGTAACCGGCGTGCAGAACACAACCTCGTAACCCCTGCGCAAGCAGGTGTGGGGGAGAACGTGGGTGAAGTTTTTCCTCAGCTCTTCAGGTTTCGCTAGAGGCTCCTGGCTCGACCGGAATCGGTATCACGTAGAAGGCACAACGTAAAGATTGTCCGTAAGTCGGTACGCATATTTCAGATGTGTATATTGCTGGGACGATTACTGTTTCTAAACCAATAGGAGACCGTCATTATCACGGTCAAGTACACGCCCACACAGTTTGATTGACAGGAACTCGTGGACAATTGATCGTGTGTGTTTATTATTTATTTGTACTCGGATTGTTTGAATTTGTACTCGGTAATTAAAAATTAAAGGTACGAAATAATTTTTTTTTTCAAAATGACTGAATTTTATTTACTTCAATTAGAAATTATACTTCCTCTGATCCTGAAATAAATAAATAAATAAATAAATAAAAGTTAAAGTAAGAATTTTGCTTATACGGATATTTTCGCAGAATACTTTTTTCCCATTTGTTTAATATATATATAAATCATTTTGGAACGATATTTAGAATATTAAAAGGGTTTGAAATATTTTTTTTTAAATGTCTTATTTATTAATAAAAGACAGCCTCCAATAATTAAAAAAAAAAAATCACCAACGGACTCTCGGCCCGCGATGGACTCGAACCTATATCCTTCGGTTTCAAGCTCGACGCTCTAACCATTCAGCCAGTCAGCTCATTTTCATCCGCAACAGATTATCGTTATAATTAGCACCGTCAATTGTCCACGAGTTCCTGTCAATCAAACTGTGTGGGCGTGTACTTGACCGTGATAATGACGCTCTCCTATTGGTTTAGAAACAGTAATCGTCCCAGCAATATACACATCTGAAATATGCAGTCGGTACACCGTGGATAGGGAGGCTTCGACCCGAGTGGGGTGGCGTCTGTGTCGTCAAGGAGAGTCTTTCTTCAACTGTCCGAGCTTCACCAGAGGTTCCTTGTTTGAGATCCCGGGCGGTACGTAACAAGTACACACTCATGGGTACCCAGACAGCACATCCATATGGGCCCAAAGTTCTGTGCTGTCTGGGTACTTCCGGGGGAGAGGACGCATACCTCCCCAGCTAGGTGGAAACACCAGAAGAGGTTTACATCGTCCGGCAAGAGGTCATCGGTTTCTCTCTAAAAAAGTTTTAACAGTTATAGTAGTTGAACTTAGAGTGATTCGCAACTGCCTTTTCGGGATCCCCGGCAGTAACTCCTGGGCTCTTTGTAGGTGTCCATTTTATGCAGGTAGTCGGGGAGAATCAAGATAAAGGCTCCTTGAGCCGGGTGGGGTTCATGACGCTTCGGCCGGACTCTTGGGTGCATGACGTGCGTTTTGCAGTGCACGTCCTTGTCCGACTGCAGGCTGGCGCTGGCGTCTCATGGGGAAACCCGAACCATGTCGGCTTGCCCATTCGGAGCGAGAGATAGTTTTTCAACCAGGGCAACGTTTTTTCAGAAGGCAGTAGGGTAACATCTCCAGTAATTGGCATGCACCAGTGATTGGCAAATCCTATAAACATGTCCTAAAATAAGATTTATATCCAGTCTTTTAAAAATGCAAGACCATATACCAGTTATATATGCTCATTTACGTTAAAGATTATAACTTTGATTTATGCTACTAGGTGCCTAGGAAAAAGAAACAATTATGGCTTGTATCAAATTAGCCATTTTTTTGCAAATGCTTTTTCTTTGGCTTAAAGAAGGTGTGCTTTTCAATTCATTATTATCTGATTTAAAATATGTTTTAAATTTTAATTGACAACAGTTTTGTTTAGTTAAAAGGAGTTACTTTAATTGTGTAAGTGTATTTTCGACACAAATATTTGGATTTCTGAATTAATGATAGATGCCAATTAATGGTGCTTATATTTTGCTAGTTCCAAGTAATTGGCACTTATTCCAATTACAAGGAATTGGCATATAATTTGAGATTAAACTACTTATTTTGGAAGTGCTTTTAAAGTTATAGACTAATTTTGTTTATCGTTTGTTTTTATTTAAAAATATGAAATATTATCAATAAGAATCGCAAGATTTGAGATTAAACCATTTATTTTGGCAGTATTTTTAAAGATACAGACTAATTTTGATTATAAATTGTATTTATTTGAAAATATGAAATACTATAAGTAATTGGAATCCATTAAAGCTTCGTATGGCAATTACTGGAGACAGCATGACAATTACTGGGTATTAATATAAGTATATTGTATTGTTTTAAAGTGTTCACATTTCAGACTAATATGCTGATTTCTTACTCTCAAAAACCTGAAATATGGCATCTTCATCTACAGTAAATTCATTTAAAGCGATTGAACCCAATGCAAAATGTAAAGTTTTTTTTAAGTATAAACATGTGCCAATTACTGGATCACAAGGTGTCATACATTGGTGCTCTAGGTGCCAATTACTGGTGATTTCAGCAACTTTTTATAAATATATTTTTATAAAAATACTTTTAAAAATTTTTTTGCTTTTAGTGGGCAAAATAGATGCACAGGTATGCATTCTTTGATTTAAAAATATTTCCAAGTAAATATCTTATTTCTTTGTAATGAAAATTGAAGTAAGTTTAAAGACAAATTCTTAAAGTGCCAATTACTGGGGATGTTACCCTATACCGTTTTAGCACTGAGATAGTTGAGTTACTTTAATTTTTTGAAGCGGGACACCCGATATTAGGCTTCACCTGTTCGCATTAACTAAACATTGCAAGCGACTTAACTTGGCCAAATTGACATATGGGCATGCGCATAAGTTCTAAAATTTGTAACTGCAAACTCTAACTCCTATTTTGTTTATACAACAATTATACTGCCATATGCAATGAAAAAATTAATTTCGTCATGCTCACAATTTATTTTGCTGGAGGAAATAACAGGTTCAACATTTTCCATTTTTGACCTTTGTTTACAAAAAACCCCACAAACACACGTGTTAAGCAATTGGGAAAACAAATGACAATTTGAAATAATTTATAATTATTTGTAGGACTCAACTCCAGTAATTTAATAATCAGAATTAAATATTTTAAAATTCAGAAATAATAATTAAATATTCAGAAAGCACACTTCCACTCAACTCATAGTTAAGAACGTATCAAAGGCTTAAGTGAGTTTCAGAAACTTGCTCAGGCTGAGAATCTTGAATCCGGGTTCGACCGCCTCAAAAAACTTCAAGTTAAGTGACTTAACCTTCTCAGAGCGAACAGGGTTGAAAAAAGAACTGCCTTGAATCACGCTACAAACTGTGCGAATAAAATTCAACTACTACCAGGACGTGTGTTATGTGCTAAGGGGCACACATAAAACATTCGTACTGTGAGCATAAAATTTGGACGTTATGCAGTTATTTTCATATATCTATCATATTTGTATACACATTTTTGAATAAATTAGGTTTTGAAAAGGAATGATTCTTTTATTGTAAACTGTACATGTGATTCATATATAAGAATGGCAAAACTGCAAAAAATTTCAATATTATTGGTTTTTTTCTCCCCACATTCCAAGAAATCTTGTCCTCTCTGCTTATTGAGAAAGGGTAAAGAAAAACTTTGAATCTGGATGAGGATTTTAGATAAGTCACCTTGCTACATAATAAGAAATAGAGCAGAATTAAAAAAATAATATTAAAAATGTTATACTAAGTTCTGTGCGGAAGGACAGAAGTGGAAGTGAAAATTTGGGACAAAGAAGGGTAATTTTCATGCTGTTTATTCTTACCTGAGAGCAGCAGATTGTCTTAAAATGAAGTTTTAGAAATTTTTAATTAGGGTGTGTGTATGAAAAAGCTCATACATTTTATTGTTAAAGCGATAATTTAAGTGGCAGACAGTCTATTCATATTGGAGAACAATAAACAGAACGGAATTTGCTTGTGTGTAGACTGAAATTAATTTGTTGCGCTCGGATCGGTCTACGATCTGTTGTAATTTTTTTCTGGTTCGGGTCATGTTATGGTTCAATAAGCCTAAAATAATCCCCCTAATTGGAAGATAAGTAGAGTTGCAAAGGCTGCAAAAAACCGGGTTTATTTCCGGGAATATACAGGGGTTTTTGGGGAAGGAAATTTTTAATATTTCCGGGAGTTTTTTGAAAGTTTTAAACATTGAAATATTTAATTTATTATCCTCTGAGATGCTTTCATCACAAGGTTGATCTGGATATGAAACTATAATAAGTCTGTCTTTGAAACTATTTGTGTATTATGAAATTTACTGATTGTGTGCATAAAAATATTTACAATAAGAAACGTAAACAAAAACAGTAGAGCTTAAGGAAAACAAAATAGATTAAAATATTAATAAGTTAGAAAAGGAAAGGACAATATTATTTATAAATATAAACATCACCCTTGTTCTCAGATTCAACGTAAACAGAAACATTAAATAAAGAATATGCGTTGGATATGCCATGTAACAGAAAGTAAACAATTTTAATTTTTAAGAGAATAATTTAAATTAATTCAGGCACCATTGTTGTAAAGCTGATGAATTTTAGGAATTTAAAAAGTTGAAAGTGTTACAATAAGTCTTGCTAATTAATAAAAAATAAATTTAAATTTCTCGGAACAATGAGCAATGATGTCTTAAAATGAAAATTTTAAGTTGAAAAATGACTGGTTTTGTCTACTTTCAAAGCTTCTTCAAAATTTCCAATATTCCCCAAAATTCCGGGTTTATTCCCCAAAATTCCCGGGTTTATTCGCATCCCTCAAAAACTGTGGGCTTTTTGCAACTCTAAAGATAAGTTATCATTTTCAAATTAGCCTAGGTTTATCAAGGCAGATTGAAAAAAGCCTAAAAACACTAGACTGATTTAGAAACCCAGTGGTCAGTTTTCAATTAGCCCAATGCTCTTGAGGCTCTTTGCAAAATGCCGGGAAAATGTCAGGCCAATTGAAAAAAGGGAGATGATTATCCAATTAGCCCATCTCTTTTCAAACAGCTCAGGCTCTTTGCCATGAGTTTAATTTCTCAATTAGCATACAACATCAACAAACATGTATACACTTATGAGCCAAAACAATATGACCACCTACCTAAAAACAACCAAAGCCCAACTTTGATCCGAAAAAAAGCTGGAAATCGCTTTGGCATGGATGCCACCAGTTGTATGTAGATGACCGAAGATAAATCGTATTAGTTTTATGCAGGATCATGCATATTCAGGACACTTAAAAATTGTTGTTTTTTTAGATCTGGGCTGACACTAAATGACACCCGAAATGTGCCCTGTCGGATTAAGATACGTCCAGTTAGGTCGCCAGGATATTAATTAAAATTCAGTATTCTGTTCCTGGAACCAATCGAGGCCTGCGACGTGGAGCGTTGTCTTGCACGAAGACTCCATTTCCATTTCGGAAGACAGATGACAAGGACTAGTAGTGTAAATGATCCGCAGTGATGTTAAGAGAATGCGTAGTCTGTTCTACTACAAACGCAGGTTCCGAGGGAAGCCCATAAAAACATTTCCCAAAGCTTAAGAGCCCACATTACTGACTGAAAAAGACCCGGATGATAATGTTAAGTCTACGGGGACATTCTTTTCAAATATCTCACTTAAATTTTAATATTTTTAAAGATGATTTTTTTCCTTGGAATAGCTTAGAACGTACAACAGGGCTTGTTTTTACTTTTTCGATTTTGATTTCAGATTTTTTTAAAGTACTTTAACTTTCGAAACCGGTTCGAAAACTATCATAATGTAAAAAAAATCTAAAACCAAAATCGAAAATGTAAAAACTAGCTCGGTTGTAGATTCTTAGCTATCTTATACAAGAAAAATCCTGTAAAAATATTAAAAGTTGAGCAAGATGTTTGAAAAGAACGCCCCCATAGACTAAACATTATCATCCGGGTCATTTACAGTCAGTAGTGTGGGCTCTTTATATCGCCACAACTGGCCTGCGTATGATCTGATGTATAACAGTTCACATAGAAGACGGCGTACCTAAACACCTGCTATCAATGTGTTTGAGGATGAATCGTGCTTCATCCAATTCTCTCCCTATCTTCCATGTTTCACTGATGGAGCTAGTATCCCGGAGTATGTGTCGATGATGCTTGGTCGATAGGGGTGCATGAGTGAGTTCCACGTTGAACAGTATCAGCTGAGCTGTATGCTCCAAAAGAATTTCCCCTCGGACCTGTATTGTCTTGGAATGTAAACTGAGCCAGTTTCTTCTGCCGATTTTGTTTTACCCAATGCGTGTGTGCGGGGAGAGGGTCTTAGACATCTTCATTGTTTGATTATGCTTGGGCGACCAACGAGATGGCTTCTACGGTCGGTTTCATCGCCAAGAAAATAAGTTTTAACTGATGTTAATCGATCGAACTGTTATAAAAAAATTCTCAAACACACCATAAAATATATTAAAATGCGCGAAGTCCTTCGAAAGAACTGCGTCAGGCGCATAAAAGACGCCCCTCTACTATGAATGCAGCGGCACGACATGTGCATTTATAGTAGACGAATGTCTTTTTTTTGCAAGACTTGTAAATTTATTTCCTAAATTAAATTTCATTGACATATACCAAACATGGAATTGCTTCTACAAAACTTATAAGTGAATTCTTATGAATATACATAAAACAACTATGTAGAATAAATAAAATTTATTACTCCAAAAAATGAATTAAATGATTTTTTATTTACAAACTATTATCATGCATAATTATAAAAAAAAGAAAGAAAAATTCTGCAAATCATCTACTTCTTGTTTATTTGTTAATTTTTTTCCTTTGCAAATAATTTCCGTCTTAATCAGCAAGTCTTGCTAGTATTGCAGCTACAGATAGCATATCTACTTTAAACTTCATTTCATCTCTTGCCAAAAAAGTACAATGTCTGAAAAACAGAATCTGATCAAGTTAGTACTCGCTATAACAATTAATAATTTGCTATACTTTACTTAATCTGTCTATTAAATTTTACAAACTGTGTAATAATAAATGTGAAATTTGTATTTACTCACCAAAATTATAGCTTGAAAATTAAATACACACTCAGAAATAAATACTGTGAGTTATTTCTTTTATATTGAAAAAGCGCAAATACGATTTTTAGAAGTTGGGATCGACAGTGAGCTGCAGCCAAAAAGGATTTCCTGTCCTTTCTTATGCTCAAATAAAAACAATTGTCGAATCCTTTTTAGGTGCACTCGTAATTATATCATCGTTCAGTCCGTCCACCCGCATATAACAGTGCAAAAACTACCCAACGGAATACTTTGAAATTTTTAATATATAATTATTGCAAAATTTCGTCGAGTCATTTCAAATTTTATGAAAATCACATCTACAGTTTAATTACAGAAATGGCCAAAATTTTTTCGTCACATTACGTCCAATGAGAAAAAAAAAGTTTAATTGCATTTTAATGGAGCTTTCAACAAAATGGAATCTATATGCATTTACTGTAGTGAATTAAAATGAACACCCTGTTACAATATGCGGTGTAAAAAATATTTATTATTAATCCATAGGGCCACACAAAAGAATTCCTTTACATAATGGTACAGGGCGAAACTTTGTTTTAATCATGTTAAATTATTTCACATATACGTTAGACTTCCTCGAATCCAAAAAGCTTGAGACCAGGGGTTGTGCGGATTTTAGAATTTTGCGGATTTCTGGTCATTGATTTGTTTACAATTTTTAAGCAGTCATTTGAATGTAATTAACAGTGCAGTCTGAACAATAGTGAATGCTTATAATACAATAAAATATTAAAATAAGTAATAAATTAAACTAATCAAAATTTAGATAATTTTTAAAATGATTAAAATTCTAAAAGCAAAGATCAAGTTAATAACCAACAATGTATTAAATATTCAGTTTAAAGATGAAATGTATTTTTCCTAAATGTTACAATAAAGTTTGCTTCATAAAGGTGCACTACTAATTCACATCAAGATCATAAAATAAGGAAAATTTTTATTTCATGTTTAGCCAGACTTAGTAACCAAAAAAGCTTGATTCATACATAAATATATTTGGTTAGAAGATTGTAATTACCAGTGATATCAGTTATATCTTGAATTTTTTTTAAATTATTCTTCCTTAATAAGAAAGCATGAATTCAGTAATATTAACAAAACTACAAATAAAAAAATATGTGGAATTGATAGAAAAATGAAAAAGTCAAATTTTGTCCCTATATCTGAACTAAGTTTTTATTGTTCACATCCGTAAATTACAGATTTTAGAGAGTTGCGGATTTAAGGAAGTCCACTGTAATGAAATTGATATACGTTGCTGAAGATGACAATGAGTTTCATCCTTATCATAGAAACTGCATAGTATTTACAGAGGCATACTTAAGATTTCGGGTACTATACTACAACCGAAATATTGTATATTAGAGATGATTGCTAGAAGTGCATTTTTAGTTTTGATATGAGTTTTTAAGTTTAACTAAATTTTTGCATATTGCGTTGTGCAAAAAACTCTTTAGATCATATACTGGGTAACATAACAGAAACTGCACAGGTTACCGAATATAAACAAAAGTAGCTTAAAAGTGGCTTTTAAATCAATTGTTTTTTACACTGAGCTATATTTAGTAAACGAATATATGTTTATACAATGTAGAAAAATGATATACAGTACCACACAAAGAATTAAATACATGGATGTCTATCTCTGGAAGTGTGATTTCGCTAGATTTAAGCGTGTTTTAGTCTTAATTAAATTTTTGCTAAATAGTCGGCATATATGTAAGATAGCAAACAAAATTCACGACTGTACAAAAGAATTAAAATATACTACCGTCTATTCGGTATAAGTTTCTGAAAGTCAAACTTCAACCTATTAGACGTTTTAACACTTTAAAATATAGTAGAAAATTTGGTTTGTCTGTCCGTACTGTAACGTATACTAATATAGTTATATTGCTCTGTAAATATATATATATATCTATAAATGATATCATATCGTATTTGGTATGCACAGCATTGCATCAAAATATGAATATTTATAAAAATATTTACAGTTTGAAAGCACCTCATTTGCCTCGTTTGATGTACAATTTCAAACTTGTTCATACTTAAAAACACATTATCATTTTTGGTGCACATTAGAGAATTTTTTTTATATTGGTTTAAACATATAAAAAATTGAGGTTTGAAAAGATAAATAAAAAGCTATAAAAGTGTTTAAAATTATGCTTTTCTCAGGATTTTATAAAATGAAAGTAATTTAATAAATATAAAAAGTAACATGTACCTTATTTAAATAATTCCCCAACAATAATTAATGTTCTCCGATTCAGAGAAAAACAAAACAAAAACAAACATATGTTATAACTATTATTGCTATTTTTATTGCAATCACCTGACACTTCTTCAAGTTTTCAGTAACGCATATAAAGATTATCACTTGCAAACTAAGTGTAAATCAGACGTGCCTTTTCAAATCCAATGAAATTATCAGTGTCAGTGGACATATATTAAAAAATGCACCAAATTTTTTCCCCTTCAATAACATTTTTATTTACTATTTACACTTCCTCATTATTTTAAATATTTCTAAAATATTTTTATTTTCCAGTCCCATAGTTTATACATTTTGTGGTAAGAATTATCTGAACACGAATATACGCTGTACACCTCCTGGTTCTTTTTTAAAAAACACCATACACAGTCTGTTTCTCAAGAAAGATGCAGTATGTATGTACATTCTCAAGATATACTCTTAAGGCAGAGCATAAACTCTCTCCTTAGAGCGTATAACCTGTTATTTTTTACGACTACACAACTGCAGATGTGATTATTTTAGCCGAAACGTCAGTAAAGGCTTACTTTGGAGACACGAAATTTTTATGTTTCTGTCAGTGAGTCTGTCTGTTCCGCGATAACTAACGCAAAAAACATCCGATTGGCTTGAAATTAAAATGTTATGTTAGTGAGGCACTGGGATTAAGCTGCATAGTTTTTTGTTAGATTTTATTCATTCGTTCGGAAAATAAAGAATATTTTATTTTGCGTAATAAGGCTTTTCTATGGCAAATCCAATGATTTTCAATTGTTTCTGCTTGAGAGAAAATGACACATTTCATTAATGGAATTCAATGATAAATGGATACTGAAATTTACCAGTTAAATTATTCGTATTGTTTTGAAATTTTGTCTATGCATTTGTCAGATTTTTAAAGTTATTACTGTAAATTTTGGAGATTTTTTATAAATGTGTCTCAATAATATAAACTAATTTGATTTAGAGATTTACTTATTTAAAATGTATTTATTTCATTTTCTTTATTTTCTCTTAATGGTTGCTAAGCAACCATTCATCCTAATCCTTATTATATTTTAATGCTATAAATTTGAAAGCGTGTACGAAAATTTATATGAAGTCAACGTCAAAACTTATGAATTAATTAATATCTTTTTATCTTTGGGGATAAACATAACATAGCCCAGAAAAGAATATAGGCTATGTTTTATTAATTTTATTCAAATATTTTCCTTAATAATTCAAAATTTCCTTCTTCTTCATACAGAATCAAGAGCGAATTTTTAGATGAAATTTAACCAATTTCCTTTATCGTTGCCAAAAAAAAAATCTGGAATAATTTTTCAACGGCAATAAATTTCAATTGAGCAATTTTCATTCGAAAAATTTAACTAAGAAAAATAAATATGACGTCAGAATTAAAATAAAAATAAAAATAGTACTTTGTTAAATATTAAACACGGAAATTTGTTTCGTTAATAAGAATTTTTCTGACAAAGATGGGGGCATAATTAGAAGTAAAAGAAATAAAAAATAATTATATTTTTAACAAATATTTCAATTGATAAAATTTGACGTCATAATTGAACAAAAACAGGTATTTTACAGTAGTCGTTAAAAATACAAGAAACATTGATATCAATAACTCCTAAAAAAACGCTATTGCCGAAACTTCAGTGAAGGCTTACTTTGAAGACACGAAATTTATTGTTTTTCATCTGTTAGTCTGTTCTTCTGTATGTTTGTCTGTCCCGATATAACTGCTACAAAATGCAATCAAAACATTTTTTTTTGGAAACAAAATTGTAAAACTCTAGATTACTGAGTTTACACTTACAAAAGTTCCTGATACATCAGATTTAGGTGTTTGTGGTTGGCAGGTATGTAGAAGTATGAGGATAATGAAAAACATTTGTCCAAACTGTTACTTATCCTTATAAATCAAAATGTATAAGGAAATGCAAGATATACAATAACCATTAGCACAATTATTAGAAAGTGGCAAATTTAAATTAAGTGAGGCTACGGGGGGTTCAGGGGGCGGAGCCCCCCTGAAGAAATCTACCATGTTATAATAAAAAACCAAAAATAATAGATCATGAAAATTTCAGAATATCGTAACATAACTAAATTTTTAATTTACCGCTTTTGAAGGCTGAAAACTTATAATTCTTATTTTATTCTTATAAATAATTAAGTACTATGAAAATTTTAAAATTTCCAAGAAGTTGAATATTACCCAAAGTGTGTTTAAATATATATATATATATGCAAAGCTGACGTTGAGGCTCCTGATCGGCAGATTTACTAGTTTTAATGATTATTCATGCACTAAACAGTAGCCCAATCACGGTTGTCTATTACGTGTCAACTCCCAGAAAGATTATTTCTTTCAAAGCACACTAAAATACAAATTTTGTTCATTTTATGCTTTATAGTGAAACACCAGCATTTCTCTATTTCCAACGCCGCTATTTGATCAATCTTTCACTAAACTGCATTCACATTGAACTACAATGTTACAAAAATCTAAGCATTACATCAGTGTTACACATAATTTGATATGAAAATATTATCAAATATCTTTTGTTACGAAATACATTTCGTAAAAAATGTAAACGATTTTACAAAAAAGAACTTTTTTTTTACAAAATGAGGTCAAGAGAAAACTCTGCACCGGCTTTATATTCCGATTTAAAACAATTATTTATTTCGAAATTCATGGTTGATGTGGGTCTATCGATATCAAATTGAAACATTCGGTATCTCAGGAAAATCTGGCATTGAATTCTCTGCTACAGTTCACAAAGGAAAAGAAGGAAAAATATAATGTTACATGTGCATCACTATACTGTCACATGTGCACCTTAGAATTCAGCTCAGAAATCGCAATGAGCAATCTTTTGACAATCAAACATTAATTTGAAAGGAAACGGAAACGATAAAAAATATTGTTTAAAAAAGAAGCTTTTCGTTCAACTTTATTGTAGAGGAGATACAGTACTGTGAATAACATAAGTACTTGAACATACTTTCATCTAGCTGCTAATATTAGTTAACAATTGTTCTTCATATTCAGTGTCACGTTAATATTTCTGATGGTATTAGAGGTTGAGTCTACTTCTGCTATAGGTTGCGTTAAACTAAAGAATCCCTACTTGTAAATAAGGCACCGTAGAAGAAATGAAGTAACTGCTTTTTCCCCCTTTGAAAAATTGCTCCAAAATTATTTTTTGCCGCCATTTGCTAGGATTTCGTTGTCATTCAGAGAAACGGATCTGTGCAGGAGCCATAGACTTCTCATATAACTGGACTCAGAAATAGCATCCTTTTCTTGAAGTATTGACCCCCACTCCACCATCACATGATGGCTGACAGAATGGCGTGCCAAAACGGTTTTCCCCGTCGATCTCACCAGCTACTAAGATCTATTTCGTCTGCGTTACGCATCTTTTGTTATAAGAATGAGAGCAAAATTTGCCAAGGGATCGCCGCCAAAAAAGACAATTTTGGCGATAAAATCTCGGTGGTGAATGCTTCAAGATTTGGTTTGGTTTATTTTTGTTGACCGATTATCTGCATTAGGGATATAGGTCCATGGGAGGAGTGCCCTTCGTTGAGGTCTTTCTAAGGGAACCTAACCCGTATTTATGCAAGGTTCGAAGAAAACCACGAAAACCCAGAACGGTTAGGCCGACGGCCGCGATCGGGTTCGAACCCAGCACCTGCCGCTTACCAGTTGAGATCGGCCACTGGTGGGGCGATTGCTTCAAGAATCTGGGAAGAGAATAGAGGGATCCGTTATCTAGTCCATTCCTCATCTAAGGCACGAGCAGACCTGAAGCGTTTGCTTTCATATCTACTAACTACGCTTGTGCGAATTGCTCGCGTGCACTTTTTGTTTTCAACTGGAGAAAGAAGACCAACACCGCATGAATTGAGCTGCGATCAACGCTATCCTTTCGTTGTAAAGCATTCAAGTTGTGTCAAAATATTAGACTCCGCTCCCCACATCTGCTTTCTCAAGAAATAAGAAACATTGTATAAAATCCATTGAATCTGAAACTAAGGGATCTCTATCCTACAACATATATTAAAATAAACAAAATCTCTATTTACGAAAGTTGGAACTCTCCTAGTAAGCTACGATACTTAGAATGTAACGAATTCTCAGCGTTTTAGTCAACAAAAATGGAAAAACATGTTTTTAGTAATTCTCTATTATAAAAAAAAGTAGCTAACGTTGTCACTACCACTGACAATGAATTTTTAGTGACCGGGATCTTTTTTTGTTACTATTAAGAAAAATACTGTATAAAAAATACGAAAATAGAAAGTATTATAGGGAAATGTTTGATAAACTCGCTAAAGCAGATAACTTACAAATCGAAGGAATATTTTAAGATTTCTGATGTTAAATAATGCAATGGAGACTGTAATAAATGCTTACAATATAGTATAATATTAAAATAATTAAATAAAGTAACAAACTAAAATAATATAAAATTATATATTTTTTAAAATATTAAAAGCAAAGTCCAAGTAAATAGTCATTAATGAACAGTTATACATTCATTATAAAGATGAGATGCATTTTTCTTAAATTATTCAATGAAACTTCCCTCATAAAGTTGCACTACTTATTCACATAAATATCACGAAATGAGGAAGATTTATTTCAGGTTTAGCCAGACTTAATAATCAAAAATGTTTCATTAATGCCTACATACATTTAGTAAAAAGGTTGCGATTATCAGTGATATCAGCCATATCTTGAATTTTTTCAGAAATAATTTTTTCTTCCTTTATGAATAAGTATGATGTCAGCAATATTAATGAAAATTAGATTAAAACAGATGTAGAATTTATATAAAAATAAAAAAGTCAAATTTTGTCTCAGCATCTGAATTGAAAGTTTCATAGTTTGCATTTGTAAATTTTGTGTGAATTTTAGAGAGATGCAGATTTAACCATTTATCAACAGCATTATGAATTCATGAAAATTTTACATTCGAAAGCATCTTACGCAAATTGTTTTTAACTAAAAGATTTACATAATCATTTAATAAATTTATGAAGGATTTTAAAAAGACTAATTAAATTTGAATTTACAGAGATTTTGTGCAATATTTATAACCCCACTCAAATCTTTTATTTTAAATTGATTTCTCAATATTTTGCAGAATTATAAAATGTACAAATACGATATTCTTACACCATAGATATAGAAACATTTCCGAATTGAAAAATCTCCACCCCCCCCCTCCTTTCTCATTGCAAGAAAGCTGAAAAGATAGAAAAACAAAAGAAATCATCCTTTTAAAAATATTTGTGTTTTGTTTAACAAATAATGCTTTCGGAACAAGATAAAGTAATGTATATGTAACTCATTCTAAACAGTATTACAACTAACTGACGTATTAAAAGAAATTGATAATAAGTGTTTTTAATGGTACTTATAAGTACCGTCGGTAGATAAACTGTTAAGGGAGTGTACCGTATTTATTGCCGTTTAAAAATCACACCAGACTGCTATTCCTTTATGAAATAATAACCAAAATACTCGATTAAGGAACTGAAAAAAATTACTTAAGCTATCAGTAATGACATAACAATAAGGATATTTTTTTATTATAATCCTGATGAGAAAAGCAAAATTTAAAACAGTTTTACTAACCTTTACTTATATTTCCAATGTCATCAGACAGTTATTTTTTTAATTATCAACTAATGTATGAAACACACTTACACACTCACTTTTTCCATATTTTGAGTATGTTAAGGGACTATTTCTTTTACAAAACTGCTATTTCAGTTTCAATATTGACAGCAAAATCAATTTTACCAACAAAGAACTTTATTGTGAGAAATCAGGTTTAAAAAAGGTTTTTTTTTTCACTTAAATACTATCAATCACTATGAAATCTTACAGGCTTATAAGTGTACAAAAAACAGACATATGTATAATTTTTCAGATGAATAAAAGAATGATAAAAAAATAATTGTGTTTGACATGGCTCTTGGCATAGTTCCTGATTTACTGGTTTAATAGGCAAATTTTTATGCGTCACTGTTCTTTTTGTGCATTGTAATAAATGGAAAGAATTATTTCTTTATATCTGGAGTATGCTACAATTAGTTATCTGCAATAAGCAAATTTTAGGAGCAAAATGTAACACTTAAACAGCTTTTTAGGAGTTTATTTTTGCTTATCACACACAAAAATTATCTTGCCAGTTTGAATTAACAGATGATTTCTTATCAAATATTTTCAAAGAATATCTTTACACTCATCTCTCAAACAAAAGATTTCTCTTCAGCGTGAATTAAAAGATGTTTGCTTAAAGCATATTTTCGAGTAAATTTCTCGTTGCATATCTCACATTCAAACGGTTTCTCACCAGTATGAAGTAACAGATGGCTGCTTAAACTGCCCTTTTGAGAGAATTTCTTCTTGCATACCTCACATTCAAAAGGTTTCTGACCAGTATGAGTTAACAGATGTTTGCTTAAATTGCCCTTGAGAGAGAATTTCCTGTTGCATCTATCGCATTCAAAAGATTTCTCACCACTATGAGTTAACAGATGGATGTTTAAACTACACTTATGAGAAAATTTCTTGTTACATACCTCACACTCAAAAGGTTTCTTATCACTATGAATTAAGAGATGGCTGCTTAAATGGCCCTTCTGAGAGAATTTCTTTTTGCATACCTCACATTCAAAAGGTTTTTCATCAGTATGAGTTAACAGATGGCTGCTTAAACTGAACTTTCGAGAGAATTTCTTGTTGCATACCTCACATTCAAAAGGCTTCTCACCAGTATGAATTAACAGATGCCTCCTTAAAGTACTCTTTTGAGAGAATGTCTTGTTGCAGATATCACACGCAAACGGTTTCTCAGCCAAATGAATTAATATATGTGTTCTTAACTTATGCTTATGAGAGAATTTCTTGTTGCATATCTCACACATAAAACGTTTTTCACCAGTATGAGTTAAGAGATGCCTGCTTAAATTGCTCTTTTGTGAGAATTTCTTGTTGCATACCTCACATTCAAAAGATTTCTCACCAGAATGAATTAATAGGTGTATACTTAAGTTATGCTTATGAGAGAATTTCTTGTTGCATATCTCACACATAAAACGTTTTTCACCAGTATGAGTTAACAGATGTCTGCTTAAAAAGCTCTTATAAAAGAATTCTTTGTTGCATATCTCACATAAAAAAGATTGTTTTGGGAGAAATTCTTGCATAACTCACAAATAAAAGATTTTCCAGGCTCTGAGTTAAAAGCTGCTTTTTTTCAAAAAGCTCTCATAAAATATATTTTGCTGCATTTCTTTTACACATTGAAGACATTTTGAGTATTGTGATGTGTTAGTTTAATTTCTTTATGTATCTGCAATAAAATAAAATAAATTAATATCAAGTTTTACGTTTTATTAAAAACAAACAAAAATACATAAACTTATCACGAAAATATAAAACAATGTAGAAAATAAATTGTAATAAAATTGCTACCATAGTATTAAAAACTGCAGTACAATCCTAATTATCTAAAATTAGCGGAATCAAAGGTGTGGCAAATGCCTCTCCTAACAGTATAATGATTAAATTGCAAATATATAAAATAAATAGCAACAATTTTAAAATAAATAACGTATTAAGAATAAAATAAAAAATAAATTTAAGTAGAAAATTTTATAATTTAGTATCATCTAAAGAAACGATGATACATTTAGCAAAGAATGGAGAGAAAATAAAATTTTATTGTAGTTATGGTATTTTAATATGTAAATATGTTTAGTAAGGAATTCTTCAGATTTCAGATTTTTTTTAATCTAATGTGTTTGCTTATTGCTTAAATTTAAAGCATCATTTAATGTAACCTACACTGTAATTAAATAATGCAATCAATGGCATAGCAAAGTGGATGCCATCCCCCCCCCTCAAACGGAGTATCTGGTTATCTGAATAGCGCAAGAAAACAACACTCAAAACTATTAAACCGGAAGGACAAAGAACTCATGAAAAATTTCATTTTAGACAAGGGTTTTTCTTAAAATGGGTATATTTCAAAGTTTGTGTTTTGCCAGGGCTATGAACATTACTGTTTAAGACAAATTTTCAATATAAACATGTAACGTTTTAACTGTACCCTCAAAAACTATTTAACATATTCTCACCGTAGTGCTCTTGTGAAGAATATAAATATATTGCAATGAATTCTGAGGAGGTGACCTATCTTAAAAGGTAAAGAAAATCAGGATTACACGAAAACGACATTACATATTTTTAGCTCCTAAAACTTGAAATCTATCTAAAATGGAACATTTTACAATTGTGTTCCTTCTTGGAAGATTTTCGGAGAATATGGAATCAACTGTAAATGGAAACATTTGATGGTCCCGAAAAGTAAGTGTACAAATACACCTGTTAAGATGGAAAGAAGATTTTGATGGGACCAACTGCTGTTGAGAGTTAAGGAAAAAAAAACAGTTTATACAAATGCAATATCGTCACACTGTTCGAGTTTCGAATCCCTTATTTTTATCTGTTTTATAATTTTATATCAAATACAGTGGACACCCTCAAATGTGCAACTCTAAAATTCACAACTCTCTAAAATTAGCAAATAATTTTCAGATGTAAACAATGAAGATTTCAGTTCAGATATAAGGGCAAAATTTGACTTTTTGACTTTATATAAATTCCTTATGTATTTTAATTTGTATTTTTTTTATTTTACTGAATTCATGTTTTTTTATGAAGGAAGAATAATTTTATTTCTGAAAAAATTCAAGATATTCACAATCTTCTTGCCAAATATACTTACGTATTAATCAATTTTTTTTTGGTTATTAAGTCTGGCAAACCTGAAATAAGACTTCCTTATTTTATGACTTTGATATGAATTAGTAATGTACTTTTATGAGGAAAATTGCACTGAATATATTAGAAAAAATACATTTGATCTTTATCATGTCTATTTCATCATATATAATTTGACCTTCATATAATAATTTGACTTTTGCTTTTTAATATTTTAATCATACTAGATATCATCTAATTTTTTTATTACATATTTTCATATTTTATTATACTATTGTAAGCAATCATTACAGTTTTGATTGCATCATTAATTAAATTGAAATGACTGTTTTAAAAATGTAAACAAAGCAGTGATCAGAAATCTGCAAAACCACTTGTCCCAAGCTGTGCGGATTTGAGGGAGTCTATTGTAATATTATAACATAATGTGCAACCCGTAATTAATAAAAGTACTCTATTTTTGAAATGTTTATTTGCGAACTTTTATTGCCACTTTTAAAGTACCTTAAGAAATCTGAAATATGATTTAGTATCGTCTGTTCTAAAACGTACAGATGATGTCTTTTCAGCTCTAAAACAGTTTCCGTTAAGAAATCAGAAAAAAAAGTTAAAAAGTTTGTTCTGACAAATTCAAAAGAGTAGAATTCTTTGCTACAAACAAACTTCGACATATATATTTTTAAACCATACTTATTCCTTGTCAAGTTTGTCTATTCGATGTAGAGAGATCTCACGATAAAATTGAAGAATATTTCCACAGATCAAGGCAGGTTTCTCGATTGAATTCTTTTATTTCGAGTCTCGTTTGATATTTAGGTAAAGAACAGAGGGCTATTGAGAAGTTTTTGATGTTCACCTGGGTTTTTACATAATAATGGTTATTTTTAACATTGAATTTTTTTAATTGGAGCCATTTTAAAATAAATTAATTGATTTTGAAGGGCAGATTTTTTATGTATTTATTTAATAATGTAATTTTGTTTTGATTCATAATAGCAGTTAGGGAACTATAGGAAAATTCGAAGTTTTTGTATGAATTTAAAAGAATACGACAAACATCGAAAAAGGTTTTTTAGACTGATTAGCGTCAAATTTAAAGGGTGCCCCCCTCAAAGCATCGAAATGTCTCTCCAGATCATTTGGGATTTTATGCTTATGAGTACCTCTCTCTGGAATTTCAAAGTGCTCTTTCCAGAGTTGCAAAAAATCCTCCCCGCAGTCATCTGAAATGGCCACACTTACGACTTGTGATTGTCCAGTTTAAACCTTTCGGGTGCGATTTTTTTCCTATTTTTAGAAAAAAATACTTTTTTGATAATAACATTAACACAAGGTATCCAAATAGATTAATTATTATTCAATGAGTATTTCACTATGCGACAGATAACGAATTTTGTTGTTTTGCGTACCATTCAAGTAATATTCATAAGACAATAAAATTACGAAAATTTTTTGGAGATGTTTAGAAAATATTGTACTACAATAAGATTTAACTGATATTACAAATTTTTATTACTTTTTTACGCATGATTCTTTCAGGAAAGTAACTTTTATTTTAAATTTACAGAGTGAAATACATGTTTAAAATAAAAGACTCGCAAACAGTGAAAGGAGAATGAAGCAAAGAATAATAATAATTATTATTACTAAATGCCTACAATAAATGATGTCATATAATAAATGCATAGACATACACTAACATTACTACATATGAAGGATAGCGAAAGCATTTCTTAAAACAAAACAATACTCCATTAAAAGACATGTACTATTAACAGTACACCAGACCCGAATGGGTTAATATTGCTTACAGAAACTTCATTGATGGAAGGAGATTTGTGCATGAAGAAGTTGGTGATAAGGTTTTATTTTTTTAACAGTGAGAAATCCAAAGCTTAAATGGAACCTATTTTACATACTAACCACTGAATTTTGAGTACGCTCTAAAACTGTTTCGAACCATCTAAAATAAATTGCTTTTGAAGTAAAATAACAGAACCCAATATCATCTTTTACACAAACCAATATTTCTAAAAAATGTTACTCAATTACAAAAAAAATTGTTTAAATAAATTAGCATCCTTGAAGTTCACGAGAAGGTATCGGGAGAAACTGTTGGGGCCAAACAGATTATCAAAAACGGCAAACATGAAACCCAGAAAAATTATGGCTGTTTTACACAATTCTAACTACACTATTTTTTCCAACATAAACTATATTTGTTGTTTGTGCTTGTTATATTCTTTATATTCTAGTATATCTTATATTCTTTGTATTCTATATATTCTTGTTATATCCTAGTTTCTTTAGCTAAATTAGAAAGGGTTTTTCTTAAATATTAACCAGCTAACAGTTAAATATAAAACAGAAATTTCTTTAAAAAAAACTAAATTTATAAACCAACCAAAAATAAATTAAATAGTTTAAAATAAATATTTTGATGTGGAATATTTTAATAAGACTAGAATAATTATTTTTGGTAGTTCTAGGGTTAAACTTAACTATTTAATCTTAATTCTTATGCAAGCAAATGTTTATGTTGTACAAAACTTAACTAAACTATATTTAACTCTTTAGTATGAACTGAGTTGTTTGGATCATAGTGTCAGTAAAACATTTGGTATATCATCATGAAACTTCGTTGTATTACTAGCTACAATTATGGAGATAAATCTTACTATATTTTATACCTGCTACTTTTTAAATTGAGAAATGAAATGGATATACCTAAATTCTTAAAGTTACCTGAGCTATTTCTCTTCTGATGTAAAACATTTTAATAAAAATTGAGCAATATTTTTGGTAGTTTTGGGATTAAACTTAATAATTTACCGTAAAATACCGTTAATCCGCCCCTCCCCCAAACGTGACGAAAAATCATAAAATAATTAGAGGGGGGGGGGGCGCTTACGCGGGAGTTTTCCGCGATCGTTTCACAAAATTTGCAAGGATGAATCATGATATATTGAATGAATCGTGATTCTTTGAATGAATCATGGTTTTTGATACTTGAAGCAATACTTGAAAAAATTTGCGGTTTTTTTAAACACATATTCTGTCGTAAAAACGCAGAAAAGAGGAGAAATTTGTAAAAGTTAAGGCCAAAAAAGCATGAAATCAATTAAAAAATCTCGAAAAAAACGCACATTTCATCAAAGATTCATGATTCATTCATTTCATCACGATTTAACCGTTCTCCAGCGATTTTTTTTTTTTTTTTTGAAAAGGAGGGCGCTTTCACAGGGTTTTTTGAAAATTTCAAATCTTTTATAAAATGGGGCGGGGCGTTTGATCGGGAAGAGCGGATTAACGGAATTTTATGGTAATCCCAACTTTAATGTAAGCAAATGTTTATATTGTGCGAAGCTTCACTAAAATACATTTAGCTTTTCAGTATGGGTTAAGTTTTTTAGATCATAGTAATTGTAAAATCTTTGGAATATCATTGTGTAATTTCGTTGTATTACTAGCTACAGTTATTTAGATAAATCAAACTTCATTTTATGCATACTATTTTTCAAAATTAAGAAATGAAGTAAAATTATTCTTAAATTTACTCGAAATACTTACCCAAGCAAAAACACAGTCAATCTTGTCAAGATGTGATTGCAAGGAGATGGGGAAAAAAGCTATTTTAGACTTCCATTAAAACAAGTGTAATCATTTATATTTTTACGATACTCTGGCTAAATACGATCTTTTGTTTGTTTCGTTGGTACTTTAAAATTCTTCCATTTGAAACAGGAAATTTTAGATTGTTATAAAAAGATCCCCCTTTTACACGTTTTACTGTGTTGCAATATTATATACACATCTAAACATTTGCAATATAAAATTATCTTCGAATTTCACCTGCATAATAAATATATAAAATAATAAAAACATTTAAGTATATAATAATTTATTTATGTGTGCGTATATAATATGCATTTATATACAAACAAATGGAGATTAAGTATATAATGAGAGTTATAAACAGAAAACCAGTCAGATAAATTCTTATGATATTATCTGCACTTAAAAAATAAAAATGGAACCATTAAAAGATCATTCTTATGTCTGTCTGTCATAGACATTTTTTATTATAAACTAAACAAAGTTCAAACAAGGATGAAATAATAAAAGCTATTAACCCACCTTTTCATACAACAAGATCAAGTGGGCCTAAAAACAAATTTTTATATATATATATTACAAATTTAAATTTCTTTCGCCAAAACTAACCTTTATACTATCTTAATTTTCTTATAATAATGTTCCGTACTTACTTCAAATTATTAAATTAAAATCTTGTTTCTAGATCTAATCTGTTAATCTTTATGCAGACGATATAAATTCTTAATTTGCCTTAAAAAGCATTATTCCAGTATGCGTAAATTTAAAAAGATGGCTCTAAATTAAAAATATTCTTAATTAAATTTTTATTTCTTAATATTCCAAATAAAATTCATTTTTCTATGTTTTTATCAACCCTTTTTAAGAAAGTCTTATTAAATTTATTCCAAGACCATACCTTTCAAAAAATACCACTATTTTATTTTATCTATTTATTTATTTTTCCTCCGTCAACCTTTGATGTGTGCATATTAATAAATTCATTTCTTTTCTTTTTCTCTTAAAATTAATCATTTATAAAAATCGTCTGCCTAAGAAATTCTGAGTCGATTATAAATTGGCTAAATAATATTTTTTTTTAAATAAATTTATCGTCTGTGGAAAATAGTCTCGTAGATGGACAAGAATTCTGTTTACATAAAAGAATGATGGTTTGAGGTTACAGAATGTTCTAGAATTTTCTTTTGAGTTTTAAAGGGGGAAGCCTCGAGTTGAGAAGGAGGATTCTTGGGTTTTTTCTTTGATGAGTACGGCTCGCTGAAATAATGATGGAATGTTTCGGTAGAAGACAGTTTGCAAAAGGAGCTTTTCCCTTTCTCATGATTACGGATTAAATAAATGAACTTACAGCAGCCAATGAGTAATTATTTGGATTCTCTACATCTATTTATTTATTTTCCTCTGTGGCCATGACTTCTCTGCGGTGAAAGGGAAACCCGGCGTTGATGTCTCTGGCTCCTAACTTTTAAATCATCACATATATATATTTTGAGAAGGCTTAAAAACCAGACTATTACATTTATTTTAATGAAACATTTGATGCATTTAGCGCTGCTGATGTTAAATTACATTTTCATATTTTAATTAATATCTTCTGAAATTATGCTCCTAATGTGCTAATTTTTTTTTATATAGCCTTAATAATAAAATACCAAAACATAAATATATTAAATTTTCATTTTTTTTTTTTTAAATAATTTTATGATATGAATTATGCAATTAATATTTGAAAACATGATGAATTGCAACCCACAGTTTTTAAATGAATTTAGATTTATTAAGACCTGCTTTAGGGAAATCCAAAATAAAAAGATTTTCTTCCAAATAATTTTCAAATTATGCTTTAAAAAATGGAAAATGATGATTTAAGGTGTCATCCATGATTGAAATGACTGGATATGTTGGAACTTTGGTACTACTTAGTAATACCATTGCCAATTTTACTAAATTATACAAATCGGCAAATTAATAGTCAAATTATATTTATTGACATAACTTATTTTGAATAACAACAACAACAAAAAAAGTAGAATATTAATAAAAATACAAATAAAAATTTTTAATGTCATTGAATAAGACATTCACGATCATCCACTATTGTCATTTAATACATTTGTTTGTAAGTTTGGCGATAGTTTTTTGGTCGACAGGATAACCAAGTAGTACCAAAATTTCTTATGCTATCCCATAATCTGGCAGTCTTCAGTGACTGCTTGAGAGGTGCCTAAGATGCCTTGATTAAGAAGGGGGCTCTGTTGGTCGACAATCGAGTATTGAGCATCAATTTGGATACAGTCGCTAAAATATGCTAATTTTAAAATAATTAATTTCTCAGAAACCTATCGTATGAATATCATGAAAACTTGTTTTTAGGATAATTGAAGGGTGTTGAGTTCATTTACTCTTTCAGAATTTGGTGCTTCTATAGAAAAAATAAAATTAGAGTTTATTTTAATGTGTAGATGCCCCCTGAGTAAATTTTAAATACATCTTTTAAATGTAGACTTTATTTTAAATCGTTATACAGTAGACTCCCTCAAATCCGCACAGCTTGGGACCAGAGGTTGTGCGGATTTTAGAATTTGCAGATTTCTATTCATTGTTTACATTTTTTAAACAGTAATTTGAGTGCAATTAATAGTGCAGTAGACTATAATGAATACATACAATAGAATAAAATATTAAAATAAGTGATAAACTAAAATAATAAAAACTTAGATAATTTTTAAAATGATTAAAGTACTAATAGCAAATGTCAAGTTAATAATCAATAGTGTATGATTAAATATTCATTATAAAGATTAAATGTATTTTTCCAAAATTATTCAACAAAACTTGCCTCATAAAAGTACATTACTAATTCACATCAAAATCATAAAATAAGGATTTTTTTTTTTTTTTTTTTAAGTTTAGCCAGGTTTAATAACCAAAAAAAAAAAAAAAATCTTGATTAATGCATAAATATATTTGGTAAGAAGATTGTGATTACCAGTGATATCAGCAATATCTTGAATTTATTCAAAAAAAAAAAAAAAAAAAATATATTATTTCTTCTTGAAAAAAAAAAACATGGATAGAATATTATAGATGAAAATTACAAATAAAAAAATATATAGTACACAGTGTTTACTTTTTTTTTCAAATAAAAAAATATATAGTACACAGTGTTTACTTTTTTTTCAAATAATATATTTTACATATTATTTAAATTAAAGAAATAATGTCCAATTTTTTGAACAGTACTTAATTACTATTCATGAACCTTGCTTTATTTCTTCAAAATAGAATTTTATATTATCTGTTTTCATAAGTACTGTGCCTTTTGGTTGTTATAACTTTCTTTTTCTTGAGATTTTTTTTTTTTGTTCAATTTCCTCTGCGTTTTTTATATATGTTATTATTGCGTATAACACTTTCTTTTTTATCATTCTTCTCTTTCTAAACTACATTTAGAAACAAAATGTAAAATAAATTGTTTTACAATGTTAAAATTACACTTTCTAGTGTTATAAATATATTTTTTTCATCATTTTATTATGAAATATAACTAATTAAAAATATACCAAAGTTCATACAGAAATCGAAAATTTGTCCATCATACAATACTTAGGCCTCTTAACCATACCCCAAATTATCCCATCTCAGAAAACAAATGATAATAAACGGAATTCTAAAATTTATTCTTTCCTTTTTATGCAGATCAGTTCTTTAGATGATCTAGAACAAGTCTGAACTAAAATTAACAGTTTTCCCAGTTAATAATTATTAACAGTTTAGAACACCTTTTATTACAAAATACAGAAATTTTCGTAGAAGAGTAAGCAAATGAAACGTATCTTACCATTAACTTATTTTAGTAAAGAGTTCATTATCTTCTAAAAACGTTCTTTCATTTTATTGTTGTAAATCATTATATTTCAAAAATTTGCCGTCTATTTGCTGAGAACTTTCATATCGTCCAATTTCACATAAAAGCAAGGAGACGCCAACGACATGAATGAATCACGGTGGCTGAGTTTGAATGAGGAATGAATCATATCAATAAATCAGCTGCAACAGAAAATTTAGCTTTTGACTTTTCACTTTATCTACCAATATTAACATTTGTTTCAAGAATTAAGAAAAGTATCCCTTTCAATTAAAAAAACAAAACAAAAAGTTTATTTATGAAAAATGAATTGATTCATTTATCACAACTCTGGAATATGGTATTTGAATTTACACTCTAGTGAAAAACGTGACATGTATCATCGTACATTACAGCAGCGTCCTCATCAGAAATATAGTATCTAGAACAGAAATAATTTTGAATGGAGATTAACTTGTTATTCCTGATGAACAATTTTAATAATTGATTAACTGAGTTATCAATCATTCATTATCTGAGATTAATTCGATTATTGAGTAACTTTTCATGAATCGATTTTCATTAAAAGCTTTTTTTCGTGAATTGATTACTTTAGATTTTAAATATTTTATTGATGCTGACTCTCAGTAAATAACGTAAATGAAGGAAATTTATTGTTTTATTATTAAAAAAAATACTTTGTGTAAAATGGATCATTCGAGGCAAACACAATAGCTGCTGCAGGCCTCAAAGCAATGTCTAATCAAATCAAAATCAACATAAATTAACAAATTTTCTCTTGAAAATATAGACTTGTAGATATATTTAAAAAATAAAACAATTCCGGATGCTTTGATTTCATTCAAGATTATTTTTAGACGCTTCAATTTAACAATTTAAAATAATTTTTAATGGTATATATCTAAAAGGAGTATTATTAATACTTTTTCGCGAATCTTTAAGCGAATTTTATCAGTTTTTAAGAGCTCAGCTTATATCCACTGACTTTTAATTTTTCTTGCCTTGCATATAAAAATGAATTATTTCTTATCTATATAATTATTAGAATATGTTGGAAAGGGTTGTTATCCATATTTGGATCTCTTTTGACTTACTGATTTTGGCTCATTTTTTTCTTTATAGCACAACATATTTTTTTTCTTTTTTTAATAATTATGTGGTATCTTTCATTATTTCAGTGAAACTTTAACATTTTATAGGGATGGCCAGATATAAATTTATTGAAAATTAGTTTTATTTAGTCATTTTCGTTAGTTTATAGGATTTGTTTGATTTTTGTTGTAAGAACAATTCTTTGTAAATTAATTTCTTATTTAATAAAATTAATATTATAAGCTTCAGAATATAGATGAAAAATAGGCTTCTTCTTTCCGTGACACCATATTTGGTTTAAATGACTGTTGAAATTATGATGTATCTCATCTGACAACAATTCTCTGAACATCAAACAATTAAAGATCCTAAATATAATGCAGTTCAACTAAAATATTTGAAGATGATTAAATTAAATTTGCATGTCATTATTGCGTATAAATCTATTCAAACTTTGATAAAAATGTTAGGTTTTTTGTACTACTTGATTATCCAGTCGGCCAATTTCACAAAATAGCCAAATTATACATATTGACATAATTTTTATTTTAAATAACAAAAAAAATAAAAATAATAATAAGTAGAACATTAAAAAAATACAAATAAAGAGTCGAAATAAAAATAATTTAATAACGTTTCAAACACACATATAATACTTAATGTCATTAAATGTGACATTCATGATCATTCATTACTGGCATTTAATCTTATAGTTTGGCGATCATTTTTTGGTCGATGGGATAACTAAATAGTACCTTTTTTTAAAAGAGAGAGAGATATTAGCCACTGCTGTCACTAACATAAATGAAATTATTTTAGATTAAGATCTTTCTTGTCTTATATTAAGGAAATTTAGCGGTGTACCGAGTAGTACTTTGGCCGAGTAGCCGAGTACCGAGTAGTTGTATAATAAGAAAATAAAACACTGATGTTTGCATAATGTGAGCGTAGGTGTACATATATATAAATATACCTGTGTACACATATCTATACCTGTGTGTACATATAATATAATATACATATATAGTATAAACAAATTAACTCATTAAATTTGAAATTTATCTGTGCACCATTTAAAGACAATTTTTGATAGTTCAAAACTAATAAAAAAGGAGAATTGATACATGACAACTACAGTTATTAACTAATATAAAATTTAAACATTCTTTAACCCTCCAATTTATTCCAACCATTGAAATCTGTCTATCAAAAATAAAAATGTTTATTGTTACTGTAACAATTCATTGAATAATGCAAACATTTCATATTTATTTTGTAACTGTCTGCACCTTATTTTCTTCTAATTAAAAAAAATGTATTGGCTTTGCAGTTTCTTTTCATTTTTTATGTGTACAGATTATATTATTTTAAATTTATTATTTTTTAAATATCTCAGTAAAAAACTAATCTTTTTCAATGGAAATTATAAATGTGTAAATTAAAATTGCCTTAAAAAGCAAGCTTTAAAATTGATGAATTTAGATGATCTAAAACTTGAAAATGCACCAAAGAAACAAACAAGCTGGGAATTGCACGTGAAGCGTAGCAAATGAAGTGCGTTCGTATGATAACGAAGTTTTAAAAATATTGCTCTCATATATCAATCTCATAAAATTGTAAATAATTACAATTAAAATGCGCACCAAACAATGTTCTCCCTATACCATTATGTAATGGAATACTTTTGTGTGGCCTTGTAAATTAATAACAAATATTCTTTGCACCACAGATTATGCAAAATGTATATTATAATATGTACTTTATAGATGCATATCAATTTTATTATGTTCGAATGAGTGTAACACCATTAAAATGCATTTGAAACATTTTCCCCCATTAACCGTAATGTAACGGAACACTTTTGATTGTCCCTGTAGTTGAACTATGCATCCAATTTTGATAAAATTTGACATAACTCGACAAAATTATGTAATAATTATGCATTTAAAATTTCAAACGATTAAAATGCATTTGAAACTTTTTTTCCCCATTGACCGTAATGTAACAGAATCCTTTTGATTGTCCCTGTAATTGATCTATGCATCCGATTTTCATAAAATTTGAAATGACACGACAAAATTATGTAATAATTATGTATTTTAAATTTCAAACAATTCAGTTGGGTAGTTTTTGCGTTGTTATATGCGGACAGGCAGGCAGACGGACTGAACAACAACATTAGGTGCTACATATTTACAAATGCACCTA
Organism: Maratus speculifer; assembly: GCA_964019185.1. NCBI lineage: Eukaryota > Metazoa > Arthropoda > Arachnida > Araneae > Salticidae > Maratus > Maratus speculifer. Next base: position 360,034,999 of record OZ025296.1, read on the forward strand.
AAAACTAGTTGGATGTATCAATCCCAAAACTTTCTTCTATCTCATAAGTACATTTTAATATTAAAAAAAAAAAAAAAAAAAAAAAAAAACGTGGTGACCCCAAAGTCACCCACTATCGAATTTCCTCGAACATCTGACCTAGCCGAATGAGATTCTGGTATCCGAAAAGCCTAAAACGCAAAATTTAATTAATATTCTGAGAAAAAGAGCTTAGTAGTGCCTCATGTTGGGTAATTTATACTGAAACCTAATAAGCATCTATTTATGTCAAGACCTACAGAATCTTAAATTTGATGGAATTTCGTCCATTAGTTCTTGAGATATAGTTATAACAAAAAATTTGCAAAACGTTGCACAGCAACACCATATCTTGGACAATTTATGCCAAAACGTTGCACAGCAACACCATATCTTGGACAATTTATGCCAAAACGTAAAAAAGCGTTGAATTATGTTATGGTGTAAAAAAATCTGAAGTTTGATGAAATTCTATGCATTAGTTCTTGAGATATATCTAGTTTAAAAAAACCGTGTAAAATATAGCACAGCAGCATCATCAGTTGAAGGATTTATAACAAAACGTAATCACCGTGTAATTATGTTATAAGTCATTTTGTAACAAAATCTGAAGTTTGATGAAATTCTGTGCGTTGGTTGTTGAGATATAGCTATCGGAAAAATCGTGCAAAATGCAGCATAGCTGCACTACCTGTTGCAAGGTTAATACCAAAATGTAATCAGCGTCTAATTATATATTCTAGTGTAACAGAATCTAAAATTTGATGAAGTTCTCTGCATTAGTTCTTGAGATATAACTATCGCAAAAATCGTGCAAAATGTAGCATAGCAGCGCCACCTATAGGGCAGTTCACACCAAAACCGTATCAGCGACTATATATCTCAAGGTATTGCGGAATCTGAAGTTTGGTGACATTCTGTGCATTAGTTCTTGAGATACAGCTATCATGAAAATCATGAAAAACGTGGCATAGCAGCGCCACCTGCTGGCTAATTTACACCAAAACTTAATCAGCGTCTATGTATATCAAGGGATCACAGAATCTGAAGTTTCGTGAAATTCTGTGCATTAGTTCTTCAGATATAGCAATCTTGAAAATCATGAAAAACATAGTATAGCAGCGCCACCTGCAGGCCAATTTTCACCAAAAACCAATAGGCACTAATTCATATCAAGGTCTAACTGAATATAAAATTTTATTAAATTTCGAGCATTAGTTCTTGAGATAGAGCGCCCACAAATTTTTTGTCACATACAGACAGACAGACAGACAGACAGACGGACAGACTCACAGACAGACATTTTCTAAAAATAGTCAAAACGTGTTCAGGACCTTCTAAAACGTATAAATCCGTGGAAAACCGGAAGTCGAAAATTTTCATGAATCCAATACTTTCTTCTTGTAAAGATAGAAGAAAGTAATAAATATGAGAATGCTAATGTCAACGAACCAAAAGAGAAAATGCTAGCAAAAAGTTCTATTTTCTGGCAATGTTTTGAGGAAATTGTGAATGAACAAAATGATTGTGGCACTAGCACTACTTTAAAATCACCGCATGAAGAATTGATACAAAAAGAGTTACAGGCTTTCTTAACAGAAGACTTCTAAAACTGACACTCCATTTGCATGGTAAGCCGGAAAAAAAAATTCAATTATGTACAATTTTGCAAAAAACTCTTATATGCACCTTCAACAACTGTTTATTCTGAACATAATAGAGGCCGGCCAAATTTATAGTAGTAAAATAAATGCCCTGTCTACTGATAATGTAGAATGTTTGGTGTTTTTGCACCATAATTTGAAATATAATAAATTTACTTATTAATTTTTTATTGCATTTAATTGTATTTTCAGAGTCTTTATCCAAAATAAGTCGTTTCTGTTTTCCTATACATAAAAAAGTATTTTTATTTGTATAAATGTGAAATTTTTTTAGGGATTTTGTTCTTAACTTTTTTTATATTTTGCAGACATATTGTTAAATAAAGAGTAAATAGTTTTATGAATTACTACATACATTATACATTGATATTTGAATAATTTTTACAGATCAATTATCAATTCATATGCTTAAAAAATGAAATTCTTACAACTACTCGGTATCGGCCGAGTACTCTGCCAAAATTTGGCCGAATACCAAGTACTCGGCAAATTGGCCGAGTAGGCCGAATACCGAGTATTTACCGAGTACTCGGTACGGCTCTAGAAATTATTGCATATAAAGAGATGAACATTTGCAGTTTTATAGAGAAATTTTTGATTATTAAACTGAAAGTGTTTATGGGAGCACTATTTATGTTGAAGACATAAAATACAGTTGACTCTTGTTAATTCGAATCTTCGCTTAATTCGAACTAAACATGAAGTACCGAAATTTTCAATGGTAGAATAACGTTAAACTTTTTCATTAATTCAAGCTCATTTTCTCTTGACATCGTTTAATTCGAACTGACAATAATTCCGATTTTTCATTGTTCCTTTCTTTCTCACGGATTTCAGACATTTGAATAAATTTCTTTTTTTGATTTTTGTGAAAATAGTTCGGAACGAGTACACATATTATCCCATGCATTTAATATCCACTTTCTAAATGCCTCATCCGTCCATCAGTGATGCTTTAGATTTTTCTTCCATTGTGCTTGTTTCTAATCTTCTAATTAATTTATGTATTTATACATTCTAATTTAATATTAAGTCATATTCTGATTATAACAGACATAAAAAATTAAAAAAAAACACTATAACATTAATTCCTTTGCAATAGTACCATGTTAAGCATGTTCTCATTTCATACTTTCCATAATTCAAACTTCGGATAATTTGAACATTTCTTGTGGTCCCGGTGAGTTCGAATTAACGAGAGCCGACTGTAGCTCATTTTAAATAATATTATAGAATCAAAAACTATGCACAGCCATTTAAATATGACTGTTTTAAAGGGGTTTTATTTTGTAAATTTTTATTCATATCATCAAAAAATGCATTTTTTCCCTCATTGTTGTCAAATATAAAACAGCAGCTAAAATCCCCAACCCTAAAATCCACGCATCAGCACAAATGTAAACAACAAAACTTTGAGTTTAGATACAATGACAAAATTATAGAACTTTTTTAATTTAAAATGTTCTGTCCATATTTTAATATGTAATTCTTGATAATATTATTGAACTCCTGCTTTTTCAACAATTTAATCATTTTACAAAATATCTTTTTTTTTAATCATTTTAGTTTATTATTACTTTACTTACTTATTTTAGTATAGTAGACTTCCTCAAATCTACACAGCTTTGGACCAGAGGTTGTGCAGGTTTTAGAATTTTGCAGATTTCTGGTCTTTGCTTAGTTTATGTTTTTTTCTCAGCAATTTGAATTTAAAAAGGCAATTAAAATTATAATGAATCATTATAATGTAGTAAAATATTAAAATAATTAAGTAAAATAATAAACTAAAAAGATAAAAATAAGATAACTTAAAATTGATTGAAATATAATCAGTAAAAGTCAAGTAAATAAAATTAATCATGTATATTGAATTTGCATAAAAAGATGCAATATACTTTCTTTGATTTATTCTATGACACTTTTTTTATGAAAAGTACTCTCTATTAATTTACATTAAAATCATTGTAATAAAAAACAAAAAAGCTTGATTAATAGGGTACATAAATATATTTGGTCAAAAGATTGTGATTACCCCTGTTCCCTGTTATTAAAAATAGCTTGATTTAAAACAATTACATATGCTCTTTTCATAAAAAAAAAGAAATTCAATGAAAATACATATGGGATGAAAAAAAAGTAAAAAAATTTACAACTTTGCTCCTACGTCTGAAATAAAAATTTCATTGTTTATAGCTATAAATTACTTGCAGATTTGAGGCAGGGCTAAGGCAGCTAAAGGGGGGGCTATGGGCGGCTCAGCCCCCTCTAAAATATTTTGAGCCCCCCTGGATAAGATTTCAAGGTCACTAAATAAATTTCTGTTCCGAAAATTCAAATGAAATTCTGTTAAAAAATCCAATTTTGTTTTGTGACCATTTCACAGTTTTGTAGAATTACCAAATTGTAATTAAAATAAGTGTTTCAACACTCGCTAATCCTATTTGTACATATATGAAGCTAACATGATGTTTAATTTTGCACCAGTTATACACTCAAAATTTTCATCATCATATACTTTTCTTAGCATAAAATGAATTTATTACAACAGTTAAATAAGAAACATAATACCTATAGTGTGACTATGCCCTAATTTATTTTTCTGCGTCAGAGAGACAGAAAAAAATTATGAGTCCCCCCCCCCCTATTGTTCACTTCTAGCTACGGCCCTAATGTGAGGGAGTCCACTATATAATAAAATACATCGAATAGCAAACCCATCCATTTTAACAGACTTCGATAAGATGGAGCCATGTTAGGCTTACCGTAAAATCCCGTTAATCCGCCCCCATCCCCTCCCCACTTTATAAAGAATTTGAAATTTTCAAAAAATCCCGAGAAAGCGCCCTCCCTCCCGATTCTCAAAGGCGATTGGGAGTGGAATGAATAATTTTGAAATGAATGAATCATAAATCTTTGATGCAATGTGCATTTTTTCAAGATTTTTTTATTGTTTTCATGCTTGTTTTGGCTTTTTTTTACTAATTTCTCCTTTTTTTTGCGATTTTTTGACAGAATTTACGTTTTTTCTTTTTTTAAAAACCCAAATTTTTCCATGTATCAAAATTCATGATTCATTCGACGATTCATTCATTTCATGATGATTCATTCCTGTAAATTTTCTTGAACGATCGCTAAAAAAATTCCGTGTAAGCGCCCCCCCTCTAACTATTGTACGATTTTTCGTTTTGTTTTGGGGGGGGGGGATTAACGGTATTTTACGGTAATTTTGAATTGAGATGAGTATGAGAAAACATATGTGTCCAAATACAAATGTTTTCTACCTGTTATCCTTTCTGTTTAACAAAAATTTCTATAAAATATTCAAAATTTCAATGCTGTGTGCAGTTTAAAAGTTTGTGCAGCATTGAAAGCAACATAGCACAAACTGTAAACAAGATGCTTTGGTATTGAGTCATTTCCTTTTGTGATTCATTCAATATAGATATATATATGTGGTACTACTTGGTTATCCCGTCGACCAAAGAACTATTGCCAAACTATGAGATTAAGTGCCAATAATGGTTGATTGTGAATGCCACGTTCCTTTGAGATTAAACACGTTATATGCGTTTGTTACATCACCAAGCAATTTTTATTTTGACATTTTATGTATTTTTATTCATCTTATACTAATTTAATTCTCCTTCCATCTTTTAAAATGTTTCTTAATTTGTATAATTTGGTAAAATCGGTCAATGGGTTAACCAAGTACAGTTAAGGATGAATAATCCATGCATCCATAATTCACATTACTTTATGAATGTAAACAATGAAATAAACAGTAAAGAATATTAAAAAATTTGTAATCCAAAAATGATTTTTTAAAATAAATAATAAAAAAATTGAAAAAAAAAACACAATAAAACATCTATATTTTTAAAATATAACTATTTTATTTTATTAACAATAAAAAACTAACTGTATTATGGAACATATATAGTTATTCTTAAATGCACACATACCAATTTCTCTAATAAAATAACTTTAAAAAAGCATTTTTTGAGATAGCCTATTAAATTAATTCATATTAGATTTCACATTTGCATTTTTTTATTATACTGATTACAGAATTAAAATGCTATCTAGGTATAATAAAACAATGTATAATTCCTAATACTCTATAATCCTCAATATTCCTTAATCTGCACAACCTTTCGTCCCAATTTGTGCAGATTATACAACTTTGACTGTAAAATAGGGAAAAAAATGAGAGAAATTGAAACCGGGCAAACTTAACCACTTCACCGGTGATGGGTATGAGGAAACAATGCTTTTCACCCCGAGTTATCTCGGGGCAGATGGTTAAGTGGTTAAAAGAGAAATTAGAAAAATTAAAAACACTAAAAAACAGTTAGTGGATGGGTGGGACGAAGAAACAAATGATCGTCCCTACCTCCATCCCAAACATATTTGTCTCAGTGGGTAGTGCATTGCACAATAATAAGACATCAAAGTGGTCACCATGGTAAGATATTTAAACCAAAATCATAACATTTTATGGTACTACTTGGTTATCCATCAATCCATTTTGCTAAATTGTACAAATCGCCAAACTAATAGCCAAATTACACATATTGAAGTAATTTTCATTTTAAATAACAGAAAAACAAATAATTAGTAGAATATTAATAAAGATATAAATAAAGTCTAAATAAAAATCATTTAATGGCATTTTAAACACCTTTATTTTACCTAATGCCATTGAATGTGACATTCATGTTCATCCATTATTGGTATTTAAAATTACAGTTTGGCGATGGTTCTTTGGTCGACAGAATAACCAAGTAGTACCCATTTTATTTACAAAATGCCTTTTATATTATAAAAATGTACATTTTATTTGGTAATGGCTTAAAAAAAAAAAAATAATCGCCAAATGTGTTTTTTTCCTGAACAAATACAGTCAAAGTTCTATAATCGGCACAAGTTGGGGCCAAAGGATATGTGGATTATGGAATATTGCGGATTATAGAATATTATGGATTATACGTCATTTTATTATTCCTAGACAGCATTTTAATTCTATAATCAGAATAATATGAAAAGATAAATATGAAATCTAATAATTCATTTAATAGGCTATCTCAAAAAATGACTTTTTAAAGCCATTTTTTTGAATAATTGATATATATATATGCATTTAAACAAAGATAATTACATATGTTCCGTAATACAGTTTGTTTTTTACTGTTAATAAGAAAAGTGTTATATTTTAAAAAAGTAAACGTTTTATTGTGATATTTATTTTAAAATATCATTTTTGGATCACAAATTCGTAAATTTTCTTAATTGTTTACTTCATTATTTACATTCGTGCAAATACATTACATTAATGCAAATTATAGAAAATTGCTGATTATGGGACTGTATAATCGAACCTTGTTAATATGAAATTTCATTAAACACAATCCAAAATCTACAAATGAGTGTATCACTTGTTCTAGGATTCAACTACAGTTTTTGAAAGGGCCTCTACACACACGTGAATATACCGACTCGTTAATGTTAAACCAACAGGCAGGTAATTTTCAAAAATAATTAAATTTCAATATTTTTAAACATTTTTTTTTGCATAAGATAGCTGAGCTAGATCTTTAATATGGCTATTTTTTACTTTTTAGATTTTGATTCCATATTTAAAGAGGTATTTTCAGTTTCAAGAATAGTTTTGAAATTGAAAATACCTTTTAAGAAATATCTGTAACCAAAATCAAAACAGTAAAAAATAGACATATTAAAGATCTAACTCAGCTATCATATGCAAAAAGAAATGGCGTATAAAAATATTCAAATTGAAGTTAGAAATTTGAAAACAACCTGCCCATTGGACTAACATTTCGAAAAGGGTGTTGTCAAGTGAGTGATGAGTTCCATTTCACATATTTGTTCTTATGTGTAAATTTTGATAAACAGCGTAAAGGTGCTTCATTATGCGATCAATTATTTAAATATTTAGTTTCAATTGAACAGAATATGATTAAATTCAGTTTAGAAGCATCAAAATCGTTTAAAAAATAAATCAAACCAATTTGTTGCATTTAAATTAAAGTTTGAATAATATTAAACTAAATTATTTAAAAATAAATATTAATAAACGGAATTTTCTGTTATAAATGAAAGATTTTAATAATGACTCAATGATAGATCAGCAAGAATGAAAGTTGCGTCACACTAAATTTCGTGCAATTGTAATTTCAAAGAAATATGGTAATAGTAAATTGTAAAGCATTGAATTGAATAGAAACATAATAAATTAACCTACCTTAGCATTAACAAGAAGTTCAATCAAATAAATTAAATTTATGCTAGAAATGTTATCTGATATTAAAAACAACGGATGAGACGACGCCAATAAAAGAATGAATCGTGAATGACAATATGATTCATCAAAAGTGTACGTATTGATTCTTATGAATCAAACACTTTTGAATTAATTAATCTATCAGCCACCGTGAATCATTCATTTTGTTAGCGTCTCTATGCTGAAGGAAAAAAATTTATAATTTTCTACGCATATCCTCTGATTCTAATAATGGCTAATTTTTAAAACATAAACGTGGTGATGCATCCTCTTTGTTAAAAAGTACATTAATGGTAGGATGTGTTTCTTCTTTTACTGTTCATAAAAATTCTCCAACTTATGACTTGATCATGTTATAGCAACAAAATTTCATTTATGCAACTTTTATTTTCACGGATATTTGACCATTTAAAATGTTATGAAAAGGTTTTTTCTAGCAGACATTTTCATTTATCTATTTATTTAAATATAGTTTAAGTTACGATTTTTGGGTTAAACACGAGAAATTCATTTGAATTGTGATTAAGAGTTTGATTTAAATGTTTAATTTTAGATCATTACATTCCTCACAAACTGAATTTGTCTGTATTGAGTTAAGTTAAATTAGGATATTTTTTAAATGATTAACCCTAAAATACTTGTTCCTAACAGTAATTAATCGCATAATATAATACATATGATGGTTATAAAATTTACCCAAAATATTAGAACAGCTTAAAAAAAATAGCAAGGGTTTTAAGAATCTGAAATATTGAAATTCCATCATCTTCATGATGTAATTTAGGTTGCTTGTAAGTGTTGTGGCTGCTTTGATAAAAAATATTTTCTCTTTTTTCTTTACATTTGGCAAAAATGTTCGGTACTACTTCGTTATCCTGTCCACCAAAAATCTGTCACTAAACTATAAGATTAAATGCCAATAATGAATGATCATGAATGTCACATTCAATGATATTAAATACAAAACACATGTTTAAAACAGCATCAAGTGATTTTTAATTTGACTTATTATTTGTAATTTAATAATATTCTACTAATTTTTTGTTATTTAAAATAAAATTATATTGATATGTATGATTTGTATAATTTGGCCAAATTGGCCGACGGGATAACCAGTTTGTTCTAAATGTTCTTATATCACCTGTTCCAGAAAAGTCCACTGTACTAACAGTGATGTCACTGTTAATATCACTAATTGAGGATTCCTACTGGTCAGGCAGTTAAATAATTTAGTGAAAAATCAGGGCATTCTTTTAATAATTGATATGGTGAGGGAATTTTTGATGTGCTACTTTCTATTAAGATCTCGATTGTGGTTGTAAATGAAGAAAATTTGAATTCATTATTATCCAATTTAAAATTCGTAAATGAAATGTATAAAAACTACAGAACTCTAGCATCACATGAAAACAAATTAAAATTGAAAATTCTTTTCAATGCATACTATTTTTTTATATTTATCTAATTTAAGATTATCCATTGTATTGAGTTTTACAACATTATATAAGATGTATTTTTACTGAGAAAGATCAGGTAATTTTTTTTTTTTCCCAGAAATGTATATGAACCATCTAATTACAGTAACCATTATATCTATACTTAGTGTGAATGAAGTACAGTCAAAGTTCTATAATCCGCAGAAGTTAGGGTGAAAGGTTGTATGGATTATGGAATATTGTGGATTATAGATTTTTATGGATTATATGTCATTTTATTATTCCTAGACATCATTTTAATTTTATAAACTGTATAATATGAAAAGATAAATATGAAGTCTAATAATTATTTTAATATGCTATCTCAATATATCATTTTATTAAAAAATTGATATATGTGCATATAATTGTAGCACGGCATTTCCCCAGCAAGTTTTTTCTTTGTTCTGTCTTTGATCCATATTTGAAAAATAAGGGAATCATCCTGGAACATCCCCCCTGAAAAAATCTGTTTATTGAACAATGTAAAAATGTTTTTAAATGCCATTGATATTTTTCTTCTGTTATCCTGTCGACTGATTTTGCCAAATTATACAAATTAAGATTATTTTCATTTTAAAAAACAGAGTAAGAATTAAATTAATATAAGATGAATAAAAATACATAAAATGTTGAAATAAAAATTGCTTGGTGATGTAACAAACACATTTAAACATGTTTAATCCCAAAGGAATGTGGCGTTCATGATCAACCATTAGTGCTATTTAATCTCATAGTTTGGTGATAGTTTTTTGGTCGACGGGATAACCAAGTAGTACCATAAATATATATATATATATACATATTGAATGAATCACAAAAGGAAATGACTCAACACCAAAGCGTCTTGTTTTGCAATATTGCTTTTAATAAAGAGTGAAATGATTGCAGAAAGAACACAAATTTTCACAATTGATAGCGAAAAAATAAATTGCAAATTTCACCCAACGATCTTTGGAAAAAAGCATGTATTTTCGTGAAACTATTGATGAGAAAAAAATGTATTTCAGTTAGGAATTGAGAGAAATTACTCCAAATTTTGTAAAATGATTGCTGAAAAACACAGCAAATTTTGAAAGATAGCAAATCAAATTGCAAATTCTGCCAATCTGTCACTGAAATTTATTGCACACTTTGAAAAATAGTCAAGGAAAAATATTGCAGATTTTAGCAATTGATTGCAAAAAAACCTTAATTTTAATATCTAATTTCTGTGCATACATTATTTTATTACATAATATGTATTTTTTTTAAATTAATGAGATTTTATGGGAAGTTAAATTATTAAAATTATATTAAATTATTAATTTTCATATTTATATTATACTGATTAGGTTATTAAAATGTTCTCTAGAAAAAACAAAGCCTACAATACACTGTAATCAGCAATATTCTATAATCTGCACAAACTTTGGTCCCTACTTGTGCAGATTAAAGATCTTTGACTGTATATACATTATTATTTAAGTATATATCTTCTTTAATAAATGAGCTCTTACGGGATAATAAATTAAATTATTAGATTTCATATTTGTACTATACTATACTCAGTATGGTATTAAAAGGCTTCTTAGAAAAAACAAAATTACTTGTAAACCACATAATACTCTGTAATCCGCTTAATCCTTGGTTTCAACTTGTGTAGATAAAAGATCTTTGCTTGTACCTACATTGTATTTATAAATACAATATCTTAAAAATTACTGTTTGTTTATGCTATTATTTAACACAATCAAACCGATTGGTAAATCTATCATACGAATTGAATATTTTCAAACTGAGCGAAAAATTGCCCAGGCTAAAAATCGAACCCAGATCCTTGGCTTGCAAGGCCAATGCTTTATCCTTTAACTTAACTAGGCGACACTGGTGGCATTTCTCCCTCAGATAACCTTATTGGTCATAATGTCAGGTCTGTCATTTAGACAGCTCGACAGAATAAATTGCAGGCAAAGGAACTCCATATAACGATGTGGTACATACATATACAAGTATTTTAACACAATCAAACTGATTTAGTAAATTTATCATACAAGTGTGACAATTTGCTTTCTTTTTAAAATATTGTGGGTAGTACTTGGTTATCCTGTCGACCAATTTCGCCAAATTATAGAAATCACCAAGCTATTAGCCAAGTTATACAAATTGACATAATTTTTATTTTAAATAATGAAAAAACAAATAAATTAGTAAAATATTAATAACAAATGTAAATAAAAGATCGAATTTGAAATCACTTTCTGGCATAATAAACATGTATATTGTATTTTATAACAAGTGGATGTGACATATACAGTAACCCATTATTGGCATTTATTTTAGAGTTTGCCGATAGTTTTTTGGTCGATGGGATAATCAAGTAGTACGATATTGAGGAACACATAATAAAATGAGAAGTTTCAATCTTCTCTTATCATGAGTTCATTTAGTTCACTTTTATTGAGGGACTTTTTCGGTTCTGGCCCCACACTAGGCACAGAAAAAGACACGGATGATAATGTAAAGTCTATGGGGACATTCTTTTCAAATATTTCCCTCAAATTTTAATATTTTTATCTGATTTTTTTAGCATATAATATCTGAGGTCGATCTACAACAGGCCTAGTTTTTACTTTTTCGATTTTGTTTATATATTTTTTATATTATGATATTATAAATTTCAGAACCAGTTTAAAACGTTCTTGAAATTTAAAGTAATTAAAAAAAAACTGAAACCAAAATTGAAAAAATGAAAACAAGGTCGGTTGTGGAATGTTCTCAGCTATCCTATGAAAAAAAAAAAAAAAAAAAAATTATGTAAAAATATTAAAAATTGAGCGAAGTATTTCAAAAGAACGCTGCCATAGACTTTGCATTATCATCCGGGTTTTTTTTGTGCCTAGTGTGGGGCCTTAAGGTCGAATTAACTGCTGTTGAAATATGTTGAATCACGTGTTGTTTTAAATGTGATATAATTTTCATTAATTTTTCGTTTCATTTTAATATGTATGTGTGCATAAATTTTTTAACAGAAAGAAAATATGGTAGACACTATAAAATCGTCACAGCTCAAAACCGGAGGTTATGTAGATTTTAAAAGTTTGTGAATTCCTGGTATTGCTTTGTTTGCATTTTTTAAACAGTATTTTGAATATGTAATGCAGTCAAAATTATAATGAGTACTTGAAGTATTATAAAATACTGTAAACTCCCTCATATATGCAACCCTAAAATCGGCACATCTTTACTGATGTAAACAATGAAACTTTCATTTCAAATGTAGGAGCAAAGTTGTAGTTTTTTCTTTGTTTTGTTTCATCCCCTATGTATTTTAATATGTAATTCATAATAATATAAATGAACTTGTTATTTTCTATGAAAAGAGCATATATAATATTTTTTAACCAAGCTATTGTTGATAACAGTGGTAATCATGATCTTTAGACCAAATATAGTTATTTACTTTATTAATCAAGCTTTTTTGTTTATTATTACGATGTTTTTTATGTAATTAATAGCGAGTACTTTTCATAAGAAAAGTGTTATAGAATAATTCAAGGAAAATCCAATGCATCTTTTTTATGCAAATTCAAATTAATGTTATTTACTTGCTCTTTACTATTAATATTTGAATCAGTTTTAAGTTATCTTACATTTTATCTTTTTTGTTTATTATTTTACTTTAATTATTTTAATATTTTACTACATTCTAATCATCCATTATAATTTTGATTGCCTTATTAAATTCAAATTGCTGAGAAAAAAACGTTAACTAAGCAAAGACCAGAAATATGCATAATTCTAAAATCTGCACAACCTCTGGTCCCAAGCTGTGTAGATTTGAGGGAATCTACAGTACTAAAATAATTAAATAAAGTAATAATAAACTAAAATGATAAAAAAAGACATTTTGTAAAATGATTAAATTTTTGAAAAAGTATGAGTTCAATAGTATTATCGAGAATTACAAATTAAATATGTATGTAATATTTTAAATAAAAAAAGTTCTGTAATTTTGTCCTTGTATCTAAACTAAAAGTTTCATTGTTTATATTTGTGATGATATGTCTATTTTAGGGTTGCTGATTTGATCTGCTGTTTTAAATTTGACAACAATAAAGTAAAAAATGCATTTTTTCGAAATGTGAAATAATCTCTAATGAAATGGTATGTATAAAAAAAAAAAAAAAAAAAAACTCTCAGAAAATAGCCATATATAAAAAGCTATGCATAGTTTTTGATTCTATAAAATTATTTACAACGAACTATTTTATACGTTCAACATAAACAGTGCTTAAAATAATTCCACTTAACACTTTCTGTTTCAGTTTAGTAATCAATGATTTCTCTAAAAATTATAAATTTTCATATCTTTATATGAATAATTTCCTTAATATTAGACAAGAAAGATCTCCGTCCACAATAAGTTTGTTTCTGTTAGTGACAGTAATTGCTAATCTCTCAATCTGTTTTAAAGAAATTTATAGGAGTTATCCCATAGACCAAAAAATGATCACCAAACTATAAGATTAAATGCCAATAATGCATGATCATGAATGTCACATTCAATGACATTAAGTATGATATGCGTGTTTGAAATGTTATTAAATGATTTTAATTTCGACTTTTTATTTGTAGTTTTATTAATATTTTACTAATTTTTTTTTTTTTTTTTTTTTTTTTTTTTGTTATTTAAAATAAAAATTGTATCAATATGTATAATTTGGCGAAATTGGTCAACAAAATAATCAAGTAGTACAAAAAAAAAATCAAAGTTTGAATATAATAATATGCATTAATAGACATGCAAGTTTAATTTAATTATCTTCAAATATTCTAATTGAACTGCACTATATTTAGGGTCTTTAATGGTTTGGTGTTCAGAGAATTCTTGTCAGATGCAGCATCATTTCAACTAAATAAAAAAAAAAAAAAAAAAAAAAAAAAAAAAAAAATGGTGTGAAGGAAAGAAGGAGTTAGAATATTTTTTCATCAATATTCTGAAGCTTTTAATATTATTTTTATTAAATAAGAAATTGGTTTACAATAAATTGTTCTTACAACAAAAATCAAATGAATAAACTAAATCTTACAAACAAACTAAAAGGACTAACTAAAATTATTTTCAATAAATTTATATCTGGCCTTCCCTATAAAATGTTAACGTTTCATTGAAATGATGAAAGGTACCACATAATAATTAAAAAACGAAAATAAAAGTTGTGCTACAAAAGCAAAAAATGAGCCAAAACCAGTATGTCAAAACAGATCAAAATATTGAAAACAACACTTTCCATCATATTCTAACGATAATATTTGGTAAGAAATAGTTTATTTTTATATGCAATGCAAGAAAAATCATATTCAATGGATAACTGAACTTTTAAACAACTGATAAAACTAAGATAAAACTTCATGAAAAAATAATAATAATACTCCTTTTAGGTATACTAAAAAAATATTTTAAATTGTTTAAGTGAAACATGTAAAAGTAAAATTGCTTTAAATCAGAATATCCTGAACTGTCTTATTTTAAAAATATATCTGAAAGTCTATACTTTCAACAGAAAATTTGTTTATTTATGTTATTTACCAAAAGATGGTGTCAAAACAATTTATAAAATCTAAGAAATCAATTCAAGAAAGCTACTAGATAATCAAGTTAATTTCAGCTAATGAATGATCTATAACTCATATAATCAATCTTTAAAATTGTTCATCAGAAAACTTTTATCTCTGTTCAAAATTATTTCTCTTCTAGATTCTAATGAAGATGCTATTGTAATGTAGGATGATAAGTGTCAATTTTTTCTCTGGATTCACTAGAGGGTGAATTCAAATAAAGGATTCCAGAATTTTGAGAAACAAATCAGTCATTTTTAAAAAATAACCTTTTTCTTTTTCTTTCTTTTTTTTGAAATTGAAGAGGATATTTTTCTTAATTCTTGAAACAAATGTTAATATTGGTAGATGTGAGAAAGTAAAAAGTCAGAAGTTGAACTTTCTGTTGCAGCTGATTTTATGATATGATTCATTCCTCATTCAAAATCAGCCACCGTGATTCATTCATGGCGTTGGCGTCTCTTTGCTTTTATGTGAACTTGGATGATATAAAAGATCTCTGCAAATAGACGGCGAATTTTTGAAATATAATGACCTATAGTAATAAAATGAAAGAAAGTGTTTAGAATTTAATGAAGTCTTTACTATAAGTTAATGGCAAGATACTTTTCTTCTGCTTACTCTTCTACTAAAATTTCTCTATTTTGTAATAAAAGGGTTTTAAACTGTTATGAATTATTAACTGGTGAAAAGTGTTAATTTTAGTTCAGACTTGTTCTAGATCATCTAAAGAATTGATCTACATAAAAAAGAAAGAATAAATTTTAGAATTCCATTTATTATCATTTGTTTTCTGAGATGGGATAATTTGGGGGTATGGTTAGGCTTAGCCTAAGCATTGTATGATGGACACATTTTCGATTTCTGTATTAACTTTGGTATATTTTTAATTAGTTATATTTTAAAATAAAATAATGAAAAAATATATAACACTATGAAGTGTAATTTTAACATTGTAAAACAATTTATTTTACATTTTGTTTCTAAATGTAGTTTAGAAAGAGAAGAATTATAAAAAAAATGTGTTATATACAATAATAACATATATAAAAAACGCAGAGGAAATTAAAAAAAAAAAAAAAAAAAAAAAACCTCAAGAAAAAGGAAGTCATAACATCCAAAAGGCAAAGTACTTATGAAAACAGATAATATAAATTAAAAGATAATTATTGATATGTTTCATTCAAATTCAGCCACCGTGATTCATTCATGGCTTTGGCGTCTGTTTGCTACTATTTGAACTTGCACAATATGAAAGTTTTCTGCAAGTAGATGGTAAATTTTTGAAATATAATGACCTATAGAGATATAATGAGAAAACGTTTTTAGAATTTTATAAACTCTTTACTAAAATAAGTTAATGTTAAGATATATTTCTTTTGCTTACTCTTCTACTAAAGTTTTTCTATTTTGTGATAAAAGTTTTCTAAACTGTTAATTATTATTAACTAGTGAAAACTGTTAATTTTAGTTCAGACTTGTTCTGAAACATCTAAAAGACTAATCAAAATTAATGAATAAATTTTAGAGTTCTATTATTTTGATTTGTTTTCTGGGGTACGGCTAGGCTTAACCTACGTATTGTATGATAGGCAAATTTTCTATTTCTGTATTAACTTTCGTATATGTCTAATGCTTTATATTTTATAATTAAATGATAAAAAAATTATATATATTTATAACACTTGTAGGTGTGTAATTTTAACTGTGAACTTCTCAATAATTTATTTAATGCTTTATTTTCTAAATTTAGTTTAAAAAGACAAGAATGATTTTTATTTTCAAGAGTTATAAGGGATAATAACAAATATAAAAAACGCAAGAAGTTGAACAAGAAAATGTAAAACATTCAAAGACAATGAAAGGTAGAATATCCAAATTGTAAAGAGATTGTGAAAACAGACAATATAAAAATTACAATTTTATAGAAACAAAGCAAGGTTCATGAATGGAAGTTAAATACTATTCAAAAAGTTAGACATTATTTTTTTAATTTAATTACATAATATGTTAAAAATATTTTTTATGGATTTGTACAATCTTGGAAAAAAGAAAACACCCTCTACTAACCTCTCAACAAATTATCATAGAAGAAAGTTATTGATACCGAACAATTTGAAATAAAGTCTACTTTTGAATGGTGTATATAAAATTTTCTTAAGGGGATATACTTATTAAAACAAACTCTAAATTTGTTTTTTTCTATAGAAATACCAAATTCTGACTGCATAAATGAACTCATCATTCGTCAGTTAGCTTAAAAACAAATGTTCATGCAATTCATATAAGAGGTTTCTGAGAAATTAATTATTTAAAACAAGTGTATTTTAGAGGCTGTATCCAAATTGAAGCTTAGTGCTTGATTGTGAACCGATAAAGCCCCCTTTATTAATCAAGGCGCCTTAAGCACCACTCAATCAATAACTGAAGACTGCCAGATTATAGGATAGCATAAGAAGATTCGGTACTACTTGGTTATCCCATCAACTAGAAAAATATTGCAAAACTATAAGATTAAATGCCAATAACGGATGATCATGAATGTCTCATTCAATAACATTAAAAATTATACACGTGTTTAAAGCATCATTAAGTAATTTTTATTTGTATTTTTATTAATATTCTACTTTTTTTGTTGTTATTTAAAATAAAAGTTATGTCAATAAATGTAATTTGACTATTAGTTTGGCGATGTGTATAATTTTGTGAAATTGGTCAATGAAATAACTAAGTGGTACCAGAGTTTCAACATATCCAGTCATTTCTATCATTGACATCGCCTTAAATAATCACTCTGCATTTTTTAAGTATAATTTGAAAATTATTTGGAAGGAAATCTTTTTATTTTGGATTTCTCTAAAGCAGATTGCTATTCATAAAGTTTTCAAATAACAATTTAATAATTCATATCATAAATTTATAAAAAAAGAAAATTCAACATATTTATGTTTTGGTATTTTAGTATTAGTGCTATATTAAAAAAAAAATAGTACATTAGCAGTATAATTTCATAAGCTATTAATTAAAATATGAAAATGTAATTTAACATCAGAAGCACTAAATTTTGAATGTTTATAATTCAAAAACTTATCATTCCTGCTTGATTTATAGGAATCCACTGTATATGAAATGTATGAAATGTTTCATTAAAATAAGCATGTAAGTCTGGTTTTTAGTCCTTCTCAAAAAAAATGTTTTTATGGTCCATTTGATCTTGTTGCATAAATAGATGAGTTAATAGACTTTTTATACTTCAGCCTTGTTTGAACTGTCCCTAGTTTGAGTAAAATGTCTGTGACAGACAGACACGGGAATGATCTTTTAAGGGTTCCGTTTTTAATTTTTTAAGTACAACAAAACACTTCATCTGACCGGTTGTCTATTTATAACTCTCGTTACATACTTATTCCCCATTTGTTTGTATATAAATACATATTATTTATACATATAAAAAATATCTTGTATACTTAAATATTTTTATTATTTTATATATTTCATATTATATGTTTATTATACATGTGAAATTAAATGATAATATTATATTACAAATGTTTAGGTATGTATATAACATTACAAAACAGTAAAATAGTAACAGGGGAATTTTTCTGCAATGTAATCCTGTCTCAAATAGAAGAATTTCAAAGCACTGACGAAACGAACAAAAGATCATATTTAGTCAGAGTATCTTAAAAATATAATTGATTACATTTCTTTTAACAGAAGTCTGAAATGGTATTTTTTCCCCATCTCCTTGCAATCACATGACAGGATTAACTGTGTGTGTATTGGTAAATGCTGTATTTTCAGTAACTTAAAGAATTTATGCATACATTTATTTAAATTTTTAATTTAAAAAAAGTAGCATGCCTAAAATAAATTTCTCCATAAGTATAGTTGTAGCTAGAAATAAAATCAGTGTTGAAAAAGGGGGTGGTCCAGGTGGAAACATTCCCCCCCCCCCCGAGCTATCAAATGTCCCCCCCCGGAAATTTTGAAATTTTGTGTTTTCAATGGCAAAAAAGTGTAATTTCCTACCCTGAAATTATTGTGCCTTTCCTGGAGAAAAGTGAATTCAACACTGAATACAATGAAGTTATATTGGCATGTACCAAATATTTTACAAACACTATGATCTAAAAAATTGAGCCCATACTGAAAAATTAAATACATTTTAGTCTATTTTCATACAGTAAATAAATTTGCTTACATTAAAATTAGGATTAAATGGTTAAGTTTAATCCTTAAATTACCGAAAATGCTACACAAATCTTATATTCTACATCAG
Organism: Maratus speculifer; assembly: GCA_964019185.1. Lineage (NCBI taxonomy): Eukaryota > Metazoa > Arthropoda > Arachnida > Araneae > Salticidae > Maratus > Maratus speculifer. The sequence continues at coordinate 360,054,343 of OZ025296.1, forward strand.
AATTTTTATTTAGAACCATTTAACTTATTTTTAGCTGATTTATAATTTTTAGTTTACTTTAAAGAAATTTCTGATTTATATTTAATTATTATTGGTTGATATTTAAGGAACAGAAAACATTCTATTTTGGCTAAAGAAACTAGCGATATAACAAGCAAGAACAACAAATATAGTTTACATTGGGAAAAAATAGTCCGGTTACAGTTGTCTAACACAGCCATAGTTCTGGATTTCTCTGTTTCAGGTTTCGCCGTTTTTCATACCCTATGTGGCCTCAATAGTTTATTCTGATATCTGGTCATTAACTTCAAGGATGCTAATTTTTTTTAAACAATTTTATTTGTTGTTAATTAACACTTTTTTAGAAATATTGGGTTGTGTAAAAAATAATATAGGTTTCTGTTATTTCACTTCAAATGCAATTTATTTTAGGGCGTCCAAAATACACAGCTCAAAACAATTAAAGGATATTTGAAGTTTTATATAAAGTAAAGATATAAACGAAATTTTTTTTGCCGAAAATAGAAGAAGAGATTCACAAATGCAAATTTTTCTGGTTTTCAAACTGTGGAGTATGCAAATTTTGAGTTCGACGTCAAAAACGTCGCTTCAGCGGCAGCGAAAGAAATTCTACTTTCAACTGGATAAAAGAGAATGAAGACAAGGATGATCGGCATTCAGTGATTGCTTTGTTTCGATGAGTACGATGCCTCAGCGAAGTCATTTGACAGATTCAGAAGCTTGGAGAATTGTTGGTAGGTTAGAAGAGGGCCAAACTCAAGCCGAAGTAGCGCAAGCCATTGGAGTGTCACAAAGTGTCATTTCCAGGATCTGGAACCGTTTTTTGGAGAGTGGATGTGCAGGCCGAAGAACAGGGCAAGGTCGTAGAGGGGAAACAACGCCCAATGAAGATCGGTATTTAGCGTTAACAGCTCGGAGACACCGAAACAAGAACGCTACTCTTCTCCAACAACACCTTCGCTCGGCTACAGACACCACGATTTCAACTAAGACTGTCCGAAACCGGCTCCATGCTGTAGGTCTGTATGCTCGCCGACCGATGGTATGTGTTAGATTAACATCAAGGCATCGTCGCGACCGCAGGGCGTGGGCAACCGAGCATGTCAACTGGAGGAGAAATGAATGGAGCAATATTCTGTTTTCTGACGAGTCCCGTTTTTCTGTGCATCCGGATAATAGGCGTATTTTCATCTGGAGGGACCGTGGCAGTAGGAATAATCCTGCGTTCGTGCACGAAAGTGTCAGATTTGGCGGTGGAGGTGTGTTGGTGTATGGTGGCATCTCCATTGACGGGCGCACTGACCTCTACATCACTCGAGATGGAGCTCTGACTGGTCGCCGATATAATGATGAGATCCTCAGACCTATTGTAGTCCCTTACGCTGCAGCAATCGGAGATAACTTCATTTTAATGGACGATAACTGCAGGCCACATCGTGCAAACCTGTTGGAGGATTTCCTTTTCGAGGAAGGAATCGTTCGAATGGAATGGCTATCGTGTTCTCCTTACATGAATCCAATCGAGCACGTTTGGGACGCTCTAGGAAGACGAGTTTCTTGCCGCCAACAACCCCACAAACTCTCCAAGAACTGGAAAGAGCTCTTCTGGAAGAGTGGGGCAGAATACCCCAACTCATCATTAATAGCCTCATTGAGTCCATGCCTCAAAGGTGTTCAACGTTGCTGGCCGCCCGTGGAAACCATACCTCCTACTGAAAATGATTTTCTTTGAAGAAAACACCTTTTCTATTCTTTTTTTCTCATATGCACAAATTGTGTTTTTTCCTTTTGTACACAAATGCGCAATAAAATTCATTTTTTTCTGCCAAACATGTGTAATTTATTCTCATATAACCTACTATGCCTGTCGACCATGTAACAATCTGCTAAAAAGTTTCCCAGATACAAAATCCACCTAAAACTGCAATATCCTTTAATTGTTTTGAGCAGTGTAGTTTTAGAGCGTTCTTCAAGTTCAAGTTATCGGATCTTCGTATGTGAATTAGGTTCCATTTAAGCTTTGGATTTCTCATTGTTAAAAAATAGAACCTCATCACCACCCACTTCATGCACAACTCTCCTTACATCAATGAAATTTCTGTAAGCAGTATTAACCCTTTCGGATCTAGTATACTACTAATTGTACGTGTGTCTTAATGGAGTATTATTCTGTTTTAAGAAATACCTTGCTATCATTTACACGTACTCATGTTAGTATATGTCTATGCATTTATTATATGGCATCGTTTATTTTTAGGCATTTAGTAGTAGTAATAATTATTACTATTATTTTCTTTATTCTCTTTTCGTTGTTTGCGATTCTTTCATTTTAAACATATATTTCTCTCTGTAAATCTAAAATAAAATTTACTTTCCTGAAAGAAACATGTATAAAAAAGCACAAAAAGTATGAGAAAGTTGTAATATCACTTAAATCTTATTGTAATACAATATTTTCTAAATGTCTCCCAAAATTCTTCCTTAGCCTATTGCCATCTGAATGTTAATTGTATAGTAAGCAAAACAACAACATTCGTTATCTTCCAGGCAATGACATACTCGTTGAATAATAATTTATTTATTTAAATAGCTAGTGTTAATGTTATTAACATAAAAGTAATTTTTTTCTAAAAATTGAAAAAAAAATTCGAATCCGAGAGGATTAAATTGGGCATTCACGAGTCATAATTGTAGTCATTTCAGATGACTGAGACATTTTTCTGCGAGAGGGATTTTGTAAATTCCGGAAAGAGCACTTTGAAATTACGGAGAGTGGTAGCACTTCTAGGCGATTCATAAGCATAAAATCCCAAATGTTTTGGAGATAATTTCGATCCTTCGAGGGGGCTTCCCCCTAAATTTGACGCTCTTGGGTAGTGTAAAAACTGTTTTCAATGTTTTTCGTATTATTTAAAACTTGTAGAACAATTTGAAACTTTCTTATAGTTATATAACTGCATTAAATGTCTCATACAATGGGGAAAAACAAAATTACAATGCTATATGAGTACATAAAAATCTGTCCTCCAAAATCCATTAATTTATTTTAAAATGACTCCGGTTGAAAATTTTAATGACAACAATTTGCTTTTTTTTTTTTTTTTTTTGTAAAAAAAAAAAAAAAAAAAAAAAAAAAAAAAAAAAAAAAAAAACCAGGTGAACATCAAAACCTATTAATATCTCTCTGCTCTTTCCCTAAATATCAACGGGAATCGAAATAAAAGAATTCCAACGAGAAAGAATCATTGATCTACGGAAATATTCTTTAGATTTATCTGGTGAGATGTTTTATCACTCTGCATCGAACAGCAAACTTGACAAGGAATCTGTGTGATTAAAATGTACAAAGATTCAAAGAAATATAACATCAAAGTTTTCTGTAGTGAGGAATTCTGCTCTTTTGAACTGGTCGCAACAAACTTTTAAGCACCAATGGTTTTAATTTTAAGCGCAATTTTTATGACTATAAAATATCACAAATAACCAGTTCAAGAATAGAGCCGCTTTTATTAATTCCGGATAGCACATTGTGTTATAACTAGTACATAACCCCGTCAAAAATGACGGAATTTTTACTTACATTTTATCTTTTTAATACTTCATACAAACAAACAGAATGCAGATTTTATTCTTGAAGAGTTTGTATTGTAGAAAAGCACATTTTAAAAATAGCAATAAATTTCGACAGATACAAATGTTTTTTTCTTACTTTATATTTAGTTTATGAACAAATTTTAGTTTCAAAACAAAAAGCAGTATTCATTCCAACAATAATAATAATTAGCAAAATAAAACTAAATTTCTGAAGATTTCACAAAACATTTAAATTAAATATTGAAGTTTTTTAAATTTAAAAATACATTATCTTTATTAAAAGTATGATTTGGCAGCGGTTTTAGTCGTGGGTATATGATTGATTCTTAGTTCTATGCTTTTAGACATCGATTATGAAGCATTAGGATTTATTTTTAAATTTGGATTAGATGCCATCTATACGCAGTTAATATAAACAAAACAACTTTTTTTTTATCGTAGTTTCTTATAGAAAATACTGCTATTTTCTATAGCGGGAGGCATTGATTTAAATCAAAATCAATTTTTAAAAAGTTCAGCTATGCAATTTTAAAAATTCAATCCGTAAATAATGAAAACCAAAATTATTATTATTGTTTCTTTTATAAAATTTTAAATTAAATGTACCAGTTTTTAAAAGCTTTAATTATATTCATTCAAAATTTGCGTGCATTGTAAACGAAATTTATATTTTTTATCAAATGTCATTTAAATGTAAGGAATATATAGTATCAAACTAAATAAAAATATCATATTTTGATTTAAGAGCAAGTTTGATTTATTTGCATGCATCAAAGCAGAAAAAATTTTAATTTAAGAGCACGTGAAAAAATAATTTTCAGTTATACTAATGCAGTCATGATATCTTACATATCCATAACAACTTGAAGGGGAAAAAAAGCTTATTTTATTTACATGGAAAACAAAATTAAAAAAATTAATTGGATAAATGCTATCATTTTAAAAAATTAATAATACTAAATTTAAATTCACCTTTATCTTTTATAAAGAAAAAAGGCCCAAAAAGCTTTCTAAAATAGTTCATAGATGGCAGCACTAAAGTTGTGAGAGACAGTGCTTGAGTAGATAAATAAAATACGATCGTACTCAGATGATAAAAAGCTTATCAATTTACACTTCCACTGTTATCTTTATATATTAAAATTGGATTTGGTATACATGTTTTATATGAAAATATGCTGAACAAACATTATTTCAAGTGGAAGAAATTTTAAAAGAATCTTTTAACATCTGTTTTCAATTAAGCCTAACGTGGCATCTAGTAACGGTTGAATTCCAGATGGGAGTGGCTCAACCTGGAACCGTTCTACACATTTCTCCAGACGCATTTTATTATAAGTAGATATTACAATCGACTCCCTCAAATCCAGACACCTTGTACCAGAGGTTTTGCGGATTTTAGAATTTTGCTGATTTTTGGTCATTGTTTTGTTTACATTTTTTAAACATGTTTTAGAACAGAAGATACTAAATAATAGTCATATTTCTTAAGGTATTTAAAAAATAGCAATAAAAATTCAAAAATAACTAGTTTAAGAATACAGTTACTTTTATTACTTCCAGTTAGGACATGCTAGGTCGCAGATAAGGGGTTGCTACGGGAGGCTCAGCTGTAACTCCGGAAAATATATTGAGCTCCCCTGGAAAAGATTCCAAGGTCACTCAATGAATTTCTGTTCCGAAAATCCAAATGAAATTCTGTTCAAAAATCTAATTTAAATTTTAGAACCTTTCACAGTTTTGCGAAAATGCAAAATTCTATCTAAAATAAATGTTCCAACACTCACTCATTATGTTTGCACATAGGAAGCTAATATGATGTTTAATATTGAACTAGCTATACAGTCATATTTTTCCTCATTCTATACTTTTCTTAGCATAAAATGAAATTATTACAACTGTTTAATGAGAAACATAGTAATTACAGTGTGAATAGGCACTCATTTATCTTTCTGTGTTATATATAAAGAGAAAAATGAATCCTCCCTTTCATTCTCTTAAGCACCCCCCCCCCCCACACTATTATTCACTTCTAGCTACGGCCCTGAGGATACGTTATAATATTGTTTGATATAAAATTACTAAATAAACAAAAATAATGGCCTCGAAACTCGATCAGTTTGCCATTATTGCGTTTGTATAAAGTGATCTTTTCCCCTTAACTGCTAGCGCCAGTTGGTCCCTTCAAAAATCCATTTCCATCTTAGCAGGTGTATTTGTGTACTTATTCTTCGGGACCGTCAAATGTTTCCATTTACGGGATATTCGCCGAAATTACCATATTCGCCGAAAACCTGCCAAGAAGGATACACGATTGCATAATGTTCCATTTTAGATAAGTATAAGTTTTAGAAACCATAAATATATGATGTTGTTTTCGTGTAATCCTGACTTTCTTTACCTTTTAAGATGGGTCACCTTCACAGAATTCACTGTAATATATTATATTCTTCGCAAGAGCACTACAGAGAGAATATGTTACAATAGTTTTAGAGGATACAGTCGAAACGGAACATGTGTATGTTGAAAACTTGCCTAAAACAGAAAAGTTCATTGTCTTGGCAAAATATGTCACTTTGAACTATGCCGTTTAAGATTATACCGTTCAATACCTGTCTAAAATAAAATTTTTCATGGGTTCTTTGTGATTCCGATTTAGTCGTTTTGAGTGTTGTTGATTGCGCGATTTAGAAATACAGATATTCGTTTTAGGATGATGAGTCCATGGCATCTGCTTGTCGATGTCACTGGTTACATTATTTAATTACACTGTAAATTATATTAAACTAGCCGACCTTGGCGACCAGTTTGATCTCCTTGAATGTATACTAACCATTAAATCATGTTGCTTTTATTCATAATTTATTTTAATTACTCAATTTTTTGCCAAATTGGAAGATTTTGCTAGAGAAATAGACACAGATGTTATATACGCACGACATTGGCGCGATTGCAACAAAATGTAAATTATATGTGCCTCTCATGCTAACCCGGCTTTTGTCACTTATCTGTAAATTGTTTGTATACTTTTATTTCCTTTTTTGAAATGATATAAATTGTTTTATTCTATAATTATTAACTACATTTTTTATTACTTCCTTTTTAAAATAATAGAAATCTATACTAATAAAAGAACAAAACGCTCTGTGTGTCTGCGATGGCTAGCAAAATCTACAGCACGTACGAAGCTCAAAATTTTTTTGAGAGTAGCCCAATGTCTTTCCTGATGCACCTGAAACTCATAATTTCAAAATTCTATTTATTAACTGAGTAATTAATTAAATTCCAAAGCTCACTCTCATAAAAAATCGCCTTTTTTCGCTTTTTCCCTTTCATTTTCTTATGGTTGATTGGTTGCATAAAATTTTCGCAGAAATATTAAAAAAAGATCTTTAAAATTCATAGACTGGCAAACTGTCAGTTTAAATGGAGATTTTTTTTTAATCACAGCATCTGTACACCATGGAGAAAAAGATAGGTGGAGGCGAAGTAAACCGAAAAAAAGGTTTGCAATATTAAACCATTTATCGCTGAAATTTTAATGTCTCAAACAAAAGCACGAGGAAGGAATTTTGTATTAATAAAACGAATTGAAAGAAATGAATTACAGCTGAAGCATATTTTACGAAGAAATGGTAATTTTTTAAAATGGTTTTTTTCTATTATATTATTTAGGTTAAAGTTAAATTGCATTTAGGTTATGATTAGAATAAGGATATGTTTCAATAAAGTGAAGGCTAGATTACATTTCTGTTATATTTAATTTACGGTAGGGTACTGTTAAGTCGCTGTTAGGTTACAGACAGCTTCTGGTTACGGTACAAAAGTTTAAGGTTAGGAATTTATACACAGAGGGAACATTACGCAAGATTTGATTAAAAATAACACTTACTTTTGTTAAATAGCTCTGAAATTATAATACTATATACTAATCTTTTAGCTACCATCGTGTATCGATTTCATTCATGGTATAGTCGGATTTAAGAGTGATATAATTAGTTTGAAATTCAAAATATTTCACTTGGGATTTGTGTGTGAAAATAAGAATTAGTTACGTGACTTAACAGTGATTTTTACGGGTAAATATCAATTTTTAACACGAACATCATGCAATCGTTGGATACATATTCCCTCCCGCGTTTTTCATTGCTCATTGTATTTTTAGAGCTTAATATTAGTTGTTGTTTTTAAAACTGATTTTTCACACAGTCAGTGGCTACGTATTTCAGACAATGCATTTCTGCATGTAACGAGTTAATGATAAAATCATACAAATTTCAAGTTCGTTTAATATTGTTAATACGGACCCGGGCAACGCCGGGTGGGTCAGCTAGTTAGTTAAATATATATGTATGTAACTGGTATTTGAAAGCGAAGTTTTTTCCAAATTGGCGTCAGAAAATTAACGTGCCAAAGTAGTGCATATATTACATCTGTACTGATAGATCAAGAACTCAGTATGTTTATGCAAGCCCCGCGCAGATCGCCAGATATTGTACCCGTGGCATTTTTTTCGTATTTCATGAATTATTTAAAATATAATAATGTAATACTTTTAATCATTTCATTTATAATACATAACTTTAATTTGAAACTGAAAAGTTCAAATAAAAATTCATGACTTTTTTTTATTTTTGAAGTAAAAAGAACAGAAAAAAATAAAGATATTTTGAAGATTTATAATTGCAGCAAAGGAACAAAACATAAATAAATCCAATTTACCACTGCATAAATTTTACCAAATTACTTTTGCATACTAACCCATAAGATGTATTTCATTTGGGTGTTGCCATTAAACAACTTACAAATAATCCTGATTTTTGTGCCACTTACATTAGCATAATATTTAGATAATGCAGAATGTTTAAGCAATAAACATTAATATTTAGACAAAAAAAATTGAAATCCGGAGAATTTTTTAATAAGCACATATGCATTCTCTATCACCACAAAAATAATTTATTTTCTCTTTATTCTCAGTAAAATGTATCTTCGATCCTTTATAATTTAGATAGAACTAGTGATAGAAGATCTTTAGATAGAAGTTTTTCCTTAAGTTTTCTTTGTGTTTTATTTATAAGTTTTTTATTTTTAAAAGGCTGCTATTTATTTTATTTACAATTAAATCTTTATACTCTTAGAAAAGGCATCTGATTTCTCATTGATTCCGCTGACACATTTGATTACGCTAACTTCAGATGTATGAGAGTCTACTGCAGTTTTTTATACAAAGGTAAGAATCATTACAGTCTATTTTCTACATTGATTTTAAATTTTCGTGATAAGTTTATACCTTTATTTTTTTAATGAAACGTAAAAACTGATATTAATTACTTTTAGTTTATTTCAGGGGCATAAAACCATTAATCTAATACATAACATCATAGAAAGTATCTTTAATGTGTAAAACAACTGCAGCAAAATATTTCTTATGAGAACTCTTTGAAAAAGCAGCTTCTAACTCATAGCCTGGAAAACCTTTTATTTGTGAGCTATGGAAGAATTTCTGCCAAAACAGTCTTTTTTGTGTGAGGTATGCAAAAAGGAATTCTCTCAAAAGGGCAATTTAAGCAGCCATCTGTTAACTCATACTGGTGAGAAACCTTTTGAATGTGAGGTATGCAACAAGAAATTCTCTCGAAAGGGCAATTTAAGAAGCCATCTGTTAACTCATACTGGCGAGAAACCGTTTGAATGTGAGGTATGTAGCAAGAAATTCTCTCAAAAACGCAGTTTAAGCAATCATCTGTTAACTCATACTGGTGAGAAACGATTTGTGTGTCATATATGCAACAAGACATTTTCTCAGAAGGGAGATTTAAGCAAGCATCTGTTTATTCATACTGGTGAGAAACCTTTTGAATGTGAGGTATGCGACAAGAAATTCTCTCAAAAGAGATATTTAAACGGGCATCTGTTAACTCATACTAGTGAGAAACCGTTTGTGTGTGATAGATGCAATATGAAATTCGCTCAAAAGAGCACTTTCAACACCCATCTGTTAAATCATACTGGTGAGAAACCTTTTGTGTGTGAGAAATGCAACAAGAAATTCTCTCGAAAGAGCCATTTAAACAGGCATCTGTTAACTCATACTGGTGAGAAACCTTTTGAATGTAAGGTATGCAACAAAAAATTCTCTCAAAACAGTTCTTTAAGAGCACATTTATTTATTCATACCGGTGAGAAACCTTTTGTGTGTGATATGTGCAGCAAGAAATTTTCTAAAAAGTGTGATTTAACCAGACATACCTTAAAACACACTGCTGAAAAACCTTGTATGCGAGAAATAGAAGAATAAATGCTCTCAAATGTGTGATTCAAGCAATTATCTGTCAATTCATAATGGCGAGAAACTTTCTGTGTGTGTGTTATGCAACTAGACATTTTTTCAGAAGTATGCTTGAATTCAGATTGAAGAGAAACATTTTGTGTGAGAGAAATGTGTTAAAAGATTATTTCAAAAGATTTGCTTAAGGAAGCATCTGTTAATGTTTTACTAACGAGGAATATTTTAAGAAAGATAAACTTATGAAATAAATTCCAAAAAAGCTATTTGTGCTATATTTTGTTCCTAAAACTTATTGATTGCAGTTAATTAATCATAGCATATCCCAGAAGTAAAGAAATATTTCTTTCTGTTTACTACAATGCACAAAAAAGAGCAACGAACAATAAAAATTTGACTATTTAAACCATTAAGTTAGCTGATCACGAGCTATAATCATGAGCCCTGACAAACCCCATTTTATTTTTATTACCTGAAAATATTACAAATCCCTATTTTTTTACACTTTTAAGCCTGTAAAATTTTATAATGGTTTATATTTAAATTAAAAAATACTTTTGTTAATCCTTATTTTTCACAATAAAGTTCGATGGTAAAATTGATTTTCTTATCAATATTTAAGCTGAAAATTTTGGTTTTGTAAAGAGTATAATCCCTCTGACTTACCAATACTATTGAAAAGTGTATTAATGTTTGATACACTGGTTGTTATTTTCAAAGATAGGAGCAGTCCGATGACATTTTAAATGCAAGTTAAGGCTGGTAAAAGTGTTTTAAAGTTATACTTTTCTCATCGGGCTTATATGAAAAGAATGTATTTTACAAATCGATTATTTCTAACTGACCGAAAAATTGTCCAGGTCGGGAATCAAACCCAGATACTTATCTTGCAACGCCAATGCTTTACCTGTTAAGCTAAATGGTCAATAGACGGCTAGGATTTTTTGCTCAGATAACCTTATTGTTCATAACATCTGGTCCATCATTTAGACATCTCGACAGAATAAACTGCAGGTAATGGAACTCCATATAACGATGGATACACAGATATAATATTATTTTAACACAAGCAAACTGATTGGTAAATTTATCATACGAATTGATTATTTCCAACTGAGCGAAAGTATCATATATATTAGAACAGTAAGCCAATTCTGTAAGATCAACTCAATTCTGGCATTTGCGCAGCATAAAATTGAATTTATTAGTCCTTGCAGTTAGAGGAAAGTCGAAGCAAGTCTGGTTCGCTTAGTGGTTTAAAGCATGAATTTAAACCGCTGAGCTTTTGTAGAGGACTTTGGTTCGATCCCAACGCCCGGCAGAAAAATTTATTTGAATAATGATGCATATTGTTATCATCATTCTTTTGATTCTTTATCTTTACTAATAAAAGAACAAAACGCTCTGTCTCTGTGTGTGTCTGCGATGGCTAGCAAAATCTACAGCATGTACGAAGCTCAAATTTTTTTTTGAGAGTAGCTCTAAATCTCTCCTGATGCACCTGAGCTTCAGAATTTCGAAATTCCAATTATTAACTGAGTAATTAATTAAAATCGAGAGGTCACTCTCATAAAAAAATCATCTTTTTCCATTTTTTTCCTCTTTTGCTTATTTACGGTTCGTTGGTTGTGTAAAAATTTTCGCAGAATTAATAAGAAAGCTGAGACAGAATTAAAGAAACCCATAGAGGAATGAGATAAGTGGAGGTGAAGTAAGCCTAAAAAAAGTTTTGCAATATGAAACCATTTATCGCTCAAATTTTAATGTGCCAAACAAAAGGACTTGGAAGGGATTTTGTATTATAAGACGATTTGAATGAAATGAATTACAATTGAAGCATATTTTAAGAGGAAATAGCAAATTTTTAAAATGGTCTTTGTACTATTATTATTTATTAAAATAAATGTTCGCTTTTAAAATGTAGGAAATTGGAAAATTAGCAATAATTAAATATCAAATTAATTTTTTTTAAATCATGTATGAAAACTTAAGTAATAAATATTAACCTAAATATTGATTTCTGACTGCAGACGATTTTAATGTATTAACAAAAGAATGTTATATTTTCAAGCAAAACGTTAAAATAATTTTCTATATTGATATTTAAAACACATATGATAAAATTAATAAATTTTTACCGGTGAAGCGATAGATTAGTTCTTTTTAAGAAACAAAAGCAAAAAAATACGGGTTTAAACCTGTTTCAATTGATAGGCATGTCAAAGCACGTACTTTTGTTGGTACTTAATTGGATTTAATATAGGGTTACATTTTTAGCATCACCTCCAGAGATAATACTTCCACTCTATTAATTTGTTTTTACTCTATGAAAGAAGCCAATTTGAGATTTTGACATTTCAAAAGTGACTGTTTTTTCCCCCAAAGACCTTTAAAATTTAAAGACTGGCAAAATGTCAGTTTAACTTAGGATTTTTTAACACAGCTGTTACGTCAGATCGTTGGTGCTTCGTACATTAGAATGTATGTGTCATTAGCTATAATGCAGTAAATATATGTATATTTATATATGAGGCTTTTTAGCAGTTTTTTTTAAATCATTGATTAAATTTGAATGCATTTTATTTAAGTTAAAATTTTATTAAGATTTTAATTTGTTTTTAAAACAAATATGAAATGGCTGTTTGACGTACAATTGTTCGAATCGGCAGACGATTCATACACAGTAATAAATTATCAAATAGCAAAATAAATTATCAAATAGCAAAATAAATTATATATCAAAAATAATCACTAAAAGAATAGTAGCAAAACATAATGTTTAGGCGTATTAACACATTACCCGATCCCAACCAGAAAAAAACAGACTATAGTCCGATACAAGCAAGACAAAAATTCCATGAGCATAAACCCGACCCGAACCGAAAAATTGCATTTGAAAAAAAACTATGGATTTGATATCTGACCCGAATCAAATCTGAATCCCACAAAAATGTTTAAATGAAGCATCCCCAATCCGATCAAGGAAAAAAAATGTTCGTGTATATGCAACCCGACCCGAACCTAAAAATTTTCTTTGAAAAAACCCGAAAAATGACCAGAACGGAACCTGAAATCGATAAAAATATTCCAAAGAACTATAACCCGATAAGAGTAAGACAAAATAATTTCCGTGAACATAAACCTGATTCGAACCTAAAAAATTCCATTTGAAAAAAAAACCTGAAATTTTATGCAAACTACATCTGAATCCGATAAAAATATTCGAAAGAACCATAACCGGATTCGAATAAGAGAAAATAATTTCCGCGGACATGAACCCGATCCGAACATAAAATTCCATTTGAAAAAATACCTGAAATTAGAATCGAACCAAATATGAACCTGACAAAAATATTCCACAGAACCATATAACTGGATGTGAGCAAGACAAAAAAAATTCCATGAACATTAACCCAGTCCGAACCTTAAAAATTGAACTAAATCTGAATCTGACAAAAATATTCCAGAGAAGCATATCCTTATTCAAACAATGCAGAATAATTTCCGTTGATGCGCAACCCAACCTGAACCTAAAAATTCTATTAAAAAGCGAAATCATAATTGAATGACATCTGAACCCGAAAAAATATTCCAAAGACCCAAAACCGCACCCGAGCAAGACAAAATAATTTCTCTGGATATGAATCCGACCAGAACCTTAAAAAACAATTTGAAAAAATACCTGAAATCTGAATCGAACCAAATCTGAATCCGACGAAAATATTCCAAATAACTATAACCAGATACGAACAAGACAATATAATTGCCATGGGCATAAACCCAATCCGAACCAGAAAATTTGTAAAAAAAATAATAATAAATCCCGAACTTTGAACCAAACCTAATCTGAACCTAGCAAAAATATTTCTGTGAAGTGTAATCTCATTGGAACTAGGTAAAATAATTTCCATGGAAGTACAACCCGAACCAAACTTAAAAATATTATTTGAAGGGGGAAAAAACCCCACGAAATCTGAATTGTACCGAATCTAAACTGAACAAAAATATTCCAAACAACCATAACCGTATCCGAAGAAGACAAAATAATTTCCATGAACATGAATCCAATCCGAACCTAAAATTCGGATGTTCTACAAAACATAATGCGCTCAGTAGCGGTGGAATGTGAAACTAAGTACTTAGCGCGAGATGGTTAAGATATTTCGTTTATAGTTAGTGTTAAATTAGAACTTGGTTACGGTTAGGTAACAGTTAGGTTGCAATTACGTTCCGGTGAGTCTTATGTTATATTTATTTTCCGGTTAGGTTACAGTTAGGTCATGGTTAAGTTACAGTTAGGTTAAGGTTAAGTTGCGGTTAGGTTGTGGTTAGATTATGGGCAGGTTATGATAAGGTGACTGCCAGGTTACATTTATGGTATATTTAAGTTACAGTTAGGTTACTGTTAAGATACAGCTAGGTTACAGACAAGTTATGATTACAATACAATTAAGTTACGGTTAGGATTTTGTTCACAGAATGAACATTACGCATGTTTGATAAAAAATATGCACCTATTTTTGTAAAATGGCTTTGAAATTATAATACTATATACTAACCTTTTAGCTAATCATCGAGAATCTATTTCATTCACGGTTTTAGTCGGATTTAAGAGTGATATAATTAGTTTGAAATTCAAAATATTTCACTTGGTATATTTATGTGAAAAAAGTATTTAGTTAAGTCCCTTAACAGTAATTTTAAGGATAAATATCAACAGTTTAACACGAAAATCACGCAATCGTTGGATACATATTCCCTCCTGCGTTTCCCATTGCAATCATTTTGGGTACTTTTGCAGCTAAATATTACTTTTTTTTTAACCAATTTTTGACACAGTCAGGGGCACGTATTTAATATAATGTACACTGTAAAAAATTGTAGCCTTTTACTGTATCATCACTCCCCCGCTTTTATAGAATATCTCTCTTTTGGCATATGAGAATGCTCCATAATAAGCTGAAGTAATCATTTTCTATAAAAGCGGTGGAGTGATGATGCAGCAAAAGGGTCAAGTTTTTAGTAGTGCACTTACACATATTTCGAGTTAAAGATAAAATCATAAAAATTTCAAGTTCGTTTAAGATTATTATTACGGACCCGGGCAACTCCGGGCGGGTCAGCTAGTAATAAAATAAAATTTAACACTCAACAATGTATTTTTTTTAAATAACAATTTCATTTTTAAAATATTTCAAGTATGTAAATCTTAGTAATTATTAGATATGAACAGCCAATTTCCGATTCAGGGCTTTAGAGATATATTTGTAAAAATAAAATTATTGTTGATACTTACAAATCGCATTCTTAAAAATAAATAAATAAACAACAATATGTACAAATTGTAAAAATGTTGTAAAATTTAATTTAATATCTAGCAATATTTAAAAAAATCCATATTCTAATTTTCTAAAAAATGTAAATATTTAAACATTATTTTGTCAGTAGGTTTAGCAGCAATTTTTCACATTCCTGTCATGTGCGTGGAAGTTTAGAAAAAGTAATCCATTTGTAAACTGTAATACACGTGAATTATATAAATAAATAAATGTTATACATCATTTAGGCCAAGGACACGTTATCATAATATCATATGTAACATATGTTATTATGATAAGGTGGCCTTGATTTAGGCCATATATTAAATGATTTTTAATTAAATCCCCGAGTGCCGTTTTGAAATAATGTCTGGATGTTTAAAACTGTGAAATCTGTAAATTTTTTAAAATTGTTTAACAATTTTAACTTAAAATCTTTAAGCTAAAGTATTTTTCTTTTAATTATTTTTCAAATATATTAAACTAATCTACAATTTTTGCTATATTTTGTATGAGCATTACAAAGAAGATATATTATTGTGTGCATAAAAGGAAAAGTATTAATTATTTTCCGGGAAAAATAAGAAAATCTAACATTCTAATTAATCTTTTAACATGTTTATCGTCAAATCTTGACGGGTACCATCTAGTTCTAATTTAAATGTCTTGTAATTACAGATACCTGTAGTAATCTTTTCAGTTTCTTCATTTCAAAATCGCCTGTTCTTCAGGCATAATACTACGTACATAGCATTTACAGGGATTCACAAAATATTTGAAATAGTATATTCTATCCGAATTACTCTATATTATGGATGATGGCTATTGGACAGATTAAATATATTTTTAATTATAATATGCGCTTTTAGGTTTCACTAAATGCATGCGCATTACATAATGTGTATAAATGCTTATAGTTACAAAATTTACATATGCAGGTTTACATAAAAAGCTCGTAAATGTTAATGAATGTGAGCGTAATTTACTTAAAGGTGGCTTTTAAGTAGATTATGCATAGGCATAGTACATTGAACTGCACTCAGTTTACCAAGAAATGTTTGTAGAATATAGATAAAGGTTCACGCAAAAGATCTAGATACAGGCTCGTCTATGGATGATAATTTCTAAAAATGTGATTTAAGTAGTTTAAAGAGTATTTTTTAAAATTAAATTTTAGCCAAATACTTTCGAGTAATAAAGGTATTAGGTAAACTACAGGGCCGAACACAAAATATTCAAGTATATTTCCAACTATTAGTATAATTTGTCGAAAGAAAAAATTCAACCAGCTATGCATTTTTTTTTTTTTTTGTTTTGCTAAACTAAACTTCCTCATTATATAATATATATATGTGGGATTAAAAAATAAAGTATCCAGCAATAAAAGATAATAAACTCAATGATTTAAAGAACGTGATATCCAAAATGAGACTCGTGTGATGATGCGTGGAAAGAACGAGGTGTTCTATAGATTTCAACGATGGAGAATTGGATGGATTTTTAATCCAAAGCTCAGAGAAGCTTATTTATACTGAATATTATTCAGTTCTACTGCTATTTTTGAATGCTACGTATATATTTTATGTCTATTAAACCTTTTTTACCTTATCAAGAATATTAGTTTTTCTTAAATCATAAGTTAATCACTCAATATCCCACAAGTTTTGGGGGTTCGTTGCCGGGATTCGAATGATTTCGCTGATTTATATTTGAATTTGAATTTCACGATGAAAGCTATTTTGTACTAAGAAGATCTAAGTCTAAGAAGAATGTTTTGTTTTTAAACTAAAACGTATTATAAAAAAAAGGAACTGTTTGTTATATGTGTAATGATTAGAAATTATCCGTAATCAAACTTGCAAGATAGTACAATATATTGTTTTGTTGAAGTGTTAACAAAAATTATAATGTCTGTTCTGAATAAAGCTAGAAAGGCGGACTTGTTAACATTGTGTGATGATCTAGGTATAGTTGTGCCTCAGAGTCCAAGAATCATTGATTTGATAAAGTTGGTGACGGAATCGAAGGATTATGAAGAAAATTTTGTAAAAGTTCGACTTGAAGTCATTGCCGCGGAGAGAATAGAAAAAGAAAGACTAGAAGCAGAAAAAGAAGAAAGAAGACTAGAAGCAGAAAAAGAAGAAAAAATACTAGAAGCAGAAAAAGAAGAAAGACGGTTAGAAGCAGAAAGAAGATTAGAGGAAAATAAGATGGAGATGGAGTACGAATTACGAAAAATTGAACTTCAAGGAAATATGACAAATACAAGTGACGGTTCGGCTGTAACTGGTTCAGGTAAGCAACCATATTTGTCTAAATTAATGTCACACTTTGATGGGAAGGGTGATATTAGTATCTATTTAGCTCTATTCGAGAGACAGATTTCTAGGATGAATATAACAAAAGAGAATTGGGTCATGCACTTATTAAGTTTAATGCCGCTAGAAATTGCTAATGTTATAATTAGAGAACCAGAAACATTAACAAATAACTCCGATTATGTAAAAAACTTGCTGCTCAAAAGATTCAAATTGACGCCAGAAGAGTTTAGGCAAAAAATAATGTCGCATAAGAAAGAAAACTCAGCCACTTGGCGCGATCTAGCATTTGAGTTAAGGAATTATTTAGAAGAATGGATTACCGGTGTTGATGTATCCAATTTTGAAGATTTAAAAGAATTAATATTAGTAGATCAAATCAAGAGAAGGTTACCGATAGAAATGAAAGAACATTTTATCGATGATCTTCCCAAAATTAAAAATGTTGATGTATTAGTTTGTAAACTAGATGATTATGAAACAGCAAGGCGTAATGTTAAAACCATGAATAGACACTCACACCACTTTGAAGATAGGAAGTCAAAAATGCGCGAAAATAACAATTCAAAACCGTGGTTACCATCTCAACGTTATGATACTTTAAGAAAACAACAATTTACAGATAATACAGCTAATAGAAATGAATCTTCTAATTTAAATGAAAGAAACAGGGCACAAATTAGATGTTTTAAATGTAACCGTCTTGGCACGTAATATCCCACTGTAAAAATGGGAATAATAGTCAAATAAATTATGACAGCCAAAATCGGAGCCAAAACCCGCGATTATCCAATCACAAAGAAGTGAATTGTGCATTAATCAAAGAAACAAACAGCGCCAAACCGGATCACATGTTAGACACCGATATTAACGGGAGCCAAAACCCGCGATTATCCAATCGCAAGGAGATAAATTTTGCAGTAATCAAACAAACAAACAGCGCCAAGCCGGATCGCATGATAAATATTGATATTAACGGTGAAAAGACAGAGATCTTTTTTGACACTGGAAGTGATATCAGTCTGGTCAGTTATGAATACTATACGAAGATTAAATCGCCAAGATTACGTTCAAATAATATTTCTTTGTCAGGCATAGAAAGAGTAGTTGTTTATCCTAAAGGATACTTTTTATATGAATTTAATATTGATGGTTTTCTAATCAAAGCAAATTTGTATGTGTTAGAATCTCTTTCATATGATATTTTATTGGGATATGATGTGATTAGCAAATTAAATTTGGCGATAGACGAGAACGGAATTAAGATCGTTGGCGAACGCAACAATATTGAAGTAGGTTACACTGAAGTTCAGAAGAATTCTGACATAAAATTGAATCATGCTGCAGAAATAATAATGAAAAGAAAAGATCAACGTTAGATAATTCACGTGATGAAAATATTATAATTGTAAATGATAATAAAACAGGAGGTAATTTCTTAATTAATTTAGCGAGCGTCATAGAAGATGATGAAATTGATTTAGATCACGTGAGAAATTTTAATATAAGAAAACAAATAAATGAATTATTAAAGGGATACAAGCCAAATAAATCAAAAGATACAGGATTACGGATGAATATAATTTTATCTGATGAAATTCCTGTTTGTCAACGGCCACGAAGATTTCCTTTTAAAGAGCAAGAAATAATCGAAAACCAGGTTCAGCAATGGTTGAAAGACGGAATTATAAGGCGCAGTTTTTCAGATTACGCTGCACCTGTAGTTTTAGTTAAAAAGAAAGACAACTCGTAAAGGTTATGCATAGATTACCGTAAACTGAATAAGAAAATAATCAAAGATCGGTATTCATTACCTTTAATTGAAGATGTTTTAGATAAATTAGAGAGATCAAAAGTATTTACGACTCTCGATCTAAAGAATGGTTTTTTTCATGTTGAAATTGAGGAGAAAAGCAGGAAATACACCGTATTCGTCACACACGAAAGGGAATATGAGATTTTGAAGTGTCCATTTGGTTTATTTACATCAGGAAACCAGTTCCAAAGATATGTAAACACGGTGTTTAGAAAGTTATTACGTGACGGCACAGTAGTTATTTATATGGATGATTTTATTATTCCATCAGAAACTGAAGAAGAAGGTTTAGAGAAATTGAAACAAGTACTTGAAGTTGCAGCGGATTATGGGCTAGAGTTTAACTTCAAAAAATGCAAATTTTTAAGGAAAAAAATAGAATTTCTTGGTTATATAATTGAAAATGGGACGATACAACCATCTGAATCGAAGACATCAGCTGTTTGGGATTTCCTTCAACCAAAAACGATAAAACAATTGCAATCATACTTAGGATTAACAGGTTATTTTCGTAAATTTATTCCGAACTATGCTCGAATAGCCAAACCATTGACTGATTTATTGCGTAAAAATGTCACATTTGAATTTGGCACAGAACAAATACAGGCGTTTAAAAAATTAAAAGAAATATTATCGCAAAAACCAGTATTGCATTTATTTAAACAAGGATCAGCACTGGAATTACCCACCGACGCCAGTAGCCATGGTTTCGGAGCAGTACTACTACAAAAAGCGGATGATGGAAAATTCCACCCTATACAATACATGAGCAAAAAGACAACCCCGCAACAAGAAAAATATTGTAGTTATGAATTGGAGGTATTGGCAATAATTGAAGCTCTTAAAAAATTCAGGAACTACTTACTTGGTACAAAATTCAAGATAGTAACTGATTGTGAAGCATTTCAGAAAACATTAAACAAAAGAGATTTGGCTCCAAAAGTCGCAAGATGGGCTTTATTCATGGAAGAATTTGATTATGAAATCACACATAGACCAGGGAATAAAATGAAACATGTAGATGCTTTGAGCAGGAATACTGTTTTAGTAATTACAAGATCACAGAGTGAGATGACAGCTAGAATAGCTATAGCACAGGAGAAAGATGAGCTCATAAAATCAATAAAATCTTTAGTTGAAAAAGGTGAAGAAAATGAATATCTTATCAAGAATAACGTGTTGTATAAGTTTGATAACGGAAGAGAGTTACTTGTAGTGCCTGAAGAAATGCAAAAAGAGATTATTCGTAAAACACACGATAAAGGGCATTTTGCTGCAGTCAAAACAGAAGAATTAGTAAAAAAAGAGTTCTTCATCCCTAACCTGAGAAAACAAGTTGAAACAGTGGTAGTAACAAGAAACGAGGCAAAGCCGAAGGTTTTCTAACGCCCATACCAAAAGAGAATATACCATTAAGCACATACCACATTGATCATATTGGACCGCTGCCATCAACAAACAAGAAATATCAGCATATATTCACAGTTGTAGATGCCTTTACTAAGTTCGTATGGTTTTATCCGGTGAAATCCACGACAGCTCAGGAAGTCATTGAAAAGTTATCATTGCAACAAACTGTGTTCGGGAATCCCAGCAAAATAATAACGGATCGGGGACCAGCGTTCAGATCAGATGAGTTTATAGAATACTGCAAAGAGCAGGGGATAGAACACGGTAAAATTACGGCAGGGATGCCCAGGGGAAACGGACAGATCGAAAGAATTCATAGCATCCTGATTCCTGTACTAGCAAAGCTATGTGGGAATGAGCCCACAAAATGGTATAAATATGTGGCAGATGTGCAGAGAATTCTCAATAGTACAGTTACAAGAAGTACAAAATACAGCCCGTTTGAATTGATGATTGGCGTAAAAATGAAAAATAAAAATGACTTAAGGATTAAAGAAATACTAGAGGAAGAAGATATAAACCACATGATGATGGAACGGGAAAATGTAAGAGAAGAAGCGAGAAAAAATATTTTGAAAATACAAGAAGAAAACAGAAAACAATTTAACAAGAAGAGGAGAGAGCCCAACAAATATAAATTAAATGATCTCGTGGCAATCCAAAGAACGCAGTACGGCACAGGTCTGAAATTAAAGGAAAAATTCCATGGACCTTATAAAGTTACTAAAGTAAAGTCAAATGATCGTTATGATGTAGAAAAAATTGGAGACCATGATGGTCCCAACAAGACCTCAACTGCTGCAGAATATATGAAGCCCTGGAGTAACGCATCTGCATAACGTGACATGTTTTTGTTTTATGTTTACCTGTTTTGTATGTGTAAATTTGTGTCTAAATTTTTATAAACAGCTGCCGAGGACGTCAGAAACGTCAGGATGACCTTTGGCTCCAATGTGCAGGTTTTAGAGAGCTGTAGATTTTAGGGTTGCATATCTGAAGGAGTTTACTGTATAATGAAAATTAAGTTTTTTTTCTGCATTCGACTGATGAAATTCCTGACCATTTGTTAAATACTGTAATATTTTTTTAACTAATAAATTATCAAAATTCCTAATATTTACTTTCTGCTAAGGAACGTGGTGCATGGATCATCAATCCTTGACTGTACAGTCAAAGTTCCATAATCCGCACAAGTTCGGGCCAAAGGTTGAGCGAATTATGGAATATTGTGGATTATAGAGAATTTTGGAATAAAGCTCATTTTATTGTTCCTAGGACAGAATTTTAAGTCTATAATCAGTCTAAAATGGAAAGATAAAAATTAATTGGTACTACTCTTATCCCACCGACTGATTTCGCCAAATTATACAAATCGCCAAAATAATAGCCAAATTATACATATTGCTGTAATTTTTATTTTAAATCATAAAAAAAAGAAATAATTAGTACAATATTAATAAAACTACAAATAAAAAGTCCAAATAAAAACCACTTAATGGCATTTTAAACACCTGTATCGTATTTAATGTTGTTGAATTGACATTCATGATAATCCATTATTGGCATTTAATCTTATAGTTTGGTGATAATATTTTGGTCAACAGGATAACAGAGTAGTACCAATTAATTTAATATGCTATCTCAAAAATGCCTTTTTAAAGTTATTTTATTAAAAAATTATATGTGCAATCAAATTAATTAATGGAAATAATAAGTTCTGTAATACAGTTTGTTTTTCCCACTTAATAAAATAAAAGAGTTGTGTTAATAAAAAGTAGATATTTTATTGTGATTTTTTTTTTAAATTTTTTTATTATTTCTTTTAAAAAATAATTTTTGGATCAAGCATTTATAACTTTCATAACTGTTTACATTTGTAAAGTAATGTGAATTAGAAAAAATTGTGGATTATTGGTGCGCAGATTATCGATCCTTGACTATATTTTCATACGTAAAAGAATTTTCTTGTTGTGTTTCCAAATATTGCATTTTCACTGAAATACATTTTGTTGTAAACATTAAGAAATGAAAAAAAAACATTGAAATTAATTAGTTATTATGTTTAAAATGTGTTTATCTGTAAAAAATGTGTCACGGAATGGGATGAGACAGGTACTCTTACAAGTTAAAGCATGAAAAAAGAGAATTCTTTGGACAAGAAAGAAAATGGCATTGATAAATCGAGTTTCAGGGCAGAAAGCAGAAAAAAATGGCCGTTTTGGCAAAAACACAGTGAAAATAATCCATTTGTAACAGATATATTTACACTTGGCACAGAAGTGTAAGTATGCACATAAGTGAAAGTTTTCCAAATTTATTCAACTGGCTTATCCATTTTTTGGACAAAAATTTGACTGAATGAATACAATGAAAGAAGTATGACATAAAAACAAGACACAACTTAATATGTATTAATTTTATGTGTTAGTCCCAAAATCCTTCAACTGCTTCAATGAGGCAACTGTACTGACATTACAAATAAAATAAAATGTTGTAAGCAGTGTCACTGCTGGTAGACAGGGTAGCTTTTAGGATGGGAATACACAAGTAGGTATCTTTTTCCTAAATGTATGAAAAAAAAAAAAAATTCTGTGCAACAACATCTATTGGCAACCAATCTCATATTATGAAAATACTGGAATCCCAGATTCTTGGCTTATTAAATTCTTTTATTATTTTGGTTGATTTTTGATGAAATTTATGTAGACTATCAGTATGCAATGAATTATTTAAAAAAAATTTACTTTCAAACAAGCAGAATATAATCAGGATCTTTAAGCAATATATTGTTTTAAATTTAAATAAAAAAAAATTCTTGTTCTCAAATTTAAATTAAAGAATATTTTCCGAACTAAATACAAATAAATAAACAGGTAAAATTATCAGTAATAAAAAAAGCATTTTTATAATGCTTGAAATTACTAATTATATGCAAAAATAAGATCAAATCGCAGTTTCTAGATATTTTAGCAGAAGCGTAATCAAAGAAACTATTTTAGCGTAATCTTATTTTAGTAAAGAGGGTGGGATAAAAAAATGGATTTTTTAAATGTTACTTGATAAAACAAAAAAGTCAAAAGACAAGACACCAAATGCAGGAATGAATCGCGGATTTTCACATCATGATTTACTAAAAAGGATTCATTCCTTAAATGAAGAATTCCCATTTAGTTAACTAATTAATAATTAAGTTGCTATTTATTAATAAAAATGTTGCAATGACACTATAAATATTACTTTTTTTTATATCTGTTTATAATGTTAGTTATCAGACCAGACATTATCAGAAACAAGCTTTAGCAAAAAATTCTCCTGTGAGTTTTTCAAAATCAAATTGTGCCAAAATTTAAACTCGATACCATGTTTAAGTGCTATATTCGCGGACAAATGCTTTCTATTCCTGTTTTATAAATAAATGTTTATGAACATTACTGTTGCAGAGATTTATTGAATGGTTCTCTATATCTCATTCGAGTCATTCATTTCTTCCGATTCATTCATCGCGTTAGCGTGGCTTTACCAAAGATCTTAGAGGAAAAAATGTGAAGGCTCCATAGGCGTAATGTAAATCCACCGCTGTCAGTGAAACAGTGCAAATAGCTAGGCAATAGAAGTCGCATACAGAGGCGAAAGATAGAAGCGTTCACTTGGCGCGCTTTGACATTATCACCAGTAGCGATAATTATCAAAATGTGGAGTAATGATGTGGTCATCGCTGCCCGCCTCGGTCCCCGCGAAAGCAGTGCGCGCCCCCCTCCCTCTCCATCCCTTTTCGTGGAGGGGGATGAGTTAGGTCAAAGTTCCTACAATACGTTACAGAAGATTACTTATAGATGAATCTGTTCATTGTTATGTTAGTTTTCGAGTGAAAGCGGAACTTTCGATACATAAAATTTATTATTTAACAAGTTCAGCATCACTGAAGACTTTTCAGTTGTACATGTTAATCGGCTATCTATTTGCAATATAAAAAATGTATCACAACAAACAAATCATATTAAAAAATCTCCCACAATCTTTAAGTCTCTCTCAAGACGAACTGCCAAAAGAAATGGCGTTTTGAATTCTCGCGGGGGAGTTGGCGCAAGGAGGTTTACTAGAAAAATATTTGGCGAATCGGTGGATGCAATGAATCAGCCTACGATTGGATCTCCCCCTTTGAGCGTGTTTCATAGCAGTGCTGTTTGCACTGTTTCAGTTAGTTACGGTTTCCAGAGCCTTCATGTCTTTCCCTCTAAGGTCTTTGGCTTTACTCTTGTGATAACATCTAGGATCTAAGTATGTTCTGATAATAACAAAAACTAATTTTATAAACGAATTTTCTGACCCATCCTCTTTATTAAAATAAATTAATGGTAGGCAATTTTTATTTATTATTTTATTTTGTCGTTACTCTTCTGAAAAATTCAGCAACTTGTGAGTTGAAGGTATGATGGCACAAAATTTTAAGTGTCACGACTTTAATTTTTGCTTACATTCACTACAATCATTTAAAATATTCGGCACACAGATAAACTGAATATGTGACAAGCCGAATAGTAACTATCAAGCCCAGTACTTCAAGATGTTAAATTTTTAAACAATTTTGCATAATATTTGAAACAAATGCTTTCTTTTTCACTAGCATGTTTTTTATTTATTTATTTATTTTATTTTTTTTTTATTTTATTATTTTTTTTTCAGCAAACTTAATACTATTAACATTATCATTTGACTTATTATTTAACAAAACATATTTAAGTTATAAAATTTTAAATTTCTGGGCTATATTCTAAAAGAGATATTTTAAAATGAAAGAATTTTTTTGGAAGAGGAATTTTACTGTCATATAGATTCTACATTTTACTTGTCAGAAAAATATTAAAGTATAAAAAAGTACTAGATCAGCAAAATGCTAAGCTATCATTAGTATAAAAGATAAATCTGCAAGTTAAAATCGTTGAGAATGTAATCGCACATTAACTGTACTTATTATCTTAGAGTAAATTATATTATCATAAGTAGCAACAGTATTATTGTTGTTAGTTTGATTTTGTAGAAGTTACTATGTTATATTATGTTATGTTACCATATGTGTGTTCTATGTGTAGTCTTTAGAAATAAAGGCTTGTGATGCTTTTTATCGGTCTCTGATTAATTATTATATCTCAAAAAATAAAAATAAAATAAGAAACTTTGCTGAAATTTATGAGGGACGAGGGATTTTCTTTAATTAGGGGAGATATTTGTCCTAAACAATGTTTTTTGCATCACATAGATTTTGAATAGGGCTGCATCAAATATTCGATCATTCTACAGAATATCAAACTATTCAGTCTGCTGAACCTAAAACTATGCAGCCAAACCGAATACTCAGAAAAGTTCTTTAAAATATTTTTAAAATCTTATACCATTTCTACTCTTATTTAAAAATGATTAAGGTACTCAGAATAAATGGGCAGAATCATCTTTAAATAAAAGAGATTGCTTATATATTTACTTGTTGTTTTAAAGTATTACAGTAGACTCCCTTGAATCTGCAAAGCTTGGGACCAGAGGTTTTGCAGATTTCTGGTCATTGCTCTGTTTACATAAAAAAAGGTCCTTTGATTAAAAAAACTACAACATTGTTTTGCTCCATTCTTTTTTAATAATGTGGGAAAGTAAAAAATTTGTTTTTTGGTATATTTGATAAAATGTATTTTGAAAAAATTTGAAATGTTATGTACTTTTAATTTTTACTCAAAAATACAGGTTAAAATAAGAGAAAAATAACCTATCAAATATTTATTCTCACATTTTAAGCATTTGTCTAGATAGGTACTTGTTTCAAAATATATGAGAAGAGGAAACAAATAATAATTTCATGTACTCTCTCTCATATATGTTGCAGCTCCAGGAGTTAGTAAGCAAAAATGCGGCATTTGGCGATTTTTGAAAATTGCGGCAAGAAGGAGGGCAAACTGTGAACGCACTGACATGTCTGCTTTTCTGGAGTGTCTATTGTGGAATCTTTATTGGATATAGATTTTAACCTGAAAAATATTTTGCAGATTATTTTTTAAATTCGAACTTATTCGAACACTAAACAAAAAAATTCAACCCAGCCCAAAACCGAGCTGCAGCAAAACCCAACCCGAACCATAATAAAAAAATATAACGCCAACTCGACCTGAATTGCAGATCAGCTCGGATGTGGATAAAACAGCACAATGCAGAACTCTAGGCCGAATTTGTAATATATATTAGGAATATCCACGAGCCTGGTCCTGTCTCAAATCCTGAGTTTAGCGAAATTTTCATTAGATAGAAAGGAGCTTAATTTTTTCTGAAGACTTGAGTCATTAAATTTTAATTTTTGAAATGCTTGTTAGATATTTTATTTTCCCATTGTTCCAAGGACAGGTCTCTGTCTTTCTTTTTTCTATTGATTCGAACCAGACCGGGGCTGTATTTTATTCTTTCAGGCCATATTGGAAATTGAAACTATCGCAATACAAAAATATATAACCAAAATTCGAAAAGGTAAAACTATCCTGCTTGTTGATCGTCCTCAGCTTCCTTATGAAAAAAATAATAATGCTAACGTATGAAAATCTGTGCGAGATATTTGAAAATAACACTCCTAGACTTAACATTATATCGTCCAAGCCTTTTTGAGTATCTTGTGTAGCATCTTAATAGTAACCTTTACTAGTAGAGAAAATAAACGATAATATCTTTGTTTCTTCTTCTATCCTTTTGCATATTTTAAATGAAAGGTGGAATACGTTTTTAAATAAAGGGTGGAATATTTGGTTAAATTTTTTATTCAAAGAAGTTAAGTTAATAATTTCCAAAGAAATGAACTAAAAAATTCAATTTCAAGCACTTTCAAGTTGGGATTTTAGGGTAAAGGCAATTAGGAAAACACAAATTTCTGCATTTTACAACAAAGTTTTTTTAAGCGCTTTATACAGATTTTTTAATTTTTGCGTTCCAGTATGAGTGTCAGAAAAAGAGAAGTTTTAAGTTTTAGGGGACGGGGATTGTGTGGTTAGATAATTACCGTATTTACTCGTGTATAAGGCACACTTTTTTCCAAAAAATTAGGGCAAAACTCCTAGGTGCGCCTTATACATATAAAACAAGAAATTATTCAAAGAAGATATTAAAACTCAGAAAATGTTACTTAATTGAAGTATTACTTAAGATTTATTTCATTCCTTGCAGTTTTTTATACAACAGAGCTAATGACATTATCTAAACGCTAATTAGCAATTCTCTTTATCGTCACTCATTCCCATTTCCCGTCATTCTCTTACAACCTGAAGTCTAAAAATGCATTTTCGTCTTGTTTTCTGGTGTAATGTTTGTTTTGACTTTTTTTTACTGAAATTCATTTGGTCATTCTTCATTAGCGTATCAAATTTATGGTGCGCCTTATATACGAGATTTTAAGAAATCGTCATTTTTAGTTGTAAAGTAGGAGTGCGCCCTATACATGAGTAAATACGGTAATTATTGTGTTACAAGAAATTAACTATCAGAGCAGACAAAAAAGAAAAGAAAAGAAAGATTTTATACTTTGCGTGCTGTGGGAGGCAAAGGAGGACAATAGAAAACTTTTGGGGTAGTATACTTTTAATAATAATTATAATAAAAACCTTAGCATTTTTAAAACAGGTAAGTGATGAAAATATGAACATGGAGAAAATGTCGTTTGAAGTTTTCATTTGTATGAATAATTGCGCTGGTTGTAATAACAAAATTTGCAATACCTCGCAATATAATAACTGTATGGGTAAAAATGAAGCGTCAAAATATTCATAATCAAACGGGTTTTCATTTAATATGTAAAAAAAAATCAACATTTTAATCAATTTTAAGATAAACTGCCTAGAAATGTATACAAAATCCATTAAGAATAATTTTATATGTAAAATAATGGACATTTAAGAATATCTGTAATCAGTTGTTGAAAGTGAGTTGTATCGTGTTGACCCAGATTACATTTAGTAACAAAATTATTATTATTTTTAGATTTACAGAAGCGTTTTAAGAAATGACACTTTCTCTTGATATTTAATTTTTCTATGAATCTACTAGCAACTTAAATGTCCAATATTAATTTATAATATATTTTAAATCTGTTTCCCATTTAATCAAATTAAGACACTTAAATGGTTTATTGAAGCATTTTCTACTTTATAATATTTATTTTTTTATCATTATTAACTTATTGTAATTAAATATTATCAAGTATTAATATTGTTGTTGTATCAAAGCAAATAAAAAGATAATATATTCATAATAAATATTATCTATATTAGATAAATAAATTGTTATCTTATTTGTAATAGTAAAATATGTGCTTGAGAGATATTTTATAATACATTCCATAAAATATAAAAATAAAAATAATTTATGAATTATTATCTTATATAGTAATTAAATTTTTTATTAATTGTTCAATAAATTTTAAAGTATTTTGTAAGAAAATATAAGCTAATTTGCAGTATTTAAAAAAATAAATGTATATATGCATATTATCATTAAATAATTTGCTTGAATATTTATTTTTTATAATATTTTAGTAATGGTATTTATTTATTATCAAATATTTTCAATGAAAATAAAAGAGGTGTAATTGATAATAAAATATTAACTTCTTTATTATCTAAAGAAAATAATATTTTATAAATAATATAAATTATCATTAAATTTCAATAAAATATTGATATATAAATTTTCATTTGTTGAAATATATGAATACTATTACATTACTATTATAATAATATTTTGATAATGATCTAAGTTATTAATGTATTATTATATTTATCAATAATAAATCAACAAATATGATAAATTTTTATTATCTATATCTATATTAATATTTATTATATGTTATCTATAAATTACGGACACATTTAATTTTGTAATATCAAAAAAAAAAAAAATTAATTATTAATTTTAAAATACGACAATTTATCAAATATTCTATTATTTTATATTCAAATATATTATAATAGTTATAAATTGTATTTAATATTATACTATTAATAAATAATTTGATAGTAAAATATTAAATCTAATTAGCTAATTGGAATACTTAGACACTACTTATTTATTAAATATAAATAATTAATTACCTAACTTAATTTTATAATAGTATACCTTAAAATCTCACTTTTAAAAATTAAAAAAATTCTTATATCTTTGCAAAGAATTTTTTATTTTTCATAAATGCAAAGAAATTAAAGAGAGAAATTAAAAACATAGTAATTTTTTTAGTTAAAAGAAATATATTTATGAATGAAAAAGTAAATATATTTAAAACTTAATTATTTACATCCATTGAGTAAGGCATTCCTTTACCCTCCTTACTTATGTTTTACACCCATAAAAAGTGAAAAATAAAGAAGGAAAACTTTACTGTACCATCTATGTTTAGTTGTTTAAACGAATGTATTAAAAGAATTTTATAATTATCTGAATAGATAGCTTTTAAATTTTAATTTTCTTTTAACGCAATTAATAATAATAAAAAAAAAACAGTTTCAAGAAGCCATATTTAAAGAGGAAAAACATAGTGATAGTATTCAATAACAAATGTATTTAATATTTTATAAAATTACATAAAATGTAGAAAAGGAACTAAAATAATAATGCATTATTAAATTTATGAAAATCAAATCAATCATTTAAATTTATATGTATTACTTAAAATAAGTTGTTTCGTTAAAGATATATTACTTTGGCAACAGAACATACAAGATTTAGGTTTGGTTTGGTTTTTGTCGTCCGATTATCTACTCTAGGGATATAGGACCTAGGGGGAGTGCCCTTCGTGGGGGTCTTTCTAAGGGAACCTAACCCGTATTTACGAAAGGTTCGAAGAAAACCACGAAAACACCGAACGGTTAGGCCGACGATTGGGTTCGAACCCAGCACCTGCCGTCTACCAGTTGAGAGGTCAGAATCTCTCGGCCACTGGCGGGGCCCATAGAAGATTTAAAATAAGATAATCATTTTTACTATCTATATTATAAAGGTCAAACGTATCTGTGCGTAATGCATACGTCATTTTGCGAATGGTAACACTTTCTCCTGCAATTTCGGTTTGCAATTTTCGCTACTGCAAATTTTACACTTATAAACATCGTACATTTTAAATTTTTACATCGTTCTATAGAGAAAAAAAATTTACTTTTAAATGCAATTTGTTTGAAAGTTGTATCTCAATTTATGAGTTATTAATTTTTAATTTTATTATGAGTTATTAATTTTTTTTATAGTTTTTAGTACGAATTTTGTAATTGTGGCAACAAAAATACGCCATTTTCTCTTAAAATTGATAAAAACTGAAATAAAAATATCATGTCAAAAGAATTCGTCTGATATAAAATCCGATGAATTTTGGTTTTATTGCGTTTTTATACATCAATTAAATGCTTAAATAATAAAATAATAAACTAAAAGCTTAAATAATAAACTAAAAATAGTTTATTGCAAACTTAATTTATAAAGAATACAACACGTTTTCTTTACAAAAATGTATTTTAAATAATTTTCGAGTGACTTCGCCGCATTTACTCAGTTCGTATCAGAAAGCTAAGCGAGAGCAATTTTATTTATCCGTGTGTATGTAATGATATTTTCCAAATTTTGAAAAAAAAATATATACAAATGAATGATTTCTCATAAAACATTACAAGACAAGTATTATAAAAATAAGATTAAAGAAGTGAAGATTTGTGAATCATCAGATATCCGATTTGTTTTGCCGAGTGTCTTGAATATTGTTTTTGCCGCGTTTGTGTAATATTCCGTCCTAATGACGTCATATGCATATACTTTTCCATAAATGTTGTTTAAGACTGGATCCGCAAAAATGGAATGCTTTTAGCAGATGCAAATAACGTTTTTATATATTTAAAAAAGCAAGTGATTTGAAAATGATCAAATTAAAATGCTATGAGAAGTGCGTATGTAAATTTTTAGACGATGAAAATAATGACGGGGTTAGATTTCCTATGGGAATTCTATGATCATGTCAATTAGGAACATTTTTTTTTCATTCCCTTTATACCAAAGCCTCAACTGACAATTTCATCATAACAACTGACCTTTGTTATACTCTAATATTTACATATGAGATTAAATTAAATTTTAATAATTTAAACAGCTAAATTTTATAGAAGCAGTTTTTTTTTTTTTTTAAGTTTACAAAAATATTTGTTTGAAAGTTAGACTGACCAATCTAAGATGCATGTTTTACTGTAACTAATTTTTTGGATTTATTATAAATCAATGAAACAATTCCTTCCTAAACATTTTCTTTCGTCGAAATTCGACGGGTTCCACCTCGTTATTATAAAGGAATAACATGTATATGGATTATAAAATAAATAATATGCATAAAAGAAACGAATAATATATATTTGCGGCTCATTTTTTTATTAGTAATACGTTTAAATTATTCATTGATAAACTCATGTCATTTACAAAATTTAACTCCTTATCTGTTGAGTAGTAAATAATTTCGTAATTGCGTTAGTAATAAATCTATCTATATTAATAAAAGAACAAAACGCTCTGTCTGTGTGTGTGTCGCCCCACCAGTGGCCGAGAGGTTCGGACCTCTCAACTAGTAGACAGCAGGTGCTGGGTTCGAACCCAATCGCGGCTGTCGGCCTAACCGTTCGTAGTTTTCGTGGTTTTCTTCGAACCTTGCGTAAATACGGGTTAGGTTCCCTTAGAAAGACCCCCACGAAGGGCACTCCCCCCCCTGGTCCTATATCCCTAGCACAGATAATCGGACGTCAAAAATCAGCGAGCTGTGTGTGTGTCTGCGATGGCTAGCAAAATCTACAGCATGGACGGAGCTCAAAATATTTTTAAGAGTAGCCCTAAATCTCTCCTGATGCACCTGAGCTTCAGAATTTCGAAATTCCAATTATTAACTGAGTAATTAATTAAATACGAGAGGTCACTCATAAAAAAATCATCTTTTTCCATTTTTTTCCTTTCGTTTATTTACGGTTGGTTGGTTGTGTAAAAAATTTCGCAGAAGTAATAAGAAAGCTGAGACAGAATTAAAGAAACTCATAGAGGAATGAGATAAGTGGAGGTGAAGTAAGCCTCAAAAAAGTTTTGCAATATGAAACCATTTATCGCTCAAATTTTAATGTGCCAAACAAAAGGATGTGGAAGGGATTTTGTATTATAATACGAATTGAAAAAAAAAATGAATTACAATTGAAGCATATTTTAAGAGGAAATAGCAAATTTTTAAAATGGTCTTTGTTCTATTATTATTTATAAAATAAATGTTCGCTTTTAAAATGAAGGAAATAGGAAAATTAGCAATAATTAAATATCAAATTAATTCTTTTAAAATCATGTATGAAAACTTAAGTAATAAATATTAATCTAAAACTTAGATTTCTGACTGCAGACGATTTTAATGTATTAACAAAAGAATGTTATATTTTCAAGCAAAACGTTAAAATAATTTTCTATATTGATATTTAAAACACATATGATAAAATAATTAATAAATTTTTACCGGTGAAACGATAGATTACTTCTTTTTAAGAAACAAGAGCAAAAAAATACGGGTTTAAACCTGTTTCAATTGATAGGCGTGTCAAAGCACGTACTTTTGTTGGTACTTAATTGGACTTAATGTAGGGTTACATTTTTAGTATCACCTCCAGAGATAATACTTCCACTCTATTAATTTCTTTTTACTCTAGGAAAGAAACCAATTTGAGATTTTGATAGTTGAAAAGTGACTGTTTTTTTTCCCCCAAAGACCTTTAAATTTTAAAGACTGGCAAAATGTCAGTTTAACTTAAAATTTTTTAACACAGCTGTTAAGTCAGATCGTTGGTACTTCGTACATTAGAATGTATGTGTGGTTAGCTATAATGCAGTAAATATATGTATATATGAGGCTTTTTTAGCAGTTTTTTTAAATCATTCATTAAATTTGAATGCATTTTATTTAAGTTAAAATTTTATTAAGACTTTAATTTGTTTTTAAAACAAAAATGAAATGGCTGTTTGATGTAAAATTTTTCGAATCGGCAGAATATTCATTCACAGTAATAAATTATCAAATAGCAAAATAAATTATATATCAAAAATAGTC
This sequence comes from Maratus speculifer, assembly GCA_964019185.1. Classification (NCBI taxonomy): domain Eukaryota; kingdom Metazoa; phylum Arthropoda; class Arachnida; order Araneae; family Salticidae; genus Maratus; species Maratus speculifer. Next base: position 360,088,226 of record OZ025296.1, read on the forward strand.
ATTAAAAGAATAGTAGCAAAACATAATGTTTAGGCGTATTAATACATAACCCGATCCCAACCAGAAAAAAACAGACTATACTCCGATCCAAGCAAGACAAAAATTCAATGAGCATAAACCCGACCCGAACCAAAAAATTCCATTTGAAAAAAAAAAACTATGGATTTGATATCTGACCCGAATGAAATCTGAATCCCACAAAAATATTCAAATGAAGCATACCCCAATTCGATCAAGGAAAAATAATGTTCGTGTATATGCAACCCGACCCTAATCTAAAAATTTTCTTTGAAAAAACCCGAAAAATGACCAGAACGAAACCTGAAATCGATAAAAATATTCCAAAAAACTATAACCCGATAAGAGTAAGACAAAATAATTTCCGTAAACATAAACCTTATTCAAACCTAAAAAATTCCATTTGAAAAAAAACCTGAAATTTTATGCAAACTACATCTGAATACGAGAAAAATTTTCGAAAGAACCATAGCCGGATTCGAATAAGAGAAAATAATTTCCGTGGACATGAACCCGATCCGAACCTAAAATTCCATTTGAAAAAAATACATGAAATTAGAATCGAACCAAATATGAACCCGACAAAAATATTCCACAGAACCATACCCGGATCTGGACAAAACAAAAATTTCCCATGAACATGAACCCAATCCGAACCTAAAAACCCGAACTAAATCTGAATCTGATAAAAATATTCAAGGAAGCATATCTTTATTCAAACAATGCAGAATAATTTCCGTTGATGCGCAACCCAAACTTAACCTAAAAATTCCATTAAAAAACCGAAATCTGAATTGAATGACATCTGAACCCGAAAAAATATTCCAAAGATCCAAAACCGGACCCGAGCAAGACAAAATAATTTCTCTGGATATGAATCCGACCAGAACCTTAAAAATCAATTTAAAAATACCTGAAATCTGAATCGAACCAAATCTGAATGCGACGAAAATATTCCAAATAACTATAACCAGATACAAAGAAGACAATATAATTTCCATGAGCATAAACACAATCCGAACTAGAAAATTTGTAAAAAAAAATAAATCCCGAAATTTGAACCAAACCTAATCTGAACCTAACAAAATTATTTCAGTGAAGTATAACCTCATTGGTACTATGTAAAATAATTTCCATGGAAGTACAACCCGAACCAAATCTCATTTGAAGGGAAAAAAAACCACGAAATCTGAATTGAACCGAGTCTAAACTGAACAAAAATATTTCAAACAACCATAACCGTATGCGACGAAGACAAAATAATTTCCCTGAACATGAATCCAATCCGAACCGAAAATTCGGATGTTCTACAAAACATAATGCGGTGGAAAGTGAAACTAAGTACTTAGCGCGAGATGGTTAAGATATTTCGTTTATAGTTAGTGTTAAATTAGAACTTGGTTACGGTTAGTTAACAGTTAGGTTGCAATTACGTTCCGGTGAGCCATATGTTATATTTATTTTCCGGTTAGGTTACAGTTAGGTCATTGTTAAGTTACAGTTAGGTTAAGGTTAAGTTGCGGTTAGGTTATGGTTAGATTATGGGTAGGTTATGATAAGGTGACGGCCAGGTTACATTTATGGTATATTTAAGTTACAGTTAGGTTACTGTTAAGATACAGCTAGGTTACAGACAAGTTATGATTACAATACCATTAGGTTACGGTTAGGATTTTGTTCACAGAATGAACGTTACGCATGTTTGATAAAAAATATGCACCTATTTTTGTAAAATGGCTCTGAAATTATAATACTATATACTAATCTTTTAGCTAATCATCGAGAGTCGATTTCATTCACGGTATAGTCGGATTTAAGAGTGATATAATTAGTTTGAAATTCAAAATATATTACTTGGGATATCTATGTGAAAAAAGTATTTAGTTAAGTCACTTAACAGTAATTTTAAGGATAAATATCAACAGTTTAACACGAAAATCACGCACTCGTTGGACACATATTCCCTTCTGCGTTTCCTATTGCAATCATTTTGGGTACTTTTGCAGCTAAATATTACTTTTTTTAAAACCAATTTTTGACACAGTCAGGGGGCACGTATTTAATATAATGTACACTGTAAAAAATTTTACCCTTTTTCTGAATCATCACTCCCCCGCTTTTATAGAATATCTCTCTTTTGACCTATGAGAATGCTCCATAATAGGCTAATCAAAATAAGTAATCATTTTCTATAAAAGCGGAGGAGTGATGATGCAGCAAAAGGGTCAAGTTTTTAATAGTGTATTTACACATATTTCGAGTTAAAGATAAAATCATAAAAATTTCAAGTTCGTTTAAGATTTTTATTAGGGACCCGGGCAAAGCCGTGCGGGTCAGCTAGTATACTAATAAAAGAAGAAAACGCTCTGTCTGTCTCTGTGTCTGCGATGGCTAGCAAAATCTATGGGACGTACGAAGCTCAAAATTTTTATGAGAGTAGCCCAATATCTCTCCTGATGCACCTGAAGCTCAGAATTTCAAAATTCTATTTATTAACTGAGTTATTAATTAAATTCCAAAGCTCACTCTCATAAAAAATCGCCTTTTTTCGTTTTTTCCCTTTCATTTTCTTATGGTTGGTTGGTTGCATAAAATTTTCGCAGAAATAATTTAAAAAGCTGGGACAGTTCTTTAAAATTCATAGAGTGGCAAACTGTCAGTTTAAATAAGGATTTTTTTTTTAATCGCAACTGCTGTACGCCATGGAGGAAAAAGATATGTGGAGGTGAAGTAACCGAAAAAAAAATGTTTGCAATATGAAACCATTTATCGCTGAAATTTTAATGTCTCAAACAAAAGCACGAGGAAGGAATTTTGTATTAATAAGACGAAATTTTGTATTAATAAGACGAATTGAAAGAAATGAATTACAGCTGAAGCATATTTTACGAAGAAATAGTAATTTATTAAAATGTTTCTTTCTATTATATTATTTATTAAAATAAATGTTTGCTTTTAAAATAATTGAAATTGGAAAATTAGAAATAATTAAATGTCAAAATAAAATTAAATAAAATATTGAAAACCTTTGATTTGAGCTAAAAATTGTATTACCAAAAGTTTTCTTTTTTTTCAGAACTTTTTAATACTTTATAACTTAGATGAAAAATGTTTATGATTTAACAACATATCAATAATTCCATGTCAATATATAAAATATGTTGATGAAAACATTCTTTTAAAATCATGCATGAAATCTTAAACAACAAATATTAATCTAAAATCTAGATTTCAGAGTGCAGACGATTTTAAGACATTAACGAAAGAATGTTAACTTTTCAAGCAAAATCTTAAATGATGCTTCTATATTTATCAAAGACATATGATAAAAAAATCAAATAATTCTTGCCTATGATTGATCTACTTGCATCTTTTATGCATTCCGATCGTGTTTTACAGCCAATAATGGCACAAAACGTTATTTTTTAAAAGAAATTTTAGTCATCTATTCAATAACAGTTTAGAAGGTAAAAAACAAAAACAAAGAAATACGGGTTTAAACCAGTTTGAATCGATCGGACTGTCAAAGCACATGGTTTTGTTGGTGCTTATTTGGACTTTATGTAGCGGATTTTAGAGTAACATTTTTGGCGTCACCCCAAAACATTATACTGCCACCCTATTAATTTCTTTTTACTGTATGGTTGTATGCAGATTTTTGGCATTTCGAACATTAGAATGTATGAGTCATTAGCTGTGTTGCAGTAAAAAAATTACGCAAACTTTTCTAGGAGTTTATTTTTTTAATCATTGATTAAATTTAAATGTGTTCTATTCAATATAAAATTGTAATATGGCTTTAATTTGTTTTAAAAACAAAAATAAAATAACTGGAGTACAATTGTTTGAATCCGCAAACGATTCATACACGATAATAAATTATCAAATAGCAAAGTAAATTATTTATCAGAAATAGCCATATAAATAATAGTAGCAAATCTGATTATAACCTTAATGTTCAGACTAATTTAAAAATAGCCCGGTCCCAACCATTAAAAAAACAGACCACACTCCGATTCGTGATAGACAAAATTTCCGTGGGTATAAACCCGACCCGAACCTAAAAATTATCTTTGAAAAAAACTATGGATTTGATAACTGACCCGAACCAAATCTGAATCCCGCAAAAATGTTTAAATGAAGCATAACCCGATCCAAACAAGGAAAAATAATTTTCGTGGGCATGAAACCTCACCCGAACCTAAATATTTCCTTAAAAAAAACCCGAAATGTGCCCCGAACAAAATCTGAAACTGATAAAAATATTCCAGAGAACTATAACGCGATCCCAGCAAGAGAAAGTACTTTCCGTGGTCATAAACCCGACTCAAACCTAAAAAATTCCATTTGAAAAATCAAGAACTTTGACCCTGACCACATCTAAATCTGACCAAAATATTCAAAAGAACCATAATTGGGTTTGATTAAGGCAAAATAATTTCCGTGGACATGAACCCGATACGAACCTAAAATTTCCATTCGAAAAAATCCTTGTAATTTGAATCGAACCAAATCTGAATAACAAAACTATTTCAAAGAAACGCGACCAGATCCAAACAAGACAAAATATTTCCATGGACATGAACCCAATCTGAACCCCAAAAATTTCTTTGAAAAAATCGCGAAACCTGAACAGAACGAAATCTGAACTTGGCAAAAATATTCCAGTGGAGCGTGTTCTTATTCGACCAAGACAGAATAATTTCCGTGAACACGTAAGAAGACCCGAATCCAACAGTTATATTTGAAGAAAACTGAATTGAACCAAATCTGAACCCGGTAAAAATATTCAAAAGAACTTGAACCCAATACAACCAAGACGAAATAATTTCCATGGACATAAACCCGACTCGATCCTAAAAAATTCGAATTGAAAAAACACCTGAACTTTGACCCAAACCACATCTGAATCCGACCAAATTATTCGAAAGAAGCATAACTGGATTTGAGAATGACAAAATAATTTCCGTGGACATGAACGAGGTCTGAACCTAAAAATTCTATTTCAAAAGATACCTGAAATTGGAATCGAACCAAATCTGAATCTGATAAAAAATATTCCAAATAACCGTAACCGGATCCGAATAAGACAAAACATTTCCATGCACGTGAAACAAATCTGAACCTAAAAAATTTCTTTGAAAAAATCACGAAATCTGAACTGAACCAAGAACTTGAAAAAAAGATATTCCAGTGAAGCATATTCTTATTCGAACAATGCAGAATATTTTCCGTGAACACGCAAGAAAACCCGAACCCAAAAATTCCTTTTGAAGAAAAAGCCGAAATCTGAATTGAACCAAATCTGTCCCCGACAAAAATATTCCACAGAACCGTAACTGGATCCGAGCAAGGCAAAATAATTTCCATAGACATGAATCCACCCCGAACATTAAAATTCAATTTCAAAAAATACCTAAAGTCTGAATCGAACGAAGTCTGAACCCGACGAAAATATTCTAATGAATCATGACCAGATCCAAACAAGACAAAATAATTTCCATGGACATGAACCCAATGTATGGTTAGGTAACATTTAAGTTGCAATCACATTACATTACATATCTTTGATTATGTTTAATTTACAGTTCGGTCACGGTTAAGTTAGCTTAAAGTTAAATTGTATTTATGTTAGAATAAGGATAGGCTACAATAAAGTCAAGGCTAGGTTACATTCACGTTATATTTAATTTACGGTAGGGTACTGTTAAGTCACAGTTAGGTTACAGGCAGTTTATGTTTACGGTACAAAAGTTTACGGTTAGGAATTTATCCACATAGTGAACATTCCGCATGATTTGATTAAAAATAACACTTACTTTAGTTAAATGGCTCTGAAATTATAATACTATGTACCAACCTTTTAGCTACCATCGAGTATCGATTTCATTCATGGTATAGTCGGATTTAAGAGTGATATAATTAGTTTGAAATTCAAAATATTTCACTTGGGATTTCTAAGTGAAAAAAATAATTAGTTACGTGACTTAACATTGATTTTTACGGGTAAATATCAACACTTCCCCCCCCCCCCCGCGTTTCTCATTGCTCATTTTGAGTATTTTTAGAACTTAATATTAGTCGTTTTTTAAACCGATTTTTCACACAGTCAGTGGTCACGTATTTCAGACAATGCATTTCTGAATGTTTCGAGTTAATGATAAAATCATACAAATTTCAAGTTCGCTTAATATTGTTAATATGGTTCTGGGCTAGTACTTTAAGAAAATTACATGAAGCTATTTCTAAAGCAGTGTTGTTTGTCGATAAAAATAAAATAATAATAATAATAATCATGTAATATGGGATGAAAATGTCACGCCTGATAAGGTAAAAGCTTCAGTATGGTAACCCCTGTACGCACAATTTTTCCGAGGGGTCCGACAACTCTCTAAATCTGGTACACAGCATATTTACCGCTTTGTAAATCAAGTTGAAATCAGTAAATCAAGATTTAAATAGTAAATCTTGTAATAAATCAGTAAATCAATAAATCCGATAGTAAATCAGAAAATCCGATAGTAAATCAGTAAATCCGGTAGTAAATCAGTAAATCCTTTAATAAATCAAGTCACAATCAATAAATCCAATAGTAAATCAGTATATGATTTAATAAATCAAGTTACAATCAGGTAATCAAGATGTAAATTGTAAATCTTATAGTAAATCAATAACAAATCAATAAATCCTATAATAAAACAAATTAAAATCATTAAATCAAAATTTAAATTGTAAATCCTGTAATAAATCAGTGTAAAATCAATAAATCTCACTGTATTCGAATGAAAGTATTGGATTCGGGAAAATTGTCGAATTCCGGTTTTCGACGGATTCATACGTTTTAGGGTTAGAGATTCCAAAAAACATGTTTTTTCAAAACGTCTGTCTTTATGTGACATAAATCTTGTGGGTGTTCTATGTCAAGAGCTAAAGCACGGAATTTCACAAAATTTTATATTCAGTTAGACTTCTATATAAAACAGATCTGATTAGCTTTTGGTGTAGATCACCTAACAGGTGGTGCTGCTATGCTGCCTTTTTCATGACTTCTACTATAGCTATATTTCAAGAATTAATGGACGGATTTTCATAAAACTTCAGATTCCGTTAGTCCTTGATATAATATGGTTCTGATTACATTTTGGCATAAACCCCCGACAGGTGGCGCTGCTATGCGGCATTATTCATAATTATCACAATAGCTTTATCTCATGAACTAGACTTGTTGATTCATTTACTTCTTTTATTATGGAAAGAAAAAGAAGTAAACTGTGGACATATTTTTCTGAAGCATTAAATGATAAAGCAAAATGTGATTTATATTTATGCCAAGCGAAGTATTCAGTTAAAGACGGTTCAACAACAAATTAAAAAAAAAACATATATTGGTAAAGCATTGTCCATAATATGCAAAGGCAGATTCAATCCTCAATTTAGAGGGGAGGGGGGGATTACATCACTTCATGATCTATTATTATATTGAAAGTTATTCTTAAATTAAAAGTGACGATTTTTTGGATATACTTCCGCTAATTTACTTTCATTTATTAAAAAACAAATAAATAATTTACACAGATTTCATTTAGATATGAGGAGATTGAAACGTTTCTTATTTTCTCATAAATGTAAAAAAATATTTTGAAATGTTCTTAAGTTAGTATTTTACGATTAATTTTAAGACTTGACAGTCAAAGCAATGTCATCATGAGGGAGCGATTAGCAGTGGCGTTCGGAAATTTAGTTTAAAATGCTGAATTTCATGGAATTTTTTTAAAGTTTTATTTTAAAATTCGCTTTTATTGAAAAATGGAAAACACTTTTTAATAACACAGTTTCCAAATAAATAAATATGATAATTTCTCGAGATTGAAAATTCTTCAACAAATGTGTCAGAAATTATTGAGTAGACATTTATAGATTAAGAAAGATTCGCATTATTGAACAGTGGGGGCGGGGGGTGAGGATTTAAGGTATACAGGAGCGTGTGAAAAGAAAATTACACCCGGGCCAAAAGTTTGAGCGCAAAAATTTGACGGCCTCCTCCCCCAACTTTTGTTTGTGACAGACCAAAAAATGACGTTCGTAGAATAAATTTGGTGCCCCCTAAATTTCCGCGCCTGGATGAACCAAAAGAATGGGGCCCACCAGTGGCCGCGAGGTCCTGACCTCGAAACTGGTAGATGGTAAATGCTGGGTTCGAACCCAATCGCGACCGTCGGCCTAACCGTTCGGAGTTTTCCATGGTTTTCTTCAAACCTTGCGTAAACACGGGATAGGTTCCCATAGAAAGGCCCCCACGGAGGGCATCCCACCCATTAGAGCCTATATCCCAAGCGTAGATAATTGGCCAGCATAAACCAAACCAAACGAAACCAAAAGAATGGAAACCAAAAAGAATGGAAAAAATCATATTTTTAAACAAAAATCAAAGAATTTTGAAACAATAATGCGATTGATGTATACCGTTATTTTTAATATGTGAAAGTCTAGAACAACACACTTTTAAACGTTTTGAAAATTTTCAAGCAATTAAATATTTACAGTTTGCTTTGAGTGCATTCTTTTTCTATATATTTTTCTTTTTTTCGAATATTTATGTTTTATATTAAAAAATATATATATTTCTAGGATAAAAACAAATTTTTAGATTGCTTGACAGAATGTTTTTATGATAAATTTTATTTATTCATTTATTTTGTGTTGATTGTAAGAAAAATTTTTATTGTTATGTTTTTCGATGTGAAATTTAAAAAAAATATTTTTAAATATAAATAAAAAATTTCAGAAATAATATCATGATTAAAGTATAATGTTATTTGATAGAATGATCATGTAATAAATTAAACATTAAAAAAGCATTTTTAAATTATTATAAAAATTAAATTTTTACAATACACAATTAATTTTAGTTTAAAATTAATTGGTAAACTTCCCTGTAAAATTAATTATATCATATTTATGATATAATTATTTTGCATCTTCAATAAATTAACGATTTGCGTGAATGAATTTGCATTTTTAAGTAAGACTTAAAAACAATTGTTTAAACGCGAACGTTCCCAAATGGGAACATCGCATTATTTGTAATTCAAAACATATATTTTTCAACATAATAACGATGTTTTTATTTTTCCTATAAAATATAAGGTTGATTTCAACTTTAAAAAAAATATTTATGTTTAAACATTTATTACAGATATTAAAAAATATGTAAATTTATTAATTTACATAAAATATACATTATTTGCTTTTATCTTAATCTCTATATTAGATACATTTGACTTATAGGGATCTAAATGTTTTTGGAATTCGAGAAATGTTTAAGAACAATATACAATAGAATACAGTGGAAAATAATTTGTTATATTTGCATAAGTTGTCAATCAAAAATCATGTTCCAAAATGCGAACACTGAAATGAAAACAGCCAAAAAAAAAACTGCAAAAATATTTATTTTTGTTATTTTCTAAATTTGTATGCATAAATTAAAACATTTGAAGCTGTAATATAGGAAAGATAAAATTATAATTACATTGCGATATTAATTCGGGGTGTAAAAGATTAAATGTAAATTATACCTATAGATGGTAGCACATGACATGTGAAAATTCGCCTAAAGATATTCGAGAGAGATGTACAGTTTTGTAATTTGTACGATGGTGTTAATGTACCTGATTTCTGAACTGTTAGGAAAGAAACGAGTTAGGAATACTTTTTAACAGGTAGCGAATCTGAAAACAACGATATCATATGGGTATTTGTCTTTACTTTTACAGAATTATGAGATATACGAACATCGTTACATCACGTGATCTGAAGAGCCAATCAAAGCAATGATAACCGCTATAATGAGGCCTGTAAATCGCAAGTAAATCAGTAAATCAGAAGTAAATCCGTAAATCAGTAAATTGCAAGTAAATCAGTAAATCAAGAATAAATCAGTAAATCTGCAGAAATAAATCAGAAATCAGGTAAATCAACTTGATTTATAAATCTTGTACGCCAAAAACTAGTTTGTAGAACCCCTCGAGGTCAGGAACATTACGAAGTCGCATATTTTGAAATATCGGCCTGCCGGCAGCGAGAAATAATGACACTTGAACGCAGTTTGCTTTTGATTTGGAGAGGGTAAAAATAACAGTATAACATGTTACTTATTTTAGACTTAATGTTTGCTGAATAAATCGCTTTAACATTAACTTTAATCAGTTTTTTAGTAGACATGTGTCATTTGTTTAGGAACGTTTCAAAAGGAGCGATTCAGGCAGTGGAACGAACGGAACGATGCCAGTCTGTAAAAAAGAATCCGCCCTTTTCGGAACGATTCCGAAAAGGAACGACATTGCGGAATCAGTCCTTTTTGGAACGGTTCCCATAAGGACCGAACCTCGGAATCAATCCGAAATGGACCTATTCCTCGAATTCGTTCCGAAATGAAACGACTCCGAGAAGGATGAATTCCTCGGACTCGTTCCGAAATGAAACGACTCCGAAAAAGAGCAATTCCTCTTACTCGTTCCGAAATGAAGGGACTCTTAAAAAGAACGATTCCTCTGAATCGTTCCGAAAAAGAACGACTCATCCGAATCGTTTAGTAATGACCTAAATCGCACACTTTATCACAAAAAATATCTTCATATAGTCTGTTCTTATCGCCAAGCTTTAAGCAATAAACATCATTTCTGGCATACTTACACTCCAATTCCGGCAGCACACGAGAGGAATTCGAACGCTCGAGATGACGTCAGGTGAACGCCCCTTTTCGTGTCGTATGCTAACTCGCACGTTCGAAAAAATGCTATTCTGGGATTAGGCTTTCGAATGTTCGAAAGTGATTACGGACGCAAAATGTCGTTCGAAAAGGCGTGAATGGCTCCTCCCAAATTTACGTCATTTTTATTGATTACGATGATCAAAATTACCAGATATCCAATAGAAATTCTTTAAAAAGTAATCGATATAATCATTATCGAATCGTAGTTTCATCTCAAACATTTTCAATGGCGGCTTGAGTGTTTTGTTTATAAGTAAATTGCGTTGCGAGGATAATTTTGCTGTGTAAAATTATTTAATTTTTACAATCGGATTAATCTAATTGAAGCTATTATTATGAAAAGATTCTTCCAGAATGTCTGCATACTGATTATTGAAGTGTAATGTACAGAGTATTTTCTTGCTAAACAAACTTTTCACTGAATAAATATTGCCTCATGTATGTGTTGTTTAAACATATCACATACTTTGGCAATAAAAATTCAGTTAATTATTTGATCGAAGGTGAAAAAAATGGATCTCCAGCACCAGAAGCAAGTCTGAAATATTGTTATACTCCATTATGGAATATGTTATATGCCCCCTAAGAACTTGTTAAATAGGTAGGAAGTAAGTTACATGCATTTTTATTTCTTTACAGCTGAAAAATCTTGCTGTTGTAGGAGAAATTTTTTACTTTAGCGTTGCTTAATAACAGTATTTTTTCAATTTAGACGAAATAAATAAATTAAAATACAATGTGGGAATTATAAATATTCAAATGATCATTGTTAGTAGATTAAGTTATCAGTTTTGAATTTGTAGATTACTTTAAAATTATTATTTATTTAATGCTTTTTATGATAATTTAATATAATGCAGATTGTTTTTCTGAAAACAATATGCATTGAGCTTTCGTAACTTTTAACATATTATTTTCTCTTTTAAAAGTATAATCATAAAAAAAAAAAAAAATGAAAGTACTTCATATTTTCAAATCGCTTCTTTGGCTTTGAATAACTGAAGAGCACTGAATTTTAGTGACTTGTGCATTTTACAAGAATAAATAATGCAACTTTTATTTATGCAATAGTATAAGAAAAATGCAGTTTTGATTGAGAGAAAGCCATAAAGTAATTAATTTATTGTTTATTAAGTATTGCACAAATTGAAGGTTTTCTTGTCTTGATGCTGAGGTTTGTAAACTTCTGCAAGTGAAACTAAATAACTAAAATGTGTATGCTTGGGGGTGAGGAATTCAATCAATTTACTCAGCACTGATGAAGTGATCTTTTGATGGAGTAAGGATAAAAGTTCATATTTTTTTTTTATTCATTCATTATAATGAGTGGCAGGATGAGCTTATTTTAATCATAATTTTAAAAAAATATATTTAAATTGACTTGGCAATAAATTTTTATTTTAAATCAATGTTAAGATATTTTGTAAAAGATATGTTTGCCCAAAAATACATTTTAAACTTTAAAAGTGGGAGAGGTGTTATTATGCTTATGATTTCTGTGAAAAGTTAATTTCTAGAAAGCTTTCAATGCCTAATTCAATATTACACTACATCAATACTCATCCTTCCTACCAACCTGATATTATATTTAACACGTAAACAAATGCTTTTTAGCTCACAGGCTATCATAGCCTGAGAGCTTATGTGCCCGTCCGTTCTGTATGTATGTGCGTATGTGCGTAACGCGATAACTCATGATAAAAATATCGGATCCACTTGAAATTTTGTATATAGGTATATCCTGATAAGGCGCTTCCCTGATTAGTTTTTGGAGTTCATTCGATATGTATAAGAGGGGGAACGGGGGGCTCATGCCCCCCGTTAGTTGATATAAATGGGATTTTCATGCAGAATTAAGTTTTCAAAATTTAGATTAGGATCATTCTGATGAGGCGATTCCGTGACTGTTATTAGGTGTTCATTGAATAAGTATAAATAGGGGGAACAGGGGTTCTAATCCCCCCCCCGTTAGTTGATATAAATGGGATTTTCATGCAGAATTAAGTTTTCGTTCAAAATTTAGATTAGGATCATTCTGATGAGGCGATTCCGTGGCTGTTATTAGGTGTTCATTGAATAAGTATAAATAGGGGGAACAGGGGTTCTAATGCCCCCCCCCCGTTAGTTGATATAAATGGGATTTTCATGCAGAATTAAGTTTTCGTTCAAAATTTAGATTAGGATCATTCTGATGAGGCGATTCCGTGACTGCTATTAGGTGTTCATTGAATAAGTATAAATAGGGGCAACAGGGGTTCTAATGCCTCCCCCCCCTCTTAATTTATATAAATAGGTTTTTCAAGCAGAATTTTCAGATTTCGTTCAAATCTCTGAATCGTTTTGGAAGTTTAATGGTTAAGTATAAAAGAAGGGGATAACTCCTTTTAAATTATATAAATGCTAAATGGGTTTTTATTAAGAATTATCTAATTTGCTCTGAATTTTGGATATAGATTTTTTATATGATAAAGCATGTCTTTGATAGTATAGGAGGTTCAATGATTAAGTATAAAAAAAGAGGAAAGGGGAGAGCTGTTTCCCCTTCTTAATTTTTTTTTCGAACGGAATTAACCTTTGAAAATATAAGGCTTTAATGTACAATTAGTATTTGTAGCCTGTGAGCTCAATGCCATCAGTTTAACTGGGCAGTATTCTTTTTATTTATTTCATTTATCCCCTTCAGGATCAGGATGAGCTTCTTTTACAGAATTTTTAATATTTTATTTGTTTTTTAAAACAGATATTTTTGCCTAATTGAATCGGGGAAATGCTCGTATTAAATTGGTGATTTTTTGACAAGGTAAAGAAAAAAGTTTATTAATTCATTAATATTTCGTGTTATAATAATTATTTTACTTGGGTGGCAGGATTTGTTAATTTTAATCAAGATTCAAATATTCCTATTAAAAAATGATTTAGATTAACTTTAAAAAAAAACTATTTTAAATCTTTATCAATATATTTTGTAATATGTTTGTTCAAATATGCATTCCAAATATTAAAAGTGGGAGAGGCCTTTTTTAAGTTATTAAAATCGAGCATAACTAGAGGTGGAGAATTTTCTGAAAATCTTACCAGCCAGCAAAATGCAACATATAGTTGAAAATTGTTATAAAAAAATTTACGTCACTGCAAAAATAGCTAATTTCTATTACTACAATGCATTTTTGCTTTTTTAATACATAAAATTAAGAAATATATATATAAGAAGGGAAAGTTTAATATAGAATAAAACTTTGTATAATGTAATTTAGAAAGTTGTCAAAATATAAACTAACTAGAAAAGAAAAAAATAACTTTTTGGCATATCTCTGTAGTTCGGATTTTTCGAAGATTACCTAAAAATGTACTCGACCTGTCAGAAAACTCACTCACCGGAGGCGAATAAAATGATGTAATTCCCCAACCCAGAACATAACATTTAAAAATAAAATCACAAGTAGAGAATGTGTAAGTTAAGGTAATAAATAGATAGGATACTTATTAAATTGTAACTATTATTAGTAAGAAGAATGCTCGTACAATACAAGACATTTATTTTATTTAATATTTTCAAAAGTTAAAGTAAATTAACATTTTTAAATTAGATCCCTGTTATATTGTTTGTTTTGTTTTACTATATAACAATACTTTTATATGCTTAAAAAATAGTTCAGATTAACCAAGTGAATGATTTCTTTTTTTTTTTTTTTTTTTTTTTTTTCCCAGATAAATTTAGATAAGGTTCTCTAATTATTAACTTTAATGAAGGATATTTTACTTTGAAATTGTACTTTTAAACTTAAATTTTGAAATTTAAAAAAAATCACAAAAATTCTGCTTAAAGTGTTGAAAGAAATCTTTTTATTATTATTATTTATGAATTTATCAAGATGACTATTATATTTAAAGAATTAAAATATTTACTGAATACTGTGAGTAGAATGTGTTGCTTCTGAGTAGTAAGTATTTCATTAAGAGAAACTAAAAATGAACTTTTTACTTTTTCCCCAAAGGTATCCCTTCAAATGTATTTAGATTTGTAAATAAAATTCACTCCCCCCCCAAAAAAAAAGCTTTTGATAGCTTATCCATTTGTAAAAATGGCTCATATAAGTTAGGCCTCCCCCCCCCTACTTTCTTTTATGTTTAACTTCTTGTATAAACAAAAATGCTGTCTCTAAGCATAGTTTAAATCTATATAATAAAGCACAGTGTACCCGCATAGCATGCCTAACTGATTTTTCCTTCCAAAAACTGTCGATGAAATTGACGCTCCCACTGAGACGAGTATCTTGTCTCTGTGCATCCGAAGCCTGCCAGCAGAAACAGAAATTTGCTAACAAAAGGGGAAAATGACACATTCTTTTTTCGGGGAGGGGGAGGGGGGCCATACAATTTTAAAGTAAAATAAAAAGTGCTATAAAAATAGCAATAATTATTAATATTGTTTCAATAGTTGCAACAAACATTTTTAATTATGCAGTTTTATTGCATGTTTCTTAAAATTTTGTTCTAATAAAAAATCTTAATTTTGTTATGGTATATTAGCCGCAAAATCTGGTTTACCCAGCAGTATTGTAAATGCTAATAGTGTGTTTATTAGAACATAAATTAGCAGAACTTTGCTGATCTAAATGCTTTCATATTGTCAATTATTTTTATGAGTTTTTTTTAATTTATGAGACAAACACAATTTTCACTTACCGTCCTTGGACAGGCATCTACACTAGTTGTTAATAATATGCAGCATAATGTTATATAAATAGGGAAGCTGTTACATCTATTCTAAACAAATCATTAATATACTGAAAGCATAAAAAGTATATGAAGCAAATTTGGTTTACATTCTTGAAATAATGTTTTTTCTTTATATACAATTGCAAGCTTATGCAGATCTACTACTTTTTACAACTGAAGACTTAGATAGCATTGCTTCATCTAATGTGTAATTATGTAATTAATGAAATGTTTAGAATGATATATAAAGAGAAAACCCCACTGTCCCATTTCACCCCATTTTCTCCTACTAAATACATTTGCAAGAAATAAAATTCTTGCAAGTCAGATTTTCAGAATGTTTCTAATCGCTAATTCAAATCACAGCACACCAATATGTACCCCTATCCCCCCCCCCCTACTACTCCTAACCCTAACATCATATTTACATGTAAACAAGTGCTTTTTCATTCCCTTTCATCTTATTAAAATAGTTATTGATAGTTCTAAAAATCAAAAAGCTCATTAATGCAACTTAGTTTTTACTTGATATATATAAATTAAATGATTATAAATCTAATTAATTAATAGGGCATGTTTTCAAATGGAAAAAAAAGGGCTTTAACAAAATCTCTAAAAAATTGAACCTTTATATTTAGCATCAGAGCTGTTTGACTTTATACGGAGATTATCAGTAAAAGCTTTCAATGTTATTGTTTTCACTGGTAATATAATATTTATATCATTTTTCATAAGTAAAACAATATTTTTCAGCAATTCATGCTTTTATGATTTTTTTTTTTCAGTACATTAATAAAAGCATATTTTTGTTATATCATAACATTTCATATCTTATACATTATTGGTGTTAAATCGCATTGCTTCAGGATAAAATATATTAATTGTAACTGCGTGACAGGGACGTAAACAATTACAAATTTAATTGTGCAATTGATATATTGAGATACTTAATATAAATACTTTAAGAAATACAGCTATTCACAGTCATTAAGGTAAGTCTGACAATGTAAATATTTATTTAAACAAGATGCAAATAAGATTAAAAAATGCATGTCTTTAAAAGCAGTAAATTTATAAAAAGGAGAAATAAAATATGCCCCTCCCCCTTTCCCATCAACAAAAAAGAATCATTTGAAATCAATTTTTTTGTACAAATATATTTAAAATGCTTCGTCTTTTTATTATTTTTTTTTAAATGTTTGTTTGTATTATTACCTTCGTGTTAAATTAAGATTTCTATGAAAAATAACGAGTAAAGAAAATTTAAACCTCCCAAAATGAAACAAAATTCCGGCAAGTTTCATTTTTCAAGTTTTCAAATACTGTTTTAGTTAACAACATTTCATAACCATCATTTCTTTTTGCTGGTATTTTTACAGGAACATCAATTAATTCTTATTTATCATGTGTCTTATTAAAATAGTGGTTCAAAACTTTGAAAAACGGATACACATACTTTTAAAAAACATAGTACTGTCTTTAAAAATATATATACAGTGAAACT
Organism: Maratus speculifer; assembly: GCA_964019185.1. Classification (NCBI taxonomy): domain Eukaryota; kingdom Metazoa; phylum Arthropoda; class Arachnida; order Araneae; family Salticidae; genus Maratus; species Maratus speculifer. The sequence goes on from OZ025296.1 coordinate 360,105,241, forward strand.
TCCAAATAAGGGACACCTATGGGACCGGAACTTTTGTCCCTTAAATAGAGGTGTCCCTTATTCGAAGTTTTTATTATTATTTTTAATTAATAGTTCTGAAGGATATAAAAATAGCAAAGCATTAAAGGTGGTGCCTCTTTAAATGACCCGAAGTGTCTAAATTATGTTAATCAGACAAAAAGATGAAAAGAGAACTAATTAATTAAAATTTTCATTTCATTACTAAAAACTTCAAATAATTACTTTGTTTAATTACGTTAAATGATTTGTCTATTGATTTGTATTTTTTATGCAAACTGTATACATGCAGTAAAAAGCATAAAAACATTTGAAAGAATTTTATTTGAACTAATAATCTAAAGGGATTGTTTTGCAAGTTTCAGTTTTTCAGTATAAACCTTTCAAATGTTCAATTACCATACTTATAAATTTTAGTTCTTCATTACCAGCATTATTTACCAAAGAAAAAAAAGTATTCAACTGTTTTGCGTATTTTAAGGCAACAAATCTCTCAACTGCTCTACTTAGCAAGCGGAAAAAATTTTGGCGCATTTACAAATTCATTTTTAAATTGAAAGGTATAAAATTGGAATGCTTGACTATGAAAGTGACGTGCAATTGAAATGTATTTTCAATTTTTTTGAAAAATAAATTACTTGTTGAGTAATAAGTGATTTTGATCACGTGACAAAGACATTTTTTACATTTTCTTGAGTAGTTATTTTTCTCTCGCATAGAAATTCGGTTCAAAACGCCCACATTGATATTTTCTGAAAAATCTATTGCATTTGCAAACAGTAGAAAAAAATTGGTCAATTACATATTTTCTGAACAACGACGCTTGCTAGTTTCAGGCATTTCCAGATAAAATTAATTAAAAAATATGGCTTAAAAGTTGCCTTTTTTGGATTTGAGACCAGCTTAAAAGCACATGTAAAAATCTTTATTTCACAATTTTCTTTTATTCTCCCACTTTCAAAATCATCCTCACAATTTTCATCATTACTTTCAATGTGGATAAAAGCACTAATGTTGAATCAGAATTGTGGGTAAATAAATGGCCGTTAATAGTGTCACATGTCTCTGTATCAACATGACTGTCTGTGTGTTTGATAAGTTCACAAAAATATATATTTCGATTTTCATCACACACTATTTCATAATCTGAAATGCAAAAAAAACAGTTTCTTTAACCTCATTTTCAAGTGTCCCTTATTCAGAGGTAAATACATTGCACGTCCTATACCAAGGGACCGGAAGTTTTGTCCCTTAAATAGAGGTTCCCTTATTCGGAGTGTCCCTTATTTGGAAGTTTCACTGTATATATATCAGGGATGCAAAAATCTAGGCACACTAGGATGTCTCTCACCACTTAATTTATTTGATTATTTTTCATCTAATATTTTGTGAATTTTAATTTATGTAAGAATACTTTTAAATTTCAAGCAAAGAAATTTTTTTAATTTTAGTGGCGACAGACTGCTCGCTGGCTCCTAGATTTTTGCAGTCCTGATATATATATATTCAATTTATAAATATGTGCAAGTAAAAAATTGTCTGCCTTTGATATTACTTGAAAAATTTCTGAAAAATTAAGAATTATTATTATTATTCTTTAATGACTAATTTAAAGTTAAAATTTTCTACATTTACAGTCAAAAGTTTTTTCTAGTATATTTATATGTATGTGATTAACGTACAAAGCACGTGAATAAAAGTTTTACATTCTTAATAAACATATTTAAAAAATTTTCCCAAAAAGGAAAAAAAAAACAAACATTTTGAAGGAATATAAACTACAAAAATGAAATTAATCAGTTAACATCTTTAATGAAAAATTCTTATAACATGCTTTATTATTATTATTCAATAAAAATTTTATTTACATAGGTATGAAATTGATTTTGCAGTTGTAATAAAAAAGATTTTGATCAAAATTAATATTCTTGAGTATTTTTTCACTTGTATTTTAACTTTTAAATTATTTTTACTATATAAATATGCAATATAAAAAAAAATCAATAATAATTTCTGCCATGTATTTATTATTCAGTTTTTGCCTTGTTATTTTAATGTTATTAGAAATACATAAATATTTAATAACAAAGCCATTCAAATGTAGCAATAAAAGTAGAACTAAATTGCTACAATATTTAAAAGAGGAATTGATGAACTTTGTTTTGTTATATCATATTTATTAAAATGTAAATCTGACACATTGATACTAAAATTTGAAGAAGAATATAAAAATTTAATAATTTGTTTAATGTGTACATGTAGTTTAAAAGCTAACTTAAAAAGGAGGCAGAAGTTATATAAGACAGTAATAGATGTATTATGGGAGATTTAAAAATAAAGAAAATAATCCTCTAATATCACTTTTACACAGCACTGCCACTGGCAACTACTTTTATTATTGTGATCATAACTATTATAATGATAATGGCATATCTCTACTAATATTTGGGATAAATTTATTTGAAATAGTGGTAGTGAAAAAAATATGTCATCAGTAATAGCATATTATAAATATATCTATGAAATTCAAATTAATACATTATTAGTCAGTAACAAAGCTTCTTTTTGACAGTTTCTGATTAATTTGATAAAACAGTATAATGCAGGAAAAAGTAGTTGTAGCATATAATAATAAATAAATAAAATGGAGTTAAAAACATTTTATTCTTCACAATTTTTCAAAAATACAAGAAAGTAATAGTGTATAATTTTATCTGAGTTTACAACGAATTCTGCAACTTTAAATTTATCTTCAAATATCTGTTTTTCAAAAAATAAAATATTTTTTCTATAATGTACATAATTTATTTAAAAATAAATCCACCACGCATCAAAATAACAGAATAAATACTCGTCTTTTAAGCGAAAATTTTACCAAATATAATATAATATTCTTCACAAATGCAATAAAAATGTTTTAACATTGAAAAATACTAAAAATTTACTTATTAAAATGTGCTATCACATGTAAACAATCGTCAAACTAGCGTTCGAAATTGGCTTTTCGCCTACTTTGAGATGGCGATAATAGCATTCGAAAAAATGTAAACATTCGAAATAAATTTTCGTGTCTAATCTTTCGCCAAGTTCGAAAAGAAGTGCCCCAGAATACACCTTATCGAACGCTGACGTCAAAATGATGTAACATGCGAGCTATGCTCCGCCTCTTTTCGAACTCGAAGGCTGTCAGAATTGGGGTGTTAAAGTGTGATAACCAGTGGACCAATGAGATTATCCAGCTAGAGGGAGAAATAATCGCTCGTCATGAGTAGAGCATGGGAGTGAAAGTTGTAGTCCTTTTTTCACTACCTCTATCGGATTGGTAAATACATAACACTTTTTATATAGATCAGTTTTTTACATGATCTACAACAAGTCTAAACTAATATTATCAGTTTTCACCAGTGAATAATCATTAACAGTTTAGAATACTGTTATTACAAAATACAAAAACTTTAGTAGAAGAGTAAGCAAAAGAAAGGTATCTAACTTATTTTAATATAGAGGACAGGTCAATAAATTTTAAAATGCTCTTTTATTATATTGCTACAGGTCATTATATTTCAAAAATTTGCCGTCTATTAACAGAGAACTTTCATATCGTACAGGTTCACATAAAAGCTAAGAGACGCCAATGCCATGAATGAATCACGGTGACTAAATTTTGAATATAGGCATGAACCCTATCAATAAATCTGCTGCAACAAAAAGTTCAACTTCTGACTTTTTACTTTCTCAGATCTACCAATATTACTGTTTCTTTCAAGAATTAAGAAAAATATCTTCTTCATTTGAGAAACAAAACAAAACGGTTCTTTATGAAAAATGAATTGATTCGTTACTCAAAATTTCGGAATCATTTATTTGAATCACTGAGCTATCCTTTATCCATTATCTAAGATTAATTCGATTTTCGAATAACTTTCGCGAATTGATTACCTTAGATTTTATTATTTTGACGCCATCTTTCGGTAAATAACATAAATGAACAAATTTGCCTTCGAAAATATAGTCTTTTAGATATTTTTTATAAAATATTAAAATTATCGATGTTTTGATTTGTTAATAATTTTCGTAATATTTAGATGAAATTATAATATTTTGTACGATAAATATAACTTCTTCTATAAATACAGAAAACATTTATTAGACGTTCACATCACCGGACATATATAGAAAAAATAATATCGAAAAACAAAGAATAATAATAATAGCATATCAGCATCATCTCACGTTCATCGTCTGAAAATAAAAAACCTAATACATGGAGTCATGAAATAATGTCTATTGTCCAAAGTTCTTTTAAACAAAAAGCAATTTAATTATTGCCATGCGATTTCACTTACAAATCCCTCCTTTCGCATGTCAATAATGCTCAGCAATGCCCAGACTTGTAATATGTTTTTTCATGACATCATAACTCAAATTCTTAGTCATTATATCTGCCTCCAGTTCAGATGAATTTACATATTTTGTTTCAATTTCTCCTTTAGCTCTTTCATCTTTCACAAAATGATATTTTCTATTGATATGTTTGTTACGATTATTCACCCTTAGGTTTTTGATCCAATCAATTACGGACTGACTATCAGTACTGATTTCTGTTGGACGCTTTACCATTTCTTCTTGATTTAATTCTTCCAAGAGACCCATTAGCCATTTTCCTTCACAAACTGCATCACACAAACTTAAAAGCTCAGATTCCATTGTAGAAAGCGCAACCAGTTTCTGCTTATTACTTTTCCATCCAATTAATGATTCTCCTATTTTTACGATATATCCACCAAATGATTTTGAATCTTGTGTAGTACACCAGCTAGCATCAGAACAAAGTGATAATTGACCCTTTTTACCTTTAATTCGAAGCTTGTAGTTTTTTGTGCCTTGGATATAACGCAAAACTCTCTTCACTGCCTGTAAATGAATTTCTCTAGGATCTTTTGCATATTGAGACAAATTACTTAAAGTGAAAGCTAAATCTGGCCTTGTTCCTCTTACTAGATATCCTATATTTCCAAGCATTTCTTGATATATTGTTTCATCAATTTTATTTTCACATTCATATTCATCTAAATTTATTCCGAGTACACCAGGGGTTTTCACACTTTTACAATTTTCCATATCAAATCTTTCTAAGATCTTTTCTGCATATTTAGTTTGCCCTAATAAAAATTCTCCGTTTTTTTCTTCAATATCAATACCAAGGAATTTTTATATTTTTCTTCTGCTCTTTAATTTTCGCTTCTTTATTCAATTGTTGTATGAATTTATTTATAAAATCTTCGGATTCACTAACGACTATCCCATCATCTACATAGATTCCAACTGTAATAAATTCATTATCTTTTTTATTGACAAATACACAAGGGTCTGCTTTGCATGGTTTTAATCCAATTTTATCAAATATTTTAACCAATTTTTCATACCAGCATCTTCCTGCTTCAGGCAATCCATATAAATTTCCTGTCACGAGTAATATCTTCCCTCCTTCAATTTGTAGTCCTTCAGGTGGATTCATATAAACAGCAGTTTCTAGATCTGCATTCAGATAAGCTGTTTCTACGTCAAAAAATCTAGTTTTGTAGCCTTTCATTGCTGCGACTGCTAATAAAGTTCTAAATGATTCAGTTTTCATTACTGGACTGTACGATTCTTGATAATTTGTTCCAAATTTAAGTCTTGATCCGTCTGCTACTAACCTAGCTTTATATTTTACATCTTCACCGCTTTCTTTTACATTAAAAATCCATTTGCTTCTCAGTGCTTTCACATTGTTTGGTCTGTCAACAATTTTCCATGTTTTGTGTTCTTCTAACGAATGCAATTCCTTTTTGATTGCTTCTATCCATTTATCTTTATTTTTAGAATTTAATACATCTTTGTAATTCTTTGGAACTTCCTCGTGCACAAGATTTGCTAAATACTTTGGATTCGGTTTCCTAATTCGTGATGATCTTCTAGGTTCTCCAGAAAACTTATTTTGATTACTTTCTTTTTCTTGTTGTTCTTCATTTTCACTAATTATATTATTTATTTCATTTTCCTCTGTCTCAGGAACATTCGTATCATTTGTCAATCTAATTGTTTCTTCTTCCCTTTTTAATTCTTCATCATTTTCATCGGAATTGTTCTCTTCTTGTTCATCTATTATATTCTTATTACTGATAATATTGATGTATTCAAATTCATCAGTCATTTCTTCTTTATTTACTATATCTTCATATCCCATTTTTTCTTCTATAAACACAACATCTCTGCTTTCACGTATTCTCTTTTCCTTTAAGTCATATAATCTGTATGCTCGACGATCTCTTGAATATCCGATAAATACTGCAGGTTTTGCTCTTACATCAAATTTCTTTCTATTGATGTCATCGCTGCGATAAAAAACTTTACATCCAAATACTTTCATATGTTTTATTGTAGGCTTATTTCTTGACCATAATTCTAATGGCGTTTTCTTTCTTGTAGCCGTTGGAGTAACATTATGTATGTAAACTGCTGTTGACACTGCTTCGGCCCAAAAAGATAAAGGTAGCTTTGCTTCTATCAGCAATGTTCTTGCTGTATTAATAATTGTACGATTAGCTCTTTCAGCAATCCCGTTGCTTTGAGGACTATGAATTGTTGTTCTTTCATTCTTAATACCCTTTCTTTTATAATAATTCATGAGCTGTTCGTTAGTAAATTCTCCACCGTTATCTGATCTCACTGCTTTTACTTTCTTGCCAGTTTCATTTTCTCTTCTCTCTATTATATTTATAATTCTTTCTTTTGCTTCATCTTTACTTCTTAAAAAATCTACAAAATATCTTCTACTATATTCATCTACTACCATTAACATGTATTTATTTCCTCCTAATGAGTGTACTGTCATTGGTCCACATAAATCAACATGTAGCCGCTCTAAAATACGTGTTGTTCCTTTATTCACTTGATTAAATGGCGTTCTCGTTAATTTTCCTTGAATACATATTTCGCATTTTGTTTCTTTACCATCTATCTCTTCTAACCCCCTTACAAGATTTTCTCTTGACATTCTTTGCAAGTATGCATAATTTATATGCCCAAGTCTTCTATGCCATAGTTCTTTCTTAGATTCATTTGTCTGTAAACAAGATTCGTTTCTATCTTCAATTATTTCTCGTAAAGCTAAATTTATTTTAAATGTATTATCTTCAAAAGTTCCTTGAGCAATTAATTCGCCTGTGTTCTTTTCATAAATGGCTGCTCCTTCATTATTAAATATCACATATTTTCCTTTTCTGACTAAACTTGGAACTGACATCAAATTTTCTCTTAAATTAGGTACACAAAGAACATCTGTAAGTTTAATATTTGATTCGCCAAATTTCTGATCACAAGCAGTAACATGAACATCTCCGCGATATTTTGCTTGTATTGATCGCTCGCTCTCAGCAGTTGCAATTTCTACATCTTCAGGTTTTCCCTCTACAACGATATCTTCTCTATGCGTCATATGCGAAGTGCAAGCTGAATCTAACATCCAGGTTATTTCCCTATTATTTTCAGATTCTTTACACTCATTTTTATGAAATTCATCTAAGTGCAATGCATGTTCATTTGTAAAACATGTATATTCCTTTATTTTCTTGTTTGAAACATTATTATTCTTGTTAAAATTCTTATTGTTCTGTGAATATTCTCTCATATCCTGAAATGCTTTAACTTTATTACTAGAAAAATTTTGAAAATTTTTGTCTGGTAAATATTCTCTATTATTTCGCGAGTGTGTCATATTCGATTTATTATAACAATTCCGCGCTACATGATTTGGCTTTCCACACGCGAAGCAATAAATTCTTTTCTTTTCATTAGCCCTAAATGCTTTAAAATCGCTTTCGTGAAATCTATAATATTTTCTTTCATATCTCAATAAAGTTTCTCGCATCACTTCGTAAGTAATATTTGGGTTTGACGATATCGCAGTTGTTACCTCACTATATTTCTTTGGGAGTCCTTCTATAATAAATCCTATTAATTCGCTTTCATCAATTTCTGTACCCAATTCTAATATTTCGTTTGCGATACCTTGAGCTCTTATTAAATATTCTTCTATTGTTTCCCTTTCATTTTTTTCTATTCTCGCCAAATTAATTTTTAATTGAATTTTTCTTTGATTCTCAATTCCTCCATAACGCTTTTTAAGTAGTTCCCATAATTCTTTAGCTTTCTTAACTCCTCTAACTGCCATTGTTTGTTCTGCTGACAACGTTAATATAATTATACCATATACTTCATCATTTTTCTCTAACCATGTTTTATGCACTTTTAAACTAGCGGGATCCTTTTCGTTTTTTATCGGTTCATCATTTTCGATAACATCAAATAAATGCTTCGACTTAATTAATGCTTCAACCCTCATACTCCATAACGTATAATTTTTACTTGTTAGGGGTTCTATTCTGGGAATTCCAAACATATTTGACTCAGACATAGTTAAAATACTTTATCTTCCTGAATATTTTAAGTGCATATAAAATTCTTACCTCTTAAACTTATCCTATTGGCGGTTATTCCAATCGGAGAAATTATTTTCTTCCATTAGGCCTCATTTCACTCAATTCATATTTTTTATTTCATTTATTTATGCACTCAAAACACAATCATTTTCTCTAAAACCACCGCTCTTCTACCAAAATGTTAATAATTTTCGTAATATTTAGATGAAATTATAATATTTTGTACGATAAATATAACTTCTTCTATAAATACAGAAAACATTTATTAGACGTTCACATCACCGGACATATATAGAAAAAATAATATCGAAAAACAAAGAATAATAATAATAGCATATCAGCATCATCTCACGTTCATCGTCTGAAAATAAAAAACCTAATACATGGAGTCATGAAATAATGTCTATTGTCCAAAGTTCTTTTAAACAAAAAGCAATTTAATTATTGCCATGCGATTTCACTTACATGATTTAATTCGAGATTACTTTTACACGTTCACTTAAACAATTTAAAATATTTTTCAGTATACATAAAAGGAGTATTATTATTGCCTTTCTCATGAAATTTTATCAGTTTTTTAAGAGCTCATCTTATATCCATTGGATTTTAATTTGTCTTGCATTGCATATAAAAATGAATTATTTCTTATCAAATATAATTATTAGAATATGATTGAAAATGATGTTTTCAATATTTTGACTCATTGGTTTAGGTTCTTTATTTTTTGATTTAGTAGCACAACATTTTTTTCTTTTTTTAATTATTATGTGGTAACTTTCGTTATTTCAGTGAAACTTTAACATTTTATAGGGAAGGCCAGATATAAATTTATTGAAAATAAGTTTTATTTAGTTCTTTAAGAGTGTTTTTAGTTTGTTTGTAGGATTTAGTTTATTCATTTGATTTTTGTTGTAAGAACAAATCTTTGTAAATTAATTTCTTATTTAATAAAATTAATATTAAAAGCTACAGAATGGTGATGAAAAAAAAGTTTGTTCTTTCCGTAGCACCATTTTTTTTAAATTACAGTTAAAATAATGCTGTATCTGACAACAATTCTCTGAACATCAAACCATTTAAACCCTAAATATAATGCAGTTCAACTGGAATATTTGAAAATGATGAAATTCAACATGCATGTCTATTAATGCATGTAATTATATACATACTTTGATAAAAATATTAGTTTTTTTTTGTACTACTTGATTAGCCTGTAAACCAATTTCGCCAAATTATACATATTGACATAATTTTTATTTTGAATAATGAAAAAACAAATAATTAGTAGAATATTAATAAAAATACAAATAAAAATCATTTAATAACGTTTTAAACACGCATATCATACTTAATGTCATTGAATGTGACATTCATGATCATCCATTATTGGCATTTAATGTTATTGTTTGGCGATCATTTTTTGGTATGCAGGATAACTAAGTTGTATCTTTTTTTTAAAAGAGAGCTATTAGCCACTGCTGTCACTAACATAAATGAACTTATTGTGGAAGAAGATCTTTCTTGTCTTATATTAAGGGTATTATCGCACATATAGATATGAAAATTTGTAGTTTTATTGAGAAATATTTGATTATTAAACTAAAACGGAAAGTTTTTAGAAGAATTATATTAAGCACTATTTATGTTGAAGGTATAAAATAGCTCTTTTTAAATAATTTTATAGAATCAAAAACTATGCAAAGCCATTTAAACATGACTGTTTTTTGAGAAGTTATTTTTTGTAAATTTTTATTCATATCATCATTTCATTAGAAATTATTTCACATTTCGAAAAAATTCATTTTTTTATTTATTGTTGTTAAATTTAAAACAGCAGCTCAAATCCGCAACCCTAAAATCCACAAATATAAACAATAAAACTTTTAGTTTAGATATAAAGATAAAGTTACAGAACTGTTTTTACTTATGTTATTCTGTATATATTTGTATATGTAATTCTGAATAATATTATTGAACTCATGCTTTTTAATGTAGTAAGAATTTTTTTTTCTAAACATAAATCAAGATATTGTTGATATCACTGCTAAAAACCATCATTTATCCAAATATATTTATGTATCTATCAAACTTTTATGTTTATTAAGACTGCTTAAAGCTGAAATAAAACTTCTTTACTTTATAATTTTGATGTGAATTAACAGCATGAAGGAATTTTATTCAATAAATCTCACCTTTATTATGTATATTTAAATATAAATGAAGAATTATTACCTTTATTTTTAAAAATTTAAGTAATTTAAAATAAAAATTTCTTTTTATCATTTTAGTTTATTACTACTTTACTTAATTATTTTAATACAGTTGACTCCCTCAAATCTACACAGATTGGGATCAGAGGTTGTGCAATGCCCCACCAGTGGCCGAGATGTTCTGACCTCTCAACTGGTAGACGGCAGGTGCTGGGTTCGAACCCAATCGCGGCTGTCGGCCTAACCGTTCGGAGTTTCCGTGGTTTTCTTCGAACTTTCCGTAAATTTGGGTTAGGTTCCCCTAGAAAGACCCCCACGAAGGGCACTCCCCCCTGGGCCTATATCCCTAGTGTAGATAATCGGCCGACAAAAATACACCAGAGGTTGTGCAGATTTTATAATTTTGTGGATTTCTGGTCTTTGCTTAGTTTACATTTTTGAAACAGTAATTTGAACGCAATACGGAAATCAAAATTATAATGAATGATTGTAATTAAAATAATTAAGTAAAATAATAAACTAAAAGGATAAAAAGTAAAATAGCTTAAGAGTGATTAAAATATTAATAGTCAAGGTCAAGTAAATAATTACCAATGCATATTTGGATTTGCATAAAAATATGAGGTACATTTTCCAGGAATTTTCCTTATGAATAGTAATCTCTACTAATTTACATTAAAATAATAATTATAATAATAATAAAGCTTGATTAATACATAAATACATTTAGTAAAAAGAATGTGATTATCAGTGATTCAAGCAATATCTTGATTTCTTAAAAAAAAATAAAAAATATATATATATATATATGCTTTTTTATAGAAAACTCTACAAGCCCATGAAATGAATTACATATTATAATACATACGTGATGAAATAAAACGAAAAAATTCTGTGACTTTGCTCCTACAACTGCAATGAAAGTTTCATTGTAAAGATGTGCATATTTTAGGGAGTCTATTGTATAATATTTCAAGTATTCATTATAATTTTGATTGTATTATTACATTCAAATTACTGTTTAAAAAATGCAAACAAAGCAATGATTAGAAATCCACAAGCTTCTAAAATCTACTTTAGTTCTTGCCCCAAGTTATGTAGATTTGAAGGAGTCTGCTGTTCTTCCTTTTTATTAAGAAATATGATAAAATAAATTTGATGAAAGTTACATCACATTTTAAAGAACACATGTTGTAACAGCAGTTGATTTGATCTTAAGAGCTGAAAAATATCTCAATAAAAAGGAACTAAATGAGCACGTGATAAGAAAAGGTTCAGGTCATTTAATTAAGTGTCAATATTCCGCAATATTTTTAAAAGAAAGCAAATTGTTTTGATTTTATGGCCTGCAGTATATGAATAGTGACAGGTGAGTCTAGCTCATTGGATTCACTATAAGAAAATTTGTTACTACTTGGTTATCTTGTCCACCAATTTCGCTATATTATAAAAATCACCAAATTTCATAAATTGACATAATTGTTATCTTCGGTAACAAAAGAACAAATAGATAAGTATAATTTTAATAAAAATACAAATAAAACATCGAAATAAAAATCATTTGATGATGTAACAAGCTTTTTCAAGTGAATGTGACATTTACGATTAACCATTATTGGCATTTAATCTTATACTTTGTCGATAGCTTTTTGGTCGATGGGATAACCAAGAAGTATCGAAAATTTTATATGCTGAATTTCAAAGGAAGAAAAAAGGGAGATAGTTATTTTTTGTCCTTTTCTTCTTCTTCTTTTTTTTAAAGAATAAAAATCACTGTTTCTGGATTTATTTTTCATTCAGAGGCATTTGAGTTTATTATATAAATAACAATTTGTAGTATATAAATAGTAGTTTGTTATGTAAATAGCAGCCTGTTATGAAAATAGTACAGTACAGAACCATTTATCCGGAATGGTTGAGGTCAGATGTATTCTGAATAACTGGTTTTTCCAGTTAACTCCTCGTATATTAAGACAGCATCCATTTGATAAATTTTATGGAATATAAGTGGTTGTGGTATTTCTTCTAATTTTAAATCAATTATTAGATCACTTGAACTAAGAATTAGATGCAAGTAAGATCAAATGTTAGAGTTTAAATGGAGGTAATTTATGGGAATTCCTTGGAAACAAAAATTATTCTGTTTTCTGAGTATAAAAATGAAAACATCTATAATATAACTCTACCTGCTTCTATTTCAAATACTAGATGCTGTTATCAAACTAGATATGCAATTTTTTCAAGTAATGTATATGTTAAACTGGTAATGTATGACACTTTCATACAAAGATTCTAACATCAGTCCATTAGAAATATCACTGGATAACAGGTTTCCAGATAAATGGTTCCATATAGTGTAGTAAATATTCAAAATACTGTTTAAAAAATGGAAAAAAGCAATGAAATTCACAAATTTTTGAAATCTGCATAACCTTTGGTCCTAAGCTGTGCAGATTTGAATGTCTATCATATTTTCTTTCTATTAAAATATTTATATACACACATATACATTAAAATGAAACAAAAAATTAGTGAAAATTATGCCACATTTAAAACAACACATGTTTCAATAGCAGTTAATTCGACCTTAAAAACCGAAAAAGTCCCTCAATAAAAGGGAACTAAATGAACACGTGATAAGAGAAGATCGGCACTGCTCATTTAATTATACATCAATATTTTTAAAAGAAGGCAAATTGTCACACTCGTATGATATATTTACCAATCTGTTTGTGAATATCTATGCACCTATCATTATATTGAGTTCCTTTACCTGCGATTTATTTGGTCGATCTGTCTAAATGAAAGACCAGATGTTATGGCCAATAAGATTATCTCAGCGAGAAATGCCCGTCATTTGTCGCCCAGTTAGGTTAAACGGTAAAGCATTGGCCTTGTAAGCCAAGGATCTGGCTTCCATTCTGGGCCTGGGCAATTTTTTGCTCAGTTGGAAAATATTCAATTCATATAATAAATTTACCAATCAGTTTGATTGTGTTAAAATAATAGCATAAACAAACAGTAATTTTTAAGGTATTGCATTTATTAATACAATGTAGGTACAAGCAAAGATCTTTTATCAAACTTTATCTTCAAAGTTGGAACCAAGGATTAAACAGATTATAGAATATTGCAGATTAAAGAGTATTATGTGGATTGTGACTAATTTTGTTTTTTCTGAGGAGCCTTTTAATAGCATATTCAGTATAGTATAATCAAATATGAAATCTAATAATTTAATTTATTATCCCATAAAAGAAGGTAAATTATTAAAGAAGGTATATATTTAAATAATAATGTATGTATAGTCAAAGATCTTTTATCTGCACTATTTGGGACCAAAGTTTGTGCAGATTAAAGAATATTGCTGATTACAGAGTATTGTATGGTTTTGTTTTTTTCTAGAGAACATTTTAATTACCTAATCAGTATGATATAAACATGAATTCATTTATAAAAAAAATACATATTTAAAAAAATAATATGTGCACTGAAATTAGGTATGAAAATTAAGTTTTTTTTCGATCAATAGCTAAAATTTGCAATATTTTTCCGCGACTACTTGTCAAGTTGTGCAATAAATAACGAATAGGCAAAATTTGTTATGTGATTTGATGATCTTAAAAAAATTGCTGTGCATTTCAGCAATCTTTTTACAAAATTTGGAATTTTTCTCCTTTGATTCCTTACTGAAATGCCCTTTTTTTCATGAAACCAATATTTACTGCTGATAAGCAATGTGGATTAAAGAAAATTACGGATAATAGGAGTTTGGATTATCGATCCTTGATCCCTCATGAAAATTCATGATTTTTTTCAAAGATTGTTGGAGGAAATTTGCAATCAATTGTGGAAATTTTCATTCATTTTTGCAATCATTTCACTCTTTATTTCAACAATCTTTTAAAGAAATCATGTTTTACTAGCGATCGATTGATGAAATCAACAATTTTTTTATTGCAACCTTTTGTCAAAGATTGCGATATTTTTCAGGGATAGATTGACAAAAATTATGTAGTACGGCGATATTTTGACGAATTTTGCAATATTTTTCCTTGATTGTTTACAAAATTTTACGTTTTTCTGCCACTACTTGTCGAAATTTGCAATATTTTTTGGACAACATATTGGCAAAATTAGTGATTTTTTTTTCTATGATGGTTTTACAAAATTACCCTTTTTCCACAATTGCTTGCCGAAAATTGTGTTTTTTCCCTCAGTCGATTCACAAAATTTGTGACCATTTGTCTAAGATCGTAGTATTTTTTAGCGATAGATCAGCAAAATTCCCAATATTTATTGCTGCTAAGTAATATGGATTATAGAAAATTGCAGATAATAGGAGTGTGTATTATCAATCTTTGACTGTACATTGAAATTTGACATGTTATGAAAATTAAGTTTTTTTTTCTCTGCAATTGTCTGATGAAATTCCTGACAATTTGTTGAAGATCGCAATATTTTTTGGCAACAGATTGGCAAAATTCCCTATATTGACTTTGGTTAAGGTACGCAGAATATGGGAAATTGCAAACAATAGGTGCATGGATCATGAATCCTTTACTGTATTTTCATGTCATATTTAAGGGAATTTTTTTATTATGTTTCCAAACGATGCATTTTTATCTGAAATATATTTTGCTATTAGCACCCAAAAAACAATTGTTATTAAGTTTAATAAGCATTGAGTAGTAAAAATTATGCCACGGGATGAGATGGGATGAGAAAAATAATCTTAAAAGTTAAAGCATGAAAAAAAGAAAATTCTTTTGAAAATATTAAAATAAATAAGTAAATAAACTAATATAATCAAAATTAAAATAATTTTTAAAATATTAAAAGCAAAGTTCAAGTAAATAACCAATAATGTATAATTAAATATTTATTATAAAAATCGAATGTAGTTTTTCTAAATTATTTAATGAAACTTTCCTCATAAAGATACATTACTAATTCTAATCAAAGCCTTTAAATAAGGAAGTTTTATTTAAGGTTTACTCAGACTTAATAACCAAAAAAGTTTGAGTAATACATGAGTATATTTGGTTTAAAGATTGTGATGACCAGTGATATCAGTAAATTCTTGAATTTTTTCAGAAATAAATTTATTCTTTCCTCATGTAGAAAACATGAATTCAGTAATATTAACAAAAGTTACATATTAAAAAACATATGAAATTTATATAAAAATAAATAAATTAGATTTTGCCTGTACATCTGAACCTTGAAGTTTCATTGTTTACATTTATAAGTTATCTGCAGATTTTAGAGAATTGCAGATTTTAGGGTTGCGTATCTGAGAGTCTGCCATATAATGAAAATTAAGTTTCTTTTCAGCAATCGACTGATGAAATTCCTTACCATTTGTTGAATATTATAGTATTTTTTAGTGATAAATTGGCAAAATTCCCAATATTTACTTTCTGCAAAGGACCATGGAAAATGTGGTGCATGGATCATCAATCCATGACTATATTTTCATATTTTAGGAAATTTTCTTATTGTGTTTCCAAATAATGTATTTTAACTGAAATATATTTTGTTATAAACATTGAAAAAAGAAAAAAAAACTTGAAATAAATTATAGTTATTATGTTTAAAATGTGTTTATCAGTAAAAATTATGTCACAGAATGGCACGAGACAGATACTCTTACAAGTTGAAGCATCAAAAAAAATTCTTTGGACAAGAAAGAAAATGGCACAAATAAATCAAATTTGGGTTCAGAAGGCAGAAACAAAATGGCCATTTTGGCAAAAACACAGTCAAAATAATCCTTCTGTAACAGATATTTACGCTTGGCACAATTGGTGCAAGAATGTAAGTATGCACATAAGTGACAGTTTTCCAAATTCATTACAGTGGCTTATACATTTTTTGAACAAAATTTTGACTTAAGGAAAGCAATGAAAGAAGTATGACATAGAAACAAGACACATTTTAATACGTACAGTCAAAGATCTATAATCCGTACACCCATAATCCACTGTTTTCTATAATTCACGTTATTTTACGAATGTAAACAATAAAATAAACAGTTAAAAAATTTACAAATTAGTGATCCAAAAACGCTTTTTTAGAAAGATTTTTAAAAAATGAAAAAACAATGAGGAAACAGTGAATTATGGGTGTGCGGATTATAGATCTTTGACTGTATTCTTTTTATGTGTTTGTTCCAAATGAAGAAAAAAAGAGAGAGAGAGAGCTACAACATATTAAATGACTGTTGATGCATAATAAATACTCCTTCAACTGCTTCAATAAGAAAACTACATAAGATGAAATATGACATTACAAATAAAATAAAATGTTGTAAGTAGTCTTATCATTGGTAGACTGTGTAACTTCTAGCATGAGAATACACAAGTAAGTATCATCTTCCTAAATGTACGAGAAAAACAAACAATTAGTTAAAAATTCAGTACAATCACAACATCTATTGGCAACAAATCATGAAGATACTGGAATGCCAGATTCTTGGCTTGTTAAATTCTTTTAATATTTTGGATGAAATTTCATGAAATTTATTTAGGATATCAGTATGGAATGAATTATATTTAAAAAACATTTACTTTCAAATGATCAGAATATAACCAGAGTCTGAAGGCAATATATTGTTTTAAATTTAAAGAAAAAAAATTTGTGGTTTTCAAATTTAAATTCGAATAATATTTGTCGAACTAATTACAAATAAATAAACAAATAAAGTTTTCAGCTGTAAATAAAGCATTTTGATAATGCTTGAAATTACTAATTATCTGCAAAAAGATCAAATCGCGGTTTTTTGAAATTTTAGCAGAAGCGTTACCAAAGAAACTATTTTAGAATAATCTTATTTTAGTAAAGACGGCGGGATAAATAAACTGATTTTTTAAATGTTACCTGCCAAAACAAAAAAGGCAAAAGACAAGACGCCAAATGCAGGAATGAATCACCGATTTTTACATCATGATTTATGCAAAAGGATTCATTCCTAAAATGGAAAAACTTTCGCTTAACTAACTAATTAATGATAAAGTGCTGTTTATTAATAAAAATGTTGCAATGACAGTATAACTATTACTTTTTTTTAGTTATCAGGTATCAAACATTATCAGAAAGAAGCATTACAAATAAATTTTCCTGTTAGTTTTTCAAAATCGAATTGTGTCAAAATTTAAGCCTGATACCTTGTTTAAGTGCTATATTCACGGATTTTGACCAATACTATCTTTTTCTGTTTTATAAATAAATGTTTTTGAACATTTCTGCTGCATATATTTATTGAATGGTTCACTATACCTTAATGAACTTCTTAGAATCATTCATTTCTTCCGATTCATTCATCCTGTCAGCGTCGCTTTAAGCTTGTGATAACATTTAGGAAGTAAGTGTGTTCTGATATCAAGAATAGCTAATTTTTTAAACCAATTTTCCTACCCATCCTCTTTATTAAAATAAATTAATGTTAAGTAATTCTTATTTATTCATTTATTTTGTCGTTACTTTTCTTCTGAAAATTTCTGCAACTTGTGAGTTGAAGGTATGATGGCACAAAATTTTAAGTGTAGCGACTTTAATTTTTGCTTACATTTACAATCGTTTAAAATTTTCGACACGCTGATAAACTGAATATTTAACAAGCTGATAAACTGAATATTTAACAAGCCGAGTAGTAGCTATCAAGCCTAGTACTTTAAGGTGTTAAATTTTTAAACAATTTTGCATAATATTTGAAACAGATGCTTTCCTTTTGATAAGCATGATTTTTTAAAGTAATCTTTAAACTATTAAAATTATCATTTGAGTTATTATTTAACAAAACATATGTAATTTATAAAATTTTAAATTTCATGGCTGTGAATGTAATTTTCTTACATTCTAAAACAAATAATTTAAAATCAAAGGGTTTTTTTTAGAAGAGAAATTTTAATGCATTTTACTTGTCAGAAAAATATTAAAGTATAGAAAAGTACTAAAGTTTAGAAAAATGCTAAACAATCATTAATATAAAGGATAAATTTACGAGTTAAAATTGTTGAGATTCTAATCTCAAATTAACTGTATTTAATATCTTATAGTAAATTATATTCTTATAAGTGGCAACAGTATTATTGTTGTTAGTTTGATTTTGTGGAAGTTTCTATGTCATGCTATGTTACCATATGCATGTTCTGCATGTAGTCTGTAGAAATTAAGGCTTGTGATGTTTTTTATCAGACTCTGATTAATTATTATATCTCAACAAAAATCAAATAAGAGACTTTGTTAAAATTTATGACTTACGAGGGGTTTTCTTTAACTAGGAAAGAATATTTGTCATAAACAATGTTTTTTCCATCTCATAGATATTGAATAGGGCTGTATCGTATATTCAATATCTATTCGGTATTCGGTCATCCTACCGAATATCAAACTATTCAGTCTGATGAACCTAAAACTATGTAGCCAAACTTAATACTTAGAAAACTTCTTTAAAATATCTTTAAAACCTTATACCAGTTCTACCTAATTATTTTCAAATAACTAAGGTACTCAGACTAATTGGGCAGAATCATCTTTAAACAAAAGGGAATGCATTTATATTTATTTGCTGGTTTTAAAGTATTACAGTAGATTCCGTGAAATCCACACAGCTTGGAATCAAGGGTCATGCAGATTTTAGAATTTTGTGGATTTCTGGTTATTGCTTTGTTTATATTTTTTAAACAATGATTTCAATGTAATAAGTAATGCAATTTAAACTATAATAAATGCTTACAATATAATAAAATAATAAAATAACTAATAAACTAAAATAATAAAAATGTGGATAATTTTAACTTATATAACATATTAAAAGCAAAGGTCAAGTTAATAATCAATAATGTATGATTAAACATTCATTACAAAGATAAAATATATTTTTCCTAAATTATTTAATGAAACTTGTCTCACAAAGGTACATTACTGATTCACATCAAAATCATAAAATAAGGAAGTTTTATTTCAGGTTTAACTATACTTAATAACCAAATAAGTTTGCAAATGTATTTGATAAGAAGATTGTGACTACCAATAATATCAGCACTATCTTGAATTTTTTTAGAAATCAATTTATTCTTCCTTCATGAAAAAACATGAATTCAGTAATATTAACAAAAATTACAAATTTAAATATGTATATAGTTGATGTAAACTAAACAAGTCAAATTTTGTTCCTCTATCTGAACTGAACGTTTCATTGTTTACATCCCTAAATTAGATGCAGATTTGAGGGAGTCTATTGTAACCTTTAATGATCATCTTTGTAAGAGTTAATGACATACATATGCAAACATTTCCTGGAAAAATAATCAGTTTCTTTCTTTTTCACAAACCGGTTGTTTCGGAATGAAATGAAAAAAACTATCAGAGGTACCTAATAATAGGCATAAGTGATCGCTCATTGTGTAAAAATATCACCATCACCCTCCTCATGCACAACTGTCCGTCCATCCGTGAAGTTTCTGTAAGCAATGTTAAGTTTCACAAGTCATAATTGTGATCATTTTATATGACTGAAACATTTTTCCGTGGGAGGGATTTTTGCAACTCTGGAAAGAGTACTTTGAAATTCCGGAGAAAGGAAGTATTCTTAGGCGATTCATAACCATAAAAGTTCTGGGGAGACATTTCAATGCTTTGGGGGGGGGGGCACCCTTTAAATTGCTAATCAGTGTAAAAAACTGCTTTTGATGTTTTTCATAATATTTTGAATTCATAAAAAAATTATGAATTTTTCCATAATTCCCTTATTGCATTCATGAATAAAAACAAAATTACGATGCTAAATAAATACATAAAAAATCTGTCCTTCAAAATCCATTTATTTATTTTAAAATGGCTGCTGTTGAAAATATTAATGACAAAAATTGCCATTATTTTGTAAAAACTCCTGTGAACGTCGAAACTTTCCAATATCTCTCTGCTCTTTCCCTAAATATCAACAAGACCCAAAATAAAATAATTGAAGCAAGAAAGAATCATTGATCTCCGGAAATATTCTTCACATTTATCGTGAGATCTCTCTCCATCGAATAGCCAACCTGTTAACAAGGACAATGAATCTGTAGGATTTAAAGAAATATGCATCAAAGTTTTCTGTATCAAGGAATTCTGCTTTTTTTGAACTGGTCACAACAAGCTTTTAAGCACCAGTTTCTTATTTCTTGCTCAATGGTTGATGAAAACTGTTTTAGAGCTGAAAATACATCATTAGCATGTTTTAGAACTGAAGATACTATAAATCATATTTAAGATTTTTTAAAATTTGATTATAAACGCTCACAAATAACCAGGTCAAGAATCGAGTCACTTTTAATAATTGCGGGTAGCACATTACATTATATTATTACAACTGACTCCCTCAAATCCTCACAGCTTGGGAACAGAGTTTTGGCGAATTTTAGATATTTGCTGAATATCTTGAATTTTTTTTCAGGAATAAATTTATTCTTTCTTCATGAAAAAACATGAATTCAGTAAAATAAAAAGATAAAAATACAAATTAAAATATGGATGGAATTGATATAAAGCAAAAAAAGTCAAATTTTCCCCTTATATCTGAACTTAAATCTCCACTGTTTACATATATAAATTATGTGCTAATTTTAAAGAGGTGTGTATTTTAGGGTTGCACATTTGAGGCATTCCCCTGTATTTGATATAAAATAAACAAAAATAATGGACTTGAAACTCGAAAAGTGTGATGTTATTGCATTTGTTTAAACTGGTCTTTTTCCTTAACTTTCAGCAACAGTTGGTCCCATTAAAAACCCGTTTCTTTCTTGGCAGGTGTATTTGTATACTTATTCTTCGGGACCGTCAAATGTTTCCATTTACGAGATGATTCCATATTCTCCGTAAAGCTGCCAAGAAGGAACACAATTGCAAAATGTTCCATTTTAGATAAATTTCAAGTTTTAGGAACTATAAATATGTAATGTTGTTTTCGTGTGATCCTGATTTTCTTTACCTTTTAGAAAAGGTCACCTTCACAGAATTCATTGCAATATTGTTTATATTCTCACAAGAGCACTACTGAGAGAATATGTTATAATAGTTTTAGAGTATGCAGTCAAAATAAAACACGTTTATGTTGAAAATTTGCCTAAAAATGAAAAGTTCAGAGCCTTGGCAAAAGACATGACTTCGAATTATACCTATTTAAGACAAATACTTGTCTAAAAGGAAAATTTTCAAGGGTTCTTTGTCAATTATGATTTAGTAGCTTTGAGTATTGTTGACAGCACGATTCAGAAACCCAGATACTCCATTTAATATGGGAAAGGGTGGTGTCCATGGCATCCACTTGGCAATGACACTTATTACATTATTTAATTACAGTGTAAGTTATATCAAATGATACAGAATATTTCAGCAATAAGCATTCACATTTAGATTTAAAAAAATCTACAATCCGAAGAATTCCTTACTAAACACATTTACATATTAAAGTTCCATAGCCAAAATAAAATTTTATTTTTTTTCTATTACTTGCTAAATGTATCATCGTTTCTTTAGATGATATTAAATAATAAAAAATTTTATTTAAAGTTACTTTATATTTTATTTATAATAAGTTTTTTATTTTTAAATGTTGCTATTTATTTCATTTAAAAATCAATTTTCATACAGTTAGGAAAGGCATGTGACGCATTTTTGATTCCGCTAACTTGAGATAATTGGGATTCTACTGCAGTTTTTAATACTATGGTAAGAATTTTATTACAATTTTTTGTCTACGTCGTTTTTAATTTTTCCTGATAAGTTATTAATTGCGGGTAGTACATTACATTATAATATTACAATTGACTCCCTCAAATCCATATTTTTGTTTGTTTCTTAATAAAACGTGAAAACTAATATTAATTTATTTTATTTTATTGCAGATGTATAAAGCCATTAATCTAACACATCATATCAAACAAAATATCTTCAATATGTGAAACAAATACAGTAATTTTTTTTAATGAAAGCTTTTTGAAAGAAGCAGTTTCTAACTCACAGCCAGAAAAAACTTTTATTTGTGAATTATGCAAGAATTTATCCCAAAACAGTCTTTTTTGTGTGAGGTATGCAACAAAGAATTTTCATGCAAAAGCCTTTTAAGCAGACATCTGTTAATTCATACTGGTGAGAAACCGTTTGTGTGTGATATGTGCCACAAGAAATTCTCTCGAAAGGATGATTTAAGCCGACATCTGTTAACTCATACTGGTGAAAAACCGTTTGTGTGTGATAACTGCAACAAGAAATTCTCTGTAAAAAGCAGTTTAATCAGCCATCTGTTAATTCATAGTGTTGCAAAATCTTTTGTTTGTGATATATGCTCTAATAAATTCGCTCGAAAGAGTGATTTAAAAAAGCATCTGTTAATTCATACTGGTGAGAAACCGTTTGAGTGTGATATATGCAACAAGAAATTCTCTTTAAAGAGCAATTTAAGTAGACATCTGTTAGTTCATACTAGTGAGAAACCTTTTGAATGTGTGATATGCAACAAGAAATTCATTCAAAAGGTCCATTTAAGTAACCATCTGTTAACTCATAGTGGTGAGAAACCCTTTATTTGTGATATATGTAACAAGAAATTCTCTGAAAAGGGCAATTTAAACAAACATCTGTTATCTCATACTGGTGAGAAACCTTTTGAATGTGAGATATGCAACAAGAAATTCTCTCTAAAGGGCAACTTAAGCAGCCATCTGTTAACTCATAGTGGTGAGAAAAGATGTGTGTGAGATATGCAGCAAGAGATATTTTAAAAAGAGTGATTTAACCAGGCATATCTTGAAACACACTGGTGAAAAACCTTGTATGCGAGATATGAAACAATAAATTCTCTGATCCGTAGCCAGGATGTTTTCGGAGGGGGGCTGAATCTTGGTTTTTTTTCTGATCAAACAAACGTCATTTGCGTCATTTAACGCAAAAAAGTTTTAATTTAAGGTATATTTGTTCATAAGGTACTTGATGTCAATTTAAAAAAAATGTTAATTCATATTCTTTTTTTAATCTGTTACAATTTATATGGTTTTCAAAAACCGGAAATGTAGGGGAAACCTGCAATGAAAATAAAATAGCACAAACTAAAAATGTTTGAGATGAGATTCGTGAGTGCCATGAGAAAAAAGTTAAAAAATATTGAAATGCAAATAATTTAAATACGTTTAAAGTACAGGATTAATATTCGCAAGCGAGTATCGATTATCTCGCATTACGAACGCAGTGTCTTAAAATGATTATACCATATATGAAGTTAATTTCACATGTTATTTCTCCCCCCCCCCCCAAAAAAAAATAATTGTTACAGATATATGTAGTCATAAAAACTATATTTATATTTTACATTCTCTTACTCTAATTAGAATAATTGTAAATGCAGTACTCTTTGTAGAATAAGTTTACTAGTGGTAAAGAAACAATCTTCGTGACTTCTTCACAGCCTACTGATTTCTTCTGAGGATGATTCCCTTATCACTCTCTACTGTAATGTACCAATGTAATATCCCTTTGTAAAGTTACTCAGTCTTTCATCAGTCATAATACTTCATAGCAAAGGTATAACTCTCAAAGCAAACGGAAGCGAGAGCACAGACAAGCACCTCATCGAGTTCACGGATGAAAATCTAGGATCAATTAAATCTTGATTCGCATATTGTAACGCAATCGGTCTGCCAAGTCATATCTTGTTGGAAAGCAGCTAAAAATCTGATTTTAGCGGTTGACTCATAGTTTTGTCATTATGCTTTCCTGCTCCCAAACCTCCATGTTTCCATACTTTTGGGTGCAGGAAAACAACCTATGAGTCAACAGTTAAAATTGGGTTTTTAGCTGTTTTCCCCCAATATATGACTTGGAAGACAGATTGTATTTTAATATGCAAATCGATATTCAACTAATCCTAAATTTCCATCCGTGAAATCGATGAAGTAATTGTCTGTGATACCGTCTGCCGGTCTACCTTTTCATTGTCGAAAAAGACTTTTTAGAACTTGTCGTTGCTATCACAATCCTGGCCAAGATTGTCAGCAAATATTTGATTGTAATGTACATTTTGGGACTTCTGTGTTTGCGTAAACATAAGAAATTCTCGTATACCATAATTAATATTCAACTTTCATTTGCGACATTATCACTTTATCCGAAAAATATTGAGAGAGATTCTCCGATATTTTTTCTTTTCCCGGAGGTACAAATCCTGAAAGAAGTACTTAGAAATCAGAATGTTTGTATTTGAAATGTCTCTATCATTCAAATTTTGAATAAGACTTTCTATGCAGCGAATAACATCAGTGACCCTGTAATATTGTTTGGCGGATGTAGAGTGAGGGTTTGTATGTGTTTTCTGCCTAAATATTAGTTTTATAAAATCTTTATTTCAGTTTGGAAGACCTCATCAGCAGTCCAAACTCAGATTCGGATCTCAGAAATCAGTATGCTGTTTGACAATACGAAGTTTAGCCACTGACTTGCAAAATGAACATATCTAATTTTTGAGATACTTCTGATGAATTTTTGAATGGACCCACTAACACAACCAGCTGTAGTTTATCACTGGGATGAAACTTTAAACAGCTTCCGAAACACTAGTTTTGTGAATTTTATGTATAATCCACATATATACCGTAATTTCGGGTGTATAAGCCGCGGGTCAAACAATTCTTTTTCGACCCAGAATTTTTTAAGAAATAAGTGTAACTAATTAAATCGCCGTAAATATTTGTCTTCAATCACTAAATAAGATTTCTGGGTCCAAAAAGAATTGTTTTATCCGCGGCTTATACACCCGAAATTACGGTAACATAAAAAGCAAGCTGTTATGTTCTTGGAACATAATAGTTTCATCAGCAATCAAGATAAAACAGATCGCGTTATTTATTTTGTAAATTAGTTCTTCGGTAACAACATTCGAGCATATTTGAATGATATTATTCTGAACTTCTCGCTAAGTAAGTAGCACTTCTGCAGCTTTCCATGATATGTCGTTTTAATTCAACATCTCCAGACTTTGTAATAAATCTTTAAAGTCCTCTTACTTAGCTTAGTCTTTGTTTTATCGGTCCTCTAATGTCAGAGGAACATTACCATGATAACATCTGAGCGGTATTTCTTGTTCAACACAAATATGACTGTAAGAATGTTAAGCCGCTATTAGATACAACAACATTCCGTAAGACTTTTGAGCCAACACTGGATTTCCTCCAACTTATTGCGAAATATCCTCCCAACATCCAGCGTAATAGCAAACTGCAATGTCTCCCCAACTTTTTCCCAAAAGTTCAAAAAAGTCTGGCCTAGGTTAGATTTTTCATCCAACATCGAACGTTTCAACGAATCAGAGATAAGCGATTGGTACGAGTAGGCGATAAATATTAACGCCTGGCACTAGTAGAAACTGGTTTTTTGGCTTTTTCTCCAATTTTTTCAAGAACAAAAGGAACCTTTTTCTCTATTTGAACGGGAAAATGTTGGAGTTAAAATCGTCTGAAAAGTTTGTCTCGCCTAAAAGTCCGTGAATCTAATAGCAGCTTTAGGTGTTGCCCTCTAGATCTGTAGGGGGAACTTTGAAAAACTGTCAAAAAATCCTTATTTAGATGTATCCATTCCTAAAGTTGGTAATTTTTCAAAAGTCAAAAAAAATTTCCAGTCAAACAGACTATTCCGTGCGCATTTTTTTTAGAAATTCATACGCAAGCAATTTACAACAAAGTTGTTGAGTGAAGAGCCTGGGGGCTATGTGGGTTGCCGTGGCCCCTTTGATGGTTTTTCGATACCCTATCATTTTTCTTCAAATCAAACGTTTCTTTTTCAAAATTTACTGCTACTGTAATTTTTTTTAAATAAACAGCCCTTTACAATTGCAACACCAATTTCAAAGATACTTTATTAAATCACTAATTTCCAAGTGATGTTACAATATAGGTGGTTATTAAAACTTTTGACTCCTTTCTCTAAAATATTCTACAATTGACGAATCAAAGTTATCATTGTATGCATGATATAATATAGAAAGACAAAATTATGGTAGATCATACCATACAAGCAAATATTTTATATTTGATTCCTAAAGTTAACTTATGTGCCGTACGTGTATTCTATTTACTTTTTCTTTGTCAAATTAATGATGCGGAATTTTACTGAGCATAAAGAGAGTTAAAATAGCGTTTTTAAAACTTATATTTTCAGTGGTAGATATGAATAAAGAACAATATATTCGAATGAGCAGGTATAACGAAATACTATAATTGAATAAATTTATATTTTTACAACTAAAAATGTACGTAGTTTCAGTTTATTGGAAGATAAAAACAAACAAAAAAACCAGTCATTTTTTATTGTCATTAGAAATAATATTCTATAGTTAAAAAAACTTTCGGGAGCGGCTTCAGCCCTCTTAGGCTTCTCCCTGGGTACGTGCCTGTCTCCAAAGTGTGATTTAAGCAAGCATCTGTCAATTCATACTGGTGAGAAACCTTTTGTGTGCGTGATATGCAACTAGAAATTTTCTCAGAAATATGCTTTAATTTATATTGAAGAGAAAGATTTTTGTGTGAGAGATATATGTTAAAAGATTTTTTCAAAAGATTTGTTGATCTGTTCATTTGTTAATGTCAAAATAACGAGAGATATGTTATGAAACATAAAAAATAAATTCCAAAAAAGCTATCTGTGCCATCTTTTGCTCCTAAAATTTGTTAATTGCATTTAACTAATCGTAGCATATTCCAGAATTAAAGAAATATTTCTTTCCATTTATTACATTGCACAAAAAAAACAGTGAACAACAAAAATTTCACTATATAAACCATTAAATTAGCAGATCAGGAACTATACCATGAGCCATATCAAACAAAATTTTATTTTTAGCATGCTTTATGTTATCTGAAAAGTATTATATATCTCTGTTTTTTTTTTAAACTTATAAGCTTGCAGGATTTTATAACGATTGATAGTATTTAATTTTTAAAAGGAACTTTTGTTAAACCTGATTTCTCACAATAAAGTTCTTTGACGGTAAAATTGATTTTCTTATCAAATTTGCACCTGCAAATAGTAATTTTGAAAAGGGAGTGGTCCCTTGACTGACCCCTGACTATAATATTGAAAAAATGTGTTTGATACACTGTTGTTATTTTGAAATGTAGGAACATTCTGATGATATTTGAAATACAAGTTAAGGTTGGTAAAAGTGTTTTAAAATTATACTTTTTTCATCAGGCTTATATCAAAAGAAAGAATTTTACGAGTTGATTATTTCCAGCTAAGCGAAAAATTGTCCAGGCTGGGAATGGAACCCTGATACTTGGCTTACAAGGACAATGTTAAGCTAACTGGGCGATGGCTGACTGGGATTTTTCCATTAGATAACCTTATTGGTCTCAACGTCTGGTCTGTCATTTTGACAGCTCGACAGAATAAACCGCAGGTAATGGAACTCCATGTAACAATGGATGCTTAGATATAGTATTATTTCAACACAGTTAAACAAAAAATTTTTCATACGAATTCATTATTTCCATTGAGTGAAAGTATTCTAATTTAATTGACATGTCATAATTGATATCTGTTGTAATCTTTTAAGTTCCTTAATTTCAAGATTACCTCTTCTGATTGTTTATTCGTAAGGAAATAACAGGCTGGTGTGATTTTTAAATGTCGTGAAATATTGGAAAATAAAAAGAATGAAATATTTGCTTACCATAGTCAATTCTATCTCTAAAATTTTCTATCGTATTGAAATAAAATTATGACTTTGATATAACTCATGCCCATCTACTATGAATTACCTTTTTCGAATTACGCAGATTACCATGTAATTGTTGTGAGATACTGACATTTATGATGCCACACTTGTTATTGAAAATGAATTATGTTATAGTCAATCAGGGTAAGTTTGCTGCACTTTTACAAAATTTTGATCCATTATGTCATTCTGCCATCTTCATGAATTTTTTCCGATGAACTGCCAAACACACACTAATGTATTTGTCTGTATTTTTGAGATCAAAACTTTGCCGTCAATTTAAGTGATGTACCAGATTTAATCTTTTTTTTCTCTATTGGTCCAAAGTGACCCTGATTGACTGTAGCATTTGTAGTTTCTTCAGAAAGAGGCTCATGTAGTACTTGTTTATCCCTTCGACCTAAAAAACTATCGCCAAACTATAAGATTACATGCCAGTAATGGATGATTGTAAATGTCTCACTCACTTAGGATTTTCTCAACACATTAGTCTAAGAACCCATCTCTTGACTCATACAGAAGAAAAACTTTTTTTGTGTGAAAATTGTTCCAAAGGATTTTCGCAGAGTAGCAGTCTAAGAATCCATCTCTTGATGCTTACAAGATGAAATCCTTTTTTTTCGGAAATACGTTCCAGAGAACTTTCTGATAGGAGTAACCTAAGCGCCCATCGCTTCCCTCACTTTTGGGGAAGGAAATCTTTTCTTTGTGAAATATGTTCCATAAGGTAAACTGAGAATCGTTATTTAAGAAACACAGTCAGTATCGGTTATATGGTCACCCCAGAAGAATTAGACCATATAAGCGGGGTGACCATATATGTGCAACAATACTACAATTATTACACTATTTAATTACAGGTTTCGTAAGCATAAGGGAATTCGAGAGATTTTAAATATTTTAGTACCAGAAATTTCATAGAATACTGCTCGTTACATCCCAAGAGAGAATTTTGTTTCATTAAATAAACCAAATATTACTTTACGAAAATTCTGGTAAGAGGTACTTGAAAGTTTTTGAAGCGTACAAGCCCTGAATTATGGCAGGATTTCATTCATCTATCAGAATATAGTGCTCATTATAAACAAAGAATTAAACTTTTAAGAACATTTAAAAAATTAATTAATGAGTAAAAAGTACAGTAACAAATATGCAATGTTTGAGAAATTTATTAGCTTATCTTACCAATCGAAATACAGCACGCATACATAAATACATTGTATCCATATTCACTGCACTTATTAGAAACATTTAGTTATGCAAGATTGCTTGTTTTTCTTGGTTGTTAATACAACTCTTTCTTAATCTGTAATAGCTTTTAAATGTTTATCTGCTGCTTCGGAATCAACAACAAAAAAATCTGCGATCATCGATGGCTTTAAGTGCATCTGATGCTGATATTGATCTTTTTTCTCATCCATTATCAACCTCATTTTCGCTTCCTTCGGCATTCAAATTTAACACATGAGAAACAATATCTTGTAATGAAACTATACTGTTAGTAGCGAAGTCTTCATTAATCTTTGGTTAAAAATTTTAGTCAAGAATTGAATAACCTCGATTCCACAGTTTTTTTCCAGTTCAGTTAAGGAGAGATTCACTTCCGCGTCTTTCGATAATTCTACAGAATTTGGTGAAAATAAGAAATCCAGCATGTCGGAAGCAATTTTCAATAATTTTCTGTGACACCATATTCCAAGCTCGGTCGATATAAAATATTCTATTTAATACGGACACTTGGAATCATTCTTTTCGATCAATAGCAGAAATCATATCTGGCAGAAGAAGCTTTCTATATATATAATAGTCTTGAAATTCTGGATGATACCTTGATATAAAGGCTGCGATATACACGTGCCATTAGGAGGCAAGAAAACAAGTTCAATTGATTTCAAGTCATCAATAGTAAAGTGAGCACCGTCAATAGTCAGCAATTAATGCAACTATCCTGTTCTGTTTTGAAAAAATTTGATCTCACCTCCTAAGTGTTTTTTCCCAGATGTCCTCTACCCTTCATGCTTTTGAATTTGAATCGTAGAGTAAAGGCAAAGATTTGCAATTTTTCATACACCGAGGCTTAAGAAAATTTCCAATCCCCACAGAAATAATTTTCTCTGATCCATCCATATTTGTAGCTAAGAAAACAGTTAAGCGTTCTTTACTTTCCTTTCCCCCTACACATTTTTCACCTTTAAAACAAAGAGTTCTGTCTGGCAAGATCCTATAAAAAAGTCCGATTTCATCGGCGTTGAAGATGTTCGCAGGTTCATATCTTTCGAGAATGTCCCTCAACATTGCAACTTTCCATTCGTTTAAAGAACTGTCAAAATCAGCAGCTTCTCCGCACAATTTTTTAAAGCATAGGTTATGCCTTGAATTAAATCTTTATAGCCAACCATTACTAGTAACGAAACTGGACTTGCCAAATTCCTTAGCAAATTCCAAGAATTTTTCTTTCAAAACATTCCAGGATATAGGAGCATTTTTCCATCGTGCATATTTAATCCATGGCAAAAGAGCCTTATCCACATTTTAATAATGTGGCAAGCGCTTACGTTTTCTTCCTTCATCACAGATACGAACATTTGGGGAGCAAAATTTAGCTGCGAATATGTTGTTTAATGTCGTCCGGGGTATCGAATTTACTTTGGCAAATACAGTTTTAGAAAGATTAGAAATTTAAACTTTTCGATCAGTTCACTTTTTTTAGCAAATGATGAATTCTTTCTTTTCGAAGCCATAATAAAATACGAATGTTCTTATTTGATGCGTTTGATTTTAAATGAAACAAAATTTTCCCTTTTTTTTGTTACGTCTTAATTTCCGTACACTTTACAAACAAAGAGAAAACTCTAACCAATAAATAGATAGATATGAATCTGAAGACTTTTAAGAGGAAGAGAATTGAAGGGAGTACAACCGACGGCGATTCAACGAAAAAAAGAAATCAGGCTGAGGGAAGTAAAGGCATAAGTTCCAGCCCTCTGGCGCCTGAGAGACTACTTTCTTTTAGCCCGTTTGCTATGTTTCTTCCCACCTGAAAAAAATGTTACAAAAGCTAATAAAAAAATTGCCGAAAACAGCGTTGAAAAAGCGACCATATAACCGATACGCGAGAAAATAAAATGACTATATAAGCGGATCGCTTTAACACATATTCCCCATAAAGTTAGACGGGACTTAAGAAAACTGACCATTAACTAAACTTCTTCCATGGCTTAGTGTCTTTCTGACAATAAGAAAATAACTCTTTACATATTCATTAGATTTCAGCAAACCTTTATGTAAAAACTTTCTGGTAGTCATTTTTTTTAATTTCACTATAAAGTTATTTCCCTCTAATAAGAAATTATTCTGACCTAAAAGGTTAAACTGTAGCTCAATATCTTATGGAATAGGAAAGACTTTACTGGATTTTACTTTACTTATTTTAGAATACTTTAGAATAAATATAAGAAGTATGCAAAAAATATCTTATTTTTTAAAATTTCCCAAGCATTTGAATGAAATTTATCTCATTATCATGGGTGGAGAAATGTTCCATTTTACTCACCAGTAATGAGTAAATTTTTATTTTGTCTTCAAAACCAACTGCATGTTGCCTTTTGCTGGCTAATAAAATAAATCCTTGGCTTGTAAGATTTTATAGTAATTATCCACCGTTATCATGTATTCTTTGGACACATCATGAATAGGATCAAATCTTGTGTGTTTGGAAATTTTATCTATTAAACGTCTCTGATAATCTTGATTGAACTTTGTATCCTACCTTATTAAAGTACGAGAGGACCATTGGGATAGGCCTCATGGTTGAGAAAATTTTATGAGTCGTTTTGGTAGCACGAGGGGTCATGGAATTTTAATTGAAATGAGGTTCAAATAGTTATAATAATGTTGAAAAAGTTGGCAATAAACGAAGTCGTAAAGCTGACAACATTTCACTAGATTTGGCAGGAGAACCGACTTTTAATATTACGAATGCTGAAATGAATGCTTGGCTTGAAAAGAAATATCTCTGAATTTAGCACCAATATATAATTGTTAACCCACCGAGAGTTTATTGTTTTGTTGAGTTGAAGTTAATCTTGACTAAGCTAAGCTAAGTCTTTCCTGCTGTTATGTTACAACATGAGCAAATGTTTTGTGCGTGTATGCAAATTTAATCCGAAAAATTTGCTAATGATTTTGGCTAAATTTTGTATCCTACCCTTTTGGAGTATGAGAAGCCTTATACGTTCGAGAAAGTTTGTTGAGTAGGTCATTTAAATGTCACTGCCAATCAATTGGAATAAAATATTGAAACGGTTTTTAAATTATTGAACATTTTTTAAAATTCAGATTATGGGGGTGTTCAGTATAAAAGGGGATTGGAAATGTACAACTACTAGTACTACTATGTAGGGTGACAGAGACGGTAGTTTATCAAATGAGGTCGGTGTTAAGAGGGTTTATTATATTTCTTTTTTATTAGTATAAAAGTGTGCTGCAGAACTTTGCATGCAAATTAGACAATTCATAAAATAACAGCTATGGAAATTATAGATATGGAGATTTCCATTCTATAATCTTAGATATTTATTTATCATATGCAATTCAAAAAATTAACATGATATCAATTTTATGTTAAATAAACCTTTGAATGAAAATATTATGTGACGGAAAAAACCCTGTTATGCCACTTAGAGGATTAATGAATAATATATCATGGGCAAAAATGAAATCTAATGAAATAAATAGCAACAAAATTATAACCAAATAGTTTCTTTAATTGCCATTTTCCTTAGTAGTTGATCTATCAAAAAAATCAGTCTAAAGTTTCAAAATTAATTTTTAAAATAAAATATCATGCTTAAGTTGTGATTAAAAATATTTCATCTAGAACAATTATTTGAAATAAGAACGATGGAAGAGGAATATTTGAACTTACCGGAATTTTCTGCAACTAATCAAAAACTAAATTTTTATATTTTCTAATTAAAAAAAAAAGTCATAAAATAGCTTTTCTTACAGAAGACAGCTGACAGGAATGTGACAAGAGGTTCTCCAATATTTAACTGAAAACTCTATCAAACAAATTGAAATATTCAAACAAATTGGAATTTCAAGTCCATACTTACAATCTAGCAGTGATTTTGACTGTTTTTTTTTAATCGAGTTCGTTGAACCTTTATAATCTTTTGTAACAATTTCTCCAAATTTCCATGATCGGAATTTGATTTCAGATTGCAAACACGTGTTCAGTTTACAGAGAGATGGGACATAAATGGGGACCAAAAGTAGCGTTCATAATAGGGAGGTGTTCGGGTTAGAGGGCGTTCAGAATATAGAGTTCATCTTTTGTTAAGTCTATGGAGTTTAGACAGGACCATCAAAATGTGTTCATAATATCGGGGTGTTAACATTAGAGAGGGTTCAGATAGAGAGAGTCCATTGTAGTTGCTTTTTACGAAATTGCGCGGAACAGCCGTAAATATATCGTGATGAAAAGAGTAGATGGGTGACTGTTTGATTTTATGCATTGCTGAACTGAAAGTAAACTTCGCAGGAAGGAATTGTAACTTATTCATCCTTTATCTTCTCCAAATGTGATTTTTTATGTGCTTTTATTTATTTCTGTTCATAACAGTGATGTAGTCATAAAGACAACAGAGGGTATACGCTTAAGCCAGAGGGTATAATCTTAGAGTATATATAATATAACTTTCTTAAGAAACAGAGGGTATACGGTGTTCCTTAAAAAAATCCAGAGGGTATACGGCGTACACCCCGTGTATTCTCCACTACACCCCTGTTCATAATGCATTATACATTATTATTATTGTTGTTTTTCTAACGTCCTTTCTTACATGTTTTTGAAAGTGATTGTTTTGTGCAAACGTTAAAATGCGTATGTTGGTTAAAATTTGCCTTTTTTGTGAAGTGGCTTTGTTGAGGGTTCATCAACCAGGTATGACACTGTTTCAACAGAAAAAAAAACATATTTTAACAAACTTTTAAATGAACGATTATTAGGTATTATGAGGAACAACGTGACAACTCAAAAATAAGATGATTTCAAGTATTAATTTTTAGAAATACACATATAATAAATAGTGTTGTCCACGTAAAAACCCTTAAAATGCTGTGCACAGTGTTATCAACACTATAATGATTACATCTCTATCGATTAAAAAACTTGATCCATGTTGTAGTCTGTCCCACCTGTCCCATGACAATCCGATCTCGAGATTTTCTGTATTTCAATGTACTTTTTTTCAACTTATCTAAAGGCAGAATTTTTGGTGATTAAAGATTGCAAAAAAACCCTATTAGAAATGAGTGGTATTTGGAGCCCAGATTTATGTGGTACACCTGGCAACACTGTGTGAGTGTGATGCTGAACACAGGGTAGTACATTGTTTGTTGTCATTCTAGCTTTGCTTATAATCATTAGAAAATCAGTGTCACAGTGGGTAGTTTCCATTTGAATTTTCAAGGCTTACTGCATGACGCTATTTCAGTCACGCGAAAATACCTTCTCGCTAATGGTAATCCTACGGAAGAAAATTTTAATGATATCTTGTTTGCATTTCAATATTTTGAAATCATTTTTTTTCATTTAAAATTGGTTTATACAAATGTCTTTCTTTTTACTTTTTTTAAATTTGTTCGTAGTTTTTTTATGATCATACTTTCACTTTCGAAACCGATTCTGAAATTGGCAGTGTTTTAATTAAAAATATTTGAAAACAAAATCAAAAAAATACAAAACAGCAGATGTAAAGATAAATCTGAGTTATCCAATGCGACAAAAAAAAACTTTTTAATATATTGAAATGCCAAAGAGTTATCTTTAAATGTTTCATTCAATGGATTAATATGAGCAAACAGATGCTTTCTCCTGACTGAAATAGCCACTTAAGTATATCTGTTTTAAAGACTGAGATTTAAATGAAGCAGAAGACATCGTAACAAGCATGTACAAAAAAAATCTGCTTAAAAATATTCAGTGTACTGCATGCCAATGGAAAATGCATGCTACCTTTGTCATTTATCTGAACATCAGCATATCGTATTAGGAAAATTTATGTACCTACATTGAAATGAATTGGGCAAAAAGAAACCTTTAGTAATGCAAAAAGACAGTAACAAGAAAATGAAAAGAAATATTTGGTTAGCTCGTAGACCAAAAAAATTTCGCCTAACTATAAGATTAAATATCAATAATGGATGATTGTGAATGTCGCATTTAATGACGTTAAATACGATACACATGTTCAAAACGACATGAAGGGATTTTTAATTCTACATTTTATTTGTATTTTTATTAATCTTTTACTAATTTATTTGTTCTTTCGATATTTGAAATAAAAATTATGACAACATGTATAATTTGGCTATTACTTTGGCGATTTTTATAGTTTGGCGAAATTTGTCGACAGTATAACCAAAAAACATTTTAAACCATGTTTACTGAGAGTGGGATAAAAAAAGGACTTTTGTGAGGAGGTTGGGGGAGGGAATATAGATTATTAATTAAATATCGTTGCAATAAATTCACAAATAAAGACGTAAAAAACAAATAATTTTTAAAATTTGAAATTTTATGAAATTTGTTGGTAGTCGAAACAGATCTTCATGATATAAGGGAAGGGCAAGCGCAGACAAACAGAGATTTTGGCAGTAGAAGAAAATTTTGGGTAAGATATTTATTTAATTGATACATATATACATATACATTGTTACAAATGTATGCTTCTTTATTTCATATTATTATTTATGCATGAAATAATTTAGAAAGGAAATGAATTTAAAAATAACTAGTTGGATGTGTCAATCCCAAAACTTTCTTCTATCTCACACATACATTTTAATATTTAAAAAAATAGTTACTCATTTTAATGCTTTAATAATTTTAATTCTATACCTTACCAACTTTTATTTTCATCTGCTTTCATTTCTGCTTCAATCAATTAATCGGAGTAAAAACGAATTTCCGTCTCTGCACGAGCAATAGAATGTTAAGCAGATTTTTTTTTCAAATTCAGGGAGGACCTACTTGCCTTACCAAAAAATAATCATATACAGGATGTTTAGTTCAGTTCTAGAACTAACATTATACACTTTTATGTGGTGCGAAATTGAAAATGGCATAAAATTCGGTATTGCAGCGCCCCCTTCCGGCGGATTTTTTTCAGATTTAGGGTGATCCAACTAGCCATAGCCATACACTTGCAGAAAAAATTTGGTTCAATTCGATGCATAACTTCATATACTTTTGGTCGGTACAATATTGAAAATGGCACAAAAATCGCAATAGCAGCGACCCCTTCCGGCTGATTTTTTTCAAATTCAGGGAGGACCAACTAGACATAGTCATACACATACACAAAAAATTTGGTTCAATTGGATGCATAACTTCATATATTTTTGGTCTGTACAATATTGAAAATGGCACAAAAATCGCGATTGCACCGCCCCCTTCCGGCGGAATATTTCAAAACTGAAGGAGAACTGCTTGAGACAGCCAAAAACATTCACAAAAAAATTTGGTTCAATTCTATGCATAACTTCATACACTTTTTGATGGTAGAATGGCGACATACAGGCAGACACACAAACACACACACAGACACAAGGACAGACAGACATTTTGTAAAAACATATTTTTTGGAATCTCTGACCCCTAAAACGTGTAAATCCGTCGAAAACCGGAAGTCAAAAAAAATTTCGATTACAATACTTTCTTCTACTGAAGATAGAAGAAAGTAAAAATTTATAAAGTGTGTTTGTTATAAAAACAAAGTGTTTGGTACACAAATGAAGTGTGTTTGTTATTATTGGGACAAAAAAATTGAAGTAATTTCAAGAGGAAGCATTTAGATGATAGATTATTTATTGATAAAATACATTTAAAGAATTAAAAAGAAAGATTTGAAATTTTGTGTGTAAGGAATGGAGTATTTTTTAAGGGGATAATTAAAACGATTCCTTTTTATGTACGTTTGTAATTATATAAACAAATCGTAGCTATAGTCATTGTTATTCCATCTGTTTGCAAACAATGGAGTAAAAACTACCCAACTGAATCGCCTCAAATTTAAAATATATTATTGTTGTGTAATTTTGTTGAGTTATGTTAAATAATACGAAAATCGGATGCATAATTTAATTACAGGGACAATCAAAAGCATTCCGTTACATTACGTTCAATGGAAAAAATAATTTCAAGGGAATTTTAATGATCTTATACTCTTTCGAACACATTAGAACTGATATGTATCTAAGAAGTATACACTAAATCTACATTCTGCACAATCTGTTGTGCTAAGAATATTTGTTATTAATTTACACGGCCACACAAAAGTATTATTAACACAATGGTGTAGGGTGACACTGTTTAGAGAGCGTCTTAATACTATTAAACTATTTCACATTTTATGAAATTCATAAACGGTGCTGAGCTTTACTATTAGTTACTTCCTATAATAGAAAGCAGATAGTATTCGCAAGGACACACTAAAGTTTTCGGTCACTGTACCAAATCCGATGTACTATATATTATTACACCAAAATCTGAATATTTTTAAAAACATTGTCATACTACGAACGCGCCTCATTTGTTACGTTTGAAATGCAATTTTCAACTTGATTTATGAAGAAATCGGGTGAAAAAACGAATATTCTCATCCTTGTAATAAACTTCTTCACTTCTACATTAAAGATAACAAGTAAGAAAAATCATGCGTTAACTGTAGATTATGAAACACTTTCCAACACTTCCCGAAATCTTTAACAACGCTTTCATTATCCAGAGAAATATGGTATTACTGTCTATAACCAAATATGTAATCAATACTTTTAAACAACCCTGTATTTGATCTGTCTGTTGATATATATATATATATATATATATATATATATATATATAATATAATATAATGAGGAAATTTAGTTTAGCAAGAAAATGCATAGCTGGTTGAAATATTTCTTTTGGCATTTTATACAAAAAGATGGAAATATATTTGAATATTTTTTTGTTGAGACATGTAGTTTACCTATTACCTTTATTATTCGAAAGTATGTTACTAAAACCGAGTTTAAAAAATACTCTTTAAACTACTTAAATCACATTTCCAGAAATTATCATCCATAGACGACCCGATATCCAGTTCTTTGAGTGACCCTGCATATCATTTTATGGTACTTCTAGGTTATCCCGTCGATCAAAAATCTATCGCCAAATTAATCTATTTAAAAACCATCTTTAAGTAAATTACACTCACATACAGTAATATTTGCGAGCTCTTTGTGTTACCTTGTATGTCTAAAATGTGTAACTATTACTATTTATACACAACATATAATGCGCATACATTAAGTGAAATCAAAAAGCACATATTATAATTAAAAATGCATTTAGTCTATCAAATAGCCATCATCCATAATATACAGTAATTTGGATAGAATATACTATTTCACACCTTTTGTGTGTCTCTGTAAATGCTATGTACTTCGTATTATGCCTGAAATAACTCATATTTAACCTCAGCGACGTATATCAGCTTGTTTATACATGCAGTCGTTTACCATAATTCAAATAATTCGCAAACAATTCCCCTTTTTATTATGAAATGGAATTCTTTTATTCGTCACTTTAAATGAATAATAACTATTCTTTTCACTGCATATTTTACAGAATACATATTTCACTTAACTATGCAGTTGCATATAAATTTGAATATGTTTAACCAAGTGTTACAACTTTAAAATTCATTTGAAATGATTTTTCTCCGTTTTAATGTAATGGAAAAAATTTTAACTGTCCCTGCAAATAAAGTAATCATGATAGAAACTTCATTTTCTAAAGTGTTCGTGCTAAAGTAGATGCCAAAAAAGTCTAAAATTTTCATGCTAATCCGAGAATATTTATAAGAGTTAGAACGTGGGCAGACGGCCAAACAAACCGAAAGTATTCAGTTTGTTTGGCCACTTTCGGTTTGTTTGTACCAGTTTTCAACTTCGTTGGAAAGTGTTAAAAATGGGTTTTTCAAAATTTCCCAATTCTCTTTTAAATGCTCCCTCAAAAATTAAACCATTATTGATTTTGAACAAAAAGAGAAATCTTACAATCGACACTATACGAAATGTAAACATATAATAAATACTTCGCACTCCCAATTCTACGGAAAACATGTTTGAGGAGACTTCGGAATAATAAAATAATTTCTTCAAATAATACAAAACAAAATCACAAACGATTCTCCGCATACACCATATTATAACGTGGGGTTATTTGCAGCGTCCCTTTAAATGAACTGAAAATGCTACAGTCAATCAGGGTAACTTAGGACCAAGAGAGAGAGAAAAAAAGATCTGCTTTAACACTTGAGTTGATGGAATGAGTTGCAAAGAATTTGGTCTCAAAAATATAGACAGATGCACTAGTGTGTCTTTGGCAGCTCACCTAAAATAATTCGTGGAAGTTCCACCATGGCAGAATGGATCAAAATTTCGTAAAATTGAAGCAAAGTTACCCTGATTTACTATAACATAATTCATTTTCGATTCATTATAACTTAATTCATATTCAATTATATCGAAGTCATAAACATTTTTTAAGTATGATGGAAAGTTTTACATATTGAATTGGCTGTGGTAAGCAAATATTTCATTGGTTTTTTTCGATGTTTATTGACATTTAAAACTTACGCCAGATTCTTATTCCCTTACGAACAAATCAGACCAGGCGATCTTGAAATTAAGGAACTTAAAAGTTTAATACAAGTATCAGTAATGACATGGCAATTTAAATTAGAATACTTTCTTTTAATATAAACCTGATGAGAAATGCATAATTTTGAAATATTTTTACCATCCTTTACTTATATTTAAATTGTCATCAGACAGTTATAATTTTTTTAATTAACGACTAATGTATCAAACACATTAACACACTGTTTTGTTTCAATATTATGGGTAAGTCAGGGGACCATTCCCTTTACAAAACTACTAATTTCAGGTTAAATATTTGCAAGAAAATCAATTTTAAGACCAAAGAACTTTATTATGATAAATGAGGTTCAACAAAGGTTTTTTTTTCACTTAAATACTATCAATCGTTATAAAATCTTACAAGCTTATAAGTGCAAAAAAAGCAGCGATATGTAATATCTTTCAAACAATATAAAGAATGATAAAATTGTGTTTGCCATTTCTCAATGAGCTAATGGCCTAATATGATGATTTACTGTTTTAACAGGCAAAATTTTCACTGTTCTTTTTGTGCATTGTAATAAATGGAAAAAATTGTTTCTTTATTTCTGGAGTATGCTACAATTAGTTATCTGCAATTAACAAATTTTAGGAGCAAAGTGTAACACTTAGACAGTTTTTTTGCAGTTTATTTTTGTTTATCGCCCACAACAATTTTATATCCAGTATGAATTAACAGATCCTCGTTAAACAAATCTTTTGGAAGAATATCTTGACACATCTCTCTCACACTAAAGATTTGTCTTCAGAATGAATTAAAAGATGGTTGCTTAAAGTATACTTCCGAGTAAATTTCTTGTTGCATACCTCACATTCAAAAAGTTTCTCACCAGTATGAGTTAGCATATGCCTCTTTAAATCATTCTTTCGAGAGAATTTCTTGTTGCATACCTCACATACAAAAGGTTTCTCACCAGAATGAGTTAACATATGCCTGCTTAAATCTCCCACTTGGGAGAATTTCTTATTGCATACCTCACATTCAAAAGGTTTCTCAGCAGTATGAATTAATAGATGCCTCTTTAAATCATTCTTTCGAGAGAATTTCTTGTTGCATACCTCACATTCAAAAGGTTTCTCACCAGTATGAATTAACAGATGCCTGCTTAAATCTCCCATTTGTGAGAATTTCTTGTTGCATACTTCACATGCAAAATGTTTCTCACCAGTATGAGTTAACATATGCCTGCTTAAATGTCCCATTTGGGAGAATTTCTTATTGCATACCTCACATTCAAAAGGTTTCTCAGCAGTATGAGTTAGCATATGACTGCTTAAACTACTCTTTACAGAAAATTTCTTGTTACATACCTCACATACGAAAAGTTTCTCCCCAGTATGAAATAACAGATGCGTCTTTAAATCATTTTTTCGAGAAAATTTCTTGTTGCATACCTCACATGAGAAAGGTTTCTCACCAGTATGAGTTAACAGATGTCTAATTAAACTGCCCTTGGTAGAGAATTGCCTGTTGCATCTATCACATTCAAAAGATTTCTCACCACAATGAGTTAACAGATGAATGCTTAAACTACACTTATGACAGAATTTCCTGTTACATACCTCACATACAAAAGGTTTCACACCAGTATGACTTAACAAATGTTTGCTTAAAAGGCCCTTTTCAGAGAATTTTTTGCCGCATATATCACACACAAACGGTGTCTCACCAGTATGAGTATAGAGATGTCTACTTAAAGTGCCCTTTTGAGAGAATTTCTTGTTGCATACCTCACATTCAAAAGGTTTCTCGCCTGTATGAATCAACAGATGCTTCCTTAAAACACTCTTTTCAGAGAATTTCTTATTGCATATCTCACATCCAAAAGGTTTCTCACCAGTATGGATTAACAGATGCCTGCTTAAATAACTTTTTCGAGAGTATTTCTTCTTGCATACCTCACACGAAAAATACTGTTTTGGGATAAATTCTTGCATAACTCACATATGAAAGTTTTTCCTGGATGCGAGTTAGAAACTGTTTCTTTCTAAAAAATTTTACAAAAAAATTTGTTGTATTTTTTTAACACATTGAAGGTATTTTGTTTGATGTGATGTGTTAGGTTAATGGCTTTATTCATCTGCAATAAAATAATATTAGTTTTCACGTTTTATTAAAAAACAAACAAAAATACATAATCTTATCACGAAAATTTAAAAACGACGTAGATAATAAATAGTAATAAAATTTCTACCATAGTATTAAA
This sequence comes from Maratus speculifer, assembly GCA_964019185.1. Taxonomy (NCBI): domain Eukaryota; kingdom Metazoa; phylum Arthropoda; class Arachnida; order Araneae; family Salticidae; genus Maratus; species Maratus speculifer. The sequence continues at coordinate 360,147,662 of OZ025296.1, forward strand.
AACTGCAGTAGAATCCCAATTATGTCAAGTAAGCGGAGTCAAAAGTGTGTCAGATGCCTTTCCTAAAAGTATAAAGATTGAATTGCAAATAAAATAAATAGCAACATTTTAAAAATAAATAACTTTTTATAAATAAAATATAAAGAAAATTTAAGTATAAACCTTTATAGTTATTATCATCTGAAGAAACGATGATACATTTAGCAAAGAATAGAGAGAAAATAAAATTTTACTGTGGCTATGGAATTATAATACATAAATGTGATAGTAATTAATTTTTCGGATTTCAGAATTTTTTTTATCTAATGTGTTATCTTATTGCTAAAATTTGCCGTATCATTTAATACAACTTACATTCTAATTAAATCAATTTACAAGTAAGATTAACTTACAATGTAATCAGTGGCATTGCCAAGTGGATTCCATGGATATCACCCCCCCCCCCCCCTCAAACGGAGTATCCTGGTTTCTGAATCGTGCAATCAACAATACTCAAAACTACTAAATCGGAAGGACAAAGAACAAGAACCCATGAAAAATTTCACTTTAGACAAGTGTCTGTCTTAAATGGGTATAATTCACAATTTTTCCTTTTGCCAGGGCTATGAACTTTTCTGTTTTACACAAATTTTCAGCATAAACATGTTCCGTTTTAATTGTATCCTCTAAAACTATTATAAACCATTCACGCTTTAGTGTACCTTCGAAGAGTATAAGTATATTACAATGAATTATGTGAAGGTAACCTATCTTAAAAGGTAAAGAATATAAAATACTTAAATGAAATACATATTTGTTACTGAGAAAACACTCGTAAATTTGTTTGCAGATAGACTTATTAAAATTACTTGAGCATGCCACCGGCATCGTTAAGTTGTAAACTTAATTGATGACTTGAGTTGTACAGTTTCTTATTTGATGAGTTGAGTTATACAATTACTTATTCAGTTAACAGTTAGTAAGAATTAATTTATGTTTTGAATAAATGTAATGATCTAATATGAAAATTAATAATATAGGATATTACAATACCTCCTTTTAAAAGGCAATTAAAGTCACTATTATAAAATTAAAAGTCACTAAAGATCAAGTCTATTCGACTTTTTTCTAATTCGAGTAGGTTAACGTCTGGTTTGGATATCTGCAACATGTATATTGTCATTTAGGTTTTGTGTGGGAATATTTTCAGATGGTGGAACATCAGAATTAGGAGCACTGTTATCATCTTGCACTTCTGTATCTGGGTCGGTAATAGATGTTGTTAGATTGTCACTTTGAGATGGCACATGAAAATTATCAGAAATAAAAACATATTGATGTTCAGAAATTGGCAGGCTAGCAGGACGGATCTGGTCAATATGTGCAAGGTGTTTCTTGTTTTTTATTTCCACCATCCAAGTCTTGGAACCTTTAGGCATAATTAGTTTGCCTCTTAGCCACTTGTTCAAAGGATCTCTGTGCGATTTTACCCAAACGTCTAGACCGCAGGATAAACTCTTGTTATTGGTGTGAGATCTGTCAAAAAAAATGTTTTTGGCATCTTTCTTTTTTTTCGATATGCTTTACTGTTGATGGATGCAGTAAATCCAAGACTGTTCTAATTGACTTCTAAGGAGATAAGCCAGTTGGAGATAAGCCAGTTGTGGAATGAGGTGATCTGTAACTGAGCAAAAATCTGCTCACCTTGGCGTTTACTGTGCTATTGTCAGTAGAGTCCAACTCCATCTTACTAAACAAATGCTTAAAAGTCTGTATAGTGCGTTCAGCCTGACTGTTTTACTGGGGATGGTATTTTCAAACGAAAGTCTGTAGGACACCCAAACAATTTTTAAAAACTTTGAATTCTTCGGAAATGAACTATGGTCCACCGTCAGAAACCACCTCTAGCGGTAATAATTATCTTGCAAACAGTTGTTGCAATACAGCATTTGTACTTGCTGCAGAAGTCGAAGACATCTTTGCTATATCTAACAATTTTGAATAACTGTCTACAACTATCAAGTAATCAATTAGATCCTTCTTGGCAAAATCTAAGTGAATGCGATCCCATGGTGCCTTGGGCCATACCCTTGATTGCATTGGAGTGATTGGAGGAGATCTGGCTACAAGCTGACAAAATTTAGAATTAGCAGACATGTTTTCAATGTTTTAGTCTAAATTGGGCCACCAGAAATGACTTTTAGCAACTGCTTTCATTTTTCTAATTCCAGGATGTGTATCATGAAGCAATTCAAGCAAGTGTTTCCTATATACATTAGGAATTAACACTCTCTTGCCCCATAAAAAACAATTTTTGTCAACAGATAGTTCTTCTTTTCTGTAAAAAAATGGTTTGGAATCATGATTACCATTTTTGTACGGAAAGCCATTATGACCATATTTAATTATAGTTCCCAAAATTTTGTCAGTTGTAAAAGCACTGGCTATGTCATCTGAAGTTAAAGGCAAGTCTGACAGGTGGGAAATCTTGTAAATATCAGAAGAGTACAAGTTTCTATCCACATTTTCGTTTGGCAATCTGGATAGAGAATCAACATTCTATGTGCAGAACTTTTCTTATATTTAAAAGTGTAATTATGCGAAGACAAGAGCAATGCCCATCTTTGCGAGCTGCAGCCATGGTTGGTATTGCCTTACTAGGAGAAAAGATGGGAACTAGAGTTTGATGATCAGTGTATTGCACGAAATTTCTTCCAAAGAGATACTGGTGAAAATTTTTGCAGGTGCTTTTGTTCAGTTTGGGAATAGTTGATTTCAGCCTCTGATAATGTACGAGATGCATATGCGACAGGTTTTTTTTCACCATTTACAATGTGAGAAAAAACAGCACCTAAACCAACAGGCGAAGCATCACAAGATACTTGTAAGGAAAGATTGTCATTCTAATGAGTCAAGACTGCATCAGATGTTAAAAATTCTTTACACTTCTCATTCTGACCATCTCCAAGGTACATTTTTGTGTAGAAGATTGTATAAAGGAGACAAGATAGTGGATGATTTTTTTATGAATTTGAAGTAATAGTTTAGCAAACCTTGAAATGATTTAAGCTGAATCACATTTTCTGGGGCTTTGATCTTTCTAATTGCTTCTAGTTCTTCTTGGGTGGGGTGAATACCACTTTCATCATTCACATGCCCCAGATATTCAACACTGTTTACAAAAAATTGATACTTGTTCGCATTTAATTTTGCATTATATTTTAGCAAAAGAGACATTACAGTCTCTAATGTGGCAAAATGTTCTGCTTCAGTAGCCGATGAGATGAGAATGTCATCTTGGAAACAGATAACTCCAGAAATACCCTGTAATATCTGCTCAATGATTGACTGAAAAATAGCAGCAGCTTCGATATGCCATACATGAATCTGCTAGGACGAAGCAAACCCATTAACGTATTAAGTGTTAACAGCTCTTGAGAATCAGAACCCAATTCAATTTGTTGGTATGCTTGTGACATATTAAGTTTATTAAAATATCTGCCTCCTCTCAAAGTAGCAAAAAGATCTTGCTGAGTAGGAAGCGGATATTGATTAGGGTCAAGGAGCTTATTTACTAATTGCCTTGAAATTACCACACAATCTCACAGCATTATTTTTCTTGGGCACGACAACAACAGGTGCTGCCATTTAGAATGCTCCACAAATTGCCATATATTATTATCAACTAATTTTTTAACTTCATCAGAAACAGCTTTTTTAAGGCATACGGAACAGGTCTAACTTTGCAAAACACTGGTTGACAATTTTCTTTCATTTTAAGAACTGCTTTAAAATGTTTAATTGGTTGATTACTTACCTTGAAAACATCTGCATACTTTTTCTTAAGTGCTTCAACACTGTTTACACCCTGTGAGGATACTGAAAATATTTCATTCCAATTTAATTTGAACACAGACAACCAATCTTTCCCGAAAATAGCAGGTCGATCACCTTTCACAATAATCAATGGTAAAGTATGACGTTGATTGTTGCACTTTACTTTAACAAGAACTTCACCAACAATCGGAATTTCTTTTTCATTATAATTCCTCAATCTAGTTGACGATGGCACAATTTTAGTTTTCGGTAAATTGTTTCGAATCCAGATTTCTAACACAATAGAAACATCAGCAGCAGTGTCAAGTTCCATATCCAATTGTTTATCATTTGCCATTACTGAAACAAGGTACTTTTTCTTATCTGTAATTTGATTGATAGCTTGTACTCCATACAGGGTAGTTTCTGTTTCAGATTTAACAAGTTCAACTTTTTTAGTAGAGGAATTTTTGTTCTTACTCATGCATACAGGCGATATATGGCCATTTTTTTCGAATGAATGGCAGTTGGCACTTCTATATTTGCACTTAGCAGGATCGTGAGCAGCACTACATCGAAAACACTTAGAAAACTTCTTACTTGAAGTTGCAGAATTATTAGATGCCTGAAAATTTTTCTTCTTGTTACTGGAACTTTGACGAACCTTGTTTATTACAGGTGTTAGAGTTCCTTTCATGTTCGCCGCATCATTTTCGGCAATTTCAATGGCAACAGCTGTGTTCACAGCGTCAATTGGTTTTAGATCTTTCTTCGCTAAAAGTCTTTTCTGAATGTTTTCACTGGATAAGCCACAAAGAAAACGATCACGAAGAGCTTCATCAAGGAAAGCTCAGGGTCACATATTGACGGTTATCGTCTTAGTTCAACTAAATATTGCGACACAGTTTCACCAGATGTTTGATTTCGTCGATGGAAGCGGAATCTTTCGGCTATGATGATTGGAGCAGGTTTAAAATGTTGTTGCAATATCGTCTTCACTTCATCAAACGTGCACTCACTAGGTTTTTTCGGCAGAAATAGGTTTTGAAGTAATTTATAAGTGTTGGATCCAACTGCCGATATGAAAACAGATACTTTCTTGGTTTCTTTGACATCATTCGCAAGAAAAGAATGTTCAAGCTGTTCAACGTATAAGTTGCAACCATCTAACTCAATGTCAAATGAGTGCAATGTGCCGATTAGGCCTAACTTACTCATGGTGATATAGAGTAGAAAATAGCAATTACTGCGATTTAAAGGTTAAAAAGAAGTTCGTGGGAACGGACTCGTCGCCAATATAATATACTTAAATAAAATACATACTTCTTACAGAGAAAATACTCTCAAATTAGTTTTAAGGTAAACTTTATTGAATTGCTACCGCGTGCAAGCGGCGTCGTTAAGTTGTAAACTTGCTTACATACTGATTTGAGTTGTACAGTTACTTATTTAAAGAGTTGAGTTATATATTTACTTATACAGTTAACAGTTAGTAATAGTTAATTAATGTTTTGAATAAATGAAATGATATAATATGAAAATTAATAATATAGGATATTACAATCATCACGAAAACTTGGAAATGAAACAACAAAATACTTATGAGCCTGAAATTTTCCTGAAATAGTTTTGGATCTGTGAGTGATCTTATGATAACACCGATACAAACAACAGATTAGTAACCATAAAAATTTGATTCCAAATTTGTTTTATGTTACTTCTAAAAGGATTAATGAAATTTTACAAAATGCTAGATACTGTTTTAGTAATAACTGCTTTCATTTGATAAAATACTTGTATTGCTTTAAAAGCATTAAATACAAACAAAAATATTTCTTACTACGATACATAGACATTTTTCTTTGTTTACTTTATTTTACAGTTAAATAATTATTTTAAAACGGCATTTATATGTAGAGAATAAGCAATTATTAACTATTTTGATAATTCAGCATTACATTAATAAAATACATTATAGTCCATTGTGCCCCATGTTGAAGTTTTATACATTCTCATAAAATTATTATTTAAAACTTCCTTTTTAGCACATTAACTTTAATATTAAATAAAAACGAGTATCTTACCTTTATAAAAAAAAGGATGTTTTTATTTTTTTATCTATAAGATTTAATAAATAAAAAAGAAAAATACAATGATTAAAAATTTTATTTTTAGAATCTCAAAACAACCAATCAGTATCAAAAGAATCATTCTGAGGTAATGATGAGTTTTAAAGGCTATAAATAATCAATTCATTGCAGTAATCAATTAGATTAAAAGAAAAACATTAAAAATTTATCATTAAATATATATAAAGGGTGGTCAACTGTGTACTTAGGTCCGCTGTAGCCCATTCTCCCTACATGTAACATAAAATGAGGCAAAACTTGTAAAAAATTAATATACCTCTAATGGAATGCTACCTGGAAATAGTTCATAATCCCATCTAAAAGAATACCATACAATTACACATGTTGACACAAAAACCTGTTTATAATAAAAATGTTCAGTATCCTTTGTGATTTCATCTTGACAGGTTTTACTGTGTGTATATATACAGGGTGTCCACTCTCAACGGTGGCCAATAGCTAATTTCTAAACCGTTAGTGATAGACATGTAGTTCCAACTGAAAAAATGCTTTAAAAAAGGTAAAGAATTTTTTTCATGCGATTTAGATCAAAATAAAATTTTATTAAAAAATTACGAAAATTAACTTTTATACGGTCCCCCGATACTATAAGTGATATATTTAGTAAATTTTTATCACTACTCTAACAAGTAATACAAAAAAAGTCCCATTCCTCTGCGTTTAAAACTGACCGAGTAATAGCTGTTTAAAGTTTAAGCATCTTTTTTGCTGCAAATTAGGGGTCAGTCTAAAATTTACTGGAAATAAAAATAAACACAAGATATAAAATTTAACGTTAAACATTGAGAGTAAAATAATTTTCACAATATATTTTTTTTAATTTATGTTGATGATACATATTAAAGCAAAATTTGTACTAAAATTATAAGTAAAAAACACAGAAGGTTTGTTAATTTAAATTACGAAAAGCAACAGTTACAAATCGTTACAAAATAACATATATTTAAAATTCTATTAGATTACTTAACATAACAGAATTTGGTGTAGTCCTATAAATAAATAAATGGTACACACCTAAAATTGTATTAGTATTACATTGTCATTGGATATAAATAAGTGTGCAAATTGAACCTCGATCGGATATTTGGAAGAAATTTTGAGCTAGGGAAACATACATACGAACGTTTTAAGCAAAATAAAAGCTTATCAAAATAACACATCTTTTAAAATAAAATCGCGATTTCCTAAAATTTCATTTTCAAGATAAAGAGAATTTAAAAATAAACGTCTTCAATTATTTTAACCAATCCAGAAGTTAATTAATAAAAATTAACAGTACCGTAAACCTTATACAGTAATAGCACCCTCAATTAAATTGTTTTAAAAATATTTCTTCATCTCATTTAGAACCTTTTTGTAACTGGAACTATACGTCTGAGGCAAATGGTTTAGGAATTACCTATTGGACAATGTTGGAAATAGACGCCCTTTATAATACTTTAAGCACTTAGAGTACGTTCCCTTAAAGCTCAATCCAATTCATCCGTATTCAGCTACAGAAAAGTGGTTTAAGTCATGAAATTTAAAACTTCATAACTCGGTCAATTTTAATGTTAGATGAATGGGGCCTTTTTTCTCTTATTAGTGAGAAAAATTTACTAAATATGACTTATAGGACAGGGGGAACGTAAAAAAAGTTAATTTTCGTAATTTTTAATACAATTTTATTTGGATCTAAATCGCTCGAAAGAAAATTCTTTAGCTTTTTTAAAGCATTTTTGCAATTGGAACTACATGTCTATGACTAACGATTTAGAAATTAGCCATTGGCCACCATTCAGAGTGAACACCTTGTATACATATTACATATACCACACAAGTTACACACTTGTATACAAGTTACATTATACCATATATATGTAAAGTGAATTAAAATTTTGAATTCCTTTGAAAAAGAAATCCTGGCTACACTACTGAAAATAACAATATTTTAATCATTTATTTGCTTTTTTTAGTATGTTTAAAGCTCCTTATAGTAGTCAATTCTAAGTATAAAATTATGCATTTTTGTTAGGGATACAACTATAATTCGTGTAATATGTATTTTGTTTTTAATAATGATGGGGGGAAAGAGGTTAAGATGAAATTAAAAGAAAATGGCACCATGGAAGAATCTTATTCTTCCTTAATAAACTGCTATACTTTTTAAATTTACAAGAGAGTTTTTTTACATAAAACTAAATTGTAAGAACTGGATACAGTAGATTCCCTCTAATCAGCACAGCTGAGAACTAGAGATTGGGCAGATTTCTGGTCATTGCTTTGATTACATTTTTAAACGGCATTTTGAATGTAATTCATAATGCAATCAAAACTATGATGATTGGTTACAATATAATATAATATTAAAATACATAATAAACTAAAATAATAAAAATTTAGATAATTTTAAAATTATGAAAATATTAAATGCAAAAGTTGAGTTATCTATATATGATTAAATATTCCTTCTAAAGATGAAACGTATTTTTCCTAAATTGTTTAATGAACCCTACCCCATAACCGATTCACATCAAAATAATAAAATAAGGAAGGGTTTTTTTTTTGGTTTTTCCAGACTTTATTACCAAAATAGCTTGATTAATTAATAAATAAATATATTTTGTAATATGATTGTGATTACCAGTGATGTAGACAATAACTTGAATTTTTTCGGGAAATAATTTATTCTTCTTCCATGAAAAAACATAAATTCAATAACACTAACAAAAGCTATAAATTAAAATACACATGATGAAATTGGTATAAAGCTAAAAGAGTCAAATTTTGTCCGTATATCTGAGCTGAATGTTTCATTGCTTACATCTGTAAATTATGTGTGGACTTTTGAGTTTTGGATTTTAGGGAGTCTACTGTATTTAACGTAGAAAACTTAATTAATAGTTTATTTCCATTTGAAGATATTTTTAAAAAATTATTATTAATAAATTATATCATAATTTCGAAGTGAAAGTAATATAAATATAATTCAATGCATTTGAATACATATATGTATGACGTATACTCGCATTTAATCAAATTTAGTATTAATTCCATTTATACTTTCTTTTTAAATATAAATTTAAAGCATATTTAGAAACATAAATTACTGAAAATACATTTTTAATTTTAATATAACATTCTACAAAAACATAGGTACATGCAACTATTTTACTTTTTAATATATGATATTCTTAAATGTCGTTAATTATTTTTTCTGATATTTTTGCATGAAACCAAACTATTATAACTACCATAAAATACCGTTAATCCTCCCCCCCCCCACAAACGTGACGAAAAAGCATAAAATAATGGACCACAAGCATATCTGACGTCAAAGAACGTCACGATGGGGTATAGCTAATCAGCTTCTCGATTTATCCCACCAGCGTTCACCAAAAGCCAATCAAATATCTCATCGCTTGTGGAAACATTACAAACTCCGCCCAGTGCTAGTGGTCAATTAGACGGGGCGCTTACACAGGATTTTTCCGCGATCGTTTCACAAAAGTTGCACGGATAAATCATGATAAAATGAATGAATCGTGAATCTTTGAATGAATCATGAATTTTAATACTTGAAAAAATTGCGTTTTTTTAAACGTGAATTCTGTCGAAAAAAATGCAGAAAAAAAAACAAATTTGTAAAAAAAAACGCATGAAATCAATTGAAAAATCTCGAAAAAACGCACATTTCATCAAAGATTCATGATTCATTCATTTCATCATGATTCATACATTTTCAAGCGATCCGTTTTCAGCGATTTTTTTTTAGATTGAGGGCGCTTTCTCGGGACTTTTTGAAAATTTCAAATCTTTTATAAAGTGGGGAGGCGGCGTTTGATCGGGAAGGGCGGATTAACAGGATTTTACGAAATTACAGGAGTGTAACCTATGGTAGAATTCCATATGCTATTCCGCATTTTTTATTATTGAAGCTACTAGTGATAAATAAAAACTTTGTGTACATATTTGCATTATAACATATTTTTTTCAAATTTATAATTTTCTGACTTTTTTTTTCAGAGATATTTTTTATAGATGTAATATAATATTATATCTAAACATTTGTAATATAATTTTATGTTTTAATTTTGCATGCATAATAAACATATTAAATATGAAACACATAAAACAATAAGAAAATATAAATATATACAGTACCGTAAAATCCCGTTAATCAGCCCTTCCCGATCAAACGCCACCTCCCCACTTTATAAAAAATTTGAAATTTTCAAAAAATCTCAAGAAAGCGCCCTCCCTACCGATTCTCAAAGGCGATTGAGAGTGGGATGAAACATTATGAAATGAACGAATAATGAATCTTTGATGAAATGTGCGTTTTATCAAGATTTTTTAAATTGATTTCATGCTTGTTTTGGCTTTTTTTAAAGTTCTCCTTTTTTCTGCGTTTTTTCGAGTTAAAAAAAAACAAATTTTTTCAAGTATCAAAATTCATGATTCATTCAACGATTCATTCATTTCATCATGATTCATTCCTGTAAATTTTGTTGAACAATCTCGAAAAAATCCCATGTAAGCGCCCCCCTTTAAGTATAGTACGATTTTTCGTCACGTTTGGGGGGGGGCGGATTAACGGTATATTCATTTATATGTGTGTATAAAATATGCATATATAGAGTAAGTTATATCAACAAATGGGGAATAAGTATATAATAAGAGTTTTAAATAAAAACCAGTCAGATGAAATCTTTTGTTGTTATCTGTACTTAAAATGCTAAAATCACAGTTTCATGCAATGACCCGTTTGAAAGTAAAATTAAAGAATCTGTCGAAATCATTGCATGAGAAAATAAACTTTGTAATAATAATTTATCCCATAATATACCGAAAATATGGCATTTGCAGTATTTTAAAGTATAGACTTTTAGATATATTTTTAAAATAAGACAATTCTGAATGTTTTGATTAATTCAAGATTATTTTTACACGCTTCACTGTAACAATTTAAAATATTTTTTAGAACACCTAAAAGAAGTATATAATTACCTTTTTCATGAAATTTTAACGTAATTTTATCAGTGTTTTAAGAGCTCAGGTTACAGCCTTAGAATTTTAATTTTTCTTGCATTGTATATAAAAACAAATTATTTCTTATCAAATATAATTATTAGAATATGATGAAAAGTGTTGTTTTCAATATTTTTATTACTTTTAACTAATTAGTTTTGGCTCTTTTTTTGGTTTAGTAGAACAACTTTTTTTTCTTTTTTTTTTATAATTATGTGGTAACTTTCATTATTTCAATGAAACTTTAACATTTTATAAGGATGGCCAGATATAAATTTATTGAAAATAAGTTTTAGTTAGTGTCCCTTTAGTTTGTTTGTAGGATTTAGTTTATTCATTTGACTTTTGTAGTAAGAAAAATTCTTAGTAAATTAATTTCTTATTTAATAAAATTAATATTAAAATCTTCAGAATATTGATGAAAAAATATGCTTGCTCTTTTCATAACACAATTTTTTTTTTAAATGCAGTTTAAATTATGCTCTCACTAACAACAATTCGCTGAACATCAGACTATTAAGGACCCTAAATATAATGCAGTTACACTAGAATATTTGAAAATAATTCAATTAAACATGCATGTCTATTGATGCATGTAATTATATTCAGATTTTGAGAAAAATATTAGTTTTTTTGGTACTGCTTGATTATCCCGCCGACCAATTTCGCCAAATAGCCAAACTAATATTTAAATTATACATATTGACATAACTTTTATTTTGAATAACGAAAACACAAATAATTAGTATAATAGTAATAACAATAAAAATCATTTAGTAACTTTTCAAACACGCATATCATACTTAATGTTATTGAATATGACATTCATGGTTATCCATTATTGGCATTTAATTTTATAATTTGGCGATCATTTTTTGATCAAAAGGATAACTAAGTAGTACCTTTTTATAAAAGAGAGAGAGGTATAGCCACTCCTGTCATCACGGGCGTAACTAGGTAATTTTTCTAGGGGGGGCGAGGTCCCAAGGTGGTTTTCTTCTAACCTTGGATTTCCTTAAGTAAATGCGTGTTAGGTTCCCTTAGAAAGACCCCCAATGAGGGCACTCCCCCCCTTAGGATCTATACCCTTCTTGTTAATGATTGACCTTCATAAACACAACCAACCAAGCAATAAAAATGCACATTTTTGTTAAAGCTAATAATACTCAACAAAAAACTTATCTCTTGATACATTCCTAAAAACGTACACTCAAAGAAACTTCTCAGACTTCTTTTATCTCATGCATATTTTTTTACACTTCTATCTCATACATGCTACACACCAAGTTTTTTGTCAATAAATGTTTAGAACGGGGGAGGGAGAAAAAAAATCATAATTAAATCTAATCAATTTTTAACAAGTCCAAAAACGAGAAAATATTTAACTTATTGCAAATATTCAAATTAAACTTAGACAGAACAATTAGATAATTCAGTAAGCTTTTTTTTTTTTTTTCAACAGCTATCGTGCTTCTCACTTTCCCTTCGCCCCGAAAATGGAATAAAATTTGTTTTCACAATGCCTCCTTCAAACCAATTTTTCTCCAATATTTTTTTCCAATATTTATTAAATTAAATTTCATTATGAAATAACTATTACATAACGTATACATAGAAAATTTTGTCGAATAATTGTCAAATTCTTTTCTTAAATTACAAAAAAATAGAGAAATGCGAATATTCCTATTTTCAAATGGAATTTAACGTCTTATCAAAAATGTATAGTAAGGCTGGATTCAGACTACAATACTCTTCCTTTCAACTGGAAAAAGCGGGGATGTCTTTTGTATTGGATACATTTGCGGTTTCTTCATAACAGAAACGAGAGAAGCAAACAAAAGAGTCAGGAGATAAGGAATCCACCCTACTTGACGGAAACGTTTTCGTTTAGCCGGACAATCGTGTCTTTCCTTCAAAACTCATTAAGATCAACAACACCGCGTCGCTACATCAAACGACCCAACACCGAAATTCAAGAAGTGGTCAAATGTGTTTGGGCCTTGAAGTTCCAGTTTTGTTCAGTTCTATCCATATCACTACCACAGCATAGAGATCTGCATGGGCCGGCATTTCCACGCTTAGGACTGGCCCGGGTCATTCGTATTTTCACAGTTATAGGTTGGACTGCTACAGAAATCAGTGAAAGACTGTCCAGTCCGATTTAATTTCTACGAAAAAAAATCAGATTTTACTTAACATACAATTAAGATTACTTTAAAGTATACTGCAAGCATATTTATGCGGTAAATTAACAGTACATTTTATAATTACAACGTGTTCGCAAAACAGAAAATATACAATAGCAACATTAACGATTAGTTAGATTCTTAGAGGTTTCTACATTCAAATAAGAATAGATCAAAAAATTAATGTAGTTTAGAATAAAAAGAAAAAAAAGGAGGGTTAAAAATATCATAATTTTTGAATCTGTATATTAAAAAGTAGATATTTAAGAAAATTTCTAGGTCATTTGCCAGAGCTTTTGTCAAATCCAAAAGAGCTATTTTCTGACACATTTCTGAATTTATTTCTTTTCGGAACCGTCTAAGATTATCGAATGGCGTTATAAATTGTTTGATAAAGGCAATATATCTTTGAAAAAATACTTTTAAAGAAAGAGTTTTGAATCGCATTTCCGGAGGCGACATCACGGGAAAGAAGAAAAACCTAAAGCCGCATTAAGCATACCTTATATATCAACAAGTAATTTATAGAAAATGGAAAACGCTACTCAATTTCGAATTCCTTTAGTAGTCAGGCTTGTCAGTTTTAAGCCTTTAAAGTTAAATGTTAGTCAGAAAAGTTTTGCGTTGTTCAGCAGTAAAATATGAGAACCATCTTAAGGTATTCGTATATTTCCAAAGATTGCCTTAACAAAAGTTCATTATCGCTGTTAATATTTTTGTAAAACATGTAAGGCCCTACATATCTGAAAACATTTCTGTACATTTCCGGCTCGGCTCGACTATGTGCGGAAAAAATGGCAGGCACGAGTCTGCAGAAAAAAAAAATAAATAAAAATAAACAGACACCATGTCCGATGCTCGATGTCTGTCTGTATGGTGGACATGTTATATTTCTGTATTGATGCTGTCAAACAAGCATCGGCTCCTGGCGCACATTTGTAGTTATTCTCGCGAAAGACATATTCGTAGGCCCGCTTATACATATATATTTTTTTCGGATATATATATATATCGGATCGGGCCGGCCTGTTTAAAAATTCAGCTTCACTTCATCGATTACGGAATCGTGTAGATCCCCATGACAGCGTCCCCTTCCAAGGGAATCGCCTCAATTTCAATAGGTACTTTAAATATATTAGAGGATTCAAATACAACTCACACCTATTTGATCTTATAATAATATCATGCAGATGTTGATAGAACCCAACCCAATCCTCTCGGGGTACTGAATATAAAGTGTAACTAGGGTTAACCATTATATATATATATATATATATATATATATATATATATATATATATATATATATATATATTAGATAGCCTTCTAACAACAACGAAAAGTATTTTTATTTGAAATGTATAAACTTTATATCCAGATAATGTTTGGAAATTTATTAAAAGTAATATTTTCATATGAGTTATTAGCCGAATATTTCATGATTTAGAGCAATCCTTTTAAATTCTGATCATTTCAGTTGTTTAAGAGCATAGTTCGATTATATATTTGTTAAATTTATGTTTATATTATTTTTTGATGAAGTTTTTAATCCGTTAAGAGATCTGTTAGGCTTATTGTGTTTCTGTAATGCTGAATTCCCATCGAAATTTTTGAAAAAAAAATGTTTCAAAATAAAAAAAGGACAATTTTTAAATTTTTTTCACCAAAGTTATAGAATTAAAATTTAATTAAAAAAATTCTGGCGCACATCTTAATTAAAATTAGATGCGATATAATATATTCCCCTGCCCCTCAAGGGGTTAATTTTAAAGCAAGCGATTTATTTTCCCCAATTGTGTGCAGCCGGTAGCGATATGGATGTAAAAAATAATCATGCTTGAAAATTTTTGTTAAAACCATAAAAAATGAGTCAATTTCAATTGCGATACAGTTTTAAAATAAATTTAATTTCTAAATACTAATTTTTTTCTCTCATTCAATGGTGTAAAAATGAAAAATATGCAGTTTTTAGAAGTTAAAAAAATTACAATATAATCCTAATTTAGGTATGGCTGCTGCCACTATGCACAACCATGTTCGTACTTTGTAATACAGGTAGATAATAAGCCGGGAGGCGGCAGCAACACAATCACCTTATCGAGTTCATAGCTGAAATTCTAATAATAGTTAAAACCGATTCACATATTAAAACACATTCAGTCTGCCAAGACATATCTTGGTGGAAAGCACCCGAAAACCCAATTTTAGCACTTTACTCGTACGTTTACCATTGTGTTTTCCTGTACCCAAAGGTATGAAAGAAATAGAAGATTGTAAGCAAGAAAAGACAATAGTAAAAGTACGAGTGAAGTGCGAAAATTGGGTTTTCGGGTGTTCTCCACCAAGATATGACTTGGCAGACCGAATGCGTTTTAATATGTGAGTTGGTTTTAACTAATTCCAGAGTTTTAGTCGTGAACTCGATGAAGTGACAGTCTGAGCTGCCACCCCCCGGTCTATAAAATAAAATATCGAAAAATAAAGTGCAAAAAATCTAAAAGTGGTATCTTTATCTTTTGGTAACTATAAAAAATAATAACTAAAAAAAACGTAGATAGCAGTTTGTTTTGCAACTATCTGTAATACAATAAAACCAAGTTTCGCTCAGTTGGTGTGTGATGACTAGTGAAATCTATGCCACTTACGAGGCAAAACATTTTTTGTGACACTAGACTAAAGTGTCTCCTGATGCGCCTGAGATTCCACATTTTAAAATTCTGATAATTACTTGAGTTATTATTAACAGTTACAATTCATTCTCTTTAAAATCTGATCTGAGTCCTTGCGAGAATAAAAAACTGTAGCGCATACACTGAAGGCTTTTTTTTTTTTGCTTGGATTGAAAATGAAGAACAGAAAAAGAAATTTTTGGAAGTAATTTGTCATTATTTTTTAATTAACAGCACCCAAACCACTTAAAAAGTTAAAAACGGAAGCCATGTTGTGAAAGAATGTTTTCTTTTGTCTCAAATGCATCAGTAAATTAAAAAAAAAAAAAAAAAACATTGCAGTTAACCTGTTGAAAAAATATCCAAAAAGAGCAGTATTTTTTAAATTTTTTTTTCTCTCTTATAATTTTTTTCTCCCCCCCCCCCCCGAAAGCAATTCTAAAGGTACCGACAAAGCAAAAATATGTTCCTTAAAAAACTTAAACCTTCTTCTAATCGATGGTGTAAACAGTTTTAAAAAATATTTAATTTTAATTTACTTTCAAATACATCGCCGAAATACATCGAAATACAAATTTCAAATACATCGCCATAAGATGTTCCCTATTTAACTGGCTCAAAGCTACTCTATTTGATAATAGTAACTCCAAGAAGAGGAGGGGGTAAGTTATAGGGATCATGACCCCCCCCCTTACCCCAAAACAAAGAACATTATTATTTTTTTTTTAATGAAATATATAGTAAATGTTTCAAAGTCTATTTTCTCAACAACGAGATACTTTCCGATTCTTTAAATCTCTACTTATATCCAAAGTACCTAATTTCTGTCATATCCATAAATTCATTTATTTTTAAATATTATATGCAAAACACTTGCAAATGCAATTAGACAAAATAAATATGATTGATTCACGTTTTCCATTTTTCGATAAAGGCAAAGCCTTTTTCAGGAAATTTCATTAAAATTTGGAGTTTAAAGTTGATTTCTAGGCTTCGACAGCCAATTTCCCCTTATGACGACATTTTTGTAACTGTCAAGTCCTAAAAATTGGTTTAAAATGAGCATTTTCTGGAATAATTCTATGTCTTTATAAGAAAATGTGAAATTCTTAAATTTTTTGGTAATGCCATCGTTTTGTTTTTATGAATGTACATACCTTTCCCAATATATTTGAAAAGTAGCCACGTTGGATGTGGAAAACAACCTCCAATGTAAGAATTACTTATTAAGAGATGTGACCTCTTCCCCCAATAAAAGAGCCATGAGCTCCCACACACGTATTGCAAAACAATAAAAGTGTTATGTGCGCTACGGCTACTGCAATTTATCTCCCTTTTTTTCTTGAACATTATCTGTTCTTTCATACATAACACGGGTGATAGTTCTATTCACAAATAATTTACAGAGAAAGCACAAAACCATCCCAAAGCGGTGTAGTTAGATTATTATCTTTTGAGACGAGAGGGGACCTGATTTCTAAACGTAGTTTCCAAGAATTTAAGCGTAGGGGTTCGGAAAAGATCACACAGAAAGGCTTTCGTTAATTCCAAGGACAATCTATACAAAAGAACAGCAGTTGCCTCATCGGAGAACGTACAATAAAGTATCTTTTTCCTTTTTTCACGCTTCAGTCATGTAAATATTGAGAATTCCGTAGTTCCAGGCCAGAATCCCTCTTATATCTGACATGTTTTTTGCTGTTTATTACTTATGCAACTTTGAGTCTGTGCCCCCCCCTCCCCCCACACACACACTTAAATACTGGTATGGAAAACTAAATGTTGAGTTTTATTCGTAATTTTATTTATCATCTATAACACTACTGCACTTTGAAACAATCTTTCAAGAAATAGTCGTCTTTTCACTGTAAAACTTTCCTAGGGGGTCACGTTAAAATTCTAGGGGAGTCCAGGACCCCCCCTTCTTACGCCCATGCCTGTCATTAACGTAAATGAACTTATTTTGGAAAAAGATCTTTCTTGTCTCATATTAAGGAAATTATTGCATAGAAAGAGATGAAAATTTGTAGTTTTATAGGGAAATATTTGAAGTTTAAACTGAAACAGAAAGTGTTTGGGGGAATTATTTTAAGCACGATTTATGTTGAAGGTATAAATAATTTTATAAAATCAAAAACTATTCATATCAATTTAAATATGACTGTTTTTTTGAAAGTTTTTTTGTCAATTTTTATTCATAACATTTCATTAGAGATTTATTATTTTTTTATTTCACATTTAAAAAAAAATGCATTTTTTTACTTATTGTTGTCAAATTTAAAACAGCAACTCAAATCCGCAACCCTAAAATCCACACATTATCACAAATATTAAAAATGA
The DNA here is from genome assembly GCA_964019185.1 of Maratus speculifer. NCBI lineage: Eukaryota > Metazoa > Arthropoda > Arachnida > Araneae > Salticidae > Maratus > Maratus speculifer. The sequence continues at coordinate 360,165,812 of OZ025296.1, forward strand.
AACTTTGAGTATAGATACAAGGACAAAATTACAGAACTTTATTAAATTTAAATTGCTCCATATTTTTTTTTTCTAACTTTCGATAATATTATTCAAATCATGTTTGTTTTTAACAATTTAATCATTTTACAAAATAGTAATAATTTTTACATATTATTTAAATTAAAGAAATAATGTCTAATTTTTTGAACAGTACTTATTTTCCATTCATGAATCTTACTTTATTTCTTCAAAATCAAATTTTATATTATCTGTTTTCATTATTACTTTGCCTTTTGGATGTTATGACTTTCTTTAACTTGAAATTTTTTTTTTTTTTTTTTTTTTGGGTTCAATTTCCAATGCATTTTTTATATATGTTATTATTGCGTTTAACACTTTTTTTTTAATCATTCTTTTCTTTCTAAACTACATTTAGAAACAAAATGTAAAATAAATTGTTTTACATGTTAAAAGTACAGTTCCTAGTATTATAAATATATTTTTTCATCATTTTATAATAAAATATAACTAATTAAAAATATACCAAAGTTAATACCAGAAATCGAAAATTTGTCCATCATACAATTGTTTAGGCTAACTCTAACCATACCCCCAAATTATCCCATCTCAGATAACAAGTGATTATAAATAGAATTCTAAAATTTATTCCTTCTTTTTATATAGATCAGTTCTTTAGATGATCTAGAACAAGTCTAAACTAAAATTAACAGATTTTACCAGTTAATAATCATTAACATTTTAGAATACTTTTATCATAAAATACAGAAATTTTAGTAGAAGAGTAAGCAAATGAAACGTATCTTATCATTAGCTTTTTTTAGTAAAGAGTTCATTAAATTCTGAAAACATTCTTTCATTTTATTGCTATATGTCATTACATCTAAAAAATGTGCCGTCTATTTGCAGAGAATTTTCATATCGTCCAAGTTCACATAAAAGCAAAGATACGCTGACGCCATGAATGAATCACGTTGGCTTATTTTGAATGAGAAATGAATCATATAAACAAATCAGCTTGACTTTTTACTTTCTCACATCTACCAATATTACTTGTTTCAAGAATTAAGAAAAGTATCCCCTTCAATCAAAATAATAAAACAAAACGATTATTTATGAAAAATGAATTGATTCATTGCTCATAACTCTGGAATATGGTATTTGAATTTACCTTCTAGTGAAAAATTTGACATGTATCTTCGTACATTACAGCAGGATCCCCATCAGAAGTATAGTATCTAGAACAGAAATAATTTTGAATAGAGATGAACCTGTTATTCCAAATGAACAATTTTAATTATTGATTAACTGAGTCATCGATTACTCATTACCAGAAATTAACTTGATTATCGAGTAACCTTTGTAAATCGATTAACATAAATGAAGAAATTTCCCCTCAAAAGTATAGTCTTTTAGATAAATTTTTAAAATGGCACAATTCAGGATGCTTTAATTTATTTCGAGATTATTTTTACACGCTTCATTTAAACAATTTAAAATAGTTTTTAGTGTACTATGTAAAAAGAGTATTATCATTACTTTTTTGCGAATCTTTAATTTAATTTTATCAGTTTTTTTAAAGCTCAGCTTATATCCATTGAATTTTAATTTTTCTTGCATTGCATATAAAAATTAATTATTTCTTATCAATATAATTATCAGAATATGTTAGAAAGGTTTGTTATCCATATTTCGATCTGTTTTGACTCATTGATTTTAGCTCATTTTTTTCTTTAGTAGCACAACATATATTTTTTTCTTTTTTTAATTATTATTTGGTAACTTTTGTTCGCTCAACAAAACTTTTACATTTTATAGGGAAGGCCAGATATAAATTTTTGAAAATAAGTTTTAGTTAGTGTCCTTTTAGTTTGTTTGTAGTATTTAGTTTATTCATTTGATTTTTGTTGTAAGAACAATTCTTTGTAAATTAATTTCTTATTTAATAAAATTAATATTAAAAGCTTTAGAATATTGATGAAAAAATATGCTTGCTCTTTTCATAACACAATTTTTTTTAAAATTATTATGAAAAAATATGCTCGTTCTTTCCGTGACACCATTTCCTTTAAAAAATTCCAGTTTAAATTTTGCTGCATCTGACAACAATTCTCTGAACATCAAACCATTAAAGACCCTAAATATAATGCAGTTCAACTGGAATATTTATAGATGATTAAATTAAACTTGCATGTCCATCAATGCATATAATTATATTCAAGCTTTCAAAAAAAATATCAGTTTTATTTTTAAAAGAGAGATATATTAGCCACTCCTGTCACTAATGCAAATGAACTTATTGTGGACGGAGATCATTCTTGTCTTATATTAATTAAATTATTGCATATAAAGAAACGAAAATTTGTGGTTTTATAGAGAAACATTTGAATTTTAAACTGAAACTGAAAGTGTTTGTGGGAATTAATTTAAGCACTACTTATACTGAAGAAGAAGAAGCTCTTTTTAAATATTTTTTTTAAATCAAAAACTATGCATATCGATTTAAATATGATTGTGTTTTAAGCATCTTTTTGTCCATTTTTAATCATATCATTTCATTACAAATTGCTTCACATTTCGAAAAAATACATTCTTTTTACTTATTAATGTCAAATTTAAAACAGCAGTTCAAATCTGCAACTCTAAAATCCACACATCTTTACAAATATAAATGAAACTTTGAGTTTAGATACAAGGACAAAACTATGTAACTTTTTTTATTTAAAATGTTCTGTACACATTTTAATATGTAATTTCTGATAATATTATTGAACTCATGCATTTTCAACAATTTAATTATTTTACAAAATACTTTTCTTTTTATCATTTTAGTTATTACTACTTTACTTAATTATTTTAGTACAGTAGACTCTCAAATCTATAAAGTTTACAAACAGAGGTTGTGCTGATTTTAGAATTTTGCAGATTTCTGGTCTTTGGTTAGTTTACATTCTTTAATCAGCAATTTGAATTTATTAAGGCAATAAAAATTATAATAACTGATTATAATGTAGTAAAATATTAAATTAATTAAATAAAATAATAAAACTATAAAAAATAAGATAATTTAAAACTGATTGAAATATTAATAGTAAAGGTCAAGTAAATAAAATGAATAATGTATACTTGAATTTGCATAAAAAAGATGCAATATGTTTTCCTTGAATTATTCTATCACACTTTTTTTATGAAAAGCTCTTTATAATTTACATTAAAATCATTGTAATAAAAAACAAAAAAGCTTGATTAATAGGGTACATAAATATATTTGGTCAAAAGATTGTGATTACCAATGTTATCAGCAATAGCTTCATTAAAAAAAATTATATAAGCTCTTTTCATAGAAAAAATTAAGTTCATTTAGATTAGAATGAATACATACAAGATGAAAAAAAAACCTACAACTTTGCATCTATACCTGAAGTGAAAGTTTCATTGTTTACATCCATAAATTATGTGCACATTTTAAAAATGCAGATTTGATTTGCATTTTTTTTTATCTGAGCAGATTTGATGTTCCTCTTTGTTCAAAATCCAGTTTTTTTCAAGGGGGGGGGGGGGGGGGTTCCAAGATATTCCCTTATTTCTCAAACATGAATCAAAATTCATACAAAGAACAAAAAAATGCTGGGCAAATGCCACTTTCTGTTCATTAACAAAGTTAGCATAATTTGAGAAAGAAATGATGAACATATATTATCATTATACTGCTTTAAAAAGGGACATTAACTATGTCTGATATTTATTTTTATCACAATAATTTAAAAACTACATTCACATAAAAAAAAAAAGATTATGAAGTACTAAAAGGCATTTATAAAACTTATCCTTCAATAAAAATATCTTTTCATCTTTTGCTTACAAGTTTCATTGACAGGTTTAGAACATAGTGGATAGTTTTATTAATTTTAAATTTATCCTATTTAGTAATCAAGATACAGTAGGCTCCCTTAAATCCGCAAACCAGAAATCCACAACTCTCTAAAATCCGCACATATTTTATGGATGTAAACAATGAAACTTTCAGATTGGATATTGGGACAAAATTTGATTTTTTTGGTTTTGTATCAATTCCATATATTTTTTAATTTGTAATTTTCTCAATAATACTATATTCATGTTTTTTTCATGAAATTTTTTTTTTTTTTTTTTGAAAAAAATTCAAGATATTGCTGATATCACTGGTAATCGCAATCTTCTTACCAAATATATTTATGCATTAATCAAGATTTTTTGGTTATTAAGCCTGACTAAATTAAAAAAAAAAATCCTTATTTTATGATTTTGATGTGAATTAGTAATGTACTTTTATGAGGCAAGTTTTGTTGAATAATTTTGGAAAAATAGATTTAATCTTTTTAATGAATATTTAATCATACACTATTAATTATTAACCTGACCTTTGCTATTAGTACTTTAATCATTTTAAAAATTATCTAAATTTTTATTATTTTAGTTTATTACTTATTTTATTATTTTATTATATTATAAGTATTCATTATAGTCCCGAAAGCACTATTAATTGCACTCAAATCACTGTTTAAAAAAATGTAAATAAAGCAATGATCAGAAATCCGCAAAATTCTAAAATCCGCACAACCTCTGGTCCCAAGCTGTGTGGATTTGAGGGAGTCTACTGTATATATGTACGTATATAAATATATATACACTTTTTTGTAGGGAGGAGGGGGGGGGGCGAATGAAAAAAAAAAATAATTTCAAAGTAAAAAAAAATAATTATTATTATTAGTATCATTTCAATAGTTGCAGCAGACTTTTTTAATTAAGCAGTTTTAAAGCATATTTGTTAAAATATTGTTTTATTAAGAAATCCTAATTTTGTTTGGTACAGTAGACTCCCTCAAACCTGCAACCCTAAAATCCACACATAATTTACAAATGCAAACAATGAAACTTTTAGTTCAGATGTAAGGACAAATATTAACTTCTTTATTTTTAATTCAATTCCATATATTTTTTAATATGTAATTTTCATGAATATTACTGAACTCATGCTTTTTCATGAAGGAAGAATAAATTCATTTCTAAAAAAGTTCAAGTTATCGTTGATATCACTGGTAATTGCAATCTTTTCACGAAATATATTTATATATTAATAAATCTTTTTTGATTATTAAGTCTGACTAACCTAAAATAAAATTTCCTCATTTTATGATTTTGAAGTGAATTAGTAATGTACCTTTATGAGACATGTTTAATTGAATAATTTAGAAAAAATACATTCAATCTTTATAATGAACATTTAATTATGTATTACTGTTTAATTACTTGATCTTTGCTTTTAATATTTTAAAAATTACATCTTAAATTTTACAGTTGAACATCGAAAATCCGGACCTCCAAAATCCGGAAATCTCTAAAATCCGGACATTTTTCCGATTTCAGTTTTATTAATTTTTAAAATGAGACATAACTGTAATTTTCATCAACTGCAGTTAAATTCTGATAACTATACTAAAAATATATATATAGATATATTCTGGTTAATATTGTAATGACTTGCCGTTAATTAAAGATTTTATTATTACAAAAATTAAAAAGCGTTCAACAAAATTTACAGTAATGAATCATGATGAAATGAATGAATCGTTGAATTAATCATGAATTTTGATACTTGAAAAAATTTGGGTTTAAAAAAAAACGTAAATTCTCTGGAAAAAATGCAGAAAAAACGGAGAAATTTGTAAAAAAAGCAAAACAAGCGTGAAATCAATTAAAAAGTGTCGAAAAAACGCACATTTCATCAAAGATTCATGATTCATTCATTTCATAATGATTCGTCTCACTCTCAATCGCCTTTGAGAATCGGGAGGAAGGGCGCTTTCTCGGGATTTTTTGAAAATTTCAAATTCTTTATAAAGTGGGGAGGGGGCGTTTGATCGGGAAGAGCGGATTAACGGGATTTTACAGTATTATACAGCCATAAAAAAAGATTTTTTAATAAACCTCCAAAATCCGGAAAAATCGAAAATCCGGAATCGCCGCGGTCCCGACGGTTCCGGATTTTCGAGGTTCAACTGTATTATTTAAGTTTATTACTTTACTTATTTTATTATTTTACTATACTGAAGGCATTCATTATAATTTTGATTGGATTATAAATTACATTCAAATCATTGTTTAAAAAATTTAAACAAAGCAATGATCAGAAATCCACACAAACTCTGGTCTGAAAGTGTGCAGATTTCAGGGAGTCTTCTGTATTAGCCGAAAAGCCTGGTTTATCCAGGAGTATTGTAAATGTTAATGGCATGTTTAGATCATAAACTAGTCAAACGTTGCTCAGCTAAACACAGTAGACTCCCTCAAATCCATAAAGCTTGGCACCAGAAATTTTGCAGATTTTAGAATTTTGTGGACTTTTGTTGGTCTTTGCAATGTTTACAATTTTTAAATTGTAATTTGAATGTAATATTTAATGCAATCGAAACTATAAAAAAATGCTTACAATATAATAAAATATTAAAATAAGTAATAAACTAAAATAAGAATATTAAAAATTATTAAAATATTAAAAGCAAAGGGCAAGTTAATAATCAATAACGTATGATTAAATATTCATTATAAAGATGAAATATATTTTTCCTAAATTATTCAATGAAACATGCGTCATAAAGGTACATTACTAATTCACATCAAAATAATGATTGTAATTACCAATATCTTGAATTTTTTTCAAAAATAAATTTATTCTTCCATCATAGAAAAAAAAAAAGAAAAGAAAAAACATGAATTCAGTAATATTAAAAAAATTACAAATTAAAATAAAAATTGAATTGAAAAAAAAAAGTCCTAATTTTTCTCTGTATCTGAACTGAATGTTTCTTTGTTTGCATCCATAAATTATGCGCAGAGTTTAGAGAGTTGCAGATTTGAGGGAGTCTGCTTCTATTGTACTTCATATTGTACATCAAATATCAAAAATATTGTATATGAAATACATTCAAGGCTCGATAATCCGCAATTTTCTATAATTCGCGTTACTTTACAAATGTAAACAGTTAAGAAAATTTACAAATTTGTGGTTTAAGATTGATTTTTTAAAGCAAATAATAAAAAATTTGACAAAAAAAATCATAATAAAACAGATATTTTGTCCATATAACTCTTATATTTTATACAAATTAAAAAAACAAACTGTATTACAGAACATATGTATATGTAATTATTTTTATTTAAGTGTACATGATATATATATCATTTTTTTAATAAAATGATATATTGAGATAGCATATTAATTTAATTATTAGATTTCATATTTATCTTTTCATATTATACAGTTTAAAAAATTAAAATGATGTCTAGAAATAATAAAATGACACATAATTCATAACAATCTATAATCCACACAACCTTTGGCCCTAACTTCTGCAGATTATAGAACTTTGACTGTACTTCATTCACACTTGTATAGATATAATGGTTACTGTAATTACATGGTTCATACACATTTCCGGTAAAAAAAAAAAAAAAAAAAAAAAAAAAAAAAAAAAAAAAATTAACTGATCTTTTTCAGTAAAAATCTATCTTATGTATGGTTGCAAAACTCAACACAATGTACAATCTTAATTTAGGTAAATATTAAAAAAAAGGGGCATGCAATGAAAGAATTTTCAATTTTTTTCATATGATGCTAGTGTTCTGTAGCTTTTATACATTTTATTTACAAATTTTAGATTGGATTAAATAATGAATTAAAATTTACTTCATTTACAACCACTATCAAGATGCTGATGGAAAGTAGTACATCAAAAATTCCCTCACCACTTCAATTATTAAAAAAATGCCCTGACTCTTCACCTAAATTTTTGAATTGCCTGACCCCTAGGAATCCTTAATGAGTGATTCTGGTATTACTATTGGTATAGTGTGTTTTTCTGGAACAGGTGATATAAGAACATTTTTGTTAATATAAAAAAAAATAGAAAATATTTTTTATCAGTGCACTTCCTGGCAAAATAAATAGTATCATGACGATAATGGAATTTCAAAATTTCGGATTTTTACACATTTGCTATCATTTTTTCTTTTTAAGCTGCTCTAATATTTTGGGTAAATTTTATAACCTTCAAATGCACTGTATTGTGTGATTAATTACTGTTAGGAACAAATATTTAAGGGTTAACCATTTAAAAAAATATTCTTATTTAACTTAACTCAATATAGACAAATTCAGTTTCTGAGGAATGCAATGATCTAAAATTAAATATTTAAAAATGAAACTCTTCAAAAGAAAACTCCATGTTTAACCGAAAAATCGTAATTAAAACTATATTTAATTAAATAGATAAATGAAAATGCCTGCTAGAAAAAACTTTTTAATAATATTTTAAAGGATCAAATATCAATAAAAGTTGCGATACATGGAAATTCGTTGCTATAACAAGATCAAGTCTTAAGTTAGAGAATTTTTAGTGAAGAATAAAAGAAGAAACATATCCTACCATTAACTGACTTTAACAAAGTGGATAGATGACCACGTTTGTGTTTTAAAAATTAGCCATTATTACAATCAGAGGATACGCGTCGAAAATTATATAATTTTTTCTTTTAAAGCAAAGAGACGCCAACGAAACGACGCTTCACAGAGGCTGAATCAATTCAAACGTGTTTGATTCATAAGAATCAATCCGCTTTAAAGAATGATTCTGTCATTTACGATTCATTCTTTTATTGGCGTCGTTGTCTCTTGCGTTGTTTGTAATATCAGGTAACTTTTAAAACATAAATTTATTGTATTAAACTTTTTGTTAATGCTAAGGTAGGTAATTTCTTTGGTTTCTATTCAACTCAATACTTTACATTTTGCTATTTGATAATGATGGCACGAAATTTAATGTGATGCAACTTTCATTTTTGCTGATCTATCATTGAGTCATTATTAAAATCTTTCATTTATAACAGATAATTCCGCTTATTACTGTATATTTTTAAATAATTTAGTTTAATATTATTCAAATCTTAATTTAGATGCAACAAATTAGTTTGATTTTTTTTTAACTTTTAAAACAATGTGTTGCTCATAAACTGAATTTGATCATATTCTGTTGAATTGAAACTAAATATTTAAATAATTGATTGTATAATGAAGTGCCTTAATGCTATTTATCAAAATTTACATATAAGAACACATACCGCTTAAGGGGATTCATCACTCACTTGAAAACACCCTTTTCGTAATGTTAATCCAGTCGGCCTGTTGTTTTCGAATTTCTCACTTAATTTTGAATATTTTTATATGCCATTTCTTTTTGCATATGTCATTTTGCTGAGTTTCATCTTTAAAATGATTTTTTTTTTACTTATTTGATTTTGGTTACAGATATTTCTTAAAAGGTATTTTCAATTTCTAAACTGTTCACGAAATGGAAAGTATCTTTTTAAATCTGCAACCAAAATCTATAAAGTAAAAAATAGCCATATTAACCTTCCAAGCGCCTTGGAAAAGGGTAAAATTGTAATGTTGTTATCTCAACATTTTGTTTTAAATGTTAAAAAAATATGATTCTTTCAACAATATAAAAGAAAACTTTATTATAAGCATGAATGTAATCCTCCAGATTATGAATCATTCTTTGATGTATTGAAAATTCATTAGATCTATAGAATTATAATATTTTAAATATTGCTTATATTGCAGTGAAACCTGGAGCTTAGTATACCAAATATTACGTGCCAGATGCTTAGAGGATTAAAGATCTAGCTCAGCTATCTTATGCAAAAAAAATTTTAAAATATTGAAATTTAAGCGAGAAGTTCTAAAGTAACCTGCACATAGGTTTAACATTATGGAGTGGCAGGGCCGTAGCTAAGGGGGCACTATGGGCAGCTCAGTCCCCCTAAAATATTTTGAGCCCCCCCCCCCTCGAAAAAATTCCAAGGTCACAAAATGAATTTCTGTTCCAAAAATACAAATGAAATTCTGTTCAAAAATCTAATATAGTTTTGAGACCCTTTCACAGTTTTGCAGAGTTACTAAATTGTATCTAAAATAAGTGTTTCAACACTCCCTCCTCCTATTTCTACATATGAAGCTAACAGGATTCAGAGATCTGCACGGGCCGATTTTCATTAACGGCATTTGGGCTGGGCCTAGTTGCTAATCTTTTCAGGCCGAGCCTAACTTATTTTTTCCATTTGAAGCCCAGACTGATTTTGTTCTTCCTAGTCTTCACGGACCAAAATAATCAGTTTCTGTTGAATTTTCCTGTATGAAAATCCTTTTCGCGACGTGGAAAAATCTGTTCATAAATCAGTAAAGTTTATCTTGGTCCAAAAATTTTTGCAAAATAGGCATATATTTTTAAGTCGTCATTATTCTACAATTAAACATTTGAGTTTATTCTTTTTAAAGAATTGTAGATAACCAGGAGTCTTAAAATAAAATTAAACACATAAAATAAAACATGATTATGATGGAATTTTAGTTTAAACTGAAATCTGCAAATTTCTTTTAAACTATTCATTCATACAAAAAGAATACAACAATACGCAAGAAAAAAAAGTATTAAACATTTACATCTGTTAAGAAGAAAACGTATTTTTTTCTTTCCAATGTCTTAAAAGATTTTACTTTTACCATGTATACCATTTTTTAGGTATTTTTATGTATTAATAATACTAATGATAACTGAAACATTTACATACAATGAACAAAGGTTCATTAAAAGCCTAAATATTGCAGCCTATGGCACCTTTTGCATAAAAAGAGATTATATACATGAAAAAAAAATGACTAAGAAGTTTTTTTTATCTGAACTCTTCCGTTAGACTAAAGATAGAAATTCACCCGAGCCGGCCGGGTTCGGGCAGAATTTTCAACTTTTTTTCGGGCCAGACCGGGCCAATATTTCTTTCATTCAGGACGAGCTTGGGCTTGGAAATTTCGGCCCGTGAAGACCTCTAACAGGATGTTTAATTTTGCACCAGTTATACACTCAAAATTTTCATCATCATATACTTTTCTTAGCATAAAATGAAGTTATTACAACAGTTTAATAAGAAACATAATAACTACTATATGAACATGCACTAATTTATCTTTCTACATCAGAGAGTGACAAAAAAAAAATATATGAGCCCCTCCCCTATTGTTCACTTCTAGCTACGGCCTTGTGGAGTGGGTGTATTCACATGTGTGTAGAATCCCGTTATGAAACTATAGTTGAATCCTAGAACAAGTGATACACTCATTTGCAGATTCGGGATTAAGTATCATTTTGTGTTTAAGGAAATTTCATATTAACAAGGTTCGATTATATTTGTTCAGAAAAAAACAGATTTGGTGATTATTATTTATTTTTTTAAAGCCATTACCAAATAAAATGCACATTTCTTTTATAAAAAAAGTCACCACAAAAAGGTATTTTGTAAATAAAATGGGATACTACCATAAAATATTGTTAATCCGCCCCCTTCCCAAATGTGACGAAAAATCGTAAAATAATTAGAGGGGGCTGCTTACACAGGATTTTCCCGCGATTGTTTTATGGGGATGAGCACGGTATGAATCATGAATTTTGATACTTGAAGCAATACTTGAAAAAATTTGGGTTTAAAAAAAAAAAAAACGTAAATTCTGTTGAAAAAACGCAGAAAAAAGCCAAAAAAGCACGAAATCTATTAAAAAATCTTGAAAAAAAAACATCAATTTCATCAAACATTCATGATTCATTCATGTCATCATGATTCATCCCGATTCAGCAAATTTTTTTTTTTGGGGGGGGGGGAGGGCACTTTCTCAGGATTTTTTGAAAATTTCAAATTTTTTAGAAAGTGGGGAGGGGGGGTTGATCGCGAAGGGAAGATTAATGGGATTTTATGGTACTTGGTTATTTTGTCGACCAAAGAACCATTGCCAAACTTTAAGATTAAATGTCAATAATCGATAACCGTGAATGTCACATTCAATGACATTCGATAAAATAAAGGTGTTTAAAATGCCATTAAATGATTTTTATTTTGACTTTTTTGGTATTTTTATTAATATTCTACTAATTATTTGTTTTTTGTTATTTAAAATGAAAATTAATTCAATATGTGTATTTTGGCTATTAGTTTGTTCATTTGTACAATTTGGCAAAATGGGATAACCAAGTAGTACCATAAAATGTTATGATTTTGGTTTAAGTATTTTGCCACGGTGACCACCTTGACGTCTTATTATTGTGCAATGCACTACCCTCCCCCAACCACCATCCGAGACAAAGTAAGTTGGGGATGGAGGGAGGGACAATCGTTAGTTTCATCCCGCACCCATCCACTAACCATTTTTCAATGTCTTAATTTGTCTAATTTCACTTTTAAATTTGTCTGGTTTTAATTTTTCTCATTTTTTTTCCTTTTCTATTTAGAGTGTAAGACATTTGGTTCATAGGTAAAGTCGTTTGATGCTATTCGTGGTCACTTATCAGCGACAGCGCTTACCTGCAAGAGTGTCTTACTGTTTGGGATGTAGGTAGGGGTCGCCACTTACATAATATCATCACTTTAGAAATCTGCTCCTTCTCAATGGGGAAATTGTACATTTTTCAGTTTAACTTGCATTTTATAGAATACAAAAGAAAAAGCATTTTGATACCATTTTTAGTTTTTTTTAATTTTTTTATCTTGGAAAATACATTAAATTAACCTTAAAAAAAGCAGTTTTAAGTTTGACTGGAGAAAACCATGTCACGTGATGAAAGCAGCTTTGATGTCACTACATGTGTAAACAAACCTTTTAGTGTATTTTCCCCTGCACTTTTCTATGAGGATAGTTTACAATAAGTGGGATGAATTTTTTTCTTTTCTTAAAAATAATGGCAGAACAAACTAAAAGCATTGTAAATTTTTGGAATAAATAATATTGGGAATTCAAGTGAGATTTTTCCCTTCTCATTGTTCTAAGATTTTCATTTCATGATCTTCTTGTAGAAATAAAATATCGGTGTAAGTTTGTACTACAAATGTTTTATAGAAAAATATACTGTTCTTTTCTATATTAGTATCCCGCAATAGACTAATTAAAAAAAATGTAATTTAACAAACCACGTCAACTATTTGGAAAATTATAATTACAAAGACTAAAATTTTAAAGACTTATAAATAAATTCTACATTAAAAATAATAATAATGATAAACATCATTTTTATAAAGATAAAAAAAAAAGGTTTAAGTAATAACAGAGTCCTATATTTCATACGCCATGGATTAAAAATTAATATTCCTGTACAAATTTGAAATGAAATACAGTAAAACCTCCATAACGGACACTCCCGAATAGCAGACACCTCGATTTAACAGTCACTTTTCCAATCCCCACTCGCAAAACCTAAATTTTTGTATATTTAACCTCTGAATAACGGACATTCCAAATAGCGGACAGTAATTTTGATGATAAAAGATGAAATAATATTTTTCAATGTGAAAAAAAAATAAAAAGCTTCTAAATTTATCAGATTAATGTGTCAAGTATCAAGAAAGGAAGAAAAAACAAAAAAAAAAATTATTTTAGTAGGGCTCATTCATAAAATTCAATGAATAATTAACTAGATTGCATATTGCATAACTAAGAAGAGATAAATCAGAGACGTCACACGGTGTCTATATGATTGGAGCAAAAGAAAAATAATCACTGAAAACCTAAAGTACATTTTATTTAGTGTTTTTACTCTTTTATAAAACAAAGTAAAGGGTTACTCTATTTTATTTATTTATTTATTTTTATTGGGAAATTGCATACTGATAATTTTGGCAGCAAGGATTAAAGACGCCAAGAATACGATGAGAATAGGGGTAAAAAAACTACTTCTCAATGTTTATTGCTCTTTTCGATTCTTGTGAGCGTTACTTTAATAATAGCCTCAAAAAGAAAACGATTAACTTTAAAAGAAAAATTTGAAATTGTAAGTGTATCTGAGAGAGAGAAATTGAGTTTACGGATACTTGCTGATCGTTTTAAAATAGGTAAAAGACAGGTGGGCGAAATCTTATGAAATAAAGAAGAAATAAGAAATTTATGGATTACTAACTTAAACGAGAACACCAAAAATGTGAAATTGAGGAAGACTAATTCCATTGAAATTGATTCTATAATTCTGAATTGGTTCACTTCTGTTCGTTCTAAAAACATTCCTATCAATGGACCTTTGATTCAGGAAAAGGCTTTGGAAGTTGCTGAAGAACTCAGATACACGATTTTAAGGCTTCCAATGGATGGCTGGAAAAGTTTCGATCTCGGCACAACATCTCTTTCAAAGCGATATGTGGAGAAGCAAAATCTGTAGATCTTAAAGAGGTGAAGGATTGGCAAGAACGACTTCAATCAATTTGTGAAGGTTACGAGGAGAGAAAATTGTTTAATGCCGATGAAACCGGACTTTTCTTTCAGAATTTTTCCGAATAAGACTTTATGTTTTAAAAAGAATGATTGTATCGGCAGAAAAATGTAAAAAGAGCGACTCACTATTTTATTATGTTCCAATATGTTAGGAGAATTTGGAACCCCTCTTATTATTGGAAAATCTCTGAAATCCAGGTGTTTTCCAAAGAATATTCAATTTAATAAACTTGGTATTGTGTGGAGAGCAAATAGGAAGGAATGGATGACCAGTCCTTTAATGATCAAATGGTTAACTTCCTTTGATAATAGGATGAAAAAACAACAAAGAAAAGTTCTGTTGTTTTTGGACAATGCAAGTTCTCATCCCAAACATTTGAAGTTGGACAATGTTAAAATTGTGTTTTTTCCCCCAAACACAACTTTAGTATGCCAACCTCTTGATCAAGGTGCAATACGCAATTTTAAAGCCTTGTACAGAAAGCTTTTATTACGTCACATTATTTCAAAGTTAGATTCTATGGATACAGTTGAGAACTGTTTAAAATTAGTTAATGCTCTTGATGCTGTAATTTGGATTTCGTCAGCTGTTAAAAACATAAAACCGGAAAGCGTACGACAATGTTTCAGAAAAGCAGGTTTTATTTTAAACGAAAATGAAACGCACATTTCCGACACAAATGAAAATTTAAGCGAAATAAGTGAGTTAATGGTATATATCAGAAGTGAAGAAACTGCCGAAAATTTCATTAGTATTGATGATGAATTGCCTACTGAAGAAGACTCCGCTGATATATGTGATTTTATTCCTTCAGAATTTTCGAAAAAAGCTGACTCTATTAGTGATGAAGAAACGGATACGGAAACTGGAGATGTTTCTTGCAATACCGAGAACTTCCAAGAAGCGGTAAAATATAGTGAGCAGTTACACAATTTTTTTATAAAAAAAGATGATTCAGAAGGATTAAAACTGCTGACTGAGTTAAAACTTCACATTGAAAAACAAATTACTTGTAATCGCAAGCAAAAGCAAACTTTGGTAACAGATTTTTTTCATAAGGATGTGATAAACGAGGAATAAAGGTATGCACAATTTTATTTCAGTTTTATTGCTTAAAAAATAATTTTAATTTTTGATTAATGATATAGTATAAGTTTTAGGATATGTAAAAGTCAATTAATGAAACATTGTGCTTTTTTTTGCAATTTTGCTTTTCTTTTGAATATTTGGGCTTTTCCCAATAGCGGACAGTTTCCGCGCTCCCGAGGTGTCCGTTATTTAGAGGTTTTACTATATTAGTTTTACAATTTTCGGTGCTGCAAGTTTTTTAGCTTCTAAACATCACACATTTTCAATTTTTACACCGTCGTATAGAGAAAAAAAGTACGTTTAAGTGCAATTTTTTTAAAGCTGTATCTCATTTTGTTTTTAAGTTATTATTACCGTAAAATCCCGTTAATCCGCCCTTCCCGATCAAACGCCCCCTCTCCACTTTATAAAAGATTTGAAATTTTCAAGAAAACCCGAGAAAGCGCCCTTCCTCTCAAAAAAATCGCTGAAAACGGATCGCTTGAGAATAGAAGAATTAAGATGAAATGCATGAATCATTTCCAGATTTTTCCAGATTTTTTAATTGATTTCATGGTTTTTTTTACAAATTTCCTCCTTTTTCTGCGTTTTTTTGACAGAAATTACTTTTTTTTTAAATGTAAATTTTTTCATTGCTTCAAACATCAAAATTCATGATTCAAAGATCCACGATTCATTCATTTTATCATGATTCATCCCTGCAAATTTTGTGAAGCGATTGCCGAAAAATCCCGTGTAAGCGTTCCCTCTAATTATTTTATGATTTTTTGTCATGTTTGGGGGATGGGCGAATTAACGGTATTTTACGGTAAGTTTTTTGTAGGTTTTTTAGTACTTTATTTGTCATTATGGTAACAGAAGTATTTCATTTCTGGACATTAAACTCATCAGAAAACAAATAAAATAAAATAAAAAAAAAGTGGCGGAATTCAACCGATAAAAAGATTCAGATATACTTTAGATTTTTCAGTTCTTTACCGAGGACAACAATTATTTCCAAATAAATCAAACCTCGTTAACATGAACACGCTTAACGTGAATTACTTTTAACATGAATTGTTTTTGCAATACCCGGTAGAGACGAATACAAAGATTTGATACTCGATTGCATGAATTACTGTTAACATGAACAACATGTTGATTCCCCTTGAGGATCATGTTAACGAGGTTCAACTGTAGCTAAAAAGCATACAAAAATTCACCAATCACATTTAAAAATTATTAGTTTCAACTTCATATTTTAAAATTTTTCTTGTTTTTTATAAATTAAGATAAAAAAAAAGATACTAATTTTCAAAATAATTTTTTCATTGTATCGCATTCAGCTTTATTTTATTGCATTTGAACTAATTTTGTTTTTCCTGATGGGTTCATTAGACGTGAGTGTGGCAGGCACTGGCTTCAGCAAGCAAGACCTGTGTAAAATCTGAGATTAAAAAGCTAAATTTTTAGTTCTATTTTTTTATATACATTTAACTTGTAATTGTATTAAGAGAAAACTATTTTTTTTTAATGAGCAGACGTCCAAAAAAATTTTTCTTTTGCAAGAAATTTTTTTTATGCATGAGTTAATTTATTATTAATACAGTTGTATTAATAATAAATAATATCATAATTCTGTAGTGATACAAACATAGTTCAATGCATGGGAATGCATATATGTACGACATATTCATATTAAATCAAATTTAGTATTAATTCTATTTATATAGTTTAAAAAAAAATTAATGTAAGGCATATTTATAAAAATAAATTAGTATTGAAAATACATTTTTAATTCTAATATAACATTCTACAAAAACGTAGCTACATGTAACTATTTTATTTTTTGATATATGGCATCTTAAATGTCTTAATTATTTTTTCTGATATTTTTGCCTGAGACTAAACTATTATAACTATTAGAGCAGTGTAATTAGGGAAGAATACCATTATCCTGTTCTGCTTTTATTGCCGATAAATGTTTTAATGTGGTTGTTGTGTTCTTCAGCATTTGATTTTTTTCATTATTGAAGCCACTAGCAGATATATAACATTAAATACATATTTTCATTATAATTATTTTTTTCAAATTTATAATTATTTGGCTTTTTTTCAGACATATTTTTTTGTAGATGTAATATTATAAACATATCTAAATATCTGTAATATAATTTATTATATTACAGATTTATTATATTACTTTAATCCTGTTATAGCGAACCTGGTGTATAATGAATGAAAATTTTGGTCCCACCGTTTTCCTATAGTATTTAATGCTAATTTATCCTTTTATAGTGAACCCCTGAAATCTTACGATTCGGTTATAACAAACAATTTTTTCCAGCCAATTTTTTTTTTTTTTTTTTTTTTTTTTTTTTTGGCTGCACTTTCGAAAACAGGACTCTTAATTTCATAAGAAAATGTATGCCAGCTAGTGAAACATGGTGCAAATTAGCGATAAGTATTTTTATTAAAAGGTAGAAACAATTTCATTTTTTCACTTTTATTGTTTCCATTCTGCAAGTGTGGTCTTGCCCAGCCGTCAATCATTTTCCATAACTCCTATCACAATTTTTTAGACGTAAATGAAACTGACGTATTTAAACTAAGGTATTTATGAATAGTTCGAGGTATGGTGGCATTGAAAACTATGTCTTCTTTGAAACAAGCAATAATCGGCAGATGTTTTGCTTTAATTATACTCTCTGGCATTCAGAGAATGATTAGAAAAAAACTCGAATGATAAAAAAGTTTAAAAAAAATATTAACAATAAAAAAATGAAAATGAAACCATTTTCAAACATGGCAACAGTAACTGGTAATGGCAATTCTAAGCCAGGTTAAAGTGCAATAGTTTTAGTATAGTCGAAAATATCCCTTAAAATGTTTTGCACATTTATCCAAGTTAGGGTCGGTCCTGATTTGTCAGGATTATCATCGCTAAATTGAATTTCTATTTGTCTTCATTTTTAGTTAATTTATTTCATACCTGTTTAAAGTAATCATTTTTAGTCAATTTAATTCATTAATATTCATATTTAATAGATTTTATGTTTTTTGTGTATATCATTATTGAATATTCAGGTAGCAGCTAGTCAATTTAACTCATTAATGTTCATATTTAATAGATTTTACGTTTTTTTGTGTATATCAATATTGAATATACAGGTAGCAGCTAATCATATACACATGTTGTGAATTCTAACATTTTTTAACGGTTCAGATATAGTGAACAAAACTTGAAGTTTGTTATAACGGGGCTCGACTGTAATAAAAAAAATCTTCAAATGGAAATATGTATTTTAATTATTTTTAAAAATATCTAAATTTTTATTATTATGGTTTTATTACTTACTTTAATATTTTATCATATTATAAGCATTCAATATAGTTTTCATTGCATTATTAATTACATTCAAATTATTGACTAAAAATATAAACAAAGCAATGACCAGAAATCTGCAAAATTCAAAAATCTGCACAACCTCTTATCCGAAGCTGAGGGAGTCTACTGTACTATATGCTTATACATATTTTATTAGCTATTTTATATCTTTCATATTTTATATATTTATTATGCATGTGAAAGTAAAAAAAATACTTTACAAATATTTAGTTATGTTTATAATATTACATCTACAAGAAAATATGTCTGAAAAAAAATTATAATGAAAATATGTATGCAAGGATATTATTTATCTGCTAGTAGCTTCAATAATTAAAAAAAAATCAAACTTCAATGCTGAAGAACGCAACAACCACATCGAAACATTTACTGCCAAAAATAGCAGAACAGGATGTGGAATTCTTCCCTTGTTACACTGCTCATTAGAGCAGTGTAACAAGGGAAGAAAATAACTATAGAAAAAACTATCAAAACTATAGTTTAATTATTTAACTATAACTCTAACTTTATATATATTTAACTATTTAACTATAGAAAATAATTAACAATATTGAAGTATGTCATATATTAAAAGATATAATAGTTGCATGTACTTATGTTTTTATAGAGTGTTATATTAGAATTAAACATACTAGCAGGGGAGACCGAGCTTAGCTCGGTCAAAATTAACTTTGTGTTCAACTCGATATAGTATTTTCACTGTATCATTAACTCTGTATTATTACTGTAAAACATGTTTATAATAGTATTATTTAGAAAAACAATCAATAAGAAAACTATGTTTTTATGCGCATATTTATAAATTTTATTTTATTTTAAATTTTACAACGAAAGGACATCGATCTAAATCACTTTTTTAGCTCGACTCTGATTGGTTTAACCATGCATCTCGAATCCTCTTAAGAATGTATAAAAAAATTCTTTACATTCTGAAAGACAATATATTTTGCTAGATATAGCCAAATTTGGAGGCATTCTTTCATTTGGCTCCAAATACGTGTTTTGGTTTTCGTAATTTTTATAGTCGATTTTTTGGCCATATGTCGCCAATATTTTGTCAAATATCACTAAGTTATTGGCTTTTGCCATATTCTCGTGACCCTGACCCGTATTACCCAAAATGAGCCACTAATCAAATTTGATCAAGCATGTGACATAGCTTAATCGTCTTCAGGTAATCAAAAACAGTAGAATATAAAATTGAATCAAAATCGTTCAAGCCATTTTTTAGGTAAAATTAGCTTGGCAGCATTCAGCAATGAAGCGAAATGACCCACTAATATAATTTTGTTTAACATGCGACTCAGCCCAATAGTCTTCTCGTGACAAAAAACGTTTTGTTTCAAAATTTAGGTAAAATTGATTGAGTCGTTATTGTATATAATTAGAATGACCCTAGCTCATTAAAACCCAAAATGACCCACTAATAGAATTTTCGCGAGCATGTGTCCAAGCCAAATGGTTTTCTCTTGCTCAAAAACGATATAATACAAAGTATAGTCAAAATGGTGAGTACCATTTTCTATATAAAATTAGCATGACCCATCATGACCAACAAATGACCCTTATAATCAAAATCTCTTAAACGTGTGGCCTAGCTCTTTAGTTTTAGCATGCCGAAAAACATTAGATACAAAATTTAGATAAAATCGATTGAGCTGTTTTTTAGATATAGTTGGTTTGACCCTGACCCCTTATAATCCAAAATGACCCATTGATCGAATTTTCACAAAAATCTGTCCTAACCCAATGATTTTCTTGTGACCGAAAACGATAAAATACAAAATTTAATCAAAATTGCGCGAAACGTTGTCAAGATAAAATTAGAATGACCCAAAAGTGGCCCACCAATCGAAATTTCTCGAACATGTGACCTACCCCAATGATTTTCTCATGCCAAAAATATGTTGTATACAAAATTTCGTTAAAATCGACCCACCCATTCTTTAGATATAGCTTGACCTTGACCCATTAAGACCCACAAATGACCCTTATAATCGAAAGCTCTCGAATATGTGACTTAGTCCATTAGTTTTCTCGTTTCTAAAAGTTGTTGCATACAGAATTTCGTTAAAATTGATCCTGCCGTTCTTTAATTATACATAGCTTGACCCAGACCCTTTATGATCCAAAATGACCCATTAATCGAAATTTTTCGAACATGTAACCTAGTCCAATGATTTTATCGTGCCAAAAAAATGTTGCATACAAAATTTCATTAAAATCGATCCACCTGTTCTTTAGATAGAGTTTGACCATGACCCATTATGACCCATCATGACCCACAAATGACCCTCATAGTCGAAATCTCTCAAACATGTGATTTAGCCCATTAGTTTTCTCATGTCAAAAAACTGTCACATACAAAATTTCGTTATAATCCATCACGCCGTTCTTTAAATATAAATAGCTTGACCCAGACTCTTAATGACCCAAAATGACCCATTAATCGAAATTTTTCGAACATGTAACCTAGTCCAATGATTTTATCGTACCAAAAAAATTTTGTATACAAAATTTCGTTAAAATCGATCCACCTGTTCTTTAGATATAGGTTGACCATGACCCATCATGACCCACAAATGACCCTCATAGTCGAAATTTCTCAAACATGTGATTTAGTCCATTAGTTTTCTCATGTCAAAAAACTGTCACATACAAAATTTCGTTATAATCCATCACGCCATTCTTTAAATATAAATAGCTTGACCCGAACTCTTAATGACCCAAAATGACCCATTAATCGAAATTTTTCGAACATGTAACCTAGTCCAATGATTTTATCGTGCCAAAAAAATGTTGCATACAAAATTTCGTTAAAATCGATCCACCTGTTCTTTAGATATAGGTTGACCATGACCCATTATGACCCACAAATGACCCTCATAGTCGAAATCTCTCAAACATGTGATTTAGCCCATTAGTTTTCTCATGTCAAAAAACTGTTACATACAAAATTTCGTTATAATCCATCACGCCGTTCTTTAAATATAAATAGCTTGACCCAGACTCTTAATGACCCAATATGACCCATTGAAATTTTTTCTCGAACATGTAACCTAGCCCAATGTTTTTCTCGTGCCCGAAAACCATAGAATGCAATTTTTAGTCAAAATTGCGTGAGAAAATCGCTAGATAAAAATAGCATGACTCACAATGACCCCAAGAATGACCCACTTACCGAATTTTCTCGAACATGTTACCTAACCCAATGGTCTTCTTGTAATCCAAAACGATACAATATAAAATTTGGTCAAAATCGTTAGAGCCGTTTTTTAGATAAAAATGGCTTGACCCATAATGACCCCAAAATGACCCACTAATCGAAATTTTTCGAACATGTGACCCAGCCCAATAGTTTTCTCGTGCCAAAAAACGATTGGATACAAAATTGCCTTAAAATCCATCCAGCCGTTCTCTAGATATAAATAGCTTGATCCTGACCCATTGTGACCCAAAATGACCCAGTAATCGAATTTTCCCGAACATGGGACCTAGCCCAATGGTCTTCTCGTGCCCGAAAATGGTAAAATTCAAATTTTTGCGAAAATCGTTAGAGCCGTTTTTGAGATTACCCACACACACACACACACACACACAATTTTTGCTCGCATTATAGTATAAGATTTTCAGTGTTTCATGTTTCTAAATATATTTTTATTTATATTTAACAAGAAAGTATAACTGGAATTAATATTAGATATTATGTGAGTGTACGCCGTACATATAAGTATTCACATGCATTGAACTATGTTTTTATTGCTTTCACTATGAAATTATAATTTATTAATAATAATAATAATAATAAATATGTTCAAATGGGAATATATATGCAATGAGTTTCGTAAGTTTAATATGCAGTTTTTATATTGTAGTCGCATTTAAAAAAACACCCTTGTAAATTTTAAAAAGAAAACAGTTTATAATAGAAGAATAAGATTCTTCTGCGATGCCATTTTCTTTTAATTTCTTTTTAACCCCCACCCCTCTCTCCGTTATTATTAAAAAATAAATGCATGTTACACAATATATAGTTGGTATCCTTAATAGAAAACCTTTTTTTAATATCTTGAAACAACAATAGGGAGCTTTAGTTATGCTTAAAAAATAAATGATTAAAATGTTGTTATTTTCTATAGTGTAGCCTAGATTTCTTTTTGAGAGGAATCCAGAATTTTCATTCATGTTATATATATTAATATATATGGTAAACTATAGTGTATGGTTTATTTTTTCTGTTATCACATTACTGTGCTTTTAATTTATTTATTAATTTATTATAATCGTTTGTACGATAATTATTTTTATTTTCCCCCCTTTTTCATTTTTCTGTTCGATTTAGTAATTTTGTTGTGCCTTGTTTTTAATGTTATTTCTTCATTTAATTTTCGTTTTATGTGTGTTGGTAGCCCCAAATTCATATTATTTTTCTCTTTCATAGCTAATAAGAAGATATAATCACACACTTAATTTGTAGTTCCAAAGTATTTGGGGCTTGATAATTCTGCTTTAGTTCTACAAATTCCATTTGTATTCATTTTATTTATTTATTTAATTGTTTCCTCATGTTCAATATGGTTATTTTTAATTAAATTGAAATGGTTCATATTGTAATACAATTAATAATTATATATATATGTATAGTAGAACCTGCCAAGATCAAATCGCAAAGTTTTGTGAAAACTTCCGCTTTAAACAAGATTTTTTTGTTAATATTTGGAAATGTATTGCGTGATTGTAGAATATTTCCATTTATAGTAACATTCCATTATAGGCAGTTTATTTTTCTACAAGTTTTGCCTCATTTATATAAATATTTAGGTAGATTTCGTATGAAATACTACCTATTGCATTCGCACCAGAGTATATATTATATCTATCTATATATATATATATATATCATTTTTTATGGACACGATAACTTCTATAATTCTTCATCAATCTCCACCAAACTGGTACATAAAATCAAAGGGGATAAAATCTCGGCTAAGTTCGTTAATGGGCAAAATCGGACCAAGGGCGTCGAAATAGGGGGCATTTTTGTGAAAACAGAAAAAAACCCATAACTTCTTAATGAAAATATATATCCAATCAGTTTAAATTTTATATTACGTCTAAATAATGGGCCAAAAGTTTATGCATGACAGATTTTTGATAAAGTTAAAACTGCGCTCAATGGGCGAAAAAAATAGGGTTTTTGGGAGAAAAAAATCAGAACTTTGTCAATTTTCCAGATATTAAATCCATCTAAAGTTTTTATAAATATTCTCAAAGTTATCTAAAACTTTTGTATCTGCAAGTTTTTGATAGGACTAATTCTTACTGGTAAAAAAATTAAAAACGAAAATAAAAAGGGGTTTGGAAAAAGAAAAAAATCCATAACTTTGTCAATTCTTAAACAATCAAATCCAATTAAATTTATTTTACGTCTTCTCAATAATATCTACAACTTTTATACTGACAAGTTTTTCATAGGACCAATTCGTATAGCAAAAATAAATTAAACAAAAATTGGAGTTGGAGAAAAAACCTCTAATCCAAACTGCTTACATTCTGAATAGTTTTTTAAATTCATTTTTTTTATTTTAAACGCATCCAAATGGCAGATCCTCTTATTTAGGAACTATATAATGTGAAACATTGGCCAGAGTTTTGATAAAGACAGAATATATTTCAAAAAAGGCTGTTAAAAAGGGCATTTTGAACAGAATTTCCCAAAGTGACCGTGATAGGAAATTTGAGGAAGTATTCAAATAACAAATTGCGTTTTTTCTGACTCATTTTTAAATCCATTTTTACTCTCAAACGCATCCAGTTTACAAGTCCTCTTATTTAGGAACTGTATAATATGACACATTGGTCAATTTTTTGATAAAGATAGAATATATTTAAAAAAAGAGCTGCCAAAAAGGGTATTTTGAACAGAATTTCGAGAAGTTGTGATTGAAAATTTGAGGAAGCATTGAATTAACAAATTGCGTTTTTTCAGACTCATTTTTAAATTCAGTTTTGCTCTCAAACGCATCCAATTGACAGGTTGTCTTATATAGGAGCTGTATAGGTCCCGTATTGGTCAGTTTTTTATACAGGCTGAATATATTTTTAAAAATGCTGTCAAATTGGGCACTTCGCGCAAAATTTCCCGAATCTATCATGATTAAAAATTGAGGTTGCATTCAAAATTGGTTATTTTATAACTCATTTTTAAATTCAATTTTGCTCTCAAACGCATTCAATTGACAGTCTTTTGTTATTTAGGAACTATATAATGTGCCGTATTAGTCGATTTTTTAATAAAGTCGGAATTATTTCAAAATATGTTGTCAAAATGGGCATTTGATCCGAATTTAGCTTAAGATGATCTGATAAAACCAGTCCTTACAGAAAAATGAAATTAAAAATTTTTCAAAAGAGGACAAATAAAGTTTTTAAACTGGGTTTATCTGTAATCAAATTTATTTTTTGTTGTTGAAATGAGCACTCTTCGAAATTCTTCTTACACAGTTGACCACCCCTTATATTTATTTACTTTTAAATTTTTAAAGCTGTTCTTTTAGACTAATTGATTACAGAAATGAATTTATTATTTATAGCCTTTAAAACACATCGTTACCTCAGAATGATTCATTTTTTCATGATTGGTTGTTTTGAGCTTCTGAAAGTAAAATTTTAATCATCATACTTTCCCTTTTTTATTAACTTATGGTTATAGTTAAAAAAATAAAAACATCTTTCTCTTATAAACACGTATGCCACTAATTACATTATTTAAATACAGCAGGGCATGAAATTTCAGCTTAAAAGGTACTCGCCAGACTAAAATTTTTACTCGCCACTATTTTACATCCATTCAAACAACAAGATCAGCCCCCACACTTGTGCAGAAAAGGAAATATTTATGACAAATTTAATTTAAATTGACGATTGGTTAGAAGAAGCTGTCTGTTAAATCCAGAATATTTTACATTTATGAAAAATATGAGATATTTTTAAATTATTAACAGATGTAGTATGAAAAAACTTTCTTTTGTTATTCATACTACATCTGAAAAACAGATGTACACTAAAACCCCGATAATTTGGATTAATTGGGATCAGACTCAATCCGGATTATCGAAATTCCAAATTATCCGGAGAATTAGAAAAAAAAAATGAAATAAAATAAAACATACTTATAGAAAATCACCTTTATGTTAAACTTATTGAATATTTACAGGCAGTAAAAATGTTTACTTTGTTTAATTCTTCCGAAAAGATTTCAGAAAATGTTTTTTCTTCTAAATTCAGAATACGACAATGAAACAAGTTAATGTTATGGAAATTAGCCAATCGCTTCTCAAACTTGAAAGAAATGAACAAACCAATCCGGATTATCCGGAGATCTGGATTAACGGGATCCGAATTGGCGGGGTTCTACTGTAATATGTTTTCAGATGTCATATGAAAACATACTACATCTGAATGTTTCTATAATGTTTGCATGTGTTCACTTTTAACGTTTATGATCGTATTTTTATCACATTTTTTCGTTTGATGTATTATTTTTAGTAAAACATGGAATCTATATTATTACTTTGTCTTTTTTTTCATGGCATTAATAAAAAAAGAACTAAAACACCACTTTAATTACCGCCAACTATTACAGAACAAGAAAAATGCTAAATCGAAAGAAACAAAAAATTTGAGAGAGAGCGTATATTTTTTACCGTATTTTAAGCAGCTTCATTTAGGAGACGAAACCGGAATCTCTTCGAGCAAGAGTGAAGAGCGATCTGATTCGGTTTTGGCGCGTTCGCGGTACGAAAGTGGGGAAGGGGATGAATGCAGGCAGGGGAATTTCACTCCTCCGTAGGAAAGACAAAGAAATAGGCGACGGAGCATTTTGGAAAATAAATATCATCGCTTCATTTTGAAATACTTCCGTTTATCGCTCTGCATAGTTTGATTTGAAGCACTATCTTTTAAAAGAGGAAACTTACTCGCCAATGGCGAGCTGGCGAATGGAAATTTCGCGCCCTGAATTACAAATTAAGTTACATTGAATGAGACGGCATGTTTCAGCAATAAGCATTCACATTAGATTAAAAAAATTCTGAAATCCGAAGAATTTCTTACTAAACAGATTTACATATTAAAATTCCATAGCCACAAAAATTTTTTATTTTCTCTCAATGCTTTGCTAAATATATCATCGTTTCTTTAGATGATATTCAATTATGAAATTTTCTACTTAAATTTCTTTTATATTTTAAGTTTTTTATTAAGTTACTTTTATATACTTTTATTTTATTTTAAGTTACTTAACAAGTTTTTTATTTTTAAAATGTTGCTATTTATTTTATTTACAATTTAATCTTCATACTGTTAGGAGAGGCATCTGACACACCTTTGATTCCACTAACTTCACATAACTGGGAGACTATTGTAGTTTTTAATACTATGACAGTAATTTTATTACAATTTATTTTCTATATTGATTTTAAATTTTCCTGATACTTTTATTTATTTTCTTTTGATGAAATGTAAAAAACTGATATTAATTTTATTTTCTTGCAGATGCATAAAACCATTAATCTATCACATCACATCACTCAAACTATCTTTAATGTGTAAAACAAATGCAGCGAAATATTTCTTATCAGAATTTTTTGTAAAAAGCAGCTTCTAACTCACGGTCACGAAAACTTTTTATTTGTGAGCTATGCAAGAATTTTTCCCAAAACAGTCTTTTTTGTGTGAGGTATGCAACAAAGAATTCTTTTATAAGAGCCGTTTAAGCAGACATCTGTTAATTCATACTGGTGAAAAACCGTTTGTGTGTGATATCTGCAACAAGAAATTCTCTCTAAAAAGCCATTTAAGCAGCCATGTGTTAACTCATAGTGATAAGAAACCGTTTGTGTGTGATATATGCAACAAGAAATTCTCTCGAATGGACAGTTTAAGCAGACATCTGTTAACTCATACTTGCGAGAAACCGTTTGTGTGTGACATATGCAACAAAAAATTCTCTCTAAAAAGCCATTTAAGCACACATTTGTTAACTCATACTGGTGAAAAACCTTTTGAATGTGAGGTATGCAACAAGAAATTCTCTCAAAAGGGAGATTTAAACAGGCATCTGTCAACTCATAGTGATGAGAAACCGTTTGTGTGTGATATATGCAACAAGAAATTCTCTCTACAAGGCCCTTTAAGCAGACATTTTTTAACTCATACTGCTGAGAAACCATTTGAATGTGAGTTATGCAACAAGAAATTCTCTCAAAAGGGCTATTTAAGCACCCATCTGGTAACTCATAGTGGTGAGAAACCGTTTGTGTGCGATATATGCAACAAGAAATTCTCTTTGCAAGGCCCTTTAAGCAGACATTTGTTAACTCATACTGCTAAGAAACCATTTGAATGTGAGTTATGCAACAAGAAATTCTCTCAAAAGCGCTACTTAAGCACCCATCTGTTAACTCATACTGGTGAGAAACCGTTTGTGTGTAATATATGCAGCAAGAAATTCTCTCAAAAGGGAGATTTAAACAGGCATCTGTTAACTCATGGTGATGAGAAACCTTTTGAATGTGAGGTATGCAACAAGAAATTCTCCCAAAAAAGTTCTTTAAGTACACATCTATTTATTCATACTGGTGAGAAACCATTTGTGTGTGAAATATGCAACAATAAATTTTCTAAAAAGAGTAATTTAAGCAGGCATATGTTAAATCACCAGGCATATGAAAAAGCAGGCATATGAAAAACCTTGTATGCGAGATATGAAACAATAAATTCTCCCAAATGTGTCATTTAAGCAAGAATCTGTCAATTCTTAAAGGGAAGAAACCTTTTGTGTGTTGATATGCAACTAGAAATTTTCTCAGAAGTATGGTTTAAAGAAGTGTGGTTATTGAAGAGAAACATTTTGTGTGAGAGATATGTGTTAAAATATTTTTTCAAAAGATTTGTTGATCTGTTTCTCTGTTAATGTCATAACAAGAAATATGCTATGAAAGATTAAAAAAATTAAGCTCCATAAAAGCTATTTAAGTGCTACAT
This sequence comes from Maratus speculifer, assembly GCA_964019185.1. Taxonomy (NCBI): domain Eukaryota; kingdom Metazoa; phylum Arthropoda; class Arachnida; order Araneae; family Salticidae; genus Maratus; species Maratus speculifer. The sequence goes on from OZ025296.1 coordinate 360,194,678, forward strand.
TTTGCTCCTAAAATTTGCTAATTGAAGATAACTAATCGTAGCTTATTCTAGAAATAAAGAAATAATTCTAAAAATAGTGACATACAAAAATTTGCCTATTAAACCAGTAAATAAGCACATCAGATATTATGCCACGAGTCATGGCAAACACAATTTTATTTTTGTCTTTATATTACCTGAAGAATATTACATATCTCTGTTTTTTAAACTTAAAAGCTTTTATAATTATTGATAGTATTTATGTGGAAAAAATCTTTATTATACCTGATTTCCCACAGTAAAGTTCTATGATTGTAAAATTAATTTTCTTATCAATATTTAGGATGAAAACTGTAGCTTTGTAAAAGGAATGGACCCCTGACTTAACCATAATATTGAAAAAAATGTGCGTGTGTAAGATTTTCATACATTAGTTGATAATTTACATAATAATAATTGTCTGATGACTTTTGAAATATAAGTAAATATTGGTAAAAGTGTTTTAATTTTTTTCTCATCAGGATTATAATAAAATAAATATCCTAAATGTTATGTCATTTCTGATAGCTTAAGTCATTTTTTTCAGTTCCTTAATCGCCTATTCTGGTTATTATTTTATAAAGGAATAGCAGTCTGGTCTGATTTTTAAATGGCAATAAATACAGTAGACTCCCTTAATCCTTCATCTACCCTACGGTACTTATAAATATCATTAAAATAACTTACTATTAAATTCTTTTAATATGTCAGTTAGTTGTAATACTGTTTAGAATGAGTTACAGATACATCATTTTATCTTGTTCGAAAAGGATTATTGTTTACGCAAAACAAAAATATTTTTAACCGGTTCAAGGTTATGAGCGCGTATTCGCGCCCAGAATGTCGCTCTTCTAAATCATTATGGACGTGTATACGCGCTCAGAGTATTATCTTTCTAAATGGTTAAAATTGCGTTTAGACGGTCAGCATTTCATTGCTTCGAAATGGTTAAAGGAGCTTATTGGCATTTGTGCTTTCCCCTGTTGTTGGAGTCTTTGAGTAAGAAGACGTTTTTTCAAACATTTCTTTTTCCACCGCACAATAGGTGTACTTAGATAAACCATTTGTCAAGTTGCTTACTGTATTCGAATGCTTTAGAGATTCGGTTAAAAAATGCTTAGAGAATGACGTTTTCTGTAAATGGTTAAGATTGGCATTTTATTGCAAAATAAATACTAATGTAAATCCAAAACACATACAAGTGAGGAGTTTTAGTTTCTTTGGGTGAAACTTGAAGAATTCATAGAATGTTATTGTTTACATATTTCATTTTATTTTTCTTTTCCATAAGATTATATTTCATCAAAATAATATTTTTAAACATTTATATGTTGCGTTTATTTATTTTATTAGTTTTTGGAATACATACTTTTTTTCCTTTCATGTTCTTTTTCTAAAATCATTTCAATGTTTTTCATTTAACTATGATACTACATATTTAAACCTGTTTTTATATTATTATTATTATCATTATTATTATTTTACTTGCATCGCCTTTGCTGTGAAATAATATGTAAAATAAATTATCACTATTTATTGTTAATGAATTTAAAAAATGTTACATGTTAAAAAATATTTTTTAATTTATATCTATTGTTCGAATTCTGATGTGACTTTTAAATTATAGTGTGAAACCGTCTATAACGATTCTGAAGGGTTTCGAAAAAATATCGATGTAGACAGATTATCATTATAGCTGGTTCAAACTGTTAATCCTTTGCGGCGCAGGGCGAATTCATTGCTTAAGTGTTGAAATTAATCACTGACACTGGAATTTGAAGACAACTTTATTTGTAAATATGAAAAATCTATATTAACATCATCACTTTTCGGCACATTGTGCCCAGTCTGGGATACATAATTTTAATTCCAAACTTGCAATCGGCACCAATAATATTTTAATAAAATTTCGCTTCTACAGTGAAAGATTAAATTAAGGAATTCTTAATTTCTAAAAATCTCGCATATATATTCCTGTTGCAGTCGATGGATTTTCATTTTACTAACAGAAATTGTCCGTGTCGGAAAGGGTTAAATGAACCGCAGTTTTTTTAACCAAAATTCCGATGCCAATGAATGCCGATGGCCTTTAGAAATTAAAATTAAGTGGTTTCATAGATATACCTACGCGCCGCAAGATGTTAAAGAGATTTCAATCGGTTTCTCCACATATAACACAACATTTATAAATCATTAACGAAAAAAAGCAAAATACTTAAAAGCGGTGGGAAAAAAAATAAATATTTATTCCAAATCAGATTTTTAAATAGTTCTCAAAAAATATAATGTTCGAATAGAAATATTTTAAATATTGAAAAACAATATACGACCAAGCATCAACATTTCAAAGGTTCAATATAAAGATGCAATACATATAGCCTACAGTAGCGCAAAAAATAAAAATAGATATTGTTACTAAATTATGAAATTTTTTGATTAAAGATTTCTGTTCCTTACAGGAATTCTCGTTCTTTCTCTGATCAAGCAACAGGTCATATTTTTATATTTAGGAGCAGAGAATGTTCAGATTATTAACGCTTAGCTGCCTAAGATTTGTACAATATTTTTATTCGCCATCAAAGGTATTAAGTTACTTGTGGTTCTCGGTGACTCTCTTATGTTTGCGCTGCATAAAAATTTAGAGGGCTTCAGTTAAAAAGAAATGGTCAATTTCCCATATAAAATTATATGACATTGCTCACGAACACAAAATTTCAGCGCGTGTCGGCTACAATGTGAGAATTGGTTATAACAAAATTCGCGTTCTCTTATATTCAGCTTTTAATGAAAATTAGAGGGGGAGGTATATAAAATAATGATGACCTCTTGTACACAGGGTCTGGCTAATGGAGGGGCATGCGTGGCAACTTCTCCGGGCCTTCCGGCTTGAGGGGGCCCATTAAGGAGAGATATAAGTTTATGTTTTTCGTTAAAAGAGTGTCAAATGATAAAAAATGGCCAAAATTGACCGTTTTTTTTTCAGTTTTAATTGGCTCTCTTGTCCTATCCCCTCTGTTTCCGTGCCTCATGCCTTCTTAAGGTCTCACATTTAACCCTATGTTCCTGTAACCGAAAAAATTGCGTACTATATTTTGTCTTCAGCAATTATATTTATCGATATGAATTGTACTTGGTATGAAATTTATGTGCACATACAATAGGTATGCATTTTAGTCACATCAGTGTAATTTATGAAAAATTTTAAGATAGAAGGGAGCCCTCCTAAGATTGTTTGCCCCAGGGTCCCCCACTGTCTATGTCGGGCCCTGATTGTACAGTTTTATGAGGAATATAATCATAGATTTTGTACTCCCCCTCCTAAGAAGAGGGTACATTAAGAGAAACTCATCCGATCTGATGTTTATACACTTCGAAAATATCCTGATAAAATGTTACCGTCTAAAGCCGTTATAGATTTGGAGTTTGTAACCTTCCTCGCACACAAACATCCGCCACCCCAAAAAAACAAGGGAGACTCAATTTAAAAAATAGATATAAAGTACCTAATTTTATATTCCAATTCTCCGCACTTTACAAAATTTTATCATTTAGGCAATGGCAGGCGTTGAGATAACATTTAAAGCATCCCCCGCCTTTCCGTCACACGAGAGTAAAGATGTCAAATTTCAAAAAATCACCTCACCCTAATGTTTAGAGTCTAAGGTTAATCATGTGTATTGCTATCAGAGTTATTTAAATATGTGATTTGTAAATAGGTATGCTTTTTTTCCAGAGGGATTTTTTCCTCCTATCCATGCATGCAGACATTATAGCGTGAAACTAAATTATGGAATTTTTTGATAAAGAGTTCAGTTCCTTTCATAATTTCTCTTTTTTCTGTTCAAATAAAATTACATTATTTTGTATATAGGAGCAAGTAATTTTCTGATATTGATACTAGGGCTGGGCGATATCAGAATTTTAATATCGTGATATATCGCTGACCAAATATCAATAATTTTCGATATATCGATATATTTCAATTCATATCTCACTCCATCATAAATGTAATTGTCCTCTGTATAAAATACTACAAACACATAATAATATATATATATACACTATATTGCCATTGATTATGGGACACTTGCGATTTTAGACATTTTACTAAATATCTAGAAAAATACATGAGGAATCATCTCGAAACTCTTAAATATAATAGTATACGTCATACATCTCCGTGAAGATTTTTTACCGAAACTCCATAGGGGAGCGTCAACAAATTAAAAAAGAATGAATATCTTTTGAATAACCCTGTCAAAACTAATGTAGCAAAAGCGCTCAAACTCTAGATTATGATTGAATGCCTTATTGTAATACACTGTGTTCATTTTTATGCAAATAGCATGCATACTTGCAGAGTAATTAAGGGTTGCATATTATGTTAGCTAAATGCATAGAGCAACTTTTGTAAAAGTCTCAAAATTATAGCTTGAAAATTCTGAAAGTAATCGTCTATAGAAAAAGGACAAAATCCGTTGTTTCCAAAATGAAGCAAAAAAATGAGGGATTTTATCCAAAAGTAGTCGTAACATCCCGTATTGTGTATTCTATATTGACACTAATCAATGAATATATGAATACAACCCCTCTTGTTTTTGCTTCATTTTGAGAATAACGGATTTTCAACTTATTCAATTGACGATTATTTTCAGAATTTTCAATTTATGATTTTGTGACTTTAACAAAAGTTGCTCTATACATTTAGCTAACACAATATGCAAATGAAATTTTGATATCGTTGACGCATGCGCAGTAAAAAATTATTTAGTAAACCAACTTATTTTGTATACAATTTTCAAATTTTTTAATTCTGATTACAAGGTACTGTGTGCAATGTTGTTTTTTATATTTTCTAAAAAAAATATTATTTTATATTAAGAACTCTGAAAATTATAAGGAAAAAACTTGGAAAAATTTGAGACCATTTTTATAAAAACCTTAATTACTCTGCGAGTATGCATGCTATTTGCATAAAAATGAACACAGAGTATTACAATAAGGCATTCAATCATAATCTAGAGTTTGAGCGCTTTTGCTACATTAGTTTTGACAGGGTTATTCAAAAGATATTCATTCTTTTTTAATTTGTTGACGGTCCCCTATGGAGTTTCGGTAAAAAATCTTCACGGAGATGTATGACGTATACTATTATATTTATACACTAAGAGTTTCGAGATGATTCCTCTTGTATTTTTCTAGATATTTAGTAAAATGTCTAAAATCGCAAGTGTCCCATAATCAATGGCAATATAGTGTATATATATGTGTGTGTGTGTGTGTTAATTATCAAGAAAAAACAAAAATATCAATATTTTAACATGTTCCAGGGAACATAAATTTTAATTTTTATGTATTGATTCAAAATATGCAAACCCTTTACCTGCAAATCTGATCTAAAATATGTGTTATTGAAAACTCTTAGAAAGTTAAACATTATAAATCATGAAAATGAAACAAGAAAATGTATATAAGACAACAAATAGACATTAGCTATATTGAAAGAAAATACTTTAATTACCTATAAACTTAGAATTTTTTTATTACAATACAAAAAAAAAAAAAAAAAATTGCATTTCTGCAATTTTGGGCAGTAAGGAACACCTTCTTTTCGTTGTTATAATAAATAATTCTATTATTAGTCAGAATACAAATGAAAGCATTAGAATAATCAAATAATTTTAAGAAAACAAGAAATTTCTTTAACAGAGTACATAGTCCCAAATCAGGACGTTTTGCTAACTACCGGTTTTTTTTTCTCCTTTTAATAATAATGCTGAATTAATCTCTATAATGATCTTTTACTTTTTCGATTTTGTTTACAGATATTTTTCTAGGATGCTTTTACTTTCGAAATCAGTTTCAAAAATGAAAGTATTCCGGTAAAGAAAAAAAAAACTTGAAAACAAATATTAAAAAACGGCTTTTATTGAAAGAGATCAACCTCAGATGTGCAATGCAAAAACAAAAAATAAATAAATAAACAAGAATATGGAAATGCAAACGAGGTATAAAAAAATAAGATTGGTATTGAGCGGATGTTTTTGCATTAGTGAACTCTTGAAATAAAAAGGAGCCATGATATTCAAAATCAAAACTATCCTCATTCTTTTATGAGAGATAAACTGTTCGATTTTTTTTTTTTTTTTTTTTAACTTATAAAAAGGGTTTTGTGAAAGTATCAACTAGTTTCAGTAGTTTAAGCGCGCGAAAAACACATTCAACGGCACATACAAACGAAAAGAGGGGGGGGGGGGGGAGGAAGAAAAACAAAACTTTTCATTCTTTACCATTAAAAGGGAAAAAAATTCATAACTCCTAAGTTAATTTACAGATTTTTTTCAAATTTTCAGCAATTTGCAATAATAGTAAATTAGGCTGTGTGACAAATTTTTTTTTAAATATAAGTTATTACAAAATTTGAGCATCTTTTACAAGTGTCCAGTACAGAAGAACCTCAAAGAAAACGTAGGAAACTATCCATCGTTTGTTTTTGTTTATCGAACTCAGCGAAATCGAAACTTGAATGTTTATACAATAATCATATTGTCATCTGCTGTGGATGGGTAATATGTTTTGCTAAGCAGAAAGACACCATCCATAGAGTTTTACCGATCTTTCAAAATGAAAAGTATTTTCCTTCCTAATTTGAGAAAGATTTTCATTTTTTTTTTGGGGGGGGGGGATTTTTTCAAAAACCTGTACGCAAAACGGGTAAAAATATTAGCATCATCCAATAAACTCTAAAACTAAGGTGAATCACAATGAAAAAAGAAAAAACTTCCGCTTTAAGTAAAATTTCTGCTTAAAATAAATGATATAATAGAATTACCATACATGTAAATGTACATGTTATTAATAAAAAATGTAAAATAATATGTGATTTAATATAATTATTTATTAATGCTATTAATGAATGAAAAACAAACATACAAGAAATATCGATTAATTGTGCTCACATTCTTGAAAATATGTCAATCAATTCTGCATTCCGGCAGCAATAACTGTACTCAAGCTCACAGGAAAACAACAGTCAGCCACCGATATGGAGTCAACAAGTGATTGTATCGGAAATGCCCTATCCTCGAACGAGTGTTTCAACTTCGATTCTCGAACGAACTCCGATAAATAAAGCAGTACAACAAAATAATAGCCCATACTCCGGTATGTGCGCGACACCAGCTCAAAAAGTTGACGGTTCGCCCATATTCCGGTATGTGCACGACACCAGCGCAAAAAGTAGACTGTTCGCCCATATTCCGGAGTGTGCGCGACACCGGCTCAAAACCGGAAGTATCACGCAAGTGCCGATTACAGCGTGAACATTTGCAAAAGTAAACAACTTTTGCGCCGACAAAGGTAGATTCGAAATTCCGTAACTCCGTAATTCCGAAAGTAGGATGAAATACCGTTTGAAACGATATATCGGAAACATTGAAATCTCAATATCGTTACCGCGGTCTTAAAGAAATATCGATATATAACGATATTACGGTATATCGCCCAGCCCTAATTGATACTAATGAAGTTTTGAAGTATTAAGTTACAATGTTATTTCATAATTCATTATTTAACAAAGTATGGATCTTATAAAGTGTATATAACTAAATATTTGTGCGTGTTGGTCAGTAGAAAAAATTCTCAATATGAATTTTTTATTAACTAATATTAAATTTAGAGATTACTTAAATTTTTAGATTCTCCAATTGATTGAGAACTTTTATTATCTCCATTATTAAGAGGCATATTTGTATAAGATAAAAAGTAAAAAAAAAATTACTTTCAATGTCTGTTTTTTTTTTCTAAGAAGATTTAAACTAACTTAAAATCAACAAGCGTTGAAATAATTATTTGGCTAAAGGTCTAATTGTATTATAAAGATATTATATTTAAAATATGAGTTTATTATTAATATACAATAAATAAAAATAACAGTATATTATTAAAGATATAAAGATTGTCATTTTTCTACCCATCAAAAATGCATTTTTAAGCTATATTTTCTTCTGTTAGTCTTGTGAGATTTTAATGTTTAATAATTAAAGTATAGATATTTTTATTATTTTGTTTTGAAATATTAAATTACTTTTTAAGGATTCTTCCCTTTTTAAAATAATTTAATCATGTTCTCCCCCCTTTCTATCCGTATAAAAAATTTATATGTAATAATAAAGACATCAATAATTTTATTAAATTGTTGTTTTGATGGATGTCACACTAAGGGTTAATATATCCACCCCACATCCCACCCTTTATTTTCTTGTAATTATAATTAAATATATAATATTTGACTTTAGCTTATGAAATAGTTTTAATGTGATTAAAACATTTTTATTTTTTGAAGAAAATCAGTTATAATATTTCTAACAGTTACCTTGATATTTTTCTTATTATGAATAAACTGGACACTTCATTTTAAATAAAAATATTCCAGAATCTGAACAGCAACTTTCATAAAAAGTGTACAAAAATAAATGCCAAGATGCTTGTCACATGCTTATCTGACTACACATTTTTTGTTATGTACTTTTAGCCAGTGGAGCAGCCAAAAGGGGGGTTTTGGGGTTAAAACCCCTCCCATAGCTGAGAAAGATCGCTACAAATGCCGCTTATATGAATCAAAACCAAACTTAATATTTAAACGTTTTGGCGTACTTCAGAATCCGCCACTTTATTGAACCAGATTTCATTTAATAAAGGGATTCAATTAAATGGCAAAAATTCTACTTAAAACTGTGAAAGTGCATATTACATTGATTAGTTAAGTAAAAATTGGCTATTTGAGCTAAATCAATTTTCTGAGCCGTATTATGCTAAAAGAATGATGATTTTCTGCCACACAGATGCTCTTTGAGTTTAATGCGAAACTGTAATGAATTTTCTAATAAGCACTGATTCTATTAACCGGCGATTCAAAAAACCGGCAAACACCTTTATTAGAAACTCAACCCCCCCTCCTCTAGAATCGAATTCTGGCTGCGCCACTGCTTTTGGCTAAAGAAATAATTAAAAAAATTATTACGTTTATAACGTTTAAAGAAATAATTGAAAGTATAATGCACTATTTTATTCATTTCAATTAATAGAATAGTGCATACTTTTTAATAATTTAATTTGTAGTGAGTAATTTTTGTTACAGGTTTGATAAATGATACATGCAATGGTACTGCTACTTCATTATCCTGTCGATTAAAAAATTATCATAAAATTATTGGACTAAATGCCAATCATGGATTATCGTAAATGCCACATTCACTTGATAATAAGCTTGGTAAACGTGTTTCACATCATCAAGGGATTTTTAATTTCACTCTTTATTTATATTTTTATTAATGTTTTACTAACTTAATTGCACTAAATTGAATTGTTAATTGAATGTTTTAATGTTAAAATGTTAATGAATTGAACTTTTTGTTTGTGAAATATGTTCCAAAGGATTTTCTCAGAATAGTAAATTAACAAAGCATCTTTTGACGCATACAGGAGAAAAACCTTTTGTTTGTAAACTATGTTTCAAAGGATTTTTTCAGAATAGTAATCTAAGAAAACATTTTTTTGACGCATGGAGGGGAAAAAACGTTTATTTGTGAAATATGTTTTAAAGGATTTTCACACTATAGTATTCTAAGTACCCATCTCTTCACTTATAATAATACTCCACTAGTAAAACCCTTTGTTTGTGAAATATGTTCCAAAGTATTTTCTTATAATCAACATTTAAAAACTCATCTTTTGAAGCATACAGGAAGAAAACCCCTTTTTTGTGAAATATGTTCCAAAGGATTTTCTGATAAAAGTAATTTAAGAACACACCTCCTAACACATACAGCAAAAAAATCTTTTGTTTGTGAAATATGTTCCAAAAGATTTTCCTAGAATAGTAACCTAAGAACCCATCTCTTGATGCATACAAGAGAAAAACACTTTTTGTGAAACATGTTTCAAAGAATTTTCTCAGAATAGCAGTCGAAGATGGAATCCTTTTGTTTGTGAACAACGTTCCAAAGAATTTTCTGATGTGTGTAACCTAAGATCCCATCGCTTCACTCACTTTTGAGAAAGGAAATTTTATCTTTGTGAAATATGTTCCATAAGGTTACCTGAAAATTGTTATTTATGAAATATTTTTCTCATAAGGAAATAAAAAATTCTTCTACATTCTCTACATTTTTATTTCCAAAATTGAGTATAAATCCTGTATATCTCATTGCATTTACATGCGCTTTTTATGTTTTTGTGTTTTAAGTAAAATTTAAAAAACTACACTTTTTCCATAGCTTAGTGTCTTTTCGATAATAAGAAAATAACTGTTTACATATTCATTAGATTTCAGCAAACCTTTCTTTATGTAAAAACTTTTTGGTAGTTATTTTTTTATTTCACTATAAAATTATTTTCCCCTAAAATAAGAAATTATTCTGACATAAAATGTTAAATTGTACCTCAATATCTTATGCAATAGGAAAGACTTTATTGGATTTTACTTTACTTACTTTAGAAAAAATATGAGAAGTGGGCTAAAAATATGCTTGTATACAAAAAGTATCTTTCTTTTTTGTTAAAATTTCCCAAGCATTTGAATGAAACCTATCTCATTATCAGGGGTGGAGAAATGCTCCATTTTACTCGCCAGTAGTGAGTAAATTTTTATTTAGTCTTCAAAACCAACTCATGTTGCATTTTGCTGGCTAATAAAATAAATCTTTGGCTGGTAAGATTTTATAGTAATTACACACCGTTGCTCATTATCAGGTATTCTTTGCACGCATCATGAGCTAAGTATTTTTTTAATATATAAATACTTAATTCAATATTTTTCAGCATGAATAGGATCAAATCTTGTGTGTTTGGAAATTTTATCTATAAGACGTCTCCGATAATCTTGATTAAACTTTGTATTCTACCTTATTAAAGTACAAGAAGACCATTGGGATAGGCCTCATGGTTGAGAAAATTTTATAAGTGAGTCGTTTTGGTATCACGAGGGGTCATGGAATTTTAATAGAAATGAAGGTTCAAATAGTTATTAAGTAGTTGAAAAAGTTGGCAGTAAAGGAAGTCGCAAAGCTGACTACATTTTACTAGATTTGGCAGTAGAACTGATTTTTAATATTACCAATGTTGAAATAAATACCTGGCATCAGAGGAAATAAAATCTCTGAATTTAGCACCACATATAATTGTTAACATGCCGAGAGTTAATTGTTTTGTCGAGTTGAATTTAAAGTTAATTTTGACTAACAAGAAAGGTCTCTATACTGGGCTTACGCAGAAACTTTTGAAAAAAAAAGTAATTAAACTACTTATGTATGTAATAAAGGATCAATCAAAATTAGTGGCGGAATCACAATAGAATTTATGTAAAAAAATATAAAAATTTCGACTATTTGCCGTGAATATTACGTGATTTGGCGAGCAGCACTTTTCCTCGCCAAAAGCAAACGATTTAATGCAACTGAAAACTGCTAGATTTTTAGAATGCGTGTAAATAGTATTTAATGAATTTAAACATAAACAACGAAAGAGTTTAATATATTATATACATATATATATACACATACATATATACAGGGTGTTTCTAAATTCATGGTAAAACTTTAAGGGGTGATAGAACACATCAAGACAAAGAATATTAAATGGGAAATTAAGGGTCCCCAACGTCTTCCGAAGGAGATAGGCGCCATTAAAGTTTAGGGTCCAAAAATTCAAATGGTTATAGAAAACAGAAAAATTGGTCGATTCGTTTGCAGTTTTCACTAAAACTATTCTTTATGTCAGTATTGTCTTGAAAATAAATTATAAAGATAAATTTCAAAAAATACCGATAGAGGGCGCTTTAGACTTTGGAGTGACGAACAACTATTTTTTACCGTTATTTTTTGAATCTCATTAATTTTTTTAGAAGCTTAAAGAAAAACTTAAATTTTGAGATGAAAATCTTAATCGTTGGGATTGGTTAAGTAGCAGAAATTGAACTATGAAGGAGGTTCAAATTTGAAATGATTATAAAAAACGAAAAAACTGGTCAATTGATTTGCGATTTTCACTAAAATTATTCTTTATGTCAGTATTATCTTGAAAATAAATTATAAAGATAAAATTTAAAAAAATGCCGATAGAGGGCGCTATAGACTTTGGAGTAACGTACAACTATTTTTTACCGTTATTTTTTGCATCTCATAAATTTTTTTGGAAGCTTAGACATAAGCTTAAATTTTGAGATGAAAATCTTAATCGTTGGGAGTGGTTAAGTAGCGCAAACTGAACTGTGTTCAAGGGGGGTGGAAAGGTTCAAATTTCAAATGATTATAAAAAACGGAAAAATTGGTCGATTCGTTTGCGGTTTTCGCTAAAACTATTCCTTATGTCAATATTCACTTGAAAATAAATTTTAAAGATATCTTTCAAAAACAGCCGTCAGAGGGCGACTTAAACTTTAGAGTAACCAACAATTATAATAAATTATTATTTTTTGTATCTAATTAAATGCTTGTAAAAGTTAAAACTTATATTTTGAGCTCAAAATCTGCATCGTTGTGAGTAATTAAATAGCGGAAAATTGAACTGTGTTCGAGGGTTGGAGAGAGTAACATTTTAACTACTGAACACAGTTAGTTTGCGCTTCTTAACCCTCCCATCTATTTAGAATTTGAGCTCAAAATTTAAGTCTAAGCTTTTACGAGCATTTAATTAGATGCAAAAAATCACGGTTAAAAATAGTTGTTGGTTACACTAAAACTTAAGGCGAGCTCTAACGGAGTTTTTTGAAATTTATCTTTACAATTTATTTTTAACTAAATATTGACATAAAGAATAGTTTTAGCGAAAACCGCAAACGAATCGACCAATTTTTTCGTTTTTTATAATCATTTGAAATTTGAACCTCCCCACCCCCATTGAACACAGCACAGTTTGTGCTAATTAACCACTCCCAACGATTTAGATTTTCAACTCAAAATTTAAGTTTATGTCTAAGCTTCTAAAAAAACTTTATGAGGTGCAAAAAACAATGGTAAAAAATAGTTGTACGTTACTCCAAAATCTAAAGCGCCCTCTATTAACATTTTTTTAAATTTCATCTTTATGATTTATTTTCAAGATAATACAGACATAAAGAATAATTTTAGTGAAAATCGCAAATCAATTGACCAATTTTTCCGTTTCTTATAATGATTTGAAATTTGAACCTCCCCCATAGTTCAGTTTGCGCTACTTAACTACTCCCAACGATTTAGATTTTGAGCTCAAAATTTAAGTTTATGTCTAAACTTCTAAAAAAATTAATGAGAATAAAAAAATAATGGTAAAAAATAGTTTTTCGTTACTCCAAAGTCTAAAGCGCCCTCTATCGGCATTTTTTGAAATTTATCTTTATAATTTATTTTCAAGACAATACTGACATAAAGAATAGTTTTAGTGAAAACCGCAAACGAATCGACCAATTTTTCTATTTTTTATAATCATTTGAATTTTTGGACCCTAAACTTTAATGGCGCCTATCTCCTTCGGAAAACGTTTGGGACCCTTTATGTCCCATTTAATATTGTTTGTCTTGATGTGTGCTATCACCCCTTAAAGTTTGTACCATGAATTTAGAAACACCCTGTATATATGTTGTATTGCGTATATATATTGTTCGTTGCTATAGTTTTTAATTTATGACTGGAAAAATATTTTCATATAAAAAAATCATATTGAAAAAAATTATTTTCATACATTTAAGCGTATTCAAAATTAAAAGCCATGTGTTTCCATAGCAACGAAATTGAATTGACAATGCTCAATTGGCTTGAAACAATTTTAATGAATTTAAATTATGAATTTCGTTTTAAGTCGCAAATTTTGATGGTTAAATTTGAATATATATATCGATGTAACGAAATTATACTTAAAACAAACTAAAAGTGGCAAAATTAAAGTTATTTAAATTATATTTACCTAAACAAGTTCAACATGAAACTTTTTTGTCCTTAAAGCGTATTTGACATAAAAAAGTATTTTTTCAAACGCCATTCTATCGCCAACCGATGATAAATCACCAAGTAGCGAAACTTTCATAATTTTTTTACGAACGCTGTATGGAGGTTCCGCCAAAGAAAAATTTTATAAACATATCCTCATGAGAAGAACATTTTGTAATTTTTCGGATATGCCCGTATGGAGACTTTCCTTGTAAACTAAGTATAATCTTTCCTGCTGTTATGTTACAACCTGAGCAAATGTTTGTGCATGTATGCAAATTTTATCTGAAAAATATGCTAATGATTTTGGCTAAATTTTGTATCCTACCCTTTTGGAGTATAGGAAGCCTTAAATGTTCGAGAAATTTTGTTGAGTAGGTCATTTAAATGTCACTGCCAATCAATTGGAATAAAATATTGAAACGGTTATCAAGTTTTTGAACATTTTTTTAAATACAGTGGAATCTATTCTGAACACTCACCGGACCGACCGAAAGTGTTCAGATTATGGGGGTGTTCAGCATAGAGGGGGATGGGAAATGTACAACTACTACTACTACTATGTAGGGTGACAGAGCCGGTACTTGCTCAAATGAGGTCGGTGTTAAGAGGGTTTATTATATTTCCTTTTTATTATTATAAAAATAAACATGATTTCTGCAAGCAGTAAACCTTTAAGTGTGCTGCAGAATTTTGTATGCAAGTTAAACAATTCGCAAAATAACAGCTATGGAAATTATAGATATGGAGATTTCCATTTTATAATCTTAGATTTTTATCTATCAAATGCAATTCAAAAAATTAACATGATATCAATTTTATGTTTAATAAACCTTTGAATGAAAAAAAATATGTGACGGAAAAGCCCAGTTATGCCACTTAGAGGATTAATGAATATCCTATCATGGGCAAAAATGAAATCTAATGAAATAAATGGCAACAAATTTATAACCAAATCGTTTCTTTAGTTGCCATTTTTCTTAGTAGTTGATCTATCAAAGAAATCAGTGTAAAGTTCCAAAATTAATCTTTAAAATATCATACTTAAGCTGTGATTAAAAATATTTCATATAGAACTATAATTTGAAATAAGAACGATGGAAGAGGATTATTTTAACTTACCGGAATTTTCTCCATTTAATCAAAAAATAAATTTTTATATTTTCTAATAAAAAAAATCATTAAATAGCTTTTCTTACAGAAGGCAGCTGACAGGAATGTGAAAACAGATGCTTCAATATTTAACTGAAGATTCTATCAAACAAATTGAAGTATTCAAACAAATTGGAATTTCAAGTCCATACTTACAACCTAGCTGTGATTTGGACTGTTTGTTTTTTTAATCGAGTTCGTTGAAACTTTATAATCTTTCGTAACAGTTTCTCCGAATTTCCATGATCGGAATTTGAATTCAGATTGCAAACACGAGTTCAGATTACAGAGAGATGGGATATAAATGGGGACCAAAAATAGCGTTCATAGTAGTGAGGTGTTCGGATTAGAGAGCGTTCAGAATATAGAGAGTTCATCGTTTGTTAAGACTATGGAGTTTCGGCAGGACCATCAAAATATGTTCATAATACCGGGGTGTTCATATTAGAGAGTGTCCAGATAGAGTCCACTGTAGTTGCTTTTTACGAAATTGTGCAGAGCAGCCGTAAATATATCGTGTTGAAATCGATTGGGGTCTCGATTGTGACTGGTATCGTGGGTGACTGTTTGCTTTTATGCATTCCTGAACTGAAAGTAAACTTCGCAGGAAAGAATTGTAACTTATTCATGCTTTATCTTCTCCAAATGTCTTTTAACTTCTCCAAAAATGTATGTGTTTTTATTTATTTCTGTTCATAATAGTGGTGTAGTCGTAAAGACAACAGAGGTTATACGCTCTAAGCAGAGGATATATGCTCAAGCCAGAGAGTATCAAGCCAGATCCAGAGATTCCTAGAATATATATAATATAGCTTTCTTAGGTTATGCGGTGTTCCTTAAAAAAATCCAGAGGGTATACGGCGTATGCCCCGTATATCCTTCACTACACCCCTGGTTCATAATGCATTATTGTTATTATTGCTTTTCTAACGTTGCAGGTTTTTGAAACTGATTGATGTTTTGTGCAAATGTTAAAATGCGTATGTTGGTTAACATTTGTTTGTGTGTGTGTGTGAAGTGGCTTTATTGAGGGTTCATGAATAAGTTGTGACACAGTATCTACAAAAAACAAGCATATTTTAACAAACTTTCAAATGAATGATTATTATTATGAGGAACAACAATGTGACCTCTCAAAAATAAGCTGATTTCAAGTGATATTTTTTAGAAACTCACATATAATAGTGTTGTCCACGTAAAAACCCTTAAAATCCTGTGCACAGTGTTATCAACACTATAATGGTTATATCTCTATCGATTTAAAAATTTGGTCTGTGAAGTAGTCTTTCCCACGTGTCCCATGACAATCCGATCTCGTAATTTTCTGTATTTTAAAATAATTTTCTTCAACCTATCTAAAGGCAGAATTATCGGTGATTAAAGACGGCAGAAAAAAAACTTTTAGAAATGAGTGGTATTTGGAGCCCAGATTTATGTGGTACACCTGGCAACATTGTATGCGTGTGAGGCTGAACAGAGGGTAGTACCTTGTTTGTTGTCATTATAGCTTTGCTTATAATCATAAGAAAATCGATGTTTCCATTTCCATTTGCAAGGCTTCGTGCATGAGGATACTTCAATCACGCGAAAAGACCTTCTCGCAAGTGGTAATCCTATGGAAGAAAATTTTAATGATATCTTGTTTGCATTTCAATATAAATGATTTTTTTTGCATTTAAAGTTGATTCGAACAAAGATCCTTTTTGATTTTTTTAAAATTTTGTTTGTACTTTTTTTAGCACTTTCCAACAAAGTTGAAAAGTGCTTATGCATTCGGTTTGTCTGGCCGTCTGTCCGTCTGGCCGGATGTCCGTCTGTCCGCGCTCTAACTCCCGTAAATATACTCGGATTGCTACGAAATTTTTATACGTTATTGAGCTTTACCCTAGCACGAACCCTATTGAAAATGAAGTATCTACCATGATTAGTTTATCTACAGGGCGAATCAAAAGTTTCCCATTATATTACGGCCTATGGGGAAAAATCGTTAATATACTCGGATTGCCATGGAATTTTAGGACGTTATTGAGGTTTACCCTAGCACGAACTCTATTGAAAATGAAGTTTCTATTATGATTAGTTTATCTACAGGGCGAATCAAAAGTTTCCCATTACATTACGGCCTATGGGGAAAAATCGTTAATATACTCGGATTGCCATGAAATTTTAGGACGTTATTGACGTTTACCCTAGCACAAGTCCTATTGAAAATGAAGTTTCTACCATGATTAGTTTATTTACAGGGCGAATCAAAAGTTTCCCATTACATTACGGCCTATGGGGAAAAATCGTTAATATACTCGGATTGCCATGAAATTTTAGGACGTTATTGACGTTTACCCTAGCACAAGTCCTATTGAAAATGAAGTTTCTACCATGATTAGTTTATTTACAGGGCGAATCAAAAGTTTCCCATTGCATTACGGATTATGGGGGAAAATCGTTAATATACTCGGATTGCCATGGAATTTTAGGACGTTATTGAGGTTTACCCTAGCACGAACTCTATTGAAAATGAAGTTTCTACCATGATTAGTTTGTCTACAGGGCGAATGAAAAGTTTCCTATTACATTACGGCCTATGGGGAAAAATCGTTTCAAAGGAATTTTAAAGATGCTATACCCTGTCAAACATTAAAATATGCATTCTATAAAATATAAGGTGAAAATGTGGCTATTATTCATTTGCAGGGCCACACAAAAGAATTCCATTAGCTAGTGGTAAAAGGAGGAATTGTGTGTGACATATTTTAAATATATTAAGCTTTTTCCTGTATAATAAAATTGATATATGTCACTGAAGCTTAATATAAATTATACGCTACTGTCTTGCATAATATGAAGTACATAGCATTTACAGGGCCATACAAAAGATTTCAAATAGTATATTTTTTCCGAAGTACCGTATATGTGTCCGATGATGGCTGATGGAGGGATGAAATGCATTTTAATTATGATATTCGCGTTTATATTTCGCTAAATATATGCACATTATATGGTGTGTATAAATGTTATAGTTGATATACAGGACTACCCAAAAGAGCTCACCAACGTTACTGAATATGAGCGTAAATTTTTTAAACGTGGTTCTTAAATAAGCTATGCATTTTTACGCTGAGCTGCATTCAATTTACTGAGAAATGTTTGCAGAATATAGATAAAGGGATATACAGGGCCATGCAAAGAATTCGGTACATGGACGCCTATGAATGATGATTTATGGGAATGTGATTTCAGTTGTTTTAAAAGTGTTTTAGTTTATAATAAACTTTAGCCTAATGCTGACGTGTAATAATGATACAATGTAAACTACAGGGCTGAACAAAAGTATCCAAGTATGTTTCCATCTAATAGTATGAATTGCTGAAAAAGAAATTTAAGGCTACTGGGTATTTTCTTGCTAAGCTAAATTTTCCCATTATATGAACTGACATATGAAATACAGGGCTGTTCTAATGTACTGGAATACATATTTGCGTATATTTGGCTATACACTATTATTTCCCTAAATAACAAAGTTTTGTTAAAGATTTCATTAAGTGTTGGAAAGTGCTTCATAATCTATGCTTAACGCATGATTTTTCTTACTTGTATGATCATACTTTCACTTTCGCAACCGGTTCGAAATGTGTTGTGTTCTGAATAGTGGTGTTTTAATTAAAAATATCTATAAACAAAATCGAAAAAATACAAAACGGCAGATGTAAAGATAAATTTGAGTTATCCCATGCAAGAAAAAAAATTAACTATATTGAAATGCAAAAGAGTTATCTTTAAATGTTTCACTCAATGGATTAACATGAGCAAACGGGTGATTTCTCGTGACTGAAGTAGCCACTTAAGTACTTTAAAGACTGAAATTTAAATGAAGCAGAAGACATCGTAACAAGCAAGTACCAAAAAAAGTGGAAAAATGCTCTTAAAGTTATTTGTTGTACTGCATGTCAATGGAAAATGCATGCGTACCTTTGTCATTTATCTAAACATCACCATATTGTATTAGGAAAATTTATGTACATACGAAGAATTGATTTAACTCCCCCTCCCCCCCCCAAAAAAAATATTGCAAAAAGACAGTAACAAGAAAATGAAAAAAAAATTATTTTAAACTATATTTATTGAGAGTGGGAGAAAAAAAGGACTTTTGTGAAGAGGTTGGGGGAGGGAATATAGATAATTAATTAAATATCGATGCAACAAATTCATAAATAGAGCCATAAAAAAAAAAAATTTAAAATTAGAAATTTTATGAAATTTGTTGGTAGTCGAAACAGATCTTCATTATATAAGGGAAGGGCAAGGCAGACAAACAGAGATTTTGGCAGCAGGAAATAATTTTGGGTAAGATATTTATTTATTGTTACATATATACATATACATTGTTACAAATGTATGCTTCTTTATTTCATATTATTATTTATGCATTAAATAATTTAGAAAAGAAATGAATTTAAAAATGAAAAGTTATAAAGTGTGTTTGTTGCAAAAACAAAGTGTTTGGTACACAAACGAAGTGTGTTTGTTATTAGAGAAGACAAAAAAAAAAAAAGTAAATTCAAGGGCAAGTGTATAGATGATAGATTATTTATTATTAAAATATTTTTTTAACGAATTAAAAAGAAAGATTTGAAATTTTGTGTGCTAATGAATGAAGTATTTTTAAGGGGATAATTTAAACGATTCCTTTTTTATGTGCGTTCGTTATTATATAAACAAATCATACCTATAGTCATTGTTAATTCCATCTGTTTGCATATAACAGAACAAAAACGACCCAACCAAAACGCCTAAAATTTAAAATATATAATTGTATAATTTTGTTGGGTTATGTTAAATTATACGAAAATCGGATGCATAATTTAATTACAGGGACAGTCAAAAGCATTTCGTCACATTACGGTGAATGGGAAAAAATATTTTCAATTGAATTTAATGATCTTATACTCTTTCGAACATAATAGAATTGATATGTATCTAAGAAGTATATGTTAAAAATGCATTCTGCACAATTTGTTGTGCTAAGAATATTTGTTATTAATTTATACGGCCACATAAATGTATTCTGTTACACAATGCACTGGCGCAGCCAGAATTCGGTTCTAAAGAGGGTTTTCAGTTTCTGATAAAGGTGATTACCGGTTACTTGAAACGCCCGTTAACAGAATCACTACTAATTGGAATATTCACCGTATAATACTTAAACTCAAAAAGCATCTGCGATTTTGAACTTCATTTATGCAGGGATCGGGTGAAAAGCCAAATATTCTCATCCTTGTATTAAACTTCTTTACATTAAAGATAACAAATAAGAAAAATCATGCCTTAAGCATAGATTATGAAGCACATTCAAACACTTCATGAAATCTTTAACAAAACTTCGTTAATTAGAGAAATAAGGGTATATAGACAAATGTGTATTCCAATATGTTTGAACAGCCCTGTATTTGATCTGTCGGTTGATGTATATATTACATGATGAGAAATTTAATTTAGCAAGAAAATGCATAGCTGGTTGAAATGTTTCTTTCGGCAATTTATACTAATAGATGGAAATATACTTGAATATTTTCTGTTCCGCCCTGTAGTTTACCTAATACCTTTATTACTCAAAAGTATTTTACTAAAATTTAATTAAAAAAATACTCTTTAAACTATTTAAATGACATTTCCAGAAATTATCATCCATAGGTGACCCTGTATCCAGTTCTTTGCGTGACCCCATATATCATATTATCTATAATCTACAAAAATTTCTCAGTAAAGTGAATGCAGTTCAACGTGCTATGCATAATCAATTTAAAAAACATCTATAAGTAAATTACGCTCATACACAATAACATTTACGAGCTTTCTGTGTAACTCTGTAAATCTAAATTGTGTAACTATTAGCATTTATACACACCATATAATGCGCATACATTTAGTGAAACCAAAAAGCATTTAGTCTATCCAACAGCTATCATCCATAATGTATAATAATTCGGATAGAATATACTATTTCAAATCTTTTGTATATCCCTGTAAATGCTATATATTATGCCTGAAGAAACTTATATTAAGCCTCAGTGACGTATATCAACATGTTTATGCATGCAATCGTTTACCATAATTCGAATATGTCGCAAACACTTATCCTCTTTATTATGCAATGAAATTTTTTTTCTGGCCCTGTAAATGAATAACTATTCTTTTCACTGCATATTTTACAGAATACATATTTTAGTAAACTATGCAGTTGCATATAAATTCGAATATATTTAACCAGGTGAAATCATTTTAAAATTCATTTAAAATAATTTTTCCCACAGGCCGTAATATAACGGAAAACCTTTGACTGACTCTGTAAATTAAGAAATCATGATAGAAGCTTCCTTTTCAATAGGGTTTGTGCTAAGGCAAACGGTAATAACGTCTAAATATTTCATGCCAATCCGAGTATATTTACGAGAGTTAGAGCGTGGACAGGCAGACAAACCGAATAAAGCTTAAACACTTTTCAACTTTGTTGGAAAGTGTTAAAAATGAGGTTTTCGATAACTTTTCTGCATCTCGATTATAAGCTCCCCTGAGGGTGGGCTTGTTGAGCTTAAATTATTTGATAGGCCTTCCCACCTAGCTGAAATTATTAGCTCCCCTTAAAAAGTAAACCTTTTTTTGCTTTTGAAAAAGATAATTCTTACAATCGACACTATACGAAATGTAAACATATAACATATACTTTGCACTCCCTGTTCTACAGAAAGCATGGTTCAGGGAACCTTAGAAATTTGCACGCATTTCATTCAATATTTCTTCAAATAATACAAAGTAAAATCACAAATTATTTTCCGCATTGACCATATTATAACTTGGTATTATTTTGAGCATCGGTACTTCTTGGTTATCTCGTAAACCAAGTTCGGCAAATTCTAGAGATCACTAAACTGTTTCCCAAATTACATAATTTGATGTACTTTTTTTATGTTAAATAACGGAAGAACAAATAAATTAGTAAAGCATAATCAAAAATATAAATAAAAAATTAGATTAAAAATCACTTGATGACACAACAAACACGTGTGTCGTAGTAAATGTCATGTGAATATGACAATCTTCCATTATTGGCATGTAATCTTATAGTTTGCGGATAGTTCTTTGGTCGACGGGTTAAACAAGTAGTACCTAAGCATCTTTCTGAAAAAACAACAAATGCTACAATCAATCAGAGTAACTTTGGACCAAGAGAGGGAAAAAACTGAAATATGCCCCATCATTTGAGTTAACGGCAAAGTTTTTGTCACTAAATATAGATAGATGCACTAGTGTGAGTTTTGCAGCTAATTGGAAATAATTCGTGAAGGTTCCACCATGACATAATGGATCAGAGTTTCGTAAAAGTGAAGCAAAGTTACCCTGCTTGACTTTACATAATTCACTTTAATTAACAAATGTGGAATCGTAAACCTGAGTATCTCACATCCATTACGTGGATATCTGGGTAATTCCAAAGAGTTAATTCATAATCAAATGGGTATGGGCTATATCAAAATCATAAACATTTTTTTAACATAAAAGAAATTGAATTGACTGAGGTAATCGAATATTTCAAGGGTTTTTTTTCCAATATTTATTGACATTTAAAACTTACACTAGACAGTTATTCCCTTACGAATAAACAATCAGATTAAGCGACCTTGAAATTAAGGAACATAAAAGATTACAACAGGTATCTGTAATGACATGACAATTAAATTAGAATACATTATTTTAATAGAAGCCTGATGAAAAAAGCTTAATTTTAAAACATTATTACCAAATTTTACTTATATTTAACATGTCATCGGACTGTTCCAACCTTTTAAACAAACAACCAGTGTATCAAACATATTAGTACATTTTTTTAACGTTATGGGTAAGTCAGGGGTATATTCCCTCTACAAATCTACTATTTTGAACTTAAATATTCATAAGAAAATCAATTTTACCATCAAAGAACTTTATTGTCAGAAATCAGGTTCAACAAAAGATTTTTTTAAATTTAAATACTATCAATCATTGTAAAATTTTACAGGATTATAAATGTAAAAAATAGAGATTTTGTAATACTTTCAGATAATATCATATCAGATAATATCATCATAAAAATAAAACGGTGTTTGCCAGGGCTCATGGTTATAGCTTCTGATCTGCTAATTTAATGGTTTAAACAGTCAATTTTTTTTGTTCACTGCTCTTTTTTGTGCACTGTAATAAATTGAAAGAAATATTTCTTTACTTCTGGAATATGCTACGATTAGTTAACTGCAATTAACTAGGAGCAAAATGTAGCACAGATACCTTTTTGGAATTAATTTCATAAGTTTATCTTTCATAAAATATTTCTCGTTAGTATGACATTAACAGATGATTCCTTAAACAAATCTTTTGAAAAAATCTTTTAACACATATCCCTGGCACAAAATGTTTCTTTTCGATATGAATTAAAGCATTTTTCCGAGAAAATTTCTAGTTACATATCACACACACAAAAGGATTCTCACCATTATGAATTGACAGATGCTTGCTTAAATCCCACATTGGAGAGAATTTATTGTGTCATATCTCGCATACAAGGTTTTTCACCACTGTCATTTAAGATATGCCTGGTTAAATCTCCATTTCGCGAGAATTTCTTGTCGCATATATCGCACACAAACGGCTGCTCACCAGTATGAATAAACTGATGTTTTTTTAAAGAACTGTTTCGAGATAATTTCTTGTTGCATAAGTCACAAACGATTTCTCATCACTATGAGTTAACAGATGCCTGCTTAAATGGCTCTTTTGAGAGAATTTCTTGTTGCAGACCTCACATTCAAAAGGTTTCTCTCCTGTATGACTTAAAAGATGGCTTCTTAAACTGGTCTTTTGAGAGAATTTCTTGTTGCATACCTCACATTCAAAAGGTTTCTCACCAGTATGAGTTAACAGATGGCTGTTTAAATAGGTCTTGTGGGAGAATTTCTTGTTGCATACCTCACATTCAAAAGATTTCTCATCAGTATGATTTAACAGATGCCTGCTTAAATCTCCCTTTCGAGAGAATTTCTTGTTGCATATATCACACACAAACGGTTTATCACCACTATGAGTTAACAGATGCCTGCTTAAACTGCTCTTTTGAGATAATTTCTTTTTGCATACCTCACATTCAAAAGGTTTCTCATCACTATGAGTTAACAGATGGCTGTTTAAATAGGTCTTGTGGGAGAATTTCTTGTTGCATACCTCACATTCAAAAGATTTCTCATCAGTATGATTTAACAGATGCCTGATTAAATCTCCCTTTCGAGAGAACTTCTTGTTGCATATATCACACACAAACGGTTTATCACCACTATGAGTTAACAGGTGCCTGCTTAAACTGCTCTTTTGTGATAATTTCTTGTTGCATACCTCACATTCAAAAGGTTTCTCACCAGTATGAGTTAACAGATGGCTGTTAAAATGGCCCTTGTGAGAGAATTTCTTGTTGCATACTTCACATTCAAAAGGTTTCTCACCAGTATGAATTAACAGATGCTTCCTTAAAGCAGTGTTTTCAGAGAATTTCTTGTTGCATATATTACACACAAACGGTTTATCACCACTATGAGTTAACAGGTGCCTGCTTAAACTGCTCTTTTGTGATAATTTCTTGTTGCATACCTCACATTCAAACTGTTTCTCATCAGTATGAATTAACAGATGCCTGATTAAATGGCTCTTTTGAAAGAATTTCTTGTTGCATACATCACATTCAAAAGGTTTGACACCAGTATGAGTTATCATATGCGTGCTTAAATGGCTCTTGTAAGAAAACTCTTTGTTGCATACCTCACACAAAAAGGAGTGTTTTGTGAGAAATTCTTGCATAGCTCACAAATAAAAGGTTTTCCTGGATGCGAGTTAGAAACTGTTTCTTTCTAAAAAATTTTACAAAAAAATTTGTTGTATTTTTTTAACACATTGAAGGTATTTTGTTTGATGTGATGTGTTAGGTTAATGGCTTTATTCATCTGCAATAAAATAATATTAGTTTTCACGTTTTATTAAAAAACAAACAAAAATACATAATCTTATCACGAAAATTTAAAAACGACGTAGATAATAAATAGTAATAAAATTTCTACCATAGTATTAAAAACTGCAGTAGAATCCCAATTATGTCAAGTAAGCGGAGTCAAAAGTGTGTCAGATGCCTTTCCTAAAAGTATAAAGATTGAATTGCAAATAAAATAAATAGCAACATTTTAAAAATAAATAACTTTTTATAAATAAATAACTTTTTATAAATAAAATATAAAGAAAATTTAAGTATAAACCTTTATAGTTATTATCATCTGAAGAAACGATGATACATTTAGCAAAGAATAGAGAGAAAATAAAATTTTACTGTGGCTATGGAATTATAATACATAAATGTGATAGTAATTAATTTTTCTGATTTCAGAATTTTTTTTATCTAATGTGTTTGCTTATTGCTAATATTTGCCGTATCATTTAATACAACTTACATTCTAATTAAATCAATTTACAAGTAAGATTAACTTACAATGTAATCAGTGGCATTGCCAAGTGGATTCCATGGATATCACCCCCCCCCCCCACGCTCAAACGGAGTATCCTGGTTTCTGAATCGTGCAATCAACAATATTCAAAACTACTAAATCGGAAGGACAAAGAAGAAGAACCCATGAAAAATTTCACTTTAGACAAGTGTCTGTCTTAAATGGGTATAATTCACAATTTTTCCTTTTGCCAGGGCTATGAACTTTTCTGTTTTACACAAATTTTCAGCATAAACTTGTTCCGTTTTAATTGTATCCTCTAAAACTATTATAAACCATTCACTCTGTAGTGTACCTGCGAAGAGTATAAGTATATTACAATGAATTCTGTGAAGGTAACCTATCGTAAAAGGTAAAGAATATAAAATACTTAAATGAAATACATATTTGTTACCGAGAAAACACTCGTAAATTAGTTTGCAGACAGACTTATTAAAATTACTTGAGCATGCCACCGGCATCGTTAAGTTGTAAACTTACTTGATGACTTGAGTTGTACAGTTTCTTATTTGATGAGTTGAGTTATACAATTACTTATTCAGTTAACAGTTAGTAAGAATTAATTTATGTTTTGAATAAATGAAATGATATAATATGAAAATTAATAATATAGGATATTACAATACCTCCTTTTAAAAGGCAATTAAAATCACTATTATAAAATTAAAAGTCACTAAAGATCAAGTCTATTCGACTTTTTTCTAATTCGAGTAGGTTAACGTCTGGTTTGGATATCTGCAACATGTATATTGTCATTTAGGTTTTGTGTGCGAATATTTTCAGATGGTGGAACATCAGAATTAGGAGCACTGTTATCATCTTGCACTTCTGTATCTGGGTCGGTGATAGATGTTGTTAGATTGTCACTTTGAGATGGCACATGAAAATTATCAGAAATAAAAACATATTGATGTTCAGAAATTGGCAGGCTAGCAGGACGGATCTGGTCAATATGTGCAAGGTGTTTCTTGTTTTTTATTTCCACCATCCAAGTCTTGGAACCTTTAGGCATAATTAGTTTGCCTCTTAGCCACTTGTTCAAAGGATCTCTGTGCGATTTTACCCAAACGTCTAGACCGCAGGATAAACTCTTGTTATTGGTGTGAGATCTGTCAAAAAAATGTTTTTGGCATCTTTGTTTTTTTTTCGATATGCTTTACTGTTGATGGATGCAGTAAATCCAAGACTGTTCTAATTGAACTTTAAAGGAATAGCTCTGCTGGAGATAAACCAGTTGTGGAATGAGGTGATCTGTAACTGAGCAAAAATCTGCTCACCTTGGCGTTTACTGTGCTATTGTCAGTAGAGTCCAACTCCATCTTACTAAACAAATGCTTATAAGTCTGTATAGTGCGTTCGGCCTGACTGTTTTACCGGGGATGGTATTTTCAAACGAAAGTCTGTAGGACACCCAAACAATTTTAAAAAACTTTGAATTCTTCGGAAATGAACTATGGTCCACCGTCAGAAACCACCTCTAGCGGTAATAATTATCTTGCAAACAGTTGTTGCAATACAGCATTTGTACTTGCTGCAGAAGTCGAAGACATCTTTGCTACATCTAACAATTTTAAATAACTGTCTACAACTATGAAGTAATCAATTAGATCCTTCTTGGCAAAATCTAAGTGAATGCGATCTCATGGTGCCTTGGGCCATACCCTTGATTGCATTGGGGTGATTGGAGGAGATCTGGCTACAAGCTGACAAAATTTGGAATTAGCAGACATGTTTTCAATGTTTTAGTCTAAATTGGGCCACCAGAAATGACTTCTAGCAACTGCTTTCATTTTTCTAATTCCAGGATGTGTATCATGAAGCAATTCAAGCAAGTGTTTCCTATATACATTAGGAATTAACACTCTCATGCCCCATAAAAAACAATTTTTGTCAACAGATAGTTCTTCTTTTCTGTAAAAAAATGGTTTGGAATCATGATTACCATTTTTGTACGGAAAGCCATTATGAACATATTTAATTATAGTTCCCAAAATTTTGTCAGTTGTAAAAGCACTGGCTATGTCATCTGAAGTTAAAGGCAAGTCTGACAGGTGGGAAATCTTGTAAATATCAGAAGAGTACAAGTTTCTATCTACATTTTCGTTTGGCAATCTGGATAAAGAATCAACATTCTGTGTGCAGAACTTTTCTTATATTTAAAAGTGTAATTATGCGAAGACAAGAGCAATGCCTATCTTTGCGAGCTGCAGCCATGGTTGGTATTGCCTTACTAGGAGAAAAGATGGGAACTAGAGTTTGATGATCAGTGTATAGCACGACATTTCTTCCAAAGAGATACTGGTGAAAATTTTTGCAGGTGCTTTTTTTCAGTTTGGGAATAGTTGATTTCAGCCTCTGATAATGTACGAGATGCATATGCGACAGGTTTTTTTTCACCATTTACAATGTGAGAAAAAACAGCACCTAAACCAACAGGCGAAGCATCACAAGAAACTTGTAAGGAAAGATTGTCATTCTAATGAGTCAAGACTGCATCAGATGTTAAAAATTCTTTACACTTCTCATTCTTCTGACCATCTCCAAGGTACATTTTTGTGTAGAAGATTGTATAAAGGAGACAAGAAAGTGGATGATTTTTTTTATGAATTTTAAGTAATAGTTTAGCAAATCTTGAAATGATTTAAGCTGAATCACATTTTCTGGGGCTTTGATCTTTCTAATTGCTTCTAGTTTTTCTTGGGTGGGGTGAATACCACTTTCATCAATCACATGCCCCAGATATTCAACACTGTTTACAAAAAATTGATACTTGTTCGCATTTAATTTTGCATTATATTTTAGCAAAAGAGACATTACAGTCTCTAATGTGGCAAAATGTTCTGCTTCAGTAGCCGATGAGATGAGAATGTCATCTTGGAAACAGATAACTCCAGAAATACCCTGTAATATTTGCTCAATGATTGACTGAAAAATAGCAGCAGCTTCGATATGCCATACATGAATCTGCTAGGACGAAGCAAACCCATTAACGTATTAAGTGTTAACAGCTCTTGAGAATCAGAACCCAATTCAATTTGTTGGTATGCTTGTGACATATCAAGTTTATTAAAATATCTGCCTCCTCTCAAAGTAGCAAAAAGATCTTGCTGAGTAGGAAGCGGATATTGATTAGGGTCAAGGTGCTTATTTACTATTGCCTTGAAATTACCACACAATCTCACAGCATTATTTTTCTTGGGTACGACAACAACAGGTGCTGCCATTTAGAATGCTCCACAAATTGCCATATATTATTATCAACTAATTTTTTAACTTCATCAGAAACAGCTTTTTTAAGGCATACGGAACAGGTCTAACTTTGCAAAACACTGGTTGACAATTTTCTTTCATTTTAAGAACTGCTTTAAAATGTTTAATTGGTTGATTACTTACCTTGAAAACATCTGCATACATTTTCTTAAGTGCTTACACACTGTTTACACCCTGTGAGGATACTGAAAATATTTCATTCCAATTTAATTTGAACACAGACAACCAATCTTTCCCGAAAATAGCAGGTCGATCACCTTTCACAATAATCAATGGTAAAGTATGACGTTGATTGTTGCACTTTACTTTAACAAGAATTTCACCAACAATCGGAATTTCTTTTTCATTATAATTCCTCAATCTAGTTGACGATGGCACAATTTTAGTTTTCGGTAAATTGTTTCGAATCCAGATTTCTAACACAATAGAAACATCAACAGCAGTGTCAAGTTCCATATCCAATTGTTTATCATTTGCCATTACTGAAACAAGGTACTTTTTCTTATCTGTAATTTGATTGATAGCTTGTACTCCATACAGGGTAGTTTCTGTTTCAGATTTAACAAGTTCAACTTTTTTAGTAGAGGAATTTTTGTTCTTACTCATGCATACAGGCGATATATGGCCATTTTTTTCGAATGAATGGCAGTTGGCACTTCTATATTTGCACTTAGCAGGATAGTGAGCAGCACTACATCGAAAACACTTAGAAAACTTCTTACTTGAAGTTGCAGAATTATTAGATGCCTGAAAATTTTTCTTCTTGTTACTGGAACTTTGACGAACCTTGTTTATTACAGGTGTTAGAGTTCCTTTCATGTTCGCCGCATCATTTTCGGCAATTTCAATGGCAACAGCTGTGTTCACAGCGTCAATTGGTTTTAGATCTTTCTTCGCTAAAAGTCTTTTCTGAATGTTTTCACTGGATAAGCCACAAACAAAACGATCACGAAGAGCTTCATCAAGGAAAGCTCAGGGTCACATATTGACGGTAATCGTCTTAGTTCAACTAAATATTGCGACACAGTTTCACCAGCTGCTTAATTTCGTCGATGGAAGCGGAATCTTTCGGCTATGATGATTGGAGCAGGTTTAAAATGTTGTTGCAATATCGTCTTCACTTCATCAAACGTGCACTCATTAGGTTTTTTTCGGCAGAAATAAGTTTCGAAGTAATTTATAAGTGTTGGATCCAACTGCCGATATGAAAACAGATACTTTCTTGGTTTCTTTGACATCATTCGCAAGAAAAGAATGTTCAAGCTGTTCAACGTATAAGTTGAAACCATCTAACTCAATGTCAAATGAGTGCAATGTGCCGATTAGGCCTAACTTACTCATGGTGATATAGAGTAGAAAATAGCAATTACTGCGATTTAAAGGTTAAAAAGAAGTTCGTGGGAACGGACTCGTCGCCAATATAATATACTTAAATAAAATACATACTTCTTACAGAGAAAATACTCTCAAATTAGTTTTAAGGTAAACTTTATTGAATTGCTACCGCGTGCAAGCGGCGTCGTTAAGTTGTAAACTTGCTTACATACTGATTTGAGTTGTACAGTTACTTATTTGAAGAGTTGAGTTATATATTTACTTATACAGTTAACAGTTAGTAATAATTAATTAATATTTTGAATAAATGAAATGATATAATATGAAAATTAATAATATAGGATATTACAATCATCACGAAAACTTGGAAATGAAACACCAAAATACTTATGAGCCTGAAATTTTCCTGAAATAGTTTTGGATCTGTGAGTGATCTTATGATAACACCGATACAAAAAAAGATTAGTAACCATAAAAATTTGATTCCAAATTTGTTTTGTGTTACTTCTAAAAGGATTAATGAAATTTTACAAAATGCTAGATACTGTTTTAGTAATAACGGCTTTCATTTGATAAAATACTTGTATTGCTTTAAAAGCATTAAATACAAACAAAAATATTTCTTACTACGATACATAGACATTTTTCTTTGTTTACTTTATTTTACAGTTAAATAATTATTTTAAAACGGCATTTATTTGTAGAGAATAAGCAATTATTAACTATTTTGATAATTTAGCATTACATTAATAAAATACATTATAGTCCATTGTGCCCCATGTTGAAGTTTTATACATTCTCATAAAATTATTATTTAAAACTTCCTTTTTAGCACATTAACTTTAATATTAAATAAAAACGAGTATCTTACCTTTATAAAAAAAAGGATGTTTTTATTTTTTTATCTATAACATTTAATAAATAAAAAAGAAAAATACAATGATTAAAAGTTTATTTTTAGAATCTCAAAACAACCAATCAGTATCAAAAGAATCATTCTGAGGTAATGATGAGTTTTAAAGGCTATAAATAATCAATTCATTGCTGTAATCAATTAGATTAAAAGAAAAACGTTAAAAATTTATCGTAACATAAAAAGTATATTTATATAAATGAGGCAAAACTTGTACAAAATTAATATACCTGTAATGGAATGCTACCTGGAAATAGTCCATAATCCCATCTAAAAGAATACCATACAATTACACATATTGACACAAAAACCTGTTTATAATAAAAATTTTCAATATCCTTTGTGATTTCATCTTGACAGATTTTACTGTGTGTATATATATACAGGGTGTCCACTCTTAACGTTGGCCAATTTCTAATTTCTAAACAGTTAGTCACAGACATATAGTTTCAATTGAAAAAATGCTTTAAAAAAGGTAAAGAATTTTTTTCATGCGATTTAGATCAAAATAAAATTTTATTAAAAAATTACGAAAATTAACTTTTTATACGGTCCCCCGATCTTATAAGTGATATTTAGTAAATTTTTATCACTACTCTAACGAGTAATACAAAAAAAAGTCCCATTCCTCTGCGATTAAAACTGACCGAGTAATAGCTGTTTAAAGTTGAAGCATCTTTTTTGCTGCAAATTAGGGGTCAGTCTAAAATTTACTGGAAATAAAAATAAAGCCAAGATATAAAATTTAACGTTAAACATTGAGAATAAAATAATTTTTACAATATTATTTTTAAATTTACTTTGATGATTACATATTAAAGCAAAATTTGTACTAAAATTATAATTAAAAAAAGACAGAAGGTTTGTTAATTTAAATTATGAAAAGCAACAGTTACAAATCGTTGCAAAATAACATATATTTAAAATTCTATTAGATTACTTAACATAACAGAATTTGGTGTAGTCCTATAAATAAATAAATGATACGCAGCTAAAATTGTATTAGTATTACACTGTCATTGGATATAAATAAGTGTGCAAATTGAACCTCGATCGGATATTTGGAAGTGAGTTAAAATTTGAATAGAAATTTTCAGATAGGGAAACATACGTACGAACGTTTAAACACTAGAACCGCGGGAAAATTCATTCAAGTTTTATAAAAATATTTCTCACCGGAATTTTCGTTTAAAACTGTTTAAATTATATATTGAAATTATTTTTGCCCAGCTTATCTTTAGCTAATTTTATAAAAAAAATTCTGGTTCGAATCAACATCTCTGCATATGATACGGGTCAAAATGACCCGTCGCCGCGGTTCTAGTGTTAAGCAAAATAAAAGCTTATCCAAATAACACATCTTTTAATTTAAAATCGTGATTTCCTAAAATTTGATTTTCAAGATAAAGAGAATTTAAAAATAAACGTCTTCAATTATTTTAACTAATCCAGAAGTTAATTAATAAAAATTAACAGTACCGTAAACCTTATACAGTGGTAGCACCCTCAATTAAATTGTTTTAAAAATATTTATTCATCTCATTGAAAACCTTTTTGTAACTGGAACTATACGTCTGTGGCAAATGGTTTAGGAATTAGCTATTGGACAACGTTGGAAGTAGACGCCCTTTATAATACTTTAAGCACTTAGTGTACGTTCCCTTAAAGCTCAATCCAATTCATCCGTATTCAGCTACAGAAAAGTGGTTTAAGTCATGAAATTTAAAAATTCATAACTCGGTCAATT
This sequence comes from Maratus speculifer, assembly GCA_964019185.1. Classification (NCBI taxonomy): domain Eukaryota; kingdom Metazoa; phylum Arthropoda; class Arachnida; order Araneae; family Salticidae; genus Maratus; species Maratus speculifer. The sequence goes on from OZ025296.1 coordinate 360,227,642, forward strand.
TTAATGTTAGATGAATGGGGCCTTTTTCCTCTTATTAGTGGGAAACATTTACTAAATATCACTTATAGGACCGGGGGACCGTATAAAAAGTTTATTTTCGTAATTTTTAATGCAATTTTATTTGGATCTAAATCGCTTGAAAGAAAATACTTTAGCTTTTTAAAAGCATTTTTGCAATTGGAACTACATGTCTATGACTAACGGTTTAGAAATTAGCCATTGGCCACCATTGAGAGTGGACACCATGTATACATATTACATATACCACACAAGTTACATATACCATATATATGTAACTTGAATTAAAATTTTGAATTCCTTTGAAAAAGAAATCCTGGCTACACTACTGAAAATAACAATATTTAATCATTTATTTGCTTTTTTTTAGTATGTATAAAGCTCCTTATAGTAGTCAATTCTAAGTATAAAATTATGCATTTTTTTTAGGGATACAACTATAATTCGTGTAATATGTGCTTTGTTTTTAATAATAATGGGGGGAAGGAGGTTAAGATGAAATTAAAAGAAAATGGCATCATGGAAGAATCTTATTCTTCCTTAATAAACTGCTATACATTTTAAATTTACAAGAGAGTTTCTTTACATATAACAAAATTGTAAGAACACAGCTGGGAACTAGAGATTGTGCAGATTTCTGGTCATTGCTTTGATTACATTTTTAAACGTCATTTTGAATGTAATTCATAATGCAATCAAAACTATAATGATTGGTTACAATATAATATAGTACTAAAATACGTAATAAACTAAAATAATAAAAATTTACATAATTTTAAAATTATGAAATTATTAAATGCAAAAGTTGAGTTATCTATGTCATCTATGTATGATTAAATATTCCTTCTAAAGATGAAACGTATTTTTCCTAAATTGTTTAATGAACCCTACCCCATAACCGATTCACATCAAAATAATAAAATAAGGAAGGTTTTTTTTCTGGTTTTTCCAGGCTTTATTACCAAAATAGCTTGATTAATTAATAAATAAATATATTTTGTAATATGATTGTGATTACCAGTGATGTAGACAATAACTTGAATTTTTTTGGGAAATAATTTATTCTTTTTCCATGAAAAAACATAAATTCAATAATACTAACAAAAGCTATAAATTAAAATACACATGATGAAATTGGTATAAAGCTAAAAAAGTCACATTTTGTCCATATATCAGAGTTGAATGTTTCATTGTTTACATCTGTAAATTATGTGTGGACTTTAGAGTTTTGAATTTTAGGGAATCTGTATTTAAAGTAGAAAACTTAATGAATAGTTTATTTTCATTTGAAGATTTCTAAAAAAATATTATTAATAAATTATATAATTTCGAAGTGAAAGTAATATAAATATAGTTCAATGCATGTGAATACATATATGTATGACGTATATTAACATTTAATCAAATTTAGTAATTATTCTATTTATACTTTCTTTTTAAATATAAATTTAAAGCATATTTAGAAACATAAATTACTGAAAATACATTTTTAGTTCTAATATAACATTCTACAAAAACATAGGTACATGCAACTATTTTACCTTTTAATATATGACATACTTAAATGTCGTTAATTATTCTGATATTTTTGCATGAAACTAAACTATTATAACTATTACACCAGTGTAACCTATGGAAGAATTCTATATGCTATTCTGCATTTTTTATTATTGAAGCTACTAGTGGATAAATAAAAACTTTGTATACAAATTTTCATTACAAGAATTTTTTTTGTTTCAAATTTATAATTTTCTGGCTTTTTTTTCAGAGATATTTTTTATAAATGTAATGTAATATATTAATATATATCTATAGATTTGTAATATAATTTTATGTTTTAATTTTGCATGCATAATAAACATATCAAACATGAAACACATAAAACGATAAGAAAATATAAATGTATACAGTATATCTATTTATATGTGTGTATAAAATATGCATATATTTAGTAAGTTATATCAACAAATTGGGAATAAGTATATAATAAGGGTTATAAATAAAAACCAGTCAGATGAAATCTTGTGTTGTTATCTGTACTTAAAAAGGTTAATATCATAGTTTAATGCAATTATCCATATGAAAGCAAAAATAGAGAATCTATCGAAATCATTGCATGTGAAAATAAACTTTGTAATCATAATTTATCCCATAATATACGAAAAACATGGCATAACACCATTATATCTTAAAATTGTATGTGTTTGCAGTATTTTAATTTTCTTCACGCATAGATGCAACACACTGAAGCTTTTGATTCATTTCGATTTTGTTTTATTAGAAATTTTATTTTTCGCTAAGCAATCAAATTTTTAGTCACTTCACCACCATATTTTCCTGAAGACGGTTCGAAACACTGAATTTAGATTTTATTTTACAAATTCTAATTAAAGTTCTTGTTTTTGTGTACCATTGTGAAAAGTTTTTCATTCTTAACAAATATGTTCATGGTAGTAGTTATATTTTATGATGCAATTATGCAGTATAGTAGACTCTCTCAAATAAACTTGGGACCAGAAGTTGTACGGATTTTAGAATTTTGCAGATCGTTGCTTCGTTATAAATTTTTTGAACAGTAATTTGAATATAATTAATAATACAATTGAAACTATAATGGCTGTTTACAATAAAATAAAACATTAAAATAAGTAATAAACTAAAATAATAAACATTTAAACAATTTTAAAAATAATTAAAATGTTTATTATAAAGATGAAATGTATTTAACCCAAATTATTCAATGAAATTTGCCTTATAAAGGCATACTGCTAAGTCGCACCAAAATCATAAAGTATGGAAGTTTTATTTCAAATTTAACCAGACTTAATAACCAAAAAAAAAGCTTGATTAATACATAAATATATTTGGTGAAAAGATTGTAACGACCAATGATATCAGCAATATCTTGAATTTTTTGAGAAATAATTTTATTCTTCCTTCATGAAAAAGCACGAATTCAGTAATATTAACAAAAATTACAAATTACATTTGCAATTGATATAAAACTGAAAAATTTTATAATTTTATGAAATTTTTCCATTATATTTTAACTAAATGTTTCATTCTTTACATTCCTAAGTTATGTGCAGATTTTAGGGTTGCTGATTTGAAGGAATCTACTGTATATGTTTATAAAAAAATAACGTCCAACTTTTTTAATGCTTATTCATGAACCTTGTTTTATTTATTTAAAATTGATTTTTATTTTGGCGGTTTTTATAATTCATTGCATTTTGGATATTCTGAGTATTTTATTTTCTTCAGATTTTGTATTTCTTGTTCAATTTCCTCTGCGTTTTTTATGATTTTTATTAACACTTATAACACTGTTTTTTTTTCTTTTTTTTTAAACATTCTTTTCTTTCTAAATTACATTTGGAAATAAAATATAAAATAAATTGTTTTATAGCGTTAAAATTACATTTCCTAGTGTTATAAGTGTTTTTTATATCATTTTATTATAAAATATAAAGCATTAGACCTATACTAAAGTTAATGCAGAAAACGAAAACTTGCCTATCATACAATACATAAGTTAAAGCTAGCTATACCCCAGACAATCCCATTCTTGAAATCACATCATAACATATAGAATTATAAAATTTATTCTTTCTTTTTTATAAAGACGAGTCCATTAGCTTTTCCAGAACAAGTCAGAGCTAAAATTAATAATTTTCACCAATCAATTATCATTAACAATTAAGAATAATTTTATCACAAAACACAAAAACTTTAGTAGAAGAGTAAGCGAAAAAACATATCTTACCATTAACTTATTTTACTTAAGTGTTCATTAAATTCTAAAAACGATCTTTCATTATATCGCTACAGGTCATTAAATTTCAAAAATTTGCCGTCTATTTGCAAAGACCTTTCATATTGTCCAAGTTCACATAGAAGCAAAGGGACGCCAATGCCATGAATGAATCATGGTGAATGCTTTTGAATGAGGAATGAATCAAATCGATAAAACCGCTGCAAAGGAAAGTTCAACTTCTGACTTTTTACTTTCTCACATCTACCAATATTACCATTTGTTAGAGAATTAAGAAAAATATCTTCTACATTTGACAGACAAAACAAAACGGTTCTTTATAAAAAATATATTGTTTCGTTACTCAAAATTCTGAAATTTTTTAAATTGAATTCTCCCTCTAGTGAAAAATTTGACACATATCATCATACATTACAGCAGCATCCTCATTAAAAGTATAATATCTAGAACAGAAACAATTCTTAATAGAGATGAACCTGTTATTACTAATAACAATTTTAATTTTTGATTAACTGAGTTATCGATCATTCATTATCTGAAATTAATTCGATTATCAAGTAACATTCATGAATTGATTTAGATTTTATATATTGTTTTGATGGCATCTTTCAAACATAAATGAACTAATTTTCTGTTGAAAGTATAGACTTTTAAATATATTTTTAAAGTATGATAATTCGGGATGTTTTGATTTAATTCAAGATTATTTTTACATGGTTCACCCAAACAATTAAAAATATTTTCCAATAAATATTAAAAGACTTACATAGGAATTACTTTTTTCATGAAATTTTAAGTTGTAATTTTACCAGTTTTTCAATAGCTCAGCTTATATCCATTGAATTTTAATTTTTCTTGCATTGCATATAAAAATAAATTATTTCTTATCAATATAATTATTAGAATATGATAGAAAGTAGTTTTCTATATTTTGAACTCTTTTGACTTACCGTAAAATACCGTTAATCCGCCCTTCCCGATCAAACGCCCCCTCCCCACTTTATAAAGAATTTGAAATTTTCAAAAAATCTCGAGAAAGCGCCCTCCCTCCCGATTCTCAAAGGCGATTGAGAGCGAGATCAATCATTTTGAAATGAACGAATCGTGAATCTTTGATGAAATGTGCGTTTTTTCAAGATTTTTTATTTGATTTCATGCTTGTTTTGGCTTTTTTTAAACTAATTTCTCCTTTTTTCTGCGTTTTTTCGACAGAATTTATGTTTAAAAAAAAAAACCAAATTTTTTCAAGTCTAAAAATTTATGATTCATTCAACGATTCATTCATTTCATGATGATTCATTCCTGTAAATTTTGTTGAACGATTGCGAAAAAATCCCGTGTAAGCGCCCTCCGCTAACTATTGTACGATTTTTCTTTTCGTTTTGGGGGGGCGGATTAACGGTATTTTACGGTAATAGTTTTGGCTTATTTTTTACTTTAGTAGAACAACTTTTCTTTTCTTTTTTTAATTATGTGGTAACTTTCGTTAGTTCAATGAAACTTTAACATTTTATAAGGATGGCATATATAAATTTATTGAAAATAAATTTTAGTTAGTCCTTTTAGTTTGTTTGTAGGATTTAGTTTATTCAATTGATTTTTGTTGTAAGAACACTTCTTTGTAAATTAATGTCTTATTTAATAAAAATAATATTAAAAGCTTCAGAATATTGATGAAAAAATATGCTTGTTCTTTCCATAACACCATTTAAAGTTTTTAAAAAATTACAGTTTAAATTATTCTGCATCTGACAAGAATTCTCTGAACATCAAACCATTAAAGATCCTAAATATAAGGCAGTTCAACTGGAATATTTGTTGATGATTAAATTAAACTTGCATGTTTATTAATGCATATAAATATATTCAAACTTTGATAAAAAATATCAGTTTTTCCAAAAGAGAGAGGTATGTTAGCCACTGCTGTCACTAACGCAAATGAACTTATTATGGGCGAAATCCTTCTTGTCTTATATTAAGGAAATTATTGCATATAAAGAGACGGAAATTTGTAGTTTGAAAGAGAAATCTTTTATTATTTAATTAAAACAGAAAGCGTTAGGGGAATTTTTTTAAGCACTATTTATGTTGAAGGTATTAAGTAGCTGTTCTTAAATAATTTTATAGGATCAAAAACTATGCATAGCCATTTAAATATGGTTGGTTTTTGAGAAGTTTTTTTTTTTTGTACATTTTTATTCATATTATTTCATTTCATATTTCGAAAAAAATGCATTTTTTTTTTATTGTTGTTAAATTTGAAACAGTAGCTAAAATCCCCAACCCTAAAATCACAGATCTTCACAAATATAAACAATGAAACATTGAGTTCCATATATATTTTAATTTGTAATTCTCAATAATACAATTGAACTCATGATTTTTCCATAATTTAATCATTTTACAATTTTTTTTATCATTTTAGTTTATTATTACTTTGCTTAATTATTTTAATACAGTAGGCTCCCTCAAATCTACACAGCTTGGGACCAGAGGTTGTGTAGATTTTAGAACATTGTAGATTTCTTGTCTTTGCAGTGGTGATCATCCCCCCAAACCCAATGACGCAAATTCCCCCCCCCCCCAAAAAAAATCTTCATACTTTAACATTGACCACCCCCCCCGCCCGCTAAACACAATATCAATTGTAAAATATATTCTACTTATAATCTACTGCACATTGAAATGATAGCGAGTTGAGCATAGCGGAATTAGTTCTTATTGCCCTTATTCAGAATTTAAAGAAAGACAACGCAGGAACATTTCTGGAAATTAAATGTTGAAAAAAATTAAAAAAATTAATATTTTTTTAACAGTAAAAAAAAGAGAAATTAAGAATTTAAAAATCCCCCCCCCTCCCAAAAAATGTACTTTTCTCAAATTCCCCCCCAAAACAAAATTTTATGACGCATCTTGTGTCACCAAACCCCTCTCTGGGCACCCCTGTGTCTTTGCTTAGTTTACATTTTTTACTCAGCAATTTGAATTTAATAAAGCAATCAAAATTACAATGAATGATTATATTGCATTAAAATGATTAAATAAAATAATAAATTAAAAAAATAAAAAGTAAGATAATTTAAAACTGATTGAAATATTAATAGTCAAGTAAATAAAATCAATAATGTATATTTGAATTCCCTTAAAAAAGATGCAATATATTTTCCTTGAATTATTCTATGATACTTTTCTTATGAAAAGTACTCTCTATTAATTTACATTAAAATCATTGTAATAAAAAATAAAAAAGCTTGATTAATAGGGTACATAAATATATTTGGTCAAAAGATTGTGATTACCACTGTTATCAGCAATAGCTTGATTTAAAAAATATACATATGCTCTTTTCATAAAAAGTAATAAGTTCATTTGGTACTACTCTGTTATCCCATTACCAAAATACTATCACCAAATTATGAGAATAAATGCTAATAATGGATGATCGTGAATGTCATTTCAAAGACATTAAATACCATAAACGTGTTTAAAACATCATTAAGTGATTTTTATTTGTATTTTTATTAATATTCTGCTAATTATTTGTTTTTTTATTATAGAAAATAAAAATTACGTCAATATCTATAATTTGGCTAATAGTTTGGTGATTTGTATAATTTGGCGAAATCGGTCAATGGGATAACAGAGTAGTACCGTTCATTTATTTTACCTAGTATGAAAGTACATATAGGATGAAATAAAACAAACAAACAACCAAAAAAAAAATCTACAATTTTGCACCTATACCTGAAGGGAAAGTTTTGTTGTTTACATTGTTAAATTACGTGCTCATTTTAAGGATGCAGATTTGAGGGAGGCTACTACAATAATAAAATACAGTGTAACAACATTGAACAGCAAACCCATCCATATAATCAGTCTTCAATAAGATGGAGCCATGTTAGGCTTAATTTTGAATTGAGATGAATATGAAAAAACTTATCTGCCCAAATACAAATGTTTTCTACCTGTTATCTTTTCTGTTTAACAAAAATTTCTATAAAAGATTCAAAATTTCAATGCTTTGCACAGTTTAAAACCATTTCTGAAATCAAGTTGAAAGCAACGTTTCAAAACAAGATGCTTTGGTATTGAGTCATTTCCTTCTGTGATTCATTCAAAATATACACATATGTGGTACTACATGGTTATCCTGTTGACCAAAAACTATCACCAAACTATGAGATTAAATGCCAATAATGGTTGATTATGAATGCCACATTCTTTTGAGATTAAACATGTTACACGTGTTTGTTATGTCACCAAGCAATTTTTATTTCAACATTTTATGTATTTTTTATTAATCTTATACTAATTTTATTCTTCTTCTGTTTTTTAAAATGAAAATAATCTTAATTTGTATAATCTGGCAAATAGTTTAGTGATTTATCTAATTTAGCGAAATCGGTTGATGGGATAACCAAGTAGTACCATATATATATATATATAGCACTTTAAGAATAATGTGTAACGGCAGATCCAAAGTCCCGTGCCATAATGAAAAATGATATCAAACTTTTAAACTTTAAAGGAAATAAAAACGAGTAAGAAAAACAGTATAAAGACAATATAAAAAAAGGCTGTGGATCTCATCAGCGGTGGGCAGTTTTAAAACACAGCAAATACATATGAATGGATATGGAAAAGGACTATTATAATGTAGTGGCAGTGGGTTTCGATCAGAGTGCTACAATTTAAAAAATCAAATGTACAAAAACATTTGAAATCATAACACTCCCCCACCGGACCCAAACGCCACAGAAAACAGCATATAACACATTTAACATTGATACTGCCAAAATGAACAAGTATGTAATATAACTTAAAACAGAAATAAATAAAGTTGTATTACCCAAGCTTCAGAGAAACAGCCACACAAAACAACTAAAAACCAGCATCCAAAATCAATCCGTATTCGTTTCCATGTCGTTGCCACACGATTGCAGTCATCCTTGTAAAACCGTCCAAAAGGCTTTAAGTTATACAAATCATTAACTGTCAATCATATAGCAATTACTTAAAAATGCAGACTGTCAGTAAAACTAGTATATTTTTTAATAAATTTTAGAGGTAAATTATTCTTGTATTGTAAAATATTAATTAAATGAAGAAGTTCCTTTAAAAATAAATTTTTATTTGAACAGAGCTTGTAGTAACGAAATATTTGACCAATAATTATATTAATGTAAACACGTTTATGAATATTTGTTACTACAAGCTCTGTTCAAATAAAAATTTATTTTTAAAGGAACTTCTTCATTTAATTAATATTTTACAATACAAGAATAATTTACCTCTAAAATTTATTAAAAAATATACTAGTTTTTCTGACAGTCTGCATTTTTAAGTAATTGCTATATGATTGACAGTTAATGATTTGTATAACTTAAAGCCTTTTGGACGGTTTTACAAGGATGACTGCAATCGTGTGGCAACGACATGGAAACGAATACGGATTGATTTTGGATGCTGGTTTTTAGTTGTTTTGTGTGGCTGTTTCTCTGAAGCTTGGGTAATACAACTTTATTTATTTCTGTTTTAAGTTATATTACATACTTGTTCATTTCGGCAGTATCAATGTTAAATGTGTTATATGCTGTTTTCTGTGGCGTTTGGGTCCGATGGGGGAGTGTTATGATTTCAAATGTTTTTGTACATTTGATTTTTTAAATTGTAGCACTCTGATCGAAACCCACTGCCACTACATTATAATAGTCCTTTTCCATATCCATTCATATGTATTTGCTGTGTTTTAAAACTGCCCACCGCTGATGAGATCCACAGCCTTTTTTTATATTGTCTTTATACTGTTTTTCTTACTCGTTTTTATTTCCTTTAAAGTTTAAAAGTTTGATATCATTTTTCATTATGGCACGGGACTTTGGATCCGCCGTTACACATTATTCTTAAAGTGCTATATACATAATTTACGTGATTATTGCAGCTATAGCGCTGATCATGTGGATTTTTCATGAATTTAAGTTCACTCAAAACTTTAAAATTTTTGGACTATATATATATATATATATATATATATATATAGCTGTTCTGCCTCTGCTTATTTGATGTGAAATCAGCCATAGGTAAACAGAAGAAAAACACCAATGGGCATGAAGAACATTTTAATAATGTTCGTCTTTGTTCAATAACTAGTTTTTTTCAGGGTGGGGGGGGGGGTGTTTCCAGATGATTCCCTTAAAGTCAAAGTTATATAATCCGCAGAAGTTGGTGCCAAAGGTTGTGTGGATTATGGAATATTGTGGATTATAGATTGTTATGGATTATTCATCATTTTATTATTCCAAGATATCATTTTTATTTTATAAAAAGAAATATAATATGAAAAGATAAATTTGAAATCTAATATTTTATTTAATATGATATCCAATTTAAAAAATGCATTTTTAAAGTTATTTTATTAAAAAAATGATATATGTGCATTTAAATGAAAGTAATTACATATACATATGTTCTGTAATACAGTTTGTTTTTTTACTTTCTATAAAATATAAGAGTTATATTGAAAAAATATCTGTTTTATTATGATTTTTTTTTAATTTTTTTATTATTTGCTTTAAAAAATCATTTTTTTACAAATTTGTAAATTTTCTTTATTGTTTACATTTGTAAGGTATAATGCAAATTATGGGTGTGTGGATTATCGATCCTTGACTGTACAAAGAAAAATAATGCAGGGGAAATGCCATTTTCCATTTGTTAACAAAGTTAGCATCATTTGTGAAAGAAATGATGAAAAATTATTATCATTGTACAGCTTTAAAAAGGGACATTAACTACATTTGTATCACAATAATTTAAAAACTACATTGACATATAAAAAATAAGATTATAGACATTCATAAAGCTTATCCTTCAATAAACATAACTTCAGTCTTTTGCTTACAAGTTTAACAGACAGGTTTAGAATACAGTGGACAATTTTACAGTAGACTCCCTTAAATTCACAACCCTAAAATCCACACATAATTTACAGATGTAAACAATGAAACATTCATTTCAAATATAGAGACAAAATCGACTTTTTTTAGTTTTACATCAATTCCTTATATATTTTAATTTATATTTTTTGTTAACATTACTGGATTCATATTTTTTCATGAAGGAAGAATAAATTTATTTCTGAAAAAATTCAAGATATATTGTTGACCATTGTTTAATGGTAATCACAATCTTCTTACCAAATATATTTATGGATTAATCAAGCTATTTTGGTTATTAAGTCTGGCTAAACCTGAAATTAAAACTTGCTTATTTTATGATTTTGATGTGCATTAGTAATGTACCTTTATAAGGCGTATTCTATTGAATAATTTAGAAAAAATACATTTCACCTTTATAATGAATATTTATTCTTACATTATTGATTATTAACTTGATCGTTGCTTTTAATATTTTAATCACTTAAAAAATAATCTAAATTTTCGATTTATTACTTATTTTAATATTTCATTATATTGTTAGTATTCATTTTAGTTTCAATTATACTATTAATTACATTCAAATGACTGTTAAAAAATGTAAACAAAGCAATGACCAGAAATCTGCAAAACCTATGGTCCCAAACTTTGCGGATTTGAGGGAGTCTACTGTATTTATTTTTAAACTTATCCTGTTTATTAATCAAAATTTATATGTATACACTTTTTTTGGTGAGGGAGGGGGATGAATGAAAAAATACAATTTCAAAGTGAAAAAAAAATAGTAATTATTATTAGTAACATTTCAATAGTTGCAGTAGACTTTTTTAATTAAGCAATAATATAGCATACTTGTTAAATTATTGTTTTATTAAGAAATCTTAATTTTGTTATGGTATACAGTAGACTCTCTCAAATCTGCACCCCCAAAATCCACACATAACTTACAAATGCAAACAATGAAATTTTAGTTCAGATGTAGGGACAAGTATAAACTTCTTTATTTTTAATTCAATTCCATGTTTTTCAATATGTAATTTTCATTTATATTATTAAATTATTTATTGAATTCCTGCCTTTTCATGAAGGAAGAATAAATTATTCTAAAAAAGTTCAAGTTATTGTTGATACTATTGGTAATCACAATCTTTTCACCAAATATATTCATGTGTTATAATAAAGCTTTTTTGGTCCTTATTAGGTGCGTTCATAATTATGTAAATATGTAGCACCTATAGTTGTCATTCAGTCTGTCCATCTGTCTGCATATAACAATGCAAGAACTACCCAACTGAATCATTTGAAATATTAAATACATAATTTTGTCGAGTTATTTAAAATTTTATCACAATCTGATGCATAGTTCAATTACAGGGACAATGAAAAGTATTTCATTACATAACGGTTAATGGGGAAAAATGTTTCAAATGCATTTTAATGGTGTTACACTGATTCGAACGTAATAAAATTGATATGCATCTATTAAGTAGATATTATAATATACATTTTGCATAATCTGTTGTGCAAAGAACTTTGGTTATTGATTTACAAGGCCACACAAAAGTATTCCATTGCATAATGATATAGGGAGACCATTGTTTGGTGCTCATTTTAATTTTAATTATTTACAATTTATGAGAGTGATATTTTTAAAATTTTGTTATCGTATGAACGTATCTCATTTGCTACGCTTCACGTGCAATTTCCAACTTGTTTATGATTTTGAAGTGAATTACTAGTAATATACCTTTGTGTGGCATGTTTCATTGAATAATTAAGAAAAAAATGCATCCAATCTTTATAATGAATATTTAATTATATTTTACTGGTTAATTATTTGATCTTTGCTTTTAATATTTAGAAAATTATCTTATATTTTATTAATTTAGTTTATTACTTTATTTATTTTGATATTTTACTATATTGTAAGCATTCATGTTAATTTAGATTGCATTATTAATTACATTCAAATCATTATTTAAAAAATGTAAACAAAGCAATGACCAAAAATCAGCACAACCTCTGCTCTGAAGGTGTATGGATTTTAGGGAGTCTGCTGTATTAGCCAAAAAGCCTGGTTTACACAGAAATATTGTAAATGTTAATAGTGTATTTAGAACATAAACTAGACGAATAATGCTCACCTAAATACTTCATACTGTATGTAAAAAATATTGTATATCAAATACAGTCAAAGATCGATAATCCGTGCACCCATGATCTGCAATTTTCTATAATTCACATTACTTTATAAATATAAACAGTGAAATAAATAGTTAAGAAAATTTACAAATTACACTGATAAACAAAGTTTCTGTTTCAAACTAAGTATGTGGTGATTTTTATTTTTAGGTGGTGCTGTGAAAGATTATGCCCTTAAAAAGTTTCCATCACCCACAGATTTTTAAAAATTCAAAATCTTAAAAATCTGAATTTTGTACTATTTATTCAACACATATACCTTATGAAATTTATTATTTGGTATTTTAGTAATGACAAACTTTTAAATAAACACTTATAAAACTTTAAATTAATATTTAAAACATTGAAAGTATGCATTGTTTATAAAGTTTCAGAAAAATATAGAATTTTTGTAAAAAGAAATGATATTAATAAGAAATTTCAAACTTTATGCAGTGGTAAATGTTTTATCTGTGGCTGCTCTCTTATAGGCCATTGTTTTGAGTTACATTGACAATTTAAAGCAGTCATTGAGCCACTTATATCATTACAATAGCATAAATCATCTTTTCTTGAAAAAAAAAGTATAATATTTCGTATATCAGTATCGATAAATATATATCTTTGTATGATTTTTCAGGAGATTCCAACCTTGCAATCTTGATCCAAGAAATTCTGAGTTTTTATTTGATAAATTTAAGCCTCTCACAAAATCATTTAATTCTTTTTGAGTAATAAAGGTGTAGTTCTTCATTTATGCCAGGAGAATAGTTCATATCAGATGTAGAGGAAGTTTCAGTTTCATCAATTTCCTTTTATAATGTTACATTGTCATATGTAAAATTCTCTGGAGGTTTCAGTATTTGTAAATCATCATGTAATGCTGGTCACATTGCTGAATCTATGTTCGGGTACTTAATTTTATGTTTACTTCTTGCAGAGAATCCTTTAATTTTTGTAATACATTAGTAGCAGTCAGTTATATGATCCTTTGGCATGCACCATATCATGGGTATAGCAAAGGACATACATTTTCTTGTACCTTTCATCCACGCCCCGGAGGATTGTAGCATATCGTGTACTGCAAGAATGAGGTGCCCATTTCTTATCTTGTCTACCTACTTTATATCCAAAGTACATACGATAGGCAATCTTTATTAACGGCGTGAAAGCGCATTGATGCATTTTCAAAGTTAGCTCCCCGCACACACGTATAGCAAAAAGAATCGGGTTCATTAATGCATCCTCTAGACATGTCATGTTTTACATATTGTAGAGGAAAATAGGATAATTATGATCAAAATTTAATTAAAAAGTCTTACAGAACAAAGAAATAGTACACTTGCCCCGAAAATTTGAGATGTCATGGATTTGCATTAAAATCAAATACTGTGGGGGTGACTAGAGCTGTCTGTTCAATGTCGCTAACATAAAATTTATTAGGGAGGCATCTGTTTCTACTTTCTTGCTGTATCTTCTATCGGTGTAGTAAGAAAAAATAATGTTTGTGTGAATCAAATACATGAAAGAGAATAATATAATATAATTATAATGCCTGTACGATGCCTACATACTCCAAAACGTATAAATGAAATTTCTCAAAATTAGAGGGTAATAGAAAATTTTTACAAACATATTCTTTTTCAGCAGCTTGAAATGTACAAGAAACACCCAATGTATAATAGAGAAACAGAAAATTAGTTAAAATTTGTTTATAAGTGTTAGTGATCCAAAAACAATTTTTTAAAAACAAATAATTAAAAAAGAGATGAAAAAATGTTATAATAAAACGTTTATTTTTTTTTAAATATAACTCTTTTATTTTATTAACAGTAAGAAACAGACTATTGCAGAACCTATGTAATTATTTTTATTTAAATGCACATAATTTTTTTAATAAAATAACTTAAGAAAGGCATTTTTTGGATAGCCTATTAAATTAATCTTTAAATTTCATATTCATTTTTATTTCTACTGATTATAGAATTAAAACATAGTCTAGGAATAACAAAATGACGCATAATCCATAACAATCTCTAATCTGCAATATTCCATAATTCACATAACCTTTGACCCCCAACTTGTGCGGATTATAGGACTTTGACTGTATATTGTTGTAAAACTCAACACAATGAAAATTTAAAATTAGGTAAATGCTAAAAAAAAAGTATGCAATGAAAGAATTTTCAATTTTTTCATCTGATGCTATTGTTCTGTAGCTTTTATACATTTTATTTACAAATTTTAGTTTGGATTAATAATTAATTCAAATTTTCTTCATTTACAACCACATTTGAAATGCTGATGGAAAGTAAGTACATCAAAAATTCCCTCATCACTTCAATTATTAAAAAAATGCCCTGACTTGCCAAATTTTTTTAATTGCATGACCAGCTGGAATCCTGAATTAGTGATATTATCAGTGACATCACTGTTGGTACAGTGTATTTTTCGGGAGCAGGTGATATAAGAACATTTTTGCCAAATGTAAAAAAAAAAAAAAAAAAAAAAAATATATATAAAATAAAATAAAAAAAAAATAGAAAATGTTTTTTTATTAGAGTAGCCACAACACTTACTTGCAACCTAAATTACTTCGTGAAGACGATGGAATTTCGAAATTTGAGATTCTTCAAACCATTGCATTTATTTTTTATTTTTTTAGCTGTTCTAATATTTTGGGAAAATTTTATAATCTTCATATGTATTATACTATGTGATTAATTACTGTTATGAACAAACATTGGGTTAATCATTTAAAAAAATATTTTCAATTAACTAAACTCGATACAGACTAATTCAGTTTGTGAGGAACACAATGAACTAAAATTAAACATAGTAAAAAAAACTCTTAATCCCAATTCAAATGAATTCCTCCTGTTTACCCAAAAATCGTGACTTAAACTATATTTAAATAAATAGATAAGTGAAAATGTCGGCTAGAAAAACTTTTTCATAATATTTTAAATGGTCAAATATCATTTAAAATAAAAGTTGCAATACATGAAATTTTCTTGCTATAACATAGTAATCAAGTCATAAGTTGGAGAATTTTTAGTGACGAGTAAAATAAGAAACACATCCTACCATTCACTTACTTTAGCAAAGAGGATGGATCACCACGTTTATATTTTAAAAATTAGCCATTATTAGAATCAGAGGATACGCGTTGAAAATTAAATATTTTTTTTTCTTTAACCTTCCTACCCTGTTGAAAAAAAAGTTACGTTTTACCTGAATGGGTCGATTAGACCCAGTTTACTTCTTTTTATTTATTCTACGTCAAAACAAGTATTTTTAACTAGCTTTATTTTAGATATTATTTTTGTATTCAGTATTAGAGACGAGCGTATTTTATAACCCCCCCTCCCTCTTTAACTGCACCCCCTCCCCCTCTTCCTTGCAATGCCTTGTTTGTATACGCAATAATTTGGAAAATAATAATAAAGAATGTACATTAGAAATTTGTTTTATTTCCATTGTTTTGATACATTTTTTATGATAAACAAGATTTCAGTACACATTTACATGCTCCTGGCAAAGAAAATGATAAGCATGAAGTACATCTCGTCTGCGTTTTTCGATCTCTGTTTGGACCACATTCTTTACATCTTTCACGTTTAGCTGAACTAATACTTTCTTTTTTTTCACCTGCTGCGGTAGCCAATTGCTTCTTTATGGTTATTCGGATATTTTGTTTCATCCTAATATCTCTGTGAGGTTCGGTCAGCTGTTTCCCAAGTTCCTTTAGAAAAAGCCGCCTTTTGTATAGTTTGTTTTGATTGCAAGAAGGATTTACATGCATAAAAACAACAAATGCATTCATTGCAGCTAGATCAATTAAATTGTAAAATAAACACACAGGCCATCGCCTAGTGCCCCTTTTGCATGTATATGCAGCAGCTAATTTACCAGTAGTAGCTACTCCACCTTTAGTTTCATTATAATATAAAATTATTTCTGGTTTCTTTTGTTTCTCCATTTGAAACTTTGGTCTCATGATGCATAGTTGAAAGGAGGATTACCGATTTGTTTTTTTTTTTTTCGGCACATATGAGACAAATGTCATATCTTTTTGAAACCCGAATAATGAAGAAAATACAGGGTGGTCAAAAAAAAACTTTGGCGATATATGGAGCTCTAGCGGCCAGTCCGATCAAAATGAAATTTCAGATATAGCTATTCAGAGGTATGAGCTCGAGATTCTGCGAACGACAACAAAATGACGCTCACGGTTACGACTATAGTTTCAGAAACTCGAAAATTTCCAATGGCAACACCCATTTTTTTCATCGCAAAATGCTCAGCGCATGCGAAAACCCTAAAGAGCGTTGGAACGGTACATGTATCGCAAGAAACGGACATGTTATGCATGCACAAAAAAACGTTCTGGGAATCCTCCCCCCCCCCCCCCAAAGAAAAAACTCGATTGGGGCGCAAGGAGGAAATTTGCATATGACGCAGAGTCAATACACTAATCTCTGATTACAATACAGATCGGAGGTACTAAAATTTTTATTTTGATTAAACATTTTCCACAATGGCATGGAACATGGCATTTCCACAATGGCATCGAAAAATCTAATTGTTTTCCATGCATTTATAAGCGATTAGTGATATGGGTCGATTAGACCCATTCAGGTAAAATGTGACTTTTTTTATTTTGGCTAAAAAAAATAATTTCGGAAGTCTGAAAAAATTATAAACTGAAGATATTTATCTGTTTGAGGAATACTTAAAATATAAGAGCTCTTAGTTAAAACCCGACGGAGCTATTATGAAATAAATAATAGAAATGGGTCGATTAGACCCATTCAGGGTAGAAAGGTTAAGCAAAGATACGCTTACGAAATAAATGATTCTCGTTGGCTGATAGATGAATCAATTCAAAAGTATTTGTTTCAGAAGAATCAATACACTTTTAATGAATGATTCTGTCATTTACGATTCATTCTTTTTTTTGGCGTCTTTCTCTCTGCCGTTGTTTGTAATATTAGATAACTTTTAAGACATAAATTTATTGTATTCAACTTCTTGTTAATACTAAGGTACGTTAATTTCTCAGGTTTCTATTCAACTCAATACTTTACAATTTGCTATTTGATAAAATAATGGCACAAATTTTAATGTGATGCAACTTTCATTTTTGCTGATCTGTCAACCGTTCATTATTATAATGTTTTATTCATAACAGAGAATTCCGCTTATTATTATTTCTTTTTAAATAGTTTAGTTTAATATTATTCAAATTTCAATTTTGAGACAGCAAATTGATTTGAATATTTTTTTAATGTTTACTTTTAAAACCTTGTGTTGCTTATAAACTGAATTTTATTGCATTTTGTTCCGTTGAAACTAAATGCTTTTTAATAATTGATCACATAATTCATTATCTTTATATAGTTTATTGAAACTTACATATAAGAACGCATGCACTTTTAAGGGGACTGATAAGTCAGTTGAAAACTCCCTCTCCATAATGTTAATTCAATGAACTGGTTGTTTTCAAATTTCTCAGTTAAATCTGAATATTTTTATACGCCATTTCTTTTTGCATATGATAGCTGAGTTAGGTCTTTAATATGGCTATTTTTTACTGTTTTGATTTTGGTTATAGATTTTTCTTAAAAGGTAATTTCAATTTCAAAACTGTTGTCAAACTGAAATTACCTCTTTGAATCTGGAATCAAAATCTAAAAAGTAAAAAATAGCCATGTGAAAGATCTTACTCAGCTATCTTATGCAAAAAAAAAAAAAAAAAAAAAAAAAATTTAAAATATTGAAATTTATGCGAGAAGTTCTAAAATTACCTGCCTCTATGTTTAACATTATCGAGTGGGTGATTTCACGTGTGTGTAGAGTCCCCTTAAGAAACTATTTATGAATCCTAGAACAAGTGTCGCATTGATTTGCAGATTTGGGATTAAGTATCATTTTGTGTTTAAACGAAATTTCATATTAACAAGGTTTGGCTGTATTTGTTCAGAAAAAAAAAACAGATTTGGTAACTATTATTTATTTTTTTAAAAAGCCATTACCGAATAAAATTTTTTTAAATAAAAAAGTCACCACAAAAAGGCATTTTGTAAATGAAATGGATATCACTTGGTTATCACATTGACCAAAAAACCATCGCCAAACTATAAGATTAATATGCCAATAATGGATGACCGTGAATTTCACATTCATTGACATTAGATAAAATAAAACTTTTTTAAACGCCATTAATAACAAATTTCAACAAAATATCGCGAAAAACACGAATTTCGTCTAATTTCCGCGAAAGAGTGTTGTGCTGGGAATGAATTCCGAAACTTTTCCCACTCTGATTACTTTCAAAATTTTTGCTGCGATTTTCAGTTTTTTTTAAAACTCAGAATCATACCTGCCACATACACTCGCGCATAAGCTGAGAAATAACAATATTAAATTTTATGAAATTCTGTGCATTAGTTCTTGAGGTATAACTATCGTGGAAATGGCGTAAAAATTCAACAAACCAGTAATCAATGACTATTCGGATATTTACACAAAAACACAGTCATCATTTATATATGTCAAGGTTTAGCAGATTATGAAGTTTGATGGAATTTCCAAGCATTAATTCTTGAGATATATATCAGGAAAATCTGAAAAAATGCGGCATAGTAGCGCTACCAGTTGATCGATTTATCCAAAACATAATCAAATAATTTAGCCAAAACATAATCAGCGTTCATTTATCTTATACTCTAACAGCTACGAAGTTTGAAATTCCGTGCATTAGTTCTTGAGATATTGTGGAAATCTGGAAAAATGCGGGAAAGTAGCATTATCTATTGGACAATTTACACCAACATTTAATCAGAATCTATTTATCGTAAGATCTAACAGAATATTAAGTTTGATGAAATTCTGTGCATTAATTCTTGAAATATAACTATCGTGAAAATCTAAAAAAAAATGCGGCATAGCAGCCTACCTTTTTTGGCTTTTTACATCAAAACAAAATCAGCATCTATATATGTCAAGGTTTAGCAGATTATGAAGTTAATAAAATTCTGTGCATCAATTCTTGAGACATAATTAACGCGGAAATAGGGAAAACTGTTTCATAAAAGCACCACCTGTTCTGCGATATGCACCAAAACATAATCAGTATCTATATATGTCAAAGTTTAAGAGAATATGAAGTTTGATAAAATTCGGTGCATTAATTTGTGAGATATAGCTATGGCAGAAATCGGGGGGGGGGGGGGGATGTGGCTTAGCAGCGCCTGTTTGTTGGGCGATTTACAACAAAACTTAATCAGCATCAACTTATAACAAAATACAACTATAAAATATAGTATGTGCAATATTGTGCATGCTATATCGACACTAATCAATGGATATATGGATACAGCCCCTCATCCTGTTGCTTCATTTTGGGAACAACGGATTTTGAGTTTATTTTATCAAATAAAATTTCAGAATATTCTATTCAAGTTATGTTTTTGAGACTTACAGAAGTTGTTCTATATATTTAGTTACCACATTAAAGGCTGTGCAAATATAATATTATCTTTTTAAGGCGGAGGATCTGGCAAATGATATCGCGAGATATCTCTAGGGGGAACAGGCTTGTCTTTTAATATCGATATAATTTTTGATCTAATCAACATTTTCTCTTTTTATTTGTAACATGCTTTTTGGTTCAAAATAGTATGTTATCGTTTTTTAGTGTGTTATCTAATTGTATGAAAATACAAAGTTTTTATTAAAATTAGTAAATTATTATAAAAATATTTAATTCTAAAATATAGTATACACCAAAATTTAATATTGATATCCTTCTTCATGTATGTATGTAGATATTACAATCACTCTTCAAGAAGCCATATGTAGAGAATTTTTAAAATGAAGTTTGTGTTTATTAATAAGTAAAAGAGAAAAAATGTTATGAACTTGTTTTGTTGAGAAGAATTTCTATTTCACCACCCCTTTCTTCATGCAGGGCAAGCACAACAAGACATTATTACTGCTGAATGCATTATGAACAAAAAGCTATTATAAAATACTTTTGAATAATAACAATTTCTTTTAAGTGTTATATGATATAAAATGATATTTTATTGACTTCTCTTCATTTAAAGCAATAAAATATACGAAAAATAAATGTAATCAATTTTATATAGCGCTCCAAACAAAAGCAATAAATTCTAAAAATAAAAAGAATTTCTAGACATCGGTAATGATATCTTCACGGGGGGGGGGGGGTGACGGATAATGTATGATATGGGAAACAGGATTCAAAATTATCAAAAAGTGATCACGTTATACATGCACAATCCCTTATGCACATTATATTTTATTTACATTAGCGCATACGCAGTGAAACATTATTAAACCTGTTTGTTCTTCATACAATGTTTATTATATTTTAATTCTGACAACTGGGTATTGTGTACAAAGTTGTTTACTGTCTTTTCGAAAAAAGAGCATTTTTTTCACATTAAGAATTCTGCAAATTATAAGGAAAAAAACTTGGCAAATATTGGGACTGAAAATCTTAAGTGAAAATCTTAATTTCTGTACTAGTATACATGCCATCCACATAAAAAATGAACGCATTTTATTGCAACAAGCCTCTTAATCATGACATAATCTACTATTTGAACACTTTTGCTACATTTGTTTTGACAGGGTTATCCAAACAATATTCATTATTTTTCAATCTGTTGACTTTTCCCTATTGGGTTTTGGG
The DNA here is from genome assembly GCA_964019185.1 of Maratus speculifer. Taxonomy (NCBI): domain Eukaryota; kingdom Metazoa; phylum Arthropoda; class Arachnida; order Araneae; family Salticidae; genus Maratus; species Maratus speculifer. Next base: position 360,249,276 of record OZ025296.1, read on the forward strand.
AAAAAATCTTTGCGGTATCGATATGACCAATGCTATTCTGTTTACACATCTGGAATTTCAGGATAATTATTCATGTATTTTTCTAGATACTTAACAAAACGTCTAAAATTGCAACTGACCTTTCCCTTTTGGCCATCTAGTGTATGAATAACTTTATACCAATTTTGTATAAAATAAAATTTTAAAAAAGTTATAAAAGTAACTTCTAAACATGTCATTTGTAACAGGCTAAAATGAACACTACTACAATTTTCAATCCTAAGCCTGTAAAAATTAAAAAGGGGAACTACCATAGCCGGTTTTTTTAATTGTCCAAGTATTCGGATATTTCATTAACAGGATCGGCTCCGATCCCAACCGGTCCGAATAATTGGAGCTCTGCTTTATATCTTTTTAAGGCAATTCTCAATAAATAGTTTCCTCAGCTGAATAAAACAGGAACTTTCTGACCGCATTTTAAACACAAAAACGTATTTGCAGGTGTAATTATTGAAGTAATATCTACAATAATTAAACTTTTTTTCTTTACCAATAAATTAATTACAATTATAAATGATTTTTGCCCTATTCAGGCATTTCATTCGTTTCTTGCACTGTCGCGTCCAGAAATTCGGTTGAAGACGGCACCTTTGGCAGCATTTTCTGAAAAATCTGTTGTCTTTAAGAGAAAATGAGAAAAACTATTATATTACAATGTTTCCTAAAATAAACATTTGATAATTTGATATGTTTGAGAACAAAAATGAAATTTAAAGTATGTCTGAAAGTAGCCAGTTTGGATTTGAGTATAGTTTTAAATGTAAGCAATAAATTACAGAAGGTAGGAAAAATTGTATGTCGAAAGTGGCACTTTATCAGGATCTCATGTTTTTTGGATGGCAGTTTATAAAGGTATTTAATAATTATTCCCTCATTTGGATGAAGATCCAAGTCTTTGAGAAATTATCTATGTGGAATAATTTTTTAAGCAAGTGATAGTATTACAAGTACTGTTCTCAAGTGTCCGGCGTAAATAAGAGCTGATTCACATGGGACAGGTGGCAGCATTAATAACAAGCTTTTATTGAAGTATATTTTAAAGAATACTTTTTTCAAAATGATCTACAATCATGATCTTAAATTAGAAAAATAAAATAACATAATATTTACCTGAAGTATGAAATATTTTCTCTGTTATTACTATTTAGTACAACATCTGTTTAATCATGCTGTCTGAAATCTGGTCCTTTACAATGAATGAAAAGAATTACACCATAGAATGACGGACTACACAAGTGAAATAAATACTAAATACATGACGCTGCAACATTATGAGAAAATGTTTTGGTTTGTGTTTGGCGCTGCCTACTGTATGTGAATTCTGCTAATTTTAGTATAAAACTTCCCTTTGAAAAGAAAAAAAAAAGAATGGAATTGGTTGTTACTGTAATACTATGTCTTACAAGGGCACCACCAAACATGGTGCGCACAGATTTTGATGATTTCAAAGTATGTTGTAGAGGTCATACTACTAATTATTCAGCTGAAAGGATTCTTTCAAATGGGCCTTGGTTTTTGAGAAATTGGGGGTCAAAGTTCAGCGTATATTTCAAATACTTATTAGTACAGACGCCGTATGTGAATCAGTGGCGTTGTGGTAACGTACAAGCCTGCAAGTCGAAAGGTTGCGGGTTCGAATCGGTCATCAGCGTTTATTTATTTATTAATTTTTGTATTTTTACACGTTACAAATTTTAAGTATTTTTATTACAAAATTGCTACAGCTTTTGATATTTTCTTAATAAATTACATTTACATTTTTAAATTTTTTCATGAAAATTTATTTTTTTTCTGCAATTTTTAAACGAATATTTCTATTGACAAAACTACAAAACTAGTTTACGCCTAGAACTTTTTTTTATTAATTATTATTCGCGTTTTTTATTTTAAGCACAATCCTGAAATAATGATTTTTTTTTCCCTCTCGCTTTTTTATTTTATAGCATTCTAAATTAAAACTTGCCTTTTTTTGTATATGTATAAATAATACAAAATAATTTTCGGGTGCAATTTTTTAAACGTCTTTAGGATTAGATTATTCAAGTAATGCGTATCTTCGAAAGAGTAATAAAATATTAATGCAGTAATGTTAAAATGCAAGTTGTTACCAATTATTCAAGTTTTCAATTTTCCAATTTTCTGTAAATACATTTATCTCCAAAGTTCAACATGAACATAAGTTATCGTTTGCACAAATAAGAAATGACAGATTACATCTATTTTTTTATCAAATCAAAACACTCGTTCCGTAATTCAATTGAAATACGAAATAGACGATGGGACGAAGCCTCAAAATATGCTTAAAAATGGGATTCCGTTTGCCATCTCATAGGACTACGTAAATTTGTTGTTAAAATATTTTAACATCCATATTTTATCGAAAATAGCAATGTTCCCACATTGAAACTTGCACATTACTATAAAATACAGAAATATACTCGAAATTATATCTTTTAACCACTTTGCAGCCATTTTTAGAATCGGCACTAGATGGCGCCACCAAAATCCATTAAAAAGAAACAAAAATACAACAAAACAACTTATAAATCACAATACATGCCTTTTTATTTTATATTGTGTCTAAAAAGATATTAATTCTGAGCTAAATAAGCATATTTTATTTACATTCATATGGGTTTAAATCCTTTGTAGATTTTGAAACGAGAAATTAAAAAAAATAATATAATTGCTTAGAAACAGATAGGATGTCAAACGTGTGTCTGTGTTATGAAAAATGTATAAATATTAGATTTTCCCAGAATATTCAAATTTCCATATCAAAATTTTTTTTCCTAGCAGAAGCGTGTAATTTTTTATATTCTGTTTAATGAGATAAAATTTATAATACATATAAAAATACTTTTTTTAATCGTCTGCTTTCCTCCGTAATTATCAGAATAAATGAAGATTTCTTTTTATTGGTCTTATTTTTTCACTTTTACAAATGATGATTAAACCTTTTTTTTGTTTACTTTTAATATATTTTTAAACATATTTATCACGAATTGAGTATTTTAGTAATATAAATTATATTAAATGCAGTATTAAATTATCTAAAAATCGAAGCACAATATTGTGTAATACACATTTGAAAAGAAAAAAAAGTGACTGATTAATCTAAAAATATTAATATTTAAAGTAGTGGAGATTTTTAAATATTGAAATTTTCTTATACTTTTTCAAAATTTTAATTAAATACAAATTTTTATTTATTTGTTACAAAATGTACTTTTAGTTGAACCCTGAAGTGCAGTCAGTTCACCATATTTTAAAAAAATAATAATAAAAAAATGTTGACAAAGTAAACTGTCCTCTTCAGAAAATATCAAAAGGTTCAAAGCTGTAGAATTTTCAATTCTGCTTATAATTTGCGAAGTGTAAAAAAACATAAAAATAAATAAAAGGCCGAGGACTGATTCGAACCCGCAACCTTTCAACTTGCAGGCTCGTGCGTTACCACGACGCCACTGATTCACATACGGCGTTCGTACTAATAAGTATTTGAAATATACGCTGAACTTTGACCCCCAATTTCTCAAAAATTAAGGCCCATTTGAAAGAATCCTTTCAGCTGAATAATTAGTGGTATGACCCCTACAACATACTTTGAAATCATCAAAATCTGTGTGCACCATGTTTGGTGGTGCCCTTGTTAGTGTCGATTTCATTCATGTTTTACAATGTTGTATTATGTAATTATATGAAATGCTGTATATTTTTATTCAAAAATGAGAAAAAAATTATAAATTTTTTGTTTTTAAGTTTAGACAAATAAAATGGTAATGGATTATATGTTCAATATATGCCAGGCACATGCCGCCCTTTATGAGTGCGCCCTGGGGCGACCACCTCACTTGCCTCACGTCTGGCGCCGACCCTGGCAACGCATCATTGGGTATAAGAATGCGATCTCTATGAAAATTATTGCAAGTTTTTTTATAACTTGAGCAATGGGCTTGATATTAATGGCCTTGATTACAGCATGTATGACGTCATTCCGAACAAACGTAGTCGCCTTACAAATCCTACGCAAAACTGCATTTTGAAAGATTTGAATTTTCTGCATCTGAGTTTCACAGATCGATCCCCCAAAAAACTGACTCGTAAGTCATGGTTGATCTGATAAAGGACTTATATAGTAATAATTTATTTGAAATTGACAGACGGCTGTGATAAGCCAACATAGATTTGAGGGAACCTTGGGCTTTGTTAGCTTTGAGAAGTACATCCTGAATCTGTCAAGCCCAGTTTAATTTGGAATCTAGGTGAATGCCTAGGTATTTATAGTTGCTGTAATGTAAGATGATACGATGTAAAATTTTTCACCAGTGGCCGAAATCAAAGCTGGATTCAAGAATTTTGAGTAATGAATCAAATAATTTTTCATAAATAACTTTTACTTTTTATTTAATATAATGAAGTGGATATTTTTCTTAATCCTCTAAACAAACGGTAGTGTATGAGAAGAAATAGATGTGAGAAAATAAAAAGCCAGTAGTCGAACTTTCTGTTGCAGCGCAGCAGTTTTATTGATTTGAGTCATTCAAAATCATTCACTGTGATTCATTCTTGGTATTGGCGTCTCTTTGCTTCCATGTGAAATAGGAGGACATGAAAGTTCTTGGTTAATAAAAGGACAATTTTTGAAATATAATGGCCTATAGCGATATAATGAAAGAGCTTTTTTAGAATTTAGTGATTTATCCTCTTTATTAAAATAAGTTAAAGGTAAGATATGTTTCTTTTGCTTACTCTTCTATTAAAGATTCTGTAATTTGTTATAAATATATTTTAATCTGTTAAAGATTATTAACTGGTGAAAGCTGTTAATTTTAAATCAGACGTCCACAGAACATCTAAGTAACTGATTTACACCTAAAAAAAGGAAACAATAAATTTAAAAATTCGATTTTTTTTCTGAGAAGCACTAATTTGGGGTACGGTTAGGCTTAGTTTAAGTATTGTATGATAGGAGCACTTTTTTTTCTGTATTAACTTTAGTAAATGTCGAATGCTTTATATTTTACAATAAAATGATTTAAAAAGTATATTTATAACACTAGTAAGTGTAATTTTAACATTTTAAAACAATTTATTTTACATTTTATTTTCTAAATGTAGTTTAGAGACAAGAATGAGAAAAAAATAAGTGATAATAAAAAACACAGAAGAAATAAACTAGAAAAAATAATCTTTTTTTCTAGAATTGTTGAGCAATTATGAAATCAGTTTTCATAAAAGTCAATTTTAAAGAATTACAGCAAGGTTCATGACAGGAAGTTAAATACTGTTCAGAAACTGGGACATTATTTCTGTAATTTGAATAATATGTAACAAAAATTGTTTGTGCATTTGTACACTAATGGGAAAAAAAGTTAACATCCTTTCACAAATTATCCCAGAAGAAAGTTACTGGTTACTCAATGATTGGAAATAGAGTCTTATTTTAGTGATGTATGTGAAATTTCCTTAAAGAGCCATCTACATAATAAAATGAACTCTAGCTTTGGGGATTTTTTCTGAAGCAGCGCCCAATTCTGACAGCATAAATGAATTCTTTTGGTTTTCAATTAGCCTAATAACAAACATAACTAATATACAGTCAAAGTTCTATAATCTGCACAAGTTGTGGCCAAAAGTTGTGTGGATTATGAATTACTGCGGATTATATAGATTGTTATGGATTATGTGTTATTTTAATTTTCCTAGACATCATTTTAATTTTATAAACAATATAATATGAAAAGATATATATGAAATCTAATAATTAATTTAATGTGCTATCTCAAAAAATGCATTTTTAAAGTTATTTTGTTAAAAAATTGATGTTTGTGCATTTAAACAAAAATAATTACATATACATATTACCGTATTTTCGGGCGTATGCGCCGCACACACCGTAAGCGCCGCACCTCCGAAAATTCATTAAAATAAAACAAATATTCATCAGAAGCGCCGCACCGTTGTATGCGCCGCACTTACGGAAATACATCAAAATGTTAAAAATTGCGTTATATTCAGTGTTTTTTCGCGTTTGTTTAACATTTGTAATATAAATCCAATTTTAATTTTAGTATATTTAGCATATTTTTTATGATAAAATTAAATTTGATTCGTGCAGCCTTTTTTTCGCGAGTTTTTAATACGTTTTTCAGGTTTGCAGGGTTTGCAGGATTTTATCGCGGTATTTGACGAAATTTGCAGGGTTTTATCGCGATATTTGACGAATTTGCAGAGTTTATTTGCGATACTTGAAAAAAATTGCATTTTTATGGGGATGAGCAAGGGATGAATCAAGATGAATTGATTGAATCATGAATAATGAATTTTGATACTTGAAGCAATGGAACAATGTAAGTTTGTTAGCGCAGAAATTTGTAAAAAAGCATAAAAAGAATGAAATCTATTTAAAAAATCTCAAAAAAACACACATTTCATGAAAGATTCATGATCTATACCGTTCTCATTCGCCTTTGAGAACGTTTGAATCATGATGAAATGAATGAATCATGAATCTTTGATGATTTTTTTCGAGATTTTTTAATATATTTCATACTTTTTTTTTCAAATTTCTCGTTTTTTCTGCGTTTCTCCGCCTGATTTTACGTTTTTACTCGTTTTTTTTACCGTTTATTCATAGATACGACATATTTGCGTTTTTTCTAACAATTTTTTTGACAATTCATTTTGGCGTTCCTTTGAGAAATTCATGTTTTTTCCGCGTCTTTTGACATAATTTGTGTTTTTTAGAGATTTTTTGACATATTTCGCGTTTTTACTGCAATCTTTCGTTGAAATGTGGGTTTTTTAGCAATACTTCGGCGAAATTCATGATTTTTTTGCGATCTTTTCAATAAATTTCGTTTATTTTTCGTAATTCTTTGGCAAAATTATCGTTTTTTTTCAACGATTTTTTTATAGTGGGGACTACAGTTTGATTGGGAAGGGCGGATTAACGGGATTTTACGATAATCAAATTGTAGTTCTTCAAGTCCTTTAACGAAATACACATTTTTTTTTCTTTTTACATATTCGCACTTTTCCCGCGAACATTTGATAAAAGTCGTGTTTTTTTCTCCCAATCCTTTGATAAAATTCTTGCTTTTTCTGCGAATGATTGACAGAAATTAGGCTATCATTTGTCGAAATTCGCTATATTTTTTATGCTTCGCAATTTCTTCCTGATGATTGACTTTTCACAATTTTCAGAAAAATTCCGATCAGAATCACCTCTGTAATGAATATCGCTGCAAGGGGAAAAAATATATATCGTATCCGCTGCACCGGCAGAAGCGCCGCAGTAAGCATAATTTTAACTTTTAAACTAGTATGCGCCGCGGCGCTTACGCCCGAAAATACGGTACACACGTTTTGTAATACAGTTTGTTTTTTACTTTAAATAAAATATAAGAGTTATATTAAAATATATCTATTTTATTATGATTTTTTTAAATTACTTTTGGACCACAAATTTGTAAATTTTCTTAACTGTTTACTTCATTCTTTACATTTTTAAAGTAAGGCGAATTATAGGATGGGTGCGCAGATTATCGATCCTTGACTGTATTAATTATTTCATAATGAGCGTATTTTAGGAACTGTATGCAATTTGAAGTTCAGTAGAGGATTGTTGACTGAGGGAGCCCTTTTAGAGCAAGAGCCCGTGACTGGCAGACCTTCGTTATTTTATAAAAGCTGAAACTTTCTCAGGGCAGTCTTCCAACAAAGATAGGAACGATGGGTAATTATGAAATTTGGATCATAGTGGCTTTGGCAGTGACCAGGGAGCAAAGGTGTAAAAAATACCAACTTACTTTCGACATTTTATAAAGCGTAATTTTTTGATATTTCCTTTGGAATGATGTTAGAAATCACGTCCTCCATTGGCAGACACTTTCTGTGGTTCCAACCCCCGGCCGACAACCACTATACTTCAATAATAGGAAATTCTACTTTCGTCATTTTATAAAAGCTGAATTTTATATATGTTACTTGAGTAACTACTAGAAGATATTTTCTCAGTTGGCAGACAGTTTTGGTGGTTCCAACCCCCGGCCGACAGTCATATACAGCAGCTTCTCAATACATTAGAGTCTGCACGAAACACACATTTTCCTCGTTTTCCCTTGGGTCGGAAATTGGCGAGAGTTATTTGATGTTGTTACATGTAATTCTGTGGTTGTTGACATTTTGAAAAAAGACTGCAATGAAAGAAAAAAAATGTAATTTAAGAAATTAGATCGACTATTTGGAAAATGATATTTTCAAAGACTTAAAAAGGAATTCTATACTCAATTATAAACATCATTTTTAGGATGACCATAACGAGTCATATATTACATACGCCATGCATTAAACATTAATATTTCTAGACCATAAATAAAAAAAACCCAGTAGTTTATTGTTATATAATTTTAACTGTTTAAAATTTGCATTTTTATTTGATGGAGTTAATCAGGCTGACTGCCTCTTATTACGTATGACATGGATTAAACATTAATATTCCTGTACCCATCTTATAAAAATTTTAAATGAAATTTCAGTTTTACAATTTTTTAACTGCAAATTTTTAAACTTCTCAACATTGCACATTTTAAATTTTTATACCGATGCATAGAGAAAAAAATGCACTTTTGAATGAAATTCGTTTGAAATTTTTATGACAAATTGTTTTCAAATTATTATTATTATTTAAATTTTTTATTACTTTTTTGTCATTGTGGCAACAGATGTAAACCATTTTTGGACATTAAACATGGACCAATCAGAAAATGAATAAAATGTGGAATTCAGCCAATAAAAACATTGAGGTATACTTCGGATTTCCCAATTCTCTACCGAGGATAACAACTATTTTCCAAATTACTAAAAATTAGTTATTTATTTATGAGTATTAATGAATGATATCTTCGAATTCTCTCCAAGCTTGGAAACACTTATCGCCAAATGTGGAAACACTTATCGCCAAATATGGAAAAATATCGCCAAATTTGACGACAAAAATTAAGAAATCATAAATATTGCCGATTTGGCTATAGTTTACTAATTTGGCGCAATTCTCATTCAAATTCAGCATTTACGAAATTTCCTTTTATAGGGTTCGTATAAAAGGAGCTATATAGCTAATATATAAAGCTTATATAGCTTTTTATCTTAAAATTTCGGTAAAATATTAATAAGTTAAAAATCAAGCATTAAAGAATTTTTATGAACTCATCTAATCGAGTCGTAAAAGAAGCTATATTTAACAAAAATAATGAATATGAAAGCTACCTCCACCCCCTTTATATGCTAAGCAAATGAAAAAATAAGTACTGTGAGAAAATATCTGTTTGCGTGTAAACAATTTCCTTTTTTTTTTTTTTTTTTTTTTTTTTTTTTTTTTTTTTTTTTTTTTGAGAATTTTAGAAGTTAGTTTTTATTCAGACTAGGATGCAAATCATGTTTCACAGTGCCAAAATTAACATGGGAAGAACTATAAAAAGCAAAATGCAGATGTACATAGTTTTAATTAAAATTATCTGCACATATAATTTTTAAAATAGTGAAATGTATGGGATTTTCCTTCTTCGCTTTCTCTTCAATGCAGCAACTTTAAATAACTGTCGCCAATTTCAGAGACAAGGGGAAAAGGGGGAAAATGTATGTTTCGGGCCGGGCTATACAGAGACTCTAGTGTATTGGGAAGCCGCCGTATAATGTTATCGGCTGGGGGTTGGAACCATAGCAAGTGTCTGCCAATGGAGGACGTGATTTCTAATATCATTCCAAAGGAAATATAAAAAAATATGCTTTATAAAATGACGAAAGTAAGTTGGTATTTTTTACACCTTTGCTCCTTGGTCACTGCCAAAGCCACCATGATCCAAATTTCATAATTACCCATCATTCCTATCTGTGTTGGAAGACTGCGCTGATAAAGTTTCAGCTTTTATAAAATAACGAAGGTCTGCCATTCACGGGCTCTTGCCTAAAACGGGAAAAATGTCTGTTTCGCGCAGACTCTAGTGAATTGATAAGACACTGTATATGTCTGTCGGCCGGGGGTTGGAACCACCAAAACTGTCTGCCAACTGAGGAAATATCTTCTAGTAGTTACCCAAGTAACATATATAAAATTCAGCTTTTATAAAATGGCGAAATTAGAATTTCCTATTGTTGAAATTTGTGGTTGTCGGCCGGGGGTTGGAACCACAGGAAGTGTCTGCCAATGGAGGACGTGATTTCTAACATCATTCCAAAGGAAATATCAAAAAATTGCGGTTTATAAAATGACGAAAGTAAGTTGGTATTTTTTACACTTTTGCTCCCTGGTCACTGCCAAAGCCACCATGATCCAAATTTCTTAATTACCCATCGTTCCTATCTGTGTTGAAAGACTGCGCTGAGAAAGTTTCAGCTTTTATAAAATAATGAAGGTCTGCCAGTCACGGGCTCTTAGACTATTTCTTTTATTAAGAACATTAGACTAGACCCTGGCGGGAGTCCTAACTACTGTGCAGTTTGCTTTTGTAACCAGAGCTTAAACAGCTCCAAGTAAGAAAAATAAAACCAGCTGGGAAATGATTCAATTTGAACATCACACTTGGGAAATGTTAGATGCGAATCATCCACTCTGTTTATATTTACTTTCTTACGGATTATTTCATTATAATTAATTTTCATTTTTTAGTAGAATATTTTTGTAATCTTTGTATTTATTATTATTATTATTTTAATACCTGTCATTTATATACGTTTTTTTTATTAAACATCCTTTTTTTTAACACGTAATATTGATATTTTATTATTATTTTACATCTATTATTTTGATATTTTATTTTTTTATCACAATCATCCTACCAAAAAATGTTCTTTTAAGAACTAAACTTTAATCATCAAAAACTGCCCAACTACAAAGAAGGAAAGAAATTCCACTGAAATAAACAGCCTACATTTCATTTTACTATCGCAACAACAGCTGGCTAACGCAAAGCACACTGCAAAATAAAATATCTTCAATGTCGCAAAACCCTGGTAACAAGAGTGCCTCCAGGGTAATTAGGACTCTTGCTAAAGGCTGTAGAACATTAGTTGCCACTGAAACAATCATTAAATGCTGCTAAATTACAGGATAGCATTCAATGTTTCAACATTGATCTTTTCTATCATAGACGATTCCTAAAACCATCATTTTGCCATTTTTAAGCATAATTTGAAAACTACTTGGATAAAAATTTTTGAATTTTTATAAAACAGGTCTTAATGAAACTAAAACCATGAAGAAATTGTATTTTGGAATTCATAATCTTTTCGAATAGTAATTTCATTACTCATTACATAAAATTGTAATAAAATGCAAATTAAGCATATTTGTGTTTTGTTATTTTAGTATTAATGTTATATAAAATATCAGCACATTAAGAGTATACTTTCAGGAGATATTTATAAAATATATGAAATATTAATTAAACGTTGGAAACACTAAATTTTGAATATTTATAATTTGAAAATTTATCATTCGAATGACTTGAAATTTGATGTCTTGGCCTAGTTTGAATAAAAGTTTTGAAACATCATTATAAAACTTGGTATTTTTATTGAAAAAAACTATGTTTGGGTTTATTTTAATATGCAGATGTCCTCGTAAGAAGATTTTGTATGCATCATTTAAAAGTAGACTTTATTTACAATCATCTGGTACCAATAATATTCTATGATAATTTATTAAGGAGTTAGTAGGGGTTGTTTACTTTTTGTGCCGCGATTGTATTTTTAAATAAAACTAAGATACATTTATTTCAAAATATTCTTATTTCTAAAACAGTGCTTAAATATAAATCAATTTTACAACTATCCCACTTTAACCACCGTGGAGTACAGTGGGTCTATCGAAATGTCTTCTTTTAACCCCTGACCGCGAAGCAAAAGGGCAAAATTATAAGGTTTATTTTTCTCTGCAATACATTTAAAATGCTTTAAAAAAGATATTTATTCAAACATAATGTAAAATTTTCATTATGTATATGTATATGAGCCTTGATAGTATTAATCATTACTTGTTTTTTTTAAATAGGGTTATATCTGTAGAACAGGCATGTCAAACACTTTGACCGCAGGCCACAATTGGCCCGCCAGGAAGTTCTCTGTGGCCTGCCAAGCCTTTGGCATTTTCGTATGTTTGATTCAGTTCTTAGTTGAAGCAGGAAATACACTTTGCATTGCAAATATTGCATCGTTGCAAAATTGAAGAATGATTTTATTCAAAATATCTACCATTTTTTCAGAACATTAATTTTCATTACAATTAATAACATATATTGACATACATTAAAATGAATGATCCTCAATTAAATAAAGAAAAGTTTAAATTTTTAAATAAATGGTTGTTATTTTGGATGAAAATTTTTTACAGTTTGGTATAGGAGATGCAAACTACACCAATTTAACAACACTCTGGCATAAAAGATGCAAACATACTGTCTTAAATATGATCAAATCTAATTTATTTTAAAATTTCGTTTCCAGGAGACGGGGTATGCAAAAGTTATCATTAAGAAAGTTAAGAGGAGCATATCTTAATCAAAAAATTTAGAAGGGTTTTTTTCTAATAGTTTATTATATGTTTTATGTTGAAACAAATACATTATTTTACCGTTCTCCTTGATTCACTATGACATTACAAATTAACGGGTGGTATTTGTTAGGTTTTTAAAATGTATCGAAAACCAATTAAAATACGAAGCTAATTTCTAATTAAAAGTTTCTAAAATATCAAGAGAAATGAATAGCTTTAAAAGGAAAAGTGACATGCCCTATAAAATAATAGTAATAATAAAAATAATAATAAATTATTACCTTGTTTTTATTATTTGGCAGCAATTATAGTCGAAAGTGAGCATTTTGGACATAAGCTCATTAATTAATTTCATTTTTAAAGGTAAGTAAACGCACCATTGTAAATTATCCTTTCCTATTAGATCCCTTGTGAGATATAACATCACAGATTCATAAAAATCAATTTGAAATAATTTTTTATACTCAAACAAAGACTGAAAAATTGTGTTTAATATGTAGAAACTTCGTTGAAGTTTGCTAAGAACCTACCTATAAGTATTTCGAAAAACCCACAAATATCTAGAAATAATTTTGAAAAATAAATAGATTTTAAAATGAAACTTTGTTGAAAAAAATGTGTTTGTAAAACATATTAAAAGTAATCCATCTGCTTTTTAAAACAATGATTGGGTGCAATTGCACACAACTCGAATAAAGGACATCCAAAATAGCTAAATAAATTTTAAAATATGCTGGGTCATTTCTATAAAAATTAATGATGTAACCAGAAATTCCAGTAATAGCATGAAATCCATAATTTCAATATGTGTTGCTATAACTGAAAATTTTCATTAAATTAACAAATTTTCATTGGTAGACAGTATGCATCAATAGCCACCGACAAATATTTTTAATAGCCACTTTTTCTCATTTAACGGCCAGTGGATAACGTTCATTTTGCCCTTTATAATTCTTGAAAATATAGGTAAAAGAAGTTTTACTTTTTTTTTTCACAGACATAATATGTATTTAAAAATAAGTGAAAAGAAACAGGAAATTACTCCTATGCCGGATCAATAACCATAGCAAATATATTTTAATCAATTATGATTTTTTTTATTTCGTAATATTATATTGTAAATAATTGTGCTCTATCAATAATTGATTTTATAAAAAAGTAGTAATTATAACATAAAAAAATACAGATATTAAGATTACAAAATTAATAACACATTTTTGCATAATTTTGATTGCGATTTAAATTTTAAAATATTCAAAATGCGTTCAAGCATGTTTGTATTTTTATTTTGAGTTATTTTTCATTGCATTTGACATTCTTTTGCTACAGATTTGTTTTTACCTAATAAATATTTTTAAACATTTTCTGGTGCTTGTTTTTAATTTTTCCAATAAATAGTTTTAAAATTTTTGTATGTATTTTTGTTTGCTTATTTGTTTTTTAAAACAATATCTTATTTACAGTTTTCATTTTGTACGATAGTCTTCAAATTAATCTGTTTGTTTATAATGTGGCCCGCGGCTTTGCGTACAATACTAAATCTGGTCCACGGTGGTAGACGAGTTTGACATGCCTGCTGTAGAATTATATTACACATTAAATAAAACATGTATTGCAATGGAGCCTGCGGCTTAACCCTTTCCAGCACGGGCAAATTATGTTAGTAGAGTGAGAAATTATCGAGTTACACTGGAATTTAGAAACAATTTTTTGAGAAATTAAAACCCCTTAATTTAAGCTTTCGCTGTAAAAGTAAAATATTATTGGTGCTGTTTGGAATTCAAATCTGGTAAATTGGGCATAGTGTGCCAGATTTTGGGCACAGTGCGCCAGAAAGTGATAAAGAACTGATATATCAGTTTGTGACAGTAAGAAAGTTATATGTATCACAAAAAGAAAAAAAATTCTAACAAAATCGAATGGTTATTCTTGATCTATAGGAATCCAATGTTACATAAAATGAATCAAAAGTTTCATTAAATTGAATGTATTATTGGATTCCTAAACTTTTAGGTCTTTTCCCACCTTATCCTGTTGTATAAAAAGGTGGGTCAATAGCCTTTTTCAGCCTTGTTCGAATTTTCCCCAGTTTATAGTTTATGAATAAAATGTCTATAACAGACAAGCACACAAAATGAATTTTTAATGATCCTGTTTTTATTTTTTAAGCACAAATAACTACAAAAGACTTCATTTGATTGTTTTTCTATTTATAACTCTCGTTGGTACTACTTGGTTACCCCGTCGCCCAAAAAACTCTCACCAAACAGTAAGATTAAATGCCAATAATGGATGATGATGTCACATTCAATGACATTAAACATGATACAAGTGTTTAAAATGTCATTAAGTTATTTGTATTTTGACTTTGTATTTTTTAAAATATTCTACTAATTATTATTATTATTTTTGTTATTTAAAATAAAAAGTATGTCAGTATGTATAATTTGGCTATTATTTTGGAGACATCTATAATTTGGCGAAATTGGTCGACAGGATAACTAAGTAATACCTTCTCGTCATATACTTATCCCACATTTGTTGGCATAACTTGGTATATAAATGCATGTTACACACATATAAAGTAATATTTTGTATATTTATATATACATTTATTATGCATATGAAATTAAAGCATAATACTGTTATAGTACAAATGTTTAGATCTGTATATAATGTAACATCTACAAAAAATATCTCTGAAAACTCCCCAGAAAATTATAAATGTGAAATAAGTAATTATAATGCAAATATGTATGCAAAATTATTATATATCTATGAGCAGCATCAAATAAATAAAAAATTCAACCTCCAGTGCTAAAGAACGCAACAACAACATCGAAACATTTATCGCCAAAAAAAGCAGAACAGGATATGGAATTCTTCCCTAGTTACATTGCTCTAATAGTTCTAATAGTTTAAGCAGGCATCTGTTAACTCATACTGGTGAGAAACCTTTTGGATGTGAGATATGCAATAAGAAATTCTCTGAAAAGAGTGCTTTAAGGAAGCATCTGTTGATTCATACTGGTGAGAAACCTTTTGAATGTGAGGTATGCAACAAGAAATTCTCTCAAAAGGGCACTTTAAGCAGACATCTCTATACTCATACTGGTGAGACACCGTTTGTGTGTGATATATGCGGCAAAAAATTCTCTGAGAAGAGCCTTTTAAGCAAACATTTGTTAAGTCATACTGGTGTGAAACCTTTTGTATGTGAGGTATGTAACAGGAAATTCTGTCATAAGTGTAGTTTAAGCAGACATCTGTTAACTCATACTGGTGAGAAACCTTTCTCATGTGAGGTATGCAACAAGAAATTTTCTCGAAAAAATGATTTAAAGACGCATCTGTTATTTCATACTGGGGAGAAACTTTTCGTATGTGAGGTATGTAACAAGAAATTTTCTGTAAAGAGTAGTTTAAGCAGTCATATGCTAACTCATACTGCTGAGAAACCTTTTGAATGTGAGGTATGCAATAAGAAATTCTCCCAAATGGGACATTTAAGCAGGCATATGTTAACTCATACTGGTGAGAAACATTTTGCATGTGAAGTATGCAACAAGAAATTCTCTACCAAGGGCAGTTTAAGCAAACATCTGTTAACTCATACTGGTGAGAAACCTTTCTCATGTCAGGTATGCAACAAGAAATTTTCTCGAAAAAATGATTTAAAGACGCATCTGTTATTTCATACTGGGGAGAAACTTTTCGTATGTGAGGTATGTAACAAGAAATTTTCTGTAAAGAGTAGTTTAAGCAGTCATATGCTAACTCATACTGCTGAGAAACCTTTTGAATGTGAGGTATGCAATAAGAAATTCTCCCAAATGGGACATTTAAGCAGGCATATGTTAACTCATACTGGTGAGAAACATTTTGCATGTGAAGTATGCAACAAGAAATTCTCACAAATGGGAGATTTAGGCAGGCATCTGTTAATTCATACTGCTGAGAAACCTTTTGAATGTGAGGTATGCAACAAGAAATTCTCTCGAAAGAATAATTTAAAGAGGCATCTATTAATTCATACTGCTGAGAAACCTTTTGAATGTGAGGTATGCAATAAGAAATTCTCCCAAATGGGAGATTTAAGCAGGCATATGTTAACTCATACTGGTGAGAAACCTTTTGTATGTGAGGTATGCAACAAGAAATTCTCTCAAAAGAATGATTTAAAGAGGCATATGCTAACTCATACTGGTGAGAAACTTTTTGAATGTGAGGTATGCAACAAGAAATTTACTCGGAAGCAACCATCTTTTAATTCATTCTGAAGAAAAATCTTTAGTGTGAGAGAGATGTGTCAAGATATTCTTCCAAAAGATTTCTTTAACGAAGCATCTGTTAATTTATACTGGAGAGAAAATTGTTGTGTGCGATAAACAGAAAAAAAACTTCAGAAAAGCTGTCTAAGTGTTATACTTTGCTCCTAAAATTTGTTAATTGCAGATAACTAATTGTAGCGTACTCCAGAAATAAAGAAACAATTTTTTCCATTTGTACAATGCACAAATAGAACAGTGACACACAAAAATTTGCCTATTAAAACAGTAAATCAGCATATTCGGCCATTAGCACATTGAGCCATGGCAAATAATATTTTATTTTTATTATTCTTTATATTGTTTGAAAGATATTACATATTTCTGCTTTTTTGCACTTATAAGCTTGTAAGATTTTATAACGATTGATAGTATTTAAGTGAAAAAAAAACATTTTTTAAACCTGATTTCTCATAATAAAGTTCTTTGGTGGTAAAATTAATTTTCTTGTAAATATTTAACCTGAAATTAGTAGTTTTGTAAAGGGAATGGTCCCCTGACTTACCCATAATATTAAAAAAAAACAGTGTGTTTTATGTATTTGATACATTAGTCGTTAATTAAAAAAATTATAACTGTCTGATGACAATTTAAATATAAGTAAAGGATGGTAAAAATATTTCAAAATTATGCATTTCTCATCAGGTTTATATTAAAAGGAAGTATTCTAATTTAAATTGCCATATCATTACTGATACTTGTATTAAACTTTTAAGTTCCTTAATTTCAAGATCGCCTGTTCTGATTTGTTTATTCGTAAGGGAATAAGAATCTGGCGTAAGTTTTAAATGTCAGTAAAGATCGAAAAAAAAACATTGAAATATTTGCTTACCACAGCCAATTCAATCTGTAAAACTTTCCATCATACTTAAAAAATGTTTATGACTTCGATATAATTGAATATGAATTAGGTTATAATGAATCGAAAATGAATTATGTTATAGTAAATCAGGGTAACTTTGCTTCAATTTTACGAAATTTTGATCCATTCTGCCATGGTGGAACTTCCACGAATTATTTTAGATGAGCTGCCAAATACACAATATTGCAACCTGTCTATATTTTTGAGACCAAATTCTTTGCAACTCATCCCATCAACTCAAGTGATAAAGCAGATCTTTTTTTCTCTCTCTCTTGGTCCTAAGTTACCCTGATTGACTGTAGCATTTTCAGTTCATTTAAAGGGACGCTGCAAATAACCCCACGTTATAATATGGTGTATGCGGAAAATCGTTTGTAATTTTGTTTTGTATTATTTGAAGAAATTATTTTATTATTCCGAAGTCTCCTCAAACATGTTTTCCGTAGAATTGGGAGTGCGAAGTATTTATTATATGTTTACATTTCGTATAGTGTCGATTGTAAGATTTCTCTTTTTGTTCAAAATCAATAAAGGTTTAATTTTTGAGGGAGCATTTAAAAGAGATTTGGAAAATTTTGAAAAACCCATTTTTAACACTTTCCAACGAAGTTGAAAACTGGTACAAACAAACCGAAAGTGGCCAAACAAACTGAATACTTTCGGTTTGTTTGGCCGTCTGCCCACGTTCTAACTCTTATAAATATTCTCGGATTAGCATGAAAATTTTAGACTTTTTTGGCATCTACTTTAGCACGAACACTTTAGAAAATGAAGTTTCTATCATGATTACTTTATTTGCAGGGACACTTAAAATTTTTTCCATTACATTAAAACGGAGAAAAATCATTTCAAATGAATTTTAAAGTTGTAACACTTGGTTAAACATATTCAAATTTATATGCAACTGCATAGTTAAGTGAAATATGTATTCTGTAAAATATGCAGTGAAAAGAATAGTTATTATTCATTTAAAGTGACGAATAAAAGAATTCCATTTCATAATAAAAAGGGGAATTGTTTGCGAATTATTTGAATTATGGTAAACGACTGCATGTATAAACAAGCTGATATACGTCGCTGAGGTTAAATGTGAGTTATTTCAGGCATAATACGAAGTACATAGCATTTACAGAGACACACAAAAGGTGTGAAATAGTATATTCTATCCAAATTACTGTATATTATGGATGATGGCTATTTGATAGACTAAATGCATTTTTAATTATAATATGTGCTTTTTGATTTCACTTACTGTATGCGCATTATATGTTGTGTATAAATAGTAATAGTTACACATTTTAGACATACAAGGTAACACAAAGAGCTCGCAAATATTACTGTATGTGAGTGTAATTTACTTAAAGATGGTTTTTAAATAGATTAATTTGGCGATAGATTTTTGATCGACGGGATAACCTAGAAGTACCATAAAATGATATGCAGGGTCACGCAAAGAACTGGATATCGGGTCGTCTATGGATGATAATTTCTGGAAATGTGATTTAAGTAGTTTAAAGAGTATTTTTTAAACTCGGTTTTAGTAACATACTTTCGAATAATAAAGGTAATAGGTAAACTACATGTCTCAACAAAAAAATATTCAAATATATTTCCATCTTTTTGTATATAATGCCAAAAGAAATATTTCAACCAGCTATGCATTTTCTTGCTAAACTAAATTTCCTCATTATATTATATATATATATATATATATATATATATATATATATATATATCAACAGACAGATCAAATACAGGGTTGTTTAAAAGTATTGATTACATATTTGGTTATAGACAGTAATACCATATTTCTCTGGATAATGAAAGCGTTGTTAAAGATTTCGGGAAGTGTTGGAAAGTGTTTCATAATCTACAGTTAACGCATGATTTTTCTTACTTGCTATCTTTAATGTAGAAGTGAAGAAGTTTATTACAAGGATGAGAATATTCGTTTTTTCACCCGATTTCTTCATAAATCAAGTTGAAAATTGCATTTCAAACGTAACAAATGAGGCGCGTTCGTAGTATGACAATGTTTTTAAAAATATTCAGATTTTGGTGTAATAATATATAGTACATCGGATTTGGTACAGTGACCGAAAACTTTAGTGTGTCCTTGCCAATATTATCTGCTTTCTATTATAGGAAGTAACTAATAGTAAAGCTCAGCACCGTTTATGAATTTCATAAAATGTGAAATAGTTTAATAGTATTAAGACGCTCTCTAAACAGTGTCACCCTACACCATTGTGTTAATAATACTTTTGTGTGGCCGTGTAAATTAATAACAAATATTCTTAGCACAACAGATTGTGCAGAATGTAGATTTAGTGTATACTTCTTAGATACATATCAGTTCTAATGTGTTCGAAAGAGTATAAGATCATTAAAATTCCCTTGAAATTATTTTTTCCATTGAACGTAATGTAACGGAATGCTTTTGATTGTCCCTGTAATTAAATTATGCATCCGATTTTCGTATAATTTAACATAACTCAACAAAATTACACAACAATAATATATTTTAAATTTGAGGCGATTCAGTTGGGTAGTTTTTACTCCATTGTTTGCAAACAGATGGAATAACAATGATTATAGCTACGATTTGTTTATATAATTACAAACGTACATAAAAAGGAATCGTTTTAATTATCCCCTTAAAAAATACTCCATTCCTTACACACAAAATTTCAAATCTTTCTTTTTAATTCTTTAAATGTATTTTATCAATAAATAATCTATCATCTAAATGCTTCCTCTTGAAATTACTTCAATTTTTTTGTCCCAATAATAACAAACACACTTCATTTGTGTACCAAACACTTTGTTTTTATAACAAACACACTTTATAAATTTTTACTTTCTTCTATCTTCAGTAGAAGAAAGTATTGTAATCGAAATTTTTTTGACTTCCGGTTTTCGACGGATTTACACGTTTTAGGGGTCAGATATTCCAAAAAATATGTTTTTACAAAATGTCTGTCTGTCCTTGTGTCTGTGTGTGTGTTTGTGTGTCTGCCTGTATGTCGCCATTCTACCATCAAAAAGTGTATGAAGTTATGCATAGAATTGAACCAAATTTTTTTGTGAATGTTTTTGGCTGTGGCAAGCAGTTCTCCTTCAGTTTTGAAATATTCCGCCGGAAGGGGGCGGTGCAATCGCGATTTTTGTGCCATTTTCAATATTGTACAGACCAAAAATATATGAAGTTATGCATCCAATTGAACCAAATTTTTTGTGTATGTGTATGACTATGTCTAGTTGGTCCTCCCTGAATTTGAAAAAAATCAGCCGGAAGGGGTCGCTGCTATTGCGATTTTTGTGCCATTTTCAATATTGTACCGACCAAAAGTATATGAAGTTATGCATCGAATTGAACCAAATTTTTTCTGCAAGTGTATGGCTATGGCTAGTTGGATCACCCTAAATCTGAAAAAAATCCGCCGGAAGGGGGCGCTGCAATACCGAATTTTATGCCATTTTCAATTTCGCACCACATAAAAGTGTATAATGTTAGTTCTAGAACTGAACTAAACATCCTGTATATGATTATTTTTTGGTAAGGCAAGTAGGTCCTCCCTGAATTTGAAAAAAAAATCTGCTTAACATTCTATTGCTCGTGCAGAGACGGAAATTCGTTTTTACTCCGATTAATTGATTGAAGCAGAAATGAAAGCAGATGAAAATAAAAGTTGGTAAGGTATAGAATTAAAATTATTAAAGCATTAAAATGAGTAACTATTTTTTTAAATATTAAAATGCATGTGTGAGATAGAAGAAAGTTTTGGGATTGACACATCCAACTAGTTATTTTTAAATTCATTTCCTTTCTAAATTATTTCATGCATAAATAATAATATGAAATAAAGAAGCATACATTTGTAACAATGTATATGTATATATGTATCAGTTAAATAAATATCTTACCCAAAATTTTCTTCTACTGCCAAAATCTCTGTTTGTCTGCGCTTGCCCTTCCCTTATATCATGAAGATCTGTTTCGACTACCAACAAATTTCATAAAATTTCAAATTTTAAAAATTATTTGTTTTTTACGTCTTTATTTGTGAATTTATTGCAACGATATTTAATTAATAATCTATATTCCCTCCCCCAACCTCCTCACAAAAGTCCTTTTTTTATCCCACTCTCAGTAAACATGGTTTAAAATGTTTTTTGGTTATACTGTCGACAAATTTCGCCAAACTATAAAAATCGCCAAAGTAATAGCCAAATTATACACGTTGTCTTAATTTTTATTTCAAATATCGAAAGAACAAATAAATTAGTAAAAGATTAATAAAAATACAAATAAAATGTAGAATTAAAAATCCCTTCATGTCGTTTTAAACATGTGTATCGTATTTAACGTCATTAAATGCGACATTCACAATCATCCATTATTGATATTTAATCTTATAGTTAGGCGAAATTTTTTTGGTCTACGAGCTAACCAAATATTTCTTTTCATTTTCTTGTTACTGTCTTTTTGCATTACTAAAGGTTTCTTTTTGCCCAATTCATTTCAATGTAGGTACATAAATTTTCCTAATACGATATGCTGATGTTCAGATAAATGACAAAGGTAGCATGCATTTTCCATTGGCATGCAGTACACTGAATATTTTTAAGCAGATTTTTTTTGTACATGCTTGTTACGATGTCTTCTGCTTCATTTAAATCTCAGTCTTTAAAACAGATATACTTAAGTGGCTATTTCAGTCAGGAGAAAGCATCTGTTTGCTCATATTAATCCATTGAATGAAACATTTAAAGATAACTCTTTGGCATTTTAATATATTAAAAAGTTTTTTTTTTGTCGCATTGGATAACTCAGATTTATCTTTACATCTGCTGTTTTGTATTTTTTCGATTTTGTTTTCAAATATTTTTAATTAAAACACTGCCAGTTTCAGAATCGGTTTCGAAAGTGAAAGTATGATCATAAAAAAACTACGAACAAATTTAAAAAAAGTAAAAAGAAAGACATTTGTATAAACCAATTTTAAATGAAAAAAAATGATTTCAAAATATTGAAATGCAAACAAGATATCATTAAAATTTTCTTTCGTAGGATTACCATTAGCGAGAAGGTATTTTCGCGTGATTGAAGTAGCCTCATGCAGGAAGCCTTGCAAATGCAAATGGAAACATCGATTTTCTAATGATTATAAGCGAAGCTAGAAAGACAAAAAACAAGGTACTACCCTCTGTTCAACATCATACATATACAGCATTACCAAGTGTACCACATAAATCTGGGCTCCAAATACCACTCATTTCTAACAATTTTTTTTTGCCATCTTTAATCACCGATAATTCTGCCTTTAGATAAATTGAAGAAAATTACTTTAAATAAATTTCGAGATTGGATTGTCATGGGACACGTGGGAAAGACTACAACATAGATCAAGTTTTTAAATCGATGGAGATGTAACCATTATAGTGTTGATAACACTTTGCGCAGCATTTTAACATGTACGCTGCCGCCCACGCGAAAGCGCGTGATATGGCGCCAACGTTAAGGGGGCACTCATGCGCCAGCGCGTGATGTGGGGTGAGAGTCATGCGCTGGCGCGGGAAAATCTTTCGCTGATTCTTTGTTATAAAAAGTAAATCGGCTTCTGGGAAAAACCCACTTCTACAGTGCGGCATTAACTATCATCACATCTTCATATAAGCGGCAGCGAACGTAATAATTGATTTTTTTTATTCATGCCTTTTTTGATGAACTAAAATGGACTTTACTATTATATGTGTTTCTAAAAAATAACACTTAAAATCATCTTAATTTTGAGGGTCACATTGTTGTTCTCATAATAATAATCGTTCATTTGAAAGTTTGTTAAAATATGTTTTTGTCTGTAGAAACTGTGTCACAACTTATTCATGAACCCTCAACAAAGCCACTTCACAAACACACACATACACACAAAATGTTTACCAACATACGCATTTTAATATTTGCACAAAACACCAATCAGTTTCAAAAACCCGTAACGTTAGAAAAACAATAATGTATAATGCATTATAAACCAGGGGTGTAGTGAAAGATATACGGGGGCTTTTGGTCCCCATTTATATCCCCCCTCTCTATAAACTGAACACGTGTTTGCAATCTAAATTCAAGTTCCTATCATGGAAATTCGGAGAAACTGTTACAAAAAATATAAAGGTTCAACGGACTCGATTAAAATAACAAACAGTCAAAATCCTTGCTAGGTTGTAAGTATGGACTTGAAATTTCAGTTTGTTTGAATACTTACATTTGTTTGATAGAATCTTCAGTTAAATATTGAAGCATCTGTTGTCACATTCCTGTCAGCTGTCTTCTGTAAGAAAAGCCATTTTATGACTTTTTTTTTATCAGAAAATATAAAAATTTAGTTTTTGATTAGTTGCAGAAAATTCCGGTAAGTTAAAATAATCCTCTTCCATCGTTTTTATTTCAAATAATAGTTCTATATGAAATATTTTTAGTCACAGCTTAAGCATGATATTTTAAAGATTAATTTTGTAAATTTAGACTGATTTATTTGATAGATCAACTACTAAGAAAAATGGCAATTAAAGAAACTAGTACTTTAATAAGGTAGAATACAAAGTTTAATCAAGATTACCGGAGACGTCTTATAGATAAAATTTCCAAACACACAAGATTTGATCCTATTCATGCTGAAAAATATTGAATTAAGGATTTATATATTAAAAAATATTTAGCGCATGATGCGTGCAAAGAATACATGATAATGAGTAACGGTGGGTAATTACTATAAAATCTTACCAGCCAAAATATTATTTTATTAGCCAGCAAAATGCAACATGAGTTGGTTTTGAAGACTAAATAAAAATTTACTCACTGCTGGCGAGTAAAATGGAGCATTTCTTCACCCCTGATAATGAGATAGGTTTCATTCAAATGCTTGGGAAATTTTAACAAAAAAGAAAGATACTTTTTGCATACAAGCCTATTTTTAGCACGCTTCTCATATTTCTTCTAAAGTAAGTTAAGTTAAATCCAATAAAGTCTTTCCTATTGCATAAGATATTGAGATACAATTTAACATTTTAGGTTAGAATAATTTCTTATTTTAGGGGAAAATAATTTTATAGTGAAATAAAAAAATAACTACCAAAAAGTTTTTATATAAAGAAAGGTTTGCTGAAATCTAATGAATATGCAAACAGTTATTTTTTTATTATCGAAAAGACACTAAGCTATGGAAGAAGTGTAGATTTTTAAAATTTCATTTAAAAAACAAAAACATAAAAAGCACATGTAAATGCAATGAGATATACAGAATTTATACTCAATTTTGGAAATAAAACTGTAGAGAATGTTCTAGAATTGTTTATTTCATTATGAGACAAATATTTCATAAATAACAATTTTCAGGTAATCTTATGGAACATATTTCACAAAGATAAGATTTCCTTACTCAAAAGTGAATAAAGCGATGGGATCTTAGGTTACACGCATCAGAAAATTCTTTAGAACGTAGTTCACAAACAAAAGGATTCCATCTTCGACTGCTATTCTGAGAAAATCCTTTGAAACATATTTCACAAAAAAGTGTTTTTCTCTTGTATGAGTCAAGAGATGGGTTCTTAGATTACTATTCTGGGAAAATCGTTTGGAACATATTTCACAAACAAAAGATTTTTTTCCTGTATGTGTTAAGAGATAGGTTCTTGAATTACTTTTATCAGAAAATCCTTTAGAACATATTTCACAAAGAAAAGATTTTCTTCCTGCATGCTTCAAAAGATGAGTTTTTAAATGTTGATTGTAAGAAAATGCTTTGAAACATATTTCACAAACAAAGGGTTTTCTATTGCAGTATTATTATGAGTGAAGAGATGGGTACCTAGAATACAGTAAGGAGTAAATCGTTTAAAACATTTTTCACATGTAAACGGTTTTTTTACCTCCATGTGTCAAAAGATGTTTTGTTAGATTACTATTTAGAGAAAATCCTTTGGAACATAGTTTACAAACAAAACGTTTTTTCCTGTATGCGTCAATAGATGTTTTCTTAAACTACTTTAATTAATATATGCTTTGGAAAATACTTCAACTACAGACAAACAAAGGTTTTTACAGCTATATGAATCGAAATATGTCTTCTTAGATCATAATTACAAAAAAAAAACCTTTGACACATATTTTACAAAGAAAGGGTTTTTCACCCATATGAAACAAGAGATGATTTCTTAGCTGATAATTATGACGAAATGCTTTTGAACTTATCTCACAAACAAAGAGCTTCTTCTCTTGCATGAATCAAAAGATGTTTTCTTAGCTAGCTATTCTTAGAAAATGTTTTGGAACATACTTTACGAATAAAAGTTTTTTCTTCTGCAATCCTGAAAAATGTTTTTCTTTATCACCATTTTGAGGATCTAAGATCTGTTCATTTGAAGAAAAAATTGCTTCTGTAATGGATGACATTTTCTTAAGTGAAAAAATTTATTTTCGGATGATAACAAACTTTTTCAAATTATCTTATTATTAATAATAATAGGAATAATTTGAACTAAAAGTAAGACATGTATGATAATTCTACATCATAAGCTGAAACTTCATATTCTTAATAAATTAAACAAATAATATTAATCATGATTCAAAATAAATTTTATATTTAATAGATGCTAAATATTAAAATTTTTAAAACAATAAAACTTTACAAGACGTTAAAACATTCAATTAACAATTCAATTTCGAACAATTAAGTTAGTAAAATTTTAATAAAAATATAAATAAAGAGTCAAACTAAAAATCACTTGAGGATGTGAAACACATTTACCTTGTTTAATATCAAGTGAATGTGGCATTTACGATCGTCCATTACTGGCATCTAACCCTCTAGATCCCAAACCACCCGAGATATTTTGAGACACTTTAATTCGTATATCCTAATTCCCATCAGTAAATTAAAATAGCAACATTTGCTTTGCTTAATAACAGAAATTCCGTAATTAAATAAACCGAAGTTAGCCATTGATTTTTTCTGGTGTAAAGTCAAATTTCCTGAACGATACAATTTCTAGAACGTGTTCCATCCTGGGAATTAAAGGTATTCCTATAATTTTTTTATAGTTTTTTTAATCGACAGGATAATGGAGTAGTAATAGCCTTGCATGTATCATTTATCAGACCTGTAACAAAAATTACTCACAATAAATTAAATTATTAAAAAGTATGCATTATTCTATTCATTGAAATGAATAAAATAGAGTATGATATTTTGACGTTATTTCTATAAACGTTAAGCTTAAAGTACATAAAAAAAGTGGTCAGATAAGTATGTGACAAGCATCTTGGCATTTATTTTTGTATACTTTTTATGAAAGTTGCTGTTCAGATTTTGGAATATTTTTATATGAAGTCCCCAGTTATTCATAGTAAGAAAAATATCAAGGTAACTGTTAGAAATATTACAACTGATTTTCTTCAAAAAATATAAATGTTTTAATATCATTAACACTATTTCATAAGCAGAAGCCCAATGTTGTATATTTAATTATAATTACAAAAAAGTACAGGGTGTAATGTGGGCAGGGGTCTCGCCAAGGTAGGGGGACAGAGGGGGGAGCCACCCCCCCAAACATTTGTACATGCTCTTACAGTGGCAAATTTACAAACTGAACTGGCAAATTAGTTAATAATACATACAATAATAATATAGTTTTAATAAAAAACTATAAGACATTTTCTATTTCTGATAGATTTTACGAAAGTTAACAATACAATTAGAAATATTATTAAGCTTTTTACATGAAAAATATATTACATTTTCTACTTCTAGTAACTTGGTAAAATTATAAAACTAGTTGGCAAAATCCGAGAACTATTTATGTTTGCTTTTCTCTGAGTTGGCAAATACTAAATTTTGACAAGGCAACTTAAGGTTCTCTCCCCATCAATAAACAGTCTTCGCGAGGGCACTGGATGTGGGGGTGGATATACTAACTCTTAGTGTGACATCCATCAAAACAACAATCTAATATAATTATTGATGTCTTTATTACTGCATATAAAATTTTTATACTGATAGAATGGGGAGAACATGATTAAATTATTTTAAAAGGGAAAAATCCTTAAAGTGACATTTAATATTCCAAAACAAAATAATATAAATATCTATACTTTAATTATTAATTATTAAAATCTCACAAGACTTTAAGATAAGGAAATGTAGCTTTAAAATACATTTTTGAGGGATAGAAAAATGACAAACTTTATATCTCTAATAATATACTGTTATTTTTATTTATTGTATGTTAATAATATACTCATATTTTAATTATAACATCTTTATGATACAATTAGTCCTTGAATCAAATAATTGTTTTAATGCTTGTTGATTTTAAGTTAGTTTAAATCTTCTTTGAACGAAAAAAATTATAGACAATGAAATTAATAAAATTTGAGAATTTTTATCTTATTCAAATATGCCTTTTAATAAATGAGATAATAAAAGTTCACAATGAACTGGAGAATCTTAAAATTTAATTAATTTCTAAATTTAATATTAGTTAATAAAAAATTCATGATGTGAGATTTTTTATTGACCAACACACATAAATGTTAAGTTACATACAGTTTATAAGATCAATACTTTGCTAAATAATGTATTATGAAAAAACCGTGTAACTTAATATTTTTAAACTTCATTAGTATTAATATCTGAAAATTACTTGCTCTTACATATAAAATAATATAATTTTATTTGAACAGAAAAAAGACAAATCATGAAAGCAACTGAACTCTTTGTCAACAAAATTTCATAATTTAGTTTCATACTATAATAGTCTTCATGCATTGGTAGGCGGAAAAAAATCACTCCAGAAAAAGGCGTATCTATTTATAAATCACATATTTAAATAACTCTGATAACAATGCACATGATTAACCTTAGAATATAAAAACTAGACTGAGGTGATTTTTTGCAATTTGGCATCTTTACTCTCTCGGGATAGAAAAGCGGGGAGGGGGCTTTAAATTTTATATCAACATCTGTCATTACTTAAATCATAAAATTTTGTAAAGTGCGGATAATTAGAATATACAGTTAGGTACTTTATACATATTTTTTAAATTCAGTCTCCCTTGTTTTTTTTTTTTTTTTGGGGGGGGGGGTGGCGACTATGTGCGTGCGAGGGAGGATACAAACTCCAAATCTATAATGGCTTTAGACGGTAACATTTTATCAGGATGTTTTCGAAGTGTATAAACATCAGATCGGATGAGTTTCTCTTAATTTATCCTCTTCTCAGGAGGGAAAGTATAAAATCTATGATTTTATTTCTCCAAAAAACTGTGCATAAGGCCATTATTATTTTATATGCCCCCTCTCCCTCTAATTTTCATAAAAAGCTGAATATAAGAGTCCGAACATTTTTTTATAACCAGTGATCAAACTGTCACAACGCGCTGAAATTTTATGTTCGTGAGCAAAGTCATATAATTTTGTAAGGGAAATTGAGCATTTCTTTTTAAATTGAAGCCCCCTAAATTTTAATGCAGTGCAAACATAAGAGAGTCTTGGAGAAAGACAAGTAGCGTAATACATTAGATGGCGAATAAAAATATTGTTCAAATCTTAGGCAGCTAAGCATTAATAATCTGAAACTTCTCTCCTCCTAAATATAAAAACCCCCAGGGGGATACCTTCTTTAGGTATTCACGGGCTTCACAACCCCGGGGCACCTGAGTGATCTTTCTCCTTTCCTTTTCCTCTTACTCCTCTGGTCTTCCTTTCCTCTTTGTTTCACTCTCGTTGTGGTTTCCTCTTCGGAGGTGAGGGCAATTCTGTATGAGCCGATGTCATCCTGCATATCGACTCATGGAGAATTGTAAACCACCCACGTGTTGGCCGTGCGTGGCGACCCGTGTCCCTGGAAAGGGGGATCCTGGTAGTTGAGGGAAACCAACACACTACTTTGGCCTCTGCTTCAGGTAGACGGGAGGTGCATTTTGTCCCGTATGCATCAATCGGCTGGTCAGCTGACTTTCGTCACTGGCTCTAGGGATCAAGTGATCGAGCAACTACTAGTCATCTCGTTAAGGGTGGAGACTGACATAGGGTTGTCTTGTGACCGTATGGGCCCTGGTTAGCACTGGTGCACGAATGTGCATCCCCTTGTAGGGCTCGGGAGAGGGTGGTGCGGCCGGGGTCTGAATTCTATTTTTTTTAAATATGGATGGAAACACTTCTTTTCCTTCTGCTTCTCTCCCTAGTGGAGAGCAACAAACTGCCCTGTCTTCTTCATTTACTCACTTTTTTAATGTGAAACGTACTGATAGTCACTCTGATTGCTCTTTTAAAAAAACTTCACCATTTCTTATCTCTAAAACCTTTCAGTCTGTCTTGGGAGATGGTCATTCTCTCAAAAAATTACAATCTGGCGATTTGCTGGTTGAGGTTTCTACAACCAAACAATCACAATATCTCTCTAATTGCACTACAATAGGCACTTTTTCTGTTTCCGTACAAGTACATAGAACTTTAAATACAAGTCGCGGAGTAATATCAGAACCTGATCTTTTATACTCAACCAAAGATGAACTTTTAGAAAATTTAAAAGACCAAAATGTCATAGATGTTCGCCGTATCACTATCCGTAAAAATGAGCAAATAATTCCCACTAAACATATTATTCTAACCTTCAATAGCACTACTTTACCACCTAGAATTAAAGCAGGATATCTAAACTGTAAAGTCAGACCCTATATACCAAATCCCACCCGCTGTTTTAAATGTCAGCGTTACGGTCATACTAAAACAAACTGTCGTGGATCTTTAACCTGTGCACGTTGTGCAGAGGTCGGCCACGACAATACCTCATGTGAAAAATCCGAATGCTGCGTTAACTGTAAAGGAAATCATACAGCATATTCCCGCAAGTGCCCTAACTGGAACCGTGAGAAAGAAATAGTTACTATAAAAATTACTCAAAATTTGTCTTATCCTGATGCCCGTAAACTAGTTGAAAATAGAACCCCATCTGTCGGAATTACCTACTCCAGCTTACTGAAGAAGCAATCAACATCCGTAAGACACACGGCTACACAAACTGATGTCTCATACCCACAAAGTAAATCTACCGTAACACAATCGACAAACACCCCATCCTCTGAACCAGTAAAAATAGTTGACTTAGAGAAGAAACAACAGAAATTGACAGCTCTACCCAATAAGTCATCTCAACCCCAAACTAAGACTAAAGCTACCACGAATACGAAAATAGCACAGAAACCAGATATCCCCAGAAAACAGAATCTAAAAAAACTCCCTATACAAACAACTAAAAAACCTCAACTCCAGCCTCTTTACAATGGAAGACTGTGGGGAGGGGGAAGAAAAATTCTGGAATCAGCTCAGTCATAAAAAATATTAAAGATCCAAAGCAGTTGCAGCATTACGTGGATGAGGAAATGGAATCTGACCCCTGTAGCAATGACTCGGATGATGAAAATATTGTATTTGAAGAATTTGTGCCTGATAACTTAGATACACAACAATACACTTCTGCCAATTCTTCACAAACTGCCTCTCCAAGATCATTACATTCTAATACTTCCAAAATACCATCTCATAACAGGAACGCACAAATTACAACTAAAACTTCTTTAAAGCAAAATATTTCAAAAACTAAATCTACTATATCTGCAATACCCCCACCAAAAAAGAACAAAATCTCAAAAAGTCAGACACATTCACAGGAAAAAGGCAAAAAAAATCAAATTATGGAGGATGACGATGCTATGGACCTTCATCCCGAACCGGATGAAATATTGGACGACGGAGACAGTAGCATGTCTACTGTTTCTGATCAAAATGACATAGATACTCATATTTAACTCTCGTAATTATGAATAATATCATCTCATGGAACTGCCATGGTTATCTTAATAAACATGACGAAATCCGGGACATTCTCTCTGACCATCAACCACTCTGCTTAGCTCTACAGGAAACCCATCTAAAGCCAAAAGACAAAGCAAAATTGCGCAATTACGCTACTTACAGGAAAGACTTCATTGGTAGTGATAGGGCCACTGGAGGAGTAGCTCTCTTCATTTCTCGCACATTACCTCATTCGCTTATCAGTTTAAATACTAATTTACAAGCTGTTGCTGTCCGTGTCCATATAAACCGTCTTAAAACAATATGTACTATTTACTTGCCACCAAACCAGTCCATTCAGTCAGCACATCTAGATAATCTCATTCTCCAACTCCCCACTTCTTTTATCATCACTGGAGATTTTAATGCTCATAACCAACTCTGGGGCAGTTCTGATAACAATCAACGTGGAGAAATAATAGAAAAATTAATTTCTGACAATGGCTTATGCCTATTCAATAATGGTGATCATACCTACTTCCATGAACCTACACGCACTTTTCATACAATTGATCTTTCTATATGCTCCCCATCAATATATCCATTTTGGAACTTTTGGATCTCAAATGATCTACACGGCAGTGATCATTTTCCAACATTTATTTCTTTGACTACTCCAAGTGCGGATTCCAATAATTATACTAAAAGGTATGTATATGACAGAGCCAATTGGCCAACTTTCACAGCACTTGCGAACATCACAAATAACGTGATAGAGGGTGACATTGACAAAGCACTTGATAATATAACTCATTGTATTATCAATGCTGCTGATGCTAGCATCCCTAAAACTTCATATGTTCATAAAAACAGAAAATCTTGGTGGAATAGTGATTGCCAATTAGCAAAGAAAAAACAACAAAAAGCTTGGGGTATTTTTCGGAGGTACCCCAACAACACTAATTATATAGCATTTAAAAAAGCAAAGGCAGAGGCTAGACGAATAAGACGCAAAAGCCAGCGTGAATCTTGGATTAAATATGTTTCAAGCATAAATTCTAACACATCCAGTAAAGAGCTTTGGAAAAGGGTGAAAAACTGCATGGGTCTGTATTCTGAAAGCCATATTTCAATTTTAAAACTGAACGGTCAAACCATCACTTCTACCAAAAACATAGCTGAGACAATAGGGAATACCCTAGCGTCTATTTCAAATTCAGATTCATACTCTGAACCTTTTTTATCCTATAAAAGACAAACTGAAAAGACCAGTATTAATTTTAATAGTCATAACTCATTTTCATACAACAAACCATTTATTTTATCAGAACTTTTAAAATGCTTGCATGACAGTCGTTTATCTGCTCCTGGACATGATGGCATCACTCACGTCATGCTTAAGCACCTCTCTCCACTTTCTCTTAATAATCTGCTTTCTTTTTTTAACAGAATATGGACAGAACACATTTTCCCTAATGCTTGGTGCAGAGCCATCGTTATTCCTTTTCCTAAACCAAGAAAAGATGCTACTGATCCTAATAATTACAGGCCTATTGCCCTATCTAGCTGCCTTTGCAAACTTCTCGAAAAGATGGTCAATTGCCGCCTCATTCATGTCTTAGAAACAAACAACTGCCTTGCCGCTTTTCAAAGTGGTTTCCGACGTGGTAGATCTACTATCGATAATTTAATCCATCTTGAACACTACATTAGAACAGCTTTTCTTAAACGCAGTCATTTGGTCTCAGTATTTTTTGACATGGCGAAAGCCTATGACAGAACATGGCGTTATGGAATACTCCGCGACCTTTTTAACTTGAACTTGCGTGGGAACCTTCCTATTTTTATCAAAAACTTCCTTGCAATGCGAATTTTCCAAGTTCGTATTGGGGGAACTCTGTCTAGTTTTTATGTACAAGAAGAGGGTGTACCCCAGGGTAGTGTCCTGAGTGTCACCCTCTTTGCTATTAAAATAAATAATATTCTGAATCAACTACCACCATCTGTAAAGGGTGACCTATACGTTGACGACTTTCGTATTATGTGTATGGGACAGGATATACGTTTTATTGAAAGACAATTGCAAATTGCTATCAATCACATACTGACTTGGACTAATAAAAATGGTTTTCTTATATCTCATGACAAAACTTATTGTGTGCATTTCTGTAGACGTAGAGATCTGCATCCTGATCCTGAAATTTTCATCAATTTAACCCAAATTCCTGTTGTGGACAACGTTCGATATCTAGGGCTGATTTTTGACAAAAAACTAACCTTTTTACCACATATTTTACAATTACGGACAAGATGTGAAAAATCGCTTAATTTACTTAAAGTACTTTCAAATACCTCTTGGGGAGCAGACCGCACCTCACTTCTCAAGATTTATCGTGCTGTGATTCGCTCAAAAATTGACTATGCCTGCCAGGTCTATGGCTCTGCACGAAAGTCTGTTCTTAAGAAACTTGACACGGTGCACCATAGCGCACTTTGTGTTTGCTTTGGTGCATTTCGCACATCACCAGTTTTAAGCTTATATGTTGATTGTAACGAACCTTCACTCTACCATATTCGTGAAAAACTTTCATTAGATTTGTTTTACCGTATCCTTTCTCATCCCGACCATCCACTTCATACTCTAATTTTAAATACTGACAATGATATTCATTACCAGCATCGCCCATCTTGCATCCCACCTTTTGGTGTCAGAATGAGAAACATAACCAACAATAGCCCTCTGAGTAACATTGAGGTGAGTACTTGTCCACTGCATATTTACCCTCCTTGGCACCCACCTGATACTAAAACCCTTCATCCTTTTAAAAATTACGATAAAAAGAATTTACCTGCTGCTGCTTTTAAACAATTATTTGCTGCACATCGTGCAGATTATAGGAATTTTACCGATATTTATACGGATGGCTCTAAGAGTGGAAATAAAGTTGGTTGTGGCGTTTTTTATAATAATGTTTCATTGAGTTATCAGCTTCATCCCTCTGTTTCTATATTTACAGCTGAATTAATCGCAATAGAGAGAGCCATGGTACACATATCTAATCATCGTAACACATCCTTCATCATATATACTGACTCAAATAGTTCTATTGAAGCACTTAAATCTTTTAAAAGACATACTTATGTCACTGCCATCCTGGATTTTTATATTAAATTGATTAGACGAGGTTACAATATTTTATTTTGCTGGATACCTGGACACATGGGTATCCCTGGTAATGAAAAAGCAGATGAGGCGGCAAAACTTGCTCTTAATCCATTATACCATAAAGTACCATTCTCAGACGCTAAACTGATTATAAACCACTTTATTCATAATAACTGGCAAGAAAGTTGGAATTTAGAAATCAATAATAAACTACATTATATCAAACCAATTATCTTGACCTGGCCTCCGAACTATCCAAGAAAAACAGATGTTCTTCTGACTCGTCTGAGAATTGGACACTCTAGGATGACTCATAAACATCTTTTATTAAGGGAGGATGCACCCATGTGTCCACACTGTCATTTTGATTATCTTACAATTCATCATATTTTGACGGACTGTCCGGGTCTCCGGCACCTTTATAGACTCTATTTTAAAACTTCATCACCACTATTGACAAACCTCATTGGGGAAACACCTCATGGGGCACTCTTTGCTTTTTTGAAACATGCAGGCTTTTATTTTATGATTTAGGACCTTTTTAAACTTTAACTTTGACATTCCTTTTTTGGCAATCTGGATGGAAACCCCATCCAGATTCCTTTCTTGATATTAGCACCTTATTTAGAAAGTACACAAAATGCCGTAATTGTCAATTCTTTGATAAATGCTGAAAATATTGCGAAAAAAGCAATCAAAAACGGCATTTTGAACAGATTTCCCCCTTGCGGGAGATCTGTGAACGAAAAAAAGGGTCATACTGAGAAGATAATTGTTTATAAATCAAATTCTAATGAATTGAGCGTAAAAATACAGCACATGGCACCTTGTACATCTCTTCAAAAACATCCTCAGCAAGTTTCATGTTTCTACTTTTGAAAATGTGCCTGAAATTGTATCGGAAAATTTCGAGCTGTTGAAGGTGGAAAAGCGTTTTTTTCAATACACCCTTAAGGGGGTTTATCCCCCGTTCTCCCTCTATACATAGCCATTAAACCCTTAAAACTATTCAGGAATTTACTTTATGAGAAAGATCCTACATCCAAAATTTGAAATAAATCAGATAAGTGTGCATAATTTTTTTAAAATCTAATTTAAGGCCGGGGGTAGTAATCACCCACCCCCTTTTTAATTAGCAAAAGAACCCCATAAATAATCAGAAATACGTCTTAGCATAACTAACCCATGTCCGAAATTCGAAGCAAATCGGATAATTATCCGTAAAAAGCCATTAATTTAAGAAAGGTTATCCCCCGTTCCCCTTCTATACTTAACCATTAAACTCCTAAAACTCTTCAGGCACTTTATACAATATATAAGCCTTATCGAAAAGAACTTATATGCAAATTTGACACAAGTTGGATAATTCTGCATAAAAACCCATTCATCTAATTGAGGACGGATGGGGGGGGGGTAATCGTCCTTCCCAAAACTAATCAAGCAAGCGTCTTTTCAGTATGAACGTATATCCAAAACTTGAACCAAAATAGTTAATTCAGCATGAAAAACCCATTTACCTAAATTATGAGCCCCCCCCCCGATCCCCCTTTCATACTTAACCAATGAATCCCCATAATCAATAATAAATCCCCAAAACCAATCCTTGTCACTTTTTTTCCGTGTCACTTTTTTCCGTGTCACTTTTTTTCCATGTCACTTTTTTTCCGTGTCACTTTTTTCCCGCTTTTGTAGTTTAGGTCACTTTTTTTTCCGATAACTTTTTTTCCGGTCCCTTTTTTTCCGTTTACCACATAAACGTGGTGCTTCATCCTCTTTGCTAAAGTAAGTGAATGATAGGATGTGTTTTTTCTTTTACAATCTTTACTTCTTTAAAAATTCTCCAACTTATGACTTGATCATGTTACTATAGCAACAAAATTTCACGTATCGCAACTTTTATTTTTCCTGATATTTGACCATTTAAAATATTATGAAAAAGTTTTTTCTCGCAGACTTTTTCATTTATCTATTTATTTAAATGTAGTTTAAGTTACGATTTTACTGATAAAAAATATTTTCTATTGCTTCTTTGCATTTGGCAAAAATGTTCTTACATCACTTGTTCCAGAAAAATACACTGTACCAACAGTGATGCCAATATTACCGTAAAATACCAGTAATCTGCCCCCCCCCCAAAACGTGACGAAAAATCGTACAATAGTTAGAGGGGGGCGCTTACACGGGATTTTTCCGCGATTGTTGAATAAAATTTACATGAATGGACCATGATGAAATGAATGAATCGTTGAATGAATCATGAATTTTGATACTTAAAAAAATTAGGGTTTTTAAAAAAAAAAAAAAACGTAAATTCTGTCAAAAAACGCAGAAAAAGGGAGAAATTTGTAAAAAAAAAAGCCAAAACAAGCATGAAATCAATTAAAAAATCTCGAAAAAAACGCACATTTCATCAAAGATTCATGATTCATTCATTTAATAAAGATGATTCATCTCACTCTCAATCGCCTTTGAGAATGGAGAGGGAGGGCGCTTTCTCGGGAATTTTTGAAAATTTCAAATTCTTTATAAAGTGGGGAGGGGGTGTTTGATTTGGAGGGGCGGATTAACGGAATTTTACGGTACTCATTCAGTATTCGTATATATCAGGCAGTTAAAAAATTCAGGCAAAAAGTCAGGGGGCATTTTTTTTTAATAATCAAAGTGATGAAGGAATTTTTGATGTACTAACTTTCCATCAGCCTCTCGATTGTAGTTGTAAATGCAGAAAATTTGAATTAATTATTATCCAATCTAAAATTTGTAAATAAAAAGTACAAAAGATACATAACAATAGCAGCAAATGAAAATAACTAAAAAATGAAAATTCTTTCATTGCATACTTTTTTTTTTAAATATTTATCTAATTTAATATTGCCTATTGTATTGAGTTTTACAACAATATATAAGATGGATTTTTACTGAGAAAGATCAGGTAATTTTTTTTTTTAACCGGAAATGTGTATGAACCATGTATAATT
Organism: Maratus speculifer; assembly: GCA_964019185.1. Lineage (NCBI taxonomy): Eukaryota > Metazoa > Arthropoda > Arachnida > Araneae > Salticidae > Maratus > Maratus speculifer. Next base: position 360,287,058 of record OZ025296.1, read on the forward strand.
ACAGTAACCATTATATCTATACTAGTGTGAATGAAGTACAGTCAAAGTTCTATAATCCGCAGAAGTTGGGGCCGAAGGTGGAATATTGCAGATTATAGATTGTTATCGATTATGTGTGATTTTATCATTCCTAGACACCATGTTAATTTTATAAACTGTATAATAAGAAAAGGTAAATATGAAATCTAATAATTAATTTAATATGCTATCTCAATATATCATTTTATTAAAAAATTGATATATGTGCGCTTAAATAAAAATAATTACATCTACTACATATGTTCCATAATACAGTTTATTTTTTTTTTTTCTTGTATAAAATATAGACCAAATTCTCAGTGTAAACATAAACAAAAGCGCTCCGACCGGAAGTTATCAGCCAAGCTTCCGGTTCAGTGCAAAGCATCTGAATTGTTTCCGATTTCTGGGTCATTATTAACAAATTTGAATCGTTTTACATAATTATTTTTTTTAAATATATTTTTATAAACACTTCAAAATTTTTAAAAAGTGCGACAAGTATATGATTTTTTGCGAAATTTTGTTTAAATAAATACGTGTTTAAGCTGATTTCCACAGCATAGGTGCCTTAAATGGCAGTTTATCGCTCTTTTCTGGCGATCGTGAAACTGCTACATTGGCGATATGTTTCTGTTTGTTTTGAAGGATAACGTTAATGTAAACAAGAGTTAACATTACTTCTCTATTCATAAGTGTAAATCTAATCTATCAGTTCTTGTATTTTTTATATACAATGTATTAAATATGGTTTTCGTTTCATTTTTATACTTAAAAGTTACACAGATTTCGGAAATTAATGATTGTTATCAATCTATTGTTAGGAAAAATAGTACAATGATTAATAAACTTAAACTTATATTTATTATATTAAGCTTAATGATTGATGTTAAACTTTTGTATTATGATATTGGTACATTTATTAAATCATTTAATTACAAATTTTTTGGAAATTTTATATTAGTAAGTCAAAATACATTTTGAAGATTTCGATAACAAATAATGTAAGGTTGTAAATAAGTATTTTATTTCCAATATTTTGGCAATAAGTAATAAAACATATTTAGACTAATGGATAATGGAAAAATAAATTCATTCAACTATATGAAACTGTTAATTTGTTCTTGCAATAACACCAAATTAAAGCTAAACTTAAAGATTCTCAGAATAAGGTTATACTACATTGTACACGCTCCAGTTAATCACTTACATCAGGTACGTAGCCAGGGAGGGGGCAGAAGCCCCTCCCGAAAGTTTGAAAAGTCTTAACAAAATTATCTTTATGGTAATAAAATAAGTTTTGCTTGTTTTTAACTTCCATGACATAAAAATCAATTGCAGTTTTAGCTGCAAAAATATTCATTTTTTCAATTACAGTTACAGTAATTTTTCATTATATTGGTTATTTGGATATATTGTTTTTTTCTTTTTAATAGATATTTACCACTAAAAATATAAATTCTTTTTAAAACACAATTTTAACTATACACACTTTAAAATTCGATCAAGTGTAATTTTCAGTGTGAATAAGTCAGTTTTAATCATCAATTTGATTTTAAAAAAAATTAAGTATAATACACTTATGATGTATTAACTTTAGGAGACAAATATAAAACATTTATTTGAAATGTTATGATCTTTAATTTTCTGTATTTTCCCGCATATAAAGGAAACTAAAAGCAGTCAATGTTAAAATGTTTTGCAGAGAAAAGAGCCAAACATTTTTTATTTTTCCTTTTATAGACCTTAATGTTGAATTCAGACAGTTTTTCTCCGAGAGGGACTTCTGTGGCTCTGGGGTGAGGTGATATTATAGAGTTCTGGTGGGGGGGGGGGGATGGGTTTGCACTTTTTGACCATTGAAAACACAAAATCTCAAATTTCCTGAGAAGGAATGTCCCCTCCCCCCCTTACTTCATCACTGATGGAGCTGATTATCTGTGTGTATAAAATAGATCTCTTGTGACCATCTTTATGACCATTGTCATTTCATTTTATTCATAACACTTTGGACTTTCACTGGATATTCATCAAAAACAAAACTGTAAAACACGAGTTTTCTTGTTTAATTAAATGTTATGGTAAAGCTTTTTTCAAAAATCTCCATCCTTATCAACAACAGAAAAAGATGTAACAGGGCAAGCGCATACATGGTTCATACAAATATTTTCAAGGTGAAATATCAGTATTTTTTTTTAATAATTAATTAATTAATTAAATAATTTTAGAATAATTCTAGTTCAAATGCTCTCTCTCTTTTTGTCTTATTTAAGGATAGATTTTCTATAAGAAAATACTGGCACAAAAAAATTTCCTGGTCATAAAATTCCAGGATCCATATTCTCTGCCATACGAAATCCACATCATTTCAGATTTGAAAATAACTGATACAAACAGAATGATATGCATACACTGATACTGAAACAGCTGACGCCAAACCGCCTGATGTGAGTTTGAACATAATTTTGCATCTTTTACCGCATTCAACTGTCTGACAGCATTCGTGGCTTATACAAATGTAAACAGCATTTGAAGTTAGTTTCATTGTGTTCGGTTGCATATTGACTCATACGATTAACAAGTCATATTTCTAAGTAATGATTCAGTATTTCATACCTTAGAGAATATCTGTTTCTTAGAAATAAATATGTGTGGTTTTCAACAGCTCTAGTCATTTCTGAATTTGTAAATGTAAAAACATTTTTATAAATATATTTTACCTCACATGGAGGCGTGCACAGTGTCTGTCCAAGAATACATGCAAACCAGGATAGATGCTGTTCAAACCATTGTATGTAGGTTAACTTAAATACAATTGAGAAATATGGGAAAAAGGAAATATGCTTTACAGAAATCAAAACAGAAGCATCAGAAATGACATTGTCTTTATACTTTCAATGTCTTTTTTTTTTTTTTTTTTTTTTTTTTAATAGTACTTTGAAATTTTTCTAGAAAGAAAATTCACTTTGATTACAATATTTCAAATAAAAATTAAATTTTCAAAAAAAAAAAATAATAATAATTGGTTAAGAGGCACAAATGCTAATGTAGTAAAAAAAAGTGCCTCCTAAGCTTTAAAAGCCTATTAATTTCTTGTTCAATTCTGTCTTTTAAAGAAAAGGGTACAGGTCTAGCTCTACAAAATTTTGGCACTGCATCAGATTTAAGTTCCAACTTTACTTCATAATTATTTATTTCCCCTAACTCTAACTTATTGTCAAAAAGCTCTTTATACTTTTCTAACAATTTACTCAAATTATAGTCATAAGATGTTCTTACTGCTTTTATAGAATTCCAATCCAAATTTATACTATATAGCCATTCGCGGCCAAAAATTGTATCCAAATTTTCCTTAACAATATACAAATTTAATTTAAATTTTTTATCTTGTCATTCAACATCAACAGTAACAAAACCTAAAGGTACAATTATTTCACCTTTGTATGTTTTAAAAACTACTTTTGTGGGTTGAATTCTTTTTTTCGAAATCTCACGAAATTTTTTTATGCTCATTACCGAGACGGCCCCTCCAGTATCAAGTTCCATACTCACAGGTTTATTTTCAATATTTACTGTTAACATAATTGGAGGTTTTCTTTGCTCCTCCTCTTTCAGTGAGTTCAAATCAAAAGAATACATTGGGATAACATTTTCACTAGAATACAGGGTATCTACCTGCTTTTGTTTTACCGTGTTCCCTTTTAACCCTTTTTTTGCTGCAAAACAAGCTTTTCGAATGTGCCCGATTTTTTGACAAAAATGACACTTAGCTAATTGAAATCTGCAGGAATATTTATCGTGATCCGTTGCTGTACACAGTGTACAGCTCGTTTTTACTTTCTTTCCCGAAAGATTTTGTCTTCCAAAGTTTTTCTTTTGCGAAACAAATTTTGACTGCTCATTATTTTTCCTCACGCTACATTCTTTAATTTCTAAAGATTTACCCATTATCTCATTTGCCCCTTTCATAGCTTTCTCCATAGCTAAAGCACTTTTCAAGGTATTCTCAATATCTATATCATCTTCCTCAAAAAGTCTATCTAATATTGCTCTATCCCTTAATCCGCTTACGAAAACATCCCGTAACATAATGTTCAACATTTCCTGTTTATACTGACAAGGAATTGCCAAGGATCGAAGTTCAGCCATAAAAGCACTGACACTTTCTCCCTCCCTTTGCTTACGATTTAGAAACACATGCCTACTAGGAATTATAAGCGGCGTCGGAGTGAGATGAGCTTTTAATGTATTTTTTAGAATAAGGTAATCTTTATCGGAAGGATTGTCAGGAGCTAGCAGGTTTTTCAACAAATTATATAATTTTGCTGACAAACTAGAAATAAAAACTTTCCCACATTTGCCATCCGGAACATTTTGAATATCCATGAAAGCTTCGAAGCGTTCTAAAAAAGAATCAAAAGCTTCATTCGTTTCATCAAATTTTTCAAATTGAACTAAAACTTTAGCTTCTTGCGTTTTCGGATCGGCAAAAGTGGTTAATTTCTCTAATAAAATTTTATTTTGTTCTATTAAACTTTGAACCAACTGCTCCATTTTAATCTTCTTTAAAGATAAATACAAAAAGAATTCTTTACCTTGACAGTCTTCAGCATCTAATGTACATGGATCCGATACTTTTTCATTCCATACATCGTCGCCAGATATCACATATTATTTTAATGTGTGAACTAAATATCGATTTAACATCATTAGCAAAAGATATTTACTTTGGAAGAATAATACTTTCATCTTAATAAAAGAACTTATTTAATACGGACACATTATTTACAGCAGACGATCACAGATACCCACAAACGGCATAGAACATAATGCCGCTTACATAAAAACATTCTATTTACATTTTTACTTAAATTGCGGTTACCGTTAAATACACCACAATTAGAATCTAGAAGAGAAATAATTTTGAATGGAGAAAAAAGTTTCCTGATGAACAGTTTTAAAGATTGATTAACTGAGTTATCGATCATATATTATCGAGTAACTTCCTTGAATCAAGTACTTTAGATTTTATGTATTGTTTTGACGCCATCTTTTGCTAAATAACATAATTGAACAAATTTTCTATTTAAAGTATAGGCTTTTAGATATATTTTTAAAATATGAAAAATCAGGATGTTTTGATTTAATTTGAGATTATTATTACATGCTTCACTTTAACAATTTAAAATATTTTTTAGTATGTCTAAAAAGAGTATTATATTACTTTTGTCGGGAAATTTTATCTTAGTTTTATCACTTTTTAAGTGGTCAGCTTATAGACATAGAATTTTAATTTTTCTTGTGTTGCATATAAAATAAATTATTTCTTATCAAAATAATTATTACAATATGATGGAAAGTGAAGTGTTCAGCATTTTGATCTCTTTTGACTTTTTGGTTTTGGCTTTCTTTTTTCTTTTTTTGCTTTAGTAGCACAACATTTTCTTTTCTTTTTTAAATTTTTATGTGGTAACTTTCGTTATTTCAGTGAAACTTTAACATTTTATAGGGAAGGCCAGTTATAAATTTATTGAAAATATGTTTTAGTTAGTCCTTTAAGAGTCCTGTTATTTTGTTTGTAGAATTTAGTTTATTCATTTGATTTTTGTTGCAAGAACAATTCTTTGTAAATCAATTTATTATTTAATAAAAATAATGTTAAAAGCTTCAAAATATTGATGAAAAAATATGCTCGTTCTTTACGTAACACCATTTATTATTATTTTTTTTAATTACAGTTTAAATTGTGCTGCATCTGACAAGAATTCTCTGATCAAACCACTAAAGACCCTAAATATAGTGCAGTTCAACTAGAATATTTGTAGATGATTAAACTAAACTTGCATGTCTATTAAAGCATATAATTATATTCAATCTTTGATAAAATTATCAGGTTTTTTTTTTTTTTTTTTTTTTTTTGTATTACTTGATTATTTCATTGACCAATTTCACCAAATTATACATATTGACATACTTTTTATTTTACATAACAAAAAATCCCTTAATTAATAGAGTAAGAATAAAAATACAAATAAAAAGTCGAAATAAAAATTATTTAATAACATATCAAACATGCATATCATACTTAATGTCATTTAATATGACATTCATGATCATCCATTTTTGGCATTTAATCTTGTAGTCAGGCAATCATTTTTCGGTCAATGGGATAATTCCTAGTAAATTTTTTTTAAAAAGAGAGAGATATATATAAGCCACTGCTGTCACTAACACAAATGAACTTATTGTAGATGGAAATTTTTCTTGTCTTATATTAAGGAAATTATTAATATAAAGATATGAAGATTTGTAATTTTATAGAGAAATCTTTGATTATTAAACTGAAACAGAAACTGTTTATGGGAATTATTTTAAGCACTATTTATGTTGAAGATATAAAATAGCTCGTTTTAAATAATTTTATAGAATCAAAAATTATGCATAGCCATTTAAATATGACTGTTTTTTTTTTGTCAATTTTTATTCATATCATTTCATTAGAGATTATTTCACATTTCGAAAAAATGCATATTTTTACATGTTGTTGTCAAATTTAAAACAGCAACTAAAATCTGCAACCCTAAAATCCATACATCATCACAAATATAAACAATGATACTTTTAGTTTAGATGGAAGGACAAAATTACAGAACTTTTTTTAATTTAAAACATTCCGTACATATATTTTAATTTGTAATTGTTGTTAATATTATTGAACTTAAGTTTTTTCAACAATTTCATTTTACAAAATAACTTTTTTTTATCATTTTAGTTTATTACTACTTTACTTAGTTATTTTAATACAGTAGACTCCCTCAAATCTACACAGTTTGGAACCAGAGGTTGTGGAAATTTTAGAATTTCGCAGATTTCTGGTCTTTGCTTAATTTACGTTTTTTCTCAGCAATTTGAATTTAATAAGGCAATCAAAATTATAATGAATGATTATAATGTAGTAAAATATTAAAAGAATCAAGTAAAATAATAAACTAAAAGAATAAAAAGTAAGATAACTTAAAACTGATTGAAATATTAATAGTAAAGGTCAAATAAATAAAATTAATAATATGTATTTGAACATGCATAAAAAAGATGCAATATATTTTTCTTGAATTATTCTATGATCATTTTATTATGAAAAGTACTCTTCATTAATTTACATTAAAATCATTGTAATAAAAAACAAAAAAGCTTTATTAATAGGGTACATAAATATATTTGGTCAAAAGATTGTGATTATCAATGTTATTGACAATATCTTGGTTTAAAAAAATTATATATACTCTTTTCATAGAAAATAACGAGTTCATTTATATTATTATGAATTACATATCAAAATATGTATGGGATAAATTCATCTGACTCAAAGCTATAACTTTGTACCTATGTCTGAAATGAAAGTTTCTTAGTTAACATCTGTAAAGATGTGGAGATTTTAGGGTTGCATATTCGAGGGAGTTTACCGCATTTTATAGCATATAATTTTAAGATATTGCATTTATAAGTACAATGTAACTACAAGCAAATATCTTTTATCAGTGCAAGTCAGAACCAAACATTAAGCAGATTATAGATATTGCAGATTACAGAGTATTATGCGATTTATGAGTAATTTTATTTTTTCTATGGAGACTTTTAGTACCATATTCAGTTTAATATACAATAATATAAAAATGAACTATTTAATATACAGTAATATAAAAATGAAATCGGTACTACTTGGTTATCATGTCAACCAATTTTGCCAAATTTTACAAATCGCCAAACTAATATCCAAATTTTACACGTTGACATAATTTTTATTTTAAATAACGAAAATACAAATAATTAGTAGAATATTAATAAAAAATACAAATAAAAATCGCTTAATCACATTTTAAACACATGTATCACTTAATGCCATCGAATGTGACATTCATGATCTTCCATTATTGGCATTTAATCTGATAGTTTGGTGATAATTTTTTGGTCGATGGGTTAACCAAGTAGTACCAAGAAATCTAATAATTTAATATATTATCACATAAAACAACTTTTTAATGAAATTATATATTTAAAGAATGATATATGTACAGTCAAAAATCTTTAATCTGCACTAATTGGGACCAAAGTTTGTGCAGCTTATAGAATATTGCAAAATACAGAGTACTGTACATTTTAATAACATAGTCAGTATAATATAAATATGAAAATTAATAATTTAATATAATTTTAATAATTTAATTTCCCATTAAAGCTCATTTATAAAAAAAAATTACATATTAGAAGTATACTACAGTCGAGGATCTATAATCCGCGGACCCATAATCCGCGTTACTTTACGAATGTAAACAATGAAATAAACAGTTAAAAAAAATTACAAATCCGTGATCCAAAAATGATTTTTTTTTTAAACAAATAACAAAAAATGTTATAAAAATCATAATAAAACATGTATATATTTTTTTAATTTACTCTTTTATTTTATTGACAGTAAAAAACTAAACTGTATTACGGAACGCCTAAGCTTGCTGAACGTTCGAATTGACGACTGCTCATTCGAAGCTATTTCAGTTTGTGCAAGTTCAGGAGAGTAAATAACCATTGAAAACGCACTATTTTGTGTGCATCGCGCGTCCTAACAGTAAACACAGCACCAGCTGAGAACTAAATATTATACCGTAAAATACTGTTAATCCGCCCCCCTTCCAAACGTGACGAAAAATCGTATAATAGTTAGAGGGGTGCGCTTACACGGGATTTTTCCGCGAGCGTTCAACAAAATATACAGGAATGAATCATGATGAAATGAATGAATCGTTGAATGAATCATTAATTTTGATACTTGAAAAATTTTTTTTTTTTAAACGTAAAATCTGATGAAAAAATGCAGAAAAAAGGAGAAATTTGTAAAAAAAAAGCCAAAACAAGCATGAAATCAATTAAAAAATCTCGAAAAAACGCACATTTCATCAAAGATTCATGATTCATTCATTTCAGGCTTTGAAACAAACAACTCTCGACTCTTATTTTTGTTAAACAAAAAATTTCTTAAATAATATTCATAGTACTATTTCATTATAGTATACTGAAGTAATTACCATTTATTTTCCGTTGTATTGGTTATTTTTTGTGCATAATTTGTTTTCATTTTTTTTATACTTTCTTCCATAAAATATTCCTTAAAAATAAATCTCATTATTAATAATATGTAATTATTGTTCTTTAAATACATATATATATATACCATTTTTAAAAAATAAAATAACTTTAAAAATGCATTTTTTTAGATTACTTATTAAATTAGTTACTAGATTTCATATTTATCTTTCCATATTATACTGATTATAGAATTAACATGCTGTCTAAGAATGATAAAATGACGCATAATCCATTATACTCTATAATCCGCAAAATTCCATAATCCGCACAACCTTTGGCCTCAACTTGTGCGGATTATAGATCTTCGACTGTATATGAACTGAAATTAAATATGAAAATTACCGTATATACTCGCGTATAAGTCGAGAAATTTTAGACAAAAAAAAGAACTTCAAAGTGGGGGGGTCGACTTATACGCGAGACCTAAAAATGATCCATAAAAAAAATATCGGAAAATAGTTTGCTAGCACCTAAAAAAAGGAGATGGGTAAAATCGCTCAATATAAGGAATCGTTCCAGCCAGAGTCGTTCACCAAAAGGAATGAGTCATTCGAAGTTGTTCTGAAAAAAAGAACGACTCCAAAAAAATGGGACAAAAAAAGGAACGAGTCCAAGAAAATAAGGAACAAGTCCGATAAAATGGAACGAGTCCAAGAAAATTTTCTTCGTCATTCCCCGATTCCGATTCATGACATTAAGCATAATTTTTCGGACAACACATTTCGGAACGAATCTGATGGATCGTTCCTTTTCAGAGTTATTTCATTTCGGAACGAGACGAGGATTCGTTCTTTTTGGAACGATACAGAGGAGTCCGTCTTTTTCGGAAGGTTTTTGAGAATTCGATTTTTTTCAGAGTCAATTCATTTCGGAACGAGTCTGAGGAATTGGTCCTTTTCGGAGTCATTTCATTTCGGAACGAGTACGAGGAATCATTCCTTTTCAGAGTCGTTTCATTTAGGAACGAATCAGAGTCCATATCCTTTTCGGGGAAAGTCAAACGGTTCCCCCTTTTGGAGGGGGGTCGACTTATACGCGGGTTTTCAATTTTTTCTCATTTTTAACAACATAAGTTAGGGGGTCGACTTATACGCGAAGTCGACTTATACGCGAGTAATACGGTAATTTTTTTTTCTTTTCTGATTAATTGCGAAAATCTGCAATATTTTCAAGTTGCGCAATAAATAACAAATTGGCAAAATTTGCTATGTGATTTGATGATATTACAAAATTTGCTATGTGATTTGATGATATTACAAAATTTGCTGTGCAAGTCAGCAATATTTTTAAATTTTTGGAATATTCTCCTTTGATTCCTTATTGAAATGCCCTTTTTTTCAGTAATCTTTTCACGAAAATTAATGTTTTTTTCCAAAGATCGTTAGGAGAAATTTGCAATTCATTTTTTCGCGATCAATTGCGAAAATTTACATTCTTTTCTGCAAACATTTCACTCTTTATTTCAACAATCGTTTAATGAAATAATGTTTTACTACTGATCGATTGATGAAATCAGCGATTTATTTACTGCAACCATTTGTCAAAATTTGTGATATTTTACAGAGATAGATTGATGAAAACCATAATGTGGTACTAGGATATTTTGACAAATTTTGCAATATTTTTCCTTGATTACTTACCAAAATTTGTGTTTTTCTGCCATTACTAGTTGAAATTTGTGATATTTTTCAACAATATACAGTAGACTCCCTCAAATCCGCACTCCTAAAATCCGCAACTCTCTAAAATCCGCACATATTTTACGGATGTAAACAATGAAACATTCAGTTCAGATGTAGGTGAAAAAATTTATTTTTTTCAGTTTTATATCAATTCCATACATTTTTTAATTTATAATTTTTGTTAAGGTTATTGAATTCATGTTTTTTCATGAAGAAGGAATAATTTATTTCTGAAAAAAATAAAGATATTGCTAATATCATTGGTAATCACAATCTTACCAAATATATTTATGTATTAATCAAGCTTTTTTAGTTATTAAGTCTGGCTTAACCTGAAATAAAGTTTCATTATTTTATGATCCTGATGTGAATTAGTAACGTACCTTTATGAGGCAAGTTTCATTGAATAATTTAGGAAAAACACATTTCCTCTTTTATAATGAATATTTAATTGTACATTATTGATTATTAACTTTACCTTTCCTTTTAGTATTTTAAGCATTTTTAAAAATATCTAAATTTTTATTATTTTAGTTTATTACTTTTTTAAATATTTTAGTATATTGTATGCATTCATTATACTTTCGATTTCATTATTAATTACTTCTAAAACAAAGCAATGACCAGAAATCCGCAAAATTCTAAAATCCGCAAAACCTCCGGTCCCAAGCTGTGCAGATTTGAGGGAGTCTACTGCATTGGGAAAATTAGTAATATTTTTTTATACGATCATTTAATGAAACTACCAAATTTTCCACAATTGCTTGCCAAAATTTGGGGTTTTTTTTTTTGCAGTCGATTGACAAAATTTGTGACCATTTGTCTAAGATCATAATTTTTTTTAGCGATAGATCAGTAAAATTCTTGATACTTACTGCTGCTTAACAACGTGCATTATAGAAAATTGCAGATAATAGGTGTGTGGATTATCGATTTTTGACTGTACATTGAAATTTGACATGTTATGAAAATTAATTTTTTTCCCTCTGAAATTGTCTCATGAAATTCCTGATAATTTGCTGCTGATCGCAATATTTTTTAGCAACAGATTGGCGAAATTCCCTTTATTGATTTTTGCTAAGGTACACAGAATGTGTAAAATTGCAGACAATAGGTGCATGGATCATCGATCCTTAACTGTATTTTCATGTCATATTTAAGGGATTTTTTTTAATGTTTCCAAACAATGCATTTTTAACTGAAATATATTTTGTTATAAGTACCAAAAAAAAGAAAAAAAACATAGAAATAAATTTGTTATTAAGTTTAATAAGCATTTAGTAGTTACAATTATGCCATGGGATGGGATGAGACAGGTACTCTTACAAGTTAAAGCACGAAAAAAAAAAAAAAAAAAAAAAAAAAAAAAAAGAAAATTATTTGGACAAGAAAGAAAAAGGCACAAATAAATCAAGTTTAGAGGCCAGAAGGTAAAAACAAAATGGCCGTTTTGGCAAAAGCACAGTCAAAATAATCCATCTGTAGCAGATATTTTCGTTTGGCACAGTTAACCAAAGAGTGTGAGTATGCACATAAGTGACAATCTTCTAGTTTTATTCAAAAGGCTTAGACTTTTTTTAAATTGGAAATTTTACTGACTGCATACAATGATTTAAGATTGACATAGAACAAGACAAATTATAAAATATTAATATTCAGTTTTTTTTTCAACTGAAAAAACTGATGGCTACAGCATGTTAAATAACTACAACTAGTGTCACATAATAAATACTCCTCAACAGTGTTTAATGTGGCAACTACAGTAAAACCTCATTACAACAATATTTTAGGGACCAAATAAATATATTGTTGTAGAGGGGTTATTGCTATATCGAGGGCCTACATATTTTGGGCATTTAATAAGGATTTTGTTTTTACTTTAAGGTATATACTACTTAAATATTTATATTTAGAAGAAAATAGTTAGCAAAGTGTTAATAATAATAGTTAAATAATGTAAAAATAAATTTTTAAAAATTCAGAAAATGAGCAAAAGAATGTTTATATACCTGAAAACTATTTTTATTGAAAATAATCCAATATTTTGTTGGGTTTATTATCTTTTAACAATTAAGTAAACGGAAAAGGTATGCATTGAGTCTAGTACACGAAGATGATCTTCATTTGTCGACTAAAGGCTTGAAAAAAAAATTACTGTAAAGACTTCACAGATTGAAGAGAGGATGATTTTGATGGACATATCCTGTATCACCTAAATAATGTTAACATCATTATCCTCTCCTACCACCATCTTGTTGTTTTCTATCTCGTCAGTAGTTTCAGAGAGAATGTCTTCATCAGCATCTCCTTTGAAAGCTATAAGGTCGTCATCTGCTGTTTAATACACTGTTAAAAATTTGACCCTTTTCCTGCATCGTCACTCCACTGCTTTTATCGAAAGCAATTACTTCAGCCTATTATGGAGCATTCTCATGGGTCAAAAGAGAGAGATTCTATAAAAGCGGGGGAGAGACGATGCAGCTAAAAGATCAATTTTTTTATAGTTTAGTCTTCCACGCTAATTCCAGATTTTGTGCCACTTCTTTTATCAAATTAGGATAAAGATTTTTGAATGTTTAAAACACATTCTTGATCATATGAAAGATCTCATTCAATGAAATTTTCATCACAATCAAATTTTTTATTTTAATGACAAAAACCGAACTTTTTCTAACAATTATGATTGTTTTTCTCTGTTACTTCCCACCAACTTCCAGCAATATTGTCACATACTTTCTTCACATTTCAGCTTTAAAAGGGTCTTCTATTTTATTTTCAAAATGTATAAGTAACAGCTCTGCCAACAGTTTTCTCTAATATCCCTTAAAACACTTAATTATACCCATATCTCGAGTTTGCAAAATTAAAGTACAATTGGCAAGGAAAAAAATAATTTCTACATTTTGGAAATGAGGCATGAGCGCAGCAATTATCTGCAACAAAACGATTTTTTTCTTTCTCTTCTTGATTTCTTTCTGTAATTTTTGTAACCATTGAGAAAAAAAATTAGAATTTATTCAAGACTTTTTATTGGTTTTATATTCCACGGAAAGATTTTTCAGGTTCTTAAAGCACCTTGGATATTATGTGTGTCTGTGGTTTAGAACAGTAAGTTTCTGTTTCGATTTCTTCCCTCCATAACTCTTCACTTTTGAACGCCTGTGTCCAATCGGGTAGAAGTTGGTAAAACAGCCCAGGTTCCTCTGCGTTAGAAACATCTTCTGGAGCATACTTTTTGTAAGATTTTTTTCCTCTTGTTTTGCCGCTGTTCAAATGTGTCGTTAATCGGGGTAGACTTTTTCTCTCTGTAAACTTTCTGGCAAATTATTCCTTGATGATCCCGAAACGCGTAAGCCAACCAGTACGACTTTTAAAATTTTCGTGCCTTAGTGTTACTGTAAATTTACGTGCTTGTGCACATAACAAGGGTCCATTTATTGGAACATTTGTTGCCTTCACCTCTTGGTGCCATTTTAAAACAGCAGCATCAATGTTTTTATTTGTCGCAACTTTCAGTCGTTTTTGCAGTGTGTTCATTGTATTTGAACTTATAATATCTTCGATATGTTTCCTATTCTTTGGGAACATTGTAATAGAAGATTTCGATAATCCGTATTTTTTATCTGCATTAACCTGTTTCATTCCCTCATCAATATTGTTGATAATATTCATTTTATCTCGAAAGGATAAGTTGTTTTCGCTCAGCCATCTTAAGAGATAATACACTGATGAAAGAAAGAAAATCAAAAATCAAATTTTTCGTTTAAAACTCGAAATCACTAAAGACTTTAAAATCGTCCAACTTTGCACACCTTCTAAAAGCTTCAAATACTTTTTTTTAGAATGTCACTTATAATACCTCACTTTTCCTCTTCCTCTAGCAATGAGAAGACGACAAACCAAACGATTTGGCACATGTTCCGTGACAAGGGTCATTTTTTCCCCCATCCATTTCCAAGAATTTTTTACATGGTTTACATTTACATTCCAACAATTTTTACATGGTCCTCACCAATTAAATCTGAACAATAGCCAATCTTACATTATGGAGATATGTTGAAAATCAACAATTAGTCTTCTGTTAACAAAATAGACTGAAAAAGTGACAAAGATGATGAATGACAAAGTTTTTTTTTAGTATTCAAAAACCAAAATATCGTTATAAAAGGAGAAAATAACATTGAATTTTTAAAAGAAAAATCGTTTTACAGGGGTTTATTGTTCTAGAGAATATCGTAATATTGAGGGGAGGCTAACATTAGTTTGTATGCAAATTCATCGGGACCTGGAAATATTATTGTAGTACAGGGAGTTATTGTTGTATCGGATATCGTTGTAGTGAGAGTTTACTGTATATAAAATGAAATATGACATCACAAAGAAAATAAAATGTTGGTTGTAGTGCTATTGTTGGTAGATTGTATATCTTCTATCACGAGTTGGTACCGTTTTCCTAAATGTAAAAAAAAAATAAACAAAACATGGTTTAAAAAAAAATCAAGGTACCACAACATCTATTTTCTATCCATCTAACATTACGGGTATACTGGAATGTCAGATTATTGACCTCTTAAATTTGTATCAATATTTTCTAAAAATTTTGATGAAATTTATATAAAGCATCATTATATAATTAATCATTTAAAAAATATTTACTTTCAAATGAACAGAATACAACCATTCTGTGAGTAACACAAGGTTTTTAAAGTTTGATTTTAAAAAAAAAAATCGAACCAATTTACTGTTTTTAAATTTAAATTTGAATAATACTCATCGAACTAATTACAAATAAATAAACATATGAAATTATCTGCAATAAATAACACGTTTTAATATTTTAAGTTATTAGTTATCAGCAAAAGGAAAATTTGGACAGAGATATTGTGGAGCTATAGGATCAAATCCCATTTGTAGTATTTTTAGAAGAGGAGTAATCAGAGAAACTATCTTAGCTTAAACTTATTGTAGAAATGAGGGTGGCATAAATAAAATGATTTTTTAATATTTACATGATAATATAAATAGGATAAAGGACAAGACGCCAAATACAGGAATGATTCGTCAACTTTTATATCGTGATTTATTTACGAGGAATCATTCATTAGATGGAGAAACTCCCGTGTAGTTAACTAATGACTAATTAAACTGTTATTTACATATGAAAATGTTACCATGACAATATAACAGTATATTTTTCCTTTTTTATCCTTGATTATATTTTTAGCTATCAGACCAGACAATAACAGAAACAAGCATTCCCATAAAATTTTCGTGTTAGTTATCCAAAATCAAATTATGTCGAATTCTAAACCGGCGAACAAATCCCTAGATTCGCGGATTTTGATTGATGTTTTCTATTCTTCTTTTATTAATGAATGTTTTGTTTAGTTTATCGAAAATTATTTGAACATTTCTTTTGAAGTGATTCATTGTATGAATCATTTTTAATGAATGATTTCTTCGAGTACATTCATTTCTTCTGATTCATTTATTGTGTTGGCGTCACTTTACTTTTCTGATAACGAGTCGAAAACATGTAGGAAGTAAGTGTGCTCTGGTAAATTTTTTAAACTTGTTTTTCTGATCCAAGCTCTTTACTAACATAAATTAATGGTAAGATATGTTTTTTTATTTGGAGTAAACATTTATTTGCCCTTATATGATATTTTGACTTAATTTGCGATTTTTTGAAAAATAAAAAGTTTTTTTTTTATCATTTGTGGATAAAATTTAAATTTTTTCACAATTCTTTGACGAAATTCGTATTTCCTGCTATCCTTTGTTGATATTGTCAATTTTTATTTGAACGATTGATGAAATTGATATTTATTTTGTTGTTGTAGTTATTGGCGATCGTTTGTCGAAATTCACAATAGGTTTTATGTCCAAATTTTCGGATTTTTGACTGTTTTTTTTTTTAATTTTCGGAAATCATCGGCTTAATTTTTCGAAAAATTAATTACAGACTCCACCCTAAACTGAAGATACTTTTATATTTATAAAAAAAAATCATTTTAAATATCTATACTTTAGTTTTATTATTTTTAAGAATACTTCTTGAATATTGTAAACCTGTTTCTAATGTAAATATTTTGCAGGGAAAGGCAGTTTCCATCTGGATAGTTTCTTTTTTTTTTACCTTTAAAAAAATTAGTTGTATTGACAATCATTCTTAACATAAATTGCGCCTTTTTTTTCGTTTTTGCAGATTTTTTTTTTAATTAGTTTATTTATTTATTTGACAATTACACTGAAAATGATCTAAAATTTGAGAGAGACCGTAATCGCCTAAATCTATGGGGAAGAAGTGGAGGGGGATTGGATTTCGTGTTGTGCTACAAAATCTAGATTTCTTTTTTTTTTTTTTTTTTTTTTTTTTTTTTTTTTTTTTTTTACTAGTTTTAAAATTGCGAACGTTTTGGAATAAGATATGTAATCAATATAGCTGTTTTTTTTTTACCTTAAGTTGTAAAAAATTCTTAATCAATGTTAATTTTACAATTTTTTTTCCATGTATAAGAAGATTGCATCAACTCATTGTGTAAGTATATTTTATTATTTCTTTTAAAAAATTAATTTGAGATTTATTTTATTATTTGTATCTATTTCATATTTATTATTATTATTTTTTTTTTTTTTACATCAACCCTATAGCACCATTTTAAATATATGAATGCAATAACAAAATTATTTATTAAATTAAGTATAAGTCTTATTTAAGTTTCCCTTTATAAATCATTTTGGATTTAACTTTAAAAAAAATATGTTTTTCATGATAAGTCTGTTATTCTTGTGATTTGTATTATATTTTGAGTCTTTATGAAACAGAAATCATAATTTTTTAAAAATCATGTAATTATTGTTTATTTTTTGGGGGAAGGGTATTTATAACAGATGGTAATACTGCATAAAAGTTTCATAATTATTTAAGATGTATATTTTAAATTGCTTTTAAACATTTTTAATTGCTTTTTATCAACGTTTTTGGATTATTTTTAACTATCAAGCAACTATCCCTGCATTTTTACACAGTTGAACCTTGAAATTACGGAGATCCAATTTCAGGAAATTTCTAAAATACAGACATTTTTACAATTTCAATTTTATTATTTTTTAAAATAAGACTACTGTAAATTTCATAAAATGCAGTTAAATTCTTTTAACTAAACATTAAATAAATAAATACAAATATGTTCCGGTATAGTTATACAATGATTGACCGTTAATTAAAAACTTTAATTATTAAAAAAAAGGAAGAGTCATGTGATAAGTTGATGACTCGTAGTTTCATATATTTTAATATTTATAAAATTGCTTATGTACATATTTATAACAAATGAAACAAACGTGCAAGTAGAGTCTGATTAAGGTTGTGTAGGATCCAAGGTCCAGCACCTTTTACCCTCACAGCAAAATAGTTGAGGATTTTTTTTCGGGGGGGGGGGGTGGTTGGGGCTAGGAGAGGAGTACTGGAAATGAGGATCTTATGATATGGTTGCAATGTTAACCAAAATATATTTTCATTTTTGAGGAAATAATTGCCTAAACTGCAATTTTAAGAATTTGGTACTGTTTGGTTATCCCCATTGACCAAAAAGAAAAAAAAAAAAAAAACAACATCACCAAACTATAAAATTAAATATCAATAATGGATGATCATGAATGTCACATTCAATGACATACAGTCAAAGATCTATAATCCGCACACCTATAATCCACTATTTTCTATAATTCACGTTATTTTACAAATGTAAACACTAAAATAAACAGTTAAATAATTTACAAATTAGTGAACCAAAAACGTTTTTTTAGAAAAATTTCAAAAAAATGAGAAAACAATGAGGAAACAGTGAATTATGGGTGTGCGGATTATAGATCTTTGACTGTGTATGATACACATGCTAAAAACGTCATTAAGTGATTTTTATTTCGACTTTTTATTTGTATCTTTATTAATATTCTACTAATTATTTGTTTTTACATTATTTAAAATAAAAATTATGTCAATATGTATAATTTGGCGATTTTTATAATTTGGCGTAATATGTCGACAGTATAACTAAGTAGTATTAAGACTTTTTTTTTCTAAATCCTTTTACTCAATTTGGGGTCCCCAACAGCTGTAGGACCGCGGTCATGGCCTAATTGGCATGTGTTGTAATCAAGCCCTGCATGCAACTCTACTTTCTTTTGATTGAAGCAAAAGACAAATACACTTGATAATCACTCTACTAACACCTGCTCCTTCTCTAACAGAATTATCAACATAGTGACACACTACTCTTTGACCTTGACGTGTAAATTTGCCAATGTCAATATGTTTGTTTCAGTTTTGTTTCTTTGAAAATAACTTTGATTGCAGTTGGATAATAAAACAAGATGTTTTTTTTTAAAAATCTTTTGATAAAATAACCATTTATATTTCCTGTTCACAATCTTTTACAAATTTAATTACCCCCCCCCTCCATTCAGTTTGGGTTCTTTTGACAGAATTGGCAATTGATTGACAATTTTTTTTTTAAGTGAGAGGAGGGGCGATATTTTATCGAAATTTATAATATATTTTCATGACAGACTGAAATACAGTCGTCCCTGTTTAAATGAATATGGATGGTTCCAGAAAAAATATTCAATTAAGTGGGGTATTTGATTAAACGGGAATCATAGAAATGTAATATTTCATGCGTAATAAAAAGTTAAAACAACCATCTACAGCATAATTAATTAATAGCATAATAAAATCATTAATATAACAACATAAATTAGCAAAATAAATACAAATACTAATATAAAATAAACTGCAATAATTTAATATCTGTACATATAGCTGTATGATTGACATTATGCTTTATGTAGTTCATTGGAATTTGGTTAAAACTTTGTTATTTGTAATTTATGTTATTTACACAGGCTTAGAAACATCGTTTAAAGTGGTTTGTTTATGTCGAAATTTTTTTGTGTGTTAGCACATGCTTTCTGCATAATCATAGGGCCATTTATTAACAAAAATTTCTCTCTTTTTTTTTTTGCTAAACCCATTTCAGCGCATATTGACAAATGTTATCAAAATTTAGATTATGTTTCTCTTTTGATACAAAATTTCCATTTTATCGCTGTTCTTTTGGGATTATTTTGACATTACGTTTCATATTGGAAACGTCTGCGATATTTTAAGGCTGTTCTCAACGGCTTTGCTCAACAAGCAGAAAATGTTTTGACACATTTACGAATTCATTTTTTAACGGAAAGATATCAAGTTAGAAAACCTGACCGTGGAAGAGATTTGGAATCTAATTCAGTTTTCTAATTTTTGATCGATCCATTACCTATAGAATTATAAGCTTTTTTTTTTGCCTATGTGAGAAGGCAATTTTTACTTCAATTTGTACTGTATCTTCTCTTCCGCAAAAAATTAGTTTAAATTGCCCATTTTGACATCATTTCTGAAAAATCTGCTGTGTTCATAAAAAAAAAGGGAAACTGAGTGCGATGCGATAGTTTCTGAAAAACAATACCAGCTAGTTTCATACAATGCCGAGCAAAATAAATTTATACTTTACATGTCATAAAGTTGCCCTTTTTGATTTAAGTACAGCCTCAAAACCTTTTGCTACTTGGACTTCTGTTTTTTTATTTAATGCTTCAAAAACTGTAGTTTATCAGAAAGTTTTAAAGCTTTCCATTCAAAGTTCATGGCAACACCTTTTTTCCTAACAAAAACGAAAGTAAACTCACAAAATTAAAAAATAATCCACATTGGACAACTTATCTCACTCATTTGCAGAAAAAAGAAGGGAGTTCAATTGACCTGTCCATTACACACCTACCGACCGAAATCATTGCAAAATAACTGAAATTTTGTCTTTGGTATAAATGAGCCGACAATGACAAAAGGGGAAGAAAAATTCAAGATGAAACGTGTTTTCCACCACTGATTTGAAACAAAGGTCACCCAGATGGTATTCGAATAAGCAGGGAGGTTTGCGAAATTTATTCACTTTAAGCTGGGAAAAATAACATAGATCCAATGTCGATAAATTCGGTTCCGGGGAGTTCTATTCGAATAAGCGGGGTATTCGATTATCCGTTACCCAATTAAGTGGGGAGGACTGTAATAAACTATTTATTTTGTCAATCTTTTGACAAAATTTGGTATAGTTTTCCTCGACTGTTTATTGTGATCCACAATCAAGGACAAATTTTTTCTCAGCGAGCGATAGGCAAATTTGTTGTCCCCCCCATTTAATTGATTATTGAAATTAGCAAGTTTTACAACAACTAATTGAAGAGAATCTCTAAATGTTTCTTAGATAAGTGACAAAATTGTTGATATTTTTGCATGATCGTTTAAAGAAATTTGCTTTTTTTTCCTCATGACTCCACAAAAATTTCAAATAAGTAAATATATATATATATATATATATATATATATATATATTGATGGAAGAAGTCACACAATTTTATGTCTTATTTTAAAGTACCCTCCCCCCTTCAAGAAACTTTTGAAATGGAACTAAACCTTCCCAGATAAAGAAGTTGTGATGTACTTAGCAAATTTTCTCATATTTAGCATCCATTAATGAAGTTTTCATGTTAAAAAGTTTTTTTACTTTTCCAGTTTTTTTTTCTGGAGATTTTTATGCCTGTGGCTGTTTTTTTTATTCTTTTTTTTTTCAGAACTGAATGACTCAAGTTTTTGGAAAATTCGGAATAGCAGTTACTTTTGTATTATATTTTAATTTACCGTAAAATACCGTTAATCCGCCCCCAAACGTGACGAAAAATTGCAAAATAATTAGAGGGGGGCGCTTACACGGGATTTTTCCGCGATGGGGATGAGCACGGGATGAATCATGATGAAATGAATGAATCCTGAATCTTTGAATGAATCATTAATTTTGATATTTGAAGCAATACTTGAAAAAAATTGCGTTTTTTTTAAAAGAAAACATAAATTCTGTTGAAAAAAGACCAAAAAAGCATGAAATCTATTAAAAAATCTCGAAAAAACCCGTCAATTTCATCTAAGATTCATGATTCATTCATTTCATCATGATTCATCCCGATTCAGCTATTTTTTGGGGGGGGGAGGGTGCTTTCTCGGGATTTTTTGAAAATTTCAAATTTTTCATAAAGTGGGGAGGGGGCGTTTGATCGGGAAGGGCGGATTAACGGGATTTTACAGTATTGTATTATTATATGTTGGGGAGAGTGGGGTAGTGTGGGACACTTTTTACAGAAGAAGAAAAGCAACTTTATTTAACACAAAAACAAAAAAAATTCAATTTATAGAGTGCAAGTGAAAACACTTTTTAACCTCCCTTAACAATATGGAAACATAGCATGCAAAATCTATTTTATAATCAAATAAAATCGTAAGTTTCAAAATGTGTCCCGTACCTCATCACTTATAGAGAGATATGGGACAGCAATAAAATAAAGCTATAAGGCACAAATAGTCTAGTGTTGGCTAGATATGCAATTAAACAAGCATTGTAATTTGATACAGTTATGTGCCAAAATATAAAATTCCGGTATCTTCATGACTAGAATGAAAATTCAGGATTGTCAGTCACAGTAAAATAATAATCTAATATGAATCTATAATAAAAAATAATAATCTTTTCAATTAATTTACATTTTGAAGTAAAATGAATAGATTATCAAGATTATCCTCTTAAAATGTTCGCATGTTAGCAATTTACATTCACTTATTGGAAAAAAAGAGGGGGTAAAGTAGACTCCCTCAAACGTGCAACTCTCTGAAATTCACCCATTATTTATGGATGTAAACAATGAAACATTCAATTCAGTTGTAGAGACAAAATTTGACTTTTTTAATTTTTAAATAAATTCCACATATATTTTTATTTGTAATTTTCGTTAATATTGCTGAATTGATTTTTTTTCATGAAAGAAGAATAGATTTATTTTTGAAAAAATTCAAGATATTGCTCATATCACTGGTATCTATAATCTTTTTACTAGACATATTTATAGACTACCAGACATGTTTTAATAAAGCTCTTTTAATTATTAAATCTGGCTAAACCTGAAAGAAAACTTCCTTATTTTATGATTCTGATATGAATTAGTAATGAACCTTTCTGTGGCAAGTTTCATTGAATAATTTAGAAAAAATGCATCTCATCTTTATAATGACTACTTAATAATACATTTTGATTATTAACTTGACTTTTGCCTTTAATATTTTAATCATTTCAAAAATTATCTCAATTTTATTATTTTACTTTATTACTTTACATAAATATTTTGATGTTTTATTATATTGTAAGCATTCATTATAATTTTGATTGCGGTATAAATTGCATTCAAATTACTGTTTAAAAAATTTAAACAAAGCAATGACCAGAAATCTGCATTACCTCTGATCCTAAGCTGTGCGGATTTGAAGGAGTCTGTTGTATTGGACATGTCCCATTCCTTCCTTTACTGGCATGTCGCTTTCCTTCCTACTTCTTTGTTTTGTGTTAAACGTCTTTATAAACAAAAATGTTGTTTTTAGGCTCAGTTTAAGTTATGGATGAAATACAATACAATATTCCATAAATAGGGAAACTATTACATCTACACATAAACAAGTCATTAAAACACAGCAAGCAGGATTAATAATAAAAGTATAAAGAAATGCAATAAAAGTATATGATTAAATTTACTTTGATTATTGAAATATACAATTGCAAGCTTAATACAGATTAACAATTTTTTTTCAACTGAAGATTGAGCTACCACTGCTTCATCTTGTGTGTGATTGATGAAATGTTTAGATTGATACATAAAGAGAAAAACCTCCTGTCCCATTGTCCCACTCTCCTTTAATTATTTCTGCTTTCTTGTATAAAACTTAAGAACAAAATTATTTACCCCTATGTCAAATTAGCATTAGACCAATTGAATTCCTTACATTACAATTTTTTATGATCAGTGAAATTGCGAAAAGGTAAATGTCTATCAAATTCCAATATCTTTATCACTAAAAGGTTTTGAAAGCTAAACAGTATCTCATTTCTGCTTTTTTTTTCTTGTTTATTGCTGGACTTTGCTATTTACCACCTTTTGCTTTTTTTTCTCCTTGGCTTAAGTTTTAAAATATTTTCTGTTCAATCTTTGAATTATTTCTCTTTAAATTGAATACTTTTTATTAAAATGTTTGCATATTAATAATTTACGTTTATCTTATTCAAAATAAGGAATTGAACTTGTCCCATTCCCGTCTTTGCTGACTTATCCCATTTCTCCTCACTACCTTCTTTTATGTTAAACTACTTGTATAAACAACAATGCTGTTTTAAACTTAATTCAAATTATGGATATTACGCAGTATTATGTTCTATAAACAGGGAAACTACAACATCTACCGATAATCAAGTTATTGAAATACAGCAAGCAATAAAAGCACTCGAAAAAAGTTTATTTTTTACTCTTGAAATTTTTTTTTTTTTTTTTTTTTTTTTTTTAAGAATTGTAATTTTTTTCTACAAAAGACTGGTTTTGTGTGTGATGATGAAATGTTTAGAATGATCCGTAAGTGAAATTCACCCTCCCCCCATCCCATTCCATCCCACTCTCTCTTATTAAAATAGATATTTTTAAGAAACCCTCAGTCATTTAATTTTTAAATTTAAATGATTTTATTCCTTTATGCCCTGTCTGTTTTGAAGTTCCATTGAAATAATTTGTTATAAAATTCCAATAATACATACATTAGTTATACAGTATAGAATGAGTTATAGATACATTTTATTGTGTTCCAAAAGCATTATGGACTGCACAAAACAATGAAAAAAAGCCTGAAATTGCACGTCAAACATGGCAAATGAAGTGCGCTCATACTATAACGAAACTTTAAAAATATTCAAACCTTGGTGCAATAGTATACAGTGCTTCGGATACAGTAGAGTATGCGAAAGCTTTTGTGTGTCCCTGTAAATATCTGTTTTCTATTATACGGAAAGTAGCTTGTGGTAAACCTCAGCAACGTATATCCATTTCATAAAATGTGAAATTGTTTAGTATAATTAAAACGTGCTCCAAACATTTCCGAAACAACTTGAATAACAAATATTTTTGCACTACAGGTTGTACAGAATGTATATTTTAGTACATACTTCACGATGTATATTTTATTAGGTTCGAAAGAATGTAGCATCTTTAAAATGCACTTGAAACTATTTTTTCCATAGGTCGTAATACTTTTGATGCTTCCTGTAATTGATCTATTCATCCGATTTTCATAAAGTTTGAAATGACTCGAGGAAAGGATGCAAAGATTGGTATTTTTTGCTCTCATATATACGGACAACCAGACTCATCAACGATTAAAGGTGCTTCGTATTTATATAATTACGAACGCACCTAAAATTCTTTCATTTCCATGCGTTCAAATTTCTGTATGTAATATTGTGGAAAGGGAGGGGATGTTTAGTTAGGAAAAAATAATTCTATATCTCTATTCTAAGAGTATTTTATTTTTGCATTCCTTACTCCTATAAAGTATACAAAAAATATTTGAAATAAAATATTTGAGTGGCCTTTATAAAGAGTGTACAAAATCTCTATCCACTAAAAATTTAATTTTAATTTGCAAAATCATTCAAAAATAGATTAAACGATTGCTCCGATCTTCTAATGTAGCTCCGAAAATTCCCGAAAAAATGTTTGTGTTATTATAAATTCATAATTTTGGTAAAAGCGTAAATTTATCTGAGTTATTGACAATATTTTCGTCTCAATTGCGAGCGGACGTTGTAAAATTCTTCATGTAAGAGATGATGCCAAATTAAACATGCAAAATTCATTATCCGTTTAAAATCCTAATGACAGAAATCAGCATCTAGTTTAATCTAAAAAGTATCCGTATTGTTTTGTGACTATTTGTGCATTCGTGCCTATAAAACGTTGTATGCGAATAACCGCCACGGTGAGCGGCCTATCTTCGTCCACAACTCCTATTTACGTCCCGAAAAGTCCGACTTTCTTGTGCGAAGCGCTGTCGCTACTAAGCGACCAAGAGCCCCACCAAACGTCTTTACTTACGAGTCCCAGTCTTTGCCCGCTACGCTGATTGGTTTCTCTAAAGAACTCTTGTATCAAACGAAGTACATCTTGCAAAAATTAGAAAAAATAAGCTTAATATCTAATCAAGCATGTATAATTGTTGTCTTATTAATATTATCTTTTATCATTCTGTTCAAAGTCAATGTTGACGACATAATAGACAAAATAGCTCTAAAATGATGGAAGTACCTATGTTTAACTATTTCTTTTAGTAGGTATGCTATCTTGAATTTCTCGCTTCTACCTAAACTTGCTGCTGAGAAATGGCGAAATACTTCAGAAACGCTGGAAGAATATAATTTGAAATAATGGTCAGAGAATTTTCCAATGATATATCACATGAGAGATGAAGGCCAACTTTAGATAATCGCCCCTCCCCCAAGAGTTCCAACTATCGCACACACACGTCTCCCTTTAAAAAACATTCGACTCTCTTTAAAATTTTCAAATATTATGATT
Organism: Maratus speculifer; assembly: GCA_964019185.1. Lineage (NCBI taxonomy): Eukaryota > Metazoa > Arthropoda > Arachnida > Araneae > Salticidae > Maratus > Maratus speculifer. The sequence goes on from OZ025296.1 coordinate 360,313,436, forward strand.
AATATTCAATAGAGAGAACCTTTAAAAATCTTATCTGTGATGATAAAACGCTACGATTGAAAAAAAAATGAAAATTGCCCTTTGGTGGGGAGGGAAACTGAGGTGATAAAAGAAAAGTTCATAATATGAAAGAGCGGACCGAGAGCTTTCCGATTGTTTTCGTGTAACCCGGATTTTCTTTACCTTTAATTTAGGGCACCTTCAGTGATTCCATTGTAATAAATTTCAATTCTTCACAGGTGCACTACAGAACGAAAACGTTGTAAAAGTTTTAGATGATACAGTTTATGTTGAAAATTTGTCGAAAACAGAATAGTTCATAGCCTTGGCAATAGATGTACTTTGAATTATGACGTTTAAGATTACACCATTCAACACATGTTTAAAATGGGATTTTTCATGTGTTCTTTGTGATTCTGTCTTAGTAGTTTTGAGTGTTTTTGAATGCAAGATTCAGAAACCCAGATACTTGTTTGAGGTGAGAGTGAGCTTGGCTATGCTGCTGGTTACATTAATTTAATTGCAGTGTAAGTTAAATTAAATGATACAGAGTGTTTCAGCAATACGCTATCACATTAGATAAAAAAATTCTGATATCTGGAGAATTCCTTACTAAACACATTTGCATATTAAAATTCCATAGCCACAAAAAAATTTTATTTTCTCTCTATTCTTTGCAAAATGTATCTTCGTTTCTTTAGATGATATTAAATTATAAAATTTTCTACTTAAATTTACTTTAAATTTTATTTATAATACGTTATTTATTTTTTAAATGTTGCTACTTATTTTATTTACAATTTGATCTTTATACTGTTAGGAAAGGCATCTGAGACACCCTTTATTCCGCTAACTTGAGATAATTGGGATTCTACTGCAGTTTTTAATACTATGGTAGAAATTTTATTAAAATTTATTTTCTAAAATGTTTTTAAATTTTCGTGATAAGTTTATGTATTTTTGTTTGTTTTTTAATGAAATGTAAAAACTAATATTAATTTATTTTATTTTATTGCAGATGCCATTAATCTAACACATATCAAATAACATGTTAACACATCGCATTCAAAATATCTTCAATGTGTAAAACCAGTGTAGCAAAATATTTCTTATGAGAGATTTTGAAAAAAGTAGTTTCTAACTCACGGCCAAGAAAACCTTTTATTTGTGAGTTATGGAAGAATTTCTGCCAAAACAGTCTTTTTTGTGTGAACTATGCAACAAAAAATTCTCTAAAAAGGGCCATTTAATCAGCCATGTATTAACTCATACTGGTGAGAAACCTTTTGAATGTGAGGTATGCAACAAGAAATTCTCCCAAAACAGCAGTTTAAGCAGACATCTGTTAAGTCATACTGGTGAAAAATCTTTCGTATGCGAGATTTGCAACAAAAAATTCTCTCATAAGCAATATTTAAGTACACACCTATTAATTCATACTGGTGAGAAACCGTATGTGTGTGAGATATGCAATAAGAAATTCTCCCAAAACAGCAGTTTAAGCAGACATCTGTTAACTCATACTGGTGATAAATCTTTTGTATGTGAGATATGCAGTAAGAAATTCTCTCATAACAGCAGTTTAAGCAGACATCTGTTAAGTCATACTGGTGAAAAATCTTTTGTATGCGAGATTTGCAACAAAAAATTCTCTCATAAGCAATATTTAAGTACACACCTATTAATTCATACTGGTGAGAAACCGTATGTGTGTGAGATATGCAATAAGAAATTCTCCCAAAACAGCAGTTTAAGCAGACATCTGTTAGGTCATACTGTTGCGAAACATTTTAAATGTGAGGTATGCAACAAGAAATTCTCTCAAAAGGACCATTTAAGCAGCCATCTGTTAATTCATGCTGATGAGAAACCTTTTGAATGTGAGATACGCAACAAGAAATTCTCTCAAAAGGGCAACTTAAACAGACATCTGTTAACTCATACTGGTGATAAATCTTTTGTATGTGAGATATGCAATAAGAAATTCTCCCATAAGAGTAGTTTAAGCAGACATCTGTTAAGTCATACTGGTGAAAAATCTTTTGTATGCGAGATTTGCAACAAGAAATTCTCTCATAAGCAATATTTAAGTACACACCTATTAATTCATACTGGTGAGAAACCGTATGTGTGTGCGATATGCAATAAGAAATTTTCCCAAAACAGCAGTTTAAGCAGACATCTGTTAACTCATACTGGTGATAAATCTTTTGCATGTGAGATATGCAATAAAAAATTCTCCCATAACAGCAGTTTAAACAGACATATGTTAAGTCATACTGGTGAAAAATCTTTTGTATGCGAGATTTGCAACAAAAAATTCTCTCATAAGCAATATTTAAGTACACACCTATTAATTCATACTGGTGAGAAACCGTATGTGTGTGAGATATGCAATAAGAAATTCTCCCAAAACAGCAGTTTAAGCAGACATCTGTTAGGTCATACTGATGCGAAACATTTTAAATGTGAGGTATGCAACAAGAAATTCCCTCAAAAGGACCATTTAAGCAGCCATCTGTTAACTCATACTGGTGAGAAACCTTTTTGAGCGTGAGATATGTAACAAGAAATTTTCTCGGAAGTATGATGCTTTAAGTAAACACTTTTTTATTCAATCTGAAGAAAAATCTTTCGTGTGAGGAAGATGTGTCAAAATATTCTTTGAAAATATTTGTTAAACAATGCATCTGTTAGTTTATACTGGCGAGAAAATTTTTGTGTGATAAACAAAAATAAACTCCAAAAAAGCTATCTAAGTGTTACATTTTGCTCTTAAAATTGCTAATTGCGGATGACTAATCGTACCATAGTCCGGAAATAAAGAAACAATTCTTTTAATTTATTACAATGAATAAAATAAACAGTGACACACAAAAATTTGCCTATTAAAACAGTAAATCAGCACATCAGGAACTATTCCATGAGCCATGGCAAACACAATTTTATCATTTTTTATATTATCTGTAAAATATTACATATCGCTATTTTTCTACATTTATAAGCTTGTAAGATTTTATAACGATTGATAGTATTTAAGTGAATAAAAAAACTTTTGTTAAACCTGAAATCTCACAAAAAAATTTTTTGATGGTAAAATTGATTCTCTTATCAATATTTAAGCTGAAAATAGTAGTTTTGAAAAAGGAATGGTCCCCTGGCATACTCATAATATTGAAAAAAAAGTGCATGTAAGTGTGTTTGATACATTAGTTGAGAATTTAAAAAAGATGACTTTTGAAATATAAGTAAAAATTGATAAAAGTGTTGCTTTTCTCATTCGGATCATATTAAAAGAAAGTATTCTAATTTCATTGGCATGTCTTTACTGTTAGCTTACCTAACCTTTTACGTTCCTTCATTTCGAGATCGCATATTCTGATTGTTATTTCATAAAAATTAGTCTGGTGTGAGTTTTAAATGTCAATAAATATTCATGAAAAATTTGAAATATCGTCTTGCCTCATTCACTTCAATCTTTAAAACTTTCCATCACACTTAAAAAATGTTAATGACTTCGATACAGCTCACGCCCATCTATTTGGAATTACACAGATTGCCATGTAATTGTTGTGAGATACCGAGGTTTATGATACCACTTTCGTTATAGACTATCAGTGTGACGTGACATGCAACTCAACTCTACATATCAGCCGCAAATACGTTCCAAACAAACACATAGAATTCAGACTATTTTAGAGAGGCACTATACCATCAAAACCACGTGCAATATGATCGTTCAAAAGAAATACAAGAAAGTGGAACCAGGAGTGAATTTACTGAACTAAGAAAAGTTTTTCATATCGAGCAACATTTATTTGGCCTTATTGTGACCCTCTTTACGATTGCGATTGCATCTTCATGCCTAAACAACATTCCATTTCTATCTTTTTCTGGACTCTGTTGTTTGTTTGGAACGCATTTTCGGCTGATATGGGGAGTTGAGTTGTCTGTGACGTCATCACTGATAGAGTCTATTGAAAATGAATTACGTTACATTCAATCAGGTTAACTTTGTTCCACTTTTGCAAAACTTTAATCCATTTTGCTACCTTCTCGAATTCTATCCAATGAGCTGTCAAACACATACCAGTGCATCTGTTTATATTGAGACCAAAACTTTACCGTCAACTCAAGTAATGGAGTAGATTTTAATCTTTTTCTTCTCTTTCTTGGTCCTAAGCTACCCTGATTGACTATAGCATTCGTAGTTTCTTCAGAAAGATGTTCAGGTATTACTTGTTTATCCCGTCTACTGAAAAACTATCACCAAACTACCAGATTGCATGAAAGTAATGGATGATTGTAAGTGTCACATTCACTTGACATTAACTACGTTACACGTGTTTGTTATGTCATCAAGTAATTTTTAATTCAATTTTTCATTATGTTCTGCTAATTTATTTGTTCTTCCGTTATTTAACATAAAATTATATCAATTTATATAATTTGGCGAACAGTTTGGCGATTTCTATAATTTGGCGAAATGGGTCGAAGGGATAGACAAGAAGTACCGACGCTCAAAGTAATTTCATGTTATAATATGGTGTATGTGGAAAATCGTTTGTGGTTTCACTTTGCATTATTTGAAAAAATATTATTGAATGAAACGAGTATGAATCTCTGAGGTTTTCTGAAAATGCTTTCTGTAGAACAAGGTGTGCAAAGTATTTTTCTAGACACACGGCAGTGTGTCAACCAAGTTCACAAAGTAAAAGGCGACACACTGGCCGTGGGTTATATTACCTGAACCATTTCGAGCCACTTTTGACCCCTCAATAACTTAAATTCTATTTGACCTACACACTTGCAATTTTTTGAGTCGTGTAAGACCATTTTCTAATTTCCGAATCCTAAATTTTTTTTAAAAAAATCTTTTACCGTTCACGAGAAATTGACGTCTGAAAACCACAGTTTTTATCACTGACTAACTCAAGAAATGTTTGACTACTTCCAGGTGACTTAGGAAGTTGAGATTTGGTGTGGAGGTAAGTTATTGGATCTATAAATAGGAAAAAATCAGAAATCACCATTAATTAAACATTAATGGTTGGTTAGAGGATAAATTATTGGATTACAATGGAAGTTTATGAGAATTTCACAAAATACCAGAAATAGTGCCAAGTTGGCGTCACTTTTGGCGAGTATCAGGGCTAATCTCTGAAACTACCAAACTGATTTCAAAAGCAATGGTACCAAAATGATGGTATTCGCCCCGGGTCAAACATAGACTATATCTTATGCCTGTGCCACTAACCAAAAGAGGGTTCAGAAGCGAAAAACATTCTAAAAATGCGATTTTTGTTTTACTGAAGGGCCTAGAAGCACAAAATTTGGCATGTTAATTATAAGATATAAATGATCACTAATGATATTTGCAAAAAATATCAAATTGAAATGGGTGAAAATCCGCGAAGAGCGTTCTAAAAAAGTTCGAAATACCAATTTTAAAACAATCTCAGCAAACAACAAACCGTTCTTAAAAGTAATGATATCTAAATGATGATGGCAGTCTTTGTTCCAACATAGGATATATCTTATGTCGATTACACTAACCCAAAGGAGGTAAAAGAGCAAAAAACATTCTAAAAATGCGATGTCTGTATATTAAGGGACTGGACTAGAAACATAAAGTTTGGCATTTTAGAGTTTATGGGAATTTCGCGAAATATCAGAAATAGTGCCAAGTTGGCGACATTTTTAGCGAGTATCGGGGCTAATCTCTGAAACCACGGAACCGATTTCAAAATTAATGATACCAAAATGATGGTGTTCGCCCCGGTTCAAACATAGGCTATATTTTATGCGTATACCATTAACCAAAAGAGGCTGGATTAGCAAAAAACATTCTAAAAATGCAACTTTTGTGTTACTGAAGGACCTAGAACTATAAAATTTGACATGTTAATTATTTATAAGATATAAATGATCTCTAAGGGCATTTGATAAAAAATACGGAATTCAAAAGGGGTGAAAATGTGCGAAAAGCGTTCTAAAAATGTTCTAAATTGGGATTTTTAAGCAATTTCAGCAAACAACAAACCGATCTTAAAAGTAATGATATCAAAATGATGGTTATAGTCCTTGCTCCAATATAGGCTACATCTTATGTCGATTCCACTAATCCAAAGGGGGAAAAAGAGCAAAAAGCGTTCTAAAAATGCGACGTCTGTATGTTAAGGGTCTAAAAACATAAAATTTGGCATGTTTATTAATTATGAGATATAAATGATCACTAAGGACATTTGTTAACAAATACAAAATTTAAAAGGGGTAAAAATGCATGAAAAGCGTTTTAAATACTTTCTAAATAGCAATATTTAAGCAATCTTGGGAAGTTAACGAACCGATTTAAAGAAAAAAAAGATGCCAAAATAATGGCGACAATCCTTGCTCTAACAAAATTATTGGATAAATTACCAGATTACAATGGGAATCTATGGGAACTTGGCAAAATACCATAAATAGCGCCATGTTAGCATGACTTTTGGTGCGTAATTTTTGTCAATATAGCGATATTTCGCCAAGTTGGCTACAAACGGTTTTGGTCGACGAAATAATCAAGTAGTACCCAATCTTGTAAAAGAAACATTCTTATTAGTGGAATTTAAAGGAACATAATCAGTCCTAATGTTAAGTTTTTAAATTTGACTGAAAAGAACAGTGAATAAATGCAGGAAAAACTGAAAGATTAATTAACATTAAATAAAACTAGTTTAACTAATTTAACCTATTTATTTTAAAAAGGAAACAAATACCTACTTATTTGACAAAAAATAATGATATCCTATCAAAAACATAAATGTGAAAAAATGCCAAGTTCGTTAAAGCTTTCGCTCATAAAAGAAGTAATTTGACAAAAAATAATGATATCCTGTCAAAAACATGAATGTGAAAGAATGCCAGTTCGTTAAAGGTTTCGCTAATAAAAGAAGTGAGATCTAACTGCAAACCAAGTTCTTTCAGAGCTCCTTAAATCATAACTCCTGTGATGCATATTCAATTCCTGTCAATATTATTCAATTGGTTAAAATGATTTGTTATGTTACTTGTTATTCAATAGAGTGACTTGGCAAGTTTTCAGCTACCAACACTTATCAAGTAGTACCCAGTCACGTAAAAGAAACATCCTTATTAATGGAATTTAAAGGAACATAATCAGTCCTAATGTTAAATTTTTAAATTTGACTGAAAAAAACAGTCAATAAATGTAGGAAAAAGCTGAAAAATATATTAATATTAAATAAAACTAATTTAAATAATTTAACGTATTTGTTTCAAAAAGGAAACAAATACCTACTTATTTGACAAAAAATAATGATATCCTATCAAAAACATGAATGTGAAAGAATGCCAAGTTCGTTAAAGGTTTCGCTAATAAAAGAAGTGAGATCTAATTGCAAACCAAGTTCTTTCGGAGCTCCTTAAATCTTAACTCCTGTCATGCATAATATTATTCAATTGCTTAAAATGATTTGTTATATTACTTGTTTTTCAATAGAGCGACTTGGCAAGTTTTCACCTACCAACTTTAATTTTTGAGTCGAGTACAATTTAATCTAGAATCTGATTGGCAAAGATCTAGTCAATCGAGTGTTCGAATAAGCATATTGAAGTTAAGGTACTGATAAGATAAGGTAGGGATCAATTTTAATTTCTGATCAACTAAATAGAAAAAATTGAATAAGAGAAAACTTGCTAAGTCACTCAATTGAATAACAAGTAACATAACAAATCATTTTAAGCAATTGAATAATATTATGCATGACAGGAGTTATGATTTAAGGAGCTCCGAAAGAACATGGTTTGCAGTTAGATCTCACTTCTTTTATTAACGAAACCTTTAACGAATTTGGCATTCTTCCACGTTTATGTTTTGAGAGGATATCCTTATATTTTGTCAAATCACTTCTTTTATGAGCGAAACCTTTAACGAACTTGGCAATTTTTCACATTCATGTTTTTGATAGGATTATAAGTTTACATTTCGTATAGTGTCGATTGTAAGAATTCTTATTTTCAACAGCAGAAAAAGTTTAATTTTTAAGGGGAGCTTATAGTTACAGCTAGGTGAGGAAGTCTATCAAATGGCTTAAGCTCAACAAGTCCCACTTAAGAGGAGCTAATAATCGAGATTTAGAAAAAATTATTGAAATCTATTTTTAACACTTTCCAACAAAGTTGAAAATTTTTTATGATTTCGGTTTTTTTGGCCGTCTGTCCACGCTGTAACTCTCGTATATATACTCGGATTATCATGAAATTTTCAGACGTAATTGACGTTTACACTAGCACGAACCCTATAGAAAATGAAGCTTCTATCACAATTACTTTATTTACAGGGACACTCAAAGGTTTTCCGGTTCATTACGGCCTCTGGGGAAAAATTGTTTCAAATGAATTTTAAAGATATTACACCTGGTCAGATATATTCAAATTTATATACAACTGCATAAATCACTAAAATATGTATTCTGTAAAATATGCAGTGAAAAGAATAGTTACTATTCATTTACAGGGCCAGACAAAAGAATTCTGTTGCATAATAAAGAGGAGAATTGTTTGCGACATATTTGAATTATGGTAAACGATTGCATTTATAAAGAAGTTGATATACATATCTGAAGATTAACATGGGTTATTTCAATTATAATACAAGCATTTACAGGAACACACAAAAGATTTGAAATAGTATATTCTATCCAAATTACTGTATATTATGGATGATGGCTGTTGGATAGACTAAATGCACTTTTAATTATGCACTTTTGATTTCACTAAATGTATGCGCATTATATGGTGTGTATAGATGCTAATAGTTACACAATTTAGATATACAAGGTTACACAAAAATCTCGTAAATGTTACTGTATAAGAGCGTAATTTTCTTAAAGAAGGTTTTAAAATAGACTATGCATAGCACGTTGAACTGTATTCAGTTTACTAAGAAATGTTTGTGGATCTTAGATAAAATTATATACAGGGTCATGCAAAGATCTGGATACAGGTTCGTCTATAGATCATAATTTCTGGAAATGTGATTTAAATAGTTTAAAGAGTATTTTTTAAAACTAAATTTTAGTAAAATACTTTCGAGTTATATAGGTATCAGGTAAACTACAGGGCTGAATAAAAAATATTCAAGTATATTTCCATCTAATAGTATAAATTGCCGAAAGAAAAATTTCAACCAACTATGCATTTTCTTGCTAAACTAAATATCCTCATTATTTAATATATATATATATATATATATCAACCGACAGATCAAATACAGGCTTGTTCAAAAGTATTGGATTACATATTTGGCTATAGACAGTAACAGTAATTTTCCGTAGATAACGAAGTATTGTTAAACATTTCTCAAAGTGTTTCATAATCTACGCTTAATGCATTATTTTTCTTACTTGTTATCTTTAATGTAAAAGTAAAGAAGTTTAATTTAAGGATGAGAATCTTTGGCTTTTAATGCGATCCCTGCATAAATCAAGTTCGAAATTGAAAGTGAAGCGTAGGAAATGAGGAGCATTCGTTCTATAACAATGTCTTTAAAATATTCTGATTTTGATGTAATAGTATATAGTATAGTGGTCGAAAACTTTTGTGTGTCCTTGTAAATAGTATCTGCTTTCTATTATACAGAAAGTAACTGGTAGTAAACCTCAGCACCTTTCATGAATTTCATAAAATGTGAAATAGTTTAATAGTATTAAGACGCGCTCTAAACACTGTCCCCCCTATATCATTGTGTAATAGAATACTTTTGCGTGGCCATGTACATTAATAACATGTATTCTTAACACAACAGATTGTGCAGAGTGTATTTTTAGTGTATACTTCTTAGATAATATCAATTCTATTATGTTCGAAAGAGTATAAGATCATTAAAATTATCTTGAAGCTTTTTTTTTCACTGACCGTAATGTAACGGAATGCTTTTGATTGTCTCTGTCATTAAACTATTCATCTGATTTTTATGAAATTTAAAATTTCTCAACAAAATTATACCACAGTTATATATTTTAAATTTCAGGCTATTAGTCTGGGTAATTTTTGCTCTGTTATATCGGACAGATGGAACTGAACGAGAAAATAGGTGCTATTTGTTTATATAATTCTGAAAGCACCTAAAAAGGAATCATCTGAATTCTCTCCCTAAAATTCCGCATTCTTTAGCACACAAAGTTTAAAATCTTTTTTTTAAAATTCGTTAAAAAAGATTTAACAATATCTAATCTCATTTAAATCTTTCCCCTTGAAATTACTTTCAATGTTTTTGTCCCATCTGATAAGAAACACACTTTGTTTAATCTTTATAATTCTTTATTTTTAAATTCATTTATTTTCTGACTTATTTAATGAATAGATAATAATATGAAATAAATTTATGTCCGAATAATGAAGAAGGAAAAGCTTCTGTACGTATTTCTAAGGATGGCTCAACACACTTAGTACCCAAGATATTATGCACCTGAATTGGGGCGCAAAGTGATTAAATAAGAGGCGCCGAATTAAGAGGAACGTTAAACCTAAGTTATTTCCCATACTTAAAAATAAGTATGAGTTTTTGACTTTTTCTTTTATGTGTGTGTGAATATTTTGAAAAATACAATGTAGGTGACGGGAATGGAGAGATACAGCGTTGCTAATAGCTGATTATCAACTACTTTGTCTCTCCAGCCTATAAATCAAAAAAGCCTTTTATACAAGCTGACGCGGCCGTAGATTTTTTTCCAAATGAACCGCCAATGAATAAAACTTCTCTTTATATTAAAATTCTAAAACTAATATCTCTGGTTATCTCTAAAAATGTATCTCAAGGATTGGTCTTTATTTTCTTCGGCAGCATATACAGGACTTTCTAACCACTATAATCGCTAAAAACCCACATTGAAATTTATCGTTTTCAAAATGAATCTCCGACACGGGCCACCAATCTCTGCATCTCGCAAAGCAGGTGTGCTGCGCATCAGCTGCAAAATCTTAAGAGATTCGTAAAATGAGTTTAAAAAAAAATGCAGAAATCGGGTCCATGAAACATCAGTTAAAAATACCCCTGGCGATAGAAAGTAACACTAAAACTATAATGTAATCGAAACCAAGTTGAATGAGTAAAGCTCAATTGAAATTGGGGCTATGGAAAAAAAGGCTCCATCATAGTAGTACTGTTGTTCCTCGAAATCTTGTGTACTATCGCCGAAAATCTTTTGGAAAAAAAAGAAAATTTAACGGCTTGTCAGACAGTACGATAGTGCTGTATAGTAGAACTCAGATGCATCACTAATGTGAAAGTCCAAATTTTGCCCCTTAACTTTGGACCCAATCGTCGGATTGCAATGAAATTGAAAAGGAGTAATGTCCCACTCTAGATCTCAAAGCTTATCAAATTTCATTCAGATCCACTGGTTCGTTATAAAGATACAGTACCCCTGTTTTGTCACTTTTTTCTCCTAAAACAAGATAAAAAGGCAAACAACTCAGTTATAACCCGAACCAAAAAACATTCTGTGACGTGTAATAGCTTGTTCGAAAGATTTTAATTTAGGTATGTGCCTTTCGAAAGTGCTGTTAAAATTATCCTATATTAAAGAAATGGCATCCATTTAAAATTTTTATGGCACTATACTTTATTTAATTTAATATTATAGAAATTTCCCCTTTTTAATTGCTAATTTAATCATTTCTTTCAAGTTGCCATCAACTAAAAAACAACATAATAATTTTTAAAAGAAATGATAACACGTGTTCTTTTTTTATAAATAAATAAAATTTCAGACTCTCCAGATAAATTTTTGCATTTTTGAAATTGACGTCATTCGAAACAGAAAATGCATATCTTTCATAAACAAATATGCAAACTGTAACTAAACTTACTTTAGAACAACATCACATCTTTATTTGAATGCCAAAACAATTACTACAATACAGATATTTCTATTACAAGGGGATAATTTATAAATCCATTTTTAAGTCAATTTTTCTTATAAAAAAATAACGATTTCGAAATCGAGCAATGAAAATATATGTAGATAGATACCAATGGACAAATGAAAATCTGCATAGATACCGTGAAACTGTAGGGGGGACTATCACGGTGAGCGGTTCTGTCACTAAACGTCGCCAACTTGGCAGTATATCGTCATTTCTGACGATCAAAATTATTAGCCAAAAGTGACGCCAACTTGGCGCTATTTTCAGTATTTTTCCAAACTAATATGTCTACTAATAATTTTAATCTAATACTAATGTTAGTTTAAATTTGTTACTTGAAGTTGGCTTACCGTCAAGTTCCTGAAAGGATCAGAAAAAGTTGTGAAATCATATGAAAAACTGGTGGAACCAGAGAGAAAAGTAGAACTCGTTCTCAAAAATGAGATAGTAACAAATTGTCAAATATTTTCAATATAAAAAAATGCGTAGAAAAAAATGGAATTAAATTATCTGTAAAGCTCATGAAATTGCCCAAGTTTATTTGTTAGCTGAAAATGTGGACAGAGCTTTACTGGTGCTTTATATTCAGAGTCATACTATTATCCACTGAAAATGATTACTGGGCAAATTAGTTAATAGAATGCGTAATTATGTTGTCTCAAATCAGATAAGATCCACAACGCTAAACGATATAAACCATGAAGTAATAATTAACGTGTAACATTCATATAGTCAGGTTGTTGAGAAATTGATGCAGAAAAATATTTCTGAACAGCAATATTTAGTATATGGTTGAATCGTATATGTTTAAGATATGGAATTTACTTGGAGCTTTCATCTTCCACTAATCAAAAACCCGTGGAATGGAATTGTGTCCACAATTTGTACTGAATGGACCGTTTAGGCTCTTGTTCTTTATTACATCAGCATGTAACTTATAGTTTTGAACCCAAATTTTTAACTGGTTGTGCATTATTGGGATATGGAGTGTGTTAAAAATGCCTTCTTTTTCCATGATTGAGTTTAAGGCACCAGTAAAGCCCAGTACACATTTTCAGCTAACAAAAATTTGGGTGATTTCATGATCTTTACAGACAATCTGATTCCATTTCTTTTCTACGCACTTTTTTATGTTGAAAGTATTTGTCAATTTGTTACTGTATCATATTTTAAATCGAGGTCTATTTTTCTCTCTTGTACCATCAGTTTTCATATGATTTTAAACATTTTATGCATAAGTTCAAAATATTTTTTCAAATATGTGCTCTAAAAGTTTGAAATTGGTATCTTAATTAGTTTCCTTTATTCTGATTACAGGAAATTCTTCATTTCTTTTATTTCGACTGTGAAATCAAGTTCAAATGTGATTGTGATTTTGTCATTTTGTGAAAACAATCGCGAATTTCATGAGTTTATAATCAATATTCTCGGATAAGTTTCAAAAATTAAAAATTTGAGCCTCATGTACACCAGGATAAGCTTTGGAATATCTCAGCCAAATTTTCAGATTTTCATGGGTGGTAGAAATACACGCACATAGATGGGGTTTTTACGCTGATTTTTGTGTTCTTAGCATTCCATATGGATGTGTAATGAGGCCTTCAGTGAAACAATGCAAAATGGGTTCAGGTGAAAGAACAAGTAAAGAAATTGATTCTTTTTATTGGAAATTTCATTTTTCGTCGAATTGATATGAGAAAAGCTAAATAAAAAAATGTGGGTGACCTACTACCGAATTTTCTTTTTAAATTTTATAAAAATCAAAGGAGAGGATTTTTTGGTCTTCGTAGTACGACCACTACAAATGTCCATTTTCGTCGTTTTAAAAGTTAAAAACATGCGCTAAAATCTCTTAGCATGAACTCAGTCACATGCACTTAAATTGAACCCACATGCATCAGTGAAAGTTATATCTACACTTAAAAGCCAAAAACATTTTGACCACCCTCACATTTTGCAATGAACTTGCTTGGATGGCGTGGAAAGCATATAATCTGGTGAGAATTTGTATTAAAAATGTTGCTAGGAAATCTAAGGAATAAATTTTTGCATTTATGTCTGCTTGTGAGAGTAATGGTCGCATATCAAAGCTACTTTGATTGAGGGCAGATTTCCGTCGCCTAACGGTTTAGAATGTGTAACTTCGAAACGGCACTTCTCATGAGCTTTTCAGGATATAACATTGTTATTACTCGTAAGAAGTGGATGAATGTCGGCGAAACCATCAGTAGAAGCCACTGCGTTTGACACCCAGGCGTTATCAAATAAAAGGGATGCCGTAGACCTCACCCCCTCCTTTGGTAAAGAAAAATCGGCATCATATACTGGCTGAAGTTACATTCCAAGACAATTCAGGTCCAAGGGGGAATTCTCTCGGAGCATATAGCTCAGCTGACACTGTTGAATGGGAAAAGATAGGGCTAACGTCCCACTCACGTATCCCTTTTGACCAAGCATCATCGACCCTACACTAGCTCAGGGAGCATCATGACTGGAACATGGAACATAGGGAGAGAGTTAGATGAAACACGACTTATCCTTCAACACATTGATGGCAGGTGTTTAGGTGCGCCGTCTTCTATGCGAACTCTTAATCCCCGTTATATAATAGATCATACACAGGCCAACTGTGGCGATACTAAGAGCCCACACTACTGACTGTCAAAGACCCGGATGATAATGTTAAGTCTATAGGGGAGTTCTTTTCAAATATCTTGCTCAAATATTAATATTTTTACAGGATTTTTCTTGCATAGGATAGCTGAGGACGATCTACAACCTGTCTAGTTTTTGCTTTTTCGATATTGCTGATATATTGTTTATATTATGATAATTTTAATTTCAGAAAGGGTTTCGAAAGTAAAATTTTTTTTCTTAAATCTGAAATCCAAATGGAAAAAGTAAAAACTAGGCCAGTTGTAGATCGTCCTCAGCTATCCTATAAAAAAATCATACTTAAAAATGTTATAAATTAAGCGAGATATTTCAAATGAGCGCCCCCATAGACTTAACGTTATCATCCGGGTCTTTTTCAGTCAGTAGTGTGGCCTTTTAAGCTTTAGGAAATGTTCCCATAGGCCTCCCTATCAACCTGTGTTTGTTGTAGAACAGACTACGCACTGTCTTAACATCACTGCGGATCATTTGCATGTCATCTGTCTTCCGAAATGGAAATGGAGTCTTCGTGCAAGACAACGCTCCATGTCACAGGACTCGGATTGGTTCCAGAAACAGAATACTGAATTCCAGTTAACATCCTGGTCACTTAACTGGACGGATCTTAATCTAACAGAGCAGTGGCGTAACTAGCTCAGGGCGGCCCGCCCCAGGTGTCACCCTCTAAGGGGTGTCACCCAAACTTTATTTGCAAATAAAAAATATAATTTTATAAAATTTTGGAAAGGAGGTCTGAAACAAAATGAAATTTTTAGCACGCGACGCAATATAGTTATTTTTTTTCTTTGAGACTGTCAAATTTTTATACAGAATGGTATAGACATGCACCAGGGAACAAAAACCTACCTATCCAACGAGTGGGTAGCAAAAACAAACTTTAAAAGAATATATAGACACCACATTGACTCAATTTTGAATTCAAGAGGTTGGCCCGGAGTGGTGGCATACCCCCTCAGGAGCAATAAAATGTCCCCCACGATGGACAAAATTTGAATTTTGCATTTTCAATGGCCAAAAAGTACAATTTTCTCCCGAAAATGTATAATGTCACCCCCCCCCGGAGCCACCGAAGTCCTTTCCGGAGAAAAGTGTCTGAATTCAACACTGTATTGACTTATGCAGACTATGGGTTAAGTGATGAGTCGCCCCTGTTGTTTTTTATGCAGGGGGACAAAAGGTAAATAAGAAATGGTAATTAAAGGAATATAAGGAATGGTACGGTCATTTATTATAATTGAAAAAATATGACGGATCGATGGGGGGGGACACCAAGATGGCTGGGGGTGACACCATTTGTATCCGCCCCGGATGTCACCCTTCCTAGCTACCCACTGCAACAGAGCACATTTCGGGTGTCATTCAACGGCAGCCCAGAGCTCAAAAACAACCATTTTTGAGTGTCCCGAATATGCATGACCGCTGCTTGAACAACTAATACAATTTATCTTCGGTCATCTACATAGAACTTGTGGCATCCATGCCAAAGCGATTTGCAGCTGTTTTTTGGATCGAAGTTGGGCTTTGGATGTTTTTAGGTATGTGGTCATAACGTTTTGGCTCATAAGTGTAAACATGTATGTAGATGTATGCTAATTGAGAAATTAGACTCATTGCAAAGAGCCTGAGCTGTTTGAGAAGAGATGGGCTAATTGGAGAATCATGCCCCTTTTTTCCAATTAGCCTGACATTTTCCCGGCATTTTGCAAAGAGCCTAAAGAGCATTAGGCAAATTGAGAACTGACCACTGGGTTTATAAATCAGTCTGGTATTTTTAGGCTTATTTCAATCTGCCTTGACAAAGTTAGGCTAATTTGAAAATGATCACTTATCTTCCAATCATAGATTTTTTTAGGCTTATTGAACCATAACACGACCTGAACCAGAAAAAAATTACAACAGACCATATATCGATCCGAGCGCGAAAAATTAATTTCAGTCCACACACAAACAAATTCTGTCCTGTTTATTGTTCTCCGGTAAGAATAAATAAACAGTCTGCCATTTAAATTATCTCTTTAACATTAAAATGCATGAGCCCCCTTCACACATACACACGCATCCTAAACTAAAAATCTCTAAAACTTTATTTAAAAACAAGCTGTTTCTCTCAGGTAAGGCATAAAGGAATAAACAGCATGAAAATTACTCTCCTTCCCCCCAAATTTCCACTTTGCCTATTGTCGTTCCACACAGAACTTACAAGGAAGGTCTCCATACGGGCACACTCAGAAAATACCGAAAAAAATTACAGAGTATTCTTCTAGTGTGGATATATATGTTTATAAGAAAAAATTCCAGTGAAATCACTTTAAAACGCTCGTAAAAAAATAATGAACATTTCATTTATTTGTCGGTTTATCACTGGTTTGCGACGAAATAAAATTTCAAAAATTACTTTTTTATGTTAAATACTTTTTAATGTAAAAATATTTCATGTTGGACTTGTATTTTAAAATAGTTATTTAAATAACTTTACTTTTGTCAGTTTCAATTTGTTTTAACTGTAATTTTTTCAAATATATATATATATGTATATATATATACACTCAGGGACATAGCTAAGGGGGCGTTATAGGCGGCTCAGCCCCCTCCTTAAAAAAATTGAGCCGCCCCCACTGGAAAAGATTCCAAAGTAACTAAATGAATTTCTGTTCCGAAAATACAAATGAAATTCTGTTCAAAAATCTAATTTAGTTTTGAGATCCTTTCACAATTTTGCAGAATTAATAAATTATATCTAAAATAAGTGTTCCAACACTCCCTCATCCTATTTGCCCATAGGAAGTTAACATGATGTTTAATTTTGCACCGATTATACACTCAAAATTTTCATCATCATATACTTTTCTTAGCATAAAATGTTGTTAGTACAACAGTTTAATAAGAAACATAGTACCTACAATGCGAGTATGCACTAATTTATCTTTCTGCGTCAGAGAGAGAGAGAAAAAAAACTATGAGCCCTACCCCTATTGTTCACTAGCTACGGTCCTGTACATACTGAAAGTTAACTATGAAATATAGTGAATTAAAAAAATAATCTAGATAGTTTCAATCTCAAAATAACTGCAAATGAACAATGTCGATTCAACTTTGTTGCAATGGAAACAAGAACTTCGCCGCTATTGAAATGTATTACTACAGCATTCTTCATCTGGTCTTTATTTTGGGATACGCTTAAATATATGAAATCATTTATTATTTATGAAATTATTTTCACAGTGATAAAATTAAATAACTGCATCAACAAGTAACATAAATATGTAATACAAAAAGAAAATAAATGTATTAAACTCCTTAAATGTTTAATTTTAAATTAATAAATACCATTTACACGCATTTTAAAATCTATTGATAAAGAATTTCGAGATACATTAAAATAGTTTGCTTTTGGGGAGGAAATGTGGTGCTCGCCAAATAGAGTGGCATTTTGGTCTTTTAACGCCAAATATTCGAAAGTATTTTAATTTTTTACAGATTATCTACTGTACTTCCGCCGCTAATATTGACTGATCCTTATTACATACATAAGTAGCTTAATTGGTATTTTTTACAAAGAATTTTGAGTATGCCCAGCATGTAGACTTTCCTTGTTAGTTTAACATTTTTAACAATTTTTTTCAGCTCTATTTCTTATTATGTATTAAGGTGACTTATCTAAAATCTCATCGAGATTAAAATTTTTTCTTTACCCTTTCTCAACAAGCAGGGAGGACAGGATTTCTAGGAATATGTGGGAAAAAACAATAATTTTGTAATTTTTTGCATTTTTGCCATTCTCATATATGAATTACATGTACAGGTTACTTTAAAAGAATCATTCCTTTTCAAAACCTGATTTATCCAAAAATATTAATTATACAAATATGATTAATATATGAAAATAATTGCATAATATTCAGTTCGTAGATAACTCTATGAATGTTTTATCTGTGCCCCTTAGTCACATGACACACGTCGAAGTGGTAGTTGAATTCTATCCGCACAGTTTGTAACGCGACACAAGTCAGTACTTTTTTGTACTGCCTTCTGAAAAAAACGTTGCCCTGATAGAAACACTATCTCTCGCCGCTAAGTCCCGTATGCGCAAATCGACATGGTATGGGTTTCCCCATGTAACGCCATATCGCCAGCCTGCAGTCGGAAAAGGACGTGCACTGCCAAACTCACGTCCTGCACCCAAGAGTCCGGTCGAAGCGTCATGAACCCCACCCGGCTCAAGGAGCCTTTCCCTTGATTCTCCCCGACTACCTGCAGAAACTGGACACCTACAAAGAGCCCACGAGCCACTACCGAGGATCCCGAAAGGGCAGTTGCGAGTCTCTCAAAGATCAACTACTATAACAGTGAAAACATTTTTAGAGAGAAACCGATGACCTCTTGCTGGCTCCCGATGAGACGAGGAAAAACTCTTCTGGTGGCTCCACCTAGGGGGGCAGTGGCGTAGCTAGCAGGGGCCGGCCCGCTCGGGTGTCACCCTCGAAGGGGTGTCACCCCAACTTTATTTGCAAATATATACGAATAATATTTTAAGATTTTGAAAAAAAATTCTGGAATAAAATGAAATTTCCGGCACATGACGAATTAGAGTTATTTTTTTTCTTTGAGAATATGAAATTTTATACAAAATGGAGTCTTAAGATATACACCAGGAAACAAAAACAATCTATACAACTAGTGGGTAGCATAATGCAAACTCTAAAAGAAAGACTTTTCTTTTACATAAGACGCCGCATTGAGTTATGAGATGAGGGATGAGCCCCACCTGTGTTTTTTTTCTTTTGTAGGAAGACGAAAGGTAAATAAGGTATGATATGGTCATTTGTTATAACAAAGTAGAATTTTGATTAAAAAAATGACGGATTTGATGGGTGAGATCATGCTTCTGGGGGTGACACCATTTACATCCGCCCCGCGTTTCACCCATCCTTGTTACGCCACTGTAGGGGAGGTGTATGTGTCCTCGCCCCCGGAAGTACCCGTGAGTGTGCACTTGCTACGTACCGTTCAGAAGCTCAAACAAGGAACCCATGGTGGAGCCCGGAGTGCTGAAGAAAGACTATTCTTGACGACACAGATCCCACCCCACTCGGGTCGAAGCCTTCCATTGCACGGTGTACCGACTTACGGACAATCATTAGGTTGCGCCTGCTACGTGATATGGATTCTGGTTGAGCAAGGAGCTTCTAGCGGAACATGAAGACCTCTTGCTGGATCCCGGGGAGACCAGGTAAACTTCTTCTGGTGGCTCCACCTAGCTTGGTGTATGCGTCACCTACCCAGGAAATACCCGTGAGTATGTACTTGCTACGTACAAGGAACCTCTGGTGGAGCCCGGAAAGCTGGAGAGACTCTCCTTGACGGCACAGACGCCACCTCAGTCGGGTCGAAGCCTTCCTTTCCTCGGTGAACTGACTTACAGACAATCCTTGGGTTGCGCCTGCTACGTGATACCGATTTCGGTCGAGCAAGGAACCTCTAGCGGAACCTGAAGAGCTGAGGAAAAACTTCACCCACGCCTGCTTGCACAGGGGTTACGAGGTTGTGGCCTGCACGTCAGTTGTGACCCCAGCGAGTCTGGAAAGTTCCGTCTAGACACCGCCTCGAAAAGTGGACGTTTCACTGTTAGGACAGACGAACAATTTGCATGTTCTAAGATGCATAAATTCTTTGCTTAATCTCCACTTCGGGATAGACAGAACTGCACTTGTTACGTATGCTGAACTAGTGCTGTAATGTTACCTGATTTACAGACTTGAACTAGTACTGCCACGCCACCTGGTGTAGAGTACAAACTTGGATATTTTGTGATTATTTTAATATATCAATAATATTTGTAAGCATAATACTTTTGAATTAATCGGATTTTGAAAGTGAATGATGCTTCTTTTATAGTAACCCTGTATATTTTAGATTTTAAAATAATGTCCCGAATCCTCTATACAAAATATATTATGAAAGGTGAGAAAATCCAAATAACACGAGATTTAAATCTTTTCACCCCTCCCTCTTAGTCCAAGAGCCAACCGCACAAAACCCTTTGTTATCGAGCACAAGAAAATACCTTTTATTTTATGGAAGAGTAGTGATAGAGGAATTGAGTGATCCATGTCGTCCGGCAGCGAAGTGGCGCATAAGCCAAAAATTAATACCACTAGTGGTTGATTCACAAGCTTAGCATTGTGTTTTTCTGCACCCAGTTTTCCATGTATTCATACTTTTGACTGTAAGGCAAACACAATGCGAAGTCTACGAGTTAACCACTAATGGTATTCATTTTTGGCTTTTGCACCCCTTCGCAGACATGGATCATTCGATTCCTCCACTACTACTCTACCATAAAATAAAGAATTTTTTTGTACTCGATGACTTAGGGTTTTGTGCGGTCGGCTCTTGAACTGTCTCATAGAAATGCACCCATTTTTCTGGTATTGGAAAAATGAAAATTTAACAGGAGCGTTATATCATCATTTATTTGTTTATTGTTGGTACAAAGTAGCAATATCTATACTAATAAAAGAACAAAACGCTCTGTCTGTGTGTGTGTCTGTGATGGCTAGCAAAATCTACAGAACGTACAAAGCTCAAAATTTTTTTGAGAGTAGCCCAATATCTCTCCTGATGCACCTGAGCTTCAGAATTTCAAAATTCCAATTATTAACTGAGTAATTAATTAAAATCAAGAGGTCACTCTCATAAAAAATCATCTTTTTCCCAATTTTTTTCTCTTTCATTTGTTTACGGTTGGTTCGTTGTGTAAAAATTTTCGCAGAAGTAATAAGAAAGCTGAGACAGAATTAAAGAAACCCATGGAGGAATAAGATAAGTGGAGGTGAAGTAAGCTCAAAAAAGGTTTCAAATTTAATGTGGCAAACAAAAGGACGTGGAAGAGATTTTGTATTATAAGACGAATTGAAAGAAATGAATTACAGTTGAAGCATATTTCAAGAGGAAATAGCAAATTTTTAAAATGGTCTTCGTTCTATTATTATTTATTAGAATAAATATTCGCTTTTAAAATGAAGGAAATTGGAAAATTAGCAATAATTAAATATCAAATTAAAATTAAATAAGATATTGAAAACATTTAATACGAATTAAAAATTGTATAACTAAAAGTTTCCTTCATTAATGTAATTTTCAATACTTTATAACGTAGATGAAAAATGTTTATGACTTAATAATTGCATGTAAATAAATATTTAAAATATAATGATGAAAACATTCTTTTAAAATCATGTATGAAAACTTAAGTAATAAATATTAATCTAAAATATAAATTTCTGACTGCAGACGATTTTAATGTACTAACAAAATAATGTTATATTTTCAAGCAAAACGTTAAAATAATTTTCTATATTGATATTTAAAACACATATGATAAAATAATTAATAAATTTTTACCGGTGAAGCGATAAATTAGTTCTTTTTTTAAAAACGAGAGAAAAAAAATACAGGTTTAAACCTGTTTCAATTGATAGCGAAATTTTAAAATGGAGGGTCAAAATCACAGTCCGGTGAAATCCAAACACCTCATTGGTCATTAAGCCGCGTCCTTTTCAGGGAACAATCTCTTAGCAGTTGGGTAAATGTTGTCATACTCCTTTTTCCGAGAAAAAATCGTAGCGGCAGTTTTGAAGTAAATCTTATCTCTTTTCATTTATAATCTAAATTTTTCACTCTCATTTTATAAAATGGCATCAAAATATCTTAATTGAGTTAATTTCGATGGTTTATCTTAAATAAGAACAGACGGTAACAATCGCTTAAAAAATACTTTCCCCCTCACCTTTTTCAAATGGAGAAACAAGTTCGTGATTTTCACCCTTACCACTCGACCAATGGGGTGGCTGGATTTCACTTGACTGTGATTTTGGCCCTTCATTTTAAAATTTCGCCAATTGATAGGCGTGTCAAAGCACGTGCTTTTGTTGGTACTTAACTGGACTTAATGTAGGGTTACATCTTAAGCATCATCTCCAGAGATAATACCTCCACTCTATTAATTTCTTTTTACTCTATGAAAGAAACCAATTTGAGATTTTGACATTTCAAAAGTGACTGTTTTTTTCCCAAAGACCTTTAAAATTCATAGACTGGCAAAATGTCAGTTTAACTTAGGATTTTTGAACATAGCTATTACGTCAGATCGTTGGTACTTCGTACATTAGAATGTATTTGTGGTTGGCTATGTTGCAGTTAATATATGTATATGTATATATGAGGCTTTTTTAGCAGTTTTTTTAAATCATTGATTAAATTTGAATGCATTTATTTAAGTTAAAATTTTATTAAGACTTTAATTTGTTTTTAAAAGAAAAATGAAATGGCTCTTTGACGTACAATTTTTCGAATAGGCAGACGATTCATACACAGTAATAAATTATCAAATAGCAAAATAAATTATATATAAAAAATAGTCACTAAAAGAATAGTAGCAAAACATAATGTTTAGGCGTATTAACACATAACCCGATCCCAACCAGAAAAAAACAGACTATACTCCGATCCAAGCAAGACAAAAATTTCATGAGCATAAACGCGACCCGAACCTAAAAATTCCATTTGAAAAAAAACTATGGATTTGATATTTGACCCGAATCAAATCTGAATCCCACAAAAATATTCAAATGAAGCATACCCCAATTCGATCAAAGAAAAATAATGTTCGTGTATATGCAACCCGACCCGAACCTAAAATTTTTCTCTGAAAAAACCCAAAAAATGACCAGAACGAAACCTGAAATCGATAAAAATATTCCAAAGAACTATAACCTGATAAGAGCAAGACAAAAAAACTTCCATGAACATAAACCTGACTCGAACCTAAAAAATTCCATTTGAAAAAAAGCCTGAAGTTTTATGCAAACTACATCTGAATCCGATCAAAATATTCGAAAGAACCATAACCGGATTCGAATAAGAGAAAATAATTTTCGTGGACATGAAACCGATCGGAACCTAAAATTCCATTTGAAAAAATACCTGAAATTTGAATCGACAAAAATATTCCACAGAACCATACCCGGACCTGAACAAGACAAAAAAATTTCCATGAACATGAACCCAATCCGAACCTAAAAAATGAACTAAATCTAAATCTGACAAAAATATTCCAGAGAAGCATATCCTTATTCGAACAATGCAGAATAATTTCCGTTGATGCGCAACCCAACCTGAACCTAAAAATTCCATTAAAAAGCCGAAATCTGAATTGAACGACATCTGAACCCGAAAAAAAATTCCAAAGAACCAAAACCCGATCCGAGCAAGACAAAATAATTTCCCTGGACATGAATCCAACCAGAACATTAAAAATCAATTAAAAAAAATACCTGAAATCTGAATCGAACCAAATCTGAATCCGACGAAAATAGTCCAAATAACTATAACCAGATACGAACAAGACAATATAATTTCCATGGACATAATCCCCATTCCAAACCAAAAAATTTGTAAAAAAAAGAAAAAAAATCCCGAAATTTGAACCAAACTTAATCTGAACCTAACAAAAATATTTCAGTGAATTATAACCTCATTGGAACTAGGTAAAATAATTTCCATATAAGTACAACCCGACCCGAACTTAAAAATCCCATTTGAAGTGAAAAAAAAAACCCCACGAAATCTGAATTGAACCGAATCTAAACTGAACACAAATATTCCACACAATCATAACCGTATCCGAAGAAGACAAAATAATTTCCATGAACATGAATCCAATCCGAACCTAAAATTCGGATGTTCTATAAAACATAATGCGCTCCGTAGCGGTGGAAAGTGAAACTAAGTACTTAGCGCGAGATGGTAAAAATATTTTGTTTATAGTTAATGTTAAATTAGAACTAGGTTACGGTTAGATAACAGTTAGGTTGCAATTACGTTCCGGTGACCCTTTTGTTATTTTATTTTCCGGTTAGGTTACAGTTAGGTCATGGTTAAGTTACAGTTAGGTTAAGGTTAAGTTGCGGTTAGGTTGTGGTTAGATTATGGGTAGGTTATGATTAGGTGACGGCCAAGTTACATTTATGGTATATTTAACTTGCAGTTAGGTTACTGTTAAGATACAGCTAAGTTACAGACAAGTTATGATTCCGATACAATTAGGTTACGGTTAGGATTTTGTTCATAGAATGAACATTACGCATGTTTGATAAAAAATATACACCTATTTTTGTAAAATGGCTCTGAATTTATAATATTATATACTAATCTTTTAGCGAATCATCGAGAATCGATTTCATTCGCGATATAGTCAGATTTAAGAGTGATATATAATTAGTTTGAAATTCAAAATATTTCACTTGGGATATCTATGTGAAAAAAGTATTTAGTTAAGTCACTTAACAGTAATTTTAAGGATAAATATCAACACGAAATCGTTGGACACATATTCCCTCCTGCGTTTCCCATTGCAGTCATTTTAGGTATTTTTGCAGCTAAATATTAGTTTTTTAAAAAACCAATTTTTGACACAGTCAGGGGGCACGTATTTAATATAATGTACACTGTAAAAAATTTGACCCTTTTGCTGTATCATCACTCCCCCCGCTTTTATAGAATATATCTCTTTTGACCTATGACAATGCTCCAAAATAGGCTGAAGTAATCATTTTCTATAAAAGCGGTGGAGTGACGATGCAGCAAAAGGGTCAAATTCTTAACAGTGTATTAACACATATTTTGAGTTGAAGATAAAATCATAAAAATTTCAAGTTCGTTTAACATTATTATAACGGACCCGGGCAACGCCGGGCGGGTCAGCTAGTAGTATAGAAATGTTTAAAAAATATTTTTAAAGTTTATACGTTTGAGAAATAGATTTTTTTGGGGGGGGTGGGGGTGGGATAGGTAACTTAAATGATCCCTTTATTATTGTAACAAGATAGTTACAAATAAAGCATATAAAGAAAGTAAAAAAGATTTTAAATCATGTTTACAGAGAGAAAAAAAATGACTTTTGTGAGGAGTTGGAGAGGGAATATATAGGTTATAAATTAGATATCGCTACTACAAATTCACAAATGGAGCAGAAAAAATAAAGAATTTATGAAAATTGTTGTTCGAAGAAGCACATCTTCGTGATATTGGGGAAGTACAAGAGGAGACAACAGACAAGCAGAGATATTAACAGTAGGGGATAATTTTGGGTAAGATATTTATTTATTGTTAGATACATACATGCACACTGTTACAAGTATGTGCTTATTTATTTAACTTTATTATTTGTGTATTAAATAAGTTAGGAGATAAATGAATTAAAAAAGAGTTATAAATATTAAACAATGCGTGTTTGTTATTAAATGGGCAAAAAAGTTACAAGTGATTTCAAAAGGAAAGATTTAGATGAGATTATTTTTTGCTAAAATATTATAAAACAAGATTTTAAATTTTGTTAAATGGAGGATTTTAGGGAAAGAATTCAGATAATTCTATTTTTTATGCAGGGATCAGGTGAAAAGCTGGATTCTCACCCTTGTATAACCTTCTTTACTTTTACATTAAAGATAAAAATGGGGTTCTTAATATTTTTTCTAAATTTCGATTACATGTTTCTCTTCCAAATTAAACTTTTTTTTAGTTTGAAAATAGGAAGAGTTTACAATCGACACTATACGAAATGTAAACATATAATAAATACTTTGCACTCCCAGTTCCGCAGGAAACATGTTTCAGGAGAGGTCAGAAATTTGTATTCGTTTCGTTCAATAATATTTCTTCAAATAATGCAAAATAAAAAGACAAATGATTTTCCACACACACCATATCGTAACATGGAATTATTTTGAGCATCGGTACTTCTTGGTTACCCCGTCGGCTAATTTTGCCAAATTATGTAAATCGTCAAACTCTTTCCCATTTTACATTAATTGATGTAATTTTTATGTTAAATAACAAAAGAACAAATAAATTAGCAAAACATAATAAAAAAACACAAATTAAAAATTGAATTAAAAATCAATTGATGACATAACCAATACGTGTATCGTAGTAAATGATAAGTGAATGTGACAATAATCCATTACTGGCATGTAATCTTATAGTTTGCGGATAGTTCTTTGGTCGACGGGATAAAAAAGTAGTACCTGGACGTCGTTCTGAACAAACTACAAATGCTACAGTCAATCAGGGTAACTTTGGACCAAGAGAAGATAAAAAAAAGTAGAACCTGGGCGTCGTTCTGAACAAACTACAAATGCTACAGTCAATCAGGGTAACTTTGGACCAAGAGAGGATAAAAAAAGATTAAAATCTGCTCCATCAATTGAGTTAACGGCAAAGTTTTAGTCTCAAAATTACAGAAAGATGCAGTAGTGTGTGTTTGGTAGCTCACTGGAAAGAATTCGTGAAGGTTCCACCATGACACAATGGATCAAGGTTACGTAAATGTGGGGCAAAGTTACTCTGATTGTCTGTACATAATCCATTTTGATTAACAAATATGGCATAGTAAACCTCAGTATCTTACATCAATTACACGGTAATCTGTGTAATTCGAAAGAGTTAAGTCATAGTCAGATGGGCATGAGTTATATCAAAGTCATATTTTTTTTCGATGGAAATACAATGGAAAATTTTAGAGATTGAATTGGATGTGGTAAGCAAATATTTCATTCTTGTTTTCTCAATATTTATTGACATTTAAAACTCACACCAGCCTGTTATTCCTTTAAGAATAAACAATCAAAACAGGCGATTTTGAAATGATGAAACTTAAAAGATTACAACAGATATCATTAATGGCATGACACTTAAATAAGGATACTTTCTTTTAATATAATCCTCATGAGAAAAGCATAATTTTAAAATACTTTTACCGATCTTTACTTACGTTTCAAAAGTCATTATTTTTTAAATTAACAGCTAATGTAACAAAAACACATTTTTTTTTCATACTATGGGTAAGTCAGGGGACCATTCCCTTTGCAAAACTTCTATTTTCAGCTTAAAAATTGATAAGAAAATGCATTTTACCATTAAAGAACTTTATTCTGAGAAATCAGGTTTAACAAAAGTTTTTTTGTTCACTTAAATACTATCCATCATTATAAGATTTTACAGGCTTATAAATGTAGGAAAAAACAGAGATATGTAATAATTTTCATAGATATAAAGAATGATAAAAATAAAATGGTGTATTGCGAAGGCTCATGGTTTTAACTTCTGATCTGCTAATTTAATGGTTTAAATAGTCAAATTTTGGTTGTTCAGTGCCTTTTTTGTGCACTGTAATAAACAAAAGAAATATTTCTTTATTTCTGGAATATGCCACGATTATTTAACTGCAATCGACAAATTTTAGGTGCAAAATATAGTACAGACAGCTTTTTTGAATACATATATTTTATCTTTCATAACATATTTCTCGTTATTATGATATTAACAGATAAACAGATCAACATATCTTTTGAAAAAATCTCTTAACACATATCTCTCACACAAAATGTTTTCTTCAATATGAATTAAAGCATTCTTCCGAGAAAATTTTTTGTTGCATATCACACACGCAAAAAGTTTCTCACCACTATGATTTGACAGATGCTTGCTTAAATTACACTTTTGGGAGAATTTATTGTTTCATACCCCGCATACAAGGTTTTTCACCAGTGTGTTTTAGGATATGCCTGGTTAAATCTCCTTTTTGAGAGAATTTCTTGTTGCATATCTCACAGACAAACGGTTTCTCACCAGTATGAATTAACAGATGTCTGCTTAAGTGTCTCTTTTGAGAGAATTTCTTGTTGCATATCTCACACTCAAAAGGTTTCTCATTACTATGAGTTAAGAGATGGCTGTTTAAATTGCTCTTTTGAGAGAATTTCTTGTTGCATGTCTCACACTCAAAAGGTTTCTCATTACTATGAGTTAAGAGATGGCTGCTTAAATTGCTCTTTTGAGAGAATTTCTTGTTGCATACGTCACATTCAAAAGGTTTCTCTTCAGTATGAGTTAAGAGATGGCTGCTTAAACTGATCTTTTGAGAGAATTTCTTGTTGCATATATCACAGACAAACGGTTTCTCACCAGTATGTATTAATAGGTGCGCACTTAATTGGCCCTTTTGAGAGAATTTCTTGTTGCATATATCACAGACAAACGGTTTCTCACCAGTATGTATTAATAGGTGTGCACTTAAGTTATGCTTATGAGAGAATTTCTTGTTGCATATATCACAAACAAACGGTTTCTCACCAGTATGAGTTAACAGATGGCTGCTTAAGTTGCCTTTTTGAGAAAATTTCTTGTTGCATATTTCACACACAAACGGTTTCTCGCCACTATAAGTTAACAGATGGCTGCTTAAAATACCCTTTCGAGAGAATTTCTTGTTGCATATCTCACACACAAACGGTTTCTCACCAGTATGAGTTAACAGATGGCTGCTTAAATGGTGCTTTAGAGAGAATTTCTTGTTGCATACTTCACATTCAAAAGGTTTTTCACCAGTATGAGTTAACAGATGCTTGCTTAAATCGTACTTTCGAGAGAATTTCTTCTTGCATACCTCACACAAAAAAGACTGTTTTGGCAGAAATTCTTGCATAGCTCACAAATAAAAGTTTTCAAGGATATGAGTTAGAAGCTGCTTTTTTTCAAAAAGGTCTGATAAGAAATATTTTGCTACACTGGTTTTACACATTGAAGGTATTTTGAGTGATGTGATGTGTTAGATTAATGGTTTTATGCATCTGCAATAATATAAAATTAATTAATATATTTTTAACATTTCATTAAAATATAAATAAATGAATAAACTTATCACGAAAATTTAACATCAATATAGCAAATAAATTGTAATAAAATTACTACCATAATATAAAAAACTGCAGTAGAATCATAATTATCTCAAGTTAGCGGAATCAAAGGTGTGTCAGATGCCTATCCTAACAGTACAAAGATTAATTTGTAAATAAAATAAAAAGCAACATTTAAAAAAATAAATAACTCATTATAAATAAAATATAAAGTATTTTTAAGGAGAAAATTCTATAACTTTATATCATCTAAAGAAACATTCGCAAGTGATGTGCCCAGGCAGGGTTCGAACAGGAGAACCCACAATGAGAAAGCGATATCTTAAGAGACGAGCAAAAGACTAGCTTAATCGCTTACTGAGAGAAACTCGTTTTACTGACCGTGCAAGATGGCGCCGCTACACATTTAACAAAGAATGGAGATAAAATAAAATTTTATTTTGCCTATGGCATTTTAATATGAAGATGTGTTTAGTAAGGAATTCTTCAGATATCAGAATTTTTTTAATCTAATGTGTTTGCTTATTGCTGAAATTTGCCATATCAATTGCATTGTAATTAAATAATGTAATCAGTGGCATAGCCAAGTGGATGCCAAGGATATCACCCCCCCCGCCCCTCAAACGGAATATCTGGGTTTCTGAATCTCGCAATCAACAACACTCAAAATTACTAAATCAGAATGACAACGAACCCACGAAAAATTTCATTTTAAACAACCGTTTTTCTTAAATGGGTACATTTCAAAATTTGCCTTTTGCCAGAGCTATGAACTTTTCTGTTTTACTAAAATTTTCAATATAAACATGTTCCGTTTTAACTGCATCCTTAAAAACTATTATAACATATTCTCTCTTTAGTGTACATGCTAAGAGTATTAATATATTACAGTGAATTTTCTGAAGATGATGTATCTTAAAAGATAAAAAAATGAGGATTACACGAAAACAACATTACATATATATAGTTCCTAAAACTTGAAACCTATCTAAAATGGAACATTATGCAATTGTGTTTCATTCTTGGCAGGTTTTGGGTGGACACAAAATCATCCCGTAACTGAAAACATTTCAAGGTAACGAAGAATACGTATAAAAGAATACCTGCTAAGATGGAAATGGGTTATGATGGGGCCAACTGTTGCACGCAATTAAGGGAAAAAACCAGTTTATACAAATGCAATAACTTTGCACTGATTGAGTTTCGGAACCTTATCTTTATTTATTTAGTAATTTTATATCAAAAAATATTACAACGTATCCTCTTGGCCGTAGCTAGAAGTAAATAATAAGAGGGGGTGTGAAGAAAATGTAAGGGGGACACATATTTTCCCTTTCACTCTCTATGACGCAGAAAGTTAAATGAGTGCCTATTCACTCAGTTTTTACTCTGTTTCTTATTAAACTGTTGTAATAACTTCATTTTATGCTCAAAAAAAGAATAGAATGATGAAAAATTCGAGTACACTTTTAAACACCGTGTTAGCTTCCTATGTGCAAACAGGATGAGCGCGTGTTGAATCACTTTTTAGGATCAGCGGAGCGAGTTCTCTTCTAGTCGACTCAAATTACATTTTGTCGTACACTTTGCAAAAAAATTATTCAGAATTTTGATCTAAAATTAAACATAAAAAATAAATTATGACATGCAGATTTGCACAATGTTATTTTTTTTCCACAGAATAACCTAAAAAATTATTATTTTAAATAATTTATTTTACATGTTTTTTTCATTATGGACGCCTTTTTGAAAATAAAAAAATGAAACACGTACATTCTCATAAGGAAAAATAAATCATGGAATTGGTACTTATAGATATAGAATCATGATTAATGGACCATATTCCTGTGATGTAACATGAAGTAAAATAACGATTTTCATAGCCTCAGACCGAAAGGGAATAAAGCTCCATTTCCTTATGGATTATCAGTTGGCAATAAATGTAAAACTATTTATAATTTTAAGTGTAAACAAAATTTTCTGTAATCATCTGCTTACAATTAATTTGATCGATAACAATCCAATGAAGTCACATAAGACATAGGCGTAACCAGCCTTCTGAACGGGGGGGGAGGGGGTGCAAAATTTTTTTAACCTGAACATGTTGGGTACAAACAATATATGATGTAATAAAACCTAATAAAACGGAACCCCATAAAAACCTACCGATTTTTCGTTTCAGACAGATTTTTATTTGTGGAAGGCATAATTGAGTGATACTTCTTTTAAGAAGGACCCAAACGTAATTTTTCATTGCGTGAAGAAGGATGAGAAATTGCTCAAAACTAAATTTAGTGGATAAGAAAAAGATAAACATAGATAAAACATGATAGAGATAAAACAAAGATATCTGTAAACATAAATCTGTAATTATCACAAATTTTCATTTCAAACAGCAATGAAATACTAAAATAAATAAACACAACTTTAGTTCCCCCGTCCTTTTGATCTAAGTAGCATTAAAATAATTTGGAGTACACTGTTTTGAATCCAGACACTTTTCTCCAGGAAGGATTTCTACGTGGGGGGGGGGGGTATTGCACTCTTTAACTAATGAAAACCCCAAATCTCAAATTTTCCGGGGAGGGACATTTCCTTGCTCCGAGAGGGAACGTCCCATACGTCCCACCCCCTAAATTCAGCACTGGTAGTACGCAATTTAAAGTGGACAAGAGTTCTTTCAATATTTTCTACACATGAATAAGTACAATTTTCTGGTTTTAAAAAAATGAGCCCGTACAAATGTCAAAATATGGCCACAAAAAACGAAAATTAACGAAGCAACCAACCAACCTCCGTATTAATTTGAATTTTGCGTAACATTATGTCTCATTTTCAAAGGAAGCAGATTTGTACAATCCCCTACCCCTCCGTTCTCCAGACTAATATCGTGGTGGAATTAAGAGATGAGTTCGGGCTCGTTTTTTTATCACCAGAGCACGAGCCCGATACCAAAAATATACAAAATAAAATTATATTTAAAAGTTGTTTTAAAATTAATATCTCATTTTTTAAAACTTCTTACATAGATATAATTTTTAAATGAAAATTTAAATTCAATCCTATCAAAATCCGTATAAAATAAAAATATGCTTCATACTTAAAAGGATTCTCATATTTTTCTTTCTTTAACAAGCAAATTTGATGGACACGTTTACGTTTAATGAATAAATGCATAAAATTTGCAGAAATTACTATTTGTAAACTGACGAATCTTTAATTTTCTATATAAAGTATACAGATTTCTTTATAATGGATTGTTTTCTCATAACAGTCCTCCATGATTGACAGGAACCTGAAAATCAATGTAAATTAAAGAAATTGACATTGTTATTTTAAAGGTCCTATGCTTTTATAGGAAAAGAGGAAACACTTATCAGTTCTTTCTGTTTGAATAACATGGTAATCATATTTACTTACACATAAAAGTGACTTCAAAAAGGAACAGCGTCCTTACCATGAGAAAAGTTCATGATGACAAATACATATAATAATCACTAAAGTTATTTTCATAAGAAAAACGAGTCTGATTCGCGCACAATCGAATATTAAATAACTAGCAGCTTCCGCCCGCTACGCTGGTCCTTTTCTCTAAAATAATCTTGAATCAAACGAAATATATTTAAATAAACAATCTTAATATCTAATCAAATACCGACAATTATTGTCAGATTTATGTAATCTTACATTGTTCAGTTCAAAGTTAATTTTGGCGATAAAATACCTCTAAAATTACTAAATGCCTAGAATAAATGATGTTATATAATAAATGCATAGACCTATACTGACATTACTACATGTAAAGGGTAGCAAAAGTATTTCTTAAAATAAAATAATACTCCATTAAAAGACATGTACTATTAATAGTACACCAGACCCGGAAGGGTTAATAATGCTTACAGAAACTTCAGGGATGGAAGGAGAGTTGTGCATGAAGTGGGTGGTGATGAGGTTCTGATTTTTAACAATGTGAGATCCAAAGCTTATTTTGAACCTAATTCACATACTAACCACTGAATTTGGAGAATACTCTAAAACTGTTTTGAACCAGTCTAAAATAAATTGCCTTAGAAGTAAAATAACAGAAACCAATATTATTTTTTACAAAACCCAATATTTCTAAAAAAAGTGTTACTCAATTACAAAAATAATTGTTTAAATAAATTAGAATCCTTGAAGTTCATGATCAGATATCGGAAGAAACTATTGAAGACAAATATGGTACCAAAAACAGAGAAACCCAGAAGAATTATAACTGTGACAATTGTAACTAGATTATTTTTTTCAACACAAACTATATTTGTTGTGTGTGCTTCCTATATCACGTGTTTTTTTAGCCAAAATTTAATGTGTTTTTCTTAAATATTAACCAGCTAATAGTTAAATATAAATGAGAAATTCCTTTGAAATAAACTAAACTTATAAACCAACCAATAATAAGTTAAATGATTTTAAATAAAAATTCTGATGTAGAATATTTTAATAAGACTTGAGTAACATTTTCGGGAATTCAAGAGTTAAACTTAACTATATAATCCTAATTTTAATGTAAGCAAATGTATATGTTGAACGAAACTTGGCTAAAATATATTTAACTTTTCAGTATCGGCTCAATATTTTAAATCATAATGTTTGTAAAATCTTTGGTACATGATAATGTAACTTCATTGTATTCAGTGTTGAATTGAGACATTTTTCTTCGAAAGGGGCACAATAATTCCAGGGTGGAGAGGGAATTACACTTTTCTCCCACTAAAAACACAAAATCTCAAATTTTCTGGGAGGAGGGGGAGTGCTCCCCCACTGTACCACCCCCTTAATTCAACACTTATTGTATTACTAGTTATAGTTAGCTAGATAAATCTACCTTCATTTTAGGCATGCTACTTTTTTAAAAACTAATAAACTAAATAAATATATACATAAATTCTTTAAATTATTAAAAATCCTTGTGTGGAAGATCAAGATTCCTCTATTGCTTCTTATTGTTGGGAGGAGAGCCATAATTTTAATTTTACCTCTGCTACTATTATCCAAAAATGCACTACTCCGCTAGACTTAGACTTTCGAAGCAAAGCAAAAAACTCCTTGGTTAATGATCTTTCAAGTGTACTGAACATCTGAACTTTTTGGTTAGATTTATTATGTCATAACACCTCATTTCCGGTTTAATCTTATTGGTTGCTGAAGCTTGTGGGTATTTTGGTATTATGTTTGCGATCATTTGGGTCTCTGACTTGCTGTCAGTTGGGGGGGTTTTCTGTTTTTAACATTTTAACTTTTATACACTGAGGAAGAGAGCCCTGGTGCTCGTGAAACGTATACGTATGTGGTGTGTGTTTGTGTCTTGTGCAGGGTTGGGGTTTTGGACGCCAAAGCCGGTTTTGGACAGGACACGTGGGTTTTACTGTCCAAAACTGTACTAAAGTGTCCAAAACTGTACTAAAGTGTACAAAACCTTAAAAAAATCCACATTTCACCACTGCACACTTATTAAACATATGAATAAATATCTCACAATATATTTTACTAACATTCTATTTAATTCTTTGGTAAATGAAAAAAATTTCAAACTTTTCTAATATCTCTACAGCATAAAAAGTTCTGTTACTGTTAAATTTGTGCAATAATAACAAGCAATTCTTTATAATAGTACATATGTAGTTGAGAGGGGATGCTTTTATTTCCATTTTTGTGAAAGAAAAGGCTACAAAGAAATTTCTTTTAAATAATGTTTCATTGTAAATTATCTTTTCTAGATTATTGGATAATAAAAGAAAACAAATATTTAATTTAAAATCTAGAAGTTATTTTTTTAAATATGTATTTTTATTATGAATGTGCAAATACAAAAGCACTAAACAAAATAATTCACTGTAATGTGTTAAAAAGTACCACCATTTTTTTTTCCTTTCAGGGCAGAATGCTGATAAATCAGTATTAGATCATGTATAGATAACACAGCCTCAAAAATTGACTGACCAATAAAATATAATGTCACATAGTTTCTAGTAGAAACTATGTGGCATTACATATCATTGGCTGAAACTTTCTATAGGTTATAATAGAAAGGGGGTGAGATGGAATTCCTGTTTTTCAAACAAGTGTATGCAGCATTGAAAAGGACATTCTTATCTTATCTGTTATCTGTTCTATCTCTTAATCTTGTGGTATATTGCAGCAAAGAAAGAGTATTTCAGCCATTTTGTATTTTGTTGTGTAGTGTTCATTTATCAAGAAAAATTACTTATTTTAATTTGAAATTTTAAACTAAAAATGAATAAAGGAGGTAGGCCAGCAGATACTGTGTGGGAACATTTTCTCAGAGTGGAAAATAATGATAATCCAAGAAATAAATATGCAAAGTGTAAACATTGTGGGCATGTTCATCTTGGAAAAGTTGAAAGGATGAAAAAGCACATTTTGTCATGCCAATCACAAAAGATGTGTAATAATTCAGAATGTGTAGATTGTGATTCACTCAATACTGAAATAAATAAATGTGAAACTGAAAAGGGATCTATGATGGTGCAACCAAAAAAGAGGAAGTTTGAATATCAACAGTGTTTAGATTCCAATATTGTTAAAACAAGCAAGAATGCTGCAGAAAAACTGAATTTACTTGTTGCAAAATTTTTTTTGCAAATAATATTGCTTTTACAGCAGTAGAACATCATACTTTTAAAGAATTAGTTTCAGCCTTGCGCCCAGGATATATTCCACCAAGTCGCAAAGCACTAGCAGGAGAGCTTTTAGATAGAGTGTCAACCGAAGTGATACATCAATCGAAGAAAAATGTTGAAGGCAAACCAGTCACTCTTGTAGAAGATGGCTGGAGTAATATCCACAACGATCCAATAATTGCAACATGCAGCCACAGTGAAGGAAAATCATATTTTTTAGATTCTGTGGAAACAGGTACAAAAACAAAAAATGCACCTTTTCACAAAAGTATTTTTCAACAAGCTATTACAAAAGCAAAAGAAACATTCAATTGTGATGTAAAAGCTGTTGTTACTGATAATGCTAGAGTTATGGAGAAGGCAAAGGAACTCTTGTATGAAGAGGATAATGATTTAATAGTATATGGATGCAATGCTCATTATTTAAATCTATTAGGACAAGATATAACATCAACTCAAGTGCTACAAAATATACTTAAAGTTCAAAAGTTTTTCCGCAACCACCATATACCTATTGCATTATTGAAAGATGTTCCGAATTCAGTGAAACCCCAGTTACTTGGAGACACAAGATGGAATAGCCAAGTAACTTGCATTGAAAGTTTTCTGTGCAATTGACAAGCATATCAAAAAATAACTGAAGAAAATGAACAACATGTAAACAGAGGTATAGCCAATCTTATAAATAACTATCATCTATACAAGAGGCCAAAGATACAATGTTACAACTGAAACCAATTGCCGAATCATTAAACCGCTTACAAAGTGATGATGCTACAATTGATGACGCATGCCATGTATGGCTATCATTGCTCAAAGAAGAAAGTTTAGAACCTCACACCACAGAAATTTCAAAAAGAATGGCCCAGGCCATGCAACCATTTCATTTTCTAGCATATTTTTTAAATCCCAAGTACAAAGGAGAAGGCTTGTCAAATATACAAAAAGAAAGTGCTCATAAATATCTAACTGAGATATATCCTGACAGCATTTCTCTTTTAATTGCATATGAAGCGGAAGCTGCACCATTCCCATCTATTTACTTTACAGAACCTGGAAAAAACACCTGTCCAGTTACATGGTGGACTGCAGTAGGCAAAACACTAGAACTGGAAGGGAAAGGATATTCTAAAGACTGTTTAGATTATATTAAGGTTTTATTATCATGTCCTGCAAGTTCAGCTTCAATAGAAAGAATTTTCTCTAACTTCGGTTTAATACATTCAAAACTCAGAAATCGTCTGGGTGTTATGTATGTCTGGGGTCCGATAGCACATAACCAGCAGCTAAACTCGTTATGTGCTATTGGATGATACGAGGACCAAAAGAATTAGATTACTGATTTTTTTCTTTTTACTGTTTTTTTTTCTGAGTTTATAAACCTTTTCATTTGTTCCTCCAGTTTCTTTCATATTTATATTTCATGTCATGTTTACAAAGCCAAAGTATGTAGCATTTTTATTAAATTAAATTTCATTTTGATTTGTGAAGATTCTATTTCTTGAGTTAAATAGTATTGTTACAATAATATTGTTATATAATATAGTGTCATAATAATAATTCAATATCTAAATATCTCAAAATCAAACTAAATCAATTATTTTTATTTATACTATTTATTTCTTAACATGCACATATTGTCAGCAGTGAGCTGATTTAATCAGTATGCTGAACGTGACTTTTTATTTAACAGTTATTTTCAGTAATAACTCTTGGGAATTTCAATAACAGAATCGGAATGCATTCTTCATAAAACTATTAGTACTTCAATTAACTACAATTATTCAAGTGAATAAGATTAAAATTATTACATATACCAATTAAATTTAATATCCTTTTTATGCAATTACATTATTACATAGGGTAATTATGTTGTTAATATTTTTGTATTGTAATCTTTTTGCCAATTGCACAAACTTTAAGCATTGTTCTAAAAAATACAATTTTACTATAAAATACAGTTTTGGACAGTACGGTTTAAACCGTGGATTTTACCATTGTGTCCAAAACCTTGCCAACCCTGGTATTGTGTGTTAAACGTTGATTTTAATTATTGTAAAAATCCTTGTATTACCAATACACACACACACATTCAATCCTGTCATGTGATTGCAAGGAGATGAGGAAAAAAATACCATTTTAGACTTCCATTAAAAGAAGTGTAATCAATTATGTTTTTAAGATATTCTGTCTAAATATGATCTTTTGTTCGTTTCGTCGGTGCTTTGAAATTCTTCCATTTGAGATAGGATTACATTGTAGAAAAAATCCCCTTTTACAGGTTTTAATGTGTTGTATTGTTATAAACATATCTAAAAATTTGTAATATAATATTATCAATTAATTTCACAAGTATAATAAACATATAAAATATTATATATATAAAATAATAAAAACATTTAAGTATACAATATATTTTTTATGTGTGTATATAAACATGCATTTATATACAAACAAATGGGGAATATGTATGTAAAAAGATCTATAAATAGAAAACCAGTCAGATGAAGTCATGTGTTGTTATTTGTACTTAAAAAAATAAAAATGGAACCCTTAAAAAGATCATTCCTGTGTCTGTCTGTCATAGACATTATAATCTTAAACTAGGGAAAGTTCAACAAGGCTGATGTAATAAAGGCTATTAAATCATCTATTTATACAACAAGATCAAGTGGGCCATAAAAACCAAGCTTTTTTTTCCTTTTTTGAGAGGATTTAAAAACCAGACTAACACATTTATTTTAATGAAATATTTGATGCATTTCATATACAATAAATTCCTATAGATCAAACATGAATGATAAGTTTTTGAATTATGAACATTCAAAATTTAGTCCTCTAATGTTACATTACATTTTCATATTTTAATTAATATCTTCTAAAATTATACTCCAAATGTGCTAATTTTTTTTTTATATAGCACTAACATTAAAATACCAAAACATAAATATGTTGAATTTCCATTTTTTTTAAACATAATTTTATGATATGAATTATGAAATTATTATTTGAAAACATGATGAATTGCAAGCTAAAGTTTTTTAATGGATTTAGATTTATTAAGACCAGCTTTAGGAAAATCCAAAATAAAAAGATTTTCTTCCAAATAATTTTTAAATTATGCTTAAAAAATGCAAAATGAAGGTTTAAGGTGTCATCGATGATAGAAATCACTGGATAGGTTGAAACTTCCGTACTACTTAGTAATCCCATTGACCAATTTCACCAAATTATACAAATCGCCAAACTAATAACCAAATCATATTAATTGACATAACTTTTATTTTAAATAACAAAACATTAAATAAATAAAATAATAATTAGTAGAATTTTAATAAAAATAAAAATTACTTAATGACTTTTAAACACGTGTATCATACTTAATGTCATTGAATGAGACATTCATGATCATTCATTATTGGCATTTAATGTTATACTTTGGCGATAGTTTTTTGGTCGATGGGATAACCAAGTAGTACCGAAACTTCTTATGCTATCCTATAATCTGACAGTCTTCAGTGACTGCTTGAGAGGTGCCTAAGATGCCTTGTTTAAGGAGGGGGCTCTATCGGTCCATAATCAAGCATTAAGCTTCAGTTTGGATTCACCCTCTAAAATACATTTATTTTAAAATAATTAATTTCTCAGAAACATATATGAATTGCATAAAAATTTGTTTTTAAGCTAATTGAAGAACACTGAGTTCATTTATACAGTCAGAATTTGGTATTCGTATAGAAAAAAAAAAAGTTAGGGATTGTTTTAATATGTGTATCCCCCTTAAGCAAATTTTATATACACCATTTAAAAGTAGACTTTATTTCAAATTGTTCGGTATCAATAACTTTCTTCTACGATAATTTGTTGAGAAGTTAGTAGAGGGTGTTTCCTTTTTTCCATGACTGTACAAATTCATAAAAAATATTTTTAACATATTAATGACTGACTTTTTGAATAGTATTTAACTTCTATTCATGAACCTTGCTTTATTTCTTTAAAATTAAAATTTTTACATTGTCTGTTTTCATAACCTCTTTGCAATTTGGATGTTCTGCCTTTCATTTTCTTGTGTTTTTTGTATTTGTTACTATCCCTTATAACACTTGAAAAAAAAATCATTCTTCTTTTTAAATTAAATTTAGAAAATAAAACATAAAATTAATTAAAATAAAATAAATTGTTTTTCAGAGTTAAAATTACATACCTCCAGGTATTATAAATATGTATATATTTTTTATCATTTAATTATAAAATGTAAAGCATTAGACATATACGAAAGTTAATACAAAAATAGAAAATTTGTCTATCATACAATATTTAGATTAAGCCTAGCCATACCCCAGAAAACAAATCATAATAAATAGAGCTCTAAAATTTATTCATTAATTTTGATCAGTCTTTTAGATGTTCCAGAACAAGTCTGAACTAAAATTAATAGTTTTCACCAGTTAATAATCATTAACAGTTTAGAATACCTTTATCACAAAATACAAAAACTTTAGTAGAAGAGTAAGCAAAAGAAATATATCTTAACATTAACTTATTTTAATAAAGAGTTCATTAAATTCTAAAATCGTTTTTTTATTATATCTCTATAGGTCATTATATTTCAAAAATTTACCGTCTACTTGCAGAAAACTTTCATATCGTCCAACTTCAAATAGAAGCAAACAGACGCCAACGGCATGAATGAATCACGCTGGTTGAATTTGAATGAATCATATCAATAAATATAATTAATTAATATTATCTGATTTCGTAAGTACATTTCCTTTTGGATGTTATGAATTCCTTTTACTTGATTTTTTTCCTTTTTTTTTTCAATTTCCTCTGCGTTTTTTAAATATGTTATTATTGCGTATAACACTTTTTTTTTTATAATTCTTTTTCTAAACTAAATTTAGAAACAAAATGTAAAATGAATTGTTTTACAATGTTAAAATTACTATTCCTAGTGTTATAAATATATTTTTTTCATCATTCTATTATAAAATATAACTAATTTAAAAAATACCAAAGTTAATAAAGAAATCGAAAATTCGTCCATCATACAATGCTTAGGCTAAGCCTAACCATACCCCAAATTATTCCATCTCAAAAAACAAATGATAATAAATGGAATTTTAAAATTTATTCTTTCCTTTTTATGTAGATCACTTCTTTATATTATTTAGAACAAGACTGAACTAAAATTAACAGTTTTCACTAGTTAATAATCATTAACAGTTTAGAATACATTTATTACAAAATAGAGAAATTTTAGTAGAAGAGTAAGCAAAAGAAACGTATCTTACCATTAACTTATTTTAGTAAAGAATTCATTAAATTCTAAAAACGTCCTTTCATTTTATTGCTATAGGTCATTATATTTCGAAAAATTTGCCGTCTATTAACAGAGAACTTTCATATCGTACAGGTTCACGTAACAGCAAAGAGACGCCAACGCCATGAATGAATCACGGTGACTGATTTTGAATGAGGAATGAATCATATCAATAAACTGCACAACAGTATTCTGACTTTTTTTTTTTTTTTTTTTCCTAACATCTACCAATATTACAGTTTGTTTCAAGAATTAAGAAAAATATCTTCTTCATTTGACAAACAAAACAAAACGGTTCTTTATGAAAAATGAATTTATGCGTTCTCAAGATTCTGGAATTCTTTACTTGAACCTCTGAGCTGTTGGAGTTTCGAGACAAAAGCCCACCTAACGGGTAGTAGCATACGTCTCAGTATTTGCCAACCAACCAACCTCTGAGCTATCCTTTATTCACATATTATCTCAGATTAATTCGATTATGGAGTAACCA
Source organism: Maratus speculifer (assembly GCA_964019185.1). Taxonomy (NCBI): domain Eukaryota; kingdom Metazoa; phylum Arthropoda; class Arachnida; order Araneae; family Salticidae; genus Maratus; species Maratus speculifer. The sequence continues at coordinate 360,355,295 of OZ025296.1, forward strand.
TTGACTTTCTAATATACGTATTTAAGGTCATTGGGAGTAACTTTCGTGAATCGATTACTTTAGATTTTATATATATTGTTTTGTATATATATATATATAATTCTAAAATCTGCACAACTTCTGGTCCTATGGTGATTGCTATGGTAACCGCCCAAGGCACTGCCATTCTAAACTGCGAAATATTTCCAACCTTCTGGTGGTAACCATAGCAATCACCAAAATGCCCCGTTTGGTTGTCATAAAATAACACGCAAATGTTTTAACTTAATTCTATTTTATTCTACAGAACTATGAGCGCAAATTCTGACTCTATTTATCATAGAACAACAAGCTAATTAAAACGTAAACAATTTTACCGTCTGTGGTCGCTATGGTAACCTCCTAAGGCACTGCCATTCTAAACTGCGAAATATTTCCAATCTTCTGGTGGTAACTATAGCAATCACCATAGTCTCAAGCTGTGCGGACTTGAAGGTGTATATTGTAACATTTTCAAAACAGCAAATAAATATAAAAGCATTTTCTTTTGTTTAAAGATGATTCTGCCCAATTATTATGAGAACCTTAATTATTTGTAAATACTTAGGTATAACTGGTATAAAGTTTTAAAAATATTTTAAAGAAGTTTTTTAAGTATTCGGTTTGACTGCATAGTTTTAGGTTCGGCAGATGAATAGTTTGATATTTTTTAGTATGACTGAATATACGATGCAGCCCTATTCAAAATCTATGTGATGGAAAAAACATTGTTTATTAAAAATATGCTCCTCTGATTAAAGAAAATTAGTCATAAATTTCAGCAAAGTCTCTTATTTGATTTTTTTTTCTTTTGAGATATAATAATTAATCAGAGTCAGATGAAAAACATCACAAGTCTTTCTTTCTAAAGACTACACATAGAAGGCACGATTTTATATATATTGTTTTGCCACCATCTTTCGGTAAATAACAAAAATAAACAAATTTTCAGTTGAAAGTATAGACTTTTAGATATATTTTAAAAATGAGACAATTCTGGTTGTTTTGATTTAATTCGAGATTACTTTTACATGCTTCACTTAAACAATTTAGAATATTTTTCAGCATAATAAAAGGAGTATTATTATTACCTTTTTCATGAAATTTTAAATAGTTTTATCAGTTATTTAAGAGTTCAGGTGATATCCATTGAATTTTAATTTTTCTTGCACTGCATATTAAACTAAATTATTTTTTATCAAACATAATTGTTAGAATATGATGGAAGGTGTTGTTTTCAATATTTTGATCTCTCTTGACTTATTGGTTTTGCTTTAGTAGAACAACTTTTATTTTCTTTTTTCATTATTATGTAGTACTTTCATTATTTCAATGAAAGTTTAACATTTTATAGGGAAGGCCAGATATAAGTTTATTGAAAATAAGTTTTAGTTATTTCTTTCAGTCTTTTTGTAGGATTTAATTTATTCGCTTGATTTTTGTTGTAAGAACATTTCTTTGTAATCTAATTTCTTATTTAATAAAATTAATATAAAAAACTGCACAATATTTATGAAAAAATATACTTTTTTTTCCCGTGACACCTTTTTTTTTTTTTTTTTTTTTAATGACTGTTTAAATTATGCTGTATCTGACAACAATTCTATGAACATCAAACAATTAAAGACCCTAAATATAGTGTATGGTAATTGCTATGGTTACCACCGGAAGGTTGGAAATATTTCGCAGTTTGGAATGGCAATGCCTTGAGCGGTTACCATAGCGATCACAGACGATAATTTGTTTAAATTTCAATTAGCTTGTTGTTCTATGATAAAACGGAGTCAGAATTTGCGCTCATAGTTCTGTAGAATAAAATAGAATTAAGTTAAAACATTTGCGTGTTATTTTATGACGACCAATTGGGACAGTGCAGTTCAACTAGAATATTTGTAGATGATTAAATTAAACTTGCATGTCCTTTAATGTGTATAATTCTATTCAAACATTGATAAAAAATATCAGTTTTTTAAAAAGAGACAGAGAGTATCTACTGATGCTGCCACCCTAAATGAACTTATTGTGGATGGAATCTTTCTTTTCTTATATTAAGTAAATTCTTGCATATAAAGATAAGAAAATTTGTAGTTTTATAGATAAATCTTTGATATTTAAACTGAAACAGAAAGTGTTTAGGGGAATTTTTTTTAAGTAAAATTTATGTTGAAAGAAATAATAGCTCATTTTAAATACAGTAAACTTCCTCAAACCCGCAACCATAAAATCTACAAATCTCTAAAATCCGCACATAATTTACAGATGTAAACAATGAAATATTCAGTACAGATATAGGGGGAAAATTTGACTTTTTAATTTTTATATCAATTCCTTGTGTATTTTAACTTGTAATTTTCATGAATATTACTGAATTCACGTGTTTTTATGAAAGAAGAATAAATTTATTTTGGAAAAAATTAAGATATATCTGATATCAGTGGTAATCACAATCTTTTTACCAAATATATTTATGTATTTACTAAACATTTTTGGTTTTAAATCTGGCTAAACCTGAAATAAAACTTCCTTATTTTATGATTTTGATGTGAATTAATAATGTATTTTTATAAAGCAAATTTCATATGAAAAATATATCTAATTTTTATAATAAATATTTAATTTTACATTATTGATTATTAACTTGACCTTTAATTTTAATATTTTAATCATGTTAAAAATTATTAAAAATTTTATTATTTTAGTTTATTACTTAGTTTAATGTTTTATTATACTGTAAGCCTTTATAATAGCTTCAATTTCATTGTTAATTACATTCAAGTTACTGTTTGAAAAAATGTAAACAAAGCAATGACCAGAAATCCACAAAATTCTAAAATCTGCATAACCTCTGGCCCTAAGCTGTGCAAATTTGAGGGAGTCTACTGTAATATTATAGAATCAAAAATTATGCATAGCCATTTAAATACGACTGTTTTCTGAAAGAGTTTTTTTGTCAATTTTTATTCATATCATTTCATTAGAGATTATTTCACATTTCGAAAAATACATTTTTTAGTTATTGTTGTCAAATTCAAAACAGTAACTCAAATCTCCAAAACTAAAATCCACACATCATCACAAATATAAACAATGAAACTTTGAGTTCAGGTACAAGGACACAATTGTAGAATTTTTTTAATTTAAAAGGTTCCGTACATAATTTAGTATGTAATTGTCGATAATATTATTGAACTCATGCTTTTTCAACCATTTAATCATTAAAAAAAAAATCTTTCTTTTTATCATTTTAGTTTATTACTACTTTACTTAATTATTTTATTACAGTAGACTCTCTGAAATCTACACAGCTTGGGACCAAAGGTTGTGCAGATTTCTGGTCTATGCTAAGTTTACATTTTTTAAACAACAATTTGAAATTAATAAGGCAAACAAAAGTGTAATGAACGATTATAATGTAGTAAAATATTAAAAGAAGTAAGTAAAATAATAAACTAAATAGATAAAAAGTAAGATAACTTTATACTGATTGAACTATAAATAGTAAAGGTCAAGTAAATAAAAGTAATAATGCATATTTGAATTTGCATAAAAAAGTAGCAGTATATTTTCCTTGAATTATCGACACTTTTCTTATGAAAAGTATTCTCTATTAATTTACATAAAAATCATTGTAATAAAAAACAAAAATGCTTGATTAGTAATAGGGTACATAAATATATTTGGTCAAAAGATTGTGATTACCATTTTTATCAGCAACAGCTTGATTTAAAAAAATATATATATGCTCTTTTCATAGGAAATAACAAGTTCATTTATATTAGTATGAAAATACATACAAGATGAAATAAAACTAAAAAAGAAAAAGAAACTACAAATTTGCACCTATACCTGAAGTGAAAGTTTCATTGTTTACTTCTATAAATTATGTACACATTTTAAGTATGCACATTTAAGGGAATCCACTATAATAATAAAATACAGTGTAACAACATCGAACAGCAAACCCACCCATTTAATCAGTCTATGATAAGGTTGAACCATTTTAGGCTTAATTTTGAATTGAGATGAGTATGAGAAAATTTATCTGCCCAAATACAAATGTTTTCTACCTGTTATCTTTTCTGTTTAACAAAAATTTCTTTAAAAGATTCAAAATTTCAATGTTTTTCACAATTTAAAATGATTTCTGAAATCGAGTTGAAAGTAACATTGCAAAACAAGACACTTTGGTATTGAACTATTTCCTTTTGTGGTTCACTATATATATATATATATATATATATATATATATATATATATATATATATATAGTACTACTTGGTAATCCTGTCGAAAAAAAAAGTATTGCCAAACTATGAGATTAAATGTCAATAATGGTTGATCGTGAATGCCACATTCCTTTGAGATTAAATATGTTCCACATGTTTACCGTAAAATATCGTTAATCTGCCCTCCCCCCCAAACGAAATGAAAAATCATACAATAGTTAGAGGGGGGTGCTTACACGGGATTTTTTCGCGATCGTTCATCAAAATTTACAGGAATGAATCATCATGAAATGAATGAATCATGAATTTTGATACTTGCAAAAATTTGAGGTTTTTTTTATTTAAAAACGTAAATTCTGTAGAAAAAACGCAGAAAAAAGGAGAAATTAGTAATAAAAAGCCAAAACAAGCATGAAATCAATTAAAAAATCTTGAAAAAACGCACATTTCATCAAAAATTCATGATTCATTGATTTCAAAATAATTCATACCACTCTCAATCACCTTTGAGAATCGGGAGGGAGGGAGCTTTCTCGGGATTTTTTGAAAATTTCAAATTTTTTATAAAGTGGGGAAAGGGCGTTTGATTGGGAAGGGCGGATTAAAGGGATTTTATGGTATTATTTCACCAAGCAATTTTTATTCCAACATTCTATGTATTTTTATTAATCTTATACTAATTTAATTCTTCTTCCATTTTTTAAAATGATAATAATCTTAATTTGAATAATTTGGCAATTTATATAATTTTGCAAAATCGGTCAATGGGATAACCAAATAGTACCATACATATACAAAGAGAGAGACCATTGAGTTATAAAGCATCAAGATTGAATAAATAACGTGAAGCTGTTCTGCCCCTGCTTACCCAAGTGAAATCAGCCATGCTTAAACGGAAGAAAAATACCAATGGCCGTGAACAACATTTTAAGGTACTACTTGGTTATCCCGTCATCCAATTTTGCCAAATTATACATATTGACATAATTTTTTATTTTAAATAAAAAAAAAAACCAAATAATTAGTGGAAAAAAAGAAATGAAAATTCAAAATAAAAATCACTTAATGACTTTTAAACATGCATATCATATTTAATGTCATTGATTGTGACATTCATGATCATCCATTATGAGAATTTAATCTTATAATTTGGCAATAGTTTTTTAGTCAACAGAATAACCAAGTAGTACCCATTTTAACAATGTTTTTCTTTGTTCAAATACCAGTTTTTGTCAGAGGGAGTGCAGGTATTTCCGTGATGATTCCCGTATTTCTCATATATGAATCAAAGATTGTACACAGAAAAAATGCTGGGCAAATGCCGTTCTCCATTTTTTATTCATTAACAAAGTTAGCACTATTTGAGAAAGAAATGATGAACAATTATTATCATTGTACAGATTTAAAAAGTGACATTAACTATGTCTGATACTTATTTGCATCACAGTCATTTAAAAACTACATTGACATATAAAAAATAAGATTATGATGTACTAAAAGACATTCATAAAACTTATCCTTCAATAAAAATAACTTATGTCTTTTGCTAACAAGTTTTATTGGCAGGTTTAGAACACAGTGGACAGCTTTATATATTTTAAATTTATCCTATTTATTAATTTATTAATCAAGATATATATGTATATAAATATACATATGTATATATATATATATATATATATATATATATTACAAATTTAAAATTTTTTCGCCAAAACTAACCTTTATACTATCTTAATTTCTTATAATAATGTTCCGTACTTATTTCAAATTATTAAATTAAAATCTTGTTTCTAAATCTAATCTGTTAATATTTATGCAGACGATATAAATTCTTAATTTGCCTTAAAAAACATTATTCCAGTATGCGTAAATTTAAAAAAAAGGCTCTAAATTAAAAATATTCTTAATTAAAACTTTATTTCTTAATATTCCAAATAAAACTGATTTCTTCTATGTTTTTATCAACCCTTTTTAAGAAAGTCTTATTAAATTTATTCCAAAATCATACCTTTCAAAAAATATCATTATTTTATTTTATCTATTTATTTATTTTTCCGCCGTCAACCTTCGATAGTGTGCATATTAATATATTCATTTCTTTTCTTTTTCTCTTAAAATTAATCATTTATAAAAGTCGTCTGCCTAAGAAATCCAGATTCAATTATAAATTGGTTAAATAATATTTTTTTTTAAATAAATTTATCGTCTGTGGAAAATAATCTCGTAGCTGGACAAGAATTCTGTTTACATAAAAGAATGATGGTTTGAGGTTACAGAAGGTTCCAGAACTTTCTTTTTGGTTTAAAAGGGGGAAGTCTCGAGATGAAAAGAAGATTCTTGGGTTGCTTTGTGGATGAGTACGGCTGGTTGGAGTAAATGATGGAATATTTTTTTTTGGATATTTCGGTAAAAGATCATTTGCAAAAAGGAGCTTTTCCCTCTACAATGACTACAGTTGAATAAATAAACTTACAGCTACCAATGAGTGATTTCTTGGATCTGCTACATTTATTTATTATTATTTTTTTTTCCTCGCTGGTCATGACTTCTGTGCAAAGAACGGCGATGATGTTTTTGGTTCCTAATTTTAAAATGTCACATATATATATATATATATATATATATATACACTTTTTTGGAGAGGGGGGGGGGAATGAATGAAAAAAATACAATTTCAAAGTGAAAAAAAATATATTAATTATTATTAGTATTATTTCAATAGTTGCAGCAGGCATTTTTAATTACCGTAAAATACCGTTAATACGCCCCCTCAAACGTGACGGTAAATCGTAAAATAAGTAGAGCAAGGCGCTTATACGGGATTTTGCCCCGATCATTTCACAAAATTTGCAAATATGAATCATGATAAAATGAATGAATCAGGAATCTTTGAATGAATCATGAATTTTTATACTTGAAGCAATACTTGAAAAAATTTGCGTTAAAAAAAAAAAAAAAAAAAAAACTAAACTTTGTCGAAAAAAAAGCAGAAAAAGAAAGAAATTTGTAAAAAAAGCATGAAATCAATTAAAAAATCTCGAAAAAATGCACATTTCATCAAAGATTCATTCATTTCATCATGATTCTACCGTTCTCAAGTGATCCGCTTTCAGCGATTATTTTGCGAGGGGGGAGGGCTATCTCAGGATTTTTTGAAAATTTCAAATCTTTTATAAAGGAGGGAGGGCGCGTTTGATTGGGAAAGGGCAGACTAACGGGATTTTAGGGTAAGCAGTTTTATTGCATATTTGTTCAATTATTGTTTTGTAAAAAAAACTTAATTTGTTATGGTATACAGTAGACTCCCTCAAATCTGCAACCCTAAAAGCAACACATAATTTAACAATGTGTGCAACAACAATATGTGTGTTTAACAATAATGTAAACGATGAAATTTTAGTTCAGATGTAGGGATAAATATTAGCTTTATTTTTAATTCTATTCCATATATTTTTTAATATGTAATTTTCATTAATATTATTGAATTTATGCTTTTTCATGAAGGAAAAATAAATTCATTTCTAAAAAAGTTCAAGTTATTGTTAATATCACTGGTAATCACAATCTTTTACCAAATATATTCATGTATTGATAAAGCTCTTTTGGTTATTAAGTCTGGCTAACCTGAAATAAAACTTCCTTATTTATGATTTTGAAGTGAATTAGTAATGTACCTTTGTGAGGCATGTTTCATTGAATAATTTAAAAAAAATGCATTCAATCTTTGTAATGAATATTTAATTATATATTACTAGTAAATTATTTGATATTTGCTTTAAATATTTAAAAGATTATCTTAAATTTTATCATTTTAGTTATTTTAATATTTTACTATTTTGTGAGCATTCATTATAATTTAGATTGCATTCTTAATTACATTCAAATCATTGTTTTAAAAATGTAAACAAAGCAATGACCAAAAATCTGCACCTCTGCTCAGAAGGGATGTGGATTTCAGGGAGTCGCCGAAAAGCCTGGTTTACTCAGAAGTATTGTAAATGTGGTAATGGCGTATTTGGAACATAAATTATCTGAACATTGCTCATTTACCGGGTGTCCAGTAAATAACTGACCCATTTTGAACTTAAATAACAAATAAACGGTTTGAGATAATAATGCGCGGTTTGCGGTATCGTTATTAGAAAGTCAATAAATTTTTAAACATGTACTTTGTTATTATAAACCAAATTTCGGAAAAAAATATCGCGCTGGCGGTAACAGGCTGTTTGAATACAGACATAACTCTAATTTTCATAAATATGAGATTTTCGGCTGAATCTAAATCTACATGTTGTCGAATCTGAATCTATATGTTCAATCAAATCACGAATAAGCTTTAGAAATAGGGTACGTTGGTTGGAAAGTGATTTAAAATAATATTTGTGATTGAACCATCTGTATTATATTTCCCCTCCTCAGTCTTGAGACTGAGATATTATTTTAAATATTATTATATTACATTAACAAAGTGCATATTTTAAAATTTATTTACATTCTAATAACAATACAGCAAGCCGCGCATTTTTATCTCAAACAGTTTTTTTTGTTATTTACATTCAAAATGGGTCAGTCATTTATTGGACACCCAGTAAATACTTCATATTGTATATCAAATATCAAAAATATTGTATATCAAATACTTCATTCGTACTAGTATAGACATAATGGTTAATTACTACATGGTTTCTACACACTTCTGATGTAAAAAAAAAAAAAAAAAAAAAAAAAAAAAAAACAGATTTCTCTCAGTAAAAATCTATTTTATATATCGTTGTAAAACTCAACACAATAGACAATCTTAAATTAGATAAATATTTAAAAAAAAAGTATGCAAAGAAAGAATTTTCAACTTTTAATTATTTTCATGTGATGCTAGTGTTCTGTAGCTTTTATACATTTTATTTACAAATTTTAGATTGGATTAATAATGAATTCAAATTTTCTTCATTTACAACCACAATTGAGACGCTGATGGAAAGTAGTACATCAACAATTCCTTCACCATTTCAATTATTAAAAAAATGTTATGATTGTTCACTAAATTTTTTAATTGTCTGACCAATTGGAATCCCAAATGAGTAATACTGGCATCACTGTTGGTAGTGTATTTTTCTGAAAAAGGTGATATAAAAATATTTGGTACGACTTGGTTATCCCGTCAACCAATTTTGCCAAATTATACAAATCACCAAATCATACGTATCGAGATAATTTTACTTAAAGTAACAAAAAATTAGTAGAATATTATTAAAAATACAAATAAAAAGTAAAATCAAAAATCACTTGATGCTGTTGTAAACATGTATATTTATTTAATATCATTGAATGTGACATTCACGATCATTCATTACTGGCAATTAATCTTATAGTTTGGTGACAGATTTTTGGTCGACAGGATAACCAAGTAGTACTGAACGTTTTTGCGAAATGTAAAGAATCAATAGAAAATATTTTTTATCGGAGCAGCCACAACACTTACTTGCAACCTAAATTACACCATAAAGACTATGGAATTTCAAAATTTCAGATTCTTAAAGTCCTTGCAATTTTTTTTTCTTTTTAAGCTGTTCTATTATTTTTAGCAAATTTTATAACCTTCATCTGTATTATATTATGTTAGGAACAAATATTTTAGGGTTAATCATTTTAAAAATATTCTTATTTAACTTAACTCAATGCAAACAAATTCAGTTTGTGAGGAACACAATGAACTAAAATTACACATTTAAATCAAACTCTTAATCGCAATTCAAATCAACTCCTCGTGTTTAATCCAAAAATCGTAACTTAAACTACATTTAAATAAATAGATAAGTGAAAATGTCTGCTAGAAAAAACTTTTTCATAACATTTTAAATGGTCAAATATCAGTGAAAATGAAAGTTGTAATACATGAAATTTTGTTTGTTATAACATGATCAAGTAATAAGTCACATAATTTTTAGTGAAGAGTAATAGAAGAAACACATCCTACCATTAAATTATTTTAGCAAAGAGCATGGATCACCACCTTTCTGTTTTAAAAATTAGCCATTATTAGAATCAGAGGATACCCATTAAGTATTACATATATTTTTCTTTAGGCAAAGAGACGCCAACGCAGTGAATGAATCACGATGGCAAAGAATCAAGGCTACTTTTTATGAATGATTAAGCCAATCACGATTCATTCTTTTATTGGCGTTGTTGCCTCATCTGTTGTTTGTAAAGTCAGGTAATTTTTTAAAACATAAATTTATTGCACTTTTTGTTAATGCTATTGTTAATAAAAATTGCGATACACGAAATTTTGTTGCTATAACGTGATGATGTCATAAGTTGGAGAATTTTTAGTAAAAAGTAAAAGAAGAAACAAATTTCACAGTTCACTTACTGTAGCCAATAGGATAGATCATCACGTTTATGTTTTAAAAATTAGCCAGAATCAGAGGATACGCGTTCAATATTATATATTTTTTTCTCTGGGCAAAGAAATGCTAACGCAGTGAATGAATCACGATGGCTGAATTAGAATGATAGATCATGGAGCTGCTCCATGTGATAGATGAATCAATTTAAAAGTTCTTGATTTATAAGAATCAATACCACTCTCAATGAATCATTAAGTAATTCATTTTTCATTCTTTATTGGCGTCGTTGTTCCGTTGTTTGTAATATCAGGTAACTTTTAAAAGATAAATTTATTGTATTCAACTTCTTGTTCATGCTAAGATAGGGTAATTTCTTACGTTTTTCTTCACCTCAATACTTTACAATTTGCTATTTCATAATGATGGCACAAATTTAATGTGACGCAATTTTCATTTTTGCTGATCTGTCACAGAGTCATTATTAACAGATTTTCTTTATAACAGATAATTTCGCTTATTATTATTTATTTTTAAATAATTTAGTTTAATGTTATTCAAATTTCAATTTAGATACAGGAAATTGGTTTGAATATTTTTTTACGTTTATTTTTAAAGCATTTTGTTGCTTATTAACTGAGTTTGATTGTATTGTGTTCAACTGAAACTAAATGTTTTTTTTTTTCTTTTAAGTTGAGCGCATAATGCAGTAACTTTGTATGGTTTACTGAAATTTACATATACGAACACATACACTTTTAATTGGACTCATGACTCACTTGAAAACATCCTCTCCGTAATATTAATCCAATGGTGGCCAGAAATATGCAAAATTCTAAAATCTGCACAATCTTTGGTCCCAAGCTGTGTGGATTTGAGGGAGTCTACTCATGGCCATAACTATAAACTTGGGGGCCCCGGGGCAAACCAGTGAGGCCCTTTCCGCAGGGGCAAATTAAAACTTTCTCCCGGGCACAGTTTTTTTTCCGCACGCCACTATTTAAATGTACACAGTATGATTAGCCTAAAAAGATGAAATATGGATTTTGATTTCTCTTTTCGATTTTATGTGTTTATTAATAGATAAAGAAGAAAGATTTTCTAGAATTTTTTAGATGCCTTTTATATTATTCAACCGATCAGAAGCCTATATTATCTTCCTTATACTAGCTTCGGTGGGATCGGCAAACATGCTGGCACGACATGACACATTCGGCTCAACATTCTGCTGTCTGTCTAGAGCTGCTTTTGCATGCGAAATGTATGGAGTATATCATCGGACATGCAGAAACATTTACTCTAACACTTTGATTTTATTATTATTATTTTTTAGCTAGATGCTGGGCATTTTATAGGAAGTTAGACGAGAAACTAAAATCAATAGTTTTTTTTAACCACCAGTTTGGGGCCCCTCAAGCTTGGGGGCCCCAGGGCAGTGCCTCGTCTGCCCCGGTGGTAGTTACGGCCCTGAGTCTACTGTACTGAAATTTAAGCGAGAACTTCTAAAGTAACCTGCCTGTTGGTTTAACATTATGGAGTAGGTATATTAATATGTATGTAGAGTCCCCGGTTACCAGTTAGGATTACAAAATATCATTTTGTGTTTAATAAAATTTCACATTAACAAGATTCGACTGTATTTGTTCAGAAAAAAAACAGAATTCACGATCATTATTTATTTTTTTAAAAAGAATTATCAAATAAAATGCACATTTTTTTCTATAAAAAAGTCACCAAAAAAGACCATTTTGTAAATAAAATGAGTACTACTATGTTATCTGTCAATCAAAGAACTGTAGCCAAAATATAAGATTAAATGCCAATAATGGATGAGTGTGAATGTCACATCTAACAGCATTAAATATGATAAAAGTGTTTAAAATGCCATTAAACGATTTTTATTTGTATTTTTATTAATATTTACTAATTTATTTGTTTTTTCGTTATTTAAAAGAAAAATTACATCAATATGTTTAATTTGACTATTAGTTTGACGATTTGTACAAATTGGCAAAATTGGTCGACGGGATAACCAATTAATACCATAAAATGTTATGATTTTGGTTTTAAATATCTTGCCACAATGACCCCCTTGATGACTTTATATCATGCACTATGCATGGATAAAACACATGTATAAAAGGTCATTTATAGAATACAAAGGGATGACCATTTTGATACCATTTTTATTATTTTTCTTTTAAATCTTGGAAAATACATTAAAAAATGCAGTTTTAGTCTCCACTGGAGAGAGCGATGTCACATGATGAAAGCAGTTTTGATGTCACTGCACATTATAAACAAACCTTTTGCTGTACTTTTCTATGAGCATAGTTTACGTTGCGCTGAATTAATATTTTTTCTTTTTTTAAAAGTGATAGTACAACAAACTAAAGGCATTGTAAATTGTTGGAATAAATAATATTGTGAATTCAAGTGAGTTTTTTTCCCTCTTGTTCTAAGGATTATCATTTCATGATCTTGATCAATGTAGAAATAAAATATCAGAACAGCTTTGAAATTCACCCCCAATCCGTCATTTTGTTGTTTTTTCTTGCCGTGAAAATCCTTTTTTTGCCAAGTGGCAATTGTCACCAAGTTGTCATTCATAGCCATTTCAGGCCAGAAGGAGGAGTGGAGTTATAATGAGCAAACGATGCAAAACTTTTAAATAATGAAGTAAAGCAAAAACTCGTTTAAATATATAAATAACTGACAATAAAAATCACAATAAAGCACTTTTAAATGTTATATTCACTGGAGTTGGGAGTTGTAATAAGCAAATGGTAAAAAACTTTTAAACAATAAAGTAAGCCAAAAACTAGTTTTTAAATATATAAATAACTGACAATAAAAATCACAATAAAACATTTTTAAAGCCTACATCCAAAAACTAAACACCTAAAAATCTTATTAAGAAACCTAAGACTACATTGACAGCCAAAATACATAAAAAACACATTAAAGAAATCTTTAATTGTACATTCAGAAAGGGGGAAAAAAAATCACAAAAATGCTTGTTTTCCACAAAAAATAAATTGACTTTTATCCAAAAAAAAAAAAAAATCAAATAAAGCTATTTAATTATTAAATATATTTAAAAAATTTGACCCTACATTGACAAAGCAAATACCTGAAATCCAAATTACAGTAATCTGAAACTCTGTACAGTAGACTCCCTCAAATCCGCACAGCTTGTGACCAGAGGTTGTGCAGATGTTAGAATTTTGCAGATTTCTGATTGTTGCTTTGTTTACATTTTTTAAACAGTAATTTGAGTGCAATTAATAGTGTATTCGGAACTATAATGAATGCTTACAATACAAAAAAATATTAAAATAAGTAATAAACTAAAATAAGAAAAAATTAGATAATTTTTTTAATGATTAAAGTAAGAAAAGATCAAGTTAATAATCAATAATATATGATTAAATATTCATTATAAAGATTAAATGTATTTTTAAAAAAATATTCAATAAAACTTATCTCATAAAGGTAGATTACTAATTGACATCAAAATCATAAAATAAGGAAGTTTTGTTTCATGTTTAGCCAGGCTTAATAAGAAAAAAAAATCTTCATTAATGCAGAAATATATTTGGTGAGAAGATTGTGATTACCAGTAATATCAGCAATACCTTCAAATTTTTCAAGAAAAAAAATATATATATATATATTCTTAATTCATGAAGAAAACATGAATGGAGTATTACTAAGAAAATTCGAAATAAAAAAACATATGGAATTGATACAAAACTAAAGAAATCAAATTTTGTACCAATATCTGAAACGAAAGTTTCATTGTTTGCATTCATAAAATATGTGGGGATTTTAAACAGATGTGGATTTCTGGTTTGCAGATTTGAGGGAGTTTAATGTATTCACTAATAGAAAAAAATTAAAACAACCTTTCATACATAGAAGTACAGTTGAACCTCGAAAATCCGGACCTCCAAATTCCGGAGATCTCTAAAATCCAGACATTTTTCCGATTTCAGTTTTATTAATTTTTAAAATAAGACATATTTGTAATTTTCATCAATTGCAGTTAAATTCTGATAGCTACTGTAAAATCCCGTTATTCCGCCCTTCCAGATCAAACTCCCCCTCCCCACTTTATAAAAGATTTGAAATTTTTAAAAAATCCCAAAAAAACGCCCTCCCTCTCAAAAAAAAAAAAAAATCGCCGAAAATGGATCGTTTGAGAACGGATGAATCATGATGAAATGAATGAATCGTGAATCTTTGATGAAATGTGCGTTTTTACAAGATTTTTCAAGTGATTTCATGCTTTTTTTTTTTTTTTTTACAAATTTCTCCTTTTTTATGCTTTATTTCGACATAATTTACCTATTTAAAAAAAAAAAAAAAAAAAAAAAAAACGCAATTTTTTTCAACAATTGCTTCAAGTATCAAAATTCATGTTTCATTCATTTTATCATGATTCATCCCTGCAAATTTTGGGAAACGGTCGCGGAAAAATCCTGTTTAAGCGCCCCCCTCTAATTATTATACGACTTACTACACCTTTCCCTCTTTCCATTTCTATCAACCACATGATTCTGACAAGGCCAAGGATAACCATTAGAACCTGTTGAATACACATATCTTCTTCACAATAAGGACAAACAATGTTTGCTTTAATAAACTAACCTCCCTCAAAAACATCTCTCAATCCCTAAACATCTACACCATATAAAACTACTGAGTCAGACTGCCATGTACTCAAAACCATAGACTTTTCATACTGCACTCATTCCTGATCTAAGCTTGAAACCCTCAGCATACAGCTTTACCCGCATAAATATTCCGGGAGAAAAAAAATCTAGGGTTACCAGAACATTAAAATTGGCGGGGTTGAATCAGCCCTAAGCATGGGCAACGATAATTGCCAAAAAGCATCACAGATGATCATGGGCGAATGCTATAGGATAGCCAAAATATCGATATAAGTTTATACTACAAATGTTTTATAGAAAAACATACTTTTCTTTTTCATATTAATAATGATGCACAACCTTTTTGCCAAAAAATTGTTTGCCGCCGGAATATTTTAAAAGTGGCGTTTATTTTATTGAATAACAAAGTTTCTGTTATTATTATAAAGAAAATTATTCTGCACCAAAATAGTGATATCTTTGTGGCCCGCAGGCCACAGTTTGTGCGTTACTAATATTAATATTCCACAATAGACTAATTTTAAAAAAGCCTATAGAAATTACAATAATTCACCAACCACATTAAAATTTATTATTTTTTTTTTGATATTTTAAAATTTTTCTTGATTTTTATAAGGTAAGATAAAAAAATTACTAGTTTCAAAACAATTTCTTAATTGTATCACATTCAGCTTGATTTTATTGTATTTGAACTATTTCTGTTTTTCCTAATGGGTTCATTAGATAAATATAGCAGGCATTGTCTTCAGCAAGGAAAATCTCTCTAAACTCTGAGATTAAAAACCTAAATTTTTAGTTCTATTTTTTTATATAGTCCAAATTCTGTAATCTGCACACGCTGTGGCCGAAGGTTGTGTGGATTATGGAATATTGTGGATTGTACATCATTTTATTATTCCTAGACAGCATTTTAATTCTTTAATCAGTATAATATGAAGAGATAATTATAAAATCTGATAATTTAATATGCTATCTGAAAAAATGTCTTTTTAAAGATATTTTATTAAAAAAATTATATATAACTGCATTTAAATAAAAATAATTGCATATATTTCATAATTCTGTAATCCATTTTTTACTATTAATAAAATAAAAGAGTTATCATAACAAAAAAGGAATGTTTTATTATAATTTTTTTTTTAATTTTTTATCATTATTTGTTTTAAAAAATCATTTTTGGATCACGAATTTGTAAATTTTCTTAACTGTTTATTTCATTGTTTACAATCACAAAGTAACGTGAATTATAAAAAATTGCAGATTATGGGTGCGTGGATTATTAATCTTTGACTGTATACATTTAACTTGTAATTGTGTAAAGATAAAACTATTTTTGTTTAATGTGCAGAAGTCCAATTTTTTTTTTTTTTTTTTTTTTTTTTTTTTTTTAATACATGAGAAAGTGATATTTTCCAATTTCTACAGAAAAATCTGATAAAAAATTTTTCTTCTGCCACTTCAAAATTTCCAGTAACTTTACTTAGATTGATTGGGATTGTCATCAGTTGAGAAATGGTAATTAATAGCAGTAAAAAATTGTAAATATCATTTATAAATTTCAGATTCAACATTTCTGTACTTAGGTGATTGCATTGTATATGATATATTAATACAGTCGACTACCTCAAATCCGCACAGCTTGGGACCAAAGGTTGTGTGGATTTCAGAATTTTGCAGATTTCTGGTCATTGTTTTGTTTGCATTTTTTAAACAGTAATTTGAATGTAATAATTACAATATGGAAGCATTTATCTGGAAACTATTTAGTATTCAGAATGATATTTCTAATAGACTGATGTTAGAATCATTGTAGAAAAAAGGGCCATTAACATTCAGTTCGACATATACATATCTTGAAACATATAGTTTGATAACAGCATTTAGTTTTTGAAATGGAAGCATATACGGTCATATTTTAGATGTTTTCATTTTTATGCAGCGGAAACAGAAGAATTTTTGTTCTCAAGAGATTCCCTTCTTTCAAACTCTAACATTTGATCTTACATGCATCTGATTCTTATCTAATAATTCATTTAAAATTAAAAGTAATTACCACAACCACCTATATTCCTTAAAACTTATCAAATGGATGCTGATTCAATGCCCATCCAGTTAATTGGAAAACTAGTTATCCAGAATACATCTGACCCCAACCATTCTGAATAAATAGTGCTGTACTGTAATGGAGTTGAGGATGTAATGAAAGCTTACAGTATAATAATATATTAAAATAGGTAATAAAAACTTACATAATTTTTAAGATGTTTAAAATATTAAAAGCAAAGATCAAGCTAATAATTGATAATGTATGATTAAACATTTATTATAAAGATGAACTGCATTTTTCCGAAATCATTCAATGAAACTTGCCTCATAAAGGCACATTACTAATTTATCTAAAAATCATAAAACAAGGAAGTTCTATTTCAGATTTAGCCAGACTTAATAACCCAAAAGAGCTTCATTAGGTATTTGGTTCATATTTGGTAAAGAGATTGTGACTTTTTTTCCAATAATATCAGCAATATCTTTAATTTTTTCAAAAACAAATTTATCCTTCCTTCATGAATTCAATAATATAAAAAAAATTACAAATTAAAATAGGTTTGGAATTGATATGAAAATTAAAAAGTCAAACTTTATATTTCTATCTGAACAGAATGTATCATTGTTTACATCCGTAAAATATGTACAGAGAGTTGCTGATTTTAGAGTTGCAGATTTGAGGGAGTCAACTGTATTGTAATGGAGATTGCAACTTAAAGAACTGCTATAGTATCAGTTCACAGCAGTGAGAAAGTTAAATGTATCACTGTAAGAAAACCAATCTAACAAAATCAAAAACTTATGCTTGATGAATGGGAATTTATTGTTATGCATAAAATGCGTCAAAAGTATCATTAAAGTAAATGTATTAGTCTCGCGTTTAGTGAAAAAAGCTTGGTTTAACGCTCCCTCTCTTCAACCTGATCCTTTGGTCTAAATAGGTTTGTCAGAATAACCATTACTACTTCAGTTCTGTTGGAACCTTTCTCAATTCCTACGATTACAAGTTAAATTTATATAAAAAAATAATACCTAGTATTAACAATTTAGGTTATGAGTAAAATGCCTATGACAGGCATACACACAAAATGATCTTTTAATGATTCCGTTTTTATTTTTTAAGTACAGATAACAACAAAACACTTCATCTGACTGTTTTTTCTATTTACTAGCAAAAGCCATGCTTTGTTTGGATTCGCGAAGTATTATGCTATAGGATAAATATTTGAAAGTAATAATATATTTTTAAAATTACTTTTGCATCTTTATTAAGCAGAAATGTAATTTTATGTTTCGGCTCATTTTAATTTTAAAATGCATTTCAACCAAATAACTAAGAATATCTTCAGATTGTTTATTTACGATATAAGACTAGTATAAATAGAAATATTTTCGAAGTAGAATTATACAAAATATTAATTTTATTTGTTTACAATTCTTTTATTGCCACTTCACAAAAACACAATGTAACTCTTAAAATTCATAAATATCGTCTGCATAAATGATTTCACAAAATAAAAATTAATTGCATATTTGAATTCCTAACACAGAAAAATACTTTCATAATTGAAAGTTAATAAGAGAATTTTCACAAATTTTAATTCATTAAAAATATGCTATAATTTTTCTAAAAAAAGTATTTTATAAATTTTATAAAAGAAATCATGAAACTATACATAGTTAAAAGGAATGAGCATAGTTTGAAAATCTGAAAGCAGTTTGAGATATTTTGTCAGAATAATGAAAATATATTTTATTTAATAATGATTCTAACTATAATTACTGACCCCATGATTTAAGTTTTTTTTTCTGAAAACGTATGTGTTTCACTTTTTATTTGAAAAAATGTGTTCGTAATGGAAAAACATGTAAAATAAATTAATTAAAATAATAATTTTTTTAAAGAATTTCTGTAAAAAAATAATATTCTGCAAATCTACAGATTATAATTTATATTTGTGTTTAATTTCAAGTCAAAATACTGTATAGTTTTTTTGTAAAGTGTACGACAAAATGTCATTTGAGTGGCCTAGTAGAGGATTCGCTTCGCTCATCCTAATAACTCTGGTTCTATAGTTATTCCCCATTTGTTGGTATAACTTAGTATAGAAATGCTTATTAAATTCAGACAAATAAATATACAATATACTCCCTTAAATCCACAAACCTAAAATCCGCACATAATTTACGGATGTAAACAATGAAACATTCATGTCAGATATAGGGACAAAATTTGACTTTTTTAGATTAATGTCAATTCTATATATATTTTAATTTGTAATTTTTGTTAATATCTCTAAACTCACATTTTTTATGAAGGAAGAATAGATATTTTTTCTGAAAAATTAAAATATTGTAGATAGCATTGGTAATCATAATCTTCTTTCGAAATATATTTATGTATTAATCAATCATTTTTGATAATTAAGTCTGGCTAAATTTGAAATAAAACTTCCGTATTTTATAATTTTGATGTAAATTATTAATGTACCTTTATGGGACAACCATAATTTAAGAAAAATACGTTTCATCTTTATAATGAATATTTAATCATATATTATTGATTATTAACTTGATCTTCGCTTTTTATATTTTAATCATTCTAAAGTTATCTAAATTTTTATTATTTTGGTTTTATTACTTATTTTAATATTTTATCATATTGTAAGCATTCAAAATAATTTCGATTGCATTATTAATTACATTCAAATTATTGATTAAAAACTATAAACAAAGCAATGATCAGACATCTGCAAAATTCTAAAATCCGCAGAACATCTGGTTCCAAGCTGTGCGGATTTGAGGGAGTCTACTGTACTATATGCTTATACATATTTTTATTAGCTATTTTATATCTTTCATACTTCATATATTCATTATGCATGCGAAAGTAAAAGAAAATTATATTACAAATATTTAAATATATTTATAATATTACATCTAATAGAAAATACATCTGAAAAAACGAATTGCAAATTAAAATTATTAAAGGAATTGATATGAAATTAAGAGAGTCTAATTTTGTACATACATCTGGTCTAAAAATTTTATTGTTTATATCCTTAAACTTTGCGCAGATTTTAAGGTTACAGATTTAAAGGGAGTCTGATGTATACTAAAACCAAGCAAAATAAAATCACAAAGGATTTGAAATATTCCGGTTTAGACAGGTTTTGTGCTATCTTGTGTAATTGTATGGTATTCTTTTAGACGGGACAATGGAATATTTCTATTTATGGCTTCATTCCATTATAGGCAGATTAATTTTTTTCAAATTTTGCCTCATTGATATAAATATACTTTTTATGGTACATGTTGGGAAGAGTGAGCCATATTGGACCTAAGTACACAGATGACCAGCCCTTATATATTATTTATTTTTAAAATTTTAAGAATTTTATTTGAGAGTAATTGATTAAAGCACTGAATTGATTATTTTTAGCCTTTAAAACACATCGTTGCCTCAGAATGATTCATTTGATCCTAATTGGTTGTTATGAGCTTCTAAAAATAAAAATTTTCATCATTGTACTTTTCTTTATTAATTAATGTTATAGATAAGTAAGTGAAAACAGCTTTTTTTCATAAATGTAAGATCCTTGTTATTATTTAATATTAAAGTTAATATGCTAAAAAGAAAACTTTAAGTAATAATTTTGTGAAAATGTATAGAACTTCAACATGGGGCACGATAGACCATAAACTATTCTGTTAATGTAATGCTCAATTATCAAAATATTTAATAATTGCCTATTCTCTACAAATAAATACTGTTTTAGAGTAATTATTTAATTGTAAAATAAAGTAAGCAAAATAAAATATGTGTGTATCATAGTAAGAAATATTTTTATTTGTATTTAATGCTTAAAAAAATCCCAAGTATTTTATTAACTGTAACCAGTTATTACTAAAACGTAAAATCAACCTGATATCCAAAATTATTTCAAGAAAATTTGATGCTCATTAGTATTTTGGAGTTCTATTTTCAAGTTTTCATGAAGATAACTTTATTTCAAGTAATAACTTCCCATTATTTTTAATTGTTCCTGTATCAATCTGTTGTTATTTAAAAAATATATTTTTTTGATAATTTTTCTGTTTTTTTTTTTTTTCGTAAATGTTTTGTTTCAAGATATTACTTGAAAATTTTTCATTATTATGTTATTTTGGAGGTATAGGGGGAAATAAAGAGGACTTAAATTAATAAAAAGTAAATTTATATTGTAATTCAAATAATGCTTATTAGAGGACCATGTACCCCGGTGGGTGGATCAGTGTATCCCCCTGCTGGGGTATACTTTAAGAACGTATGCAAATAATTTTTTTAAAAAAAAGGTATTTGAAACTATGTACTGAAAAAATTCTGAATCATATATAATTACTTAAGAAATGCAGTTTTAGGCAAATTGGACTTTCTATTAGAGAGAAAAAAATGTAAACTGCAAAAGAAACCCACCTTGTACCAGTTCCAGTTCCAATCTCTTTTATTATAAAACCTGTCAAAATGGAGATTATCTTTAACAGAAGCCTGCCTTAAACAGAAGCATTGCATGGTCCTGATATGGATTGCCATGCAGTTAAATTTGCTGAAAACCTTGCTGTAAGTGATTTTTCACTTATCACTTTGATCACTTATTAACATTTCCATCGTAGAAAGTTTTAATTGGTACTTATAGTCTAGAAGCCGATCGCACAAAATCCTATGTCATTGAGCACCAAGAAAAATTCCTTTATTTTATGGCAGAGTAGTCATAGGGGAATCTAATGATCCATGTCTGGCTGAAGGGAAGTGGTACATACGCCAAAAAGGAATACCACTAGTTGTTGACTCGTAGATTTAGCATTATGTTTCCTGCACCCAATTTTCCATGTTTTCACACATTTAATTTTACGGCAAACATAATGTTAAACATACCAGTGAACCACTAGTGGTATCAATTTTTGACTTTATGCACCCCTTCGCATCCATCAGACATCGATGATTAGATTCCCCTATGACTACTCTTCCAAAAAATAAAGGAATTTTTCTTGTGCTCGATGGCTTAGGGTTTTATGCAGTCACTCTTGGACAGTTATAAACACAGTAAAATCTGTAAAAGCGGAATCTTTCTATAACATAATCCTGTCTAAAATGATATTTTTTTTCTCCAACTTCTTTCAATCGCAACTTGACAAGATTGACTGTGCTTAGCCAGGTCAAAAATTGATTTATTTTTAATACACTTATAAATATTTTTCTACTGAAAAATATAAAATTATGCTAAGTTTTATCAAAATCAGAAGTCTTTATAATTGATAGCATACATTTGTGAAGGCATTATGCCTCAAAAGAAACTATAAATATTCAGAAGACTAAAGTCATGGTTTGTATTTCTTTGTTGTTTATATACACCACTACATGCACCACGAATTTCAAAGGTTATATGAAAGTATAAGAAAATATCAACATCAAAATAGAATTTTTCATTACGTACTGCTATTTACTTTTGAAATGGAGTAGAACTAAATAGATTGGTACTACTTGGTCATACCGTCGACCCAAAAAATATCGCCAAACTATGGGATTAAATGCCAATAATGGATGATCGTGAATGTCGCATTCAATGACATTAAATACAATACACGTAAAATATATAATGTCATACAAAATGTCATTAGGTGATTTTTATTTCTATTTTTTATTTGTATTTTTATTAATATTTTTCTAAGCATTTCTTTTTTCGTTATTTAAAATAAAAAATTATTTTAATATATAATTTGGCTATGAGTTTGGCGATTTGTATAAATTTTTTGGAATTGGATAACCAAGTTTACCAACAGAATATGCATATTTAATAATTGAAATTATCTTATATAATACTTCAGAACACCCGGTAATAAGTAATCTATATTCTGATGATTTATCAAAAAAATGTAAAAAGGACAGATTTAAGTTTCTAGAATGAACCATGTTGAGAGTAAAGTTAGGAAGGATATAACATTGAAAACACTTTAATACATGTCAGTGCATAATAAAATCTCATTACGACCTTATTCATACTCACATCTCCTATCGTCTGTGAAGAATCTGTAAGCAATGTTAAGCTGGGCAATCACTAGTCACAATTGTGGTAATTTCAGATGACTGAGACATTTTTCTGCGAGAGTGATTTTTGCAACTCTAGAAAGGGCACTTTGAAATTCGGGAGATAGCTTTTATAGGCGATTAATGAGAACAAATTCCCAAATGTTCCTAAGAGACAATTTGATGCTTCGAAGGGGGCACCCCTTTAAATTTGACGCTAATCAGTGTAAAAACCGTTTCCGATGTTTTTTGTATCATTCTGAATTCGTACAAAAATTTAAAAAAAAATGTATAGTTACCTAACAGTATTAATGAACAAAAGCAAAATTACTATACTAAATAAATAAAAAATCTGCCCTTCAAAATCAATTTATGTATTTAAAAATGACTCCAGTGGAAAAATTGAATGTTAAAAATAACCATTATTATGCAAAATCCCAGGTTAACGTCAAAACCTTCCAATATCCCTCTGCTCTTTACCTAACTATCAAAGGGACTCGAAATAAAAGATGTCAAGCGAGAAAGAAACATTGATCTTCAGAAATATTCTTCAAATTTATCTAATGAGATCTCTCTACATCGAATTGCCAACCTTGACAAGGAATATGTTGGATTTAAAGGAATATATACGTCAAAGTTTTCTGTAGAAAGGAATTCTGCACTTTTGAAATTTCAACAAACCTTTAAATACCAGTTTCTTATTTCTCGCTCAATGATTGACGAAAACTTTTTTAGAGCTAAAAAGACATCATCAGCATGTTTTAGAACAGAATATAAATCATATTTCACTTTTCTTAAAGCATTTAAAAAATGGCAATAAAATTTCCCAAATAACCAGATCAAGAATAGAGTCGCTTTTATTAATTCCGGGTAGCACATTATGTTATAATATTACAGTAGACTTCCTCAAATCCGCACAGCTTGGGACCAGAGGTTTTACAGATTTCTGGTCATTGCTTTGTTTGCATTTTTTTAAACAGTCATTTGAATTTAATAACGATGCAATCGAAACTATAATGAATGCTTACAATAGTATAATAAAATATTTTAAAAAGTAATAAATTAAAATAAAGATTTAGATAATTTTTAACATGATAAAAATTTTTAAAAACGGAGGTCAAAAATTAATTATCAATAATGTATGATTAAATAGTCATTATAAAGATGAAATGTATTTTTCCTAAATTATTCAGTGCAACTTACCTCATAAAAGTACTTTACTAATTTAAATCAAAACCGTAAAATAAGGAAGTTTTATTTCACGTTTATCCAGGCTTAATTACAAAAAAAAAAAAAAAAAAAAAAAATTAATACATAAATATATTTGGTAAGAAGATTGTGAATATCTTGAATTTTTCAGAAATAAATTTATTCTTCCTTCGTGAAAAAACATGCATTCAGTAAAATTAAAAAAATTACAAATTAAAATAGGGTAACATCCCCAGTAATTGGCACTTTAAGAATTTGTCTTTAAACTTACTTCAATTTTCATTACAAAGAAGTAAGATATTTACTTGGAAATATTTTTAAATCAAAGAATGCATATCTGTGCATCTATTTTGCCAACTAAAAGCAAAAAATTTTGAAAAAATATTTTTATAAAAATATATTTATAAAAAGTTGCTGAAATCACCAGTAATTGGCACCTAGAGCACCAATGTATGACACCTTGTGAAACCAGTAATTGGCACAAGTTTATATTTTAAAAAAAACTTTACATTTTGCTTTGGGTTTAATCGCTTTAAATGAATTTACTGTAGATGAAGATGCCATATTTCAAGTTTTTGAGAATAAGAAATCAGCATATTAGTCTGAAATGTGAACACTTTAAAACAATACAATATACCTATATTAATACCCATTAATTGTCATGCTGTCCCCAGTAATTGTCATATGAAGCTTTAATGGATTCTAATTGAAATAACATTTCTAATTTTCAAATAAAAACAAATGATAAACAAAATTAGTCTATAACTTTAAAAGTACTTCCAAAATAAGTGATTTAATCTCAAATTCCTTGTAATTAGAATAGGTGCCAATTATTTGGAACTAGCAAAATTGAAGCACCATTAATTGGCATCTATCATTAATTCAGAAATCCAAATATATATGTCGAAAATACTTTTACACAATTAAAGTAACCCTTTGGAACTAAACAAAACCGTTGTCAATTAAAATTTAAAATACATTGTAAATCATATAATAATGAATTGAAAAACATGCCTTCCTTAAACCAAAGAAGAAGCATTTGCAACAAAAATGGCTAATTTCATACAAGCCTTAATTGTTTCTCTTTCCTAGGCACTATTGTCATCTAGTAGCATAAATCAAAGTTATAATCTTTAACGTAAATGAGCATATAACTGGTATATAGTCTTGCATTTTTAAAAGACTGGATATAAATCTTATTTTAGGACATGTTTGTACGATGTGCCAATCACTGGTGCATGCCAATTACTATGCCACCCTATATATAATATTGATATAAAGCAAAAAAAGTGTCAAATTTTGCATTTATATCTGAACTGAAATCTTCATTGTTTACATCTGTAAATTATGTGCAAATTTTAGAGAGTTGTGGATTAAAGGGTTGCACATATATGAGGGAGGCCACTGTATTTGATCTAAAATTATAAAATAAGCAAAAATAAAAGACTCGAACAGTGTTACATTTATTGCATTTGTATAAACTGGTCTTTTCCCGTTAACTGTCAGCAACAGATGTTCCATCCATAGTCCCATATTATCTTAGCAGGTATACTTATCCTTCGGGACCATCAAATGATTCCATTTACGGAATGATTCCATATTCTCCAAAAACCTGCCAAGAAGGAAACACAATTGTTAAATGTTCCATTTTAGATAGATTTCAAGTTTTAGGAACTATAAATATGTAATTTTGTTTTCTTGTAATCCTCACTTTACCTTTTAAGATATGTCACCTTCAGAGAATTCATTGCAATATATTTATACACTTCAGAGGTGCACTGCAGAGAGAATGTGTTACAATAGTTTCAGAGGATATAGTCAAAACGGAACATATTAATGTTGAAAATTTGCCTAAAACAAAAAGAAATTCATAGCCTTGGCAAAAAAAGTAACTTTGAAATATGCCGTTTAAGATTATACCATTCAACGCCTGTCTAAAAAGGAATTTTACATGGTTTCTTTGTGATTCCGACTCGGTAGTTTTGAGTGTTGTTAAACGCATAATTCAGAAAGATAGATATTCGTTTCAGGTGGATGAGTCCATGGCATATGCTTGTCGATATCACTGGTTACATTATTTAATTACATTGTAAATTGCATTAAACTACCGCCTTTGGCGACCAGTTTGCTCTCCCTTGAATGTACACTAACCATTAAATCATGTTGCTTTTATTCATAATTTATTTTCATTGTTCAATTTTTTGCCAAATTAGACGATTCTGCTTGAGAAATAGACACAGATGTCATATGCACCACATTGGCTTGATTGCAACAAAATGGCAATTATATGTGCCTTACATGTTAACCCGGCTATTGTCATTTATTTATAAGTAAATTGTTTGTTTACTTTTATTTTCTTTTTTTAATGGTATAAATTGTTTTATTCTATAATTATAAACTAATTTTTTTATTT
Organism: Maratus speculifer; assembly: GCA_964019185.1. NCBI lineage: Eukaryota > Metazoa > Arthropoda > Arachnida > Araneae > Salticidae > Maratus > Maratus speculifer. Next base: position 360,382,300 of record OZ025296.1, read on the forward strand.
AATATTTCCTTTTTAAAATAGTATAAATTAGTTAAAAAATATATATCTAACTGGTAATTGAAAACGAAGTTTTCTCCAAATTGGCGCCAGAAAAATAATGCGCTAATGTGGTGCATATATCACATCTGTGGTGATAAATCATGAACTCAGTATTTTTATTCAAGCCTAGTGCAGATCGCCAAATATTGTACCCTTGGCGCTTTTTCGTATTTCATTAATTATTTAAAATATAATGATGTAATCCTTTTACTCATTTCATTTGTAATACATAACTTTAATTTGAAACTGAAAATTTTGAAATTTATCACTTTTATTTATTCCTTTTTAAGTGAAAAAACGCAGAAAAAAAGATATTTTGATGCTCCATAATTGCAGCAAAAGAAACAAAACATCTATAAATTGCATAAATCTTACCAAAGGACTTTTGCATAGTAACCCGTAAGATGTGTTTCATTTGGCTCTTGCCATTAAACGACTAACAAATAATTCTGATTTTTGTGCCACATACGCTAGCATAATATATAGATGATACCGAATGTTTCAGCAATAAATATTAAAATTTAGACCAAAAACAAATTCTGAAATCCGGAGAAATTCTTACTAAACACATTTACATTCTAAAATTCTATCACCACAAAAATAATTGTCTCTCTATTCTTTGCAAAATGTACCTTCGTTCCTTTAGAATTTAGATAGAACTAGTGATAGAAGATCTTAACATAGAATTTTTCCCTTAACCTTCCTACTACTGCGACCGGATATATCCGTTCACTTGGCTGCAGGTTTCACTGCAGTTGAAGATTTATCTAAATTAATATAGTTCTACAAATATAATCCAGCTTAAAGAAATTAAGTTATGATTGATGCTTTGCATATACGTAACAAAAAAAATCATACCATGAGAAAGAATTCCTCTTTTATTAACATTTTAAAAATAATTGCAGAGAACCTTACAATTTTGCCCATTTTCTCGACGGTCAGGGGGTTAAGTTTCCTTTGTATTTTATTTATAATAAGTTATTTATTTTTAAAATATTGCTATTTATTTTATTTACAATTTAATCTTCATACTGTTAGGAAAGGCATCCTTATTCACCTGACTTCAGATAATTGGGAGTCTACTGCAGTTTTTAATACAAAGGTAAGAATTTCATTACAGTGTATTTTCTACATTGATTTTAAATTTTCGTGATAAGTTTATTTCTTTATTTTTTAATGAAACGTAAATATTGATATTAATTTTATTTTATTGCAGATGCATAAGACTATTAATCTAACACATGACATCATTCAAAATATCTTCAATGTGTAAAACAAGTGCAGCAAAATATTTCTTATCAGAACTTTTTCCAAAAGCAGATTCTAACTCAGAGCCAGAAAAACCTTTTATTTGTGAGCTATGCAAGAATTTCTGCCAAAACAGTCTTTTTTGTGTGAGGTATGCAACAAAGAATTCTCTCACAAGGGCCATTTAAGCAGCCATCTGTTAACTCATAGTGGTGAGAAACCGTTTGTGTGTGATATATGCAAAAAGAAATTCTCTCAAAAGAACAATTTAAGCAGACATTTGTTAAGTCATACTGGGGAGAAACCTTTTAAATGTGAGATATGCAACAAGAAATTCTCTGAAAAGGGCAATTTAAGCAAACATTTCTTAACTCATACTGGTGAGAAACCGTTTGTGTGTGACATATGCAACAAGAAATTCTCCCGAAATGGAGCTTTAAGATAGCATCAGTTAACTCATACTGGTGGGAAACCGTTTATATGTGAGGTATGCAGCAAGAAATTCTTTCAAAAAGGCAGTTTAAGCAAACATCTGTTAATTCACACTGGTGAGAAACCTTTTGAATGTGAGGTATGCAACAAGAAATTCCCTCTAAAAGGCCATTTAAGCAGCCATCTGTTAATTCATACTGGTGAGAAACCTTTTGAATGTGAGGTATGCAACAAGAAATTCCCTCGAAAAGGCCATTTAAGCAGCCATCTGTTAATTCATACTGGTGAGAAACCTTTTGAATGTGAGGTATGCAACAAGAAATTCTCTCATAAGAACAGTTTAAGCAGCCATGTGTTAACTCATACTGGTGAGAAACCGTTTGTGTGTGATATATGCAACAAGAAATTCTCTCGAAAGGGAGATTTAAGCAGGCATCTGTTTATTCATACTGGTGAGAAACCATTTGTATGTGAGATATGCAGCAAGAAATTCTCTCGAAAGAGTGATTTAACTAGGCATATCTTAATTCACACTTCTGAAAAACCTGGTATGCGAGGTACGAAACAATAAATTCTCTCAAATGTGTGATTTAATCAAGCATCTGTCAATTCATAATGGTGAGAAACCTTTTGTGCTCTGATATGCAACTAGAAATTTTCTCAGAAATATGCTTTAATTTATGTTGAAGAGAAACATTTTGTGTTATAGATATGTGTTAAAAGATTTTTTCAAAAGATTTGTGGAATTAAACATCTGTTAATGTCATACTATCGAGAAATATTTTATGAAAGATAAACTTATGAAATAAATTCCAAAAATGCTATTTGTGCTATATTTTGCACCTAAAATTTGTTAATTGCTCTTAACTAATCGTAGCATATTCTAGAAGTAAAGAAATGTTTCTTTTCGTTTGTTACAGTGCAGAAAAAAGAGCAGCGAATAACAAAAATTTGACTATTGAAACCATTAAGTTAGCAGACCAGGAGCTATAACCATGAGCCTTGGGAAAAAGCATTTTATTTTTATGATGCTTTATATTACCTGAAAATATTACAAATCTCTATTTTTTACACTTATGAGCCTGTAAAATTTTACAGAGATTGATAGTACTTAAGTGAAAAAAAAATCTTTGTTAAACCTGATTTCTCACAATAAAATCCTTTGATGGTAAAATTGATTTTCTTATCAATATTTAAGCTGAAAATATTTGTTTTGAAAAGAGTATGTCCCCTTGATTTACCGATAATATAAAAAAATAGTGTATTAATGCGTCGGATACACAGGTTTTTATTTTGAAATGTAGCAACAGTCTGACGATATTTGAAATATAAGTTAAGATTGGTAAAAGTGTTTTAAAACTATGCTTTTCTCATCAGGCTTATATTAAAAGAAAGAATTCTATGGACTGATTATTTCCAACTGAGCGAAAAATTGCTCAGGCCGGGAATGGAACCCAGATACTTCACTTACAAGGCCAATGCTTTACCTGTTAGCTAACTGGGCGATAGCCGGCTGGGATTTTTCCCTCAGATAATCTTAATTTTCATAACATCTGGTCTGTCACTTAGACAGCTAGACAGACTAAACCGCTGATAATGGAATTCCATATAACGGATGGGTACCCAGATATAGTATTATTTTAACACAATCAAACTGATTGGTAAATTTATCATACGAATTGATTATTTCCAATTGAGTGAAAGTATTCTAATTTAATTATCATGTCATTTTTGATACCTGTTGTAATCTTTTAAGTTTCTTAATTTTAAAATCGCCTTTTCTGATTGTTTATTCGTAGGGGAATAACTGGCTGGTGTGAGTTTTAAATGTCAATAAATATTGGGAAAAAAGAATGAAATATTTGCTTACCACAGCCAATTCTGTCTCTAAAATTTTCTACTGTACTGAAAAAAAAATTATGACTTTGATATAGCTCATGCCTATCTGACTGTGACTTAACTCTTTGGAATTACACAGATTACCATGTAATGGATGTGAGATACTGAGGTTTACTATGCCACATTTGTTATTGAAAATGAATTACGTTAGAGTCAATCAGAGTAACTTTGCTCCACTTTTACGAAACTTTGATCCATTCTGCCGTAGTGGAACTATCATGAATTCTTTCCACTGAGCCACCAAACACACACTATTACATCTGTCTACAGGGTGATTATAATTAAAGTCCGAGTTTCAAAACGCTCTAAAAAGCGAACCACTCGTTAGAATGGCGTCAAAATTTAACAGCGTATTATTGAAGAAGAGGGAAAGAACATGAACCAAAAAAGTTCAAAATTTTAGCGACAGATGGCGCTGTAAGCGTCAGAATTTCGACTACAAAGGACAAATCGTAAAACAACGGCTTAGACGTAAGTTACACGATATAAACGAACTGTATTGTTCAGTGTGCATGACTGTACGCGTGTGATATTGTTAGTTACGTAAGCCCGTCCACCACGGCAAGGTCATACCACATCGGATGGGAAAAATCGGTTTTTAATTGTCCTGTGGCTAAAAACCGCATAAAAAGCATCCCTCCAATCGGTTTATAACTGTCCTGAGGCCAAAAACCGCATAAAAAGCATCCATCTAGCCGGTTTTTAATTGTCCTGACGCCAAAAACCCCATAAAAAGCATCCCTCCAATCGATTTTTAATTGTCCTGAGGCCAAAAACCCTATAAAAAGCATCCATCTAACCGGTTTTTAATTGTCCTGAGGCCAAAAACCGCATAAAAAGCATCCATCCAATCGTTTTTTAAGTTTGGCGAGACGCGTATTTTTTTTTCCCAACTGGGTTTTGCCACCCAAACTGAATCTCACAATCTGTTTGGTCAGGTCCTACGGCATGAATTCAACGCTTCTTGGCGGCAATCGAGCTTGGCGAAAAACACTTTTTTGTTTTAATTGTCTGTTTCTTAAGGGTTTTTTTTTCTCACGAATTTTATGTTGTCATATGAAATTAATGAAAAACGGCCCTTATCAGAGCCAATTTCTGAAAATAATCTTTCAGAAGTCTCGGTAAATTATGTTTATTTTTTTAAATTGAAATAATACGGTTGTTCTCAAATACCTTTTTAAATTTAATTTTATTTGGAAGCACATGAAATTGGCTAATTTTTTTATTAATAAACAATGTAATTGAATGGTTTTATTTTCTTTTTTGGTAAAAGCAGATTTTTTAGAAAATGCTGTCAAAGTTGGCGTTCGATTTTTCCCCCCTTTTAAATATTAAAGTTTATTTCTGTGAGATTTCTTTAACAATCGCAATGATCATAAATATTATATAATATTGAATATAAATAGCGTAATATACAATTAAAAATTATACTAAAAAGAACAATCGGTTAAGTGCACGTTTTACTCGCACAGAGAGATTCCTTAATGCAAAATACAACCTTATATAATGTTTAAGGGTGTTCTCAAATCAAAAAGGGCAACTTCGTGACCTATGCTTCAGTTTATTTTTGTTCGGAAATACATGAAAATAGCAGGTGTTGTTATTTAGAAACTGTCTAATTGCACTCAATTTTCTGTTTTTTTTAAAAAATACAATAGATCTTTCATAACAAGTCTTCAAAATTGACGTTTTTGAGTACATTTCCCGACGAAAGAAGAAAAACCGGTCGAAAAGCAGGAGAAAAACGGGTGATCACGTGATCGAAATAGCTCAGAACTGGATAGGTAATTTAATTATTATAAAATTGGAAATTAAGTTCGATTCAAAATCGCTTCCATAGTCAGGCATTCCAATTTTATAACTTTCTGTTAAAAAATGAATTTGTAAATGTGCCAAATCGTTTTAGCCATGACATTTTATCAAGCGCGCTTCGTAAAAAGGTCTCAAACTTGCAGTATAGTCTTGGTACGTAACGCTATTTTCTAGATAGGTTTCTGATAGATAACATAGCTAATTATCGACAATTTTTTTTTCGAAAATTACTATCAGCAATCCGTGGATGAGATACTTTAAACAATATCTTCTCACAATATGCATTTTTTTTTCTATCAAGTAAGTTGAATTAATCCTCCTAATTTGTTTGTAAATATACTTGTGAATAGTTTAAAATATATAAATATGCGAATTAATCGCCTTCATAATCCGGGTAATTTCAAAAGTTTAACATTCAATAATTTCCGAGTAAAATAATTCTGATATCAGACCGAGACACGAGCGATCTTATAATGGTACCATTTTTTACTTTTTAAATAAACAACGTTTAAAAAAAACTTCCATTTTAATGTTTCAAAACGATTTTTTTATAAAAGTGAGTATTAGTTCCTTGTTTCAATCTAATAGAAACTGCGAAGCTTTTTTTTTTCACTTTTTTCTATCTTTACAATAAAAAAGATTTAGATTCGTGAAAATTTTCAAAATCTGGTTTTCGACGGATTTACAAGTTTTAGGGGTCAGGAAGCACATCCCGAAAAACATGTTTTTACAAAATGTCTGATTGTATGTCACAAATAATTATGGGCGCACTGTCTCAAGAATTAATGAACGAAATTTCACAAAACTCCAGATTGTGCGAAACCTTGAAATAAACTAGATCTGATTAGTTCTTGGTGTGTATCGCTCAAGAGGTGGCGCTGCTATGTTGCATTATTCACAATTTCCACAATAGCCATATCGCAAGATCTAGTGCATGGATTTTAACACAACTTTAGATTTAGTTCTTACTTACTATAATACGGGGCTGAATATGTTTTCGTGCAAATCTTTGAACACGTGACATTGCCATGATGCGTTGCTTGCGATTATTGCTATAGCTCTATCCCAAGAACTAATGCATAAAATTTTCTAAAACTTCAGATTCAGTTAGTCCCTGAAATAAGTTAACATTGTTTAGTTTTTGGTGTAAATCGAACTACAGAAGACTCTGCTGTGCTACATTTTTCAAGATTTCTCAATAAATATATCTATGAAATTAATGCATGGGTTTTCGTCAAAATTCAGATTCAGTTAGTACCTGGTAAAAAATTGATGCTGATTAGTTTTTGGTGTACATCACCCAACATATGGCGCTGTTATATAGATTTTCTTTAAGATTTTGCAATAGTTCTATCTGAAAAACTAATGCACGGATTTTCATCAAACTTCATATGCAGTAATAAATTGACGTAAGTTGTTGCTGACTAGACTTTGGATTAAACCACCGAACCGATGCTGATGCTATGCTGCATTTTGAGGAAGTATTAACATGCATAAGATAGAAGAAAGTTTTCGGATTGCCACATCTGACTAGTTTTTTTATAACTAGCTATATTGAGAGTTGTAATTTGAGTTTGTTAAAGTTTTTTTAGTACACTTAATGCAAGAATTTGCAATCATTCACGCATACGTTTCAAAGTTCAAACAGATTCTAATGAAATGAAAACATTAAACTAAGGAATAACTAGTCGGAATATGGCAATCCCAAAACTTTCCAAAAAAAAAATTACGGAAGCACCTTTTCAAAATGAACCTATATCCATATCCTAAAGTTGAAGCAAATCGGAAAATTTTGCGTAAAAAACCCATTAACCTAAATTAAGAGAGAGGGGGAATTACCCCCCCTTTCCCCTTATTTGAATTTATCCAATGAACACCCAATACTTACCACGGAAGCATTTCATCAGAAGGATCTTATATCTAAGATTTCAACGAAATCTGATAATTCTGTATGAAAAATCCATTTATATAAACTAAGGGGAATGGCAATAATCCTCGTTTACCTTCTTAATACTTATCCAATGAACACCCAATACTAATCACGGAAGTACCTCATGAGAATAATTCTATATCTAAAGTTTGATCGAAATCTGATAGTTCTGCATGAAAAACCCATTTACATTAGTTAAGGGAAGGTCCATTAGCCCCCGTTCCCCTTCTTAATACTTATTCAATGAACACCCAATACTAATCATGGAGGTACCTCATCAGAATGATCCTATACCTAAAATTTAAACGAAACCTGATAATTCTGCATGAAAAACCCATTTATATAAATTAAGGAAAGCCACTCCCTTTAAATCATAAAAATGGGTTTTATATAAATAGCCCCCGTTCCTCTTCCTATACTTATCAAATGAACGCTTAAAACTAATCAGGGAAGCGCCTTATTATAAGAAGCCTATATTCAAAATTTTAGGTAAATCGGATATTTTTATCGTGGATTATCGCGTTACGCATACACATTCATGCATATGTGGCGGACACATTAGCTCTCAAGTTTTGATAGGCTGTGAGCTAAAAAAATTAAGATGTACTGCTTACAAACTGAACTTTTTTGTGTGTAAAAAAGTTTTATCGGAAATTGCAAGGAGGAATTTTAGTGGTTGACTATTCTTTGTACAAATATTGACAATGCTTTTTAAATATAAATATTTCAAAATTACATTCGCATATGCTGAGATATGGGCAGGAGAAATTAAAATTTCAAGTGAAATTTAGACGACGGATTATTTACTTGTTATTTTAGAAAAATAAAAAACACAGCGTTAATTTTTTTGTATATAGTTGATTTCCACTTCTTCTAAATAGCACAGACAGTTCTCTCATCAAGTTCACGGATACACAATGGTAAACCTACGAGTCAATCTCTAACAGTGAGTTTTCAGGTGTTTTCCACCAAGATATGACTTGGCAGACCGATTACGTTTTAATATGCAAATTAAGATTTAACAAATCCCAGAATTTTATCCATAAACTCGATGAGGTGATTGTCTGTGCTGCGGCCTCCCGGTCTAAAAGATTTTATCTAAATTTAACGTTCTCTGAAATTTCTACTTCCACAAGTTTTAAATTTATAGTTATTTCTTTTTTAAGTCATCTCTCTTATTTGCTAATTTAAGTATTTTATTAATCTTCTACAATTCTTCAACTACTGACAATTGTATTTCCTTCTCTCAAAGCACATAATCCTTAGACCTTACAGAGTTTCATATTTATAAAAATTGTAAAATTTAAAATCATTAAAGAGGTAAAATTTATAATCTATTTTAGTAATTATAAATTCAATTAAATAAATTTGTAATTATATCAAATTATAACTGATAAATTAATAGAAAATTTAGAATTGAAACAAATATTGTAAATTTAAAGAATATGTTAAATTTAAAAAGCAAAAATTTATCAAATTTTTTTTAGATTTTTTTAAAACTTTTTAATAATATTGCTAATTTGTAGTTGCAGTAAATAAGCTTATCATTATCAGCAAATCGCTTCAAGCTCAGCAAATTCACTTCGCCACCATTTCTCCACCAACATATAATGTCTATGTCATATATGTATATATATTAAATAATGTACATAGCCTCCCTTGATTCTTTAAAAATTGGTAAAATGCTATCGAAACACAGATGAACCTGCCCCCCTCCCACGTTCTCCTGTTTTCTCAAATTTCTCATAAATTATTGAAAACTATCTTTTTTCATTAGAAATCTCTTTTGCCATTGACCTCTAATTTAAACAACAAAAGAAAAGTCTATCGAAATGCAGAATATTTTCTTCTTTCTCCGTCCATCTTACTTAAATTCTTTACTTCTTAATTTCGCCAAGCGCAATTCCTTCCCGCCAAGAAAAGCCTCTTTGATACGGAAAGTTCTGTCCAATCAGATTACAATATGGCAAAACCCGGTTGGAAAAAAAATATGCGTGTCGGACTTGGGGAGTCAAGAGTTGGCTTGTCGACTCTTCGAATCTTCGACTCCTTGAAAACCCCTCTTTCGACTCGGTATCAGATTTCAACTCTTCGAATCTGCGCTGGGTAACAAGCATCTGTTTCATTGATATTATATCGGAATTGGGGATTTTGACAAAGGACAAGGGAGGAAGTAGATTAGCTGTAAAAGGGGCGGGATAAATGAATAAGAGGGAGGGACAGGAGCAAGGTGGCGAGTACTAGGGATTTCATGAAAAATTAAATGAATTTAGGATATACTTGCGCTGGTCGCCGTATAGGGGAAAGATGATCATACAAAGCAGGTGTTATCTTTGTATTTTCTGACAAAAAAAAGATATAGGACTCGTTAGAGAAATATTTTTAATTGGTTTAATCTGACGCAGTTCAGGAAAAAAAACTTTAGACGAGACAAAAATAAAATTCTACTTTTATTGCAGATTGTTTAAAAAAGAGTAGTATTGAATTCAGACACATTTCTCCTGCAGGAATTTCTGTTGTTTCGGGAGGACATTATAGATTTCTCGGAAGCGGGGGAGAGGGGGGTGAAAACAAAAGATCTCAAATATTCCGGGGTGGGGGCTCTTTGCCACGGGGGAATGCGCCATCAACTCCTGTATTCACCAGTGTCATAAAATGCTATGAGTTTATTTTATGATCTTTTATCTTATGATATTTTATGATCTTTATATTTATTTTATTATATTAGATAGAAGTGAATATCCTTCATTTGATTGCGTCTTTCGCGCACCAGGATAACTCTTTGGAGGGGGCTAGGATTTTTCAGAGGTTTGCACTAACCCAGAACTTGGTTATTTTATAAATGCTTCTTTAAATTTCAAATGCTTTTCTTTTGAGGTTTCTAATGATGGAGAAATAATCGTCTACAATATTTATCATAAAATGCGTTTGCATTGGGAAAAATATACAGTCTATTCTTTCTCTAGACTATCTAATATTCTCTCTTTTTTTTCACCGTAAGCGTTAATGTACTTTTTTTTAAATTAATAAATCCGTGAATATAAAAATTCTAATATTTTGTATTTCAAAAGAAAATACATAACAGAGAAAAAAAATGTAAGACAAAATAAATATTTTCCAAAAATTCAAGTTTTTAAGTAGAAAATTTTAAATAACTATTTTTTTTCTCAGTGTCTGGGAGGGGCTTCAACCCCATCAGCTTCCCCACTTATTGCACCAGTGGATTGGGTATATATTATTTTAATTATTTTGTATAAATTATAAATGTTTCGCAAGTGATGTAAAAAATGGGTTGGAGAAGGTGGGGCAAATCTGGGTACCATAACTTTTGTTGTTCTCAAATGCAATCAAATGGGAAAATAAATTCTCAACAGCGGTTTTAATGTTAAAAGAAATTTCGGCTATAACAAAACATAATCTTTTCGATAAAAAGTATAATTGATTATATAAAAAATAGCTTTTTTTCAGAGATATGCATGAATCCAGTTTTACTGCACTGGTTGGGTAAAACTGGGTACCTATTTAAAACTCTAGGAAAACTCGTTTTAGTTTTTCAGGGATGAGATTTCCGCTTTTTTGCACACCAGTAGAATCTTAGAGAAAATGCTCTCTTAGTTAATCGGAACATTTTTGTGATTTAAGACAACAACATTTTCTGTAAGATTATACTGGTGTCCAAAAAAGCGGAAATCTCATGCCTAGTTTTTTTAAACAATTCTTGCTAAATACAATTAAAAAAATGTTACATTTAACAAAAAGAAATTGCACATGTGTTCTTCCTTGTGTTAAAAATAAATTTTTAGTCCAGGATTGGAAAGTAACCATTTTTTCGCCCGTGTTTGTTGTATAAGCTTAGAGCCATGAATGAAACTTAAATTAAAGGGTTAACAGCATTAAATTGCAATTTCAAATTCCATTCTAAAATATGAACGAACCTGAAAAAGTTATTCCATGAGTATAAGGCAAAATAGGGTATATACTCGGTTTTAACACATTTGTAAGTACCCGATTTTACCCCCAGCGTGATACAGATCTTAAACCAAGATGCCCTTACTTTTAATCCTATAGTAAAAAATCTGTAAATGTGTTAAAATATGAACAGGAAAACAAAGAATTAGATATAGTATATATCAATATTTAATAAGTTTCCAAACAGCTAATATATGTAGAAAACGTAGAGACAAACAAAATATTTTTTAAGAAAAATTCAAATGCAACCTTTCACAAAATATCAAAATCCGCACACAATACAATTTTGTTTATGTTGACTTTCGATAAACAATTCTTGGTGTTGGTCGAAAGATGAAAGTTCATATTCAGGAGATATCTGCGCTACCCGGTTTTACCCACCTACCCAGTTTTGTACTCTTCTCCCCTATAATTTACACATAATTTTTGAATGTTTAAGCAATCGATTTCTTTGATATTCCTTATTTGAAACCAAATACGGAGAATATTTTCAGAATTCTATCCCTGCCTCGGCACTTATTTATTTATTTATTTATTTTTTTTTATTAATGCAAGGAGACTTTTTTGTGAATCGGCAAGGAGGGATACATTATCATAGTACCGATCAGGGACTGGGACCCCCGGGAAGGAACCTTGTCTATAGCGAATTTGTTACTTTTCAATGCAATTCCGTTCTAGAAGATTTTACTTTATAGCATTTTTCAGATTTTTAAGCCTCTAGTACGCAGAACAGTGCATATGTTAGTACGTGAAATGTAGATCAACAATGTTAATGTTATCTTTGTAATTTATATACAAACTGAGATTTATTAAAAAATAGCTAACAAAGCATAGGACACTTCTTTAAAAAATGAAGATTATAAACATGAAATAGTTAAAATTTTAATTCCAGAAATAATAAGCTGAAATAATGACTTCCTCGTACGTGACAATCTTTAACCAAAACCACGTAAAAATTCTAGTTTTGTAGAAATTCTGTGATACCGATCGTAGAGGTTTACACGGGCCCGCCCCGGACCGACAGAATGAGGACGAAAATTCAAGCATCCCGGCAAAAAAAATTAAACGGACCTGGCCGATGAAAAAATAAAGCCTTATTGAACTTAGTTGCTCTCAAGATGTCTAGGGCAGACTCTATGTCTTGTAAAAATATTAATAGTCGTAATGAACTTCGGTTGACTTAATCTTTGGAAATATACATAAGGTGGCGCAATACACGTGATACGAGACATAGAATTGAGGCATCTTTACAACCAACCAACCAACCACCCAAGTGAGTCAAGAGTCGACGAGTCGACTCATCGATCAAGTAAATCGACTCAGAGTCGACTCCTCGAAAGGAGTCGAAATGCCCAATCCTAATAGACACTAAAACTCTAAAACTGTTATATTTCTTTTTGCTATTATTTACCTTCATTATTGTTTTATTTGCATTCATTTCATATGTTTTATTTTATTTTCTTAGATAGAAGTTTTCTTATTATATTTCTTTGTATCTCTATTTAAGAAAGTTCTCCGAAATTTATGTCAAGTATGTAAGTATATTCTTATGTTTTTTAAAGTGTTTAATTTAGATGCTGAACTAAATGTTCAGCCGGGGACAGTATGTTGTAAATGCCTCCGTGGTTTTACCAGCAAGCCAATTTTTGTTACTTGGTTGCTGTTGGCAACGAATCTTTTTGTTGTTACTTTTCAGACGATTTTTATTCTGAGTAGTAGAATGTTTTTGGAACCGACTCGTTCAGTAAAAATTGAAATCTCAATGAGAATAATAATTGATATACCCTTTTGTAAATAATAAATGTATATATCTTTTTTAATCTGAAGTTAATTTAAATGATTTAAGTAAGATTCACTGCGTTTTAGAATTTAATACTTACAAACTTATATTTTGATTTGAACTTTATTCGACAATGTAGACTGTATTCGTATGAATTTAGCCTGCAATATTAGATATAATGATGTTATGCATCAATTGCCTTTTTTATAATCGTCCCTAAAAAGGGACGCTAGGCGCTAATGGGTTAAGATTGATACTTGATAGCTATGGATTAACTCTTTGAGAGGCAAAGCATTTCTATTTTTAAAATGCTGAAAAGACTGAATGACACCAGAATTTTAAAAGCAAATTTATTTCAAAATAGATTAACCCTTTGAACTCTGGTGGGAATTTTTTTTCAAAATTCCAAATGTCACTTTGGCACCAGTATTTTTTAAAGAAAAAAACCGGTTAACAATATACATGAAAAAATGTATTAAACCTTTTTCAAGTGAATTTGGTTGAATTTTCTGGTGCCGTTGTGACTTTTCGGAATTAAAATTATGTGGCAGAAAATTCTACCATCAGAGCTCAAAGGGTTAAAGCCCCCCCCCACGTACTTGATAAAATTAAAATTTCCATTTTAAAATTTTGGTTCCAATGTGACATTTCACAAATAAGTGAAATATATTTTATCCCACCACCCTTCAAGGGGTTAAATGATACTATACACGCACGCACACACACATAAAAATAAATAAATCTAAGAAATTGGTCACAATATACCAAAATTTTAATTTTATTCATGTACTTGTTAAAATTAAAATTTCCATTTTAAAATTCTGGTGCCAATGTGACATTTCGCAATTAAAATTAAGTGAAATATATTTTATCCCACCGCCCTTCAAGGGGATATATGCTACTATAAATGTACGCTCACACACTTAAAAAACAAATCTAAGAAAGTGGTAACAATTTATTTAAATTTTCTACAAATTATGCTCACTAAAATGCGCCAATGACTGCGCCCCAGTAATGAAATTATATCTGCTTAGCAGATCATAAATTTAATTTTGAATTTTTGAAGTAAATCTAAATGTCACTGAAAAACAAGGTAATCCCAGCTAGCAATTGCAAACAAATACATTTTGTTGCAACAAAAACATTTTTACATTGTTTAATAGGATCATTGTTATTTATGTTGTATTAATGAAATTAATTTGATTTTGATTGTTGCGATTTCAGCAGAATTTCACATTTGGGTATTCGCATTGTTGTAACAATTTATTTTTCCATAAAGTACCAACAATGCCAGATAACTATATTTATATACACACCTTCATGCGTATTTAAAGCACCAATACCCATTTTTCTTCTTATTACTTAAAATAACTCTAAACAAAAATGCGATTCGGGTCACTATAAATAACAAAATCATCATAAAACATACAATAGGTATGAAATCTGTCATAATTCTGTTTATTTTATATAGTATTATTTTAACTGAGACAGGTGGTTTGAAAAGAAATTTAGAATCTTTAACAGAAAAGTCCGAAGATAAAAATAATAAGCCATTCAAGTTTTCAAAATATTTCAACAGTTTGGGTTCAAATAACGGAGTATATGGACAGAATCGAGCCGTTTCCGAAGATGCAAGGATATACGGACATCACAAGCGTTATCGTCACAGATATCGGTATTACAAAAGTCTCAATCCGTCATTTCAGTGTCGTTTTTTACCTGCAAGAAATGACCATGTTTTAAAACACAGGCGTAATATGCCTGATAGAAGAATTGATTAATACAATGCAGACGCGAATGGATTATCATTTAACCACCAAGATTTTTTTGTAAAATCTCAACCATCAATGCGTGACAAAAACAATATGTATGCTCGTATACCTGAAAAAGACACACGCGTTGCAAAAGCTATCAATAATGGAAGAATTTCAGATAAGACAAATATAGCTGGGTCAAATACACAAAATGATCAAATGAGATATTCAGATAAAACATACTCCTTATAGTTATTAGGATTGTTATTGATGTTCGTACCCACAGCGAGTATCATAGTCACCATTGTTGTATCAATAACTACCTTTTGCTGGAGTAAGTTCAAGCCACCAAATCGTAAAGAAGATACTGAACAAAATGATCCGGAGACTACTGTGGTAGAAACAGCTATTGTTAACAAGAGCCAACCTAAAATAAAACAATCTAAGGAATCCGTATCGTATCAAGATATAGTCAGAAACTTTGTTTCTAATGATATCGATGGTAAAGGTGATACTGTAGCTAAAGATATGAAGCTAGAACGGTGGATGATGCAGGGCCTCCCACCTAGGCCACTACTACGTTCGAAACATAACAACAATTATCTGGCCGATATGGAATCAGTAGCAGAAGAAAATTCAGAGATCGAATCTACCTTCGACGATCGTATCCAGCCTCTGATTTCGCCGGTCGAAAGTGAAGATCCGTTAGAGGAACTGATGGCACTCTCTGGAAGAAAGAAGAAGTGTGGAAGAGGAGGGGATGCCAGCAAAGCAAACATACACGAATCTCATCCTTTTCCTTTTCCAGACGTAGGAGTCACAATAGGAAGAGTTATAAATCCTAGATATCCACGACATACAGATAATAGACATGTCAATCCACGAAACTTATATTCTCTCATACATCAACCAGGCCGTTTTGGTAAACCTACGACTCAATCCATTGTAGAAATGATTCCTTTAGAATCTGCCAATAGGAAGATGTCGAATACACAGACTTCTTCTTGCATTTTTAAATTATCAAAGTGTACAACAAGTGTTCAAATTTAGCTTTCCCTAAAACAGTATTAAAGAGTTATTGTGCAACGTTGTTTTTGCTATTCATTCATCAATGTGCAGATGCATAGATGGCATTAAAGGAGCAAAGGGGGGGGGGATTATTATCCGCCTGCATTTCGAAATTCAATTAATTTTTTTCTTCGATTATGAAAAAATAGCCAGGTGTAAGAAGTCGTCTTACAAATGTACAAGAAGAAAGAAAGAAGTGTATAACTTATCTTAATATAGATTTCTCGGGGCTGCACTCTTCTTTATAAACTTTTTATTACTTGAAAAGAACGGCACTCACATATAGTAGACTAACACACACACATTACATACAAATAAAACTTTTTCCATAATTCTAGTGCACGCCATCATCACATGAACTACAGTTCATAACCAACTTTTTTAACATCACTAGGGGCATGTTCAGCGCAACTTACCAAAGTAACCAATGTTACCGACCGATTGTAGGGCAGTATGAAAGAGAATTGTAGCACCAATGAAAACTATCTTGTTGAATTGTAGCTGACGTCACACTTCGTCTTGATTTTCATTTCGTACTTGTCTACAATCGGTAAGTGACCGGTAAGTTGTGCTGAACACGACTTAAGAATAGAACATTTTTAATAGAACTAGTGTTGCCAGATTTTTTTAACACAACAAACTTTTATATAACACATGCATCCTTCCAATTATTACTTACGCTTGTCCGATTTGGGGTTTTACCTGTAAAACTCACATGACCAACCTCAGCCGCCTGCACAATAAAAACTTGAGAACTGTCCGTAACGGCTCCCGTTATCTTAGAAACTCTACTATCCCTGACTACGACGAATTCCCGAATTCCCTGACTACGACGCCTCTCATCCCCAAAATCGCAAACGCCCGAAATATTCCATGATTATGGACCAGGATTGAACTTGTGTTCACTTCCTCTTTTTTCTTATATTTAAAATTTAAAAAAAACTAGCCCTGAAGAGTGCTTTTTTTTTTGTTTTTCTTTGGCTTGTGCCTCCTACTTTGTGTAGATTACAGCCTTGCCCTGTCCCGTCTTTTTGTTTTGAACTTTTTGCGAATTTTTTACTATTTTTTTCTCTTCCCTCTAGCAGTTCTTGAACTAGTTACACTTATTTTATTAATTTTTCATTAAACTTAAATTTTAACCTTTTCTTATTTTAAATTTATTCTCCTCTTTAAATTTTTATTTATAATACAAGTAGGTTTTTTTTTTTACTACAGTTTAACTTTTCTTCCCCTATGGTTCCACATGTTGCAAAACTATTCACAGTATACTCCGGGAGTAAAGTTGACTGCAACTAGGCATCCCATTAAACGAAAGACAATCTGTTTGATCGACACTAAAGGCTAATGAATATTCATATGAATTGACTGCTGCAGAAAACAGCAGTCATTCATGATAGCAGATAAATAGCAGGTCACGCTTCCCAGATTTCATTCCCTTGAAAAATCTCATTCCTTAATGTTAAACCAATGGGCAGGTTATTTTCGAATGACTCATTTAAACTCTAATATTTTCAAACAATTTCATTTGCATAGGATGGCTGATCTCGATCTTTAGTATGACTATCTTTTACTTTTTCGATTTTCGTTATAGATCGAAAAAGTAAAAGATAGTCCTATGCAGTTTTTGCATACATATGTTTTCTGTCTTCGCATGTACACAACCTACATAATAAAATCAGTTCCAGCATAAAAAAAATTCATAGTTAGTGTTCCATGTAGGCAGACATACCGCAACACCTATAACTAAAATCAGTGTCCAGAAACTGAAGCGAAGTGAATTGCTTTTTCTATTTTTATTCTAAAATTGTGTTTGAGATGTATAGACGATAAAGCGGCAGAGAGCTGTTAGTGAATTATTCTATTTAATAAAGTGATTTTAAAGTGACCAGCGCCTGTGGAGTAATTGTGTAATGTGTGAAGTTAATACGATAATGATTCGCCTAACCGTGAGGTGAGGGTAATTTATTTATGTGAGTGACATAATAAATATCGCCGAATTCGAACTATATTGTGATATTATATTAAGACTTCTATGAAAGATGTGTTCTTCAACTTTCAACTTGAGATTCATCGAATAATATCCTGCTTAAATAAGAAGTGTATTGTATTAAAGAAGATGAATTAAGTGAAACATTGCTTCTACTTTGAGATTTTCGCAGCGATTTGAGGTAAGAGCAATTTTCTAGTTTGATTTTGATTAAATTTAGATTGATATTGATTTGATATTGATAATTTTAATAAAGACGGGCTTAAGCTCGTGACGGAGGAATTGGGATTAACTGCTTCTGAAAGTAGTAGAATTATTGATTTAAGGAATATTATAGATAAATGTAAGCATTACTCAAATGAACAGTTATTGAAAAGCGTCGTTAATTCGGTTGTTGAGGAATATAAATCGCGAAAGGAAGCTTTGAAAACAAAATTAGAATTAGAAAAAATTAAATTAGCGTACTTTGAAAAGGAGCTAGAATTAGTAAATATTCGTAAAGAACCATCCCGAAATTCTGAATTTGAAAAATTAAATTAGCTCAGTTGAGAAAGAATTATAAATAGCCAAAGAGCGTAAAACGTCTCGGGAAAATCTGACGTCCGTAACAGAAAAATCGGAAACGGAAATAGGGAACAATAACCTGGAAAGTTTTATTAAAAGTAACAAAACTTTAACTATTCCTTTATCGTCAAAAGCTGAGTCATTTAATCTTTCCTTTTAATCTATTGAAAAAGCGTTTCGAACTAAAAATGTACCTAAAGAATTTATGGCAGAAATTCTGTTAAATATTCTCGGGGAAAAAGCGAGTAATTTACTGATCTATTTATCAGAGGAAGAGCTGATTAGTTGTGATAAATTGAAAATTATAGTCTTAAGGGTATTTCAACCTACCGCACAAGAATGTTTAAAAAATTTCTGGGGTGCGCAAAAAATACCATTGCAAAGTTACGTTCAATTTGCAGCTAGGCTGAGTTAAAATTTTGAGTATTACTGTAATCTGCGTGAAGTAAATGATTTTAAATCATTATGCGACCTGATTGTTTCAGATAAAATTTTCAGTTCGTTAGATCGCGAATTAATGAGTCATATCGCAATTAAACAAGCAGAGTCATATTTTAAACCACAACAACTACGTTGAGAATACGATATTTTTTATCGTTTAAAAATAAATCTAAAGATGAATCAAATATGTATTCGAGAAATGCGATAAATGAAAATTAAACGTATAGCGACAAATAAATTTCAAAATTGGCCACAAAGGAGTGTTTCAAATATATTGTTTTCGGAAACAAAAAGTTTTAAATGTGTCTTGTGTAAATCTAATGAGTATTATGGTTTACATTCTTGTCCGCAATTCAGAAAACTGTCCATAAAAGATAGAATAGAAGTTGTGAAATTAAATAAAGCATGTTTCAAATGTTTAAATTATAATTGTTGAGCACAGAAATATAAATCTAAAAACTCTCCTAAATGTAAACTACCGCTTTCTGCCCTAAAACATTTTCCTAAAGAAGAAAAGGAATTAAATAATCAAAATAAAAATTTTGGCCATGTGTTTCAATCAGCTGCAAGAATAAGAAAATCACAACCCGAGGAAATCTTTTCCTAGCCTCCGAGTCAGACTGTCGCCTCTAGTTCTGTGAAAAATAAAACAAAATACATTTTATTAAATACGTTTTATTGAATCCTCATTAAAGATAAAATTTCGGAATAGCAGGAAGTTAGATGCTTACTAGATGTCGGTTCACAAGTCAGTTTGACTACTTCACAGTGTACTAATCGATTGCAGCTTAGAATTAATAAAACGAATACTTTAATTTCGTGTTTCGATGACACTTCTATGAGAATAAAATGCTGCGTAAATACAAAAATAGCGAACAGAGATAAAAGTTTTGAAAGAGAATTGACTATGCTAGTAGTAAAGAAAATTACAGATTTAATTCCGTAACAAGTGGTTAACATAAATGTTGAGGTACCAGATTTAACTATGTTAGAAGATTATAGATTTAATTTCCCTGGTAGAATTGACATGTTGTTGAGAGCAGAAATATTTTATGAGCTATTATGACCGGGGCAAATATATTCTCAGAGTTCAAATTTACTTTTGCAAAATACCGTATTTGGGCATGTGGCTAGTGGATGCATAGAGCGGGAAAGTGATGTAAGAGTTCTTTGTGGGCTAATTAGGGGGATGATTTAAACCAAACATTAAAAAAGTTTTGGGAAGTTGAAAACGTCGAAGTAGAGTTATAAAAAAGTAAAGAATTTGAGATATGTGAGCAGCATTTTGCGCGTACGCATTGGAGAAATGAGGAAGGGAGTTACGCGGTGAGAATGTCTTTAAAGGAAAATCCGTCGTGTTTAGGCCAATCTAGGGAGCTTGCTCTTAAAAAACTCAAATCGCTGTGGACTCGCTCATCAAAAGATAAGGAATACTTCAAATTTTATAAAGATTTTTTAAATGAATATGAAATGTTGGGACATATGAAACAGGTTAATGAAGTAAAGGAACCTGACGTTGTGTATTATGCTCAACATCATGGTATATTTAGACCAGAAAAGTCCACCACAAAACTGAGAGTTGCATTCATTTGTTCTGCCACAACAACAAATGGACAACAACTCATTGCAATATAATGGCGGTATTATTCAGAATGACTTATTTACAATTATAAATAGTTTTCGAGAGCATGTTTATGCACTGACTGCGGATGTCCAAATGATGTATCGAATGATAAACATTGATCCTAGTAAGCACCCATTAGAGAGAATTTTGTGGAACGATAATTTCCAGGAAGAGCTTAAAATTTTTGTACTACAGACAGTTACATACGGTATGGTTAGTGCGCCTTATCTAGCGATGAAAACTCTCAACCAACTATCGATTGATGAAGGAGATAACTATCCTATGGCAGCATCAGTTCTTCGTGAAAATATTTACATGGGTGATATTTTGTGCGGTGCACCTACGCATGAGAATGCCAAAGAGTTGCAGCGGCATCTCATAGCGATTATGCATAAAGCAGGTATGAGACTTCATAAATGGTGTACAAGTGATAAAAATCTTTCGCTGACATATGAAAAAGGATATAGCTTAGAAAATGAAATTGAAACTAAAACGTTAGGGGTTTCATGGAATCAAGGGATAATTGTTTCACATTTCGAGTTAAGGTGGAGTTGAGTAATTCCTACACCAAGCGAGAAGTATTGTCAACAATCCTGAGACTGTTTGATCCACTGGGACTTCTTGGTCCAGTTATATCTAAAGCCAAAATACTATTGCAGAAATTGTGGAGAATGAATATTGACTGGAATGACGAGCTTGCTGAATCAGAGTTTCACGAGTGGCATCAATTTTTTATGTCGTTTAAATGTGTAAATAATATAAAAATTTGTAGGCGTATTATAATTGAAAATCCAAAAATTATAGAAATATGCGGGTTTGCAGACGCCTCAGAACGTTGCTATGGGGCAGCAGTTTATTGCAAATCCAGTGATTCTTTAGGAAATATGATGGTGAATTTAATCGCTAGCAAGTCGCGTGTTATACCAATAAAGAATCTAACAATCCCAATACAGGAGCTATGTGCAGCAGTTTTGCTAACCAAACTGGTAAACAGAGTGTTATCATCCATGAAAGTAATAGTGACTAATATTTTCCTTTGTTCAGATTCAATGGATTCAAAAAGAACCTATCGACCTTAAGCAATTTGTTCAAAACCGAGTGGCTAACATTCAAGAAAACTAGTGCTGAACAATGGCATCATATTTGCTCAGAACAAAATCCTGCTGACAAACTTTCCCGTGGTATGGATCCTGACAAACTTATATATTGTGTCTTGTGATGGAAAGGACCTTCATTTCTTCAGAACAGCGATTATCCTCAACGATCAATAACCATACCAGAAACAAATGAGGAGTTCAGATAAGAGATCAAAATTAATGTTAAAACCTTAATGAATTTAATGTTGTAAACTGTAATATTACCGAGAATTGTTTTGTAAATAACTTGATTAATCTTAGTAATAACTATTTATCGATTGTGCGTATTCTTAGTTATATTTTCAGATTTGTGATGTGATGAATATAAGAAATCATCTGTACAGATGTAATGGACCATTGAGTACTTCAGAATTTGAGTTTGCAGAGACACATTTAGTCAAATCAGTATAAAATAATGAGTTCAGTGCAGACATACATAGTCTCCAGATTAAAGGATCGGTAAGTCCGAAAAGCAAGCTAAAAGGCGTCAACCCTCACTTAGATGAATTTGGAATTTTAAGGGTTGGTGGCAGGTTAGATAATAGTAATTTAAATTTTTCGAAAAAGCATCAGGCGATTCTACCAAAAAGTAACTTTACTGTAATTGTTATAAATTATTATCATAAGAAATATTTGCATTTTGGTGCGTGAACTTTACTATCCTTAGTAAGAGATAAATTTTGACCAATAAATGGTTGTGCAATGTGTCGAAATGTGGTTCATCAGTGCATTTTTTAAAAGCTAAACCAGTTACTGCAAATTAATTGATGGGCGATTTGTCCAGGGATAGAGTCCAATTGGTCTATTGCTTTAATATTTTGGGTGTTGATCTGTGTGGGCCATTTATGATCAAAATTGGTTATGCAAGTAGGACCATTTTACAAAATATTTAAATCTGTATTTTTGTTTGTTTTGAATTTAAGGCTATACATATAGAAATTGTCTCAGATTTAACCTCCGAATCATTTATTGCGGCACTGAAAAGATTCACAGCACGCAGAGGTAAATGTGCCAAATTGTATTCTGATAATGAGAAAATTTTTATTGGGGAAGCTAAGACCCTTGGGGTCTTTTATGAATTAGAAAGAAAACCTGATGAGAAATTAGCAGCATATTTGTCTAGTGAAGGCATTAAGTGGAAATTTGTTCCCCCTAGATCACCCAATTTCGGAGGTCTTTGGGAAGCCGCAATAAAATCTTTTAATTTCATTTTAAGAGAATCGTAGGAGGTGCTAACCTCACTTATGACGAATTTCTTACAGTAGTGATGCAAATAAAAGAAATATTAAATTCGAGGCCTCTGCGTCCATTATTAGATGATGCAAATGATTTTGGAGTGCTAACCTCAGCTCATTTTCTTGTAAATACACTATTAAATGTCATTATTGAGCCTGATCTAACCAACATAAAAGAAAATCGCTTCAAAAAATGCAAAGAATAACTAAAATTATACAACTTTTTTGACGCAAATGGCATTATAATTATTTAATTGAATTACAAAAGAGGGGTAAGTGGAGATTTGAAAAGGATAATTTTAAAATAGGAGATCTAGTGTTGTTAGTAGAGGAAAATATACCAACCAATAAGTGGCCATTAGGCAAAATTATTGAAATATATTAAGGCAATAAGAAAATTCGCGTACTTCAGGTAAAAACTCAGAATGAAATTTTTAAAAGATCGATTAGTAAAATATGTATTTTACCTATGCCTGAAACCTATGGTACTTAAAAAAAGATAAATGTATATATATATATATATATATATATATATATATATATATATATATGAGTGTATATACATTTTTCTTTCAATTATTATATTTAAATAAACATATATAGAGACCTTTTGTATTTCTTTGTGTAATTAGTGTACTTAGTAAAAAAGATTTATTATTGAATGTCAATGGGGGCCGGTATGTTCCATGTACCCAGATATACCGCGCTACCCATAATTAAAATCTCAGTGTCCAGAAACTGAAGTGAAGTGAAGTGCTTTTTCTGTTTTATTTTAAAGTTGTGTTTGAGATATATGCAGAAGATAATGCGGCAGTAAGCTGCTAGTGAGTTATTCTTTTAAGTAAAGTGATTTTAATATAACCACTTCCTATGGAATAATTGTATAATGTGTGCATTTAATTGACAATATCGAAATCATAAACTTTTTTAAGTATGATGGAGTTTTGGAAATTGAATTGGATGTGGTAAGCAAATATTTCATTCGTTTTTTCTGATATTAATTGACACTTAAAACTCGCAGCAGCCTGTTAATCCTTTACGAATAAACAAATCAGAACAGGCAATTTTGAAAGTAAGGAATTTAATAGATTACTACAGGTATCAGTAATGACATGTCAGTTTAAATTGAAATACTTTCTTTTAATATAAGCCTGATGAGAAATGCATAATTTAAAAATAATTTTACCATCCTTTACTTATATTTCAAATGTCATCAGACAGTTATTATTTTTTAAATTAACGACTAATGTATCAAACACATTAACACACTACTTTTTTTTCAATATTACGAGTAAGTCAGGGGATCACTCCCTTTACAAAACTACTAATTTCAGGTTAAATATTTACCAGAAAATCAAATTTTCCACCAAAGAAATTTATTGTGAGAAATGAGGTTTAACAAAGGTGTTTTTTTTTTCACTTAAATAATATCAATCATTATAAAATCTTACAAGATTATAAGTGCAAAAAAAACAGAGATATGTAAAATTTTTCAGATAATATAAAGAATCATAAAAATAAAACTGTTTGACATGACTCATGGTATAGTTCGTGATGTGCTCATTTACTGGTTTGATAGGCAAATTTTTGTGTGGCACTGTTTTTTTGTGTATTGTGGAAATAATTATTTCTTTATTTCAGGAGTATGCTACGATTAGTCATCTGCAATTAACAAATTTTAGGAGCAAAGTGTAACACTTAGACAGCTCTTTTGGATAATACTAATAATATATATTCTACATAAAAATATGAGGATTTATATCATAAAACACTTTGCTTCTAAGACGTTGTATAATAACAAAAACATTTAAAATATATTAAAACATTTTTATTTACATGTTTCAACTCAAAAATTAATAGAGTCATCCTCAGAATATAAATAGAAAAATAAAAATTACAAATACAATGAACGTGAAAATCAGAATAAAGAGTTATTGAAAATAAATAAATTAAATGTATCACGCGCATTTTTAATTTGATATTGTCCTTGGTCTAGTAAAACAATTACCATGTAAATTGTCTAACCATTCAATCCATATATTTGGGATGCGAAATGACAGTGTATCGTTACAAATATGTGAACTATTTAAATAAATTTCAATTGATTCTCTTCTGAATAATTTTAAATAAAAATTAGACCTGTATATTAATTTTACTCTCATTAAAAAGTATGTTGATGTTTTCTTTTTGATTTAACCTGGATAGAGCGGTTTTAGTCCTGTTAAGTTTTATATCTGTTATGTGTTCTTTACGTCTGATTTCAAATTTACGTTGGGTCATGCCTATATAAAAGTTTTTTATTCCTCCTTCTCTAATAAATAGAATCATATAAACTCCCGAAAGATCGTCCATACTAATGGGATCAATTTTGGTATTTAAGAGCATTTTTAATTTGGGGGGAGGTTTCGCTATTAAACATAATTCAAATTTTTTTAAAAAGATTTTTGATACATTCAAAAAAGCCCGGAAAATAATTTACTACAACTCTTTTCCTATTGATTTCATTAAACGTTTTCATTTTATTTTTCGAGTCATTCAATTTCATACTACTAATGGTGCGTTTTATTAATCTGTTAATGAATTTAATTTGATATCCATTATTAATTGCGATACATTTAATTTTCTCCAACTCGTTATCTAAGTTTTTATCTGAAGAAACTTCAAAAGCACGATTAATTAGGAATCTAAAAGTGTAAATTGTTTTACTAGACCAAGGACAATATCAAATTAAAAATACGCGTGATACATTTAATTTATTTATTTTCAATAACTCTTTTTCTGATTTTCACATTCATTGTATTTGTAATTTTTATTTTTCTATTTATATTCTGAGGATGACTCTATTAATTATTGAGTTGAAACATGTAAATAAAAATGTTTTAATATATTTTAAATGTTTTTGTTACTATACAAAGTCTTAGAAGCAAAATGTTTTATGATATAAATTCTGATATTTTTATGTAGAATATATATTATTAGTATTACGAGTTAGTGGACGTAGTGAAGACTTATTTAGTGTTATTTTTCACAATCAGCTCTTTTGGAGTTTATTTTTGTTTATCGCACACAAAAAGTTTCTTGGCAGTATGAATTAACAGATGCTTCGCTAAACAAACCTTTTGAAAGAATATCTTGGCACATCTCTGTCACACAAAACTCACTCATCTCTCACTCTTCAGCAAGAATTAAAAGATGCTTGTTTAAAGTACACTTTCGAATAAATTTCTTGTTGCATATGTCACACAGAAACGGTTTCTCACCAGTATGACTTAACAGATGTGCACTTAAAGAAATTTTCCAAGAGAATTTATTGTTGCATATCTCACATGCAAAGGGTTTCTCAACAGTATGAATTAACAGATGCATCCTTAAAGCATTCTTATGGGCGAATTTATTGTTGCATATTTCACAAAGATTTTACACCAGTATGAATTAACCGATGGCTGCTTAAATTTCCCTTTCGAGAGAATTTCTTGTTGCATATATCACACACAAACGGTTTCTCACCAGTATGAATTAATAGGTGTTGACTCAAGTATTGTTTATGAGAGAATTTCTTGTTGCATATCTCACAAACAAAAGATTTTGCATCAGTATGATTTGACAAATGTCTGCTTAAACTGCTGTTTTGCGAGAATTTCTTATTGCATATCTCACACACATACGGTTTCTCACCAGTATGAATTAATAGGTGTTTACTTAAGTTATGCTTATGAGAGAATTTTTTGTTGCATATCTCACATACAAAAGATTTTGAACCAGTATGACTTAACAGATGTCTGCTTAAACTGCTGTTTTGCGAGAATTTCTGATTGCATATCTCACATACAAAAGATTTATTATCAGTATGAATTAACAGATGGTTGTTTAAACTACTCTTATGAGAGAATTTCTTGTTGCATATCTCACATGCAAAATGTTTCTCACCAGTATGAGATAACAAATGTTTGCTTAAAGAGCATTTTAGAGAGAATTTCTTGTTACATATATCACACACAAACGGTTTCTCATCACTATGAGTTAACAGATGGATGCTTAATAGGTGCGTTTGAGAGAATTTCTTATTGCATACCTCACATTCAAATGGTTTCTCACCAGTATGAGATAACAAATGTCTACTTAATGGGCCTTTTAGAGAGAAATTCTTATTGCATATATCACACACAAACGGTTTCTCATCACTGTGAGTTAACAGATGCCTGCTTAAACCTCCTTTTTGAGAGAAATTCTTGTTGCATACCTCACATTCAAAAGGTTTTTCTCCAGTATGAGTTAAAAGATGTCTGCTTAAATGGCTCTTATAAAAGAATTCTTTGTTGCATACCTCACACAAAAAACACTCTTTTGGAGACATTCTTGCATAGCTGACAAATAAAAGGTTTTCGTGGTTGTGAGTTACAAGCTGCTTTTTTCAAAAAGTTCAGATAAGAAATATTTTACTGCATTTGCTTTACACATTGAAGATATTTTGAGTGATGTGATGCATTAGATTAATGGTCTTATGCATCTGCAATAAAATAAAATTAATTAACATCAGTTTTTACATTTCATTAAAAAAATAATAAAATTATCACGAAAATTTAAAATTAATGTAGAAAATAAATTATAATAAAATTAGTAACACGGTCTATACTACAATAGACTCTCAATTATCTCAAGTTAGTGGAATCAAAGGTGTGGCAGGTGCCTTTCCTAACAGTATGAAGATTAAATATTAAATGAAATAAATAGCAACATTTTGAAAATAAATAACTTACAGTATTATAAATAAAATATAAAGTAAATTTAAGTAGAAAATTTTATAATTTAGTATCATCTAAAGAAGCGATGATACATTTAGCAAAGAATAGAGAGAAATAAAATTTTATTGTGGCTATGGAATTTTAATATGTAAATGTATTTAATAAGGAATTCTTCAGATTTCAGAATTTTTTTTTATCTAATGTGTTTGTTTATTGCTGAAACATGCCGTGTCATTTAATATAACTTACACTGTAATTAAATAATGTAATCAGTGGCATAGCCAAATGGATGCCGTAGATATCCCCCCCCCTCAAACGGAATATCTGGGTTTCTGAATTGTGCATTCAACAACACTCAAAACTACTAAAACGGAATCACAAAGAAACCATGTAAAATTCCATTGTATACACGTGTTGAATGGTACAATCTCAAACGGAGAAATTTAAAGTTACATATTTTGCCAGGACTATGAACTTTTTCGTTTTAGGCAAATTGTCAACATAAGCATGTTCCGTTTTAATTGTATCCTCTGATACTATTACAATGTACAGGGTGGTCATAAAAAATTTGCCGATATATGGAGCTCTAGCGGCCAGTCCGTTCAACCGATCGAGGTGAAATATCAGATATAGCTATTCAGAGGTATGAGCTCGAGATTCTCTAAACGACAACAAAATGGCGCTCCCGGTTACGGTTATAGTTACAGAAACTCGAAAATTTCCAATGGCACCACCCATTTTTTTTCATCGCAAAATGATCAGCGTATGCGAAAACCCTAAAGAGCGCTGGAACGGTATGGTTATTGCAATAAATGGACGCGTTATGCTTGCATAAAATCAGCTCTACGAACGGCCCTAAAATACACGACCAAAGCGCACGCAAAAAATTTTAATATGACAGAGACAAAATACCAATCACGGAACGTCGTTTGCCAGATAGTCAGCGTAGAAAACGGATAAAAAGACTCTGTGTCATATGCGAATTTACTCCTTGCGCGCCAATCGTGTTTTTATAGGGGGGAGGGATTCGCAGAACAGTTTTTGTGCGTGCATAACGTGTCCGTTTATGGCTATACACGTACGGTTCCAACGCTCTTTAGGGTTTTCGCATGCGCTGATCATTTTGCGATGGAAAAAAATGGGTGTTGCCATTGGAAAATTTCGAGTTTCTGTAATTTTAACCGTAACCGTGAGCGCCATTTTGTTGCCGTTCAGAGATTCTCGAGCTGATACCGATAAATAGCTATATATGAAATTTCATCTCGATCGGATGAACGGACTGGCCGTTAGAGCTCCATATACCGGCAAAGTTTTTTTATGACCATCCTGTATTTTCTCTGTAGTGCACTTGTGAAGAGTATAAATATATTACAAAGAATTCGATGAAGGTGGCATATCTTAAAAAGGTAAAGAAAATCAGGATTACACGAAAACAACATTACATAATTATAATTCCTAAAACTTGAAACGTATCTAAAATGGAACATTTTGCCATCTTTTTCATGCTTGGCAGGTTTTCGGAGAATACGGTTGTCAGGATCTGATAGCACCTGTGCTAAAGAATGTAATGTCTACTCTTTCTCTATTTGAATATCTCATATTATATGGTTGTGTACAGAATTTCCAAGGTGACATTCCTTCTTCGTGGAAAGGGGAATTGCCAACTAATCCTTTACAGGTAGGGTGTTAGAGAAAAGAGATAGCTGAGAGGCATGTCCGCCTGTCAGTGAAGTATGCGGATGGTGAGCAGATTAGTAGCATGCCACTAAGCAAGAAAAGAATGGAGTGTCCAATGAGGAGGCTCCAAAGGGGTTTATGTGGGGGAAAGCAGTGATTTGGAGAGGGCAAGTTTGCCTCACATCATTGATTCGGTACCTAGGTTTCGTACCTAGAGGTTGCTCTGTGTGGAAGAGCATAAGTGTGCGTTTTCTGGTGCGCAAAGGACACAGACGTCCTGGTGTTTAGTGCTCTGAGCTAAGAAGTGCAGGCCCAGTATACTTGTGTTGGGAGACTCAAGGTTTAGCTTCAAAAAAGTGAATTTAACGTGTATTGAGTGTGAGGTGGAAAGTGTAATTGGAATAGTACACAACCAATCTTTACGGTATCTAATTTAATGTTGAACCGGATCACCTATATCCGAGTTGTAGTTGTATATATTTGTAAATAGCGTATTTTGTGTGTACATATATTCTTAATAAACTGATAATTCGGTTACCAGCGTAAGTCTTCATTTATACCAATCTCACAGTGGGTGACCGATATCACCTAGTAATATCGGTGGTGGCAGCTATATCTACCACGGACATTCTTCAAAGTTGTGTGGACTGAGGGGAACGTCCGACAAATTGTTGGCAGCGTCGGGATAGAATCGCCTGAAACCAGTGACCAGCGAGCCGTGTTGCAGTCTGTTAATGCCGGAGTATCCAGTGTAATTCTTGTCTGGTCGTGCCATATCGTCGAGCGTGTGCTAAAGCATCGTGCCGGATCGTCGATTGTATGCTAAAGTGTTGTGCGTATCTTTATTAGAAAGAACTAAACTGAACTATTGTGCCATATTACCGCTACATCGTGGAGCTACCTGTGATTAGAAAAGTAATCCAGCAAAGAAAGTATAAGGTAAGGTGTTTTGATCATATCTTTCTGCTGACATCTCGAACCAAAATTTGTTGTTGTATAATTAATAGTAATTTAAGTAAATTGTCTATATTATTTATGTGTTTTATCAATACTTCCTACCTATGAAGTGTCCATAACCATATTTAAGGAAAGGTCATAATAACTTGAGCTAGTATTGATGGTCTATAATTTTTTTTTACTAATTATGGTAATAGTAGTTGGAAGGAATAATTAAATTTAATTAAAGTTAAATTATTGTTAAAGTAATATTTAAATGAAGCAACATTTTTTTAAGTTTGAAGAGTGTATAATAACATTTGCTTAAGATTTTAATTGGCCAATAATAGTGAGAAAAAAAAGGCTCAAAAGAGAGCCATAGTGAGGAAAAAAGGCTCAAAAGAGAGCCATAGTGGAAAAAAAGGCCCAAAAGAGAGCCATAGTGAAAAAAAAGGCCCAAAAGAGAGCCATAGTGAAAAAAAGGCTCAAAAGAGAGCCATAGTGAGGAAAAATAAAAGTAAAGATTTTCAGTGTAGTTGTTTTAAGTGTAAGAACCAGTATTGAGTTCGGAAATATTTTAGTGAGGATAATAGTAGAAATTTATATAGGCATGTTTTACAATTTTTCTTTATGTGGATTTTATTGATTGACACCAATACTTCTATTCAATTTCAGCGTACCAGTATTTTTATGTATATTGTATGTTGTTATCTAAATGTATATATTGGAATCTATATTGCATAGTGGTCAAATTGAATTGCTATTTTACCTTTTGTTTTATTGGAAGTATATTGTGTGATATCAATGGTTGAGGAAAATTAGAGTATTTAGTAGGTTAATTAGAAATTAAATGCATCGATTATCTGAAGGGTATTAATTAGTAAAATAAGTGGAGATGTAACTGTACTAAGTTAAAAAATTTAGGAAATATTAATTTGGTAGGTTTAAATATTATTGTAGGGTGGTTATAACAATCGGTGAAGGTATGGCTTTCTTATTGAAACTAAAAAAGGTTGATCTTCAGGTGATAGCTGAAGAATTAGGTGTTGAATTCGCGGAAGATGATACCAGAATTCAGCTTAAGAAAAAGATAACGGACAGTGATGAATATGACGAGGGGGTTATTAAGGAATTATCTGACGCTATTGTTGCAGAACGATTAGAACAGGAAAAATTAGAACGCGAAAAGTTAGAAAAACAGGAAAAATTAGAATGCGAAAAGTTAGAAAAACAGGAAAAATTAGAACGCGAAAAGTTAGAAAAACAGGAAAGGTTAGAGCGTGAAGAAAAACAGGAAAAATTAGAGCAGGAAAAATTAGAAAGAGAAGAAAGGGTTGAAAAATTAAGGATGGAACATGAATTAGAAATGGAGAGATTAAGGGTTCAAGGATCGGCAAATAATTCTAATGTCTCTAGGGAATCTAATAATGAAAGTAATATAGAAAAATTGATCAAAAGTGTTAAAACTCTATCTATCAAAGTACCAGAAGGGACTGAGGGATGGAATTTATTTTTCAACAGTTTAGAAAGGGCATTCAAAACTAAAAATGTACCGGAAAACCAGCAGGCCGAAATTCTACTAAATATGTTAGGAGATAAGGCAGATAATTTGTTAATTTATACCACTACGGAACAAATGGAGAATTATGAGGAGTTAAAGGAGTTAGTTCTAAGGGAACATGAGCCGACACCGAAGGCGTGTTTGGAAAATTTTAAGAAGGCTAAGAGAAACCAGAATGAAACTCATATATTATTTGTATCGCGTTTAATAGCGACGTGGGAAAATTATTGTAAGATTAGAGGTGCTGACTCTTATGAAAAGGTCAACCAGTTAATAGTTACTGATAAGTTAGTAAGCACGTTAGATGAGGATACTGCGTCATATATTGGGTTAACTCACCAGGGTAAATGGTTAGAAGCTTCTAAAATTGCTAGAGAATGTGACCATTATTTTGATCATAAAAATAAATCTTATGCAGTTACGTATAAAAGTTTTAAAGGTAAAGATAAGCACGTAAACAATGAAAAAATGAGACCGAGGGATGATAACAAAGTTAGTAATAATTGGAGGCAAAACGGGAGTAATGAGGCTAATTCTGTTTCGGATAGGAAAATAGATTTTAAGAAGCCTAGTAATGCTTCAGCTCCTAAATGCTTTAAATGTGGTTTGAGAGGTCATTACCAACGTTTTTGTAATAAAGTGGGTAATGAGGGAAATAATGGTAATAAAGGGCGAGATCCGAAAGCGGGTGTGCATAAGATTGTGGTAAAAGAAAACAAAGAGTTACCTAATGGAGCTATTGTGGCGAGAATATCGGCAAAGGCCGAACAGAGAACTAACGTTATTGGTGAGAAATTAAATAAACTTGAGAAAATTGAAGTTAGTGTGAATGGGCAAAAAGCAAAGGGATTGGTTGATTCTGGATGTGAAATTAGTGTTGTTCATAAAGATTTGGTACCGGAAGAGAAATTAAAAGGAGCGAGTAGTATTTATTTACAAGGGTTATTCGGTGAAGCAGTTAAATCGCCGTTGGTTAAATTACCGTTAGCTATTCCGCAATTCGGACAGACTAATATCATTCATCAGGAAGTACTTTGCGCAGTGAGTGATAATATTAATGAGCAAGTAATTTTACATCCCGAAGTGATTAACGAGTTGTCAGGTGTCAACCGTGAGGAGCTATCGCTAGAGGCCCAAGAATTAGAAAGTTCAGAAATTATTATTGATAATTCGGAAGTTATTGATAACTTGAATGAAAAGGAAGGTATGAATAACGATAGTTGTAATGTTTACGCAATAGAAGCGAGTTCGCAAAATGAACAAAGGCAGAATCCAGAAAAAACGGAAGTGGAGAAAGGTAATAAAGCTATCGTTAGCAATTCAGATATGTTTAAGAAATCCCAATTAGATTGTAAAGAGTTAGAGAAAGCTTGGGAATTAGCTAAAATGGATAAGGGGGATTATTATATTGTAAATGGCTTATTATATCACAAAGAGAAATTGTTAGGCGAGACTATAGCGCAATTAGTAGTACCCAAAATAAGGCGAGATGAAATCCTAAAATTAGCGCATAGTTCGGTATTTGGAGGGCATCATGCAGCCAAGAAAACTTTACAGAGAATCAGGTATGCATTTTATTGGGAGGGGATGGCGAAAGAAACTAAACAATTTTGTGAGTCATGTTTAGAGTGCCTATTAACTAGAGGGATTAAAGTAAATGATAGAGCTCCTATTTCCCCAGTGTCGCGCCCGGAACTTCCATTTCAGGTAGTTAATGTTGATTTAATTGGGCCTATTGATCCTAAAAGTTCCCAAGGGCATCAGTATATACTAACTTTAATTCATCAACATACCAGGTGGGCGGATGCGATCCCTCTAAAAAGTTTAAGTGCTAAAACTGCGTGTGATGCGCTACTTCAAATATTTATGAGGACAGGAATTCCAAATATAATCGCCTGCGATAATGGAACCAATTTCACTGCCGACTTAACAAAAGAATTTGAGAAAAGGTTAGGTGCTAGTCCAAGATTTTCGACCGCACAGTATCCACAGTCTAACGGGCTTGTGGAACGATTTAATCAGATTCTTAAACGTATGTTACATCATACTATTAGAGAAGAAGGAAAAAAGTGGCATGAACAAATACCATTTGTATTATGGACGTATAGGGAAGTCCCAAATTCTACGACGGGAATCGCACCTTTGCAGTTGTTATATGGTAGAGCGCCGGAGGGTCCTTTATCGATTCTCAAGTCATCCTGGGCAGGAGAAAATAAGGGACGCAGTTAGATACCACGCCGATTCATGAGTATCTGAATAAACTTAGAGGACATTTAGAAAGAGCCGCAAATGAGGCAAAATTATCGTCCGAGGTGCAACAAAATAGAATGGCGTATCATTATAATTTAAGGTCAAAGGAAAAAACGTTTGAAGTAGGTGATAAGGTAATACTGTTAATCCCCGATTCAACTAATAAACTATATTCTAGGTGGCAAGGGCCGGCAACCATAATCGAAAAACGAAATCAGCATTCTTTTATAGTTGAACTAGCTGACGGGAGTAGGAAGCATGTGCACCAAAATAAAATACGAGAATTTATTGCTAAATGTAATATAGTTAATATTGTTTTCGAGGGTGATGAGGAATTTGTAGAAGTTGGGGAAATTCCTATTTTGAACCGGGATCAGGAAGTAGAACGAGATATAGAGAGGTTCGAAATAAAAGGGTTATCTAACAATCAAGTTAAAGATATAAAGTCTATTTTGAGGGAGAATAAAGAGGTGTTTATGGGTCCTGTACGACCAGCCGATGTAGGGGAACTTCGTATTGATCTTAAACCGGGGATGGAATGGAAAAAGCCAAAGATATATAGTGTACCGGTAGCTTACAAAGAGGAAGTAGATAGGCAGATTCAGGAGTTATTAGAATTAAATCTAATCGAAGTGTCAAATGCTGAAATTAGTCATCCAATTGTTTGTGTGGCGAAAAAAGACACAACTGTTAGGCTTTGTATAGACTATAGAGCATTAAATTCGGTGACTCAGGTGCCAACCTTTCCGATGAAAGATTCTCAAGAAATCATGTATACCGCAGGGGCGGCTAAGTATTTATCATCAATTGATTTATTGAGGGGTTATTGGCAGATTAAAATGGCTGAGAAGTGTAAACATTTGACAGCTTTTACAACGCATAATGGAACTTATCAGTGGCGTACAATGCCTTTTGGATTATCAGGGGCGCCTGCTACGTTTCAGAAAGATATGAATGAGGTTCTTCAAGGTCATCGGAGGTATGCGGAAGCATATATTGATGATGTCATCATTTTCTCCGACACCTGGGAAGAACATTGTGAGCATGTTAGGGCTGTCATTGAAGAACTTAAAAATAGAAATTTTACGATTAGATTGGATAAGTGCAAATTTGGAGAGAAATTAACTAAGTTTTTAGGTCATGTAATTGGGGGTGGAACGCATGCACCTGATGAGGAAAAAATAGGAGCAATAAGGGATCTAGAGAGACCAAAAACTAAAAAAGAAGTCAGATCTGTTTTGGGATTAATGGGATTTTACCGATCTTATATTCCAAATTATGCCGAAATTGCTATACCTTTAACCGAATTGACTAAAGGGAAGGTTAAAAATGCTGTACCATGGGATGAAAGGGCAGAAAAATAGAGTTGGCCAAGGAGTCGAGGAGTCGACTCTAAATCTCGACTCCTTACAAGTGAATCGAACTATCGACTCCTATCTGGCTAACGGAGTCGACTCAAAAGAGTCGAACTTTCATTTCAACTCAGTTTGGGATTCGGAGTCGAAAAGTCAACTCACTCACTCAAAAAGTGGTTGGACCAGTTTAACAGACTGTCGGACTTGGAGAGTCGAGAGTTGAAGATTGGGTGGTCGACTCTTCGACTCCTTGAAAACCACTCTTTCGACTCGGTATCAGATTTCAACTCTTCGAATCCGCGCTGGGCTTTTTAGCAAAAAACAAATGTCTTGGCTTGACTTTATATTGCGGTTGGGCATTTTTGGAAAAGCGGAGGCAGTGTAGATGTGCATTTCACGTGTAATTAGGAAGATACCGAATGAATGAAAAGAGTGGGAGGGGCAGAGAAAAAGGGGCGTTCTGCTGGTTATTTCTGGAAAGATTAATTGAATTTATGGAAAAAGGGGCGTTCAGCAGGATATTTCTGGGAAGATTAATTGAATTTATGATAAGCTTGTGCCGATTTCCGTATTGAGGAAAGATCGAACGATCAAACAAAGCAGATATTATGTTTGTATCTTTTGCTAAAAGAAAGAAGAACTGGTTAGGGGAATATTTTCAACTGCCTTTATCTGAAGCAATATAGAAAAAAAAGTTGAAGAGAGAGAAATAAAATTTTACTTTAATAGCAAATTGTTTAAAAAACAGTGTTAAATTAAGACACATTTTTTTCGAGAGGAGATTTCTGTGGGTGTAGGTGGATGTTATAAAGAATTTTGGGTGGGGTAAAGACTGCACTCTTTTATCATTTAAAACACAAAATGCCTGATATTTCAGGGGGGGGGAGGGGGATCTCATTGTTCCGCGGGAATGCCTGACCCCCGGGCCACTTTCCGAATTCACCACTGCTAAAAAGTTTTATGAGTTTATTTTATTATTGATGTATTTTAGATAAAGTGTTGTCCTTCATTTGATTACGAATATATTCTTTTAATATGTTTTTTTTTTTTTTTCATAAATTATAAATGTTTGCAGATAATGTAAAAATGGATATAATTTTCATATAATTTTTGTAAGTTTAGATGGTCGATTTTTTTAAATATTCCTTTTTTCAAACCAGATTCGGATAATATTTCCTGTTTATTTTATTTATTTATTTATTTATTTTTTTGGTAGCGCAAGTAAGTTTTGGGTGTCAATCGGGAGGAGAGGGGATCACAATGTCATAGCTGCCAAATTTTACGCTTATTTTTTACAGTTATTTTTTATGAAGGGAATTTGCTTGTTTTCCTAAATTTCCGATGATTTTAAAATACATTTTTTTTATTTATTATTATTATTTTTTTAATAGTGGTAGGATAAAAACATAAAACCTGGCAGTTATTCAGTATATTATCATGATTTTATAAATAGAATTTCAAAAGGAAGTCAATTATAAAAACTGTAAATATCAGGGAAAAAATTAAAAAAATTAGTCTCCCCGCCTCTTTTTTATGATTGCATAAGGGGTAAATTATGTCCCAGACACTGAACATTTTGATAGATTTGTAAAATGACATTTATTAAAATTACAGAAAACTTGCAAATATTCATAATTTATTTAGAGGAGCTCACAGGTCCAACCAGGCCCGGTACAAGTGAAAGCTACCCCAGGCTAATGTAAAATAAAAAGTTCTATCCGGTCCCGACCCGTACAAATAAATAAATTAATAAACTTACCCGGCCCGGTTCAATTTCTACAAAAAAAATCCGATTTTTCTTACCATACTATAATTTTCTTAAGAATATTTTATGGACATTCATGAGCAATATTTTAGTTTAGTATGTATTCGCAAGACAGAAAATACACAATAGCAACAGCAATGTTATCGTTTACTTAGATTTTTAGACTCTTCAACATTCGTTAAAAAAAAAAAAAAAAAAAAAAAATGTAATTTGGAATAAAAGTAAAAAAAGAGGGTTAAAAATGTAGCTTTTAAAGCTGTATAATATAAAGTAGATTTCTGAAAATATTTCTCTGAATTTATTAAATCTGTTCTTAAATTCAAAAAAGCTACTTTCTTACACATTTCTAAATTCATTTTTAGTTGAGAAAAAAAAAAAAAAAAAAAAAAAAAACTCGTAAAATTGAAAAGTTTTCTTATTCAGAAATTGTGTAATTGATTGGCGCTTTCCAATGTTTGGCAAAATACATTAGAAAATTACTCTTAAAATTGAAGTTTATATTGCAAGGGAAAAGAGAAAAACCTGTCGTTTCATGACTAGAATACATTTTTCCTTCATATGTAATGTATTTATTAAAAAATGGAAATGCTGTTTGATTTTTCATCTCCTCTATAGCAGCCTGTCAATTTTTAAAGTTCTAAATAAAAATGTATCAGAAATTATGTCAATGCTGAGTTTTTTTTTTTCTAGAATTGAATCTTAAATTTTCTAATATCTCTTCACCTCCTCAAACACACTACAACAGCTCCATTTTTTCTTTTTCGTATTTAGTTTGATTAGCAGTTCATTTATTAAACAAATGGAAAACATTATTTGATTCGAAATCCCCTCAATAGTTAGGCTATCAATTTTATAATTGTACATTTAAAACATGCTGACATTGAGCCCTGCAATATAAAGCTTATGTGAAACGAAAAATGCAATTTTCTACAAAACAATGAGACTCATGATAATCGCTATTATTTTCCAGCAAACTACTGTTGTCCCCTTTTTTTCATAATTTTAGTTTTAATAAATTCAGAAATACACTAGACCGGGGAGGGGGGAGATATATTTTTTGCATTATATTTTCCACAGAATCTAAACGTAAAGTAATTAATTTCCTTTTAATTCGATGATACGATATCTTTCCAACATAACTAACACGACATATATGTAAACGCACACATATTAAAAAAAATTTTTAAAAATCAATTAACTTAATTTATACTAATATTTCTCTTTTTTTGGGGGGGGGGAATTTGTGAATAACTAATAATTTATAAATATAAGAAGATAATGAACTTAAAGTATACGTTTTAAATTTTTTAAGTAAAGAACCCCCCCCCCTCCAAAAAAAGAAAGAAAACAGTCTAATAATTTTAAACGCTGTGATTGCCGGATCCTGGCTCGAAGCTCCGGCCTATTTTTACCGGCACTCGGGTCGGGCCTTACTTTATTTTACAAGCCTCGGATTGGGCCTTGTCATTGCATTCTCCCAAGCCGAGCTCGAGACTTACTTTTTACTAAAAGACTGGTTCGGGTCTAAACTTTTTTTCCTCGTAGCGATCGGAAGGGAACTCGTCTATAGCGAATTTTTATTTAATGTTATTCCGTCTTCGAGGATTTTACTTTATAGCATTTTTCAGCCTCTAATGCGTAGAATAGCACATAATATGTGGATTAGCAATATTAATATCAATGGAAACATTTACATACAAATTAACATTAATTAAAAAATGAATATCATAACATAGGGTTCTTCTTTAAAAATAAAGATTATAAACATAAAAAAAATCTAAAATATTAATTTTTAATTAGAACTTCTCAAACGGAAAAATCCATATTTTCTAAAAATTTAACTATGCCGGATCAGGCTAAGAAGAAGGTTTTAACTTTTTTCTTGTCGGGTTAATAAATGTTCTGTACGAAGCAAGTTGGCCGAACATTTATGTTTTTTACCAACCAGGTCATTATTTTTTATACGTTCTGGGCCGGTACAGGACTGAAAATTTCGGCTCTTACCACAAAAATATATCTTTTATCTAAAAACTAAAACAAAATAATTCGAGCATTTAAAAATTCTCTTTTGTGCGATATACGTGATAGAAGACATAAAAGTGCGTCATCTTTACAACCAACCAACCAATCGTAAGTGAGTCGACTCACTATCTCGACTCATTAACTAAGTGAATCGAGTCAGAGTCGACTCCTCAAGATGAATCGAAATGCCCAACCCTACAGAAAAAGCATTTAATACTCTTAAAGATGAGTTATGTAAAGTGACGAGTTTGGCTACACCTATCGTAGGCCGGGAATATCAGCTCCACGTAGATGCTTCCGACCTGGCAGTAGGATGTTGCCTTACTCAAAAAGATGAAAAGGGTCAGTATAAACCGATAGCTTTTGCCAGTCAGAAATTGTCAGGGGCTCAGCGTGCTTGGCCGAGTATAGAGAAAGAGGCTTGGAGTGTTCTCTTCGGGTTGCGGAAGTTTGAAAAGTGGACCTATGGATCTCAAATTGAGATCATTACAGATCACAATCCATTAAAATTTCTCACTGAAACAACCCCAAGATCACCCAAACTCACTAGATGGGCTCTTGCCTTGCAACGCTGGAACCTGAGTATTTCTCATCGACCAGGAGCGCAACATTTAAATGCTGACGCAATTTCTAGGCTACATAGAAAGAGCTGGGAAGAACAACCAGTTGTGAGCCCATCAGCATCAACGACCCAGTAGTGGACAACCTTAAAGGGATGTCGTCACACATTTAATTTTTTTTTCTGTGAGTGTGTAAATATTTTTTAATTTTTTTTGTTTATAATATTGTATTAACATGTGTATTGTTTAGGTAATAATAATATTAGTAAAGGTTCAGTAGAGATGTCAGTAGATAGTGTTCAGACACCTGGAAATACCTACGTAATAAGCATGATGAAGAAATCTGTAAAGAGACTATTGAACTCTTCTGCGATATTACTATATGTTTGGGGAAAATTAGCCCCTAAAAGGCATATTTTCCGCTAAGGTGGAGGGTGTCAGGATCTGATAGCACCTGTGCTAAAGAATGTAATGTCTACTCTTTCTCTATTTGAATATCTCATATTGTATGATTGTGTACAGAATTTCCAATGTGACATTCCTTCTTCGTGGAAAGGGGAATTGCCAGCTAATCCTTTACAGGTGGGGTGTTAGAGAAAAGAGATAGCTGAGAGGCATGTTTGCCTGTCAGTGAAGTATGCGGATGGTGAGCAGATTAGTAGCATGCCACTAAGCAAGAAAAGAATGGAGTGTCCAATGAGGAGGCTTCAAAGGGGTTTATGTGGGGGAAAGCAGTGATTTGGAGAGGGCAAGTTTGCCTCACATCATTGATTCGGTACCTAGGTTTCGTACCTAGAGGTTGCTCTGTGTGGAAGAGCATAAGTGTGCGTTTTTTGGTGCGCAAAGGACACAGACGTCCTGGTGTTTAGTGCTCTGGGCTAAGAAGTGCAGGCCCAGTATACTTGTGTTGGGAGACTCAAGGTTGAGCTCCAAAAAAGTGAATTTAACGTGTATTGAGTGTGAGGTGGAAAGTGTAATTGGAATAGTACACAACCAATCTTTACGGTATCTAATTTAATGTTGAACCGGATCACCTATATCCGAGTTGTAGTTGTATATATTTGTAAATAGCGTATTTTGTGTGTACATATATTCTTAATAAACTGATAATTCGGTTACCAGCGTAAGTCTTCATTTACACCAATCTCACAGTGGGTGACCGATATCACCTAGTAATATCGGTGGTGGCAGCTATATCTACCACGGATATTCTTCAAAGTTGTGTGGACTGAGGGAAACGTCCGACAACGGTATCATCCAGTTTATGGAAACATTTGATGGTCTTGAAGAGTAAGTACAACTGCTAAGATGGAAATGGGTATTTGATTGGACCAACTGACTGACAGTTAAAAAAAAGACCATTTTATACAAATGCAACAAACTTCCCACTGATCGAATGTCGAGACCATTATTTTTTTTATTTACTTTTTAATTTTATAACAAATACAATGGATTCCCTCAAATGTGCAACCAAAAAATCCACAACTCCCTAAAATTCGCACATAATTTACAGAAGTAAACAATGAATATTTCAGTTCAGATATAGGGACAAAATTTGACTCTTTTTTAGCTTTATATGTATTCCATATATATCTTATTTTGTATTTTTTTTAAATTATACTGAATTGATGTTTTTTCATGAAGGAAGAATAAATTTATTTTTGGGAAAATTCAAGATATTCACAATCTTCTAACCATATATATTTATGTATTAATCAAGTTTATTTTGGTTATTAAGTCTGTCTAAACCTGAAATAAAACTACCTTGTTTTATGATTCTAATATGATTTAGTAATGTACTTTTATGAGGCAATTTGCACTGAATAATTTAGGAAAAATAGATTTCATCTTTATAATGACTATTTAATCATACATTAATTAATTAACCTTCGCTTTTTAATATTTTAATCATAATCGGAGGACCAATTAACCATAATCATAACACATACACAAAAAATTTGGTTGAATTCGATACATAACTTCATATCCTTTTGGCCTGTACAATATTGAAAATGGCACAAAAATCGCGATCGCAATGGCCCCTTTCGGCGGATTTTTTTCGAATTCAGGGAGAACCAACAAGCCATAGTCATACACTTACACAAAAAATTTGGTTGAATTCTATGCATAATTTCATATACTTTTGGATGGTAAAATATTGAAAATGGCACAAAAATTGCGATTACAGCGCCCCTTCCGGCGGAATATTTCAAAACTGAAGGAGGACCTTCTTGCCACAGCCAGAAACATTCACAAAAAATTTGGTTCATTTCTATGCATAGCTTCATACACTTTTTGATGGTAGAATGGCGACATACACACACACAGACAGACAGACAGGCATCTTGTAAAAACAGGTATTTTGAAAACTCTGACCCCCCCCCCCCCCCTAAAACGTGCAAATCCGTCGAAAAAAATTTCGATTACAATGCTTTCTTCTATTGAAGATAGAAGAAAGTAAAAATAGGACTGAGCTTGTCTGACATTCCGGACCAGATCAGGGAAATACAGGCCTCTAAAATATGCTAGCCCCCTCCAAAACTTAATCCTGGGTGCGCCACTGTCCCTCTATATCTCCAAAATAAAATAATAATGCAATTTTTTCAAGTAAAATTTTCAAACAAAACAAAACAGAAAAACTAACAAAAAAGAGTATTATAATTTTTTGATAACAACAGATTGATACAGTAACGTTGAA
This sequence comes from Maratus speculifer, assembly GCA_964019185.1. Lineage (NCBI taxonomy): Eukaryota > Metazoa > Arthropoda > Arachnida > Araneae > Salticidae > Maratus > Maratus speculifer. Next base: position 360,424,784 of record OZ025296.1, read on the forward strand.
AATCAGGTGAAGTTATTAAATAAAATAAAGTCATCTTTACGAAAACTTGAAAATGAAACTCCAAAATACTTATCAGCTTGAAATTTTCCTGAAATAATTTTGGATCTATGAGTGGTTTTACAATAACACCGATACAAACAACAGTTTGTAAGCATAAAGTTTTGATCCCAAATTTATTTTATGTTACTTCTAAAATGATTAATGAAATTTTAGAAAATGCTAGAAATTGTTTCAGTAATAACTGGTTACAATTGATAAAATACATGTTTTGCTTTAAAAGCATTAAATACAAATGAAAATATTTCTTACTATGATGCATAGACATTTTCCTTTGCTTACTTTATTTTACAGTTAAATAATTACTTTAAAACGGTATTTATTTGTAGAGAAGAGCCATTTAAAAAATATTTTAATAATTCAGCATCACATTAACAGAATAGTTTATGGTCCATTGTGCCCCATGTTGAAGTTCTATACATTCTCATAAAATTATTATTTAGAGCATTCTTTTTAGCATATTAACTTTAATATTAAATAAAATCAAGTATCTTTCCTTTATAAAAAAAAGATGTATTTACTTTTTTATCTATATCATTTAATTAATAATAAAGAAAAGTAAAATTATTACAAATTTTAGTTTTAGAAGCTCAGAACAACGAACCAGAATCAAAGCTATCGTTCTGAGGTAACGATGTGTTTCAAAGGCTATAAATAATCAATTCAATCTTTAATCAATTAGTCTAAAATAAAATACTTAAAAATTTAAAAATAAATAATATATAAGGGCTGGCCATCTGTGTACTTAGGTCCAATGTAGCTCATTCTTCCAAACATATACCATGAAAAGTATATTTATATAAATGAGGCAAAACTTGAAAAAAAAATTAATCTGCCTGTAACGGAATGCAGCCATAAATAGAAATATTCCATTGTTCCGTCTAAAAGAATACCATACAATAGTAACACAAAACCTGTCTAAAAAGGAATTTTTCAAAATCCATTGAGATTTCATTTTAACTGATTTTACTTTATAGTAGACTCCATGAAATCTGTAACCTTAAAATCTGCACATAATTTACAGAAGTAAACAATAAAATTTTTATGTAAAAAATTTGACTTTCTTAATTTCATATCAATTCTTTTAAGAATTTTAATTTGCAATTCGTGTTAATACTACTGAATTCATGTTTTTTTATGAAGAAAGAAGAAATTTATTTCTGAAAAAAAAAAAATCAAGATATTGCCGATATTATTGATCACATATCACCCACTATATATATATTTAGTGGGAACAAACATAGAAGATTAATATACAGTAAATTCCCTTAAATCTGCAACACTAAAATACTCACATATTTTATGGATGTAAACAACGAAATATTCAATTCAGATAGAGGGACAAAATGTTACTCTTTTTTCGTTTTATATAAATTCAACATATTTTTTAATTTGTAATTTTCATTAATATTACTAAATTCACGTTTTTTTTTTTTTTTTTTTTTTTTTTTTTTTAAGAAGGAAGAATAAAAAAAATTCAAGATATTGCTGATATTACTGGTCATCACAATCTTCTTAACCAATATATTTATGTATTAATCAAGCTTTTTTGGTTATTAAGTCTGGCTAAACCTGAATAAAAAACTTATGATTTTGATGTCAATTTGTAATTAATAATGCAATCGAAACTATACTGAATGCTTACAATATGATAAAATATTAAAATAAGTAATAAAACCAAAATAATAGAAATTTAGATAATTTTTAAAATGATTAAAATATAAAAAGCAAAGATCAAGTTAATCATAAATAATATATGATTAAATATTCATTATAAAGATGAAACATATTTTTCTTAAATTATTGTTGTCCCATAAAGGTACATTAATTTACATTAAAATGATAAAATAAGGAAGTTTTATTTCCTGTTTAGCCAGACTTAATTACCAAAAAAGCTTGATTAACACATAAATATATTTGAAAAGAAGATTATGATTACCAACGATATCTGCAATATTTTAATTTTTCAGAAAAATATTTATTCTTCTTTCATAAAAAAACGTGAGTTTAGTGATATTAACAAAAATGACAAATTTAAATATATATAGAATTGGTATAAAACTAAAAAAGTTAAATTTTGTCCCTACATTTGAACTGGATGTTTCATTGTTTACATCTGTAAATTATGTGCAGATTTTAGGTTTGTGGATTTAAGGGAGTCTACTGTATATTTATTTATATGTCTGAATTTAATAAGCATTCCTAATGAAGTTATACCAACAAATGGGGAATAAGTATAGAACGAGATTTATAAATAGAAAAACCAGACAGATGGAGTCTTTTGTTGTTATCTGTACAAATAAAAACAAAATCATTAAAAGATCATTTTGCGTGTATGCCTGTCATAGGCATTTTACTCATAACCTAAATTGTTAATACTAGGTATTATTTTTTTATATAAATTTAACTTGTAATCATAGGAATTGAGAAAGGTTCCAACAGAACTGAAGTAGTAATGGTTATTCTGACAAACCTATTTAGACCGCAGGATCAGGTTGGGGGGGGGAGCGTAAAATCAACTTTCTTTCACTAAAAGCCAGCTAATACATTTATTTTAATAAAACTTTTGATGCATTTTATATATAACAATGGATTCTCATAGATCAAGCATAACCATTTGATTTTGTTAGATTGTTTTCTACGGAGATATATTTAATTTTCTGTTCAGATAGAGGTATAAAATTTGACTTTTTTATTTTAATATCAATTCCATACCTATTTTAATTTGTAATTTGCATTAATATTATTGAATTCATATTTTTTTCATGAAGGAAGAATAAATTTGTTTTTGAAACAATTCAAGATATTTTTGATATTCTTGGAAATCACACTCCCCTTCCCAAATATAAATTAATCAAGCTTTTTTGGTTGTTAAGTCCGGCTAAACCTGAAATAAAACTTCCTTATTTTATGATTTGGATGTGAATTAGTAATGTACCTTTATGAGGCAAGTTTCATTGAATAATATCGGAAAAATGCAGTTCATCTTTACAATGAATGTTTAATTAAACTTATACATTATGGATTATTAATTTGGTCTTTTTATTCAACATTTTAAGCATTTTAAAAATTATCTAAATTTTTACTATTTTAGTTTATCACTTAATTTAGTACATTATTTTATTGTAAGCTTTTATTATATTCTCAATTGCATTAATTATTACATTCAAATACTGTTTAAAAAATGTAAACAAAGCAATGACCAGAAATCTGCAAAATTCTAAAATCTGCATAACCTCTGGTCCCCAGCTGTGTGGATTTGAGAGAGTCGACGGTATTAATATATCATATACAATACAGTCAACAAAATAGAGAGATTTTGAATCTGAAATTTATAAATGATAACTACAATTTTTCGACAGCCATTAATTTCCGTTTGTCAATTAATGACAATGCTAGTCTAAAGTTACTGGAAATTTAGAAGTAGCAGAAGAAAAATCTTTTATCAGATTTTTCTGGGGAAAGTGGAAAAGATCACTTTCTCATGTATAAAAAAACATTTTTTGACTTCTGCACATTAAAAAAAAAAAAAAACAGTTTTATCTTTACACAATTACAAGTTAAATGCATATAAAAAAATATGGAACTAAAAATTTAGCTTTTTAATCTCAGAGTTTACACAGGTTTTCCTTGCTGAACCACCATCTGCCACACTTATGTCTAATGAATCCATTAGGAAAAACAGAATTAGTTCAAATACAATGAAATCAAGCTGAATGTGATATAATTAAGAAACTGTTTTGAAAACCAGCATTTTTTTTCATCTTAATTTATAAAAATCTAGAAAAAATTTAAAATATCAAATAAAAACTAATACACTTTAAATGTGGTTGGTGAATTATTGTAATTTCTGTATACTTTTTTTAAAAAATTAGTCTATTTTGGAATTTTAATGTTAGTGGCGCACAACATGTGTTACCACTATTTTCGTGCAGAATAATTTTCTTTATAATAATTGCAGAAATTTTGCTATTCAATAAAATACCGTTAATCCGCCCCCCCAAACGTGACAAAAAATCGTACAATAGTTGGAGGGGGGGTGCTTACACAGGATTTTTCTGCCATCGTTCAACAAAATTTACAGGAATGAATCATGATGAAATAAATGAATCATGAAATTTGATACTTGAAAAAATATGGTGTATTTTTTTTTTAATTGTAAATTCTGTCGAAAAAACACAGAAAAATGGAGAAATTTGTAAAAAAAAAGTCAAAACAAGCATGAAATGAACTAAAAAATCTCGAAAAAACGCACATTTCATCAAAGATTTATGATTCATTCATTTCATAATGATTCACCCCTTTCTGAATCACCTTTGAGAATGGGGAGGGAGGGTGCTTTCTTGGGATTTTTTGAAAATTTCAAATTCTTTATAAAGTGGGGAGGGGGCGTTTGATCGGGAAGGGCGGATTAACGGTAATTTACGGTAATGTCACTTTTCAAATATTCCGATGGCAAGCAATTTTTTGGCAAAAAGGTTGTGCATGACTATTATCATGAAAAAAAAAGTAAATTTTTCTATAAAACACTTGTAGTATAAACTTATATCGATATTTTGGCTACCCTACAGCATTCGCCCCCAATCATCTGTGATGTTTCTTGGCAATTGTCATTGCCGATGTTAGTGCTGATTCAACCATGCCGATTTTAGTGTTCTGGCAACCCAATTTTTTTTCTTCCGGCATATGTACATGGGTAAAGGTGTATTTTGAGGGTTTTGAGCTTAGATCAGGAATGAATGCAATATGAGAAGTCTATGGTTTGAGTAATAGGTTTACTGTGAGTAAAATGGCAATCCGACTCGGCATTTTTGCACAGAGATGTTTAGAAATGTTCTTAAGGGAGGTCAGTTTAATTAAAGCAAACACTGTTTGCCCTTATTGTCGAGGAAATATGAGTATTTGAGAGAAGAAAGTGTCTGATGGTTATTCTTGGCCTTGTAGGAATCACGTGGTTGATGAAAATGGAAAGATAGTATGGTGTAGTAAGTACTTTTTTGTATAAAAGGTTGTTTTAATTTTTGTTTTATTTGTGAATATAGAATTACAGGTAACTGTAATTTGGATTCTATGTATCTGCTTTGTCAATGTAGGGTTAAATTTCTTTAATATATTTAATAATTAAATTGCCTTATGTAATTTTTGTTTTTGGATAACAGTAGATTTATTTTTCGTGAAAAAAAAAAGCATTTTTGTGACATTTTTCCTTTCTGAATGTATGATTAGAGATTGCTTTAATGTGTTCTTTATGTATTTTGGCTGTCAATGTAGTCTTAGGTTATTCAATAAGATTTTTAGGTGTTTAGTTCGTGGATGTAGGCTTTAAAAATGCTTTATTGTGATTTTTATTGTCAGTTATTTATATATTTAAATGAGTTTTTGCTTTACTTTATTATTTAAAATTTCTTTATTGTTTGCTCATTATGACTCCTTTCTCCCTTCCGGCCTGAAATGGCTATGAATTATTACTTGGTGACAATTGCCACTTGGCAAAAAAGGGTTTTTCATGCCAAGAAAAAAAAGACAGATGACAGATTGGAGGCGAATTCCAAAACTGTTCCGATACTTTATTTATACATCAAGATCTTGAAATGATAATTCTTAGAACAATGAAGGGGAGGGGGAAGATCTCACATGAATTTACAATAACATTTATTCCAAAAATTTACAATGCTTTCAGTTTGTTCTGCTATCATTTTTAAAAAAAGAAAAAAAATAATTCAGTGTAACGTAAACTATGCTCATAGAAAAAAGTACAGGGGAAAATAAAGCAAAAGGTTTGTTTACATGTGTAGTGGCATTAAAATTTCTTCATCATGTAAGTTGGCTTTCTCTTGTCATGACTAAAACTGCATTTTTAATGTTAACTTAATGTATTTTCCAACATAAAAAAAAAAATAAAAAATAAGAATGGTATCAAAGTGCTCATCCTTTTGTTTTCTATAAATATCCTTTTATATATGCATTTTATCTATACATAGTGCATGATATAAAGTCATTAAGGTGGTCATTGTGGCAAGCTATCTAAACCAAAATAACATTTTATGGTACTACTTGGATATTCTGTCGACCAAATTTGCCAAACTGTACAAATCACCTAATTACACGTATTGATGTAATTTTTATTTTAAATAACGAAAAAACGAATAAATTAGTAGAATATTAATAAACATACAAATAAAAAATATTTAATGACATTTTAAATACTTTTATCATATTTAATGTGATTGGATGCAACATTCATGATCATCCATTATTGGCATTTAAATTTATAGTTTGACTATGGTTCTTTGATCGACGGATAACCATAGTACCCATTTTATTTACAAAATGCGGTGACTTTTTTATAAAAAATGTGCATTTTATTCAATAATGGCTTTTTAAAAAAATCAAAAATAATCGACAAATCTACCGTAAAATACCGTTAATCCGCCCCCCCCCCAAACGTGAAGAAAAATCGCGCAATAGTTAGAGGGGATTGCTTACCCAGGATTTTTCCGCGACCGTTCAACAAAATTTACAAGAATGAATCATGATGAAATGAACGAATCATGAATTTTGATACTTGAAAAAATTTGGTTTTTTTTTTAAACGTAAATTCTGTCGAAAAAACGCAGAAAAAAGGAGAAATTTGTAAAAAAAAGGCCAAAACAAGCATGAAATCAATTAAAAAAATCTAAAAAAAAACGCACATTTCATCAAAGATTCATGATTCATTCATTTCATAATGATTCATCTCATTCTCAATCGCATTTGAGAATGGGGAGGGACGGCGCTTTCTCTGGATTTTTTCAAAATTTCAAATTATTTATAAAGTGGGGAGGGGGCGTTTGATCGGGAAGGGATTAACGGGATTTAACGGTATTCTTTTTTTAAACAAATACAGTCGAACCTTGTGAATGTGAAATTTCGTATTCCCAACTGTTAACTCAGTAACCAGGGACTCTACACACATGTAAATACACCCGCTTCATAGTGTTAAATCAACAGGCAGGTTATTTTAGAACTTCTAACTTAGATTTCCATACAGTAGACTGAATCAAATCCACACAGCTTGGGACGAAAGATTGTGCGTATTTTAGAATTTTGCAGATTTCTGGTTGCTGGTTTGTTTAATTTTTTTAACAGCAATTTGAATGCAATAAAAAATGCAATTGAAAGTATATAATGAAAGCTTACAATATAATAAGATATTAAAATAAGTAATGAACTAAAATAAAAAAAAATTTGATAATTTTTAAAATGTTTAAAGAAAAGATCTCATTAATAATCAACAACGTATGATTAGTTAAATATTCATTATAAATATGAGATACAGTTTTCCTAAATTATTCAGTGAAACTTACCCCATAAAGGTACATAACTAATTCACAACAAAATAATAAAATAGGGAAGTTTTATGTCAGGTTTAGTTCACTTAACCAAAAAAAAGCTTAATTCATACATAAATATATTGGTTAAGAAGATTGTGATGACCAGTGATATCATCAATATCATGAAGAATATTTTCAGAAATAGATGCATTCTTCCTTCATGAATAATAAAAAAAAAATACAGTTACATTAACAAAAATTACAAATTAAAATATGTAAGGAATTGATATAAAACCAAAAAAAAAAAAAAAAAAAAAAAAAGAAATTTTGCCCCTCTATCTGAACTAAATGTTTCATTGTTTACATCTGTAAATTATATGCAGATTTTAGAGAGATGTGTGTTTTAGGGTTGTGGATTTGAAAAAAGCCTACTGTATTTTTAAACTTTTTTTTTTTTTTTTTAATAAGATTACCGAGCTAGATCTTTAATATCGCTATTTTTTACTTTTTAGATTTTGAATCTAGATTTAAAGAGGTACTTTCATTTATTGAGAACAGTTTTGAAACTGAAAATACCTTTTTAAGAAAAATCTATAACCAAAACCAAAAAAGTAAAAAAAATATATATTAAAAATGAAACTCAGCTATAATATGCAAAAAAAAAAAAAAAAAAAAAAAAAAAATGGCGTATAAAAATAATCAAATTTAAGTAAAAAATTGGAAAACAACCTGCTCATTGAATTAACATTAAAGAAAGGGTGTTTTCAAGTGAGTGATGAGTCCCTTAAGTTATGTGTTTTATGTGTAAATTTCGAAAAACAGCATAAAGGTACTGCATTATGCGATCAATTATTAAAAAATATTTAGTTTCAATTGAACAGAATACAATCAAATTCAGCTTATAAGCAATAAAATGTTTTAAAAGTAAACGTAAATATACATTCAAACCAATTTTCTGCATCTAAATTGAAATTTGAACAATATTAAACTAAACTATTTAAAAATAAATAATAATAAGCGGAATTATCTGCAATGAATAAAACATTATAATAATGACTAAATAACACATCAGCAAAAATGAAAATTGCGGCACATTTAATTTGTGTCATTATAATCAAATAGCAAATTGTAAAGTATTGAGTTGAAGAAAAAACTAAGAAACAACCTACCATACCATTAACAAAAAGTTCAATGGAATAAATTTTTGTTTTAAATGTTACCTGACAAACCACGGAAGAGGCAACAACGCCAATAAAAGAATGAATCTTAATAACGTAATGATTCATAAAAAGTGGTATTGATTCTCATGAATGAAGTACTTTTGTATTTGATTCATCTAACATTTCGTTATCCATTCAATGCTTTGGCGTCCCTTCGCTTAAAGAAATAAAATATGTAATATTCAACGCGTATCCTCTGATTCTAATAATGGCTAATTTTTAAAACGTAAACGTGGTGAACTATCCTCTTTGCTAAAGTAAGTGAATGGTAGGATGTGTTTCTTCTTTCACTCTTTAGTAATAATTTTCCCATTTATGACTTGATCCTGTTGTACCAATAAAATTTCATTTAGGCAAATTTTACTATCAATGATATTTGATCACTTAAAATATTATTAAAAAGCTTTTTTCAGCAGGCATTTTCATTTATCTATTTATTTAAATATAGTTTAAGTTACGATTTTTGTGTTAAACACGAGGAATTCATTCGAATTGTGATTAAGAGTTTGATTTAAATGTTTAATTTTAGATCATTGCATTCCTCAAAAGCTGAATTTTTCTGTATTGAACTAAGTTGAATAAGAATATTTTTTAAATGATTAACCCTAAAATACTTGTTTCAAACAGTAATTAATCGCATAATATAATACATATGAAGGTTATAAAATTTACCCAAAATATTAGAAAAGTTTAAAAAATAGCAAGGGTTTTGAGAATCTGAAATGTTGAAATTCCATCATCTTCATGATGTAACTTAGGTTGCTCTGATAAAAAATATTTTCGATTGTTTCTTTACATTTGGCAAAAATGTTCGGTACATGACTACGTGCTTATCCCGTCGACCAAAAATCATTCATCAAACTATAAGATTAAATGCCAATAATGAATGATCATGAATGTCACATTCAATTACTTGAAATATGATACACATGTTTAAAACAGCATCAAGTGATTTTTAATTTGACTTTTTATTATTTTTTATCAATATTCTACTAAGTTTTTGTTATTTTAAATAAAATTATATCGATATGTATGACTTACCGTATTTTCGGGCGTATGCGCCGCACACACCGTAAGCGCCGCACCGCCGAAAATGCATTAAAATAAAACAAATATTCATCAGAGGCGCCGCACTTAAGAAAATATATAAAAATTTTAAAAATTGCGTTATAGTCAGTGTTTTTTCACGTTTTTTTAACATTTGTAATATAAATCCAATTTTAAATTTAGTATACTTTTTATGATAAAATTAAATTTGAATTCGTGCAGCCTTTTTTCCTAATTTTTTTCAACGTTTTTTATAGTTTGTAACGAGGTTTGCCGGGTTTTATCGCGATATTTGACGAAATTTGCAGGGTTTTATCGCGATACTTGAAAAAAATTTCGTTTTTTATGGGAGATGAGCAAGAGATGAATCATGATGAATTGAATGAATAATGAATATTTTAATGAATCATGAATTTTGATACTTGAAGCAATAATTTGCGTTTTTTTAAACGTAAACTCTGTCAAAAAAGCGCAGAAAAAAAGAGAAATTTGTAAAAAAAACGTAAAAAGAATGAAATCTATAAAAAAAATCTCGAAAAAACGCACATTTCATCAAAGATACATTATCCATTCATTTCATCATGCTTCATGCCGTTCTCATTCGCCTTTGAGAACGGTGTGAATCATGATGAAATGAATGAATCATGAATCTTTGATGAAATGTTCGTTTTTTCGAGATTTTTTAATAGATTTCATGCTTTTTTTTCAAATTTCTCCTTTTTTCTGCGTTTTTTCGTCTGAATTTCCATTTCTTCTCTTTTTTTTACCATTTATTTATAGATACGACACGTTTGCCTTTCTTCTAACAATTTTTTTGACAATTTTTTTGGGCGTTCCTTTGAGAAATTCACGATTTTTCCTTGATCTTTTGACATAATTTGTGTTTTTTAGAGATTTTTTTACATATTTCGCATTTTTACTAAATCTTTCGTCGAAATGTGGTTTTTTAGCGATACTTCGGCAAAATTCATGATTTTTAGCGATCCTTTCAATAAATTTGCGGTTATTTTTCGTGATTCTTTGGCGAAATTAGCGTTTTTTTCAGCAGTTTTTTTATAGTGGGGACTAGCGTTTGATTGGGAAAGAAGGATTAACGGGATTTTACGATAATAAAATTGTAGATTTTAAGTGATCCTTTCATGAAATACACATTTTTTTCTCTTTACATATTCTCGCGAACCTTTGATTAAAGTCGTGTTTTTTTCTCCCGATCCTTTGATAAATTTCTTACTTTTTCTGCGAATGATTGACAGAAATTAAGCTATCATTTGTCGAAATTCGCGATATTTTTTATGCTTCGCATTTTTTTTCCTGATGATTGACTTTTCACAATTTTCAGAAAAATTCCGATCAGAATCACCTCTGTAATAAATATCGCTGCAAGGGAAAAAAAATATATCGTATCCGCCGCCCCGGCAGAAGCGCCGCAGTAAGCATAATTTTAACTTTTAAACTCGTATGCGCCGCGGCGCTTACGCCCGAAAATACGGTAGTAATTTGTATAATTTGACAAAATTGGTCGATGGGATAACTAAAACGTACCAAATGTTCTTATCTTACCTGTTTAAGAAAAAATACTCTCTACCAACAGTGATGCCAGGATCACTAATTCGGGATTCCTGCTGGTCATGCAATTAAAATATTTAGTGAAAAATCAGGGCATTTTTTTAATAATTGTAATGGTGAGGGAATTTTTGATGTGATACTTTCCATCAGCATCTCGATTGTGGTTGTAAAGGAAGAAAATTTGAATTCATTATTAATCCAATCCAAAATTTGAAAATAAAATGCAAAAACACTAATGTAACACTAGCATCATAATGAAAATAATTAAAAATTCTTTCATTGCATACTTAAAAAAAAAAATAAAAATAATTTAAGATTGTCCATTGGGTTGAGATTTACAACAATATATAAGATGGATTTTTACTGAGAAAGGCAAGTAATTTTTCTTTTTTTACCAGAATTGTGTACAAACCATGTAATTACAGTAACCATTATATCTATACTAGTGTCAATGAAGTGCAGTCAAAGTTCTATAATCTGCAGAAGTTGGAGGCCAAAGGTTGTGTGGAGTATGGAATATTGCAGGTTATAGATTGTTATGGATTATGTGTCATTTTATTATTCCTAGACATCATTTTAATTTTATAAACTGTATAATATGAAAAGATAAATATGAAATCTAATGATTAATTTAATATGCTATCTCAATATATCATTTGATTAAAAAAATGATACATCTGCGCTTAATTAAAAATAATTACTGTATTTTGTATAGCCTGCACCCCTAAATCGAGCAGTGCAGTAAAAAAAGTTCGCGGAGATGCATCGGTGTATAGTCTGCGGGCTATACACCATTTACGAACGTATATTTCGATCAAGGTTCAAATTAGAAGGAATTGGTCATAATTTTTAACACAAATTTACGAAATTTTTTCGTGATGCATAATACCTACAGTAATTTGGCTAAAAATAAGATTATCAGTACCTTAATTTTCAGAAGAAACGCCACGGCGTTTACTTGTTTTAAGATAAAATTTCAAGCGATGTGGCGTTTATGTGCATTTTTTTTTTCAAACTAGCGTGATATTTTTTCTGAAATATAAAAAAAAAATCGGTGATGAATTCAAAATTTTGAACATAAAATGTATATGTATCTTAGGTCATTGGTTCTCAAAAGGAACGAATCCTTGGAATCGGTCCAAAATGCACCAACTCCGAAAAGGGAACGATTTCTCGGGAACGACACAATGGGGTACTGCAGCACCGATTCGCTAGCAAATTATTTTCTGATATTTTATTTGTAGATAAAAAAAATTTTTTTTTTTGGTCTCGCATATAACTTGACCCCCACTTTGAAGTTCTTTTTTTGTCTAAAATTTCACGACTTATATGCTAGCTATTATAGATCTATCAGTGCAATACTTGGCGGTAGTTGCTACAGTTCTTCCAAACCCAGAAATAACTGTATTTAAGCAGTAAAAAAAGGCCTTTACAAACATGGGAGAACTCTCTAAATTTCGTGGCATAGCGAAAAAAAATTACAAATTTTGATTTTTTTAAAAAAATTTTTTATGTTTAAAAGTTGTAGAAAAAATATCACGATTTCCAATTAAAAAAAAAAAACTCTTTGTATAACCCACTTCATGTATAAGCCACAGCAGCTTTTTGGAAGGTTTTTTTTCTTGTATAAGCTGCGGACTATACACCCGAAAATATGGTACATATACATATGTTCTGTAATACAGCCTTTTTTTTGTATAAAATATAAAAGTTATATTAAAAAAATATCTGTTTTATAATGATTTTTTTCTCAATTTTTTTATTATTTGCTTTAAAAAATCAAACTTGGACCACAAATTTGTAAATTTCTTAACTGGTTACATTTGTAAAGTAACGCGAATTCTAGAAAATTGCAGATTATGGGTATGCACATTATCGATTCTTAACTGTATTTGATATACAATATTTTTCATATTTGATGTACAATATGAAGTACAATAGAAGCAGACTCCCCCAATTCCGCAACTCTCTAAACTCTTCACATAATTTATGGATGTAAACAAAGAAACATTCAGTTCAGATACAGAGACAAAATTGGACTTTTTTACTTTTATATCAATTCCATTTTTAATATAATTTGCAATTTTTTTTATATTACTGAATTCATGTTTTTTTGTTTTTTTTTTCGTGATGGAAGAATAAATTTATTTTTGAAAAATATTCAATGTATTGGTAATTACAATCTTTTTACCAAATATATTTATGTAATTATCAATATTTTTTGTTTATTACGTCTGGTTAAACCTGAGATAAAACTTCCTTATTGCATGATTTTGATGTCAATCAGTTATGTACCTTTATGAGGCATGTTTCATTGAATAATTCTGTAACAATACATTTCATCTTTATAATGAATATTTAAGTATACATTATTGATTAACTTGACTTTTGCTTTTAACATTTTAACCATTTTAAAAATTATTGTTTACATTACTTTAATATTTTATTATATTGTAAGCATTTTTTATAAGTTTCATTTGCATTAAATATTACATTCAAATTACTGTTTAAAAATTGTAAACAGTGCAATGACCAGAAATCTACAAAATTCTGAAATCCGCACAGTCTTTGGTACCAAGTTTTATGGATTTGAGGGAGCCTACTATATTTAGATGAGCAAAATTCAACTAGTTTATGATCTAAACATACCATTAACATTTACAATACTTCTGGGTAAACCAAGCTTTTTGCCTGATACTGTAGACTCCCTGAAATCCACACACCTTCAGATCAGAAGTTGTGTGGTTTTCTGGTCTTTGGTTTGTTTATATTTTTTAAACAATGATTTGAATGTAATTAATAATCCAATCAAAATTATAATGAAAAAAATAAGCCTTTGGAAAAATAAATTTAAAAATCTGTCTTTGTTTTTCAACTTTTCCGGGGTTTTTTCTGAGCATTCCCATCTCTATTCATGCTTTAACTTGTAAGAGTATCTGCCTCATCACATCCCGTGACATAAGTTTTAGTAATAAACTCATTTTGAGCATAACTAATTTATATCAAACTTTTTTCCTTAAATAAATATAAATATGATAGAATGAAAATTTCGCCTTGCTTTTAACATAAAATGAATAATATGAACTTTAAAATGTTCATGCTTACTTAAAAGGCAATTAAATAATCAACTACAGATGTCAAAAAGTTAATTTTATTTAAAAATCTTAGTACTTTCAAACCTTTTCCAAACAGGTTCTTCCTCAGAGAATATTTTCTTTTCAAAAGAGAATATTTTTCAAAACAAAATCTGATATTTGTATTTACTTTGATATTTGTATTTATTTGTTTATTATTATTTATTTCTATGTATAAAAAAATATTCTCTGAGGAAGAACCTGTTTGGAAAAGGTTTGAAAGTGCTAAGATTTTTAAATAAAATTAACTTTTTGACATCTATAGTTGATTATTTAATCGCCTTTTAAGTAAGCATGAACATTTTAAAGTTCATATTATTCATTTTATGTTTTTTTCCTTTTTTCATTGTTTACAAAAAAATATATTTCAATTTAAGAAACAGGGTATTGCCCTAAACAGCATTGATACAATTTTTAAATTCCCACAGATTTGCTGTTTAAATTCTGGATATTTAATGATACTGATGAGAAAATCAAGGTTATTTTATGATTGTTTAAAAATTACTGAATAAGCTATAGGAATTGAAGGTAGAACATTGCCATTACAGTAGAGGACCTGTTATCCGGAATCGTCGGGACCGAGGGCTTTCCGGATTTCGGGTCCGTCCGAAACTCGACACTCTCCCCCCCTCAAAAAAAAAAATTAAATAAATAAAAAAAACAAGGAATATAGCACTGCTATCTAGAATATGAATGAAAAGTGTATTGTATGTAAAGTCTGTGGAAAAAACACTAAGCTACAATTTTGACTCTTGTACTATAGTACAAAGTCTCAAATCCGGACATCCAAAATTCAGAGCTCTTCAAAATCCGGACGTTTTGCCAACTGGCTTTATATATATATATATATATAGATAGATAGATACATACCGTAAAATACCGTTAATCCACCCCCACCCCCCCAAAAGGTGACGAAAAATCTTAAAATAATTAGAGGGGTGAGCTTTTATTTGTGGGACCATATTTACACATGGGATTTTTCCGCGATCGTTTCACAAAATTTGAATTTTTTGCGAGATATCTGCAGGATTTTTTCGCGATATTTGACAAGATTTGCAGGGTTTTATCGCGATATTTGTCGAAATTTGAAGCGTTTTATAGCGATATTTGACGAATTTGCAGAGTTTTTTCGCTATACTTGAAAAAATTTGCGTTTTTTATGGGCATGAATCATGATGAAATGAATGAATCATGAATCTTTGAATGACTTGTGAATTTTGATACTTGAAGCAATACTTGAAAAAATTTGCGGTTTTTTTTTTTAAAAAACGTAAATTCTGTCGAAAAAACGCAGAAAAAAGGTGAATTTTGAAAAAAAAATCCAAAAAAGCATGAAATCTTAAAAAAATTCGAAAAAACGCACATTTGATCAAAGATTCATGATTCGTTCATTTCATCATGATTCACCTCGTTCTCAATCTTCTTCATTTCCGGTCCTTCCGGATTTCGGAATTCCGGATAATAGGTCCTCTACTGTATTAAGTAAGACACCTTTTTAACTTCTTTTATTAGAATCAATAAATAGTCTCTACTGAGATTGTTCACGATCAGGAGTGAAAAATAAATGAGTCATAACTCCAGGAATATCTGTACAGTATACAAATGCGCTTTCTTGCGAAAAATATTTGGTAAATTCTTTTTCTCGATTTCTATTGCAAGAATATATTGTTCCTGAAGAGATTTAATTTTTAATCTTACGAAAACAACAAAACTAATGCAAGATATCAATAAACAAACAAAATAAAAACAAAATAAATATATGTTCTCACTACAGATGCACAGGAAAAAATTGCGCCTTCTCGGGCTATCATCAATGCGTAACAAGATGCCATGTAGTTTTACCTTTCACATCCTTTAGTGCAGTGTTGTATTACTGCATTTATTAATGCCATTTTACTATGAAATTTATTTTTGTTTTTATTAAGATGTTTTTACTATGCAATAAATATTACACAATGATTTTATTAAAAGGCACCCCATCTCAGTGGCGTAGCTATGTTTTTTGGCGCCCGGGGCCAGCAAGAAATTTTGCGCCCCCACCCCAATATAGATATATAGCAATTTCTCTCAATTTGGCGCCCCTAGGCCTCGGCGCCGGGGGCGGACGCCCCCCTTGCCCCCCCCCCTTAGCTACGCCACTGCTCCATCTTATTTTGTTTTTTGAAAAAAAATATAGATGATATCAAAAAACTAATGTCATGTCTGTGATAAGCGTGTCTGATTTACTAAGAAAAAAGTGCTATTCTGCAAATCCCAGATCTGTGTTAAATAGCGATTACTTTTAAATTTCCAGAGTCTATAAGCAATATATTGTTTTAAATTTAAAGAAAAAACAATTTGTTGTTTTCAAATTTAAATTGAAATAATATTTGCCAAACTAATTACAAATAAATAAATAAACAAAATTATCAGCCATAAATAAAGCGGTTTGATAATGCCTGAAATCACTAATTATCCACAAAAAAGATCAAATCGCGGTTTTTAGAAATTTTAGCAGACGCTTTAATCAAAGAAATTATTTTAGCATAATCTTATTTCAGTAAAGAGGGTGGGATAAATAAACTGATTTTTTAAATGTTACCTGATGAAACAAAAAAGGCAAAAGACAAGACACCAAATGCAGGAATGAATCGTGGATTTTTACATCATGATTTTCTGAAAAGAATTCATTCCTTAAATGAAGAAAGTCCCATGTAGTTAACTAATTAATCATTAAGCTGCTATTTATTTTTTAAAATGTTGCAGTAACAGCAGAAATATTACTTTTTTATCCCTGTTTATAATATCAGTTATCAGATTAGACATTATCAGAAACAAGCTTTACAATAAATTTTCCTGTTAGTTTTTTTAAATCAAATTGTGTCAAAATTGTGTCAAAAAACCCGATACCATGTTTAATAATTACATTCACAGATTTTGACTAATGCTTTGAGTTTGGTTTGGTTTGAGTAACAATGCTTTTGAGGTCTATAGCTACAAATGGCTGTTACCTCGAATGATCCATAAACCACAGAAACAAATACAGAACACTTTTATTATTACAAGAAATCCAGTACATACATTTTAATACACATCACAGGGACAACACCCGCACACCCATGCCACTAGCTGGACTCGAACCAGGGTCCAGCGGTGTGGGAGGAGCACACGCTACCGACCACGCCACTGGATCGGCTTGACTAATGCTATCTATTGTTTTATAAATAAATGCTTTTGAATATTTCTGTTGCAGAGATTTATTTAATGGTTCACTATACCTCTATGAATTCTTTCGAGTCATTCATTTCTTCCGATTCATTCATCGTGTTAACGTCGCTTTACTCTTGCGATAACATCTAGGAAATAAGTGTGTTCTGATATTAACAATAGCTAATTTTTTAAACCAATTTTCTAACTCATCCTCTTTATTAAAATAAATTAAGGGTAATCTATTTTTATTTATTTATTTATTTTGTCGTTACTCTTTTTCTGAAAAATTCCACAACTTGTGAGTTGAATGTATGATGGCATAAAATTTTTAGTGTTGCAATTTAAATTTTTGCTTACATTTACAATCATTTAAAATATTCAGCACACATATAAACTGAATATTTGACAAGTTGAATAGTAACTATCAAGCCCAGTATTTTAAGTTTTACTTTTTATAGGTGCTAAATTTGTAAAGAATTTTGCATAATATTGGATTACAGATGCTTTCCTTCTGATAAGCATGATTTTTTTTTTAGAAGTAAACTTTACACTATTATAATCATCATTTGAGTTGTTTTCAAATTTAAATTGAATAATACTTGACTTACTAATAACAAATAAAAAAATAAATAAAATTATCAACCATAAATAAAGCATTTTGATAATGCTTGAAATTACTAATTATCCACAAAAAGAAGATCAAATCGCGGTTCCAAGAAATTTTAGCAGAAGCGTAATCAAAAAAACTATTTTAGCATAATCTTATTTTAGTAAAGACGGTGGGATAAATAAACTGATTTTTAAACGTTACCTGATAAAACAAAAAAGGCAAAAGACAAGACCCCCAAATGAAGGAATGAATCACAGATTTTTACATCATAATTTATTGAAAAAGATTCTTTCCTTAAATGGAGAAACTCCGATTTATCTAACTAATTAATGATTAAGCTGCTACATTTATGAATAAAAAATGTTGCAATGACAGTATGAATATTCTTTTTTTTTTTTATCCCTCTTTATAATGTTAGTTATCAGACCAGATAATATCAGAAACAAGTTTTTATCAATAAATTTTTTTATAAGTTTTTCAAAATCAAATTGTGTCAATAATTAAACTGGATACCAAGTTTAAGTGCTATATTCGGGGATTTTGACTAACGCTATCTATTCCTGTTTTATAAATAAATATTTTTGGACGTTTCTGTTGCAGATATTTATTGAATGATACACTAAACTTGAATGAATTCTTCCGATTCATTCATCGTGTTAGCATCGCTTCACTCTTGTGATAACATCTAGGAAATAAGTGTGTTCTGATATTAACGAATCACGGAAAAAAGCGTACCGGAAAAAAGCGTCCCTTTTTACAAATCACATATTTAAATAAGTCTGATAATAGTACACATGGTTAATCTTAGAATATAAACACTAGATTGAGACGGTTTTATGAAATTTAAGTCTTTGCTCTATCGAGACTCAGATGGGCGGGGGGGGGGGCTTTAAAAGTTATCTCAAAACCTGTCATTGCTTTAATGAAAAAAAAAATTGTAAGGTACGAAGAATTAGATAATAAACACTAGGTACTTAAATGATTTTTTAAAATTCAGTCTCCCTTGTTCTCCTGTGGAGTGGGGGGGGGGAGGGTGTCTACAAACTTTTGAATATATCTCTTATATTTATTTTTTTAATATTATTTATAAATTGGTTATTTTTATTATAAAATTACATATTAATAATTTATTATATTTTATATTACATTTATATATTTATATAATATATAACATAATATATAATAATAAATGTATTAATATAATATAATAATAATACAGAATAAATAATTTATAATAAATAAGTAATAAATTAATAATACATAAATATAAATTAAATATAAAAATAAAAATAAATGTAATTAAATATTAAAAATTATACTTATTAACAAAAAATTATTTAAAAATGATAATATTTTATTAACTCATAGTAAATCAATAAAAACAAATGTATTAATAAATAAAATTAAATATTAAAAAATCTAGTTTCATCAACAAGAATTAATTTTAAAAATGGTAATATTTTATTAACTTATAGGACATAAAAAATAAGTGTATAAATATATATAATTAAATATTAAAAAATCTACACATAAACAAGAATTTATTTAAAAAATGATATTTTATCATCCGCCATTACTGATACTATTGTCATATACCTCCAGCAATCTCGCTACGTATCCCCAAGGGTCCGCGTATTAAAGGTTGGGAACCGCTGTCCTACGAGAGTGATATAAATGAGACATTTGTTGCCACTTTAGTTTTTATTATTTATTTATCCACAAGTTCAATATTTATCAATTCCTTGCCACCTTTTTCTGATCACTTTTTGCGCTCTTGTTTTTCCAGTCACTTTTTTCCCTAAATTCTAGAAAACATTCCGAAAAAATGTTATCGTCTAAAGCAGTGATAGATTTGGAGTTTGTAGACTCACCCCTCCCCCCGCCCCCACAGAAGAACAAGGGTGGCTGAATGAAAAATATACATATGAGTTGATATTACTATGAGTTAATAAAGTATTATCATTTTTAAATATATTTTTGTTAATGAGTATAATTTTTAATATTTAATAATATTTATTTGTAATTTTTTTTTAAATTTAATTTTATATTTAATTTATAATTATATATTATTAATTTATTATTAATTTATTATAAATTATTTATTATTTATTATTATTGATTATTATTCTTAATTTATTAATTATATTATTAATTATTTACTATTAATATATTATATTAATAATTAATTAATATGTATTATATAAGTATAAACGTATAATATAAAATGTAATAAAATATTAATATGTAATTTGATAATAATAATAAAAATAATAATTATATAATATATAAATTAATTATGTACAATTTAAATTATAAATAATCAAATTATAAATATAAAAAAAAATAATGTAAGAGATAGATTCAGAGTTTGTAGACAATCGCCCTCTTCCCCTCCTCCCCTCCCAACCACCACCACAGAAGAACAAGGGAGACTGAATTTAAAAAAACATTTAAGTACCTAGTGTTTATTATCTTATTTTTCGTATCCTACATTTTTTTTCATTGAGGCAATAACAGGTTTTGAGACAACTTTTAAAGCCCCCCCCCCCCCCCCACCTTCGCCCATCTCAGTCCCGAGAGAGCAAGGACACTCAAATTTCATAAAACCGTCTCAATCTAGTGTTTATATTCTAAGATTAACCATGTGTACTATTATCAGACTTATTTAAATATGTGATTTGTAAAAAGGGACGCTTTTTTCCGGTGCGCTTTTTTCCGGTCACGCTTTTTTCCTGTGACGCTTTTTTCCGGGGTGCTTTTTTCCGTGCGCTTTTTTCCGCCTACCGATATTAACAATAGCAAATTTTATAAACCAATTTTCTGACCTATCCTCTTTATTAAAATAAATTAAGGGTAAGCAATTTTTATTTATTCATTTATATCGTCGATACTCTTCTGAAAAATTCCACAACTTGTGACGTGAAGGTATGATGGCACAAAATTTTAAGTGTCCCAACTTTAATTTTTGCTTACATTTACAATCATTTAAGATATTTTCACACAGATAAGTAAATATTTGACAAGCCGAATAGTAACTATCAAGCCCAGTACTTTAAGGTGTAAATTTTATAGGTATTAAATTTTCAAACAATTTTGCATAATATTTGAAACTGATGCTTTCCTTTTTAAATGCATGATTTTTTTTTTTTTTTTTTTTTTTTTTTTTTTTCAATTTATATTCAATTTATAAAATTTTAAATTTCATGGCTGTGAATGTAATTTTCTTCTAGTAACAAGTAATTTAAAATCAAAGGATTTTTTGAAAGAGAAATTTTACTGTCATATAGGTGTTACATTTTACTTGTCAGAAAAATATTAAAATATAGAAAAGTATTAAAGTTTTGTAAAATATTAAACTATGTTAGTACAGAAGATAAATCTACAGGTTAAAATTGTTGAGAATGTTATCACACATTAACTGTACTTAATATCCTATAACAAATTATATTATTATAAATGGCAACAGTATTATTGTTGTTAGTTTGATTTTGTGGAAGTTTCTATGTTATGTTATCTTATGTATGTTCTATGTCAGGGTTGATGAACCTATGGCACGTGAGAGGATATTTTTGGGACGCTGTTAATCGAAGTTTCAAATCAAAATTTACTCACATTCTTTAAAACTCTGCACTTCGTTATTATTTTTTTTAAATAATGTACATTCTTAGCTGAAAATAGCTTTATTTTTTTCTTAAGTAGTACTAGTGTACTTGTCGTGCCATTGAACTACTTACTGAGAAATACCTCCCCTCCCACACACATACACACTTTCTCAATTTCTTTCTGCTGACAGCAGAAATTTGCATACAGAGAAATCCAATAAATATACCTATATATTTTTTTGCTTTAATATTTCTTAAACTTCTGCATCATTTAACATATTTTGATCTACATATAAGGCTTTATTTTACTGTTTCTGTAATTTTCTAATTAATTCGTCTGTGAAAATAACAAAAATATTAAGAAAACTAATAAAGTATGATTTTTTTTTGACAAGAAAAAATAAGAATTCGATTGAAAGCATTTGTGAAATGGAATGAAAACTATAATGTCACAATCACGCTTTTGAAGATTTTTATCCTTTTATGTGTCAGCTTCATAAAGTGGTAGGAGTAATTTATCTGGCAAACGACTGATTGCTGACACAATTCTGTTATTTATGTATAAAACTCAGTGGCTAGTTATTTCATTACTATTCTGATTTGCTTTTCTTGCGGGATTTTCTGTTATTAAAGTATCTTCACTGTTAAAGCTGGCAATAGAGGACTGATTAGATTAAAACGTTAAAGAAGTATTTATTAAATATGGCCAATTTGCCTAAAAAAACAGAAAGTACAAGGTGGTAGAGATTTTCAATGTGTTGGACTGACTGAGAAAGGTGGTATGATTAATAAATATGGTAATCCTCTTTGCGTTTTATGTTCTGGGACAGTGGTCTTGAGTACATCATCTGTAAAATGACATTATGAAACTAATCACAGATCTCAAAGAAGTTACGATGAAAAAAAATAATTCATTGACAATGCAATAAAAGAGAAAAATAAACTGTCCACATATATGATTAAATATATCAGCAAGGATTCTCAAGTTTCTCAGCTGCGAATATTATTGCCCAGCATGGTAAACTTTTCTGCAATGGAGAGTTTTTGAAAGAAGCCTGGTTAACAAGTTCCTTCCTTTTTTTCACGATTTTGAAAATGAAGATAAAATAATTTAGCAAATTAAAGATATTCCTTTATTAAGAAATTATTATATAGAACTAAGATATTTTTACAGTCAAAGATAGTCCTAAAAATGGTAGAAAATGTAAGAGAACAACAAAAATCTTATACAAAGGCTTCTCTTTTCCTTTCACTGTGTCTTGACGAAAGTACAGATGTAACTAAATCTGCTCGTTGAGCTGTATTTATATGATATTTTATAGAAAATCATGTTAAGGAGGAATTATGATCGTTATTATCACTATCAACTACAACCAAGGGTGCAGATATTTGTACAGCTGTTATAAATTCCCTTACTGAAAATTAAATAAATACATCTAAAATAGTTTCTGTTACAAGTAGAGATGTAAATTTTCCGGAAAAATATAAGTGGTAGAAAAAACTGTTTTTTTTTACCGTTTTTTTTTTTTTGGGGGGGGGGGAACGGAAAGGTTGGAAAAATTGATTTTTCATGATTTTTCTCCCAAAGAAATTATATTTTCTTAGAGAATATTAAATAATAAACATTTTTTCCCATTTATTTGTATTAAAAGATAATTATTTTTACTTTATATTACAAAATGAAAGAAAAGTAGCAAAGGCTGCTTTTAAAAGTTAGTTTTTTTTCACAGTCTAAGAATTTTTATTAAACGCTATTGTTTGTTATATCATATCTCTGTTGAAATGATTTTTCAGTTACATGTTTAACTACCAATTGACCTAATGTAAAAATCTGAGCCAATATGTCTGCAGTTTGGAATGAAATTATGGCATTCCATTTACATAAGTGTAGTTTTTAAGTAAATGATACTAGTTTAAAGAAATTATTGCAGTTTTGTCATTATTATGAATATCTGTATTAAAAAATTCCATTGTTTGTTTAAAATATGTATATTTTTACATTATTACATTTTTTTTTTCTTACAATTAATTTTATTTCCTTTAAAAAATATGTTTAGTTTTGGTATAGCTTTCCAAGCTCAATTCAAAAAATTTTTATTTTGTTTTATAATCTAAATTCAAACAAAACTATGCTTTAGTTTGGCTTACTCATGTCTGCTAATAAAAAATAGCATAGGATTTATTGACTGTTAGATTTTTACTCACTGAAACCAGAAAAATATTTTTTTTTAAAGTTTAATTAAACGTAATTTTTTTCTTTTTATCCTGAAATCTGGTATTCCATTCTTAAGTAAGAAACCATATTCAATAATGTTTCCATATCGTAATTTTATATTTCTAAAAGTGGAACTCAAAAGTTATGAAAACAGAACACAACAAATAGAAAATGCTGGCTATTTAAGGAATTAACAAAAGCAGTTACATACAAAGATAAACTTTTACTGTGCTTTAGAAAACTACAAAAATTCAAAGTTTAACTAAGAGGGAAAGTATAATTTCGAATATAGTTACTTGTTATAAAATGTTTTTTCCCCCATCGCAGTTGTATTTTTCTAATGCAAACTGGCCATGTTTTTGCAACATTACTGTACATTATGGAGGTAAAATGGAGGTCAATTTTAGATACAACACCTTGAAAAAACATTCAATTAATCAGCTATAACGAAATCTTGAAAAATGCAGCATAGTAGTGTCACCTATCGGGCAATTTACATCCAAAACTAAACAACATTAATATATATCAGGAATTGTCTGAAGCTGTAGTTTGATAAAAAATCATCCTTTAGTTCTTGAGATAGAGCTATTGCAATAATCATGAATAATTCATCATAGCAGCGTCATCTGATGAGCGATTTACACCAAAAAGTAATGAGCATGAAGTTAATCAAAGATTAACTTAATCTGAAGTTTTATGAATATACATAAATTAGTTCTTGAGACTATAGAACTATTTTGGAAATTAAGAATAATGCAGCATAGCAGCGCCATTGGTTGGGCGATAAACGCTAAGAGTCTTGAGTTTATATCAAGGTGTAACTGAATCTAAAGTTTTGTGAAATTATGTGCAACAGTTCTTGAGGTAGAGTGCCCATAAAATTTTTGTCACATACAGACTCACAGAATGACAGATATTTTTCAAAAACCATCAAATCATGTTCAGGACCTTCTAAAACATTTAAATAGACCAAAAACAGGAAGTCCAATTTTTCACGAATTCAATACTTACTTCTTGAAAAGAGAGAAAAAAGTAATAAATGCATACTACAAATTTTATGTTAAATTTTTAATTTTACCATTCCCATTAATTGGCATATTATTGAAATAATTTTGCACATGGATTAATTTTTAAAAAGAGAAGTTGCATTTAATTACTATATATCTAGATTTTTTTCACGTAATCCAGTTTTTGTGAAATTGTGAACTTCTTGTATATACTTGTACAAAATATAATCAGAATTTTTGAATAAGAAATTATTAGTATATTTAGGTTCCTATTTAGACATTTTTAATAAGGTTATTTATACATATATACAACTTGACAAGATTCAGTTGCTATATGGCATGACATTTTTTTTCTTCAATCACTGCATTTGCGAAAGATTCAATTTGTAGATTAAACTTTTTTCTAAAATGTACATTTTCAAGAGAAATTTTGCAAAAGGCCTTGTGTTTCAAACAAGAAAAAAAAATTGAAGGATCTTTTCAAGTCTTCTCAAACAGATTTCTGCTCAGAGATCAGATTACAGACATTAAAGTTTTTATGTAGGACACTCAACATAAAAATAAATAAATAAAAAGTATGAGAATGTAGCTATTGCAAAATTTTCAATGTATTATTTCATAAATGACATTTCAAATTTTCCAGTTCGGAAAAATTGAAAAATAAGCCGTCGGAAAAAAAACTGAAAAAACCGGGTTTTTCCCAACTTTTCCTGTTTTTTTTCCGAACATTCCCATCTCTAGTTACAAGTGATGGAGCTCTCAGTATGGTGGATATTTTTTTTTTCTTCAAATAAAAGAACATTTTGCAATGCTTATGAAATGAGAACATAAAAATGAATCAACGAAAACAAAAAATTAATAGCGTTCCTTAACATTTTTTGGTATGTATTTTTTTAAAGATCGCCAATGTTTTCTTTATACATTTTAATATATTTTTAAAACAATAATTTGCTATTTAACAGTAAGTGTAAAAAAATATATTATACAGATATGTGTTGTAATTTTTTAAAAATATTTATTTTATGTTTGTGTGTCTGTTTTAAGATAAAATTACATCCAATATAAAACTATCAGCAGCCTTAAAATGCCAAAATCAATGCCATGTATTACCATAATTTTAAAAATCATTTGGTAAATTGTTTTGATTCGAGTTTATTTTTTTCGATTACTATATTTATTTCTTAGATATTACCATGTTGATGTGATTATGTAATTAATTAATTTTATCATGTGATAAGATGTTTCGATTAGACTTTTCAATATGATACATTATTCAATTTAATGTGTATGTTTGTAATAACTTCAGCTATGTTATCCATATTTACTGTAATCTAATAATAGTAAAACTAAATAGTTTTGATTCATTATTATTATTTTTTGACGGGGGAATTGCAGGAAGGGGGGGGGGGTGGCACGCTAGGGTCATTTGAAAAATTTTCTGAAGAAAATTGGCACGCTGGGCATGAAAAGGTTTGCTGACCCTATTCTATGTCTAGTCTTTAGATATAAAGGACTGTGATGTTTTTCATCAGGCTCTGATTAATTATTATATCTTCAAAAAATAAAGCAAGAGACTTTGCTGAAATTTATGACAGACGAGGGATTTTTTTTTTAAATTAAGGGAGAACATTTGGCCTAAACAATGTTTTTTCCATCACATAGATTTTGAATAAAGCTGCACCAAACATTCGATGTCTATTCAGTTATACTACTGAATATCAAACTATTTAGTCTGTCCAACCTAAAACTATGCAGCCAAGACGATTACTTAGAAAATCTTTAAAATATTTTTTAAACCTAATATCAGTTGTACTCTTATTTAAAAATAATTCAGGAATTCAAAATAATTAAGCAGAATCATCTTTAAACAAAAGAGAATGCATTTATATTTATTTGCTGTTTTAAAAGTATGTGTAGACTCCCTCAAATCCACACAGTTTCGGACCAGAAGTAGTGCAGATTTTAGAATTTTGCAGATTTCTGGTCATTGCTTTGTTTACAATTTTTAAACAATAATCTCAATGTAATTAGCAATGCAATTGAAACTATAATGAATGCTTACAATATAATAAAATATTAAAATAAGTAATAAATAAAATAATAAAAATTTAGATAATTTTAATGTATTTAACATATTAAAAGCAAATGTCAAGTTAACAATCAATAATGTATGATTACACATTAATTACAAAGATGAAATGTATTTTTCCTAAATTATTTAATGAAACTTGTCTCATAACGGTACATTACTTATTTACATCAAAATCATAAAATCAGGAAGTTTTATTTCAGATTTAACCAGACTTAATAACCAAATAAGCTTGGAAATGTATTTGGTAAGAAGATTGCGACTACCATTCATATCAGCACTACCTTGGATTTTTTTGAGAAATCAATTTATTTTTCCTTCAAGAAAAAAAAAAATAAATTCAGTAATATTAACAAAAATTACAAATTTAAATATGCATATAATTGATGTAAAGCTAAATAAGTCAAATTTTGTTCCTCTTTCTGAACTGACTGTTTCATTGTTTACATCCCTCAATTATGTGCGGATTTGAGGGAGTCCATTGTAACCTTTAATGATGATCTTCATAAGAGTTAATGATATACAAATGCAAACATTTCCTGGTAAAATAATCAGTTTCTTTCTTTTTCGCAAACCGGTTGTTTTAAAATGAAATGAAAAAACTATCAGAGGTAATAATGGGCATCAATGATAACTCATTGTTATAAAACATCACCATCACCCTCCTTGAGCACAACTGTCTGTCATTCTGTGAAGCTTCTGTAAGCAATATTAAGTCTCACAAGTCATAATTGTGGTCATTTCAGATGACTGAGACATTTTTCTGCGGGAAGGATTTTTGCAATTCCGTAAAGGGCATTTTGAAATTCCAGAGAGAGGTAGCACTTCTAGGCGACTCTTAAGCATAAAGGTTCTGCAGAGACATTTCGATGCTTTGTGGGGGGGCACCCTTTAAATTTGACGCTAATCAGTCTAAGAAACCTTTTTCGATGTTTTACGTATTCTTTTAAATTCATACAAAAATTACGAATTTTCCTATAGTTCCCTAACTGCTTTTATGAATAAAAGCAAAATTACATTACTAAATAAATACATAAAAAATCTGCCTTTCAAAATCCATTAATTTAATTAAAAATGGCTCCGGTTGAAATATTCAATGACAAAAATTGCCATTATTATGTAAACTCCCAGGTGAACATTAAAACCTTCCAATGTCTCTCTGCTCTTTCCCTAAATATCAGCGAGACTCGAGATAAAATAATTCAAACGAGAAAGATGCATTGAAAGTTCACAAATAACCAGTTCAAGAACAGAGTCGCTTTTATTAACTCCGGGTTGCACATTATATTATAATATTACACACACTTTTATAGTCCCTTTTTAAAAAATCTTAAGAAATCTGAAATATGATTTATATTCAGTTCTAAAAAATTCTGATGATGTCTTTTCATCTCTAACAGAGCTTTCGTCAATCAATAAGCATGAAAGAAGAAATTGGAGCTTAACAGTTTTTGACCAATTCAAAAGAGCAGAATTCCTTGCTACAGAAAATTTTGACGTATATTTTTTTCAATCATACATATTCCTTGGCAAGTTTGGCTATTCAATGTAGAGAGATCTACCTCAAATCTGCACAACTTGGTATCAGAGTTTGGCGAATTTTAGAATTTTGCTGATTTCTGGTCATTGCTTTGCTCACATTTTTTAAACAGTCATTTAATTTTAATTAATGATGCAATCGAAACTATAATGAATGCTTACAATAGTATGATAAAATATTAAAATAAGTAATAAATTAAAATAATAAAATAAAAATTTACATAATTTTTAATATGAATAAAATATTAAAAAATGAAGGTCAAATTATATATGATTAAACAGTCATTATAAATTTGAAATGTATTTTTTCTAAATTATTCAGTGCAACTTGCCTCACAAAAGTACATTACTAATTCATATCAAAATCATAAAATAAGGAAGTTTTTTTTCAGGTTTAGCCAGACTTAATAAAAAAAGAAATAAAAAAGATTAATACATAAATATATTTGACAAGAAGATTGTGAATATCTTGAATTTTTCAGAAGTAAATATAGTCTTCCATTATGAAAAAACATGAATTCAGTAAAAAAAAAAATACTAATTAAAATATATACGGAATTGAAACAAAGCAAAAAAGTCAAATTTTATCCTTATATCTGAACTGAAATTTTCATTGTTTAAATTTGAAAATTATGTGCAGATTTTAGGATTGCACATTTGAGGGAGTCCACTGTATTTGATAAAAA
Source organism: Maratus speculifer (assembly GCA_964019185.1). Lineage (NCBI taxonomy): Eukaryota > Metazoa > Arthropoda > Arachnida > Araneae > Salticidae > Maratus > Maratus speculifer. Next base: position 360,454,058 of record OZ025296.1, read on the forward strand.
AACAATAAAATAAACAAAAATAAAGGACTCGAAACTCCATCAATGCGACGTTATTACATTTGTATAAATTGGTCTTTTTCCTTAACTTTCAGCAACAGTTGTTCCCATCAAAAATCCATTTCCATCTTAGCAGGTGTATTTGTATACTTATTCTTCGGGACCGTCAAATGTTTCCATTTACGGGATGATTCCATATTCTCTGAAAACCTGCCAAGAAATAACACAATGGCAAAATGTTCCATTTTAGATAGGTTTCAAGTTTTGGGAACTATAAATATGTAATGTTGTTTTTGAGTAATCCTGTTTTTCTTTACTAAGATGGGTCACCCTCACAGAATTCATTGCAATATTGTCTATATTCTTCACATGAGCACTACTGAAAATATATGGTATGAAACTTTTTGAGGATACAATCAAAACGAAACATGTTTATGTTGAAAATTTGCCTGAAACAGAAAAGTTTGTAGTCTTGGCAAAAGACTAACTTTGAATAAAAAAAAACACTTGTCTAAAATGAAATTTTTCATGAGGTCTTTGTATTTCCGAATTAGTAGTTTTGAGTGTTCTTGATTCCACGATTCAGAAACTCAGACACTCCATTTGAGAGGGGGGGATATCCATTGCATCCACTTGCCTATGACACTGATTACATTATTTAATTGCAGTGAAGTTAAATGATTAGGCAAATATCAGCAAAAAGCATTCACATTAGATAAAAAAAGTAAAAAAAAAATTCTGGAAGAATTTCTAATTCTTTACTAAAAACATTTACATATTAAAATACCATAGCCACAAAAAAAATTTATTTTCTATCTATTCTTCGCTAAATGTATCGTCGTTTCTTTAGATGATATTAAATTATGAAATTTTTTACTTCAATTTACCTTATATTTTATTTATAAGACGCTATTTATTTTATTTATTCACAATTTAATCTTTATACTGTTACGAAACACTTTTGATTCTGGTGCGAAGAGATAATTGGGATTCTACTGCAGTTTTTTAATACTATGGTAATAGTTTTATTAAAATTTATTTTCTATTTGAATTTTCGTGATAAGTTTATGTATTTTTGTTTGTTTTTTAATAAAACGTAAAAATTGGATATTAATTTAATTTATTTTATTGCAGATGCATTAAGCCATTAATCTAACACATCACATCAAACAAAATATATTCAATGTGTGAAACAAATGCAGCAATTTTTCTATCAGAGCTTTTTGAAAGAAGCAGCTTTTAACTCAGAGACAGGAAAATCTTTTTTGTAAGCTATGCAAGGATTTCTCTCCAAACAGTCTTTTTTGTGTGAGGTATGCAACAAGGAATTCTCACAAAAAGGCAATTTAAACAGACATTTGTTAACTCATACTGGTGAGAAACATTTTCAATGTGAGGTATGCAACAAGAAATTTCCTCAAAAGCACCATTTAAGCAGCCATCTGTTAACTCACACTGGTGAGAAACTATTTGTGTGTGATATATGTAGCAAGAAGTTCTCTCGAAAGGTAGATTTAAGGAGCCATCTGTTAAGTCATACTGGTGAGAAACCTTTTGTATGTGAGGTTTGCAACAAGAAATTCTCTGGCAAGAGTGCTTTAAGGAAGCATCTGTTAATTCATACTGGTGAGAAATCGTTTGTATGTGAGGTATGCAACAAGAAATTCTCTGAAAAGAGTGCTTTGAGGAAGCATCTGTTAATTCATACTGGTGAGAAACATTTTGAATGTGAGGTATGTAACAAGAAATTCTCTCAACAGGGAGATTAAGGCAGGCATCTATTAACTCATAGTGGTGCGAAACCTTTTGAATGTGAGATATGCAACAAGAAATTTTCTCTAAAAAGCCATTTAAGCACCCATCTGTTAACTCATACTGGTGAGAAACCTTTTGAATGTGAGGTATGCAACAAGAAATTCTCTCAAAACAGCAGTTTAAGCACCCATCTGTTAACTCATAGTGGTGAGAAACCTTTTGAATGTGAGATATGCAACAAGAAATTCTCTCGAAAAAGCAGTTTAAGCATCCATCTGTTAACTCATACTGGTGAGAAACCTTTTAAATGTGAGGTATGCAACAAGAAATTCTCTCGAAAAAGCAGTTTAAGCACCCTCTGTTAACTCATACTGGTGAGAAACCTTTTGAATGTGAGGTATGCAACAAGAAATTTACTCGGAAGTATGCTTTAAGCAAACACGTTTTAATTCATTCTGAAGAGAAATCTGTTGTTTGATAAAGATGTGTCAAGATATTCTTTCAAAAGATTTGTTAAACGATGCTCCTGTTAGTTTATACTGGCGAGAAAATTTTTGTGTGATAAACTCCAAAAGAGCTGTCGAAGTGATACATTTTGCTTCTAAAATTTGCAGATGACTAATCGAACCATTAAGAAACAATTCTTTCCATTTATTACAATGCATAAAAAAAGACAGTGACACACAAAAATTTCCCTATTGAAACAGTAAATCAGCACATCCGGAACTATTCCATGAGCCATGGCAAACACAATTTTATGTTTATCATTTTTTATAATATTTGCAAACTGTTACATATCTCTGTTTTTTTACACTTATAAGCTTGTAAGATTTTATTACGATTGATAGTATATAAGTGAATAAAAAAACTTTTGTTAAACCTGATTTCTCACAATAAAGTTCTTTGATGGTAAAATTGATTCTCTTATTAATATTTAAGCTGAAAATAGTAGTTTTGAAAAAGGATTGGTCCCATGACTTACTCATAATATCGAAAAAAATAATGTTTTAATGTGTTTGATACATTAGTCGTTGATTTAAAAAATAATAACTATCTGATGACATTTTAAATATAAGTAAAGGATGGTAAAAGTATTTCAAAATTATGCTTTTCTCATCAGGATCCTATTAAAAGAAAATATTCTAATTTAAATTGACATGTCATTACTGATACCTGTAGTAATCTATTATTAAGTTCCTTCTTTTCAAAATCGCCTGTTCTGATTTGTTTATTCGTAATAGAATAACAGTCTGGTGTGAGTTTTAAATGTCAATAAATTTCGGAAAAAAAGAATGAAATATTTGCTTTTTTCAACCAGTTCAATTTGTAAAATTTTTTATCATACTTAAAATATGTTTATGACTTCAATATAGCTCATGCCCATCTGACTATGACTTAACTCTTTGGAATTACGCGGATTGCCATATAATTGATGTAATGAACTGATATTTACTATGCCACATTTGTTAATCAAAAGAAATTATTTGCAGTCAATCGGTGTAATTTTGCTTCGCTTTTACGAAACTTTGATGCATTCCGCCATGGTGGAACCTTCAAGAATTAATTCCAGTGAGCTGCCAAACACACACTAGTGCATCTGTCTATATTTTTCAGACCAAAACTTTGTTGTTAACTCAAGTAATGAAGCAGATTTTAATCTTTTTTTCTCTCTTGGTCAAAAGTACCCTGATTGCCAATAGCATTTGTAGTTTCTTCAGAAAGACGATCAGGTACTACTTGTTCAACCCTTCGACCAAAAAACTATCGCCTAATTATAAGATTATATGCCAATAATGGACTATTGTAAATGTGACATCCACTTGACATTAACTACGATACACGTGTTTGTTATGTCATCAATTTATTTTTAATTAAATTTTTTGTTTGTGTTTTTTTATTATGTTTTGCTAATTTATTTGTTCTTCCGTTAGTTAACATAAAATTACATCAATTTATATAATATGGCGAAATGGGTCGACAATCATGAAGTACCGATTCTCCAAATAATTTCATGCTATAATATGGTGTATGTAGAAAGTCATTTGTGATTTTACTTAGCATTATATGAAGAAATATTGAATGACACGAGTATGAAGTTTTGAGGTTTCCTGAAACATGTTTCCTGCAGAACAGGGAATGCAAAGTATTTATTATATGTTTACATTTGGTATAGTGTCGATTGTAAGATTTCTTTTTTTTTTCAAAATCAAAAAAATTTAATTTTTAAGGGGAGCTTATAATCGAGATTTAGAAAAATCAATAAAAAACCCCTATTTTTAACTTTAATGTAGAAGGAACGATGGTGAATAGAGAGGTTAGAATCTTCTACTTTTCACTCAATGCCTGTATAAGAGAAAGGAATCATCTGAAATCTTCCCCTAAAATACTTCATTCTTAAGCACAAAGAATTTAAAATTTTTCTTTTTAATTTCTTAAAAAATATTTTAACAATAAATAATCTATCATCTAAATACTTGCCCTTGAAATTACTTCCATTTTGTTTGTCCTGTCTAATAACAAGCATGCATTGTTTAATCTTTCTAACTCTTTTTTTTTAAATTCATTTATTTTCTGAGTTATTTAATAAATAAATACTAATATGAAATAAATAATCGTATGATTTTAACAGTGTATAAACAAAAACAGTGTTGCAAAATGGTAAGAACGATCATTTAATTTCCTAAATTAAAGTATGATTATATTAACCCTCATATAAACCAAATAAATTTATTATCACTAAGTACTCAACATAAAGAAAACATTCTAAAACAAATGCTATAAATATTACATATAATACATTGTATTTTTACTCGATATCACTGAGAGCTAAATGATAAGAACAAAACAGATTGTTCTAAATTATAGAAATATTACACGACAACTGGGCTTCTTTTGTGTTTAATAATTCTTATTCAACATTGTAGCATAGCGTTTACATAGTTTTGAATCTGTTGAGTGACAAAGCACGTCATATCTTCCAAATTTCAGATTTTAATTCTGCATTCAAGTGATACTACACGGTTTGACCATCTTTCGTTATACAGGGTGTCCCAGAAGTAATAGAACAAACTTTAAGGGGAGGTAGGTGACACCACAAAGATTCACTTTAACCCAGCAACCAATGGTCGGAAACGTTTTCCTGACACGGTAGGGACGACACAAAACATAAGAAAGACCAAAAACGGATAAGGGGAGAATATATGTTTTTTATCCTTAATAGAGCAAAAAACTAAGAAAAAAGAAAATTAAAGAAGCAACGATCGTCATCAAAACAGGTTTTCAAAATTACGATACCGGGCCGTGATGCACGGAACGCATCTAAAAGCGCCTGAATGATCTAATGATCTCGAAAACACCAAGAATGACCCGAACTTCCCCAAGAGCTGCCACGATGCGTGTAACAAGTTCCACAGCACTTCCCAGCATTGTCTCAATAGATTTTTAGCACTAAGAATAATAAACATGTTTTCTTTCCCTGTTCGTGTCCTTTCTTTCTTGTGTTTTGTGTTGTCACTACCGCTCCAGTAAAGCGTTTCTGACCGTGGGTTGTTGGGCAATTCTGAATCCTTGTGTTTTTCCCTATCTCCCCTTAAAGTTTGTCTCATTACTTCTGGGACACCCTGTATATTGTGCCCTGTATTACCACAAACATTATTCATGGCTTTAATTTAGATTTGAATCATTGGCTAGACAATCAAATTTGACAGTTTTACTTATCTTCACACCACTTTTTTGTGACTTTTTCAGAGTGAATTTACGCATTGTTTTGTTGGAAATTTCGAATAAGTCCGCAATTTTTTCTCTCAGGTTTAACAAATGGCACGCTAATATGCGAATAAAAGTATGTCTATTTTGTTTATTTATCTAGAAAAGCAATTATAAGCTTACCTTCCGAGGAAAAAGTATTCCAAAACATCAAGAAGCTTCCACTGAATTGAAGGGTGGAAAATACGCCTTTTTCATTTTCAGAGCCATGCAAATATGGATAAATGCCATCTGGAATATCGAAATTAAACTTTTTTCAGCACTGAAAATAATTTTAGTTCGATTCGTTTGCTGCTTCAGAAGTTTCTTTGCAAAGTGAAAGTGGGTTTTTGGTGCTACTCTGTTATCTTGTCGACCGATTTCCCAAAACTAACAGCCAAAATTACACATATTGACGTAATTTTTATTTTAAATAATAAAAAAACAAATAAAAATAACGGTACTTCTAGGTTATCCCACCGACCCAAAAATTATCGCCAAACTATAAGATTAAATGCCAATAATGGATGATCGTGAATGTCACATTCAATGACATTAAATGCGATTCACGTGTTTAAAATGTCATTAAGTGATATTTATTTCGACTTCTGATTAATATTTTTATTAATATTCTACGAATTATTTGTTTTTTCGTTATTTAAAATAAAAATTAGGTCAACATGTATAATTTGGCTATTAGTTTGGCGATTTGTATAATTTCGCGGAATTGGTCGACGGGATAACCTAGAAGTACCAAAATAACTTTTTATGCACATGTATCGTATTTAATGTCATTGAATTGACATTCACGATCAACCATTATTGACATTTAATCTTATAATTTGGCAATAATATTTTGGTCGACAGGATAACAGAGTAGTACCGGTTTTTTTTACTGCCAGATATTAAACGCGAACATCAACGCCTTTTTTATAATTTTAAGAACTGTCGACATGTTTATTGTTGTTTGTACGATCGATATTGATACTAGCATCGTTATCTGGCTATATCAATTCTTTTGCTCTCATTGTTTTACTTGCAACATTGAGAATTATCAAAATTTAGGATAGTTTTGAAAGAACTTTTGGCCTCGCTGTCAATTTTCTAGAAATATAAGTAGCTGGATTCTCTAAAATAAAATAAAAATGACAGTCTTTGGAAGTTACATTTTATCATCAATTCCTTGAAATTATGTTACGATGTTGTTAAAAGCTAGAATTTGCTTTTTACGAAGTTACAAAGCCTTTTGATTCACCTTGTAATCCAAATGTTTTGCGAACTAAATGAATGGGGTTCAGAATGACTTTTAGATGCGTTTTTAAATAATATGCAAAAAATATCTGCCTTTCACATTCCACAGTTTTAGAAATATCGACTGCGTTCTTATGAGTTTGCTTCTGCGTAAATTTAGTCAAATACATATTTTTTTAAATATTAAAAAACTATTTGCAGTTTTCGTAAACGATTACGTTAATATTAATTGGAATACCATGTATTAAATTTTAACACAAAGGATTATGTGTCTGCTTAGGAAACGCGAGTTAATTTCTTTGTTTTTGTCGTTCCTATCGTTTTGGACCTCGCTATATGTATATATATAAGAATAAATTAATATCTTTATCAAATTGTCTCCAACCACCAAAATCTCTGCTTGTTTGTTGTCTCCCCTTACACTTCCCTCATATCATCTTCTATCATAAAATTTTTAGAACATTTTATATTAATTTTCTTTCACCTCTATTTGTTAATTTATTGTAACGATATTTAATTAATAATCTATATTTCCTCCCCAAATCTCCTCCGTAAAGTCCTTTTTTTCTCCTCCTCTCAGTAAGCATGGTTTAAAAACTTTTTTCTTTGTTTTATTTGTAACTATCTTGTTACAATAATAAAAGGATCATTTAAGTTACCTATTCTCCCGCATCCAAATAATTTTATTTTTCACACATACAAATTAAAAATTATTTTTTAAAGATTTTTATACTGTATTGTTACTTTGTTGAAGCAATAAATAAATAATGATCTAACGCTCTCATTAAAATTTCTGTCTTTATCTCCAGAAAAATGATGGAATTTCTAGACATGAGGGGGAGGGATCTTGTGTTATTTGGTGTTATTCTCATCCTTGATAATATATTTTGTAAAGTAGGATGGGTACATTGTTCTAAAAATTAACGTACACAGTATTACTATAAAAGAATCATTCACTTTCATAACTTGATTTATTCAAAAATATTATACTTACCAATATCATTAACATATGAAAATAACCACAAAATATCCAAGCTTGTACACCCGGTGGTGTGAAAGCATAAATTCGAGTGTGCACACCAGATGACCTGGCAGCACTAGTTCAAGCTTGTAAAACAGTTCACGTGACAGCACTTGTTCAGTATCTGTAAATAATTCATTTCAGTCTCCTTCGAAATGGAGGTAAAACAAGAAAAAAGTTTCTGTGTCATAGATGATGCAAAATGTTCGTCTGTCATACCAGTGCAACATCCTTTCAGAATGTAGGACAAAAATAACCGCCTTGCATCAAGTGGATTGAATTGAACTACCCACCGCCGCTAGAGGATTATGTGTTGTAGACATAAAACTTGCATATTATTTTCATGTAGCAATCGCGTTTGTATAATATTTTTGTATAAATCAGGTTTTGAAAGTAAATGAGTCTTTATAGCAACTATAGCAAAACTGCAAAAAAGTTCAAAATTATTGTTTTTTCCCGCACATAGTCTTAGATATTCTGTAATTCTTGTTTGTTGAGAAAGGGTCAAACAAAAATTCGAATCTCGGTGGGGTTTTTAGATAAATCATCTTATTACATAATAAGAAACAGAGCAGAATTTAAAAAAAAAGTAATATTAAACAGCGCCGTGCAAAATGGGGGGCGAAGGGGGAGGTTGCCCTGGGCGCGGAAATTTAGGGTAGCCAAATTTATATTACCAATGTCATTTTTGGCCTGTCATAACAAAAAGTTGGGGGAGGGGGGCTCCAAATTCTAACTTTGCCCCGGGCGTAATTTCCTCTTCGCACGCCTCTAATATTACAAATGTTAAACTAATTTCTGTGTGGAAGAACAGAAGGGGAAGTGGAAATTTGGGAGAAAGGAGGGTAATTTTTATGCTGTTTAATCCTTTATTCTTACCTGAGAGCAGCAGATTGTTTTTAAATAAAGTTTTTGAGACTTTTAATTTAGGATGTGTGCGTGTGTGTGTGACGAGGGCTCATGCATTTTAATTTTAAAGAGATAATTTATGTTGCAGACTGTCTATTTATTCATACCGGAGAAAAGTAAACAGGACCAAATTTGTTTGTGTTTAGAATGAAATTATTTTGTTGCGCTCGGATCGGTGTACGGTCTGTTGTAATTTTTTTCTGGTTCGGGTCGGGTTATGGTTCATTAAGCCTAAAATAATCCTCTCTAACTGGAAGATATGTGAAATTAGCCTAACTTTGTCAAGGCTGATTCAAATAAGCCAAAAAAACACTGATTGAGAAACCCAGTGGTTAGTTCTCAATTCGCCTAATGCTCTTTAGGCTCTTTGCAAAATGCCTGGAAAATGTCAGGCTAATTGAAAAACGGGAGATAAGCCTCCAATTAGCCCATCTCTTTTCAAACAGCTTATGCTCTTTGCAATGAGTTAATTTCTCAATTAGCATACAACATCTACATACATGTATACACTAATGAGCCAAAACATTATAACCACCTACCCCAAAGCACCCAAACCAACTTTGATCCAAAAAACAGCTGAAAATCGCTTTGGTAGGATGCCACAAGCTCTATGTAAATGACCGAAGATAAATCGTATTAGTTGTTCAAGCAGCGGTCATGCATATTCGGGACACTGAAAAATGGTTGTTTTTTAGCTCTGGGCTGCCTTTGAATGATACCCGAAATGTGCTCTGTTGGTTTAACATCCGTCCAGTTAGGTGACCAGGATGTTAACTGGAATTCAGTATTCTGTTTCTGGAACCAATCGAGTCCTATGAGATGGAGCATTGTCTTGCACGAAGACTCCATTTCCATTTAGGAAGACAGATAACATGTAAAGGTAATGGTAATGATCAGCAGTGACTTTAAGATACTGCGTGGTCTGTTCTACAACAAACACAGGTGCCAGGGAGGCCTGAGAACATTTCCCAAAGCTAGAGAGCACACTACTGACTGAAAAAGACCCGGATGATAATGCTACGTCTATGAAGGCGTTCTTTTCAAGTTCTCATTTAAATTCTAATATTTTTAAAGATGATTTTTTTCCATGGATAGCTGAGGACGATCTACAACCAGCTTAGTTTTTACTTTTTCGATCTTGATTTCAGATTTTAAAAAAATATTACTTTAACTTTCGAAACCGTTTCTGAAAATGAAATTATCATAATATAAAAAAATAGAAATTGTAAAATCTAGCCTTGGTTGTAGATTCTTAGCAATCCTACGCAAAAAAATCCTGTAAAAATAAGTAAACTTGGGGAGATATTTGAAAACAACGGCCATATAGACATTACATTATCATCTGGTCTTGAACATTTAGTACTGTAGGCGTTTCGAAGTTACACATTCTGAATCGTTAGGCGACTGAAATCCGCCCTCAATTAAAGTAGCCTAAATATGCGGCCTTTACACTCACAAGCAGACGTAAACGCAAAAATTATCCCTTAGACTCCCTAGCAGCATTTTAAATACCATTCCCACCACATCATATCATTTCCACGCCATCCAACGAGTTCATTGAAAAATGTGAAGGTGGTCAAAAGGTTTTGGCTCTTGAGTGTAGATATAAATTTCTCGAATGCATGTGTGTTTAATTTAAGTGCATGTGACTGAGTACATGCTAAGAGATTTTAGCGCATGTTTTTACCTTTTAAAACGACGAAAATGGACATTTGTAGCGATCGTACTAGGAAGACCAAAAAATCCTCTGCTTTGATTTTTGTACAGTTTAAGAAGAAAATTTGGCAGTAGGTCACCCACATTTTTTTGTTTATTTTCTCATTTTGTTTATTTTCTCATTTTATTTATTATCTCATTGCCAATTCGACGAAAAATGGAATTTCTTATAAAAAAGAATAAATTTCTTTTCTTGTTCATTCAGCTGAATGTATTTTGCATTAGTTCACAAAAAGCCTCATTACATGAAAATATTCATATGGAATGCTAAGCAGGGATCTCGCTGTCGTTCGCCTTTGCACAAAATTGCGACTTAATTTTTCATTCAGCGAGTATAAAAGCAATTAGATTCGGCAAATTATGGTGCTCAGTTTTTGCTTTTTCTTTCTTTCCTTTTTTGTTTTTCATACATATGCATATATACATATTTTTAATATATAGATATTTTTAATATATATATATTTTTAATATATAGATATTTTCAATATATTTGTACCTGATAGTTGGAATTAAATTAAAAACAATCGTTGTCGCAATTGCATAAACTTAGGTTATTTTAGAATATATTGAAAAAGGGGGTACATTAAAGGATTTAAGATAATTTTTTGTGCTACACGGCGAATCTATTTTGCTAATACTTTTTTCAGTTGGCGAATGTTTTTTTATATTTAATTAGCCAAATTACTAATGTTGGTCAAATGTCAGCGAGAATACTTGATGCTAAGAACACAAAAATCAGTGTGAAAATCCCATCTATGCGCGTGTATGTGTGATGGAGATGGCAAGAAATTTCTACCACACATGCAAATCTGAAAATTTGGATGAGATAGTTCAAAGCTCATCCTGGTGTACATGAAGCTCAAATTTTAAATTTTTGAAAATTACCAGAGAACATTAATTATAAACTGATGAATTACGCAAATTTTTTCCCAAAATGACAAAATCGCAATCACATTTGAGTTTGATTCCACAGACGAAAAAAAAAAGAAATTAACAATTTCCAGTAATCAGAGAAAAGGAAACTAATTAAGATATCAATTTCAAACTTTCAGAGCACATATAGAAAAATATTTTGAACTGATGCATAAAATGTTTGAAAATCATATGAAAAACTGGTGGAAGCAGAGAGAAAAGTAGAACTCGATCTAAAAAATGATACAGTAACAAATTGGCAAATTTTTTCAATATAAAAAAGTGCGTAGAAGAAAAATGTAATACGATTGTCTGTAAAGCTCATGAAATTATCTAAAGTTTTGTTAGCTGAAAATGTGGACTGGGCTTTACTTCTGCCTTAAACTCAATCATGGAAAAAGAAGGCATTTTTAACACACTCCATATTCCAATAATCCATAACCAATTTAAAAATTTGTGTTCATAACTATGAGTTACATGCTGATGTAATAAAGAACGAGAATCTAAACGATCCATTCAGTACAAAGTGTGGACAAAATTCCATTCCAGGGGTTTTTGATTAATGGAAGATGAAAGCTCCAAGTAAACTCAAAATCTTAAACATATACGATTCTACCAAATAATAAATATTGCTGTTCAGAAATGTCTTTCTACATCAATTTCTCAACAATCTGACTATATGAATGTTACTAGTTAATTATTACTTCATGGTTTATATTCGTTTAGCGTTGCGGATTTTACAAGGAGAGTGCCCGAGGCTTGTGATACAGAATTCAGCAACCCTTTGTGCTTCGATAGAGTATAATTAATAGACAACCATATCACAAGGATAAAGTGAGATATTCTGAGGGGCCGTAAAAAACGGGCCCCAAAGTCACCCATTATTCACTGTTTAGTATATAACCGGTAAATTACGCACAATTGTGATTGGTCAGATAGCCCAGTTGGCAGCGCGCCAGACCTTTTAATTTTCTCTTTCCGAATCTCCGCGAATTCTATTCCGAGTCTGGGTACTTTATTCCCTCATACAAAATAATAATTATTATTTTAGAATCATTATTCAAAAATATGTATCCAATTAAGATCCAATAAATATAAATAAGAATATGCTTCTACGCATATTCACACATATTTATTTACAGAAAGAAAGAATTTATTACAAAGTTATTGATACAATGGAAAGTAAAAAATGAAAAAAAATCTTTTGCGGTATATAAGTTTTTCTTTCATTCAACATTTTTGTATTTTGTAAATTTTATATTTAGTTTCATTTACAAATATTTATCTTTATTATACAGCTATTTACATACACTTATTTACATTTATATTGCAATTATTTACATTTATTTTACAGATACTTATATACACTTATTTATATTTATATTACAATTATTTACATTTATTTTACATATATGTCTTTACTACATATATGTCAATATCATCAAATATAAGCTTCCTATCACAAAGTAGTTCTAGAGTATTCTGAAAATTTTCATTTCCGATAAGCTCAGCTTCATAAGAAATAATATCGGAGGGCTCCGATGGAATTAAATCATTTTCAGAGAGTAACTTTTCGTAATACACGGCTGCATCTTTTAATCTCAATTTTGCTGATTAGCTATGAATCGAATCTTCTGATATTCGTTCAATATTTGCAAATTTAGAAGGTTTTTTCTCTAGACATTTTTTTACAAAATAATTTTTTTCATTTTAATTATTACAGTACTATAACGAAAAACGTTTAATCACAGCAAAACTTTAAAAACAAAATACTATACTCATTCGCTCTGCAGCTGGTGGCTGCTAAAGTTTCAACAAAAAAGTATAAACATACTGAACCCACTTTGTTTCTTTTCTGTAGTGAACTTATATTGCTTAAAAATCACATGCAAATCTATGTAATAAAAGGTGCCTGAAAAGATTTTTGACATAAACAGTTATTCTAATTCCAAACATGACATCCTATAACAACAAAAAAAATAATAATTATATTTTCAAAATGAAAAAAAAGCAAAAAAATATGAAACATTTTAAATTGATAAATGTTAGATAAGAAAAAAAATAATAACATATTTTTATTGTATATAGCTTTTTTTAATTTGCTCTGCTGAGAAGAATAGAAATCTATTAATCAAAAAACATATAATGTGAATAAAATTAAAAAAATTTCGACTGAATAATTCAGTTTTTTTTTTTTCATTAGATCTATAAAACTGCAATCGCGCTGCAATAAAACAATAAAACTGCAATCGCGTAAAAAAATAAATACATATATGTGTGCGTGGGTGCAGAAGCGTGTTTTTATTTATACTTGCCTTACATTTAAACAATTAGAGATATAGTTTTGAATATTGGTTCTAAAATAATAAATATTATTTTGGGTGGAGAAAAAAAGTACCCGGATTCGGAATCGAACTCGCGGAGATTCGGAAAGTGAAATTAAAAGGTCTGGCGCGCTGCCAACTAGGCTATCTGGCCACTCACAATAGCTCGTAGTTTATCTCATATACTAAAGAGTGAATAATGGGTGACTTTGGGGCCTTTTTTATGGCCCCCTAAATACTGCACTTTATCCTTGTGATATGTTTATCTATTGATTATACTCTATCGAAGCACAAAGGGTCTCTGAATTCGGTCATACAAGCCTCGGGCTCTCTCCTTGTTAATTGATTTGAGACAACATAATTATGCATTCTATTAACCAGTTTGCCTAGTAATCATTTTGAGTGGATAGTAGTATGATTCTGAATATAAAGCACCAGTAAAGCTCAGTCCACATTTTCAGCTAACAAAAATTTGGGCAATTTTATAAGCTTTACAGAGAATTTGATTCCATTTTTTTCTACGCATTTTTAATAGTGAAAATATTTGCCAATTTATTACCGCATCATTTTTTAGATCGAGCTCTACTTTTCTCTCTGGTTCCACCAGCTTTTGATATAATTTCACAACTTTTTCTGATCCTTTCAAGAACTTGATGGTGAACCAACTTCAACTAACAAATTTAAACTAACATTAGCATTAGGTTAAAGTTATTAGTAGACATATTATTTTGGAAAAATACTTCAAATAGCGCCAAGTTGGCGTCACTTTTGGCTAATAAATTTGATCGCCTGATATGACGATACATCGCCAAGTTGGAGACAAACTTGGCGACGTTTGGTGACAGAACCGCCCACCGTGATAGCCCCCCTACAGCTTCGCGGTATCTATGCAAATTTTTATTTGTCCATTGGTATCTATCTACAAATATTTTCATTTCTCTGTTTCTAAATCGCTCTTTTTTTATAAAAAATTTGAATTTTTTCTAGATTATCCCTTTTTAATTGAAATATCTGTACTATAGTAACTGTTTTGACATCGGAAACATTCAAATAAAGATGTGATGTTGTTTTAACATAAATTTAGTTACAGTTTACATATTTGTTTATGAAAGATATGCATTTTCTATTTCGAATGACGGCAACTTCAAAAATGCAAAAATCTATCAGGAGAATCTGCATTTTTATTTATTTATAAAAAAAAGAACACGTGTTATTATTTCTTTTTTAAATTATCATGCTGTTTTTTAGTTGGCAACTTGAAAGAAATGATTAAATTAGCAATTAAAAAGAGGAGATTTCTATACTATTAAATCATAGAAAGTATAGCGCTATATAAATTTTAAATGGATGCCATTTCTTTAATATTGGATACTTTTTGACAGGGCTTTCGAAAGGCACATACCTAAATTAAATTTTTTGAACAATTACACGTCACTGAATGTTTTTTGGTTCGGGTTATAATTGAGTTGTTTGCCCTTTTATCTTGTTTCACGAGAAAAACTGACAAAACAGGGGTTCTGTATCTCGATAACTAACCGGTGGATCTCGATGAAATTTGATAAACATTGAGGTCTGGAGTAGGACACTTTGCCTTTTCAATTTTGTTGCAGTCTGAGGATTGGGTCCAAAGTTATTAAGGGGCAAACTTTGGACTTTAGAGATGTATCTGTGCTCTACTAAACGGCATTATCGTGCTGTATGATAAATCGGTAAATTTTCTTTTTTTTTCCAAAAAATTTTCGGCGATAGTACACAAGATTTCGAGGAACAACTTTACTAGGATGATGGGGGCCTCTTTTCGATGGCCCCAATTTCAACTGGGCTTTGCTCATTCAATTTGGTTTTGATTACTTTATAGGTTGAAGTACTACTTTCTACCACCAAGGATATTTTTAACTGATGATTCATCGGCCAGTTTTTGAGAATTTTTTTTCTTTAAACTCATTTTACGATTCTCTCAAGATTTTCCAGCTGATGCGGAGCACACCTGCTATGCGAGAGGCAGAAAGTGGTGGCCCGTGTCGGAGATTCATTTTGAAAACGATAAATTTCAATGTGGGTTTTTAGCGATTATAGTAGTAAAAAAGTCCTATGCTGCCGAAGAAAATGAAGACCAATCCTTGAAATATATTTTTAGAGATTCGTCATGATTTTTAGAATTTTAATATGAATAGTGGTTTTAATCATTCGCGGTTCGTTTGGTAAAATCTACGGCCGGGTGAGCTTGTATACAAGACTTCAAGTCACTATGTCCGGGAACAGAATCGGCGTAACACTGCGACACACGTCGCAGACTCTTTCAAAACGTCTTCAGACTATTTTAAACAATTAATAGTAAAAATAATAATAATAATAAAAGCTTGCTAGAAATTATTTGCCATGTGCCATTGTAATACGATCCGCAATACATCCGACTGTCGAAGTTCCAATTCACATTAAACTATAAATCGGGAACGAGTCCCAAAAATTTAAGCAATATTTTCAAAAATCCATCAGTCTTAAATCCAAAAATTTGGACATAAAATGTATTGTGAATTTTAACAAATGGTGAGTGTTTGTCCCCATCTCCCCCCCCCCCCCAAGAATAAGTTAATTATTCAAAGAAATATTGCTAATTTCACCGTAGATCTCAGAGATAACGTGAATTTCGTCAGAGGATCGCCAAAAAACGCAAAGTTTGTCAAAGGATCACGAAAAATCAACAAATTTCGTCAAAAGAATCCCAAAAACGGGATGTTTCGACAAGAAATCCTGAAAAAACCCGCAAATTTTGCAAACAAATTGCAAAAAAATGGCAAATTTCTTCAAAATATCCTGAAAAAACAACAGATTTTGTCAAAAGATTGCTAGAAAATGACAAATTTTGTCCAGATATTACAAAAAAATGTCAAAAGATCGCAAATTTTGTCCAAGTACCACGAAAAGCAATGGCAAGTTTTGTCAAAGAATCGCATAAAAACGGTAATGTTCGTCAAAAGATCTAAAAAAAGGGTGAATTTTAACAAAAGATAAAAAAACCCGGCAAATTTGTAAACAGATCTCAAAATAGGCAAGTTTCATCAAAAAATCGCATGAAATGTCAATAATTAAAACAACAAATTTCGCCAAAGTCACAAAAAACAACACATTTCATGAAAAGGTCGCGAAGAAGCAGCAAATTTCATCCAGGCATTACGAAAAGTTGCGAACTTCGTCGAAATATCGCAAAAGAAACGCAAATTTTGTGCAGGAATCACGAAAAGAAACATCAAACTTCGTCAAAGGATCGTGTAGAAGCACAAACTTTTTCCACAAAAAAATGCAAACTTTGTCAAATGAATCACGAAAAAACGGCAAAATCCGTTAAAAGGTCACAAAAAGAAAACAATTTTTGCCAAAAAGTCGCGACAAAACAACACATTTCGTCAAAAGAACCCAAAAAAGGAAATTTCGACAAGAGATCCTGATAAAAAACTGCAAATTCTGGAAAAAAATTGCAAAATTTTTCAAAACATCGTGAAAAAATTGACAAATTTCGTCAAAAGATTGCTAGAAAACGACAAATTTTGTCCTGGTATTACAAAAATACGCAAATATCGTCAAGAGATCGGAAATTTTGTGGAAGTATCACGAAAAGAAACGTAAAGTTTCGTCAATGGCTCACATAAAAATGGCAATTTTCGTCAAAAGATCTCAAAAAATGCTGAAAAAAAATCCCCCCCTGTTATGTAAGAGCTGACGCTTTGGTCAGGGTATCAAAGAAAATATAATGTTATGTTTATTTGAAAGTGGAGAAAGCACTTTTTATTTGCCTCTACCCACAATTAGGCCAAAGTGATCGTGATAATGATAGCACATCACGGAGAATGGGGGCCTGCAAACGACCCTAATTACTCTCTTCATTATTTCATTTAAATAATAAAAATATTCTTTATCCAATGATGAAGAAAAATCAAGTATAAAGTTATAAAAATATAAAATTAAAAAGGTAAAAAGTTACCTGTTGAATCCTTGGCTTTTGATGACAAATAAATCCAGACAATAGGCACAAGAAATTAATATACGAACAATTTTCGAAGAAAAAAAAAATATATTTTATTTCATGAAGAACTTGTTGCTTTTTTCATGAATAAATATTTCTTCACAAATTTATATTTTTGGTGACTCGTACATATTAATTTCTCACTTGATAAACAACCATTTCATAACATATGTTAATCACAACTATTGCTATCTCCAAGCAATAAAAATTCTTTTCATAACATATTCTAGATATCTCAACAACATGTAATTAAACAATTTTCTTCATGACATAAAAGGAGAATAAATTATTATTTCTTTTTGAAAAAGAACACCTCTCATAATATGAACTTTCAAAACAAAATACATCATACTTCATATTGTATAGATACATGCCAATATTTTCTTTATAACGCCCCGTAAATATTAAAAAAAAATTATATATATATAATGGGCCAGATAACGACATGAAGGAACTTTATGTAAACAAATATTTGCGTCTCACGAAAAGAAAAGATTTTCACCTCTGCTTGTTTGTCAGAGGACTGGCATCACATAAAACAATTATTGAAGAAGATTCGAGCACCAATAATAGCTGCAGAAAGATTATTTTTTAACGATGAGGTGATGAAAGATGAAATAGGTATTAAGTGGACTCATGATGACATTCTACATCACTTATGATGCTTCCACAAGAACACCAACCAGAAGATCTATGGAGTGCGCGTATTTACGTTGAATAATTCCAAAAGAGAAGGCACATAAAACGAATACATTCAGGAATGCATTAAACCACTTCATTGCTCCTCGCAGCACAGAGGGACTTGGCTTAACAGAAATCAACATCACTTTCCTAGATGAATTTTGAGGGCAGCACTTTTTCTTTGCCGCACTTAAAAAAAATCAGCATCGTAATAATCTCAACATAACAAAAAAAAACCGTTCCATCCTTCGTTAACGGGGGAGCACCTCTGCCCCGAACTTTCACTCATGCGACTGCATCCATCACAGCAGGTGTCTATCGGCGCAACTGACGCAGGTGGCCGCGAGCCCAGGGGAAAAGGAGAAAGGGTTATTGTAAATGCAAAATACGCCAATTTGGCAGTTAGCAACAGAGGGGGTGAGGAAAAACTAAGCCAAATTACAATATACAGTATGAAAAGATATGTAACTAATAAGAATAAAATTGATAACCATCTTAAGAAGGAAGGCCAAAGCTGGTGGCCATGTACATAACGGCTTGAAATACGTCACCTGTGAAATTTAATTTGATAGGTTAGGGGTGTGTCCGAATAAACGGAAGTTCCACCCAAAAGAACTAGCGAGAAAGTTCTCGAACAAATTTAAAACCGGAAGGAATGATTTCAAACAGAATTTTACCGGCTTGGAACATTCGAAAGCTAAGCAAGAAAGAAAACATTACAGGCGACGAAATGAAAATAAGCGAAACCGAAATTAAATTTAAATTGAGAACATTAATAAAAAGGAAGGTGATATGAAATAAAATGGCTAATAAAATGAATTAAATTAAACATATGGGGGGGGTTATGGAGTAACCACCACACCCCCCCAAAAAAAAATCCGGCAAAATTTGTAGAGACCGCAAAAAGGCAAATTTCGTCAAAAGATTGCGAGAAAACAACAAATTTCGTCTAAAAATCACCAAAAAACCGCTAAAGGTCATGAAAAAACGCAAACTTTGTTAAAGAATCTCGAAAAAGAACACATTTCATCCATATACCACAAAAAAAACTGCAAATTTTGTTGAAAGATCACGAAGAAACAAAAGTTTCGCCAGTGGGGTACGAGAAAAAAAAGGAAAAACATAGTGAAGATAGTGGTTTTTCTCCCCTTTTTGGACAATGTATGATGGTGTTAAAAATTCTGAGGGTTAAAGTAACTTATTTTTAACACTTTCCTTTAATGTTAATCATAAATACTTGGGATGTTAGATTGTATCTAACATAATGCAAGAAACTGGAAAGAGCAGTGTTGAATTCAAACACATTTCTGCTGGAGAGATACTCGTAGCTCCTAGGGGAAGACATTGCACTTTTTGACTATTGAAAACACTAAATCTCAAATTTTCTGGGGGAAGGGGGGAGGAATACCCTTATCTGTGTCACTCCTTGAAATCAACACTAGGAAAGAGGGCCTTAAGTTCTTCAGACTGTTTCTAAAGTTTTTACTTGCGTTGCAGACTGCAGAAAAAGTTTCTGCTTCTGGGGTCACTAAAAGGCATTTTTTGATTTATAAACTGGAGAGACAAAGTAGTTGCAAATCAGCTATTAGCAACGCTGGATCTCTCCATTACCGTCACCTACATTGTATTTTTCAAAATATTCACACACACGCAAAAGAAAAAATCAGCAACTCATATTTATTTTCAATGTATGTAAAATAATTTAGGTTTAACGCTCCTTTTAATTTGGCGCCTCTTATTTAATCACTTTGCGCCCCAATTCAGGTGCATAATATCTTGGGTACCAAGTGTGTTGAGCCATCCTTAGAAATACGCACAGAAGCTTTTCCTCCATTATTTGGATATAAAAAATATCGTACTAAGGAAAACTGTCACATAAGTCATAAAAAACTCATACAAAAAAGTAGTTTTTATATTTTGTCAAAATATGTGAAATAATTTTTATTTAAACTTTTCTTAATTTGGCGCCCCTTGTCCTTGGCGCCTAGGGCGACCGTCCCCCTTGCCCCCCCCCTAGCTGTGCCACTGGGTTATAGAATATTAATTGAATATTGTTACAAAAAATCTACAAATAATCCGGAAAAAGTAAATAATTTTACGACTTATTTTATAATTTTAAAATTTTATGAAATTTGTTGGTAGAATAAGAAGACCTTCATGATATAAGAGAAGGGCTAGGGGAGATAACAGACAAACAGAGGTTTTGGCAACAGGAGATAATTTTAGTCAATATATTTACTTATTCTTACATATATATCTATACACTGTTACAAACACTATATGATTATTTATTTCATATTATTATTTATTTATTTATTTATTGAGAAAGTAAATCAATTAAAAATAAAAAATTATAAAGATTAAACAATGCGTGTTTCTTATCAGACGGGACAAATAAGTTGGAAGCAATTTCAAGGGCAAGTATTTAGACGATAGATAATTTATTGTTAAAATATATTTTTAACGAATTAAAAAACAAAAGGTTTAAATTCTGTGTGCTAAAAAATGTTGGAGAGAATTCAGATGATTCCTTTTTAGGTGCTTTCGTAACTATACAAAGAAATAGCACCTATAGTTGTCATTCAGTCCATCTGTCCGCATATAAGAGAGCAAAAACTACCCAACCAAATCGCCATGGAATTTAAAATATATAGCTGTTGTATAATTTTGTTGAGTCATTTTCAATGTCATGAAAATCGGATGCATAGTTTAATGACAGGGACAATCAAAAGCATTTCGTTACATTACGGCCAATGAAAAAAAATATTTTCAAAGGAATTTTAATGACCTTATACTCTTTCGAACATAATAGAATTGATATGTATCTAAGAAGTATGTATTAAAAATGCATTCTGCACAATCTGTTGTGCTAATTATATTTGTTATTAATTTTCACGGCCACACAAAAGTATTCTGTTACACAATGGTATAGGGGGGGGGGGCACTGTTTGGAGCGTGTCTTAATACTATTAAACTATTTCACATTTTATGAAATTCATATACGGTGCTCAGGTTTACTATTAGTTACTTCCTGTATAATATATAGCAGATAGTATTTACAAGGACACACAAAAGATTTTGGCCCCTGTACAATATCCGATGTACTATATATATTATTGCACCAAAATCGGAATATTTTAAAAAACAATGTTATAGTACAAACGCGCCTCATATGTTACGTTAGACGTGCAATTTCCAACTTGATTTATGCAGGGATCGAGTGAAAAACAGAATTCTCATCCATGTATTAAACTTTTTTACTCTACATTAAAGGTAACAAGTAAGAAATATCATACGTTAAGGGTAGATTTTAAAACACTTTCCATCACTTCCTGAAATCTTTAACAAAACTTCGTTATCTAGGGAAATAAGGTGTTACTGTCAATAGCCAAATATATAATCCAATACTTTTGATCAACCCTGTATTTGATCTGTCGGTTGAAGTACAGATTACATAATGGAGAAATTTAGTTTAGCAAGAAAATGCATAGCTGGTTGAAGTGTTTTTTCGGTACTTTATACAAACAGATGGAAATACACATGAATATATTTTGTTCAGCCCTCTAACTTATCTAATACCTTTATTATTCGAGAATATTTTACTAAAATTTAGTTTAAAAATACTCTTTAAACTACTTAATTCACATTTCCAGAAATTATCATACATAGGCGACCCTATATCCAATTCTTTCTGTGACCCTGTATATAATTTTATCTAAGATCCACAAACATTTCTTAGTAAACTGAATGCAGTTCGACATGCTATGCATAGTCTATTTTAAAACCACCTTTAAGAAAATTACGCTCTTATAAAGTAACATTTACGAGCTTTTTGTGTAACCTTGTATATCTAAATTGTGTAACTATTAGCATCTATACACACCATATAATGCGCATACATTTAGTGAAATCAAAAAGTGTATATTAAAATTAAAAATGCTTTTAGTCTATCCAACAGCCATCATCCATAATATACAGTAATTTGGATAGAATATACTATTTCAAATCTTTTGTGTGTCCCTGTAAATGCTATGTACTATAATTGAAATAACTCATGTTAAGCTTCAGATACGTATATCAAATTATTTATACAAGCAATCGTTTACCATAATTCAAATATGTCGCAAACAATTCTCCTCTTTATTCTACAATGGAATTATTTTGTCTGGCCCTGTAAATGAATGATAAATATTCTTTTCACAGCATATTTCACGGAATACATATTTTAGTGAACTATACAGTTGCATATAAATTTGAATATATCTGACCAGGTGTAACAGCTTTAAAATTCATTTGAAACAAATTTTCCCCATAGGCCGTAATTTATCGGAAAACTTTTGACTGTCCCTGTAAATAAAGTATTATGATAGAAGCTTCATTTTCAACAGGGCTCCTGCCAGAGTAAACGTCAATTACGTTTAAAAATTTTATGCTAGTCCGAGTATACTTACGAGAGTTAGAGCGTAGACAGACGACCAGACAAACCGAAATCACAAACTTTTTTCAACTTCTTTGGAAAGAGTTAAAAATAGGTTTTTCAATCATTTTTGTAAATCACGATTATAAGCTCCCCTAAGGTGGGGCTTGTTGACCTTAAGCTATTTGGTAGACCTTCCCACCTAGCTGAAACTATAAGCTCCCCTTAAAAATTAATCTTTTTTTGCTTTTGAAAAGAAGAATGCTTACAATCGACGGTATACCAAATGTATACGTACAATAAATACTTTGCCCTCCCTAATCAATAGAAAGCATGTTTCAGGGAACCTCAGAAATTCATACTTATTTCATTCAATAATATTTCTTCAAATAATGCAAAGTAAAACGACAAACGAATTTCCACATAGACTATATTATAACATGAAATTATTTTGAGCATTGGTACTTCTTGGTTATCCCCTCGACCCATTTCGCAAAATAATAAAAATCGCCAAACTGTTACCCAAATTGATACTACTCTGTTATGCCGTCGACCAATTTCGCCAAATCGCCAAACTAATAGCCAAATAATACATATCGACATAATTTTTATTTTAAATAACGAAAAAAAAAACAAATAATTAGTAGAATATTAATAAAAAGTCGAAAAAAATCACTTAATGACGTTTTAAACGCGTGGAATCTTATTAAATGTCAATGAATGTGACGTTCACGATCATCCATTATTGGCATTTAATATTATAGTTTGGCGATAATTTTTTGGTCGAAGGGATAACCTAGAATTACCCCCAAATTATATAAATTGATGTAATTTTTATGTTAAATAACGGAAGAACAAATAAATTAGCGAAACATAATAAAAGAACACAAATATAAAATTAAATTAAAAATCACTTGATGACATATCAAACACGTATATCGTAGTCAATGTCATGTGAATGTCACATTTACAGTCGTCAATTATTGGCATGTAATCTTATAGTTTGCGATAGTTTTTTGGTCGACGGGATAAACAAGTAGCACCTGAGCGTCTTTCTGAACAAACTACAAATGCTACAGTCAATCAGCGTAACTTTGGACCAAAAAAAGATTGAATCTGCTCCATCACTTGAGTTAACGGCAAAGTTTTGGTCCCAAAAATGTAGACAGATGCGCTAGTGTGCGTTTGGCAGCTCATTGAAAAGAATCCGTGAAGGTGGCAAAATGGGTCAAAGTTTTGTAAAGATGGGGAAAAGTTACCCTGATTGACTGTAACATCATTCCTTTTCATTAACAATTGTGGCATATTAAACCTCAGTATCCCATATTAATTACATGGTAATCTGTGTAATTCGAAAGAATTAAGTCATAGTCAGATGGGCATGAGATACATCAAAGTCATATTTTTTTTAATGGAAATACAATGGAAAATTTTAGAGATTGAATTAGATGCGGTAAGCAAATATTTCATTCTTTTTCCCCATATTTACTGGCATTTAAAACTCACACCAGCCTGTTATTCCCTTATGAATAAATAATCCGAACAGACGATTTAGAAATTAAGAAACTTAAAAAATTACATCAGTTATCAGAATGACATGACAAATTAGGATACTCTCTTTTAATATGATCCTGATGAGAAAAGCAAAACTTTTAAAACATTTATTCCAATCTTTACTTACGTTTCAAAAGTCATTATTTTTTAAATTAACAACTAATGCATCAATCACACTTACACGCACATTTTTGTAATATTATGAGTAAGTCAGTGGACCATTCCCTTTACAAAACTACTAATTTCAGGTTAAATATTTACCAGAAAATCAATTTTACGACCAAAGAATTTTATTGTGAGATATCAGGTTTAATAAAGGGTTTTTTTTTCACTTAAATACTATCAATCGTTATAAAACCGTACAAGTTTATATAAGTAAAATAACAGACATATTTAATATTTTTCAGATAATATAAATAACGATAAAAAATTGTGTTTGCCATGGCTCATGGAATAGTTCCTGATATGCTGATTTAGTGTTTTAATAGGCAAATTTTTGTGTGTCACAATTCTTTTTCGTTCATTGTAATAAATGAAAAGAATTATTTCTTTATTTCTGGAGTATGCTACGATTAGTTATCTGCAATTAGCAAATTTTAGGAGGAAAATGTAACACGTTGATAGCTTTTTTGGAGTTTCTTTTTATTTATCGCTCATACAAATTTTCTAGGAAGTAAGAATTAACAGATGCATCATTTAACAAATCTTTCGAAAGAATATCTTGAAACATCTCTTTCACACAAAAGATTTGTCTTCACAATGAATTAAAAGATGGTTGCTTAAACCATATTTCCGAGTAAATTTCTTGTTGCATACCTCACATTCAAAAGGTTTCTCACCAGTATGAATTAACAGATGTCTCTTTAAATCATTTTTTCGAGAGCATTTCTTGTTGCATATCTCACATTCAAAAGGTTTCTCATCAGTATGAGTTAACAGATGCCTCCTTAAATCTCCCATTTGTGAGAATTTCTTGTTGCATACCTCACATACGAAAGGTTTTTCACCAGTATGAGTTAACAGATGCCTCCTTAAAACTCCCATTTGTGAGAATTTCTTGTTGCATAGCTCACATACGAAAGGTTTTTCACCAGTATGAGTTAACAGATGCCTGCTTAAACATCTCATTTGTGAGAATTTCTTGTTGCATATATCACACACAAACGGTTTCTCATCAGTATGAGTTAACAGATGCCGGCTTAAATGGCCCTTCTCAGCGAATTTCTTGCTGCAAACCTCACATTCAAAAGGTTTCTCACCAGTATGATTTAACAAATGCCTGCTTAAAACTCCCTTTCGAGAGAATTTCTTGTTGCATATATCACACACAAACGGTTTCTCATCAGTATGAGTTAACAGATGGCTACTTAAATAACCCTTTTGGGTGAATTTCTTGTTGCATACCTCACATTGAAACGGTTTCTCACCAGTATGAATTAACACATGGCTACTTAAAGCTCCCTTTCGAGAGAATTTCTTGTTGCATATATCACACACAAACGGTTTCTCATCGCCATGAGTTGACAGATGGCTGCTTAAACGATCCTTTTGAGGGAATTCCTTGTTGCATATTTCACATGCAAAAGGTTTCTCACCAGTATGAATAAACAGATGTTTACTTAAAGAACTTTTTCGAAAGAATTTCTTGTTGCATGCATCACATTCAAAAGGTTTCTCACCACTATGACCTAACAAATGTCTGCTTAAATCCCCCTTTTGAGAGAATTTTTGTTGCATATATCACACTCAAACGGTTTTTCACCAGTATGAGTTAACAGATGGTTGTTTAAACTGCTCTTTTGAGAGAATTTCTTGTTGCATACCTCACACTCAAACGGTTTCTCACCAGTATGAGTTAACAGATGGCTGTTTAAACTGCTCTTTTGAGAGAATTTCTTGTTGCATACCTCACACTCAAACGGTTTCTCACCAGTATGAGTTAACAGATGGCTGTTTAAACTGCTTTTTTGAGAGAATTTCTTTTTGCATACCTCACATTCAAAAGGTTTCTCATCGGTATGACTTAACAAATGTCTGCTTAAATCTGCCTTTCGAGAGAATTCTTTGCTGCATACCTCACACAAAGAAACTGTTTTGGCAGAAATTCTTGCATAACTCATAAATAAAAGATTTTTCAGGCTGTGAGTTAGGAGCTGATTTTTTCTAAAAGTTCTGATAAGAAATATTTTGCTGTGTTTGTTTTACACATTGAAGATAGTTTGAGTGATGTGATGCGTTAGATTGATGGTTTTATGCATCTGCAAGAAAATAAAATTAGTATTTACATTTCATTTCAGTAGTTTTTACATTTTATTTAAAAAAACAATAAATAAACTTATCAAGAAGATTGAAAATCAATGTAGAAAATAAGTTATAGTAATGAAATCCTTACCTTTGTATAAATTACAATAGACTCCCAATTATCTGAATTTAGCGGAATCAAAGTTGTGTCAGTTGCCTTTTCTAACAGTATAAAGGTTAAATTGTAAATAAAATAAATAGCAACATTTTAAAAATAAATAACTTATTATAAATAAAATATAAAGCAAAATTTAAGAAGAAAATTCTGTAACTTTATAACATCCAAGGAAACGATTATACATTTTACAAAGTATAGAGAGAAAATAATTTGTTTTTTGTGCCTATGGCATTTTAAAATGTAAATGTGTTTAATTAGGAAGTCTTCGGGTTTTAGATTTTTGTTATCTAATCTGTTTGCTTACTGCTGAAACATGCCGTATCATTTAATGTAACTTACACTCTAATTAAATAATGTAATCAGTGGCATAGCCAAGTGAATGCCATGGATATCCCCACCCACCTAAAACGGAGTATCTGAGTTTATGAATCGCGGAATCGACAACACTCAAAACTACTAAATCGGAATGATAAAGAACAATACGCGTAGCGTGACCAAAATTTTTGTGGGGTACCAGCGAAGAAAAAAACTACGCCCCTTGGCAAATTTTCAATTTGGCGCCTCCCACTCTCCTCCCAAAAAGTAACAAAATCTTTTTTCTTTAGGTAGACGTCATAAAACTAACAAACATTAGGCGACATAAAACTAACAGACATAAATAAATTCTATTAAATAATTATTTCGCTTTTATTTTGGAACATTAACAGGTTTAATTTTAATTTAGAAATTCAGAACTAAATAACATATAGAATTTGCATTTTTTTGCCAAAGAGTTTACAATGTTTTGAAACAAGGGGGAAAATGATCAAAAGAGAAATAGAAATTCCCGGAAAAAGATTGTCGGTCGAAAAATGAATAAAATAATGGCTCGCAGAATAAATTTCGCGCATGTGGTGACTGTATCTTCAGCCTCTACCTCCAGTGAGACATGCTAGAAGTATACGTGGAGAGGATTTACATGCACGGGCTCAGTATGGCCGGATGTGTGTATTGAAAGTTTTACCCGTGACCGGCCCAATTATATCTTTATAATTTACTTGCTGACCTGCCCGGCGTTGCCCGGGCCCGTGAAATTATTCAGTTTTCAAATGTGTTATTTGTTTTGTTAATTACCCTTAAATTAAACTAAAATTTCTGTGATTTTATATCTTTAAGTCCATTTTGTCATATATGATAATTTTAAATGGAAAAATCGCGAAAAGTTATTGACTTTAATGCACATGCTGTTTGATATTTTACTCTCTATGTAATTTGATTTTTTGGAAACTTTGCTCACCGAAAGCGAACGATACCGCGACGGAACAATCAGGTTTTTACTGAATTAAAAAAAAATTCACATATTTTATTTTGTAAAAAAATAATTTTATCCATACGAAAGTTCCAAAATTTTTGTAAGTAATGTAAATTTGGTTTATTGAAAGCCTCTAAAAAGATTGTGCTAAAATACCGACATTTCGTTACTTTTAGCGTAGAAAAAATGTATTCTCCATGAATCGGGATGTGATTTGTGTTTGCGGTGTCTTTGAACGCGTTAAATCTCGTATTTTATTTAAACAAATTGCATCATAGATTATAAAAGTGTTTAAGCTTTAAAAAAATATTTTCGGTTTTTTAGAACGTATACAATTGCGCAATGCAAAGGCAAAACCGCAATGAAACGATCTGTTTTTTATTGATTTCATTAAATTTTTCGCACGTTTTATTTTCTAAAAAATCTTTCTACTCGCCCGTATGTTTTAAATTTTTTAAGTGGGTGTAAATTTGGTCTTTTGAGATGCTTTTAAAAGACTTTGCTGAAATACGTACGCTTAAATACATAAATAATAAAAAATATTCTATTACAAATATATAAAAAATATTCTATTTGTGATCTGAAAAGTGACCTCCTTTTGTTGGTATATTTGAAAGGGTTAAATCTTATATTTTAAAAACTGATAGCACCATAGATTATAAGAATGTTTTTGACATTTAAGGATATGTGTTTTTGATTGCTGGTACTTATAGGGTTGCGCTTTGCTAAGGCAAAACCGCAATGAAACCGATCTGTTTTTATTGATTTCATCAAATTTTTCGCACATTTTATTTCGTAAAAATTATTTCTATCGGTCCGAACGTTTCGAATTTTTTGTAGGGAGAATAAATTTGTTCTATTGAGAAGATTTTAAAAGAATGAGTTGAAATATGTACGTTAAAATAATTTTAGCATAGAAAAATATCCTCTCTGCGAATATCAAAATGACTTTATTTTGTTAGTGTATTTGAAAGTGTTAAAATTCAAAAATTTTAAAACCAATTGCACCATCGATTAGAAGAAAGGTTTAACTTTAATATCTTTTATTTTGTTTGCTTACATTTTAAAAAATACACTCTGGAAGAGCATTTACAAAAAGAAGAAGAGTGGTTTTGGAAAAACGACTCTTTTTGAATATCTTCTATATATTAAAACGCTATTGAAAAATTGTTAGCATACTTAAAACTGGTCTCTACGCATAGGCGCTTTGCGCAGATATCTGAGAACCAATCGAAGGAGACTCCACTGACTGTCTCTAGGCGCATAACTAGAAATACGTTGCGACAATTGTCTTTGCGACCTGTCCTGACAAACCCCGACAAATTTTATTCAATGAAACAACAAATTACATCAAAAGATTACAACTAAATGAAAAATTTAGTCCAGGTATCATAAAAGATGTGAATTTCGTCTTACAGTTTCGCGAAGGTTGTAAGACGATTATTAAGTTCATTCATTCTCTTACACTGTAGAGATTAGAAAGTACGTTGCTGTTTCTACCTGTCCTATAATAGTAAGTTATTTGTCATTCTTTATTTTATGTTGCTGTGTCCATTTCGATTATTTTTCATAGCGAGTCCTAGTCTTAATCATTATTTATCATTATTTATTTTAATTTGCTGTGCTGACTCCGATTATTTTTCATAGCTACTCCTAGGCCTAATCATTATTTATCATTATTTTATTTATTTTGATGTGTCGACTCCGATTATATTTAGATTACTCAGTTTGGAAATGATTGCCTGAATTTTTCGGAAAATTCAAAACAGAATCGTCCTTGATTTATAGTTTTTATCATGATCATGTTTATGTCTATTTATAGTTTATATCATGTTTTTCCCGAGTTATATACTGAAATTGCTGATTTTTCTTCACACGATTGACAAAATTGATTTTTTTTTCAGGACGATTTGCCAAATTTTACGAATTTTCAGATTTATGATGGATTTTTCTTTTTATTTAAAAATGATTGCCTGAATTTTTCGGAAAATTCAAAACAGAATCGTCCTTGATTTATAGTTTTTACCATGTTTATGTCATATTTCATGATCATGATCATATTATCATGTTTATATCAATTTATAGCTTATATCATGTTTTTCCAAAGATATATGTCGAAATTGGTGATTTTTCTTCGTACAATTGACAAAATTGATTATTTTCCCTTTTTTTATAGACCATTTGTCAAGTTTTACGATTACTTTAGTTAGAAATGATTGCCTAAATTTTTCGGAAAAATTCAAATCAAAATTCGAATCGTCTTTGATTTACAGTTTTTATCATGTTTATATCATGTTTTTCCAGAGATAGCGAAATTGGTGATTTTGTTTAGAAATGATTGCCTAAATTTTTCAAAACAGAATCGTCCTTGATTTACAGTTTTTATCATGTTTATATCATATTTAATGATCATGATCATATTATCATGTTATATCAATTTACAGTTTATATCATGTTTTTTGAGATATATGGCGAAACTGGTAATTTTTCTTCGCACAATTAACAAATGGGATTTTTTTAGACTATTTGTCAAAATTTAAGATTACTTTAGTTAGATTACTTAGTTTAGAAATGATTGCCTAAATTTTTCGGAAAATTCAAAACGGAATCATCCTTGATTTATAGTTTTTATCATGTTTATATCATGATAATGTTCATATCAATTTATAGTTTACATCATGTTTTTCATGAGATATATGTGCGAAATTGGTGCTTTTTCTTCGCACAATTGACAAAATTGTTTTTTTTTCCTTTTTGATATTTGTAAAAAATTACTATTAGTTCTGAATTTCAGGTTTATGACGGTTTTTTCTAAGATGATTGCCTAAATTTTTCGGAAAATTCAAAACAGAATCGTCCTTGATTTATAATTTAACGTGAATCGGAGCTTCGTCAATCGTATGTTATCCAGATAACATTACAATGGAACATGGTAAATGATTTCTTGCATTTTTTAAAAACTTTAACGGGTGAAAAATAGTCTGCAGACGTTCTCAAAAGTCTGTGACGAGCGTCGCACCATTCCGTCGATTCTGCACCCGGTATCATGTGATATTCGTGTTTTGACGGTAAATGGAAAAGCGTCAGATGAGAGAAATTCTATGAGTGCACTTGTGAATTTAATTTGCCTGGATATAAAATGCAGGGTTTTTTTCATTTATTGAAATTTTTAATAAAACTTAATCTTTAAAAAATTCTTTTATAGCTGAAAAAAATATGTTTTCTCTCTTCATTGCTTCTATATTGTTACCATTAAGTTTTGATGGGATCCATCTAGATGGGCTCCATCCTTTCTCCATGATTTTTTTCGAAATTTGTCGTTTTTTGGTATTTTTGATAAATTTGTGGGTTTTTCGCTATTTTTTTCGAAATTTACCTGCAATCTTTTGATGAAATGTGCCTTTTTTTTCACCATCTTTTGACAAAATTTGTTGTTTTCTCACTTCAGATTTGCGTTTTTTAGGTACCTAGACAAGTTTTATGTGTTTTCGTGATCTTTTGATGAAATTCACATCTTTTCTAATACCTGTACAAAATTTGTTGTTTTCTCGAGGTCTTTTGGTGAATTTTGTCATTTTTCTCGAGTTCTTTTGATGAATTTTGTCGTTTTGTTGCAATCGTTCGATGTAATTGAAGGTTTTATTGAATTTATCCTTTTTTCGTGATCTTTTTGCAAAATTTGTGGGTATTTTGCTATTTTTTGTGAAATTTACATTTTTTGTGATTATTTGACGAAATGTGTCTTTTCTTTCCCAACCTTTCGATGAAATTTATTGTTTATTCACAATCATTTGGAAAAATTTGTTGTTTTCTAACAATATTTTGAATTTTTTTTTCACAATATGTTTACAAATTTGTCATTTTTTAGGGATTTTTTGTCAAAATTTGCCTTTTTTTCAACATTTTTTACACGAAAATTGCGATTTTTTGAGATATTTTAACCAAATTTTGATTTTTTGCAACGCTTTGACGAAATTTGTTTTATTTGGAGTACCTAGACAATATTTGTATTTTTTTCAGTGTTTCAACAAATATTACAACCTTTTGAAGAAATTTGCTGTTATTTGCGACTTGTTGAAGAAATTTGCTGTTTTTTATCATTTATTTACAAATTTTCCGGTTAGTTTTTTTGGGTGGGAAAGATGGTATTTGATTAAATTTGTTATTTTTTTTCAATCTTTTACCAAATTTGCCATTTTTGTGATTATTTGACAAAATTTATGTTTTTTGTGATGCTTGAACAAAATTTGTCGCTTTCTCGAGGACTTCCGGTGAAATTAGTCCGCGATCTTTCAGTGTAAAATGCTGTTTTATCGAATTTATACTTTTTATGATTTAATTTGCAAAATTTGTTATTTTTTCGGTTATTTTTGAAAATTTTTCTTTTTTTTCGCTATTTTTAATTTCTTTTTGATAATTTTTTGCAAAATTTACTATTTTAGCGAACTTTTG
This sequence comes from Maratus speculifer, assembly GCA_964019185.1. Classification (NCBI taxonomy): domain Eukaryota; kingdom Metazoa; phylum Arthropoda; class Arachnida; order Araneae; family Salticidae; genus Maratus; species Maratus speculifer. Next base: position 360,486,522 of record OZ025296.1, read on the forward strand.
ATGAAATGCGCCTTTTTTTCCATCTTTTGACAAAATTTGTTGTTTTCTTACAATCTATTTACTAAAATTTGCGTTTTTGAGGTACCTAGACAAATTTTATGTGTTTTTACGAACTGTTGACGAAATTCACACTTTTATGATACCTGGACAAAATTTGTCATTTTCTCTAGGTCTTTCGGTTAAGTTTGTCTTTTTCTCGATTTCTTTTGATGAATTTGTCGTTTTGTCACGATATTTAGGTGTAATTTGCTGTTTTATTGAATTTATCCTATTTTCGTGATCTTTTTGCAAAATTTGTTGGGGTTTTCCGAAATTTACCCGTTTTGTGATTATTTGATGAAATGTCTTTTTTCCATCCTTTGACAAAATTTCTTGTTTTCTCACAATATTTTAATTTTTTTCACAATATGTTTACAAATTTACCATTTTTTGTGATTTTTTTGTGAAAATTTGCCTTTTTTCAAAAGTTTTTCATAAAAATTGCCGTTTTTCGACACGTTTTGACAAGATTTTGATTTTTTGCAATACTTTGACGAAATTTCTTGGAATTTGGAATACCTAGACAAAATTTGTGTTTTTTGCAGTATTTCAACAAATTTTACAATATTTTTATCGATCTTTGAAGAAATTTGCTGTTTTTGATTTGTTGGCAAAATCTTTCTGGGTTTTTTTCCATCTATTTACAAAATTTACAGGTGCTTTATTTTTATTTTATTATTTTTTTGAGGAAAGGGGGGGGGGTATTTTGATGAAATTTGCTATTAAATAATGATTAAGCCTAGGACTCGCTATGAAAAATAATCGAAAGGACACAGCAACATAAAATAAATAATGATAAATAACTTACTATTACAGGACAGGTAGCAACAGGTAGCAACGTACTATTTAATCTGTACAGTGTGAGAGAATGAATAAACTTAATCATCGTCTTACAACCTTCGCGAAATTGTAAGACGAAATTCATATCTTATATGATACCTGGACCAAATTTTTCATTTTCTTGTGATCTTTCGATGTAATTTGTTGTTTCATTGAATAAAATTTTTCGGGATTTGTCAGGACAGGTCGCAAAGTCAATAGTCGCAACGTATTTCTAGTTATGCGTCTAGAGACAGCCAGTAGAGTCTCCTCCGATTGGTTCTCAGATATCTGCGAAAAGCGCCTATACATAGAGACCAGTTTTAAGTATGCTGAAAATTTTTTTATTAGCGTTTTAATATATAGATGATATTCAAAAAGAGTCGTTTTTCCAAAACCATTTTCTTCCTTATGTAAATGCTCTTCCAAAGTGTATTTTTTAAAATGTCAGCAAACAAAATAAAAGATCTTAAAGTTAAAACTTTCTTCTGACCAATGGTGCAATTGGTTTTAAAATATTTGGAATTTAACCCTTTCAAATACACTGGCAACAGAAGGTCATTTTGTGACTCGCAGAGAGAATATTTTTCTATGCTAAAATTATTTTAACGTACATATTTCAACTCATTCTTTTAAAATCTTCCCAGTAGTACAAATTTATACTCCCTACAAAAAATTCGAAACGTTCGGACCGATAGAAATATTTTTTACAAAATAAAATGTGTGAAAAATTTGATGAAATCAATAAAAAGAGATCGTTTTCATTGCGGTTTTGCCTTAGCAAAGCGCAACCCTATAGGTTCCAGCAAACAAAACACATATTCTTAAATCTTAAAAACATTCTTATAATCTATGATGCAATCGGTTTTTAAAATATAAGATTTAACCCTTTCAAATACACCGACAAAAAGAGGTCACGTTTCAGATCACAAATAGAATATTTTTTCTCCGCTAAAAGTATCTAAGCGTACGTATTTCAGCACAGTCTTTTAAAAGCATCTCAAAAGACCAAATTTACACCCACTTAAAAAATTAAAAATATACGGGCGAGTAGAAATATTTTTTAGAAAATAAAAAGTGCGAAAAATTTGATGATATCAATAAAAAACAGATCGTTTCATTGCGGTTTTGCCTTTGCATGGTGCAATTTTCGATTCTGAAAAACCGAAAATATTTTTTTAAAGCTTAAATACTTTTATAATCTATGATGCAATTTGTTTAAATAAAATACGAGATTTAACCCGTTCGAAGACACCGCAAACACGAATCACATCCCGACTTTTGGAGAAAACTTTTTTCCTACGCTAAAAGCAACGAAATGTCGGTATTTTAGCACAGTCTTTTTAGGGGCTTTCAATAAACCAGATTTACATTACTTACAAAAATTTTAGAACTTTCGTATGGATAAAATTATTTTTTTACAAAATAAAATATGTGATTATTTTTTTTTTGAATTTAGGAAAAACCTGAGTGTTCCGTTGCGGTTTCGTTCGCTTTCGGTGAGCAATGTTTCCAAAAAATCAAATTACATAGAGAGTAAAATATCAAACAGCATGCGCATTAAAGTCAATACCTTTTCGCGATTTTTCCATTTAAAATTATCAAATATGACAAAATAGACTTAAAGATATAAAATCATAGAAATTTTTATTTAATATAAGGGTCATTTACAAAACAAATAACACATTTGAAAACTGAATAACATCACGGGCCCGGGCAACGCCGGGCAGGTCAGCTAGTAAATTATAAAGATATAATTGGGCCGGTCACGGGTAAAACATTCAATACACACATCCGGCCGTACTGAGCTCGTGCATGTAAATCCTATCCACATATACTTCTAACATGTCTCACTGGAGGTAGAGGCTGAAGATAGAGTCACCACATGCGCGAAATTTATTCTGCGAGCCATGATTTTATTCATTTTTCGACCGAAAAATTCGAAATAAAATAAATAATGATAAATAATGATTAAGCCTAGGACTCCCTATGAAAAATAATCGAAATGGACACAGCAACATAAAATAAAGAATGATAAATAACTTACTATTACAGGACAGGTAGCAACAGCAACGTACTATTTAATCTGTAGAGTGTGAGAGAATGAATGAACTAAATCATCGTCTTACAACCTTCGCGAAATTGTAAGACGAAATGCACATCTTTTATGATACCTGGACCAAATTTGTCATTTAGTTGTGATCTTTTGTTGTAATTTGTTGTTTCATTGAATAAAATATGTCGGGATTTGTCAGGACAGGTCGCAAAGTCAATGGTCGCAACGTATTTCTAGTTATGCGTCTAGAGACAGTCAGTAGAGTCTCCTCCGATTGGTTCTCAGATATCTACGATTTTTTTCCCTTTTTGCGATTATTTGGCAATATGTGCCTTTTTTTCCATCCTTTGACGAAATTTTTTGTTTACTCACAATCATATGATAAAATTTGTTGTTTTCTCACACTATTTTGAATTTTTTTCACAATATGTTTACAAATTTGCCATTTTTCGACGCATTTTGACATAATTTTGATTTTTTGCAATGCTTTAAAGAAATCTGTTTCATTTGGAACACCTGGACAAAATTTGTGTTTTTTTTTTTTTTTGCAATCTTTCAAGAAAATGTACAATATTTTTATTGATCTTTTAAAGAAATTTGCTGTTTTAGATTTGTTGACAAAATCTTTCTGGGTTTTTCCCCATCTAATTAGAATTTATCGGTGGTTTATTTTTATTTTATTTTTTTAGAAGGGGGGGGGGTATTTTGAAGGAATTTGCTATTAAATAATGATTAAGCCTAGGACTCGCTATGAAAAATAATCGAAATGGACACAGCAACATAAAATAAAGAATGATAAATAACTTACTATTACAGAACAGGTAGCAACAGCAACGTATTTTCTAATCTGTACAGTGTGAGAGAATGAATGAACTAAATCATCATCTTACAACCTTCACGAAATTGTAAGACGAAATTTATATCTTTTACGATACCTGGACCAAATTTTTCATTTTGTTGTGATCTTTCGATGTAATTTGCTGTTACATTGAATTTATCCTTTTTTCGTTATCTTTTTGCAAAATTTGACGAATTTTTTTTTTGCGATATATTCCTTTTCTGTGATTATTTGATGAAATGTGCCTTTTTTTCAATCCTTTGAAGAAATTTGTTGCTTACTCACAATCATTTGAAAAATTTGTTTCTTCTCTCACAATATTTTGAATTTTTTTTTCACAATATATTTACAAATTTGCCATTTTTAGGGATTTTTTTTCGAAATTTGCATTTGTTTCGAAATTTTTTCTTAAAATTGCTATTTTTCGACATGTTTTCACAAATTTTTGATTTTTTGCAATACTTTGACGAAATTTGTTTCATTTGGAATACCTAGACAAAATTTGTGGGTTTTTTTCAGTCTTTCAACAAATGTTACATTTCTTTTTATTGATCTTCTAAGAAATTTGCTGATTTTTGCGATTTGTTGTTGAAATTTGCTGTTTTTTCCATCTACTTACAAAATTTCCGGGTTTTTTTTTTGGGGGGGGGAGGGTATTTTGATGAAATTTTCTATTTTTTTTCAATCTTTTGGCAAAATTTGCTATTTATTGGCGATTATTTGCCAAAATCTGTGTTTTTTGTGGTACCTAGACAAATTTTGTGTATTTTCGCAATATTTTGACAAAATTCAGGTTTTATATGATGCGTGGACAAAATTTGTCGTTTTCTTTCGGTGAAATTTGTCGTTTATTCTCGCGATCTTTTGATGTAATTTGCCATTTTATCAAATTTATCCTTTTTTATAAAAGGAAAAGTATCAAATGAGGGAGATTATAATTCTATGACAGAATGTTTGAATGTAACTCTGCCAATTGCGGGTCATTTGCCTGGATGTAAAATGCAGGTTTTTGTTTTATTTATTGAAATTTTTGCTGAAGATTAGTCGTTAAATAATCCTTTAATAGCTGGAAAATACCTTTTTTTTTTCTTTGGTGCCGTCAAGTTTTGACGGGTTCCATCTAGTATATATTAAAATGGTAGCGATTTGGTTTCAGCATTGCTAAAACTGGTCTCTACGCATGCGCAAGCAAATCTTCCGGGTCGACCATGTAATTCATTAACGAGAACGATTCAGCATAGAGAGAGAGATAAACATGATCACATCATCGCACGGAGTAACAACCTTTACTCCATGTATCATCGTCAGAGCGCATGTGCGGGACGCCGTGCTCCAATCAGAGTTCAGTGTTTGCAGATGACATTGGGTGCCTAAATACGGATAAATATAGAGGCGTTACGATTCATTCATTCTCGCACGCTGTACAAATTAGAAAATACGTTGCTACCAGTCCTGTATTTATCATGTATTTTAGTAAGTTATTTATCATTATTTATTTTATTTTGTATGTCCATTTCGATTATTTTTCATAGCGAGTCCTAGGCTTAATCATTTTAGTTATGGGTCTAGCGTTTTACAATCTTTTCGAAATTGTAAGACAAAATTCACGTCTTTTATGACACCTGGACAAAATTTGTCGCTTTCTTGAGGTTTTTTGGTGAATTTTGTCGTTTTTCTCGAGTTTTTTTGACGAATTTTGTCGTTTTGTTGCGATCTTTCGATGTAATTTGCCGTTTTATTGAATTTATCCTTTATTTTGCAGTCTTTCAACAAATTTTACAATTTTTTTATCGATCTTTTGAAGAAATTTGCTGTTTTTTGCGATTTGATATCGAAATTCGCTGTTTTTTTCCATCTATTTACAAAAGTTCCAAGTGGTTTTTTTTGGGGGGGGGGGAAGGGGATACGTTGATAAAATTTGCTATTTTTTTCAATCTCTTGTCTATTTTGTGATTATTTGCCAAAATTAGTGTTTTTTGTGGTACCTAGGCAAATTTGGTGTATTTTCGCAATCTTTTGACAAAATTAACATTTTTTATGATCAAATGAGTATGATATGGGCAAATTTTGACGTTTTCTCGAGGTTTTTTGGTGGAATTTGTTGTTTATTTTCGCGATCTTTCGAGGTAACTTGCCGTTTTATCGAATTTATTCTTTTTGTGATTTTTTTCAAAATTTGTAGTTTTTTCGGCATTTGAGAAATTTGTATTTTTTTCATAAATTTACCTTTTTGCGATCTTTTGATGAAATGGGTTTTTTTTTCCATTTTTTGACAAAATTTATTGTTTTCTCACTTCATATTTGTGTTTTTTAGGTGCCTAGATAAATTTTATGTGTTTTATGATCTTTGGACGAAATTCATATCTTTTATGATACCTGGACAAAATTTGTCATTTTTCTCGAGTTCTTTTGATGAAATTTGTTGTTTTGTTGCGATCTTTCAATGTAATTTGCTGTTTTTTTAATTTATTCTTTTTTCGTGATCTTTTTGCAAAATTTGTGGGGGTTTTTGCGAAATTTATCCTTTTTCCGTAATTTTTTTAGATATTTGTTATTTTTTTCGAGAAATTTGTCGTTTTTTTCGCTATTTTTCCATCTTTTGAAAAAAATTGTTGTTTTCTCACTTCAAATTTGCGTTTTTTAGGTATCTAAACAAATTTTATGTGTTTTCGTGATCTTTTGACGAAATTGACGTTTTTTATGGACAAAATTTGTCGTTTTCTCGAGGTCTTTTGGTGAATTTTGTCGTTTTTCTAGAGTTCTTTTGATGAATTTTGTCGTTTTGTTGCGATCTTTCGATGTAATTTGCCGTTTTATTGAATTTATCCTTTTTTCGTCAACTTTTTGCAAAATTTGTGTGTTTTTGATATTTTTTGCGAAATTTACGTTTTTGTGATTATTTGACGAAATGTGACTTTTTCCTCAATCCTTTGTTATTTTATCCATTCAATTTGTTATTTATTCACAACCATTTGACAAAATTTGTTGTTTTCTAACAATATTTTGAATTTTTTTTTCACAATATGTTTACAAATTTGTCATTTTTTAAGGATTTTTTTTGTCAAAATTTGCCTTTTTTTCAACATTTTTTGATGAAAATTGCCATTTTTCGAGATGTTTTGACCAAATTTTGATTGTTACCAATACTTTGACGAAATTTGTTTTATTTGGAATACCTAGACAATATTTGTATTTTTTTTTCTTTTTTGCAGTCATTCAACAAATATTACAATTTTTTAACGATCTTTTGAAGAAATTTGCTGTTATTTGTGATTTGTTGACGAAATTTGTTGTTTTTTTCTCATCTATTTACAAATTTTCCGAATTGTTTTTTTAGGGGGGGTATTTTGATTAAATTGGCTATTTTTTTCAATCTTTTGAGAAAATTTGCTATTTTTTGTGATTATTTGACAAACTTTATGTTTCTTGTGATGCTTGAACAAAATTTGTCGTTTTCTAGAGGTCTTTAGGTGAAATTATCTGGGATCTTTCGATGTAATTTGCCGTTTTATCAAATTTATCCTTTTTTATGATTTTTTTTTTTTTTTTTTTTTTTTTTTTTTTTGCAAAATTTGTTATTTTTTCGATATTTTTTGAGAATTTTTTCTTTTTCTCCGTATTTTTTTTAATTGTCTTTTTTTAGCTATTTTTTGCGTAATTTATCTTTTTAGCGATCTTTTGATGAAACGTGACTTTTTCCATCTTTTGACAAAATTTGTTGTTTTCTCATAAACTATTTATCAAAATTTGCATTTTTTGAGGTAGCTAGACAAATTTTTATGTGTTTTTACGAGCTGTTGACGAAATTCACGTCTTTTATGAAACCTAGACAAAATTTGTCATTTTCTCCAGGTCTTTCGGTTAAATTTCTCGTTTTTCTCGAGTTCTTTTGATGAATTTGTCGTTTTGTTGCGATCTTTCGATATAATTTGCCGTTTTATTGAATTTATCCTATTTTCGAGATCTTTTTGCAAAATTTGTTGGGTTTTTTGCGAAATTTACCTTTTTTGTGATTATTTGATGAAATGTCTTATTTCCATCCTTTGACGAAATTTGTTGTTTTCTCACAATATTTTGAATTTTTTTAACAATATGTTTAAAAATTTGCCATTTTTTAATGTTTTTTGTTAACATTTGCCTTTTTTCGAAATTCTTTCATAAAAATTGCATTTGTTGACACGTTTTGACAAGATTTTGATTTTTTGCAAAACTGACGAAATTTGTTTCATCTGGAATACCTAGACAAAATTTGTGTTTATTTTTTCAGTCTTTCAACAAATTTTAATTTTTTTTACTGATCTTTTGAAGAAATTTACTGATTTTGATTTGTTGACAAAATTTGCTATTTTTTGTGATTCTGGGTTTTTCCTCTTTCTGGGTTTTTTCATCTATTTACAAAATTTTCGCGTGGTTTATTTTTATTTATTTTTTTGGAAGGGGGTATTTTAATGAAATTTGCTATTAAATAATGATTAAGCCTAGGACTCGCTATGAAAAATAATCGATATGTGCCCAGCAACATAAAATAAATAATGATAAAATACTTACTATTAAAGGACAGGTAGCAACAGCAACGTACTTTCTAATCTGTACAGTGTGAGAGAATGAATGAACTTAATCATCGTTTTACAACCTTCGCGAAATTGTAAGACTAAATACACATCATTTGTACCTGGACCAAATTTGTCGTTTTGTTGTTACCTTTCGATGCAATTTGCCGTTTCATTGAATTTAGCCTGTTTTCGTTATCTTTTTGCAAAATTTGTTGGGTTTTTTTTTCCAAATTTTTTCTTTTTGTGATTATTTGACGAAATGAGTCTTTTTTCCATCCTTTGACGAAATTTGTTGTTTTCTCACAGTATTTTGAATTTTTTTCACAATATGTTTACAAATTTGCCATTTTTTAGTGATTTTTGTCAAAATTTGTCTTTTTTCGAAATTTTTTTCATAAAACTTGCCATTTTTCGACACGTTTTGACAAGATTTTGAGTTTTTACAATACTTTGATGAAATTTGTTTCATTTGGAATATTTAGACAAAATTAGTGGGGTTTTTTGGCAGTTTTTCAACAAATTTTACAATTCTTTTATTGATCTTTTGAAGAAATTTGCCGTTTTTTGATTTGTTGACAAAATCTTTCTTTTTTTCATCTATTTACAAAATTTCCTGGTGGTTTATTTTTTTGGAGGGAGGGGGGAATTTCATGAAATTTGCTATTAAATAATGATCAAGCCTAGGACTCGCTATGAAAAATAATCGAACTGGACACAGCAACATAAAATAAATAATGATAAATAACTTACTATTACAGGATAGGTAGCAACAGAAACGTACTATTTAATCTGTAGGGGGAACTGGGGGACATTGATACATGGGGCACATTGATACACCCCCTGTACAGCACACAGGGCCATTACAGAAAGTTTCACAACAGCTCCAAAAGGTGATACTAGTGCACTCAACTATATACAGAAAGTTTTGAAATGATTCAGTAGTTTGTTGAAATGGGACGGGTGATTAATTGTTTTTGTAGGTCAAAAGTAAATTTGAGTTGTAGAATTGAAAGGGTATTATAAAACTGTTCCAGTATTTTCAACCGAAAAGAATACTCTCTCTGGCAAGTAAAACTACTCTTTATCAGTTTCTTATTCTTTTTAGTTAGATAAATTATGAAGTATTGGATTTGAGACTCATTTTATTCAAAATGGCTGTATGGGGTACGTTGATACAGTCTTTGTCGGGGCACATTGATACAACCTAAATCCTTTTCTAGTTCATTTTTTCATTACCTTTTTTTTTTTTTTTTTTACAATGTACTCCTTTTCGCTAAAAATTTGTAATATTAGTTTTTATTAAAGCTTTAATTTCTTTATATTAGAACATTTTATAGTATTTTTGCAAAGAGAAGACGTACGAACTTACCCAACATATAGTGCTAGTAAAACTAATTAAAGAAAAAGACGGCAGCCTGGAAAATCTCAGAGAAAAAAGTATTTTCTACATGAAAAGTGTTACGTAAGAGGAACAACCTGCAGAACAGCACATGATAATTATATTAAAAACAGAATTTTTAATATAATTATCCTTTATTTTCTGTTTATAAACCGATTTATGAACAGAAAACTTGGTAATTTTTCATTTTTCGTAAGAAAGAAGATAATGCTGGGGTTGAAGTACCAGATATGACAAAGTTACCACAGCCAACAATCAGACAAGGAACAGGCAGAACATCAGGTCATTATACATTTCATTTTGATTGCTTTAATATTGCTTACAAATAAAGTGTGGGTGATTTGAATTTTTATAAATAATATAAAATAGTTTGCTAACTATTTTTCTATGAAAAATATGCATTGGTGTTATTTTGTCTCCATTTTTCCGAGACATATCAAAGTGTATCAATCTGCCCCGGGGATGGGGCACATTGATACAAATTACTTTTTTTATTTTTTTTAAAATTACATGCAAAAGTAATAATTAAAACAACGATTGAACATTTTCATAACAAACTACACAGGTTTTGCTGACATCACATCGAAAAATAACTTGAAATTTCTGCTTTCTAGACACCAAAAATTTTTTTAGAAAAAAGCTGTATCAATGTACCCCAGTTCCCCCTACAGTGTAAGAGAATGAATAAACTTAATCATCGTCTTACAGCCTTCGTGAAATTGTAAGACGAAATTCACATCTTTTATGATACCTGGACCACATTTCTCGTTTTGTTGTGATCTTTAGATGTAATTTGCCATTTCATTGAATTTATCCTTCTTCGTTATCTTTTTGCAAAATTTGTCGTTTTTTTTTTTTTTTTTGCTATTTTTGTTTTTTGCTAAATTTTCCTTTTTTGTGATTATTTGGCGAAATGTGCCTTTTTTCCATCCTTTGAGGAAATTTGTTGCTTACTCACAATCATTTGAAGAATTTGTTTTCTCAAAATATTTTGAATTTTTCTTACAATATATTTACAAATTTGCCATTTTTAAAAAAATTTTGTCAAAATTTGCCTTTTTTTCGAAATTTTTTCATAAATATTGCCATTTTCCAACACGTTTTCACAAAATTTTGATTTTTTGCAATACTTTGACGAAATTTGTTTCATTTAGAATACCTAGACAAAATTTGTGTTTTTTTAATCTTTCAACAAATTTTACATTTTTTTATTGATCTTTTGATGAAATTTGCTGTTTTTTTTCATGTACAGTCGAGTCTTTCTATAACAAAACTCCGTACATCAAATTTCTCTATGTAACGAATTTTTAGTAGGAACAGTCCCCTTTTCGCATGATTACATTAAGAACAGTCTCTATACAGCGAAATATCTATCTCCATATACCGAATTTTTCATAAATTGGTCATGAAAAACAGTTTAAAAAAGCTTCGTAATCATATGGAATCAATTTTTCATCACTTATTTTTTGATTTATCGTCAGTGCGGAGTTTTTTTTTTTTTTAATTACTTTTCTCTCTTTAAATCCAACGAATTCATCCCACCTTCCCACATCTTTCTCAAAACAGTGTCAATTGGATTGATATCCATGTAAGGGAGGAATCAATGAGAGGCATATAAGAGAGTCCTTCAAATGGAGGAAAATGTTAACTGCAATTTTTCATTCCTTGGTAAAATTTGAGCATTTTTTTGGGAGCGTAACAGTTTTAAAATCAAAACAACAAAAAATTACAGATTTCTTTGTCTGAAATTAATGCAAGTCTTCCTTATTTGATTTTCATTAAGCTTTCAAATAAATGTCTGTTCTCCTTTTTGAAAAAGCTTAAATAATTAAGAAATAAAATGTTAGGTTAATATTTACTTTTAAACACTTCAAATTCTTAATTCAAAAGATCAAAAATAATATTTGTTCAAATTTCACACATTAAATACGATTTTTAATATCATTCTCTATACATCGAATTTCTCTACATAACGAATTTTTTAATGGAATGCTGTATTTTGTTATTTAGAGACTCGACTGTATTTACAAAATTTCCGGGTGTTTTTTTTTTTTTGGGGGGGGGGGTTATTTTGATGAAATTTGCTATTTTTTTGTCAATCTCTTGACAAAATTGTTATTTTTTTGTGATAGTTTGCCAAAATTTGTATTTTTTGTGGTACCTAGACAAATTTTGTGTATTTTCGCAATCTTTTGACAAAATTCACGTTTTATATGATGCGTGGACAAAATTTGTCATTTTCTCAAAGTCTTTTGGTGAAATTAGTTGTTTATTCTCTCGATCTTTTGATGTAATTTGCCATTTTATCGAATTTATCCTTTTTTGTAAATGGAAAAGTATCAAATGATAGAGATTATAATTCTATGACAGCATGTTTGAATGTAACTGTTCCAATTGCGGGTCATTTGTCTGGATGTAAAATGCAGGTTTTTGTTTTATTCATTGAAATTTTTGTTGAACATTAGTCGTTAAATAATCCTTTAATACCTGGAAAATACCTTTTTCTTTTTTTGGTGCCGTCAAGTTTTGACGGGTTCCTTCTAGTTTCTTTTTAAATCGTTAACTGCAACATTATTTGGAATTGATTATAGCATTTGAGAGCTAAAAGTATGATCTTTCGAAATATATCTGTTAAGTTTAACTGCGCCGAGCAGTTCCGTTGATTTGGATTTAAACAAAATGATCCAAAAACAGAAATAAACGCCGATATATGCTTCTTCTTCCGTTTAGGTGCGTAAAAGGGTTTTTCCGCATGTGCAAACTATTTCTTTCCACGAACATCGAACATAAAAAAAATGACTTTTTGAAGAAAGTGAGTTCCACTTCGTAATTAATATATCAGGAATTAATCAAAATATTAAAATTCTGAGCTTCAGGTGCATCAGGAGAGATATTGGGCTACTCTCATAAAAATTTTGAACCCCGTACGTCCCATAAATTTCGCTAGCTATCGCAGACACACACACACACAGACAGAGCCATTTGTTATTTTATTAGTATAAATTGGCACGGCTCGTACATAAAAAAAAAAAGTGAAAAAACTTAAGTATTAATGGGATAATTTTACAGTATACTTTAAACTACTATGTGCTCACAAGCCAGAAAATCCTCAATAGCAGCATTAATAATATCTTACACATTTAGACTTTTCAACATTCAAATAAAGATTCATAAAAATGAAAGAAAAGTTCGTTAAAAAATCCAACTTTTGAAATCATAAAAAAGTATATTTTGAAATACGAAGGTCATCGAAAAAACGAGTTTTCCACGGCATTTAAAAAGAAACAAAAAATATTTACACAGAAAGTTGGATCCAGTTGGTCTGGATCCTGTTGATGTACTCGTCACTCTCATTGTGGTATTGCTCTAAAAAAGCGCGAAAAAGATGCTCAATGCACGAAACACCTGTTGATCTGGAAACTGTCCGCCATGTGGGTGCCTAATCCATTTACACCTGAACACAAAACCAAACATGGGCAAGCAGCATTGATATTTCTGTAGCGATATCACGATGCAGGCAACAAATACCTCAACAAGGTTTTTACGGTTGACAAGAGTTGACAACTACATCAAGTTCCTGGCTGCATTCCCAGGTGGCAAACTTGTATGACACTGAACTCAAAAACTTATCCCACGTTGTGACAACATTTTAATTCCATTGGTTCTAATATGGAGAATTAGTTAAAACATTGCTGCATATTTTGCAATATATGTTTTCGGGCAATTATTTATGTGTATATATCTATATATATTACGAACCACGGAAAACTTATTTTATGGATGACCCCGCATTTTTCTGTAAATTAATACTCTGATCCAATTTAGCTACTTTCTTACACATCTCTGAATTCATTTCTTTTCGGAAATAGATAAAATTGGCAGACTTTCATATGCAGAAACTATGAAGTCCAATGGAATTTTCCATTTCTTGTAAAAGACAAAAGATCTTTCAGAAGATATTGCCAAAGTTGTCATTTTGAATCGAAATTCAAAACGCAATAGTACTGGAGAGCAGAAAAACTTGCAATCAAATGATTAGAATAGCTTATAAATCAAAAAGTAATTTATTTATAAAAAATGGAAAACGCTATTCGATTCTAAATTACTTCAATCATCAGGCCTGTCAATTTTATGCCTTTCATAAAGAAAAATGAGTCAGAAAGTGTGTCAAATTTCACGTTGTTGAGCTGGGAATTTGAGAATAACCTTAAGTTGTACTTACAAAGATCACGTTAATAAACTTTCATTATAGCCATTAATATTTTTACAGAACATATTCCTTGCCCTCCACATCCTGAGAAAAATTAAATCTAGTTTCGTCCCATCTCGACTGCATAGAAAAAAGTGCAAGCCTGATCATGGCTCAGTACAAGTCTGCTGAAAAAAATAAACCTGGACTCAGATGCCCTATAACTGTCTGATGTCGATCTTTACGCTGGGCACTTTTTACATTTCCTCTTTGATGTTGTCAAACTATCATCGGCTCGTAAACCACATTTATACATATTCTTGCGAAAGTCGCAATATATCGGCCAAGCTGAGATTAATATATTGGGCAAGTAGGACCTGCTTAATTTTTTTTTTATCGATCCGAAACGGCAGGCTCGTTCAATTTTTATGTCGGCTAGGTCTGTTAAATTTGTTTAGTGGCCCGGCAAATTCATTAATTAATCTATTAATATTTCTCCAAAACATATTGCTTGCCCCACCGTAAACAACAAGAACCTGTTTCGGTCTGACTCGAATATGCTGAAATAAAACAACAACAATATATATATATATATATATATAAGCCTGATCTCGGTCCAGCACGAGTCTGCTTCTGAAATTGAGTTTGTGCTTAGATACGATGTGATTATCCGATTATCTGATCTCTAATCTGGGCATGTTATAATATCTTTTGTGATTTTGTCAAACCAGTATCGGTTTGTAAAACACATTTATAATTATTCTCGCGAAAGTCATGACCTATGAAAATGGTCCATATTTTATCAGCTTCGCTTAAATTTTTACGCAGAGCCGTTAATGAATAAATAAATGTAAAATGAATGAATAAATAAAATGAATAAAAATTTAGTTGTTAGGGGCCACCGTAATACTTACCCATCCTGGATATGCATAATATGAGAAGAAAACATGTGTGAAATATTTATAAAATGCATTGCAATTCCAAAACAAAATTTAAACATATATTTAAATATTTTCAATACATATAGTAATGCTGCATCAACCCTTTGGGGTAAAGCAACACGTACGCATGCCGCAAAAAGACTTAAGAATCCTTATTTATCCCCACCAGCAAAGTATTACTGTAAAATTTGTCTTATTTAATCGGAGCATTTTCTCGATTTAAAAAGACACAAATTCCTGTTTTTAAAAACCGCTGACAAACATTAAAAAATTCGTAAAAAGCTCCCGTCGTGAAGGAGTTAATGAATTGCTGACGAACCAATTTCGACAAATTATCTAAAACACCAAGCTACTCAAGTAGTACGGAATTGCGTAAAAGACACATCCTTATAACTCAAAAAATAATAATTATATTAACTAACTGCGTTGGATTAAGCATCTCGTTTTCAATTGAAATATATCTTTGAATTGAAATTTGATGAAATACAGGGTAATGAAATATCGAAGAATGTGGAAAACAGGATTACAAATATCTTAGAAACTAATAATCTGATCGACTTCGTTCTTTATGCAAAATTTGTGTTATTTTATTGCCTTTTACGATCACTCCTTAAAATAAAAAATATAGAACACATTTTTTTTTAAATAAGCGGAATACACTTAATTTTTTATTTACTCGATAGATATAAACACACTCTTTATAAATTGCAATGCAAATTGGCTCTATCATTTATGAATTTTTGATAAAATTTCAATTTAAAATAACTGCGCCACCCCTTCCCCCCCCCTGAAAAAAAACTATTAGAAATATTTATAATAGGACTATAAGAAGTTTTTCTCAGTAAATCAATTGTAACCTTAAAAGAAAAATGTAACAAATATGCTACAAGGAAATTATTCTTAGAAAAGATGACACACATCGACTTATTACTAAATAAAACAGACTGAGATAATGTCTCGATTAATCATATTTATTTACAACTTATTAATAAAAGAAAACCACATTTACAAAATTAATTAGATTAAGAAACAAGTACACTTAAGATGCAATTTTATACTTCCCTAACGTGGAAGATTACTTTGACATTATAACAGTTTCTTTCTAACTTTAGCTTCAACATTTTTATTAATATTACTGAATTCATGTTTTTTCATGAAGGAAGAATAAATTGATTTCTGAAAATAATTCAAAGTAGTGCTGATAACACTGATAGTTGCAATCTTCTTACCAAATACATTTGCTATCTTTTTGGTTATTAAGCCTGGTTAAATCTGAAATATAACTTACTAATTTTATGATTTTGATGTGAATCAGTAATGTACCTTTGTGAGATAAGTTTCATTAAATAATTTAGGAAAAATACATTTCATCTTTGTAATTAATGTATAATCATACTTTATTGATTATTAACTTGACCTTTGCTATTAATATGTTATATACATTAAAATTATCTAAATTTTTAGTATTTTAGTTTATTACTTATTTTAATATTTTATTATATTGTAATTATTCATTATAGTTTCAATTACATTACTAATTATATTGAAATTATTGTTTAAAAATTGTAAACAAAGCAATGACTAGAAATCCGCAAAATTATAAAATCTGCACAACCTCTGGTCCCAAGCTGTGCGGATATGAGGGAGTCTACTGTAATATTTTTAAAACACCAAATAAATATAAATGTATTCTCTTTTGTTTAAAGATGATCCTGCAGAATTATTCTGAGTATCTTAATTAGTTTTAAATAAGAGTATAACTGGTATAAGGTTTTAAAAATATTTTAAAGAAGTTTTATAAGTATTCGGCTTAGCTGAATAGTTTTAGGTTCGACAGACTGAAGCAGAAGATAAGCAGTAGTTGGGGCCAAGAATTGTCTGGATTATGGAATATTGCAGATTATAGATTGTTATGGATTGTGCGTCATTTTATTACTCCTTGACAGCATTTTAATTCTTCAAACAGTATAATGTGAAAAGATACATATGAAATCTAATAATTAATTTAATTTGCTACCTCAAAAAATGTCTTTTTTAAGTTATTTTATTAAAAAACTGATACACTACCTGGCCATTGATGATCGTCCACTTATGATTTTAGACATTTTGTTAAATATCTAGAAAAATACATGAGGAATTATCCTGAAACTCTCAGTGTATAAACATAATAGTACAAGGCATATATTTCTGTGAAGATTTTTTATCAAAATTTTATAGGGGACCATCAACAAATTAAAAAAGAATGAATATCTTTTGGATAACCCTGTCAAGACTAATGTAGCAAAAGCACTCAAACTGTAGATTGTGATTAAGTGGCTTATTGTGATAAACTGTGTTCTTTTTTATGTCGATAGGATGTATACTCTTGAGAAATTAAGTTTTTTATAAAAACAATCCCAATTTTTTCGTAATTTTTGCTTATAATTTGCAGAGTTCTTAATATAAAATAATATTCCTTTCTGAAAATGTGACAAACAACATTGCAGATAATACCCCTGTAATCAGAATTAAAAAATAATAATAATTATATGAAAAATGAGTAGGTTTACTAAATAATTTTTCACTGTGCATGTGTCAACAATATCAAAATTTCATTAGTATATTATGTTAGCTAAATGTATAGAGCAACTTTTGTGGAAGTCTCAAAATCATAGCTTGAAAATTCATAAAATAATCGTCAATAGAATAAGTTGAAAATCCATTGTTTTTAAAATGAAGCAAAAAAAGGAGAAATTTTATTGAAATGTAGTAGTATGTCCCATATTATGTATTCTATATTGACACTAATCAATGAATATATGGATGCAACCCCTCTTTTTTTTGCTTAAACTGGGGAATAATGGATTTTCAATTTATTCTATAGACGATTATTTTCAGAATTTTCAAGCTATGATTTTGCGACTTTCACAAAAGATGCACTATACATTTAGCTAACATAATATGCAAATGAAATTTTGATATTGTTGACGTATGCACAGTGAAAAATTATTTAGTAAACCTACTCATTATTCATTATTTTTTAATTCTGATTAAAGGGTATTATGTGCAATGCTGTTTGCCACATATTCAGAAAAGAATATTATTTTATATTAAGAACTCTGCAAATTACAAGCAAAAATCATGGAAAAATTCGGGATTGTTTTTATAAAAACCTTAATTTCTCAACGAGTATATACATGCTATCGACATAAAAAAGAACACAGTTTATCACAGTAAGCCACTTATCACAATCTACAGTTTGAGTGCTTTTACTACATTAGTTTTGACAGGGTTATCCAAAAGATATTAATTCTTTTTTAATTCGTTGATGGTCCCCTATAAAGTTTCGAGAAAAAATTTTCAAGGAAATATATGACCTGTACTATTATGTTTGTACACTGAGAGTTACAGAATAATTCCTCATGAATTTTTCAAGATATTTAACAAAATGTCTAAAATCGCAAGTGGATGATCATCAATGGCCAGGTAATGTATATGTGCATTTAAATAAAAATAATTACATATACATATGTTCTGTAATACAGTCTGTTTTTTACTTTCTATAAAATATAACAGTTATATTGAAAATATATCTGTTTTAAGATTTTTTTTCAAAGTTTTTATTATTTGCTTTAAAAACTCATTTTTGCACCACAAATTTGTAAATTTTCTTAAGTGTTTATTTCACTGTTTACATTTGTAAAGTACATGCAGATAATAAAAATATGCTGATTATGGATGCATGGATTATCACTCCTTAACTGTAATTTGACATTCAGTAGTATAACCAAATACCGAATAGGTATCAAAAATTCGATGCAGCCCTATTCAAAATCTATGTGATGGTAAAAACTTTGTTTAGGACAAGTATTTCCCCCTAATTAAAGAAAATCCCTTGTCTGTCATAAATTTCAGCAAAGTCTCTTATTTGATTTTTTTTTCTCTAGATATAATAATTAATCAGAGCCCGATGAAAAACATCACAAGCATTTATTTCTAAAGACTACACATACATACGGCACATAACATACCATATACGGAACACACACACGATAACATAACATAGAAACTTCCACAAAATCAAACTAACAACAATAACACTTGTTGTTATAACAATAACACTGTCACATATTAAATACAGTTAATGTATGATTACATTCTCAACAATTTAACTCGTAGATTTATCTTTTATACTACTGATAGTTTAGCATTTTGCTAAACTTTAGTACATTTTTATACTTTAATATTTTTCTGAGAAGTAAAATGTAGTACCAATATGTCAGTAAAATTTCTCTTCCAAAAAAATCCTTTCATTTTAAGATAT
The DNA here is from genome assembly GCA_964019185.1 of Maratus speculifer. Taxonomy (NCBI): domain Eukaryota; kingdom Metazoa; phylum Arthropoda; class Arachnida; order Araneae; family Salticidae; genus Maratus; species Maratus speculifer. Next base: position 360,505,659 of record OZ025296.1, read on the forward strand.
TTGTTATAGAATATAATAAAATTACATTCACAATCAAGAAATTTAAAATTTTATAAATTAAATATGTTTTGTTAAATAAAAACTCAAATGATAAATTTAATAGTGCAAAGTTTACTTAAGAAAAAAAAAAAAAAAATCCTTCACAAAAGAAAAGCATCTGTTTCAATTATTATGCAATTTTTTAAAAATATTTAACACCTTAAAGTATACTGGATATGATAGTTACAATTCAGCTTGTCAAATATTCAGTTTATCTGTGTGCCGAATATTTTAAATGATTGTAAATGTAATAAAAAATTAAAGTCGGTACAATTAAAATTTTGTGCCATCATACCTTCAACTCACAAGTTGCAGAATTTTTCAGAAGAGTAATAACAAAATAAATGAATAAATAAAAATTGCTTACCATTAATTTATTTTAATTAAGAGGATGGACCAGAAAAGTGGTTTTAAAAATTAGCTATTCTTAATATCAGAACACACTTATTACCTAGATTCCACACTTATTTTCTATCCTAACAAAAGTAAAGTGACGCTAACATGTTTATGGCTAAAACAATGAATGAATCGGAAGAAATGAATGATTCGAAACAATTCAATCAGGCATAGTGAACCATTCAATAAATCTGTGCAACAGAAAATTTCAAAAACATTTATTTATATAACAGGAATAGATAGCATTAGTTAAAATCAGTGAATATAGTACTTAAACAGGGTATCGGGTTTAAATTTTGAAACAATTTGATTTTGAAAAACTAACAGGAAAATTTATTGGTAAAGCTTGTTTCGGATAATATCTGGTCTTATAATTAACATTATTATCAAGGATAAAATAAAAGTAATATTTATACTGTTATTGCAACATTTTTATTAATCAATAGCAGCTTAATCATTAATTAGTTCGTTTGTTTGGAGGGGGGGGGGGATTTTTGAGACTTATAGCGACTAAGCTGTTGTCTCGAATGATCCACTTATTAATTAGTTAACTAAGAGAAAATTTCTCCATTTAAGGAATGAATCCTTTTCAATAACTCAGGACGTCAAAATTCCGCGATTCATTCCTGCATTTGGCGTCTTATCTTTTGCCTTTTTTGTTTTATCAGGTAATATTTAAAAAATCAGTAACTCCCCATCTTTACTAAAATAAGATTATGCTAAAATAGTTTTTTTTCTTGATTACGCTTCTGCTAAAATTTTTAAAAACTCAGATGTGAATTTCTTTTTGTGGATAATTAGTAATTTCAAGCATTATGAAAATGCTTTAATGATAGCTGATAATTTTATTTATTTGTAATTTGTTCGGAAAATATTATTCCAATTTAAATTTGAAAACAACAAATTTTCTTTAAATTTAAAACAATATATTGCTTATAGATTCTGATTATATTCTGTTCATTTGATAGTAAATGCTTTTAAAATAATTCATTGCATACTGATATCCTATATAAAGTTCAACCAAAATAATAAAGGAATTCAACAACCTAAGAATTTGACATTCCAATATCTTCATAGTATGAGATTGGTTGCCATTAGATGTTGTGGTTGCTTCGAATTTTTAAACAATTGTTTGTTTTTTTCGTACATTTAGTAAAAAGATATCTACTTGTGTATTCACATGCTAGAAATTACACAGTCTACCAACAATGACACTACTTACAATATTTTATTTTATTTGTAAATTCATATTTCATCTTATATCGTGCCACACTAAAAGCAGTTGAAGGAGTATTTATTATTCACAAACAATTATTAAATATGTTGGTAGCCCTCTTAATTTTTTTACTTCAATTGGAACAAACTCATAAAATAGATATTAAAATGTGTCTTGTTTCTGTGTCACACTTCTTTCATTGTTTTCATTACGTCAAATTTTTGTTCAAAAAATTTATAAGCCACTTGAATAAATTTGGAAAATTGTCACTTATGTACATACTTACACTCTTGCACTAATAGTGCCAAGCGTAAATATCTGTTACAGATGGACTATTTCAACTGTGTTTTTACCAAATTGACTATTTTGTTTCTGCCTTCTGAACCCAAACTTGATTTATTTGTGCCTTTTTCTTTGTTCCCCAAAGAATTTTCAGTACTACTTGGTTATCCTGGGGACCAAAAAACTATCGCCAACTACAAGATTAAATGCCATTAATGAATGATCGTGAATGTCCTATTCAATGACATTAAATATGATACACGTCCTTAAAACATCATTAATTGTTTTTTATTTGGATTTTTATTAATATTCTTCTGATTGTTTGTTTTTTCGTTATTTAAATTAAAAATTTATGTCAACATGTATCATTTGACGAAACTAGTAGACAGGATAACCAAGTAGTGCTGAATTTTCTTTTTTCATGCTTCAGCTTATAATAGTACCTGTCTTATCCCATCCTGTGGTATAATTTTTAGTAACAAACACATTTTAAACATAATAACTAATTTATTTCAAAGTTTTTTTTTCAGTGTTTACAACAAAATATATTTCAGTTAAAATGCTTTATTTGGAAACACAATAAGAAAACTCTCTTAAATATGAAAATATAGTCTAGGATTAATAATCTGTGCACCCATAATCCACAATTCGGGTTACTTTACAAATGTAAACAGTTAAGAAAGTTATAAATTAGGGGTACAAAAATTATACTTTAAAACAAATAATAAAAAAATATACAAAAAATCAGATTAAAATATCTACTTTTGTTCCACCCTTCTTCCTTTGTTCTTCCCTTTAATATCCACACAACTCTTTTCTTTTATTAACTGCGAAAAACAAAGAGTATTACAGAACTTAAGTAATTATTTTCATTAATTAATGAATAATTTTTTTCATGAATAATGAATTAATGAATTAATGAATAATTATAGAATTAAAATGCTGTTCTAGGAAAAATAAAATGACCTATAATCCAAAATTCTCTATAATCCACTATGTTCCATAATTCGCACAACCTTTGGCCTGAATGTGTGCGGATTATAGAACTTTGACTTACAGTCAAGGATTGATGATTCATGCACCCCATTCTCCACATTCCTTGTCAGAAAGTAAATGTTGGGAATGTTGCCAATTTATCTCCAAAAAATGCTACAATATTCGACAAATGGTCAGGAATTTCATCAGTCAATTGCAGAAAGAAAAACTTAATTTTCGTTATACAGTAGACTCCGTCAGATATGCAACCCTAAAATCTACAATTCTCTAAAATCTGCAGATAACTTATAAACGTAAATAATGAAACTTCCAGGTTCAGATGTATGGACAAAGTTTGACTTATTTATTTTTATATAAATTTCATATATTTTTTAACATGTAACTTTTGTTAAAGTTACTGAATTCGTGCTTTTTCATGAAGAAAGAATAAATTTATTTCTGGAAAAATTCAAGAATTTGCTGATATCACTGGTAATTACAATCTTCTTACCAAATATATTGATATACAGTCAAAGATCTATAATCCGCACACCCATAATCCACTGTTTTCTATAATTCACATTATTTTAAGAATGTAAACAATGAAATAAATAGTTAAAAAATTTACAAATTAGTGATCCCAAAACGATTTTTTTCAAAAAATGAGAAAACAGCGGATTATAGATCTTTGACTGTATTAATCAAGATTTTTCTTATTATTAAGTCTGAGTAAACCTGAAATAAAACTTCTTTATTTAAAGACTTTGATGTGAAGTAGTAGTGTACCTTTATGAGGAAAGTTTCACTAAATAATTTAGAAAAAATGCATTTGATTTTTATAATGAATATTTAATTATACCTTATTGAATATTTAATTGACCTTTGGTTTTAATGTTGAAAAAAATATTTTTTAATTTTTATTACAATAGTATATTTACTTAATTATTTTAATATTTTATCATTATAATTTCGATTGCATTATTAATTTCCTTCAAATTACTCTTTAAAAATGCAAATAAAGCTATAACCAGAAATCCACAAAATTCTAAAATCCGCACAAACTCTGGTCTGAATTTGTAGATTTAAGAAAGTCTGCTGTATATCAAAATTCAATCTATAAATATAGAATTTCTGTAATACATGAGCTTTTATGGGATAATTTAATAGCCAAGTTATTAGATTTCTTATTTATATTATACAGTAGACTTCCTCAAATCTGCGCAGTTTGGGACCAGAGGTTGTGCAAATTTTAGAATTTTGTGGATTTCTGGTCATTGCTTTGTTTACATTTTTTAAACCGTAATTTGAATGTAATTACTGATGCAATTGAATTTAATAAAACAGTCAAATTCTGTCCCTAATTTTGAACTGAAAGTTTCATTGTTTACATCTATAGATTATGGGCGGATTTTAGAAATTTCTGTGATTTTAGGGTTGTGGATTTGAGGTATTCTACTGTACTATATTGAATATGGTTTCCTAGAAAAAAATAAAATTGCTCATAATCCACATAATACTCTGTAATCTGAAATATTCTATAATCTGCTTAACTCCTAGCTCCCACTTGTGGGGATAAAAGATTTTTACCTGTACTTACATTGTATTTTCAAATGCAATATCTTAAAAATATATGTTTGTTTGTGCTATTATTTTAAAAAAATCAAACTGATTAGTAAGTTTATTATACGAATTGAATATTTTACAACTAAGAGAAAAATTGCCTAGGCCAGGAATTGAACCCAGATCCATGGCTTACAGGACCATTTAAGCTAACTTGTCAACAAATTGCAGGCATTTCTCGCTTAGATAAATTTATTGATCACAACATCTGGTCTGTCATTTAGACAGCTTGACAGAATAAACCACAGGTAAAGGACCTCCATGTAATGATGGATACATAGATAGTATTTTAACACAATGAAATTGATAGATAAATTTATTATACGAGTGTGGCAATATTGTGGAATATTGACACATAATTAAATGAGCAGTGCCAATTTTCTCTTATCACGTGTTCATTTAGCTCACTTCTATTGAGGGACTTTTTCAGTACTTAGGGTCGAATTAACTGCTGTTGAAACATGCATTGTTTTAAATGTGACATAATTTTCACTAATTTTTTGTTTCATTTTAATATTTATGTGTACATAAATTTATTTAATAGAAAGAAAATATGTTAGACACTCTTAAATATGCACAGCTTAGGACCAGAAGTTATGTAGATTTTTAAATTTTGTGAATTTCTGGTCATTGCTTTGTTTTCATTTTTTTAAACAGCATTTTGAATATGTAATACAGTATGGAATCAGTTATACAGTAATATTTCTAATGTACTGATGTTAGAATCTTTGTAGAAAAGTGTCATACACTGCCAGTTTCACATATACACTGCTTTAAACAATTGCATACAATCTTAATTTGATAACAGCATCTAGTATTTGAAATAGAAGCATTCATAGTTATATTATAAATGCTTTTATTTTTATGCTAAGAAAACAGAATAATTTTTGTTCCCAAGAAATCCCCCTACATTACCTCCATTTAAACTCTAACATTTGATATTACTTGCATCTAATTCTTAGTTCAAGTAATCTAATAATTAATTTAAAATTAGAAGTAATATCACAACCACATATATTCCATAAAACTTATCATATGGATGCTGATTTCAAGAACAACAAGTTAACCGAAATACCAGTTGTCCAGAATATATCTGACCCCAACCATTGCAGATAAATGGTTCTGTACTGTACAATCAAAATTATAATGATTACTTGAAATGTTATAAATTACTGTAGACTCCCTCAAATCCACAACCCTAATATCTGCACATCTTTTTTTTTTTTTTTTTTTTTTTAGTTTCATTTCATCTTGTATGTATTTTTATATGTAATTCATAATAATATAAATGAACTTGTTATTTTCTGTGAAAAGAGCATTTATAACTTGTTTTAATCAAGGTATTTCTGACAACAGTGGCAATCACAATCTTTTGACAGAATATATTTATGTAGTCTATTAATTAAGCTTTTTTGTCTATTATTATAATGGTTTTAATGTAAATTAATAGAGAGTACTTTTCATAAGAAAAGTGTCATAAAATAATTCAAGGAAAATATATTGTATCTTTTTTTTTGCAAATTCAAATATAAATCAATTTTATTTACTTGATCTTTACTATTAATATTTGAATCAGTTTTAAGTTATCTACCATTTTATCCTTTTATTTTATTATTCTACTTAATTCTTTTAATATTTTGCTACATTTCATTAATTATAATTTTGATTGTCTTATTGCATTCAAATTGCTGAGTAAAAAGTGTAAACTAAGTAAAGACCAGAAATTTGCAAAATTCTAAAATCTGCACAACCTCTGGTCCCAAGCTGTGTAGATTTGAGAGAGTCTACTGTACTAAAATAATTAAGTAAATAACAAACTAAAGTGATAAAAAAAGAGATATTTTTTAAAATGATTAAATTATTGAAAAAGCATGAGTTCAATAATATTATCGAGAGTTACATATTAAAATATGTATGGAACATTTTAAATTTAAAAAGTTCTGTAATTTTGTCCTTATATCTAAACTCAAAGTTTCATAGTTTATATTTTTGAAGAAGTGTGGATTTTAGGGTTGGGGATTTGAGCTACTGTTTTAAATTTGATAACAATGAATAAAAAAATTGCACTTTTTCAAAACATGAAATAATCTCTAATGAAATGATATGAATAAAAACTTATAAAAAAACGCTCAAAACACAGTCATGTTTAAATTGCTATGCATAACTTTTGATCCTGTAAAACTCTTTAAAAGGAGCTGTTTTGTTCTTTCAACATAAATACAGTAGACTCCCTCAAATCCGCAAACCAGAAATCCACAACTCTCTAAAGTCCGCACATATTTTATATATGTAAACAATGAAACTTTCATTTCGGATATTGGGACAAAATTTGATTTTTTTTAATTTTGTATCAATTCCAAATATTTTTTTATTTGTAATTTTTTTAATAATACTCTATTCGTGTTTTTTTCATGAAGGAAGAATAAATGTTATTGGAAAAAATTCAAGATATTGCTGATATCACTGGTAATCACAGGCTTCTTACCAAATATATTTATGCATTAATCAAGATTTTTTGGTTATTAAGCCTGGCTAAACTTGAAAAAAAAATCTTTATTTTATGATTTTGATGTGAATTAGTAATGTACTTTTATGAGGCAAGTTGCACTGAATAATTTTGGAAAAAATACATTTAATCCTTATAATGAATATTTAATCATATACTATTGATTATTAACTTGACCTTTGCTATTAATATTTTAATCATTTTAAAAATTATCTAAAATTTATTACTTTAGTTTATTACTTATTTTAATATTTTATTACATTGTAAGCATTCATTATAGTTCTGTTTGCACAATTAATTGCACTGAAATTACTGTTTAAAAAATGTAAACAAAGCAATGATCAGAAATCTGCAAAATTCTAAAATCCGTGCAACCTCTGGTCCCAAGCTGTGCAGATTTAAAGGAGTCTACTGTATCTTTAAAACAGCAAATAAATATAAATGCATTCTCTTTTGTTTAAAGATGATTCTGCAAAATTATTCTGAGTACCTTAATTATTTTAAAATAAGAATAGAAATCGTATAAGGTTTAAAAAATATTTTAAAGAAGTTTTCTAAGTATTTGGTTTGACTGAGTAGTTTTAAGTTTGGTAGTCAAAGTTCTATAAGCTGCAGAAGATGAGCCAAAGATTGTGTGGATGATGGCATATTGCGGATAATAGATTGTTATGGATTATGCGTCATTTTATTATTCCAAGACATCATTTTAATTTTTCAATCAGTATAATGTGAAAAGATATATATGAAATATAATTATTTGGTACTTCTAGGTTATCACGTCGACCAAAAAATTATCACCAAACTATAAGATTAAAAACCAATAATGGATGATCGTTAATGTCACATTCAATGACATTAAATGCAAATCACGTGTTTAAAATGTCATTAAGTGATTTTTATTTCAACTTTTTATTAAATTTTTTTTAATATTCTACTAATTATTTGTTTTTTCGTTATTTAAAATAAAAATTATGTCAACATGCATAATTTCGCTATTAGTTTGGCAATTTGTATAATTTGGCGAAATTGGTCGACAGAATAACCTAGAAGTACCAATTATTTTAATAGGCTATCACAAAAAAATGCATTTTAAAAGTTATTTTATTAAAAAATATGATATATGTGCATTTAAATAAAAATAATTACGTATACATATGTTCTGTAATACATTTTTTTTTTTTTTTTTACTTTCTATAAAATATAAGAGTTATATTGAAAAAAAATTCTGTTTTATTGTGATTTTTTTTTAATTTTTTATTATTTGCTTTAAAAATTCATTTTGGACCACAAATTTGTAAATTTTTTAACTATTTACATTTGTAAAGTAATGCAGATTATTGAAAATTGCTGATTATGGGTGCAAGGATTATGGATCCTTGACTATAATTTGATATTCAGTAGCATAATTGAATACCGAATAGATATCAAATATTCAAAGAAGCTCTATTCAAAATCTATGAGATTTAAAAAACATTGTTTAGGACAAATATTCTCCTTTAATTACAGAAAATCCCTCATTTGTTATAAATTTCAGCAAAGTCTCTTATTTGATTTTTTTTTTTTTTTTTTTTTGAGATATAATAATTAATCAGAGCCTGGTGAAAAAAAAATAACAAACCTTTATTTCTAAAGACTACACATAGAACACACATACAGTAACATAACATAACATAGAAATTTCCACAAAATCAAACTAACAACAATAATACTATTGCCACTTATAATAATATAATTTACTATAAGATATTAAGTATACAGTTAATGTGCAGTTACATTCTCAACAATTTTAACTTGTAGATTTATCTTCTGTACTAATGATAGCTCAGCATTTTGATGAACTTTAGTACTTTTCTATACTTTAATCTTTTTTTGACAAGTAAAATGTAGTACCAATATGACAGTAAAATTTCTTTTCCTAAAAAATCCTTTGAGTTTAAAATATAATTTTTAGAATATAAGGAAATTACGTTCACAGCCATGAAATTTAAAATTTTATAAATTAAATATGTTTTATTAAATGAGAATTTTAAATGATAATTTAAAAATAATAATTTTAATAATGTAAAGTTTACTTAAAAAAAAAATCATGCTTATCAAAAGAAAAGCATCTGTTTCAAATATTATGCAAAATTGTTTAAAAATTTAACACCTTAAAGTACTGGGCTTGATAGTTACTACTCGGTTTGTCAAATATTCAGTTTATCTGTGTGCCGAATATTTTAAATGATTGTAAATGTAAGCAAAAATTAAAGTCCGGAGACTTAAAATTTTGTGTCATTAGATCTTCAACTGACAAATTGTAAAATTTTTCAGAAGGAAAAGTAGCGACAAAATAAATAATAAGATAAGCTTACCATTAATTAATTTTAATAAAGAGGAGGGGTTAGAAAATTGGTTTAAAAAATTAGCTATTGTTAATATCAGAACACACTTAACTCCTAGATGTTATCGTAAGAGTAAAAAGACGCTATCATAATGAATGAATCGCAGAAAATGAATGACTCGAAAGAATTCTTTCAAGTATAGTGAGCCATTGAATAAATATCTGCAACAGAAATGTTCAATAACATTTTTCTATAAAAACAGGAATAGATAGCGTTAGTCAAAATCCGAAAATATGGCACTTAAACATGGTATTGGGTTTAATTTTTGACACAATTTGAATTTGAAAAACAGGATAATTTATTGGTAAAGCTTGTTTCTGATAATGTCTGGTCTGATAACTAACATTATAAACAGGGATAAAACAAAGTAATATTTTTACTGTCAGTGCAACATTTTTATTAATAAATAGCAGCTTAATCATTAATTAATTAAATGGGAATTTCTCCATTTAAGGAATGAATCTTTTTCAATAAATCATGATGTAAAAATCCGTGATTCATTTCTGCATTTGACGTCTTGTCCTTTACTTGTTTTGTTTTATCAGGTAACATTTAAAGAATCAGTTTATTTATCCCACCCTCTTTACTAAAATAAGATTATGCTAAAATAATTTCTTTGATTACGCTTTTGCTAAAATTTCTTGAAACCGCGATTTGATCTTCTTTGTGTCGATAATTAGTAATTGCAAGCATTAAAAAAATGCTTTATTTATGGTTGGTTATTTTATGTATTTATTTGTAATAAGTTCGGCAAATATTTTTACAATTTAAATTTGAAAACAACAAATTGTTTTTTCTTTAAATTTAAAACAATATGTTGTTTTTAAATTCTGATTATATTCTGACCATTTGAAAGTAAATTTTTTTTTAATATAATTCATGGCATACTGATATCCTATTTAAATTTCATCAAAATTCACCCAAAATATCAAAAGAATTTAACAAGCCAAGAATCTGGCATTGTAGTATCTTCATGATATGAGATTGGTTGTCAATAAATGCTGTAATTGAGCTAAATTTTTAAACTTTTTTTTTTTTTTTTTTTTTTTGTACATTTAGGAAAATGATACCTGCTTGTGTATTCTCATGCTAGAAGTTATGCAGTCTACCTATTATGACACTACTTACAACATTTTATTTTATTTGTAATATCATATTCCATCTTATAGAGTTGCCATATTTAAGCAGCTGAAGTAGTATTTATTATGCTACAACGCTACAACTGCTGGAACGCTTTATGCACATTTTTTTATTTTAAGAGATTTCCTTTTATTAATATTACTTGTCATTAATTTTCTTGGTAAGTGAATTAGTAATTTAGTTATAATTATTGCCGTTTAATATTGTATAGTGAGCACCAGGACTCTGGACACTCGTGGAGCAATTCTTAAATAATTAATTATATTAAAATTGCTAAGATACATAATATTTGCGTTGTGTGGATTCGTGGCACGAGCTGTTGTATAAGTCCTGCAGGGATTAGTTAATCAAATATACCCTGCAAAGCAAATTTAGTTATTTAAAAAAAAGAGCAAAGAAACGAATTTACTAAAAAGATAATAGAGCAAAATTAATACTATATCAAATTTTATTAAGATTTTATATTTACAAGATTTAAATGTAAAATGCATTTAATCACAATTATTTAATGGGATATGTCCCTCTTGGCTAAATATTATATTTACAATATTTAAAAGTAAAATGAATGCAATTACAATTAATTATGGGGTATGTCCCTCTTGGCTAAAATTTTATATTTATAAGATAGGCACATATATAAACTAGTGCCATCTTCATTCCATACACTTATATGTAATCAATACCATAAATATGGAACCATGGAATGAAATGTTCATACCTAGTTGATTTGTACGCTTTTCGTCATTCTGTTTTTCACTTCCGTGCAATCGGGGAAGAGCAGGTTAGCATCGGAGGAGGCCCTCTGTGATTCATGGTGACCCCTCTCTTGCGTCCTTCAACGTAGTCTTGTCAAGCGACAGCCTTGTCTTGTCGAGCGAGAGCACAGGACAGAACTCAACTGAAAAATATTTCTCTCTCCATCCAAAAAGAGCAGAAAAAAAAGAAGAAGCTTTTCACTGTCACTGGCCAGGACGGTACAGCAGCCCTTGCCCTTTGACCTCGGCTGCCTCTTTTGAGTTATATTTCCATAGTTCCACCTTAGACTGAAGACATTTTCTTTTTTTTTTATTTCTTAGTCACTTTAATTGTCTTAGTAAAAGGTGGTAATTGTATTATATACATTCCACCAACAACAATCATTTAATAACTTATAGGTCTCTCTCTATCTCTTTCTTTTCTTCAATTGGAACAAACATATAAAATTAATACATATTAAAATGTGTCTTGTTTCTATGTCATACTTCTTTCATTGCATTCATTAAGTCACCTTTTTGTTCAAAAATGTATAATCTACTTGAATAAATTTGGAAAACTGTCACTTATGTGCATACTCACACTCTTTTGTCAACTGCGGCAAATGAAGTATCTGCTACAAATGGATCATTTCAATTGTGTTTGGCCAAAATGGCCATTTTGTTTCTGCCTTCTGAAGCCAAATTGAATTTTGTGCCATTTTCTTTCTTGTTTAAAGAATTTTCTTTTTTCAATCTTCAACTTGTAAGAGTATCTGTCTCATCCCATCCAGTGACATAATTTTTACTGATAAACACATTTTAAACGTAATAACTAATTTATTTCAAAGTTTTTTTTTCTTTTTTCAATGCTTACAACACAATATATTTCAGTTAAAATGCAGTATTTGGAAACAAAATAAGAAAATTCTTTTAAATATGAAAATGTAGTCAAGGATCGATAATCCACAATTTTCTATAATTTGCATTACTTTACAAATGTAAACAGTTAAGAAAGTTATAAATTCATAAAATTATTTTTTTAAACAAATAATAAAAAAATAGAAAAAAAATCACAATAAATTATCTATTTTTTATTAACATAACTTTTGTTTTATTAACTGTGCAAAACAAACTGTATTACAGAACTTGTGTAATTATTTTCATTAATTAATTAAAATGCACATATAAATTTTTTAATAAAATAAGTTTAAAATGTCATTTTTTGAGATACCATATTAATTACTATCTTTCCATTTTAAACTGATTATAGAATTAAAATGCTGTTCTAGGAATAATCCAATGACGTATAATCCATAATACACTATAATCCACAATATTCCATAATTTTCACAGCCTTTGGCCCGAACTTGTGTGGATTATAGAATGTTGACTGTACGGTCAAGGATTCATGCTCCACGTCCCTTAGCAGAAAGTAAATATTGGGAATTTTGTCGGTTTATCAATAAAAAAAGCTACAATATTCGAGAAATGGTCAGGAATTTCATCAGTCAACTGCAGAAAAAAAAACTTAATTTTCATTATACAGTACCGTAAAATCCCGTTAATCCGCCCTTCCCGATCAAACGCCCCCTCCCCACTTTGTAAAGAATTTGAAATTTTAAAAAAAATCCTGAGAAAGCGCCTCCCTCCCGATTCCCAAAGGCGATTGAGAGTGGGAGGAATCATTTTGAAATGAATGAATCATGAATCTTTGATGAAATGTGCGTTTTTTCAAGATTTTTCAATCTATTTCATGCTTGTTTTGGCTTTGCTTTACTAATTTCTCCTTTTTTCTGCGTTTTTTCGACAAAATTTACATTTTTAAATAAAAAAAACCAAATTTTTTCAAGTATCAAAATTCATGATTCATTCAACGATTCATTCATTTCATGATGATTCATTCCTGTAAATTTTGTTGAACGATCGCGAAAAAATCCCGTGTAAGCGCCCCCCTCTAACTATTGTACGATTTTTCTTTTCGTTTGGGGGGCGGATTAACGGTATTTTACGATAGTCTTCCTCAGATACACAACCCTAAAATCTGCAACTCTCTAAAACATACACACTGGAGCCAAATGTTGTGTGGATTATGGAATATTGTGGATTATAGAGTATTATGTATTACATAGTTGTTTTATTATTCCTAGCTAGCATTTTAATTCTATAATCAGTATACTAATATAAAAATGTAATTGGGAAATCTAATATGAATTAATTTAATAGGCTATCTCAAATAATGCCTTTTTTAAAGTTATTTTATTAGAAAAATTGATAGTGCACATTTAAGAATAACTATATATATTCCATAATAAAGTTTTTTTTATTGTTAATAAAATAAAACAGTTATATTTAAAAAAAATAGATGTTTTATTATAGTTTTTTTTTCAATTTTTTCACTATTTATTTTAAAAAATCATCTTTGGATCACAAATTTGTTGATTTTCTTAACTATTTACATTCATAAAGTAATGCAAATTATAGAAAATTGCAGATTTTGGGTGCATGGATTATCGATCTTTGACTGTAAGTGTAAATAATGAAACTTCCAGTTTCAGATGTACAGACAAAATTTGACTATGTATTTTTATATAAATTTCATATATTTTTTAATTTGTAACTTTTGTTAATATTACTGAATTCATGCTTTTTCATGAAGAATAAATAAATCTATTTCTGAAAAAATTCAAGAATTTGCTGATATCACTGGTAATCACAATCTTTTCACCAAATGTATTTATGTATTACTCAAGCTTTTTTGGTTATTAAGTCTGAGTAAACCTCAAATAAAATTTCCTTATTTAAAAACTTTGATGTGAAGTAGTAGTGTAATCTTGTGAGGAAAGTTTCATTAAATAATTTAGGAAAAATGTATTCGATTTCTATAATGAATATTTAATATACATTGTTGGCCTACTTGACCTTTGTTTTTAATATTTAAAAAAATATTTTAATTTTTATTATCTTAGCTTATTTACTTATTTATTTTAATATTTTATCATTATAATTTCGATTGTATTATTAATTTCATTTAAATTACCATTTCTTTAAAAATGCAAATAAAGCAATAAGCAGAAATCCACAAAATTCTAAAATCTGCATAAACTCTTGTCCAAAGATTGCGGATTTAAGAGAGTCTGCTGCATATCGAATTTCAATGTATAAATATATAATTTCTGTAATAAATGAGATTTTATGAAATAATATATTAGCCAAGTTATTAGATTTCATATTTATATTATACAGTAGACTTCCTCCAATCTGCACAGCTTGGGACCAGAGGTTGTGCGAATTTTAGAATTTTGCAGATTTCTGGCCATTGCTTTGTTTACATTTTTTAAACAGTAATTTGAAAATAATTATTGATGTAACTGAAATTAGTAAAACAGTCAAATTCTGTCCCTAATTCTGAATTGAAAGTTTCATTGTTTGCATCTGTAAATTATAAGCCGATTTGAGTTTTGTGTGATTTAAGGATAATGGATTTGAACGCGTCTACTGTACTATACTGAATATGTTATTAAAAGATTCTCCAGAAGAAAAAAAATTACTGATAATTTACATAATACTGTGTAATCTGAAATATTCTATAATCTGCTTAACCTCTAGCTCATACTTGTGCAGATAAAAGATCTTTGCCTGTACTTACATTGTATTTATAAATGCAATATCTTAAAATGTACTGTTTGTTTATACTATTATTTTAACACAATGAAACTAATTGGTAAACTTATTATGCGAACTGAATATTTTACAACTGACCAAAAACTTGCCCAGGTTAAGAATTAAACCCAATTTTTTTGGCTTACAAGGCCAATGCTTTATTGTTTAACCTAACTGGGGGAGCATTTCTTGCTCAGATAACTTTATTGGTCATAACATCTGGTCTGTCATTCAAACAGCTCGACAGAATAAACCACAGGCGAAGGAACTCCACATAATGATGGGTACTTGCATATACAATTACTGTTCTATAATTGTAATGTTCTGTTCTGAATTAGTTCCATAAGCTGCACAAGTTAGGGCAAAAGGTTGTGTGAACTTTGGAATATTGTAGATTATAGAGTATTATGGATTACACATCGTTTTATTATTCCTAGATAGCATTTTAATTCTGTAATCAGTATAGTATAAAAAAGTAAATGTGAAATCTAATATGAATTAATTTAATAGGCTATCTCAAAAAATGCCTTTTTAAAGTTGTTTTATTAAAATATTTATATGTGCGCATTTAGGAATAACTATATATGTTAAATACAGTTTGTTTTTTATTGTTAATGAAATAAAAGATTTATATTAAAGAATAAAAATGTTTTTTTTTCAGTTTTTTTACTATTTATTATAAAAAATCATTTTTAGATCACAAATTTGTTAATTTTCTTAACTGTTAATTTCACTGTTTACGTTCATAAAGTAACGCGAATTATAGAAAATTGCGGATTATGGGTGTTTGGATTATCAATCATTGACTGTATTTTAACACAATCAAACTGATTGCTAAATTTATCATACGAGTGTGACAATCTGCCTTTTTTTCAGAATATTGTGGAATGTTGATGTATAATTAAATGAGCAGTGCCGATCATCTCTTATCATGTGTTCATTTAGTACCTTTTTACTGAGGGACTTTTTTGGTTCTTAAGGTCAAATTAACTGCTTTTGAAACACGTGTTGTTTTAAATGTGACATAATTTTCACTAATTTTTTGTTTCATTTCTATATTTATGTGTACATAAATATTTTAATAGAAAGAAAATACGTTAGACTCCCTCAAATCTGCACAGATTGGGACCAGAGGTTATGTAGATTTTAAAACTTTGTGAATGCCTGGTTTTTGTTTCCATTTTTAAATGGTATTTTGAATATGTAATAATCAAAATTATAATGAATACTTGAAATATTATAAAATACTGTAGACTCCCTCAAATATGCAACCCTAAAATCTGCACATCTTTACAGGTGTAAACAATGAAACTTTCATTTCAGTTGTAGGAGCAAAGTTATAAGGGATTTTTTAGTTTTACTTCATCCTGTATTTATTTTAATATGTAATTCATAATAATATAAATGAACTTGTAAATTCTATGAAAAGAGCATCTAAAAATTTTTTTAAGCAAACTTTTGCTGATAACAGTTGTAATCACAATCTTTTGACAAAATATATTTATGTAGCTTATTAATTGAGCTTTTTGTTTATTACTACAATGATTTTAATGTAAAGTAACAGAGAGTACTTTTCAAAGGAAAAGTGTCTTAAAATTATTCAAGGTATATTGCATCTTTTTTATGCAAATTCAAATGTAAATTAATTTTATTTACTTGACCTTTACTATAAATATTTGAATCAGTTTTAAGTTATTTTACTTTTTATCTTTTTAGTTTATTATTCTACTTAATTATTTTAATATTTTACTACATTATAATCATTCATTATAATTTTGATTGCCTTATTAAATTCAAATTGCTGAGAAAAAACGTAAACTAAGCAAAGACCAGAAATCTGCGAAATTCTAAAATCTGCACAACCTCTGGTCCCAAGCTGTGTAGATTTGAGGGAGTCTACTGTACTAAGATAATTACGTAAAGTAGTAATAAACTAAAATGATTTTTAAAAAAAAGATATTTTGTAAAATGATAAATTGTTGAAAAAGCATGAGTTCAATAATATTATCGAGAATTTCAAATTAAAATATGTATGGAACATTTCAAATTAAAAAAATTCTGTAATTTTGTCCTTATAGCTAAACTCAAAGTTTCATTGTTTATATTAGTGATGACATGTGGATTTTAGGGTTGTGGATTTGAGCTGCTGTTTTAAATTTGACAAGAAATTAAAAAATGCATTTTTTCTGAATGTGAAATAATCTCTAATGAAATGATATGAATAAAAATTTACAAAAAAAAAAAAAAAAAAAAAAAAACTTTCAAAAAACAGTCATATTTCAATGGCTATGCATAGTTTTTGATTCTATAATTTTTTTTTAAACGAGCTATTTTATACCTTTAACATAAATAGCGCTTAAAATATATCCCTTAGATACTTTCTGTTTCAGTTTAAAATTCAAATATTTCTCTATAAAACTACAAATTTTCGTTTCCTTATATGCAATTATTTAATTGATATAAGACAAAAAAAGATCTCTGTCCACAATAAGCTCATTTTCATTAGTGACAGCTGTGGCTAATATAGCTCTCTTTTTTTTAAAAAAAACTGATATTCTTATCAAAGCTTGAATATAATTATATGCATTAATAGACATGCAAGTTTAATTTAATCATCTACAAATATTCCAGTTGAACTGCATTGTATTTAGTGTCGTTAATGGTTTGATGTTCAGAGAATACTTGTCAGATGCAGCATAATTTAAATTATATACATATATATTTTTTAAAATGGTATCACGGAAAGAATGAGCATATTTTTTTCATCAATATTCCGAAGCTTTTAATATTATTTTTATTGAATAAGAAATTGATTTACAAAGAATTGTTCTTACAACAAAAATCAAATGAATAAATTAAATCCTACAAACAAACTAAAAGAACTCTTAAAGGACTAACTAAAACTTATTTTCAATAAATTTATATCTGTCCATCCCTACAAAATGTTAAAGTTTCATTGAAATAACGAAGTTACCACATAATAATCAAAAAAAGAAAATAAAAGTTGTTCTACTAAAGCAAAAAATGAGCCAAACCCAATCAGTCAAAAGAGTTCAAAATATTGAAAACGACATTTTCCAACATATTCTAATGATTATATTTGATATGAAATAATTTATTTTTATATGCAATGCAAGAAAAGTAACAATTCAGTGGATATAAGCTGAGCTCTTAAAATATTGATAAAATTAAGTTAAAATTTCTTGAAAAAGGTAATGATAATAATTATTCTATATATACTGAAAAATATTTTAAATTGTTTTGGTGAATTATGTAAAAATAATCTCGAATTTAATCAAAGCATCTTGAATTGCCTTATTTTAAAAATAAATCTAAAAGTCTATACTTACAACAGAAAATTTGTTTATTTATGTTATATACCACGGAGTAAGAAACAGGAGGGGAAACTTAATGCGCATGACTCTTCGAAGATACAAAGTGAAATTTTGGTAAATAATGAGGGGGCTGCGATACGATGTAGGCTGGTTTTTTAGCAGTACATATTTCAATATGATTGTATGCTTAAGATGCATACGTTCGAATTAAAAGATATTTTATTTTATTCGTTTATGTTTCATATTGCTATATCATAAAATAAATTAAGATGGGATATAAGTGCTGTGTTCCTGGATGTAAAACAGGCTATAATAGTAAAAAAAAGATGAAGGAAAAAAAATTAAGTTTATTCCGTGCTCCACAAGTGAGTGATGTTTTTTTAGGCTTTAATATAATGCTATTTACTTGCAATTATATTTAAATTGAGAATTTTTTATTGCGTATATATCTTACTTATATGTTTTTTAAATGTTATGTGGAATAATAAAGCACTGACTTTGTTTTGTGTCTAAATACAAACTTATTTAATATGAAAAAAGTCATGTACATTTTACAAAAGATTAATTAGCCAAAGATAATCCGTGCATTTTTATAGCATTTGTAAGCAGTATTTATTACTTCTTTATCCACTGTCTGTGGATTAATTTATATTATACAAATTTATTGGACCATAAAATCAGTGTTGAATTCAGACACTTTTCTCCGGGAGGGACATCAATGGCTCCAGGGGGGAGACATTATAGAGTTCCGGGGGGGGGGGGAGGATTGTACTTTTGGACCATTGAAAACACAAATTTTCGAATTTTCCAGGGGGAGGGGGAATATCCCCTTGGGCCAATCCCTTAATTTAACACTGCATAAAATATGAAACTGTTTTGATTTCATCTTGCCAACTGAAGTTTCGGATTCCTTTTTCTAAAAATTTTACACAAGCTTTAATACATATCTTGAGATACAGATGTTGCATAAACCTTTAAAAAATGCAGCATAGCAGTGCCACCTGTTGAGCGATTTATACCAAAAACTGATCAGCGTTAGTTTAAATAAGGGACTACCTAAATATAAATTTTTATTGAAATCTAAAATCCATGTGTAGTTCTTGAGATACAGGTGTTGCATAAACCATAAAAAAATGCAGCATAACAGTGCCACCTGTTGAGCGATTTACACCAAAAACTGATCAGCATCAATTTATATCAGGGGCTACCTAAATCTAAATTTTTATTAGAATACATGCGTTTGAGATACAGCTGTTGTGTAAATCGTAAAAAATGAAGCATAGCAGCGACACCTGTTGAGGGATTTACACCAAAACTGATCAGCATCAGTTTATATCAGGGACTACCTATGAGACTATACTATTTACATTTTTATTACAATCCGTGCATTAGTTCTTAAGATATAGCTGTTGCATAAATCGTAAAAAATGCAGCATAGCAGCGCCACCTGTTGAGCGATTTACGCCAAAAACTAATCAACAACAATTTATATCAGGGGCTACCTAAATATCAAATTTTATTAAATTCCGTGTATTATTTCTTGAGATGGAGCACCCACAAAATATATTTCACAGACTTTCAATTATTTATTCTATAAGAACATGTTTTTTTGGAATCTCTGATCCCTAAAACGTGTAAAATCCGTCGAAAATTTATACAAATCCAATACTTTCTTCTTGTAAAGATAGCAGGAAATAAAAAAAGAAATTGATGTTGGTAGAATAAATTAGGTGCTTCCTCAATCTCCTCGAACGGGGCGACCCCCCCCCCCTCATTTCAAACAGGCCTGAATTGTCCGGATGGAGAAGATGAGGGTTTAACAGCAAAAGTTCCTGAATGAGCTAAGAATAATTTTGATTAATAGATTTATTTTTACTGCTCAGTCACAAATAAAAGATAGAAACAAAGTTAAAAAAAAAAAAACTATATTTAAATTATTTTAAATGTGTAATCTGGAGATCCTATAATTTATAAATTTTTTTCCCCTCCAAATAATTAAAATAAAATTTTCCTTTAATTCTACTTGTACTAATTGCATAAATATCCAAAGTTATGAATTATTAAATTGTTCAAAGGTTATAAAAACTATACCCGAAAATAAAATTTACTCCAAAATATTTGATTAATCTTTAATTTCAAAGAATCATAAGTCTATTTCTTTGCGATATTCAACTTACTTACAACAGTAATTTTAATCCGCGATATTCAATGTTTTTAAATGGCCTGCCCTTTGGTTTTTGTCGGAATGATCTCGTATTTTAAATGGCTTAAAAAATAAAAACAAGCCCTGAATACCTTAAAAAATATATGTATGTTGTGAAGAAAACTTCAAGTAACCAGATTTCCATTTTTACAACTTTCTAAAAATACAGATTTTTCGTAATTTTTTTTTTTTTTTTTTAATGACCATTTTTTCCATTGAAAAGCATTGCAGAAGCATCGATCGACAGCCCTGATGCAGAGGTGTCACCCCCTATCGTCAAAAAATCCGCATGGCAAAATTTTAACCCTACTTTCCCCTCCTGCTTCTTACTCCGTGTTATATACCAAAAGAAGGCGTCAAAACAATATCTAATAGCTAAAGTAATCGATTCACAAATGGTAGTCGAAAATCGAGTTAATTTCAGATAAAGAATAATCGACAACTCAGTTAATCGATAATTAAAATTGTTCAACAGAAAACTTTCATTTCTATTTAAAATTATTTCTGTTCTAGGTGTTCTACGTCTGATGAGGATGCTGCTGTAGTGTAGGATAATACGTGTCAATTTTTTCACTAGAGGGTGAATTCAAATACCGGATTCCACAGTTGTGAGTAATGAATCAATTCATTTTTAATAAATAACCGTTTTGTTTTCTTTTTTACTTGAAGCGGATATTTTTCTTAATTCTTGAAACAGATAGTATGATTGGTACATGTAAGAAAGTAAAAAGTCTGAAGTTGAATATTCTGTTGCAGCCATTGACTTTCTAATATACTTCTAGTTCTAGTATCTTAGGTCATTGGTTACAGCTGATTTTTTCATATGATTCATTCTTCAGCCAAATTGCCCGTGAGTGATCATTCATGACATTGGCGTCTCTTTGCTTTTATGTGAACCTGTACGATATGAAAGTTCTCTGTTAATACACGGAAATTTTTTGAAATATAATGACCTATAGCGATATAATTATAGAGCGTTTTTAAAATTTATTGACCTGGCCTCTATACTAAGATTAGTTAATGGTAAGATTAGTTAATGGTTTCTTTTGCTTACTCTTCTACTAATGTTTGTGTATTTTGTGATAAAAATATTCTAAACTGTTAATTTGAGTTCAGACTTGTTCTGGAACAAATCAAGGACTCATCCATATAAAATAGAAAGAATAAATTTTCGAATTCCATTTATTATGATTTGTTTTCAGAGATGGGATAGTTTGGGGGTCTAGCTTTAACGTATGTATTGTATTATAGGCAAATTTTCTATTTCTGCATTAACTTTAGTATATGTCTAATGCTTTATATTTTATAATACTAAAATGATAAAAATATATTTATAACGCTAAAAAGTGTAATTTTAACACTGTAAAACAATTTATGGTACTACTAGGTAATCCCATCGACCAAAAAATTATTGCCAAACTATAAGATTAAATGCCAATAATGGATGATCGTGAATGTCACATTCAATGACATTAAATACGATTCACATGTTTAAAATGCCATTAAGTAATTTTTATTTCGACTTTTTATCTGTATTTTTATTAATATTCCACTAATTATTTGTTTTTTCGTCATTTAAAATAAAAATTATGTCAATATGTATAAGTTGGAGAAATTGGTCGACGGGATAATAGAGTAGTACCCAATTTATTTTATATTTTATTTTCTAAATGTAGTTTAGAAAGAGATGAATGATTGAAAAAAAAAGTGTTATAAGTGATAATAAAAATAATGAAAAACGCAGCAGGGAATTGAATAAGAAAAAAAAAAAACCTCAAGAAAATGAATTCAGAATATCCAAAATGCAAAGAATTATGAAAACAGACAACACAAAAATCAATTTAAAAAAATAAAATAAGGTTTATGAATAAGTACTTAAATACTGTTAAAAAAGTTGGACATTATTTTATTATAAACATACACACATGCACGATAAATATAACTACTAAGAACACTACTAAGAGTGCAAATCTTTTCTTTATGGTATACACAAAAGTAAGAACTTTAATTAGAATTTGTACAATTAAAATAAAATCTAAAATCAATGTTTCGAGCCGTCTTCAGGAAAATTTGACGGTGAAATGACTAAAAGTTTGCCTCCTTAGCGAGAGATAATATTTCTAATAAAACAAAATTGAAAATGAATCAAAAGTTTGAATGTGTTGCCATCTATGCGCGAGGAAAAATTAAATACTGCAAACACATACAAATTTAAGATTTTATGGTGTTATGCCATATTTTTGGTATAGTATAGGATAAATTATCATTACAAAGTTTATTTTCTCAGGCAATGATTTTGACAGATTCTCTAATTTTGCTTTCATGTGGGTAATTGCATGAAACTATGATTTTAGCCTTTTTAAGTACAGATAACAACAAAAGACTTCATCTGACTGATTTTCTATTTATAAATTATTATTCTATACTTATTCCCCATTTGTTGATATAACTTACTATATATATGCATTTTTTATACACACATATAAATAAATATACTGTATATACATTTATATTTTCTTATTTTTTTATGTATTCCATATTTTATGCACTTATTGTGCATGCAAAATTCAAACACAAAATTATATTACATATGTTTAGGTATATAGATTACATCTATATTACATCTACAAAAAATACAGCTGAAAAAAAAGCCAGAAATTTGTAAATTAGAAAATAATAATAATAACGAAAATATGCATACAAAATTTTTATTTATCCACTAGTAGCTTCAATAATAAAAATATCAAACTCAAATGCTGAAGAACACAGCAATCACATCGAAATATTTATCGTGAAAACAAGCAGAACAGGATATGGAATTCTTTCATAGGTAACACAATACTTACAATTCTTCCAATACTTACAATATAATGAAATATTAAAATAAGCAATAAACTAAAATAATAAAAATTTTGATAATTTTTAAAATGGTTAAAGTACTAATAGCAGAGGTCAAGTTAATAATAAATAGTGTATAGTTAAATATTTATTATAAAGATTAAATGTATTTTTCCAAAATTATTAAACAAAACTTGTCTCATTTAAGTACATTACTAATTCGCATCAAAATTATAAAATAAGAATTTTTTTTTCAAGTTTAGCCAGGCTTAATAACCAAAAAATCTTGATTAATGCATAAATACATTTGGTAAGAAGATTGTGATGACCAGTGATATAAGCAATATCTTGAATTTTTTTTCCCCAAAAAATTATTCTTCCTTCATGAAAAAACATTAATAGAATAATATTAAGAAAATTACAAAATATATGGGATTGATACAAAACAAAAAAATTAAATTTTGTCCCAATATTTCAACTGAAGGTTTCATTGTTTACATCCATAAAATATGTGCGGATTTTAGAGAGTTGCAGATTTCTGGTTTGCGGATTTGAGGGAGTCTACTGTATATAGAATTAATTCTAAATTTGATTTAGTGTGAGTATGACGTATGCGCTGCACACACTGTAAGTGCCGCATCTCCGAAAATACATTAAAATAAGTATTCGTCAGAAGTGCCGCAATACCGTAAACGCCGCACTTATGGAAATGCGTAAAAATGTTTAAAATTGTGTTATATTCCGTGTTTTGTTTCGTTTCACGTCGTTTTTTTTATATTTTTGTGAAATGAATCCAATTTCAAACTGTAAGTTCAATATAGTATATTTTAACTTTTTCACAGTTTCACGGAGTTTTTTCAAAATTCGAAACAGAAATGCTGCTTAAAGAATTAATCTAGAACATTAAATTAATCTATTGAATTAATCTAGTAAATATGTTCCCTACAATTTTCGATTTTTTAAAATTTTAGCTTTTTTATAAATCACGTTTTAATATTCCCCCCCCCCCAAAAAAATAATAATCTTTCATTAAAAAAGGTTCTTTCACAGTTAGTAGTAATGTTTTTTTTATAATTATGAAATTCATTAATATTAATAATAAAAATTATTTTTACTATAACTGTGGGCTCGAAAAATAGTGTTATTGAGATACCAGAAATCATTTCTGGGAACATATATTATTTCACTCAGGTTCCCGGCCGTGAACCTAAGAAGTCGCTGTGACTGCTAGCAATGCCGCAGACGCATTATAAAACGTAAATTATGCAAAAATCAGAGACGGTACGCAAAAGAGTAGCCAAATCATTTGAATACCCGTGCAAATTGTATTCCTTTAAAAGTAAAAGGAGATCCCAGTAAGTCTCAAATGTTTGCGTTGTTGAAAAAAAAAATGTTCGAGCAGCAAAAATAAATAATGAACTGAAAATGAATCTAATGCAAAGTTCTTTTACTTACTTTAAAAAACGAAAAAAAAAATATTTTCATTATTAATTGATCGATTTTGTTCAAATTTTCAGCAACTTGCAATAACAATAAACTAGGCTGTATACCAAATTTTTATTAAAATACACTAAATTTTAAGAAAATTACAGATATCCATAAAAAAGTCCACTCTTAGATTAATTGGATAAAAAAGTCTCATTATCATGACTTCATTGTTTATTTAGTTACGAGAACTTGGACCAAAAATGCATACATATATTAAGCGTTCCAAGATAATGCTGGAATCTGTCGTAAATTAACATGCTGCGCCAGCTGGTGGCAGGGGTGCAAATGAATGCACGGGTTTGATGTCATATATGCACAGACATGTTTATTATCTCCTCATCTCTTACGCATATTTTCTGAATTTTCTCTCAATCATGACAGATTAATCAAATCTACGAGATTTATTGCAAAATTTTTTGGTTACAGTTTATTTCGATAATATCATGTACATTAAAAAAAATAGTCACCATATCATTTTAATTTCGGGAGAAAAAGTACTAACTAGTACTCATAAGTACCATATAATGCTACGAAAAATATTGACTTTTACCCTAAAGTTAAAATGACAATGCGACTTTTTTTAAATACACATATTTTTTTTTTATTAAAAATGTGTGTATTTATAAAAAGTCGCATTGTTATTTTAGGGTAAAAGTCAATAGTTTTCGTAGCATTATGTGGTACTTATGAGTACTAATTGTGACTATTTTTTTTAAATGTACATAATTTTACCGAAACAAACTATAACAAAAATATTTTGCAATAAATCTCATAGACTTGATTAATCTGTCATAATTGAGAGAATAGCTTGAAATTTATGATTGAATTTTTAATATAAATTCTCGAAATAGTTTTTTCTGATAAAAAAAAAAAAGAAAAAAAGAGTCTAATCTACGATTTTAGGAAAATTATTGTCTAGATTCTAGAACATTAAATATTTAAACAAATAAATTAACAATATTTCTTTGTTTAACAAAACAACATTTAATACATACATTTTAAATTAAAGTTATCCCGAATATACGTATAATGAAAGAGGTTTTTAAATTAAAAGAATGAAATATTTGCAGGTTAAATAAAAAAACTCGATACGACCAAGAAAACATTTAATTTTTATCGTCTGCAATTGATAAATGGAAAATGGAGATAAAGTTGAATGTTTTATTAGCCTCCGATGCTATTTCTTTCAGACAAGCTAAAAATGTCGTGTCATCAGTCCTGAATTTTCTACTCAACCGATTTTGATAATTATTATTTTAAATGAAAGCTATTTATTTGTAGTTGTGCCCATTTTAGTTATTTTTTAATTTAATTCCATTTTTGTATTTTATTTTTAATTTTAAAAGCTTTTTCATGACATTTCTTCAAAATGGTGGCAACACAGTTTAGTTTTTTTCTCGATAATAAAAATTTATTTTCCTAAATGATTGCGTATAATTATGCACTAATTGAAATAAAAAAAATATATTTACCGAGAAATAATATTAATAATGTAAATAAAATAACAGAAAATAATTTATGATAAAAATTAATCTTTAAAGCAAAATAAGAGAAATTTCAAATGAGCAAAATGATGTCATTCAGCAACCAGATAAATGGGAATTACAATATTATTACGGATGCCTTTTTCATATTACTAATAACAGCAACTTTTAAAAAACATTTGAAGAGAAAATGACGTCACTATTTAAAACGTCGCATTTTTACTCATAACGATATTAGGTACTACTCTGTTATCCCGTCGACCAATTTCGCCAAATTATTCAAATCGCCAAACTAATAGCCAAATTATACATATTGACATAATTTTTATTTTAGTTAACGAAAAAACAAATAATTATTGAATATTAATAAAAAGTCGAACTAAAAATCACTTAATGATATTTTAAACACATGAATAGTATTTAATGTCATTGAATGTGACATTCACGATCATCCATTATTGGCATTTAATCTTATAGTTTGGCGATAATTTTTTGGGTCGACGGGATAACCTAGTAGTACCCGATATTACATTTCAATATTTCTTTTCATTATGGACACTGAGATTGAGATTTTACTTTCAGATGACTTCAGTTAGTGAAAATAATGTCACAGTAAAAATAAAATTAGTTTTTTTTTTAATAAAACTATTTTTTTTGTGAGTGCATATAAAATAAAATTTCTGGATTTCACCGTCACTCATATTACAATTTTAACTGAAGATGTGCGAATATTTGCATGCAAAATTGTAACTGGCACACTTGACATTTACTTTGTAAATATATTTATTATATATTGATTCAATAATGTAATTACTTTTGCTTTTTTTTTAAACCAAATCGATCGAGTCTTTTAAACATTTCATTCGACGGGATTCTACTCGTTTTATTGTTAAATTGCATTTCCTTTTACTCAGAGTCTATAAAAAAGCGTTTAAACTAAACAAAAAATCCGTTTTTGATGAATCTAGTCAATGAAGAAGTAGCACGTCAAATTTTATCTCTTTATTATTCCGCAATTCCAATGTCTCAGAGAGAAATTGCTATTCAATTGGGTATTTCACGCGGTTCTGTTTGCTATTATATTGATAAACACAAGAAAAATGAAGTTAGTTCATTGCAATTTAAACGCGGTCGCCCTTCTAAAAAAACCTCTATCGATTTTTTGTCCTCTAATCGGAGGCGAAACTAAATTCTGTAATGGCAGAATCTACATTCAACTTGTTTAGTATTAAATTCTATACATTTCTAAATATTGATAAACATTATATTATCATAGGAAATACTACGGTGTATACCATTTTGTATAATTTAGCTCATCAAGAATTTAGTAAAATGTGACACTATTTCAAAATATATTTATATAACTACTACTTACTAAATTTAATGAGTCATATTTCATTACATTAAAAACATATTTAAAATCGAACATATTTTAATCGGCGATATTTGTATCGCATAGTTAAATGATATTTCATCTTAGTATATTTTGTGTTAATATTTTGTCATACTACACTTATTCTATATTTATTTACAACATTTCAAACCTAAAACTTATTCTATGCAATATTTTAAAGTAACATTTTATAGAAACAAAGTTTTGTTGCCATTCACACAAAAGAAACTACAATCTACTGAATAATGCTTTAGTTATGCACCCCTGCCGCTAGATGGCAAATGCCTTGACCCCGCCTTTAATCTTGCGGACACATCTTCCATAAAAGTTGGAACGCTTGAAATATATGGAGTTTTGACTCGGACCTTTTAGACACCGTGAAAATCAGATAAACGTTCTATTGATAAATGTTTTGCTATGCAAAAAAAAAAAAAAAAAAAAAAAAAAAAAAAAAAAAAAAAAATAGTTTAAACCAAAATATTTCGTGAAACAAGTTTTATTTATTTATTTACTCAAAAATACTTTTTTTCATTCAATTTTTCCTTTAATGTTCGTTTGCGTTATAATGAAAGTATAGATGTAAAGAACGAAATCCTGAGGAATTTAGCACGTGTCACTCGGGTTATTTTCCAATTGCAAATGAAATCGATATCAGTTATTTATATGATAACATCCGCATGCTAATGTTAATATGATGGAAGACATTTAAAAAAATATCTAGCTGGCACTTTAATACTATACTTCAATTTTGTTTTATTTATTTATTTTTGTATTAGATAGAGGAGATCGGTCTTTACAAAGGCAGCTTTTTACTTTTTCGATTTTCTTGGCAGGTTTTTCTGACAAGAATATTTTCACTTTCGAAACCGATTCCAAAAATAAAAGTATCCATAAATATAAATTAATAATAATAAATCTTGTAAACAAAATCGAAAAATTCTATGTAGAACTTCATGTTTTTCCTCCTCGATCTTTTCGCGAAATACGCATTTTTGCAAGGTCCTTTGAGGAAATTCTAATTTTTTTCTGCAATTCTTTGACAAAATTTGCGTTTTTTTAATTACCGTAAAATCCCGTTAATCCGCCCTTCCCGATCAAATGCCCCTCCCCACTTTATAAAGAATTTGAAAATTTCAAAAAATTCCGAGAAAGCGCCCTCCCTCCTGATTCTCAAAGGCGATTGAGAGTGGGATGAATCATTATGAAATGAATGAATCATGAATCTTTGATGAAATGTGCGTTTTTTCGGGATTTTTTAATTGATTTCATGCTTGTTTTGGCTTTTTTACAAATTTCTCCTTTTTCCTGCTTTTTTTGACAGAATTTACGTTTTTATTTCTTTTTAAAAAAACCCAAATTTTTTCAAGTATAAAAAATCATGATTCATTCAACGATTCATTCATTTCATCATGATTCATTCCTGTAAATTTTGTTGAACGATCGCGAAAAAAATCCCGTGTAAGCGCCCCCCTCTAACTATTGTACGATTTTTCGTCACGTTTGGGAGGGCGGATTAACGGTATTTTACGGTATCTATTCATAAAATACTTTGTTCTTCCGTAGACATTAAGACGAAATTCTTTTCATAGGATCATTTAACAAATTTCATGTTTTTTTTTTCAAATTATACATTTGTGAAAAATGTATTTTTTCAACAGTTTTTTGACGAAATTTGCAATTTCTCGCGATTTTTTCACGATATTCGTGTTTTTTTTGCGATCATTTGATAAAATCTGCTTCCACCCGATTCCTTGATAAAATTCTTGCTTTTTCTGCGATTTTTTATGAAGCTTGTTATTTTTTCTGCGAATGATTTACGAAAATTATTATTATTTGCGAATATTTGTCCAAATTTGCTATTTTTTTAATATTCCAAAAACTTGGTACTGATGACAAATTTGCAGAATTTTTGGAAATTATTCCGACCAAGAGATAAGGAAACACCGTATCTGCCGCCCCGGCAGAAGCGCCGCATAAGGCATATTTCTAACTTTTAAACTCGTAAGTGCCGCGGCTCATACGCCCGAAAATATGGTACATATGTTTAGATATACAGGGTGATTCAGCTCGTCGGTGACAAACTTTAAGGATCGATAGAGCACACCTAGACGAACATTTTTGAATAGGGAATGTAGGGTCCCTGACGCGATGGTAAGGCGCTAGGCGCTTTCGAAAATTTGGGTGCCGAAATTCGAAACGTCATAAAAACTAGGGAAATGGTTAGATTTTCTTGCTTGTTGCGTCGAAATGATTCTGTTTGTTTAGACTTTCTTCAGTACCAATTTGATAAGCGTATCTCTTAAAACATGGATAGGGGGCGCTGCAGACTTTGGAGAGCTAGACAACAACTTTAAGCCCGTTATTTTGATAATTTAACACATGCTCGCCAAAGTTTATACTCTAACTTAAAGTTTGAACCCAAAAGTAGAGCCCTGCAAAAAGCGTAAGAGCCGGAATAAAATGTCAAAGTACAGGGTGGTCGAAACTCGAAGGCTCCTAAGAGATAAACAAACAGATTTCTTGACTTATGGCATGCATTTTCATGATTCTGTTTGCTGGGGCTCTCTGAAACTCAGTTGAACGGTACAAAAAGAAACATCGATAGGGGGCGCTTTGGGCAAAAAACATAATTCGTTGACATTTCGGACGCTAACTGGAAACGGGACGCTACGATCAGTTAGTAATAATGAAAACACATTTTCTACCTCTGCTCAACACTTCTGAATAAATTTAGACCAAAAACATCAATGATACTGGAAATTTATTTACAAAAAATAACACTACAGAAGATGCTCGAAATTTCGACCTTGGGCCATGATGCAGGCTTCGCACCTCCGTCGCATTGAGGAGTGTGTGTTTCCAACAATGCCAGGAGTATCTCTGATCTGCCCTGCAGCTGCCACAATGCGCGCCACAAGTTCTTCAGCACTGCTGACAGGTGTATGGTATACCTCGGCCTTCAGGTAACCCCAAAGGAAGAAATCCAAGCAGGTGAGGTCTGGTGATCGGGCAGGCCAGTGAACTGGACCCCCACGCCCGATCCACCGCTGGCCATACCTTGCGTTTAGATGGAGACGCACGTCGTTCGTGTAATGGGCCGGAGCTCCATCGTGCTGGAACCACATCTGGCGACGCGAACCTTCGGGTACGTGCGCATCCTCCAGAAGCTGCGGCAGCACTTGATCCAGGAAAATCAGGTAATTTCCACCTGTCAGCCGTTCAGGTAACAAATAAGGGCCAATGAGGCAATCCCCCAGAATGCCGGCCCACACATTTACTGAGAAACGCTCCTGGGCTGCTCGGCTTCTGGTTTCATGTGGATTTTCATCACACCACACATGACTGTTGTGGGCGTTCCACATTCCCTCCCGGCTGAAGGTGGACTCGTCCGTAAACAAAATGCTGTTTACAAAACGGGGATCCCTGGATCTCATCGCCAAGTACCATCTTGAGAATTCCACTCGAGGGCCAAAATCCTGCTCTCTGAGCAACTGCACCCGCTGGATGTGGTAGGGGTGCAGATTCCGGGAACGTAAGATGCGCCACGCAGTTGCTTGCGAAATGCCAACATGTCTGGCGATATCTCTCGTGCTAAGACCTGGGTTGTCCTCAACCAGGTTAAGCACAGCCTCTTCGTTGTCGGGTGTGCTCACTGATCGCTCCCGTTCAGGCCTGCCTCCGTCGAAAGATCCCGTTGTGGACAACCTCTGGTGTACTCGAGCGAAGAAGGCATGGCAGGGGATTTGCCTGTTGGGGTAACGCTCGGCGTACAACCGCTGAGCGGCTCGTCCATTACAACCAGCAGCGCCATACGCCAAATGCATGTCAGCCAATTCAGAGTTTGTGTACCGTTCCATCCTACTACCGATCTGCAGACAAGTAACACGAAGCTTAAGTAGGTACCGCACGTTCAAAAGACGTGTCTGCGCATACAACTACGTCATCTCGCGTTGTCGTCTACGCATTACGTATCTTTTGCATATCGATATGGTACGATATCTTTTGCATAAATCAGCAAAAAGCACCTTATGTAAATTTTATTGCGCGCATTGTGCATGATTGAAACCAGCTATGTTTGTTAAAAAAAAAAAAAAACAAACTGCAGTTTTAATAGCTTCTTATGATAAGTAAATTACTCTCTTGTTTTGTTTCTAACTGATCGTAGCGCCCCGTTTCCAGTTAGCGTCCGAAATGTCAACGAATTATGTTTTTTGCCCAAAACGCCCCCTATCGATGTTTCTTTTTGTATTGTTCAACTGAGTTTCAGAGAGCCCCAGCAAACAGAATCATGAAAATGCATGCCATAAGTCAAGAAATCTGTTTGTTTATCTCTTAGGAGCCTTCGAGTTTCGACCACCCTGTACTTTGACATTTTATTCCGGCTCTTACGCTTTTTGCAGGGCTCTACTTTTGGGTTCAAACTTTAAGTTAGAGTATAAACTTTGGCGAGCATGTGTTAAATTATCAAAATAACGGGCTTAAAGTTGTTGTCTAGCTCTCCAAAGTCTGCAGCGCCCCCTATCCATGTTTTAAGAGATACGCTTATCAAATTGGTACTGAAGAAAGTCTAAACAAACAGAATCATTTCGACGCAACAAGCAAGAAAATCTAAAAATTTCCCTAGTTTTTATGACGTTTCGAATTTCGGCACCCAAATTTTCGAAAGCGCCTAGCGCCTTACCATCGCGTCAGGGACCCTACATTCCCTATTCAAAAATGTTCGTCTAGGTGTGCTCTATCGATCCTTAAAGTTTGTCACCGACGAGCTGAATCACCCTGTATAGATATCTATATTACATCTACAAAAATACCTCTAAAAAAAGCCAGAAATTTATAAATTTGAAAATAATAATAATAATAACGAAAATATGTATACAAAATTTTTATTTATCCACTAGTAGCTTCAAAAATAAAAAAATCAAACTCAAATGCTGAAGAACACAGCAATCACATCGAAATATTTATCGCGAAAACAAGCAGAACAGGATATGGAATTCTTCCATAGGTTACACTGCTGTAATAGTATAATAGTTTAATTTCATGCAGGAATATAAGATTAAATATTTAAGACATTGAAGTAAATCATATATTGAAAGATAAAATAGTTGCATGTAGATATGTTTTTGTAGAATGTTATATTCGAATTAAAAATATATTTTCAGTAATTTATATTTCTATATATGCTTTAAATTTATATTTAAAAAAAACAATATCAATAAAATTAATACTATATTTGATTCAGTGTGAGTGTACAAGTATATATTCACATACATTGAACTATGTTTTTATTACTTTCATTATGAAAATGTTATATAATTTATTATTAAATTAAAAAATTATCTTCAAGTAAAAATTATCTTCAAGTCTATGCAATAAGTTTTCTAAGTTTAATACATTAGACTACCTAAAATCCAAAAGCCTAATGTCAGCATTTCTCTAAAATCTGCACATAATTTACAGATGTAAACAATGAACTATTCAGTTCAGATATTGGGACAAAATTTGACTTTTATAGCTTTATATCATTTCCCTATATATTTAAATTAATAACTATTGTTAGTATCATTTAATTCATGTTTTTCATTAAAGAAGAATAAATTATTTCCTAAAAAAAATTCAAGATATTGTTGATATCAGTGATAAACGCAATCATGTTACAAAATATATTTATGTATTGAATAATCAAGCTTTTTTTTTGTTATTAAGTCTGGAAAAAACTGAAATAAAACTTCCATATTTTATTATTTTGATGAGAATCAGTAATGTACCTTTATGAGGCAAATTTCATTGAACAATTTAGAAAAAATACATTTCCTCTTTAGAATGACTATTTAACTATGCTCGACTTTTGCATTTAATTTTTTTGATTATTTTAAAATATAGCTAAATTTTTATTATTTTAGTTTATTACTTATTTTAATATTATATTATGCTGTAAGCAATCATTATAGTATCGAATGCATTATTAATTACTTTCAAATTACTGTTTAAAAATGTAATCAAAGCAATGACCAGAAATCCATGAAGTTTTACAATTCGCCCAACCTCTGGTCTCAAACTGTGTTGATTTAAAGGAATCTACTGTATTTGGCTTTTTTGGTAATTTTTACAGTTTTGTTACATGTAAAATAACTCTCTTGTAAATTAAAAAAGGAAAACAGTTCATTAAGGACAAATAAGATTCTTTCATGATGCCAAATTCTTTTAATTTCATCTTAACCTTTCTCCCACCCCAACCCCACATTATTATTAAAAACAAAATACATGTTACATGATTTATAGTTGTATCCATAACAAAAATGCATATTTCTGTACTTAGAATTGACTATATAGAGCTTTAAACATGCTAAAAAAAACAAATAAATGATTTAATTACAGTAGACTCCCTCAAATCCGCAAATCACCAAAATCCGCTCAAAATTTACAGATGTAAATAGTGAAACTTTCAATTCAGATGTAGGGACAAAATTTGATTTTCTTTTTTATATTAATCCTAAATCTATTTTTTTATCTGTAGTTTTTATTAATACAGTAGACTCCCTCAAATCCGCACTCCTAAAATCTGCAACTCTCTAAAATCCGCACATATTTTACGGATGTAAACAATGAAACATTCAGTTCAGATGTAGGTGCAAAAATTGATTTTTTTTCAGTTTTATATCAATTCCATGGATTTTTTAATTTATAATTTTTGTTAAGGTTATTGAATTCATGTTTTTTCATGAAAAAAGAATAATTTATTTCTGAAAAAATAAAGACATTGCTAATATCATTGGTAATCACAATCTTACCAAATATATTTATGTATTAATCAAGCTTTTTTAGTTATTAAGTCTGGCTAAACCTGAAAAAAAGTTTCATTATTTTATGATCTTGATACGAATTAGTAATGTGCATTTATGAGGCAAGTTTCATTGAACAATTTAGGAAAAACACATTTCCTCTTTTATAATGAAGATTTAATTATACATTATTGATTATTAACTTTACCTTTCCTTTTAGTATTTTAATCATTTAAAAAAATATCGAACTTTTTATTATTTTAGTTTATTACTTTTTTTAATATTTTAGTACATTGTATGCATACATTATACTTTTGATTTCATTATTAATTACATTCAAATTTTTTTTTAAAAATGTGCAAATCAATGACCAGAAATCCGCAAAATTCTAAAATCTGCAAAACCTCTGATCCCAAACTGTGCGGATTTGAGGGAGCTACTGTATTACTGACTTAATACTTTTTTATGAAGGAAGAATAAATTTATTTCTGGAATTCAAGATAATGCTCATATCACTGTTAATCACAATCTTCTTACTGAATGTATTTTATGTATTAATCAAGCTTTTTGGTTATTAAATCTGGCTCAACCTGGAAATAAAACTTTGTAACGTACCTCTCAACTCTACTATTCTTTCCAGATCCCAGAGGGCGCTGTTTTCATTGGTTCCTTGCACGGAACATTTTTTCTTCCCCCCCCCCCCAGAGTGAGATCTAAGTTAGTCCGACTGAAAACATGTAACACCGTTGACATGTAAAATGTTCGACACCTTATCCAAGGTGAATAATTTCCATATATGTCTAAAATCTCATCTGTAATCGTGGTATGTTTTGTGTGTGTTTGTTATGTTTTGTGAAATAAATGTTTTGTGACGTTAAGTCTTCGATTCTTCAAATAACTGTCACAACTTCCTTATTTTATGATTTTGATGTGAATTAGAAATGAACGTTTATTAGGTATGTTTCATGGAATAACTTAGAAAAAATACATTTCATCTTTATAATAAATATTTAATCATACTGTTACGAATTTTGTAAATAGTTAGTGTTTGTACTGTAAAATAATGTAAATAATCTTATTAAGCTCCATTCCTTTACTTATATTAGTTTTTGTTACATTGTCTCTGTTATCAAGCAAACTTGCTTAAACCTATTATTTTCAGTGTATGTCTACGGCAGATTAACGAAATATTAGCGATATCGCCAAGTTGGCGTCACTTTTGGCGACTAATTTTGGTCGCCAAATTTGGCGATATATCGCCAAGTTGGCGACAAACTTGGCGATTGTTGGCGATGGTAACCCTTTCCTCTTAATGGTAACCCCACTCCTGACACCAGATAACAGAGACAATGTAACAAAAACTAATATAAGTAAAGGAATGGAGCTTAATAAGATTATTTACATTATTTTACAGTACAAACACTAACTATTTACAAAATTCGTAACACTACCCCCTCCTCAAAGACTGCACGTCCCGGGCAGTGCAATCCTTGAGTTAGAGGAGAACACTTAAAATAAATAAACAAATAAATAATAACAATAAAATTTACATAAATAAGAACTAATTGCTATTTACATATTTACAAAAAGTGACTTTCATGACCATGGTCTAAAATTCTAGTTTTGAATTTCTAATCACTTTGGCCAAAATAAGGGGCTAGCCGGTTATAGTGTACGACCTTGGGTTTGGCGTGTGGCGATTTTCGTATGCGTACGACGACGTCATTCAGCCTGTTGACGACTATGTAAGGACCGTCCCAGTTTCTTTGTAATTTTGGCGACAGTCCCTTACGACGGATCGGATTCCACAACCAAACTTTGTCACCTTCGTTGAACTCATGTCCTGTTGCCTTTGTGTCGTACCGTGTCTTCATCTTTTCTGATGCCAGTCCAATTCGGTTCCTCGCTAGACAATGAATCTCCTCAATCCGCGCCTGGAGTTCATCGACATATTCCTCAGGCGATGAAGGAGCATCAGGAGGACGGCCAAACAAAAGATCCGCAGGCAGACGAAGATCACGACCAAAAAGCATTTGAGAAGGGGAGTAACCAGTGGCCTCATGAGCAGCACTCCTGTAGGCAAGCAGGAACAGAGGTAATTTCTTGTCCCAGTCCTGTTGATCTTTAGACACCAGGAGGGAGAGGCTATTTAGGATGGTACGATTGAAACGCTCCACCATGCCGTCCGATTGAGGGTGTAGAGGTGTTGTTCGAGTTTTGTCCATGCCGAGTAGTTCACACATTTCCTTGAACACAGCCGAATCAAAATTTCTTCCTTGATCGGAATGGATTTGAAGAGGAACTCCGTATCTGGAAACCCAGTGTTGAACTAGTATGTCTGCTACGGTTACCGCCTCTTGATTAGGAATGGCATAGGCTTCAGGCCACTTAGTGAAGTAGTCCATGACAACGAGGATGTACTTATTGCCATCAGATGTTCTAGGAAGTGGACCCAGGATGTCTAGAGCAATTCGTTCGAAAGGAGCTCCTACATTATAACGTTGCAATCGCCCACGGGTTCGCCTCTTAGGACCTTTACGTGCTACACAGGTGTCACAAGTTCGACACCACTTTTCCACGTCACTGCGAACATTATTCCAGTAGAAACGCTCTCGAACCTTTTGCAGGGTCTTCATTACACCAAAATGACCTCCTGTGGGACTACCATGCAGTTCTTGAAGGACCATAGAAATTCTCGACTTAGGGAGTAGTAGTTGCCATCTACATGTCTTTCCATCGTCAGACTCCCATTTTCGGTACAAGATGCCGTTCTTCAAATGTAAGGAATCCCAGAGAGCCCAATAACGTTTAGTCGTAGGGTGGTAATGGGCCACGTCTTGCCAGCTGGGCTTCCTGTTAGACTCCTCTTTCAGCTCTAGAATTGGTTTAATTTCAGGATCAGCAAGTTGATCTTTACGCAGGCTCTCGTCACTCCACGGATTTTGCGATGATGTAGACCCAGTTGTAACTTGTCTTACTATAGGACCTTTGACATTAAATTTCTTCTCAACCCGGTCGCAGTATCTACAATTCTCTGAGCAGGGTCTTCTTGAGAGAGCATCTGCATTTCCATGTCATGAGCCTTTTCAATGGCGTATCTCCATATCGTACTCTTGAAGCTTTTGTATCCACCTGGCTATCTGGCCTTCAGGGTTCTTAAAATTCAATAGCCAAGTTAGAGAAGCATGATCAGTTCGGATCAGGAACTTTCGACCGTAAAGATAGTGATGAAAGTGGTCTATGGCTTTCATTACAGCAAGAAGCTCTTTTCTTGTTACGCAGTAGTTTCGCTCGGCCTTTGACAAGCACTTGCTGAAATAGGCGATAACACGCTCCTGGCCGTCGATTTCCTGAGACAGTACAGCGCCAATGCTTTCGTTGCTTGCATCCGTATCAAGTATAAACTGTTTATCGATTTGAGGATACGACAGAATTGGAGTGGATGTCAAGGCCTCCTTAAGCTTTTCGAAAGCAGCGTCACATTCCTGTGTCCACATAAATTTTTGATTGGCTTCTGTTAATTTATGAAGTGGTCTTGCAATCATCGAGAAGCCTTTGACGAACTTTCTGTAATAGGTGCATAATCCTAGAAAACTTCGAAGCTGGTGAACATCTGCTGGACGACTCCAATTTTTCACGGCCGATATCTTCTCCGGATCAGTCCTAACTCCTTCCGCCGAAATGATGTGTCCAAGGTAGGCGACTTCATTGCGAAACAAACTGCACTTCGAAGGGCTTAACTTCAAATTAGCTTCCTTTAATTTTTGTAGCACCCGCCTGAGGTTGTTCAGATGTTCATCAAAAGATTTTCCTATGATTATGATGTCATCTAAATAAACAAGACATGCTTCATACGACAGCCCCCGGAGAACCGTTTCCATAAGCCGTTCGAAAGTTGCAGGTGCGTTACATAGACCAA
Organism: Maratus speculifer; assembly: GCA_964019185.1. Lineage (NCBI taxonomy): Eukaryota > Metazoa > Arthropoda > Arachnida > Araneae > Salticidae > Maratus > Maratus speculifer. Next base: position 360,544,053 of record OZ025296.1, read on the forward strand.
AAGGCATTACCTTGAATTGCCATAATCCTTGTCCCGTTGTGAAGGCAGTCTTCTCGCGGTCGTCGGGATGGATCTCTACCTGCCAGTAACCACTCTTCAGATCCAGAGTCGAGAACCAAGTGTTGCCCGCAAGTGTGTCGAGAGTGTCGTCGATCCTTGGTAGAGGGTAACTATCCTTTTTAGTGACGTCATTCAGTCGGCGGTAGTCTACACAAAACCTTGTTGAACCATCCTTCTTTCTTACTAATACAATGGGAGACGCCCATGGACTTGTCGATGGTTCGATGACGTCATTTTCTTCCATATCTTTAATTAAATTCTGCACCTCTTCTTGCTTGGCAAAAGGTAATCGTCTAGGGTGCTGTTTAATAGGAGAGTGATCTCCCGTGTCAATTCGGTGTTGTGCCATTTTAGTTCGTCCAAAGTCTTCAGATGTTTGGGAAAATAAACTTTGGAATTCTCTAATTAAACTTTCAGCAGCATCTCTCTGGTTTGGATCTAAGTCCGTATTTTGTAACAAATCCTTGACTAAATTATCTGAAGATTTCTGAGAGTGATTGGAATTTTGACTTACGCACGTCACAGGAGCACATGATGCTATCACCTCTCCTTTCTTGATAGTCCTCGTCTTATCACTGATGTTAGCAATTCTGACTGGAATGGTCTTTTTCGAGAGGTCTACTACAGAAGAAGCCACCAATACTCCTGCTTGTGTACTATTGTCTACTGGATAATCTATATGGCCAAATCGGTAATTAGTTTCATTTTTAATTTCAGCTGGAACTAAAAATTCTGTTCTTGGATCTAGATTAATGTCTTCTTTGGCTATTAGTATTTGTTTACATTCAATTTCGTTATTTAATCCAAAAAGACTTATTTCTTCAAATTTTGAGATCATTTTGTTATTTTTGAAATCAAGTCTGAAGTCAAACTTCTTCAGAAAATCTAGTCCGATTAAGCAAGGATCTGTTATGTCAGCCACATATGCCGTATGGTAATATTTCGTTCCTCCAAAGTTGATAGTTAAATTGACCTTTTCATATATGCCAATCTTGTCGCCCGTCACAGTTTGCAGGGTAACGCATGGTGGAGTCCAGATGAGTTTACATTTCAATTTTCGAGCCAAATCTTCTCTTATTATTGTCACATTGGCTCCTGTATCGACAATCATACGGCACTGAATTCCGTTAATAAAGCCTATCACATATAATTCGTTATCACCGCCGCTCATTTTTGATATCTGGAGGATCTTCAGGTGGGGCTTTTCATTCTCTGGCAACCTCCGCCCCGCGAGATGGCCAAAATTTAGTTTCCCTGCTGACTGTTTGAATTTATCTCACGTTCGTGGATTTTGGGGCAATTTCTTCGGAGATGTCCTGTATCACCGCATCCCCAGCACGTGAGATTCTGTCTTCTTGAGCTTGTTCTTCCGTATTTCAAAGCTTCAAGCTCTTGATTTATTTTCCTAATTTCTTTCAAGATGTCGATTTCATTGTCTGAGCTTTTGTTCACCGTTGCCCCTCGGACTGAATGACGATCTCTTCGGCTGGCTTGTGTAGCTGCTTCCAACTTTAAGGCATATAGTAGTGCAGCCTTTAAATCCTGTACATCTGCCATTCGTACCGCTCTTTGCACTTCTGGATCTTTTATTCCGTCTACAAAATATTGCAGTGAGAGCATTTCCCGTACATTTGTTGTAAAGTCACTTTTTTTAAATATGTAAATAGCAATTAGTTCTTATTTATGTAAATTTTATTGTTATTATTTATTTATTTATTTATTTGTTTATTTATTTTAAGTGTTCTCCTCTAACTCAAGGATTGCACTGCCCGGGACGTGCAGTCTTTGAGGAGGGGGTAGTGTTACGAATTTTGTAAATAGTTAGTGTTTGTACTGTAAAATAATGTAAATAATCTTATTAAGCTCCATTCCTTTACTTATATTAGTTTTTGTTACATTGTCTCTGTTATCTGGTGTCAGGAGTGGGGTTACCATTAAGAGGAAAGGGTTACCATCGCCAACAATCGCCAAGTTTTTCGCCAACTTGGCGTTATATCGCCAAATTTGGCGACCAAAATTAGTCGCCAAAAGTGACGCCAACTTGGCGATATCGCTAATATTTCGTTAATCTGCCGTAGACATACACTGAAAATAATAGACAAGTTTGCTTGATAACAGAGACAATGTAACAAAAACTAATATAAGTAAAGGAATGGAGCTTAATAAGATTATTTACATTATTTTACAGTACAAACACTAACTATTTACAAAATTCGTAACAATACGTTATTAATTATTATCTTGACCTTTGCTTTTAATATTTTAAAAATTTAAAAATTATTACTATAGTTTGTTACTTAATTCAATATTTTATTATATTGTAAGCATTTTTATAGCTTCGATTGCATTGAATATTACATTCAAATTACTGTTTAAAAATTGTAAACAGTGCAATGACCAAAAATTCTCAAAATTCTAAAATATGCACAATCTCTGGTATCAAGTTTTATGGAATTGAAGGAGTCTACTGTATTTACATGAGCAGACTAGTTTATGATCTAAACATGCCATTAACATTTTCAATACTTCTGGATAAACCAGGCTTTTCAGCTAATACAATACACTCCCTGAAATTTGCACACCTTCAGACCAGAGGTTGTGTGGATTTCTGGTCATTGCTTTGTTTACATTTTTTAAAGAATGATTTGAATGTAATCAATAATCCAATCAAAATTATAATGAATGCTTACAATGTAGTAAAATATTAAAATAAGTAAAGTAATACACTAAAATAATAAAATTTAAGATAATTTTTAAAGTATTAAAAGCAAAGATCAAGTAAATAAAAAGTAATATATAATAAAATATACTCATTATAAAGATTGGATGCATTTTTTTTCTAAATCATTCAATTAAACATGTCTCATAAAGGTACATTGCTAATTCACTTCAAAATCATAAAATAAGGAAGCTTTATTTTAGGTTAGCCAGACTTAGTAACCAAAACAGCTTTATTAATACATGAATATATTTGGTGAAAAGATTGTGATTACCAGGGATATCAATGATAACTTGAACTTTTTTAGAAATAAATTTATTCTTCCTTCATGAAAAAGCATGAATTCAGTAATATTAATGAAAATTACATATTAAAAAAATATATGGAATTGAATTAAAAATAAAGAAGTTAATATTTTCCTCTATAAATCTGAACTAAAAGTTTCATTGTTTACATTTGTAAATTATGTGTGGATTTTCGGGTTGCAAATTTGAGGGAGTTTACTGTATACCATAACAGAATTAAGATTTCTAAACAAAACAATAATTTAACAAATATGCAATAAAACTGCTTATTTAAAAATGCCTGCTGCAGCTATTGAAATGATAATAATAATAATTACTATTTTTTTTCACTTTGAAATTGTATTTTTTTCATTCACCCCCCCCCCCTCCATATCCAAAAAAAGTGTACATATGTATATTTATTTATATACATATATATCTTGATTTATAAATAGGGTAAATTTTAAATAAAGAAATTTGTTGAATGTGTTCTCAACTTGTCAATAAAACTTGTAAGCAAAAGATGAGAGTTATTTTTATTGAAGGATAATTTTTATGAATGTCCTTTAGTACAGTAAAACCCCGATAATTTGGATTAATTGGGACCGGACCCAATTCGGATTATCTGGAGAATTAGAAAAAAATGAAATAAAACTGAAGATTCTTACAGAAAATCACCTTTATGTTACACTTATTGAATATTTACAGACAGTAAAAATGTTCACTTTGCTTACTTCTTCCGAAAAGATTTCATAAAAAGCTCTTTTTATTCAGAATACGACGATAAAACAAGTTAATGTTATGGAAATTAGCCAATCACTTCTCAAACTTGAAAAAAAAAATGACCAAACCGATCCAAATTATCGGGATCCAAATTTGCGAGGTTCTACTGTACTTAATAATCTTATAGGTCAATGTAGTTTTTAAATTATTGTTATACAAATAAGTATCAGACATTGCTAATTGATTATAAAAGCTGTTCAATGATGATAATTGTTCATCATTTCTTTCTCAAATGAGGCTAACCTTGTAAATGAACCACAAATGGAGAGTGGCATTTGCCCAGCATGTTTTTCTTCTTTGCACAATCTTGGACAATTCATATTTGAGAGATAAGGGAATCATCTTGGAACCCCCCCCCCCCGACAAAATCGGGTTATTGAATAAAGAGGAACATTGTTAAAATGTTCTTCATGGCCATTGGTGTTTTTCTTCTGTTTACCCATAGTTGATTGTCATGGGTATGCAGGGGCCGTGGTGGCGTAGCTAGCAGAGGGCAGAGAGGATTGAAGGTCACCCTCTAAGGGGTGACACCCAATTTTTATTTGCAAATGCATGTATAGATAATATTATAAGACTTCAGGAAAGAATTCTGAAATAAAATTAAGTTTCTAGCACACTATGTAATAGAGTTAATTTTCTATATTTTTAAGAATGTAAAATTTTTTATAAAGAATGAAATGTATAAATAAGATATGCAACAGGAAACAAAAACCTACCTATCCAACAAGTGTGTAGCAAAAGCAAACATTAAAAGAAAGAATTTTCTTCTACATATGGACAGCACATTGACTTATGTGTACCAGGGGTTAAGTAATGAGTCGCTCCTGTGGTTTTTTATTGTGCAGGAGGATAAAAGATAAATAAGGAATGGTATGATCATTTGTTATAATAATGTAGAATTGTGATTGAAAAGATATGACAGATCAGTAGCAGAGGGAAGGGGAGACACAATATACATCCATCCTGGGTGTTATCCATCCTAGTGATGCCACTGAGCAGCAGAACAGCTTCACATTGTTTATTTAATCTTGTAGATTTATAACTCAATTGTCTATATATATACAGTAGACTCTCTCAAATCTGCACTCCTAAAATCCGCACATAATTTACGGATGTAAACAATGAAACATTCAATTCAGATATAAGAACAAAATTTGACTTTTGTAAGTTTTATATCAATTCCATATATTTTTTAAATTGTAATTTTTGTTAAGGTTTTTTGAATTCATCTTTTTTTATGAAGAAAGAATTATTTCTGAAAAAATCAAGATATTCCTGATATCATTGGTAATCATAATCTTACCAGATATATTTATGCATTAATCAAGCTTTTTTATTTATTATGTCTGGCTAAGCCTGAAATAAAGCTTCGTTATTTTATGATCCTGATGTGAATTAATAATGTACCTTTATGAGGCAAGTTTCATTGAATAATTAAAGAAAAACACATTTCATCCTTATAATAAATATTTAATTTTACATTATTGATCATTAACTTGACTTTTGCTGTTAGTATTTTAGTCATTTTAAAAATTATCTGAATTTATATTATTTTAGTTTATTACTTATTTTTTATATTTTAAGCATTCATTATACGTTTGATTTCATTATTAGATACATTCGAATTACTTTAATAAAAATGTAAACAAAGTAATGACCAGAAATCCGCACAACCTCTACTCCCAAGCTGTGCGGATTTGAGGGACTCTACTGTATATATATATATATACATACATATGGTACTACTCGGTTATCTCGTCGACTGTGTTCGCCAAATTATTCAAATTAAGATTATTTTCATTTAAAAAACAGAAGAAGAATTAAATTAGTGTAAGATTAATAAAAATACATAAAATGTCGAAATAAAAGTTGCTTCGTGACGTAACAAACATGTGTAACATGTTTAATCTCAAAGAAATGTGGTATTCATGATCAACCGTCATTGGCATTTAATCTTATAGTTTAGTAATAGTTTTTTGGTCGACGGGATAAGCAAGTAGTACTATAAATATATATTTTTTGAATAAATCACAAAAAGAAATGACTCAATAGCAAAGCATCTCATTTTGCAATGTTGCTTTCAACTTGATTTCAGAAATGGTTTTAAACTGCGCTAAGCATTGAAATTTTGAAATCTTTTGTAGGAATTTTTGTTAAACAGAATAGATAACAGGTAGAAAACATTTGTATTTGGGTACATAAATTTTCTCATACTCAACTCAATTTAAAATTAAGCTTAACATGGCTCCATCTTATCGAAGACTGATTAAATGGACAGGTTTGATGTTGTTACACTGTATTTTATTATTATAGTAGACTCCCTGAAATCTGCATTTCTAAAATACATACATAATATATGGATGTAAAAAATGAAACTTTCACTTAAGGTAAAGGTGCAAAGCTGTAGTTTTTTTTTTTTAATTTTATTTCATTTTGTCTGTATTTTCATATTAATATAAATAAACTTATTATTTTCTATGAAAAGAGCATGTAACATTTTTTTAAATCAAGCTATTGCTGATAACAGTGGTAATCACAATCTTTTAACCAAATATATTATGTACCCTATTAATCAAGCATTTTTGTTTTTTATTACAATGATTTTAATGTAAATTAATAGAGAATACTTTTCATAAGAAAAGCTCCATAGAATAATTCAAGGTAATTACATCTTTTTTATGCAAATTCAAATATAGATTATTAATTTTATTTACTTGACCTTTACTATTAATATTTCAATCAGTTTTAAGTTATCTTACTTTTTATCCTTTTAGTTTTTTATTTTACTTAATTATTTTAATATTTTACTACAACATAATCAGTTATTATAATTTTGATTGCCTTATTAAAATTAAATTGCTGAGTAAAAAATGTAAACTAACCAAAGACCAGAAATCTACTAAATTGTGGTCCCAAGCTGTGTAGATTTGAGGGAGTCAACTGTTCTAAAATAATTAAGAAAAGTAATAATAAACTAAAATGATAAAAAAAAAAGATATTTTGTAAAATGATTAAATTATTGAACTAGTCATTGGGGTGCCACCGTAATACTTACCCATCATAATATAAAACTAGTCATTGAAGCCCACCATAACACTTACCCATCATGGATATGCAAAGCATAATATATAAAAACATAACATATGCATAAACAATTTATAAAATGCATTACAATTCCAAAACAAAATATAAACGTATATTTAAGTATTTTTAACACATAATCATGCTCTATTAATGAATTTCTGATGGACCAATTTCGATTAATTGTACGAAACGCGAAACTATTCAAGTAGCACTGAGTTGCGTAAAAGAAACATCCTTATAACTCCAAAAATAATAATCATATTCACTGACAGTTTCTTGCATCGAATTAAGTATCTCATTTCCAATCAATAGATATCTTTGAATTGAAATTTGAATGAAATACAGGGTCATGAAAAATCAAAGAATGTGGAAAATAAGATTAAAATATCTCAACAACTAATAATCCAATTGACTTCATTTTTCATGCAAAATTTGTGTTATTTTATTGCCTTTTACATCCACTCCTTAAGATAAAAGAATTCGAAAATTTTTATATACCTTTCATCAGAACGAATTTTTTGAGAGTCCGAAAAAAATAGTTCCGGATAATCAAGGTTACTGATATTAAATAGGCTTTGTCCCATTCTTACATACTAAGCACATAAAAAATTTCAAATCTCTATCTCAATTTGTTCTGGAGATAGAGCAGTTACAGACAGACAAACACATAGATGGGCAGACAGCAATTTTTTTTTCTAAAAATATGTTTTTTGGAATATCCAGTGTCCGAAACGTGTAAATCTGTCAAAAAAAATTTCCGATTTTCGAAAAGATTGCAAGACTTACCCTAAACTATATATTATGGGTAAGTAAAAGCATAAGTTCAATAATATTATCGAGAATTACATATATTAAAAGATATGGAACGTTTTAAGTTAAAAAAGTTCTGTAATTTTGTCCTTGTATCTAAATTCAAAGTTTCATTGTTTATATTTGTGAAGATGTGTGGATTTTAGGGTTGCTGATTTGAGCTGCTGTTTTAAATTCGACAACAATAAATAAAAAAATGCATTTTTTCGAAATGTGAAATAATCTCTCATGAAATGATATGAATAAAAATTGACAAGAAGAAACTCTCAAGAAACTGTCATATTTAAATGGTTATGCATAGTTTTTTATATTATAAAATTCTTTAAAAAAACTTTTATGTCTTTAACACAAATAGTGCTTAAAATAATTCCCTAAACACTTTCTGTTTCAGTTTAATAATCAAAGATTTCTCTATAAAACTACAAATTTTCATATCTTTATGCGCAATAATTTCCTTTATTATAAGTTAGGAAAGATCTCCATCCACAATAAGTTCATTTATGATAGGGACAGCAGTAGGTAATCACTCTCTCCTTTTAAAAGAAAAAAAAATGTTTAGTTACAGAAATTCAAATATAATTATGCATTTATAGACATGCATGTTTAAATTAATCATTTACAAATATTCAAGCTATATTGCATTTATATATAGAGTTTTTAACGGTTTGATTTTCAGAGAATTCGTGCCAGATACAGCATTATTTACACTGTAATTTTTTAAAAAGTTATGTTACACAAAGAACAATCATATTTTTCCATCAATATTCTGAAGCTTTTAATATTATTTTTATTAAATAAGAAATTAATTTACAAAGAATTCTTATTATAACGAAAATCAAATAAACAAAGTAAAAGGACTCATAAAATTTATTTCCATTAAAATTATACCTGGCCATCCCTGTAATATGTTAATGTTTCAGTGAATTTACGAAAGTTATCAGATAATAATAAGAATAAAAGTTTGTGCTACTAAAGCAAAAAATGAGCCAAAACCAATTATAACAAAAGCTGTCAAAATATTGAAAACAACATTTTCCAACATATTCTAACATACTACTTTTGATATGAAATAATTTGTTTTTATGTGCAATACAAGAAAAATTAAAAGTCAATGCATATAAGCTGAGTTCTTAAAAATCTGATAAAACTAAGTTTAAATTTCATGTAAAAAGTAATAATAATATTCCTTTTACACATGCTAAAAAATATTTTAAAATGTTTAAGTGAAGCATGTAAAAATAATCTTGAATTAGTAAATCAAAACATCCTGAAATGTCTTATTTAAAAAATTATCTAAAAGTCTATGCTTTCAACAGAAAATTTGTACATTTATGTTATTTACCGAAATATGGCGTCAAAACAATACATGAAATCTAAAGTACTTGATTCAAGAAAGTTACTTGACAGTAAAGTTAATTTCAGATAATGAATGATCGATCACTCAATTAATCAATCTTTAAAATTTTTCATCAAGAAACTTTCATCTCTGCTCAAAATTATCTTTCTACTAGATTCTAATGAAGATGCTGCTGTAATGTAGGATGATATGCGTCAAATTTTGCTCTCGATTCACTAGATTGTGAATTCAAATAAAGGATTCCAGAATTTTGAGTAACAAATCAGTCATTTTTCAAAAAAAAACATTTTTTTTTTTTTTGAAATTGAAGAGAATACTTTTCTTAATTCTTGAAACAAATGTTAATATTGGTAGATGTGAGAAAGTAAAAAGTCAGAAGTTCAACTTTCCTTTCCAGCTGAGTTAATGGTATGATTCATTCCTCATTTAAAATCAGCCACCGTGATTCATTCATGGCATCGGCGTCTCTCTGCTTTTGTGTGAACTTGGAGGACATGAAAGAGCAATAAAATGGATAGCAATAAAATGGAAGAACCATTTTAGAATTTAATGAACTCTTTACTAAAATAAGTTAATGGTAAGATATGTTTCTTTTGCTTACTCTTCTACTAAAATTTCTGTATTTTGTAAAAAAAAAAAAAAAAAAGTAGTCTAAACTGTTAATGATTATTAACTGGGAAAACTGTTAATTTTAGTTCAGAATTGTTCTAGATCATCTAAAGAACTGATCTACATAAAAAGAAAGAATAAATTTTAGAATTCCGTTTATTATCATTTGTTTTCCGAGATGGGGCAGTTAGAGGTACCTATCGTTAGGCTTAGCCTAAGCATTGTATGATGGACAAATATTCGTTTTCTGGTATTAACTTTGGTATATTTTTAATTAGTTATATTTTATAATAAAATGATGAAAAAAATATATTTATAACACTAGAAAGTGTAATTTTAACATTGTAAAACAATTTATTTTACATTTTGTTTCTAAATGTAGAAAGAGGAGAATTATAAATAAAAAGTATTATACACAATAATAACATATATAAAAAGCGCAGAAGAAATTTAAAAAAAAAAAAAAACTCAAGAAAAGAGAAGTCATAACAACCAAAAGGCAAAGTACTTACGAAAACAGATAATATAAATTAAACGATAATTATTATATAAATTAAACGATAATTATTGATATGATTCATTCAACTTCAGCCACCGTGATTCATTCATGGCGTTGGCGTCTGTTTGCTTCTATTTGAACTTCGAGGATATGAAAGTTTTCTGGGAGTAGACGGTAAATTTTTTAAATATACTGACCTATAGAGATATAACGAAAAAACGTCGTTAGAATTTAATGAGCTCTTTACTAAAATAAGTTTATGTTAAGATATATTTCTAAACTGTTAATGATTATTAACAGATAAAATCTGTTAATTTTAGTTCACACTGGTTCTGGAACATCTAAAAGACTGATCGAAATTAACAAATAAATTTTAGAGTTCTATTTATTATGATTTGTTTTCTGGGGTATGGCCAGGCTTAACCTAAGTATTGTATGATAGGCAAATTTTCTACTTTCGTATATGTCTAATGCTTTATATTTTATAATGAAATGATAATATATATATATATATATATATAGCACTAGTAGGTGTGTAATTTTAACTGTGAAAAACAATTTATGTTTTATTTTCTAAATTTAGTTTAAAAAGACAAGAATGATTTTTTTTTTTTTTCAAGTGTTATAAGGGATAATAACAAATATAAAAAACTCAAGAAATTGAACAAGAAAATGCAGAACATCCAAAGGCAAGAATAATGTATTTTCTGCAAATTCTTGAATCGTAAAGTGTGTATATAATACTATCAGATTTGTAAATGAATTGTCGCGAAACATAACCTTCAAAAATAAGGATTAATGTAATTAATTCAATTCAGAGGTAGAATTTTTTTTATTCTTATAAAAATAAATATGAAAACGTTTTTATAACGTAAATATGCCATGTACATAAGTATTGATACTTATTTATGGTTTTACAGATAAAAAAATGAAAATTGGCAAACACAGAATCAGTAATTTATTAAAAAATGCTTACGTAAAGGAAAAAAAAATTCCTAACAAAGTAACTTGTGATGAAATATAGAAATCAAAAGGAAATCAGAGAAAACTCTACTGAAGATGCCTTTGCACAAAGTAAATCTTGTGTTTTACACGATTTGTTAATAAAATATTTAGAATGAAACTTTGTTAAACATTGATTGCAACTTTTAGATAGCTATGTTTTTAGAAATAAATCATATGCTAGATACATAAAAATTTACTCATGTTAAAATAATGATAAATGAAAACTAGTACAAGAATAAATACCTGAAATATTCTATTAATGGTGAAAAAAAGCTAATGCTGCATTTGTCATTGTATGGTGTGTCAAGTTCAGTGATAACATTCCTATGCTAATTTCAGCAGGGAAACTTAAGCACCATGTGTTTGTCTAAGGTAAGTTCCTTACTGCATAGGCAATTTATTATAAAAAACACCGAGCAGCAAGGACACTCTCTTGACATTTTTTTTCTTTCTGACGTCTTCTTCAACAATTTTTAAAAAAATTTATCGGCTGTTCAATCAATGCATCTTTGTTAGTTTCAAAGATAATTCCATATTCTGTAATCTGTTACACACACACACACACAAAGAGAAAATCTGAAAACTTTATTTATTTATTTTTTATATGAAATGAAATAAAATTTACCAATCAAGGGGAAAATCAAAACTGACAAGTTATTGCTTGTGAGAAAGTGTTGCTAATGTTCTTTTGCAAATGGTGGATAAGAATTACATTTAAGATAACAACCTTTTAAAAATTTGATTACAAACGAGAAAAATGATCAATTAAATGAAGACATTTTTGGTAATCAAATTGCAAAGTAAGAAAAAAAAATCATGAATACATTTAAACTGCAGGAATATCAACCAAAAATAAATTAAAAGATTTGCAATTTGATTTTACAAGCATAGAGATATATTTCTCTATTGTTGAATAAGATTTTATTTTTGCAAATACAATTAATTTCTAATCAGACAATAAGAAAAAAAATAAGTAAATAAACAAATAACGTATTTTCTGCAAATTTGTATTTTGCAGATTAATAGAATCAGATTTGCAGATTAATTATTAATAGAATCGTAAAGTGTGCGTGTTGATAATCTCAGATTTGTAAACAAATGTCGCCCAGCACAACTGCCAAAAGTAAGGGTTAATGTAATTAATCAGATTCTGAGGTAGTACTCAAAGGTTTTTACACTTCTAAAAAATATACATGAACACTTTGTTATAATGGAAATAAACCATGTATTTACTTATTTACGGATTACTAGGAAAAATATGAAACCTGACAAGTGTAGTATTTGTTATTTAACTTAGCGCCCTCGGCCTGAGCTTTACAGAAAATTCCGTCTATAAAAAATAAATTGCATTTGTTCAAATATCAACAAAAAATGTAAATACCATAAAATACCGTTAATCCGCCCTTCCCGATCAAACGCCCCCTCCCCACTTTATAAAGAATTTGAAATTTTCAAAAAATCCCGAGAAAGCGCCCTCCCTCCCGATTCTCAAAGCTGATTGAGAGCAAAATCAATCATTTTGAAATGAACGAATCATGAATCTTTGATGAAATGCGCGTTTTTTCAAGATTTTTTAATTGATTTCATGCTTGTTTTGGCTTTTTTTACTAATTTCTCCTTTTTTCTGTGTTTTTTCGACAGAATTTATGTTTAAAAAAAATAAAAACCAAATTTTTTCAAGTATAAAAATTCATGATTCATTCAACGATTCATTCATTTCATGATGATTCATTCCTGTAAATTTTGTTGAACGATTGCGAAAAAATCCCGTGTAAGCGCCCTCCTCTATTGTACGATTTTTCTTTTTGTTTGGGGGGGGGGCGGATTAACGGTATTTTACGGTACTTATTTTCTCCGGGGCTTAAAACCTAACATGAAACATCAAAGTTTGAAAGAGAAAAAAAAAACGATGAACTCGAACATGTGCTTTTGTTTATTTATTTGTTTTTTTGTTTTTCCTCCCAAAGGTTACTAACCAATTAAAAGAGCCTATCATTGAAAATAATCGATACATGGTAACAACTTTGTTACGCTGTTATCTTCTTTTGTGACGGTTACAAGTGTTACTTTTGTATCGCCGTTTCCATGCCCGTTGCAAATTTCAGAATTGTGATGGATAACTGTTACAGCTTGAAACCATTTCATTTGTATCCACTCCTAAATTGAACGATAATTATTGATATGATTCATTCAACTTCAGCCACTGTGATTCATTCATGGTGTTGGCGTCTGTTTGCTTCTATTTGAACTTCGAGGATATGAAAGTTTTCTGGGAGTAGACGGTAAATTTTTTAAATATACTGACCAATAGAGATATAACAAAAAAAACGTCGTTAGAATTTAATGAGCTCTTTACTAAAATAAGTTAATGTTAAGATATATTTCTAAACTGTTAATGGTTATTAACAGATACAATCTGTTAATTTTAGTTCACACTTGTTCTGGAACATCTAAAAGACTGATCAAAATTAACGAATAAATTTTAGAGTTCTATTTATTATGATTTTTTTTCTGGGGTATGGCCAGGCTTAACCTAAGTATTGTATGATAGGCAAATTTTCTATTTCTGTATTAACTTTCGTACATGTCTAACGCTTTATATTTTATAATGAAATGATAATATATATATATATATAACACTAGTAGGTGTGTAATTTTAACTGTGAAAAACAATTTATTTTATGTTTTATTTTCTAAATTTAGTTTAAAAAGACAAGAATGATTTTTTTTTTCCAATGGTTTAAGGGATAATAACAAATATAAAAAACACAAGAAAATGCAGAACATCCAAAGGCAAGAAAGACAATGAAAGGCAGAACATCCAAAGTGCAGAAAGCTTGTGAAAACAGACAATATAAAAATTTCAATTTTAAAGATACAAAGCAAGGTTCATGAATGCCAGTTAAATACTATTAAAAAAGTTAGACACTATTTCTTTAATTTAACTAATATGTTAAAAATATTTTTTTATGGATTTGTAGAATCGTGGAAAAAAGTAAACACTCTCTATTAACTTCTCAACAAATTATCGTTGAAGAAAGTTATTGGTATCGAACAATTTGAAATAAAGTCTACTTTTAATTGGTGTAGATAAAATTTGCTTAAGGGGGATATACACATTAAAATGAACCCTAGCTTTTTTTTCTATAGAAATACCAAATTCTGAGTGCATAAATGAACTTAGCATTCTCCAATTAGCATAAAAACAAATTTTTATGCAATTCATACAATAGGTTTCTGAGAAATTAATTATTTTAAAACAAGTGTATTTTAGAGGCTGTATCAAAATTGAAGCTAAGTGCTTTATTGTGGACCGATAGAGCCCCCTTCTTAATCAAGGCATCTTAGGCACCTTTCAAGCAGTCATTGAAGACTGCCGGATTATAGGATAGCATAAGAATTTTCGGTACTGCTTGATTATCCTGTCAACCAAAAAACTATCACCAAACTATAACATTAAATGCCAATAATGGATGATTGTGAATGTCTAATTCAATGACATTAAATATGATACACGTGTTAAAAAAAACATTAAGTAATTTTTACAGTCAATTATCGATAAACCGCACACCCATAATCAGCAGTTTTCTGTAATTCTCATTACTTTATGAATGTAAGCAGTGAAATAAACAGTTAAGAAAATTAGCAAATTTGTGATCCAAAAATCATTTTTTTAAATAAATAATTAAAAAAACATAATTAAACATCTACTTTTTTTTAAATATAATTCTTTTATTGTATTAACAATAAAAAACAAACTGTATTATGTAGTTATTCTTAAATGTGCAAAAATCAATTTTTCTAATAAAATAACTTTTTAAAGGAATTTTTTGAGATAGCCTATTAAATTAATTAATTTTATATTTCAAATTTACATTTTCATATTATACTGATTATAGAATTAAAATGCTATCTAGGAATAATAAAACGACATATAATCCATAATACTCTATAATCCCAAATATTCCATAATCCACACAACCTTTGGCCCCCAATATCTGCGGATTATAGAACTTTGACAGTATTTTTATTAATATTCTGCTAATTTTTTTTTTTTTTTTTTTTTTTTGTAATAAAAGTTATGTCAATAAATATGATTTGACGATTTATATAATTTGGTGAAATTGGTAACCGAAGGTAAATTGAAGCACCGGCATTTGGTAATTGAAGCAAATTGGTAAATTGAAGCACCGAAATTTCAACATATAAATTTATTTCTATCTTGGATGACACCTTAAACCATCATTTTGCATTTTTTAAGCATAATTTTAAAATTATTTAAAGGAATTTTTTTTTTTTTTTTGTATTTTTCTAAAACAGGTCTTAATAAACTAAATCCATTAAAAAAACTGTAGGTTGCAATTGATATATTTTTTTAAATAATGATTTCATAATTATATGATAAAATTTTTAAAAATAGAAATTCAACACATTTATGTGTTGGTATTTTAGTATTAGCATTTCATAAAATAATTAGCAAATTAGGAGTATAATTTCAGAAGATATTAATTAAAATATGAAAATGCAAGGTACTACTTGGTTATTCCGTCGACCAATTTTGCCAAATTTTACAAATTACCAAACTAATAGCCTCCTCATTCCCTAGTTTATAAGTAAAATGTCTGTGAAGACAGATACTGGAATGAAATTTTATTGGTTCCGTTTTTACATTTTAAGTTATATAATATCAAAAGACTTCATCTGACTGGTTTTCTAACTCCCGTTATATACTTAATCCCCATTTGTTGGTATATAAATGCATATTATATACACACATGTAAATAAATATACGGTGCTACTTGGTTATCCCATCGACCAAAAAACTATCGCCAAATTATAAGATTAAATGCCAATAATGGATGATTGTGAATGTCACATTCAGTGATATTATACGTGATACACATGTTTAAAACGTCATCAAGGGGTTTATAATTCCACTTTTTATTTGAATTTTTATTCATGTTTTGCTAATTTATTTGTTATTTCATTATTTAAAATAAAATTTATATCAACATGCATAATTTGGCTATTAGTTTGGCGATTTTTATAATTTGGCAAAAATGGTTGACGGAATAATCAAGTAGTAGCAAATATACTGTATCCTTAAATGTTTTTATTATTTTATATATTTATTATACGTGTGAAATTAAAAAATATTATTATGTTACAAATGTTTAAATATGTATGTAATATAACACAATAAAACTGGCAAAAGGGGAATCTTTCTATAACGTAATTTTGTCACATTTGAAATAATTTCAAAATACGAACGAAACAAGCAAAAGATCGTATCTTAAGAATATTGACTAAACTTCTTTAAATGGAAGTCTAAAATGGTATTATTTTTCTATCTTACAATCACATCTTGACAAGATTGACTGTGTGTTTATGGGGTAATAGAAGTATTTCAAGTAACTTTAAGCATTTAAGTATCTCTATTTCATTACTTAATTTAAAAGAATAGCACGTATAAAATAAAGTTGGATTTATCTCCATAATTGTAGCTAGTAATACAGCGAAGTTACATGATAATATACCAAAGGTTTTACAGACACTATGATCTAAAAAACTCATCCGGTGCTGAAAAGTCAAATGTATTTTAGTCACAATTCACACAATATAAACATTTGCTTGCGTTGCAATTAGGATTAAAGGGTCAAGTTTAACCCTAGAACCATCAAAAATGTTATTCAAGTTTTATTAAAATATTCTGTATCAGAATAATTATTTAAAATTATTTAACATAATTTTGGTTGGATTATAATTTTAGTTTATTTTAAAGAAATTTCTGATATACATTTAACTGTTAGCTGGTTAATATTTAAGAAAACAGCATTCTCTTAGCTAAAGAAACTAGTGATATAAGAAGCACGAACAACAAATACAGTTTATGTTGGAAAAAATTATCTAGTTAGAGTTGTCTAACACAGCCATAACTCTTCTGGATCTGTCAGTTACATGTTATGCTATTTTTGGTACGCTATTTGGTCTCAACAGTTTCTTCTGATATCTGGTCGAAAACTTCAAGGATGCTAATTTTTTAAAACAATTTTATTTCTGATTGATTGACACTTTTTTAGAAATATTGGGTTGTGTAAAAAATAATATTAATTTTTGTTATTTTACTTTAAAAGCAATTTATTTCAGATAGTTTAAAACAGTTTTAAGGCTTTCTCAAGTTCAGCAATAAGTTCTCGGAGTTTATTATGTGAATTATGTTCAATTTAAGCTTTGGATTTCTCATTGTTAAAAGCAGAACTTCATCACTACACTCTTCATATAAAACTCAGTTTCCATCTATGAAGTTTCTGTAAGCAATGTTAAACTCAGCATTCACAAGTCGTAATTGTGGTCATTTCCGATGACTAAGACATTTTTCTGCGGGAAGGATATTTGCAACTCTGGAATTTCCGGAGTGAGGAAGCGCATTTATAGGCGATTAATGAGAATAAAATCCCAAATGTTCTGGGGAGACATTTCGATGCTTCGAGGGGGACACCGCCTAAATTGGTCAATAGTATAAATCAGTCAATCAATGGTATATATCAATGACAATAGACAAGCAGTATAAAAATAGTTTCCAATGTTTTTCGTACTATTTTGAATTCGTACAAAAATTTTGAATTTTCCCATAATTCTGTAACTGCATTAATGAATAAAAGCAAAATTACAATACTAAATAAATACATAAAATATCTGCCCTTCCAAATCCATTTATGTATTTAAAAAGGGCTCCGGTAGAAAAAATTAAATGACAATAAATTACCATTATTATGTAAAATCCCAAGTGAACGTCAAAACCTTTCAGTATCCCCCTGCTTTTTCTGTAAGTATCAATGAGGCTCTAAATAAAAGAATTCAAATGAGAAAGATACTTTGATTTGTGGAAATATTCTTCATATTTATCTGATGATATGTATTATCTCTCTACATTGAATAGCCAACCTTGACAAAGAATCTATTTCTATATGATTAAAAAAATATGTGTATCAAAGTTTTTTGTTGCCAGGAAATCTGCTCTGTTTTCAATTTGTCAACAAGCTTTAAAGTTAGCGTCAGTTTATTATTTCTCGCTTATTGATTGACGAAGACTCTTTTAGAGCTGAAAAGATATCATCAGCATGATTTAGAACAGAAGATACTAAATCATCTTTCAGATTTCCTAAGATTTTTTTAAAAATGACTGTAAAAGTTCACAAATAATCAGTTCAATAATAGAGTAGCTTTTATTAATTCCGAGTAGCACATTACCTTATAATATTACAGTAGACTCCCTCAAATTTGCACAGCTTGGGACCAGAGTTTTTGAAATTTTAGAATTTTGCTTATTTCTGGTCATTGCTTTGTTTAAATTTTTTAAACAGTCATTTGAATTTAATTAATGATGCAATAAAAACTGTAACGGATGCTAACAATAGTATAATAAAATATGATAATAATTAATAAATTAAAATAATAAAAATTTAGATAATATTTAATGTAATTAAAATATTAAAAAGCGAAGATCAAATTATACATTATGAAACGTATATTTCCTAAATAATTCAGTGCAATTTGTCTCATAAAAAAGTATATTACTAATTCATATCAAAATCATAAGATAAGGAAGTTTTATTTCAGGTTTGCCTGACTTAATAACAAAAAAAAAAACTTGATTAATACATGAATATATTTAGCAAGAAAATTGTGATTATCTTGAATTTTTTCAAAAATAAATTTATTCTTCCTTCATAAAAAACATGAATTCCGTAAAATTAAAAAAGGAAAAAGAAAAAAAATTGCCCCTGCATCTAAACTGAAATCTTTATTATTTACATCTGTAAATTATGTGCGGATTTTAAAGAGTTGCTGATTTTAAGTTGCACATTTGAGAGAGTCAACTGTATTTGGTACAAAATTATAAAATAAACAAAAATAATGGACTCAAAACTCAATCAGTGGGATGATATTGCATTGTATAAACTGGTCTTTTCTCTTAACTATCAGCGCCAGTTGATTCCATCTTAGCAGGCATACTTTTATACTTATTCTTCGGGACCGTGAATTGTTTCCATTTATGGGATGATTCCATATTCTCCGAAAACCTGCCAAGAATTATACACAATGGCAAAATGTAACATTTTAGATAAATTTCAAGTTTTAGGAACTATGAATTTGTAAAGCACTACAGAGATAATACGTTATAATAAGTTTTATGGATACGGTCCAAACGAAACATGCTTATGTTGAAAATTTGCCCAAAACAGAAAAGTTCATAGCCATGGAAAAGGTGAAACTTTGAATTATGCCGTTTAAGAGTATACCTGTCTAAAATGGAATTTTTTACGTGTTCTTTGTGATTTCGTCTTAGTAGTTCGGGCGTTGTTGAATGTATGATTGAGGAACCCAGATATTCGTTTGAGGTGGATGAGTCTATGACATATGCTTGTCGATGTCACTGGTTACATTACTTTATAACATTGTAAATTATATCAAATGATACAGTATGTTTTAGCAATAAACACTAACATTTAGACAAAAATATTCTGAAATCTGGGGAATTTCTTACTAAACACATTTGCATATTAAAGTTCCATAGCCACAAAAAAAATTAATTTTCTCTCTATACATTCTAAAATGTATCATTGTTTTCTTAGATGTTAAGCTACAGTATTTTCTCCTAAATTTTACGTCATATTTTATTTATAATAAGCTATTTATTTTTACAATGTTATTTTTTATTTTATTTACAAATTAATCTTCATACTGTTTGGAAAGGCATCTGACCCACCTTTGATTCCACTAACTTCAGATGATTGGGAGACTAGTGTAGTATGGTAGACATTTTATTACAATTTATTTCCTACATCGATTTTAAATTTTCATGATATGTTTATTTGTTTTTATTTTATCAAATTTAAAACTGACATTAATTCATTTTATTTTATTGCAGATGCATAAAACCATTAATCTAACACATCACAATACTCAAAATATATTCAATGTGTGAATCAAATGCAGCAAAATATCTCTTAAAAGAACTTTTTTAAAAAGCAGCTTCTAACTGAAACAGAAAAACTTTTTATTTGTGAATTATGCAAGAATTTCTGTCAAAACAGTCTTTTTTGTGTGAGATATGCAACAAAGAATTCTCTCCCTAGAGCCATTTGAGCAGACATCTGTTAACTCATACTGGTGAGAAGCCGTTTGTGTGTGATATATGCAACAAGAAATTCTCTCAAAGTGATGCTTTAAGCTCACATCTCTTAACTCATACTGGTGAGAAACTGTTTGTATGTCATGTATGCAACAAGAGATTTTCTCACAAGAGCTATTTAAGTAGTCATCTGTTAAGTCATACTGGTCAGAAACCTTTTGTATCTGAGGTATGCAAAACGAAATTCTCGCAAAAGAGATTTAAGCACGCATCTTTTAACTCATAGTGATGAGAAACCTTTTGAATGTGATTTATGCAACAATAAATTCTCTCAAAAGGGCCATTTAAGCAGTCATATGTCAACTCATAGTGATGAGAAACCTTTTGAATGTAAGGTATGCAACAAAAAATTCTCTAGAAAGGGCAATTTAATCAGACATCTGTTAATTCATACTGGAAAGAAATCATTTGCATGTGATATATGCAGCAAGAAATTCTCTCAAAAGAATGATTTAAGGAGGCATCTGTTAGTTCATACCGTTGAAAAACCTTTTGTATGTGAGGTATGCAACAAGAAATTCTCTCAAAAGGGCCATTTAAGCAGCCATCTCTTAACTCATAGTGATGAGAAACCTTTTGAGTGTGAGGTATGCAATAAGAAATTCTCACAAAAAAGCAACTTAAGCTGCCATCTGTTAACTCATAGTGGTGAGAAACCGTTTGTGTGTGATATATGCAACAAGAAATTCTCTCTAAAAAGCTATTTAAGCAGCCATCTGTTAACTCATACTGGTGAAAAGCCTTTTGAATGTGAGGTGTGCAACAAGAAATTCTATCAAAGGTTCAGTTTAAGCTGCCATCTGTTAACTCATACTGGTGAAAAACCTTTTGAATGTGCGGTGTGCAACAAGAAATTTTCTCAAAGGAGCAGTTTTAGCAGACATCTGTTAACTCATACTGGTGAAAAATCTTTTGAATGTGAGATGTGCAAAAAGAAATTCTCTCAAAAGGGCCATTTAAGCATCCATCTGTTAACTCATAGTGATGGGAAACCTTTTAAATGTGAGGTGCCACAATCATGAGCACTGGCAAACACCATTTTATTTTTATTATCTGAAAATATTATAAATTTCTATTTTTTTAGAATTATAAGCTTGTAAGAAATTATAATTATTGATAATATTTAAATTAAAAAAAATAGTTTTGTTAATTCTGATTTCTCACAATTAAAGTTCTTTTATTGCAAATCTGATTTTCTTATCAATGTTTAAGCTGAAAATGTTTGTTTTGATAAGAGCAGGTCCCCCTCACTTATCGGTAATACTGAAAAATAGTAGTGTGTTAATATTTTAAAAGGTAAGAACAGTCTTATGACATTTGAAATATAAGTAAAGGTTGGTAAAAATATTTAGAATTAAGCTTGTCTCATCAGGTTTATATTAACCTCCTGACTGCCGCCGGCTGATTTTTTCACACACTATGGTGCAGGTTTCACTGCAACGTAAGCAATATTTAAATTAGTGTAATTCCACAAATAAAACCCAGTTCTGAAAAATTAAGTTAGTAATGATGCTATCAAAGTTTATACACCGATACTAATAACATATTTTGTATCAGGTTGGAAAAAAACACCTTTTTTTAATATTTTTAATAAATTACAGAAGAAACAACATTACAATATTATCCTTTGGCTGGGCAGTCAGGTGGTTAAAAGAAAATATTCTAATTTAATTGTTAAGCCATTGCAGATACCTGTCGTAATCTTTTAAGTTGCTTAATTTCAAGATAGCTTAATCTGATTGTTTTGATTGTTTATTCGTAAGGGAATAACAGCCTGGTATAGGTTTTAAATGTCAATAAATATTGGGGAAAATAGCCCTTGAAATATTTGCGTACCTCAGTCAATTCAATCGCTAAAACCTTGTATTTAGAAAAAAAATATTATGACTTCGATATAGCCCACGCCCATCTGATTATGACTTAACTCTGGAATTGCGCAGATTGCCATGTAATTGATGCAATGTACTGATGTTTATTATGTCACATTCGTTATTGAAAAATAATTATGTACAGTCAAACAGGGTAACTTTGCTTCACTTTTACGAAACTGATCCATTATGTCATGTGGGAACCTTCACGAATTATTTCCAATTTGCTGTAAAACTCACACTACTGCATCTAGCTATATTTTGAGACCAAAACCTTGCCATCAACTCAAGTGATATAGTAGATGTCACCCTTTTTTCTCTCTTGTTCTTAAGTTATCCTGATTCACTGAAGCATTTGTAGTTTGTTCAGAAAGATGCTCAGGTCTACTTGTTTATCATTTCGACCAAAAAACTACCCCCACACTGTACGATTACTTGCCAATAATGGATGATTGTAAATGTCACATTCACTTGATATTAACTGCGATACACGTGTTTGTTATGTCATCAAGTGATTTTTAATGCAATGTTCTATTTGTGTTTTTGACTATATTTTGCTAATTTATTTGGTCTTCCGTTATTTAACATAAAAATTGCGCTATTTATATAATTTGGGTTACACTTTGACGATTTCTATAACTAGGCGAAATGGGTCGACGGGATAGCCAAGGAGTACCGATGCTCAAATAATTCCATTGTATAATATGGTGAATGTGGAAAATCATTTGTGGTTTTATTTTATATTATTTGAAGAAATATAATTGAATAAAATGAGTATGAATTTCTGAGGTTCCCTGAAATATGCTTTCTATTGAATAGGGAGGGCAAAATATTTTTTTATGTATACATTTCATAGTGTCGATTGTAAAAATTCTCTTTTTCAAAAGAAAAAAAAAGAATTTTTAATCGGAGGTTATACTTTAAGCTACATGGGGAGGCCTACCAAATGGCTTAGCTCAACAAGCCCCACCTAAGGGGGAGCTTACAATCGAGAATAAAAATATTATTGCAAAATCGATTTTTAACAAAGTTGAAAAGTGTTTATGATTTCGGTTTGTCTGGCCGTCTGTCCACGCTCCAACTCTTTTAAATATACTCGGATTAGCATGACATTTTTTGACGTAATTGACGTTTACTCTAACACGAACCTTATTGAAAATGAAACTTCTATCATAATTACTTTATGTACAGGGACAGTCAAAATATTTCCGGTACATTATGGCCTATGGCAAAGAAATTGTTTCAAATGAATTTTAAAATTGTTAAACCTGGTCAAGCATAATAAAATTTATATGCAACTGCATTGTTCACTAAAATATGTATTCTGCAAAATATGGAGTGAAAAGAATAGATATTCATTGATAGGGCCAGATAAAATATTTCCTTTGTATAATAAAAAGAGGATTTGTTTGCGAATTATTTGAATTATGGTAAATGACTGCATGTATAAACAAATTGATATACGTCGCT
Organism: Maratus speculifer; assembly: GCA_964019185.1. Classification (NCBI taxonomy): domain Eukaryota; kingdom Metazoa; phylum Arthropoda; class Arachnida; order Araneae; family Salticidae; genus Maratus; species Maratus speculifer. The sequence continues at coordinate 360,567,797 of OZ025296.1, forward strand.
GAGGCTTAATATGAGTTATTTCAGGCATAATACGAAGTATATAGCATTTACAGAGACACACAAAATATTTGAAATAGTATGTTCTTCCCAAATTACTGTATATTATGGATGATGATGGCTATTGTATGGACTAAATGCATTTTAAATTATAATATGCGCTTTTTGGTTTCATTAAATGTATGCACATTACATGATATGCATAAATGCTAATAGTTACACAATTTAGAGATACTGGGTTACACAAAGAGCTCATAAATATTACTGAATATGAGCGTAATTTATTTAAATGTGGTTATGCATAGCACGTTGAACTGCATTCCTTTACTAAGAAATATTTGTAGAATACAGATAGGGTCAATCAAATAACTGAATACAGGGTCGCCTAAAGAAGATAATTTCTGGAAATATGATTTAAGTAGTTTAAAGAGTATTTTTTAAAACTAAATTTCAGCAAAAAACTTTCAAGTAATAAAGGTATTATGTAAAGTACAGGACTGAACGAAAAATATTCAAGTGTATTTCCATCTATAAATTGCCGAAAGAAAAATTTCAACCAGCTATACATTTTCTTGTTATACTAAATTTCCTGATTATATAATATATATATATATATAAATGAACCGACACATCAAATACAGGGTTGTTCAAAAGTATTGGATTACATATTTGTCTATAGACAGTAACTCCTTATTCCTCTAGATAATGAAGTGTTGTTAAAGATTTCTGAAAGTGTTCCATAATCTACGTATAACGCATGATTTTTCTTACTTGTTATCTTTAATGTAAAAGGAAAGAAGTTTAATACAAGGATGAGAATATTCGGCTTTTCACCCGATCCCTGCATAAATCAAGTTCGAAATTGCACGTCAAACGTAATTAATGAGGCCCGTTCGTACTATAACAATGTTTTTTTAAATATTCAGATTTGGTGTAATAGTATATAGTACATCGGATATGGTACAGGGGCCAAAATCCTTTGTGTCCTTGTAAATACGCTCCTGTCCATAAATTAAGGATAATTCAGAATTACATAGAAATCAAACCCTAAAGAAAAAATTCCACTTAAAGAATTATCACACGGATCTTCAAAACTAATATGCAAATCTCAGAAAGCCACCAGATGGCGCCGATAGTACGTCACGATGACGAAAGTGTGAGAGAGTCGTATATAAGGAATGGTGGCAAAGGAGTAAAACAGTTAACAATCATTTTCTGAGCATCTCACAGCCAAAACCGAACAGTTATGACACAGAGGACACTTGTGGATGATATTTTACGTGATAGTATTATCGGCCGGCTGGAATGTGGGCGTATTCAGATGAAAGTATTCGAGGAACTTGGAATTGCCCAAAGTGTAATATTTAGACTTTGGCAACGATTCCATGATGATGGAAATGTCAGTAGATGTTACTATACAGGTCGTCCCCGAGTTACAACCACGAATGAAGACCGTTATTTGTCAGTAACTGCCGAAAGAAAAAGACGGAAGACTGCATCAGACGTGTTTTGTCAGCTATTTTTTGCCACGGGTAGACTGTTTCAAGGCATACCGTGTACAGATGTTTGGGAAGTATTGGTCTATATGCTCGCAGACTTGTAAGATGTGTTCCGCTCAACGGCAACTCGCTGTCGCCTGTGGTTAGCCTGGAGTAGAGAACATGCAGTGTGGACATCGTCACAGAAGACTTATGTGAAGTTTTCCGACGAGTCCAAGTTTAGCTTGCAGTCTGATTCACGTCTGACTTTCATATGGAGAACGCCAAGCACCCATTACCACCAAGACAACATCATTAAAGACACTGCTACGGGGGTGCAGGGTTTCTCGTTTGGGATGGAATTATACTGGACTCCAGAACAAATCTACATGTTCAAACCGGAAACATATCAGACCAAATTTATCGGGACATCATTCTGGAAGAACATGTACGTCTTTGCCGTCCTCACCGAGAAAACGTCGTAAATGAATGCCTTAAAGCTGAGGATATCACCGTATGGATCGGCCAACATTTTTGCTTGACGTGAATCCGATAAAGCATGTATGGAATATGTTTGGCCGACGGGTTGCAACTCGCCAACGACCTCCTACATGTGTCCTGAACATCGGAGCATCGGAGAGAATTGCATGCTTATTGAAGTAATCTTACCCAAAATCAGCTTGATAATTTGATACTCAACATGCCTAGGCATTGCTCGGACTGTACTTCATTCTCTGGGCGGCATACAATTTATTAACCATTATACCAACCATATGATGTTAAGATTTTTTAAGGGGGGGTAATTTTTGTAATTGATCTAGGGAGCAACAATTGTAGATTTTATTACCCTAATTTCCTGCGTATAATCCGCGGATCAAACAATTCTTTTTCGACCCAGAAATTTTATTTTGTGATTGAAAGCAAATATTTACGGCGATGTGAAATGTTATATTTTATTTCATAAAATTTCTGGGTCGAAAAAGAATTGTTTGATCCGCGGATTATACGCAGGAAATTAGGGTAATGTTATCATACATATAGAATCGTTTTTGTTCTTTTTGTTTTGTTTAATGTATGGGTTTAACGAAGAAGTCACATTTGTTTTGTTTCCGTGCCTTTATTTGCTAAAACTGGCATTATCCTTAATTTATGGACATGAGTGTACTACACTGCTCAAAACAATTAAAGGATATTGCAGTTTTAGGTGGATTTTGTATCTGGGAAACTTTTTAGCTGATTGATACATGGTCGACAGACATAGTAGGTTATATGAGAATAAATTACACATGTTTGGCAGAAAAAATGCATTTTATTGCGCATTTGTGTACAAAAGGAAAAAAACACAATTTGTGCATATGAGAAAAAGAGAAAAAGAAAAGGTGTTTTCTTCAAAGAAAATCATTTTCAGTAGGGGGTATGGTTTCCAAGGGCGGCCAGCAACGTTGAACACCTTTGAGGAATGGACTCAATGAGGCTATTAATGACGAGTTGGGGTATTCTGCCCCACTCTTCCAGAAGAGCTCTTTCCAGTTCTTGGAGAGTTTGTGGGGGTTGTTGGCGGCCAGAAACTCGTCTTCCTAGAGCGTCCCAAACGTGCTCGATTGGGTTCATGTATGGAGAACACGCTGGCCATTCCATTCGAACGATTCCTTCCTCGAAAAGGAAATCCTCCACCAGGTTTGCGCGATGTGGCCTGCAGTTATTGTCCATTAAAATGAAGTTATCTCCGATTTCTGCAGCATAAGGGACTACAATAGGTCTGAGGATCTCATCCCTATATCGGCGACCAGTCAGAGCTCCACCTCGAATGATGTAGAGGTCAGTGTGCCCGTCAATGGAGATGCCACCATACACCAACACTCCTCTACCGCCAAATCTGACACTTTCGCGCACGAAAGCAGGATTATTCCTACTGCCACGGTCCCTCCAGATGAAAATACGCCTATTATCCGGATGCACAGAAAAACGGGACTCGTCAGAAAACAGAATATTGCTCCATTCATTTCTCCTCCAGGTGAGATGCTCGGTTGCCCACTCCCTGCTGTCGCGACGATGCCTTGATGTTAAGCTATCGCATACCATCGGTCGGCGAGTATACAGACCTACAGCATGGAGCCGGTTTCGGACAATCTGAGTTGAAATCGTGGTGCCTGTAGCCGAGCGAATGTGTTGTTGGAGAAGAGTAGCGTTCATGTTTCGGTGTCTCCGAGCTGTTAACGCTAAATACTGATCTTCATTGTGCGTTGTTGCCCGTCTACGACCTTGCCCTGGTCTTCGGCCTGTACATCCACTCTCCAAAAAATGATTCCAGATCCTGGAAATGACACTTTGTGACACTCCAATGGCTTGTGCTTCTTCGGCTTGAGTTTGGCCCCCTTCTAACCTACCAACAATTCTCCAAGCTTCTGAATCTGTCAAATGACTTCGCTGAGACATCGTACTCTTCGAAACAAAGCAATCACTGAATGCCGATCATCCTTGTCTTCATTCTCTTTTATCCAGTTGAAAGTCAAATTTCATTCGCTGCCGCTAAAGCGACGTTTTTAACGTCGAACTAAAAATTTGCATACTTCACAGTTTGAAAACCAGAAAAATTTACATTTGTGATTCTCTTCTTCTCTTTTCGGCAAAAAAAATTCGTTTATATCTTTATTTTATATAAAACTTCAAATATCCTTTAATTGTTTTGAGCAGTGTATTTGCTTTCTATTATGCAGGAAGTAATTAGTAGCAAACCTCAGAACCGTATTTGAATTTTATAAAATGTTAAATGGTCTAATAGTATTCCAAACAGTGTCCCCACCCCCTGTACTATTGTGTAACAGAATACTTTTGTGTGACCATGTAAATTAATAATTATTCTTAGCACAACAGATTGTGCAAAATGTATTTTTAGTATATACTTCTTGTATACATATCGATTCTTATACAACATATACAACAATTATATATTTCAGATTTCAGACGATTCGATTGGGTAGTTTTTGCTCTTATATGCGGACAGATGAACATGAACGATGACTATTGGTGCTACTAGTTTATATAATTACGAACGGAGCTAAAAAGGAATCATTTGAATTATCCCTTAAAAAATACTGCATTCTTTAGCACACAAAATTTAAAATCTTTCTTTTTAATTCGTTAAAAAAATACTTTATCAATAAAGAATCTATCATCTAATTACTTCCGCTTTAAATTACTTCAAACTTTTTTGTCCCGTCTGATAACAAACACACATTGTTTAATCTTTATAATTTTTTATTTTTAAATTCATTTATTTTCTGACTTAATAAATAAATAAATAATAATAGGAAATAAATAATCATATGTTTGTAACGGTGTATATGTCTATGTATATTTAAGAATATGTAAATATCTTCACCAAAATTATCTCCTATCACCAAAATCTCTGTCAGTTGTCCCCACTTGCACTTCCCTTATATCATCTTCTACTGTCAAATGTCATAAAATTTTTAATTATTTTTTTCTGCACCATTTGCGAATTTATTGTAACGATATTTTATTAATAATCTATATTCCCTCCCCCAGCCTCCTACCCAAAGTCCCTTTTTTAGGTACGTTCGTAATTATGTAAATACGTAGCACCTATAACTGTCGTTCAATCCGTCCGTCCGCATATAACATTTTAAAATCTACCCAACGGAATCACTTGAGATTTAAAATATATAATTATTAGATAATTTTGTCGAGTCATTTCAAATTTTATGAAAATCGGACGCATAATTCAATTACAGTGACAATCAGAAGATTCCGATACATTACGGTCAATGGAGAGAAAAAAGTTTCTAGTGTGTTTTATTGTTCTTACACTCTTTCGAACATGATAAAATTGGTATGCATATATGAAGTATATACTGTAATACATATTCTGTACAATCTGTGGTGCAGAGAATGTTTGTTATTGATTTACAAGGCCACACAAAAGTATCCCATTACGTAATTATATATTGAGACATTGTTTGGTGCGCGTTTTATTCGTATAAAACTATTTAACGTTGTAAGAAATCGAAATACGTTGCTGAGGATTACTGAAAGTTGTTTCCTGTATAATATTAAGCAGATAGTATTTACAGGGATTGATAAAATATTTCGGTTACTATACTGTATCTGAAATACTGTATACTATTGCCCCAAGATCTGAATATTTTTAGGTGCGTTCGTAATTATGTACATACGTAGCACCTATTGTTGATCGATCCGTACATCTGTCGTCCGTCTGTCTGCCCGCATGTAACAGAGCAAAAACTATCCAACCAAATCGTTTGAGATTTAAAATATATAATTTTTGCATAATTTTATAAAAATCGGATGTATAGTTTAATTATAGAACAATCAAAAGTATTTCATCTCATTGCGATCAATAGTAAGGAATAGTTTAATTTCGTCAAGGGCAAAATCCGTTAGTATAATGAGAAATTATTAAATGACACCGGAATTCACAAAAGAATTTTTTAGATATTTTGAATTCCTTAATTTAAGCTTTTATTGTAAGTGTCAAATTTCACTAAAATATTATTGGTGCCGTTTGCAAGTTTGCAATGAAAATTAGGTTTCCCAGACCGCGCACAGTGTGCCTGAAAGGGTTAAAGTATATTTCAATGAAGTTATGCTCTTTCGAATGTAATAGAATTGACATGAATCTATGAAGTGGATACTAAAATATACATTCTGTACAATCTGTGACACAAATATTATTTATTACTAATTTACAGGGCTACTCAAAAGTATTCCACTGCATTAGGGTTTAAGGAGAAATATTGCTTGAGGCGTGTTTTAATTATATTAAATTATTTCATATTTTAAGAAATAAATATACGTTGCTGCGGTTTAATACAAGTTATTTTCTGTATAATAGAAAGCAGATAGTATTTACAGGAACACACAAAAGATATCGACGATTATATTGTATCCGAAGTACTGTATACTATAATAGCAAGATCTGAATATTTTTAAATTTCGTTGAACTACGAACGCACCTCATTTGCTACACTTAACGTGCAATTTCCAACTTGTTTCTCTAACTCTCAGTAAACATGGTTTTAAAACTTTTTTCTTTGCTTTATTCGTAGATATTTTGTTACAATAATAAGAGGATTATTTAAGTTAAATATTCCCCCGCATCCAAAAAATTTTGTTTCTCCCACATACAAAATTAAAAATTATATTTTAAGGATTTTTATATTGTACTGTTATTTTGTTGCAGCAATAAATAAATAATGATCTAACGCTCCCATTAAATTTTCAATCTTTATCTCCAGGAAACTGGATGGATTTCTAGACATGAGGGGGGGGGGGGAAACCTTGTGTTATTTGGTAATTCTTAGCCTTGTTTATATATTCTGTAAAGAGGGATGGGGACATTATTCTAAAATTTATAATTTACAGGGTTATTACAAAATAATCATTCAGTTTCGTAACTTGATTTATTCAAAAGTATTATATTTACAAATATGATTGATATATGAAATAACCACAAAATACCCAAGCTTGTACACCCGGTGGAGTGAAAACACTAGTTCGAGTGTGTACGCCAGATATTTGGCAGCACTAGTTCAAATTTGTAAACCAGTTTACGTGGCAGCACTAGTTCAGTATCTGTAAATAATTCATTTCAGTCTCCTTCGAAATGGAGTAAAGCAAGAAATTTTTTCTGCATCTTAGAAGATGAAAAATGTCCGTCTGTCGTACCAGTGCAACATCCTTTCAGGGCACATACGACCTCTAAAAGTGAAAATCAGGCAAGAAAAATCATCACCTTTTACATTTAATTTCTCAGAATGTATTTGCTCTATGACCATAATTTTTTTTACTGGCTATAAATTGAAGCTTTACAATTTAAAAGATATTTTTTATATTCTTATAAAGGAAAAAAAGTTTATTTTTTGTAAAGGTTTAAACAGTAAGTATTTTTTTAAAAAAACTGATACAACCACTTGCGCGCGTGATTTCAAACAAAATATCTAATGTAATACAAAAAATCAACTGTAATAACATATTACAATACTTTCTCTTTAATCTGAACCTAAATTGTTCAAATTTAAGTTAAAAAAATATTTTTTTTTAAAAAGTTAAAAAAATTATTTTTTAATAAAATCTGAAGTATGACCTGCATGAAAAATGGGGAGGGGGGGTGAGGGATGTAAAAATTTAGGTTCAATTTGAAGGATCTAATATGTTACACAATGTGTGAAAATTTCACAAAAAAATATTAAATAGTTTCAGAGATATCCTGCGCGTAAGGTGAAAAAAACACATTTTGAGATAAATGACTTTTAAGTTAAATTATTAAATAATTCACCATAGAATTTAAATTATATTCCAAAATACATAATAAGCTTATAGGCAGCAATTAGGTATGCCTAATGAAGCTTAGTTAACAATAATTTACTTAAAAAAAGACTATAATTAATTAAATTCATATTATATGGTAATCCGTAGTCATCATATCCGCAATACTAAAGTTTTGAATTTTAAGAAAATGACACAAACTTTTTATAATATAAAATTAATTAAAAAGGATACAGGATTAAAAACCCCCGGGCTCATAAACTAATCCTTCTTCTTCAATATTTTTTTGAGATAAATTAAGTTTTGCTCTTTTCTTAGCACGACGAACTTCAAGAGTGTTTTGGATTTTTTTCGATTAGCATGTTGTACTCGTTTCATGTCACTTTGAAATGCAGATATTACAGCACTTGCACCAGGATAAATGTTTAGTCTTTTCATCACATCCAATCTATCTTTGCGTCCATCATTGAAGAGTATAACAGCTTCATAAGTTGCTATTTCAGCAATTCTTCTTCCGCTTCCTGATGTCTTTGGACAAATGTTCCAAACAGTTGAGTTGAATGACTCATTTGGATTTTGAGTGTAAGATCCCAGCAACGTTTCAGAAGCTCAGGTGCAGACAATGCATTAAAAACTGGCTTTATAGCATCCATAACTGCACTCGGCAAAGATTGTTTATGGCGAAATGTACTTACTGTGCCTTTTGCTACAGCCTGCTGGTACGTACACCACGATTCAACTTCTATTGGGCAAAAACTGTGCAGTGGTTCTTGGTCTGTAGACCGGGTATGAAAATAAACTGCCCACACCGCATTTCTCATGTTTTGTAGAGAATCAGGGTACTGTCTGATTGCGTTTCCATAAAAAGTTGTCAATTTGTTTATGACAGCATCAGTCAAACGACCTTTTCCAGATAAACTCCTTTTTTCAGATAACTTACGACACTTGAATTCTTGCTTTAGTTTCCGTAATCTGGTGCCCATTCGTTTTTGCACATGTGTGATGCATTCAAGTTTTGTTACCGGAGTATCACCATACGGCTTGCTTTGTTGAATTGCCAGAAATGTCTTGGCATCTCCATCTCCAATGTATTGAAGATACCGAATTTCCCTTTCACATTCAGAACGATGGAAAATGTGCAGCATTCCATCTACTTCCATCTTCCCAGACGAACCGCTATGATTTTTTAAGCAATTATCAGAATGCCGTTCTTTCCATTCTTCATATGACGAGCCAGATCGTACCCCTTTCCAAGTGTCGCAACCTCTACAGGTTAACGAGAGTACTTCAACATCTACAACTTTTCCTGTTTGAGCTCATATAACTGAACATATACCTATTTGAGAAGTGTGACCCCTTGTTTTCCAACTTCCGTCCCCGCTCACTGCAATATCTCTTGAATGGGTTTCATCAGCTTCTTCCTTTGCTGCTTTCTTCATACTTTGTGTTGCAACATATTTTGATGCTTCATTTATATGATGACAAATTTTGTCATATGGATTTTGTGTCACCGGTGGATAAAAGTCCATTAGGCCGCAAAAGGTTCCCATGGGTTCTAAACCTTGACCAATCGATCGCATAGCATACACCATACGACGATTAAGTTCTGGGATGTTTTGTTTCTCGCCGATCAATTTTGAGTTTTTGAAATGAAGCTGTTTTTTGCAACTAATATATGTAACAAATACTTTTCCATAAAGTCCAGAACATCTCTTATCAGATACTTTCACCTGACCATTACATAGTTTGCAGTGCAGATTTTCTTCAAGAAAAGAAAACAGGAGTTGTTTATCAATAATTTAGTAACCATATTCATTAATTACATTACATTCTGAGTCAGAAATAGTGTTAGATAGTGTTGAGAGTAGTGTTTAGTTTCTTGCTAGAAGCACTTTCAACATTACTACCCTGATTAGGACATGAGTTGTTATTACTTGTAGAAGTATTCAGGTCAAAAGAGCTGCTTAAACTTGAATCACTTTCAAGTGACTTTTTGTTTGCACTAACAAACTAGTTACCCAGAAAACTACGTGTTTTAGACCGTTTACCAGATTCTTTCTTTTTAGAATCCATGACAGCTTTTTTTATAAAGCACTGATACTTTAGTAAACAATATTTTCACACAAATTATTTCACTCGCTAAAGACGTATTTCTTAAAACTAACACCACACAATCAAAACACAGTTCTTGAAGTACCGATATAATAAATAAATATCAAATTTATATTAATTTAAAGATAAAATCCTATTATAAAGATCTTCTAGTAATCAAAATAAACAAACTATCACAATTTGAGCAAAACTTGTATCAAAATTGGAAGAACAGCTTACAACGTGCAAACGATGTAAACAAAATTCCAACGAAATAAAGTTGAGTTGAGAAACATTCCTCCTACTTCTCTTGTAGTTTAAAAATAAATAATAAGCTGAACAGTAGTGTTTATATCTATGCAACTTGCTGAAAATAGCAAAGCATCGCAAAGATCGTTTATCGCGCGGCCATTTAAATGCTTTGTTTACTCTAAACAGATGTTGCCACTCAGGAAGTTTTAGGAGTGACTTTTATGTTTTGTATCATATCTCTGGAAATAATTGGAATATTTTCATGATTTTTTTTAAATGCGCAGAAATGTTCGGACTTTCACATATATTTTTTGTGAAAAATCGATTTTTTAAGCTTAAGGGGCGTTTGTCCCCTTCAGAAGGCGGTACAAAAATAACCGCCTTGTATTAAGTGGATTGAATTGAACTACCTACTGCCTGGACTTGTGACCCAGGGGCACACATAAAACATTCGTAGAGTGAGCATGAAACTTGGATATTATGCAGTTATTTTCATATATCAATCCGGTTTGTAAATATATATATATATATTTATATATATACTGGGTTTAAACAATTTAGTAAAATTTGCAAGAAAATGTCTAAAACATCAATAGTGTGATTCAGAACTATGCAAAAATTTCATTCTCTAATTCACAACTTTTAAGATTTTTTATATGAAACATAGCAATCTTGACACCTGAAATTCTCTTTTATCAGTATAGATAAATGGAAATGAGTTAGCCTAGGTCATATGATGGAGATTGATTTTGTAAAGGAATTGTGTTAGAAAATTATTTTAAAAATCGTGAAAAATCAGTTAAAATAGTTTTCAAATAACTTAGTGTATTGTTTGTTTTCATTTATGGTTAGAAATTATTAAATTTGAGAAAAAGGAGAAATGAATTGTTGGCACTGTCTATATGTGTCAGCTTTACTCACAGACATGCTTTAAACACAGCATTATCTTATAGTATAATGCGAGCAAAAATTGTGTGTGTGTGTGTGTCTGTGTGTGTAAATTTTATCTCAAAAACGGCTCTAACGATTTTCACAAAAATTTAGATTTTACCATTTTCGGGCACGAGAGGACCATTGGGGTAGGTCACATGTTAGAGAAAATTCGATTATTGGGTCATAATGGGTCAGGATCAAGCTATTTATATCTAGAGAACGGCCGGATCTATTTTAAAGAAATTTTGTATCCAATCGTTTTTTGGCACGAGAAAACTATTGGGCTGAGTCATATGTTCGAAAAATTTCGATTAGTGGGTCATTTTTGGGTCAAGCCATTTTTATCTAAAAAACGGCTTTAACGATTTTGACCAAATTTTATCTTGTATCGTTTTGGATTACAAGAAGACGATTGGGCTAGGTAACATGTTCGAGAAAATTCGGTTAGTGGGTCATTTCGGGGGTCATTGTGGGTCATGCTGTTTTTATCTATAGATTTTCTCACGCAGTTTTGACTGAAATTTGCATTCTATGGTTTTTGGGCACGAGAAAAACATTGGAATAGGTTACATGTTCGAGAAAAAATTTTCATGGGTCATATTGGGTCATTAAGGGTCTGGGTCAAGCTATTTATATTTAAAGAACGGCGTGATCGATTATAACGAAATTTTGTATGTAACAGTTTTTTTTGACATGAGAAAATTAATGGGCTAAATCACATGTTTGAGAGATTTCGACTATAAGGGTCATTTGTGGGTCATGATGGGTCATAATGGATCATGTCAAGCTAAATCTAAAGAACAGGTGGATCAATTTTAACGAAATTTTGTATGTAGCAATTTTTTGGCACAAGAAAATCATTGGGCTAGATCACACGTTCCAGAAATTTCGATTAATGGGTCATAAAGGGTCTGGGTCAAGCTATTTATATTTAAAGAATGGCTGGATCGATTTTAACGAAATTTTGTATGTAACTGTAATATTTTTTAAACACGAGAAAACTATCGGCTAACATGGACTAAATTACATGTTCGACAAAAAATTTTAATGGGCCATATTGGGTCACTAAGGGTCTAGGTCAAGCTATTTATATTTAAAGAATGGCGTGATCGATTTTAACGAAATTTTGTATGCAACAGTTTTTTGACATGAGAAAACTAATAGGCTCACATGTTTGTGAGATTTCGACTATAAGGGTCATTTGTGAGTCATGATGGGTCATAATGGATCATGTCAAGCTATATCTAAAGAACAGGTGGATCGATTTTAACAAAATTTTGTATATAAAATTTTTTTGGCACGAGAAAATCATTGGGCTAGGTAACACGTTCGAGAAATTTCGATTAATGGGTCATAAAGGGTCTGGGTCAAGCTATTTGTATTTAAAGAAAGGCTGGATCGATTTTAACGAAATTTAGTATGTAATAATTTTTTGACACGAGAAAACTAATGGACTAAGTCACATATTCGAGAAATTTCGATTATAAGGGTAATTTGTGGTCATGATGGGTCATGCTAATTTTATGTAGAAAATGGCTCGTACCATTTTGACTATACTTTGTATTATATCATTTTCGGGAAAGAGAAAACCATTGGGCTATGACACATGATTGCGAAAATTCAATTAGTGGGTCATTTTGGGTCATAATGGGTTAGGGTCATTCTAATTATATATAATAACGACTCAATCAATTTTACCTAAATTTTGTAACGAAACGTTTTATGTCACGAGAAGACTATTTGGCTGAGTCGCACGTTAAAAAAAATTATATTAGTGGGTCATTACGCTTTATTGCTGAATGCTGTCAAGCTAATTTTACCTAAGAAATGGCATAAACGATTTTGATTCAATTTTACATTCTATTGTTTTTAATTACCTGTAGACCACTGAGCTAAGTCACATGTTTGATCAAACTTGATTCGTGGGTCATTTGGGGTAATATGGGTTAGAGTAACGAGAATATGGCAACAGTCAATAAGTTGGCGATGTTTGACAAAATATTGGCGACATTTGCCGAAAAATCGACTATTAAGATTACGAAAGTTAAAACACGTATTTGTCGCCAAATTAAAAAATGTGGCTATATCTGGCAAAAAAATATTGTCTTTTAGATTGTGAAGAAATTTTTTATACATTCTTAATAGGATTCGAGATGCATGGTTAAACCAACCAGAGTCGAGCTAAAAAACTGATTTGGATCGATATCCTTTCGTTGTAAATTTTAAAATAAAGTTAAATTTATGAACATGTGCATACATGTTTTTTTTATTGATTCTTTTTGAAAATAGTATACTATTATAAATAACATGTTTTACAGTTATAATACAGAGTGAATGATATAGTGATAATACTATATCCAGTTGAACGCAAGGTTAATTTTGACCGAGCTTAGCTCGGTCACTCCTGCTAGTGTTTTTAATTTGCAAAAAAATATCTATAATTTATTGCACAAATTTAAAAGAACTTCAGTAATTTTGCACTAAGTAAAATTTTTATTTGAAGCTAATTTCTAAGTATATGCATTAGTTATTTCTTAGGATTGAGATTTTGGTCAAGAACTGTAAATTTTATTTAAAGGTCAAAACATCACTTTCCTGTTTATATATATATATATATATATATATATATATATATATATATATATATATAAGAATGCTGTTTTAAATGAAATATGGAGTGGGGAGTAAAACTACTCTCTACATACCGTATTTACTCGTGTATAACGCGTACTTTTTTTTCAAAAAAATAGGGCAAAACTCCTAGGTTCGCGTTAAACATGGAATAATTTTTTATTGCTGGATGTAATTGCACGATTCACGTATGAATAAAAAAAATTATTCAAACAAGACATTAAAACTCGGGAAATCTTACTTAATTGAAGTATTACTGTATCTTTATTTCCCTTCCTTGCCCTATTTTATACAACGATGCTATGTAATAATAGGATTTAAAAGCTAATTAGTAATTCTCATTGCCGTCACTTACTTCCCCCTCCCCGTCCTTCCCCACTGTCATTCACTCCCTACTCAAAATCTAAAAATGTATTTTTGACTTGTTTTCTGATCTGATGTAATGTTTCTTTCTACTTTCTTTACTGAAATTCATTTGGTCATCATCCACATGAATTTCAAATTTACGATGTGCGTTATATACGAGAATTTACAAAATCGCCTCTTTTAAGTACGGAGGTGTAAAGTACGGGGTGCGCGGTATACAGGAGTAAATACGATATGTGCTTTTATTTCTATTTCTGTGCAAAAATCCATTTTTAAAGAAATTACTAAACTTACAAGTATTTTTTTTTTTAATTATTTTCTGGATCTAAATTAAGAGCTAATAAAAAAAGATACATATTTAAATCAAAGAATTTTTTAAAAATATGTATTTATTACAAACATTTGTAGATAAACAACCAATAACGCAATTATATTATAAATAACTATAAAGTGTTACAGAATTTAGAAGAGCAAAGTCATGGTAATCGGTAATTAATATATATATACATATTACAAATTTAAAATTTTTTCGCCAAAACTAACCTTTATACTATCTTAATTTTCTTATAATAATATTTCGTACTTACTTCAAATTATTAAATTAAAATCTTGTTTCTAAATCTAATCTGTTAATCCTTATGCAGACGATATAAATTCTTAATTTGCCTTAAAAAACATTAATCCAGTATGCGTAAATTTAAAAAGATGGCTCTAAATTAAAAATATTCTTAATTAAAACTTTATTTCTTAATATTCCAAATAAAACTGATTTCTTCTATGTTTTTATCAACCCTTTTTAAGAAAGTCTTATTAAATTTATTCCAAACCCATACCTTTTAAAAAATATCATTATTTTATTTTATCTATTTATTTATTTTTCCGCCGTCAACAATAATTTGCATATTAATAAATTCATTTCTTTTCTTTTTCTCTTAAAATTAATCATGTATAAAAATCGTCTGCCTAAGATATTTAAAATTCTGAGTCAATTATAAATTGGTTAAATAATATTTTTTTTAAAATAAAGTTATCGTCTGTTTAAAATAATCTCGTAGCTGGACAAGAATTCTGTTTACATAAAATAATGATGGTTAGAGATTACAGAATGTTCCAGAATTTTCTTTTTAGTTTAAAAGGGGGAAGTCTCGAGATGAAAAGAAGATTCTTCTGAAGATTTCTTGGGTTGCTTCTTCGATGAGGACAGCTCGCTGAAATAATGATGGAATTTTTGCAAAAAGGAGCTTTTCCTTCCTCATTATCACGAATTTAATAAATGAATTTACAGCAGCCCATGACTAATTATTGGATCTTCTACATTTATTTATTATTTTTGTTTTTTCCCTCGCTTGCCATGACTGTGTGTTTCTTTTTAACCAGTGGAAATAATTCGAGTTCTCCTGAAATCGTCACAACCAATCGAAAAGTCGCACAGGATAGGTAATGCCTGTGCTAGTGCCTGTTTCGGATTTTGAAATGAATCTACTGAAGAAGTAAAATGCTATGTAAATGAATCTAATGAATCTACTGAAACGAAGTGATGACAAAAATAATAAATAAATGTAGAAGATCCAATAATTAGTCATGGGCTGCTGTAAATTCATTTATTAAATTCGTGATAATGAGGAAGGAAAAGCTCCTTTTTGCAAAAATTCCATCATTATTTCAGCGAGTTGTCCTCATCGAAGAAGCAACCCAAGAAATCTTCAGAAGAATCTTCTTTTCATCTCGAGACTTCCCCCTTTTAAACTAAAAAGAAAGTTCTGGAACATTCTGTAATCTCTAACCATCATTATTTTATGTAAACAGAATTCTTGTCCAGCTACGAGATTATTTTAAACAGACGATAACTTTATTTTAAAAAAAAATATTATTTAACCAATTTATAATTGACTCAGAATTTTAAATATCTTAGGCAGACGATTTTTATACATGATTAATTTTAAGAGAAAAAGAAAAGAAATGAATTTATTAATATGCAAATTATCGTTGACGGCGGAAAAATAAATAAATAGATAAAATAAAATAATGATATTTTTTAAAAGGTATGGGTTTGGAATAAATTTAATAAGACTTTCTTAAAAAGGGTTGATAAAAACATAGAAGAAATCAGTTTTATTTGGAATATTAAGAAATAAAGTTTTAATTAAGAATATTTTTAATTTAGAGCCATCTTTTTAAATTTACGCATACTGGATTAATGTTTTTTAAGGCAAATTAAGAATTTATATCGTCTGCATAAGGATTAACAGATTAGATTTAGAAACAAGTTTTTAATTTAATAATTTGAAGTAAGTACGAAATATTATTATAAGAAAATTAAGATAGTATAAAGGTTAGTTTTGGCGAAAAAATTTTAAATTTGTAATATACATATATATATATATATATTTACGTTGAGAATAATACTTAGAGCAGTTAAAAAATATATGGAATATACTAAGCAAAATATTTCTTTGATATTTTTATTTACAAAACTAGTTTAGTTTAAGCATAATTATAAACATTAAAATATTTGTATACTAAATACAGAAGCACTTATTGCAAATTTAGATCTTTACATTGAGAATTTAATAATAATAAACTCATGGAAATTATATTAAAGGGTGCCTCTATATTGAATGTAAAAAAAAGTTGATATTTATAAAATTTTGCAGCATAAAATATGAAAAGCATACAGAAAATGTTGCAGAATATTTTGCTTAATATTTTTGAGATATTTCTTATTCTTTCAAAATTCTCTAATTGGTATCAGCTTACCTCTTTAAAAATTAAAATTCTAGTGTAAATGATGCGAAAAGTGGCTGTAACATTAGTATAGTTTCTTAGAAGTGTTACAGATGTTTTCCTATAAATGTTCTAAATTGAAAATGAATATACGAAAGTTTTTGTAATGCTATTAAAGGTTTCTTCGTAAACATGCTAAAAAAGACCTGTAACGGATGCAAACAATTTCTTAGGCTACAAAAGAAATATCTGTTATAGTACTAACCATTTCTTTGTAAACATACTAAAGCACCTTTAACGGCTACTAACAATTTCCCAGTTAGGATACAAGAAAAGTATTTGTAAAACTACTAATTATTTCTTAATATTCATACTTAAAAGGATCTGTGACGGAGGGAGGAGGGGTGATCCGAGCGGAGGGAACGGTGCGCCCCGGGTGTCATCCTCTAAGGGATAACACCCAACCTCTTTTTGCAAATCTATGTATGTATAATCTTATAAGATTTTTGAAAAGAATTCTTAAATAAAATGAAACTTCTAGCGAACGTCGTAACAGTTAATTTTCTTTTCTTTCAGAATGGGAAAATTTTCTAAATAAGATACGCACAAGAGAACAAAAACCAACCTATCCAACGAGTGGGTAGCGAAAGCAAACTTTAAAAGATTCATCTTCTACATATAGACATCGGATCGACTTATGCGAATTATGGGTTGAGTGATGAGTCGCTCCTGTCGTCCTTTTATGCAGGAGGACAAAAAGTAAATAAGGAATGGTATGGTCATTTGTTGTAATAACAGACAATTGTGACTGAAAAAATATGACGGATAGGGTGGGGTGGGGTGACACCATTTACATCCGCCCAGAGTGTCATCTATTCTTGCTACGCCACTGCTACTAATCATTTCTTAGTGACGATACAAGAGAAGTATATGTAATACTACTAATCGTTTCTTAGTGACGATACAAGAGAAGTATCTGTAATACTACTAATCGTTTCTTAGTATTCATACGAAAAAAAGCCACCTGTAATGGCTACTAAATATTTTTTAGTATGTTCACTAAGAAAGTCTGTATGCTATTTACTAAGTTTAATGCAGTAGTGTTACTTAAGAAGCTGTATTGGTATTTCACACGTTTATGGAATCCCGGTTGCCTAGAGATTTTCTAGTAGTAATACAGATTTTTTTACAGTGTATATCAATTTCTTTATACATGAAACCGTTTACCATAATTCAAATATGTCGAAAACGATTCCCCCCTTTATTATTTAATAGAGTTCTTTTGTCTGGCCCTGTAAATGAATAATAACTATACGTTCCACTGCATATTTTACATACAGAATACATATTTTAGCGAACTATGCAATTGCTTATAAATTTGAATATGATTGATCAGGTGTAACAACTATAAAATTCCTTTGAAACGATTTTCCTCCATAGGTCATAATGTAATGGAAAACTTTCAACTGTTTTAACAGAAATGTATTTACAGAAGTAAAGTAATCATGATAGAAGCTTCATTTTCAATAGGGTTCAGGCTAGAGTAAATGTAAATAACGTCTAAAAATTTCATGGTAATCCGAATGTATTTATGAGAGCTAGAGCGCGAAAAGACGGCCAGGTAAACTGAAAGCATAAGCACTTTTCAACTTTGTTGTAAAGTGTTAAAAATAGGTTTTTCAATATTTTTTTCTAAATCTCGATTAAATGCTCCTGTCCTAAATTAAACTTTTTATGCTTTTGAAAAAAAGAAGACTTACCATCGATACTATACGAAATGTAAACATAAAATAAATACTTTGCTTGGAAGTTGGGAGAAATTTAAAGCCAAATATTTAGTTGATAGATTTATTATTGTTAAAATAATATTTAACGAATTAAAAAGAAAGATTTTAAATTTTGTGGGCTAAAGAATGGATGATTTTTAAGGGGATAATTCAAACGATTCCTTATTTTACAGGCTTTGAGTGAAAAGACGAAGATTATCTCTGTATTAGCCTTTTTTCCTTCTACATTAAAGTTAAAAATAGGGGGGTTTTATTAATTTTTCTAAGTCTCGATTAAATATTCCTCTTCAAAATTAATTTTTTTTAATTGCTTTTGAAAAAGAGAATTCTTACAATCGACACTATACGAAATGTAAACAAATAACAAATACTTTGCACTCCCTGTTCTACAGAAAGCATGTTTCAGGAAACCTCGGAAATTCGTACTCGTTTTATTTAATAACATTTCTTCAAATAATGCAAAGTAAAACCACAAACAATTTTCCACATACACCATATTATAACATGAAATTATTTTGGGCATCGGCACTTCTTGGTTATCCCGTCGACCAAGTTCGCCAAATAATACAAATCGGCAAACTGTTTCCGAAATTATATAAATTGATACAATTTTAAGTTAAATAACGGACGAACAAATAAAATAAAAAAAACATAATCAAAAACACAAATAAAAAATTTAATTTAAAATCCCTTAATCATATAACAAACACATTAATCGTACTTAATGTCAAGTGAATGTGACATTTACAATCATCCATTATTGGCAATGTAATCTTATAGTTTGGCGATAGTTTTTTGGTCGACGGGCAAACAAGTAGTACCTGAGCGTCTTTCTGAAGAAACTACATATGATACAGTCACCAGGGTAACTTTGGACAAAAAAAGAGAAAAAAAGATTTTATCTGTTCCATCACTTGACTTAACGACAAAGATTTTGGTCTGAAAAATATAGACTAGTGTGTGTTTGGCAGCTCATTGGAAAGAATTCATGATAGTTCCACCACGGCAGAATGGATCAAAGATTCGTAAAAGTGGGGCAAAGTTACTCTGATTGACTATAACATAATTCATTTTCAATAGGAAATGTGGCATAGTAAACCTCAGTATCTCACATCCACTACACGGCAATCTGAGTAATTCGAAAGAGTTACGTAATAGTCAGATGGACATGAGCTATATACCGAAGTCATAAACATTTTTCAGTACAGTGGAAATTTAAAGACAGAATTGGCTGGGGTAAGCAAATATTTCATTCTTTTTTCACAATATTTATTGACATTTAAAACTCACACCAGCCAGTTATTCTCATATGAATAAACAATCAGAAAAGGCGATTTTGAAATTAAGGAACTTAAAAGATTACAATAGGTATCAGAAATGACATGATAATTAAATTAGAATACTTTCACTCAATTGGAAATAATCAATTCGTATGATAAATTTACCAATCAGTTTGTGTTAAAATATTATATCTAGGTACCCATCCGTTATACGGAATTCCATATCAGCGGTTTAGTCTGTCGAGCTGTCTAAATGACAGACCAGATGTTATGAAAAATAAGATTATGTGAGGGAAAAAACCCAGCCGGCTATCGCCCAGTTAGCTAACAGGTAAAGCTGTGGCCTTGTAAGCCAAGTATCTGGGTTCCATTCCTGGCCTGAGCAATTTTTCGCTCAGTTGGAAATAATCAGTTCAAAGAATTCTTTCTTTTAATATAAGCCTGATGAGAAAAGCATAATTTTAAAACACTTTTACCAACCTTAACTTATATTTCAAATATCGTCAGACTATTCCTACATTTCAAAATAACAACCAGTGTATCAAACACATTAACTAATAATTTTTTACATATTATGGATAAGTCAGGGGAACATACACTTTTCAAAATTAACATTTTCAGCTTAAATATTGATTAGAAAATCAATTTTAACATGAAAGAACATTACTGTGAGAAACCAGGTTCAACAACAGTTTTTTTTATTTTAATGCTACCAATCACTACAAAATTTTACAGGCTTATTAAAGTAAAAAAATAGAGATTTGTAATATTTTCATATAATGGAAAGCATCTTAAAAATAAAATGGTTTTTGCCAGGGCTCATGGTTATAGCTTCTGATCTGCAAAATTAATAGTTTAAATAGTCTAATTTTTGTTGTTCGCTGCTCTTTTTTTGTGTACTGTAGTAAACGGAAGAAAATTTTCTTTACTTCTGGAATATGCTACGATTAGTTAACTGCAATCAACTAATTTTAGGAACAAAATAAAATACAGATAGCTTTTTTGGAATTTATTTTATAAGTTTATCTTTCATAACAAAATTCTCGTTAGTATGACATTAATATATATACCCTTAAACATATCTTTTGAAAAAAAATTAACACATATCTCTCACACAAAATTTTTTCTTCAGTATGAATTAAAGCATACTTCTGAGAAAATTTCTACTTGCATATCAACACACACAAAAGGTTTCTCACCATTATGAATTGACAGATGCTGGCTTAAATTATACATTCAAGAGAATTTATCGTTTCATATCTCGCATACAAGTTTTTTCACCAGAGTGATTTAACGTATGCGTGTTTAAATTACTCTTTTGAGAAAATTTCTTGCTGCATATCTCACACACAAATGGTTTCTCACCAGTATGAGTTAACAGATGTGTTTTTAAAGAACTTTTTCGACAAAATTTCTTGTTGCATACACCACATTCAAAAGGTTTCACACCAGTATGAACTAACAAATGTCTGCTTAAATCTCCCTTTTGAGAGAATTTCTTGTGACATATATCACACGCAAACGGTTTCTCACCACTATGAGTTAACAGATGGCTGCTTAAATGGGCTTTTTGACAGAATTTCTTGTTGCATATCTCGCATACAAAAGATTTCTCCCCAGTATGACTTAATAGATGTCTGCTTAAACTGTCCTTTTGAGAGAATTTCTTGTTACATACCTCACATTCAAAAAGTTTTTCACCAGTATGAGTTAACAAATGTCTGCTTAAAGGGCCTTTTAGAGAGAATTTCTTGTTGCAGATATTACACACAAACGGTTTCTCACCACTATGGGTTAACAGATGGCTGCTTAAATTGCCCTTTTGAGAGAATGTCTTGTTGCACACCTCACATTCAAAAGGTTTTTCACCAGTATGAGTTAACAGATGGCTGCTTAAACTGCCCCTTTGAGAGAATTTTTTGTTGCATACCTCACATTCAAAAGGTTTTTCACCAGTATGAGTTAACAGATGGCTGCTTAAACTGCCCCTTTGAGAGAATTTTTTGTTGCATACCTCACATGCAAAAGGTTTATCATCACTATGAGTTAACAGATGGGTGCTTAAACGGCCCATTTGAGCGAATTTCTTGTTGCATATCTCACACTCAAAAGGTTTCTCACCAGTATGGGTTAACAGATGGCTTCTTAAAAGGCTCTTGCGGGAGAATTCTTTGTTGCATACCTCACACAAAAAAGACTGTTTTGTCAGAAATTCTTGCATAACTAACAAATAAAATGTTTTCCGGCCTGTGAGTTAGAAACTGCTTTTTAAAAAAAGTTCTAATAAGAAATATTTTTCTGCATTTGTTTTAGACATTGAAGATATTTTGAGTGATGTCACGTGTTAGATTAATGGTGTTGTGCATCTGCAATAAAATAAAATTAATATCAGTTTTTACATTTCATCATAAAAAAATAAACTTATCACGAAAATTTAAAATCAATATGGAAAATAAATTGTAATAAAATTACTACCATAGTACTAAAAACTGCAGTAGAATCTCAATTATCTAGAGTAAGCGGAATCAAAGATGTGTCAGATGCCTTTCTTAATAGTATAAATATTAAATTGTAAATAAAATATATAGCAACATTTTAAAAATAAATAACTTATTATAAATACAATATAATGAAAACTTAAGGAGAAATTTTTATAATTTAATATCATCTAAAGAAACGGATACATTTAGCAAAGAATAAAGAGAAAATAATTTTTTTTGTTACTCTGGTATTTTAATATGTAAATGTGTTTAGTAAGGAATTTTTTTTTATCGAATGTGAATGCTTAATGCTGAAATTTGCCGTATCATTTAATATAACTTACAAATTAAATGATGTAATCAATGGCATAGCCTATTGGTTGCCATGTACACCCCCCTGTAGTATCTGGGTTTCTGAAACGTGGAATCAACAACAGTCAAAACTACTAAATCGAAATGACAAAGAACTGGTGAAAAGTTTCATTTTAGACAAGTAATTTTCATAAATGGGTATAATTCAAAGTTTTGTCTTTTGCCAAGGCACTGACCTTTTCAATTTTAGGCAAATTTTCAACATAAACATGTTTCGTTTTGACTGTATCCTCTAAAACTATTATACATATTCTCTCTGCAGTGCTCTTGTGAAAAATATAAATATATAATAATTAATTCTGTGAAGGTGACCTATCTTAACAGGTAAAGAAAATCAGGATTACACAAAAACAATATTACATATTTATAGTTCTTAAAACTTGAAACATATCTACAATAAAACATTTTGCCATCATGTATTCTTCTTGGCAGGTTTTCGGAGTATATAAAATAAACCCATAAATGGACACATTTGACGGTCATGAAGAATAAGTATACAAATATACCTGCTAAGATGGAAATATGTTCTTGATTGGACCAACAGGCGCTGACAATTAAGGAAAAAAGACCAGACTATACAAATGCAATGACATCATACTGATCGAGTTTCGAGACCAATATGGGTCATTCCATGTCAGATCACCCAGACCATGGCACCCACCATCACCAATTTTTATAAAATTCAGTGAATTTGTAGAATTTCTAATGCTGATTCCAAAAACATCAATTATATTGAAATTGATCAAACGGTTTGTGAGTTATGAGCTTTTAAATAGCTCTCAAGATGGCCGATTTGCCGCCATTTTGAATAGCACATGTGACAACAAAAAGTCCATAACTTCTTTCAGGTTTAAGCTACAGCTTTTAAATTTTTTTTGTTTTGTTCCGAATAAAGTAAACGTTCATTTAAACAGATTTTTGTGAACCTCATTTTATAAAAATGCTGTCAAAAATGACTTTTTGTCATTTTTTATGTAAAAAAAGGGGCAACTTCAATGGCTGATTTCCCCCAATGTACCCCCTTCAATTTTCATCTAATTGCATAAATAAGCAACTCAAAGTGTGTTTTGATGACTAATAAAAAAAACTTAATGGGCAGTTCATAGGTTTTTATTTAAAAAAATAAATTCAATTTTACTGACTTTCCCCAATAACAGAAAACGCAAGATAATGAGTTGAAATTTCTTTTATTACCAGAAATATTTATATATATTTACATCCAAAAGTTTGATAAGGTTTTATGTTACTTAAATATGTATGTTTAATGTGGCAAAAAAAGGGGAATCCCTTATAAAAAAGGGAATTAGTAGGAATGCCAATAATGGATTTTTGCAAGACATAGAAGTACTTTCCTGACAAATTGAAATCTATAGCAGAGTTTCAATAAATTATAAGTATAAAAGAAATGATAGAAAAAACTCTACAAATAGGTACATTATATAACAAAATCATACTTGTATATAATAAAAAATGTGATAAAATTAAAACTCTTAAATAAAAAATACAGTAAGTAAAAGTTACACTAGTCTATATATCAGATGATTAAGAACCAATGCACCCCTTTAATGTATTTTTCTATGCTAATTGCACAACTGTTCTTAGTTTTCTTCTATCACGTATAGTTTGTTTGCGATCAACCAGAGGTGATTTCTAAGATTCATTGCCGAGAACAAGCATCATGTAATAGTCACAGATAATGTAAATGCATACTTTTGGATGCTTGCGAACTTATCTAACGACTTTTAGAATACAATCTGATTGTATTCAGCATGAGATAGACAAATGGTTTAGCAGTGACTCCAAATGTACATTAATATTATTAGCACAAAAAGCTGTGTATAAAAAATACCTTGCTTTCTGTGAAAACGCGACAGTTCGGCAAAACAAAATCATTGGATTTTCTGATTCGTTTTTAAATCCATTTTTGCTCACAAACACATTCAAGTGGCAGGTTCTATATATATATATATAAGGCATACTATATTTAAAAAATGCTGTCAAAGTGGGCATTTTGAATTGAATTTAAGTACTGGAAACAGAAAAGATGGTAAGGCATACTGAGAAAATAATTGTTGTAAATCAAGATCTAATTCATTGAACAAAAAATAAAAACACAGGTTGCAAGGCTGCCACAGGTGACTATTTTTTAATTCTAACTGGCACCAACCACTTTCTTAAAAATGAAATCCATAATAGATGCTTTGATAACATTTGCAAGTAAAATATACTTCAAATTTTATATTAGAAAAATACTGGTGCACACAGAATATAAAAATAGTTGCCTGTAGCAGCCCTGAGGTCGCTTATAAATCTCTGAAAAAAAAATCACATCAACAAGTATCATGTTTTCACTTTTAAAAATGAATCTGAAAATATGTTGAAAAATTTTGAGTTGTTGAGGGTACAAAAATATTTTTTTATATATACTGCCTTAACATAATTGTGATAAAACCAGTTCTTACAGAAAAATTAAATTAAAAAAAGAACCAGATAAAATTGTTGAACTAGGTTTATATCTAAATTTGATTTAGTTTTTGGTTTTTATTACTGAAACAAGTACAGCAAACTATCTCAAATTCAAAACCCTAAAATCCACAACTCTAAAAAATCTGCATATAATTTACGGATGTAAATAATGAAACATTCAGTTCAGATATAGGGACGACAAAATTTGACTTTTATAATTTTATATCAATTCCATTTTATTTTAATTTGTAAATTTTGTTAATAGTACTGAATTCATGTTTTTTTTTCCTCAAGAAGGAAAAGAAATATATTCTGAAAGAATTCAGATTTTTCTTATATATCATTGGTAATCACAATCTTCTTATCAAACATATTTATGTATTAATCAAGCTTTTTTGGTTATTAAATCTAAATCTCGCTAAACCTGAAAAAAAACTTCTTTATTTTATGATTTTGTTGAGAATTAGTAATGTATCTTTATGAGGAACATTAGTAACTACATTGAATAATTTAGGAAAGATATATTTCATGTTTATAATGAATATTTAATCATATATTATTGATTATTAACTTGATCCTTACTTTTAATATTTTAATCACTTTGAAAATTATCTACATTTTTATTATTTTAATTTATTACTTATTTTAATATTTATTATATTGTAAAGCATTAATTTTAGTTTTGATTGCATTATTATTTGCATTCAAATTCCTGTTTAAAAAAAGATAAACAAAGTAATGACCGGAAATCGGCAAAATTCTAAAATCCACAAAACTTCTGGTTCCAAGCTGTGCGGATTTGAGGGAGTCTACTGTATTTAACTTCAAAATTTACATCTGCCTTTTGGCAGGGATTTTTAAAAATATTAATTACCTTTACTTTAAATTATTATTGATGTAGATATATTTTTAATAGCATCTGTTTATTATGCATGTGATATGTTATTTTTATTAATTTAAAGTACCGTAATTTTTATTTAAGAGTTGCAATTTTATTGTATTTTGTATAACAAAAGTATGATTTTGTCATAAAATTCAACTATTTGTAGAACTTTTGCCATCATTTCCTTTTTATTCATAATTTACTGAGACTGCAATAGATTTCAATTTGTCCGATTCAAAGAATCCATTATTGGTATTCCTATTTATTCCTATGGGATTCCCATTTGTTAGGCACATTAAATATATATATTTATGTAACATTAAACCTTATCAAACTTTTAGATATAATTATGTATGATATTTCTGGTAATAAAAGAAATATCAATATTATCTTGTGTTTTCTGTTATTGTGAAAAGTCAGTAAATTTGAATTTATTTTTTTAAATAAAAACCTGTGAACCGCCCATTAAGTTTTTTTTATTAGTCATCAAAACACACTTTGAGTTGCTTATTTAAGCAATTAGATGAAAATTGAAGGGGGTACATTGGGGAAAATCAGCCATTGAAGTTTCCCCTTTTTTTACTTAAAAAAATGAAAAAAAAGTCATTTTTGACAGCATTTCTATAAAATGAGGTTCACAAAAATCTGTTTAAATGAAAGTTTACTATTCTGAACTATTCTGAACTATTCTGAACAAAACAAAAAAAAAATTAAAAGCTCTAGCTTAAACCTGAAAGAAGTTATGGACTTTTTTGTTGTCACATGTACTATCCAAAATGGCGGCAAATCAGCCATTTTGGGAGCTATTTAAAAACTCATAACTCATAAACTGTTTGATCAATTTCAATATAATTGATATTTTTGGAATCAGCATTAGAAATTCTACAAATCCACTGAATTCTATCAAAATTGGTGATGGTGGGTGTCATTTTTGGAAAAATCTGGGTGATTTGACATTGAATGACCCATATATATATATATTTTTAATAATTGTATATCAAATAGTTGACTTCCTCTAATGTGCAAACTAAAATCTGCAATTCTCTAATAATTTACAGATGTAAACAATGAAGATTTCAGTTCAGATATAAAGGGCAAAATTTGACTCTTTTTTCCCTTTATATCAATTCCATATATACTTTAATTTGTATTTTTCAAAAAATTTTTACTGAATTCAAGTTTTTTCATGAAAGAAGAATAAATTTATTTCTGAAAAAATTCAAGATATTGACAATCTTCTAACCAAATATATTTATGTATTAATAAAGTTTTTTTTCGGTTATTAAGTCTGGCTAAACCTGAAATGAAACTTCCTTATTTTATTATTCTTATGTGATTTAGTAATGTACTTTTATGAGGAAATTTGCACTGAATAATTTAGGAAAAATACATTTCATCTTTATAATGACTATTTAATCATATATTATTTATAATTAACTTAAACTTCGTATTTTAATATTTTAATTATATTAAAAACTATCTAATTTCTTATTATTTTAATATTTTATTATATTACCGTAAAATACCGTTAATCCGCCCCCCCAAACGAAAAGAAAAATCGTGCAATAGTTAGGGGAGGGAGCTTACACGGGATTTTTTCGCGATCGTTCAACAAAATTTCCAGGAATGAATCATCATAAAATGAATGAATCGTTGAATGAATCATAAATATTTATACTTGAAAAAATTTGGGTTTTTTCTTTTTTAAACGTAAATTCTGTCGAAAAAAGGAGAAATTAGTAAAAAAAAAAGCCAAAACAAGCATGAAATCAATTAAAAAATCTTGAAAAAACGCGCATTTCATCTAAGATTCATGATTCGTTCGTTTCAAAATGATTGATCTCGCTCTCAATTGCCTTTGAGAATCGGGAGGGAGGGCGCTTTCTCGGGATTTTTTGAAAATTTCAAATTCTTTATAAAGTGGGGAGGGGGCGTTTGATCGGGAAAGGCGGATTAACGGTATTTTACGGTATTGTTAGAATTCACGGTAGTTCTGATTGCATCATTAATAAATTTAAATGACTGTTTAAGAAATGTAAACAAAGCAATGACCAGAAATCAGTAAAATTCTAAAATTTGCAAAAACTCTGGTCTCATGCTGTGCGGATTTGAAGGAGTCTACTGTAATACTATAATGTAATGTGCTGCCCATAATTAATAAAAGCGACTCTATTCTTGCACTGTTTATTTGTGAACTTTTATTGCCACTTGTAAAGTACCTTAAGAAGTCTGAAATATGATTTAGTATCTTCTGTTCTAAAACATGCTGATGATGTCTTTTCAGCTCAAAAAAAGCTTTTGTCAATCATTGAGCAAGAAATAAGAAACTGGTACTTAAAAGTTCGTTGACAAATTGAAAAGGTCATATATATATATATATATATATATATATATATATATTTGCTACAGAACACTTTGACGTATATATTTTTTTAAATCATATGTATTCCTTGTCAAGTTTGGCTATTTGATGAATAGAGATCTTACGATAAATCTGAAGAATATCTCTGGAGATTAATGCATCTTTCTCGCTTGAATTCTTTTATTTCGAGTAACGTTGATATTTAGGTAAAGAGCAGAGGGATATTGGAAGGTTTTAACGTTCTTCTGGGTTTTTACATAATAATGGTAATTTTTGTTATTCAATTTTTCATTAAATGTTTCGCCAAAAAATTTTTACCCGGAGTCATTTTTAAATAAATTAATGGATTTTGAAGGACAGATTTTTTACTGCAGCTATGCAGTATTGTAATTTTGCTTTTATTCATGAATACAATTGGGGAACTACAGGAAAATTCGTAATTTTTGTACGAATTCTAAGTGATACAAAAAAAGTCCGAAACGTTTTTTACACTGATTAGCATCAAATTTAAAGGTTGCCTCCCCCCAAAGCATCGAAACGTTTCCCCGGAACCTTTAGGACTTTATGCTTATGAATCGCATGGAAGTGCTACATATTCTCTGGAATTTCAAAGTGATTTTTCCACAGTTGCAAAAATCCCTCCCACAGAAAAATGTTTCAGTCATCTGAAATGACCACAATTACAACTTGTGAGACTTAACATTACTTACAGAAACTTTACTGATTGGACGGACAGTTATGCATGACGAG
This sequence comes from Maratus speculifer, assembly GCA_964019185.1. NCBI lineage: Eukaryota > Metazoa > Arthropoda > Arachnida > Araneae > Salticidae > Maratus > Maratus speculifer. The sequence goes on from OZ025296.1 coordinate 360,596,958, forward strand.
GGTAATGGTGATGTTTTTTAACAATGAGTTATTACTGATGTCTAATATTACCTCTGATAATTTATTCATTTCATTTCGAAACAACTGGTTTGTGAAAAAAGAAAGAAATTCATTTTTTTACCAGGAAAAGTTTTCATTTGTTTATCCTTAACTCTTATGAAGATCATCATTAATGGTTACAGTAGACTCCCTCAAATCCGCACATAATTTAGGGATGTAAACAATGAAACATTCAGTTCAAATAGAGGGACAAAAATTGACTATTTTTAATCCTATATCAATTTTATGCATATTTAAATTTGTAATTTTTGTTAATATTACTGAATTTATGTATTTTCATGAAGGATTAACAAATTGATTTCAGAAAAAAATTCAACATAGTGCTGATATCACTGGTAATCACAATCTTCTTACCAAATACATTGCAAGCTTACTTTTGCAAGCTTATTTGGTTATTTAAAAAATTATTTAAAAAAATCTAATCAAAAAATAAAAAATCGGGCTTTGAGGTGCAAAACTACATGTATAGAGGTACCTTCACTCCAAATTTTGTAACTCTACATGCAGTGGTCTCTTCAGAACAGCGCTGACACACAAACATACTTGTCTCATTATTATTATAGATTAAGTCTGGTTAAACCTGAATTAAAACTTTCTTATTTTACTATTTTAATGTGAATCAAAAATGTACCTTTGTGAGAGAAGTTTCATTAAACAATTTAGGAAAAATATATTTCATCTTTGCAATGAATGCATAATCATACTTTACTGACCTTTCTAATTTTTATTTTTACAACCCTCTTGACCTTTGCTTTTAATATGTTATATAGATTAAAAATACAGTAGACTCCCTTAAATCTGCACAGCTTGGGACCAGAGATTTTGCGGATTTTAGAATTTTGCAGATTTCTAGTCATTGCTTTGTTTACATTTAAAAAAAAATAATTTGAATGTAATTAATAATGAAATCAAAAGTATAATGAATGCATACAATATACTAAAATATTAAAAAAAAGTAAAAAACTAAAATAATAAAAATTGAGATATGTTTAAAATGATTAAACCGTGGCCCGTACCCGGCCCGGCCCGGGCCGACAAACAAAATAAACGGGCCGGGCCGGGCCAGCAAAAAACTTGAACGGGCCGTACGGGCCGGGCCGGGCCGATATAAAAATTTTCGGGCCTACCGGCCCGTTTTGAAGATTTAAACATAAACGATAAAATATAAATTTATTTTCAACGAAAATGGTTTTAACGAGAATAAATATAAATGTGCGTCACGAGCCATACTAGTTTGACAGCATCAATATAAAAATGTAACTTGTGCAATGTAGAGATCGGCATCGGACAGTTACATTGTATGTAACCCGTTTTAATATTTTTTTTTTAACTGACTCGTGCTTCGTGCAGGGCCAAGATCAAAATTGGAGATCAAAGCATTATTTTTCTACATATAGACTTGCCGGACCGAAAGAAGACTTAATTGTTCTCAAGATCTGTAGGGCAGACAACTTAATTTGTAAAATTGTGAACAGCGATAAAGAACTTGTGCATCTTAGGATATATACTTCTTGATGGTTTTTAAATTAATTTTTCAATAACGCGAAAGTTTGACACATTTTTACATTAATTTTTAACTGTAAAAATATAAAAGTGATAAGCTTCGCTATTGAAGGGATTTGGAATCGATAGCGTTTTTCATTTTTGGTAAATAAAATACTTGTATAACCTTGTTGAGATACAATAGTTTCTCAAATGGTTGCAGGTTTTTCTCACTTCCCATGCTATCGCTTCCGGAAATTCTATTCAAAATGACATGACAATATTTTATTTGCTTGCAGTGTTCTTAAATTGCTTGTATCAAAAAATGGATAACGCCATTCGATTATATAGTTTCTGAATAAAGACACCTGCTAATCTTATACATTTCTGAGAAAAAAATGAATTTAGAAATGCATCAGAAAGAAGCTTCTTTGAATTAATGTATGAATTTGGATTTAAAATCTTTAATAAAATAATATAGAAATATTTTTATAAATCTTCCTTTATTAAACAGCTTCAAAAGTTACGATGTTTTTAAATTTCTTTTTTTTTTATTCTAAGCCATATTAATTTTATAATGAATCTTTATATGAATGTTGAAAGCCTAAGAATCTTAATAATCATTAATGTTACTAATGTGTATTTCCAGTAAAATATACTGTAAAATCATTCCATAGATATGTATGCAGTGCTCTTTAAAAAAATCTTAATTATATGATAAAAATCTGAATTTTTTAGAAATCGTAGAAATTGTAACGGGCCGGGCTGGGCCTGTTTTCCCTGATTTCTCTACGGGCCAGGCCGGGCCTAAAATATAAAAATTTGAACGGGCCGGGCCTGGAAATTCCGGCCCGTGCAGACCTCTATGTCAAGTTAATAATCAATAATGTACAATTAAATATTCATTATAAAAGAGGAAATGTGTTTTTCCTAAATTATTCAATGAAACTTGCCTCATAAAGGTACATTAATAATTCACATCAGGATCACAAAATGATGAAACTTTACTTCAGTTTTAGCCAGACTTAATAACTAAAAAAGGCTTGATTAAAACATAAATATATTTGTTAAGATTATGATTACCAATGATATTAGCAATATATTTATTTTTTCAGAAATAAATTATTTCTTCATAAAAAAAAACATGAAATCAATAACCTTAACAAAAATTACAAATTAAAAAATATATGGAATTGATATAAAACTGAAAAAATCAATTATTTCACCTTTATCTGAACTGAATGTTTCATTGTTTACATCCGTAAAATATGTGTGGATTTTAGAGAGTGGCAGATTTTAGGAGTGCAGATTTGCGGGAGTCAACTGTATCTATTTTTTATTATTTTAGTTTATTACTTATTTTAATATTTTATTATATTATAAGCATTCATTATAGTTTTACTTGCATTACTAATTATATTGAAACGATTTCAAAAAAATGTAAACAAAGCAATAACCAGAAATCCACAATATTCTAAAATCTGTGCAACCTCTGGTCCCAAGCTGTGCATATTTGAGGGAGTCTACTGTAATACTTTTAAAACAGATATAAATAAATATAAAAGCATTCTCTTTTGCTTAAAGATGATTCTGCTCAATTATTCTGAGTACCTTAATTATTTGTAAATAATTGGTTAGAACTGGTATAAGGTTTTTAAAATATTTTAAAGAAGTTTTCTAAATATTTGGTTTGGCTGCATAGTTTTAGGTTCTGTAGACTGAATAGTTTGATATTCGGTAGGATGACCGAATGCCGAATAGATATTGAATATTCGATACAGCCCTATTCAAAAACTATGTGATAGAAAATCCGTAAATATAGCACTTAAACAAGGTATCGGGCTTAAATTTTGACACAATTTGATTTTGAAAAACTAATAGGAAAATTTATGTGTAAAGCTTATTTCTGTTAATGTCTGGTCTGATAACTAACATTTTAAACAGGGATAAAAAAGTAATATTTATACTGCCATTGCAACATATTTATTAATAAATAGCAGCTTAATCATTAATTAACTAAATGGGAGTTTCTCCATTTAAGGAATGAAACCTTTTCAATAAATCATGATGTGAATCTTCCGTGATTCATTCCTGCATTTGGAGTCTTGTGTTTTGCCTTTTTTGTTTTATCAGGTAGCATTTGAATAATCAGACCTTTCGACAGCACATCATCTGCTCTTCACCACCGCAGCTGCCTGTGAGATGAACATTAGACTCTTTTTATCATCATGATGAACTTGAACTCTGCTAAGATCGTCTCTTGTTCCATGGAATTTAACATGTGCATCACATCCATGTTGGTATTCCAATACCAATTGCATTTGAGCCTTTGAATAATCAGTTTATTTATCCCACTTTCTTTACTAAAATAAAATTATGCTAAAATAGTTTCTTTCATTATGCTTCTGCTAAAATTTCAAAAACCGCCATTTGACCTTCTTTTTGTGGATAATGAGTAATTTCAAGCATTATCTAAACGTTTTATTTATGGCTGATAATTTTGTTTATTTATTTATTATAATCTATATATATACTTATTTATTATAATTAATTATTAATTTATTATTATTTATTGGCAAATATCATTTCAATTTAAATTTGAAAACAATGAATTGTTTTTTCTTTAAATTTAAAACAATATATTGCTTATAAACTCTCGTAATTTGAAAGTAAATGTTATTTAACACAGGTCTATACAGATCTGGGATTTGCAGAATAGCACCTTTTTTCTTAGAAAATCAGACATGCTGATCACAGACATAACACTAGTTTTTTGATATTGTCTACATTTTATTGAATTGTAACAACATCTTAATAAAAACAAAAATAAATTTTGCAGTAAAAAGGCATTAATAAATGCAGTAATACAATACTGCACTATAAGATGTGAAGTGTAAAACTACATGACATCTCGATATGCGTTGATAATTGCCTGAGAAGGTGCAATTTTCTGCTGTGCATTTATAGTAAAAACATACATTTATGTCGTTCATTTATTAATATCTTGCATTTGTTTTGTCATTTTTGTAAGATTAAAAATTACTAGCTTCAGGAACAACGTATTCTTTCTATAGAAATCGAGAAAAAGAATTTACCAAGTATTTTTCCCAAGAAAGCGCACTTGTATACTGTACAGATATTCCTGGACTAATAACTCATCTATTTTTCATCCCAGATCATGAACAATCTCAGTAGAGACTATTTATTGATTCTAATAAAAAAAAAGCTAAAAAGGTGTCTTACTTAATAATGGTAATGTTCTACCTTCAATTCCTATAGCTCATTCAGTAATTTTTAAACAATCATATGATAACCTTGATATTCTCCTCAGTATTAAATATCCAGAATTTAAACAGCAAATCTGTGGGAATTCAGAAAATTTTACCAATGCTATTAGGGCAATACCCTGTTACTTAAACTGAAATATATTTTGTTGTAAACATTGAAAAAAGAAAAAAAACTTTAAAATGAATTAGTTATGTTCAAAATGTGCTTATTACTAAAAATTATATGTCACGGGAGGGGATGAGACAGATACTCTTACAAGTTAAAGCATGAATAGAGATGGGAATGCTTGGAAAAAAACTGGAAAAGTTGAAAAAAAAAACAGTTTTTTTTTCTGGATTTTTTCCAAAGGCTTATTTTTATTCATTATAATTTTGATTGGATTATTAATTACATTCAAGTCATTGTTTAAAAAATATAAACAAAGCAATGACCAGAAATCCACACAACCTCTGATCTGAAGGCGTGCAGATTTCAGGGATTCTACTGTATCACCCGAAAAGACTGGTTTACCCAGAAGTATTGTAAATGTTAATGGCATGATTAGATTATAAACTAGTTGAATTTTGCTCATCTAAATATAGTAGGCTCCCTCAAATCCATAAAACTGAGTACCAGAGACTGTGTGGACTTTAGAGTTTTGCACATTTCTGGTCGTTGCACTGTTTACAATTTTTAAACTGTAATTTGAATATTGTATTTTATGCAATTGAAACTATAAAAAATGCTTACAATAAAATTAAATATTAAAATAACCTAAATAATAATTTTTAAAATGGTTAAAACATTAAAAGCAAGGGTCGAGTTAACCAATAATGTATGATTAAATATTCATTATAACGATGAAATGTATTATTCCTGCATTATTCAATGAAACATGCCTGATAAAGGTACATTACTAATTCACATCAAAATCTTGAAATATGGAAGTTTTATTTCAGGTTTAGCCAGACTTAATAAACAAAAAATCTTGATAAATACATTTGGTAAGAATATTGTAATTACCAATATGTTGAATATTTTTGCAGAAATATAGTTATTCTTCCATCATGAAAAAAAACATAAATTCAGTAATATTAAAAAAAATTACAAATAAAAATTAAAATTGGAATTGATATAAAAGTAAAAATGTCCAATTTTGTCTTTGTATCTGAACTCAATGTTTCTTTGTTTACATCCATAAATTACATGCAGAGTTTAGAGAGGTGCGGATTTGAGGGAGTCTGCTTCTATTTTACATCAAATGTCAAAAATATTGTATATCAAATACAGTCAAGGATCGATAATCCATGCACCCATAATCTGGAATTTTCTATAATTCGTGTTACTTTACAAATTTGAACAGTTAAGAAAATTTACAAATTTGTGGTCCAAGATTGATTTTTTAAAGCAAATAATAAAAAAATTGACAAAAAAAATCATAATAAAGCAGATATTTTTTCAATATAACTCTTATATTTTATACGAATTAAAAAAACAAACTATATTACAGAACATAAGTATATGTAATCATTTTATTTAAGTGCACATATATCAATTTTTTAATAAAATGATCTGTTGAGATAGCATATTAAATTAATTATTAGATTTCATATTTATCTTTCCATATTATACAGTTTATAAAATTAAAATGATGTCTAGGAATAATAAAATGACACATAATCCATAACAATCTATAATCCACAATATTCCATAATCTACACAACCTTTGGCCCCAACTTCTGCGGATTATAGAACTTTAACTGTACTTCATTCACACTAGTATAGATATAATGGTTACTGTAATTACATGGTTAATACACATTTCGGGTTTAAAAAATTACCTGACCTTTCTGAGTAAAAATCCATCTTATATATTGTTGTAAAACTCAAGACAATGGACAATCTTAAATTAAATATTTAAAAAAAAAAAGGTATGCAATGAAAGAATTTTTATTTTTTAATTATTTTCATATGATGCTAGAGTTCTGTAGTTTTTATGTATTTTACTTACAAATTTTAGATTGGATTAATAATGAATTCAAATTTTCTTCATTTACAACCACAATTGAGACACTGATGGAAAGTAGCACATCAAAAATTCCCTCACCGTTTCAATTATTAAAAAAATGCTACCCTGATTTTTCACTAAATTTTTTTATTGCCTGACCAGTAAGAATCCTCAATCAGTGATACTGGCATCACTGTTGGTACAGTGTATTTTTCTGAAACAGGATATATCAGAACATTTGCTACTACTTGGTTATCCCATCGACCAATTTCGCCAAATTATACAAATCACTAAATCACACATATCAATATAATTTTATTTTAAATAGCAAAAAATTAGTAGAATATTATTCAAAATACAAATAAGAAAACAAATTAAAAATCATTTGATGCTGTTTTAAACATGTGTATCGTATTTAACGTCATTCAGTGTGACATTCACGATCATCCATTATTGGCATTTAATCGTATAGTTTAGTGACAGATTTTTGGTCAACAGGATAACCAAGTAGTACCAAACATTTTTGCTAACTGTAAAGAAACAATGGAAAATATTTTTTATCAGAGCAGCCACACACTTACTTGCAACCTAAATTACATCATGAAGATGATGGAATTTCAAAATTTCAGATTCTCAAAACCCTTGCTATTTTTTTTAAAGCTGTTCTTATATTTTGGGTAAATTTTATAACCTTCATATGTATTAGATTATGTGATTAATCACTGTTAGGAACAAACATTTTAGGGTTAATCATTCAAAAAATATTCTTATTTAACTTAACTCAATACAGACAAATTCAGTTTGTGAAGAATGATGAAATTCAGAATGAATGATTCAGAATGATCTAAAATTAAACATTTAAATGAAACTCTTAATCATAATTCAAATGAATTCCTCCTGTTTAACAAAAAAAATTGTAACTTAAACTATATTTAAGTTGATAATTGATAAATAGATAAGTGAAAATGCCTGCTAGAAAAAACGTTTTCAGAATATTTTAAATGCTCAAATATCAGTAAAAATAAAAGTTGCGATACATGAAATTTTCTTGCTATAACATGATCATTTTTAGTGAAGAGTAAAATAAGAAACCTATCCAACCATTCACTTACTTTAGCAATGAGGATAAATCATCACGTTTATGTTTTAAAAATTAGCCATTATTAGAATCAGATGTTATGCGTTGAAAATTATATAATTTTTTCTTTAAGAAAAGAGACGCCAACGAAATGAATGATTTACGGTGGTTGATAGATGAATCAATTCAAAAGTGTTTGATTCATAAGAATCAATACCACTTATAATGAATCATTTTGCATTCATGATTCATTCTTTTATTGGTGTCATTCTCTATTCCGAAGTTTGTAATATTAGGTAACCTTTAAGACATAAATTTATTGTATTTAACATCTTGTTAATGCTAAGGTAGGTTAATTTCTTTGGTTTTTATTCGCCCTATTCGGGTAAACTGAGTTTTAACCCACTTCTTGGCGGCGTTTTTTTTTTTTTTTTTACTTCTATTCAACTCAATGTACTTTATAATTTGCTATTTGATAAAATAATTGCACGAAATTTAATGTGACGCAATTTTCATTTTTTCTGTTTTGTCATCCAGTCATTATTATAATGTTTTATTCATAACAGATAATTCCGCTTATTATTATTTATTTTTAAATAGTTTAGTTTAATATTATTCAAATTTCAATTTAGATACAACAAATTTGAATATGTTTTTTTTTTTATTTTAACATTTACTTTTAAGACATTTTGTTGTTCATTAACTGAGTTTGATTGTATTCTGTTCAATTCAAACTAAATATTTTTTACTAATTGAGCGCATAATGCAGTAACTTTATATAGTTTAATGAAATTTACATATAAGAACACATACACTTTTAATTCGACTCATCACTCACTTGAAAACACCCTCTCCGTAATATTAAAGCAATGGGCAGGTTGTTTTCGAATTTCTCACTTAAATTTGAATATTTTTATATACCATTTCTTTTTGCATATGATAGCTGAGTTTCATCATCAATATGATATATATATTTTTTTCTTTTTTGATTTTGGTTACAGATTTTTCTTAAAATGTATTTTCAATTTCAAAACCATTCTGGAACTTGAAAGTATCTTTTTAAATCTGCAACCAAAATCTATAAAGTAAGAAATAACCATATTAAAGATCTAGCTCAGCTATCTTATGTAAAAAAAAGTTTAAAACTATTGAAATTTAAGTGACAAGTTCTATAATCACCTGCCCATTGGTTTAATATTAATAAATGGGTGCATTCATGCGTGTGTAGAGTCCCCTTAAGAAACTATTTATGTATCCTAGAACAAGTGATACACTAATTTGAAGATTTTACCTGTTGGGATTAAGGGAATAAATAAAAGAGAACAACTTTGTGACACAAATTTTCATTTATTTTTGTTCGGAAATGCATGAAACTAGCAGGTGTTGTTCAAAAACTATCTAATTGCACTCATTTTTAAATTTTTTTTCAAACACATTAGATAATTTCAAAACAAGCCAACAAAATTGGTGTTTCTTTTGTGATTTATAATACTTGAAATGTCTTGTGCTTCATATTTATTTTATTGTATATTGTCTGACAACATTTATGCAAATATTAGTTCTTACATCTGACAACAGCTTTTTTGTTATTAATTTTATTCCATTCAAAAATTCCATTCCTGGAACTTGCTTGGTTTTATGTGTGTTTTTTATAATTCGAAGTAATTATTTGTATTTTGTTATAATATTTGTTATTTGTAATTTTGTTATACTCCATCACCTTCCTTATGACCTATCACATTCTATTGTTTAACAGTTTTGAATTGCATTTCCCTATGAAACAGAATTGCAACACAACGGAAGAAAGACACGTGATCAAAACCCCTTATAACTCGATAAGTAGTTTAATGATTATACAATGAAAAACTAAGTTCCATTCAAAATTGTTTCCATAGTCAGGCATTTGTGAATGTGTCAAAACATTTTGCGTTTGTTGAGCTCAGCAGTCGAGAATTTTTCTCTGCACTATGCATTAGAAATCTCAATGAGAAATTATACATTTTTTCAATTTAACTCGCATTTTATAGAATACAAATGAAAAAGCATTTTGATACCATTTTTAGTTTTTCTTATTTCCCCAGTTTGTGCAGATTATAGAATTTTGACTGTATTTTTATTCTATTCTAAAATTACTTTCCTTGCTTGTTTTTATGTGTGTTTTTTATAATTCGAAGTAATTATTTATATTTATTATAATGCATACTCCATCTTCTTCCTTATGACCTATCACATTCTATTGTTTAATAGTTTTGAGTTGCATTTCCCTATGAAAAGAGAATTGCAACACAACAGGAGAAAGACACATGATCAAAATCTCTTATAACTTGATCTGTAGTTTAATGATTATACAATGGAAAACTAAGTTCCATTCAAAATTGTTTCCATAGTCAGGCATTTGTGAGTGTGTCTAACATTTTGCGTTTGTTGAGCTCAGCAGTTAAGAACTTTTCTATACACTATTCATTAGAAATCTCAAAGGGAAATTGTACATTTTTCTATTTAACCTGCATTTTATAGAATAGAAAAAAAAGAGCATTTTGATGTCATTTTAAGTTTTTTTTTTTTAAATCTTGGAAATACATTGAATTAACGTTAAAAAATGCATTTTTAGTCTACACTGAAGAAAGCCGTGTCATGCAATGAAAGCAGTTTTGATGTCATGACACATGTAAACAACATTTTGCTGTACTTTTCTATAAGGATAGTTTACGTTAAGCGGTTGATTTTTTTTTCTTATCTTAAAAAAAATAGCAGAACAAACTAAAAGCATTGTAAATTGTTGGAATAAATAATATTGTTAATTTCTAATGAGATTCCCCCCCCCCCTCATTGTTCTAAGGATCTTCATTTCATGATCTTGATGTAGGAATAAAATATCGATATAAGTTTTACTACAAATAATTTATAGAATAATATACTTTTATTTTCATAACAATATTCCACAATAGACCAATTTAAAAAAAAATTAATTTGACAAATTACGACTATTTGGAAAATTATATTTTCAAAGACTAAAATTTTAAAGACTAAAAGAGAAAAAAAAAATAAACATCTTTTTTATTATGATCAAAATATGATTTATGTAATAGCAGAGTCATGTATTTCGTATGTAATGGATTAAAAATTAATATTCCTGTACAAATTTTTAATGAAGTGTTAGTTTTATAATTATTGGTACTGCAAATTTTTTAACTTTTAACCATCACACATTTTCAATTTTTACACTGTTGTATAGAGAAAAAAATGTACTTTTAAATGCAATTTGTTTGAAAGCTGTATCTTAATTTGTTTCTAAGTTATTAATTTCTTTGTAGGTTTTCTAATACTTTATTTGTCATCGTGGTTACATAAGTATTTCATTTCTGGACATTGAACATGAATCAATCAGAAAATGAATAAAATAAAAAACAGAAGTATTCCATTTTTGGACATTAAACATGGATTAAGTTGAAAATGAAAAAAAAAAAAAAAAATGCGGTTAAAAAAAAAATCAACCAATAAAAATTTCGGATATTCTTTGAATTTTCAGTTCTTTACGAGGACAACAACTATTTTCCAAATAAATCAAACCTTGTTAGCATGACCACACTTAATGTGAATTACTTTTAACATGAATTGTTTTCACAATCCTCCATAGAGACGAATACAAAGATTTGATACTGATAACATAAATATAAATAACATTTTGATTTTCCTTGAAGTTCATGTTAACGCGGTTCGACTGTAGCTATAAAACATACAGAAACTACAAAAATTCTCCATCCACATTTAAAATTTTTTAGTTTTTATTTGATATTTTAAATTTTTTCTAGATTTTTATAAATTAAAATTTAAAAAAAAAATCATTTAAAGCTCTATAATCCGCACATGTTGGGGCCAAAGATTCTGTGGATTATGGAATATTGTGGATTATAGAGTATTATGGATTATATGTCATTTTATTAGTCCTAGATAGCAATTTAATTCTATAATCAGTATATTATAAAAGTGTAAATGTGAAATCTAATATGAATTAATTTAATTGGCTATCTCAAAAAATACTTTTTTAAAATCCTTTTATAAAAAAATTGATATGTGCACATTTAAGACTAACTATATAAGTACCATAATACAGCTTGTTTTTTATTGTTAATAAAATAAAAGAGTTATATTTAAAAAAAGTAGGCATTTTATTATGGTTTCTTTTTTCAATTTTTTTTTATTATTTCTTTAAAAAAAATTTTTTTGGTTCACAAGTTTGTTAATTTTCTTAACTGTTTACATTCATAAAGTAACAAGAATTATAGAAAATTACAAATTATGGGTACACGGAATATCAATCCTTGACTGTACATTTTTGAACAAAAATGTGACTTTAATGAATGCAATGAAAGAAATATGACATAGAAACAAGAGACATTTTAATATCAATTAATTTTATGTGTTTGTCTCAATTGAAGAAAAAAAAAGAGATAGAGAGAGAACTATAACATATTAAATGATTTTTGGTGCATAATAAATACTCCTTCAACTGCTTCAATGTGGCAACTATTTAAGATGAAAATAAAATAAAATAAAATATTGTAAGTAGTGTCATTATTGGTAGACTGTGTAACTTCTAACATGAGAATACAGAAGTAGGTATCATTTTCCTAAATGTACCAAAAAAAAAAAAAAAAACTAAAAATTTAATGCAACTACAACATCTATTGGCAATAATCTCATATTAAGAAAATATTGGAATGCTAGCTTCTTGACTTGTTAAATTCCTTTATTATTTTGGTTTAATTTTGATGAAATTTATATAGAATATCAGTATGCAATGAATTATTTAAAAAAAAAAAAAATTACTTTCAAATGAACAGAATATAACCAAAGTCTATAAGCAATATATTGTTTTAAATTTCAAGAAAAAAATTGTTGTTTTCAAATTTAAATGCGAATAACATTTGCCGAACTAATTTCAAATAAATAAAATTATTAGTTATAAAAAAAGCATTTTGATAATGCTTGAAATTACTAATTATCTGAAAAAGAAGATCAAATCGCAGGTTTTTAGAAATTTTAGCAGAAGCATGATCAAAGAAACAATTTTAGCATAATCATATTTTAGTATATGGGTTTGATAAGTAAACAAATTTTTTAAATGTTACCTGAAAAATAATAATAAAAAAAAAAAGACAAGACACCAAATGCAGAAATGAATTGCGCATTTTTGCATCATGATTTATCGAAAAAGATTCATTCCTTAAATGGAGAAACTCCCTTTAATTAACTAATTAATGATTAACCTGCTATTTATTAATAAAAATGTTGGAATAACAGTATAAATATTACTTTTTTTTATCCCAATTTATAATGTTAATTATCAGACTAGATTTTATTAGAAACAGGCTTTACCAACAAATTTTCCTGTGAGTTTTTCAAAATCAAATTTTGTCAAAATTTAAACCCGATATCTTTTTTAAGTGGTATATTCACGGATTTTGATTAATGCTATCTATTTCTGTTTTATAAATAAATGTTTTTGAACATTTCTGTTCCAGATTTTTTGAATGGTTCACTATGCTTGAATGAGTTATTTCGAGTCATTCATTTCTTTAAATTCATTCATTGTGTTAGCGTCACTTCACTCTTGTTACAAGATCTAGGAAATAAATGTGCTCTGATATTACTATAATAGCTAATTTTTTAAAGTACTTTTCTGGCCCATCCTCTTTATTTAAATTAATGGCGAGCAATTTTTATTTATTTTTTTATTTTGTCGTGACTTTTCTGAAAAATTCTACAATTTGTGAGTTGAAGGTATGATGGCACACAATTTTAAGTGTCGCAAGTTTAATTTTTGCTTACATTTACAACCATTTAAAATAATCGGCACACAGATAAACTGAATATTTGACAAGCAGAATAGCAACTATTAAGCCTTGTACTTTAAGGTGTTACATTTTATAGGTGTTAAATTTTTAAACAATTTTGCATAATAATTGAAACAGATGCTTTCCTTTTGGTAAGCATGATTTTTTTTTTTTTTTTTTTTTAGAAGTAAACTTTACTTAATGTATCATTTCAGTTATTATTTAACAAAACATATTTAATTTATAAAATTTTAAATGAAATTTTTAATGGCTGTGAATGTAATTTTCTGATATTCTACAACAAATATTTTAAAATCAAAGGATTTTTTTTGGAAGAGATATTTTATTATCATATAGGCACTAAATTTTACTTGTCAGAAAAATATTAAACTACAGAAAGTACTAAAAATTAGCAAAATACTAAACTATCATTGGTTTAAAAGATGAATATACGAGTTAAAATTTTTGAGAATGTAATCTCACATTAACTGTACATAATATCTTATAGTAAATTATATTATTATTAATATATATATTAAGTGGCAGTAGTATTACTGTAAAATCCCATTAATCCGCCCTTCCCAATCAAACGCCCCCTCCCCACTTTATAAAAAATTTAAATTTTCAAAAAATCCTGAAAAAGACCCCCCCCCCCCAAAAAAAAAAAAAAAAAAAAAAATCGCTGAAAAACGGAATCATGAAAAGAAACAAAATTTTATCTAATGATTACTCAAAAAACCTGAAAAATAACCAGAAATTTCTTTAAAGAACAGCGAAAAAATCATGAATTTTGTCGAAACCATAGTTTGTCAGAAGATTGCAGTAAAACTGCAAATTATAACAGATCTTAAAAAATGCAATCAAAGGATCATTTAAAAAACACGAATTAAGTCAAAAAATCTCTAAAAAAACGCAAATTACATGAAAACATCACGGAAAAATCGGGAATTTCTCGAAGTATCCCCCCCAAAACACACATTTTGTCAAAAAATGGTAAGAAAAAATGCAAATATATCATATCTATAAATAAAGTAAAAAAAAACCACAAATTCTGTCAAAAAAAGCAAAATTTGTATTAAAAAAAAAAAAAAAAAAAAAAAAAAAACGGGAATTCCATTAAAAAATCTTGACAAAATACACATTTTATGAAAAAATCATGAAAGAATCTCCACAAAGAATTGCATAAAAATATGCAAATTTTGTCAAGTATCGTGAAAAAACTCTACAAATATCGTGAAAAAAATCCCACAGATATCTCGCAAAAAATGCAAATTTTGTGTAAAGATCACAGAAAATCTCGTGTAAGCACCCCTTCTGATTATTTTTCGTCACGTTTGGGAGGGCGGATTAATGGTATTTTATGGTATTGTTGTTAGTTTGATTTTGTGGAAGTTTCTATGTTATGTTGCTGTAATAGCCTGTTCGCTCTGAGATATTTGAGTCACTTAAATTTTTTGCAGCAGGATCCCCAGAATTAGACTTCATCTGTCTGCATTGACTAAACATTGTAAGTGACTTAACTTGGCCAAACTGACATCTGGCCATGTGCATACTTTCTGAAATTTGTAACTGTAACTTCAAACTTCTTTTTTGTTTACACAGCTATTATCCTGCCATATTTCAATTAAACAATTAAAAAAAAAATAATATCTTCATGCTTCCAATTTCTTTTGCTGGAGGAAATAACAGGTTGAACATTTTCCCCTTTCTGCCTTTGATTACAAAAAAACCCACAAACACACATGTTAAGCAAGTAGGGTAAACAAATAACAACAAATAACAATTTATAATTATCTGTAGAATTCAACTCCAGTAATTTAATAATCAGAATTAAATATTCTAAAATTCAGAAATAATAATTAAGTATTCAGAGGGCAGATTTCAACTCAACTCATAGTTAAGAGAGTGTTCAAAAATTTAAGTGAGTTTTAGAAACTTGCTGAAGTAAGAATCTTGATTTCGGGTTCGACCACTGCAAAAAACTTCAAATTAAATGACTTAATGACTCAGTGTGGAGAGGGTAGTCTTTAGAAATAAGGACTTGTGTTGTTTTTCATCAGACTCTGATAAATTATTATATCTCAAAAGAGAAAAAAAATCAAATAAGAGACTTTGCTGAAATTTATGACTAATTTTCTTTAATCAGGGAAAATATTTGTCCTAAACAATGTTTTTCCCATCACATAGATTTTGAATAGGGCTGCATTGTATATTCGGTCATACTACCAAATATCAAACTATTCAGTCTGCCGAACCTAAAACTATACAGTCAAACCGAATGCTAAAAATACTCCTTAAAAATATTTTTAAAACCTTATACCAATTCTACCCAACTATTTACAAATAATCAAGTTTCTTGGAATAATTGGGCAGAATCATCTTTAAACAAAAGAAAAATGCTTTTATATTTATTTGCTGTTATGAAAATATTACAGTATACTCCCTTAAATCTGCACAGCTTGGGACCAGAGGTGCAGATTTTAGAATTTTGCAGATTTCTGATCATTGCTTCGTTTACAATTTTTAAACAATAATTTCAATGTAATTAGTAATGCATTCAAAACTTAAATGAATGCTTACAATATAATAAAATATTAAAATAAGTAATAAGCTAAAATAAGAAAAATGTAGGTAATTTTAATATATATAATATATTAAAAGCAAAGGTCAAGTTAATAATCAATAATGTATGATTATACATTCATTATAAAGATGAAATGTATTTTTCCTAAATTATTTAATGTAACTTTTCTCACAAAGATACATGACTGATTCACATCAAAATCATAAAAATTGGAAGTTTTATTTTCTATTTAACCAGACTTAATAAACCAAATTAGCTTTCAAATGTGTTTGATACGAAGATTGCGACTACCAACAATATCAGCACTATCTTGAATTTTTTTGAGAAATCAATTTATTCTTCCTTCATGAAAAAACGTGATTTCAGTAATATTAACAAAAGTTACAAATTTAAATGCGTATATAATTTATGTAAACCAAAAATTAATAATAATAATAATTTTTCTCCCTCAATCTGAACTGAATATTTCATTGTTTCCATTCCTAAATTAAGTGCGGATTAGAGGGAGTCTACTTCAATAATGAACCTTTAATAATGAACCTTTATTGATGGACCTTTAATCTTGAACTTCTTAAGAGTTAATGATGTACAAATGCAAACATTTCCTGGTGAAATAATCAATTTTTTTTTCTTTTTCACAAACTGGTTGTTTTGAAATGAAATAAAAAATCTATGAGAGGTAATAATAGGTATCCATGATAACTCATTGTTAAAAAACATCATCATCACTTTCCTCATGTACAACTGTCCGTCCAATCAGGGAAGTTTACGTAAGCAATGTTAAGTCTCACAAGTCATAATTGTGGTCATTTCAGATGACTGAGACATATTTCTGCGGGATAGATTTTTGCAATTCTGAAAAGAGCACTTTAAAATTCCAGAGAAAGATAGCACTTTTAGGCTATTAATAGGCATGAATTCCTGAAAGTTATGGGAAGATACTTCGATAGTTTGTGAGGGCTGGGGTCATCCTTTAAATTTGAAACTAAACAGTGTAAAAAAAACGTTTCTGATGTTTATCTTATTATTTTGAATTCATGCAAAAATTATGAATTTTCCCATAGCTTCCTAAATGCATTCATCAATAAAAACAGAACTACAATGCTAAAATAAAAAATCTATCTTTCAAAATCCATATATTTATTTTAAAATCGCCCCGGTTGAAAAATTTAATGGCGAAAATTGCCATTATTTTGTAAAAACCCAGATGAACGTCAAAACCTTTCAATATCCTTCTGCTATTTCCTTAAATATCAACATGACTCGAAATAAAAGAATTCAAGTGAGAAAGATGCATTGATCAAGGGTCATAGCTAAAGGAGCGCTATGGGCGGCTCAGCTCCCCCCTAAAAAATTGAGCCACCCCCCCCCCCCGGAAAAGATTCCAAGGTCACTCAATGAATTTCTGTTCCGAAAATTCACATGAGTCACTGTTCAAAAATCTAATTTAGTTTTGAGACATTTTCACAGTTTTGCAGAGTTACTAAATTGTAAAATTGTATCAAAAATAAATGTTACAAAACTCTCTCATCCTATTTGTACATATGAAGCTAACAGGATGTTTAATTTTGCATCAGTTATATACTCATAACTTTCATAATCATATACTTTTCTTAGCATAAAATGAAATTATTATAATAGTTAAATAAGAAACAGAGTACCTACAATGTGAATATGCACTAATTTATCTCTCTGCTTTAGAGAGAGAGAGAAAACAATTATGACCCCTCCCCCTACATTCTCTTGAGCCCCCTCCCCCCCATTATTATTCACTCCTAGCTACGGTCCTGCATTGATCACTGGAAATATTCTTCAGATTTATCGTGAGATAGCTCTACATCGAACTGCCAACTTGACAAGGAATCTGTATGATTAAAAAATATGTATCAAAGTTTTCTGTTGCAAGGAATTCTGCTATTTTGAGCTGGTGAACAAACTGTTAAGTGCTAGTTTCTTCTTTCTTGCTTTCTTTCTTGCTCAATGATTGACAAAAACTCTTTTAGAGCTGAAAAGACATCATCAGCATGTTTTAGAACTGAAGATACTAAATCATAGTCAGATTTCTTAAGATATTTTAAAAGTGACTATGAAAGTTCAGAAATAACCAGTTCAAGAATAGAGTTGCTTTTATTGATTCCGAGCAGCACATTACTTTATAATATTACAGTAAACTTCCTCAAATCCGCACAGCTTGGGATCAGAGGTTTTGTGGATTTTTGGTCATTGCTTTGTTTACATTTTTTAAGTAAATAGCCATTTGAATTTAATTAATGATGCAATCAAAACTATAATGAATGCTTACAATAGTACAATAAAATTTTTAAATAAGTAATAAATTAAAATAATAAAAATTTAGATAATTTTTTATATGATAAAAAAATTAAAAAGCGAAGATCAAATTAATTCTGAATAATATATGATTAAATTGTCATTATAAAGATGAAATGTATTTTTCCTGAATTATTCAGTGCAACTTGCCTCATAAAAAAGTACATTTTTAATTCATATCAAAATCATAAGATAAGGAAGTTTTATTTCCGGTTTGTCAGACTTAATATATATATATATATAAAAAAAAAAAAAAAAAAAAAAAAAAAAAAAAAAAAAAAAACTTGATTAACACATAAATATATTTGGCAAGAAGATTGTGAATATCTTGATTTTTTTTCAGAAATAAATTTAATCTTTCTTCATGAAAAAACCATGAATTCAGTAAAATAAAAAGAAAAAAATACAAATTAAATTATATATGGAATTGATATAAAGTGAAAAAAGTGAAATTTTGCCCTTATATCTGAGCTGAAATCTTCATTGTTTACATCTGTAAATTATATGCGAATTTTAGAGAGTTGTGGATTTTAGGGTTTTACATTTGAAGGAGTCAACTGTATTTGATATAAAATTACAAAATAAACAAAAATAATGGACTCAGAACTCATTCAGTGTGACGTTTATTGCATTTGTATAAACTGGTTTTTTTCCCTTAACTGCTAGCACCAGTTGTTCCCATCAAAAACCCATTTCCATCTTAGCAGGTGTACTTGTAATACTTATTCTTTGGGACCATCAAATGTTTCCATTTACGGGATGTTTACATATTCTTACAAAATCTGCCAAGAAGGAAACACGATGACAAAATTTTCCATTTTAGATAGATTTCATGTTTTAGGATCTACAGTATAACATCTTTAGTTCGGACATCTATAATCCGGAAACTTCTGTAATGAGACACTTCGGTAGGTTTATTATTAGAGATAATAGATCGTGCCATATGTCTTATGTAAAGGAATTTCAGAAAATGGATAAGAAAATGAAAAATTACATAGTAACAAAACTTTTTTTTCAATATTAAAACTATAAGAACTCTCTAAATTACACTTGTAATAAATATAGGTGTCATTATAGTTACAAAGTTTTAAAAATTTATGATTGATCATGAATTGAATCATGGTATTGAATCATGATTTCAGTTATTTATCTATTTCAAAAGATGAGATGTCGCTAAAATATTACAAAATTGGATTTTTTTTGTTATTATTTCTTTTAAGTATTTAACTTATGACTTACTTCGATATTTATTGTTGCTATATACTTAAATTTTTATATTATATATCACATTTTTAAATATGGTACTGTAATTATAAGATTGATTTTTAAATTATAATTCTAAGTCTTAAATTTTTCACTGTAATTTTTTTTTTTTTTTTTTTTTTTTTGGTTTTAGAATTTAGTTTTTAAATATTTTTCATGATGACTCTATTATTCTTGTGATATGCATTATTTATTAAGTATTCATTAAACAAACATCGCAATTTAAAAAAAAATCGTACGTTTGTTATTTTTAAAATTTATGATAGAAGGCGACACTGCATAGAATTAACGTAACACTGCATAAAAATATATGTAATTTAAAAAAAAATCATTTTTGAGCATTTTGAATTGATTTTTCTCAATGTTTTCAATTATCCAGTTCCTTGCTACTTTATATTGCCCTATTAATTAGAGATATTAGTATTATCATTAATCTTCATGCATCTTAGCTACACAACTTCTGTAATCTGAAATTTTCTATAATTCGGACTCGCTGTAATCACAACAATTCCGGATTAAAGAAGTTATACTGTTTAAATATGTAATGCTGTTTTCGTGTAATTCTGATTTTCTGTACCTTTTAAGATAGGTCACCTTCGCAGGATTCATTGTAATATATTTAAGTTCTTCACAAGAACACAACAGAGAGAATATGTTATATTTGTTTTAACGGATACAGTCAAAACGAAACATGTTTATGTTGAAAATTTGTCTAAAACAGAAAAGTTCATAGACCTGGCAAAAGGAAAACTTTAAATTAACCCATTTAAGAAAAATACATGTCTAAAATTAAAAAAAATTATGCGTTCTTTGTCCTTCCGGTTTAGTAATTTTCAATGTTGTTGATTACGCAATTCAGAAACCTAGATACTCTGTTTGAGGGGGGGGGGGGGATCCATGGCATCCACTTGGCTATGCCACTGATTATATCCTTTAATAACAGTGTAAGTTATATTAAATGATACGGCATGTTTCAGCAGTAAGCAAAGACATTAGATAAAAAAATTAAAATCCAAAGTGTTCCTTACTAGCCACATTTACATATTAAAATGCCATAGGAACAATAAAATTTTATTTTCTCTCTATTCTTTGTTAAATGTATCATCGTTTCTTTAGATGATATTAAATTATAAAATTTTCTACTTAAATTTACTTTTTATTTTATTTATAATATGTTATTTATTTTTTAAATGCTGCTATTTATTTTATTTATTTAAAATTTAATCTTTATACTGTTAGGAGAGGCATCTGCCACACCTTTAATTCTGCTAACTTCAGATAATTAGGAGTCTACTGCAGTTTCAAATTAAGATTATTTTCATTTAAAAAAATGGAAGAAGAATTAAATTACTACAAGATTAATAAAAATACATAAAATGTTGAAATAAATATTGCTTGATGACGTAATAAATATGTGTAATGTGTTTAATCTCAAAGGAATGTGGCATTCACGATTAACCATCATTGACATTTAATCTCATATTTTGGTGGTAGTTTTTTGGTTAATGGGATAACAAAGAAGTACCATATATATATATAATATATATATATATATATATATTAATGAAACACAAAATGAAATGACTCAATACCAAAGCATCTTGTTTTGCAATGCTGCTTTAAACTAGATTTCAGAAATGGTTTTAAACTGCACACAGCATTGAAATTTTGAATCTCTTATAGAAATTTTTGTTAAACAGAAAAGATAACAGGTAGAAAACATTTCTATTTGGGCATTCTCGTACTCATATCAATTCAAAATTAAGCATAACATGGCTCCATTTTATCGAAGACTGATTAAATAGATGGGTTTGCTGTTTGATGCATTACACAGTATTTTATTATATCTAGTAGACTCCATCAAATCTGCATCCCTAAAATGTGCACATAATTTATGGATGTAAACAATGAATTTTTCATTTCAGGTATTAGTGCAAAATTGTAGTTTTTTTTAGTTTTATTTCATCCTGTATGTATTTTCATACTAATATAAATGAACTTGTTATTTTCTATGAAAAGAGCATACATAATTTTTTTAAATCAAACTATTGCTGATAATAGTAGTAATCACAATCCTTTGACCAAATATATTTATGTATGATTAATCAAGCTTTTTTGTTTTTTATTACAATGATTTTAATGTAGATTAATACAGCGTACTTTTTATAAAAATAGTGTCATAGAAAAAATCAAGGGAAATATATTGCATCTTTTTTATGCAAATTCAAATATACATTATTAACTTTATTTATTTGACCTTTGCTATTAATATTTCAATCAGTTTTAAGTTATCTTATTTTTTATATTTTAATTTATTATTTTACTTAACAGCTTTTAACATTTTAATGCAATATAATCATTCATTATAATTTTGATTCCCTTATTAAGTTCAAATTGCTGAGTAAAAAACGTAAACTAAGCAAAGGCCAGAAATCTGCAAAATTTTAAAATTTGCACAACCTCTGGTCCCAAGCTATGTAGATTTGAGGGAGTCTACTGTACTAAAATAATTAAGTAAAGTAATAATGAACTAAAAAGATTAAAAAAAAACAGATATTTTGTAAAATGATTAAATTGTTGAAAAAGCATGAGTTCAATAATATTATTGAGAATTACAAATTAAAATATGTATGGTGCATTTTAAATTAAAAAAGTTTTATAATTTTGTCCTTGTATCTAAACTAAAAATTCCATTGTTTATCTTTGCGATAATGTGTGCATTTTAGAGTTGGGAATTTGAGTTACTGTTTTGAATTTGACAATAATAACTAAAAAATGCATTTTTCGAAATGTGAAATAATCGCTAATGAAATTATATGAATAAAAATTCACAAGAAGAAACTCTCAAGAAGCTGTCATATTTAAATGGCTATACATAGTTTTTCTTTCTATAAAATTATTTAAAACACGATATTTTATAACTTCAACATAAATAGTGCTTAAAATAATTCTCCTAGACACTTTCTGTTTCAGTTTGATAATAAAAAAAATTTGTATCAAACTACAAGTCTTCGTATGCAAATAATTCTATGCAATAATTTCCTTAATATAAGACAAGGAAAATCTTCATCCAAAATAAATTCATTTGCGTTAATGACAGCAATGGCTAATCTCTCTCTCTTTTTTTAAAAACAGGTATTTTTATCAAAGTTTGAATATAATTATATGCATTAATAGTCATGCAAGTTTAATTTAATCTTCTACAAATATTCCAGTTGAACTGCATTATATTTAGAGTCTTTAATGGTCTATGATGTTCAGAGAATTGTTGTCAGATGCAGCATAATTTAAGCTAGAATTTTTTTTTTTTTTAATTGGTGTTTCGGAAAAAAAAACGAGCATATTTTTTCATCAACATTCTGCAGCTTTTAATATTAATTTTATTAAATTGGAAATTAATTTACAAAGAATTGTTCTTAAAACAAAAATCAAATGAATAAACTAAATCCTACAAACAAACTAAAAGGACTCTTAAAGGACTAACTAAAACTTATTTACAATAAATTTATGTCTGGTCATCCCAATAAAATGTTAAAGTTTCATTGAAATAACAAAAGTTACCACATAATATTAAAAAAAGAAAAAAAAATGTTGCGCTACTAAAGCAAAAAAAAAAAAAAAAAAAAAAAAAAAAAAAAAGAGCTTATACCAAGAGATCAAAATATTGAAAGTATCACTTTCCATCATATTCTAACGATTATATTTGATAAGAAATAATTCATTTTTATATGCAATGCAAGAAAAATTAAAATTCAATGGATATAAACTGAGATCTTAAAAAACTGATACAGTTTCATGAGAAAGGCAATTATAATACTCCTTTTATATACAGGGTGATTCAGCTCGTCGGTGACAAACTTTAAGGATCGATAGAGCACACCTAGACGAACATTTTTGAATAGGGAATGTAGGGTCCCTGACGCGATGGTAAGGCGCTAGGCGCTTTCGAAAATTTGGGTGCCGAAATTCGAAACGTCATAAAAACTAGGGAAATGGTTAGATTTTCTTGCTTGTGGCGTCGAAATGATTCTGTTTGTTTAGACTTTCTTCAGTACCAATTTGATAAGCGTATCTCTTAAAACATGGATAGGGGGCGCTGCAGACTTTGGAGAGCTAGACAACAACTTTAAGCCCGTTATTTTGATAATTTAACACATGCTCGCCAAAGTTTATACTCTAACTTAAAGTTTGAACCCAAAAGTAGAGCCCTGCAAAAAGCGTAAGAGCCGGAATAAAATGTCAAAGTACAGGGTGGTCGAAACTCGAAGGCTCCTAAGAGATAAACAAACAGATTTCTTGACTTATGGCATGCATTTTCATGATTCTGTTTGCTGGGGCTCTCTGAAACTCAGTTGAACGGTACAAAAAGAAACATCGATAGGGGGCGCTTTGGGCAAAAAACATAATTCGTTGACATTTCGGACGCTAACTGGAAACGGGGCGCTACGATCAGTTAGTAATAATGAAAACACATTTTCTACCTCTGCTCAACACTTCTGAATAAATTTAGACCAAAAACATCAATGATACTGGAAATTTATTTACAAAAAATAACACTACAGAAGATGCTCGAAATTTCGACCTTGGGCCATGATGCAGGCTTCGCACCTCCGTCGCATTGAGGAGTGTGTGTTTCCAACAATGCCAGGAGTATCTCTGATCTGCCCTGCAGCTGCCACAATGCGCGCCACAAGTTCTTCAGCACTGCTGACAGGTGTATGGTATACCTCGGCCTTCAGGTAACCCCAAAGGAAGAAATCCAAGCAGGTGAGGTCTGGTGATCGGGCAGGCCAGTGAACTGGACCCCCACGCCCGATCCACCGCTGGCCATACCTTGCGTTTAGATGGAGACGCACGTCGTTCGTGTAATGGGCCGGAGCTCCATCGTGCTGGAACCACATCTGGCGACGCGAACCTTCGGGTACGTGCGCCTCCTCCAGAAGCTGCGGCAGCACTTGATCCAGGAAAATCAGGTAATTTCCACCAGTCAGCCGTTCAGGTAACAAATAAGGGCCAATGAGGCAATCCCCCAGAATGCCCGCCCACACATTTACTGAGAAACGCTCCTGGGCTGCTCGGCTTCTGGTTTCATGTGGATTTTCATCACACCACACATGACTGTTGTGGGCGTTCCACATTCCCTCCCGGCTGAAGGTGGACTCGTCCGTAAACAAAATGCTGTTTACAAAACGGGGATCCCTGGATCTCATCGCCAAGTACCATCTTGAGAATTCCACTCGAGGGCCAAAATCCTGCTCTCTGAGCAACTGCACCCGCTGGATGTGGTAGGGGTGCAGATTCCGGGAACGTAAGATGCGCCACGCAGTTGCTTGCGAAATGCCAACATGTCTGGCGATATCTCTCGTGCTAAGACCTGGGTTGTCCTCAGCCAGGTTAAGCACAGCCTCTTCGTTGTCGGGGGTGCTCACTGATCGCTCCCGTTCAGGCCTGCCTCCGTCGAAAGATCCCGTTGTGGACAACCTCTGGTGTACTCGAGCGAAGAAGGCATGGCAGGGGATTTGCCTGTTGGGGTAACGCTCGGCGTACAACCGCTGAGCGGCTCGTCCATTACAACCAGCAGCGCCATACGCCAAATGCATGTCAGCCAATTCAGAGTTTGTGTACCGTTCCATCCTACTACCGATCTGCAGACAAGTAACCCGAAGCTTAAGTAGGTACCGCACGTTCAAAAGACGTGTCTGCGCATACAACTACGTCATCTCGCGTTGTCGTCTACGCATTACGTATCTTTTGCATATCGATATGGTACGATATCTTTTGCATAAATCAGCAAAAAGCACCTTATGTAAATTTTATTGCGCGCATTGTGCATGATTGAAACCAGCTATGTTTGTTAAAAAAAAAAAAAAACTGCAGTTTTAATAGCTTCTTATGATAAGTAAATTACTCTCTTGTTTTGTTTCTAACTGATCGTAGCGCCCCGTTTCCAGTTAGCGTCCGAAATGTCAACGAATTATGTTTTTTGCCCAAAGCGCCCCCTATCGATGTTTCTTTTTGTACCGTTCAACTGAGTTTCAGAGAGCTTCAGCAAACAGAATCATGAAAATGCATGCCATAAGTCAAGAAATCTGTTTGTTTATCTCTTAGGAGCCTTCGAGTTTCGACCACCCTGTACTTTGACATTTTATTCCGGCTCTTACGCTTTTTGCAGGGCTCTACTTTTGGGTTCAAACTTTAAGTTAGAGTATAAACTTTGGCGAGCATGTGTTAAATTATCAAAATAACGGGCTTAAAGTTGTTGTCTAGCTCTCCAAAGTCTGCAGCGCCCCCTATCCATGTTTTAAGAGATACGCTTATCAAATTGGTACTGAAGAAAGTCTAAACAAAGAGAATCATTTCGACGCAACAAGCAAGAAAATCTAACCATTTCCCTAGTTTTTATGATGTTTCGAATTTCGGCACCCAAATTTTCGAAAGCGCCTAGCGCCTTACCATCGCGTCAGGGACCCTACATTCCCTATTCAAAAATGTTCGTCTAGGTGTGCTCTATCGATCCTTAAAGTTTGTCACCGATGAGCTGAATCACCCTGTATACTGCAAAATATTTTAAATTATTTAAGTGAAGCGTGTAAAAGTCATCTCGAATTAAATCAAAACATCGAGAATTTTAATATTTTATAAAAATATCTAAAAGACTACTATATTTTCAAAGGAAAATACGTCTAGATATAGCATTTCCACCATTAAACATCGCATGCATTAACTGATTCTTGGGTTTCTTCTTAGTATGACTTGGCGAAGAAACACCAAGTACTATGAGAAATTATTGCATAAAGGCAATTCATGGTATTTTGGGTGAAATTTGCATGAACAATTTTATATAGTGGTTAAGGCTGTGATTCGTTTGGCCCTGAATATAAGGCTCTATTGCCAAATCGCGTGTTCTGTCCCTGCTGGAGATTTATTTTTTTTATCTTGTTTTTAATAATTATTAAGTTTGTTAATGAAGCTCAGTCGATTTTTATTACCTTATACTTTCTGTAAATTTTTTATTGTCAGTTAGATAATTAAATTTATAATTAGATTAAAAAAAATTTAATTTAATTTTTATTAATCAATTTAAATAGTAAATAGAATTTCATTTTAAATAAATTTTAATATCAAATAAAAATAAATATCTATCTTTTTGTGAATATAAATAAATATTTATAAAATGCAATAATAAATCTTCTATATTATTTTTTCTTCTTTTCGAAACAGATAAATATACAATTAGCAGATTTGATTTATTGAAGTTTTTCATCTCTTAAAATTATTCTTTATGTATAAATATATATAAATATTTATTATCGGTTGATTTGTTATTTTTTATTGTGAAATACACACTGTTAATTAAATTATTGTTATTTTTTTTATTTACATGACATACAAAATAAATTTAATACTATTAATAAATTTAATTTGTAAAAAGCATTTCATTTTAAGTAAGTTTCAATAATGTAATATCAAAATTCATTTATCTACTTTGTAATAATCAAAATAAATATTTGTAAAATACAATAAAAAATCTCCAAAAATACAATAAAAGAATTGATTTACTGAAGTCTTTAACATTTAAAATTATCTTTGATATATGTGACGATTTAAGAAAAAACTCAAATTATCTTCACTGGTTCTCTCTTTAAAAAAAAAAAAAACACACAGTCGTGGCAAGCGAAGGAAAAAGCAAAATAAATAAATAAATCTAGAAGATCCATTAAATTACTCATTGGCTGCTGCAAATTAATTTATTAAACTGTAGTCATAAGAGAGGGAAAGGCTCCCTTTGCAAGCCGTCTTGAACCGAAACATCAAAAAGAATATTCCATCATTACTTCAGCAAGCCGTACTCATCGAAGAAAAAATAAAGAATGTCACTCCTCACCTCTAGGCTTCCTTCTTAAATCTTAAAAAAAGGTCTAGAAAATTCTCTACTCTTTAACCATCATTTTTTCATGTAAACATAATTCATGTCCAGCGTCGAGATTTTTATTCCACAGACGTAATTTTATTTTTAAAAAATATTATTTAACTAATTTATAATCGACTCAAAATTTCGAATATATTAGGCAGACGATATTTTTACAAACGATTAATTTTAAGAGAAAAAGAAAAGAAATGAATTTATTGTTATGCATAAATATCAAATTTTGAAGGAGGGAAAATAAATGAATAAAAATAATGATGTTTTTTGAAAGGTATGGTTTTGAAATCAATTTAATAAGACTTTCTTAAAAAGGGTTGATAGAAACATAGAAAAAATGAGTTTTATTTGGAATATTAAGAAATAAAGTTTAATTAAGAATATTTTTAATTTAGAGCCATCTTTTTAAATTTACGCATATTGGAATAAATGTTTTTAAAGGCGAATTAAGAATTTATAGCAATTCCATAAAGATTAATAGATTGGATCTAGTAACAGGGTTTTAATTTAATAAGTTGAAATAAGTACAAAATATTGTCAAAAGGAAATTAATGTAGAATAAGGTTAATTTTGGCAAAAAAAATTTAAATTTGTAATATTTATAAAAATACATAAATATTTATTATTTGCTTTGTAATTTTTTATTGTGACTACAGCACTATTAATTAATTTATCATTACTTTTCTTTTTATTCACATGACTTACAAGGATTTTCTTTAATAAGTGAATTTCTTTAATACCTAAAATGTGACAAAATTATCTCTTTAATTTACATAAAAATTAATTTTTTTTATGGAACTTAATAAACACACTTATATACATATATAGGGAGCAGAATTAATTTATAAAGTGTTCATTTTTTAGAATTAAGAATTATTTTTCAAATGTAAAAATATTTATTAATTTATCAGCCTGTTTTTAAATTTTTTTTATTGTAAATATCATACTGTTATGATTATGAAATTATGTTTTAAAATTCTTATCATTTAATATCAATTTTTTTATTAGTTAAAATGAATATTTAATAAAATTTATTTGCAATATCTTCTAAACTTATATGGAAAATATTTTTCTTTAAGAACTTTAGTAACATGTAAATAATAATTAGCAGAATGAATTTATCAAAATATTCATCTTTAAAAATTATTATCTTTCATGCACAAATTATATAAGTAGTGTATGTTGCAGTGGTAAATTAAACATTATATACATTAAGTTATCATACTTTAAATAATTCAATGAATAATAAATATGTAAATTAATACATATACATATATATGATTTAATTATTGTATTTGCAAATAATTTTATTATACATAAATATGTACAAAATATCTTTTAAAATGGAATAACAGTATCTTTTAAAATGACGATTGCATACATCTGAGCAAAGAATTTATATTAATCTTATCATAGTAATCTCAATAATTTCGCTTAAATAACTAAGTGGATGTTAAAAGATTGTATAATATAAATTAATACTGACTTGAATACGTTTTTTAAAAATAAATAAAATTTATAAACAAAAAATTAAAGCACGAAAAAACATTTAAAAATACAAAAGTAAACGTTTCACCAAGTTACATGCAAAGTCTCGTCAATACAAATAATTATTCATTGGAAAACAAACATTGAAACAAATCAAAATAGTCTTTTTTTTTTACTTCTGTATTTTTAAATGTTTTTTAGTGTTTTAATTTTTTGTTTGTAAATTTTATTTATTTTTAAAAAGTATATTCAAGTCTGTCTTAATTTATATTATTCAATCATTTTCCGTAAAATACCGTTAATCCGCCCCCCCCCCCCAACCAAACGAAAAGAAAAATCGTACAACAGTTAGGGGAGGGCGCTTACACGGGATTTTTTCGCCATCTTTCAACAAAATTTACAGGAATGAATCATCATGAAATGAATGAATCGTTGAATGAATCATGAATTTTTATACTAGAAAAAAAATTTGTTTTTTTTTTAAACGTAAATTCTGTCGAAAAAACGCAGAAAAAAGGAGAAATTAGTAAAAAAAAAGCCAAAACAAGCATGAAATCAATTAAAAAATCTTGAAAAAACGTGCATTTCATGAAAGATTCATGATTCATTCATTTCAAAATGATTGATCCAACTCTCAATCGCCTTTGAGAATCGGGAGGGAGGGCACTTTCTCGGGATTTTTTGAAAATTTCAAATTTTTTATAAAGTGGGGAGGGGGCGTTTGATCGGGAAGAACGAATTAACGGTATTTTACGGTAATTATTTTTTTTAAGTCAGATATTAAATGTTTATGTATAGCAAACTAAGTGAATATTATTTTATATGTTGCTAATTTTTTTACTTCACAGATAAAGTCTATTCGCCAACGCTACAGATAAACTGCCAAACTAGCAGACCTCACATAGATCTAAATTTCGCCTAGTAATGACGCATGCGTTGTTTCAATGGAGGAAACGCTATACCTAGTCGCTCGTGAATCCGATTTTTTTCCCCCATTCCAAAGATTCAGTGATGAATCATGATGAAATGAATGAATCATGAATCTTTGATGAAATGTGCTTTTTTTAAAAGATTTTTTTAATTGATTTCATGCCTTTTTTTACAAATTTCTCCTTTTTTCTGCGTTTTTCGACAGAATTTACGTTTTTTTTAAACCAATTTTTTTTTCTTCAAGTATTGCTTCAATTATCAAAATTCATGATTCATTCAAAGATTCACGATTCATTCCTGAAAATTTTGTGAAACGATAGGGAAAAAATCCCGTGTAAGCGCCCTTCTCTAATTATTTTATGATTTTTCGTCACGTTTGGGGGGGGGGATTAACGGTATTTACGGTACTGTTAGGAAAAAAATCACCGTATCCGCTGCGCCGCACTAAGCATATTTTTTCTTTTAAACTCGTATGCGTCGCGGCGCTTATTCCCGAAAATACGGTATTTAAATAATATTATTAATTTTGTATTTATTTATTAATTTCTGATTAATAATTTCATTTTTATGATTTCTTAATACAGCTTATTAATGTGTTTCTGTTTTACATGTTAACTGCGATTACCGCGGAAATTTCACCTGCGGCGTTTACGACCATTTTCTAAATTTTTTTGAGTGATTTTCCGCTATGCGGCGTTTACGCCACTGCAGCGTTTCTTCCAGAAATTACGGTACTTTTAATGTATATAACATATTAAAAGCAAAGGTCAAGAGGGATGTAAAAATGAAAATTGCTAATGTCAGTAATGTATGATTATGCATTCATTGCAAAGATGAAATGTATTTTTCCTAAATTACTTAATGAAACTTGTCTCACAAAGGTACCTTACTGATTCACATTAAAATCATAAAATAAGAAGGTTTTATTTCAGGTTTAACCAGCCTTAATAACCAAATAAGCTTGCAAATTTATTTCTTAAGAAGATTGTGACTAACATTGATATCAGCACTATCTTGAAATTTTTTTGAAATAAATTTAATCTTCCATCTTGGAAAAACATGAATTCAGTGACGCTAACAAAAATTACAAATTTAAATATGTATATAATTGATGTAGAACTAAAAGAGTCAAATTTTGTCCCTCTATCTGAACTGATTGTTTTATTGTTTACATCCGTAAATGATGTGCGGATTTGAGGGACTATACTGTATCCTTTAATGATGATCTTTGTAAGAGTTACTGATGTACAGATGCAAACATTTCCTGGTAAAATAATCAGTTTCTTTCATTTTTCACAAATCGGTTGTTTCGAAATGAAATGAAAAAAAAACTAGCAGTGTTAATAATAGGCATCCATGTTAAATCATTGTTATAAAACATCACCACCCTCCTCAGGTACTACTGTCCGTACATCCGTCAAATTTCTGTGAGCAATGTTAAGTTTCACAAATCACAATTGTAGTCATTTAAGATGATTGTGGTATTTTTCTGTGGGAGGGATTTTTGAAATTCTAGAGAGATGTAGCAATTCTATGTGATTAATAAGCATAAAATCCTAAATGTTCTGGGGAGACATTGTGACGCTAATCAGTGTAAAAACCCTTTCCGATGTTTTTCGCATTATTTTAAATTCATACAGAAATTACGAATTTTCCCATAGTTTTCTAATTGTAATGAATAAAACCAAAATTACAATGCTAAATAAATACATAAAAAATATGCCCTTCAAAATCTTGTATTTATCTGCGGAAATATTCTTCAGATTTATTGTGAGATTTTTTTATCTCTCTACATCGAATAGCCAACCTTGACAAGGAATCTGTATGATTGAAAAAATATATGTATAAAAGTTTTCTTTAACAAAGGATTCTGATCTTTTGAACTGGTCAATGAAATTTTCAACGCTAGTTTTTTATTTCTTGCTCAATGATTGACGAAACCTTTTTTAGAGCTGAAAAGACATCATCAGCATGTTTTAGATCAGAAGATACTAAATCATATTCAGATTTCTTAAGCTACTTAAAAGGGGCAATAAAAGTTTACAAATAACTAGTTCAAGAATACCCTTACAAAAATAGCTTTTTGGGTTCTATAGAATAATTTTTATAGAATTATGGCCCGTTTTTCTATATTCTAGATTAAAAGCTACAGAAATGTCTGTAGAGCAGAAATTTCTATTTAACACTTTTTCTCTGCAGGTATTTCGATTAAACTTCTACATCTTTTAAACTAGCTTATACAAAAACGGACCATAATTCTATAGAATTCTATAAAGCTTTTTCTATAGAATTCTAAAAGCCATTTTCCTGTGGGTAGAGTTACTTTTATTAATTCCAGCCAGCACATTACGTTATAATATTGTTTGACATAAAATTATAAAATGAACAAAGATAAAGCCTCGAAACTCAGTCAGTGTGCCATTATCAACTGTATCATTATTATTAACTCAGTCAATGTGCCATACAGTCAAAGTTCTGTAATCTGCACACATTGTGTCCAAAGGTTGTGCGGATTATGGAATATTGTGGATTACAGAATATTATGGATTATACATCATTTTATTATTCCTAGACAGCATTTTAAATCTTTAATCAGTATAATATGAAAAGATAAATATATAATCTAATAGTTAATTTGTTATGCTATCTCAAAAAATGCCTTTTTAAAGTTATTTTATTAAAAAATTTACATATATGTGCATTTAAATAAATGCATATGTTCCATTATAATAAGTTATCTAATGCTGCAAACCTTTTTTTACTGATAATAAAATAAAAGAGTTATATTATAAAAATTAATGTTTTTTAATGATTTTTTTTACAATTTTTTAATTATTTTTTTTTAACTCATTTTTGGATCACGAATTTGTAAATTTTCTACATTGTTTATTTCACTATTTATATTTGTAAAGTAACGCGAATTATAGAAAATTGCGGATTATTGATTCATTAACTGTATATTGTACTAGCAGTCTTTGCCCGCTACGCTGGTTGGTGTCTTGTATTGAACAAAGTACATCTTGAAAAATTAGAAAAAATAAACTTAGTGTATAATCAAGCATGTATAATTGTTGTCTTATTAATATAATGTTACATTATCCTGTTCAAAGTCAATGTTGACGACATTATAGACAAAATAACTCTAAAATGACTGAAAAAAACCATGTTTAACTATTTTTTTAGTGAGTGTGTTATCTTGAATTTCTCGCTTATACCTAAACTTGCTGTTGAGAAATGATGAAATACACCTCAGAAACGCTGGAGCAATATAATTTGAAATAACGGTCAGAGAACTTTCCAATGATATATCACATGAGGGATTAAGGCCAAATTTAGAAAATTTCCCCTCCCCCCAGAATTCCAACTATCATGTCTCCCCGGTATAAAACATTCCCCTTTCTGTAAAATTTTCAAATATTATGACTAATATTCGTCAGAGGGCACCATTAAAAAAATCTGATCTGTAATGATAAAACGATTCAATTGCAAAAAATTTCGAAAACTTCACTTTGGGGAGTGGGGGGAGGGGAACTAAGATGATGGGAGAAAAGTTCATAATATGAAAGAGCGGACCGAGGGCATTCCGATTGTTTTCGTGTAATCCTGATTTTTCTACCTCTAAGGTAGGTCACCTTCACTGATTCCATTGTAATAAATTTAAATTCTTCACAGGTACTCAACAGAGTGAAAACCTTATAATAGTTTTAGATGATACAGTTAAAACGGAACATGTTTCTGATGGAAATTTGCCATTAACAAAAAAGTTTATAATCTTGACAAAAGATGTAACTTTGAATTATTCCGTTTAAGATTATACCATTTAACACCTGTCTAAAATGGAATTTTTCATGGGTTATTTGTGATTCCGTCTTAGTAGTTTTTGTGTTGTTGATTGCATGATTCAGAAACCAAAATACTCCGTTTGAGGGGTGGGGGTATCCATGGCATCCACTTGGCTATGCCACTGGTTACATTATTTAATTACAGTGTAAAATATATTAAATTACGCAGAATCTTTCAACAATAAGCATTAACATTTACACAACACAATTCTGAAATCCGAGGAATTTCTTACTAAACAAGTTTGCATGTTAAAACTCCATAGCTACAATATAGATATATATATTCTCTATTCTTTGTAAAATGTATCATCGTTTCTTTACATGATATTAAGTTATAGAATTATCTCCTGAAATTTATTTTATATGTTTTTTATAATAAGTTATTTATTTTTAAATTGTTGGTATCTATTTTATTTATAATTTAATCTTTATATTGTCTGTAATGTCATTTCATATACCATTGATATCGCTAACTTGTGAATTGGGACTCCACTGTAGTTTTTAATATTAATAGAAATTTTATTAAAATTTATTCTCTACATTGATTTAAAATTTTCGAGATAAATTTACTTATTTTTTAATGAAACGTAAAAAATGATGTTAATTTATTTTATTTTATTGCAGATGCATAAAAACATTAATCTAATGCATCACATCAAACAAAACCTACAAAGTGTGAAAAATATGCAATAAAATATTTTTTATAAGAGATTTTGGAAAAGCAAGTTCTATCGCGCAGCCAGGAAAATCGTTTATTTCTGAGTTATAAAAGAATTTTGCCCAAAGAAGTCTTTTTTGTGTCAGGTATGCAACAAAAAATTCTTGGAAATGAATAAATTAAAGCGACATCTTTTAATTCACACTGGTGAGAAACCGTTTGTGTGTGAAATATGCAACAAGAAATTCTCTCAAAAGGGCCATTTAAGCAGACATCTGTTAATTCATACTAGTGAGAAACCTTTTGTATGTGAGATATGCAACAAAAAATTCTCTCAAAAGAGCCATTTAAACAGCCATCTGTTAAATCATACTGGTGAGAAATCTTTTGTATGTGAGGTATGCAACAAGAAATTCTCTCAAAAGAGCAATTTAAACAGCCATCTGCTAACTCATAATGGTAAGAAACCGTTTGTGTGTGATATATGCAATAAAAAATTCTCTGAAACAAGTTCTTTAAGAAAACATCTGTTAGTTCATACTGGTGAGAAACCTTTTGCGTGTGAGGTTTGCAATAAAAAATTCTCTTTAAACACTAATTTAAGCAAACATATGTTAATTCATTCTGGTGAAAAACGTTTTGCATGTGAGATATGCAACAAGAAATTCTCTCAAAAGGCCCATTTAAGCAGGCATCTGTTAACTCATACTGGTGAGAAACCATTTGTGTGTGATATATGCAATAAGAAATTCTCTGATAAGAGTTCTTTAAGAAAGCATCTGTTAATTCATACTGCTGAGAAACCTTTTTAGTGTGACATATGCAACAAGAAATTTATTTGGAAGTATGCTTTAAGCAAACATCTTTTAATTCACGCTGAAGAGAAATTGTTTGTGTGAGAGATATGTATCAAGATATTCTTTGAAAAAACACGTTTTACCAAGCATCTGTTAATTCATACTGGCGAGAAAAATTTTATGTGCGATAAACAAAAATAAACTCCAAAAAAGCTACCTAAGTGTTACATTTTCTCCTAAAATTTGTTAATTACATATAATTAATCGTAGCATACTCTAGAAATTAAGAAATAATTCTTTCCATTTATTACAATGTACAAAAAGAGGAGCTACACACAAAAATTTGCCTATTAAACCAGTAAACCAGCACATCAGGAACTATCCCATGAGCCATGGCAAACAAAATTTTATTTTTATCATTCTTTATATTATCTGAAAAATATTAATATATATGTTTGATTGTTTTTTTTTTTTTTTTTTTTTTGCATTTATAAGCCTATAAATTTTTTAATGATTGATAGTATTTGAATTCAAAAAAACTTTTGTTAAACCCGATTTCTCACAATAAAGTTCTTTGATGGTAAAATTGATTTTCTTATCAATATTGAAGCTGAAAGTTAGAGCTGTTGCAAACCGCACATATTCGTTAATATAAAACGGGTGTTCTCTAAAACACGAAATACCGAATCTTTTCTTTGAAATATCACTCGTTAGTAGTTACTATCAATACGCCACCGAACAAAACGAAACTGACTTCAAACATTGTTTACGTACGTTTGTGCAATTCATGAATGAAGCCAGACAGTCGGCGCGGTAAAAGATGCGGATTTGCGTTCGGACTCTCGCATTAGGCGTCTGTTTCATTTCTTTCGGTACCAGTCTTTGCGTATCATTCTGTTTGAATGAATCATTTATTCTGAAATCTCAAATGATTTGGATTTCGTTGGAGCTTATTGATTTATTCATTTCTTTTATTATGGAAAGAAAAAGAAGTAAATTGTGGATACATTTTTTTGCTTTATCAAGTGATAAAGCAAAATGGGAGGTATGCCAAATGAAGACTTCAATTAAAGGGAGTTCAACGACGATTTAAAAAAAACATTTGTTAGTAAAACATCGTCTATCAAATGATAGTTTGTTTTCAACAAAATCTTTCTAAAAATTATATAAGTATATTTTTTTCCCACTAGTATTAAAAAATGCTCTGACGAGCACCAAAAAAGGTTAATATGTTTTTAAGTATGAAAAAGGGTTTGACAAATGCTTCTGTTAATTATTGAGCATGAAGAAGGACAAGGGATCCCTTCTTGGCTACAACTCACTTCAATGCCAACTTTTAAAAAAATCATATTTGCGCTTTTTTCGTGAAAACAAATCAGTCGCAGTTACTATAAAAAATGTATAGTGTAAAGACATAACCAGTAAAGATGCAGCTTAATTAGACATAAATGTAAGAAAAGACGACACAGTGTCAAAAACCTATTTCCTACAGGTATCACATTCATGTACTGCCACCAAGCATGCCCTAAGTGTATAATTGCACAGAAAATTTATTTGTAGTATAGTGCAGAGTGAACAGTGCAGTTAACATCAAGGATGTAGTGCAGGTTATACGCCGTATACCTTCTGAACTTTTTAATAGAACACCATATACACTGTTTCTCAAGAAAGCTTATAGTTTACACATTCTAGGGTATCCCTCTGCTTAGAGCATATATCCTATCTTATTTTTACGACTACACCCCTGGTTAACATCTAAAGTACGGTGGAAAGTTCTACTAAAGAACCGCAAATTTCTTTTATATGGAAAAAGCGCAAATATGATTTTTTAAAAGTTGGCATTGAAGTGAGTTGTAGCCAAGAAGAGATCCCCTGTCCTTCCTCATGCTCAATAATTAACAGAAGCACTTGTCAAACCCTTTTTCATACTTAAAAACATATTAACCTTTTTTGGTGCTCGTCAGAGCATTTTCTTATACTAGTCATTTAATTTTTTGATAAAAAACTGAAGATTTTCTAATATCGTAAAAAGAAAAATAATTGTTGCTGTCAAAATTTATAAAATGATAACAACAGCATAAAATTTTGATGTATCAGAATAATTAAAAAAGTCATTGCATTGCCATATAAAATGCATGATATGAAGAATAAACCATGGATTCGAACGAAAAAAGTACAGAACTTTATTAAAAGAACTAAAAGCCATACCAATAAAATACATTCAAGGTAATTTCTCGAATGAAACATTCACAACTAGAAAAATTCTAGAAATTGAATAACAATTAACATAAAAATATTCCCAAAAGAATAATTTAACACAAAAGCATTTCTAAACAAAACGAACTTGCATCCAACGGGATTTGAACTCTCAACCCGCTGCTGAGCAGCTAAATGCCTTACCTCGAAAGTCCTAGTTTAACACAAGAGATGCTGCAAATTTTGCTATAGTATCTATATAAATACCAGTATAAGTCTTGTACTGTCATCAACAGCTCCGATCTGATTGTTTTATTTTTTATATGCCTGGCGGCTATTTTCCTACTTTTATTTTAGCTACCCGAAACAATCGCCAAATAGGTTTCCTTCGCCATAATTTCATTTTAAATATAAAGCTGTCACTAGCTTTATTTAAAATACATGACTTTCATTAAGGGTGTTCTTAACTGCTTCGTTCAACAAGCGCAAAACATTTTGACACATTTACAAATTCATTTTTAACAGAAAGTTATAAAACTGGAATGACTGACTATGGAAGTGATTTTGAATGGAACTTATTTTTCCATTTTATAATAGTTAAATTACCTATCCAGTTCTAAGCTATTTCGATGACGTAATCACCCATTTTCCTCCTGCTTTTCGACCGGTTTTTCTGCTTTCGTCGGGTAATGTGCTCAAAAGTGTCAAATTTGAAGGCTTGTTAAGAAAAATCTATTGTGTTTTTAAAAAAACAGAAAACTGAGTGCAATTAGACAGTGTCTGATTAATAACTCCTGCTATTTTTATGCATTTCTGAACAAAAATAAATTAAAGCATGTGTCGCAAAGTTGTCCTTTTTGATTTAAGAAACCCTTAAAAAACACATAAATTAAAAATACATATATCAGATACATTTACCTTCCACGTTTTTCTTTCATTTTATAAAAAATACTATAAGTAAATAAATAAAGGTACTTTTTCAGTAGGTGTACATAATGAAAAGTTCTTGGCGGGAAAAGAAGTTTGGCAACGTATATTCTGGCAACCTATTTACTATTTCATATACACAAGCATTTTTTTCTCATGCGATAACAATGTATTTAAGGTACTACTTAATTATCCCGTCGACCAAAGAACGATAGAAAAACTGTAAGATTATATGCCAATAATGGATGAACATAAATGTTACACTTTCTTGACATTAAACCCGCTACACTTGTTAAGTGATCAAATGATTTATTCGATGATTTATTTATATTTTTATGAATGTTTTACTAATTTATTTGTTCTTTTGTTATTTAATATAAATTTTATGCCAATAAGCGAATAGCTCTTGATATTAATTGAGAAAAATATAATATGTAATTTATTAAAGTTACTTTACGATTATATCCGCCGACATTATTTGGCTAAATAAAAACCATTTAACTCCTTACAAATTTCCGCTAACATTGATATTTTTGATACTTACGTATTAATGCCACAACAGTAGAAGTTGTGCTAATGCGCCAATAAAGAGCGATCTTGTTGTTCGTGCCTTTTTAGTTTTTTTTCGCTCATTTTGACGTCATTTTTAGTACTTTAGTACTTTTTAAGCCTATTTTTGACGCCAATTTTTGTGCGCGTGCGAACAAGATTGCTCTTTATTGGCTCATTAGCGCAACTTATGCTGCGGTGGCGTTAATACGTAAGTACCATATTTTTTATACTCCCTAATAAATTCTAACATTACATTTAAAATACTTCAATGTTATTAACATATGCGATATCTTACAAATATCTCTTTATGGTTTGATTTAATAAATTCTGCATTAAAATATGAAAACTTTTATTAGTATTCTTTTGTCCGAAATCACCTGAATAAATCAAATTTTATATTTGGTACATCTCGACGTCATAATTAAACGTCATCATTAAAGTAATCCTTTCCGTTAATGACTTTTTTTGTTTTTTTATCTAAATTTATTAATTTTTTTAATGGCAACATTTTTCCTTTTGAGTAATTTGGCGAATAGTTTGTCGATTTCTATAAATGGGAGAAATTGGTCGACCTGATAATCAAGTAGCATTGTACGTAATGTAAATAAAATAGGTATGCATTTTTGGCACAGATGTCATATACGCACCACGTTGGCGAATTTTTTTCTGACGCCAATGTCATTTGCGCATCGGAGTATTTAACTGAATCCAGAGTGGCGTTATTTTGCTTGATATGGCAACCCGGATGTTGTTCTTTACTTATTAATAAATAATTTATTTTTATTTTTTTAAATATATAAATTGTTTTGTTCTATAGTTATTAAACAAACTTTTTTTAATTTATTGTTATTACCTTTCAAAAAATATATATGTAACTGGTATTCCAAAACGAGATTTTCGCCAAATTGGCTTTAGAAAAAAATTAACGCCAATGTGATTCGTATATGACATTTGTGCCGCATTTTAATATAGAAACAGAAATAATTCGTACGACAATAAAAATTAAAGTTCATCAGGTTTGTTTTCAGAGCTATTTATATATTTTGGCATCATACCCTCCCTTTTTGAAGCCAAAATTGTCGGTAGGATCTCCCTGAATTTTATTTCATTCAGTCGTACTTTACATATTTATCAAATTGTTTTATCTGACTCCATTAAATTAAGCTTATTTATTTTAATATTTCAAACTTAAACTTAAACCAGCCAACTTTAAAAAAAAAAATTTTTATTCCATCGAAAACAATACCATGTTGTTGCCAACATAAAAAAATATAATAATCTATTTTCAACATCCTCCCACCTTTTGATAAATGGAATTTATCAAAACAATAAATATTCAAAATAATCTAAAAATAATATGACAAATAACTCTGTATAAACATAGTATTGAAGTTAAAAAGTTAGAACTACATATTATAATACAAACACTTGTAAATAAATAACTTTAAAATATCTCTCAAAAATACATCTAAAATAAGAAGTTCAGTCTGTCCTTATAACGTTTCGGAAATTTTACTGTTGTTTGACATTTTCTCTGATCAGATGTTTTTTGCTTCTCAGATGATTGCTCCAAAAGACTAAGATATTCATCTCGGAATCTTCCTCGGTGTTCTTTTCGTAGTCTTTGCTGGTGTCTCAATCTTTTTGATATGTTGACCCTATCCAAATAATCCAAATCGGGAACTCCCACCGTTCGAATATCTTGAATAAACAAAGATAGAGAAATCAGAACGTCTTCTAAAAGGTTTAGTTCCTTTTCGGGACAGTCATTCAATGACGGGTCGCCCTTTTCATGACATGAAGTATCAAATACAAGTCTAATCTTTGTTGTAGGATTCTTCTTAAAAAAAATTTCTGGATGCTGAGCTCTATCTTTAGAATCTACGTACCTATTTTCTCTGTAATTTCTTTCTGGATTTTTATCTCTGTCTTTAGAGTCTTCATACCTATTTTCCCTGTAATTTCTCTCTGGATTTTGACCTCTATCTTTTGAATCGGCATACTTATTTTTCCTGTAATTTCTTTCCCAATTTTGATCGCTATCTTTAGAAACTATATATCTGTTTTCTATAAGATTTGCTGCTGATGCATTTTTTATGAACATTGAAGTTATTACATTAGTTAAAGAGCAATCAAATTTTTCTCCAGGCACTTTGCCCATGATTAAACCAACCTAAAAACGTTTCGTATGCAACTAAGCCACATTTACGTTTATGCATGTTTCCGGTAAATAGTTTATCACAAAAATCTGCTCCTATCAATAATTCTATATCAGGACAACCTTTTCCATAATCCCCAATCCATATTTTCTTTTCTTTTAATTCCTTATTCCACGATCCTTTTTTAAGCCTAAGAATTTTACTACAGATTGTAGGCTGATCGAACACCTCTATATCACAGGAAAAATTTCCACTGAGTGCTTCAAGTTTCACTTTGAAAATATTGTGATTCTTTTTTTCTGCATTAAATCCACCAAACAATGAATGCGTTAAACTTTTTCTTTCTATTGGATTCAGACCCAAATTTTCAGCAGTACTTTGTAAAATATACGACTTCTAAGAACCGCTGTCAATCAATACTCAGGCTTGACGTTCTTTACCTTTTGACTTCAATCTAACAATCAGTGTTTGAAGTAACACTTTCTCTGATACACAATGACTCGACAAATTGACATCTGAGGCTGCAGAATCAAAGTGATGTTCAGTCGGTTGAATTTCAGTCAATTTGTTAGCTGGCAATTCCGGACACATCAAAACTAAATGTCTTTTATTGCATAAAATACATTTTATGTTAGCTTTGCAAAATTTTGAGCGATGGCCGATTTTAAAACATAGGAAACCGCATTTTTTGTTTTGTAAAATTTTTCGCTTTTTTTCCAAATTAAGATTTTGAGCGTTAAAACATTTTCTACTATCGTGTAATTTGTTACAAAAGACGCAAGAATTGTTTACTTTCTTTTTATCAATAGTTCCTGAGAACAAATCATTAGCAGTGGGTGGCACAAAATGCTGCGATATTTCTTTTCGTTGACGATATTCATTTATAAAGCTAGATTTTGCCAAGCGAATTCGTTCGTCACTTTCAACTTCCGTCTTCAAAAAGTATAATAAATTTTTCAATTTTTCACCGTAAGCATTATTAGAAGAATCGGCTGTAATATTGCAAGGATTTCTTAACCATACTCTGAATAGCTCTTCCGGAATACAGGATTCCACAAGTGGAAAAAGCATTGCACAATATTTATCTGAGATTAAGCCTATCGATTCTAGAGCTCTTAAATAAGATTCTAGCTTATCATACAAGTTACTAGTGTTCATTCTATTTTTAGACTCTGTAGAATTTTGAACAACAAGTTTCAGAAGTTGTCTGACATAAAACTCGATTAACAGTTCATCGCGCCCGAATCGCAATTTCAAACTTTCGATAGCTTTTTCATAATTTTCACTTGTCGGTGGAAAACTATCAATTATTTCGCAAGCTCTTATACCTTCATTTATGCACTGAATTAAATACTGAAATTTATCTTTCTTTTCAATATCATTATCTTCATGAATTCTTTTGAATTGGCTCCAAAAAGAGAGCCAGTCTTTAATCTCTGAGCTAAATTTGATCAACTCTATTTTTGGTAATTTTAATTTCTTTTTCGTTACAGGCGAGGTAGTTACTGAATTCGCGTACTGCGATTTTAAATTTTTCTCTAAATAAATTTCTACACTCACGCTAACTTTATCCATTTTTTCATTATATTCCTCTATAGCGTTGTATTCAGCTTCATACTCTGCCATATCGCAATTTTGTAACATGTTAATACATATCTCGTTGTCTAAATCTATCAAGCGATTGTAAATTCTGTTTATGCTAGCAAATGTAGATTTAACATTTTCCTCCTTAGGATTATCTTCTTTTACTAAATTCGTTAATGCGTTGTAAGTTTTAGAAAAATTAGCTCTAACAGGAGAGCGCTTTTTGATTAATAGATCCATATTCATTAAATGAAATAAAGTAAAACAGTACCTTTTTCAATATCACGTCCGGGTCACCAGTAATGTCGATAGTATCTCTCTGAATTTTATTTTATTCAGTCGTACTTTACATATTTATCAAATTGTTTTATCTGACTCCATTAAATTAACCTTATTTACTTTAATATTTCAAACTTAAACTTAACGTACGCATTAACCAGCCAACTTTTAAAAAAGACATTTTTATTCCAACGAAAACAAAACCATGTTGTTGCCAGCAACAGAAAAGAAATAATAATCTACTTTCAACAAAAATAGCACCAAGCTTTGGCAAACAGATGTATATTAATC
The DNA here is from genome assembly GCA_964019185.1 of Maratus speculifer. Taxonomy (NCBI): domain Eukaryota; kingdom Metazoa; phylum Arthropoda; class Arachnida; order Araneae; family Salticidae; genus Maratus; species Maratus speculifer. The sequence continues at coordinate 360,640,492 of OZ025296.1, forward strand.
AGACATTCCTAAAATAAGTAATAATTTAACTGACCTAGAATCATTCAAAGTACCTTCAAAAAAAGCTGACACATTCTCACGTCCGAATCATCATGGAGAGCCCGACTCACCGCTCTTGTGTTGCGCCAAACCGGATTTCTTACCGGTACGCCCTTACCTTACGTCTCAAAGGCTAAAATAAATGTTTATAAAAATTTAAAACCATATTTTTACGCTTATCTTTTAAATGTCCTGTAGATTTTTCCATTCATGTCTAATTATTCATAAAATAATAACCGTGAAAAATATTGGTATGAACATTTGTACTTAATAACTTTACATATCTTTTTGTCTTCTACAATTAAAAAAAATAATATTAATGTCAATCTTGTGTTAAATCAGTCTTTGAAATAAAATATTACGTGATGGAAAAACACGGTTACGCCGCTTTAGCGGTTAAAAAAATTTGTATTCGGTCTTCCGGCGCCATTTTTGATTTATTCGCCAAACACACCAACCAGAACAGGATAATGAACTTTTCCGCAAAATCTTGCCCTGATAGCCTAAATTTGTTGATTTCATCATATGGACCTTCAGATAAGCCAGTAAATAAAATTATGAATAAAAGTATCATATTACAATGGCTAGCATAAATTTAAGAAAGACTAAACTTTTTGCCAGAGGCGGCTTTTAGCTTAAATAAATGAGAAATTAATAAATAAAAAAAATATTTCACTTCGCTCGTCAAAATAGATAGTGAATATGATACATGAAAATAACAAGAAATAAGTATTTTTTTTCACGTGATTTATCTAATCTATTTATTTATGTTAGATACATAGCAATTTTTATGTTCATTTAAACTTACGTGCAAAAATTACAAGAAGTAACAAATGTAAGAAAAAGACTATGTTCAGCTGGAAATTTCAGACGAAAATTCGATTTTCTCAGCGACCGTCAAACATACAAAGATGAAAAAACTCTTTTAAGTTTAACCATGAGGATTAAAATAAACCAAAAACGAAGTTAATCCATCCACGGAAACGTTAGCTAGACTTAGATGAATTTTTTGCCTTAATTTCTTCTTTTAAAATTAAATAAAAAACTATTCTAGGCTGCAGTAATTTTTTGAATGCTATCATTTTATTCGTCTCGTCGAGTTCTATCATTTAAAAAAAAATTCACTGCCGTATCTCAAATGGTTCGCCAGAAATTTTAGAAAGTTGTTTGCACTTTCTATTTCTTAAACATATTATACCAAACGCTACCGCATTTGCTGTGATTCTTATAAAAATATCTTTGCACGCGCATTTATATTTATATTTGAAAATATTTTTTATGATAAAGACGCATTTTCAGATTGCTTTTAAAAATGTGTGTATGTTAAAGTTCATTTTTCTTTCCTCTTTTTTCGCTGATTGTGAAAATATATTTGCTGTTTTTTTTTTTAAATTTCATATTTGAAGAAAAACTAGTCGTTGGGGGCCACCGTAATACTTACCCATCATGGATATGCATATGAAAATAAAACATGTGAAACTATTTATACAATGCATTGCAATTCATTAACAAAATTTAAATATTGTTAATATACATAGTAATGCTATATTAAAGAACTGCTGATGAACCAATTTCGAGAAATTATATAAAACGCCTAACTACTCAAGTAGTACCGAACTGCGTAAAAGAAACATCTTTATAACTCCAAAAATAATAATTTTATTAACTAACAATTAGCTGCGTCGGATTAAGCGTCTCATTTCCAATTAAAATATACTTCTGAATTGAAATTTGAATGAAATACAGGATCATGAAAAATCGAAGAATGTGGAAAACAAGATTACAAATATCTCGGCAACTAATAATCCGATCGACTTCGTTCTATATGAAAAATGTGTGTTATTTTATTGCCTTTTACGTCTATTCCTTAGAACAAAAAAATTCGAAAATTTTTATATACCTTTCATCAGAACGAATTTTTCGAGAGTCCGAAAAAAATAGTTCCGGATAATTGAGGTTGCTGATATTAAATAGGGTTCGTCCCATTCTTACATACTAACTACATACAAAATTTTAAGTCTCTATCTCATTTTGTTCGGGAGATAGAGCGTTTACAGACAGACAGACTGACGGACAGACAGACAAACAGACAGACGGACGGCAAAATTTTTTTTTCTAAAAATATGTTTTTCGGAATCCTTACTATCTAAAACGTGTAAATCCGTCAAAAAAAATTTCGTTTTTCAAAACGATTGCAAGACTTACCCTATACTACGTATGATGGGTGAGTAAAAAGTATTTTAAAATTTAAATAAAAATTTTCAGACATAATAATGTGATTGATGTACAAATGTTGATGTTATTTGATAGCATGATCACGTAAGAAATAAAACATATTGTTTTTAAATTATTCCAGAAATTAAATTTTCACTACTATTAATTACTTTAAGTATAAAATTAGTGAGAAAATTTGCTTGTAAAAACATTTTGTTTGTGCAATTACATTTTATAATTTTACTGTATGAATTTTGTAAGCTTTTACTCTTGCTAAATTGCTTTCTCCAATTATTTTTTTATTTTCATAAGTAATAAATTTTACAATTTAGACATGTTGTACTCAATTATGTATCGCATTTTTATTTTATTTATTTATTTATTTTGCCTTTTTTTCATAAAAAATAGAAGCTTGATTAAATCTATGTTTTATGGACAGACGGCAGCACATAACATTATGGGAAGAGTAAAAAATACGAATTCTTCCAAAAACTCATGTTCCGTATGTAACTAGATTTCTTGCAGTTTTTTCGTACATACGATAATTGTTAATAAACAGTTTCTGAACAGTAACGAGTAATGAATATTTTCAAACGGGTGGTGAGTTTTAAAATAACGCCATTACACGGGTATTTATTTAGTCGTTAGTTTTACAGCACTACTGAAAATATTAGTTTTGAAAAGGAATGGTCCCCGGACTTATCCATAATATTGAAAAAAATGTGCCTGTAAGTGTGTTTAATACATTAATCGTCAATTTTAAAAAGTATAACTTTTGAAATGTAAGTAAAGATTGGTAAAAGTGTTTTACAATTCTGCTTTTCTCATCATGATCAAAATAAAAGAATTTATCCTAATTAAATTGTTTGTAACATTTCTCACAGCTTAAGTAATCTTTTCAGTTCCTTCATTTGGAGATCGACTATTCTGGTTTTTATTTCATAAAGGAACAGCAGTCTGGTGTGATTTTTAAATGGCAATAAATACGGTAGACTCCCTTAAAATCTTCAATTCTCTAAAATCCACACATAATTTACATATGTAAGCAATGAAATCTTCAGTTCAGATGCTGGTACAAAATTTGACTTTTTTTATTTTATACACATTCTACATGTGTTTTAATCTGTAATTTTCGTTAATATTGCTGACATCATGCTTATTCATGAAGGAAGAATAAATTTATTTCTGAAAAAATTCAAGATATTGCTAGTATCACTGGTCATGACAACTTTTTTACTAAATGTATGTATGCATTAATAAAACATTTTTGGTTATTAAGTCTGGCTAAACCTGAAAAAAACTTCCTTATTTTATGATTTTTATGTGAATTAGTAGTGCACCTTTATGAGGTAAGTTTCATTCAATAATTTAAAAAAATGCATCTCATCTTTATAATGAAAATATTCTTTATAATGAAATTAAATTCATTATTGATTATTTACTTGGACTTTGCTCTTAATATTTTAAAATAGATATAAATTTGTTTTATTTTAGTTCATTAATTTATTTAATTATTTTAATTTTCTACTATATTGTAAGCATTTATTATAGTCTCCGTTGCATTATTTAACATTATAACTCTTAAAATGTTTCGTCGATTTATAAGTTCTTTGTTTTAGCGTGTTTGTTAGACATTTCTCTATAATACTATTCATTTTCGTATTTTGTATACAGTATTATTTTAATAGTAACAAAAAAAGACACTAAAAATTCATTGTCAGCGGCGGTGACAGTGTTAGTTACTTTTTTTTAGAATAGAGAATTACTAAAAACATTTTTATTCCATTTTTCCTTACTAAAACACTAAAAATTCATTTTCTGTCAACTATGATTCGTAACTTACAAGGAGACGGCCATCTTTCGTAACCACAGATTTTGAAGTCTTTTAAGTACAACTTAGTTATCCCGTCGACAAATTTGCCAAATTATACAAATCGCCAAACCGATAGCCAAATTATACATATTGACATAATTTTTATTTTAAATAAAGAAAAAACAAATAATTAGTCGAATTTTAACAAAAATACAAATAAAATTCGATATAAAAATATCACTTACTGGCGATTTAAATAAGTATATTGTATTTAATATCATCGAATGTGACATTCACGATCATCCACTATTGACATTTAATCTTATAGTTTGGCGATCGTTTTCTGGTCTACGGAATAACCAAGTAGTACCGTTTTAATATATGTTGTAGCATAGAGATCCTTTAGCCTCAGATTCGATGGATTTTATGCAACGTATCTTATTTCTTTAGAAACCAGGGGGGGGGGGCTAATGTTTTGACACAACTTAAATGCTTTATAACAAAAGGATAGCGTTGATCATAGCTCACTTGTTACGGTGTTGCTCTTTGTTCCGCAGTTGAAATGCACACGTGAGCAGTTCGCACAAGCGTATTTAGTTGATATGAAAACAAACGCTTCAAATCTGCTGATGCCTTAGATGTGGAATGGGCAAGATAACGGATCCCTTTGCTCTCTTCGCACATTCTTGAAGCATTCAACCGCGAGATTTCATCGCCAAAAGGGTGTGTTTTTTTGGAGGTGATCCTTTGGCAATTTCCTGCTCTCATTCTTATAACAAAAGAAGCGTAACGCAGACGAAATAGGTCTTGGTGGCTGGTGGGATTGGCGGGAGAAACCGGTTTGGCGCAGAGTCTGTCCACCGTCACGTGACGGTGGGGAGGGGATCAATGCTTCAAGAAAAGGTTGCTATTTCTGATGAAGTTATAAGAGAAGTCTATGGCTCATGCACAGATCCGTTTTTCTGAATGACAAGTGAGCAACAAAATCCTAGCAGGTGGCAGCCAAATGATAATTTTGGAACTATTTTTGATGGGGAGGGGAAAGCTGTTTCATTTCTTCTACAGTGTCTTATTTATATTCTTTAGTTCAATGCAACCTATTGCAGATGTAGATTCCATCTCTGATTATTTCAAATATTAACTTTGACACTGAACATGAGGAACAATTTTTTACTAATATTAGCAGCTAGATGAAAGTACAGTCATGCACAGTAGACACCCTTAAATCCGCAAAGACTAGGACCAGAGGTTGTACGGATTTTAGAATTTTCCGGATTTCTGGTCGTTGTTTTATTTGCATTTTTAAACAATAATTTGAATGTAATAAATAATGTAATCGAAGTTATAAAAAATGTTAGCAATATAATATTAAATTTAGTAAAAAGCTAAAATAGTAATAATTTAGATTTTTTTAAATGATTAAAGTAAAAAGAAAAGATCAAGTCAATCAATAATGTATGACTAAATATTCATTATAAAGATGAAATGTATTTTTCCTAAATCATTCAATGAAACTTTCCGCATAAAGGCACATTGCTAATTTACATTAAAATCATAAAATAAGGAAGTTTTACTTCAGGTTTAGCCAGATTTAATGGCCAAAAAAACTTGATTAATACATAAATATATTTGGTAAGAAGTTTGTGATTGCCAGGTATATCAGCAATATCTTGAACTTTTTCAGAAATAAATTTACTCTTCCTTCTTGGAAAAACATAAATTCAGTCATATTAGCAAAAAATACTAGTTAAAATATACATGCAATTGATATGAAACTAAAAAAGTCAAATCTTATCCGTGTATCTGAACTGACTGTTTCATTGTTCACATTCGTAAATTATGTACGGATTTTAGGTTTGTAGATTTGAGAGAGTATTGTATTTATATAATTCACTGCACTATATCTCCTCTAAGGTCACGTTGAACAGATAGATCCTCTTTTAAATAATATTTTTAATCGTTTCCGTTTCCATTCAAACTAACCCCTTGGGGACGAGCGACCCGTATATGTGCCGCAAAAAGGCTAAAGAATCCTTGTTTAGCTACACCAGTAAAATTATACTGAAAAATTTGTCTTATTTAATCGGAGCATTTTCTTGATTCAATGAGGCACAAATTTCTGTTTTTAAAAACCTTTGTCAAAACATAAAAATTTCGTAAAAGCTCCCGTCGCGAGGGGAATAATACTTAATTGTTAATAATTTGCTCATTGCAATTTCAGATCTAAATGCTAAGATAATATAAAATGCACATGTAACACAATGGCGTTTACTCCCTTCTTTTCCTTTGTGAATTGTATCAGGAAATTCAATTTCAGATTTTCATGAAATACAGACTATGGCACGTTGGATAATTTTTACACGGATGTTTAAATTTATGATTAATAGGCCCGCATTAAGTTTGTTAATATATGTTTTTTTCTGTATAAACAATGTCACAAGAGGTTCATGAACCCTCAACAAAGCCACTTCTGAAAAAAAAGACCCATATAAAACTTGAATATTCAAATAGGGAACTTGCAATCAGCTGATAGCCATTGTATTTCAAGTGGAGGTCAGGGTAGTTCCACCAATCAGAACTGTCTATTTCTATTGTGTGACCTCCAGTATGGCGTCAATTGCAACTGCCCTATAGAGTGTTTTAAATCAGAATTAAAAGCCGTTGCAGAGTTTTTTCTCGACCTCATTTTGTAAAAAATAGCTTTTTTTAATCTAATATATTTTTTAAGTAATACATTTTCTAACGAATGGTATTTGAAATTTCCATATCATATTATATGTAACATTGATGTAATGTTTAGGTTTTTGTAATATTGTAGTTAAACGTGAATGCAATTTAGTGAAAAATTAATCAAATAGTGGCATTGGAAATAGAGAAATGTTGGTATTAGATTCATTATAAAACATGAATACAGTCGAACCCCGTTATAACGAAGAGTAAGGGACCGAAGTTTTTGTTCGCTATATCCGAACCGTTAAAAAAATGTTAGAGTTTACAAAATATGTATATAATTACCTGTTACATATAAAATCAATAATGATGTATTAAGGAAAAAGAAACGTAAATTCTATTAGATATGAACATTAATGAATTAAATTGATTACATTAACCTGGCACAATACTAAATAAATTTACTAAAAAGGAAGACAAATAGAAATACAGGAAAGCGCCAATTATCTAAAAATTCGATATAAACCCTAGTTCGGATGAATGTTAGGTTAATCGCCTGCGTGCATTTTCTTCTAAAATTAGAGTCGAAAACCTTTTTTCAGATCTGCGGATAGAAAAAAGTTCGTTATAACCGATATTTAAGATTCAGGAGGTTTGCTATAAAAGGTTAAAATAGCATTACAATAGGGAAACGGCGGGACCAAAATTTCAGTTCATTATATCCAAGAGTTCGTTATAAACCAGGTTTGCTATAACGGGGTTCGACTGTAGTGTAGAATAACTTAAATTTTAGTGTGGATTCTTTGAAGGAAGTAACATTGATGTGAGTAGACATGTAATAAACAACAGTGATTGGGCATACTGTTTAATGCATGAATAATCTTTTAAAAAAATAATCATATCTGCAGTAGTGTAGTCGTACAAAATAACAGACGGTATAAGCGCTAAACAGAGGGTTTATGTTCGCCTTGTGTATATCTTGAGAGTGTACATACTACAAATTTCTTGAGAAACAGACAATATACGGTGCTTTTTTAAAAAAATCCAGAAGGTGTACGGCGTATACACGTGTTCAGAAAATTCTTTATGGAAAATGTGTAAACTATGGATCTAGAAAATAAAAATACTTTACAATGTTTAAAATAATGAGGAAGTATAAACACTAAATATAAATATTATTAAAGGAAAAAATCTTTTTGTGCACAGTTTTTAAAATATGTCTACTCACATCGATAATTTATTTGGATTTGAAAAGGCAAGTCCGATGCACACTTAGTTTGCAAGTGATAATCTTTATATGCGTTACTGGAGACTTAAAGAAATCTCAGATGATTGCAACAAAAAAAGCAATAATAGTTATAACATATGTTTTTTGTTTTTGTTTTCTCTCAATTGCAAAATATTTGCCTCCTTGATAATTATTTTTAAAAAAAGGTACGTATTGCTTTTTATATTTATTAGACAACTTTCATTTTATAAAATTCTGGAAAAAGCATAATTTTAAACATTTTTTAAAACTTTTATTAATATTTTACTTAATCCTGAGAAAAGCATAATTTTAAACACGTTTTATTAACTTTTATTATATTTTTTAAACCGAATATTTTTATTGTCAGACCATTACCAGTATTAAAAAATTCTCTAATCAGCACAAAAAAGATTAATGTGTTTTTAAGTATGAACAAGTTTGAAATTGCACATCAAACAAGGCAAATGCGATGCTTTCGTACTATAAATATTTTTATGAATATTCATATTTTGAAGCAATGCTGTGCAATTCTTGTGCAAAAATACATTAATACAAAATATGATACGATTATATTTCAATTACAAATATAAATCTTTTACAGAGCAATCCAACTATATTAGTAGAAGTTACTGTACAGACAGCCAAACCAAATTCTTAAACATTTTCATCTATGTTGTAAAGTGTTAAAACGCGTAATGGGTTGAAATTTGACTTTCAGAAACTTATACCCCATAAACGGTAGCATATTTTAACTCTTTTGTACAACCATATATTTTGTGTACTATCTTTACATACATATATGCCAACTATTTAGCCAAATTTAATTAAGCCTAAAATAGGCTTAAATCTAGTGAAATCGAACTTCCTGTGTTTATCTGCCATACACAGCCATGCATTTAATTCTTTGTGTGGCCCTATATATCATTTTTCTCTATTTTATAAACATACTGTCACCTCTCACTCACACGTTTGAAGAAATTGATTTAAAATCGTGCATAAGTGAGAGCCGCGCATAATTGAGAGAATGTTGATGTAGCAATTTTTTATATAAATTATGGGAAAGGAAAAGATTACGAAATATATGAATTAGGATTAGTAACATTTTATAAAATACAAAAGATGTAACACCAGTATATCGTACTTAAAAAATAAAATCTTTACACTTTCACAGTAAAATTTACGTTAAACATACAATAAGTGTAAAATTTACTTTTAGATAGAAAGCGATATATTTACAAAAAAATGCTAATTAGTCCAGTTTGAGGAAATCATCAATAATCGTTGGCTTTTGCTTATGCTTCTTTGTACAATGAATTTTTGCAACGCATTTAAATGTGTCATTGTATTAGATGCTACATCCAGTGGCCAACTTATATGGGTCCCTTGAAATAGTTAAAAATGATCAGAAAAAACAGTCCCGATGTTTTTCCCTCCTTTTTGAGGTAAAATTACACCTCCCTCTCTATCATTCGTCAGACCTTCCGCTTTAGTTTCAATTAGTACATATTAACACCACATTATACCCTCAAAAGATTGAAAGGACCTAATGTGGGTTGCAGTCCCCTCTCGAAATAGTCAAAAATGAAATGAAAAAACATAGACGAAGCATCGATAATCATCTCATTCAATAAACGGCTGGAATTCCAGATTTAGCTAAAACTCGATTCGCATATTAAAATACAATCGGTCTGCAGTGGAAAACACCCGAAAACCTGATTTCAGCAGTTGTCTGGCAGGTTTACCAATGTGCTTTATTGCACCAAAAAGTATGATAGGAGTGAGAGCAGGAAAGCACTAAGGTAAACCTATAAACAAACCTGGATTTGAGGTGCATTCCACCAACATATAATTTGGCAGACCGTTTGTGTTTTTATATGCGAATGGAGTTTTAACGAATTCTGGAATTTCAACTGAGAAATTGATCAGGTGATTTTACGTGCTTTTAAAAGTATTTTTTTTTCTTTTTTTGTTTGAAATAAATTTGTGTTTTCCCTTATCATTCAACAGACTAGGCGATCTCTTCTCTTTAGTTCCATATATGTGCAGAATGTCACCACATTATACCCAAAGAGATAAAAAAGAATTACAGCTCCCTCCTTCAAAATAATCAAAAGAAATTAAAATAGGTGCTTTTTAGGTGCTTTCGTAATTATGTAATTACGTAGCACCTATTGTTGTCGCTCAGTCCGTCCGTCTGTCTGTCTGTCCGTCTGTCCGCCCGCATATAACAACGCAAAAACTACCCAACCGAATCGTTTGAAATTTAAAATACATAATTATAACATAATTTTGTCGAGTCTTTTCAAATTTTATGAAAATCGAATGGATAGATCAATTACAGGGACAATCAAAAGGATTCCGCTACATTGCGGTCAATGGGGAAAAAGTTTCAAATGCATTTTAATCGTTTGAAATTTAAAACATATAATTATTGCGTAATTTTGGGACAATCAAAAGGATTCCGCTACATTGCGGTCAATGGGGAAAAAGTTTCAAATGCATTTTAATCGTTTGAAATTTAAAACATATAATTATTGCGTAATTTTGTCGAGTCATTTCAAATGTTATGAAAGTCGGATGTATGGATCATTTACAGGGACAATCAAAGGTTCCATTACATTACGTTCAATGGGAAAAAAGTTTCAAATGCATTTTTATGATGTTACACTCATTCGAACATAATAGAATTGGCATGAATTTATGAAGTATATACTAAAATATGCATTCTGTACAATCTGTGATGCAAAGAATTTTTATTATTAAATTACAGGGCCACACAAAAGTATTCCACTACATAATGCTATACGGGGAAACATTGTTTGGGGCGTGTTTTAATTATATTCAACTATTTCACATTTTATGAATACGATATACGTTTCTGAGGTGTAATAAAAATTATTTTCTGTATATTTACAAGAACACAAAAAGATTTCGACTACTATACTGTATCCGAAGTACGCTCTACTATATCAGCAAGATTTGAATATTTTTAAAACTTCGTTATCGTACGAACGCACCTGATTTGCTACGTTCACGTGCAATTTCCAACTTGTTTTCATTTCAGATAAATTTGTATTTTAACAGGCTAGCCGCTCACTTCTTTTTAGTTTCATATTCTATCCAAAGAAGTAAAAGGGGTAAATGGAGTCTATCAAAATCGTATCAAAGTCTATCAAAATGTTCTATGAATGACAGACATTGTGAGGAAAAGTTTGATTAAAATAATTGTACCTATCGCTCACTCTAAAGAAAAGTGAAACATCTCGGCAAACATAAATTTAACAGAAGAGGCAAAAACAAATTGCGTGATTTTACTCTAACCTGAAAAAAAATACCTAGTTCTGCATGCAGTAATAAAAACGTGAATAAAAGCACAAAAATATTAAGCATGAACACGTAGGATGAGGTTTGGAGATGGGACATTTTATCTCCCCCACAATCCACCCCTTTTCTGTGGTCACAAATGGACATTTAGCATAATAAATCACTTTTTTATAATTACATTTGAAACTGTTTGTGTATTAAGATGCACCTATGATGTGCTTATTAGTGGAAGAAAAAACAAAATGAATTTTTGCGAGACGTATCACTTTTCTTGCAGGTGAGCGATATATACATATATACAAAAGTCAGGTATGAAAATACCTGATAATGCAAAAATACAAGTTTATTTTTAACAGTTTATCCACGAATCAATCAATTCACAAAATAAATATGTGTACATATAAAATACTCAAAGATGAAACTAAAAGAAAAGAATAAATTAAGAGAATAAATAAAGAGAAAATTATTTTTTATAAATTTATTGTACTTATTTTCAGAAAATATTGTCTTTGCCTCAAACAAAGAAGAAAACAATATATATTTAAAATTTTTTAACCTTTAATCTTTGATTACTTTTCGTGCGTATGTATGTAATTTCTATGATGATTAACTTAAAATAAATTTATTAAAAACCTTTTACTATCGCAAATTAATTTTTTACGCGTGTATAAAGATGGTAAGGGAGAGTAGGTTTACAGCTATGAAAAATTCAATTTGATATTTTAAACGATTTTCTTATCATAAAATGATAAAAATGATATTCTAGGTCACCATTTTTTAAAAACAGAAGTCATGATTTCATTTCAGATTCAGTCCATTTTCACTGTTTTCGATCATGTCACCAATCTTGAAATGGAAGAAACCATCGCATTGAAATGGAAGAAGCAATTGAAGAATTCAACAATGTAATTGAAGAAGCACTTGTATCGAAAAATACGAAATGGTAGATATGGAAAAAGAGAGGTCCAAGAAAAGAGAATGAATGACTGAATCCGACAATATCATAATGATTATAAATGAGGATTTTCCCAATGTTTACTTATACGTATATATTTTTATTAATAAATTCTTTTTTTTATTTATTTGCCATGTTTTTTTTCATGTATTTGCTTTGTATTTTTCATTTTTTTTTTCATATATTTGACATGCTTTTATATAATCAAGAGTTATATAAAAACAAAAGAAAAATGAAGAAAATTATTTTAAGAATTAAAAAGAGAAAAATCATATCACACACACAAAAAAATAATAATAATTTTACACAAACATTTGTAGTATACAAAAATTTGGATTAAGACTGGTTCTTACTTAGATAAATATATTTTTTTATTATTGCTAAAAACATCTGCTAAATGCATAAAACTATAGAACTTTACTAATACAATAAAATTTAGAATGACTGAATTTTTATCTTGCCTTTCTAAATCTGCAATAAAGATAGTATAACAATATAAGAATAACATGACTACGCATTATGAATATCTATTTTTTTCTTTTCATAAGAGATTTTTTATGGAAGTACAGATTTAAAACAGGAGAAAATCAAAATTCAACGTTGGTTTAAAACAACTTTTGTAATATATTTTCATTTATTCTAGAAATTACATGATAAGTTGATTAAAATTAAGATTTTTTCCCTAATGTACGTGACACTTTGAATGCGAGTGTTAAGCCTTAATTTTGAACATTTGTCGCAATTGAATTAGATATAAGAATTAATAAAGTATTTATATTTAAGATAATCTGTTTTGGAATCGGTAAAGTATAAATTGCTGTTTTTTTATTATATTGCTACTCGAATTAAAGCATTTTGTGTCGTTATTTATTTGCTTGGAAAACTAAAAATCAATTTAATATACTCATATTACTTGTGTCTAAATTCTTTTAGTGGGTTTGTGTGCAAATACACCAAATTCCTTACTGAGAGTAAACACAGCATGGCTTCAATTTCACTTACATTTAAACATGATGCGATTATTTATGGCAAAACCGATTTGATTATTTTTATTTTTAGAAAATAAAAATAACAAAAAAATTAAATAGTCAAATCATTGTTTTACTGTTTTTTATTTATTTATTTTATTTATTATTATTATTAGTCTATATTTTTCAAAATTTGTGTAGCACTAGTTATTATTGTTTATATGTCTGTATATAATGAAAATAAAATGTTAAATTAACATGTTAAGCATCAGTAAAAGAATTTCGAAAAAAGAAATATATATATATATAAAGAAACATGAATTTTATTGCTAAAGAAATTAAGAAATTGCAATAAAATGTGAATAAAATTCCCCATTATTTTTAGAAAATCAAAAGAGTAAAAAATGTAAATAGTCAAATCTTGATTTCAGATGATTTTTTCTTATGTTATTAATAACAGTCGACAATTTCTAATAATTACATAGTAGTAGTTTTAAAACTAAAATATTATGTATATAAATTAGAACAAAATCACGTATCTACCGTTCAGTGCTTGGTGTATACGTATTAATAAAATAATTGCATTATGTGTATATATTAAAACAAATTTTTTTTAGTAAAACATAAAAATAATTGTGAATAAAATTTATTATTCATAATGATGATCGATTATGAAAAAATACTCGACAGAGTTGTTTAGTTGAAATATAGCATTTTAAAATATTTTTATTGAACTGATTTATTATTTTTTAGAGAGGGGGATAAATTAGCATATGCAAGTTGAAGTAATAATTCTGCTAACGTCAAGTAATTATTTATATATTAAGACAAAAAGTGATTGCCATCGCAATGCTTGCTTTTTAAAATTGTCAAATTCTTAATGCATCTTGTTAGTATTTTTTTAGATTTCTATTTAAATAGATTCACAGAGTTAAATTTCATTTTAGTTATCTATATTCCTGTCAAATTTATATGAGTGAGATAACACAATGGCGGAAAAAACCCAATTAAAAAATCCATTAATTTACTGTAACTTCGTATTTATAAACGCTTCTTTTAAATAAAATAAAAAATGAATAATAATAATAGTTTTTCATTCAGAAAAAAATACATAAATAGTTCATTAGTAATACATAATAGTATGTAAATGAAAATAACTAAATAAATGAAAAAACAACCTCAATGAAAATTATATTGCATGTTATAATTTTAAATTGTAGAACACAAAAGTTTTTATATAACAACATGATTAAATTGTTAGTTTCATTGATATTACTTCTCAGAGACAAATATCTAAATAAAAGGAATGAGTAATCTTTTATGAAAAAAAACTGGGAGTACGATTTATGCATTAAAATTCATTAAAACACCAATATGTATGACATCACAGGGTAATCGGCAAAACGTCATATAATGTTGGAAAATATTCGGCAAGTTATCGGTGGATAACAAAATGATTGAAAACTGCTACGCACAGGATTAAATAAGTAGTCGGGATACGATTCTCGATGGACCGTTACAGGAGCGGACAAAAAGCCTATGCTACCGATCCCGATAAGGGAGATCGTAAGGACGAAAAGTAGTCGGACGAAGTGCGTTCGGCAGAAACTCGGCCGGGGATTATTTGCTGCTTGGGTCGCTTTGATTAACACAGAGTGACACCACATTATACTCAAAGATATAAAAAAGTATTACAGCTCCCTTCTTCAAAATAGTCAAAAGAAATAACAAGTTGGAAATTCCACGTGAAGCGTAGCAAATGAGGTGCGTTCGTACGACAACGAAGTTTTTTAAATATCACTCACATGTATCAAGTTCATAAAATTGTAAATAGTTAATTACAATGAGTTAAAACCACTGTTTTACCAAACAATGTTCTCCCTATATCATTTTGTAATAGAATACTTTTGTGTAGCCTTGTAAATCAATAACAAATAATGTTCTTTACACCACAGATTATTCAAAATGTATACTATAATATATGTTTTATAGATGTATATCAATTTTATTATGTTTTAATGAGTGTAACACCATTAAAATTCATTTGAAACATTTTCCCCCATTGACCGTAATGTAACAGAATACTTTTGATTGTCCCTGTATTGAACTATGAATCCGATTTTCCCATAAACTGAAATGACTCGACAAAATTATGTAATAATTATATATTTTAAATTTCAAACGATTCGGTTGGGTAGTTTATGCGTTGTTACATGCGGACAGACGGACTGAACAACAACTATAGGTGCTACATATTTACATAATTACGAATGCACCTAAAAAAATGTTTCCCATATCACTGAACAGGCTAACCGTTAGCTCTCTTCTTTTCAACTGGGAGTACGATTTATGCATTAAAATGCATTGAAACACCAATATGTATGACATCACAGGGTAATCGGCAGAACGTCGTATAATGTTGGAAAATATTCGGCAAGTTATCGGTGGATAACCAAATGATTGAAAACTGCTACGCACAGGATTAAATAAGTAGCCGGGATACGATGCTCGATGGACCGTTACCCGAGCGGACAAAAAGCCTATTCTGCCGATCCCGATAAGGGAGATCGTAAGGACGAAAAGTAGTCGGACGAAGAAGAAGTTCATTCAAAGAAGTAAAAGGTTATAATTGAGTCTATCAAAATCGTTGAAAATGAAATTGAATAATAATGATTTTTTGTGACTGAGATAAATTTGAGACATATTACCTCACAGAAACACCCCAATGAGGAGAAGGAGGCTGATGGAGTTACAGGTCCACTCTTTAAATTGTCGAAAATAAAATGAAGAAAGTTGATGAGTTTGTTTTTTTCTCTTTAAGATAAATTTGTAATTTAATTTTCTATTTTGTCACAGATTAACCACTTTTGAGAGGCCACAGCATACCCAATGAAGGTGAAGGAGACGTTATTTTGAGTAATGGATTGTTTTTTTTTTATAAATTTTAATTTACAATGATTTTTTTAAAATGAAAGAAACACTTTTCAACTCATTTCTGCATGGGGTGGTCTCAGGTTCAGACCCTATCCCCCCGCCCTTTATTCTGAATAAAAAAAGTAAAAATGAAAATCACAGCAAATTTTCTAAAACGAGGGGGGGGGAGAGGGGATCCCTACCCGGCACTTATTGTTTTTGTAGCAGTTTGTGTTAAATCTGATTTCATTTCAGATTAAGTTGGGTCGGTTTAACTAGATTTTTGAAAGTCAATTAGTTCAGTATATTATTTCAGTTCAAAAAACATCTGTAATAATAAACATTGTTGTTTCTGTGTGTGCTGTTTTCTAAAGAAATTGCTGTGTTTTATCCACGACACTTTGAAATTCAGATTTTTATAATGACCATTTCACGAAATTCTATTTTTCAACTACCGTTTGACTAAATTTTCTTCTTTTTTGTGCTGCCAACTGGCGAAATTTGCTTATTTTTCCAGCAAACCATTGATAAAATTTACGTTTTTTGTGATGCTTTAACGAAATTCTCTTTTTTGCCGCGGTCTTTCGTGCTATACCAGTTTATTCTTCGACTTTTTGTGCCAAAATTTGCATTTTTGACGAAATCTGCCTTTTTCTTGCGATCTGTTTGAACAATTTCATTTTTTCGAAATCTTTGTCAAAATGACTTTGTCAATTGACGTTTTTTCATCACAATTTTTGTCATTTTCTCATATTTTTTTGACGGAATTTGTCGTTTTTTCTCGATTTTTTGACGGAATGCCCCGTTTTCCCGCGGTCTTTCAACGAAATTCTTTGTTTTTCACGATTTTCGACTAAGTTTGACTTTTTCTAGCTAACTTATGATAAAGATGGACGTTTTTTCGCGATCTTTTGATGAAATTTGTCGGGTTCTCGCAATATTTTGACGAAATTTGAATTTTTTTGTGATCTTTAGACGAAATTTGTGTTCTTGCGATCTACTGACGAAATTCGCCATTTTTTCGCAAACGTTAGACAAAATTCGCGTTTTTATTTGATATCTGAGTAAAATGCGTTTTTTCGAGATCTTTTGAAGAAATTCCGAGTTTTGCAATCTTTGACGAAATTTACGGTTTTTCCATGGCCTTTTGATGAATTTTGTCATTTTCTCGTGATTTTTTGACGAAATTCTGTTTTCGCACGATCTTTGACCAGTTTTAAAGTTTTTAATGGTTTTTGACAAATTTTGTTTTTTGTTCTTTTTTGCGACGAATTTTAGTGTTTTTCTACAGCCGTTTGACGAATTTTAACGTTTTCTCGCGATTTTTTGACGAAACACCGTTTTTACACGATCTTTGCCGAATTTTACCGTTTTACCAGATTTTTTTGTCAAATTTTGTCGTGTACTCACGATCTAACGAAATTTGTCGTTTTTCGCCATTTGCTTACAAAAATTGCCTTTTTTTCGCAATCAGTTTTTTCTTGATCTATCTACAAAATTTAACTTTTTTAGAAATCTTTGCTAAAATTTGTTGTTTTTACGGGATATTTTTTAACAAAATTTATTGTTTCTTGCAAACTTTTGACAAAATTTGCCGGATTTTTTACAATTTTTTCACGAAATACCGTTTTTTCGCGAACTTTTGATGAAATATGTCGTGTTCTCGCAATTTTTTTTGCCGAAATTTTCTTTTTTTTGTGTTCTGCTTACAAAATTTGAGTTTTTTTTTAGAATCTTTGTCAAAATTTGCCGTTTTTCCGATCTTTCGACGTATTTTGCCGTTTTTTGCTATCTTTTGTTGAATTTTGCCGGTTTTCGCAATCTTTTTCGGAATTAGTCGTTCTCGGTATCTTTTGATGATATTTGCTTTTTTCCGCGATCTGTTTACAAAACTTCAACTTTTTTTGGAATCTGAGAAAATTTGCCGTTTTTCACGATTTTTTGACGAATTTTGTCGTTTTTTCGCGATTTATTTAAACTAAATTTGACGTTTTTTGCGATTTTTTGACGAAATTTGCTGTTTTTTCGCAATTTTTTGAAGAACTTTGTCATTTTCTCTCAATTTATTAACAAGATTACCCTTTTTGCGATCTTTTTTTACAAAATTTTCACTTTTTGCGATCATTTGAAAAAATGTAGTTTTTTGCGATCTTTTGACGAATTTTGTCGTTTTCTCGCGGTCTTTTTGGAAAAAATTGTAGATTTTTGCGATCTTTTTACAAATGTTTTCAGTTTCTCATGGTTTTTTGAGGAAATTTGTCGATTTTTTTCGATTTTTGGACGAATTTTACCAGTTTACCATGATCTTTTAACGAATTTTTCCGTGAACTTTCGATGAGATTTGTTGTGTTTTCTCAACGAAATTTGTCTTTTTTCGCGATTTGTTTTACAAATTTTGAGTTTTTTTATATTTGTCAAAATTTGCTATTTTCGGGATCTTTTGACAAAATTTGTTCTCACTATCTTTCGACGAATTTTGCATTTTATACACGATCTGTTGACGAAATTTGCCTTTTTTTCGCGATCTTTTGATAAATTTGTCTTTTTCTCGCGATCTTTTGAGGAAGTTGGTCGTTTTTTGGCGATCTTTTGACGAATTTTGCTATTTTTCGCGATCTTTTGACGAAATTTGTTCTCACTATCTTTCGACGAATTTTGCATTTTATACACGATCTGTTGACGAAATTTGCCTTTTTTTCACGATCTTTTGACGAATTTTACCACTTTACCATGATATTTTGACAAATTTTCTCGCGATCTTTTGATGAAATTTCTTTTGTTCTCTCGATCTTTTGATGAAATTTCTCGTGTTCTCGCAATGTTTCGACGAAATTTGTCTTTTTTCGCGATCTTCTGACAAAATGTGAGTTTGTTCGGAATCTGTCAAAATTTGCGTTTTTTCGCGATCTTTTGCTGAAATCTGTCGTTTTTTCCTTATTTTTACGAAATTTGCCTTTTTATTCGTGATCTGTTTACAAAATGTCAGTTTTTTCGATATGTTTGTTGAAATTTGTTATGTTCTCTCAACAAAATTTGTCTTTTTTTCGCGATTTTGTTTAAAAATTTTGAGTTTTTATTATCCTTTTTCTTTGTCCAAATTTGCTATTTTTCGGGATCTTTGACGAAATTTCCGGTTTTTGCGACCTTTTGACGAATTTTGCCAGTTTTCGCGATCTTTCGCAGAAATTTGTCATGTTCTCGCTATCTTTCGACGGATTTTGCATTTTATACACGATCTTTTGACAAAATTTGCCTTTTTTCGCGATCTTTTGATAAATTTGTCGTTTTTTCGTGTTTTTTTGAGGAAGTTTGTCGTTTTCTCCGCGATCTTTTGACGAATTTTACCAGTTTAACACGATATTTTGGCGAATTTTCTCGCGATCTTTTGATGAAACTTCTTTTGTTCTCTCGATCTTTTGATAAAATTTCTCGTGTTCTCGCGATGTTTTGACGAATTACGTCTTTTTTCGCGATTTTCTGTCAAAATTTGCGTTTTTTTCGCGATTTTTTGCTGAAATTTGTCGTTTTTTCCTTTTTTTAACGAAATTTGCATTTTATTCATGATCTGTTTTCAAAATGTCAGTTATTCGATATGTTTGTCAAAATTTGCCGTTTTTCACCGATCTTTTGGTCTTTGTCGTCTTCTAGCGATTTTTTGAAAAGTTTTTTTTTTTTGCTTTTTTTTGTCAAAATTTGACGTTTTTCTTGCTGTAAATTTAAAAGTTATATTTTAAAATTGATAAATGGATTTGTCGTATTGAAAAAGATTACATTCTATATCCTATAATACAGTAGAAAAGCAATTAGTCGGAATGGTTGAAACCAGTAGATTTTAAATACAGTAGAACGCCGCTATTCCGCGAACCTGTAATTCGCAAAAAAATTAAGAATGTAAACAAAAAATCAGAATTCTTAAAAAAATGTGTCAGTGGTGACAGAATTTTCAAATTTGAAATTGTTTTACACTAAATTTAATATTTTCCTTGTTCCTTTATTTATTAATATGCATTATGACAGTCTTCTTTATAATTTAAAGTAATAGTACATTAAATTATTACATTATTTTATTTATTTATATTTATTCAAGAAGTATTTGGAACATACAGTTTGAACTCTTATGAAAAATTATTTACTTTTAATGAACGAGCTTAGACAATGTATTTAATCATTTATTATTTTTCAAATTAAATCGTAATTATAAAATTGCAAAAATACATAAAAAAATATTACATTTATTATATTTGAACTTAATTGGATATTGCAATATAAAAAAAAATTAAACATATCTGATTTTCTCGAATAGAGGGCGATACCATATATGCATCTACTAGTAATCGGTCTTTTTTGCTAAGTAATTATGAAAATAGCATTGAAAAAGTGATTAAAATGATAAAATTCACAGTTTGTTTATATATTCATGATATTATAATGATTAATGTTTTTTATTTTACTTATTCTCATATTTGTCTTTATTTAAACAAAATTCTCATTCTTTTGTTAATAAAAACTACCAGATTCTTATTTCTGAAATTTACGAAAGATTTTAATTCCTACCCACAACCCAATTAAATTATAAGTGGAAATTTCAAAGCTTTTTAAAAACTAATATTATTAGGATTATTTTTATAGCACTCTGAAATACTACAAGAAAGCTTTTAGTATTCTTCGGTAAACCAGACTTTTGCAACAAAGAATTTGCTTTAAAAAAAGTACTGGCAATAAAAATTTTGCTCCCTTGTAATTTTTTCTTCTTTTAAATATTACTCATAAATAGATTATTTAAAATTATTCATTTATTGTAACATAATAATACTAAATTGAATTAGAAAGAATAGTGAAATAAAAAAAAGTTAGTACTACTAGGTTATTCCGTCGACCAAAAAATTATCGCCAAACCATAAGATTAAATGCCAATAATAGATGATCGTGAATGTCACATTCAATGACATTTAATTCGATTCATGTACTTAAAATGTCATTAAGGGAATTTTATTTCGATTTTTTATTTGTATTTTTATTAATATTCCACTAATTATTTGTTTTTTCGTTATTTAAAATAAAAATTATGTCAATATGTATAATTTGGCTATTAGTTTGGCGATTTGTATAATTTGGCGAAATTGGTCGACGGGATGACAGAGTAGTATAAAAAAACTATATGAAAGTCATTGCTTATTTTATCAGGCTAGAAAAAAAACACTTAAAATTATTTATATTTATAGAATTGAAAATAGAATTCACAACATAAAAGAAATGTCAGAAAGAACAACCATTGATATCTTTTTTTTTAAATATACCTTATTTTTTTAAAAATAATTTTTACTTCATTTATGTATTAAAATTTGCTTTTTTAATTTATTTTCAATCATTAACAAACTATTTTTGTTCAAAACAAGAATTTAAAAAATTATAAACTAAGATTAAATAGGCATGACCTGAAATTCGCCAAAAGCCTCTTATTCGCAAAGCCCTTGGAACAGAACTTTGCAGATTAGAGGCTTTCTACTGGTTTTTCTGGAAACCTGATTGTAAAAAAAACCATCAATCAAACGAGTCAAAAGCACATGCCTTTACATTTTTCAGATTTAAAAAATCAAATTCAATCAAAATAAGGTATTAATTAGAATTTGAAAAGACGTAGTAAAAATATCTTATTAATCCTACATAAAAACCAAAATCGGTTCTAATCTAAATGCTTTAAGCAGTCAAGATTTTTAAAATCTAAAATTCAGTATAAAGAAAAAAAAGAATAGAAGACTGTTCGTAAAGCTTTTATATTAAGTAACAACAATAATGTATCATTTTCAATTAAACTAGTGGATACTACTGCCCCTTTTATTAATTATTTCGGTACTACTTTGTTACTCCCGTCGACCAATTTCGCCAGATTATAAAAATCGCCAAACTAATAGCCAAATTATACATGTTGACACGATTTTTATTTAGTAAATCAATAATAAAAATACAAATAAAAAGTCGAAGGAAAATCACTTATGAGACTTTAAACATGTGTGTCATATTTAATGTCATTAAATGTGACATTCACGATCACCCATTGTTGGCACTTAGTCTTATAGTTTGGCGATAGTTTTTTGGTCGACGGGATAATCAAGTAGTACCATAATTTCCTATCAGATTTGCCTGGCATAGACCGAGCCAAATTCGTCTCGAATCTCCAAGCCAAACACAAGATTTTGTGAGGTCACGGCGCGGGGCTTATTATAGCTGTGGAAAACGTAGGCGATATTCAAAGTATATCAGCTCATTCCTTTACATTCCAACTTATAACCACAACATGCAGAAAAAAATATATGCCTATAATTCAAAAGCGCTAATTACATATTTTTTTATTCAATTTTGATCACTCGCAACAATAATAATGCAGATAATATAAGAACAATATTTATGCAATAATATCACTGTGTAATGAAAATATGCATCAGAATTAAAGTTACATTAAAGGGAGTTGGTTAGTTAAATAATAATAATAATAATAATAATAATCCAAACGTTAAATTTATTATAGTAATTAGTTTTTATTATATATTCTGATTTGAAATTTAGAAACAATGCCAATTATCTATTTTCTCTACGATAAACAAAGTTCTCTACAAAACAAAACATTAATATGAATTACATAAATTAGCGGTTTAAACCCATAAATTTAATTATTTTGCTCTCTTCACTTTCAATAATGAATAAATACTAAAAAGCCACAGATTAAATCAAAACAAATTAAAGTTCTGTTTTAATACTCATTGTGGCTTAACTATCCTATTAAATACTCAGTGCTTTGAAACCTGCATATAATAAATTTAATATAAACAAATAGCAAAACTAAAGCATACATGAAATTAAATATTTAAAGTCATACAAATAAGTTTTTAATTTATACACATTACTTATACTCTACACATTACTTATCAGAAGGGAGAGTGGACGCCAGCTATTCCTTTGCTAAGGGCGCTGTTAACCCTTCCCAGGGACGTAGCTATGAGGGTGCTATGGGAGGATCAGCCCCCCCCCCCCAAAATATTTTGAGCCTCTCCTGGAAAAGATTCAATGGACAGTCAATGAATTTGTGTTCCGAAAATTCAAATGAAATTTTGTTCAAAAATCTAATTTAGTTTTAATGACCTTTCACAGTTTTGAAAAATACTAAATTGTAACTAAAATAAGTGTTTCAAACTTTGCTCATCCTGTTTTCACATAGGAAGCTAACATGATGTTCAATATTGAACTGGTTGTACACTCGAATTTCTCATCATTCTATTTTTTACTTAGCATAAAATGAAGTTAGTACAACAGTTTAATAAGAAACATAGTAACTACAGCGTGAATATGCACAAATTTATCTTCCTGCGTCACAGGGAGTGAGAGAGAGAAAATATGACTCCCATAGATTTTCCTGACCCCCCCTCCCCCCAAATTTATTATTCACTTCTAGACTTTGCAAAATTGTAGAGATTGAAACACATTATCCCCATACCTCTATTTTCACAGTATATAAGCATGTATTGATGTAACAAAAAATTATAAAGAGATTTTTTTATTAGGATGGAAAAAGTTTAAGATTAAAAAACAACAGTTAAATGGTGGATGCATATTGATCGAGAAGGAAGGGTGTGAGGTAGATAGAAATTGTTATGAACAAAGCAAGTAGACAATATTCTTTCTCTTTTATTTATTAGTAAACACAAGCTTCACTTCAAATATACTTCACATATGATTTCTCGAACTGTGATTCTAATTATATATGCATACACATATGAAGAATAGGAAGGTCAAACGTTGGGGTTTTCAACAATTAAGAATTGAATAATTTTAGGTACTACTATGTTATCCCGTCGAGCAATTTCGCCAAATTATATAAATCGCCAAATTAATAGCCAAATTATACATATTGACATAATTTTTATTTTAAATAACGAAAAACATATAATTAGTAGAATATTAATAAAAATACAAATAAAAAGGGGCAATAAAAATCACCTAATTACATTTTAAACACGTGTATCGTATTGAATATCATTGAATGTGTCATTCACGATCATCCATTATTGGCATTTAATCTTATAGTTTGGCGATAACTTTTTGGTCGACGGGATAACCTAGTAGTACCTAATTTTATAATAATTTAGTGATTTTAATGGTAATTTTGTAAAACTATATTTTTGTAAAACTATATAACAGACTAAAAAAATAGCATACTATTTTAAAACAAAGACCATGTTACAAATAAAAAGAGGAAATTTTGATTGGATCAAAAATGACATCGATATCAAAAGATAAACTCCCTCTCCCCCTAGAGATATCCTACGATATCACGTGCCAGACTCCCTCCCCCTAAAATAACAATGTTATATAAGCACAGCCCCAAAAGAGGAAAGTTGTGAAACGATAGAAATTAATTATTAATTTGTCTTGTAAGTAAAACTACTGACTGGGAATATTTAAACATGATTAGTACCTATAGAATCCAATCTGACATAAGTTTAAGCCGTCTTGTGCAAAATTTTTGACTAAATAAAATTCAGAAATTTCTAACAAAACTTACGAATAACAAGATAGGTATTGTTGTAAATATTACAAAAATGCAAAAATTCAAAGAATAATATTTGTATTGCATTATAATTAAGACTTTATCGCTTTTCAGAAGTAAATTTCCAAAAAATAATGACTTGAAAGTTTTTCACTAATTTGCTTAAATTAAAGGGACTAATGAAAATTTCGATTTGAAAATTTAATAGCGGAGAAAGAAAAATATATTAAATAGGACAGTAAAATTTTAAGTGAATCGACCAAATAGCTTCTAAGTTATAAGACAAAGTATGTTGGCGGCAGTAGAATTGTGAAATAAATAATTAAATTAAGTTTGTTAGATATACGTATTAGTGAAGAATATAACTGAAAAATGATACTTTGTTAATAATTTCAGTGCTAATTGACCAATTCATAATAATTTTAAGCAAATTATGAGAGAGGGGAGGGGATAATATGTGTCTTTAAACAATTTAAGGATGTTTAGGTTTTAAATTATTGTTCTATTTGAAAAAGAACAAAACGAAAGTAATATTGTTTTGTTTTGAGACACTGCGTTATTGCGTAGCACAATGTTAGATGCTAGAATTGACTAAATAGCTTATTTTAAAGCAATTAAAATTAAAAAGATATTGAATATAAGAAATAAAACGTCTTTAATTTGACATTTGCACATAAATATAATTTGAAACTAAAACTTACCTTGCAAAGATGAGATTCATATGGATATTTGAGTAGTTTATTGCGAGTACACCTGTTTTGTTTTAAATAGCAAGATAGAAAATGAAATTCAACGTGCTGGTGATTAGCCAGCCTAGGTCTGTGACGTCACATATGGGGGGGGATGAAATTGTATTTGGCTTGATAGTCTATAGGCGGCTTTGCCGGAGCCAAACGTTAGATTTACATTCTCGTAAGCTAAAAGTTATTGGTGCCTTAATCGCTACATGCCCACTTCCCATTGAAAATAATTAATTTTGCGCAGTGAGCTCTACATACTCATAATATAAAATGTCTGTGAACCTTGGAGCTCACGCAAGACCAGGGTTTGCTTTTTACCGACAACCTAAAACCTAACGATATACAATAAATTCTTAGTCCTGAAACTGTATTTTAATACTATTGATAAAAATTCTATTTTCATTGAATTGGTCTATTTATATATTTGTACATATAATGAAAAGAGAAATAAAGAATTAGTCAGTGCTCCAAAACTGCTGAAACACTTTAATCATAGAGATTTTTTATATTTCTGTAATTTTCCAAATCTATAAAATATATAATATACAACACAAAAGCAAATATACAACAGATATTTGCTTTTTCACAAAGCAAGTTTACTCATTTCCAAAGAGTTTCTTTAAACAAAAAGACATAAAAGTTAAAATTTGGCGTACAGCATTGGGGAAAACTTGATCCCTAGGCCTAAAACCAGAGAAAAAATGCAATTAAGGTTCTGCAAATGAAAACACTATTAAAATGATTCCTTATCAATAGTTCTGCCAATAGAATTTCATTCGGATATTTTAATTTTTGTTGTAAGAAAGAAATTTCTATTTTCGACAATCAAACTTCTTTTTGAGTAGGTATTTGTTTCATATTTTTGGCTAAATATAAATAAATTACTTAACTTTAACGATATAATACACTAACACTTCTCACTGCTTAAATTCTGTTATTTTAATCAAGTGCAGTTTCTTTACGTATAATGTATGAATTCTTTTTTTCCACAAATGCACATAAGGAACAACTGATCCCCATCATATGGGGACACTTGATCACCAGGATCAAGTGTCCCCAAAGTTAAGCTAAATGCAATATTTTGTTACACTTCTATCCCGATTCCTACATTTAGATAGTATCAGTATTGGTTAGAATAAGGTTAATTTGATTATAGATGATTGACAAAGGTAGAAAGTTAACATATGACATCATATGGTGTTTAGTACACTGTAAAAAATATGACCCTTTTACTGCATCGTCACTCCAACGCTTTTATAGAAAACGATTACTTCCCCCAATTATGGAGCATTCTCATGGGCCAAAAGCGAGATATTCTATAGAAGTGGAAGAGTGACGATGCAGCAAAAGGGTCACATTTTTTAAAATGTAAGCACATGGTAGATGAATATACCATATTTTGTAAATTTTTTACAGCACTTCATAAAGAATATAAGATATAATAAAAAAAAGTGTCAATCATTAATGAATAATCTTGATAGCCATATAAGCATTGACAGTTAAATTATGACAAAGAACGTGGGGTAATTTTGTTAACAATTTTTCACATACTGCAGCCTCTGTAACATACAGTATATGAACCATTTAAAAGTTATTTTAATGATGGTACTCGAGATTGGATCATCCTGCTTAAAGAACAAAAATTTATCAAAGTGTTGAATTGATTGAAATTAATTATCCTAAAGTCACAATGCTAACTAACATAATACATTGATTTAAAATCACTAGCATACATCTCTCGAAAAAGAATATTTTTCCGAAGATGATTTTTATCATCTTTTATAACATATCCACTTTTAACTCCAACCAGAAATGATACAATAATATTTAGGCAAACATAGTGAATTATGAATTAACAGATACTCGTTTAAATCACCCTTTTGGGAGAATTGATTGTTTCATATCTCACATACAAGAGATTTTTCACCGGTATTAATTAATATATGTTTGCTTAAATTACTGTTTAAAGAGAATTTCTTGTTGCATACCTCACAAACAAAAGGTTTCTCACCAGTATGAATCAACAAATGATTGCTTAAATAACACTTTTGAGTGAATTTCTCGTTACAAATCTCACATATAAAAGGTTACTCGCCCGAATGAATTAACAGATGTGAACTTAAATGGCTCTTTCGAGAGAATTTCTTGTTGCATATCTCGCATAGAAATGGTTTCTCACCAGAATGAAGTAATTGGTGTGTACTTAAGTGATGCTTAAGAGAGAATTTCTTGTTGCATATCTCACATACAAAGGGTTTCTCACCAGTATGAACTAAGAGATGCTTCCTTAAATCTCCCTTTTGAGTGAATTTCTTATTGCAAAGCTCACATGCAAAAGGTTTTGCACCAGTATGAAATAACAGATGGATGCTTAAACTGCTCTTTTGAGAGAATTTCTTGTTGCATATCTCACATACAAAGGGTTTCTCACCAGTATGAACTAACAGATGCTTCCTTAAATCTCCCTTTTGAGTGAATTTCTTATAGCAAACCTCACATGCAAAAGGTTTTTCACCAGTATGAATTAGCAGATGGCTGCTTAAATGGCCCTTTTGAGAGAATTTCTTGTTGCATATCTCACATACAAAAGGTTTCTCATCAGTATGAACTAACAGATGCTTCCTTAAATCTCCCTTTTGAGTGAATTTCTTATTGCAAACCTCACAAACAAAATATTTTGCATCAGTATGAATTAACAGATGGCTGCTTAAACTGCTCTTTTGAGAGAATTTCTTGTTGCATACCTCACATTCAAAAGATTTATCATCAGTATGAATTAACTGATGGCTGCTTAAATGGCCCTTATGAGAGAATTTCTTGTTGCATATTTCACATACAAACGGTTTCTCACCAGTATGAATTAATAGGTGTCTACTTAAGTGATGCTTTAGAGAGAATTTCTTGTTGCATATTTCACACACAAATGGTTTCTCACCAGTGTGAATTAAAAGATGTCGCTTTAAGTAACTCGTTTGCAAGAATTTTTTGTTGCATACCTGACACAAAAAAGACTTCTTTGGGAGAGATTCTTGCATAACTCACAAATAAACGATTTTCCTGGGTGTGAGATAGAAGTTGTTTTCCAAAAGCTCTTGTAAAAAATATTTTACTGCATATTTTTCACACTCTGAAGGTTTTGAGTGATGTGATGTGATGTGTTAGATTAATGGTTTTATGCATCTGCAATAAAATAAAATAAATTAATATCAGTTTTTACGATTCATTAAAAAAATAATAAGTAAATTTATCAAGAAAATTTAAAATCAAAGTTGAAAATAAACTTTAATAACATTTTTATCAATATTAAAAATACAGTGGAGTCCCAATTCTCAAGTTAGCGGTATCAATGGTGTATGAGATGCCATTACTAACAAAATAAAGATTAAATTATAAATAAAATAAATACCAACAGCTTAAAAAAATAAATAACTTATTTTAAATAAAATATGAGGTAAATTTAACCTCCTGACTGCCGCCGGCTGATTTTTTCACACGCTAAGCTGCAGGTTTCACTGCAACATAAGCAATATTTAAATTAGTATAATTCCACAAATAAAACCCAGTTCTGAAAAATTAAGTTAGGATTGATGATATCAAAGATTATACATAGATACTAATAACATATTTTGTATCAGATTGGAAAAAACATCTTTTTCTTAATATTTTTAATAATTAACAGAGAAAACAACATTACAATATTACCCTTTGGCTGGGCAGTCAGGGGGTTAAGGAAAAAATTCTATAACTTAATATCACCTAAAGAAATGATGATACATTTTACAAAGTATAGAGAGAAGATAAATCATTTTTGTGGCTATAGAATTTTAATACGCAAATATGTTCACTAAGAAATTCTCTGGATTTCAGAAATTTTTTTATCTAAATCTCAGTGCTTATTGTTAAAACATTCTGCGCCATTTAATATAATTTACACAACAATTAAATAATGTAACCAGCGGTATAGCCAAGTGGTTGCCGTGTACACCCCCACTTCAAATGAATATCTGGGTTTCTGAATCTTGTATTCACTCAAAACTAGTAAGACGGAATCACAAAGAACCCATGAAAAATTCTATGTTAGACAGGTGTTGAGTGGTATAATCTTAAACGGAATAATTCAAAGTTAGATCTTTTGCCTACGCTATAAACTTTTTTGTTGAAGGCATATTTCCATCATAAACATGTTCTGTTTTAACTGTATCCTCTAAAACTATTATAACGTTTTCGCTCTGTATTTTGACCTGTGAAGAATTTAAATTCATTACAGTTGAATCTGTGAAGGTGACCTATCTTAGAGGTAATAAAAATCAGAAATCATCGAATTAGAATACACGAAAAAAAATCGGAATGCCCTCGGTACGCTCTTTCACTTTATGAACTTTTCTTCCATCACCTCAGTTCCCCTCCCCCCGAAAGTGACGTTTCCGAAAATTTTTTGCAATTGAATCGTTTTATCATTACAGATAAGATTTTTTTAATGGTGCCCTCTGACGAATATTAGTCATAATATTTAAAAAACTTAATGAAACGGGAATGTTTTATACCGGGCAGACGTGATAGTTCGAATTCTGGAGGGAGGGGCAATTTTCTAAATTTGGCCTTCATCCCTCATGTGATATATCATTGTAAAGTTCTTTAACCATTATTTAAAATTATATTCTTCCAGCGTTTCTGAGGTATTTCGCCACTTCTCAGAAGTACGTTTAGGTAGAAGAGAGAAATTCAAGATAACACACTTACTAAAAATATAGTTAAACATAGGTTTTTCAATCATTTTAGAGCTATTTCGTCTATAATGTCGTTAACATTGACTTTGAACAGGATAATGTAACATTATATTAATAAGACAACAATTATAAGTGCTTGATTATATACTAAGTTTATTTTTTCTAATTTTTGCAAGATGTGCTTCGTTTGATTCACGATTTCTTTAGAAAAACTAACCAGTGTAGCGGGCAAAGACTGCTAGTACTATATACAGTCAAAGAGTCGATAATCCGCGCACACATAATCAGCAATTT
This sequence comes from Maratus speculifer, assembly GCA_964019185.1. NCBI lineage: Eukaryota > Metazoa > Arthropoda > Arachnida > Araneae > Salticidae > Maratus > Maratus speculifer. The sequence continues at coordinate 360,670,940 of OZ025296.1, forward strand.
TCAATAATTCACGTTACTTTACAAATACAAATAGTGAAATAAACATTTTAGAAAATTAACAAATTCGTGATCCAAAAATGAGTTTTTAAAACAAATAAAAAAATGAAAGAAAATCAGAATAAAATGTACATTTTTTGTTAATATAACTCTTTTATTTTATTAACAGTAAAAAATGGATTGCAGCATTATGGAACATATGCATTTATTTAAATGAACATATATGTATTTTTTTTAATAAAATAACTTTAAAAAGGCATTTTTTGAGATAGCATAATAAATTAAATACTAGATTTCATATTATACTGATTAAAGATTTAAAATGCTGTCTAGGAATAATAAAAGGATGTATAATCCATAATATTCCATAATCCGCACAACCTTTGGACTCAGTGTGTGCGGATTATAGAACTTCGACTGTATTTATAGTTCCTAAAACTTGAAACCTACATAAAATGGAAAATTTTACAATTGTGTTTCATTCTTGGCAGGTTATTGGTGCACACGGAATCATCTTGTAAATGAAAATATTTGACGGTCCAGAAGAATAAGTAAACCTGAAAGTATACCTGCTAAGACGGAAATGGGTTTTGATGAGTCCAACTGGAGTGACAGTTCAGGGAAAAGACCACTTTATGCAAATGCAATAATGGCACACTGATTGATCTTTATGATCGAGACCCTTTTCTTTGTTTATTTAGTAATTTTGTATCAAACAGTATTATAACGTATCCTGAGGCCAGTAGCTAGAGGTGACTAATAAGGAAAAAAACATGCTGATGATGTCTTTTCACCTCAAAAATGTTTTCGTCAATCATTGAGCAAGAAATAAGAAACTAGCGCTTAAAAATTCGTTGACCAGTTCATAAGAGCAGAATCCTTTGCTAAAGAAACTTTGATATATATATTTTTTAAATCGTACATTTTCCTTGTCAAGGTTGGCTCTTCGATGTAGAGAGATCTCACAATAAATCTGAAGAATATCTCCACAAATCAATGCATCTTCCTCGCTTTAATTCTTTTATTTCGAGTACCCCGTTGATATTTAAAGAAAGTACGGAGAGATATTGAAAGGTAACATAACCGAAAGGTGGCATAAACGAAATTCATGTTTTTCACGCAATTCATGGACGAAATTCATATTTATACGCAATTTATGGACGAAATTCGCGTTTTTCATACAATTCAAGGACGTAATTCGCATTTTTTGATCGATCTCTCGACGAAATTCGCGTTTTATATGCTATTCATAGACGAAATTCACGCTTTTACACAATTCATGGATGGAATTCACGTTTTTACGGGATTTGTTGATGGAATTCATGTTTTTACGCGATTGACAAAATTCGCTTTTTTGCGTGGTCTTTGGGCGAAATTTGCGTTTTTTGCCAGGTTTTTGACAGAAATTCGTTTTTTTGCGCGATCTTTTGTCGAAATTCAATTTTTTCGCGCTGTCCTTTATCGAATTTTGCGTTTTTACGCGGTTCTTTGTTGAAATGCGCTTTTTTTACACGATTCTTCATTAAAATTTGCATTTTTCTCACGATCCTAGGAAAAACTTTATGTTTTTTCGCTATCTTATGACGCAATTCGCTTTTGTTCGTGACCCTTCCATGATATTTTGTATTGTTTCCGCAAAATGTCGCCTAAATTTGTGTTTTTGTACGCGATAATTCGACGAAATTGCAGATTTTTTTTTTTTTTTTTTTTTTTTTGCGAACAACCATTTGTCAAAATTCGCGATTTTTGGTGTCCAAAATTTCGGAGTGATGAATTTTTAGTTTTCGGCATCAAATCCCTTAAATTCTCGGAAGAGTCGAAATTGGCCCTGCTTTTAAGTGTGCTCTAACAATAAATAATTAGCACATAAAGCTAGGTTAATATTTTTAATCTTTTGATGCTAAAAAAAGTTACAAAAATAAAAAAATTTTCTTTTCTAAAATTTTCTGCTCGGGTCTATATTATACAACTCTGCTGCTGCTATCTTTTCAGCTCCAAAACAGTTTTCGTCAAGAAATAAGAAAATGGTACTTAAAAGTCTGTTGCGTCCAGTTCAAAAGAGCAGAATTTCTTGCTACAGAAAACATTGATACACATATATTTAGGTCACCCATAGATGATAATTTCTGAAAATGCGATATAAGTAGTTTTAAGAGTGTGTTTGAACTAAATTTTTAAAAATACTGGCGTTTAATAAAGATACTAGGTAAATAACAGGGCTGAACAGAAATATTGAAGTATTTTCTATCTATTAGAATAAAGTGCTGAAAGACAAATTTCAACAAGTTAGGTATTTTCTCGCTAAATTAAATTTCCCCATCATAGACTATATATATATATATATATATCAACCGACAGATCAAATACAGGGCTGTTCAAATGTATTGTAATACTATTTGACTATGAACAGTAGCAGCTTATTTTCCGAAATAACGGAGTTTTTTTTAAAGATTTCAGGAATTGTTGAAAAGAGTTTCATAATCTATGCTTAACGCATCATTTTTCTTACTTGTTAAATAATTAATGTATTTCGAAGGACAGACTTTTTATGTGCTTATACAGTAATGTAATTTTGTTTCTCCCCATTGTATGAGACATTTACGGCAGTTATAGAACTATGCGAAAGTTTGCAATTTTTCTACAAATTTAAAATAGTACGAAAAACATCTGAAGCAGTTTTTACACTGATTACACTACAGCGTCAAATTTATGGGAAGCCCCACTTGAAGTATCGAAATGTCTCCTCAGATCATTTGGGATTTTATCCTTATGAATTGCCTAGAAGTGCTACCTCTCTCGGGAATTTCAAAATCCTCTTTCCAGAGTTGCAAAAATGCCACCCACAGAAAAATCTGAAATGAACACAATTACGACTTGTGAATGCCCAGTTTAACCCTTTTGAGTGCATTTTTTTTTCAATTTTCAGAAAAATTTCTTTTACGTTAATAACATTAACACTAGCTATCTAAATAGATAAATTATTATTCAATGAGTATTTCACCGTCTTAAAGATAATGAATGTTTTGTTTTACGTACTATTTAATTAACATTCATATGACAATAGACTAAGGAAGATTTTTTGGAGATCTTTAGAAAATATTATATTACAATAAGATTTAACTGGTATTAAATCTTTCTAATACTTTTTGTGCTTTTTTACACATGATTATTTCAGGAAAGTAACTTTTATTCTAAATTTACAAAGTGAAATATATGTTTAAAATGAAAGAATCACAAACAGAGAAAAGAGAATTTAGCAAATTAGAATAATTATTATTATTACTAAATGCCTACAATAAATGATGTCATATAATAAATGCATAGACCTATACTGACATTACTACATGTAAAGGGTAGCAAAAGTATTTCTTAAAATAAAATAATACTCCATTAAAAGACATGTACTATTAATAGTACAATAGATCCGAAAGGGTTAATAGTGCTTACAGAAACTTCAGGGATGGACGGAGAGTTGTGCATGAAGTGGGTGGTGATGAGGTTCTGATTTTTAACAATGTGAGATCCAAAGCTTATTTTGAACCTAATTCACATACTAACCAATGAATTTGGAGAATGCTCTAAAACTGTTTTGAACCAATCTAAAATAAATTGCCTTAGAAGTAAAATAACAGAAACCAATAGCATTTTTTACAAAACCCAATATTTCTAAAAAAAGTGTTACTCAATTACAAAAATAATTGTTTAAATAAATTAGAATCCTTGAAGTTCATGATCAGATATCGGAAGAAACTATTGAAGACAAATATGGTACAAAAAACAGAAACCCAGAAGAATTATAACTGTGACAATTGTAACCAGATTATTTTTTTCAACATAAACTATATTTGTTGTGTGTGCTACCTATATCACGTGTTTTTTTTAGTCAAAATTGAATGTGTTTTTCTTAAATATTAACCAGCTAACAGTTAAATATAAATGAGAAATTTCTTTGAAATAAATTAAACTTATAAACCAACCAATAATAAGTTAAATGATTTTAAATAAAAATTCTGATGTAGAATATTTTAATAAGACTTGAGTAACATTTTCGGGAATTCTAGAGTTAAACCAAACTATATTTGCCTAATATAATTTTGCCTAATTTTAATGTAAGCAAATGTATATGTTGAACGAAACTTGACTAAAATATATTTAACTTTTCAGTATCGGCTCAATATTTTAAATCATAGTGTTTGCAAAATCTTTGGTACCTGATAATGTAACTTCATTGTATTCAGTGTTGAATTGAGACATTTTTCTTCGGGAGGGACACAATAATTCCAGGGGGGGGGGGGGGGATTACACTTTTCTCCCATCGAAAACACAAAATCTCAAATTTTCCGAAGGGGAGGGAGGGGGAATCTTCCCCCACTGGACCACCCCCTTAATTCAACACTTATTGTATTACTCGTTATAATTATGGGGATAAATCTAACTTCATTTTAGGCATGCTACTTTTTTTAAACTAAGAAACTAAATAAATATATACATAAATTCTTTAAATTATTGAAAATACTTGTATTACCAATATACACACACACATTCAATCCTGTCATGTGACTGCAAGGAGATGGGGAAAAAAATACCATTTTAGACTTCCATTAAAAGAAGTGTAATCAATTATATTTTTAAGATACTCTGTCTAAATATGATCTTTTCTTCATTTGGTCAGTTCCTGAAACTCTTCTATTTGAGACAGGATTACATTGTAGAAAAAATCCCCTTTTACAAGTTTCACTGTGTTGTCATGTTATAAACATATCTAAACATTTGTAATACAATAGTATCTTCAAATTTCACATGTATAATAAATACATAAAATATTAAATATATAAAATAATAAAAACATTTAAGTATACAATATATTTTTTATGTGTGTATATATAATATGTATTTATATACAAACAAATGGGGAATAAGTATGTAAAAAGATTTATAATTAGAAAACCAGTCAGATGAAGTCTTTTGTTGCTATTTGTACTTAAAAAATAAAAATAGAACCCTTAAAAGATCATTCCTGTTTCTCTCTGTCACAGACATTTTACTCTTAAACTAGGGAAAGTTCAACAAGGCTGATGTAATAAAGGCTATTAACTCATCTATTTATGCAACAAAATCAGATGGGCCATAAAACCAAGATTTGTTTTCTTTTTTGAGAAGAATTAAAAACCAGACTTACATGTTTATTTCAATGAAACACTTGATGCATTTTATATATAATGAATTCCTATAGATCAAACATGAATGATAAGTTTTTGAATAACAAACATAAACATTCAAAATTTAGTGCTTCTGATGTTAAATTACATTTTCATATTTTAATTAATATCTTCATAAATTATACTCCAAATGTGCTATTTTTTTTTATATAGCACTAACATTAAAATACCAAAACATAAATATGTTGAATTTCCTTTTTTTTTATAATTTTATGATATGAATTATGAAATAATTATTTGAAAGCATCATGAATTGCAATCTGCTTTAGAGAAATCCAAAATAAAAAGATTTCCTTCCAAATAATTTTCAAATTATACTTAAAAAATGCAAAATGATGGTTTAAGGTGTCATCCATGATAGAAATCACTGGATATGTTGAAATTTCCGTACTACTTAGTAATCCCATTGACAAATTTCACCAAATTATACAAATCGCCAAACTAATAACCAAATTATATTAATTGACGTAACTTTTATTTTAAATAACAAAACATTAAATAAATAAAATAATAATTAGTAGAATATTAATAAAAAAAAAAATTACTTAATGACTTTTAAACACGTGTATCATATTTAATGTCATTGAATGAGACATTCATGATCATTCATTATTGGCATTTAATATTATACTTTGGCGATAGTTTTTTGGTCAATTGGATAACCAAGCAGTATCGAAACTTCTTATGCTATCCTATAATCTGACAGTCTTCAGTGACTGCTTGAGAGGTGCCTAAGATGCCTTGATTAAGAAGGGGGCTCTTTCGGTCCACAATCAAGCACTAAGTTTCAGTTTGGATACACCCTCTAAAATACATTTATTTTAAAATAATTAATTTCTCAGAAACATATATGAATTGCATAAAAATTTGTTCTGAAGCTAATTGGAGAATGCTGAGTTCATTTATGCAGTCAGAATTTGGTATTTCTACTGAAAAAAAAAAAAAAAAGTTAGGATTTCTTTTAATATGCATATCCCCCCCTAAGCAAATTTTATATAACATCTTTTAAAAGTAGACTTTATTTCAAACTTTTCAGTATCAGTAACTTTCTTCTATGATAATTTGTTGAGAAGTTAGTCGAGCATGTTTACTTTTTTTCACGATTGTACAAATTCATAAAAAATATTTTAAACATATTAATTAAATTAAAGAAATAATGTCCAACTTTTTTAATAGTATTGAACTTCCATTAATGAACCTTGTTTTATTTCTTTAAAATCAAATATTATCGTTTTCACAATCACTTTGCATTTTGGATGTTATAACATTCTTTTTCTTGAATTGTTTTTTTTTTATTCCTGGTACAATTTGCCTTTGTTTTTTATATTTGCTATTGTCACTTATAACACTTAAAAAAAAAAAAAAAAATCCTTCTTGTCTTTTTAAACTAAATTTAGAAAATAAAATGTAAAATAAATTGTTTTTCAGATATTAAATTACACTTCCTAGTGATTTAAATACATTTTTTTTTATTACCTTATCCCAAAATATAAAGCATTAGACATACACAAAAGTTAATACAGAAATAGAAAATTTGCCCATCATACAATACTTAGGCTAAGACTAGCCATACCTCAGAAAACAAATCCTAATAAATAGAATTCTAAAATTTATTCATTCCTTTTTATATAGACCATTTTTTTAGATGTTCCAGAACGAGTCTGAACTAAAATTAAGAGTTTTCACCAGTTAATATCATTAGCAGTTTAGAATACTTTTATCACAAAATGCAAAAACTTTAGTCGAAGAATAAGCAAAAGAAACGTATCTTAACACTAACTTATTTTAGTAAAGTGTTCATTAAATTCTAAAAACGCTTTTCCATTATATCGCTATAAGTCATTACATTTCAAAAATTTGCCACCTATTTGCAGAGAACTTTCATATCAATCAAGTAGAAGCAAAGAGACGCCAACGCCATGAATGAATCATGGTGAATGCATTTAAATGAAGAATGAATCATATCAATAAATCTGCTACAACAGAACATTCAACTTCTGACTTTTTACTTTCTCTCATGTGCCAATATTACCGTTTGTTTCAAGAACTAAGAAAAATATCTGCTTCAAGTAAAAAAGGATACAAAACGGTTATTGTTGTTGCAACCTCAACAAAACGGTTATTTATGAAAAATGAATTGTTTGGTTTCTAAAAATTCTGGAATCAGGTATTTGAATTCACCCTCTATTGAAAAATTTCTCACATATCATCGTACATTACAGCAGAATCCTCATCAGAAGTATAGCGTCTAGTACAGAAATAATTTTGAACAGAGATGAAAGTTTCCTGTTGAACAATTTTAATTAGTGATTAACAGAGTTATCGATTATCCATTATCTGAGATTAACTCGATTATCGAGTAACTTTCGTGAATCAATTACTTTAGATTTTATATATTGTTTTGATGCCATCTTTTGGTAAATAACATATAAATGAACAAATTTTTCTCCGAAAATATAGTCTTTTAGATATTTTTATAAAATATTGAAATTCAAGATGTTTTGATTTAATTCGAGATTACTTTTACATGCTTCATCTAAAGAATTAAAAATATTTTTCAGTATATATAAAAGGAGTATTATTATTATTACCTTTTTCATGAAATTTTATCAGTTTTTAAAAGCTCAGTTTATATATCCATTGAATTTTAATTTTACTTGCATTGCATGTAAAAATAAATTATTTCTGTTCAATATAATTATTAGAATATGATGGAAAGTGTTGTTTTCAATATTTTGATCTCTTTTGACTTATTGGTTTTGGCTCATTTTTTGGTTTAGTAGATCTTTTTTATTTATTATATGGTAACTCTTATTATTTTAATGAAACTTTAACATTTATAGGGCCAGTATAAATTTATTGCTAATAAGTTTTAATTAGTCCTTTTAGTTTGTTTGCAGAATTTTAATTTATTCATTTCATCTTTGTTGTAAGAACAATTCTTTGTAAATTAATTTCTTATTTAATAAAAATAATATTAGAAGCTTCAGAATATTGATGAAAAAATATGCTCGTTCTTTTCGTAACACCATTTAAAAAAAAAAATTATGCTGCATCTGACAACAATTCTCTGAACATCAAATTATTAAAGACCGTAAATATAGTGCAGTTCAACCAGAATATTTGTAAATGATTAAATTAAACTTGCATGTCTATTAATGCATATAATTCAATTCAAACTTTGATAAAAATATTAGTTTATTTGGTACTACTTGATTATCCTGTAGACCAATTTCGCCAAATTATACATATTGACATAATTTTTATTTTAAACGACGAAAAAACAAATAATTACAGTATAACTTCTTCAATTCGGTTTCGTCGCGATTACAGCGAGTCCGAATTACAGAAAATTCCGGATTACAGGAGTTGTGCAGCTAAGATGCATGAAGATTAATGAAAATACTTATATCTGTTACTAATATGGGAAAAGGAACTGGTTAATCGAAAACATTGAGAAAAATCAATTTAAAATGCTCAAAAACGATTTTTTTTAATTATGTATATTTTATGCAGTGTTATGTTAATTCTATGCAATGTCGTCGTCTATCATAAATTTTAAAAATAACAAAAATACAATTTTTTAAAAAATTGCGATTTTTTCTTAATGAATACTTAATAAATAATGCATATCATAAAAATAATAGACTCATCAAAAAAAATATTGGAAAACTAAATTATAAAGCCAAAAAACGAAAAAAAATTAAAGGTTGAAATTTAAGACTTACAATTATATTTTAAAAATCAATCGTATAATTACAGTGCCATATTTAAAAATGTGATATGTAATATAAAAAATTAAATATATAGCAACTATAAATATCAAAGTAAGTCATAAGTTAAATACTTAAAAGAAATAACAAAAAAAAAAAAAAAAATGCGATTTTGTGATATTTTAGAGACATCTTATCTTTCGAAAAAGAAAAATAACTGAAATCGATTCAATTCATGTTCATGATTCACTATCATGATTCAATTCGTCATCAATCACGAATTTTTACAACTTTGTAACTATAACGACACCTATATTAATTACAAATGTAATTTAGAGAGATCTTACAGTTTTAATATTGAAACCGTAAGAACTCTCTTATTACTGAAATGTAAAAAAAGCGTTGAGTTACTATGTAATTTTTCATTTTGTTAACCATTTTTTGAAAGTCTTTTCCGTAAGACCTATGGCGCCATCTATTATCTCTAATCCTAAATAACAATGAATAAACGTACGGAAGTGTCCGGATTACGGATGTTTCCAGATTATAGATGTCCGAACTAAAGATATTATACTGTAGTAGAATATTAATAAAAATACAAATTAAAAGTCAAATTAAAAATCATTTAATAATGTTTCAAACACGCATATCATACTTAATGTCATTGAATGTGACATTCATGATCGTCCATTATTGGCATTTAATCTTATCATTTGGTGATCATTTTTTGGTTGATGGGATAATTCCAAGTGAATTTTTTTTTAAGAGAGAGAGATATTAGCCATTGCTGTCACTAACGTAAATGAACTTATTTTTGACGACGATCTTTCTTGTCTTATATTAAGGAAATTATTGCATAAAAAGATAAGAAAGTTTATTTTTGTAGAGAAATCACATTCCTTTGTAATTAAACACATTACACGTGTTTGTTATATCACCAAGCAATTTTTATTTCAACATTTTATGTATTTGTTTTAATCTTATACTAATTTAATTCTTCTTCTGTCTTTTAAATTGAAATAAATCTTAATTTTTATAATTTGGCGAATAGTTTGGTGATTTATATAATTTGGCGAAATTGGTCGACAAGATAACCAAGTAGTACCATACATCAGGCCCAAAACTACAGAGGGGCAGAGGAGAAACATGTCCCGGACACTACCAGAACAGAAGGTGAAGGGGGCGGCAAATTAAAATTTTGCTGGGTGTGTTTGATATGAAGAATGCATATATATGGGGGGCACCAAAATCCATGTTTGGCCCTGGGTGCAAGTTAGTTTTGGCACAGCCATATATATATAGACCATTGAGTTATAAAGCTTCAAGATCATATAAATGACATGAAGCTGTTCTACCTCTGTGTACCCATGTGAAATCAGCCGTGGGTAAACAGAAGAAAAGCACCAATGGGCATGAAGAACATTTTAACAATGTTCCTATTTGTTCAATAACCACTTTTTTTTCAAGGTGGGGGGGGGGGCTTTTCCAAGATGATTCCCTTATTTCTTAAATATAAATCAAAGAAAAAAAAACATGTTAGGGAAATGAGGCTCTGTGTTCGTAAACAAAGTTAGCATCATTTGTGAAAGAAATGATGAGCAATTATTATCATTGTACAGCTTTAAAAAGGGACATTAACTATGTTTGATACTTATTTGTATCACAATCATTTAAAAACTACGTTGACATATAAAAAAAATAAGATTATGGAGTACTAAAAGACATTTATAAAACTTATCCTTCAATAAAAAAAACTTTTGTCTTTTGCTTACAAGTTTTATTGACAGATTTAGAACACCGTGGACAGTTTTATTAATTTTAAATTTATCCTATTTATTAATCAAGATACATATGTATATAAATATATATGAGCCATTTTCATCATTCGCTGACATTTCTTGGTAAAGGACTAGACATTTCAAATAAAACTATTAAAATGAACTAGTTAGTATATTTTCTAACTTAGGTAATAATTCACATACCTTCTAAAACTATTTAGTAAACTTACTTAGCAGCTTACATTTCATCGCTTAGAAATATGGTAAAAGACTTGACATTTCAAATAAAACTATTAGAAATGAACTAGCTTGTATAATTTCTAACTTAGATAATAATACACATACTTTCTGAAACTATTTAGTAAACAATATTTAATTACAAAAGTGCAAAAATCATTATTTTATTATTAAAATTTACAGTAACAGACTTGACAGTGAAAAAAAAAAAAAACAACTTTGATGAAAGCTTATTCTTGGCACTATTACATTGCTTCACAATCGAAGAGTAATGGCAAGCAGTAGTTGCATGAATAGTTTAACTATATCGCCGAATATTTGCTGCTAACTTTAGGCAGAATTAGAAACCTATTTGGACTAAAATAATCACAAGATAATGGATTTGACAAAAATGAGACACAAAAAATTTCTTTGAATTCCTTAAAGAAAATATCTCTTGTAAACAATTTTTTTAGCTATTATAGAACACTAACAGTTCATATTTATAATAATTAAATCTCTTTATTTTAAAAAGTTAAATTAGTTTAAAAAAACAATTACATAAAACATGCAATGGGATAGACATTTTTGCTTAGAATCGCAATTATAAAGATTTATATCTCCAAAATTTTTATTGATTTTTTAAATTTTTCATGCTAGAAATATTTAATATAATCTTCCTTAGCTAATGCATAGTTGAAATCAAACTTTAAATATTAATTTATATTTGAATTTTCTTCTTTTTACTCATGGACAGCATATGTAAGCGAAAGTTGAAAACGGCCCATATATATATACATATTTTTTACAGGGGAGTGAATGAAAAAAATACAATTTCAAAGTGAAAAAAAGTACTAATTATTATTAGTATCATTTCAATAGTTAAAGCAGACTTTATAACTAAGCAGTTTTATTGCATATTTATTTAAGTTATTGTTTTGTTAAGAAATCTTAATTTTGTTGTGATATACAGTAGATTCCCTCAAATCTGCAACCCTAAAATCCATAAATAATTTACAAATGTAAACAATGAAACTTTTAATTCAGACATAGGGATAAATATTAACTTCTTTATTTTTAATTAAATTCCATATATTTTTTAATATGTAATTTTCATTAATATTACTGAATTCATGCTTTTTCATGAAGAAAGAATAAATTCATTTCTAAAAAAGTTCAAGTTATTGTTGATATCACTGGTAATCACAATCTTTCACCAAATATATTTATATATTAATAAACCTTTTTTGGTAATTAAGTCTGGCTAATTTGAAATAAAACTTCCTTATTTATGATTTTGAAGTGAATTAGTAACGTACCTTTGTGAGGCATGTTTCATAAATAATTTAGAAAATATGCATTCCAATATTTATAATGAATATTTAATTATATTTTACTGGTTAATTACTTGATCTTTGCTTTTAATATTTAAAAAATTATCTTAAATTTTATCTTTTTAGTTTATTATGTTACTCATATTAATATTTTACTATATTGTAAGTATTCATTATAATTTAGATTGCATTATTAATTACATTCAAGTCAGTGTTTAAAAAATGTAAACAAAGCAATGACCAAAAATCCGCACAACCTCTGCTTGAAAGGTGTGTGGATTTCAGGAAGTCTACTGTATTAGCCAAAAAGCCTGGTTTACCCAGAAGCAGCGCCGTGCGAAAAATGGAGGGGGCAGTCGATCCAGGTGCATAAATTTAGGGAGCACAACATTTATACTACGAACATCATTTTTTGGCCTGTTACAAGAAAAAGTTGGGAGAGGGGGGGGGGGGCACCAAATTGCAACTTTGCCCCGGGCACAGTTTTAACTTCACATACCCCTGCCCAGTAGTATATTAAATGTTGATGGCATTTTGGAACATAAACTAGCCGAACATTACTCATCTGAATACTTCATATTGTATATCAAATATATTGTATATCAAATACTTCATTCACACTAGTATAGACATAATGGTTACTGTAATTACATGGTTTCTACAAATTTCTGACGAAAAAAAAAAAAACAGTTCTTTTTCCGTAAAAATCCTTTTTATATATTGTTGTAAAACTCAACATAATAGACAATTTTTAATTAGATAACTGTTTAAAAAAAAGTATGCAGTGAAAGAATTTTCCATTTTTAATTATTTTCATATGATGCTAGTGTTCTGTAGCTTTTATACATTTTATTTACAAATTTTAGATTGGATTAATAATTAATTGAAATTTTCTTCATTTACAACCACAATCGAGACGCTGATGGAAAGTAGTACATTAAAAATTACCTCAACAGTTCAATTATTAAAAAAAATGCCGTGACTTTTTTGTCCAAATTTTTTAATTGCATGACCAGCAGGAATCGTGAATGAATGATACTGGCATCACTGTTGGTACAGTCTATTTTTCTGGAACAGGTGATATAAGAACATTTTTACTAAACAATAGAAATATATTTTATCAGAGCAGCCACAACACCACTTACTTGCAACCTAAATTACATATGAAGATAATGGAATTTCAAAATTTCAGATTCTTAAAAACAGTGCCTTAGCTAGCAGGGGGTGGAGGGGGCAATCTGCCCCAGGTATCACCACTAAAGGGTGACACACAATCTCATAAGATTTTGGAAAAGACATCTGAAATAAAATGAAGTTTCTAGCATGCTACAGAATAGAGTTAATTTTCTTTTCTTTGACAATATGAAATTTTATATAGGATGGTGTGTTTAAATAAGATATGCACCAGAGAACAAAAACCAACCTATCCAACGATTGGGTAGTAAAAGCAAACTTTAAAAGAAAGAATTCTCTTCTACATCTAGACAGTACATCAACTTGTGCAGACTATGGTTTAAATAATAAGTCAATCCTGTTTTTTTTTTTTTTTTTTTTTTTTTTTTTTTTATGCAGGAGAACAAGATTTATATATGGAATGGTATGGTCATTTGTTATAAGAACGTAGAATTGTGATTGAAAAAAGATGATGGATAAGCGAAGGGGGGGGACACAATTTACATTTACCTTGGGCGACAGCCATCCTATCGATGTCACTGCTTAAAACCCTTGCTATTTTTTTTAGCTGTTCTAATATTTTTGGTAAATTTTATAGCTTTCATATGTATTATATTATGCGATTAATTACTGTTAGGAACAAATATTTTAGGGTTAATCATTTGAAAAGTATTCTTATTTAACTTAACTCAATACAGACAAATTTAGTTTGTGAGGAACACAATGATCTAAAATTAAATATCTAAATCAAATTCTTAATCACAATTCAAATAAATTCCTTGTGTTTACACCAAAAATCGTAACTTAAACTATATTAAAATAAATAGATAAGTGAAAATGTCTGCTAGAAAAATCTTTTTCATAATATTTTAAATTGTCAAATATCAGTAAAAGTTGTTATAGGTACATGAAATTTTATTGCTATAACATTAATCAAATCATAAGTTGAAGAATTTTTAGTGAAGAGTAAAAGAAGAAGCACATCCTACCATTAAATTACTTTAGAAAAGAGGATAAATCACCACATTTATGTTTTAAAAATTAACCATTTTTAGAATCTGAGAATACACGTTGAATATTATAAATTGATTTCTCTAGGCAAAGAGACGCCAACGAAATGAATGATTATCTGTGGCTGAGAGATATATCAAACCAAAGTGTCTGATTCATAAGAATCAATACCACTTTTAATGAATCAGTATTTCATTCACAATTCATTCTTTTATTGGCGTCGTTTCTCGTCGTCTGTTAGTAATATTATGTAACTTTTAAGACATAAATTTATTGCATTCAACTTCTTGTTAATACTAAGGTGTGTTAATTTCTTAGTTTTCTATTCAACTCAAAACTTTACAGTTTTCTATTTGATAATGTTGGCCCGAAATTAAATGTGACGCAACTTTCATTTTTGCTGATCAGTAATCCAGTCATTAGTATAATGTTTTATTCATAACAGATAATTCCGCTTATTATTATTTATTTTTAAATAGTTTAGTTTAATATTATTCAAATTTCAGTTTTGAGACAGCAAATTGGTTTGAATAATTTTTTTATGTTTACTTTTAAAACATTTTGTTGCTTATAAACTAAATTTGATTGTATTCTGTTCAGTCGAAACTAGATTTTTTTTATAATTGATTACTTAATGCAGTATTTTTATATAGTTTATTGAAATTTACATATAAGAACGTGTACACTTTTAAGGAGACTCATCACTAATTTGAAAACACCCTCTCAGTAATATTAAACCAATGGGCAGGTTTTTTTAAATTTCTAACTTAAGCTTGAATATTTTTATATGCCATTTCTTTTTGCATATGTTAGCTGAGTTTCATCTTTAATATATTTTTTTTACTTTTTTGATTTTGTTTAGAAATATTTCTTAGAAGGTATTTTCAATTTCAAAACCGTTCTCGAAATTCAAAGAAGTAATCTTATAGATTGGTGACAAATTTTTGGTTGACAGGATAACCAAATAGTACCGAACATTTTTGCCAAATGAAAAGAAACAATTGAAAATATTTTTTATCAAAGCAGCCACAACACTTACTTGCAACCTAAACTACATCATTAAGACGAAAGAATTTCAATATTTCAGTTTCTTAAAACCCCTGGTATTTTTTTCAGCTGTTCTAATATTTTGGGTAAATTTTATAACCTTCTTATGTATTATATTATGTGATTAATTACTGTTAGGAACAAATATTTTAAGGTTAATCATTTAAAAAATATTCTTATTTAACGTAGCTCAATACAGACAAATTCAGTTTGTGAGAAATACAATAATCTAAAATTAAACATTTAAATCAAACTCTTAATCACAATTCAAATGAATTCCTTGTGTTTCACCCAAAAATCATAACATAAACTAGATTTAAATAAATAGATAAGAGAAAATGTCAGCGAGAAAATCTTTTTCCTAATATTTTAAATGGTCAAGTATCAGTAAAAGTAAAAGTTGCAATACATGAAATTTTGTTGTTATAACATGTTCAAGTAATAAGTTACATAATTTTTAGTGAAAAGTAAAAGAAGAAACACATCCTACCATTAAATTACTTTAGCAACAGGATGGATCACTACGTTTATGTTTTAAAAATTAGCCATTAATTAGAATCAGAGGATACACGTTAAATATTACATATATAATTTTTCTTTAGGCAAACAGACGCCAACGCATTGAATGAATCACGATGGGTTAATTAGAATGATAGATGAATCAAATCAAAAGTACTTGATTCCTAAGAATCATGACCACTTTTAATGGACCAATCATTCACATTTCATTCTTTTATTGGCGTTGCTGTCTTAACCGTACATTGTAATATCAGGAGACTTTTAAAACATTACCGTAAAATACCGTTAATCCGCCCTTCCCGATCAAACGCCCCCTCCCCACTTTATGAAGAATTTGCAATTTTCAAAAAATCCCGAGAAAGCGCCCTCCCTCCCGATTCTCAAAGGCGATTGAGAGCGAGATCAATCATTTTGAATTGAACGAATCATGAATCTTTGATGAAATGCGCGTTTTTTCAAGATTTTTTAATTGATTTCATGCTTGTTTTGGCTTTTTTTTACTAATTTCTCCTTTTTCTGCGTTTTTTGACAGAATTTACGTTTAAAAAAGAAAAAAACCCAAATTTTTTCAAGAATAAATATTTATGATTCATTCAACGATTCATTCATTTTATGATGATTCATTCCCGTAAATTTTGTTGAAGGATCGCGAAAAAATCCCGTGTAAGCGCCCTCCCCTAACTATTGTACGATTTTTCTTTTCGTTTGGGGGGGCGGATTAACGGTATTTTACGGTAATTTATTGTATTCAACTTTTTGTTAATACTAAGGTAAGACAATTTCTCAGGCTTTTCTTCAACTCAATACTTTAAAATTTGCTTTTTGATAATGATTGCACGAAATTTAATGTGACGCAACTTTCATTTTTGCTGACTATCTTCGAATCATTATTAAAATGTTTCATTCATAACTAATAATTAAGCTTATTATTATTTATTTTTAAATATTTTAGTTTAATAATCAAATTTCAATTTAGATACAGCAAATTTGTTTGAATACTTTCTTTTTTTACATTTACTTTTAAGACATTTTGTTGTTCATTAACTGAATTTGATTGTATTCTGTTTAATTGAAACTAAATATTTTTTAATAGTTGAGCGCATAATGCAGTAACTTTATATAGTTTACTGAAATTTACATATAAGAACACATACACTTTTAATTGGACTCATCACTCACTTGAAAACACCCTCTCTGTAATATTAATGCAATGGGCAGGTTGTTTTTGAATTTCTCACTTAAATTTGAATATTTTTATAATGATTAAAATATGATTTATGTAATGACAGAGTCCTATATTTCGTAATCCATGGATTATAAATTAATATTCCTGTACAAATTTTAAATGAAATGTTACCTTTTTGGTGCTGCAAATTTTTTTACTCTTAAACATCACACTTTTTCAATTTTTATGCAATCGTATATGGAAAAAAAAAATTACTTTTAAATGCAATTTGTTTGAAAACTGTATCTCAATTTGTTTTTAACTTATTAATTTTTTTTGAAGTTTTTTTAATACTTTTAATTTCTTGTAGCAACTTGTATTTCACTTCTAGACATTAAACATGAAGCAATAATAAAAAAAAACAAAAGTATTCTATTTTTGGACATTAAACATGGACCAGTCTGAAAACGAATAAAACTTGAAAAGTTGTGGAATTTAACCAATAAAAAGACTCAGATATGCTTCTGATTTTCCAATTCTTTGCTGAAGACAACAACTATTTTCCAAATACAGCATACAGAATTTGCAATAATTCACCAATCACGTTTAAAACGTATTAGTTTTTATTTAATATTTTAAATTTTTTCTAGATTTTTATAAATTAATATAAAAAATACTAGTTTTCAAAACAATTTCTTAATTATATTGCATTCAGCTTTATTTTATTGCATTTGAATTAATTTTGTTTTTTTTGATGGGTCCATTAGATAAGTGTGACAGGCACTGACTTCAGCAAAAAAAAAAAAAAACCCTGTGTAAACTTTGAAATTTAAAAGTTAAATTTTTAGTTCTATTTTTATACATTTAACTTGTAATTGTGTATATATATATATATATTTTTATGTGCAGAAGTCTAAAAAATATTTTATGTTTCTTTTGCAAGAAAACTTTTTATGCATGAGAAAGTGATCTTTTCCATTTTCTCCAGAAAAATCTCATAAAAGATTTTTCTACTGCTTAACTTTACTTAGATTGATTGGGATTGTCATCAATTGACAAAGTGAAATTAATAGCAATCAAAAAAATGTATAACTACACAATTTTTCAAAATTAAACTTTTTGTCTGTTGCTGCGAATTCTGTGATTGATAATGTTCATTTATGACTTGTTTTCGTCAAATCTAACCGGAAAAACTTTTGAGCATCTCCAGTTTCTTTGTTTTTGATTTTTATCATTTAAGCATACAGTGGCGGTCAAATGTTTCCGGCCAGTTACTTTCTTTGGCTTATTTACCAGAAGGTTTCAGCAAAGGAGATGCACAATTGCTTCAAAAGTTAGGAATATGTGAATGACCTCTGATGACGTGATCATTTTGATTGCATAATGAAAACACTTCATGTAAAGGGGTAGAATTCGAAGTTCGCGTGTACAAAAATTTCCGGACACTCGTCATTTCTTTGTAGTAAATTATTTGTTGGTCGTGTTTGTGAAGGAATCAACGTGAATAGCATAGTTTCAATTCAAAATTGAAAAATTCAACAATTATTGTTCGTAAACGAGTGATTAGTTTGTTGCTAAATGGCCAAACTTCTTGAGATATTGCGGCAAAGTTATCGATCGGTGAATCAACTGTGAATGATACTTAAAAATTTTATAAAGATGGTCATGGCCTTAAAGACTTTCTGAGGTCCGGGAGACCCAGGAATAGGAATGTTTTTATAGACAGAATTATCAGAAAAAATTCAATTAAGGACCTGCATAAAAATTCCGTTACAATATCCCACGATTTACAGAATGAAAATATCACTGAAATAAGTCGATCCACTGCATCAAAATGTAGACGTGGTGCAGAACATTATGGAAGAGTCAGTGTCCAAAAATTTATCATGGGTAAAAAAAATCAAAGCACCCGACTGGCGTTTTCCAAAAAATGCAAAGTCTGGTTAAGTGAAAACTGGGCAAAAGTACTATTTTTTCATCAATCGAATTTAAAACTTTTTTGTAAATTATGGCAGACTCTACGTCCGATAATCTAACAACAAAAGATATAGTTTGACCTATGTTATTCCTACAATGAAGCTTGGCGGAGCACACATTGTGCTGTGGGGAGTATTTTCTTGAAAAAGTGTAGGTTCGTTATTTAAAATCTACGGCAAGATGAATGATGCAATGCATAAGGATATCTTGCAAGATTATTTGATGCTTTATCAGAGGAAAAATTCTGGTTGCAATTAGTTATTTTAACATGATAAAGATTTAAAGATTGTTTGCAATCCTTGACAACCAATGACTTTCGCCCAAACAATTTCACTTTTGAAATGGCTAACCCAATCGACCGACATGAATCCAATAGAAAATCATTGGAAAGAATTTCAATTAATTTCAAGAATTTTATTATTAATGTCATTGGAAAGAAGTTGGAAAACATGTGTAGAGCTACAAATATTTCAACTTAGCTGAAACTTTGTAAAAATTGCAAGAAAAAGGGAACAAAATGTATCATAGGCAATCTTTAACCTGCAATTGTTGAATGTCACGTTTCCATGGCGCAGTACTTATTATTAAAGGTATTCTCATAAAATATTAATTGTAAATATTGTTGGATCACTGTAATTTTCTATTACATTGACATTACCAAACTTGCAAAAGTGGCCGGAAACTTTGGAGAACATGCATTTTCCTCTGTGTTTAATTTTGTCAATTAAATTTATTGATATTTATATGTTATTCCATAAATATGTACCTAGCTATTATGTCAATAAAATTTATAAGTATCACTTTGAAATTCCTCTTCATATGGGTATATTTACAAATTAACTGAAAATTTTTTGCTGGCCGGAAACTTTTGACCACCACTGTATATATTAATCGATAACAGGCATATTTTACCTGTTTAGTTTCTCAAGTTTTTGCCTCATGAGTATTTCAAGGAGACATTGTTTAAACAATCCAGATCATTTTTGCTATATAAGCGGAGAATATGTGTTTAACAATTGTCGAAAAGTTATATCAGAGTTAGTGAAAAATACCTATTTTGAATATTTTGGGATGCTCTTGTATAAAAATGAGAAGTCTTGGGCTCCCAATTGTATTTGTAAATCGTTTGGGGAATATTTAAGATTATGAAAAATTGGTAAAGAAGTGCCTTTTTAATTTGGAACACCGACTATTTTGTGACAACCAAAAAATCATCATAAAGACTGTTATTTTTGTAGCGTGAACATAAATGGTTTAAACCCTAAAAATTGAGCTAAATGGAAGTACCCAAGTACTAGTTATGTTCAACGTTCAGTGCAAAATTTACCTGACTGTTCAGAGTCTAAAAATATATCTCAAACAATAGAACAAAACATTGAAGGACTCATCACAAAATGATGCTGATTTTGAAGGTATGTCAAATGAGCCAAAATGCTTTTCCCAAAATGAGTTCGATGATCTTGTAAGAGATTAAAATCTTTCTAAACAAGCTTCAGAATTGTTAGCATCAAGACTAAAAGAAAAAAAATTGGTTCCCTCAGATACTAAAAGAAGTTTTTCGGAAATAAAAAATCTGAAAATTATATTGAACTTGTAGAAGACTTTCTGCTACAATTAAACAAAATGGGGTGCAATATAAGCATAAAACTCCACTTCCTACATAATCACCTGGACAGGTTTTCGGAAAATTTGGGAGATATGAGCAAAGAGCAGGGGGAGTGTATGCATCAGGACTTACGCGTCATGGAAGAGCGCTATCAGGGTTTCTGGGGTACGAATATGATGTCTGATTATTGTTGGTCTCTGATACATCAATTTCCAAAGTCTACATATTGAAGAAGAGCTTTAAAACGAAATTTTTTAGAACTCAGTGATTAATTATTTTTTTAGTAAAGTTTTTTTTAGTAAATACATGTTTTTTCTGTTTAATATCTACATAGCTGAAACTCAGAAACTAGAGTTGATTGAAATATTATAATTATATTTTTGAAAATAGCATATCACATGTAGTCAGTAACAGCTAAAATTTTTTTGGCAACAGATGTACTGTAAACTAGTGTTATCACTTATAAGTTTCAGATTCAGCATCTCTGTACTTTGCTGACTGTATTTTATACGATATCTTAATACAGTCAACTCCCTCAAATCTGCACAGATTGGGACCAAAGATTGAGTGGAATTTAGAATTTTGCAGATTTCTGGTCATTGTTTTCTTTACATTTTTTAGACAGTAATTTGAATGTAATAATTAATGCAATTGAGATTATAATAAAAGATTAGAATAAAATAATGTATTAAATTAAGTAATAAACTAAAATAATAATAATTTAGATAATTTTTAAAAGCTTAAAATATTAAAAGTAAAGATTAAGTTAATAATCGATAATGTATAATTGCATTCATTATAAAGATGAACTGCATTTTCCCGATATTATTCTATGAAACTTGCCTCATAAAGGCACATTACTTATTCACATCCAAATCATAAATTATGGAAGTTTTTTTTAAGGTTTACCGAGACTTAACAACCAAAAAAGCTTGATAATGCATATTTGGTAAGGAGATTGTGATTATTTTTCCAATAATATCAGCAATATATTGATTTTTTTCAAAAACAAATTTATTCTTTCTTCATGAAAAAAAAAAACATGAATTCAATAATATTAAATTACAAATTAAAATAGACATGGAATTGATATGAAAATGAAAAAGTCAAATTATATATCTCTATCTGAACAGAATGTATCATTGTTTACATCCACAAATTATATGCAGAGTGTTGCCGATTTTAGGGTTGCAGATTTGAGGGAGTCAACTGCATTGCAAATTGCAATGGAAATTGCAGCTTAAAGAACTGATATATCAGTTTGCGGCCACGTGAAAGTTAAATGTATCACTGTAGAAATCAATCTAACAAAATCAAATGGTTATGCTTAATTTATGGGAATCCATTGTTATATAGAAAATGCATCAAAGCTTTCATTAAAATAAATGTATTAGTCTGGCTTTTAGTAAAAAAAGCTTGGTTTTATGCCCCCCTCCCCACCTGATCCTGTGATCTAAATTGTCAGAATAACCTTTACTGCTTCAGTTCTGTTTGAACCTTTCTCAATTCTTAATTTACGAGTAAAATGCCTATGACAGGCATACACACAAAATGATCTTTTAACGATTCCGTTTTTATTTTTTAAGTACAAATAACAAAAACAGACTTCATCTGACTGATTTTCTATTTAAAACTCTCGTTCTACACTTATTCCCCATTTGTTGGTATAACTTGGTATAGAAATGCTTATTAAATACAGACATATAAATAAATATACAGTAGACTCCATTAAATCTGCACGAAATTTATGGATGTAAACAATGAAACATTCATGTCAGATATAAGGACAAAATTTGACTTTTTTAGTTTAATATCAATTCTATATATATTTTAATTTGTAATTTTTGTTAATATGACTAAACTCATGTTTTTTATGGAGGAAGAATAAATATTTTTCTGAAAAATTAAAATATTGTAGATATCATTTGTAATCATAATCTTCTTTCCAAATATATTTATGTGTTAATCAAGCTTTTTTGGTAATTAAGTCTGGGTAAACCTGAAATAAAACTTCCTTATTTTATAATTTTGATGTAAATTATTAATGTACCTTTATGAGATAAGAATAATTTAAGAAAAAGACATTTTATCTTTATAATGGATATTTAATCATATTTTATTGATTATTAACTTGATCTTTCCTTTTAAAATTTTAATCATTTTAAAAATTACCTAATTTTTTATTATTTTGGTTTTATTGCTTATTTTAATATTTTATCATATTGTAAGCAATTAATATAGATTTAATTGCATTATTAATTACTTTCAAATTATTGATTAAAAAATATAAACAAAGCAGTGACCAGAAATCAGCCCAATTCTAAAATCCGCACAACTTCTGGTCCCAAGCTGTGCGGATTTGAGGGAGTCTACTGTATTATATGCTTATACATATTTTTATTATTTTATATCTTTCATATTTTATATATTCATTATACAAGGGAAAGTAAAACAAAATTATATTACAAATATTTAGATATGTTTATAATATTACATCTACAAAAAATATGTCTGAAAAAAAGCAAGAAAATTATAAATTTGAAAAAAAAAATTATTACTAAAATATGTATGCAGAGTTAATATTGATCCATTAGTAGCTTCAATAATAAAAAAAATCAACCTCCAATGTTGAAGATCGCAACAACCACATTGAAACATATACAGTAGAACCCCGCAGATTCGGACCCCGTTAATCCGGATAATCCGGATCAGTTTCGTCATTTTTTTTTTTTAATTTTGAGAAGTGATTGGCTGTTTTCATAACATTAATATGTTTCATCATCGTATTCTGAACTTTAAAAAAACTTTTTCTGAAATCTTTTTGGAAGAATTAAGCAAAGTAAACATTTTTACTGTTTGTAAATATTCATTAAGTTTAACATAAAGGTGATTTTCTGTAAGTATGTATTATTTTATTTCATTTTTTCCTAATTCTCCGGATTTTCGATAATCCGGATTGGGTCCAGTCCCAATTAATCCGAATTATCGGGGTTCTACTGTATTGCCAAAAAAATGCAGAACAGGGTATGGAATTCTTCCTGTACTGCTCTAATAGTATAATGGTTTAGTCTGATACAAAAGTATCAGAAAAAATAATTAAGACACTTAAGTATGTCATGCATTAAAAGATAAAATAGTTGCATGTACGTATATTTTTGTAGAATGTTATATTAGAATTAAAAATGTATTTTCAGTGCTTCCTACTTCTAAGTATGGTTTTATTTATATTTAACAAGAAAATATAAATGGAATTAATATTAAATTTGATTGTATGTGAATATACATTGTACATATAAGTATTCACATGCATTGAACTATGTTTTTATTACTTTCACTATGAAACTATAATATAATTTATTAATAATAAAAATAATAAAAATATTCAAATGGGAATATATATGCAATAAATTTCATAAGTTTAATATCCAGTTTTTATGTTTTAATCATATGTAAAATAACTGCCTTGTAAATTGTAAAAGGGAAACAATTTATAAAGGAAGAATAAGATACATCTGTGATGTCATTTTCTTTTTATTTCATTTTAACCCCCCAACCATTATTACTTTAAAAAAATACATATTAAACAATTTATAGTTGTATCAAAAAGAAAAATGCATATTTTTAAACTTAGAATTGACTATAAGGAGCTTTGCATACTAGAAAAGCAAATAAATGATTAAAATAGTGTTATTTTCAATAACCAGGGTTTCTTTTTGGAAGGGATCGAGAATTTTCATTCATATAATAAATAAAATAATAAATCCTGCCAAGATCAAATCACAAGGTTTTGTGAAAACTTCCGTTTGAAACAGGTTTATGTGTTAATATGTGTAAATGCATGGAATGACTATGAAATAATATGGATTGGAAGAAATTTAGTGTTTTGCAATTAAAAATTTTGTGTTTGGAAAATTATTTTTTGTGTTTAGGAAAAAGTTTTATGCACAGTAAAAAAGTAAAAAATAAATGTTCGATAAAAAGTATGTATTTGAAAAAGTTTTATGTTCAGTAAAAAATTCAGTGCAGTAAAAAAGTTACCATGTATTGGAAAAAAGTTTTATGTTTTAGTAAAAAGTAATGTATTGGAAAAACAATTATATATTTATAGTAACAATCCATTGTAGGCAGATCATTTTTTTAGAAGCTTTGCCTCATTTATATAAATACACATTTTTATTTTACATGAAGGGAAGAGTGGACTACAGTGGACCTAATTATACAGTTGACAACTCGTTATATTTATTTACTTTTAAATTTTTAAAGCTTTTCTTTTAGACTAATTGTTTACAGCAATGAATTGATCATTTATAGCTTTTAAAACACTTCGTTACCTCAGAATGATTCAATTGATCCTGATTGGTTGTTTCGAGCTTCAAAAAATAAAATTTTTTAATCATCGTCATTTTCTTTATTAATAATTAAATGTTATAGATGAAAAAATTAAAACAGCTTTTTTTTATAAAGGTAATATTCTCGTTTTTATTTAATATTAATGTTCATATGCTAAAAAAAAGCTTTAAATAATTTTATGAGAATGTATAAAACTTCAACATGGGACACAATGGACCATAATCTATTCTATTAATGCAATTCTGAATTATTAAAATATTTAATAATTGCTTATTCTCTAGGAATAAATACTGTTTTAAAGTAATCATTTAATTGTAAAATAAAGTAAACAAAGAAAAATATCTATGTATCATAGTAAGAAATATTTTCGTTTGTATTTAATGCTTTAAAAAACAAGTATTTTATTAACTATTACTTATCTATTACTATTTACTTAACTATTACTTATTACTAAAACGTAAAATCACTCACAGATCCAACATTATTTCAGGAAATTTTCAGTCTCATAAGTATTTTGGAGATTCATTTTCAAGCTTTAGTGAAGATATTTTTATTTTATTTAATATCTTCACCTTATTTTCAAATGTTCCTCTATCAATTTGTTGTTATTAAAAATGTATAATACTCTTTTTAATAATTTTTTTATTTTGTTTTGTAAATGAATTGTTAGAAGATTTTATTTGAAAATTTTTCATTATTATGTTATTTTGGAGATATAGGGGAAAATAAAGAGGGCTTAAATTAATAAAAAGTAAATTTATATTGTAATTCAAATAATGCTTAATAGATGTACCCCGGTGGGTAGACCAATGTACCCCCCTTCTGGAATACACTTTTTGAACGTATGTAAAATTATTATTTAAAAAAAAAAGAAAAGGTATTTGAAACTATGTTCTGAAAGAATTCTGAGGCATATATAATTACTTAAGGAATGTTTAAGTACATTTTTAGGCAGATTGAACTTTCCATTAGAAAGAGAAAAAAAAATGCAAACTGCAAAAGTGATCCACCTTGTACCAGTACCATTCTCTTTTATTGTAAAACCTGTCAAAATGGCGATTATCTTTAACAGAAACCTACCTGAAACAGAAGCATTGCATGGGCCTGATATGGATTGCCATTTGGTTAAATTTGCTCAAAACAAGGCTGTAAGGGATTTTTCACATATCACTTTGATCACCTTATTAGCATTTCCAGAAAGAAAGTTCAACAACAACATTTCCATCATAGAAAGTTTTAATTGGTGCTTATAGTCCAAGAGGCGATCGCCTAAAACCGTAAGTCTTCGAGCACAAGAAAAATTCCTTTATTTTATGGAAGAGTAGTCATAGGGAAATCTAATTATCCATGTCTGGCGGAAGGGAAGTGGTACATACGCCAAAAAAGAGTACCACTAGTGGTTGACTCGTAGATTTGGCATTATGTTTCCTGCACCCAATTTTCCATGTTTTCACACAATTAATTGTACGGCAAACATAATGTTAAACATACCAGTGAACCACAAGTGGTATCAATTTTTGGCTTATGCACCACTTCGCATCCAGCAGACATGGATGATTAGATTCCGCTGGTACTACTCTTCCAAAAAAATAAAGGAATTTTTCTTGCGCCCCATGACTTAGGGTTTTCTGAAGTCACTCTTGGACAGTTATAAACACAGTAAAATCTGTAAAAGCAGAATCTTTCTATAACATAATCCTGTCTAAAATGATATTTTTTTTCTCCAACTCCTCTCAATCGCATCTTGACAAGATTGACTGCGTTTAGCCAGGCCAAAATTGATTTGTTTTTAATAAACATAAATATTTTTCTACTAAAAATTATAAAATTATGCTAAATTTGATCAAAATCAGAAGTTTTTATAATTGATAGGATACATATGTGAAGGCAATATGCCAGAAAAGAAACTAAAATATTCAGAACACTCTAAAGTCATGGTTTGGAATTCTTTGTTGTGTACATACTCCTCTACATACACCACAAGTTTCAAAGATTACATGAAATTATAAGAAAATATCAACACAAAAATAGAATTTTCCATTATGCACTGCTATTTACTTTTGAAATTGAGTAGAACTAAATATATTGGTGCTGCTTGGTTGTACCGTCAACCCAAAGAATATTGCCAAACTATGAGATTAAATGCTGATAATGGATGATTGTGAATGCCACATTTAATGACATTAAATACGATTCATGTGTTTAAAACGTCATTAGGTGATTTTTATTTCTAACTTTTATTTTAATAATATTCTAATAAATATTTCTTTTTCCTTTATTTCAAATTAAAAAAAATATTTCAATATGTATAATTTGGCTATGAGTTTGGCGATTTGTATAAATTTTGCAGAATAGGATAACCAAGTAGTACCAATAGATTATGTGTATTTACTTATTGAAGTTATCGTATATAATACTTCAGAACATCCGGTAATAAGTAATCTCTATTCCGATAGTTTATAAAAAATAATAATGTAAAAAGGACTGATTAAGATCCTAGAATGAAGCGTGTTGAGACTAAAGTTAGGAAAGATATCACAATTGAGGAGATTTAAAAACATGTAAGTGTATAAAAAATAGAACAATTAATAGAAAAAAACTAAATAAAAGTTAAATTAGAATTTTGAAAATCTTATTGCTATTTAAAAGAGTGCATATTGATGCACTAATTATTGCATACGTTATTCGTAATACTGCTTTATGTGAAAGAATTGCTGTTTTTATTAAATGCGATTTTACATAAATGTTTTTGAACAGTAAAATAAGACTTGCATATTAATATCCCTTAAAATTAGTTGAGTAATAAATTTTGTAACTAAGCAACTATTGTCCTTTTTAATTATTTAAAGCAGTAAAAATGAAAAAAGGGGGTGTTAAGATCAGTGAAAATCAGAGTAAGTAATTGGTTCGACCTTTTAAAAGTTACATTACATTTTTTTCAATCCTGACTACAAATCACAAGCAGATCCGTATGCATCATTCGAATATTAATGTCTTCATTCTTGATAAATTGTGTTATATTGAATTCTATCACATTTAAATATCTTTAAAACTAATTAAAAATACATAAAAATGTATAGTTATGATTAAATTGCACCGTTGTATAAAAGCCAGTTTTGACCAAAAAGGCAAATTTTGTAAAGAAAAAAAAATCAATAAAAGCCACCTGCGTGGCTTTTTTAAAATTTAATACAGGTAAATTTAATGATATTTAGAATTTTTTTTAAAAGAACTTAAGTATATGTTTATTTAATTTCTTAATTAAAAAAAAATAACATATATAAAATAAAGTTAGATTTATCGCCATAATTATAGCTAGTAATAGAGCGAAGTTACATTATGATACACCAAAGATTTTACAAACGCTATGATCTAAAAAAGGAACCCATATTGAAAGGTTAAATGTATTTTAGTCAAGTTTCGTATAACATAAACATTTACTTGCATAAAAATTAAAATTAAAAAATAAAATTTAGCCCTAGAACAACCAAAAGGTTACTCAAGTCTTATTAAAATATTTCACATCGGAATTTTTATTTAAAATTTTTAAAATTATTTTTGGTTGGTTTATAAATTTGGTTTTTTCAAAGAAATTTCTGATTTATAATTTACTGATAGCTGGCTAATATTTAAGAAAACAACAGTCAATTTTGGCTAAAGAAACAAGTGATATAGCAAGCACATGCAACAAGTATAGTTTATGTTGGAAAAAATAATCTGGTCACAGTTGTCTAACACAGCCATAATCCTTCTGGATTTCTCTGTTTCATGTTCTGCCGTTTTTGGTACTCTATTTGGCCTCAACAGTTTCTTCCGATATCTGGTTGTAAACTTCAAAGACGTTAATTTTTTTGTGGACAATTTTTTTTTTCTTGTGATTGTGTTACACTTAAAAAAAAATGTTGGGTTCTGTAAAAATATTGGTTTCTGTTATTTTACTTCAAAAACAATTTATTTTAGATGGTTCAAAACAATTTTAGAGCATGCTTCAAGTTCACCTGTAAGTTCTCTTAGTTTGGTACATGAATTAGGTTCAATTTAAGCTTTGGATTTCTTATTGTTAATAAAAGAACCTCATCACCTCTCTCTTCATACACAACTTTCCTTCCACCAGTGATGTTTCTGCAAGCAATATTAACCATTTTGGGTCTGATAGTAGTGTTAATAGTACATATCTTTTATTGGAGTATTAGTATTTTGTTTTCAGAAAAATGGGTCAAAGTTTTCTGTAGCAAAAAATTCTGCTCTTTTGAACTGGTCACAACAAACTGTTAAGCACCACTTTCTTATTTCTTGCTGAGTGATTGACGAAAACTGTTTTGGAGCTGAAATGACATCATCAGCATGTTTTAGAAACGAAGATACCAAATCATACTCAGATTTCTTAAGGCATTTTTAAAATGGCAATAAAAGTTCATAAATAACCAATTAAAGAATAAAGTTGTTTTTATTAATTCCTGGTAAATATTGCAGTACCATAGCTCGGGGGGGGATGCTACAGGCGGCCCTGCTCCCCCCTCCCTAAAATGTTTTGAGCCCCCCCCCCCCTGGAAAAGATTCCATGGTCACTCAATGAATAGATGTTCCGAAAATCGAAATGAAATTCTGTTCAAAATCTAATTTAATTTTGTGGACTTTTCATAATTTTGCAAAAATATTAAATTGTAACTAAAATAAGTGATTCAACACTGGCTCATCCTGTTTGCACATAGGAAGCTAACACGATGTTTAATAGTGCACTCGTCATACACTCGAATTTTTTATCATCCTATACTTTTAAAAATATAGCATAAAATGAAGTTATTACAACAGTTTAATAAGAAACACTAGTAATTACAGTGTGAATAGGCACTCATTTATCTTTCTGCGTCACAGAGAGAGAGAAAGAAAATATGAGCCCTCCCCTACATTTTCTTGACCCCCCCTCCCTGTTATTCACTTCTAGCCATGGCTCTCAGGATACGTTATAATATTGTTTGATATAAAATTACTAAATAAACAAAAATAATGGTCTCGAAACTCGATCAGTGTGCCATTATTGTATTTGTATAAACTGATCTTTTCCCCTTAACTGTCAGCAACAGCTGGTCCCATCAAAACCCATTTCCATTTTAGCAGGTATACTTGCATACTTATTCTTCGAAACCGTCAAATGTTTCCATTTACAATTCCGTGTTCACCAAAAGGGA
The DNA here is from genome assembly GCA_964019185.1 of Maratus speculifer. NCBI lineage: Eukaryota > Metazoa > Arthropoda > Arachnida > Araneae > Salticidae > Maratus > Maratus speculifer. The sequence continues at coordinate 360,701,234 of OZ025296.1, forward strand.
CCCAAGAAGGGAAGACCACTCTAAAATATTCCATTTTAGACAGGTTTCAAGTTTTAGGCACTCTAAATATGCAGTGTTGTTTTCGTGTAATTCTAATTTTTTTACAGCTTTAATTTAGGTCACCTTCACAGAATTCATTCTAATATATTTATATTCTTTACAAGAGCACTTCAGGGAGAATATGTTATAATAGTTTTAGAGGATACAGTCGGAACGGAACATGTTTATGTTGAAAACTAGCCTAAAACAGAAAAGTTAGCCTTGGCAAAAGATGTAACTTTGAACTATGCCGTTTAAGGTTATACCATTCAACACCTGTCTAAAATGGAATTTTCCATGCGTTCTTTCTGATTCCGTCTTAGTAGTTTTGAGTGTTGATCAATGCAAGATTCAGAAACCCAGATATTCGTTTCAGGTGGATGAGTCCACGACATATGCTTGTCGATGTCACTGGTTACATTATTTAATTACATTGTAAATTACATTAAAGTAGCCGCCCTTGACGATCAGTTTGGTCTCCCTTGAATGTATACTAAACATTAAATCATGTTGCTTTTACTCATAATTTATTTTGATTTTTCAGTTTTCTACCAAATTCGAAGATTTTGCTAGAGCAATAGACACAGATGTCATTTATGCACCACATTGGCGCGATTGCAACAAAAGTGCAATTATATGTGCCTCACATGGTAACCCGACTGTTGTCCTTTATTTATTAATAAATTCTTTGTTTAGTTTTATTTTTCTTTTTTTAAATGATATAAATTGTTTTATTCCATAATTACTAACGACATTTTTTTATTATTTTCTTTTAAAAATAATAGAAATTTGTTAAAAAATATGTATGTAACTAGTATTTAAAAACGAAGTTTTGGCCAAATTGGCGTCAGGAAAATAACGCGCCAATCTGGTGCATCTGTGCCGATAAATGAAGTACTCAGCATTTTTATCCAAGCCCGGTGCAGAGAATAAATCGCCAAATATTGTACGCTTGGCATTTTTTCGTATTTTATTAATTATTTAAAATATAATAATGAAATCCTTTTACTCATTTCATTTATAATACATAACTTTAATTTGAAATAGAAAAGTTTAAAATTCATGATTTTTCTTTATTTTTTTAAGTAAAAAGAACAGAAAAAATACATATTTTGAAGCTCCATAATTGCAGCAAAGGAGCAAAACATAAATAAATCCTATTTACTACTGCATAAATCTTAACAAAGGACTTTTGCATTGTAACCCATAAGATGTGTTTCATCTGGATGTTGCCATTAAAAGAACTAACAAATAATCCTTATTTTTGAGCCATATACGTTAGCGTAATATATAGATGATACAGAATGTTTTAGTAACAAACATTAACATTTAGACCAAAAAAAATTCTTAAATTCGGAGAATTTCTTACTAAACATATTTGCATTCTAAAATTTCATCCCCACAAAAATAATTTATTGTCCCTCTATTCTTTACAAAATGTACCTTCGTTCCTTTAGAATTTAGATAGAACTAGTGATAGAAGATCTTTAGATAGAATTTTTTCCTTAAGCTTTCTTTGTATTTTATTTATAATAAGTTATTTATCTTTAAAATGATGCTATTTATTTTATTTACAATTTAATCTTTATACTGTTAGGAAAAGCATCTGACTTTTGATTCCGCTAACTTCAGATAATTGGGAGACTACTGCAGATTTTATTACTATGGTAGCAATTTTACTACAGTTTATTTTTTACATCGATTTTAAATTTTCGTGATATGTTTATTTATTTTTTATGAACTGTAAAAAGTGATATTAATTCATTTTATTTTATTGCAGATGCATAAAACCATTAATATAACACATCACATCACTCAAACTATCTTCAATGTGTAAAACCAACGCAGCAAAATGTTTCTTATGAAAGCTTTTTGAAAAAAGCAGCTTCTAAGTCACAGCCTGAAAAATCTTTTATTTGTGAGCTATGCAAGAATTTCTGCCAAAACAGTCTTCTTTGTGTGAGGTATGTAACAAAGAATTCTCCCACAAGGGCCATTTAAGCAGACATTTGTTAAGTCATACTGATGAGAAACCTTTTCAATGTGAGATATGCAACAAGAAATTCCCTCGAAAGGACCATTTAAGCATCCATCTGTTAACTTATACTGGTAAGAAACCGTTTGTGTGTGATATCTGCAACAAAAAATTCTCTCAACAGGGAGATTTAAGGAAGCATCTGTTAATTCATACTGGGGAGAAACCTTTTGAATGTGAGATATGCAACAGAAAATTTTCTCATAAGAGAAATTTAAGCAGCCATATGTTAACTCATACTGGTGAGAAACCTTTTGAATGTGAGGTATGCAACAAGAAATTCTGTCGAAAGAGCTATTTAAGCAGCCATGTGTTAACTCATAGTGGTGAGAAATCGCTTGTGTGTGATATCTGCAACAAGAAATTCTCTCGAAAGGGAGATTTAAGCAGGCATCTGTTAACTCATAGTGATGAGAAACCTTTTGAATGTGAGGTATGCAACAAGAAATTCTCTCAAAAGGGCAGTTTAAGCAGCCATTTGTTAAATCATAGTGGTGAGAAACCATTTGTTTGTGATATATGCAACAAGAAATTCACTCGAATGAATGGTTTAAGGAAGCATCTGTTAAATCATACTGGTGAGAAACCTTTTGTATGTGAGGTATGTAACAAGAAATTCTCTCAAAAGTGCCATTTAAGCAGCCATCTGTTAACTCATAGTGGTCAGAAACCGTTTTATGTGTGATATATGCAACAAGAAATTCTCTCGAAAGAAAGATTTAAGCAGGCATATTTTAAAACACACTGGAGTAAAAAAAACTTGTATGCGAGATATGAAACAATAAATTCTCTCAAATGTGTGATTCAAGCAGATATATGTTAATTCATACTGGTGAGAAACCCTTTGTATAAGAGATACGCTGCAAGAAATTCTCTCGAAAAATTTCTTCAAGTACACATCTGTTAATTCATATTGGCAAGAAACCTTTTGAATGTGATATATGCAACAAGAAATTTACTCGGAAGTATGTTTTAAGCAAACATCTTTTTATACATTCTGAAGAGAAATCTTTTGTGTGAGAGAGATTTGTCAAGATATTCTTTCAAAAGATTTTTTAAACGATGCATCTGTTAATTCGTACTGGCGAGAAAATTTTTATGTGCGATAAACAAAAATAAATTCCAAAAAAGACATCTAAGTGTTGCATTTCGCTCCTAAAATTTGTTAATAGCTGATACCTAGAAGTAGCATACTCCAGAAATGGAAAGAATAAATTATTTCCATTTATTGCAATGCCCAAAAAAGAACAATGACACACGAAAATTTGCCTATTAAACCAGTAAATCCGCACATCAGGAACTATAGCATGAGCCATAGGAACACATAATTTTATTTTTATCATTCTTTATATTATATAAAAATTATTACATATTTCTGTTTTTTTTTCTTTTTTTTTTCTTTTTACACTTATAATCTTGTAAGATTTTATAATGTTTGATAGTATTAAGTAAAAAAAAAACCTTTGTTAAACCTGATTTCTCACAATAAAGCTCTTTAATGGTAAAATTGATTTTCTTATTTATGTTGAAAATATTAGTTTTGTAAAGGGAATGGTCCCGTGACTAACCCATAATATTGAAAATAAAATGTGTAAGTGTGTTTCATGTATTAGTTGTTAATTTAAAAAATAATAAGTATCTGATAACATTTGAAACACTCAGTAAAGGTTGTTAAAAGTGTTTTATAATTTTGCTTTTCTCATCAGGATTATAATAGAGAAATTATCCTAATTTAATTGTTACGTTATTTCTGACCACTTAAGTAATTTTTTTCAGTTCCTTAATCGCCTATTCTGGTTATTATTTTATAAAAGAATAGCAGTTTGGTGTGATTTTTAAATGGCAATTAATACGGTTAACTGCCTTAACCCTTTATCTACCCGACGGTACTTATAAGTATCATTAAAATAACTTATTATGTAATTCTTTTAATACGCCACTTAGTTGTAATACTGTTTAGAATGAGTTACAGATACATTATGTTATCTTTTTCCAAAAGCATTATTCGTTACACAAAACAAAAATATTTCTGAAATGATTATTTCTTTTGCCTTTGCATTTTTTCAGCTTTCTTAGCGCTGAGGGAGGAGGATAGGGATTTTTCAATGCCGAAAAATTTCTGTATTTATATTGAAAGAACATTATATTTGTACATTTAATAATTCTACAAAATATTAAGAAAATAATTAAAAATAAAAGATTTCAGTGGGGTTATAAAACTGCACAAAATCCCTGTAAATTCAAAATTAATTAATACTTCTAAAATCCTTCAAGTATTTATTAATTGATTATGTAAATATTTTAATTTTGTTTAAATAATTTGTGTAAAATGCTTTGGAATGTAAAATTTTCAAGAATCCATAATACGGTTAATAAAGGGTTAAATCTTCAACTCTCTAAAATCCACACATAATTTACATATGTAAACAATGAAACTTTCAGTTCAGAGGCTAGAAAAAAATTTAACTTTTATATTTTTATACATATTCTACATCTGTTTTAATCTGTAATTTTCATTAATATTGCTGACTTATTCATGAAGAGAAAAAAAAAATTTCTGAAAAAATTCAAGATATTGCTGATATTATTGGTAATCAGAATCTTTTTACTAAATATGTGTATGCATTAATCAAACATTTTTGGTTGTTAAATCTGGCTAAACCTGAAATAAAAGTTCCTTATTTTTTGATTTTTATGTGAATTAGTAGTGCGCCTTTATGAGGCAAGTTTCATTAGATAAATTAGGAAAAGTGCGTCTCATCTTTGTAATGAATACTTAAGTATTCATTATTGGTTATTTACTTCAACTTTGCTTTTAATATTTTCAAAAATATCTAATTTTTTTTAATTTTAGTTTAGTACTTTATTTAACTATTTTAACATCCTACTATATTGTAAGCATTTAATATAGTCTCCATTGCATTATTTAACATTAGAACTCTTAAAATATTTTGTCGATTTATAAGTTGTTTGTTTTAGCGTGTTTATCAAATATTTCTTTATAATTCTATTTATTTTCATATTTTTGTATGCAGTATTTTTCTCAATAGTAACAAAGAAAGACCCTTGGTCACTAAAAATTCATTGTCAGCGGCGGTGACAGTGATAGTTACTTTTTTTTAGCACACAGAATTACTAAAAACATTTTTATTCCATTTTTGCTTAATAAAACGCTGAAAATTCATTCCACGTCAAGTATCAATGAGATTCAAATTCAGCCAGGTGGGGAGGCCTACTAATTGGTTTGAGCTCAATAAGCCCAACCCAGCATCAATCATAGCTTACAAGGAGAGGTCCAACTTTCGTAACCACAGATTTTGAAGTTTTTTAGTTACTACTTAGTTATCCCGTCGACCAATTTCGCCAAATTATACAAATCACCAAACTGATAGCCAAATTATACACATTGACATAATTTTTATTTTAAATTAAAAAAATAACTAATCGAGTATTAACAAAAATGCAAATAAAATTCGAGATAAAAATCGCTTAATGACGATTTAAATACGTATATTGTATTTAATATCATCAAATGTGACTTTCACGATCATCCACTATTGGCATTTAACCTTATAGTTTAGCGATCGTTTTCTGAACTGTAAAAGATTTGACCCTTTTGGTGCATCATCACTCCATAGCTTTTATAAGAAACGATTACTTCGCTGCATTATGGAGCATTCTCATTGGTCAAAACAGAAATATTCGATAAATACTATAAAAGCGATGCAGTGACGATGTAGCAAAAGTGTAAAATTTTTTACTGTAATGTCTACGGGTTAACCAAGTAGTACCTTTTTTAATATATGTTGTAGGATAAAGACCTCTTAGTCTCAGATTCAATGTATTTTATGCAAGGTTTCTTATATCTTGAGAAACCAGGGGGAATAATATTTTGACACAAATTAAATGCTTTATAACGAAAGGATAGCATTGATCGTAGCTCACTCGGTACGTTGTTGCTCTTCGTTCCACAATTGAAAACGTAAAGCACACGGAATATGAGAAGCAATTCGCACAAGCGTAGTTAGTACACTGTAAAAAAAACTCCCTTACTTTACACCAAAAAGGGTGGCAACTAAGTTGCCACCCCAAGTGGTGTAAAAAAATTCCACTTGTAAATTGGTGTAATGAGCCACCAACTATCAAATGGTATAAACAAACACCGTTTTTAGTGGCAACTTAGTTGGCACCATTTTGGGTGTAAAGTAAGTAATATATTTAAAATGTACGTTATAATAAATTATCTCAATTAAAGGGAAGTTTAGCAGACTCTTTGCGTCAATCCAGTTATTTTAAATTATGGCTGTATTAAATTTGAAATGTAATTTTTAAATTATTTTTTATTTTTCTACCATTGATTAAAGTACACTAAATAAGTAGATGGTAAAAAAGGAAATTTCCTAACATTTACATGACTTTAACAGCAATATAAAAAATAATTTAAAGATTACATTTTAAATTTAACACAGCCATAAATTAAAATACACTGTTCAAAACAATTAAAGGATATTGCAGTTTTAGGTGGATTTTGTATCTGGGAAACTTTTTAGCTGATTGATACATGGTCGACAGACATAGTAGTTATATGAGAATAAATTACACATGTTTGGTAGAAAAAAATGCATTTTATTGCGTACTTGTGTACAAAAGGAAAAAAACACAATTTGTGCATATGAGAAAAAAAGAATAAGAAAAGGTGTTTTCTTCAAAGAAAATCATTTTCAGTAGGGGGTATGGTTTCCACGGGTGGCCAGCAACGTTGAACACCTTTGAGGCATGGACTCAATGAGGCTATTAATGACGAGTTGGGGTATTCTGCCCCACTCTTACAGAAGAGCTCTTTCCAGTTCTTGGAGCGTTTGTGGGGATATTTGGCGGCCAGAAACTCGTCTTCCTAGAGCGTCCCAACTGTGCTCGATTGGATTCATGTCTGGAGAACACGCTGGCCATTCCATTCGAACGATTCCTTCCTCGAAAAGGAAATCCTCCACTAGGTTTGCACGATGTGGCCTACAGTTATCGTCCATTAAAATGAAGTTATCTCCGATTGCTGAAGCGTAAGGGACTACAATAGGTCTGAGGATCTCATCCCTATATCGGCGACCAGTCAGAGCTCCATCTCGAATGATGTAGAGGTCAGTGCGCCCGTCAATGGAGATGCCACCATACACCAACACTCCTCCACCGCCAAATCTGACACTTTCGTGCACGAACGCAGGATTATTCCTACTGCCACGGTCCCTCCAGATGAAAATACGCCTATTATCCGGATGCACAGAAAAACTGGACTCGTCAGAAAACAGAATATTGCTCCATCATTTCTCCTCCAGTGGACATGCTCGGTTGCCCACTCTCTGCTGTCGCGACGATGCCTTGATGTTAATCTAACACATACCATCGGTCGGTGAGCATACAGACCTACAGCATGGAGCCGGTTTCGGACATTCTGAGTTGAAATCGTGGTGCCTGTAGCCGAGCGAAGGTGTTGTTGGAGAAGAGTAGCGTTCATGTTTCGGTGTCTCCGAGCTGTTAATGCTAAATACCGATCTTCATTGGGCGTTGTTGCCCGTCTACGACCTTGCTCTGTCTTCGGCCTGCACATCCACTCTCCAAAAAAACGGTTCCAGATCCTGGAAATGACACTTTGTGACACTCCAATGGCTTGCGCTACTTCGGCTTGAGTTTGGCCCCCTTCTAACCTACCAACAATTCTCCAAGCTTCTGAATCTGTCAAATGACTTCGCTGAGACATCGTACTCATCGAAACAAAGTAATCACTTAATGCCGATCATCCTTGTCTTCATTCTCTTTTATCCAGTTGAAAGTCAAATTTCATTCGCTGCCGCTGAAGCGACGTTTTTGACGTCGAACTCAAAATTTGCATACTCCACAGTTTGAAAACCAGAAAAATTTGCATTTGTGATTCTCTTCTTCTATTTTCGGCAAAAAAAATTTCGTTTGTATCTTTATTTTATCTAAAACTTCAAATATCCTTTAATTGTTTTGAGCAGTGTAATTAGTTTCATGCAAAGAGGCTGCTAAACTCCCTTTTAATTGCGGTAATTTATTATAACGTGCATTTATAACATAATACTCAGTTAGTAAACAGTGTAATTTCCTACATTTACTTGCTTAAAAACATCTTTATATAGGTCCCATAGTGTGTTTGGGGGGTTGGTGGGGGGAGGGGGCAGAACGTAGCTGCAGCACCTCAAAATTTTGGTATAGTCTCATTTATTATATAGTTTAACTTTCAATTAAGCTTTATTTGGTGGATCTGCCCGAAGATTAATTGCTGAACTCAGCGGCGTGCAAATAGAAAATTGCACCCGGGGAGAGGTTTCATTTTGGCACCCCCCCCCCATGACCATTTCTGTTTGTCACAGGTGTCACAAATTGAAAAGTGTAAAAGCACAAATAAATTCTATCAAATACATGTTTTTCGTTTATGTTGAAACTTAAAAGATTTAAAAATTATAACTGAATAATATGAAAGAACATTGCACTTATATTTTGGCAAAGGTGATCTGGAAAACATATGTGAAAAAATGTATCTAACAGTATTGTATGACCACTTTTGGATTTCAAGAATGAAGTAACATGCTATTTTGAAAATGTATGTTTTTTCACACAAAAAATCCCAATATGTTTATATATATATATTTTTTTACAAAAAAGCGAAGAAACAAAAGACGATAATAACGTAAATTTGGCGCCCTCTCAGTTTTCGCGCCCGGGGCGACCGCCCCCTTCGCCCCCATTTCACACAGCTCTGGGATGAACATACCGACAGCCCCCCCCCCTTTCATTGAAGTTCTAAGATTTTCCATTAAATGTATTCAAATTCAAATAGGCATTAATGATGATTTTACTTATGTTTTACTAATTTAATAAATAGAAAAATAAAACCATGACAATCTCTTTAACTCTTTCAGTATCATCATCTAGAAAAAAGAAATAAAAATAATGAAATTTTTACCCGATGTTAATATTGCTTCTAATAATCTAAAAACACATCAAAATACAAATATAAATTGAAAAAATGAATGTTTAAAATAAGATATAACACTATGTTTATTTAATTTAGTGTTAGTTCAAGTTATGCGGAATTTAAAGCAGTAAAACACTATAAAATCTAAACTAAATATTTCAAAGCTCTGTATACGAAAGTAACAATTTTACGACTTCTTTTATTATTAGGTAATTTTCATTTTTAAATTATCGAAATAGCTAGACTGCAAAATCATATTTTGCAAGTAACATGCATTTATATATATATATATACGTACAACAAATATAACACAAATACAAGCTTTTACAGAGAATTAAGAGTGATTGTATACAAAACAGAAAGAAAATAAACGTCACTTAATTTTTTGAAAAAAATCCAAAACTTTGCAACAACACTGTGTTGCAGCTGTTTATGTTACGGCCGTCATAGAATAGATTCTAATTCATCATAGAATAGATTATTTCTGATTTCGTAAATTGTCCAAACTAATTGAAATAATAAACAGCTGTAAGTCGATAAAAGGTTTTAATATGAACTATGTCGTTAATTTTTTAATCATTCATCATTACTGCGAAATATAATCGAAATTCACACAACATTTTTACACGGAACACAACAAAAAGTTTCAACAACGGCGCTATTTTGCATATCCCATAATCCCACCTCCCGCGCTGGATTACGTAATCACCGACTTGCTGTCGCTGGATTAAAAAAACACCTTCCGTTGTGTTGACGAATTCAATAAAGTCTTTCAAAGAGCGAATTATAACGATTTCCAGTGATTCAGAACGCCTTTTTTTTTTAAAGAGGTGTGATAGGTCATTCAAAGTGTAATGTAACATTTATTTTGGTATTGGCACTCAAAAATAATATATTTACACCTTATTTCACATCTCATACAACCAAAGTAAATGTGATAAAACTCTTTATTTTTTACAGTGTAGATATGAAAGCAAACACTTCAGATCTGCTCCTGCCTTAGATGAGGAATGCGCTAGATAACGGATCCCGTTGTTCTCTTCTCAGATTCACGAAGCATTCACCTCCGAGATTTCATCGCCAAAATAGTGTCTTTTTTTGCGGTGATCCCTCCTTGGATATTTTCTGCTTTCATTCTTATAACAAAAGAAGCATAACGCAGACGAAAAAGGCCTTGGTGGCTGATGGGATCAGCGGGAGACACTGGTTTAGCGCGCATTCTGTCCACCATCTGTCCACCATCATGAGTCAATGCTTCAAGAAAAGGTTACTATTTCTGAGTGAAATGACCAATGACCAGTGCAAAATGATCAGTCATAAAAAGGATTTTTGAAATAGATTTTTCGAATTAGCTAACTTGATTTTTTTTTATATAGAAACTACATTTTTATCATTTACGGGGAAATGTACAGAAAATCATAAAAATGAACAATGACCACTAAAAGAGATCAATGTTCAAAATTGGGAACATTCTGAAAATTATAAATAAATTTTTTTCACCATATTAATGGCTAATATCCCTTAACTAAAACATTACAATGCATAATGTGGGGGAAAAAAAATCTAAAACAGGACTGGATCAGAATTTGGCTTGTGAAAGGTTAATCATTTCCATTTCCATTCAAATTAATGTTTGATTGTTAATAATTTACGATTTCTGAGCTAAATGCTAACGTAAAATAAAATGCACATGTAACAGTTTAGCGTTTTTCTTTTCCCTTCTTTTACTTTGTGTATTGTATCAGAAAATTTAATTCCAGATTTTCATCAAATATCGATTATGGCACTATGCATAATTGTTACACGGAATGCTTAAATTTGTAATTGATAGGTCCACATCAACCATGAATATTAAAATAGAGTATTTTAAATCAGAATGAAAAATCTGTACAGAATCTCTTCTTGATCTCATTTTGTAAAAAAATATTTTTTCCCATCTACGTATTATATTTTTTAAGTTTTATATTTTCTAATGAAAGATATTTGATATTTCCATATCATATTTTATGTAACACTGATGCAATGCTTATCTTTTTGTAATATTGTAGTTAAACGTAGATGCAATTTAGTGAAAATTTGATTAACCCTTTAATTCCCATGCTGGAACACGTTCTAGAAATTATGTAGTTCATTTCACACCAGAAAAATTCAACGGCTAATTTCGTTTTATTTAAATACGGAATGTTCTGTATTTGATTAAAGCAAATATTGTTGTTTTAATTTTCTGGTGGGAACTGAAATATACGAATTAAAATATCTCGGGCGGTTTGGGATCCAGAGGGTTAAATAAGTGGCGTTGGAAATAGTGAAATGTTGGTATTACATTCATTATAAAACATGCATAGTGTAGAAAAACCTTCATTTTAGAGTAGATTCTTTGAAGGAAATAACCTTGATGTGAGTTGACATGTAATATACAACAGTGATTGAGCATACTGTTTAATCCAATAATAATAACATCTAGAAAATAAAAATCGCATCTTTAGTAGTGTAGTCGTAAAAAATAACAGACAGTATACGCTCTAAACAGAGGGTTTATGCTCTGCCTTAAGCGTATATCTTGTGAGTGTACATACTACAGCTTTCTTGAGAAAGAGAGGGTATATGGTGCTTCTTTTTAAAAACCCACAAGGTGTACGGCGTATACACGCGTTCAGATAATTCTTTACAGAAAATGTGTAAACAATGGAATAAGAAAATAAAAATACTTTAGCAATGTATAAAATAATGAAGTCTAAACGCTAGATATAAATCTTATTACAAATCACATGTGGACCAACTCAAAGGCGCCGTTGGGTAGGCTCTTGAAAACCCGGTGACGCAATGTTTGTTTTTTTTGTTTGTTTGTTTTTCGAGAAATCAGAAGTTATTTGGATTTTACGATGTAAGGAAAAAATTGTTACTTCTTCGTAAAATGTATCTTTATTTTATGTAAATAGTTATGTCTTATGTGTTAATCTGTGTATGTGTGATTGTGAAAATAAAGAAAGGAATGAAATCTGGACTATAATTTAAAGAAAACATTCACGAACGTCTCAAACATTGCTTCTAGGATTAAAAATGTTCCCTCGAATTTTCATTTTCGTCGAATCTATATTATAAAAGCCAAACGTATATGTGCATAACGCATACGTCAGTTTGCGAATGGCTACTTCAAACTTTAAATGAAATTTCGATTTTGCAATTTTTGCTACTGGAAAATTTTAAACTTCTAAACATCCCACATTTTCAATTTTTACACCATCGTATGGGGAAAAATGCGTTTTTAAATGCAATTTATTTGAAAATTGTACTTTAATTTGTTTTTGAGATATTAATTTTTTTGTAGTTTTTAATACCGTTTTTCGAATTGTGGCACCAGGACTCCATTCCAATTAAAAACAAAGGGGAAAAAGTAAAAAAATGCAGATTACTGTATTTTTATGTTGCCATTTTCTCATTAATAATTAGATCTCTGCCTTTTCACATGTCGTACTTTGACTTCATGGGGAAAAATTCTACGATTAAGTCAAAGAGGAATAAATTTTGCAGTTTTTCACTTTGGAATACCAAGCATAAGAGCCTTAATTAATAACTTTGTCATAATAACAGATTTTTGTTCTATTTTGCTGCTTACATTACAATTAAAGTTTAATATTAATAATTCTGACAATTGAGTCTCATAGAAATATTATTTGTACAACAATAATAGTTATCTAATAATACTAATAATAACTAATAATAACACATTGCTCAGTGGTGCACAAAACAGGAATTTTAATATACATTAGTACATATTAAAATAAAATAAAACTTTCAACGTTTCGCGCCGTCTTCTGCGGGCGTCTTCAGGAAAATATGAAATGGAAGGACTACGTTTGCATCTTGTTCGAGAGATAATATTTCTACTAAATTAAAAACTAAATGAATTAAAATTTTAAAAATGTTGCCAATTACACGTGAGTAAAAATTAAAATATTGCAAGGAAATAAAAATACATCTACATCGGCATGACAATGCGGAAACTTTTAATTAGAATTAAAGAACATCGCAGAGATATAGAACAATATAAACAGAATACTGCCCTTGCTCGCTTCTTCTTGGCGAACAAGGGTTGCCATATTAATTTTGAGGAAGCCAAAATCATAGTTCCATGCAATAACCCAGTTCAAGGTAAAATAATAGAATCCATCGAAATCATAGCACGAGAAAATAAACCATGTAATGATAATTTATCCTACAATATACCAAAAATTTGGCATTACATCATAAAACCTTAAAATTTTTATTTCCTTGCAATATTTTAATTTTTACTCACGTGTAATTGGCAACATTTTTAAAATTTTAATTCATTTAGTTTTTAATTTAGTAGAAATATTATCTCTCGAACAAGATGCAAACGTAGTCCTTCCATTTCATATTTTCCTGAAGACGCCCGCAGAAGACGGCGCGAAACGTTGAAAGTTTTATTTTATTTTAATATGTACTAATGTATATTAAAATTCCTGTTTTGTGCACCACTGAGCAATGTGTTATTATTAGTTAAATTTTATGGTGCAACTGTCCTATATATATTTAATAATAGTTATATTATTGTTAACTTTAGGTTAAAATAATATGTGTATGAGAGTTAGACTAACAAATATTAGATGCATTTTTTAAACTAATTTAGTAGATTCATTGTAAGTCAATGAAACAGTTCCTTCATAAATATTTTCTTTCGCCGATATTCGATGGGTTCTGCCTTGTCTTATTAAAATAAAAAAAACTTTTTTTGCACAGTTTTCAAAAATATGTCTACTGACACTAATAATTTGTTTGGATTTGAAAAGGCAGGTCTGATTGACACTTAATTTGCAAGTGATAATTTTTATATGCGTTATTGAAGACTTAAAGAAATGTCAGATGATTGCAATAAAAAAACATTAATAGGTATAACATAGGTTTTTTTTTCTCAGTTGCAGAACAGTTTGTTTCACTGATAATTATTTTAAAAATGTACGTGCTGCTTTTTTGTATTTATAAGGCTACATTCTTTTTAAAAAAATTTAGAAAGTGTACGGAGTATCCCGTGCTCAGACAATTCTTTACAGAAAATATGTAAAATATGGAATTAGAAAATAAAAATACTTTGCAATGTTTAAAATAATGATGAAGTGTAAATACTAAATATAAATATTATTAAAGGGAAAAAAATCTTTTTGTGCATAGTTTTTAAAATATGTCTACGCACACTGATAATTTCTATGGATTTGAAAAGGCAACTCTGATGCACACTTAGTTTGCAGGTGATAATCTTTATATGCGTTACTGAAGACAGAAGTGTCAGATGATTGCAATAAAAGAAGCAATAATAGTTATAGCATATGTAACACGCGCATTCCAAAGGAAAAAAAGAAAGAAAAAAATAGACTGTCACGCGTCACGTGACCTGAGTTTTGCTAAATTAAAAAAATGTAGTTGTAATATTTTTCGCTTAAAAAAAACTGGCAACACTAGTTCTATTAAAAAAAATGTTCTTTTCTTAGTGATGTTCGAATGTTGGTTGTAAAAATTGTGGTTCATGTCTTGTGATGCTGGCGTGCGCCAGAATTATGTAAAAAGCTTTATTTGTATATAATGTGTGTGTGTTAGTGTTCTATATGTAAGTGACGTCTTTTCAAGTAATAAAAAGTATTTTAAGAAGCCTGCAGCCCCCGAGATATCTAAATTAAGTTATGCTCTTTCTTTCTTTTCTTGTACATTTGTAAGAAGACTTCTTACAAATATGTTTTTACTCTCAATTGCAGGACATTTGCCTTGGTGATAATTATTTAAAACTAGTCGTTGGGGGCCACCGTAATACTTACCCATCATGGATATGCATAACATAATATATAAAAACAAAACATGCGTAAACTATTTATAAAATACATTACAATTCCAAAACAAAATATAAACGTATATTTAAGTATTTTTAACACATAATCATGATCTATTAAGGAATTTCTGATGAACCAATTTCGATAAATTGTATGAAGCGCCAAACTATTCAAGTAGCACTGAACTGCATAAAAGAAACATCCTTATACCTCCAAAAATAATAATCATATTCACTAACGGTTTATTGCATCGAACTAAGTGTCTCATTTCCATTTAAAAGATATCTTTGAATTGAAATTTGAATGAAATACAGGATCATGAAAAATCAAAGAATGTGGAAAACAGGATTAGAAATATCTCAACAATTAATGATCCGATCGGCTTCGTTTCTTATGCATAAATTGTGTTATTTTATCACCTTTTACGTCCAATTCTTAAAATAAAAAAATTCGAAAATTTGTATATACTTTTCCATTAGAACGAATTTTTCGAAAGTCCGAAAAAAATAGTTCTGGATAATCGAGGTTACTGATATTAAATAGGCTTCGTCCCATTTTTACATACTAAACACATACAAAATTTCAAGTCTCTATCTCAATTTGTTCGAGAGACAGAGCGGTTACAGACAGACAGACAGACACATAGACGAACGGACGGCAATTTTTTTTTTCTTCAGATATGTTTTTCGGAATGTGTTTTTGTTTGTTTGTTTAATGTGTTTTTAAGTATGAACAAGTTTGAAATTGCTCATCAAACGAGGTAAATGAGGTGCTTTCGTACTATGTTTTTATAAATATTCATATTTTGATGCAACTGTGCAATTCTTGCGTAAAAATACATAATATGATATGATTATATATCAATTATATTATAGGTATATATCTTTTACCAATCCAACAATATTAATGCAACTTACAGAATGGACAGAAAAACCAAATTCTTAAACATGTTCAACTATGTTGTAAAGTAGTAAAATGCCTAATAGGTTGAAATTTGACCTTTAGAAACTCATACCCAATAGACGGTAGTATATTTGAATTCTATTGTACAGTCGTGTATTTTGTTTACTATCTTACATATATGTCGACTATTTAGCAAAAATTTAATTAATACTGAAACACGCTTAAATCTAGCGAAATCACACTTCCAGAGATAGACATCCATGTATTTAATTCTTTGTGTGGTACTGTATATCATTTTTCTACATTCTATAAACATATGTTCGTTTACTAAATATAGCTCAGTGTAAAAAACAATTTATTTAAAAACCACTTTTAAGCTACTTTTGTATATTTATGTAACCTGTGCAACTTCTGTTATGTTACCCAGTTTATGATCTATAGAGTTTTTTGCACAACGCAATATGCAAAAATTTAGTTAAAAACTCATATCAAAACTAAAAATGCACTTCTAGAAATCATCTCTAATATACAATATTTCGGTTGTAGTATAGTACCCGAAATCTTAAGTATGCCTCTGTAAATACTATGAACTTTCTATGATACAGGATGTAACTCATAATAAACTTCAGCAACGTATATCAATTTCATTACAGTAGACTCCCTTAAATCCGCACTCTCTAAAATCCGCACATAATATATGGATGTAAACAATGAAAAACTCAGTTCAGATATAGGAACAAAATTTGACTTATTCTGTTGAATATCAATTCAATATATTTTTTTATTTGTAGTTTTGTTAATCTTACTGAATTCATGCTTTCTTATTAAGGAAGAATATTTTTTTTGATAAAATTCAAGATATTGCTGATATTACTAGAAATTACAATCTTCTAACCAAATACATTTATGTATGAATCAAGCTTTTTTGGTTATTAAGTCTGGCTAAGCCTGAAATAAATCTTCCTTATTTCATGATTTTGATGTGAATTAGTAGTGCACCTTTATGAAGCAAGTTTCATTGTAACATTAAGAAAAATACATTTTATCTTTAAACTGAATATTTAATACATTGTTGGTAATTAACTTGACTTCTGCTTTTAGAATTTTAATCATTTTAAAAAATTTCTAAATTTTGATTAGTTTAATTTATTACTTATTTTGATATTTTATTATATTATAAGCATTCACTATTGTTCAGATTGCACTGGTTATTACATTTAAATGACAGTTTAGAAATTGTAAACAAAGCAATGACCAGAAATCTGCAAATTTCTAAAATCCGCACAACCCTTGGTCCCAAGCTATGCGGCTTTGAGGGAGTCTACTGTATATATGAAGTAATTTAACGTGATTAAAACAAAGTTTCGCCCTATACCATTAAGTAAAGAAATTCTTTTGTGTTGCTCGAAGGATGATTATTAAATATTTTTTACACTGCATATTGTAACAGGGTGTACATTTTAATACACTACAGTAAATGCATATAGATTCGATTCTGTTTGAAAGGTATTGTTTGAAGGCAAAGCAACATTAAAATGCACTAAAACATTTTTTCCCCATTAACTGTAATATAACGAATAAATTTTGGCAATCCCTGTAATTAAACTATATATCCGATTTTCATTAAATGTAAGATGACTCGACAAAAAATTGCAATAATTATATATTCAAAATTTCAAAGTATTCGGTTAAGTAGTTTTTGCACTGTTATTTACAGACGGACGAGCTAAACGACGACTGCTGCGTATTTATATAATTACGGATGCACCTAAAAAGGATTCGACAAGTGCTTCAATTTGAGGATGAGAAATGACTGGGAATCCTTTCTTGGCTGCAGCTCACTGCCAATCCCAACTTTAAAGAAATCGTATTTGCACTTTTTCAATATAAAGAAATAAAAATGTATAATGTAAACAAGTAGTCAGTAGAGACGCAGACTAATTTAACATGAATGTAAGGGACTATAGTGTCAAAATCCTTATTTACGTGAGCGTACCACATTTATGCAATGCCACCAATCACGGCTGCAGTGTAGAACTGCACATAAAACTGATTTGTAGTACAATGCAAAGTGAACAGTGAAGCTAAAATGTAAAGCACGATGGAAAGTTTTACAAAAGTACCACAAGTTTGTTTTATATGGAAAAAACGCAAATACAATTATTTCAGTATTGGCATTCACAGTGATCTGCAGCCAAGAAGGGATCCCTAGTCCTTTCACATGCTCAATTAGTAATACTTGTCGAACCCTTTTTCTTACTTTAAAACATATTGATCTTTTATAGTACTTGTTAGAGCATTTTTAATAATAATCATTTTATTATAAAAACAAGTCAGAAAAATCATGCGTTAAGCATAGATTATGAAGCACTTTCCAACATTTCATGAAATCTTTAACAAAATTTCGTTATTTAGGGAAATAAGGGGTTATAGCCAAATAGGTATTTTAATACTCTTGAACAGACGTGTATTTGATCTGTCAGTTGCTATACATACTATATTATGGGGAAATTGAGTTTAGCAAAAAAGTGCCTAGTAGTTTGAAATTTCTTTTTCAGCAATTTATACTAATAGATGAAAAACATACTTAAATACTTTTGTTCATCCATGTAGATAACCTTGTACCTTTATTACACGTCAGTATTAAGCTAAAATCTATTTTGAATTAAAATACTCTTAAAACAACTGAAATCATATTTTTTGAAATTATCTTTCATAGGTGTCCATGCACCAAATTCTTTGCGTTGCTCTGTATATCATTTTATCTATATTCTGCAAACATTTCTTAGTAAATTGTATGCAGTTCAGCGTAAAAATGCATAGCTTATTTAAAAACCACTTTTAAGAAATTTATGTTCATATTCAGTAACGTTAGCGAACGGTAGCCCTGTATATCAACTATAGCATTTATACACACCACATAATGTGCATAGATTTACTGAAACTTAAATACACATGTCATAATTAAAATGCATTTCATTCATCTATCAGCCGTCATCGGATACATATACAGTACTTCGGAAAGAATATGCTATTTGAAATCTTTTGAATGTACCTGTAAATGCGATGTACTTCATTTTATGAAAGACAGTATCGTATATATATTTATGATATTAATCAATTATATGATATTTTTCACTAAAGTTAGTCTTACGCTTAGTAGAAGTATGCATATCCACGTATCCGGTATTGTATAATTTGTATTAAGCCTCAGTGTTGCATATAAATTTTATTGTACATGAAACAGTTAATTTTTTTTTAATATGTCTCATCCAACTCTCCCTTTTTACCATTATCTAATAGAATTCTTTTGAGTGTCCCTGTAAATGAATAAGAGCTATATTTTCACCGCATATTTTATAGAATACATATTTTAGTCCATCTTGTGAATGCATATAAATTTTAGCATGTTTGATAGGGTGTAACATCTTTAAAATTCCTCTGAAACGATTTCCCCCCCCCATAGGCCGTAATGTAATGGAAAACTTTTGACTCTCCTTGTATATAAACTAATCATGGCAGAAACTTCATTTTCAATAGGGTTTGGGCTGCGGTAAACTTCAATAACGTTCAAAAATTTCAGGACAATCCGAGTATATTTACGAGAGTTAGAGCGCGGACTGACGAACAGACGGCCAGACAAACCGAATGCATAAGCACTTTTCAACTTTGTTGGAAAGCGCTAATAAAAAGATTGAAATCTGCCCCATCATTTGAGTTAACGGCAAAGTTTTGGTCTGAAAAATGTAGACATTTGCACTAGTGTATATTTGGCAGCTCATCGGAAAGAATTCGCGATGGTTCCACCATGAAAGAATGAATCAAAGTTTCGTAAAATTGGAGAAAAGTTACCCTGATTGACTGCACATAATTCTTTTTTTTAGTAACGAATGTGGCATAGTAAATCTCAATATCTTACATCAATTACATGTCAACCTGCGTAACTCCAAAGAGTTAATTCATAGTCAAATGGACATGAGCTATACCGAAGATATAATTTTTTTCAACACGATGGAAAATTTTAGGGGTACACGACATTTCGGTCCCCAGACATTTCGGTCCCTGGCCATTTCGGTTCCGAAACATTTCGGTCCCGAGACAATTCGGTCCCGAGACAATTCGGTCCGTGATCATTTCGGTCCCCAGCCACTTTGGTCCCTTGCCATTTCGGTCTTTAGTCATTTCAGTCCCTTATTATTTCTTTGCTCGCTATCTTATAAGTCTGATACTAATTGTTCTAGGCCTGCCAAACGGTATAAGTTCAATATTATTCGGGCCTTATTTTAAATTTTTTAATTCTCCCCCTCCCCCCCAAGTTTTATAAAAAGTTGAATATAAGAGTACGGCAAATTTAAACTTTTATAACTCGTGACAATGAAATCACAGCGAGCTGAAAATTTTGTTTGGTTAAACAATGTGATATAAATTTAGGGGATAATTTTCTTTTGCTTTTAGTATTATTATTAATAATCAGAATACATATTTTAAATTTTATTATTAATTATTTGTATAAGTATTTTATATAAACTTCCATACACTATATAGACTAAAAAATATTTTATATAAACTGCCATAAATATTTTTTTGGCTGTTTACATTTTTTTAGAACTTTTAAATTAGTATTAATTAAATAATAAAACAAGATGAATGTAGATTCTACCATTGCAGAATTCAGTTTCGCCTCCGATTAGAAAAAAAAATCGATAGAAGTTTTTTAGAAGGGCGACCCCGTTTAGATTGCAATGAACTAACTTCATTTTTCTTGTGTTTATTAATATAATAGCAAACAGAACGGCGTGAAATACCCAATTGAATAGCAATTTCTCTCTGAGACATTGGAATTGCGGAATAATAAAGAGATACAATTTGACGTGCTACTTCTTCATTGACTAGATTCATCAAAAACGGATTTTTTCTTTAGTTTAAACGCTTTTTTATGGACTCTGAGTTAAAGGAAATGCAATTTAACAATAAAACGAATGGAATCCCGTCGAATTCGATGAATGAAATGTTTAAAAGACCCGATCGATTTGGTTTTAAAAAAAGCAAAAGTAATTACATTATTGAATCAATATATAATAAATATATTTACAAAGTAAATGTCAAATTTGCCAGTTACAATTTTGCATTCATATATTCGCACATCTACAGTTAAAATTGTAATATGAGTGCCGGCGAAATACAGAAATTTTATTTTATATGCACTCACAGAAAAATAGCTTTATTTAAAAAAAAAAATAAATAATATCGAGTACTACTAGGTTATCCCATCGACCAAAAAATTATCGCCAAACTATAAGATTAAATGCCAATAATGGATGATCGTGAATGTCACATTCAATGACATTAAATACGATTCAAGTGTTTAAAATGTCATTAAGTGATTTTTATTAATATTTTTATTAATATTCTACTAATTATTTATTTTTTCATTATTTAAAATAAAAATTATGTCAATATGTATAGTTTGGCTATTAATGTGGCGATTTGTATAATTTGGCGAAATTGGTCGACGGGATAACAGAGTAGTACCTAATATCGTTATGAGTAAAAATACAATGTTTTAAATAGTGACGTCATTTTCTCTTCAAATGTTATTTAAAAGTTACTGTTTATGAAAAAGGCCTCCATAATAATATTGTAATTCCCTTTTATCTGGTTGCTGAATGACATAATTTTCCTCATTTGAAATTTCTCTTATTTTGATTTAGACATTAATTTTTATCATAAATTATTTTCTGTCATTTTATTTACATTATTAATATTATTTCTCAGTAAATATATATATTTTTAACTCAATTAGTGCATAATTATACGCAATCATTTTAGAAAATAAATTTTTATTATCGAGAGAAAAGCTAAACTGTGTTGCCACCATTTTGAAGAAATGTCATGAAAAAGCTTTTAAAATTAAAAATAAAATATAAGAATGGAAATAAATTAAAAAATAATTAAAATGGGCACAACTACAAATAAATAGCTTTCATTTAAAAAAATAATTATCAAAATCGGTTGACTAGAAAATTCAGGGCTGATGACACGACATTTTTAGCTTGTCTGAAAGAAATAGCATCGGATGCTAAAAAATTGTGCTTATTTTTTTCCCTTCCAATTAGTTTGATAATAAATGTCTTTAATAATTCAATTAGACAGTTATAATTTACCATATATTCATATTTCCTCAAATTACCCATCTACACCCTCTCCTTTGATAATTCAGAAATGAGATATATTTATTGAAGAAAAATTTTTTTTCTTATTATTTTTATAATACAAAGTTGCATCTTATAAATTTATTTTGATAAGTTACTTTCCATTATAAACATTGGAATAACAATAGTGAGTTCGTAACTGGGCATGCTATGAAAAAAAAATTGTTTTTAAAAATTTGCCTCCGCAACTTTTTTTTTAATAATAATAATTATTATTGATTGCATTTTTTAACAGTCTTCTCACGCCATGTAGACAATTTTTGTGAGGTAATTTTATTGAAACTGGGCCCTATTTCATTCTAATAAGATGATTATTTTTTTATTTTTGTTTACGTAAAATTTATATAATAATATTCTAAAATATAATAATATAAATATTACATATAAAACATAATATATAATTTAATAAAATATATTAAAATGTAATATAATAATATTTTAAATAATTTTACTTTCAATTTTTAAATGACAAAACTAAGCTTTGTTTATTTATTTTTTTATTTGTATTACCTTTTAGCTCTTACTTAAAAAAAATTCTTATTTTAGTTTTATTTTTTACTATACTAATTGTTTTAAATTTCTGTAGTCTTAAATATACAATAAATAAACAAGTAAAAGATAAATTTCAGTTTAGAATTACTAGGAAATATAATGGTGTATTGAATATAAAATGGATTATCTATTGAGTTTATTTTAAAATAAAATACATTATGTAAATTAATCATGTTATTAATAATAAATATATTTAATAAAATATTAATTTGATTTTTATATTAAAATTACTAACTGTTTTGAGAATTAGGATTATCAATTATCATTAGGATTAACGATTATGATTAGGATTACCATACAAAATTTGTGTGAATTATAATATTTTGGATAAGAGTTATACGTGTGTGCGGTTTTCGGGCACTTATAATCGCATTATACTAAAATTTTATGGCCTTCAGTTTAAAAACTCTGCAATGTTCCCTATAAAATTATGTCTTATTTCACAAAATTTCAGTTTGCAGGAGAAGGGATCGAAATGTTTTGGGACCGAAATGGCTAGGGACCGAAATGTCTTGGGACCGAAACGGCTAGGGACAGAAATGTCTTGGGACCGAAATGGCTAGGGATCGAAATGTCTCGGGACCGAAATGTCTCGGTACCGAAACGGCGGGACCAAAGTGGCCGGACCGAAACGTCCTGCTTCCAAATTTTAGGGATAGAATTGGCTGTGGTAAGCAAATATTTAATTCTTTTTTTTCCGATATTAATTGACATTTAAAACTCACACCAGCTTGTTATTCCCTAACGAATAAACTATCAGAACAGACGATTTTGAAATGAAGGAACTTAAACGATTACAACAGGTATCCATAAAGACATGACAATTAAATTAAGACACTTTCTCTTAATACGATCCTGATGGGAAAAGCAAAATTTTAAAATAATTTTCCCATCCTTTACTTATATTTAAAATATCATCAGACTGTTCCTATCTTTCAAAATAACAATCAGTGTACCAAAGACATTAACACGCATTTTTTTTTCAATATTATGGGTAAGCCAGGGAACCATTCCCTTTACAAAACTAATATTTTCAGCTTAAATATTGATAGGAAGATCGATTTTACCATCAAAGAACTTTATTGTGAGAAATCAGGTTTAACAAAAGTTTTTTAAAAGATAAATACCAACAATAATTATAAAATTTTTCAGGCTTATAAATGCAAAATAATAGAGATTTTGTAATATTTTCAGATAATATAAAGCATTATAAAAATAAAATGGTGTGTTGCCAAACATCATGGTTATAGCGCCTGATCTGCTAATTTAATGGTTTAAATAGTCAAATTTTTGGATACTACTCTGTTATCCCGTCGACCGATTTTGCCAAATTACACAAATCGCCGAACTAATAGCCAAATTATACATATTGACGTAATTTTTATTTTAAATAATGAAAAAACAAATAATTAGTAGAATAGTAATAAAAATACAAACAAAAAGTCGAAATAAAAATCACTTAATGATGTTTTAAACACGTGTATCGTATTGAATGTCATTGAATTGACATTCACTATCATCCATTATTAGCATTTAATCTTATAATTTGGCGATGAAATTTTGGTTGACGAGATAACAGAGTAGTACAAATTTTTCTTGTTTACTCTTTTTTTGTGCACTGCAGTAAACGGAAAGAAATATTTCTTTACTCCTGGAATATGCTACGATTAGTTAATTTCAACCAGCAAATTTTAGGAGCAAAATATAGTACAGATAGCTTTTTTGGAATTTATTTCTTAAGTTTACCTTTCATAAAATATTTCTCGTCAGTATGACATTAACAGATGCTTTTTAAAACAAATCTTTTGAAAAAAATCTTTTAACACATATCTCTAACACAAAATGTTTCTCTTCAATAACAATTAAAGCATACTTCTGACTAGGGAACTGCAAGAAGTGTAAGTCACCGATTTTGGCCAAAGTTTTATCGTTGGAAAGAAATCGTCGAGAGCAGTAAAAAAGTCAATGGAGCTACCCGTTGCAAATCAGCTTTTTCGAGATATCCGAAAATTTATGTCACGTAAATAGTGCATACTTAATGGGGGACAGCAAAAAATTTTGGTTTCGATTTTAACGAAAGTGCTATCGTTGAAAAGACATCATCATGAGGGAGAAAAAACTCAATAGCCCCGGAACATAACCCGTCGGAAATGAGCTGTTTTCGAGATATCCTATAATTTATGTCACGTAGCTTACTAGTTGCACTTAATGGGGACCGCAAAAAAATATTTTATAGATTTTGATGAAAATGGTGACATTGCAAAGATATCATTGTGAGAAGTAAAAAACTCAATAGAACTACCCATCTGAAATGAATAGTTTCGAGATAACCGACAATTTATGTCACTTAATGCAGTTTCCCAGCAGTGTGCATTAACAATGTGACATAAATTGTCGGATATCTCGAGAACGTCTCATTTCCGACGGGTGATTCTATTGGGGTTTTTAATCTTCACGATATCGTTTCAACGATACCCCTTTTGTTAAAATCGAGACTAAAATTTTTTCCGGTCCCCCATTAAGTGTGCACTAGCTACGTCACATAAATTGTCGGATATCTCGTAAACGGCTTATTTGCAACGGGTTGTTCCATTGAGTTTTTTTACGGCTC
The DNA here is from genome assembly GCA_964019185.1 of Maratus speculifer. NCBI lineage: Eukaryota > Metazoa > Arthropoda > Arachnida > Araneae > Salticidae > Maratus > Maratus speculifer. Next base: position 360,726,417 of record OZ025296.1, read on the forward strand.
ACGATGAGATCTTTCCAATGATATCACTTTTGTCGAAATTGGTGTCTTACACTTCTTGCAGTTCCCTAGTGAGAAAATTTCTAGTTGCATATCATACACACAAAAGTTTTCTCACCACTATGAATTGACAGATGCTTGCTTAAATTATAAATTTGAGAGAATTTATTGTTTCATATCTCGCATACAAGGTGTTCACCAGTGTGTTCTAATGTATGCCTGTTTAAATCTCCTTTTCGAGAGAATTTCTTGTTGCATACCTCACACACAAACGGTTTCTCTCCAGTATGAGTTAACAGATGGCTACTTAAGCTGCCCTTCTGAGAAAATTTCTTGTTGCATACTTCACATTCAAAAGGTTTCTCACCAGTATGTGTTAACAAATGTCTGCTTATATCGCTTTTTAGCGAGAATTTTTTCTTGCATACCTCACACTCAAAAGGCTTTTCATCAGTATGGATTAACAGATGTCTGCTTAAAGGGCCCTTTAGAGAGAATTTCTTGTTGCATATATCACAAACAAACGGCTTCTCTCCAGTATGAGTTAACAGATGGCTGCTTAAGCTGCCCTTCTGAGAAAATTTCTTGTTGCATACTTCACATTCAAAAGGTTTCTCACCAGTATGAGTTAACATATGTCTGCTTAAATCGCTTTTTAGCGAGAATTTTTTCTTGCATACCTCACACTCAAAAGATTTTTCATCAGTATGGATTAACAGATGTCTGTTTAAAGAATGGCTTTCAGAGAATTTCTTGTTGCAGATATCACACACAAACGGTTTCTCATCACTATGAGTTAACAGATGTCTGCTTAAACTGTTCTTTCGAGAGAATTTCTTGTTGCAGATATCACATACAAACGGTTTATCAAAACTATGAGTCAACAGATGGCTGCTTAAATGGCCCTTTTGAGAAAATGCCTTGTTGCATATATCACATTCAAAAGGTTTCTCACTAGTATGTGTTAACAGATGCCTCTTTAAAACACTCTTTTCAGAGAATTTCTTATTGCATATATCACACACAAATAGTTTCTCACCCGTATGGATTAACAGATGGCTGCTTAAATTATGCTTTCGATAGAATTTCTTATTGCATACCTCACACAAAAAGTACTGTTTTGGCAGAAGTTCTTGCATAACTCACAAATAAAAGTTTTTGTTGGCTTCGAGTTAGAAACTGTTTCTTTCAAAAAGCTTTCATAAAAAATTGCTGTATTTGTTTTACACATTGAAGATATTTTGTTTGATGTGATGTGTTAGATTAATGTCTTTATGCATCTGAAATAAAATAAAATATAATAATATCAGTTTTCAGGCAATATTAAATAACAAGCAAAAATACATAAACTTATCACGAAAACTTAAAAAATAAATAGTAATAAAATTTAGAGTGATGTGATGTGTTAGATTAATGGTTTTATTCATATGCAATAACATAAAATGAATTATATCGGTTTTAACATTTCATTAAAAATAAATAAACATACCACTAAAATTTATTGTCAGTGTAGAAAAAAGTTGCAATGAAATTCTCACCATCGTATTAAAAACTGTAATAGACTCCGAATTATGTGAAGTTGGCGGAATCAAAGGTGTGTGAGATGCCTTCCTTATTAGCATGAAGATTAAATCATACATATTATAAAGCAGAAGTTCTGAAACTTCCGCTCGAGAGTTTTCAAAAACTACCCGATGGATTTTTTTGCCGATTGTATCATTCGATAGGAAATATTTTTGCGGAGGTTTGTCATTCAAATATACAGGGATAAGCATGATTTATGGTAATAAATTTCTAATTTTACTGATATTTTCCACGAAAGGGTTGCCAGTAGTTATTTTTTGGCGAAAACTGTCATTACTAAAAAATTTAAAAAGAATATATCAATTAGAAATATTACAAACATCTTGCAAATAAAAGCAGTAAACGACTACTGATGATAATAGTAATAATAAAGAAAAACCGTTTAATGAGGCATAATATTATAAAAAATATATCTTAAAAATGAAAGAAATATTTTTGATGCTTATAAAATAATTTAACGTGAAAAATTAAAATTGATACTGCATTCGGCGATTTATCCTTTCCGTTAGAATAAAAAAATGAACTTTAAAATTTGATTAAATGAATTTTGAATGATAGTTATTTTTCTTTTTATTATTTTCTTTTTCTCTTTTATCAAATTTCAGTAACATGTAACTTAAGGAGAAAAAAAGCAGATCTCTATATGTTTCTTTTCGATTTTTATTTTGCTTTTGTCGCCAAAGAATATGAAGATAAAATACATGTGTGTGAAAGTAGGTGTTTGATAGTCTCTATAATGGTGTTTTTTTCAAGTGAGGATAACTTTTGGAGTATATTTTAATATCCAATTGTAAATTATAAGATATGAGTTAATATTTTAAAAATTGGAATCTAATATTTAAATTTTTGCTTTGGGGTGAATTTTTGCCACACGTATTGCAAAAAAATGTCATATTTTTCAAAAGTTTTTTGCCATAATTTTGAAGAATACGATCAACGAATATCATGCTTTTTTAAGCAAATATATTTTGTTGTTTATTTAATTTTTCTTGCGACATTTCGCCAATTCCACTCAAAAGAAAAATTAGTTTTAAAATTTACTAACTTGAGAAGGAAATTTATGCAATTATGTGTTATTATTATCGAAAAATTCAACATTTTAAAATAAAAATTGCCTGATGAAAAAAAAATTAGAAATCTTTTACAATTAGCCTTTTCTTCTTCGATTTTCTTCATATTTTCTCTGTGTTAGCTAATATTTAAAGGGTTTTTGGACCCATCTTCGATAATTGAATACAGCCAAATGGCCTATTTACTACATTATTGAAAGTTTTGTTAGTACAGATATCATATATGCACAGAGGTAACTAATGGAATCTAAATTGACATTATTTTGCCTGACATGGTAACCCAAATATTGTTAGTTATTTATAATACGATTTTTATTTACTTCCATTCTCTTCTTTAAAATTATATAAATTGTTTTGTTCCATACTTATTATTAACCTTTTTTTATTGTTATTATTTTTAAAATAATAGAATTAATTTAAATATATATATGCAACTGGTATTGGAATACGATGTTTCCGCCAATTTAGTGTAAAAAATTATCGCGCCAAACTCGGCGCGCATACGACATCTGTGTCTTTTTGTTTATTTATTAAGGAGACTTCTAGATCATCAATCCTATTACAGAAAATTAGTCAGATTATTTAATTAGACATTATTAAATTTATGGTTTTTCATTTTGAAAAAAATGAAAGAAAAAGTACTATTGATGCGACAGGAGAATTAACGACTGCTTGATGTTATTTAAAAAATACATATCAAAATGTCAATTTTTTAATTACATGTTTACACTTTTTTATTTTATTTTATTTTTTTTGTTTATATTATTGTAAGCATTTATTCATTTTTACACATGCATCAGTTTGGCGCAATTTTTTTCTGACGTCATTTTGATAAACACTGTGTTTTCAAATACCAGTTACATACTATGTTATTTTTAATTGATTTCTATTATGTTAAAAATTAAATAATAATAAATAAATGAAGTTTAATTAATAATTATAGAACAAAACAATTTATATAATTTTAAAAAAGAAAAGAAAAGCAAAGAAACAGTTTACTAATAAATAAACAACAAAAACCGGATTACCATGTGAGCCATCAAATCGAAATTTTGTTACAATCGCGCCAAAGTGGTCCGTACACGACATCTGTATCTAAACATTATTGATAACATTATTGTTTATATAATTAGTTTATATTATATGGTACTGCTTGATTATCCCATCGACCAAAACACTGTCGCCAAAGTATAAGATTAAATGTCAATAATTGATTATCGTAAATGTCACATTCATTTGCATTAAACATGCTGCACGTGGTTGTTACGTCATTAACCAATGTTTAATTCGTCGTTTTATTTGTATTTCTCTTAATATTTTAGTAATTTATTGATTCTTTGGTATTTAAAATAAAAATTATGTCCATTTGTATAATTTGCCGAATAGTTTAGCAAAATGTATAATTTGGTGAATTTGATGGACAGAATAATCAAATAGTACCCATTGTTTGTTTACATTCTAACTGGATATTTAGGTTGATAGAGTTGGCGTACTTATCGATTCTCCGCCAAGGTATATGGCAAGCAGTTGTTAATTCTGTATTTTAGCCGTGCTATTATATATTTTTCATCTGCAATTATTTTACTATCACTAAAAAAGGAATATTTACAATATTGCTACAATATTGAAAAATCTTTGAAATGACAATGATGTAGAATTAAAAAATATATATTTGCAATTAATTAATCATTCACTTTGGTTTAAAAAAATTGTTAGGAAAATAAGTATACAATTTAAAATTGGCTAAGAAAAAAATATATACATGAATATCCCACAATAAAAAAATTTGTTTTTATGGCTACGTAGCAATTTTAATTAACATTAAGCTTAACTTTATCAAAAATTAACTATTAGATACTACTTCATTACACCGAAAAAAAACTATCGCCAAACTATAAGATTAAATGCCAATAATGGATTATCATAAATTTCACATTCATTTGACAATAAACACGAAATAAGTAATGATTCATTTGTAATAATATCGTACCAAGCACTACTAATGTTTGACGTCAAAAATCATAATGGGATCGATTACAAGGTAGACAGATTTTATTGAATGCACGCTAAAGATTTATTTTTCTACAAAATTTCGCCATTAAGATTATTCCGATTTAACGGCTACATGTTTGCAACTAATTTATAAAAAGAAGAGGAACTGAACTATTGCAATTAAAATTTTATTCAAATAATTCAGCTTAAAACATGCTTTTTATATTTCATTCTTCTAATAAATATATAAGTTAAACACTCTGCTTTATCTGTAAATAATTCTTTGCATATTTTACTTAATGTACTCTGCCAGAAGAGGATGTTTATTAAAAAACGTAATGTAACATGCAATGAAATTGCATTTAGGCTATTAGAACTTTAAATAGTATAAATTCAGAAGCCGGGAATTTAAGAAATATCAAATGATAAGGTATGATATGAAAGTTAATAGAGTTTGATAACCAAACTCAGTAATCATTGCAATGCTCTCAAATTTAATAGTGTGATAACTAGAGAGCATTTTCATGTCTGTTGTCACAACCTATTGTCTCATTTTCATACGAAACTTTACTATAAATGATCAAATAAAAGAGATGGTTCTTAATTGCCCAAATTTTGTCCAAGGAATCAAAATAGTAGAATATTGCAATGGCATTGCATTCATTTTCAGCAATATAGAAGTAAATTATATGTGATAGTCTGTAATGCTTTAAAATAAAAATTTTAAATCGCCATTTTGTTTAAGTCAATGTTCATTTGGGAAAATGGACCAGCAAAGCGGGCATAGTCTGCTAGTTGTAAATAAAATAAATAGCAACATTGTAAAATTAAATAACTCATTATAAATAAAATATAAAGTAAATTTAAGGAGAAAATTCTGTAACTTTATGACATCTAAAGAAACAATGATACATTTTACAAAGAATAGAGAAAAAACAAAATTTTATTGTGGCTATGGAATTTTAATATGTAAAAGTGTTTAGTAAAGAATTCTTCAGATATCAGAATTTTTTTAATCTAATGTGTTTGCTTATTGCTGAAATTTGCATTATCACTTGCATTGTAATTAAATAATGTAATCAGTGACATAGCCAAGTGGATGCTATGGATATCACCCCCCCCCCCCTCAAACGGAATATCTGGGTTTCTTAATCGCGCAATCAACAACACTCAAAATTACTAAATCGGAATGACAAAGAACCCACAAAAATTTCATTTTAAACAACAGTTTTCTTAAATGGGTATATTTCAGAATTTGCCTTTTGCCAGAGAACTTTTCTTTTTTACACAAATTTTCAACATAAATATGTTTTGTTTTATCTGTATCGTCAAAAACTATTATAACACGTTCTCTCTTTAGTGTACCTGCAAAGAGTATAAATATATTACAATGAATTTTCTGAAGATGATGTATCTTAAAAGATAAAGAAAATGAGGATTACATGAAAACAACATTACATATTTATAGTTCCTAAAACTTGAAACCTATCTAAAATGGAGCATTATGCAACTGTGTTTCATTCTTGGCAGGTTTTAGGTGGACACAAAATCATCCCGTAACTGGAAACATTTCAAGGTCCAGAAGAATAAGTATAAAAGAATACCTGCTAAGATGGAAATGGGTTATGATGGGGCCAACTGTTCTACGCAGTTAAGGGAAAAAACCAGTTTATACAAATGCAATAACTTTGCGCTGATTGAGTTTCGGAACCTTATCTTTATTTATTTAGTAATTTTATATCAAAAAATATTACAATGTATCCTCTTGGCCGTAGCTAGAAGTAAATAATAAGGGTGGAGGTGAAGAAAATGTAGGGAGGAGAACATATTTTTCCTTTCTCTCTCTATGACGCAGAAAGATAAATGAGTGCCTATTCACACAGTTTTTAGTCTGTTTCTCATTGAACTGTTGTAATAACTTCATTTTATGCTAAAGAAAAAGAATAGAATGATGAAAAATTCCAGTACACTTTTAAACACCGTGTTAGCTTCCTATGTGCAAACAGGATGAGCGAGTTGAATCACTTTTTAATATGAGCAGAGCGAATTCTCTACTAGTCGACTCAAATTACATTTTGTCGCACACTTTGCAAAAAAACTATTCAGAATTTTGACTTGAAATTAAACATAAAAATAAATTATGATATGCAGATTTGCACAATGTTATTTTTTTACAGAATAACTTAAAAAAATATTATTTTAAATAATTTATTTTACATGTTTTTTCCATTACGGACACTTTTTTGCAAATAAAAAGTGAAACACATACATTCTCAGATGGAAAAATAAATCTTGGAATTGGTACTTATACATATAGAATCATGATTAATGGACCGTATTCCTGTGATGTAACATGAAGTAAAATAACAATTTTCATAGCCTCAAACCGAAAGGCAATAAAGCTCCATTTCCTTATAGATTATTAGTTGGCAATAAATGTAAAACTATTTATGATTTTAAGTGTAAACAAAATTTTCTGTAATCATCTGCTTACAATGAGTTTGATCGATAAAAATCCAATGAAGTCACATAAGGCATAGGTGTAACTAACCGTCTGAACGGGGGAGGGGGGGGGGGTGCCAAAATTTTTTAACCTGAACATGTTGGGTAGAAACAATATATGATGTAGTAAAACCTAATAAAACGGAACCCCATAAAAACCTACCGATTTTCCGTTTCAGACAGATTTTTATGTGTGGAAGGCATAATTGAGTGATACTTCTTTTAAGAAGGATCCAAACGTAATTTTTCATTGCCTGAAGAAGGATGAGAAATTGCTCAAAACTAAATTTAGTGGATAAGAAAAAAATAAACATAGATAAAACATGATAGATATAAAACAAAGATATCCGTAAACATAAATCTGTAATTATCACAAATTTTCATTTCAAACAGCAATGAAATACTAAAATAAATAAACACAACTTTAGTTCCCCCGTCATTTTGATCAAAGTAGCATTAAAATAACTTGTAGTACTCAGTGTTGAATCCAGGCACTTTTCTCCAGGAAGGATTTTTTCGGAGGGGGGGGGGGGGTTATGGAATTTCGGGGGGGGGGGATTGCACTCTTTAACTATTAAAACCCCCAAATCTCAAATTTTCCGGGGAGGGACATTTCACTGCTCCGAGAGGGAACGTCCCCCACGGGCCATCCCCTAAATTCAACACTGGCAATACGCAATTTAAAGTGGAAAAGAGTTCTTTCAATATTTTCTACACATGAATAAATACAATTTTCTGGTTAAAAAAAATGACCCCGTACAAATGCCAAAATATGGCCACTAAAAACGAAAATTAACGAAGCAACCAACCAACTTCCGTATTAATTTGAATTTTGCGTAGCATTATGTCTCATTTTCAAAGGAAGCAGATTTGTACAACCCCCCACCCCTTCGTTCTCCAGACTAATGACATGGTGGAATTTAGAGATGAGTTCGAGTTCCTTTTTTTATCACCAGAGTACGAGCCCGATAGCAAAAATATACAAAATAAAATTGTATTTAAAAGTTGTTTTAAAATTAATATCTCATTTTTAAAAACTTCTTACATAGATATAATTTTTAAATGAAAATTTAAATTCAATCCTATCAAAATCCGTATAAAATAAAAGTATACTTCATTCTTAAAAGGATTCTCATATTTTTCTTTCTTTAACAAGCAAATTTGATGGACACGTTTACGTTTAATGAATTAATGCATGAAATTTGCAGAAATTACTATTTGTAAACTGGCGAATCTTCAGTTTTCTATATAAAGTATACAGATTTCTTTATAATGGATTGTTTTCTCATGACAGTCTTCCATGATTGACAGGAACCTGAAAATCAACGTAAATTAAAGAAAATGACATTGTTATTTTAAAGGTCCTATGATTTTATAGGAAAAGAGGAAACATCAATTGTTTTCTGTTGGAATAACATGGTAATCATATTTACTTACACAGAAAAGTGACTTCAAAAAGGAACAGGATCCTTACCATGAACAAAGTTCATGATGACAAATACATATAATAATCACTAAAGTTATTTTCATAAGAAAAACGAGTCTGATTCGCGCACAATCGAATATTAAATAACTAGCAGCCTTCGCCCGCTACGCTGGACGATTTCTCTAAAATAATCTTGAATCAAACGAAATATATTTAAATAAACAATCTTAATATCTAATCAAATACCCACAATTATTGTCAGATTTATGTAATCTTACATTGTTCAGTTCAAAGTTCGTTTTGGCACCTCTAAAATGATTAAATAACTGAAAAATTACAAAAATACTAAAGTATTTAATATTGTTTAGTAGTTTTTTTATATTGAATTCCATATGAATTGCTTCTAACTGAAATTGCTTCTGAGATATGGTGAAACATGTTATTATTTTAGACCGTCCGATGAATTTCCTAAGGAAGAGATTTATATATAGATAGATAAGGATTGAAATTTTCATGTTTTTAGACCGAAGACATCGCCAAATTAAAAAATTGTGAAATACCTCACAAACTACTGGTTTTAACAGAATTTGCATAGTACCATTCGTTTCAGCATAAAAAATATACTAAAATAAGTTATCAGCTGAAAAATAATTACAAAAGCCGATTTTCAAGGAATTTTTTAAAAGTTCCTTTTTTTTAACCCCACTTAGGGGGGGAAGAATTTTCGAAAATCCCTTCTTAACGGCATTCGGTGTTATAAGAAGTATTTTTACCATAATTTTCAAGATTTTTGGTTCGGTAGATTATTTTTGTGCTGTGATTAATACGAAATCCAGACTTTCTTGTATATATATAGATAAGGATTGAAAATTTCAGGTTTTTGTGCCGAAGACATCGCCAAATTAGGAAAATGTGAAGTATCTCACGAACTACTGGATTTAAAAGAATTTGCTTAGTACCATTCGATTCAGCATGAAAAAATACACTAAAATATGTTATCAGATGAAAAATAACTTCAAAAGACAATTTTTAAGAAATTTTTTTAATGTTCGTTCTTTTTTTACCCCCCTTAGGTGTGGGATTTTCGAAAATCCGTTCTTAGCGGCACTCGATGTTATAAGAAGAATTTTTACCCCAATTTTCAAGATTTTAGGTTCGGTAGATTTTTTTGTGCTGTGATTAATACGAAATCCAGACTTCCTTTTATATATGTAGATAAGGATTGAAATTTTCAGTTTTTTTGCGCCGAAGAAATCGTCAAATTAGGAAAATGTGAAGTATCTTACGAACTACTGGATTTAAAAGAATTTGCTTAGTACCATTCGATTCAGCATGAGAAAATACGCAAAAATATGTTATCAGATGAAAAATAACTTCAAAAGTCAATTTTTAAGGAATTTTTTAAAATTAGTTCTTTTTTTACCGCCCTCCCCACCCCTTTAAGAATGGAATTTCCGAAAATCCCTTCTTAGCGGCACTCGATGTTATAGCATGAAAATATACACTAAAATATATTATCAGCTGAAAAATAAGTACAAAAGCCGATTTTTAAGGAATTTTGTAAAAGTTCGTTCTTTTTTTTTAAACCCCTTAGGTGTGGGATTTCCAAAAATCCCTTCTTACCGGCACTCGATGTAACAAGAAGTATTTTTACCTCAATTTTTAAGATTTTTGATTCGGTAGATTTTTTGTGCTGTGATTAATACGAAATCCAGACTTTCTTTTATATATATAGATAAGGATTGAAAATTTCAGTTTTTTGCACCGAAGAAATCACCAAATTAGGAAAATGTGAAGTATCTCGCGAACTACTGGATTTAAAAGAATTTGCTTAGTACCATTCGATTCAGCATGTGAAAATACACTAAAATATGTTATCAGATGAAAAATAACTTCAAAAGCCGATTTTTAAGTAATTTTGTAAAAGTTCTTTCTTTTTTAACCCCCCCCCCCCCTTAGAAGTGGAATTTCCGAAAATCCCTTCTTAGCGCACTCGATGTTATAGCATGAAAATATACACTAAAATATATTATCAGATGAAAAATAAGTACAAAAGCCGATTTTTAAGGAATTTTGTAAAAGTTCGTTCTTTTTTTTTAAACCCCTTAGGTGTGGGATTTCCGAAAATCCCTTCTTAGCGGCACTGGATGTAACAAGAAGTATTTTTACCTCAATTTTCAAGATTTTTGACTCGGTGGATTTTTTTTATGATGTGATTAATACGAAATCCAGACTTTCTTTTATATAAATAGATAAAGATTGAAAATTTCAGTTTTTTGCGCCGAAGAAATCACCAAATTAGGAAAATGTGAAGTATCTCGCGAACTACTGGATTTAAAAGAATTTGCTTAGTATTATTCGATTCAGCATGAAAAAATATTCTAAAATATGTTATCAGATGAAAAATAACTTCAAAAGGCAATTTTTAAGGAATTTTGTGAAAGTTCGTTCCTTTTTTTAATCCCCCCCCCCCCCTTAGAAGTGGAATTTCCGAAAATCACTTCTTAGCGCACTCGATGTTATAAGAAGTATTTTTACTCAAATTTTTAAGATTATTGATTCGGTAGATTTTTTTGTGCTGTGATTAATGCGAAATCCAGACTTTCTTTTACATATATAGATTTGCAAACTTCCAGCTGATTCTCGTCTACCAAAAACAGAAGAAAATATTATCTTCATATTATGTAACTAAATAATAAATAAATAAACAATACCATTAAAAAACATGTTCTGCAACGAAAAGTAAATTCATTGTTGTGTTTGTTTTGATTGGCGCCATATAAATACATCGTCGCCGGAAATTTCGTAGACATATTTCTGTAATTATCACAAATTTTCATTTGAAACAGCAATGAAATACTAAAATAAATAAACAAGCATTCAGTTCCCCTGTCATTTTGATAAAAAAGATTTAAAATGACTTGAAAAGGAATAAATAGGTAATTTTAACTGGAAAAAGTTCTTTCAATCTTTACTACCACATGAATAAATAAAATTTTCCGGCTTTAGAAAAAATGAGCCCGGGCCCGCCCGAGCCCGAAGACTAGAATAAAAATAGAGCCCGAGCCCGTTTCGGGACCGGGATTTCGGGCTCGGGCTGAGCCCGTCTCATTTCTAGTGGAATTATTGTTTCACATCTGTATTTCCTTTCAATTTTTTTTGCTCTTATCTAGACTTTAGATTACAAAAGCAAACATATAAATAGTTTCTATTCTTGTCGAGAATTTCACTAATTTTTTATGGAATTGCAAAAAACATGTATGAAAATGAACGGCGTTAAAAAAAACTTCCATAAACAAAAGACATCAAATTCGGATTATAAATCCAACTTTTTGACTTACTGTGACTTACTTATTAATGCAGATTCTAGTAAATATTCTAGTTTTAAAAAAGATGAACAAAATAATTTTCTTAAAAATAAAAGAAAAGAATCTGGGTCTTTTCTTTTATCACATTTAAAAACATAGACAGTTAGTTTTGATTAACTAATTGAACTAACTATGTTTTCATTTTTCTTCTTTTTTCTTTTATAAATTTTGATTTTTAAAAATAATCAATCTTGGATCTGCGCGAGTACCCAGGGCACCCCCTCCCCCTGGATACGCGCATGTAAGGTAAAATGGTGATTTTTTTAGTCTGAACCAAAACAAAGAAAAAGATCCATTAAAATAATAAAATAAATTTTCGTTATTCCACCAAAAAATACATTTTAATACAATATTTTATTAAGACTGGTTCAAAATGGCACATATTTTGAGGTACTTACGTATTAACGCCAACGCAGCTACACATATGGCGATTTTTGAATACTACCAATCTACACCTAAAATTTCGACAAAATTACGATAAAATAAAACATTTTTTTTTAAATTAAAATACTTTCAAAATTCAAAACACTTTATTTAAGAATAAAGTAGTCAATCGTATTTCAGTTGAAAATGAGATGATATAGAGTTTAACATGATTTCAAACAGTATTTTTTTTCGCAAATCCTAAATATGCATATTCATAGCACTAAAAAATGACGTCAAAAATCAGCAAACAACAAGGCAACAAGAAATCTAAAAGATAACTGTGATCAACAAAATTGCTCGTTATTGGCACATTAGCGCAACTTCTGCTGCGGTGGCGTTAATACGTAAGTACCTATTTTGGTACTCATTCCTTTTAATCATATAAGAGTTCCACAATTTATGCTATGAAATTTTTAAAATACCCTTTTTTATGAAAACTATAGCATATTTATAATAAATTATAATTTGTGAAAATTAAATTCCTTACATTCAATTATAAAAGTATTTTTCAGAGTTAAGAATTCAAATACACAATTTATTCTTATTATTTAAAATCATTTAACCAGACTATGGTTGCATTCGTAAACTCCAAACTAAACGCACTGGTTTCCGTGCCAAAACTGAAATCAGTGAGCATAGTTATGGTTCGGTGAAACTAGTTTTTAACGAGTTTACGAACGCGTTTAGTGCGTTTAGTGTTGCACTAAAATCCAACTTGTTTGTAAACAACAGTCAGCGCCCTCTATATTATTTGATAGGCATGTTTTGTTTCACCAGTAAGACATGTTATAATTTTTTCTCCACCTTTTCAGACCTACGTGATTGAAATTTTTGTTTTTTTACAATGGAACCTAGAAAACGAGCAATTTCTTCTTCGTTAGCGCTGGCAAAAGAAATAATGTTTGATGAAATTGATGATGAAGAAGAATTAATGTGTGCTTACAGAACAAGTAAAAAGAAAAACACTAGAAATTGTATAAAAAATTTTGTAGAAGTCACTGTTTCAAATTACTCTCTGGATGAATTTAAAAAGCAATTTCGTTTGAAACGAGGAACATTTGAAGTCTTGTTGGGTATTTTGGAACCAAAGTTGGTTAATGAAACTGGTAGACCACCTGTTGATGCAAAAAAGAAACTGTTGAGCGTTATATGGTTTTTAAGTAAACAAGAAACCTTCAGGTAAATATGTTTTAAAAATTCAATAAATATTTTATAAGATTTAAATGAGCTTGTTTTTATGTGTTAATTATATGCTGTGTACACGACAAGCCAATTTACTGTTTTTCAATGGAATTTTTCATTTGTGCCATTAACAATAACATTTATAAAACAAAATTTACTTTTCTCAAACTTTTACAGGGTGATTGTATTAGTAATGGACACCTTTAACAAGTTTCATTAGACAATTAATTTTCAAGTTATGTATCTTATAAAACTGTACGGTTATTGTATTTCAATTTTAAATTGTATTTTCGTTCTTTCTTTTTTTAAATTGTACTTCATAAAATCCTTGAAGTTAACATTAGTATTCTATTCCAGTAGGTTTGGTACAGCTTAAACCAATTGTTTTTTTTTTTAGAATAAATCTGATATAATATTTTCTCATTTTTGCAATTTAAGTGTTTCAAATTACTGGATGTAGGTTATTTCTAACAGTCTTATCTCAGCAGTCACCAGTGAATCTATTCTATGTCATGTTAGTGTGCATGAAGAATGCAAATGCATTGATGAACATATCTGAAGCTCTAAAGAAAACATATAAATTATGTAAAATTATCAAAGATAAAATAGATTGAAAATACACAACATTTAAAAACAAAAAAAGTTTTTCTTTGAGAAATGCAGAATTACAGTTAATAGCATAAAATATCCTATAAAATTTCAGTCAAGCTGTAAAAGAAAATTTTCTTGATTGAAGGGGCGATTAACTTTTAAGAATAGAAAAGAAACTCATAATTTGAAAGTGAAATAAGAAGGCATTGAAAAATTGGGTGCTACTGAAGCGCCTGGTTACATTTAACTTAAATACGCAATAAGATATATATTTAAATATTTTGTTGCATAACCGAAACCATTCGTTGGATTAGCCAAGAATATTAGGGAGGAGGAGAGATCGAGACAAGGTTTGCTTGAGACATGATAGAAAAAAAAATAGTATTCACTCAGAGATTGATGCATTTTTTTTTTTTTTTGCAGATTTTAGATTTTTCAATTAGGATTCATTCATTTAGTTTTGTTGTTATGTATTTTTAAATGTGTAATCTATGAAACAGTTTTGATTGTAGTTTCAGAATATATATATATATTTTTTAAATGAATATTTACTTTATTTAACAGTTTTTAAATTTATGTATTTGCCGTTTGTTCATTATGAATTCCTCCTATCCCTTCTCCTATTTTTTTTTTCTTACAATGTCTGGAGTGCTAAGTATTTTGTGTATTTTACTGTCACTTTTTTTTTTCTTCTTTTTTTTAACCTGGCAGTTTAAGACGAGAAGTGTCATATAGCAATACACAATACTTCTTGAAGTATTTAAAGACTTTATTGTTAAATTCAAATCATTCCAAGAATTTTTTTTTTTTAATTCTTTATTGAGTTTTTTTTTTTTTTTTTTTTTTTTTTTTTTTAAATGCAGATTATTTAATAATATATTACGATGATCTTTAAAATTTTACTCAAGCTGTAAAAGAATTTTTTTTTTTTTTTTTTTGATTGGGGAAATTGTTTTGAAAAATTAAAATCAAAATATGAAGTCAAATAAGAAAGTATTTAAAGATTGGGTGCTACTTATAGCATTTTAATAGTAACAATCTTCTTATTTTTTCCCCTGTTATCTGCTGGCCAGAAATGTTGACTCCAAATTGTCATAAAAAAAAAAAAAAAAAAAAAAAAAAATCCCAAGAAGTGTTTGAAATTTATTGTTTGAATAACTGTGAAAGAGAATATTACATTTATAAAACCACATCCAAGTGTTTATTATTAGTAATAAAAAGATTGTTTATAAAGATTTTCAGGGTATCAATGTTTCATTGTGTAGAAGAGCAGTTTATTATTTGAACATGAGACAGTTTGCTTATTCTGTTTTAAATAAAATATAAATTTTTTCAATTTTCTGTATAAATTCACTAATTATTTAATTTAATTATTTTAAAATGAAGTTAAACCACTTATAATCAAACAGTGTCTGTTTTTATCACTAAAAATGCATGTACCATATTTTCGGGTGTATAGTCTGCGGCTTATACAAGGATTTTTTTAAAAAATTGGAAATCGTGATATTTTTTCTACAATTTTTAAAGCTTAAAAAATTTGAAAAAAACATCTTTTCGCTATGCCTTGAAATTTAGAGTTCTCCTATGTTTGTAAAGGCTTTTTTTTACTGCTTAAATACAGTTATTTCTGGATTTGGAAGAACTGTCGCAACTATCGCCAAGTATCGCACTGATAGATGTATAATAGCCATTGTATTTGTAGAGTACAAAATCCAAAATCTGGAGCCCTTCCAATCTCGACAATTCTGAATTTAAGATCATTTTTAGTTTATTTTTCAAGAAAAAAAAAAATAGTCTACCGACCCTGTTGCAAAGAACAAAAAAAAGTGTGTGATTTATATCATTTCGGAACGATTCAGAGCAGTCGTTCTTTTTCGAAATGATTCCAAGGAATCGTTCCTTTACAGAGTCGTTTCATATCAGATCGAGTTCTAGGAATCGAACTTCTTCGGAGTAGTTTCAAGTTTCATTTCAGATAGAGTCCGAGGAATCGTTCCTTTTCGGAGTTGGTGCATTTCGGAACGATTCCAAGGATTCAATCCTTTTGGGAACCAATGATCTAAGATACGTATATATTTTATGTCTAAAATTTTGAATTTATCACGATTTATTTTTTTTCTAAATTTTTTTTAAATAAATATCACGTTTTTTTTTTTTGAAAAAAAATGCACGTAAACACCACATCGCTTGAAATTTTATCTTAAAACACGTAAACGCCGCGCCGTTTCTTCCAAAACTTACGGTACTGATAATCTTAATTTTTTAGTCCAATTACTGTAGATACAGAGTTTCCCCCAGAGGGTTTCAGGGGGGTGCTTCGCCCCTCCTGCCCTTTAGTTTAAAAAATAGCACCCCTCTTGCAGGGCTGGCAAGTTTCTGCCGGGGTGAATTAAACCGGTGGTTATAACCGGTTATTACCGGCATGGCAGAAACTAGTTTCTGCCAGTAAGTGGCAAAAATTGGCAAAAACTAAGAAATAATACTAATAAGAACTTTAACCTGCAATGATTCATAGTTCACATATGCATTAAATGTATAAAGAATTTAGTTAAATTAAAAGAAAGATTATAAATGTTATTTAAAGTAGCAAAAAGTTTCAAAAGGATCATATAAATGTACTTTATTATATAATCAAATTATTATATAAACAATGTCACTTGAAAACAGAAATTTTCATAGCAGTAATCTGATGCTGCACAAGTTTGACTATTGATATTTATTATTGTTTACGGTTGAATTTCTATTTAAAAGTTATAAAAAATTGTATAAAAATTCTATGGTATTTTATCATCACTTTTCAGAATATTTTTAAATGAACACTGCAATACCTTAAAAATTATCTACTACTACATACAAAGAGATGGTTCTTGTTAAAAATAGTATATATTTAAATAACTGTAGTACAGAAATAACAGAAAAAAAACTTAAATGGAATATCTTGAACAATTATTTTACAATATTGAAAGAACTAATTAATTTTTGTGGAAAATGTAATAATACACTTAGAGCATTCTATAATGTATATTATTAATTTTGCTAGTCTTTCTTAACCTAGACTGTTTTTTTAATTTTGTTCTGAAAGAAAGAAAAGATCAAAAATATTCTTTCAAGACCAGCATTACTTGCTTGAAAGAATATTTTTGAACTTTTCTTTCTTTATACACTTAAGATGAATTGAATAAGCTAGCACTGCATTAAATGAGATTTGAATCTTGCATTTGTGAGTTTTCATAATATTTACATCACTAAGTAAAGTTAAGCAAATTTTATAAGCAGCTGCAATAGAACAGTCATGTTTTTTACTTTTAACTAAAGCAACAGCAACAGATTTTAACATTTCTAACTAGTATTTAACTCTTTATAAATCATGATATTTACTTATAATTTTAACAACTGCTATGTCCTTAATATCATTTTTATGATTTTCAATTATCTGCAAATATTATGGATCATTCTTCTTGAGAGATTCAAAACTATCAAATTCTAATACTAATTTATGTATTTTTTAATTAAAACTATTAACAATATTTTATTTATTATTTATACTGAATAAAATATATATAAGCAATTTAATAGCACTAAAAATGTCTCGGATTATATCATAAAATGGGTTTATGCCAGTTGTTGCCAGTTTCTGTTAGTTAAAACCCGTTATAACCACTTTTTGCCATTGGCACAATAGAAACCATTTTCTGCCGGCAAAAACCCAACCCTGCCCTCTTGCCCCTCATCCAAAAACAAGCGCCCCTCTTGTCGCTCATTCAAAAAAAAAATAGCACCCTTCTTGCCCTGCATTTGAAAAAACACAGCCCTCCAGCGATGATCCGAACGCGCTATAGCGCGTAAATTACGCAAAAAATCGGTGACGGAACGCAAAAAAAATAGCCTCATACGAGTCCCGTGGGACGGGTAATTTCGTCAAAGGTTAAGCTCGTCAAAACCTTTTGTTAAAGGAGCGAAGAAAAGAATAGAGTTTTGTCAAAAGATCATGGAAAAGTCGCAAATTTTTGTGAAAGGATCACGAAAAAGTCATGAATTTGTGAAATGATTGCAAAAAGTCACGAATTTTTGTTAAAGAATCCTTAAAAAACCCACAATTTTTGGTCAAAGAATCGCGATAAAGACATGATTTTTGTCAAAGAATCGCTAAACAGATGCGATTTCTACCAAAAGATCATATAAAAAAGCGAATTTCGTCAAATGGTCATGAAAAAAAATGCAAATAATGCACATGCGTATGTGCTCACTCGGGGGGTGGATTGGGAGTGATTCAAAATATTTTCAGTCCTGGCAAAATTTCAAAGTTGGACCCATGTATATGTAATAAGAAAGGATGTTTAAACCCCTTAACTGGTTTGCCTGAATGGTGTTCGGATAAGGCGAATTTGCTGATTTCATCGTTTAAAGCTTTTTGACACCTCTATTATTTTTAAGAAAATTTTCATACAATTGAAAGGCAGAAATGTTTAGACTAAATTTTATGAATATTTTATTTAAATAATAGTGGTGCGAGTCCACTATTTTCACTTTATTGAACAGAAAAGAATTAACCAGTTAAGGAGTTAAACAACAACAACAAAAAAAACTTTTTCTCAACTCTGTTTTAAAGTTATACAACCAAGTATACATAAAAAACCACATCAGAATTATGGAAAAAAATTTTAATGTCATATAAGCTTATAATTTAATAAATTCTAAAGCTATATTGATAAATCGTTGAACAAATGCTATATTAATAGCTATTTTTTCTTTATTGTTATGATTTTACTTAAATATTCATGTTTTTTATTATTGAAACCAGTTTAAACCTATATCATATCAAAAACTAGTTTTTCATGACAAAAATCCAGCCCTGATAAGAGTAACAGTAAATAATGCTTGTCTTTAACGCTAATCAGTGTACTTTTTATATTGTTATATAAATATTTCTATGTATACACATACAATTTTATTTATTTATTTATTTATTTTTTTTAGCTCTGTTGCAGAGAGGTTCGATTTATCAACTTCTATGCTCCACAATGCACTACAGAAAATTTGCAAAATACTTGCAGATATGGCGTCCAAATTTATTCACTGGCCAACAGATCTTCAAGCCACTGAAAATAATTTTCGAGAAATTTCTGGATTTCCTGGTGTTGTAGGGGCAATTGATGGTTGCCATATAGCCATCAAAGCCCCTGGCCAAAATCCAGAAAGATATTTTAATAGGAAAAAATCATATTCATTGATTTTGCAGGCAGTAGCGAATAGAGACCTGACCTTCACAGATGTATTTTGCTCGCTGCCAGGATCAGTGCATGATGCGCGAGTTTTTTCAAAATCTGATATTCCTGCGTGGTGTGGCAATAGACATTACTTTCCCGATCATTGCCATTTAATAGGGGATTCTGCATATCCTCTATTAATAAACTTAATGGTGCCGTATAAAGACAATGGACATTTAGGGCGGAGACAAAGAATTTATAATAAGAAATTATCCCAAACAAGAGTTTGTGTAGAAAGAGCATTTGGACTCTTAAAGTGTAGATTCAGGCGCCTGAAATACTTTGATGCAAAAGTAAAGGATATCCCTTTGTATGTTCTTGCATGTTGCATCTTACATAATGTCTGTATTAGAGAAAATGACATAATAGATGATTCTGATGATGATGACAATGAAGATAATACAGATGATGATGATGATGACGATGACACTGTAGACGGAAATGCCTCAAACAAGCGAGACTATATTTGTGGATTACTTTAATTGTCAATAAAAATGTTTATTTTCTGGTTTTGTAATTTAGAGAATTTTCCTTTCTTTTATTGTACTTAAACAACTTTTAATGTCTACTTTTCTAGTTATATGAAATAGGAAGTAATAATAATAAAACTGAAAATTACATGCAAATTTCTACTTGAATAGGTTGTGTGATATACCAATATCACAATAAAATTGCCTAGCATCAGCCAAAATGATTTCCACTTGAAAGATTTTAACACAAAATAAAACTTTTTTTTTTATTGGTAGTTTTAGTCTTTCATGATCTGCAGATAATATAAATAGTTTTGATATTAAGGTAATGAACATTGTAATCCTAGCATAAGACATGTAAAAAAAAAAAAAAAAATATTTAATGAGTTTTGATATAGATATCTCATTAAAAAAAAAAAAAAAAAAAAAAAAAAATCATGTTTCAAAATTTGGCTTATTTAGGAATCAGTTTTTTTGAAAATCTCAAGTAACATTAACTGCATTCAAGGTTTTCATCGTAAATCAAGGTTTTGCAATTACAATTATTATTTATTATTATTTTTTTTATTTTATTTTATTTTTTTTTTTTTTTGGGGGGGGGGGGGGTTGTAGTGTTTTATTTCTGTGTGTATTGGTTTGCTAAAAGAAGTTGATGGATTAAACACAATTTTTTTAAATTTTGGATAAGTTTAGTTTTGAAACTTGCGTCCTTTATGTATGTATATATACATATTTGTTTGTTAAGGTTTTAAAAGTATACGATCTGCTGAAAAATTGGATGCTTCATAAATTACCAAATCAGATTTCTAGATAATTACTAATCTGACTAAGTATGAAAGATTTTCATTTTATCTATTTTAAACCAGTATAAATCCCTTAACCCTCTGACAGTCTTGCAAAAAGGTAAAATTGTAATGTTGTTTTCTCAGCATTTTGTTTTAATTGCTAAAAAAATATTCTTTCAAAATTATAGAAAAATCTTATTTACGAATATGAATGTTATCCTTGAGTGTGTTAATCATCAGGGCCTGACTAAGGCAGGGGCATGCGGGGCAATTGCCCCGGGCCCCCCAGCTTAAGGGGGCCTTCCAAGGGCAGATATAAGTTTTTCATTAATGGAGTGTCAAATGATAAAAAATTGTCAAAAGTCACCGACATTTTTTTTTTCAATTTTAAGGGTCTCTCTTCTCTTACCCCCTCTGTTTCTGCATCCAATGCCTGAAGGTCTCAAATTTATCCCTATATTCTTGTAATTAAAAAAAACCCCTGTATTCTATAATTTCTTAAAGTTGTCTTTCTTCTGCTATTATGTATATAGATGTGAATAGTACTTGGTACGAAATTTGTGTACACATACAATAGTTATGAATTTCATTTTAATATCATTTTAATTATTGCTTGCATTGCAGTGAAACCTGGAGCTTAAAGAACGTCTATAGACAGGCTTGTCAGTGAGAGGGCTAATGCTTTCCGGCATGGACAAATTCTGTTAATAAAATGAGAAATTACCGATTGACACGCATTTAGAAACAACTTTTTGAAAAATTAAGAAATCTCTTAATTCAAGCTTTCACTGTAAAAGTAAAATTTTATTAAAATATTTTTGGTGCCGTTTGGAATTAAAATTAGGTATCCCAGACTGGACACACTGTGCCGGAAAAGTTTAAACAATAGCAGAATGTTGCTATTCATAAGATTCCATACCAACAGCATGAAGATTTTATTATTGAAAGTTTTGTATTGTAGAAAAGTACATTTTAAAAAATGACAAATGAGTTCTTCAAATACAAATGATGAGGCTGTATATATATATTGTTATCCAATTTCTGAAATAATTCAACAATTGAACAAAATGAGCAGCAGTATTTATTCTAACATTAGTATACAATCCAACAATTATAGTAATTAAAGTGAAAATTTGTATGTTGCTTTAATTCAATTTTTAAAAGCTTCGGTTAACTTTAAAAATTTATTCTATATACATAAAAACCAGAATTATTTCTTTCATAAAATTTTAATTTGATTTATTCAATTTTTAAGGGTTTGTTAATATACACTTGAAATTTGCTTGCATTGAAATTAAAATGTAAGAATATACTATAAATCATTTACTACATATATTACTTGCATTCGATTAAGATTCGTAACACTTGAACATAACTTTAGAGTGAAAACAAAATTTTAATTTAATAAGAGAATGTGAGAAAATATCTTATATTTCAGTTACATTTTGAAAGAAAAAAAATTGTTTTCAAAATTGAAAGAAGAAAGCAAATAAATGTTAAACTTAGAATTTAAATTTAGTTTTTATTAATTTTTTATCAAAGATATCACACAATAAAAATATTCATTTTATTTACATTGTGAAATTTTAAATTACATAATGAAAACAATTGAAAAATGATCATGAATTACATCATTATCGTCCTGCTTTTTGTTTTATTAATAAACTATCATTTTAGTCAAAAGTTCATTTATATTGACTGCCAATAGATTGTGGCAAAACAGCATTGAAAAGAAGTTGTTCATGCATGGAACTACTGTCTTGTTTATATAAAATATTTAAATCAGAGCGTGTTCATCACAACTTACTGAAGTGAATATCCAATATTACTGACTGATTGTAGGATAGTATAAAATGAAAATCAAGGCGGATTGCGACATCAGCTACAATTCAACAGTATAGTTTTCATTGGTGCCATAATTTGCCTACTGTATAAAATATTGTGAAAAACCATTGTTTTTAAAGACTATTTTCTGACCAATAAGAACACTCCACGACCACCTATGCTGCATTTTCATTTATCAGAAAATAGTCTTTAAAAACAGAGATAATTTTTCATGATAATTTTAACATGTAGACGAATTGTAGCACGAATGAAAATATTCTGTTGGACTGATGCCGTGATTTTCATTTCATACTACCCTACAATCTGTCGGAACGGTTGATCAATTTGTAAGTGACTGGTAAGTTACACTGAATATGCTCTCAGTTTTCCACAAAAACAAGAGTTAGAATGAAATAAAAAATATTTCAAGAGCAGAATCTCATATCAAACAGTATTTAATTTGTTTTAGGTAGATTTCGTATGAAATACTACCTATTGCGTTCGCTCCCATGTTGGAATTTCTGAAAAATTTTTGCAGATCTACACCGATCATGACCTCTGGACACCAAAACTACAATCAGTAAAAAGGTTTATATATGTATCACTTTTTTATAATCGTGATAATTTCCATAATTCTGCTCAGATCTCTTCCAAACTTTTACACAAAATAAAATCATGGTCAAGTTCATTAATGTGTAAAATCGGACCAAGGGGGTGGATATAGGTTTTTGCGAACCCCCCCCCCCCCAAAAAAAAATACCTTAACTTCTTGAATAAATTAGATATCGTATCAGTTTGAAGTTTATATTGCTTCTAAAAAATGGGCCAAAAGACTATGCGTGACCGATTTTTGATAAAAATGGGCTCAAAGGGTGAAAAAAACTCAACTTCCTCAATTCTCAAGATATCTGATCAAACTAATTTTTTTTTTATAAATGTTCTTAATATTATCAAACTTTTGTATTGAGATATTAGAGATTTCATAATTTTGTCGATTCTTAAGGTATCAAATCCAATTAAATTTATTCTACATCTTAATAATATCTATAACCTTTACATTGGCAAGTTTTTAGTGGACCAATCCTTGTAGCTAAAATTAGAGTTGAAGAAAAAAACTCAGATCAAAATTGCTTATATGATGACTCATTTTAAAATTAATTTTTGGTTTTAAACAGATTTAAATGACAAGTTCTTTTATTTGAGAACTGTATAATGTGACGCATTAGAAATTATTTCAAAAATGGCTAAATAAAATTGTGAAACTGGGTTTATCTCAAATCATTTTATTTTTTGTTAAAATTACAGCTTGTTCTTATATGGACATGTATGTTTATAAAATAAAACCTGCCGGAACCTCAATAAAGCATCCGTAAAAAAAATGAAAAATTTTTCAGAAATACAATTTTATGTTGAACACTCTTTAAAAAAACTTTTTATGTAGAATGTTTAAATAACTTTGTTTTAACTGTTATTTTATAAAATTTAACTCTCATATATTTTGAGGATGCCCAGCAAGGATATATTCCTTATAAGGACATGGTATAAGCATTGTAATGAAACCTCCCTACACCTAAATTTATGTTTGTATGACCAAAATTCTTAAGCATCCTTCCTATATTTATATATCTTTCTTGCAAAGGTGTCAAAATAAAATGAAAACTTTATTTTTTTTTTTTTCTGAATCAATAGTATTCAAGTTAATAAAACAATGAAGTTTTGTTATTTTTCACCTTTTTAATTTTAGATTTTTCAGGCATGCAGAACCTGAAATAAAGCCAAAATAGTAAAATTAATTCAAAACTATTTTTTTTTTTTTTTTTTTTTTTTTTTTTTTTTTGCATTAGAAGTTACAGAATCCAAATTATTTTCAAAATAGTGAAATTTTCATCTTTATTTTTCTCTTTTCCATAGAAATTTTTTTCAAGTCTGGAAGACACAGCAAAATATCAATTGTAATAATTTTGCTTTTTTTTCCAAGTCTACTAATCGAAAAAAGTAAAAATTCATTTTGTGTTCATTAGACTATTTTTTGGGTTTGCTGCCAGAAATTTTAAAATTTATAAAATTGAATATATATATATTATCTTTTTTAAACCCTAAAAAGATATCAGTGCCAAAAGAGCAAGATTTAAGCATTTTTCTTATATTCCATTACTGTTATGCAAAACAAATTTTTAAAATCATGATTTCTTTTGCCTTTGTATCTTTTCAGCTTTTTTGGCACTGACGAGGAATATGGAGATTTTTCAAATCAGAAATATTTCTATATTTATATTGTAAGAACATATTTGTACATTTTATAATTCTACAAAATACTAAGAAAACAATTTGAAATAAAAGATTTGAGTGCGGTTATAAATATTGCACTAAATCCCTGTAAATTCAAATTTAATCTTTTAAAAATTAATTAAATGATTATATAAATCTTTTAATTTAGTTTAAACAATTTACATAAAATGCTTTAGAATGTAAAATTTTCATAAATTCATGTGGTAGATAAAGGGTTAAACAGTAGATAATGTGTTTTAGTGTATTATGAATTACAACACTTGGTAGTTTGAAAATTTTATTTTACATATTATATATACATAATAAAAACTGTGTGTACAACTACAATCATTAAAACCAACATTTGAACACACAATAATTAAAATCACATAATCATACGTATACGTTTCATGAGTAACTGGGACTCTCTTCCTCAGTGATAAAATATTTAAAATCAAAAACCCCCCAACTACTGACAAGTCAGAAACCCAAATGATTGCAAACACAGAACCAAAATACCAACAAATCTCAGTAGGCAATAGAATTAAACCGGAAATGAAGTTACGTGACATAACAAATCTAACCAGAAAGCTGAAATGTATGGTATGCTAGACAAATCATTAACCAAGGAGTTTATTGATATGGAGTCTTAATTGAAACTCCATATTAATAAAGCAAAAAACACCTTGGTTAATGGTTTGTCTAGCGTACCGTACATCTCAACTTTCTGGTTAGATTTGTCATGTCACGTAACTTCATTTCTGGTTTAATTCTATTGCCTACTGAGACTTGTTGGTATTTTGGTTCTGTGTTTGCAATCATTTGGGTTTCTGACTTGTCAATAGTTGGGGGGGGGGGGGTATTTTAAATATTTTATCACCGAGGAAGAGAGTTCCAGTTACTCGCGAAACGTATATGTATGATTATGCGATTTTAATTTTGAGTTTAAACGTTGGTTTTAATGATTGTATATATACATACATCACATTTTTTCAATTAATTTTTCAAAGAGGCCCAAAAATTTATTTTGCGCTTCCATGCGCTCTTTGTGACGTCTTTCAGAATCGATTCTAAATGACTTAAACCACCCAGGTTCTTCTTCGATTTTTCTTTTCCTTGATGGCGTTTCAGCCTGTGATGTCGATGGTGTTGACGATGTTGAAGGAGAATCATCATTTGTCAAAACAGCAAAACCACCTGCCGATGTTGCTTGTGAGACAGGTTGAATTGTGGGATCCTTTGCAAATAAAGATTCCATTTCTTCCATATACTGGAAGGTCTTTCGACCCCTTCCACTTGCATTATTATTGTCTTTTATTTTTTTGTATATTGCATACAAACTTTTGAATTTGTTTTCGCACTGAATATAACTAACATCATAGTTGTTAGTTTTCATCTCTGATGCGATTATTTGCCACACTGTTTTTTTTTTAAAATTTGGTGAATTGAAATTCGGCAAGTTCTTCTCATATAAAGACAACAAAAGTTTAGTTGAGCTATCTCTCCAATTAAAGACATTACATTCTATAAAAAAAAAAAAAAAAAAAAAAAAAAAAATACAAATTATACATAAATACAAAATAGTTACACAAAATAGCAATTAGTATATAACCGTCAAAAATGATGGTACATGAACAAAAGATCAAAACCACGTTTAGAACTGATCATGAATAGAAAATAAAGGATAACAATGAAGATCGGCTTTCAATCACAGGTCTTTTAAGAAAATTAATACTAGGTATGTAGAGTGGGTACTCCCAAATTCAAGGAGATTTATTATTTTTTTTTAAGTCTCAAAAATTCTACATGATCAATAAATGATTGAAAAAAAAAATACTATTTTACAAAAGATGGGTTTGTGTGTTTATTTTATTTATTTTTTAATTACAGCATAAAAATTACGTTAAATTTGTGTCCAATATAGGTGAAAAATTATGTTAATTTTATAAAAATTGTTATAAAAAATGCTTGCAATGCAAATTTATATTACTGAGTAGACTTTAAAATATAATATTCTTTACCCAATATTAATTATAAGTAGTAACTTTTCTATTAAATGAAAACTTACTGAAAGGTATTGTGACCAAGAGTTACCCCAGCTGATCCTATACATTATATAGCCAATGATGACAAGTTGCTAGCAATTTTAGACATTTTGCTAAATATCTAGAAAATTATATGGAGGAATTATCCCGAAATTTCAGGCATGTACAACAACCTATTTACATGAAGTCTTTAAAAAAAAAAAAAAAACCCATAGGGGATCATCAATAACATGAAAAATAACGAATACCTTTTGGATAACCCTGTGAAAATCAATGTAGCAAAAGTGTTCAAACTGTAGAAAATGATTAAGAGGCTTATTGTAACAAACTAAGTTCATTTTTAGGGTTTCATACTTATAAAGTGAAAACTGAACTATTATGAGATTACTTCTGTGTGCGTCCGTCACAGCCATTTTACTCAAACTATGAAACTCTTTTATGAAATG
This sequence comes from Maratus speculifer, assembly GCA_964019185.1. Taxonomy (NCBI): domain Eukaryota; kingdom Metazoa; phylum Arthropoda; class Arachnida; order Araneae; family Salticidae; genus Maratus; species Maratus speculifer. The sequence continues at coordinate 360,753,660 of OZ025296.1, forward strand.
CCAAATGAAGTTAATTATGCACTACCCTCTATTCTTAGCACCAAGTTTTTTTTATAAACAGCTAAGGATAAGAAAAAGAGTTATGCAGAATAGCAATATTTGATATCATTTAGGCTTCACATCTCTTTGATCTTTTATGGTACATCCATACATATTTTTTGTTATGTACAACTATAACCAATCCTACTTTGTATAATTTTTCACAAAGTTTTATTTTCTTTTTAACAATACAGTTAACTTTTTCGTGATGCTTAAGTTTTAATCTTTAACCACCAGTTTATCATAACAGAAATTTCTGTTCTTGAATAGTGAAAATGCTTCAATTAAATAAGGTTAACTTTACAATATAAAATAACTAGTAAGAATAATGAAGGATGCTGAGAATTTTAATGCCACATACATCAGTCACTTATTATGAGGATAACACGAATGCTTGTTAAATGAAACTGTTTTATAAAAACAGTATCATATTTCACCAATTTTTTTTGCTTATAATTTGCAAAGTTTTTAATATAAAATATTACTTTTACAAAGTACGACTAACAACATTGTACACAATATTCTGCAATTGGAATTAGAAAAATAATAAAAATTGGTTGAAAAATGAACAGGTTCACTAAATGTTTGGAATATATCTGGAGTTTCAGAATAATTCCTCATGTATATTTCTGGATATTTAACAAAACATTTAAATTTGCAAGTAACTGGTCATCATTCAACTATCACTATAGTTATATAGTGATATTCCCATAGAAATTGTATCAGGAACAATTTTAAATAAAATGACATGCACAGAAAACTAAATATAATTTTAACATACCTTTATTTACATTGGATTCTTTTCCTTCAGATAAAAAATGCCTTAAATTGCTCAAATCTTCATCCCGTAAAATAATAAAGGACTCTATGTACATAAAAAAAAAAACTCAAATTAAAGTTAAGAAAACAGTTAAAATTTTTATTTTATAAAATTAAAAACTAGAATGATAAAAAAACTAATAAGGTGAAATACCGTAATTTTTTTATACACAGAATTTTTTTTGTTTCAGTTTACAAGAATGGGGCATTCTGTTTTATCATTTTATTGGTTATGTTACTCCTTTTCACTGCATTATTCTTTACTTATTATGTGTGGCTCCAGTTGGCTGTATCTCTCTCAAGCCAAGACTTCTCATTTTCAGATAAAATATAATTCCTCAATTGATTGATTTTCTAACTATACAAATTTGATCCAATTAAAAAATATTTTAGGTATACACTATATGGCTAAAGGTGACCGACCACTTGCGATTTTAGACATTTTGTTAAATATCTAGAAAAATGTAAGAGGAATTATCCTGAAACTAAGTGTGCAAACATAATAGTACAGTCAATTTCTGTGAAGATTTTTTTCTCGAAACTTTATAGGGGATCGTCAACAAATTGAAAAAGAGCAAAATATTTTTGGATAATCAAGTTAAAAACTAATGTAGCAAAAGCATTCAAACTGCAAATTATGATTAAGTGTCTTATTGCGATAAACTGTGTTTATTTTTATGCTGATAGCATGCATACTCAGAGAAATTAAGGTTTTTATAAAAAAAATCCCAAAAATTTTCCAAGATTTTTGCTTATAATTTGCAGAGTTCTTAATACTCCGTAATCAGAAATAAAAATTGTATGAAAAAAATCAGCAGGTTTATCAAACAATTTTCCATTGTGCATGAGTGAACGCTGTCAAAATTTCATTTATATATTGTGTTGATGCACTGAGCAACTTTTATGAAAGTATTAAAAACATAGCTTGAAAATTCTGAAAACGACTGTCAAAATCCATTCTTCTCAAATTGAAGCAAAAAAGATAATGGGCTGCATCCATTTTTTTTTTTTTTTTTTTTTTTTTTTTTTTTTTTTTTTAAGATTAGTGCCAATATAGAATACACAATGTGACACATACTACTATATTTGGATACACCCCTCATTTTTTGCTTCATTTTGGAAACAGATTTCTATCTTATTCCATGACGATCACTTTCAGAATTTTCAAGCTATATTTTTTAGACTTTTACAAAAGCTACTTTATAATATAAGTGACATTCATAATTCCTCATGTATTTTTCTAGATATTTAACAAAGTGTCAAAAATCGCAAGTTGCTGGTCACCTTTGGTCATACAGTGCATATACCCTGATTTATCTTCTATAAGGATTATAGCAAATCATTATCTGATATACATTAAAACTTTTTCAAAAAATATTCTAAACACTCATGTAATTTCAAACAAAACTACCCCCTCCCTCAAAAAACACTTAGATTTTTATTATATTATATTTATGTATATCAAGGGGTCACAAAATCTGAAGTTTGGTGAAATTCTGTGCATTAGTTCTTGAGATATAGCAATCATGAAAAACATAGTATAGCAGCGCCACCTTCAGGCCAATTTTCACCAAAAACCAATAGGCACTAATTCATATCAAGGTCTAACTGAATATAAAATTTTATTAAATTTCAAACATTAGTTCTTGAGATAGAGCGACCACAATTTTTTTGTCACATACAGACAGACTCACAGACAGACATTTTCTAAAAATAGTCAAAACGTGTTCAGTACCTTCTAAAACGTATAAATCCGTCGAAAACCGGAAGTCGAAAATTTTCATGAATCCAATACTTTCTTCTTGTAAAGATAGAAGAAAGTAAAAATGACCGAGAAGAAACAATTATGGAGTTAAATAAAAACTGCAAGTAACTAATTTCATAAGTTATTTGCACAAATGACAAAGCTAACAAATATTAACAGCTCATTTTGCTTTGTACAAGTAAAATTTAATGTTAAATCGGCTAAATGTTAACTTACAGTATGTATGTCTATGCTGCTAAGCAAGATCTTTTACTGTGTTTAACATTTTTATACCAATTTTTTTCTCTTACATTTTTTAGAAAAGCAATTGAATAAGTGTTATTCTTCCATTCAGTTTTAGTCCTAATATTTGGCATGACTTTATTATCGCAAAAGTAGAATGAGAAAATGAGATTGTGATTGTTTGCTCTTACTTTGCAGAAATTTATTATACATGTCATGCTTATTTTATGTAAAAGAATGAATGATTTGATTACTTAAAAAGGAAATTATAATATAAATTATATTTTTTAATCAGTGATTTTTGGAAGAAAAAAAAAACTATTTAAATTGATTTAATTGCCGATTTAAGTCAAATGATTAGAATTGCTGACATTTTACTTCTATTTTATGATTTAGATTTTTTATGGGTGTGTGTGTGTTGGGGGGGGGGGTAAATTTTATTTCCTATTATAATTATAGATGCATGTTTATTGATAAGAATAAGTAATTATAACTTCATTTCAAAATATTCAAATTAAATAATTACAATAGATTATGTAAATAATTGAAATCATTTGTAAATATATTTTTTAGAAGCAACTGTATTATGCAGAAAGAAAAAAAAACTGCTTTTTAAAGTTAACTGTAGATATCTTGAAAATATTATCAAGCACCTTGATTAATAATAAATAATAAAGTGTTAAAGATTTTTTTTGAAAAATGTATTCTTAGTGAAGAATACACATAAAATTTAGATATATTAAAGTGACTTTTAAATGTATATTTATAATACAATATTGTATGGTGTCAGGAAAAAAATAACTGCAGACAAGAAAGAGTTATTCCTGTTTTTTCAATTCAAATTATTTATATATTAAATTAATAAAAATATAAGATTTCTTAATTTAATACATATACTTTCAAAAATAAAAGGAAATCTTCCTGCAATCACTTTTTTAAAAAACCAACAAAACCCATTCAAGTTTTTTTTTGTTTTGTTCTTTTACAAAAACCAAGTCACTTGCTTTATAAATTGGCACTTACATCTTAACTCAGTCATGACCGATAATTATAAGCAGCATTATTAAAAGAGTAATTCATGAAATATCATAAATAAGCAATACACTATGATATAAAATATACTGTTAACAACAAGTAGTAGCTTATATAATAATAAATATATAATATAAAATGTACTTTTAACTTCAATAAGTAGTTTACATAATAATTACAATAGTTAATACGAAGGGTTACTGTAATTCATATAATCACTACCATGTTTGGCACAGTTGTATCTGACCTGGCCCACATAATACATAAATACCATAAAATGTGTAAAAGAGAATTAAATGAATTCTAGAGACAATTATTAAGAAAAACTATTATAATATGTAAAACATTTATAGAAAAGTGCAACTGAATTTTAAAACACTTCAATATTAATGTGTTGAATAATAATAGAGATAAAAACAGAAGACATGAAATAATGTACATTCAGAACGTACCTTGATTTGCAGTAGCATCATTTTCCGTATTTTCGGATAGGGCAAAACTTGAGCTGTTCATGTTTATCAACAAAAAAATAGGATCCTAAAAAAAACAATGTAATTAATTTGGATTAAAGTTAAAATAACTAAAAGTTAATTTTAAGAAATTACAAAGGGAATGAGAAGGATTAAATTATATTGATTATAGTGTTTAACTTAGATTTCCCAACATTTAACTAACAGAAATTCTTATTAATCTTTTTTTTTTTGTTTTTTTCATAACACTTTTTAACGTATTTGCTTGCAATAATATGTAAGTGTTAACGTTTAATCATTATCCTAAAACACACAAAAAGTAGAAAATAAAATTATTTTAGTATAAACAATGATATTATCAAATAAAAAATGGATATTTTTATAACATTTACAGAAAAACTAAAATTGGTTGAATATATTATCAATAATAAATTTACAGAATGGCACATAATCCCTTGACGAATTTAAACTAACAAATATTTTAAAATACACGTGGCTATATGACTTGATACCCAATTATTTAATTTCTTAATTATTATACGCTGTATTTTGGAGAAATATAAGTTAAAAATACAAACGACGAATTATTCCAATTCAAAATGCGTCCTCTTAAATTAATACTGCTTTAATATGTGTACAGCGCACAAAGTTAAATAAATCAAAGAAATTAATTTACCTTACCGCTAATGAAAACACGTGAAATATGATTGAATTTGCAGACTTTTGCACGGTCACCAAAACATCACAGTCAGGTAAACAAACAGCTTATGACGTTTCGCACGAACTAAACTGACTTTTCCTTCGGTGTATTTAGTTAAAAAACTAAACGCACTGGATGCTGTTTACGAATGCAGTTTCAAAACGCAGTGAGTGGACGGTGAGACTTTACGAACGGCTAGTTAGAAAACTAACTGCACGAGTTAAACGAGTTCCGACTTTACGAATGCAACCTATATTTACGAGTTTGAAAAAAACATATATTATGATTTTTTTTTCTGTAAACTGGCAACAAAAGAACTTTAAACAAATAAAATTAATTGTTATTAATTATTTGTACAAATAATATTTTTTACATATTAGTTAAATTAAAGAAATAATGTCCAATTTTTATGAACAGTACTTCACTTCCATTCATGAACCTTGCTTTATTTCTTCAAAATCGAATTTTATATTGTCTGTTTTCATATTTACTCTGCATTTAGGATGTTATAATTTTCTTTTTCTTGAGACTTTTTTTTCTGATGTTCAATTTCTTCTGTTTTTTTATATTTGTTATTATCAGGGCTGTAGCTAGAAGTGAACAATAGGGGGGGGGGGGGGGGCTCAAGAGAATGTAGGGGGGACTCAAGAAAATGTAGAGGGGGTTCATAATATGTTTATTCTCTCTCTCTGACACAGGGAGATAAATTAGTGCACATTCACATTGTAGATACTATGTTTCTCATTAAACTGCTGTAATAACTTCATTTTATGCTAAGAAAAGACTAGGATGATGAAAATTTTGAGTCTATAACTGGTGCAAAATTAAACATCATGTTAGCTTCATATGTACAAAAAGGATGAGGAAGTGTTGAAAAACTTATTTTAGGTACAATTTAGCAACTCTGCAAAACTGTGAAAGGGTCTCAAAACTAAATTGGATTTTTGAACACAATTTCCTTTGAATTTTTGAAACAAAAACTTGGAATCTTTTCCAGGGGAGGGGGGGCTGAGCCACCCATAGCGCCCCCTTAGCCATGGCCCTGGTTATTATTATGTGTAAAACTTTTTTTATCATTCTTCTCTTTCTAAACTACATTTAGAAAATAGAATGTAATATAAATTGTTTTACAATGTTAAAATTACACTTTCTAGTGTTATAAATATATTGTTTGTTCAGCATTTTATTATAAAATATATATCCTATTAAGCAAAGCATAGCCATACCCCAAATTATCCAATATCAGAAAACAAATTATAATAAATACAGTTCTAAAATTTATTCTTTGCATTATATATATATTAGTCGTTTAGATGATCCAGAACAACTCTGAACTAAAGTTCACAGTTTTCACCAATTAATAATCATTAACAGTTTAGAATACTTTTATTACAAAACTAGCAGGCGTCGCACAGTGGGGCAAAAACCCAAAAAGCTGGCCAAAAGTCGAAAAATGAAGTTACGATTTAGGGAATTTCGACTATACATATGGCTAGAATAATGTTTGGAGAGTCAGAATCTGTATTTAAAAAAAGATTTTTGCTTTGCCCTTACAAGCAGCATCATTTCAAAAATGATGCTTGAAGGAGTATCATTTAGAGCGAAAAAAAACAGCAAAACAACAGTTCCTCTAAACGCGTGCTACATTTTATAATATTATCCGATTTTGATGATTTGAAATGGATTCACACTATGATAGTATGTACTTTATTTGCATGTATTACAAAATTTATATTAAGCACGTAAAAATTAATAAATTCATTGTCATTTTTGATAAAAAAATTTAGAATTTTTTTTATTTTTTTTTGCTTTTAAACATCAAAAAGTTTAAATGTTCCACAGTGTTCCGCAACGAAATTTAATGGAAATAATAACTTGGGCTATTGTCTAGTGATTCATATAAAACCAGCTGCCTAAAACTGCCTTTCTGCATTTCACGCATATTTTAGTAACCGCAAGTAAAAATGCCACTTTTTCGGCCGCCGCAAAAATTTTGAAATTGACTACTTTTCGCATAATTTAGCTGATAAATATTTTTCAAATTTTTGAATTATTCAATTTTATAATAGTTTATTTCCTATTATATTGTAAATAAGTACTATAATCATACGATTACATTAATTTTATAAGTAAGCTTAGAAATGAAAAAATGAAAATAATTCTGTATTACTGATCCGGTAGAATAACATTTTCTTATCTTTATAGGTAGTAATTTTGTTTGTTCTATAATAATTAGAAGAATTATTTTGTCAATGGCTATATTTGCTAGATCAAACTACTGAGCGTATTTCATTAATGCGAGTAAAAATCATTATGAATATCACTTTCGCTTATATTAGTAATTTGGATTTGATTTGCAAGTGAGGATGTGATATCACATCTATTCTGAGTACATTTAAACAAATATTTAGCTATGAAGATGACATTATGTCTAATATATTTTTCTTTTCTTCCGTGCTACTAGAATACATAAATATTGCGAATAATTCATGAATCGTCAATTTGAAAATATCGAGATCTTCATTTCACTGATTTTATCGGGCCAATCAAGATCCATTTTTCTTTTTCAAGAAATACGGAAGCAACTTGTCAATGAATGAGATTGCAAATACTAGCAGAATAAACTTATTTCGTTTAATATAATCATTGATACAGCAGAAAAAGTCGTTAAAAACGAATTAGTGTAATACTCAACGTTGCTACATATGTCAGACAGCATCAAAATAGCATCTTACCGATCTGACATTTTTTATTAAAAGTGGATTGAGATAATTTAGAATTCTGAATATCTAAGTTACATGCAAAGATGTTTAGAGAGGCCTTACACCTGGTAGACAACTGGATAGAAAAAATGAAAAGCTCGTACTCTGCATGAAAAGAAGAACACTGAAATTGCAAAATAAAATATGCAAAAAATATTTCGTTTACAATCAAGACTTCTCATCGAGAAACTAAATCCCAGATTTGGAAGCACAAATGATGGAAATACAATTCAACGATTCTTTGAAAACGCAACTATTTGTGTTTCTAAACGAGCATATACGAAGATTTGATTAAAGGTTTCTATGCCATAAGTAATTTCTTGTAGCCATATTATTTATTTGATAAACTTCGAAAATTTTCCCTTACAAATAGCTCGTAGATTTGAGCAGCACCCCTGGTTCTATATGCTTACTTCAGTACACAAACTACTTATTAATGACAAAGAAATAACATTATCTTCATTACTGCCAATTTGTCAAATGCCATAATATACTCAAGAATCATGCAACAAACTGATCAAAAGGCATCGAGAAGATTTATCGCAAAAATGCAGTAGAGAGAAAAAAAAAAGATATTTTTACGTCTTTTATTGTCATTAGATTCTTTCCTTTCTAGTTTAGGTAAATTATCGTAGAAGAAATTAAAATCATTGATCCTAAGAGTCACAGGATCTTCCAATACCGCCAACAAGTTCTGCTAACTATTTCGACACCTTGACCTCTGAAGAATCTTTTTATTATACTACAGTTGATTCTAAAGATTAATTTCTGGAATATATTTTCGTTTTTATTTTAATAATACCAAAAATTAAATAGTCTAATGTTTTACTTTCCATTAACGTACTTAAATTTCGTTTAAAATGTCTTGGTTTCTGAAAATTTCCTTTTATGTTTACCTCGAAATTTTAAATTTTATTTAAATTTTATTGTTTTCACTCTTAATCTGTAATTTTATTTATTTATTTATTTTTAAAATTTAACTTTTGAATCCTAATTAGCATCCTGAAAAGTTTACGAATATAAATTGAATAACTTTTGAGACATTTTAATTTTTATTCCGCCATATTGTATCCGCCATTTTTTTTTTTTTTTAATTCTGTATTCTTACTTAGCATCCTCAAAATCACTTGTATATGAATTTTCGTACAATTTGAATAACATTTTCATATTTTGGCCAGCTTTTCGGGAATTTGCCCCACTGTGCGTCGCCTGCTGCACTGGTCTGCCTATACAGATGAATCTTTGATTTTTATTAGTAGGTTTTTTTATAGAACAGACATAGTCGTATGCAATTTACAAAAGCTATAATTCAAATTTTGTCTAACTAACAATGTAGGTCTCATCAAAATCCGTCTATTAATAGTTTTTATAAAGACAAATCTTTCATAATTGGGTTTACGCGATTATAGAAATTTATTTCAAAATATCTGACTAACTCTGTAATTCAGCATTGTAGAGCAATATGCAATATACTAAAACCACCCTTGAAAAATTATCTGACTTATAATGCAAGTTCCTTCAAAATATGTGTAATAGATTTTTAAAAAATGAATAATATTCCACAAATGAGTTTTAGTGATTATTGAACTTTTTCCCGTAAATCGATAAATAAGTAACATAAAACAATATGAAGTATTCTAGATGCTTCCAAAAAAATTATTCCATGAAAATACTTTGAGCAAAACTCAGGTTATCAACAACCGGAACGAAATACCAATTTGCATAAATTTATGTTTAATTTATGTTTAAAGTAAAAAAAAGACAGATGTAAAGTCATAATAATATTGATCATTAAAATTTCTGAAACAGAATGTTACTTTTAAATATCTCTGCTCAATAAATGCCACAATTGAGTCAGACTGACATAAATTTAAAGAGGTTTCAGTGCAAGAATGTTGTGATTTACGATTATATTTACCATAAGTGTAGTTAATTTTGTGCCGAAGGAATCTCACATAACTGTATTCGTTAGACTTGTATTCCGATTATAGAATTTTCTTCATCTTAATTTTTAAAATATTTTAATAAAAGTGCTATGTTGAAAGGCACAGATGTCACATACGCACAACACTGGCACAATCTTTTGAACATTTCAATAGTTTGGCAGAAGCTTGTTTTCTAATACCAGTTACATACATATTTCTAAAAAGATAATACTAACAATAAAAAAAAGTTCAATTAATAACTGTAGAACAAAACAATTTACTTTATTTTAAAAAAGAATAAAAAAGTAAATAATCAATTTATTAATAACTAAACCACAACATCCGATTTACCATATCAAGCAAAATAATGACACTTTGGTGCCAATTAAGTACCCTGATGCATATATCACAGTGACGTCAGAAGAAATTTTGTGTCAATGTAGTGCATGTATGATATCACTGCCGCTTCAAGCTATATACCAGCAGCTTGCAAATAATTTTATCGTGTATTTTCCTCACCGCTACTATAAATTATACCATAAATGCTGCAATTTAAAAGTTCGATACGTTTATGTTACATCACTACATTGTCGCCAAGTGTTAAAGTTGGTGCCAAATGAAATATTCAAACTATTTATCATCGTTAGTGTGATTAAAGTAATCATTTTTAAAACATAGCATCTCAAAATTACATAGCTTCGAGTTCTGTTTTATTAAATAAAGAATATGTAGAAAGTAAAAAAAATATATATATTTAGAATAAAATATATTTTCAATATCTCCATCTAAACTTCAGGCATGAAATTGTAAATGTTTCTTAGCACTGTAGTAAGCATCGTCATTTTTACATGAGGGGAAAATGTAAGTTATAACTCAGTAAAAAAATATTTTTTATTCCAGAAATAGTAAATTTAACAGTTTTGCATAATTACGGTTATATAATAATTGAAAAGAAAAAGCGTTTTTATTAAAAAGTACGTTACAATGTTCGAAATAAAAATTATTTGCATGTTTGAGTTGAAATAAATAGCAATTAAGGGTGTATTTCAATTCAAACTGATAATTTTGTAAATTATTTATAAATTCCTTTTTGTTCTCAAATGCATCAAATTGCCAAATTTTCTTACTTAGACACTGCATAATGTGCCGCGCTTCTGAACTTTTTTTATAAATGCAGAACATACTGAAAAAAAGGCTGTCAAAGTTGACATTTTGAACCGAATTTTCCAAAACAATATACAATAGACTCCCTCAAATCCGCACAGCTTGTGACCAGAGGTTTTGCAGATTTTAGAATTTTGCAGATTTCTGGTCATTGCTTTGTTTACATTTTTCAAACAGCATTTTGAGTGCAATTAATAGTGCAATCAGAACTATTATGAATGCTAACAATATACAGTAGAGGACCTATTATCCGGAATTGTCGGGACCGAGGGCTTTCCGGATTTTGGAATTTTCCGGATTTCGGGTCCGTCTGAAACTCGACACTCTCCCCTGCCCTTGTACTATAGTACAAAGTCTCAAATCCGGACATCCAAAATTCAGAGCTATTCAAAATCCGGAAGTTTTGCCAACTGGCTTTATATATATATATATATATATATACCGTTAATCCACCCCCCCCCCAAAGGTGACGAAAAATCGTAAAATAATTAGAGGGGGGCGCATACACGGGATTTTTCCGCGATCGTTTCACAAAATTTGAATTTTTTGCGAGATATCTGCAGGATTTTTTCGCGATATTTGACGAGATTTGGAGGGTTTTATCGCGATATTTGACGAAATTTTCAGGGTCTTATAGCGATATTTGAGGAATTTGCAGAGTTTTTTCGCCATACTTGAAAAAATTTGCGTTTTTTATGGGCATGAATCATGATGAAATGAATGAATCGTGAATCTTTGAATGACATGAATTTTGATACTTGAAGCAATACTTGAAAAAATTTGCGTTTTTTTTTGTAAAAAAACGTAGAATCTGTCGAAAAAACGCAGAAAAGAGGTGAATTTTGAAAAAAAAGCCAATAAAGCATGAAATCTTAAAAAATTTCGAAAAAACGCACATTTGATCAAAGATTCATGATTCGTTCATTTCGTCATGATTCAATTCGTTCTCAGTCTTCTTCATTTCCGGATTTCGGGTCCTTCCGGATTTCGGAATTCCGGATAATAGGTCCTCTACTGTAATAAAATATTTAAATAAGTAATAAACTAAAATACTAAAAATTTAGATTGTTTTTAAAATGATAAAAGTACTTATAGCAAAGGTCAAGTTAATAATCAATAGTGTATGATTAAATATTCATTATAAACATTAGATGTATTTTTCTAAAATTATTCAATTAAACTTGCCTCATAATAGTGCACTACTAATTCACACCAAAATCATAAAATAAGGTTTTTTTCTTCAAGTTTAGCCAGGTTTATTAACCAAAAAATCTAGATTAATGCATAAATATATTTGGTAAGAAGATTGTTATTACCAGTAATATCAGCAATATCTTGAATTTTTTCCAAAAAAAAAAAAAAAAAAAAAATTCTTCCTTGATTAAAAAAACATGAATAGAGTATTATTAAGAAAATTACAAAATAAAAAATGTATGGAATTGATACAAAACTAAAAAAATCAAATTTTGTCCCAATATCTGAGCTGAAAGTTTCATTGTTTACATCCATAAAATATGTGTGGATTTTAGAGAGTTGCGGATTTCTGGTTTGTGGATTTGAGGGAGTCTACTGTATCTGGGAACAAAAAAAGGGTCATACTGAGGAAATAATCACTTATAAATGAAATTTTAATTAATTGAGCAAAAAAAGAAATCACATGACCTCTTATACATCTCTTCAAAAATCACCTCAAAAAGATTGATGTTTTTAATTTTAGAAATGAGTCTGAAAATGTCTTAGAAGTTTTTGAGCTCTTCAGGATGGAAAAATATTTTTTCGAACACATCCTTAATATACATTTTGGTATGATGCTGGTATAGAAGAAAATTATCAAAATGTATCCAAAAAATTATATTCCAAATTACGGCAAATTTCTGTAAAGTGGATTATGAAAGACATCATGTCGGAACAATTTAACCCTTGATTTTATAAATATGTCAAACCATGCCAATGAACTTATGCCATTCATTGGTAGAATCGATTATTTAATTTTACCACCTTAATTAATAGATACGTTATAAACTAAAAATTTACTTTCAAATTTTGTTAATTTTATGTTCAACTGTTACAGCTAGACATTTCCCGATGTAAATATATGCATCATTGCAATGGTATTTTTGTCTGACTTGCAGAATAATTTAATATTAGCAATATTTCTTACATAATAAACAGTCCACGCAGCTGTCATTTTTTGGTTACCAACATATTTTTTTCATTATTCTTTGTATAAGTCGCTAGAAAAATTGTAACAAAAAGTAATATTTTTTGCTAGCTAGGCATATCTAATAAAGTACCAAATGTTGTTTACTTATTTGTCATTTTCATTGTATTCAGTTCATTTTGAAACATAAATTTTTCTCTCATTTCATTTAGAACACATATATATAAAATAGTTATATTACATACATTTAAAATACACGACTTTCACACATTTCATTAAAAATACGAAACAAAAAGGGAAGATGAGTTCCATGTCCTTTTCTCATTGACGCAATTGGTGAATATGTTGAATTTTTTTCAGAAATAAAATTATTCTTCCAACGTGAAAAAAAACAAAAAAAAAAACATGAATTTAATAATCTTAACAAAAATTATGGTCAACAACATTTTCAACAGTTTTAACTCGCAGATTTATGTTCTATACAAATGATACTTTAGTATTTTGCTAAACTTTAGTACTTTTCTATACTTTAATATTTTTCTGAAAAGTAAAATGTAGTACCAATATGACTGTAAAATTTCTCTTCTAAAGAAATCCTTTGATTTTAAAATATTTGTTCTAGAACATGAGAAAATTACATTCACAGCCATGATATTTAAAATTTTATAAATTATACATGTCTTGTTAAATAATAACTCAAATGATAATTTTAATAGTTTAAAGTTCACTTCTAAAGAAAAAAAACCAAAAAAAAAAAAAAATCATGCTTATCAGAAGAAAAGCAACTGTTTCAAATATTAAACAAAATTGTTTACAAAATTAACATCTTAAAGTACTGGGCTTCATAGTTACTATTCGGCTTGTCAAATGTTCAGTTTATCTGTGTGTCGAATATTTTAAGGGATTGTAAATGTAAGCAAAAATTAAAATTGCCTCACTTAAATTTTTGTGCCATTACATCTTCAACTTACAAGTTGTAAAAATTTTCAGAACATGAGTAACGACAAAATTAATAAATAAATAAAAATAGCTTACCCTTAATTTACTTTAATAAAGAGGATAGGTCAGAAAATTGGTTTAAAAAATTAGCTATTGTTAATATCAGAACACACTTATTTCCTAGTTGTTATAAAAAGAGTAAAGAGACACTAATACGATGAATGAATCGGAAAAAATGAATGACTCGAAAGAGTTGTACAGATATAATGAACCATTCAATAAATCTCTGCAACATAAATGTTCAAAAACATTTATTTGTAAAACAAGAATAGTTAGCATTAGTCAAAATCTGTGAATGTAGCACGTAAACAAGGTATCGGGCATAAATTTTGACATGATTTGATTTTGAAAAACTAACAGAAAATTTATTTGTAAAGCTTGTTTCTGATAATGTCTGGTCTGATAATTAACATTATAGACAGGGATAAAAAAAGTAATATTTATACTGTCAGTGGGCAACATTTTTATTAATAAATAGCAGCTTAATCATTAATTACTTAACTAAACGGGAGTTTCTCAGTTTAAGGAATGAATCATTTTCAATAAATCGTGATGTAAAAATTCTGCGATTCATTCCTGCATTTGACGTCTTGTCTTTTGCCTTTTTGTTTTATGAGGTAATATTTGAAAAATCAATTTATTTATCCCACCCTCTCTACTAAAATAAGATTATGCTAAAATAGTTTCTTTGATTACGCTTCTGATAAAATTTCTTAAAACTGCGATTTGATTTTCTTTTTGCCAATAATTAGTAATTTCAAGCATTATCAAAATGCTTTATTTATGGTTAATAATTTTATTTATTTGTAATTAGTTCGGCAAATATTATTCCAATTTAAATTTGAAAATAACAAACTGTGCTTTCTTTAAATTTAAAACAATATATCGCTTATAGACTCTGGTTATATTTTGATTACTTGAAAGTACCTAAATGTTTTTTAAATCATTGCATACAAATATCCTGTATAAATTTCATAAAAATTCACCGAAAATATTAAACGAATTTAACAAGCCAAGAATTTGACATTCCAATATACTCATAGTGTTAGATGGAGAGCCATACATGTTGTGGTTGCAGTGAATTTTTAAATAATCATTTGTTTTTTCGTACATTTAGGGAAAAAATACTTATACTTGTGTGTTCCCATGCTAGAAGTTACACAGTCTACCAACAATGACACTAGTTATAACATTTTATATTATTTGTAATGTCATATTTCTCTTATTATATAAGAGATTACATTGTAGCAATTGCAGTATTTATTATGCACTAACAATCATTTCATATGTTATAGCTCTCTCTCTCTCTCTCTTTTTTTTCGTCAGTTGGAACAAACACATAAAATTAATACATATTCAAATAAGTCTTGATTCTGTGTCATACTTATTTCATTGCATTCATTAAGTCAAATTTTTGTTCAAAAAATAAATAAGCCACTTGAATAAATTTGGAAAATTGTTACTTATGTGCAAACTTACACTCTTGCATCAATTGTGCCAAGTGTAAGTATTTGTTACAGATGGATTATTTTAACTGTGTTTTTGCCAAAATGGCCATTTTGTTTCTGCCTTCTGAACGCAAACTTGATTTATTTGTGCCACTTTTTCTTTTTCCAAAGAATATTCTTATTTTCATGTTTTAACTTTTAAGAGTACCTGTCTCATCCTACGCCATGTCATAATTGTTACTACTAATGAACAATGTAAACAGTGATTTGAACTTTCTAGTTGACAATCAACTTTATATCCAGAGTAACTAAATAAACCGTGTTGCAAGGGCTTAGGGAGGCAAATTGGCATAATTGTTACTACTAATTGCTTATTAAACTTAATAACAAATTTATTTCTAATTTTTTTTTCGGCGCTTATAACAAAATATATTTCAGATAAAAATACAGCATTTGGAAACATAATAAGAAAATTCCCTTAAATATGGCATGAAAATACAGTAAATTATTGATGATTTGGGCACCCATTGTCTTGAATTTTCCGTATTCTGCGTACCTTAATAAAAGTCAATATTGGAAATTTTGCTAATCTATTGCTAAAAAATATTGTAATCTTCAATAAATTGTCAGAAATTTTGTCAGACAATTGCAGAAAAAAAACTTAATTTTCATAACATGTTGAATTTTAATGTAGAGTCAAAGATCGATAATCCACACTCCTATTACCTGCAATTTTCTATAATCCATGTTGCTTAGCAGCAGTAAATATTGGGAATTTCATCGATCTATCGCTAAAAAATATGATTTTTGACAAATGGTCACAAATTTCATCAGTCGACTGTGGAAAAAACACAGTTTTCGAAAAATTTGGTAATTTCAGAAATGATCTTAGAAAATTTAGAAAAAAAGTCACTAATTTTGCCGATATAGTTTTGAAAAATATCACAAATTTCGACACGTAGTGGAAGAAAAATGCAAATTTTGGTAATCATGAAAAAATATTGCACAATTTTTCAAAATATCGCAGTACCACATAATGGTTTTTGTCAATATATCTCTGAAAAATATCTCAAACTTTGAGAAATTGTTGCAGTAAAAAAATTACTGATTTCATCAATTGATCGCTAGTAAAACATAATTTCTTTAAACGATTGTTCGAAAAAAATCATGAATTTTCATGAGGGATCAAGGATCGATAATCCAAACTCCTATTATCTGTTAATTTTCTATAATCCACATTGCTTATCAGCAGTAAATATTGGATCGCTGAAAAAAAGGGCATTTCAAGGGAGAAAAATTCCAAATTTTGTAAAAAGAATGCTGAAATGCGCAGCAATTTTTTTAAGATCATCAAGTCACGTAACAAATTTTCCCTATTGGTTATTTATTGCACAACTTGACAAATAGTCATGGAAAAATATTGCAAATTTTAGCTAATGATTGAAAAAAAAAATTTAATTTTCATATCTAATTTTCAGATCACTTATTATTTTTTTACTATGTAATTTTTTTATAAATGAGCTTTTATAGAAATTAAATTATTAAAATTATATTACATTATTAATTATATTACATTATAAGCTGATTAGGTTATTAAAATGTTCTCTAGAAAAAACAAAACCATAATCCACTCTGTAATCCATGATATTCTAGAATCTGCACAAAGCCTGATGAAAAAAATAACATGCCTTTATTTCTAAAGACTACACATAGAACACACATACAGTAACATAACATAACATAGAAATTTCCATAAAATCAAACTAACAACAATAATACTATTGCCACTTATAATAATATAATTTACTATAAGATATTAAGTACAGTTAATGTGCAATTACATTCTCAACAATTTTAACTTGTAGATTTATCTTCTGTACTAATGATAGCTTATCATTTTGCTGAACTTTAGTACTTTTCTATACTTTAATATTTTTTGACAAGTAAAATGTAGTATACAAATATGACAGTAAAATTTCTTTTCTAAAAAAATCCTTTGATTTTAAAATATAGTTTTTAGAATATAAGGAAATTACATTCACAGACACGAAATTTAAAATTTTATAAATTAAATATGTTTTGTTAAATGATAATTTAAAAATGATAATTTTAATAATGTAAAGTTTACTTAAAAAAAAAAAAAAAATCATGCTTATTAAAAGGAAAGCATCTGTTTCAAATATTATGCAAAATTGTTTAAAAATTTAACACCTTAAAGTACTGGGCTTGATAGTTATTATTCGGTTTGTCAAATATTCTGTTTATCTGTGTGCCGAATATTTTAAATGATTGTAAATGTAAGCAAAAATTATAGTCTGGACACTTAAAATTTTGTGCCATTAGATCTTGAACTGACAAGTTGTAGGATTTTTCAGAAGGAAAAGTAGTGACAAAATAAATAATAAAATACGCTTACCATTAATTCATTTTAATAAAGAGGAGGGGTTAGAAAATTGGTTTAAAAAATTAGCTATTGTTAACATCAGAACACACTTATTTCCTAGATGTTATCACAAGAGTAAAGAGACGCTATCATAATGAATGAATCGCAGAAAATGAATGACTCGAAAGAATTCTTTCAAGTATAGTGAGCCATTGAATAAATATCTGCAACAGAAATGTTCAAAAACATTTATTTATAAAGCAGGAATAGATAGCGTTAGTCAAAATCCGAAAATATGGCACTTAAACATGGTATTGGGTTTAATTTTTGACACAATTTGAATTTGAAAAACAGGATAATTTATTGGTAAAGCTTGTTTCTGATAATGTCTGGTCTGATAACTAACATTATAAATAGGGATTAAAAAAAAGTAATATTTTTAATGTCATTGCAATATTTTTATTAATAAATAGCAGCTTAATCATTAATTAATTAATTAAATGGGAGTTTCTCCATTTATAGAATGAATCATTTTCAATAAATCATGATGTAAAAATCCCTGATTCATTACTGCATTTGAGGTCTTGTCCTTTACCTTTTTTGTTTTATCAGGTAACATTTAAAGAATCAGTTTATTTATCCCACCCTCTTTACTAAAATAAGATTATGCTAAAATAATTTCTTTGATTATGCTTTTCCTAAAATTTCTCGAAACCGCGATTTGATCTTCTTTTTGTCGATAATTAGTAATTTCAAGCATTATCAAAATGCTTTATTTATGGTTGGTTATTTTATTTATTTATTTGTAATTAGTTCGGCAAATATTTTTACAATTTAAATTTGAAAACAACAAATTGTTTTTTCTTTAAATTTAAAACAATATATTGTTTTTAGACTCTGATTATATTATGACCATTTGAAAGTAAATTTTTTAAAAATATAATTCATGGCATACTGATATCCTATGTAAATTTCATCAAAATTCACCCAAAATATCAAAAGAATTTAACAAGCCAAGAATCTGGCATTCCAATATCTTCATGATATGAGATTGGTTGTCAATAGAGGCTGTAATTGAGCTAAATTTGTAAACTTTTTTTTTTTTTTTTTTTTTTTTTTTTTTGTACATTTAGGAAAATGATACTTGCTTGTGTATTCTCATGCTAGAAGTTATGCAGTCTACCGATTATGACACTACTTACAACATTTTATTTTATTTGTAATATCATATTCCATCTTATAGAGTTGCCACATTTAAGCAGTTGAAGTAGTATTATGTACTAACAATCATTTAATAAGTTATAGCTCTCTCTCTATCTCTTTCTTTTCTTCAATTGGAACAAACATATAAAATTAATACATATTAAAATGTGTCTTGTTTCTATGTCAGACTTCTTTCATTGCATTCATTATGTCACATTTTTGTTCAAAAAATGTATAAGCCACTTGAATAAATTTGGAAAACTGCCACTTAAGTGCATACTCACACTCTTTTGTTAACTGCAGCAAATGAAATATCTGCTACAGATAGATCATTTCGACTGTGTTTTTCCAAAATGGCCATTTTGTTTCTGCCTTCTGAAGCCAAATTGGATTTATTTGTGCCATTTTCTTTTTTGTCCAAAGAATTTTCTTTTTTCAATCTTCAACTTGTAAGAGTATCTGTCTCATCCCATCCTGTGACATAATTTTTACAGATAAACACATTTTAAACATAACTAATTTATTTCAAAGTTTTTTTTTCTTTTTTCAATGTTTACAACACAATATATTTCAGTTAAAATGCAGTATTTGGAAACAAAATAAGAAAATTCTCTTAAATATAAAAATGTAGTCAAGGATCGATAATCTGCAATTTTCTATAATTTATGTTACTTTACAAATGTAAACAGTTAAGGAAGTTATGAATTCGTGATCCAAAAATTATTTTTTTAAACAAATAATAAAAAAATAGAAAAAAAATCACAATAAAATATCTATTTTTTATTAAACACAACTCTTTTATTTTATTAACTGTGAAAAACAAATTGTATTACAGAACTTATATAATTATTTTCATTAATTAATTTAAATGCGCAGATAATTTTTTACATAAAATAACTTTATAAAGGCATTTTTTGAGATACCATATTAAGTTAATTATTATCGTTCCATTTTAAACTGATTATAGACTTAAAATGCTGTTTTACGAATTATCAAATGATGTATAATCCATAATATTCTATAATCCACAATATTCCATAATTTTCACAACCTTTGGCCCGAACTTGTGTGGATTATAGAATTTTGACTGTACAGTCAAGGATTGATGATCCATGCTCCACATTCTGCACGCCCCTTGGCAGAAAGTGAATATTGGGAATTTTGCCAATTTATCGATAAAAATTGCTACAGTATTCGAGAAATGGTCAGGATGGTCATCACTCAAGTGCAGAAAAAAAACTTAATTTTCATTATACAGTAGTCTTACGCAGATACACAACCCTAAAATCTACAACTCTCTAAAACCTGCACATTGGAGCCAAAGGTTATGTGGATTATAAAGTATTATGTAATATAGTTGTTTTATTATTCCTAGCTAGCATTTTATTCTATAATCAGTATAATATAAAAATGTAACTGTGAAATCTAATATGAATTAATTTAACAGGCTATCTCAAAAAATGCCTTTTTAAAGTTATTTTATTAGAAAAATTGATATGTGTGCATTTAAAAATAACTATATATATTCCTTAATACAGTTTTTTTTTATTGTTAATAAAATAAAAGAGTTATATTAGAAAAAATAGATGTTTTATTATGTTTTTTTTTTTTTTCAATTTTTCCACTATTTATTTTTAAAAATCATTTTTGGATCACAAATTTGTTCATTTTCTTAACTGTTTACATTCATAAAGTAACGCAAATTATAGAACATTAAATTATAGAATATATAGATCTTCTATAATTATTTTAATATTTTACTACATTATAATACTTCATTATAATTTTGATGCCTTATTAAATTCAAATTGCTGGGTAAAAAATGTAAACTAAGCAAAGACCAGAAATCTGCAAAATTCTAAGATCTGCACAAACGCTGATCTCAAGCTATGCAGCTTTGAGGGAATTGACTGTATTAAAATAATTAAATAAAGTAATAATGAACAAAAATGTAAAAAAAAAAGAAATTTTTAAAAATGATTAAAATGCCTTTGTATCTAAACTCAAAGTTTCATTCTTTATATTTGTGATGATGTGTGGATTTTAGGGTGTCGGATTTGAGCTACTATATTAAATTTGACAACAATAAGTTTAAAAAATGCATTTTTTCGAAATGTAAAATAATCTCTATTGAAATGATATGAATAAAAATTGATAAGAAGAAACTGTCAAGAAAGTGTCATATTTAAATAGTTATGCATAGATTTTTGTTTTATAAAATTCTTTAAAAAACACTATTTTATGCCTTCAACATAAATAGTGCTTGAAATAATTCCTGTAAACACTTTCTGTTTCAGTTCAATAATCAAGGATTTCTCTATAAAACTACAAATATTCATATCTTTATACGCAATAATTTCCTTAACATAAGTAATGAAATGTCTCCATCCACAATAAGTTCATTTATTATAGTGACAGCAGTAGGTAATCTCTCTCTCATTTTAAAAGAAAAAATTGTTTAGTTATCGAAATTCAAATATAATTATATGCATTTATAGAAATGCATGTTTAATTTAATCATTTACAAATATTCTAGTTATATTGCACTGTATTTAGAGTTTTTAACGGTTTGATGTTCAGACAATTGGTGCCAGATACAGCATTATTTACACTGTAATAATGAAAAAAAAGTTGTATTATACAAAGAATGAGCATATTTTTCCATCAATATTCTGAAGCTTTTAATATTATTTTTATGAAATAAGAAAATAATTTACAAAGAATTGTTCTTAAAACTAAAATCAAACGAAAATCAAACTAAAAGGATTCATAAAATTTATTTTCAATAAAATTATACCTGGCCATCCCTGTAAAATGTTAATCTTTCAGTGAATTTATGAAAGTTATCACATAATAGTAATAATAATATGTGCTACTAAAGGGAAAAATGAGCCAAATCCAATAAGTCAGAAGCTATCAAAATATTGAAAACAACATTTTTCAAAATATTCTGTTAGAATATGTTGAAAAATTATATTTGATATGAAATAATTTATTTTTATTTGCAATGCAAGAAAAATTAAAATTCAATGGGTATAAACTGAGTTCTAAAAAAACTGATAAAAATAATCTCAAATTAATCAAAACATCCTGTATTGTCTTATTTTTAAAAAAATCTAAAATTCTATACTTTCAACAAAAAATTTGTTCATTTATGTTATTTACCAAAAGATGGCGTCAAATAATACATAAAATCTAAAGTACTCGATTCAAGGAAATTACTCAATAATCAAGTTAATTTCAGATAATGAATGATCGATAACTCAGTTAATCAATCTTTAAAATTGTTCAACAGGAAATTTTCATCTCTATTCAAAATTATTTCTCTTCTAGATTCTAATGAAGATGCTGCTGTAATGTAGGATGTTAAGTGTCAAATTTTTCAGTGGATTCACTAGAGGGTGAATTCAAATAAAGGATTCCAGAATTTTGAGTAACGAATCATTCATTTTTCATAAATAACCGTTTTGTTTTGTTTTTCAATTGAACAGGATATTTTTCTTAATTCTTGAAACAAATGTTAATATTGGTAGATGTGAGAATGTAAAAATTTCAGAAGTTGAAATTTCTTTTGCCGCTGATTTATGTGTATGATTCATTCAAACTCGGCCAGCGTGATTCATTCATGGCGTTGGCGTCTGTTTGCTTCTATGTGAATTTGGATGATATGAAAGTTCTCTGCAAGTAGAAGGTAAATTTTTGAAATATAATGACCTGTAGAGGTATAATTGAAAAACGTTTCTAGAATTTTATGAATTCTTTACTAAAATAAGTTAATGGTAAGATATATTTCTTTTGCTTACTCTTCTAGTAAAGTTTTTGTATTGTGTGATAAAAGTATTCTAAACTGTTAATGATTATTAACAGGTGAAAACTGTTAATTTTAGTTCAGACTTGTTCTGGAACATCTAAAGGACTGATCAAAAGGAATGAATAAATTTTAGAGTTCCATTTATTATGATTTGTTTTCTGAGCTTAACCTAAATATTGTATGATAGGCAAATTTTCTATTTCTTCAAATTTTCTATTATAATTTTATATATATTGACTTTCATATATATAAAATGCTTTATATTTTATAATTAAATGATAAAAAAAATATATATAGTATTTATAACACCTTGAAGTGTAATTTTAACTCTGAAAAACAATTTATATTATGTTTTATTTTCTAAATTTAGTTTAGAAAGACAAGAATGATTTTTTTTTCTTTTTTTTTTTTTTTTTTTTTTAAATGGTATAAGGAATAATAACAAATATAAAAAACACAAGAAATTGAACAACAAAAAGAAAGGCAGAACATCCAAATTGCAAAGTGATTATGAAAACAGACGATATAAAAATTTCAATTTTAAAGAAACAAAGCAAGGTTCATGAGTGGAAGTTAAATACTATTCAAAAAGTTAGACATTATTTCTTTAATTTAATTAATATGTTAAAAATATTTTTTATGGATTTGTACAATCGTGGAAAAAAGTAAACACCCTCTACTAACTTCTCAACAAATTATCGTAGAAGAAAGTTATTGATACCAAACAATTTGAAATAAAGTCTACTTTTAAATGGTGTATGTAAAATTTGCTGAAGGGAAATATACATATTAAAACGAATTCTTTTTTTTTTTTTTTTTTTTTTTTGAAATACCAAATTCTGACTGCATAAATGAACTCAGCCCTCTTCAATTAGCTTAAAAACAAATTTTCATGCAATTCATATAAGAGGTTTCTGAGAAATTAATTATTTTAAAACAAGTGTATTTTAGAGGCTGTATCCAAATTGAAGCTTAGTTCTTGATTGTGGGCCGATAGAGCCCCCTTATTAATCAAGATGCCTTAGGTGCCACTCAAGCAGTCACTGAAGACTGCCAGATTATAGGATAGCATTAAAGAAGTTTCGGTACTACTTGATTATCCTGTCGACCAAAAAACTATCGTTAAACTGTAACATTAAATGCTAATAATGGATGATCATGAATGTCCACTTCAATGTTTTTAAGTATGATACACATGTTTAAAACATCATTAAGTAATTTTTACAGTCAATGATCGATAAACTGCACACCCATAATCAGCAGTTTTCTATAATTCTCATTACTTTATGAATGTAAACAGTGAAATAAACAGTTAAGAAAATTAACAAATTTGTGACCCAAAAATCATTTTTTTAAACAAATAATAAAGAAATTGAAAAAAAAACCATGATAAAACATCTCTTTTATTTTATTAACAATAAAAAGCAAACTGTGTTATGGAACATGTATATTTATTCTTAAATGCACACATATCATTTTTTCTGATAAAATAACTTTTAAAAGGAAATTTTTGCGATAGCCTATTAAATTAATTCATTTTAGTTTTAAAATTTATATTTTTATATTACATTGATTATAGAATTAAAATGCTATCTAGGAATAATAAAACAATGTATAATCCATAATACTCTATAATACACAAGATTCCATAATCTACACAACCTTTGGCCCCAACTGCTGCGGATTATAGAACTTTGACTGTATTTTTATAATTATTCTACTATTTTTTTTTTTTTTTTTTTTTTTGTTATTTAAAATAAAAGTTATGTCAATAAATATAATTTGGCGATTTATAAAATTTGTTGAAATTGGTCAACGAGGTAACTAAGTAGTTCCAAAGTTTCAACATATCAAGTTATTTCTATCATGGAAGACACCTTAAACCATCATTTTGCATTTTTTAAGCATAATTTGAAAAATATTTGGAAGAAAATCTTTTTTTGGGGGGGGGAGCGGGGATTACCCTAAAACAGGTCTTAATAAACTAAATCCATTAAAAAAACTGTAGGTTGCAATTGATATTTTTTTTTTCAACTAATAATTTCATAATTTATATGATAAAATTTTTAAAAATAGAAATTCAACACATTTATGTTTTGGTATTTTAGTATTAGCACTTCATAAAAAATGTTAGCACATTAGGAGAGTAATTTCATAAGATAATCATTAAAATATGAAAATGCAAGGTACTACTTGGTTAACCCACCGACCAATTTTGCCAAATTATACAAATCACCAAACTAATAGCCAAGTTATACTTGTAGACATAAGTTTTATTTTAAACTAGCAAAAGCCATGCTTTGTTTGGATTAGCGAAGCATTATTTCATAAGATAAATATTTGAAAGTAACAATATATGTATATTTTTTTTTTTTTGCATCTTAATTAAGCAAAAGTGTTATTGGAAATACTTGGTAACCCCGTCGACCAATTTTGCCAAATTATACAAATCACCAAACTAATAGCTAAATTATACATACTGACATAATTTTTGATTTTAAATAACGAAAAAACAAATAATTAGTAGAATATTAATAAAAATACAAATAAAAAGTCGAAATAAAAATTATTTAAACATGTGTATCGTATTTAATGTCATTGAATGTGACATTCACAATCATCCATTATTGGCATTTAATCTTATGGTTTAGCTATAGTTTTTTGGTCGACAAGTTAACCAAGTAGTACTGCATAGTACTAAGTAAAACTAAGTAGTACGTGTACCAAGTAGTAGTTAACCAAGTAGTACCCTATTTAATGTCATTGAATGTGACATTCATGATCATCCATTATTGGCATTTAATCTTATAGTTTGGTGATAGTTTTTTGGTCTATGGAATAACCAAGTAGAACCAAATGTAATTTAACATCAGAAGCACTTCATTTTAAATGTTTATAAATAGAAATGTTAGCATTCATTCTTGATCTGTAGGAATCCACTGTATATGAAATGCATCAAATGTTTCATTAAAACAAATGTGGTAGTCTGGTTTTTAGGCCTTCTTTTAAAAAAAGTTTAGTTTTACGGCCCACTTTCTCCCACTGGATCCTGTTGTCTAAATAGGTAGGTCAATAGCCTTTATTACTTCAGCCTTGTTTGAACTTTCCTAGTTTATAGTCATTCCCTAGTTTATAAATAAAATGTCTGTGACAGACAGATACTGAAATAATCTCTTTTTGTTTCTGTTTTAACATTTTAAATACCAATAATATCTAAAGACTTTTTGACTGGTTTTCTATTTAGAACTCTCGTTATGTCCTTATTCAACATTTGTTGGTATAACTTGGTATATAAATGCATATTATATACACACATGTAAATAAATATATGGTACAACTTTGTTATCCCGTCGACCAAAAAATTATCTCCAAGATTAAATGCCAATAATGGGTGATTGTGAATGTCGCATTCAATGATATTATTCGAGATAGACATGTTTAAAATGTCATCAAGGGGGTTTTAATTCCACTTTTTATTTGTATTTTTATTCAAGTTTTACTAATTTATTTGTTTTTCCTTTTTTGTTATTTAAAATAAAAATTACCTCAACATGCATAATTTGGCTATTAGTCTAGAGATTTTTATAATTTGACAAAAATTTTAAAACGGGATAACCAAGTAATTCCAAATATACTGTATCCTTAAATGTTTTTATTATTTTATATATTTATTATATGTGTGAAATTAAAAGATAATATTGTATTACAAATGTTTAAATATGTATGTAATATTACAACACAATAAAACTGGCAGAAGAGGTATCTTTCTATAACGTAATCCTGTCACAAATAGAAGAGTTTCAAAATACCAACAAAAGAAGCAAAAGATTGTATGTTAAAAATATTTATTACACTTCTTTAAATGGAAGTCTAAAATAGTATATAATTTTTTTCTATCTCCTTGTAATCACATCTTGACAAGATTGACTGTGTGTGTATGGGTAATAGAAGTATTTGAGTAACTTTAAGAACTTAAGTATATCTATTTCGAATTGATTATTTCCAACTGAGCGAAAAATTGCCCAGGCCAGGAATCGAACCCAGATACTTGGCTTACTTACAAGGCCAATGCTTTACCTGTTAAGCTACCTGGGTGATAGCCGGCTGGAATGTTTCACTCAGATAACCTTATTGGTCATAACATCTGGTCTGTCATTTAGACAGCTCGACAGAATAGACTGCAGGTAAAGGAACTCCATATGACGATGGATACATAGATATACTATTATTTTCAACACAATCTAACTGATTGGTAACTGATTGGTAGTCATTCGAATTGAATATTTCTAACTGAGCGAAAAATTGCCCTTAACAGGTAAAGCATTGCCTTGTAAGCCAAGTATCTGTGTTCGATTTCCGGCCTGGGCAATTTTTCGCTCAGTTGAAAATATTCAATTTGTATGACTACTTTACCAATCAGTTAGATTGTGTTGAAAATAATAGTATATATCTATTTCAGTTCTTACTTTTAAAAAATAGCATGTATAAAATTAAGTAAGATTCATCTCCATAATTATAGCTAGTAATACAGCGAAGTTACACGATAATATACCAAATGTTTTACAGACACTATGATCTAAAAAACTCATCCTGTACTGAAAAGTCAAAGGTATTTTAGTCACGATTCGCACAATATAAGCATTTGCTTTCATTACAATTAGGATTGAATGGTTAAGTTTAACCCTAGAACCATCGAAAGTGTTATTCAAGTTTTATTAAAATATTCTGCGTCAGAATATTTATTTAAAGTTATTTAACTTAATTTTGATTGGTTTATAATTTTAGTTTATTTTAAAGAAATTTCTGATATACATTTAACTGTTAGCTGGTTAATATTTAAGA
Source organism: Maratus speculifer (assembly GCA_964019185.1). Classification (NCBI taxonomy): domain Eukaryota; kingdom Metazoa; phylum Arthropoda; class Arachnida; order Araneae; family Salticidae; genus Maratus; species Maratus speculifer. The sequence goes on from OZ025296.1 coordinate 360,781,405, forward strand.
AAACAGCATTCTCTTTTAGCTAAAGAAACTAGTGATATAAGAAGCACGAACAACAAATACAGTTTATGTTGGAAAAAATTATCTAGTTAGAGTTGTCTAACACAGCCATAACTCTTCTGGATCTGTCAGTTACATGTTATGCTGTTTTTGGTAACCTATTTGGTCTCATCCAGTTTCTTTTGGTCGAAAACTTCAAGGATGCTAATTTTTTAAAACAATTTTATTTCTGATTGATTGACACTTTTTTAGAAATATTGGGTTGTGTAAAAAATAATATAAATTTTTGTTATTTTACTTTAAAAGCAATTTATTTCAGATAGTTCAAAACAGTTTTAGGGCGTTCTCAAGTTCAGCAATAAGTTCTCGGAGTTTATTATGTGAATTATGTTCAATTTAAGCTTTGGATTTCTCATTGTTAAAAGCAGAACTTCATCACCACACTCTTCATATAAAACACAGCTTCCATCTGTGAAGTTTCTGTAAGCAATGTTAAACTCAGCATTCACCAGTCGTAATTGTAATCATTTCCGATGACTAAGACATTTTTCTGCGGGAAGGATGTTTGCAACTCTGGAAAAAACACTTTGAAATTTAGGAGAGAGGTAGCTCATTTATACGCGATTAATGAGAATAAAATCCCAAATTTTCTGGTGAGACATTTCAATGCTTCGAGGGGGACACCCCCTAAATTGGTCAATAGTATAAATCAATCAATCATTGGTATATATCAATGACAATAGACAGTCAGTATAAAAATAGTTTCCAATGTTTTTTGTACTATTTTGAATTCGTACAAAATTTTTGAATTTTCCCATAATTCTGTAACTGCATTAATGAATAAAAGCAAAATTACAATGCTAAATAAATACAAAATATCCGCCCTTCCAAATCCATTTATGTACTTAAAAAGGGCTCCGGTAGAAAAAATTAAATGACAATAGATTACCATTATTATGTAAAATCCCAAGTGAACGTCAAAACCTTTCAGTATCCCCCTGCTTTTTCTGTAAGTATCAGTGAGGCTCTAAATAAAAGAATTGAAATGAGAAAGAAACTTTGATTTGTGGAAATATTCTTCATATTTATCTGATGATATGTATTATCTCTCTCCATTGAATAGCCAACCTTGACAAAGAATCTATTTCTATATGATTAAAAAAATATGTGTATCAAAGTTTTTTGTTGCAAGGAAATCTGCTCTTTTTTTCAATTTGTCAACAAGCTTTAAAGTTAGCGTCAGTTCCTTATTTCTCGCTTATTGATTGACAAAAACTCTTTAAGAGCTGAAATGACATCATTAGCATGTTTTAGAACAGAATATAAATCAGATTTCAGATTTCTTAAGATTTTTTAAAAATGACTGTAAAAGTTCACAAATAATCAGTTCAATAATAGTAGCTTTTATTAATTCCGGGTAGTACATTACCTTATAATATTACAGTAGACTCCCTCAAATCCGCACAGCTTGGGACCAGAGTTTTTGAGAATTTTAGAATTTTGCTTATTTCTGGTCATTGCTTTGTTTACATTTTTTAAACAGGCATTTGAATTTAATTAACGATGGAATCAAAACTGTAATTAATGCTTACAATAGTATAATAAAATATTAAAATAAGTAATAAATTAAAATAATAAAAATTTAGATAATTTTAACATGATTAAAATATTAAAAGCAAAGGTCAATTTAACAATTAATAATGTATGATTAAAAATTTATTATAAAGCAGACTTATTTTTCACATGAAATGTTCTTTATACATTACTAATTCACATCAAAATCATAAAATAAGGAAGTTTTATTTCAGGTTTAGCCAGACTTAATAACCAAAAAAAAAAAAAAAAAACTTGATTAATACATGAATATATTTGGTAAGAAGATTGTGAATATCTGGAATTTTTGTTTGTTCAATCAATCATTTGTTTTTATGTCAAAAATAAATTTATTCTTCCTTCGTAAAAAGAAACAAACATTAATTCAGTAAAATTTAAAAAAAATACAAATTAAAATATATATGGATTTGATATAAGGCGAAAAATGTCAAATTTTACCCTTATATCTGAACTGAAATCTTCATTGTTTACATCTGTAAATTATGTGCAAATTTTAGAGAGTTGTGGATTTTAGGGTTGCACATTTGAGGGAGTGCACTGTATTTGATATAAAATAAGCAAAAATAATGGTCTCGAAACTCGATCAGTGTGCCGTTATTGCATTTGTATAAACTGGTCTTTATGCTTGACAGTCAGCGCCATTTGGTCCCATCAAAAATCCATTTCCATCTTAGCATATGTATTTGTATACTTATTCTTCTGGACCGTGAAATGTTTCCATTTATGGGATGATTTCATATTGTCCGAAAACCTGACAAGAAGGATATACGATGGCAAAATGTTCCATTTTAGATAGGTTTCAAGTTTTATGAACTGTCAATACATAGTGTTGTTTTCGTCTAATCCCTGTTTTCTTTACCTTTTAAGATAGGTCACCTTCAGACAAGAATAAAGAAACTTTTATTCATCGTAATATATTTATACTCTTTACAAGTGCACTACAGAGAAAATACATTGTAATAGTTTCAGATGATACAGTCAAAACGGAACATGCTTATGTTGGAATTTTGTCTAAAACGGTAAAGTTCATTACTCTGGCAAAATATGTAACTTTAAATTATGGTGTTTGAGATTGTACCATCAACACCCGTCTGAAATGGAATTTTTCATGGTTTCTTTGTGATTCCGATTTAGTAGTTTTGTGTGTTGGTGAATGCATGATTCAGAAACCCAGATATTCATGTCGGGTGAAGGTGTCCATGGCATCCACATGGCTATGCGACTGGTTACATTATTTAATTATAGTCTAAATTATATTAAATGATGTAGAATGATTAACAATAAACGTTACCATTTAGATTTTTAAAAAATCTGATATCTGGAGAATTTCTTACTAAATACATTTGCATATTAAAATTCCATGGCCAAAAAAAAAAAAAAATCTCTGTACTTTTTAAAATGTATTATCGTTTTTTTAGATGATATTAAGTTATAGAATTTTGTGCTGGAATTTACTTTGTTATATTTATAATAAGTTGATTATTTTTATATTGTTGCTATTTATTTTATTTATAATGTAATCTTTATAATGTTAGGAAAGGCATCTGAAACACCATTGATTCCGCTAACTTCAGGTAACTGGAACTCTACTATAGATTTTAACGCAGAGGTAGAAATTTATTTTCAACATTAATTTCGAATTTTCGTGATAAGTTTATGTATTTTTGTTTGTTTTTTAATAAAATGCAAAAACTGATATTAATTCATTTTATTTTATTGCAGATGCATAAAACTATTAATCTAACACATCATACCACTCAAAATATCATCAATATGTAAAACAAATGCAGCAAAATATTTCTTATTAGAGCTTTTTGAAAAAAGCACCACCCTAATTCACGGCCAGCAAAAACCTTTTATTTGTGAGTTATGCAAGAATTTCTGCCAAAACAGTCATTTTTATGTGAGGTATGCAACAAAGACTTCTTTTATAAGAGCCATTTAAGCAGACATCTGTTAAGTCATACTGGTGAGAAACCTTTTGTATGTGAGGTATGCAACAAGAATTTTTTTAATAACAGAGATTTAGCCAAACACTTCTTAATCCATACTGGTGAAAAACCTTTTGTATGTGAGATATGCAACAAGAAATTCTATCAAAGGAGCAAGTTAAGGACTCATCTGTTAACTCATTCTGGTGAGAAACCTTTTGAATGTGAGGTATGCTTCAAGAAATTCTCTCTAAAAAGCCATTTAAGCCAGCATCTGTTAATTCATAATGGTAAGAAACCTTTTGAATGTGAGGTATGCAACAAGAAATTCTCTCAAAAGGGCACTTTAAGCAGCCATCTGTTAACTCATAGTGGTGAGAAACCGTTTGTGTGCTATATATGTAACAAGAAATTCTCTCGAAAGAGAGATTCCAGCAGACATTTGTTAACTCATACTGGTGATAAACCTTTTGAATGTGAGGTTTGCAACAAGAAATTCTCTGAAAAGAGTGCTGTAAGAAAGCATCTGTTAATTCATACTGGTGTGAAACCTTTTGAATGTGAGATATGCAACAAGAAATTCTCTCAAAAGGGAGATTTAAGCAGGCATCTGCTAACTCATACTGGTGAGAAACCGTTTATGTGTGATATATGCAACAAGAAATTCTCTCGAAAGAATTATTTAACCAGGCATATCTTAAAGCACACTGGTGAAAAATCTTGAAAGCGAGATATGAAACAATAAATTCTCTCAAATGTGTGATTTAAGCAAGGATCTTCCAATTCATAATGGTGAGAAACCCTTTTTGTGTGTGAAGTGCAACTAGAAATTTTCTCAGAAGTATGCTTTAATTCATATTGAAGAGAAACATTTTGTGTGAAAGATATTTGTTAAAAGATTTTTTCAAAAGATTTGTTTAAGGAAGCATCTGTAAATGTCACACTAACAAGAAAGATTTTATGAAAGATAAAGAAAAACAAATTCCAAAAAAGCTATCTGGGCTATATTTTACTTCTAAAATTTGTTAATTGCTGTTAACTAATGGTAGCATATTCCAAAAGTTAAGAAATATTTCTTTCTTTTTATTACAGTGCACAAAAATATACCGTGAACACCAAAGCGTTGACTATTTAAACCATAAAATTAGCAGATCAAGAGCTATAACCATGAGCCCTGACAATACACAATTTTATTTTTATGATGCTTTATGTTATCTGAAAATATTACATAATCTCTATTTTTTTACCCTTATAAGCTGTAAAATTTTATATTGATTGATAGTATTTAAATAAAAAAAAAACTTTTTTAAATCTAATTTCTCACAATACATTTCTTCAATGGTAAAATTATTTTCTTATGATTATATATGCAGAAACTATTCTTTTCGAAGCTGAGAATATTAGTTTCGAAATGGGTATCTCCCTGACTTATCCGTATTTTTTTTTTAATGTGTGTTAGTGTGTTTGATACTCTGGTTGTTGTTTTAAAAGGTAGGAACAGCGTAATGACATTTGAAATGTAAGTTAAGGTTGGTAAAAGTTTTTTAAAGTTATGCTTTTCTCATCAGGTTTACATTAAATGAAAGTAACCTAATTTAATTGACATGACATTACTGATAGCTTAGGTAATCTTTTAAGTTCCTTAATTTCAAGATCGCTTAATCTGATTGTTTTCATTGATTGATTGTAAGGAAACAACAGCCTGGTGTGATTTTTAAATTCTAATAAATATTGAAATAAAAGAATGAAATATTTGCTTAGTTCAGTTATTTCAATTCAAGGCTAACGAAAAAGACAAGCAACCGCGGTACATTCCAAGTGCCATTTTTTACAGATCGCTGAAGTTACGTGATACTCGAATGCATCAATGAAAGTTTACGAAAAAGCGTTACGTTAATCTAGCGGTCTGTAAAAAATGACACTTTAGATGCACCGCGGCAACCTGTCCTTCCCGTTAGCCTTGATTCAATCTCTAGAATTTTTCATCATACTTAAAAAATGTTTATGACTTCGGTATAGCTCACGCCCATCTGACTATGACTTAACTCTTTGGAATTACACAGATTACCATGTAATGGATGTAAGACACTGAGGTTTATTGTGCCACATTTGTTATTGAAAATGAATTGTGTTAAGTCAATCAGTGTAACTTTGCACTGTAAAAAAAATCTAAGTAAAATTACGGACAAAAGCCGGCAGCAGAGATTCCGGACACTATCCGTAAAAAAATATTTAGACCGTAAATCAACAAATCACCCGTAATTTTACATTTTAGCAAATGCATAACTAGCCCGTAAAAAAAGTAGTATTGTCCGTAAAAATACAATGCCAAGTTGTCCGTGAAAAAAAGGGCATTGTCCGTAAAACTACAATGCCAGGATGGCTGTGAAAAAAAGGACATTGCCCGCAAAAATATAATGCCAGGATGCCCGTCAAAAAAGGGGCATTGCCCGCAAAACTATAATGCCAAGATGCCTGTAAAAAAAGGTGCATTTACAGGGTTGCCGGCTTTTAGCCGGGCCAAAAAAAGCCGGCTGGCTTTTTTTTGGTTTTATCCACTTAAAAAAGACGGCTAAAATTGAAAAAAGCCGGCTTTTATTTTTGAAGTGTTAATTTGTATAGAATCCATATTAAATTTTGATTGATTTATTTTTAATACATTTTTTATTATTTACTACTAAAAAAGTTTTAAATATCTATTTAATTTTTCGAATAAATAAGCCCTTTTAACCGCTAGAAGTCAACTGTGAAGGTATTATGTCTGAAAAAATGTATAAATCTTGGAAAAAAGAAAATATACTCAAAAATGTATTTTAAACTTCTATATTTCATATTTCTACTTATATTACACATTCTTAAGAATTATATTTTATTGAATTATGACAAAATGTAACACATCAAAGCATTCATGGAAACATTCCTACAGGTCAATATGTAAAGATTAAGTCATAGAATAAACAATGTTGAAAGAGAAATTAGAAAGGATTCAGTATTTGAGAAAAGTTTAATACATAATTTTATAAAATTAAAAAAAATGTTCTAATAGAATTTGCTGAATTAAAATTTTGAATAGCTCTTTGTTATTTAAAAGTGCATATATGTCCTCATGCATGAATATATTCATGCATATGCTTATTGAGAATACTGAAATAAATTGCGAAATATATTATTTAATATGCATAATTCATAATACTATTTTCAATAGTGAGAAATGGTCTTTTTTTATATGTATGATTTTAAATATTTATAGGGAATAAAACATGACATTTTAATAACTCTTAAAATTAGTTAAATAATGAAACATGTAACTAAGTAACCATTGTCCTATTTAATTTTATAAAGAAGTAAAAATGAAAAAAAACAAAGTTGGGATTAAAGGTCTATGTAAATCAGAAAAAGCACTTGGTATGGCAATTTTATAATTTAGCTGACATATTTGAAATTCTGACTATAAACCACTAGCAACTCCATCAATGTGTTATTCTAATACGAATATCTTTATTACTGAAAAGTTGGGTTATAGCCCAATTTCTTATAATGAATAATAATTAAAATTCCATTTTTTCATTTTAATAAATAAATTTATTAAACTCAAAGTAAATTAAACATCATTAAAACTAGTTAAAAGACACTTAAAAATGTGTAGTTTATAATTAAAATGCTTCACTGTATAAAGCCAATTATGGCCAAAAAAAGCCGGCTAAAACCAATAAAAGCCACCGGCCTGGCTTTTTTGCAACCCTGTGCATTTACCATAAAAATACCAAGATATCTCTGAGAAAAGGGACATTGCCGGTAAAATAATACAAATTCTGCCCATGAAAAAAAGGGGCGATTGTCCATAAAATAACAAAACACATACATTAGGATACCTCATTAAAGAAAACCCATTGTCTGTAAAATTACAAAAAGGATCATTCAGTGAAATTAATATAAATTTCCATACAGTTATTCAGTATTACCCCATTCTCTTTCGGACTCAGGCAGGGGGGGGGGGGGGGGCACAAATCATAAAATTATAGGGTTTTTTAAATAAAATCATTAATGGGGATCGCCATATATACCAACTGAAAATCCATAATAGATTTAAAAGAGGAATATAGATAATTCACAACACTAATAAACAACAAAAATTTTCACAGGAGTACTTATGTTTTCGCAATATTTGAACAAAACATTCATAACTTATGCATATTATAAAACTTGCATATTCAAAACCTAATTTTCCAAGGTTTTAAGGTACACTTAGCAGGCAGTTTGTAGTTTTTTTTTCCAAATAAAAGTTTAATTCTATTAAAGGAGAGCATTCTCATTCATTTCCTATAGTAAATTGTATTTTTATTCAATTACAAGGTTCTCACTTTTGGTGTTGTTGCATTAATAACTTATGTTAAAATACAATTTTTAGCTTTCCAAAATTTACCATCACACACTTTAATAGTGACAGTGGCAGAGCATTTAAAAACTGGTAAGATAACGAAACCCTCGTGTGTTTAGATAAAAGTCTGATATGTAAAATGATAATAGAAAACTAGTTACTTTAATATTAAATTTCAGGGGTTGATCCAGGCAAAATTTGGGCTCCACTAAAATCTATTTAATAAAATAGGCTTCTTCACAAAATAATTTTAATAAAACAGACCCTTTCACAAAATTCTTTTATGCCATTTTCATAAATACTGTTTTAAAATCTAATTTGTACACAAAAACATGTCATAATTTTCAAAAACTTAGCAAAGGAATTTTTAAAAATATATATTTTAGTTTTTAAATTCCTTGTTCAAATAACAAAGTCAACTTCCATTACAGAATGTTATTTTCACAAAATGAGCCCCAAGAATAAAAACCTGCATCGACTACTGAATTGATCAGAAAAATTATGATTAGTAATATCAGTTTAGTAGCTGTACTGCTATTGCTCCCTCTCCTCCCTTCCAAGCCCCTTAATAGAGAGCAGCTTTTTTATGATACACAAATGCTAATTTATTATTTCGTTTTTTATGTATCACATTACTAAATTCTACATGAAACAAAAGTAGTCCATTTTTGATTTAACAATGATTCATAATCCTACACGCATGGATGCAAGAAACTCATCTAAGTCAAGACTGAAATCTTATTGGTCTCTTACAATAAAAGAAAGTGATTAAATGTTCTTGATGGTAGAACCACTATTATTTAAGTGTATAAGGTAGAATTTTGAGTCAGTCAAAAATCTCTTCAACACTGAAATCAAATCTGAGATTGAAGGTCTTGCACCCATGTCCCACGGTTCTTGATCTTGTGTATACAGATAATACATGCTATATTGTTTACGAGATTTTAGTGAAAATTGATTAAACTTGGGAATGTTTGAAGATGAAATTATTACAATGGTTCTGTTTTATAAATTATCATTCAATAAATAAAAAGAAAACATGAATTTTTACAAATTTATTTAATATACTTCAACACAGTATTCTTAGAAGTAACAAATTTAAATAACAAATTAAGAAACAACAAATAAAAAATTAATTTTTTCACACAGATTTGTAGTAACACAATTTATCGCCAAGGTTCTGCACTTTCACATTGATTTTGGATGTTGTAAATCGTTTTTTTTATTGTGTGCCCTTTTCCAGATTAATAGCCAAGCATGTCCTATTTAAAAAAAAAAGGTAAGAATAAATATTACATAAAAGTATACAGAATAAACAGAAAATGAGTATAGTAAAAATCTCAATTATTCCAGATGAACAGCAAATACAACAGTTATGTTTAATAGATAATTGTTATGAGCATCCTATTAAAACAAGTAACAAAAAAGTAAGGAATTAGAATTCATTCCAGTTTAACCCAAAATTAATTTCAATTATTGTAAAATAATTCATTTTTTGTAATGTTACAATTAGTAATTTATTTTACTGAACCTTTTGTACATGAATAAAACTTGCACTTGACCTTTTATTTCTATGAAAATATTTTTAAATGAGTAAATTAAATTTGAAGCAATTTTAAAATGACAAAATTCTTTAAGCTCTGATATAAAACTTTGGGCCCCAAAATAAAAAGGCCTGAACATCTCTGATAGACATTAATGTTCTTTATATCAAAGTAAAATGCCTTTATAGCACCTTGAACCGTTTATATATAGCACTTATAGCCATTTGAACCAATTATAGTTGGTTTTAATCACTTTTGAATTGTTTTATGTCTGTTTTGCAGCCAATGTGTATATTGCATTTCTTAGATCTCTTCTTCATTGCTAACTGTAATTGAGAGTGCATGTTTTTTCATATGTTTTTATGTTCTTCTATCTTTACAAGAAAATATTGAATTCAAAGAAAATGTGGTATTCTGACTTTCGGTGGATTTGGACATATTGGAAGGCAAGGAATGAGATTTAAAAGTTTTTAGAAAATGTCTATCAGTCAACTCTAAGTTTTTAATTTAAAAAAAAAATGTGGCTGCTTTGTTTCAAGAACTAATGCATGGCATTTCACAAAACTTTACATTCAGTTAGAGCATTGAAATAAACTGAAGCTGGTTAGTTTTTGGGGTATATCTCTTAACAGGTGACGCTGATATGATGCATTATTCACAATTTCCATAACATCTCTAACTCAAGAACTAATGCACAGGTTATTATAAAACTTCAAATTCTGTTAGTTCCTGATTTAAAAAGTGCTTCAAATTCATATATAGGGAACAATTTTTTACTACCATTTGAAAAATATATAGACATCAACTTCTTTTGTATCATGCAATAAATCAACAGTTATATTGAGAATTTTGGAAAATAATAAAATATTTTTTCCTTTCAAATAGAGCATTTTCCAATGTTCCCTTACTAATTTTTTGCTTAATGCCATAAATAAATATTTTTGTTTATCGAAAAACTTTTTTTTTCGCAAGTGATGGAAATATTTTACATATACACACATATTGCCATAATTAACACTACAACAGTACAAAGAATAGATTTATATAATACATTCCATCTTGCAGGCTTTTTAATAATATTGTTGCAGACACTTGAAGATAGTTCTGTCCCTGCACTCTCAACTAAATTTGTATGTTTTACAAGATCTCTTAACTAGATTCACACTCTTTTCAAGATTGACTAAATTGGCACTTTTTCTGAGATATCTTGAATAAATTGGTGCTCTTTCCGAGATATCTCGACTAAATTTGCTCTTTTTCTCAAGATTTCGACTAAATTCGCATTTCCCCCCCCCCCCCCAGGATCAGGACTAAATTCACACTTTTTTCTCCAGGATCTGGACTCAATTTGCACGTTTTCCTGAAATCTCGACGAAATTTGCACTTTTTCTCGAGATCTCAACTAATTTTGCATGTTTTCTGGAGATCTCAACTAATTCGCATGTTTTCCCAAGATCACGACTAAAGTTGCATTTTTTATTGAGATCGACTAAATAATGCATTTTTTCTTCATCTCAACTAAATAATGCATTTTCTCGAGACCGCGGCTAAATTTGCACTCCCTCCCAGGATCTTAACTAAATTTGCACCCCGCCTCCTGAAATCTTGACTAAATTCTCACTTTTTCCGAAGATGTCAACTAAAGTCACACTTTTTCTGATTATTTAATGATATTCATATCACACCCTCCCTCTCTGCAGAATCATAATTCCCATTTTTCTATCATGATTCTATGTTGAAATCTGCATTTTGTAAGTATGATGAAATTAGCATTTTTTACCAAGATTCTTTGATGAAACTTCATTTTTTTATTGCCATTGTTCTATTTAAGAGATTTGCAATTTCTTTCTGTGATATTTTGGCAGAATGTGCATTTTTACCATGACCCTTTGACAAAATTTATTTCTTCTGCAACTAACTGACTTTTTTATACGTACTCATTAGTTAAAATTCACGATAGTTTATCGTGACTGATTGCCAAAATTCTCAATAGTTTTGCACAACTGATTGGCTCACTTTGCAGAAAAAAATATGTCGAAGAATTTACAGGGGGAAATACAGTACAGAATTTTAATATGTAGGTCTTTCTTTTTCTGTATGTAAATCACACAATTCTGCACACGATTTCAAACCCCACCCCTCAAAGACAACCCATCTCCCAAGAAACTTTTAAAATGGCACCATAAGCAGCCAATTTATTTATTTTATGTGCTTGGCGGCTCTTTTAAACCCTTTTAATGGACACAATGGTTTTTTTAAACCTTTCCATGGCAGCCTGTGGAAATTCAATTGATCTTTGAAAATTATAGCAAATATTTTTGGTATACAAAGAACAAGCATACCCTCCCCCATTTTTTAATAGCCCTTTTTGAAAAAATGTACTTTTGCTTTAAATTAGTGGTTCCTCTTCGAAAAATTCCACCTGGTGCCCCCCCCCTTTTTTTTCTTTCTAGAATTTAGAGTATTTCAGGTATGACAAAAAATCATCTTTGCTAGTAAAATGGTATTATCGTAGTGAGCATTAAAAATCATTCAAAATACAATTTAACTGCAATAGTTAGCAGATCTGTAGGGGTATTTGTAATTGATTTTAATTTTTGAGAAATTAAAAACAATACATGCCTTTCTAAAAAATATTATACGGTAGAGTATCTAATTTGCCGGCATGTAATTCACAGTCAATTTTTTAAAGTTAACAAAAACGTATTTAGATTAATAATATTGTACACTGTGTCACCCTCTTAGCGGTGAGTATTGATTTTTTTTTTGTGGGGGGGGGGAGAGGCTGGAAATAAAACTTTACATGAACAAATTGACGCTGTGATGATTTGGCGCTGCGACGAATTGGCACTACAATGATTTCAATGCAACACCTAATATTTCGAATTATAGCTAACTGAATGAAAATTCCTTAAAATTAATAATTATTTGTAACAATATTAAAATTTTATATCATCATTAGAAACATTTTTCTGAATAATTTTTTATTTTAACATATTAGGAAGTTTGTAAAAATTTGTTTGCAACATTACAGATCTACATACGAGAAAAAAAACATTGAATATATGAACATTATGAATTAAATATAAATGAAAAAAAAGCAGGTTTTCATTATTGTCACATTCACAAAAATATACATCTTTTGAAAATGCATTAAAAGATAGAAAATTTCATTAAATTAACCAGCTAAGTTGGTTTTATATATGACAATTTATTTTGTTGCCTAATTAAGTGTTATATGACCAAATTAGTCAAAATTTAGTTCTATGGTAGTAATACTGCTATTAGTACTTTTTTTTTTTTGCCATTATACCTACGGCAGCCCACTGACCACCTTAGGGACTGAATTAAACGAGGAAAAAAAAATCAGCCTAATGTGTGTATTGTCTTTGAATACATGAAGGAGAGACTGGAGCATATGTGAATAATTCACATAAACATAGCTTTTTTTATTACTGGTTAATTTCTGAAAACAAAAAATACTGAATACAGTAAATAGAACCCTTTTTTTAAACAAGGTAATTTTTTATAAAATCATCTTTATAGTTAGCTCTCCTTTTTTTTTTAATAACTTTATAAATTCAATGAATTGCTCACAAGTGCCCCAACAGCAGGGTAGTTGCGAACACAAGGTAAAATATTTGATATGCTTTACATTCTGTTTTTTATTTGTTTTCATTAGGGATGCACCGAATATTCGGTATCTATTCGGTATTCGGCCTATTCAGCCATGTTACCGAATATTCAGTTAGGCCGAATACTAAACTATTCGGTATGGCCGAATATCAAAGTATTCGGTCGAATCCAATACTTAATAAAACCTTTAAAAACTTTTCACTATTTCTACTTTTAACTGTCAATTTTTTAATTTATATTTAAAATAATTCGAAACAAAATCATTTTTAAATAAAATAGAATGTTTTTACATTATTTATTTGCTGTTTGTAAAGTACAACTTAAGAAAATTAACCATGAGAAGAATTAAAATGGTGATTTATTAGGATTCTCCTTAGGTATAAATTACGTACTCATACAAGTTTCTAAATTTTGTTTAGTAAATAATCTGTTTCTTGCTTTTCTTCAAATAAAAGTCCTTTAAAAGAAAAAAAAAAACTTTTGAGATTAGTAATAGCTATCAAGGCAGACAAATTTTGTTCATGAAACCATAATCATAATCAACTTATTGAGTCATAAGTACATTGTATTTCATCTCACTCTAGGTCCAAACTTGTGTGTTCATTTATTACATTAACAATAAACAACATATTTTCAACTCACATGCTTTGATTTCTGTAAAATATGATATGATGGGAAGGGTGGAAAATACCACCATTCATAAGAAAAGAACTATGAGCCAAACATACCTCTATTCAGAATTAAGTTGAAAGTATTTGTACTTTATATTGAAAAAAATCTGCCTTGAATTATTTTAAAAGGACAATTATCAGAGTGTAAAATTTTTCTTCAGCCATTTTTTCATTATTTGATTTTAAAATGTTTGTTTTGATTCGTAGAAAATTTTATTAATTAAAGTTTCATAACTGCGCTTCTTAAATAACTCAAGCCAGATTTTTTTCAATACTAAATGCTCTTATAAAAAGCTCTTGTTTATCAAAATGTAAGTTTCTTTTTTTAAATATTATGTAAAACTGTTTTAAAAAGTAACATTTTAATATTTTGAAATTAAAAAAGTATTTGGAAAGCCGAATATTCGGTATTCGGTCAAAATCACTATTCGGTGCATCCCTAGTTTTCATGATCATGAGTTATACTAAGTGTTAAATTTACTATAAACAAAAAAAGTGCCCTTTTCAGAGCAGTAGCACCCTGCCCTTTTTTAAACCTGGGGGAAACTCTGTATATGACATATTTAAAAATATAAAAACTAAACCTTATTTTTACTTAAGGGCTATCCATAAAAGATGTTCAATTTTTTTTACCTTGTCTCCCCCCATTTGTCACACTTGTCATACCCCCCCCCCCTCTACCAATTGTCATATGCCATGCTATATTACTTAAACATACTTTCAGTTCAAATACAAAGCACTATGTTATAGATCTTATTTCAAATTTTATTTTAAAACTTTAACTATGTGTTTTAATGCCATTTGTAAGCACAAATGATTCATGTACTTATTTTATACGAAACAAGATTAAGGCTTACATCAAGAAGCATAATTAATGAACAATAGTAATACACAAGGGTGGGAAAATTTTCAAAAATCTTACCAGCCAAGTATTTGTTTCATCCGCCAGCAGGATGCAAAACACACGCAATTGAAAATAGTTATGACAAAATTGCATGCAATTGCAGACAAACTTACGGTTACTACAACGCATTTTCATAATTCTTTTTTTCTATAATATTAAGAAATATATACAACAGAGCAGGGGTGCAAAAATCTAGGCGCCAGAGGGTAGTCTCTCACCACTAAAATTTTAAAGTTTTTTTCGCTCAAAATTTAATAGCATTCTAGCGGGAATTTGACACGAAATATTAGACGAAGAAAAACGAAATAAATTTTGTGGTGAGAAACTGCCTGCTGGCGCCTAGATTTTTGCAACCCTGCAACAGAGGTAAACTTAGTATAAGATAGAACTGAGTACCATTTAGTAATTAAAACTTAGTTTAGTTATTTACACTGTAATAATTTGGAAAGTTAAAATATCTAGATTGAGAAAGAGTCTCTGATAATGTCTCTATTATCTGCAGTTTTACAAAAACAAAAAACGAACTCGCCTTGCCAGAAAATGCTTTGCCACTGGCGAGCAAAATGATTCATTTCCCCACCCTTGGTAATACAATATTCATATGTAAGAGCAAGAGTTATAAAATAAACAGTAGCAAAATAAATAATTTATAAATGAAAATTATTTTGAAATAAATTTTACTGATATTCAAATCGTTGTTTCATATATAATTATCTTTTATCATTCAATGAGATAACAAAAAAAGAAGATTAAAAAATTTTATTTAGCTTTTAATACAAACAAACTTGTCAATAGAAGATGTAAAAATGAAAAATTTAGGAGTCAAGAAAAATCCAACAAAAAATTTTTAATTAAGTAAACTAGTTAATATAGCTTTTCCCCACACTTATTTCACAATGATAACTCTTTTTGAACAATAATATTCACTTTATATAATTTACAATTAAATAAGATAAATGTTACAATTTGAAAATAGCATTAACATCCTAAGAAAAAAAAAAAAAGTCAGTACTACAGTTAATATGTAAAAGTATATACAAATGACTACTCGTGTATAATGCTCCTCCCCTCCAAGAAAAAATAAATAAATAAAAAAGGGATGCATTTTACAACAAAAACATGTAAACAACAACTATTTTCTAAATGCTTAAAAAAAAGAGCCAAATAAAATCCACAAAAAAATTTATAATTTAGTAAGCCAGTTAACATAGCATCCCCCTCCCTTCTCCATTTCACAATGATACCCTTTTTCTGAACAATAATAATCATGTCTTTTAATTTACAAAAACATCCCACGTAATTTGCACAAAAAAATTATACCCCTCCCCCTCCCCAAAAAGGAGAAAAACTTTCCTGGAATAAAAGAAAGCATTAAAAAATTGTACAAGAACTCATTATTATTACATTAATTTTACTAAAATAGTATATAATAAATAAACCTGTTTTTGCATTCTTGCTTCCCTCTTTCACAAAATATTTTTTCAACACATTGAAGACATGGCTTTGGCATCTTTATCAGATGATGTCATTAGGATTTGTGACTGAAAAATACAAAATTTATAATGACAACCAAGAAAAACTTTAAATCTGTCATGAAAAGCCTCCATGCATCACTATTCCCAAATAGTGTTACCCCCCCCCCCAATAAAATAAAGCTAACTACATAAAACAATCAGGAATTGATCCAGTAATTTTTTTTTTGTTTATTCATAAGGCAAAATATTTCTAGAAACAACTGTAGGTCCACTGTGCCCCATGTTAAATTTCAATACATGATCATAAAATTGTTATTTAAAGTTTTCTTTTAAGCATATTAAATTTAATATTAACCCTTTGCTGTGCAGTGGTTTCATAGATATACCACTTAATTTTAATTCCCAAATGCCATATTGGCACCGGAAAAAATTATGGTTTATTGATTGTGTGAAATATAGCGTTTTTTTATTTACAAATAAAGTTGTTTTCAAATTCCGGTGTCAGTCATTTATTTCAACACTTAAGAAATTAATTTGTCCTGCCCTGCAAAAGGTTAAATCAAAACAAGTATCTTACCTTTACAAGAAAAAAATTCTTATTTATCTATAGCCTTTAATTAAAAATAAAAGAAAAGTATGATGATAAATTTTACTTTTAGGCAGACTTGTATAAAACGAAAAACTTTCTGCACACGTAATATTGAATCAAAAACTATCTGCAAATTAATGTTGGGTGTAATTCGATGCAGTTTATGAACATAATTCATGTTTTTTACGTGATTCATAGATGTAATTTGCGTTTTTGAGCGATTCATGGGTGTAATTCGCATTTTTTTAACGCGATTCCTGAGCATAATTCATGTTTTTCATGCGATTCATGAACATAATTTGCATTTGTTATGCTATTTAAGGGTGTAATTCACTATTTTTATGAGATTCATGGACGTAATTTGCATTTTTTGAGTGACGAAATTTATGTTTTTTGATCGATTTATGGATGTAATTCGTGTTTTTTATGCAATTTATGAACGTAATTCGTGTTTTTTTTTTACATGATTCATGGACCTAATTCGCATTTTTTACATAATTCATGGATGTCGAATTCGTGTTTTTTTGAGCGAATCATGGGTGTGATTTGGGTTTTTTGAATGATTCATGGATGTAATTCGTGTTTTTTATGTGATTCATGCAAGAAATTTGCATCTTTTACTCAGCTTTCGGGCGACATTCAGGTTTTTTGCACGGTATTTTGCCAAAATGTTGGTTCCTTTTACATGATACTTGGCTGAAATGCATGTTTTTTACGCGATTCTTTGTCAAAATGCATATTTTTATGCAATTCTTTATTAAAATTCGTGATTTTTTCAATGTGTTTTGATGACATTCGCGTTAGCAATAAATAAGTCTTTCTTAAAATTTTCTACAAACTCCATAAAATTTTCTGTGCAGTCTCTATTATACAACTCTGCTTTTAGAAGCTCAAAACAAACAATCAGGATAAAATGGATCACTATGAGCTAACAATGTATTTCGAAGGCTATAAGTAATCAATTCAGAGCTCAAATCAATTAAATTTCTAAAATCAAAATCTATTGTTTGGCAGCTAATTTCAGCAGGCTGAGATACAATACAAAAACTATATGCTCTAATATAGGGGTGCACAACCCTTCGAAGAGAAGGGCCACTTTCAAATATATCTGGGTGGTCGAGGGCCACATCAATAAAAAGGAGAGAATTCGAGTTAGAGGAGGTGATCTGTAGCCTACAATCTGATAAAAAAAAATATGTGGTTTCAGAGGAGAGTATGTGTGTGATTGGGGGGCAGTGTTCTCGCTGTCGCTCGCCAATGCGCCAAGTTGCGACTAAATTCTTCATTTGGCGAGTAAACAAGCAATTAGATTCGCCAAATTGCTAGTGCTCAATTTTTGCTTTTCTGTTTTTCTTTTCCGTTTTTCATACATATGCATATATATATTTAATGTATACTTATTTTTTATATTTGTAGCGGATAGTTGAAATTAGATTAATAACAATCGCTATCACAGTTGTAGAAACTTAGGTTATTTTAGAACATATTGAAAAAAAAGATGTTACATTAAAGGATTAAAGATATTTTTTGTGCTACAAGGCGAATCTATTTTGCTAATACATTTTTCATTTGGCGAATGTTTTTTTATTTTTAATTCACCAAATTACTAACGTTGATCAAATGTCAGCGAGAACACTGGGGGGGGGGGGTTACCCACTTAAGTTCACTTACCCAGTCAAAATACCCAATTCAGTTGTTAAGAATACATCAGCATTTTTACATTTTTATATATAACAGATATAGCAAGGATTATTTTCTAGATTTAAAGATATTCCTTGACATAATTCAGGAGACTATGTTTTGTTTTATTAAAAGTGCTAAAAAAAGAGCATAAATGGCTGGTGCCAAAAAATGTGAATTTTATGAACGAAGGAGAGAGAAGCCGATTACAAGATTTTTTTTATCTACGTTATTTTAAATTTTTCCGCGACTGATCGATAAAATTTGCGATTTTTACCTTGCCGATCGACAAAATTCGAGATTTTTACAAAGCGATCGATAAAATTCGTGATTTTTACAAAGTTGGTCAATGAGATTTGCTATTTTCCTTCGTATGATCGGCGAAATTCATGATTTTTCTGCGCATGATCGACGAGATTTGTAATTTTTTCGCACCTGATCGACAAAATTTCCAATTTCAATGCGCCTAATCGAAGAAATTCACGTTTTTCTGAAGACGATCTACGAAATTCTCGTTTTTACGAAGCCGATCAATAAAATTCGCGATTTTTACAAAGTCGATTGATAAAATTCGCTATTTTCTTTCGCACAATCGACAAAATTCACAATATTTCAGCGCTTGATAGACGAAATTCACAATTTTTACAAAGCCAATCAACGAAATTCACGATTTTCCACGCCTGATCTACGAAATTTGCATACGAAAAGGCAATAGTCAAAATTCACGATGTTCATGAAGCCGATCGACAAAATTCACAATTTTTACAAAGTCAATAGACGCAGTTCGCGATTTTTTAAAAGTTGATAGACGAAATTTGCGATTTTTGCAAAGCTGATAGACGAAATTCACAATTTTCTTTTGCATGATCGACGAAATTGGCGATTCATCCGAACTTGATTGACGATATACGCGATTTTGATGCGACTGAATAACAAAATTCGCAATTTTTCTGCATCTAATCGACGAAATTCGCGATTTTCCAATTCAGATCGGCAAAATTTGCGATTTTTTCGAAGCTAATCGACAAAATTTGGGATTTTTACGAAGGCGATCAATCAAATTTGCGATTTTTACAAAGCGTATTGGCAAAATTTGTGATCTTTGCAAAGCCAATCGACAAAAATCGCGAAATTACTCCGCATGATCAATGAAATTCTCGATTTTATTCGAGTCTGATCGACGTAGTAGCAATTTTTCCGCGTGTGACCAACAAAAATTGAAATATTCCCATCTTCGACCAAAGAAATTTGCTATTTTTTGAAATGCAATCAATAAAACTCGCAATTGTTCGATCTTTGAACGACGAAATGTGTACTTTTTTTGCTGTAAATTGACAAAATACACATTTTTCTTCGACCGAGTATGAATTTTTGTGATTTTTGTATTAACATTGACAAAATCTGCATTTTTTTATGCGGCCAGATAAAACTCGCGATTTTTTTCTCTTGATAAACTGACAAAAACACGATTTTTCCACCTGATCAACAAAATTTGCAATATTTCCATGCGTCATCACTTAATTCGAGATTTTCGATTTTCCCGTGTCTTATCAACGAAACTTGTTTTTTTTTTTTGTCTCTGATCGACAAAGTTTAAACCGACCAATAAACCGAGAAAATATGCTATTTTTCCATCCGATGATAATTTGCAAGGAACCACAACATTTATGATTTTTTTTCTTGCTTGATCAACAAAATGTGTGAGTTTTCGCATCCATCAGACAAAGTCCGTGATTTTTCCATGTCTGGTTGAAAAAACTCACAATTTTTTCGTGCCCAATCGGGAAAATTTGCTCCTTTTTTTATCGAGTCTCATGAGCAAAATTCGCGATTTTTTCCCTATCTGATGAGCAAAACTGACGATTTTTCTGATCTTCATCGATAAAATTTAACTATTTTCGCATTTGACCAATGGAATTCGTGATTTTTCCGTGCCGATAAATGAAATTTGTGGTTCTTAAATGACGAAATTTTATATTTTCCCGCAGTAAATTGACAAAATTTAGGAATTTTTTTGTGTGACATATATACAAAAATTGCAATTGTTTCCAGTTGTAAATTGATGAAATTCACCACATATTAAGCGATCACGGGCCACAGGTTGTGCATCCCTACTCTAATACAAATAACTACAACATATTTAAAAATACAAAAAGAAGATAATATTTAAACCTAATTCTTACTTAATTCATGTATTTAGGCATGTAATTTTTAAAAGCCTTAAAAAGCAAAAATTGTCCAAAATATGAAAGAAAAAACAGCAACAAATACAGTACACTCTCTCAAATCCGCACATATTTTATGGATGTAAACAATGAAACTTTCAGTTTCGATATTGGGACAAAATTTGATTTTTCTTTAGTTTTGTATCAATTCCATATATTTTTGCATTAGTAATTTTCTTAATAATACTCTATTCATGTTTTTTTCATGAAGGAAGAAAATTCTTTTTGGAAAAAAATCAAGATATTTCAAATATTATCGGTAATCACAATCTTTTTACCAAATATATTTATGCATTAAATCAAAATTTTTTGGTTATTAAGCCTGGCTAAACTTGAAAAAAATATCTTTATTTTATGATTTTGATGTGAATTAGTAATGTACTTTTATAAAGCAAGTTTTGTTGAATAATTTTGAAAAAGTACATTTAATCTGTTTAATGTATATTTAATCATACACTATTGATTATTAACTTGACTTTTGCTATTAGCACATTAATCATTAAAAAAATTATCTGAATTTTTATTATTTTAGTTTATTACTTATTTTAATATTTAATTATATTTGTAAGCTTTCATTGTAGTTCCGATTGCACTATTAATTGCACTCAAATTACTGTTTAAAAAATGAAAACAAAAAAAATTACCAGAAATCTGCAAAATTCTAAAATCTGCACAACCTCTGGTCCCAAGCTGTACGGATTTGAGGGAGCCTACTGTATTACAATTACGATTTATACTATGTATAAAATCTCACATTTGACAAACGCTTGCAACTGAGCTGCACAGATCAGTGTTTTACAATAAAATCTGTGAAAGAAATATATATATATATATATTATTCTAGAATATAGTCAACTCTGTGAAATCCTCACACTGAGAGACTGAGTGGTTTGCATATTATACATTGTGGAAGATTATAGATCATCCCTTTGTTTACATTTTACTGTTAAAAGTCTGACTATAAATTAGGAATTTACATAAAAATTATAAAACACAACACTAGTATGTTATATATAATAACTAAGACTAAAGAAAATTTAAATTACATATAATACACATTTTATTGATTATTCATTATTTTAAACATTGACACAACAGAATTGTAGTTTAAGTTTTGGTTTATTGTAGATAATTTTATTACTCTTGTGTCTTGCTCCAAGATAAAATTTTGTTACTCAAAGAAATTTAGATATTTATCTTTAAATATTCATTCACTGAAAAATTGATTACTGAAAAAAAAATATATAAAATAATAACAACCTTAAGTGTTTAATTATTAATGACTATTTTCATTGTTTACCTTCCAACATGTAGTGCAGATAATAGAGTATTGCAGATTCTACATCGGCATATTTCAGAGTTGACTGTATAACATTTTAACATTGCTCTGTATCCACAGTATATTGCTTCATTGTTATATTCATGTACATTTAAACATAAAATTTGAATTTAATGTTTATATGGGATAGTCAATAATAATTTATATATTAAATATTTAATCCTCCCATCTACCAAAAATGGAGAGAAAAAAAAAAGCTGTGTTTTTAAGTTGTTGAATATTGATATAATTCAACAAAATTCTCACATAATTCTTTAAACACAGACATCAGAGACTAATTTAAATATTCTTTTATATTGTTAATTTATTAAAGTTAACAAAAATAAACAAACTGCTGCTAGGATATAAAAATGTTTTGTACAAATAAAGTTGAAGGGGTGTGTGTGGGGGGATGCAATGGCAAAGGATAACATAATTTAACTATTTATTAAAATATTAAAAAATCAGCCAAGCTTTGCTTTTTGTTGAATTTATTAAAACATTTAATTTATAAATACTTCTGGCCTAGTAATATAATAAGCTAGACAAACATTTGAGACTCATGATCAAGATTAAGAATTTTGCTGATTTTCAATTAGTGGCAATGTATTTGTTTTATAGCTTTAAAAAGGTAAAATTTAATCTGTCAACAAATGTACATAAAACAAACTTATTAATTATGATTTGAGTTGCATAGATGTTTATGATTCAATATAATTTGGTAGAGAACTATTAAGTAATTAGTACTTGTTGTACTTGCATATTAATGCCGCTACAGATTTGCCGGTTTTTAAGTAGCGCCAATCTACATCTAAAATTTTTCGACAAATCATAAAATAAAACACTATTTAAAATCAAAACCCTTTCAAAATTCAAAACACTTCATTTAAATTCAAAGTAGTCAATCGGATTTCGGTGAAAAATGAGTAGACATAGAGGAATTAACTAAAATATATGATAAATTTATGAACATCATCCATAAAAAAAGGCAATACAGAAGAAATAATTAAATAACAATAATATATTAATAATGAACTTACGGAATTTTTTATAAAACGAAATAACGTCCATCACATCAGATAGAAATAACCGCTATACATGAAGATACCGATTGCCGCCATAATATTTAAGAACATTTTAAGACGAACAGAGTTTACGCATGCGCACAATTCGAATACGTATATCGATGATTAATGAAATGTGGTTCTATGCCACGGCTTATCGTAAAAGCGAAGATTGAAAGCACTAGCCGCCTATGACGACCACTTTGGTCTCCATTAAAAGTATTCTACGCATTCCATCATGTTATTTTTACTCTTAATTTAATTTACTTCTTCAATCATTATCCAAATCGGAAGATTCCGACCAGAGAAATTAAGAACTGTTTGCAATGATGGTAGCATTTCATACTTCATTATTTCAAAATTTAATAATGAAAAAGCATGCTTTTTTACATTAATTTCGTTTCTGAGTTCATAAATATGACAATAAAAAAGTGAATTCAAACTGTAAATAACGCCGCAATTTTACCTAGTATGATGTTTTTAAGACATACAAAACTATCACGTCATTATCTACAATGATGTCCAGGGGGCCCGCCCAGAGAGGGGTTTGGTGACGCAAGATGCGTTATACAATTTTCTTTTGGGGGGGAATTTGAGAAAAAGTATAATGGGGGGGGGGGGATTTTTAAATTCTTAGTACTTCCTTTTTTCTTACTGTTAAAAAAGTCTTAATTTTTTTAATATCACTTTTAAATTTTTTAAACATTGGATTTTCAGAAATGTTCCTGTGTTTTCTTTCTTTAAATTCTAGATAAAGGCAATAAGAACTCATTACGCTATGCTCAACTCGCTATCTTTTGAGTGAGCAGTAGATTATTAGTAGAATATATTTTACAATTGATATTTAGTTTAGGGGGGGGGTGTCAATGTTAAAGTATGAAGATTTTTTTTGGGGTGGGGGGAGGGATTTGCGTCATTGGGTTTGGGAGGCGATGGTCGGGGAGTGTCAATGTTAAAGTATGAAGATTTTTTTTTTTTTGGGGGGGGAGGGATTTGCGTCATTGGGTTTTGGGGAAAGGGTTTGGTTTGGTTTATTTTTGTCGGCCGATTATCTACACTAGGGATATAGGCCCAGGGGGAGGTGCCCTTCGTGGGGGTCTTTCTAAGGGAACCTAACCCGTATTTACGCAAAGTTCGAAGAAAACCACGAAAACTCCGAACGATTAGGCCGACAGCCGCGATTGGGTTCGAACCCAGCACCTGCCATCTACCAGTTAAGAGGTACGAACCTCTCCACCACTGGTGGGGCTTGGGGGAAAGGGATGGTCACCACTGATGATGTCATAAGAATATAGCGTTATCTCATAAACTAATGCATGGATTTTCAGCTAACTTCAGATGCAGTTAGGAATTCACGTAAAGTTGGGAATGATTAGATTTTTGGTGTAAGTCACATAATCAGTCACTGTTATACTGCACTTTTCAGGAGAGTATTTACATATATAAGATAGAAGAAAATTTTTGGAGTGCCACAACCGACTAATTTTTCTATAAATTTACCAAAACAATAGCATATTAAAACAAGACGATAATTTTATGCGATAATTTAAACCAGACAATAATTTAATTAAATAATAATAATATTTTCAACAAACAAAATAAAACGTTCTGTTATAACGTCATCGAAAGACTTATTCGAAGGTATTTGTCCGTAAAAAAAATGGCTAGGCAGCAGATTTTCACACCCTGCATAAAAAAACGGGCTTTGCCCGTAAAAACATATTAGTACTCCGAATTTATGTTTCCGCAACGTAAATTTACGGAAGTGTACCGTTAAGCTTCAAAAACGGACAACTACCGTAAAATATTACGGTAAATGCCCGTTAATTTACATTTATTTTTTACAGTGTGCGCCAAATCAGGGTAATTCTGCTCCACTTTTACGAAATCTTGATCCATTCTGCCGTGGTGGGACCTTCACGAATTATGTCCAGTGAGCTGCCAAACACACACTAGGGTGCATCTGTCTATATTTTTGTGACCAAATTCTTTGCCGTTAACTCAAGTGACGGAGCAGATTCAATCTTTTTTTTCTCTGTTGGTCCTAAGTTACCTTGATTGACTGTAGCATGTGTAGTTTGTTCAGAAAGATGCTCAGAATAATTTCGCGTTATAATGTGGTGTATGCGGAAGACAATTTGTGGTTTTACTTTGTATTATTCGAAGAAGTTACTGATTGAAACTATTACAAATTTCTGAGGTCTCCTGAAACATGCTTTCTTGTAGAACAGGGAGTGCAAAGTATTTGTTTATATTTCGTATAGTGTCGATTGTAAGCCATCTTTTTTTCAAAAGCCAAAAAAAAAAGTTTAGATTTGAATAGGAACATTTAATCGAGATTTAGAAAAATTAATTAAAAAAACCTATTTTTAACTTTAATGTTGAAGGAAAGAAGGTTAATACAGGGATAAAAATCTTCGTCTTTTCACTCAATGCCTGTAAAATAAGGAATCATTTGAATTATCTCCTTAAAAATCTTCTATTCTTTAGCCCACAGAATTTAAAATATTTCTTTTTAATTCGTTAAATATTATTTTAACAATAATAAATCTGTCAACTAAATATTTGGCTTTAAATTTCTCCCAACTTCTATGTCCCGTATAATAATAAACACACTTTGTTTAATCATTATTTTTCTTTATTTTTAAATTCATTTGTTTTCTGACTTATTCAATACAAAAATAGTAATGTGAAATAAATAAGCATATATTTGTAACAATGTATATGTATGTATTTAATAGCTGAATAAATATCTTATCAAAAATAATGTCCTGTTGCATAAATTGCTGCTTGACTATTGGCTCCTTTTGCTCTTCCCTCATATCATCTTCTACCATGAAATTTCATAAAATTAAAAATTTTTTCCTGCTCTATTTGTGATTTTTTTTGTAACGATATTTAATCAGTAATTTATGATCCCTCCCGAACCTTCTCCCAAATGTCCTCCCCCCCTCTCTCAGTAAACATGGTTTTAAATCTTTTTTTTACTTTATTTGTAACTTTCTTGTTATAATAGTAAAAGGATCATTTAAAATAGCTATTCCCCCATCCAAAAAAAAATAAAATCTGTTACTCCCACATACAAAGTTAAAAATTATTTTTAAAAGACTTTTATGCCTTGTATCAACAATAAATAAATAATGATCCCTTTAAAGTTTTATTCTCTATCCCTAGGAAAGTGGCCTAATTTCCAGACATGAGGGAGAGGGGGAGGCAAAAAGTTTTTAATCTTGTGTTATTTGACTACTCTCACCCTTGATAATATATTTTGTAAAGAGAGGTGAGGACTTTTTTTTTAATCTAAAGTACACAGGTTTAATATAAGAGAAACTTACAAAATCTGATTAACTCAAAAATATTATACTTACAAATATGATTGAAAATAACCACAAAATATCCAAGCTTGTACACCAGGTGATGTGAAAGTACTAGTTCGAGTTTGTACACCAGATGATGTGGCAGCACTAGTTCAGTATCTGTAAATAATTCATTCGAGTCTCCTTCGAAATGGAGGTAAAGTAAGAAAAGAGTTTCTGCGTCTTAGAATATGCAAAATGTCCGTCTGTCATACCACTGCAACATCCTTTCAGAAGGCAGTGTAAAAATAACCGCCTTTCATCAAGCGGATTGAACTGAACTGCCCATCGCCTGGACGTGTGGTACACATAAAACTTGGATTTTATTTTCATATAGCAATCCTGTTTGTAAGTGTAAACTTGTGAACAATTTAGGTTTTGAATGTGAATGATTCTTTTATAGCGACCCTCTGATTCAGATATAAGAATGGCAAAACTTCAAAAAAGTTCAAAATTATTGATTTTTTCCCACATCTTCTTAGAAATTATCTTCTGTCTGTTTATTAAAAAAAGGGCAAAGCCAAAATTCGAATCTTGATGGGGATTTTGATACGTCACCTTACTACATAATAAGAAATAGAGCCGAATTAAAAAAAGTAATATTAAACAGCGCCGTGCAAAATAGAAGGGCGAAGAGGGCGGAAATTTAGGGGGCGCCAAATTTATATTACCAACAGCATTTTTTGCCTGTCACAAGAAAAAAATGGCGGAGGAGGCGCCAAATTCTGACTTTGCCCCGGGCGCAAATTTCTCTTCGCACGCCCCTGATATTAAAAATGTTAAACTAATTTCTGTGCGGAAAGACAAAATTGGAAGTGAATATTTGGGAGAAAGGAGGGTAATTTCCATGCTGTTTATCCCTTTATCCTTACCTGAGTGCAGCAGATTGTCTTAAAATAAAGTTTTAGAGATTTTTAATACAGGATGTGTGTGTGTGAGAGAGAAAAGGGCTCATGCATTTTAATGTTAAAGTGATAATTTAAGTGGTAGACTGTTTATTTATTCTTGCTGGAGAACAATAAACAGGACGGAATTTTTGTGTAGCTGTAGACTGGAATTCATTTGTTGCGCTCGGATCGGTGTACGGTCTGTTGTAAATTTTTCCTGGTTCGGGTCGGGTTATGGTTTAGTAAGCCTAAAATAATCCCCCCGCTAACTTTGAGATAAATGATCATTTTCAAATTAGCAACTTTCTCAAGGCAGATTGAAATGAGCCTAAAAAATACCAGACTGATTGAGAAAACTCAGTGGTCAGTTTATAATTTGCCCAATGCTCTCTAGGTTCTCTGCATAATGCCGGGAATATGTCAGGTTAATTGAAAAAAGGGGCATGATTCTCCAATTAGCCCAGCTCTTTTCAAGCAGCTCAGGCTCATTGCAATAAGTTTAATTTCTTAATTAGCATACAACATCTATATACATGTATACACTTATGAAACAAAACACTATGACCACCTACCTAAAAAAATCCAAAGCCCAACTTTGATCCGAAAAACAGCTGCAAATCGCTTTTGTATGTATGCCACAAGTTCTATGTAGATGACCGAAGATAAATCGCATTAGTTGTTAAAGCAGCGGTCATGCATATTCGGGACACTCAAAAATGATTGTTTTTTTAGCTCTGGACTACCGTTGAATGACATCCGAAATGTGCTCTGTCGGATTAAGATCCGTCGAGTATTTTACCAAGATGTTAACTGGAATTCAGTATTACTAGCCGTCTTTGGCGAAAAGTTTGGTCTTCCTTGAATGTATACTAAGCATGAAATCATTGTTTTTATTAATAATTTATTTTAGTTGCTCAATTTTTTTCCAAACTAGAAGATTCTGCTAGAGAAATAGACACAGATGTCATATGCGCACCACATTTGCGCGATTGCAACAAAATGGCAATTATATGTACTCACAAGGTAACTCGGATATTGTTCTTTATTTATTAATAAACTGTTTGTTTATTTTATTTTTTTAAATGATATAAATTGTTTTATTCTATAATTATTAACTACTTTTTTTAATTTATTATTTCTTTTTTAAAATAATAGAAAATAGTTAAAAATTTTGTATGTAACTGGTATTTGAAAACGAAGTTTTCGCGAAATTGGCGTCAGAAAAATAACGCGCCAATGTGGTGTAACCATATAATGTTTTCACTCATTTCATTTACAATACATAGCTTTAATTTGAAACTAAAAAGTTTAAAATTTAAGACTTTTATTTACTTATTTTTAGTAAAAAGAACAAAAAAAATACATAAACGGTATTTTGAAGCTCCATAATTGCAGCGAAGGTACAAAACATATATAAATCCAATTTAACACAACTTAAATCTTACTAAAGAACTTTTACATAATAACCAATAAGATGCGCTTCATTTGGACGTTGCCATTAAACAATTAACAAATAATCGTGATTTTTGTACCACAAACGTTATTGTGATATATATATATAGATGTTTCTGGAACCAATCGAGCACAATTCGAGTCCCATGACGTGGAGCATTGTCTTGCACGAAGACTCCATTTCCATTTCGGAAGACAGATAACATGGAATGGTAATGTAAATGATCCACTGTGATATTAAGGTAGTGCGGGGTCTGTTTTACAACAAACACAGGTTTCCAGGGAAGCCCAGGAGAACATTTCCTAAAGCTTACGAGTGCACATTACTGACTGTAAAAGATCCGGATGATAATGTTAAGTCTATGGGGGCGTTCTTTTCAAATATCTCGCTTAATTTTTAACATTTTCAAATATGATTTTTTCCCCATAGGACAGCTGAGTACGATCTACAACCGGCCTAGTTTTTACTTTTTCGATTTTGATTTCAGATTTTTTAAAAATATATTACTTTAACTGTCGAAACCCGTTCTGAAATGAAACTATCATAATACAAAAAAAAATTCTAAAATGAAAATCGAAAATGTAAAAACTAGCCCGGTTGTAGATTCTTAGCTATCCTATGCAAGAAAAATCCTGCAAAAATATTAAAATTGCAGCGAGATATTTGAAAAGAACGCCCCCATAGGCTTAATATTATTATCCCGGTCTTTGAATCCGGGAACATTTCTCAAAGCTTAATATCGCCACAACTGGCCTGTGTATGATCTGCTGTAGAACAGTTCTCATAGGAGACGGCGCACCTAAACACCTGCTATATGAATGTTCAGCACAAGTTATATGAATGTTACACGTTAATTATTACTTCAGGGTTTATATTCATTTAGCGTTGTGGATCTTAGCTGATTTGAGACAACATAACCATGCATTCTATTAACTACTTTCTCCAATAATCATTTTGAGTGAATAATAGTATGACTCTGAATATAAAGCACCAGTAAAGCTCCGTCCACATTTTCAGCTAACAAAAATTTGAGCAATTTCATGAGCTTAATAAATAATTTGATTTCATTTTTTTTTCTACGCACATTTTTATATTGAAAATATTTGCCAGTTCGTTACTGTATCATTTTTTATATCTAGGTCTATTTTTCTCTCTGGTTAAACCAATTTTTCATATGATTTCACAACTTTTTCAGATCCTTTCAGGAACTTGATAGTGAAGAAACTTCAACTAACAAATTTAAACCAACATTAGTATTAGGTTAAAGATATTAGTAGACGTAGTAGTTTGGAAAAATACCGGAACTAGCGCCAAGTTGGCATCACTTTTGGCTTATAATTTTGATCGCCAGATATGATGATATATAGCCAAGTTGGCAAAGAAAATTGGCGACAGAACCGCCCACCGTTATAGTCCCCCCTACAGTTTCGCGCTATTTATAGATTTTCATTTGTCCATTGGTATCTATCTACACACATTTTCAATGCTCTATTTAGAAATCGTTATTTCTTTTATTAAAAAAAATGATTTTTTCCCAAGTTATCCCTTTGTAATGGAAATATCCGTATATGTTTTGACATCGGAAACATTCAAATAAAGATGTGATGTTGTTTTAACATAAATTTAGTTACAGTTTACATATTTGTTTATGCAAGATACGCATTTTCTGTTTCGAAAGACGTCAACTTCAAAAATGTAAAAGTCTAACTGGAAAGTCTGAATTTTTATTTATTTATAAAAAAAAAGAACTATTTTTATCATTTTTAAAAATTATTATGCTGTTTTTTAGTTGATGGCAACCTGAAAGTAATGATTAAATAAGCAATTAAAAAAGGGAGATTTCTATTATATTAAATTATAGAAAGTACGAAAGTATAGCGCTATATAAATTTTAACTGAATGCCATTTCTTTAATACTGGATATTTTTTGACAGGACTTTCGAAAAGCTAAAAATTAATCCTAAATTAGAAGCTTTCGAACGAGCTATTACACGTCACCGAATGTTTTTTGGTTCGGGTTACAATTGAGTTGTTTGCACTTTTATCTTGTTTCACGAGAAAGAAGTGACAAAACAGGGGTTCTGTATCTCAATAACTAACCGATGGATGTGGATGAAATTTGATAAACTTTGAGTTCTACAGTGGGACGCTTCGCTTTTAAATTTCGTTGCAATCCGATGATTAGGTCCAAAGTTATTAAGGGGCAAACTGTGGACTTTAACATTAAAAATGCATCTGAGCTCTACTATACAGCACTATCGTGCTGTATGATAAGTCGGTAAGTTTTCTTTTTTTTTCCAAAAATTTTTTCGGCGATAATTCACAAGATTTCGAGGAACAACAATACTAAGACGCCTCTTTTCGATGGCTCCAATTTCAATTGAGCTTTGTTCATTCAACTTGGTTTCGATTACTTTATAATTTTAGTACTTCTTTCTACCGCCAGGGTTAATTTTAACTGAAGTTTCAAGGGCCTGATTTCTGCAATTATTTTTTCTTTAAACTCATTTTACGATTCTCTTAAGATTTTCCAGCTGATGCGCAGCAGACTTGCTATGCGATATGCAAAAAGTGATGGCCCGTATCGGAGATTCGTAATGAAAATGATAAATTTCAATGTGGGTTTTTAGCGATTATAGTGGTTAGAAAGTCCTGTATATGCTGCCGAAGACAATGGAGACCAATCCATGAGATACATTTTTAGAGATTCGTTATTATTTATAGAATTTTAATATGAATAGAGGAGTTAATCATTCGCGGTTCGTTTGGAAAAATCTACGGTTGGGTCAGCTTGTATACAAGACTTCAAGTCACTAAAAGGTTTTTTTTATTTATAAACTGGAGAGACAAAGTAGTTGCTAACCTTCATCAACTATTAGCAAGGATGGCTCTCTCCATTCCCGTCACCTACAATGCATTTTTCAAAATATTCGCACACACACAAAAGTAAAAGTAGACAACTCATATTTATTTTCAAAGTATGTGAAATAATTTAGGTTTAACGCTCCTCTTAATTTGAAACCTCCTATGGATCACTTTGCGCTACAATTGAGGTGTATAATATCTTCGGTACCAAGTGTGTTGAGACATCCTTAGAAATGCGTATAGAAGCTTTTCCTTCTTCATTATTTGGATATAAAAAATATCTTACTAAAGAAAACACTCCCAAAACTCATACAAAAAAAAACTAGTCGTTGAGGTACCACCGTAATACTTACCCATCATGGATACGCATAATATAAAATATGAAAATAAAACGCATGTAGATTATTTATAAAATACTTCGCAATTCCAAAATAACGTTTAAACACATTATTAAATAGTTTTAATATAGATAGTAATGCTGCATCAATGAAATGCTGATGAGCCGATTTCGACAAATTATATAAAACTCCAAAATACGCAAGTAGTACCGGATTGCGTAAAAG
Source organism: Maratus speculifer (assembly GCA_964019185.1). Lineage (NCBI taxonomy): Eukaryota > Metazoa > Arthropoda > Arachnida > Araneae > Salticidae > Maratus > Maratus speculifer. Next base: position 360,813,555 of record OZ025296.1, read on the forward strand.
AAGCATCCTTATAACTCCAAAAATAAAAATCATATTAACTAATAATTTACTGCGTTGGATTAAGCGTCTCATTTTCAATTGAAATATACCTTTGAACTGAAATTTGAATGAAATACAGGGTCATGAAAAATCGAAGAATGTGAAAAACAAGGTTACACATATCTCGGCAACTGATATTCTGATCGACTTCGTTCGTTATGCAAAGTTTGTTTTATTGCATTTTATGTCCCTACCTTAAAATAAAACATTTCGAAAATTTTTGTATACCTTTCATCAGAACGAACTTTTTGAGAGTCCGAAAAAAATAGTTCCGGATAATAGAGGTTATTGATATTAAATAGGCTTCGTCCCATTCTTACATATTAAGCACATACAAAGTTTCAAGTCTCTATCTCAATTTGTTCGGGAGATAGAGCGGTTACAGACAGACAGACATACAGACGGACGGACGGCAAATGTTTTTTTCTAAAAATACGTTTTTTGGAATCTCCAGTATCTGAAACGAGTAAATCCGTCATAAAAATGTTTTCGATTTTCAAAACGATTGCACTACTTACCCTATACTAAGTATGATGAGTAAGTAATAGTTTTTATTTTTTGTCAAAATATGTGAGATAATTTTTAATTAAACTTTTCTCAATTTGGAGCCCCATGGCCCCGGCACCCAGGGCGACCGTCCCCCCTTGCCTACACCACTGGGTATGTAGACTATTATTTGAATATCGTTTCAAACAGTCTACAAATAATGCGGAAAAAGTAAAGAATTTTTATGACTTATTTTATGAATTTTAAAATTTTATTAAATTTTTGATAGAATAAGTAGATCTTCATGATATGAGAGAAGGGCAAGGGAGATAACAGACAAACAGAGGTTTTGGCAACAGGCGATAATTTTAGTCAATATATTTACTTATTCTTACATATATAACTATACACTATTACAAACACTATATGATTATTTATTTCATATTATTATTTATTTATTTATTAAGTAAGAAAGTGAATCAATTAAAAAATAAAAAATTATAAAGATTAAACCATGCGTGTATGTTATCAGACGAGACAAATAAGTTGGAAGCAATTTCAAGGGCAAGTATTTAGACGATAGATAATTTATTGTTAAAATATATTTTTAACGAATTAAAAAAAAAAGTTTTAAATTCTTTGTGCTAAAAAATGTTGGAGAGAATTCAGATGATTCCTTTTTAGGTGCTTTCGTAACTATATAAACAAATAGCACCTATAGTTGTCATTCAGTCCATTTGTCCGCATATAAGAGAGCAAAAACTACCCAACCGAATCGCCTGGAATTTAAAATATATAGCTGTTTTACAATTTTGTTGAATCATTTTAAATGTCATGAAAATCGGATGCATAGTTGAATGACAGGGACAATCAAAAGCATTCCGTTACATTACGGTCAATGAAAAAAAAATAGTTTCAAGGGAATTTTAATAATCTTATACTCTTTGGAACATAATAGAATCGATATGTATCTAAGAAGTATACACTAAAAATGCATTCTGCACAATCTGTTGTACTAAGAATATTTGTTATTAATTTTCACGGCCACACAAAAGTATTCTGTTACACAATGGTATAGGGGTGACACTGTTTGGAGAGCGTCTTAATACTATTAAACTATTTCACATTTTATGAAATTCATATACGGTGCTCAGGTTTACTATTAGTTTCTTCCTGTATAATTGAAAGCAGACAGTATTTACATGGACACACAAAAGATTTTGGCCCCTGTACAATATCCGATGTACTATATATATTATTGCACCAAAATCGGAATATTTTAAAAAACAATGTTATAGTACGAACGCGCTTCATATGTTACGTTAGACGTGCAATTTTCAATTTGATTTATGCAGGGATCGGGTGAAAAGCCAAATTTTTTACTCTACATTAAAGGTAACAAGTAAGAAAAATCATACGTTAAGGGTAGATTTTAAAACACTTTCCATCACTTCCTGAAATCTTTAACCTTTAGCTTCCGGGGGGATTACCGTAGTCCCAAGAAAATAAATGTTGAAGAATACGGGGTTGGGATTATCGTTATCCCGAAAACTTTTTCCCCTCCAACATGCGGAAAAAGAAATCATTAAGGCCGTTTCGCTCAATAGGGGTCCGACTGATTATCGAGCTAGGGAATTTCTGTAGGGAGGATGTTAATTACCCTAGGGAAATGGCGAGAAAAAAAAACTTGGCAAAAAAATAAACATTGTTTGCGCAGACGACGTAAAGCTGCTTCTACCCCAGTGGCTACAAGGTATTTCAGATAGTTCTTGTTTGTGAGACATAATAATGAATAGATTATATTTAGCAAGTAGTTTTAGAGATTTAGCGTTGCTAATTTTGACTACACGTTTACTCTTAGAATGTAAAATGAAGCATTATTATTTTTTTTTCTTTCTCACTAACTCACTAAATATTAGAAATTACGTACGTAATTTTACGCACTGAATTGAAAAAAAAATCAAATGTTTATAATTATTATTATATTTACGGAACTTATGATTGTTCTCAAGCCCAAAGGAGTTAATTTTTGAAGCTTTTCTGAATTCATTTTTATTATTAAAAAACATACGAAATTGTTAACATATGAAACATATGAACGAGACGTGAAATTCTTATTAAAAAATTACATAATTGAATGGCGTTTTTAATTTATTTAATAAAGGCAAAAGCATTTCAGAAAATAATGTAAAATTTGGCGTTTTGAACAAAATTTCCGATCACGAAATTTAGGGAAAGGTGGAAATTTGCTGGTTGTATTTTTGTTGCGGTAATGTCAATAAGTAATTTATTTATTAAAAAAAAAAAAATGGAAAAATTAAATTCGATTCCCAATTCTATCAAAATCCTATCCTGTCAGGTCTGACAATTTGATGCCCCACGTTAAGAATTATTCAGAAAGTTTCACATTAGAAACCAGCTTGATTCTATGGTCACAGCCTACTAAACAGTCATGCGCAACTATACCTTTTGCATAAATAAGAATGGAATTATACATTATCTGCTTCAGAAAATTGTCGAATTCTAGAATTATTTATTATTTCTAAATAACTTATTCACCGTCAAATTCAAATGAAATAATTTTTATTTACGCAAACCATAATAAAGATTGCATTAATAATTTCTTAGTTATTTTTCATCTGACTCCAAAAAGAAAAAGAAGAAGTTCGCAATTTAGCACTTTTTGTTGTTGTTGTCGTTTTGTACGCTTATCAGTTACTTCGAAACTATTCGACTGATTCATGTGCCTTTTTTTGTTTGTTTGTTTCATTGAAAGATTATTCTCTGCAATTGGTCAAGGACTGAATTTAAATTCATGAAAATTGCCGCAGGACTTTTTTTAGAAATTTAATAACAATACAAATAAATAAATTAAAATAAATAAACTCATTTAAAATATTTAATTTTTAGCGATTTTGATCAAATAAAGTAGCTCTATCTTCTTCTTCTTCTTCTTCTTCTTCTTTTTTTTTTTTTTTGTTTTTTTGTTTGTTTGTTTGTTTGCTAGAATGTTGCAACCACAAAGTTTATAATATTTATTATTATTTATATAGCTATTATTCTCGAATAAAACAAGGGAAAACAAAAAATAATGATTTAATTATTAAAAACTTTCATGGCGAAACAATTGTTAAAAAATATAATAAATAATAATATAATTAAATTAAAAGTAAAAGCAAAAATTATAATTAATAATCATAATAAAGTCTAAAAAATTGGAATGAGTTTGAATTTCTTTAAAACTTCTGCGGTACAAACGTTTAATTTGAAGAATCATATTTCTATGGTGTGGGATTGTTACTCTAACACAGAATGGTTCAAAAGTCTGAATTTCATATAAATTAAAATAATTAATGTCTTTTTTTTTTACCTTCATTGGTAAATTTTGTTTAAAAAGCTAACTTTTACAACTTCTTTCACAGTGTCTTGCCTTTACGGAAAAATAGAAAATACTATACAATCTCTTTGTTTCTAAATAAAAATACCATAGATTTCATAAATATGTATCTATATTATAAAGGCGAAACGTATCTGTGCGTAACGCATACGTTGCCAATGCCAACACTTTCCCATGCAATTTCGGTTTTGCAATGTTCACTACAACAAATTTTTACACTTCTAACCATCGCACATTTTAAATTTTTATACTGTTGTATAGAAAGAAAAATGTACTTTTAAGTGCAATTTGTTTGAAAACTCTATCTCAATTTATTTTTGAGATATTAATTTTTTTATAGTTTTTAGTACCAGTTTTGTAATTGTGGCAACAGAATCACTCCATTTTCTCTTGAAAAAAAAAAAAAAAAAAAAAAAAGGAAAGAAAAGAAAAGAAAAGAAATTAAAATGCGCAGCGCTTTTCCATGCAATTTCGGTTTTGCAATTTTCGATTTTGCAAATTTTACACTTCTAAGTATCGCACATTTTAAATTTTTACACATTGTATAGAGAAAAAAATGTACTTTTAAATTCGTACTTTTTTCCCCAGCTCCACACTTAATTCGCAGAAAAAAGGAATTCGTATGGGTGCTTTTTAGATGTAAGAGATTAAAGTAAAATGTTACAGAACTACATATTATATGGCTATTAATGGCCGGACACTTTCAATTACAGACATTTTGTCGAATATAAAATAAAAACATATTTATAGGATTCTTCTGAAAATCCAGGATGTCAAAGAAGATGTTTGACCTCATATTTATGAATGCCCATTTCATAAGAAGGAAACTTAGGGAGCCGATAGGAAAAAAAAAAAAAAAACCAAAAAAAAAAAAAAAAAAACATAGAAAAACTATAATATTTGGGAACCCTCTTTACTTTAAATTATACGAAACGATCTGTCGATGCAGAGTAGAAATATATGGATATTGTACAACATTTCTACTGATTTTTGCATAGAGAGTATAATAAGGGAAATATAGCATTTTTTTTTAAGAGCAAATAAAAAACCGTGATAGATTCGGAGTTTTTAGACACTCCGCTCCCCTCACAGAAGAACAAGGGGAAAATAGACAGTTCGTTCAGCTTTTACGTTCAGCTTTTTATGAAATTTGGGGTATTTTTATATAAATTGATAATGTCCCGTTGTACAGTTTTATGAGGAAGGTAATCATAGCTTATTGACTCCCCCTTCTGAAAAGCGGGGGATAAGCAAAATAACAGAAACTCATCTGAACTGTTATTTATAAACTTAGAAAACATTCTGACAATGTTATCTTCTAAAGTCGTGATAGATTTGAAGTTTGAAGACCTCCCCCCCCCCCCCACCAACATGCACAGAAGAACAAGGGAGACTGAATTTAAAATATATATATATAGTACCCAGTGTTTATATTCTAATTCTCCATATCTTACAAAAATTGATCATTATGACAATGAGAGGTTTTGAGATACTTTTAAAGCCCTTTCTTCTTCCCTCCCTCAGCCTCGGCAGAGCAAGAACGTCAAAATTTCAAAAAATCATCTTATTCTAGTATTTATATTCTAAGATAAACCAAGTGTATTATTATTGGACTCATTTAAATATGATGTGATTTTAAATATGTTAGCTTTTTTATGGATGCGCTTTAGTCAAAGCGCTTTTTTCCGTTTTATTTATTTATTTTTTTTAATTATTTTTTTATTTCTTTATTTTTTTAAACCACGAAAATATAACGGAAGGGCCAGAAAGCTTTGATTGTCTCTTTTTATAGTAATACAAGAGGATTATATGTATTTATCAATTTTTAACCCTTTCAGGGGCAAGGTATTTATGTTCAAAAAATGCTCAATTAATTTATTAACTCTGAAATTTACAAATTTATTTGAAAATAACTAAAAGCTCTTTTTCACATATACTATGAAATTCAAACTGTAATAAAAAAATTACTGGTACCACTTGGTATTTTGGGCATTAAAAGTAACAGTTAGCAGAGTGCAAACGGCGGAAGGATTGAAAGCCCTTGAAGAAATTTTAACACCAAAATCTTCTTCTCTGCTGTGTTGACAGAATTTTCATATCCAGACTTCATCCAATATTTCTTTATAATAATATTCGGTTAATTATTTTACAGATTAAATTAAAGTAGTACTATTCGTAAATATTCGTTTTAGTTATAGTTAAAAACGAAGACCTTAATAGGAAACATAAATTACGTTAGATATCTCTTTATTATTTGTTACTATATTGTTTAACGATTCCTTATATGTTAATTTCTAATTTTTTCTTATCGTGAAATTTCTTTTTCTGTTTTAATTTAAATCGTTGAAATAATATTAACAATGATTCTTAAGGAAATCACTTATGCGTTATTTAAATAGTTGAAAATTTAGCACTTTTTAAAATAATGTATTTTTGTATTACCATATATACTTATAGTAATTTTGCCTATAACAAACCTTCATTTTCAGATTACACCCTTCAAGAAACCAAATGCTATTAAAACATTCAATAAACATCCATCAAGTTTTCTAATTATTTTTTAAAAAGACCCCTCAATTACTACTAATATATGTTTTATTTAATGACATACACTTCACAGAAAAAGATCATTTTTATCATTATAAATTACATCTTTTCAACGAACCTAAAGCATTACTTTCGATTCCGACAAGTAAACCGAAACAGCTTTCTCTTAGGGAAGAAAATTCCCTTACTTTCTCACAAACGTGTAAATCATTAACACATGTTCCAAATGATAGCAGCATTTTCTGGTCACCTGCGGTGAAGGGTCATTAAGACAGGGGGATGAAAACGCGTCAGTTCTCCCGTTGTAAAAGGATATTTTAGATTTCACTGTCCCGAAAGCTAAAGGTTAACAATACTTCGTTATCTAGGGAAGTAAGGTGTTACTGTCAATAGCCAAATATGTAATCCAATACTTTTGAACAAACCTGTATTTGATTTATCGGTTGATGTATATATTATATAATGAGGAAATTTAGTTTAGCAAGGAAATGCATAGCTCGTTGAAATGTTTCTTTCGGAAATTTACATATGGAAATATACTTGAACATTTTTAATCAGCCCTGTAGTTTACCTAATATCTTTATTACTGGAAAGTATTTTATTAAAATTTAATTAAAAAATACTCTTTAAACTACATAAATCACATTTCCAGAATTATCATCCATAGGCGACCCTATATATCATTATGTCTATAATTAGAAGCATTTCGCAATAAACTGAATGCAGTTCAACGTGCTATGCATAATCAATTAAAAAACCTTCTTTAAGTAAATAACGTTCATATACAGTAACATTTACGGCCTCTTTGTGTACCCTGTATTTCTAAATTGTGTAACTATTAGCATTTATAAACACCATATAATGCGCATACATTTATTGAAACCAAAAAATGTATAGTATACTAAAAAATGCATTTAGTCTATCCAACAGCCATCATCCATAATATACAGTAATTCGGAGAGAATATACTACATATAATTTAAAAATCACTTTAAAATATCAATTTATCAATTTATTTTTATTGTTTTAAGTGATCTATTAAAAATAACACAATTACCTTATAGCTTTACAAGTTTCATTGCTCTTACGGCAACTTTTTCAAAAAGAAATAAATGATAACAATTTTCGCTAAAATATCTACATATTTAAAAATAAACAGAAATTTTTTTTCTGTTTATTTTTAAATTTGAAGGTATTTTAGCGAAAATTTTTATCATTTATTTGTTTTTGAAAAAGTTGCCGTAAGAGCAATGAAACTTGTAAAGCTATAAGGTAATTGTGTTATTTTTAATAGATCACTTAAAGCAATAAAAATAAATTGATAAATTGATAGAATATACTATTTCAAATCTTTTGTGTGTCCCTGTAAATGCTATTGATTATAATTGAAATAACTCATATTAAACCTAGGTAACGTATATCAACCTGTTTAATCATGCAACCGTTTACAATATTTCAAATATGTCCCAAACACTTCTCCCCTTTATTATGCAATGGAATTCTTTTGTCTGGCTCTGTAAATGATTAATAACTATTCTTTTCACTGCATATTTTACAGAATGCATATTTTAGTGAACTATGTAGTAGCATATAATTTTGAATATATTTTACCAGGTGTAACAACTTTAAAATTCATTTGAAAGAAATTTTCCCCATAGGTTGTAAATTACCGGAAAACTTTTGACTGTCCCTGTAAATAAAGTAATTATGATAGAAGCTTCATTTTCAATAGGGTTCATGCTAGAGTAAAGGTATTACGTCAAAAAATTTCATGCTAATCCGAGTATATTTACAAGAGCTAGAGCGTGGACAGACGGCCAGACAAACTGAAATCATAAACACTTTATAACTTTGTTGGAAAGTGTTATAAATGGGTTTTTCAATAATTTTTCTAAATCTCGATTATAACCTCCCCTTAGGTGAGGCTTGTTGAGCTTAAACTATTTGGTATGCCTTCCCACCTAGCTTAAACTATAACCGCCCCTTATTATTATTGTTTTTTTTTTTTTTTTTTTTTTTTGAAAAAGATAATTTTTACAAACGGCACTACGAAATGTACACGTAAAGTTAATATTTTGCCCTCCCTAGATGCAGTAGTGTGAGTTTTGCAGCAAATTGGAAATAATTCGTGAAGGTTTCCACATGACATAATGGATCAGTTTCGTAAAAGTGAAGCAAAGTTACCCTATTTGACTGTACATAATTCTTTTTCAATAACGAATGTGGCATAATAAACATCAGTACCTTACATCAATTACATGGCAATCTGCGTAATTCCAGAGTTAAGTCATAATCAAATGGGCGTGGGCTATATCGTTTTTTCGATTGAATTGACTGAAGTACGCAAATATTTCAAGGGGTATTTTTCCCAATATTTATTGACATTTAAAACTCACACCAGGCTGTTATTCCCTTACAATAAACAATCAAAACAATCAGATTAAGCTATCTTGAAATTAAGTAACTTAAAAGATTACCACAGGTATCTGCAATGGCTTGACAATTAAATTAGAATATTTTCTTTTAATATAAACCTGATGAGACATGCTTAACTTTAAAATACTTTTGGTTACCAACCTTTACTTATATTTCAAATATCATAAGACTGTTCTTACCTTTTTAAATATTAAAACACTACTTTTTTTTCAGTATTACCGGTAAGTGAGGGGGACCTGCTCTTTTCAAAACAAACATTTTCAGCTTAAATATTGATAAGAAAATCAGATTTACAATAAAAGAAATTTAATTGTGAGAAATCAGAATTAACAAAAGTATTTTTTTAAATTTAAATACTAGCAATCATTATGATATCTTACAGGCTTATAAGTGTAAAAAAATAAAGATTTGTAATATTATCAGATAATAAAAATAAAATGGTGTTTGCTAGTGCTCATGGTTGTAGCTCCTGATCTGCAAATTTAATGGTTTAATTAGTTCATTTTTTGTTCTTCACTGTTTTTTTTTTTTTTTTTTTTTTTTTTTTGCACAGTAGTAAACAGAAATAAATATTTCTTTACTTTTGGAATATGCTACGATTAGTTAACCGCAATTAACAAATTTTAGGGGCAAAAGCTGGCACAGATAGCTTTTTTGGCATTTTTTTTTAATCTTTCATAAAATAATTCTTGTTATTATAACATTAACAGACGCTTTTTTAAACAAATCTTTTAACTCATATCTCTCACACAAAATGTTTCTCTTCAACATGAATGAAAGCATTCTTCCGTGAACATTTCTGGTTGCGTATCACACACAGAAAACATTTCTCACTGCTTAAATTACACATTTGATTGAATTTATAGTTACTTATCTCGCTTACAAGGTTTCTCATCACTATGAGTAAACAGATGGCTGCTTAAATGGAAGTTTTGAGAGAATTTCTTGTTGCACACATCGTATACAAAAGGTTTATCACCAGTATGAATTAACAGATGTCTGCTTAAACTACTCTTTCGAGAGAATTTCTTGTTGCATATCTCGCATTCAAAAGGTTTCTTACCAGTATGAGTTAACAAATGGTTGCTTAAATGGCCCTTTTGAGAGAATTTCTTGTTGCATACCTCACATACAAAAGGTTTCCTACCAGTGTGAATTAACAGATGGCTGCTTAAACTGCTCTTTTGAGAGAATTTCTTGTTACATACTTCACATACAAAAGGTTTCACACCAGTATGAGTTAACAGATGGCTGCTTAAGTTGCCCTTTTGAGAGAACTTCTTGTTGCATACTTTACATTCAAAAGGATTCTCATCACTGTGAATTAACAGATGGCTACATAAAACTTCCTTTCGAGAGCATTTCTTGTTGCATACATCACATACATAAGGTTTCTCACCAGTATGAATTAACAGATGTCTGCTTAAACTACTCTTTCGGGAGAATTTCTTGTTGCATATCTCGCATTCAAACGGTTTCTTACCAGTATGAGTTAACAAATGGCTGCTTAAATGGCCCTTTTGAGAGAATTTCTTGTTGCATATATCACACACAAACGGTGTCTCACCACTATGAGTTAACTTATGACTGATTAAATGGCCCTTTTGAGAGAATTTCTTGTTGCATACCTCACATTCAAAAGGTTTCTCACCAGTATGAATTAATAGATGGATGCTTAAATGATCCTTTCGAGAGAATTTCTTGTTGCATATATCACATACAAAAGGTTTCTCACCAGTATGAATTAATAGATGGTTACTTAAATGGCTCTTTTGAGAGAATTCTTTGTTGCATACCTCACACAAAAAAGACTGTTTTGGCAGAAATTCTTGCATAACTCACAAATAATGGTTTTTCTAGGCTGTGAATTAGAAGTTTTTTCAAAAAGTTCTATTAAGATATTTTTTGCTGCATTTGTTTTATGCATTGAAGATATTTTGAGTGATGTGATGTGTTAGTTTAATGACTTTATGCATCTGCAGGTAAATGAAATTAATTAATATTAGTTTTTACGTTTCATTAAAAAAATAATAAAATTACACGAAAATTTAAAATTAAAGCAGAAAATAAATTGTAATAAAATTACTACCATGTAATTAAAAACTACAATAGACTCCCAATTATGTGAAGTTAGCGGAATCAAATGTGTGTCATATGCCTTTACTATCAGTATAAAGATTAAATTGTAAATAAAATAAATAGCGACATTTTAAAAATAAATAACCTATTATAAATAAAATACAAAGTAAATTTAAGTAGAAAATTTTATATTTTAATATCATATAAAGAAACGATGACACATTTAACAAAGTATAGAAAGAAAACAAAATTTTCTTATGCTATGGAATTTTAGTATGTAAATGTGTTTATTAAGGAATTCTTTGGATTTCAGAATTTTTTTATCTAATGTGTTTGCTTATTGCTGATATTTGCCGTATTATTTAATATAACTTACTGTAATTAAATAATGTAATCAATGGCATCGCCGAGTTGATGCTATGGATATCCCCCCTCCCTCAAACGCAGTATCTGGGTTTCTGAGTCTCGCATCAACAACACTCAAAACGACTAAATTGGAATCACAAAGAACCCATTAAAAATTTTGTTTTAGACAGATGTTGACTAGTATAATTTTAAACAGTATAGTTCAAAGTGACATATTTTGCCAAGGCTGTGAACTTTTTTGCCTTATTTTCAACATAAATTTGGCAAATTTTCAACATAAGCATGTTCTGTTTTCACTGTATCCTCTAGAGTTATTATAACATATTATCTCTGTAGTGCTCTTGTGAAGAATATAAAGATATTGCAAAAAAATCTGAGGAGGTGACCTATTTTAAAAGGTAACGAAAATCAGGATTACCCGAGAACAACATTATACATCAATATTTCATAAAACTTGAAGCCTGTTTAAAATGGAACATTATGCAGTTGTGTTTCATTCTTGGCAGGTTTTTGATGAACACGAATCATCAATGGAAACATTTGACGGTTTCGAAGTGTGCAAGTACACACCTGCTAAGATTAAAACGGGTTTTTAATAAGACCAACTGTTGCTCACAATGAAGGGAAAAAGATCAGTTTATACTAATCCAATAACGGCACACTGATCGAGTTTCGAGAACATTATTGTTGTTTATTTTGTAATTTTATATCAAACAATATTATAACGTATCCTCAGGACCGTAGCTAGAAGTGAATAATAGGGGGGAGTCAAGAAAATGTAGGATAGGGCTCCTATTTTTTCTCTCTTTCTATGACGCAGAAAGATAAATGAGTGCATTCACACTGTAGGGAAGTTTTTGATGTTCACCTGTGATTTTACAAAATAATGGCAATGTTTGCCATTGAATTTTTCAACCAGAGCCATTTTTAAATAAATCAATGGATTTTGAATGTCAGTTTTTTTATGAAATTATTTAGCATTCTAATTTTGTTTTTATTCATGAATGCATTTAGGGAGCTATGGGAAAATTCATAATTTTTGTATGAATTCAAAATAATATGAAAAACATCGGAAACAGTTTTTTACACTGATTAGCGAAAATTTATGGGAAGTCCCCCTTTAAGCATCGAAATGTCTCCCCCGAACACTTGGGATTTTATGCTTATAAATTGCCTAGAAGTGCTGCCTCTCTCCGGAATTTCAAAGTGCTCTTTCCAGAGTTGCAAAAATCCCCCCTCCCATAGAAAAATGTCTCAGTCATCTGAAATGAACACAATTGTGACTTGTGAATGCCCAGTTTAACACTTTCGGGTCCGATTTTTTTTCACTTTTTAGAAAAAATTACTTTTACGTAAAAAAAAATTAACACTAATAGATTATTGAGTATATAATGAAAATTTCATTGTTTGAATGTTGTTGTTTTGCGTACCATACAATTATTTATGCATATGACAAAAGGGTAAGGAAGAATTTTTGGGGATGTTTAGAAATATTGTATTTTAATAAGATTTAACTGATATTAAAACTTTCTAATATTTTTTGTTCTTTTTTACTCATGATTCTTTCAGAAAAGTAAATTTTATTTTAAATTTACAGAGTGAAATATATATTTAAAATAAAAGAATCGCAAACAGCGAAAAGAGAATGAAGAAAATAATAATAATTATTGTTGTTACTAAATGGGTAAAATAAATGATGCCCTATAATAAATGCATAGACATATACTAACGTTACTATATGTAAATGGTAGCAAAACTATTTCTTAAAACAAAATAATACTCCATTCAGGGACCGACTTACAAATTTGGGGACCCTGGGCACAGATGTTTACAAGACTTTGAGTAAGAGAAGAAAAAAAAGATAACAGCTAAAATGACCCTTACTGACTTTGAAATATCCATTAAAGTATTCAATATGATAATTATTAATTTACTTTTAAATAATTAATTTAACAATTAAGAATTTAAATGAATAGAAGTTTTATAATACATTCTGTGGCATTCATTATCTTTTCCTACACAAGTCTTATACATGAGGAATGATAAATTGTGCAATAACTACTATAAATTTTTGACAATCCAAGTCACAATTATTTAAAATATTGTAGGGATCTATTGCCTGCAAGCCACATTCACCAGCCCTCTACTAATCTTACGAAGTACAATATATATTTTTTAAATGATAAGGGTAAAAGAAAATATACACTATAATAAAGTAATTATAAATGGATGTTTCAGACAAAATGTACAATGTTATGAAAATACAATATAAACACAATAAAATGTAGAATGAAATGCAAAGTACATTTAAATATTGAAATTACATCAGATTTTGGACAATAATTGAAAAATCTTCAGCAACATTTGGGGGTCCCAGAAAATCAGAGGCACTGGGCTTGTGCCCCGAATGTCCTGCCATAAATCAGGCACTGACTCCATTAAAAGACATGTACTATTAACTGTACACCAGACCTGAAAGGGTTAATATTGCTTACAGAAACTTCATGGATGGAAGGAGAGTTATGCATGAAGTGGGAGGTGATGAGATTCTGTTTTTTAACAATGAGAAATCCAAAGCTTAAAATGAACCTATTTCACTTACTAACCACTGAATTTGAAGAATGCTCTAAAACTGCTCCGATCCACCTAAAGTAAGTTGCTTTTGAAGTAAAATAACAGAACTCAATATTACTTTTTAAATCCAAAATTTCTAAAAAAAAGTTAATTGCAAATAAAATTGTTTAAAAAATATTAGCATCCTTGAAGTTTATGACCAGATATCGAAAGAAACTGTTGAGGCAAAATAGGGTATCAAAAATCATAGAACATGAAACAAATAAAGGTACATAAAACATGTATCTGTGAAACTTTTCAGTATGGGCTCAATTTTTTTTTAGATCATAGTGTTTGTAAAATCTTTGGTACATGATAATGTAACTTCATTGTATTCAGTGTTGAATTCAGACATTTTTCTTGGGGAGGGACAAAATAATTCCAGGGGGGGGGGTGAATTACACTTGTTTACCATTGTAAACACAAAATTTCAAATTTTCTGAAGGGGGGATATTTGATAGCTCTGGGAGGACGGAATGTCCCCCTCTCTGGACCACCCCCATAATTCAACACTGATTGTATTACTAGCTGCAATTATAGAGACAGATCTAACTTTATTTTAGGCATGCTACTTTTTTTTTAATTAAAAAATTAAGTAAATATATACATAAATTCTTTAGTTATCGAAAATATTTGTATTACCAATACACACACACACGGTCAATCATATCTTGTGATTGCAAGGAAATGGAAAAAAAAAATACCATTTTAGACTTCCATTAAAAGAAGTGTAATCAATTATATTTTTAAGATACTCTGTCTAAATATGATCTTTTGTTCGTTTTGTCGGTGCTTTTCCATTTGAGGCATGATTACATTTTTGTTCCCCTTTTACAGGTTTTATTGTGTTGTAATGTCATAAACATATCTAAACATTTGTAACATAATATCATCTTCTAATTTCACATGTATAATAAACATATAAAAAATTATGTATATACAATAATAAAGACATTTAAGTATACAATATATTTTTTATGTGTGTATATATAATATGCATTTATGTACCAAGTTATACTAACAAATGCAGAATAAGTATATAATGAGAGTTATAAATAGATAACTAGTTATAAATAGAAATCTTTTGTTTGTTTCATTGGTATCCTTGAACTCTTCCATTTGAGACAGGATTACATTGTAGAAAGTTTCTGCTTTTACAGGTTTCACTGTGTTGCAATATTATATACATATCCAAATATTTGTAATATAACCATTTAAAAATGACAGTTTCTTGAGAGTTTCTTCTTGTCAATTCTTATTCATATCATTTCATGAGAGATTATTTCACATTTCGAAAAAATGCTTTTCTTTACTTCTTGTTGTCAAATTTATACAGTTGAACCTCGAAAATCCGGAACCGTCGGGACCACGGCGATTCCGGATTTTGGAGGTTTATTAAAAAATCTTTTTTATGGCTATATAATACCGCAAAATCCCGTTAATCCTCTCTTCCCGATCAAACGCCCCCTCCCCACTTTATAAAGAATTTGAAATTTTCAAAAAAATCCCGAGAAAGCGCCCTCCCTCCCGATTCTCAAAGGCGATTGAGAGTGAGAAGAATCATTATGAAATGAATGAATCATGAATCTTTGATGAAATGTGCGTTTTTCAAGATTTTTTAATTGATTTCATGCTTGTTTTGGCTTTCTTTCTTTTTTTTTTTTTTTTAATTTCTCTGTTTTTTTGCTTTTTTTCGACAGAATTTACGTTTTTTTTTTTAAACCCAAATTTTTTCAAGTATCAAAATTCATGATTAATCCAACGATTCATTCATTTCATCATGATTCATTACTGTAAATTTTGTTGAACGCTTTTTAACTTTTTAATTTTTGTAATAATAAAGTCTTTAATTAACGGCAAATCATTACAATATTAACCAGACTATATCTATATATATATTTTTAGTATAGTTATCAGAATTTAACTGCAGTTGATGAAAATTACAGCTATGCCTTATTTTAAAAATTAATAAAACTGAAATCGGAAAAATGTCCGGATTTTAGAGATTTCCGGAATTTGGAGATCCGGATTTTCGAGGTTGAACTGTAACAGTAGCTTAAATCCACCACCCTAAAATCCACACATCATCACAAATATAAACCATAAATCTTTGAGTTTGTTTAGATACAAGGACAAAATTACAGAACTTTTTAAATTTAAAATGTACCGTATGTATTTTAATGTGTAATTCTCGATAATATTATTGAACACATGCTTTTTCAACAATTTAATCATTTTTTCAAAATATCTTTTTTTTTATCATTTTAGTATATTACTACTTAATTATTTTAGTACAGTTGACTCCCTCAGCTTGGGACCAGAGGTTGTGCAGATTTTAGAATTTTGCAGATTTCTGGTCTTTGCTTAGTTTACGTTTTTTCTCAGCAATTTGAATTTAATAAGGCAATCAAAATTATAATGAATGATTATAATGTAGTAAAATATTAAAAGAATTAAGTAAAGTAATACTAAATTAAAATGATAAAAAGTAAGATAACTTAAAACTGATGGAAATATTAATAGTAAAGGTCAAGTAAAAAAAATTAATAATGTATATTTGAATTCGCATTAAAAAGATGAATTATTCTATGACACTTTTCTTATGAAAAGTACTCTTTATTAATTTACATTAAAATCATCGTAATAATAAACAAAAAAACTTGATTAATAGGATGCATAAATATATTTTGACAAAAGATTGTGAAAGTTGTCAGCTATATCTTGATTAAAAATATTTATATATGCTCTTTCCATAGAAAAAAAAAGTTCATTTATACTGTTATGAATTACATATTAAAATACATATGAGATGAAATACAACTAAAAAAACTCAACTTTGCTCGTACGTTTGAAATGAAAGTTTCATTGTTTACATATATAAAGATGGGCAGATTTTACGATTGCATATTTGAAGGAGTCTACAGTATTTTATAATACTTTAAGTATTCATTGTAATTTTGATTGTATTACATATTCAAAATATTGTTTAAAAAGTGCCAACAAAGCAACGACCAGAAAACCACCAACTTCTAAAATCTACACAACCTCTGGTGTCAAGCTGTGCATATTTGAGGGAGTCTACTGTATTTTCTTTGTATTAAAATATTTATGTATGCATAAATATTAAAATAAAATGAAAAATTGGTGAAAATTATGAATCATTTAAAACAATACATGTACAGCAGTTGATTCAACCTTAAGAATCGAAAAAGTCCATTAATAAAAGGAAACTAAATGAATACATGATAAGAGAAGATCCACACTGCTCATATATGCAGGGGCTAGCAAAGAGAAAACTACACCCAGTGCAAAGTTTAAATTTGGCACCCCCTCACACAACTTTTTCTTGTAACAGGCCAAAAATGACTTTGGTAGTATAAATTTGGCACCCCCTAAAGTTCTGTGCCTGGGGCGACAACCTGCTTTTTTCACATTGCTGATATATGTCAATATTACACAATATTTTAAAAAAGAAAACAAATTGTCACAATTGTATGATAAATTAACCAATCAATTTGATTATGTTAAAATAATAGTATATCTACGTACTCATTGTTATATGATGTTATATTTATGTTTCATGAAAACATATGCTTTAACTTTCACTTGACCAACAGTTAACGGTAACCAATCAACTGTATGGTTATAATGATTTGGATGGAAAGATGCTCGCTTAACGAGTATAGGAATTGTGTGATTGTTTAATAAAGTTATATTTCATCTACTATGTGTATTTATGAGTAAATATTAAACATTATCATGCATCAAAGCATCCCAAATAATATTAAGAAACACAACATATGGAGTTTCTTTACCTGCGGTTTATTATGTCAAGCTGTCTAAAAGACAGACCAGATGTTATGATCAATAAGGTTATTTGAGCAAGAAATGCCGCCATTTGTCGCCCAGTTAGCTTAAATGGTACAGCATTATTGGCATGGTAAGCCAAGGATTTATTTTTGATTCCAGGCCTGGGCAATTTTTTGCTCAATTTGAAAATATTCAATTTGTATAGTAAGTTTATTAATCAGTTTAGTTGTGTTAAAATAATAGCATAAACAAACAGATATTTTTAAGATATTGCATTTATAAATACAATGTAAGTACAGGCAAACATTTTTTATCCACACAAGTTGGAACCAAGGATTAAGCAGATTAAAGAATATTGCAGTTTATAGAGTATTATGAGTAATTTGTTTTTTTTCTAAGGAGCCTTTTAATACCATATTCAGTATGGTATAATATAAATATGAAATCTAATAATTTGATACATTATGCCATAAAAGCTCATTTATTAAAGAAATTATACATTTAAAGAATAATATATGAACAGTCAAAGATCTTTAATCTGCACTAATTGGGACCAAAATTTGAGCAGATTATAGAATATTGCAGATTACAGAGTTTTGTATGGTTCTGTTTTTTCTAGAGAGCATTTTAATAACATAATCAGCATAATATAAATATGAAAATTAATAATGTAATATAACTTTAATAATCTAATTTCCATAAAAGCTCATTTATAAAAAAAAAATTACACATTAAAAAAATAATGTATGCACTGAAATTAGATATGAAAATTATTATTATTATTATTATTTTTTTGCAATGTAATGCAAAAATATGCAATATTTTTTCATGACTATTTGTCAAAGTGTGCAATAAATTTCAGTAACAGATTCGCAAAATTTGCAATGTGTTTTGATGATCTTACAAATTTTGCTGTGCATTTCAGCAATCCATTTACAAAATTTGGAATATTTTCCTTCGATTCCTTAAGGAAATGCCATTTTTTCAGCAATCTTTTCATGAAAATTTATGATTTTTTCAAAAAATTGTCGGGTGAAATTTGCAGTTAATTTTTTGGTGATCAATAGTGAAAATTTATGCTTTTTCTGCAATCATTTCACACTATTTCAAGAATCATTTAATAAAATCATGATTTACTAGCAATCGATTGATGAAATCAGGAATTTTTTTACTGAAACTATTTGTCGAAGTTTGCGATATTGTTCAGAGATAAATTGATAAAAATCATGGAGCTGCATTATGTGATACTGTGGTATTTTGACAAATTTTGCAAAGTTTTTTCTTGATTGTTTACCAAAGTTTGCATTTTCTGCCACTACTGGTCGAAATTTGTGATATTTTTCGACAATATGTTGGCAGAATTAGTGATATTTTTTTCTATGATTGTGTCACGAAACCACCGAATTTTTCCACAATTGCTTGCCGGAAATTGTTTTTTTCCACAGTCGATTGATGAAATTTCTGACCATTTGTCAAAGATTGTAATATCTTTTAGCAATAGATTGGCAAAATTCACAACATTTACTCATACTAAGAAATGTGGATTATAAAAAATTACGTATAAGTTCGGATTGTTGATCCTTGACTGTACATTAAATTTTGATATGTTATGAAAATTAAGTTTTTTTTCTGCAATTGTCTTATGAAATTTCTGACAATTTGTTGAAAATTGCAATATTTTTTAGCAATATATTGGCAAAATTCCCAATATTGAATTTCTCTAAGTTATGCGGAATGTAGAAAATTGCAGATAATGGGTGCGCACCAATCATCTTTACTGTATTTTCATATTTAAGGGAATTTTCTTATTATGTTTCCAAACGATGCATTTTTAACTGAAATATATTTTGTTATTAACACTGAAAAACAGAAAAAAACTTAGAAATGAATTAGTTATTAAGTTTAATAAACATTTAGTAAAAACAATTATGCCATGGGATGGGATGAGACAGATACTCTTACAAGTTAAAGCATGAAAAAAAAGAAAATTATTTGGACAAGGAAAAAAAAGTGGCACAAATAAATGAAGTTTGGGTGAAGAAGACAGAAAAAAATGACTGTTTTGATGAAAACACAATTAAAATAATACATTTATAGCAGATACTTTTGTCAGAGAATTATCTCAATGAGTTTTCAAAAGCATTTGGTGTAAGAGTGTGAGTATGTACATAAGTGACAATCTTCTAGCTTTGTTCAAGTGATTAATTATTTTGTATAATATATTAGCATATAGTATAAGTATGACATAGAAACAAGACAAATTATAAAATATTAATATTTTGTTTTGTTTTCCCAACTGAAAAAAAACAGAAGGTTACAACATGTAAAATAATTGTTTACATAATAAGTACTCCATCAACTGCCTTTAATGTGGCAACTGTATAAGATGAAGAATGACATTACAAAAATAAATTAATAAAATGCTATTAGTATTATTATTGGTAGATTGTGTATTTTCCTAGCATGAGGATACACAAATAGGTACCATTTTCCTTAAAAAAAAAAATCAATAAAACACTGTTTAAGAGGTCAATAAAACACTGTTTAAAAAAATCAATGCAGCCACAACATCTTTTCGCTATCCATCTAACATTATGAATATACTGGAATGTCAGATTATTGATTTCTTAAAATTCTTTCAATATTTTCTATAAATTTTGATGATATTTATATAAGAAATCAGCATGTGTATGTGATTAATCATTTAAAAAGTATTTACTTTCAAATGAACAGAATACAATTAGTCTGTTAGTAACGCAATGTTTCTAAATGTTAAAAAGCAGAAAAAAAACGAACCAATTTACTGTTTCTAAATTTAAATTCAAATAATATTCATCGAATTAATTACAAATAAATAAATAAATGAAATTTTGCAACAAATAACACGTTTCAATAATATATTAAGAGATTAGTTATCCGCAAGAGGAAAATTGGGGCAGATGAGATTTTGTGCAGCTGTAGGATCAAATCCCAGTTCGTTGTATTTTTAGTAGAGGAGTAATCAGGGAAAATATCTTAACTTAAACTTATTTTAGTAATGAGGGTGGCATAAATAAAAGGATTTTTTAGAAATTACCTGATAATATAAATAGCGCAAAAGACAAGACGCCAAATGCAGGAAAGATTCATGGATTTTTACATCGTGATCAAGGATTCATTCGTTAGATAGAGAAACTCCCGTGTAGTTAACTAATGACTAACTAAACATTTATTTATAAAAATGTTAATATGACAATATAAAAGTATCTTTTCCTCTTTTATACCTGGTTATATTTTTAGCTGTCGGACCAGACAAAAACATAAACAAGCCTTCCCGTTAAATTTTAATGCTAATTACCCAAAATCAAATTATGCATAATTTTAAACCCGAGGACATATTTAAGTGCTAGATTCGCGGATTTCGACTAATGTTTTCTATTCTTGTTTTATTAATGAATGTTTTGTTTAGTTGATTGAAAATTTAAAATTAGATGAACATTTCTGTTGCAGTGTGTCATTGTATGATTCATTTTTCATGAAAGAAATCTTCCAAATCGTCCAATTCTTCTGATTCATGCATTGTGTTGGCGTCACTTTACTTTTCTGATAACGAAGTGTGATCTGATTATAACAATAGCAAATTTTTTTAACTTTTTTTTTCTGACCCAACCTCTTTACTAATATAAATTAATGGTAAGACTATTATTTATTATTTTATTTGCACTAAAATTTTGCATAAACGTTTATTTGCCTTTATATTAACTTTTGACAACTTTTTTTTATTTCCTATTTCTTGAAGATCGAGTTTTTTTCGTGATTAGAGGACAAAATTTGTGTTTTTTCATGATTGTTTGACAAAATTCGCAGTTTCTGCTATCTTTTAATGATATTGACAGTAACGATTCATGAAACTGATTTTTGATGTTGTTGGCGATCGTTTCTCTAAATTCACGATAGATTTTGTGTCCAAATTTTTGGATTTGTAACTGAATTTTTTTGTTTTCAATTTTCGGAAATTATCGGATTATTTTTTCGGCAAATTAGTAATAGAATCGCCCCTAAACTGAACATACTTTTATTTAAAAAAAATCATTTTAAGTATCTATTTTAGTTTTATTATTTTTAAGTATCTTTCTTGAATATTGTAAACCTGTTTCTAATGTAAATATTTTCCAGGGAAAAGCAGTGTTCATGTGGATTGTTTCTTTTTTTTACCACTAAAAAAAATATTAGTATTGGCAATACATTCTTTACATAAATTGCGACCTTTTTAAACTTTTGTTTATATAGATTTTTTTTTTTTTTTGACAATTAAACTGAAAATGATCTGAAATTTGAAAGAGTCTGTAATTGCCAAAATGTGATGGGGGGAGGGGGGAAGAAGCGTTGACTTTTGTACTGTACTACAAAATCCAGATTTTTTTTTTTTTTTTTTTTTTTTTTTTTTTTTTTTTTTTTGAGCATTAAGATTGTGGGAGTTTTTTGAATAACATATGTAATCATTATAGCTGTGTTTTTTTAATCTTAAGTTGTTAAAAATTCATAATCAGTGTTAATTTAACTATTTTTTACCCTGTGGATAACAAAATTGCATTTTAAAAAAATGAATATACTACTTATTTTAATTATATTTTTTACAAATGTAATAAAAACAATGCATTTCTTCATCATATGAACTAGAAATTGAAAGTTTTCCATGTAAATTGAAACAGTTGTGAGGATTTCAGAAACTGAAACATATTTGTTAAAATCTGCCCCATGTAGGGGTACCTTTGAACAAGTAAGGAGCACCTTTGAACAAATGAATAAAACATGAAAATATTGAGTTTTCATAAAAAGCTGCATATGTTTCAAAAATATAAAGTAATAAGAATGAAATTAAATAACTATATTTTATTCAAACTAATATTTTTTTGATTATTTAACTAAACTTAAATCCATCAAAGTTTATGTCAAAAATCATTGTTGAAACAACTCAGAGTGTACCTCCAGTTATGTTTGGTTGTGAAAACTTTTTTACTTTGTTAGACAAACCTGGTAAATCATAAATCATTATTTTGTATCCGGGATTTGCAATTATCAAATAAGTGAATGCAATGATCAATTTAGATTTGAAATTTCTCATTGCTGATATATCCAGAGATTGGAATACATGTGTGCAATAAGGAGGGATTGTTAACAGTATAAGTCCATGATCTTTGATATTCTTAATTAATCTCTCTTTACATAAAAAAAATTCCAAAAATAATAATATTTAGGTACATCAATAACGCTTTATTTCATACTTTTAGATGTACAGTGGTGCCCCAGCTTTTTTTTTTTTTTTTTATGATGCCCCACCACATGGAGTTCAACATTACAACTCTTTATTCAATTCATTGCTCAAGAGTTTGAATAAAACAAAGCTTATAAACTAAAGATTATATCTTTATTTAAGTGGTGAAAGATAAATCAAAATTTTAGGGATACAAAATTGTCAACAAAAACCTTTCAACTATATTTTCTTAAGTTAAGATCCAAAAGGGAGAAAAATACCTATCTTGCTTAGACAGTATTGTGCATATAAAATGGAGTAGCTTTGTATGCTCATTGCACTGAACAAGTAGTAATGTATTGCCATAGACATTTTCAAAAAAATATTTATTTAAAGAAAAATGGTTCTACGTGGTTGATCAATGACTACTTGGTTCTACTTGGTTGATAAATGACTACTTGGTTCTACTTGGTTGATCACTACCATTGATCAATTTTGCCAAATTATACAAATAGCCAAACTATGTGACAAATTAACAAATTGACGTAATTTTTATTTCAAATGACAAAAGAACAAATAAATTAATAAAACGTAAAAAAATAGAAATTAAACTTCATATTAAAAATCAATTAATGACGTAATAAACACGTGATAGGAGTTTATTACATGAATGTGACATATTTGATCATCATAATTGAAATTTAATCTTTTAGTTTGGCAGTAGTTTTTTTGTTTTTTTTTTTTTTTGTCAACGGGATAACCAAGTAGTACCAGAAACATATTTAGAGTGTTCAAAGGTGCCCCCCTCTCCCTTATATTTTACTTTAATCCTATAGTACAATTTTAAATATATGAATGCAATAACAAAAATATTTTTTTAAAATAAGTGTAAGCTTTATTTAAGTTACCCTTTATAATCCATTTTGGATTTAACTTTTTTGTAAAAATAATTTCATGATAAGTCTGTTATTCTTGTGATTTGTATTATGTTTTGAGTCTTTATAAAACAGGACTCATATTTTTTTTAAAATCCTGTAGTTATTGTTTTTTGTCATTTATAACAGATGGTGGCACTGCATGAAAGTTTCATAATTTTTTAAAATGTACTTAAGATTTATATTTTAAATTGGTTTTGTAGATTCTGAATTGCTTTTTCTCAATGTTTTTGATTTATTTTCAACTATCAAGTTCCTTGCATTATTGTACAGTCGAATGTTAAAAATATGGACATCCAAATTCAGAAAATCTCTAAAATCCAGACATTTTTAAAATTTCAGTTTAATTATTTTTTAAAATAAGACTTACTGTTAATTTCATAAAATGCAGTTAAATTATTTTAACTATATTAAATAAATAAATATAAGTATATTCTGGTATAATTTTATAATGATTGATTATTAATTGAAGACTTCAATTATTAAAAAAAGTGGAAATTTGAAAAAATGCTGTTAAATTCTTTTACCTGCATTAAATAAATAAATATAGGTATATTCTGGTACAATTTTATAATGATTGAGCGTTAATTAAAGATTTAATTATTTGAAAAAGTAGAAATTTGAAAAAATGGTGTAAAAAAGGAAAAGTTGTGATACATTAAGGACACGTAGCTTCATATATTTTAATACAGTAGACTCCCTCAAATCCGCAACCCTAAAATCCACTTATAGTTTCCGATTGTAAATAATGAAACATTCAGTTGAGAAATGGGTACAAAATTTGACTATTTTAGTTTTATATCAATTCTATACATATTTTAAATTGTATTTTTTGCTAATATTACTGAATTCATGTTTTCCCATGAAAGAAGAATAAATTTATTTCTGAAACAATTCAAGATATTGCTGATATCATTGGTAATTAACAATCTTCTTATCAAACATATTTATATATTAATCAATCTTTTTGGATTAAAGTCTGCCTAAACCTGAAATAAAACTTCCTTGTTTTATGATTTTGATGTGAATTAGAAATAAACCTTTGAGGTAAGTTTCACTGAATAATTTAGGAAAAATACATTTAATTTTTATGATGATTATTTAATAATGCATTATTGATTATTAACTTGACCTTTGCATATATTTTAACCATTTTAAAAGTTATCTAAATTTTTATTATTTTAGTTTATTATTTCTTCTAATATTTTATTATATTGAAAGCATTCATTATAGTTTCGATTGCATTATTATTTACCTCCAAATTACTGATTAAAAATTTAAACAATGCAATGACCAGAAATCTGCAAAATTCTAAAATCCATACAATCCCTGGTTCCATGTTGTGAAGATTTGAGGGAGTCTACTGTATTTTAATGTAAATGTTTATAAAATCACTTACGTGCATATTCATAACAAATGAAACAAATTATAAGTAGAGTCTAATTCAGGTTGTGCAGTGTCCTGCACTTTTTACTCTCGCAGCAAAATAGTTGCTTTAAATTTTTTTCTTGGGGGGAGGGAGAGGAGTACAGGGAATGAGGATCTTATGATGCAGTTGCAATGTTAACTAAAATATATTTATATTTTTTAGAAAATAATTGCACATATTGCAATTTTAAGATTTTGATACTACTTGGTTATCCTGTCGATCAAAAAAAACTATTGCCAAACTATAAGATTAAATGCCAGTAATGGATGATCGTGAATGTCACATTTAATGATATTAAATAGGATATACATATTAAACGTCATTAAGTGGTTTTTATTTCAACTTTTTATTTGTATTTTTATTAATATTCTACTAATTTTTGTTTTTTTTTTGTTAATTAAAATAAAAATTATGTCAATATGTATAATTCGGCTATTAATTTGGCGATTTGTATAATTTGGCGTAATTGGTCAACGGGATAACTAAGTAATACCAAGACTTTTTTCTAAATCCTTTTACTCAATTTGGGGCCCGCAACAGCAGTGGGACCAAAGCCATGGTCTTGTTGGCATGTGTTGCAATCAGGCCCTGCATGCAACTCATTGGGGAAAAAAATTAACACACTTGATAATTGCTCTATTAACACCTGATCCTTCTCCAACAGAATTATCAACATAGTGACACACTGACCTTGACGCGTACATTTGCCGATGTCAGTATGTTGTTTGTTTCAGTTTTGTTTCTCTGAAAAGAACTTTGAATGCAGTAGGAAAATAAGATGATTTTTTTTAGATCTTTTGACTAAATAACCATTTATTTTTCCTGCTCACAATCTTTTGCAAAATTTGATCCCCCCCCTCCCCAGTTTGGGGTCTTTTGACAGAATTGACATTTTTTTCAGCGATCGAATGACAAATTTGATTTTTTTAAGTGAGGGGGGGCGATATTTTATCGAAATTTGTAATATATTTCCATGACAGACTAAAATAATACACTATTTATTTTGTCACTTTTTTGACGAAAATCGCTATATTTTTCTTCGATTGTTTATTCAAACTTTGTGATCCATAATCAAGGACAAAATTTTTCTCAACAACCGAAAGACAAATTTGATTACCCTCTTTAATAGATTATTGAAATTGGAAAATTTTACAGAAATTAGTTGAAAAAATCTCTAAATGTTTCTTAGATAAATGACAAAATTGTTGATATTTTTCCGTGATCATTTAGAGAAATCTGCTTTTTTTCTCATTAAACCACAAAAGTTTCAAAAAAAAAAAAAAAATGTATATATTGTCAGAAGAATTCATGCAGTTTTACTCCTTATCTCAAAGACCCCTTCCCACTTCAAGAAACTCTAGAAATGGCACTAAACCTTTCTAGATAAAGAAGTTGTGATGTACTACACGATTTCACTCATATTTAACACTCATTAAAAAGCTTTCATGTTCACAATTTTGCTTACTTTTGCATAGTGTTCATTCTAGGCCATTTTTGAAGGGTGCAGCACCCTGCCCTTTTTCAAATTTACAAAATGCACCCTGCCCTTTTTCAAATTTACAAAATGCACCCCGCTCTTTTTCAAATTTACATCATGCACTCTGCCCTTTTTAAAAGTAGTAAAATGCACCACTGGTTTTACCCAGAGATTTTTAATAAATATTTTTTTTATTCCGTAGTGTTTTTAAATTTGTGTGCCCAAAAATGACAGATTTTTTTCGTTTCTTTAAGAAAAAGAGCTTTAAAACTATTGAATTATGTTTTAATTTAATTGTATTTTTAATTTTTATATCATAAAATCATTTGAAATTAATGTTACTTGATTTATCATATTTAAAAATTATGTGTTTCATTGCTTTTTTTTCCCCCTTCTAAAGGCAATAACAATTTTTTTCTGGCAAAAGTGCCCTTTTCTGCTGCAGTAGTGCCTTTTGTAGTGAATAGCACCATGCCCTTTTTATTTCTAGAGTGAACACTACTGCAGATTTTTTTTTTTTTGACTATTTTTACTTTCTTCTATCTGTACAAGAATAAAGTATAAGATTCATGAAAATTTTCGACTTCCGGTTTTCGACGGTCCTGAACACGTTTTGACTATTTTTAGAAAATGTCTGCCTGTGAGTCTGTCCGTCTGTATGAGACAAAAAATTTGTGGGCGCTCTATCTCAAGAACTAATGCTCGAAATTTAATAAAATTTTATATTCATTTAGACCTTAATATGAATTAGTGCCTATTGGTTTTTGGTGTAAATTGGCCAGCAGGTGGCGCTGCTATGCCACGTTTTTCATGATTTTCATGATAGCTATATCTCAAGAACTAATGCACAGAATTTCACCAAACTTCAGATTCCTCGATACCTTGAGATACATAGCCGCTGGTAAGGTTTTGGTGTGAACTGCCCTATAGGTGGCGCTGCTAAGCTACATTTTGCACGATTTTTGCGATAGCTATATCTCAAGAACTAATGCAGCGAACTTCATCAAATTTTAGTTTCTTTTACACTAGAATATATAACATAATTAGACGCTGATTACAATTTGGTATTAACCTTGCAACAGGTGGTGCAGCTATGCTGCATTTTGCACGATTTTTCCGATAGCTATATCTTAATAACCAACGCACAGAATTTCATCAAAGTTCAGATTTTGTTACAAAATGACATATAACATAATTACATGATTATTACGTTTTGTTATAAATCCTTCGACTGATGGTGCTGCTGTGCTATATTTTACACGGTTTTTTTAAAACTAGCTATATCTCAAGAACTAATGCCCAGAATTTCATCGAACTTCAGATTCTTTTGCACCATAACATAATTAGACGCTTTTTTACGTTTTGGCATAAATTGTCCAAGATATGGTGTTGCTGTGCTACGTTTTGCAAATATTTTGTTATAACTATATCTCAAGAACTAATGGACGAAATTTCATCAAATTTCAGATTCTGTTAGGTCTTGACATGAATAGATGCTTATTAGGTTTTAGTATAAATTACCCAACCCCCTCATTTTCTCAGAATATTAATTAAATTTTGCATATTAGGCTTTTCGGATACCAGAATCTCATTAGGCAAGGTCAAATGTTCGAGGAAATTCGATAGTAAGTAACTTTGTGGTCACCACGTTTTTTTTTTTTCTTTAATTAAAATGTACTTATGAGATAGAAGAAAGTTTCGGGATTGACACATCCAACTAGTTTTTTTCTGGCTTTCAGACTGATGGCTGTTTTTATTTTTTGGTACTGAATGACTCAAATTTTTGGAAAATTTGAAATAACAGTCACTTTTATATTATATATTGTGTACTATATTTTAACTTATTGTATTTTAATATGTAGGGGAGAGTGGGACACTTTTTACAAAATTAAGAAAATCAACTTTGTTTGACACAAAAACAAAAATTTCAATTTATAGAATGCAAGGTGAAACACTTTTTAATTTCCCTAAACATTATGGAAGAATAGCATGCACAATCTATTTTATAATCAAATAAAATTGTAAATTTCAAAATGTGTCCCGTACCTCAACACTTACAGACAGGTATGGGACAGCAATAAAATAAAGCTGTAAGGCACAAAAATTCTAGTGTCGGCTAGGTATACAATCAAACAAGCATTGTAGATTGATACAGTAAGTGCCAAAATATAAAATTCCAATATCTTCATGACTCAAATGAAAATTCAGGATTGTCAGTCACAGTAAAATAATAATCTAATATAAATCTATAATAAAAAATAATCTTTACAATTTATCTACATTTTGAAGTAAATGAATATGTCATCAATGTTATAAATAATAGATTATCCTCTTAAAAAATTTGAGCAATTCACATTCATTTATTGGAAAAAAAGAGGGGTGGGGATATTAGACATGTCCCATTCCTTTACTGGCCTATCCCATTTTTTCCTGCTTCCTTGTTTTGTGTTAAACTTCTTGTATAAACAAAAAATTTTCTTTTAGGCATAGTTTAAGTTATGGAGGAAATACAATATAATATTCCATAAATAGGGAGACTATTACATCTACACATAAACAAGTCATTAAAACACAGCGAGCATAAAAGTATATGATTAAATTGACTTTTGATTCTTGAAATATTCAATTGCAAGCTTAATACAGATCAACAATTTTTTTTTCAACTGAAGATTTGGCTACCACTGCTTCATCTTGTATGTGATTGATGAAATGTTTAGTTTGATACATAAAGAGATAAACCTCCTGTCCCATTGTCCTATTCTCCCCTAACTATTTCTGCTTTCTTGGTATAACGCTTAAGTACAAAATTATTTTCTCCAATGTCAAATTAGCATCAGACCAGTTGATTTCCTACATTACAAATTTTTGATGTTCAGTGAAAATTGGAAAAAGGTAAATGTCTATCAAATTCAAATATCTTCATTACTTAAAGATTTTGAAAGTTAAACAGTATCTCTTTTTTTTATTGCTGGACGTTGTTATTTACGACCTTGTAATTTGTTTTTTTTTCCTTGTATGTCTCTGGCTTAAGTTTTAAAATACAGTCGAGTCTCTCTATAACGAAACTCCATACATCGAATTTCTCTATATAATTTCTCTATATAACGAATTTTTAGTAGGGACGGTCCCCTTTTCACATGATTACATTAAAATCAGTCTCTATATAGCGAAATATCTATCTCCATATAACGATTTTTTTCATAAAATGATCTTTATTTATTCAGTTTTAAAAAAGCTTTGAAAACACATGGAATCATTTTTCCATCACTTATTCCTGATTTATCGTTCGCATCCTTTTCCAAGCAGTCTCGGTTAGATTCTTACACATATAAGAGCGGGATCAATGTGAATAATTGAAGAAAAAACAATTTCCAATTGATCCAAAAAGACCGGATTTTCTGTACTTGAGGACAATGTGGATTCTGAGGACGAAGAAGACGTGACTTGAGCAGACTTAAATAAAAAATGGAAATTAATTAAGGAACGCAAGATGTCGAAGAAAATGTTGCTCTCTGATTTTTTGGAAATGGATGACAATCTCATTATTGCACAGTATCTTACTGATAGTGGTATTTTAAGCAGAGTTGTGAACATGGTGAGATTGAGATGCTATGGTGAGATTGACAATGAGCATGAGAACGAAAATTTACAGTAAGAGAAAAAAACATCACGCAGTGAAATGATGAGTTCTTTTGATCTTATTTGGAGAAGACTTCAAATGGAGGAAAATAACTCCTTATACAATTTTTTATACCTCGCTAAAATTTGAATATTTTTACGAAAGTTTAATATTTTGAAATAATATATATATATATATATACAGATTTTTCCATTTAAGATTAATGCAATCTTTATTTGATTTTCATCAAGCATTCAAATAAATATTGGTTCTCTTTCTTGAAACTTTTTAAATAAATAAGAAATAGAATATTAGGTTAATATTTAAAGTTAAACATTTCAAATATTTAATTAAACACATAAAAAAAAACATTTATTAAAAATTTACACATTATTTGGGAATGTAAACGTCATTCTCTATACAACGAATTTCTCTATATAACGAATTTTTTTACAGAAACGATGGATTTCGTTATATAGAGACTCGACTGTGTTTTCTGTTCAATCTTTGAGCTATTTCTCTTTAAATCGAATATCCATCCCCCTGTCCTATTCATCCCCCCTGTCCCATTTCATCCCACTCTCTCTTATTAAAATAGATATTTTTAAGAAACCCTCAGTCATTTAATTTTTTTTTATTTAAATGATTTAAATCCTTTATGCCCCGCCCGTTTTGAAGTTCCACTGAAATAACTTGCTATAAAATTCCAATAATACATACATTAGTTATACAGTTTAGAATGAGTTATTGATACATTTTATTGTGTTCCAAAAACATTATGGACTGCACAAAACAATGAAAAAATCCTGAAATTGCACGTCAAACATGGCAAATGAAGTGCGCTCATGCTATAACGAAATTTTTAAAACATTCAAATCTTTGTGCAATAATATACAGTACTTCGGATACAGTAGAGTATGCGAAAGCTTTTGTGTGTCCCTGTAAATATTACCTGTTATCTATCATACGGGAAGTAATTTGTAGTAAGTTTAAGCAACGTAATCCATTTCATAGAATGTGAAATAGTTTAGTATAATTAAAACGTGCTTCTAACATTTCCCAAACAACGTGAAAGGCAAATATTTTTGCACTACAACCTGTACAGAATATATATTTTATTACACACTTCATCGATGTATATCAATTTTATTAGGTTCGAAAGAGTGTAACATCATTAAAATGCACTTGAAACTCTTTTTTCCATTGGCCGTAATGTAACGAAATACTTTTGATTGCCCCTGTCTTTAAACTATACATCCGATGCCCATAAAATTTGAAATGACTCGACAAAATGATGCAACAATTCTATATTTTGAATTTCAAACAATTCGGCTGGGTAATTTTTGCTCTGTTATTTACGGACAGCCGGACTGAACGACGATTATAGGTGCTACGTATTTACATAATTACGAACACACCTAAAATTCTTTCATTTCCATCCATTCAAATTTCTGTAGGTTAAATTATTGTGGAAGGGGGGCGGGAGGTTCAGTTTGGAAATAATTCTATATATCTATTGTAAGAGTATTTTATTGGTGCATTCCTTAATGCTATAAAGTATTGAAAAAATGTTTGAAATAAAAGATTTGAGTGGCCTTTATAAAAGCGTGCACAAAGTCCCTATCCATTCAAAATTTAATTTTAATTTGCAAAATCCTTCAAAAATAGATTAAACAATTGCGCCAATCTTCTAATGTAGCTCCGAAAATTGCCTAAAAAAAGTTTGTGAAATTATAAATTCATAATTTGGGTTAAAGCGTAAAATTGTCTCAGTTATTGACAGTATTTTGTCTCAATTAGGAGTGGACATTGTAAAATTCTTCAAGTGAGAGATGATGCCAAAGTAAACATACAAAATTCATTATCCGTTTAAAATCCTAATTACAAAAATCAACATCTAGTTTAATCTAAAAAATATCCGTATTGATTTGTGATTATTTGCAAATTCGTTCCTATAAAACGTAGAATACGAATAACCGCCACGGTGAGCGGCCTATCTTTGTCCACAACCCCTACCTACGTCCCAAACAGTCCGACTTTCTTGTGCAAAGCGCTGTCGCTGCTGAGCGACCAAGAGCCCCACCAAACGTCTTTACTTACGACCCTTATGCCTCAGTCTTTACCCGCTATGCTGGCTGGTTTCTCTAAAGAACTCTTAGATCAAACGAAATCTTGCAAAAATTAGAAAAAAAAACTTAATATCTAATCAAGCATTTATAATTGTTGTCTTATAAATATAATCTTATATTATCCTCTTCAAAGTCAATGTTGGCGACATAACAGACAAAATAGCTCTAAAATGATTGAAGAACTACGTTTAACAATTTTTTAGTAGGTGTGCTATCTTGAATTTCTCGCTTCCACCTAAACTTGCTGCTGAGAAATGGCGAAATACCTCAGAAACACTGGAGGAATATACTTTGAAATAATAGTCAGAGAACTTTCTAGTGATATAGTAAAGGAGAGATGAATGCCTAAGTTAAAAAATTGCCCCTCCCCCCAGAATTCCAACTATCACGTCTCCTCGGTATAAAACATTCCCCTCTCTTTAAAATTTTCAAATATTATAACTAATATTCATCAGAAGGCACTATTAAAGAAATCTGATCTGTAATGATAAAACGATACAATCGCAAAAAAAAAAAAAAAAAAAAAATTCGAAAATTGCCCTTTGAAGCAAAGGGGGGAAACTGAGGTGATGAAAGAAAAGTTCAAAATATGAAAGAGCGGACCGAGGGCTTTCCGATTGTTTTCGTGTAATCCTGATTTTCCTTACTTCTAAGATAGGTCACCTTCACAGAAATCATTGTAATATACTTACACTCTTCACAGGTGCACTGGAGACAGAATACGTTATATTAGTTTCAGAGAATGCAGTCAAAACGAAACATGCTTATGTTCAAAATTTGTCTTAAACAGAAAAGTTCATAGCCTTGGCAAAAGATGTAGCTTTGAATTATGCTGTTTGAGATTGCACCATTCAACACCTGTCTAGAATGGTATTTTTCATATGTTTCTTGTGATTCCGTCTTAGTAGTTTTGAGTGTTGTTGAATGCAAGATTCAGAAACCCAGATATTCGTTTGTGTGGGGTGATGATGACGTCCACTTGGCTATGCCCTTGGTTACATTACTTAATTGCAATGTAAATTATATCAAATAACGCAGAATGTTTCAACAGTAAGCATTCACATTAGATTAAATAAGTTCTGAAATCCGGAGAATTTCTTATTAAACACATTTGCATATTAAAATTTCATCGCCACGAAATTTTTTTATTTTCTCTCTATTCTTTGTTAAATGCATCATAGTTTCTTTAGATGATATTTAGTTATTGAATTTCCTCCTCAAATTTACTTTATATTTTATTTATAATAAATTGTTTGTTTTTAAGTTGTTGGTATTTATTTTATTTACAATTTAATCATTATATTGTTCTGAAAGGCATCTGGCACACGTTTGATTCCGCTAACTTCAGACAATTGATAGTCTACTGCAGATTTTAATACTATGGTATAACTTTATGACAATTTATTTTCTACATTGATTTTAAATTTTCGTGATAAGTTTCTTCATTTATTTTAAATGAAATGTAAAAACTCATATTAATTAATTTTATTTTATTGCAGATGCATTAAACCTATAATCTAACACATCACATCACTCAAAATATCTTCAATGTGTAAAACAAATGCAGCAAAATATTTCTCATCAGAACTCTTTGAAAAAAGCAGCTTCTAACTCACAGACTGGAATATCTTTTATTTGTGAGCTATGCAAGAATTTCTCCCAAAACAGTCATTTTTGTGTGAGGTATGTAATAAACATTTCTCTAAAAAGAGCCATTTAAGCAGTCATCTGTTAACTCATACTGGTGAGAAACCTTTTGAATGTGAAGTATGCAACAAGAAATTCTCAGAAAAGGGCCATTTAAACAGACATCTGTTGATTCATACTGGTGAGAAACCGTTTGTGTGTGATATATGCAACAAGAAATTCTCTCGAAAGAGCCATTTAAGAAGCCATCTGTTAATTCATACTGGTGAGAAAACTTTTGAGTGTGAGGTATGCAACAAAAAATTTACTCGGAAGTATGCTTTAAGCAAACACCTTTTAAATCACGCTGAAGAGAAATCTTTTGTTTGTGACATATGCAACAAGAAATTCTCTCGAAAGGCAGATTTAAGCACCCATCTGTTAACTCATAGTGGTGAGAAACCGTTTGTGTGTGATATATGTAACAAGAAATTCTTCCGAAAGATTCATTTAAGGAAGCATCTATTAATTCATTCTGGTGAGAAACCTTTTGAATGTGAGGTATGCAACAAGAAATTCGCCCAAAAGAATGATTTAAGGAAGCATCTGGTAATTCATACTGATGAGAAACCGTTTGTGTGTGATATCTGCAGTAAGAAATTCTCTGAAAAAGGCAGTTTAAGCAGACATCTGTTAATTCATTCTGGTGAGAAACCTTTTGAATGTGAGGTATGCAAGAAGAAATTCGCCCGAAAGGATGATTTAAGGAAGCATCTGGTAATTCATGCTGGTGAGAAACCATTTGTGTGTGATATCTGCAGTAAGAAATTCTCTCAAAAAGGCAATTTAAGCAGACATGTGTAAATTCATACTGGTCAGAAACCTTTTGAATGTGAGGTATGCAACAAGAAATTCGCCCAAAAGGATGATCTAAGGAAGCATCTGGTAATTCATACTGGTGAGAAACCGTTTGTGTGTGATATCTGCAGTAAGAAATTCTCTCAAAAAGGCAATTTAAGCAGACATGTGTTAATTCATACTGGTCAGAAACCTTTTGAATGTGAGGTATGCAACAAGAAATTCGCCCAAAAGGATGATCTAAGGAAGCATCTGGTGATTCATACTGATGAAAAACCTTTTGTATGCGAGGTATGCAACAAGAAATTTATTCAGAATTATGCTTTAAGCAAACATCAATTAATTCATATTAAAGAAAACATTTTCTGTAAGAGATGTGTTAAAAGATTTTTTTAAAGATTTGTTTAAGGAAGCATCTGTTAATGTCATACTAACGAGAAATATCTTATGAAAGATAAACTTATGAAATAAATTCCAAAAAAAAATACTATCTGTGCTGTATTTTGCTTCTAAAATTTGTTAATTGCAGTAAACTAATCGTGGCATATTCTAGAAGTAAACCGTTGAGAAACCGTTTGTGTGTGATATCTGCAGTAAGAAATTCTCTCAAAAAGGCAATTTAAGCAGACATGTGTTAATTCATACTGGTCAGAAACCTTTTGAATGTGAGGTATGCAACAAGAAATTCGCCCAAAAGGATGATCTAAGGAAGCATCTGGTGATTCATACTGATGAAAAACCTTTTGTATGCGAGGTATGCAACAAGAAATTTATTCAGAATTATGCTTTAAGCAAACATCAATTAATTCATATTAAAGAAAAACATTTTCTGTAAGAGATGTGTTAAAAGATTTTTTAAAGATTTGTTTAAGGAAGCATCTGTTAATGTCATACTAACGAGAAATATCTTATGAAAGATAAACTTATGAAATAAATTCCAAAAAAAAATACTATCTGTGCTGTATTTTGCTTCTAAAATTTGTTAATTGCAGTAAACTAATCGTGGCATATTCTAGAAGTAAAAAATATTTCTTTCCATGCACAAAAAAGAGCAGCAAACAAAAAAATTTTGACTATTTAAAACGTTAAATTAGCAGATCAAAAGCTATAACCATGAGCTCTAGCAACACACCGTTTTATTTGTATGATGCTTTATGTTATCTGAAAATGTTAGAAAATCTCTATTTTTTCTCCTGTAAAATTTATAATTATTGATAGTATTTAAAATAAAAAAAATTGTTAACCCTTATTTCTCACAATACATTTCTTTAATGGTAAAATTGATTTTCTTATCAATATTTAAGTAGAAATCATTCGTTTCGAAAAGGGTATTGCTCCCTGACTTACCCGTATTTTTGCCGAAATGTCAGTGAAGGCTTACTTTGAAGACTCGAAATATTTTGGTTTCTGTCTGTCTGTCTATTCCGCGATAACTGACGCAAAATTCATCCGATTGGCTTGAAATTAAGTGGGTATGTTAGTGAGGCACTGGGATTAAGCTGTATAATTTTTTTTAGATTTGATTCATTCGTTCGGAAAATACAGAATATTTTATTTTGCGCAATAATGCTTTTCCATGGCAAATCAAATGACTTTCATTTTTTTTCTTGAGAGAAGGTGACACATTTCATTAATGGAATTCAACGATAAATGAATACTAAAATCAACCAGTTAAATTATTTGTATTATTTTGAAATTTTGTCTTCGCATTTGTCAGATTAAAAAAATTATTACTGTAAATTTTGGAGATTTTTTATAAATGTGTCCCAATAATATAAACTAGTAAATCTGTAGATCAGGAGTCTCAACGTTAGCTTTGCACATCATTTTTTTAAACACACTTTGGGTAATATTCAACTTCCTGAAAAATGTAATTTAAAATTTTCAAATTAATTATTTATAAGAATAAAGTAAGAATAAGAAGTTTTCAGCCATCAAAAGCGTTATCATTAGTTATGTTAGGATATTCTGGAATTTTCATGATCTATTATTTTTGTTTTTTTTATTATATCATAGTAGATTTAGTAGTCCCCCGTAGTCTCATTAAACTTAAATTTGTAACTTTCTATCAATTTGCTAATGGTTATCGTATATCTTGCATTTCTTTATACATTTTGGTTTATAAGGATAAGTAACAGTTTTAATAAGCATTTTTCATTATCCTCATACTTCTACATACCTGTCCACCACAAACACCTAAATCTGATGTATCAGAAACTTTTGAAACTGTAAACTCAGTAATCTAGGGTTTTACAGCTTTGTTTCCGAAAAAAAGAAGTTTTGATTGCATTTTGTGGCCGTTATCGGGGACTGACAGATAGACAGAAGAACAGACTGGCTGATGGAAAACAATAAATTTTGTGTCGCCAAAATAAGCCTTCACTGAAGTTTCGGCAATGACGTCATTATTCATGAGTTATTGCTATCCATGTTTATAATATTTTTTACGACTACTATAAAATACCTGTTTTATTTCAATTATGACGTCAAATTTTATCAGGTAAATAATTGTTTAAAATATAATTATTTTTTATTTCTTTTACTTCTAATTATGCCCCCATTTTTGTCAGAAAATTCTTACTAACGAAACAAATTTCCATGTTTAATATTAAACAAAGTACTATATTTATTTTTATTTTAATTCTGACGTCATATTTATTTTTTCTTAGTTTAATTTTTCGAATGGAAATTGCTCAATTGAAACTTATTGCCGTGGAAAAATTATTCCATATTTTGATTTTTTTGGCAACGATAAAGGAAATTGGTTAAATTTTATCTAAAAAATCGCTATTAATTCTGCATGAAAAAGAAGGAAATTTTGAATTATTAAGAAAAATATGAGAATAAAATTAATAAAACATAGTCTATGTTCTTTTCTGGGCTATGTTATAGTTATACACAAAGATACAAACACATTAATTCATCACTTTTGACGTTGACTTCATTTAAATTTTCGTACACGCATTCAAATTTATAATATTATAAAAATAAGGATTTTGATGAATGGTTGTCTAGCAACCATTAAGAGAAAATAAAGAAAATGAAATAAATACATTTGAAATAAGTAAATCTCTAAAACAAATTAGTTTATATTATTGGAACACATTTATAAAAAATCTCCAAAATTTACAGTAATAATTTAAAAAATCTGACAAATGTGTAGACAAAATTTCAAAACAATACGAATAATTTAGCCGGTAAATTTCAGTATCCCTTTATCATTGAATTCCATTAATGAAATGTGACATTTTCTCTCAAGAAAAAAAAAATTAAAAATCATTGGATTTGCCATAGAAAAGCATTATTGCGAAAAATAAAATATTCTATATTTTCCGAACGAATGAATCAAATCTTACAAAAAACTATACAGCTTAATCCCAGTGCCTCACTAACATACCCACTTAATTTCAAGCCAATCGGGTGCTTTTTACGAAAGTTATCGCGGAACAGACAGACTGACAAACTGACAGACAGACAGCAAGACAGACAGAAACAAAAAATTTCGTGTCTCCAAAGTAAGCCTTCACTGACGTTTCGGCAACTAATTTGCTTTAGAGATTTACTTATTTCAAATGTATTTATTTCACTTTCTTTATTTTCTCTTAATGGTTGCTTTATTTTCTCTTAATGGTTGGTTGCTAAGCAACCATTCATCCTAATCCTTATTTTTATAATGTTATAAATTTGAATGTGTGTACAAAAATTTAAATCAAGTCAACGTCAAAACTGATGAATTAATTAATGTCTTTGTATCTTTGGTTAGAAATATAACATAGCCCAGGAAAGAATATAGGGTATGTTTTATTAATTTTATTCAAATAACTTCCTTCATAATTCAAAATTTCCTTCTTTTTCATACAGAATCAATAGCGATTTTTTGGATAAAATTTAATCAATTTCCTTTATCATTGCCAAAAAAAAAAATCAAATTCTGGAATAATTTTTCAAGGGCAATAAGTTTCAATTGAGCAATTTCCATTCGAAAAATTAAACTAAGAAAAAATAAATATGACGTCAGAATTAAAATAAATATAGTACTTTGTTTAATATTAAACATGGAAATTTGTTTCGTTAGTAAAAATTTTCTGACAAAAATGGGGGCATAATTAGAAGTAAAAGAAATAAAAAATAATTATATTTTAAACAATTATTTACCTGATAAAATTTGACGTCATAATTGAAATAAAACAGGTATTTTATAGTAGTCGTAAAAAATATTATAAACATGGATAGCAATAACTCATGAATAATGACGTCATTGCCGAAACTTCAGTGAAGACTTATTTTGGCGACGCAAAATTTATTGTTTTCCATCTTCCAGTCTGTTCTTCTGTCTATCTGTCAGTCCCCGATAACGGCCACAAAATGCAATCAAAACTTCTTTTTTTCGGAAACAAAACTGTAAAACCCTAGTCTACTGAGTTTACACTTTCAAAAGTTTCTGATACATCAGATTTAGGTGTTCTTGGTGGGCAGGTATCTAGAAGTATGGGGATAATGAAAAATGCTTATTAAAACTGTTACTTATCCTTATAAACCAAAATGTATAAAGAAATACAAGATATACGGTAACCATTAGCAGATTGATAGAAAGTTAGAAATTTAAATTTAATGAGACTACGGTGGGTCCAGGGGGGCTCCGCCCCCCTGAAGAAATCTACTGTTGTATAATAAAAAAACAAAAATAATAGATCATGAAAATTTCAGAATATCCTAACATAACTAAATCTTTAATTTAACGCTTTTGATGGCTGAAAATTTCTTATTCTTATTTTAATCTTATAAATAATTACGTAATTCGAAAATTTTAAATTACATTTTCCAGGAAGTTGAATATTACGCTAAGTGTGTTTTAAAAAAAAAAGATGTGAAAAGCTGACGTTGATGCTCGTGATCTGCAGATTTACTAGTTAAAAAATGTGCGTTAGTGTGTTTGATACACTGGTTGTTATTTTAAAAGGTAGGAACAGTCTGATGGCATTTTAAATTTAAGTAAGGTTGGTAAAATTGATTTAAAGTTATGTTTTTCTCATCAGGTTTAATTTATATGAAAGTAACCTAATTTAATTCACATGACATTATTGATAGCTTAGGTAATCTTTTAAGAACCTTAATTTCAAGATCGCTTAATCTGATTGTTTTCATTGATTGATTGTAAGGGAATAACAGCCTGGTGTGATTTTTAAATGTTGATAAATATTGAAAAAAAAAGAATGAAATATTTGTTGACTTCAGTCATTTATATTCGAGGCTGACGAAAAAGACAAGCTACTACGGTAAATTCCAAGTAACTTTTTTTTACTGACCGCTGATTTTTTTTACTGACCGTTACGTGATATTCGAATGCACCAACGAAAGTGTACGAAAAGAGCGTCACGTCACTCTAGCTGTCTGTAAAATATTACACTTTTAGATGCACCGCGGTAGCCTGTCTTTCCCGTTAGCTTTGATTAATCCAGAACTTTTCATCATACTTAAAAAAATTTTTATACCTTCGGTATAGCTCATGCCCATCTGACTATGACTTAATTCTTTGGAATTACACCGATTGAAATATAATTGATGTTAGATACTGAGGTCTACTATGCCTGCTACTATATGAGTAGTCTACTGCTCATAGCATTTGGTTACAGGACTCAGGCTATCTGCCGGCTAAAATTCCGTCATGTACGCTAATGGCGCCTCGTGCGTGTAAAATCCGTCGTGGGTGCAAAGTCCTCCAAGTTACCTGTGAATTATACCTCTGGAGGTGCCTTGCCAGGTGAAGGTCTCGTCATCTGATCAAGGTTCTAAATTACGAGACCAAATTGAGTAGCCGTTTGCAATACAAACAACAGGATATAACGTTAAGCAACCGTCAAAACAAAGTATGCTAGACTGAGAAGCAAGTACTGCAAATGTGACGACGCGCGAAGCGAAGGAATCATGTTTTTTGCCGCTACGCGGCAATTACGCGATACCAGGTATCTAACCCGTTAAGCTGAGGTAACTCGGTAGGTAGAGACCTGGTCATTGGTTAAAAAGAAAGAAAGAGGTCTACTATGCCACATTCGTTATTCAAAATGGATTACGTAAAGTCAATCAGGGTAACTTTGCGCCAGATCACGGTCACTTTTCTCCACTTTTACGGAACTTTGATCCATTCTGCCGTGGTGGAACCTTCACGAATTATTTCCAATGAGCTGCTAAACACTCACTAGTGCATCTGTCTATATTTTTGAGTCCAAATTCTTTGCCGTCCTGACGAAACAGATTTAATGTTTTTTTTTCTCTGTTGGTCCTAAGTTACCCTGGTTGACTGTAGCATTTGTAGTTTGTTCAGAAAGATGCTCAGATAAATTTCACGTTATAATATGGTGTATGTGGGAAACAATTTGTGGTTTTACTTTGCATTATTCGAAAAAGTTACTGATTGAAACGAGCACGAATTTCTGAGATCTCCTTAAACATGCTTTCTGTAGAACAAGGAGTGCAAAGTATTTGTTATTTGTTTGCCTTTCATATAATGTCGATTGTAAGCCATCTTTTTTTTCAAAAGTTAAAAAAAAAGTTTAATTTTAAAGAGGAACATTTAGTCGAGAT
This sequence comes from Maratus speculifer, assembly GCA_964019185.1. NCBI lineage: Eukaryota > Metazoa > Arthropoda > Arachnida > Araneae > Salticidae > Maratus > Maratus speculifer. Next base: position 360,855,216 of record OZ025296.1, read on the forward strand.
TTAGAAAAATTAATAAAAAAAACCTATTTTTAACTTCAATGTAGAAGGAAAGAAGGTTAATACAGGGATGAAAATCTCCGTCTTTTCACTCAAAACCTATAAAATAAGGAATCGTTTGAATTTCCTCCTTAAAAATCTTCTATTCTTTAGCCCACAAAATTTAAAATATTTCTTTTTAATTCGTTAAATATTATTTTAACAATAATAAATCTATCAACTAAATATTTGGCTTTAAATTTCTCCCAACTTCTCTGTCCCGTCTAATAATAAACACACTTTGTTTAATCATTATTTCTCTTTATTTTTAAATTAATTTGTTTTCTGACTTATTCAATACAAAAAGAGTAATGTGAAATAAATAAGCATATATTTGTAGCAATGTATATATATGTATGTAATAGCTAAATAAATATCTTATCAAAAATAAAGTCCTATTACATAAATTGCTGCTTGACTATTGGCTCCTTTTGCCCTTCCCTCTCATCTGCTACCATGAAATTTCATAAAATTTAATTTTTTTCTTGCTCTATTTGTGATTTTTTTTGTAGCGATATTTAATCAGTAATTTATGATCCCTCCCGAACCTTCTCCCAAATGTCCTCCCCCCCCCTCTCTCACTAAACATGGTTTTAAATCTTTTTATTACTTTATTTGTAACTTTCTTGTTATAATAGTAAAAGGATCATTTAAAATAGCTATTCCGCCATCCAAAAAAAAAAAATCTGTTACTCCCACATACAAAGTTAAAAATTATTTTTAAAAGACTTTTATGCCTTGTATCAACAATAAATAAATAATGATCTAACACTCCCTTTAAAGTTTTATTCTCTATCCCTAGGAAAGTGGCCTAATTTCCAGACATGAGGGAGAGGGGGAGGCAAAAAGTTTTTAATCTTGTGTTATTTGACTACTCTCACCCTTGATAATATATTTTGTAAAGAGGGGTGAGGATATTTTTTTTAAATCTAAAGTATACAGGTTTAATATAAGAGAAACTTACAAAATCTGATTTACACAAAAATGTTATACTTACAAATATGATTGAAAATAACCACAAAATATCCAAGCTTGTACACCAGGTGATGTGAAAGTACTAGTTCGAGTTTGTACATTAGATGATGTGGCAGGACTAGTACAGTAACTGTAAATAATTCATTCCAGTCTCCTTCGAAATGGAGGTAAAGCAAGAAAAGATTTTCTGTATCTTAGAAAATGCAAAATATCCGTCTGTCGTAACAATGCAACATCCTTTCAGAAGGCAGTGTAAAAATAACCGCCTTTCAACAAGTGGATTGAACTGAACTGCCCATCGCCTGGACGTGTGGTACACATAAAACTTGGATTTTATTTTCATATAGCAATCCTGTTTGTAAGTGTAAAACTTTTGAACAAATCAGGTTTCGAATGTGAATGATTCTTTTTTAGCGACCCTCTGATTCAGATATAAGAATGGCAAAACTGCAAAAAAGTTCAAAATTATTGATTTTTTCCCACATCTTAGAAATTCTCTTCTCTCTGTTTATTGAGAAAGGACAAAGCCAAAATTCGAATCTCAATGAGGATTTTAGATACGTCACCTTACTACATAATAAGAGATAGAGCCGAATTAAAAAAAGTAATATTAAACAGCGCCGTGCAAAATGGGGGGGGGGGCAAGGGGGCGGCCGCCCTATGCGCGGAAATTTAGGGGGCGCCAAATTTATATTACCAACGTCATTTTTGACCTGTCACAAGAAAAAAATGGTGGAGGGGGGCCCAAATTCTAACTTTGCCCCGGGTGCTAATTTCTCTTCGCACGCCCCTGATATTAAAAATGTTAAACTAATTTCTGTGCGGAAGGACAGAAGTGGAAGTGAATATTTGGGAGAAAGGAGGGTAATTTTCATGCTGTTTATTCCTTTATCCTTACCTGAGAGTAGCAGATTGTCTTAAAATAAAGTTTTAGAGAATTTTAATACAGGATGTGTGTGTGTGTGTGTGTGAAAGGGGCTCATGCATTATAATGTTAAAGTGATAATTTAGGTGGCAGACAGTTTATTTATTCTTGCTGGAGAACAATAAACAGGACGGAATTTTTGTGCAGCTGTAGACTGAAATTCATTTGTTGCGCTCGGATCGGTGTACGGTCTGTGGTAATTTTTCCTGGTTCAGGTCGGGTTATGGTTCATTAAGCCTAAAATAATCCCTCCGCTAATTGGGAGATAAATGATCATTTTCAAATTAGCCTAACTTTCTCAAGGCATATTGAAATGAGCCTAAAAAATACCAGACTGATTGAGAAAACTCAGTGGGCAGTTTATAATTTGCCCAATGCTCTCTAGGTTCTCTGCATAATGCCAGGAATATGTCAGGCTAATTGAAAAAAGGGGCATGATTCTCCAATTAGCCCAGCTCTTTTCAAGCAGCTCAGACTATTTGCAATGAGTCTAATTTCTTAATTAGTATACAACATCTACATACATGTATACACTTATGAGCCAAAACACTATAACCACCTACCTAAAAACATCCAAAGCCCAACTTTGATCCGAAAAACAGCTGCATATCGCTTTTGTATGGATGCCACAAGTTCTATGTAGATCACCGAAGATAAATCGTATTAGTTGTTCAAGCAGCGGTCATGCATATTCGGGACACTAAAAAATGATTGTTTTTTAGCTCTGGGCTACCGTCGAATGACATCCGTAATGTGCTCTGTCGGATTAAGATCCATCGAGTAGTTTACCAAGATGTTAACTGGAATTCAGTATTACTAGCCGCCTTTGGCGACCAGTTTGGTCTCCCTTGAATATATACTAAGCATGAAATCATATTGTTTTTATTAATAATTTATTTTAATTGCTAAATTGTTTGCCAAACTAGAAGATTCTGCTAGAGAAATAGACACAGATGTCATATACGCACCAGATTGGCGCGATTGCAACAAAATGGCAATTACATGTACTCACATGGTAACCCGGATATTGTTCCTTATTTATTAACTAGCTCACCCGCCCGGCGTTGCCCGAGTCCGTAATAATAACCTTAAACGAACTTGAAAATTTTTATGATTTTATATTTAATTCGAAATATGCGTAAATACACTATTAAAAACTTGACCCTTTTGCTGCATCGTCACTCCACCGCTTTTATAGAAAATGATTACTTCAGCCTATTATGGAGCATTCTCATAGGTCAAAAGAGAGATATTCTATAAAAGAGGGAGAGTGATGATACAGAAAAAAAGCAAAATTTTTTTACAGTGTACATTATATTAAATACATGCCCCCTGACTGTGTCAAAAATTGGTTAAAAAAAATTAATATTTAGCTGCAAAAGTACCCAAAATAATTGCAATGGGAAACGCAGGAGGGAATATGTGTCCAACGATTGCTTGATTTTCGTGTTAAACTGTTGATATTTATCATTAAAATTACTGTTAAGTGACTTAACTAAATACTTTTTTCACATAGATATCCCAAGTGAAATATTTTGAATTTCAAACTAATTATATCCCTCTTAAATCCGACTATACCGTGAATGAAATCGATACTCGATGATTAGCTAAAAGGTTGGTATATAGTATTATAATTTCAGAGCCATTTTACAAAAATAGATTCATATTTTTTATCAAACATGGGTAATGTTCATTCTGTGAACAAAATCCTAACCGTAACCTAATTGTATTGTAATCATAACTTCTCTGTAACCTATCTGTATCTTAACAATAACCTAACTGTAACTTAAATATACCATAAATGTAACCTGGCCGTCACTTTATCATAACTTACCCATAATCTAACCACAACCTAACCGCAACTTAACCTTAACCTAACTGTAACTTAACCATGACCTAACTGTAACCTAACCGGTAAATAAATATAACATAAGGCTCACCGAAACGTAATTACAACCTAACTGTTATCTAACCGTAACCAAGTTCTAATTTAACACTAACTATAAACGAAATATCTTAACCAACTTGTGCTAAGTACTTAGTTTCACTTTCCACCCCTGCGGAGCGCATTATGTTTTGTAGAACATCCGAATTTTAGGTTCGGATTGGATTCATGTTCATGGAAATTATTTTGTCTTCTTCGGATACGGTTATGGTTGTTTGGAATATTTTTGTTCAGTTTAGATTCGGTTCAATTCAGATTTCGTGGTTTTTTTTCCCTTCAAATGAGATTTTTAAGTTCGGTTTGGGTTGTACTTCCATGGAAATTATTTTACCTAGTTCCAATGAGGTTATACTTCACTGAAATGTTTTTGTTAGATTCAGATTAGGTTTGGTTTAAATTTCATGATTTATTTTTTTTTACAAATTTTCTGGTTCGGATTGAGTTTATGACCATGGAAATTATATTGTCTTCTTCGTATCTGGTTATAGTTATTTGGAAAATTTTCATCGGATTCAGATTTGGTTCGATTCAGATTTCAGGTATTTTTTCAAATTGATTTTTATAGTTCTGGTTGATTCATATCCAGACAAATTATTTTGTCTTGCTGGGGTCCGGGTTTTGCGTCTTTGGAATATTTTTTCGGGTTCAGATGTCATTCAATTCAGATTTCGGTTTTTTTAATGGAATTTTTAGGTTCAGGTTGGGTTGCGCATCAACGGAAATTATTCTGCATTGTTTGAATAAGGATATACTTCTCTGGAATATTTTTGTCAGACTCAGATTTAGTTCAGTTTTTTAGGTTCGGATTGGGTTCATGTTCATGGAAATTTTTTGTCTTGTTCAGATCCGGGTATGGTTCTGTGGACTATTTTTTTCAGGTTCATATTTGGTTCGATTCTAATTTCAGGTATTTTTTTCAAATGGAATTTTAGGTTCGGATCGGGTTCATGTCCACGGAAATTATTTTCTCTTATTCAAATCCGGTTATGGTTCTTTCGAATATTTTTATTGGATTCAGATGTAGTTTGCATAAAATTTCAGATTTTTTTTAAATGGAATTTTTTAGGTTCGAATCAAGTTTATGTTCACGGAAATTATTTTGTCTTACTCTTATCGGGTTATAGTTCTTTGGAATATTTTTATCGATTACAGGTTTCGTTCTGGTCATTTTTCGGGTTTTTTCAAAGAAAATTTTTAGATTCGGGTCGGGTTGCATATACACGAACATTATTTTTCCTTGATCGGATTGGGGTGTCCTTCATTTGAATATTTTTGTGGGATTCAGATTTGATTCGGGTCAGATATGAAATCCATAGTTTTTTTTCAAATGGACTCTTTAGGTTCGGGTCGGGTTTATGCTCATGGAATTTTTGTCTTGCTTGGATCGGAGTATAGTTTGTTTCTTTCTAGTTGAGATCGGATTATGTATTAATACGCCTAAACATTATGTTTTGCTACAATTCTTTTACCCACACAACACATACGTTCAGATTACATCCAGTTTTCCTCTGTTAATTCCGAAATACGTCTATAGATGTATTTTGGACCTAGCCAATGGGTTAAAATGCGTCCAAAATTTGTTGAATGTTTGACATTGACGTATCTACAAAATATCTACAAAATAAGAACGTTAGTTCAGCAACGTTAATTGTATGAAAATTCGACTAATCCAATTTTCGCCAACTCCAGAACTAAATTTTAACCTATTTGTCCCATTTCATGACATAAAGTAGACGAAAACGAAACCAGTCGAATTTTTGTCATCTTTGGAACAAAATTTTAACGTTCCTACCTCCATTTCGACATAACTTGGATGAAAACGGAACTAATCTAATCTTCGTAAACTGTTGGACTAAATCTGAACTTTACGGTCGCCATTTTAAAATGGTGGTATATGAATGAGTCTAAGCGCTAATTTATATTGCATCTGTTTTTGATTATAAAAATATTACCAGTGTGCTCAAGAGTTTTTTTACGTAATGAGAACATTACGAACACTTGGATTCATATATATTTTATGATTACGAAGTTTTCTACCGCGAAGGCTTAAGTCTTACAGACTTGCACCTAATTTACAAAAACTTGTAGGATTTTTTTTTATTAATTATATAAAATGTGGAGTTATTAATTATATAAAAAACCTTTTATATCACCGTTAATTAGAAATGCCATCTCTCCACATCCATCAATCAACCATTGGATTGGGAAAACGTGTGTTGTGCTTGTTGGATTGTTTGTTTTGATGAGCGAAAGGATTTAATATAGGTAAGTGCATTTAAGATTTTGTTTTCTATATATATCGTAGTGATGTGTACACTTTAGATAAACTTTACTGTAACGATTCTTTAATTTGTTAGTTATTTTATTTATCAATTGTTTTAAAAGTGTTTTTGATAGATTGATACCATGCTTGATTACGAAAATTAGAAAGTTTACAATGAATTTTCATGATCTTAATACAATTTTGTAGACAGCAAACAAACAATTATTGGGTGGAAACAACATTTAAATCGATTTTGGATCAAATAAAACCAAAATTCTTTAAAAATTATTATATTATTTGTTATAAGTACTCAATTTCTTTAAAAAAAAATTGCTATCAAATTTTTTATTCTGTTTGATTTTAATTTATATAATGTAATTTTAAAAGAAAATCTGAATTGTTTCGCTAAATAACAACAAAAAAAATTATTGTATTCTGTGCATGCTTTGTTTTTTACTCTAATTATAAAAGTAACAATAATTCTAGAAATCATGCATATATGCATGATTTCTAAAATTATTTCAAAAATTACCCAAAAGAACTAATTTTCCATTTGCTTATACATAAGCAAATGGAAAATTAGTTCTTTTGGGTTTTAGCAGCCCCTACAACTATAAGTATGCCAACATCATAAAAAAAAAATCTGATATATTCTACATATAAACACAAACACGCACATATATAAGTAGATATGTTATTAAGTAGTGTTTACTTTGGAAAAAAGAAGGGAGTGGTGCTAGCCACTGATTGTTGCATAAATAAAGCAGAAAATGGGCATTAGTTCAATAGAAAAAGGCTTTATTTCAGGGGGTAAGGGTAGAGTGTATATTATTGCGTTGTGCAAGTCTGTTCTCATCTGCTCTGCTCAATAAGCACAAAACATTTTGGCGCTTTCATTTTTTAGCAGAAAAATATGGAAATGGAAAACCTGTCAATGGAAGCAATTTGGAATTGCACCAAGTTTTCCTTTTGTGATCAATAAATTACCTATTGAGTTATAAGCATTTTTATCATGTGACGAATGTGTTTTTCACCCTGTTTGAGTGGTTATTCTTCTTTCGTGCAGAAATTTGGTTTACAAAATTGCCCTTTTTGTTTTTAGAACGGCTTTAAATAATAATTTAAAAAAAAAATGATAATGACTGCTCATAATTTTTGTAAAGAAATAAGATCTAATTTTTTTGCAGGGGATACAAAGAGAAAGCTGCACCTGGGGGTAAAGTTTCAACCCCCCCCCTTCAGTCATCTTTTTCTTGTAACAGGCCCAAAATGATTTTAATAGTACAAATTTCTGCACTCAGAGCTACCGCTCCCTCCTTACACATGACGCTGAGCGTTTAAACTCTTGATTTAAAAAACACTGCAGTATAAGGAAAATCTTTGCTTTTGCATTATTGTGTTAAGTATTATGGGAAACAAAGTATTGCAGAGTTTCCCCCAGATTTAAAAAAGGGCAGGGCGCTACATTTCTGAAAAGGGCACTTTTTAAATTTTTCAGGGCACTTTTATATTTTCCAGGGCACTTTTATAGAGTTGAATCTAGAATCTAGCGGTTCAAACAGTCGTGAAAAAACAGAAATTTCATCAAAAAATTGAAAAAAAGAAAAAAAAAAGCTAAATTTTGTTATAAAATCGTGAAAAAACGACCAATTTTGTTAAAAGATCGCAAGAAACAGCAGATGTTGTTAAAAGATCGCTAATAACAGCATATTTTGTTAAAAAATCGCGAAAAAACGTTACATTTTGTGTAAAAAATCATGAAAAAACGGCAAATTTTATTAAAAGATTGCAAAACAGCAATTTTTGTTAAAAAATCTCAAAAAACGGCAAATTTTGCTAAAAAATTGCAAAAAAATAACAAATCTCATGAAAAATATCGCAAAAAAACAGAACTTTTCACAAACCTTTCCGTTTTATTGCAATTGCTGGACGAAATTTGCCTTTTTTTCAAAAGTCTTTTGACAAAATCTGCCGTTTTATCGCTATTTTTTGACGAAAGTTGCCGTTGTTTGCGACTCATTTGACAAAATTTTCCGTTTTATCGCAATTTTTTGAAGAAATGTGCCGTTTTGTGAAACTTTGTGACGAAATTAGCCATTTTTTTGCAAATCTTGTCGGAAATTAGTCGCTATTTTGAATGAAACTTGTCGTTTTTTTAGAGATTTTTTGACGAAATTACCTGTTCCACGGGACGCGTATGAGGCTATTTTTTGCATAATTTATGCACTATAGCGCGTTCGGATTATCGCTGGGGGGCTGCGTTTTTTCAAATGTGGGGCAAGAACGGCGCTATTTTTTTTTTTGAATGAATTACAAGAGGGGCGCTAGTTTTTTCGATGAGGGGCAAGAGGGGTGCTATTTTTTAAACTAAAGGGCACGAGGGGCAGAGCGCCCCCCCAGAAATCCTCTGGGGGAAACTCTGTTATTTTGTTAAGTAACAATAAAAAAAAATTCACCATGATAGCCCATGATTTTCTTTAAATAATATGGAGCATCTATGATTTTTACAAACGTGTAAATCATTTATTTAACCCGTGAGAACTTGTGCATGAGATTTTCTTTTTCCATTGTACCCTTTTTAAGGCTATTTTTCATTTTAATAAAATTTCAAAATGTGATTTCGATTACTTTACCTCTTTTCCTCTTTTTTGAATAAAAATATTAAGCCAAACAAAAAATTTGATTAAATTAAAAGAAAAGAATTGGGCACTATGAGAGAAATTCTCAGAGCGAGTTCTCCCAGGTTAAAAACACCATGGTATGAGCAATTTTTTTACTAAAATGTCACAGATACAAGTGAGGGTTCATTTCATAAACTTCATAAAGGGCAAAATGCATTTTATTGATTTTAGATGAAGCAGGGTGCTTCACCCTTGAATAATGGCTTAGAGGAAATACTATTACTACTAAAAAATTGTGAATTTTTTTCATTCAGTTAAAATTTGAAAATCCCATTGATTATTGATGGAAAAATTGTGAGTTTTTTCAATTGAGTACAGAAGAATAAAAAATTTTATCTTTGAGCCTTGTAAAAATTTTGATTTTCGTTGATCAGACAAGGAAAATTCTCAAATACAATTGATCGAATACAGAAAACTAGTGAACTTTTTCAATCAGTTGTAAAAAAATGGCAAATTTTGTTGATTGGGCAAGTAAAAATCGTCAATTTTGTTGATTATGCATGCATTGCATACATGTTTCTTTTCTGCAGAAACGCTGAATTACACTTTTTCGGCGATTAATTTTATCATACCTGGGATCAATGCAAATCTGCATTAAAATTTGTTGCCCTTCTTATTGGAGGGGGGGGGGTAGTGGTAAATACAACAAAAACATGAGTACTAACCGTGCCAAATTGATAAAATTTCTTAAAAGGGCTGCAGGAAAAAACACAAATTTCTCCAAATGATCGCAAAAAATCTATAAATTTGTCAAACGATCTCGGGAAAAAAGTATTTTCTTCAAAGGATCGCGGGAGGTAGCACTATTTCCGTCATAGGATTTCGGAAAAAGGTCGATTTCGGTCAAAGGATTATGGAAAAAGATGTGGCTTTTGTTAAAGGACTATGAAAAATACTTGAATTTCATAAGATAATTGTGAAAAATACTTTTAATTTTTGTCAAAAAATCACGGAAAATACTCGAAAGATTGAAGAAATGTTCTAATTTTGTCGAAAAACCAAGGAAAATATGCAGATTTTGTCGAAAGGTCCGAAGGGGAAATATGTGAATTTTGCCGAAAGATCATAGAAAATACACAATTTTTTATGAAATACTGCAGAAAATACCAGAATTTTTCCAAAAGATCATGGAAAATATGAGAATTTTGTCGTAAGATCGAAGAAAATAGAAGTATTTTGTCAAAAGGTAGCGGAAAATACATGTTTTTTGAAGAAAAATAGGGGAAAATAAGAGAAAAATGCAGTTGTAGAAAAATGGCATGTTTGGTCTGTTTATTATGAGAAAAGATTGTGATCTTTTGCAATTTATTTATGGGAAATATTGGAAATTTCATTGCTCTGACCCCTACCACGGCCGAACTCGATGTTCTCCTCTCCCTCTTCTTATACGGCCGTAACAAACACTCGAAAAACCTTTGTTTTCGCGGAATCCCCGGAGAATTGTAGAGGGCGCTTTTTAACGACTGAGTCAAAAGGGGGGAAACTCCTTATCGCCTTGGACTGGACTATTAGTATTTCGACTTGAATGAATGTGCGATTTCGGATTTCTTTTTTAATACAAAATAGTTCATTGCTGTGTTCGATACTGCACTTCCAATAAAGCAAAAAAAAAAAAAAAAAAAAAAAAAAAAAAAAAAAAAAAAAAAGGAAAAATACCAGGAATTTCTTTTCATGAATTTCCTTCAAATTTAGATTTTAGAAATAAATGATTGAAAGCTATATCCAGGGAAAATTTTCATGTGAATGACAAATCGAATTCGTCAGTTGTCTGGAGTAAGCATTTTTGGGAAGAGGATTATACAAAAACTCCAAAGTGAAAACGGTTGGCAGCAAATGCAGAATCAAGTATATTTAAAAATTACCCATGTTACATGCAATGTAAATGTATATATTTCAAATAATTAAAAATCGTGTAAATTTTCAAGTTTAAATATATATATATATATATGATTTTGATTGCCGGACAAGTTGCAAAAAAACTTTTATTTTATATAATAATTATAAAATACATTTTTATACGATGACTTTCCAGAATTAAAATAGTTAATTTTGCATTTTTTTTTATTTTTTTTTTAAGATCAGCACCTATAATGGTTAAATTAATTGAAAAATTGTTTGCAATGTACAGATAATTAATGTTTTCTAAATAATTAAGATACATATAAATACCCACGTTTTGGAAAAAAATCGATATGATTTCATTGCCCAATATTGTCGAAAAAGTTTGCTTCATTTGTTTATATTATGAAACATGTAGGGGAGAGGGGGGCACATTTGAACTGGGAGCACCTTTGAACACTCTAAATATTTTCTTCCAAATAAATTATTTTTGAAAAACTTATATAGAAATATATTACTACTGCTTCAATGATATAAGAATACGAAGCTTCACCATTTTGTATGAACAATACTGTCTAAGCAAGGTATGTATTTTTCTCCCTCTTGAATCTAAACTTAAGGAAATAAAGTTGTAAGATTTTTACTCACAATTTTGTATCCCTAAAATTTTAATTTATGGTTCAATACTTAAATAAGGATATTAACTTTAGTTTATAAGCTTTGTTTTATTCTAATTCTTGAGCCAAATTTAGTAAATGCTATAATGTTAAACTCCAGGTGACGGGGCACCATTGAACAAAAAAGATAGGGCACCTTTGAACAACAAAAAAACACCGAATAAACTGGAGATATATAGTAATTAAAAACATTTAAAGAGAACATTTAAAACTAAGAATTAAAGAGTTGTTTACGGATCCAAATGTTATTATTTTTGGATTTTTTTTTTAAATGTAAAATAGATTAATTACGAATCTCCAAGAACATGGACTTATACTCTTAGCACCCCCCCCCCCTCCCCGCTTACCGCACTCATAGATTCTAACCTCTGGATGTATCAGTGATGGGAAGTTTAAAATTTAAATTGATGTTGGCATTCATTTATTGGATAATTGAAATACTGGATACACAATAATGATTCATGATTTAGCAGTTTTGTCAAATTTTATATCAAGTTTCTTCATGAAAAGAGTCAATGAAAAATTTTAATTTTCCAGAAGCATCTGATATTGCATTGGTGTATTTAAAGGATATTGTAAAACAGTTTTCACAACCAAACATAATAGTGGGGACACTCTGTGATGTTTCAACAATTAGTTTTTGCATGAAATTTGATGGATTTAACTTTGGTTAAATAATAAAAAAAATAATAGTTTCAATAAAATGTAGTTATTTAATTTTATTCATATTATTTTATATATCTGAAACATAAGCAAATTTTTATAAAAACTTTCAATATTTTTACATTTTACTCACTTGTTCAAAGGTGCCCCTACATGGGGCAGGTTTGAACAGAAGCCCTTCAACTTTTTAAATCCTCACAACTTATTTAATTTACATGGAAAACTTTTAATTTCTGGTTCATATGATGAAGAAATGCAGTCTTTTTATTATGTAATATTTAAAACACAATAAATATAATTCAAGTAAGAATTCTATTGATTTTCTAAAAATTTGTTCAAAGGTGCCCCCCTCTCCCCTAAATATATTTTTATTTTCATCGTATACTTTATTGCCATGTCTGTCCGAAGTTCAAATATTTCATTTAATATGTAAGTGTGTTGCTTTTCTATACGGTTGTAACTTCAGAGCAGCACATATAATGGCTCAAATTTATTGAAAATTGTTTGCAATGTATATATATGTATATATCCATATTTTTAAAAATAATTAAAAATAGTGTAAATTTCCCTGTATTGAAAAAAAATCGGTATTATTTTCTTGCCGGATAGTGGCAAAAGGATTTGCTTATATTATGAAACCATGTAGTTATATTTTTATTTTTATCATATACTTTAATCCCATGACTGTGCAAAGTTAAAACCTTTCATTTTACATGCAAGTTTGTGAATTTTTCTATATGCTTGTATATTTCAGATCAACATACAGATTTTTTTTAATGTATTATATTTTTTATAATATGACAGTCCAGAATTCGAATATTTGATTTTATAAATTCCCTTAAAATAAAATATTTTATTTTTTTAAACATAATAGAAATCTATAATTATATATAAATATACATATATAATAATATTTCCCAGTGCACTTCATCTTCCTTACCTCAAATATTTAAAATTATAGTGTGAATTATCTGCAATCAACGTTATATATCTATATTTTTCATCCGAAGTACGGTATTAAATGTTCTAAAAAGTTAGCCTTATTTCAAAGAGTTTTTTTTTCTTTTGATAAAGTTTTGGTTAATTTTCTTGATATTTTGAAAAGGTAAATATTATTTAAAAAAATGTTTTATTGTTTATTTTACGGTCAGAATTCTCAGTGTTTCAACTAATCAAGAATTTAAATGTAAATAAAAGTAAAAATTTAATTATAATTTTTGTTTTCGATGTTGTGGTAGAGTGTTATAAAATTTTTTTTAATCGCATAAACCATAGTATTTATTTATCCCTAAATCTTTCAGTGTTTTCTGTCTATAGAAAAACAACGGCCATACAAAATATACATATAATATATACCTTTTATAACCCATATACAGCAAGGTTTTTCGTATTTTTATGCGTAAAAGTAACGTTCAGTAAGCATTATTTACAGTCAGTATCAAGCCACCTGGCGGTGAAAAGAGGACATTAATGATTCCGAAACTAAGGGTGGTTGTCAAGGCCGTATAAGGAACGGAAGCGCTAATGGAGTTTGGCCGTGCCCCTACAAAATGCTTGTTGATTGGGCCTTGAAAAATTGTGAATTAGCTATTATAATAGCCAGAGTTTCCCCCAGGTTTAAAAAAGGGCAGGGCGCTACTGTTCTGAAAAGGGCACTTTTTACATTTTTGAGGGCACTTTTTAATTTTTAAGGGCACTTTTATAGAGTTGAATCTAGAATCTAGCGGTTCAAAAAGTCGTGAAAAAGCAGAAATTTTATCAAAAAATTAAAAAAAAAGAAAAAAAGGTAAATTTTGTTAAAAGATCGCGAAAAAACGGCAAATATTGTTAAAAGATCACGAAAAAATGGCAAATTTTATTAAAAGATCGCAAAAACAGCAGTTTTTGTTAAAAGATCGCAAAAAACGGCTTATTTTGCTAAAAAAAATCGCGAAATCTCGTGAAAATATCGCGAAAAAACTGAACTTTTCACAGAATTTTCAGTTTTATTGCGATTTTTGGACGAAATTTGCTGTTTTTTCCACAAATCTTTTGACGAAATCAGCCGTTTTATCGCTATTTTTCGACGAAAGTTGCCGTTTTTTACGACTCATTTGACAAAATTTTCCGTTTTAACGCGATTTTTGGAAGAAATTTGTCGTTTTTCCACGATCTTTTGAGGAAATTTGCCGTTTTGTGAAATTTTGTGACAAAATTAGCCATTTTTTGCAAATCCTGCCGGAAATTAGCCGTTATTTCGCGATTTTTTACGAAACTTGCCGTTTTTTTTAGCGATTTTTTGATGAAATTACCCGACCCACTGGGACGTATATGAAGCAATTTTTTGCGTAATTTACGCGCTATAGCGCGTTCGGATCATCGCTGGAGAGCTGCGTTTTTTCAAATGTGGGGCAAGAAGGGCGCTATTTTTTTTATTGAATGACAAGAGGGGCGCTAGTTTTTGGTTGAGGGGCAGGAGGGGCGCTATTTTTTAAACTAAAAGGCAAGAGGGGCGGAGCGCCCCCCTGAAACTCTCTGGGGGAAACTCTGAATAGCTATTATTTTTTTTTCTCAAATTATTTTACTCTCATAAAAAATAAAAACAATACTTTCAATGGAGGGAAAATATTTTATGATTCCAATTTCCAGTGGTGGGAAATAGGAAAATGTGAGTCGACTTATCATTTTAGCCAAGACAGTATGAAGTTAGCTCAAATTTTGGGATTATAAAGCACATTGATCTGACGCACATCCTAGCAGCTAAACTTATAAATCATTGAAGAATTTTCATAATCTGGGTTATTTGCACAATTGACAAAAGAATAATTTATTCTTAAATATAAATGAAATAGCAAGCTTATTTGTTTGTCGGTTTGTTTAAACTCTTTATAAAAATGCAAAATAAATCTTCGGTTCAAGTATTGACAAATCAAGTATTGCAGAAAAATTTTGTATAGCTAAATAAGTTTGTTTATATTAAGATAACAGTCAATTTTATTAAAAAATACACATTTTTTCTTTTTAGTTATGTTTTGTCTCAAACTTTTTCAACATGTTAGTTAAATTTAAGAAGTATTATAAATCTTTCATTTCATAACACATGTAAGTGGTTTGCTAAAATATTATTTAAAAATATGTTAAGTAAATTATGTTGAAAATGTTTGGCATATAAACAACTTCTTTACCGAAATTTCACTAAATATTGTATAAATTTGAAAAATTAAATCCCCATTAAAATTTATATGAATTCACATAGTTTTATTACTTTTTTAAACGAAAAACACATGTCTTTGATAAAATTTTCATTTTTTTTTTAAGCGCCCCAAAAGCAGGCACATACTTTAAGCAGTCAAATATTTTGTATCTCTAATTCAAAAATATAGATTTCAGTATGTGTCTAAAATGTGCTAAATTATACTTTAACTGAAAATATATATATATATATATATATATATAGTAATAAACTTTAAGTTATTGTTAAATTAATGTTCTTTGGCTAACTGAAAATAAGTCTTGATTTTATTCTATAAACTATTCTTCTCAACAAGTTTATTCAACATTAAACTGATGTTTCTGAGACAAGAATAATAACCACTGATATTGATATTGAGATTAATTCTCTTTTTTAATTTAAAACACGTCTTTGATAATTGTTTCTTATTTAAAAAAAAAAGAAAAAAAAAGCTTCCAGAAGACAGGCGCATACTTCAAGCAGTCAAATATTTTGTGTCGCTTACTCAAAAATATAGATTTCAATATTTTAACTTGAGAAAAGAAATTAATAATAACAATATTTAATTTATTTGCATATACTAATAGTACATTTTTCTTGAATTATTTAAAGAAACTTTTCTTTTAAAATTTATCCTATTAATTCATACGAAAATCATAAATTAAGGATGTTTTATTTAACATTTAATGACCATTTATAATAACATAACCAAAAAAGCCTGAGTAAAACACTTAATCTCTTCAGACCCCTTTTTATTTATGTATTTTTTAAATTTTAGTTATGTATTAACTGATGACTAAGAAAGATTGACAAGCAAAAACAAATTTTATTTTTGTATGTAAAATTTTATGATACATGGGAACTCAAAGTACATTTTTTGACAAAATTTTGCTTTGTGTTGACATTTTCATTGTTTTTATTAATTTAAAATTTTTGTGCTAACACATAGCACTTGCTTGTATGTTTTATCAATATGTGTTATTTCTTATTTTAGGCAATATTTTCAGAATTTATGTTGTAAAAAAAAATTATATGCAAGCTGTTCATTAAAAACATATTTTTGCTTTTCTTTAATTATCGTCTATTTGAATTTTTGTATATTGTCTACTCCGGAATTTAAAAAAGTCTGGTATATGAAATTAAGAGTTTAAACAATATTTAGTTGGGTACTTACATATTAACACCACCGCAGCAAGGTCATTACATGGTAACTTATGTTACATTTTGTACTACTTTCAGTAATTTTAGTAATATAACACACACACACACACACAAATTATTTAAAATGTAAATTTGACATGGTTGCTTTGCTAATTAAACTTATTTAAAGCACAATATAGATGAAAATTACCTAATTTTAATGTTATTTTTCAAATTTTGGTAGTTTTATTTACTATGGTAATTGCCATTATTGAAAAAGGAATGTAAGTTATCATATAAAGTGTAATTTTCATCATCATTTTTTAGGTAATTTTCATCCGGATTGACCCTTATATAGGTTTCATTGACAAATCATGTTTTGTCATGTACATTTGAATATTTTTTAGTGTTATATTACTAAAATTACTGCAGTAAATTGTACTAATTGTAACATAAGTTACCATGGAATGACCCAGCAGAAATTGCGCTAATGTGCCAATAAAGAGCAATCTTGTTGTTTGCATGGGTACGCAGTTATCTTTTGATTTCCTTGTTGCCTGCTGATTTTTGATGCCATTTTTTGTATTTTTTTTTTGCTTATTTTTTGACGTCATTTTTTTATTCGCGTGCAAACAACAAGATTGCTCTTTATTAGCATATTATCACAACTTCTGCTGTGTTTACGTTAATACATAAGTACATTTATTTGCTTTATCTTTTATATATATATATATATATATATATATATATATATATATATATATATATATATATATATATATATATATATATATATATATATATATATATATATATATATATATATATAAGGAAAAGGAAAAAAACAATAATTTTTGTATAAAGATTCCTAAAAACAAATATGTACTTATTATTCATAATTGGTTTTATTCTGTTTTCAAGTATTAAAGTAACAAATTTTAATGATAGTTCATAAAGTTATATTTGATATTTATTTTTCAGATGAGTTTTTTGGTGTAACATTCAAATCGACTCAAGAAGTAGCTGTAGTTCCATCAACCAATGTGCAAGAAATATATATAGTCACCCAAACATTTAAGTAAGAGCATACTGATCCAGGTCGATAAAAGGATTACAGTATCTGGAGCATGGGACTAATGAGGATATTTGGTAAGTTAATTTTGTATTATGATGAATTTATAATTGGATCGTTCTTAAAAAAAAGGTCAATTTTGAGGATTTTTTTTTCTTTTTACGAAAGATGAAGTAATAAATCCCTTATTAAAATTGAATATCATCAGCAGACTTTAAAAAATATATTATTTACTATACTTAGAAACATTGAACACTAACTGAAAAGTGTCTCCTGTGTTACCATATTTTAAACAATATTCCCATTAAGTCTTATTAAAACATTTTTTTTTCACAACCAGGAAATTTTTTATAGAAATGCTCTTTCCCACTGCCATATTTTTTATTTTATGTACATATTTTCTCATAAAATGGACATATGTAAAGATGATATAGTGTAGTATTTGCTCTTGAATAATATAGTATTTGGTTTAACAGTTCAGCCGAATGCTGAAAGAAAATCATTTATATTTAGAATAAACAATATCAATTGATGTATTTTAAATAACATATCTATAAGTTTATGTGTTACACATTAAAGAAATTTAAATGTTCATTAAATTTATAATACAATTTTATCAAATATGAAATATAAATTTAAGAATTTTTTGAATTTCTGGTACTATTCTGTTATCCCGTCGACCAATTTTACCAAATTATACAAATCACCAAACTAATAGCCAAATTATACATATTTATGTAATTTTTATTTTAAATAATAAAAAAACAAATAATTAGTACAATATTAATAAAAATACAAATAAAAAGTCGAAACAAATATCACTTAATGACATTTTAAACACTTATTTGGTATTTAATGTCATTGAATTGACATTATTGGCATTTAATCTTATAATTTGGCAATAGTATTTTGGTCGACAGGATAACAGAGTAGTACAGAATTTCCATACATCAAAAATAAATTTATTTAAAAATTTCAAGTAATTTTAATAATTTGAATTTTATTAAGTTGCTGTTTTCTCATTGTTGTCAAGAAATTTGGAATGGTGTGAAAGATTATAAAAAATGAATGGTTGGGGGAAAAAAACTAAGAGAATGGAGAGTTTCCCTAAGTTGAATATTTATTTGTTTTGGTTTCAATAAAGATAAACGTTTGTGAAGCTAGAGTAGATGTAAGAGAATGTTTTTCAGGAAATGTATTTGTTTGATACATAAGAACTAAAAATAAAATGCTGTTAAAAGGAATGAACATTATAAAAGGCAATTTCAAAATAGATAAATAAGAAAGCATTACTTAATTGGTCAAACATACTAATGCAACATAAATATATAGTGCTGTATTTGTTCTTTGATTTTATTATTAGATTTAAAAAAATAGTTATTATCTTTAGTAAACCTTAAGAATAAAATGTTTTAATAAAAAAAATAAAATAATAGAAAAATCCTTACTAATTATTGAAGCCTCTTAAAAACTACAGTATATTGCAGGGGCAATAGTGCCCTATGTGATTTTTCAGGACACTTTTACCCAGCATACTACTATTTTTCCTGTGATCATTTTCCTGATATTCGTAATTTTTTAAAAATGTTGAAATACAGAATTTTTTATTTGGAAAAAAAATATCTTTTAGGTCTTGTATAAATAAATAGACATTAGATAAAAGCCAATCATAGAAGTAACAAACATAATTTTTTTTTTCAAAAATAATACATGTAAAATATTTAACAGCACTCCTATAATTCCTATAAATTAAAAAAATTCTGAAATTTTGTCCATTGGTCTCAAAAAAAAAAAAAAAATACACAATTATGCTAATTATGAATTTATTTTATTTTATTTATTTATTTATTTGCTCAATAGTGATAAAAGAAATGTATCTTGAAAATTTCTGGATGAATGGCGAGGGAAAAGTTGTTCAAAAATAAAAAACAATAAAGCATGTTTTTTATTTTTGAACCCTTTCCAGGCACATCATGCCCAGCCCAAGATATCTAATTTTAATTCCAAATTTACTAATAGTGCCCAAAATATTTTATTAAAATTTTGCTTTTACAATGAAAACTTAAATCAAGGAGATTTAATTTCTAAAGAAATTGTTTGTGAATTCCAAGGTCAGTCGATAATTTCTCATTTTACTAATAGAATTTGTCCATGCTGGAAAGGGTTAAACAGCTTGACTATAGTAAAAAAAAAAAAATATGCAATAATGTAAAGCACAACATATAAGGATTCAACTTTAAAAACTCACCTTATCTGAGTAAAATCAAATTTTGGGAAATAACCAAAAATTTGTTCCTGGCTTTATGCTGTAATTCACTTTCAACTGCAAAAGTACAAAATGTAAGCTCATTGTTATATGAAAATGAAATATTAAATTGTTTAAATTTTAGAATGTTTTCAAAATGAGGAAATAAGAATGTTGAATACTTAAAGGCAGTGCAAATCTTATGGAAACTGATAAGTATAATGAAATAGTCCCTTTGCTTTATGTAATGTTATTGTTTTTATAAAACTTTTTTTTCCCTTTAACCAGACATAAAAATATATCATACATTACTTGCATTAGTAATTTTTTAACAGGTCAAGTGAATTTTTAATTGTTGTTTGAAAAATTGTAAGCATTAGAAGAAATTGCCAAAACTTTTTTTACCTCCCCCAATTAGGTACATTTTGTAATTTTCTAAATTATTGTGATGTAAACATGACATTAATCTCTGTGCTATACTAATCTTGTTATATATACTAATTAATTTTACAGAAAAAGTATTAGAATACATTATAGAAATACTGCAATAATATGCATTCAATTTTGTCTGTCATGAAAATTTTGTCATAATGATTTTTAACTGTATGTTGAAACTTGCTGATTTGTAAGGATTTCTGAAAATTTATCATCCCTGATATTAACCATATATATATGTACTTTGAATACAGTACAGTAAAAACTGCTAAACTGAAACTATGAGAGACTGAAACAAAATTTTAATTTTAGACAATTTTAAATTTTTGCAAGTAAAAGTATATCATTATTTTATGATTGTTGAAAACTGGTTTAAATTGACAGGTGTCTGTTTAATTACAAATCTTTTCAATAATCCTGCCACTAAGTGATAAACATGATACTTATAAGTATATTTTAAAACTGTCGCAAGAAGTTTCTGACAGCTTTATTTTAATGCCAGGATACAAGGTGTCTGTAGATTCTGGGAATCAGAAAGTTTATAAATTTTGTAAAAAATAACTCAGACCTACTCATCACCTACATTTGCTAGTGTATTTCAAAAAGTTAAAAATCATATTAAAAAAAATATATATACATGCCATGAGTTAAAAGGTTTTAAATTTAAAAATCTATGTTGGCTTGTTGATTTCTTTGAAGTTATGCCTTAGAAGTGCATTGTCATAATGGACCTTTTCGAAAATATTAAATCAAAACTATGAAAAACAAAAATGATTAATAAAGGAAAAAATAGGAAAATTTCTGCTCTTCTTTCGAAGCTGCCAAGTCTGAATTAAAGCAGAAATAATAAATTTCTTATATGAGTACTTTTTTCTTCATATAAAGTCTTCTATTTCCATTTATATATTATTAAGCATGTGTTTTATAGTTACTTTTATCTTTTTCTCCTAGGTACTGTTAAGAATCATGTTTTGTGAAGTGGAACATCAGATTGGAAAAGTTATTGAAAATTGTTTGCGGCATGCAAAACGCTGATTGGACAATAAAAATAAATAAAGCATTTTTTAGATCACATTTTTATTGTATGTTTTACTTTAAAGCTGAATGATCTTACACAGTAACTCTTTCAATATTCCTTGATTTTTTTTTTATTTTTTTTAATAACATTGAGGAAATTATTAAATATATTTTATAATTATCCTCATTTTGTTCATAATGTAGATTTGTAACTAATTATATTGCACACAATTTGACTACGGCATTATATTTTTTCAAAATTTATCTAAAATAATTTAAATAGTTAATAGTTGTTTTTATTTAATAAAACTCTTTGTATTACTCTTTTTTCGGATTTAACTGGAATATATGACATTAAATAAGAAACTTAATTTTATAATTCACAAGATTTTTTTTTCTCCTTCAGTTATGTTTAAAATAAAGAACTTTGATATTAATTAACATGTTGAGTGTCACATCAGACACCAACGTCTGACACTGAACTTTGCATTTAGGCAGCTTCAGTCAATGATACATTGTAAAATGAAGTATAAAATTAGTAATTTTATTTAGAATTTAAAAGAAAAGTCTAGTATTCAATCTAGTATTCACCAAATGTGAAATCTTTCAGTTGTTCATACTGTATGCTAATGAATAATGTAATAAATTTTCTAAATACAACTGCAAAATTATAAGAGTTTTAGTCATCACTAATTTCTTTTAAAAATCTTCTCCTTATTTAATATCAGATATCTGTTATTAACTTCTTGGAGATGATTGATCATTGTATATACGCCTCTTAAGTTGCTCAGAATCTTGCAGTATTCTTACCAGTTACTTTTTATTGTAAAAATTACCTTATATAATCAAAGTATTCTCAATATTCAATTATAGCTTCTGTTTTTTTTTTTTTTTTTTTGTAATACTTATGGTACAATATTAAAAATTAAAAGGCTCTCGCCGTCAAGGAGTTACATAAAGCAAAGATTTCTATTAAAAATTAGTGCAAGCTAAAAATCGTAGCTGTTGTCTGCTACGCAAATAGTATCTTTTTAGAAGAATTATCATTATCAATGATAATATAAATGAAAACAGAGAATTTTTTTCAGGAGAAATAGTACAGTCAATTAGAGTAACTTTGACCGAAAGAGAAAAAAAGATTAAATGTTCTACATTATTTGAATTAATGACAAAGTTTTGGTCTCAAAATATCGATATTTGCACTAGTGTGAATTTGACAACTCATTGGAAATAATTCATCAAGATTCCACCATGGCAGAATGGATAGCAATGTTACCCTGATTGACTGTTTATAAAATAAAAATGTGAAGAAGAGCAGAAATGCATAGATATCTAGAAATGCACAAAAAGAAAACTGGTATCTTGCATTTTGTATTTCCTATTTTGTGTAGAAATAAAAAGCAATAGTTTTTTTTTTTTTTTTTTTTTTTTTTTTTTTAAGATCTTACTGAAATGAAAGTTCTAAAAAGCTAAAAATAAGTTTCATTAACAATAATATTTTTTAATATAAATGCTTTAAAAGCCACAAGAAAATTTACTATCCTTTAAATAATTTCAGTTATTATTTGACAAAAAGAAAAATAAATAAATAAAATAAAAAAATAAACGTGTTATTCAATTAAAAAATTGTTTTACTTATCTAAAGTCAATGGATGTGAAAAAAATTATACATTGGTGTTGGCAATAGAAAAAAATTTAAATTTTAGTTATCTTTATTTTTTTTTTCTAATATGAAATGAAAAAAATGGACTTATTTTATGATGTCATCTTTTTTTAAGGGAAGATAACGCATATTCGTCTCGTTTTTGTTTAAAGTACGTGTTTTTTCTCTATATAAACACTCATATTGCTGCTAAAAGGTGTCTATATTTTGTTCGGATATCGATATTTTTGGGTGTAATGTGAACAAATTTAGTACGTAGTATAGACATAATAAAAACAAAGTTTGGACGTCCAGTTTACATAAATTTCATGTTCATTCTATGCTCATTTTGCAGCCCAAAAGACGTACTTTTTACGTAAAGAGGGGTGACATTTGGACGTAATTTTGATGAAGTCTGGACGTAATAAGAACAAATTTTTGACGTCCAGTTTACGTAAATTTTATGTTCATTCTATGTTCATTTTGCGTCCCAAAAGACGTACTTTTTACGTAAAGAGGGGTGACATTTGGATGTATTTTTGACGAAATATTGACAAAGTCTGGAGAACTTTTAGACTTCAATTGGACACGTCCATAGATCCAAATTACGTACTTTATGCGTAAATTGGACGAATCTGTGTTGTGTGGGTATACGTAACACGATAGTAATTGTTATGACTCTAATTTTTACTATTAAATATCTTTTGATAAACTTTAAATTTTAATAGAAAATATTACTCACATTTAGTACCTTTGCACTAATATTGCTGCGACAAAATCATAACACCTACGGTGAGAAAAAACACTAAATCTAAAACAATAAAACGTATATGAAAAAAAAAACATTTTTAATTTTTCTATCTTCGAATAAGAAAAAAGGCTGTTGCCACAAAATACATCAAAATTTGGTTTTTCTCAATTTCTTTTTACATGAGACAATCACATACGAGCGTGCAAATAAAGCAAAGTATTAAAATGTCAATTCAACTCAATGTTTCTTTTCTCTTTTACTCTTTTTTCTACACAGTTCATTGCTGACTGCGTGATTATCTAACAACCGTATTTTCAATTTCATCCAGAAAAGGCTTAAGATAATTGTTTAATAAAAGAATTTGATTTATTATTTTTATTAATAATAATAACAATATTATTTATGATTTTTCTAGATCAAGGCACTCTTTTAAGACATTGTAAACTGATAAAAATACATTATATTAACAGCAATTATACATTCATTTATATTATTATTAACCGAAATGTAACAAGAAAGACACATAATAATAAATATGTAAGACATAATAATAAATATGATAATAATAAAAGGTACTACTTACAAGGAAGGTCTCCATACGGGCATACTCCGAAAAATCTGAAAAAATTGCAGAATGTACTTCTCGTGTGGATATATACGTTTATAAAAAAAATTTCGACGGAACCACCATTCAGTATGCGTAAAAAATAATGAAAATTTCGTTAGTTGGCGATTTATCGCCGGTTGGCGAAGGAATGTAATTTCATAAAATACTTTGTGTCAAATACATTTCAAGAAAAAAAAGTTTCACGTTGAACTTGTTTTGATAAATTTAATTTAAATAACTTTAGTTTTAAAAGTTTTAATTTGTTTTAAGTATAATTTTGTTAAATCGATATTTATATGTATTTATATTCAAATTTAATCATCAAAATTTGAAATTTAAAACGAAATTCATAATTTAAATTAATTAAATTTGTTTCCTGCTCAAAGTTCATTTGAGAATTGTCGATTAGATTTTGTTGCTATGGAAACATGTGGCTTTTATTTTTGAATACGCTTAAATTGCGTATGAATATAATTTTTCTCAATATGATTTTTTGTAATCTATGAAAACATTTTTTCCAGTCATTAATTAAATAGCTACTTCAACAAGTAATATATATATGAAATACAATATGTATATACAGGGTGTCCGAAAAGTCTGGAAACGGCCGAATAACTCGAGAAATACATATTAGATTGAAAAACGTAAATATACGTGTTAAATATTTTTAAATAAGCTACCCTGTGATACCAAATTTGATCTTCGAAACCGACCCCCTGGGGGTCAGAGGGGGTCCAACTTTGAAATCTTAAATTATAACCCCCATTTTTTATTGCAGATTCGGATTCTACGGACAAAAATACGTAACTTTTGTATTTGGTGTTTATTTAAAATCTTCGTTTATCACGCTGTAATCGAGCATATTAAATCGATACATATTCCCGCTTTTCCAACGGGATTTTCCCTAATCGAAACCGATTGGGCAGAATTTTTGACGTCAAATTCCTCGTCTTTTGTAGGAATAGCGTTTCCTGAAAATCACCCGTGGCGATTATTTCAATAGTGATACACTGTTAAAAATTTTACCCGTTTGCTGCAGCGTCACTCCACAGCTATTATAGAATATCTCTTTTGTGACCAATAAGAATGCTTCATAACACAGTAAAGTAATTGTTTTCTATAAAAGCGGTGGAGTGACGATGCAGCAAAAGGGTCAATTTTTTACAGTGTACTTTACTGTGTTATGGAACATTCTCATTGGTCATGAAAGAGATATTCTATAAAAGCTGTGGAGTGACGCTACAGCAAATAGATCAATTTTTTAACTGTGTAGCACTACCGAAATAATCGGCACGGGTGATTTTCAGGAAACGCTATTATTGCAAAAGACGAGGAATTTGATGTCATAAATTCTCCCCAATTAGTTTTGATTAGGGAAAATCCCGTTGGAAAAGCCGAAATATGTATCGATTTAATATGCTCAATTACACCGTGATAAACGAGGATTTGAAATAAACATCAAATACAAAAGTTATGTATTTTTGTCCGTAGAATCCGAATCTGCAATAAAAAATGGGGGTTATAATTTAAGATTTCAAAGTTGGACCCCCTCTGACCCCCAGGGGGACGGTTACGAAGGTCAAATTTGGTATCACTGAGTAGCTTATTTAATAATATTTAACACGTATATTTACGTTTTTCAATCTCATATGTATTTTTCGAGTTATTTGACCGTTTCCAGACTTTTCGGACACCCTGTATATGTATACAATACCTTAAAGTCTCTGATTGTTTATGTTTAAATTCATTAAATCGATTTACACGCATTCTAAATATCCAATAGTTTTGAGTTGCATAATAATCGTTTGCTTTTGGCGAGGAAAAGAGATGCCCGCCAAATCGAGTGACTCTTTCGTCTTTTCACGCCAAATATTCGAAATTATTTTATTTTTTTGCATAATTTCTAATGTGATTCCGCCGCTAATTTTGACCGATCCTTTATTACATACATAAGTACTTTAATTAGTATTTTTTTTTCACAAAATTCTGAGTATGCCGAGTATGGAGACCTTCCTTGTTCGTTATCCCGTCGGCTAGTTTCGCCAAATTAAACAAATTCTCAAACTAATAGCCAAATTTTGCATATTGACATAATTTTTATTTTAATTAACGAAAGAACAAATAAATTAGCAAAACAATAATAAAAATACAAAATCGAAATAAAATTCCCTTGATGACTTTTAAACACGCATTTCGTATCTAATATCATTGAATGTGACATTCACGGTCAACCATTATTGATATTTAATCTTCTAATTTGGCGATAGTTTTTTAGTCGACGGGATAATCAAGTAGTAGCTAATAAAAATACTTATTTGCATTTTAAAAAATACAAAGAAAGAAGTTAAAGTATAGTAAACAACCATTTAATGATAAAAGAGTACATTATCTTGTTTAGATATTGCCTTAAGCCATAAGCCTCGGCGACAGTTCTACAGTAATTTGGTGAGAAGATAGATTCTTCTTTATTTTGCTGGATGAACAGCTGTGAGGCACACAACAGCATGGCATTTCATAGAGAATACATTATTAACTTCTTTGAAAATAAACTTCCTCTTTAAAAAAATAAATTACTGAATAGAAATAGCTCGAAAATTCACGTCCATGTAATCCATGTAAATAGAGCAATATCATATCCAAAACAGTAGTGCCATCTATCAATCTTGATGACTTCCATTTTTGAATCAAATACGAGAAGTATGTAAATGTATGCGGCAGCGAGATCCCTTCGCGACGGGAGCCTTTTATGAAATGTTTAACTTTTTTGCCACCGGTTTTTAAAATCAGAAATTTGTGCCTTTAAAACGAGAAAGTGCTCCGATTAAATAAGGCAAGTTTTACAGTAAAATTTTACTGGTGGGGGTAAATAAGAATTCCTAACAATGGCGCTAACTTATACTGGTCCACGGGGCGCTAGCCCACCCAATAATTTGATATCTCTATTCACCCATTATTAATTGAGCCCACCCAATATTTGTGTATTTGTTCAAAATCTTTTTCAGCCCACCCAATATTTTTAGTTGGAACTATTGTGGAAAGTTTAAGAAAATGAGAAGGAATATACCTGTAATTTATGAAATTTCACAGGATTAGTGTACCATTTTCAAATTAAAATCAGATCAAATGAATATCTTTGTTTGCATTTAAGAAAATCTTCCACTGAAAGTAAGTTGTTTCCATCAATAAAAATCATAAGTTCATGAAAAAAATTTGCTTTAAATTACTACTTATAACTAGATTGCATAAAGGGAACAAAAATTTTAAAACTGAAACCAAATTACTGTTAAATTGATAGGTCATTCAAAAACTGCATTTCAAAATAAAATTTTCTTTATTTCTTTTTATGTAAATTAAAAATATATATATTTATAGAGATAATATTTCAAGATATAACGATTTTAACCCTTTGCGGCGCAGGACTTAAAATGCTTAAGTGTTGAAATTAATGACTGACACTGGAATTTGAAAACAACTTTATTTGTAAATAAGAAAACGCTGTATTTCACGCATTCATTAAACCGTAAATTTTTTAAACGAAATCCCGGTGCCAATGTGGTGTTTGAGATTTAAAATTAAGTGGTATATCTACGAAACCACCTCGCAGCAAAGGGTTAAGGTACCCCACTTCTTTAATAAATTTTAAATTTACTTATTTATTTTTCATTTTAATTATGAGAAGTTTTATCACGTGATTTTGTTTACAAATAACATAATCAATCACCACAAAAATAAATAAATAAAATAACGGAATAAATAAAAATCACTTGTTAAATGTGTCCCAGATCCTCCTAAATATACACTTTGAGCACAGAAATTAATAATTATCAGTAAACCCCCCTCCACAAAGAAATTCTATTTTCCAGAATAATCGCATCTCAAAATTAAAAAAGAAAAAATTTCAGAAGTAGTACAATAAATACGATAAAGTGTCGGATTTTATTAAAATGAAACAGTGTCCAAAAATCTTCATTAAAAAAGCACTTTAGCTATTTTAAATATTAATAATATTCAATAATATTTACAGAAACCTGGTGTTGCATTATTTTAAAAATGAGCCCTATTTGTTATTACGGGGAGCGAAGCGAATCCTTTACAAAGCTACACAAATTATATTTTGTCGTACACTTTACAAAAAGAAAAAAAAATAGTATTTTTACTTGAAATTAAACATAATAATAAAATATGATCTGCAGATTTGCAATTTTTTTTTTTTTTTTTTTTTTTTTTTTTTTTTACAGAATAACCTTTAAAAAATCACTGTTTTAATTAATTAATTTTACATTTTCTTCCATTACGGAGAAATTTTTGCAAATAAAAAATGGAGCACGTATATTTTCAGAAGAAGAAATAAATCACAGAGTTAGTAATTATCGATAAAATCATGATTAATTAAATAAATAAAATAGATTTCTGTTATTCCGCCAAAATATCCAAAAGCATTTTGGAAACTAAAATTGAAATATTTCCACGTGAAAAATTAATATAAAATAGTTAGGCGAATTTAAGGGAAATTGAATTTTGCTTTTTAACTTCTCTAACCCAGATATCCACGTAAAACGAAAAATAAAATAAAAAACTTGGCAATTTTTTTTCTTAAGCAAATATTACGTTATATTGGAAATATAATAAACGAAAGGCTGTTAAATAAGACGACTTTTTATATATTAGGCTATTGAAAATACACATTTTAATGGAAAATTATATTAAGAATGGTTGGAAATGGCGCATATTTTGCATTGGCACATTCTGTTTAATCATAATAGCTTCAGGAATTCTTTTATAAAATTTTTAAAAGACCTTTTTTTTTAAAAAAAATAGCATATTTTTAACACTTTCCGGCACGGACAAATTCTCTTAGTAAAACGTGAAATTATTGACTGACACCGGAATTCACAAACTAAATTTTTAGATATTAAGAAATACTGAATTTAAGCCCTCGTGGTAAAAGGAAAATTTTACTAAATATTATTCGTGCTGTTTGCATATTTGAAATTAAAATTAGATGTGCCCAGGCCGGACACAATGAGCCCGAAAGGGTTAATGACATAAAATAACGTTCTTGGCTCTTGATCATGAGGTCCCTGGATCGAATACAACCGGCGCCGATCCACCCACTCACCTCATTGGCAACCCGAACAAACAGCCAACTTTCAACATCCCTAACAGCAATCATCTCGTCTTACAGTCCACAGATGGCAGCACCAATTTTATTCGTTCAACGTTTTTGACATTTTTTATGTTTTTGAGGTGTTTTTCGAATTTTGTGAGCCAGGCAACGTCGGGCGGGTCAATTTATACTATATAAAATAATACTTTAAGCAATTTAAAAAAATATTAAAATGTCAAAAGATTAATAATGTTGTTTGCTATTTTAACAAATGATTATTTAATAAAATTAATTTCATAGATACCTAATTGCACTGGTTTTTACATGCCCATTATATTTTTCAGCTATTTTTCTTTGTTTATTAGTAACTTTCCGTTCTTCGAGCAACTCAAGATTTCTGCGGCAACGGCTAAAATTCGGGTAATAGAGAGTCATCAACATCGACAAGTTAAGGTGAAACAAGGTGTTGGTGAGATTTTGAAAATAAACAGGATTTCTTATAAAAGTGTATGCGTTTAAAATTCTTGTTACTGTTTTCAACAGATTAAATTGGACAGTTTTAAAACATTCATTGTAATTGTAATTTGTTTTTGGGTGCGTTCGTAATTATGTAAATACGTAACACCTAGAGTTGTCGTTCAATCCCACCGTCTATCCGTATGTAACAACACAAAAACTACTCAACTGAATCGTTTGAAATTTAAAATATAAAATCATTACATAATTTTGTTGAGTCATTTAAATTTTTATGAGAATCGGATGCATAGATCAGTTACAGGGACAATCAAAAGTATTCCGTTACATTACGGTCAATGAAGAAAAAGTTTCAAATGCATTTTAATCGTTTGAAATTTAAAATACATAATTGTTACATAATTTTGTTGAGTCATGTCAATTTTTTTGAAAATCGGATGCATAGATCAATTACATTACGGTCAATGGGAAAAAAGTTTCAAATGCATTTTGATGGTATTACGCTCATTCGAATATAACAGTATTGATATGCATCTATAAAGTACATGTTATAATATACATTTTGCATAATCTGTGGGGCAAACAACATTTGTTATTGATTTACAAGGCCACACAAAAGTATTCCATTATATAATGAATATAGGGAGAACAGTGTTTGGTGCACATTTTAATTATAATTAACTATTTACAATTTTATGAGATTGATGTATGACAGTGATATTTTTAAAACTTTGTTATCGTACAAATACACGTCATTAGCTGCGCTTCACGGGCAATTTCCAGCTTTTTCTTTTTATTATGCTCAAATTTTGTAATGAGTAAAAAAGGTGAAGTGAAATTTTAACACTGAAAGTCTGATTCTTATAGAAAAATGTATCACTAATCATGTGACATTAATGGCTATTAATACATTGTCATTAATGACTATTACAACAATGTAATTGATTACTGTATAAAATATTTCGTTGGCAATTCTGAATTTTTTAATGCCATTTACAATTTATAAAACCATTAATTAATACATAGAGAATACCGTGTAATTTTAACTATTAGATTTTAATGTAATTATTTTTTTCTCCTTTTAAGGGGGTAGGATACCTTTGAACACGTCGAAAAAGCAAAAAATTCCAAGCTTCAAAAATTGTGTAATAATTCAAAAATAAAAATCAAACTTCATTTAAATATGAAGCACATATTTATATAAAAAATATATATTTATTTATGAATTCATAAATAAATATTGAAATGATAAATTAAAAAATATACATAATAATGAGAGAAAAAAAACACGTCTTGCGCGTATGATAAATTTTGAAAATATGCATATAAAGAGGAAATTTTGGTGAAAATAAATACATAATAGATGTATCTTTATACTAGAACCAGAATATTTGTAAAAAGTATTGTCTAAATTAAAAAATTTACTTAATTTAAAAAATTAAAAAAAATTTAATTTTTAAAAATATTTTCAAAGAAAAAAAACAAAAAACAAACAAACAAAATCTTACCTTTTTCTGGTTTTAAGTTGTAGATAATACAGAAATGAATATGTGGTAAAAATTTATTTTGATTGCCATGCATAGTTTTTTAGTAATACTGCGCGCAGTATCAAAATTCATCGTTTTGAATAAATGCGACGCAAAGTTTAATTATCACATTTCGCTTTTTATTATTGAAACCTTGAAGCTGCCATAATTAGTAAACTAAAGGGAATTTTTTAATGCGGTTTTTTGCGTATTGTTCAGAAATGATTACAGAATCAAAATATGTAATTAAAAAAAATCCAAAATTTGTATGGTTTAAAGGTATCTTACCCCCTTAAAATGAGCATGGACATGCACGCAACACAAAGGCATAGCACAGGTAAAAAAATAGTCTAAATCCTTTAAAATTATCAGTGTTGTAAAAATACACTGTCAGAAATAAAACTTTCAATTTTGACGATTCAACAATTCTTGAGCTATAATTCGTCGTTTTTGACAATAATTTCGTTTCTAAATCACGTGATTTTTAACGAAACGTAAACTCTCAAATATTTGACGAAATTTTTTCTTCTCTCGCGGCTAGACTTAAAAGTATTTTAAGGAAACAGCTGGGATAGCTGTTTGCCCTTCTGTACCTCCTCAATTCCTGCGATTTTAGCAGGCAGATAATATGTTGTATATGTTATTCCTGTCATAATGTATAAAAAATATATTTTTCAGAAATTACCGAAATATATGTAGCAATTGTTTCTGCATTAGCTTCTTTTTTTATTCTATTTGTTAAAATTTTTAGAAATGTTTATTATTATTTTTATTTATTTATTTATCTGCATTGTTCATTATCGTTTACATCTAAAGGAATAAGTTTCCTGTGTTCTACAAAAATATTCAAATAAATAAATAAATGGATAGTAAAACTTCAAAACTTGAGGATCTTCTTTTCATTGAAGAAATATATTATTATAAAAATCAAATAAAAAAGATACATAATTGAACCCTATTTCCTCAATAAAAAATAAAGTACTAAAATTTTAACCATCTATGCAAAGTGATAAAATTTTCCTTAATATGCGCTTCGAAATAATGAATTTCGAAGAGCGTATTGGGGAAATTTTTATCGCCAATATGCAATAATATTTTATCCCCAAACTTTTATCCCTAATAATTAATTTGTTGTGAGCAAATTAACCAGATCATATTTTAATCATTAATCAAGCATACAAAATTTCTCTAATAAATTATATTAATCAAGGAATATTATAATTATTATCTTTAATAATAGGAAAACGAAATTAATAAATTAGCCTTATTAATGAAAACTTGCGAGAATTAAAACATCAAAAAATTTACAATATAAACACACAGTAAAATCCGCTACATACATTTAAAATCATTTCTGCTCAAGAACATTTTGGCGTAACACCTAGAGCAACGATCTCCCAAACAGGAGGTCGTGAGATTGAATCCCCGTGAGAATCGTATTTTTCCCCTATTGATAAATACCGATGATTTCTAACTGTTCAATCGATGCACCACCAGCTATCTTATGGCACATTTCAGATAAGCTCTTTCAACAAAATTTTTATTGCATTTTTAACACAATCAACTGATTGCTAAAGTTATCATACGAATTAAATATAGTGAAACTCGTTTAAGATACGCCCGCTTAAAATACAATCCCGTTTAAAATACGAATTATCTTCGGTCCCTTGAAAACTGCCTATTAAACATGTGTAAAATTACCCGTTTAATATACTTACGCATAAGATACGATCCCGGTTAATATACGAAAAAATTTGGTCCTTTTGATGTTAAAAAACTCGCTTAATATACGAAATGGTGCTTGTGTAATCCGTTTATCATGCGTCTTTATGACAGACTATGTAAAATCTCATTTGTTTTTTATAAGATGCTATATTTTTAATTAATTCAAAATTTATAATTAATAGCTAATGCAAAATTAACAATCAGATTGTGACAATTGAAGTTCGTTCTATCGCGGATAAAATCGCGGACGACAAAAGTTCCGATGAACCTAGGTCTTCAGAAGAAGTAGAAGACAATGTGGATGAAGAAACAGGTGTACCAACCATACCATCATTCGCATCTTTAGTGAGCTTGTTCAGCTTACTTTGACTGTATGCCTCTTCGATGTATGCTGGTTCCTCCGTTGAAGATTTTTTTCTACCACACCAACAAGGCAGAAAACATCCTAATAAAATCTTGCCCTAAGTTGCACATCACGAATTATTGTTACATGCATACATTAGTTTATCTTTCAAAAAAATATGAAAATTTATTCTTCTTCCCCTTTAAGTGTGTAACGTATTTTAGTTAAGTTTCAAAAAATTAACATTTTTTTAAGTTGGCAGAGAGTATTATATAAATAGACATTTAATAAAATTTTTGAAAAAAAAATAAAAATATTTTTATTCCTATATCTTAAATTCAAATTTTCTAGAATACCTAAAAATTGTTAGGGTAAAATAAGAGTAATAAATGTCTAAAATACGTTAATAACAATGTGTACTGTTTTTATATGCATTATTATTCGAGAATCTATGGAATCCGGATAAGATACGATCCCGTTTAAGATAAGAAATGCTCTCGGTCCCTTGATTCGTATCTTAAACGAGTTTCACTGTATTTCCAATTGAGCGAAAAATTGCCTAAGTTGGGGACCGAACCCAGATTCTTGCCTTACAATACCAATGCTTTACCGTTTAAGGTAACTGTGCACGACAACCGGTGAGCTCTATTCGCTCAGATAACCTTGTAGGTCTTAACATCTGGTCTGTCATTTAGACAGATCAACAGAATTTTATTCTGCCTTGTAAGCCAAGTATCTGGATTCGAATATCTTACTGGGCAATTTTTCGCTCAGTTGGAAATAGTTAATTCGTATGATAAATTTACCAATCAATTGATTGTATTAAAAATGTAATTATCTACGTACTCACCGTTCTATGGAGTTCTTTACCTCCGGTCTATTCTGTTGAGCTGTCAGACAGATGACAGACCAGATGTTAAGACCTACAAGGTCTTAAAAGAGCGAAAAATGCTCATCGGTTGTCTGCCCCGTTAGCAAAACGGTAAAGAATTGGCCATGTAAGCCAAGTATCTTGGATCGATGCCCGTCTGGGACAATTTTTCGCTCAGTTGGAAATATTTAATTCGTACGAAATTTTTACCGTCAAACAAGCAACGAAACAAATGTACTCAAAAAGACGAAATATTCACTTGGAGCGTTCCCCTGGAAACGGTTTCATCAAAAATGAAGAAAATTTCGTGAAATCCGAGTATCCATTTCTGAATGTGTATATAATTTTCAAGTTTAACTTTTGGTGAGTAATTCAAATTTCAAATTTTTTATTACCCAGTTATTATTACGGGATCAAAACGGCTCCTTATCACTAGCAGTTGAGAAGGCAGGCCGTATAGTTATCCGTATGGCCGTAATGGATCATGCAACCACGTCACGAGCCCTGGGTCAAGAGATGGGGTCATTTGCAAGACTAAAAGTGTCTGCACGAACAGTTCGACGACGTTTGCAGCAGCATGGACTCTCAGCTCGGACACTATGGCTGCGACTTCCCTTGACGATGCGTCATAGACAAGAGCGTCTTCAATGGTGTTATCCAGGACGAACCTCGCTGCACAAACTGCGAGGCGTCATTTTTTCAGATTAATCAAGTTCTGTTTACAACATCATGATGGTCGATGGTTACAACGTCATGATGATGTTTGACGGCATCGTGGTGAACGTACATTGACAGCGCGCACGGCCGTAACTACCACCGGGGCCTCCAAGCCTGAGGGGCTCCAAACTGATGGTTAAAAGAATTATTGATTTTAGTTTCTAGTCTAACTTCCTGTAAAATGTCCAGCACCTACCTAAAGTTTAGCAATAAAAAAATCAAAGTGCTACAGTAATTCCTTTTGCGTGTTCCTCGATATATTCCATAGGCTTCGCATGCAAAAGCAGCTCTAGAGCAGACAACAGAATGTGGAGACGAATGTGTCATA
This sequence comes from Maratus speculifer, assembly GCA_964019185.1. Classification (NCBI taxonomy): domain Eukaryota; kingdom Metazoa; phylum Arthropoda; class Arachnida; order Araneae; family Salticidae; genus Maratus; species Maratus speculifer. Next base: position 360,890,431 of record OZ025296.1, read on the forward strand.
CCACGCCAGCATGTTTGCCGATCTCACCGAAATTAGTATAAGAAAAAAATATGGACTTCTGATTGGTTGAATAATATAAAAAGCATCTAAGAAATTCTAGAAAATCTTTCTTCTTATCTATTAATAAATAAATAAAATCGAAAAAAAAATATCAAAATCCATTTTTCAAGAAGTTTTTAAACAGAAACGTATGATTAATTTACATAAACTCAAAAATGAAACTAAACAAAACGCTCTTTAATCAATCAGAAGTCAGTATTTTCTCCACTATGCTAGCTTCAGTGGGACTGGCAAAATTTACATCGCCGCCAAGTGCCTGCCGAGTAGGGTTGCCCAATTCTACGCTTTTTAGTCATTTGTTTGGTATCTACGGTGTACTTTCAAACAGCAGCGTGCGAAAAAAATAAAAAAACTGCAAACCAGGACAAAGTTTCAATTTGTCCCGTGCGCGAGGGACCCCACTAGCTTGCTCCGGGGCCTCGAAGTTTATAGTTACGGCCCTGACAGCGTGCATTCGTCATCGTCTTACTGATCCATTATCTGGCGTAATGTATGAGGTGCCATTAGCGCACGTTACATTTCTGATATTTTAAGACTCGGGGCTCTACCCTTTATTCGAGACCTGCGAAACCTTACGTTTCAGAAGAATAATGCCCGATCGCATGTTTCCGGAACTGTACGGACATTCCTTGATACGGAAAATTGTTCGGTTGTGGCCCTGGACAGCACATTTCCCTGATTTCTCACCAAAAGAAAACGTCTGGTCAATGGTTTCCGAATGACTGGTTCGTAATCATATGCCAGTCACTACGGTTGATGAAATGTGGCATCGTGTTGAAGCTGCATAAGCATCGGTATCTGTACATGCCATCCAATCTCTGTTTGACCATAGCCGACTATATACTACCGACTGAGCCATTTCGCGAAAAACCGCCGAAAAAGTCAGGCTGGATTCAGCTTCAAACCCTGAACCATTTCATTGGACCACGTGACGCAAACCCTGCCCAAATTAGCATTGAGTAAGCTGTTTTCTGTTCGGTGCACATGGCTCGGCACATGGTCATTGTTTTGGTTTAGGCTTTGCACGATTGGTTAGAACAACTTGGTCAAGGTATCAGAGTGCTCTGCGGGAGACTTCATACATTAATCTCAAATAGACGGCCTATAGATCTAGTGGGCCATGGTTTGACTCAATGCCCAGGGGTGTAAATGCTTTTATTACTGCCTGAGGTGGTTGTTCTTGGTATTGATTTCATTTCTCAATATCTGTGCTACCAAATTTCGTGAAAATTTAATCATTTGTTAATTATATCCAATAAATATCATTTTGATATCTACATTTCCTCCTGGTGTAGCAATTTAAATGGCCAGTAGTGTATTTAAAAATATATTGTTATGCAGGGATGAGATTGACCAAAAAGCAAAAAAGCTGAAAACAGCGTGAACGACTTTTGAGCAATGACAGGAATGTCAATCACAACAAATATAATTGTATTAATATATAACATACAATTTAGCTTTTGGTAAATTAAATTAAAAAGAAATTATCAACATGAATTACAGAAATTATTTATACTTACTCTAATGAAAATTTAGTTTATCAAGATAAAGCACATTAATAAAACCCTGTTATTGGCATGAATATTTTTTTTTATTGAAATTTTCTAACAGTAAGACACTTTTGGTTAAGTATTAGGGAAAAGAAAATAGAAATTTTCTTTGTTTTTTAGCTTTGCGCTTGCACAAGGTAAATTTCTTTCTCCTGTTTTTTTTTTTTTTGGATATTACACATTCAAGATATCTAGTGATGGCGCTGGACTTTAAAAATCCTGGGTCTCCAGGACCCAGAACTTAAATTCTGGGTCTCTTTTTTAAAAAGGGGGGTCTTAACTGATAAGTCATTTTTAGATGCAAAAATTGAACTTGTTCATTTGGAAAAGAAGACTGAAATGCAATAATTTTTGTTTTAACAATAATTAATGCATAATTAAAATCAATATTATTTTTTAAAACTATTGAGAAAAATTTTATTTATTTAAAAAAAATGTGCAAGATACAAATTTAATTGTAAATTAATGCTTATTTGAGTGTAGAAGATAACATGTATCACTATTGTTTGCATTTCTTTTTAAAAAGGGCAAGACTGATTTATTGAAAAAAACATTTTGTTGAAAAAAAGATACTTTTGTTGAATATAAGAGTATTTTTTGTTCAATGAATGGGTGCTTTCAGAAGTTACATTCATTCAAAAAGATTTAGAGGTGTCAAAAATGGATTTTGGAGTCTGTATTTGGAGTGGCAAAAAAATAATTTTGAAAATTAATTTTTGGGTTAGTTTTTTTCAGTCTCTTTGATGAAATTTTTAGTTTTATCACTACCTCTTTATGAAATCTGTCATTTGTTGGAATCTTTTGGCAAAATTTAAAGTTTTTTTTTCAAAAAGTTGCCATTTTTTGCGAATATGTTGACGAAATCTGCCGTTTTTTCGCGATCGTTTGACGAAACCAACCAGTTTATTGCGATCGTTTGACGATATCTACCGATTTATCCTAATTTTTTGACAAAAGTTGTGATGTTTCGCAAAACATTTGGCGAAATTCGCCGTTTTATTGCGATTTTTGGACGAAAACTGTCGTTTTATCGCGATTTTTGACAAAATCGGCCATTTTTTGGGTGTTTTATGACAAAATTAACCATCCTTTCGCGAATCTTTTGACAAAATTGGCCATGAATGAGCTGTTCTTTGGCAATCTTTTAAGGAAATTTGCCGTTTTTTCGCGAATTTTTGACGAAATTACGCGTTTTGTATTTTTTTGGTAAATCTTGAAATTTAAAAATAACATAAAAACCGAAAACCGCGGATCCGCGGAAGAATCTCATCCCTGATATATATATATATTATCAAGGAGGTAGTACATCCAGTATATTATCAGATTTATACTTATATTATTATGAGCGTATATATATTAATAATAAAATACATTTATACAGATATATTGATGATATAATTTTAATTGAAACTGATAATACCAGTATATCCAATTCGCCTGTGGATTATCAAGCTAATTTGGAAATTACTAAAAACCTGCTTTCTAACAATACTATTAACTTTTTAGATCTTAAAATTACATTAAAAGACAACAAATTAATCACTGATATATATGATAAACGGAAGGAATTTAAATTTAATACATTTACTAATTTTAAATCATGTCTTCATAATTCTGTATTTCGTAATATAATCCTTAATCATTTATATAGAATAAAATGTTTATGTACTTCTAATTTAACTATGCAAATATTAATAAACTAACTTATGATGCACTAAATAGTGGTTTTCCTAAAAAATTTATATATTCTTTAATATACAAGTAGTTATTACATGATCTTTATTTAAATATATATATATATGTATACATTGCGTAAAAAATGAATAAAAAAAATTATTAAAAAAAATTAAAAATGTAAAAAGCATATAAAAAAGTATATATATTTTTTAGTAGGATGGCTGGGTGGGTAGGTGTTAGAGTACGGAGGAGGGCAGTGTTGTCTGGATAATGTGCAATGTTATATTTAAAAAAAGAGAGAGAGAGAGAAGGGGAGATGCATTTGCTACTTTATAAAATATTTTATATAGGTTGTTCATTAGACACTATTGTATGGATATTTGTATAGATACATCTATTATTATCTTTTAATATTACTTTATAATTGAATTAATTTACTTACTTGTAACTAACATTTAGCAATATAGATTCCTAAAATACTATTTTTAAGTATATTTAATGTATTTATATATTATCCATTTCAATTCTTATTTCAAATTATGTTAAGACATTATGTTTAGGTTAGCAAAGTCGAAATGCATATTTTTATTTTGAATTTTTTTTTAAATTCTTTTATAATATTATTACTATTATTATCATCCAATTTCGTAATTAAGTTGTGTTTTGTGTTTGATTTATTTTTTGTTTTTCTTTGTTTGGTTTTTGGTTTTGTGTGTGGATGCCACAAATTTGTATTGTTTGCCTCTCATGGCTGATACGAAGATGAAACCACACACTTAATTTGTAGTTCCAAAGTATTTGGGGCCTGACAATTCTGCTTTGGTTCTGCAAATTCCATTTGTTCACATTATTGTGTTTTTTATTTAATTTTCTTTTTTTAATAAATTCTAATGTTTTACTTAATTTAATGGTTCATGTATTGTAATACAATTAATGGTTTTATATATATTAATATAATTTATATAAATTAAATAAGTGGGAAAATGTGATTGCAGATTGTACAGAGGATTTCATTTAATAATCCTTAAAAAAACTTATCTTTTAACTAATAAATCCAAACTGTTGATTTATAATTATGAAATTCTTACATGGATAGCAACAATAAATTTAATATTAAAATATTTATAACAGGAAGATATTTATTGAAAAAAAATGTTTAAGTGAAATTTAAAATGTTGAATCATCAAAAAACTGCAATAATTGTTCAAATAGAAAGAAAATTGAATAAGAAAAATATTAATGTCAGTGATAGAATAAAACAGCAATATAAACCATTAAATTGGCCAAAATTTCTTCTTACCGAATTCAACTTAATATGAGAATTTCAAGTTGCAGCAATATGTATCAAATTAAGAACTTTCTGTTTACTAGCGAGGCACTTTACCTGCCATGAATAACATTGTGAATAAGGTACTCTTTTAAAACTTCAGTCACAAAAATGAACAGTTGACACTGATAAATTTCAAAAGATTGAAGATCGGCAGAAAAATAAAGGAACGGTACTTCAAAAGGAAAAAAATAAATGCAAAACAGATGAATTACAGTGAACTCAGTCTCCGAATAATTTGCTTGTTGTTATGAAAATTGAGCTTACCTAAAAGCCAGCCATTTGGATGCGTATTAGCAGCATTTTCATCTTGCAGCTCACGATGCAATCTGCAGTGCCTCCATATGAAAGCATCGTGAGTTCGTCGAGGGTTTTTCGCGTTAATATTGAGGATTTTTAAATCACTGTCACAGATCTGAAAAAAATAAATAAATATTTTTGTAATAAAATCATTAAAGAAAATGAACAATGATTTTTAAGTAAATAACCAGCAGTTGAAGTAAACAAGTCATCAGGTGAAAATAACTGTTGCTGACATTTAAGGTCTCACAAATTATTAATTCCAGCAAAACTTATTATTAGGAATTTATTATAAATATGGAATTCACTTATTTAATGAAACAAATTTATACACGCATTATTTAATAAGCAAAAAGTAAAATTTTCAAACACTATTTCAAACATTTATTAAAATGCAGTTGCATTGTATCGAGTAGCAATCAGTGTTCTCGCTGGCATTTGACCAACATTAGTAATTTGGCTAATTAAAAATTAAAAACATTCGCCAAATGAAAAAAGTCTTAGCAAAATAGATTTGCAATGTAGCACAAAAAAAAAAATCTTTAATCCTTTAAAATACCCCCCCCTTTTTTTCAATATGTTCTAAAATAACCTAAGTTTTTATAACTGCGAAAATGATTGTTATTAATTTAATTTCAACTATCTGCTACAAATATATTAAAAATATCTATAGATGTATATTTATGAAAGACGAAAAAGAAAACAAAGTAAACGCAAAAAATGAGCACTCGCAATTTGGCGAATCCAATTGCTTGTTTACTCGCCAAATGAAGAATTTAGTCGCAATTTGGCGCAATGGCGAGTGACAGCGAGAGAACCCTGGTAGCAATACTTACCAACTGAACATTAATAGAATGGTGATTGTGATGATTTACGTAGCTGTCCTCCAATGGCTCTGGTGGAGCTATGATTAACACATGCGTGCAATCTATAGCTCCGATGACTCCGGGAAATCCACTGTACTCCATGAATTTTGATTTTATCGATGGATATTCACTTGGATGAGGAAATGTAATTTCTCTGTCAAGTAATAGGTCATTCATGGCCTCCGTGACCTTTTTTACTGCCCGGCTCACAGATGGTTGGCTTAATGCCACAAACATATCTCGACCAACCGAGTTTTGATATGACCCTTAGCTTAGAAAACGTAGGATGCAGAGAACCTAAAAGCAGAAAGGAATAAAAAATGCATATATTGATTATTTTACAAAATATTGCATAAAAATTTATTACTTCATATATAGACATCTATATTAAAATGTATAATAATAAGAAAATTGTTCCATTAGTGAAATTATTTTTAAGAGTTAAGATTCTTTGTTTACATTCATTTTAAAAAGTGAAATACAGACATGAAAATTACACGATTGTGGTAAGTGGTGCTGAACAAAAAAATTCATATAGTGAATAAAAAGAAACATTTTATTATTAATACAATTTAAAAATTTAATAATTAGTAAGATGCATATTTGCAAAATGTACATAGCATGCAAAACATCTAAAAAAAATGATTACTTGAACGAAATACATTTTTAATTAATAATATACCATTTGATACATAGATTTAGTCCCAGTGGCATAGCTAAAGGGGGGCAAGGGGAATGTCCGCCCCGGGCGCCGAGGCCTAGGGTCGCCAAATTGAGAGAAATTGATATATATATCTATATTGGGGCGGGGCGCAAAATTTCTTGCTGGCCCCGGGCGCCAAAAAACATAGCTACGCCACTGTATTAGTCGAATAAATAATTTAAAAATTATATTAAGTTTTATTTTCTAATTTTATCTGCTTATATTAAAAAACAATATCCAACATTTTGAAAGACGTTGCAGATTATTCCATTAAAATATACAAAGTATCATCAAATTAATAACAGTTAAATTGTTTAGAGAACGATTCTAATATTCCATATATAAATTAGTTTTATGAATGTATAATAAGCTTAAGCAACGATCTGTGCAATACCTAACGAAAACATACATGACAACCTAAGAATACAAATCTAAAAATCTAATTACATTGCATAAAAGGGCACTGTATGGTAGTTTATTTCAAGAAGCATAAATAACTTTATTATCGATTTTCCTTATATTTAGAGTACAAGTATTTTTCTTTTAAGTCTAAATTTCTGAAGAATAAAAATTCCATGTAATTTCATTTCACTTGTATTTTGGGTACGTCATATTTTATTACCTTTAATTCTATGCAGTAACAATATACTAAATGTATTTGAAAGAGAAAACTTAAAAATTGACTTACTTGCGTTTCAACAGACATTGCTGTATGAGCATAAGATCTCGGGCAGAGACGATCTCTCAAATCATCGCATAATCTTCGAACTAAATCTTTAGAAAGTCTAAAAGTACGTATAAATGAATCATCATACAAAGAAAAAGCATCTTGTCTGTTCCTAAATATTCTTGGATGAGGTTCTCTGTCTTCATCAAACATTAGTGCAGCATATAAACGCGCCATCTTGTCTACAATCTCGATGATTTCAGGGTTTTCGACCGGCTTCAGGCAGTCCCTATTTTACCGACAGTAAACAACCCGTTCCGACTAATGAAATTTCGACTGGATTACACCAGAATACCAAATCATCGATTTGGCGGCATAATCCGATCGATTTTTCCGATCCGATCACACCAGAATCGTCACCCAGGATCGTCAATTTGTTTTGGAAAAACGTAAAATTTTGCTAATTGTGGATAACTGTTCAGCTCACGTTGAAGTCTCAGATCTTAAACCTATTCGTGTGGAGTTTCTTCCACCCAACGTAACTTCAATTTTACAGCCGATGGATCAGGGTGTGATTAATAGTTTCAAGCGGATATATAGAAGAGTGCTTTTGCAAAGAGTAGTCATGGGATTGGAGCTGAATCAGCCATATGAAATTGATGTTCTGGGTGCAATGCATTTATCAATACGTGCTTGGAATGATGTTCAAGCGACTACAATAGCTAAAGCATTTCAACACGCAGGCTTTAGAACCTTAATTAATGAAAACCAAGAAAATGTAGCCGACGATATCAGTGGAGATGAGCTACTCATGAATGAACTCCGCAAAAGAAATCCACTTTTGCCGGAAATTTCATTCCAGGACTTTCTGAGTGTAGATTCAGACGTGATTTGTACGGAAGAAATATCAGAGGAAAATATTGCTGACGCAATAAGTGAAAAGAAGAAGAACTTTCAGATTTGGAACAAGAAGAAAATGAAATAATCCAATGTCCGACTGTCAAACAAGCAGCCCAATGGTTGTCAGGGCTAAGGCACTTTTTTGAAGCGAACAATAATTGTGAAATGATTTCAAGCATAGATAAAATGGAAACATGTATTTTCCAAAATGTGATTTTAAAACAAAAACAGATAAGTGATTATTTCCATTCCTAATTTTTTATCTATGTATTTTCATCCATTAAGTACTAATACAGTCTATGTTTTCACATGTAATGTTTTCAAAGCTTAATAACATATTCTTCTGAGTGCTAAATTTTTTTTTCTGTGCTTAAATTTGTATTTTGAATTTTCTTATATATTTAAAAAATATATGTATAACTCTATTTCAGAATAAATAATCTTAAAATATTGCATCATCTATGAAGAGGGGGGGGGGATATTGCTAAAAATAGACATAAATAATGTACATATTCATGTCATTTTTTATGATTTTCTATTTTACGAACTTTCTATTTTACGGACCATTTGAGTGTTCCCTACGAGTTTGCAAAAACGAGCGTCGACTGTATAACATAATAATTTAAATCTTGCTATTTTGGTAAATAACTGCACATTTCAAATTAATAGTGAGTTTTTTTTACAAAAATAATTGAATACATTTATTCGATATATTTAATTATCGATACATATTTATTTATTTATTTATTTATTTCCATTTTTAAAAATACTTGTAAAATCAATGGGATTTGTGATCAGCTTATTTGAATTTATTATTCAGTTTCATTAATGATTATTAATTATCATTCAATGTTTTTAATATTTTTATACATAAGATATAAATAAAGAGACTTCATCATGAACATCTCTTTGATGAATATATTTTAAATTATTGAAGTTTACTCATCATTATCAAGTACCCTTTACTTGATATTTCTTTTATTATCCATTACTACATTTTTTAAGCATTTAATAACATTGTGGAAATATATATTTTAAAGTATAATTCTATTATACTTTACTCTCTTTGATGAATATATTTTAAATTATTGAAGTTTACTCATCATTATCAAGTACCCTTTACTTGATATTTCTTTTATTATCCATTACTACATTTTTTAAGCATTTAATAACATTGTGGAAATATATATTTTAAAGTATAATTCTATTATATTTAGTAATATTAGATACTTTTTTATTTAAAACGTATTTTATGACTGATTATACATTTAAATAAAAATTTGAATTAAAAAATATTTAAAATTAAACATCTTAATGTTATTTTTATGTATATCTATATAATTATAGTAAGAAGTACAAAACAGGCATGCACAAGCTGCTTGAAATTTTGTTTGTGAATAAATTAGCTTTATAGAAACACTTACTTTGGTTAAATTATTTAGAAAAAACTCATTAATTCTTTTAACAATATTAAACTTTTGTAAAAGAAATAATGAGTAAATAATTGAGTAAAATAATACATTTGAGTAAAATGTTTCATATATTGCTATAGTAGAGCCACGTGAGTCTTTTGTAATCATATTATATTTTTTTTAACACGAAAATGTGATTAAAATATGCATTATGTATATTCAAAAAGTAATTTTTATACTAAAATATTAGAGAAAATACGCCAATTTTTTGCGTGAATATATATAATATCAACTTCTTTCATGTATGTGCATTTGGAAGATTCCATGAAAAAAGGAATTTTTTATATTTTTTTAAAGAACACTTTACAAGAGTTAGGTTTAGCTGCGCAAAATCCTTAGGCTCTGAAAGGGAAATCAAATTTTCCCGCTCCATCCTCCGATGCGCACATCTGAAAGCGCGCGCCGTCGCGAGCAGGTTAAAGTAAACTTGTTTCATGAACTTATAATTTTTATTAGTAGAAACTGCTTATTTTCTCTCGAAAATTATCTTAAGTGAAAAAAATACATTAATTTGATGCAATTTTAATCTGCAAATGATATACCAATCCTGTGAAATTTCGTAAATTACAGGTATATTCCTTCCCATTATTTTCTTAACCTTTTCACAATAGTTCCAACTATAAGTTCCCCTTAAAATCGTCAAAATCATCTGTCTGTTAACCCCTTGGGGACAAGTGACGCGTATACGTGCCCCAAAAGGCTTAGGAATCAGTGCCGCCAACTTCTGAAAAATATTGGGTGGGCTCAAAATTTTTTTGAACAAATACAGAAATATTGGGTGGGCTCGAGCTCCATAGGCCCATATAAGTTGGCGCCACTGTTCGGAATCCTTGTTTACTCCCCCCCCCCCCAGAAAAATTTTAATGTAAAACTTGCCTTATTTAATCAGAGTATTTTCTCCATTGAAAAAGACACAAATTTCTGATTTTAAAAACAGGTGGCAAAAAATTAAAATTTTCGCAAAAGGCTCCCGTCGCGCACTACCTCTTACATATGACATACCTCTTGCATTTAATTAAAACAAGTTGGAAATTGCACGTGAACGTAGCAAATGAGGTGCGTTCGTACGATAACGAAGTTTTTAAAATATTCAGATCTTGCTGGTATAGTAGAGCGTACTCCGGATACAGTATAGTAGTCGAAATCTTTACGTTTCTGTAAAAATGCAGGAACTACATTTTTATTACACCTCAGAAACGTAAAGTAATTTTTATTACACCTCAGAAACGTATATCTTATTCATAAAATGTGAAATAGTTGAATATAATTAAAACACACCCCAAACCATGTTTCCCCGTATAGCATTATATAGTGGAATATTTTTGTGTGGCCCTGTAATTTAATAATAAAAATTCTTTGCATCACAGATTGTACAGAATGCATATTTTAGTATATATTTCATAGATTCGTGCCAATTCTATTATGTTCGAATGAGTGTAACATCATAAAAATGCATTTGAAACTTTTTCCCCATTGACCGTAATGTAACGGAATCCTTTTCATTGTCCCTGTAATTGATCTATGTATCCGATTTTCATAACATTTGAAACGACTCGACAAAATTACGCAATAATTATATGTTTTAAATTTCAAACGATTAAAATGCATTTAAAACTTTTTTCCCTATTGACCGTAATGTAACGGAATCCTTTTGAATGTCCCTGTAATTGATCTATCCATCCGATTTTCATAAAATTTGAAATGACTCGACAAAATTATGTTATAATTATGTATTTTAAATTTCAAACGATTCTGTTGGGTAGTTTTTGCGTTGTTATATGCGGACAGACGGACGGACAGACAGACGGACAGACTGAGCGACAACAATAGGTGCTACGTATTTACATAATTACGAACGCACCTAAAAATGGAAGTCATCAAAGTTCATAGATGTCGCTACTCTTTGGGGGGGGGGGGTGGTACTGCTTTATTTACATGGATCACCTCCTAGTTGGTTGGTTGATTGATTAGGGTTTTATGGCGCAAGATCCCTTTTGGGACATGCTGCGACAAGACAAAGTCAAATTGAGAAAAAAATAAGTTAATAAAAAAAGTAATTAAATAAAGTCACTAATAACATAAATATATAATAAAAATCAATTTAAAGACTAAAGACCATAGTTAAAAATCTAAAGAAAAATCTAAAGATCATAGTTAAAAATCATTTACATACCTCTCGCATTTGGCTGAAAAATAGAAATCATCCAGGTTGATAGATGGCGCTACTGTTTGGGATATGATATTGCTTTATTTACATGAATCACCTCACAGACGTGAATTTTCAAGCCTTTTTTTCAATAATTTATTTTTTTAACAGAAAGTTTATTTTCAAAGAAGTGAATGTATTCTCTATGAAATGCCATGCTGTTGTGCACCTCACTGCTGTTCATCCAGCAAAATGAAGGAGAATCTATCTTTTCACCGAATTCCTGTAAAAGAACTGTCGCAGAGGCTTATGGCTTAACCCTTTAACTGGTTTGTTCAAACGCCGATCGGGCGAGACGAATTTGCTTATTGCAACATTTAAAGCTTTTTGACACCACTATTGTTTTTAAGAAAATTTTCATACCATTGAAATTTTTAGACTAAATTATACGAATATTTTATTTAAATAATAGTGGTGTGAGTCCACTATTTTCAATTTATTGAACGTTAAAGAATTAACCAGTTAAGAAGGGGTTAAAGCAATATCTACGCAAGGTAAAGTACTTTTTTATCATTAAGTGGTTATTTACTGTACTTTACATATTTCTTCTTTGTATTTTTAAAAATACAAATAGACATTTTTACTCTCATTTGTAGCTTTCCAATAAAATTCCTTTGATCCAATAATAAATTAAATGAATGTATAGTTGCTGTTAATATCATGTATTTTTATTAGTTCACAATGTCTTAAAAGGGTGCTTTGATCTAAAAAAATATTAATAATATTGATATTATTAATAATAAAAACGATAGATACAATATTTTATCAAACAATTATCCAAAGCCTTTTCTGGATAAAATTGAAAATACAAAAACACTCAACATTATTTGAATTTCTGCTTCTATAATCATTTAAAAAAAAACATGAAATTGATTACGAATTAGTAATGATATCAAAATGAATATGTATTCATCGCTTCGTGTTTTCAAGAAGTATAAATATTGTGTCAATCGAAATATGTCAAAAATGTCATTCCTGAAAGTACTTCTGATAATTAAGAATACAAATATAAGAGAAATGAAACTGTGAGTTGAATGCATTAAACACTTAAAACAAATAAACAACAAAAAACTACAAAATCAATGTTTGATTGAGATCCTGATCCGAAGATTTAAAAGTTTCATTTTCTATATAAATATAATTGTCATTAATAGTATTATTTACACAATATCAGTAATTTAATTGATAAAATTTGACTTTTTTATTTTTAAAACAATTCCATGTATATTCCTAATTTTCTTTAATATTACTAAATTTGTGTGTTTTCAAAGAATGAATTTATTTTTTGGGGGAAAAAAAATCAAGATATTGCTGATACCATTGGCAACTTTTTACCAAACACTTTTATGTCTTCATCAAACTTTTTCGGTTATTAAGCCTTACTAAACCTAAAATAAAGCTAACTTATTTTATGATTTCGACGTGAATTAGTAATATATTTTTGTAAAGTTAATTCCATAGGGAAAAATACATTTTATCTTCATAATTAATATTTAATCATACATAATTGATTATTAACTTAATTTTTGCTTTTAATATTTTAATTATGTTAAAAATTATCTTTTTTTATTATTTTAGTTTATTACTTATTTTAACATTTTATTACAGTGCAAGCGTTCATTATAGTTTCGATTTCATTATCAATTTCATTCAAATGACTGTTTAAAAAATGTAAACAAAGCAATGGCGAGAAATCCGAAAAATTCTAAAATCTGCGCAATCTCGAGTCCCAAGCTGTATGGATTTGAGCGATACTAATGTACATATTTTTCGGATAACCTCATATTTAATAAATATAATAAAAATATTTTTTAAAGAAAAGAATATAAAAGAAACATAAAATAGAAGTTACTTTTGACGCCACTTAAATAAATAAATAAATAATCGTCATTGAGTAAGAATTCTTCCGAACAACGTACTGTAGACTTGACGGAAGAACTCCGTTTGCGCAGAAGTAAAAAATAAATACAAAAAAATAAAATAACAATGAATGCGCTTTTTCTGATTTTGTTGATGAATATTTAAAATTCACTTGTATTTGATAAAAGCATAATATGATTGTTTTTGTCCTAAGACATTAATTAAAATTGAATCACGAAGGAAAAATAATCGAACATAAAGAAACTAATAAGAAAAGTGAACGAGAAAGTCTCATTCACCATCCCAATACTTTTTTAAGCGATTCTTCAACAGATTGTGAAAATTCTTTATAAAATATGAAAATTACTAAATCTCTCCCATTCATACAAAAAAATATCTTCCATATAAATCTGTAAACCATATTCTAGTTATCACGAAAATATCTTCAAAATTCAATTTGTTCTTTATCCAAACATTTTTAAGTTAAATCAGAAACTCACACCAGTAATATTAAATGAAAATAACTTTACTATAAATAAATGAAAACATGTTTCAGGACACCTCGGAAATTCGTACACGTTTCATTCAAGAATATCTTTAAATAATGCAAAGTAAAACGATTTTCTACAGATTCGGCAAGGTGGGGAGGCCTACCAATTGGTTTGAGCTAAAGCGATTTCCCACATACACCACAATATAACATGAAATTATTTTGAGCATCGCTACTTCTTAGTTAGCCCGTTGACCCATTTCGCCAAATTATAGAAATCGCCAAACTGTTCCCCCAAATTATATAAATTAATGTAATTTCTTATGTTAAATAACGCAAAACATAATCAAAAACACAAATAAAAATTGCATTAAAAATCACTTGATGATATAACAAACGTGTATCGTAGTCAATGTCAAGTGAATGTGACATTTACAATCATCCATTATTGGCATGTAATCTTATAGTTTGGCGAGAGTTTTTTGGTCGACGGGATAAACGAGTAGAGCCTGAGACTCTGTCTGGAGAAACAACAAATGCTACACTCAATCAGGTTAACTTTGATCCAAGAGAGGGAAAAAAATTAAAATCTATTCCATCACATGAGTTGACGGCAAAGTTTTGGTCTCAAAATATAGACACATGCACTAGTGTGTGTTTGACAGCTCATTGTAAATAATTCGAAAACGTTCCACCATGACATAATTGATCAAGGTTTTGTAATTGTGGAGCAAAGTTATCCTGACTGACTGTACATAATTCATTTTGATTAACAAATGTGGCATAGAAAACCTCAGCAGGTTACATCAATTACATGGTAAACTGTGTAATTCGAAAGAGTTAAGACATAGTCAGATGGGCACGAGCTATACCGATGTCATAATTTTTTTTCAATACAATGGAAAATTTTGGAGATTGAATTGGATATGGCAAAAATATTTCATTCTTGTTTTTTCCAATATTTATTGACATTTAAAACTCACGCCAGCCTATTATTTCCTTACGAATAAACAATCAGGACAGCCTATTTAGAAATTAAGAAAATTAAAATAATGCAACAGGTATCAGTAATGACATGACAATTAAATTAGAATACTTTCTTTTATTATAAGCCTTATGAGAAAAGCTTAATTTTAAAATATTTTTTCCAACCTTAACTTATATATCAAATGTCAAGAGACTGTTCCTACCTTTTAAAATAACAACCAGTGTGTCAAGCACACTAAGACACATTTTTTCTTAATATTATGGCTATGTCAAGGGGACCATACCCTTTTAAAAACTAATATTCTCAGCTTCAATATTGATAAGAAAAACAATTTAATCATTAAAGAACTTTATTGTGAGAAATCATGTTTAGCAAAGGTTTTTCTTTTTAACTTAAATACTATGAATCATTATAAAATTTTACAGGCTTATATGTGTAAAAAATAGATATTTTCTAATATTTTCAGATAACATAAAGCATCCTAAAAATAAAATGGTGTTTGCCAAGGCTCATGGTTATAGCTCCTGTTCTGCAAATTTAATGGTTTAAATAGTCAAATTTTTGTTCGATGCTCTTTTTGTGCACTGTAATGAAAGGTATGAAATATTTCTTTACTTCTGAAATATGCTACGATTAGTTAAATGCAATTAACAAATTTTAGGAGCAAAATATAGCACAGATAGTTTTTTTTAATTTATGTCAGAAGTTTATCTTTCTTAAAATATTCCTCGTTAGGAAGACATCAACAGATGCTTCCTTAAACAAATCTTTTGAAAAAAATCTTTTAACACATATTTCTCACACAAAATGTTTCTCTTCAATATGAAATGACAGATGCTTGCTTGAATCACACATTTGAGAGAATTTATTCTTTCATATCTCGCATACAAGGTTTTTCACCAGTGTGAATTAAGATATGCCTGGTTAAATGACTCTTTCGAGAAAATTTCTTGTTGCATGTATCACACACAAACGGTTTCTCACCACTATGGGTTATTAGATGGCTGCTTAAACTGCCCCTTTGAGAGAATTTTTTATTGCATACCTCACATTCAAAAGGTTTCTCACCAGTATGAATTAACAGATGCCTGCTTAAATCTCCTTTTCGAAAGAATTTCTTGTTGCATATATCACACACAAACGGTTTCTCACCAGTATGAGTTAACAGATGTCCGCTTAAATGACCCTTTCGAGAGAATTTCTTGTTGCATATCTCACATTCAAAAGGTTTCTCACCAGTATGAATTAACAGATGCTTCCTTAAAGCACTCTTTTCAGAGAATTTTTTGTTGCATATCTCACATTCAAAAGGTTTATAACCAGCATGAATTAGCTGATGTTTGCTTAAAGGGCTTTTTAGAGAGAATGTCTTGTTGCATATATTACACACAAACGGTTTCTCACCACTATGAGTTAACAGATGGCTGATTAAATGGCCCTTTCGAGAGAATTTCTTGTTGCATATATCACAAACAAACGGTTTCACACCACTATGAGTTAACAGATGTCTGCTTAAATGGCCCTTTTGAGAGAATTTCTGGTTGCATACCTCACACACAAACGGTTTCTCCCCAGAATGAATTAACTGATGGCTGCTTAAATTGCTCTTTTGAGAGAATTTCTTATTGCATACCTCACACACAAACGGTTTGTCACCAGTATGAGTTAACAGATGGCTGCTTAAGTTGCTCTTTTTAGAGAATTCTTTGTTGCATACCTCACACAAAAAAGACTGTTTTGTAATAAATTCTTGCATAGCTCACAAATAAAAGTTTTTATGGCTCTGAGTTAGAAGCTGCTTTTGTAAAAAATTTTGATAAGAGATATTTTGCTGCATTTGTTTTACACATTGAATATATTTTGATTGATGTGATGTGAAAGATTAATGGTTTTATGCATCTGCAATAAAAAAAGGAATTAATATTTGTTTTTAGATTTAATTTAAAGATATAAATAAATAAACTTATTACGAAAATTTAAAATCAATGTAGAAAATAAGTTGTGATGAAATTTTTAAACTTTGTATTAAAAGCTGCAGTAGACTCCGAATTATCTGAAGTTAAAAATTAAATTGTAAATAATATAAATAGCAACATTTTAAAAATAAATATCTTATTATAAATAAAATATAAAGTAAATTTAAGGAGAAAATTCTGTAACTTAATATAATCTAAAGAAAAATTTGCAGGTGATGTGACCAGGCAGGGCTAGAATCGGAGAATCCACGTTCAGAAAGCGACATCTTAAGTGCCGAGCGAAAGGCTAGCTCAATCGCTTCCTGTGAGAATTTCGTTTTACTGACCGTGCACGATGGCGGCGCCACAGTTAGAGTTGCAAAAAACCCACAGTTTTTGAGGGACGGGAATGAACCCGGGAATTTTGGGGAATAAACCCGATTTTTGGGGAATATTGGAAATTTTGAAGAAGTTTTGAAAGTAAACAAAACCAGTCATTTTTCAACTCTAAATTTTCATTTTAAGACATCATTGCTTATTGTTCTGAGAAATTTAAATGGAATTTTTATTAATTAACAAGACTTATTATTTTAACAATTTGCAACTTTTTAAATTCCTAAAATTCATCAGCTTGACAACAATAGTGATTGAATTAATGAAGATTTCAATTATTCTCTTAAAAATTAAAATTGTTTACTTTCTGTTACCTGGCATATCCGACGTATATTCTTTATTTAATTTTTCTGTTTACGTTGAATCTGAGAACAAAGGTGATGTTTACATTTATAAATAAATCTGTCATTTCCCTTTCTAACTTATTAATATTTTAATCTATTTAGTTTCCACTTAAACTCTACTGGTTTTGTTTACGTTTCTTATTGTAAATATTTTTATGCACTCAATCAGTAAGATTCATAACACACAAATAGTTGTAAAGACAGATTTATTATAGTTTCATACCCAGAACAACCTTGTGAAGAAAGCATCTCAGAGTCAGAATTCTTTTCTACTTTTAAATTTTCGAAAACAAGGGCTTTTTTAATATTAAATTTTTTCACTGTTTTGTTCACATATTGCATTAATTTTAGTGAAAGTATAATAAAATATGCTTTTTTAAAAAAATACTAACCGATTTCAAAAAAAAAGAATCAAGCTTGGTGACAACTTGGCTTAACGCAAATGAATACATAGTTTTAATATGCTTATGATTT
This sequence comes from Maratus speculifer, assembly GCA_964019185.1. Classification (NCBI taxonomy): domain Eukaryota; kingdom Metazoa; phylum Arthropoda; class Arachnida; order Araneae; family Salticidae; genus Maratus; species Maratus speculifer. The sequence goes on from OZ025296.1 coordinate 360,908,663, forward strand.
GAACACGGTTGCAACAATGAAAAATAATTTGCGATAAATCATTTTTTTTATCAAATCCACATATTTTTTTAAACGTCTAATCATCAGAATTTAATGAAATTAAAATGGGACCACATGGGTATCCTATACTTTCAAACAAAAAAAGAATTATCAAAATCTGTTCATATTTAGGAAATTATGAGTGAACAAGAAATACATACAGGTCGAAATCATAACCTTCTCCTTTAAGTCGGTTAAAAATGAATATCCATGGATGGATTTATATTTAAATAAGAATGTAGTAGAATCTCGTTACATGTCAATAATTTTTCAATGAAACAAATGTTATTTGGATTGTAAAAAAAATCTTATTTCATCTTAAAAAGATTAACCTTAACAAATTTTCATAAGAATAAACAAGTTGGAAATTGCACGTGAAGCGTAGCAAATGAGGTGCGTTCGTACGATAACGAAGTTTGAAAAATATTACTCTCATATATCAATCTCATAAAACTGCAAATAGTGAATTACAATTAAAACGCTCATCAAACAATGTTCTCCCTATACCATTTTGTAATGGAATATTTTTATGTGGCTTTGTAAATCAATAACAAATGTTCTGTGCACCACAAGTTATCTAAAATGTATATTATAATATGTACTTTATAGTTGCATCTAAATTTTATTAATTTCGAATGAGTGTAACACCATTAAAGTGCATTTGAAACATTTTTCCCCATTGACCGTAATGTAACGGAATACTTTTGATCGTCCCTGTAATTGATCTATGCATCCGATTTTCAAAAAATTTGAAATAACTCGACAAAATTATGTAATAATTATGTATTTTAAATTTCAAACGATTAAAATGCATTTGAAACTTTTTTCCCCATTGACCGTAATGTAATGAAATACTTTTGATTACCTCTGTAATTGATCTATGCATCCGATTTTCATAAAATTTGAAATAACTCAACAAAATTATGTAACAATTATGTATTTTAAATTTCAAACGTATAAAATACATTTGAAACTTTTTCCCCATTGACCATAATGTAATTGAATACTTTTGATTGCCCCTGTAATTGATCTATGCACACGATTATAAAAAAATTTGAAATAACTCGATAAAATTATGTAATAATTATGTATTTTAAATTTCAAACGATTAAAATACATTTGAAACTTTTTTCCCCATTGACCGTAATGTAATGGAATACTTTTGATTGCCCCTGTAATTGATCTATGCATCCGATTTTCATAAAATTTGAAATGACATAACAAAATTATGTAATAATTATGTATTTTAAATTTCAAACTATTCGGTTGGGTAGTTTTTGCGCTGTTATATGCGGACAGACAGACGGACGGACTGAGCGACAACAATAGGTGCTACGTATTTACATAATTACGAACGCACCTAATAAAAAGGGAAATGATGCCTTGTCTTTTCAATATAAAATTGGACAGAATCAGGACGGAATCAGAGAAAAGCAGATAAAACGATCTCTAACGTAGATTATTTTCGCTTGGCTCTCTCAAAAGAAAATTTGAGATGTTCTTGCAATTACAGTTAAGAATAAAACAATTGAAATCATTACAAAAATATTAAATATTAAATTAAATATTTCAATGTTTAAAACGTTCTAAAAACTCCCGGAAATTTTCAAAATTTCCTTCCCAAAAAACCCGGTTTATTCCCGGGAATAAACCCGATTTTTTCCAGCCTTTGCAACTCTAGCTACAGTATTCCATCCCTAGTGAGAAGACCGTCACGTTGACGTTGGACGAGTGATGTGCACTCGTGTTGTGCTGGCGCGTGCCAGACTGCGAGCGTTTCACAGACTTAGGATGTTGGGGGGTGTTTTCAGTTCTGCCACTTGTTGGTCAAGAGCGAAGATGGTGAAGTGCGTGTTCGTTTGTCCAAGGTCACCAATGCAGGTTATGTGCCCAGGCAGGGTTCAAGCCGGTGAACCCACTGTCAGAAAGCGAAATCTTAAGTGTCAAGCAAAAGGCTAGCTCAACCACTTACTGCAGAAACTCGTTTTACTGACCGTGCAAGATGGGGCCGCTACACATTTAGCAAAGAATAGAGAGTAAATAAAATTTTATTGTGCCTATGGCATTTTAACATGTAAATGTGTTTAGTAAGGAAGTATTCGGATTTTAGATTTTTTTTTAGCTAATCTGTTTGCTTACTGCTGAAACATGCCGTATCATTTATTATAACTTACACTGTAATCAAATGATGATGATGTAATCAGTGGCATAGCCAAGTGGATGCCATCAACCCCCCCCCCCCTCAAATGGAATATCTGGGTTTCTCAATCGCATAATTAACAACACTTAAAATTATTAAACCGGAATGACAAAGAACGCATAAAAATTTTCATTTTAGACAAGTGTTTTTCTTAAATGGGTATATTTCAAAGTTATGTCTTTTGTCAGGGATATGAACTTTTCTGTTTTACACAAATTTTCAACATAAACATGTTTCGTTTTGACTGTATCCTCAAAAACTATTATAACGCATTCACTCTGTAGTGTACCTGTGAAGAGTATAAATATAATACAATGAATTCTGTGAAGGTGACCTATCTTAAAAGGTAAAGAAAATCAGGATTACACGAAAACAACAATTACATACTTAAAAAGTAACTATTTTACTTAAAAAGTAAAGAATATAAAATACTTAAATGAAATACATATTTGTTACTGAGAAGATACTCTCAAATTAGTTTGCAGATAGACTTTATTAAAATTATTTCAGCATGCAAACTTACTTACTTGATGAGTTGAGTTGTACAGTTATTTATTTGATGAGTTGAGTTATACAATTACTTATACAGTTAACAGTTAGTAAGAATTAATTTATGTTTTGAGTAAATGTAATGATACAATATGAAAATTAATAAAATAAAATATTATGAAGAAAATCAGGATTACACGAAAACAACATTACATATTTACAGTTCCTAAAACTTGAAACCCATCGTGTTTCCTTCTTGGAGAATATGAGATCTTCAGGTAAATGGAAACATTTGACGGTCCCGAAGAATAAGTATTACAAGTACACCTGCTAAGATGGAAATGGTTTTGAAGGGACCAATTGGCGCTAGCAGTTAAAGAAAAAAACCAGTTTATACAAATGCAATAACGTCACACTGAGTTTCGAGTTCCTTATTTTTGTTTATTTTATAATTTTATATCAAATACAGTGGACTCCCTCAAATGTGCAACTCTAAAATACACAACTCTCTAAAATTTGCACATAATTTACAGATAACAATGAAGATTTCAATTAAGATATAAGGGCAAATTTTGACTTTTTTCGCTTTATATCAATTCTATGTATATTTTATTTTGCATAAATACTTTTTTAATTTAACTGAATTCATGTTTTTAATGAAGGAATTTTCTGTATATTTATTTCTGAAAAAATTCAAGATATTCACAATCTTCTTGCCAAATATATTTATGTATTAATCAAGTTTTTTTTTCGTTATTAATTCTGCCTAACCTGAAATAAAACTTCCATATTTTTTGATTTTGATATGAATGATAATGTACTTTCATGAGGCAAGTTGCACTGAATAATTCAGGAAAAATACATTTCATCTTTATAATGACTATTTAATCATATATTATTGATAATTAATTTGACCTTCGCTTTTTAATATTTTTATCATATTAAAAATTATCTAAATTTTAATTATTTCAATTTATTACTTATTTTAATATTTTATTGTACTATTGTAAGCATTCATTATAGTTTCGATTGCATCATTAATTAAATTCAAATGAGTATTCACTTAAAAAAATTTAAACAAAGCAATGACCAGAAATCCGAAAAACCTTTGGTCCCAAGCTGTGCGGATTTCAGGGAGTCTACTGTAATATTATAACGTAATGTGCTACCCGTAATTAATAAATGCGACTCTATCCTTGAACGGTTTATTTGTGAATTTATATTGCCATTTTTAAAGTACCTTAGGAAATCTGAATATGATTTTGTATCTTTGGTTCTAAAACGTGCTGCTGATGTCTTTTTAGCTCTAAAACAGTTTTCGTCAATCACTGAGCAAGAAATAAGAAACTGGAGCTTAAAAGTTTGTCGACAAATTCAAAAGAGCAGATTTCCTTGCTACAGGAAACTTTGATACATTATTTTTAAATCATACAGATTCCGTATCAAGTTGGCAATTCGATGTAGAGAGATCTCACGATGAATCTGAAGAATATCTCCGGAGATCAATGTATCTTTCTCGCTTGAATTCTTTTATTTAGAGTTTCGTTGATATTTAGGGAAAGATTTCAATGGATAATGAAGGTTTTGATAATTGCCTGGGGTTTTACAAAATACTGGCAATTTTTGTCATCCGGAGTCATTTTTAAATAAATTAATGGATTTTGAAAAGCAGATATTTATGTATTTATTTAGCATTGTAATTTTGCTTTTATTCATTAAAGCAGTTAGGGAACTATGGGAAAATTCGTAATTCTTGTACGAATTTAAAATAATAAGAAAAACATCGGAAACACTTCTTACACTGATAAGCGTCAAATTTAAGTGGTGGGGTAGGGCTCGAGGCATCGAAATGTCTTCCCAGAACATTTGGGATTTTATGCTTATCAATCACTTTGAAAATCTTTCTCTTTCCGGAATTTCAAAAACCCCTACCGCAGAAAAACGTCTCAATCATCTGAAATGACCACAATTGTGACTTGTGACCCTTTTAAGCCGAATTTTTTTATTTCAATTCTTAGAAAAAAAAATCACTTTTACGTTAATAACATTAACACTAGATATCCAAATAGATAAATAATTATTCAACGAGTATTTCACTTTCTGAAAGATAACGAATGTAGTTGTTTTGAGTACTATTTAATTAACATTCATATAACAGTAGGCTGAGGAAGAATTTTTGGAGATGTTTAGAAAATATTGTATTACAATAAGATTTAACTGATATTACAGCTTTCTATTACTTTTCGTGCTTTTTTACACATAATTCTTTCAGGAAAGTAACTTTTACTTTAAATGTACAGAGTGAAATATATGCTTAAAATAAAAGAATCACAAACAGCAAAAAGAGAATGAAGCAAATAATAATAATTATTATTACTAAATGCCGGAAATAAATTATGTCATTTATTAAATGCATTGACATATACTAACATTACTACACATGTAAATGGTAGCAAAAGTATTTCTTAAAACAAAATAATACTCCATTAAACGACATGTACTATTAACAGTACACCAGACCCGAAAGGGTTAATATTCTTACAGTAACTTCATGGATTGAAGGAGAGTTGTGCATGAAGAGGGTTGCAATGAGGGTTGCAATTTTTAATAAAGAGAAATCCAAAGCTTAAATGGAAACTTATTCACATACCAAACTCGGTGAACTTACTGCTGAACTTGGAGAACGCTCTAAAACTGTTTCGATCCACATAAAATAAATTGCATTTGAAGTAAAATAAGAGAAACCAATATTATTTTTTACACAACCCAATATTTCTAAAAAAGTGTTAATCAATAACAAATAAAATTGTTTAAAAAAAATTAGCATCCCTGAAGTTTACGAACAGATTGCAGAAGAAACTCTTCAGACCAAATATGATATCAAAAACAGTATAACATGAAACTGACAAATCCAGAAGAGTTATGGCTGTGTTAGACAACTATAACCAGATTATTTGTTCCAACATAAACTATATTTATTGTTCGTGCTTGTTATATAACAAGTTTCTTTAGCTTAAATAGAATGATGTTTTCTTAAATATTAACCAGCTAACAATTAAATATATATCAGTAATTTCTTTGAAATAAACAAAACTTACAAGCCAACAAAAAATAAGTTAAATGGTTTTAAATAAAAATGCTGATGTAGAATAGTATTTTAATAAGACTTGAGTAACGTTTTCGGTAATTCTAAGATTAAACTTAACTATTTAATCCTAATTTTAATGTAAGCAAATGTATATATTTTATGAAACTTGACTAAAATGTGTTTAACTTTTCAGTGTGGGCTTAGTTTTTTAGATCATAGTGTATGTCAAATCTTTAATACATGATAATGTAACTTCATTGTATTCAGTGTTGAATTCAGGCATTTTTCTCCGAAAGGGACACAATAATTCCATGGATGAAATTACACTTTTTTATCATTGAAAACATAAAATCTAAAATTTTCTGAGGGGGGGGGGACATTTGACAGCTCTGAGGGGAGGGGGAATGTTCTCCCCCAGACAACCCCCTTAATTCAACACTGAGTACTGTAATTACTAGCTACAATTATGGAGGTTAATCTACCTTTAATTTTGGCATGCTACTTTTTTTAATTAAGAAATTAAATAAATATATAGATAAATTCTTTACGTTATTGAAAATACTTGTATTACCAATACACACACACACAGTCAATCATATGATGTGTTTGCAAGGAGATGTGGAAAAAATACCATTTTAGACTTCCGGTAAAAAAAGTGTAATCAATTATATTTTTAAGATACACTGTCTAAATATTATTTTTTGTTCATTTTGTCAGTGCTTTGAAAGTATTCCATTTCAGACAGGATTACATTGTAGAAAAATTCCCTTTTTACAGGTTTCACTGTGTTGTCATGTTACATACATATCTAAACATTTGTAATATAACATCTTTTAATTTCACATGTATAATAAATATATAAAATATTAAAAATGTAGAATAATAAAAGCCTTTAAGTATACAATATATTTTTTTATATATGTATCAGTAGCGGCTGGTCAGAGGGTGCTGCATCAATTTATTCACACAACTAAAATTGTATGGTTATTTCAGTTTTATTTAATCAACAAAATTTGTCAAATAAATAATATGAAAGATTCTGTTAAATTTTAGTGGTGTGAAAAATCGGATGCAGCACTCCTTGACGAGCCGCTACTGATGTGTATATATAAAATGTATTTATATACCACGTAATATCAACAAATGGGGAATAACTATATAATGAGAATTATAAATAGAAAACCACTCAGATGAAGTCTTTTGTTGTTATCTTATCTTAAAAAATAAAAATGGAACCCTTAAAAGATCATGGTGACCCTGCGCCCAGCTCGCTATAATTTACCGTATCCTCGCAAAGGTCAATAGCGGAGGAGATCTAGAGATATGGGGAAATATGCGTTTTCTCCTGTTAGTTAAAACCACATTTTTTGGCGAAGGATGAACAATTTTCGCCAACTTTCACAACAAAACCGTAGAACAGAGTTTTAAATACTAATCCGATATAACATTTTAAACGAAGCTGATAACCTATAAATAATTTTCAATGGATACGATTTTACAAAATTTTCTCAAGTCCAAAAGGGCAACTATCATTACAACACAAGTTTAAATTCATTTTTGTTCGGAAACATATGAAAATAAGCAGATGTTATTCAAAAATATTTTTAACCCTTTATCTACGCATTATGAATTCAAGAAAATTTTACAGTCCCTGGCCAAATTATTAGACGCACTCATATTTTCTTGTGTCGAATCATATTACAAGTTTCATCTATGCCAATAGTTGCAATTGATTATATACATCATCTGTAGGATTATAATAAATTAAAAGCATGCCAATGACTTAAAAATTATTTATTTTTGTAAATTAAATTAACAATTGCTAAAATTGTAAAACATAAAACATGAAATTCAAAAAAATGTCAATATTTTTTTGAGTCTCCTTTGGCGGCAATCAGTGCCTCTATTCTTCATGGCATGCTGTTAGTACAAAATTGAAATGTTTCTTGCATGTGTGAGTGATGTTTCCAGACAAGGATAAGTTTTTCTATGAGCTGTGTTTTGCTCGTTATGAGCTCTTTGTCCAGTTTTTTCTTCATTAGCTCCCAAACATTTTCAATGGTATTCATGTCGGATGAAATACCGGGAGCAGTTCAACACAGGGATATTATTTTATTGAAAGTAGATCTTGACGGATCGTGCTATGTAACAAAAATCTTTACCTTGCAAAAATACAAATGGTTCTTCATTTCGAAACCATCATTTTAGCTTTAGAATAAACCGATTTTGAAAACCTCTTTATATTGGTCTGCAGAATTGACTAAGAAGTCATAACAAACAAAACCCAGCTAATAGAAAATCTTATCCATATCTGGAATCGTCACCCACGCATACAAAAAACTCTTCAATTTTGTATTAACAGCATGTCGCGAAGAATAGAGGCACTGATAGCCTCCAAAAGAGGCTCCAAAAATATTGACATTTTTTTGAGTTCAAGTTATAAATTTTGCAATTTCAGTCATTTTTAATTTAATTTGTAAAAAGAAAGAGTTTTAAAATCATAGACATGTTTTTTACTTATTATAATCCTACAAATGATGTACATAATTAATTGCAGTTATTCACACAGTAATATTTCTATGAAGCTAGTAATATGATTCGACTCAAGGAAAAGGGAGTGCATCTAATAATTTGGCCAGGGACTGTACATTCAAAAGCATTTTATGCAAATTGTTTAAACTAAATTAAGAGATTTATATAATCATTAAATAAATATTTGAAGGATTTTAGGATTTAGAAGGATTTACTAAATTGGAATTTACAGGGATTTTGTGCATTTTTTATAACCCCACTCAAATCTTTATTTTTAATTATTTTCTTATTATTTTGTAAAATTATAAAATGTACAAATATTATGTTCTTATAATATAAATATCGAAATATTTCCGCATTGAAAAATCCCCATCCACTCCCTCAGCGCCAAGAAAGCTGAAAAGATGCAAAGACAAAATAAATCATTATTTAAAAATATTTTTGTTTCGCGTAACCAATAATGCTTTTGGAACAAGATAAAGTAATGTATATATAACTCATTCTAAATAGTATTACAACTAACTTACGTATTAAAAGAATTTTATAACAACTTATTTTAATGGTACTTATAAGTACCATCGGTAGATAAAGGGTTAATTGACAGAAGTTTTCCATTTTTTGGCAAACATAAATGATCTTTCAGAAAATACATTCAAAGTTGGCATTTTGAACCGAATTTCTGGACGCAAGAAAAGAAAACTACCCAGAGAGAGAGGGAAAATTTGTTGCTACACGATCAAAATTGTTTATAAGTCAATAATATATATAAGTCGATTTATTTAATAAAAAATGGAAGACTCGTTTCGATCAGATATCGCTTCAATAGCCAGCTTTCACAATTTTCTTCCTTTACATTCAAAACTGAGTTAATAAATGTGTCGGAAATTTTGCGTTTATTTAACAGTATACTTGAAAACCGATTTAAGTATAAATGTGCTTCAAGAGAATAAGTTAATTTGACATCAATACAAAAAAAAAAAAAAAAAAAAAAAAAAAAAAAAAAAAAAAAAAAATCAACGTGGATATAATAGATATTGGCATCGGTCGATTACATTGTGTTTTAGTCCAAATTTAATTTTTTGCAGCAGACTCAGGCCGAGCCTGGACTTGACTTACACTTTTTATTTTTTCCTGCATAATCGAGTCGGAGTTATTTTCATGATGGTTCAGAGAAACAATAGGCTTTGTAAAAATAGTAACAACCATAATGGAATCATTGGAATTATCTTACACTGATTTTCAAATTCCCTACACAACAATGGAAAACTTTCTGAAAAATTTTCTAAAGCATTTTTAATTGAAAGTACATTTATGTCATTGAAATTATTTAGAAACAAATAACATTTTCTTTTTTTTAAATAATTAAATTAATTTTTTAGTTATTAGCGGTTTTTGACACGAGAAGATCATTTTTTTTCTTTTTTCCTGTGCTATCGCATCGGAAAATTCGATTTAAAAGCCAATTTTAAATTGTATCTTCTTAAAGTTCTTATGCCTTTAAGAGCGAAAAAACACCGAATACACTAGCGATAATTAATAATTAAACAATAGGCTTTGTAAAAATCACCATAAAATAAAAAACAAAGCAGACACACTTCGAGTTAAAAAAAAAAATACAACTTGTCATCAGCTGAGGTAGACACGTGTCCGCAAGGGCACAAGGTCAAAGATGAACTGGTTCATCTTGATTAAAGGAAATTATGAAATCACATATTATATTAAATTAAAATTAAATGTTTGAATAAAATGCTTTTTATGCCTTTACAAACTTGCTAATCTTAATGTTTTACGATTATCAGGAATTGTTAAAAAAATTATATATATATATATATATTCCATTTAGTCATAAAGCAAAATATCTGTAAAAAAATCCAACATTAATCTTAGATTTTAATACTTTCATGTCATTTTAAACATTTTTAAGTTTTTTTATTTTAATCAATGATTTTTTTTAAAAAAATCAACCGATTTAAATCAACTGATTAAAATCGGTGACATCCTAATTGCTATAAACTTAATATTTTGAAATCCAGTTGATTTTAAATTTTAAAAGATTACTCTCATGTTCTGAAATGTTAGAACTTTTTTTTCCTCCTCCCCCCCCCCACCTCCCATTCCCAGTTTCTGTTTGTTTGCTTGTTTTGTTAATTTATATTTTATCATTTTTGATCTAATACTCTGAAATGAAATTAGTTTAATATTTTTAATAAGCTAAAGTTTTTGTGATTCAGCTATTTTTATCATTTCATTCAGGAAAAAAATATATACAGGGTGTTTCAGTTAAACGTTTCAGAACTCCTAAGAGAGGTAGGGTGCATCCTGACGACTCGAAATCATATAGCAATGTGGGGTCGGAAATGCTTTCCTGAAGCGGTGATGTACACAGAAGCACCATAAAGATAAGACACCATAAGTGAAAAATCGTTTTATTAATGCATGTAAAGTAAGTGTTCGAAATTTCTGAAACTGACTACAATGCACAACTCACATCTCCGGCGCATGGAAATCCGAACATTCTCGAATACTCCAGGCACATCTCGATTTTCTCTGGCAGCTACTGCGATTTCCACTACCAGCTCCTCAGCATTGTCAACAGGGGTGTCATAAACCAGTGTTTTCATATGACCCCAGAAATAAAAATCAAGACATGATGGGTCTTGCTTTTTTACATGTATTTATGAAACGATTTTTCACTTATGTTGTCTTTTCTTTATGGTGCTTTTGTGTACATCACCGCTTCAGGAAAGCATTTCCGACCCCACATTGCTATATGATTTTTCGAGTCGTCAGGATGCACCCTACCTCTCTCAGGAGTTCTGAAACGTTTAACTGAAACACCCTGTATATTACACATACATTGTGTCCGAAATTTCTGACACCGAAACCTTAATTAAATTATCTAGATTAATAATTTATATTTTTTTATTACAATATTCCATAAAGTGATACATTTATACAAATTGAAATATTGCACAATCAATAATACTACGACACGAACAAATATGTAACAAATTAAAGTAAAGCATCCCTAAAGCAACTGTTTTCATTCCAGTAAAAATTGGTCGCTCCGAGAGGTGATCTCTTAATGAAGGCCTATAGATCTAGTGGGCCATGGTTTGACTCAATGCCCAGGGGTGTAAATGCTTTTATTACTGCCTGAGGTGGTTGTTCTTGGTATTGATTTCATTTCTCAATATCTGTGCTACCAAATTTCGTGAAAATTTAATCATTTGTTAATTATATCCAATAAATATCATTTTGATATCTACATTTCCTCCTGGTGTAGCAATTTAAATGGCCAGTAGTGTATTTAAAAATATATTGTTATGCAGGGATGAGATTGACCAAAAAGCAAAAAAGCTGAAAACAGCGTGAACGACTTTTGAGCAATGACAGGAATGTCAATCACAACAAATATAATTGTATTAATATATAACATACAATTTAGCTTTTGGTAAATTAAATTAAAAAGAAATTATCAACATGAATTACAGAAATTATTTATACTTACTCTAATGAAAATTTAGTTTATCAAGATAAAGCACATTAATAAAACCCTGTTATTGGCATGAATATTTTTTTTTATTGAAATTTTCTAACAGTAAGACACTTTTGGTTAAGTATTAGGGAAAAGAAAATAGAAATTTTCTTTGTTTTTTAGCTTTGCGCTTGCACAAGGTAAATTTCTTTCTCCTGTTTTTTTTTTTTTGGATATTACACATTCAAGATATCTAGTGATGTCGCTGGACTTTAAAAATCCTGGGTCTCCAGGACCCAGAACTTAAATTCTGGGTCTCTTTTTTAAAAAGGGGGGTCTTAACTGATAAGTCATTTTTAGATGCAAAAATTGAACTTGTTCATTTGGAAAAGAAGACTGAAATGCAATAATTTTTGTTTTAACAATAATTAATGCATAATTAAAATCAATATTATTTTTTAAAACTATTGAGAAAAATTTTATTTATTTAAAAAAAATGTGCAAGATACAAATTTAATTGTAAATTAATGCTTATTTGAGTGTAGAAGATAACATGTATCACTATTGTTTGCATTTCTTTTTAAAAAGGGCAAGACTGATTTATTGAAAAAAACATTTTGTTGAAAAAAAGATACTTTTGTTGAATATAAGAGTATTTTTTGTTCAATGAATGGGTGCTTTCAGAAGTTACATTCATTCAAAAAGATTTAGAGGTGTCAAAAATGGATTTTGGAGTCTGTATTTGGAGTGGCAAAAAAATAATTTTGAAAATTAATTTTTGGGTTAGTTTTTTTCAGTCTCTTTGATGAAATTTTTAGTTTTATCACTACCTCTTTATGAAATCTGTCATTTGTTGGAATCTTTTGGCAAAATTTAAAGTTTTTTTTTCAAAAAGTTGCCATTTTTTGCGAATATGTTGACGAAATCTGCCGTTTTTTCGCGATCGTTTGACGAAACCAACCAGTTTATTGCGATCGTTTGACGATATCTACCGATTTATCCTAATTTTTTGACAAAAGTTGTGATGTTTCGCAAAACATTTGGCGAAATTCGCCGTTTTATTGCGATTTTTGGACGAAAACTGTCGTTTTATCGCGATTTTTGACAAAATCGGCCATTTTTTGGGTGTTTTATGACAAAATTAACCATCCTTTCGCGAATCTTTTGACAAAATTGGCCATGAATGAGCTGTTCTTTGGCAATCTTTTAAGGAAATTTGCCGTTTTTTCGCGAATTTTTGACGAAATTACGCGTTTTGTATTTTTTTGGTAAATCTTGAAATTTAAAAATAACATAAAAACCGAAAACCGCGGATCCGCGGAAGAATCTCATCCCTGATATATATATATATTATCAAGGAGGTAGTACATCCAGTATATTATCAGATTTATACTTATATTATTATGAGCGTATATATATTAATAATAAAATACATTTATACAGATATATTGATGATATAATTTTAATTGAAACTGATAATACCAGTATATCCAATTCGCCTGTGGATTATCAAGCTAATTTGGAAATTACTAAAAACCTGCTTTCTAACAATACTATTAACTTTTTAGATCTTAAAATTACATTAAAAGACAACAAATTAATCACTGATATATATGATAAACGGAAGGAATTTAAATTTAATACATTTACTAATTTTAAATCATGTCTTCATAATTCTGTATTTCGTAATATAATCCTTAATCATTTATATAGAATAAAATGTTTATGTACTTCTAATTTAACTATGCAAATATTAATAAACTAACTTATGATGCACTAAATAGTGGTTTTCCTAAAAAATTTATATATTCTTTAATATACAAGTAGTTATTACATGATCTTTATTTAAATATATATATATATGTATACATTGCGTAAAAAATGAATAAAAAAAATTATTAAAAAAAATTAAAAATGTAAAAAGCATATAAAAAAGTATATATATTTTTTAGTAGGATGGCTGGGTGGGTAGGTGTTAGAGTACGGAGGAGGGCAGTGTTGTCTGGATAATGTGCAATGTTATATTTAAAAAAAGAGAGAGAGAGAGAAGGGGAGATGCATTTGCTACTTTATAAAATATTTTATATAGGTTGTTCATTAGACACTATTGTATGGATATTTGTATAGATACATCTATTATTATCTTTTAATATTACTTTATAATTGAATTAATTTACTTACTTGTAACTAACATTTAGCAATATAGATTCCTAAAATACTATTTTTAAGTATATTTAATGTATTTATATATTATCCATTTCAATTCTTATTTCAAATTATGTTAAGACATTATGTTTAGGTTAGCAAAGTCGAAATGCATATTTTTATTTTGAATTTTTTTTTTAAATTCTTTTATAATATTATTACTATTATTATCATCCAATTTCGTAATTAAGTTGTGTTTTGTGTTTGATTTATTTTTTGTTTTTCTTTGTTTGGTTTTTGGTTTTGTGTGTGGATGCCACAAATTTGTATTGTTTGCCTCTCATGGCTGATACGAAGATGAAACCACACACTTAATTTGTAGTTCCAAAGTATTTGGGGCCTGACAATTCTGCTTTGGTTCTGCAAATTCCATTTGTTCACATTATTGTGTTTTTTATTTAATTTTCTTTTTTTAATAAATTCTAATGTTTTACTTAATTTAATGGTTCATGTATTGTAATACAATTAATGGTTTTATATATATTAATATAATTTATATAAATTAAATAAGTGGGAAAATGTGATTGCAGATTGTACAGAGGATTTCATTTAATAATCCTTAAAAAAACTTATCTTTTAACTAATAAATCCAAACTGTTGATTTATAATTATGAAATTCTTACATGGATAGCAACAATAAATTTAATATTAAAATATTTATAACAGGAAGATATTTATTGAAAAAAAATGTTTAAGTGAAATTTAAAATGTTGAATCATCAAAAAACTGCAATAATTGTTCAAATAGAAAGAAAATTGAATAAGAAAAATATTAATGTCAGTGATAGAATAAAACAGCAATATAAACCATTAAATTGGCCAAAATTTCTTCTTACCGAATTCAACTTAATATGAGAATTTCAAGTTGCAGCAATATGTATCAAATTAAGAACTTTCTGTTTACTAGCGAGGCACTTTACCTGCCATGAATAACATTGTGAATAAGGTACTCTTTTAAAACTTCAGTCACAAAAATGAACAGTTGACACTGATAAATTTCAAAAGATTGAAGATCGGCAGAAAAATAAAGGAACGGTACTTCAAAAGGAAAAAAATAAATGCAAAACAGATGAATTACAGTGAACTCAGTCTCCGAATAATTTGCTTGTTGTTATGAAAATTGAGCTTACCTAAAAGCCAGCCATTTGGATGCGTATTAGCAGCATTTTCATCTTGCAGCTCACGATGCAATCTGCAGTGCCTCCATATGAAAGCATCGTGAGTTCGTCGAGGGTTTTTCGCGTTAATATTGAGGATTTTTAAATCACTGTCACAGATCTGAAAAAAATAAATAAATATTTTTGTAATAAAATCATTAAAGAAAATGAACAATGATTTTTAAGTAAATAACCAGCAGTTGAAGTAAACAAGTCATCAGGTGAAAATAACTGTTGCTGACATTTAAGGTCTCACAAATTATTAATTCCAGCAAAACTTATTATTAGGAATTTATTATAAATATGGAATTCACTTATTTAATGAAACAAATTTATACACGCATTATTTAATAAGCAAAAAGTAAAATTTTCAAACACTATTTCAAACATTTATTAAAATGCAGTTGCATTGTATCGAGTAGCAATCAGTGTTCTCGCTGGCATTTGACCAACATTAGTAATTTGGCTAATTAAAAATTAAAAACATTCGCCAAATGAAAAAAGTCTTAGCAAAATAGATTTGCAATGTAGCACAAAAAAAAAAATCTTTAATCCTTTAAAATACCCCCCCCTTTTTTTCAATATGTTCTAAAATAACCTAAGTTTTTATAACTGCGAAAATGATTGTTATTAATTTAATTTCAACTATCTGCTACAAATATATTAAAAATATCTATAGATGTATATTTATGAAAGACGAAAAAGAAAACAAAGTAAACGCAAAAAATGAGCACTCGCAATTTGGCGAATCCAATTGCTTGTTTACTCGCCAAATGAAGAATTTAGTCGCAATTTGGCGCAATGGCGAGTGACAGCGAGAGAACCCTGGTAGCAATACTTACCAACTGAACATTAATAGAATGGTGATTGTGATGATTTACGTAGCTGTCCTCCAATGGCTCTGGTGGAGCTATGATTAACACATGCGTGCAATCTATAGCTCCGATGACTCCGGGAAATCCACTGTACTCCATGAATTTTGATTTTATCGATGGATATTCACTTGGATGAGGAAATGTAATTTCTCTGTCAAGTAATAGGTCATTCATGGCCTCCGTGACCTTTTTTACTGCCCGGCTCACAGATGGTTGGCTTAATGCCACAAACATATCTCGACCAACCGAGTTTTGATATGACCCTTAGCTTAGAAAACGTAGGATGCAGAGAACCTAAAAGCAGAAAGGAATAAAAAATGCATATATTGATTATTTTACAAAATATTGCATAAAAATTTATTACTTCATATATAGACATCTATATTAAAATGTATAATAATAAGAAAATTGTTCCATTAGTGAAATTATTTTTAAGAGTTAAGATTCTTTGTTTACATTCATTTTAAAAAGTGAAATACAGACATGAAAATTACACGATTGTGGTAAGTGGTGCTGAACAAAAAAATTCATATAGTGAATAAAAAGAAACATTTTATTATTAATACAATTTAAAAATTTAATAATTAGTAAGATGCATATTTGCAAAATGTACATAGCATGCAAAACATCTAAAAAAAATGATTACTTGAACGAAATACATTTTTAATTAATAATATACCATTTGATACATAGATTTAGTCCCAGTGGCATAGCTAAAGGGGGGCAAGGGGAATGTCCGCCCCGGGCGCCGAGGCCTAGGGTCGCCAAATTGAGAGAAATTGATATATATATCTATATTGGGGCGGGGCGCAAAATTTCTTGCTGGCCCCGGGCGCCAAAAAACATAGCTACGCCACTGTATTAGTCGAATAAATAATTTAAAAATTATATTAAGTTTTATTTTCTAATTTTATCTGCTTATATTAAAAAACAATATCCAACATTTTGAAAGACGTTGCAGATTATTCCATTAAAATATACAAAGTATCATCAAATTAATAACAGTTAAATTGTTTAGAGAACGATTCTAATATTCCATATATAAATTAGTTTTATGAATGTATAATAAGCTTAAGCAACGATCTGTGCAATACCTAACGAAAACATACATGACAACCTAAGAATACAAATCTAAAAATCTAATTACATTGCATAAAAGGGCACTGTATGGTAGTTTATTTCAAGAAGCATAAATAACTTTATTATCGATTTTCCTTATATTTAGAGTACAAGTATTTTTCTTTTAAGTCTAAATTTCTGAAGAATAAAAATTCCATGTAATTTCATTTCACTTGTATTTTGGGTACGTCATATTTTATTACCTTTAATTCTATGCAGTAACAATATACTAAATGTATTTGAAAGAGAAAACTTAAAAATTGACTTACTTGCGTTTCAACAGACATTGCTGTATGAGCATAAGATCTCGGGCAGAGACGATCTCTCAAATCATCGCATAATCTTCGAACTAAATCTTTAGAAAGTCTAAAAGTACGTATAAATGAATCATCATACAAAGAAAAAGCATCTTGTCTGTTCCTAAATATTCTTGGATGAGGTTCTCTGTCTTCATCAAACATTAGTGCAGCATATAAACGCGCCATCTTGTCTACAATCTCGATGATTTCAGGGTTTTCGACCGGCTTCAGGCAGTCCCTATTTTACCGACAGTAAACAACCCGTTCCGACTAATGAAATTTCGACTGGATTACACCAGAATACCAAATCATCGATTTGGCGGCATAATCCGATCGATTTTTCCGATCCGATCACACCAGAATCGTCACCCAGGATCGTCAATTTGTTTTGGAAAAACGTAAAATTTTGCTAATTGTGGATAACTGTTCAGCTCACGTTGAAGTCTCAGATCTTAAACCTATTCGTGTGGAGTTTCTTCCACCCAACGTAACTTCAATTTTACAGCCGATGGATCAGGGTGTGATTAATAGTTTCAAGCGGATATATAGAAGAGTGCTTTTGCAAAGAGTAGTCATGGGATTGGAGCTGAATCAGCCATATGAAATTGATGTTCTGGGTGCAATGCATTTATCAATACGTGCTTGGAATGATGTTCAAGCGACTACAATAGCTAAAGCATTTCAACACGCAGGCTTTAGAACCTTAATTAATGAAAACCAAGAAAATGTAGCCGACGATATCAGTGGAGATGAGCTACTCATGAATGAACTCCGCAAAAGAAATCCACTTTTGCCGGAAATTTCATTCCAGGACTTTCTGAGTGTAGATTCAGACGTGATTTGTACGGAAGAAATATCAGAGGAAAATATTGCTGACGCAATAAGTGAAAAGAAGAAGAACTTTCAGATTTGGAACAAGAAGAAAATGAAATAATCCAATGTCCGACTGTCAAACAAGCAGCCCAATGGTTGTCAGGGCTAAGGCACTTTTTTGAAGCGAACAATAATTGTGAAATGATTTCAAGCATAGATAAAATGGAAACATGTATTTTCCAAAATGTGATTTTAAAACAAAAACAGATAAGTGATTATTTCCATTCCTAATTTTTTATCTATGTATTTTCATCCATTAAGTACTAATACAGTCTATGTTTTCACATGTAATGTTTTCAAAGCTTAATAACATATTCTTCTGAGTGCTAAATTTTTTTTTCTGTGCTTAAATTTGTATTTTGAATTTTCTTATATATTTAAAAAATATATGTATAACTCTATTTCAGAATAAATAATCTTAAAATATTGCATCATCTATGAAGAGGGGGGGGGGATATTGCTAAAAATAGACATAAATAATGTACATATTCATGTCATTTTTTATGATTTTCTATTTTACGAACTTTCTATTTTACGGACCATTTGAGTGTTCCCTACGAGTTTGCAAAAACGAGCGTCGACTGTATAACATAATAATTTAAATCTTGCTATTTTGGTAAATAACTGCACATTTCAAATTAATAGTGAGTTTTTTTTACAAAAATAATTGAATACATTTATTCGATATATTTAATTATCGATACATATTTATTTATTTATTTATTTATTTCCATTTTTAAAAATACTTGTAAAATCAATGGGATTTGTGATCAGCTTATTTGAATTTATTATTCAGTTTCATTAATGATTATTAATTATCATTCAATGTTTTTAATATTTTTATACATAAGATATAAATAAAGAGACTTCATCATGAACATCTCTTTGATGAATATATTTTAAATTATTGAAGTTTACTCATCATTATCAAGTACCCTTTACTTGATATTTCTTTTATTATCCATTACTACATTTTTTAAGCATTTAATAACATTGTGGAAATATATATTTTAAAGTATAATTCTATTATACTTTACTCTCTTTGATGAATATATTTTAAATTATTGAAGTTTACTCATCATTATCAAGTACCCTTTACTTGATATTTCTTTTATTATCCATTACTACATTTTTTAAGCATTTAATAACATTGTGGAAATATATATTTTAAAGTATAATTCTATTATATTTAGTAATATTAGATACTTTTTTATTTAAAACGTATTTTATGACTGATTATACATTTAAATAAAAATTTGAATTAAAAAATATTTAAAATTAAACATCTTAATGTTATTTTTATGTATATCTATATAATTATAGTAAGAAGTACAAAACAGGCATGCACAAGCTGCTTGAAATTTTGTTTGTGAATAAATTAGCTTTATAGAAACACTTACTTTGGTTAAATTATTTAGAAAAAACTCATTAATTCTTTTAACAATATTAAACTTTTGTAAAAGAAATAATGAGTAAATAATTGAGTAAAATAATACATTTGAGTAAAATGTTTCATATATTGCTATAGTAGAGCCACGTGAGTCTTTTGTAATCATATTATATTTTTTTTAACACGAAAATGTGATTAAAATATGCATTATGTATATTCAAAAAGTAATTTTTATACTAAAATATTAGAGAAAATACGCCAATTTTTTGCGTGAATATATATAATATCAACTTCTTTCATGTATGTGCATTTGGAAGATTCCATGAAAAAAGGAATTTTTTATATTTTTTTAAAGAACACTTTACAAGAGTTAGGTTTAGCTGCGCAAAATCCTTAGGCTCTGAAAGGGAAATCAAATTTTCCCGCTCCATCCTCCGATGCGCACATCTGAAAGCGCGCGCCGTCGCGAGCAGGTTAAAGTAAACTTGTTTCATGAACTTATAATTTTTATTAGTAGAAACTGCTTATTTTCTCTCGAAAATTATCTTAAGTGAAAAAAATACATTAATTTGATGCAATTTTAATCTGCAAATGATATACCAATCCTGTGAAATTTCGTAAATTACAGGTATATTCCTTCCCATTATTTTCTTAACCTTTTCACAATAGTTCCAACTATAAGTTCCCCTTAAAATCGTCAAAATCATCTGTCTGTTAACCCCTTGGGGACAAGTGACGCGTATACGTGCCCCAAAAGGCTTAGGAATCAGTGCCGCCAACTTCTGAAAAATATTGGGTGGGCTCAAAATTTTTTTGAACAAATACAGAAATATTGGGTGGGCTCGAGCTCCATAGGCCCATATAAGTTGGCGCCACTGTTCGGAATCCTTGTTTACTCCCCCCCCCCCCAGAAAAATTTTAATGTAAAACTTGCCTTATTTAATCAGAGTATTTTCTCCATTGAAAAAGACACAAATTTCTGATTTTAAAAACAGGTGGCAAAAAATTAAAATTTTCGCAAAAGGCTCCCGTCGCGCACTACCTCTTACATATGACATACCTCTTGCATTTAATTAAAACAAGTTGGAAATTGCACGTGAACGTAGCAAATGAGGTGCGTTCGTACGATAACGAAGTTTTTAAAATATTCAGATCTTGCTGGTATAGTAGAGCGTACTCCGGATACAGTATAGTAGTCGAAATCTTTACGTTTCTGTAAAAATGCAGGAACTACATTTTTATTACACCTCAGAAACGTAAAGTAATTTTTATTACACCTCAGAAACGTATATCTTATTCATAAAATGTGAAATAGTTGAATATAATTAAAACACACCCCAAACCATGTTTCCCCGTATAGCATTATATAGTGGAATATTTTTGTGTGGCCCTGTAATTTAATAATAAAAATTCTTTGCATCACAGATTGTACAGAATGCATATTTTAGTATATATTTCATAGATTCGTGCCAATTCTATTATGTTCGAATGAGTGTAACATCATAAAAATGCATTTGAAACTTTTTCCCCATTGACCGTAATGTAACGGAATCCTTTTGATTGTCCCTGTAATTGATCTATGTATCCGATTTTCATAACATTTGAAACGACTCGACAAAATTACGCAATAATTATATGTTTTAAATTTCAAACGATTAAAATGCATTTAAAACTTTTTTCCCTATTGACCGTAATGTAACGGAATCCTTTTGAATGTCCCTGTAATTGATCTATCCATCCGATTTTCATAAAATTTGAAATGACTCGACAAAATTATGTTATAATTATGTATTTTAAATTTCAAACGATTCTGTTGGGTAGTTTTTGCGTTGTTATATGCGGACAGACGGACGGACAGACAGACGGACAGACTGAGCGACAACAATAGGTGCTACGTATTTACATAATTACGAACGCACCTAAAAATGGAAGTCATCAAAGTTCATAGATGTCGCTACTCTTTGGGGGGGGGGGGTGGTACTGCTTTATTTACATGGATCACCTCCTAGTTGGTTGGTTGATTGATTAGGGTTTTATGGCGCAAGATCCCTTTTGGGACATGCTGCGACAAGACAAAGTCAAATTGAGAAAAAAATAAGTTAATAAAAAAAGTAATTAAATAAAGTCACTAATAACATAAATATATAATAAAAATCAATTTAAAGACTAAAGACCATAGTTAAAAATCTAAAGAAAAATCTAAAGATCATAGTTAAAAATCATTTACATACCTCTCGCATTTGGCTGAAAAATAGAAATCATCCAGGTTGATAGATGGCGCTACTGTTTGGGATATGATATTGCTTTATTTACATGAATCACCTCACAGACGTGAATTTTCAAGCCTTTTTTTCAATAATTTATTTTTTTAACAGAAAGTTTATTTTCAAAGAAGTGAATGTATTCTCTATGAAATGCCATGCTGTTGTGCACCTCACTGCTGTTCATCCAGCAAAATGAAGGAGAATCTATCTTTTCACCGAATTCCTGTAAAAGAACTGTCGCAGAGGCTTATGGCTTAACCCTTTAACTGGTTTGTTCAAACGCCGATCGGGCGAGACGAATTTGCTTATTGCAACATTTAAAGCTTTTTGACACCACTATTGTTTTTAAGAAAATTTTCATACCATTGAAATTTTTAGACTAAATTATACGAATATTTTATTTAAATAATAGTGGTGTGAGTCCACTATTTTCAATTTATTGAACGTTAAAGAATTAACCAGTTAAGAAGGGGTTAAAGCAATATCTACGCAAGGTAAAGTACTTTTTTATCATTAAGTGGTTATTTACTGTACTTTACATATTTCTTCTTTGTATTTTTAAAAATACAAATAGACATTTTTACTCTCATTTGTAGCTTTCCAATAAAATTCCTTTGATCCAATAATAAATTAAATGAATGTATAGTTGCTGTTAATATCATGTATTTTTATTAGTTCACAATGTCTTAAAAGGGTGCTTTGATCTAAAAAAATATTAATAATATTGATATTATTAATAATAAAAACGATAGATACAATATTTTATCAAACAATTATCCAAAGCCTTTTCTGGATAAAATTGAAAATACAAAAACACTCAACATTATTTGAATTTCTGCTTCTATAATCATTTAAAAAAAAACATGAAATTGATTACGAATTAGTAATGATATCAAAATGAATATGTATTCATCGCTTCGTGTTTTCAAGAAGTATAAATATTGTGTCAATCGAAATATGTCAAAAATGTCATTCCTGAAAGTACTTCTGATAATTAAGAATACAAATATAAGAGAAATGAAACTGTGAGTTGAATGCATTAAACACTTAAAACAAATAAACAACAAAAAACTACAAAATCAATGTTTGATTGAGATCCTGATCCGAAGATTTAAAAGTTTCATTTTCTATATAAATATAATTGTCATTAATATTAATTCATGTCATTCGTTATTAATTCTGCCTAACCTGAAATAAAACTTCCATATTTTTTGATTTTGATATGAATGATAATGTACTTTCATGAGGCAAGTTGCACTGAATAATTCAGGAAAAATACATTTCATCTTTATAATGACTATTTAATCATATATTATTGATAATTAATTTGACCTTCGCTTTTTAATATTTTTATCATATTAAAAATTATCTAAATTTTAATTATTTCAATTTATTACTTATTTTAATATTTTATTGTACTATTGTAAGCATTCATTATAGTTTCGATTGCATCATTAATTAAATTCAAATGAGTATTCACTTAAAAAAATTTAAACAAAGCAATGACCAGAAATCCGAAAAACCTTTGGTCCCAAGCTGTGCGGATTTCAGGGAGTCTACTGTAATATTATAACGTAATGTGCTACCCGTAATTAATAAATGCGACTCTATCCTTGAACGGTTTATTTGTGAATTTATATTGCCATTTTTAAAGTACCTTAGGAAATCTGAATATGATTTTGTATCTTTGGTTCTAAAACGTGCTGCTGATGTCTTTTTAGCTCTAAAACAGTTTTCGTCAATCACTGAGCAAGAAATAAGAAACTGGAGCTTAAAAGTTTGTCGACAAATTCAAAAGAGCAGATTTCCTTGCTACAGGAAACTTTGATACATTATTTTTAAATCATACAGATTCCGTATCAAGTTGGCAATTCGATGTAGAGAGATCTCACGATGAATCTGAAGAATATCTCCGGAGATCAATGTATCTTTCTCGCTTGAATTCTTTTATTTAGAGTTTCGTTGATATTTAGGGAAAGATTTCAATGGATAATGAAGGTTTTGATAATTGCCTGGGGTTTTACAAAATACTGGCAATTTTTGTCATCCGGAGTCATTTTTAAATAAATTAATGGATTTTGAAAAGCAGATATTTATGTATTTATTTAGCATTGTAATTTTGCTTTTATTCATTAAAGCAGTTAGGGAACTATGGGAAAATTCGTAATTCTTGTACGAATTTAAAATAATAAGAAAAACATCGGAAACACTTCTTACACTGATAAGCGTCAAATTTAAGTGGTGGGGTAGGGCTCGAGGCATCGAAATGTCTTCCCAGAACATTTGGGATTTTATGCTTATCAATCACTTTGAAAATCTTTCTCTTTCCGGAATTTCAAAAACCCCTACCGCAGAAAAACGTCTCAATCATCTGAAATGACCACAATTGTGACTTGTGACCCTTTTAAGCCGAATTTTTTTATTTCAATTCTTAGAAAAAAAAATCACTTTTACGTTAATAACATTAACACTAGATATCCAAATAGATAAATAATTATTCAACGAGTATTTCACTTTCTGAAAGATAACGAATGTAGTTGTTTTGAGTACTATTTAATTAACATTCATATAACAGTAGGCTGAGGAAGAATTTTTGGAGATGTTTAGAAAATATTGTATTACAATAAGATTTAACTGATATTACAGCTTTCTATTACTTTTCGTGCTTTTTTACACATAATTCTTTCAGGAAAGTAACTTTTACTTTAAATGTACAGAGTGAAATATATGCTTAAAATAAAAGAATCACAAACAGCAAAAAGAGAATGAAGCAAATAATAATAATTATTATTACTAAATGCCGGAAATAAATTATGTCATTTATTAAATGCATTGACATATACTAACATTACTACACATGTAAATGGTAGCAAAAGTATTTCTTAAAACAAAATAATACTCCATTAAACGACATGTACTATTAACAGTACACCAGACCCGAAAGGGTTAATATTCTTACAGTAACTTCATGGATGGAAGGAGAGTTGTGCATGAAGAGGGTTGCAATGAGGGTTGCAATTTTTAATAAAGAGAAATCCAAAGCTTAAATGGAAACTTATTCACATACCAAACTCGGTGAACTTACTGCTGAACTTGGAGAACGCTCTAAAACTGTTTCGATCCACATAAAATAAATTGCATTTGAAGTAAAATAAGAGAAACCAATATTATTTTTTACACAACCCAATATTTCTAAAAAAGTGTTAATCAATAACAAATAAAATTGTTTAAAAAAAATTAGCATCCCTGAAGTTTACGAACAGATTGCAGAAGAAACTCTTCAGACCAAATATGATATCAAAAACAGTATAACATGAAACTGACAAATCCAGAAGAGTTATGGCTGTGTTAGACAACTATAACCAGATTATTTGTTCCAACATAAACTATATTTATTGTTCGTGCTTGTTATATAACAAGTTTCTTTAGCTTAAATAGAATGATGTTTTCTTAAATATTAACCAGCTAACAATTAAATATATATCAGTAATTTCTTTGAAATAAACAAAACTTACAAGCCAACAAAAAATAAGTTAAATGGTTTTAAATAAAAATGCTGATGTAGAATAGTATTTTAATAAGACTTGAGTAACGTTTTCGGTAATTCTAAGATTAAACTTAACTATTTAATCCTAATTTTAATGTAAGCAAATGTATATATTTTATGAAACTTGACTAAAATGTGTTTAACTTTTCAGTGTGGGCTTAGTTTTTTAGATCATAGTGTATGTCAAATCTTTAATACATGATAATGTAACTTCATTGTATTCAGTGTTGAATTCAGGCATTTTTCTCCGAAAGGGACACAATAATTCCATGGATGAAATTACACTTTTTTATCATTGAAAACATAAAATCTAAAATTTTCTGAGGGGGGGGGACATTTGACAGCTCTGAGGGGAGGGGGAATGTTCTCCCCCAGACAACCCCCTTAATTCAACACTGAGTACTGTAATTACTAGCTACAATTATGGAGGTTAATCTACCTTTAATTTTGGCATGCTACTTTTTTTAATTAAGAAATTAAATAAATATATAGATAAATTCTTTACGTTATTGAAAATACTTGTATTACCAATACACACACACACAGTCAATCATATGATGTGTTTGCAAGGAGATGTGGAAAAAATACCATTTTAGACTTCCGGTAAAAAAAGTGTAATCAATTATATTTTTAAGATACACTGTCTAAATATTATCTTTTGTTCATTTTGTCAGTGCTTTGAAAGTATTCCATTTCAGACAGGATTACATTGTAGAAAAATTCCCTTTTTACAGGTTTCACTGTGTTGTCATGTTACATACATATCTAAACATTTGTAATATAACATCTTTTAATTTCACATGTATAATAAATATATAAAATATTAAAAATGTAGAATAATAAAAGCCTTTAAGTATACAATATATTTTTTTATATATGTATCAGTAGCGGCTGGTCAGAGGGTGCTGCATCAATTTATTCACACAACTAAAATTGTATGGTTATTTCAGTTTTATTTAATCAACAAAATTTGTCAAATAAATAATATGAAAGATTCTGTTAAATTTTAGTGGTGTGAAAAATCGGATGCAGCACTCCTTGACGAGCCGCTACTGATGTGTATATATAAAATGTATTTATATACCACGTAATATCAACAAATGGGGAATAACTATATAATGAGAATTATAAATAGAAAACCACTCAG
Organism: Maratus speculifer; assembly: GCA_964019185.1. Classification (NCBI taxonomy): domain Eukaryota; kingdom Metazoa; phylum Arthropoda; class Arachnida; order Araneae; family Salticidae; genus Maratus; species Maratus speculifer. Next base: position 360,935,364 of record OZ025296.1, read on the forward strand.
ATGAAGTCTTTTGTTGTTATCTTATCTTAAAAAATAAAAATGGAACCCTTAAAAGATCATGGTGACCCTGCGCCCAGCTCGCTATAATTTACCGTATCCTCGCAAAGGTCAATAGCGGAGGAGATCTAGAGATATGGGGAAATATGCGTTTTCTCCTGTTAGTTAAAACCACATTTTTTGGCGAAGGATGAACAATTTTCGCCAACTTTCACAACAAAACCGTAGAACAGAGTTTTAAATACTAATCCGATATAACATTTTAAACGAAGCTGATAACCTATAAATAATTTTCAATGGATACGATTTTACAAAATTTTCTCAAGTCCAAAAGGGCAACTATCATTACAACACAAGTTTAAATTCATTTTTGTTCGGAAACATATGAAAATAAGCAGATGTTATTCAAAAATATTTTTAACCCTTTATCTACGCATTATGAATTCAAGAAAATTTTACAGTCCCTGGCCAAATTATTAGACGCACTCATATTTTCTTGTGTCGAATCATATTACAAGTTTCATCTATGCCAATAGTTGCAATTGATTATATACATCATCTGTAGGATTATAATAAATTAAAAGCATGCCAATGACTTAAAAATTATTTATTTTTGTAAATTAAATTAACAATTGCTAAAATTGTAAAACATAAAACATGAAATTCAAAAAAATGTCAATATTTTTTTGAGTCTCCTTTGGCGGCAATCAGTGCCTCTATTCTTCATGGCATGCTGTTAGTACAAAATTGAAATGTTTCTTGCATGTGTGAGTGATGTTTCCAGACAAGGATAAGTTTTTCTATGAGCTGTGTTTTGCTCGTTATGAGCTCTTTGTCCAGTTTTTTCTTCATTAGCTCCCAAACATTTTCAATGGTATTCATGTCGGATGAAATACCGGGAGCAGTTCAACACAGGGATATTATTTTATTGAAAGTAGATCTTGACGGATCGTGCTATGTAACAAAAATCTTTACCTTGCAAAAATACAAATGGTTCTTCATTTCGAAACCATCATTTTAGCTTTAGAATAAACCGATTTTGAAAACCTCTTTATATTGGTCTGCAGAATTGACTAAGAAGTCATAACAAACAAAACCCAGCTAATAGAAAATCTTATCCATATCTGGAATCGTCACCCACGCATACAAAAAACTCTTCAATTTTGTATTAACAGCATGTCGCGAAGAATAGAGGCACTGATAGCCTCCAAAAGAGGCTCCAAAAATATTGACATTTTTTTGAGTTCAAGTTATAAATTTTGCAATTTCAGTCATTTTTAATTTAATTTGTAAAAAGAAAGAGTTTTAAAATCATAGACATGTTTTTTACTTATTATAATCCTACAAATGATGTACATAATTAATTGCAGTTATTCACACAGTAATATTTCTATGAAGCTAGTAATATGATTCGACTCAAGGAAAAGGGAGTGCATCTAATAATTTGGCCAGGGACTGTACATTCAAAAGCATTTTATGCAAATTGTTTAAACTAAATTAAGAGATTTATATAATCATTAAATAAATATTTGAAGGATTTTAGGATTTAGAAGGATTTACTAAATTGGAATTTACAGGGATTTTGTGCATTTTTTATAACCCCACTCAAATCTTTATTTTTAATTATTTTCTTATTATTTTGTAAAATTATAAAATGTACAAATATTATGTTCTTATAATATAAATATCGAAATATTTCCGCATTGAAAAATCCCCATCCACTCCCTCAGCGCCAAGAAAGCTGAAAAGATGCAAAGACAAAATAAATCATTATTTAAAAATATTTTTGTTTCGCGTAACCAATAATGCTTTTGGAACAAGATAAAGTAATGTATATATAACTCATTCTAAATAGTATTACAACTAACTTACGTATTAAAAGAATTTTATAACAACTTATTTTAATGGTACTTATAAGTACCATCGGTAGATAAAGGGTTAATTGACAGAAGTTTTCCATTTTTTGGCAAACATAAATGATCTTTCAGAAAATACATTCAAAGTTGGCATTTTGAACCGAATTTCTGGACGCAAGAAAAGAAAACTACCCAGAGAGAGAGGGAAAATTTGTTGCTACACGATCAAAATTGTTTATAAGTCAATAATATATATAAGTCGATTTATTTAATAAAAAATGGAAGACTCGTTTCGATCAGATATCGCTTCAATAGCCAGCTTTCACAATTTTCTTCCTTTACATTCAAAACTGAGTTAATAAATGTGTCGGAAATTTTGCGTTTATTTAACAGTATACTTGAAAACCGATTTAAGTATAAATGTGCTTCAAGAGAATAAGTTAATTTGACATCAATACAAAAAAAAAAAAAAAAAAAAAAAAAAAAAAAAAAAAAAAAAAAAAAAATCAACGTGGATATAATAGATATTGGCATCGGTCGATTACATTGTGTTTTAGTCCAAATTTAATTTTTTGCAGCAGACTCAGGCCGAGCCTGGACTTGACTTACACTTTTTATTTTTTCCTGCATAATCGAGTCGGAGTTATTTTCATGATGGTTCAGAGAAACAATAGGCTTTGTAAAAATAGTAACAACCATAATGGAATCATTGGAATTATCTTACACTGATTTTCAAATTCCCTACACAACAATGGAAAACTTTCTGAAAAATTTTCTAAAGCATTTTTAATTGAAAGTACATTTATGTCATTGAAATTATTTAGAAACAAATAACATTTTCTTTTTTTTAAATAATTAAATTAATTTTTTAGTTATTAGCGGTTTTTGACACGAGAAGATCATTTTTTTTCTTTTTTCCTGTGCTATCGCATCGGAAAATTCGATTTAAAAGCCAATTTTAAATTGTATCTTCTTAAAGTTCTTATGCCTTTAAGAGCGAAAAAACACCGAATACACTAGCGATAATTAATAATTAAACAATAGGCTTTGTAAAAATCACCATAAAATAAAAAACAAAGCAGACACACTTCGAGTTAAAAAAAAAAATACAACTTGTCATCAGCTGAGGTAGACACGTGTCCGCAAGGGCACAAGGTCAAAGATGAACTGGTTCATCTTGATTAAAGGAAATTATGAAATCACATATTATATTAAATTAAAATTAAATGTTTGAATAAAATGCTTTTTATGCCTTTACAAACTTGCTAATCTTAATGTTTTACGATTATCAGGAATTGTTAAAAAAATTATATATATATATATATTCCATTTAGTCATAAAGCAAAATATCTGTAAAAAAATCCAACATTAATCTTAGATTTTAATACTTTCATGTCATTTTAAACATTTTTAAGTTTTTTTATTTTAATCAATGATTTTTTTTAAAAAAATCAACCGATTTAAATCAACTGATTAAAATCGGTGACATCCTAATTGCTATAAACTTAATATTTTGAAATCCAGTTGATTTTAAATTTTAAAAGATTACTCTCATGTTCTGAAATGTTAGAACTTTTTTTTCCTCCTCCCCCCCCACCTCCCATTCCCAGTTTCTGTTTGTTTGCTTGTTTTGTTAATTTATATTTTATCATTTTTGATCTAATACTCTGAAATGAAATTAGTTTAATATTTTTAATAAGCTAAAGTTTTTGTGATTCAGCTATTTTTATCATTTCATTCAGGAAAAAAATATATACAGGGTGTTTCAGTTAAACGTTTCAGAACTCCTAAGAGAGGTAGGGTGCATCCTGACGACTCGAAATCATATAGCAATGTGGGGTCGGAAATGCTTTCCTGAAGCGGTGATGTACACAGAAGCACCATAAAGATAAGACACCATAAGTGAAAAATCGTTTTATTAATGCATGTAAAGTAAGTGTTCGAAATTTCTGAAACTGACTACAATGCACAACTCACATCTCCGGCGCATGGAAATCCGAACATTCTCGAATACTCCAGGCACATCTCGATTTTCTCTGGCAGCTACTGCGATTTCCACTACCAGCTCCTCAGCATTGTCAACAGGGGTGTCATAAACCAGTGTTTTCATATGACCCCAGAAATAAAAATCAAGACATGATGGGTCTTGCTTTTTTACATGTATTTATGAAACGATTTTTCACTTATGTTGTCTTTTCTTTATGGTGCTTTTGTGTACATCACCGCTTCAGGAAAGCATTTCCGACCCCACATTGCTATATGATTTTTCGAGTCGTCAGGATGCACCCTACCTCTCTCAGGAGTTCTGAAACGTTTAACTGAAACACCCTGTATATTACACATACATTGTGTCCGAAATTTCTGACACCGAAACCTTAATTAAATTATCTAGATTAATAATTTATATTTTTTTATTACAATATTCCATAAAGTGATACATTTATACAAATTGAAATATTGCACAATCAATAATACTACGACACGAACAAATATGTAACAAATTAAAGTAAAGCATCCCTAAAGCAACTGTTTTCATTCCAGTAAAAATTGGTCGCTCCGAGAGGTGATCTCTTAATGAAGGTCATGTTTAAACCAGATTTAGTTGTTGAAAAGGGCAACAATTAATGTTACTAAAATTTATTTTTCACATTATGAAAAATATGAAAGTTTAAATATCAAAAGAAAAGTTTATTACATAGGTTAATTACTGCAGATTAAAAAAAAATAAATACATTGATTATGAATATTTCGATTTTATCTTTTTAGTTTTTATTTGCTGGTCTTTATAAGTCCAGTAAAAAAATGCATTTATTTATTTATTTTTATTTATTTATTTATTTATTTATTCATTATTCTTAATACATCATCACAGTATAAACAGGGGTCTGTCCAGACTATTCTCACAGGGTCCTGTTTTTGTGAAATTGTGATTTTTTTTTTCTTATATTTGTGAAATTTCTAGTCACAATTTTGTGAATTTTAAGTTATTGATGTCTTCAGGTTCTATTTATCATATATAAAATCTAAGTAATGTGCGCTTTGGTGAGTTGAACTGCTTTTCACTAGCAAGATTAAATTTGTGAAAAGTTCAATTTGAAGGTGAAAAATTCTGTGAAAGGTCTATTTAAGAGAACAGATAATTTTATGAATGGACCTGTTTTTGGGATAAAATGTTATGTGAAGGATCCTGTTTGGGGATAAAAAATTTCGTGAAGAGTCCTGTTTTAAGATAAATTATTTGGTAAAGGGTTCCTTAAAGGACCTAAAAATTTCCTAAACATATCCCTGATAAAGCTAAAAAGACACAAAAAGATTTAAACACACAAAAATTACGTAAAAAAAAAAAAAAAAAAAAAAAAAAACCACTAAACTTAGTTTAGAAATTGGATGAATAATACGCTCTCCGGAATTATCTTTCTAATAAACCTTTCTAGAAAAACGCGTAAAAATACGCGTAGAAATATTCTTTAATAATAATAAATTCATTTAGCCATTCGAACGATAAAAAGCCTAAATCAATCACTGTATGTGTACTCACAGAAGCAGTAACCCCAAAGCGAGAGAAAATTTAGAAGGGGGCTTCCATTGTCCAAAGACCCTACCAATTAACCCGCACTAGCTGCAGTCATCCCAAAGATCATTCCTGTGTCTGTTTGTCACAGACCTTTTACTCATAAACTAGGGAAAGTTCAAACAAGGCTGAAGTAATAAAGGCTATTAACTCATCTATTAATACAACAAGATCAGATAAGCCGTAAAACTATTTTTTTTTTTTTTTTTTTTTGAGAAACACTAAAAACCAGACTACTATATTTATTTTAATGAAACATTTGATGCATTTCATTATACACTGGATTCCTATAGATCAAGAATGAATGATAAGTTTTGGAATTATAAACATTCAAAATTTAGTGCTTCTGATGTTAAATTACATTTTCATATTTTAATTAATATCTTCTGAAATTATACTCAAAATGTGCTAATTTTTTTTATATAGCACTAATACTAAAATATAAAAACATAAATATGTTGAATTTCCATTTTTAAAATTATTTTATAATATGAATTATGAAATTATTATTTGAAAACATGAATTGCAACCTACAGTTTTTTAATGGATTTAGATTAATTAAGACCTGCTTTAGGGAAATCCAAAATAAAAAGATTTTCCTCCAAATAATTTTCAAATTATGCTTAAAAAATGAAAAATGATGGTTTAAGGTGTCATCCATGATAGGAATGACTAAATATGTTGAAACTTCGGTACCATTTAGTTATCCCATCGACCAATTTCATCAAATTATACAAATCGTCAAATTATACTTATTGACATAACTTTTACTTTAAATAATAAAAGAAAAAAAAGTAGAATATTTATAAAAATACAAATAAAAATTAATTAATAACATTTTAAACATGTGTATCACATTTAATGTCATTGAATGAGACATTCACGATCATCCACTATTGTCACTTAATCTTATAGTTTGGCGATAGCTTTTTGGTTGACAGGATAACAAAGTAGTACGAAAACTTTTTATGCTATTCTATAATCTGGCAGTCTTCAGTGACTGCTTGAGAGGTGCCTAAGATGCCTTGATTAAGAAAGGGGCTCTATTGGTCGACAATCGAGTATTGAGCATCAATCTGGATACAGCTCTAAAATACACCTGTTTTAAAAAAATTAATTTCTCAGAAGCCTAGCATATGAATATCATAAAAATTTGTTTTTTGGATAATTGCAGGATGTTGAGTTCATTTACGCTTGCAGAATTGGGTGCTTCTAAAAAAAAAAAATAGAGTTTGCTTTAATGCGTAGATGTCCCCCCCCCCCCTGAGTAAATTTAAATACATCTTTTAAATGTAGACTTTATTTTAAATCGTTGGGTATAAAAAAAATTTTCTTTGACAATTTGTTCAGTAGTTAGAACAGGATATTTACTTTTTTTCCAAATAATATTTTTTACACAATATTTAAATTAAAGAAATAATGTCCAATTCTTTTAATAGTACTTAATTTCTATTCATGAACCTTGCTTTATTTCTTCAAAATCGAATTTTATATTATCTGTTTTCATAAGTACTGTGCCTTTTGGTTGTTATGACTTTCTTTTTCTTGAGTTTTTTTTTCTTTTTTTTCGTTCAATTTCCTCTGCGTTTTTTATATATGTTATTATTGCGTATAACACTTTCTTTTTTATCATTCTTCTCTTTCTAAACTACATTTAGAAACAAAATGTAAAATAAAATGTTTTAAAATGTTAAAATATCACTTCCTAGTGTTATAAATACACTTTTTCCATCATTTCATTATAAAATATAATTAAAAATATACAAAGTTAATACAGAAAATAAAAAAATTGTCCATTATACAATACTTAGGCTAAGCCTAACCGTACACCAAATTATCCCATTTCAGAAAACAAATGATAATAAATAGAATTCTAAAATTTATTCTTTCCTTTTTATATAGATCAGTTCTTTAGTTGATCTAGAACAAATCTGAATTAAAATTAACAGTTTTCAAAAGTTAATAATCATCAACAGTTTAGAATACTTTTATCACAAAACACAGAAACTTTAGTAGAAGAGTAAGCCAAAGAAACATATCTTACCATTAGCTTATTTTAGTATAGAGGATAGGTCAATAAATTTAAAAACGCTCTTTCATTATATTGCTATAGTTCATTATATTTCAAAAAATTTCCGTTTATTAACAAAGAACTTTCTTATACTACAGATTCACATAAAAGCAGAGACGCCAACACCATGAGTGAATCGCGGTGGCTGAATTTCAATGAGGAATGAATCATATCAACAAATCTGCTGCAATAGAAAGTTCAACTCCTGACTTTTTACTTTCTCACATCTACCAATATTAACATTTTTTTCAAGAATTATGAAAAATATCCCCTTCAATTAAAAAACGAAACAAAACGTCTATTTATGAACAATGAATTGATTTGTTACTCAAATTCAGGAATACTCTATTTGAATTCACCCTCTGGTGAAAAATTTGACATGTATCATCCTACATTACAGTAGCATCCTCATCAGAAGTAAGTATAGCGCCTAGAACAGAAATAATTTTGAATAGAGATGAACCTGTTATTCCTGATAAATAATTTTAATTATTGATTAACGGAGTTATCGATTACTCATAACCTGAAATTAACTTGATTATCCAGTAACTTTTGTGAATCAATTAACATAAGTGAACAAACTTTCCATCGAAAGTAAAATCTTTTAGATTCATTACTCACAACTCTGAATCTGGTATTTGAATTCACCCTCTAGTGAAAAAATTGACATGTATCTTCGTACATTACAGCAGCATCCTTATCTGAGGTATAGCGTCAAGAACAGAAATAATTTTGAATAGAGAAGAAACCTGTTATTACTGATGAACAATTTTAATTATTGAGTAACTGAGTTACTAATCATTCATTATCTGAAATTAATTCAATTATCGAGTAACTTTCTTGAATCGATTACTTTAGATTTTATATATTGTTTTGACGCCATCTTTTGGTAAATAACAAAAATGAACAAATTTTATTTAGAAAGTATAGACGTTTAGATATATTTTTAAAATAAGACGATTCAGGATGTTTTGATTTAATTCAAGATTATTTTTACATGCTTTGCTTAAACAAATTAAAATAGTTTTTAGTATTATGTAAAAGGGGTATTATTATTACTTATATTGTGAATCTTTAATTTAATTTTATCAGTTTTTTAAGAGCTCAGCTTATATCCATTAAATTTTAAATTTTCTTGCATTGCATATAAAAATAACTTATTTCTTATCAATATAATTATTAGAATATGTTGGAAAGGGTTGTTATCCATATTTTGATCTCTTTTGACTTATTCGTTTTGGCTCATTTTTTTTATTTTAGAAGCACAACTTTTTTTTTCTGTTTTTAATTATCATGTGGTAACTTTCGTTATTTCAATGAAACTTTAATATTTTATAGGAAAAGCCAGATTTAAATTTATTGAAAATAAGTTTTAGTTAGTCCTCTAAATTTGTTTGTAGGATTTAGTTTATTCATTTGATTTTTGTTGTAAGAACAATCTTTGTAAATCAATTTCTTATTTAATAAAAATTATATTAAAAGCTCCAGAATACTGATGGAAAAATATGCTAACTCCTTCTTTCCTTAATACCATTTTTTTTTTAAATTACAGTCAAGGATTGATAATTTTCACCCATAATCCACAATTTTCTATAATTCGCATTATTTTATGAATGTAAACAGGTAAGAAAATTAACAAATTTGTGATCCAAAAATGATTTTTTTAAATAAATGATAAAAAAATTAAAAAAAAAACATAATAAAACATTTATTTTTTTAAATAACTCTTTTATTTTATTAATAATAAAAACAAATTGTATTATGGAATATATATAATTATTCTTAAATTTGCACATATCAATTGATCTAATAATATTGATCTATAATTGTATCTAACTTTAAAAAGGCATTTTTTGAGATAGCCTATTATAAATTAATTCATATTAGATTTCACATTTACATTTTTATATTATACTGATTGCAGAAATAAGATGCTATCTAGGAATAATAAAACGACGTATAGTCCATAACACTTTGTAATCTACAATATTCCATTATCTGCACAACCTTTGGATCCAACTTGTGCCGATTACAGACATTGAATGCAAGCAGATTGGTAAAAGTATTAGTTAGTAAGCATGAACTTCATTCATATGTATGTAAATAATGATTAGTATAATTACATGGTTCTTACACAATTCAAATACAAAAAAATCCCTGGCCTGAATTTTCTGAGTAAAAATCCAGCTTATACACTGTTGTAAAATGCAACAAAATGGACGATTTTAAACTAGGTAAATGTTTAAAAAAAGTATGTATAAGTATGTAAAAAAAATAATATCATTTGGCTAAATGTAAGGCAACAATAAAAAATGCTTTTTATCAATGTAGACATAACACTTACTCGTAACCTAAATACTGTCATGAAGATAATAAAATTTTAATATTACAGATTCTTAAAGCCCTTGCTATTTTTTTTTTAAAGCTTTTCTAATATTTGTGGTGAATTTTATAATCATCATACGTACTATATTATGCGATTAACTACTGTTAGGAACAAATATTTTACGGTTAAACATTTAAAAAATATTTTCATTTAATTTAACTCAATGCGGGCAAATTCAGTTTGAGAGCAATACCGTGATCTAAAATTAAATATTTAAAACAAAATCTTGATCAATATTCAAACGAATTCCCCATGTTTAATTCAAAAACTGTAACTTAAACTATATTTAAACAAATATATAAGTGAAAATGTCTGCTAGAAAAAGCTTTTTCATAATATTTTAAATGGTCAAATATCAGTGAAAATAAAAGTTGCCTTGAAATTTTGTTGCTATAACATGATCAAGTCATAAGTTGGAGAATTTTTAACAAGAAGAAACACATCCTACCATTAAATTACTTTAGCAAAGAGGATGGATCGCCATGTTTATGTTTTAAAAATTAGCCATTATTAAAATCAGAGAATACGCATTTTTTTCTTTAAGCAACGAGACGCCATCGCAATGAATGAATCACGGTGGCTGAATTGGAATGATAATTGAAACAAATACAAAAGTACTTGTTTAATATTAATCAATTCCACTTTTAATGAATCACATTATAATTCACGACTCATTCTTTTATTGGCGTCGTAGTCTCTTTCGTTATTTGTAATATTAGGTAACTTTTAAAACATAAATTTATTGTATTCAACTTCTTGTTAAAGCTAAGGTAGGGTAAATTCTTAGTTTTCTATTCAACACAATATTTTAGAATTTGTTATTTGATAATATGATGGCTCGAAATTTAATGTGACGCAATTTTCATTTTTGCTGATCTATCATCGAGTCATTATTAAAATGTTTTAGATTAGATGTCTTTCTAATAGATAATTCAGCTTATTATTATTTATTTTTAAATAGTTTAATTTAATATTATTCAAATTTTAATTTAGATACAGCAAATTGGTTTTATTATTATTATTTTGTTTACATTAACTTTTAAAGCATTTCGTTTCTCATCAACTGAATTGGGTTGTATTCTGTTCAGTTAAAACTAAATATTTAAACAACTGATCGCATATGAGGAGCAACTTTATGCTGTTTATCGAAATTTACATATAAAAACATATAACTTAAGGGGACTCATCCCTCACTTGAAAACACCCTTTCCACAATGTTAATCCTATGGGCAGGTTGTTTTCTATTTTCTTATTTAAATATAAATATTTATTAAACAATTTTTCTGGAAAGGATAGCTGAGTTCCAAATTTAATATGACAATTGTTGGTACTACCTGGTTATGCCATCCACTAATTTCGCCAAACTAATAGCTTATCTACCGGAAATTAGTAGAAAAAAAAATAATAAAAAGTTGAAATAAAAATCACTTAAAGATGTTTTTAAAACGTATATTATATTTAACATCATTGAATGTGACATTGACGATCATCCATTATTGGCATTTAATCTTATAATTTGGTGATAGATTTTTGGTCAATGGGATAACACCTAATTTTTTACTTTATTCGATTTTGGTTGCAGATTTTCTTAACCCATAACAGATATTGCCTGTCCTCTCAGACCTTTAGTAATATCCAATCTATTGCCTCTCTTTTTTCCTTTTGATCGATTGAATTTGGTATCTTTTGTGACCTTGGAAAACCTCCTTTAGTAGCTAAAAGTTCCTGCACGTAGTGTTATTTTTATCAGAGGGGTCTAGCAGACTGTGGTGTACCTTTAATGTAGCACATTTTTGCCATGTCAGAGAATGTCATTTGAAACTCGGACTGAGAATTATTGATATCACTTGGTTATCCCACCGACCAACTTCACCAGATTATACATCTTGACATGTTTTTTATTTTAAATAACAAAAGAATAAATAAATTAGTAAATATTAACAAAAATAGAAATAAAAAATTGAAATAAAAATTACTTGAATCTTTTTAAAGATGCATTTCATGTTTAATAATTCTGAATGTGATATTCATGATCATCTATTATTGGCATTTATCCTGTAGTTTGGTGATTGTTTTAATCTCGACAAGATAACCAAGTTCTACGAAACATTTTAAATCCCTCTGATGCATGCCATGCAGAAACTATTCAAAGGCTTCCAGATAAAGCAGGTATTGATTTTTTTTTTTTTTTTTGATGAAGATGAGTGTGATAAATAATTCTTTTATGAAAGTTCGCATTCCACCGAGAGTAAAATTTCTCCATTCAACAGCAATGTGACTGGTGATTTAAAAAATAGTTGCTCTCAGTATTACTATGGAAAAAATCGTTTTAAATTGTAGTTTATTGCTGTTGTTTGCTGTCAAAAATGTGTATACTTTGAATGCAATACAAAAATTTTGCTATGAATATGGTAAGAATTTTTAAGTTACTCAATATTGCATGAAATGTGAATAAATCATGTTTGGGTCTGCCGAATATAATACTGCAATAATAATTAACGTATATTTATTACAAGACATCACATAACTTCATGCAGAAAGCACATTCATATGTACTCATAGAACCTAGAATAGAAGAATAATAAAAAGCATCATGGGAGTGAAAGTTGTATCTTTTTTTTCACGACCTCTAACAGCTTGGTAAATAGATAACTGAATATATATATATTATTGCACCAATTTTACGCTGACTTATAGCTATGTAAATTTTTTATATAATTCATCCAACCCCTAATGTTTTGCTATTAAATCATTCATGATAAGTTGTGTGACAAGATAACCTATAAAAATAATGTAAAACATAATATTATTCATCCATAAGGAACATACTGCATTTCAAGTGGTTTTTGATCAAAAATTTGTATTACTGATTTCACGATATTGATTCCTCTATGCTGCATTCATATTTTTATAAATGATATAAATTTAACTTGTATTCAAAAAATACACATTCTCATAAATATGTAGATTGTATTTTGTTGTGAATATTTTAATTATAACATTAAAACAATAACAAAATTAAGGATGGTTTGGGTGACCATGCTGTTCTTGTAGTGTACCAAAATTTCACCGAACCTTTTACGGGTTAAAAAGAATACACGCATTTTCATTCATAAGATTGAAATATTTTATGAATTTTTTATTCTGCAATATTGAAATAAGTTGTTGAAATAAGTACAATAATAATGAATTGTATAGATACATATAGTATCAACTTAATAATATGACAGAACTCATTCTGTTTTCTGAAGCTAGAATGCCAGAATACCACTTAATTTGAATTGCTAAATGCCATACTGACACCGGAATTTTTAAATGAAAATTTTAATTTTACAAAGAACGTAAAAAAAACATTTATATATTATGAAATAAATTTGTTTTTAAATTCCGGTGTCATTCAGTCATTTTAGTATTTTATGAATAGAAGTGCTTTAACCGTCAAAGGGTTAAGAGAAAAAAATGTAAACAGCAAAAGTTTTTGACTGTGTACCAGTTTCCCCTATAGTGAAACCTGTCAAAATGGTGATTATCTTTAACCTGCCTTAAACAGAAGCATTTCATTGTCCTTACATGGATTTCCATAATATTAAATTTGCTGAAAAGCTGACTGTAAGTGAATTTTCATCACTTATTTGCATTTTAATTTAAAAGATTTCAACAAGTACTTATAAACCCAGTGAAACCTGTAAAAGTGGAATCTTTCTATAGCATAATCCTGTCTAAAATGGAAGTGTTTGAGGATACCGATAATTTATTGCACTTCTTTTAATGGAAGTCTAAAATGATGTTTTTTTGCCAGCTCCTTCCAATCGCATCTCGACAACTATTGACTCTGTTTAGCCAGGCCAAAATTAATTTATTTTTAATACACTTATAAATATTTCTCTACTAAAAAATATAAATTTATACTAAATTTTATCAAAATCAGAAGTCTTTATAACTTATAAATACACATGTGAAAACATTATGCCTGAAAAGAAACTATAAATATTAAGAAGATTCTAAAGTTATGGTTTCGAATTCTTTGTTGTATACATACACCACTACATGCACCAGGAATTTCAAAGATTGTATGAAAGTATATTAAAATATCAACATCAAAATAGAATATTCCATAGTGTACTAATATTTACTTTTGATATTAAGTAGAACTAAATAGATTGGTACTACTTGGTTGTACAGTCGACCCAAAAAATATCGCCAAACTATGGGAGTATGTGCCAATAATGGATAATTGGGAATGTCACATTCAATGACATGAAATACCATACATTTGTTTAAAATGTCATTTGGTGATTTTTATTTCTATCTTTTATTTTTATTAATATTCTTCTAAATATTTCTTTTTTCGTCATTTAAAATAAAAAGTTATTTCAATATGTATAATTTGGCTATGAGTTTGGCGATTTGTATAAATTTTGTGCTATTGGATAACCAAGTAGTACCAATAGATTATGTATATATAATAATTGAAATTATCTTATATAATACTTCACAACATCCAGTAATAAAGAATCTATATTCTGATAATTTATAAAAAATAATTATGTAAAAGGACTGATTAAGATCCTAGAATGAATCATGTTGAGAGTAAAGTTAGGAAGGACATAACATTTGAAGAGAGTTTAATACATGTAAGGACATAAAAAATGATAACAATTAAAAGAAAAAAAAATTGAATTAGAATTTTGAAAAGCTTATTGCTATTTAAAAGAGTGCATATTGATGCACTAATTATTGCTTAAGTTATTCATAATACTGTTTTTTAAGAAAGAATTACTGTTTTAAATGTGATTTTACACTAATGTTTCTGAACAGTGAAAGAAGACTTGTGTATCAATATGATTTAAAATTAGTTGAGTAATAAATTTTATGACTAAGGAATTATTGTCCATTTTAATTATATAAAGCAGTAAAAATGAAAAAAGGGGTGTTAAGATCAGTGAAAACCAGAGAAAGCAATTGGCTTGACCTTTTAAAAGTTAGTTGACATATCTTCAATTCTGACTATAAATCACTAGCAGATCCACATGTATCATCCCAATATTAATGTCTTCATTCTTGAGAAATTTTGTTATATTGAATTCTTCCACAATTAAATATCTTTAAAACTAATTAAAAATTACGTAAAAATTATAGTTTATAATAAAATTGCATCGTTGTACAGTGGTGACCATCCCTCCAAACCAGATGACGCAAATCATCCCTCCCCCCAATAAAAAAACCCCCTCCCGTAAACAGAATAGCAATTGTAAATGTTGAAAAAAAAATTAAAAATGATGTTTAAAAAAATCAAAAATTTAATAGTAAAAAAGTAAATATTAAGAATTTAACACCCTCCCCCCTTCGCCCCAAAAAAATTGTATGACGCATTTTGCATCCCCAAACTCCTGTAATTGTATAAAAACCCGTTTTGGCCAAAAAAGCAAATTTTATACAAAAAAAAGCTGGTTAAAAGCAATAAAAGCCATTGCCGTGACTTTTTAAAATTTGATCCAGCTTTTTTGAAAACCTGAGTATTTCGAATTTTTTTAAGTATTTAAGTATATCTTTATTTAATATCTTAATTTAAAAAATAGGACATGTAAAATAAAGTTAAAATTATCTCCATAAACGTAGCTAGTAATACAACGAAATTACATGATGATATATCAGAGTTTTTACAAACACTATGAACTAAAAAACTTAGCCAATACTGAAAAGGACGCCTACAAAACAAATAATTGATCTTATTTAGATAGAGTATCTTGAAAATATAATTAATTACACTTCTTTTAATAGAAGTCTAAAATGTATTTTTTTTCCAACTTCTTGACAAGAATGACTGAATGTGTGCATTTTGCAATGGTAATAGAGGTATTTCGAATAATTTTAAGAATTTATGCAAATATTTATTTAATTTCTCAATTTAAAAAAAGTAGCATACCTAAAATAAAGTTAGATTTATTTCCTTAATTGTAGCTAGTAATACAATGAAATTACTGTATGATGTACCAAAGATTTTACAATCACTATCAACAAAAAAACTTAGTCGGTTTTGAAAAGTTAAATTTATTTTAGTCAAGTTTTGTACAACATAAACTTTTGCTTGCATAAAAATTAAAATTAAATGTTAAAGTTTAACCCTAGAACTACCGAAAATGTTACTGTAGTCTTATTAAAATATTCCACATCAAAATTTTTATTTAAAACTTTTTAACTTATTTCTGGCTGTTTTATAAGTTTAGTTTATTTTAAAGAAATTTCTATTATTATATTTAATTATTATCTGATTATTACTAAAAAAAAAAAAAAAATTCTATTTTGGCTAAAGAAACTAGTGATATAACAAACACACACAGAAAATATAGCTTATGTTGGAAAAAATAATCTGGTTACAGTTTCCCAGCCATAGCTTATCTGGGTTTCTCTGTTTCATGTTTTGCTCTTTTTGGTACTATATTTGGCCTCAATAGTTTCTTTCGATAACTGGTCGTGAACTTCAGGGTGCTAATTATTTTAAAACAATTTTATTTGTGATTGATTAACACTTTTTTGTAAATATTCGGTTGTGTAAAAAATAATAATGGTTTCGATTTTTTTTATTTCAAAAGCAATTTATTTCAGATAGTTTGAAACAGTTTTAGAGCACTCTCCATGTTCATTAGTAAGTTATCGGAATTTAATATGTGAATTAAGTTCCATTTACGTTTTGGATTTCTGATTGTTAAAAACAAAATCTCATTACGACCTTATTCATACACACATCTCCTATCATCTGTGAAGTATCTGTAAGCAATATTAAACTGGGCATTCACAAGTCACAATTATGGTCATTTCAGTTGACTGAGACATTTTCTGTGGAAGGGATTTTTGCAATTCTCAAAAAGCACATTGAAATTCCAGAGAGGTAGCACTTTTATCTGATTAATGAGAATTAAATCCTAAATGTTCTGGAGAGACATTTCGATGCTTGGAGGGAGATACCCCCTAAATTTGTCAATAGTATAAATCATTTGTCAATAATATAAATCAATCAATCAATGATATTAATCAATGACAATAGACAATCAGTATAAAAATAGTTTCCAATGTTTTTCGTACTATTTTGAATTCTTACAAAAATTATGAATTTTCCCATAATTCTGTAACTGCATCAATTAATAAAAGCAAAATTACAATGCTAAATAAATACATAAAAAATCTGCCCTTCCGAATTCATTTATGTATATAAAAAGGTCATTTAATATTAAAAAATTAAATGACAAAAGTTACCATTATTATGCAAAATCCCAGGTGAACGTCAAAACCTTTCAATATCCCCCTGCTCTTTCTAGAAAGAAAATTGATTAGTTGAAATACTCTTCAGATTTATCTTGAGATCTCTCTACATCGAATGGCCAACCTTGACAAAGAATCTATGTGATTAAAAATGTATATGTATCAAAGTTTTCTGTTGCAAGAAATTCTGCTCATTTGAACTGGTCAACAAACATTTAAGCGCCAGTTTCTTATTTCTTGACGAAAACTGTTTTAGAGCTGAAAAGACATCATCAGCATGTTTTAGAACAGAAGATACTAAATCATATTCAGATTTCTTAAGCTAATTTAAAAGGGCCAATAAAAGCTTACAATTAACCACTTTAAGAATGGAGTCGCTTTTATTAATTCCAGGTAACACATTACGTTATAATATTGCAGTAGAATCCCTCAATTCCGCACAGATTGAGCCAAGAGGTTTTGCGAATTCTACAATTTTGCTAATTTCTGATCATTGGACTTTGTTTACATTTTTTAAACAGTCATTTGAATTTAATTAATGATGCAATTGAAACTATAATGAATACCTACAATGGTATAATAAATTATTATAATAAGCAATAAATTAAAATAATACAAATTTAGATAATTTTTAATATGATTAAAAAGCAAAGGTCAAGATGATTATCAACAATAAGATTAAATAGTCATTATAAAGATTAAATGTTTTCCTAAATTATTCAGTGAGACTTGCGACATAACAGTACATTACTAATTCAAATCAAAATCATAAAATAAGGAAGTTTTATTTGAGCTTTAGCCAGATTTGATAACAAAAAAAAAAAAAAAAAAAAAAAAAAAAAACTTGATTAATACATAAATATATTTGGTAAGAAGGTTGTGAATATCTTGATTTTTTCAGAAATAAAAATTTTCTTCCTTCATAAAAAAAACGTGAATTCAGTAAAAAAAAAAAAAAATACAAATTAAAATATATATGAAATTGATATAAAGAGAAAAAAAAAAGAGTCAAATTTTGTCGCTATATCTGAACTGAAATCTTCATTGTTCTGTAAATTATGTGCGGATTTTAGAGAATTGCAGATTTTAGTTTACACATTTGAAGGAGTCAACTGTATTTGATATAAAATTAAGAATAAACAAAAATAATATCTCAAAACTAAATCATTGGGACATTATTGCATTTGTATAAACCGGTCTTTTTCCTTAACTCTCAGTAACAGTTGGTCCCATCAAAAACCCATCTCCATCTTAGCAGCTATACTTGTACTTTAATTCTTAGGGACCGTCAAATGTTTCCATTTACGGGATGATTCTCCGAAAACCTGCCAAGAAGGATACACGATTGCGAAATGTTCCATTTTAGATAAGTTTCAAGTTTTACGAACTACCGTAAAATCCCGTTAATCCGCCCTTCCCGATCAAACGCCCCCTCTCCACTTTATAAAAAAATCCCGAGATAGCGCCCTCCCTCCCAATTCTCAAAGGCGATTGAGAATGGGATCAATAATTATGAAATGAATGAATCATGAATCTTTGATGAAATGTGCGTTTTTTCGAGATTTTTTAATTGATTTCATGCTTGTTTTGGCTTTTTTTTTTTACAAATTTCTCTTTTTTCCTGCGTTTTTTCGACAGAATTTACGTTTTTTTTAAATAACCCAAATTTTTCAAGTATAAAAATTCCTGATTCATTCATTTCTTCATGATTCATTCCTGTAAATTTTGGTGACCGATCGCGGAAAAATCCCGTGTAAGCGCCCTCCTCTAACTATTGTATGATTTTTCGTCACGTTTGTGGGGGCGGATTAACAGTATTTTACGGTATAGATAAATTATGTTTTTTCATGTAATCTTTTTTTCTTTACCTTTTAATATAGGTCACCTTCACAGAATTCATTGCAATATTGCTTATATTCTTCACAAGAGTACTAAAGAAAGAATATGTTATAATAAGTTTTGAGGGTACAGTCAAAACGAAACAGGTTTATATTGAAAATTTGCCTAAAACAGAAAAGTTCATAGCCCTGGCAAAAGGCAAACTTTAAATTAACACATTCAAGAAAAACACATGTCTGAAACGAAATTTTTTATGCTTTCTTTGTCATTCCGGTTTAGTAGTTTTGACTGTTGTTGATTGCATGATTCAGAAACCCAAATACTTTGTTTGAGGAGGGGGGAATCCATGGCATCCGCTTGTCTATGCCACTGATTACATTATTTAATTACAGTGTGAGTTATATTAAATGATACGGAATGTTTCAGCAATAAGCATTCATATTAGATAAAAAAAAATTCTAAAATCCGATTAATTCCTTACTAAACACATTTACATATTAAAATTCCATAGGCACAATAAAATTTTATTTTCTCTCTATTCTTTGTTAAATGTATCCTCGTTTCTTTAGATGATATTAAATTATAAAATTTTCTACTTAAATTTGCTTTTTATTTTATTTATAATACGTTATTTATTTTTTAATTGTTGCTATTTATTTTATTTATTTACAATTTAATCTTTATACTGTTAGGAGAGGCATCTGTCACACCTTTGATTCAACTAATTTCAGATAATTGGGATTCTACTGCAGTTTTTAATACTATTGTAGCAATTTTATTACTATTTATTTTTTAAGTTTTCGTGATAAGTTTATGTATTTTTGTTTGTTTTTTAATAAAACGTGAAAACTGATATTAATTTATTTTATTTTATTGCAGATGCCATTAATATAACACATCGCATCAAACAAAATATCTTCAATGTGTGAAAAAAAATACAGCAATTTTTTTTTATCAAAGCTTTTTGAAAGAAACAGTTCCTAACTCACAGCCAGAAAAGCTTTTTATTTGTGAGTTATGCAAGAATTTATCCCAAAACAGTCTTTTTTGTGTGAGGTATGCAATAAGAAATTCTCTCGAAAGGGAGATTTAAGCAGGCATCTGTTAATCCATACTGGTGAGAAACCTATTGTATGTGAGGTATGTAACAAGAAATTCTCACAAAAGGGCAGTTTAAGCAACCATCTGTTAACCCATACTGGTGAAAAACCTTTTGAATGTGAAGTGTGCAACAAGAAATTCTCTCTAAAAGGCCCTTTAAGCAGACATTTGTTAACTCATACTGGTGAAAAACCTTTTGAATGTGAGGTATGCAACAAGAATTTCTCACAAAAGGGAGATTTAAGCAGGCATCTGTTAACTCATAATGATGAGAAACTGTTTGTGTGTGATATATGCAACAAGAAATTCTCTCTAAAAGTCATTTTAAGCAGACATTTGCTAACTCATACTGGTGAGAAACCTTTTGAATGTGAGGAATGCAACAAGAAATTCTCTCGAAAGCACCAGTTAAGCAGCCATCTGTTCACTCATACTGGTGAGAAACTGTTTGTTTGTGATATATGCAACAAAAAATTCTCTCAAAAAGGCCCTTTAAGCAGACATTTGTTAACTCATACTGGTGAAAAACCTTTTGTATGTGAGATATGCAACAAGAAATTTTCTCAAAAGAGTAGTTTAAACAGACATCTGTTAATTCATACTGATAATAAATCTTTTGAATGTGAGATATGCAATACGAAATTTTCGCAAAAAAGCAGTTTAAGCAGACATCTGTTAATGCATACTGGTGCAAAATCTTTCGTATGCGAGATATGAAACAAAAAATTCTCTCATAAGCAATACTTAAGTACACACCTATTAATTCACACTGGTGAGAAACCTTTTGAGTGTGACATATGCAACAATAAATTTTTACTTTCGTACTTTAAGAAAACATCTTTTAATTCATTCTAAAAAGAAATCTTTTGTATGGGAGATGCGTATCAAGATATTCTTTCAAAAGATTTGTTTAACGAAGCATCTGTTAGTTTATACTGGCGACAATTTTTTTACGTGCGATAAACAAAAGTAAACTCCAGAAAAACTATCCAAGTATATTACATTTTGCTCCTAAATTTTTTTAATTGCAGATAACTAATCGTAGCGTACTCCCGAAATAAAGAAATAATTCTTTCCATTTATTAAAATGCACAAAAAAAGAACAGTGATACACAAAATATTGCCTATTTAACAGTAAATCAGCACCTCAGGAACTGTACCATAAGCAAACCCAATTTTATTTTTATCTTTCTTTATATTGTCTGAAAAATATTACTTATCTTTGGTTTTTTTACACTTATAGGCTTTTGGGATTTTATAATGATTGATGGTATTTAAGTGAAAAAACCTTTGTTATACCTGATTTCTCACAATAAAGTTTTTTGATAGTAAAATTGATTTTCTTATCAATATATAAACAGAAACTATTAGTTTCGAAAAGGATATGGCTCCCTGACTTACCCATATTTATAAAAAAGTATATGTGTTAGATACACGGGTTGTTATTTTAAAAGGTAGGCACAGTGTGATGGCATTTAAAATGTAAGCAAGGTTTGTAACAGTGTTTTAAAGTTATGCTTTTCACATCAGTTTCACCTTAAATGAAAGTAACCTAATTTCATTGGCATGTCATTACTGATAGCTTAAGTAATCTTTTAAGTTCTTTAATTTCAAGATTGCCTTTTCTGATTGTTATTTCATAAAAAAACAGTCTGGTGTAAGTTTTAAATGTCAATAAATATTGTGATTCTGACAAGAACCCCATATAAAGATAATATGTGCGATATTAGGAAAACTTTCTTCCAAACGTCTTAAATGCGACTTTTGTGATTTTACACTTTTTATTTTTTTATTATTTGAATTATTGAATTTATTGTATTCCCAAGAGCCAAACAATATGGGGCTAATATTGGCTACATCTTGGAAGCAATATTGGCACTTTCGCGCAATCTTAGCATTAAATATTGCTCCAATATTGGGGTGTTTACATTTTGCTCTTATTTAGCCAATCTTTGCAGTCAATATTATGCCAATATTGGGGTTTCATAGGAAATATATCCAATAAAACGCCAATATAATATTGGATAAATATTGGGATTTCATTGTAAATATTTTCGATATAACACCAACATTTGTACAATATTGGCATTTTATTGGCAATATTTCTAATAGAACTCCAATATTGGTATAATATTGGTTGCAAATATTGTCTAAATAATTGCAAAATGTTAAATTCCCAATATTGGAGCAATAATGACGTTTTATTGGCAATATTTACAATCAATGAAATATTGGCGCAACGTTGGACCAATATTGGTTTGTTACTAGGGATGCGGTATGAAAAATCAATAACTCTTCTACAAAAATCCCGGAAAGATTATATGTTGAACCGAAAAATATTAAAAGTATATAGAATTTTAAAAAAAGGGGTGCGATATTACGAAAATTAAAACCTATAGATAAACTCTTAAAAAGTTGTTCATATTCAAATATCAGTTTTTTGTCAAGAACTAGACTTCCTTTTTTATGAAACGAGCAATCCGAACCCGATCTTGAAGTCTTTGTATATGTATCACAGTGTTGCAGGTCTGCAACCTATCCAAAAGACAATAGTACTTACACAGTAAGTTTTAAAACACAATTTAATTTCTTGTTCCTATTTTCCAACACACCAGTTAATGCAAATGGATCATTGGAAATCTCAACAGATGACGATTTTGAGTTTATTTCTGATACCAAAGTTTTGATTATCATTTGGGAAACTTCGCGTCGTTATTGCAAAAATTTACTTAGTATATTTTGAGAAATTTGAAAAGCTGGAGAAATCCAAAAGCAGATTTAATTTAAAAACAGTTTTGTGTACTTAAAATTTTTTATTAGAAAATAGACAATATTAATGAGAAAGTATGTCTATTTTTTATATCTAATTCTACTATTTCTTTTCTATTTTATAGTAGATGTAAAAAAACGTACATTTTAGTCAATAATTATTTTAGTTTTACGTTTTAATTTTTTTAATTATTTTTACATGCTTAAAATGATGCATTCTAACATCTGAGTCAATGTGTTTCAAATCGGAGTTGTGAAGCCACAAATGGTTGTGTCAAACCTGAACCAAAAACAGATCCAAAAAAAAAAAAAGACCCAACTAGAATTTACTAGCCCAAAAATTTAAGTGGATTGCTATTTCGGGTAAAACTGAGTCATCCGACCAGATTCAAAACGACACTGTACACTGTCCGGAGATAATCGAGAAGGGCTAGGTGATTGTTAACTGTTACCGTTTGTCCTACATTTTGCAAACTTGCAATTTGCGTTATACAAAAATATAATGAAGAATTATACAATTTCAGATACTTATATGCAAAGCTGTACATGCACCATACAAATTGTTCAGAATGAAAACGTTTACTGAAAGTCCGCTGAAAAAGAAACATAAAAGCATACATCTACGATTTCTTAGATTTTTAATGCACACAAAAAAGGAAATCGATACTACCTCAGCCGAAAATTTAAATTTTACTATCAATAAAATATCAATATTGAATCTATCCCTGTTTATAAAATTCTTCAATATTATTTAATACTGATGTTTAAAATGTCAGTATTCATTTTCAAAATTAAAATATCTTAACTACAGCATGAATGTATTAATCTTACCTTATTATGTATCGAGGAAAATCAAGCGAATTCTATATCTTAAGTAAATAAATTTTCATATCTTCGGAATAAATTCAAGCACAGATGTATAAAAAACATCTATTAACTTTCACATTACAAACAATAACATTATTGTGCACATATCATATCTTTTCATCAATATAATATCTTAATACAATACATACTGCATTTTTCAGTTCAAAGAAATGTTCCATTCAAAAAAGTTCTAGCAATTTCATAATGTAAACAACAACAAAAAATCTTTTGCGCGAGGCGCAAAGTAAAAGCTATTAAACCATGGAAGCAGCGATAGTACGCAACACACTCCCACCTTTGAGTTTCGAATTCAATGAAACTCAAACTTTACTTTGGGTTTATATAAACGACCATATTTAGATCGTTTTTCAGGAACAGTCACTACAGGAGAGTCACCAACACAGTCTTTAACATAATGCTGGTTCATTGGCTTATTCGTAGAAGGATCTAAATAACAGTCTTTTCCATTCAGCTTTACCGTCGGTTTAGAAGGAACAGAATTTAAAGGACTTTCTTTATTATGTGGTTGAACAGTCTGTTCGGAAGATGTTGAGTTTTGAGCTATAGAGTGCAGTTCGGTACCTTTCTCTTGAGTTATTTCTAGAGAAATCAGTTTCAGAACAGGACGTAGAAATTCGCCACCTTTCATTTTAACCTTCACTAATCGCACATTTCCATCTTTGGAAGGATACAGTTCAGTAACTTTGGCAAGCGGCCATTCAAGTTTTCTAACATTTTCACTGGACACTAGAACAACATCACCAATTTGGATAGGTTTCGGATTTTTGTCAAATTTCGAGGATTGTCTCAAAAATCCCAAATATTCAGTATGGAATCTTTTTCGCAAATCTTGTTTTAGTCGTCTATAAGCATGTCTTTTATTTATAGACGATGAATCTAAATATGTCAAGATCAGGAATACCTGATTCTCTGATATCTTGTAAAAACATAGAAGGAGTAAGTGGTGTTAAATCATCAATTTCCTCTGAAACATAGGTCAAAGGCCGCTGATTAACAATACTTTCAGTATCGCAAATAACAGTTTGCATTTCTTCTAAATTTAAAGAGCTTCGTCCTAAGACTTTTCGAAGGATCCCTTTTATTATGCCAATCAAACGCTCTCACCACGGCGCAGATGGAGGGTTAAATTTCTAAATTATCTTCTGAGCTGCGCTGTACTGAGAAATGACATCCCAATCGATTTGTTTCAGCAAATTTTCAGCACCCGTAAAAATTTTTCCGTTGTGAGAATATACTATCGCAGGTCTACCTCTTCGTGCTATAAATATTCTAAAAGCTTTCAAAAAGTTGTCAGTAGATAAGGATGTGGCTATCTCTAAATGTATTGCTCTGTAGACAGCGCATGTGAAAATAACAATCCAAGCTTTTTGAGCGCCTCGAAGAAGTAAAGGACCGGCGTAGTCAGTTCCTACAACTTCGAATACTGCAGCTTCTTTTATACGATCTTCCGGAAGAGGGGCTTCTATACTTGGTTTAGGTTTTGAATTGAATCTTTTACAAAGTACACAGCTTCTGATTACCTTTCTAACAGTCTTCCTGCATTTCAAAATCCAAAAATCTTCTCTTAAGTTACTCATTAATATCTGGGTGCCTGTATGATTTAATCTAAGATGTCTTGTCCGAATAAGTATTTCGACAACTGGATGACTGCAGGGTAACAGTATTGGAAATCGGAAATTTCTTTTATCTTCTCTCACCAGAATACAACTTTTAACTTTAAGTAGTCCATTTGATTCTTTATAACATTGAAGTGATTTTAAGCGTTTATCTTCAGTTCCTGAAAATAATTCATTTTGTACTATTTTTAACAAAGATATTTCAGTTCTGTTTATTTCTTCTAGCGTTAAGAGTCCAGAAATCCGGTTGGCAAGTTTCACTTTACAGTTAGTAAAAAATCTATAAATCCAATTAATAATTCGGATAAATTTGCCGTACGATGAAAATCTGTTATAAATTTTTTCTGTTGATTCTTCATGATTTGTAGTGCTAATAACAGTTTTTCTCTTTTCTGAATATACTACGTTGAAATCAGGAACAACATTGGATTTTGGCCATTCATTTTCTGGTCTTCGTAACCATTCTGGGCCCTCCCACCATTTAGATTTCGCTAAAGTTTCTGCATTACAACCACGAGAAGGGAGGTCTGCAGCATTTAATGATCCTGGGATGTGATACCAATCTTCAGGTTCTGTCAAAGATCGGATTTCTTTAACTCTATTGAAAACAAAGGGAGCTAAATTTTCAGTTCCTTTGATCCAATATAGAGCATTTGCTGAGTCAGACCAGAAAAATTTCGGGATATGTTTCAACTGGAGATCCTTTATAACATTCTGTGCTAGTCTAGCTCCGATATTACAGGAAAGCAGCTCCAATCGAGGAATAGAAATAGTTTTCATTGGAGCAACTCTGCTCCTAGCTTGTACAAACTGACAAGATATTGTGTTTTCAGTCGCACATCTTAAAAATATACATGTAGAATATGCATCCTTGCTTGCATCGCAGAATATGTGCAGTGAAAGATTCTTTGGAGCTTCATAATTGGAAATAATACATCGAGGTATTTCTATTTCCTTTAATTTAGAGACATCCTTTCGCCATTTTTCAAATTTCTTGGCACTAGATTCAGGCAATTCAGCATCCCACGAAACTTTTAATTTCCAACATTCTTGAAGAAGAATCTGTGGACCCAAGGTGACAGGGCATGTGAAGCCAATGGGATCAAAAATTCTATGAACAGCACTGAGAATTGTTCTTTTCGTTACAACAGTGGAATCTTCAAAACATTTTCGCAAATCTATTTTCAAAGTATCAGCTTTTAAAGTCCACATTAGTCCCAAAACTGGAATAATATTTTCTTCTGGGAAGTTTTCTGCTTCTGTTTCATGGATATCATATTCCCATCCTCGAAGATCAAACTTAGCATTCTGGAGAACAAGTTTGGATTCTTCAATAAATTTTTCAAGCTGCTCATGATTATCAACACTAGTGACGCAGTTATCTACGTAAAAAGACTTCATCAATTTCTCTGCTGTTTCTTTAAATCTAGAAGGTGCGTTCTTCAGATGATATCGGATTGTTGCGCCAAGCAAATAAGGTGAACATGAAAGACCGAAAACAACCCTTTTATGCTGGAAAATTTTCAACTTTTCGGGGTCGCCTTCTTTCCACCATAAAAACTTCAGGAATGGTCTATCTCGCTCATTTAAACCTATTTGCAGAAATGCTCTTCGAATATCCGCAATTACGCCTATTTTCTTCTGACGAAATTTATTCAATATAGTCGGAATGAGTTCTACTATATTGGGACCTTTTTCTAAACAGTCATTTATTGAAGGTGAATCCTTTTGTCTTGCTGAACCATCAAAGACTGGTCTAACTCTTGTGGTCGAATTTTCTTTAATCACAGCTCTATGTGGCAAGCAGTGTTCACTTTCATCATTACAAGTATTCTTAACTTCTTCAATAACACCCTCTTCTATCCATTCTTTTAATATATCTTCATACTCTTCTAAAGTTCCTGTTTTCTTTAGTGATTCAACACAACTTCTTAATCGTCGTTCAGCAATTTTTCGACCAGTTGGTAACAGAGGATGGTCTTCAATCCATGGGAGGGATACTTCATACCTTCCTTCTGCATCTATTTTTATATTTCTATTGAAACGCTCTTCAATTACTTTTTTGATTTCTTGTCTGTTTCCGCTTTCACTAGGATCGAGAATTCCAAGCGTGTCTAGCCGCCATAAATCTGAAAATTTTGCATCATTTACATGAAGTGACATGACGCTGTTTGTGCTATCTGATATGTTAAAAATGTTGGTTTTTCCCCATCAAAGTCCAACCAAGACGTGTTTCCGTTACTACTAAGCCAGAAATCAATTGTTTTATTTTTCCGGTGTACAATTTGCCTGCTATATCAGTTCCTATAAGCCCATGAATTTCGTTAGGTGAAAATTGATACAGTAATTCAACCTGGTTATTCAAATCAGATAGAAAAATTTTATGCTTCTTTATTTCATAAAACAGCAACGGGGAAATTTTGGAATGTCCGAACAAATTTTTTCTTGATCTAACACTTCGAAACAGCAGCGATAATTATCAAAGTCACTCAGACTAATCAAATATTTCTTATGTGCTGATACGGTTTCTGTTCCTCCGAATAAACTATGCGTTAAATTTTCTTCCCCTATGCATTCATATCCCATTTCGCTCAGTGCAAAAGATGACAAATAGGATTTACTGCTACCTGAATCAATTAATATTCTTATATATTTCATCTTATTATTACATCTAAGACGGACAATAAGCGTTTGCAAAAGTACATAGCGAGTACTTGTTTTATTGGATAAAGCAGGGTCGTTTTTAATTTCGATATCTGACTTTTCCGTAATCGGGTTTAGATTATCATTTTTCGTTGGACACATTATTTTAAAATGTAATTTACCGCAATCACAGGGTGGTATTTTCGTTCTACAAAAACGTGATATGTGTTTTCTTGTTTCTAAACATTTAAAGCAAGCTCCCTTTTTCATCAATATTTGTTTTCCATCTTCATGAGATAAACTATTAGCATATCTACATTCGGTACTTAAATGTGACTTTTTACAAACAATACACGTTTCCCTTTTCATTTTCGATGAATTATGTAATTCCGTAGCCGTTGGAAGATCCCTTTCTCGCCTACTTGGCGCAGTATGAATATTTTGGTTTACATTTTCTAGATTAAACCCACTTCTAGCCAAACAGACTTTTTCTTCGCTTTCGATTTCGTGCTGCAAAAATTTCATCAAAGAATCTAACTTATTTTTACTTTCATCTTTTGAATTCAAGGTAATGGAATTTAAATTTCTTTCTCAAATTCTCAATATTTCAACAGGCAAACACGACTCAATGAATGGATAAAGAACTGCAGAATAATGTTTGCTTGAAACACCTAACATTTTTACTGACCTTAAATACGTTTCAATTTTGTCGTATAATTTAAAAAGAGGAATTCGTGGACCTTTTCCTGTTGTGTTATTCATCATTAAAGCAAGTAGTTCTCGTATGTACACTTCAATTAACATATCAGTGCGACCAAAACGAGCCTTTAAACATTCAATAACATTTTCATTACTATCACCAGTAGTGGGGTACATCTCGACAATTTCTCTTGCCCTAGAACCCTTTAATGTCGCTTGCAACAAGTACTGATATTTATCTTCTTTCGCGATATCAGAATCGTTATGTATCTTTTCAAATTGAGCCCAAAAGACCAACCACTCCTTAATATCTCCCCCAAATAATTTAAATTCTATCTTAGGAAGTTTAAACTTCCGTTTCATAATATTTTCAGTTTCACAAACTTTCAAAAATTTTTGAACTTTCGTTTTTAACTTAATAAATTTTTCTTCATACACGCTAAAACTTTCATATTCTGTATCATAATTATCTTGCGTACATGATTTATCGTTTAAAAGAAGATCTAACATTTCTTTTTCTTTCGGTTCTAGATTTACCCGTTTTTCTTCTAAGTGAGCACATAAAATCTCAATTTCTTCAATATTTTTATTTGTAAACAAATGGCGAAGAAAAGGTAAATTTCGTTAGATCGCGAGTACATGACAAAATTGAATATAATAAAATTCATCAAAGATCGCTAAAAAACGGAATTTCGTCAAAAAATTGCGAGAAAACGACAAAATTCGTCAAACGTTAAAAAACAGGAAATCGACAAAAGATCGCGAAAAAACGCATTTTGACCACCTGTCACGAAAAAATGCTATATTCGTCTAACGTTCGCTAAAAAATGGCAAATTTCGTCAAAAGATCGCGGGAATATGATACATTTCGTCAAAAGATTGCGAAAACATGACAAATTTCATGAAAAGATCGCGAAAAAACGTCACATCTTATCAAAAGGCAGCGAGAAAACGATAAATTTCGTCGAAAAATCGTGAAAAAATGAATTCCGTCAATAGATCACAGAAAAGCATGATATTTCATCAAAAGATGGCGAGAAAACGACAAAATTGTCAAGAGATCATGGAAAAGCATCAAATTTAACAATGATTTCGAAGTGAATTAATACGACACGAAAGCCGCGGAAAAAAGATAATTTCGTTAAAGCATCACAATAAAACGTGAATTTTGTCAAAGGTTTGCTGGAAAAATAAGCAAATTTCGTCAAACGGCAGGTGAAAAATTGAATTTCGTGAAGTGGTCATTATAAAAATTTGAATTTCATTAAGGTGTCGTAGATAAAACATATCAATTTCTATAGAAAACAATACACATAGAAAAAACAACGTTTATTATTACTGGTGTAGCATTTTGAACTGAAATACTAATTGTTTTACAGAAATCTAGTTTACCCGAACCCAACTTATCAATCTGAAATGAAATCAGAGTTAAGACAAACTGCTACAAAAATTATAAGTGCCGAGTAGGGATCCCCCCCCGTTTTAGAAAATTTGCTGTGAATTCCATTTTTTCTCTTTATTTTTAAAATTCAGAATAATGCAGCGCGGAGGAGGGACAGCGTTTGAACCTGAGGCTGCCCCATGCAGAAATGAGATGAAAGGTGTTTCTTTTGATTAAAAAAATCACTGTAGATTAAAATTTATATAAAAAAAATTCTCCATTACTAAAATTAAAGTCTCTTTCGCCTTCATTGGGTATACTGTGGCGTCTAAGTCAAAAGTGGCTAATCTCTAATAAAACAGAAAACTAAACTACAAATTTATCTTAAACAGAAAAAAAAACTCGTCAACTTTTTTTCATTTCATATTCGACAATATAAAAAGTGGACCTGTAAATCCATCAGCCTTTTTCTCCTTATCGGGGTGTTTCTGTGAGCTAATATGTCTCTAACCAGGATGTCTAGTTCGTTATGCTGCTGAAAACAAAGTTCAAATTTATCTCAATCACAATGAAAAAAAATCACTAATATTCAATTTCATTTTGAACGATTTTGTTAGACTCCATTATCCCCTTTTACTTATTTGGATAGAATATGGAACTAAAAAGAAGAGAGCGGTTAGCCTGTTCAATGATAAGGGGGGAAATACGAATTTATCTGAAAAGAAAAAAAAGTACCTTTTTTTTCTTTTGACTATTTTGAAGGAGGGAGCTGTAATCCTTTTGGCACAAATGTCGTATACGCACCACATTCGCACGTGTTTTTCCCCCGCCAATTTGGGATTGTACATCTGTGCCAAGGAGAAGATCCTGTCAATAAATTTACAACAATTGTAAGGGAAATAAAATTGGAAAAATTATAGATTTCAGAGAAATTTGCTGATTAAATGATACAACTGCATGAATTCAATATGGCTCTAAGTATTAATGCTTACGATTTATTGTGAAAATTATACTTACTGTTTTGTTACTTCCTAAGTTTATTATTTATAACTGTTTATTTATCGATTCTTCTTTTATTAAATTCATCTTCATTTACTGTAATTTTTTATTTTTATTCTTTAAATTATTTTTATTACATACAATATCATTTATATCATATTATCATTTAATTATTTTTATTTCCCATTTTAAAATACTAGAATTTCTTTCATTTTTTCACGTTATTCTACTTTTATTTTGCAATAGAAAATGAAGTACTGTTATTGTATGCAATTTATAACTTAGATTCAAAAACAAAATTTTCGCCAAATTAGTGGGGGGTAAAACACGTGCGAATGTGGTGCGTATATGACATCTGTGCCATCCTTTTTTATCTCTTTGGGTCTGATGTGGTGTCACTCTGCACTAATAAAGATCTAAAAAGTCTAGTCTGTAGAATGATAAGAGAAAACAGTAATTTATCTCAAACAAAAATCACTTAGACCTTGAGACGCCTGCACATATAATTACCTC
Source organism: Maratus speculifer (assembly GCA_964019185.1). Taxonomy (NCBI): domain Eukaryota; kingdom Metazoa; phylum Arthropoda; class Arachnida; order Araneae; family Salticidae; genus Maratus; species Maratus speculifer. The sequence continues at coordinate 360,966,953 of OZ025296.1, forward strand.
ATCCATTTCTCGGCTGAAATTCCAATATTCGTTAAAACTCGATTCGTGTATTAAAACACAATCGGTCTGCCATGTTATATCTTGGGGTAATGCACCGAAAACCCGATTTTAACGGTTCATTTATAGGTTTACCTTTCCTGGTCCCATTCCTCTGAGTTTTCATACTTTTTGGTGCAGTAAAGCACAACCTACCTGTGAGCTACTGAAATCAGATTTTTGGGTGTTTTCCACCAAGATAGAACTTGTCAGACCGATTGCTTTTTATTATGCACATCGAGTTGTGGCTAAATCTGAAATTCCAGCCGTGTACTTGGCGAGAGGATTATGGATGCTCTGTCTATTTTTTTTCTATTTTTTTTTACTATTTGGAGAATTGACTATACCCCATTAGGTCCTTTCAATCTTAATGAATGGGACTATTCAACTATTTCAAGATGAGGAGGTCGTGCAGTCATCCCTCACTTACCGCATTTACTCGTGCATAACGCGCACTTTTTTTTCAAAAAATTAGGTCAGAACTCCTAGGTGCGCGTTATACACGGAATATTTTTTTGCTGTTGAATGTAATCTCACGATATACATATGAATCAAAAGATGTATTCAAAGAAGACATTAAAACTCGGAAAATCTTATTTAATTGAGGTATTGCTGTATCTTTATTTCCCTCCTTGCACTTTTTTTATACAACAGAGCTAGTAATATTATTTAAGCGCTAATTAGCAATTCTCAGTGCCGTCACTCACTCCTCAAACCCCTCCCCCCGTCATTCACTCCCTACCCGAAATCTTAAAATGTAATTTTCGCCTTGTTTTCTGGCTTGGTGTAATGTTGGTTTCGACTTTCTTTACGGAAATTCATGCTGTCATTCATTCACTTGCATATCAAATTTATGATGCGCGTTATATACGAGATTTTAAAAAATACCATTTCTTTCTTGTCAAGTAGAGGGTGCACGTTATATACGAATGCGCGGTATTCACGAGTAAATACGGTATACGCCTCTCAGTTACACGCGAGTTTCCTAATGTCTCGCCAAAAAGGAACAGGAAAATATAGCTACAGATCTCTCACTTATGGGCGCAACTTTGAATTGCCTCTCTCAGTTATACGCGAATGTAAAACGCAAATCACAAAATGTGAATTATGTGGGGAATTTTTAAAAAATCTGTAATAAATTTTCAACAGGTGTAAAAGTCAAAAGACCGTTCCTCAGAGCTCCTGAAAGGGTGGACAGGTTGACTTTTCGACCTCTCCCCTCAATTTTGACGGTTTACATTTTCCTCTTTTGTCTTTTATTTTTATCAAGCTACGCGTGTGTTTCTCTCTGTCTTTGCTTTTACGGTAGTATCAAGTTTTTTTTTTTCGCTTGCAATAAAAATTAGTAAAAAAGGCTAACAATGTCATTCAAAATGGAGATTATAAGAGCAGCAGAAAATGATACTAAACTGTCTAAAATAAGTTTAGCTCGAAAAATTGATCTGTCGGAATCGACGTTTAGGGGGATTTTAAAGAACAAGGAATCGATAATAAAAAAAAAATGAGCCGTGAATATTCTACACAAGCGAAGAAACGATTAAGAATTCAAAGAGGAAAATTTGAATTTAGAAACCACTTTAATTCAAGGGTTTCAGAGAAATTTACAGCTTTTTATTTACCAATTAGTGGGGAGTTATTTAAATAAAAGGCACTCCCTTTGTCATCAAAACTGGGAATCGAAAATTTTTCGGCGTCTTGAGAATGGTTAGAAAAATTTAAGAAGGGACACAGTTTAACAGATCATTCTCTCAGTAGTGAAAGCGCTGCTGTTTCAGTTTCAACTGTTAATGAATGGATCGCAGATCTTCCAAAATTTATTCAGAACTTTGAGTTTAACAGCATTTTTAACCCGGTAAACAATTCAGCGTATAATATATAGAGTATGTACACATTAATATAAAGAAATCGAATAAAAATATTGAAGGTAATACATATATATGAGATTACATACCTTTACATAATGTTCTCTCTTATTTTTTCTCTTTTAGCAAAAGTTTTATATTTTCACACCCCTTTCATTCAGTACAAGTACGCCGCCATTTTGAAATCTCCGTCTCCTACTTCCTCCTTCTCTCTCTCACCGCTTGTTTTTTGTTAACTACGCATACTCGGTTGAGAAATTCGGATTTGAACCTGCCATAGACGAAGGTTGGGTTACTTGAACCGGTGCTAGTTTTGCGGCTCGAACCGGTTAATTGAGGTTGATGAAGAATACTGATTGAGCTTTCGACTGGGTTTTCGCACGTAACTCGGGGTCCATGTCGTTCGTGAATACGAACGTTAGTTTAATTTACAATGATTTTAACCCGGGAGAACGCGCGCTTACCTAGGGTATGGATGGTTTTAACTTTGTCACGAATAAAATCATAACTGTCACTTTATTTAGATGGAGACAATTCTTACAAATTTTGTGATAAAATAAGTTGAAGATTATTTTTAAAAACTTAGTGGTTACAATTGTAAAAACCATACGCACTCCGGGTCTTTTAGGACCTGCGGGCGTCCTTCCAGGTTAACTGTGATTGAAACAGGTTTATTTCACTAAATAAAACGCTGGATTTTATCGGAGAAACGTGATGTCATGGTGGCAAACTCAGCAGAGAAAGCGTGATTGTGCTTTCATGTTGCGATTGTGGGCGGAACAGAAAAGTTACAGCCCATAGTGACGGGTAAATCCAAGAAAAAAAGATGTCTCAAAAACTTAAAGTAAAAGCCATGTTCTTATAAAAGTAGTACCAAAGCCTGGATGGCATCGAAAAGTTTTGCAGACTTTTTGAAAGAAAAGAAAAACAGAAAGAGATGTTCTGTTATTTATGGACAAGTGTACCCGCCCATTCTCCAGGTCTCATCATTGACGTCAAACAAAGTCACGATAGATTCTAGCTAATCAGCTTTTTGATTTATCCCACAAGCGTCTTCCAAAAGCCAATCAAATACCACAATGCTTGTGGGAAACATTTCGAACTCTGCCCGGTGCTAGTGGTCAATTCAAAAATATTTCGATTCTGGAGGCTATGCATGCATTGGCTTCCTCTAAGAAAAGGGAATGTTTACAAACAAATGCTTCCTTCAACCAATCTATCAATTACATTTTTGCTTTAGCGATCATTACAGGAATTATCATGGCGACGCGACGTTGACCAATCATACACCAGAGCTTTCAATCATAGACAAATCAGACCAATCGTAGACCAATCAGATCGCCTTGACTTCTTGTATACAGAAGGAGTCTTAAAGACGGGCAGGAACTTAGTGTGGATCCACAGTAATTTTGCCCACAGTGACATCAGCTGCTGTTTCCTTCTTGGAACAACGTAACAACCACAGCAATTTCTAACTTCCTTAGAAAAGCGGTTTTCTGTCATTCAGATGACGCTGAAATTTTTCCATTATAAGAAAACGAAAGCAACAGGCCACGATTCTCTATCGTATCAAGATTTCGTGAATGATAAAAAGTTTATTAAATCCAATAGATTTTTTAAGTCAGCAGATTTTAAAAGATTCACCTTTTATATAAACATTTTAATAAAAATTTTATTTTACTTAAGAAAGGTGTTATAATAAGGTGTATAAAGGTAAGGTATATAAAGGTGCCATTTGTATTGACCGTGAAATATTTTGAAATTTTATTTTTATTTTTATTATGATTATGGATCTTATTTGGCGGATCCGAAACATGTCAATGTGATTTATTTTTATTATAACACCTTTCTTAAGTAAAATAAAACTTTTATTAAAATTTCATGAATGGTTAATAAAAATTTTACATCAACAGCAGTAAGAGATATTGAAACTGTTTTTCAAGGCACGATAGCTGAAAAAGAAGGTGAAGACGATGATGATAATGATGAAACTGATCCTGTCACTGTCCCATCTTATGCTGCTGCTTTTAGGAACCCTGGACATTTCGAAATGTCACCTTCAAAATTATTATGTTGCACCAAATACAATGACACGCTTGAATGCATTAAAAAAATCGGTAATATTTGGTTATCCCGTCGACTAAAAAACTATCGCCAAAATATACGATTAAATGCCAATGATGGCTGACCGAAAATGTCACATTTATTTGACAAAACAAGTTACGCATGTTTGTTATGCCATCAAATGCTTTTTTTTCGATGTCTTATTTGTATTTTTATTAATATAATACCAATTTATTTTTTCTTTTGTTATTTAAGATGAAAATCACGCCAAAATATATAATTTGGTGAGTAGTTTGGCGATTTATATAATTTGGCGAAATTGGTCGACGGGATATCCAAGTAGTACCAAAAAATCATCGTACAAACAAAGCCTAAGCAAAAGCATACGATCATTGATGACTTCTTTAAACAGGACTAATTAGCATTTTTTTGTAAGTGTATCTCTTTCAATCTAAAATTAAATTTTAAATTTATTTTATGTTTAAGATAAATTTTACAATGAAAGTGTAAAGTTTTTTTAAGTACGATATACTGATGTTACATCTTTTGTATTTTATAAAATGTTATTAATCCTGATTCTTATATTTCGTAATATTTTCCTGTCGCATAATTTGTATAAAATTTGCTACATCAACATTCTCTCAGTTTTGCGTGGCTCTCACTTATGCACGTTTCATACATGACTTACATTTCATTTATCACTTATGCACATCATACAATAAGGAAGTTTAATTCCAGGTTTAGCCAGACTTAATAACCAAAAATGTTTGTTTAATGCAGACATACATTTAGTAAAAGGACTGTGATAACCAATATCATCAGCAATTTTTCGAATTTTTTCAGAAATAAATTTATTCTTCCTTCATAAATAAGCATGATGTCAGCAATATTAATGAAAATTACAGATTAAAAGAGATGTAGAATTTATATAAAAATAAAAAAGTCAAATTTTGTCACAGTATCCGAACTGAAAGTTTCATTGTTTATATTTGAAAATTATGTGTGGATTTTAGAGAGTTGTAGATTTAACCCTTTATCAATCGCATACACAAGAAAATCGCATAGACAATTCATGAAAATTTTACATTCTAAAACATTTTACGCGAATTGTTTGAACTAAATTAAAAGATTTACATAATCATTTAATAAATATTTGTAGGATTGAAGAATTTAGTAAGATTAATTAAATTTTAATTTACAGGGATCTTGTGCAATTTTTATAATTCCACTCAAATCTTTTATTTTTAATTATTTTCTTAGTATTTTGTAGAATTAAATAATATGTACAAATGTAATCTTCTTACAATATAAATATAGAAATGTTTCCGCATTGAAAAATCCCCATCCCCCACCCTCAGCGCCAAGATAGCTGAAAAAATGCAAAGACAAAAGAAATCATTCTTTTAAAAATATTTTTGTTTTGTGTAACGAATAAGGCTTTTGAACAAGATAAAGTAATGTACCTGTAACTCAATCAAAACAGTATTACAACTTACTGACGAATTAAAAAATTTTTATAATAAGTTATTTTAATGGTACATATAAGTACCGTCGGTAGATGAACGGTTAAGAGAGTCTACCATATTTATTGTCATTTAAAAATCACACCAGACTGCTATTACTTTATGAAATAATAACCGGAATAGGCAATTAAGGAACTGAAAAAAATTACTTAAGCTATCAGTAATCTCTTGACAATAAGAATATTTTTTTACTGTAATCCTGATGAGAAAAGCAAATTTTAAAAAAATTTACCAACTTTTACTTGTATTTCGATTGTCATCAGACAGTTATTATTTTTTTAATTATAAACTAATGTATGAAACACACTTACACACACATTTTTTTCAGTATTATAGGCATTCCCTTTTCAAAACGAATATTTTCAGGTTCAGGATTGATAAAAAAATCCATTTTACCATTGAAGACCTTAATTGTGAGAAATCAGGTTTAACAAAAGTTTCTTGTTTCACTTAAATACTATAAATCTTATAAGATTATAAGTGTAAAAAAATAGAGATTTTTAATATTTTTAAGATAAAACAAAGCATAATAAAAATAAAATGGTGTTTGCCATGGCTCATGGTATAATTTCTGATATGCTGATTTACTGGTTTAATAGGCAAGTTTTTTTGTGTCACTGATTTTTTGTGCATTGTGGAAAGAATTATTTCTTTATTTTTGGAGTATGCTACGATTAATTATCTACAATTAACAAATTTTATGAGCAAAATGTAACACTTAGATAGATTTTTGGTGTTTTGTTTATTGCATACAAAAAGTTTCTCGCCTGTATGAATAACAGTTGCTTCGTTAAACAAATCTTTTGAAAGAATATCTCACACACATCTCTCACACAAAAGATTTCTTTTCAGAATGAATTAAAAGATGTTTGCTAAAAGAATACTTCTGAATAAATTTCTTGTTGCATACCTCACATTCAAAAGGTTTCTGATCACTATGAGTTAACAAATGTCTGCTTAAAGGACTTTTTAGCGAAAATTTCTTATTGCATACCTCACATTCAAAAGGTTTCTCACCAGTATGAGTTACCAGATGGCTTATTAAATGGCTCTTGAGAGAGAATTTCTCGTTGCATATATGACACACAAACGGTTTCTCACCAGTATGAGTTAACATATGTCTGCTTAAATGGCACTTTTCAGAGAATTTCTTGTTGCATATCGCACATTCAAAAGGTTTCTCACCAGTATGAGTTAAGAAATGTCTGCTTAAATGGTTCGTTTTAGAGAATTTTTTGTTGCATACCTTACACAAAAAAGACTTTTTTGGCAGAAATTCTTCCATAGCTCACAAATAAAAGGTTTTCCAGGATATGAGTTAGAAACTGCTTTTTCAGAGTTCTCATACAAAATATTTTGCTGTATTTGTTTTACACATTGAAGGTATTTTGAGTGATGTCATATATTAGATTAATGGTTTTATGCATCTGCAATAAAATAAAATAAATAAGTATCAGTTTTTACGTTTCATTTAAAAAAAGTAAAGAAATAAACTTATCACGAAAATTTAAAATCAATGTAAAAAATACACTGTAATGACATTCTTACCTTTGTATTAAAAACTACAGTAGACGCCCAATTATTTGAAGTTAGCAGAATCAAAGGTGTGTCAGATGCCTTTCCTAACAGTATAAAGATTAAATTATAAATAAAATAAATAGCAACATTTGAAAAATAAATTACTTATTATACATAAAATACAAAGAAAACTTAACCCCCTGACCGTTGAGTAAAACGGCAAAATTGTAAGGTTTTTTCTCTCAACTTTTTTAAATGTTAATAAAAGAGAGATTTTTTCTCATGGTATTTTTTCTTCTTTTTTTTGTTACGTATATGCTTATAAGCCTTGAAAGCATCAATCACAACTTAATTTCTTAAAACGAGATTATATTTGTAGAACTATATTAATTTTAATAAATCTCCAACTGCAATTCAACCTACAGCCTAGTAAACGGATATATCCGGTCGCAGCAGTGGGAAGGTTAAGGAAAAAATTCTATCTAAAGATCTTCTATCATTAGTTCTATCAAAATTCTGAAGGAACGAAGATACATTTTGCAAAGAATAGAGAGCCAATAAATTATTTTTGTGGTGATGGCATTTTAGAATGCAAATGTGTTTAGTAAATTCTCCAGAGTTCAGAATTTTTTCGGTATAAATGTTAACGTTTATCGCTAAAACATTCTGCATCATCTATATATCATGCTAACTCAAGTGGCAGAAAAATCAGGTTTATTTGTTAGTTGTTTAATGGCAACATCCAAATGAAATATATTTTACGGGTTACTATGCAAAAGTCCTTTGGTAAGGTTTATGCATTGGTAAACTGGATATATTTATGTTTTGTTCCTTTGCTGCAATTATGGAGATTCAAAATATATTTATTTTTCCTGGGTTTTTTTCTTAAAAAAATAAATAAAAGTCATGAATTTTGAATTTTTTAGTTTAAAATTAAAGTTATTTATTATAAATGAAATGAGTAAAAGGTTTACATTATTATATTTTAAATAATTGATGAAAATCAATTTATTTTGAATGCTTTAAGTGATCAACTAAAAATAACACAAAAACCTTAGTTTCGCATGTTTCATTGCTCTTACGGCAACTTTTTCAAAAACAAATAAATGATAAAAAGAAATTTCTCGAAATAAACAGAAAAACATAAATCACGTGAACATGAGCATAGAAAAATAAAACTGGAAATAAAAATGAACAAAAATAATTGTGAACATGAAATATTACAAATTATTGTCTTATAAACCTTTGAAGCATTTCTTTCCAAATTTTATGTAACTCCATGGAAGCAAATTCATTGCAAACATTGTCTTTACGTATGAAGATTTCTATTGATTCTCTTATGATTGATGGAAAATATGATCTAGAAGGGTTTATTATTCTGCTATTTTTAAAATCTATTTGCAATGGGATCGTTCAAGTATTATGTAAGCATATTTTTAGTCATTTTGTACCCCCTCCCCCCCTTGTAAGAAAATATAAACAAATGCTGGACCCCCCCCCCCCTTTGCTTACGTAAGATTTTATGACAGTTTATACATCAATATTTCTTGACTTATAAAAAGTTACCAATCAATTACGATAATAATCCTACAAACTTATATAGGCATATAGGGATTGTGATATCAAAATATATAAAATGGTTTTAATATATTGTTGCTTATTGCATTAAACAAACCACAGAATAAAAAATGGTTTAAATATATTGTTATTTATCACATTGAACAATAAAACAAGATATACAAGAAGTCTTAACTTACTTAGGCATCATAACTAAAATTACGAACCAATAAAAAATTCACTATGAAATTCACTATGCAACGGAACTAAAACAATAAATATCTGTGCTGTGTATCCGAGACAAGAAAAACCCCAAGTTGGTTTTCTGCTTTCTAAAGTTCCAAGACCTGCAGAAAAGGAAGTTCGACAATAGGAGCGGAAAGACAAAAATTTCCAAAAATTCCGCAAAAATTCCCGGAATCCCATGACCGATTGAACGGGAGAAAAGAAAATACCGGACTTACCTAAAATAAAGTCAACTGGCCAGTTACCCTGGCAACAGAACCCAGCCACACCGGTTCCTGTGTTTTTTCTAGTCTTGCAATGTACTTGACTTGGCACACAACTTAATAGATAACAATGAAAACAAAGGGCGTGTAGGTGATGCGGGTCACGCGACTACCGATGGATAAACAAAAGATGAAATCGAAAATAAACGGCGAATTTCGAACAGACTGTAGAACGCTCTTTCCCCATCATACATTGTTTGGTTGTTGAATTTGAACTGGAGTTGCTTCGTTGTTTAATGCTTACGTAAGAATTGTCGTGATCCCCCTCCCCCTTGTCAGAAAAAATAAGCAGACTCTGGACCCCCCTCTCCCCCTTTAGTGCTTACGTAATACTTGAACAGTCCCTATATACTCTTGAGAGAGCTGTAGTTTTCCTATTGTATTTGATGTTTGCTATATGTTCTTTAATCCTAGTTCTGAGTTTTTTACTTGTTTCACCAATGTAATATTGTTTTATTCCATCTTGTTTTGTGAATGGTATTTCATATACACCAGATATTTGATGTGGTTCTATTGGATCAATTTTCGTACATATTGAGTGTTTTAATTTAGCCGACGGTTTTGCAACTAGGGATATATTACTTACCAATCATACGTAGTATAGGGTAAGTCTTGCAATCGTTTTGAAAATCGAAATTTTTTGACGGATTTAAACGTTTTAGATAGTGAAGATTCCGAAAAACATATTTTTAGAAAAAAAAATTTGCCGTTCGTCTGTCTGTCTGTAAACGCTCTATCTCCCGAACAAATTGAGATAGAGACTTGAAATTTTGCATGTAGTTAGTATGTAAAAATGGGACGAAGCCTATTTAATATCAGCAACCTCGATTTTACCGGAACGGAACGACCCGGAACTATTTTTCGGACTCTCGAAAAATTCGATCTGATGAAAGGTACATAAAAATTTTCAAATGCTTTTGTTCTAAGGAATGGTCGTAAAAGGCAATAAAATAACACACATTTTGCATATAGAATGAAGTCGATTGGATTATTAGTTGCCGAGATATTTGTAATCCTGTTTTCCACATTCTTCGATTTTTCACGACCCTGTATTTCATTCAAATTTCAATTCAGAGGTATATTTTAATTGAAAATGAGACGCTTAATCCAACGCAGTAAACTGTTAGTTTATATTATAATTATTTTTGGAGTTATAAGGATGTTTCTTTTACGCAATTCGGTATTACTTGAGTAGTTTGGCGTTTTATATAATTTGTCGAAATTGGTACATCAGCAATTCATTATTAGAGCATTACTATGCATATTGACAATATTTAAATCTTGTTTTGGAATTGCAATGCATTGTATAAATCGTTTTCACATGTTTTATTTTCATATGCCTATCCATGATGGGTAAGTATTACGGTGGCCCCCTACGACTATTTTTATTTATTGAGTTTATATTTTAAACGTTCGAAAAATCTAGGAAAATAATGTAGAGAGAATATATTCGAATTTTGTAGCTTGAAATTACTATTCTTTTTACCGTTCATGCTTTTAATTAACTTGTCTATTGTACTTTTACTATAACCATTACTCTTTTCGATGTCATATATTATATTTAATTCTTTGTCTAATAATTCAATACATTTTTCGGTATTATTGTAGTAATTCAATTCATTTTTCGGTATTACTGTAGTTACAATTAGACAAAGAATTAAATATATTTTATATACCGACAAATGGGAATAAGTATATAAGAAGAGTTGCAAATAGAATACCTGTCAGATGAAGTCTTATATTGTTATCCATACCTAAAAAGTAAAAACGGAGTCATTAAAAGATTATTCCAGTGTCTCTCTATCACAGGCATTTTACTCATAAGCTAGGGAAAGTTCAAACAAGACTGAAGTAATAAAGGCCAGGTAATTTTCAAACTATACTTAAAAAATGTTTGTTTAAGAGGTTGTCTATGATAAAAATGACTAGTTATGTTGAAACTTTGGTACTACTTGGTTATCCTTACCGAAAACCTATTACCATAATCTAAGATTAAATGCCAATTATGGGTTACTTTAGTTATCACATTTGCTTGATATGGAACATGAAACGCGTGTTTGTTAAATCATCAAGTTATTTTAAATGCTACCTTTTACTTGTATTTTTATTAATGTTTTACAAATTAATTTGTTATTTCAATATTTTAAATAAAAATTATGTCAATTTGTATAACTTGGCTAATAGCTTGGCGAATTTGTAGACGGGTTATCCAAAAGTAATACAGAAATTTCTAATGTTCCATATCTTCTATCCTATAATCTGGCAATCTTCAATGACTGCTTGAGTTGTGCCTATGATGCCTTGATTAAAAAGGGATTTGTAACGAGATGACTGCCTTCATTAAATTACAGAATCTATAGGTGGCGCTATAGCCACTTTCGGCGAAATAGCCTGAGATATTTTGCCTTCCTTTCTAAAAGACATGAAAAGAAGTGAAGTAATTTGTTTTGTTGAGAGTAAGATATAAGAATGGGATGTGTGTTCCAAATACATCTCCCTTAGAGATGTTCCTTTGCGTTAAGGTAATTTTATGAATGTTTTAACTGATTGTTTTGCGCGTCGTCATGCGATTTGTAAATAGTGTGTTTTGTGCTGTGACATCTACAATAAAAATGTGACTGTAACATCTCTGTTCTATATATTTTAAATACAGAACAACATCCCACAGGGCTCTATTGGTCGCCGATTAAGTACTAAGTTTCAATTTGGATATAGCCTCTAAAATACGCTTGTTTTAAAATAATTGATTTCTCAGAAACCTATCATATGAATATCATGAAACAGTGGCGCAGCGAAGGGGGGGTTGGGGGTTACCCCCCCCCCCCAGAGCCATGACAAAAATATAGAAATTTCCATTTTTATGAACCGAATCATTCAAAACAAAACTAAAGCTAGAATTTTATTTGTTTTGTTTGAAATCCGACGCTTTATTGAATCAAATTTTCTTTTAAAGTTTGACTCGTTTAAGCGGCAGTAATATATTTTCTTTAAAAAATGGGGAAAGCACACAGTAACAGTGTCAGTATTAAAAACTGGTCACTCATTTCGGAAAAAGCCGGCATTCATTAATACTATCGGAAATCAGCCGAAGACTGAAAGGAATGGTCATTTCCTGTCACTGTCAATGCCGTCTCGGGTTTTTCAATACTGCACCACTGGGAGGGGGGTGGTCTTATTAGTTACATCTGTTTCTTGCTCTTTTTTTGGAAACGGAACCTCTCCAATACCAGGAAAAATCACAAAAACGCATGTTTGCATGGTTTGAAGGGAGGACTTAATTCCACAAACATGTTAATTGCTGTAGTGCTAAGGTATTAGTTTCCTGTGCGTTTCGCTATGACTGATATTAAATCCTCTTCAGAGAAGAAAATTATGAAAAAGATGGATATAAGATAGCGTTTTTTTAAATCTTTCGAATTTCTTCAAACATTCTTAAAATCCAGGTATGTTTCAAAAGTATATAATTCGTTTATATTTATGTTTCTGGAAAAATATTACCAGCGCCGTGCAAAAGGAGGGGGGGCGAAGGGAGCGGTCTCCCAGGGTGCAGAGATTTAGGGGGCACGAAATTTCTAACTACTTCCTACTTACTACTACTTTAAAGGGACTACTTTCAGACAATTTATTTAATTAATGTTAATTCTTATTTTAAAAACGCCCGAAATAGGCAAGTGGGTAAACGGAAAAAAGTGACGAGAAAAACAGTTATCAGAAAAAAGTGACATAAACTACAAAAGCGGAAAAAAAATTACCGGAAAAAAGGCACAAAGAATTGATTTGGGGGATTCATTATTGATTTTGGGGCTTCATAGGTTAAGTATTTGGGAAAAAGGGATCAGGGGAAGGCTCTTAATTTAGGTAAATGGGTTTTTCATGCTGAATTAACTGTTTTGGTTCACTTTTTGGACATATCATTACCCCCACCCTCACCCCACCCCATCCGCTCTAAATTAAATAAACGGGTTTTTACGCAGAATTTTTCAAAGTGTGTCATTTTTTAGATTAGGTACTTTCTGATAAGGATTATATATTGCATATAATGCTTGAAGAGTTGTGGAAGGTGTTAATGGTTAAGAAAAAGGGGAAGGGGTAAAATCTCAAATTAAATAGTTTTTTACGCAAAATTATCTGATTTGCTTGGAATTTTGGACATAGGTTCATTATGATAAGATGTATCCCTTATGGGGCTCTTTTGCTTAGTATAAAGGGAGGATGTGCAAATTACCCCCTCCTCAAATTAGACGAATCGATTTTTACGCAGAAATATACAATGTATTTCAAATTTTGAATATAGGTTCTTTCTGATATGATGAATCCCTGAATAGTTTTAAGAGTTTAATGGCTAAGTATAAAGGGATGGGGGACAGGAAATAACACCTCTTAAATTAAATAAATGACTTTTTACGCAGAATTATCCGATTTGCTTCGAATTTCGGACATATAGGTTTATTATGATAAAACATATCTATGATTAGTTATGGGGTTCTTTTGTTTATTATAAAGGAGGGATGGGCAATTGCCTCCCCCTCAAATTAGATAAATCGGTTTTTATGCAGAATTATCCGATGTATTTCAAATTTTAAATATAAGTTTTTTCTGATAAGGTAAATCCCTGAATAATTTTAAGAGTTTAATGGCTAAGTATAAAGAGGAGGGGGACGAGAGATAATCCCGCTGAAATTAATGGCTTCTTATGCAGAATTATCTGATATGCTTTGAATTTTGGACATAGGTTCATTATGATAAAATGTAACTGATTAGTAATGGGGTTCTTTTGCTTATTATAAGGGGGGGGCAAGCAATTATCTCCCCCTCAAATTAGATAAACCGGTATTTATGCAGAATTAAAGGATGTATTTCAAATTTTAAATATAGGTTCTTTCTGATAAGGTAAATCGCTGAATAGTTTTAAGGGTTTAATGGCTAAGTATAGAGGCAAAAACAGATAACCTCCCTTAAATTAAATAAATAGCTTTTTACGCAGAATTATTCGATTTGCTTCAAATTTTGGCTGTAGGTTCTTTATGATAAGGCATATCCCTGATTAGTTATGAGGTTCTTTTGCTAAGTATAAATAGGGAAACGAACAATTCCCCCCCCTTTAAATTAGATAAATTATTTTTTATGCATAATTACCCAATGTATTTCAAATTTTTAATATAGGTTCTTTCTCATAAGGTGGATCCGTAAATAGTTTTAAGGGCTTAATTGCTAAGTATAAATGGGGGGGGGGATTGGGAATAACCCACCTTAAGTTATATAAATGATTTTTTATGCAGAATTATCCGATTTGCTTCAAAGTTTTGGATGTAGGTTCATTATGATAAAGCATATAAGCTAATGAATATAGTTAAAATAGAGAGGGATGCAGCAGTTTATTCAGGGAAGTTTCTTTCGGGGAAAGAAACTTGCTTTCCTCATTCGACGGAGGGGGATGTCTGTAGATATCGCGGGCAGCTAGTCTCTTAGGAAATTTGTCGATCAGGGGATTTCCCGGTAAAGGTTTGCCGCAAAAATGCCCAAGTAACATAAAAAAAGCGAGTTGAATGCCACTGAACGCAAATAACAAATAAAATCAAATTTTCTTTATTTTTTATTTGAATGATTGAAAACAATTATGTGAGAAAAACATTATAACACATTTTACCTTTTTACTTATAATAATTCATTTCCATTAATTTTGCATTTAAAACTGGTTTATTTATTTATTTATTTTATTTGTGAAAAAGGTAATATGCTAAATCATTTGTTGTAGTTGTCATTTTAATTTACGCCAAATATTTATCATTTAAAACTCGGTTTTTACTAATTAATGTCCCATATTACACATCACAAAATGTAATATAAAACATTTAAAAAATATATGATAGAAAATTTTAATGTACAAACTATGTTGTATGTCACGAACGAATGAACTAGTGAATTCATTAATTTGTAGTAATAAAAATAGTTTTTTAGTACACTTTTTATTAGTAATATTTTTTTTATTACTAGCTGATATTAGTAATTAGAAAGTTAATTGTTTAAAAACCTGTAGTTCTTGATAGATCTTCAAGTTTGAATGCTTTAAAAAAATAAAAACAGATTTAAACTTTAAAAAAAAAAAAAAGATTTTAACAAAAACAGGATATTTTTTTTCTGTGTTAGGATATTTATAGAATATTGAAAAATGCTGTGAAGAAACATAAATCACCGTTTTAAATGCAAACAGCTATTGAGGATATAGAAACAAACCCTTAAAACTAATCAGGGATTCACTTTAAGAGAAAGAACGTATAGTCAAAATTTGAAATACATCAGATAATTGTGCATAAATAATAATGTATCTAATTTAAGGGGGGGGGGAAATAATCACCGCCCCCCTTTTTAATTAACAAAAGAATCCCATAAATAATTAGAGATACCCTTTATCTTAATAAACAAAAATTCAAAATTTGAAGCAAATCAGATAATTCTGCATAAAAAACCATTATTTAATTTAAAAGAGGTTATTCACCCTCTATATTTAACCATAAACTCCCAAAATTCTTCAGGCATTATATACTGTGACGACATACTGACATTTCCAATCGTGGCAGAAGATAGATAGCGAAGTCTTATTGTGAAAAGGTATGCAGGGGTGAAAGTATCTTCATTCAAAAGCTGAGACAAATAGGTGCTATTGACCACAAGGGACATGCTTAGAAAATGATTGCATTGGTCTAGTGGCAATGAGCTTTGGGGGACACTGGGATTATTGAGCATTCAGAGGGAAGGAAGGTAGTTGGAAGAGAGACGTGTGCTGGTAATGTACAAGAAGGTACATTGATGTAAAATGGCTTTGACGTGTTGAGTGAAATTTACTAGTAGAGTGTGGCTCGTATGTAGTTGTAATGTCGTTTTATTTTTTATTTTATTAATTGATCTATGATTCTAATAAAGAACTTGAGGAATTAAAAATGTGTTATTGATGAAATTAACAAATAAACCAACTGCGTAAAGAGAAACTCAGGCGTCGACACCACAATACTATATATAAGCCTTATCAGTAAGAACTTATATCCAAAATTTGACACACGTTGGATAATTCTGCTTAAAAACCGATTCATCTTATTTAGGGCGGAGGGGGAGGGGGTAATCGTCCGTTCCCAAAACTAATCAGGCAAGCTTCTTTTCAGTAGGAATGTATATCCAAAAAATGAACCAAAACAGTTAATTCAGCATGAAAAATCCATTTACATAAATTAAGAGCCTCCCCCCCCCGAACCCTCCCTTTCATACTTAACCAATAAATCTCTAAAATCAGTAATAAATCCCCAAAATCAATAATAAATCCCCAAAATCAATTCCTTGTCACTTTTTTTACGGTAACATATTTTCCTTGTCCCCTTTTTCCAGAATTTTTTTTTCTGTGTCACTTTTTTCCACTTTTGTAGTTTATGTAACTTTCTTCCAATAGCTTTTTTTTCCGGTCACTTTTTTGTAACTAACTAGTCAGGCAAGCTTCTTTTCAGTCAGAATGTATATCCAAAAACTGAACCAAAACAGTTAATTCAGCATGAAAAAACCCATTTACCTAAATTAAGAGCCGACCTCCGCCCCCCCCCCTTTCATACTTAACCAATAAATCCCTAAAATCAATAATAAATCCCCAAAATCAATTCCTTGTCACTTTTTTAACTGTAACATATTTTCCTTGTCCCTTTTTTTTCTGGTAACTTTATTTTCTGTGTCACTTTTTTCTGCTAACTTTTTTTCCAGTCACATTTTTCCTAGATTCAGGCAAGTAGATATCATGATTAAAAAGATATGTAACTGAGAAATGTTCTTCATTCTTTGATAAGATCTTTCAGAAGAC
The DNA here is from genome assembly GCA_964019185.1 of Maratus speculifer. NCBI lineage: Eukaryota > Metazoa > Arthropoda > Arachnida > Araneae > Salticidae > Maratus > Maratus speculifer. The sequence goes on from OZ025296.1 coordinate 360,983,859, forward strand.
GATTCTCACAGTCGATGATATGAAATGAATTTACAACGTAGTAGAGACAAAAAGGAGAAAAATGGTTGCCATGCAATCAAAATCACTTATAATTCATTAACTAATTTATTTATTAAATAAAGAAAAGAAAAAAAAGATGGCGACTTTGTTATTTATAAGCAACTCTATCCCCCCAGAGCCGAACTCTGGCTGCGCCACTGCATGAAAATTTGTTTTTAGAATAACTTTATTATAATTCGTTAGGTATCAATAATTTGTTGAGGAGTTAGTACAAAATGTTTACTTTTTTTCCAGAAACTGTACAAATAATATTTTTTACATATTATTTAAATTAAAGAAATAATATCCAGTTTTTTAATAGTACTTAATTTTCATTCATGAACCTTGCTTTATTTCTTCAAAATCGAATTTTATATTATCTGTTTTCATAAGTACTTTGCCTTCTGAATGTTATGACTTTCTTTTTCTTGAGATTTTTTTTTTTTTTTTTGTTCGATTTCCTCTGCATTTTTAAAAATATATGTTATTATTGCATATAACCCTTTTTTTTTATCATTCTTCTCTTTCTAAACTACATTTAATAACAAAATATAAAATAAATTGTTATATAATGTTAGAATTACACTTTTTAGTGTTATAAATATATTTTTTTCATCATTTTATTATAAAATATAACTAATTAAAAATATACCATAATAATACCACACCCCAAAGTATCCCATCTCAGAAAACAAACAATAATAAATATAATTCTAAAATTTATTCTTTCCTTTTTATATAGATCAGTTCTTTAGATGATCTAGAACAAGTCTGAACTAAAATTAACAGTTTTCACCAGTTAATAATCATTAACATTTTATGATACTTTTATTACAAAATACAGAAACTTTAGTAGAAGAATAAGCAAAAGAAACGTATCTTACCATTAACTTATTTTAATTTTGTAGATAGGTCAATACATTTTAAAAACGCTCTTTCATTATATTGCTATTGGTCATTATATTTCAAAAATTTTCCGCGTATTAACAGAGAACTTTTATATAGTACAGATTCACATTAAAGCAGAGACGCCAACACCATGAATGAATCACGATAGCTGATTTTGAAAGAAGAATGAATCATATTAATAAATCTGATGCAACAGAAAATTCAACTTCTGACTTTTTACTTTCTCACATCTACTAATATTAACATTTGTTTCAAGAATTAAGAAAAATATCCTCTTAAAATTAAAAACGAAACGTGTAAATGAATTGATTCATTACTCACAGCTATGGAATCTGGTATTTGAATTTACCCTCTAGTGGGGGAAAAATTTGACACATATCTTTGTACATTACAGCAGCATCCTCATCAGAAGTATAATATCTAGAACAGAAATAATTTTGGATAGAGATGAACCTGTTATTCCTAATGAACAATTTTAATTATTGATTAACTGAGCTATCGATTACTCATTACATGAAATTAACTTGATTACTGAGTAACTTTCGTGAATCGATTAACATAAATGAACAAATTTCCATAGAAAGTATAGTCTTTTAGATATATTTTTAAAATAAAAAAGTTCAGGATGTTTTGATTTAATTCAAGATTATTTTTACAGACTCCACTTTAACAATTTAAAATATTTTTTTGTATATCTAAATTATATATTAGTATTATAATTCTTTTTTCGTGAAATTTTATCTTACATTTATCAGTTTTTTAAGAGCTCAACTTATATCCATTGAATTTTAATTTTTCTTGCACTCCGTATAAAATAAATTATTTCTTATCACTATAATTATTAGAAAATGGTGGAAAGTGTTGTTTTCAATATTTTGATCTCTTTTGACTTATTGGTTTTGGCTCATTTTTTTCCTTTAGTAGAACAAACTTTATTTTCTTTTTTTAATTATTATGTGGTAACTTTCATTATTTCAACGAAATTTTAACATTTTATAAGGAATGCCAGATATAAATTTATTGAAAATAAGTTTTAGTTAATCCTTTAAGAGTCTTTTTAGTTCGTTTGTAGGATTTAGTTTAATCTTTTATTTTTGTTGTAGGAACAATTCTTTATAAATTAATTTCTTTTTTAATAAAATTAATATTTTAGTATTCATGATGAAAATTGATGAAAAAATATGCACATACTTTCCATGGCACCATTTTTTTATTTTATTTTATTTTATTTTTTACTGTTATTTTTTACTATTAAACTGTATAGTTTAACGTATAAAAACATTTCATATTTATTTACTTAGAAGGTGTCACAAATAAAAATTTCATTTTCAGTGTCATTTAATTTTCTACTGATTTTATATGTTATGAATACGGTTCTTATTAATGAACCGAAACATGTCAACTTTTTAATTTAATTCTTATTTGTGACACCTTCTAAGTAAATAAATATGAAATGTTTTTATACGTGAATGAAAAAAGGTGAAGTGATTTTGTTTTAGTTTTTGAAAAAAGAAAGCTAACAACAGTTTTAACATTGTATAGTTTAAATTATGATGTATCTGACAACAATTCTCTGAATATCAAACCATTAAAGATCTTAAATAAAATGCAGTTCAACTGGAATATTTGTAGATATTTAAATTAAACTTGCCTGTCTATTAGTGCATATAATTATATTCAAACTTTGATAAAAAATATCAGTTTTTCAAAAAAAAGAAAGAGAGATTAGCCATTGCTGGCACTAATGTAAATGAATTTGTTTTGGACACAGATCATTCGGAACTTATGTATTAACACCACCACAGCTACCGATTTGGCGGTTTATAAACATCGCTAATCTACACTTAAAATTTTTGCGGCAAATCATAAATCAAAATACTTTATTTAAAATCAAAACACTTTCAAAATTCAAAGCACTTTATTTAAAAACAAAATGTAGTCAAGCGGATTTCTGTAGAAAATCGGCCGATATAGAATTTAACATAGATTCAAAATAAAATTGCTTCTTGTTTTCTTTTGGCAGATCCCAAATATGCATTTTTGTAACATAATACTAAAAAATGGTGTGAAAAATCAGCAAACAACAAGGCAACAAGGAATCCAAAAGATAACTGTCTGTGTGTGCAAACAACAAGATTGCTCTTTATTGGCGCATTAGCACAACTTTTGCTGAGGTGGTGTTAATACGTAAGTACCAATCTTTGTTGTCTTATATTAAAAAAATTATTGCATATAAAGATACAAAGATTTGTAGTTTTATAGAGAAATATTTGAATTTTAAACTGAAACAGAAAGTGTTTAGGCGAATTATTTTAAGCACTATTTATACTGAAGGCATAAAATAGATCTTTTTAAAGAACTTTATAAAATAAAAAACTATGCATAAAAATTTTAAACATGACAGTTTTGTGAGAAGACAGTTTCCTGTCAATTTTTATTCTAATCATTTCATGAGAGATTATTTCACATTTCGAAAAAATGCATTTTTTTATTTATTGTTGGCAAATTTAAAACAGCAGCTAAAATCCGCAACTCTAAAATCCACACATCATCACAAATCTAAATACGGTAGACTCCCTTAAATCTGCAACTTTCTAAAATGCACATACATAATTTACAGATGTAAATAATTCAGATGTAGGGACAAAATTTTAACTATCTTTTTTATTTTTATATCAATTCTATACATATTTTAATCTGTATTTTCTGTTAATGTAACTGAGTTCATATTTTTTTTCTTGAAGGAAGAATAAATTTAGTATTTCTGAGAAAATTCAAGATATTGTAGATATCATTGGTTATCACAATCTTTTTGCCAAATGCATGTATGAATGAATCAAGGTTTTTTTGGTTATTAAGTCAAGCTAAACCTGAAATAAAACTTCCTTATTTTTAATTTTCATATGAATTAGCAGTGTACCTTTGTGAGGCAAGTTTCTATAAATAATTTAGGAAAAGTGCATCCCATCTTTATACTACATATTTTAATATTTTATTACATTGTAAGCATTCATTATAATCTCAATTGCATTATTAATTACATTAAAATTACTGATTTTAAATATGTAAACAAAGCAATGAACAAATCCACAAAATTCTAAAATCAGCTCAATTATAGGTCTAAAGCTGAGTGGATTTGAGAGAGTTTACTGTATAGATACAATGGTTAATGTAATTACATGTTTCCTAGATACTTCCAGTAAAAAATGTTGAGAGATTCTGAGAAAAATGTTGATTTTTCTCAGTAAAAATCTATTTTATATATTGTTGTAAAACCCAATACAATGGAAAATTTTAAATTAGATAAATGTTTTTGTTTAAAAAAAGTTTGCACTGAAAGTATTTTCAATTTGTATTTTATTTTTCATTTGATACTAGTGTTCTGTAGCTTTTATACTTTTTATTTACAAATTTTAGATTGGATTAATAATGAATTCAATTTTTCCTCATTTACAACCACAATCGAGACGCTGATGGAAAGTAGTACATCAAAAATTCCCTCACCAATTCAATTATTAAAAAAATGCTCTAATTTTTCGCTAAATTTTTTAATTGCCTGACCAGTAGGAATCCTCAATTAGTGATACTGACATCACTGTTGGTACAGTGTACTTTTCTGGAACAGGTGACATAAGAACATTTAGTATGAATTGGTTATCCCGTCGACCAATTTGGCCAAATTATACATATCAATATAATTTTATTTTAAATAACAAAAAATTAGTAGAATATTATTAAAAATACAAATTAAAAGTCAAATTAAAAATTACTTACTGCTGTTTTAAACATGTGTACGTATTGAATTTAATATCACTGAATGTGACATTCACGACCATTCATTATTGGCAATTAATCTATAGTTTGGAGACAGATTTTTGGTCGTCAATATAACCAAGTACTACCGAACATTTTTGCCAAATGTAAAGAAACAATAGAAAATATTTTTTATCAAAGTAGCCACACCACTTACTTGCAACCTAAACTACATCATAAACACGATGGAATTTCAATATTTCAGATTCTTAAAACTCTTGCTATTTTTTTTAAGCTGTTCTAATATTTCCGGTAAATTTTGTAGCCTTCATATGTATTATATTATGCGATTAACTACTGTTAGGAACAAATATTTTAAGGTTAATCATTTAAGAAATATTCTTCTTTAACTGAATTCAATACAGACAAATTCAGTTTGTGAGGGATACAATGATCTAAAATTAAACATTTAAATCAAACTCTTAATCACAATTCAATTGAATTCTTTATCTTAAACCCGAAAATCATAACTTTAAATATTAAATAAATAGATAAATGAAATGGTCTGCTAGAAACAACGTTATCAGAATATTTTAAATGGTCAAATATAAATAAAAAATACAAGTTGCGACACATGAAATTTTGTTGCTATAACATGATCAAGTATAAGTTACATAATTTATAGTGGAGAGTAAAAGAAGAAACACATCCTACCATTAAATTACTTTAGCAAATAGTATGTATCACTATGTTTATACTTTAAAAATTAGCCATTACTTAGAATCAGAGGACTGATATCTAGATTTGTATAAAGCCTCAATTTGTATAATTTGAGACTTTGATATGTTTACAGGATACGCGTTAAATATATTTTTTTCTTTAGGCAAACAGACGCCAACGCAATGAATGAATCACGATGGCTGAAGTAGAATGATAAATGAACAAATCAAAAGTAGTTGATTTCTAAGAATCAAGACCACTGTTAATGAATCATTTCATTCTCAAGTCGTTCTTTTATTGGCGTTGTTGTCTTAACCGTACTGTGTAATATCAGATGACTTTTAAAACATAAATTTATTGTATTCAACTTCTTGTTAATGCTAAGGTACGGTAATTTCTTAATTTTTTTCTTCAACACAATACTTTAAAATTTGCTTTTTGATAATGATTGCACGAAATTTAATGTTACGCAACTTGCCGTTTTGTCCATGTGTCATGGAGTCATGATTAAAAGGTTTTCTATATAACAGATAATTACGCTTATTATTATTTATCTTTAAATAGTTTAGTTTAATATTATTTAAATTTTAATTTAGATAAAACAAATTGTTTTGAATATAAAGATATATATTTATTTACATTTACTTTTAAAACATCTTTTGCTTTTAAACTGAATTTGTTTGTATTCCGTTTAATTGAAACTAAATATTTTTTAATAATTGATCGCATAATGCAGTACCTTTGTACAGTTTATTGAAATTTACAGATAAGAACGCATACACTTCTAAAAAGATTCAACACTAACTTGAAAACACCCTCCCTGTAATCTTAAACCAACAGGCAGGTTGTTTTCAAGCTTTTAACTTAAATTTCAACATTTTTAAACTTTTCTTTTAGCATATGATATCCGAGTTTCATCTTTAATAAGATATTTTTTTTTTACTTTTTTGATTTTGGTTACAGATATTTCTTAAAAGGTATTTTCAATTTCAAAACTATTCTTGAAACTGAAAATACCTCTTTAAATGTGGAATCAAAATCTAAAAAGTAAAAAATAGCCATATTAAAGATCTAGCTCAGCTATCTTATGCAATTTTTTTTTTAAAATATAGAAATTTAAGCGAGAAGTTCGAAAATTACCTGCCTGTGTGTTTAACATTAAGGAGTGGGTGTATTCACGTGTGTGTAGAGGCCCCTTCAAAAACTATAGTTGAATCCTAGAAGAACAAGTGATACACTCATTTGTAGATTTTGGATTGTGTTTAAAGAAATTTCATATTAACAAAGTTCGATTATACAGTTAAAGATTGATAAACTGTGCACCCATAATCAGCAATTTTCTATAATTTGCATTACTTTACGAATGCAAACAATTAAGAAAAGTTACAAATTTGTGATCCAAAAATGATATTTTAAAATAAATAATAAAAAAATTGAAAAAATACCATACATTTACTTTTTTAAAGTATAACATGATCAAGTCATAAGTTGGAGAATTTTTAGAGAAGAGTAAAAGAAGAAACACATCCTACCATTAAATTACTTTAGCAAATAGGATGGATCACTACGTTTAATCTTTTAAAATTAATCATTAACTAGAATCAGAAAATACGCGTTAAACATTATATATTTTTTTTCCCTAGACAAACAGACGCTAACGCAATGAATGAATCACGATGGCTGAATTAAAATGATAGATGATTCAAATCAAAAGTACTTGTTTCCTAAGAATCAAGACCGCTTTTAATGAATCATTTTATTCATAAATCATTCTATTATTGGCGTTGTTGTCTTAACCATATTTTGTAATATCTAGTGACTTTTAAAACATAAATATATTGTATTCAACTTCTTATTAATGCTAAGGTAGGGTAATTTCTTAGGTTTTTCTTCAACTCAATACTTTACTATTTGCTTTTTGATAAAGATTGCGCGAAATTTAATGTGATGCAACTTTCATTTTTGCTGCCTATCATCGAATCATTATTAAAATGTTTCATTCATATCTAATAATTAAGCTTATTATTATTTATTTTTAAATAGTTTAGTTTAATATTCAAATTTCAATTTGGATACAGCAAATTTATTTAAATTCTTTTTATGTTTACATTTAAGACACTTTGTTGCTCATTAATTGAATTTGATTGTGTTCTGTTCGATTGAAACTAAATATTTTTTAATAATTGAGCGCATAATGCAGTAACTTTATAGAGTTTACTGAAATTTACATATAAGAACACATACACTTTTAAGGGGACTCATCACTGATTTGAAAAAACCATCTCTGTAACATTAATCCAATGGGCAGGTTGTTTTCAAATTTCTCACTTAAAATTGAATATTTTTATATGCCATTTTTTTTAGCATATGATAGCTGAGTTTCATCATCAATATAATATTTATTTTTACTTTTTTGATTTTGGTTACAGATTTTTCTTTAAAATGAATTTTCAAAGCCGTTCTTTAAACTGAAAGTAGTATTTTTTTTAATCTGCAACTAAAATCTATAAAGTAAAAAATAGCCATATTAAAGATCTAGGTCAGCTATCTTATGCAAAAAAAAAAAGTTTAAAAATATTGAAATTTAAGCAAGAAGTTCTAAAAAAAACTGCTCATTGGTTTAACATTATGGAGTGGGTGTATAATTCGAAGTAATTATTTGTTTTTATAATACTAATACATACTCCATTGCCTTCCTTATGACCTATCACATTCTATTGTTTAACAGTTTTGAATTGCATTTCCCTTTGAAAACAGAATTGCAACACAACATTGAGAAAGACACGTGATCAAAATCCCTTATAACTCAATAGGTAGTTTAATGATTATACAATGGAAAACTAAGCTCCATTTGAAGTTTTCCATAGTCAGGCATTTGTGAATGTTTCAAAACGTTTTGCATTTCTTGAGTTCAGCAGTCGAGAACTTTTCTACGCACTGTGCATTTGAAATCTAAAAAGGCAGGATTCTGGCTGTCGTTCGCCATTGCGTCAAATTGTGAGTAAATTCTTAATTTGACGAGTAAACAAGCAATTAGATTCACTAAATTCCTATTGCTCAATTTTTGCTCTTTCTTTATTTTCTTTTTCATTTTTCATACATAGGCATATATACATATTTTTAATATAGTTTGGCAGATTATTAAAATTACATTGATAACAATCGTTGTTGCAGCTATAAAAACTTAGATTATTTTAGAACATTTTGAAAAAAAGAGGGAGACATTAAAAGATTAAAAACTTTTTATTTATTTATTTACTTATTTTATTTATTTATTTATTTATTTTTGTGCTACATGGCGAATCTATTTCACTAATACTTTTTCTTTTTTTTTTTTTTTTAATTAACCAAATTACTAATGTGTGTCAAATGTCAGCGAGAACACTGCTCAAAGGGATATTGTACAGTAAAGGACCTATTATACGGAATCGTCGGGACCGAGGGCTTTCCGGATTTTGGAATTTTCTGGATTTCGGGTCCGTCCAAAACTCGACACTCCCCCCCCCCCCCCCCCTCCAAAAAAAAACAAAACAAAAAACACGGAAAAATTAAAAATAACAACAAAATTATAGCACTGATATCTAGAATATGAATTAAAACTGTGTTGTATGAGAAGTCTGGAAAAAACACTAAGCTACAACTTTGACTCTTGTACTATAGTATAAAGTCAAATATACGGACATCCAAAATTCAGAGCTCTTCAAAATCTGGACTTTTTGCTAACTGGCTTTACATATATACATATGTATATAACTGTAAAATACCGTTAATCCACTCCCCAAAGATGACGTAAATCGTAAAATAATTAGAGGGGGGCGCTTAAACGGGATTTTTCCGCGATCGTTTCACAAAATTTGCATTTTTTCGCGATATTTTATGAGATTTGCAGGGTTTTATTGCAATATTTGACGAAATTTGCAGGGTTTTATCGCGATATTTGACGAATTTGCAGAGTATTTTCGCGATACCTGAAAAAATTTGCGTTTTTTATGGGGATGAATCATGATGAAATGAATGAATCATGAGTCTTTGAATCAATTATGAATTTTGATACTTGAAGCAATCCTTGAAAAAAATTGTGTTCTTTGAAAAAACGTAAATTCTGTCGAAAAAACGCAGAAAATTGTGAATTTCATACAAAAAAGCATGAAATCTAAAAAAATCTCGATAAAACGCACATTTGATCAAAGATTCGTGATTCATTCATTTCATCATGATTCACCTCGTTCTCAATCTTCTTCATTTCCGGATTTTGGGTCCTTCCGGATTTCGGAATTCCGGATAATAGGTCCTCTACTGTACTTCAAAATTTCCAGTAACTTTACTTAGATTGATTGGGATTGTCATCAATTGAGAAAAGAAAATTAATAGCAGTCAAAAAATTGTAATTATCATTTGTAAATTTCAGATTTAACGTCTCTGTACTTTGGTGACTATATTGTATGATATATTAATACACTTGATTCCCTCAAATCCACACAGCTGGGGACTAGAAGTTGTGTAGATTTTAGAATTTTGCAGATTTCTGGTCATTATTTTGTTTACATTTTTTAAACTGTAATTTGAATGTAATAATTAATGCAGTTGAGGATATGATGAAAGCTTACAATATAATAATATATTAAAATAATTAATAAACTAAAATAATAAAAATTTAAATAATTTAAAAATGCTAAAAATATTAAAAGCAAAGATTAAATTAATTCATAATGTGTGATTAAACATTCATTATAAAGATGAACTGCATTTTCCCCAAAATTATTCAATGAAATTTTCCTCATAAAGGCACATTACTAATTCACATTCAAATCATAAAATAAGGAAGTTTTATTTCAAAGTTAGCCATACTTAATAACTAAAAGAGTTTGATTAATAGATATTTGGTTAGGAGATGTGATTTCCAATAATATCAGCAATATCTTGAATTTTTTCAAAAACAAATTTATTCTTCCTTCATGAAAAAACATGAATTCAATAATATTAATGAACATTACAAATCAAAATAGGTATGGAATTAATATGAAAATAAAAAAGTCAAATTTTATATCTCTATTTTAACAGAATGTTTCATTGTTCACATCTGTAAATTATGTGCAGAGAGTTGCTGATTTTAGGGTTGCAGATTTTAAGGAGTCGACTGTATTGCAATGGAGCCTGCAGCTTAAAGAACTGATATATTAGTTCGCGGCAGTGAGACAGTTAAATGTATCACTGTGAGAAAACAATCTAGCAAAATCAAATAGTTATGATTCATGCTTGATCTGTGAGAATTCATTGTTATTTATAAAATGCATGAAAAGTTTCATTAAAGTAAATTTATTAGTATGGCTTTTTGTAAAAAAAAAAAAAAGCTTGGGTCTAAATAGGTCTGTCTATAACCTTTATTACTCCAGCCTTGTTAGAACTTTTCTCAGTGTATAGTTTATGAATAAAATGTCTATGATAGACAGACATAGGAATGATCTTTTAATGGTTCTACTTTTATTTTTAAGTACAGAGAAAACAAAAGACTTCATTTGACTGGTTTTCTATTAATAACTCTCGTTCTATACTTATTCTTCCTTTGTTGGTGTAACTTAGTATATATAATTATATATGCATATATATATATGCAGTATTATATACAGGCCCGTAGCCAGGCTTTCCTTTCGGGAGAGGCTGAATTTTGAAATTTTTTCTGATCTTACAAAAGTAATTAGTATAAGTTACAGCAAACAATTTAAAAATAATCAAGACTTAACCTAAAATGTGTTCCTGCATAGGATACTTGGTAACCATGTCAAATATTGTTATTTCGTATTCAATTTTTTTCAATTTTTGTTGCAATTTTTGACATTCAAAAGCACTTCCAGCTTCCAAACCGGTTCTGAAATCGGAGAGTTAAAAAAAATCTTGAAACCTAAAAATCACAGAAAAACAATATTTGAGTTGAACCTCAAGTATCCTATAAGAAAAAAGTTAAAAAATATTGAAATGCAAACAAGTAACATGAACTGATTTAAAACTCATGATTAATATTATCATGGAAGAGTCTGATATTGCGAGTGCGATGTCTTGAGACTATTCATCCATAAATGAAACTAATTTCTTTCGCTTTATTTTTTCCAAAGAAAAATTAATTGCTACAGTCACTTTTAATCATAAAAATTATATTTGTATTTCACATTCTCTGACTATAATAATTATAAATGTAGTACTCTTAGTACAATAAATTTACTAATGCAACAGAAGTAGTCATCGTAATTTTTTCTTGGCCATGATGCTGATTGGTAACTTATCAAGATCTACTGTAATGTCCGAATGAAAGGAAATGATGGCAAAGCTATCAGTCTCTCATCAGCCATAATGATTTGAGGCAAAGATTTAAATAATTTCAATGTTGAAAAAGATCTTTCAACACTGACTGTTGTTACTGGGTTTTCAATCAAGACTGCAAACAAGGGTTGATATTATTGTAATACATCACATTAAAAGTACTAAAACTTTTAGGACTCTGTGTTGGTGTCAACACCTTGGTGTGTTTGTACCCTAATTCATATTCAGCTTTCACTTGCTACATTGATACTTTATCATGAAAATATTTCGGCAGATTCTCTAATTTGCTTGCTTTTTTCAGTTAAACAAATCCTGGAAGGAATAATGGGAAATCTCTTAAAGTGTCTTCATTCGAAATTAGATCATTTAAATTTTGAATAAGACGTCCTACATGGAGAATAAAGACCGTGATATTGTAATACTTTTCAGCGTATGTAATTTGTGGGTTTGTAGGTGTTGTGTTTATAAATGTTAGTCTTGAGATCTTTATTTTAATTGGAAAGATATCTTCCCGAAGTTTTGCTGCACAATAAAATATCTCACAAAATATTTCTCTGCATTTTTCTCTATATTTATGTAAAACAATTAGGACATCTTTAACATAAATTACATTTGACATCATGTCATGAAATTTTTCTTGAAGAACTCACTATGACTTTGTCCATGTGTTTTTCAAAATAATTTTTTGAGCTAAAGCAAATGTATGTAGCTCAACAAAAGTTAAAATTCTTTCATGCATTTCGTTAAATTTTGTATCACAGATGCCGAGAAGTCATTTTCTTTTGTTTAATGCAATACATTATGCAATTGCTTCGTGAAACACTAAATTTGCCTTTAGGTGATTTTAAAAAAAAAACCCTTGTCATTGCTTTAACAAGTCCATGATACTTTCGGATTATAGGAATCAGCATGCTGTTGGACAAGGCAAGATTTAATAGTTGATGTAATAGTCTGCCAAAGTTGATGTATCTAATTTTTGGATACACTGGAAAATTTTAGAATGGACCCCGCCAACATGACCAGACTTATTATCTGCTTCATCATACCTCTTTGTAACGTATTTATACATGTCAATGCATAATTGGTCACAATGTTGTAATATTAATTTTCTTGAATTTTTGGCAGAGAAGACATTTATTGGAATAAAACCTAAAAGAATTTTCTGAATTATTGGGGTTTGTGAATAGTTTAATACTCCACATATCTGATTGTGGAACAGAATGTAGCAGTCTCGTTTATTATACATGTTTAACATTGAATTTTGTGGACCTGACAGAAAATTACTTGCTGAACATATCCGCCCCCCCCCCCTCTCATGAAAGTTTCTAAGATTTTTCATTAAATGTATTCAAATTCAAATGGGCATTAATGGTCATTTTAATTATGTTTTACTAATTTAATAAATAGAAAAAAAAAGTATGACAATCTCTTTAACTCTTTCAGTATCAACATCTAAAAAAAAAATAAAATAAAATAAAATTATGAAATTTTTACACGATGTTAATATTGCTCCCAATAATCTAAAAAACTTCAAAATACAATTATAATTTGAAAAAATGCATGTTTAAAACAAGATATAACACCATGTTTATTTAATACTCATGTTAGTTCAAGTTATGCAGAATTTAAAGTAGTAAAACACTATAAAATCAAAATGTACGAAAGTGACAATTTTACGCCTTTTGTATTATTAAGTAATTTTCCTTTTTAAAATATCGAAATAGCTAGACGGCAAAATCATATTTTGCAAGTATTATGTATCAATTTATATGTAATATAAATATATCACAAAAACAAGCTTTTATAGAGAATCAAGAGTGATTGTATAAAACAAAATGTAAGTAAACGTCACATACTTATTTGAAAAAAAAAAAAATCAAAAACTTTGTTTAGCTTAAAAAAAACAAATCCAACAGAATGCAGATAAATCATTCGTTTATTACATATAGGATTTAATGCCATGCGTATTCACATTTTTTTCTTTTTGTAAACAAAACACTGCGTTGCAGCTGTTTATATGTTACAGCCATCATAGAACAGATTTTTATTTCTGATTTCTTAAATTGCCCAAGCAAATTAAATTAATCACAGCTGTAAATCGTTAAAAATGTGGAATATGAACTATGTCAACAGTTTTTTAATCATTTATCATTACTGCGAAATATAATCCAAAATCAGGCAACATTTTTGCCCGGAACACAGAACATTTCAACCACGGCGCCATTTCAAAGTGGCGCCCTGTTTATTTTGCAACTGCTGGAGAATTTCACTTCATATGGTGCATGGTTTGTAAAATTTGTTTAAAGAAGTGAAAATATACCATTTTTAATATTTTAAACCACTTAAAAGTATGCTGACATGAGAAAAGAGCAAATTAAAACTTTTTTAGGCATTTTATAAGCAAAAATTAAGAGCAATACTACTTTTCCTTTATTTACAGTGTAGCGATAATTTTGTAAAGTCTTTCCAAACTTTCGGGAGGGGCTTCAGCCCCCTTAGCCCCCTCTCCCTGGCTATGTGTCTGATTATATACACACGCATATAATACTGTATACTTTTATATATTTTTCATTCTTTTATGTATTTCATATTTTACATATTTATTATGCATGCAAAATTAAAACAATACAAATATTACAAATGTTTAGATATGCATATAATATTACTTCTGGGAAAAATATCTCTGACACCCCCCCCCCCCCCCCTGAAAATCATAAATTTTTAAAAAATTATTGTAATGAAAATTTGTAGGCAAAAGTATTATTTATCCATTAGTGCCATCAAGTACATTAAAAAAAAAAACTCCAATGCTGAAGAATGCAACAATCACATCAAAATATTTATCAACAAAAAAAAGCAGAACAGGATATGGAATTCTTCCCTAATTACACTGCTCTAATGGTATAATAGTTTAGTCTCATGCAAAAATATAAGAATAAATAATTAAGACATTTAAGTATGTCATGTATTAAAAAATAAAATAGTTGCATGTACCAGTGTTTTTGTATAATCTTATATTAGAATTTAAAATGTATTTTTAGTAATTTATATTACTAAATATGCTTTACATTTACATTTAACAAGAAAGTATAAATATAATTAATATTAAATTTTATTGTATGTGAGTATATGTCGTATATATTTGTATTCACATGCATTGAACTATGTATTTATTACTTTCACTATGAAATTATGATAGCATTTATTATTAATAATAATAAAAAAATGTTCAAATGGGAATGTATATGCAATAAGTTTCATAAGTTTAATATCTAGTTTTTACGTTTTAATTGTATGTAAAATAACTCCCTTGTAAATTTTAAATAGAAACAGTTTATAAAGAAAGAATAACATGCTTCTGCACGCTATTTTCTTTTTATTTCACTTTATCCCCTCCCCCCTGCTTCCTTAACATTAAAAAAATTACATATTAAACAGTCTATAGTTGTAGTCCTAGCAAAAATCATATTTTTATACTTAGAATTGACAATAAGGAGCTTTAAACATGATAAAAAAATCAAATAATTAAAATATTGTTATTTTCAATAGCCAGGATTTCTTTATGGAAGAGATCAAGAATTTTCTTTCATGTTATGTATACACAATAGACACCCAGAAATCCCCAAATAATTTATGTATGTAAACAATGAAACATTCAGTTCAGATCCAGGGACAAAATTTGACTCTTTTATTTTTATATCAATTCCATATTTTTTTTTAATTTGTAATTTTGTTTATTTCTGAATTCATGGTTTTTTAAGAAAGAATGATATATATATATATATATATATATATATATATATATATAGATTTAATTTAAGATATTGCTGATATCACAGGTAATTACAATTTTCTTACCAAATGTTTTTATGTTTTAAGGAAGCTTTTTAGGTGCGTTCGTAATTATATAATAGGTAGCACCTATAGTGGTTGTTCAGTCCGTCCGTCTGTCCGTCCGCATATAACAACGCAAAAACTATCCAAACGAATCGTTTGAAATTTAAAATACATAATTATTACATAATTTTGTCAAGTCATTTCAAATTTTATGAAACTCGGATGCATAGATCAATTACAGGGGCAATCAAAAGTATTCCATTACATTATGGTCAATGGGGGAAAAAGTTTCAAATGCATTTAATCGTTTGAAATTTAAAGTACATAATTATTACATAATTTTGTCGTGTCATTTCAAATTTTATGAAACTCGGATGCATAGATCAATTACAGGGGCAATCAAAATTATTCCATTACATTACGGTCAATGGGGGAAAAAGTTTCAAATGCATTTCAATCGTTTGAAATTTAAAATACGCAATTATTACATAATTCTGTCGAGTTATTTCAAATTTTTTGATAATCGTGTGCATAGATCAATTATAGGGGCTATCAAAAGTATTCAATTACATTATGGTCAATGGGGAAAAAGTTTCAAATATATTCTATACGTTTCAAATTTTAAATACATAATTATTACATAATTTTGTCAAGTTATTTCAAATTTTATGAGAATCGGATTCATAGATCAATTACAGGGACAATCAAAAGTATTCCGTTACATTACGGTCAATGGGAAAAAATGTTTCAAATACATTTTAATCGTGTTACACTCATGCGAACTTAATAAAATTTATATGCAACTATAAAGTACATATTATAATATACATCTTACATAATTTGTGGTGCAAAGAACATTTGTTATTGATTTACAAGGCCACACAAAAGTATTCCATTACATAATGGTATAGGGAGAACATTGTTTGATGAGCGTTTTAATTGTAATTCACTATTTACAATTTATGAGATTGATATATGAAAGTAATATTTTTAAAACTTCGTTATCGTACGAACGCACCTAATTTGCTACTCTTCACGTGCAATTTCCAACTTGTTTAATTATTAAGTCCGGCTAAACCTGAAAATAAATTCTGTATTTTATACTTTTGATCTGAATTAGTAACATACCTTTATGAGGTAAGTTTCATTGAATAATTTAGGACAAATACATTTTATGTTTATAATGAATATTTAATCATACTTTATTGATTATCAACTTGACCTTTGCTATTAATATTTTAAACATTTAAAAAAATATCTAAATTTTGATTATTTTAATGTATTGCTTATTTAAATATTATATCGTAAGCATTCATTATACTTTTGATTGCATTATTAATTATATTCAAATTACTGTTTAAAAATTTTAAACAAAGTAATGACCAGAAATCCTCAAAATTCTGGTCCCAAACTGTGTGGATTTGGATGAGTCTACTTATAGTAAAACCTGCCACGATCAAATCACAATGCTTTGTGAAAACTTTCGTTTTAAACAGGTTTTTCTGTTAATATGTGTAAATGTATGGAATAATATGGTATGGAAAAAGTTTTGTATTTTGGAAATAAAAAGTTTTGTGTTTGGGAAAAAATGTTTTTTGTTTGGAAAATTATTTATTTATTTATTTTATTTTATTTTATTTATTTATTTATTTATTTATTTTTTGTGTGTGTGTGTTTCAGAAAAAAGTTTGATGTTTAACAAAATTATTTTTGTGTTTAGGAAAAAAGTTTGATGTTTAACAAAATTATTTTTGTGTTTAGGAAAATGTTTTATGCACAGTAAGAAGAAATAAAATGATAAAAAATATGTATTGGAAAAGGTTTTAAGTTCAGTAAAAAATTCAGTGCAGTAAAAAAGTTATGTATTGGAAAAAAAGTTTTATGTTTTAGTAAAAAGTAATGTATTGGAAAAACAATTATATATTTATAGTAACATTCCATTGTAGGCAGATTAGTTTTTTACAAGTTTTGCCTCTTTTATATAAATGTACTTTTTTATTTTACATGAAGGGATGAGTGGGCTACAGTGAACCTAAGTATACAGTTGACAACCCCTTATATTTATTACCGTAAAATACCGTTAATCCGCCCCCCCAAACGAAAAGAAAAATCGTACAATAGTTAGGGGAGGGCGCTTACACGGGATTTTTTTGCAATCGTTCAACAAAATTTACAGGAATGAATCATCATGAAATGAATGAATCGTTGAATGAATCTTGAATTTTATACTTGAAAAAATTTGGTTTTTATTTTTTTTAAACATAAATTCTGTCGAAAAAACGCAGAAAAAAGGAGAAATTAGTAAAAAAAGCCAAAACAAGCATGAAATCAATTAAAAATTTTTGAAAAAACGCGTATTTCATCAAAGATTCATGATTCGTTCATTTCAAAATGATTGATCTTGCTCTCAATCGTCTAGGGAGGGCGCTTTCTCGGGATTTTTTGAAAATTTCAAATTCTTTATAAAGTGGGGAGGGGGCGTTTGATCGGGAAGGGCGGATTAACGGTATTTTACGGTAATTTTAAATTTTTAAAGCTTCTCTTTTAGACTAATTGTTTACAGCAATGAATTGATTATTTATTGCCTTTAAAACATATCGTTAGATCTGAATGATTCATTTTATCCTGACTGGTGTGTTTTGAGCTTCTGAAAATTAAAATTTTAATCATTGCACTTTTCTTTTTATTAATTAAATGTTATAGAAAAATATGTAAAACAGCTTTTTTATATAAAGCTAAGATACTTGTTTTTATTTAATATTAAAGTTAATATGCTAAAAAGAAAGCTTTAAGTAATAATTTTATGAGAATGGATAGAACTTCAACATAGGGCATAATGGACCATAATGTTAATGTATTGCTGAATTATCAAAATATTTAATAATTGTTTATTCTCTACAAATAAATACCATTTTAAAATAATTATTTAACTGTAAAATAAAGTAAACAAAGAAAAATGTCTATGTATCATAGTAAGGAATATTTTTGTTTGTATTTAATACTTTTAAAACAATACAAGTATTTTATCAATTGTAACCAGTTATTATTAAAACAATTTCTAGCATTTTCTAAAATTTCATTAATTATTTTAGAAATAAAATAAAAGAAATTTGGAATGAAAACATTATCGTTACTAATCTGTTGTTTGTATTGATGTTATCATAAAATCACTCGCAGATCGAAAATTATTTCAGTAAAATTTCAGGCTCACAGATATTTTGGAGTTTCATTTTCAAGTTTTCATGATAATGACTTTATTTTATTTAATATCTTCACCTTATTTTCAATGTTATTGTATCAATCAGTTGGTATTTAAAAAATATAATACTCTTTTTTGTTAATTTTTCTTTCTTGTTTTGTAAAGGTTTTGTTTGAAATTTTAATTGAAAAATTTGCATTATTATGTTATTTTGGAGATATAGGGGTAAATAAACAGGACTAAAACTAATAAAAAATAAATTTATATTGTAATTCAAATAATACTTAATAGAGGGTCATGTGCTTCAAGGAGTGGACCAGTGTAACCCGTTTCTGAGGCACCCTGGTCCAATTTATGAACATATACAAACTAATTTTTTAAAAGTGCACAGATGTCATATACGCACCACATTTCCACCTGTGTTCCCCTCCCGCCAATTTGACATTTCACATCTGTGCCAAGGAGAAGATCTGTTTAATTAGTTTATAACAATTGTTAGGAAAATAAAATGGGAAAAATTAAAGATTTCAGTGAAATATGCTGATTAAATGAAGCAACTGCATATTCAATATGTATGTATGTATTAATATTTACGATTTATTGTGAAAATTATACTTACCATTTTGTTACTTATTAAACTTATTATTTATAACTGGTTATTTATTGTTTCCTTTTTTATAAAATTCATGTTTATTTACTATAATTTTTTTATTTTTTAAATTATTTTTATTTTCTTTTTTAAAAAACTAGAATCTCTTTCATTTTTTATGTTATTTTATTTTCATATTTCAATAAAAAATCATGTGCTGTTAGTTCATACAATTTGCACTTTTATTCAAAAAGAAAATTTTCGCCAAATTGGCGGGAGGGGAAAACACATGCAAATGTGGTGCGTAAATCTGTGCCAAAAAAAAAAGATATTTGAAACTATGTTTTGAAAAAATTCTGAGCCATGTAAAAACACTTAAGTATATTCAAGAATATTTTTAGGCAGATTGGACATTCCATTAAAGAGGGGGGGGGGGGAAATGTAAACTGCTAAAATGGTAATTATCTTTAACAGAAACCTACCTTAAATAGAAGTATTACACTGTCCTGAAATGGATTGGCATACAGAAAACCTGGCTGAAAGGGATTTTTCATGACTTATCAGTGGTTCCATCGTAAACGATTATGACATGTACTTTATAAACACAATAAATAACCTGTAAAAGCGGAATCTTTCTTCAACGTAATTCTGTTTCAAATACAAGAGATGTAGAATACCAACAAAAGAAACAAAACGCCTTATTTAGACAGAATATCTTCAGAATATAATTGATTACACTTATCCTAATGGAAGTCTAAAATGGTAGTTTTTTCCATCTCCTTGCAATCACACCTTGACAAGACTTGATTGCGTGTGTATGGGTAATAGAAATAGCTCGAGTAACTTTAAGAATTTAAGTACAGTAGAACCCCACTAATCCGGACCCCGTTAATCTGGATCTTCGGATCGGTTTGGTCTTTTTTTTTCAAGTTTTAAAAGACAGAAGCAAATTGGCTAATTTCCATAACGTTGACTTGTTTCACAGCCATATTCAGAATTAAAAAAAAAATCTGAAATAGTTTCGGAAGAATTAAGCAAAGTAAACATTTTTACTGTCTGTAAATATTCAATAAGTTTCACATAAAGGTGATTTTCTGTAAGTATGTTTTATTTTACTGCATTTTTTTCTAATTCTCCGTATAATCCGGATTTTCGATAGTCCGGATTGGGTCTGGTCCCAATTAATCCGAATTATCAGGGTTTTACTGTATATCCATTTCATTTCTTAATTTTAAAAAAGTAGCATCTATAAATTAAAGTAAGATATATTTTAATAATTGTAGCTAGTAATACAAGGAAATTACATGATGATATACCATAGATTTTACAAACACTATGATCTAAAAAACTGAGCCCATATTGAAAAGTTAAATGTATTTTAGTCAAGTTTTGTACAACATAAACATTTGCTTGCATAAAAACTAAGATTATACGGTAAAGTTTAACCCTAGAACTACCGAAAATGTTCTCTAGTCTTATTAAAATATTCCACATCAAACTAATTATTTTAAACTGTTTAACTTATTTTTGGTTGATTTATAAATTAAGTTTATTTTAAAGAAATTTCTGATTTATATTTAACTATTATCGGCTTAATATTTTTGAAAAAGACATTCTATTTTAGCTAAAGAAACTATTGATATAACAAACATGTGCAATAAATGTATTTCATGTTGGAAAAAACAGTCTGGTTGCGATTGTCTAACACAGCCTTAATTCTTCTGGATTTCTCTGTTTCATGTTTTGCTGTTTTTTGATACCATATTTCGCCTCAATAGTTTTTCGATATTTGGTCGTAAACTTCAAAGATGCTAATTTTTTTAAACACTTTTTTTTTATTAACACTTTTTATTAGAAATATTGGGTTTGTAAAAAATAATATTGGGTTCTGTTATTTTACTTTTAAAGCAATTTATTTTAGATTGTTCGAAACTGTTTTAGAGCGTTCTCCAAGTTCAGTGGTTAGTATGTGAATTAGGTTCCATTTAAGCTTTGGATTTATCACTGTTAAAAAACATAACCTCATCATCACCCTCTTCATGCACAACTCTCCTTCCATCAATGAAGTTTCTGTAAGCAATATTAATCCTTTCAGGTCTGGTGTACTGTTAATAGTACATGTCTTTTAACGGAGTATTATTTTGTTTTATGAAATACTTTTGCTATCCAGGAGCGTGCAAAGAGAAAACTACGCCCGGGGCAAAGTTGCAATTTTGCGCCCCCCCCCCAACTTTTTTTGTATCAGGCCAAACAATGACGATGGTATAAAAATTTGTCTCCCTCTGGGTGTCCGCGCGCGGGGCGACCGTTCCCTTCCCCCCCCCCCTTTTCGCACGGCGCTGTTGCTATCATTTATATGTAGTAATGTTAGTATATGTCTGTGCATCTATTATATGATATCATTTATTGTAGGCATTTAGTAGTGATAATAATTATTATTTGCTTTATTCAATTTTCGCTGTTTGCGATTCTTTTATTTTAAACATGCTTAAACTTTGTAAATTTCAAATGCAATTATTTTCCTGAAAGATTCGTGTAATAAAGCCAAAAATATTAGATAGTTGTAATACCAGTTAAATCTTATTGTAATACAATATTTTCTAAACATCTCCGAAAATTCTTCCTTAGCCTACTGTCAAATGAATGTCAATTGAATAGTAAGCAAAACAACAACATTCGTTATCGTTCAAACAGTGAAATACTCGTCCAATGATAGTTAATCTTTTTGGATAGCTAGTGTTAATGTTATAAACGTAAAAGTAATTTTTTTAAAAATTGAAAAAGAAATCGAACTGAAAGGGTTAAACTGGGCATTCATAAGTCACAATTTTGGATGACTTTCAGATGAATAAGACATTTTTCTGCAGGAAGGATTTTTGCAACTCTGTAAAGGGCACTTTGAAATTTTGGAGAGACGTAGCACTTGTTGGCGATTGATAAGCATTAAATCCCAAATGTTCTGGATAGACATTTCGATGCTTTGAAGGGGGCTTCCCATAAATTTGACGCTATTGTGTAATCAGTGTAAAAACCGCTTCCGATGTTTTTCCTGTTATTTTAAATTCGTACAAAAATTTTAAACTTTCCCATAGTTCTATAACTGCCTTAAATGTCTCATTCAATGGGGATAAACAAAATTATAGTACTATATATGGCTATATAAACGTTCTGGGGAGGCATTTCAATGCTTTGAGGGGGACACCCCTTAAATTTGTTGCTAATCAGTGTAAAAAACTCTTTCCAATGTTTATCATATTATTTTGAATTCATACAAAAATTATGAATTATCCCATAGTTCCATAACTACATTCATAAATAAAAGCAAAATTACAATGCTAAATAAATACATAAAAAATCTTTCCTTCAAAATCCATTAATTTTTTTTTAAATGTCTCAGACTGAAAAATTCAATGACGAAAATTGTCATTATTTTGTAAAAACCCAGGTGAACGTGGAAATCTTCCAAAGTCTCTCTGATCTTTCTCTACATATCAACGAGGCTCAAAATAAAAAAGTTCAAGCGAGAAAGAAACATTGATCTCGCGAAATATTTTTGAGATTTATCGTTTGATGTATTATCTCTCTACATTGAATAGCCAACCTTGACAAGGAATCTGCAGGGACGTGCGAAGAGAACATAAAAGCAGGCACGAATTTTTCCAAGTTTTTACTTCTAATATACAGAGTTCGTAATATAAAAAATGTTCTTTTCATAAAATATGATAAATAATATTTCGTATAATAACCTGTAATCAGAAATAAAAAATAATGAAAATTGTATGAAAAATAAGAAGATTTGGTAAATACCATTTCACCGCGCAAGAGCGAATGCAAACAAAATGTAATGTACATAATGTTTTATCTTAATGTATATAACAACTTTTCTAAAAGTCTCAAAATTATAGCTTGAAAATTCTGAAAATTATCATAGATAGAACAAGCTCAAAATCTGTTGTTCCGATAAGGAAAAAAAATATGAGGGGCTACATCCGAATATAGTAGTATTACAATATTGTGTATGCTGTATTGTCACTAATCAATAGGTATATGAATACAATGCCTCGTCTTCTTGCTTCATTTTGAGAACAAAAGATTTTGAGCTTATTAAATCGATGATAGTTTTTTTAACTTTCAAGCTATGTCTTTGAGACTATCACAAATGTTGCTCTATGCATTTCGTTAACACATTATGCACATTATATTTTGATTGCATTCACGCATGCGCAGTGCAACATTTGACAATATTTGGAACTGTTCTTATGAAAGCCTTATAATATCTCTACATGTATACATGATATCATCATACAAATGAACCACTTGCCAACTTGACAAAGAATCTGTATGATTAAAATATATATATATATACGTCCAAGTTTTCCGTTGCAAGGAAATCTGCTCGTTTCAATTGGTCAACAAACTTTTAAGCGACATTTTCTTATTTCTCGCTCAATGATTGACGGAAATTTTTTTGGAAATGAAAAGAAATCATCAGCTTTTTTAAAAACAGAGTATACTAAATCATATTCAGATTTCTTAAGGTAATTTAAAAGTGCAAATAAAAGTTCTCAAATACCCAGTTCAAGAATAACGTTGCGAAAATGGCTTTTAGAGTTCTATAGAGTAATTTTTATAGAATTATGGAACGTTTTTCTATATGCTAGATTAAAAGCTATAGAAATGTCTGTAGAGGAGAAATTTCGATTAAACACTTTTTCTCTTCAGGTATTTCGATTAAACTTCTACAGCTTTTAAACTAGCTTATAGAAAAAGGGCCATAATTCTATAGGATTCTATAAAGCTATTTATATAGAATTCTAAAAGACATTTTCGTAAGGGTAGAGTTACTTTTATTAATTCCAGGCAGCGCATTACGTTAGAATATTGTTTGACATAAAATTATAAAATGAACAAAGATAAATTCTCGAGACTCAATCAGTGTGCCATTGTTGCACTTGCATAAACTGGTCTTTTCCCTTAATTGTCAGAGCCAGTTGGATCCATCAGAGCCCATTTTTATCTCAGCAGGTTTACTTCTACACTTAATTTTCAGTTTCCATTTGCGGGGTGATTCCGTATTCACCAAAAACCTGGCAAGAAGTAAACACAATTGCAAAATGTTCTATTTTAGATGTTTTAAATTTTAGGAACTATAAATACATAGTACTAGTAGTCTTTGTCCACTACTCTGGTTGGTTTCTCTAAAGAAATATAGAATCAAACGAAATGCGTCTTGCAAAAATTAGAATAAATAAACTTAATATCTAATGAAGCATCTATAATTGTTGTCTTATTAATATAATCTAACATTATCCTGGTCAAAGTCAATGTTGTCGACATAATACACAAAATAGCTCTAAAATAATGAAAGTACAGTAGAACCCCGATAATTCGGATTAAGTGGGACCAGGCCCAATCCGGATTTGCGAAAATCCGGATTATCCGGAGAATGTAAACAAATGAGATAAATTAAAACATACTGACAGAAAATCACCTTTATACTGAACATATTTAATATTTAGAGACAGTAAAAATGTTTACTTTGTAATTATAAAATTTGCCATATTTTGCTGTGTCAGTTTTGCAGGCCGCATGGTCACACATTCCCTTCAGCATAAAGTTGTTCGTTATATGTAGTCTCCACATGCCGTTCAAAATAGATCATTAATTGTTCAAAATGGGAAATTGCTTCATTATAGCTTATAACTTCTGGTTGATCATCGTTGGTAATGGTTTTCGTCTGCATCGTCTTCATTTTCTTCAGTTGTGCACAAAGCGATTATTAAGTCATCTGTAAGCGAGGCGTTTTCTTCATTATTTTATGCTTCCAACCAATTGCTAATGTCGCTGATATCAACATCTAAGCAATCATCAATTTTTTAAAACTAGTTGACAAAATTTTCAGGAGTAATTTCGCTTTCATTCTCGTTTATTCTTCCTTCTATTTCGATTTTCCGCAAGAGATTTGTAGAATGGTTTTGGGACGAGGACAAGCAAACAGTCCCAAGAGACCTATGGACTGGCTGACAAAGATCGGAAAGCGATCCTTATCAGTCATTGTGTCTATAAGGATATTTTTACTTTTCTTTCTTGCAATACTTTGAGCAAAACTTTATTAAGCAGTGAAATTTCGATGACATTTCTAAATGGATTAAATAGAAAACTGTAAATTGGAATTGCCAAAGCTTAAATGATGCATAGTTGTTCCTTTCATAGATAACAATAAAGAGTTTAAATAAGAAAGCTTGAGGTATTCTTCTGAAAAGATTTCAGAAAATACTTTTTTATTCAGAATATGAGGCTGAAATAAATTTATGACACGGAAATTTGCTGATCACTTCTCAAACTTGAAAAAAAAAATAAAATAAAAAATTGAGCAAATCGATCCGGATTATCCGGAGATCCGGATTTAAGGGGTCCGAATTTGCGGGGTTCTACTGTACTTATGTTTAACATTTATTTTTGTGTGTGCTATCTTGAATTTCTCATTTCTACCAAAATTTGATGCTGAGAAATGGCGAAATACCCCAGATACGCTGGAGGAATATAATTTGAAATAATGGTCAGAGAACTTTTAAGTGATATATCACATGAAGGATGAAGGCCAAATTTAGAAAATTCCCCCTTCCCCACCAGAGTTCCAAACATCGCGTCTACAAGTATAAAACATTTCCCCATCTTTAAATTTTTCATACATTATGACTAATATTCATCAGAAGGCACTATTAAAATATCTGATCTGTAATGATAAAACGATTCAATTGAATTTTTTTTTCAAAACTGTCCTTTGAGGGGGAGGGGGAGGGAGAACTGAGGTGGTGGAAGAAAAGCTCATAATATGAAAGAGCGGACCGAGGGCTTTCAGATTGTTTTCGTGTAATCCTGATTTTTTTTTACCATTGATTGGTCACCTTCACAGAATTCCTTGTAATGTACTCACACTCTTCACAGGTGCACTAGAGACAGAAAACGTTATAATAATTTTAGAGAATACAGTTAAAACAGAACATGTTTATGATGGAAATATGCCTTCAACAGAAAAGTTTATAGCCTAGACAAAATATATAATTCTGAATTATGCCGTTTTAGATTATACCATTCGACACCTGTCTAAAATGTTATTTTTAATGTGTTCTTTGTGATTCCGTTTTAGTAGCTTTGAGTGTTGTTGAATGCAAGATTCAGAAACCCAGATATTCGTCTGAAGTGGGAGTGTCCACGACGTCCACTTGGTTGTGCCACTGGTTACATTATTTAATTGCAGTGTAAATTATATTGAATGATACTGAATGTTATAGCAATAAACATTAATATTTAGACCAAAAAAATTCTGAAATCCGAAGAATTTCTTAACACATTTGCATTTAAAAATTACATCACCACAAAAATAATATATTTTCTCTTTATTCTTTGCAAAATGTATCTTCGTTTCTTTAGAATTTAGATAGAACTAGTCATAGAAGATATTTAGATAGAATTTTTCCCTTAACCTTCCCACTGCCGCGACCGGATGTATCCGTTCACTAGGCTGCAGGTTTCTCTGCAGTTGAAGGTTTATTTTAATTAATATAGTTCTACAAACATAATATAGTTTAAAGAAATTAAGTTATAGTTGATGCTTTGCGTATACGTAACAAAAAAAATTATGCCATCAGAAAAATCCCTCTTTCATTAACATTGTAAAAAAATTGCAGAGAAAAAACTTAACTATTTTACCCTTTTGCTCGACGTTCAGCGGGTTAAGTTTTCTTTGTATTTTATTTAAAATAAGTTATTTATTTTTAAAATGTTGCTATTTTTTATTTACAATTTAATCTTTATACTGCTAGGAAAGGCATCTGACGCAACTTTGATTCCGCTAACTTTAGATAATTGGAAAAATACTGCAGTTTTTAATACAAAGGTAAGAATTTCATTACAGTATATTTTCTACATTGATTTTAAATTTTCGTGATAAGTTTATTTCTTTATTTTTTTTAACGAAACGTAAAAACTGATAATAATTAATTTTATTTTATTGCAGATGCATAAAACCATTAATCTAACACATCATATCACTCAAAATATCTTCAATTTGTAAAAAAAAAAAAAAAAAAAAAAAAAAAAAAAATTATATCCGAATTTTTTGAAAAAGCAGCTTCTAACTCATAGCCAGGAAAACCTCTTATTTGTGAGCTATGCAAGAATTTCTGCCAAAGCAGTCTTTTTTTTGTGAGGTATGCAAGAAAGAATTCTCGCGCAAGAGCAATTTAAGCAGGCATCTGTTAAGTCATACTGGTGAGAAACCTTTTGAATGTGAGATATGCAACAAAAAATTTTCTGAAAAGGGCAATTTAAGCAAACATTTGTTTACTCATACTGGTGAGAAACCGTTTATGTGTGATGTATGCTGCAAGAAATTCTCTCGAAAGGACCGTTTAAGCATACATTTGTTAAGTCATACTGGTAAGAAACCTTTTAAATCTGAAGTATGCAACAAGAAATTATCTCAACAGTGCCAGTTAAGCAGCCATCTGTTAATTCATGGTGATGAGAAACCTTTTAAATGTGAGGTATGCAACAAGAAATTCTCTCGAAAGGGAGATTTAAGGCAGCATATGGTAATTCATACTGGTGAGAAACCTTTTGAATGTGATGTATGCAACAAGAAATTCTCCCGAAAAGGCGTTTTAAGCAGACATCTGTTTATTCATACTGGTGAGAAACCTTTTGAATGTGCGGTATGCAACAAGAAATTTTTTCAAAATAGCCATTTAAGCAGCCATCTGTTAACTCATACTGGTGAGAAACCGTTTGTGTGTGATATATGTAACAAGAAATTCTCTCAAAAAAGCAATTTAAGCAGCCATCTGTTAACTCATACTGGTGAGAAACCGTTTGTGTGTGATATTTGCAACAAGAAATTCTCTCTAAAAAGCAATTTAAGCAGCCATCTGTTAACTCATACTGATGAGAAACCGTTTGTGTGTGATATTTGCAACAAGAAATTCTCTCTAAAAAGCCGTTTAATCAGCCATCTGTTTATTCATATTGGTGAGAAACCATTTGTGTGTGAGGTATGTAGCAAGAAATTTTCTAAAAAGAGTGATTTCACCAGGCACACTTGTGAAAAACCTTGTATACGAGTTATAAAACAATAAATTCTCTCAAATGTGTCATTTAAGCAAACATCTGTCAATTCATAATGGTGCGAAACCTTTTGTGTGTGGGACATGCAACTAGAAATTTTCTCAAAAATATGCTTTAATTCACATTGAGGAGAAACATTTTGTGTGAGAGATATATGTTAAAAGATTTTTTCAAAAGATTTCTTTAAGAAAACATCTGTTAAGGTCATACTAACGAGAAATATTTTATGAAAGATAAACAAAAATAAATTCCAAAAAAGCTATCTGTGCTTTATTTTGCTCCTATAATTTGTTGATTGCACTTAATTAATCGTAGCATATTCCAAAAGTAAAGAAATATTTCTTTCCGTTTACTACAGTGCACAAAAAAGAGCAGCGAACAACAAAAAATTGACTATTTAAACCATTAAATTTGCAGATCGGAAGCTATAACCATGAGTCCTGGTAACACACTATTTTATTTTTAGGATGCTTTATATTATCTGAAAATATTACAAAATCTCTATTTTTTTACATTTTTAAGCCTGTAGAATTTTAAAGTGATTGATAGTATTTAAATTTAAAAAATTTTTGTTAAACCTGATTTCTCACAATAAAGTTCTTTGATGGTAAAATGGATTTTCTTATCAATATTGAAGCTGAAAGTATTTGTTTTGAAAAGGGAATGGTCCCATGGCTTACCCATAATATTGAAAACAAAAATGTGTGTTAATGAGTTAGATACACTGATTGTTATTTTGAAAGGTAATAACAGTCTGATGACATTTGAAATATAAGTTAAGGATAATTTTAAAAGTGTTTTAAAATTATACTTTTTTCATCAGACATATATTGAAAAAGTATTCTACGAATTGATTATTTCCATTTTAGCGAAAAACTGCCCAGGCCGGGATTCAAACCCAGATACATGGCTTACAAGGCCAATGCTTTAGCTGTTAAGCTAACTGGGCGATAGCCTGCTGGGATTTTCCTTCAGACAACCTTATTGGTCATAACATCTGGTCTCACATTTAGACAGCTCGGCAGAATAAACCGCAGGTAATGGAACTCCATATAACGATCAATACATAGATATTGGATTATTTTAACACAATCAAACTGATTGGTAAATTTATCATACGAATTGATTATTTCCAGTTAAGTGAATGTATTCTAATTTAATTGTCATGTCATTACTGATATCTGTTGTAATCTTTTAAATTCCTTCATTTCAAGATCTCTTAATCTGATTGCTTATTCGTGAGGGAATAACAGTCTGGTGTAAGTTTTAAATGTCTATAAATATTGGGAAAAAAGAATGAAATATTTGCTTACCACAGCCAAATCTATCCCTAAATTTTCCCATCATATTGAAAAAAGACTTCGGTATAGCTCATGCCCATCTGACTATGACTTAACTCTTTCGAATTACACGGATTACCATGTAATGGATGTGAGATATTGAGGTTTATTATGCCACATTGGTTTATCAAAATGAATTATTTGCAGTTAATCGAGGTAATTTTGCTCCACTTTTACAAAACTTTGATCCACTCTACCACCTTCGAGAATTCTTTCCGATGAGCTGCCAAACACACTCTAGTGCATCTGTCTCTATTTTTGAGACCAAATTCTTTAACCTTAACTCAAGTATGGAGCAGTTTTTAATAATTTTTTTTCTCTCTTAGACCAAACTTAACTACGATAATATATTCAATAATCTCACATATTTTGACAATAAATAAAAACTATTTCTTTTGTATGAGTTATGTGAAGGTTTTCTTTAGTACGAAATTTTTTATATCCAAATAATGAAGAAGGAAAGGGTTAATACGTATATCTAAGAATGGCTCAACACACTTGGTACCCAATTTATGTTGCGTCTGAATTATGGCGCAAGGTGATTAAATAGGAGGCGCGAAGATAGGAGGAGCGTTAAACCTAATTTATTTCACATACTTTGAAAATAAATATGAGTTGTTGACTTTTTCTTTTCTGTGTGTGTGTGAATATTTTGAAAAATACAATGTAGGTAACGAAAATGGAGAGATCCAGCTTTCCTAAAAGCTGATGAAGGTTTCAATTACTTTGTCTCTCCAGTTTATAAATCAAAAAATCCTTTTAGTCTCTAGAAGTTTTGTATACAAACTGACCCGGTCGTAGATTTTTCCAAACGAACCGCGAAGGATTAAAACCTCTATTCATATTAAAATTCTAAAAATAATAAAGAATCTCTAAAAATGTATCTCAGGGATTGGTCTTCAATATCTTTGGCAGAATATACAGGACTTTCTAACCACTATAATCGCAAAAAACCAATATTAAAATTTATCGTCTTCAAAATGAATCTCGGACACGGGCCACTACTTTCTGCATCTCGCAAGCAAGTGTGCTGCGCATCAACTGGAAAATCTTAAGCGAATCGTAAAATGAGTTTAAAGAAAAAAAAATCGCAGAAATCGGGCCCATGAAGCGTCAGTTAAAAATACACCTGGCGGTAGAATGTTGTACTAAAACTATAAAGTAATCGAAACCAACCCATACGACCAAAAGCGTCCTCCGGACGTCCTATGTGGTCCTGTTCAGGGCCGGACGGTCCTATAACCATCCGATCCTGTACGTGTCCGAATTCGGACTCTCGGAGGACACCAGAATCCGGATGAACCATCCACGATGAGCAGTCCAGTATCTTCGGAACGGCAAAATTACCAGTGCGCATGCGCCATAAATGTCAACTGTCGCGATGTGTATTAATGGATTCTAAGGAATTTTAATTAAAATTTTACTCTAAAGGCTCTGGAAATTTCTATATTAAAGATAAGTAAACTTTCGAATATTAACCTTTTAGAATGAATTCTTGAGATTTGTACCAAAATATAAGGATTTTTTTACAATCTAATACCATGAGGCAGGCAACTTTCATAGAAAACGTATAAAAAGTTATAGACATTTTTTCATGTAAATAAATATTCGTAACAAAAATGTGTTGTAATCATAAAACAAACCTTTGTTCATTATATTTTACATAAATTAAAAGCAATAGTATTATTTCTAAATACATGTCATTTTGTGATTCACCAAAACATTGTTTACGATTGAAATTGCTGTGTTAGATATTGAAAATACATTAAGCATTCATTTTACGAAGGACAAGCAAGTAAAAATATTCATAAAGCTTTAAATACAATTTTTAAATCAATTTAATCATTAAATTTATTCATCTTTTTATGTAATATAAATATTCATAAAGTATCTCTTTATTTTAAGGACTTAAAAAATGAATTTTGTAAAATAAGGATTTTCAAATTCTCTAACTAAGCTTACATGTGGCCCGAAAGCAAAAGCTCCAGTTGCGGGCTCAGAGTAATACTTTGGCACCTTCAATTTGTCTTTATTTATACATGTATAACTGCATTAAAAATATATATCGCTAAGTGTTGCTTGCTTTTTTAGGGAGTGTGGGTGAAGATATTCAGTAAGACATAACACCCCTAAAATATGTATACTTGTATTTCTTCATTTAAAAAAATATGTCATAGTTACTTTTTTCTTTTGATGTGTTTAAAAACTGTCTTGCATTTTCTAAGAAAAAATTTTTAGACTAGCATGATTCATCTGTCTGCATGTTTTCCATTTTAAATAACGATAGTGGCTGCATTCCTTCTAAATCATTATTTAAAGACTCAACACCCTGCCTTTATTTTATTATAGTGAAATGTATCCACCTATTTGTGCCAAAATATCTCAAAGCTCTTCGACAAATCACAGTATTTCAAAATTTCTGTGTCCTAGAGCTTGCAAAAATTATTGAACTTCTTATTTCTTTAGGAAAACAGGTTATTCAGTGATCATATTCCAATTTTATTTTTCAGTTTTTAATCCATAAAATCCTTTAGGAGGTTTATCGTTGTTTATTTATCATATTTAAAAATCACAATAGCTACAATCACTGCTATGTGTGTTGATACAGTTTCTCTTGAAAAAACAGTTCTTCAATTAAGTATAGGAAACTCTATATCTAAAATTTAAGCATAATATAACTGCAAATATTTGAATCTGTTTTATAATAAATGATTACTTAAGTTAAACTGGACACCAGTGTTATGCATACACATAAATGTATGTAGGTTGTTAGTTACATGTACATATTTGTATATATTTATATATTATATGTGTATGTATAACACTGGTGCCCGGCTAACCAAAAAGTACAAATAAATATTTTTGAATCATTTATTAATGTTGCTTTATTTTTATTTAAAGTATTTTCTTCTCTATTCATGTTTTGTCTACAGTAAACATGAAGTTTGGTAGAAGAATTTCTTGAAATTATTGTTCCATCCCATGTATTTTATTAGTTCTGCAAATGTACACTATTTCAAGGCTGAAACTAGACTCTTTTTGAAAGTTTCGGCCCAGGTCAAAAATTGATTTCAGTACACCCCCTCACGCAATAAAAGTTATTGACCACAGATACCTACACAAAAAATAAATTAAATAAATCCTTAAAAAGTAAAAACCATTTAGCGATAATTAAAATGTTAGCAAGAAATACATAAACAATGCTACTAAATGATTAACATTGGTTTGAACATTAAGAGTCTACACTAGTCATGCAAAAAAACTGGATAGCTAATGTTAAATCTATGAGAGCATTCTTTTTAAAATTTCTGTCTTGCATATTAAAAATTTTAAATTATTATATTTTTCTTTTTTAAATCATGTTTAGAATTGCTGACAATGAATTCAAATCCTATTTAGAATTCATGCAAACTTTTTATTATGTAGTTTTTACTGTGATTATTTTATTTAAAAACTTGAGGTTTTTCTAAATACTATTGTTACGAATTTTGTAAATAGTTAGTGTTTGTACTGTAAAATAATGTAAATAATCTTATTAAGTTCCATTCCTTTACTAATATTAATTTTTGTTACATTGTCTCTGTTATCAAGCAAACTTGTCTATTATTTTTCAGTGAATGTTTACGGTAGATTGGCGAAATAATATAGATATCGCCAAGTTGGCGTCACTTTTGGCGACTAATTTTGGTCGCCAAATTTGGTGATATATCGCCAAGTTGGCGACAAACTTGGTGATTGTTGGCGATGGTAACCCTTCCCTCTCTATGGTAACCCCCCCTTCCAGATATACTGATATATTGAATGTTATTCCGTGGTTTTCTGGATTTTTCGGGAAGCTTGTGGAAATTTCCATTGCATGCGGCGAGACTATATAAGGAGAGCGATACGAGCTGTTGTTGTTATTATTTATCAGTCAGTCATTGAGTGAACTACTAGGCGATTGTTTAAGCAAGTTTGCTTGAGTTTTATCTACGTTGTTTTGAATGTGATTTAGTTTTGAGAGGTTGTATAAAGAGTCTCTGGGACCTATAACTGTACTTGTGATGAACTTGAGATTTGAACAGTTATTTTTGAATGTCTAGTCATATTTGTGAGTTTCGAAGACTGTTGTTCTGAAGATTTGTAAATAAATTATTTTCTACTTTTCTAAGAGACAAGAGTTTGAAGTTGTCTAACCATAAGATCAAAAGAACCCTATATACGCAACAAATTTTGGTGTCAGAAGTGGGGTCTTATGCCGAAAGCAAGAGGAATGGACGAACAAAATTGATAAAGGCCAAGAAGAGTTGGCGGAAAAGATGAATAAAGGCCAAGAAGAGTTGGCGGATAAAATGAATAAAAACGAAAAAAGAATGGAACAGTTGACAAATAAAATTGACAAATGCCAAGAAGAAGTGACTGAAAAAATGAATAAAGGCCAAGAAGAGTTGGCGGAAAAGATGAATAAAAACTAAGAAAGAAAGGAACGGTTGACAAATAAAATTGATAAATGTCAAGAGGAAGTGACTGAAAATATTAATAAAGGCCAAGAAGAAATAAAAAAAACTTTGGAAGAAAAATTCTCGTCGGAAGATAGAAGAATAGATTCGGTAGAAGAGAAAATAGAGGAAGTAGAAGAGAAAATTCAGAGTGAAGTTAATAATGTTGAGGAGAAAATGGAAAGGAAAATAGTTGAAGTAGATGAAAAGCTAAATAAAAGAATAGAAGATCTTGAGAAGAAGCTTTCAGCGTCTAGAGGTAATTTTGAAGAATCTAGGAATCCGCCTGCTTCTCCTGTGCACAATAAGCTGACGACATACGACGGGAAGAGTTCCTGGCAAGTTTACAAGACCCAATTCTCCGGCAGAAACAATTTAACCACGTATAGGCCACAACCCAAAAGACACATGCATTTATACAGACGGCTCAAAATTGGAATCAGGTGCTACAGGCTCGGCTTTTGTAGCTTTCAAAAATAATAAAAAAATAAAGACTTGGTCAGTGCCTCTAAGAAATTGTACCAACGTCTTCCAAGACGAATTACTGGCTATACATAAAACAGCGGAATGGGGCAATTCATTGTGTGAGCCATACAGCATTAGGTCGGACTGCCAATCAGCAATAGATTCATTAAGGAAACCATTCAACACCAGTGACACAGTCAACAAAATACACAACCTAATCAAAGATTCAAGAAACAATTTTAAAATTACCTGGGTCAATGCACATGTCGGTATCCAAGGAAACGAAGAGGCCGATGTATTAGCCAAACACGCAGCACTAAACCAGAACAATGAACGTGCATACTACCTGGAAAAACCAATTTCAAAACTAAAAAGAACACTAAAAGACTTAACAACTGAACAGTGGCAGTTCGAATGGGACTATGGGGACACAGGCAGGGAAACTTACCAGTACTTTCCAAAAGTAGACGAAAATAGATTAGTTAGCGACTACCTAGTGTCACAACTTTACACAGCTCATGGAGCATTCCCAGAATACCTCCACAGATTCAAGAAGGCGCACACACCGGAATGTGATTGCGGTTCGCAGGGTACCTAAACACTATCTGCTACACTGCCCACTCACACAAGCAGATCCCCTAGCAAACATAACAACAGAAAACGAAAAATTATGGCATAAACAATTAGCAAAAAACAAACACGTACAGAGAAAGGCAAAAATCATAATCAGGTGGCTCCAAGACAACTGCGACAACATCACGTCACTCATACATCAGAACACATAGACAAATGACCACGCTTACAAAAAAAAAACTCGCAATCCTTTACTACGGCCACTAATCCTTCATGTACCCGCGCGCATTTTTGTGTTATATGTTACTACATGTAAAAAAAAATTAAAAATCTTATTAAACGGCCTAGGATTCCTATCGCCACAAAAAAATTATAAAATAGTGTATTTTGTCTTATGTCCCAGCAGTGTGCGGTAGTCGTGCGATATCAGCAGTATCCAAGGCCCGAAACAGGTGCCCCGCAGGAACTTCCTGCATGCACGTCGCAAGACATAACGGATCTGCAAGTCGCACACCATGACACAATAAAAAAATTCACCTGCCTCCGGCACTGCTTGTCCATCCTGTATGTTATTAAAGGAAAAATGGCCTAGGTCTAAAACCCTACGGTCAACAATAAAAAATCATAAAATGTTAAAATACTGATATGTCTTATGATCACAGCAGTAAGCGGTAGTCTTGCAGTAACAGCAGTATCCACGGCCCGAAACAGGTGCCCCGCAATAATACTATTGCAAGCACGTCGAAAGACATCTCGGATCTGCAAGCTGCACATTATGCCAAATCAAAAAGCTTCATCCGCCCCCGCCTAACTGCTTGTCCGTCCAGATCTAAACAACATAAGATATATATTACAAAAAAAATCAAAAGGGAATTCACGGGGAGTGCTTGGGTTAAGTGAACTTTCTGGTTAATTTTAAACAATAGCAATGTTACTAACCCATTTACCTTCCAGGATTCCTTCCCCTAGGACTTGGCTCCCGAAAATTTCAAGTTGATCTAATCGACACAGGGATCCTGGGCGGTCCGAAGAGATTCGGGAGCACCAATCAAGTCCACTGCACCAGAACCGTACAGGTTGACTTCATAGACGCAGAGACTCAAGGGACTCTGGCCGGTCCGACACCGTTCTGGAACTCCCACCCCTAGTGGGCTAACGCCTCTCAGGCTTTCAAGTTGACCTCATTGACGCAGGGATCCACGGGACCCTGTGTGGTCCGAAGAGCAATGGGAAGCAACCTACTAGCCCAATTACCCCGAACCGCACACGTTGACCTCATCGACGCAGAGATTCAAGGGACTCTGTGCGGTCCGAAACGTGTTCGGGTTTTTTTTTCGCTTTTTTCGTTTTTCCCTTGTTTTTTTTTCTAGAGACAGTACGGCTCTTTATTAGGTGCATTTGGACTCTGTCCGCACGAGCTACTGGACCCGCTCCAATGGGACAACCCATGGAGCACCTTTCTTTTTTGGGGTACGGTAGAAAGGAGGGATCTCGTCAACACCAGCAGCGATTCGACTGCCTTGCATTTCGGCCCAAAAATTCTCCCTTCTCTGGCACTACTTAGCATTTCGGCCTTTTTAGTTTTGGTTATTTATTTTTCTAAATCTCCCTCAAAATTGTCCCCCCTGTTGTCTGCTAAGGACATGTCACCGTTTCGTCTCAAAATTTTTTTTAGCTCCAGCCCTATTTTACCTGGCACGGCGAGTGGGAGAGATGTACTGCGCGAAACTCAGAACATTCACAAAGGCAGTAAACTACTCAGTCCAGCAACCGTTAGCCACAATCAGCCGACCTCGGCACTTGTCTGCGTAGATCGTCCCCACTTTGCCGGCTAACATTCCATCATGTACGCTAATGGCGCCTGGTGCATGTAAAATCCGTCGTGGGTGCAAAGTCCTCCAAGTTACCTGTGAATTATACCTCTGGAGGTGCCTTGCCAGGTGAAGGTCTCGTCATCTGATCAAGGCTCTAAATTACGAGACCATCTTGCGAAGCCATTTGCAGTTCAAACAACAGGATGTACCATTAATTAATTGGCGAAACAAAGTATGTTCAACGACAAGTAAGTACTGCAGAAATGATGGCATGCGAAGCAAAGTTTATTGCCACTACGTGGCAATTAGGCGGTCCTCCGCCCCGATACCAGGTATCTAACCCGTTAAGCTGAGGTAACTCGGCAGGTAGGGACCTGGTCATCGATTAGAAAGAAAGAAAGCAATCCTTGATTCCGGCATTCATTTATGTTAGATTAATAAGGCTTCTTAATTATCCTTGTAAGTATAGCATACAAGGCGGTGATAACGGAGTTTCTTTTCAATTCCCTATTTTATGTCTTGCATTAGCTTTGTTTACTCAGATCATTTGATATGATTCT
The DNA here is from genome assembly GCA_964019185.1 of Maratus speculifer. Classification (NCBI taxonomy): domain Eukaryota; kingdom Metazoa; phylum Arthropoda; class Arachnida; order Araneae; family Salticidae; genus Maratus; species Maratus speculifer. Next base: position 361,021,576 of record OZ025296.1, read on the forward strand.
GGTACATGAGTTTACATCTTTCAAACAAAAACATACAAATCAGAAATATTTAAAAGAAGCATATTTTTAATTTTAAATTAAACAACCGCATTGAAAATAGTCCAAAAGAGTAATATCAAGTTTATGAATCTGCAATTGACGGATTCAGAAATCCCTAAAGATGAAAAACGAAGCTGGATGCCATACGTGTAAATAGAATCTCTACTTTTCTGAGGGCAGGGCTGTTAAACCAAAGATCTTAGAGGGAAAGATGGAAAAGCTTCATAGGCGTAACGCAAATTCACAGCTGTCAGTGAAACAGTGCAAACGGCTAGACAATAGAAGTCGCATACAGGAGCTTAAAACGGGTTCACTTGACGCGCTTTGGCGGTATCACAGTAGCGATTACTATCATAATGTCGAGTAATGATGTGGTCATCGCAGTCCGTCTCGATCCCCGCGAAAGCAGTGCGACACCTCTCCCTCTCCATCCCTTTTCATGGAGGAATGTGAGTTAGGTCAAAGTTCATACAATACGTTAGAGAAGATTAGATGAATCTGTCGTTGTTATGTTAATTTCAGAGTGAAAGTGGAACTTTCGATATATAAAATTTATTATTTAACAAGTTCAGCATCACTGAACGCTTTTCAATTGTACGTGTTCATCGGCTATCTATTTGCAATGTAGAAAATATATCACTACAACCAAATCATATTAAAAAATCTCCCACAATCTTTAAGTCTCTGGACGAACTGGCAAAAGAAATGGCGTTTTCAATTCTCGCGGGGGAGTTGACGCAAGGAGGTTTACTAGAAAAATATTTGGCGAATTGGTGGATGCAATGAATCAGCCTACGATTGGATCTCCCCCTTCGAGCGTGTTTCCCAGCAGTGTTGTTTGCAATGTTTCAGTAATGGTTTCCAAAGCCTTCCTATCTTTCCCTCTAAGATCTTTAGTACAACCTTTATAGACTAGCGTTTGATTCCTAGATGGTTCCCTGCAGAAAAACGAAGAGTGGGAAAGTCTACTTTTTAATCGGGGTGATGTGAAGAAGTGGAATCTTGTATTGTGGTAGAATTAAAATAAGTTTCAAATTTTGTTCTAAGCTATATCGCTTTGACTACAGATATGTCTGTAGTACGCCGTTTGTTTTTAATTCGATAGATCGTAAATTCGAAATGGTGGAGGATTTGAAAATGTTAGACTTAATTTTTCAATACTTATTTAAATTGTTAAAAAAAAGTTTGAATGAAAAAATAAAATTTTTAAATTTACAAATTTAATTAAATTGAAAATATCATTTTAATAATATTAATAATAAAAATATTTTTAATTTAAAAAATATTTTTTAAAAATCGTCTAGCATTTATAATAACAATAAATTTGATGTACAATTTAAGCAAACATTTATTTAAATTGTAAAGAATGAATTGAAATAAAAAATACAAAGTTTGTGTTTTTTAAAATTCAAATAAGTCTAAAAAGATCATTTTAATCATTAAAATTAAAAAATATACATATTGCATATTTATAGTAATGATTCATAAATCCCTTATTTAAATTGCAAAATATAGTGCGAAGAAAAAATCACGGAGATTCTAGTTTTAAAAAGTTAAGTAAAAAATCATTTTAATTACAAAAAAAATTAATCATCGAGCGCAGAAGTATCGTGTACATTCCACATGTATGATCCGAAGTTTTTGAAAAGAGTGCAACTGTCTTTTGACAGAAATAAGAACCAAAAGGCTCCGATGCATGTGATATGATTTATTATCAATTCCTATTAAAAATAAAACAATTTAATGCTTAATTTCTGTCCAAAGATATATATGTGTGAGAAAAGAAATACAAGCGTTTAATATTTACGCTAGAACCAAACTATTATGTAATGGTTTAAAATACAAATTATTTTTTTTATTGATAATAGTTGAAGAACAAGCATTAACACCAAAACATTGTGCCGTGATTTAAAAATATTACAAAATAAATAAAAAGTACAAAATTATTTTCTAAAATATAGGCATTTTGATTTTAATTATTATATGGTGTTAAAAATTCAATCTATTAAAGTATTTTAATAATTCTTCTACAATAATCCGATGGAAAATAATGAATTCTGTCAACAGATGTCTCCTTCCCACCTTATTTCCTTTCGTAGGGAAACATCCAGGTATGAGAGGTTAGTGGCACCCCGATTTCCTTAAAATGTCATTAGGGCGGGGCGCATTTTTGCTGATCCCGCCGAAGCTAGCATAGGGGAGAAAATATGGGCTTCTGATTGGTTAAACAATTTAAAGAGCAATTGTTGTATGCAAATACATCGTTTTGTATGCGGTTGTACATATTAGGAACATATATGGGTATGGGTATAGCATGTTAAAAGTGTTCTAGAAAAAACGCTTTTACACTCACAACAGCTCAAAATTTTCCGATATCATTTCAAACACATTGTTAAAAGTAGAGACATGAAACTTGATGAGGGGTTTTTGAAGAGACGTAAAAAGTGTCGTGTGATGTCATCATTAGAATTGGATTTATAATAACTAGCAGGCTAAGTCCGCTGCGCTGGTCTATTTTTCAAAACAAAACATGAATGAAACAAAATATTGAATATGATTGTGTTTTTTAAAGCAACTTCACCTCGAATGCTCTTTCACATTTCTGAAAATCACACAAAACGCCATTGTATTGAAAGATAGAAAATCAACGATTATAAGTGCACCAAAAATGCATTAAAAGTTAGCAAACAGCTGTTTCGAATCTACTGTCGAGATTCTTCATCAATGCAAAACTCAGCGAGCTAGAAAAAACAAAACTGAGCCAAAAATAAAAACAACAACAATGGAATCAATGCCCGTTGACGCCAAAATATATTAAAATAATAATAAAATATTATGTTGTTGTATCAGCTTATGTATTCGATAAAATTCGGGCTTTTAAGAAAAAATATTTCAGTTGACCATTTATTGTAGAGTTTGATAGATAAATGAGGCAATTATGAAAAGAGCAATTTAAATATTGTTTATTCACCATACTTCTAAAATAGCGAGCATTATGATCGCAGAGATTGACCATTGAATTTAAACAATTTTCAAGTGATTCATTTTCATTTGATAGTTTTTGAACTCTAAACCTCTCAACTTGAGGATATGGGTATCTGTGGAAACATTAATACATCCTCTATCAATATTATATTATATTTCGCAACGTACATCTGCTCTTGATAAATCTATTACAGTGTTCCGTTTTTGGAATGCAGTAGAATAAATAAAGTTAAATGAAGTTTTCCTTAGAAAAATAAAGTGAATGTTTTTTGAATGTGTGAAATTCATTTTTTGATACAGATGTCATATACGCATCACTTTGGCGTGATTGAAACAAAATGAACATTTTATGCCTCTCATGGTAATCCAGCTCTGTTTTTAATTTATTAATGAACTATTTATTTACTTTCATTTGCATTTTAAAATGATACAAAATGTTATGCTCTATACATAGAAAACTAATATAGAAAATAGAAATGTATCTGTCATTCGAAAACGAAGTTTCCGTTAAAGTGGCGCCAGAAATGTATCACCCCAACGTGGTGCATATATGACATTTGTGCCTCTTTCTTACAACATGGGTGTGTGCATTTGCGCCTAAATTTAGTTATTTGGCTTTATTTTTGTAATATTAACTGGAGTTTGTACAATGCACGGTACTACTTGATTATTATGTCGAGAAAAAAATTAATAGCAGATTATAGGAATAAATGACAATAATCGATGATCGTAAGTATGATAGCAATTGATATTACACGTGATACACGTATTTTTTTACGTCATAAGTGCTTTTTAATTCAACTTTTAATTTGTATTTTTTATTTATGTTTATTGTTCTTTCGTTATTTAAAATGAATTTATGTAAATTTGAATAGTTTGGCGAAACTGGCCGACGTGTTAATCAAGCAGCACTCAATTTACATTTGAAAATATCATATTTCACAAAAAATTCCGGCACAAACCCGGATTTGCAAGATTTCCTTCCAATACCAATGCGGCAGAATCCTCGTTTTAGAATAGCGGAGAAATGTGCATTTATAAAAATTATTTTCATTATTTTGAAACGAAAATTATAATAAATAAAAAAAAGTTACTATAGCACAAAACAATTTATAGAATTTCTAAAAAGAAATTGAAAGTAAATAAAAAATTTATTAATACAGAAACAACTATTGCTGGGTTACCATATCAGGCAAAATAACACCGTTTTAACGATAGTCAGATACCTCAGTGTGTATATAATATCTGTGCCAAACATGTTTGGAAAAAACAATAATCGTTATTTATACAGCATGTTTAAATACTGTAGTATAGTGAAAAAAATGTATACATGACATATACGCACCACATTGACACGTTTTTCTTCTTCTAAAGCCGATTCGGAGAAAATTTGTTTTCAAATACCAGTTACATATATAGTTTACAATTATTTTCTGTTATTTTAAATAGAAAATAACAATAAATTTTAAAAAGTTTAGTTAATAATTATAAAACAAAACTATTTATATCCTTTAAAAATAAAATAAAATAAAATAAAAATTTACTAATAAATAAACAACAGCCAGGTTACCAAGTGAGGCATAAAATCGCCATTTTATTGTAGTCGCGCAAATGTGGCGCATAAATGACAAATGTGCCTAGATTAAAATAGTTTATATAATTGGAAAAAAAAGAAAAAAATTGTAAATAGACTATTTATTAATAAATAGACAATAACATCCGGGCTGCCATATCAGGCAAAATAATAACACTTTGGCGTCAGTTAATTACCCAGATGTATATATGGTATTGACGTAAGAGACAAATCGCACCAATGTAGTGCGTATGAGATATCTCTGCCAAAAAAAATTTTAAAGTTGCAGTTAAATTATTTTACAGTATCTATGTATGTGGAAAGACATTTACCCTAAAATTTAAATATTATTCATTTTTGTGGTGTTAACTGCTATATGTATTTAAGTTAAATGTAAAATTTTTTCCTAAAAATGCTCTCACTCATTAAAAGAGAGAGAGAGAAAAAATAGTTTTTGCGAACATCGCTCCGTCTTGTGCTTTTTTGGGTTTAGAATAGCATTGATTGGCGACAAAAGTAGATTGAAACACCCAATTGAAGAAACAACATACAAATAACAATTAGAGCTTTTTTTTTAATTAATTCTGCGAGTTTCTTCTGTAAAACACATAACGGGAAAATTAGATTTAAAAGTATTTTTAGAAAAAGAAAGAAAAAAAATACTTATGTTTTACCTAATGAAATTTTTGAGATGTTGTTTTCTTTTAATCTGGCTCGAAAGAAATAAATAGCCAAATATTGTGGCACTTCAAAATTTTCTTTCACATTGAGTTACTTTTAAATATTATAAATACTCTTTTTTTTCATTAAAGATAAATTTTTTTCCTTTCATAATATTATTTTGCATTAAACGAATTTTTTTCTTTTTATCATTATTTATTTTTAATTAATGAATTAACAGGTTTTTTTTTTTCAAAATTGTTTATATTATTTTCCATTAGAGAAAGCAATTCATTTCTTTTTTGAAATATAATTATCGCCAAAAAATTAGTTGTTGCAACCCTTCCGTCAAAAATAACCGAAAAATACGAAATTTAGTACGAAAAATCAGAGTTTTCTCTGTATATTTGTATCATAAACCTCCGCAAAAATATTTCCTATCGAACGATATAATCTGCAAAAAGATCCATCGGGTAGTTTTTGAAAACACTCGTTTGGAAGTTTCAGTACTTCTGCTTTATAATATATATGATTACCTTCTCAGTAGGATCCTTTTTTTCGTTCCCAGATCTCCCGCTTCGGAAAAATCGATTTAAAATGCCATTTTTGATTGCTTTTTTTGCAATATTTTCTGCCTTTATCAAAGAATCGACTCTCACGGCACCTTGTGTACTTTCTAAATAAGAGAATTTGAAATTGAGAGCAAAAATAAATTAAAAAATAAATCGGGAAATAAGCAGTTTTGATCGAAACACACCCTTAAAATAATAAGAAGAAACGCCATTTTTTTTAAAAAAGTAATATAGAACAATTGTTTTGTAAATATCACGTAATTGAGGTCGTAAAAAGAAAATAAAATTGTTGTCTCTAACTAAATTGTTCTGAATGTGGATGTACGTATTAGGGGCATATCATGTTAAAATAATAAGGAGAAATGGTAATTTTATTTTTATTATTTTCTAAAAGTAATAATGAATAATTGAGAAACATCATGATTAACTTCTTTAAATATAAATTCCAGATTTATTTTTACCTATTGAAATATATTTAAAATCTGAAGGAATTTTATCAAAAGCCATCTTTTAAATGGTTTTCAAGCAGAAATTGATTACTAAATAAAAATAAATGTAAACATGAACCAAAGCAAAATGCTCTTTTTAAATTATTTAAAGAATTAGAAGTCCGTATTTTCTCCCTTATGCTAGCATCGGTGGGATCGGCAAAAATGCGGGCGGGGCCATATCAGGGTTGATAATCACTGAATGATTTAACTGTATGTGAATCTATATTATGGGGTTTTATAATACCAGGCCCTTTGACCTGGTTACTTGACGCTTAATGAACGGAATAATCGGACATTACCTTAGCATGGCATATATAGGTTTTAGATATTTCCACTTAATATTACTGGTATAAGTTTTTGATTTAGTTTAAAATTGTTTGGATAAGGATTAAATTGAATTCTGAAGATATTTACGTGATAAGTATGAGTATGATGTGATAGATGAATATAGCAGATAATTCTTTTGTACGAATTGAAGAGATTTAGTTATTTTCATATTTTATATGTAAAAAAAGAGAATTTACAATCTGTTACAGTGTCACTGAAACAAAGTATTAGAATGAGGAATGAGACTTTTTCGTTTACTTTTCTTACTCGTCCCATTTTTAGTATTTGGTTATTTTTCCTTCATGGTTCTATTAAAATGGATGTTTTAACAGCAAAAATAAGCATTTTGCTTTTTTATCAAATACAAGTGAAGTTGAACATTCATCAACAAAATCAAAAATAGGACATTCATGATTAATTTATTTTTGCATTTACTTTTTAATTCTGTTCAAAAAGAGTTTTTCCGTCGAATCTACGCTTTGTTGTTTGGAAGAATTCTTACATAATGACGATTTTTAATTTATTTATTAAAGGGGTATAAAAAATAAGTTCTGGTTTATGTTTCTTTCCTTTCTTTTTCTTTTTTCTTGATATTTTCATTAGATTTGTTAAATTTGAACTTAATCCGAAAAATATGTACCATTAAAAAGTATGTCTCTAAATATTCATTGTAACACCACTGATCAAAGCACATTCTAATTTTTTTTTTTTTTTTTTTTTTTTTTTTTTTTGTTCATAAAATGAGCAACGTCACGGCAGCGGTATTTGGTATTTAATACGAAAACTCTTTATTTTAACTATTTTAATCATAATTTGAAACAAAATTAAATTAATAATCCATATCTACAATGCAGAAATTTTTAGAAAATAAGAAAAATGAACATGAAAATCTAAAAGTGCTACAAGTTGCCGTAGACGTGAAATGGAACACTCTAGGTTAATTCAATTTGAAAAAGCTACTTGACAACTTTCAAAATGTGTCACTCATTCCAAGAATGTTGTAACACGGCTGAGTTCCCCCCACTCACTCAGCTGAACCACTGCCTCCTACTTACTACATGCATCTCCTATTCACTGTTTTCCCATATTAAAACTGGAAGACAGCTTAACCCCAAAAATCCCTGCCATCTATTGGTGACATTTGATGTGATTTTTAAAAATCTACAGATTAATAACGTAAACAAAAACTGTTTTGGGAATATTTAATTACAAGATTTTAGTGTAAATTACTTAAAAAAATATTTAAAAAAACATTAAATCGAGGGATGTATATGAAAAAAATTGTATAATTAGGAAATGTTTCTGTATCGTTGATGAATTAATTACGTTTTATTAAGTATGAAAATAAAAAAAATTTGGGCGTAAGGCACTGAGAGCCAACTTGGGACACAAGTGTGATTGATTATAAATACGTATATGTAATAAATATGCATAATTAATTAATAAGTACGCATGTTTAGTGAATACGTATAATTAATTAATAATTAAGGGTGTTCTCAACTGCTCTGATCAACAACCGCAAAACTTTTCACACATTTACAAATTCGTTTTTTAACACAACGATACAAAATTGGAAAGCTGGACCATGGAAGCGATTTCGAATCGAAATCAATTTTCCCTTTTTTGATCATTAAATTACCCATCGAGTTATAAGCTATTTTGATCGCGTGATCACGCCCTTTTCTCTCTTTGTAAGACTGGTTTTCCTGCTTTTGTCGGGAAATTCTGTTTAAAACGTCAATTTTGACAGCTTGTTCTGAAACATCTATTGCGTTTGCAAAAAAAAAAAAAAAAAAAAAAAAAAAAAAAAAAAAAAAAAACGGAAATATGAGTGCGATTTGGTAGTTTTTGAACATTAATGCCTGCTAATTTCATGCATTTCCGAACAAAAATAAATTAAAACTTATGTCCCAAAGTTGCCCTTCTTCATTTAAGAACACCCTTAAGTGCATTTGTGTATGTATTAATTAAAAAAATTAGGGCATTTTCATTTTCGGTCGAATATAGGAAGATCCCCAAAATTCTGATTCGGTTTTTGTTTCGGCTTTAAAAGCCTGTTTCAGTCTATCCTTAAAATCAAGAACTGTAAGAAAAAGTAATAAATTGGAAATACCATTGTATGCACTGATATTACAAGGCACTTTATTCATCTTTTTTACTACTCTCCCCCTTCGCCCCTCCAGAGACACACAGAAGTTGCCTCAAAAAATTGATAGTAGTATATTTCTAAAATTAATTATTTAATATTTTCTATATAATTAAATTATTCATCTTCTGTTAATAATTCTATTAATATCAATTACATTTATTATGAAAACGAAACTTGCAAGTCTTCGGATCAGAAACTAAATCAAACGTCAATTCTGCAATTTTCTTTCTTTCTTTTCTTTTCTTTTTTTTTAAGAAATAAGGGTTTAATACATTTAACTCACTGTTTCGATTATTTTATGTTTGTATTATTGACTATCACAAGTAATAATCAAGTACATTTAGGATTCAAATTATTGAAATATTTCAACTGACGCAATATTTATATTGCTTGAAAACACCATATAAAGCTATTAATATCTATCTACTTTGATCACATTATTCATTCGTATTCGATTTCATCTTGTATCCTGTCTGTTCTTTTTTATTATTATTTTTTATTTATTATGGAAGAAGAAATTCAAATAATGTTGAATGTTATTGTTTTTTCAATTTCATCCAGAAAAGGCTTAAGATAATTGTTTGATACAAAATTTTATCTATTATTTTTATTATTAATAATAACAATATTATTTTTAGATTTTTTTTGGATAAAAGCACTGTTTTTAGACATTATAAACTAATAAAAATACATCATATTAACAGCAACTATACATTCATTTAATTTATTATTATCATTAAAAATAAACTTTCTGTATTAAAAAAAAATAATAATAAGAAGAAATTACTGCATTAAAGAAAATAAAAAAACAGCAGCTTTCAAAAGCACACAGCCTGGATTACATATATCAATTTTCAGGGGTCGCGGTGACCCTAAAATTTTCGCTGTTTGCTACCACAATTTTAAAACGATAATATTTATTGTAGAATTTCATTGTAAATGTTAAAGGAATCTGACAGAAAGATTTTTGATTTAAAATACTGGTAGAACAGTGCGAAATTTTTAGGGGCGCTGCGACCCCTGAACCTGGATTACTACAATTTTTCAATGAAATTCCAGAGGTGTGTAGTATGTAAGACGTAGTGCTTTAACAGACAGAACATTCTGATGATTTTAAGGGGAGCTTATAAATGACACTTGTGAAAAGTATAGGAAAATCGGAATTATTCGGGAAGGGGTGTATGTATAATTTATGAAATTTCACTGGATTTTCAAAATAAAATCAGACCAAATTAATATTTCTTTTATCTATAGCAATCTTCGTAGAAAATTATTAGTTTCTATTAATAAAAATGATAAGTTCATGAAACAAATTCATTTTAAATATTTATATTATATATCAAAGTAATAGCAACAAAAATGATAAAACTGAAACCTAATATCTATTAAATTGATGGGTCATTTCAAAAGCCGCATATCATAATAAAAATTTGGTACTACTGTGTTATCTCGTCGACCGATTTCGCCAAATTATACAAATCGGCAAACTAATAGCCAAATTATACATATTGCCGTAATTTTTATTTTAAATAACAAAATAATAATAATAATAATAATAATAATTAGTAGAATATTAATAAAAATGCAAATAAAAAGTCGAAATAAAAATTAATGACGTTTTAAACACGTTTATGGTATTTATTGTCATTGAATTGACATTCACGATCATCCATTATTGGCATTTAATTTTATAATTTGGCGATAGTATTTTGGTCGACGGGATGACTGAGTAGTACCAAAATTTTCAACATATAAAAAAATGCAATAAGAAAAGAATGAAAAAAAAACTTTTTTTTTCAACTTTTAAATAGTTTTTGGTAATGAATAATCTGTCTCTTCTTAAATCTTAGGACAAAAAGAACATGCTTTTTTTTAAATTATTATTATTACGAAGTATTTTTTCATAACAGTCTTAGTAATAAATTTAGAACCAGTTTGGAAAAAGTGAACTATCTAACTAATTAATGAAATTTTATTTATTTTGTCTGAAATTCATTACCAAATTAGAAGTTGGATTATCGGATTTAAAGCTAATAAGGTCATCCCCCTCCCCAGGTATTTTGACCACACCGTTATCCAAAATTTCATTGTGAGCTGCTTTAATAAGTATTAACAAGAATTATATTTTAAGAATAATAATGCAAGCCTGTGCAAGAAGTTGTGGCTGCAAACAGCCGTAACTTCTTGAAAGTTGCCTACATGCTATCATTTGATCTCGCTGTTTATCACACTTCCCTAATTTTCAAGGCATTTTTTATATTAACGACTGTCGGCTCACCATTAAACGTCAAATAATTCGATGCACAGTTAAAGCGTACATGCAGGCATCGTCGTAAAATGATGCATTAATACATGCATCAATCGAAATTAAATATTTTATTTGTTCAATAAATCTAGTTTTTTTTTAAAAAAATCTTTTTTTCTTCTTCTTCATTCTTACTCATTCAAAGGTTTATCTGAATGCATTCTATTTTTAAAAAATGTCTTTTTTGACATAATTTATTATTACAAAATTGTTCCTTCTAATAAATCTGCGCATATTATTTTGTCAGTTTCTAAAACATGAAAATATAGGAAAATGCGTTAGATTTCACTGTTTTAGTAAAAGTAACTGTAATAAAGTAATAATAAAAAAATATATATAATATTCGATGCATCTTAAAATCAATGCGCACACTTCAGTAATTATGAAAATCTTAAAAAAACATTCGGCAGATATATCAAGATTTAAAAAAATAATAATAAGGATTTTAAAATATTTATTTTTTTTTTTATTTTAATTAAATATGCAATTCGAAAAGTTTTTCTTTTCTCATAACATATTTTTATTTGAACATCGAAATACAACAATTTCACCTTTTCAACCATATTTTTAAAAGTAAAAATAATAATATTAATAATAATAATGTTGACAAAGTAAATTGTCCAATTATAAATACTTTGAAGTCAGAAAAAATATACAGAAATATTTTTAATAATTATTTAGACTGGTCGCTTCATCGAATGAAAACTACTGCAGCAGTATCAAGCATGCGGATTGGCTTCTGGCTGATTCGTTCTATTTACGAATAAAACATGAAAAACGTAAAACATTTGTCATGAGAAGATACGATGGACAGGCAAAGGTTTTGCGGAGTAAAATATCCATATATCCCGCCCCTAAATAAATTAAAATTATCTTCTTTTTTTTGTTCGGAGTAGGGGTACATATTTACACGTCAAAAGATGAAAATACGTTGGTTATAATTTAGAAATTATTTACTAGATGCAAATAGAAAACTAATTTAATATGTTACTATTAATTTTTATGAAAACAGCATAGAAAGTGCCATCCAATAACCGCTATTGATGTTTTTCGAGAAACATATGCATACAAAAGACAGCAACTCTCACTATAAAAGTTCCGGTTAATCAAATTTCGAGGTGTCAAAATCTGATTGGGGAACCAACATGTCGAAAAAGCTCGATATACACCATGATTAATAAGGATCTGAAAAAAAAGTTAAATAAAAAAGTTACACATTTTAACCCGTAGAATCCGAATCTGCAATAAAAAAATGGGGATCATCATTTAACCCCTTGAAGGGCGGTGGTTTTAAATATATACCACTTAATTTTAATTGAAAAAGGCCACATTGACACCGGAATTTTGAAATGAAAATTTTAATTTTATCAAGTACGTATTGGTAAGCATTTATCTATTTTTAAATAAATGTTAAAATAAATGTTTCTAAGTTCTGGTATCCTTCGTTCATTTCAGAATGTTATGAATACAAATGCTTTGCCCCTCAAAGGGTTAAAATTTCAAAATCTGACTTCTCTAACCCCCAGGAGGTTGTTGGGGTCAAATTTGATATCACTGAGTACATTTATAAAAAAAAACATTTGAGATCTGATATTAATATTATCGAATTATTCAATTATTCAACCTCTAATTCAATTATTGATTTCTCGAATTATTCAACCATTTGTCGACATTTCGGGCACCTTATATATAAAATATTTTTGTGCTGGCTGATCAAAGAATTGGGAAATAGCTAAATTTTGGGTGGGGTGAATCATAGGTTCTGACGATTAATTAGTTACTGAGACTACAAAATAACAAAAAGGGCAGAACATTTTTCAATGCTTCTAATAAATGTAATTATTTTTCTAATTTAATATATATGTTTTCAATTTAACATTTTTTTTCATGATTTTTAACAAATGAAAAATTTTGATCTTTTACACTTTTTAATTAAAAAAATGCTGTAACTCTTCAATACTTTCGAGATTTAGTATGCATAAATGCATCGTCAAAATGTGCATGTGGAATTTGATATGGGTATCATTAATAAATAAACAACAATATTTAATTGTTTTAATTACAGTATTTTTTGTTATTTCACAAATAAAGGGGCTGTTTAAAAACACGGCACATTCCAAATAAAATTTGTATACGTGATGTGGTCTCGTCAATTATTATAAGCTGTGAGAGACGATGTTTTAATTTTCTGAACGGAAGAATACTGTAAAAATTGTTTATTTATTGTATTGTTATTGCAATAAAATTACAAATATGACAAAATGTGAAAACTGAAATGTAATTGGAAAACCAAATTAAAAACAAATAAATTTATTGCCTCTATTTTTAAGCAAGAGAAGAAGCATTGATTAATATATTTCAATCAGTTAGTTCAACATTTAATGTTAATTTTTTGTAACAAATAAGTTAAATCACATTTATAATTACATTTACAATTTCACATATTTTTACATATTTTTACTTTTCACATTTACAATTAATTACATGAAAAGAAAAATCAGTCAATATGAAATTCAAAACACATTAAAAATTTGAGCTCTGTTAAAAAGAAATCTAAATAAATTTTAGATCTTTTTAAAATGCAAATATGTCTAGTGCAGATTTTGTATTATGCTTATGAGTTATTAAAATAATAAGGCACATGTAAAATATTAAATAAAATGAATAAATAAATAAAGTGTACGATTTATTTTTATTAAGGAATTTATTTAATTTAAGGAATGCATGTTTTTAAGTTATTTATATCATTATATTGTTTGAATATTTTTTTATTTTTTAATATTCAATTGGTTTATTAGCATATTTATTACAAAAAATTAACAATTTAATGTAAAGCTAGCTGAATAAAATATATTAATAAATGACCCTTCTCGGGTTAAAAAAAAAAAAAGCAGGAAAAAAGTTTTTTTTTTTATTTGTTCTGAAAATTACGTTTTCGTTTATATTTTTTCACATTTCTTATTTTATTTTGATAATAAATAAAGAAATGAACAATTTTCGACATTATTTTTTCTCACGATATTTAAAACATTTTATCCCCAGGTAAATGATCTATAAAGCTTAAGGAATAAATTATATTTAAAAAAAAACATTTAAAAGATCAACTTTTTTTAATTGTTTAATATTATAAAAGTCAAAATTACATATAAAAAAGTGTTAACATGAAAAATATATTAATTTACAAAATAATAATAATAATAATAATAATAATACTTTAATTAGAATTATTGAAAAGTTTTCGGCCTAACTTACTACTTTGTAGTTGTATGTAACTAATTAATCATCAAAAACTATAATCTCTTTCCCATCTCAAATTTTTGCTACATCCGAATCATTTGCTAAGTCAGCATAAAAAAGAAAATACACACACACACATATGTGTGTATATATATATATATATATATATATATATATATATATATATATATATATGTATGTATATATATATATATTACAAATTTTAAATTTTTTTCGCCAAAACTAACCTTTATACTATCTTATATTTCTTATAATAATATTCCGTACTTACTTCAAATTATTAAATTAAAATCTTGTTTCTAGATCTAATCTGTTAATCTTTATGCAGACGATATAAATTCTTAATTTGCCTTAAAAAACATTATTCCAGTATGCGTAAATTTAAAAAGATGGCTCTAAATTAAAAATATTCTTAATTAAACTTTATTTCTTAATATTCCAAATAAAACTCATTTCTTCTATGTTTTTATCAACCCTTTTTAAGAAAGTCTTAATAAATTTATTCCAAAACCATACCTTTTAAAAAATATCATTATTTTATTTTATCTATTTATTTATTTTCCCTCCGTCAACCTTGATAGTGTGCATATCAATAAATTCATTTCTTTTCTTTTTCTCTTAAAATTAATCATCTATAAAAATCGTCTGCCTAAGAAATTCTGAGTCGATTATACCCATATAGCACAAAAGCTCCTCAATACCTCCCCAGGAGCTCCAAGCCATCCCATATTCCTCCTAAAACTAAAATGACAAGATCAGGACGTCCTGGGGAAGAGTCTTTTACGATGTCCTCCGGAATGAGCTCCCAGTAACATCCCACGGAGCAATTTCCCAGGGACGCTACTCCTGAGAAAGTATCTGGGGAATCCCTCCTGGGGATATACCCGGTTAGTCATTCCTGGGGAAGTGCC
Organism: Maratus speculifer; assembly: GCA_964019185.1. Taxonomy (NCBI): domain Eukaryota; kingdom Metazoa; phylum Arthropoda; class Arachnida; order Araneae; family Salticidae; genus Maratus; species Maratus speculifer. The sequence continues at coordinate 361,036,846 of OZ025296.1, forward strand.
CAGGAAGTCACAGTGCTGGCGCCATCTTATGAGTGATTCAGGAATACAATACTCAATTGTTTTTTAATAAAATATCGAATACAATTTAATCAGTATCGATTTTAATGACTTAATTTTATTTTATTAATTATTCAATTCCTTATTTATTAGCAAATTAGATAATTGTTATTAAATTGCTATTATTTTTAATTATTGCTGTAACTTTTAATCTTTTTAGTTAAATTAAAAATTTTTATTTATTATTTCAGTTACTTACTATTTTTATATACTAAGTACTATTATATATCTTTTAAATGAAGTTTTGTTCATTTATCAATATTTTATTAATTATTAATAAATACCTATTGCGTTTTGCTTTATTATTATTTGTTTTATTAATTAAGAAATTAATTTAACTTGTTTAAATTAACTAAATAGTAAGTTTCTAAATTAATACACTAAAATCTCTAAATAGAAGAAATTTCTATATCATATATTTTTCTGATATTTAGAGGTAAAGATATTTATGCAAAAAAAAAAAAAAAAATCTTAATGTAAGTTTGTTTATGAGTATCCTTTAAAACTTTGTTATGAAAATTATCTAAATTGAGTCCTGGTGCATCTTAATGTCAAATGTTAAATGTTTTTGTGTGTGTGTATATATATATATATATATATATATAAGATAAACAAAAGTGTCCCGACGAAATTAGACATATTTATCACAGCACATAACACAAAATCAAAGTTAATTCATTTAAAATGGTATATTTGGATTTAAAATACATAAATATTGAGCCGCTCCCTCCCCCCTCCGCATACACATTCCAATAAATGATTTATTTGAAAAGATTTTCTGTTCAAAAATATACATTCTTATAAAATCAGTTTAAAAAATATAAATTCACGCTAATTTAAAGTTTAATTTAGGTTATTATCAATTATTTATCCAGTGTAATTCATATATGTATTGAAGATAAGAAATTGTTTTCTAAATAGAAGTTTCAATTTAAATGACATTTTTGAAGGTTTAACTTATTTTGTTTTATTTATCATTAATATTTTTTTTAAATGTAAGTTGTACTTAATAACAAATTATTTTTCTAATATCTTTTATAGATTATCAAACATATTATTATTATTTAAATTCTGAAAGATAAAATGAAGTCTTTATTTTGAAAACTTCAGATATATAAATATTTTTTTGGTTCTGAAATTACAGATAAATATTTATCTGTATTTCCTAAGTAACAAATATTTTTATCACAGTTTTCAACTGAATTGAATGGAATTTCACTACCCCAAGTCATGGAAGAACGAATATAAGTTTATTTATATTCGTTCTTCCATGCCCCAAGTGACCTTCCCAACCTTCAGTCAGTCACCTTCCCAACCTTACAACAATTGAATTTTTAACAAGATTATCCTGCCCCCCCTGTCAGTTGTCAGCTGAGAATGCGTTTCGCCGGTCACTCAATGAGAGAGAGAGAGAGAAAAAGAAAGTGCGATATTCCAAGAATAGACTATTTCTGAATTTGTAAGAAAAAGCGTTACAAAGAATTTTGTTAGTAAATGTAAAAGAAATATATACATATATTGAAAACATCTTATATTTTAAATAAAAATATCAGTTTTTTTAGGCTTTTTAAATTGCCTAAAATCTTAGTTTCTAAAATTACATGTAAAGAAATCAACAAAAATATTCCCGTCTTTAATTAAATGAAAAATGGTGCATATTGTATGCATTTATATGCATTTTTATGCATATAAATATTTCATACAATTTTCAAAGACAATTAAATGGAGATTTAAATGAAAAGTAATTTTATTTATAACAATAAGAAAATAAAATGATTTTGTAACAAATTAAAATTTTATTAATAGTTTCTATTTTATATAACTCAAGCAGTGTTTCAGTGTAATGATAGAATTTTACAAATGATTTTCACACCAAATTCTGATATAATAAAATTATACAAATTTGTACAATGGTGTGTTATTGATGAAAATACAAAATTTTAATATTTTACTATGTTATAAAATAATACAGTGGTTTTACAGTATTTTTTAATCCCGCAACAAGTGGTAAATCTCCAAACATCTGTAACTCGTACCGTCGTATAAGAATTTCATAAGTAACGGATTTAATTATTTGTTAATAAATACTCGTCAAAATATACCTAATCACTTTAAAACGAGTTTGTTGATTGGTTGTATTTATGACGGCCAATTATCAACATGAGGGACATATCAAGGGAAGGGGGGGAGGGTTGCCCTCAGTGAAGGTCTTTCTAAAGGAACCTAACCCGTATTTACGCAAGGAAATACAAGATTCGAAGAAAACTCCGGGAAACTGCGAACAATTAGGTCGACGGGCGCGATTGGTTACAAACTCTGCACATCCCATCTACCAGCTTCGAGAGCAGAATCTCTTGACCACGGGTGGGGCCCAGAATGAAACTGCAACAATGAAATATTTCAAAGAGCAAAAAGTAGGAAAGAAAAGGCTTAAGAAAAGACTAAGCAAATTTATATATTTTTTTTCATAAATTCATATAATAAGAGCACCTTTTACCAAGCGTAAAAAGAAAAAAAAATCGCTTAAAATTTCTGTAAAAAACAAATAAATAAATAAAATAAATAAGAGAGAGAGAGAGAGAGAGAGCGAAAAGATTTTACTTTTGAAAGATTCACTTAGAGCTTGTATGTCTATCATAAACAAAAAATCATCAAAGACATATCAAGAGAGGGGGGTTGCCCTCCATGAGGGTTTTTCTATAGGAACCTAACCCGTATTTACGCAAAGAAATCCAAGATTTGAAGAAAACCGTGGAAAACTCCGAACGATTAGGCCGACGGGCGCGATTGGGTACAAACTCAGCCCCTCCCATCTACCACCTTCGAAAGCAGAATCTCTTGATCGCTGGTGTCATCCACAATGAAACTGTAACAATGAAATATTTCAAAGAGTAAAAAGTAGGAAAGAAAAGACTAAGCAAATTTACATATTTTTTTCATAAATTCGTATAATAAGAGCACCTTTAAACAAGCGTAAAAAGAAAAAATATCGATAAAAAATTCTGTAAAAAAAAGTAAGATCGAGATAGAGCACAAAAGTTTTATTTTTGAAAGGATTTACTTAGATTTTATTTGTCAATCATTAAAAAAAAAAAAACAAAAAAAAAAAACCAAGGTACATATTAAGGGATGAGGGTTGCCCTCCGTGAGGGTCTTTCTAAAGGAGCCTACCCGTATTTACGCAAGGAAATTTAAGATTCGAAGAAAACCGTGGAAAATTCCGAACGATTAGGCCGACGGGTGCGATTGGGTACAAACTCACCACCTCCCATATACCATCTACCACCAAGAGAAAAAAGAAAAAAAATCGATTAAAATTTCTGTAAAATTCATAATTTTAAAGAAACTATGTGTTTTAATCTCTTGCTATTTTAATTTCTGGAAATAATATTTTTATTAACTAAAATTGAATTTTATAGGGGATATCATCAGAAACGTTTTGCATCATTCATTTTGTGTCAAAATATATAATTCATAATCAATTTTATAACTACTGAACAATTTTAATGGATTTTAAGTATTAAAAGCTAAAAGGATATTTTTATCATTTAAAAATACAATTTCATTGAAAATTCTTTAAAGCCAAAGACATTTATGTTATAACAAATAATTATTGACAATTTATTTAGAGTTATTAACTTAAATTTATTTCGAATGTATACAAAAGGCACAAAATATGAGGACATTTCCTAGTTTTAAGTTACAAAAGCGGAGTAAAAATGCATCTATACCTTAGAAACCTTTATTCCTTATTGTCCCGACAGCATAACGGTCAGAGTGCGCGTCCGGAATACCAAAATACTCGGGTTCAAATCCAGCAGGAAAAATAAAGGTAAGAAATTTGTTCCTGAATAATCTCTATATATGTAAATCCGTCTGAATAATAGAAAAAATAAAACACTCGCGTTTTCTTCTAAAAAAATTTTTAATTAAATCATAGCTTTAATTTTTTTGAACATATTAGTGACCTTGAAGTTTCCCAAAGTCCTCCTATATCACTTCCTCAAATCTTCCCCAGAACCTCCCGGGGAGGACCATGAAGGAGGTCCTGGGGAGCGCCCCAGGACGCTGTAAAGCGGACATTTTCGGTTCCAGAGGACCTCCTGGTGACAATTTTCTGCATCCTCAGGGATGCCTGGGGGATGAGGGTCCTGGGATGTGAATCCTCCCCATGACATCCTGGGGAGGCAAGTGTGCTATATGGGAAATTGGTTAAATAATATTTTTTTTAAAATAAAATTATCGTCTGTGGAAAATAGTCTCGTAGCTGGACAAGAATTCTGTTTACATAAAAGAATGATGGTTTGAGGTTAGAGCATGTTCAAGAATTTTATTTTTAGATTTAAAAGAGGAAGCTCCAGTGTTGGTAAGGGAGATGGGATGAGAAGAAGGATTCTTGGGTGCACTCTTGCATGAGTACGACTTGATGTAGTAAAGCATGGAATATTTTTTGGAAGTTTCGGTAAAATATCGTCTGCAACAGGAGATTTTCCCTCTATTATAGCTACTGTTTAATAAAATGAACTTGCAGCAGCCAAGGAGTGATTATTTTGACCTTCTACATTTATTTATTTTGTTTTTTTTCTCGCTGCCCATGACTTCTGTGCGGAGCAAGGGAAACCTGGCGATGATGTTTCTGCCCACCTAACTTCAAAATGGCACAATCTACTCAAAAGTCGACAGGATAGCTTATGCCTGTGCTGCCTTTTTTGGATTTTAAAGAAATTTGCTATGGAACGAAGAAGAACATGCTATCGCCGAAGTTCGATTGAATTCTATGTTCTGAAGGGCATTCTATATGGTAGTTTCGGCTTGCTAATGGAGTCTGCTGTGGAACAAAATGATGATAGGTTTGCGAATCGCCGAAAATCGGCTTCTCGTGAATGTTCTTGTGCCAAAATCGCCGCAATTTCTTACTTAATTAAAGTAAAAGAATGTTCTTTCTTAAGAACCTTACAACTATGCTTGGAAAGATGCTAATCTGAAATAATTAGTATTTGCTTCGAGTCTGATTGTGGATTTCCTGACGCTTGATGTCGATCTGTCGCCGTCGATGCATAATTTGTGATTCAGTATTCATGGTCATAGTGACAAATTTTTGAAAATTAATGACTTCAAAGTGGTGAGTATGCGAGAAGTATTTGATGAGGAATTTAAAGACGATTGAATTTTATTGAAGATTTTTCGAGAAACTGTAAGTTATTTTATTAAATGTTTTGATTATTATTTTTATTCTTTTTATGATTGAGGAAAAATATTTATTATGTATTTATTTATTTATTTATTATTTTATTGATGAAAATAATTTGAAGTTAATTTATTAATTTACTAAATTATTTATTTATTATTTATTTATTGTATGTTATTGATCTGATATAGTAATTTTGAAAAAATATGTAATTGATAGAAATTATTAACTTTGAAATTTATTGCGAATGATTTTACGATCAGGATTTAATAAAGAAAATAGAAGTGCTTCATTTATTCTAATGAGTAAGAAAATACCTATCATTAAAATTTTTGTATCTGTTTATGATTTATAAAATAATAGAATTAAAAAGTTAATCCCAATCTAAGGTATAACTATGATATTTACAATTTCTATTTTTATTAGATAAAATTTCTGGTTAAAAAATTGGTTGCCTGTAAAGTCGGTATACGGGCGAAAGTTTTACGTGACAACGACTTTGAGTTGTAAAATAATTTTAATGTGAATATTCATTCGTATAGTAGGAAGAAGGATGAAATAATAGTAACAATTTAAAACATTTATTTATACAAAGAATTATATTTAAAACATTAATTTATACAAAGAATCTCGCACTGAATTTCATATTAACAAAATTTTATTTTTACCTTTACACATACATACGTATTTATATACAAATATACATACAATAACTTGCAATACACTGTGTTTGTTAAACACATTTTACTTCATGTTTATTGATGTCAAATGTTGAATTTTGTAAACAGCATATTAAAGAATTTTTCAATGAGCAGAATATAACTAAAGTAAAATGGCTTTCACTAATCACATATCATTAGTTTTCCATAATATACCACCGAATTACGTATTTAAATCTTTTATAGAATAAGAAAAGCAATAGTGGGCATCCGGGATCCGCAACTAGGCTAGGGGGAGGGGGAGGAAAAGGGAAAGGATTGAAAAGGGCAAAAAAAAAAGATCTGAAGCTTTAGTGGGACTGCATTCTCTTTTTGGATCTGACACCACTGGTTCACTCAGTGGTAAATCAAAAACCAGTTTTCGGAAGAGCTTCATAAATGCTGACGACAGAATTCTGAAAGCACTTGCCGCATAAGGTCAAACAAATATCCTTGAGAGTGAAAGATATATTGCACTTGAAGAATACATACAACTCCTATTCAAAAAATTAGAATAATGTAAAAAAGAATGAGTTTGATGTTGCTAACGCGTCAATTTGCATACTGCGTCCAGGAAAAAATATATTAAAAGTATCTAATTATCTTCAGAGCATTTATAAATATAACATAAATATTTATTTTTATCTGATATATTAATAATTAACTATTTAAAAAATATTAGAATAATTCAAAGAAATAGAATACCTCGATAGCATGGTTAAAAAAATTAGAATATTAAAATTTTTCTTATAAGTTGAGAGAACGGCTGCGGAATTAACATCTGTGGGACTATAAAATGTGCTCCGTTGAAAATGAAAAGTCGTTTGGCATTTGATTGTAGCGTAGTATTTGCTTAATATGGGACGAAAGAGCGATTTATCTGAGGCTGTGAAATATCGTATTGTGTACTTGCACGAAATAGGAAAAACACAACTTTTTATAGCAAAAGAAGTGAAATGCTCTCAAGCAAGTGTGAGTAGAGTTTTGAGAGAATATTCTAATAATAAGTGTTTTCAAAATAAACACTTTAAAAGTGGTCGAAAGCCAGTAACTTCAAGAAGAGATGAAAGGCAATTGAAAAAGATTGTGAAGAAACATCGTTTTCGGAGTGTGAGATATGTGCATAGAAAATGGAAAGAAATGGGTATAAATGTCTCCAAATCTACAACACTACGACGACTTTATATTTGATATTGTTGATTATTTATTTGATAAATTCGATTTTCATTTCCCTTGACCGTATTTCTTTTCATTATTCTAATTTTTTGAATCGGAGTTGTATGTTAAGTGTACATGCCAAAATTAAACATTAAAACATTCAGTGAGCTAAGATGGTGGTTATTTGCAAAAAAGCAAGTTGAAGGAACAAATATGCCTCCAACTCAAGCCGCCCTTTACCCAGCCATAAGAGTGCATTACCAAGCAATAATATGGCAAAGAGCACACATTTTAAAAACTAATATTCCTCCCCCAACTGATTTTGCTTGGATAATAAAGGAAAAATAATACCTACCTGTCATGTGTAACATGCCATGTGCTCCTCAAGAACTGGTTTAATCGGTGCGTTGTTCGTGTGTCAAGTGAAGATGTGTAGCATCCTGTAAATGTTCACAAAATGGATTACCTTGTAACTGAAATGTGTTCATGCTCGGGTGAGGCTAATAAATATGATAATGTTGGAGGCCTTGATGATGTAAATTATGATGACAGTGGTACCGATGATCCTACTTTGTTCTGAAGTTAAACTTTTACTTGCAGTTTAAAATTTGAAAGTTTTTACTATTTAGGTATATGATGTATAATATAGAATAACAATACAAAGATAACAAATAATATTTAGCGCTACAAAATTTGTATCATTTAGTATTTATCATCACCCACTTCCTTTTCAATTACCTTTATTACGTATTTTTTCCCTTGCACTTTTCAACCCCCCCTCTCCCCCTCTCCAGTCGCGGGTCCCGGATGTCCACAAATGTTTTTCCTAATCTATACATGTTTTAAACATTGATATTTATACATAATTTTCTTTATTTTTTATGAAAAGGAATTTTTTCCCATGCACTTTGCAACTCTTCCACTCCCCTCCCTCTCCCCCTTTTCAGTCGTGGCTCCTGGATGTCCAAAAATGTTTTTTCTAATCTATAAATGTTTTAAACATTAATATTTATTCATAATTTTCTTTATTTTTATGAAATGGAATTTTTTCCTCTTGCAATTTTCAACCCTTCCCCTTCCCCTCCCCAGTCCCGTGTCCTGGATGTCCACAAATGTTTTTCCTAATCTATAAATGTTTTAAGCATTAATATTTATGCATAATTTTCTTTATTTTTTATGAAATGAATTTTTTTTCCTTACACTTTTCAACCCTTCCCCTCTTCCTCCCCCACCTCAGTTGCATGTTCCGCATGTCCGCAAATGTTTTTCCTAATCTATAAATGTTTTAAACATTAATATTTATACAGTTTCAGCTAGGTGGGGAGGCCTACCAAATGGCTTAAGCTCAACAAGCCCCACCTATTAATATTTATACATAATTTTCTTTATTATTTATGAAATGGAATGTTTTCGTTGCACTTTGCAACTCTTCCCCTCCCTCCCCCCTCCCCCTCCCCCTCCCCCTCCCCAATCGCGGCTCCTGGATGTCCACAAATGTTTTTCCTAATCTTTAAATGTTTTAAACATTAATATTTATACATAATTGTCTTTATATTTTAAGAAATGGAATTTTTTCCCTTGCACTTTTCAACCCTTCCCCACCCCCTCTCCCTCCCCAATCGCGGGTCCTGGATGTCCACAAATATTTTTCCTAATCTATAAATGTTTTAAACATCAATATTTATTGATAAATTTCTTTATTATTTATGAAATGGAATTTTCTTCCCCTTCCATTTTTTTACCCTTCCCCTCCCCCTCCCCCTCCCCAGTCGCGGGTCCCGGATGTCCACCATCGCTTTTCTTAGTCTACAAGACATGAGGAACAAAATGAGACCACTCACTATACTTAATCATAAAATTGCACACGGGATGTAATTAGAAAACGGACTATTAAGCACCGCCCCTTCCTTGCAGCGAATTCACATTCACGTTCAGAAAATGGTCCCACAAGTGACCGGAAAAAGTTAAGAGAAAAGTGAGCGCGTATCGTGAGCGGAGCGTAACGTAACGTAACGCAGTTTCTTGAAGTGTCTCCCGGCAAACCAATTTACAAGACGTTGTCACGTCAAAATAGCAGCTAAATATAGTTATAATTTTCACGATAATTTTGAATCAGATTTTTAAAAGGGAGGGTAATGGTTTTGTGTGAGGCAGTTAAAATGTATACAACTCCAGTAGACAAAGCCCTCAAGATTGCGAAAGCGCGAACTCGTGAATTTCACCTTAAAAGTAAAAGACTCTATGATCGAAATTTTTTCGAATGCCCATTAAAATACAAGACTCTGTAATTTATGAAGAATTTAAATACCCTAACACTCGAAAATTAGAACCTACTTTCCCTGGACCATATAAAATTATAAATAAACTTTCTGATGTAACTTACGAAATAGATAAATTTAATTATGAGACAAGACAGAATTCCGTTATTGTTCATGTTTCTAAATTAAGACCCTATTTTTCATCCGAAGATTTTAAACTGTTTCATGAGCAACCCAAAAAACAAACAAAACCTCAGATACAATCACAATCACTAGATCAAACTAAAGTCAAGACAGTAGATAAAATTTTAATTCTTATTCTTTAAAAATGTTATCAGCATAATTTTCAACATTAGCAGATATGTTCTTGGAGCGCTACAAGAATATTACTTGTTTTTGGGAGTTTTTGTGGTTAAATTGGGCTCCTTATGCAGGCATAAGGTGTACACTTTGATTGTAAAAGCTTACAATTGATGTTGATAAATTAATTTTAAGTGTATTTAAGTCTAAATATATTTACTCATTTATTTGACATTAGTATTATTCTATTTAGTCAGCAGATATTTATGTGATAACAGTTATAAAATCTGATGATTCTACTCAAACCATAACATAATATGTGATTTTCAGTGATTGTGAAAACTACAGATATTAAAAGTTTTTCAAAAAAGCAAACTATTTTTATTTCCATTTCTCAATTAAGAATGACACCTTTTATTCCTATTTGTTTTTATTGTTAAAGTTTATAAACCATGTGTAGATAAAATATTATTCTTCATTTGGCATTTGAAAACTTATAACTAAATTTGACAATTTTGTAAAAGAGTATTAGAGAGGAATTATTATAAGAAAATACTGGTTGAGAGTCCATTTTCTAAATAGTTAGATTTAATTTTATTTGGATTTTGGAATTATTATTATTTTTTATGCATACTTTCGGCTAGCAAAAAATACTTTCTTATGCTATTAGAAGATAAAAAAATTATTTAGTTGCTATGTAATTATTTTTATCCTCAACCAATATTTTCCCTATCAATAATAAACAAACTGTGATATTTTCTGTTGATTATACTTTTGTTTTACTATTATTATTATTATTATGAGTTCTATAATGAAGTTTAGTATTAATTATACTCTTATTGAGAAATATTAGGATATGGAGTCTTATTATGCTACTTATTATTATTGTTATTATTACTATTTAAATTTTTCTATATTATTTATTATTAATGTTTTGAAGTGATACTATTTATTATTGAAAATTTGATATATTATGAAAAGATGTTGGAATCCAACAAAAGACTTATTTAATGAACTATATCACTGAAAAATTTAGTTGACTATTGAAGAGATACTGTTTAATAGACTGGATCCGGAGGACTTTTATTTAGAGAACTTTCTTAACTGGACTATTGATTAAGTTATTGAAATTCTATAAACTCCCATGAAGGAGATTTCTTATTGTTTTTATTATATTTTTAATATGTCTTGCTTATCAATATTTATAATTTATCTACTTTTATTGTATGTATTATCTCCTATGCACTTACAAATAGTAAGTGATATTGTAACATTATTATATTTCTTTCAGGGAAATGCTCCTACCTAAATTTAATTCAATTTAATTTTCTCTTAATTATTTTTTTTATCGCTAATATTTTTTATATTGCGTTAATTTTCTTTTCTTCCATCTCTTGGCTTCCTGAGTTTGACAGTTTTATTCCAAAATTTAACTTTTCTAAATTATTATATTTCTGTTGTCTAAACTTGTAGTTTTATTTAACTATCAATTTCATACAAATTTTCGGGGAGGGAGGATAATATTACAAATTTTAAAATTTTTTCGCCAAAAGTAACCTTTATACTATCTTAATTTTCTTATAATAATATTCCGTACTTACTTCAAATTATTAAATTTAAATCTTGTTTCTAGATCTAATCTGTTAATCTTTATGCAGACGATATAAATTCTTAATTTGCCTTAAAAAACATTATTCCAGTATGCGTAAATTTAAAAAGATGGCTCTAAATTAAAAATATTCTTAATTAAACTTTATTTCTTAATATTCCAAATAAAACTCATTTCTTCTATGTTTTTATCAACCCTTTTTAAGAAAGTCTTATTAAATTTATTCCAAAACCACACCTTTCAAAAAATATCATTATTATATTTTATTTATTTATTTATTTTCCTTCCGTCAACCTTTGATAGTGTGCATATCAATAAATTCATTTCTTTTCTTTTTCTGTTAAAATTAATCATCTATAAAAATCGTCTGCCTAAGAAATTCTGAGTTGATTATAAATTGGTTAAATAGTATTTTTTTTAAATAAAATTATCGTCTGTGGAAAATAGTCTCGTAGCTGGACAAGAATTCTGTTTACATAAAAGAATGATGGTTTGAGGTTAGAGAATGTTCCAGAATTTTATTTTTACATTTAAAAGAGGAAGCTCCAGAGGTGGTAAGAGTGATGAGAAGAGGATTCTTGGGTGCGCTCTTGCATGAGTACGGTTTGATGTAGTAAAGGATGGAATATTTTTTGGATGTTTCGGTAAAATATCGTCTGCAACAGGAGCTTTTCCCTCTGTTATAGCTACAGTTTAATAAAATGAACTTGCAGCAGCCAAGGAGTGATTATTTTGACCTTCTACATTTATTTATTTTGTTTTTTTTCTCGCTGGCCATGACTTCAGTGCGGAGAAAGGGAAACCTGGCGATGATGTTTCTGCCCCCCTAACTTCAAAACGTCACACACACACACACACACACATATATATATATATATATAATGAGGAAATTTAGTTTAGCAAGAAAATGCATAGCTGGTTGAAATGTTTCTTTTGGCATTTTATGCAAAAAGATGGAAATATATTTGAACATTTTTTTGTTGAGACATGTGGTTTACCTATTACCTTTATTATTCGAAAGTATGTTACTAAAACCGAGTTTTAAAAAATACTCTTTAAACTACTTAAATCACATTTCCAGAAATTATCATCCATAGACGACCCGATATCCAGTTCTTTGCGTGACACTGCATATCATTTTATGGTACTACTAGGTTATTCCGTCGATCAAAAATCTATCTCTAAATTATAAGATTAAATGCCAATAATGGATGGTTGTAAATGTCACATTGAACACGATACACATATTTAAAACGTCATAGAGTGGTTTCAAATTCACTTTTTAACTGTATTTTTATTCACGTGTTTCTAATTTATTTGTTCATTCATTATTTAGAAAAAAAAATTATGTCAACAAATATAACTTGGCTATTAGTTTGGCGATTTTTATAATTTGGCGAAAATGGTCGACGGGATATCTTAGTAGTACCCATTTTATCTTGCAAACATTTCTTAGTAAACTGAATGCAGTTCAACGTGCTATGCATAATCTATATAATAAAAAGAATATTGCCCAGTTAAACTGATGGCATTGAGCTCACAGGCTACACGCATACTGATTGTACATTACAGCCTTATATTTTCCAGGGTTAATTCCGTTCGAAAAAAAAATTAATAAGAGGAAACAGCCCTCCCCTTTTTTTTGTACTTGATCATTGAACCTCCTACACTATCAAGGACATGTTTTATCATATGAGAAGTCTATATCCAAAATTCAGAGCAAATCGGATGATTCTTAATAAAAACCCATTTAGCATTTATATAATTTAAGAAGAATTATCCCCCTCTTTTATACTTAACCATTAAACTTCCAAAACTATTCAGAGATTTGAACCAAATCTGCCAATTCTGCTTGAAAAACCCATTTATATAAATTAAGGGGAGGGGCATTGGAACCCCCGTTCTCCCCTGTTTATATTTATTCAATGAACACCTAATAACAGTCACGGAATCGCCCTATCAGAAGGATCCTATATCTAAATTTTGAACGAAAACTTAATTCTGCATGAAAAACCTATTTATATCAATTAAGGGGAGGGGCATAAGCCCCCCGTTCCCCCTCTTATACATATCGAATGAACTCCAAAAACTAATCAGGGAAGCGCCTTATCAGGATATACCTATATACAAAATTTCAAGTGGATCGGATATTTTTATCATGAGTTATCGCGTTACGTACGAACATACATACAGAACGGGCGGGCACATAAGCTCTCAGGCTATGATAGCCTGTGAGCTAAAAAACCATCTGTTCCGCTTCTGTATTGTGATCTTGTAACATCGCCTTGGCGACAAACACAGCCCACGCCAATTATACGCCAATCGGCAATTTAGTGTAACCCCTGCTCACGTGTTGTGTGACGCAGTGGATTGAGAGAAACGGTCTCTTAGCAACAAGCTCTAATGCTGCAACAAGCGGTGACTCTTCGAAAATAAACATTCCATTAAATTTACAGTCTACTTGCTTTTTCTTTTTTAATTTAGTTTTTCTTTTTAATTTAGTACACCTCCGTACATTTGGTCCTAGAGACCCGGAGGTATGAACGAGCCAGTGTCTTTTCTATTGAATTAAATATTGAATTTATCGAATTTCATCAACAAGATGAATAATGGCGGAAAGTGAAATAACATCTTTAAACAGAAGGCGAGGGAATATCAAGGCCCAAGTCACTAGAATATTTAACTCAACGGATGGAAAAACATTTAATTTATCCGAATGGAAAACTCACCTGGACTTACTGTCGAAAACAGAAGAAAAGTTTGAAGCTCTTAAACTAGAGTATTACAGTATAATAGAGGAAGAAAAGTTGGAAGAAACGGAAAAAATCCTCTCGCAACTGGACGAAGATATTCTAAATCTAGAGATAAGCTTAAAATCCTCTATTAATGCTTATTATGAAAATACTGATTCTAATAAAAAATCCATTGAACAGGACCAAGCTAAAACGTCTAGCATTAAGCTACCTAGGGTCATATTGCCGGTTTTTAGTGGCAGAATTGAAGAATGGTCCGTATTTAAAAGTACTTTTAATGAGCTTATTAATGATAATTCAAATTTAAAAGATAATGAAAAATTATTTTATTTGCGTTCTGCTTTGACTGGTGAAGCGAGGAGTTTGCTTACACCAGATGAAAATTATGTTTCACTTTTCAATGCGTTAGAGTAAAGATACGAGAATAAAAGAGTTATGGTAGATTGTCATATAAAGAATATTTTAAATCTTTATGTAATTAAACAGGAGTCCGCTAAGGATCTCCGCTTTTTATTAGATATTGTAAAGAAAAATTTAAGGGCTTTAAAGATCTTAAAGTATGATAGAGATAATTTCTCGAGCGTAATTTTGCTGAATATCATTCTAAATAAACTAGATAACGAAACTCGTAAACAATACGAATTAACATTAAAGGATAATGAAGTGCCTAATTTTGATGAATTTTTAGAATTTCTTGAACGAAGATGTCAAATCTTAAATAGTATAAGTTCTAACGTATCCTCTAAATATACTGCAAAATCCTTATTCATAAAAACAAGCAAACCTCAAAGTAAACGTTGCGTAATTTGTAAAACCGAAAACCACCCCTTATATCATTGTGTTAAATATAAAAACATGAAGTTAAGTGAGCGAATTAACCTTGTTAAGAAAAATAAACTTTGCTTCAATTGTTTAAGTTCAGCCCACCTCATTAATTATTGTAATTCAAAAAGCACTTGTCATGTTTGCAAGAGCGCAAGCCATCATTCATCATTTCATAACTATACAACACCAGTAAACAATCCTATAAACAATCTCCCAATACATGAAACAATAAATAGCAATTTTGTTTCGGAAGATTTATCACAAAACGAAACTACTGCTCATTCATTTTTTCGTATGAAAATGATAATAATAAATCTGTTTTAATTAGCACTGCAATAATTTATTTGACAGATGTAAATGGCATCAAAATTTCTTTCAGGGCAATATTAGATTCCGCATCGCAGAACTGTTTTTGTACATTTAAAGCAGCACAAATATTAGGCTTGAAAAAAGAGAAAATAAATATTCCTGTAAGTGGAATAAATAAATTGCCTATTTACATTAAATCTAGAATCAAATCAAAGTTGTCAAATAAAATGAATAGTACCAGTTATGATATTGAGTTATTAGTCGTTCCAAACATTTGTGACTTCACGCCCTCGAAAAAGATAAACATATCAGATTTAAAAATTCCAGCAAATATTTGTTTAGCGGATAAAAAATTTAACATTCCAAGCAGTGTAGAGATAATTATCGGTGCTGAACTGTATTTTTCTCTTTTAAATGAAGAAAAAATAAAGTTAGGCAATAATTTATATTTGCAATCAAGTATTTTTGGATATTTAGTATCTGGGTGTATTTATGACAAAACAGTAAATAATAATAATACTAATTATTGTTTCTTAACAAAAAATCTTGAATTACTTAATGACACTTTGAAGTCTTTCTGGGAAATTGAAGAAGTACAAAATTTAAAACCCTGTAACAGAGAAGAATTAGAATATTGTAATGATCACTTCGATAAAACGCACTTCAGAAAACCGGATGGTAGGTTTGTGGTCACGATGCCGTTTAAACCACAGGTTTTAGAACCCGATTTGGGAAATTCCAAAAATCTTGCTTTGAAAAGATTAAACTCTCTGTGGCAACGTTTAGATCGAGATCCTGTTATGAAAAATTTATACACAGAATTTATTAAAGAATATAGAGATTTAAATCACATGCATGAAATAAAAGAAAACACGAACTTTAATGATGGCTATTACTTACCACATCACGGCGTTTTACGACCCTCTAGTAAAACCACAAAACTACGCGTCGTTTTTGACGCTAGTGCCAAGTCAACCAACGGAAAATCTTTGAACGATTTATTATGTAAGGATGGAGTTCTGGAAGATGATCTTTTTTCGATATTAATTAGATTTAGAAAGCATATTTATGCTTTTACTGCGGATATTAAACAAATGTTTAGGATGATAGAAATAAATCCATCCCAGTACAAATATTTAAAAATTTTGTGGAAAGACAGTATGTCATCCCCGGTTAAGGTATTTCAACTAACAACAGTTTCGTATGGAACAGCTTGTGCCCCCTACTTAGCCACCAAAGTATTACAACAATTAGCTCTAGATGAGAAAAAGGAATTCCCGTTAGCATCGAAAATTGTTTTGAAGGACTTTTATATGGATGATTGCCTATCGGGCTCATCCAATTTAGAAGAAATCAGATTAATGAAATCGCAATTAACAGAACTCCTCCTAAAGGGAGGGATGGTTTTACACAAATGGTGTACCAATGAGGTCCAATCTACTGATAATCACATGTTTCCCCTGGACAGAAATTCTGAAGAAATAACTGTTAAAACATTAGGGATGTTGTGGAACAGTTTCAATGATACGTTTAGGTATAAAGTTAATATCAACACAAAGAGTGATTTCACAAAAAGAGATGTACTTTCGCAAATTGCCCGCATTTATGACCCTCTCGGTCTCTTAGGGCCAGTGATTGCTAAAGCAAAAATATTCATGCAGGAGCTATGGCTTCTTAAAATAGAGTGGAATGAGAAGCTGCCTTCTCATGTTGCCAAACAATGGGAAACCTTCCTCGAAAGTCTTAAAGAACTGGAATCCATTGAAGTGCCAAGATGCTTCCTAGCTGTGAACCAATCAGTGGTGCTATATGGTTTCGCAGATGCGTCTTCCAAGGCTTATGGCGCAGTGATATACATGCAAACATCTAATTCTAGTGAAACCATCAGTCACTTATTATGTAGTAAATCCCGCGTGTGTCCAACCAAAGTAATAACAGTGCCACGTCTCGAACTGTCAGCATGTCTTCTTCTGGCTAAACTCACTAACAAGGTCTTAAATTCATTAAACAAACAAATAGCTTCAGTTAATTTGTTTTCTGATTCAGCTATTGCTTTAGCTTGGATAGACACTGCTCCTCATCTCCTGAAAACGTTTGTGGGAATCCGCTTTGTGCAAATTAAGGAACAAACTAAGAACTTTCCATGGTTTCATATTCCGTCAGAACACAATCCAGCTGACTTGATATCAAGAGGTGCAAGTGTGGAAAACCTGTCTTCTAACCAGTTGTGGTGGTATGGCCCGCCTCTTTCAATTCTTGAAGAAACAATAGCAAAAACTGACTCTAATATAAGTGACATTAAAGATGAACATTATTCTAGTGAGCTTAAAGCTCCCAGCAACTTGACATTCGCTATTCATACTGACTCTAATTTCTGTGATAATTTAATTAATCTTAGCAATAATTTCAAAAAATTAATTAGAATTTTAGCTTATATTTTCAGATTCATACATAAATGTAAAAAAAGCAACATCTGCAACGGGCCCTCTGTTGCTGGAGGAATTAAGAAAGGCAGAGGTTTATTTAATAAAAAATGAACAGGCAAAGTATTTCAAACATGAAATTTCGGCCCTCCAAGCGAGATCTTCGGTTCATCGCGCAAGTAAGTTAAATTTCTTAAATCCCTTTTTAGATGGAGATAGCTTATTGAGGGTGGGAGGAAGACTAGCAAAATCAAATTTGAATTTTGACCATAAACACCCCATTATACTTCCGGCGAGCTGTCGCTTCACGAAAATAATTTTTCAATATTATCATAAACGAGATTTTCATGTAGAACCCCAAGCTCTTTTGAACACAGTGCGTCAAAAATATTGGCCTCTCGGTGGCAGAAATATTGCGCGTAAAATTGTACATGAGTGTTTACAATGCTTTAAAATTAAACCTATAACGGCTAGTCAAATGATGGGGGATCTCCCTCCTGAAAGAATAGTGCCCAGTTCCCCATTTTCAAATGTGGGATTAGATTTAAGTGGGCCTTTTGAAGTAAAATATAAAGGTCAAAGAAAGGGTACTTTTCAGAAAATCTATGTTGCCATATTTGTATGTATGGTCACTAAAGCTGTGCACTTGGATTTTGTCTCAGAATTGACATCCGAGGCTATAATAGCGACTCTAAAAAGATTCTTCGCTCGTCGTGGGAAAAGCTCTGTAATCTTTAGCGACAATGCTACAAATTTCGTTGGGGCTTCAGCAGAACTAAAACGTTTACGCAGACTTGTTACGAGTGATGAAGTTTCGAACTTTTTAGCTTCTGAAGGTATTAACTGGAAGTTCTCCCCTCCTAGGGCGCCAAATTTTGGTGGCCTTTGGGAGGCAGGAGTCAAATCTTTCAAATACCACTTAAAAAGAGCTGTGGGCTCAGCTCATCTCACGATCGAGGAATTCCTGACAGTTATCACACAGATAGAGGCTATTTTGAATTCGCGACCACTTTGTCCTTTATCAACAGATCCTGACGATCTTCAGGTGTTGACTCCTGGTCACTTCCTCATAGGGAAGCCTCTTAATTTAATTCCAGAACCCAATTTAAGTGAGGTCAAAGATAATTTGCTAAATAAATGGCAAAGGACTCAAAAATTAACGCAGTTAATATGGAAACGTTGGCAGAATAATTATCTGAGCCAGTTACAAGAAAGAAACAAGTGGCTATTTAAAAGGCCTAATATTCTGCCAGGAATGCTAGTTTTGCTTAAGGACTCACAATTACCCATTTGCACTTGGTCACTAGGCCGCATTAATAAGGTTTTCCCAGGCGCGGACGGGATAGTCAGGGTAGTTGAAGTTCGTACCGCTAAGGGTAATTTTAAACGACCTATTTCAAAAATAAGTATATTACCCATTGAGGACAACATCATAGATCCTAAACTTTAAATGTGCTTTATTATGTATTAATTTTTCATGTATTATTTGTGTTTATTTATTTTATTTATTTATTTTTGCTTATAATCTGTATCATGTTGTGTTATTACTTGTATTGCATATGTATCTTGAAATATAAAAATATTTCAACGCCGGGCGGGATGTTCCGCTTCTGTATTGTGATCTTGTAACATCGCCTTGGCGACAAACACAGCCCACGCCAATTATACGCCAATCGGCAATTTAGTGTAACCCCTGCTCACGTGTTGTGTGACGCAGTGGATTGAGAGAAACGGTCTCTTAGCAACAAGCTCTAATGCTGCAACAAGCGGTGACTCTTAGAAAATAAACATTCCATTAAATTTACAGTCTACTTGCTTTTTCTTTTTTAATTTAGTTTTTCTTTTTAATTTAGTACACCTCCGTACACCATCTTTAAGTAAATTACGCTCACATACAGTAACATTTGCGAGCTCTTTGTGTAACCTTGTATATCTAAAATGTGTAACTATTACTATTTATACACAACATATAATGCGCATACATTTAGTGAAATCAAAAAGCGCATATTATAATTAAAAATGCATTTAGTCTATCCAATAGCCATCATCCATAATATACAGTAATTTGGATAGAATATACTATTTCAAACCTTTTGTGTGTCTCTGTAAATGCTATGTACTTCGTATTATGCCTGAAATAACTCATATTTAGCCTCAGCAACGTATATCAGCTTGTTTATACATGCAGTCGTTTACCATAATTCAAATAATTCGCAAACAATTCCCCTTTTTATTATGAAATGGAATTCTTTTATCCGTCACTTTAAATGAATAATAACTATTCTTTTCACTGCATATTTTACAGAATACATATTTCAGTTAACTATGCAGTTGCATATAAATTTGAATATGTTTAACCAGGTGTTACAACTTTAAAATTCATTTGAAATGATTTTTCCCCGTTGTAATATAATGGAAATTTTTTAATTGTCCATGCAAATAAAGTAATCATGATAGAAACTTCATTTTCAATAGGGTTATGCTAAAGTAAATGCCAAAAAAGTCTAAAAATTTCATGCTAATCCGAGAATATTTATGAGAGTTAGAGCGTGGACAGACGGCCAAACAAACCGAAAGTATAAATACTTTCCAACTTTGTTGGAAAGTGTTAAAAATGGGTTTTTCAAAATTTTCTAAATCTCTTTTAAATGCTCTCCTCAAAAATTAAACCTTTTTTGATTTTGAACAAAAAGAGAAATCTTACAATCGACACTATACGAAATGTAAACATATAATAAATACTTCGCGATCCCAATTCTACGGAAAACATGTTTGAGGAGACTTCGGAATAATAAAATAAGTTTTTCAAATAATACAAAACAAAATCACAAACGATTCTCCGCATACACCATATTATAACGTTGGGTTATTTGCAGCGTCCCTTTAAATGAACTGAAAATGCTACAGTCAATCAGGGTAACTTAGGACCAGGAGAGAGAGAAAAAAAGATCTGCTCCATCACTTGAGTTGATGGAATGAGTTGCAAAAAATTCGGTATCAAAAATATAGACAGATGCACTAGTGTGTCTTTGGCAGCTCATCTGAAATAATTCGTGAAAGTTCCATCATGGCAGAATGGATCAAAATTTCGTAAAATTGAAGCAAAGTTACCCTGATTTACTGTAACATAATTCATTTTCGATTCATTATAACCTAATTCAAATTCAATTATATCGAAGTCATAAACATTTTTAAGTATGATGGAAAGATTTACAGATTGAATTGGCTGTGGTAAGGAAATATTTCATTGGTTTTTTTCGATGTTTATTGACATTTAAAACTTACACCAGCCTGTTATTCCCTTACGAATAAACAAATCAGAACAGGCGATCTTGAAATTAAGAAACTTAAAAGTTTAATACAAGTATCAGTAATGATATGGCAATTTAAATTAGAATACTTTCTTTTAATATAAGCCTGATGAGAAATGCATAATTTTGAAATATTTTTACCATCCTTTAAATATATTTAAATTGTCCTCAGACAGTTATATTTTTTTAATTAACGACTAATATATAAAACACATTAACACACTATTTTTTTCCAATATTATGGGTAAGTCAGGGGACCATTCCCTTTACTAAACTACCAATTTCAGGTTAAATAATTGCAAGTAAATCAATTTTACCACCAAAGAACTTTATTATGAGAAATCAGATTTAACAAAGGTTTTTTTTTCACTTAAGTACTATCAATCGTTATAAAATTCCACAAGCTTATAAGTGCAAAAAAAGCAGAGCTATGTAATATCTTTCAAACAATATAAAGAATGATAAAAATAAAATTGTGTTTGCCATGGCTCAATGTGCTAATGGCCTAATATGCTGATTTACTGTTTTAATAGGCAAAATTTTCACTGTTCTTTTTGTGCATTGTAATAAATGGAAAAATTGTTCCTTTATTTCTGGAGTATGCTACAATTAGTTATCTGCAATTAACAAATTTTAGGAGCAAAGTGTAACACTCAGACAGCTTTTTTGCAGTTTATTTTTATTTATCGCACACAACAATTTTATCTCCAGTATGAATTAACAGATCTTCGTTAAACAAATCTTTTGGAAGAATATCTTGACACATCTCTCTCACACTAAAGATTTGTCTACAGAATGAATTAAAAGATGGTTGCTTAAAGCATACTTCCGAGTAAATTTCTTGTTGCATACCTCACATTCAAAAGGTTTCTCACCAGTATGAGTTAGCTTATGACTGCTTAAACTAAACTTTACAGAAAATTTCTTGTTACATATCTCACATACGAAAGGTTTCTCACCAGTATGAATTAACAGATGCCTCTTTAAATCATTCTTTCGAGAGAATTTATTGTTGCATATCTCACATTCAAAAGGTTTCTCAGCAGAATGAGTTAACAGATGCCTGCTTAAATCTCCCATTTTTGAGAATTTCTTCTTGCATACTTCACATACGAAAGGTTTCTCTGCAGAATGAGTTAGCATATGACAGCTTAAACTACTCTTTACAGAAAATTTCTTGTTACATCCCTCACATACAAAAGGTTTCTCACCAGTATGAATTAATAGATGCCTCCTTAAATCCTGCTTTCGAGAGAATTTCTTGTTGCATACCTCACATTCAAAAGGTTTCTCACCAGTATGAGTTAACGTATGCCTCCTTAAATCTCCCATTTGGGAGAATTTCTTATTGCATACCTCACATTCAAAAGGTTTCTCACCAGTATGAATTAACAGATGCCTCTTTAAACCATTCTTTCTAGAGAATTTATTGTTGCATACCTCACATTCAAAAGGTTTCTCACCAGAATGAGTTAACAGATGCCTGCTTAAATCTCCCGTTTTTGAGAATTTCTTGTTGCATACTTCACATACGAAAGGTTTCTCACCAGTATGAGTTAGCATATGACTGCTTAAACTACTCTTTACAGAAAATTTCTTGTTACATTCCTCACATACAAAAGGTTTCTCACCAGTATGACTTAACAAATGTTTGCTTAAAAGGCCCTTTTCAAAGAATTTTTTGTGGCATATATCACACACAAACGGTGTCTCACCAGTATGAGTTAAGAGATGTCTGCTTAAAGTGCCCTTTTGAGAAAATTTCTTGTTACATACCTCACATTCAAAAGGTTTCTCACCAGTATGAATCAACAGATGCTTCCTTAAAACACTCTTTTCAGAGAATTTCTTATTGCATATCTCACATACAAACGGTTTCTCACCAGTATGGATTAACAGATGGCTGCTTAAAGAACTTTTTTGAGAGAATTTCTTCTTGCATATCTCACACGAAAAATACTCTTTTGGGATAAATTCTTGCATAACTCACATATGAAAGTTTTTCCTGGATGCGAGTTAGAAACTGTTTTTTTCTAAAAGATTTGATAAAAAAATGTGTTGTATTTTTTTCACACATTGAAGATATTTTGTTTGATGTGATGTGTTTGATTAATGACTTTATTCATCTGCAATAAAATAAAATAAAGTAATATTAGTTTTCACGTTTTACTAAAAAACAATCAAAAATACTTAAGTTTATCACAAAAATTTAAAAACGTCGTAGATAATAAATTGTAATAAAATTTCTACCATAGTATTGCAAACTGCAGTAGAATCCCAATTATCTCAAGTAAGCGGAATCAAAGATGTGTCAGATGCCTTTCCTAACAGTATGAAGATTGAATTGTAAATAAAATAAATAGCAACATTTTAAAAATAAATAACTTTTTATAAATAAAATATAAAGTAAATTTAAGTATAAAACTTTATAATTATTATCGTCTGAAGAAACGACGATACATTTAGCAAAGAATAGAGAGAAAATAAAATTTTATTGTGGCTATAGAATTATAATACATAAATGTGATGTAATTAATTCTTCGGATTACAGAATTTTTTTTATCTAATGTGTTTGCTTATTGCTGAAATTTGCCGTATCATATAATACAACTTACACTCTAATTAAATCAACTTACAAAGTAATCAGTGACATTGCGAAGTAGATTCCATGGATATCATCCCCCCCTCAAACGGAGTATTCTGGTTTCTGAATCGTGCAATCAACAACACTCAAAACTACTAAATCGGAAAGACAAGGAACAAGAACCCATGAAAAATTTCACTTTAGACTAGTGTCTGTCTTAAATGGGTATATTTCACAATTTTCCTTTTGCCAGGGCTATGAACTTTTCTGTTTTACAAAAATTTTCAGCATAAACATGTTCTGTTTTAATATTATCCTCAAAAACTATTATAAAACATTCACTCTGTATTGTACATGCAAAGAGTATAAATATATTACAATGAATTCTGTGAAGGTAACCTATCTTAAAAGGTAAAGAATATAAAATACTTAAATTAAATACATATTTGTTACTGAGAAAACACTCGCAAATTAGTTTGCAGATAGACTTTATTAAAATTACTTCAGCATGCCACCGGCATCGTTAAGTTGTAAACTTACTTACTTGATGATTTGAGTTTACAGATACTTATTTGATGAGTTGAGTTACACAATTACTTATACAGTTAACAGTTAGTAAGAATTAATTTATGTTTTGAATAAATGTAATGATATAATATGAAAATTAATAATATAGGATATTACAATACCTCCTTTTAAAAGGCAATTAAAGTTATTATTATAAAATTAAAAGTCACTAAAAATCAAGTCTATTCGACTTTTTTCTTTTCTAATTCGAGTAGGTTAACGTCTGGTTTGGACATCTGCACTATGTATATTGTCTTTTAGGTTTTGTGTGGGAATATTTTCAGACGGTGGAACTTCAGAATTAGAAGCACTGTTATCATCTTGCACTTCTGTATCTGGGTCGGTAATAGATGTTGTTAGATTGTCACTTTGAGATGGCACATGAAAATTATCAGAAATAAAAACATATTGATGTTCAGAAATTGGCAGGCTAGCAGGACGGATCTGGTCAATATGTGCAAGGTGTTTCTTGTTTTTTATTTCCACCATCCAAGTCTTGGAACCTTTAGGCATAATTAGTTTGCCTCTTAGCCACTTGTTCAAAGGATCTTTGTGCGATTTTACCCAAATGTCTAGACCGCAGGATAAACTTTTGTTATTGGTGTGAGATCTGTCAAAAAATGTTTTTGGCATCTTTGTTTTTTTCGATATGCCTTACTGTTGATGGATGCAGTAAATCCAAGACTGTTCTAATTGAACTTCTAAGGAATAGCTCTGCTGGAGGTATGCCGGTTGTGGAATGAGGTGATCTGTAACTGAACAAAAATCTGTTCACCTTGGTGGTTACTGTGGTATTGTCAGTAGAGTCCAACTTTATCTTACTAAGCAATTGCTTAAAAGTCTGTACAATGCGTTCAGCCTGACCGCTTTACTGGGGATAGTATTTTGAAACGAGAGTCTGTAGGACACCCAAACAATTTAAAAATACTTTGAATTCTTCGGAAATGAAGTGTGGTCCACCATCAGAAACCACCTCCAGCGGTAATCCATATCTTGCAAACAGTTGTTGCAATACAGCATTTGTACTTGCTGCAGAAGTCGAAGGCATCTTTGCTACATCTAACCATTTTCAATAACTGTCTACAACTATCAAGTAATCAATTAGATCCTTCTTGACAAAATCTAAAAGAATGCGATCCCATGGTGCCTTGGGCCATATCCATGATTGCATTGGGATGATTGGAGGAGATCTGGCTACAAGCTGACAAAATTTGGAATTAACAGACATATTTTCAATGTTTTAGTCTAAATTGGACCACCAGAAATGACTTCTAGCAACTGCTTTCATTTTTATAATTCCAGGATGTGTATCTTGAAGCAATTCAAGCAAATGTTTCCTATATACATTAGGAATTACCACTCTCATGCCCCATAAAAAACAATTTCTGTCAACAGATAGTTCTTCTTTTCTGTAAAAAAAGGTTTGGAATCATGATTACCATTTTTTTGTACGGAAAGCCATTATGAACATAATGGCTTTCCTTTTAATTATAGTTCCCAAAATTTTGTCAGTTGTAAAAGCACTGGCTATGTCATCTGAAGTTAAAGGCAAGTCTGACAGGTGGGAAATCTTGTAAATATCAGAAGAGTACAAGTTTCTATCTACATTTTCGTTTGGCGATCTGGATAGAGAATCAACATTCTGTGTGCAGAATTTTACTTATATTTAAAAGTGTAATTATGCGAAGACAAGAGCAACGCCCATCTTTGCGAGCTGCAGCCATGGATGGTATTGCCTTACTAGGAGAAAAGATGGGAACTAGAGTTTGATGATCAGTGTATAGCACGAAATTTCTTCCAAAGAGATACTGGTGAAAATTTTTGCAAGTGCTTTTTTTTCAGTTTGGGAATAGTTGATTTCAGCCTTTGATAATGTACGAGATGCATATGCGACAGGTTTTTTTTTCACTATTTACAATGTGTGATAAAACAGCACCTAAACCAACAGGCGAAGCATCACAAGCTACTTGTAAGGGAAGATTGTCATTCTAATGAGTCAAGACTGCATCAGATGTTAAAAATTCTTTACACTTCTCATTCATCTGACCATCTCCAAGGTACATTTTTGTGTAGAAGATTGTATAAAGGAGACAATAAAGTGGATGATTTTTTTATGAATTTGAAGTAATAGTTTAGCAAACCTTGAAATGATTTAAGCTGAATCACATTTTCTGGGGCTTTGATCTTTCTAATTGCTTCTAGTTTTTCTTGGGTGGGGTGAGTACCACTTTGATCAATCACATGCCCTAGATATTCAACACTGTTTACAAAAAATTGATACTTGTTCGCACTTAATTTTGCATTATATTTTAGCAAAAGAGACATTACAGTCTCTAATATGGCAAAATGTTCTGCTTCAGTAGCCGATGAGATGAAAATGTCATCTTGGAAACAGATAACTCCAGAAATACCCTGTAATATTTGCTCAATGATTGACTGAAAAATAGCAGCAGCATCAGATATACCATACATCAATCTGCTAGGACGAAGCAAACCCATTAACGTATTAAGTGTTAACAGCTCTTGAGAATCAGCATCCAATTCAATTTGTTGGTATGCTTGTGACATATCAAGTTTACTAAAATATCTGCCTCCTCTCAAAGTAGCAAAAAGATCTTGCTGAGTAGCAAGCGGATATTGATTAGGGTCAAGGTGCTTATTTACTGTTACCTTGAAATCACCACACAATCTCACAGCATTATTTTTCTTGGGCACGACAACAACAGGTGCTGCCATTTAGAATGCTCCACGAATTGCCATATATTATTATCAACTAATTTTTTAATTTCATCAGAAATAGCTTTTTTAAGGCATACGGAACAGGTCTAGCATTGCAAAACACTGGTTGGCAATTTTCTTTCATTTTAAGAACTGCTTTAAAATGTTTAATTGGTTGATTACTTACCTTGAAAACATCTGCATACTTTTTCTTAAGTGATTCAACACTGTTTACACCCTGTGAGGATACTGAAAATATTTCATTCCAATTTAATTTGAACACAGACAATCAATTTTTCCCGAAAATAGCAGGTCGATCACCTTTCACAATAATCAATGTTAAAGTATGATGTTGATTGTTGCACTTTACTTTAACCAGAACTTCACCAACAATCGGAATTTCTTTTTCATTATAATCCCTCAATCTAGTTGACGATGGCACAATTTTAGTTTTCGGTAAATTGTTTCGAATCCAGATTTCTGACACAATAGAAACATCAGCAGCAGTGTCCAAGTTCCATATCCAATTGTTTATCATTTGCCATTACTGAAACAAGGTACTTTTTCTTATCTGTAATTTGATTGATAGATTGTACTCCATACAGGGTAGCTTCTGTTTCAGATTCAACAAGTTCAACTTTTTAGTAGAGGAGTTTTTGTTCTTACTCATGCATACAGGCGATATACGGTCGTTTTTTCCGCATGAATGGCATTTGGCACTTTTATATTTGCACTTAGCAGGATCGTGAGCAGCACCACATCGAAAACACTTAGAAAACTTCTTACTTGAAGTTGCAGAATTATTAGATGCCTGAAAATTTTTCTTCTTGTTACTGGAACTTTGACGAACCTTGTTTGTTAGAGTTTCTTTCATGTTCGCCGCATCATTTTCAGCAATTTCAATGGCAACAGCTGTGTTAACAGCGTCAATTAGTTTTAGATGTTTCTTCGCTAAAAGTCTTTTCTGAATGTTTTCATTGGATAAGCCACAAACAAAACGATCACGAAGAGCTTCATCAAGGAAAGCTCCAGGGTCACATGTTGACGGTAATCGTCTTAGTTCTACTAAATATTGCGAAACAGTTTCACCAGCTGCTTGATTTCGTCGATGGAAGCGGAATCTTTCGGCTATGATGATTGGAGCAGGTTTAAAATGTTGTTGCAATATCGTCTTCAATTCATCATACGTGCACTCACTAGGTTTTTTTCGGCAGAAGTAAGTTTCGAAGTAATTTATAAGTGTTGGATCCAATTGCCGATATGAAAACAGATACTTTCTTGGTTTCTTTGACATCATTCGCAAGAAAAAAAATGTTCAAGCTGTTCAACGTATAAGTTGAAACTATCTAACTCAATGTCAAATGAGTGCAATGTGCCGATTAGGCCTAACTTACTCATGGTGATATAGAGTAGAAAATAGAAATTACTGCGATTAAAAGGTTAAAAAGAAGTTCGTGGAAACGGACTCGTCGCCAATATAATATACTTAAATAAAATACATACTTCTTACAGAGAAAATACTCTCAAATTAGTTTTAAGATAAACTCTATTAAATTGGTACCGCGTGCAAGCGGCGTCGTTAAGTTGTAAACTTGCTTACATACTGATTTGAGTTGTACAGTTACTTATTTGAAGAGTTGAGTTATATATTTACTTATACAATTAACAGTTAGTAATAATTAATTAATGTTTTGAATAAATGCAATGATATAATATGAAAATTAATAATATAGGATATTACAATCATCACGAAAACTTGGAAATGAAACTCCAAAATACTTATGAGCCTGAAATTTTCCTGAAATAGTTTTGGATCTGCGAGTGATCTTATAACACCGATACAAACAAAAGATTAGTAACCATAAAAATTTGATTCCAAATTTGTTTTATGTTACTTCTAAAAGGATTAATGAAATTTTAGAAAATGCTAGATATTGTTTTAGTAATAACTGGTTTCATTTGATAAAATACTTGTATTGCTTTAAAAGCATTAAATACAAACAAAAATATTTCTTACTACGATACATAGACATTTTTCTTTGTTTACTTTATTTTACAGTTAAATAATTATTTTAAAACGGCATTTATTTGTAGAGAATAAACAATTATTAACTATTTTTATAATTCAGCATTACATTAATAAAATACATTATAGTCCATTGCGTCCCATGTTGAAGTTTTATACATTCTCATAAAATTATTACTTAAAACTTTCCTTTTAGCATATTATTTTCAATATTAAATAAAAATGAGTATCTTACCTTTATAAAAAAAAGGATGTTTTTATTTTTTTATCTATAACATTTAATAAATGAAAAAGAAAAATATAATGATTAAAAATTTTATTTTTAGAATCTCAAAACAACCAATCAGGATCAAAAGAATCATTCTGAGGTAATGATGAGTTTTAAAGGCTATAAATAATCAATTCATTGCTGCAATCAATTAGATCAAAAGAAAAACATTAAAAATTTATCAATAAATATATATAAAGGGTGGTCAACTGTGTACTTAGGTCCACTGTAGTCCATCATTCTGAGGTAATGATTTGTTTTAAAGGCTATAAATAATCAATCCATTGCTGTAATCAATTAGATTAAAAGAAAAACGTTAAAAATTTATCAATAAATATATATAAAGGGTAGTCAACTGTGTACTTAGGTCCACTGTAGTCCATTATCCCCTACATGTAACATAAAAAGTATATTTATATAAATGAGGCAAAACTTGTAAAAAATTAATATACCTGTAATGGAATGCTACCTGGAAATAGTCCATAATCCCATCTAAAAGAATACCATACAATTACACATGTTGACACAAAAACCTGTTTATAATAAAAATTTTCAATATCCTTTGTGATTTCATCTTGACAGGTTTTACTGTGTGTATATATATACAGGGTGTCCACTCTTAACGTTGGCCAATTTCTAATTTCTAAACAGTTAGTCATAGACATATAGTTCCAACTGAAAAAATGCTTTAAAAATGATAAAGAATTTTTTTCATGCGATTTAGATCAAAATAAAATTTTATTAAAAAACTACGAAAATTAACTTTTTATACGGTCCCCTGGCCCTATAAGTGATATTTAGTAAATTTTTATCACTACTCTAACAAGTAATACAAAAAAAGTCCCATTCCTCTGCGATTAAAACTGACCGAGTAATAGCTGTTTAAAGTTGAAGCATCTTTTTTGCTGCAAATTAGGGGTCAGTCTAAAATTTACTGGAAATAAAAATAAACGCAAGATATAAAATTTAACGTTAAACATTGAGAGTAAAATAATTTTTACAATATTTTTTTTCATTTATGTTGATGATTACATATTAAAGCAAAATTTGTACTAAAATTATAAGTAAAAAAATACAGAAGGTTTGTTAATTTAAATTATGAAAAGCAACAGTTACAAAATAACATATATTTAAAATTCTATTAGCTTACTTAACATAACAGAATTTGGCGTAGTCCTATAAATAAATAAATGGTACGCACTAAAATTGTATTATTATTACATTGTCATTGGATATAAATAAGTGTGCAAATTGAACCTCGATCGGATATTTGGAAGTGAGTTAAAATTTGAATAGAAATTTTGAGCTAGGGAAATATACGTACGAACGTTTTAAGCAAAATAAAACCTTATCAAAATAACACATCTTTTAAAATAAAATCGCGATTTCCTAAAATTTGATTTTCAAGATAAAGAGAATTTAAAAATAAACGTCTTCAATTATTTTAACCAATCTAGAAGTTAAATAATAAAAATTAACAGTACCGCAAACTTTATACAGTGGTAGCACCCTCAATTAAATTGTTTTAAAAATATTTCTTCATCTCATTTAAAACCTTTTTGTAACTGGAACTATACGTCTGTGGCAAATGGTTTAGGAATTAGCTATTGGACAACGTTGGAAATAGACGCCCTTTATAATACTTTAAGCACTTAGTGTACATTCCCTTAAAGCTCAATCCAATTCACCCGTATTCAGCTACAGAAAAGTGATTTAAGTCATGAAATTTAAAACATCATAACTCGGTCAATTTTAATGTTAGACCTTTTTTCTCTTATTAGTGGGGAAAATTTACTAAATATCACTTATAGGAGCGGGGGACCGATTAAAAAATTAATTTTCGTAATTTTTAATACAATTTTATCTGGATCTAAATCGCTTGAAAGAAAATTCTTCAGCTTTTTTAAAGCATTTTTGTAATTGGAACTACATGTCTATAACTAACGGTTTAGAAATTAGCCATTGGCCACCATTGAGAGTGGACACCTTGTATACATATTACATATACCACACAAGTTACATATACCATATATATGTAACTTGAATTAAAATTTTAAATTCCTTTGAAAAAGAAAACCTGGCGACACTACTGAAAATAACAATATTTTAATCATTTATTTGCTTTTTTTAGTATGTTTAAAGCTCCTTATAGTAGTCAATTCTAAGTATAAAATTATGCATTTTTGTTAGGGATACAACTATAATTCATGTAATATGTGTTTTGTTTTTAATAATGATGGGGAGAAGAAGGTTAAGATGAAATTAAAAGAAAATGGCATCATGGAAGATTCTTATTCTTCCTTAATAAACTGCTATATTTTTTAAATTTACAAGAGAGTTTTTTTTACATATAACTAAATTGTAAGAACTGGGTACAGTAGATTCCCTCTAATCAGCACAGCTGGAAACTAGAGATTGTGCAGATTTCTGGTCATTGCTTTGATTACATTTTTAAACGGCATTTTGAATGTAATTCATAATGCAATCAAAACTATAATGATTAATTACAATATAATATAATACTAAAATACGTAATAAACTAAAATAATAAAAATTCACATAATTTTAAAATTATGAAAATATTAAATGCAAAAGTTGAGTTATCTATGTATGATTAAATATTCCTTCTAAAGATGAAACGTATTTTTCCTAAATTGTTTAATGAACCCTACCCCATAACCGATTCACATCAAAATAATAAAATAAGGAATGTTTTTTTTCTGTTTTTTTGCAGACTTTATTACCAAACTAGCTTGATTAATTAATACATAAATGTATTTTGTAATATGATTCTGATTACCAGTGATGTCAACAATATCTTGAATTTTTTCAGGAAATAATTTATTCTTCTTCCATGAAAAAACATAAATTCAATAATACTAACAAAAGCTATAAATTAAAATACAAAAGATAAAATTGATATAAAGCTAAAAGAGTCAAATTTTGTCCGTATATCTGAGCTGAATGTTTCATTGTTTACATCGGTAAATTATGTGTGGACTTTAGAGTTTTGGATTTTAGGGAGTCTACTGTATTTAACCTAGAAAACTTAATGAATAGTTTATTTCCATTTGAAGATTAAAAAAAATTATTACTAATAAATTATATCATAATTTCGAAGTGAAAGTAATATAAATATAGTTCAATGCATGTGAATACATACATGTATGACGTATACTCACATTTAATCAAATTTAGTATTAATTCCATTTATACTTTCTTTTTAAATATAAATTTAAAGCATATTTAGAAACATAAATTACTGAAAATACATTTTTAATTCTAATATAACATTCTACAAATACATAGGTACATGCAACTATTTTACCTTTTAGTATATCACATGCTTAAATGTCTTAATTATTTTTTCTGATATTTTTGCATGAAACCAAACTATTATAACTATTACAGCATTGTAACCTATGGAAGAATTCCATATGCTATTCTGCATTTTTTATTATTGAAGCTACTAGTGGATAAATAAAAACTTTGTATACATATTTTCATTATAATATTTTTTTTCAAATTTATAACTTTCAGACTTAGAGATATTTTTTATAGATGTAATACAATATATATCTAAACATTTGTAAAATAATTTTATGTTTTAATTTTGCATGCATAATAAACATATAAAATATGAAACACATAAAACAATAAGAAAACATAAATGTATACAGTATACCGTAAAATACCGTTAATCCGCCCCCCCAAACGTGACGAAAAATCGTTCAATAGTTAGAGGGGGGTGCTCACACGGGATTTTTTTGCAATCATTCTACTAAATTTACAGGAATGAATCATGATGAAATGAATGAATCGTTGAATGAATCATGAATTTTGATACTTGAAAAAATCGGGTTTTTTTTAAACATAAATTCTGTCGAAAAAACACAGAAAAAAGGAGAAATTTGTAAAAAAAGCTAAAACAAGCATGAAATAAATTAAAAAATCTCGAAAAAATGCACATTTCATCAAAGATTCATGATTCATTCACTTCATAATGATTCATCCCACTCTCAATCGCCTTAGAGAATCGGGAGGGAGGGCGCTTTCTCGGGATTTTTTGAAAATTTCAAATTTCTTATAAAGTGGAGAGGGGGCATTTGATCGGGAAGGGCGGATTAATGAGATTTTACGGTATTTATTTATATGTGTGTATAAAATATGCATATATATAGTAAGTTATATCAACAAATGGGGAGTAAGTATGTAATAAGAGTCAGATGAAATCTTTTGTTGTTATCTGTACTTAAAAAGGATAAAATCATAGTTTCATGCAATTATCTGAATGAAAGCAAAATTAGAGAATCTGTCGAAATCATTTCATGCGAAAATAAACTTTGTAATGATAATCTATCCCATAATATACCAAAAATATGGTATAACACCAAAAAATCATAAATTTGTATGTGTTTGCAATACTTTAATTTTCCTCACACATAGATGGCAACACATTGAAACTTTTGATTCATTTTGATTTCGTTTTATTAGAAATTTTATCTCTCACTAAGGAGTCAAAC
Organism: Maratus speculifer; assembly: GCA_964019185.1. Classification (NCBI taxonomy): domain Eukaryota; kingdom Metazoa; phylum Arthropoda; class Arachnida; order Araneae; family Salticidae; genus Maratus; species Maratus speculifer. The sequence goes on from OZ025296.1 coordinate 361,070,421, forward strand.
TTTTAGACATTTCACCATCATATTTTCCTGAAGATGGCTGGAAACATTGATTTTAGATTCTATTTTATTTTTATTTTGCAAATTCTAATTAAAATTCTTGTTTTTGTGTACCATTGAGCAAAGTTTTGCATTCTTAACAACATTTTTAACATAGTAGTCATATTTTATGGCGTATATATTTTTATCCAGTATAGTTGACTCTTTTTCAACTTGGGACCAGAGATTGTACCGATTTTAGAATTTTGCGGATCATTGCTTTGTTTATATTTTTTAAACAGTAAGTTGATACTAATTAATAATACGATTGAAACTATAATGGCTGCTTACAATAAAATAAAACATTAAAATAAGTAATAAACTAAAATAATAAAAATTTAAAGAATTTTAAAAATGATTAAACTACTCATTATAAAGATGAAATGTATTTTACCCAAATTAATCAATGAAATTTGCCTTATAAAGGCACATTACTAAGTCACACCAAAATCATAAAATATAGAAGTTTTATTTCAAATTTAACCGGACTTAATAACCAAAAAAAGCTTGATTAATATATAAATATACTTGGTGAAAAGACTGTGATGACCAGTGGTATCAGCAATATCTTGAATTTTTTCAGAAATAATTTTAATCTTTCTTTATGAAAAAAACATGAATTCAGTAATATTGACAAAAATTACAAATTAAATTACATATGAAATTGATATAAAACTAAAAAAGTCAAATTTTGCCATTATATTTCAACTGAATGTTTCATTGTTTACATTCCTAAATTATAGGCAGATTTTAGGAAATCTACTGTATATGTTTATAAAGAAATAATGTCCAACTTTTTAAATGCTTATTCATGAACCTTGTTTTATTTGTTTAAAATTGATTTTTATGTTGTCGGTTTTTATAATTCATTGCATTTTGGATATTCTGAGTATTTTATTTTCTTCAGACTTTGTATTTCTTGTTCAATTTCCTCTGAGTTTTTTATAATTTTTATTAACACTTATAACACTGTTTTTTTCTATTTTTTTTTTCAAACATTCTTCTCTTTCTAAACTACATTTGGAAATAAAATATAAAATAAATTGTTTTACAGTGTTAAAATTACATTTCCTGGTGTTATAACTGTTTTTTTTCTATAATTTTATTATAAAATATAAAGCATTAGACCTATACTAAAGTTAATGCAGAAAAAGAAAATTTGCCTATCATACAATACATAGGTTAAAGCTAGCTATACTCCAGACAATCCCATCTCTGAAATAAAATCTTAATAAATAGAATTCAAAAATTAATTCTTTCTTATTTATATAGACGAGTCCATTAACTGTTCCAGAACAAGTCAGAGCTAAAATTAATAGTTTTCACCAATCAATTATCATTAACAGTTTAGAATAATTTTATCACAAAACACAAAAACTTTAGTGGAAGAGTAAACAAAAAAACATATCTTACCATTAACTTATTTTACTAAAGAGTTCATTAAATTCTAAAAACGATCTTTCATAATATTGCTATAGGTCATTACATTTCGAAAATTTGCCATCTATTTGCAGAGAACTTTCATATTGTCCAAGTTCACATAGAAGCAAACAGACGCCAATGCCATGAATGAATCACGGTGAATGCTTTTAAAAGAGGAATGAATCGAATCAATAAAACAGCTGCAACGGAAAGTTCAACTTCTGACTTTTTACTTTCTCACATCTACCAATATTACCATTTGTTTAGAGAATTAAGAAAAATATCTTCTACATTTGACAAACAAAACAAAACGGTTCTTTATTAAAAAAAAATAAGTTGTTTCGTTACTCAAAATTCTGGAATTTTCCATTTGAATTCGTCCTCTAGTGAAAAATTTGACACATATCATCATACATTACAGCAGCATCCTCATTAAAAGTAGAACAGAAACAATTCTGAATGGAGATGAACCTGTTATTCCAGTTGAACAATTTTAATTATTGATTAACTGAGTTATCGATCATTCATTATCTGAAATTAATTCGATTATCGGGTAACATTCATGAATTGATTACTTTAGATTTTATATATTGTTTTGATGGCATCTTTCAAACAAAAATGAAAAAATTTTCTGTTGAAAGTATAGACTTTTAAATATATTTTTAAAATATGATAATTCGGGATGTTTTGATTTAATTCCAGATTATTTTTACATGCTTCACAGAAACAATTAAAAATATTTTCCAATACATATCAAAAGACTTACTTAGGAACTACTTTTTTCATGAAATTTTAAGTTGTAATTTTACCAGTTTTTCAAGAGCTCAGCTTATATCCATTAAATTTTAATTTTTCTTGCATTGCATATAAAAATAAATTATTTCTTATCAATAGAATTATTAGAATATGATAGAAAGTAGTTTTTTATATTTTGAACTCTTTTGACTTAATAGTTTTGGCTTATTTTTTACTTTAGTAGAACAACTTTTATTTTCTTTTTTTTAAATTATGCGATAACTTTCATTAGTTCAATGAAACTTTAACATTTATACAGATGGCAGATATAAATTTATTGAAAATAAATTTTAGTTAGTCCTTTTAGTTTGTTTGTAGGATTTACTTTATTCAATTGATTTTTGTTGTAAGAACACTTCTTTGTAAATTAATGTCTTATTTAATAAAAATAATATTAAAAGTTTCAGAATATTGATGAAAAAATATGCTTGTTCTTTCCGTAACACCATTTAAAGCTTAAAAAATTACAGTTTGAATTATGCTGCATCTGACAAGAATTCTCTGAACATCAAACCATTAAAGATCCTAAATATAAGGCAGTTCAACTGGAATATTTGTTGATGATTAAATTAAACTTGCATGTTTATTAATGCATATAAATATATTCAAACTTTGATAAAAAAAATATCAGTTTTTTCAAAAGAGAGAGGTATGTTAGCCACTGCTGTCACTAACGCAAACGAACTTATTATGGGCGAAATCCTTCTTGTCTTATATTAAGGAAATTATTGCATATAAAGAGACGGAAATTTGTAGTTTGAAAGAGAAATCTTTTATTATTTAATTAAAACAGAAAGCGTTAGGGGAATTTTTTTAAGCACTATTTACGTTGAAGGTATAAAGTAGCTGTTTTTAAATAATTTTATAGGATCAAAAACTATGCATAGCCATTTAAATATGGTTGGTTTTTAAGAAGTTTTTTTTTTTTTTTTTTTTTTTGTACATTTTTATTCATATCATTTCATTAAAGATTATTTCATATTAAAAAAAAATGCACTTTTTTTATTGTTGTCAAATTTGAAACAGTAGCTAAAATCCCCAACCCTAAAATCCACAGATCTTCACAAATATAAACAATAAAACATTGAGTTTAGATACAAGGATAAAATTAGAGAACTTTTTTTATTTAAAACGTTCCATATATATTTTAATTTGTAATTCTCAATAATACTATTGAACTCATGCTTTTTCAATAATTTAATCATTTTACAATTTTTTTTTTTAATCATTTTAGTTTATTATTACTTTGCTTAATTATTTTAAAACAGTAGGCTCCCTCAAATCTACACAGCTCGGTACCAGAGGTTGTGTAGATTTTAAAACATTGTAGATTTCTTGTCTTTGCTTAGTTTACATTTTTTACTCAGCAATTTGAATTTAATAAAGCAATCAAAATTACAATGAATGATTATATTGCAATAAAATAATTAAATAAAATAATAAATTGAAAAAATAAAAAGTAAGATAATTTAAAACTGATTGAAATATTAATAGTCAAGTAAATAAAATCAATAATGTATATTTGAATTCCCTTAAAAAAGATGCAATATATTTTCCTTGAATTATTCTATGGTACTTTTCTTATGAAAAATACTCTCTATTAATTTACATTAAAATCATTGTAATAATAAGCAAGAAAGCTTGATTAATAGGGTACATAAGTATATTTGGTTAAAAGATTGTGATTACCACTGTTATCAGCAATAGCTTGATTTAACCTGCGAGTAGTCGTGACTTTTTTCACACTGTCATTAGTCGTGCTCGGTCTTTTCGCCGCTGGCCCCCCAGATACAAAAAACGTAAAATAAGAAATATTTTTCACTTAGTATATAAATACAACATTCAATGAAGATATAAATATGCAATTTTCTTAAGTTTTGCATTTTAATCATGAGATTTGGAGTAATGGGAAAAAGTAAAAATGAACTGCCATTTTGAAATTTTCCATAGAATTTTTCGTCAATTTCAACTTTGTTTCTTAAAATGTAATTGAAGGAAAAACAAAGATGTCCTGTTACTTCAATAAGGGGATACAGATATCTTTAAAGTCAGTTACATGGTAGATCTTTTTTGTATTTGTAACTGGCATATGAATTAGGAGAAGATAAGTTATACAGGTGGCGAAAAGACCGACACGCGACTACTGACGGGTTAAAAAATATACATATGCTCTTTTCATAAAAAGTAATAAGTTCATTTGGTACTACTCTGTTATCCCATTACCAAAATACTATCACCAAATTATTAGATTAAATGCTAATAATGGATGATCGTGAATGTCAATTCAAAGACATTAAATACCATAAATGTGTTTAAAACATCATTAAGTGATTTTTATTTCAACTTTTTATTTGTATTTTTATTAATATTCTACTAATTATTTATTTTTTTATTATAGAAAATAAAAATCATGTCAATATCTATAATTTGGCTAATAGTTTGGTGATTTGTATAATTTGGCGAAATCGGTCAATGGGATAACAGAGTAGTACCGTTCATTTATATTACCTAGTATGAAAGTACATATGGGATGAAATAAAACAAATAAAAAAAATCTACAACTTTGCACCCATACCTGAAGGGAAAGTTTCGTTGTTTACATCATTAAATTACGTGCTCATTTTAAGGATTTAGATTTGAGGGAGGCTACTACAATAATAAAATACATTTAACAACATTGAACAGCAAACCCATCCATATAATCAGTCTTCAATAAGATGGAGCCATGTTAGGCTTAATTTTGAATTGAGATGAATATGAAAAAACTTATCCGCCCAAATACAAATGTTTTCTACCTGTTATTTTTTCTGTTTAACAAAAATTTCTATAAAAGATTCAAAATTTCAATGCTTTGCACAGTTTAAAACCATTTCTGAAATCAAGTTGAAAGCAACGTTTCAAAACAAGACGTTTTGGTATTGAGTAGTTTCCTTCTGTGATTCATTCAAAATATACACATATGTGGTACTACATGGTTATCCTGTTGACCAAAAACTATCACCAAACTATGAAATTAAATGCCAATAATGGTTGATTATGAATGCCACACTCCTTTGAGATTAAACATGTTACACGTGTTTGTTATGTCACCAAGTAATTTTTATTTCAACATTTTATGTATTTTTTATTAATCTTATACTAATTTAATTCTTCTTCTGCTTTTTAAAATGAAAATAATCTTAATTTGTATAATCTGGCAAACAGTTTAGTGATTTATATAATTTAGCGAAATCGGTTGATGGGATAACCAAGTAGTACCATATGGTATATACATATATATATATAGCTGTTCTGCCTCTGCTTATTTGATGTGAAATCAGCCATAGGTAAACAGAAGAAAAACACCAATGGGCATGAAGAACATTTTAATAATGTTCCTCTTTGTTCAATAACCAGTTTTTTTCAGGGTAGGGGGGGGGGGGGGTGTTTCCAGATGATTCCCTTACAGTCAAAGTTATATAATCCGCAGAAGTTGGTGCCAAAGGTTGTGTGGATTATGGAATATTGTGGATTATATATTGTTATGGCTTATGCATCATTTTATTATTCCAAGACATCATTTTTATTTTATAAAAAGAAATATAATATGAAAAGATAAATTTGAAATCTAATATTTTATTTAATATGATATCCAATTTAAAAAATGCATTTTTAAAGTTATTTTATTAAAAAAATGATATATGTGCATTTAAATGAAAGTAATTACATATACATTATGTTCCGTAATACAGTTTGTTTTTTTACTTTCTATAAAATATAAGAGTTATATTGAAAAAAATATCTGCTTTATTATGATTTTTTTTAATTTTTTTATTATTTGCTTTAAAAAATCATTTTTGGACAAATTTGTAAATTTTCTTTACTGTTTACATTTGTAAGGTAATGCAAATTATGGGTGTGCGGATTATCGATCCTTGACTGTAGAAAGAAAAAAACATGCTGGAGAAATGCCGTTTCCCGTTTGTTAACAAAGTTAACATCATTTGTGAAAGAAATGATGAACAATTATTATCATTGAACAGCTTTAAAAAGGGACATTAACTACATTTGTATCATAATAATTTAAAAACTACATTGACATATAAAAAAATAAGATTATGAAGTACTAAAAGACATTCATAAAGCTTATCCTTCAATAAACATAACTTTCGTCTTTTGCTTACAAGTTTAATAGACAGGTTTAGAACACAGTGGACAATTTTACAGTAGTCTCCTTTAAATCTGCACATAATTTAGATATAAACAAGGAAGGAAACATTCATTTCAAATATAAAGACAAAATCAACTTTTTTAGTCTTACATCAATTCCATACATATTTTAATTTATATTTTTGTTAATAATACTGGATTTGTGTTTTTTCCTGAAGGAAGAATAAATTTATTTCTGAAAAAAATCAAAATATATTGTTGACCACTGTTTAATGGTAATCAAAATCTTCTTACCTAATATATTTATGGATTAATCAAGCTGTTTTGGTTATTATATCTCGCTAAACCTGAAATTAAAACTTGCTTATTTTATGATTTTGATGTGAATTAGTAATGTACTTGTATAAGGCGAATTCTATTGAATAATTTAAGAAAAATACATTTCACCTTTATAATGAATATTTAATCTAAAAATTATTGATTATTAACTTGATCGTTGCTTTTAATATTTTAATCACTTAAAAAATAATCTAAATTTTAGATTTATTACTTATTTTAATATTTCATTATATTGTTAGTATTCATTTTAGTTTAAATTATATTATTAATTACATTCAAATGACTGTTAAAAAATGTAAACAAAGCAATGACCATAAAATCTGCAAAACCTATGGTCCCAAGCTTTGTGGACTTGAAAGAGACTACTGTATTTAATTTTAAATTTATCCTATTTATTAATCAAGATTTATATGTATATACATATTTATGTATACACTTTTTTTGGTGAGGGGGGGGGAGGGGGGTGAATGAAAAAATACTATTTCAAAGTGAAAAAAAATAGTAATTATTATTAGTATCATTTCAATAGTTGCAGCAGGCTTTTTTAATTAAGCAGTTTTATTGTATACTTGTTAAATTATTGTTTTATTAAGAATTCTGAATTTTGTTATGGTATACAGTAGATTCCCTCAAATCTGCAACCGTAAAATCCACACATAGTTAACAAATGCAAACAATGAAACTTTTAGTTCAGATGTAGGGACAAATATAAACTTCTTTATTTCTAATTCAAATCCATATTTTTCAATATGTAATTTTCATTTATATTATTAAATTATTTATTGAATTCATGCCTTTTCATGAAGGAAGAATAAATTAATTTCTAAAAAAGTTCAAGTTACAGTTGACATTATTGGTAATCACAATCTTTTCACCAAATATATTCATGTATTAATAAAGTTTTTTGGTCCTTATTTATGATTTTGAAGTAAATTAGTAATGTACCTTTGTGACGCATGTTTCACTGAATAATTTAGAAAAAAATGCATCCAGTCTTTATAATGAATATTTAATTATATTTTACTGGTTAATTATTTGATCTTTTCTTTTAATACTTTAAAAATCTCTTATATTTTATTAATTTAGTTTATTACTTTACTTATTTTGATATTTTACTATATTGTAAGCATTCATGTTAATTTAGATTGCATTATTAATTGCATTCGAATCATTGTTTAAAAAATGTAAACAAAACAATGACCAAAAATCCGCACAACATCTGCTCCGAATGTGTATGGATTTCAGGGAGTCTGCTGTATTAGCCGAAAAGCCTGGTTTACACAGAAGTATTGTAATTGTTAATGGTGTATTTAGAGCATAAACTAGCCGAACAATGCTCATCTAAATACTTCATACTGTATATAAAAATTATTGTATAATAAATACAGTCAAAGATCGATAATCCGTGCACCCATAATCTGCAATTTTCTATAATTCGCATTACTTTATGAATGTAAACAGTGAAATAAATAGTTAAGAAAATTTACAAATTAGTAATCCAAAAACAATTTTTTAAAAAGAAATAATTAAAAAAAAAGATGAAAAAATATTATAATAAAACATTTATTTATTTTTTTAAATATAACTCTTTTATTTTATTAACAGTAGTAAGAAACAAACTGCATTGCAGAATCTATGTAATTATTTTTATTTAAATGCACATAAATTTTTTAATAAAATAACTTTAAAAAGGCATTTTTTGAGATAGTCTATTAAATTATTCTTTAAATTTCATATTTATTTTTTCTTCATTTTTATTTTTACTGATTATAGAATTAAAACACAGTCTAGGAATAATATAATGACGCATAATCCATAATGCTCTATAATCTGCAATATTCCATAATTCACACAACCTTTGGCCCCAACTTCTGTGGATTATAGATCTTTGACTGTATATTGTAAAACTCAACACAATGGAAAATTTAAAATTAGGTAAATGCTAAAAAAAAAAAAGTAAGCAATGAAAGAATTTTCAATTTTTTCATCTGATGCTATTGTTCTGTAGCTTTTATACATTTTGTTTACAAATTTTAGTTTGGATTAATAATTATTTCATATTTTCTTCATTTACAACCACAATTGATATGCTGATGTAAAGTAAGTACCTACATCAAAAATTCCCTCATCACTTCAATTATTAAAAAAATGCCCTGACTTTTTTGCCAAAATTTTTTAATTGCATGACCAGCAGGAATCTTGAATTAGTGATACTGGCATCATTGTTGGTACAGTGTATTTTTCAGGAACAGGTGATATAACAGCGTTCGAAATCCTTGGTGGTCCGCTGGTCCGAGACCACCGATAATTCAATCGGACCACTAATTTGAAAAAAATAGTGGTCCGCAGGACCAGTGCGTCTTATCGGGGCCCAGAGAAAACCGCAATCGATCGCACATAAATTTTTTTATTATTATTATCAGCGATGCCGCGGACGGGCTACAGCGCATAAATTACGCAAAAAAATCGGCGATGGGACGAAAAAAAATAGCTCTTAATCGTCCCAAGGGACGCGTAATTTCGTTAAGGGATCGCGAAAAAACGACAAATTTCGTTAAAAAATCGCGAAATAACGACTAATTTCCGGCAAATTTTGTTAAACAATTCTGGAAAAAAATGGCTAATTTCATTCCAAAACCCAAAAAAGGCAGATTTCTTCAAAAGATCGCGTAAAAACGGCAAATTTCGCCCAAAATAGCGATAAAACGGGAAATTTTGCCAAAAAAAATTGCGGAAAACGGCAGATTTTTTCAAAAAATAGCGGAAAAATGGCAGGTTTCTTCAAAAAATTGCAAAAAAAGTAGATTTGTTCAAAAAATTGCGAAAAAACGACAAATTTTTTCCGAAAACCGCAATAAAACGGCAAAGTTTGTCAAATAAATCGCGAAAAACGACAAATTTCCTCAAAAGATTGCGAAAAACCGACAAATTTTGTCAAAAAATCGCTAAATAACGACTAATTTCCGGCGAATATCATAAAAAAAATCGCAAAAAAGGCTAATTTCATCTTAAACCCCCCCAAAAAACGCAGATTTCTTTAAAAGATCGCGAAAAAACGGAAAATTTCGTCCAAAAATCGCGATAAAACGGCAAATTTTTTCAAAAAATATCGCGAAAAACGGTATATTTCGGTATACTTGTTATCTTCTACACTTAATTAAGCATTATTTTATAATTAAATTTGTATCTTGCACATTTATTCTTTAAAAAGTACAGAAAATTTCTCATAAATTAATATTGGTTTTAATTACTTATTATTAAAAAAAATATTGCATTTTATTTTTTTTGTGCAAATGAACGAGTTCGATTTTTCGTCGAAAAATATGACTTATTATTAGTGGGTGACTTATTATTAGTCCCGGATCCTGGGGACCCAGGATTTTTTAAGTCCAGCTGCATCACTGACACTAGCTACAATTCCACCACTCTGGCTACAATCTGGAGAAAAATTGAAAAAAGTTTGCATTAAACCTTACAGTCAGTTGAAATAAGTAATGGCAAATAAAATACCTAAATAATAATTTGATAGTTTTTCTTTTCATACTGTTTATTTAATTTTTAGTAAATTATAATTTTACATTTTATTATGCTGAAAATTTTGGATAAATGCAAAGTATGATTGGTTTATTTTCCAGGGAGGGGTGGGGGGAGGCCACTCTAAGTGTTAGAATTATTTAATAGAATTTTATGTAGCGGACCAGTAAATTCTCATGGTTACTGGTCCTTGGGACCAGTGACTTTTTTTTAGGAATTCTAACGCTGTATAAGAACATTTTTGCCAAATGTAAAGAAAAAATAGAAAATGTTTTTTATCAGAGCAGCCACAAAACTTACTTGCAACCTAAATTACTTTATGAAGACGATGGAATTTCAAAATTTGAGATTCTTTAAACCCTTGCCTTTTTTTTTTTTACTGTTCTAATATTTTGGGTAAATTTTATAATTTTCATATGTACGTATTATATTATGTGATTAATTACTGTTATGAACAAACATTTTTGGGTTAATCACTTAAAAAATATTCTCATTTAACTAAACTCAATACAGACAAATTCAGTTTGTGAGGAATACAATTATCTAAAATTACACATTTAAATAAAACTCTTAATCACAATTCAAATTAATTCCTTCTGTTTACCCAAAAATCGTAATTTAAACTATATTTAAATAAATAGATAAGTGAAAATGTCTGATAGAAAAAACTTTTTCATAATATTTTAAATGGTCCAATAAAATATTAGTGAAAATAAAAGTTGCAATACATGAAATTTTCTTGCTATAACATATCATCAAGTCATAAGTTGGAGAATTTTTAGTGAGGAGTAAAATAAGAAACACAGCCTACCATTCACTTACTTTAGCAAAGAGGATAGATCACCACGTTTAAATTTTAAAAATTAGCCATTATTAGAATCAGAGGATACGCGTTGAAAATTATATATTTTTTTCTTTAAGCAAAGAGACGCTAACGAAATAAATGATTCTCGTTGGCTGATAGATGAATCAATTCAAAAGTTATTGATTCATAAGAATCAATATTACTTTTAATGAATCATTATATCATTCACGATTCATTCTTTTTTTGGCGTCTTTCCCTCTTCCGTTGTTTGTAATATTAGATAACTTTTAAGACATAAATTTATTACATTCAACTTCTTGTTAATACTAAGGTACGTTAATTTCTCAGGTTTCTATTCAATTTAATACTTTACAATTTGCTATTTGATAAAATAATGGCACGAAATTTAATGTGATGCAACTTTCAGTTTTGCTCATCTGTCCACCAGTCATTGTTTTACTGTTTTATTCATAACAGACAATTTCGCTTATTATTATTTATTTTTAAATAGTTTAGTTTAATATTAATCAAATTTCAATTTTGAGACAACAAATTGGTTTGAATTTTTTTTTTTTTTTTTTACGTTTACTTTTAAAACATTTTGTTGCTTATAAACTGAATTTGATTGCATTCTGTTCATTTGAAACTAAATGCTTTTTAATAACTGATGGCAGAATGCAGTACCTTTATATAGTTTATTGAAATTTACATGTAAGAATGCATACACTTTTAAGGGGACTCATCACTCACTTGAAACACCCTCTCCGTAATGTAATGCAACGGGCAGGTTGTTTTCAAATTTCTCACTTAAATTTGAATATTTTTATGTGATTTTATTATTGTTATGTGATTCTTTTTGCATATGATTGTGAGTTTCATCTTTAATATGATATATATATATTTTTTTACTTTTTTGATTTTGGTTACAGTTATTTCTTAAAAGGTATTTTCAATTTCAAAACCGTTCTCGAAATTGAAAGTATCTTTTTAAATCTGCAACCAAAATCTAAAAAAGTAAAAAATAGCCATATTAAAGATCTATCTCAGCTATCTTATGCAAAAAAAATAATAATATTGAAATTTAAGCGAGAAGTTCTAAAACAACCTGCCTGTTGGTTTAACATTAGGGTGTGGGCAGAGCCATCCTTAGAGGTGTGCAAGATCTGTGGGTGCACAGGGCCTCGTGCTTAGAGAGGCCTCTCACCTGGACACAAAAGATTTTTTCTTTAATAAAAAAAAAAAGATATATTCGAAAATCCATTTATGTAAATGTATGATTTTAGTTAAGAAAAGATAGTGGCCCTGGCATAAAATATACCCTATGTTGGAAGAGGGACCTTCAATTTTCAAACATATTTTTTGAAATTGGTTCAATAGTTCCAGAAATTAACCCTACAAACATACGCTACTCCTTTATTATAGCTTGGGGATCGAAATTAGATTACTTTAAAAGACTGAAAGGAAAGGGTGTTCTTTGCACCTGCTTTTGCTTTAAAACATCCTCTATAAGGACGGCTCTGGGTGCGGGTGTACTCAAGCGTGTGTAAAGTCCCCCTTAGAAAACTTCCTACAACAAATGATACACTGATTTGCAGATTTACCTGTTGGGATATAGTAACATTTTGTGTTTAATGAAATTTCACATTAACAAAGTTTGACAGTTTTTGTTCAGAAAAAAACAGATTCGGGGTTTTTTTTTTAAAAAAGGTAGTGAATAAAATGCACATTTTTTTTAATATAAATATATATAGGACAGTTGCACCATAAAATTTAACTAATAATAACACATTGCTCAGTGGTGCACAAAATAGGAATTTTAATATACATTAGTACATACTAAAATAAAATAAAACTTTCAACGTTTCACGCCATCTTCTGCAGGTGTCTTCAGGAAAATATGAAATGGAAGGACTACGTTTGCATCTTGTTCGAGAGATAATATTTCTACTAAATTAAAAACTAAATGAATTAAAAATTTAAAAAATGTTGCCATGAGTAAAAATTAAAATATTGCAAGGAAATAAAATTTTAAGGTTTTATGATGTTATGTTTTTTTTTCTTGTGCTATAATTTCGATGGATTCTCTTATTTTACCTTGAACTGGGTTATTGCATGGAACTATGATTTTGGCTTCCTCAAAATTAATATGGCAACCCTTGTTTGCCAAGTAGAAGTGAGCAAGGGCAGTATTCTGTTTATATTGTTCTATATCTCTGCGATGTTCTTTAATTCTAATTAAAAGTTTCTGCGTTGTCATGCCGATGTAGACTTTTTAAAGATTATTAGATAAAGTGATGGGGATTTCATAAATACCAGATTTTTGATCTATTGGAATTTTGTCGATTTTATCTGTAACGAGGTCAATGAGATATGGAGGAGGAATGGCGACAAGTTTTATGGTATATTTTTGTGCGATCTTTTTTACTTTTTCAAATATTTAAGGGATATAATGAAATTTTCAGTAAACCATAAGTTTATTCTGTCATTGGCCAGATGTGGGAGGAGTATTGTATTGTTGAAATATTTTATTTATAAATTTTGCTGGAAAACCATGGTCAAAAGCTATTTTCTGTATAAAATCAATTTCTTTATTTAATGTGTCATCTGAACAAATCATAAAAGCTCTTTTAATAAATGACCTGAAAGCAGATATTTTGTATTCGAAAGGCATGTTGGCTGAAAATGGGATAACTGTATTTTCTTTTATTGGTTTTCTATAAACTGAAAATTTTAAACTTGAATTGCATCTATTAATTTGAACATCTAAAAATGGAAGGTTGGCGTTTTCTTCGACTTCAAGGGTGAAATTAATACTGTTGCTTAATTTATTGACATCTTGTAGTGTGTCATCTGAACAAATCATAAAAGCTCTTTTAATAAATGACCTGAAAGCAGATATTTTGTATTCGAAAGGCATGTTGGCTGAAAATGAGATAACTGTATTTTCTTTTATTGGTTTTCTATAAACTGAAAATTTTAAACTTTAAAAAAATTTTAAATTAAAAAAAAAAAAAAAATTATACGTTTAATTTAAAACCTGAATGTTGGTTCCGTTATGTTGATGATGTTTTCATCTTATGGAACCACAGTTTGGCTGATTTATATGTTTTTCTACAAGATGTCAATAAATTAAGCAACAGTATTAATTTCACCCTTGAAGTCGAAGAAAATGCCACCCTTCAATTTTTAGATGTTCAAATTAATAGATGCAATTCAAGTTTAAAATTTTCAGTTTATAGAAAACCAATAAAAGAAAATACAGTTATCCCATTTTCAGCCAACATGCCTTTCGAATACAAAATACCTGCTTTCAGGTCATTTATTAAAAGAGCTTTTATGATTTGTTCAGATGACACATTAAATAAAGAAATTGATTTTATACAGAAAATAGCTTTTGACCATGGTTTTCCAGCAAAATTTATAAATAAAATAGTTCAACAATACAATACTCCTCCCACATCTGGCCAACGACAGAATAAACTTATGATTTACAGAAAATTTCATTATATCCCTTACATATTTGAAAAAGTAAAAAAGATCGCACAAAAATATAACATAAAACTTGTCATCATTCCTCCTCCATATCTCATTGACCTCGTTACAGATAAAATCGACAAAATTCCAATAGATCAAATATCTGGTATATTTATGAAATCCCCATCACTTTATCTAATAATCTTTAAAAAGTCTACATCAGCATGACAACACGTAAACTTTTAATTAGAATTAAAGAACATCGCAGAGATATAGAACAATATAAACAGAATACTGCCCTTGCTCACTTCTACTTGGCGAACAAGGGTTGCCATATTAATTTTGAGGAAGCCAAAATCATAGTTCCATGCAATAACCCAGTTCAAGGTAAAATAAGAGAATCCATCGAAATCATAGCACAAGAAAATAAACCATGTAATGATAATTTATCCTACAATATACCAAAAATACGGCATAACATCATAAAACCTTAAAATTTTATTTCCTTGCAATATTTTAATTTTGACTCACGTGTTATTGGCAACATTTTTTAAATTTTTAATTCATTTAGTTTTTAATTTAGTAGAAATATTATCTCTCGAACAAGATGCAAAAGTAGTTCTTCCATTTCATATTTTCCTGAAGATGCCCCCAGAAGACAGTGCAAAACATTGAAAGTTTTATTTTATTTTAATATGTACTAATGTATATTAAAATTCCTGTTTTGTGCACCACTGAGCAATGTGTTATTATTAATCTTTTTTTTTTTAAGTCACCACAAAAAAGCATTTTGTAAATAAAATGTTATGAATTTGGTTTAAATATCTTGCCACGGTGACATGAATTGAACTGAACTGATGTTTTCCTTGAGAAAAAAAACTGAAAATTTTCTGTTACTCCACTTTTTGTTTTAAAGTTGTAATATCACGTTTTCTGTATAAACGTGAATTAAATGTACTCTATTTAAAAATGAATGACTATTATTTTTAGCACAGCTATAATATATCCGATTAATATCCGTCAACAAATCCTTATTATATTTTCAACAAAATATAATTATTTTTGACCCATAAAGTAGTATAAAATATTGCTTACTGTTGTTCATGTAAAAATATCAGTACTTTAGAAATCTGCTCCCTCTCAATGGGGAAATTGTACATTTTTCAATTTAACTTGCATTTTATAGAATACAAAAGGATGAGCACTTGGATATGTTTTTTAAGTTTTTTTTCTTTTTTTTTAATCTTGGAAAATACATTAAATTAACACTAAAAACTGCAGTTTTAATCCTCACCGTTGAAAGCCTTGTCAGATGATGAAAGCAGTTTTGATGTCACTACACATGTAAATAAACCTTTTCTATGAGGATAGTTTATGTTAAGCTGGGTGATTTTTTTTCTTTTCTTAAAAATGGCAGCAGAACAAACTAAATTGTTGGAATAAATATCATTGTGAATTCAAGTGAGATTTCCCCCTCCTCCCCCTTATTGTTCTATGATTTTCATTTCAAGATCTTGATGTAGAAAAAGAATATCGATATAAGTTTATACTACAATTGTTTTATAGAAATGTATACTTTTCTTTCTCATATTCATGTTCCAGAATAGACCAATAAAAAAATGTAATTTATCATATTACAATTACTACTTTGAAAATTATTTTTTCAAAGACAAAAATTTTAAAGACATATAAATAAATTTTATATTAAAAAAAAATAATAATAATAATCTTTTTTATGATGATCAAAATATTATTTAGTAATAAGTTCTATATTATGTACACCATGGATTAAAAATTAATACTCCTGTATCAATCAAAAACAAATTTTAAATGAAGTTTCAGTTTTATAATTTTCAGTACTGCAAATTTTTAAAATTCTAAACATTACACATTTTCAATTTTTGCACCATCGCATAGAAAAAAATATGCTCTTAAATGCAAATTGTTTGATAGCTGTATCTGAATTTGTTTTTAAGTTATTAATATTTCTTGTAGGTTTTTCTAATAGTTTGTTTGTCATTGTGGCGGTAGAAGTATTTCAATTCTGGACATTAAACTAATGAACTAATCACAAAACTAATAAAATAAAAGACAAAAGTATTCCATTTTTGGACATTAAACATGGACCAATCAGAAAACAAATAAAATAAAAAAAGTTGCAGAATTCAACCAAAAAAAAGATTTAGATTTTGCAGTTTTTATCAAGGACAACAACTGTTTTCTAAATACAATCATACCTCGTTAACATGAACACACGTAACATGAATTACTTTTAACATGAGTTGTTTTTGCAATTTCCTATAGAGAATAAAGAAAAACAGAATTAGTTCAAATAGTCAGATTTGATACTAATAAAATAAATCACTGTTAATATGAGCAACATTTTGATTCTGCTTTAGGGTCATGTTTACGAGGTTTGGCCGTAGCTAAAAAGCATACAGAAATTACAATAATTCACCAACCACATTTAAAATTTATTAGTTTTTATTTGATATTTTAAAAAATTTCTAGATTTTTATAAATTATGATTAAAAAAAATACTAATTTTCAAAACAATTTCTTAAGTGTATCATATTCAGCTTGATTTTATTGTATTTGAACTAATTCTGTTTTTCCTAATGGGTTCATTAGGCATAAGTGTGGCAGGCACTGGCTTTGGCAAGGAAAATCTGTGTAAACTCTGACATTAAAAAGTTAAATTTTTAGTTGTATCTTTTTTATACATTTAACTTGTAATTGTGTAAAGAGAAAACTAATTTTTTTTAATGTGCAGAAGTCCAGAAAATGCTTTATGTTTTCTTTTGCAGGAAAATTTTTCATAGATGAGAAAATGACCTTTTCCATTTTCTACAGAAAAATCTGATAAAAGATTTTTTTTCTGCTTCTTCAAAATTTCCAGTAACTTTACTTAGATTGATTGGGATTGTTATCAATTGACAAAAGAAAATTAATGGCAGTCAAAAAATTGTAATTATCATTTATAAATTTCACATTCAACATCTCTGTACTTTGGTGACTGTACTGTCTATGATATATTGATACAGTCGACTCTCTAAAATCCGCACAGCTGGGGACCAGAGGTCGTGCGGAATTTAGAATTTTGCTGATTTCTGGTCATTGTTTTGTTTACATTTTTTAAACAGTAATTTGATTGTAATAATTAATGCAGTTGAGAATATAATAAAAGCTTACAATCTAATTATATGTTAAAATTAGTAATAAACTAAAATAATAAAAATTTAAATAATTTTTATAATGCTTAAAATATTAAAAGCAAAGATAAGTTAATAATCAATAATATATAATTATACATTCATTATAAAGATGAACTGCTTTTTTCTGAAATTATTCAATGAAACTTGTCTCACAAAGGCGCATTACTAATTCGCATCTAAATCATAAAATATGGAAGTTTTATTTCAGGTTTAGCCAGACTTAACAACCAAAAAAGCATTATTAATACATATTTGGTAAGGAGATTGTGATTTCCAATAATATCAGCAATATCTTGAATTTTTTCAAAAACAAATTTATTCTTCATGAAAAAAATATGAATTCAATAATATTAACGAAAATTACAAATTAAAATATGTATGGAATTGATATGAATATAAAAAAGCCAAATTTTATATCTCTATCTGAACAGAATGTATCATTGTTTACATCCGTAAAT
Source organism: Maratus speculifer (assembly GCA_964019185.1). Taxonomy (NCBI): domain Eukaryota; kingdom Metazoa; phylum Arthropoda; class Arachnida; order Araneae; family Salticidae; genus Maratus; species Maratus speculifer. The sequence continues at coordinate 361,088,648 of OZ025296.1, forward strand.
TATGTGCAGAAAGTTGCCAATTTTAAGGTTTCAGATTTGAGGGAGTTAAATGTATTGCAATGGAGCTTTCAGCTTAAAGAACTGATATATCATTTCGCATCAGTGAGAAAGTTAAATGTATCACTGTAGAAGACAATCTAACAAAATCAAATCGTTATGCTTGATCTATGAGAATCCATTGTTATATATAAAATGCATCAAAAGATTCATTAAAATAAATTTATTAGTCTGGCTTTTAGTAATAAAAAGCTTGGTTTTATGCTTCCCCCCCCCACACCTGATCCTGTGGTCTGAATAGGTTTGTCAGAATAACCTTTACTACTTCTGTTCTGTTTGAGCCTCTTCAATTCCTAGTTTATGAGTAAAATGCCTATGATAGGCATACACACAAAATAATCTTTTAATGATTTCGTTTTTATTTTTTAAGCACAGATAACAACAAAAGACTTCATTTGACTGATTTTTCTATTTATAACTCTCGTTCTATACTTATTCCCCATTTGTTGTTATAACTTATTATAGAAATGCTTATTAAATTCAGACAAATAAATAAATATACTCCATTAAAGTTACAAACCTAAAATCTGCACATAATTTACGGATGTAAACAATGAAACATTTAGTTCAGATATAGTGAAAAAATTTGACTTTTTTAGTTTAATATGAATTCTATATTATATTTTAATTTGTAATTTTTGTTAATATCACTAAACTCACATTTTTTATGAAGGAAGAATAAATATTTTTCTGAAAAATTAAAATATTGCAGATATTATTGGTAATCATAATCTTTTTTCGAAATATATTTATGTATTAATCAAGCTTTTTTGGTAATTAATTCTGGCTAAACCTGAAATAAAACTTCCTTATTTTATAATTTTGATGTACATAGTTAACGTACCTTTAACAGATAAGAATTTTTTAAGAAAAATATGTTTCATCTTTATAATGAATATTTAATCATATATTATTGATTACTATTAACTTTATCTTTGCTTTTTATATTTTAATCATTTTAAAAATTATCTAAATTTTTATTATTTTGGTTTTATTACATATTTTAATATTTTATCATATTGTAAGCATTCAATATAGTTTTGATTGAATTATTAATTACATTCAAACTATTGATTAAAAAATATAAACAAGGCAATGACCTGAAATCAGCAAAATTTTAAAATCTGCACAACCTCTGGTCCCAAGCTGTGTGGAGTTGAGGGAGTCTATTGTACTATATGCTTATACATATTTTTATTAGCTATTTTATATCTTTCATATTTTATATATTTATTATGCATGCGAAAGTAAAAGAAAATTATATTAGAAATATTTAGATATGTTTATAATATTACATCTTCAAAAAAATATGTCTGAAAAATCCAGAAAATTATAAATTGGAAAAAAAAATAGTTATAACAAAAATATGTATGCAAAGTTATTATTTATCCACTAGTAGCATCAAGTAAAAAAAAAAAAAAAAAAACTTCGATACTGAAGAACGCAACTACCACATTGAAATATTTATTGCCAAAAAATGCTGAACAGAATATGGAATTCTTCCTTAGTTACACTGCTCCAATAAAATAATAGTTTAGTCTCATACAAAAATATTAGGAAAAATAATTAAGACATTTAAGTATGTCATACATTAAAAGATAAAATAGTTGCATGTACCTATGTTTTTGTGGAATGTCATATTAGAATTAAAAATGTATTTTCAACAATTTATGTTTCTAAATATCCTTTAAATTTACATTTAAAAAAGACAATTTAAATGGAATTACAGTGGACTCCCTCAAATCTGCAATCCTAAAATCCACATATATTTTACAGGTGTAAACAATGAAACATTCATTTCAGGTATAGCGACAAAATATGACTTTTTCAGTTTCATATTAATTTCACATACATTTCCATTTATAATATTTGTTAATATTATTGAATTCATGTTTTTCGTAGAAAAAGAATAAATTTATTTCTAAAAAAAAAAAAAAAAAAAAAAAAAAAAATATTCAAGATTTTTGGTAATTGTAACCTTAGCAAATATATTTATGTAATTAATCATGTTTTTTTTTTTTTAATTGGTTGTTGTTGTTTTATTATTAAATATGGCTAAACCTGAAATAAAACTTCCTTATTTTATGATTTTGTTGTGAATTAGTAATGTACCTTTTTGAGGCAAGTTTCATTATCATACATTGCTGTTTATTAACATGACCTTTTGCTTTTACTATTTCAATCATTTTAAAAATTATCTTAATTTTTGTTACTTTAGTTTATTATTTATTTTAATATTTTATTACCATAAAATCCCGTTAATCCGCCCTTCCCGATCAAACGCCCCCTCTCCACTTTATAAAGAATTTGAAATTTTCAAAAAATCCCGAGAAAGCGCCCTCCTCCCGATTCTCATAGGCAATTGAGAGTAGGATGAATCATTTTGAAATGAATGAATCATGAATCTTTGATGAAATGTGCGTTTTTTTAAGATTTTTTAATTGATTTCATGCTTGTTTTGGCTTTTCTTTACTAATTTCTCCTTTTTTCTGCGATATTTCGACAGAATTTACGTTTTTAAATAAAAAAAAAACCAAATTTTTTCAAGTATCAAAATTCATGATTCATTTACCGATTCATTTATTTCATGATGATTCATTCCTGTAAATTTTGTTGAACGTTCGCGAAAAAATCCCGTGTAAGCGTCCCCCTCTAACTATTGTACGATTTTTCTTTTCGTTTGGGGGGGGGGGGCGGATTAACGGTATTTTACGGTATATTGTAAACATTCATCATAGTTTCGACTGCATTATTAACTATAGTCAAATTACTGCTTAAAAAATGTAAACAAAGGAATGATTAAAAATCCACAAAACTCTGGTCTCCAGCTTTGCGGATTTGAGGGAGTCTACTGTAATACTAAATTTGATTTAATGTGAGTATACGTCGTACATTTATTCACATGTATTGAACTATGTTTATATTACTTTCACTACAAAATTATGATATTTATTAATAATAATAAAATATTCAAATGGAAATATATATGCAATAAGTTTCGTAAGTTTAATATCCAGTTTTTACATTTTATTCACATGTAAGATAACGCCTTTGTAAATTTTAAAAGGGAAACAGTTTTATAAAGGAAGGATAAGATCCTTCTGCGATGCCATTTTCTTTCTATTTCATCTTAATCTCCCTCCATTATTATTAAAAAAATAAATATATAATATACAATTCATTATTTTGTCCCTAACAAAAATGCTTTTTAAAAATAATCTTGTATCATCAACAATAGGGAGCTTTAAGCATGCTAAAAAAAGCAAATACAGTAGACTTCCTCCAATCCACACAGATTGGGACCAGAGGTTTTGCAGATTTTTGGGCGTTGCTTTATTTACATTTTTTAAACATTAATTTTAATGTAATTAATAATCCATTCAAAACTACAATCAATGCTTACAATATAACGAAATATCACAATAAGTAATAAATTAAAATAATAAAAATTTAGGTAATTTTCATAAATAATTAAAAGCAAAATCAAGTCAATAATCAATAATGTATGATTAATGCTCATTATAAAGATGAAATGTATTTTCCTAAGTTATTCGATAAAACTTACTAAGGAGATACATTATTAATTCACATCAAAATCATAAAATAAGGAAGTTTTATTTCAGGTTTAGCCAGATTTAATAACCAAAAAAAAAGCTTGATTTTATACATAAATATATTTGATAAGAAGATTGTAATTATCAGTGATATCATTAATATCTTGAATATTTTCAGAAACAAATTTTTTCTTCATTAATGAAAAGACATGAATTCAGTCATATTAACAAAAATTACAAATTAAAATACATATGGAATTCATATAAAACTGAAGGAGTCAAAATTTGTCCCTATATCTGAACTGAATGTTTAATTGTTTACATCTGTAAATGATGTTGCAAATTTTAGAGAGTCTACTGTAAATGATTAAAATGTTATTTTTAATAGTGTAGCCTTGATTTCTTTTGGGAGGGATCCGGAATTTTCATTCATGTTACACATATAATGAAACCTGCCAAGACCAAATCGCAAAGTTTTGTGAAAACTTCAGTTTGACACAGGTTTTTGAGTTAATATTTGTAAATGTATGGAATGACTATGGAATCTTTCCATTTATATTATCATTCCATTATAGGCAGATTAATTTTTTCAAGTTTTGCCTCATTTATATGAATATTCTTTTTATGGTACAAGTTGGGAAAAGTGAGCTACATTGGACCTAAATACACAGATAACCACCACTTATATATTATTTTTTTAAAATTTTTAAGAATTTTCTTATAGACTAATTGATTAAATCACTGAATTGATTATTTATTGTATTTAAAACACACCAGTACACAGAATGATTCATTTGATCCTGATTGGTTGTTTTGAGCTTCTAAAAATAAAATTTTTAATCATTGTACTTTTCTTTATTATTAATTAAACTAGTCGTTGGGGGCCACCGTAATACTTACCCATCATGGATATGTATATGAAAATAAAACATGTGAAAAATATTTATACAGTGCATTGCAATTCCAAAACAAAATTTAAATATTGTTAATATACATAGTAATGCCATATTAAAGAACTGCTGATGTACCAATTTCGACAAATTATATAAAACGCCAAACTACTCAAGTAGTACCGAACTGCGTAAAAGAAACATCCTTATAACTCCAAAAATAAGAACAATATTAACTAACAATTAACTGCGTCGGATTAAGCGTCTCATTTCCAATTAAAATATACTTTTGATTTGAAATTTCAATGAAATACAGGGTCATGAAAAATCAAAGAATGTGGAAAACAGGATTACACATATCTCGGCAACTAATAATCCGTTCGACTTTGTTCTATATGCAAAATGTGTGTTATTTTATTAGCTTTTACGTCCATTCCTTAGAACAAAAAAATTCGAAATTTTTTATATATCTTTCATCCGAACGAATTTTTCGAGAGTCCGAAAAAAATAGTTCCGGATAATCGAGGTTGCTGATATTAAATAGGCTTCGTCCCATTCTTACATACTAACTACATAGAAAATTTCAAGTCTCTATCTCAATTTGTTCGGGAGATAGAGCGTTTACAGACAGACAGACAGACGGACGTCAAAATTTTTTTTTGTAAAATATGTTTTTCGGAATCTCCACTGTCTAAAACGTGTAATTCCGTCAAAAAATATTTTTCGATTTTCAAAACGATTGCAAGACTTACCCTATACTACGTATGATGGGTAAGTAATATTATAGATAAATAAGTAAAAACAGCTTTTTTAAAAGTTAAGATCCTTTTTAAATTTAATATTAAAATAAGTGTGCTGAAAAGAAAGCTTTAAGTAATATTTTTATAAGAAGGGCTGCCGGCTTTTAGCCAGACTGGTTTAAACCGGGTGGCTTTTTCTGGTTTAAATCACTTTAAAAAGGCCGGCTTTTATTAGGAAAAGCCGGCCTTTTGCTAAAACTTTTTTTTTTTTTTTACAAAAACTGTTTTTAAAATGAAATGCATAATTAATTAATGACTTTTTATTTACTGTTGCCATGAAAATGTACAGTAAATTATAGTAAAATTGTCTGTAATTAAAATATAAGCAAATTTGTTAGTATAAATGGTGTGGTAGTCAACATATAATAAGAATGATTCTTAGAAATTTGTGCAATAAATTTTTAAAACATTTCAAATCATTTTTATCGAATAAGATATTTATTCAAAAAATAATACACTATTAGCTTATGAAATAAGTTACCAATCATTTGGCTCAGTTTTTAAATAACGGTATACTTTTACCAATTTTTCTGCTTTTTTTTCAGCACCTAAGCTGTTTTTGATTTTATTCCAGACAAAACCATATGTGGAAAAAATTCTCTCAATAGATGCAGAGCTTGGAGGACAGCTGTGTAATTCAATTTTTAAAAAAATCGCAGAAACCATTATGTAAGAACCATCCTTTTTTATGTGTTCACTTTTGCAAGATTCCATCATTTTTTTGCTGAAAATTGCTGTATAACTTTTTCAGAGAAAAGCAAATGTGGGTGTGCTTCAGGAACTTTTATCTTAAGTTTCAGTACACCAGGTAAAAATTCAAGATAATTTTCTTCAAGCCATATTTCAGCTTCATTTTCTTGTGCATTCGCCAATTTTTCACCAAAGTATTTTGGATCTGTCATGTAGGCTCAGAAATGGACGGGTTCCATGTTTTGACTTACCATCGGTACTTTGAATTTTGTTTTACCTATAGACCTCATAATGATATAAATAAAAATAAAACATTGTAAACATAAATATTACAACAACCATATCTTTTTTATTTAGAATCTAAAATTGTTTAATCAATAAAGGTTTATTTAATCATGTTGTCAATTATGATGCTTTTCTGGTGTATCAATTATTAATTGGCTATAAAAATGACCTCTGAACATGATTTTAAAGCAATTTCATAATATTTTATTTAGAATTAAAAAAAATAACTATTAGTAAAGTAAATTAACATGTATAGTTGTAAAAAATAAATAATAAGATATGCCTTGGGGAAAAAACCAATAAAAGCCGGCTTTTTCTAATAAAAACCGGCTTTTTCCACTAAAAGCCGGCCGGCCTGGTCTTTCGTAGTAAAGGCCGGCTTTTTTGCAGCCCCGGAATGTATAGAACTTAAACATGGGGCACAATGGACCATAATCTATTCTATTACTGCAATGCAGAATTTTCAAAATACTTAATAATTGCCTACTGTAAAATACCGTTAATACGCCCCCCCCCTAAACGTGACGAAAAATCGTAAAATAATTAGAGGGGGTGCGCTTACACGGAATTTTTCCGCGATTGTTTTATGGGGATGAATCATGACGAAATGAATGAATCACGAATCTTTGAATGAATCACGAATTTTGATACTTGAAGCAATACTTGAAAAATTTTTAAAAAAATTAAAAAAAAAAAACGTAAATTCTGTTGAAAAAAAAAGCCAAAAAAGCACGAAATCTATTAAAAAATGATGAAAAAAATGCCAATTTCATCAAAGATTCATGATTCATCCCGATTCAGCAATTTTTTTTTGGGGGGGGGGAGGGAAAAGGGCGCTTTCTCGGGATTTTTTGAAAATTTCAAATTTTTTATAAAATAGGGAGGGGGCGTTTGATCAGAAAGGGCGGATTAACGGGATTTTTCGCTATTCTCTACAAATAAATACTGTTTTAAAATAATTATTTAACTGTAAAATAAAGTAAACAAAGAAAAATGTCTATGTATCATTGTAAGAAATGATTTGGTTTGTATTTACTGCTTTTAAAACAATGCAAGTATCTTATTGGCTGTAACCGGTTATTACTAAAACAATTTTTGGTAGGTTCTAAAATGATAAATTTCATTAAACATTTTAAATGTAACATAAAACAAATTTGGAATAAAGACTTTATGGTTACTAATGTTGCGTTTTTATTGGTGTCATTGTAAAATCATCCTGAGATCCAAAACTATTTCAGAAAAATTTCAGACTCATAAGTATTTTGGAGTTCATAAATTTGCATTTGAAAGGGTTAAACTGGGCACACACAAGTCACAATTTTGGTCATTTCAGATGACTGAGGCATTTTTCTGTGGGAGGATTTTTTGCAATTCTGGAAACGAGAACTTTGAAATATCGGAGAAAGGTGATTCATAAGCATAAAAACCTAAATGTTCGGGGGAGACATTTCGATGTTTCGAGGGGGGTACACTTTAAATTTCAGGCTAATCAGTGGAAAAACCGTTTTGACGTTTTTCGTATTACTTTAAAATCGTGCAAAAATTACGAGTTTTTCCATAGCATGCAACTAACTGCATTAATGAATAAAAGCAAAATTACAATACTAAATAAATACATAAAATATCTCTCCTTCAAAATCAATTAATTTATTTTAAAATGGCTCCGGTTAAAAAATTAAATGGCGAAAATCGCCATTATTTTGTAAAATCCCATGTGAACATCAAAACTCTGGTCTCTCCCTAAATATCAACGAACTCAAAATAAAATAATTCAAGCGAGAAAGATGCATTGATCTCCGGAAATATTCTTGAGATCTTTCTACATCAAATAGCCAACCTTGACAAGGAATCTGTATGATTGAAAAAAAATAAATGTATCAAAGTTTTCTGTAGCAAGATGCTCTTTAGAATTTTGTCAACAAACTTTTAAGCGCTAGTTTCTTATTTCTTGCTCAATGATTGACGAAAACTTTTTTTAGAGCTGAAAAGACATCATCAGCATGTTTTAGAACAGAAGATAAATCATATTTCAGATTTCTTAAGATTTTTTAAAAATGACTATAAAAGTTCACAAATAACCAGTTCAAGAATTGAGTCGCTTTTATAAATTCCGGTAGCACATTATGCTTTTATATTACAGTAAACTCCCGCAAATCCGTTCAGCTTGGGATAAGAGGTTTTGCGAATTTTAGAATTTTGCTGACTTCTGGTCACTGCTTTGTTTACATTTTTTAAACAGTCATTTGAATTTAATAATGATGCAATTGAAACTATAATGGATGCTTACAATAGAATAAAATATTAAAATAAGTAATAAATTAAAATAATAAAGATTTAGATAATTTTCAATATGATTCTTTTGAATTTTGTCATCATCATTTTTTCATCAAAATTTTAAAAAGCAAAGATCAAGTTAACTGTCAAAAATGTATGATTAAATAGCCATTATAAAGTTGAAATGTATTTTTCCTAAATTATTCAGTGCAACTTACCTCATAAAAGTACATTACTAATGCATATCAAAATCATAAAAAAAAGAAGTTTTATTTCAGGTTTAGCCACAGGCTTTAATAATCCAAAAAGCTTGATTAATACATAAATATATTTGTAATGAAGATTGTGAATATCTTGAATTTTTTCAGAAATAAATTCATTCTTCCTTCATGAAAAAACATGAATTCGGTAAAATTAAAAACACCAATTAAAATATACACAGAATTGATATAAAACGAAATAAGTCAAATTTTGCCCTTATATCTGAACTGAAATCTTCATTGCAATTTCATCTGCAAATTATGTGGGGATTTTAAGGTTGCACATTTGAGGGAGTCCAATGTATTTGATATCAGATTATAAAATAAACAAAAATAATGGTCTTAAAGATCGATCAGTGTGACGTTATTGCATTTGTACAAACTGGTCTTTTCCCCTTAACTATCAGCAACAGTTGGTCCATCCATGGTCCCATTTCTATCTTAGCAGGTATATTTGTATACTTATTCTTTAGACCGTGAAATGTTTCCATTTACGGTATGATTCTGTATTCTCCAAAAACCTGCCAAGAAGGATATAGGATGGCAAAATGTTCCATTTTAGATAGATTTCAAGTTTTATGAACTATAAATATGTAATGTTGTTTTCTTGTAATCCTGATTTTCTTTACCTTTTAAGATAGGTCACATTCACTGAATTCATTGCAATATATTTATATTTTTCACAAGAGCTTATATAAATGTATATTATATATACACATAAAAAATATATTGTATACTTAAATGTTTTTATTATTTTATATATTTATTATTTACATGAAATTAATAGATAATATTATATTACAAATGTTTAAATATGTTTATAATATTACAAGACAGTAAAACCTGTAAAAGGGGAATCTTTCTATAATGAAATCTGTCTCAAATGGGAGAATTTTAAAGCACCGACAAAACGAACAAAAGATCACATTTTGACAGAGTATCTTAAAAATATAAATGATTACACTTCTTTAAATGGAAGTCTAAAATGGTATTTTTTCCCATCTCCTTGCAATCGCATCTTGACAAAACTGACTGCGTGTGTATGGGTAATAGAAGTATTTCGAGTAACTTTAAGAATTTAGGTATATCTTTATTTAATTTCTTAATAAAAAAATAGCATGTATAAAATAAAGTTAGATTTATTTCTATAACTGTAGCTAGTTATACAATCTCTGTTGAATTAAGGGGGTGGTCCGGGGGAGGGAACATTCCCCCCTGCCGGAGCTATCAAATGTCCCCCTCCCCAGAAAATTTGAGATTTTGTGTTTTCAATGGTAAAGAAGTGTAATTCACCCTATGGAAATATTTTGTCCCTCCTGGAGAAAAATGTCTGAATTCAACACTGAATGCAATGAAGTTACATTATCAAGTACCGAAGATTTTACAAACACTATGATGTAAAAAATTGAGCCCTTACTGAAAAGTTAAATATATTTTAGTCAAGTTTCATACAACGTATACATTTGCTTACATTAAATTACGATTAAGTAGTTAAGTTTAACCCTAGAATTACCGAAAATGTGACTCTAGTGTTATTAAAATATTCCAAATCTGACTTTTTATTTAAAACTATTTAAATTACAGTAGATTCCCTCAAATCCGTACAGCTTGGGACCAGAGGTTTTGCAGATTTTAGAATTTTGTGGATTTCTGGTCATTGCTTTGTTTATATTTTTTTAAAAGTAATTAGACTGTAATTAATAATGAAATCAAAAGTATAATGAATGCTTACAATATTCTAAAATATTAAAATAAGTAATAAATTAAAATGATAAAAATTTAGATAGTTTTTAAAATGATAAAAATACTAAAAGTAAAGGTCAAATTAATAATCAGTAATGTACAATTAAATATTTATTACAAAGATGAAATGTGTTTTTCCTAAATATTCAATGAAACTTGCCTCATAAAGGTACATTACTAATTCACATCTAGATCATAAAATAATGAATCTTTATTTCAGGTTTAGCCTCACTTAATAACTAAAAAAGCTTGATTAATAAATAAATATATTTGGTAAGATTGTGATTACTAATGATATCAGCAATATCTTTATTTTTTTCAGAAATAAATTATTCTTTCTTCATGAAAAAAACTTGAATTCAATAATCTTAACAAAAATTGTAAATTAAAAAATATATAGAATTGATACAAAACTAAAAAAGTCAAATTTTGCACCTACATCTGAACTGAATGCTTCATTGTTTACATCTGTAAAATATGTGCGGATTTTAGAGAATTGCGGATTTTAGGAGTGCGGATTTGAGGGAGTCTTCTGTATTTTGGTTGGTTTATAAATTTAGTTTATTTCAATGAAATTCCTGATTTTTATTTAACTGTTAGCTGGTTAATATTTAAGAAAATGACATTCAATTTTAACTAAAGAAACTAGTGATTTAACAAGCACGCACAACAAATATAGTTTATGTTGAAAAAAATAACCTGGTTGCAATTGTCACAGTTATAATTCTTCTAGATTTCTCTGTTTTTATTACCCTAATTGTCCTCAATATTTTCTTCCGATATCTGCTTGTAAACTTCAAGGATGCTAATTTTTTTTAAATAATTTTATTTGTTATTGATTAACATTTTTTTAGAAATATTGGGTTGTGTAAAAAATAGTATTGGATTCTGTTATTTTACTTCAAATGCAATTTATTTTAGGGGGATCGAAACAGTTTTTAGCATTTTCCAAATTCAGCAGTAAGTTCTCAGAGTTTAGTATGTGAATTAAGTTCCATTTAAGCTTTGGATTTCTCATTTTCAAGAAACAGAACCTCATCATCTCTCTCGTCATGCACAACTCTCCTTCCATCAATGAAGTCTCTGTAAGCAATATTAACCCTTTCGAGTCTGGTGTACTATCAATAGTGCATGTCTTTTAATGGAGTATTATTTTGTTTTAAGAAATAATTTTGCTACCATTTACATGTAGTAATGTTAATATGTGTCTATGCATTTATTATTTGACATCATTTATTGTAAGCATTTAGTAGTAATAATAATTATTATTATTTGCTTAATTCTCTTATCCCTATTTGTAATTCTTTATTTTAAGCACATATTTCACTCTGTAAATTTAAAATAAAAGTTATTTTCCTGAAAGAATCATGTGTAAAAAAGTATACGCAAGTTGTAATATCAGTTAAATCTTATAGTAAAACACTATTTTTTAAACATCTCCAAAAGTTCTTCCTTAGCTTATTGTCATATGAATGTTAATTGAGTAGTAAGCAAAACAACAATATTCCTCATCTTTTAGACAGTAAAATACCATTGAATTATTTATCTATTTGTATAATACTCTGTTCACACTATGGATAGTTAAGATAGCTCAGGTCCTGAATCTCTCAGAGAGTTTCAACCAGCTAGGGCTAGATACAGGAAAAACTACTTGCTGTCACTGGCTATAAAGCTTCGCTCTTACTGATTTGTAGGTATTTAGTAATAATAATTATTATTATTTGCTTCATTCTCTTTTCACTGTCTGCGATTCTTTTATTTTAAACATATATTTAACTCTGTAAATTTAAAAGAACAGTTACTTTCCTGCAAAAAGTATTAGAAAGTTGTAATATCAGTTAAATCTTATTGTAATACAATATTTTCTAAACATCTCCAAAAATTCTTCCTTAGCCTATTGTCATATGAATGTTAGTTAAGTAGTACGTAAAACAAAAACATTCATTATCTTTAAGACGGTGAAATACTTCTTGAATAATAATTTATCTATTTGGATAGTTAGTGTTAATGTTATTAATGTAAAAGTAATTTTTCCTAAAAATTGAAAAAAAAATTTCATATCCGAAAGGGTCACAAGTCACAATTGTGGTCATTTCAGATGATTGAGACATTTTTTCTGCGTTAGGGATTTTTGCAACTCTGGAAAGGGCGCTTTGAAATTCCGGAGACGAGTAGCACTTCTAGGCGATTAATAAGCATAAAATAACAAATGTTCGGGGGAGATAGTTTGATGCTTTGTGTGGGTTACCCCCTAAATTTGACTCAGTAGTGTAATCAGTGTAAAACTCGTTTTTGATGTTTTTTTTATTATTTTAAATTTGTAGAACATACTTTTCCATAGATCTATTACTGCGTTAAATGTTTCATACAATGGGGAAAAACAAAATTACAATATTATGTGTGTACATAAAAATCTGTCCATTAAAATCCATCAATTTATTTTTTAATTGCTCCAGCTGAAAAATTAAAGGGCGAAAATTGCTATTATTATGTAAAATCCCAGGTAAACATTAAAATCTTCCAATATCCCTCAGCTCTTTCCCTAAATATCAACGAGACTCGAAGTAAAAGAATTCAATTGAGGAAGATGCATCGACTCCAGAAATATTCTTGAGATTTATCGTGAGATCTCTCTACAACGAACTGCCAACCTTGTCAAAGAATATCTACGATTTAAAGAAATATATACATCAAAGTTTTCTGTTGCAAGAAATTCTGCTCTTTTGAACTGGTCACTACAAACTTTTAAGCACCAGTTACTTATTTCTATACGAAAACTGTTTTAGAGCTGAAATGACATCATAAGCATGTTTTAAATCAGAATATAAGTCATATTTCAGATTTCTTAAGATTTTTTTAAATTTGAGTATAAAAGCTCACAAATAACCAGGTCAAGAATACAGTCGCTTTTATTAATTCCGGGTAGCACATAACGTTATAATATTACAGTAGACTCCCTCAAATCCGCACAGCTTGGGACCCGAGTTTTTGTGAATTTTAGAATTTTGCTGGTTTCTGGTCATTGCTTTGTTTATACTTTTTAAACAGTCATTTGAATTTAATTAATGATGCAATCAAAACTGTAATGAATGCTTACAATAGTATAATAAAATATGAAAATAAGTAATAAATTAAAATAATAAAAATTTAGATAATATTTATTATGATTAAAATATTAAAAAGCGAAAGTCAAATTATTATATGAAGGTAAAATTATATATGATGAAGTAGGCATTATAAAGATGAAATGTATTTTTCCTAAATTATTTCGTGCAATTTTCCTCATAAAAAAGTACATTACTAATTCATATCAAAATCATAAGATAAGGAAGTTTTATTTCAAGTTTGCCAGACTTAATAACCAAAAAAAAAACCTTGATTAATACATAAATATATTTGGCAAGAAGATTGTGAATATCTTGAATTTTTACAGAAATAAAATAATTCTTCCTTCATGAATAAACATTTATTCAGTAAAATTTAAAAAAATACAAATTAAACTATATATGGAATTGATATAAAGCGAAAAAAGTCAAATTTTGCCCGTATAGCTGAACTGAAATCTTCATTGTTTACATCTGTAAATTATGTACGAATTTTAGAGAGTTGTGGATTTTAGGGTTGTACATATGAAGGAGTCCATTTTATTTTATATAGAATTATAAAATAAACAAAAATAATGGTCTCAAATATCGATCAGTGTGACGTTATTGCATTTGTATAAACTAGGTCTTTTTTCTTTAACTGCCAGCGCGAGTAGGTCTCATCAAAAACCCATTTCCATCTTAGCAGGTGTACCGAAATTTCGCGAGTATAATCCGCGTATCAAACAATTCCTTTTCGACGCAGAAATTTCATTTTATAGTTAAAGACAAATATCTACGGCGATCTGAAAAGTTAAATTTTATTTGATAAAATTTCTGGGTCGAAATATGATTGTTTGATCCGCGGATTATACGCAGGAAATTATGGTACGTGTATATTTATTCTTGGGGGCCGTCAAATGTTTCCATTTATGGGATGGTTCCATATTCCCCGATAACCTGAAGGATATACGATGGCAAAATGTTCCATTTTAGATAGGTTTCAAGTTTTAGGAAGTATAAATATGTAATGTTGTTTTCGTGTAATCCTGATTTTCTTTACCTTTTAAGATAGGTCACCTTCACAGTATTCACTTTAATATATTTATATTCTTCCCAAAAGCACATCAAAGAGAATATTTTATAAAAAGTTTTGAGGATACAGTGCAAACGGAACAGATAATTGGAAGTTTATTGTAGTTTTTAATACTGTGGTAGTAATCTTATTACAATTTATTTTTTACATTGATTTCAAATTTTCGTGATAAGTTTATTCATTTTTTTAATGAAATGTAGAAACTTATATTAATTACTTTTATTTTATTGCAGATACATTAAACCGTTGATCTAACACATCACATCAAACAAAATATGTTGAATGTATGAAACAAATGCAGCATTTTTTTTATCAGAGCTTTTTGAAAAAAGCAGCTTCTAACTCATAGACAGGAAAATCTTTTTTTGTGAGTTATGCAAGAAATTCTGCCAAAACAGTCTTTTTTATGTGAGGTATGCAACAAAGAATTCTCCCTCAAGGGCCATTTAAACAGACATCTGTTAACTCATACTGGTGAGAAACCGTTTGTATGTGAGATATGCAACAAGAAATTCTCCCAAAAGAGCAGTTTAAGCAGCCATCTGTTAATTCACACTGGTGAGAAACCTTTTGAATGTGAAATATGCCACAAGAAATTCTCACAAAAGGGCCATTTAAGCAGCCATCTGTTAACTCATACTGGTAAGAAATCTTTTGTATGTGAGATATGCAACAAGAAATTTTCTCAAAAAGGACATTTAAGCAGACATCTGCTAAGTAATACTAATGAGAAACCGTATACATGTGAGATATGCAACAAGAAATTTTCTCAAAAAGGACATTTAAGAGCACATTTATTTATTCATACTGGAAAGAAACCTTTTGTTTGTAAGATATGTAACAAGAAATTTGCTCAGAAAAATGATTTAACCAGGCATCTTTTAATTCATACTGGTGAGAAAACTTTCGCATGTGATATATGCAACAATAAGTTTGCCCGAAAGAATGATGTAAGGAAGCATCTGTTAATTCATACTGGTGAAAAATCTTTTATATGTAAAATATGTAACAAGAAATTTGCTCGAAAAAATGATTTAACCAAGCATCTTTTAGTTCATACTGGTGAGAAATCTTTTGTATGTGAAATATGCAATAAGAAATTTTCCCTAAAGAGCTATTTAAGCAGCCATCTGTTAATTCATACTGGTGAGAAACCATTTGTATGTGAGGTATGCAACAAGAAATTCTTTCAAAAGGGCAGTTTAAGCAACCATTTGTTAGCTCATACTGGTGAGAAACCTTTTGAATGTGAGGTATGCAACAAGAAATTTACTCGGAAGTATGTTTTAAGCAAACATCTTTTAAATCATTCTGAAGAGAAATCTTTTGTGTGAGAGATGTGTATCAAGATGTTCTTTCAAATGATTTTTTAAATGATGCATCTGTTAATTCATACTGGTGAGAAACTTTTTATGGTTGATAAACAAACATGAAATACGCAAAAGCTGTCTAAGTGTTACATTTTGCTCCTAAAATTTGCTAATTGCAGATACTTAATTGTAGCATACTCCAGAAATAAAGAAATAATTCTTTCCATTTATTTCAATGCACAAAAAGAAAAACAGTGACATGCAAAATTTTGCCTATTAAACCAGTAGATCAGCACATCAGGAACTATACCATGAGCCATGGCAAACAAGATTTTATCTTCATCATACTTAATATTATCTGAAACTTATTACATATTTCTGTTTTGTTTTCTTTTTTACTCTTATAAGCTTGTAAGATTTTATAATGATTGATAGTATTTAAGTGAAAAAAAATCTCTTGTTAAACTTGATTTCTCACAATAAAGTTCCTTGATGGTAAAATTGATTTTCTTATCAATATCAATGCTAAAGTATTAGTTTTGAAAAGAGAATGGTCGCCTGACTTATACATAATATTGAAAAAAAATTGCGTGTAAGTGTGTTTGATGCATTAGTTGTTATTTAAAAAAAATGATAACTTTTAAAATATAAGTAAAGATTTGTAAAAGTGTTTTAAAATTCTTCTTTTCTCATCAGGATCATATTAAAAGAAAGCATTCTAATTTAACTGTTTGTAAGATTATTCATAGCCTAAGTAATCTTTTCAGTTTATTCATTTAGAGATCGCCTATTCTGGTTGTTTTTTCATAAAGGAATAGCAGTCTGGTGTAATTTTTAAATGACAATAAATACGGTAGACTCCCTTAAAATCTGAAACTCTCTAAAATCCAAACATAATTTATATGCATAAACAATGACACCTTCAATTCAGGTGCTGGTACATAATTTGACTTTTTTCTTTTTATATAAATTCTACACATATTTTAATCTGTAATTTTCGTTAATGTTACTGATATCATGCACAGAAAAAACTGTTTTGTTAAAACAACAAAAATAAAGCTTGACCAACTTAATTTTTTATTTCATATAGCCCCAACCAAATTTTGGGTTGGTCTGACCGAATCATTTTGTTAGCTTAATTATGTTCTTCCGACCAAATAATTTTGGTAATAACAACTAAATCTATTTGGTTGTTATAACCAAATAAAAATTGCTTGGGTACTGTAACCAAATTTTTTTGGTTGAGACCAAATTTATAAACCAAATTTATTTGCTTATTATATCTTAATTTAATGCTTGTAACCAAATTTATTTGGTCTATATAACTCAACTAATTTAGTATTTCTAACCAACTTTATTTAGTTGTTATAATCAAATAAATTTTGTTTAATTATAACAGCCAAATGGATTTGGTTTTTATTATCAAATTTATTTGGTTGGAACAACATTATCAAGCCAAAAAATATGATTTTTTTAGTCCAACCCAAAATTTGGTTGGGGCTATATAAACTAAAATAATAGGTTGACACAACTTTCAAATACGTTTTTTATGTTTGTTACTTTTTGTATATCAGCAATATCATTAAAAGAATAATGCTAGGCATTTTAAAACATGCCCTTTCAGGGGCTAGCAATTGTGTTTCTGAAATGCTTAATTAACACAGGAATTTTAGAAAAAAAAATATTTGGAATCTAGGAGAAACAATTTGACTCTTTTGTTAGACATATCCAGAATTATATATTTTTTTACATTCGAAATTCAATAAAATGAAACCTTCGTTCAATGGGTAAGTGTATTGTAATTCTTAATTTCATTTATTAGTAATAACAAAAATTAGGATATGAATTTTATTTAAATAAGATTGCTCAAAAAATAAATAAGTAAATAAATAGATAGATACAGTTCTTAGTTTAAAAAGTTTCGTAGAACACATTTTCTAAGGAATCAGATGTCACTTATTTTTACTCACATGAAGCTAAAATGCTTGAACTTAATTAACATGTTGACTGCTATGTGTTTTTTTTCTATCCTTCTGTTTGGACCACGAAAATAAAATTCCTGTTACACAATCTACACAATGTCAATCGATGTCGGCTAAATGGAAAGTTCAGAGTCAATCAATGATGACTGATATGGCACTATACATGTCAAAGATCCCAAATTTTCATGAATATTGAAATTTAAATATTTCAGTGGCAAATAATTGTGTTTCTGTAATGCCGAATAACACCAGAATGTTAGGGAAAAAATAGTTGAATTCTAGGAAACAATTTTTCAACCTTTTTTACCACCAGTTAAAAATGCACAATTTATTTGAAAAATTCTCATACAGATCTTTAATGAAATTATATATCGCACTGCCCCTCAAGAGATGAATGAAAATTACATTTAGGGTACAAAAATAATTTGTGTATTTGAAATATTTAATGACCATCATTTTTAAGAAAAATGGTCAAAGAATTTTCTTTAGACCTTGATATGACCTGTTTATTTATTATATCCAAACCTGTTCATGTATTTGAATGCTACATATATCAACATTTAAACTGAGGTAGGTGTTTAGTGTCAAAGGTCTGCGTGTTCAGCCATAAATTAAAATTCTAAAATAAATAAATAAATGCTTACAATCAAATGCGATAGTCATAAACGACACAAACACTCGAAGTTGGAGACAAAGAAAGTAAAATTCTTTGTTCTTTGGCTAAAGGCGCGCCAAACGTTTTGAAGCGCGAGCAGGAAATTATATGGCGTGCAAAGATTTAGACATCTGAGTTGAGCAAAAGAAATTCTTATGATGAATGTTTCAACCTAAATAATATAACTAAATTATTTGGTTCAATCAAACAAACAATTGTAATTAACACAAACAAATATTAGTCCAGGCAACTACTGCAATTTAACAAACGATGTAATCAAATAAATTTGGCAATATCAACCAAACAGTTTTTTCCGTGTGTTTTTCCATGAAGGAAGAATACATTTATTTCTGAAAAATTTCAAGATATTTCTGATATTACTATTGGTCATCGGAATATTTTATACTAAATGTATATATGCATTAATCAAACATTTTTACCACGCTCTTATTAGCTTCACCTGTATGTTTGTGAGTTTGTAACTATCCTTATTTTATGTATGTTCACCGATTACTTCGAAACCATGCAACCGATTAACTTGGTTTTGGTGTTAAATGAAAGACGATGCTCTCGAATTGGTACCACTTCAGTTTCATCGAAATTGATTCAGTACTTTTTTAGTAATTAGGCAAAAACTAATAAAATTAGTGATTTTTCGCTAATTAAAAGTGTTTAATACGTTCACTGAATGGAGTGTAGACAGCATGGCCGAGCGGTCTAAGGCGCCGGATTGAAGCTCTGTTTTTCGAAAGAGATTGTGGGTTCGAACCCCACTCCTGACATTATTTACATCTATGTAAAATTAAAAAAAAATTCCGTATTACAATTTTTATTCTTAACCGGCTTCAGAAAAGGAAGAGGGAGTTATCAATTCGACGCGTATGTATTTTTTTTCTATGTATGTTCACCAATTACTCTGAAACTATCCAACCGATTAATTTGGTTTTTGTATTAAATATAAATACAGTTTAAAAAAACTAAAAACCACGCTTTTAAAGTAATCAAACTAAAAAGTGAAAAACAAATATAGTTTAAAAAACTAAAAAACACGCTTTTTAAGTATATCAAACTAAAAAGTGAAAAAAATAATTCGTACTATAAGCTGAAAACGAAAATAGATGAAAAATACCACATTACTATAAAATCATTGTTATTATAAAAATCAATTAATAAGCAATAAATAAAATTATCGTGGGAAAAAAAGCGTGGGGTGCTTCTTAAGAACTGATAGATGGAGCACCCCACTCTTTTTTTCTACGATAGTTTTATTTATTGCTTATTAATTGATTTCTATAGTACAATGATTTTATAGTAATATAGTATTTTTCATCTATTTTCGTTTCAGCTTATAGTACGAATTATTTTTTTCACTTTTTAGTTTGATACACTTAAAAAGCGTGTTTTTTAGTTTTTTTTAAACTATATTTATTGGTTATTAAGTCTGGCTAAACCTGAAATAAAATTTCCTTATTTTATGATTTTTATGTGAATAAGTAGTTATGTGAATTTTATGAGATTAAGATGTTGAAAATAATAAGAGAGACCAAATATCAAGTTGACCATAACTAAACCATTAAATTTATAAGAACACTCGAGACAAGAACTAAGCTGAAGTAGTAATACATAAACTGTTACATGACAGTAGAAAAGTATAAACTGCTCACGTCTGGCTACACCTGAAATAAAACTTCCTTATTTTGTGATTTTTATGTGAATAAGTATTGCAACTGTATGAGGGAGGTTTCATTCAATAATTTAAGAAAAATTCATCTCATCTTTATAATGAATGCATAAGTATTCATTATTGATTATTTACTTGAACTTTGCTTTTAATATTTTAAAAAATATCAAAATTTTTATTATTATAGTTTATTACTTTATTAAATTATTCAAATATTTTCCTATATTCTAAGCGTTTATTGTACGTGTTAGCGTCTCCATTGCATTATTTAACATTAGAAATCTCTTAAAATAACTCGTCGATTTATAAGTTGTCTGCTTTAGCGTGTTTATCACACATTTCTCTGTAATACTATTTTCATATTTTTGTATTCAGTATTTTTCTTAATAGTAACAAGGAAAAACCCTTAGTCACAAAAAGTTCATTGTCAGCGGTGCTGACAGTGTTAGTTACTTTTTTTAGAATACAGCGATACTAAAAACATTTGTATTCCGTTTTTGCTTTCTAAAACACTGAAATTTCACTACATGTCATGTATCAATCATAGCTTACAAGGAGAGGGCCATCTTTCGTAACCACAGAATTTGAAGGTTTTTTTTGTACTACTTAGTTATCCCGCCGACCCTTTTCGCCAATTTATTCAAATCGCCAAACTAATAGCCAAATTAATCATATTGACATATTTTTTATGTTAAATAAAGAAAAAACAAATAATTAATAGAATATTAACAAAAATACAAAGAAAATTCGAGATAAAAATCACTTAATGACGTCTTAAGTACTTAAAAATGTCTTAAATAACATCGAATGAGACATTCGCGATCATCCATTAATGGCATTTAATCTTATAGTTTGGCGATCGTTTTCTAGTCGACGGGATAACCAAGTTGTGCCGTTTTTTAATATATGTTGTAGGATGGAGACCTCTTAGTCTCAAATTCAATGGATTTTATGCAACGTGTCTTATTTCTTGAGAAACCATGCGGTAGGAGGCCTAATATTTTTACACAAGTTAAATGCTTTATAACGAAAGGATAGCATTGATCGCAGCTCACTTGGTACTGTATTGCTGTTCGTTCTGCAGTTGAAAACGAAAAGCATATGCGAATATGGGCGTGTTCAAATGACACCATTTTTGCGCGCGCGCGCTCAGAAGATTCTGCATAGAGTAGGTACTATCTAATAAGGGAATTTTAACGCTATTCAATTATTGAATTATTTTTATGGTTCAAAATTGGTAAATGCAAATACTATATTCCTTTATCTTTCCAAAACATGATTCTCGTAACAGAAATACATACCTGCGGTCACTCAAATAAAATCATATTCCTAAAATGTATCACGCGACCTATTTTATCAAATTAACCCCGATCAGCATTTAAAATATGACCACCAACCTTGGCGCGCGCAACTCAAAAAAGTATGTGAGTGATTTGATCACGTGATTGTGCATTTCGTGCTTCTGTTTTATTGGTTGTGCTTTTGTTGGTAGGTTGATTGATACAATTTAACAATTCAATTAGGGATCTAAAGATTTTAACTTTTTAACATTTTTTTTATTATTTATTTAAAAATGACTTATCAGTTGCTTTATATTTTTCGCGATAATTAAAATGCTGTTATCAAACAAGATTGTGATATCAACATATAGTAAGGTTTATTTTTAATCTATTATACTGGATGTATTTCAATGGAATTTACACTGTTAGTTTGATAATTTTTCAGAAAAGGTTTTCGTATATATATTTCTTATTTAATAATTGCATATTTTACAGAATACTATAGTATTCTGTAATAATTATAATTATTACAGAATACTAAACTGTTAAAATAAAACTTTAATCACTAGTTGTCTAATGGTGTAGCTTGTTTTTTGCATAAATGGATACTCCATCCAATGGATACTGGAAGAAAAGAGGGGAAGGAGGACCGCACTATCTTCTTAACAGTTTGAAAATATATGAATTTTGGTCATTTTGGCTGATTCTAATCATTTGGCACCTTTTAATAAAAATCCTGATTAGTTTCAGGGGGGGGGGGAGTCCGGGGCAGTTGCTCTGATTGCCCCTGCATGAGTCGGGCCCTGAGTAAAAATAATAATATTCTAAAAATAATAATAATAAAGCTAGTTATTTACTAATAACCATAGTTATTAGAAAAAAACTAGCTTTATTTATTTATTTATTTTTATTTATTTATTTATTTATTTATTGCTATAGCAAATTGTGTTGGTAATACCGTGCGGATAACACCGTGTGGATAACCGACTAAAATGCGTCATAAGATAGGAGAAACAAATGGCATTCAAAGTCATGTTAATATAACTCGTAATATAAGCAATGTACTTATATAATATTATCAGGAGAAAATTTATAAACATTCTAATCATACTTTATTCCTTACAAAACTAATAATTTTTAAAGAGATAGCTCTTTAAAAAATATAGGTGCAGATATTTTTAGTTTAAAAAATTTACATCTATTACATTTTGATTTTTATAATATTTTATTGTGTATTTTAACAGTATAAAATATGATTTGTATCTTAAACTTACTTCTAAAATGTTTTTAAAAAAAAAGAAAGAAAGAATGAATGAAAAACATCAAAAAATTATTTTACGCGTGTACCTTTTTAAATTTTGTTGTTGTTGTTGTTATTGTTGTTTATTTGCTTAATATGTATATATAAAAATCACTTTGGAACGATACTTAAAATATTAAATGGGTTCAAATGTAAAACTTTCTTCTTAAAATATCATATTTTCTCACATTTAAGTAGGTATTTCATTATTGTAATAGAAATACATAAAATTCTATATTATTAATATAAAAAATTATCTTTAATAAAAAATCCTATTTATTAATTTAAAGCAACCAATTATTAATAATTTAAAAGAAAAAAACATAATCACAGTTTATAGACGCGAAAGATTCGAACTCACAATCGCTGATTTTAAGCTCATGAAGGTAACAGATGATCTTTATCATTAGCACCGTCCAATCAAATCCATTATCTGTTCTTAACCTGTATCTGAGCGCACAGTACTGAGTACTGTGCGCCTGGTTCGGTACTTGAACAGCCGCAATAAGGTTCCACTCCATATCCCTGACTCCTGAGACCGCGCGCTTGACGCGCGTAGCTGCTGAACACGCTCTATGAGAAGCAGTTCGCACACGCGTAGTCAGTTGATATGAAAGCAAAAGCTTCAAATCTGCTTCTGCCTTAGATGAGGAATGCGCTAGATAACGGATCCCTTTGTTCTCTTCTCAGATTCTTGAAGCATTCACCTTCGAGATGTCATCGCCAAAAGGGTGTCTTTTTATGGCAGTGATCCCTTGGCAATTTCCTGCTCTCATTCTTATAACAAAAGAAACGTAACGCAGACGAAATAGGTCTTGGTAGCTGGAGGGATCGGCGGGAGAAACTGGTTTGGCGCAGAGTCTGTCCACCGCCACGTGATGGTTGGGAAGGGGTCAATGATACAAGAAAAGGCTGCTATTTCTGAATGCAGTTATATGATAAGTCTATGTCTCATGCACAGATCCGTTACTCTGAATGACAACTCAACAAAATCCTAGCAGGTGGCTGCAAAAGATAATTTTGGAACTATTGTTGATGAGGGGGGAGCAGGGCCGTAGCTAAGGGGGCACTATGGGCGGCTCAGCCCCCCCTAAAATATTTTGAGCCCCCCCTGGAAAAAGTTCCAAGGTCACTAAATGTTCCGAAAATTCAAATGAAATTCTGTTCAAAAATCTAATTTAGTTTTGAGACCCTTTCACAGTTTTGCAGAATTACTAAATTGTGTCTAAAATACGTGTTTCAACACTCCCTCATCCTATTGGTACATATGAAGCTAACAGGATGTTTAATTTTGCACCAGTTATACATTCAAAATTTTCATCATCATATACTTTTCTTAGCATAAAATGAAGTTATTATAACAGTTTAATGAGAAACATAGTACCTACAATGTGAATAGGCACTAATTTATCTTTCTGCATTAGAGAGAGAACAAAAAATATGAACCCCCCTACATTCCCTTGAGCCCCCCCTATATTCCCCTGAGCCCCCCCCCTATATTCCCCTGAGCCCCCCCCCCTATCGTACACTTCTAGCTACGGCCCTGGGGGGGGGAGTAATCTTTAAAAATTAGAAAAAAATGATCACATCTGCAGTTGTGTAGTCGTAAAAAATAGCAGACGGTATGTGCTCTAAGGAGAGAATTTATGCCCTGCTTTAAGCGTATATCATAAAAGTGTACATACTAAAACTTTCTTGAGAAACAGACGCTATTCTTTTTAAAAATCCAGCAAGTGTACGGCATATATGCGTGTTCAGATAATTCTTCAAAGAAAATGTGTAAACTATGGAACTAGAAAATAAAAATACTTTAGCAAAGTTTAAAATAATGAGGAAGTATAAACGCTAGATATAAATCTTATTAAAGGAAATAAACTTTTTAGCGCAGTTTTTAAAGTATGTATACTCACACTGATATTTTCTTTGGATTTGAAAAGGCAACTCTGGTTCACACTTAGTTTGCAAGTAATAATCTTTTTATGCATTACTGAAGACTTAAAGATGTGTCAGATGATTACAATAAAATCATGTTGGAAATTGCACGTGAACGTAGAAAATGAGGTGCGTTCGTACGATAACGAAGTTTTAAAAATATTCAGATCTTGCTGATGTAGTAGAGCGTACTCCGGATACAGTATAGTAGCCGAAATCTTTACGTTTCTGTAAATATGCAGGAAGTAATTTTTATTACACTTCAGCAACGTGTATCTTATTCATAAAATGTGAAATAGTTGAATATAGTTAAAACACGTACCAAACCATGTTTCCCCGTATACCATTATATAGTGGAATACTTTTGTGTGGCCCTGTAATTTAATAATAAAAATTCTTTGCATCACAGATTGTACAGAATGCATATTTTAGTATATACTTCATAGATTCATGCCAATTCTATTATGTTCGAATGAGAATAACATCATTAAAATGCATTTGAAACTTTTTCCCCATTGACCGTAATGTAACGGAATCCTTTTGATTGTCCCTGTAATTGATCTATGCATCCGATTTTCATAACATTTGAAATGACTCGACAAAATTACGCAATAATTATATGTTTTAAATTTCAAACAATTAAAATGCATTTAAAACTTTTTTCCCTATTGACCGTAATGTAACGGAATCCTTTTGAATGTCGCTGTAATTGATCTATCCACCCGATTTTCATAAAATTTGAATTGACTCGAAAAAATTATGTTATAATTATGTATTTTAAATTTCAAACGATTCGGTTGGGTAGTTTTTGCGTTGTTATATGCGGAAAGACGGACAGACAGACAGACGGACGGACTGAACGAAACAATAGGTGCTACGTATTTACATAATTACGAACGCACCTAAAAAGCAATATTAGTTACAACATATGTTTTTTTCTCTCAATTGCAGAATATTTGCCTCAGTGATAATTATTCAAAAAAAGGTACGTATTGCTTTTTATACTTATAAGACAACTTTCATTTTATAAAATCCTTCAAAAAACATAATGTTAAAAACTTTTTATTAACTTTTATTTCTATTTTCAAACCTAATTACTTGGATTCACAGACTATTACCAATGTTAAACTAGTTCGATGTGTCAATCCCAAACCTTTCTTCTGTCTCATAAGTACATTTTAATATTTAAAAAAAAAAACGTGGTGACCCCAAAATTACCCACTATCGAATTTCCTCGAACATTTGACCTAGCCTACTGAGATTCTGGTATCCGAAAAGCCTAAAACGCAAAATTTAATTAATATTCTGAGAAAATGTGCTTAGTAGTGCCTCATGTTGGGTAATTTATACTAAAACCTAATAAGCATCTACTTATGTCAAGACCTAACAGAATCTGAAACTTGATGGAATTTCGTCCATTAGTTCTTGAGATATACAGGGTGGTCATAAAAAAACTTTGCCGATATATGGAGCTCTAGCGGCCGGTCCGCTCAACCGATCGAAATGAAATTTCAGATATAGCTATTCAGAGGTATGAGCTCGAGATTCTGTGAACGAAAACAAAATGGCACTCACGGTTACGGTTATAGTTACAGAAACTCGAAAATTTCCAATGGCAACACCCATTTTTTTCATCGCAAAATGCTCAGCGCATGCGAAAACCCTAAAGAGCGTTGGAACCGTACGTGTATCGCAAGAAACGGACATGTTATGCACGCACAAAAACCGTTCTGGGAATCCTCCCCCCTTGGAAAAAACTCGATTGGGGCGCAAGGAAGAAATTTGCATATGACGCAGAGTCAGTACACTAATCCCTGATTACAATACAGATCGGAGAAACTTAAACTTTTATTTCAATTAAACATTTTCCACATGGTTGCCATCACAGGCATGGCACCCATGTGGAAAATGTGTAATCAAAATAAAAATTTTAGTTTCTCTGATCTGTATTGTAACCAGAGTTTAGTGTACTGACTCTGCGTCATATGCAAATTTCTTCCATGCGCCCCAATCGAGATTTTTCTAAGGGGGGGGGGATTGCCAGAACGGTTTTTTGTGCGTGCATAACATGTCCGTTTCTTGCGATACACGTACGGTTCCAACGCTCTTTGGGGTTCCCTTATCATTCAACAGACTAGACGATCTCTTCTCTTTAGTTTAGTATTAGTGCAGAGTGACACCACATTATACCCAAAGAGATAAAGACGTTTACAGCTCTCTCCTTCAATATAGTCAAAAGAAATAAAAAAAGGTGTTTTTATACTTTTCAGATAAATTTGTATTTTTTTCCTTATCATCGTATATTAAAGCGCAATCGATCTGCCAAGTCATATCTTGGTGGAAAACACCAAAAAACATGATTTTAGCAGCTGACTGGTAGGTTGTTCTTCACTGCACCAAAAAGTATGAAAACATGGAGGAGTGGGAGCAGGAAAGGTAAACCTATAAATGAACAGCGAAAATCGGGTTTTCAGGTGCATTACCTCAAGATATAACATGGCAGACCGATTGTGTTTTAATACACGAATCGAGTTTTAACCAATAACGGAATTTCAGCCGAGAAATGGATGAGGTAATTATATGTGCAGCCGTCTCAAGGTCTAAGTGCTTTTTGTTTGAGATAGATTTGTGTTTTCCCTAATCATTCGACTGACTAGACTCTTAGTTCTTTATTAGTGCAGAGTGGCACCACATTTTACCCAAAGAGATAAAAAAAAGTTTTCAGCTCCCTCTTTCAATATAGTCAAAAGAAATAAAAAAGGTGTTTTCTTCTTTTCAGATAAATTTGTTTATTTATTTATTTATTGAACAACATACATCTGACTTCTGTGCTCGACATGAAGCCTGCTTATAAGTCATCGTTGATATACAGGGACGAGATAGCAAAATGAAATTTTACAACACAAGAACTATACAACCAGGATTTCCACACAAAGAGTGCGTGCAATGAAGCCAGTGGGATTCGAACCCACGATCTCCTACACTCGAAGGCGATTAGCGGCGTGGTGCTGTGACCACTACGCCATGGAGACCCATAAATTTGTATTTTTTCCCTTATCATTGAACAGACTAACCGCTCTCTTCTTTTTAGTTCCATATTCTTTCCAAAGAAGTAAAAGGAGATAATGGAGTCTGTCAAAATCGTTTAAAATGAAATTGAATAATAGTGATTTGTTTTTTAGCTCACAGGCTATCATAGCCTGAGAGCTTATGTGCCCGTCCGTTCTGTATGTATGTTCGTTCGTACGTAACGCGATAACTCGTGATAAAAATATCCGATCCACTTGGTATATCCTGACAAGGCGCTTCCCTGATTAGTTTTTGGAGTTCATTCGCTATGTATAAGAGGGGGAACGGGGGGCTCATGCCCCTCTCTTTAGTTGATATAAATGGGATTTTCATGCAGAATTAAGTTTTCGTTCAAAATTTAGATTAGGATCATTCTGATGAGGCGATTCCGTGACTGTTATTAGGTGTTCCTTGAATAAGTATAAATAGGGGGAACAGAGGTTCTAATGCCCACTCCCCTTAATTTATATAAATGGGTTTTTCAAGCAGAATTTTCAGATTTCGTTCAAATCTCTGAATTGTTTTGGAAGTTTAATGGTTAAGTATAAAAGAGGGGAATAACTCCTTTTAAATTATATAAATGCTAAATGGGTTTTTATTAAGAATTATCTCATTTGCTCTGAATTTTGGATATAGATTTTTTATATGATAAAGCATGTCTTTGATAGTATAGGAGGTTGAATGATTAAGTATAAAAAGGGGGAAAGGGGAGAGCTGTTTCCCCTTCTTAATTTTTTTTTCGAACGGAATTAACCCTTGAAAATATAAGGCTTTAATGTACAATTAGTATTTGTAGCCTGTGAGCTCAATGCCATCAGTTTAACTGGGCAGTATTCTTTATCTTTCATGTTTGATATAAATTTGAACTTAGTTTCCCGCAGTATAACGAACTCGACATTCTGGTTACAGCCATATTAGCTCACAGAAACGTCCCAATGAGGAGAAGGACGTTGACGGAGTTACAGGTCCACTTTTTAAATTGTCGAAAATAAAATGAAAAAAGGGATGAGTTTTTTCTTTCTGTATAAGATTAAATTTGTAATTTAGTTTTCTGTTTTATCACAGATTAGTCACTCTTGACACCACAGCATACCCAATGAAGGCGAAGGTGACTAATTTTAGTAATGGAGAATTTTTTATTATAAATTTTAATCTACATTAATTTTTCTTAAAGTTGAAAGAAACACTTTTCAATTCATTTCTGCTTGAGGTGGCCTCAAGTTCAGACCCTATCCCTCCCCTTCCCCTGCGCTGCATTATTCTGAAAAAATAAATGAAATTCACAGCAAATTTTGTAAAACAGAGGGGGAGGGAGGGGATCCCTACCCGACACTTATTGTTTTTGTACCAGTTTGTTTTAACTTTGATTTCAGTTCAGATTGATAAGTTGGATTTTGGTAAACCAGATTTTTTAAAAACAATTAGTTCAGTATATTATTTCAGTTCAAAAGACTACATCTGTAATAATAAACATTGTTATTTCTATGTGTGCTGTTTTCTAAAGAAATTGCTGTGTTTGATCCACGACACCTTAATGAAATTCAGATTTTTACAATGACCATTTCACGAAATTCTTTTTTTCAGCTGTCGTTTGACGAAATTTTTTTCTTTCTTGTGCTGCCAATTGGAGAAATTTGCTTATTTTTCCAGGAAACCTTTGACAAAATTGAAGTTTTTTGTAATGCTTTAACGAAATTCTTCTTTTTTTCCGCGGCCTTTCGTGACATACAAGTCTTCTTTTCGACCTTTTGTGTCAAAAATTCGCATTTTTGACGAAATATCCCTTTTTTGCGATCCGTTTGTACGATTTCAGTTTTATTCGAAATCTTTGACAAAGACTTCCCAATTTTGTCGTTTTCTCGCGATCTTTTGACGGAATTTGTCATTTTTTCTCGATCTATTGACGAAATATTCCGTTTTTCCGCGAACTTTCAACAAAAATCTTCGTTTTTTTAGGATTTTTTGACGAAGTTTGTCGTTTTCTTGCTATCTTTTGATAAAATTTGACGTTTTTTACGATCTTTTAATAAAATTTGTTATGTTCTCGCGCTTTTTTGCGATCTTTTGACGAAATTCCGATTTTTATTATCTTTGACGAATTTTACCGTTTTTCCACGTTCTCTTGATGAATTTTACCATTTTCTCGTGTTTATGTGACGAAATTCCGTTTTCTCACGATCTTTGACGAATCTTACCATTTTTGCAAGGTTTTTTGACGACTTTTTAATGAAATTTGTCGTGTTTTTTCGGAATTTGTCAAAAAAAAATTTCGCGATTTTTATCCAATCTTGCTGTTTTTTCAATTTTCCGTTTTTTCGCGATCTTTTGACTAATTTTGCCGTTTTTTCGCGGTATTTTATTCAAATTTGCCAGTATCTTTTAATGAATTTTCCCGCGGCCTTTTGGTAAAATATGTTGTGATTTCTCGGCGAAATTTGCCTTTTTTCGCGATCTTCTTACAAAATTTGAGTTTTTTAGGAATTTTTGTCAAAATTTGCTGTTTTTCGGGATCTTTTGACGAAAGTTGCCGTTTTTCGCAATCTTTTGACAAATTTTGCTTTTTATTCGCGATCTTTTGACGAATTTTGTCGATTTCTCGCGATCTTTTGTAGAAATTTATCATTTTTTTGCGAACTTTTCACGAATTTTAGCAGTTCACCACGATATTTTGTCGAATTTTCTCGCGACCTTTTGATAACATTTTTCTTGTTCTCTCGATCTCTTGATGAAATTTGTCGTGTTCTCGCGATGTTTCGATGAAGTTTGTCTTTTTGGCGATATTCTTACACAAATTGAGTTTTTTCAGACTCTGTCAAAATTTGGTGTTTTTTCCGGATCTTTTGACGAAATTTTCTGTTTTCGCGATCTTATGACAAATTTTACCTGTTTTCACGATCTTTTGCCAAAATTTGTCGTGTTCTCGCTATTTTTTGACGAAATTTGCCTTTTATTCGCGACCTGTTTACAAAATGTCCGTTTTTTTCAATATCTTTGTCAAAATTTGCCGTTTTTCCACGATCTTTTAATGAATTTTGTCGTTTTCTCGCAATCTTTTGACAAAATTTGCGTTTTTCTTACCGCAAATTTAAAAACTATATTTTTAATTTGATTTAATTGAAAATAAATGGATTTGTCATATTGAAAAAGGTTATATTCTCTATCCTATAATACAGTAGGAATGGTCGAGACCAGCAGATTTTAAATGCAGTAGAGCGCCGCTAATCCGCGAACCTGAAATTCGCAAAAAAATTAAGAATGTAAACAAAGAATCAAAATTCTTTAAAAATTGTTTCAGTGGTGACAGAATTTTCAAATTTGAATTTTTTTACACCAAATTTAATATTTCCCTTGTCTCTTTATTTATTAATATGTATCATAAAAGTCTTCTTTATAAATTAAAGTAATAGTACATTTAATTATTACATTATTTTATTTATTTATCCATATTTTATTTATTATCCACATTTTAAATTATTCAAGAATTATTTGGAAAATGCAGTTTGAACTCTTATGAAAAATTTAATTACTTTTAATGAACGAGCTTAGACAACGTATTTAATCATTTATTATTTTTAAATTAAATCGCAATTAAATTGCAAAAACACATAAAAAAAGTTGAATTTATTAATTTGAACTTTGATTAATGGGATATTGCAATATGAAAACATATTAAACATCTCCGATTTTCTCCAATAGAGGGCGATACCACATATGCATCTACTAGTAATCGGTCTTATTGCAAGGTAATTATGCAAATAACATTGAAATAGTGACTAAAATGATAAAATCCACATTTTTTAAAAAATATATATTCATGGTATTATTATGATTAATGTTTTTTATTTTACTTATTCTCATATTTGTATTTATTTAACAAAATTCTCATTTTTTTGTCAATAAAAATTACCAGATTCTTCAATCTAAAATTTTAATTCCTACCAAAAACCCTATTAAATCATATGTGGAAATTTCAATGCTTTTTAAAAAACTAATATTATTAGGATTAATTTAATAGCACTCTGAAATACTATAAGTAAGCTTTTAGTATTCTTCAGTAATAGTAGATTGTGAAACCAGATATTTGCAACAAAGAATTTGTTGTAAAAAGTACTGGCGATAAAAATTTTGCTCCCTAGTAAATTTTTCTTCTTTTAAGCATTATTCATAAATAGATTATTTAAAATTATTCATTTATCATAATTTAATAATACTGAATTGAATTGAAAGAAAACTTAATTTAAAAAAATGGTACTTACGTATTAGCACCATCGCAGCAGAAGTTATGACAATGCGCCAATAAATAGCAATATTGTTGTTTGCACGCGCACAAAAAATGTATCAAAAATGAGCCAAAACAAGCGTGAAAGCACTAAAAAATGGCGTCAAAAAGGAGAAGAGAGCAAGGCAACAAGGAATCCAAAAGATAACTGCTTGCGGGTGCGAACAACAACATTGATCTTTATTTGAGCATTAGCGCAACTTCAGCTGCGGTGGTGTTAATACGTAAGTACCAAAAAACATATGAAAGTCATTGCTTATTTCATCAGGCCAGAAATATAAACAAACCCTTAAAATTATTTATGTTTATAGAATTGAAGCTAGAATTCAACTACATAAACGAAATGTCAGTATAAGCAACCATTGTTGTCTTTTTTTAACTCTATTGTTATTTTAAAAATAATTTTTACTTCATTTATGTATTAAAATGTGCTTTTTTAATTTATTTTTAAGCATTAACAATCTATTTTTGTTTAAAACATGAATTTAAAAACTTGTAAAATAAGATTAAATAGACATGACCTGAAATTCGCAAAAAGCCTCTCATTCGCAAAACCCTTGGAACAAACTTTGCAGATTGGAGGTTTTGTACTGTAACTGCTTTTCCTGGAAACCTGATTGGAAGAAACAATCAATCAAACTTGTCGAAAGCACATGGCTCTACTTTTGTTTCAGATTTATAAAATCAAATTCAATTAAAATAAAGTATTAATTTGAATTTGAAAGGAGGTAGTACCGAATATCTTATTAATCCTACATAAAATTCAAAATCTGTTCTAATCTAAATTCTTTAAACAGTAAACATTTTCAAAACCTAAAATTTAATATAAAGAAAAAAAGAATAGAAGATTGTGCGTAAAATTTTAAATAGTGTATGCTTAATGTTCAAAAGCTCAAGCTTTCAGATTAAGTAACAATAATAATGTATCAATTCCAAATAAACTAGAGGATACTACTAAACTTTTATTAATTATTTCCTATCAGATTCCCCTGGCATTGCCCGAGCCAAACTTTAGATTTCAATTTCCGGAAGCTAAAAGTTAGTGGTGCCTTGGTCGCTACATACCCGTTGCTCCATGGATAATAATTACTTTTGCAAGGTGGGCCCATATAGCAAAATGCCTGTGAACCTTGGAGCTCAAGCAAGACCAGGGTTGACTTTTTACAGGTAAAAACATGCGGAAAAAGTGGTAAAAACCTAACGATATGACAATAAACTCTTAGTCCTAAAACTATATTTTAATACTATTGATAAAAATTCTATTTTCATGTACTTGGTGTATATATATAAAAGACAAATAAAGAATTAGTCAGTTCTCTAGAGTTGCTGATACACTTTAATCAAAGAGATATTATACATATTGTATAATTTTCCAAATCTATAGCCAGGTCAAAATTTATGCTTATACCACCAACAAAAATATGCTAGTTATTGCCATGTCTGCTACATTTCCATGATATTATAAGCTAGCTAGCATTACAAGCTATATCGTTAGCTTGCACAATAAAAGCATGGCAAGCTATATGCAAGCATTTCATGCTTATTTCCAGCAAAGTGGGCCAATACATGCCATGAATTGCTGGAAAGTCTGCTGGAACCAGCAAATATGTAATACTAGTTTATGCTATTTTACTTGTTGGGTTATAGCACCTGGTGCTTGTCTAGCAAATAAATACCAGCATGAATTTCGACCTGGGTACAACAGATGTTTACTGTTTCACAAAGCAAGTTTACTCGTTTTCAAAGAGTTTCTATAAACAAAAAGATGTAGAAGTTAAAATTTGGAGAAAAGCATTAGGGAAGACTTGATCCCTAGCTCTAAAACCAGATAAAAAATGCAATTAAGTCTCTGCAAATGGAAACACTAATAAAGTGATTCCCTATCAACAGTTCAGCCAACAGAATTTCAGGAAGTCACTTTTATTTCTGTTGTAGGAAAGAAATTTCTGTTTTCTAACAATCAAACTCCTTTTTGAGTAGGTAGTTTGTGTTTCATACTTTTTGCTAAACACAAATAAATTACTTAATTTAATTGATATAATATACTAACATTCTGTATTATGTTCTGTAGTTTTAACCAAGTGCAGTTTCTTTACATATAATTTGGCAATTCTTTTTCCCACAAATGCACATAAGGAACACATGATCCTCCTTGTATGGGGACACTTGATCACCAGGATCAAGTGTTCCCAAAGTTAAACTAAATACAATATTTTGTTACATTTCCATCCTCATTGCTACATTTAGACAATATTGGTATTGGTTAGAATATGGTTAGCTTGCTTATAAATTAATGACAAAAATAGAAAGCATATGGTGTATAGTAAGCACGTGGTAAATGAATGCACCTTATTTTGTAAAATTTTTACAGAACTTCATAAAGAATGTAAGATATAATAAAAAAAAGTAAAGTGTCAATCATTAATGGATAATCATAATAGCCGTACAAACATTGTCAGTTCAAATTATGTAAATATTTAAGAAAATAGAATAATTTTTTAACACTGCCACCGCCCATTTTTCACATACTGCAGCCTCTGTAACATACAGTATATGGACCACTTAAATATTATTTTAATGTGGCTACTCGAGACTGGATCGTCCGGCTCAAAGAACAACAACTGATCAAACTGCTGAATTGTTCGAAATTATTTATCCTAAAGTCACAGTGCCAACTAACACAATAAATGGATTTAAAATTGCTAGCATATATCTCTCAAACAAGAATATTTTTTTCTGAAGATGGCTTTTATCATCTTTTATAACATATCAACTTTTAACTCCAACAAGAAGTAATACAATAATATTTAATTAAACATAGTGAATTATGAATTAACAGATACTCGCTTAAATCAAACATTTGAGAGAATTCATTGTTTCATATCTTACATACAAGAGACTTTTCACCAGTGTGAATTAGGAGATGCTTGGTTAAACTAATCTTTTGACAAAATTTCTTGTTGCATATCTCACATGCAAAAGGTTTCTCACCAGTATGAATTAGCATATGTGTGCTTAAATTACTCTTTATAGAGAATTTCTTGTTGCAAACCTCGCATGCAAAAGGTTTCTCACCAGAATGAATTAACAGATGCTGGCTTAAATTAGTCTTATCAGAGAATTTCCTGTTGCATATCTCACATACAAACGGTTTCTCACCAGTATGAATTAATAGATGCCTGCTTAAATGGCCCTTTTGAGAGAATTTCTTGCTGCATATCTCACATACAAACGGTTTCTCACCAGTATGAATTAATAGGTGTGTACTTAATTGATGCTTATGAGAGAATTTCTTGTTGCATACCCCACATACAAAAGGTTTCTCAGAAGTATGAATTAATAAATGTTTGACTAAAGCACTTTTCTTTGAAAATTTCTTTCCGCATATCTCACATACAAAAGTTTTCTCTCCAGTATGAATTGACAGATGTCTGCTTAATTCAAACTTTCGAGTGAAATTCTTGTTGCATATTTTACAAATGATAGGTTTATTGTCTGTATGAATTAGCAGATGTTTGGTGAAACTATTCTTGTAGAAGAATTTTTTATTGCAAACCTCACATGCAAAAGGTTTTTCAACAGTATGAATTAACATATGTTTGCTTAAATAACACTTTTCAAAGAATTTTTTGTGACATATCTCACACATAAAACGTTTTTCACCAGCATGATTTAAGAGATGCTGGCTTAGAGGGTTCTTTAGAATTTCTTGTTGCATATCTGAAATGTGAAAGTTTTCTCACCCCTATGAATTATCAAATATCGGCATAACTGACACTTTTCAGTTGATTTCTTGTTGCATATCTCACATGCAAAAGGTTTGGCACCAACATGCATTAACAGTTGCTAGTTAAGATGCTATTTTCAAAAAATTTCTAGTTGCATATTTCACATACAAAATATTTCTCACCTCTAGGAATTAAGAGATGTTATTTTAAACTACTCTTTTGAGAGAATTTCTTCTAACATGTCTCACAAACAAAAGATTTATCACTACTATTAATCAACAGATGCATGGTTAAATCACTGTTTTGAGAAAACAATGCTGTTACATATTTCACAGCATACATTCATTAGCAAGAATTAATATATGCCTGCTTGAATGACACTTATGAGAGAATTTATTTTTGCATATTTCAAACACTAAAGATTTCTCGTCAGAATAAATGAACAGATGGGTACACCAATGGATTTCTTTGGAGAAAGTCTTCTTGCATAACTCACAAATTAATGATCTTCTTTTGCTGGATGTAGAAGTTGCTTTTCAAGAAATCTCTCGCTGCACATTTTACACATTAAAGTTTGTTTTTCATGATGTAATGCATATCCACACTAATATTACTTTATTCGTCTGCAAAATAAAACCCTCATAAATCAACCAATTAATTTTATGATGATTCATGAAGGAATAAATTAACAAGAAAATAAACTTATGATGAAAAATTAAAATCAAAGAATTAAATAAATTGCTACCACATTATTCGACTGCCAATCGTCTGATGTTAACAGAACAAAAGGCGTGTGAAGTGTTTTTCCGAACAGTATAAAGATTAAATTATAAATAAATAGCAACACTTCAAAAAATTAATAAATTATCACAAGTAGTAAAGAAAATTTATAGATAAAGTTTTAAAATTTTATAGCATCAGAAATAATGATAAATTTTACAAGGAATGGAGCGATTTTTTTTTGGCAATGGAATTTGAGTATCCACATGTATGTTCCATAATGGTGTAGTTATAATTACACCTTTAAAATTTCACTAATTCCATTTCCTTAAAATTTCACTAATATCAAAAAAGGTTATTGACAAGAAACATTAATATACATGTACATCGTTTTACAGTATTATGTATACATATAGATATATATGTGTATACATATATATGTATGCCTACATATATAAATTTTACAAGGAATATACTACATATACTTCCTATATATATTTCATAGCTTTATATCTTCAAGATTCTTTATTAGCAATAGCTTTACATTTCTAATTTTATTATTAATTTCTTTAGTTGATAAACTTTTTTTTAATCTCTCCAGCATCTTTTATCAATATTTTTGTTCTTTTCTTTTTACATCACCACCGACATTCGCACGTGCATTTTTCAAATGACAAATGAGAATTGAAAAAATTTTCCCTCTCTCACAGATGATTTGATTTTGTCACATATCAGCTTCTTAAAGCATCGTAAAATATACTTTATAGATAGGAGTTTTAACGACAAGATTTATAGAGTCACAGTTATGAAATTTAAGAAATATATGTGTAAAATGTTCACAAATAATTCACAACAAGATTCCTGGTATAACCCTCCTTGCCACAAACATTTGAAAGATGCGTCCAACGTATTAATTGCCCTGTTCTACTCGAAACTCATTGGTAAATGGTAAAACTTATTGAATTCAACTCTTAAATTTTTACAGTGAAATGTTTCATGAAGATCACAATAGAGTAGACTCCCTCAAATCCACACTCCTAAAATCTGCAACTCTCTAAAATCAGCACATAATTTACAGATGTAAACAATGAAACAATCAGTTAAGATGTAGGTGCTAAATTGGATTTTTTTATTTTTATATCAATTCTGTACATTTTTTAATTTGCAATTTTTCTAAAGGTTATTGAATTCATGAAAAGGAAAAAATTATTTGTGAAAAAATTCAAGATATTGCTGATATCATTGATAATCACAATCTTCTTATCAAATATATTTAGTTATAAATCAAGCTTTTTTAGTTTTTAAATCTGGCTAAACCTGGAATAAAGCTTTGTTATTTTATGAACCTGATGTAAATTAGTACCTTTATAAGGCAAGTTTCATTGCATAATTTAGAAAAAGCACATCTAATTTTTAAAATGAAAATTAAATTGTACATAATGATTATTAACTTGACCTATGATTTTATTATTTTAATCATTTTTAAAAAATTATCTGAATTTTTATTATTTTAGTTTCATATTTTAATATTTTAGTATATTATAAACATTCAATATACTTTTGATTTCATTACTAATTACATCAAAATTCCTTTTTAAAAAATGCAATGACCAGAAATCCGCAAAATTCTAAAATGCACACAACCTCTGGTCCTAAGCTGTGTGGAATTGAGGGAGTCTACTGTGTTATCTTTTTCCTTAAAGTACAGCAAGAACATTCAATACTTATGAAAAATACATTAACATTTATTTATTAAGAAAATATATAATAAATGATATAAAATTGCATTAATGAGAATTAGAATATAGATGTATTTATTTGGAATGTCTGTGTTACTCTTCATTTTGAATAACATTAAACTATTTTTACATAAATGTAAATTTGAAAATAATAGATTTCAGAAGAAACAGATTATTAATTTTTTTTTCTACTACAATTGTGTGATTTTAGAATTTTAATTTCATTCTTATTTAATTTAGATGCCTGGTAAAGCAAATTAGAATTTATCAACATAATTTCAGGGATGAAATTGTAAAACAGATTAATTCTTGAACTGAAAGTTATAGCTTATTCAGTGTATTGTATAATACATAGCCAGCAAAAGGTTTTATTCGCAAATCTTTCATCGGCAGAGACTTTCTTATCCAAAATTTTTGAACACCAAAAACTTTATAAAGGTTCTTTGTCAAATATTTCTAGAAAAAGAAAATTAATCCAAGTTAAGGAATGTCTTTTAATATTTTTGACTGTTTTAAAGGAGAATATACCTCTTGTTTTTAAAAGCAGCATATAATTAAATTATTTAAAATATAAAATAAAAGTTATTTTTGGGAACATAAATAACCTAGACCTGGGCTGTCTTAGGTTAACACACTCAACATGAATCATTAATTATCCGACAATGATACATTTATGACACATTAAGTTTTAAAAATCGAATGGAATTTACAACTTGCATGCTCTATTTAGAACTACAGGTTTTTAAATCTGGATGATAACAGAATTTGACATATTGTCAAAATTGACATATTTGACTAAATGCCTCAAAATATCCCTCTTTCAAATAACTTAAGGCACATGACAGAGTGTTTTATGGGTTGATCCTTAGATTTTACATTACTGGCCAAAGAAGCTATGAATAAAGCAAAAAATCTCATTCACATCTGTTAGTTTGTCAAAATCCTCATTTTCTAAGTGCATACAAAACATACAGGAATGATGGTATATTATGAGAATATATAAGAGGAAATTTTTGATAAAATTTAAAAAATTTTCCTTGATATCCCTTAATTGAAATGGCCGTCATTTTTTTATACAATGTAATATATATTCGAACTTTTAATAAAAAAAAATAGAAAATGTAAACACCAAAAATGCCATTATCTGAAATTAGACCCTAATTATTTAAAGGGTTTAAATATATATATATAGAGAGAGAGAGAGAGAGAAAATGTATATAGCAATGGATTTGGATATCTCATAAAGTATCAATTATTTGCACGAGAGAATAAAAGAACTTATGAATGGTCAGTAGTGTGTAAAAAATATTATTACAAGATAAAAAGATTGACATTATAAGTTTCATGGTTTGGTTATTAAAAAAAAACCCTTAGAAATGATAAGAATAAAATTAAAGAATATTGAAACTGATAATACATAAGAGAAAAGTGAAGAAAAAAGGTATTTCTTTATTATAGAAATCTTGCAATTAGAATTATGTCATGCTTACAGTTACAGTTTTGACAAAACCATTGGCGAGCTTATAAAGTGTCATGTATCTAAAAGGGCCATACCCAAGTACTCAGTATTTATTCAGTATTCGACCAATTTGCCGAGTACTAGATATTTAATATTATAAATGAATAAAACCAATGTATAAAGCACCAGAAGACTTCATATCTAATTGCAAACTAGTTTTAGAAGCCATAGCATGCCGTCATCATTATATTTTGCACTGGGGATGGCATGCTATGGCTACTGAAACTAATTTGCAAGAAGAAACAAAATGTTTCGATGCTTTAAAATGTTTTTCATTTATTTACAGCATTATTGAAAACAAAGGAATTTATAACTGATCCGTAAAAGTTATTTGAAAATAAATGTATAATATTTGAATTTATTGATAAAAATCATTTATTTAGTATATGTCTACAAAATATGGAAAAGTTTAAAAAAACACAAATGCAAATTCTCCCCCCGCCCCTCCCAGTTCACCTTATAATCCCCCTTTCATTGTACCACAGTCAAAATGACTGAAACTTTCCTTTTCCAAATAATGTAGCAATGTTTTAATTGGTGGTAACATTACTTCTAATATGATAAATTCATTTAAGTTCATCCATTTTATGATTACTCTGAATGGTAATAACAGTTTCAATATACTTCACCGTAACTGTCATTGAACTGCAGTAGAATTTATTTTACTTTCAGCACCATAAGAGCAAATACACACTGTATTAATTCATGCAATATTTTCAATATGTAGTAATTTGATTTCCATCTTATATTTGATTACTGTTAATTACTCTGGTAATTATTTTCTTTTCTTTTGTATCCAGGAAAGGAAACTGAACCATTTGAAAATTTAAGCATACAGCTATATATGGAGTGGTCAAAATGTCTCCCAATGTTTTTAGCTGTAGACTAACATGCCTGAAACATCCTGTTAGATCGTTGCCTGAGAATAATAAAGTTCTATCAGTGTTTTGGGAAAAAATGACTAATTGACATAGATACGTTCTATTTGTATCTATGAAGGCATTTTTGCATCAAAATGATGTTATATATAATTTACATATGACCCTACGATCATATGACATCATTTTGATGCAAAAATGCCTTCATAGATACAAATAGAACATTTCTATATCAGTAAGTCATTTTCTTTTTCAAAAACAAACACAGAACCTTATTATTCTCAGATAACGAGATGACAAACCTGATTTTATGATAAGTTGCATATTGAGACTAATGCAAGCTACACTTTTAACATCAGTTTTCTGAATTATTCAAAATTACAGCAAATAACATCCAAAAATTTCATAGCAATTCGAATATATTTACAGAAGTTTGAGCACAGACAGACGACCATCCAGACAGACAAACCGAATGCATAAACACTTTTAAACTTTGTTGAAAATTGTTCAAAATGAAAGCAATAAATCAGTTTGAACTGAAAGGCATGACAAAGCACATGATTTTGTTTGGACCTAATTTAGAGTACAATTTCAGTGTCATCCCCAGCCACTATACTTCCTCTGTATTTTTTTTTTTTTTTTTTTTACTCTCTGGTTTACCACTAAAGAAAACAAAAGCACCCACCACCCCCAGAAAATAATTACTTTTCCCTTTTGAATGCCTGCACATAAAGTTTAATTTTCCTGCTATAATTGCCATCTCGATTTCTAGTGACATTAAAAAGTGAATTATCTAAATTTTTTTTGTGTTTCCTCGTCCTGTATTCACAAGCCGATGAGAGATCTCAAGATATGGTAGAGGCAGGGGATGGAAAAATGGAAAAAATCAGCTTTATTTTCTCTAAGTTTTTACATTAGAATGTGAGAAATTGCATTGTATGGATATAATGAGAGCCAATCTATTGACGTTTAATAAAGATTTAAATTGGTCAAGGTGATATGTTATAAAAATCGATATTTGATATATCATTCAGCTTATCAAAATACTTTTGACCAACGATAATCCAGTTTCAAACTGCAGTGACACAGGGTGTTTGTTTGAATGCATTTTATTTCTGATGAAATAAGTGAATTTAGATGTTTGTGTGCACCATATTATTAATTTGTTCAAAGATTTTAAGAACAAACTATGCATATAACCTCTGAAAAGCATTGCCTACTCAAGACACTGTTTTTTGGTGCATTTAAAAACTTCCTCACTAAATCAAAAGGAACAGGAACATTTTAAATTGTTCCTGAGATGTCACCATTCGAAAAAACCAAACTGTAATATTTTTCCCTTTTTAAAGATGTTTGTGTGCACCACATTATTAATTTGTTGTAAGATATTTATTCATTTATTTTGTAATTTCTCTTTGATTTAAAAATTTTTGTTTTACGGTGGAAAAAATTTTTTGGTACTACTTGCTTATACCGTCGACCAAAAAACTATCGCCAAACAATAAGATTAAACGTCAATAATGGATGATCGTGAATGTCCCATTGAGTGACATTAAATCAGTTGCTTCTGGTAGTAACCAGTTAAGGCACATTTTAAAAAATTGAGATAATTGGGGAAAATGTAGCTTTAAAAGAATACTTTCATCTGACATGGTACTAACAAATGAAAATTGAATACTTCCCGTCATAAGGCGACTATAAATTTTCACTTAAAAATTGAAAAAACAGCAATAATCGGGTAAGTGCATAAAGTAACGGTAATTACAAGATAAGATTTCTATTTATTTTTTAAATCGTCTATACTTATAAAAATAACATAAAAATGGCTTATATAACTTATAAATATCTCTAAATAATTAAATTAATGTCAATAAACTATAAAAATTAAATATAATCTATGGCAGGAGACTGCAAACAGTTAGTGGATTAATTTGCAAAATAATCAAATAAAGTAAATGATCTGGTTAATGCTTTGTATTCTTTTAATATAATATAAATGAACAATTATAATAATAAAAGTTGATAAAAATGAAATTTTTTTATCATAATTAAACAAGAAATTATTAATTTAAATTAATTATTAATTTAAAAAATCTATTTTTTTAGACAGCTTC
This sequence comes from Maratus speculifer, assembly GCA_964019185.1. NCBI lineage: Eukaryota > Metazoa > Arthropoda > Arachnida > Araneae > Salticidae > Maratus > Maratus speculifer. Next base: position 361,131,566 of record OZ025296.1, read on the forward strand.
ACAGATATGTTAATTTTAATTTAATAAAAAATTAGCAACGTATTTAATTGTTGCAAAATGAATGTTTAAAATGCAAATAATGCCTTAATTTTATTTACATTTATTAAAAGTAAATGTAACTTTATCTGGTTATTGCCGTTTTACATTTATCGAAAATAAATGTAAAACGGTAATAACCAGATAAAGGTACATATTTAATGGGTTCTCAATTAATATAAACCATTTTTATACAACTATTTTGTCAAAAAAAAACAGGTTCTTATACCTAATTGAATGTAGTGAAAATTTTTAAGCTCTAATCTGTTTTATTAAAGTAATGATAAAAAGACCTTTTTGAAAACTTTAAAATTAATTACTCAAATTTTAAAAACGTGCCTTACCTAGTTATTACTGAAAGCCACAGAAATATGATATACGTATTTAATACATTATTAAGTGATTTTTATTTCGACTTTTTATGAATATCTACTAATTATTTGTTTTTTTATTATTAAAAAAAAACATTATGTTAATATATATAATTTGGCTATTAGTTGAGCGATTTGTATAATTTGGTGAAATTCATCAACAGGTAAAGGACAAAATTAGCACTAGCCACCGGGCCATTAAATGAGAAAAAGTGGCTCGTGAAAAATTGTCTATCAGTGGCCACCTCCCGGCCACTTTTTCAAATGGAGAGAATAAAATTTTCTTGTATTTCATCAAAGATTCTTTTTTTTTTTTTTTTTTTTTTTTTTTTTTTGTTCCAATATATTTATGTTAACATATTTATTTGGGCTATTCAGTTTTGGATTAATACTTATAACATTTTGACTGTTTAGTATTTTTAAATAAAAAAATGGCTACTAATTTAAAGAAAGTGTCTACTTAAAAAACTAGTCTTACCGGCCAGTGGCCGCTAAAGAAATTTCCCAATTTTGCCCTATATCAACAGGATAACCAAATAGTACCAAATTTTCTTTATGTGCTTTAATTAACAAAAAAAAAAACAATGAAATTAAAAATTTTATAAAATTAAAAAAGGTTTTAAAACCACCCTCTTCTTAAAATTAATCAAACAAAGAATCTATAAAAAATAAATATGAATTATTAAAAAAATAGAAAAGCTAAGCAATGATAAGTAAATAAACTATATTATGAATATTATTATAACATTACAGTTTCTTGTTAGCTGTTCTAATCTGTATTGCTATAAGAAAAAGGTTAATTTAATCAGCATAATTGGTGTCATTCACAGCACAAATGTATCTGACTTGGCACGGATACTGCATAGTTAATATTAGTTACCATCTTTTAAATAAATTGTATCATTTTTATATTCTTTACTTCAATGCTTTTCTTACAAACAAACAATTGACGGTAAAATTTTTCTACTAAATCCTCCAAAAATTTTCTTTGATTTTAAAATACCTTTAAGAATATAAAAAAAAAATTATGTTCACAACCATTAAATTACAAAATTTAACATATAAAAAAAAGTTTTCTTAAATAACAACTCAAACATACTTCTTATACTATATTTTACTTACGGTATATATTAGTTACTTATAGGGAGATGAAAAACAAACAAACAAAATATTTTATTTATGTAAACGAAAATATTTGTTTTAAATATGTTAAGTTTTACTTTTGATACCTATAGAGTCTAAAATATTAAAGTATTCGCCTGGCTAAATATTCAGTTTATCTGTGTGCAGTCGATTTTAAATTAATTACCATAAATCTCAGCAAAAATGAAAGTTGCGACACATGAAATTGGAAGTCATCATATGATTGAATCACAAGTTCCAGAATTTTCAGTAGAAGAATAACTAAAGAAAAATACCTTATCATTAATTTATTCAAATAAAGAGAAAAGGTCAGTAAATATATTTGAAAGAAAAATACCTATTGTTGCTATCAGTGTAAACTGATATCCTCTTTTTTATCAGAAACGCCAACACAGTGAATGAATCAAGAAGGAATAATGAATCTCTTGCAGAAATAATTTTAAAAGAATATTTATTTATAAAAAAGAAATAAAAAGAATTAATTCAAATTCACGAATATATTTCTTAAATATCCTCAGGAGTTAGAAATTTGATTTTGTAATACCTAAGGAAAATCTAGTTTTGATTCTTTAGTAAAGCTTGTTTCTTTTAATAACTGTCTAGTAAACAGTATTACAACCATTAATAAAACAAAATATACTACCCTGATATAGCCATTGCAGCAGTTTAATTAATAAATAATAATAGTAACGACAATAATAATAATAGTAAATAATAATAGTAAGTTGTGATATTTAAAACTGTTAGTCATCATCACTGAGCTCCAGCTCAGTGGTCATCATACGATCTAATCACAAGTTCTAGAATTTTCAGTAGAAGAATAACCAAAGAAAAACATTTTATCATTAATTTATTTGAATAATGAAAAAAAAGGTCAGTAAATATATTTAAAATAAAAATACCTATTGTTACAATCAGAAATCAGAGTATAAACTCATTTCGTCTTTTTTTATCACAAACGCCAACACAAAGAATGAATCACGCTAAAAAGAATCATTCATGAATAATGAATATCTTGCAGAAATAATTTTAACAAACTATTTATTTATAAAAAAGAAATAAAAAGCATTTATTCAAATTCACGAATCTATTTCTTAAATATCCTCTGAAGTTAGAAATTTGATTTTGGAATAACTAAGAAAAATCTAGCTTTGATTCTTTGGTAAAGCTTATTTCTTTTAATAGCTTATCTGGCAAATAGTATTATAACCAGGTGATTAAAAAATATATATAGGATATAACCATTGCAGCAGTGTGATTAATAAATAATATTAATAATTAGTATTCACAAAATGCATGAATCATTTTGAATAAATCATCTTGTAAATCACGACTCTTTCTTTTATAGGTGTCTTGTCTCTTTCGTTCTAAGTAATATCAGCTATCTTTTAAAACTTAAAAATTTATAGTATCCATAGGCTTCTCATATAAGCCAACTTTTAATTTTCTTCTCAGATTGTACACAACCATTTTACTAAAATAAGTTAATGTTAAGGTAGGGTAGTTTATTTCGTTAATCTTCAATTAAAAATTCTGCAATTTGCTATTTGATAATGTGTCTCAACTTTCATTTTTGACGGCTTATCACTGAATCATTTTAAAGCCTTATTAAAATGTTTTTTTTAATAGGAGATAATTTCCTTTATTATTATTATTTATTTTTAAGTACTTTAATTTAGAAAGAACAAAAGAGTTTGAAAATATTTTAGCCTTTAATTTAAAAACACTGTATTGATAACTCATAATCTGAATTTAATTGTATTCTATTGAAATGAAAGTAAATGTTTTTTAAATGATTGATCGCGTGATGAAGTGCTTCTATAAAGTTTATCAAAACTTACACAAAAGACACGTACACTTAAGAAACTACGGCTGAATCCTTGAAAAAGCAAGAGACACTTGGTATTGTTGAACTTTTCTAAGAAATATAAAAAAAAATTGTTGTTATTTTTTGTTTCTTAAATTGTTGCCATGCCTATTGTAAATATAAATGGAATTAGGATTAGTTTGATCAAATGCTTGATTCCTTTTAATAATCAGATTTATTTAAATGCATTTTTGGCATGAGTTTTGTGTTCAGTACTTCTGTATTTTGTGAAGTGATAGCCTGAAATATAGAAGTTAAGGTGCGATCGCAGTTTGCTGTCCTTCTTGGCACAATTTTCAAAAATCGCCAAATTGGTGCGTTATAGTGTCTTGTCTCCCAGAGCAACTTGCTCAAAGAGACACTAGGCAAAAACGCACTTTCCAAGATGGCAGCAATCAAAATAAACAAAAAGCACGTAAAATACAAATGCAAAGATAAAAAAAGAAGAATTTTTACTTACCCAGAGCCGCTGTTTTGCTCTTGTGAGGGGCTTTTAGATCGCTTTTAGAACCCCCTGCTTTTTAGATCGGTTCATTGGTTCTCCGTGGCTGCAGGATCCTTTTGCCACAGAGTATAGACCTTTCTAATGTCTAAGATAAATTTTCAGAAAGTTGCATCACTCAACTGTGATTGTGCGTCCTCCTCCACATATATTCGGCTAGATATGAATCAAAATACTTCGCTATGTACAGAGTATTCTGCAATTTTCGGTTGATTGCCACCCAGGTCTCCTAATTGGAATTTGTATGGTTTCAGGGTGCATTTAATGCAGACTGGTTGACCCGTACTTGCTCAAATTCTTCATCCTCTAAACAATCGTAGGCCTTCCAACAATCTAAAAGTATCGTGGTCCCTGGCAACACTCATTCCTCAATCACAGGAAGCAAATTCTCATTACCACGCTTCAGAACAACCCAAAAAACATCTATTCGTCCTTCTTTCAATACCTCCAAACACCCATTCTCCTTTCACATGCCTCCCTCTTCCATATTTCATCTTTCCAAACTTACTTTCATCAATCTCTACAGTCACTCCTACATTACCCAAAGGCTCACTCTCTTCCATAATCACCATCTCACACACTTCCCTACAAAAAGAATACCAATCAGTTGCGGTATTACTCGCCACATTCAAATCAGCTATACAATATTTCTCCATACATTCACCAAACCACATACGCGTTACTTTCATTATCTTGCTTAAACCATCTATTGCAAAATGCAAGCCTGCATGAACATTTATTTTAGAACATTAACTTTTCTCTTTTAATTTTGGCAACAGCCACTTTTTTAATGTTTTCAGATTTAGAATGTTTTTTATGATGTTAAGAAGAAGCGGTTTTTTCCCCTTCTAGAAAGAACAAAATATGATTCTTAGAATTTAAACGAAAAGCAACTTTTGTAAATAATTGTAAATATAAGTGTTTTTGTAAGTTTTTAGTATCACATAAATAATTAGAGAAAGAATGAAGCTATAGATTATTTAACAAAGTTTCGATTTTGTTGCTTGACTCAGCTTTCGTATTAGTGTTCTGGATTTATCCTGAAGGCGAATAACCCTGGAATGGTAAGTATTTCACTTACCTTTTTTAGTTTGTATGATATTTTATTATTGTATATGAAATTTATGGCGCCCGAGAACACGGACTTGATTGCCTAATACTTGAATCAGAACTGAATAATATGAAATAGAATTATTTTAGTGCTTTGTTTATAATAGATAATTGCAATTGTTTTATTTTGATAAATTGATAGTTAGAATATTGATTTAAATAATGGATGCAATTAACAAAACAAAACGCACTACCGTGAGAAGTCAAACAACGAAATTAATTAATAGAATAGAAGTGGCAATTTCTGAAAATAGTGCTGATGAAGAATTGTTAGAGCAATTTCTTGCTGAATTAGATTTAAAACAAAAAGAGCTTCATTATCTTGATACTGAAATTCAAAATTAGAGGATTTAGAAGCTGAAGTTTTAAAATGTGATGAGTATAATTCGAATTTAGTAATTTGGAAAACAAAAGTAAAACGGGCCAAATTAAAATTAGAAACTAAATCTAATATGAATGTTTCTACTACGACAATTAATAGCTCTCAAGAAAGAGTTGTAATTCAGGGATTGGAATCCATTCGTATAAATTTCCCGAAGTTGGTAAATGAAAAATTTGACGGCGATCCATCGGATTGGCAACGATTTTGGGATCAATTTGAAACAATAATACACCTGGAATTAGTTTCTTCACTTTCAACAGAAAATCTAGTCTTGGCTCTCAGAAGATTTATAGCAAGAAGAGGGAGACTCTCTACTATTATTTCTGACAATGGAAGAAACTTAGTAAAAACATCTACAGATTTGAAAACAGTAAATTTTGAAAGTTTACAAAAATTCGCTCTCGAACGAAAGATTAGTTGGAAATTCAACCCTCCTTCAGCTCCCTGGTGGGGTGGGTTTTTTGAGTGCATGATAGGAATGGTAAAAGGAATTTCACGAAGAGTTCTTGGAAAGGCCTGCCTAAACTACGAAGAACTGAATACCGTATTATGTGATGCCGAAAGTGTAATAAATTCTAGGCCTCTCACATACATTTCAGAAGATGATGATCTTGATCCTCTTACCCCTGCTATGTTCTTGCAAGAAATAAAAGATTCGAGAATTCCAGAATTTGACATAATAGATTCAAGGAAAATGAGAACAAGATTTGCTTACCAACAGAAAGTTCGTGAAGATCTGAGAAAACGCTTTAGAATAGAATACTTGGGGCAACTTCGAGAAAATACGATAAGAAAAAAGGAAACTGAATTAAAGAAAGACGATGTTGTTTTAATTGGAGAGGACAATTCCAAAAGAATCAATTGGCCTTTGGGCAAAATTGAAGAATTGTATCCTCGCAGAGACGGAAAGTTCCGTGTAGCGAAAGTTAAAACAAAAACTGGTTCTTTCTTAAGACCTATTAAAAAATTATACTGTCTCGAAATTGATGATAAACTAATGCATCCTTTTTTAGTTCGTAGAATTCCTGTCCCTTCATGTCAGAAGATCATGCTTTGCTATTGTTCTATGGCGTGCAACCTTGAGTTTAAAAAAAACAGTCATTACAAAGACTACAGTGTTGAATGAATTTCTTATTTTTCAATGTACATTGTTGAAATCAGCTGGCACCATCTGTTGTTGTATCTGAGAAACATTAGCTCTTTCACAATTATTCAGATTAGCAATTCAAGAAAAAAAAATCTTGGATTATAAACATTAGACTATGCAAAAAAAAAAAAAAAAAAAAAAAAAAAAGGGACTTTTTTAGCACATAAATCACAGATATAAAGCCAAAAATTTTGGTAATTTCCAGCAAAATTGGAAACTTTTTTTCATTTTCACTCACAGATTGTTTATAATATTTTAAAATCTTAATTTAATCATACTATTATGATATAAGGTGGGTGACCATTAATTACCCTGGAAAATCGTTGATTGGGAATCACCCCTTCTCATCCTGTTTTTCGTTGGGAAATGTCTTGATGAATCTATCTTTTGTATGATGTCATTGCATGAATCTTTAATGTATGCATCCCAAGAGGCTTTTTCAATCACACAAAAGCATCACCTTGCCAATATTATTCCAATGGGAATTTTTTTTTAATATGTCATTCTCATTTCCCTACTCTTATTATAATTTTTTAAATAATTATTTTGCATTGGATAGCTGAGATCAATGTCACAGACATTGAAACTACCTCTGTACAGGTACAAAGCTAGTTTTTACTTTTTTTTAGATTATAAAGCATACAATGGGGAGTTAAGAAAAGAAAAAATTAAAGGTTAACAATTATTTATTTTTTATGAACCAAAAACTGCAAGGCAGTCTATTACTGGCACATCTGCCCATAATTTTATTTAAAAAAAAATTATGAATCCTTTTAGTTTGTTCATTTGATTTTTGTTGTAAGAACAATTCTTTGTAAAATAATTTCTTATTTAATAAAAATAATATTAAAAGCCTCAGAATATTGATGAAAAAAAAAGCGTTCTTTGCATAACATCATTTTTTAAAAATTGTAGTTTAAATAATGTAAAGGATTCATAATCTGTGTTACTTTTTTAATGTAAACAGTTGAGAAAATTTTCAAATTTTTGATCCAAAAGTGATTTTTTAGAACAAATTAAAAAAATCATAATAAAACTTTTTGTAAATATAACTCTTTTATTTTATTAACAGTAAAAAACAAACTGTATTACGGAACATATATAATTATTTTTATTTAAATGCACATATACTATACCAATTTTTTAATAAAGTAACTTTAAAAAGGCATTTTTTGAGATAGCTTATTAAATTAATTTGACATTTCATATTTATCTTTCCATATTACACTGATTATAGAATTAAAATGCTGTCTAGGAATAATGAAATTATGCATAATCCATAATTACTATATAATCCACATGATTCCATAATCCACACAACATTTGGCCACAACTTTATTAATTTATAAAAGTTAAAAAAAATAGATATATATATTTCTTTAGTTCACAGTATTTTGCATCAATTATGGAAAATTATGTATCATGTATGTGAGGAATACAATGACCTAAAATTAAACATTTAAATCAAACTCTTGATCAAAATTTAAAAGAATTATTCCTCGTGTTTAACCCAAAAATCGTAACTTCAACTATATTTAAATAAATAGATAAGCGATTGCTAGAAAAAACTTTTTCATAATATTTTAAATGGTCAAATATCAGTAAAAATAAAAGTTGTGATACATGAAATTTTGTTGCTATAACATGATCAAGTAATAAGTTGGAGAATTTTTAGTGAAGAGTTAAAGAAGAAACACATCCTACCATTCACTTACTTTAGCAAAGAGGATGGATCACCACGTTTATATTTTAAAAATTAAACATTATTAAAATCAGAGGATGCGCGTTGAAAATTATATATTTTTTTCTTTAGGCAAAGAGACGCGCAGTGAATGAATCACGTTGGCTGAATTAGAATGATAGATGAATCAAATACAAAAGTACTTGAGGTTGATTCATAAGAATCAATACCACTTTTAATGAATCATTATTTCATTCACGATTCATTCTCTTATTGGCGTCGTTGTGTCTTCCGTTGTTTGTAATATTAGGGAACTTTTAAAACATAAATTTATTGTATTCAACTTCTTGTTAATGCTAAGGTAGGGTAGTTTCTTACGTTTTTCTCCAACTCAATACTTTACAATTTGCTATTTGATAATGATTGCACGATATTTAATGTGACACAACTTTCATTTTTGCTGATCATTCATTGAGTAATTATTAAAATCTTTCATTTATAACAGATAATTTCGCTTATTACTATTTATTTTTAAATAATTTAGTTTAATATGATTCAAATTTTAATTTCGATGCAACAAATTGGTTTGATTTTTTTTTTTTTTTTAGTTTACTTTTAAAACATTTTGTTGCTCATAAACTGAATGTGATCGTATTCTGTTCAACTGAAATTTGATTTTTAAATGTAAGGGATTGTATAATGAAGCACCTTTATGCTGTTTATCAAAATTTATATATAAGAACATATGCACTTAAGGAGACTCATCACTCACTTGAAAACACCCTCTTCGTAATATTAATGCAGTGGGCAGGTTATTTTCGAATTTCTCACTTAAATTTGAATATTTTTATATGCCATTTCTTTCTGCATATGATAGCTGAGTTTCATCTTCAATATGATATGCATTTTTTTTTTACTTTTTTAGATATTTCTTAAAATTTATTTTCAATTTCAAAACCGTTCTCGAAATTGAAAGTACCTTTTTAAATCCGCAAATAAAATCTATAAAGTAAAAAATAGCCGTATTAACGATCTAACTCAGCTATCTTGTGCAAAAGAAGTTTAAAAATATTGAAATTTAAGCAAGAAGTTCTAAGATAACCTGCCCATTGGTTTAACATTAAGGAGTGGGTGTATTCATGTATGTGTCGAGTCCATTTAAGAAACTATTTATGAATCCTAGAACAAGTGATACACTGATTTGCAGATTTATCTGTTGGGATTAAGGGTATTCTTAAATCAAAAAAAGCAACTTTATGACACAAGTTTTCATCTATTTTTGTTTGGCAATGAATGAAACTAGCAAGTGTTGTTGGTCAGAAACTATCTAACTGGACTCATTTTTCAATTTTTTTTGCAAACGCATTAGATATCTCAAAACAAGCCAACAAAATTGGTGTTTTTATTGTGATTTATCATGCTTCAAATGTATTGTGCTTCATATTTATTTTATTATATATTGTCTAACAGCATTTATGCAAATATTATGTTCTTACATCTGGCAACAGTTTTTTTTGTTATTATTTTTATTCCATTCTGAAATTACATTCCTGGAACTTGCTTGTTTTTATGTATGTTTTTTATAATTTGAAGTAATTATTTGTATTTATAATACTGATATATACTCCATCGCCTTCCTTATGACCTATCACATTCTATTGTTAAGGGTTTTGAATTGCTTTTCCCTATCAAAACAGATTGCAACACAATGAGAAAAAAAAAGAGATGTGATCAAAATCCTTTATAATTCAATTAGTATTTTTATGATTATACAATGGGAAACTAAGCTCCATTCAAAATCGTTTCCATAGTCAGGCATTTGTGAATGTGTCAAAAAATTTTGTGTTTGTTGAGCTCAGCAGCCGAGAACTTTTCTATGCACTATGCATTAGAAATCTGAAAGGGAAATTGTACATTTTTCCATTTAACTTGCATTTTATAAAATACAAAAAAAAAAAAAAAAAAAAAAAAAAAGAGAGAGAAAGAGAGTTATGTTACCATTTAGTTTTTTTTATCTTGGAAAATATATTAAATTAAAATTAAACATTGCAGTTTTATTCTTGACTGGAGAAAGCCTTGTCACGTTATAAAAACAGCTTTGATGTCACTATGCATGTAAATAAACCTTTTGCTGTACTTTTTTATGAGTATGGTTATAAGTTAAGCTGGATGATTTTTTTATTTTCTTAAAATTGATAGCAGGACAAACTAAAAGCATTGTAAATTGTTGTAATATATAATAATGTGAATTCAAGTGATATTCCCCCTCCCTCCACCCTCATTATTCTAAGATTTTCATTTCATGATCTTTATGTAGGAAAAAAATATCGGTATAAGTTTATGCTACAAATCTTTTATAGAAAAATACCATAAATTCCCGTTAATCCGCCCTTCCCGATCAAACGCCCCCTCCCTACTTTATAAAGAATTTGAAATTTTCAAAAAATCCTGAGAAAGCGCCCTCCCTCCCCAATTCTCAAATGTGATTGAGAATGAGATGAATCATTATGAAATGAATAAATCATTACATCTCTGATGAAATGTGCATTTTTTCGAGATTTTTCAATTGATTTCATGCTTGTTTTGGCCTTTTTTTACAAATTTCTCCCTTTTTCAGTGTTTTTTCGACAGAATTTATGTTTTTTTTTTTCTTAAAACCCAAATTTTTTCAAGTATTAAAATTTATGATTCATTCAACGATTCATTCATTTCATCATGATTCATTCTTGCAAATTTTGTTGAAAGATCGCGGAAAAATCCCATGTATGTGCCCCCCCCTCTAACTATTGCACGATTTTTCTTCACATTTGGGGGGGGGCAGATTAACGGTATTTTACGGTATACTTTTCTTTTTCATATTATTATTCTACAATAGACCAATTAAAAAAATGTAATTTAACACATTATGATGTAAATTATAATTTCAAATTAATCAGTTGATAAATTATAATTTCAAAGAAAAAAATTTTAAAGACTTATAAATAAACTCTACATTCAAAAAAATTAATAAATGAACATCATTTTTATAATGATCAAAATGTGATTTACGTAATAAATGAGTCTTATATTTTGTACACCATGGATTAAAAATTAATGTTCCTGTAACAATCAAATTTTAAATGAAATTTCAGTTTTACAAATTTCGGTACTTCAAATTTTTAAACATCTGTATATCCCACATTTTCAGTTTTTACTTTGTCGTATAGAAAAAAAAATGTACTTTTAAATGCAATTTTTTTGAAAGCTGTATCTCAATTTATTTTTATGTTATTATTAAGTTTTTTGCAGGCTTTCTATACTTTATTTGTCATTGTGGTAACAGAAATATTTCATTTCTGGATACTAAATATGGACTCATGAAAAATAAATAAAATTAAAAAAAGTTGCAGAATTCAACCAATAAAAAGATTCAGATTTTTCAGTTCATTACCAAGGACAACAACTATTTTCCAAATAAATCAAACTTTGTTAACATGAACATGCTTAACGTGAATTACTTTTAACATGAATTGTTTTTGCAATCCCCTGTAAAGATGAATACAAAGATATGATACTGATAACATGAATTACTGTTAACATGAACAACATTTTGATTCCCCCTGAGGTTCATGTTAATGAGCTCAGCTGTAGCTAAAAAGTATACAGAAATTACAATAATTCACTGACCACATTTAAAATTTATTAGTTTTTATTTGATATTTAAAAAAATTTCTTGATTTTTATAAATTAAGAAAATAAAAAATACTAGTTTTCAAAACAATTTCTTAATTGTATCGCATTCAGCTTGATTTTATTGTATTTGAACTAATTCTGTTTTTCCTAATGGGTTCATTAGGTATGTAAGTGTGGCATGCACTGGCTTCAGCATGGATATCTGTGTAAACTCTGAGATTAAAAACCTAAATTTTTAGTTCTATCTTTTTTATATACAGTTAAAGTTCTATAATCTGCGCACGATGTGGATTATAGAATATTATGGGTTATACTTCATTTTATTATTCCTAGACAACATTTTAATTCCTTTAATCAGTATAATATGAAAAAGTAATTGTAAAATCTGATAATTAATTTAATATGCTATCTGAAAAAATGTCTTTTTAAAGTTATTTTATTAAAAAATTTATATATAAGTCCATTTAAATAAAAATAATTACATATATTTTATAATGCTGTAATCTGTTTTTTACTGTTAATAAAATAAAAGAGTTATAGTAACAAAAAATGAATGTTTTAGTATAATATGTTTCAATTTTTTATCATGATTTATTTTAAAAATCATTTTTGGATCACAAATTTGTAAATTTTCTTAACTGTTTATTTCATTGTTTACATTCATAAAGTAATGCGAATTATACATTAATCGCAGATTATGGGTGTGCGGATTATCAATCTTTGACTGTATACATTTAACTTGTAATTGTGTAAAGAGAAAACTATTTTTGTTTAATGTGCAGAAGTCCAAAAAATGTTTTATGTTTCCTTTTACAAGAAAATTTTTTATACATGAGAAAGTGATCTTTTCCATCTTCTACCGAAAATTTTTTCTTCTGCTACTTCAAAATGTCCAGTAACTTTACTTAGATTGATTGGGATTGTCATCAACTGACAAAATAAAATTAATGGCAGTCAAAAAATTCTAATTATCATTTACAAATTTCAGATTCATCATCGCTGTACTTTGGTGACTGTATTGTATATGATATATTAATACAGTCAATTCCCTCAAATCCACACAGCTTGGGACCAGAGGTTGTGTGGATTTTAGAATTTTGCAGATTTCTGGTCATTGTTTTGTTTTAATTTTTTAAACAGCCATTTGAATGGAATAATCAATACAGTTGAGAATATAATGAAAGCTTACAAAATAATAATACAGTAGACTCCCTCAAATCCGCACAGCTTGGAACCAGAGGTTGTGTGGATTTTAGAATTTTGCAGATTTCTGGTCATTGCTTTGTTTACATTTTTTAAAGAATAATTTGAATGTAATTAATAATGAAATCAAAAGTATAATGAATGCTTACAATATACTAAAATATTAAAAAAAAGTAAAATAATAAAAATTTAGATAATTTTTTAAATGATTAAAATACTAACCAAAGGTCAAGTAAATAATCAATAATGTACAATTAAATATTCATTATAAAGATGAAATGTGTTTTTCCAAAATTATTCAATGAAACTTGCCTCATAAAGATACATTACTAATTCATATCAGGATCATAAAATAATGAAGCTTTATTTCAGGTTTAGCCAGAATTAATAACTAAAGAAGCTTGATTAATACATAAATATATTTGGTAAGATTGTGATTATTAATGATATCAGTAATATCTTGATTTTTTCAGAAATAAATTATTCTTTCTTCATGAAAAAACATGAATTCTATAATCTTAACAAAAATTACAAATTAAAAAATATATGGAATTGATATAAAACTAAAAAAGTCAAATTTTGCACCTACATCTGAATTGAATGTTTCATTGTTTACATCCGTAAATTATGTGCGGATTTTAGAGAGTTGCAGATTTTAGGAGTGTGGATTTGAGGGAGTCTACTGTATATTAAATTAAGTAATAAACTAAAATAATAAAAATTTAGATAATTTTTTAAATGCTTAAAGTATTAAAAGCAAAGATCAAGTTAATAATCGATAATGTATAATTAAACATTCATTATAAAGATGAACTGCATTTTTCCGATAATATTCAATGAGACTGGCCTCATAAAGGCACATTACTAATTCACATCTAAATCATAAAATACGAAAGTTTTATTTCAGATATAGCCAGATTTAAAAACCGAAAAAGCTTGCTTAATACATAGTCGGTAAGGAGAGTATGATTTCCAATAATAAGTACAGTAGACTTGTTCAAATCCATTACCCTAAAATTACACAAAACTAAAATCGTCATATAATTTACACATGTAAACAATGAAACTTTCAATTTAGAATTAGGGACTGAATTTGACTGTTTTACTAATTTCAGTTGCATTAATAATTACAGTAGAGGACCTATTATCCGGAATCGTCGGGACCGAGGGCTTTCCGGATTTTGGAATTTTCCGGATTTCGGGTCCGTCCGAAACTCGACACCCCCCCCCCACCTCCAAAAAAAAAAATAATAAAAACACGGAAAATTTTAAAATAACAACAAAATTATAGCACTGATATCTAGAATATGAATGAAAAGTGTGTTGTATGAGAAGTCTCTGGAAAAAACACTAAGCTACAACTTTGACTCTTGTACTATAGTACAAAGTCAAATATACGGACATCCAAAATTCAGAGCTCTTCAAAATCTGGGTGTTTTGCTAACTGGCTTTACATATATATGTATGTATGTATATAAACGTAAAATACCGTTAATCCGCTCCCCCAAAGGTGAAGTAAATCGTAAAATAATTAGAGGGGGCCGCTTACACGGGATTTTTCCGCGATCGTTTCACAAAATTTGCATTTTTTTCGCGGTATTTGATGAGATTTGCAGGGTTTAATTGCGATATTTAACGAAATTTGCAGGCTTTTATCGCGATATTTGACGAATTTGCAGAGTATTTCCGCGATACCTGAAAAAATTTGCATTTTTTAAGGGGATTTATCATGATGAAATGAATGAATCATGAATCTTTGAATGAATTTTGATACTTGAAGCAATACTTGTAAAAAATTGCGTTTTTTTTAAAAAAAAAAACGTATATTCTGTCGAAAAAAACGCAGAAAAAATGTGAATTTCGTAAAAAAAACCCAAAAAAGCATGAAATCTAAAAAATCTCGATAAAACGCACATTTGATCAAAGATACGTGATTCATTCATTTCATTATGATTCATCTCGTTCTCAACCTTCTTCACTTCCGGATTTCGGAATTCCGGATAATAGGTCCTCTACTGTACTTTCAAATTGCTGTTTAAAAAATGTAAACAAAGCAATGACCAGAATTCTGCAAAATTCAAAATTTCGCACAACCTCTGGTCCCAAGCTGTGCAGATTTGAGAGAGTCTACTGTATAATATAAATATGAAATATAATACCTTGGCTAATATATTATTTCATAAAGTTTATTTATTACAGAAAATATATATTTATACATTGAAATTTGATTAACAGCAGGCTCTCTTAAATCCGCAATCCTTCGGACCAGAGTTTGTATGGATTTTAGAATTTCATAGATTTTGTGTTATTGCTTTATTTGCATTTTTAAAGAGTAATTTGAATGAAATTAATAGTGCAATCGAATTTACAATGATAAGATATTAAAACAATTAAGTAAATAAACTAGAATAATAAAGATTAAAATAATTTTTAAAATATTAAAAGCAAAAGTCAAGTAAATAACTAAAAATGTATAGTTAAATATTCATTATAAAAATCAAATAAAATTTACTATCTAAATTATTTAATGAAACTTTCCTCATAAAGGTATACTACTAATTCACATCAAAGTCTTTAAATAAGGAAGTTTTATTTCAGGTTTACTCAGACTTATTAATTAAAAAAAAGCTTGATTAATACATCAGTATATTTGGTGTAAAGATTGTGATGACCAGTGATATCTGCCAATTCTTGAATTTTTTCAAGAATTCTTGAATTTAGTCTTTCTTCATAAAAAAAAGTATGAATTCAGTAATATTTACAAAGGATACATGTTAAAAAATATTTGAAATTTATATAAAAATAAATAAGTCAAAATTTGTCCATGCATCTGAACCTGGAAGTTCCATTATTTACATTTATAAGTTATGTGCAGATTTTAGAGAACTGCAGATTTTAGGGTTGTATATCTGACATAGTCTACTGTATTAGGAAATTGAGGGTTTTTTTCCTCAATCGACTGATGAAACTCCTGACCATTTGTAGAATATTGTAGTATTTTTAGCGATAAATTGGCAAAATTTCTAAAATTTACTTTCTGCTAAAGAACATGGTGCATGAATCATCAATCCTTGACTGTACAGTCAAAGTTTTACAATCCACACAAGTTCAGGCCAGAGGTTGTGCAAATTATGGAATATTTTGGATTATAGGTCATTTTATTATTCTATAATCAGTTTAAAATGAAAAGATAATAATTAATTTAATATGCTATCTTAAAAAACACCAGGTTATTTTATTAAAAAAATTATATGTGCATTTAAATCAATTAACGAAAATAATTATACATAAGTTCTGCAATATATTTTGTTTTTCACAGTTAATAAAATAAAAGAGTTGTGTTATTAAAAAGTAGATATTTTATTGTGATTTTTTTTTCATTTTTTTTATTATTTGTTTTAAAATATAATTTTTGTATCATTAATTTATAACTTTCTTAACTGTTTACATTTGTAAAGTAACCCGAATTATAGAAAATTGCAGATTATGGGTGTGTGGATTATCAACTATATTTTCATATTTAAGAGAATTTTCTTATTGTGTTTCCAAATACTGCATTTTAACGGAAATATATTTTGTTGTAAAAAGAAAAAAAAACTTTGAAATAAATTAGTTATTATAATGTTTAAAATGTGTTTATCAGTAAAAATTATGTCATGGGATGAGGTGAGACAGATACTCTTACAAGTTGAAGTATAAAAAAAGAAAATTTGGTACTAATTGGTTATCCCATTGACCAATTTTTCCAAATTATACAAATCGCCAAACTAACAGCCAAATTATACATGTTGACATAAATTTTTAATTTTACATAAAACAAGTAATTTACGAAAAAACAAGTAATTCGTAGAATATTAATAAAAATACAAATAAAAATAAATTAATGATGTTTTAAGTACACGTATCATATTTAATGTCATTGACTGTGACATTCATTATCATCCATTAATGGCATTTAATCTTATAGTTTTGTGATAGTTTTTTGATACACGGGATAATCAAGTATAGTACAGAAAATTCTTTGGACAACAAAAAAAAAAAGTGCACAATTAAATCAAGTTTGGATTCAGAAGGCAGAAACAAAATGGCCGTTTTGGCAAAAACACAGTAAAAATAATCCATCTGTAACAGATATTTATGCTTGGCACAATTGGTGCAAGAGTGTAAGTATGCACACAAATGCCAATTTTTCAATTTTATTCAAGTGGTTTATACATCTTTTGAACAAAAATTTGACTGAATGAATACAATGAAAGAAGTATGACATAGAATCAAGACAC
This sequence comes from Maratus speculifer, assembly GCA_964019185.1. Taxonomy (NCBI): domain Eukaryota; kingdom Metazoa; phylum Arthropoda; class Arachnida; order Araneae; family Salticidae; genus Maratus; species Maratus speculifer. The sequence continues at coordinate 361,148,960 of OZ025296.1, forward strand.
ATTTTAATATGTATTAATTTTATGTGTTTGTTCCAATTGAAGAAAATAAAAGAGATAGAGAGAGGGCTATATAACATATTAAATGATTGTTAATGCATAAAAAATGCTCCTTCAATTGCTTCAATGCGGCAAACATATTGACATTACAAATAAGATAAAATGTTGTAAGTAGTGTCATTGTTGGTAGAGTGTGAAACTTCTAGCACGGGAATACACAAGTAGGTATCATTTTCCTAAATGTATGAAAAGAACAAACGATTGTTTAAAAATTCAATGCAACCACGAAGATATTGGAATGCCAGATTCTTGGCTTGTTAGATTCCTTTATTATATTGGTTGAATTTTGATGAAATTTATATAGAACATCAGTGTGCAATGAATTATTTAAAAGAACATTTACTTTCAAATGAATAGAATATAACCAGAGTCTATAAGCAATGTATTGTTTTAAATTTAAAGAAAAACTATTTCTTGTTTTTAAATTTAAATTAAAGAATATTTGCCGAACTAATCACAAATAAATAAAAAAATAAAATTATCAGTTTACGTAAAGCATTTTGATAATGGTTGAAATTACTAATTATCGGCAAAAATATGATCAAATCGCGGCTTTTAAAAATTTTAGCACAAGCGTAATAAAAGAAACTATTTTTAGCATAATCTTATTTTAGGTAAGAGGTTGGGATAAATAAATTGATTTTTCAAATGTTACCTGATAAAACGAAAACGGTAAAATACAAGACGCCAAATACAGGAATGATTCACGGATTTTTACATCATGATTTATTGAGAAGGATTCATACCTATGGAAAAACTCCCACTTAATTAACTAATTAATGATTAAGCTGCTATTTATTAATAAAAATGTTGCAATGACAGAATAAATATTCCTTTTTTTATTCCTGTTTATAAAGTTAGTTATGAGACCAGCTTTAGAAATAAATTTTCCTGTTAGATTTTTGAAATCAAATTGTGTCAAAATTTAAGCCCGATACTTTCTTTAAGTGCTATAGTCACGGATTTTGACTAATGCTATCTCTTCTTGTTTTTAAATAAATATTTTCGAACATTTCTGTTGCAGAGATTTATTGAGCGGTTCACTGTATCTGAATGAATTCTCGCGAGTCATTCATTTCTGGCGAATCATTCATCCTGTTAGCATCGCTTTATTCTTGTGATAACATCTAGTAAATAAGTGTGTTCCGATATTAACAATGGCTCATTTTTTAAACCTATTTTCTAACTCATCCTTTCCATTAAAATAATTTAATGGTAAGCTTTTTTTATTTATTTCGTCGATACTCTTCTTCTAAAATATTCTACGATTTGTGAGTTGAAGATATAATGGCACAAAATTTTAAATATGGCAATTTTAATTTTTGCTTACATATACAATCATTTAAAATATTCGGCACACAGATAAATTGAATATTTGACAAACCGAATAGTAACTATCAAGCCCAGTACTTTAAGGTTTTATATTTTATACTTGTTAAATTTTTAAAAAATTTTGCATAATATTGGAATACAGATGCTTTCCTTCTGATGAGGGAATCGCGTTATCGCATAAATCGCGTTTTTTAGAAATTTTAGCAGAAGCGTAGTAATCAAGAAAACTATTTTAGCATAATCTTATTTTAGTAAAGAGGATTGGATAAATAAACTGGATTTTTAAATGTTACCTGATAAATTAAAGAAGTCATAAGACAAGACCCCCAAATGCAGAAATGAATCATAGAATTTTACATCATGATTTATTGAAAAGGATTCATTCCTTAAATGGAGAAACTCCCATTTAGTTAATCAACTGATGATTAAGATGTTATTTTTATTAATAAAAATGTTACAATGACAGTATAAATATTACGTTTTTTTTTCATCCCTGTTTATAATGGTAGTTTTCAGACCAGATATTATCAGAAACAAACTTTACCAACAAATTTTCCTGTTAGTTTTTCAAAATCAAATTGTGTCAAAAATGAAACCCGATACCATGTTTAAGTGCTATATTGACTAACGCTATTTAATCCTGGTTTATAGATAAATATTTTTGAATATTTCTGTTGCAGATATTTTTTGATTGGTTCGCTATACTTAAATGAATTCTATTGAGTCATTTATTTCTTTCGATTCATTCATTGTGTAGGTGTCTCTTTACTCTTGTGATAGCATCTAGGAAATAAGTGTTTTCTGATATTAAAAATAGGTAATTTTACTAACCAATTTTCTAATTCATCCTCTTTAATTATATAAATTAATGGTAAGCATTTTTTAAAATTTATTTTGTCGTTACTTTTTTTTTGAAAAATTCTACAACCTGTGAGTTGAAGATACATTGGCACAAAATTTTAAGAGTGGCAATTTTAATTTATGCTTACATTTAAACTCATTTAAAATATTCGGCGCATAGATAAACTGAACATTTGACAAGCCGAATAGTAACTATCAAGCCCAGTGCTTTAAGGTGTTAAATTTTTAAACAATTTAGCATAATATTTGAAACAGATGCTTTCCTTCTAATAAGCATAATTTTTTTTTTTTTTTTTTTTTTTTTTAGAAGTAAACTTTACACTATTAAAATCATCTTTATGAGTTATAATTTAACAAAATATATTTAATTTACAAAATTTTAAATTTAATGGCTGTGAATGTAATTTTCTTAAATTATAAAACAAATTATTTAAAATCAAAGGATTTATTTTTTTTTTTGAAGAGAAATTTTATTGTCATATTGGTACTATATTTTACTTGTCAGAAGAATATTAAAGTATCGAAAAGTATTAAAATTTAGAAAAATACTAAACTATCATTAGTATAGAAGATATATCTACGAGTTAAAAATGTTGAGAATGTAATCGCACATTAACTGTATTTAATACCTTATACTACATTATATCATTATAAGTGACAACAGTATTATTGTTGCTAATTGGATTTTGTGGAAGTTTCTATGATATGGTTATGCTACCGTATGTGTGTTCTATGTGTAGTCTTTAGAAACAAACAGGCTTGTATTTTTTTTATCGGGCTCTGATTAATTATTATATCTCAATAATAATAATAATAATAATAATCAAATAAGAGACATTGCTGAAATTTATGACAGACGATGAATTTTCTTTAATTAAGGAAGAATATTTGTCTTAAAAATTGTGTTTTCTTCACATAGATTTTGAATAGGGCTGCACCGAATATTCGATATCTTTTCGGTATTTGGTTATACTACCAAATATCAAACTATTCAGTTTGCTGAATCTAAACCTATGCAGCTAGACCAAATACTTAGAAAACTTTTTAACCTCTTCGCTACTGGCGATTATTACAGTATTTTTAATTATTACTGAATTATTTCTTCTCTCGTTTGACTTCAGAGCGAGATTTTTGTTTTATTTTCTTTAGCTCTAATCTTAGAATTCGAAACATATTATTCTTATATCGAAATTTCATTTATATTTGAGTATCATTAATAAAATGGGACAAAACTGATGTACCCATTTGGGTACTCAGGGACTGAAGAGGTTAAAAATATTTTTTAAACCTTATACCAGTTCTATTCTTATTTAGAATTAAATAAGGTACTCTGAATAATTGGGCAGAATCATCTTTAATCAAGAGAGAATGGTTTTATATTTATTTGCTGTTTTAAAAGTATTACAATAGGCTTCCTCAAATCCGCAAAGCTTGGGATCAGAGGTTTTGCAGAGTTCTGGTCATTGCTCTGTTTACATTTTTTAAACAATAATTTAATGTAATTAATAATGCAATTAAATCTATAATAAATACTTACAATATAATAAAATATTAAAAATAAAAAATAAACTAAAATAATAAAAATTTAGATAATTTTTGACATGATTAAAATATTAAAAGTTAATAATCGATAATCTATGATTAAATATTCAATATAAGAATTAAATGTATTTTTCTTAAATTATTGAAGGAAGCTTCCCCATATAGGTACATTACTAATTCACAACAAAATCAAAAAATGAGGAAGATTTATTTCAAAAATGCTTGATTAATACATAATTGTATTGGGTAAGAAGATTGTGATTACAGTAATAACTAAAATACCTTGAATTTTCAGAATTTTTCCCCCTCTTTCATGAATGAACATGAATTTAGAAATGAAATTATAAATGAAACTGAACAAAAATACAAATTAAAATATGGTACTTTTTGGTTATCCTGTCGACCAATTTCGCCAAATTATACAAATCGTCAAACTAATAGCCAAATTATACATGTTGACATAATTTTTATTTTAAAAAATAAAAAAACAAATAATTAGTAGAATATTAATAAAAATATTAATAAAAAGTTGGAATAAAAATCACTTAATGACATTTTAAACTTTAAAAATTATGTGCGGATTTTAGGATTGCGCTGCACATTCGAGGGAGTCTACAGTATTACAGTACATGCACTCAAATCTACACAGCTTAAAACCAGAGAACATGTAGATTTTGTAAGTTTGTGGATTTCTGCACTTGGCTTTTTTTACATTTTTTAAACAATAATTTCAATGTAATTAATAATGCAATTGAAACTGTAATGAATGCTTACAATATAAAAAACATTAAAATAAGTAATAAATTAAAGTAATAAAAATTTAGATAATGTATATAACAAATTAAAAGTTATAATTAATAATGTATGACATTGTATACATTATAATGTATGCAGTAATTATAATGTATACCTTATAATTAATAATGTATGGTCAAACATTTATTACAACATGAAATGTATTTTTCCTAAATTATTTAATGAAACTTGTATGACAAAGGTACATTAGTGATTCACATTAAAATCATAAAATAAGGAAGTTTTATTTCAGGTTTAACCAGGCAAATGTATTTGGTAAGAAGATTGTGACTACCAATAGTATCAGCATTATCTTGAATTTTTTTTCAGAAATCAATTTATTCTTCAAAAAGCATGAATTCAGTAATATTAATAAAAGTTACAAATTGAAATACATATGGAATGGGTGTGAAATTAAAAAAATTAAATTTTGTCCCTCTATCTGAACTGATTGTTTCATTGTTTACATTCCTAAATGATGTGCGGATTTGAGGAAGTCTACTGTAATACTTAAAGATGATCTTCATAAGAGTTAATGATATACAAATGCAAACATTTCCTGGTAAAATAATCAGTTTCTTTCTTTTTTTGACAACCGGTTGTTTCGAAAAGAAATAAAAAAAACTATCAATAGGCATCCATGATAACTCGTTGTTAAAAAACATCACCATCACCCTCTTCAGGCACAACTGTCTGTCCATCCGTGAAGTTTCTGTGAGCAATGTTAAGTCTCACAAGTCGTAATTCTGGTCATTTCAGATGACTGAGACATTTTTCTGTGGGAGGGATTTTTGCAATTCTGGAAAGGTCACTTTGAAATTCCAGAGAGAGGTAGCACTTCTAGGGGACTGATGAGCATAAAGGTTCTGCGGAGACACTTCGATGGATTGAGGTGTGGAACCCTTCAAATTTCATGCTAATCAGTCTAAAAAACCTTTTCCGATACTTTTCATATTCATTTAAATTCATACAAAATTACGAATTTTGCTATAGTTCCCTAAATGCATTTGTAAAGACAAAATTACAGTGCAAAAAAAAAAAAAACATAAAAAATCTGCCCTTCAAAATCCCTTAATTTAATTAAAAATGGCTCCGGTTGAAAAATTCAATGACAAAAATTGCCATTATTATGTAAAATCCCAGGTGAACGTCAAAACTTTTCAATATCCCTAAATATCTAAAAAGCTCTTTCCCTAAATATCAACGAGGCTCGAAATAAAAGAATTCAAGCGAGAAAGATGCATTGAAAGTTCACAAATAACTTTTTCAAGAACAGAGTCGCTTTTATTAATTCTGGGTAGCACATTTTATTATAAAATTACACACACTTTTAGTCCCTTTAAAAAAAAATCTTAAGAAATCTGAAATATGATTTATATAATCTGTTCTAAAAAATGCTGATGATGTCTTTTCATCTCTAAAAGAGCTTTCGTCAATCAATAAGCAAGAAAGAAGAAATTGGAGCTTAAAAGTTTGTTGACCAATTCAAAAGAGCAGAATTCCTTGCTACAGAAAAGTTTGACATATATATTTCTTTAAATCATACAGATTCCTTGGCAAGGTTGGCTATTCGATGTAGAGATCTCCCTCAAATCTGCACAGCTTGGGATCAAAGTTCGGCGAATTTTAGAATTTTGCTGATTTCTGGTCATTGCTTTGCTTACATTTTTTAATCAGTCATTTAAATTTAATTAATGAAGCAATCGAAACTATAATGAATGCTTACAATAGTATGATAAAATATTAAAATAAGTAATAAATTAAAATAATAAAATAAAAATTTAGATAATTTTTAATATAATTAAAATATTAAAAAATGAAGGTCAAATTATATATGATTAAATAGTCATTATAAAGTTAAAATGTATTTTTCCTAAATTATTCAGTGAAACTTGCCTCATAAAAGTACATTACTAATTCACATCAAAATCATAAAATAAGGAAGTTTTATTTCAGATTTAGTCAGACTTAATAAAAAAACTTGAATAATACATAAATATATTTAGTAAGAAGATTGTGAATATTTTGAATTTTTTCAGAAATAAATTTATTCTTTCTTCAAGAAAAAAACATGAATTCAGTAAAAAAAAAAAAAAAAATACAAATTAAAACATGTATGGAATTGATATAAATCAAAAAAAGTCAAATTTTGCCCTTATATCTCAACTGAAATCTTCATTCTTTACACCTCTAAATTATGTGCGAATTTTGGAGAGTTGTGGATTTTAGGGTTGCACATGTGAGGGAGTCCATTGTATTTGATATAAAATTATAAAATAAACAAAAATAAGGGTCTCGAAACTCAATCATTGTGAAGTTTGTATAAACTGGTCTTTTTTCCTTAAGTACTAGCGCCAGTTGGTCCCATCAAAAACCCATTTCCATCTTAGCAGGTGTACTTGTGTACTTATTCTTCTAGACCGTCAAATGTTTCCATTTACCTAGAGTTTCCATATTTTCCGAAAATCTGCCAAGAAGGAAACACGATGGCAAAATTTTTCATTTTACATAGATTTCAGGTTTTAGGAACTATAAATATGTAATGTTGTTTTCGTGTAATTTTGATTTTCTTTACGTTTTAAGATAGGTCACCTTCACAGAAATTATTGCAATATATTTATAATCTTAACAGGTGCACTGCAGAGAAAATACGTTGGAATAGTTTTAAAGGATACAGTTAAAACAGAACATGTTTATGTTGAAATTTTGCTAAAAACAGAAAAGATAAAATTGGCAGAAGATATAATTTTGAACTATGCCGCTTGAAATAATACTATTCAACATCTGTCTAAAATGGAATTTTTCATGGGTTCTTCGTGATTCCATTTTAGCAGTTTTGAGTGTTGTTGAATGCATGATTCAGAAACCCAGATATTCGTTTGAGTTGAATGAGGCCACAACGTCCAATTGGCCAAGCCACCGGTTACATTATTTAATTGCAGTGTAAATTATATTAAATGATATAGAATGGGTTAGCAATAAACATTAACATTTAGATTGAAAAAAATCTGATATCTGACGAATTACTTACTAAACACATTTGCATATTAAAATTCCATAGCCACAAAAAAATTGTTTTTTCGCTATAATTTGTAAAATATATCATCGTTTCCTTAGATGTTGTAAAGTTACAAAATCTTCTCCTTAAATTTACTTTATATATTATTTATAATAAGTTATTTATTTTTAAAATGTTGCTGTTCATTTTATTTACAATTTAATGTTTATACTGTTAGGAAAGGCATCTGACACACCTTTTATTCCGCTAACTTAAGATAATTGGGATTTTATTGGAGTTTTTAATACTGTTGTGTCGATATATTTGAAGAAAGCAGTAGACTGTATAATCACTTTTCACACAATTTTATAACACATTTCACAAATAAAATCCGCTGAGGGAACACAATGCACGTGTCGTCGAGATTCAGGAACTCAACTGGTAAAAGTAAACATAAGAGAACAATAATATCCCTGCGCAGAGGGAAAAACACATATTATCCCTAGGCAGAGGGAAAAGCACTAGAATAAAAGGCAGACGATTTTTAAAATTAAACATCCTCCCGGCCTTGAAAGCCGAAAGGGTTTAAAAAATTTACGCTAAAGGTAATTTACATAACTTAGTTATTGGCCTTTTTAATTCACTATTTTCATTTTCAGGGTAACTACACGAACCTTTTTATCAGATCCAGGATGAGTTTTGATCACTCTAGCTAATTTCCATTGTAAAGAGGAGAGACCTTCATTTTTTATTATAACTAAATCACCTATTTTAATATTAGGCTCTTCTTTAAATCATTTTACTCTCTGTTGTAGGTCGAAAGGTACTCATTGCTCCATCTTTTCTAAAAGTGTTGTTGTATTTTCTGCACTAATTGCCACCTGGTCAATCTTGATGCAGGTACCTCTAAAATATCTACTTCTGGTACTGAAGTAAGAGGAGCACCAATTTAAAAATGACCAGGGGTTAAGGCCTGTAAATCATTGGGATCAGAACTTAAAGGACAAAGGGGTCTAGAAATTAAACATGCTTCGATTTGAGCTAAAAGAGTTGAAAGTTCTTCAAATGTTAAAAGTGAATTGCCAACGGTTCTTTTTAAATGAAATTTCATCGATTTAACGTCAGCCTCCCAAAGTCCTCCAAAGTGAGGGGCTGAGGGTGGATTGAAATGCCAATTTATTTCTTCCAAACTTAAGTATTTTGTCACTTCTTCATTATGCTGAGAAGTAGCCAAAAATTTATACAATTCTTTCAACTCCTTGCTCGCACCGACAAAATTTTTGGCACAATCACTAACAATTTCTTTTGGTTTTCCTCGTCTGGATATAATTCGCTTCAGACAAGCTAAAAAGGCTTGAGTAGATAAATCAGTCACTGATTCAATGTGAATTGCATGAGTAGAAAAATATATAAATAATGAAATATAACACTAAAAAGATTTTGAACCTGTACCTTTTTTAAACTTACACAATATAGGTCCTGCATAGTCAGTTCCTGTAATAAGGAACGGACGGGTAGGTTGCACTCTAGTTGTAGGTAAATAAGCCATGATTTATTTAGCTGTAGAAGCAGAAGCACGAGCACAGATTACACAATTCCTTACGAACTTTCTTACAGCATTTCGTCCACATAAAATCCAAAATTTCTGTCTGATAACTCACAATAATAGCTAAGGGGCAGCATAAAAATGAGATAAGTGAAAATATCTGATAATCATCACTGTCACTGGATGACTTTTTGGCAGCAATATTGGATGAATTTGTTCTTGTATGAGATTTGAATGACGAAGACGTCCTCCAACTCTGAGTATTCCTTCTTTATCAAGGAATGGAGAAAGATTAATCAGTTTGCTATTGCGAGGTAAACACTTTCCAGAAGTCATACATTTAATGTCATCAGGAAATGATGACTCTTGCACTTGTTTAATTATCACCTTTAAGGCACTCTGAATTTCTGTATATGTAAGAAAGCCGAAGTTTCTTTTTGAAACTGGTAAACGAGAATTCGTAAGAAATCTCAAACACCAAGCAATAACACGTTTTAGCTTAGTAAACGATGATATATTTGAGAGAATAGGCATTTCCTCACTTAACCGGGCTGTAGCACAAAAATAATTTTTCCTTTGTTCTAATAAAGCTTCGTCACAGAAAACACTCCCTAATTGTGATTTTGGAAAAGTGAAAGACGGATCACTGAGCCAACTGGGCCATTCCACCACAGATCATGCAATGATAATTCTGAGGGTGACAGACCTCTTGATGCACAATCTGCTGGATTCTCCTTTCCTCTTATATGATGCCAGCACTCAGACGGAACAAGTGCTGTATTTCAGAAACACGATTCGCAACAGAAGTTTGCCATCTTCTTGATTCGGTTGATAGCCAAGAAAGAACTATTGTTGAATCCGTCCAACAATTAATTTTAGAGATGTCCAAGCACAATGAATATAGAACAGTTTTTACCAAATGGGCTGACAGGAGGGCGGCACTAAATTCCAATTTAGGTAAAGTTATTGTTTTTAAAGGTGAAACTCTTGTTTTTGCTGCTAATATTCTAACTGATACAACCGAATCATTTGATAAGGATCTTAAGTAAACAACTGCACCATATGCCACTAAGGAAGCGTCACTAAATGAATGAAATTCAAATTTCTTAGCTGAAGGAATGATTGCTAAGCGAGGGCACAGTAATTGATGTTAAACATCAGAGTTCTTCCCGAATTTTTATCTACCTATTTTTAATCAGAAATGGAACAGGATCGTCCCATGTCAGATTACTTCTCCATAATTCTTGAAGTAGAATTTTTGCAGAAATTATAAAGGGGGAGATCGAACCAAGTGGATCAAAAAATTTTGCTATATCTGACAATATGGATCTCTTTGTGACTTCTTTTAATGTTGCTTCTATGGTGACACTAATTTTAAAGACATCGAGATTTGAGTCCCATTTTAATCCTAACACCTTTATTGAGTTATTGTTTTCAATTAAAAAATCTGATTTATACTGAATTACATTTTCAAGAATGTTTTTTAGTACACTAATGTCATTCGAGGCCCATTTGCGTAACTCAAATCCGCCTCTTCTCATTGATTCTTGTAACTCTGATATTAATTTATAGCTTCTTCGGGAGATGATGCACCTGTAAGTAAGTCGTCTACGTAAAAATCACGTAGACGTACTACGTAAAAATATTTGACGCTAATGGGAAATTTAATTATTCATCCAAGGCTAATTTCTGTAGAACCTTAGTAGCTAAATATGGGCTAGACGTTAGTCCATATGTAACTGTAGTGAGACTATAATCACTTATATCGTTCAAAAATTTATCCTTCCAGAGAATTCTTTGAAAATTTTGATCTTCAGGAAATATTTTAATTTGACGAAACATTTTTGCAATGTCGGCATTAATAGCTATAGCGTGTGTGCGGAATCTTAACAAAATAAAAAATAGCTCTTGTTGAACCCTAGGACCTACAATTAAATTTTCATTAAGATAAACATTATTTGTAGTTTTTGCGCTACCGTCAATCACAACTCTAAGACGGGTTGTTGTACTAGATTCCTTGATTACTGGATGATGTGGCAGATAATAGATTTCATTAACAAGTTTTTGAATTTCACTCTTTGGTATTTTCTCCATGTGTCCCATTTCAAGATATTCATTCAAAAATATACAATAATTTTCATACAAATCGGGCTCTCTATTAAATCATTTTTTTTAAATTTAGAAATCTTTTCATAGCTAACGATTTTGATTCCCCTAATTCTTTACATTGCTTTGTAAATGGCAAACGCGCAATAAATCTTCCATTAGTATCGCGTGAATGAGTTGTATCAAAAATTTCCTCACAATATTTTTCTTCATTTGTGTATATTTCTTTTGAGGGGATGTTTTCTAACTCCCAGAACCTTTTTACATAATCTGTTTCAACATTTGCAAAATTATCTATAATATTTGGTTTATTTTCTGAAAATGTATCACTATCTCTTGTTATTAACCACCCATAATCTGAATTTACTGCATAAGGAAGTCCTGGTTTTCCAAATATTTTTTCTCCTCTAATTATAGATAATGATAATGACACGCCAAATAATAAGTCTATTGGTCCCGGTTCATTCCACTTTGGGTCAGCTAGTGTTATGTTCTTTAAATGACTGAATGCATTAATATCATATGATACAACTGGTTGATTACTCGTTATCTTTTTCAAAATATAAAAAGTAACTAATCGTGTGTTTTGTTTATCAAAATGTGGAGAAAATTCCAATCTTACAACGCCACGTGTCTCTTCGGAGTATCCCACTCCCAAGCATTTAATCTCTAAATTAGCAGAATTTCTTTTTATCCCTAATAATTGTATTGCACGCTCACTTATAAAATTGTTAGTACTTCCGACATCTATTATACATCTCAATAATTTATTGCCTCCATAATTATCTTTCACATTAATTAGCGCAGTTGCAAGTATGCCAAATGATTTTGAGTTTATTTCCCCAAGGCATGAATTTATGGACATATTTGCATTGTTAGATGATTTAGGAGCAGTCTCATTAGTATGATACGAGGACTGAGGCATTACTTGGTTTTTTATATCTGGATAGGTAGTTTCTCGTCTTTCGTAATGTAATAAGCTATTATGACTCTTCAAATTACATTTTGAACAAACTCTTTTTGATTGACAATTGGTTAATTTATGATCAGCAGATAAACATGCAAAACAAAGATTTTTATTTTTTACAAATTGCACTCTTTCACGAACAGATTATTTTAGAAACTCACTGCATTTAGGTATTTTATGACTAGGTGAAGAACAATATTTGCACTCACTACACTAGTTTACAAAATTAAACTTTCTGTCTGTTGCCACGAATTCTGTGGTTGATAATGTTCACTTATGACTTGTTTTTGTCAAATCTAACCGAAAAATCTTTTGAGCAGCTCGAGTTACTTTGTTTTAGATTTTTATCATTTAAGCACATATATTAATCGATAACAGGCGTATTTTACTGTGTTAAGATTAGTTTCTCAAGTTTTTGCGTCATGAGTAGTTCATGGAGACATTGTTTAAACAATCCAGATCATTTTTGCTATATATGCAGCTAATATGTGTTTAACAATTGTAGAAAAGTTATGTCAGAGTTGGTGAAAAATACCTATTTTGAAATGCTCTTGGATAAAAATGAGAAGTCTTGGGCTCCCAATTGTGTTTGTAAATCGTGTGTGGAATATTTAAAATTATGAAAAAGTGGTAAAGGTGCCTTTAAATTTGGAACACTGACTATTTGGCGAGAATCACGAAATCATCTCGAAGACTGTTATTTTTGTAGCGCGAACGTAAATGGTTTAAACACTAAAAATCGAGCTAAATGGCAATACCCAAGTTCTAGTTGTGTTTAGCTTCGAGTCAGTGCAGCGTTTACCTGACTTTTCAGAGTCTAAAAATATATCTGAAACATTAGAACAAGATATTGAAGGGCCAAGCTCATCACAAAATGTTACGGATTTCGAAGGTATGTCAAATTAGCCAAAATGCTTTTCCCAAAATGAGTTAGATGATCTTGTAAGAGATTTAAATCTTTCTAAACAAGCTTCAGAATCGTTAGCATCAAGACTAAAAGAAAAAAAATTGCTATCCTCAGATACTAAAATAAGTTTTTCGGAAATAAAAAATCTGAAAATTATATTGAACTTGTAGAAGACTTTCTGCTACAATTAAGAAATATGGAGTGCAATATGAGCATAAAACTCCACTTCATCAGTAGATACCTGGACAGGTCTCTGGAAAATTTAGGGGATACGAGCGAAGAGCAGGGAGATCTTATGCATCAGGACTTACGCGTCATGGAAGAGTTCTATCATGGTTTCTGGGATACGAATATAATGTCTGACTATTTTTGGTCTCTGATACATCATTTTCTTAACTCTACACATCAGAGAAGTGCTTTAAAACGAAGTTTGTTAGAACTTAGTGATTAATTATTTTTTTAGTAAAGTTTTTCTTAATAAATACATGTTTTTTTCTGTTTAATACCTATATAGCTGAAACTCAGAAACTAGAGCTGATTAAAATATTCTAATTATATTTTTGAAAAAACATATCATATGTAGTCAGCAACAGCTAAAAAATCTTCGGCAACAAATGTACTGTAAACTAGTGCTATTATTAACAGAAGCAGTCATCGCAGTTAATTTAGGATAACTGTTTTTCTTATAAATACTATTTCCTTTAGCAGATTGTAATGAACGAGCATAATCTTTCAGAAAATTTATTAATTGATCTAACGTTGGAAGTTCGTCATTTTCTGACTGACGTTCCCACCACAATTTAATATTAGAGTCAAGTTTTTGCAAAAGTAAATAAATCAACAAAGTTTCTGAAAAGCCACTTACCTTCTGATCCAAGATTTCGAAAGATCGAACACATTCATTCGTCATATCCACTAAATTAAGTATTGGTGCCGGTGAATCGCCTTGCACGAATGAAAAACTTAATAATCTTCTTATATGAGAATATATCAATTCTCTGTTATTTGAAAACCGTTCCGTTAATAATTGCCATGCTACATTGTATTTCGAATCTTCAATAGGTATTGATTTTATAATTTTTAACGCGTGTCCATGACACGATAATTTTAAATATTGCAGTTTCTGAGTAGGCGATAAATTTTCATTTTCGTGTATACTTGCTGTAAACAAATCCTTGAAACTTAACCATTCATGTATGTTTCCACTGAAAGATGGTAAAGAAAGTTTAGGTAATTTCATTTCACTCACCTTCTTTTTTAGATTGTCCGTATTTACTTTTCTAGCATTAATTTCATGTTCAATTTTTACCGTTAATTCATCTAAGATGTCTTGTTGTTCATCCTTCTCTTCTATAAATAAATCAATGTCTTTTTCTTCACATGCATAAAAAATCGATTTAAATAAATTCTTTAATTCTTCATCTAATTTTTCAATTTCTTTTTTAAATAACTGAATTTGTTCTAAATCACACACACTCAAATCAGTTTTGAAGAATTTATTTTTCACTCTTGTAATTGATGATTTATAACTTTTTTATCAGTCAATATTTTCTTATCCATTTTTTTTCTTGCTTTATTCTATTTGGCGCACATCCAATTAGCTCATTTTACTTTCGAATGAAATTTTACACACGGATTATTCTATTAACTTTTTTACTTACATTTCGCAATACTCCGGCTGCGATGCCGACCAAAATGTTGTGTCGATATATTTGAAGAAAGCAGTAGACTGTATAATCACTTTTCATACAATTTAATAACACATTTCACAAATAAAATCTGCTGAGGGAACACAATGCACGTGTCGTCGAGATTCAGAAACTCAACTGGTAAAAGTAAACAAAAGAGAACAATAATATCCCTGAGCAGAGGGAAAAACACATATTATCCCTACGCAGAGGGAAAAGCACCAGGATAAAAAGCCGACGATTTTTAAAATTAAACAAATACTATGGTAGTAATTTTATTACAATTTATTTTCTAAAATATATTTAAATTTTCGAGATAAATTTATTTTTTTAATGAAATGTAAAAACTGATATTAATAAATTTTATTTTATTGCAGCTGAATAAAACCATTAATCTAACACATCATATCACTGAAAATATCTTCAATATGTAACACAAATGCAGCATTCATTAAATATTTCTTATCAAAACTTTTCGAAAAAAGCAGCTTCTAACTCACAACCAGGAAAACCTTTTTGTGAGCTATGCAAAGTTTTCTGCCAAAACAGTCTTTTTTGTGTGAGGTATGCAACAAAGAAATCTATCACAAGAGCTATTTAAGCAGGCATCTGTTAACTCATACTGGTGAGAGACCTTTTCAATGTGAGGTATGCAACAAGAAATTCTCTCGAAAGGGCCATTTAAGCAACCATCTGTTAAGTCATACTGGTGAGAAACCTTTTGAATGTGAGGTATGCAACAAGAAATTCTTTCAAAAGGGCCATTTAAACAGCCATCTGTTCACTCATACTGGTGAAAAACGATTTACATGTGATATATGCAATAAGAAATTCACTCGAAAGGACCATTTAAGCAGCCATCTGTTAACTCATACTGGTGAGAAACCATTTGAATGTGAGGTATGCAACAAGAAATTCTTTCAAAAGGGCAGTTTAAGCAGCCATCTTTTAATTCATACTGGTGAGAAACCATTTGTGTGTGATATATGCAACAAGAAATTCTCTGAAAAGACTGCTTTAAGGAAGCATATGTTAATTCATACTGGTGAGAAACCTTTTGAATGTGAAGTATGCAACAAGAAATTCTCTCAAAAGGGCAGTTTAAGCAGCCATCTTTTAATTCATACTGGTGAGAAACCGTTTGTGTGTGATATCTGCAACAAGAAATTCTCTCTAAAGAACATTTTAAGCACGCATCTGTTAACTCATAGTGATGAGAAACCTTTTGAATGTGAAGTATGCAACAAAAAATTCTCTCAAAAGGGCCATTTAAGCAGACATCTGTTAACTCATACTGGTGAGAAACCGTTTGTGTGTGAGGTTTGCAACAAGAAATTTTCTCTAAAGGGCCATTTAAGCAGACATCTGTTAATTCATACTGGTGAGAAACCTTTTGTATGTGAGGTATGCAACAAGAAATTCTCTCAAAAGGGACATTTAAGCAGGCATCTGTTAAATCACACTGGTGAAAAAACTTGTATGCGAGGTATGAAACAATAAATTTTCTCTGATCTGTACATCTGCTAATGTCATGATAACGAGAAATATCTCATGAAAGATAAAAATAAATTCCAAAAAAGCTATCTTTGCTATATTTTGCTTCTAAAATTTGTTGATTGCATTTAACTAGTAACATATTTTAGATGTAAAGAAATATTTCTTTCCATTTATTACAGTGGACAAAAAAGAGCAGCGAACAAAAAAAATTACTATTTAAACCATTAAATTAGCAGATAAGGAGCTATATCCATGAGCCTTGGCCCATGGCCACGAGACCATTCTATTTATATTATCTGAAAATACTACAAATCTCTATTTTTTACACTTATAAGCTTGTAAAATTTTAAAGTGATTGGTAGTACTAAAATTTTAAAAAAAATTTAGTTCTTTTAAAGTGTTTGTAGAGTTACTTTGTAAAGTTTCACAAAAGTGTTTTTTAATGATGCTTTATTCATCTGCCTTATATTAAAAAAAGTATTCTAATTTAATTTTCATGTCTTACTGATAGCTTAAGTAATATTTTCAGTTCCTTAATTTCAAAATTGTCTTTTCTGATTGTTATTCCATGTGCAATTGTGCATTTCATGGTGAAATGTAACTTAGTTTAAATTAACAAGAAATCAAATCATAAGCATTAACTATAATATAACAAATTTAATAATTTGAAAACGGGCACACAACGTAGTAGGAGGAGCAAACCACACTAACACTTGAGGACTATTGCCATATTACAAAGATCTCTTGTTCAAAGAGTTCTTGTGATCAAATCAGTTCAGTTCAGGATTTAGCCAAAAAGGGCTGTTGCATGTTGCTACATTTCATAAAAAAACTGTCTGGTGTAAGTTTTAAATGTCAATAAATATTGATAAAATTTTTTGAAATATCTGCTTGCCTCGTCCAATTCAATCTCTAAAGCTCTCCATCATACCTAAAAAATGTTTATGACTTCGGTATACCCCACCCCTATCTGACTATGACTTAACTTTTTCGAATTATACAGATTGCCATATAATGGATGTGAGATACTGAAGTTTACGATGCCACATTCTCTATTGAAAATATATTATGTACAGGGTAACTTTGCTCCACTTTTACAAAACTTTGATCCATTCTTGCACTATCACGAATTCTTTCCGATGAGCTGCCAAACACACACTGGTGTATCTGTCTATATTTTTGAGACCAGAAAGTAACACTGTCCCATTGCCGTCAACTGAAGTGATGTAGATAATTAAATCTTTTTTTTCTCTTGGTCCTAAGTTACCCTGATTGACTGTAGCATTTGTAGTTTCTTCAGAAAGACGCTCAGGTACTACTTGTTTATCCCATCGATCAAAGAACTATCCGCAAACTATAAGATCACATGCCAATAATGAGTGATTGTAAATCTCACATTCACTTGACATTGACTAAGATACACGTGTTTGTTATGTCTTCAAGTGATTTTTAATTCAATTTTTTATTTGTGATTTTGATTATGTTTTACCAAATTTATTTGTTCTTCCATTATTTAATGTAGAAATTACTTCATTTTAAATAATTTATGTAACAGTTTGGCGATTTCTATAATTTGGCGAAATGGGTCGACAGAATAACTAAGAAGTATCGATGCTCAAAATAGTTCCATGTTGTAATATTGTCTATGTGGAAAATCGTTTGTGCTTTTATTTTGCATTACTTGAAAAAGTAATTGAATGAAACGAGTATGAATTTTTGAGGTCTCCTGAAACATGTTTTCTGTTGAACAGGGAGTGCAAAGTATTTTTTATAGGTTTACATTTCGTATAGTGTCGATGGTAAGTCTTCTTTATAGTAGTTCTTTATAGAAGTTAATGCAGAGGTGAGAATCGAGCTTTATACCTCATCCCTGCATAAAAAAATGAATTATTTGAATTCTTCCCCTAAAATCCTCCATTTAACAAAATTTTAAATCTTGTTTTTTAATATTTTAGGAATAAATAATCTCATCTAAATCTTTCCCATTGAAATCACTTGTAACTTCTTTGTCTCGTTTAATAACAAATATGCATAGTTTAATCTTTATAACTCTATAATTTTTAATTCATTTATTTTCCTAATTTATTTAATAAATAAATAAGCATATGCTTGTAACACTATTTATGTATGTATCTAACCAGGGCCGTAGCTAAGGAGGCGCTATGGGCGGCTCAGCCCCCCCCCCCCTAAAATATTTTGAGCCACCCCTGGAAAAGATTCCAAGATCACTCAATGAATTTCTGCTTCGAAAATTGAAAAATCTAATTTAGTTTTGAGACCCTTTCACAGTTTTGCAGAATTACTAAATTGCACCTAAAACAAGTTCTTCAACACTCCTTCATCCTATCTGCACATATCAAGCTAGCATAATGTTTCATTTTGCACCAGTTATCCGAATTTTTCATCATTCTATTACTTTCTTAGCATAAAATGAAGTTATTACAACAGTTTAATAAGAAACATAATACCTACAATGTGAATAGACAATAATTTATTTTTCTTCGTTAGAGAGGAAAACAAAATATTAGTTTCCCTACAATTTTATGACCCCACCTATAGATCATTTCTAGCTATGGCCCTCTATCTAACAAATAATAAATATCTTACCCAATATTATCCCCTGCGGTCAAAATCTCTGCTAGTCTGTTGTCTCCTCTTGCCCTCCCCCAATATCATGAAGATCTGTTTCCTCTACCAACAATTTTCATAAAATTTTAAGAATTCTTTATTTTTTCTGCGCTACTTGTGGACTTGTTGTAACGATATTTAATTAATAATCTACATACGCCCCCCCCCCCCCAACACCTCACAAAAGTTTTTTTTCTTCTTTTCTCATTAAACATTGTTTAAAATCTTTTATTTTTTCTTTAAGTATATGCTTTATTTGTGACTATCTTGTTACAACAATAAAAGGATCATTTAAGTTACCTATCACATCTAAAAAAAAAATTCTATTTCTCAAACATAGAAACTTAAAAATTATTTTTTTAAAGATTTTTATACAATATTGCTACTTTGTACCAACAATAAATAAATGATGATCTAACGCTCCTGTTAAATTTTCATTTTTCCAATACCAGAAAAATGGCTGTATTTCTAGACATGAGATAGTATAAGAGCCGACCGCACAAAACCCTAAGTCATCGATCATAAGAAAAAAATCTGTATTTTATGGAAGTGTAGTCATTGGGGAATCGAATGATCTATGTGTTCCGGAAGCGAAGAGGTCACAAGCAAAAATGAATACCATTAGCGGTTGACTCGTAGGTTTAGCATTGTGTTTGCCGTAAAATCAAAAGTGTGAATACATGGAAAACTGGGTGCAGGAAAACATAATGCTAAGCCTATGAATCTACCACTAGTGGTATTATTTTTTGGCTTATGCGCCACTTCGCTTCCGGCAGACATGGATCATTAAATTCCTCTATGACTTCTCTTTCATAAAATAAAAGGTTTTTTCTTTTGCTCGATGACTCGGGGTTTTGTGCGGTTGGCTCTTGGACCAAGACGGAGGGGTGAAAAGATTTTAATCTTGTGTTATTTGGTTATTGTCATCCTTGATAATATATTTTGTATAGAGGATTAGGGACATTATTTTAAAATCTAAAATATACAGGGTTACTATAGAAGAAGCATCATTCATTTTCAAAATCCGATTAATTCAAAAGTATTATTCTTACAAATATTATTGATATATGAAAATAATCACAAAATATCCAAGTTTGTACTGTACACCAGGTGTCGTGGCAGTACTAGTTCAAGTCTGTAAACCAGGTAACATTACAGCACTGGTTCAGCATCCGTAACAAGTGCAGTTCTGTCTCTCCCGAAGTGGAGATTAAGCATGAAAAGAGTTTATGCCTTTTATGCGTCTTAGAGCATACAAAATGTTCGTCTGTCATACCAGTGAAACGTCCACTTTTCGAGCGATGTCTATTACGTCTATGCGGAAGTTTCCAGATCCGCCTGTCGCATCCGGCGTGCAGGACATAACCTCGTAACCCCTGTAGGTGTGGAGGAGGCCGTAGGTGAAGTGTTTCCTCAGCGCTAGAGGCTCTTGCCTCGACCGGAATCGGTATCACGTAGCCGGCGCAGCCTAAGGATTGTCCGTAAATCGGTACACCTTGGAAGGGAAGGCTTCGACCCGAGTGGCGTGGCGTCTCTGCCGTCAAAGAGAGTCTTTCTTCAGCTCTCTAGGCTCCACCAGTACGGCGGTACGTAGCAAGTGCACACTAACGGGTACTTCCGGGGGAGAGGACGCAAACCCCCCAGCTAGGTGGAGCCACCAGAGGAGGTTTACCTCGTCTCACCGGAATCCAGCAAGAGGCATCGGTTTTCCCTGTAAAAGTGTTTTTACTGTTATAGAAATTGATCTTAGAGAGACTCGCAACTGCCCTTTCGGGATCCTCGGCAGTGGCTCGTGGGCTCTTTTTAGGTGTCCAGTTTCTGCAAGTAATCGGGGAGAGTCGAGAGAAAGTCTCTTTGAGCCGGGTGGGATTCATGTCGCTTCGGCCGGACTGTTGGGTTCAGGACGTGCGTTTGGCAGTGGACGTCCGACTGCAGGCTGGCAATGACTTCACGTGGGGAAACTCATATCATGTCGGCTTGCGCAATCGGGGCTTCGCGACGAGAGATAGCGTTTTTACCAAGGCAACGTTTTTACAGAAGACAGTACGAAAAAGAACTGACTTGTTTTACGTTACAAACTTTGCGGATAGAAATCAACTACCACCTCAACGTGTGTTATGTGCTAAAGGGCATATATAAAACATTCGCACATTGAGCATAAAACTTGAATATTATGCAGTTATTTTCATATATCTGTCGCATTTGTATACATATTTTTGAATAAATCAGGTTTTAAAAAGGAATGATTCTTTTATAGTAATCTGCACATGTGATTCATACATAAAATTGGCAAAAATGCAAAAAATTTCAAAATTATTTTTTCCCACATATTCCTAGAAATCCTATCCTTCCTGATTGTTGAGAAAGATTCAAGAAATAATTTGAATCTCGATGAGGATTTTAGATAAGTCATTGTACTACATAATAAGAAATGGAGCAGAATTAAAAAAAATAACATAAGAAAAGTTAAACTGTGTTCTGTGTGGAAAGGCAGAAGTGGAGGTGAAAATTTGGGAGAAATGAGGGTAATTTTCATGCTGTTTATTCCTTACCTGAGAGTAGCAGATTGTTTTAAAATAAAGTTTTAGGGATTTTTCATATGGGATGTGTGTGTGTGTGTGAAAGGGGTTCATACATTTTGATGTTAAAGAAATAATTTAAGTGGCAGACTGTTTATTTATTCTCACTGGAGAACAATAAACAGGACAGAATTTATTTGCGTGTAGACTGAAATTTACTTGTCGCGCTCGGATCGGTGTACGGTCTGTTGTAATTTTTTCTCGTTCAGATCGGGTTATGGTTCAATAAGCCTAAAATAAAAACCCATAATTGGAAAATAAGTGTTTATTTTCAAATTAGTTTAACTATGTCAAGGAAGATTGCAATAAGCCTAAAAAATACCAGACTGATTGAGACACCCAGTATTCAGTTCTCAATTCGCCTAATGCACTTTGGGCACTTCTCAAAATGCCGGGAAAATGTCAGGATAATTGAAAAAAGGGAGATGATTCTCCAATTAGAGCATCGCTTTTCAAGCAGCTTAGTCTCTTTGAAATGAGTCTAATTTCTCAATTATCAAACAACATCTACATACATGTATACACTTATGAGCCAGAACGTTATGACCACCTACCTAAATACATCCAAAGCCCAACTTTGATCAGGAAAACAGCTGCAAATCACTTTGGCATGGATGCCACAAGTTCTGTGTAGATGACCGAAGATAAATCGTATTAGTTGTTCAAGCAGCGGTCATGCATAATCGGGATACTCAAAGATGGTTGTTTTTGAGCTCTGGGCTGCCGTTGAATGACACCCGAAATGTGCATTGTCGGATTAAGATCCGTCGAAAAGGTGACCAGGATGTTAACTGAAATTCAGTATTACTAGAGGCCTTTGGCGTCCAGTTTGGTCTCCCTTGAATGTATACTACGCATTAAATCATATTGTTTTTATTCATAATTTATTATAATTGCTCAGTTTTTTGCCAAATTAGAACATTCTGCAAGAGCAATAGACACAGATGTCATATACGCACCACATTGGCGGGATTGCAACAAAATGGCAATTATATGTGCCTCACATGGTAGCCCGGATATTGTTATTTATTTATCAATAAACTGTTTGTTTTTTATTTTCTTTTTTTAAATGATATAAATTGTTTTATTCTATAATTATGAACTATACTTTTTAATTATTATTTGTTTTTTAAAATAATAGAAATTAGTTAAAAAAATATGTATGTAACTGGTATTTGAAAAAGAAGTTTTCGCAAAATTGGTGTCAGTAAAGTAACTCGCCAATGTGGTGCAATAATATAATTCTTTCATTCATTTCATTTACAATACATAGCTTTAATTTGAAACTGAAAAGTTTAAAATTCATGACTTTTACTTATTTTTTTAGTAAAAACAGCAGAAAAAAATATATAAATGATATTCTGAAGCTCCATAATTGCAGCGAAGGAACAAAACATAAATAAATCCAATTTACCACAGCTTAAATCTTACCAAAGAACTTTTGCATAGTAACCCATAAGACAGGCCCGTAAATACCCTCATAGCATGCATGTTCACAGTGACGTCACAATGACGTCACTGTGAGTCACTTTGGTCACATCACATCTGTGACGAAAATGCCCCCACTCAGTGACGTCACAATGTGACTAAGATGTGACTTTCTAAAAAAAATTTCACAGTTCGTCACAATGTTAATGTCAAAGTAGTCACAAATGACACACTTTTCACAAATTTGTCACATTGTGACGTCGCAAAGTGGTCAAAATGTGACGTCACAAAAAAGCTCTAAAACGGCCATAACGACTTCACATTTTAGTCACTGTGACTTCACATCGACAATCGATGGTCACAAAGTCACAATGTGACTTCAAAACGACGTTGCAGTGACGTCACCATGTCTTACGGGTAGAAGTGAACAATAGGGGGGGGGGCTCAAGGGAATGTAGGGGGGGCTCATAGTTTTTTTTCTCTCTCTCTCTGACGCAGAAAGATAAATTAGTGCCTATTCACGTTGTAGGTATTATGTTTCTTATTAAACTGTAGTAATAACTTCATTTTATGCTGAGAAAAGTATATGATGATGAAAATTCTGAGTAGTTCAAAATTAAACATCATGTTGACTTGATATGCAGAAATAGGATGAGCGAGTGTTGAACACACTTATTTTAGGTAACATTTAGTATTTCTGCAAAACTGTGAACGGATCTCAAATTTTAAATTAAATTTTTTAACCGAATTTCATTTGGATTTTCGGAACATAACATCTTTTAGTGACCTTGGAATATTTTCCAGGGGGGGCCCGAAATATTTTAGGGGGGGGCGGGCTGAGCCGCCCATAGCACCCCCTTAGCTACGGCCCTGCAATAAAATTCGCTTCATTTGGACAATGCCATTAAACAATTAACAAATAATCGTGATTTTTGTGCCGCATACGTTAGCGTAATATATGTATAGATGTTTCCGGAACCAGTCGCACACAATTCGAGTCCTGTGACGTGGAGCGTTGTCTTGTACGAAGACTCCGTTTCCATTTCGGAAGAAATGTAATGGTAATGTATATGATCCACAGTGATGTTCAGATAGTGCGTGGTCTGTTCTACAACAAAGACAGTACAAGTTCTCAAGGAGGCGTATGGGAACATTTTACAAAGCTTAATATTACCACAATTGGCCTGCGTATAATCTGCTCTCGAACAGGAATTAACAGTTCGCATAGAAGACGGCCTTTCTAAACACATGATATCAATGATTTTAAAGCATAAGTCGCGTTTCATCCGACTCTCTCCCTATGTTCCATGTTCCAGTCATGATGTTCCCTGGGCTAGTGTAGGAGTTTTGGTCGATAATGCTTGGTCAACAGGGATACATGAGTCAGTGGCATAGCTATCCGGTGGCGGTTCGCCCCGGGTGTCACCCTCTAAGGGTCAACACCCAATCTTTATTTGCAAATATATACAGTAGACTCCCTCAAATCCGCACAGCTTGGGACCAGAGGTTGTGCGGATTTTAGAATTTTGCGGATTTCTGGTCATTGCTTTGTTTACATTTTTTAAACAGTAATTTGAGTGCAATTAATAGTGCAATCGGAACTATAATGAATGCTTACAATATAATAAAATATTAAAATAAGTAATAAACTAAAATAATAAAAATTTAGATAATTTTTAAAATGATTAAAGTACTAATAGGAAAGGTCAAGTTAATATTCAATAGTGTATGATTTAAAGTAAAATTTTCCAAAATTATTCAACAAAACTTGTCTCATAAAAGTACATTACTAATTCACATCAATATCATAAAATAAGGATTTTTTTTTCAAGTTTAGCGAGGCTTAGTAACCAAAAAATCTTGATTTATGCATAAATATATTTGGTAAGAAGATTGTGATTACCAGTAATATAAGAAATTCTTGAATTTTTTCCAAAAGAAAGTTATTCTTCCTTCATGAAAAATACATGAATAGAATATTATTAAGAAAATTACAAATAAAAAAATATATGGAATTGATACAAAACTAAAAAAATGAATTTTTGTCTCAATATCTGAACTGAAAGTTTCATTGTTTACCTCCATAAAATATGTGCGGATTTTAGAGAGTTGCGGATTTCTGGTTTGCGGATTTGAGGGAGTCTACTGTATAATCCTATAAAATTTTGGAAAATAATTCTGAATTAAAATTAACGTTCTAGAGCATCACGCAAAAGAGTTAATTTTCTTTACTTGGAGAATCTAAAATTTTATTCAGTATGAGGTGACTAAAAAAGATATGCACCAGGAACAGAAACCTACCTATCCAACGAGTGGGTAGCAAAAGAAAACTTTTTAGTATTTTATATTTTAAATAAAAATTTTGTATTAATTTCTTCGGATTAGCTATAAAATCACATCAGATAAACAAAAAATTTTGAAATTTTATTTTCAATAACGTAGAATTGTGAATTAAAAAATATCGCGGATTTGGGGGGATGACACCATTGTGGGGGTGACAGCATTTACATCCGCCCCGGGTGTCACCAATCCTAGTTACGCCACTGACATGAGTCGGACGTTAGCCCTATCGTTTCACACTCAACTGTGTCAGCTGAGCTGTATGCTCCGAAATAATTCCCCCTTGGACCTGTATTATCTTGGAATGTAAATTGAGCCAGTATATGATACCGATTTTTCTTTACCAAGGGAGGAGGGGTCTACGACATCTCTTTTATTTGATAACGCTTGGGCGTCCAACGCAATGGCTTTTGCTGATGGTTTCGCCGTCATTCATCCACTTCTTACGAGTAATAACAATGCTATATCCTGAACAACCCATGAGACGTGCCGTTTCGAAGTTACACATTCTGAATAGTTAGGCGACTGAAATTTGCCCTCAATCAAAGTAGCTTAGATAGGCGGCCTTTACTCTCACAAGCAGACGTAAACGCAAAAATTATTCCTTTGACTCCTCAGCAGCATTTTAAACACCATTCTCACTAGATTATATGCTTTCCAGGCCATCCAAGCGAGTTCATTGCAAAATGTGAGGGTGGTCAAAATGTTTTGGCTCCTGAGTGTAGATATAACTTTCTCTATTGCATATGTGTGTAATTTAAGTGCATGTGACTGAGTACACGTTAAGAGATTTTAGCGCATGTTTTTAACATTTAAGACGAGGAAAATGGATATTTCTATTGGTCGTACCAGGAAGACCGAAAAATCCTGTGCTTTGATTTTTATACAATTTAGGAGGAAAATTTGGCAGTAGGACACCCACATTTTTTTTATTTAGCTTTTCTCTTTGCCAATTCGACGAAAAATGGAATTTCCAATAAAAAAGAATAAATTTTTTTACTTGTTCTTTTAGCTAAATCCATTTTGCATTGGTTCACAGAAGGCCCCATTACATATTCATATGGAATGTTAATAACACAAAAATCAGCCTGAAAACCCCATCTATGTGCTTGTATGTGTGATGGAGATGGCTGGAAATTTCTACCACACATGCAAATCTGAAAATTTGGCTGAGATAGTCAAAAGTTTATCCTGGTGTACATGAGGCTCAAATTTTTATTTTTTGAAAATAGCCTAGAATATTAATTATAAACTCATGAAATACGCGATTTTTTTCACAAAATGACAAAATCACAATTTCATTTGAACTTGATTTCACAGACGAAATAAAATAAATTAAGATTTCCAGTAATCAAAAAAAAGGAAACTAATTAAGATATCAATTTTAAGCTTTTAGAGCACTTATAGAAATATATTTTGAAATTATGCATAAAATGTTTGAAAATCATAAAAACTGGTGGAACCAGAGAGAAAAGTAGAGCTCGATCTAAAAAATGATACAATAACAAATTGGCAAATATTTTCAATATAAATAAGCGCGTAGAAAATAAATGGAATCAGATAGTCCGTAAAGCTCATGAAATTACCCACATTTTTGTTAGCTGAAAATGTGGATTGGGCTTTACTGGTGCCTTAAACTCAAACATAGAAAAAGAAGGCATTTTTAACACACTCCATATCCCAATAATCCATAACTAATTTAAAAATTTGGGTTCATAACTATAAGTTACATGCTGATGTAATAAATTAAGAGAACCTAAATGGTCCATTCAGTACAAAGTGTGTACAAAATTCCATTCCAGGGGTTTTTGATTAGTGGAAAAAGAAAGCCCCAAGTAAACTCAAAATCTTAAACATATACGATTCAACCATATACTAAATATTAGTGTTCAGAAATATTTTTCTACATCAATTTCTCAACAACCTGACTACATGAATATTACACGTTAATTATTACTTCATGGTTTATATTCGTTTAGCGTTGTGGATCTTAGCTGATTTGAGACAGTATAACGTTGCATTATATTAACTAGTTTGCCCAGTAATCATATTGAGTGGACAATAGTATGACTCTGAATATAAAGCACCAGTAAAGCTCAGTCCACATTTTGAGCTAACAAAATTTGTGCAATTTCATGAGCTTTACAGATAATTTGATTCCATTTTTTTTCTACGCAGTTATTTATATTGAAAATATTTGCCAATTAGTTACTGTATTATTTTTTAGATCGAGCTCTACTTTTCTCCCTGGTTCTATCAGTTTTTCATATGATTTCACAACTTTTTCTGATCCTTTCAGGAACTTGATGGTGAACCAACTAAACTAACAAATTTAAACTATTAGTATTCGGTTAAAGTTTTTAGTAGATATATTATCTTGGAATGGGCCCGAATTCTGCGATTTTTTTTTCCTTTAAACTCATTTTACGATTCTCTTAAGATTTTCCAGCTGATGCGCAGCACCCGTGCTATGCGAGATTCAGAAAGTGGTGCACCGTGTCGGAGATTCATTTTGAAAATGATAAATTTCAGTGTGGGTTTTTAGCGATTATTGTGGTAAGAAAGTCCTGTATTTGCTGCCGAAGACAATGAAGACCAATCTCTGAGATACATTTTTAGAGATTCGATATTACTTTTAGAATGTTAATATGAATAGGGATTTTAATCATTCGCGGTTCTTTTGGAAAATCTCCGGCCGGGTCAGCTTGTATACAAGACTTCAACTCACCAAAAGGCTTTTTTGATTTATAAACTGGAGAGACAAAGTAGTTGAAAACCTTAATCAGCTACTAGGGGTGATCAAATGAAAAGGTACGAAACGCCCTAACTTCCAAACCGGTTGAAATTTGAATATGCCGCTTTGGAATAAAGTAGTGAGACATCGAGAAATGCGATTGGAGTATCCATCGTAGTTGTGAACATGCGTACGCGCTTATGCATGAAGGCGGAGAGAAGCAGACAGCAAGCGAGCTCCGTCCAATTGACGCGGCAGTACCTGTGAGGCCATCATGACTTTCCCATTGCAAAATCCGATGATTAAAGAACAGTGAGGTGTTATCAGATTTCTCACAGCGTCAGACTTTGATCAGACACCTCGCTGATCTTTAATCATCGGATTTTGCGAAGAGAAAGCCATGATGGCCTCGCAGGCACTGCCGCGTCAATTGGACGGAGCTCGCTTGCTGTCTGCTTCTCTCCCCCTTCATGCATAAGCGCGTACGCATGTTCACAACTACGATGGATACTCCAATCACATCCCTCGATGTCTCACTACTTTATTCTAAAGCGGGATATTAAAATTTCAACCGGTTTGGATGTTAGGGCGTTTCGTACCTTTTCATTTAATCGCCCCTTGTATTAGCAACGCTGGATCTCTCCATTCCCGTCTCCTACGTTATATTTTTCAAAATATTCACACACACACAAAAGAAAAAGTCAACTACTCATATATGTTTTCAAAGTGTGTGAAATAATTTTTGTTTAACGCTTCTCTTAATTTGACGAGTCCTATTTAATCACTTTCGGTCCCAATTCAGGAGCATAATATTTTGGGTACCAAGTGTGTTGAGCCATCCTTAGAAATACGTACAGAGGCTTTTCCCTCTTCATTATTTGGATATAAAAAATATCGTACTAAAGAAAACTCTCACATAACTCATACAAAAAAACATACAAATAAAAATAGCTTTTATTTTTTGTCAAAATATGTGAGATAATTTTTATTTAAACTTTTCCCAATTTGGCGCCCCATGGCCTCGGCGCCCAGGACGACCGTCGCCTTTAGCTACGCCACTTGGTATGTAGATTATTAATTGAATATCGTTACAATCTAATAATAATACGGCAAAAATAAGGAATTTTTATGACTTATCTTATGAATTTTAAAATTTTATGAAATTTGTTGGTAGAATAAGTAGATCTTCATGATAAGAGAGAAGAGATAAGGGAGATAACAGACAAAAGAGGTTTTAGCAACAGGAGATAATTTTATTAATGCGTGGAATTTTTTCCAGAGAGAAAATTCGCCTTGAATATAACATTTTAAATGAAAATCAAATTTTGAATTGCTTAAAAGGCGCAAATGCCAACCTAGTGAAAAAGATTCCATGACGGGCATCGAATGGAACGACACATGGAACGACATTCAGCAAGGAACTTATCGCTATTACATGTTGGCAAGGCTACAAACGCAGCACAAGATGGAATACAATCCGCGAGCCATCGATCTGGGACAATCCCGAAACTCAAATTAATCCAGCATCGATGGAATATATTAATGCGTGGAAATTTTTCCAGAGAGAAAATTCGCCTTGAATATAACATTTCAAATGAAAAAATGTTATATTCAAGGATTAATTTGAGTTTCATGATTGCCCCAGATCGGTGGCTCGCGGATTGTATTCTATCTAGTGCTGTGTTTGTAGCCTTGACAACATGCAATAGCGATAAGTTCCTTGCTGGGAGTCGTTCCATGAGGTTTAGTCGATAGAAAGTCGGTGCGCTATACTGATGGCCCGGGTTCCATTCCCGGCATAGAATCTTTTTTACTAGGTTGGCATTTGCGTCTTTTAAGCAATTCAAAATTGGATTTTCATTTGAAAGGAGTTAATTTTAGTCAATATATTTACTTATTCTTACATATATACCCATACACATTTACAAACATATGCTCATTTATTTCATATTATCATCTATTCATTAAATAAGTCAGAAAACAAATTAATTTAAAAATAAAGAATTATCAAGATTAAACAAAGTAAGTTTGTTATCAGATGGGACTAATAAGTTGGAAATAATTTCAAGGGGAAAGATTTAGATGAAATTATTTATAGTTAAATCTCTTTTAACGAAAAAAACAAACTTTGTGTGCTAAAGAATGCAGAATTTTAGGGAGAGAATTCAGATGATTCCTTTTTTAGGTGCGTTCGTAACTATATAAACAAGTAATACCTATAGCCGTCGTTCAGTCCATCTGTCTGCGCATAATAGAGCAAAACTACCCACCCGAATCGACTGAAATTTAAAATATATAACTTTTGTATAATTTTGTTAAGATATTTTAAATTTCATGAAAACCGAATGCATAGTTTACTGACAGGCACAATCAAAAGCATTCTGTTACATTACGGTCAATAGAAAAAAATATTTTCAAGGGAATTTTAAGGATTTTATACTCTTTCCAACATAATAGAATTGATATGTATCTAAGAAGTATATAAAAATACATTCTGCACAATCTGTTGTGCTAAAAATATTTAATACTAATTTACACGGCCGCACAAAATTATTCTGTTACACAATGGTATAGGGGGGACACTGTTTCGAGAGCATCTTAGTCCTATTAAACCATTTCACCTTTAATGAAATTCACATACGGTGCTGAGGATTACTACTAGTTACTTCCTGTATAATAGAAAGCAGATAGTATTTACAAGGACACACAAAAAATTTCGGCCACTGCACCATATCCGATGTGCTATATATTATTATTACACCAAAATCTGAATATTTTAAAAAACATTGTTACAGTACGAACGCGCCTCATTTGTTACGTTTGACGTGCATTTTCCAAATTGATTTATGTAGGGACTGGGTGAAAAACCGAAGTTTCTCATCCTTGTATTAAACTTCCTTACTTCTACATTAAAGATAACAATTAAGAAAAATCATGTGTTAAGCGTAGATTATGAAACACTTTCCAACACTTCCTTAAATCTTTAAGAACACTTCGTTATGTAGGGAAATAAGGTGTTACTGTCTACAGCCAAATAAGTAATCCAATACTTTTGAACAACCCTGTATTTGATCTGTCGGTTGATGTATATATTACATGATGAGGAAATTTAGTTTAGCAAGAAAATGCATAGCAGATTGAAATGTTTTTTTGGCAATTTATACTAATAGATTGAAATATACTTGAATATTTTTGTTCCGCTCTGTAGTTTACCTAATACCTTTATTACTCGAAAGTGTTTTACTAAAATTTAATTTAGAAAATACTCTTTAAACTATTTTAATCACATTTCCAGAAATTATCATCCATAGGCGACGCTGTATCCAGCTCTTTGCGTGACCCTGTATATCATATTATCTATAATCTACAAACATTTCTTAGTAAAAAGAAAGCAGTTCAACGTGCTATGTATAACAATTTAAAAACCACCTATAAGTAAATTAGGCTCATACACAGTAACATTTACGAGCTCTCTGTGTAACTCTGTATATCTAAATTGAGTAATTATTAGCATTTATATACACCATATAATGCGCATACATTTAGTGAAACCAAAAAGCATTAAGTCTATCCAACAGCCATCATCGATAATAATTAGTAATTCGGATAGAATATACTATTTCAAATCTTTTGTATATCCCTGTAAATGCTATGTATTATGCCCGAAGAAATTTATATTAAGCCTCAGTGACGTATATCAATATGTTTATACATGCATTCGTTTACCATAATTCAAATATATCGCAAGCAATTCTCCTTTTTACTATGCAATGAAATTTTTTTGTCTGGCCCTGTAAATGAATAATAACTATTCTTTTCACTGCATATTTTACAGAATACATTTTTTAGTAAACTATGCAGTTGCATATAAATTTGAATATATTTAACCAGATGAAACAACTTTAAAATTCATTTGAAACAATTTTTCCCCATAGGCCGTAATGTAGCAGAAAATTTTTGACTGTGTCTATAAATAAAGTCATCATGATAAAAGCTTCATTTTCAATAGGGTTCGTGCTAAGGTAAACAGTAATAACATCTAAAAATTTCATGTCAAACCGAGTATATTTACGAGAGTTACAGTTTGGACAGACGGCCAGACAAACCAAGTAAAGCATAAACACTTTTCAACTTTGTTGGGAAATGTTAAAAATGGGTTTTTCAATAATTTTTCTAAATCTCGATTATAAGCTCTCCTTAGGTGAGGCTTGTTGAGCTTAAGCTATTTGGTAGGCCCCCCCACATAGCTGAAACAATAAGCTCCATTTATAAATTAAACTTTGTTTGCTTTTGAAAAAGAGGATTTTTACTACACTAAATGTAAACATATAACAAATACTTTGCACTCTCTATTCTATAGAAAGCATGTTTCAGGAGATCTCAGAAATTCGTACTCGTTTCATTCAATATTATTTCTTCAAATAATACAAAGTACACGCACAAATGATTCTCCACACACATCATATTATAACATGAAATTATTTTGACCATATCGATATTTCTTAGTTATCCCGTCAATCCATTTCACCAAATTATAGAAATCGCGAAACTGTTCGACAAATTAAATAAATTGATGTAACTTTTTTGGTAAATAGCGGAAGAACAAATAAATTAGCAAAACATAATCAAAAACACAAATAAAAATTTATTTAAAAATCACTTGATGACACTACAAACACGTGTGTCGTAGTTAATATCAAGTGAATGTGACATTTACAGTCATCCATTATTGGCATGTAATATCATAGTATATATATAGTAATATTATAGTTTGCGGATAGTTCTTTGGTCGACGGGATAAACAAGTAGTACCTAAGCGTCTTTCTGAAGAAACAACAAATGCTACACACAATCAGCACAGTTTTGGACCGAGAGAGGAAAAAACGACTAAATTTGCTACATCATTTGAGTTGAAGGCAAATTTCTGGTCTCAAAAATATAGACAGATGTACTAATGTATGTTTGCAGCTCCTTGTAAATAATTCGTGAAGGTTCCACTGTGACATAATGGATCAAGGTTTCGTAAAAGTGGAACAAAGTTATTCTGATTGACTGTACATAATTTATTTTCAATAACAAATGCCGCATAATAGACCTCAGTATCTCACATCAATTACATGGTAATATGCGTATTTCGAAAAAGTTAAATCTTAGTCAGATGGGCGCGAGGTATACTTAAATCATAAACATTTTTTAGGTATGATGAAAAATTTTAGAGATAGAATCTGATGAGGCAAGCAAATATTTCCTTCTTTTTTTTCCCAATCTTTATTGACATTTAAAACTCACACCAACTTTTTATTCCAAGAATAAACAATCAAAACGATCAGATTAAACTAGTTTGAATTAAGGAACTTAAAAGATTAAACAGGTATCTGTAATGACAGGACAATTAAATTAGGATACTTTCTTTTAATATAAACCTGATGAGAAAAGTTCAATTTTAAAATATTTTTTCCAACCTTTACTTATATTTCAAATATCATAAGACTGTTGTTACCTTTTGAAATATTAACACACTATTTTTTTTCAATATTACGGGTAAGTGAGGGGGACCTACTCTTTTCAAAACAAACATTTTTAGCTTAAATATTGATAAGAAAATCAAATTTACAATAAACGAACTTTATTGTGAGAAATCAGAATTCACAAAAGTATTTTTTAAAATTTAAATACTATCAATCATTATGATATTTCATAGGCTTATAATTGTAAAAAATAGAGATTTGTAATATTTTCAAATAAAAAAATAAAATGGTTTTTGCAGGTGCTCATGGTTGTAGCACCTGATCTGTGAATTTGATGGTTTAATTAGTTAAATTTTTATTGTTCATTGTTTTTTTGTTAACTGTAGTAAACGGAAAGAAATATTTCTTTATTCTGGAATATGCTACGATTAGTTAACAGCAATTATCAAATTTTATTAGCAAAAGATGGCACAAATAGCTTTTTTAGAAATTATTTTTTTATCTTTCATAAAATATTTTTCGTTAGTATGACATTACCAGATGCTTCCTTAAACAAATCTTTTGAAAAAATCTTGTAACACATATCTCTCACACAAAATGTTTCTCTTCAATATGAATTAAGGCATACCTCTGAGAAAATTTCTAGTTGCATATCAAACTCACAAAAGATTTCTTACCATAATGAATTGACAGATGCTTGCTTGAATTACACATTTAAGAAAATTTTTCTTTCATATCTCGAATATAACATTCCTCACCAGTATGATTTAACTTTCTGCTAAAATTGCCCTTTTGAGAGAATTTCTTGTTGCATACTTCACATACAAAAGGTTTCTCACCAGTATGAGTTAAGAGATGTCTGCTTAAACTACTCTTTTGAGAGAATGTCTTGTTGCATACCTCACATTCAAAAGGTTTGTCACAGTATGGTTTAACAGATGCCTCCTTAAATCATTCTTTCGAACGAATTTCTTCTTGCATACCTCTTATTTAAAAGGTTTGTCATCAGTATGAGTTAACAGATGTCTGCTTAAATGGCCCTTTCGAGAGAATTTCTTGTTACATACCTCACATTCAAAAGGTTTCTCACCAGTATGGTTTAACAGATGTCTCCTTAAATCATTCTTTCGAACGAATTTCTTGTTGCATACCTCACATTTAAAAGGTTTTTCATCACTATGAGTTAACAGATGGCTGCTTAAATGGCCCTTTTGAGAGAATTTCTTGTTACATACCTCACATTCAAAAGGTTTCTCACCATTATGGTTTAACAGATGCCTCCTTAAATCATCGTTTCGAAAGAATTTCTTGTTGCATACCTGACATTGAAAAGGTTTCTCACCAGTATGAGTTAACATATGGGTGTTTAAATGGCTTTTTTGAGAGAATTTCTTGTTGCATGCCTCACATTCAAAAGGTATCTCACCAGTATGAATAAGTAGATGCCTCTTTAAAGCATTCTTATCAGATAATTTCTTGTTGCATATATCACACATAAACGGTTTCTCACCAGTATGAGTTAACAGATGTCTGCTTAAAGAACTTTTTTGAGAGAATTTCATATTGCATACTTCACATTCAAAAGGCTTCTCCCCAGTATGAATTAACAGATGGCTGCTTAAACAGCTCTTGCGTGAGAATTCTTTGTTGCATACCTCACACAAAAAAGACTGTTTTGGGAGAAATTCGTCCATAACTCACAAATAAAAGGTTTTCCAGGCTGTGAGTTAGAAGCTGCTTTTTTCAAAAAGTTCTGATAAGAAATACTTTGCTGCATTTGTTTTACACAGTAAGATATTTTGGGGGATGTGATGCGTTAGATTAACAGTTTTATGCATCTGCAAAAAAAATAAAATTAATTCATATCAGTTTTTACATTTCATTAAAAAATAAATGAATAAACTTATCATGCAATTTTAAAATCAATATAAAAATAAATTGTAATAAAATTATAACCACACTATTAACAACTAAGAAAAATCATGCGTTAAGCATAGATTATGAAGCACTTTCCTACACTTCATGAAATCTTTAACAAAACTTCGTTAGTTAGGGAATTAAGGGTATATGGTCAAATATGTATTCCAATACTTTTGAACAGCCCTGTACTTGACCTGTCACTTGAAGTACACATTATAAAATGGGAAAATTAAGTTTAGAAAGAAAAAAGCTTAAAATTTCTTTTTGAGCAATTTGTACTAATAAATGGGAAACCTTTTGTTCAGTCCTGCAGTTTACCTTGTACCTTTATTACACGTTAGTAAGAAGCTAAAATTCATTTTAAACTAAAACACTTTTAAAACAACTGAAATCACATTGTTATAGATTATCATTCATAGGTGTCCATGTACACAATATTTTGCGTTACCCTGTATCTATCATTTTATCAATATTCTGCAAACATTTCTTTTTAAATTGAATGCAGTTCAGTTCAGCGTAAATATGTATACCTTATTTAGTGTTTATTTTATTATATGTATACCTTATTGCCACCTTTAAGTAATTGGCTCTCATACTCAGTAACGTTGGCAAGCTCTTTTGGATAGCCCTGTATATAAACTGTAACATCTATACACACCCTTATAATGAACAAAGATTTAGTGAAACTTAAATGCGTATATCATAATTAAAATGTATTACATCCATCCATCAGCCATCATCGGAAACATATACAGACCGTCGGAAGGAATATACTATTTGAAACCATTTGTGTGTCCCTGTAAATGCAATGTACTTCATATTATGCAAGACAGTATCGCATAATTTATATAAAGCGTCAGTGACACATATCAGTTTTGTTATACATGAAACAGTTTAATATATTTTTAAATGTCGCACACTATTTCCCCCTCCCCCTTTACCATTATCCAATGGAATTATTTTGTGAGTAAATTCTTAGCAAACTCCAATGATATTTCTACACATCAAACACAATTTTCCGGTCTTTGAGTATTTTTTTTTTCAAATTGACTTTTATGAATCTAGAATGTTATATCTTCATCATCAAGAAAGAGAAAGATCACACAGAGATAATTCACAATGATGTGTTTACGAAACTTTAAGAATAAAATTAATTAATGAGTTTATGTCCAAAATACTCGCTTTCGACTATGAAGGCAGCAAAATTATAAAAAGAGGGTAACAGATTTTTGTTATTATTGTTATTATTACTTTTATTATTTTACAAGATGAGAAATCGTGTTATTTTCCCTATTAAAGTTATTTATTTCTTTTGATTTTTTAGAAACTTTTAATTAGAAATTAGCGTCGTATCGTAATTGATTTTCTATATATTTTTAATACCTAACAAATAATTGGCATTACTTTGTAATGTCATAGTGAATCAAAGAGAGCAGTCAAAAAATGTATTCGTTTCAAGATAAAATGCATAATAAACTATTAGAAAAAAAATAAAACTTTTATCAATTTATAAATTTTCAGATTAAGATATGCTTTTCTTAACTATCTTATTGATAACTTTTGCATTTCCTATGTTTTGGAAACAAAATTTTTAAAGGAATGAGATTTTAAATTATTTAAGTCGGGACTTTTATGTCACAGTGGTGTTAAATTGGTGTTGTTTGCATCCTCCGTGCCAAAATGTAAAAAAATTTCATCCAAAATAACAACCATTAATTTAAAAATTTAAACTTTTCTTTATTTAATTGTGAATCATTAAATTTAATATATGTCAATATCTGCCATTAAATGTAATGAAGATAAATATTTTGAAATAACGGTAAATACTTTGAATAAAATCATTTTCCAATTTTGCAATTCATTTTATTTTCTGCATCAGCTAAGAACTGAATGAAACATAGAAAAATGACAATGTATTGGCGGGCCACAGAAAAGTTCCTGGTCGGCCAATTGTGCGCCGCAGGCCACATGTTTGACATGCCTGGTTTAAGGGGTTATCTATGATAGAAATGACTAGCTATGTTGAAACTTCTCTATCTGTAATCTTCTATCCTGTAATTTGGTAATCTTCAATGACTGCTTGAGTGTTGCCTCAGATGCCTTCATGAAGAAGGGGCTCTGTTGGTCAAGAATCAAGCATCAATTTAGATACAGTCTCTAAAATATGGTAGTTATAAAATAATTAATTTCTCAAAAACCTATCGTATGAATACCATGAAAATTTGTTTTTAGGATAATTGAAGGGTGTTGAGTTCATTTACGCTTTCAGAATTTGTTGTTTCTATCAAAATAAATAAAATTAGAGTATGTTTTAATATCTAGATCCCCCCCCCCCCGGCCTAAGCAAATTCTATGTACAGAGAAAAAAGTAGATTTTATTTTAAATAGTTAAGTATCAGTAATTTTTTCTATGATAATTTGTTGAGGAATTCAGGTCCTGACTATTGGATGGGCACCCGGGGCCCATATCATGGGCACAAAATTTCATATAATCCATATAGATTAAATAATCATAATTGTGAAAAGAATGTAATATTTGAGATATTAATGGGATGAAATGACAAAAATATGTTTGAATATATGGTTAAAAGTACATTTCAATAAATAGTACATGCGCGTAGCCAGGGGGGTACCCTAGGTGCCCGGGCACACACCCCCCTCGGTCACGCAGATCTAAGATTATTTTTAAAAAACCAAAATTTATAAAAGAAAAAAGAAAAATGAAAGCAAAGTTAGTTCAATTAGTTAATCAAAACTAACAGTGTATGTTAGTTGTTTGAAATATAATAAAAGAAGAGACCCAGATTCTTTTTTTAACTAGAATATTTACTAAAATCTGTATTAATTACAGTAAGTCACAAAGTTGGTTTTATAATCCCAATTTGATGTCTTTTGTTTATGGAATTTTTTTTAACGCCGTTCTTTTTCATGCATGTTTCTGTAATTCCATAAAAAATTAGCGTCAATTCTCGACAAGTAAAGTATAGAAACTGCTTATATCTTTGCTTTTGTTATCTAAAGTCTAGATAGGAGCAAAAAAAATTGAAAGGAAATACGATGTGAAAAGATAATTCCACCATGTGATTTGCCTAGAGAATGAAGGGGGTGGGGGGTTGTACAAATCTTCTTCCTTCGAAAATGAGAAATAATATTACGCAAAATTCAAATTAATATGGAGGTTGGTTGGTTGATTCCTTACATTTCGTTTTTTGTGGCCATATTTTGACATTCGTACGAGCTCATTTTTTTAAAACCAGAAAATTTTATTCATTCATGCGTAGAAAATATTGAAAGAACACTTTTCCACTTTAAATTGTGTACTACAAGTTATTTTAATGTTACTTTGATCAAAATGACGGGGGAATTAAAGATTTGTTTATTTATTTTAGCATTTCATTGCTGTTTGAAATGAAAATTTGTGATAATTACAGATTTATGTTTACGGATATCCTTGTTTTATATCTATCATATTTTATCAATATTTATGTATCTTTTTCTTATCCATTATATTTAGTTTAGAACAACTTTTCATTCTTCTTCACATAATGAAAAATTGCGTTTGGGTCCTTGTTAAAAAAAGTATCACACAATTATACCATCAGTAAATAAAAACCTGTCTAAAGCGGAAAATCAATCGGTTTTATGGGGTTTCGTTTTATTACATAAGATATTGTTTTTACCCAACATGTTCAGGTTAAAAAATTTGAGCACCCCCACGCCCGTTTAAAAGGCTGGTTACACCTATGTAGTACAAATTTTGGTACTTTTAGGTTATCCAGTTGACCAATTTCGCCAAATTATACAAATCGCCAAACTAATAGCCAAATTATACATGTTGACATAATTTTTATTTTAAATAACGAAAAAAAAAATAATTAGTAGAATATTAATAAAAATATTAATAAAAAGTCAAAATAAAAATCACTTAATGACATTTTAAACACATGAATCGCATTTAATGTCATTGAATGTGACATTCACGATCATCTTTTTTTGGCATTTAATCTTATAGTTTGGCGCAAATTTTTTGGTGGACGGGATAACCTAGAAGTACCCGAATTTTTTATATACATAGTATATTCCCAGAAACTTTTTAAAATTTTCAGAAAACTTAATTTTTTTACTAGAGTCACTAATTTAACCAATCACAGGGGGCACGAAAATTTTAAAGTGCCCTGGACCCAAAAACGTATGTTCAATTTCCTCTGTGTTTTTTATATTTGATATTTTTACCTATAAAACATTTTTTATCATTGTTATCTTTCTAAACTACATTTAGAAAATAAAATGTAAGATAAATTATTTTACAATGTTAAAATTACATTTCCTAGTGTTATAGACACATTTCTTTTAATAAACTACATCCCATTAAACATACACCGAAGTTAATATAGAAATAGAAAATTTGTCTACCATACAATACTAAGGCCTAGCCATACCCCCAAATTATCCCATCTCTGAAAACAAACTATAATAAATAGAATTCTAAAACTTATTCTTTGCTTTGTATATGGATCAGTCCGTTAGATGATCCAAAACAAGTCTGAACTAAAATTAACAGTTTTCACAAGTTAATAATCATTAACAATTTAGAATACTTTTATAACAAAATACAGATACTTTAGCAGAAGAGTAAACAAAAGAAAAGTATCTTAACATTAACTAATTTGAGAAAAGAGTACATTAAATTCGTAAAGCGCTCTTTCATTTTATTGCTATAGGTCATTATATTTCAAAAATTTGCCGTCTATTCACAGAGTATTATCATATCGTACAGGTTCACATAAAAGGAAAGAGACGCCAACGCCATGAAGGAATCACAGTGGCTGGTTTTGAAGGAGAAATGAATCATATCAATAAATCTGCTGCAACAGAAAGTTCAACTTCTGAGTTTTTACTTTCTCACATCTACCAATATTAACATTTGTTTCAAGAATTAAGAAAAAATATCTTCTAGATCTGACAAACAAAACAAAACGGTTCTTTATGAAAAATGAATGATTCGTTACTTAAAATTCTGGAATCCTTTATTTGAATCACTGGGCTATCCTTTATTCATTATCTGAGATTAATTCAATTATCAAGTAACTTTCGTGAATCCATTACTTTAGATTTTATTATTTTGCGCCATCTTTCGGTAAATAATATAAATGAACAAATTTTTCTTCCAAAATATAGTCTTTTAGATATTTTTATAAAATATTAAAATTTTGGATGTTTTGATTTAATACGAGATTATTTTCACACGCTTCTCTTAAACAATTTAAACTATTTTTCAGTACATATAAAAGGAATAATATGATTGCCTTTTTCATGAAATTTTATCTTAGTTTTATCAGTTTTCAGTTTTTTAAAGGC
Source organism: Maratus speculifer (assembly GCA_964019185.1). Taxonomy (NCBI): domain Eukaryota; kingdom Metazoa; phylum Arthropoda; class Arachnida; order Araneae; family Salticidae; genus Maratus; species Maratus speculifer. Next base: position 361,189,711 of record OZ025296.1, read on the forward strand.
TCAGCTTATATCCATTGAATCTTAATTTTTCTTGCATTGCATATAAAAATGAATTATTTCTTATCAAATATAATTGTTAGAATATGATGGAAAGTGCTGTTTTCAATATTTTTATCTCTTTTGAAGTAATAGTTTTGGCTTATTTTTTGCTTTAGTAGAACAAGTTTTATTTTCTTTTTTTAATTATTATGTAGTAACTTTCGTTACTTTAATGAAATTTTAACATTTTATAGAGAAGGCCAGATATAAATTTATTAAAATAAGTTTTAGTTAGTTTTTTAAGAATCCTTTTAGTTTGTTTGTAGGATTTAGCTTATTCATTTGATTTTTGTTGTAAGAATAATTCTTTGTAAATTAATTTCTCATATAATAAAAATAATATTAAAAGCTTCAGCATATTGATGAAAAAATAAAGCAAGTTCTTTGCATAACATCATTTTTTTAAAGAATTGTAGTTTAACCCTCTAAGCATTTGGCCCGTAATATTCCGTACACTAAGCTCCAGGTTTCACTGCAATATAAGCAATGTTTAAGATATTATAATTCTATAAATTTAAAGATTTTTCAAAGCATTGAAGAATGATTAAGACTCTCAAGGGCTACATTTATGTTCCTAAATGAGATTTTTTATGTAATATTGAAATAATAATATTTTATTATCATTTAAAACAAAATGCAGAGAAAACAACATTACAATTTTACCCATTTGCAAGACGCTTGGAGGGTTAAATAATGCTGTATCTAACAACAAATTTCCGAAATTCAAACCATTAAAGAACCTAAATATAATGCAGTTCAACTAGAATATTTGTAGATGATTAAATTAAACCTGCATGTCTAGTAATGCATATAATTATATTCAAACTTTGCTAAAAATATTACTAGTTTTTTTTCTGTACTCTATAATCAACAATATTCCATAATCTGCACAACCTTTGGCCCCAACTTGTGCGGATTATACAACTTTGACTGTAAAAAAGGGAAAAAAATGAGAGAAATTGAAACCACACAAATTTAACCACTTCACTGGCGATGGCCGATGAGTATGAGGAAACAATGCTTTTCACCCCGAGTTATCTCGGGGCAGATGGTTAAGTGGTTAAAAGAGAAATTAGAAAAATTAAAAACACTGAAAAACAGTTAGTGGACGGGTGGGGTGAAGAAACAAATGATCGTCCCTACCTCCATCCCAAACATATTTGTCTCGGTGGGTAATGCATTGCACAATAATAAGACATCAAGATGGTCGCCATGGCAAGATATTTAAACCAAAATCATAACATTTTATGGTACTACTTGGTCATCCCATCAACCCATTTTGCCAAATTGTACAAATCGACAAACTAATAGCCAAATTACACATATTGAAGTAATTTTCATTTTAAATAACAGAAAAACAAATAATTAGTAGAATAATTATAAAGATACAAATAAAGTCTAAATAAAAATCATTTAATGGCATTTTAAACACCTTTATTTTACCTAGTGCCATTGAATGTGACATTCACGTTCATCCATTATTGTTATTTAATCTTATAGTTTGGCGATGGTTCTTTGGTTGACGGGATAACCAAGTAATACCCATTTTAATTACAGAATGCCTTTTTGTGGTGACTTTTTTATTAACAAAAATGTACATTTTATTTGGTAATGGCTTTAAAAATAAAAAAAATTATCGCCAAATCTGTTTTTTTCTGAACAAATACAGTCAAAGTTCTATAATCCGCACAAGTTGCGGCCAAAGGTTGTGTGGATTATGGAATATTGCAGATTATAGAATATTATGGATTGTACGTCATTTTATTATTCCAAGACAGCATTTTAATTCTATAATCAGTATAATAAGAAAATATAAATATGAAATCTAAAAATGAATTTAATATGCTACCTCAAAAATGACTTTTTAAAGTTATTTTTAGAATAATTGATATATATATATGCATTTAAACAAAAATAATTATACATATGTTCCGTAATACAGTTTGTTTTTTACTGTTAATAAAAAAAGAGTTATATTTTTAAAAAGTAGATGTTTTATTATGATATTTTTTCAACTTTTTTATTATTTATTTTAAAATATCATTTTTGGATCACAAATTTGTAAATTTTCTTAATTGTTTACTTCATTGTTTACATTCGTAAAGTAATGCGAATTATAGAAAATTGCTGATTATCGATCCTTGACTGATAATCGAACCTTGTTAATATGAAATTTCGTTAAACACAATCCAAAATCTAGAAATGAGTGTATCACTTGTTCTTCTAGGATTCAACTATAGTTTTTGAAGAAGCCTCTACACACACATGAATGCACCCACTAAATAATGTTATACCAACAGGCAGGTAATTTTAGAACTTCTCACATAAATTTCAATATTTTTAAACATATTTTTTTTGCATAAGATACCTGAGCTAGATCATTAATATAGCTATTTTTTACTTTTTAGATTTTGATTCCAGATTTAAAGATGTACTTTCAGTTTTGAAATTGAAAATAACTTTTAAGAAAAATCTGTAACCAAAATCAAAACAGTAAAAAAAAGCCGTATTAAAGATGTAACTCAGCTATCATATGCAAAAAGAAATGGTAAATAAAAATATTCAAATTGAAGTTAGAAATTTGAAAACAACCAGCCCATTGGATTAACATTAGGAAAAGGGTGATTTCAAGTGAGGGATGAGTCCCCTTAAGCATATGTGTTCTTATGTGTAAATTTTGATAAACAGCATAAAGGTGCTTCATTATGTGATCAATTATTTAGATATTTAGTTTCAATTGAACAGAATACGATCAAATTCAGTTTATGAGCAACAAAATGTTTTAAAAAAAAATCAAACAAATTTGTTTAATCTAAATTAAAATTTGAATAATATTAAACTAAATTATTAAAAAATAAATAGTAATAAACGGATTTTTCTGTTATAAATGAAAGATTTTAATAATGACTCAATGACAGATCAGCAAAAATTAAAGTTGCGTCACATTAAATTTCGTGCAATCATAATTTCAAAGTAATATTGTAATAGTAAATTTTAAAGTACTGAGTTTAATAGAAACATAAGAAATTACTCTACCTTAGCATTAACAAGAAGTTCAATACAATAAATTTATGTTTTAAACGTTACCTGATATTACAAACAATGGAAGGGACAACAAAGGCAATAAAAATATGAATCGAAGCGTATGTGCTCTTATATGTAAATTTTGATAAACTATATAAAGGTACTGCATTATGTGATCAATTATTAAAAAATATTTAGTTTCAGTTGAACAAAATACAATCAAATTCAGCTTATAAGCAACACAATGTTTTAAAAATAAACATAAATATATATATATATATATATATATATATATATATATATATATTTAGCGATGGTGATATTGTGTCTAAATAATATTGACTCATTCATCAGAAGGATTTTATAGAAAAATAGATTTTAATGACTTCACACAACATAAATAATATTCGTGAAAATGTCACTCGAGAAAAGCGCTTCGTTAAAAAGTAATTCTATTAATTGAGTTGCCATTTGCAGAAAGTAAAAAGTTTTCATACGCGAGAGAAAATTACAGCAGAGCTCGAGATGAGCCGCTACAGAGTATGCCCCCAGTGACGTAGTCACGATTACATAAAAAAGTAGTACTTGATACAGATACATAAGACAGGTCTTGATACATATGATGCAGTATGAGTAAATATACATATGATGCAATATAGAACATATATATATGCAGTACATTAAGAAAAAACATAAATCGACAAATAAATATTGTACACACATTACAAAATATTTATACAATACAAAATACAATGTGTATTCAAAATATTATACAATATAATCAGTTACGAGATGTTGAGGAAAACGAACTTTGCGACCAGATTTCGTGGTAGGCTGTTTGACAGGAGGAGCATTTACGGGATCATGTTGTTTTTGAGGTTGGGAAGATGGAAAAGAATCTGATAATTGGTAAGCTGGTTTGATGCGATCAATTGATACAGTACAGCGTTTCCCGTTTAATTCCAAGTCAAACGTTTTATTAGATCTGGCAATTACTTTATGGGGTCCTGTATAAGAGGGTGATAAGGGAGGATTCACTTTGTCTGATCTTAAAAATACATGAGAACATGTTTGCAATGAGGGATTTACATAGATTTTGGGGTTGCCGTGCCTTGTAGTGGCAACAGGATTTAATGCTCTCATTGTTTCAATCAACTCAGTCACATAGGTAAGAGTAAGTGGTTGATTTACAGTCTCGCTGTTAATGAGATCACAGGGTAGTCTGATATTTGTCCCATAAACAAGCTGAGCACAGGTAGCTTGGATGTCGTTTTTAAGAGCTGTGCGCAAACCAAGTAAAACAATGGGGAGAGTTTCAGTCCATTGAGTTTGATTGTGCGCTGTAAGCGAATTCTTAAGATGACGATGAAATCTCTCAATAAGACCGTTAGACTGTGGATGATATGAAGTTGTTCTTATGCGTCTACAGCCTAATCTATTAGTAAGTTCTTTAAAAAGAGAAGACTCAAAATTCCTACCTTGATCAGTTGTAATAGTAACCGGGGTACCGAATCTGGATATCCAACCGTGTATTAGTGCACGAGCAGTTGTTTCTGCAGTCATGTCTGGTGTGGGTATAACTTCGGGCCATCTCGTAAACCTATCAATAATGGTCATGCAATACTGATTGCCATCGGAGGATGGTAAAGGTCCGATAAAATCAACATGAATATGCGCAAAACGAGCATCAGGTTCAGAGAATGTCCCAATTGGCGATTTGGTATGTTGGAAGACTTTAGCTTTTTGACATTTCGTACAGCTGCGAACCATAGATTTTATATCCTTACGCATGCCAGGCCATACAAATCGTTTGGAAATTAAATCTAATGAAGCTGAGAAACCTGGATGTGAGAAATAATGTAAGGTAGAAAAAACAGATTGTCGCATGCTTTTAGGAACGAATGGTCTGGGATGTTTTTGTGACATATCGCAATATAAATGGACATCTTCGAGTGGAAAATAGTGTTTTTCTAATTTTAAAGAAGTGGTACCGAGTTCGAGAATTTGTTTTAGCTCTTCATCATTTGTCTGAGCAGTGGCAAACTCTTTAAAATCTAGCACATTGGGAGAAATGGAATCAATTTCAATTCGTGATAATGCGTCGGCCACGGTATTATCAGAGCCTTTAGTATATCGAATATCAGTAGAAAACTGTGAAATATAGTCTAAATGTCTCAATTGTCGAGGACTACATTTATTAGGATTTTGTTGAAATGCGTATATAAGGGGTTTTTGGTCAGTATAAATAATGAAATTACGTCCTTCGAGCATATGTCTGAATTTTTTTATAGAACTATAAATAGCAAATAATTCACGATCATAAGTAGACCAATTTCTCTGAGATTTACTTAATTTACAGGAATAAAATGCGATTGGTTCCCACTGTTTTCCGGAGAGTTGCATTAAAGAACCACCAATTGCGACATTGCTAGCATCGACCCATAAACTTAACTGGGCGCCAGGAATTGGATGTCGCAATAAAGTAGCTCGAGCTATAGCTTCTTTTGAAGCAGTGAAGGAAAGATTGGCTTCTTCGTTCCATTCTAATTGCTCAGTTTTGTTAGCCTTGGAACGGGGATGAGTTTTTTTATTTGTGTGTCCTTCTAAAAATTTAACAAGTGGAGCTAAAATATCGGCAGCTTTGGGAATGCAACGTCTATAGAAATTGAAAAGGCCTAAATAACGTCTTAGTTGAGTTAAAGTAGAGGGCTGTGGGAAATCTAAGATGCATTGAACACGATCAGGTAATGGTTCAATTCCTGCAGGTGAAAGTTTGAATCCTAAAAATTCTAGAGTGGATTGACCAAATTTACATTTATCAACATTGATACACAGGCCATATTCTTTAAGTCTAGAAAACAACAATTCAAGATGTTCTAAATGCTCAGTTTCATTTTCAGAAGCAATAAGCAAATCATCAAGAAATGCGTAAACAAATCCTAAGTCACGAATTATGTCATCAATAAATCTTTGAAACGTTGAGGAAGCATTGCAAAGGCCAAATTGCATTCGCGTGCTTTCAAAGAGTCCGAAGGGAGTGCAAATTGCAGTTTTATGAACATCGTCAGGATTGATGGGGATCTGATGGTAGGCTTTTATTAGATCAATGTGACTGAAGATTTGTTTACCATGTAATTCCGCAGTGAAATCTGCGATACAGGGTATAGGATATTTCTCTTTAACAGTTTGTGCATTTAGAGCACGATAATCACCAACAGGTCTCCAGTCGACAGATCCTTTCTTCGGCACCAGGTGCAAAGGTGAAGAGTAATTACTTTTAGAAGGTCTAATATGACCGAGCTGCAGCATGTGCTGAAATTCAGCTTTGGCAATTTTTAGTCGATCTGGAGCTAGCCGTCTAGGCTTAGCAGTCACTGGAGGCCCCTTAGTGTTTATATAATGCACAGTATTATGCTTAACCGGTTGGTTAGGATCAGGTAATTTTGTGATTTCAGGAAATTTAAGTAATAATTTACCATATACAGGGTGATTCAGCTCGTCGGTGACAAACTTTAAGGATCGATAGAGCACACCTAGACGAACATTTTTGAATAGGGAATGTAGGGTCCCTGACGCGATGGTAAGGCGCTAGGCGCTTTCGAAAATTTGGGTGCCGAAATTCGAAACGTCATAAAAACTAGGGAAATGGTTAGATTTTCTTGCTCGTTGCGTCGAAATGATTCTGTTTGTTTAGACTTTCTTCAGTACCAATTTGATAAGCGTATCTCTTAAAACATGGATAGGGGGCGCTGCAGACTTTGGAGAGCTAGACAACAACTTTAAGCCCGTTATTTTGATAATTTAACACATGCTCGCCAAAGTTTATACTCTAACTTAAAGTTTGAACCCAAAAGTAGAGTCCTGCAAAAAGCGTAAGAGCCGGAATAAAATGTCAAAGTACAGGGTGGTCGAAACTCGAAGGCTCCTAAGAGATAAACAAACAGATTTCTTGACTTATGGCATGCATTTTCATGATTCTGTTTGCTGGGGCTCTCTGAAACTCAGTTGAACGGTACAAAAAGAAACATCGATAGGGGGCGCTTTGGGCAAAAAACATAATTCGTTGACATTTCGGACGCTAACTGGAAACGGGGCGCTACGATCAGTTAGAAACAAAACAAGAGAGTAATTTACTTATCATAAGAAGCTATAAAAACTGCAGTTTTTTTTTTTAACAAACATAGCTGGTTTCAATCATGCACAATGCGCGCAATAAAATTTACATAAGGTGCTTTTTGCTGATTTATGCAAAAGATATCGTACCATATCGATATGCAAAAGATACGTAATGCGTAGACGACAACGCGAGATGACGTAGTTGTATGCGCAGACACGTCTTTTGAACGTGCGGTACCTACTTAAGCTTCGGGTTACTTGTCTGCAGATCGGTAGTAGGATGGAACGGTACACAAACTCTGAATTGGCTGACATGCATTTGGCGTATGGCGCTGCTGGTTGTAATGGACGAGCCGCTCAGCGGTTGTACGCCGAGCCATTACCCCAACAGGCAAATCCCCTGCCATGCCTTCTTCGCTCGAGTACACCAGAGGTTGTCCACAACGGGATCTTTCGACGGAGGCAGGCCTGAACGGGAGCGATCAGTGAGCATCCCCGACAACGAAGAGGCTGTGCTTAACCTGGTTGAGGACAACCCAGGTCTTAGCACGAGAGATATCGCCAGACATGTTGGCATTTCGCAAGCAACTGCGTGGCGCATCTTACGTTCCCGGAATCTGCACCCCTACCACATCCAGCGGGTGCAGTTGCTCAGAGAGCAGGATTTTGGCCCTCGAGTGGAATTCTCAAGATGGTACTTGGCGATGAGATCCAGGGATCCCCGTTTTGTAAACAGCATTTTGTTTACGGACGAGTCCACCTTCAGCCGGGAGGGAATGTGGAACGCCCACAACAGTCATGTGTGGTGTGATGAAAATCCACATGAAACCAGAAGCCGAGCAGCCCAGGAGCGTTTCTCAGTAAATGTGTGGGCCGGCATTCTGGGGGATTGCCTCATTGGCCCTTATTTGTTACCTGAACGGCTGACAGGTGGAAATTACCTGATTTTCCTGGATCAAGTGCTGCCGCAGCTTCTGGAGGAGGCGCACGTACCCGAAGGTTCGCGTCGCCAGATGTGGTTCCAGCACGATGGAGCTCCGGCCCATTACACGAACGACGTGCGTCTCCATCTAAACGCAAGGTATGGCCAGCGGTGGATCGGGCGTGGGGGTCCAGTTCACTGGCCTGCCCGATCACCAGACCTCACCTGCTTGGATTTCTTCCTTTGGGGTTACCTGAAGGCCGAGGTATACCATACACCTGTCAGCAGTGCTGAAGAACTTGTGGCGCGCATTGTGGCAGCTGCAGGGCAGATCAGAGATACTCCTGGCATTGTTGGAAACACACACTCCTCTATGCGACGGAGGTGCGAAGCCTGCATCATGGCCCAAGGTCGAAATTTCGAGCATCTTCTGTAGTGTTATTTTTTGTAAATAAATTTCCAGTATCATTGATGTTTTTGGTCTAAATTTATTCAGAAGTGTTGAGCAGAGGTAGAAAATGTGTTTTCATTATTACTAACTGATCGTAGCGCCCCGTTTCCAGTTAGCGTCCGAAATGTCAACGAATTATGTTTTTTGCCCAAAGCGCCCCCTATCGATGTTTCTTTTTGTACCGTTCAACTGAGTTTCAGAGAGCCCCAGCAAACAGAATCATGAAAATGCATGCCATAAGTCAAGAAATCTGTTTGTTTATCTCTTAGGAGCCTTCGAGTTTCGACCACCCTGTATTTTGACATTTTATTCCGGCTCTTACGCTTTTTGCAGGGCTCTACTTTTGGGTTCAAACTTTAAGTTAGAGTATAAACTTTGGCGAGCATGTGTTAAATTATCAAAATAACGGGCTTAAAGTTGTTGTCTAGCTCTCCAAAGTCTGCAGCGCCCCCTATCCATGTTTTAAGAGATACGCTTATCAAATTGGTACTGAAGAAAGTCTAAACAAACAGAATCATTTCGACGCAACAAGCAAGAAAATCTAACCATTTCCCTAGTTTTTATGACGTTTCGAATTTCGGCACCCAAATTTTCGAAAGCGCCTAGCGCCTTACCATCGCGTCAGGGACCCTACATTCCCTATTCAAAAATGTTCGTCTAGGTGTGCTCTATCGATCCTTAAAGTTTGTCACCGACGAGCTGAATCACCCTGTATATTATTCAAAGAATTTGATTTCACAGAAAATATGTTACAAATATTAAATATAGCAGGAGCTTTTAAATTGGTAGTGGAATCAATAAGACGACGATTCCTTAAATCAAGCTTTAAATTAAAATTATGCAAAAAATCAGCTCCTAAAATAGTACACGAAACATCACAAACATAAAATGAATAAATAAAATTTCTACGCAAACCTAAGTTAATATTAATAGTCTTTCGACCATATACATTAATTTTGGTGCCATTAGCAGCACGAAAAGTTTGGAGAACAGGTTTACATTTATCATTTTTATTCGCGGCCACGATGGAAGCATCTGAACCACTATCAACAAGAAAGCACATACCTGTATTTTTGTCTCTAACAAATAGGCGACGTGAAGGTGCTGGGGAGAATTCCGTCGCAGCTATTCTTCCCGCTCCCTGTTTTCCGAGTAAGAACATGGTGGGAGGCACTTTTCTGCTTTTTCACTAAATTTTTGATGATACCAACACATTTCAGAATTTCCATGTCGGGAATGAGACCGATGCCGTTGCTTATGATCACCTCTTGGCACACTTCTTGAACGTCGAAGTTGAGCTACTTCTTGGCGTAAAGCTTGGATTTCTTTCAGAAGCATCTCTATCGTTGGCGGTGTTGGCGTATCAGGCGAAGTTGATCGGCTCGAAACTAAGCTGATGTTTGCAGGTGTTAAGTCCAAAATTCTATCTGAAATCTCAGCTGCTTTATCAGGAGTAATATTGTCAATGGAAGCTAGAATAGTTTGAACACTTGTTGGCATTTGCTGAGTGAAAAGCTCTAACAGAAGCTCATCACTGATATTATGGCTTTCAGCTCGCCGTTTCATTAATCGAAGCAATTCAGTCGGCTTTCTATCACCTAGGCTTTCTCCAGATAGAAGTTTACGGATTTCTAAAGTACGGCTTTCACCACAACGTTCAATAACTTTAGATTTTAAAGTTTCATATGGATTAGATGGATCCGGAGTCATAATAATATCACGAACCATAGTAGCTGTAGCAGCCGGTAAATGAGATACAACGTAATTGTACTTAGTTTTGGATTCAGTTATTGGTTTAGGAGTAGCTAATTCAAAGGTAGATTCCAGCATGTGAAACCATAACCTAGGATCGACAGAAATATACGGCGGAATGACCACTGCAGATGCTTCAATAGCCATTTTTCTAGCGAGAAGAAATTTTAGTATTAGCCGTTCGACGAAAGCTCGATGAAAAAAAATATCAGTTCAAGTGTCCGCAGTCACCAATTTAGCGATGGTGATATTGTGTCTAAATAATATTGACTCATTCATCAGAAGGATTTTATAGAAAAATAGATTTTAATGACTTCACACAACATAAATAATATTCGTGAAAATGTCACTCGAGAAAAGCGCTTCGTTAAAAAGTAATTCTATTAATTGAGTTGCCATTTGCAGAAAGTAAAAAGTTTTCATACGCGAGAGAAAATTACAGCAGAGCTCGAGATGAGCCGCTACATATATATATATATATTCAAACCAATTTGTTGCATTTAAATTAAAAACTGAATAACATTAAACTAAATTATTTAAAAATAAATAGTAATAAGCAGAATTATCTGTTATTAATGAAAGATTTTATTAATGACTCTCTGATATATCAGCAAAAATACAAAGTTGCATGACCTTTCGTGCAATCATTATCAAATAGCAAATTGTATAGTATTTAGTTGAAGAGAAATCTAAGAAATTATCCTATCTCAGCATTAACAAGAGGTTGAATACAATAAATTTATGTTTTAAAAGTTACCTGATAATAGAAACAACGGCTGAGACAGCGACGCCGATAAGAGAGTGAATCGTGAATGACGTAATGATTCATTGAAAGTAGTATTGATTCTTATGAATCAAGTATTTTTTGCAGCCAACTTGATTCATTTATTGCATTGGCGTCACTTTGCTTAAAGAAAAATATATATAATATTCAACGCGTATACGTATCCGATGGTTTAATAATGGCTAATTTTTAAAACATAAATGTGGTGATCTACCCTCTTTACTAAAGTAAATTAATGTTAAGATGTGTTTCTTCTTTTAGTCTTTACTAAAAATTCTCCAACTTATTACTTGATCATGTTATAGCAACAAAATTTTATGTATTGCAACTTTTATTTTTACTGATATATGACCATTTGAAATATTATGAAAATTTTTTTTCTAGCAGACATTTTCACTTATATATTTATTTAATTATTGTTCAAGTTCGATTTTGGGGTTAAACACAAGGAATTTATTTGAATTGTGATTAAGAGTTTGATTTAAATGTTTAATTCTAAGTCATTGTATTAATGATCACTGATTTTAATTTAAAAAGAATATTTTTTAAATGATTAACTCTAAAATATTTATTCCTTACAATAATTAATTGCATAATATAATACATAATGAAGGTTATAAAACTTACCCCAAAATATTAAAACAGCTCAAAAAAAAAAAAAAAAAAATAGCAAGGGGTTTAAGAATTTGAAATTTTATTGTCTTCCTGGCATAATTTAGGTTGAAAGTAAGTGTTGTGGCTTCTCTGATAAAAAATATTTACTATTGTTTCTTTACATTTGGCAAAAATGGTTCTTATATCACCTGTTCCAGAAAATACACTGTACCAACAGTGATGCCAGTATCACTCATTCAGGATTCCTATGGGTCATGCAATTAAAAAATTTGGGCAAAATGTCAGCGCATTTTTTTAAATAATTGAAGTGATGTCAGAATTTTTGATGTACTACTTTCAATTAGCATCCCGATAGGGGATGTAAATGGAGAAAATTTGAATTAATTATTAATCCAATCTGAAATTTGTAAATAAAATGTACAAAATGTACACAACACTAGCATCACATGAAAAAAATTAAAAATGGAAAATTCTTTTATTGCTTACTTCTTTTTAACATTTATCTATTTAAAAATTATCTATTGTGTTCAGTATTACAACGATATATAAAATGGATTTTTACTGATAAATATCTGAGATTTTTTTATTTTTCCAGAAATGTGTACGAACCATGTAAATTACATAACAGGCTTTTTTGCTAATGCAGCAAATTTCCTGAAATCCACAAATTCGAAGCAGAGGTTATGCGGATTTTTGGTCATTGCTTTGTTTATATTTTTAAAACATTGATTTGAATGTAATTAATAATGCAATCTAAATTATAATAAATGCTTATAATGTAGTAAAATATCAAAATAAGTAAAGTAATAAGCTAAAATAATAAAATTTAAGATAATTTTTTAAATATTAAAAGCAAAGATCAAGTAATTAACCAGTAATATATAATTAAATATTCATTATAAAGATTGAATGCATTTTTTTCTAAATTATTCAATGAAACATGCCTCACAAAGGTAGATTACTAATTAACTTCAAAATTTTATTTTAGGTTAGCCAGACTTAATAACCATAAAAGCTTTATTAATATATAAATATATTTGGTGAAAAGATTATGATTACTAGTGATATCAACGATAACTTGATTTTTTTAGAAATGAATTTTTTCTTCCTTCATGAAAAAACATGAATTCAGTAGTATTTATGAAAATTACATATTAAAATATATATGGAATTGAATTAAAAATAAAGAAATTAAATTTTGTCCCTACATCTGAACTGAAAGTTTCATTATTTACAATTGTAAATTATGTGTGGATTTTAGGGTTGCAGATTTGAGGAAGTCTATGGTAGGGGAGAGTGTTGTACCTCGAGTCATCGTTAATTTCTTATAAACTATTGGCAGCAATAATCCTTCGTTTATTTCTAATAGTGACCTATAAGCAACTGATATCATCATAATAACAGATAACATCAAAGCATTTCATTAACCACTTGATGAGAAAAAGAAAATTTCACTTGTCTTAAGTAAATGTTTCCCATAATTAAATATTCATTATAAAGATGAAATGCACTTTTTCTAAATTATTCAATAAAACTTTCCTCACAAAGGTATATTAGTAATTCATTTCAAAATCACTAAATAAGGAAGTTTTAATCCAGGTTAGCTGGACTTAATAGCCAAAAAAGCTTTATTAATACATGAATATATTTGGTGGAAAGATTGTGATTACCAGTGATATCAATGATAACTTGAACTTTTTTAGAAATGAATTTATTCTTCCTTCATGAAAAAGCATGAATTCAGCAATATTAATGAAAAATGAATTGAATTAAAAATAAAGAAGTTGATATTTATCCCTACATCTGAACTAAAAGTTTCATTATTTACGTTTGTAAATCATGTGTGGATTTTAAGGTTGTAGATTTGAAGCAGTCTACTGTAAAATTAAGATTTCTTAATAAAACAATGATTTAACAAATATGCAATAAAACTGCTTAATTAAAAAAGCCTGCTGACATATTGAAATGATACTAATAATAATTACTATTTTTTTCCACTATCAAATTGTATTTTTTTCATTCAACCCCCCCCCCTCAATATATATATATATATGTATTACACGTATACATCTTGATTAATAAATAGGATAAATTTAAAATAAATAAAATTGTCCAATGTGCTCTAAACCTGTCAATAAAACTCGTAAGCAAAAGACGAAAGTTACTTTTATTGAAGGATAAGTTTTATGAATGTCTTTTAGTACTTAATAATCTCATTTTTTTCATTTGTGAATGTAGCTTTTAAATTATTGTGACACAAATAAGTATTAGACGTAGTTAATGTCCCTTTTTAAAGCTGTACAATAATAATTATTGTTCATCATTTCTTTCTCAAATGATGCTAACTTTGTTAACGAACCACAAATGGAGAGCGGCATTTGCCCAGCATTTTTTTTTCTTTGTAGAATCTTTGATTCATATTTGAGAGATGCAGTCAAGGATCCATAATCCGCAATTTTCTATAATTCGCATTACTTTACAAATGTAAGCAGTGAAATAAACAGTCAGGGCCGTAGCTAAGGGGGCACTATGGGCAATTCAGCATTCCCCCTTCCCTGGAAAAGATTCCAAGGTCACTCAATGAATTTCTGTTCCAAAAATTCAAATGAATTTCTGTTCAAAAATCTAATTTAATTTTGAGGGCCTTTCACAATTTTGCAGAATTATTAAATTATATCTAAAATCAGTATTTCAAAACTCCCTCATCCTATTTGTACATATGAAGCTAACATGATTTTGAATTATGCACCAGTTATACACTCAAAAATTTCATCATCCTATATTTTTCTTAGCATAAAAGGAAGTTATTACAACAGTTTAATAAGAGTTTAATGAATAAACGATTGCTCAGTAATTTAAATAAAGGATTCCAGAATTTTGAATAATGAATCAATTCGTTTTTCATAAAGAACCATTTTGTTTTGTTTGTCAAATGAAGTACAATTTTTTCTTAATTCTTGAAACAAATGTCAATATTGGTAGATGTGAGAAAGTATAAACTCAGAAGTTGAACTTTCTGTTGCTGCAGATTTATTGATATGATTCATTCCTAATTCAAAATCAATTACCGTGATTCATTCATGACGTTGGCGTCTGTTTGCTTTTATGTGAACCTGTATGATATGAAAGTTCTCTGCAAATAGACGGCAAATTTTTGAAATATAATGACTTATAGAAATAAAATAAAAGAATGTTTTTAGAATTTAATGTACTCTTTACTAAAATTAGTTAATCGTAAGATACGTTTCTTTTGCTTACTTTTCTACTAAAGTTTCTGTATTTTGTGATAAAGGTATTCTAAACTGTTAATGATTATTAACTGGTGAAAACTGTTAATTTTAGTTCAGACTTGTTCTAGATCATCTAAAAAACTGATCTATATAAAAAACAATGGATAAATTTTATAATTCTATTTATTATCATTTGATTCCTAAGATGGAATAATTTGGGGTATATGGTTAGGTTTAGCCTAGGTATTGTATGATGGACAATTTTCTATTTCTATATTAACTTTATGTATTTTTAATTAGTTATATTTTATAATAAAATGATGAAAAAAATATATTTATAACATTAGGAAGTGTAATTTTAACATTGTATCAATGGCGCAGCCAGAATTCGATTCTAGGGGGGGGGGGGTTGAGTTTCTAATAAAGGTGTTTGCCTGTTATTTGAATCGCCGGTTAATAGAATCAGTACTAATTAGAATATTCACTGTATAATATTTAAACTCTAGGACCATCTGAGTGGCAGGAAATCATCATTCTATTAGCATAATACATCTCAGAAAGGGATTTAGTTCAAACAACCAATTTTTACTCAACTAATCCATGTAATATGCCCTTTTATAGTTTTTGCCATTTAAATGAATCACTTTATTAAATGAAATCTGATTCAATAAAGCGGCATATACCGAAGTACACCAAAACACTTAAATATTAAGTTTCATTTTGATTAATTATAGTGACCTTTCTTAACTCTGGGAGGGGTTTTAACCTTAAAACCACCCCCTTGGCTGCACCACTGCATTGTATGATACAATTTGTGTTGCATTTTGTTTTCAAATGTAGTTTAGAAAGAGATTAAAAAAAAGTGTTATATGCAATAATACAGTAGACTTCCTCAAATCCGCAAACCAGAAATCCGCAACTCTTTAAAATCCGCACATATTTTATGGATATAAACAATGAAACTTTTAGTTCAGATATTGTGACAAAATCTGATTTTTTTTTAGTTTTTCATCAATTCCATATATTTTTTATTTTGTAAGTTTCTTAATAATACTCTATTAATGTTTTTTTCATGAAGGGGATAATTTTTTTTTGAAAAAATTCAAGATATTGCTGATATTACTGGTAATCGCAATCTTCTTACCAAATATATTTATGCATTAATCAAGATTTTTTGGTTATTAAGCCTTTTTAAACTTGAAAAAAATCCTTATTGTATGATTTTGATGAGAATTAATGTACTTTTATGAGGCAAGTTTTGTTGAATAATTTTGGAAAAACATATCTAATCTTTATAATGAATATTTTATCATACACTATTGATTATTAATTTGACCTTTGCTATCAGTACTTTTATCATTTTAAAAACTACCTAAATTTTTATTATTTTAGTTTATTATTATTTTAATATTGTATTATATTGTAAGCATTCATTATAGTTCTGATTGCACTATTAATTGCACTCAAATTATTGTTAAAAAAATGTAAACAAAGCAATGACCAGAAATCTGCAAAATTCTAAAATCCGCACAACCTCTGGTCCCAAGCTGTGCGGATTTGAAGGAGTCTACTGTAACATATATAAAAAATGCAGAGGATATTGAACAACAAAAACAAATCTTAAGAAAAGGAAAGGCAGGACATGAAAAATACAGAGTGATTAGGAAAGCAGATAGTATGAACTTAGATTTTGAAGAAAGAAAGCAAGGTTCATGAATAGAAGTTAAGTACTGTACAAAAAATTGGACATTATTTCTTTGATTTAAATAATATATAAAAAAAGATTTTTTATGTATTTGTACAGTTGTGGAAAAAAAGTAAACACCTTGTTCTAACTCCTTTAAAATATTATTGATACCGAACGATTTGAAATAAAGTCTACTTTTAAAAGATGTATATAAATCTTGATTAGATGGGCATCTACATATTAAAACAAATTCTAATTTTATTTTTTTCAATAGAAGTACCAGATTCTGACAACATAAATGAACTCAACACCTTCCATTTAGCCTAAAAACAAATTTTCATGACATTCATATGATAGGTTTCAGAGAAATAAATTATTTTAAAACAGGTGTATTTTAGAGGCTGTATCAATACTCGATTGTCGACCAATAAAGCCCCCTTCTTAATTAAGGCATCATAGGCACTTCTCAAGCAGTTACTGAAGACAGCCAGATTATAGGATAACATAAGAAGTTTTGGTACTACTACTTGGTTATCCTGTCAACCAAAAAACTATCGCCTAACTATAAGATTAAGTGACAATAGTGGATGATCATGAATGTTTCTTTCAATGACATTAAATATGATTCACGTGTTTAAAATGACATTAAATAATTTTTATTTGTATTTTTATTTATATTCTACTAATTTTTTTGTTGTTATTTAAAATCAAAGTTATGTCAATAAACATAATTTGGCGATTTGTATAATTTGGTGAAATTGGTCCATGGGATAAATAAGTAGTACCGAAGTTTCAACCTATCTAGTCATTTCTATCATGGATGACACCTTAAAACATCATTTTGCATTTTTAAGCATAATTTGAAAATTATTTGCAAGAAAATCTTTTTATTTTGGATTTCTCTAAAGCAGGTCTTAATAAATTTAAATGCATTAAAAAACTTTAGGTTGCAATTCATAATGTTTTCAAATAATAGTTTCATAATTCGTATCATAAAATTTTTAAAAAAAAATCAACATATTTTTGGTTTGGGATTTTAGTATTAGTGCTATATAAAAACATTAGCACATTAGGAGTATAATTTCAGAAGATATTAATTAATGTATGAAAATTTAATTTAACACCAAAAGCACTAACTTTTGAATGCATATAATTCAATAACTTACCATTCATGCTTGATCTATAGGGATCCAGTGTATATAAAATGCCTCAAATGTTTCATTAAATAAAAGCAGTAATCTTGTTTTTAATCCTATGGTCCACCTCATCTTGTTGCATAAATAGATGAGTTAATAGCCCTTATTACATAATGCCTTGTTAGCCTCCGATGCTATTTCTTTCAGACAAGCTAAAAAATGTCGTGTCATCAGCTCTGAATTTTCTACTCAATCAATTTTGATAATGATTTTTTTAAATGAAAGCTATTTATTTGTAATTGTGCCCATTTTAGTTATTTTTTGATTTATTTCCATTTTTGTATTTTATTTTTAATTTTAAATGCTTTTTACGATATTTCTTCAAAATGGTGGCAACTCAGTTTAGCTTTTCTCGCGATAATAAAAATTTATTTTCCAAAATGATTGCGTATAATTATGCACTAATTGTGGTAAAAAATATATTTATAAAATATATATATATATATATACTGAGAAATAATATTAATAATGTAAATAAAAAAACAGAAAATAATTTATGATAAAAATAAATGTCTAAAGCAAAAATAAGAAAAATTTCAAATGAAGAAAATGATGTCATTTAGCAACCAGTTAAATGGGAATTACAATATTATTACGGATGCCTTTTTCATATTACTAATAACAGTAATTTTTAAAAAACATTTGAAGAGAAAATGAGGTCACTATTTAAAACATCGCATTTTTACGAATAACGATATTAGATACTATGTTATCCCGTCGACCAATTTCGCCAAATTATACAAATCGCCAAACTAATAGCCAAATTATACATATTGACATAATTTTTATTTTAAATAACGAAAAAACAAATAATTATTAGAATATGTATTAATAAAAATATTAATAAAAAGTCGAAATAAAAATCACTTAATGACATTTTAAACACATGAATCGTATTTAATGTCATTGAAAGTGACATTCACGATCATCCATTATTGGCATTTAATCTTATAGTTTGGCGATAATTTTTTGGTCGACGGGATAACCTGGTAGTACCCGATATTACGTTTCAATATTTCTTTTCATTATGGACACTGAGATTAAGATTTTACTTTCAGATGACTTCAGTTAGTGAAAATAATGTCACAATAAAAATAAAATTAGTTTTTTTTTTTGTGAGTGCATATAAAATAAAATTTCTGGATTTTGCCGGCACTCAGATTACAATTTTAACTGAAGATGTGCGAATATTTGCATTCAAAATTGTAACTGGCAAACTTCACATTTAGTTTGTAAATATATTTATTATATATTGATTCAATAATGTAATTACATTTGCTTTTTTTTTAACCAAATCGATCAGGTCTTTTAAACATTTCATTCGTCGAGTTCGACGGGATTCCACTCGTTTTATTGTAAAATTGCAATTGCTTTTACTCAGAGTCTATAAAAAAGCGTTTAAACTAAAGAAAAAATCCGTTTTTGATGAATCTAGTCTATGAAGAAGTCGAACGTCAAATCGTATCTCTTTATTATTCCGCAATTCCAATGTCTCAGAGAGAAATTGATATTCAATTGGGTATTTCACGCCGTTCTGTTTGCTATTATATTGATAAACACAAGAAAAATGAAATTAGTTCATTGCAATTCTAAACGGGGTCGCCCTTCTAAAAAACCTCTATCATTTTTTTTCTAAATGGAGGCGAAACTGAATTCTGAAATGGCATAATCTATATTCAACTTGTTTGAACTTACCCTAGTTTAGGAGTAAAATGTCTATGACAGACATAGGAATGATCTTTTAAGGGTTCCATTTTTATTTTTTTAAGTACAGATAACAACAAGAGACTTCATCTGACTGGTTTTCTATTTACAACACTCGTTGCATACTTATTCCCCATTCGTTGGTATATACAGGGTATTTCGCTACCAGACCGACAAACTTTGAGGGATGATAGTAGACACGAAGACAAACATTATTAAATAGGAAACTATGGGGCGCGAATGTTTTCTGTAGGAGCTAGGGGCCATTAAAATTTAACGTCCAAAATTTCAAACGATGATAAAAAACGGAAAAAAGAGTCGATTCGTTTGCGGTTTTCACTAAACTTATTCTTTAAATCACGATTTTTTTAGAAATTTTTTTTAAAGTTACGTTTAAAAATTGTCGATAGAGGGTGCTTTAGACTTTAGAGTAACGAACAACTACTTTTTACCGTTATTTTGTGCATGTGTTTGAAATTATTCTAAAGTTTAGACTTTAACTTAAATTTTAAGCCCATAATCGGAAACATTGGGATCGGTTAACTAGCGAAAATTTAACTGTAAACAGAGGGGGGAATTTTAAACGCTCATAAATATTGGACAAACAAATCGATTTTGTTGCGGTTCGCGTGTAAGTCATTCCCTTGGTAATTATTTTATTGAAAATGACATACAGCATTGGTGTCCCAATTTTTTGATAGAGGGCGCTTTCGACACAACTCCTAAATTTCAATGGCATTTCTCCTAGGTATTTTACTACCAGAGCAACCTTCGGTCACCTTTATAGAACTTGTGGCATCCTTGCCAAATACATTTGCCGCTGTTTTTCGGATCAAATTACTTTGATGGCTTTGAATGCTTTAAGGTAAGTGTCCATAATGTTTTGACTCATAAGTGTATACATGTATGTAGATATTGTATGCTGAATGAGAAATTAGACTCACTGCAAAGAGCCTGAGTTGTGTGAAAAGAGATGGGCTAATTGGACAATCATCTCCCTTTTTTCGATTCGCCTGACATTTTCCCGGCATTGCGCAAAGAGCCTCAAGAGCATTAGGGGAATTGAAAACTTACCACTGGATTTCTCAATCAGTCTGGTATTTTTAGGTTTATTTCAATCTGCCTTGACAAAGTTAGACTAATTTGAAAATGATCTCTCATCTTCCAATTAGAGGGGATTATTTTAGGCTTATTGAACCATAACCCGACCCGAACTGGAAAAAAGTTACAAAAGACCGTACACAGATCCGGGCGCAACAAATTAATTTCAGTCTACACACAAAAAAATTTCGTTCTGTTCATTGTTCTCCAGTAAGAATAAATAAACAGTCTGTTACTTAAACTGTATCTTTTCAACATTAAAATGCATGAACCCCCTTCACACACACACATCCTAAATTAAAAATCTCTAAAACTTTATTTTAAAACAATCTGCTGCACTCAGGTAAGAATAAAGGAATAAACAAAATGAAAATTACCCTCCTTTCTCCCAAATATTCACTTCCACTTCTGTCCTTCCGCACAGAAATTAGTTTAACATTTTTAATATCAGGGGCGTGTGAGGAGAAAATTGCGCCCGGGGCAAAGTTAGAATTGTGCGCCCCCCGCCCCCAACTTTTTCTTGTGACAGGCTAAAAATTACGTTGGTAATATAAATTTGGCGCTTCTTAAATTTCCGCGCCCAGGGCGACCGCCCCCTTCACTTGCCCATTTTGCACGGCGCTGTTTAATATTACTTTTTTTAATTCTGTTCTGTTTCTTATTATGTAGTAAGGTGATTTATCTGAAATCCTCACCGAGATTCAAATTTTTGCTTTACCCTTTCTCAACAAACAAGGAAAAGAGGATTTCTAAGAATATGTAGGGAAAAAACAATAATTTTGAACTTTTTTGCAGTTTTACCATCCTTATTTCTGAATCACAGGATTGCTATAAAAGAATCATTCATATTCAAAACCTGATTTATTCAAAAGTATTAAACTTACATATAGGTTTGCTATATGAAAATTATATCCAAGTTGTATGTGTGCCATACGTACAGGAGATGGGTAGTTCAATTTAATCAATTTCTTGATGCAAGGCGGTTATTTTTGTACTGCCTTCTGAAAGAATGTTGCACTGATATGACAGACGGACATTTTGCATCTTCTAAGATGCAGAAACACTTTTCTTGGTTTACCTCCATTTCGAAGGAGACTGGAATGATTATTTACAGATACTGAACTAGTTCTGTCACGTGAACTGGTTTACAAACCTGAACTAGTGCTGCCAGGTCGCCTAGTGTACACACTCCAACTAGTTCTTTCACACCACTGGCTGTACAAGCTCGGATATTTTGTGATTATTTTCATATATCAATGATATTGGTAAATATAATATTTTTGAATAAATCAAGTTATGAAAGTACAGGATTTTTTTATAGTAACAATGTGTATGTTCATTTTTAGAATAATGTCCCCATCCCTCTTTACAAAATGTATTATCAAGAATGAGAATAACATAATAACACAAGATTTTCGCCCCACCCTCTTCATGTCTACAAATTCACCCATTTTTCTGGAGATAAAGATTGAAAATTTAATGAGCGCGTTAGATCGTTATTTATTTATTGTTGCATCAAAGTAACAATAGAGTATAAAAATCTTTAAAAAATAATTTTTAAGTTTGTATGTGGGAGAAACACAATTTTTTGGATGCGGGGAAATATTCAACTTAAATGATCCTTTTATTATTGTAACAAGATAATTACAATAAAGCAAAAAAAAAGTTTTAAAACCATGTTTACAGAGAGTAAGAGAAACAGGTTGGAAATTGCACGTGAAACGTATCAAATGAGGTGCATTCGTATTTCAACGTTCGCACTTCAACAAAATTTAAAAATATTCAGATCTTGCTGTTATAGTATACAGTACTTAGGTTACAATATAATCGCCGAAATCATTTGTGTGTTCCTGTAAATACTATCTGCTTTCTATTGTCCAGGAAAGTACTTGTATAAAACTGCAGCAACGTATATTCAGTTCATAAAATATGGAATAGTTTAATATAATTAAAACACGCCTCAAACAATATTTCTCCGTAAACCCTACTGCAGTGGAACACTTTTGAGTAGTCCTGTAAATTAATAATAAATATTATTTGTATCATACATTGTGCAGAATGTATATTTTAGCATCCATTTCATACTTTCATGTCAATTCTATTACATTCGAAAGAGTAAAACTTCATTAAAATGTACTTTAAACTATTTTTTCGTATTGACCGCAATGCGATGAAATACTTTTGATTTTCCTGTATTTAAACTATACATCCGATTTTTATAAAATTTGAAGTGACTCTATAAAATTATGCAAAAATTATATCGTTTAAATCTCAAACGATTTGGTTGGATAATTTTTGCTCTGTTACATGCGGACGGACAGACGTACGGATTGAATGACAACTATAGGTATATCGTATTACATAATTACGAATGGAACTAAAAACATTTAGATGTTGGTGCAATAATGTACAGTATTTCAGATATAGTATAGTAGCTGAAATCTTTTGTCAGTCCCTGTAAATACTATCTGCTTTCTGTTATACAGGAAATAATTTGTATTAATCGTCTGCAACGTATATCGATTTCTTACAACGTTAAAGAGTTTAATACGATTAAAACACGTAACAAACAATGTCTCAATATTTAATTATGTAATGGTAGCTATATGTATAGGTATATGTAACAAATTTAGTTATGTATAAATATATCATAAAATGTGAAATAGTTTAATAATATTAGGACGCGCTCCAAACAATGTCCCCACCCCGTATGCCATTGTGTTACAATATACATTTGTGTGGCCTTGTAAATCAATAACAAATATTCTTTGCACCACAGTTTGTACAGAATGTATATTAGAGTATATACTTCATAGATGCATATCAATTTTATTATGTTCGAATCAGTGTATCACCATTAAAATGCATTTAAAACATTTTTCCACATTGACCGTAATGTAACGGAATAATTTTGATTGTTCTTATAATTGAAGTATGCATCCGATTTTCATCAAGTTTGAAATGACTCAACAAAATTATCAAATAATTACATATTTTAAATTTCATACGATTCCGTTGGGTAGTGTTTGATTTATTATATGCGGACGGACAGACAGACGGCGGATCGAACGACAATTATAGGCGCTACGTATTTACATAATTACGAACGCACCTAAAAAAGGGATTTTTGGGAGGAAATATAGATAATTAATTAAATATAGTTGCAATAAATTCATTAATAGAGCAGAAAAAATAATTTAAAATGTTATGAAATTTGATGGTAGAAGATGATGTACGGGAAGGAAAAGGGGAGAAAATAGACAAGCAGCAATTTTAGCAATAGGAGATAATTTTGGCGAAGATATTTACTTATTCTTATACATATATACATATACACTGTTACAAACATATGATTATTTATTTCATGTTATTATCTTTTTTATAAATAAGTCAGAAAATAAATGAATTTAAGAATAAAAAATTATAAATTTTAAACAATGCGTATTTGTTATTGGGCGGGACAAACAAGTTCGAAGTAATTTCAAGGGGAAAGATTTAGATGAAATTATTTATTGTTGAATATTTTTTAATGAATTAAGAAAAAAAAAAGATTTTAAACTTTGTGTGTTAAAGAATGCAAGATTTTAGGGAGAGAATTCGGATGATTCCTTTTTAGGTGCGTTATAAGAGAGCAAAAACTACCCACCCGAATCGCCTGAAATTTAAAATATCTAACTGTTGTATAATTTTGTTGAGAAATTTTAAATGTCATGAAAACCGCATGCATAGTTTAATGACAGGGACAATCAAAAGCATTCCGTTACATTACACTCAACGAAAAAAAAATATTTTCAAGGGAATTTTAATGGTCTTATACTTCTTCGAACATAATAGAATTGATACGTATCTAAGAAGTATATGCTAAAAATACATTCTGCACAATCTGTTGTGCTAAGAATGTTTGTTATTAATTTACACGGCCACACAAATGTATATTGTAACACAATGGCATACGGGGTGGGGACATTGTTTGAAGCGCGTCTTAATACTATTAAACTATTTCACATTTTATGAAATTCATTTACGGTGCTGAGGTTTGCTGCTAGTTACTTCCTGTATAATAGAAAGCAGATAGTATTTACAAGGACACACAAAAGACTTCGGCCACTGTACAATATCCAATGTACTATATACTATAACACCAAAATCAGAATATTTTAAAAACATTGTTATAGTACGAACGCGCCTCATTTGCTACATTTGACGTGCAATTTCCAACTTGATTTATGCAGGGATCGGGCGAAAAGCCGAAAACTCTCATCCTTGTATGAGACTTCTTTATTTCTACATTAAAGATAACAAGTAAGAGAAATCATGCGTTAAGCGTAGATTGTGAAACACTTTCCAAACCTTTATGAAATCTTTAACAACACTTCGTTATCTAGGGAAATAAGGAGTTATTTACAACAGCCAAATATGTAATCGAATGCTTTTGAACAACCCTGTATTGGATTTGTCGGTTGATATATATATATATATATATATTATATAATGAGGAAATTTAGTTTAGCAAGAAAGTGCATAGCCTGTTTGAATTTTTTCTTTCGGCAATTTATACTAATAGTAGGAAATAAATATTTTGTGTTTAGCTGTGTTGTTTACCTAATACCTTTATTACTCGAAAGTACTTTAAAATTTAATTTTAAAAAATACTCTTTAAACTACTTAAATCAAATTTCCAAAAATTATCATCTATAGGCGACCCGGTATCCAGTTCTTTGCGTGACCCTGTATATCATTTTATGTATCTTCAACAAAAAATTCTTCGAAAAATTTAATGCAGTTACACATGGTATGCATAATCTATTTAAAAACCAACTTTAAGTAAATTACGCTCATATTCAGTAACATTTACGAGATCTTTGTGATATCCTGTATATCTAAATTATGTAACTATTAGCGTTTATACACAACATATGTTGTACATACATTCAGTGAAACCTAAAAGCGCATATTATAATTAAATATGCATTTAATCTATCCAACAGCCATCATCCATGATATACAGTAATTCGGATAGAATATACTATTTCAAACCTTTTGTGTGTATCTCTGTAAATGCTATGTATTATGCTTAAAATAACTCATATTAAACCTCAGCGACGTGTATAAATTTGTTTTTACATGAAATCGTTTGCCATAATTCAAATATGTCGCAAACTGTTTCCCTCTTTATTATATAATGGAATTCTTTTGTCTGGCCCTGTAAAAAATACTAGCTATTCTTTTCACTGCATATTGTAAAGAATACATATTTTAGTGAATTATGCAGTTGCATATAAATCTGAATATGTTTGACCAGGTGTAACAACTTTAAAATTCATTTAAAAAAATTTCCCCATATTCCGTAATGTACCAGAAAACTTTCGACTGTCCCTGTAAATAAAGTAATTATGATAGAAGCTTCCTTTTCAATAGAGTTCGTGCTAGAGTAAACATCAATAACGTCTAAAAATTTCATGCTAATCCGAGTATATTTACTACAGCTAGAGCGTGGACAGAAAGCTAGGCAACCGAAATCATAAACACTTAAAAAAAATGGGTTTTTCAATATTTTTTCTAAATCATGATTATAAGCTCCCTTATGTGGAACTTGTTGAGTTTAAGCTATTTGTTAGGCCTTCCCACCTAGCTGAAGCTATAAGCTCCCCTTAAAAAGTAAACTTTTTTTTTGCTTTTGAAAAAGGGAATTCTTACAAACGACACTATACGAAATGTATACGTAAAGTAAATATTTTGCACTCCCTAATCAAGAGAAAGCATGTTTCAGGGAACCTCAGAAATTCATGCGCATTTTATTCAATAATATTTCTTCAAATAATGCAAAGTAAAATCAGAAACGTTTCCACATACCCCATATTATAACACGAAATTATATTGATCGTCCATCTAAACGAACTACAAATGCTGCAGTCAATCAGGGTAACTTAGGACACAAACAGAAATAAAGGACACAAGTTAACCCGCGTTGGTTAATACCAACGCCGGTTAACTTGTGTCCGTGTTAAATGCTCGGCATGAACTTAGATACAGAGAAGGACGTTTCACACAATGTATTAATACTTAGTCATTATTTTGGAACTAAATGACAAAATGGAAATAGGCGTATATAAATATACGCATTTGAATATTCACGAATATCAAAATTAAGGAAAAAATATTTCATATCAACTAGAAGTCTTATGTTAATAAAATTTTTAGTTAATTTGACTATATTTTTCTCCGGAAAGTAGCGAACATGAACAGGATAAATGTAAACAACACGCGAACTAAGGAACCGTTCTACATAGGTGCCACCTATTTGAAATCAATTTCACGGAACGGTTTCCTTCTTCGAAAAGCTATTTCATGAGAAGTCCTTCATGCCCAGAATTTAACAGGGACTAAAGAGTTAACTCACATTGGTGAATACGGGTGTAAATCTGCTCCATCACTTAAGTTAACGACAAAGAATTTGTACTCAAAAACATAGACAGATACACTAGTGTGTATTTGCAGTTCATTGTAAATAATTCTTAAAGTTTCCACCAAGACATAGCGAATTAATGTTTCGTAAATGTAGAGCAAAGTTACCCTGAGTGACTATAACATAATTTCGTTGCAATAACAAATGTCGCATAGTAAACTTCAGTATCTCACATCCATTACATGGTAATCTGTGTAATTCCAAAGAGTTAAGTCATAGTTAGATGGGCACGAGCTATACCGATGTCATAATTTTTTTTCAATACAATGGAAAATTTTAGGGATAGAATTGGCTGTGGTAAGCAAATATTTCATTCTTTTTTTAACAATTATTTATAGACATTTAAAACTCGCACCAGGCTATTATTCCCTTACGAATAAACAATCAGAAAAGGCGATCTTGAAATTAAGGAACTTGAAAGATTTCAACAGGAATCAGTAATGGCATGTCAATTAAATTAGAATATTTTCACTCAATTGGAAATAATCAATTCGTATGACAAATTTACCAATCACTTTGATTGTGCTAAAATAATACTATATCTTGGTATCCATCGTTATCTGGTGTTCCATTACCTGCGGTTTATTCTGTCCAGCTGTCTAAATGACGGACCAGATGTTATGACCAATAAATTTAAAAGAAAAATCCCAGCCGATTATCTCCCAGTTAGCTTAACAGGTAAAGCATTGGCCTTGTAAGCCAAGAATCTGGGTTCGATTTCCCTCTTGGGCAATTTTTCGCTCAGTTGGAAATAATCAATTCTTTCTTTTAATATAAGCCTAATAAAAATAGCATAATTTAAAAAAAATTTTACCAACCTTTACTTACATTTCAAATATCATCAGACTGTTCCTACCTTTCAAATAACAACCAGTGTATCAAACACATTTACAAATATTTGTTTTTTCAATATTATGGATAAGTCAAGGGGACATACTCTTTTCAAAACTAATATTTCCAGCATAAATACTGATAAGAATTCAATTTTGCAATCAAAGAACTTTATTGTGAATAATCAGGATTAACAAAAGTTTTTTTTTTTTTTTTTTTTTTTTTTTTTTTTTTTAATTTAAATACCATCATTCATTCTGAAACTCAAATCAGACTGATTCTTATGAAATAACAATGAGAATAGGATATCTGAAAATGAAGGAACTGAAAAGAGTAGGTAAGGTATCAGTAATGACATGTCAATTAAATTAAAATACTTTCTTTTGATAGGATCCTGATGAGAAAAGCAAAATTTTAAAACAATTTTAACAATCTTTACTTATATTTTAAAAAGTCATCATTACTTAAATTAACAATCAATGTATCAAACGCACATTTTTTTCAATATTATAGATAAGACAGGGGACCATTCCATTAGCAAAACTATTATTTTCAGCTTAAATGGTGATAAGAAAATCCATTTTACCACCAAAGAACTTTATTGTGAGAAATCAGGTTTAACTAAAGTTTTTGACGTGACAACATCTTGTAAATTGGTTTGCCGGGAGACACTTCAAGAAACTGCGTTACGTTACGTTACGCTCCGCTCACGATACGCGCTCACTTTTCTCTTAACTTTTTCCGGTCACTTGTGGGACCATTTTCTGAACGTGAATGTGAATTCGCTGCAAGGAAGGGGCGGTGCTTAATAGGAATTTTAGATAGTATCAAACTAAGACGAAATACGTTATGTATTAGTTATTAGTATAAAGTACAAAGAAAATAAGTGTAGTTTATTTCGTAATTCGGTGGTATATTATGGAAAACTAATGATATGTGATTAGTGAAAGCCATTTTACTTTAGTTATATTCTGCTCATTGAAAAATTCTTTAATATGCTGTTTACAAAATTCAATATTTGACATCAATAAACATGAAGTAAAGTGTGTTTAACAAACACAGTGTATTGCAAGTTATTGTATGTATATTTGTATATAAATACGTATGTATGTGTAAAGGTAAAAATAAAATTTTGTTAATATGAAATTCAGTGCGAGATTCTTTGTATAAATTAATGTTTTAAATATAATTCTTTGTATAAATAAATGTTTTAAATTGTTACTATTATTTCATCCTTCTTCCTACTATACGAATGAATATTCACATTAAAATTATTTTACAACTCAAAGTCGTTGTCACGTAAAACTTTCGCCCGTATACCGACTTTACAGGCAACCAATTTTTTTTTTCATTTAAATACTACCAATTATTATAAAATTTTACAGGCTTATAAATGTAAAAGAAAACCAACAGAGATATATAACAATTTAAAAAAATATAAAGAATGATAAAAATAAAATGGTGTGTTGCAAGGGCTGATGGTAATAACTTCTGATCTGCTAATTTACTGGTTTAAATAGTCAATTTTTTTTGTTCACAGCCCTATTTTGTGCACTGTTATAAAGGAAAAGAAACATTTCTTTACTTCTGGCATATGCTACAATTAGTTACTGCAATCAACAAATCTTAGAAGCAACGTGTAGCACAGATAGTTTTTTTGGAAATTATTTCATAAGTTTATTTTTCATAAAATATTTCCCGTTAGTATGACATTAACTGATGCTTCCTTAAAGAAACCTTTTAAAACATATCTCACACAAAATGTTTCTCTTCAATATGAATAAAAACATACTTCCGAGAAAAAGTCTAGTTGCATATCACATACATAAAAGGTTTCTACCCATTAAGAATTGACAGATGATTGCTGACAGATGATCAAATGTTTGAGAAAATTTATTGTTTCATATCTCGCATGCAAGGTTTTTCACCAGTGTGTTTTAAGATATGCCTCCTTAAATCATGCTTTCGAGAGAATTTTTGTTGCATACCTCAGATTCAAAAGGTTTCTTACCAGTATGACAACAAATGACTGCTAAAATCTCACTTTTGAAAGAATTTTTTGTGGCATATATCACACACAAATGGTTTCTCATCACTATGAGTTAACAGATGCTTACTTAAATAGTTTTTTAGAAAAAATTTCTTGTTGCATATATGATACAAATGGTTTCTGACCAGTATGAATTAACAGATGACTGCTTAAATTGTCCTTTCGAGAGAATTTCTTGTTGCATACCTCACATTCAAAAGGTTTCTCACCAGAATGACTAAACAGATGCCTGCTTAAATCTCTCTTTTGAGAGAATTTCTTGTTGCATATATCATACACAAACTGTTTCTCAGCAGTATGAGTTAACAGATGGCTGCTTAAATTGCCCTTTCGAGAGAATTTCTTGTTGCATACCTCACATTCAAAAGGTTTTTCATCACTATGAGTTAATAAATGGCTGCTTAAACTGCTCTTATAAGAGAATTTCTTGTTGCATACCTCACACACAAACGGTTTCTCACCAGTATGAATAATCAGATGCCTGCTTAAATCTCCCTTTTGAGAGAATTTCTTGTAGCATATTATACACACAAACGGTTTCTCACCACTATGGGTTAACAGATGGCTGCTTAAACTGCCCTTTTGAGAGAATTTCTTGTTGCATATCTCACATTCAAAAGGTTTCTCACCAGTATGAGATAACAGATGTTTGCTTAAATTGCCCTTTTCAGAGAATTTCCTGTTGCATATATCACAAATAAAGGGTTTCTCACCAGTATGAGTTAAAAAATGTTTGCTCAAATTCCTTTTTAGAGAGAATTTTTTGTTGCATATGTCACACACAAACGGTTTCTCGCAAGTATGAGTTAACAGATGGCTGCTTAAACTGCCCTTTCGAGAGAATTTCTTGTTGCATACCTCACATTCAAAAGGTTTCTCGCCAGTATGATTTAACAAATGCTTCCTTAAATATTCCCTTCGAGAGAATTTCTTGTTGCAGATATTACACACAAACGGTTTCTCACCAGTATGAATTAACAGATGCCTGCTTAAATGTTCCTTTCGAGAGAATTTCTTGTTGCATAATTCACATTCAAAAGGTTTCTCATCAGTATGAATTAACAGATGTCTGCTTAAAAGGTTTTTGCGTGAGAATTCATTGTTGCATACCTCACACAAAAAAGACTGTTTTGGGACAAATTCTTACATAACTCACAAATAAAAGTTTTTTCTGGCTGTGAGTTAGAAACTGCTTCTTTCAAAAAGCATTGATACAAAATATTGCTGTATATGTTTAACACATTGAAGATACTTTGTTTGATGTGATGTGTTATATTAATGGCCTCTGCAATAAAATAAAATAAATTAATATCCCTTTTCACGTTTTATTAAAAAACAAACACAATTACATAAACTTATCACAAAAATTTAAATACAATGTAGAAAATAAATTGTTATAAAATTTCTACCATAATATTAAAAACTGCAGGAGACTCCCAATTACCTCAAGTCAGCGGAATCCAAGGTGTGTCAGATCCTAATAGTATAAATATTAATTTGTAAATAAAGTAAATAGCAACATTTTAAAATGTTGTATCATGTATATCACCCCCCCCTCAAACAGTGTATCTGGGTTTCTGAATTGCGCAATCAACAACGCTCAAAACTTTTAAACCAGAATGACAAAGAACGCATAAAATATTTCATTTTAGACAAATATTTTTCTTAAATGGTTAATTTCAAAAATTGCCTTTTGCCAGGATTATGAACTTTTCTATTTTACTCAAATTTTCAACTTTCCTTTTATCCGTATTCTCAAAAACTATTATAACATATTCTCTTTGTAGTGTACCTGCGAAGAGTATAAATATTGAAAAAAAAATATCTGTTATCTTCAAATCAAGGGTTTCTCATTCGAAAATCAATGTCGAGTAAATCATATGTAAATATGTAATCGTAAAATCTATAAAAACATTCTGAATTCAAAGGAATAATCTATCGTATAAATCCACAATGCATATCATAAGTGAAAATCGAAACTGAAAAAATCTTCTTCGAACGTTGTTTTAACTAATTATTTAATGAGATAAAAATAAGTATTTACAGTTCTTTGTACATATTTACACAACTTTAAATCATCTGGAGACACAATGCTCCATTTCATATCTATTCTCAAATTGAATGTCAATCTTTTCTCGAAATCAAAACATTCGAATCAAAGAACAAAAATCGGCTGCACTCTGTTCACAAACTTCAGAGTGTTCTAAAAAAAGGAAGTTGAAGTTAAAAAAATTTCATAGCGCGTAGCGCCATCTAACTGCAATTCTTTTTCTTCACACTCCCCACCGGAACTCTTACAGAGTTCATCAATAAAATTCTATTATGAAAATAAAATTTTCATATCAGTATTTTCAATAATCAAATACAATTTTCATATCAGTGGTTCAGTAATCTGAAACAATTTCAAAATTCAAATGCAAATATCAGTTTCAAATACAAATATCAACTTCAAATTCAAAATATCAATTAATTCTAAAGAAAGTAATCTAACAAAATCAATTAATTTCAAACAAAAAGTATAAAATTCAAACAATATAATAAATGAAAAATATTACCTGCAATTAACACAATAAAAATGACATTTTTTTCAAACAGTTAATATACTTACTTATGCTAAGCTTCAAATAATGCTGCATTTAAAGTAAACAGAATAATTAAAAAGAAAGAAAACTTTAAGAGTTCTAAAAGAGATAAAAAAGAAAGAAAGTCTATTAATGTTCATCAGTCTATAATTTCTAAGGGATATAAATGCTGGACAGATCTTTTCAGCACTCCGTTGGCTGTTTTTATTTAATATGAGCGAATGTTGTTGTATCTACCTGGAATCGCTCTCTGATTTGTGCCCAGTTTCCAGAGAAGTTAATTTTTATATCGCCTTCGATCAAGACAACATCACCCACTTTTAGGGGTGTAAGTGAATTGGGATTTTTCGATGAATGGAATGTTCTTAAATCTAGAAGATACTGTTTCTTTCACTTCGACCAAAGTTGTTTTAGTAGTAATGATTGATATCTTTTTTCTTTGAGAAGTGCAGATCTTTTTGAACCATTTTCAATTACATCGAAAAAGTTAATAAGAAGTGAAAGTTCTTTACCAAATTTCAAAAAATCCATTGGAGTGAGAAGATGGGGTTCATCATATTCGTTATACACATATGTCAAAGGACGCAAGTTGAGGATAGCTTCCACTTCAATTAGTAGTGTCGACATTTCTTCATAGCTCCATAGAGCTTTTCCAGTAATCTTTCGTAGACACTTCTTGACTGATTTCACAAGTCTTTCATAGAAACCTCCCCACCATGCAGCTCTTTCAATGATATTTTTCCAAACGATTCTTTCTCTTGCAAGAAATTTCAAAAAGAGTTTGTTGGAAATGATGTCGTATAACTTGTTTTGATATCGTCGTATAAATTGTTTTGACTGTCGTCGTTTTTGACTTCTTGTTTAGTTTTTTTAAATGTCTTCGCGTTATCTGAATAAATGACTTTACAATTTCCTCTTCGAGCTAAGAATCGTATAAAAGCAAGGAGGAAAGAATATGTAATCATGTCGGTAACAAGTTCTAGATGTAAAGCTCTGGTAACTCCGCAGGTGAATAAAACAATGTAAGATTTTTTAATTTCACCGCAGTTTTTCACGCAAATAGGTCCCGCAAAATCTAAACCACAAATTGAAAATGGGGGAGCTTCATTCACTCTATCTTTAGGTAGAGGGGCTGTGATTTGGTCTGCAGGTTTACAAAATTATTTTTGACAAACGAAGCACTTTTAATGAGGCTTTTCACTGTCTTCCTTTCGAAATCCAATATCGATATCTAATTTTTGTCAATGTGTGGGCAATTCCTGCATGCATCATCTTTTCATGATCTTGACGTACAATCAGCGTCGTTAACCAGGAATGTCTAGGTAAAATGATTGGATGTTTTTCTTCTGTTGGAAGATCACCAAATTCTAGTCTTCCTCCTAAACGTATGATTTCTGATTCATCTATAAATGGAACAAAGTTGAATAGGGATGAATTCTTTTCTACTGAATTATTATTTCTAAGGGACTCAAATTCTTCTTTAAAAAATTGCTTCTGTTTACTTCGTATTAAGTATTTTTCAGCTTCTAGTAATTCTTCAGTTGTTAGTGGACCGCTAACTTCAGTAGATTTTTTCAGCTTTATTACAAATCTATTTACCCAAGCAGTTGTTCTTATTACTTTCTCCAAATTACCAAATTTTTCTATACATATAGGATTTTTAATTTCTTCAGTTATACACTCGCACTGCAATATGTCATTGGGTTTTTTCCTGTATTCTAATTCATCTTCATCAATTATTTCTTTATCTTCAGATTTTGGTCAAAATTCAGGGGGTAAACTAAGCCATTTTGGCCCAAGTAACCAAGTAGGATTATTGATGAATTTGGAGACTTTTGCTCCTCTTGAGACAAGGTCTGCGGGATTGTCTGCCCCTGGGCAATGATGCCAATCAGAAGAGGATGTCAGCTTACGAATTTCTTCAACACGATTCCGCACAAATGGTTTGAATTTTTCAGGTAATCCTTTAATCCAAAAGTATGTAATTTTTGAGTCCGTCCAATAAATGCATAGAATTTTTAGATGTAGCGCCTTCAAAATGCTGCAGCTTAATTTAGCTGAACATAATGCAGCCATCAATTCCAGTCTTGGTAAAGTGAGAGTTTTTAAAGGAGACACTCTGTTTTTAGAAGCTACGAAAACTGTTCGAATGTCCTTTTCAGAGGTATAAACACGTAAATAGGCTATTGTGACAAAGGCTATTGTACTTGCATCGGAAAATAAATGCAGCTGCAAATTGGTAATTTTCTCGTTTGGAATTTCGAAAAAATAATGTCGAGGAATAGAAAATTCAGATATTTGAGGAATTTCACTACACCAGTCTTTCCAAAGAGAGATTAAATCTTTTGGAATGGCCTCATCCCAATCTATGCCTAATGACCAAATTTTTTGCAGCAAACATTTTATTCTTAATGTGAAGTGTCCTAAAAATCCAATAGGATCAAACACTCGACCCAAAACGTGCAAAATATACCTCTTTGTGTCAATTCTTTTAGAAGCAAACGCTGCTAATTTACGAGTGTCAAAATACAAAAAATCATTTAGATTGTTCCATGCTATTCCTAAAACTTTATAAGGAACATTTTCTGTTTCAGATGTTTCCAAATTATCTCTGGAAATTACATCATTATTTATCGATAATTTTTTTAAGGATTTTGAATTAGTGTGCCACTTATGTAATGTCATACTAGCTTCTTTAAAAATAGCTATAGACTCTAATGTAGTGGATAAAGCTTGCTCGACAGAAGATTGACTTCCAATGACATCATCTACTTAGATATTTTCATTTTAAAACTCAACAGTTTTTGGATATTTTTTTATATATTTCTTTAAGTGGTGTTTTATTGTGACTGCTAACAAGAATGGACTACAATTTACCCCAAATAAAACTCTAGTAAATCTATATATTTGAGGGAGGTTAGATTCATCAAAAGGATCTCCAGAAAACAAAAATCGAGACACGTCTCTGTCTTCTTCATCTACTAATATCTGCAAAAATGCTTGTTTTATATCGGTTGTAAAGGCAATTGGATTTAATCGAAATCGTAACAAAATATAAAAAATTTCAGGGTATAAATTAGGACCTGGGTGAAGACAGTTATTGAGAGATTGTGAATTAAAATCATGAGCTGATGCATCGAACACAATCCTTAATTTACTTGTTACGCGGTCTCTTCTTATCACTTCTCTGTGAGGTAAATAAAATTCAACATGCCCCTTATCTTCTGAATTAGGAACTAATTGTACGATTCCCTGTTTTAAATAATCATTTAATTCATCTTTATATTCAAAAAACAACTGGGGATTTCTAACAAATCTTCTATTTAATTTAACTAATCGAGACTGTGCAATTTTTCTGTAATCATCCCGACGCCCTTTCTCCAGTTTCCACGGCAATTTTACTTTATTTTTTTTATTTTCATATTTAATATCGCGTTCAAAATTTTTCATTATTTCATTTTCAAAAGGTTCGAAATCTTGTTTAATATTATTAAGTCCTGAAGTTTCAAGATCCCAGAATTTTTTATTTGATCAGAAATTAAGTGTTCTTCAATAATTACGTTTAAAATCAACGAAGATTGGTTTTCGCTTTTTCTACATTGGAGGCACCAGCCAAAGATGGTTTCAACAGCAGCAACATTTTTATTTAAATGTTTTATGTTAGTATGTTACTATATCATAGTAATAATCGACTCCTATTAGAAGGGAAATGGGGTCTTGACATTGTGGTTAGTCAGCAAGGGTTAAATTCTGCAAAATACTCATCGCACAAAAATCATTTACTTCTAGGGGAGGGATATCAGATCCAGATATTTCGTCTGTTACCAATGCTTCTATTTCTAAATTAGACTTCGAAAAATGTTTATTTTCCAATTTAAGAGTAACAACATCATAATTTTTCTCAATTGGGATTTTACTACCGAATGTGAATACCGATAATTTTTCCTTTCTCAATATTTTAAGTTGTAATTTATCAGTATTTTCTCGAGTTAAAAAGGTTCGCATTGCAGCAGTATCTAATAATAATCGAACAGAAACTTCTTTATTTTTATTTTTTACTTTCGCACAGCAAGTTTGCAAGAAAATTCAATTTTTTCAAATACACGAAATAGCCGAAATAATGTCATCACTTGTTTCATTTTGTGCATTCGCTGTTTCCAAATTTCTATCTGTACAACTTGTTTTATTATCTAGTGAATTAGATTGTTTACAAATAGTTTTGTTAAGTCTACCTTGACATGTCGTACATCGTATCTTAGAAACACAGTCTTTAATCCGGTGTTTTGGCAAAAGGCAAAGGTAACATCTACCTTGTGATTTCAAAATATTTTTCTTTTTTTCAAAATCAAAAACATTGCATATTTCTGACAAAAGATTGCTCTTACAAAAGATGCAACTTTGTTTCTCTGTATTAATTTTGTCTGAAACTGTAGTCATTAATTCATGCGTGGATGAAAAGTTTAATTCTCTTTTAGGAGATTTCGTAAATTTTTGTTTGTTTACTTCTAATCTATTTGATTTTGAAAATGAAAAAGCCAATTCGCGACTTTTAATTTCGGTTTGCAAGAAATTTAGTAATTTGTTTATATCAGGGTTGCATGAAGATTTAATGTTTTGCTTGTTAAATTCCAAATTTAAATCTGATAGTAGCAGTTTCAAAACTACGGGTAAAAGCATAGAGCTGTAAGCCTGTGGTTCGAATCCCAATGTGGTCAAAGATCTTACATTAATTTCAATATCATCATGAAGTTTCTGTAATTTTGAAGTATCACTAGATTTATAAACCGGAGATAAATTTAACAATTTATTTAAATGATGATTTATTATCATGTCTTTATTCCCAAACCTACTTTCAAGAATTTTAAGTGTTACATCATAATTTGATTCCGAAACTTCTAAGCCTTCTATGGCGTTTAAAGCAGATGAACCTAAGTTACTTTGCAAATAATTGTATTTTTCAATTTTTGTCAGTGAATTATTATCATTTATCGATACTTTAAAAGTATTCCAAAAGTTGGTGAATTGCGTGCAATCGCCATAAAATTTCTGTATATTCAATTTCGGAAGTTTCACAAATTTATTTTCATTATTGGGGGTAGAATCATTAACCGAACTATTGTTCAAAGGAATAATATTTTTATTTTCTTTAAGTTTCTTTTCGGCGCGTCATGTACTGTATAGTCATATACTATATTCATTTCATTCTCATAATAGTCTAAATTTACAAGTGGTTCTATTTTTTTATTTATTTCATCTAAATTACATGATTTAACCTTTAACTGATTCACAGTTTCTTCAAGCGAATCAATATCAACGGTATCATTTTTTAATATAGTCTCTATATTATTTATCAATTTTGTAACAAAACTTCTTAAAATTGTTCTGTTTTCCTTTAGCTTTTCTAGATCAGCCATAATTAAAACATCAAAATAAAACTATAAAACTCTTACCTTTAAAAATCTTCGCAGCAAATACTAAATAATAATCTTCTATATTTATCACATTCGAATTCCATTTTTGGCCGCTATATGCACCAATGAAAAAAAAAACATCTGTTATCTTCAAATCTAGGGTTTCTCATTCGAAAATCAAGGTCGAGTAAATCATATGTAAATATGTAATCGTGAAATCTATAAAAGCATTCTGAATTCAAAGGAATAATCTATCGTATAAATCCACAATGCAAATCATAAGTGAAAGTCGAAACAAAAAAATCTTCTTCGAACGTTTCTTTAACTAATTATTTAATGAGATAAAAATAAGTATTTACAGTTCTTTGTACATATTTACACAACTTTAAATCATCTGGAGACACAATGCTCCATTCCATATCTAGTCTCAAATTAAATGTCACATCTTTTCTCGAAATCAAAACATTCGAATCAAAAAACTAAAATCGGCTGCACTCTGTTTACAAACTTCAGGGTGTTCTAAAAGT
Source organism: Maratus speculifer (assembly GCA_964019185.1). Lineage (NCBI taxonomy): Eukaryota > Metazoa > Arthropoda > Arachnida > Araneae > Salticidae > Maratus > Maratus speculifer. Next base: position 361,228,199 of record OZ025296.1, read on the forward strand.
AGAAGTTGAAGTTAAAGAAATTGCACAGTGCGTAGCGCCATCTAACTGCAATTCTTTTTTTTTCACAATGTATTGCAATGAATTCTGTGAAGGTGACCTATCTAACAAGGTAACGAAAATCAGGATTATACGAAAACATTCCATATTTATAGTTCCTAAAACTTGAAATCTATCTAAAATGGAACATTTTGCCATCGTGTATCCTTCTTAGCAGGTTTTCAAAGAATATGGAATCATCCCGTAAATGGAAACATTTTACGGTCCTGAAGAGTATGTCTACAAGCATACCTGGTAAGATGGAAATGGGTTTTTGATTGGACCAACTGGCGCTGACAGTTAAAGAAAAAAGACCAGTATATAAAAATGCAATGACATCACACTGATCGAGTTTCGAGACCATTATTTTTGTTTATTTTATAATTTGATATCAAATACAGTGGACCCCCTGAAATGTGCAACCCCAAAATCCACAACTTTCTAAAATTTGCGCTTAATTTACAAATGTAATCAATGAATAATTCAATTCAAATATAAGGGCAAAATTTGACTTTTTCGCTTTATATCAATTCCATATTTATTTTAATTTGTATTTTTTTATATTTTACTGAATACATGTTTTTCATAAAGGAAGAATAATTTTATTTTTGAAAAAATTCAAGATATTCACAGTGTTCTTGCCAAATATATTTATGTATTAATCAAGTATTTTTTTGTTTCTATGTCTGGCTGAACCTGAAATAAAACTTCCTTTTTTATGATTTTGATATGAAATAATATACTTTTATGAGGCAAGTTGCACTGAATAATTTAATACAAATGCATTTGATCTTTATAATTATTATTTAAAGACCTTATTTACTTAAAGACCTTTTTATTATCGACCTTCATCTAATAATTTGACTTTTGCTTTTTAATATTTTAATCATTTTAAAAATTATCTAAATTTTTATTTTTTTAATTTATTACGTATTATAATATTTTATTGTGCTATTGTAAGCATTCATTGTAGTTCCGATTGCATTATTAATTATAGTCAAATGACTTTTTAAAAAATATAAACAAAGCAATGACCAGAAATCAGCAAAATTTTAAAATTGACAAAACCTCTTGTTCCAAGCTGTGCGGATTTGTGTGAGTCTACTGTAATATTATAACATAATGTGCTACCCGGAATTAATAAAAGCGACTCTATTCTTTAACTGGTTATTTAAGAACTTTTATAGTCATTTTTAAAAAATCTTAAGAAATCTGACAATGATTTAGCATCTTCAGTTCTAAAACATGCTGATGATGCCTTTTCAGATGTAAAACAGTTTTCGTCAAGAAATAAGAAACTGGCGCTTAAAAGTTTGTTGTGACCAGTTCAAAAGAGCAGAATCCCTTGCTACAGAAAATTTTTAAGCGCCATATGATACATATATATTTTTAATCACAAACATTCCTTCTCAAGGTTGGCTATTCGATGTAGAGAAATCTCACGATAAATCTGAAGAATATTTCCGAAGATCAATGCTTTATTCTCATTGGAATTCTTTTATTTCAAGTCTCATTGATATTTAGGTACACTGTAAAAAAAAACTCCCTTACTTTACACCAAAAAGGGTGGCAACTAAGTTGCCACCCCAAGTGGTGTAATGAAATTCCACTTGTAAATTGGTGTAATGAGTCACCAACTATCAAATGGTATAAATAAACACCATTTTGAGTGGTAACTTAGTTGCCACCATGTTTGGTGTAAAGTAAGTACGTTATAATAAATTGTCTCAATTAAAGGGAAGTTTAGCAACTTCTTTGCGTGAAGCTATTTATTTTAAATTATGGCTGTATTACATTTGGAATGTAATTTTTAAATTATTTTTTATTTTGCTACCATTTATTAAAGTACACTAAATGGTAAAAAAGGAAATTTCCCAATATTTACATGATTTTAACAGTAAAATAAAAAATAATTTAGAGATTACATTTTAAATTTAATACAGTCATAATTTAAAATAAATAGTTTGACGCAAAGAGGCAGCGAAACTTCCTTTTATTGGAGGCAATTTATTATAACATTCATTTTAAGCATATTACAGCAACGAAATATGAACTAAAGTTGAATGAAATAACTTAATGAAACGAACTAAAATTTCCTATATTTGCATGCTTAAAAATATCTTTCTCATAGGTCAATAATGCGTTCAATAAGTTAAAAAACATTATAATAACGAATTTTTTATGAAAATATTTTTTGATAAATTTCGGGCAAACGCTATAATTATACGATATAAAATATTTTTGTAACGAAATGTATAATTACTCGTAACTATCACTATAAGTTTAATTCGGAGATTCTAGTTTTCTTAAGAAAATAACAAAAATAAGCAACATATGATATTAAATTACCTCACCATTATACAATTTAATGCATAATATAAAAAAGCTTAACTATGCCAGCTATCAAATAAACAAAGCTGTATAAAATAAAAGTTGATTACAACTGTTATACTAAAGGCATACTTCCCGTTAGATTCGAACATGTCGCTATTGTTTTTAAAATGGCAGTGCACTAACACATTATTAAAAAGCATTATCTTATTTTAAAAAAAACCCACATGCAAACATTATTTAGTCTTAAATCATCTACAAAGAATAATATTAATATTGCTTACCGTTTGTTTACTTTTCCACCTGCTATCCGAAAGTTAGAAATAAGGAATAAATGCGAATTAAAATGGCGGCGTGTCGTCTGCAAACATGAAATCAAAACAGAAAGATTATATATGACTCTGAATTTGGTGTTACCGTTCAATAATTGCGACTAAAGAATAAAATACCACCATTCCAAGATTATTCTTACATTTTTTACGGAGCTACTGCCGAAAATAGTGTAGATTTAAAGTTTATTCAGCAATTCATAACCCCGATTTAAATGTAATATTGCTCCTTTGTTTTTACAGTGTACTATAAATACATTGTGCACAATCTGTTGTGCTAAGAATATTTGTTATTAATTTACACGCCCACACAAAAGTATTTTGTTACATAATGGTATAGCGGGGGGGGGGGGCTCTCTGTTAGGAGTGTGTCTTAATACTATTAAACTATTTCACATTTTATGAAATTCATATACGGTGCAGAGGTTTACTACCAGTTACTTCCTGTATAATAGAAATCAGATAGTATTTACAAGGTCACACAAAAGATTTCAGCCACTGTACCATATCCGATGTACTATATATATATTATTACAACGAAATCTGAATATTTTTAATACTTCGTTATAGTACAAACTCACCTCATTTTCTACGCTTCACTTTCAATTTCCAACTTGATTTATACAGGGATCGGGAGAAAAGCCGAAGATTCTCTTGTATTAAATGTCTTCACTTCTGCATGAAAGATAACAAGTAAGAAAAATCATGCGTTAAGCGTAGATTATGAAACACTTTTCAACCCTTTCTGAAATCTTTAAGAACACTTCGTTATCTAGGGAAATAAAGTGTAACTGTCAATAGCCACATATGTAATCCAATACTTTTGAACAACCCTATATTTGATCTGCCGGTTGATGTATAGACTATATAATGAGGAAATTTAGTTTAGCAAGAAAATGCATAGCTGGTTGAAATGTATCTATTGGAAATTTATACAAATAGATGGAAATATACTTGACTATTATTTTTCAGCCCTGTAAATTACCTAATAGATTATTACTCGAAAATATTTTACTAAAATTTAATAAAAAAAATATTCTTTAAACTAATTAAATCACATTTCCAGAAATTATCATGCATAGGCGTTTATCATGCATTTTATAGTACTAAGCTGTTATCCTGTCGACCAATTTCGCCAAATTATACAAATCGCTAAACTAATAGCCAAATTATATATATCAGTGTAATTTTATTTTAAATAACAAATAATTACAAGAATATTAATAAAAATACAAATAGAAAATGGAAATAAAATCATTTAAACAAGTGTATCATATTAAATGTCATTGAATGTGACATTCACGATCATCCAATATTGGCATTTAATCATATAGTTTGGCGATAGACTTTTGGTCAACGGAATAACCTAGTAGTACCCATTTTGTCTATAATGTACAAACATTTCTCATTAAACTGAATGCAGTTCGACGTGCTATGCATAATCTATTTAAAAACCACTTTTAAGTAAATTACGCTCATATACAGTAACATTTACGAGCTCTTTGTGTAACCCTGTATATCTAAATTGTGTAACTATAATCATTTATAACAACAGATAACGCGCATACATTTAGTGAAACCAAAAATTGTACATTATAATTAAAAATGCATTTAGTCTATCTAACAGCCATCATCCATAATATACAGTAATTCGGATAGAATACTCAATTTCAAATCTTTTGTGTCCCTGTAACTGCTATGTATTATGCCTGAAAAAACTCATATTAAACTTCACTGACGTACATCAGCTTGTTTATACATGCAATCGTTTATCATAATTCAAATATGTCGGAAACACTTCTCCCCTTTATTATGCAATGGAATTCTTTTGTCTGGCCCTGTAAATGAATAATAACTACACTAAAATGACTGCAGGTTTCACTGCATATTTTACAGAATACATATTTTAGTGAACTATGCTCTTGCATATAAATTTGAATATATTTGACCAGGTATAACAACTTTAACCCATTCGCGACGGCGCACGCATTTCGAAGCGCGCATCTGAGGACGGAGCGGGGAAATTCGATTTCATCTTCAGGGCCGAAGGATTTTGCGCAGTTAAGCCTAACTCGTGTAATGTGTTCTTTAAAAAATTGTAAAAAATTCATTTTTCCATGTAACCTTTTGAAATTTACATGCATGGAGTAGGTTGTTACTATGTATATTCACACAAAAAATGAGTTATTTTCAACGATATTTTTATATAAAAATGACTTTTTAAATATACGTAATAAACATTTTAACAAATTATTTAGCCCTTAAAATAGTACAGTATGATCGCAGATCACTTATGTAAGTTTAATATAGCAACAAACGAAATATTTTCCTAATTTAAAAAATATTTTTGTTAAAACAGCAATAGTTTTGCTTCTAAATAATTTTTAAGACATTTCTTAAACAAAATAAGCGTTTTAATAAAGCTGTTTTATTAACAAATAAGACTAATTAAATAAAACGTGTGAAAACTTCTGCATGTTAGTGTTTATTGCTTATTATAGAAACATACATAAAAAAAACAAATTTGAAATGTTTCTTTAAAAGCAGTTCTGAAAATTCAAAAATTATATATAAAAATATAATAAATCATAAAATATTTATCAAATAAAAAGTATTGCATAGTAATAAATGAAAAGTTAATAAAACTATACTTTAAAATAAAATATGCATTTCGCTGAATTTGTTCATTATAGCTAGATATAGATATATATAGTAATATATTATAAAATGAAATATTAAGTAAAATTATGTATAATATGAATCATCACTTTAAAATATCAAATTACTTATGTTATGCTACAAGTGATATATTAAACAAAAGTTGTTTTCAGCCATTCTATTTTAATATATCACTTATAGCATCACATAAGTAATTTGATAGATAAGGATTGTTTAATAATAATGAGTTAACTTGAATAATAAATTAAAATACATTCATCAAAGAATTTATTGATGTTAAAATATCTTTAGTTATATCTTATGTATTAAATATTTAAAATTATAAATAAAGTTATGAAATTAAAAGTAATTAATAGTGAATGAAATTAAATAGTAATTTTAAATATACTGATAAAAATGCCATTAATGTTGAAAGTATTTTTGAAATTGAAAAAATATATATAACTGAACATCAAATAATGTATGGAATATATTCAATCATAACAGCTAAAACGGATTTTTGATTCAAAATATGCATGCTAATGCATGCGCATAGTCTTTAAAATAGTCAGAATTTAATAAAGATATCGAGTAAATATTTATTATCAATTAAAAACGAATTAATTTAAAGAAGCGTGAAAAGTAAAATCAAAAGAAGAACGCAGAAAAATATTCTTAATTTAGTGGCGCTGAGAATATATTATCAGCGTATCAGCTTCACAATCAGTGTGTAACACTTTTCTTTCTTTCTTCTTCTTATTTTTTTTAACTGCGAAGCACTTCTGAAATAAAATAAAAAGATAAAAAAAGATAAATCTTTCCATCTAAAAGAAAGAAAGAAAAAAATGTTGATGACGTCGATTTTTGCAACTAAATAGTATTTCTGATCGAGATAAAAGCGCGAAAAATAAAGCCATGAATCAGATGTTCATGTTGTCATTCGTAAACGTGCATATGCTTACTAATATGCTTACTTACGTTATCGTATCCTTTAACCGCAAAATTTTCCATCTCATGTTCAGTAGAATTTTTTCTAATAAAGAAAAATAAAGTTTTACTAGACGCGTAAAAAGATTTATGAAACACAAAGACGTGATGAAAAAATAATCTTTTTCCCATTGTAGTATTTCCATAAAAAATTAAATTCGCGTGGATTGAAAAAACTGCTTTCATTAGCTTTCCTAGTTTGAAGGAGAAGTCTCCTTCCTTAATATACATTCAAATAGAATCAGGATAAATTTTTTATATGCTAAACTGCGAAAAACAAAACGTTCCGTTTGATCGGCATGAATGGTAGTCTCGCGGGATGTGAGTACAATCGATGCCGGCATCTATAGTGGTCGCTCGTCCCCAAGGGGTTAAAATTCATTTTAAACAAATTTTTCCCATAGGTCGTAATATACAGGAAAATTTTTGACTGTGACTGTAAATAAAGTATTTATGATAGAAGCTTCATTTTCAGTTGGTTTCGCGCTAATTATTCGCGTAAACGTGTTACGTCTTAAAATTTCATGGTAATCCGAGTGTATTTACAAGAGCTAGAGCGTTGAAAAACGGCCAGACAAACCGAAATCATAAACATTTTTCAACTTTGTTAAAAAGCTTTAAACATGGGTTTTGCAATAATCTTCCTATATCTCTATTGTAAGCTCACCTTTAGGTTCGGCTTGTTGAGCTAAGCCATTTGGTACGCCTCCCCACCTAGCTTAAACTATAACTGCCCCTTATTTTTTTTTTTTTTTTTGCTTTTGAAAAATATAATTTTTACAAACTACAAGTCTACATCTACTTTCAATGTGCACATTAAGAATATCACTGGCTGTCACATACATGAAAATGTAGATTTCAATGTGCACATTTAGAATATCACTGGCTGCCAGGTCCTATCCTGCCGGAATCCGGTGGCAGCCGCACTTTTATGACGTCAATTTTGAGTGTTTGCCTATGTATCGAGTACAGGGACCGGACATACATCAAAATGTAGGTCTCAATGTGCACATTAAGAATATCACTGGCTGCCAGGTCCTATCCTGCCGGAACCCGGTGGCAGCCGCACTTTTATGACGTCAATTTTGAGTGTCTACCTATGTATAAAATTCAACATCAAAACATACATCAAAATGTAGGTTTGAAAATACATATTAATAATATAAGGGTCTACTTTGTCCAATTTTACCGGAATCAGGTGGCAGCAACACTTAAGGACATCAATTTTGAATGTTTACATATATATCGAATTTAAGGACCATATATAAATAAATATGAAGGTTTAAAAGTGCACATTAATAATATCATGTTCTGCCATGTCCAATTCCACCGGAACCAGGTGGCAGACTCATTTTTTCGTCAATTTTGTGTGTTTACCTATGTATCGGACCTGGCAGACAGTGATATTATTAATATGCACTTTGAAACCTACATTTTGATGTATGTGGCAGCCAGTGATATTCTTAATGTGCACATTGAGACCTAAAATTTGATGTATGTCCGGTCCTTGTACTCGATACATAGGCAAACACTCAAAATTGACGTCATAAAATTGCGGCTGCCTGGGGTTCCGGCAGGATAGGACCTGGCAGCCAATGATATTCTTAATATGCACATTGAAACCTACATTTTGATGTATGTCCGGTCCTTGTACTCGATACATAGGAAAATCGACGGTCGGCTCCAGACTAGTAAAACCTAATGAAAAATACAAATAAAAAATGAATTAAATATCCAGAGCTTTCCTCAAAGGGTTTCAGGAGGGCGTTCCGCCCCTCCTGCCCTTCAATTTAAAAAATAGCGCCTCTGTTGCCCCTCATCCAAAAACTAGCGCCCCTCTCGTAACTCATTCAAAGAAATCTTGCCCTCCTTGCCCCACATTTGACAAAACGCAGCCCTTCAGCGATGATGTGGACGCGCTATAGCAGGTACATTACGTAAAAAATCGGCGATGGAACGCAGAAAATAGCTTATACGCGTCCCACAAAACGCACAATTTCGTGAAAAACATTGTGAAAAAACAGCCAATTTCGTTAAAATATCGCGAAATAACGACTCATTTTCGGCAAAATTCACACAAAAATGGCTAATTTCATCACAAAATCCGGGAAAAACGGCAGATTTCCTCAAAAAATAGTGAACAAACGACAAAAATCGCAATAAAACGGCAAATTTTCCCAAAAGATCACGAAAAACGGCAACTTTTGTCAAGAAATCACGATAAAACGGCAGAATTCGACAAAAAAAATTTTTTTAAACCGGCAAATTTCGCCCAAAAATCGTAATAAAACAAAAAATTCTGTCAAAAGATTCGCGAAAAACGGCAAATTTTGCCCAAACATTCGCAAAAAATTCGTCAAAATGGCCCGAAAAAACGGCAGATTTTGTCAAAAGATGGTGAAAATGTAAATTTCGTCAAAGGTGCACACACACACATACACAGAATTAATGCCAGAAGTGATTTTTTCTGTTATAAAAACTAATTTTCCTGCTTCAAAATAGTGTTTTTATTGATCCAAAAGCGGATTTTCCTGCTTCACAATCAGGAGCGTGCGAAGAGAAAGTTGCACTTGGGGCATAATTAGAATTTGACGTTTCCCCCCTCCTAACTGTTTCTTGTACAGCCCAAAAATGACGTTTGTAGTATAAATCAGTACAAAAAACCCTGAACGGGTTAAAAGCTTGTGACGCAGCACTTTATCTTATATCTCTAAGAATTTTAAATTTGGGACTTAAAATTAATGATATCAAAATTTATGTGACGCTATGCTATTAATTAATATACATATTAAAATTTATTCATTAAGGTTTTATCAATTACATCTTTCATAAATTCAAAATATGAATCTTAAAAGATATGATATCAAAATTTAAGTGACGCCTTGACGAGGCTTTAAACGATGTTTTAAAATTCCATTTATTTATTTATTGTCCAAATACATTTTCATATCTAAACAATACTTTTTATTTTCCAATACACTGTTAAATACATCACTTTCACTGAATATATATAATGCACTGAAATGTATTTATTTGAATAAATAAATTTATCTTTTGGGCTACGCTGTCCAAAATCAAAAATAACATTTAAATGAATAGTTTTTGCATCATTGTATCTATTTGCATCTATTTAACTTACTTTGGATACAATGACGCAAAAACTATTCATTTAAATGTTATTTTTGATTTTGGACAGCGTAGCCCAAAAGATAAATTTATTTATTCAAATAAATACATTTCAGTGCATTATATATATTCAGTGAAAGTGATGTATTTAACAGTGTATTGGAAAATAAAAAGTATTGTTTAGATATGAAAATGTATTTGGACAATAAATAAATAAATGGAATTTTAAAACATCGTTTAAAGCCTCGTCAAGGCGTCACTTAAATTTTGATATCATATCTTTTAAGATTCATATTTTGAATTTATGAAAGATGTAATTGATAAAACCTTAATGAATAAATTTTAATATGTATATTAATTAATAGCATAGCGTCACATAAATTTTGATATCATTAATTTTAAGTCCCAAATTTAAAATTCTTAGAGATATAAGATAAAGTGCTGCGTCACAAGCTTTTAACCCGTTCAGGGTTTTTTGTACTGATATCATTGCTTTTTTTAGGTTAATGATAAAAACAAAAAATTAAAGACTAATGCAAAAAATTCATATTCATGATTCATTCACCTTTAATTACCCCTCCCCCATCCACTTAAAAAAAAGATATTTCATATTTTATTAATGTGTGCTGTACTACTTGATTTTGTTAAAAACAACTCTGTAGTAAAATACGTTAGTAAAAGATAAGAAGGTAATGTACATTCAGCACCATACATCTCAGAAAGGGTTTTATAATCTATGCTGTATGTAATGTATCATTTCTCATTCTTGTTAACTATGTTTTTTCTTTACACATGTTGATACATATACTGCAGATGGATTAAAATGATCAGGGATACAATATTCAGAATGTGCTGGAAAGTATTTCATAATCTATGCTGCATGCATGATTCTTGTTAATTATGTTTCAACCTATGTATAGGTTGATAATATTGCAGATTGATTAAGACTATATGCATTACAATATTCAGAATATGCTGGAAATGTTTCATAATCTATGTTGCACACGTTTTTCTTTCTTGTTAGTTATGATTTGTTCTTTATATAGATTGGTAAAATTACTGCAAATAGATTAAAATGATAGGTTTACAATATTGAACATGTATTGGAAAGTGTTTCATAATCTATACTTATGCGTAATTTTTCATTCTTCTTAGTTTATTTATGTTTTGCTGTTTGCATAGGGTGGGAAGATTACTGTACAAAGATGAAAATTATAGGTTTAAAGTATTCAGAATGAATTGGAAAGTATCTAAACATGCTGTATGCAAAAATTTTTATTGTCGTTAATTATGCTTTGTTTTTTGCACAGAATGGTAAAATTCTTGTACATGTGACAATAAGTTTACAGTATTCAGAATGAGTAGGAAAATGCATCATAATCGATGCAGTATGCATGATTCTTTGTTCTTGTTAGTTATGTTTTGTTCTTTGCACTGGGTGGAAAAATTGCTGTATATGGATGAAAATAGTATTCAGAATATGTTGGAAGTTGCATCATATTCTATGTTGCACACATAACTTTTCGTTCTTGTTTTTTCTTTTTCTTTTTTTTTTTCTTTACACATTGATAAAATTATTGCAGATGGATGAAGGCATTTAATTAAATCAGGCTTATATTAAAATTGACAATATATATTCTAAATTAATCAATGTACCTGTCATTTGTACAAAAGAATGTCCTGATTGGTAACTGCCCCGGTGTAATTGATAATTACAATGTTCCCAGGGTAGTTACCGAGAATCAAAAATTTTTAATTAAGCAAACTTTAAATAATATTTTAATCAAAGCCTATATTTTATTGAATAGAAACATGGTGAATCATTAACCATGCTAAATTTGGTCACATCTATTGTAAACATTAAAAAGATATTTAGATGTTAGTGTTTTTTGATCAGGAATTACCCCAGTCCACCCTATAAGTTTCATACTTCAATTAGGAAAATGTTTAACTGACAAAGAAAGAAAATCAGGACTCTGTTATTTATTAAATATTTTCATTTCATATGAAACTTTCCATTCTTGGACGACTTAACTTACAAAATAAAACTAATATATTTTTAGTTTCATTTATAACATTTCAGTCACTAAGCATAAAACATGCAAAGTACATAAATTTAAGCATTTCATGTTTTTAGATTTTTTTTTTTTTTTTTTTTAACATAATTTTGTGAAAAAAGCAGACAGCTATTAAAAAATATTCCGTATTTGCTTAGGGTTTCTTGCAGTGCAATACATCAAAAGTATTTTCTAGATTTTCAACATTGTATGTAATATTTTGACGACTTGAAAATATTTTATTTTTTTCTCATAAATCATGTAAAATAACATTTATCCATTAAGAACCACATTTGATTTACTAAACAGCTATAAATACAAATTCCAATTGAAATCTACCCTAAACCCGAAAACGTTAAACCAGATTCAATTGGAATTTTCAGGTGGCATTTCAAAACATATTATTTTGTAACAGGTAAAAGGGTTCTAATTAGGTTTTTTTTTTTTTCTTGTGGTTTTTTTAATTGGGTTAAGGATAGATTTCAATAGGAATTTTCAGGTTCTGGGTAGTGCATGTTGACAGAAATTAATTCGTCTTTCTTAAACAGATTAATGGTTACACTGATTTTTATTTCAGTTCAAATTGGGTTCTTGTCAATGTGTATCAGCAGAAATTATTTTTCCTTCTTCGGATCAAGTTAAGATTCCATAGATTTTTTTTTTTTTTTTTTTTTTGGGGGGGGGGGTTGTTGGAGTGAGTTCAATTCAAATATAATTTTCAAGTTCTGGTCAGATTGCATTTCCGCAGAAAATATTTTATTCTGTGCAGGGATTAGATTTAAAATAGACTTCAATTGGAATTTACAGCTTCTAGTCTGTCCGTATCAATGAAAATTACATTTTCTTTCTTGTTTCAGGATATGGTTGGATAGATTTTTTTTAAGGTTCAAATCTGGTGATGGGTCAACTTGAAATGAAATTTTTAAGTTCTTGTTGAGTTACATTTCAATCTATAATATTTTGTCGCAAATAGATTGACTACTGGAGGGATTTTTTTTTTTTTTTAGTGTTTGGATTGTGTTTAGGATAGACTTCAATTAGAAATTTCCGGTTCTGGTCAATGTATGTCAAAGGAAATTATTTTGTCTTTCTTGGACAAATTTATGTTTCCATTAATTTTTTTTTTTTTTGGTTTAGATTGAGTTTCAGGTAAACTTATAGGTTTTTGTCAGTGCTTATTGGCAGAAATTATTTTTTCAATTTCAGATCAGGTTACAGTGTGATGGGATTTTTATTTATATTTTTTTGTTTTGTTTCGATTTGGGTTCCATTCAAATAGAATTTTTAGGTTCTGGCCAGGTTGCGTTTAGATGAAAAAAATATTCTGTCATGTACAGATACTGGATTACAATTCCTATTTTTTTTTGGTGGGAGGGGGGGGGGAGTTTGTATCGGGTTTAAGATTTTATTAAAATTTCCATGATCTAGTCTGTACGTATTTACATAATTTCATTTTCTAAAAATCATGATATGGTTGGATAATTGTTTTTTTTTTTTTTTTTTTTTTTTTTTCGGGTTTGAATCTCGATTCAGTTTGACTTGAATTGGAATTTTCAGGTTCTTGTCAAGTTGCATTTCAAGTACTAGTTTTCAATTCTGGTCAGTGGATGGGGACGGAAATTATTTTGTCTTTCTTGAACAGATTTATATTTCCTAATTTTTTTATTTTACTTTTTTTTGGGGAGGGGGGGGGGATTGGATTGGGTTTCAGGTTAAGAGTTCGGATCGGGTTTGAGATAGACTTCTATTGGAATTTCCATGATCTGGTCAGTACATATCGACATAAATTGTTCTTTTTTTTTTTTTTTTTTTTTTTTTTCTAAAATCTTGATTTGATTGGATTTTTTTTTTTGGGGGGGGGTGGGGGGGATTGAATCTGGTTTCGGATTGACTTCAAATGGAATTTTCAGGTTCTTGTTGAGTTGCATTTCAAGTATATTATTTTGTGGCAGATAGATTGGGTTACAATTGAATTTTTTTTTTTTTTTTTTTTTTTGGGTGTGGGGGGGGGGTAGTGTTTGAAATGGATTTAGGATAGATTTCAATTGAAATTCTTGTCAGTGTATGTGGACAGAAATTATTTGGTCTTTCTTGGACAGACTTGTGTTTCCATTGTTTTTTCCTTTTCGGGTTTGGATTAAGTTTCATGTTAACTTTCAGACTCTTGTCAGTGTGTATCGGCAGAAATAATTTTCTCTTTTTCGGATTAGGTTAAGGTTCGATAGAATTTTTTTTCAGGTTTCAATCATGTTCAATTCAAATGGAATTTTCAAGTTCCGGTCAGGTTGTGCTTTAATGGAAAATATTTTGTACTGTATAGATACTGGGTTCCTGTTATATGGAATTTCCTTTTTCAGATTCAGATTAGGTTTAAGATAGACTAATTGGAATTTCCAGATTTCTGATCACGCGTATCTCTGGAAATTAATTTTTCTTTCCCGAACCGAGATATGGTTGGATATTTTTTTTTTTTTTTTTTTGGGGGGGGGGGGGGGAGTTGAATCTGGTTTCGGTTTGACTTCAAATGTAATTTTCAGGTTCTTGTTCAGTTGCATTTCAATATATTTTATTTTGCAGCAGATAGATTGAGTTACTCTTGGAGGGATTTTTTTCTTTCTGGTTTTGGATTGTATAGGATAGATTTCAATAGGAATTTTTCGATTCTGGTCAATGTATTTCAATGGAAATTAGTTTGTCTTTCTAGGACAAATTTATCTTTCCATTAAATTTTTGTTGGTTTAGAATGGGTTTCAGGATAACTTGTAGGTTCTTGTTGGCAAACTTGTATAAAACCAAAAACTTTCTGCAAATTAATTTAATGTTGGGTGTAATTCGCATTTTTTGTGCAATTCATGGTCATCATTCGTGTTTTTTATGCGATTTATGAATGTAATTTGCATTTTTTGAGCAATTTATGGACATAATTTGCAATTTTTATGCGATTAATGAATGTAATTTACATTTTACATGATTTATGGACGTAATTTGCTATTTTTATGCAATTCATAGACATAATTTGTGTTTTTTCAGCTTTCTGTTGACGAAATTTGTGTTTTTTGATCGATTTATTGACGTTATTTGGGTTTTTATAGGATTTATGAATGTAATTCACTTTTTTTACACAACTCTTGGACGTAAGTCACATTTTTTGCAATTTATGAATGTTATTCGTGTTTTTTTTGCACGATTCATGGAAGTGATTCGCATTTTTTGAGTGATTTATGAACATAATTCACATTTTTATGCAATTCATGGACGTAATTTGCATTTTTTGAGCGATTCATGAATGTAATTCGCGTTTTTTATGCAAATTATGAATGCAAAACGCTATTCCCTATTTTTATGTGATTTATAGACGTAATTTGCATTTTAGCTTTCTGCTGCCAAAATTCGTATTTTTTAAGTGATTTATGAACATAATTCCCATTTTACTACACAATTCATAGACGTAGTTTGCATTTTTCATACAATTTATGAACGTAATTCTCACTTTTTTACACAATTCATGGACGTAATTCACGTTTTGAGCGATTTGTGGACCCAATTCGCATTTTTTATGCGATTCATGGACATAATTTGAGATTTTTATGCGATTAATGAATGTAATTTACATTTTACATGATTTATGGATGTAATTTGCTATATTTATGCGATTTGTAGACGTGATTCGCATTTTTTGAGTTTTCTGTCGATGAAATTTGCGTTTTTTGATCGATTTGTTGACGTTATTTGTGTTTTTATAGGATTTATGAATGTAATTTGCTTTTTAAACCAATTCTTGTACGTTTTTTTGCACGATTCATGGAAGTGATTCGCATTTTTTGAGTGATTTATGAACGTAATTTGCGTTTCAGCTTTCTGCTGCCAAAATTAGTGTTTTTTGAGCGATTTATGAACATAATTCCCGTTTTACTACACGATTCATAGACATAATTTGTGTTTTTCATACAATTTCTGAACGTAATTCTCACTTTTTTAAACATTTCATGGACGTAATTCACGTTTTGAGCGATTTGTGGACCCAACTCATGTTTTTTATGCAATTCACTTTTTTTAAGCAATTCATGGACATAATTCGTGATTTTTATGCGATTAATGAATGTAATTTACATTTTACATGATTTATGGACGTAATTTGCTATATTTATGCGATTCATAGATATAATTTACATTTTTTGAGCTTTCTATCGACGAAATTTGTGTTTTTTGATCGGTTTATTGACGTTACTTGTGTTTTTATAGGATTTATGAACGTAATTTGCTTTTTTTACCAATTCTTGGACGTAATTTGCATTTTTTGCAATTTATGAATGTTATTCGTGTTTTTTTTTGCACAATTCATGGAAGTGATTCGCATTTTTTGAGTGATTTATGAACGTAATTCACGTTTTTATGCAATTCATGGACGTAATTTGCGTTTTTTGAGCGATTCATGAACGTAATTCACATTTTTTATACAATTCATGAATGCAAAACACTATTCGCTATTTTTATGCGATTTATAGACGTAATTTGCGTCTCAGCTTTCTGCTGCCAAAATTCGTGTTTTTTGAGCGATTTAGAACATAATTCTCGTTTTACTACACGATTCATAGACATAATTTGTGTTTTTCATACAATTTCTGAGCGTAATTCTCACTTTTTTAAACAATTCATGGACGTAATTCACGTTTTGAGCGATTTGTGGACCCAATTCGCTTTTTTTAAGCAATTCATGGACATAATTCACGATTTTTATGCGATTAATGAATGTAATTTACATTTTACATGATTTATGGACGTAATTTGCTATATTTATGCGATTCATAGATATAATTTGCATTTTTTGAGCTTTCTATCGACGAAATTTGTGTTTTTTGACGTTACTTGTGTTTTTATAGGATTTATGAACGTAATTCGCTTTTTTTACCAATTCTTGGACGTAATTTGCATTTTTTGCAATTTATGAATGTTATTCGTATTTTTTTGCACAATTCATGGAAGTGATTTACATTTTTTGAGTGATTTATGAACGTAATTCACGTTTTTATGCAATTCATGGACGTAATTTGTGTTTTTTGAGCGATTTTTGAACGTAATTCACATTTTTTATGCAATTCATGAATGCAAAACACTATTCGCTATTTTTATGCGATTTATAGACGTAATTTGCGTTTCAGCTTTCTGCTGCCAAAATTCGTGTTTTTTGAGCGATTTAGAACATAATTCTCGTTTTACTACACGATTCATAGACATAATTTGTGTTTTTCATACAATTTCTGAACGTAATTCTCACTTTTTTAAACAATTCATGGACGTAATTCACGTTTTGAGCGATTTGTGGACCCAATTCGCGTTTTTTATGCGATTCATGGACATAATTCGCGATTTTTATGCGATTAATGAATGTAATTTACATTTTACATGATTTATGGATGTGATTTGCTATATTTATGCGATTTGTAGACATAATTTGTGTTTTTTTAGCTTTCTGTTGACAAAATTTGTGTTTTTTGATCGATTTATTGACGCTTTTTGTGCTTTTATAGGATTTATGAATGTAATTCGCTTTTTTTACCAATTGTTGGATGTAATTTGCATTTTTTGTAATTTATGAATTTTATTTGTGTTTTTTTGCACGCTTCATGGAAGTGATTCACATTTTTTGAGTGATTTATGAACGTAATTTGCATTTCAGCTTTCTGCTGCCAAAATTCGTGTTTTTTGAGCGATTTATGAACATAATTCTCGTTTTACTACACGATTCATAGACATAATTTGACAAGACAACACAGACAACATTTTTCATACAATTTATGAACGTAATTCTCACTTTTTTACACAATTCATGGATGTAATTCACATTTTGAGCGATTTGTGGACTTAATTCGCATTTTTTTATGCAATTCGCTTTTTTTGAGCGATTCATGGACATAATTCGTGATTTTTATGCGATTAATGAATGTAATTTACATTTTACATGATTTATGGATATAATTTGCTATATTTATGCGATTCATAGACATATTTTGCATTTTTTGAGCTTTTTGTCGAAGACGAATTGACGAAACTGGCGGGCCACAGGTTGTGCATCCCTATTTTAGAAGTTTTTTAATTTTTCAAATTTGAGAGTTTTTTAATGTGATAGTTATAGTCTTAATTCATTCAATAGATAATGATTATATGCAAGCAAAAAAAAAAAAAAATTAAGCCATTCCATCAAACAGTTTTTTTTTTTAAATCTTGGTGTTAGTCGTCAAAAATAAAGTTTTGAGAAAACGCGACTTAAAGTTGAAATTCTATGGGTGCGACTATGAATGTGTTAATACATAAAAGCTTATAATTCCGTTAAAAATGCAAATATTTTTATGTGGTTTTTTGCATTGAGTTAAGAATTAATTGAATAATCAAACTAGATCATAAAAAAATCGATTTTTTGAAAAGTTTTCAACCTTTGAGCCTTCTTAAACTCAAAGAGCATCGGTGTGACAAGAAATTATCATTTTTTTAGCATAATGCGTCTCAGAAAAGTGATTTATTTCAAATAACGAATTTTTACTTAACTAATCCATGTAATATGCACTTTCACAATTTTAAGTAGAATTTTCGCCAGATAATTGAATTGCTTTATTAAATGAAATCTGATTAAAAAAAGTGGCGGATTCTAAAATGTGCCAAAACATTTAAATATTAAGTTTGGTTTTGATTCATATAAGTGACAATTATAGTGATCTTTCTTAGCTCTTTCTTTGTGCAAGGAGTAATTTTATAAATTATAGTAACATTGTATGATATATCTTGAAATTGACGATATGAAATTTTTTTTTTTTGACATAAATCATGTAAAATAATATTCATCAATCAAGATCCACCTCTGGCTTATTAATCACTTATAAATAAAATAAACAACTCACAAAGCGTCACAAAAATTTATGAAATTAAGTAGTGTGACATTATTCAAATTTACTTAATTAAGAGGAATCAAGTTAATGAAATGTTGTATAAATATTAATTGAAAACTCTATAGATTACTAGGTACTATTAGGTTATTCCGTCGATCAAAAAATTATCGCCTAACAATAAGATTAAATGCCAATTATGGATGATCGTGAGTGTCACATTCAATGACATTAAATACGATTTGTGTATTTAAAATGTCATTAAGTGATTTTTATTTAGACTTTTTATTAATATTTTACTAATTATTTGTTTTTTCGTTATTTGAAATAAAAAATATGTCATGTATAATTTGGCTATTAGTTTGGTGATTGTATAATTTGGCGAAATTGGTCGACGGGATAACAGAGTAGTACCGATTACTAAAATATTTCATAATAGAAATAATTTATGTAACTGAAAATGTTTTATCCAACATTTCACTTAAGTTTAAAAAAAGCAATATATAGAAATTGTAAAGTCCCTCAAGTGTGTGTAACTTGGGATCAGACATTGTGCAAAATATAATGTGCTCATCTTTTGTTTACATTTTTAAAAAGAGTAATTTGATTGTAATAATGGAGAAGAAATCATAATGAATGCTTATAATAGAGTATAATACAGT
Organism: Maratus speculifer; assembly: GCA_964019185.1. Lineage (NCBI taxonomy): Eukaryota > Metazoa > Arthropoda > Arachnida > Araneae > Salticidae > Maratus > Maratus speculifer. Next base: position 361,247,263 of record OZ025296.1, read on the forward strand.
CAACTCTGTGAAATCCACAAAATGCATTATCTGCAAAATATGCTAAAATGTAAACATTGAAAAGTGTTTTAACATTTAAACTCAAAGATAAAGATATGCAATACTTTTTATTTTCATGAAATGACAAATTTTTTAATGAAATAAACTGGGGATTTAAGAAAATTCATGTATTTTGCACCCTGTATTTTTTAATAACATTACTTTAAGCAAGTCAGTATGTTTCAGTTGATTGGGTATGATTAATGCACACCTATTCTTTGCTCAAGCAGCAAAAAAATTTTAAAAATAAATAATTTTATCTCTTTTTTTTTTTTTTTAATCAAACAAAACTGATACATATCTCCTTCAGTAAATATTCTTGAACAAGACAATTTTATGTTGGTGCAAGGAGTAATGAGAAAAAAAATTATTGAAAACAAACCAAAAAAAGTACAGTACAGGATTTTTACCTGGCATTCTCGTAAAATTTTGAATATACCCTATCTCCCCTCTTTAATCCATAAGTTTTCATGCATTCTATATTATATTGTATATTAACAAGGCGCCACTTGTCTAGTTTTGTTTTCAATCAGAACGCGGCAAGTTATGGAAATTGGTTTAGCATTTTTCATTCAGGTATAATTTATTTATTTAGAATAGAATTGATAAAGAAAATGCAAAAAGTGAAAAACATTGAACAGACACGATAGAATCATTAAATAATTTTCATGGTTTTAATAATCCACATGGCCGTTTCTTGTTATGCGAATTCAGTCTTTCAATGTCTTAATATACAATGAATAAAGTCTGCAATAAGGTTAACTGGAGAATCTTGCAATGGATTTTTGCTGCCGCTTATTCATATTTACTTAATTAAGAGGAATCGAGTTAATGAAATGTTGTATAAATTTTACTTGTTAACTCTATAGGTTACTAGGTACTACTAGGTTATCCCATCGACCAAAAAATTATCGCCAAACTATAAGATTAAATGCCAATAATGGATGATCGTGAATGTCACATTCAATGCCATTAAATACGATTTGTGTGTTTAAAATGTCATTAAGTGATTTTTATTTAGACTTTTTATTAATATTTTACTAATTATTTGTTTTTTCATTATTTGAAATAAAAAATATGTCATGTATAATTTGGCTATTAGTTTGGTGATTGTATAATTTGGCGAAATTGGTCGACGGGATAACAGAGTAGTACCGATTACTAAAATATTTCATAATAGAAATAATTTATGTAACTGAAAATGTTTTATCCAACATTTCACTTAAGTTTAAAAAAAGCAATATATAGAAATTGTAAAGTCCCTCAAGTGTGTGTAACTTGGGATCAGACATTATGCAAAATATAATGTGCTCATCTTTTGTTTACATTTTTAAAAAGAGTAATTTGATTGTAATAATGGAGAAGAAATCATAATGAATGCTTATAATAGAGTATAATACAGTCAACTCTGTGAAATCCACAAAATGCATTATCTGCAAAATATGCTAAAATGTAAACATTGAAAAGTGTTTTAACATTTAAACTCAAAGATAAAGATATGCAATACTTTTTATTTTCATGAAATGACAAATTTTTTAATGAAATAAACTGGGGATTTAAGAAAATTCACGTATTTTTCACCCTGTATTTAAAAACAATACTTTAAGCAAATCAGTAAGTTTCAGTTGATTGGGTGCAAACCTATTCTTTGCTCAAGCAGCAAAAAAAATTTTAAAAATAAATAATCTCTAAATATTTTTTTGCAGGATTTTTACCTGGCATTCTCGTAAAATTTTAAATATACCCTGCCTTCTCAGTCTAATCCATAAGTTTTAATACATTCTATATTAAAAATCCATTGCAAGATTCTCGGGTTAACTTTATTCATTGTATATTAAGACATTGCAAGACTGAATTGGCATAACAAGAAACAGCCATGTGGATTATTAAAACCATGAAAATTACTTAATGATTCTATCATGTCTGTTCGATGTTTTTCAATTTGTGCATTTTCTTTATCAAATTCAATTGTACATAAATAAATCCTACCTGAATTGTTAACACCAATATCCATAACTTGCCGCGTTCGGGTTCGGATTCAAAACAAAACTAGACAAGTGGCGCCTCTACGCGTATGAATACATGACTTTCCAACAACAAATAATTTAAAATAATTTTTGTTTGAAAACTTTAAAAAAAAATCATAAGTCGAAAGTATATTGAATATGTATAATTAAAAAATATTTTCCTATTTTAAAAAAGGATTCAAAATATTTTTTCCACAAAATGCAAAAATATCCAATGTAAGAAACGTAATATTTTCTTCTTACGAAAAATAAAGGCAAAATAAATAGAAATTTGATTTAGTATATATTTATTGAATGTTTTAAAGCACATGATAAGATGTTTTTGTAGTTTAAAAAACATTTATTGCTTCGATTCGGGTGTTTTAACTGTGACTTTTTAACTGTTAACTTTTTCACTCAGTCTCTGTCTGCTAACCCATAGAATAACATGTAATCCGCGAGCTAATATAGTCCAATTTTCCAAGACCAATATATAACAAACAAGAGTTTTCCTAGAAACTAGGCAAGTCTTATTCCCTCTATCTTAAAGAGATTCATATTATATATAAGTTTTAATAAAATCTCCCAGCCCGTTTCCTAGATCTCATTATCAGGAACAAACACCATCGTTTTCAGGTTAAAAATGGTTATCGAGATCTAAAAATATACGGCACGTAGAAATGTAAAAATTATAGGATAGGATTAGACTGGGAATATAAGACTTTATTAAAAAAATTGGACCATTCTGACCAATATTTGCTGAGTTATTAGAAGGCGGCTTTTCCGATTTCCTTTGAAGTTGAGTTAGCTGTATATATGAAGTTCCGCATCTACCCTTATGACGATGGTAGGTTTTGACGATGGTAGGTTTAAAGCTGCGTCACTTGAAGGCTGCCGCCTTCTATGATTTGGCGATCCTTAAATTTCCGTGCTCGTGGAACCCCCCCCCCCTCCACTCCCTTTACGAACTATGTGCTTTCTTTCGCGCTTTTTCAAAATTTGCGTTTTTTCGTATTAAAACGTGACATAATTAGCGTTTTTCGCTATCTTTTTACGAAATTTGCCATTTTTGTGATTTTTTAACAGAATTTGCCCTTTTATCGAGATCTTTTTATGAAATTTGTCATGTTTTTACGATTTTTTTAGCAAGATTTGCAGGTTTTTCACAATTTTTTAAAAAAATTTCTGTTTTTTCAAATATTTTAATAAAATTGGCTATTTTTTCGCGATCACTTAACAATATTTGCCATTTTTTTCATGATCTTTTAACAAAATTTACTTTTTTTTTTCTTTTCAATTTTTTGACGAAATTTTTGGATTTTTTTATCAATTCTTTGAAGAAATTTCTGTTTTTCCACGATTTTTTTGAACCGCTAGATTCTAGATTCAAGTCTATAAAAGCGCCCTTAAAAATCAAAAAGTGCCTTGAAGAATGTAAAAAGTGCCCTTTTCAGAACAATAGCGCCCTGCCTCTTTTTAACCCTGGGGGAACTCTGAAATATCCCTTCATGGCATGACAAACACGTGTATCGTAGTCAAGTGAATGTGACATTTACAATCATCAATTATTGGCATGTAATTTTATAGTTTGTTTGTGTTGATAGTGTTTTGGTCGACGGGTTAAACAAGTAGTACCTGAGTGTCCTTCTAAAAAAGCAACAAATGAAACAATTAATCGGAGTAGCTTACGGCCAAGAGAGAAAAAAATAGATTAAAACTTCTCCATCACTTGAGTTAATGGCAAACAGTTTGGTCTGAAAAATATAGACCGATGCATTAGTGTGTGTTTGGCAGTTCATCGGAAAGAATTCGTCAAGCTTCCTCCACGACAGAATAGATTAAAGTTTTGTAAAAGTGGAGCAAATTTACCCTGATTGACTATAACATGATTCATTTCCGAATCATTATAACATAATTCATATTCAATTATATCGAAGTCAAACATTTTTGAACTATGATGAAACGTTTGAGAGATTGAATTGGCTGTGGTAATCAAATATATCATTCTTTTTTTTTCAATATTTATCACATTTAAAACTCACACCAGACTCTTATTCCTATACGAATAAACAAATAAGAACAGGCGATTTTGAAGTTAAGGAACTTAATAGATTACTACAGGTATCACTAATGACAAGACAATTAAATTAGAATACTTTCTTTTAATATGATCTTGGCGATTTAAAAATACTTTTAACATCCTTTACTTACATTTAAAATGTCATCAGACAAATATTATTTTTTAAATTAACGACTAATGTATCAAGCCCATTAACAAACATTTTTTTTCAATATTCTGGGTAAGTACCATTCCCTTTTCAAAACAAATATTCTCAGCTTAAATATTAATATAAAAAATCAATTTTACCACTAAAGAACTTTAATGTGAGAAATCAGGTTTAACAAAGGTGTTTTTTCGCTTAAATACTATCAATAGCTATAAAATGTTACAAGTTTATAAGTGCAAAAAACAGAGATAAGTAAAATTTTTCACATTATATAAAAAATGATAAAAATAAAATTATGTTTGCCATGGCTCAAGGTATAGTTCCTGATGTGCTGATGTACTGCTTCAAATTTTTGCGTGTCACTGTTCTTTTTGTGCCTTGTAATAAATGGAAAGAATTGTTTCTTTATTTCTGGAATATGCTACGTTTAGTATCTGCAATTAACAAATTTTAGGAGCAAAGTAGAACATTTAGACAGTTTTTTGGATTTTATTTTTGTTTATAGCACACAACAATTTTCTCTCCAGTATGAATTAACAGATGCTTCGTTAAACAAATCTTTTGGAAGAACATCTTGACACATATCTCTCACATAAAAGATTTGTCATCAGAATGAATTAAAAGATGGTTGCTTAAAGCATACTTCCGAGTAAATTTCTTGTTGCATATCTCACATTCAAAAGGTTTCTGACCAGTATGAGTTAACAGATGCCTCCTTAAACCATTCTTTCGAGAGAATTTCTTGTTGCATACCTCACATTCAAAAGGTTTCTCACCAGTATGAGTTAACAGATGCCTCCTTAAATCTCCCATTTGTGAGAATTTCTTGTTGCATACCTCACATTCAAAAGGTTTCTCACGAGTATGACTTAACAAATGTCTGCTTAAATTGCTCTTTTGAGAGAACTTCTTGTTACATACATCACATATAAAAGGTTTCTCATCACTATGAGTAAACAGATGGCTGCTTAAATTGCTCTTTCGCGAGAATTTCTTGTCGCATACCTCACATTGAAAAAGTTTCTCACCAGAATGAATTAACAAATGCTCCCTTAAAGTACTCTTTCCAGAGAATTTCTTGTTGCATACCTCACATTGAAAAGGTTTCTCACCAGAATGAATTAACAAATGCTTCCTTAAAGTACTCTTTCCAGAGAATTTCTTGTTGCATAACTCACATTCAAAAGGTTTCTTTCCAGTATGAGTTAATAAATGTCTGCCTAAATGGCCCTTTTCAGGGAATTTCTTGTTGCATACCTCACATTCAAATGGTTTCTCATCAAAATGAGTTAACTGATGGCTGCTTAAATGGCTTTTTAGAGAAAATTTCTTGTTGCATATGTCACACACATACGGTTTCTCACCACTATGAGTTAAAAGATGCCTGCTTAAATTACCTTTTTGAGAGAATTTCTTGTTGCATACCTCACATTCAAAAGGTTTCTCACCAGTATGAGTCAACAGATGGCTGCTTAAATGGCTTTTTATAGAGAATTTCTTGTTGCATAACTCGCATTCAATAGGTTTCTCACCAGTATGATTTAACAAATGTATGCCTAAATGGCCCTTTTCCGCGAATTTCTTGTTGCATACCTCACATTCGAAAGGTTTCTCACGAGTATGACTTAACAAATGTCTGCTTAAATTGCTCTTTTGAGAGAATTTCTTGTTGCATACCCCACATTCAAACGGTTTCTCACCAGTATGAATTAACAGATGTCTACTTAAACGGCTCTCGTAAGAGAATTCTTTATTGCATGTCTCACACAAAAAAGACTGTTTTGGCAGAAATACTTGCATAGCTCACAAATAAAAGGTTTTCCAAGCTGTGAGTTAAAAGCTGCTTTTTTTCAAAACGTTCTGATAAGAGATATTTTCCTGCATTTGTTTCACACATTGAAGATATTTTGAGGTATGTGATGCGTTAGATTAATGTCTTTATGCATCTGCAATAAAATAAAATAAATTAATTTCAGTTTTTACATTTCCTTAAAAAAATTAAATAAACTTATCACGAAAATTTATTATCAATGTAGAAAAAAGTTGTAATGAAATTCTCACCATAGTATTAAAAACTGCAGTAGAATCCCAATTATCTCAAGTTAGCGGAATAAAAGGTGTGTCAGATGCCTTTCCTAACAGTATAAAGATTAAATTGTAAATAAAATAAATGCAACATTTTAAAAATAAATAACTTATTATAAATACAATATAAAGAAAACTTAAGGAGATAATTCCATCTAATAATCTTCTATAACTTGTTCTATCTAATTTTCTAAGGGAATGAAGATATATTTTACAAAGAATAGCGAGAAAATAAATTGTTTTTGTGGCAATGGAAGTTTAGTATGCAGATGTGTTTAGTAAGAAATTCTCCAGATTACAAATTTTATTTAATCTAATGTTAATGCTTATTGTTGAAACATTCTGCGTCATTTAATATAATTTGTAATGTATATAAATAATGTAATCAGTGGCATTGCCAAATGGATACCGTGGACACCCCCCCCCCTTAAACGGAGTATCTGGACTTATGAATCGCACAATCAACAACATTCAAAACTACTAAATCGAAATTACAAAGAACCCATGACAAATTCCATTTTAGACAGTTGTTGAATGGTATAATCTTAAACGGAATAATTCAAAGTTACATATTTTGCCTAGGCTACAAACTTTTTTGTTGAAGGCATATTTCCATAATAAACATATTCCGTCTTAACTGTATCACCTAAAACTATTATAACGTTTTCACTCTGTAGTGTACCTATGAAGAATTTAAATATATTACAACGGAATCTTTGAAAGTGATCTATCTTAGAAATAACGAAAATCAGTATTACTCAAAAAAAAAAAAATCGGAAAGCCCTCGGTTCGTTCTTTCATATTATGAACTTTTCTTTCATCACCTCAGTTTCTCTCACCCCCCCTCCCCAAAGAGCAATTTTCAAAAAAAATTTGCAATTGCATTGTTCTATCATCAGATTTTTATATTGGTGCCCTCTGATGAATATTAGTCATTATGTTTGAAAATTTTAAAGAGAGGGGAATGTTTCATACTGCTGAGACGTGATAGTTAGAAATCTTGGGGGAGGGACAATTTTCTAAATTTAGCTTTCATCCCTCATGTGATATATCATTGGAAAGTTCTCTGACCATTATTTGAAATTATATTCCTCCAGCTTTTCTGAGGTATTTCGGCATTTCTCAGCATCAAGTTTAGGTAGAAGCGAGAAATTCAAGATAGGACTCTAAAAAAACAGTTAAACATAGGTACTTCAATTATTTTACAGCTATTTTGTCTATTATGTCGACAACATTGACTTTGACCAGGATAATGAAAGATTATATTAATAAAACAATAATTATAAATGTTTGATTAGATATTAAGAATATTTTTTCTAACTTTTACAAGATGTATTTTGTCAGATTCAAGATTTCTTTAGAGAAACCAACCAGAGTAGTGGGTAAAGACTGCTAGTAATATATATTTATAATTCCTAAAACTTAAAATCTATCTAAAATGGAACATCTTGCAATTGTGTTTACGTCTTGGCAGGTTTTTTGTGAACATGGAATCACCCCGCAAATCGAAACTGAAGAATAAGTGTACAAGCATACCTGCTGAGATAAAAATGGGGTTTGATGGATCCAACTGGCACTGACAGTTAGTGGAAATGATCAGTTTATGCAAATGCAACAATGGCACACTGATTGAGTTTCAAGACTATCTGTTAATTTTATAATTTTATGTCAAACAATATTATAACGTAATGTGCTGGCTGGAATTAATAAAAGTAACTCTACCTATGCAAAAATATCTTTTAGAGTTCTATAGAAAAAGCTTTATAGAATCCTACAGAATGATGGCCCGTTTCTCTATAAGTTAGTTTAAAAGCTGTAGAAATACCTGTAGAAGTTTTATAGAAATACCCGTAGAGAAAAAGTGTTTAATAGAAATTTCTGCTCTAAATACATTTCTATAGCTTTTAAACTAGCATATAGAAAAACGGCCCATAATTCTATAAAAATTATTCTATTGGACTCTAAAAGCCATTTTCGCAAGAGTATTCTTGAACTGGTTATTTGTGAATTCTTATTGCCCCTTTTAAATTACCTTATGTAATCGGAATATTATTTAGTATTTTCTGTTGAGCAAGAAATAAGAAACTGGGGCTTAAAAGTTTGTTGAGACCAGTTCAAAAAAGCAGAATTTCTTGCTACAAAAAACTTTGATACACATATTTCTTTAAATCATACAGATTCTTTGTCAAGGTTGGCTATTCGATGTAGAGAGATAATACATCCCACGATAAATCTGAAAAATATTTCTGGAAATCAATATTTCTTTCTCTCTTGAATTCTATTATTTTGAGCCTCGTTGATATTTAGAGAAAGATCAGAGAGACATTGGAAGTTTTCGACATTCACCTGGGTTTTTACAAAATAATGGCAATTTTTGTCATTGAATTTTTTTTATCGGAGCCATTTTTAAATAAATTAATGGATTTTGAAGGGCGGATTCTTTATGTATTTATTTAGCATTGTATTTTTGTTTTTATTCATGAATGCAGTTAGGGAACTATGCGAAAATTCATAATTTTTGTATAAATTCAAAATAATACAAAAAACATCTGAAACCAGAACCTTTAGGATTTTATGGTTATGAATCGCCTAGGGGTTCTACCTCTCTCTGTAATTTCAAAGTGACCTTTACAGAATTGCAAAAATCTCTGTCTCAGAAAGATGTCTCAGTCATCTGAAATGATCACAATTGTGACTTGTGACATTTAACATTGTTTACAGAAACTTCACAGATGGACGTACAGTTGTGCAAGAGGAGGGTGACGGTGATGTTTTTTAACAATGAATTTTCATTGATGCCAATTATTACCTCTGATAGTTTTTTATTTCAATTCAAAACAACTGGTTTGTGAAAAAGAAAAAATTGATTATTTTACAAGGAAATGTTTGCATTTGTATATCATTAACTCTTAGGACGATTATCATTAAAGGTTACAGTAGACTCATTCAAATCCGCACATAATTTAGGGATGTAAACAATGAAACATTCAGTCCAGATAGAGGGACAAAAATTGACTTTTTGTTGTTTTATAGCAGTTCCATATGTATTTTAATTTGGAACTTTGGCACAAATGTCATACATGTACCAGATCGGCGTGATTTTTTTCTGACACCAGTTTGCGAAAACGTCTTTTTCAAGTACCAGTTACATAAATATTTTTAAATTATTTTCTATTATTTTAAAAAGAAAATAATAATAAATAAAAATCAGTTAATAACTATACAGCAAAATTATTTACATCCTTTTAAATAAGAAAATAAAAATAAATAAGCTGTTTATTAATAAATAAAAAACAGCAAACAGGTTACCATGTGAGGCATGAAATCACCATTTTTATGCACTCCTGCAAATGTGGTGCGTATATGACATCTATGCCATAACTTTTATTAATATAACTGAATTCAGGTTATTTTTCATGAAGCAAGAATATATTCATTTCTGCAAAAAATTCAAGAATTTGTTGATATCACTAATAGTCGCAATCTTCTTACCAAATACTTTTGCAAGCTTATTTGATTATTAAGTCTGGTTAAACCTGGAATAAAACTTCCTTATTTAATGATTTTGATGTGAATCAGGAATGTACCTTTTTGAGACAAATTTCATTAAATAATTTAGGAAAAATACATTTCATCTTTGTAATGAAAGTTTAATCATACATTATTTATTATTAACTTGACCTTTGCTTTTAATATGTTATATACATGGAAATTATCTAAATTTTTATTATTTAAATTTATTTCTTATTTTAATATTTTATTACATTTTGAGCATCCATTATAGTTTCAACTACATTACTAATTACATTGAAATTATTGTTAAAAAAATGTAAACAAAACAATGACCAGAAATCCATTAAATTCCCAAATCTGCATGATCTCTGCTCCCAAGCAGTGCAGATTTGAGGTAGCCTACTGTATTACGGTAGACTCCCTCAAATCTGTACACAATTTACAGATGTAAAAAATTAAATATTCAGTTCAGATATAGGGGCAAAATTTAACATTTTTAGTTTCATATCAGTTCCATATGTATTTTCATTTGTAATTTTGTTCATTTTCAATTATAATTTCATTTCTAAATTCATGTTCCTTCAAGAAAGAATTTAAAAAAATATATCTGAAAATTCAAGATATTTTTTATATTACTGTAATCAAATTCTTACAAAATACATTTATGTATTAATCAAGCATTTTTAGGTGAGTTCTACTTATGTAAATACATAGCATCTATTGTTGTTGTTCAGTCCGTCTGCATATAACAACGCAAAAACTACCCAACCGAATCATTTGAAGTTAAAAATATATAATTATTACATAACTTTGTCTGGTCATTTCAAATTTTTTGAAAATAGGATGCATAGATCAATTACAGGGACAATCAAAAGTATTCTGTTACATTACGGTCAATGGGGAAAAATATTTCAAATGCATTTTAATCGTTTGAAATTTAAAATACATACTTATTACATAATTTTGTCAGGTCATTTCAAATTTTTTGAAAATAGAATGCATAGATCAAATACAGGGAAAATCAAAAGTACTCCGTTACATTACAGTCAATGAAAAAAAAAAGTTTCAACTGCATTTTAATGATATTACACTCATTTGAACATAATAATATTGATATGCATCATAAAGTATATATTATAACATAGATTTTGCCGAATCTGTTGTGTAAAGAATATTTGTTATTGATTTACAAGGCCACACAAAAGTATTCCATTACATAATGAGTATAGAAAGAACATTGTTTGGTGCACATTTTTAAAATTTTATGAGATTTACAATTTTATGAGATTGATATTTTTAAAACTTCATTATTGTAAAAACACACCTCATTTGCTATGCTTCACTTGCAATTTCCTACTTGTTGAAATAAGTATTTCTTATTTTGATTTTGTCTTGAATTAATAATGTACCTACATGAGGAAGTTTCATTGAATAATTTTAGAAAAATACATTTAATCTTGATATTGAATATTTAATCAAAGATTACTGATTATTAAATTTTATTATTTTAATCATGTTAAAATTTATCTAAATTTTTATTATTTTAGTTTATTTCTTATTTTAATATTTTATTATATTATAAGTATTTATTATAGTTTTAAATGCATAATTAATTATATTCAAATGATTGTTCAAAAAATGTAAACAGAGCAATGATCAGAAATCCACAAAACCTCTTGTTCCAAGCTTTGTGGATTTGAGGGAATCTTCTGCAATACTTTTAAAATAGCAAATAAATATAAAAGCATTCTCTTTTGTTTAAAGATGGTTCTGCCCAATTATTCTGAGTATCCTAATTATTTCTAAATAAGAGTAGAACTAGTATAAGGTTTAAGAAATATTTTAAAGAAGTTTTCTAAGTAGTATTTGGTTTGGCTGCATAGTTTTAAGTTCAGCAGACTGAATACCATCAAAGTTCTATAATCCACAAAAGTTGGGGCTAAAGATTGTGTGAATTATGGAATATTGCGGATAATAGATTGTTATGGATTATGCATCATTTTATTATTCCTAGACATCATTTTAATTTTTCAATCAATATAATGGGAAAAGATGTATGTGAAATATAATTAATTTAATAGGCTATAAAAAAATGCATTTTAAAAGTTATTTTATTAAAAAAAATGATATATGTGCATTTAAATAAAAATAACTACATATACATATGTTCTGTAATACATTTTGTTTTTTACTTTCTATAAAATATAAGAGTTATATTGAAAAAAAAAATTCTGTTTTATTGTAATTTTTTTTTTCGAAATGTTTATTTTTTGCTTTAAAAATTCATTTTTGGACCACAAATTTGTAAATTTTTTAACTGTTTACATTTGTAAAGTAATGCAGATTATTGAAAATTGCTGATTATGGGTGCAAGGATTATGGGTCCTTAACTATAGTTTGATAATTAGTAGTATAACCAAATACCGAATAGATATCGAATATTTGAAGCAGCTCTATTCAAATTCTATGAGATTTTAAAAACATTGTTTAGGACAAATATTCTCCCCTAATTACAGAAAATCCCTCGTCTGTTATAAATTTCAGCAAAGTCTCTTATTTGATTTTTTTTTTTTTTTTTTTGAGATATAATAATTAATCAGAGCCCGATGAAAAACATCACAAGCCTTTATTTCTAAAGACTACACATAGAACACACATACAGTAACATAACATAACATAGAAATTTCCACAAAATCAAACTAACAACAATAATACTATTGCCACTAATAATAATATAATTTACTATAAGATATTAAGTACAGTTAATGTGCAATTACATTCTCAACAATTTTAACTTGTAGATTTATCTTCTGTAATAATGATAGCTTAGCATTTTGCTGAACTTTAGTACTTTTCTATACTTTAATATTTTTTTGACAAGTAAAATGTAGTACCAATATGATAGTAAAATTTCTTTTCCAAAAAAATCCTTTGATTTTAAAATATATTTTTTAGAATATAAGAAAATTACATTCACAGCCATGAAATTTAAAAGTTTATAAATTAAATATGTTTTATTAAATGATAATTTTAAATGATAATTTAAAAATAATAATTTTAATAATGTAAAGTTTACTTTAAAAAAAAAATCATGCTCATCTAAAGAAAAGCATCTGTTTCAAATATTATGCAAAATTGTTTAAAAATTTAACACCTTAAAGTACTGAGCTTGATAGTTACTACTCGGTTTGTCAAATATTCAGTTTATCTGTGTGCCGAATATTTTAAATGATTGTAAATGTAAGCAAAAATTAAAGTCTGGACACTTAAAATTTTGTGCCATTAGATCTTTAACTGACAAGTTGTAGAATTTTTCAGAAGGAAAAGTAGAGACAAAATAAATAATAAAATAAGCTTACCACTAATTCATTTTAATAAAGAAGAGGGGTTAGAAAATTGGTTTAAAAAATTAGCTATTGTTAATATCAGAACACACTTATTTCCTAGATGTTATGGCAAGAGTAAAGAGACGCTATCATAATGAATGAATAGCAGAAAATGAATGACTCGAAAGAATTCTTTCAAGTATAGTGCGCCATTGAATAAATACCTGCAACAGAAATGTTCAAAAACATTTATTTATAAAACAGGAATAGATAGCGTTAGTCAAAATTCGAAAATATGGCACTTAAACATGGTACTGGGTTTAATTTTTGACACAATTTGAATTTGAAAAACAGGATAATTTATTTGTAAAGCTTGTTTCTGATAATGTCTGGTCTGATAGCTAACATTATAAACAGGAATAAAAAAAAAGTAATATTTTTACTGTCATTGCAACATTTTTATTAATAAATAGCAGCTTAATCATTAATTAATTAAATAAATGGGAGTTTCTCCATTTAAGGAATGAATCTTTTTCAATAAATCATGATGTAAAAATCCGTGATTCATTTCTGCATTTGACGTCTTGTCCTTTACCTATTTTGTTTAATCAGGTAACATTTAAAGAATCAGTTTATTTATCCCACCCTCTTTACTAAAATAAGATTAATGCTATAATAATTTCATTGATTACGCTTTTGCAAAAATTTCTTGAAACCGCGATTTGATCTTTTTGTCGATAATTAGTAATTTCAAGCATTATCAAAATGCTTTATTTATGGTTGGTTATTTTATTTATTTGTTTGTTCGGCAAATATTTTTTCAATTTAAATTTGAAAACAACAAATTGGTTTTTCTTTAAATTAAAAAATATATATTATTTTTAGACTCTGATTATATTCTGACCATTTGAAAATAAATTTTTTTTAAATATAATTCATGGCATACTGATATCCTATTTAAATTTCATCAAAATTCACCCAAAATATCAAAATAATTTAATAAGCCAAGAATCTGGCATTCCAGTATCTTCATGATATGAGATTGGTTGCCAATAAATGCTGTAATTGAGCTAAATTTTTAATCTTTTTTTTTTGTGCATTTAGGAAAATGATACCTGCTTGTGTATGTGTATTCTCATGCTAGAAGTTACGCAGTCTACCTATTATGATACTACTTACAACATTTTATTTTATTTATAATATCATATTCCATCTTATAGAGTTGCCACATTTAAGCAGTTGAAGTAGTATTTATTATGCTCCAACAATCATTTAATAACTTATAGCTCTCTCTCTTTTTTTTCTTCATTTGGAACAAACATATAAAATTAATACATATTAAAATGTGTCTTGTTTCTATGTTATAATTCTTTCATTGCATTCATTAAGTCATATTTTTGTTCAAAAATGTATAAGCCACTTGAATAAATTTGGAAAACTGTCACTTATGTGCATACTCACACTCTTTTGTCAACTGCGGCAAATGAAATATCTGCTTCAGATGGATCATTTCGACTGTGTTTTGCGAAAATGGCCATTTTGTTTCTGCCTTCTGAAGCCAAATTGGATTTACTTGTGCCATTTTCTTTCTTGTCCAAAGAATTTTCTTTTTTCAATCTTCAACTTGTAAGAGTATCTGTCTCATTCCATCCTGTGACATAATTTTTACTGATAAACACATTTTAAACATAATAACTAATTTATTTCAAAGTTTTTTTTTTTCCTTTTTCAATGTTTACAACACAATATATTTCAGTTAAAATGCAGTATTTGGAAACAAAATAAGAAAATTCTCTTAAATATGAAAATGTAGTCAAGGATCAATAATTCACAATTTTGTATAATTTGCATTACTTTACAAATGTAAACAGTTAAGAAAGTTAGAAATTCGTGATCCAAAAATTATTTTTTAAAACAAATAAATAATAAAAAAATAGAAAAAAAAATCACAATAAATTATCTATTTTTTATTAACATAACTGTTTTATTTTATTAGCTGTGCAAAACAAACTGTATTACAGAACTTAAGTAATTATTTTCATTAATTAATTAAAATGCACATATAATTTTTTAAATAAAATAACTTTAAAGTGTCATTTTTTGAGATACCATATTAAGTTAATTATTATCGTTCTATTTTAAACTGATTATAGAACTAAAATGCTGTTTTAGGAATAATCAAATGACGTATAATACATGATACTCTATAATCCGCAATATTCCATAATTTTCACAACCTTTGGCCCGAACTTGTGTGGATTATAGAATTTTAACTGTACAGTCAAGGATTGATGATCCATGCTCCACATTCTGCATGCCTCTTAGCAGAAAGTAAATATTGGGAATTTTGCCAACTTATCGATAAAAAATGCTACAATATTCAAGAAATGGTCAGGATGTTCATCAGTCGATTGCAGAAAAAAAAAACTTAATTTTCATTATACAGTAGTCTTCCTCAGGTACACAACCCTAAAATCTACAACTCTCTAAAACCTGCATATTGGAGCCAAAGGTTGTGTGGATTATGGAATATTGTGGCTTATAAAGTATTATATAATATAGTTGTTTTATTATTCCTAGCTAGCTTTTTAATTCTGTTATCAGTATAATAAAAAAATGAACTGTGAAATCTAATATGTATTAATTTAATAGGCTACCTCAAAAAATGCCTTTTTTAAAGTTATTTTATTAGAAAAATTGATATGTGTGCATTTAAGAATATTATATATATTCCTTAAAACAGTTTTTTTATTGTTAATAAAATAAAAGAGTTATATTAGAAAAAATAGATGTTTTATTATGTTTTTTTTTTCAATTTTTTCACTATTTATTTTTAAAAATCATCTTTGGATCACAAATTTTTTCAATTTCTTAACTGTTTACATTCATAATGTAACGCAAATTATAGAAGATTAAATTATAGAATATATAGATCTTCTATAATTATTTTAATATTTTACTACATTATAATAATTCATTATAATTTTGATGCCTTATTAAATTCAAATTGCTGAGTAAAAAATGTAAACTAAGCAAAGACCAGAAATCTGCAAAATTCTAAGATCTGCACAAACGCTGATCTCAAGCTGTGCAGCTTTGAGGGAGTTGACTGTATTAAAATAATTAGGTAAAGTAGTAATGAACTAAAATGAAAAAAATTTTTTTTTAATGATTAAATTGTTGAAAAAGCATGAATTCAATAATATTATTGAGAATTACGTACTAAAATATATACAGAATGATTTAAATTAAAAAAAGTTCTGTAATTTTGTCCTTGTAACTAAACTCAAAGTTTCATTCTTTATGCTTGTGATGATGTGTGGATTTTAGGGTGACGGATTTGAGCTACTGTATTAAATTTGACAACAATAAGTACAAAAATGCATTTTTTCGAAATGTGAAATAATCTCTAGTAAAATGATATGAATAAAATTTGACAAGAAGAAACTCTCAAGAAAGTGTCAAATTTAAATGGTTATGCATAGTTTTTTGTTTTATAAAATTCTTTAAAAAACACTATTTTATGCCTTCAACATAAATAGTGCTTAAAATAATTCCTCTAAACACTTTCTGCTTCAGTTTAATAATCAAGGATTTCTCTATAAAACTACAAATATTCATATCTTTATCCACAATAATTTCCTTAACATAAGTTATGAAATGTCTCCATCCACAACAAGTTCATTTATTATAGTGACAGCAGTAGGTAATCTCTCTCTCATTATAAAAGAGAAAACTGTTTAGTTATCGAAATTCAAATATAATTATATGCATTTATAGACATGCATGTTTAATTTAATCATTTACAATTATTCTAGTTATATTGCGCTATATTTAGAGTTTTTAATGGTTTGATGTTCAGAGAATTGGTGCCAGATACAGCATTATTTACACTGTAATAATAATAAAAAAGTTGTGTTATTCAAAGAATGAGCATATTTTTCCATCAATATTCTGAAGCTTTTAATATTATTTTTATGAAATAAGAAAATAATTTACAAAGAATTGTTCTGATAACGAAAATCAAAAAACAAACTAAAAGGATTTATAAAATTTGTTTTCAATAAAATTATACCTGGCCATCCTTGTAAAATGTTAATCTTTCAGTGAATTTATGAAAGTTATCACATAATAATAATAATAATAATAATTTGTGCTACTAAAGGGAAAAATGAGCCAAATCCAATAAGTCAGAAGCTATCAAAGTATTGAAAACAACATATTCTAACAATTATATATTTGATATGAAATAATTTATTTTTATTTGCAATGCAAGAAAAATTAAAATTCAATGGATATAAGCTGAGTTCTAAAAAAACTGATAAAAATAATCTCAAATTAAATCAAAACATCCTGTATTGTCTTATTTTTAAAAAAAAAATCTAAAATTCTATACTTTCAACAAAAAAATTGTTCATTTATGTTATTTACCAAAAGATGACATCAAAACAATACATAAAATCTAAAGTACTCGATTCAAGGAAATTACTCAATAATCGAGTTAATTTCAGATAATGAATGATCGATAACTCAGTTAATCAATCGTTAAAATTGTTCATCAGGAAATTTTCATCTCTATTCAAAATTATTTCTCTTCTAGATTCTAATGAAGATGCTGCAGTAATGTAGGATGTTAAGTGTCAAATTTTTCTCTGGATTCACTAGAGGGTGAATGCAAATAAAGGATTCTAAAATTTTGAGTAACGAATCAGTCATTTTTCATAAATAACCGTTTTGTTTTGTTTTTTAATTGAAGAGGATATTTTTCTTATTTCTTGAAACAAATGTTAATATTGGTAGATGTGAGAATGTAAAGATTCAGAAGTTGAACTTTCTTTTGCCGTTGATTTATTGATATGATTCATTAAAATTCGGCAATCGTGATTCATTCATGGATTTGGCGTCTGTTTGCTTCTATGTGAATTTGGACGAAATGAAAGTTCTCTGCAAGTAGAAGGTAAATTTTTGAAATATAATGATCTACAGAGATATAATTGAAAAACGTTTTTAGAATTTAATGAACTCTTTACTAAACTACGTTAATGGTTAGATATATTTCTTTTGGTTACTCTTCTACTAAAGTTTTTGTATTTGTGATAAAAGTATTCTAAACTGTTAATTATTATTAACTGGTGAAAACTGTTAATTTTAGTTCAGACTTGATCTGGATCATCTAAAAAGCTGATCTATATAAAAAGGAAAGAATAAATTATTAAATATTTATTATGATTTGTTTTCTGGGGTATGGCTAGGCTTAACCTTAAATATTGCAGGATAAGCAAATTTTCTATTTCTGTATTAATTCAGTGTCTCACAAAAGTGATGGGACACTTGTGCTTTATAAAAAGAAACTGCAATAAAATGAATAAACAAACATGTGCAAAAATTTTTTGGGTGTGTTTCATATTTAAAGTTAGTAACAATTATTACATAACATACATTTTGTCAAAATATTAAAATATTAATTTAGTAAAAATACAATTGTTCAGAACGGAGCAAAAAATGGCTCACATAAGTGATGGGACACTTACTTTTCCATCAAATATTTATCCAAAAATTTTACTTTTTAAAAGGTTTTAATATTTTGTTGGATTTCCTTTTACTTTTAAAACATGATTTAATCTTTTTGGGATGGATTCGACTAATTTTTTGTGATTTCTCGAGTGATGTTACCCCATTCTTCTTGAAGCAGCGATTTTAGTTGTTGTTTTGAAGAAATGGTGTGTTCGCGAATTCTTGATTCCAATTCTTGCCAAATATTCTCTATGGGATTTAAGTCTGGAGATTGTGGTGGTGTTTTTATTATTTCAGGACAGTTATATAGCAGCCAGAGTCTAATGTTCAGAGCAGTGTGCTTGGGGTCATTGTCCTGGTTAGAGATGTAAATTTTCCGGAAAAATATAAGTGGCGGAAAAAAACTGGTTTTTTACCGGTTTTTTTCGGAAAAAAACGGAAAAATTGATTTTTCATGACTGTTTCTCCCAAATAAATTATATTTTCTTAGAGAATATTAAATAATAAACATTTTTTTCCCATTTATATGTATTAAATGAAAATTATTTTCACTTAATATTACAAAATAAAAAGAAAGTAGCAAAGCCTGCTTTTAAAAGTTTAGTTTTTTTTTCTACAGCCTAAGAATTTATATTAAACTCTATTGTTTGTAATATCATATCTTTGTTGAAATGATTTTTCAGTAACATGTTTAACTACCAATTGACCTAATGTAAAAATCTGAACCAACATGTCTGCAGTTTGGAATGAAATAAATTATGCATTCCATTTACATAAGTATAGTTTTTAAGTAAATGATACTAGTTTAAAGAAATTATTGCAGTTTTGTCATTATTATGAATATCAGTATTCAAAAATTCCATTGTTTGTTTAAAAAAATGTATATTTTTACATTACTACTTTTTTTCCTTAGAATTATAATTTTATTTCCTTTATAAAATATGTTTAGTTTTGGTATAGCTTTCCAATCACAACTCAAAAAAGTTTTGATTTAGTTTTATAATCTAAATTCAAACAAAACTAAGTTTTACTTTGGCTTACTCAGGTCTGCAACAAAAAAATAGTGTAGGATTTATTGACTGTTAGATTTTTACTCACTGAAACCAAATTTTTTTTTTTTTTTTTTTTTTTTTTTTTAAGTTTAATTTAATGTAATTTTTTTCTTTTAACCCTGAAATCTGGTATTCTATTTTTGAGTAAGAAACCATATTCAATAATGTTTCCACATGGTAATTTTATATTTCTAAGAGTGGAACTCAAAAGTTGTGAAAACAGAACACTACAAATAGAAAATGCTCACTATTTGAGGAATTAACAAAAGCAGTTACATACAGAGATAAACTTCTACTGTGCTTTAGAAGACTACAAAAATTCAAAGTTTAATCAAGAGGGAAAGTATAATTTGGAACATAGTTACTTGTAATAAAATGTGGGGTTTTTTTTTTCATTCGTAGTTGTACTTTTCTAATGCAAACTGCCCATATTTTTGCAACATTACTGTACATTACAGAGGTAAAATGGAGGTCAATTTTAGATTCAATACTTTGAAGAAACATTCAATTAATCAGCTATAACGAAATCTTGAAAAATGCAGTTGCCACCTATAGGGCAATTTACACCAAAAACTAAACAACATTAATATATATCAGAAACCGTCTGAAGCTGTAGTTTGATTTTTAAAAAAAATCGTCCTTGAGGTAAAGCTATTGCGATAATCATGAATAATGCAGCATAGCAGCGTCATCTGTTGAGCAATTTACACCAAACAGTAATGAGCACGAATTTATGTCAAAGATTAACTTAATCTGAAATTTTATAAAAATACATACATTAGTTTGAGATAGAACTATTGTGAAAATTATGAATAATGCAGCATAAAAGCGCCATCGGTTAGGCAATATACACTAATAACTAAACATCTCGAGTTTATATTAAGGTGTAGCTGAATCTAAAGTTTTGTGAAATTATGTGCATCAGTTCTTGAGATAGAGTGCCCATAAAATTTGTCACATACAGACTCACAGAGTGACAAATATTTTCTAAAAACTATCAAAACATGTTCAGGACCTTCTAAAACGTTTAAATACACCAAAAACTGGAAGTCAAATTTTTCACGAATTCAATACTTACTTCTTGAAAAGATAGATTAAAGTAATAAATGCATACTTCAAAATTTTATGTTGAATTTTTAATTTTATCATTTCCATTAATCGGCATGTTATTGCAATAATTTTACACATGAATTAATTTTTAAAAGAGAAGTTGCATTTAATTATATTCATGTAATCAAGTTTTTGTGAAATTGTGAGCTTCTTGTATATACTTGTACAAAATATATTCAGAATTTTTGAATAAGAAATTATTACTATATTTAGGTTTCTATTTAGACATTTTTAATAAGGTTATTTACATACATATATGCAACTTAATAAGAATCAGCTGCTGTATGGCATGAGATTTTTTTTTTCTTCAATCACTGCACTTGCAAAAGATTCAATTTTTGATTAAACTTTTTCTGAAATGTCTATTTTCAAGAGAAATTTTGCAAAGGGTCTTGTGTTTCAAACAAGAAAAAAATGTGAAGGATCCTTTCAAGTCTTCTCAAACAGATTTCTGCTCAGAGATCAGATTACCCACATTAAAATTTTCATGTGAGACACTCAACATAAAAAAAAATAAAATAAAAAGTATGAGAATGTAGCTATTACAAAATTTTCACTATATTATTTCATAAATGAAATTTCAATTTTTCCAGTTCGGAAAAATTGAAAAATAAGCCTTCGGAAAAAAACCCGAAAAAAAACGGTTTTTTCCCCAATTTTTCCGGGTTTTTTCCGGGCATTCCCATCTCTAGTCCTGGTAGAATTTAAAATCGTTATGAAGGTTCAATTTTCGTGCTGAAGATTTCAAATTTTGCTTTAAAATATCAATATACTTGTACTGATCCATTATACTGTCAATAAAAACAAGATTACCAACTGCAGCGGACGACATACACCCCCATACCATAACTCCTCCTCTACCATGTTTTACTGTTGGTACTGTGTACTGTTGGTTACTTTATATTTTATAAGTTCTGTTTGCGAAATTCTTCCCTGGGTTTTCTCCACACCAAGATTCTACCGTCAGAACCAAATATATTACATTTACTCTCATCAGCAAATATAACTTTATTCCAGTAATCAGAATTCTTATTTATGTTGGATTTTGCGAAAGCTAGTCTGAGTTTTCTATTCTTTTCACTTACGAAGAATTTTTTCCTGGCTACTCTACCGTGATATCCAGCAGATCGAATTACCCTTCTAATAGTCTCAGGATTAACAATTATTCCATATAATTCTTGTAAATCAGCAGCAACTTTTGACGCACTATTTCTAGGATTTTTTTTTTTTTATTTCGAACGATAATTCGCTTTATTCCATTGGATAGCTTTGATGGTCTGCCAGGTCTTCTTTTATCCTGAATCATATGATTCTTTTTATATCGTTTAATGATATTGAAAACTGTTGAACGACTCAAGTTAACTGTTTCAGCAGTTTTTCCAATAGATTTTCCACGTTCAATATGCAAATTAATAAGTAATTTTCGAATTTCAGGCGAAGTTTCTTTTCGTTTAGCATTCATGGCTACACAGAGCTAAAAAACACAAACATTCCAAAACAAACTGGAGAGAAATATTGCAGACGATTTTATAAATTATTGCCAATTGCTTTTAAGTAAAAATAAAACCCCAAAAAATATTTTTATTGCTTATTTCAGACGATTTTTGTTGCATCTATAATGGTGTCCCATCACTTATGTGAGCTATTTTTTGCTCCGTTCTAAACATTTGTATTTTTATTAAATTAATATTTTAATATTTTGACAAAATGTATGTTATGTAATAATCTTTACTAAATTTAAGTATGAAACACACTCACAAAAAATGTGTACATGTTTTTTTAATTTATTTGATTAGTTTCCTTTTGTAAAGCACAAGTGTCCCATCACTTATGTGAGACACTGTATAATGCTTTATATTTTATAATTAAATGATATATATATATATATATATATATATATATATATATATATATATAGTATTTATAACACTAGGAAGTGTAATTTTAACTCTGAAAAACAATTTATCTTATGTTTTATTTTCTAAATTTAGTTTAGAAAGACAAGAATGATTTTTTTTTAAATTTATTAAGTGGTATAAGGGATAGTAATAAATATAAAAAACACGAGAAATTGAACAATAAAAAGAAAGGCAGAACATCCAAATTGCAAAGTGATTATGAAAACAGACAATATAAAGATTTTAATTTTAAAAAAATAAAGCAAGTTTCATGAATGGAAGTTAAATACTATTCAAAAACTTGGGCATTATTTCTTTAATTTAATTAATATGTTAAAAATATTTTTTATGGATTTGTACAATCGTGGTATTATAAGTAAACAGCCTATTACTTCTCAACAAATTATCATAGAGGAAAGTTATTGATACTGAACAATTTGAAATAAAGTCTACTTTTAAATGGTGTATATAAAATTTGCTTATGGAGGACTCTATGTATTAAAACAAACTCTAATTTATTTTTCTACAGAAGCACCAAATTCTGAAAGCATAAATGAACTCAACACCTTTCAGTTATCCTAAAAACAAATTTTCATTCAATAGGTTTCTGAAAAATTAATTAGTTTAAAAGTGGCTGCATCCAAATTGAAGCTTAGTGCTTGATTGTGGACTAATAGAGCCCCCTTTCTTAATCAAGGCATCTTAGGCACCTCTCAAGCAGTCACTGAAGATTGCCAGATTATAGGATAGCATAAGAAGTTTCGGTACTACTTGGTTATCCCATCGACCAAAAAAATATCGCCAAACTATAAGATTAAATGCCAATAATGGATGATTGTGAAGTCTCATTAAATGTAATACACACGTTTAAAACTTCTTTAAGTAATTTTTATTTTTATTAATATTCTCTACTAATTACACTGGTCAACAGCTGTTTTGGTGCCGGGATATTTTTAATTGATTTTATACGAATGTGTTGTCCTGAATTCAAATATAGCATTAGTTTTTCCCTAGCAGCTCAAATTTTTAAGATAAAGAACTTTTTGTGAAATATATGTTGCGTTATTTAAAGGCAAATCCATGTATTAAAAAATATGTATATAAATAAAATAAACACAGAATTTTTATTTTTATAATATACAAATCTTAATATTTATTATTGTGATACACAAATATTCAAATAATAATTTTTAAATTTTTATTATACAATTATTTTTACTCAGAAAGATAGAGGAAAATATCACCTATGAAACCGGTTCTCACTGAATGCTTCTGAAGCTTCTTTTCCGTGACATTCTGGAATATATTTTAAAACAGTGCCTTTTTAAACTCAAACAGTAATCTTCCATCATATGCATATCTCATCTTTTTTGATAGCGGTCCTCCACAGTCTTAATATTGTGGTGAAATCTTTCGCTCTGTTTATCACTTGTGTCTTCTAAATTTACAAGAAAATGCTCTAAGTGGCAATGTAAATAGTGCACTTTAATGCTCGTAGTACATCCAAGAGATTTAAAACTATTATGCTTTTCATTTACCAGTTCTACATAGATTTCTCCTTTGCATTTGCCCGGAAAGTTTTTGCAAACTGCCACAAAAGAAGTCAAGGCTTTTTATTCAGCCTCATTCATTGAATTTATGAAAGCAGGATCCTTAGTCAGTTGTCTTATTAGTTGTCCATTAAATATTCCTCCTTTAATATCTTCATAACTCAATTGGTTTTTTTTTACCTTATATATGTAAATCATGACTCGTTCTTATGAAGAACCTTTACAAACTGTTTCATAGGACAGAGCTTGATATGCAGTGGAGGAAGTATGATTTTCTGTTGCCCAACTAAAGTGTTATTAATGACATTCCTTCCTCCAACACCCATGTTTTCTTTCTTAGGCCTCTCTTTTCTAATCCACTGGTGTGTTTTAACCCTGCTATCCCAAAAATATAAAAACAATAGTATTTTGTGTAACTTCTTTTCTGTTCAAGAAAAATCATCTGGAAAATATTCAGGAAGACCCAATTTTTCTAACAGTCCTCTAAATTCATGACAAAATACAAGATTGTTTTTTTAAAGAAGTAGGGTAGTAGACTCTTTTGTCTTGTGCGATAAAAGGTAAATTTGGCTCTTTCTTCTAATAAAGTTTTGTCTTTTAATCTTGAAACCAGTAATTCAGAAGTCTGTTTTAAAACATTGAGATCTCTTTTGAAATCATTTAAATCAACCTGGTTGAAAAATTTAGGCATTGGTGACGTCCCCTCATAATCACTGTCACCTTCATAGCTATCTAAAAGATGATCAGAAGAACAATATTCATCCTCACTAAGCTCTGGTAGCTGATAAAATGTTGGGAACGGTAGTTCCTCTGAGTGAGGAATTGGGAAGTCTTGAAAAGACTAAATCAGGATAAGTTTACTTATTACAATTGTTTCGATTAATTCAAATAGTACTCCAGCGCTAGGTAGAAATAATAGTCATAGAAATGGTTTTGGAGTTCTCTCCAAACCATTGGTAAGCCGAATTTCAGACTTATTCTTCCTCGTCAGCCCACTGTCATAAATGTTCTGCACAAGTTTTACAGACCTGTTGCGGTGTCCAGATTTTATCCGGATCACCAAGTCCAACCCTAAAGTAGAGATGCACAACCTGTGGCCCGCGGGCCACAATGATACCACTATTATTATTAAGAAAAATTGTCCTTATAATAATGTCAGAAACTTTGCTATTAAGTAAAACAAACGTCGCTTTTCAAATATTCCGGTGGCAAACGATTTTCTGGCAAAAAGGTTGTGCATCACTACCCTAAAGTATCCAAGATAAGCTCTCTTTACAAAGTCAGTAACGTTTTTTTCTGTACACTTCTAATGTGTATTCTCCGCATATGTAGCAAAACTCATCTGGATGATTTATAAAAATTTTTCTACCTGAACTCATTTAAATTCCATTCTACAACACAAACACAACAATCTACAACACAACGAATTTTACGTTAAATTTACATGAATTCTACCTTAAACACAAATATCATGGAAGTTCAACAACTTTAAAAAGTGAAAGAAAGCCAGTTTTGTTTCCATGGAGCGAACTCTGAAACTAACCTTATCTCTTGGAGGCTTTTACATTTGGCTTTATGGATGAGCGGCGCGAAGTCATAAGCATGCACAGATCTTGAGTTTTGCTTGCACATTTGTTTTTTTCAAGATTTTATGGTATTTCAACGTCCTTCAAATCGCCTTGAGCGTCGTTACAGGGCTATGTATCAGAAGGTCAGTTTAAGTGTTCAAGGTCACTTTGGTGCTAAAAAATCTTTAGTTCGCTATGCATATCTAAAAAAGTAGAGCTGATAGACAAAAAATAATTTCATATTTGGATTCAGCGTCCAAAAAATATCCAAAATCAGTTGTAAAATCTCAGACACCAAAAAAAAATTTTTTTGTAGGCCTGTGATTATTATAATTTTTGTTATTTAAAATAAAAGTTATGTCAATAAATATAATTTGGCTATTTAGTTTGGCGATTTGTATAATTTGATGAAATTGGTCAATGGGATAACTAAATAGTACCAAATTTTCAACATATCCAATCATTTCTATCATGGATGACATCTTAAAGCATATTTTTTCATTTTTTTAAGCATAATTTGAAAATTATTTGGAAGAAAATCTTTTTATTATGAAATATCCTAAAGCAGGTCTTAACAAATCTAAATCCATTAAAAAACTAAGTTGCAATTCGTAATTTTTTCAAATAATAATTTCATAATTCATATCATAAAATTATTAAAAAAAGGAAATTCAACATGTTTATGTTTTGGTATTTTAGTATTAGTGCTATATAAAAAAAATTAGCACATTAGGGAGTATAATTACAGAAGATATTAATTAAAATATGAAAATGTACTTTAACATCAGAAGCACTAAATTTTGAATGTATATAAATCAAAAACTTATCATTCATGCTTGACCTGTAGGAATCCAGTGTATGTGAAATGCATCAAATGCTTCATTAAAATAAATGTGGTAGTCTGGTTTTTAAGCCTTCTCATATATATATATATATATAGTTATACATATATAAGAGGGCTGTAAATTGAGTAATGGCAACATAGTTATAAATCAATTTTTAATGAACTTACAAGTACAATTCATTACGTTCATTCTATGTAATCACCAGGAAAGCTCATAACCTTTTTCCAAATGCCGGAAAACCGTTATAGACCAATTTCAAGGTGTTGATTGTTGATGTGAGCCACTGAGCGTACATACTCCTTAGAGTACAGATGAAATATCATGAAATCAGTGACCTCGGAGGGGTCATAATTCTCAGACAGTCCATCGGCCGTCTATGGTAAGGAGACTGCTCAGGATGTTAATCTGCTCTTCCAGAATGGAGGGCCAACCTGTGCGCTGCAATTTCGCAGTCTCATTCCGACCCGAACGAAATGCTTGAACCAATCATGCTACTGTCCTATGCAGTAAAACATTTGTGCCACAGGCTTCCACTAATCCTCGATAGCATTCTGTTGCATTTTTACTATGGGCAACCTCGATTTTAAGCCATGACTAATAACCACCTTTTGAAAACATGCTGTAAAGGCGATGGAAATGAAACTCCTCATTTTTCAACGCCACACAACAACTACTTTTCTAATCAGATCGGCTATTTTTGCACTCTACACATCAACAACAGCGCCACCACACTGCTTCCATATCATATTTGTGCATACCCGCCCTTCTGCGGGTTTCAAGGTTAAGTTGCCACTATTTAATTTATAACCCTCCAATAGCTTTAGTTACTTCAGCCTTATTTGAACTTTCCCTAGTTTATGAGTAAAATGTCTGTGACAAACAGACATTGGAATGATCTTTTAAAGGTTCCGTTTTTATTTTTTTAAGTACAGTACAAAAGACTTCTGACTGGTTTTCTGTTTATATCTCTTATTATATGCCTATTCCACATTTATTAATATAACTTGGTATATAAATGCATACTACATATACACACATAAAAAATATACTGTGTCTACTTAAATATTTTTATTATTTTATATATTTAATATTTTATGTGTTTATTATACATGTGAAATTAAAAGATATTATATTACAAATGTTAAGATATGTACTACCTCTGACTATAAAGTTCGGTGAATGAATTCAGAACGGCCGATCTAGCAACACTGGGTAAACAAAACGTTGCACCTGCAGAGTCAAGTGTTGATCATATTCCCCTACCGTTGTTCGGTTGAGTGTCGTTTATGTTCTTCATAAGACGTGTTTTACAAAGTGCTTGTTCAATGAGTTAGTTCTTAACTGAGAACAGGAAAATGAAAGAACAAAAGATCGGTTTTAAAGTTTGGTTTTAGGATTTTCAAGATACTGAAAAACAATTCCTGAGGGATGATGCAAATTGAACATCCACCATACTCGCCAGATCTAAATCCTCCAGACATCTTCCTATTTTCACGTTTCAAACTCTCTTTCAAAGAGATTTGACCTTATTGCTGACATCCAACGAAACATGGCGAAGCTTTTGAACTCCATCCCAAAAGAATTTTCCAGGACATGTATAGCAGATCTCAGCTGTGCATAGTTATGGGAGGTGACTATTTCGAAGGATGGTATGGTAACTTTCGTTAATATTTTATCTACATTCACTTTACAAGACTATTCAGCAAAATTTATTGTCAGAGGTAGTATATAACATGACAACACAGTAAAACTTGTTAAAGAGGAATTTTTCTACAATGTAATCCTGTCTCAAATAGAAGAATTCCAAAGCACCGACGAAACGAACAAAAGATCATATTTAGACAGAGTATCTTAAAAATATACTTGATTACACTTCTTTTAACGGAAGTCTAAAATGGTATTTTTTTCTCATCGCCTTGCAATCACATGATAGGATTGACTGTGTGTGTGTATTGGTAATACAAGTATTTTCAATAACTTGAAGTATTTATGTATACAATTATTTAATTTCTCAATTTAAAAAAAGTAGCATGCCTAAAATAACATTAGATTTATCTCCATAATTGTAGCTAGTAATACAATCAGAGTTAAATGAAGAGGGTGGTCCAGTGGGGGAACATTCCACCCTCCTGGAGCTATCAACTGCCCCCCGTCATCCTGGAAAATTTGCATTTTTGTGTTTTCAATGGGAAAAAGTGTAATCCCCCCCCTTGAATTATTGTGTCCCTCCCAGAGAAAAATGAATTTCAACACAGAATACAATGAAATTACACTATCATGTACTAAATATTTTACAAACACTATGATCTAAAAAATTGAGCCCATACTAAAAAGTGAAATATATTTTAGTCAAGTTTTGTGCAATATATACATTTGATTACATTAAAATTAGGATTAAATAGTTAAGTTTGACACTAGAATTACTAAAAATGTTACTAAGGGCTTTTCTTTTAACAATGAAAAATACAATTATGAACATACAACAATAGCAAAACTAAAAATAAAAATACATAACAAAACCTTTTTTTTTTTTTTTTTTTTTTTTTTTCCATTTTTGAGATTTTAATTTTCTGAGACTTGTGGCAATAACGCAATTTTTGAAATACTTCTTTTAAGTATTCCCCTAGCGGTTTTAACTTCTATAATCCTAACCTTACCATCTGCACCTGGGAAAATATTTATAATGCGTCCTAGTAAGTATTTATTTGTAGGGAGGTCATCTTCCTTTATCAACACTAGGGTTCCTATGTTAACATCATTTTTTTCAAATTGTCACTTGGAGCGTATTTAAATAACTCTTTATTCCAACGATTCCATATCAAATGAATGTATTTTGAAATTCTATGCCATCTAGATAGTCTATTTTCGTTAACATTAATTAATTCTGGTTCAACGATGGCTGTCATAGGCCTTCCGATTAAGAAATGGCCTGGTGTTAAGGCCTCCAAGTCATTTACGTCTGAAGACAATGGAGTGATTGGCCGTGAATTTAATATAGACTCTATTTGAGCAATTACAGTTAATAACTCTTCGAACATTAGCCTTGCATTACCTACCGTTCGCTTTAGATGATATTTTACCGATTTTATTCCTGCCTCCCACAACCCGCCAAAATTAGGTGCTCTGGGTGGAATAAATTTTCAAATAATATTCGGTTCTGACAAATAATTCGCTAACTTCTCCTCAGGATGTCTTAGTAAATTATGGAGTCTTTGTAACTCGGCGTTAGCACCAACAAAATTTTTTGCATTATCTGAAAAGATTATTGCGCACCTTCCGCGCCTAGCAATGAACCTTTTTAAGGTGGCAATGAATGCATCTGTCGTCAATTCTGACACTAGTTCGAGATGCACTGCTTTAGTTACAAAGCAAACAAAGATTGCCAAATACACCTTATTAAGAATTCCCTTTCTCTGTCCCTTATATTTTATGAAAAAGGGGCCACCAAAATCTGTTCCCACATAATTAAATGGTGCGCTGGGACGTACTCTCTCTCTGGGTAGGAAACCCATGATTTGTTGTATGGTTATGGGGTTACTTTTACTACAGGTTACACACTCATGCGTTATTTTTCTAGCTAAATTTCTTCCCCGTAGCGGCCAGAATTTTTGCCTCAAGTAGCATAACAGTGCTTGTGCACCTATATGAAGATATTTTTTATGATAGTAAATTGCAATTAGGCTACACAATTTACCCTTAGCTGGCAGAATATATTGATGTTTTTGAGCAAACCTTAGGTCTGCATTATCTAAACGCCCTCCTACTCTTAACACATTATCTGCACCTAAAAAGGGATTTAACAATCGCAATTTACTTTTCTTTGAAATTTGCTTACCTTCTAACAATGCAGTATTTTCTGCCTTAAATTCAACTTTTTGGATTTCCCGAATTAAAAATATTTCTGATCGGGATAATTCTTCTATACTTACGTGTCCCTTTCTTTTTTCAGCTAATTTTCTTGTGTTATCTAAGAACCTGAAAATATAACTTAAAACATATAATATTTTAGAATAATTATTGCTGATACTTAAAATTTCATTTACAAATTCACTAGAAATTAAACTTATTAATGCTGTACAGTTTTTCCATTTTAATTCTGCTGAAACGTCACTTTTGTTTTTGACTTGTTCTAAATCAATGTTCTGAACTGATTCAATGTCTCTTTTTCTTAAGAAGAGAGGGCCATGCCACCAAAGTTCACAATCAATTAATTTGTCGAAGGTTAGACCTCGAGACACAAGGTCTGCTGGATCGTCCTCTGAGCGTACATGTCTCCATTGAAAAGTCTGGGTCAATTCTTGAATTTTGTAAACTCTGTTGGCCACAAAAGTTTTAAGTAGATGAGGAGGAGTCTGAATCCACGCTAAGACGATGGTTGAATCACACCATAATATTATTTTACTGATATTCAACTTTAGTGCACGAGATGATACCAGTTGAGACAATAAGGCAGCTGCGGACAATTCCAATCGTGGGATTGTCAAAGGTTTCAATGGTGCAACACTAGACTTGCTGCACAGTAAATTTAAAGATGTATTAAATGTTGTGAAACAGTGTAGATAAATGGTTGCTCCATATGCGAGCTCGGATGCGTCGGAGAAGCCGTGCAGTTCAACTTCCGAATGTCCTTCGTTTAAAACAAAACGATTGATTTTTAAATTGTTTATATTCTGAAGCGTTCTGATAAAGCGTCGCCATTCATCCTTAATGTCATCTGGAAGTGGATCGTTCCAATCTAGCTTTAACAGCCACAGTCTTTGTATGAAAATCTTAGCCTTAGCTATTCCAGGACCGAGTAATCCCAATGGATCGTAGATACGCGCTATGTCGGATAAAACAGTTCTTTTTGAGTATACAACTGGTTCCTTAACTGATGAATTAAACGAAAAGCAGTCACCAACTGGATTCCATAACAATCCTAGAGTTTTAGTGCTCTGGTCCGCATTACGATCATTGAATGTATACTCTTGATTGCTAGTTGCGATTTTCAAGAGTTGGGGGTGATTAGCACACCATCGGTGCAACTTCATGCCACCACGTTCAAGCAATGCGATTAATTGTGCTTGCACTTGTTGAGCCTTATTTAAAGTGTTAGCTCCTGTTAATACATCGTCCACGTAGAAATCTTGAAGAACTACACGTGATGCTAGTGGAAAATTGTCCTTTTCATCAATTGCAAGCTGATTCAAAGTCCGCGTGGCAAGATAAGGCGCATTCGATGTACCGTTTGTAATCGTCTTTAACTTAAATATTTTGACTGGTTCTTCTTCATCAGTTTTCTACAAAATTCGAAGCAAATTTCTCTGATTTTCCGAAATTAATATTTGGCGATACATCTTTATGATGTCAGCAGTAAAGACATATTTATGAGTTTGAAATCGACAAATGATATCGAAGAGCTCATCTTGGACTAATCCTCCGTTTAATAAAATATCATTTAAACAAACACCACTGGTAGTAGCTGCACTAGCATCGAAGACAACCCTTAATTTCGTGCTTGGTTTCTCGAGTTTGTATACCCCACCCCATGATGCGGCAAATAATAGGAAAATTCGGGCTTATTTTCCAGCAAGATTTCTTCTAAGTGTCCCAAATCGTTATATTCGTTAATAAATTCTTCGTATAACAATTTCATGGCTGGATTGTGCTCAAATCGCTTAAGTAAGTGATTCAATCGTTTAAGTGCGTTTTCCTTTGATTCTCCTAAACATGCAAGCCTACCAGTTTTAATTTGCATTTCCACAATATACCTACCATCTTTTCTTCTAGTATGTGTACGCAAGAAATGTTCCTCATAATACTGCTCTTCTTTACTTTTTATTGGGTTTTTATCATGTACCGCTTCAATTTATCAAAATTTTTGCATAGCGTTGGATAAATCATCCACAGATCGAACAAGACCACAATAATTATTAAAATTCTGTTGGGGCATAGATGTAGAACCACTGGCAACATAGCCAAAAACAGTTTCTTGAAAAACCAAATTTTGCATATTTATTTTATTTTGTCCAATTAATTTAAAAAATACTTCGTTTGATAATAAAATATGTATTGGGCCTGGTTTATCAAATTGTGGATCAGTTAACTGAAAAGTTTGTAAATGCTTAATAGGCATGATGTTTAGATAAGTAGCTGGTGTTATGCGCGTAATTTTAATAACAACAAAAAATTGCAATGTTTCATTAAAACTTCTGTTTTTATTTGCTATGGTTGATATAATACTTTCCTTTATATTCATAACTGAACCATTTAGCCCTGAAACTGATGCGTTTATTTTCCTTCCTTTCAAGAACAATAACTCAGAACATTCCTTCGTTATAAAGTTATTTTGCGATCCTGAATCTAACAATGCTCTAAGAGGAACTAATTCTCGTCTAGCATTTTGTACATATATTATCGCAGTTGAAAGCAGTACTTGTTAACTAGAAGAAGACGTCATACTCATTACAGTATTGTTAATAGTTGAATGCGTGTTATCAAATGAATGTGTATTTTCACCCAGAGCGGTAACAGACATCTGATTAGTTGTGTAACTATGAGGAGTAAATGCGTTTGCGGTTGGCGATAAATTACTTCTAATAGCTTGAAAACGTAAAAATACACTTAACTGTACATAAATTACTTAAAAGGTGCACTAGAATACTTATAAAAACTTTAAAAATACATTTAAAGTCCTTTAAAATGTTCAAAAGTTCAGAACGTTTTCAACCGCAAACTTACTCGGTCTTCGTCAGTGAGAGAAACTACAAAATGACAGCTCTTACTGCTGGCGTTCTCAGGCTCGTCCGGAACAGTCCATTTTTACTTCTAGGAAGGAAGGACAGGGAGTGAAGAGAACGGAACAAAATGAATAGAATAAAAATCTAATAGTATTTTCATCTTGAATTGCTATAGTCTGATTAGTATCAATATTTTTTTCACCGCGTTCCAGGTTGATCAGTGTGTGATGACGTTTGTTGCATTTTCTGCACATGCTTGAACTTTTGCACTGGCTAATGTTATGAACTGATGATAAACAGTTGAAACAAATTTTTTCATTTTAACAATATTAAACCTTTTTTTTGCAGGTAAATTTAAGAATTGGGAACATCTCATTAAAATGTGATTACCTTTACACATTGAACAAATGTATGGATTTTCTGCTAACAAAGTCAATGACTTAGAATTAAATGAACGTTTCTAATCCTTACTGAAAGGTTTAACAGACATGACTGTATGAATATTTTCCAAATATTGAGATCGTTTTTCTAAAAATAAAAGTAATTCATCTAACTTCGGAACTTCTTTTGAACTTATCATCATTTCATAATTTTTTCGAGTATCTCTATCTAAGTTTTGGACAATGATGTTCAATATTAAACATCTGAAAGATTTTTTCTATTATAATTCAAAATCTTCAAGGCGCGAATGATTTTTTTACATTATCGACTAGATTTCGAAGATCTTTAGCGGAAGGCTGTGTAAGTTTATCTGCGTTTAAAAGTGAATTGATGTGTATTTCGGTTACTACTCTATCATTTTCGTATTTGTCTTTTAATGCTTGAAATAAAGATGAAAAAGTGTCTTCTGTGCTAATCAAAGCTCTTGCATCACTTATTAATGCTGCTGATAAATAATGCAACTTTTGCTCATCTGATAGTTGCTCATTTGAAGTTATTAAGTTGTTAAATTGTAATTTAAATACACCCCATTCATCTGGTTTTCCGGAGAATTTCGGAAGAGATATATCGGGTAATTTAATATTTATCGCGTTGTTTATTTGAGTAGAATTTTGTTGAATTTCATTGGAAACTTTACTTTGTTCTAAATGTTTAAGTTGCTTTTTAATTTGAAATTTGGCCTTTATAATTTTTTCTTGGTATTCTTCGGTAGCGTTAATATCGATTTCATATTCTTTTTCTAAATTAATACCAGATTCTATTTCTTTATTTAGATTTTTTAGAGTTTGTTCTCTGTCATTTAATTGTTCCGAAATTTCTAAATAACTATCAATATCAATATTTTATCTTTTATTTATGCTTCTAATTTACTAATTAATTTCGTAATTGAAGTGCGTAATGTTGCACGCTTCTTTTTTAATTTTTCAATATTTTCCATGTTCAAAATTTTATAATAATAGCAAAAGGAATAATAAATTATTCATTACCTTGATTGCTGCGGGCAGACGATTTTCTTTCTTTCTTCTTTCATCAGGCCAGCTTGTGGAATAATGTTCTAATAAAATTAAATGACGAAAACAGTTCATTATTGTCGAACTTTTCTTTTCGAAGTGAAGAAAAAAGATATATAGACTCCGGCTCGGCGGACCAAATGTATGATGCGGCGATGCGTATTAACGTAATTAATAAACTCATATGCTTTAGTAGACTGTAACATACTTTATTTTAAGATATGCGAAGCGTTGCTTGCCCTCCAAACAAAACAAAACAACAATGAAAACACAGACAATTTGCGTTTCTATAGTTACATACATTAGCAAACTTATGTAATGCCACATTTAAAAGATAAATTACAAATAACTCTAACATTCACTATACTTTGTAAAGTGTATTATCGTTTCTTTAGATGATATTAAGTTATAGAATTTTCTCCTGAAATTTACTTTATATTATGTTTATAATAAATTATTTATTTTTAATTGCTACTATTTTTTTATATATAAATCTTTATACTCTTAAGAAAGGCATCTGACAAAAAATTGATTCTACGAACTTCAGATAATTGGGAGTCTTGTAATTTTTAATATAAAGGTAGAAATTTTATTGCATTTTGTTTTCTACATTGATTTTAAATTTTCTTGATAAGTTTATGTATTTTTGTTTGTTTTTTAATGAAACGTGAAAACTGATTTTATTTTATTTTATTGCAGATGCCTAAAACCATTAATTTAACACTTCACATCAAACAAAGTATCTTCAATGTGTGAAACATGTGTAAAAATTTTTTTTATCAGAGCTTTTTGAAAAAACAGCTTCTAACTTATAGCCAGAAAAATCTTTTTTTTTTTTTGGTGAGTTATGCAAGAATTTATTCCAAAGAAGTATTTTTTGTGTGAGGTATGCAACAAAGAATTCTCTCACAATGGCCATTTAAGCAGACATGTGTTAACTCATACTGGTGAGAAACCTTTCGTATGTGAGATATGCAACAAGAAATTCTCTCAAAAGAGCAATTTAAGCAACCATCTGTTAATTCATACTGGTGAGAAACCTTTTGAATGTGAGAAATGTAACAAAAAATTCTCTCAAAAGGGCCATTTAAGCAGCCACCTGTTAATTCATACTGGTAAGAAATCTTTTGTGTGTGATATATGCAACAAGAAATTCTCTCGAAAAGCAGATTTAAGCAGCCATCTGTTAACTCATACGGGTGAAAAACCTTTTGAATGTGAGGTATGCAACAAGAAATTCTCTAAAAGGAAACATTTAAGCAGCCATCTGTTAATTCATAGTGATGAGAAACCATTTGTGTGTGAAATATGCAACAAGAAATTCCTTCATAAGTGCCATTTAAGCAGCCATCTATTAACTCATACTGGTGAGAAACCGTTTGTGTGTGAAGTATGCAACAAGAAATTCTCTCGAAAGGACAATTTAAGCAGCCATCTTTTGACTCATAGTGGCGAGAAACCGTTTGTGTGTGAAATATGCAACAAGAAATTTTCTAAAAACAGTGATTTAAACAAGCATATCTTAAAACACACTGGTGAAAAACCTTGTATGCAAGACATGAAACTATAAATTTTCAAGCAAAAATTCAAGCAAGCATCTGTCAATTCATAATGTTGAGAAATATTTTGTGTGTGTGATATGCAACTAGAAATTTTCTCAGGGGTATAATTTATTTCATATTGAAGAGAAGCATTTTGTGCGAGAGATATGTGTTAAAAGATTTCTTCAAAAGATTTGTTTAAGGAAGCATCTGTTAATGTCTTACTAACGAGAAAGATTTTATGAAAGATAAAGAACAATAAATCCAAAAAATGTATCTGTGCTATAATTTGCTTCTAAAATGT
The DNA here is from genome assembly GCA_964019185.1 of Maratus speculifer. Lineage (NCBI taxonomy): Eukaryota > Metazoa > Arthropoda > Arachnida > Araneae > Salticidae > Maratus > Maratus speculifer. The sequence goes on from OZ025296.1 coordinate 361,284,012, forward strand.
GTTAATTACAGTTTACTAACTGTAGCATATTCCAGAAGTAAAGAAATTCCGTTTATTACAGTGAACACCAAAAATTTGACTATTTAAATCATTAAATTAGCAGATCAGAAGCTATAACCATGAGCCCTGGCAACACATCATATTATTTTTAGGATGCTTTATTTTATCTGAAAATATTACAAAATCTCTGTACTTTACACTTATAAGCCTGAAAAATTTCATATTTATTGATAGTATTTAAATGAAAAAAGCTTGTTAAACCCGATTTCTCACAATAAAGTTGTTTGATGGTAAAATTTATTTTCTTATCAATATTGAAGCTGAAAATATTAGTTTTGAAAAGAATATGTCGCCCTGACTTACCCATAACATGAAAATAAAAATAGTTTGTTAATGTCTTTGATACACTGATTGTTATTTTGAAAGATAGTAACAGTCCGATGATATTTGAAATGTAAGTAAAGGTTGGTAATAATGTTTTAAAGTTGTGCTTTTCTCATCAGGCTTATATTAAAAGAAAGTATCCCAAATTAATTGTCATGTCATTACTGATATCTTTTGTAATCTTTTAAGTTCCTTAATTTCAAAATCGCCTGTTCTGATTGTTTATTCGTAGGGAAATAACAGTCTGATGTGACTTTTAAATGTCAATAAATATTGGAAAATAAAAAGAATGAAATATTTATTTACCACAGCCAATTCTAATTCTAAAATTTTCTATCGTATTGAAAAAAATTATGACTTTTTTTATAGCTCATGCCCATCTGACTATGACTTAACTCTTTCGAATTACGCAGATTACCATGTAGTTGAAGTGAGATATTGATGTTTACTATGTCACATTTGTTAATCAAAATGAATTATGTACAGTGAATCAGGGTAACTTTGCTCCACATTTACGAAACCTTGATCCATTCTGCCATGGTGGAACCTTGACGAATTCTTTCCAGTGAGCTGCCAAACTCACACTAATGCATCTGTCTATATTTTTGCTACCAAAACTTTGCCGTTAACTCAAGTGATGGAGCAGATTTTCTTTTTTTGTCATGGTCCAAAGTTACGCTGATTGACTGTAGCATTTGTAGTTTGTTCAGAAAGATGCTCAGGTTCTACTTGCTTATTCCATCGACCAATAAACTATCGTCAAACTATAAGATTACATGTCATTAACGGATGATTGTAAATGTCACATCCACCTGACATTAATTACAATACACGTGTTTCTTATGTCATCAAGCGATTTTTAATCCAATTTTCTATTTGTGTTTTTGATCGTGTTTTGCAAATTTATTTGTTCTTCCGTTTTCTAACATAAAAGTTACCTCAATTTATATAATTTGGCGATTTCTATAATTTGGCAAAATGGGTCGACGGGATAACAAAGAAGTGCCGATGCTTAAAATTATTCCATGTTATAATATGGTCTATGTAGAAAATCATTTTACTTTGCATTATTTGAAGAAATATTGTTAAAGGGATCGAGTACGAATTTCTGAGGTCTCCTCAAACATGCCATCTCTTGATTGGGGAGTGCCAAGTATTTATTATGTGTTTACATTTCGTATAGTTTCGATGGTAAGCCTTCTATTTTTAAAAATCAAAAAAAGTTTTATTTAGGAGAGGAGCATTTAATAGAGGTCTAGAAAAAATATTAAAAAAACCATTTTTATCTTTAATATAAAGGTAAAGAAATTTAATACAAGGCTGCGAATCTTCGGTTTTTCACCTGAACCCTGCATAAATCAAGTTGGAAATGGAAAGTGAAACGTAAAAAATGAGGCGCGTTCGTACTATAGTAATGTTTTTAAAATATTCACACTTTGGTGTAATAATGTATATAGTACATCGGATATGGTACAGTGGCCGAAATCTTTTGTGTGTCCTTGTAAATACTATCTGCTTTCTATTATACAGGAAGTAACTAATAATAAACCTGAGCACCGTATATGAATTTCATAGAATGTGAAATAGTTAACAGTACGCGCTCCAAACAGCGTCCCCCCTATACCATTGTGTAACAGAATACTTTTGTGTAGCCGTGTAAATTAATAACAAATATTCTTAGCACAACAGATTGTGCAGAATGTATTTTTAGTACATACTTCTCAGATACATATCAATTCTATTATGTTCGAAAGAGTATAAGATCATTAAAATTCCCTTGAAAATATTTTTCCTAATGACCGTAATATAACGGAATCATTTTGATTGTCCCTGTAATTAAACTATGCATCCGATTTTCATGAAATTTAAAATGACTCAACAAAATTATACAACAGTTATGTATCTTAAATTTCAGGCGATTCGAGTGATTAGTTTTTGCTCTGTTATAGACGGACAGATGGACATTAACGACGACTATAGGTGCTACTTGTTTATATAGTTACGAACGTACCTAAAAAGGAATCATTTGAGTTATCCCTAAAAAAATACCCCATTTTTTAGTAAACAAAATTTTAAATTGTTCTTTTTAATTAGTTAAAAAAATATTTTATCAATAAAGAATCTATCATCTAAATACTTGCCCTTGAAATTGCTTCGAACTTGTCCCGTCTGATAACAAACACGCATTGTTTAATCTTTATATCTTTTTATTTTTAAATTCATTTATTTTCTGACTTAATAAATAAATAAATAATAATATGAAACAAATAATCATACGTTTGAACAGTGTACATGTCCATATATATTTAAGAATAAGTAACTATCTTCACCAAAATTATCTCCTATCACGAAAATCTCTGTCTGTTGTCTCCCCTTGCACTTCCCTTATATCACCTTCTACTGTCAAATTTCATAAAACTTTAAATTAAAATTTTTTTCTGCTCTATTTGTGAATTTATTGTAACGATATTTAATTAATATTCTATATTCTCTCCCCCAACCACCTTCCAAAAGTCCCTTTTTTAGGTGCGGTCGTAATTATGTAAATACGTAGCACCTATAGTTGTCGTTCAATCCGTCCGTCCGCATATAACAACTCAAAATCTACCCAATGGAATCGCATGAAATTTAAAATACATAATTATTAGATAATTTTGTCGAGTCATTTCAAATTTTATGAAAATCGGATAAAGGGACAATCAAAAGGATTCAGATACATTACGGTCAATGGGGAAAAATTTTTCAAGTACATTTTAATGGTCTTACACTCTTTCCAACATAATAAAATTGATATGCATCTATGAAGTATATACTCAAATATACATTCTGTACAATCTGTGGTGAAAATAATATTTGTTATTGATTTACAGGGCCACACAAAAGTATCCCATTGCATAATTATATACTGAGACATTGTTTGGTGCGCGTTTTAATCGTTTTAAACTATTTAACGTTGTAAGAAATTCATGTACGTTGCTGAGGATTACTACACGTTATTTCCTGTATAATAGTAAGCAGATAGTATTTACAGGGACAGACAAGAGATTTCGGCTACTATACTGTATCTGAACTACTGTATACTATTGTGCCAACATCTAAATATTTTTAGATGCATTTGTAATTATGTAAATACGTAGCACCTATAAATGTCATTCAACCCCTACGTCTGTTCGTCCGTCTGTCTGTCCGCCAGAGCAAAAATTGTCCAACCAAATTGTTTGAGATTTAAAATATATAATTTTTGCATAATTGTATAAAGTAAATTCAAATTTTATGAAAATCGGATGTATAGTTTAATTGCAAGACAATCAAAAGTATTTGACTGCATTGCGGTCGACTGAAAAAAATTTAAGTACATTTTAATGAAGTTAAACACTTTCGAATATAATAGAATTAACATGAATCTATGAAATAGATACTAAAATATACATTCTGTACAATCTATGATACAAACATTATTTATTATTAATTTACAGGGCTACTCAAATGTATTCCACTGCATTAGGGTTTACGGAGAAATATTGTATGGGACGTGTTTTAATTATATTAAATTATTCTATATTTTATGAAATTGATATACGTTGCTGCAGTTTAATACAAGTTATTTCCTATATAATAGAAAGCAGGTAGTATTTACAGGAACACATAAAAGATTTCGGCGATTATATTGTATACTTTAACAGGAAGATCTGAATATTTTTTAATTTCGTTGAAGTACGAACGCACTTCATTTGCTACGCTTTACGTGCAGTTTCTGACATGTTTCTCTTACTCTTAGTAAACATGGTTTTAAAACTTTTTTCTTTGCTTTATTTGTAACTATCTTGTTACAATAATAAAAAGATCATTTAAGTTGAATATTTCCCCGCATCCAAAAAATTTTGTTTCTCCCACATACAGACTTAAAAATTATTTTTTAAAGATTTCAATACTGTATTGTTACTTTGTTGCAACAATAAATAAATAATGATCCAACGCTCCCATTAAATTTTCAATCTTTATCTGCAGAAAAATGGGTGGATTTCTAGACATGACAGGGGGGGGGGGTTAAAATCTTGTTCCATTTGGTTATTCTCATCCTTGATAATATATTTTGTAAAGAGGGATGGGGACATTATTCTAAAAATTAACATACAGTGTTACTATAAAAGAATCATTCAACTTCATAACTTGATTTATTCAAAAATATTGTACTTACAAATATCATTGATATATGAAAATTACCACAAAATATCCAAGCTTGTATACCCCGTAGTGTGAAAGCACTAATTTGAGTGTGCACACCAGATGATCTGGCAGCACTAGTTCAGGTTTGTAAACCAGTTCACGTGACAGCACTTGTTCAGTATCTGTAAATAATTAATTTTAGTCTCCTTTGAAATGGAGGTAAAGCAAGAATAGTGTTTCTGCATCTTACAAGGAAGGTCTCCATATTAGGCATACTCAGAATTTTATGAAAAAATACTAATTAAAGTACTTATGTATGTAATAAAGGATCAGTCAAAATTAGTGGCGGAATCACTGTAGAAAGTACGTAAAAAAATTAAAATACTTTCTAATATTTGGCGTGATAAGACGAAAGAATCATTCGATTTGGCGAGCAGCCTTTTTCTTCGTCAAAAGCAAACGATTATAATGCAACTCAAAATTGTTGAATATTTAGAATAGTGTAAATAGTATTTAATGATTTTAAACATAAACAAAGAGAGACTTTAATATATTATATACACATATATACAAGTAGTTATTTAATTAATCACTGTACATTATGTTTTCAAAGGAAAAAAATCATATTGAGAAAAATTCTCTTCATAAATTTAAGCGTATTGAAAAATAAAAGCCAGTTGTTTCCATAGCAAGAAAATCGAATTGACAATTCTCACTTTGAGCTTGAAACAAATTTAATTAATTTTAAATATGAATTTCGTTTTAAATGGCAAATTTTGATGATTAAATTTAAATATAAATACATATAAATATCGATATAACAAAATTATACTTAAAACAAACTAAAACTTACAAAACTAATGTTATTTAAATTAAATTTATCAAAACAAGTTCAACACGAACCTTTTTTTCTTGAAGTGTATTTCATATAAAGCATTTCTTGAAATTACATTCCATCGCGAAGCGGCGATAAATCGCCAAATAACGAAATGTTCATTATTTTTTTACGAATACTGAATGGAGGTTCCACCGAATTTTTTTATAGTCGTATATATATTCACACCAGAAGAGCATTCTCTATTTTTTTTTCAGATTTTTCGAGGTATGCCTGTATGGAGACCTTCCTTGTCAGCCTAATGTGTAATCCGCCTTTGACTATCTATGTATTTAACAACCTTTTGGTTTCATTCAAATGAGATGATTCTTTTTGCAACAACGTAATTTATTTAATATATGGAGATAGATACATTTTATAAAAAAAAAATATTCTGTGTTTAATCGAATAATAATAATAATAATGAATCCCAGAAGATCACATCATATTACATAGTCATAAACAAATATTTCTAAAACTGCCTTTAAGAATTTATTCGAAAAAATATTTTTCCACCCTCGAGAGCTCAAAATTTTCTGATACATTTTCAGACTCATTTTTAAAAGTAGAAACATAAAACCTGCTTAGGTCATTAGGTCATGTGATTTAATTTTTCACTCAATTCAGTAGAAATGGATTTATAAACAAATACTACTTTCTCAGCTCTTCCAAGATTTTAGTTCCCAGATCTCCCGCTTTGGAAAATGCCGTTCAAAGCGTCAACTTTGACTGCATTTTTTGCAATTTTCTCTGCATTTATCAAAAAATCGACAACCATGGCACATTATGTAGTTTCTAAATAAGAGAATTTGCCAGTCTGATGCGTTTGAGAGCAAAAACGAATTAAAAATTAAATCAGAAAATAAGCAGTTTGGATTGGAATACACCCTTAATATGGTAACTACTGACAATGCAGCTACAAAAAAAAAGAAAAAAAAACAATTGTTGCATCCAATATTGTCGGTCTTATTGTTCAGAGAATTTATCTTTTTCGTGTAATTAGGATGCAAGTACTAGTATTCTTTAAAATGTCATTACAACCAAAGAACACTATTCAGTACTTTTATCTTAACTGAGTACAAATGATAAATCTCCAAATATTGCTTTCAGTGTGATTTACTTCATTCGTTTCATTCACCTTTCGTCGGACTCGCCGTTCTAAAAAGTACAATATTCACTTTCTTTGTTCTTTAAAACAAAATTCAAGCTGTAGTTGCTCTTAATAACTGCTTATATTCGTTTATTAGATCTCTTTACCAGTTCCTGAAAGACATTTGTATTTCAAATTGTGCAATTAGCTTCATCTAACATTTTAATCTGTTAACAGTGCATGAAATGCGCAAGGTTTATCTGTAAAATAGCGTTCAAAAAAGCAAATCTTAAGGTTGATATGGGAAGTGACTAATGTAGATGAAATATAGGACTAATTCTGTAAATCAGAAATTACTTAATTATTGTTTAGTAATTTATTATTATTTTTTTCTTTGTGATTGTAGCAGCAGGTAGCTACGTTAATATATTGTAACAAAATAAGCGTCTTGCGGAATAATTTTATAAATTGTGATCAGCGATAACTTATATGATATTTGTAAGTTACCGCTGATCACAAATTATAAAAGTATTCCGTCAAGAGGCTTAATAATAAATAATGTCACAACCCAAAATTTTTTTTCTTCCAAGAATCAAGCACTGCTTCAAATTTGCAAAGATAAATTAGTTGGATGTGCCAATCCCAAAACTTTCTTCTATCTCATGCGTATATTTTAATATTTAAAAAAAAAATAGTTACTCATATTAATGCTTTAATAATTTTAATTCAATGCCATATCAACTTTGATTTTCATCTTAAATTTCTATTTCAGTCAATTAATCGGAGTAAAAACGAATTTCCGTCTCTGCACGAGCCTATGAACTATAGAATGATAAGCAGATTTTTTTTTCAAATTCAGGGAGGACCTATTTGCCTTACCAAAAAGTAAACATACTCAAAAATATTAGTTCAGTTCTAGGCCTAACTTCATACACTTTTGGGTGGTGCAATAGAAAATGACATAAAAATCGCTATTGCAGTGTCCCCTTCTGGCGGATTTTTTTTTCAACTTCAGGGAGGACCAACTATCTATAACCATACACTTATACAAGAAAGTTTGGTTCAATTCGATGCATAACTTCATACATTTTTGATCGGTACAGTATTAAAAATGGCAAAAAAATCGTGATTGCAGCACCCCCTTAGGCGGATTTTTTTCAAATTCAGAGAGGACCAACTAGCCATAGTCATATACTTACAAAATTAATTTGGTTCAATTCGATGCATAACTTCATATACTTTTGGTCGGTACAATATTGAAAATGGCACAAAAATCGCGATTGCAGCGCCCCTTTCTAGTGGAATGATTCAAAATAGAAGGAGGATGTGCTTGTCCACAGTCAAAAAACATTCACAAAAAATTTGGTTCAATTCTATGCATAACTTCATACACTTTTTTGATGGTAGACTGATGACATGCGGACGCACAGACACACGGACATTCAGACATTTTCTAAAAATATGTTTTCTGGAATCTCTGACTCCTAAAATGTGTAAATCCGTCGAAAATTTTTTCGATTACAATACCTTATTTTATTGAAGATTGAAGAAAGTAAAAGTAAAAGATGCCATTCGTGAGATTTGCAACTGGCTAACACAAATCTATCAGTTATTTTATCAGTACAGACAGATCACTTCTCAAAATCCAAGTACAGATAATAGAAAGTTAAAATTTTAGTCTCGGTTTTAAATTATATATTTTGAAAAATTTGTCATCATCGTTGGTTTGGCATGAATATTTAATCTGCCGTATCTTGTAAGACTTGCCATAAATGCATATTATAAATATAATGAACTAATTACAGAGCCGGGCGAAAGGGGGTGGTCGCCCCCTAAATTTATGCTAAGAACGTCATTTTTGGCTTTTCAAAAGAAAAATTGGTGGAGGAAGCGCCAAATTGAAACTTTGCCTCGGGCGCTAATTTTCTCTTCGCACGCTCTTGATTAAATTTATGATATTTTTTCTGTAGCTAATAATATGAATCCTGTTCCACATCCCTAACTACTGAAGAGGAGAAATTAATTGGTCAAGTTAATCCAGTTGTTACTGTTTATCGCATTAAAGGTTGTCAGCTTGAATACAATGGGCAAATTATTAATTTTCATCAAGGTATTATAGAATTTTGTACTTTATTACTACATTCCATAGGTACTGTATCATAGTACATTTTTGGGTACTACTTGGTTATCCCGTCGACCAAAAATCTAACGCCAAATTTCAGGATTATATGCCAATAATCGATTACCCTAAGTGTCATATTACTTGATATTAAACATAATACACGTGTTTGTTACCTTATCAAGTTATTTTTAATTCGACCTTTTTACTCTATCTTCAAGAGAAGAAAGTACTTTAATTGAAATGTTTTTGACTTCTGGCTTTTGACGGATTTACACGTTTTAGGTGTCAGAGATTCCATAAAACATATTTTTACAAAATGTCTGTCTGTCCGTGTATCCGGCAGGTTGGTCCTTCCTGAATTTGAAAAAAATCCATCGGAAAGGGGCGTTGCAATAGCAATTTTTGTACTATTTTGAATATTGTACCACCTAAAAGTGTAATAAGTTTTGCTTAGAATGAACTAAAATTTTTGCGTATGACTATTTTTTTGGTATGGCAAGTAAGTCCTCCCTGAATTTGAAAAAAATATCTGCCTATCATTATATTGTCTATCGGCTCATGTACAGATGGAAACATGTTTTTACTCCGATTAATTGACTGAAGCAGCAATTTAAGATGAAAATCAAAGTTGGTACAGCATTGAATTAAAGTTAAGCATTAACGTGAGTAACTATTTTCTTAAATATTAAAGTGTACGTATGAGGTAGAAGAAAGTTTTGGGATTGGCACATCCAACTAGTTATTTGTATTTTTATTATTGTTTTAATAATTTATTTGTTTTTTCGTTATTTAAAAAAATGCGTCAATTTGTACAATTTGGCTAATAGTTTTGCGGTTTGTATTATTTGGCGAAATTGGTCGACGGGATAACCAAGTAGTGTACATTTTTGTTAGAAGACAAAACAAGATGGAAAATGCAAATAATCTTTTAAAAAAACTTTTAGGATAAAATTTAAAAAAATGTCAAATTTTGCTTTGAAAATACACTGGTGAGCAAAATTTAAGGACGAGTCCCAAAATGTCAATTTTCAAGGAGTCTTCAAGAGGTAATTTTTAGGTGAATATTCAAAAGGAAGTAATATAATTCAAATAATTACTATCCCTGTTAACCAATTAACAGCTAGTCCATATAATATCTCAATCAGATCACATATGGTCACAAGAGTCACAGTCACTACGGTGAAACAAAAAATAGGAAATTCTACACGTCTCTTTTATGAGTTTCAAATGACTACTATATTTGACTCCACTGACAAGTCATTGTGACTGCCACTTTGTAGTGAGTCACCAGGCGACATTACAATGTCGTTTCATTGATACTCTTGTGTGACCTCTCATCTGGAGACTCAATTTCAAAGTCATTGTGAACGTTGCATTTTGATAAATTACCAAATAATGTCCCATTAAAGTCACATGGTGACTTTTCCCCACTTCTCACAGTGGTTATGTCAGTAGGGTCTCTGTCACCATTTGACAAAGTCTTGTGACAGAAAGTCACCATTTGACTTTAATGTGACATTATTTGGTAAATTATCATAATGCAACATTCTCAATGACTTTGAAATTGAGTCTCCAAATGAGAGTCACATGAGAGTCTCATAAAAATGACACTGTAAAGTCACCTGGTGACTCGACACAAAGCAGCAGTCGCAGTGACCTGTCAGTGGAGTCCATATAGTAGTCATTTGAGACTCATAAAAGACGTATGGAATTTTCTATTTTTTGTTTCGCCGTAGAGACTGTGAGTCTTGTGACCATGTGTGACCCGAATGCGTTGTTATATGGACCAGCTGTTATGCAGGGATAGTAATTATTCGAATTATATTACTTTCTTTTGAATATTCTCGTGAAAATTATCGCTTGAAAAGCTCTTGAAAATTGGCATTTTGGGACTCGTCCTTAAATTTTGCACACCAGTGCCAATTGCATAAACATCCATCAATTTACATAATGTACCAGTTCGGATGATATCAGTGTGAGAATGACCTCATGTTCTAAAGTGGACCATACTTCAATTTCACCTTCGGTGACTCGATCTTTAGCCACGATCTTGACGACTTTTGGTTCTCCAGATGTTACATTCTTCACTTTCAACACAGATCCAAAGGCGCCACCGCCGATAACCTCCACAAAACGGTAGCTCTTGCTCCTCAGATCGTAAACGATCTCTATCATTCTTTCACAAGTCTTAACATCGATGAGCCCTGCTCGATACTTGTTTCGGAAATAATCCATGATTTTAACAAGAATTTAGAAACTTAAAGTGGTACTACTAGGTTATTTCGTCGACCAAAAAATTATCGCCTGACTATAAGATTAAATGCCAATAATGGAGGATCGTGAATGTCACATTCAATGACATTAAATATGATTCACGTGTCTAAAATGTCATTAAGTGATTTTTACTTCGACTTCTTATTAATATTTTTTTATTAATATTCTACTAATTATTTGTTTTTTCACTATTTAAAATGAAAATTATGTTAATACGTATAGTTTGGCGACTTGTATAATTTGGTGAAATTGGTCGACAGAATAACAGACTAGTACCCTTTAAATAGTTTTTTAGAAAGTAAAAATCGCTTTTTTTAAGCCGTAATCAGAAACCACAACTAGAATTGCAATCCCTTTTACGATTACAAAGATTTCCATTGTTGAGAAAATTTTAAGTAAAAAAAATCTATCTATTGTTACAATCAATTATTGTTGTGATAATTTTTATCCCCTCTTAAACAATGTTGTTTTTCACACGTTGTTGCCTACTGTTTGAATTGCATTATTTACAAGTTGCTCAGATTGTTGGTCGATTATCGAAATCGTCGGGAAATGGCAGGTATATGGATTGCTCGCATTTTTGCCGATCCTACCGAAGCTAGCACAAGGAAGTAAATACGGACTTCTGATTGGCCGAATAATTAAGAAAGCATTTTGTTTTCGTTCATTTTTGAGTTTGCGTTTATGTAATCATCAATTTCTGTTTGAAAACTTAAAAAAAATTGAGTTTTATTAATTTCCTTCTTATTTTAGATATATAAAACATAGATAAAAAGAAAGATTTTTTGGAATTTAGAATTAAAGAAGTTAATGATGATTTTTCGCAAGGTACTTACATATTAACCCCACCGCAGCAGAAATTGCGCTGATGCTCCAATAAAGAGCAATCTTGTTGTTCGCACAAAAAATGACATCGAAAATGAGAAAAAAAGCATTAAAAGCACAAAAGCACCAAAAAATAGCCAAAAAAAATCAGCAAACAACAAGGCAACTAGGAATCCAAAAGATAACTGCATACGTGTGCGAACAATAACATTGCTTTTTATTGGTGCATTAGCACAACTTCTGCTGCGGTGGCGTTGATACGTAAGTGCCTTTCTCAATTTTTCTGTATTACTTAAAAACAAAAATAATGAAATAGAAATTTCTTCTTAATTATTTCAATATGATATTCACATATATGCCTCTAATAAGTAAATCCACATTCATAACAATTTATTTATAAACAATAATCACATTTCCTTTTTACGGCGTGAAAGGCGCGTAATTAGAAACCAGCTGTTCTGTATTATTTTCTCTTTTTTTTAATTGTAGTTTCTTATTATTATTTTAACATGATATACACATATATGCCCGAATACGTACATCCACATTTAGAAAAATTTATTTACAAACAAAAATTGCTCTCGAAATTATTCAACCAATCAGAAGCTCGTATTTACTTGCCTATGCTAGCTTCGGTGGGATCGGCAAAAATACGGACGGCTCTCATTTGTAGCGTATCCGAGCCTAAACATATACTCTAAGAGCCGACAACATAAAATCCTAACGTATTGAGTATTTTATGGAACAGTATTAATATAGAAATCTAGTGATCCATGTTTGCCAGGAGTGAAGTGGTGCATAAATCAAAAATTAATACCACTAATTGTTTTTTGCATAGATTTATCATTGTGTTTGCCGTACAATCAAAGGTATGAAATGATTGTACGGCAAACATAATGAAGACAATCGTACGAGTAAACCACTATTGATATTAATTTTTGGCTTATGCACTACTTCCCTTCCAGTAAACATGGATCATTCGATTCCCCTATTACAACTTTTCATAAAATAAGAACTTTTTTTTGTGCTCGATAAACTTAGGTTTTTGTGTTGTCGGCTCTTGGACTAATATTAACGGTTAGACCTCCTGTTGGATTTAATTGAACTATGCATCCGATTTCCATAAAATTTGAAATGAGTCAACAAATTTCTGTCATAATTATATATTTTAAATTTCAGACGATTCGTTTGCGTAGTTTTTGCGTTGTTATATGCGTACAGATGGAATGTGACAACTGTAAGAAATGTTAAACATTCAGTCATAAAAGTCAGTATTAAGGCTAAATTCTTATCTTGTATTATATATATATTTTGGTACTACTAGGTTATCCCGTCGACCAAAAAATTATCGACACACTATAAGATTAAATGCCAATAATGGATGATCGTGAATGTCACATTCAATACGATTCACGTGTTTAAAATGTCATTAAGGGATTTTTATTTCGATTTTTTATTTGCATTTTTATTAATATTCTACTAATTATTTGTTTTTTCGTTATTTAAAATAAAAATTATGTCAATATGTATAATTTCGCTATTAGTTTGGCGATTTGTATAATTTGGCGAAATTGGTCGAAGGAATAACAGAATAATACCGTTTTTTATGTTAATGAAGTTTTTATCTTACTTTCCTTTGGTAGCACTTGTAGTGAACACAAATTTTAACTATTGAAGTAATGTAAAGTTTCGCATATTTCAAATAATTTATATATTTTGATAAATAGACACAAGTAATAGGAGTGTAGGATACATAGTACACATAACGACAGCAGACATTACTAACGATGACGACAACAGAAAAAGAAAAAAAATCGAACTTAGATGAAAAGTAAATATTAACAAAACCTATTTCCATAGAAACACGAAAAGCCATCTGGGGCAGAAAAGAAAACTGGTATACGAATCGCTAGATTATAATAGAATAAATAGGAGTATTTGAACAAATACAACTATAGATATTACGTATTTACATAATTACGAACGCACCTAAAAATGTAATGATTAAAAAGAAGGAATAATGATGTTAACAAATTCAAATAACGAATAAAATAAAAATTAAATATTTTTTATAATCCACATCTTTTTCGTTTCAGCTAACAATAAATCGGAATAAACCACTGATTGTGTTTTAACATATCAATGAAAACTTCAAAATATCTAAAATATATTTGCAACTCTTCGTTGATGAGCCTATCCAGGGCTGCCCCAGGTGACTATCTTTTAATTTTTACCACTTTCTCTAAACAAAAATTGTTGACATACTATTTGTAAATATTTAACATACCGTTTAAAAATATTGAAATGCAACCAAGATATCCAATAATTTTTTCCGTAGGATTAGCTTCAGCCAACGGGTCTTTTCGCTCGACTCAAAAAGCCTCTTAACTGAATAATAACGCACGAAAAAATGCACTACAAAACTTATTTTATTTTTATTGTTTTAACTAGGGGTACAAAAAAGATAATCGTTTTTGGTAATTCTGCATATCAAACTCTAGAAATATTCAAATTAGATATGCAAATCTTTGTTGGTGATATGCAGCAAGTGCCGTAGTTAAGAGGTTACTTCAGTCAAGCGAAAAGACCCGTTCGCTGATGCTAATCCTATGGAACTTTTTGGGGGATATCTTAGTTGCATTTCAATATTTTTAAACGTTTTATATTATATATATATATATCCTATCAAAAACATAAATGTGAAAAAATGCCAAGTTCGTTAACGGTTTCGCTAATAAAAGAAGTGATATCTAACAGCAAAACAAGTTCTGTCGAAGCTCTTTAAAACATAGCTCCTGTCATGCATAATGTTCTTCAATTGCTTAAAATGGTTTGTTATGTTACTTGCTATTCAATAGAGCGACTTAGCAATTTTTTCGTTACTCCGATTACTCTATTTTAGTTGATCAGAACTTAATCACTTCCCTAACTTATCAACACCTTAACTTCAATTTATTTATTTAAATACTTGATTGATTAGATCTTTGCCAATGACATACTAGACAAAATTGTACTCAGTTTCAAATTAAAGTTGGTGGCTCAAAACTTGCTAAGTTGCTCTATTAAATAGCAAGTAACATAACAAACCATTTTAAGCAATTGAAGAACATTATGCGCGACAGGAGCTATGATTTAAGAACAGAATTTGGTTTGCAGTTAGATCTCACTTCTTTTATTAGCGAAACCCTTTACGAACATGGCATTTTTTCACATTTATGTTTTTGATAGGATATCATTTTTCTGTTAAATAAGGTGTTTGTTTCCTTTTTGAATTAAATAAGTCTTAATATTAAATTACCTTTATTTAATATTAATTAATATTACAGCTTTTCCCTGTATTAATGTACAGGTAACAACAACATGACAGGTGTTAATAACATAAAAGTTGCATTTTTAGGAAGTTTTTTTACTGCTTAACCCCCTTAGGGTTAGTGGCATCGACATAAGGTATAGCCTGCGTTGGAGCAAGGACTGTCACCATCATTTTGATATCATTACTTTTAAGATCGGTTCGTTACTTATTGGGATTGCTTAAAAATTGTAATTTAGAACATTTTTTGAACGCTTTTCGTGCATTTTTACCCCTTTTGAATTCCGTATTTTTTAGCAAATGCCCTTAGAGCAAATGCCATTATATCTTATAAATAATTATCATGCCAAATTTTATATTTATTGGTTCTTCAGTAACACAAAAGTCGTATATTTAGAACATTTTTTGTTCTTGCACCCCCCCCCCTTTGGGCTGCTGGTATCGATATAAGATATAGACTATGTAGGAGCAAAGACTGTCACCATAATTTTGATATCACTCATTTTAAGATCAGTTATTTACTTACTGAGATTGTTTAAAAATCGCTATTTAGAACGTTTGTTGAAAGCTTTTCGCAGATTTCCACCACTTTTAAATTTCGTATTATTTTGCAAATGTCCTTCGTGATCATTTATCTCTTATAAGTAATTAAGTTGCCGATTTTCATGCTTCTAAGCCCTTCAGTAACGCATAAATCGCAATTTCAGAATGTTTTTTTTGCTTCTACACCCTCTTTTCGTGAATGGCATATATATAAGATTTAGCCTATGTTTGAACCGTACAAATACGATCTTTTTGGTACCATTACTTTTAAAATCGGTTCGATAGTTTCAGATTAGTCTCGTTATTGGCCAAAAGTGACGCCAACTTTGCACTATTTCTGAATTTCGCGAAATTCCCATAAACTATCATTTTAATCCAATAATTGGTCTTTTAACCAACCATTAATGTTTAATATGGTGATTTCTGATTTTTTTTTCTATTTATAAATCCAATAACATATCTCCACACCGAATTTCAACTTTCTAAGTCACCTGTAAGTTGTCAAACATTTTGATGAGTGGGTGAGTGAGTCAGTCAGTGATAAAAATAGCGATTTTCGGAAGTAAAATTTTAAAGATATTTTTTTAATTTATATAATTCGTTTGATTTTTAATTCTTTACATTTTTCAAAAAATTTATGCAGAGAATATTTTTTTCAAATAATCGACCTCATCCTTAAGGCAAATATGCATAATGCAATTTCTTTCGAAGAAAATATTCGTTTAATTTAGGCAAGATTGTAATTCTAAAATATGTTAGTTCGTCTACTACAAAATTTAAAAAAAGGACGACGCGACGATTTACGTTCGGCGATAGAGCTGGCTGAACGTCCTCGTTTTCGCCAACAGACCAAGACTTGAAAAAGTGAGCTTTTCCGAAAAAGCGTTCCGGGTGCATTTTTCTCTTCGCACAAAAATGATTGTGAATCAGGAAAATCCACTTCTGGAGCAATAAAAACACAATTTGAAGCAGAAAAATTAGTATTTAGAACAGAAAAATTCACTTCTGGCATTAACTTTTTTTGTGCCCCTTTGATAAAATTTGCATTTTTTTGCGATCTTTTGACGAAATTTGCGTTTTTTGCGATTTTTTGACAGAATTTTCCGTTTTATTGCGATTTTTAGACGAAATTTGCCAATTTTTCGCAAATTTTTTGACGGAATCTGCAATTTCATCGAGATTTTTTGATGAAAGTTGTCGTTTTTCGTGATCTTTTGCGAAATTTTCCGTTTTCCTTTAATTTAATTGCGTTGCAATTTTTGGACGAAATTTGAAATTTTTTTGTATATGTTTTGACGAAATCTGCCTTTTTATCGCGATTTTTTGAGGAAAATTGCCGGTTTTCGTGATCTTTTGGCGAAATTTTCCGTTTTTCGCGGATCTTTTGACATAATTTTCCGTTATATCGCGATTTTGGGGCGAAATTTGCCTTTTTTTCGCAAACCTTTTGACGAAATCTGCCGTTTTATCTCGATTTTTTGACGAAAGTTGTCATTTTTTGACAGAATTTTCCGTTTTATTGCTACTTGTGGACGAAATTTGCCTTTTTTCGCAAAGACTGTCACCATAATTTTGATATCACTCATTTTAAGATCAGTTATTTACTTACTGAGATTGTTTAAAAATCGCTATTTAGAACGTTTGTTGAAAGCTTTTCGCAGATTTCCACCACTTTTAAATTTCGTATTATTTTGCAAATGTCCTTCGTGATCATTTATCTCTTATAAGTAATTAAGTTGCCGATTTTCATGCTTCTAAGCCCTTCAGTAACGCATAAATCGCAATTTCAGAATGTTTTTTTTGCTTCTACACCCTCTTTTCGTGAATGGCATATATATAAGATTTAGCCTATGTTTGAACCGTACAAATACGATCTTTTTGGTACCATTACTTTTAAAATCGGTTCGATAGTTTCAGATTAGTCTCGTTATTGGCCAAAAGTGACGCCAACTTTGCACTATTTCTGAATTTCGCGAAATTCCCATAAACTATCATTTTAATCCAATAATTGGTCTTTTAACCAACCATTAATGTTTAATATGGTGATTTCTGATTTTTTTTTCTATTTATAAATCCAATAACATATCTCCACACCGAATTTCAACTTTCTAAGTCACCTGTAAGTTGTCAAACATTTTGATGAGTGGGTGAGTGAGTCAGTCAGTGATAAAAATAGCGATTTTCGGAAGTAAAATTTTAAAGATATTTTTTTAATTTATATAATTCGTTTGATTTTTAATTCTTTACATTTTTCAAAAAATTTATGCAGAGAATATTTTTTTCAAATAATCGACCTCATCCTTAAGGCAAATATGCATAATGCAATTTCTTTCGAAGAAAATATTCGTTTAATTTAGGCAAGATTGTAATTCTAAAATATGTTAGTTCGTCTACTACAAAATTTAAAAAAAGGACGACGCGACGATTTACGTTCGGCGATAGAGCTGGCTGAACGTCCTCGTTTTCGCCAACAGACCAAGACTTGAAAAAGTGAGCTTTTCCGAAAAAGCGTTCCGGGTGCATTTTTCTCTTCGCACAAAAATGATTGTGAATCAGGAAAATCCACTTCTGGAGCAATAAAAACACAATTTGAAGCAGAAAAATTAGTATTTAGAACAGAAAAATTCACTTCTGGCATTAACTTTTTTTGTGCCCCTTTGATAAAATTTGCATTTTTTTGCGATCTTTTGACGAAATTTGCGTTTTTTGCGATTTTTTGACAGAATTTTCCGTTTTATTGCGATTTTTAGACGAAATTTGCCAATTTTTCGCAAATTTTTTGACGGAATCTGCAATTTCATCGAGATTTTTTGATGAAAGTTGTCGTTTTTCGTGATCTTTTGCGAAATTTTCCGTTTTCCTTTAATTTAATTGCGTTGCAATTTTTGGACGAAATTTGAAATTTTTTTGTATATGTTTTGACGAAATCTGCCTTTTTATCGCGATT
The DNA here is from genome assembly GCA_964019185.1 of Maratus speculifer. Classification (NCBI taxonomy): domain Eukaryota; kingdom Metazoa; phylum Arthropoda; class Arachnida; order Araneae; family Salticidae; genus Maratus; species Maratus speculifer. The sequence goes on from OZ025296.1 coordinate 361,302,548, forward strand.
TTTTGAGGAAAATTGCCGGTTTTCGTGATCTTTTGGCGAAATTTTCCGTTTTTCGCGGATCTTTTGACATAATTTTCCGTTATATCGCGATTTTGGGGCGAAATTTGCCTTTTTTTCGCAAACCTTTTGACGAAATCTGCCGTTTTATCTCGATTTTTTGACGAAAGTTGTCATTTTTTGACAGAATTTTCCGTTTTATTGCTACTTGTGGACGAAATTTGCCTTTTTTCGCAAAGACTGTCACCATAATTTTGATATCACTCATTTTAAGATCAGTTATTTACTTACTGAGATTGTTTAAAAATCGCTATTTAGAACGTTTGTTGAAAGCTTTTCGCAGATTTCCACCACTTTTAAATTTCGTATTATTTTGCAAATGTCCTTCGTGATCATTTATCTCTTATAAGTAATTAAGTTGCCGATTTTCATGCTTCTAAGCCCTTCAGTAACGCATAAATTGCAATTTCAGAATGTTTTTTTTGCTTCTACACCCTCTTTTCGTGAATGGCATATATATAAGATTTAGCCTATGTTTGAACCGTACAAATACGATCTTTTTGGTACCATTACTTTTAAAATCGGTTCGATAGTTTCAGATTAGTCTCGTTATTGGCCAAAAGTGACGCCAACTTTGCACTATTTCTGAATTTCGCGAAATTCCCATAAACTATCATTTTAATCCAATAATTGGTCTTTTAACCAACCATTAATGTTTAATATGGTGATTTCTGATTTTTTTTTCTATTTATAAATCCAATAACATATCTCCACACCGAATTTCAACTTTCTAAGTCACCTGTAAGTTGTCAAACATTTTGATGAGTGGGTGAGTGAGTCAGTCAGTGATAAAAATAGCGATTTTCGGAAGTAAAATTTTAAAGATATTTTTTTAATTTATATAATTCGTTTGATTTTTAATTCTTTACATTTTTCAAAAAATTTATGCAGAGAATATTTTTTTCAAATAATCGACCTCATCCTTAAGGCAAATATGCATAATGCAATTTCTTTCGAAGAAAATATTCGTTTAATTTAGGCAAGATTGTAATTCTAAAATATGTTAGTTCGTCTACTACAAAATTTAAAAAAAGGACGACGCGACGATTTACGTTCGGCGATAGAGCTGGCTGAACGTCCTCGTTTTCGCCAACAGACCAAGACTTGAAAAAGTGAGCTTTTCCGAAAAAGCGTTCCGGGTGCATTTTTCTCTTCGCACAAAAATGATTGTGAATCAGGAAAATCCACTTCTGGAGCAATAAAAACACAATTTGAAGCAGAAAAATTAGTATTTAGAACAGAAAAATTCACTTCTGGCATTAACTTTTTTTGTGCCCCTTTGATAAAATTTGCATTTTTTTGCGATCTTTTGACGAAATTTGCGTTTTTTGCGATTTTTTGACAGAATTTTCCGTTTTATTGCGATTTTTAGACGAAATTTGCCAATTTTTTGACGGAATCTGCAATTTCATCGAGATTTTTTGATGAAAGTTGTCGTTTTTCGTGATCTTTTGCGAAATTTTCCGTTTTCCTTTAATTTAATTGCGTTGCAATTTTTGGACGAAATTTGAAATTTTTTTGTATATGTTTTGACGAAATCTGCCTTTTTATCGCGATTTTTTGAGGAAAATTGCCGGTTTTCGTGATCTTTTGGCGAAATTTTCCGTTTTTCGCGGATCTTTTGACATAATTTTCCGTTATATCGCGATTTTGGGGCGAAATTTGCCTTTTTTTCGCAAACCTTTTGACGAAATCTGCCGTTTTATCTCGATTTTTTGACGAAAGTTGTCATTTTTTGACAGAATTTTCCGTTTTATTGCTACTTGTGGACGAAATTTGCCTTTTTTCGCAAATTTTTTGACGAAATCTGCCGTTTTACCACGATTTTTTGAATAAAGTTGCCGTTTTTGTGATCATTTGGCAAATTTTTCCTTTTTTCGCAAATTGTTTGACAAAATTTTCCGTTTTATCGCAAGTTTTGGACGAACTTTGTCATTATTTCCATGATCTTTTAAGGAAATCTGCTGCTTTGTCGGGATTTTCTGATAAAATTGGCCATTTTTTCGCGAATCTTGCCGAAAATTAGTCGTTATTTCGCAGTTTTTTAAAGAAATTTGCCGTTTTTTGAGATCGTTTGACGAAATTACGCGTCCGTTGGATGCGTAAGAAATATTTTTTGCATTCCGTCGCTGATTTTTTGGACGCGCGCTGAAGGGTTGCGTTCTTCCAAATGTGGGGCAAGAATCACACTATTTTGTTTAGTGAGCGAAAGAGGGGCGCTAGTTTTTGGATGAGGGACAAAGACTACTTTTTTTCAAACTAAAAGACAGGAGGGGCAGAGCGCCCCCCTGAAACCATTTTGAGGAAACTCTGGGTAAGATATTTATTTATTGTTATATACATACGTATACACTGTTACAAACATATGTTTATTTATTTAGTTTTATTATTTGTTTATTAAATAAGTAAGGAAATAAATGAATTTAAAAATATAGAATTATAAGGATTAAACAATTCGTGTTTGTTATTAAACGGGACAAAGAAGTTACAAGTAATTTCAAAAGGAAAGATTTAGATGAGATTATTTATTGTTAGAATATTTTTAACGGATTAAAAAATATTTTAAATATTGTGTGCTAAATAATGAAGGATTTTTGGAGGAGAATTCAGATGATTCTTTTTACTTATCCAGGAATTAAGTGAAAAGTCGAAGATTCTCATATCTCTATTCTCCATCTTTCATTCTAAATAAAAGTTAAAAATAGGTTTTTTAAATTGATTTTTCTAAATCTCGATTATAAGCTCCCCTTAAAAATTATTTTTTTTTGTTTTGAAAATAGGAAGACTTACAATCGACACTATACGAAATGTAAACATATAATAAATACTTTGTACTCCCTGTTCTTCAGAAAATATGTTTCAGGAGACCTCAGAAATTCGTTCTCGTTTCATTCAATTACTTCTTGAAATAATGCAAAGTAAAACCACAAACGATTTTCCACATAGACCACATTATAACTTGGAATTATTTTGAGCATCGGCACTTCTTGCTTACAGGGCCGTAGCTAGGGGGGCGCTATGGGCGGCTCAGCCCCCCTAAAATATTTTAATGTGGAACAAAGTTACCCTGATTGAATATAACTTAACTCATTTTTAATAAAAATGTGGCACAATAAACCTCAGTACCTTACATCCATTACATGGTAATCTGTGTAACTCGAAAGAGTTAAGTCATAATCAGATGACCATGAGCTATATCGAAGTCATAAACATTTTTTAAGTATGATGGAAAGATTTAGAGATTGACTTGGATGAGGTAAGCAAATATTTCATTCCTTTTTACAATATTTATTGACATTTAAAACTCACACCAGACTGTTATTCCCTTACAAATAAACAATCAGAACAGGCGATTTTGAAATGAAGAAACTGCAAAGATTACAACAGGCATTAGTATTGATGTGACAATTAATATAGGATACTTTATTTTAGTATGGATCCTGATGAGAAAAGTAAAATTTTAACAAACTTTTACCAGTCTTTACTTACATTTCAAAAGTCATTATTTTTTTAATTAACAACTAATGTACCAAACACATTTACACACACATTTTTTTTTCAATATCATGGTTAAGTCAGAGGTCCATTCCCTTTACAAAACTACTGTTTTCAGATTAAATATTTACAAGAAAATCAATTTTAACATCAAAGAACTTAACTCTGAGAAATCAGATTTAAAGAAAGTCTTTTTAAGATTAAATACTATCAATTATTATGAAATTTTACAGGCTTAAAAATAGAGATTTGTAATATTTTGTGATAACATAAAGCATCATAAAAATAAAATTGAGTGTTGCCAGGGCTCATGGTTATAGCTCCTGATGAGCTAATTTAATGGTTTAAATATTCAAATTTTTGTTGTTCGCTGCTCTTTTTTGTGCACTGTAATAAACAGAAAGAAATATTTCTTTACTTCTGGAAAGTGCTATGTTTAGTCAACTGCAATGAACAGATTTTAGGAGAAAAATATAGCACAGAAAACTTTTTTGTAATTTATTTTTGTTTATCTTTCATAAAATATTTCTCGCTAGTAAGACATTAACAGTAGCTTCCTTAAACAAATCTTTTGAAAAAATCTCACACAAAATGCTTCTCTTCAGTATGAACTAAATCATACTTATGAGAAATTTCTAGTTACATATCACACACACAAAATGTTTCTCACCATTATGAATTGCTTAAATTGCACATTTGAGAGAATTTTTTATTGTTTATCTCGCATACAAGGTTTTTCACAAGTGTGTTTTAAGATATGCTTGTTTAAATTTTCCTTTCGAGAGAATTTCTTGTTGCATACCTCACATTCAAAAGGTTTCTCACCAGTATGAATTAACAGATATTTCCTTAAAGCACTGTTTTCAGAGAATTTCTTGTTGCATATATCACACACAAACGGTTTCTCACCAGTATGAGTTAACAAATGGCTTCTTAAAGGGCTTTTTAGAGAGAATTTCTTGTTGCATATATCACACACAAAGGGTTTCTCATCACTATGAGTTAACAGATGGCTGCTTAAACTGCCCTTTTCAGAGAATTTATTGTTGCATACCTCGCACACAAACGGTTTCTCACCAGTATGAATTAACAGATGCCTGCTTAAATTCCCCTTTCGAGAGAATTTCTTGTTGCATATATCACACACAAACGGTTTCTCTCCACTATGAGTTAACAGATGGCTGCTTAATTGGCCCTTTTGAGAGAATTTCTTGTTGCATACCTCACATTCAAAAGGTTTCTCCCCAGTATGAATTAACAGATGCTTCCTTAAATCTCCCTTTCGAGAGAATTTCTTGTTGCAGATATCACACACAAACGGTTTCTCTCCAGTATGGATTAACAGATGGCTGTTTAAATGATGCTTTCGGGAGAATTTCTTCTTGCACACCTCACACAAAAAAGACTGTTTTTGGAGAAATTCTTGCATTACTTACAAAAAAAAGATTTTCCTGTCTAAGCTGCTTTTTTCAGAAAGCTCTGATAAAAAAATTGCTGCATTTGTTTCACACATTGAAGATATTTTGTTTGATGTGATGTGTTAGATTATTGGTTTTTAACATCTGCAATAAAACAAAAATTAGTTAATATCAGTTTTTACATTTCATTAAAAAACAAACAAAAATAGATAATCTTATTGCGAAAATTTAAAAACAACGTAGAAAATAAATTGTAATAAAATTACTGCCATAGTATTAAAAACTGCAGTGGAATCCCAATTATCTCAAGTTAGCGGAATCAATGGTGTTTCAGAAGGCTTTCCTAACAGTATAAATATTAAATTGTAAATAAATAAAATAAATAGCTACATTCAAAAAATAAATAACTTATTCTAAATAAAATATAAAGTAAATTTAAGGAGAAAATTTCATAATTTAATATCATTCAAAGAAACGGTGATATATTTAGCAAAGAATAGTAAGAAAATAAAATTTTATTGTACCTATGGCATTTTAATATGTAAATGTGCTTAGTAAGAAAGTCTTCGGATTCCAGAATTCTTTTTCTTTTTATCTAATGTGAATGCTTATTGCTGAAACATGCCGTATCATTTAATATAACTTACACTGTAATTAAATGATGTAATCAGTGGCATAGCCAAGTGGATGCCATGGATTCCCCCTCCCCCTCAAACGGAGTATCTGGGTTTCTGAATCGCGCAATCAACAACACTAAAAATTACTAAACCGGAAGGACAAAGAACGCATAAAAAAATTATTTTAGACATGTGTTTTTCTTAAATGAGTTAATTTAAATTTTGCCTTGCAGGGCTATGAACTTTTCTGTTTTAGGCAAATTTTCAACATAAACATGTTTTTTATTAGCTGTATCCGCAAAAACTATTATAACGTATTCTCTCTGCAGTGCTCTTATGAAGAATATAAATATTATTACAATTAATTCTGTGTAGGTGACATATCTTAAAAGGTAAAGAATATAAAATACTTAAATGAAATACATATTTGTTACTGAGAAAATACTCTCAAATTAGTTTGCAGATGGACTTTATAAAAATTACTTCAGCATGAAACCGACATCGTTAAGTTGTAAACTTACTTACTTGATGAGTTGAGTTGTACAGATACTTATTTGATGAGTTGAGTTATACTATTATTTATACAGTTAACAGTTAGTAAGAATTAATTTATGTTTTGATTTAATGTAATGATACAATATGAAAATTAATAAAATAGAACATTACAAAGAAAATCAGGAATATACGAAAACAACATTACATATTTACAGTTCCTAAAACTTGAAACCTATCTAAAATGGAACATTTTACCGAAGTGTATCCTTCTTGGCAGGTTTTTGGAGAATATGGAATCTCCAGGTAAATGGAAACATTTGACGGTCCCAAAGAATAAGTATTACAAGTACACCTGCTAAGATAGAAATGGGTTTTTGTCGGGACCAAATGGCGCTAGCAGTTAAGGGGAAAAGACCAATTTATACAAATGCAATGACGTCACACAGATCAACTTTCGAGAACATTATTTTTGTTTATTTTATAATTTTATATCAAATAAAGTAAACTCCCTCGTATGTGCAACCCTAAAATCCACAACTCTCTAGAAATCGCACATAATTTACAGATATAAAAAATGAAGATTTCAATTCAGATATAAGGGCAAAATTTGACTTTTTCCGCTTTATATCAATTGAATATATATTTTAATTTATCTCTATATTTTTTTTTATATTGAACTCATGTTTTTTTCATGAAGGAAGAATAAATTTATTTCTGAAAAAATTCAAGATATTCACAATCTTCTTGCCAAATATATTTACAGTGAAACTCGTTTAAGATACTCCCGCTTAAAATACGATCCCGCTTAATATACGAATTATCTTCGGTCCCTTGAAAACTAACTATTAAACCTGAGTAAAATTACCCGCTTAATATACGTACGCTTAAGATACGATACCGCTTAATATACGTACGCATAAGATACGATACCGCTTAATATACGAAGAAATTTGGTTCCTTGATGTTATAAAACCCGCTTAATATACGAAATGGTGCTTATGTAATCCGCTTATCACGTGTCTTTGGGCAGACTATCTAAAATCATATTTACTTTTCATAAGATGCTATTTTTTTTACCTTTTTTCTCTCTAAAATATGTTTTTTTTCACTGCTTTTGCTCGCTGAATTCTGATTGGCTCCCTCTTTTCAACAAAATACAACAACTAACGCTTTTATTTCTTTTACCATGATACTCCTTCTTACGGAGAAATGGATGGATTTGAAATTTCATTGGTTGCTCTCTCTCCTGATTGGATGAGAAAGTTGTTGGTGAAACAGTCTATATTTTTATGCTTTTTATTTTTTGTACCTTTTATCCAGCTGCTTTTCATTATATAATATATTTATTACTTTGAATCGCCCTCAGGTGCGCATTTTTATGAAATTTATTTTTGTCACTTGCTTTTTCGTAGCACTTTACAAAATATTAACGTCACAGAAAAAGAGCAGTATCAAGAAGAATGTAAAGATTGGAACTTATTTGTCGAAATTAATGATCAGGTTGCGACAAGTGAAGTTCGTTCTATCGCGGATATAATCGCGGACGTCAATAGTTCCAATGAACCTAGGTCTTCAGAAGAAATAGAAGACGATGCGGATGAAGAAACACATGTATCAACCATACCATCATTCGCATCTGTAACGAGCTCGATCAGCTTACTTTTACTGTATGCCTGTTGCGAAATCTTCTCCGATGAAAGTGACGTTTCTTTCTCGCCTGCGAGCGAGCGATGTATTTATATGATGCTAAGTGGCAACTAATTTTTCATTGCCTTGACGATCGCAATGCTTGGAATGTTTTAGTTTATTATTAGAGTTGTTGGAATTTTACGCATCTTGGAATGTTATATTTTTTAAATAATTTGGAACTACCAGATAGTCTGGTAATGTAAATAATATACAGTAATATTCCAACATGTATAATAAACTTAATATGAAAAAGAAAACCTACTGATATGGAATAATTTTTCTTCATGGTGCCCAACGGATGTGATCGTGTTTGCTAGAATATTGATGTATGAAGACGCCTTTTTCACGCTTTAAGGAATATGAATATATTTTTTTTCTGGAAATAATGAGAGCAGATTCATCTTTTAAGGAATTTATCTGGCGAATCCGACGGGTTTAGAAGTCGCGGCCATGACGAGATATAAGGCAGGTTCCATTTGATTATTAATTTATAAATTTGCATGGAATTTGGTTTGAAAATAAATAAATAGAGTGTTTTGGTTTCGTTATGAAATTTATTGTTTTAGTTCTGAAACTGATAAATTAATTATTTTAATCTCGGATTGAAAATAGATGATTATTGAAATTTAGTTTCGTTTGGAAATATTTAATGATATTATACTAGGAAATATTTTATTATATCGCTTTGAATATGGATCTGGAAAAAATAAAAAAGAAACGTACTTCTGTTTGGGGAAACACAACGAAACTAATTTCTAAAATTGAATCTATTTTGAAGAATAACTAGCTGCACCCGTCGAAACTCGACGGAAAAGAATATATATTAGGTATGATATATATCAATCTTATATAAACAGTAAAATACTAAGCGAAATAAACAATTGCCACTTCTTAAAATAGGGATAACATAGCTTTTCATGATGAAGATACACAAACTTCAGAAAATAACAAAAAATAAGGAAAACAACTCATAAATTTTTATGTTGGACTTAACTTAGCTACAAATCTTTTTTTTTTTAATGCGGTTTCTAAACCTTAAATATTTTTTTAATGGCAAATTATTTAGGAAGTTAATATTATACCCCGGAAATCGAAATCAAAAATATCTGCATATTTTATTTTTTCTCCGTTTAAATATCGCTTGATAACTGTATAATAATTATAATATCAATGCAACATTTTAATTATAATAGAAACAGGGACTTACTAAACTGCCTAACCAACCCACTACATATTTACAGCACTTGCAATAAATTTAATTTATTTATTGGTTTATATCCTCTATGAACTTGTAAAAATTAATTTTATTGTTATGGCAACGAAAAAAGAAAAACGATATCTCTATCGTTAAAAAGAATAAAATTTTTGTATTTGTTGCTGAAATGCAGATTCTTTTTTAAACAATAACTTAATACAATGAAATGATTTTAATTATTTTTTTATATTATGCAAGATAGAAATATAGTAATACCGGCATATCACAGGTTTTATGCTTTTTTTTTCTAATATGACATCATTTACACCTTCAGAAATATTACTCTTTTCTTAAATAAAAGCGTGATTTATGAGTTATTTAAGAATTCTTTAGTTTCATAAAATATTCATTATAATTAAACAGAAATGGCGCAGTTTATAGAAATATTTTCATTTATGCACACCACGGACCTTTAAATTAATAGAAGTTCACTTTGCAGGAATTAAAGTCAGTGAATATGACATCATCACTGACACAGCTATAACAATGTATATTATATTCATGGAATAAATTTATCTGGTTTCTGTATGACGACATTTTCTCCATCGACAAAATTTCACTTTAGATATTCTATTTTATTAAAGTTTATCTTCTGTTATTTCACTTACATAATACTTAATAATATGTATTACTCAATAAATAATCTGTGTATTGAAGGGAATAACTATGTGCAATCATTTTATAATGATTTAATTTTACGAAAACCTTTATTTTATTTTTTATTTTTATTTTTATTTTTTTTTTATTTAATTTTTTTGTTTGAAATGCGATTATACATTCACCAATGGGATCAAGCTCCTGATTGGTGGAAAATAATGAAACAAAATAAATTTTGAGAAAAGCTTAACCTGTTGCCACTGTTTTGAAGAAATGTCATGAAAAAGCTTTTAAAATTAAAATAAAATATAAAAATTGAAATAAATTAAAAATTAGCCAGAATGGGCACATCTACACATAAACAGCTTTCATTTTAAAAAATAATTATCAAAATCGGGCCAGTAGAAAGCTCAGGACTGATGACCAAAAAAACAGCCAGGTGTTTTAAATATATAGATGATATGGAAATTTCTTTGAAAATAGAAGAAATTAAAGATTGTCAGGAACAAATAAATGAAAAATTTTCGGAACTAAAAGAGTTAGATAAAGGAATTTTTGAGCTCACGGATATTAAAGAGGTTGAAAATGAAGTTTCGTGTTGTGAAGAATACATTGAAAATATTGTTAAATATTGAGGTAGAATGACGCGTTTTATAAAAGAAAATAACATTAAATCTAACGATACTGCCTCTAAAGGTAAGCCAGTGATATATAACAATGACCTTTCACACGCGATCTTGCATAACGAAACCAGAACACTTAAATTGCCAAAATTGAATATAGTTAAGCTTTATGGGGACTGTAGTCAGTGGCTAGATTTTTGGAACTCATATGAGGTTGGTGTTCATAACAACGACTCATTGAGTAAAATAGAGAAATTCACTTATTTAACCCTTTCCGGCACGGGTAAAATCTGATGAAAAATGAGAAATTATCAACTGATACCGGAATTCACAAACGAATTTTTTAAATATTTTGAATTCTTTAAGTTAAGCTTTTATTGTAAAAGCAAATATTTACTAAAGTTTTATTGGTGCCGTTTGCAAGTTTGGAATTAAAATTAAGTATCCCAGACCGGGCACAGTGTGCCGGAAAGGGTTTAAAGACGTATTTAGGTGGATTAGCATAAGTGCTGTTTCTGGCTTTTCGCTAACGAATGAGAATTATGATTCATCAATTCAATTATTGAAAAGTAGATTTGGGAGATCGGATTTAATAATTAATTCTCATATGAACAAGCTTTTGCTTACGGAACCTGTAAGGAATTCTTCAAATGTAGTAGGGTTAAGAAAAATGTATGATGCGATTGAAGTACAGATCCGATCACTGCAACCGCTTGATGTTGCAACTGAAACATACAGTAATTTGTTATGTCCGGTAATTTTACAGAAAATTCCCGAGGATTTAAATTTAAGTTATAATAGGAAACGGGAAACGAATGATATATTTGATATTAAGAATTTAATGGAATTTTTGAGAAAGGAAGTAGAATGCCGGGAAACATCGTTATTGTTAGCTAATTCTAAGGATGGGAATGTAAATGAATCAACATTCCATAATAAGGAAATAATTCAAAACAGTAAAAATAAATATTATTTGAATCAGAAAAGAAATGATAACACAAGGTTTTCTTCAGCCGCTGTCTTAAAGACTGCTACGAATGAAACTTGCATTTTTTGTCTTGATAAGAATCACGCAAGTATGAACTGTCCTCTGACAATGAATGAAAGAAAAAATTCTCTTAAAAGTAATGGTCGTTGTTTCATTTGCCTTAAACGAAAACACATCGCTGAATTTTGTTTTAAAAGGAATCAGTTATGCAAAATTTGTAAATTGCGTCACAATGAATTAATTTGCGACAAATCGCTGAGCTCCATTAAAAATAATTCGGATGATAAAAACTCTGACTCGACGCCAGATATTGTGACGTGATTAGCTTCCACCAGGTTTCAAAAATAAAAGGGACAGAAAAGAATGTTCTCCTGTTTTGTTGCAGACACTCAGTGCAATAGCAAAGGGAAACAAAAAATCTAAAATTGTTCGTCTTTTGTTAGATGGGGAATCGAATCGGACTTTTGTTGAAAAACGGATTGTGGATTCGTTAGGTTTAAAGATCATAAAAAGAGAAACATTTCGAATTTATTCCTTTGCGGATAAACAAACTAAATCAATTCAGTGTTACGATATAGTGGAAATTTAATTGGAAAATACAACAGATTCTCATAAATGCATCAAAATACAAGCCGTAGTGATTGATAAGGTTACGCATAAAAAATTGAAATTCCTTCTCAATGGGTTAAGAATCTCTCACTACGTCAAGGAATTATTCCTTCTCAATGGGTTAAGAATCTTGCACTACGTCAAGGAATTAAATTATCTGATAATGCGACTAGTAAAGATATACACATTTTGATCGGTTTAGGCTGTATATGGGAAGATTTGTGCGATAAAATTGTTAGATTAAGTAGATGTTTAGTTGCAACAGAGAGTTTGTTCGGATTTGTAGTTCAAGGTAGGGAAGAAAATTCAGAATCTAGGGATATTTTGGTAAATCATGCGATTGTTATGAGGGAAGAGTTAGAATATGAGAGATTTAAAAATTTATGGGAATTGGACGCAACAGGAATAAAACCAGATAAGGAAATGTCGCGATCAGATTTAGACATTATAAATAAATTTGAACCAAATACCTTATATAAAAATAACAGATATGAAACTAGGCTGTGGTGGAAGGAAAATTTTAAGGAGCTTAAACGTAATTATGAGATCGCAGAACGACGTTTGATGAGCCTATGCAATAAATTTCGTCGCGATCCTGATTTGTACATTAAATATAAGGATATTATTGAGGAGCAGCAAAAAGAGGGTATAATTGAACAAGTTGAATGTCAATCTGAACTTCATAAAGATAAGGGATATTTTATGCATCACCATGCAGTAGTGCGCGAATCTAAAGAAAGTAATAAAAATAGGATTGTATACGACGCATTTTCCAAGGATAAACATGAACAATCTCTTAACGTTTGTTTAGATAGTGGTCCCAATCTTAATCCCGATTTGCTTAACATTATTTTAAAATTTCGCTATCATCTAATTGCTTTTTGCGCGGACATACAAAGAGCCTTTCTTGAGGTCGGTATTGTAGAGGAAGATCGGAAATTTTTACAGTTTTTATGGTGTAAGGGTGGGTTAGATCTCGATTTCTGTGACCGTGATGTCAGAATTCTAAGATTCGCCAGAGCAGCCTTCAGTGCAGGGTTGGCAAATTTTTGACATGCGACAGTTTTTGACGGTTTTAACCATGGTTTAAACCGTCATGTCAAAACCCTCCTTGTCAAAAATGTCTAAAACTTTCAAAAACCCATATTTATATGTAAATAAAAATATTTATTTACACACACATATATATAAATATATACCTTAACTGAGTGGAAAAAATTACTATCTTTATGAAGATATCTTGATTACTATCTTGATTACTATCTTTATGATATCTTTATTTTTATAACTTTTTGATGTCTGTTGCTCCTCCCACCTTCTGAAGAGCAGGGAGTTTATTTATTTATTTATTTTTTTTTTGTTGTTGTTGTTCTTTTGTGGTTCATTGTTGTTTCACCCATTTTTACATTTTTTTCATCTTTTCATCATTTTCATACTTTTCTCATAAAAGAATATATAAATATATATATATATATATATTACAAATTTTAAATTTTTTTCGCCAAAACTAACTTTTATACTATATTAATTTTCTTATAATAATATTCCGTACTTACTCAAAATTATTAAATTAAAATCTTGTTTCTAGATCTAATCTGTTAATCTTTATGGAGACGGTATAAATTCTTAATTCGCCTTAAAAAACCTTTATTCCAATACGCGTAAATTTAAAAGATGGTTCTAAATTAAAAATATTCTTAATTAAACTTTATTTCGTAATATTCCAAATAAAACTCGTTTTTTCTATGTTTTTATCAACCCTTTTTAAGAAAGTCTTATTAAATTTATTCCAAAACCATACCTTTCAAAAAATATCATTATTTTATTTTATCTATTTATTTATTTTCCCTCAGTCAACCTTTGATAGTGTGCATATCAATAAATTCATTTCTTTTCTTTTTCATCTAAAATTAATCGTCTATAAAAATCGTCTGCCTAAAATATTTAAAATTCTGAGGCGATTATAAATTGGTTAAATAATATTTTTTTTAAAATAAAATTATCGTCTGTGGAAAATAGTCTCGTATCTGGGCATGAGTTATGTTTACATAAAAGAATGAGGGTTTGAGACTAGAGAATGTTCTAGAATTTTCTTTTTAGATTTAAAAAGAGGAGGCCTCGCGAGGTGGTAGGAAGATGAGATTTCTTGGGTGTTCTCTTGCATGAGTACGGCTCGCTGAAATAATGATGGAATTTCCGGTAAAATATCGTCTGCAACAGGAGCTTTTCCCTCTATTATAGCTACAGTTTAATAAAATGAACTTGCAGCAGCCAAGGAGTGATTATTTGGACCTTCTACATTTATTTATTTTGTTTTTTCTCGCTGGCCATGACTTCTGTACGGAGAAAGGGAAACCTGGCGATGATGTTTCTGCCCCCCTAACTTTAAATCGTCACATTCTATTCAAAAGTCGACAGGATAGCTTATGCCTGTACTGCCTTTTTCGGATTTTAAAGAAATTTGCTATGGAACGAAGAAGAATAGAAGTTCGATTGAATTCTATGTTCTGAAGGGCATTCTATATGGTATTTTCGGCTTGCTAATGGAGTCTGCTGTGGAACGAAATGATGATAGGTTTGCGATTCGTCGAAAATCCACTTGTCGTGAATGTTCTTGTGCCAAAATCGCAGTAATTTCTTACTTGATTAAAGTAAAAGAAATGTTCTTTGTTAAGTGCTTCAAATCTATGCTTGGAAAGACACTACTCTGAGAGATTTAGTTAGCTTTATTAAAGAAGTTCCACGATGACTGACATTCATCTTGTTGCCGGCCAAATGTTGGATCAACGACTTTAGGTATTACTGGCAGTGATGACAAGAAAAAGAAAGAAAAAAAAACTTACAGGGACAACTGAACGTCGGTTGCTGATTACTTGGATAATTTTCAGGGTTCTTGTCCCCCTTAGAATCATCTTGAGAATTTCTTCTTATCAGTGAGATATTTTCAGAATTAATTAAGTGTTATTTGTATCCTTTTTATTGTATTTGTGTAGATTATTTATGCTCTGTTTGTGTGGTTTATTTATTTGTTAGTTTATTTTTTTGTGAGCCTAATTTATTTATCTTTTTATCTATTTATGAGTCTTATTATTATTATTATTTGTTGGAGATTGAAACATTTTTGCTCTTAAGTATTAAATTGAAGAGTATGATATTCTTAAGACAATTACTGTTGCATATAAAAGACTATAATAATATTTTTATGCACGATTGAAGGTAAGTTTGTAATAATAATGAAGTATAAAAGAATTTAGAAGTTCAAGTTTATTTCAAAAAAGTACATTTTCTAATTTATTGATATTTCTTAGTTATAAAGAACTATTTTCAGAATGCAGTATTTTCATAATAATGTTCCTACAACTAGATATTTAAGCTGAAAACTAAGTTAACATTTATGTTTTTTCTTTTATTTGTTAGAATTTCTGGTGACAGTGAGCTTTGGTTCCCGGATTCTTATAATTTATTTAAATTCAGTAAGAAAGATGGAACTGTACAAAGCTGTTGCTAGAGTTTTGACTGATAAATGATTAATTTTTTCAGTAAATTTTGTGATTTTAAGTAAAAAATCACCTATAATTAAAATTTTTGAATCTGTTTATGATCTATAAAATAATAGAATTAAAAGTTGATCCCAATTTAAGGTATAGCTATGATATTTACAATTTTTATTTTTATTAGATAAAATTTCTGGTTAAAGTTAGCAGCTAAATATAGTTATAATTTTCACGATAATTTTGATTCAGATTTTTAAAAGGGAGGGTAATAATTCTGTGTGAGGCAATCAAAATGTAAACATATCCAGTAGATAAAGCCCTCAAGATTGGGAAAGCGCGAACTCGTGAATTTCACCTTAAAAGTAAAACTCTATGATCGAAATTTTGTCGAATCCCCATTAAAAATACAAGACTCTGTAATTTATGAAGAATTTAAATACCCTAACACTCGAAAATTAAAACCTACTTTCTCTGGACCATACAAAATTATAAATAAACTTTCTGATGTAACTTATGAAATAGATAAATTTAATTATGAGACAGGACAGAATTCCGTTATTGTGCATGTTTCTAAATTAAGACCCTATTTTTCACCAGAAGATTTTAAATTGTTTCATGAGCAACCCAAAAAACAAACAAAACCTCAGATACAATCACAATCATTAGATCAAACTAAAGTCAAGACAGTAGATTAAATTTTAATTCTTATTCTTTAAATATTTTATCACCATAATTTTCAACATTAGCGGGTATGTTCTAGGTAGCCAACAAGAATATTACTTGTTTTGGGGAGTTTTGGTGGTTAAATTGGTTTTCTTATGCAGGCATAAGTTGTACACTTTGATTGTAAAAGCTTTCAAATTGATGTTGGTAAATTAATTTTAAGTGTATTTAAGTTCTAACTATATTTACTCATTTATTTGACATTAGTATTATTCTATTTATTCAGCAGATATTTATGTGATAACAGTTATAAAATCTGATGATTCTACTCAAACCTATAACATAATAAGTGATTTTCAGTGATTGTGAAAACTACAGATATTAAAAGTTTTTCAAAAAAAACAAACTATTTTTATTTCCATTTCTCAATTAAGAATGACAACTTTTATTCCTATTTGTTTTTATTATTAAAGTTTATAAACCATGTGTAGATAAAACATTATTCAACATTTGACATTTGAAAACTTATAACCAAATTTCACAATTTTGTAAAAGAGTATCAGAGAGGAATTATTGTAAGGAAATACTGGTTGAGAGTCCATTTTCTAAATAGTTAGATTCAATTTTATTTGGATTTTGGAATTATTATTATTTTTTTATGTATATTTTTGGCTAACAAAAAATACTTTCTTATGCTATTAGAAGATAAGAAAATTATTTAGTTGCTATGTAATTTTTATCCTCATCCAATATTTTCCCTATCAATAAGAAACAAATTGTGATATTTTCTTTTGATTATACTCTTGTTTTACTATTATTATTATTATTATGATTTCTATAATGAAGTTTAGTATTAATTATACTTTTATTGAGAAATATTAGGATATGGAGTCTTATTATGCTACTTATTATTATTGTTAAAATTCTTCTATATTTATTATTAATGTTTTGAAGTGATACTATTTATTATTGAAAATTTGATATATTATGAAAATATGTTGGAATCCAACAAAAGACTTATTTAATGACCTGTATCACTGAAAAAATTTAGTTGACTATTGAAGAGATACTGTTTAATAGACTAGATCCGGAGGACTTTTATTAAGGGAACTTTCTTTAGTGGACTATTGATGAAGTTATTGAAATTCTATAAACTCTCATGAAGGAGATTTCTTATTGTTTTTATTATATTTTTAATATTTCTTGCTTATTAATATTTATAACTTATTTACTTTAATTGTATGTATTATCACCTATGCTCTTACAAATAGTAAGTAATATTGTAAGATTATTGTATTTCTTCAGGGAAATGCTCCTACCTAAATTTTATTCAATTTAATTTTCTCTTAACTTTTTTATTTTTAATCGCTAATATTTTTTATATTGCGGTAATTTTCTTTTCTTCTATCTCTTGGCTTCCTGAGTTTGACAGTTTTATTCCAAAATTTAACTTTTCTAAATTATTAATTCCTCTTTTCAAAATTCTGTTGTCTGAACTTGTAGTTTTATTTACTATCAGTTTCATTCTATAAACTCTCATGAAGAAGATTTCTTATTGTTTTTATTATATTTTTAATATTTCTTGCTTATTAATATTTATAACTTATTTACTTTAATTGTATGTATTATCTCCTATGCTCTTAAAAATAGTAAGTAATATTGTAACATTATTGTATTTCTTCAGGGAAATGCTCCTACCTAAATTTTATTCAATTTAATTTTCTCTTAACTTTTTTATTTTTAATCGCTAATATTTTTTATATTGCGGTAATTTTCTTTTCTTCTATCTCTTGGCTTCCTGAGTTTGACAGTTTTATTCCAAAATTTAACTTTTCTAAATTATTAATTCTTCTTTTCAAAATTCTGTTGTCTGAACTTGTAGTTTTATTTACTATCAATTTCATACAAAGTTTTGGGGAGGAGGGATAATATTACAAATTTTAAGGGTTTTTTTTCGCTAAAACTAACCTTTATACTATCTTAATTTTCTTATAATAATATTACGTACTTACTCAAAATTATTAAATTAAAATCTTGTTTCTAGATCTAATCTGTTAATCTTTATGGGGACGATATAAATTCTTAATTCGCCTTAAAAAACATTTATTCCAATACGCGTAAATTTAAAAGATGGTTCTAAATTAAAAATATTCTTAATTAAACTTTATTTCGTAATATTCCAAATAAAACTAATTTTTTCTATGTTTTTATCAACCCTTCTTAAGAAAGTCTTATTAAATTTATTCCAAAACCATACCTTTAAAAAAAATCATAATTTTATTTTATCTATTTATTTATTTTCCCACAGTCAACCTTTGATAGTGTGCATATCAATAAATTCATTTCTTTTCTTTTTCTCTTAAAATTAATCGTCTATAAAAATCGTATGCCTAAGATATTTAAAATTCTGAGGTGATTATAAATTGGTTAAATGATATTTTTTAAAAATAAAATTATCGTCTGTGGAAAATAGTCTCGTATCTGGGCATGAGTTATGTTTACATAAAAGAATGAGGGTATGAGGCTAGAGAATGTTCTAGAATTTTCTTTTTAGATTTAAAAAGAGGAGGCCTCGCGAGGTGGTAGGAAGATGAGATTTCTTGGGTGTTCTCTTGCATGAGTACGGCTAGCTGAAATAATGATGGAATTTCCGGTAAAATATCGTCTGCAACAGGAGCTTTTCCCTCTATTATAGCTACAGTTTAATAAAATGAACTTGCAGCAGCCAAGGAGTGATTATTTAGACCTTCTACATTTATTTATTTTGTTTTTTTTTCTCTCTGGCCATGACTTCTGTGCGGAGAAAGGGAAACCTGGCGATGATGTTTCTGCCCCCTAACTTAAAATCGTCACATATATATACCTATATTTATATTTATTAAGTAAAATTTATTTGCTTTTAATAAAGAAAATGTTTCTAAATATGTTGTAGGAGAAATAAATTTAAATTTTTGAAAAACGTATTTTGAATAGTAAACAAAATCTCAGACTTTGGAAAACTTATCTTTTGTAATATTATTTATTAAATTTTAATATGTTATTCAAAATATGTAGGGATATTATATTATGAAGAAATTTGTTTATAACCAAACTTAGTGTATAGTTTAAAATAATATAAAAAATTAGACAAGTTCCGTAATTGATTAGGAACAGAAAATTGTTCAAAACTTGTTATGTGCTACCGTATGCTACGTAGGGCAAATGAACTGCATTATTGAACTAAATTTCTACTTTGATAATTTCATTTGGATTGATTTAGATTATGTAATCAAATTAATTGGAAATATTTAATGAATGTTTTATTTTTTTAATTTATGCATTTTATAAGTTAATAAAAAAAACTACATAATATATTGTGTTTTAGAAATATTTTGTAAATTTTCTGTGTTTTGACTTTTACAATTGTTAGTTAGTTTTTCAGAAAAATCAGTAATTTTGGATTCTAAATCATCAGTAATTTTTTGAATTTATAACTAACATAAAGATAATAAAAAACATCTGAGTATCTATTTACAATATTCAGCCTATTTATTTACTATGCTGAAAAATTAGCTTATACAAATACTTATCAGTTTCTTATTTCGTGTCTTTTTTTTCTTTTTTTTTATTGAATGCTGTAAATTTTTGTTAAATATCTTAAGTATTCACTTGTTGAATAATTACTTCTCGTCTTACCTTGCTTTCAAAATCAGCATTAATTGTATTCTTAATACTAATAGTGTGTGTGTAGTGGGGCGGGGTGGGGGGTAGAGATAAAAATGGTTTATAATGTGTAACAATCATACATATAATAAATTATATGCATTATATTTAAATTCAAATTAACCTACTAGATATTATATATAATCAGCTCTGTGAGAAGGGGAGGGGGCAGCTGCCTCGTGCACAGAAATTTAAGAGGCATTATCCAAATTTATACTACTAACGTTATTTTTTGGCCTGTCACAAGAATAAGTTGGATAGAGGGGCACCAAATTCTAACTTTGCCCCTGTCACAATTTTCTCTTTACACACTTCTGTATATAATGTGTATAGCATAAAAAAAAATTTAAACACATGTATCAAGTTTTATACTTTTGAAAATCCTGCATTTATAACACTTAAGTTGCTAACACTTATAAATACTAACTATGACAAAATGCCTACTAAATAACTTTAGATTTTTTTAAATATTAAAATAATAATAAATGAACGAGATATTTAAACATAGTTTTTGTGCAAATATTTCTGCCTGCCCATTTCAAGATAAATTTCTAAGATTTGAAATCTATCATTTTTACCTTAATTTTTA
This sequence comes from Maratus speculifer, assembly GCA_964019185.1. NCBI lineage: Eukaryota > Metazoa > Arthropoda > Arachnida > Araneae > Salticidae > Maratus > Maratus speculifer. The sequence continues at coordinate 361,322,839 of OZ025296.1, forward strand.
TTAATTAGGAATATTTAAAGACCTGCTAATTGCCCACAATATAATTAAATTTCAACATAATGTATGGCAACTGTTGCTAGTTTTAAAATTTAACAACAAACTCTAGTGCATCACAGCAGATTGTAACTCTATGGGTTTTCGACAGGTTTTTGACGGTTTAATCCGGTTTAAACCGTCATCATGTCAAAAACCCTTTTTGACATCAAAAACCCATCCCTGCTTCAGTGTCAAATGTAGTTCATTTCTTTTGAGCGGCACCATTAGACTGCATTTGAAGAAATATAAAACTTCAAATCCAAAGGCATATAACATTCTGAAAGAACTATATGTCGAGGACATAATTAATGGAACGGGCACTGTTGCAGAAGCCATTATGGTAACTAAAGATGCCATATCTATTTTAAAAGCAGCTAACATGAATTTAAGGCAATGGACTTCTAATTCGCCAAATTTAACTGAACAATGGAAAACAAATAATGTAGAATGTCGTGAAGATCCTGTTGATTCTAATGTGTCATTAAAGATTTTACGTTTAATTTGGAATAATAATTCTGACACTCTTAAAATTGAATTGAGTCCATCATTGAAAATAACGAATACGACAGCAATAAAATGCCATGTATTGAGCGTATGTGGTATGCTATTCGACCCTATAGGTCTAATAAATCCTTGCACAATACGAATTACAATATTAGTGTAAACGTTGTGGAAAAAGAGTATTAAATGGGACGAAAACAATTCATTAGATTTGGAATCACAATTCAAGGAATACCTACATGAAATACCGGATTTAAAGCTCCTCGAAATACCTAGGCCATATTTTGATGAATTACAAATAGAAAAAATTGAAATTTACATATTTTCGGGAGCAAGTCCTAAGTGATACGGTTCTGTTGCATATTTTAAATGCCATGGTCAAGGGAAAATACTGACTAGTATTATCATTTCTAAATCTCGAATAGCACCACTCAAGAAAATAACGTTGCCTAGACTCGAATTATTGGGAACTTTGATTTCGGCAAGACTATCATCATATCTGCGATCTACCTTTCCGACAGTATTTGAAATAACATCTTTTTTTGAAATGATTCAGAAATATGTTTATTTTGTATCAAGCGTAAAGCCGATGAGTACAAACAATTCATATGCAACCGAATTATAGAAATTCAAGAAAAAATAAATCCCTTGAATTGGAATTTTTGTGATGGAAAGTGATTTTTGTGATCCGCGGATAAACTGACGCGTGGTGTAAGTGCTCGGTCTCTAATTAATGACGAGATTTGATGGAAGGGCCCTTCTTGGCTTCATGAAATTGATATGAATAGTTTTGAAGGTTGGTCACAAAGACATCCCAGATTTTGTGAAGGATAGGAGAAAAAATTATCTTGTGCTACAGGCATTTGTAGAATTGACTGAACCATTATTGAATCTGAATAGATATAGTAACTTAAATATGATTTTAAGAATTACAGCACACATTTTTCGATTTGTCCATAATTTCAAAAGAAAAAATGAAAATTTCACAGGAGTATTAACAGCAGCAAAACTGTTTATGCTAATATTGGGTACGATATATTCAACAGACCGAGTTTAAACATGAATATTGTCTTCTTAAAGCAGGGAGATCCATCAAAACCGACTCAAGACTACTCTTTAAATCCTTTTTTGACTGAAAGTGGAATAATCTGCCTGGGTGATAGACTGCAGTGATTAAATTTACAATTCAGATATAAGGGCAAAATTTTACTTTTTTCGCTTTATATCAGTTTCATACATATTTTAATTTGTAATTTTTTTTTCAAATTTTACTGAATTTATGTTTTTTCCATGAAGGAATTTTTTGTATATGTATTTCTGAAAAAATTCAAGATATTCACAATCTCCTTGCCAAATATATTTATGTATTAATCAAGTTTATTTGGTTATTAAGTCTGGATAAACCTGAAATAAAACTTCCGTATTTTATGATTTTGATATGAATGAGTAATGTATTTTTATGAAACAAGTTGCACTGAATAATTCAGGAAAAATACATTTCATCTTTACAATGACTATTTAATCATATGTTATTTATAATTAATTTGACGTTCGCTTTTTAATATTTTTATCATATTAAAATTATCTAAATTTTTATTATTTTAATTTATTACTTATTTTAATATTTTACTGTACTATTGTGAGCATTCATTATAGTTTCGATTGCATCTTTAATTAATATTCAAATGACAATTTACTTAAAAAATGCAAACAAAGCAATGACCAGAAATCCGCAAAACCTCTGGTCCCAAGCTGTGCAGATTTGAGGGAGTCTACTGTAATATTATAACATAATGTGCTACCCGTGGTTAATAAAAGCGACTCTATTCTTGAACTGGTTATTTGTGAACTTTTATTGCCACTTTTAAAGTACCTTAAGAAATTTGACTATGATTTAGTTTTTTCTGTTATAAAAGATGCTGATGATGTCTTTTCAGCTCCAAAACAGTTTTCATCAAGAAACAAGAAACTGATGTTAACTTAAAAGTTTGTTGACCAGCTCAAAAGAGCAGAATTCCTTGCTACAGAAAAGTTTGATACATATTTTTTCAATCCTACAGATTCCTTGTCAAGATTGGCTATTTGATGTAGACAGATAATACATCTCACCAGATAAATCTGAAGAGTATTTCTGGAGATCGATGCATCTTTCTCACATGAATTCTTTTATTTCGAGTCCTATTGATATTTAGGGAAAGAGCAGAGAAATATTGGGAAGTTTTGATTTTCACCTTTTTTTTTTTTTTTTTTTAAACAAAATAATGGCAATTTTTAGCATTGATTTTTTCAACTAGCGCCATTTTTAAATAATTTAATGTATTTCGAAGAACAGATTTTTTTATGTACCTATATAGTACGGTAATTTTGTTTCTCCCTATTGTATGAAACATTTAATGCAGTTATAGATCTATGGGAAAATTTGTAATTTTTCTATAAATTTAAAGAATTCTGAAAAACGTCGGAAACTGTTTTTACACTGATTAGCGTCAAATTTATCGGAAGCCCCCACTCGAAGCATCAAAATGTCTCAACCGAATATTTGGGATTTTATGCTTATGAATCGCCGAGAAGTGCTACCTCATTTTGGAATTTCGAAGTGCCTTTTACAAATAGGTAAAAATCCCTTCTGCAGAAAAATGCCTCAGTCATCTGAAATGATCACAATTGTGACTTGTGAATGCCCAATTTATCCTTTTCGTTTTTTTTTTTTCAATTTTTAGAAAAAAATTACTTTTACGTTAATAACATTAACCGTAGCCATCCAAATAGATTAATTATTATTCAACGAATATTGCATAGTCTGAAAGATAACGAATGTTTTTGTTTTGTGTACTACAGTACAAGATCTTTATAACGCAATTCCATATAACGCAATTCTCCATATAACGCACAACCTTTCAGATGTAAACAATGAATTTTGCCATGAAGGAGCACCTGAATTTTAAAACTGTAAAAAACTGCTACTGTCTGAAAACTAAATTTAATGCATTAGTACAATTTTACCTCCTTAATTTAGAACCTTTAAAGGAAAAAAATTATTATTACAATAAATGTTTTTGAAAATGAGCAATATAATGAATAAATTGGGTCCAGGTGTATCTGGACCATTTTTAAAACATATATTTAACAAAATGTTGAATGATTGCAATAATAGAAAAATTTATAATCTGGATAAGGAATGCAGTATAAAGGTAATTCTAATGTATTTTGATGTGTTTCAGACATATTTGTCTATATTTATGAGGTAAATTTGATGACGCGTGATATGTGATCCATATAACGCAAAATTCTATATAACGCACAACCTTGCGTTTTTAGGTTTGCGTTATATAGATCTTCTACTGTATTTACTAGTTAATTACTTGATCTTTGCTTTTAATATTTTAAAAATTATCTTAAATTTCATTATTCTAGTTACTTTACTTACTTTAATATTTTACTATAATGTAAGCATTCATTATAATTTCGATTGCATTATTAATTACATTCAAATCATTGTTTAAAAAATGTAAAAAAAGCAATGACCAAAAGACCGCAAAACCTCTGCTCTGAAGGTGTGTAGATATCAGCACGTAGATATTAGCCGAAAAGCCTGGTTTACCCAGAAGTATTGTAAATGTTAATGTCATATTTAGAACATAAAATTAGCTAAACATTGCTCATCTAAATACTCCATATTGTACATCAATTTTAAAAATATTGTACAGTATAACATCTTTAGATCGGACATCTATAATCCGGACATTTCGGTGCGTTTATTCATGTTTATTTAGAATTAGAGATAATAGATGGCGCCATATGTCTTATGTACAGGAATTTCAGAAAATGGTTAAGAAAATGAAAAATTACCTAGTAACACAACTTTTTTTTCAATATTAAAACTGTAAGAACTCTCTAAATTACATTTGTAATAAATATAGGTGTCTTTATAGTTACAAAGTTTTAAAAATTTATGATTGATCATGAATTGAGTCATGGTATTTAATTATGATCATGAATTGATCATGATTTCAGTTATTTTCCTTTATCGAAAGGTAAGATGTCACTAAAATATCGCAAAATTGGATTTTTTTTATTGTTATTTCTTTTAAGAATTTAACTTATGACTTACTTTGATATTTATTGTTGCTATATATTTAATTTTATATTATATATCACATTTTTAAATATGGTACTGTAATTATAAGATAGATTTTTAAATTGTAATCGTAAGTCTTAAATTTTTCACTGTAATTTTTTTTTTTTTTTTTTTTTGGTTTTAGAATTTAGTTTTTCAATATTTTTCATGATGAGTCTATTATTCTTGTGATATACATTATTTATTACTATTTATTACACTGCATAGAATTAACGTAACACTGAATAAGATATATGTAATTTAAAATAAAATTCATTTTTGAGCATTTTAAATTGATTTTTCTCAATTTTTTCAATTATCCAGTTCCTTGCTATTTTATATTGCCATATTAATATTATCATGTATACAGTAGACTCCCTTAAATCTGCACATAATTTATGCATGTAAACAATGAAACATTCATGTCAGATATAGGGACAAAATTTAACTTTTTCAGTTTAATATCAATTCCATATGTATTTTAATTTGTAATTTTTGTTAATATCACTAAACTCATGTTTTTTATGACGGAAGAATAAATATTTTTGTGAAAAATTAAAATATTGCAGATATCATTGGCAATCATAATCTTTTTTCTAAATATATTTATGTATTAATCAAGCTTTTTTGGTAATTAAGTCTAGTTAAACCTAAAATGAAACTTCCTTATTTTATAAATTTGATGTAAGTTATTAATGTACCTTTATGGGACAAGAACAGTTTAAGAAAAATAAGTTTCATCTTTATATTGAATACAGTAGACTCCCTCAAATCCGCACAGCTTGGGACCAGAGTTTGTGCGGATTTTAGAATTTTGCGGATTTCTGGTCATTGCTTTGTTTAAATTTTTTAAACAGTTATATGAGTGCAATAAATAATGCATTCAGAACTATACAATGAATGCTTACAATATAATAAAATATTAAAATAAGTAATAAACTAAAATAATAAAAATTTAGATAATTTTTAAAGTGATTAAAGTACTAACAGTAAAAGTCAAGTCCCAATGACCAATTTTGCCAAATTATACAAATCACCAAATCATACATATCGATACAATTTTATTTAAAATAGCCAAAAATTAGTAGAATAATATTAAAAATACAAATTAAAAATCACTTGTTGTTGTTTTAAACATGTGTATCGTATTTAATATCATGAATGTGACATTCACGATCATTCATTATTGGCATTTAATCTTATGGTTTGGTGACAGATTTTTGGTTGACAGGATAATCATGTAGTACTGAACATTTTTGACAAATGTAAAGAAACAATAGAAAATATTTTTGTCAGAGCCGCCACAACACTTACAAGCAACCTAAATTACGTGATGAAGACGATGGAATTTCAAAATTTCTGATTCTTAAAACCCTTGCTTTTTTTTCTTTTTAATCTGCTCTAACATTTTGGGTAAATTTTATAACCTTCATATGTATTATATTATGCCATTAATTACTGTTAGGAACAAATATTTTAGGGTTAATCATTTAAAAAATATTCTCATTTAACTTAACTCAATACAGACAAATTCAGTTTGTGAGGAACACAATGATCTAAAATTAAACATTTAAATCAAACTCTTAATCACAATTCAAATGAATTCCACGTGTTTAATCCAAAAATCTTTACTTAAACTATATATTTAAATAAATAGATAAGTGAAAATGTCTGCTAGAAAGAACTTTTTCCTAATATTTTAAATGGGCAAATATCAGTAAAAATAAAATTTGCAATGCATGAAAATTTGTTGCTATAATATGATCATTTCATAAGTTGGAGAATTTTTAGTAAAAAATAAAATAAGAAAAACATTCTACAATTCACTTACTTTAACAAACAGGATGGTTCACCACGTTTATTTTTTAAAAATTAGCCATTAATCAGAATCAGAGGATATGCTTTAAATGTTATATATTTCTTTCTTTAGGAAAACAGACGCCAACGAAATGGATTAATCAGGATGGCTGTATCAGAATGATAGATGAATCAAATCAAATGTACTTGATTTCTGAGAATCACGACCATTTTGATAAATCAATCATTCGCGATTCATTCTTTTATTGGCGTCGATTTTCTCTTCCGTTGTTTGTAATATTAGGTAACTTTTAAACCATAAATTTATTGTATTCAACTGCATGTTAATACTGAGGTATGTTAATTTCTTAGGTTTCTATTAAACTCAATACTTCACAATTTGCTATTTGATAAAACAATGGCACAAAATTAAATGTGACGCAACTTTCATTTTTGCTGACTATCATCGAATCATTATTAAAATGTTTCGTTCATAACTAATAATTAAGCTTAGTATTATTTATTTTTAAATAGTTTAAATTAATACTCAAATTTCAATCTAGATATTGCAAATTTTTTTGAATATATATATATATTTTTTTTTACATTTTTTTTTAAGACATTTTGTTGCTCATTAACTGAATTTGATTGTATTCCGTTCAATTGAAACTAGATATTTTTAAATAATTGAGCGCATAATGGAGTAACTTTATAAAGTTTACTGAAATTTACATATAAGAACACATATACTTTTAATTGGACTCATTACTCACTTGAAAACACCCTCTCCGTAATATTAATGCAATGGGCAGGTTGTTTACGAATCTCTTGCTTAAATTTGAATATTTTTATATGCCATTCCTTTTTATACATGACAGCTGAGTTTCATCTTCAATATGGTATTTATTTTTATTTTGGTTAAAGATTTTTCTTAAAATGTACTTTCAATTTCAAAACCGTTCTTGAAATTGAAATCCGGATTTTGGATTTTGTACTCTACAAACACATCTATCAGTGCAATACTTGGCGATAGTTGCGACGGTTCTTCTAAATCCAGAAATAACTGTATTTAAGCTGTAAAAAAAAGCCTTTACAAACGTGGGAGAACTCTCTAAATTTCAAGACATAGCGAAAAAAATTTACAAATTTCGATGTTTTTTTCAAATTTTTTAAGGTTTAAAAATTGTAGAAAAAAATCACGATACATTTCCAATTAAAAAAAAAAATCTTTGTATAAGCCGCAGTGGCTTTTTGGGAGGTTTTTTTCTTGTATAAGAAGCGGACTATACACCCGAAGATATGGTACTTTTATCACAAAATACAAACATTTTAGTAGAAGAGTAAGCAAAAGAACTATATCTTACCATTAACTTATTTTAGTAAAGCATTCATTAAACTCTAAAAACGTTTTTCAATTATATCTCTATAGAGATATTGTATTTCAAAAATTTATTGTCTACTTGCAGAGAACTTTCATATTGTCCATAATCAAATAGAAGCAAACAGACGCCAACATGATGAATGAATCATGGTTGATGGTGGTCGATTTTGAATGAATCATATGAATAAATCTGGTGCAACAGAAAGTTCAACTTATGACTTTTTACTTTCTCATATCTACCAATATTACTGTTTCTTTCAAGAATTAAGAAAAATATCCTCTGCAATAAAAAAGAAAACAAAAGGGTTATTTATGAAAAAATGAATAGATTCGTTGCTCAAAATCCAGGAAATCTTTATTTAAATTCACCCTCGAGTAAAAAATTTTGACTTGTATACATTACAGCAGCACCCTCATCAGAAGTATAGTATCTAGACACAAATATATATCTAGAACAGAAATAATTTTGAATAGAGATGAAAATTCCCTGATGAACAATTTTAAATATCGATTAACTGAGTTATGGGTCATTCATTATCTGAAATTAACTCGATTATTGAATAACTTTCTGCAATCAATTACTTTAGATTTTATATAATGTTTTCACAAACAAATTTTCTGTTGAAAGTGTAGATTTTTAGATATATTTTTAAAATAACACAATTCAGGATGTTTGATTTAATTCAAGCTTATTTTTTCATGCATCACTAAAACAAATTAAAATATTTTTTAGTATATCTAAAAGGAGTATTATAATTATTTTTTTCATGAAATTTTATCTTAATTTTATCAGTTTTTTAAGAGCTCAGCTTATATCCATTGAATTTTAATTTTTCTTGCATTGCATAGAAAAATTAATTATTTCTTATCAATATAATTATTAGAATATGATGGAAAGTGTTGTTTTCAATATTTTGGTTTCTTTTTACTGATTGGTTTTGGCTCATTTTTTGCTTTAGTAGAACAAATTTTATTTTATTTTTTTAATTATTATGTAGTAACTTTCGTTATTTCAATGAAATTTTAACATTTTATAGGGATGGCCAGATAGAAATTTATTGAAAATAAGTTTTAGTTAGTCCTTTAAGGGACCTTTTAGTTTGTTTACAGGATTTTGTTTCATCTTTGACTCTTGTTGTAAGAACAAATCTTTGTAAATTAATTTCTCATTTAATAAAATTAGTATTTTAATATTAATGATGAAAAAATATGCATGTTCTTTCCGTGACACAATTTAAAAAAAAAATACAGTTGAAATTATGTTGTATCTGACAACAATTCTCTGAACGTCAAGCCATTAAAGACCCTAAATATAATACAGTTCAACTGGAATATTTGTAGATTATTAAATTAAACTTTTATGTCTATTAATGCATATAATTATACTCAAATTTTTATAAAAATATCAACTTTTTTTTGCCACTACTGTCATTGATGTAAATGAACTTATTTTGGATGAAGATCATTCTTGTCTTGTATTAAAGAAATTATTGCATAGAAAGATACAAAGATTTGTAGTTTTATACAAAAATTTTTGATTGTCAAACTGAAACAGAAAGTGTTTAGGCGAATGATTTTAAGCACTGTTTATGTTGAAGGTATAAAATAGCTTATTTTAAATAATTTTATAGAATCTAAAATTATGCATAGCCATTTAAATATGACTGTTTTTTGAGCAGTATTTTTTTTTTTTTTTTTTTTTGTAAATTTTTATTCATATCATTGCATTAGAGATTATTTCACATTTCAAAAAAAGCATTTTTGTTTTACGTGTTGTTATCAAATTTAAAACAGCAGCTCAAATCCACAACCCCAAAATCCACACATCATCACAAATATAAAGAATTAAACTTTGAGTTCAGATACAAGGACATAATTACAGAACTTTTTTAATTTAAAACATTCCATACATATTTTAATTTGTAATTTTCGATAATATTATTGAACTCACGCCTTTTCAACAATTTAATCCTTTTAGAAAATATCTTTTTTTTTTATCATTTTAGTTTATTATTACTTTACTTAATTATTTTAGTACAGTAGAGTCCCTCAAATCTACACAGCTTGGGATCAGAGGTTGAGCAGATTTTGGAATTTTGCAGATTTCTGGTCTTTGCTTAGTTTACATTTTTTACTCAGCAATTTGAATTTAATAAGGTAACCAAAATTATAATCATTGATTATAATGTAGAAAAACATTAAAAGAATTAAGTAAAGTAAAAAACTAAAAAGATAAAACATAAGATAACTTAAAACTCTTTGAAATATTAATAGTAAAGATCAAGATAGAAAATAACAACTTCATTTATATTAGTAAGAATTAAAATACATACTGGATGAAATACAACTATAAAAAACTACAACTTTGTTCCTACATCTGAAATGGAAGATTTATTGTTTACATCTGTAAAGATGTGCAGATTTTAGGGTTGCACATTTGAGGGAGTCTACTGTATTTTATAATATTTCAAGTATTCATTATAATTTTGATTGTACAGTACAGAACCATTTATCTGCAATGGTCGGGGTGAGATATATTCCAGACAAATGGTTTTTCTGGTTAACTGATGGGGCATCAAAACAGCATCCATTAGATAAGTTTTATGGAATAAAGGTGGTTGTGGTATTACTTCTAATTTTAAATTAATTATTAGATCACTTGAACTAAGAATTAGATGCAAGTAAGATCAAATGTTAGAGCTTAAACAGAGGTAATTTATGGGAATTCCTTGGGAACAAAAATTATTCTGCTTTTTCAGTATAAAAATGAAAACATCTATAATATAACTATATATGCTTCTATTTCAAATACTAGATGTTGTTATCAAACTAACTGTGCAAATGTTTCAAGCAGTGTATGTGTCAAACTGTCAGTGTATGACACTTTTTCTACTAAAATTCTAACATCAGTCCATTAGAAACATCACTGGATAACTGGTTCCATACTGTATTACATAATCAAAATACTGTCTAAAAAATGCAAACAAAGCAATGACCAGAAATTCATTAACTTTAAAAATCTACATAACCTCTTATCCTAAACTGTGCAGATTTGAGAGTGTCTACCATTTTTTTTTCTATTAAAAATTTATGTAAATATAAATATTAAAATGAAACAAAAAATTGCTGAAAATTATTTCACAATGAAAACAACACATGTTTAAACAGCAGTTAATTCGACCTTAAGACCTCACACTATGCACACAAAAAGACACGAAAGATAATGTAAAGTCTACAAGAGCATTCTTTTCAAATATCTAGCTCAAATTTTAATAACTTTACAAGATTTTTTTTTTTGCAAAGGATAGTTGAGAACGTTCCACAACTGACCTAGTTTTTATTTTTTACATTTTGGTTTCAAATTAAAAAAAAAAATACTTGAAATTTCAAAATCAGTTTAAACTGGTTCTGAAATTGAAACTATAAATAACTAATATAAAATATATATAAGCAAAATCGAAAAAGTAAAAACTAGGCCAGTTTTACATCATCCTCAGCTATTCCATGAGAAAAAAATCAGATTACAATATTAAAATTTGAGGGGAAAATTTGAAAAGAACGTCCTCATAGACATTACATTATCATCCGGGTCTTTTTCTGTGCCTAGTGTGGGGTCTTAAGAAATGAAAATGTCCCTCAATAAAAGGGAACTAAATGAACACATGATAAGAGAAGATTGGCACTGCTCATTTAATTATGTGCCAATATTCCACAATATGGTACTACTGGATTATCCTGTCGGCCAAAAAACTATCGCCTGTTTTATGTTCGTTCATACTTATTGAATAATTCAAACTACATTATATTTGTAAATTAACTTTACTTAGACATCATACCAACACACGTTGTTCAGCAGCAGCATGGTAAGCAACTAACTGAACTCACTTCAGTTCATTCACACCGTTGCCAATCTTTCTTTTGTAATATAAAGTATATACACATATGTTACAAACTTGGTCGTATTCATGAAGAACTTCGACCGAGAGTTAAACCACAGGTCCAGTAACTCCGAGTTGGGATTTTCAACCGAGAGTTGAAAACTGGTATTCGCCATCGACTTCAGATGGAAAGTTACCGAACCGAGAGTTCCTGGACCCCGGTTGAAAGAAGTATGCCTATTGGTTTAAAAATTCCCGTCTCTTTTGGTTTCGCGTCGTGACATTATTTTTGTTTTGTATGAAAAGCGTTTAAAAAATGGGGGGCGGGGGGGGGGGTTGTTCAAAAAGAAGAAAAAACAAAGATTCAATGCAATTTTTTATTTTTATTTTTTCTCCACAAAATATATAGAGAAAATTAAAACTTGCAACCACTAAATATGGAAATTTAATTTATTGAAAGTTTCAATATTTTTCAGACAATTCATTCAATTATTTTTCTTTCTTTTTTCAACTGGTAAATGATATGAATCATGTTAACGGCTAAAAAAAAAAAAGTTATTTTTATTTATTTATTTTTTTTTTTTTTTTTAATAATTTTTACATATTTGCTTAAAAATGGAATTTGATTTGGATAAAAACTAATGAAATTTGACTTGAATAAAAACTAAAATTTTATTCCAACAGTTATTATGTTGATTTCCATTATTAAAAGCTTTAAATAGTAATTAAGTAATTTCTAATAAGAAAAATATTAAAATAGAAAAAAAAAAAAGGAAAAAATGAAAAAAGTAGCCTGTATATCAGTATAGATGTTATCCAGATATAATAATTTTATTGTTTGGATTTTCAGCGAAAACGGTAATTTTAATTGAGCTAGATAGCTATTAATATTCTAAATAGACTGGAAAAAAGTAGTGAAATAATATTAAGAGAACTGCAGAAAAAGATGAGCTGGAGATTCTGGCACTGCCCCGGCATTAGGGACCAGGCCGCAGAGGCACGACACATGGGCGCATATAGTTATCAATTCCGATTGATTGATCAACCTTTTTCATTTAACTAATAGTTAAATAAATTTCCACACTTCTTGTAACTTTAAACTGTAAACAGTGCGATATTTTATAAGAAGTTATTTTAAGGAAAAGAAAAAATTTAAACCTTTTAAAATTACTAGCATATGAATTTCCATTCAACACACAGAATCGAAGAAGTCCTTTTAAAAACAATGATAAATGAATTCCGAACACTAACCTGTCAAATAAATGTGAAATATTACAGAAAGTTGATTTTTCATTGACCAGTTTTTAGAGCCCCCCTCCCCCCTTCTCTACTCTTTGTTTATGAGAATTGTCATTCTCAGATACAAGATCAAATTTGATTTCGTAAAAAACAAAAAAGAAAAAAAAAGAGAGAGAGAATCAAATGAGTTAAGCTCATTTGATTCTCTTCGACTATTTTTTTTGCTAAATTAGTGTTAAATAAATAATTGTGAAATATTATTACATGCACGCACGCACCTGTTTTTGGATCCAGTATTCCATTTGAGAGAGCGTATTTACTTCTCAAAGTAAATTATAAAAATCATATTTTATTTTATATATTTTTTCTAGCTTTATTATTTTATATTTTTTACTCATTTAAATATCATTTAATTTAATAAGAAATTTATTTAGTATAGAAAGAAAAGAGATTTTATTATATATATATTATGATTGATTAATGAAAGATTTGTAGACTAGATTGGTAAAGTAATGATAGCAATCTATCAAAACAGTTCGAATTCATTATTAATAATTTCATATAATTTTACATTACATAATAAATAAAAAAGTTGTCTTTTGTTTGTGAATTTGTGGAGAAGAATGGGTCCCCATTAGCACCATCCTACCCATTCCCTCTTTATTATTATTATTCTTTTATTTATTTTTGTGTATGTGTCATGTGTTAATTAAAGTACTCAAGATGCTGTATAAGATATAGAAATAAAAATTAAATTTAAAATGCTACCAAAAATAGAAGAATGTATGTAATCTCATATATATGCATATATGTTATCTGTTTTTAACTAGTTTATTTATATTTATACATATATTCCCAACATTATATGTTGAATTGTTTGTTTTCATAAATAATCATAGTCGCCAACAATTTATTTGCCTTAAAATAGTCAGCATTACTGAAAGAGCTGATAAAATTATTTTTGGTATGGGGTTGTTTTTTTAAAAAAGCTGTTTTTTATCATTGTATTTCAACTTTTTAGTAATTTATTGTTTTTAAGCTAATTAAGGAGTGAAAATTATAAGTGATCTCTAAAAGAAATCTCACAATTTCAGGAGGTAATTCAGTTTTATTTAAAAATTGTGAGGCTCGTGTTTTAAGAAGCCAAAAGGATTTATTATTACTATTATTTTCGTATAAAATAGCATTTCTAATGAAATATTTTATACTATATATAATTTTAAAATTAAAATGCAGTTGAAAAATAGATGTATTTAAATTAAAAACTTGAAATTTCACAAAACTTCGGATACAAATAATAACAACAATGCTATAGTGTTAATGATCGGAGGTATTTCATGTAATACGATTCATAATTTTAAAAAGAACAAACCTTCTAAAAGTCTTCAATAAACCGATAAAATCCAAAATGAATTGTTTAAATTTTAAGTAAAAAAATCTAATTTATAGATCTGATATACATTTATCTAAGTTTGTACATAAACAATAAATCTTTCGTACAATAAAACCAAAATTTAATTTTCAAACTTACTATAAGTACGGATAAAAAATCTGCAGAGAATGTACGGATATTTAAAAAGTAATCTTCGTATTTTTCTACTTTAACAAAAATGCAAATCAGAAAGGTATCTCGCATTTTAACTAGACCTTATGTAAATACGACATTTATTCCGGCACTGTTAAAATATTAGTTCTTTTTTTTTAAACATCAAAATTGCAAAATGTAAATGATTTTAAACAAACTTTAGACAGACGCGTCAGTTATTACTGTTGGCTATTTTACAGCAAATATTTTTTTCGCGATCACGCGTATTTTTGTAAACAAACAATTCAACGCATAATATATAGAGTTTTTATACGTAAATATAAATAAATCAAATAAAAATATTGAACGTAATACACATATATGAGATTACATACCTTTACATAATGTTCTTCTGTTTTATTTGACTGTAAAACTTTTATATTTTGACAGCACCTATATTCAGTACGAAAATACGGCAATCGCCATTGTAAAATGTCCGTCTCCTCCTTCTATCTTCCTGCTTGTTTTTCGTAAACTACGCATGCTCGGTTATGAGAAACGAACTTGAACCTACTGGAGAGCTTGGTTAGGTTAATCGACTTGACCTTGTGTTTTCCCCTTGAACCGGTTCTGCCAGGTTGATGAAGAATACCGATATTGCTTTGAACCTGGGTTTCGGGCGAAACTTCATGGTAACTCCAGGTCCAAGTTGATAGTGAATACGAATGTAAGTCATCGAGCACAAGAAAAAATCCTTTATTTTACGGAAGAGTAGTCATAGGGGAATTGAATGTTCCATGTCTGCCAGAAGCAACGTGATGCATCAACCAAAAATTGATTCCACTATTGGTTGACTCGTAGGTCTATCATTGTGTTTGCCTTACAGTCATAAGTACGAAAACTGGGTGCGGGAAAAAACAATGCTAATCCTACAAGTCAACAACTAGTGGTATTCATTTTTGGCTTATGCACCACTTCGCTTCCGGCAGACATGTATGATTAAATTCCTCTGTTACCACTCTTCCGTAAAATGAAGGATTTTTTCTTGTGCTCATTGACATATGTTTTTGTGCAACCTGTTCTTGGACTATCATTAATGTTATCGACATGAACACTTTTTTTTTCTTCAAATGTAATCTTATAGTACCCTTGTAACTCTTAAATAAATGGTTTGCATAAGTAAGTAAATATAAATTTTCTGGTTATTATTACTATTATTTTAAACATTGAAGTAAATTAAATTTATACCACTAGAATTCGAATGTCTGCAATTTGTGAGTAAACAATAATAATAACTTTGTCAGTAATTGATTACACTGTCTTCCACTTCGTGCTCGTAATTCAGTCATGGCAAAACATGTTCACAATACAGTTATTATTGATTATATTGGTATATAACCAATTAATGTTTTTATTGGTTATAACTGAAAAAAATTATTTATACAGTACTATTATTTTGTAGATAAATTAATTTACTTATGTCTATATGATTTCTAATAAAATTTCTTTGAGTGTATCTTTTCTTCATAAATGAATTTTGTTTATTGAAATACTGTTGCAGAAAAAAATTCTTTATTTTAGGGTTGATTTTAAAATAGGAAGAAATATTTGAGACCAACCTATGTCTACTAATCCTTTAAAGTAGCTAAAGTAAATTAGTTATTCAAAATCACTTTATGCACTTTCAAAATAAATTCTGCAATCGCCATTAAAAAAACATTTTACTTACCCATCATACGTAGTATAGGGTAAGTCTTGCAATCGTTTTGAAAATCGAAAGATTTTTTTGACGGATTTACACGTTTCGGACACTGGAGATTCCGAAAAACATATTTTTAGAAAAAAAAATTGCCGTCCGTCCGTCTGTGTGTCTGTCTGTCTGTCTGTCTGTAACCGCTCTATCTCCCGAACAAATTGAGATAGAGACTTGAAATTTTGTATGTGCTTAGTATGTAAGAATGGAACGAAGCCAATTTAATATAAGTAACCTCGATTATCCGGAACTATTTTTTTCGGATTCTCGAAAAATTTGTTCTGATGAAAGGCATATAA
This sequence comes from Maratus speculifer, assembly GCA_964019185.1. Classification (NCBI taxonomy): domain Eukaryota; kingdom Metazoa; phylum Arthropoda; class Arachnida; order Araneae; family Salticidae; genus Maratus; species Maratus speculifer. The sequence continues at coordinate 361,339,365 of OZ025296.1, forward strand.
AAATTTTCGAATTCTTTTAATTCAAGAAGTGGACGTAAAAAGCAATAAAATAACACAAGTTTTGCATGAAAAACAAAGTCAATCGGATTATTAGTTGTTGAGATATTTCTAATCCTATTTTCCACATTCTTTGGTTTTTCATGACCCTGTATTTCATTCAAATTTCAATTCAAAGATATCTTTTAATTGGAAATGAGATACTTAATTCGATGCGAGAAACCGTTAGTGAATATGATTATTACTTTTGGAGTTATAAGGATGTTTCTTTTACGCAATTCAGTGCTACTTGAATAGTTTGGCGTTTCATACAATTTATCGAAATTGGTTCATCAGAAATTCATTAATAGAGCTTGGTTATGTGTTAAAAATACTTAAATATACGTTTATATTTTATTTTGGAATTGTAATGCATTTTATAAATTGTTTACATATGTTATGTTTTCATATATTATGCTATGCATATCCATGATGGGTAAGTATTACGGTGGCCCCCAACGACTAGTTTACATTTTGGGTAGTTACTTTGTAATGGTAACAGCATTATAATAAATACTGTCGTTTTTTAATTTTAATTTAATGATTACTATTATAAAAATTTTATTGATTCATCTGTGTTTGAATAAAACATTTATATTTGAAAAATCCCCCCCCCCCATCTAATTTTACAGTGTAACTTCAGTAGACTCCCTTAAATACTCAACTCTAAAATCCACATGTAATTTACAGATGTAAACAAGGAAACTTTCAGTTCAAATAAATGGACAAAATTTGACTTCTTTATTTATGTATCAATTTTTTATATATTTTAATGTGCAATTTTCGTTTATATTACTGAATTCATGCTTTTTCATGAAGAAAGAATAAATTTATTTCTGGAAAAATTCAGATATTGCTAATACTATTATTGGTAATTACAATCTTTTCCCCAAAAATATTTATTCATTAATCAAACTTTTTTTTATTATTAAATCTGGTCAAGCCTGAAATAAAACTTCCATTTTGATGCGAATTAGTTGTGCATCATTATGATGCAAGTTTAATTTAATGATTTAGGGAAAGTGCATCTCATCTTTAAAATGAATGTTTAACTGTACATTATTGATTATTTACTTGACCTTTGATTTTAATATTTTAATCATTTAAAGAAAAAAATGTTTTAGTTTATTATTTTACTTAATTATTTTAATATTTTACTAAATTGTAAGCATTCATTATAATCTCAAATGCATTAATTATTACATTGAAACTACTGTTTAAAAAATGTAAACCAAGCAATGACTAGAAATGTGCAAAATTCTAAAATCCGCACAACCTCTGGTCCCAAGTTAAGCGGTATGAGAGAATGTACTGTATTATACAATACATAGTTTATTATAAAGTATAACTGTTTAATCAATTCTCACGTTTTATCATCATATTTGCAAAAAATATTTCCAGTTGCTGTCATTAATTGCACAACAAAATGCATACTATTACACTTACAATCATGTATATAGAGCTTTAAACATGTTGAAAATGACAATAAATGTTAAAATATTTCTATAATATTTATTTACAGTGGACATTAAATAATGCACAGTGTTTTAAAAATAGTCATTGAAATTAAGTATTTTTTTAATCTGGATTATTTGTGACTATGTGCATCTGGATACTCAAATTCCATTGCCCCCCCCCCCCCCCCCAAAAAAAAAAAAAACTATTCCTTGTAAAATTTATCACTGTTTTTGATGATATAAAATTAAAAAAATATTTCTATTAATTTTCTTTACTACTTGTGATAATTTATTAATTGTTTAAATTGTTGCTATTTACTTCAAATGCAACCTTTATGCGGTTAGGAAAAATATCGCACACACCTTTAATTCAGCTAACATCAGACAAATGGTAATCGAATAATGTGGTAGCAATTTTATTTTATTTAATTCTTAGATATTAATTTTCATTATAAGTTTATTTTCTTGTTAATTTATTGTTTCATGAATCATCATAAAATTAAATGATTGATTTATGAGGATTTTTTGCAGATGAATAAAACCATATTAGTGTGAATATGTGTTTTAGGAACCATAAATATATAGTACTAGCAATCTTTGCCCACTATGCTGGATGGATTCTCTATAGCAATCTTGAATCAGCAGATGTATGTCTGTCATAAATTTGAAAAAATAAACTTAATATTTAATCAAACAACTGTAATTGTTGTCTTATTAATATAATTTTACATTATCATGTTCAAAATCAATGTTGACGACATAATAGACAAAATAGCTCTAAAATGATTGAAGTACCTATGTTTAACTATTTTTTTAGTAGGTGTAATATCTTGAATGTTTCGCTTCTACCTAAACTTGCTACTGAGAAATGGCGAAATATCAGAGAAACACTGAAGAATTATAGTTTTCAATAATGGTCAGAGAACTTTCCAGTGATATATCACATGAGGGATGAAGGCCAAAGTTAGAAACTGTTCCTCTCCCCAAAGCTCAAACTATCACGTCTGCTCGGTATAAAACATTCCCCTCTCTTTAAAATTTTCAAATGTTATAACTAATATTCATCAGAAGGCACCATTAAAAAATCTGATCTGTAATGATAAAACGATACAATTGCAATTTTTTTTTTTTCGAAAATTGTCCTTTGAGGAAGGGGGAGAATTAAGGTGATGGAAGAAAAGTTCATAATATGAAAGAGCGGACGGAGGACTTTCCGATTCTTTTCGTGTAATCCTGATTTTCTTTACATTTAATTAAGGTCACCTTCACAGATTCCATTGTAATATATTTAAATCCTCCAATGGTACAATACAGAGTGAAAGCGTTTTAATAGTTTTAGATGGTACAGTAAAAACGGAACATGTTTATGATGGAAATTTGTCTTTAACTTAAAAGTTCATAGTCTTGACAAAAGATGTAACTTTGAATTATTCCGTATAAGATTATACCATTCAGCACTTGTCTAAATTAGAATTTTTCATGGGTTCTTTGTGATTCCGATTTAGTAGTTTTGAGTCCTGTTGATTGCGCAATTCGGAAACACAGATATATGTTTGAGGTGAGGATGTCCAAGGCAACCACTTTGTTATATCACTAATTAAGTTATTTAATTGCAGCGTAAATTATATTGGATGACGCAGAATATTTAAGCAATAAAAATTAACATTAAAAAAATAAGAAATCTAGAGAATTTCTTATTAAAAACATTTAAATATTAAAATTGCATCACCAAAAAGTAATTCATTTTCAAGCTATACTTTGTAAAATGTATCATAGTTTCCTGAGATGTTTTAAAGATACAGAATTTTTCCCTTAAATTTACTTTATATTTTATTTATAATCAGTTATTTATTTTTAAAATGTTGCTGTATATTTTATTTACAATTTAGTCTTTATACTGTTAGGAAAGGCATCTGACACAAATTTGATTCCGCTAACTTGAGATAATTGCGACTCTACTGCGGTTTTGAATGCTATGGTGAGAATTTCATTACAAATTACTTTCTACATTGATTTTAAATTTTCATATTTAGTTTATTTATTTATTTTTTAATGAAATGTAAAAACTGATATTAATTTTATTTAGTTGCAGATGCATAAATCCATCAATCTAACACATGACATCATTCAAAATATCTTCAATGTGTAAAACAATTGCAGCAAAATATTTCTTATCAGAATTTTTTTTAAAAGCAGCTTCTAATTCACAGTCTGGAAAACCTCTTATTTGTGAGTTATGCAAGAATTTCTGCCAAAACAGTCTTTTTTGTGTGAGGTATGCAAAGAAGAATTCTCTCACAAGGGCCAATTAAGCAGCCATCTGTTAATCCATACTGGTGAGAAACCTTTTGAATGTGATTTATGCAACAAGAAATTCTCTCAAAAGGGAGATTTAAGCAGACATATGTCAGGTCATACTGGTGAGAAACCTTTTGAATGTGAGGTATGCAACAAGAAATTCTCTCAAAAGGTAGATTTAAGCAGGCATATGTTAACTCATACTGGTGAGAAACCTTTTGAGTGTGAGGTATGTAATAAGAAATTCTCTTAAAGGGGCCATTTAAGCAGCCACCTGTTAACTCATACTGGTGAGAAACCTTTTGAATGTGAGGTATGCAACAAGAAATTCTCTCGAAAAAGTTTTTTAAATACACATCTGCTAACTCATACTGGTGAGAAAGCATTCGAATGTGATTTATGCAACAAGAAATTCTCTCAAAAGGGCCATTTAAGCAGCCATTTGTTAATTCATACTGGGGAGAAACCATTTGTATGTGAGATATGCAACAAGAAATTCTCTCAAAAGAGCAGTTTAAACTACCATCTGTTAACTCATACTTGTGAGAAACCTTTTGAATGTGAAGTATGCAACAAGAAATTCTCTCGAAAGGGCATTTTAAGCAAACATCTGTTAACTCATACTGGTGAGAAACCGTTTTCGTGTGATATATGCAACAAGAAATTCTCTCTAAAGGGCAATTTAAGCAGCCATCTGTTAACTCATAGTGGTGTTAAACCTTTTGTGTGTGAGATATGCAGCAAGAAATTTTCTGAAAAGAGTAATTTAACCAGGCATATCTTAATTCACACTGTTTGAAAACCTTGTATGCGAGATATGAAACTATAAATTTTCAAGCATCTTCAATTCATATTGGTGAGAGACGTTTGTGTGTGTGTGATACGCAACTGAAAATTTTCTCAGAAGTGTGCTTTAAGCAAGCATCATTTAGTTTATATTGAAGAGAAACATTTTGTGTAAGAAATATGTGTTAAAAGATTTGTTTAAGGAAACATCTGTTAATGTCATACTAACGAGAAATATTTTATGAAAGACAAAGAAAAATAAATTCCAAAAAGCTATCTGTGATATATTTTGCACCTAAAATCTGTTTATTGCGGTTAACTAATCATAGCATATTCCAGAAGTAAAGAAATATTTCTTTCCATTTATTACAGTGCTCAAAAAAGGGAAGTGAACAAAAAAATTTCACTATTTAAACCATAAAATTAGGAGATCAGGAACTATACCATGAGCCATGGTAAACAAATTTTATTTTTATCATGCTTTATATTATCTAAAAATATTACATATCTCTGTGTTTTTACATTTATAATCCTGTAAAATTTTGTAATGATTTATAGTATTAAAATTAAAAAAAAAACTTTTGTTAAACCTGATTTCTCACAAAGTTCTTTAATGGTAAAATTGATTTTCTTATAAATATTTAAGTTAAATTAGTAGTTTTTTAAAAGGAATAGTCCCCTGACTTACCTATAACGTTGAAAAAAATGAATGTGTGATATGAAATATAACAACTTTCTGATGACATTTGAAATGTAAGTAAAGATTGGTAAAAGTGTTTTAAAATTTTCCTTTTCTCATCAGGATCATATTAAAAGAAAGTGTTATAATTTATTTGTCATGTGCTTACTCATAGCTTAAGTAATTTTTTCACTTCTTTAATTTCAAGATCACCTTTTCTGATTGTTTATTAATAAGGAAATAACAGGCTGGTGTGACTTTTAAATGCCAATAAATATTGGGGAAAAAAGAATGAAATATCTGCTTGCCTAAACCAATTCAATCTCTAACACTTTCCATCATACTTAAAAAATGTTCATGACTTCGGTATAGCTCATGCTCATCTGACTATGACTTAACTCTTTAGAATTACACAGATTACCAAGTAATTAATGTGCGATGCTGAGGTTTACTATGCCACATTTGTTATTGAAAAGGAATAATGTTACAGTCAATCAGGGTAACTTTGCTCCACCTTTACAAAGCTTTGATCCATTCTCCCATTGTGGCACCTTGACGAATTATTTCCAATGAGCTACAAACATCCACTAGAGCATCTGTCTCTATTTTGAGATCAAAACTTTGTCTTTAACTCAAGTGATGGAGCAGATTTTCATCTTTTTTTCTCTTGATCCTAAGTTATCGTGATTGACTGTAGCATTTGTTGTTTGTTCAGAAAGATGGTTAGGTGCTACTTGTTTAGCCCGTCGACCGAAAAACTATCGCCATACTATAAAATTACATGCCAATAATGGATGATTGTAAATGTCACATTCACTTGACATTAACTACGACACACGTGTCTATTGTGTCATCAAGTGATTTTTAAATAAATTTTTTATTTTCATTTTTGATTATGTTTTGCTAGATTATTTGTTCTTTCGTTATTTAACATAAAAATTACATCAATTTATTTAATTTGGCGTAATGGGTCGATAATCATAAAGTACCGATTCTCCAAATAATTTCATGCTATAATATCCCGTAAGGCATAGTGACGTCACTGCGATGTCATTGTGAAGTTGCACTGTAACTTTGTGACCATCGATTATCGATGTGACGTCGATATGAAGTCACAGTGACTCAAATGTGAAGTCATTATGGCCGTTTTAGAGCTCGCTTGTGACGTCACCTTGTGACCCCTTTGTGAATTCACGGTGTGACAAATTTGTGAAAAGTGTGTCATTTGTGACTACTTTGAGATCAAAATCGTGTCGAAACTGTGCCAAACGCGACGTTATGACAAAAGTATTTTTTAAAGTAAATAACATGTTTTGAAGAATTTTTGTAATTTTCTAAAGTTTTTTAAAAAAAGTCGCATCTGTCATAATGTGACGTCACTGAGTGGTGGCATTTAGGGTCACAGATGTAATGTGACCGCAGTGACTCACAGTATCGTCACTGTGACCATGCATGCTATGAGGGATGGTGTATGTGGAAAATCGTTTGTGATTTTACTTTACATTAAATGAAGAAATATTATTGAATGACACGAGTATGAAGTTCTGAGGTTTTCTGCAGAAGAGGGACTGCAAATTATTTATTATATGTTTACTTTTCGTATAGTGTTGATTGTAAGATTTCTTTTTTTTTCAAAATAAAAAAAAAATTAATTTTTAAGGGAAGCTTATAATTGAGATTTAGAAAAAGACACTTAAAATAGCTATTTTTATCTTTAATGTAAAAGAAAAGATGGCGAATAGAGAGATGAGGATCTTCTGCTTTTCACCCGATCCCTGTTTAAATAAAAAGAATATTGCCCAGTTAAACTAATGGCAATGAGCTCACACGCTATGCATACTAATTGTATATTACACACTTATAGTTTAAAGGGTTAATTCCGTTCGAAAAACAAATTACGGGGGGAATCAGCTACCTCGATTTCCCCGTTTTGTACTTAATCATTGAACCCCTTAAACTATTCAGGGATATGATTTATTATATAAAAAATCTGCATGAATAATATTAATCTCGGAGGTGCCTCGTCAGAATGATCCCATATCAAAATTTTAAGCAAAAACTGATAATTCTGCATTTAAAACTCATTTATATCAATTAAGGAGTACGAGCCCCCGTTCCCTTCTTTATACTTATCCAATGAATACCTAATACTAATCATTGAAATGCCTCATCAAAATGATCCTACAGCTAAATTTTAAACAAAAACTGATAATTCTGAGTGAAAAACTAAATATATAAATTAAGGTGAGGGGCATTAGCCCCCGTTCTCCCTGTTATACATATCAAATGAACTCCAAAAATTAATCAGGGAACCGTCTTATAAGAATATACATATATCCAAAATTTCAAGTTAATTGGTTATTTTTATCATGAGTTATCGCGTTACGCACATACAGAACGGACGAGCACATAAGCTACCAGGCTTTAATAGCCTGTGAGCTAAAAAAGAATCTTCTAAAATCTTCGCCTAAATACTTCATTTTTTAGCACACAGAATTTAAAAATCTTTTTTTTAATCCGTTAAAAAATATTTTAACAATAATAAATCTATCATCTAAATACTTCCGCTTTAAATTTTTTTCAACTTCTTTGTCCCGTCCAATAACAAACACACTTTGTGTAATCATTATAACACTTTATTCTTAAAATCACTTGGTTTCTGATTTATTTAAAAGAAATAAATATATGAAATAAATAAGCATACGTTTGTAACAGTGTATATGTATGTGTCCAACAATAGATAAATATCTTACTCAAAATTATCCCCTGCTGTCAAAATATCTGCTTGTCTGTTGTGTCCTCTTGCCTTTCCCTAATAACATGAAGATCTGTTTCTTCTACTAATAATTTTCATAAAATTAAAAAAATTATTTTTTTTTTGCTCTACTTGTGAATTTGTAGTAACGACATCTAATTGACAATCTACTTATTCTCTCCCCCAACTCGTCACAAAAGTCCTTTTTTTCTCTTCTCTCAGTAATCATGGTTTTGACATTTTTATTGTCTTTCTTTACATGCTTTATTTTTGACTATCTAGTTACAATAATAAAAGGATCACTCAAGTTACATATCCCATCCAAAAAAATTCTAATTCTCAAACATAGAAACTTTAAAAAAATTTTTAAAGATTTTTATACAATATTGCTATTTTGTACTAACAATAAATAAATGATGATGTAACGCTACTATTAAATTTTCATTTTTTCAATGCCAGAAAAATGGGTGAATTTTTAGACATGAGATAGTATAAGAGCCGACCACAAAAAAACCTAAGTCATCGTGCACAAGAAAAAATCTTTATTTCATGGAAGAGTAGCAATAGAGGAATCAAATGATCCGTGTCTGTCGGAAGCAAAGGGATGCACAAGCTAAAAATTGATACCACTAGTGGTTGACTCGTAAACTTAGCATTGTGTTTGCCGTACAATCAAAAGTATGAATACAAGGACAACTGGGTGCAGGAAAACATAATGCTAAGCCTAAGAATCAACCACTAGTGGTTTAAATTTTTGGCTTATGCACCCCTTCGCTTCCGGCAAACATGGATCATTAGATTCCTCTTTTACTACTCTTTCATAAAGTAAAAGCTTTTTTCTTGTGCTCGACAACATAATGTTTTGTGCAGTTGGCTATTGCACTTAGAGAGAGGGGTAAAAATATTTTAATCTTGTGCTATTTGGTTATTCTCATTCTTGATAACATATTTTGTATCGAGGATTCGGGACATTATTTTAAAATTTAAATATGCATGGTTATTATAAAAAAAGCATTATTCACTTTCAAAAACCGATTAATTCAAAAGTATTATGCTTACAAATATTATTGATATATGAAAATAATCACAAAATATCCAAGTTTGTACTGTAAACCAGGTGGCGTGGCAGTACTAATTCAAATCTGTTAACCAGGTAACATTACAGCATTAATTCAACATCAGTAACAAGTGCAGTTCTGTCTCTCTTGAAGTGGAGATTAAGCATGGAAAGAGTTTATGCATCTTAGGACATGCAAAATGTTCGTCTGTCATACCAGTGAAACGTCCACTTTTCGAGGCGGTGTCTATGACGTCTAGGCGGAACTTTCCAGACCCTCATTGGGTCGCAACCGGCGTGCAGGACACAATCTCGTAACCTCTGCGCAAGCAGGTGTGGGGTAGGGCGTGGTTTAAGTTTTTCCTCAGCTCTTCAGGTTCCGCTAGAGGCTCCTTCCTCGACCGGAATCTTTATCACGTAGCGGGCGCAACCTAAGGATTGTCCGTAAGTCGGTACACCGTGGAAGGGAAGGCTTCGACCCGAGTGGGGTGGCGTCTGTGCCGTCAAGGAGAGTCTTTCTTCAGCTCTCCGGACTCTACCAGAGGTTCCTGGTTTGAGATCTCGGAACGTAGAAAGTGCACACTGACGGGTACATCCGGGGGGGGCGAAGGCGCATACACACAGCTAGATGGAGCCACCAGAACAGGATTACTTCGTCTCACCTGGATTTAGCTAGAGGTCATCGGTTTCTCTCTAAAAATGTTTTTACTGTTATAGTAGTTGATCTTAGAGAGACTCGCAACTGCCCTTTCGGGATCCTCGGCAGTGGCTCGTGGGCTCTTTGTAGGCGTCCAATTTCTACAGGTAGTCGGGGAGAATCAAGAGAAAGCCTCTTTGAACCGGGTGGGATTCATGTCGCTTCGGCCGGACTCTTTTATGCAGGAGGTGCGTTTGGCAGTGTATGTCCGACTGCAGGCTGGCGATGGCGTCACATGGGGAAACCCATACCATATCGGCTCGCGCATACGGAGCTTCGTGGCGGGAGATAGTGGTACTACCAGGGCAACGTTTTTTCAGAAGACAGTACGAAAAAGAACTGTCCTGTATCAAGCTACAAACTGTGCGGATAGAATTCAACTATCGCCTGGACGTGTGTTATGTGCTAAGGGGCACACATAAAACATTCGTACAGTGAGCATAAAACTTGGATATTATGCAGCTATTGTCATATATCAATCATATAGCTATACATAAATTTTTTAAATAAATCAGGCAAGAAAGGAAAATTGAATGATTCTTTTATAGTAACCTGTACATGTGATTTCTGTATAAGATTCGCAAAAATTAAAAAAAATTTCAAAATTGTTGCTTTTTCCCACATATTCCTAGAAATCCTGTCCTCTCTGCTTGTTGAGAAAGGGTAAAGAAAAAATTTGAATCTGGATGAGGATCTGAGATAAGTCACCTTACTACATAATAAGAAATAGAGCGGAATTAAAAAAATAATAATAAAACTACAAATGTTAAACTAAGTTCTGTGCGGTAGGACAGAAGTGGAAGTGAAATTTTGGGAGAAAGGAGGGTATTTTTCATGCTGTTTATTCCTTTATTCTTAACAGAGAGAAGCAGCTTGTTTTAAAATAAAGTTTTAGAGATTTTAAATTTAGGATGTGTGTGTGTGAAGGGGGCTCATGCATTTTAATGTTAAAGAGATAATTTAAGTGGCCGACTGTTTATTTATTCTTACCGGAGAACAATAAACAAGACAGCATTCGTTTGTGTGTAGACTGAAATTAATTTGTCCGGTATACGGTCTGTTGTAATTTTTTTCTGGTTCGGGTCGCATTATGGTTCAATAAGCCTGAAATAATCCCCTTTAATTGGAAGATAAGTGATCATTTTCAAATTAGCCTAATTTAGTCTAGGCAGATTGAAACAAACCTAAAAATACCAGACTGATTGAAGAAACCCAGTCGTCAGTTCTGAATTCGCCTAGTGCTCTTTAGGCTCTTTTCAAAATGACGCGAAAATTTCAGGCTAATTGAAAAAAGGGAGATGATTCTTCAATTAGCCCATCTCTATTCAAACAGTTCAGGCTCTTTGCAATGAGTCTAATTTCTCAATTAGCATACAACATCTACATACATGTATATACTTAAAGTGCTATTACCCGTAAAAGTTGCAAGCGACAAAAATTGCCTGCGTTTCTTCGTTTTCTTAGCATTTCATTGGCTGTTCGAGAAGAGTCTTTATCATAATTTGGATTTCCAAGCATTTGATTGGCTTTTACTGGCGAGTCGCTTCGTTCCAGGTGTCAAAGACGCTCCGATACAAGAGAATCGCGCGCTAACCAAGCGACTCCTCTGGTCCCATAGGATAACATGGAGACGCCTGCGATTTGACGCCTGCAGCAGCGCACGTGTAATAGCACCTTTATGAGCCAAAATATTATGACCACTTACCTAATGTGCTCTGTCGAATTAAAATCCGCCCAGTTAGATGACCAGGATGTTAACTGGAATTCAGTATTCTCTTTCTGGAACCAATCCGAGTCCTGTGACGTGGAGCGTTGTCTTGCATGAAGACTCCATTTGCATTTTGGAAGACAGATAACACATAATGGTAATGTAAATGATCCGCAGTGATGTTAAGATAGTGCGTGGTCTGTTCCACAATAAACGCAGGTTCCCAGGGAGGCCTATGGGGACATCCCCCAAAGCTTAAGAGACCACATTACTAACTGAAAAAGAACCGGATGACAATGTTAAGTCTATGGAAACGTTCTTTTAACCCTTTGAGCTCTGGAGTGTAAATTTCTTCAAAATTCCAAATGTCACATTGGCATCAGTATTTTGCAAAGAAAAAAACCGGTTAACGATAAACACATAAAAATGCATTAAACTTTTTTCAAATAATTTTTTCGAATTTACTGGTGCCATTGTGACATTTCGGAATTAAAATTATATGATAGAAAATTGTACCACCAGAGCTCAAGAGGTTAAAGTATTTCACTTAAATTCTAATATTTTTAAAGGGAATTTTTTTTCCATAGATAGTTGAGCACGATCTACATCCTGGCTAGTTTTTACTTTTTCGATTTTGATTTCAGATTTAAAAAAAATTACTTTCGAAACCGGTTCTGAAATTGAAACTATCCTAATATAAAAAAAGATCTAAAACCAAAATGTAAAAAACTAGCCCAGTTGTCGATTTTTAAATATCCTATGCAAGAAAAAAAACCTGTAAAAAGAATAAAATTGCAGCGAAATATTTGAAAAGAACGCCCCCATAGACTTAACATTATCATCCGGGTCTTTGGCAGTCAGTAGTGTGGGCTCTCAATATCTAGAGAATTGGCCTGCGTATGATCTGCTGTAGAACGGGAATTAACAGTTCGCATAGAATTCGGCGTGCCTAAACCCCTGCTATCAATGTGTAGAAGGATAAGTCGTCTTTCATCGAACTGTCTCCCTATGTTCCAGTCACGATGTTCCTTTGGCTAGAATAGGAGTATTTGGCCGGTATTTGGTAGGAGTATTTGGTAGGAGTGGTCGATGATGCTTGGTCAACAAGGGGTGCATGAGTGGACGTTAGCACAATCGTTTCACATTCAACAGTGTCAGCTGAGTTGTATGCTCCGAAAGAATCCCCCTTGGTCCTGTATTGTCTTGGAATGTAAATTGAGCCTTTATATGACGCCGATTTTTCTTTACCAAAAGAGGGTGGTCTACGACATCCCTTTTATTTGATAACGCCTGGTTGTCCAACGCAATGGCTTCTACTGATGGTTTCGCCGTTATTCATTCATTTCGTACGAGTAATAACATTTTTATATCCTGAACAACCCATGAGACGTGCCATTTCGAAATTACACTTTCTGAATCGTTCGGCAACTAAAATCTGCCCTCTATCAAAGTAGTTTAGGTCAGCAGCTTTTACTCTGACGTAAGCTCAAAAATGATTCCTGAGACTTCCTAGCAGCATTTAAATATCAATCCCACCGGATTATTTGCCTTTTACATCATCTAGGCGAGTCGATTACAAAATGTGGGGTATGGTCATAATGTTTTGACGCTTGGGTGCATATTATGGAGCTTCCCCACTGGTTTGGCACAGCTGCATAATACTTTTTTAGAAATCGCTGTAAATTGCGTATCAGGGATTTGAAATAAATATAAATTAAACGTGTTTAGTTTTGTAATACAGTCATCATTAATAATTTTTTCATTTAAATTCTATTTTCAGCTAGATTTTATAATTCAATTTTTTCTCTAATTTTTTGGGAGGGTCATAAATAATGAATTTCTAACGCTCGTATTCACGAATAACTCAAATTGCGGGTCAAGTAACCACGGGGTAAGATTTTCGACCGAAAGTTGATCGCCGTTTACTTCGGATGAAAAGTTAGAATTCCTGGATCCCGGTTGAAAGAAGTGTGCCTTTTGGTTAAAAAAGTCACATGTCTTGTCATTGTTTACCGACATTGTTTGTATTTCTGAAAAAAGCTTCGGAAAAAAGGAAAACAAAACAATGTAATTTTATTTATTTATTTGTTCTTTCACAAAATGCATGACAAAATAAAAATTTGTAATCACTAAATATGGAAACCTAATTTAATTTATTAAAAGTTTTAATATTTTTCAAACAATTTATTCATTTTTTAATAAACGAGTTAGGTCATTCACATGAAACGCGTCAACTGCTAAATTTTAAAAGATTCTTTTTCAAAATGAATTTTCACGTAGGTGCTTAAAAATAGAACTTGATTTGGATTAAAACTAATGAAACTTGATTTGAATAAAAAATAAAATTTTATTTTAACAGTTATTTATTATATTGATTTCCATCATTAATAGCGCAAATTAATAATTAAGTAATTTCTGATAAGGAAAATTTTAAAATGAATTTACTTAGAATAGAATTTTTTTTTAAATGAATTGATTAATCATAGATTTCTAGACTAGATAGGTAAAGCAACAAAATGTACGACAAAATAAAAACTTGTAATCAGTAAATATGGAAACTTAATTTAATTTATTGAAAGTTTTAATATTTTTTAACCAATTTATTCATATTTTTAAATAAACGAGTTAGGTCAATGTTATGAAATACGTCAACTGCTAAATTTTAAAAGGTTCTTTTTCAAAATAATTTTTATATAGTTACTTAAAAATGGAATTTGATTTGGATCAAAGCTAATGAAACTTGATTTGAATAAAAGATAAAATTTTATTTTAACAGGTATTTTTTATGTCGATTGCTATTATTAATAGCACTAGTTAATAATTAAGTAATTTCTGATCAGGAAAATATTATGTTATATGGAATGTATTTACTTAGAAAAGAAAAAATATTTTATTATTTTTTTTTTAATGAATTGATTTATGATAGATTTCTAGACTACATAGGTAAAGCAATTATAGTAAGTAATGTAACAAAACAGATCGAATTATTGATAATTTCATACTATATTTTACGTTATGTTTTAAATAAAAAAGGCTGCTTTTTTGTGTATATATGAATTAGTGGAGAAGAATAAATTTTTATTTGCTCCACCCCACCCATTCATTTTGCGTGTGTGTGTTATTTGTTAATTAAGTAAATTAAAACTTTACTCCAGTTGTTGTGTAAAATATAGAAATAAAAGAAAATTTTAAAACACATGCTATCAAAAATATAAGAATCTATGTAAAAAATTAAATAAATATAATGCAATCTCATATATACAGGTTGATTAAAAAAACTTGACAAAATGATATGACAAATCAGGCATAAGACAAGGATAAAAAGTCACATAGAAAAATAGGGCCGCAAACCACTTATTGAGTCACAAATACAGGGTGTTTCATCCTAAATTAATTTGCTGTTGACAGTTATAAGTTTCAGAAAATTGAAGCATTTTATAATAAAACATTTAACAGATAACACTAAATAACACCAAACAAAAGTGGTAGACGTTTGCATTATGCGCGCCAGTAATATACACTTGACACCTCACATTTTGGACTGTGATAATCAGTTTTTACGATATCATCGATTGCTTGAGCAATATGTTTTTCCAGATCTTTTCGTAACGTTATCACATTTCACACAAAAAAGAGGCATATCGTTGCAGTTTCATTACAATGTTTTAATTTTCCTTGAAATTGTAACTTTCAAACCGGGAGTAGCTAGAATGAAACACCCTGTATTTGTGACGCAATAATTAGTTTGCATCCCTATGTGATGTTTTATCCTTGTTGTATGCTTGATTTGTCATATCATTTTATCAACGTTTTTTTAATCACCCTGTATATGTTATCTGTAATTTTTTGAATTGGTTTGGTTATATTTATGCATATATTCCATACATTATGTATTGAATTGTTTGCTTTTGTAAATACACATGATCTTGAAGAATTTATTTGCCTTAAAAAATAGTCATTACTACTGAAAGTGCCGATTAGGGTATTTTTGGTATGAGGTTATTTTTTAAAAATAAAGGTATTTTATTAATGTGTTTCAATATTTTAGTAATTTATTTTTATTTATGAAACAAAAATAAGTGATCCCTAAGAAAATCTCGCAATTTCAAGAGGTAATATCGAAAAGTGATTCACTTTTCTTTAAAACTGTGAGGCTCATGTTTTAAATAGCCAAAAAGGATTTATTATCATCATTATTAATTCTGTATAAAATATTATTACTAATGCAATAGTTTATATTACATGTAATTTTGAAATTAAAATGCAGTTGAAAAATAAATGTATTTAAAATAAGTATTTCAATTTTAACCAAAATTCGAAAACATAACATAGAAACTTATAAACAATAACAACAATCTATAGTGTGAATCAATGATAAATGTATTTAATATAATACAATTCATAATTTTAAAATGAACAAACCTCCTAAAAGGCTTCAATAAGCGAATAAGGTTCAAATGAATTATTTTAATTTTAATTTAAAATATCTAATTTATAGATCTGGTGTACATTTATCTAACTTTGCTCGTAAAAATATGTCTTTCACACAATAAACCAAAAATGTAATTTTTAAATGTTCTACAAGTACCGATCAAAAATCTACAGAGAATTTATGGATATTTGTGAATAATCTGTGTATTTCTTTACTTAAGCAAAATTGCAAATTGGACTGATGCCTCACAATTTAATTAAAACTTTTATAAGTGAGACATGTATTTCGGTACTATTAAAATACATTCGTGATTTTTTTAAATATCAAAACTTCAAAAACTAAATGACTTTAAACGCAACAATTGTTATTTTACTAGCAATTTATCGGCCGTTCAGTAATGTTGGTTATTTTTAAGGCAAATGATTTTTCGTGACCATGCGTATTTATGCAAACAAACAATTCAACGTGTAAGATATGGAATACATACACATAAAAATATAAGGAAATCAAATAAAAATATTGAAGGTAATACATATATATGAGATTACATATCTTTACAAAATTTTCTGCCTTATTTTTTTCTCTTTTAGCAAAATTTTTATATTTTCACATCCCCTTCATACAGTACGAGTACGCCGCCATTTTCAAAAGTTTGTCTCCTGCCCCCTCCCTCTCTGTCCCATCGCTTGTTTTTTTTTTAACTACGCATGCTCGGTTGAGAAATTCGGATTAGAATCTGGCGTAAACGAAAATTAGGTTACTCGGCCGGTGCTAGATTTGAAGCTAGAACCGGTTCAGGGAGGTTGATGAAGAATACCGATAGAGCTTTCGACCGGGGTGTCGCACGTAGTTCGGGGTCCAAGTCGTCCGTGAATACGAACGTTAGTTTAATTTACAATGACTTTAAAGTCTTGTAAATTTATTTCATAAATTATATTTCATTGACATATACCAAACATGGCATTTCTTCTCCAAAAGTTATAAGTAAATTCTAATGAATATACATAAAACAACTATGTTGAATAAATAACATTTTTTACTCCTAAAAATGAATTAAATAATTTTTTATTTACAAACTATTATCATGCATAATTGTAAAAAAAAGACAAAAATTCTGTAAGTCATTTATTTCTTATTCATTTTTTCCCTTTGCAAACAATTTCTATCTTAATCAGTAAATCTTTCAAGTATTTTTCTAATGCAGTTAGAGATAGCATGTATTCTTCAAACTTCAACTCTTTCCGAAAATGTACAATGTCTGAAAATTAGAATCTGATCAAGTAAGTACTCGCTATAACAATTAATAATTTGCTATAGTCTACTTAATTTATCTGTTAAATTTTACAAACTGTGTAATTATAAATGTGAAATTTGAATTTATTATCCAAAAGTTAAAGCTTTTTTAAATAATTATCTCTGAGGCAAATGTTATGCAACTCAGGAAAAGAAAAAAAAACGTAAGTTATAATTATTACTGCTTTTTTATTGCAGTCATCTCACACTTCTTTAAGTCTTCAGGAACGCACATAAAGATGATCACTTGCAAACTAAGAGTGAATCAGACTTGCCTTTTTAAATCCAATGAAATTATCAGTGTGAGTAGACATATTTTAAAAACTGTGCACAAAAGATTTTTTTCCTTTAATAAGATTTAAATTCAGTGTTTACACTTCATCATTATTTTAAACATTGCTAAAGTATTTTTATTTTCTAGTTCCGTAGTTTACACATTTTTTGTAAAGAATTATCCGAACACGGGTATACTCTGTACACTTTCTGGATATTTTAAAAAGAATTTAGCCTAATAAATACAAAAAGCAATACGTACATTTTAAAAATAATTATCAGTGAAACAAACTGTTTTGCAATTGAGAGAAAACAAAAGAATAATATGTTGTACCTGTTATTGTTTTTTTATTGCAATTTTATGACACATCTTTAAGCTTCAATAACACATATAAAAATTATCACTTGGAAACTAAGTGTGAATCAGACTTCTCTTTTTCAAATCGAAATCAATTGTCAGTGTGAGTAAATATATGTTTAAAAATTGTGCACAATTTTTTTCCCTTTAATAAGAGATTTATATCTAGTGTTTACACTTTATCACTATTTCCAACATTGCTAGAGCATTTCCAATTTCTGTTGCCATAGTTGATACATTTTCTGTAAAAACATTATCTGAACGAACGTGATTTTTTTAAATATTTTTAAAGATTATTCATGCACTAAACAGCATGTCCAATCACTGTTGTCCATTACATGTCTACTCACATCAACGTTATTTTTTCAAAAGATGCACACTAAAATTTAAGTTATTCTACACTATTCATGTTTTATAATGAATTTAACATAATTATTTCTCTATTTTCAACGCCACTATTTGATCAAATTTTCACTAAATCGCATTCACGTTGAACTAAAATGTCACAAAAACCTAAACATTACATCAGTGTTACACATAACTTGACATGAAAATATCTTTCATTAGAAAATATATTACTTATAAAATATAATAGACTTTAAAAGAGTTTTCTTTTTACAAAATGAGGTCAAGAAGAAACTCTGCACCGGCCTTTCATTCTGAAGTTTTATTTCAGGTATAGTCAGATTTTATAACCAAAAATGTTTGATTAATGCATACATACATTTAGTAAAAAAAAATAGTGATTACAAATAATATCAGCAATATCTTCAATTTTTTCAGAAAAAAATGATTTTTCCTTCATGAATAAGCATGATGTCAACAATATCAAGGAAAATTTCAGATTAAAATAGATCTAGAATTGATGTAAAAATAAAAAAGTCAAATTTTGTTTCAACATCTGAACAGAAAGTTTCATTGTTTATATTTGTAAATTATGTGTGGATTTTAGAGAGTTGCAGCTTTAACACTTTATCTACCGCATTATGAATTCATGAAAATTTTACATTCTAAAGCACCTTACGCAAATTTTTTAAATTAAATTAAAAGATTTACATAATCATTTAATGAATATTTGAAGGATTCAGAAATATTATTTAAATTTAAATTTACAGGGATTTCGTGGAATATTTCAACAGTCTATTTCAATATTCATGATTGAAGTGGGCCTATTAATCACAAATTTAAAGATTCCGCGAAAAAATTATGCAACGTACCATAATCAATATTTCATAAAATCTGGCATTGAATTTTATGATACGGGTCACAAAGGAAAACAAAGAAAAAAACCATCTACTGTTACATATACATTTAATTTTACCTAAGAAAAAATCGCAATGTGCAATTTAATAACAATCAAACATTAATTTGAAAGGAAACGGAAACGATTAAAAATATTCTACCCTCTGAACGACTTGTAAATAGGCAAAATTGTAATGTTGTTTTCTCTTTTTTTGTTTTAAATGTTCAGAAAATATGATATTTTCAACATTATATAAAAAACTTAATTACAAATATGAATGCAATCCTTGAAAGTATTAATTAACAATTCTAAAATATATTGAAAATTCATTAAGTCTAGAGAATTATATTACCTTAAATATTGCTTGTATTGCAGAGAAACCTGGAGTTTAGCGAACGGAATATTGCGTTACAAACACTTAGAGGGCTAAACGAGGAGCTTTTTGTTCAACGTAACCTTAGTGGGGATATGTATAGTACTGCAAATTATATAAGTACATGACCGTATTTTCATCTAGCTGCGAATATTAGTTAACAATTGTTCTTCAACTCTAACAATTGTTCTTCACAGCGTCACAGTTAATATTTGTCGTAATCAGAGGTGCAGACTACTTTTGCTATGAATTGCGTTGAACTAAAGAATCCCTACTTGTAAATAAGACACCGTAGAAGAAATAAAATAACAACCCCCCCCCCCATCAAAAATTGTTTCGAAATTCTCTTTTACAGCTACCTGCTAGGATTTCGTTGTTCACTCGTCATTCAGAGAAACGGATCTGTGCGTGAGCCATACACTTCTCATATAACTGGACTCAGACATAACAAACCTTTCTTGAAGCATTGACCCCTTCCCCACCATCACGTGAAGGTCCACAGAATGTGCACCAAACCGGTTTCTCCCTCCGATCCCACAAGCCACCAAAACCTATTTCATCTGTGTTACGCTTCTTTTGTTAAAAAAAATTAAAGCAGGAAATTGCCAAGAAGGGATCGCCGCCAAAAAAAGGACACCATTTTGGCGATGACATCTCGAACTTATTCAAATGGATTCAAGAATCTGTGAGGAGAACAAAGGGATCCGTTATCTACTCAATTACTCATCTAAGGCACGAGCAGACCTGAAGCGTTTGCTTTCATATCTACTAACTACGCTTGCGCGAATCGCTCGCGTGGGCTTTTCGTTTTTAACTGCGGAACGAAGAGCAACACAGTACCAAGCTCGCGTGGGCTTTTCGTTTTTAACTGCGGAACGAAGAGCAACACAGTACCAAGTGAGCTACGATCAACGCTACCCTTTCGTTATAAAGCATTCAAGTTGTGTCAAAATATTAGACCCCTCCCCCTGGTTTCTCAAGAAATACGAAACATTGCATAAAGTCCATTGAATCTGAGACTAAGGGGTCTCTATCCTACAACATATATTAAAAACGGTACTACTTGATTATCCCGTCGACCAGAAAACGATCGCTAAACTATAAGGTTAAATGCCAGTAATGGATGGCCGTGAATGTCATGACCGATGTTAATAAATATACGTACTTAAAAAGTCATTAAGTAATTTTTATCTCGAATTTTTTTTGTATTTTTGTTAAAATTCGATTTATTATTTGTTTTTTCTTTATTTAACATAAAAAGTATGTCAATATGATTAATTGTTTGGCGATTTGTATAAATTGGCTAAATGGGTCGGCGGGATAACTAAGTAGTACCTAAAAAACTTCAAAATCTGTGGTTACGAAAGTTGGCCCTCTCCTTTTAAGCTATGAATGGTACTTGACATGTAATTAATTTTCAGTGTTTTAGTAAGAAAAATGGAATAAAAATGTTTTTAGTAATTCTCTATTCTAAAAAAAATAACTAACACTGTCACCGCTTCTGGCAATGAATTTTTAGTGACCAAGGGTCTTTCTTTGTTACTATTAAGAAAAATACTGCATACAAAAATATGAAAATGAATAGAATTATAAAGAAATATTTGATAAACACGCTAAAGCAGACAACTTATAAATCGACGAGCTATTTTAAGAGATACTAAATGTTAAATAATGCAATGGAGATTATAATAAATGCTTACAATATGGTAAAATATTAAAATAATTAAAGTACTAAGCTAAGATAAAAAAATTTAAATATATATATTGTTAATATTAAAAGCAAAGTTCAAGTACATAATAAATAATAAATAGTTATGCATTTATTATAAAGATGAGATGCATTTTTCTTAATTTATTCAATGAGAATTCCCTCATAAAGTTGCTCTATTTATTCACATAAAAATCATAAATTAAGGAAGTTTTATTTCAGGTTTAGCCAAACTTTGTCACGTGAACAGTTTACACTTTTCTACTGTCACGTAACAGTTTATGTACTTCAACTTCAACTTAGTACTTGTCTCGAGTGTTCTTATAAATTTAATGGTTTAGTTATGGTCAACTTGTTATATGGTCTCTCTTATTATTTTTAACATCTTAATCGCATAAAATTCACATAACTAATTATTCACATGAAAATCATAAAACAAGGAAGTTTTATTTCAGGTTTAACCATATTTAATAACCAAAAATGTTTGATGAATGCATACATACATTAGCAAAAAGATTGTGATGACCAATAATATCAGAAATAAATTTATTCTTCCTTCATGAACAAGCATGATGTCAATATCAATATTAATGAAAGTTACAGAATAAAATATATGTAGTATTTATATAAAAATAAAAAAGTCAAATTTTGTCCCAGCATCTGAACTGAAAAATTCATTGTTTACATTTTTAAATTATGCGTGGATTTTAGAGAGTTGGAGATTTAACCCTTTATTAACCGCGTTATGGATTCTTAAAAATTTTACATTCAAAAGCATTTTACGCAAATTGTTTAAACAAAATTAAAATATTTACATAATCATTTAACAAATATTTGAAGGATTTTAGAAGGATTTAGTAGGATTAATTAAATTTAAATTTACAGGGATTTTGTGCAATTTTATATCCCCACTCATATCTTTTATTTTTAATTACTTTCTAAGTATTTTATAGAATTATAAAATGTACAAATATAATATTCTTTCAATATAAATACAGAAATATTTCGGCAATGAAAAATCCCTATCTCCCTCCCTCAGCGCTAAGAAAGGTGAAAAAATGCAAAGGAAAAAAAAAAAAAAAAAAAAAACATCGTTTAAAAAATATTTTTCTTTTCTGTAACGAATAATGCTTTTGGAAAAAGATAATGTAATGTATCTGTAACTCATTCTAAACAGTATTAACACTAACTGGCGTATTAAAAGAATTTTATAAGTTAATTTAATGGTACTTATAAGAACGTTGGTAGATAAATGGTTAAGGGAGTCTGCCGTATTTATTGCCATTTAAAAATCCCACCAGATTGCTATTCCTTTATGAAATAACAATCAGAATAGGCGATTAAGGAACTGAAAAAAATTACTTAAGTTGCCAGTAATGACATAACAATTAAATTAGGATAATTTTTTATTATAATACTGATGAGAAAAGCAAAATTTTAAAACACATTTACTAACATTTATTTATATTTCAAATGTCATCAGACAGTTATTATTTCTTAAATTATCAACTTATGTATGAAACACGCTTAAGCACACATTTTTTTTCACTATTATTGCTAAGTCAAGGGGTTATTCCTTTTACAAAACTACTGTTTAACAAAGGTTTTTTTTAACTTAAATACTATCAACCATTATAAAATCTTAAAAACTTATAAGAGTAAAAAAAACAGACATGTGTAATATTTTTCAGATAATATAAAGCATGTTAAAGATAAAATTGTGTTTGCCATGGCTCATGGTGTAGTTCCTGATGTGCTGATTTATTGATTTAATAGGCAAGTTTTTGTGGTCACTGTTCTATTTGGGTATTCAAATAAATGAAAAGAATTATTTATTTATTTCTGGAGTATGCTACGATTAGTTATCGGCAATTAACAAATTTTAGGACCGAAGTGTAACACTTAGACAGCTTTTTTTGGAGTTTATTTTTGTTTATCGCACACAATTTTATCTCCAGTATGAATTACAGATGCTTCGTTAAACAAATCCTTTGGAAGAACATCTTGACACTTCTCTCTCACACAAAAGATTTCTCTTCAGTATGAATTAAAAGATGGTTGCTTAAAGCATACTTCCGAGTAAATTTCTTGTTGCATGTAACACACTCAAAAGGTTTCTCACCAGTATGAGTTAGCATATGACTGCTTAAACTACTCTTTACAGAAAATTTCTTGTTACATACCTCACATATAAAAGGTTTCTCACCTGTATGAATTAACAGATGCTTCTTTAAATCTCCTTTTCGAGAAGATTTCTTATTGCAGATATCACACACAAACGGTTTTTCATCACTATGAGTTAACAGATGGTTGCTTAAAATTCCCTTTCGAGAGAATTTCTTGTAACATACCTCACATTCATAGGGTTTCTCACCAGTATGAGTTAACAGATGCTTCCTTAAATCATTCTTTCGAGAGAATTTCTTGTTGCATATATCACACACACACAGTTTTTCATCACTATGAGTTAAGAGATGGCTGCTTAAATTTCCCTTTCGAGAGAATTTCTTGCAGCATACCTCACATTCAAAAGGTTTCTCACCAGTATGATCTAAGAAATGTGTGACTAAAACACTTTTTTTAGAAAACTTTTTGCTGCATACCTCACATTCAAACTGTTTCTCACCAGTATGAATTAATAGATGGCTGTTTAAATTGCCCTTTTGAGAGAATTTCTTGTTGCATATATCACACACAAAAGGTTTCTCACCAGTATGAGTTAACAGATGCTTGCTTAAATGGCTCTTTGGAAAGAATTCTTTGTTGCATACCTCACACAGAAAAGACTGTTTTGGCAGAAATTTTTGCATAGCTCACAAATAAAGGATTTTCCTGGCTATGAGTTAGTAGCTGCTTTTTTCAAAAAGCTCCGATATAAAAAAAATTGCTGCATTTGTTTCACACATAGAAGATATTTTGTTTGATGTGATGTGTTAGATTAATGGTTCAATATATCTGCAATAAAATAAAATTAATTAATATCAGCTTTTACGTTTCATAAAACACAAACAAAATACATAAACTGTTCACGAAAATTTAAAAACAATATATTAAATAAATTTTAATAAAATTTCTACCATAGTATGTAAAACTACAATATATCCCCAATTATATGAAGTTAACGGAACACAAGGTGTGTCATATGCATTTCCTAACAGTATAAAGATTAAGTTGTAAATAAAATGAATTGCAACATTTTAAAAATAAAAAACTTATTATAAGTAAAGTACAAAGTACACTTAAAGAAAAAATTCTATCTAAAGATCTCCTATCTCTAGTTCTATCTAAATTCCTAAAGAACGAAGATACCTTTTACATAGAGAGAAAATAAATTGTTTTTGTGGCTATGGAATTTTAATATGTAAATGTGTTTAGTAAGAAATTCTCCGGATTTCAGAATTTTTTTTGGTGTAAATGTTAATGTTTATTGCTAAAACATTCTGCATCATCCATATAACGTAAGTGGCACAAAAATCAGGATTATTTGCTTATTGTTTAATGGCAACATCCAAATGAAACATGTCTCATGGGTTACTATGAAAAGTCCTTTGATAAGATTTATGCAGTGGTAAATTGGATTTATTTTTGCTTTGTTATCTTGATACAATCATGAAGCTTCAAAATATCTTTATTTTTTCTGGTTTTTTTGCTTAAAAAATAAATAAAAGTCATGAATTTTAAACTTTTCAATTTCAAATTAAAGTTATGTATTATGAATGAAATGAGTAAAAGGATTACATCATTATTTTTTAAATAATTAATGAAATACTGAAAAATGCCACGGGTACAATATTTGGGGATTTGAGCCGGGCTTGCATAAAAATACTGAGTTCTTGATTTATCAGCACAGATGTCATATATGGATCACATTGGCGCGTTATTTTTCTGCAACCAATTTGGCGAAAACTTCGTTTTCAAACACCAGTTACATACATATTTTTAACTAATTTCTATTATTTTAAAAAGGAAATAATAAATAATAGTTAATAAATATAGAATAAAATAATTTATATCATTTTAAAAAAAGAAAAAAAAGTAAACAAACAATTTATTGATAAATTATTGACAACAGCGGGTATTGTCAACAGCGAGACACATAAAATTACCGTTTTGTTGCAATCGCGCCAATGTGGTGCATGTATGACATCTGTGTCCATTTCTCTAGCAGAAACTTCTAATTTGCAAAAAAATGAGCAATTAAAATAAACTATGAATAGAAGTAACATGATTTAATGGTTAGTGTACATTCAAGGGAGACCAAACTGGTCGCCAAAGACAGCTAGTTTAATATAATTTACAATGTAATTAAATAATGCAACCAGTGGCATCGACAAGCATATGCCGTGGACTCATCCTGCTAAACGAATATCGGGGTTTCTGAATCATGCATTCAACAACACTCAAAACTACTAAGACGGAATCACAAAGAACCCATGGAAGATTCCATTTTAGACAGCTGTTGAATGGTATAATCTTAAACGGCATAATTCAAAGTTACATCTTTTGCCAAGGCGAAAAACTTTTCTGCTTTCGGCAAATTTTCAACATAAACATGTTTGTTTTGGGTTTTTTGTTCCTCTGAAACTATTACAATGTGTTTTCTCTGTAGTGCTTTTGTGAAGAATATAAATAAAATTTCTATATTCTGGCATATTTGATACAAATGAATGCATTTTGTGAAAAGAAACTAATAAATGGAATCATTATGGATCAATACAGTTCAATACATCAATACACATTTTAATTTTTCCCATAAAATGACATTTTGTGCGACCTGGACAGAATTTAAAAATCAAAGTTATGAATTTCTACACTCTGGTATTTTTTATATTAATAAATACTTTTTGTGATAATAAACTAATAAATGGAATTATTAGGGATGAATATATTTCAACACATCAATGCTATCATGCATTTTTACACATCAATACAATCATACGTTTTATAACACTAGTTTACAGTACATCTGTTGCTGAAAAAATTTTAGCTGTTGCTGACTACATATGATATTCTCTTTCCAAAAATATAATTAGAATATTTTAATCAGCTCTAGTTTCTGTGGTTCAGCTATGTAGGTATTAAACAGAAAAAAGCATGTATTTGCTAAGAAAAACTTTACTAAAAGAAATAATTAATCATTGAGTTCTAAAAAACTTCGTTTTAAAGCTCTTTTCCGATGTGTAGACTTTGAAAAATGACTTATCAGAGACCAACAATAGTCAGACATGATATTCGTATCCCAGGAACCCTGATAGCATTCTTCCATGACGCCTAAGTCCTGATTCATACGCTCTTCCTGCTCTTCGTTCATATCTTCTAAATTTTCCGGAAACCTGTCTAGGTGACTATGGAGGAAGTGGAGTTTTATGCTCGTATTGCAACCCATATTTTTTAATTGTAGCAGAAGGTCTTCTACAAGTTCAATAGTATCTTAGATCGTATCTGATCTTATTTTAGTACCTGAAGAAAGCAATTTTTTTTCTTTTAGTCTTGATGCTGACAATTCTGAAGCTTGTTTAGAAAGATTTAAATATCTTACAAGATCATCTAACTCATTTTGGGAAAAGCATTTTGGCTCATTTCACATAACTTCAAAATCAGCATCATTTTGTGATGAGTTTGGTCCTTCAATATTTTGTTCTAATGATTCAGGTATATTTTTAGGCTCTGACGAGTAAGGTGAACGCTGCACCGGACGTTGAACACAACTAGTACTTGGGTAGTGCCATTTAGCTCGATTTTTAGTGTTTAAACCGTTTACGTTCACGCTACAAAAATAACAGTCTTCGAGATGATTTCGTGGTTCTCGCCAAATTATCGGTGTTTCAAATATGAAGGCACTTCTTTTACCACTTTTCCATAATCTTAAATATGAAGGCACTTCTACACACACGATTTACAAACACAATTAAGAGCCCAAAACTTCTCATTTTTATCCAAGAATATCCCAAAATACTCAAAATAGGTATTTTTCACCAACTATGATATAGCTTTTCTATAATTGTTAACACATATTCTCCGCATATATAGCAAAAATGATTTCGATTGTTTAAACAACATCTCCTTGAGCTACTCATGTCGCTAAAACGTGATAAACGAATCTTAACACAGTAAAATACGCCTGTTATCGATTAATATATATGCTTAAATGATAAAAATCAAACACAAAGTAACTCGAGCTGCTAAAAAAATCTTCCGGTTTAATTTTACAAAAACAAGTCGTAAGTGAACATTATGAACCGCAGAATTCGCGGCAACCGACAAAAAGTTTAATTTTGTAAACTAGACACACTTTAAGACGGTGAAATACTTGTTGAATAATAATTTATCTCTTTTGGATAGTTAGTGTTAATGTTATTAACGTAAAAGTAATTTTTCCTAAAAATTGAAAAAAAAATTCACACTCTAAAGGGTCACAAGTCATAATTGTGGTCATTTCAGATGACTGAGACATTTTTCTGCTGGAGGGATTTTTGCAACTCTGAAAAGGGCGCTTTGAAATTCCGGAGAGAGATAGCACTTCTAGGCGATTAATAAGCATAAAATAACAAATGTTCGGGGGAGACATTTTGATGCTTTGTGTAGGTTACCCCCTAAATTTGACTCTGTAGTGTAATCAGTGTAAAACCCGTTTTTTGATGTGTTTTTTTTATTATTATTTTAAATTTGTAGAACATATTTTTCCACAGATCTATAACTGCGTTAAATGTTTCATACAATGGGGAAAAACAAAATTACAATAATAGATGTGTACATAAAAATCTGTCCTTCAAAATCTATTAATTTATTTTTAAATTACTCCAGTTGTAAAATTAAAGGGCGAAAATTGCCATTATTATGTAAAATCCCAGGTAAACATCAAAACCTTCCAATATCCCTCAGTTCTTTCCCTAAATATCAACGACACTCGAAGTAAAAGAATTCAATCGAGGAAGATGCATCGATCTCCAGAAAATTTCTTGAGATTTATCGTGAGATTTCTCTACATCGAACTGCCAACCTTGACAAAGAATATTTATGATTTAAAGAAATATATACATCAAAGTTTTCTGTTGCAAGAAATTCTGCTCTTTTGAACTGGTCACAACAAACTTTTAAGCACCAGTTACTTATTTCTATACGAAAACTGTTTTAGAGCCGAAATGACATCATCAGCATGTTTTAAATCAGAATATAAGTCATATTTCAGATTTCTTAAGATTTTTTTAAATTTGAGTATAAAAGCTCACAAATAAACAGGTCAAGGATATAGTCACTTTTATTAATTCCTGGTAGCCCATTATGTTATAATATTACAGTAGACCCCCTCAAATCCGCACAGCTTGGGACCAAAGTTTTTGTGAATTTTAGAATTTTGCTGGTTTCTGGTCATTGTTTTGTTTACATTTTTTAAACAGTCATTTGAATTTAATTAATGATGCAATCAAAACTGTAATGAAAGCTTACACTAGTATAATAAAATATGAAAATAAGTAATAAATTAAAATAATAAAAATTTAGATAATATTTATTATGATTAATATATTAAAAAGCGAAGGTCAAATTATTATATGAAGGTCAAATTATATATGATGAATTAGTCATTATAAAGATGAAATGTATTTTTCCTGAATTAATCATTGCAATTTGCCTCATAAAAAAGTACATTACTAATCCATATCAAAATCATAAGATAAAGCAGATACCTTGATTAATACATAAATATATTTGGCAAGAAGATTGTGAATATCTTGAATTTTTTCAGAAATAAATTTATTCTTCCTTCATGAAAAACATGAATTCAGTAAAATTTAAAAAAATTACAAATTAAAACATATATGGAATTGACATAAAGCGAAAAAAGTCAAATTTTGCCCCTATATCTGAACTGAAATCTTCATTGTTTACATCTGTAAATTATGTACGAATTTTAGGATTGCACATATGAAGGAGTCCATTTTATTTGATATAGAATTATAAAATAATCAAAAATAATGGTCTCGAAAATCGATCAGTGTGACGTTATTGCCTTTGTATAAACTAGGTCTTTTTTTTAACTGCCAGCGCGAGTAGATCTCAACAAAAACCCATTTCCATGTTAGTAGGTGTACCGTAATTTCCTGCGTATAATCCGCGTATCAAACAATTCTTTTTCGACGCAGAAATTTTATTTTGTAGTTGAAGACAAAAATCTATGGTGATCTGAAAAGTTAAATTTTATTTGATAAAAATTCTGGTCGAAAAATGATTGTTTGATCCGCGGATTGTACGCAGGAAATTATGGTACTTGTACATTTATTCTTGGGGACCGTCAAATGTTTCCATTTATGGGATGGTTCCATATTCCCCGATAACCTGAAGGATACAAGAAGGATATACGATGGCAAAATGTTCCATTTTAGATAGGTTTCAAGTTTTAGGAAATATAATTAAATAGTGTTGTTTTCGTGTAATTCTTATTTCCTTTACCTTTTTAGATAGATCACCTTCACTGAATTCATTGCAATATATTTATATTCTTCACAAGAGCACTACAGAGTGAATGCATTGTAAAAGTTTCAGAGGATACAGTCAAAACGGAACATGTTTGTGTTGAAAATTTGCCTAAAACAGAAAGTTCATAGCCCTGGCAAAAGTCACGACTTTGAACTATACTCAATTAAGACAGACACCTGTCTAAAATGGTATTTTTCATGTGTTCTTTGTGATTCCGTTTTAGTAGTTTTGAGTTTTGTTGAATGCATGATTCAAAAACCCATGTATTCATTAAAAGTGAGCGTGTCCACGACGTCCACTTAGCTATGCCACTGATTACATTATTTAATTATAGTGTGAATTAAATTATGTGATACGGAGTTTTTCAACATTAAGTATTAATATTACATTTTAAAAAAATCTGAAATCCGAAAAATTCGGCACTAAACACATTTGCATATTAAAATTTCAAACCATATTAAAATATTATTTTCTCTCTATTCTTTGCCAAATAAATTATCTTTTCTTTAGATGATATTAAATTATAAAATTTTTATAGTTAAATTTATTTTATATTTTATTTATAATAAGTTATTTATTTTTAAAGTGTTGCTATTTATTTTATTTACAAATTAATCTTCATACTGTTAAGAAAGGCATCTAACACATCTGTGATTCCGCAAACTTCAGATAATTGGGATTCTACTGAAGTTTTTAATATTATGGTAGAAATTTTTTTACAAATTATTTTCTATATTAATTTTAAATTTTCGTGATAAGTTCATTTATTTATTTTTTTAATGAAATGTAAAAACTGATATTAATTAATTTTATTTTATTACAGTTGCATAAAACCATTAATCTAACACATCACATCACTCAAAATATTTTCAATGTATAAAATAAATGTAGCAAAATATTTCTTATTAGAACTTTTTGAAAGAAGCAGACTCATAGTCAGGCAAAACTTTTATTTGTGAGTTATGGAAGAATTTCTGCCAAAACAGTCTTTTTTGTGTGAGGTATGCAACAAAGAATTCTCACGCAAGAGCCATTTAATCACAGATCTGTTGACTGATACTAGTGAGAAAACGTTTGTTTGTGATATATGCCACAAGAAATTCTCTCAAAAGGCAGATTTAAGGAGGCATCTGTTAACTCATACGTGTGAGAAACCCTTCGTATGTGAGGTATGCAACAAGAAATTTTCTGGAAAGAGTGAATTAAAGAGGCATCTATTAAAACATAGTGGTGAGAAACCGTTTGTATGTGATATCTGCAACAAGAAATTCTCCCAAAAGAGCCATTTAAACAGCCATCTGTTAACTCATAGTGATGAGAAACCGTTTGTGTGTCATATATGCAACAAAAAATTCTCTTTAAAAAGCTCTTTAAGCAGACATTTGTTAACTCATACTGGTGACAAACCTTTTGAATGTGAGGTATGTAACAAGAAATTCTTTCAAAAAGGAGATTTAAGCAGGCATCTGTTAACTCATAGTGATGAGAAACCGTTTGTGTGTGATATATGCAACAAGAAATTCTCTCTAAAGGGCCCTTTATGTAGACATATGTTAACTCATACTGGTGATAAACCATTTGAATGTGATATATGCAACAAGAAATATTCTCGAAAGGAAGATTTAACCAGGCACACTGGTGAAAAACATTGTATGCGAGATATGAAACTATAAATTCTCTCAAATGTGCGATTCAAGCAAGCATCTGTCATTTCATAATGGGGAAAAACCTTTTGTGTGTGTTGATATGCAACTAGAATTTTTCTCAGAAGTATGGTTCATTTTGAAGAGAAACATTTTGTGTGAGAGATATGTGTTAAAAGATTTGTTGATCTGTTCATCTATTAATGTCATAATAAAGAGAAATATGTTATGAAAAAAAACCAAGAAAGCAACCTGTGCTATATTTTGATATTTTGCTCCTAAAATTTATTGATTGCAGTTAACTAATCGTAACGTATTCCAGAAGTAACAAAATATTTCCGTTTATTACAGTGCGCAAAAAAAAAACCACTGAACAACAAAAATTTTACTATTTAAACATCTAAATTAGCAGATTAGGAGCTATAACCAGGAGCCTTTGCAACACTCCATTTTGTTTTTAGGATGCTATGATTATGACATATTATCTGAAAATATTACAAAATCTTTTCAGATTTTTGCATTTTTAAGCCTATAAAATATCATAGTGATTGATAGTACAGTAAAGCATCATTTATACGACGATCACTTATACGACGTTTACATTTATACGACGTTTTAATGCGGTCCCGATTCATTCCTATTCATTTTAATGTAAAAATATATCTTTTATACGACGCCCAAAATCGTTTATATGTTGATTTTTCGTTTTTTTTCTTTTGTATTTTACGAACGAGCGGAAGTTGACAGCTATGAATAACACCAAAGAGAGTGTTTAAATGCACTCCACATTATAAAAATGTGGGCTAGTGTTCGATTAGTCTGAAAAATCAGCTTGCGTGTAACAGATTACACTGGGAGGGGTCATTCTTTTTTCGGGGATGGTCAGCTTTCCCGACTTGTTTTAAGTTGCAAATAGACTATCCTTTTAACTGTTATCAGTATTGGCGACTTTTAGTTGGCCACACAGGGTTTTTGATCTTTGACTTCAAATGGAAAGCAAATGAGGAACCTTTTGGTGAAACAAAAATAAAGGTACGCATATTTAAATAGCTTACTAATTCCCCCCTCCCCCCAGTTTTTGTGGTTATTTCTTTATTCTGGTTTGTTCAATTTACAAATTCAGGCAAATCATCATGTTAAACATTAAAATTAAGTCAAAACAAAATTAAGTCTAGATTTGGAAATGATAATCGATTATACGTCGTTATCGTTTATACGACGATTTTCGGTAGTCCCTTCGGCGTCGTATAAACGATGCTCCACTGTATTTAAATTTAAAAGAAACGCTTGTTACACCTGATTTCTCACAAAAAAGTTCTTTGTCGGTAAAATTGATTTTCTTATCAATATGTAAGCTGAAAATAGTAGTTTTGAAAAGAGAATGATCCCCTGACTTACCCATAATATTGAAAAAAACTGTGTGTGTAAGTTTGTTATACATATTTATTGTTAATTTTGAAAATATTAACTTTTGAAATGCAAGTAAAGTTTGGTAAATGTGTTTTAAAATATTGCTTTTCTCATCAGGATTTTATTAAGAGAAAGCATCCTAATTTTATTGTCACGTAATTACAGATACCTGTTGTAATCGTTTAAGTTCCTTCATTTCAAATTCGCCTGCTCTGATTGTTTATTCGTAAGAGAATAACAGGCTGGTTTGAGTTTTAAATGTCAATAAATTTCGGAAAAAAGGAAAGAAATAGTTGCTTACCACGTCCAATTCAATCTCTAAAATTTTCCATCGTATTGAAAAAAAAAATCACGACTTTGATGTAGCTCATGCCCATCTGACTATGAATTAACTCTTTCGAATTACACAGACTGCCATGTAATTGATGGGAGATACTGAGGTTTATGATTCCACATTCGTTAATCAAAATGAATTATGTATCGTCAATCAGGGTAACTTCGCTCCACATTTACGAAACTTTCATCCATTGAGTCATGATGTAACCTTCACGAGTTTTTTACGATGATCTGTCAAACACACAGTAGTGCATCTGTCTATATTTTTGAGATTAAATACTTTGCCGTTAACTCAACTGTTGGAGCAGATGTAATCGTTTTTTTAAACTCTTTTGGTCCAAAGTTACGCTGATTGACTGTAGCATCTGTAGTTCGTTTAGAGGGACGTTGCAAATATCGTCACAATATGCTCTATTTGGAAAACTGTTTGTTAATTTCTTTCGCATTGTTTGAATAAATAATTAAATGAAACGAGTACGAATTTCTGAGGTCTCCTAAAACATGCTTTCTGTAGAAGAGGGAGTGCAAAGTATTTATTATATGCTTACATTTTGTATTGTGTCGATTGTAAGTCTTCTTATTTTCAAAATAAAACAAGTAAGAAAAATCATGCGTTAAGCATAGATTATGAAGCACTTTCCAACACTTAATAAAATCTTTAACAAAACTTTGTTATTTAGGGAAATAATAGTGTATAGCCAAATATACCCAAATATGTATTACAGTACATTAGAACAGCCCTGTATTTCATATGTCAGTTCATATAATGTGAAAATTTAGCTTAGCAAGAAAATACCCAGTAGCTTGAAAAATTTTTTCAGCAATTCATACTATTAGATGGAAACATACTTGGATACTTTTGTTCAGCCCTGTAGTTTACATTGTATCTTTATTACATGTCAGCATTAGGCTAAAATTTATTGTAAACTAAAACACTTTTAAAACAACTGAAATCACATTCTCATAAATGATCATTTATAGGCGTCCATGTACCGAATTCTTTGCGTGGCCCTGTATATCCCTTTATCCATATTCTGCAAACGTTTCTCCGTAAATTGAATGCAGCTCAGCGTAAAAATTCATAGCTTATTTAAGAACCACGTTTAGATAATTTACGCTCATATTCAGTAGCGTTGGTGAGCTCTTTTGTGTTGCCCTTATATCAACTATAACATTTATACACACCATATAATGTGCATATATTTAGCGAAATATAAACGCGAGTATCATAATTAAAATGCATTTCATCCCTCCATCAGCCATCATCGGACACATATAAGGTACTTCGGAAAGAATATGCTATTTGAAATCTTTTGTATGGCCCTGTAAATGCTATGTACTTCATATTATGCAAGACAGTAGCGTATAATTTATATTAAGCTTCTGTGACATATATGAATTTTATTATACATGAAAAAGCTTAATATATTTAAAATATGTCACACAATTCCTCCTTTTACCATTATCTAACGGAAATCTTTTGTGTAGCTCTGTAAATGAATAATAGCTACATTTTCACCTTATATTTTATATAATGCTTATTTTAATATGTTTGACAGGGTATAACATCTTTAAAATTCCTTTGAAACGAGTTTTCCCCATAGGTCGTAATGTAATAGGAAACTTTTGATTCGCCCTGTAGATAAACTAATCATGGTAGAAACTTCATTTTCGATAGGACTCGTGCTAGGGTCAACGTCAATAACGTCCTAAAATTTCATGGCAATCCGAGTATATTAACGATTTATCCCCATGGGCCGTAATGTAATGGAAAACTTTTGATTCGCCCTGTGGATAAACTAATCATAATAGAAACTTCATTTTCAATAGGATTCGTGCTAAGGTAAACGTCAATAAAGTCCTAAAATTTCATGGCAATCCGAGTATATTAACGATTTTTCCCCATAGGCCGTAATGTAATGGGAAACTTTTGATTCTCTCTGTAGATAAACTAATCATGATAGATACTTCATTTTTAGTAGGGTTCGTGCTAGGGTAAACCTCAATAATGTCCTAAAATTTCATGGCAATCCGAGTATATTAACGATTTTTCCCCATAGGCCGTAATGTAATGGGAAACTTTTGATTCGCCCTGTAGATAAATTAATCATGGTAGATACTTCATTTTCAATAGGGTTCGTGCTAGGGTAAACCTCAATAACGTATAAAAATCTCATAGCAATCCGAGTATATTTACGGGAGTTAGAGCGCGGACAGACGGACAGACGGCCAGACAAACCGAATGCATAAGCACTTTTCAACTTTGTTGGAAAGTGCTAAAAAATGTTTAATTTGAAAGAGGCATATTTAATTGAGATTTAGAAAATTCAATGAAAAAAACCTTCTTACCTATTTTTACGTGAACATTAAAAAAGGAAGAAAACTTTAGGGATAATTACGTCAGATTTAAAACTATGCATGTAAAATATCTTATTTAAAACAGCTTACTTATAACGTTGTTCAAAAATACCAGAACACAAAAACTCTTTTTACTTAATTCCTTCTATATTATCTTATTTGTACATATTTAACAATTGTATTTAATCAGAGATGGAAACAGTCATTGAATCTTTTAAACAGAAACTGATTCAACCTTCAAATTCTCCAATCAAACGAGAATGAATGGAAATTCCGTTACAAGAAGGTTGCCACTGATTTTTTAAAATTATAATTCAATCTTCCGTAGTCTATTTAAAGCTAATCAAATTAGTATGTTTTTCGAATCTGTTATGCCTGAACGGGAGGTTGATGACCGTAGCCATATTAGCAACCTTTATATGGATACGGACATGGGAAAGAATTCTGTGCTGTGATTGGCTAATCGGTTCTCTCGTCCCTTTAACAGGAATTTAAATGGTGTTGTCTTTCATCCTTTTAACTGGAAATAAAAAGGCACTTGTTTTGTCTATATTTGCCGTAAAAAAGTTGTTATTCGGATCGGTGTGATAGATAAGACTTCGTTGTAGAAATAATTTAATATAATTTCTTTTTATTTAATTTTTTACAATTTTTATAATTGCATAGACATGTATTTATATTTTTAATGTTTAAGTGATGCATTGGCAGTCTAAATGAATTGCAAATGAAGTCTAATAAGTGCATTCAGTATAATTTTGCACAAATAAGCAATGGTTGCACGAATCACAAAATATTATAGTCATCCAAAAAGGAATAGTTAAAATTACATAATATTTCTTGAAAATAGCAGAATGATTGTATTTGTGGTTAAAATGTCTATTTTCATTTAAAATTAGATATTGTAACCAATGAACTAGCAAGCATGCATTTGGAGATTAAAATGAGCTTGACTAGAAGTCTGTGGTACTGAACATTATAAAATCATATCGGTTTGTTGTTTTCTAAACCCTGCACTACGACGAGTAACGTGTTTGTGACGCACGACATTGCTCCATAACATAAGCCAATCACAGCACAGGATTTTTTTTCATGTCCGTATCCATGTAAAGGTTGCTTATATGCTGACCGCAGCTCACTGAGGGAAGAGCCCCCTAGTTAGGAATAGAACAATAACATAAGTTCGCTTCAAACTTTGAAAGTTTCACTTCTTACATTAAAAATTGTAATATGTAAAAAGGAATTTTCCCAGCATAATGCAATTTTTCATTCTAAAACCCTTTCGTAATCTCATAATAATCGAACATCATATTTAACTCCAAAATAATAATAACGATAAGTAAGTGTTTATAATTAGAAAACAGTAAAAAACTGAAAAATCCAACAACGCATTTTCAACAAATCTCAAATCGCTACAAATTAATGCTTACTGTAATCTGCAATAATCAAGATTCAAGATACCTGCGTATCCTCATTTCAAATGTGAGAATGAGACACACCACGTTTTATTTCTGTATTCGAGAGATGGCAAATTAAAATGTTTTACATCGCAGTATTTATTAGAATAAAATATTTAGACACATTTTTAATTCACAAATGTCAAAGGAATAAAGTCCTGATTCTTTTTCGATAAGCATTGTTTGCTATTCAGTTGTTAAAACAACTGTATTTCAAGCCGCTGCATGTAACAGACAATCGCTTCTGAAATGAGGAAAACAATTCTAGATCAATATTTTTCTATGTAACATAAAACTATTTAATTCATAAGCACAACATTAGGAGATCTACTGGGAAAAAAGATTAAAATTAATAAAGACTTACTTTTAAAAAAACATAAAAAAAACATTTTAATAATATCCGTATATATTATTCCTGAAATGACAGACGTCTTCCTCTTATCTTAAAAAAAGCTTCGTAGACAAGACTGTTCTGATTGCTGATGAATAATATGAATACATAATATACTAACGCCTGCTTAGAGTGAATATTCGCTCTAAGCGGGAGAGCATAAGACGATCTTTCAAAGGAGTGACTATTCACTCTCCAAAAACATGCATTTTAGAATTTACGTTTATGAGACAGGATTCCGTTATATGAATATTCCGCTTTCACAAGTTTTACTTTAATTCATTAAAGAGATGTGAAAATCCCTTTTCAGACAAGTTTTTTTGCAAATTTAATTGTATGACAATTCATACAAAGCGGGCGACGACAACACAAATGACTACCGACCAAAGAGTGATTACGTAATCCAATTACGGTATAAAATCATGATGTAGGACAAGAATACTAGTTGTAGATTAAGAAATAACTAATCTGCTTCGGTATTTCTTGGTACGATATGAGCAATAGCGGGCGCGAGCTTATTTTAGAGTCACTATCACGTCATCAAGTCACGAGATGAAATTGGATCCAAATTAAAGATAAAATAAAGTATTTTAAGAAGATTTTGATTTACTTGTGCTGGTAGAAACCCTCTTAAGACTAAAATTTATAACAAAAAAAGACTTCATAATTTGCAATAACTATAAACATAATATTTTGCATTACATTGCAATATGTATTGCTTCGCCTTCGACTATCAAGATGAATCAGTGGTTTAAGAAAAGGTTATTAACAATAGGAGAAAAAATGATTGATTTGGCATAACTCTATACAAAGCGACATGAATGGGCCGCTAATTCTTTATTTTGATAGTACTATCGCATTATTGAGTTATAGCTTGAAATTTTGTCACTTAAAAGATACCGACCAGTACAATACAAATATTTCAGTCTTCCCCGTCATACCTTGGTACGAGGCGATCTGAGCAGGGCGGCAATATCCCATTTTCGTAGTGTCATCACGTCATCGAGTTACGGCTTGAAAACCTGATGTTGGACAAGATTATTAGGTGTACATTAAGGAATGGCTGGTCTGCCTCAGCATATCTTGGTACGACAGGAGCAACAGCGGGCGCCAACTAGTCATTTTGGTGACACTATCACGTCATCGTGTTATGAGATGAAATTGGTGACAAATTAAATATGAAATAAAGTATTTAAAAATATTTTGGTCTGCTCGCGTATATCCTGGTAAAAACCTTCAGCAGACTAAAATGCATAACAAGAACTCACTAAAATGACGAATTGATGACCACTGTTGCTCTGTATCAAGAAATGCCGAAGAAAAACCAGTCATTCCTTAATGTACTTCCTTGTCCTACATAAGGTTATCAAGTCGTAACTCGATGAAGTGGTGGGAATTGGCACCCTACTCATTAATGTAATGTAAAATATTATGTTCTAGGGCTTAAATAGTACATTGTAATATATTTGGGGGGAGGGGAAGTTAAAAATTTTAGTGTACCGAAGGTTTCTATCAGGATATGCGCAGACAGACCAAAGTAATGATTTCAATAAAATGCTTTCAAAATGAAGAGTATACAATTAAATCTGCTAAGACGAAAACCTGTGGAAAACAGAATTTTTCACCAATATTTGTGCTTTTATCTTGACAGATTTTACTATATATATAACCTGAAAAAAATTGGATCTAGTCCTCCGCCCCGAAACGGAATCCTGGCTACGCCAGAACTTCTGGCGTCCAGGCCACATGCCTCCTTTGAGCCCCTGTAGTTTTGGCCCTGCGTAAAAGTGTTAGACAATATGTATTTATTTTGCTGAATCTCAGATAGAAATCCCACTCTTTTTGTTTTGGTTACAAACTTTATAAAAAGATGATTTT
Source organism: Maratus speculifer (assembly GCA_964019185.1). Lineage (NCBI taxonomy): Eukaryota > Metazoa > Arthropoda > Arachnida > Araneae > Salticidae > Maratus > Maratus speculifer. The sequence continues at coordinate 361,378,463 of OZ025296.1, forward strand.
TTAATTTTTTAATGTGCCGCAAAAAGGCTAAAGAATCCTTGTTTAGCTACACCAGTAAAATTATAATGAAAAATTTGTCTTATTTAATCGGAGCATTTTCTCGATTCAATAAGGCACAAATTTCTGTTTTTAAAAACCTTTCAAAACATGAAAATTTCGTAAAAGGTCGGCCCGTCGCGAGGGGTTTAATGCTTGATTGTTAATAATTTGCTCATTGCAATTTCAGAGCTAAATGCTAAAGTAATATAAAATGCACATGCAACACAATTGCGTTTACTCCCTTCTTTTCCTTTATGAATTGTATCAGGAAATTCAATTCCAGATTTTCATGAAATATAGATTATGGCACGTTGGATAATTTTTACACGGATGTTTAAATTTATGATTAATAGGCCCGCATTAAGTTTGTTAATATATGTTTTTTTTCTGTAGAAACAGTGTCAAAAGAGGTTCATGAGCCCTCAACAAAGCCACTTCTGAAAAAAAGACCCATATAAACCATGAATATTAAAATAGAGTGTTTTAAATCAGTATGAAAAGCCGGTGCAAAGTTACTTCTTGACCTCATTTTGTAAAAAAAAATTGTCATGTATTTTATTCTTTAAGTTTAGAGAATTTATATTTCAAGTTTATATTTTTTAAGTTCTTCCCTCTTGGAAAAACATGAATTCAGTCATATTAACAAAAATTACAAATTAAAATATATATGGGATTGATATAAAACTAAAAATGTCAAGTTTTGTCCCTCTATCTAAAGTGGATGTTTCATTGTTTACATTCGTAAATTATGTGCGGATATGAGGAAGTCTATTGTACTTATATAATTCACAGTACTAGGGTAACATCCCCAGTAATTGGCATGCACCAATGATTGGCACATCCTACAAACATGTCCTAAAATATGATTTATATGCAGTCTTTTAAAAATGCAAGACCATATACCAATTATATGCTCATTTACTTTAAAGATTATAACTTTGATTTATGCAACTAGATGACAATAGTGTCTAGGAAAGAGAAACAATTATGGTTTGTATCAAATTAGCCATTTTTGTTGCAAATGCTTCCTCTCTGGCTTAAGAAAGGCATGGTTTTCAATTCATTATTATCTGATTTATAATATATTTTAAATTTTAATTGACAACAGTTTTGTTTAGTTGAAAAGGGTTACTTTAATTGTGTAAAAGTATTTTTGGCACAAATATTTGGATTTTTGAATTAATGATAGATGCCAATTAATGGTGCTTCAATTTTGCTAGTTCCAAATAATTGGCACATATTCCAGTTACAAGGGAATCGCAAGATTTGAGATTAAACCACTTACTTTGGCAGTACTTTTAAAGTTATAGACTAATTTTGTTTATCAATTGTTTTTATTTGAAAATATGAGATATTATCAGTAATTGGAATCCATTAAAGCTTCATATGACAATTACTGGGGACAGCATGACAATTACTGGGTAGTAATATAAATATATTTTATTGTTTTAAAGTGTTCATATTTCAGACTAATATGCCGATTTCTTACTCTCAAAAACTTGAAATATGGCATCTTCATCTACAGTAGATTCATTTGAAGCGATTAAACCCAATTCAAAATATAAAGTTCTTTTTTATATAAACATGTGCCAATTACTAGATCACAAGGTGTCATGCATTGGTGCTGTAGGTGCCAATTACTGGTGAATACAGCAACTTTTTATAAATATATTTTTATAAAAATACTTTTTCAAAAATTTTTGCTTTTAGTGGGCAAAATAGATGCACAGATATGCATTCTTTGATTTAAAAGTATTTGCAAGTAAATATTTTATTTCTTGGTAATGAAAATTGAAGTAACTTTAAAGACAAATCCTTAATATGCCAATTACTGGGGATGTTACCCTATATCTCCTCTAAGGTCACGTTGAAAAAAAAATCCTCTTTTAAATGATATTTTTAATCATTTCCGTTTCCATTCAAATTAATGTTTGATTGTTAATAATTTACTCATTGCGATGTCTGAGCTAAATACTAGGGTAAAATAAAATGCACATGTAACAGTATAGCGTTTTTTCTCTTCTTTTCCTTTATGAACTGTACCAGAAAATTTAATTCCAGATTTTCAGAAATATCGATCATCTTACGTTGCATAATTTTTACATGGAATGTTTAAATTTGAAACTAACAGGCCCCCATCAACCACGTATATAAAATAGAGTGTTTTAATTCGGAAAGAAAAGTCGTTGCAGAGTTCTTCTTGACCTCATTTTGTAAAAAAAAAATATTTTTTTTTCCATGTGTTATATTTTTTTAAGTGATATATTTCCTAACAAACGCAATTTGATATTTCCATATCAAATTATGTGTAACACTGACGTAATGTATAGGTTTCTGTAATATTGTAGTTAAACTTGAATGCAATTTGATGAAAAATTAATCAAATGGTGGCGTTGGAAATAGAGAAATGATGGTGTTAGATTCATTATGAAACATCCGTAGTGGAGAAAAAACTTGCATTTTAGTGTGCATCTTTTTGAAGGAAATAATCTTGATGTGAGTAGACATGTAATGGAAAACAGTGACTGGGCATGCTGTTTAATGCATGAACAATCTTTAAAAAAAACATCAGATCTGCTGCAGTGTAATCGTAAAAAATAACAGACGTTATACGCTCTAAGAAGAGGGTTTATGAAGCGTATATCTTGAAAATGTACATACAACAGCTTTCTTGAGAAATAGACGGTGTACGTTCTTAAAAAAAAATCCAAGTGTACGGCGTATATCCGTATTCAAATAATTCTTTATAGAAAATGTGTGAAATATGAAATTAGAAATTAAAAATACTTTTGCGATGTTTAAAATAATGATGAAGTGTAAACACTAAATATAAATATTATTAAAGGAGAAAAAAACTTTTTGTTCGCAGCTTTTAAGATATGTCTACTCACACTGATAATTTCATTGGATTTGAAAAGGCAAGTCTGATTCACACTTAGTTTGCAAGTGATCATCCTTAATATGCGTTACTGAAGACTTAAAGAAGTGTCAGATGATTGCAATAAAAAAAAGCAATAATAGTAGCTATAACATACATTTTTTTTTTTAGTTTTTTGTTTTCTCTCAATTGCAAAACATTTGCCTTATTTATAATCATTTTTAAAAAGGTACGTATTGTTTTTTACATTTATTAGATTATTTTCATTTTGTAAAATCCTGAAAAAAGTATAATTTTAAACACTTTTTATTAACTTTTATTTATATTTTCAAACCTATAAATTTATTTAACTTTACTTAATCCTGAAAAAAGCATAATTTTAAACACGTTTTATTAACTTTTATTTCTATTTTCAAACCTAATTACTTGTATTGACAGATTATTACTAGTGTTAAAAAATGCTCGAAAGAGCATCCAAAAGGTTAATGTGTTTTTAAGTAAAAACAAGTTTGAAATTGCACATCAAACGAGGCAAATGTGGTGCTTTCGTACTATAAATGTTTTTATAAATATTCATATTTTGATGCAATGCTGTGCAATTCTTGTGTGAAAATACATGAATATGAAATATGATACGATTATATATCAATTATAGGTATATATCTTTTACCAATCCAAAGGTATTAATGCAACTTACTGTATGGACAGAAAAACCAAATTCTTAAACATGTTCACCTATGTGATAAAGTGTTAAAATGCCTAATAGGTTGAAATTTGACCTTCAGAAACTCATACCCAATAGGCGGTAGCATATTTTAATTCTATTGTACAGTCGTGTATTTTGTTTACTATTACATATATGTCTGCTATTTAGCAAAAATTTAATTATGACTGAAACACGCTTAAATCTAGTAAAATCACACTTCCAGAGGTAGACAGCCATGTATTTAATTCTTTGTGTGATACTGTATATCATTTTTCCACATTCTATAAACATATATATGTTCGTTTACTAAATATAGCTCAGTGTAAAAAACAATTTATTTAAAAACCACTTTTAAGCTACTTTTGTTTATTTCTGTAATCTATGCAGTTTCTGTTATGTTACCCAGTATACTGCAGTACCCAGTACCTACAGCATTTTTTGCCCAACGCAATATCAAAAATTTAGTTAAACTTAAAAACTCATATCAAAACTAAAAATGCACTTCTAGCAATCATCTGTAATATACAATATTTCGGTTGCAGTATAGTACCCGAAATCTTTTGTATGCCTCTGTAAATACTATGCAATTTCTATGATAAGGATGAAACTTATTGTCAACTTCAGAAACGTATATCAATTTCATTACAGTATCCCTTAAATCTGCAACTCTCTAAAATCCGCACATAATTTACGGATGTAAAAAATGAAAAATTCAGTTCAGATATAAGGACAAAATTTAACTTATTCATTTTTATATCAATTCCATATATTTTTTATTTGTCGTTTTGTTAATATTACTGAATTCATGCTTTCTTATTAAGGAAGAATATTTTTTTGAAAAAATTCAAGATATTGCTAATATTACTGGTAATTACAATCTTCTAACCAAATATATTGATGTATTCGGTTGATGTATTGATGTATTTGATATTCTTACCAAATACTTTTGCAAGCTTATTTGTTTGTTAAGTCTGGCTAAGCATGAAATAAAACTTCCTTAATTAATGATTTTGACATGAATTAGCAGTGCACTTTTATGAAGCAAATTTTATTGTAACATTTAGGAAAAATACACTTCATCTTTAATATGAATATGTAATCATACATTGTTAGATATTGACTTGACCTTTGCTTTTAGAATTTTAATCATTTTAAAAATTATCTAAATTTTGATTAGTTTATTTTATTACTTATTTTTATATTTTATTATATTATAAGCATTCATTATAGTTCAGGTTGCACTGTTAATTAGATTCAAATGACAGTTTAAAAATTGTAAACAAAGTAATGACCAGAAATCCGCAAAATTCTAAAATCTGCACAATCCCTGATCCCAAGCTATGCGGATTTGAGGGAGTCTATATGTGAAATAATTTAACATGATTAAAATAAAGTTTCGCCCTATACCATTATGTAAAGGAATTCTTTTGTGTGGCCCTATGGATGAATAATAAATATTTCTTACACCGCATATTGTAACAGGGTGTACATTTTAGTACACTACAATAAATGCATATAGATTCTATTGTGTTTGAAAGGCTGTAACACCATTAAAATGCACTTAAACATTTTTTCCCATTGACCGTAATGTAACGAAAAAATTTTGGCTGTCCCTTTAATTAAAGTATACATCCGATTTTCATAAAATTTAAAATGACTCAACAAAATTTTTCAATAATTATATATTGAAAATTTCAAAGCATTCGTCAGGTAGTTTTTACACTGTTATATACAGATGGACGGACTAAACGATGACTGTTACGTATTTATATAATTACGAATGAACATAAAAAAAGATTCGACTATTGCTTGTATTTGAGCATGAGAAAGGACAGGGAATCCCTTCTTGGATGCAGCTCACTGTCAATCCCAACTTTAAAAAAATCGTATTTGCGCTTTTTCAATATAAAAGAAATAAAAATGTTTAGTGTAAACAAGTAGTCAGTTGAGACGCAGATTGATTAAATATGAATGTAAGGCAGTATAGTGTCAAAATCCTTATTTGCATAAGCGTACTACACTTATACAATGCCACCAAGCACGACTGCAGTGTAGAACTGCACATAAAACTGATTTGTAGTGCAATGCAAAGTGAACAGTGAAGTTAAAATGTAAAGCACGATGGAAAGTTTTATAAAAGTACCACAAATTTGTTTTATATGGAAAAAACGCAAATACAATTATTTCAGTGTTGGCATTCACAGTGATCTGCAGCCAAGAAGGGATTCCTAGTCCTTTCACATGCTCAATTAGTAATACTTGTCGAATCCTTTTTCTTACTTTAAAACATATTGATCTTTTTTAGTACTTGTTAGAGCATTTTTAATAATAATCATTTTATTATAAAAACAAGTAAGAAATCTCATGCGTTAAGCATAGATTATGAAGCACTTTCCAACATTTCATGAAATCTTTAACAAAATTTCGTTATTTAGGGAAATAAGGGGTTATAGCCAAATAGGTATTTTAATACTCTTGAACAGACGTGTATTTGATCTGTCAGTTGCTATACATACTATATTATGGGGAAATTGAGTTTAGCAAAAAAGTGCCTAGTAGTTTGAAATTTCTTTTTCAGCAATTTATACTAATAGATGAAAAACATACTTAAATACTTTTGTTCATCCATGTAGATAACCTTGTACCTTTATTACACGTCAGTATTAAGCTAAAATCTATTTTGAATTAAAACACTCTTAAAACAACTGAAATCATATTTTTTGAAATTATCTTTCATAGGTGTCCATGCACCAAATTCTTTGCGTTGCTCTGTATATCATTTTATCTATATTCTGCAAACATTTCTTAGTAAATTGTATGCAGTTCAGCGTAAAAATGCATAGCTTATTTAAAAACCACTTTTAAGAAATTTATGTTCATATTCAGTAACGTTAGCGAACGGTAGCCCTGTATATCAACTATAGCATTTATACACACCACATAATATGCGTAGATTTGCTGAAACTTAAATACACATGTCATAATTAAAATGCATTTCATCCATCTATCAGCCGTCATCGGATACATATACAGTACTTCGGAAGGAATATGCTATTTGTAATCTTTTGAATGTACCTGTAAATGCGATGTACTTCATTTTATGAAAGACAGTATCGTATATATATTTATGATATTAATCAATTATATGATATTTTTCACTAAAGTTAGTCTTACGCTTAGTAGAAGTATGCATATTCACGTATCCGGTATTGTATAATTTGTATTAAGCCTCAGTGTTGCATATAAATTTTATTGTACATGAAACAGTTAATTTTTTTCAATATGTCTCATCCAACTCTCCCTCTTTACCATTATCTAATAGAATTCTTTTGAGTGTTCCTGTAAATGAATAATAGCTATATTTTCACCGCATATTTTATAGAATACATATTTTAGTCCATCTTGTGAATGCATATAAATTTTAGCATGTTTGATAGGGTGTAACATCTTTAAAATTCCTCTGAAACGATTTCCCCCCCCCATAGGCCGTAATGTAATGGAAAATTTTTGACTCTCCTTGTATGTAAACTAATCATGGCAGAAACTTCATTTTCAATAGGGTTTGGGCTGCGGTAAACTTCAATAACGTCCAAAAATTTCAGGACAATCTGAGTATATTTACGGGAGTTAGAGCGCGGACTGACGAACAGACGGCCAGACAAACCGAATGCATAAGCACTTTTCAACTTTGTTGGAAAGCGCTAATAAAAAGATTGAAATCTGCCCCATCATTTGAGTTAACGGCAAAGTTTTGGTCTGAAAAATGTAGGCATTTGCACTAGTGTATATTTGGCAGCTCATCGGAAAGAATTCGCGATGGTTCCACCATGAAAGAATGAATCAAAGTTTCGTAAAATTGGAGAAAAGTTACCCTGATTGACTGCACATAATTCCTTTTTTAGTAACGAATGTGGCATAGTAAACCTCAATATCTTACATCAATTACATGGAAACTTGCGTAACTTCAAAGAGTTAATTCATAGTCAAATGGACATGAGCTATACCGAAGATATAATTTTTTTTAACACGATGGAAAATTTTAGGGGTTTTTTCGGTCCCGCCGTTTCGGTCCCGAGACATTTCGGTCCCTGGCCATTTCGGTCCCGAGACAATTCGGTCCCAACACATTTCGGTCCCGAGACAATTCGGTCCGTGATCATTTCGGTCCCCAGCCACTTTGGTCCCTTGCCATTTCGGTCTTTAGTCATTTCAGTCCCTTATTATTTCTTTGCTCGCTATCTTATAAGTCTGATACTAATTGTTCTAGGCCTGCCAAATGGTATAAGTTCAATATTATTCGGGCCTTATTTTAAATTTTTTAATTCTCCCCCTCCCCCCCAAGTTTTATAAAAAGTTGAATATAAGAGTACGGCAAATTTAAACTTTTATAACTCGTGACAATGAAATCACAGCGAGCTGAAAATTTTGTTTGGTTAAACAATGTGATATAAATTTAGGGGATATTTTTCTTTTGCTTTTAGTATTATTATTAATAATCAGAATACATATTTTAAATTTTATTATTAATTATTTGTATCAGTATTTTATATAAACTTCCATACACTATATAGACTAAAAAATATTTTATATAAACTGCCATAAATATTTTTTTGGCTGTTTACATTTTTTTAGAACTTTTAAATTAGTATTAATTAAATAATAAAAAAAAACTGTGCTTATTTTTTTCCCTTCCAATTAGTCTGATAATAAATGTCTTTAATAATTCAATTAGACAGTTATAAGTTATCATATATTCATATTTCCTCAAATTACCCATCTACACCCTCTCCTTTGATAATTCAGAAATGAGATATATTTATTGAAGAAAAAAAAAATTTCTTATTATTTTTATAATACAAAGTTGCATCTTATAAATTTATTTTGATAAGTTACTTTCCATTATAAACATTGGAATAACAATAGTGAGTTCGTAACTGGGCATGCTATGAAAAAAAAATTGTTTTTAAAAATTTGCCTCCGCAACTTTTTTTTAATAATAATAATTATAATTGATTGCATTTTTTAACAGTCTTCTCACGCCATGTAGACAATTTTTGTGAGGTAATTTTATTGAAACTGGGCCCTATTTCTTTCTAATAAGATGATTATTTTTTTATTTTTGTTTACGTAAAATTTATATCATAATATTCTAAAATATAATAATATAAATATTACATATAAAACATAATATATAATTTAATAAAATATATTAAAATGTAATATAATAATATTTTAAATAATTTTATTTTCAAATTTTAAGTGACAAAACTAAGCTTTTATTTATTTATTTGTATTACCTTTTCACTCTTACTTTCCCATAAAAAAAATAATAATTCTTATTTTAGTTTTCTTTTTAACTATTCTAATTGTTTTAAATTTCTGTAGTCTTAAATATACAATAAATAAACAAGTAAAAGATAAATTTCAGTTTAGAATTACTAGGAAATATAATGGTGTATTGAATATAAAATGGATTATGTATTGAGTTTAATTTAAAATAAAATACATTATGTAAATTAATCATGTTATTAATAATAAATATATTTAATAAAATATTAATTTGATTTTTATATTAAAATTACTAACTGTTTTGAGAATTAGGATTATCAATTATCATTAGGATTAACGATTATGATTAGGATTACCATACAAAATTTGTGTGAATTATAATATTTTGGATAAGAGTTATACGTGTGTGCGGTTTTCGGGCACTTATAATCGCATTATACTAAAATTTTATGGCCTTCAGTTTAAAAATTCTGCAATGTTCCCTATAAAATTATGTCTTATTTCACAAAATTTCAGTTTGCAGGAGAAGGGATCGAAATGTTTTGGGACCGAAATGGCTAGGGACCGAAATGTCTTGGGACCGAAACGGCTAGGGACCGAAATGTCTTGGGACCGAAATGGCTAGGGATCGAAATGTCTCGGGACCGAAACGGCGGGACCAAACTGGCCGGACCGAAACGTCCTGCTTCCAAATTTTAGGGATAGAATTGGCTGTGGTAAGCAAATATTTAATTCTTTTTTTCCGATATTAATTGACATTTAAAACTCACACCAGCTTGTTATTCCCTAACGAATAAACTATCAGAACAGACGATTTTGAAATGAAGGAACTTAAACGATTACAACAGGTATCAGTAATGACATGACAATTAAATTGGAATACTTTCTCTTAATACGATCCTGATGGGAAAAGCAAAAATTTAAAATAATTTTCCCATCCTTTACTTATATTTAAAATGTCATCAGACTGTTCCTATCTTTCAAAATAACAATCAGTGTACCAAAGACATTAACACGCATTTTTTTTTTCAATATTATGGGTAAGCCAGGGAACCATTCCTTTTACAAAACTAATATTTTCAGCTTAAATATTGATAGGAAGATCGATTTTACCATCAAAGAACTTTATTGTGAGAAATCAGGTTTAACAAAAGTTTTTTAAAAGATAAATACCAACAATAATTATAAAATTTTTGAGGCTTATAAATGCAAAATAATAGAGATTTTGTAATATTTTCAGATAATATAAAGCATTATAAAAATAAAATGGTGTGTTGCCAAACCTCATGGTTATAGCTCCTGATCTGCTAATTTAATGGTTTAAATAGTCAAATTTTTGGGTACTACTCTGTTATCCCGTCGACCGATTTTGCCAAATTACACAAATCGCCGAACTAATAGCCAAATTATACATATTGACGTAATTTTTATTTTAAATAATGAAAAAACAAATAATTAGTAGAATAGTAATAAAAATACAAACAAAAAGTCGAAATAAAAATCACTTAATGATGTTTTAAACACGTGTATCGTATTGAATGTCATTGAATTGACATTCACTATCATCCATTATTAGCATTTAATCTTATAATTTGGAGATGAAATTTTGGTTGACGAGATAACAGAGTAGTACAAATTTTTCTTGTTCACTCTTTTTTTTGTGCACTGCAGTAAACGAAAAGAAATATTTCTTTACTTCTGGAATATGCTACGATTAGTTAATTTCAACCAGCAAATTTTAGGAGCAAAATATAGCACAGATAGCTTTTTTGGAATTTATTTCTTAAGTTTACCTTTCATAAAATATTTCTCATTAGTATGACATTAACAGATGCCTTTTAAAACAAATCTTTTGAAAAAAATCTTTTAACACATATCTCTTACACAAAATGTTTTTCTTCAATAACAGTTAAAGCATACTTCTGACTAGGGAACTGCAAGAAGTGTAAGTCACCGATTTTGGCGAAAGTTTTATCGTTGGAAAGAAATCGTCGAGAGCAGTAAAAAACTCAATGGAGCTACCCGTTGCAAATCAGCTGTTTTCGAGATATCCGAAAATTTATGTCACGCAAATAGTGCATACTTAATGGGGGACAGCAAAAAATTTTGGTTTCGATTTTAACGAAAGTGCTATCGTTCAAAAGACATTATCATGAGGGAGAAAAAACTCAATAGCCCCGGAACATAACCCGTCGGAAATGAGCCGTTTTCGAGATATCCTATCATTTATGCCACGTAGCTTACTAGTTGCACTTAATGGGGACCGCAAAAAATTATTTTATAGATTTTGATGAAAATGGTGACATTGCAAAGATATCATTGTGAGAAGTAAAAAACTCAATAGAACTACCCATCTGAAATGAATAGTTTCGAGATAACCGACAATTTATGTCACTTAATGCAGTTTCCCAGCAGTGTGCATTAACAATGTGACACAAATTGTCGGGTATCTCGAGAACGTCTCATTTCCGACGGGTGATTCTATTGGGGTTTTTAATCTTCACGATATCGTTTCAACGATACCCCTTTTGTTAAAATCGAGACTAAAATTTTTTCCGGTCCCCCATTAAGTGTGCACTAGCTACGTCACATAAATTGTCGGATATCTCGTAAACGGCTTATTTGCAACGGGTTGTTCCATTGAGTTTTTTTACGGCTCACGATGAGATCTTTCCAATGATATCACTTTTGTCGAAATTGGTGTCTTACACTTCTTGCAGTTCCCTAGTGAGAAAATTTCTAGTTGCATATCATACACACAAAAGTTTTCTCACCACTATGAATTTACAGATGCTTGCTTAAATTATAAATTTGAGAGAATTTATTGTTTCATATCTCGCATACAAGATGTTCACCAGTGTGTTCTAATGTATGCCGGTTTAAATCTCCTTTTCGAGAGAATTTCTTGTTGCATACCTCACACACAAAGGGTTTCTCACCACTATGAATTAACAGATGCGTGCTTAAACTGCTCTTTTGAGAGAATTTTTTGTTGCATAGCTCACATACAAACGGTTTCTCATCAGTATGAGTTAACAGATGCCTGCTTAAATGGCCCTTTTGAGAGAATTTCTTGTTGCATATATCACAAACAAACGGTTTCTCACCACTATGAGTTAACAGATGGCTACTTAAAGGGCCCTTTTGAGAGAATTTCTTGTTACATATATCACAAACAAACGGTTTCTCACCAGTATGAGTTAACAGATGGCTGCTTAAGCTGCCCTTCTGAGAAAATTTCTTGTTGCATACTTCACACTCAAAAGGTTTCTCACCAGTATGTGTTAACAAATGTCTCCTTAAATCGCTTTTTAGCGAGAATTTTTTCTTGCATACCTCACACTCAAAAGGCTTTTCATCAGTATGGATTAACAGATGTCTGCTTAAAGGGCCCTTTAGAGAGAATTTCTTGTTGCATATATCACAAACAAACGGTTTCTCTCCAGTATGAGTTAACAGATGGCTGCTTAAGCTGCCCTTCTGAGAAAATTTCTTGTTGCATACTTCACATTCAAAAGGTTTCTCACCAGTATGAGTTAAGAAATGTCTGCTTAAATCGCTTTTTAGCGAGAATTTTTTCTTGCATACCTCACACTCAAAAGGCTTTTCATCAGTATGGATTAACAGATGTCTGCTTAAAGGGCCCTTTAGAGAGAATTTCTTGTTGCATATATCACAAACAAACGGTTTCTCTCCAGTATGAGTTAACAGATGGCTGCTTAAGCTGCCCTTCTGAGAAAATTTCTTGTTGCATACTTCACATTCAAAAGGTTTCTCACCAGTATGAGTTAACAAATGTCTGCTTAAATCGCTTTTTAGCGAGAATTTTTTCTTGCATACCTCACATTCAAAAGGTTTTTCATCAGTATGGATTAACAGATGTCTGTTTAAAGAATGGCTTTCAGAGAATTTCTTGTTGCAGATATCACACACAAACGGTTTCTCATCACTATGAGTTAACAGATGTCTGCTTAAACTGTTCTTTTGAGAGAATTTCTTGTTGCAGATATCACACACAAACGATTTCTCACCAATATGAGTTAACAGATGGCTGCTTAAATGGGCCTTTTGAGAGAATTTCTTGTTGCATACCTCACATTCAAAAGGTTTCTCACCAGTATGTGTTAACAGATGCCTCTTTAAAACACTCTTTTCAGAGAATTTCTTATTGCATATATCACACACAAATAGTTTCTCACCCGTATGGATTAACAGATGGCTGCTTAAATTATGCTTTCGATAGAATTTCTTATTGCGTACCTCACACAAAAAGTACTGTTTTGGCAGAAGTTCTTCCATAACTCACAAATAAAAGTTTTTGTTGGCTGCGAGTTACAAACTGTTTCTTTCAAAAAGCTTTCATAAAAAATTGCTGTATTTGTTTTATACATTGAAGATATTTTGTTTGATGTGATGTGTTAGATTAATGTCTTTATGCATCTGAAATAAAATAAAATATAATAATATCAGTTTTCAGGCAATATTAAATAACAAGCAAAAATACATAAACTTATCACGAAAACTTAAAAAATAAATAGTAATAAAATTTAGAGTGATGTGATGTGTTAGATTAATGGTTTTATTCATATGCAATAACATAAAATGAATTATATCGGTTTTAACATTTCATTAAAAATAAATAAACATACCACGAAAATTTATTGTCAATGTAGAAAAAAGTTGCAATGAAATTCTCACCATCGTATTAAAAACTGTAATAGACTCCGAATTATGTGAAGTTGGCGGAATCAAAGGTGTGAGATGCCTTCCTTATTAGCATGAAGATTAAATCATACATATTATAAAGCAGAACTTCTGAAACTTCCGCTCGAGTGTTTTCAAAAACTACCCGATGGATTTTTTTGCCGATTGTATCATTCGATAGGAAATATTTTTGCGGAGGTTTGTCATTCAAATATACAGGGATAAGCATGATTTATAGTAATAAATTTCTAATTTTACTGATATTTTCCACAAAAGGGTTGCCAGTAGTTATTTTTTGGCGAAAACTGTCATTACTAAAAAATTTAAAAAGTATATATCAATTAGAAATATTACAAACATCTTGCAAATAAAAGCAGTAAACGACTACTGATGATAATAGTAATAATAAAGAAAAACCGTTTAATGAGGCATAATATTATAAAAAATATATTTTAACCCTCTAAGCGTTTGACCCGTAATATTCCGTACACTAAACTCCAGGTTTCACTGCAATATAAGCAATGTTTAAGATATTATAATTCTATAAATTTAATGAATTTTAAAAGCATTAAAGAATGATTAAGACTCTCAAGGATTACATTTATATTCCTAAATAAGATTTTTTATGTAATATTGAAATAATCATATTTTATTAGCATTTAAAACAAAATGCAGAGAAAACAACATTACAATTTTACCCATTTGCAAAACGCTTGGAGGGTTAAAAATGAAAGAAATATTTTTGATGCTTATAAAATAATTTAACGTGAAAAATTAAAATTGATACTGCATTCGGCGATTTATCCTTTCCGTTAGAATAAAAAAATGAACTTTAAAATTTGATTAAATGAATTTTGAATGATAGTTATTTTTCTTTTTATTATTTTCTTTTTCTCTTTTATCAAATTTCAGTAACATGTAACTTAAGCAGAAAAAAAGCAGATCTGTATATGTTTCTTTTCGATTTTTATTTTGCTTTTGTCGCCAAAGACTATGAAGATAAAATACATGTGTGTGAAAGTAGGTTTTTGATAGTCTCAATAATGGTGTTTTTTTCAAGTGAGGATAACTTTTGGAGTATATTTTAATATCCAATTGTAAGTTATAAGATATGAGTTAATATTTTAAAAATTGGAATCTAATATTTAAATTTTTGCTTTGGGGTGAATTTTTGCCACACGTATTGCAAAAAAAAAAATGTCATATTTTTCAAAAGTTTTTCGCCATAATTTTGAACAATACGATCAACGAATATCATGCTTTTTTAAGCAAATATTTTTTGTTGTTTATTTAATTTTTCTTGCGACATTTCGCCAATTCCACTCAAACGAAAAATTAGTTTTAAAATTTACTAACTTGAGAAGGAAATTTATGCAATTATGTGTTATTATCATCGAAAAATTCAACATTTTAAAATAAAAATTGCCTGATGAAAAAAAAATTAGAAATCTTTTACAATTAGCCTTTTCTTCTTCGATTTTCTTCATATTTTCTCTGTGTTAGCTAATATTTAAAGGGTTTTTGGACCCATCTTCGATAATTGAATACAGCCAAATGGTATATTTACTACATTATTGAAAGTTTTGTTAGTACAGATATCATATATGCACAGAGGTAACTAATGGAATCTAAATTGACATTATTTTGCCTGACATGGTAACCCAAATATTGTTAGTTATTTATTAATACGATTTTTATTTACTTCCATTCTCTTCTTCAAAATTATATAAATTGTTTTGTTCCATACTTATTATTAACCTTTTTTATTGTTATTATTTTTAAAATAATAGAATTAATTTAAATATATATATGCAACTGGTATTGGAATACGATGTTTCCGCCAATTTAGTGTAAAAAATTATCGCGCCAAACTCGGTGCGCATACGACATCTGTGTCTTTTTGTTTATTTATTAAGGAGATTTCTAGATCATCAATCCTATTACAGAAAATTAGTCAGATTATTTAATTAGACATTATTAAATTTATGGTTTTTCATTTTGAAAAAAATGAAAGAAAAAATACTATTGGTGCGACAAGAGAATTAACGACTGCTTGATGTTATTTAAAAAATACATATCAAAATGGCAATTTCTTAATTACATGTTTACACTTTTTTATTTTATTTTATTTTTTTGTTTATATTATTGTAAACATTTTTTTCATTTTTACACATGCATCAGTTTGGCGCAATTTTTTTTCTGACGTCATTTTGATAAACACTGTGTTTTCAAATACCAGTTACATACTATGTTATTTTTAATTGATTTCTATTATGTTAAAAATTAAATAATAATAAATAAATGAAGTTTAATTAATAATTATAGAACAAAACAATTTATATTATTTTAAAAAAGAAAAGAAAAGCAAAGAAACAGTTTACTAATAAATAAACAACAAAAACCGAATTACCATGTGAGCCATCAAATCGCAATTTTGTTACAATCGCGCCAAAGTGGTCCGTACACGACATCTGTATCTAAACATTATTGATAACATTATTGTTTATATAATTAGTTTATATTATATGGTACTGCTTGATTATCCCATCGACCAAAACACTGTCGCCAAAGTATAAGATTAAATGTCAATAATTGATTATCGTAAATGTCACATTCATTTGACATTAAACATGCTGCACGTGTTTGTTACGTCATTAACCAATGTTTAATTCGACGTTTTATTTGTATTTCTCTTAATATTTTAGTAATTTATTGATTCTTTGGTATTTAAAATAAAAATTGTGTCCATTTGTATAATTTGCCGAATAGTTTAGCAAAATGTATAATTTGGTGAATTTGATGGACGGAATAATCAAATAGTACCCATTGTTTGTTTACATTCTAACTGGATATTTAGGTTGATAGAATTGGCGTACTTATCGAGTCTCCGCCACGGTATATGGCAAGCAGTTGTTAATTCTGTATTTTAGCCGTACTATTATATATTTTTCATCTGCAATTATTTTACTATCACTAAAAAAGGAATATTTACAATATTGCTACAATATTGAAAAATCTTTGAAATGACAATGATGTAGAATTAAAAAATATATATTTGCAATTAATTAATCATTCACTTTGGTTTAAAAAAATTGTTAGGAAAATAAGTATACAATTTAAAATTGGCTAAGAAAAAAATATATACATGAATATCCCACAATAAAAAATTTGTTTTTATGGCTACGTAGCAATTTTAATTAACATTAAGCTTAACTTTATCAAAAATTAACTATTAGATACTACTTCATTACACCGAAAAAAAACTATCGCGAAACTATAAGATTAAATGCCAATAATGGATTATCATAAATTTCACATTCATTTGACAATAAACACGAAATAAGTAATGATTCATTTGTAATAATATCGTACCAAGCACTACTAATGTTTGACGTCAAAAATCATAATGGGATCGATTACAAGGTAGACAGATTTTATTGAATGCACGCTAAAGGTTTATTTTTCTACAAAATTTCGCCATTAAGATTATTCCGATTTAACGGCTACATGTTTGCAACTAATTTATAAAATGAAGAGGAACTGAACTATTGCAATTTTAATTTTATTCAAATAATTCAGCTTAAAACATGCTTTTTATATTTCATTCTTCTAATAAATATATAAATTAAACACTCTGCTTTATCTGTAAATAATTCTTTGCATATTTTACTTAATGTACTCTGCCAGAAGAGGATGTTTATTAAAAAACGTAATGTAACATGCAATGAAATTGCATTTAGGCTATTAGAACTTTAAATAGTATAAATTCAGAAGCCGGGAATTTAAGAAATATCAAATGATAAGGTATGATATGAAAGTTAATAGAGTTTGATAACCAAACTCAGTAATCATTGGAATGCTCTCTAATTTAATAGTGTGATAACTAGAGAACATTTTGATGTCTGTTGTCACAACCTATTGTCTCATTTTCATACGAAACTTTACTATAAATGATCAAATAAAAGAGATGGTTCTTAATTGCCCAAATTTTGTCCAAGGAATCAAAATAGTAGAATATTGCAATGGCATTGCATTCATTTTCAGCAATGTAGAAGTAAATTATATGTGATGGTCTGTAATGCTTTAAAATTAAAATTTTAAATCGCCATTTTGTTTAAGTCAAGGTTCATTTGGGAAAATGGACCAGCAAAGCGGGCATAGTCTGCTAGTTGTAAATAAAATAAATAGCAACATTGTAAAATTAAATAACTCATTATAAATAAAATATAAAGTAAATTTAAGGAGAAAATTCTGTAACTTTATAACATCTAAAGAAACAATGATACATTTTACAAAGAATAGAGAAAAAACAAAATTTTACTGTGGCTATGGAATTTTAATATGTAAAAGTGTTTAGTAAAGAATTCTTCAGATATCAGAATTTTTTTAATCTAATGTGTTTGCTTATTGCTGAAATTTGCCTTATCACTTGCATTGTAATTAAATAATGTAATCAGTGACATAGCCAAGTGGATGCTATGGATATCACCCCCCCCCCTCAAACGGAATATCTGGGTTTCTTAATCGCGCAATCAACAACACTCAAAATTACTAAATCGGAATGACAAAGAACCCACAAAATTTCATTTTAAACAACAGTTTTCTTAAATGGGTACATTTCAGAATTTGCCTTTTGCCAGAGAACTTTTCTTTTTTACACAAATTTTCAACATAAACATGTTTTGTTTTAACTGCATCGTCAAAAACTATTATAACACGTTCTCTCTTTAGTGTACCTGCAAAGAGTATAAATATATTACAATGAATTTTCTGAAGATGATGTATCTTAAAAGATAAAGAAAATGAGGATTACATGAAAACAACATTACATATTTATAGTTCCTAAAACTTGAAACCTATCTAAAATGGAGCATTATGCAACTGTGTTTCATTCTTGGCAGGTTTTAGGTGGACACAAAATCATCCCGTAACTGGAAACATTTCAAGGTCCAGAAGAATAAGTATAAAAGAATACCTGCTAAGATGGAAATGGGTTATGATGGGGTCAACTGTTGCTCGCAGTTAAGGGAAAAAACCAGTTTATACAAATGCAATAACTTCGCACTGATTGAGTTTCGGAACCTTATCTTTATTTATTTAGTAATTTTATATAAAAAATTATTATAACGTATCCTCTTGGCCGTAGCTAGAAGTAAATAATAAGAGGGGGGTGAAGAAAATGTAGGGGGGGGGTCACATATTTTCCCCCTCTCTCTCTATGACGCAGAAAGATAAATGAGTGCCTATTCACACAGCTTTTACTATGTTTCTCATTAAGCTGTTGTAATAACTTCATTTTATGCTAAAAAAAACGAATAGAATGAAGAAAAATTCGAGTGCACTTTTAAACACCGTGTTAGCTTCCTATGTGCGAACAGGATGAGCGCGTGTTGAATCACTTTTTAGGATGAGCGGAGCGAATTCAATTCTCTACTAGTCGACTCAAATTACATTTTGTCGTACACTTTGCAAAAAAGTTATTCAGAATTTTGACCTAAAATTAAACATAAAAAAAAATTATGATATGCAGATTTGCACAATGTTACTTTTTTTTCACAGAATAACCTAAAAAAATATTTTTTTAAATAATTTATTTTACATTTTTTTCCATTACGGACGCTTTTTTGAAAATAAAAAATGAAACACGTACATTCTCAGAAGAAAAAATAAATCATGGAATTGGTACTTATAGATATAGAATCATGATTAATGGACCATATTCCTGTGAGTAACATGAAGTAAAATAACGATTTTCATAGCCTCAAACCGAAAGGGAATAAAGCTCCATTTCTTTATGGATTATTAGTTGGCAATAAATGTAAAACTATTTATGATTTTAAGTGTAAACAAAATTCTCTGTAATCTTCTGCTTACAATGAGTTCGATCGATAAAAATCCAATGAAGTCACATAAGGCATAGGCGTAACCAGCCTTCTAAACGGGGGGGGGGGGTGCCAAAATTTTTTAACCTGAACATGTTGGGTACAAACAATATATGATGTAGTAAAACCTAATAAAACGGAACCCCATAAAAACCTACCGATTTTCCGTTTCAGACAGATTTTTATGTGTGGAAGGCATAATTGAGTGATACTTCTTTTAAGAAGGACTCAAACGTAATTTTTCATTGCGTAAGAAGGATGAGAAATTGCTCAAAACTAAATTTAGTGGATAAGAAAAAGATAAACATAGATAAAACATGATAGATATAAAACAAAGATATCAGTAAACATAAATCTGTAATTATCACAAATTTTCATTTCAAACAGCAATGAAATATTAAAATAAATAAACACAACTTTAGTTGCCCCGTCATTTTGATCAAAGTAGAATTAAAATAACTTGTAGTACACAGTGTTGAATCCAGGCACTTTTCTCCAGGAAGGATTTCTGCGTGGGGGGGGGGTATTGCACTCTTTAACTAATGAAAACCCCAAATCTCAAATTTTCCGGGGAGGGACATTTCATTGCTCCGAGAGGAAACGTCCCCCACGTCCCACCCCCTAAATTCAGCACTGGTAGTACGCAATTTAAAGTGGAAAAGAGTTCTTTCAATATTTTCTACACATGAATAAGTACAATTTTCTGGTTTAAAAAAAATGAGCCCATACAAATGTCAAAATATGGCCACAAAAAACGAAAATTAACGAAGCAACCAACCAATCTCCATATTAATTTGAATTTTGCGTAGCATTATGTCTCGTTTTCAAAGGAAGCAGATTTGTACAACCCCCCACCCCTCCATTCTCTAGACTAATGACATGGTGGAATTTAGAGATGAATTCGGGCTCGTTTTTTTATCACCAGAGCACGAGCCCGATACCAAAAATATACAAAATGAAATTGTATTTAAAAGTTGTTTTAAAATTAATATCTCATTTTTTAAAACTTCTTACATAGATATAATTTTTAAATGAAATTTTAAATTCAATCTTATCAAAATCCGTATAAAATAAAAATATACTTCATACTTAAAAGGATTCTCATATTTTTCTTACTTTAACAAGCAAATTTGATGGACACGTTTGCGTTTAATGAATAAATGCATGAAATATTTGTAAACTGGCGAATCTTCAATTTTCTATATAAAATATACAGATTTCTTTATAATGGATTGTTTTCTCATAACAGTCTTCTATGATTGACAGGAACCTGAAAATCAACGTAAATTAAAGAAATTGACATTGTTATTTAAAAGGTCCTAGGCTTTTATAGGAAAAGAGGAAACATCAATTGCTTTCTATTGGAATAACATGGTAATCATATTTACTTACACAGAAAAGTGATTTCAAAAAGGAACAGCATCCTTACCACGAGCAAAGTTCATGATGACAAATACATACAATAATCAATAAAGTTATTTTCATAAGAAAAACGAGTCTGATTCGCGCACAATCGAATTTTAAATAACTAGCAGCCTTCGTCCGCTACGCTGGACGATTTCTCTAAAATAATCTTGAATCAAACGAAATATATTTAAATAAACAATCTTAATATCTAATCAAATACCCACAATTATTGTCAGATTTATGTAATCTTACATTGTTCAGTTCAAAGTTCATTTTGGCGATAAAATACCTCTAAAATGATTAAATAACTGAAAAATTACAAAAATACTAAAGTACTTAATATTGTTTAGTAGTTTTTTTATATTGAATTTCATATGAATTGCTTCTAACTGAAATTGCTTCTGAGATACGGTGAAACATGTTATTATTTTAGACCATCCGATGAATTTCCTAAGGAAGAGATTTATATATATATAGATAAGGATTGAAATTTTCATGTTTTTAGACCGAAGACATCGCCAAATTAAAAAATTGTGAAATACGTCACAAACTATTGGTTTTAACAGAATTTGCATAGTACCATTCGTTTCAGCGTAAAAAATATACTAAAATAAGTTATCAGCTGAAAAATAATTACAAAAGCCGATTTTCAAGGAATTTTTTAAAAGTTCCTTTTTTTTAACCCCACTTAGGGGGGGGGGGGAGAATTTTTCGAAAATCCCTTCTTAACGGCATTCGGTGTTATAAGAAGTATTTTTACCATAATTTTTAAGATTTTTGGTTCGGTAGATTATTTTTGTGCTGTGATTAATACGATACCCAGACTTTCTTTTATATATATAGATAAGGATTGAAAATTTCAGGTTTTTGTGCCGAAGACATCGCCAAATTAGGAAAATGTGAAGTATCTCACGAACTACTGGATTTAAAAGAATTTGCTTAGTACCATTCGATTCAGCATGAGAAAATACGCAAAAATATGTTATCAGATGAAAAATAACTTCAAAAGGCAATTTTTAAGAAATTTTTTTAATGTTCGTTCTTTTTTACCCCCCTTAGGGGTGGGATTTTCGAAAATCCCTTCTTAGCGGCACTCGATGTTATAAGAAGAATTTTTACCCCAATTTTCAAGATTTTAGGTTCGGTAGTTTTTTTGTGCTGTGATTAATACGAAATCCAGACTTCCTTTTATATATGTAGATAAGGATTGAAATTTTCAGTTTTTTGCGCCGAAGAAATCGTCAAATTAGGAAAATGTGAAGTATCTTACGAACTACTGGATTTAAAAGAATTTGCTTAGTACCATTCGATTCAGCATGAGAAAATACGCAAAAATATGTTATCAGATGAAAAATAACTTCAAAAGTCAATTTTTTAGGATTTTTTTAAAATTAGTTCTTTTTTTACTGCCCTCTCCACCCCCTTAAGAATGGAATTTCCGAAAATCCCTTCTTAGCGGCACTCGATGTTATAGCATGAAAATATACACTAAAATATATTATCAGATGAAAAATAAGTACAAAAGCCGATTTTTAAGGAATTTTGTAAAAGTTCGTTCTTTTTTTTTAAACCCCTTAGGTGTGGGATTTCCAAAAATCCCTTCTTACCGGCACTCGATGTAACAAGAAGTATTTTCACCTCAATTTTCAAGATTTTTGATTCGGTAGATTTTTTGTGCTGTGATTAATACGAAATCCAGACTTTCTTTTATATATATAGATAAGGATTGAAAATTTCAGTTTTTTGCACCGAAGAAATCACCAAATTAGGAAAATGTGAAGTACCTCGCAAACAACTGGATTTAAAAGAATTTGCTTAGTACCATTCGATTCAGCATGAAAAAATACACTAAAATATGTTATCAGATGAAAAATAACTTCAAAAGGAAATTTTCAAGGAATTTTGTAAAAGTTCGTTCTTTTTTTTAACCCCCCCCCCCCCCTTAGAAGTGGAATTTCCGAAAATCCCTTCTAAGCGCACTCGATGTTATAGCATGAAAATATACACTAAAATATATTATCAGATGAAAAATAAGTACAAAAGCCGATTTTTAAGGAATTTTGTAAAAGCTCGTTCTTTTTTTTAAACCCCTTAGGTGTGGGATTTCCGAAAATTCTTTCTTAGCGGCACTCGATGTAACAAGAAGTATTTTTACCTCAATTTTCAAGATTTTTGACTCGGTAGATTTTTTTTTTTTTTTTATGATGTGATTAATACGAAATCCAGACTTTCTTTTATATAAATAGATAAAGATTGAAAATTTCAGTTTTTTGCGCCGAAGAAATCACCAAATTAGGAAAATGTGAAGTATCTCGCGAACTACTGGATTTAAAAGAATTTGCTTAGTATCATTCGATTCAGCATGAAAAAATATACTAAAATATGTTATCAGATGAAAAATAACTTCAAAAGGCAATTTTTAAGGAATTTTGTGAAAGATCGTTTCTTTTTTTAACCCCCCCCCCCCCTTAGAAGTGGAATTTCCGAAAATCCCTTCTTAGCGCACTCGATGTTATAAGAAGTATTTTTACCCAAATTTTTAAGATTATTGATTCGGTAAATTTTTTTGTGCTGTGATTAATGCGAAATCCAGACTTTCTTTTACATATATAGATTTGCAAACTTCCAGCTAATTCTCGTCTACCAAAAACAGAAGAAAATATTATCTTCGCATTATGTAACTAAATAATAAATAAATAAACAATACCATTAAAAAACATGTTCTGCAACGAAAAGTCAACTAAAAGTAAATTCATTGTTGTGTTTGTTTTGATTGTCGCCATATAAATACATTGTCGCCGGAAATTTCGTAGACATATTTCTGTAATTATCACAGATTTTCATTTGAAACAGCAATGAAATATTAAAATATATAAACAAGCATTCAGTCCCCCTGTCATTTTGATAAAAAAGATTTAAAATGACTTGAAAAGGAATAAATAGGTAATTTTAACTGGAAAAAGTTCTTTCAATCTTTACTACCACATGAATAAATAAAATTTTCCGGCTTTAGAAAAAATGAGCCCGGGCCCACCCGAGCCCGAAGACTAGAATAAAAATAGAGCCCGAGCCCGTTTCGGGACCGGGCTTTCGGGCTCGGGCTGAGCCCGTCTCATCTCTAGTGGAATTATCGTTTCACATCTGTATTTCCTTTCATTTTTTTTTGCTCTTATCTAGACTTTAGATTACAAAAGCAAACATATAAATAGTTTCTATTCTTGTCGAGAATTTCACTAATTTTTTATGGAATTGCAAAAAACATGTATGAAAATGAACGGCGTTAAAAAAAACTTCCATAAACAAAAGACATCAAATTCGGATTATAAATCCAACTTTTTGTCTTACTGTGACTTACTTATTAATGCAGATTCTAGTAAATATTCTAGTTTTAAAAAAGATGAACAAAATAATTTTCTTAAAAATAAAAGAAAAGAATCTGGGTCTTTTCTTTTATCACATTTAAAAACATAGACAGTTAGTTTTGATTAACTAATTGAACTAACTATGTTTTCATTTTTCTTCTTTTTTCTTTTATAAATTTTGATTTTTAAAAATAATCAATCTTGGATCTGCGCGAGCACCCAAGGTACCCCCCCCCCCCCCCCCCGCTGGATACGCGCATGTAAGGTAAAAGGGCGATTTTTGTAGTATGAACCAAAACAAAGAAAAAGGTCCATTAAAATAATAAAATAAATTTTCGTTATTCCATCAAAAAATACATTTTAATAGAATATTTTATTAAGACTGGTTCAAAATGGCACATATTTTGAGGTACTTACGCATTAACGTCACTGCAGCTACACATATGGCGGCTTTTGAATACTACCAATCTACACCTAAAATTTCGAGAAAATTACGATAAAATAAAACACTTTATTTAAAATTAAAATACTTTAAAATTCAAAACACTTTATTTAAGAATAAAGTAGTCAATCGGATTTCAGTTGAAAATGAGATGATATAGAGTTTAACATGATTCTAAACAGTATCTTTTTTTGCAAATCCCAAATATGCATATTCATAGCACTAAAAATGACGTCAAAAATCAGCAAACAACAAGAAATCTAAAAGATAACTGTGAACAACAAAATTGCTCGTTATTGGCACATTAGCGCAACTTCTGCTGCGGTGGCGTTAATACATAAGTACCTATTTTGGTACTTATTCCTTTTAATCATTTAAGTGTTCCACAATTTATGCTATGAAATTTTTAAAATACCCTTTTTTATGAAAACTATAGCATATTTTAATAAATTAAAATTTGTGAAAATTAAATTACTTACATTCATTTATAAAAGTATTTTTCAAAGTTAAGAATTCAAATACACAATTTATTCTTATTATTTAAAATCATTTAAACAGGCTATATTTACGAGTTTGAAAAAACAAACATATATTATGATTTTTTTCTGTAAACTGGCAACAAAAGAACTTTAAACAAATAAAATTAATTGTACAGATAATATTTTTTACATATTAGTTAAGTTAAAGAAATAATGTCCAATATTTATGAAGAGTACTTCACTTCCATTCATGAACCTTGCTTTATTTCTTAAAAATCGAATTTTATATTGCCTGTTTTCATATTTACTCTGCATTTAGGATGTTGTAGTTTTCTTTTTCTCGAGATTTTTTTTCTGATGTTCAATTTCTTCTGTTTTTTTTATATTTGTTATTATCAGGGCCGTAGCTAGAAGTGAACAATAGGGGGGGGGCTCAAGAGAATGTAGGGGGGGGGAGCTCAAGAAAATGTAGAGGGGGCTCATAAATTGTTTATTCTCTCTCTCTGACACAGGAAGATAAATTAGTGCACATTCACATTGTAGATATTATGTTTCGCATTAAACTGCTGTAATAACTTCATTTTATGCTAAGAAAAGACTAGGATGATGAAAATTTTGAGTGTATAACTGGTGCAAAATTAAACATCATGTTAGCTTCATATGTACAAAAAGGATAAGGAAGTGTTGAAAAACTTATTTTAGATACAATTTAGCAACTCGGCAAAACAGTGAAAGGGTCTCAAAACTAAATTGGATTTTTGAACACAATTTCCTTTGAATTTTTGAAACAAAAATGCATTGAGTGATCTTGGAATCTTTTCCAGGAGGGGGCTCAAAATATTTTAGGGGGACTGAGCCGCCCATAGCGCCCCCTTAGCTATGGCCCTAGTTATTATTATGCGTAAAACTTTTTTTATCATTCTTCTCTTTCTAAACTACATTTAGAAAATAAAATGTAACATAAATTGTTTTACAATGTTAAAATTACACTTCCTAGTGCTATAAATATATTGTTTTTTCATCATTTTATTATAAAATATATCCCATTAAGCAAAGCATAGCCATACCCCAAATTATCCAATATCAGAAAACAAGTTGTAATAAATACAGTTCTAAAATTTATTCTTTGCTTTATATATATATCAGTCGTTTAGATGATCCAGAACAGCTCTGAACTAAAATTCACAGTTTTCACCAATTAATAATCATTAACAGTTTAGAATTTTTTTATTACAAAACTAGCAGGCGTCGCCTGCTGCACTAGTCTACCTATGCAGACGAATCTTTGATTTTTATTAGCAGGTTTTTTTTATAGAACAGACATAGCCCTATGCAATTTACAAAAGCTGTAATTCAAATTTTGTCCAACTAACAATGTAAGTCTCATCAAAATCCGTTTATTAATAGTTTTTATAAAGACTAATCTTTCATAATCAGGTTTACGTGATTATAGAAATTTATTTCAAAATATCTGACTAACTCTGTAATTCAGCATTGTAGAGCAATATGCAATATACTAAAACCACCCTTGAAAAATTATCTGACTTATAATGCAAGTTCCCTCAAAATACATGTAATAGATTTTTAAAAAATGAATAATATTCTACAAATGAGTTTTACTGATTATTGAACTTTTTCGCATAATTCAATAAATAAGTAACATAAAACAATATGAAGCATTCTAGATGCTTCCAAAAAAGTTATTCCATGAAAATACTTTGAGCACAACTCAGGTTATCAACAACCGGAACGAAATACCAATTTGCATAAATTTATGTTTAATTTATGTTTAAAGTAAAAGCAGACAGATGTAAAGTCATAATAATATTGATCATTAAAAATTTATGAAACAGAATGTTACTTTTAAATATCTCTGCTCAATAAATGCCACAATTGAGTCAGACTGACATAAATTTAAAGAGGTTTCAGTGCAAGAATGTTGTGATTTACGATTATATTTACCATAAGTGTAGTTAATTTTGTGCCGAAGGAATCTCACATAACTGTATTCGTTAGACTTGTATTCCGATTATAGAACTTTCTTCATCTTAACTTTTAAAATATTTTAATAAAAGTGCCATGTTGAAAGGCACAGATGTCACATACACACAACACTGGCACAATCTTTTGAACATTTCAATAGTCTGGCAGAATCTTGTTTTCTAATACCAGTTACATACATATTTTTAAAAAGATAATAGTAACAATAAATAAAAAAAGTTCAATTAATAACTGTAGAACAAAACAATTTACTTTATTTTAAAAAGGAATAAAAAAAGTAAATAAACAATTTATTAATGACTAAACCACAACATCCGAGTTACCATGTCAAGCAATATAATGACACTTCAGCGCCAATTAAGTACCCTGATGCATATATATTACAGTGGCGTCAGAAGAAATTTTGTGCCAATGTAGTGCATATATGATATCACTGCTGATTCAAGCTATATACCAGCAGCTTGCAATTAATTTTATTGTGTATTTTCCTCACCGCTGCTATAAATGATACTATAAATGCTGCAATTTAAAAGTTCGATACATTTATGTTACATCACTATATTGTCGCCAAGCGTGAAAGTTGGTGCCAAATAAAATATTCAAACTGTTTATCATCGTTAGTGTGAAAGTAATCATTTTTAAAATATAGCATCTCAAAATTACATAGCTTCGAGTTCTATTTTATTAAATAAAGAATATGTAGAAAGTAAAAAAAAAAAAAAAAAAAAATATTTACAATAAAATATATTTTCAATATCTCCATCTAAACTTCAGGCATGAAATTGTAACTGTTTCTTAGCACTGTAGTAAACATCGTCATTTTTGTATCAGGGGAAAATGTGAGTTATAACTCAATAAAAAAATATTTTTTATTCCAGAAATGGTAAATTTAACAGTTTTGCATAATTACCGTTAAATAATAATTGAAAAGAAAAAGCGTTTTCAATAAAAAGTAGGTTACAATGTTCAAAATAAAAATTATTTGCACATTTGAGTTGAAATAAATAGTGATTAAGGGTATATTTTAGTCCAAACTGATTACATTCTAATTTATTTATAAATTCCTTTTTGCTCTCAAATGCATCAAATTGCCAAATTTTCTTACTTAAACACTGCATAATGTGCCATTTTTCTGAACTTTTTTTTATAAATGCAGAACATATTGCAAAAAAGGTTGTCAAAGTTGGCATTTTGAACCGATTTTTCCAAAGCAATATATCTGGGAACAAAAAAAGGGTCATACTGAGGAAATAATCACTTATAAATGAAATTTTAATTACCAATTGAGCAAAAAAAAAAAAAAAAAAGACACGACCTCTTATACATCTCTTCAAAAATCCCCTCAAAAAGTTTGATGTTTTTAATTTTAAAAATGAGTCTGAAAATGTCTTAGAAGTTTTTGAGCTCTTCAGGATGGAAAAATATTTTTTCAAACACATCATTATTATACATTTTGGCATGATGCTGGTATAGAAGAAATTTATCAAAATGTATCCAAAACATTATATTTCAAATTACGGCAAATTTTCGTAAAGTGGATTATGGAAGACATTGCGTCGGATCAATATAACCCTCGATTTTATAAATACGCTGAACCATGCCAATCAACTTATGCCAATCGTTGATAGAATCAATTATTTAATTTTACCACCTTAATTAATAGATATGTTTTAAACTAAAAATTTACTTTCAAATTTTGTTGATTTTATATTCAACTGTTACAGCTAGACATTTCCCGATGTAAACATATGCGTCATTGCGATGGTATTTTTGTTTGACTTGCAGAATATTTTAATATTAGCAATATTTCTGACATAATAAACAGTCCATGCAGCTGTCATTTTTTGGTTACCAGCATATTTTTTTCATTATTCTTTGTATAGGTTGCTAGAAAAATTGTAACAAAAAGTAATATTTTTTGGCACAAAAGTAATATTTCTAGGCATATCTAATAAATTACTAAATGTTGTGTACTTATTTGTCATTTTTATTGTATTCAGTTCATTTTGAAACATAAATCTTTCTCTCATTTCATTTTGAATACATATATGTAAAATAGTTATATTACATACATTTAAAATAACACGACTTTCACACATTTCATTAAAAATACAAAAGAAAAAGGAAAGATGAGTTCCTTGTCCTTTTCTCATTGACACAATTGGTGAATATGTTGAATTTTTTTCAGAAATAAAATTATTCTTCCATCGTGAAAAAAAAAAAAAAAAAAAAAAAAAAAAAAAAAAAAAACATGAATTCAGTAATATTAACAAAAATTACAAATAAAAATAAAAATGGAATTGATAAAAAAGAAAAGTCCAATTTTGACTCTGTATCTGAACTGAATGTTTCTTTGTTTACTGCTATAAATTACGTAGAGAGTTTAGAGAATTGCCAATTGAGAGAGACTGCTTCTATTGTACTTAATATTATGCATCAAATATCAAAAATATTGTATATCAAATACAGTCAAGAATCAATAATCGGAGTACCCATAATCCACGATTTTCTACAATTCTCCTTACTTTACAAATGTAAACAGTTAAGAAAATTTACAAATTTGTGGTCCAAGATTGATTTTTTAAAGCAAATAGTAAAAAAATTGACAAAAAAAATCATAATAAAACAGACATTTAAAAAATATAACTCTTATATTTAATACAAATTAAAAAAACAAACTGTATTATAGAACCTATGTATATGTAATTATTTTTATTTAAGCACACTCAATTTTTTAATAAAATGATACATTGAGATAGCATATTAAATTAATTATTAGATTTCATATCTATCTTTTCATATTATACAGTTTATAAAATTAGAATGATATCTAGGAATAATAAAATGACACATAATCCATAACAATCTATAATCTGCAATATTCCATAATCCATGCAACCTTTGGCCCCAACTTCTGAATCTTATAGAAATTTGACTGTACTTCATTGACACTAGTATAGATATAATGGTTACTGTAATTACATGGTTTGTACACAATTCTGGTAAAAAAAAAATTACTTGCCTTTCTCAGTAAAAATCCATCTTATATATTATTGTAAAACTCAATACAATGGACAATCTTAAATTATTTTTATTTTTTTTTTAAGTATGCAATGAAAGAATTTTTAATTATTTTCATTATGATGCTAGTGTTCTGTAGTGTTTTTACATTTTATTTCAAAATTTTAGATTGGATAAATAATGAATTTAAATTTTCTTCAGTTACGACCACAATCGAGACACTGATGGAAAGTAGTACATCAAAAATTCTCTCACCACTTCAATTATTAAAGAAATGCCCTCACTTTTTGCCCAAATTTTTTAATTGCAAGACCAGCAGGAATCCTGAATTAGTGATCCTGGCATCACAGTTGGTAGAGAGTATTTTTCTTAAACAGGTAATATAAGAACATTTGGTACGACTTAGTTATCTCATCGACCAATTTCGCCAAATCATACCAATCACTAAATCATACATATCGATATAATTTTATTTAAAATAACAAAAACTTAGTGGAATATTATTAAAAGAATAATAAAAAGTCAAATTAAAAATCACTTGATGCTGTTTTAAACATGTGTATCGTATTTCATGTAATTGAATGTGACATTCATGATCATTCATTATTGGCATTTAATCTTATAGATTGGTGACAGATTTTCGGTCGACGGGATAAGCAAGTAGTTATATGCCGAACATTTTTCCAAGGGTAAAGAAACAATCGAAAATATTTTTTATCAGAGCAACCTAAATTACATCATGAAGATGATGGAATTTTAACATTTCAGGTTCTCAAAACCCTTGCTATTTTTTTAAGCTATTCTAATATTTTGGGTAAATTTTATAACATTCATATGTATTATATTATGTGATTAATAACTGTTCGGAAAAATATTTTAAGGTTAAACATTTAAAAATATTCTTTTTTAACTTAACTCAATACAAATTCAATTTGTGAGGAATGCAATGATATAAAATTAAACATTTAAATCAAACTCTTAATCACAATTCAAATTAATTCCTTGTGTTTAACCGAAAAATCGTAACTTAAACTATATTTAAATAAATAGATGAGTGAAAATGTCTGCTAGAAAAAACTTTTTCATAATATTTTAAATGGTCAAATATCATTATTAAAATAAAAGTTGTGTACATGAAATTTTGTTGCTACAGATTGGTCAAGTCATAAGTTGGAGAATTATATAAACAGTAAAAGAAAAACCACATCCTACCATTAATTTACTTTAGCAAAGAGGATGGATCACCACGTTTATGTTTTAAAAATTAGTCTTTATTAGAATCAGAGGATACGCGTTGAATATTACGTATGTTTTTTCTTAAAGCAAAGAGACGCTAACGCATTGAATGAATCACGAAAAGTTAGATGAATCAAAAATACAAAAGTACTTGATTCATAAGGATCAATGCCACTTTTAATGAATCATTTTGTCTTTCACGATTCATTCTTTTATTGGCGTTGTTGTCTCATCCGTTGTTTGTCAGGTAACATTTAAAACATAAATTTATTGATTATTGCTATTTATTGATTTATTTATTGATTGCACTTTTTGTTAATGCTATGGTAGGTAGTTTCTTAGGTTTTTCTTCAACTCAATACTTTACTGTTTGCTATATGATAAAGAGGGCACAAATTTCATTCACTTTTTCTGATCCGTCACTGAGTCATTATTATAATGTTTTATTCATAACAGATAATTCCACTTATTATTATTTATTTTTAAATAGTTTAGTTTAATATTATTCAAATTTGAATTTAGATACAGCAAATTGCTTTGATTTTTTTTACGTTTATTTTTAAAACATTTTGTTGCTTATAAATTGAATTTGATTGTATTCTGTTCAATTTAAACTAAATATTTTTTAATAATTGATCGCATAATGCAGTACTATTATGCTGTTTATCGAAATTGACTTATAAAAACACATACATTAACTCACATGAAAACACCCTCTCTGTAATATTAATGCAATGGGCAGGTTTCTTTCGAATTTCTCACTTAAATTTGAATATTTTTATGTATCATTTCTTTTTGCATATGATAGCTGAGTTTCATCATCAATATGATATATTTTTTTAACTTTTTTGATTTTGGTTACAGCTTTTTCTTAAAATGTATTTTCAATTTCAAAACCATTCTTGAAATTGAAAGTACGTTTTTGAATCTGCAACCAAAATCTAAAAAGTAACAAATAGCCATATTTAAGATCTAGCTCAGCTATCTTATGCAAAAAAGGGTTTAAAAATATTAAAATTTAAACGAGAAGTTCTGAAATAACCCACCAATTGTTTAACATTAAGGAGTGGGTGTATTCATGTGTGTGTAGAGTTTCCTTAAGAAACTATTTATGAATCCTAGAACAAGTGATACACTGATTTGCAGATTTTACCTGTTGGGATGAGGAGTATTCTTAAATCAAAAAGAGTAAATGTGTTATTGTGGTGTCAAATATTGTGGATTATTGAATATTATGGATTATACGTCATTTTATTATTTTCAGACAGCCTTTTAATTCTTTAATCAGTATAATATGAAAAGATAAATATGAAATTTATTATTCTATCTCAAAAAATGCTTTTTTAAGTTATTTTATTCAAAAATTTACATATATGTGCATTTAAATAAATGCATATGTTCCATAGCGCTGCAATCCATTTTTTACTGTTAATAAAATTAACAGAAAGAGTTAAATTAAAAAAATGAATGTTTTATTATCCTTTTTTTACAATTTTTTTGTTATTTATTATAAAAAATCATTTCCGGATCACAAGTTGGTAAATTTTCTAAATTGTTTATTGATTATAGGAATAGAAAATTGATTATAGAAAATAGATTATAGAAAATTGTGGATTATCGATCTTTGACTGTATTATGGATTGTACATCATTTTATTATTCCTAGATAGCATTTTAATTCTATAATCAGTATAATATAAAAATGCAAATGTGAAATCTAATATGAATTAATATAATAGGCTATCTCAAAAAATGCCCTTTTAAAGATATTTTATTAGGGAAATTGGTATGTGTGTATTTAAGAATAACTATATATGTTCCATAATACAGTTTGTTTTTTATTGTTAATAAAATAAAAGAGTTATATTAAAAAAAATGTAGGCATTTTATTTTATTATTATTATTATTTATTTTAAAAAATCATTTTTGAATCACAAGTTTGTAAATTTTCTTAACTGCTTATTTCACTGTTTACATTCATAAAGTGATATGAATTATAGATTATGTGTGTGCGGATTATCGATCCTTGACTGTATATCATCTGACAACATTTATGCAAATATTATGTTCTTACATCTGACAGTAGTTTTTTCTTATTATTTTTATTCCATTCTAAAATTACATTTCTGGAACTTGCTTGTTTTTATGTGTGTTTTTTTATAGTTCAAAGTAATTATTTCTATTTATAATAATACATACTTCATTGCCTTCCTTATGACTTATCACATTCAATTGTTTAAACAGTTTTGAATTGCATTTCCCTATGAACAAAAACAGAAAAGCCAGTCTTACAATGGTAGAAAAACATGTGATCAAAATCGCTTATAACTCAATAGGTAGTTTAATGATTATACAATGGAAAACTAAGTTCCATTCTAAATTGTTTCCATAGTCAGCATTTGTGAATGTGTCAAAACATTTTAGGTTTGTTGAGTTCAGCAGTCAAGAACTTTTCTATCACTATGCATTAGAAATCTCAAAGGGAAATCGTACATTTTTCAAATTAACTAGCATTTTATAGAATACCAAGAAAATAGAGCATTTTGATACCATTTTTAGTTTTTTTTTAAATCTTGGGAAATACATTAAGTTAACGTTAAAAAATGCAGTTTTAGTCTCGACTGGAGAAAGCCATATCACATGATGAAAGCAGTTTGGATGTCACTTCACATGTAAATAAACCTTCGCTGTATTTTCCCCTGTACTTTTCTATGAGCATAGTTTACGTTATGCTGAATTATTTTTTTCTTTTCTTAAAAATGATAACAGAAAAAACTAAAAGCAATGTAAACTGTTGGAATAAATAATATTGTGAATTCAAGTGAAAAAATTTCCCCCCTTGTTGTGCTAAGGATTTTCATTTTACAATCTTGATGTAGAAATAAAATATCGATATGATCTTATACTACAAATGTTTTATAGAAATATATACTTTTCTTTTTCATATTAATATTCCACAATAGACCAATTAAAAAAAAAAATGTAATTTAACAAATTGCAACGGCTATTTGGAAAATTATATTTTCAAAGGCTAAACTTTTAAATGACTTAGAAATAAATTTTATTTTTAAAAAAATAATAATAATAAACATTATTTTTATGATGATCAAAATGTTATTTACATAATAACAGAGTCCTATATTACATATGCCATGGATTACAAATTAATATTCCTATAACAATCAAATACAAATTTTATGAAATTTCAGTTTTATAATTTTCAGTACTGCAAATTATTTAACTTCTAAACATCACACATTTTCAATTTTTACACCGTCGTATACAGAAAAAAATTTAATTTTAAATGCAATTTGTTTGAAAGCTGTATCTCAATTTGTTTTTAAGTTATCAATTTCTTTGTAGGTTTTCTAATATTTTATTTGTCATTGTGGTAACAGAAATATTTCATTTCTGGATATTAAATATGAATCAATCAGAAAATAAAAAAACTGCAGAATTCAACCAATAAAAAAATTCAGATTTTTCAGTTCTTTACCGAGGACAACTATTTTCAAAATAAATCAAACCTTGTTAACATGAACATGCACGTGAATTACTTTTAACATGAATTAAAAAAGGTTATTCCTAAAATAAAACCTCTATAAAAAGGATTACAAAGATTTGATACTGATAACATGAATAAAATTTTGATTCCCCTTGAGATTCATCTTAATGAGGTTCGACTATAGCTAAAAAGCATACAGAAATTACATAAATTCCCCAACCACATTTAAAATTTATTGGTTTTAATTTATATTTTAAAAATTTTCTAGATTTTTATAAATTAAGATGAAAAAAATACTAGTTTTCAAAACAATTTCTCAATTGTATTGCATTCAGCTTTATTTTACTGCATTTTAACTAATTCTCTTTTTTTCTGATGGGTCCATTTGATAAGTGTGGCAAGCACTGACTTCAGCAAGAAAAATCTGTGTAAACTCTGAGATTAAAATGTTAAATTTTTATTTTTAATTTTTTATACATTTAACTTGTAACTGTGTAAAGAGAAAATTATTATTTTTTTTAATGTGCAGAAGTCCAAACAATTTTTTTTGTTTTCAAGAAATTTTTTTATGCCTGACAAAGTGACTTTTCCAATTTATGATGTTATTTATTATTAATACAGTTGTATTAATTATAAATAATATCATAATTTTGTGGTAATAGTAATATAAACATAGTTCAATGCATGTAAATACTATATACATTCAATTAAGTTTTATATTAATTCAATTTATACTTTCTTGTTAATTATAAATAAAAAGCATATTTAGAAACATAAATTATTAAAAGTTTAGAAACATAAATTATTAAAAATACATTTTTAAATCTAATATAACATTCTACAAAAACATAGGTACATGCAACTATTTTATCCTTTAATATATCACATACTTAAATATCTTAATTATTTTTTCTGATATTTTTGTATGAAACTAAACTATTATTTTATTGGAGCAGTGTAACTAGGGAAAAATTCCATATCCTGTTCTGCATTTTCTCATGATAAATTTTTCAATGTGGTTGTTGCGTTCTTCAACAATGGAATTTTTTTTAAAAATTTAATTGATGCTTCTAGTGGATAAATAATAACTTTGCATACATATTTTCGTTATAATTATTTTTTTCAAATTTATAATTTTCTGGCTTTTTTTTTCTTTCAGAAAAAAAGCAAAAAATGAAAAAAATGTTATTTCAAAGTGAAAAAAATAGTAATTATTATTAGTATCATTTCAATAATTGCAGCAGGCTTTTTTAATTAAGCAGTTTTATAGCATCTTTGTTAAAATATTGTTTTATTAAGAAATCCTTATTTTGTTATGGTATACAGTAGACTCCCTCAAAGCTGCAACCCTAAAATCCACACATAATTTACAAATGCAAACAATGAAACTATTAGTTCAGATGTAAGGACAAATATTAACTTCTTTATTTTTAATTCAATTCCATATATTTTTCAATATGTAATTTTCATGAATATTACTGAACTCATGCCTTTTTCATAAAAGAAGAATATAAATTCATTTCTAAAAAAGTTCAAGTTATCGTTGATATCACTGGTAATTGCAGTCTTTTCACCAAATATATTTATATATTAATAAATCTTTTTTGATTATTAAGTCTGACTAACCTAAAATAAAACTTCCTCATTTTATGATTTTGAAGTGAATTAGTAATGTACCTTTATGAGACGAGTTTAATTGAATATTTTAGAAAAAATACATCCAATCTTTATAATGAACATTTAATTGTGTATTACTGTTTAATTACTTGATTTTTGCTTTTAATATTTTAAAAATTACATCTTAAATTTTATTATTTAAGTTTATTACTTTACTTATTTTAATATTTTACTATATACTGAAGGCATTCATTATAATTTTGATTGGATTATTAATTACATTTAAATCATTGTTTAAAAAATTTAAACAAAGCAATGACCAGAAATCCACACAAACTCTGGTCTGAAAGTGTGCAGATTTCAGGGAGTCTACTGTATTAGCTGAAAAACCTGGTTTATCCAGGAGTATTGTAAATGTTAATGGCATGTTTAGATCTTAAACTAGTCAAATGTTGCTCAGCTAAACACAGTAGACTCCCTCAAAACCATAAAGCTTGGCACCAGAAATTGTACAGATTTTAGAATTTTGTGAACTTTTGTTGGTCTTTGCAATATTTACAATTTTTAAATTGTAATTTGAATATAATATTTAATGCAATCGAAACTATAAAAAAATGCTTACAATATAATAAAATATTAAAATAAGTAATAAAATAAAATAAGAATTTTTAAAATATTAAAATGATTAAAATATTAAAAGCAAAGGTCAAGTTAATAATCAATAATATATGATTAAATATTCATTATAAAGATGAAATGTGTTATTCCTAAATTATTCAATGAAACATGCGTCATAAAGGTACATTACTAATTCACATCAAAATCGTGAAATAAGGAAGTTTTATATAAGGTTTAGAAGACTTATTAACCAAAAAAGGTTGATAAATACATAAATATATTTGGTAAAAAGATTGTAATTACCAATATCTTGAATTTTTTTCAGATATAAATTTATTCTTCCATCATAGAAAAAAAAAGAAAAGAAAAAACATGAATTCAGTAATATTAAAAAAATTAAAAATAAAAATAAAAACTGAATTGATATAAAGAAAAAGTCCAAATTTTTCTCTGTATCTGAACTAAATGTTTGTTTGTTTACATCCATAAATTATGTGCAAAGTTTAGAGAGTTGTGGATTTGAGGGAGTCCGCTTGTATTGTACTTCATATTGTACATCAAATATCAAAAATATTTGATAATAACCTTAGATACGAGCCTTAAATACATTTAAGGCTCGATAATCAGCAATTTTCTATAATTTGTGTTACTTTACAAATGTAAACAGTTAAGAAAATTTACAAATTTGTGGTTCAAGATTGATTTTTTAAAGCAAATAATAAAAAAATTGACAAAAAGCATCATAATAAAACAGATATTTTGTCCATATAACTCTTATATTTTATTTAAATTAAAAAAACAAACTGTATTACAGAACATGTGTATATGTGATTATTTTTATTTAAGCGTACATTATATATATATAATTTTTTTAATAAAATGATATATTGAGATAGCATATTAATTTAATTATTAGATTTCATATTTATCTTTTCATATTATACAGTTTAAAAAATTAAAATGATGTCTAGGAATAATAAAATGACACATAATCTATAACAATCTATAATCCACAATATTCCATAATCCACACAACATTTGGCCCCAACTTCTGCAGATTATAGAACTTTGACTGTACTTCATTCACACTTGTATAGATATAATGGTTACTGTAATTACATGGTTCATACACATTTCCGGTAAAAAAAAATTAACTGATCTTTTTCAGTAAAAATCCATCTTATATATCGTTGCAAAACTCAACACAATGTACAATCTTAATTTAGGTAAATATTAAAAAAAAAGGGGCATGCAATGAAAGAATTTTCAATTTTTTTTCATATGATGCTAGTGTTCTGTAGCTTTTATACATTTTATTTACAAATTTTAGATTGGATTAATAATTAATTAAAATTTTATTCATTTACAACCACTATCGAGATGTTGATGGAAAGTAGTACATCAAAAATTCCCTCACCACTTCAATTATTAAAAAAATGCCCTGACTCTTCACCTAAATTTTTGAATTGCCTGACCCCTAGGAATACTTAATGAGTGATTCTGGCATTACTACCGGTATAGTGTGTTTTTCTGGAACAGGTGATATAAGAAAATTTTTGTTAATATAAGAAAAAATAGAAAATATTTTTTATCAGTGCACTTCCTGGCAAAATAAATAGTATCATGACGATAATGGAATTTCAAAATTTCGGATTTTTACACATTTTTTCTTTTTAATATATTTTCTTTTTTCTAATATTTTGGGTAAATTCTATAACCTTCAAATGCACTGTATTGTGTGATTAATTACTGTTAGGAACAAATATTTAAGGGTTAACCATTTAAAAAAATATTCTTATTTAACTTAACTCAATATAGACAAATTCAGTTTCTGAGGAATGCAATGATCTAAAATTAAATATTTAAATGAAACTCTTCAAAAGAAAACTCCATGTTTAACCGAAAAATCGTAATTAAAACTATATTTAATTAAATAGATAAATGAAAATGCCTGCTAGAAATTTTTTTTTTAATAATATTTTAAAGGATCAAATATCAATAAAAGTTGCGATACATGGAAATTCGTTGCTATAACAAGATCAAGTCTTAAGTTAGAGGATTTTTAGTGAAGAATAAAAGAAGAAACATATCCTACCATTAACTGACTTTAACAAAGTGGATAGATCACCACGTTTGTGTTTTAAAAATTCGCCATTATTACAATCAGAGGATACGCGTCGAAAATTATATAATTTTTTTTTTTTTTAAATCAAAAAGACGCCAACGAAACGACGCTTCACAGTGGCAGAATCAATTCAAACGTGTTTGATACATAAGAAACAATCCACTTTAAAGAATGATGCTGTCATTTACGATTCATTCTTTTATTGGCGTCGTTGTCTCTTGCGTTGTTTGTAATATCAGGTAACTTTTAAAACATAAATTTATTGTATTAAACTTTTTGTTAATGCTAAGGTAGGTAATTTCCTTGGTTTCTATTCAACTCAATACTTTACAATTTGCTATTTTGATAATGATGGCACGAAATTTAATGTGACGCAACTTTTATTTTTGCTGATCTATCATTGAGTCATTATTAAAATCTTTTATTTATAACAGATAATTCCGCTTATTACTATATATTTTTAAATAATTTAGTTTATTATTATTCAAATCTTAATTTAGATGCAACAAATTAGTTTGATTTTTTTTAACTTTTAAAACATTGTGTTGTTCATAAACTGAATTTGATCATATTCTGTTGAATTGAAACTAAATATTTAAATAATTGATCGTATAATGAAGTGCCTTAATGCTATTTATCAAAATTCACATATAAGAACACATACCGCTTAAGGGAATTCATCACTCACTTGAAAACACTGTTTTCGTAATGTTAATCCAGTCGGCCGGTTGTTTTCGAATTTCTCACTTAATTTTGAATATTTTTATATGCCATTTCTTTTTGCATATGTCATTTTGCTGAGTTTCATCTTTAAAATGATTTTTTTTTTTTACTTATTTGATTTTGGTTACAGATATTTCTTAAAAGGTATTTTCAATTTCAAAACTGTTCACGAAATGGAAAGTATCTTCTTAAATCTGCAACCAAAATCTATAAAGTAAAAAATAGCCATATTAACCTTCCAAGCGCCTTGGAAAAGGGTAAAATTGTAATGTTGTTATCTCAACATTTTGTTTTAAATGTTAAAAAAATATGATTCTTTCAACAATATAAAAGAAAACTTTATTATAAGCATGAATGTAATCCTCCAGATTATGAATCATTCTTTGATGTATTGAAAATTCATTAGATCTATAGAATTATAATATTTTAAATATTGCTTATATTGCAGTGAAACCTGGAGCTTAGTATACCAAATATTACGTTCCAGACGCTTAGAGGATTAAAGATCTAGCTCAGCTATCTTATGCAAAAAAAGTTTAAAAATATTGAAATTTAAGCAAGAAGTTCTAAAATAACCTGCACATAGGTTTAACATTATGGAGTGGCAGGGCCGTAGCTAAGGGAGCGCTATGGGCGGCTCAGTCCCCCTAAAATATTTTGAACCCCCCCCCCCCCCTTCTGGAAAAGATTCCAAGGTCACAAAATGAATTTCTGTTCCAAAAATACAAATGAAATTCTGTTCAAAAATTTAATTTAGTTTTGAGACCCTTTCACAGTTTTGCAGAGTTACTAAATTGTATCTAAAATAAGTGTTTCAACACTCCCTCCTCCTATTTCTACATATGAAGCTAACAAGATTCAGTGATCTGCACAGGCCGATTTTCATTAACGGCATTCGGGCTGGGCCTAGTTGCTAATCTTTTCAGGCCGTGCCGGGCCTTAATTTTTTCCCTGAAGTATCGGATTGGACCGGGCCGAGCCTAACTTATTTTTTCCACATGAAGCCGAGACTGATTTTGTTCTTCCTAGTCTTCACGGACCAAAATAATCAGTTCCTGTTGAATTTTCCTGTATGAAAATCCTTTTCATGACGTGGAAAAATCTGTTCATAAATCAGTAAAGTTTAGCTTGGTCCAAAAATTTTTGCAAAATAGGCATATACTTTTAAGTCGTCATTATTCTACAATTAAACATTTGAATTTATTCTTTTTAAAGAATTGTAGATAACCAGGAGTCTTAAAATAAAATTAAACACATAAAATAAAACATGATTATGACGGAATTTTAGTTTAAACTGAAATCTGCAAATTTCTTTTAAACTATTCATTCATACAAAAAGAATACAACAATACGCAAGAAAAAATATATTAAACATTTACATCTGTTAAGAAGGAAACATATTTTTTTCTTTCCAATGTCTTAAAAGATTTTACTTTTACCATATACCATTTTTTTAGATATTTTTATGTGTTAATAATATTAATGATAACTGAAACATTTACATACAATGAACAAAGGTTCATTAAAAGCTTAAATATTGCAGCCTATGGCACCTTTTGCGTAAAAAGAGATTATACACATGAAAAAAAAAATGACTAAGATAAGTTTTTTTGATCTGAACTCTTCCGTTAGAGTAAAGATCAATGTTCTGTAGAAATTCACCCAAGCCGGCCGGGTTTCGGCAGAATTTTCAACTTTTTTTCGGGCCAGTCCAGGCCAGACCGGGCCAATATTTCTTTCGTTCAGGACGAGCTTTGGCTTAGAAATTTCGGCCCTTGAAGACCTCTAACAGGATGTTTAATTTTGCATCAGTTATACACTCAAAATTTTCATCATCATATACTTTTCTTAGCATAAAATGAAATTATTACAACAGTTTAATAAGAAACATAATAACTACTATGTGAACATGCACTAATTTATCTTTCTGCGTCAGAGAGTGACAAAAAAATTATGAGCCCCCCCCCCCTATTGTTCACTTCTAGCTATGGCCTTGTGGAGTGGGTGTGTGTAGAATGTATGTAGAATCCCCTTAGGAAACTATAGTTGAATCCTAGAACAAGTGATACACTCATTTGCAGATTCGGGATTAAATATCATTTTGTGTTTAACAAAATTTCATATTAATAAGGTTCGATTATATTTGTTCAAAACAAAAACAG
Source organism: Maratus speculifer (assembly GCA_964019185.1). Lineage (NCBI taxonomy): Eukaryota > Metazoa > Arthropoda > Arachnida > Araneae > Salticidae > Maratus > Maratus speculifer. The sequence continues at coordinate 361,420,658 of OZ025296.1, forward strand.
ATTTGGTGATTATTATTTATTTTTTTAAAGCCATTACCAAATAAAATGCACATTTCTTTTATAAAAAAAGTCACCACAAAAAGGCATTTTGTAAATAAAATGGGTACTACCATAAAATATTGTTAATCTGCCCCCTCCCCAAATGTGACGAAAAATCGTAAAATAATTAGAGGGGGGTGCTTACATGGGATTTTCCCGCGATCGTTTTATGGGGATGAGCACGGGATGAATCATGAATTTTGATACTTGAAAAAATTTGGGTTTTAAAAAAAACGTAAATTCTGTTGAAAAAACGCAGAAAAAAGCCAAAAAAGTACGAAATCTATTAAAAAATCGTGAAAAAAAACATCAATTTCATCAAACATTCATGATTCATTCATGTCATCATGATTCCTCCCGATTCAGCAATTTTTTGGGGGGGGGAGGGTGGGGGGGAAGGGCACTTTCTCAGGATTTTTTGAAAATTTCAAATTTTTTTATAAAGTGGGGAGGGGGGTTTGATCACGATTTGCGAAGGGCAGATTAATGGGATTTTATGGTACTTGGTTATTTTGTTGACCAAAGAACCATTGCCAAACTTTAAGATTAAATGCCAATAATCGATAACCATGAATGTCACATTCAATGACATTCGATAAAATAAAGGTGTTTAAAATGCCATTAAATGATTTTTATTTTGACTTTATTGGTATTTTTATTAATATTCTACTAATTATTTCTTTTTTGTTACTTAAAATGAAAATTACTTCAATATGTGTATTTTGGCTATTAGTTTGTTCATTTGTACAATTTGGCAAAATGGGATAACCAAGTAGTACCATAAAATGTTATGATTTTGGTTTAAATATCTTGCCATGGTGACCACCTTAAGGTCTTATTATTGTGCAATGCACTACCCTCCCCCAACCGCCATCCGAGACAAAGTAAGTTGGGGATGGAGGGAAGGACAATCGTTAGTTTCATCCCCCACCCATCCACTAACCATTTTTCAGTGTCTTAATTTGTCTAATTTCACTTTTAAATTTGTCTGGTTTTAATTTCTCTCTTTTTTTCCTTTTCTATTTAGAGTGTAAGACATTTGGTTCATAGGTACAGTTGTTTGATGTTATTCGTGGTCACTTATCAGCGACAGTTCTTACGTGCAAGAGTGTCTTACTGTTTGGGATGTAGGTAGGGGTCGCCACTTATATAATGTCATCACTTTAGAAATCTGCTCCTTCTCAATGGGGAAATTGTACATTTTTCAATTTAACTTGCATTTTATAGAATACAAAAGAAAGAGCATTTCGATACCATTTTTAGTTTTTTTTAAATTTTTATCTTGGAAAATACATTTAATTAACATTAAAAAAAACAGTTTTAAGTTTGACTGGAGAAAGCCATGTCACGTGATGAAAGCAGCTTTGATGTCACTACATGTGTAAACAAACCTTTTGGTGTATTTTCCCCTGCACTTTTCTGTGAGGATAGTGGATAGTTTATAATAAGTGGGATGAATTTTTTTCTTTTCTTAAAAATAATGGCAGAACAAACTAAAAGCATTGTAAATTTTTGGAAAAAATATTATTGGGAATTCAAGTGAGATTTCCCCCCCTCATTGTTCTAAGATTTTCATTTCATAATCTTCATTGTAGAAATAAAATATCAGTATAAGTTTATAATACAAATGTTTTATAGAAAAATATATTTTTCTTTTCTATATTAATATTCCACAATAGACTATTTTTAAAAAAAACATGTAATTTAACAAATCACGTCAACTATTTGGAGAATTATAATTACAAAGACTAAAATTTTAAAGACTTATAAATAAATTCTACATTAAAAAAATAATAATAATAAACATCATTTTTATAATGATCAAAAAAAGGTTTAAGTAATAACAGAGCCCTATATTTCATATGCCATGGATTAAAAATTAATATTCCTGTACAAATTTGAAATGAAATATTAGTTTTACAATTTTCGGTGCTGCAAGTTTTATAGCTTCTAAACATCACACATTTTCAATTTTTACACTGTCATATAGAGAAAAAAAGTACTTTTAAATGCAATTTGTTTGAAAGCTGTATCTCAATTTGTTTTTAAGTTATTATTACGTTAAGTTATTATTTAAATTAAAATCCCATTAATCCGCCCTTCCCGATCAAACGTCCCCTCCCCACTTTATAAAAAATTTGAAATTTTCAAAAAATCCCGAGAAAGCATCCTCTCTCTCAAAAAAATCGCTGAAAACGGATTGCTTGAGAACAGAAGAATTATGATGAAATGCATGAATCATTTCCAGATTTTTTAATTGATTTCATGCTTTTTTTTTTTACAAATTTCTCCTTTTTTCTGTGTTTTTTCGACAAAAATTACGTTTTTTTTTTTTTTTTTTTACGTAAATTTTTTCAAGTATTGCTTCAAGCATCAAAATTCATGATTCATTCAAAGATCCACGATTCATTCATTTTTATCATGATTCATCTCTGCAAATTTTGTGAAGCGATTGCCGAAAAATCCCGTGTAAGCATCCCCTCTAATTATTTTATGATTTTTTGTCATGTTTGAGGGGGCCAATTAACGGTATTTTACGGTAAATTTTTTGTAGGTTTTTTAGCACTTTATTTGCATTGTGGTAACAGAAATATTTCATTTCTGGACATTAAACATGCACTCATCAGAAAACAAATAAAATAAAAAAAGTGGTGGAATTCAAATGATAAAAAAATTCAGATATACTTTAGATTTTTCAGTTCTTTACCAAGGACAATTTTTTTTCAAATAAATCAAACCTCGTTAACATGAACACGCTTAACGTGAATAACTTTTAACATGAATTGTTTTTGCAATACCCGGTGGAGACAAATAGAAAGATTTGATACTCGATTGCATGAATTACTGTTAACATTAACAACATTTTGATTCCCCTTGAGGATCATGTTAACGAGGTTCAACTGTAGCTAAAAAGCATACAGAAATTCACCAACCACATTTAAAAAGTATTAGTTTCAATTTCATAGTTAAAAAAATTTCTTGTTTTTTATAAATTAAGATATAAAAAGATACTAATTTTCAAAATAATTTTTTAATTGTATCGCATTCAGTTTGATTTCATTGTATTTGAACTACTTCTGTTTTTCCTGATGGGTTCATTAGACATAAGTGTGGCAGGCACTGGCTTCAGCAAGGAAGACCTGTGTAAAATCTGAGATTAAAAAGCTAAACTTTTAGTTCTATTTTTTTATATACATTTAACTTGCAATTGTATAAAGAGAAAATTATTTTTTTTTTAATGTGCAGAAATCCAAAAAATTTTTTCTTTTGCAAGAAATTTTTTTTATACATGAGTTAATTTATTATTAGTAATACAGTTGTATTAATAATAAATAATATCATAATTCCGTAGTGATAGTAATACAAACATAGTTCAATGCATGTGAATGCATATATGTATAACATATTCACATTAAATCAAATTTAGTATTAATTCCATTTATATAGTTTTTTTTTTTAAAATATAAATGTAAAGCATATTTAAAAAAATAAATTAGTATTGAAAATACATTTTTAATTCTAATATAACATTCTACAAAAACGTAGCTACATGTAACTATTTTATTTTTTGATATATGGCATACTTAAATGTCTTAATTATTTTTTCTGATATTTTTGCCTGAGACTAAATTATTATAACTATTAGAGCAGTGTAATTAGGGAAGATTACCATTATCCTGTTCTGCTTTTATTGCCAATAAATGTTTTAATGTGGTTGTTGTGTTCTTCAGCATTGGAATTTTTTTATTATTGAAGCCACTAGCAGATAAATAACATCGAATACATATTTTCATTATAATTATTTTTTTCAAATTTATAATTATCTGGCTTTTTTTCAGACATATTTTTTTCTATAGATGTAATATTATAAACATATCTAAATATTTGTAATATAATTTATTATATTACAAACAGCGTTTACTTTAATCCTGTTATAGCGAACCTGGTGTATAACGAATGAAAATTTTGGTCCCACCGTTTTCCTATAATATTTAATGCTAATTTATCCTTTTATAGCAAACAAACCTCCGAAATCTTAAGAATCGGTTGTATAGAACAATTTTTTGCAGTCAATCTTTTTTTTTTACTATTCTGCAATCTGGAAAACAGGACTCTAATTTGATAAGAAAATGTATGCCGGTTAGTGAAACATGGTGCAAATTAGTGATAAGTATTTTTATTGAAAAGAAGAAACAATTTAATTTTTTTCACTTTTATAGATTCCATTCTGCAGGTGTGATCATGCCCACCCGTCAATCTTTTTCCATAACTCCTATCACAATTTTTTAGACATAAATGAAACTGACGTATTTAACTAAGGTATTTAAGAATAGTTCGAGGTATGGTGGCATTGAAAACTATGTCTTCTTTGAAACAAGCAATAATCAGAAGATCTTTTGCTTAAATTATAATCTCTGGCATTCAGAGGATGATTAGAATAAAAAGAAGAAAGAAAAATTCAAATGATAAAAAAGTAAATAAAAAAATAATAATAAAAAGAAAATGAAACCACTTTTAAACATGCCTACAGTAACTGGTGATGGCAATCCTGAGTCTGGATAAAGTGCAATAGTTTTAGTATAGTCAGGAACATCCATTAAAATGTTTTGCACATTTATCCAAACTAGGGTCGGTCCTGTTTTGTCAGGGTTATCAGGGCTATATTGAATTTCTATTTGTCTTCATTTTTAGTTAATTTATTTAGTACCTGTTTAAAGTAATCATTTTTAGTCATTTTAATTCATTAATATTCATATTTAATAGATTTTATATTTTTTTTGTCAATGTATCATTATTGAATATACTGGTAGCAGCTAATGATAAACACATGTTGTGAATTCTAACATTTTTTTAACGGTTCAGATATAGCGAACAAAACTTTAGGCCCCTTGAGGCTCGTTATAATGGGGTTCGACTATAACTAAAAAAATCTTCAAATGGAAATATGTATGCAATAAGTTTCGTAATTTTAATATCCAGTTTTTACATTTTAGTCACATGTAAAAAAATGCCCTAGTAAATTTAAAAAAAGAAACAGCTTATGATTGAACAATAAGATCCTTCTGCGATGCCATTTTCTTTTAATTTCAATTTAACCCCCCCCCCCTCCCTTTCCATTATTATAAAAAAAAATTCATATTACATGATATATAGTTGTATCCCTAACAGAAATGCTTTTTTTTAATATCTTGAATTAACAATAAGGAGCTTTAAACATGCTTATAAAACCAAATACAGTAGAATCCCTTAAATTCGCACAGATTGGGACCAAAAGTTTTGTGGATTTCAGAATTTTGCAGATTTCTGGTCGTTGCTTTATTTACATTTTTTAAACAGTAATTTGAATGTAATTAATAATGCATTCGAAACTATAATAAAATATTAAAATATGTAATAAATTAAAATAATAAAAAATTATATAAGTTTTAAAATGATTAAAATATTAAAAGCAAAATGAAGTTAATAATTAATATGTATGATTAAATATTCATTATAAAAATGAAATGCATTTTTCCTAAATTAGTGAATGAAACTTGCCTCATAAAAGTTCATTACTAATCCACATCAAAATCATAAAATAAGGAGGTTTTATTTCAGGTTTAGCCTGATTTAATAATCAGAAAATGCTTGATTTATACCTAAATATATTTTATAAGAAGATTGTGATTACGAATGATATCAGCAATATCTTGAATTTTTTCAGAAATACATTAATTCTTCCTTCATGTAAAAACATGAATTCAGTAATATTAATAAAAAATTACAAATTAAAACACATATAGAATTGATATAAAACGGAAAAAAGAGTCAAATTCTGTCCCTCTATCTGAAATGAATATTTCATTGTCTACATCCGTAAAATATGTGAAGTTTTTAGGGTTGCAGATTTATGGGAATCTACTGTATATTAATCTTCTATGTTTGTTCCCACTAAATATATATATAGTGAGTGATATGTGACCAGTGATATCAGCAATATCTTGAATTTTTTCAGAAATAAATTTATTCTTCCTTCATGAAAAAACATGGTTTCATTAATATTAACAAGAATTGCAAATTAACATTCTTAAAGGAATTGATTTAAATTTAAGAAAGTCAAATTTTGTACATACATCTGATCTAAAAATTTTATTGTTTACATTCGTAAATTGTGTGCAGATTTTAAGTTTACGGATTTGAAGGAGTCTAATGTATAGTAAAACCAGTAAAGATGAAATCTCAAAGCGTTTTGAAAAAAATCCATTTTTGACAGATTTTGTGTTATCATGTGTAATTGTATGGTATTCTTTTAGATGGGACAATGGAATATTTCTATTTATGGCTGCATTCCGTTATAGGCAGATTAATTTTTTTGAAGTTTTGCTTCATTTATATAAATATACTTTTCATGGCACATGTTGGCATATATTATTTACTTTAAAATTTGTAAAGCTTTTCTTTTAGACTAATTGATTATTTATAGCCTTTTAAACACATCGTTACCTCAGAATGATTCATTTGATCCTGGTTGGTTGTTTTGTGATTCTAAAAATAAAATTTTTAATCATTGTACTTTTCTTAATTATTAATTAAATATTATAGATAAATAAGTGAAAACAGCTTTTTTTAAAGATAAGATCCTTGTTTTTATTTAATATTAATGTTAATTATGATAAAAAGAAAACTTTAAGTAATAATTTTATGAGAATGCTATGTACTTCAACTTGGAGCACAATGAAGAATAATCTATTCTGTTAATGTATTGCTGAATTATCAAAATATTTAACAATTGCTTCTTCTCTACAAATAAATACCATTTTAAATTAATTATTTCACTGTAAAATAAAATAAACAAAGAAAAATTTCGACGTATCACAGTTAGAAATATTTTTGTTTGTATTTAATACTTTTAAAGCAATACAAGTATTTTATCAATTGTAGCCAATTATTACTAAAACAATTTCTATTATTTTCTAAAATTTCAATAGTCATTTTAGAAGTAGCATAAAATAAATTTGGAATCTAATTTTTATGGTTACTAATCTGTTGTTTGTATCGGTGTTATTGTAAAACCACTCACAGATCCAAAATTATTTCAGGAAAATTTCAGGCTGATAAGTATTTTGAAGTTTCATTTTCAAGTTTTCGTGAAGATGGCTTTATTTTATTTAATAATTTCACCTGATTTTCAACGTTACTGTATCAATCTGTTGTTATTTGAAAAATATAACATTCTTTTTTGTTAATTTTTCTCTTTTGTTTTATTTGAAAATTTTACTTGAAAAAATTGCATTATTATGTTATTTTGGAGATATGGAGGGACAGTAGCGCACCCAGGATTAAGCTTTGGAGGGGGCTAGCATATTTTAGAGGTCTGCATTTTCCTGATCTGGCCCGGAATGTCAGACGAGCTCGGTCTGATTTTTTTTACACTTTATTAAAAATGCATGAGATGGTACATACATTTTTTCTATTGACTTGTTACAGAATGAAGATAGGGTTGTAGAAGGGGAGCGGGGCAATTCACAAAACCTGTGGGAGAGGCTTAACGTTTTTGTTTAACAAAAACAAAACAGTGTTTCAAGTTTTGAATATTAAAAATGTTGGTATTTAAAATTTCATAGGAAAATTCATTGATAAGAAAAAGTGTTGAAAAGATTACTATTTTTTTTAAATTCTATTTTGCAGAATCTATTAAAAATAATAAAAGTAAACTTTCATAATTTTAGAAATCATCCAATAGATTAAGCTTTGGGTTTTGGGAGGTGCTTCAGCCACCGTAGTTCCCCTTGTGGATGCGCTAATATACAGGGAAATTAAGAGGTAAATAAATTTATATTGTAATTCAAATATTGCTTAATAGAGGACCATGTACCTGGGAGGGTGGACCAGTGTACCCTGCTTCTGAGGCACACTGGTCCACTTTGTGAACGTACACAAATATTTTTTTTAAACGTATTTGAAACTATGTTCTGAAAAAATTCTGAGGTATTCAAAATTAATTAATGTTCAAGAACATTTTTAGGCAGATTTGGCTTTTCTGTCAGAGATTAAAAAAAATGTAAATTGCAAAAGTGGTCCACTGTGTACCAGTTTCCCCTATAGTAAAACCTGGCAAAATGATAATTATCTTTAAGCGAAACCTGCATTAAACAGAAGTATTACATGATCCTTACATGGATTGGCATACGAATACAATTTGCTGAAACCTGGCTGAAAGTGATTTTTCATCACTTATTAGAATTTCCATCATAAAAGATTTCAACAGGTACTTATGAACACAGTGGAACCTGTAAAAGCGGAATCTTTCTGCATCGTATTCCTGTCTCAAATGAAAGAGTTTCAGAATCAGTGTTGAGTTCAGGGGACAGCCCGGGGGGGGACATTCCCTACCCCCGGAAGAATGGAATGTCCCATTTAGAAAATTTGAGATTTTGGGTTTTCAATGGTCAAAAAGTGCAACTTCCCCGCCCCCCACCGGAACTCTATAATGTCCCCCTCCCCGGCGCCACAGAAGTCTCTCCCGGAGAAAAGTGCTTGTATTCAACACTGTTCAAGATACTGACGAAACGAATAAAAGATCTAATTTAGACAGGGTATCTTAAAAATATAATTGATTACACTTCTTTTAACCTTTTTCCGGCACACTGCGCCCAGTTCGGGATACCTAATTTTAATTCCAAATTTGCAAACGGCATCAATAATATTTTAGCAAAAATGTGCTTTTCCAGTGAAAGCTTAAATTAGGGGATTCTTAAATACTAAGAAAGTAATTTGCAAATTCCGGTGACAGTCGATAATTTCTCATTTTACTGACAGAATTTGCTCGTGCCGAAAATGGATAATGGAAGTCTAAAATGGTATTTGCCCCCATCTCCTTGCAATCACATCTTGACGAGATTGACTTTGTGTTTATCAGTAATAAGAAGTATTTCGAGTAAATTTAAGAATTTAAGTATATCTGTTTATTTTTTTAATTAAAAAAATAGTATACATGAAATAAATTTGGATTTATCTCCATAATTATAGCTAGTAATACAACGAAGTTACATGATGATATACCAAAGATTTTACAGACACTACGATCTAAAAAACTCAGGCCGTACTGAAAATTTAAATGTATTTTACTCAATTTCGTACAACATAAACATTTGCTTGCATTACAATTAGGATTAAATAGTTAAGTTTAACCCTAGAATCATCGAAATTTTTTTCAAGTTTTATTAAAATATTCTGCATCAGAATATTGATTAAAAATTATTTAACTTGTTTTTGGTTGGTTTACAATTTTAGTTTATTTTAAAGAAATTTCTGATTTATATTTAATTATTATCTGGTTGATATTTAAGAAAAAAAGACAGTCTATTTTGGCTAAAAAACAAGTGATATAGCAAGCACGCGCAACAAATATAGTTTATGTTGGAAAAAATAATCTGGTTACAGTTATACGGTCTGGTTACACAGCCATAATTCTTCTTGGTTTCTCAGTTTCATGTTCTGCTGTTTTTGATACCCTAGTTGGCCTCAGCAGTTTCTTCCGATATCTGGTCGTAAAATTCAAGGATGCTAATTTTTTTTAACAATTTTATTTGCGATTGATTAACACTTTTTTAGAAATTTTTGGTGTGTAAAAAAGTAATATTTGTTTTTCTGTTATTTTAGAGCGTTTTCCAAGTTCAGCAGTAAGTTCTTGCAGTTTGGTATGTGAATTAGGTTTCTTTTAAGCTTTGGATTTCTTATTATTAAAATCAGAGCTTCATCACCACCCTCTTCATATAGAACTCACCTTCCATCCATAAAATATCTGTAAGCAATATTAACCCTTTCAAGGTCTGGTGTATTATTAAAAGTACATGTCTTTTAATGGAATATTATTCCATTTTAAGAAATATTTTTGCTACCATTTGCACGTAATAATGTTAGTATATGTCTATGCATTTATTGTATGACATCATTTATTTTACGCATTTAGTAATAATAATAATTATTATTATTTGCTTCATTCTCTTTTCACTGTGTGCGATTCTTTTATTTTAAGCATGTATTTCACGCTGTAAATTTAAAATAAAAGTTGCTTTCCTGAAAGAATGATGTGTAGAAAAGCAAAAAAATTTTTAGAAATTTGTAATATCAGTTAAATCTTATTGTAATGCAATATTTTCTAAATATCTCCAAAAATTTTTCCTTATTTCCATGTGAATATTAATTGAATGGTATGCAAAACAATAACATTCGTTATCTTTAAGACAGTGAAATACTTGTTGAATGATAGTTAATCTTTTTGGATAGCTAGTGTTAATGTTATTAACCAAAGAGTATTTTTTTCTAAAAATTGAAAAAAAAAAGCACTTGAAAGGGTTAACCTGGTCATTCACAAGTCACAATTGTGGTCATTTCAGATGACTGAGACATTTTTCTGTGGGAGGGATTTTTGCAACTCTGTCAAGGGCACTTTGAAATACCAGAGATGGGTAGCACGTCTAGACGATCCATAAGCATAAAATCCCAGATTTTCCTAAGAGATATTTCGATACTTCGAAGGGGACACCTTTTACGCTAATCAGTATAAAAACAGTTTCCAATGTTTTTAGTATCATTTTAAATTCATCCAAAAATTACAAATTTTTCCGTAGTTACCTAACTGTATTTATGAACAAAAGCAAAATTACTATACTAAATAAATACATAAAAAATCTGCCCTTCAAAATCCATTTATGTATTTAAAAAATGGCTCCAGTGGAAAAAATCCAATGTTAAAAAGAACCATTATTATGTAAAAGCCCAGAAGAACGTCAAAACCTTCCAATATCCCTCTTCTGTTTACCTAAATATCAACGTTACTCGAAATAAATGAATTCAAGCGAGGGAGATGCATTGATCTCCGGAGATATTCTTCAGATTTATCGTGAGATCTCTAGACATCGAATACCCAACCTTGACAAGGAGTCTGTGTGATTGAAAAAAATATATATTTGTAGCAAATAATTCTGCTCTTTTGATTTGGTCACAACAAACTTTTAAGGACCAGTTTCTTATTGATTGACGAAAACATTTTTAGAGCTGAAAATACATCATCAGCGTGTTTTAGAACAGATGATACTAAATCATTGTCAGATTTCTTAAGATTTTTTAAAAATGACTTTAAAAGTTCACAAATAACCAATTCAAGAAAACAGTTGCTTTTATTAATTCCGTGTAGCACATTACGATATAATATTACAGTAAGCTCCCTCAATTCCGCACAGCTTGGGACCACAGGTTTTGCGGATTTTAGAATTTTGCTGATTTCTGGACACTGCTTTGTTAACAATTTTTAAAAAATCATTTGAGTTTAATTAATGATGCAATCAAAATTGTAATGATTCTTTACAATAGTATAATAAAGTATGAAAATCAGTAATAAATTAAAATAATAAAAATTAAGATAATATTTAATATGATTAAAATATTAAAAAGCAACTCAAAGTTATATATGATCAAATAATCGTTATAAATATGAAATGTATTTTTCCTAAATTATTCAGTACAATTTGCTTCATAAAAAAGTATATTACAATTCATATCAAAATAATAAGATAAGGAAGTTTTATTTCAGGTTTCCCACATTCAATAACAAAAAATAAATAAATAAATAAAAATTGATTAATACATAAATATATTTGGCAAGAAGATTGTGAATATCTTGAATTTTTTCAGAAATAAAATTATTCTTCCTTCATAAAAAAACATGTATTCAGAAAAATTAAAAAAAAAAATTAAAATATATATGGAATTGATATAAAGCGAAAAATGTGAAATTTTGCCCTTGAACTGAAATCTTCATTATTTACATCTGTAAATTATGTCCTAATTTTAAAGAGTTGTGGATTTTAGGGTTTCACATTTAAGGAAATCTATTGTATTTGATTTAAAATTATAAAATAAACAAATATAAAGGACTCGAAACTCGATAAATGTGACGTCATTGCATTTGTATAATCTGGTCTTTTTCTCTTTAACTGTCAATGCCAGTTGGTCCAATGAAAAACATTTTCCATCTTAGTATGTATGCTTGCATACTTATTATTCGGGGACGTCAAAAGTTTCCATTTATGGGATGATAACATATTCCCGCAAAACCTGTCAAGAAGTATACACGATGGAAAAATGTTCCATTTTAGATAGGTTTCAAGTATTATAAACTATAAATATGTAATGTTGTTTTCGTGGAATCCTGATTTTCTTTACCTTTTAAGATAGGTCACCTTCACTGAATTCATTGCAATATATTTATATTCTTCACAAGAGCACTACAGAGACAATATGTTATGATAGTTTTTTAGGATACAGTCAAAACTAAACATGTTTATGCTGAATATTTGCCTAAAACAGAAAAGTTCATAGCCTTGGCAAAAGATGTAACTTTACATTATACCCTTTCAAGACAAACACTTGTTTAAAATAAAAAATTTTATGGGTACTTTCTCATTCTGATTTAGTAGTTTTGAGTGTTGTTGATTGCACGATTCAAAAACCCAAATACTCTGTTTGAGAGAAGGGGGGGGGAATCCATTTGGCTATGCCACTGATTACATTATTTAAGTACATTGTAAGTTATATTAAATGATACGGAATGTTTCAGCTATCAGAATTGACATTAGGTAAAAAAAAGTCTAAAATCCGAAGAATTACTTACTAAACACATTTACATATTAAAATTCCGTAGCCGCAAGAAAATATTTTCTCTCTATTCTTTGCTAAATGTATCATCGTTTCTTTCGATGATATTAAATTATAAAATTTTCTACTTAAATTTATTTTATATTTTATTTATAATAAGTTATTTATTTTATTTATAATTTAATCTTTATACTGTTAGAAAAGGCATCTGACACACCTGTGATTCTGCTAACTTCAGATAATTGGGAATTTATTGTAGTTAATACAAAAGTAAGATTTTCATTACTATAACTTATTTTCTGGATGGATTTTGAATTTATTTATTTATTTATTACATGAAACGTAAAAGCTCATATTAATTAATTTTATTTTATTGCAGATGCATTAAACCTCTAATCTAACACATCACATCAAACAAATTATCTTCAATGTGTGAAACTAATGCAGCAATTTTTTTATCAGAGCTTTTTGAAAGAATCAACTTCTAATTTATAAAATCTTTCTTTTTTTGTGAGTTATGCAAGAATTTAACCCAAAACAGTCTTTTTTTTGTGAGATATGCAACAAAGAATTCTTTCACAAGAGCCGATTAAACAGCCATCTGTTAATTCATACTGGTGAGAAAACGTTTTTGTGCGATATCTGCAACAAGAAATTCTCTCGAAAGAATGATTTAAGGAAGCATGGTTTAATTCATACTGGTGAGAAACCTTTTGAATGTGAAGTATGCAACAAGAAATTCTCTCAAAAAGGCAATTTAAGCATGCATCTGTTAACTCATAGTGATGAGAAACCTTTTGAATGTGAGGTATGCAACAAGAAATTCTCTCAAAAGAGCATTTTAAGCAGTCATCTGTTAACTCATACTGATGAGAAACTGTTTGTGTGTGATATATGCAACAAGAAATTCGCTGAAAAAAGTTCTTTAAGAACGCATCTGTTAATTCATACTGGTGAGAAACCTTTTGAATGTGAGGTATGCAGCAAGAAATTCTCACAAAAGAGAAGTATAAGCAGCCATATGTTAATTCATAGTGGTGAGAAACCGTCTGTGTGTCATATATGCAACAGGAAATTCTCTCTAAAAAGCAATTTAAGCTCGCATCTGTTAACTCACAGTGATGAGAAACCATTTGAATGTGACGTATGCAACAAGAAATGCTCTCAAAAGCGCTATTTAAGCAGCCATCTGTCAACTCATAGTGATGAGAAACCGTTTGTGTGTGATATATGCAACAAGAAATTCTCTGAAAAAAGTTCTTTAAGGAAGCATCTGTTTACTCATACTGGTGAGAAACCTTTTGAATGTGAGGTATGCAACAAGAAATTCTCTCAAACGGGCCATTTAAGCAGCCATATGTTAAGTCATAGTGGTGAGAAACCGTTTGTGTGTCATATATGCAACAAGAAATTTACTCGGAAGTATATTTTACACAAACATCTTTTAATTCATTCTGAAGAGAAACATTTCGTCTGAGGGATATGTGTTCAAAGATTTTTTTCAATGAAGCATCTCTTAATGTCATACTAACGAGAAATATTAAAGAAAGATAAATAGAAATAAATTCCAAAAAAGCTACCTGTGCTATATTTTGATCCTAAATTTTGTTAGTTGTAGTTATTATCGTAGCATATTCTAGATGCAAAGAAATATTTCTTTCTGTTTATTACAGTACACAAAAAGGAGCAGTGAATAACAAAAACTTGACTATTTAAATCATTAAATTAGCAGATCAGGAGCTATAACCTGGCAAACACCCTTTTATTTTTATGATGCTTTATATTATCAGAAAATATTACAAAATCTCTATTTTTTACAAATCTCTATTTTTTACATTTATAAGCATGTAAAATTTTATAGTGATTGATAGTATTTAAATTTGAAAAAAATGTTAAACTTGATTTCTCACAATAAAGTTCTTTGATAGTAAAATTGATTTGCTTATCAAAATTTAAGCTGAAAATATTATATTTGAAAAGAATATGTTCCCTTGACTTACCCGTAATATTAAAAAAATATGTTAATGTGTTAGATGCACTGGCTGTTATTTTAAAAGGTAGGAACAGCCTGATGATACTTGAAATATAATTTAAGGTTGGTAAAAGTGTTTTATAATTTTGCTTTTTTCATCAGGCTTATATGAAAAGAATGTATATTACAAATTGATTATTTCTAACTGAGCGAAAAATTGTCCAGGCCGGGAATCAAAGCCAGATATTTGTCTTACAACGCCAATGCTTTATTTGTTAAGCTAACTGTGCAATAGACGGCTGGGATTTTTCGCTCAGATAATCTTATTAGCCATAACATCTGGTCTTTCATTTAGACAGCTCGACAGAATAAGCTGCAGGTAATGGAACTCCATATAACGATGGATACACAGATATAATGTTATTTTAACACAATCAAACTGATTGGTAAATTTATCATACGAATAGATTGTTTCCAACTGAGCGAAAGTATTATATATATTAAAACAGTAATCCTTTGCGCATGCGTAAACTTGAATTTATTAGCCCTTGCATTTAGAGAAAAGTCGAAACAAGTCTGGTGCGCTTAGTGGTTTAAGGCACGAATTTAAACCTCTGAACTTTTGTAGAGGATTTGGGTTCGATCCCAACGCTCGCCAAAATAATTTATTTGAATAATAATGCATATTACTAGAAGGAAAAGTTATATGATTTTTATTCTTTTGTTATCATTATTAATTTGATGCTTTATAATTAAATAAAATTTAACACTTAACAATGTTTTTTTAATAACAATTTTATTTTTAAAATATTTAAAGTATGTAAAGTATTGGATATAAACAGCCAATTTCCAGTTCAGGGATCTAGAGATATATTTGTAAAAATAAAATTATTGTTGATCCTTTCAAATCGCATTCTTAAAAATAAATAAATAAACAACAATAAATACAAATAAAAATTGTAAAAATGTCGTAAAATTTAATTTAATATCTAGCAATATTTAAAAAAATCTATATTCTAATTTTCTAAAAAATTAAATATTTGAACATTATTTTGTCTGCAGGTAGTAGCAGCAATTTCCCACATTCCTGTCATGTTCGTGGAAGCTTAGAAAAAGTAATCCATTTGTAAACTGTAGTACACATGAATTATATAAATAAATAAATGTTATACATCCTTTAGGCCAAGGCCACCTTATCATAATATCATATATAACATATGTTATTATGATAAGGTGGCCTTGATTTAGAACATATATTAAATGATTTTTAACTAAATCCCCGAGTGCCGTTTTGCAGTAATATCTGAATGTTTAAAATTATGAAGTCTGTAAAATATTTTAGAAATAGTTTGACAATTTTAACAACTATTTTGTAGTACTCATGGTAATTAAATTATGTATGATAACGTTATGAAAATTTCAAATTATTCAAATATATTATACTGCTAAAAAGCGAGCGCTGTTAAAATTCTGCTTAAAATTCTTTCAGTTGATTACATGAATAAGTTAGACTTACAGAACCATGAAACGCTTTGAATCTGTTGGAATCACATAGATAACATAGAAATAAATCAAGTTTTCAAAACTTTATTACAGGTAACTAATCAAGAAAATCTAACATTATTCTAATTAATCTTTTAGCATGTTTATTGTCAAATCTTGACGGGTACCATCTAGTTTTAATTTAATTGTCTTGTCATTACAGATACCTTTAGTAATCGTTTAAGTTCCTTCGTTTCAAAATCGCCTGTTCTGATTCTTTATTCCTAATTAAATAACAGGCTGGTGTGATTTTTAAATGTCAATAAATATTCATGAAAAAAAAATGAAATATATGCTTACCATAGCCAATTCTATCTCTAAATTTTTCCATTGCATTGAAAAAAAATTATGACTTCCATATAGCCCATGTCCATTAGGGCGGAGTGAAAAAGACCAAAACATTTTTTTCTGAATTTTTTCTTTGGATGGGTCTAAAAAGTTGCCTTTTGGCACACTGAGTATAAGATTAAAATTTCATTTCGTTTGGAATTCATCTTTAGTCCCTTACCAGCTCTTAAAGATTCTATTTTTATGTGAAAATCCAGATTTCACTATGTAGTGTAAATGACCGAAAAAAAAATTTTTTTTGGAAGTTTTTCTTTTGATAGGTCTAAAATGTTGCTTTTTGGCACATGTTAAAATTTCATTTCATTTGGAATTCATTTTAGTTCCCTACCATTTCTTAAAGATTATGCTTTTTTTTATATGAAAATCAAGATTTCAAAATGTAGTGTAAATTAATCAACCTTTTTTTAAACTAAATTTCTGATTTCAGTAAAATAAACCACAAAAATGACTTCTTAAAGTATTACTTGTGAACGATATAAGTATAGTTGCGTTTTAACTCTTTGAATCGCGAATAAAACCCTAAAATGTGAATCGTACTGTTGCAAAGAGAAAACGCAATAATTAGACATCCTTTCACTTTTATTTTTTGAATGCACATGAAATATAGTTATAAAGGAAATGCAGATTTCTGAATATATAGTAATTGTCTGAGCGAAGCGAAGTCTTTATACTCAGAGATACATAACGATATTAAAATTCAAAAAAATTCTTTCCTCAAGCAAATCTCAAAAAGTACTTGTCGGATTTTCATTCTGTTTGTACCAATAGGTACCTATGAAGGTAATCTAGTGAATGCACCTACTTTTAAAAATTAATTGCAAATAGTTTAAAAGTTATATTAAAAAAACTGATAAAAAAGCACAATTTATGTGCATACGTCACGGAAATTTGGTGAGCGTGATTTTCACCGGCTGGACATTTTCGTAGATAACCGAATCAGTACATGGAATATATAGCAATCATTTTCGCACTAAGAAATATTGAATGCAATAAAACATTTTAAAATTTAATCATGCAGGAAAATAAAACTGTCATTTTTTTATATTAAAAAATGTCATAAAATCTTTGATTTTGAGATTTTGTGATATCTCTTAACAGCACTTTTTGGTCGCTAAAAGAATATTTTACTTATTTCGCGTGTGAAAATTAGAAACAATTACGTTTTTAAATAAAAAGTTTCTTTTATGATATCATTTTCCCTTTATATTTATTTTTATTGCATGTTTTCTTTTAACTTATATTTTGTTTGTGTATGGAAGTCAATTCTGGTCACTAATTTTTCGGCACGGATACCACAAGCGCATCAGATTTGGCGCAATTTTTTTCAAAGCCCATTTGGCGAAAACTCCCTTTTCAAATAACGCTTACATATACATTTTTAAATTATTTTCTTTTTTCAAAAAGAACTTACAGTAAATAAAATAATAATAATAATTAATAACTATAAAAAGAAATATTTTATATAATTAAAAGAAGGAAGTGAAAGTAAATAAAATTTTATGAGTAAATAAACAAATAATAAATAAATAAAGCCGGGTTACCATCTCAGGTAAAATAATGCCATTTTGACGCAAATTATGTACCCTGGTGCATATGTGACATTTTTTCCCATTTTTCATCCGTTTCCTGTTGGCATACAACTTTGAAATATGGCTTATGTATGCATACCCGGGAGCAATACTGTAATTAGACATTGATTTTTTTTAATTCGATCCAAAAATGGGCAACGGGGCTATTTTTTAAAGTTTTATACAATTTATACTGCATAAAGGAGCCACTTACCTATTTCTTTATACCAGAAGAAGTAAGTGGTATGTAAAAACAATTACAGTATACATAAATAAAATACTTGAGATAATATACTAGAGATATAAGCACCGGGTTTGGCGAGATTTTTTATGCCAATTAGGCAAATACATCGTTTTGATTACCAGATGCATATAGCATGCTATAACAACACGTTATTTATTTATTTCAAAATGAAAAAAAAGAATAAATGAAACATTTCTTGTTATTAAAAAAGATATAACAATCAATAAATGATAATATTTTTAGAACAAACAATTTATTATAACATTTATATGATAACCAGCATATTAGGCAACTAAATGCCATTTTGGCACCAATTAGGTACCTCGGTGTATATAGGGCATATATGTGACATATTTATTTGTAAAACTGAGCATGAAAGTTTACCAGGTGTGTTTTCATAGGCACTTATATCTTTTTGCAACATAGCGCACCTTTCGAAGCCAAAACTGCACAAAAGAAAAAATAATCAATATTTGCAGCATTTTTTTAATGTAATGCACATTTTGTAATCAGTAGGCTCGATAATCAGACCTCGTTTTTTTGCTTTAAAAGATGATATTTCATACGACGTCTTTTTGGGATTCGTCGTTTTTCCATATTTGATAGTATGTGTCTACTCGTTTTGTACCCTTTTTTGTAACTTTCTTCTTTATTAAAAGCGACATCTGGATTTCCTATTTAAATGAAAAATTCTTCTAAATACAAAGAATTTTGTTAAAATAAATAAATAATTGGAAATGCGGACATCTATTGCTCAAAACACAAAATTTTTCTTATTGAGTTAGTAAAAATCAGTAAAAACATAATTTTTATGATAATAAAAAGGTGACTTATGTAATAACAGTCATATATTATGTACGTTATGGATTAAGTATGAATATTTTAATGAAAAGAGATATTTCAAAAGTATTATGAAATTAGTTAAAAACCATTTATTTTAAACTAAATGAATAAAAGATTTATATTTTTAATGAAATAAATGGGATTTGAAAAATTATTGGAAATTTATCACTATAGATGTATCAATATTACAATCAGTACCTTGTATGCAAAATGGAAAAATTAGCAATACTTTTTGTACCCGAAAAATGGTCGTTGCTTTTTTTAAGGTTAAAAAGTAGATTACGAAATATTCCTATATAGAGATGCCAAACCCTCGCTTATTGCATAGCAGAATTTACTTATAGGAAAAGTTATTTTTTAAATCCGCAGAATGTTCCAATTTAATAAAACATTTTCTGTATTAAAATACCGGTACCCAAAATGCCAGAGACTTGGCAGCTCAGCCTACATTTTAATTAATCACGGTACTTTTTTAATCGGATTCAAATTTAGTGAAGACAACGTTTTTTGGCCGAAAGCAGCTTTTTTCCACATGTGTAACTACGATACAATTCCTTGATGTTGACTTATGAATGTTTTGACTTATGCTATTATTGCTTCCTCTCATTTATTTATTTGAATTTTAAATAAGATGACTCAAAATCGTGTTTTTTAAATATACGAAAAAAATGCATTTCGAGAGAGGGCGAAAAGGACAATATTTGGGGATTTATTACCTGCGTTTGGCTAAGTGTCTTACTACCTTGTATTTAATACTCTTCACAATACTTCGCTGTTATATGGACTTAGACGCTTTTATAAAAAGTTTGACGTAATTCGGGCTTAAGAAAGTGAGTTTTTTACTGAATAATACAAATAAATGAAAAATGAATACTAAGAAATATTAATAAAAAAAATGAAGCATTATATTGATCTATATATATTTAAAAATCCATCTGCTAGCACTAATTAGATAATTTATGCGCAGGGGTGGGGAAATTTTCCAAATTCTTACCAGCCAAGGATTTATTTCGCCAGCCCGCAAGATGCAACACACGCAGTTGAAAATAGTTATGACAAAATCGCACGCGATTACAGACAAAATTACTATTACTACAATGCATTTTCATAATTCTTTTTTGTTTAATATTAAGAAATATATGTAACAAAGGTAAGATTAATATTAGATAGAATTTAGTACCATACTTACACTGTAATAATTTGGAAAGTTAAAATATATAGATTAAAAAAGTGTTTCTGATAATGTGCCTATTGCCTACAGTTTTTCAAAAATTAAAAATGCACTCGCCTTATGAGAAAATCCACTAGCCACTGGCGAGCAAAATGATGTATTTCCCCACCCCTGTTTATGTCTATATAATAGGAGATAAATAGCTTTTGATTCTGTATTTCTATGCTATAATGCATTAACGTTTTTGTGTTTTTCGTTAGCATTGGGAGTACCTAGATGATTTAAAAAATAATGTGGTCAAAAAATGTTGGTAACCATCTTTGCTGCAAAATATACTATATTTTGCGTAGGAACAATAATCACCATCAATGCACGAGCAAAAAAAGTTCTAAAATAGAGAATTCTTTGATGTTGATATGACTAAAATTTTAAAATCTTTTTTTTTTTGTGGCAACTTTTAAGATATAATATTCTCGTTATGAACGATTTCTAAAACATTCGACAATTTAATTTCACATATTAAGCATTTTTTTTCTAGAAAAAGTTTTAAACCCAATTTATTGAGAATATTGCAATTTCTAGGATACTGTTGGGGTCAGAAACTATAACTTTGGCATCACAGTAACTTATAAGATGTAAGTGCTCGTTTAGGACAAATTTTTAAAAAAGGATTCCTTAACTCTTATCGACAACCTCATCGCATCCGTGGAAAACAGATATTCAACATTATAAACTATTCGGACGGATTTCACACCATATAAAATACACTCCATTTCTCTTCAAACATAATAGTTTATGTTATTTATAATTTCTCAAATCGGTGCGAAGTTTCTGTTTATGCTCATGACATCATTTCAAAGAGCTATATTTTCAATATAGGAAAATTTGGTGTTTTATTTTCTGAATTACTTTTAACATTTTGCATATTTCCAATTTTATATCCATGCATGGTTTGCTTTTCTTTTATAAAAATAGTATATGCGACAAGATTTTGTAGTTCTACGATTCGATATGTTTATTTTCATCATTATATTTTATCACAATGAATGACCAATTAAAAGTAACATCTCATTTTCTTTACTTATCGCAAGTTATTAAATGTGTATTCTCAGCAATATCGCTCAGACTAATCCCTCTGAGGGAAGTCCTAGTTAAATGAAAAGAATATATACGATGTATTGTAAAACAATCTTTCATTTCATTCTAATTTATATTGGTCTTTGTTATCAAAATTAGGTATTACCTTTCGTGATTTGATTTTGCTCATATATATCCGGCTCTTGCGTTTACTACTACTGCCGCTAATGGCGCTTCAACAACTAAGTTTACGCATCTTTCGAATACTTGAATCTAACAGGGAAATTTTTCAATTGAAAAGATGCGACTTTCGATTTTTTTCTCATAATTTTTAGTTTCTCTCTTGGTACTCTTTTAAGAATGTGGAGTGATTTCACATTATTGCCAGATAATAATGTTTATATAGTTTGTAACACTGAATTTAAATATTGGAATACGAAACTGGCTTATTGTAGAACATATAATATCCTTCATCTTCAATATTCTTCGTAATCCAAATTCTCCAATATGATTTTTTTTATCAGTTATCGTTCCTGTAAATTTTCATCTCAGTGACAGAGGTATACGTTTTGTTGAATAACGGGATTGAGAATTTTCTTTAAATATTCCCTCAAATAACAAAACAATTTGATAGTTTATAAAAAAAACATTTTGAGCTCTATTGTTGCAAGAAGAATCTTTCTTGAAGTGAAACAACATAGACAAATGTACTTTTATAACAAATTCAGCTATAATCTTCAGATTTTGGGATGAATTCTGACTTCCAGTCTGCAAACCAAGTAATCAGTTGGCAGTTGCCAATCATTTAGAGTGCGACATTCTTGCTGGATTACGATTTACCAGATTTGAGGAGCATTAACCAGATGCAAATGTTTGACGCATGTCATAAAAATAATTTTGGTCTACACTTAACTTTCCAGAGTTTATTTCTCGGTGATAGGAGCAGATATTTTTAAATTTTCATAACTGTCTATTGTTCAGATTGATCCAACGACTTTCCAATAAGAACAGGAAAAGCTCGTGAGCCTTTATTTTGTTTATCAAGTTCAATGACTTAGTGGCAATTCGGTTTCAGACCACTACAGTCCGATAAATGTATTTTTGGGTATAAAATATGGGTTACAGTTAGCGTGGGATGCAAGGGCGGATCTGGAGAGTCCTCAAGGTGGGGACGATTTTAGAAATTTGGAAACTCCAGTCTGATGCACAGGTCGGAGCTCTTTTCTTAATGCGGGTCGTGTTTCGTCTACTTTTTGCTGTGGGTTGGGTTTGGGTCCGGTTGGCTTCCATTTTTGCTCCTGGTCGGGTTAATTTCTACTCTGTTCGTGTTTGGGTCCAGTTGATTTCTATTCTTTGTTGCGGTTCGAGTTCATTTCTGATTTTTTACTTTTGGGTCGGATTTGGGTCCGATCGACTATTACATTTTGTTGTTGGCCGAGTTGACTTAGACTTTTTAGCTGTGCTTAGCGTATTTGGGGCAGTTTGACATACAGTTCTGATTTGGGGCAGTTTAAAACTTGCTTTTTACTTTTGCGAGAATGATTCGGGTTGAGGCGATTTTGATTGGGGTGAGTCCTTTGATAAAATTTTCGTTCTTTTTCGCAATCTTTTGATGAAATATGCGTCTGTTTCACAATTCTTTGAAGAAATTCATGTTTTATTTGCGATCATTTCACAAAATTTGATGTCCTGTTGGATTCTATTTTTTGCTGCTGGTCGGGTTAATTTTTACTTTTTGTTGTGGGTCGCGTTTAAATCGAGTTAACTTCTACTCTTTGCTGTGTTCAAGTTAATTTCTGATTTTTTGCTATTGTCGGGTTTACTTTTACTTTTTAACTGAGCTTAGCTCATCGAGGCAGATTGTCATACATTTCGGATTTGAGTTAATTACAGATTCGGTTTTTACTCTTGCGAGAATGTTTGATCCAGTTTTGATCACCTTCGATTAAATTTTCGTTTTTCGCGATCCTTTAACGAAATTCGCTTTTATTTGTGAACATGATTCTTTCATGGAATTCACTTTTTCTTCCTGATCCTTTCACAAAATTTGAGGATTTTTTTCGATATTTTAATGAAATTCGTGTTTCTGTCGCAATCCTCTGATAAAATTCGTGTTTTTTAATGAAGTTTGCCTTCGTTTGCGGCTATTTGATGAAATTCGCGTTTTGTCTGTTTCATAATTTTTACGATTAACAAATAAGAAAGTTTTCAACCCAACTTGGGCTCGTGGGAAAGAATTTAGAGGAATGCACGACTCTCGGTCGTGCCAGTAATGTTTATGATACTATCTCGATTAGAAACGTAACGAACGTTTAGCTGCACTGGTCGCGTTCGGGCCAATACTGTTTATCATACTATTTAGATCAGAGATGGACCGAATATTTAGCTTTTCTTCCGGGCTGAGCTACGACCTGAAATTTATGATCAATGCAACTTCTAGGAAAAATGAAATTCAGACCAGGCTCGGTCTGGAAGAAAAAGAAGCCTGTCCCCACCCAAATATGCAGAAAAAAGAAAAAAAAAGCAAGATCAGGACATGACCCAATTCAAAATGAGATAAACCTTACCCAGTCCGAGTCTCGTGGACTTAAACTGGCGCGACTCGTGCCAGAACGTGGCGGGCTCGAGCTTCGCCCCAAGTTATTTCTCGTGAGAATGCATAATGTCACTTAGTAAACCCTTTATTAGCGCAAGGGCGGGAATTCCACCCTCTCGCTGACCCTTAGAACGGCCACAGTATACGGGCTGTGTCGATCCCAGATCGAGCGTTTAGCCTTTATACCGGTAGGAGCTTGGGCTAGAAAATTTTGGCCCGTGTATACCTCTAGTAGGAAGAAAGTCTACGCCAGACCCGATCTGGAAAAAGAGTGTGGCTCGATATACCTCTGCAGAAAAAAAATAAGACCCGACCCGTTTCTGAAATTGTGAAGACCTGACTCAGTCCCAGTATAATAAAATAAAGTTGTCGCGACCCGGGTCGGGTCGCGCCGGTCTTAAGATTGGGACCAACAACTTTTCCGTAAGCGGGCATCTAATGTCGTACTGCAGATCCTTTATTGGGCTCAAGGGGGGGGGCGATCGCCCCATCCCCCCCTTAGATCCGACATTGGAAGTATCTAAGTGCTTTTTTCAATAGCATCGGTAAATGAAGATGCTGTCAGCTAGAAATATTCGGTGAGATGAAATAAGTGAAGTATGGAAGCTGAAATCGACAGTTGCAGAAATTTCGGCTAATTTGAATCGTTCAAAAAAGCCTGTCTATCAAGTATTGTCTAAATGTGACTCTTTCAAAGAAAATATAGAATTTGAAGGCCCCTTGCGACCAAAAAACGAGATAATAGAAGATTTTTTAAACTAGCATCTACAAAAATGATGATTGCTAGTCCCATTAAACATGAGTCAGGACTTTCTGTGCCAACTTAAATGATTCTTAGGTGATTTAAAAAAAAGAGAAAAAATAGTTTATATGAAATTGATGAAACAACCAGCTTTGAAATCTCACTACAAATTGATTATAATTCAGTGAGCTCACATACATATGTCATATGGACTTAAGTTACCTACTATGATATCCAGTGAGGTTTAAAAAAGCATAATTTAGATGAACCAGATAGGCGGGGCAATTTGCATAAAGAGCTTTGGACTTTCTTTAATCATCAACAAGGATGTGACTCTTTAATGATGGCCTCGCTTTGATTTATTGCTCAAGCATCTGTGGAATACCTTGACAAATCCTGTTGAGTTCTTTCTTCAAACAGCGCAAGACTACATGCATACATTGAAGAACAATTTATAGTCGTCTGGTGAACTTTTAGCCGGTCCAAAATATGTATTTGGGCAAGATAATACGCCTGTTCATGTTGCATACAAAACAAAAACTTGGTTTAGCTCACAAAATTTCCTATTTTCGATTGACCAGCGTACATTCCTGGTCTGAACTCTATCAAAAAAGTTTATGGCATCATATATCATAAGATTTACGCGAATTTTCGATAATGCACTTCTATTAATAAGCTTCGAGCGGCTGCTAAACGTGTTTGGTACAAAAAGACCTTTAAGGGTTGAAGGACTTAGTTTTTCCGATGGAAAATCACATTTTTTCACTAATTGCGGACACGGTTTGATTTTAATTTATGGTTTTTTTGCTGTAAATATACAAATTGTCTATACTTTTACCAAAATGTTATTATTTTTTATCAATATATATTATGCAAACTGCATAGTTTAAAATTTATTATTTATGATTAAAGGATAGGTCACAAGTAATAAGTGACAGGTGAGTTTCAAAAATTCGTTGCATATGTTTCAGTACAGGTGAGTTATCGATCGATGTCTAAACTTTTGCTGAGCACTGTATTAGAGTTCGGTTGAATTAAAGGAAAAATTTGGAAAATCTCATCATTTAACTTAATTAAATATTCTAACGTATTTAATATAAAGAAAGAATAGTCTGTACCTGTAAACTTTCCTGCTGTTTCGGATATATTAGGGCATACCAACGGATAGGTAGACTTTTTTGCTTGTACATTTGATGCAGAAGATAGAGCCCCGTGAACAATTCGAAAGCGATTGTCCCAGCGTCCAAACATTCAAACTCTTTCCGTCGACTTTGGAATAACCCGATTCTGTCCGACAAGCTTCCGGACACCTATACAGGAGATGTGCTCCATAACTGAAAATAAAATGATTCGTAATATATATATATAATTATATTTTTATAATTAACCGTATTTATTATAATAATTTCTCAAAGCCAGTCAATGAAATATTCGCTACTTCTTCGATAAAATTATTCGTAACGCCTCGATATCCGATTGATATCCAGAGCTCGGCGACCTACCATAAGAATAAAAATTAAAAAATGAAGAAAAGAAAAGAATTAATTTAACAAATTACAACGACTATTTGGAAAACCATATTTTAATTGCCCTTGATTATAAGACAGTCAATGGGTATAATCAAAATATTGTGAAAAAATACATTAGTTTATTGATGTGAAACTTTAAGTGTTTAAAATGTGCATTTTTATCGGATGGAATTAATCAGATTGACTTCTAAACGTCTTCTTTTACGTACTACATGGATTAAACATTAATATTCCTGGACCCATCATAAAACAAATTTTAAATGATATTTCAGTTTTACAATTTTCAGAACTGTAAATTTTTAGGCTTCTAAACATCGCATACTTTAAATTTTTACACCATTGAGTAGAAAAAATGCACTTCTAAATAAAATTTGTTTGAAATATTTATCATAATTTGCTTTCAAAGTATTATTATTTAAATTTTTATTACTTTTTTCGCATTGTGGCAACAATAAAAGAACGAAAAATAAGTTGCGGAATTCAACCAATAAAAAGATTCAGATTTCCCAGTTCTCAACCGAGGACAACAACTTTTTTTCAAATAGTTAGAAAAACAGTAAATTGGTACTCACCTGCCCACTGGCTTCACACAAGATGTCGCAAATCCGAAATCCGCCAACAGGGCCTTTCTGTCTTCGGAAATCAAAACATTGTTGTACTTCAAATCCATGTGAGACAGATTTCTACCATACAGGTATGCAACCGCGTCCAAAATATTTTTTAACCAGCTGACTGCCTGACTAAAAGCTGTAGGATCATACCCTGAATAAAACTTCGTAATTTATTGTTCCAATGTATTATGATGGGCACAGATATCATACACGCACCACATTTGCACGTGTTTTTCCCCTCGCCAATTTGGCATTGCAATCTGTGCCAAGGAGAAGATCCGTTTAATAAGTTTACAGAAATTGTTAGGGAAATAAAATAAAATAAATAAAAGATTTCAGTGAAATGTGCTGATTAAATTAAGCAACTGCATACATTAAAATGGCTATAAACATTAATATTTGCGATTTGTTGTGAAAATTATATTTACTGTTTTGTTACTTATTAAGTTTATAACTGTTTATTTATTGCTCCCTTTTTCATTAAGTTCATCTTTATTTACTATTAGTTTTATTTTAATTCTTCATTTTTTTACTATATACTATATCAATATTTTTTTTATATCGGTCTGTCATTTATTTATTTTTATTTCCCTTTTTAAAATACAAGAATCTCGTTCATTTTTTCACGTTATTTTGTTTTTGTATTACAACCAGTAGGTACTGTTATTGTATGCAATTGTAACTTATATTCAAAAACAAAATTTTCGACAAATTGGCGGGGCAAAAAAAACACGTGCAAATGTGGTGCGTATATGACATCTGTGACAAATATATACGAATTTGCATAATATAGCAATTCAGATGATATCAGTGTGCGAATGACCATGTTCTAACGTGGATTCAATTTCACATTCTGTGACTCGATCTTGACGGCTTTTTCTTCTCTAGATATTTCCTGTTTCCCTTTCAGCACAGATCCAAAGGAGCCACCGCCAATAACCTCCACAAAACGGTAGCTCTTGCTCTTCAGATGGTAAACGATCTCTGTCATTCTTTCGTAAGTCGTAACATCGATGAACCCTGTTCGATGCTTATTTCGAAAATAATCCATGATTTTAGCACGTTTATAGAAACCTAAAAAAGGTTTTCTCAAAGAAATATCACCTTTTTTTATAGCAGCAATCAGAAACCAGAACCTAGAGTCGCAATCCCTTTTATGATTACAAAGATTTCCATTGTTGAGAAAATTCTATGTAAAAAAAAACAGTCTATCTATTGTTAATACCATCAAGTATTGTTGAGATAATCTTTATCCCCTTTTAAACAATACTGCTGTGTTGTTTTTCACACGTTGTTGCACATTGTGTGAATTGCATTATTTACAAGTTGCTCAGATTTTTGGCCCATTGTTGGCCGATTATCGAAACCGTCCAGTAATGGCAGGTATACGGACTGCTCTCATTTGTAGCGTATCCGAGCCTAAACATATAGTCCAAGAGCTGACAACACAAAACCCTAAGGTATTGTGCACTTTATGGAACGGTAGTAATAGGGAAATCTAATGATTCATGTCTGCCAGAAGTGAAGTGGTGCATAAATGAAAATTTAATCTTACAGATTGATGCATAGATTTATCATTGTGTTTGCCGTACAATCCAAGGTAAGAAATGATTCAAACATAATGAAGACAATCTTACAAGTGAACCTCTATTGATATTAGTTTTTAGCTTACAGGCTATCATAGCCTGAGAGCTTATGTGCCCGCCCGTTCTCTATGTATGGATGTTCGTTCGTTCGTTCTTGCGTGTGTGCGTACGTTCGTAACGCGATAACTCATGATAAAAATATCCGATCCACTTGAAATTTTATATATAGGTATATCCTGATAAGGCGCTTCGCCGATTAGTTTTTGGAGTTCATTCGATATGTATAAGAGGGGGAAGGGGGGGCTCATGCCCCTCCCCTTAATTGATATAAATGGGTTTTTTATGCAGATTTAACAGTTTTCGTTCAAAATTTTGATGTAGAATCATTCTGATGAGGCGATTCCGTGACTGTTATTAGGTGTTCATTGAATAAGTATAAACAGGGGGAAGGGGGTTGTAATGCCCCTCCCCTTAATTTATATAAATGGGTTTTTCAAGCAGAAGTGTCAGATTTCGTTCAAATGTCTGAATAGTTTTGGAAGTTTAATGGTTAAGTATAAAAGAGGGGGTAACTCCTCTTAAATTATATAAATGCTAAATGGCTTTTTGTTAAGAATTATCCGATTTGCTCTGAATTTTGGATATAGATATTTTATATGATAAAGCAGGCCCTTGATAGTTTAGGAGGTTAGTAATTAAGTATAAAAAGGGGGAAAGGGAGAGCTGTTTCCCTTTCTTTTTTTCGAACGGAATTAACTTTTGAAAATATAAGGCTGTAATGTACAATAAGTATGCGTAGCCTGTGAGCTCAATGCCATCCGTTTAACTTGGCAATATTCTTTTATTGTCTTATGCACCACTTCACTTCTGGTAAAATGGATCACTCGATTCCTCTATTACTGCTTTTCATAAAACTAGTCGTTGGGGGCCACCGTAATACTTACCCATCATGGATATGTATATGAAAATAAAACATGTGAAAACTATTTATACAATGCATTGCAATTCATAAACAAAATTTTAATATTGTTAATATACATAGTAATGCTCTATTAAAGAACTGCTGATGTACCAATTTCGACAAATTACATAAAACGCCAAACTACTCAAGTAGTACCGAACTGCGTAAACAAAACATCCTTATAACTCCAAAAATAATAATCGTATTCACTAACAATTAACTGTGTCGGATTAAGCGTCTCATTTCCAATTAAAATATACCTTTGAATTGAAATTTGAATGAAATACAGGGTCATGAAAAATCAAAGAATGTGGAAAACAGGATTACAAATATCTCGGCAATTAAGAATCCGATTGACTTCATTCTATATGCAAAATGTGTGTTATTTTATTGACTTTTAAGTCCATTCCTTAAAACAAAAAAATTCGAAAATTTTTATGTAACTTTCATCAAAACGAATTTTTCGAGAGTCCGAAAAAAATAGTTCCGGATAATCGAGGTTGCTGATATTAAATAGGGTTTGTCCCATTCTTACATACTAACTACATACAAAATTTCAAGTCTCTATCTCAATTTGTTCGGGAGATAGAGCGTTTACAGACAGACAGACGGCAAATTTTTTTTTCTAAAAATATGTTTTTCGGAATCTCCACTGTCTAAAACGTGTAAATCCGTCAAAAAATCGATTTTCAAAACGATTGCAAGACTTACCCTATATTACGTATGATGGGTAAATAATAAGAGCATTTTTCTTGTTCTCGATAAACTTAGGATTTTGTGCTGTCGACTCTTGGACTAATATTAACGGCTTAACCCCCTGTTGGATTTAATTGAACTATTCATCCGATTTCCATAAAATTCTAAATAAGCAAACAAAATTGTGTAATAATTATGCATTTTAAATTTCAGGCAATTCGGGTGGATAGTTTTTGCGTTGTTATATGCGGACAGACGAACTGTGACGACTGTAAGAAATGTTAAACTTTCAGTCATAAAAAAACAGTATTAAGGATAAATTCTTACCTTGTATTTTATTTGTTTTTCTTTTTTGGTACTACTAGGTTATCCCATCAAGCAAAAAGTTATCGCCCAACTATAAGATTAAATGCCAATAATGGATGATCGTGAATGTCACATTCAATGACATTAAATACGATTCACGCGTTTAAAATGTCATTAAGTGATTTTTATTTCGACTTTTTATTTGCCTTTTTATTAGTATTCTACTATTTATTTGTTTTTTCGTTATTTAAATAAAAATTATGTCAATAGTATAATTTGGCTATTAGTTTGGCGATTTGTATAAGTTGGCGAAATTGGTCGACGGAATAACATAGTAGTACCGTTTTTTATGTTAATGAAGATTTTCTCTTGCTTTCCTTTGGTAGCACTTGTAGTAAACACAAATTTTAACAATTGAAGTAATGTAAAGTTTCGCATATTTCAAATAATTTATATATTTTTATAAATAGACATAAGTAATGGGAGTGTAGAATACATAATTCACATAACGACAGCAGACATTAATAACAATGACGACAACAGAAGAAGAAAAAAATCGAACATAGATGAAAAGTAAATATCAACAAAACCTATTTCCATGGAAACGCGAAAAACCATCTGGGGCAGGAAAATAAACTGATATACGAATTGCTAGATTGCAATTAAATAAATAGGAGTACATGAACAACGACAACTATAGGTAAAAC
The DNA here is from genome assembly GCA_964019185.1 of Maratus speculifer. Classification (NCBI taxonomy): domain Eukaryota; kingdom Metazoa; phylum Arthropoda; class Arachnida; order Araneae; family Salticidae; genus Maratus; species Maratus speculifer. The sequence goes on from OZ025296.1 coordinate 361,451,835, forward strand.
GTATTTACATAATTACGAACGCACCTAAAAAGTGTAATGAATAAAAAGAAGGAATAATGATGTTAACAAATTCAAATAAGGAATAAAATAAAAATTATATCTTTTACTATCCATATCTTTTTCATTTCAACTAACAATAAATCGGAATAAACAATTGATTGTGTTTTAACATATCAATGAAACCTTCAAAATATCTAAAATAAATATGCAACTCTTCATTGATGAGCCTATCTAGGGCTGCCATAGGCGACTATCTTTTAATTTTTACCTCGCGACACTTTCTCAAAAAAATTGTTGACATACTATTTGTAAATATTTCACATACCGTTTAAAAATAATGAAATGCAACCAAGATATATTAATCATTTTTTCCGTAGGATTAGCATTAGCCAACGTGTGTTTTCGCTTGACTGAAGTAGCCTCTTAACTGAATAATGACGCACGAAAAAATGTAATTCAAAACTTATTTTATTTTTATAATTTTAATTAGGGTTACGAAAAGAATGAAAAAATAGTCGTTTGTTGGTAATTCTGCATATCAAACTCTTGAAATATTCAAATTAAATATAAAAATGTTTGTTGATGATGTGCAGCAAGTGCCGTAGTTAAGAGTCTACTTCAGTTAAGCAAAAAGACCCGTTCGCTGATTCTAATCCTACGGAAATTTTTTTGGAGGGGGATATCTTCGTTGCACTTCAATATTTTTAAACGCTTTATATATTATATATCCTATCAAAAACATAAATGTGAAAAAATGCAAAGTTCGTTAACGCTAATAAAAGGTTTCGCTAATAAAAGAAGTGATATCTAACTGCAAACCGAGTTCTGTCGAAGCTCCTTAAATCATAGCTCCTGTCATGCATAATGTTCATCAATCACTTAAAATGCTTTGTTATGTTATTTGCTATTCAATAGAGCGACTTGGAAAGTTTACTGTTAATCAGATTATTCTATTTAGTTAATCAGAACTTAATCACTTCCTTAACTTATCAACACCTTAACTTCGATGTACTTATTCAAATACTTGATTGATTAGATCTTTGCCAATTGCATACTATACTAAATTATACTCAGACTCAAAAATTAAAGTTGGTGGCTGAAAATTTGCCGAGTCGCTCGATCGAATAGCAAGTAACATAACAAACTATTTAAAGCAATTGAAGAACATTATGCATGGCGAGAGCTATGATTTAAGGACAGAATTTGGTTTGCAGTTAGATCTCACTTCTTTTATTAGCGAAACCGTTAACGAACTTGGCATTTTGTCACATTTATGTTTTTGATAGGATATCATTATTTTTTGACAAATAAAGTAGGTATTTCTTTCCTTTTTGAATTAAATAAGTCTTAATATTAAATTACCTTAATTTAATATTAATTAATCTTACAGTTTTTCCTTGTGTTTATGTACAGGTTTTTGTTTCGCTGTCATTTTCTGTATTTGCTTGCACGTTTGAAACGTTATAGCACATTACCCTTTCACTATCTGAGTTTTTTTTCATGTTTCCTGTTTAGAAAGTTTTTAGAACGCTTTTAGCGCATTTTCACCCTTTTTAAATTTCGTATTTGTCAACAAATATTCTTAGTGATCATTTATATCTTATAAAAAACTAGCATGCCAATTTTTATGTTTCTATGCCCTTCAATAACATAGACATTGCATTTTAAGAACGTGTTTTGACAGGGACACGCAAAAGATTTCAAAAGATTTCAGTACATTCTTTCCGAAGTACTGTATATGTATCCGATGATAGCTGATGGATGGATGAAATACATTTTAATTATGATATGCGCGTATAAGTTTCACTAAATTTATGCATAATATATGGTGTGTATAAATGCTATAGTTAATATACAGGGCTACCCAAAAGAGCTCGCCAACGTTACTGAATATGAGCATAAATTTCTAAAAGGTGATTCTTACATAAATTACGCATTTTTACACTGAACTGCATTAAACTTACTGAGAAATATTTGCAGAATATATATAAAAGTGATACACAGGACCACGCAAAGTATTGGGTACATGAATCCTATCAATGATTATTTATGAGAAAGTGATTTCAGTTGATTTAAGATTGTTTTAGTTTAAAATAATTTTTATCTTAACTCTGATGTGTAATAATGGTACCAGGCAAACTACAAGGCTGAACAAAGTATTCAAGTATGTTTCCATCTATTAGTATAAATTGCTGAAAGAGAAATTTCAAGCTACTTGACATTTTTTGCTAAACTAAATTTTTCCATTATACGGTATGTATATTAGCTGACAGTTCAAATACAGGGCTGTTCAATAGTACTGGAAGACATATTTGGCTTTATATCCCTATTTACCTAAATAACGAAGTTTTGTTAAAGGTTTCGTGAAGTGTTGGAAAGTGCTTCATAATCTATGCTTAACGCATGATTTTTCTTACTTGTTAAATAACAAATAAATAGTTTACAATAAAAAAGGGAAAGAAGATGAATGAAAGGTAAAAAATCAAAACTAACTTTTTGTGCAGACACTTTCATATTTTTCTTCTGTTTCTTTTTTAATTCTTTACATTTTTCAAAAATTTTCTATAGAGAATATATTTTTTAAATATTCGACCACATCCTAAGGCAAATATCACTGCATAATGCAATTTCTTTCGAAGAAAATATTCGCTTAATTTAGGCAAGATTGTAATTCTAAAATATCTAAAAATTTGTTAGTTCGTCTACCAAAGAATAATAAAAAAAAGGACGACGCGACAATTTATGTATGGCGATAGAGCTGGCTGAATGTTCTCGTTTTCGCCAACTCGCCAAAACTGGCACTGAAAAAGTGATCCTTTCTGAAAAAGCGCCATGGATGCAATTTTCTCTTCGGACGAAAATGATTGTTAATCAGGAAAATCCGCTTTTGGAGCAATAAAAAACAATTTTGAAGCAGGAAAATTAGTTTTTAGGGCAGAAAAGTTCACTTCTGGCATTAACTTTTTTGTGCCCCTTTGACAAATTTTGCATTTTTGTGATCTTTTTACGAAATCTGCTGTTTTTGGGGATATTTTTCGCAATTTTTTGCGAAATTTGCCGTTTTTGCGAATTTTTTATAGAATTTTCCATTTTATTGCTATATTTGGACGATCTTTTAGCGAATTTTCACGTTTATCGGGAATCGTTTGACAAATTTTTCTATTTTACTGCGATTTTTCGACGAAATTTGCCTTTTTTCGCAAATCTTTTGAAAAAAATCTGCCATTTTAACGCGATTTTTTGACGAAAGTTGCCGTTTTTCATGATCTTTTGGCAAAATTTTTGGTTTTTTGCGAATTTATTGACAGAATTTTCCGTTATACCGCGATTTTTAATGAAAATTTTCGTTTTTTCAATATCCTTTGTGGAAATCTGCCATCTTTTTTCAGGATTTTCTGCCAAAATTAGCCAGTTTTTCGCGAATCTTCCCGGAAATCAGTCGTTATTTCGCGATTTTTTAACGAAATTTGCCGTTTTTTGCGATTGTTTGACGAAACTACGCGTCCGTGGGACACGTAAGAGCTATTTTTTGCATTCCGTCGCCGATTTTTCGGACACGCTACAACGCGTCCGCATCATCGCTGATGGGCTGCGTTTTTTCAAATATTAGGCAGGAAGAGCGCTATTTTTTTTTTTTTGAATAAACGAAAGAAGAGCGCTAGCTTTTGGATGCGGGACAAGAGGGGCGGTTTTTTAAACTAAAGGGCAGGAGGGGTGGAGTGTCCCTCTGAAAACCTCTTGGGGAAACTCTGGGTAAGATATTTATTTATTGTCACATACATACATATTCACTGTAACAAACATATGCTTATTTATATAATTTTATTATTGTTTTATTAAATAAGTAAGGAAATAAACGAATTTAAAAATATAGAGTTAGAAGGATTAAACAATGCGTGTTTGTTATTAAACGGGACAAAGAAGTTACAAGTAATTTAAAAGGGAAAGATTTAGATGAGATTATTTATTGCTACGATATTAAAAAACAAGATTTTAAATTTTCTTAAATGAAGGATTTTAGGGGAAGAATTCAGATAATTCTATTTTTTATGCAGGGATCAGATAAAAAGCTGGATTCTCACCCCTGTATTAACCTTCTTTACTTTTACATGAAAGATAAAAATGGGTTTTTTAATAATTTTTTAAAATCGCGATTATATGCTTCGCTTCTAAATTAAACTTTTTTTGATTTTGAAAATAGGAAGACTTACAATCGACACTATACGAAATGTAAACATACAATAAATACTTTGCACTCCCTTTTCTACAGAAAACATGTTTTAGAAGACCTCAAAAATTCGTATTCATTTCATTCACTAATATTTCTTCAAGTAATGCAAAGTAAAAGCACAAACGATTTTCCAAATAGACCATTTTATAACATGAAATTATTTTGAGCATCGGTACTTCTTGGTTATCCCGTCGATCCATTTTGCCAATATATAGAAGTTGCCAAACTGTTCGCCAAATTATATAAATTGATATAATTTTTATGTTAAATGACGAGAAAACGAATAAATTTGCAAAGCATAATCAAAAATACAAAGTTGAATTACAATCACTCGATGACATAACAAACACGTATATCGTAGTTAATGTTAAATGAAGTGACATGTACAATCATCCGCTATTGGCATGTAATCTTATAGTTTGCGGATAGTTTTTTGGTCGATGGGTTAAACAAGTAGTACCTGGGCCTCTTTTTGAAGAAGCTGTAAATGCTACAGTGAATCAGAGTAACTTAGGACCAAGAAAGAAAAAAAAAAGATAAAAATCTGCTCCATCACTTGAGTTAACGGCAAAGTTTCAATCTCAAAAATATAGACAGATGCACTTGTGTGTGTTTGGGAGTTCATCGGAAAGAATTCGTCAAGGTTCCACCACGGCAGAATGGATCAAAGTTTTGTAAAAATAGAGCAATGTTACCCTGATTAACTGTACACAATTCGTTTTGATTAACGAATGTGGCATCGTAAACCTCAGTATCTCACATCCATTACACGGCAATCTGCGAAATTCCAAAGTGTTAGATATGCAGAAAAGATCTTAAAAAGATTTGATATATAAAATTGTAAAAGTGTGAAAACTCCTGGTGTTCTCGGAATAAATTTAGAGGAATATGAAGGTGAAAATAAAATTGATCAAAAACTATATCAAGAAATTCTTGGAAGTATAGGATATCTAGTAGGAGGAACAAGGCCAGATTTAGCTTTCACTTTAAGTAATTTACCTCAGTATGCAAAAGATCCTTGAGAAATTCATTCCCTTAGCAAAAAAGGGCATAGAATTACCATAAAAGAAAACCCCATAAGTGCAATCATATGGATTTTTGCCTATGGTAAAAGTGATTCTATGGAAAATCATATAATCGTTAAGTGTATGGTAATTCTTATGAAAAACCATATAAACGTTAAGTGTATGGTAATTCTTTATGGCACTATAGATTAAAAAATAAAAACGATATCAACTTTGGTGGCGCCATCTGTTAGGAATACGAGGAACCAAGATTACTAATGTATATTGATCTTGAGAAGAACTGGGAATCGAAACAAGGACCGTAGGTGTGAGAGGCGAGTGTCATATCCATTCGACTAAACGGGGATGATGAGCTGTGCTTATAAAACATTATATGAATGAAGCATTTCGGTAAATCATCATTATTTGTCGTTCTCAGTTAATGGTTGACAACAGAAGGGAGTTTTAAAGGGTTTTTTTATAAATTGTTTTATAGACATGTATTTATAAGTTAGTTTATTATTTTAATGATTGGAATAAATATCTTAGCAAATATTATTTAGTTAAAGTATTTTCTGTTTATTACAATTAATTAAAAAACAGAAAGTCGATAAGAAATAATATATATTTAGAATAAGAAATCATTTGATAATTTAGTATATAATATATTTTTAATGATTATATTAATGTATTATATTAATTCATATTACTTACAAGCATTTTTTAATTTTAAAATTAAAAAATATATATATTATTATTTTTAGATAATTTTTACGGAAATTTTGAATCTTTCTTTTAAATTTTAATACTGAAAAGATTAACAGATTTTTTAATATTTTTATACATTGTAAAATGATTTTTAATCTTTTCAATAATTATTAAGGTTTAAATAAAATAAAATAAAAACTTTGTTGTTGCATATAAAATGAATATAAATGAATATAAAAACCAAAACTAAAAAATATTACTATTGTCTGACTATTGTCTCTTCTAATTATAATAGAAAACATAACGTCATTATAAGCATAAGAAAAAATAAAATTTTAACGTATTTTTTAAATGTGTTAGTAATTACAGAAGTTTGTAATTACACACTTCTTTAATCGCTGTTAGAATTTTATAAGAAATATGTCATCAACTATATATATATATTTTTTTTCGTTAAATCATTTTATTTCTCCCGTAGGATTTTTTTATTTATAACGCATAGACTCTGCTCACATATATGAAATACATAAGAACATAAAAATAACACTATTATTTTATATATTATCATAGTTTGAGATCGATAAAAATATTGGTAGATTTTTTTTTTTTATTTTTATAGATCGTAAAATAGTTTTTAATCTTTTTAATAATTTTAACTTTTAAATAAAATTAAAATCCTTGTTGTTGCATATAAAATGAATATAAAATTATAAAATAACGTGAATTAATTTATGAACATTCTTCTTTGTACTATTAAGTTTATAACTTTAATATTTAAATAATATATTATAATATATTATATAATATTTATTATATTGATATACATATATATATATATTAATTTGTTGTTAATATTTTTAAAAGCTATTTCAAAAATTATTTTGGTGATTCAAATATTTATAGGTTCTTTTTAAAATAAATTCAAAAAGATTTTCTTTAAATAAATACAGGCTATTTTTGACAATCTGTTTATTTTGAGGGGGTCGGGAACACATTAGAAAAATATTTTATTGAATTAAAATTTTCTAATTTTTCGCATACAAGAAGTCTTATCCATGACAATCAATGCTTAAAAGCTAGACGCTGAAAACGAAAAAAAAACCCATAATATTTCTTTGTCTAATTATGAAAAAAAGAATGTCATTATAAGCCTAAAAAGTCAGAGAAAATTTAAATGCAGTATTTTTTTTATATGTGTCCCTGACTCCTTCAATCGCTGTTAGAATTTTATAGGAAATATGTCAAATATATTTTTTTAGTGAATAATTTATTTCGCTCCTAGATTTTATTTATTTTTAACACATTTACACATTTATAGATATGAATTATATAAGAATAAAATAATATGTTGTTTTATGTTACATTAATTTGAGATCAAGGGGTTTTCATCAGACTGGTTATAAGTTAACATAAGTTGTTGCTAAAAAGATTTTGGTTTAAACGATCAGACCAGTAGCGTTGCTATGATTCTATTTTTTTAGAAGTGCATAAGACATCAAGATAGGAGAAAGTTTTGAAATTACCACAACCGAGTAGTTTTATATTATAGTTACACAAATTCTAATATATTATAAACTTTCAAAAGGTATTAAGATTTTACCATACGCCATGCTTTGAAATACTATACAATTTATTGTACAAACAATTATGTATGATTTTACGATACATCATGCTATGGAACACCATTGAATGTATGGTAAATTTCATTTCCCTATAGTTTTACCATACACCTTGTTATGGACTACCATATCATGTATGGTGTATATCATCATATTATAACTTTATCATACACATTTCTCTAGATACCATAAAATGTATGGTATATATCATTATCCTATAACTTTATCATACACATTGCTCTGCAATACCATAGAGCGATGAATGCTTACCACATGAATACAATATGTTTACATATAATGACAATTTTTTATCATTTTCCATATAAAACCATGTATTACCATAAAAAATCCTATGCCATTTTTTGCTAAGGGTTTACAGGCAGTGAAGAGAGTTTTACGGTATATCGGAGGCACAAAAAACTACAAACTTCGAAATAAAGGTAAAAAGGGTCAAATAGCACTTTATTCTGATGCTAGCTTGTGTACTACACAAGATTCAAAATCGGTTCCTACACAAGAATCAAATCAATTTCTATTTTTACGGTGGATATACCGTAAAAATAGGAGAATCATTAATTGGATGGAAAAGTAATAAGCAGAAACTGTGCGCTTTCTACAATGGAATCTGAGCTTTTATGTTTGTGTGATGCAGTTTGTGAAGGAAAATTGCTAATGGGTCTCTTGGAAGAATTAAACAAAGAAATTGTAAAGTGTCCAATAAAAATCAGCACTGATAGTCCGTAATTGATACAAACATATCAGTAGAAAATATTTTGTAAAAGATGAAAGAGCTAAAGGAGAAATTGAAGCAAAACATGTAAATTCATCTGAACTGGAGGCAAATATAATGACAAAGAAATTTGAATTATGATGTCATGAAAAAACATATTGCAATTCTGGGCATTGCTGAGGATTACTGGCATGCGAAAGGAGAGAATTGTAAGTGAAATCGAAGGCAATAATTAAATTGTTTTTGTTTAAAAGAACTTTCGGACGATAAAAATTTTTTCATTACTCCATGTATTAAGGTTTTTTTTATTTCAGACGCAGAATGTGAGATGATGCTGATATGTTATTATTATAATTATTATTGATTTTTTGATATTTATGTTTTTCGCTATATGTGCTGTGATGTGACCGTTTAATAAATGTTTTGTGTATTTATAGCAGAAGTTATATTTATTGTAAAAAATACTATAATTTTATCTATATATTACGAAAATAATTAACTTTTTTAACTTAAAAGGTTTTGGTGATTGAACTGACTGGGGTAATCAAATATTTCATAGGTTTTTTCCCAATATTTATTGACATTTAAAACTTCACCAGACTGTTTTTTATAAAATAACAATCAGAAAAGGCAATCTTGAAATTAAGGAACTTAAAAGATTACCTAAGCTATCAGTAATGACATGACAATTAAATTTGGATACTTTCATTTAATACAATCCTGATGAGAAAAACACAATTTTAAAACACTTTTTCCATCCTTTATTTATATTACAAATATCATCAGGCTGTTCTTACCTTTGAAAATATTAACACATATTTTTTTTTCAATATTATGGTTAAGTCAGAGGGATATACTCTTTCAAAACAAATATTTTCAGCTTAAATATTGATAAGAAAATCAATTTTACCAATAAAGAACTTTATTGTGAGAAGTCAGGTTAAATAAAAGTCTTTTTTTTATTAAAATACTATCAATCATTATGAAAATTTACAGGCTTATAAATGCAAAAAAATAGAGATTTTGTAATATTTTCAGATAATAAAAATAAAATGATGTGTTGGTTGCTTAGGGTTATAGCACATGATCTGCTAATTTAATGGATTAAATCGTCAAATTTTTGTTGTTCATTGTTTTTTTGTGCACCGTAGTAAACGGAAAGATATATTTCTTTACTTCTGGAATATGCTACGACTAGTTAACTGCAATTAACAAATTTTACGAGCAAAATATAGCACAGATAGCTTTTTAGAATTTTTTTTTTATCTTTCATAAAATAGTTCTTGTTAGTATGACATTAACAGATGCTTCTTTAAACAAATCTTTTGAAGAAATCTTTTAACACATATTTCTCACTAAAAATGTTTCTCTTCAATATGAATTAAAGCATACTTCGGAGAAATTTTCTAGTTGCATATCACACACACACAAGGTTTCTCACCAGTATGAATATACAGATGCTTACTTGAATCACGCATTTTATACAATTTATGGTAACGTATCTCGCATACAAAGTTTCTCATCACTATGAGTTAACAGATGTCTGCTTAAATGGCTCTTGTGAGAGAATTTCTTGTTGCATACCTCACATTCAAATGGTTTTTCACCAGAATGAGTTAACAAATGACTGTTTAAATGGCACTTTTGAGAGAATTTCTTGTTGCATATCTCACATTCAACAGGTTTTTCACCAGTATGAGTTAACAAATGTCTGCTTAAATGATATTTTAGAGAGAATTTCTTGTTGCATATATCACACACAAACTGTTTCTCACTACTATGAGTTAACAGATGACTGCTATAACTGCCCTTTTGAGAGAATTGCTTGTTGCATACCTCACATTGAAAAGGTTTTACATCACCATGAGTTAACAGATGGCTGCTTAAACTGCTTTTTTGAGAGAATTTTTTGTTGCATACCTCACATTCAAAAGGTTTCTCACCAGTATGAGTTAACAGATGGCTGCTTAAACTGCTCCTTTGAGAGGATTTCATATTGCATACCTCACATTCAAAAGGTTTCTCACCAGTATGAGTTAACAGATGGCTGCTTAAACTGCTCTTTCGAGAGAATTTCATATTGCATACCTCACATTCAAAAGGTTTCTCACCAGTATGAGTTAACAGATGGCTGCTTAAAGGGCCCTTTTGACAGAATTTCTTGTTGCATATATCACACACAAACGGTTTCTCACCACTATGAATTAACAGATGGCTGCTTAAAAGGGACTTTTGAGAGAATTTCTTTTTGCATATATCACACACAAACGGTTTCTCACCACTATGAATTAACAGATGGCTGCTTAAATGGGCCTTTTGAGAGAATACTTTGTTGCATACCTCACACAAAAAAGACTGTTTTGGCAGAATTTCTTGCATAGCTCATAAATAAAATGTTTTCTGGTTGTGAGTTAGAAGCTGCTTTTTTTCAAAAAGTTCCGATAAGAGATATTTTGCTGTATTGGTTTTACACATTTAAGATAATTTGAGTGATGTGATGTGTTAGACTAATGGTTTTATGCATCTGCAAGAAAATAAAATTAATTAATATCAGTTTTTACATTTCATTAATAATTAAATGAATAATCTTATCACGAAAATTTAAAATCAATGTAGAAAATAAATTGTAATAAAATTACTAAAATAGTATTAATAACTGCAGTAGAATCCCAATTATCTCAAGTTAGCGGAATGAAAGGTGTGTCATATGCCTTTCCTAACAGTGTGAAAATTGATTTGTAAATAATATAAATAGCAAGATTTTAAAAATAAATAACTTATTATAAGTAAAATCTAAAGTAAATTTAAGGAGAAAATTCTATAACTTAATATCATCTAAAGAAGCATTTACAGGTGATGTGCCCAGGAAGGGTTCGAACTGGAGAACCCACGGTCAGAAAGCGAGATATTAAGTGCCGTGCAAAAGGCTAGCTCCATCGCTTCCTCCGAGAAACTCGTTTTACTGACCATTACGATGGCGCCGCTACAGTACTCCCCCCCAGTGAGAAGAACGTCACGTTGACGTTGGACGAGCGATGTGCACTCGTAATGTGCTAGCGCGTGCCAGATTGATGCTGTTGTTGTCGTTCCGCCACCGAACCCATGTGTGCCCCCTCGGTGGTGCGCGGCGTGACAGGTTTAGCGTGCTGTGAGCGTTTCACAGGCTTTGGTCGAGTGCTGTGAGCGTTACACAGGCTTTGGTCGAGTGCTGTGAGCGTTACACAGGCTTTGGTCGAGTGCTGTGAGCGTTACACAGGCTTTGGTCGAGTGCTGTGAGCGTTACAGGCTTTGCGTGCTGCGAGCGTTTCACAGGCTTTGGATGTTTGGGCTGTTTTTAGTGCTGCCATCTGTTGGTCAAGAGCGAAGATGGTGAAGTGCGTGTTCGTTTGTCCAAGGTCACCAATGCAGGTGATGTGCCCAGGCAGGGTTCGAACCGGTGAAACCATTGTCAGAAAGCGAAATCTTAAGAGCAAAGCAAAAAGCTAGCTCAATTGCTCACTGCGAGAAACTCGTTTTGATGACCGTGCAAGATTGCGCCGCTACACATTTAGCAAAGAATTAGAGAGAAAATAAAATTTTATTGCGCCCAGGGTTCGTAAATATCATGATATTTTCGAAAATATCCGACATTTTGATATATATCTGATATTTTCGATATATATCCGATATTTTCAAAATTTTCAGCTTATTGATTACAAATATTTTTTGATTTAATATAAATTAAAATTTTAATCATATTACAGTTAACATGAAAACATAAACCAATATTCTAAATCTTTTTTTTTTCCTTTGTAAATTTGATGATTAAATAAATGAAGACAAACAATTTTTTGTGATGTTCAACAAATTACCTTTTCACTCATCAAAACACAAAATACAGAATTCAGTTTCAAGTTTTAAAAAAATTTATTTTTAAAGAACAAGTTTCAAGATACAAAATAATAATAATAATAATAATAATAATAATAAATAAAAAATAAATTATTTTTTTCTATTGAAGAATTTAAACATGAATGTAAGCTTGTCAGCTTTTTCATTCCCTAACCTATTCCGGAGTTTAGACTGAACTAAACCGAAACTGGAAAAGATTCTTTCTAATCCAGCTGTTGAAGGAGAAGCTGTAAACAACTGATTAGTTAAGTTGGACATTTTTTCTTTTATGGGCTGCTCCAATTTAATATTGTCCCACCAAATTATTGGTTCAACCTTTATATATTCAGTTTCAAACATAAAACTTGGAAAAGGAGATTTCTTTGCTAAAAATGTCATTGCCAGGGGCAAAAGTTCTTTGTCTACTGAACGCAAGAAATTAAAAGCACTATGCTTTTGATCTTCAGTTAATTTTTTCCCACAGTATCTGTGGTCCAACATATTAGCAGCTAAATGTGCTGGTGTAAAATTTTGTTCTTAAAACATGTCTATTCTATGCCTACACATTACACTGCCTGATTGACTATTGAGCAATTCAGATTAGCCAATCATCACCCCTTTTTCCAATTCTAGCAGGTGCAATCTAAAAATAGTTTTTGGAGGTGGGGGATATTTTGTAAGCATGTTTTTAATATTTTAGTTATTTACAGATGGGTTAATTTTTAATAACAATTGAAGAGCTCATTTAGACTTTTGTTGACTAAAAATATTTTGAAAATAAAAATTAAATATATGAAAATATCAAGAATCATGATATTTTGAAAATAAATATCAAATATGAAAATATCGAAAATATCAAAAAGCTTGATATTTTGAAAATAAATATCGGATATATATCATGATATATATCATGATATATATCCATTGATATGTATCACCGAACTCTGCACCTATGTCATTTTAATATGTAAATGTGTTTAGTAAGGAATTTTTCGGATTTCAGATTTTTTTTATCCAACTTTGCTGTGGTTGCTTATTGCTGAAATTTTCCATATCATTTAATATAACTTACATTGTAATTAAATAATGTTATCAGTGACATAGCCAAGTGGATGCCATGGATATCTCTCCCACCCTCAAACGGAGTATCTCGGTTTCTAAATCGCGCAATCAACAATACTCAAAACTATTAAACTGGAATGACAAAGAAAGCATAAAAAATTTCATTTTAGACAAGTGTTTGTCTTAAATAGGTATAATTACAAGTCACGTCCTTCGCTAGAGTTTTTCTGTTTTAGGCAAATTTTCAATATAAACATGTTTTGTTTTGACTGTATCCTCAAAAACTATTATAACATATCCTCTTTGTAGTGTACCTGCGAAGAGTATAAATATATTACAATGAATTCTGTGAAGGTGACCTACCTTAAAAGATAAAGAAAATCAGGATTTCACGAAAACAACACTTTGTATTGACAGTTCCTAAACTTGAAATTTATCTAAAATGGGACATTTTGCCATCGTGTTTCCTTCTTGCAGGTTTTCGGAGAATATGGAATCACCTCGTAAATGGAATCATTTTACGGTCACGAAGAATAAGTATACAAATGTTGCTGGCAGTTAAGGGAAAAAATCTGTTTGTACAAATGCAATAACACCACATTAATTGAGTTTCGAGTCCCTTATTTTTGTTTATTTTATAATTTTATATCAAATACAGTGGACTCCCTCAAATATGCAACCCTAAAATCCGCAACTCTCTAAAATTCGCACATAATTTGCAGATGTAAACAATGAAGATTTCTGTTCAGATATAAGGAAAAATTTTGACTTTTTCTCGCGTTATATCAATTACATATATATTTTAATTTGTATTTTTTTATTTTACTGAATTCATGTTTTTTATGAAGGAAGAATAAATTTTTTTCTGAAAAAATTTCAAGATATTCACAATCTTATAGCCAAATATATTTATGTATTAATCAAGTTTTTTGGATTATTAAAGCCTGTGGCTAAACCTGAAACAATTTTTTTTTAATTTTATGAATTTGAATTAGTAATGAACTGTTATGAGGCAAGTTGCACTGAATAATTCAGGAAAAATACATTTCTTCATTATAATGACTATTGAATCATATATTATTTATAATTAACTTGACCTTCGCTTTTTAATATTTTAATCATATTAAAAATTATCGAAATTTTTATTATTTTAATTTATTACTTTTTTTAATATACTATTGTAAGCATTCATTATAGTTTCGACTGCATCATTCATTAAATTCAAATGACTGTTTAAAAAATGTAAAGAAAGCAATGACCAGAAATAAGCAAAATTCTAAAATTCGCAAAATCTCTTTTCCCAAGCTGTGCAGATTTGCGAGAGTCTACTGTAATATTATACCATAATGTGCTACCCGGAATTAATAAAACTGGAATTACTATTCTTGAACTGTTTATTTGTGAACTTTTATTGCCACTTTTAATTTACCTTAAGAAATTTAACTATGATTTATTATCTTCTGTTCTACATCATGCTGATGATGTATTTTCAGCTCTAAAACAGTTCCCGTCAATCAGAAGACAAGAAATAAGAAACTGGTTCTTAAAAGTTTGTTGTGACAAATTCAAAAGAGCAGAATTCCTTGCTATAGAAAGCTTTGACGTATATATTTCTTTAAATCATACAGATTCCATGTCAAGATTGGCTATTCCATGTAGAGAGATCTTACGATAAATCTGAAGAATATCTCCGGAGATAAATTTTTCTTTCTCGATTGAATTCTTTTATTTTGAGTCCCATTGATATTTAGGGAAAGAGCAGAGGGATATTGGAAGGTTTTGCTGTTCTTCCAGGTTTTTACAAAAGAATGGTAATTTTCGCCATTGAATTTTCCAACCGGAGCCATTTTTAATAGTTTAATGTATTTCGAAGGATAGATTTTTTTATGCATTTATTTAGTATTGTAATTTTGTTTCTCCCCATTGTATGAGACATTTAAGGCAGTTATAGAACTATGGGAAAGTTTGTAATTTTTCTACAAATTAAAAATATTACGAAAAATGGCGGAAGCAGTTTTTACACTGATTAGCGTCAAATTTATAGGAAGCCCCTCGAAGCATCGAAATGTCTCTCAAGAACATTTGGGATTTTATGCTTTATAAATCGCATAGACGTGCAGCTTCTCTGCGGAATTTCAAAGCGCCTGTTACAGAGTCGCAAAAATTCCTCCCCCAGAAAGATGTCTTAGTCATTTGAAATGACCACAATTGTGAATACCTAGTTTAACCCTTTGATTTTTTATTTTTCAATTTTTAGAAAAAAATTACTTTTATGTTAATAACATTAACACTAGCTATCCAAAAAGATTAATTATTATTCAACGAGTATTTCACTTGTCTGAAAGATAACGAATGTTGTTGTTTTGCGTACTATACAATTAACATTCATATGACAGTAGGCGAAGGAAGAATTTTATTACAATAAGATTTAACTGATATTACAAATTTCTAATACTTTTTGTGCTTTTTTACGCATGATTCATTCAGGAAAGTAACTTTTATTTAAAATTTACAGAGTTAAATACATGTTTAAAATAAAAGAATTGCAAACAGCGAAAAAAGAATTAAGCAGATAACAATAACTATTATTATTACTAAATAACTACAATAAATGATGTCATATAATAAATTCATAGACATATACTAACATTATCACATGTAAAGGGTAGCAAAAGTATTTTTTAACAAAATAATACTCCATTACAAGACATGTACTTCATAGTACACCAGACCCGAAAGGGTTAATATTGCTTACAGGTACTTCACAGATGATAGATGTGTGTATGAATAAGGTCGTGATGAGGTTCTGTTTTTTAACAATGCGAAATCCAAAGTTTAAATTGAACCTAATTCGCATACTAAACACTAAATTTGCAGAATGCTCTAAAACTGTTTCGAACAATCTAAATTAAATTGCCTTATAAGTAAAATAACAGAAACCAATGTTATGTTTAACAAAACCCAATCTTTCTAAAAATGTGGTACTCAATTACAAAAATAATTGTTTAAATAAATTAGCATCCTTGAAGTTTACGACCAGATTTCGGAAGAAACTCTTAAGACCAAATAAGGTACCAAACACAGCATGACATGAAAATGACAAATCCAGAAGAGTTATGGCTGTGTTAGACAACTGTAAGCAGATTATTTTTCCCAACATAAACTATATTTGTTGTTCGTGTTGTTAATTCACTAGTTCCTTTAGCTAAAATAGAAAGTCTTTTTTTTTTAAATATTAAACACATAATATTTAGATATAAATCAGAAATTTCTTTAAAATAGACTCAATTTGGAAACCAAAATTTAGAATTTTTGCTTGACCAGTTTTAAGTAAAAATTCTGATGTAGAATATTTTAATTAAAATTGAGTAACATTTTCGGTAGTTGTAAGGGAGTTCCTAATTTTCATGTAAACAATTGTTTATGGATTGACTAAAATACATTTAACTTTTCAGTATGGGCTCAGTTTTTTAGACGAAAGTGTTTGTAAAATCTCTGGTTTATCATAATGTAACTTCGTTGTATTGCTAGCAATTATGGAGATAAATCGAACTTCATTTATATGTGCTATTTTTTTTAACTTAAGAAATATAAATGAAATTAAGAAATAGATATAGATAAATTTTCTTAAAGTTATTCGAAATACCTCTGTACCCATAGTCACACAGTCAATCTTTTCAAGATGTGATTGCAGGGAGATGGAAAAAAAATTCCATTTTAGACTTCCGTCAAAAGAAGTTTAATCAATTATATTTTTAAGATACTCTGTCTGAATTCGATCGTTTCTTCGGTATTCCGAAACTCTTTCATTTGAGACAGGATTGTGTTGTAGAAAGATTCCGCTTTTACAGGTTTCACTGTGTTTATAAATACCTATTGAAATCTTTTACGACGGAACTGCTAATATGTGATGAAAAATCACTTTCAGCCAGGTTTTCAGCAAATTGTATTTGTATGCCAATCCATATAAGGTCCATGCAATGCTTCTGATTAAGGCAGGTTTCTGTTAAAGATAATTATCATTTTGACAGGTTTTACTATACGGTAGAGTGGTACACATTGGTCCACTTTCGAAATTTACATTTTTTTCTCTTTCATGGAAAGTCCAATCTGCCTAAAAATACTCTTGAACGTGTCTTAAGTAATTTTACGTGCCTCAGATTTTTTTTCAAAACATAGTTTCAAATACATTTTTTTTATTATTTGTATACGTTCATAAAGTGGACCTGTGCGCCCCAGAAGCGGGGTACACTGGTCCACCCACTGGGGTACATGGTCCTCTATTAAGCATTATTTGAAATACTATATAAATTTATTTCCCTCTTCATTTCTACCAACATTGGCGCACCCACAAGGGGAGCTAAAAGGGCTAAAGTCTCTCCCAGACCGGAAGATTAATCTAGCTATTTAATATTTACTAAAAATATCTAAGTTTACTTTTATTATTTTTAATAGATTCTGCAAAATAGAATTTTTGAAAAATAGTAATATTTTCACAACTTTTTCTTATCTATAAATTTTCCTGTGAAATTTGAAATATCAGCATTTTTAATATTCACCACTTAAAACATTGTTTTCTTTTTGATAAACAAAGACGTTAAGCCCCTCCCACGGCCTTTGCTAATTGCCCCTCCCCTTCCACAACCCAGTCATCTTTCTGTAACAAGTCAATAGAAAAAATGTATGTCCCATCTGATGCATTTTTAATAAAGTGTAAAAAAAATCGGACCGAGCTCCTCTGACATTCCGGATTGACCAGATCAGGAAAATTCAGACCTCTAAAATATGCAACCCCCTCCCTCCCAAAGCTTAATCCTGGGTGCGCCACTGTCCCTCTGTATCTCCAAAATAACATAATAATGCAATTTTTTCAAGTAAAATTTTCAAACAAAACAAAACAGAAAAATTAACAAAAAGTGTATTATATTTTTTAAACAACAGATTGATACAGGAACGATTGAAAATAAGGTAAAGTTGTTACATGAAATAAAGTCATCATCGCGAAAACTTGAAAATGAAACTCCAAAATACTTATGAGCCTGAAATTTTCCTGAAATAATTTTGGATCTGTGAGTGATTTTACGATAATACCGATACAAACAACAAATTAGTAATCATAAAGTTTTGATTCCAAATTTGTTTTATGTTACATCTAAAATGACCTATTAAATTTTAGAAAATGCTAGAAATTGTTTTAGGAATAACTATTTACAATTGATAAAATACTTGTATTGCTTTAAAAGCATTGAATATAAACAAAAATATTTCTATGATTATTTACTATGATACATAGACATTTTTCATTGTTTACTTTATTTTACAGTTAAATAATTATTTTAAACGGTATTTATTTGTAGAGAATAAGCAATTATTACATATTTTGATAATTTGACATTACATTAACAAAATAGATTATAGTACATTGGGCCCCATGCTGAAGTATAACACATTCTCCTAAAATTATTATTTAAAGCTTTCTTTTTAGCATATTAACATTAATATTAAATAAAAACAAGTATCTTTATAATTTAAACCTTTATATAAAAAAAGATGTTTTTACTTTTTTATATATAGCTGATAATAAGGAAAAGTACGATGATGAAAATTTTTATTTTTAGAAGCTCAAAACAACCAATCAGGAACAAATTAATCACTTTCAGCTAACGATGTGTTTTAAAAGCTATAAATAATCAATTGAGTGCTTTCATAAATTAGTCTAAAAGAAATTTCTTAAAAATTTAAAAATAAATAATATATGTACTTAGGTCCAATGTAGTTCACTCTTCCAAACATGTACTATAAAAAGTAGATTTATATAAATGAGGCAATATTTGAAAAAAATTAATCTGCCTATAACGGAATGCAACCATAAATAGAACTATTACATTGTCTCATCTAAAAGAATACCATACAATTACACGTAATAACACAAAACCTGTCTAAAACGGAATTTTTTCAAAACCCATTGAGCATCACATCTTGACTGGTTTTACTATACAGTAGACTACCTGAAATCCGTAACCTTCAAATATGCACATAAGTTACGGATGTAAACAATAAAATTTTTAGACCAGATGTATGTACAAAATTTGACTTTCTTAATTGTATATCAATTCCTTTAAGAATTTTAATTTACTATTCTTGTTAATATTACTGAATTCATGTTTTTTCATGAAGGAAGAATAAATTTATTTCTGTAAAAATTCAAGATATTGCTGATATCACTGGTCACATATCACCCACTATATATATATTTAGTGGGAACAAACATAGATGATTAATATACAGTAGATTCGCTTAAACCTGCATCCCTAAAATCCTCCCATATTTTCCGGATGTAAACAATGAAATATTCAGTTCAGATTGAGGGACAAAATTTGGCTCTTTTTTCGTTTTATATCAATTCAATACATATTTTAATTTAAAATTTTCATTAATATTACTGAATTCATGTTTTTTCAGGAAGAAAGGATAAATTTAGTTCTGAAAAAAAATCAAGATATTGCTGAAATCACTGGTCATTACAATCGTTTAACCAAATATATTTATGTATTAATGAAGATTTTTTGGTTACTTAGTCTGGCTAAACCTGAAATAAAACTTCCTTATTTTATGATTTTAATGTGAATTTGTAATGTACTTTTCTGCGGCAAGTTTCATTGAATAATTCAGAAAAAATACGCTTCATCTTTATCATGAATATTTAATCATAAATTATTGATTATTAACTTGACTTTTGCTTTTAAAATTTTAAAACTTATCTAAATTTTATTATTTTAGTTTATTACTTTCTTAATAATTTATTATATTGTAAGCATTCATTGTAGAGTCGATAGCATTAATTATTACGTTCAATTACTGTTTAAAAATGTAAACAAAGCAATAACCAGAAATCCACAAAATCCCCACAACCTACTGTCCCAAGATGTGCGGATTTGAGAGAGTCTCCTCTATATATAAAATATATGAAAATTCATCTGTGTCATTCCTTTGCGATTTCCTTAACAGGTTTTATCACATAAATTCATACATAACATATATATAATATATTTAATACGATGAATAAATGTAATAATATGAATGAAAATTCTTAATCCCTTCCTGAAAGAAATCCTGGCTACACTACTGAAAATTACTATATTTTTATCATTTATTTGCTTTTTTAAGCATATTTAATGCTTCTTATAGTCGATTGTAAGTATAAAAATATGCAATTTTTGCTAGGAGTACAACTATAGATTGTTTAATATGTATTTTTGGTTCTACTAGGTTATCCAGTCGACCAAAAAATTATCGCCAAACTATAAGATTAAGTGCCAATAATGGATGATTGTGAATGTCACATTCAATGACATTAAATATGATTCATGTGTTTAAAACGTCATTAAGTTATTTTTATTTCGAATTTTTATTAATATTTCTATTAATATTCTACTAATTATTTGTTTTTCCATTATTTAAAATAAAAAATTATGTCAGTACATATAATTTGGCTATTAGTTTGGCGATTTGTATAATTTGGCGAAATTGGTCAACAGGATAAGACAGTAGTACCATTTTTTTTAATATTGAATGGGGGGGGGGAGGTTAAAGTGAAGTTAAAAGAAAATGACAGCACAGCAGAAGGATCTTGTTCTTCCTTTATAAACTGTTTCCCTTTTAAAATTTACAATCTAGTTATTTTACATAGGATCGAAATGTAAAAACTGTATATTAAACTTATGAAACTTATTGCATAGTATATTTCCATTGAAAATTTTTTATTATTAATAATAATGAATTGTATCATAATTTCATGATGAAAATAATAAAGACATAGTTCAATGCCTGTGACTATTTATATACATTGAATCAAATTTAATATTTATTCAATTTATACTTTCTTGTTAAATATAAATAAAAAGCATATTTGAGAACATAAATTATTGAAAATACATTTTTATTCTAATAACATTATAATAACATTCTACAAAAACATAGGTACATGCAACTATTTTATCTTTTAATATATCACATGATTAAATATCTTAATTATTTTTTCTGATATTTTTATATGAGACTAAACTATTATTTTATTGGAGCAGTGTAACTAGAGAAGAATTCCATTTCCTGTTCTGCCTTTTTTTGGTGATATATGTTTCAATGTGGTTGTTAGGTTCTTCGACATTGGAGGGGTTTTTTTAATTTATTTATTTACTTGATGCTACTAGTGGATAAATAATAACTTTGCATACATATTTTTGTTATAATTATTTTTTTTTTCAAATTTATAAGTTTTTGGCTTCTTTTCAGATGTATTTTCTTGTAGATGTAATATTATAAACATATTTAAATATTTCTAGTATAATTTTCTTTTACTTTTGCATTCATAATAAAAATATAAAATATGAAAGATATAAAATAGCTAATAAAAATATGTGTAAGCATATAGAACAGTAGACTCCCTCAAATCAGCACAGCTTGGGACCAGAGGTTCTACAGATTTTAGAATTTTGCAGATTTCTGATCATTGCTTTCTTTATATTTTTTAATCAATAATTTGAATGTAATTAATAATGCAATCGAAATTATTTTGAATGCTTGCAATATGATAAAATATTAAAATATGTAATAAAACCAAAATAATAAAAATTTAGATAATTTTTTAAATTATTAAAATATAAAAAGCAAAGATCAAGTTAATAATCAATAATATATGATTAAATATTCATTATAAAGATGAAACGTATTTTTCTTAAATTATTTTTGTCCCATAAAGGTACATTAATAATTTACATCAAGATTATAAAATAAGGAAGTTTTATTTCAGGTTTAGCAAGACTTAATAACCAAAAAAGTTTGATTAATACATAAATATATTTGGAAAGAAGATTATGATTATTAATGATATTTGCATTATTTTAGTTTTTCAGAAAAAATATTTATTCTCCCTTCATAAAAAATGTGAGTTTAGTGATATTAACAAAAATTACAAATTAAAATATACGTAAAATTGATATTAATCTAAAAAAGTCAAATTTTGCCCCTATATCTGAACTGTATGTTTCATTGTTTACATACGTAAATTGTGTGCAGATTTTAGGTTTATGGATTTAAGGGAGTATATTGTATATTTATTTGTCTGAATTTAATAAGCATTCCTACACTAAGTTATATCAACAAGTGGGGAATAATTATAGAATGAGAGTTATAAATAGAAAAACTAGTCAGATGAAGTTTTTTGTGGTTATCTGTTTTTAAAAATTAAAAACAGAATCATTAAAAGATCATTTTGTGTGTATGCCTGTCATAGGCATTTTACTCATGCACTAGGAATTGAGGAAGCTTCAAACAGAACTGAAGTAGTAAAGGTTATTCTGACAAACCTATATACACCACATGATCAGGTATGGGGGGGGAAAGCAAGCTTTTTTTACTTAAAGCCAGACGAATAAATTTATTTTAATGAAACTTTTGATGCATTTTATATGTAACAATGGATTTCCATAGATGAAGCATAACCATTTGATTTTGTTATATTGGTTTTCTCACAGTGATACATTTAATTTTCTCACTGTTGCGAACTGATACTATATCAGTTCTTTAAGTTGCAATCTCCATTGCAATACAGTTGATTCCCTCAAATCTGCAACCCTAAAATCGGCAACTCTCTGTACATAATTTACGGATGTAAACAATGATACATTCTGTTGAGATAGAGATATAAAGTTTGACTTTTTAATCTTCATGTCAATTCCATACCTATTTTAATTTGTAATTTTTTTAAATATTATTGAATTCAGGTTTTTTTTCATGAAGGAAGGATAAATTCACTTTTGAAAAAATTCAAGATCAAGATATTGCTGATATTATTGGGGAAAAAAAATCACAATCTCTTTATCAAATGTGATTAATGAAGCTCTTTTGGTTATTAACTTCCTTGTGTTATGATTTTTATGTGAATTAGTAATGTGCCTTTATGAGGCAAGTTTTATTGAATAATTTCGGAAAAATGCAGTTCATGTTTATAATGAATGTTTATTCATACATTATCAATTATTAGCTTGATCTTTGCTTTTAATATTTTAAGCATCTTAAAAATTATGTAAATTTTTATTACTTATTTTAATATATTATTATACTGTAAGCTTTCATTACATCCTCAACTGTATTACAATACAGAACTATTTATCCAGAATGGTTGGGGTCAGATGTATTCTGGATAACTAGCTTTTCGGGTTAACTGGGTGGGCATTGAATCAGCATCCATTTGATAAGTTTTAAGGAATATAGGTGGTTGTGGTAATTACTTTTAATTTTAAATGAATTATTAGATAAGAATCAGATGCATGTAAGATCAAATGTTAGAGTTTGAAAGAAAGGAATCTCTTGAGAACAAAAATTCTTCTGTTTCCTCTGCATAAAAATGAAAACATCTAAAATATGACCGTATATGCTTCCATTTCAAAAACTAAATGCTGGTGTCAAACTATATGTTTCAAGATATGTATATGTCGAACTGAATGTGAATGGCCCTTTTTTCTACAATGATTTTAACATCAGTCTATTAGATATATCATTCTGGATAAATGGTTTCCAGATAAATGCTTCCATATTGTAATTATTACATTCAAATTACTGTTTAAAAAATGCAAACAAAGCAATGACCAGAAATCTGCAAAATTCTGAAATCCACACAACCTCTGGTCCCAAGCTGTGTGGATTTGAGGGAGTCGACTGTATTAATATATTATATGCAATGCAGTCACCAAAGTACAGAGATGTTGAATGTGAAATTTATAAATGATAATTACAATTTTTTATTGCTATTAATTTCCATTTCTCAACTGATGATAATCCCAATCAATCTAAGTAAAGTTAATGGAAATTTTGAAGTGGCAGAAGAAAAATCTTTTATCAGATTTTTCTGTAGAAATTGGAAAAGATCACTTTCTCATGTATAAAAAAAATTTTCTGCAAAAAAAAAACAAAAAAATTTTTTTGGACTTCTGCACATTAAACAAAAATAGTTTTATCTTTACACAATTACAAGTTAAATGTATACAGTCAAAGATTGATAATCCATGCACCCATAATCTGCAATTTTTTATAATTCACGTTACTTTATGAATGCAAACAATGAAATAAACAGTTAAGAAAATTTACAAATTCGTGATCCAAAAATGATTTTTTAAAACAAATAATGATAAAAAATTGAAAAAAATTATAATAAAACACTCATTTTTTGTTATGATAACTCTTTTATTTTATTAACAGTAAAACACGGATTACAGCTTCATGAAATATATGCAATTATTTTTATTTAAATGCAGTTATATATAATTTTTTTAATAAAATATCTTTAAAAAGACATTTTTTCAGATAGCATATTAAATTATCAGACTTTATAATTATCTCTTCATATTATACTGATTAAAGGATTAAAATCTGCCTAGGAATAATAAAATAATGTACAATCCACAATATTCCATAATCCACACAACCTTCGGCCACAGCATGTGCAGATTACAGAATTTCGACTGTATATAAAAAAATAGAACTAAAAATTTAGGTTTTTAATCTCAGAGTTTACAGAGGTTTTCCTTGCTGAAGACAATGCCTGCTATATTTATCTAATGAACCCATTAGGAAAAACAGAATTAGTTCAAATACAATAAAATCAAGCTGAATGCGATACAATTAAGAAATTGTTTTGAAAACTAGTAATTTTTTTTTTATCTTACCTTATAAAAATCGAGAAATTTTTTTAAATATCAAATAAAAAATAATAAATTTTAATGTGGTTGCTGAATTATTTGTAATTTCTGTAGGCTTTTTAAAAATTAGTCTATTGTGGAATATTAATATTAGTGGTGCACAAACTGTTGCCTGCGGGCCACAAAGATATCACTATTTTGGTGCAGAAAAATTTTCTTTATAATAATGACAGGAACTTTGCTATACAATAAAATAAACGCCACTTTTAAAATATTCCGGTGGCAAACAATTTTTTGGCAAAAAGGTTGTGCATCACTATTAATATGAAAAACAAAAGTATGTTTTTCTATAAAACATTGGTAGTATAAACTTATATCAATATTTTGGCTATCCTATAGCATTCGCCCCTGATCATGTGATGTTTTTTGGCAATTCTCATTGCCGATGCTTAGCGCTGATTCAACCCCACCAATTTTAGTGGTCTGGTAACCCTAGATTTTTTTTCTCCCGGCATATGTATGTGGGTAAAGTTGTATGCTGAGGGTTTCAAGCTTAGATCAGGAATGAGTGCAGTATGAAAAGTCTATGGTTTTGATTACATGGCAGTCCGTCTCAGTAGTTTTATACAGAGATGTTTAGGAATTGAGAGATGTTTTTGAGGGAGGTTAGTTTATTAAAGCAAACATTGTTTGTCCTTATTGTCAAGAAAATATGAGTATTCAACAGGTTCTAATGGTTATCCTTGGCCTTGTCAGAATCATATGGTTGATAAAAATGGAAAGGTGTAGTAAGTACTTTTTTGTATAAAAGGTTGTTTTATTTATTTTTTTATTTATGAATACATTAGACTCCCTCAAATGTGCAAACCAGAAATCTACATCTCTCTAAAATCCCCACATATTTTATGAATGCAAACAATGAAACTTTCAGTTCGGATATTGCTACAAAATTTGATTTCTTTAGTTTTGTATCAATTCCATAGTATTTTTTTATTTCTAAATTTCTTAGTAATACTCCATTCGTGTTTTCTTCATGAATTAACTGAGTATATATATATTGAAAAATTTGAAGATATTGCTGATATTACTGGTAATCACAATCTTCTCACCAAATATATTTCTGCATTAATCAAGATTTTTCTTTCTTATTAAGCCTGACTAAACATGAAATAAAACTTCCTTATTTTATCATTTTGATGTCAATTAGTAATGTACCTTTATGAGACAA
Organism: Maratus speculifer; assembly: GCA_964019185.1. Lineage (NCBI taxonomy): Eukaryota > Metazoa > Arthropoda > Arachnida > Araneae > Salticidae > Maratus > Maratus speculifer. The sequence continues at coordinate 361,477,983 of OZ025296.1, forward strand.
GTTTTATTGAATAATTTTTAAAAAATACAATTAATCTTTATAATGAATATTTAATCATATATTATTGATTATTAACTTGATCTTTGCTATTAGTACTTAAATCATTTAAAAAATTATTTAATTTTTTATTATTTAAGTTTATTACTTATTTTAATATATTTTTGTATTGTAAGCATTCATTATAGTTCCGAATACACTATTAATTGCACTCAAATTACTGTTTAAAAAATGTAAACAAAGCAATGATCAGAAATCCCCAAAATTCTAAAATCTGCACAACTTCCTACTGTACAGCGTTACAGATTACTGTAATTTGGATTTTAAGTATTTGCTTTGTCAATGTAGAGTTAAATTTCTTTAATATATTTAATAATTAAATTGCTTTATGTCATTTTTTTAAATAAAATTTAGTTTATTTTTTGTGGGAAATAAGCATGTTTGTGATTTTTTTTTCCCTTTCTGAATGTACAATTAAAGATTTCTTTAATGTGTTTTTTATGTATTTTGGCTGCCAATGTAGTCTTAGGTTTCTTAATAAGATTTTTAGGTGTTAAGTTTGTGGACGTAGGCTTTAAAAATGCTTTATTGTGATTTTTATTGTCAGTTATCCATATATTTAAAAACAAGTTTTTGCCTTACTTTATTGTTCAAAAGTTTTTTTACCATTTGCTTATTACGACTCTCACCTCCAGTGAATATAACATTTAAAAATGCTTTATTGTGATTTTTATTGTCAGTTATTTATATATTTAAATGAGTTTTTGCCTTACTTTATTATTTAAAAGTTTTTTATTGTTTGCTCATTATAGCTCCCCTCTCCCCTCCTCCTTCCGGCCTGAAATGCCTATGAATGACAACTTGGTGACAATTGCCACTTAACAAAAACAGGATTGTCCTGCCAAGAAAAAAAAACAAGATGACGGACTGGGATTGAACTCCAAAGCTGTTCTGATATTTTGTTTCTACGTCGATCAAGATCTTGAAATGAAAATCCTTAGAACAATGAGGGTGAAAAAATATTACTTGAATTCACAATATAATTTATTCCAACAATTTACAATGCCTTTAGTTTGTTCTGCTAACACTTTTAAGAAAAGAAAAAAAATAATTGAATGCAAAATACACTATGCTCATAGAAAGGTAGAGTAAAAAGTTTGTTTACATTTGTAGTGACATTAAAACTACTTTCATCATGTGACATGGCTCTCTCCAGTCGAGACTAAAACTACATTTTTTAATGCTAATTTAGTATATTTTTCAAGATTTAAAAGAAAAATTATAAAAATGCTATCGTTGTTGTATGTATGTTGGCCAATTATCTACGCTGTGGGATATAGGCCCTAAGGAGTGGGGTGCCCTCCGTGAAGGTCTTTTTAAGGGAACCTAACCCGTATTTACGCAAGGTTCGAAGAAAACCACGGAAAACTCCGAACGGTTAGGCCGACGGTCGCGATTGGGTTCGAACCCAGCACCTACCGTCTACCAGTTTGAGGTCAGAACCTCTCGGCCACTGGTGGGGCTATAAAAATGCTATCAAAGTGCTCATCCCTTTGTATTCTATAAATATCCTTTTATATATGTGTTTTATAAATGCATAGTGCATGACATAAAGTCCTCAAGGTGGTCATTGTGGCAAGATATTTAAATCCAAATCATAACATTTTATGGTACTAATTGGTTATTCTGTCGACCAATTTTGCCAATTTGTACAAATCACCAAATTAATAGTCAAATCAAACATATTCATGTAATTTTTGTTTCAAATAAAGAAAAAACAAATAAATTAGTAGAATATTAATAAAAATACAAATAAAAATCATTTAATGACATTTTAAACACTTTTATTGTATTTGGTACAGTTGAACCTCGAAAATCCAGACCTCCAAATTCCGGAAATCTCTAAAATCCGGACATTTTTCCAATTTCAGTTTTATTAATTTTTAAAATAAGACATAGCTGTAACTTTCATCAACTGCAGTTAAATTCTGATAACTATACTAAATATATATATATAGATATATTCTGGTTAATATTGTAATGACTTGCCGTTAATTAAAGACTTTATTATTACAAAAATTAAAAAGTTAAAAAGCGTTCAACAAAATTTACAGTAATGAATTATGATGAAATGAATGAATCGTTGAATTAATCATGAATTTTGATACTTGAAAAAATTTGGGTTTAAAAAAAAAAACGTAAATTCTGTCGAAAAAATGCAGAAAAAAAGGAGAAATTTGTAAAAAAAAAGAAAGCCAAAACAAGCATGAAATCAATTAAAAAATCTTGAAAAAATGCACATTTCATCAAAGATTCATGATTTATTCATTTCATAATGATTCGCCTCACTCTCAATCGCCTTTGAGAATCAGGAGGGAGGGCGCTTTCTCGGGATTTTTTGAAAATTTCAAATTCTTTATAAAGTGGGGAGGGGGCGTTTGATCAGGAAGAGCGGATTAACGGCATTTTACGGTATTATATAGCCATAAAAAAAGATTTTTTAATAATCCTCCAAAATCCGGAAAATTCGAAAATCCGGAATCGCCGCGGTCCCGACGGTTCCGGATTTTCGAGGTTCAACTGTATTAAAAGGCTTCTTAGAAAAAACAAAATTACTTGTAAACCACATAAAACTCTGTAATCTGCTTAATTCTTGGTTTCAACTTGTGCAGATAAAAGATCTTTGCTTGTACCTACATTGTATTTATAAATGCAATATCTTAAAAATTACTGTTTGTTTATGCTATTATTTAACACAATCAAACCGATTGGTAAATCTATCATACGAATTGAATATTTTCAAACTGAGCGAAAAATTGCCCAGGCTAAAAATCGAACCCAGATCCTTGGCTTGCAAGGCCAATGCTTTATCTATTAACTTAACTAGGCAACACTGGTGGCATTTCTCCCTCAAATAACCTTATTGGTCATAACATCTGGTCTGTCATTTAGACAGCTCGACAGAATAAATTGCAGGCAAAGGAACTCCATACAACAAGGAGTACATACATATACAAGTATTTTAACACAATCAAACTGATTTGTAAATTTATCATTACGAGTGTGACAATTAGCTTTCTTTTTAAAATATTGTGGGTAGTAGTTGGTTATCCTGTCGACCCATTTCGCCAAATTATAGAAATCACGAAGCTATTAGCCAAGTTATACAAATTGACATAATTTTTATTTTAAATAATAAAATAAGAAATCAATGTATTAAAATATTAATAACAAATGTAAATAAAAGATCGAATTTGAAATCACTTTCTAGCATAATAAACATGTATATTGTATTTTATAACAAATGGATGTGACATATACAGTAACCCATTATTGGCATTTATCTTAGTTTGGCGAAGGTTTTATGGTCCATGGGATAATCAAGTAGTACAATATTGAGGAATATTGACACATAAATAAATGAGAAGTTTCAATCTTCTCTTATCATGAGTTCATTTAGTTCACTTTTATTGAGGGACTTTTTTGGTTCTTAAGGCCCCACACTAGGCACAGAAAAAGACACGGATGCAGTAGCATAGCTATGTTTTTTGGCGCCCAGGGCCAGCAAGAAATTTTGTGTCCCCACCCCAATATAGATATACAACAATTTCTCTCAATTTGGCGCCCCTAGGCCTTGGCGCCTGGGGTGTACGCCCTCCTTGACCCCACCCCCCCCTTAGCTACGCCACTGCATGGATGATATTGTAAAGTCTATTGGCACATTATTTTCAAATAATCCCCACAAATTTTAATATTTTTATCTGATTTTTTTGCATAGAATATCTGAGGTCGATCTACAACAGGCCTAGTTTTTACTTTTTTGATTTTGTTTATGTATTTTTTATATTATGATATTATCAATTTCAGAACCAGTTTAAAACGTTCTTGAAATTTAAAGTAATTGAAAAAAAAAAACTGAAACTAAAATTGAAAAAATGAAAACAACGCCGGTTGTGGAATGTTCTCAGCTATCCAATGCAAAAAAAAAATCATGTAAAAATATTAAAACTTGAGCGAAATATTTGAAAAGAACGCTGCCATAGACTTTACATTATCATCCGGGGTCTTTTTTGTGCCTACTGTGGGGCCTTAAGGTCAAATTAGGTGATGTTGAAACACGTGTTGTTGTAAATGTGATATAATTTTCATTAATTTTTCGTTTCATTTTAATATTCATGTGTACATAAATTTTTTAATTAAAAGAAAATATGGTAGACACTTTAAAATCTGAACAGCTCATAACAGTAGGTTATGTAGATTTTAAAAGTTTGTGAATTCCTGGTATTGCTTTGTTTGCATTTTTTAAACAGTATTTTATATATGTAATGCAATCAAAATTATAATGAGTACTTGAAGTATTATATAATACTGTAGACTTCCTCAAATATGCAACCTTAAAATCTGCCCATCTTTATAGATGTAAACAATAAAATTTTCATTTCAGATGTAGAAGCAAAGTTGTAGTTTTTGTTTAGATGTAATTCATCCTGTATATATTTTAATATGTAATTCATAATAATGTAAATGACCTTGTTATTTTCTATGAAAAGAGCATATACAATTTTTTTTAATCAAGCTATTGCTGATAACACTGGTAATTACAATCTTTTGATCAAATATATTTATAGACTCTATTAATTAAGCTTTTTTATTAGGTAGATTTCTTAAGAAATACTACCTATTGCAATCGTTACCGTGGCATGATTGTTGAAAAAAGTCTTCATAACTTATTATTATATGACCCTAGGAATCCAAAACCACTCCGTAATTAATGTTTATATATATGAATGTATGTACTAAATTTTGTTCACATGATAAAAGTCACAATTATGTACAAATCTACTTAAAACTTGCTAAATATTTTGAGATGGTTAATACCTCGATGGAGATTGAAATTGGGCAAAATCGGCCCAAGGGGGTGGAAATGAGGAGGGTTAAAAAATTTGAATACCATTTTAACATGGCTCTGACAAAACCAGATTTTGCAAAACAATGACAGGAAAAAATAACCATTTTTCATTATAGTAGTTGCCAACAATTAAAATTTTAAAAAATACAATAAAATTCTTACTGAAACAATAACTTTACTACTGTAAAATTTGCGTGCAAAAATGAAAAAAAAATAGTTTGACAAATTTAAGAAAAATTGAACATACATCATAATTTCTTTCTAGCAAGATTTCATATCAAAACGGAAAATAAAATAAATAGCTTAATAGATTTTTTTCTTATTTTTAAAATAAAAATTATGTTACATTGGAAACATAATGGACAAAAAGCAGGTGAATATATAAAGTTATGTGAGTTTGTAAAAACATATTGAAACATGATAAAAATGAGACTATGAAAATATTGGAATATTTTAACATTTTGAAGTTCTCTGGTTTTATTTTCATGATTTTTAAATCTATTCCATATATATGTGTGTGTGTGTATCATGTTTATTAGAATTTTCGCAAAAGGTTCAGGTCTCTGGAGCTCATTCTTACTGATGAAACTGGGTTTATCTCTAATCTTGATTTAGGTTTTGCTGGGAAAATTTGTACTATCTAAAATCGAAATCTACCTCTGCCTGTAGGCCCGAGCTGGCAGGGATTTTTTATTATTGCCATGACTTTAATGTAAATTAATAGCAAGTACTTTTCATAAGGAAAGTGTCATAATTCAAGGAAAATGTGTCTCTTCTTTTTTATGCAAATTCAAATATACATTATTAATTTTTTACTTTCAATCAGTTTTAAGTTATGTTACTTTTTATTCTTTTAGTTTATTATTTTACTTAATTTTTTAATATATTAAAATCTTTCATTATAATTTTGATTGATTATTGCATTCGAATTGCAGCTTTAAAAATGTAAACTAAGCAAAGACCAGGAAACTGTAAATTTAAAAATCAGTTCAACCTATGGTCCCAAGCTGTGTGGATTTGAGGGAGTCAGCTGTATTAAAATAATTTAAATTATACGGTTTTTAGTTGAAAAATAATGAAAGAAACTAATCTATTTTAGAATAAACTTATTTTGGTAAAACAGTTGGGTAGAATAAATTTATATTTTAAAAGTTACCTGAACAAACTATGGTGGGTCTGAAAATCAGACGCCATTAAAAGAATGGATCAAGGAGTGACCAATGATTCATTAAAAATGATTCTTGCATTCTTTTGAAAACGGGCGTACCTGTGCATTATTTATTAATATTTTTTATCAATTAAATTCCTGCAGTTGCAATATGGCTTTTACTATTTTATTTTATCCCTAGTGAAAATATTGGTTACCAGACAACCGTTAAAGAAACTTTTCCAAAGAATCCAGGCAAAATTTTCCTGAGTTATCTAAAATGAAATTACGTCTAATTTTTAATCAAAAATGCATATTTGAGCTCTAGATTAGAAATCTTGATAATACTCTCCCTTTCTCTTTAAAAATAAATATTTTACTTAATTAAAAATTGTTTGAACATTTCTATTATAGCTGTCTTCCATTTATTTATTGAATCATTTTCCATGAATGAATCTTTTCTTATGGTTCATTCATTGTGTTGGCGTCTGTAATAAAAAGATAATACTTTGAATGTAACAGTAGCTATTTTTTTAAGAAACAATTTATTGAATGTATCTTCTTTATTAAAACAAATTAATGGTAAGATAGATTTCGTTAGTTATTCTTCTACTGATTATTCTATAACTTGTGATTTGATAGCATGGAGACACAAAATATTGTGTGTCGCGTCGCACCTTTTATTTTTGCTTACATTTATAGACCTTTAAAATATTCCTTCACGGGTAAATCGAATATTTGGCTAGCCGAATACTTCTTTATTTTAGAACGTAATGGTACTAAAAAGGTTAAATTTACATAATATTTAAAACAGATACTTCCATTTACATAAACAAGATTTTCTTTCAGAAGTAAAAGGCTTTAATAAAACTATGCTTTGAGTTCTTATCTAAGAAATCTTTTTTAATTAATAAAACTTTATTACAGTAGACACCCTCAAATCTGCAAAGCCTGGGAGCAGGGGTCGTGCGGATTTTAGAATTTTGCAGATTTGGTCATTGATTTGTTTACATTTTTGAAACATCAATTTTATTGGTAACTAAAAATAAATGAATGCATATAATAAATTGAAATATTTAAATATTTAAGTAACATATTTAAATAGTTTATTAGTTAAAAAGCAAATATTTATTACAAAAAAAAGTTAAGTAAAATAAAAATTTAGAAAAATATTGAAATAAAGTAAATCATTAAGACACCATACTAAATATACATAATGCCGAGGAAAAAACAGTCTTTTTTTATAAAGAAAAATATTTGCCTTTGTTAATAAAAAAAACTTGATAAATTGAAAAATACTTAGGAAAATGATCACAATGACTGCTAAAAATATTAGTGCCATCATAAGTTTTTCAAAATAAATACATATTTTCTTTATGAAAAAGCTTACAGTTAAATCAAATTAACCAAAGTTATACATTAAAATACATATGTAAAAAAATATATATATTATTATTATTAAACTGACATAGATTCCACTTTAACTCTGCCTTCCAAGATGAAACTAAAACTTTCATTTTGCCTTGTACCATTGCTTTGCACATCTGCTCTGCGCATTCGCTACTTCTGAAGTAAATATTTCTCCTTTCAACAAACAAGGTGGCAATGCTTTACAGCGATTATATTTCTAGGAGTGTCTTGAATTTTTTCGGAAGTAAATATACATTTTCTTCATGAAAAATCTTGTGCTTAGTCGTAATAATCAGGATTAAATATTAAATACATACGACATATTGAAAAACTAAAAATAAATATTGAAACGAATGCAAGAAAAATTAACATTTCAACTAGTTTACACTTCAGAATATTTTCCAGAAACTACAATAAGGGATATATTTCAAGGCTCAAAATGTATTGGAACAATCTGGGGTGATATTCTAGTTAATGAAATTAGGAGAAATAAAGTTTCGGCTTGTAAAATTATGGCAAATATCATTCTCACTCATGCAATTATAAAACACATATGCTCTAGCCACTGTCTTCAGTACCATCTTTAATTTCATTGTTTACATAAAAAAAATTGTGTGGATTTCTGCCATTTGTGGATTTAAGGGAGTCTACTGTATTTCAAAGTGATAATATTATTATTCGATATCCAATGAAACTGTGCAATCATGCACATAAACTGGGCTTAGTGTTATTTTTTGGACTTTTCAGTTAGTCAGGCATCAGTGCTATATATATATATGTATATCTGTAATGTATTATTATATAAATACATATATAAATATACAGTCAAAGTTCTATAATCTGCACAAGCTGGGGCCAAAGGTTGTACGGATTATGGAATATAGAGTACTATGGATTATGCATAATTTCATTATTCCTACACAGCATTTTAGTTCTATAATCAGTATAAAATGAAAATATAAATAAGAAATATAACAATTAATTTAATATGCCATCTCATAAAATGTCTTTTTAAAGTTATTTTATTATAAAAATTGATATAAAGATTTTAATATAAAAATTGATATAAAGATTTTATTATAAAGTTGATTGCATTTAAATAAAAATAATCACATACATAATCCATAATACAGATTGTTTTTTACTGTTAATGTAGTAAAAGGGTTATATTTTAAAAAGTAGATGATTTATTATGGTTTTTTTTCAATTATTTTATTATTTGTTAAAAAAATAATTTTTGGATTACAAATTTTACACTTTCTTAACTGTTTATTTCATTGTTTGCATTTGTAAAGTGATGGGAATTACAGAAAATTGTGGATAATGGGTGCACAGATTATCGATCTTCGACTGTATACATACACATATCTACTGCCCCGTCACCTCAAATGCAAATTCAATCAAATTTAATAATAATTCAATTTATACATTCTTGTTAAATATAAATAGAGCAAATTTAGAAACATAAATTATTGAAAATATATTTTTAGTTATAACATTCTACAGAAACATAGGTACATGCAACTATTTCATCTTTTAATATATCACATGCTTAAATATCTTAATTATTTTTTCTGATATTTTTGTATGAGACTAAACTATTATTTTTTTGGAGCAGTGTAACTAGGGATGAATTCCATATCCTGTTCTGCATTTTTTGCCAATAAATGTTTCAATGTGGTTGTTGCGTTCTTCAACATTGAAGTTTGTATTTTTTTATTTACTTGATGCTACTAGTGGATAAATAATAACTCTGCATACACATTTTCGTTATAATTATTTTTTTCAAATTTATAATCTGGCTTTTTTTTCAGGCATTTTTTTTTTTTTTTTTTTTGTAGATGTAATATTATAAACATATCTAAATATTTGTAATATAATTTTATTTTACTTTCGCATGCATAATAAATATATAAAATAAGAAAGATACCGTAATTTCGGGAAGAAACGCCGCAGCGGCGTAAACGCCGCATCGCGGAAAATCACTCAAAAAAAATTTAGAAAATGGTCGATGCCGCAAGTGAAATTTCCGCGGTAACCGCGGTTAACATGTTAAACAGAAACACATTAATAAGCTGTATTAAGAAATCATAAAAATGAAATTATTAATCAGCAATTAATAAATAAATACAAAATTAATAATATTATTTAAATACCATATTTTCGGGAATAAGCGCCGGTACGCATACGAGTTTAAAAGTAAAAATATGCTTAGTGCGGCGCAGCGGATACGGTGATTTTTTTTTCCTAACAGTACCGTGAATACCGTTAATCCACCCCTCCCCCCCAAACGTGACGAAAAATCATAAAATAGTTAGAGAGGGGTGCTTACACGGAATTTTTCCACGATCATTTCACAAAATTTTCAGGAATGAATCGTGAATCTTTGAATGAATCATGAATTTTGATAATTGAAGCAATACTTGAAAAAAAATGGTTTAAAAAAACGTAAATTCTGTCGAAAAACGCAGAAAAAAGGAGAAATTTGTAAAAAAATGCATGGAATCAATTAAAAAAATCTTTTAAAAAAGCACATTTCATCAAAGATTCATGATTCATTCATTTCATCATGATTCATCACTGAATCTTTGAAACGGGGAAAAAAATCGGATTCAGAACAAATGTTCTAAAAGTTATAAGGAAAGGGCATGTTTACAAACAAGCACTTTCGTCAACCAATCTACCATTACATTTTTTGTCAAAGCGATCATTGCAGGAATTGTCCTGGCAACGTAAGCCAATCGTATCATCGCCTACCACAGAGCTGCGAAACGTAGACCAATCAAATTCCCGGAGTTGTACCCGGTAGCATACAGTATCAGTCTTTAAAGAACGGACAGGTTTTTCTCGCTTATCCACCGTGACGTCAGCTGCCCTTTCCTTATAAAAAAATGGGAGGCGGAAATTCAGGAAATCCATTCGAAAATGCAATTTTCGTTTATTCGTAATCTGATGCGAAATTATGTAACTTTTTGCGGTCTTTTAATGAAAATTGACATTTTTCGCGATATTTTGACGAAATCGAAATTAAATTGTTTTTGCAACCATTTGTCGGAATTCGCGATACCTTTTATGTCCGAAATTTTGGAATTATGATCGATTTTTTTTTTAATTTTCGGAAAAATTCAGAAAAATATCACGCTTGTTTGAAAAAAAAAAAAAATGCTCGTAAACGCCGCATCGGTAGAAACGCCGCATCGCTTGAAATTTCAGTTTAAAACACGTAAACGCCGCGGCGTTTCTTCCAGAAATTACGGTATAAAATAATAAAAATATGGGTAAGAATATAGTACAGTAGACTCCCTCAAATCCACACAGCTTGGGACCAGAGGTTGTGCAGATTTTAGAATTTTGCGGATTTCTGGTCATTTTGTTTATGTTTTTTAATCAATAATTTGAATGTAATTAATAATGCAACCAAAACTATACTGAATGCTTACAATATGATAAAATATTAAAATAAACAATAAATCAAAAATAATAAAAATTTAGATAATTTTTTAAATGATTAAAATATTAAAAGCAAAGATGAAATGTATTTTTCTTAAATTATTCTTGTCTCATTAAGCTACATTAATAATTTACATCAAAATTAATAAATAAGGAAATTTTATTTCAGGTTTAGCCAGACTTAATTACCAAAAAAGCTTGATTAATATATAAATATATTTGGAAAGAAGATTACAGTAGAGGACCTATTATCCGGAATTCCGAAATCCAGAAGGACCCGAAATCCGCAAATGAAGGGATTGAGATCGATTTGAATCATTATGAAATGAATGAATCATGAATCTTTGATGAAATGTGCGTTTTTCGAGATTTTTTAATAGATTTCATACTTTCTTGGCTTTTTTTTTCACAAAATTCATCCTCTTTCTGTGTTTTTTCGGCAGAATTTACGTTTTTTTAAATAAAAGCACAATTTTTTTCAAGAATTGCTTCAAGTATCAAAATTCATCATTCATTCAAGAATTCATGATTCATTCATTTCATCATGATTCATCCCCATAAAAAACACAAATTTTTTCAAGTATCGCAAAAGAAATGCAAATTCGTCAAATATCGCGATAAAATCCTGCAAATATCGCTATAAAACTCTGCAAATCACGCCAAATATCGCGAAAAAATCCTGCCAATATCTCGCAAAAAAAGCAAATTTTGTGAAACATCGCGGAAAAATCTCGTGTAAGCACCCCCCTGTAATTATTTTACGATTTTTTGTCACGTTGGGGGAAGGGGGGTGGATTAACGGTATTTTGCGGTAATATATATATATATAAAGCCAGTTAGCAAAACTTCCGGATTTTGAAGAGTTCTGAATTTTGGATGTCTCGATTTGAGACTTTTGTACTGTAGTACAAGAGTCAAAGTTGTAGCATAGTGTTTATTCCACAGACTTCTCATGCAACACACTTTTCATTCATATTCTAGATATCAGTGCTATAATTTTGTTATTAGTTTAAAATTTTCCATGTTTTTTTATATGGGGGAGGGGAGTGTCGAGTTTCGGATGGACCCGAAATCTGGAAAGCCCTCTGTCCCAACGATTCCGGATAATAGGTCCCCTACTGTACTTTATTGAATATTTACTTGATCTTTGCTTTTAATATTTTTATCATCAAAAAAACCTAAATTTTTATTATTTTAGTTTATTACTTTATTTAATTATTTTAATATTTTACTACATTGTAAGCATTCATTACATAGTCTTAATTGCATTATTATTCACATTAAAATTACTGGTTATACATATGTAAAGAAAGCAATAACCAAATTCACAAAATTCTAAAATCAGCACAACTCCTAGTCCAAAGCTGAGTGGATTTGAGAGAGTTTATTGTATAGATATAATGATCTTAATTACATGGTTCCTACATACATCTGGTAAAAAAAAAAGTTAGTTTTTTTTTCTCAGTAAATATTTATTTTATATGTTGTTGTAAAATCCAACATAATGAAAAATTTTAAATTAGATAAATGTTTTTTTTTTTTTTTTTTCACTGCTGGTACAGTGTATTTTTCTGGAACAGGTGAAATAAGAACATTTTTACTAAACAATAGAAAATATTTTTTATCAGAGCAGCCACAACACAACTTACTTACAACTTAAATTACATCATGAAGACAATGGAATTTCAAAATTTCAGATTCTTAAAACAAGTGGCATAGCTAGCGGGGAGTGGAGGGGGCAATCTGCCCTGGGTGTCACCTCTAAAGCATAATATGCAATCTTATAAGATTTTGGAAAAGAATTCTGAATTAAAATGAAGTTTCTAGCATGCTACAGAATAGAGTTAATTATCTTTTCTTTGAGAATGTGAAATTTTATATACGATGGTGTGTTTAAATAAGGTATGCATCAGAGAACAATAACCAACCTATCCAACGAGTGGGTAGAAAAAGCAAACTTTAAAAGAAAAAATCCTCTTCTACATATAGACAGCATATTGACTTGTGCAGACTATGGGTAAAATAATAAGTCAATCCAGTTTTTGGTTTTTTTATGCAGGAGAACAAAAGATACATAAGGAATGGTAGGGACATTTGATATAATAACTTAGAATTGTGATTGAAAAAATATGATTTATCAGCGAAATGGGGGAGGGGACACAATTTACATCTGCGTTGGGTGCAGGCTGCAGGGCCTGATTAATGCATGGTCCTCCAGGGCCTTGGCCCTGGGCCCACAAATTAAGTGTTTGGTTTTTCTCTCAATCAAATACGATTCAAATAATATTGTTAAGTATGAAATGTAAAAGTTAATATTCTGAATGACTCAATAAAATTTTTAGAAGCTTTTAACCTAGGCACTTTTCACCCAAACAACTTTGTCAACTCGTCAAATAAACCTTCTTTTTTGTGTGAAAGTGTCATTGAAAATAGTTAGGTAGGGGGGGGCCCAATTTTTTAACAGGCCTTGGACCCAACTTCAGCTTGATCGAGCTCTGGTTGGGTGACAATCATTCTATCAACACCACTGCTTAAAACCCTTGCAATTTTTTTAAGCAGTTCCAATATTTTGGGTAAATTTTATAACCTTCATATGTATTATATTATGCGATTAATTACTGTTGGGAACAAATATTTTTGTTTTAATCATTTAAGAAATATTCTTATTTAACTTAACTCAATTCAGACAAATTCAGTTTATGAGGTGATGATCTAAAATTAAACATTTAAATCAAATTCTTAATATCAATTCAAATGAATCCCTGGTGTTTACACCAAAAGTCGTAATTTAAACTATATTTTAAAAAATAGATCAGTGAAAATGTCTGCTAGAAAAAACTTTTCATAATATTTTAAATGGTCAAATATCAGTAAAAGTTGCAATACATGAAATTTTGCTGCTATAACATAATCAAGTCATAAGTTGGAGAAATTTTACTGAACAGTAAAAGAAGAAACACATCCTACCATTAACTTACTTTAGCAAAGAGGATGGATCACCACGTTTATGTTTTAAAAATTCGTCATTATTAGAATCAGAGGATAGGCGTTGAATTTATATATACTTTTCTTTAAAAAAAAAAGAGAAGCCTACGCATTGAATGAATTATGATGGCTGAATTAGAATGAGAGTTGAAACAAATGAAAAGTATTGATTCATAAGAATCAAAACAACTGTTAATGAATCATTATGTCATTCACGATTCATTCTTTTATTGGCGTCGTTGTCTCTTCAGTTGTTTGTAATATTAGATAACTTTTAAGACATAAATTTATTGTTTTTAACTTCTTGTTCATACTAAGGTAGGTTAATTTCGTAGGTTTCTATTCAACTCAATACGTTACAATTTGCTATTTGACAAAATAATGGCACGAAATTTAATGTGACGAAACTTTCATTCTGCTGATGTGTCATCCAGTCATTATTATAATGTTTTATTCATAACAAATAATTACACTTATTATTATTTATTTTTAAATACTTTAGTTTAATATTATTCAAATTTCAATTTTCAGACAGCCAATTGGCTTGAATATTTATTTTTCTACGTTTACTGTTAAAACATTTTGTTGCTTATAAACTGGATTTGATTGTATTCTGTTCAATTAAAACTAAATGTTTTTTTATAATTGATCTCATAATGCAGTACCTTTCTATAGTTTATTGAAATTTACATATAAGAACACATTTATTTTTAAGGGGACTCATAACTCACTTGAAAACACCCTCTCCTAAATGTAATCCAGTGGGCAGGTTGTTTTCAAATTTCTCACTTAAATTTAAATATTTTTATCCGCCATTTCTTTTTGCTAATGTCGTTTTGCTGTGTCTCATCTTTAATATGATATTTCTTTTTACTTTTTTGATTTTGGTTACAGATGTTTCTTAAAAGGTATTTTCAATTTCTAAACCGTTCTTGAAAGTGAAAGTACCTTTTTAAATCTGCAACCAAAATCTAAAGTAGAAAATAGCCATATTAAAGATCTAGCTGAGCTGTCCTATGCAAAAATAAAAATTTAAAAATATTGAAATTTAAGCAAGAAGTTCTGAAACAACCTGCCTGTTATTTTTAAATTAGGCTGTGGGCAGAGCCTTCCTTAGGGGTGTGCAAGAGCTGCGAACCCACAGGGCTTCGTGCTTAGAGAGGCCTCGCACCTGGACATAAAATATTTTTTCTTTAATAAAAAGAAGATGGTATAATCAAAAATCCATTAATATAAATGTATGAATTTAGTTAAAAAAAGATAGTGGTCTTGGCATAAAATATAGCCTGTGTTTCAAGAGGGACATTTACCTTCAATTTTCAAACATATTTTTTTAAATTGGTTGAATGGTTCCAGAAATTACCCCTACAAACACACAAACATATGCTACTCCTTTATAATAGCTAGGGCATCGAACCTTGGCTCCTTTGGTCACAATATATAGGTAAAAACTATTCTTTTTTATTGATAGTATGGATAAGATTACATTAAAAGACTGAAAGGAAAGGGTGTTTCAAAATCTTTACACCAGGCATTGCTTTAAAACATCCTCTATATGGATGGCTCTGGGTGCGGGTGTACTCAAGTGTGTTTAGGGTCCCCTTAAAAAAATTCCTAGAACAAGTGATACACTGATTTGCAAATTTACCAGTTGGGATTTTTTTAAAAGCTCTTATGCTTTATTTATTTTTAAGACAGCTGTAACACATCGTGTAGATATCCGTCAACGATCCTTATTATATTTTGAACAGAATGTAATTATTTTTGACCCATAAGGTGGTATAAAACATTGCTTTCGGTTATTTACATAAAAATATCATCACTAAATAGAAATCTGCTCCCTCTCAATGGAAAAATTGTACATTTTTACTTTCTTCTGTCTTCAATGGAAGAAAGTATTGTAATCAAAATTTGTTTCAACTTCTGTTTTTGACCGATTTACACATTTTAGGAGTCAGAGATTCCAAAAAAAACTTGTTTTTACAAAAATGTCTGTCTGTCCGTGTGTGTGTGTGTTTGTATGTCTGTGTGCATGTCCTTATGTAGCCATTCTACAATCAAAAAGAGTATGAAGATATGCATAGAACTGAACCAAATTTTTTGTGAATGTTTTAGGCTATGGCAAGCTGGTCCTCCTTCAATTTTGAAATATTTAGCCTTAAAGGAGCGCTTCTTGTGCCATTTTGAATATTGTACTGACCAAAAGTGTATGAAGTTATGCATCGAATTAAACCAAATTTTTTGTGTTTGTCTATGTCTAGTTGGTCCTCCTTCAATTTGAAAAAAATCTACCAGAAGGGGGTGCTGCAAAAGCGATTTTTGTGCTATTTTCAATATTGCACCACATAAATGTGTATGAAAGTATGCCTAAATCTAAACTAAAATTTTTGTGTTATTTTTTGGTATGGCAAGTAGGTCCTCCCTGAATTTGAAAAAAAATTTGCCTATCGTTCTATTGTCCATCGGCTCATGCAGAGACAGAAACGCCTTTTTACTCCAATTAATTGATTGAAGCAAAAATTTAAGATGAAAATAAAAATGGATATAGTATTGAATTAAAATTATTAAAGAATTAACATGAGTAATTATTTTTTTAAATATTAAAATGAACGTATGAGATAGAAGAAAGTTTTGGGATTGGCAAATCCAGCTAGTTCAATGTAGCTTGCATTTTATAGAATACAAAAGGATAAGCACTCTGATAACTTTTTTTTTTTTAATCTTGGAAAATATATTAAATTAACATTTAAAAATGCAGCTTTTGTCTTGACTAAAGAAAGCCGTGTCACGCGATATAAGCAGTTTTGATGTCACTACACATGTAAACAAACCTTTTCTATGAGGATAGTTTACGTTAAGCTGGATGAATTTTTGTTTTTCTTTTCTTAAAAATGACAGCATAACAAACTAAAAGCATTGTAAACTGTTGGAATAAGTAATATTGTTAATTCAACTGTGATCCCCCCCCCTCATTGTGCTAAGGATTTTCATTCCAAGATCTTGGTGTAGAAATAAAATATTGGTATAAGTTTATACTACAAATGTTTTATGGAAAAATATACTTTTCTTTTTCATATTAATGTTCCACAATAGAATAATTAACCCCTTGCGGCACAGTGGTTTCATAGCTATACCACTTAATTTTAATTCCAAAATACCATACTGGCACAGGAATTTTGTTTTAAAAAATTACAGTTTATTTAATGCGTGAAATATGGCATTTTCTTCTTTACAAATAAAGTTCTTATCAAAATCCAGTGTCAGTCATTAATTTCAATACTGAAGCAATGAATTTACCCTGCCCCGCAAAGGGTTTAAAAAAGTTAATTTAACAAATTACAATGACTAATTGGAAAATTATATTTCCAAAGACTAAAATTTTTAAAGACTTACAAATAAATTCTACATTTAAAAAAAAAAACAATAATAAACATTATTTTTATAATGATCAAAATATGATTTATGTAATAAGAGAGTCCTATATTTTGTACACCATGGAATCAAAATTAATATTCCTGTACAAATTTTAAATGAAATGTTAGTTTTATAATTTTCAGTACTGCAAATTTTTTAACTTCTAAACATTATACATTTTCAATTTTTACACCATTGTATAAAGAAAAAAAAATTCTTTTAAATGCAATTTGTTTGAAAGCTGTATCTCAATTTGTTTTTAACTTATTAATTTCTTTGTAGGTTTTCTAATACTTTATTTGTCATTGTGGTAACAGAAGTATTTCATTTCTGGACATTAAACATGAACCAATCAGAAAATGAATAAAATAAAAAACAGAAGCATTCCATTTTTGGACATTAAACAAGGATTAATCTGAAAATGACTAAAATAAAAAAATTGCAGAATTCAACCAATAAAAAAATACAGATTTTCTTTAGATTTTTCAGTTCTTTACCAAGGACAACAGCTATTTTCCAAATAAATCAAACCTTGTTAGCATGAACATGCTTAACGTGAATTACTTTTAACATGAATTAAAAAAGTATACCCCTAAAATAAAACCCTTATAAAAAGGAATACAAAGATTTGATACTGATAACATGAATGAAATTTTGATTACCCTTGAGGTTCGACTGTAGCTAAAAATCAGACAGAAATTACACTAATTCACCAACCACATTTAAAAATTATTAGTTTTTATTTGATCTTTTAAAATTTTTCTAGATTTTTATAAATTATATTAAAAAATACTAGTTTTCAAAACAATTTCTTAATTGTGTCGCATTTAGCTTCATTTTATTGTATATGAACTAATTCTGTGTTTCCTAATGGGTTCATTTGATATAACTGTGGCAGGCACTGGCTTCAGACAGAAAAAACTGTGTTAATTCTGAGATTAAAAAAATTAATTTTTAGTTCTATTTGTTTACACATTGAACTTGAATTGTGTAAAGAGAAAACTATTTTTTTCTTAAGGTGCAACACTAGGAACAGAAAAAGACCCGGATGATAATGTAAAGTCTATGGGGATGTTCTTTTCAAATATTTTGCCCAAATTTTAATATTTTTACATGATTCTTTTGCACAAGATAGCTGAGGACGATCCACGCCGGCCTAGTTTTTACTTTTTCAGTTTTGGTTTCAGATTTTTACTTTCTTCTATCTTCAATAGACGAAAGTATTGTAATCGAATTTTTTTTCGACGGATTTACACGTTTTAGGGGTCAGAGATTCCAAAAAACATGTTTTTACAAAATGTCTGTCTGTCCGTGTGTCTGTGTGTGTGTCTGTCTGTATGGCGCCATTCTACCATCAAAAAGTGTATGAAGTTATGCATAAAATTGAACCAAATTTTTTGTGAATGTTTTTGGCTGTGGCAAGCAAGTCCTCCTTCAGTTTTGAAATATTCCGCCGGAAAGGGGCGCTGCAATCGCGATTTTTGTGCCATTTTCAATATTGTACCGACCAAAAGTATATGAAGTTATGCATCGAATTTAACCAAATTTTTTGTGTAAGTGCATGACTATGGCTAGTTGGTCCTCCCTGAATTTGAAAATAATCGCCGGAAGCGGACGCTGTAATCGCGATTTTTGTGCCATTTTCAATATTGTACCGACCAAAAGTATATGAAGTTATGCATCGAATTAAACCTAATTTTGTGTATGACTATGGCTAGCTGGTCTTCCCTGAATTTGAAAAAAATCCGTCTGAAGGGGGCGCTGCAATCGCGATTTTTGTGCCATTTTCAATATTGTACTGACCAAAAGTACATGAAGTTATGCATCGAATCGAACGAAATATTTTGTGTAAGTGTATAGGGCAGTTTCATAAGACGTCACAAATCGACCATTGGAGGTCAAACAATCGTGATTGGTAGCTGAGAGGATTATGGGTGTGGCAAGAGGTGAATCGCCAGCATTTGATTGGTGGATGAAAAGTAAATCAGCTGATTGCAACTGCCCTATTCTGAAAAAAAAAATCCGCGAGAAGGGGGCGCTGTAATAGCGAATTTTATGCCATATTCAATATTGCACAACATAAAAGTGTATGAAGTTAGTTCTAGAACTGAACTAAGTTTTTTGTATATGATTATTTTTTGGTATGGCAAGTAGGTTCTTCCTGAATTTGAAAAAAATATCTGCCTATCATTCTATTGTCCATTGGCTCGTGCATTTTTAAATATTTAAATGTATGTATGAGATAGAAGAAAGTTTTGGGATTGGCACATCCAACTAGTTTTTTAATTAACTTTCAAAACCGGTTTAAACTGGTTCTGAAATTGAAACTACCATAATATAAAAAATATATAAGCAAAATTGAAAAAGTAATAACGAAGCCGGTTCTAGATCGTCTTCAGCTGTCCTATGCAAAAAAATCATGAAAAAATATTAAAATTTGAGTGAGATATTTGAAAAGAACACTCCCATAGACTTTACATTATCACCCGGGACATTTTCTGTTCCTAGTGTTGGGCCTTAATGTGCAGAAGTCCAAATAAAGTTTTATGTTTTCTTTTGCAGAAAAATTTTTCATGCATGAGAAAGTGACCTTTTCTATTTTCTATAGAAAAATCTGATAAAAGATTTTTCTTCTGCTACTTCAAAATTTCCAGTAACTTTACTTAGATTGATTGGGATTGTCATCAATTGACAACAGAATATTAATGGCAGTCAAAAAATTGTAATTATCATTTATAAATTTCAGATTGAACATCTAACTTTGGTGACTGTATTATATATGATGTATTAAAACTGTCGACTCCCTCAAATCCATATAGCTTCTGACCAGATGTTGTGTTGATTTTCGAATTTTGCAGATATTTGGTCATTGTTTTGTTTACATTTTTTAAACAGTAATTTGAATGTAATAATTAATGCAGTTAAGAATATAATGAAAGCTTACAATATAATAGTGTATTAAAATAAGTAATAAACTAAAATAATAAAAATTTAGATAATTTTTAAAGTGCTTAAAATATTAAAAGCAAAGATCAAGCTAATAATTGATAATGTATGATTAAATATTAATTATAAAGATGAACTGCATTTTTTCGAAATTATTCAAGGAAACTTGCCTCATAAAGGCAAATTAATCATTCACATCCAAATCATAAAATAAGGACGTTTTATTTCAAGTTTTGCCAGACTTAATAACCAAAAAAAGCTTGATTAATACATATTTAGTAAGCAGATTGTTATTTTTTTCCAATATCAGCAATCAGGATTGGGTTTCTTCTGGAAGAAACCTATTTCTTCCAGGACAGTGGAAGAGACTGGAAGAAACCACCGAAACCAAAACAAATGCTGAAAGTTAAAGTATATTAACTATATAATAGAATTTCAATTAAAGTATAATTACATCAAATCTAAATTGGAAAATTTAATTATTATTAAAAATATTATTTTTTCAAAGATCAGTTATTTTTTTAATTACAAACTTCAGGTTCAGCAGACATTTTCAGGTGATGGATTTTTACTACTGTAGAGGTTGGGATTTTATATTATAAATGGTTTTTTTATTAAATGTTCCATTTATAAAAAAAGAAAAAGGAACTACCTACAATTTGTTTATTTTTCATATAAAAATATATTACTTTCATATAAATGTGTATTATTTTAAACTGTGCAACACAGTAAATAAATAAATTTGTAATTTTTTATATTTTTCATCTAGCATGATTTCAATGTTGATTTTAAAAGATTAGTGTTCTAAAAACATCTATGGGTATGTCAAAATGCTTTAAAACTATCCTGAAGTGTAGTACTTGAAAAAAAAATCTTCATTTTTTGTTTTTATCCAATTTAAGTTGAGAAATTAATTGCAGCATCCTACTGCTAAAAAACTTTTTTGCTCTACTATGTTGCATTATACATTATACTAAGAAAAATAAAGATTTTAATGACTTTTTTTTACACCGACCGACTCATAGATCAACATGGGTTTTTAAGGCCAAAACAAAATTTAGGTGACCTTCCTACTTTTTCGCCGAAAGTGATAGTATTAAAAAAAATTTAAGTAATTAAATTGTATGTTTTAAAGTAATTAATACATGCATAAATATACATTAATTGAAATTAATTATATGTATAGTATATATTAATTATGTAAAACTGTTAACAGTGTTCTCGCTGTCGCTCGCCATTGCACCAAATTGCGACTAAATTCTTCATTTGGTGAGTAAACAAGCAATTAGATTCGCCAAATTGCTAGTGCTCATTTTTTGTTTTTTTTTTCTTTTCTTTTTCTTTTTTCATACATACATATATATATATATACACGTATTTTTAATATTTGTAGCAGACAGTTGAAATTAGATTAATAACAATCGCTGTCGCAGTTATAAAATGTTAGGTTATTTTAGAACATATTGAAAAGAAGGAAATACAACAAATGATTGTATATATATATATATATATATATATATATATATATATATGTAAGAAAATACAAAAAATCAGACCTATTTATTACTTTTTTAATAAATCGCCCCTCAATGTGGATACAGGCCCCATGACTAATAATCACGGGTTTTACAGGGCAACAAGAAACCTAAGTTTATCGTATTAATTTAAGTAAAACACATGGCCTTTTTAACTGGTAACCCCCCTCGGGAGATGAGAAATTTCTATACATCTACGCACTTGGTCTCCAGAACTCATGATGTAAAGACTTGCGAAAAGATTTTGGTATGTTTTAAATAAATCGTAATTAAAACTCATTCCCTTGAAGTCTGTCGTTTCATGAAAATGCGACAGTTCTTCATAGTCAGCAGGATGATACCTAGTGCGGGAAAATAATCTACGAAATATGAACATCATTAAAAATACCGGACCTGCAAAGGAAAGCAAAGACAGTGGTCATTCTGACTCGAAACATCGAAAGAGGCCCTGAAAAAGAGCTAATGTCTCGTCATGAGTTATCATCCAGCAAACGTATTCCATATTGGAATACTTAAATGCTATTTTCTACCACTCGGTCGGGCTTTGCCGCATCCTGGACACTGGATTTCTTCTTGAGCGGGACTTCAACTATCGCCGTTCGTCCCCCCTCCTGCCTTCTGTCGTGCCATGAATTACTTCGGCCGGTCTCTCCGAACTTGTGATTTATTTTGTTTTTGAGCGTTCTTAAAAGAGGATTTGTGTTCGTCTGGTTTCATCGAAGTGTGTGGTGCAACTGTAAAGGTGTTAGTTCATAGGCCCAGGTGATTTACCAAAAGGAAGCACACACAAAAAAAACTCCAAAAAGAGAGTTACATTTTAGGACGCATTTATTTCACAATACTTAACAGACTGCAGGTTCCCCATAGGGGGGGAACTTCTCGGAGCTCTAGTGAGCTACCTCTTGTCGGTATGATGGCAATCAGTGGAGTCACGATACAACGTCATAGCCCTTATCGCCAAAAGGCATAAAAAGTTTTTCATACAAAGAATTTTGGCGATATTTGATAAACCACACGTTCAGTATCAGTGACTACATTTGCGGTCTGGGAACACAAGGATTATTTTCACATCTGCCAATATTTTATAGGGTTACAGACATATCTTTAAGCTTGGGAAATAGACAAGGGCAAAGCAGGCCGTTACTTAAATTGGAGTTTTGCTGACCACAATTATATTACCCAGATGCGCAATTGAACAGAAAGAAAGCACAGTCAGGATAAACAGAGATAAAAGTATTTCTAGTTTTAAGCTTTAATTGTGAGAATGAAAACAGGATGTGGAAGGCAGATGTTAATAAAAATGTAACGGATAAAAGATTATGATGAGCCAAGCCCAGAGCTTTCTTTATTTTGTTAATAAGTGCGATTTCTATGGGCAGATGTTTTTCACAGACACAACAGAAAATTTGTGAGAAAGGAAGTTCTATTATTATTTTATACAGAGAGCACCAAAAGATGAAAAGTTTTACTTCTATTAGTGGGAGTATGAAAGTTAGAACTTAACTATTAAATGTAGAATTAATTTAACTGATGGGCTTAATAGTGAAAAGGGAAATTAAAATAAAACTAAGAATTTATTAAAGGGAAATAATTATTGCATTTATGAAGGGGAAAAGATATGTAGCGATAATCTCCGCTACATAACTCACCCCAGCCACCACAAAAAAACTTTATACTTGTATAAAGTTTTTTTTTTTTTTTACTATTATTGTCATAATTTTGAAGATACTGAAAGTGCCGTCCACCAAAATATACAAAAACACATATCAAAAACATACAAGTATATATATATAAGTACTACAAAAATGATTGATTAAAATATTTGCTTGCAGAATATGTAAATAAAAACAATGGCCATATATATCTTTATAATTATCATGACAGGGAGCTCCTTAAAAGTTCAAAAAAATGCCACAAAATATTTAATTAATATCGGATCCTTTATTCAATTTCTTGTTGTGGCGCTGGTACCAGCTGTTTATTTTGTTATGTCATGAACAAAAATTGAAAGAAGTATTTTATTTATTTATTTGTGATCACCTGTTAGCTTAATATTTGATAACTTCTCTTTAAATTGATCCTTTTTGAGATCAAAATGGCATAATTGCAAGCAAAAATATATAAATATATAACACAAAACAGAAATAGTATATACTTAAAATAAAAATAAAAGAAAACTAACTAAAATAATATGTTCTAAAAATAATGTATGTTGCTAGAAATTGAAAATGAAAATTTGTGCATAAGGCACAGGACTACTAAAAAAAAAGAGATGCCAGTGGCATGCCCATAAAAAGGTTGTAGCCCTTAATCTTGTATAAAAAGTACAAGTATTATGGCTTCGGTTTAAGACGTCGGCCCTAGGGGGAGAGGGAGTAATGGACGAACCCACATTGCTTACAATATAAGTCCGCCCCGCTCCTCAGTAAAATCGCACTGATCTACGAAAGGAGCGCGCTTGGAAGTCACATAAAATTTAACATACAAGAATTGGTAGGCCAATTCAAGGTGAAAATGAAATGTCTCGCAAGACAGGAGTGGCGTGAAACCTTAGGGCACAATTTTGAACGGTTCACGACTTTTGGGGGATAAATTAGAAAAATAAAATAAAAGTATAAGATGAAGTGTAATCCATCTCATGAATTGAAACAGTCAGTCCGGGTAAGGTAAACAAATAGTCAGGATTAGGTGCTACTACAACTGGAATATTTCAAAAAAGAACGATGAAAGGTTTTATTTTTTTCGTTTTTTGCATAGTATTATTTCACTGTCCAAAATAATTTGTAATTATTGTGGAACTACAATGTTGTGATAAAATGCATGTAATGAAAATTAATTATTAGTGAAGTAAGTGACCTTCTTTTCATGTACTGCCACTACATAAAAAGAGGTAAGTGTAACAAGGGAATTTATATGTAGTGTGAGAAAAAAATAAACCTATAATGTAGATGTGACAAACAAAAAAAACTAAGTGTCGTTTGAAGCACTGTAATGTAAAGGGAATAAATAAAACTTTGAACAATGGAGATGAAATGTATAAGTGTGAGCATGACAAACTGTAAAAAGTCAACTGTTTTATGTTAGAATGAGCCATTTAACAAAAACAAAACAAAAAAAAATGAACCGAAGAGAATTTAACGGTAAGTGTGTTAAAAGAAAAAATATCCAAGATATTTGTATGAATGAGTTTTTCACCTACCTAATTACAAAGGAAATTTTATATTTAATGAGGGAAGGATTCATATCATATGACAAAAGTGTAAAAAAATGTAAACACATGACATGACTGTGTTGTGTGTTATTGTGTGTTTTCATGAACGAGCTTGGAGAAAACAAGTGAAATTGGTGTACAATCTTCAACCTTAGAAATAAGAGAAAAAAATGTAGGAACCACATGACCTGATATGTTGCACATGACCTAAAGTATATAGAAAAAAAGAAAAACGATGTAATAGTGTAAAAATCGCATGACCTTGTGCCAAAAAGACACATGAAAAAAAAAATTGTGTGTAAAAGAAATCACATGACCGGGTATCTAATATACCTTGACCTAGAAAAAAACACATGACCTTGTGTAAAAACACATGAAAGAAAAAAAGTGTGTAAAAGAAATCACATGACCTGGTATCTAATATACCTTGACCTAGAGAAATGCACATGACCTTGTGTAAAAACACATGAAAGAAAAATGTGTGTAAAAGAAATCGCATGACCTGGTATCTACTATACCTTGACCGAGAGAGAAACACATGACCTTGTGTAAGAAAAAAAATATATAACTCAAAGTTGAGGAAAGTAAAAATGTAATTGTACTGTCAAAAATCCTTATAAAGTTAAAATTTTAATTGAGAACCCAAAAATTTGGACCATGAAAAATGTATTACATGTGGAAAATGTAGCCTGTATAACAATAGAGTTGAAATATTGTTACTGTTAACTGCATTCCTGTTACTGCATCCACAAAAGTTAAAAGGGGAAAGAAAAGTGTGCTTATGTGTAAATATGTTTAAAATGATTGTGTACACCAACGCGAAACATCCAAAACCCAGTGAAAACAAAATTGACGACCCGCATCAAAATTTTCACTCTTACTTGCCTTCTTTCTATTACTCAACCATCTGTGCACTTGATAGCCGAATAAGAGAAAGAAATAAAAAAAAATGCATTTGTACACAAGATTAATGTGAAGAAACATTGTTAAAATTTAAGGTGCAACAGGAAATGTGAGGGAAAAAAATACAAAATGTTTTCTATAAAAAAATTGAAAAACAAATCTGTCACAATGTATAATGAATGCATAAAAAGCATAGTGAATTTATCCTGTAGTATGTAGTATGTGACCAGGAAAATTAAATTAAAGAAAAAAAAAGTATTTCTCATTTGAAATAGACTCAGTTGTATGAAGCGATTGTCTTTGTATGTTTATATATCTCTTGACAGCTGGGCAGTTATGAGAAAAAGCTGTATGTTGAATGTCAAAATAGGTATTACTTGATTCATTGCACCTCATGCAATTAATGCATTTAGGTGTGTTTACACAATTAGGACCTTTATGCGACATAGCACAGACAGGGCATATTATGTCATTAGGGCAGAATTTACTTAAATGAAAAAGACTCTGACATGTAAAACATCTTTTTATATCTATGTACCTTTTAAGAGTAAACCTTGAGGACTGAATAATGATATGTTTATGTACAAGCAAAATTTCAGCCAAGTGGGAAGGCATTAGAAAAATCCAGTTAAATAAATTAAAATGCTTTATTTTTATTTTGTTTTGAAATTGAATGGGAGGCGAAGAAATATCAGTTAGCTTTGAAATAGCCAAAATAATGTCAGGTATGCTAAAAATTTCAGGCAAACGCATGATTACAACAGGGATAAAATTGGTACTATCTTTCTTAGGGGTACTAAAAATACTGGGATGAAAATTGTTACTGTCACCTAACTCATTAACCTGTTGATTACTAGAGAAAGAGGGATTTGTATTGCAACTTTCATGTATTGTAGTGTGTGGAGATTTGATAATGAGGTTGTTATCTGTCTGTGTGGACCTATTCTGAACAGATTTTAAACAAGCAGTATTAACCGAAGGAGTGATATCTTTTTGAGTATTTGTTATGTGAGGTTTAGTTTTACTTTCTAGTTCCTGAGACAAGTCACTTACACGTTCCAAAAGTTTGTTATTTACCAAAAATAAATTTTCACTATCATGTTTTACTTTAGTGTATTCATCTTTGAGTACCTGAAAGGTCGCTTTCAAAATGTTGAGATCCCATTCGATTGTGAATTTGAGTTCCTTAAAATTAGAGACAAGTGTGTCAGTGTTGTTTTGATTTTGTATTTGATTTTGAAATGCTGTGGCTTCAGCGAAAATTGTGTCTGAAAACTTTGTTAAATTTTCCTCATAAAATTCAAGTAAAGGGGATATTGAAACTTGTGATTGTCCAAAAGTAGACCCAAATTTATTATCTCTCTCTGACATTGTTTGGGAAGTAGCTGAAGTTTGTTTTAGCTCAATATCAGCCATAGATGTTTACCAAAAGGAAAATGCACTAATATAAATCAAAACAAAACTTTATAAATAAACTAGGTGCACCAAAACAAATCTGACTGTTAACCACAGTATTAAAATTAATAATTTGGGGGAAATAACAAAAAAATGCAAGTCCAAACCAAAAATTAAATTTTGCATTAGTCAGAGAGTAAACCCTGGTAAGTTACGAGTGAATCAGGACACATTTAATGAGGGGGGGGTAAACAAAATGTGAGCCTAGGCAACAAAACAAGCAAAATGCATGCACATAATTAAACACCCTTTAAAAAAAAATGCAAACACAAAATTTCTTTTTTTTTTCAAAAAAAACATGTACTGCCTTCAAAATAAACTAATTAACCATTCAAAAATACCAATGCCAAAATTCCTTTTTTTTTTTTTTTTTTACATGACAACCGAAAGTGAAAAAAAATAAAAAAAGGCTTGTTTAACAAGGTACTGGCATAGTTAATGGCAAAAAAATTTTGTAAAAAACGAGAATGCGAATCACAAACTGCAATTAATTAAGGACAAGTAATGTCAGCGAAAAAATTAATGCGCGGACACATAAAATAATAAAAATCTGTGATATTTAAGTATGCAACACATAAATACTAAAACACCATGCATTGAAAATAATAATACTTTTGAAAATTGAGCATGAAAAAAGAAGACTACTTTCAAAAGTTCAAATTAAATACTAAAATTTAAAATGTATTTTCTTTCCGTTAATACATATAAAATTTCAAAAATGCACTATATTTAAATTAAAAAAATCTTCTCTGTTCAAGCTGCTAAAAAGAATAAAGTAAACTAACTACAAATCATTTTTTTAAGCAAAAAAGAAATGAACTGTTGCCGTGCACTCATGCAGATGTTCCACAACGTAAAATTTTGTTAATTTAATGTTT
Source organism: Maratus speculifer (assembly GCA_964019185.1). Classification (NCBI taxonomy): domain Eukaryota; kingdom Metazoa; phylum Arthropoda; class Arachnida; order Araneae; family Salticidae; genus Maratus; species Maratus speculifer. Next base: position 361,506,223 of record OZ025296.1, read on the forward strand.
TTTATCACCTTTTAAATGTTATTATTATTATTTTTTTCTTTTGCACAGCACTTTTTTCAAGCAAAGATTGTTTAGAAAGAGAATAAAACTGTAGGTACAACAATGGGTGCGACGACCCCTTATTGCACCATTAAGTGCTATTGTACTTAAAAACTTGATGATTATGGACATAACAGAATTTCATGCACCAAAACAACTGGTATTTGTACCGTATTAAACATATTGTAGCCTTAAAAAAAATTTTAAATGATATTATCGTTAAAATGAACTGAGATGCGTGTAGGTTCCACGACCTGCACGCATAAATTTGATTTTTTTTTTCACAAACTATTTGGGTTTAACCCATTCTTTAGCTAATGTTTCACACAGATCTAGTTACTGATGAGAAAACTAAATGAGATGGGGCTCAGAATAATCTGTTGCACACCTCACACACAAGCAGATTAAAATCTATACACAATTAAACAGGCCTGCACATCGATGAGCACTTTCACAAAACATTCCTTATAATTCTGTAGATTAGCACCATAGATGCACTGTACACGAACGGCAACATACACCCAGTTACACACAGAACGGAACCGCCGAAGAGCGACGAAACACTTTTGCAGAGAAACATAGTATTACGAACAGCTGGAGTTGCGAGCGAAATCACCTTTTTTAATCAGGAGATTACTGACCTTGACATAGAAGAAACAGCACTGAAAATCCTCCGTAGCAACTTGTGCAAAAGGAAAAAAGCAAATGGAAAAATGTCGAGGAAAATGTGGATGTCTCGGATGAAGGGGGAAATAGGTCAGACGATAAAACACAGCTGGTCTTGGTACTTCGAAGAATGTTGCTTTAACAGTGCGTCAGTGTTTGATAGAGTCTTTTCTGTCGAAGATTTTAAGTATGATTTTTTTAAAGTCTCTGTGCGTGTGTGCGTTTTTTTTTGACCGGAGAAAAAAAAAGGCCAGATGCACCAGATATTACATGTAAAGGTGTTAGTTCATAGGCCCAGGTGATTTACCAAAAGGAAGCACACACAAAAAAAAACTCCAAAAAGAGAGTTACATTTTAGGACGCATTTATTTCACAATACTTAACAGACTGCAGGTTCCCCATAGGGGGGGAACTTCTCGGAGCTCTAGTGAGCTACCTCTTGTCGGTATGATGGCAATCAGTGGAGTCACGATACAACGTCATAGCCCTTATCGCCAAAAGGCATAAAAAGTTTTTCATACAAAGAATTTTGGCGATATTTGATAAACCACACGTTCAGTATCAGTGACTACATTTGCGGTCTGGGAACACAAGGATTATTTTCACATCTGCCAATATTTTATAGGGTTACAGACATATCTTTAAGCTTGGGAAATAGACAAGGGCAAAGCAGGCCGTTACTTAAATTGGAGTTTTGCTGACCACAATTGTATTACCCAGATGCGCAATTGAACAGAAAGAAAGCACAGTCAGGATAAACAGAGATAAAAGTATTTCTAGTTTTAAGCTTTAATTGTGAGAATGAAAACAGGGTGTGGAAGGCAGATGTTAATAAAAATGTAACGGATAAAAGATTATGATGAGCCAAGCCCAGAGCTTTCTTTATTTTGTTAATAAGTGCGATTTCTATGGGCAGATGTTTTTCACAGACACAACAGAAAATTTGTGAGAAAGGAAGTTCTATTATTATTTTATACAGAGAGCAACAAAAGATGAAAAGTTTTACTTCTATTAGTGGGAGTATGAAAGTTAGAACTTAACTATTAAATGTAGAATTAATTTAACTAATGGGCTTAATAGTGAAAAGGGAAATTAAAATAAAACTAAAAATTTATTAAAGGGAAATAATTATTGCATTTATGAAGGGGAAAAGATATGTAGCGATAATCTCCGCTACAGCAACCTGTGTTTATTCTTCTATGGTGATAATGAGAGTAATTTTTTCATCAAAAATGTCGGGTACTTTGCGTTTTATTTACAACAAAGTGTGAATGCAGTCATCGAGTCATCATGAAACGCGTAAATCTTTTCGACTTCAACAGTTGTGTTCGCTTTTTAGTGATTCATCAATAATCTTCAAATAGTGTTCCTGTAATTGCTTCTTTATTTATCGAAAAGAAAAGAAAGAAAACGCATAGTTTTTCATGTGCGCACACTAAAATTGCTTTTTTTTTATTTTGGTTGAGTGTATGTGTATACCCTGAGGTTGTTATTTATATATGATATTATTATTCTTATTGTTTTTATGATGTTTATTAATATAAGTAATTAAAGGTAAGTGCTATTTGTAGTGATATTGTGTTTAGTTTTATTATTTCTATAAACCATGGTTTTAAGTGTAATAATATTTTAAATTGAAAGAAAAAATGGATATCCATATTTACGTCTAATTATTTTTTATAATTAATTCTTTTTATTTATTTCATTTCACAATTCTATGCAGATGCTTGTATTATGTTGATATTATTATTATTTTTTAAGGTCGTTTAGAATTTGTTTATATTTAGATTTTAGGAAGCTGTCATAAAATTAATTAAAAATGGAAGCTATTAAAAAACAAAAAACTGTTCTTAAGGGAAAATTCACTCGCATAAAAAATATTATAAATCCCAAAATTGATAATGAAACTGTAACTCTTGAAGAGTTAGATTTATATGTTAAACAGGTTCAGGATATTGAAACCGAATTAAATAAACCCCATGAAAATGCCATTCTTCAGAGCGATGCATCGGAAACTGATCCTATAATTGATGAATATAATGAGATTGCACTTAAATTAGATAATTTAACCATAGCAATAAATACATCACGTAATAAGTTAACTAAAAGTTTAAACATTCACGAGGGTGGTTCAGAAAGTCTAAATAAAACTACAGGTAATGTTTGTGTAAAAACTGTTAATCTTCCAAAATTTGAATTAAAACATTTTCACGGAGAAGCTGATCAATGGCTTTCTTTTAAAGAGATTTTTCTCACAACTATAGATCAAAATTTGGAGTTGGGGGGCGTCTCAAAATTGCAATATCTACTGGCTAGTGTAAAGGGTCCTGCTCATAAATTAATTTCTGGATTTCCTCTCTCGGAAGTCAATTATAAAAATGCATGGGACATTCTCTGCGCTCGCTATGATAAAACTAGGGATTTAGCCATAGCACAAATAAGTAAGTTATACAATTTAAAAAACATGAAAAATTGCCCCTCTTCCTCTAAAGCTATTTTTGACATAATAGATACTTGTAATGAGTCACTTCGAATTCTAGAGTCTTTGAATTTGACTCAAAATGCTTTGGTGGATAACATGATAATTTATACTATAATTCAAAAACTAAGTGATAATCTAAAAGAACGATGGGAGCTCTCTCTTACTCATAATGATATGCCTAGTCTCACGGAATTTTTAAAATTTTTAGAGACTCATGCCAAAAGTATGCTAGCGTTGGAGAATCCAACTAAAATAGAGGTAAGAAATGTAAATTATTCCCGAAATTCTTCCGATAGATATAAATTCCCCAAAAGTCAAGAAAATACTAAATGCGGGGTTTGCCTTGAGTCGCATGCCACCCATGCCTGCAGAAAATTAACGAATATGTCCATAGATAACCGTTGGAGAACTGTCCAACTAAACAAACTATGTATCAATTGTCTGCGAGGTGGCCACTTTTCAAATAAATGTCCCTCCAAGATAAACTGTAAAAATTGCCATCGAAGACATCATACTTTACTCCATAAATATGATGTTCAGCGCAATGCAGGGAGAACAATGAATCCCGATTTGGCAACCCATAGTAATCAGTTTCAATCACAAAATGTCCATGAGTATTCCCCTGATCAAGGAATACCCCATAATGCTTTATGACGGTTTATAATCCCGGGGTACATCAGATATGGGAATTACGATAATCATACGTATCCAAAAACTTCTCATGAGGTTCAAATACCATTTTTATTGGATAGCGGAAGTACCCTTTCCCTTATTCCGGAAAACTTAGTTGCAGCTTTGGATATGACGTCTATTCAAAGCTGTCATCCTCTTAATGTTAATCAAACCCAAGGACAAGTTCAGATTTCTGAAAAACTTCACGTACCCCTCAAAATAGGAAATATCAGGCAAAATAGCACCTTATACCTAGTTAGGTCATTCTTGCCATATGCGATACTGGGAACTCCAGAATTACAAAAATTCCATATATCGATGGACTTTTACTCGAATATTCTGACTCAGGATGGAGTCATTCTTAAGTATGATCAAAACATTTCTAAAAAAAATTCTCAGGGAAACTCATTCAATCATACATTAACTTTAACGAGTGATATGAATTGCAAGAAGCCGCTTCGTTCTCCTTCCAAATCAAATCAAGAAATTTTGTCGCAACAAGGACAATGTTATCCTGATACTCAAATTCTCTCAGATTATGATGACAAAAGTTTTAGTCATTGTACTACTGAAGAGAAGTCACAGTTGGAAGGGCTTCTAAGCGACTTCAAGGATATTTTTGCACGCAATAGATATGATGTAGGTAGAGTCAGATGGGAACCTCAGCGGGTAACTCTCACCTCGGAACTTCCTATCTCGCTTCGACCTTACCGTGCATCTCCTAGGGACAATGAAGAAATTCAAACACAAATACAAGAATTACTGGAAGCTAAACTTATTAAAGAGTCCTGCAGTCCTTATTCCTCTCCCGTCACTCTGGCATATAAAAAAGGAGAAGGTAAAACGCGTCTCTGTATTGATTACAGAAAAATCAATGCCATTTGTAAGACTGACTCGGAACCATTGCCCCGTATATATTGGCTTTTGGACAGACTTGTCAATGCCAAATATTTTTCCACGCTAGATTTAGCCTCTGGCTACTGGCATATCCCACTTCATCCTTCAGACACAGAGAAGTTGGCCTTTGCAACGAATCAAGGTCTTTATGAGTGGTTGGTTCTTCCTTTTGGTTATAAAAATGCCCCAGCCCAATTTGCAAGAGCTCTTCGAAGAATCCTAGATAAACATAAAGTTAATTTTGCTACCAATTATTTTGATGATTTTATAGTTTATTCCGATTCCTATGCCGAGCATATGGATCACCTAAAAACTATATTTAACATTTGCCGTCAAGAAAATCTAAAATTAAAATTTTCCAAATGTAACTTTGCTAAATCTCAAATTGACTTCCTCGGTTATGAAATTAGTAACGGCCAAATAAAACCAGACAATGCTAACACCAAAACTATTAAAAAATTAATTCCCCCAAAAAACGTTAAAGAATTGCAAAGGCTCCTTGGTTCTGTAAACGTATACCACAAATTCATAGACAAGTATGCTAAAATTAGAGCCCCTCTAAATAAATTGTTAAAGAAAGATGCTCCTTGGGAATGGTCAGATGCCTGTCAACAATCATTTGAATTGCTTAAAAACGCATTAATTTCTAGGCCTATTTTAAAATTATTCAATCCTAACCTCCCATGCCATGTCTATACTGATGCCTCAAAGGAAGCCGTAGGTGCTGTCTTAAAACAAATGGATGAAAAAGGGAACTTGCATCCCATTGCGTTCCACTCGAGACAATTAAGGCCCTACGAGCAAAATTACGCTATCACAGAACTGGAATGTCTAGCAATAATCGATGCCCTTGACAAATTCCATTATTACCTTCACGGAAAACCTTTTACAATACATACTGACCATGCCTCCTTAGTATGGCTTAAGAAGGTGAATAATTTAACAGGTAGGTTATTCAGATGGTCATTAAAATTAAGTATGTATGATTATACTGTAAAATATAACAAAGGATCCACCAATTTTGAAGCAGACATGCTTTCAAGAAATCCCACTTTTTCTGTAAATCCCCATATTCATTTATTAACGTCAGATGAAATTAAAGAACACCAACAATTAGATAATATAACAGGGCCTAAATTTCAAAAAGTTAATGACATTGTAATAATTCGCAAAAAGGGTTTTCAAAAAATTGTAGTACCATTCTCCTTGAGAGAGAAATTACTAATAAATACCCATACAGAATTTGGCCATCCCGGAATCCAAAAAATGTTAAATTTAATTTCCCCACAATACTATTGGAGCAGCATGACCCACGATATTACACAATTTGTCAAGCATTGTGAGGTCTGCCAACTGAACAAAAAATCACACCAACCAAAATTTGGTCTTCTGGAGGCATTACCACCTGCAGAATTACCCTTCGATATAATTTCATTAGATTCAGTAGGAGGTTTTAACTATTATAATTCATCTAAAAGGTATATGCACATAGCTATTGATCACGCTACTCGTTATGTTTGGGGTTTTGCCTCTAAAAATGTTACAACTGAAGTCTACATTAATATTCTAAAACAGATTTTTAATATTCAACTTCCCAAGAAATTTTTAACGGATAGAAATCCTGCGTTTACAGCGTCTAAACTTCGTAAATGGGTACATAAACAAAATGTAAAAAAATTACTTACTTCTTCTCATAGACCACAGTGTAATGGGAAAAATGAGCGTGTGAATCAGTCAATTTGCACCCGACTAAGACTTAAAGTAAATTCTACCCCTTCAAACGTCCCATGGCCCAAAATTCTGCAGGAAGTAATTAATGAGTACAATAACACACCTCATTCGGTAACCAAGTACCCTCCTGCATACTTAATGTTCGGCCAATTACCTTATCCATCTGTATTAGGCAATGAAAATTATTACCCCCCTGTAGAGGAAGCCAGAAAAGAGGCTTTCCAAAGAACAAGTGAACATCACTTGAAAAATAAAGTCAGGTATGATTTAAAGTTTGTGGAAGCGCCTTTTAAACCTGGTGACCTTGTCATAGTGGAAGAATTTCACAATCCGAATACTCAGAAGTTAAGTCCGCCTTTTTCTGGTCCATATCAAATTATGGAAAAATTATCCAACGTAAGTTTCAAAATAAATAAGCCTAACTGGCTTACAAAAAAGGATTATGAAGTAATACACGCTTCCAAACTAAGATACTTTTTTCCTAGTAATCAATTTAAACTACTTACACCAACAAACTGAAATAGTTGGTATCATATAAACTGATATTATATTATATCTGATCTCGGTTTGGATTATTATGAATATTTGAATTTTAAATTATTTTTGCATTATTGTGAACATTATGTTATGTGTAAAAGTACTATTTCTTGAACTATGTCAGGACAGTTCCATACAAATTTGAAAATGTAAATAACATTGGACTTTTCAGAATCCATCTGCAACATATTTCTTATTTTGATTATCTTATTCTATGTATAATATTTACTGAATGTTTTGCATTTATTAATTCAATTGTTTTTATCAGGTTCAATGACGTATAGTGGTACATTTTATAACAGTGTTGTTTTTAGATATGATATTTGTACATTTTTTATTATTGTTATTCTATTATTTGTTAAGTATACGAAAGAAATAACTCATCTCCCATTAGCTCACTTAATGTAAAAATTGTTTACCCTTTTCAGGTGAGTATCATGGATGGAAGCCGGCCCATCCCCGGAGACTTGTCTGGAAGGGGGGGGAAATTGTAAGAAAATACAAAAAATCAGACCTATTTATTACTTTTTTAATAAATCGCCCCTCAATGTGGATACAGGCCCCATGACTAATAATCACGGGTTTTACAGGGCAACAAGAAACCTAAGTTTATCGTATTAATTTAAGTAAAACACATGGCCTTTTTAACTGGTAACCCCCCTCGGGAGATGAGAAATTTCTATACATCTACGCACTTGGTCTCCAGAACTCATGATGTAAAGACTTGCGAAAAGATTTTGGTATATTTTAAATAAATCGTAATTAAAACTCATCCCCTTGAAGTCTGTCGTTTCATGAAAATGCGACATATATATATATATATATATATATATATATACATTATGCTACACAGCGAATCTATTTTGCTAATACTTTTTTCATTTGGCGAACATTTTTTATTTTTAATTAGCCAAATTACTAACGTTGATCAAATGTCAGCGAGAACACTGACTGTTAATAATCCAAAAACTTTATTTTTATATAGAATAATACATAATTAATTCATCCATGACACAGAAAGATTTTCTAATGTACGAATTTCATTTCATTAAAAAATATTTTAGTTTTAGATACATGAAAGTATATGAAAATATCAACATCAAAATAGAATATTTCATTACGTACTGCTATTTACTTTTGAAATGGAGTAGAACTAAATAGATTGGTACTACTTGGATATACCATCTACCCAAAATATATCGCCAAACTATGGGATTAAATGCCAATAATGGATGATTGGGAATGTCACATTCAATGACATGAAATACGATACATTTGTTTAAAATGTCATTAGGTGATTTTTATTTCTATCTTTCATTTGTATTTTTTATTAATATTCTTCAATTTTTTTTTTTATTTAAAATAAAAAGTTATTTCAATATGTATAATTTGGCTCTGAGTTTGGCGATGTCTATAAATTTTGCAGAATATGATAACCAGGTAGTACCAATAGATTATGCATATTTAGTAACTGGAATTATCTTATATAACAGCGGTTCCCAATCTATGGGTCGTGACCCACTGGTGGGCCGCGACAGTTGTTTCAGTGGTTCGCGGAAAAATAGAGGTTTGTCATCGAAATGTATCTTTTATTTCATCTGTTTTAAAAGATATGACAATTTCAACGGGAAATAATATTTCTAGGGAAATCCACCTTAATTTCCTTCTAGATTAATAAACGAACAGAATATCCAGAAATATTTAAATCAGCTTTGAGGTACTTGATGAAATTCAACACTTCGTGCTTATGAGAACATGCTTTTTATACTTTGCTATGTTTTTGAAAGAAAAGTACGGGGACATTAATAAATGTTCCCACATTGGTAAACACCAGTACGAAAAATCTCATTGATTATAAAATTATGTTTTCATAAAAACTAAATGTATTTTTAACTATCTTTGTGCATTGTTTATAATTACTAATCACTTACACACATTGAGATTACCGATTCTTGTTTTTGTTGATAAGTTATCTTCCGTACGAAAATTTGCGCTTTCATCAGATAGTATAGCCGAGCGAGATCTTACAAAAATTGCTATACTAATGTATTATTCGAATATTCATGTCTTCATTGTTGGGAAATTGTGTTATATTGAATTCTACCACAATTAAATGTCTTTAAAACTAATTAGAAATACATAAAAATGTATAGTTTATAATTAAATTACATCGTTGTAAAAAAAAAAGCCGGTAAAAAGCAATAAAAGTCACCGCCGTAGCTTTTTTAAATGCTATTTCGAATTTTTAAAAGAATTTAAGTATATCTTTATTTAATTTCTTAATTTAAAAAATAGCTTATAGAATAAAGTTAGATTTATCTCCATAATTATAGCTAGTAATGCAACAAAGTTACTTTATGATATACCAGATATTTTACAAACACTATGATCTAAAAAAATAGCCCTTACAGAAAAGTTAAATGTATTTTAGTCTAGTTATGCACAACATAAACATTTGCTTGCACAAAAATTAAAATTGAATGATAAACTTTAACCCTGGAACTACTGAAAAACTACTCTTGGAACTACTCTTGTCTTATTAAAATATTCTACATCAGAATTTTTATTTAAAAGTTTTTAATTTATTTCTGGCTGTTTCATAAGTTTTATTTTAAAGAAATTTCTGATTTATATTTAATTATTATCTGATTAATATTTTAGAAAAAACATTCTATTTTGGGTAAAGAAACTAGTGATATAACAAGGACACACAGCAAATATAATTTGTGTAAGAAAAAAAATTGCCTGGTTACAGTTGTCTAACACAGCCATAATACTTCTGGGTTTCTCTGTTTCATATTCTGCCGTTTTTGTTACCCTATCTGGCCTCAACAGTTTCTTCCGATACCTTGTGTTGAACTTCGAAAATGCTTATTTTCTTTGACAATTTTATGTGCGATTAGTTAACACTTTTTCAGAAATATTAGGTTATGTAAAATATAATATTAGTTTCTGTTATTTTACTTAAAAAATAAATTTATTTTAGATGGTTCAAAGCAATTTTAGAGCATTCTCCAAGTTCATTAGTAAGTCTCGGAGTTTGGTATGTGAATTAGGTTCAATTTAAGCTTTGGATTTCTGATTGTTAAAAACAAAACCTTAGTACAACCTTATTCATGCATGTCTCCTATCATCTGTGAAGTATCTGTAAGCCCATGTTAAACTGGGCATTCAGAAGTCACAATTGTGGTCATTTCAGATGACTGAGATATTTTTCTGCGGGAAGGATTTTTGCAACTCTAGAAAATCACTTTGAAATTTCGGAGAGTGGTAGCAGTTCTAGACGATCAATGAAAATAAAATCCTAAATATTCTATGTAGACATTTCGATGCTTCGAGGGGGACACCCCTAAATTGGTCAATAGTATAAATCAATCAAAGGTATAAATCAATGACAATAGACAATCAGAATAAAAATCGTTTCCGACGTTTTTCGTATTGCCATATTTACTCGTGTATAACGCGCACCCCCCTACTTTATAAGAAAAAATGGTGATTTTTTAAAATCTCGTATATAACGCGCACCATAAATTTGATATGAAAATGAATGAACGACTAAATGAATTTCAGTAAAGAAAGTCGAAACAAACATTTCATCATGGCAAAAACAAAACGAAAATACAATTTTAGACTTCGGGTAAGGAATGAATGACGGGAGATAGGAGTGAGTGAGAATAGTGAGAATTGCTAATTAGCGTTTATATAATGTTAATGTATAAAAATGTGCAAGGAGTGAAATAAAGACGCAATAATACTTCAATTAAATAAGGTTTTTCGAGTAATTATGTCTTATTTGAATGCATTTCTTGATCCAGCAATAAAAGATTATTCTGTGCATAACGCGCACCTAGGAATTTTGCCCTTTTTTTTTTTTTTTTTTTTTTTTTTTTGAAAAAAAAATTCGCTTTATACACAAGTAAATATGGTATTTTAAATTCGTACGAAAATTACGAATTTTCCCGTAGTTCTCTAACTGCATTAATGAATAAAAGCAAAATTACAATGCTAGATAAATACATAAAAAATCTGTCCTTCAAAATCCATTATTTTATTTTAAAATGGCTCCGGTTGAAAAATTCAATGGCATAATTGCTATTCTTTTGTAAAAAAAAAAAAACTGAAGAACATCAAAACATTCCAAAATCCCTCTGCTCTTTCCCTAAATATCAACGGGACTCGAAATAAAAGAATTCAAGCGAGGAAGAACAAGTTGGAAATTGCACGTGAAGCATAGCAAATGAGGTGCGTTCGTACGATAACGAACTTTAAAAAATATCACTCTTATATATCAATCTCATAAAATTGTAAATAGATAATTACAATTAAAATGCGCACCAAACAATGTTCTCCCTATACCATTATGTAATGGAATACTTTTGTGTGTTCTTGAATATCAATAACAAATGCTCTTTGCACCACAAATTGTGCAAAATGTATATTATAATATGTACTTTATAGATGCATATCAATTTTATTATGTTCGATGGATGTAACACCATTAAAATGCATTTGAATCATTTTTCCCTATTTACCGTAATGTAACGAAATAGTTTTGATTGTCCCTGTAATTGATCTATGCATCTGATTTTTATAAAATTTCAAATGACGCTACAAAATTATGTAACAATTTTGTGTAATTATGATTTAAAATTTCAAACGATTAAAATGCATTTGAAACTTTTTTCCCCGTTGACTGTAATGCAACGGTACACTTTGATTGTAAATGTAATTGATCTATGCATCCAATTTTCATAAAATTTGAAATGACTCGACAAAATTATGTAATAATTGTATATCTTAAATTTCAAACGATACGGTTGGGTAGTTTTTGTGTTGTTATCTGCGGACGGACTAAACGACAACTATATGTGCTACGTATTTACATTAATTACGAACGCACCTAAAAATTGGTCTCCGGAAATATTCTTCAGATTTATCGTAAGATATATTAGAGATCTGCACGGGCTGGATCTCGATTTCCATTAACGGCATTCGGTCCTAATCTTTTCTGGCCGGGTCTAATTTTTTCCGTACGAAGCCGAGACTGATTTCATTCTTCCTAGTCTCCACGCACCAAAATAATCATTTCCGGTTGAATCATCCCCTATGAAAACACTTTCCTCGACGTGGCCAAGTCTGTTCATAAATCAGTAGAATTTGGTTTGGTCCAAAAATTTTTGCAAAAAAGGCATATACTTTTAAATCGTCATTATTCTACAACTAAGCAGTAGAATTTATCGTTTATAAAGAATTGTAGATTACTACGCTTATTAAAATGGACTGAAACACATGAAAAAAAACATGATTGTGGCAGAATTATTTTTAACTGAAAACTGCAAATTGCTTTTAAATTGTTCATCTATACTGAATGAATACGATAATACGCGAGAAAAAAATATATGAAACATTTAAACCCGCTAAGAAAAGAACATATTTTTTTCCTCCCAATGCGATTCCGTCTTAGGAAGATTTTACTTTAAAAACATATAGCATTTTTTGATTTTTATGTCTTTATTACACGGAATATGGATTAATAATGCTAATGATAACTGATACATTTATATACAACAAACAAAGGTTTATTAAAAGCATAAATATCACAGCCCACAGCACTTCTGCATAAATGGAGATTATAAACATGAAAAAAAAACTAAGATAAGTTTTTTTTTGTCTTAACTCTTTCGTAAGGATAACGATCAATATTCGGTAGAAATTCACTCGGGCCGGGCCGAGCTCAGGCCGAAATTTTAACTTTCGGGTCGGGCTGCTAAATTTTCTCGCTGGGCCGGGCTCGTGTCCAAATTTTAACTTTCGGGCCGGGTCGAGCCAATATTTTTTTCGTTCGAGCGGGGCCGAATTCTTTTTCTATGGATCGACCTGGAAATTTCGACCCGTGCAGACCTCTAAAATGTATTATCTCGCTACATTGAATAACCAACCTTAACAAAGAATCTCTTTGATTTAAAAAAGTATATGTATCAAAGTTTTCTGTAGCAAGAAATTCTGCTCTTTTGAATTGGTCAACAAACTTTTAAGAGTCAGTTTGTTATTTCTTGCTGACTAATTGACGAAAACACATTTAGAGCTAAAAAGACATCATCAGCATGAACTGAATATAAATCATATTTCAGATTTCTTAAGATTTTTTTAAAAGTGACTATAAGTTCACAAATAGCCAATTCAAGAATAGAGTCGCTTTTATTAATTCCCGGTAGCACATTTGGTTATAACATTACAGTAGACTCCCTCAAACCCGCACAGCTTGGGACCAGAGGTTTTGCACATTTCAGAATTTTGCTGATTTCTGTTCCTTGCATTGTTTACATTTTTTAAACTGTCATTTGAATTTAATTAATGATGCAATCGAAACTGTAATGAATGCTTACAATAGTATAAAAAATAAGTAATAAATTAAAATGATAAAAATTTAGATAAATTTTAATATGATTAAAAGCGAAGGTCAAGTTAATTATCAATAATGTATGATAAAATAGTCATAATAAAGATATTTTCCTAAATTATTCTGTACAATTTAGCTCATAAAAAAGTACATTACTAATTCAAAATAATAAGATAAGGAAGTTTTATTTCAGGTTTGCCAGACTTAATAACCCCCCCCCCCCTAAAAAAAAAAAAAAACTTGATTAATACCTATTTGGTAAGAAGATTGTGTATATCTTGAATTTTTTCAGAAATAAAATTATTCTTCCCTCATAAAAGACATGTATTCAGAAGAATTTAAAAAATATACAAATTAAAATATATATAGAGTTAATATAAAGCGAAAAAAGTCAAATTTTCCTCTTATATCTGAACTGAAATCTTCATAGTTTACATCTGTAAATTATGTGTTAATTTTAAACAGTTGTAGATTTTAGGGTTGCACATTTGAGGGAGTCCTCTTTATTTCATATAAAATTATAAAATAAACAAAAATAAAGAACTCGAAACTCGAACAGTGTGACGTTATTGCATTTGTATAAACTGGTTTTTATCTTTAACTTTCAGCAACAGTTGGTCCCATCAAAAACCCGTTTCCATCTCAGCAGGTGTATTTGTGTACTTATTCTTCGGGACTCTCAAATATTTCCATTTGTGGGATGATTCTGTGTTCACCATAATCCTGCTAAGAAGAATACACGATGGCAAAATGTTCCATTTTAGATAGGTTTCATGTTTTAGGAACTATAAATATCTAATGTTATTTTCGTGTAATTCTGACTTTCTTTACTTTTCAAGATAGGTCACATTCAGAGAATTCATTGTAATATGTTATATTCTTCACACGAGCACTACAGAGAGAATATGTTATAATGGTTTTTGACAATGCATTTAAAACGGAACATGTTTATGTTGAAAATTTGCGTAAAACAGAAAAGTTCATAGCCCTGAGTAAGATATGATTTCGAATTATACCCATTTAAGACAAATACTTGTCTAAAAGAAAACTTTTGTGGGTTCTTTGTCACATCGATTTAGTAGTTTTGAGTGTTATTGATTGCACGATACAAAACCCCAGATACTCCATTTGAGCGGGGGGGGGGGGGTATGCCACTTGGCTATGCCATTAAATAGATTTTTTAATTCCAGTGTAAGTTATATTAAATGACACGGTAAATTACAGCAATAAACATTCTCATTAGATAAGAAAAATTCTGAAATCTGGAGAATTTCTTAGTAAATACATTTACAAATTAAAACTCCATAGCCACAATAAAATTTTATTTTCTCTATATTCTTTGCTAAATGTATCATCGCATCTTTGGATGATATTAAATTATAAAATTTTCTACTTAAATTAACTTTATATTTTATTTATAATAAGTTATTTAATTTTTATATGTTGCAATTTATTTTATTTATTATTTAATCTTTATACTGTTTTAAAAGACATATGACACACCTTTGATTTTCATAACTGCAGATAATTGGTATTCTGCTGCTGTTTTTAATACTATGGTAGTAATTTTATTACAATTTATTTTCTGCATTGATTTTAAATTTCCGTGATAAGTTTATTCATTTTTTAAATGTAAAAACTGATATTAATTAATTTTATTTTATTGCAGATACATTAAACCATTAATAAAACAAAATATCTTCAATTTGTGAAACAAATGCAGCAATTTTTTATCAGATCATTTTGAAAAAAGCAGCTTCTAACTCACAACCAGAAAAACATTTTATTTGTGAGTTATGCAGGAATTTTTGCCAAAAGAGTCTTTTTTGTGTGAGGTATGCAACAAAGAATTCTCTCACAAGGGCCATTTTAGCAGACATTTGTTAACACATACTGGTGAGAAGCCGTTTGTGTGTGATATCTGCAACAAGAAATTCTCTCGAAAGGACAATTTAAGCAGCCATTTGTTAAGTCATACTGGTGAGAAACCTTTTGAATGTGATATCTGCAACAAGAAATTCTCTCGAAAGGGAGATCTTAGGATGCATTTTTTAATTCATACAAGTGAGAATCCTTTTATATGCGAGATATGCAGCAAGAAATTCTCTCAAAAGGGCAATTTAAGCACCCATGTGTTAACTCATACTGGTGAGAAACCTTTTCAATGTGAGGTATGCAACAAGAAATTCTCTCAAAAGGGCAACTTAAGCAGCCATATGTTAATTCATACTGGTGAGAAACGGTTCGTGTGTGATATCTGCAACAAGAAATTCTCTCGAAAGGGCGATCTAAGGAAGCATTTTTTAATTCATACAGTCGAGAATTTTTTTAAATGTGAGATTTGCAACAAGAGATTTTCTCGAAAGAGCCATTTAAGCAGCCATATGTTAACTCATACTGGTGAGAAACCGTTTGAGTGTGATATATGCAACAAGAAATTCTCTCTAAAAAGCCCTTTAAGAAGGCATCTGTTAACTCATACTGGTGAAAAACCTTTTGAATGTGAATTATGCAACAAGAAATTCTCTCAAAAGGGCAATTTAAGAAGCCATCTGTTAACTCATACTGATGAGAAACCTTTTGAGTGTGACATATGCAGCAAGAAATTTTCTAAAAATAGTGATTTAACCAGGCATATCTTAAAACACACTGGTGAAAAACCTTGTATGCTAGATATGAAACAATGAACCTTTTCAAATGTGTGATTTAAGCAAGCATTCTATTCATACTAGTGAGTTCTATTATCAATCCTTTTCATAGTGGTATCAACCCTATTCATAGTCTATTCATAGTGGTTCATTTGTGTGTGTGATATACAACTAGAAATTTTCTCAGAAGTATGCTTTAATTCATATTGAAGATAAACATTTTGTGTGAGAGATATGTGTTGAAAGTTTTTTTCAAAAGATTGGTTTAAGGAAGCATCTGTTAATGTCATACTAACGAGAAATATTTTATGAAAGATAAAACTTATGAAATAAATTCCAAAAAAGCTATCTGGGCTATATTTTGCACCTTAAATTTGTTAATTGGAGTTAACTAATCGTAGCTTATTCCAGAAGTTAAGAAGCATTTCTTTCCGTTTACAACAGTGCACAAAAAAGAGCAGCGAACAACAAAAATGTGACTATTTAAACAATTATATTAGCAGATGAGGAGCTATACCATGAACCATAGCAAACACAATTTTATTTTTATGATTCTTTATATCATCTGAAAAATATTACAGATGTCTGTGTTTTTTACACTTATAAGCTTGTAAGATTTTATAATGATTGATAGTATTTAAATTAAAAAAACTTTTGGTTAAACCGGATTTCTCACAATAAATTACTTTGATGGTAAAATGGATTTTCTTGTAAATATTTATTCTGAAAGTAGTAGTTTTGTAAAGGGAATGGTCCCCCTGACTTACCCATGATATTGAAAAAAAATGTGTGTTAGTGTGTTTCATACATTAGTTGATAATTTAAAACATAACTGTCTGATGACATTTGAAATATCAATAAAGGTTGGTAAATGTATTTAAAATTTTGCTTTTGTCATCAGGATTATAATAAAGAAATAATACTAGCTTAGTTGCTAAGTAATTTTTTTAGTTCCTTTAATCGCCCATTCCGGTTATTGTTTCATAAAGGAATAGCAGTCTGGTGTGATTTTTAAATGGCAATAAATGCGCAGTAGACTCTCTTAAGCCGTTATCTGCCGACGGTACTTATAAGTACCATTAAAATAACATATAAAATACTTTTAATGCGCCAGTTAGTTGTAATACTGTTTAGAATGAGTTACAGATACAATATTTTATCTTGTTCCAAAAGTATCATTGGTTACACAAAACAAAAATATTTTTAAAAGAATGATTTCTTTTGCCTTTGCATCTTTTCAGTTTTCTTTGCGCTGAGGATGGGGGATAGGGATTTTTCCATGAGGATATATTTTTATATTTATATTGTAAGAACATTATATTTGTAGAGTTTAGAATTATACAAAATTCTAAAAAAATAATAAAAAATAAAAGATTTGATTGGGGTTATAAATATTCCACAAAATCCCTGTAAATTCAAATTTAATCAATCCTTCTAAATCTTTCAATCCTTTTAAAATCCTTCAAACATTTATTGAATGATTATGTAAATCTTGTAATTTAATTTAAACAATTTGTGTAAGGTGCTTTAGAATGTAAAATTTTCATGAATTCATAATGCGATAGATAAAAGGGTTAAATATGCAATTCTTTAAAATCCACACACAAATTAGAAATGTAAACAATGAAACTTTGAGTTCAGATGCTGGGACAAAATTTGATTTTTTTATTTTTATATAAATACTACGTCTGTTTTAATCTGTAATTTTCATTAAGATTGCTGACATCATGCTTATTCATGAAGGAAAAATATTTCTTTCTGAAATAATTTTCCTTAATAATTTCTGAAAAAAATTAAGATACTTCTGATATTATTGGTCATCACAATCATTTATACTAAATGTATGTATACATTAATCAAACATTTTTGTTAAGTCTGGCTAAACCTGAAATGAAACTTCCTTATTTTATTATTTTTATGCGAATAATTAGTTATGTGCATTTTATGTGATTAAGATGTTAAAAATATTAACAGAGACCATATATCAAGTTGATCATAACTAAACCATTAAATTTATAAGAACACTTGAGGCAAGAATTAAGTTGAAGTTGTAGTACATAAACTGTTACGTGACAGTAAAAAATTATAAACTGCTCACATGATAAAATCTGGCTAAAACTGAAATAAAACTTCTTTATTTTATGATTTTTATATGAATAAGTAGTTCAACTTTATGAAAGGAGTTTCATTGAATAATTTTAGAAAATTGCGTCTCATCTTTATAATGAATATATAACTATTCATTTTTGATTATTTACTTGGACATTGCTTTTAATATTTAAAAATATATATAAATTTGTATTATTTTAGTTTATTTCTTTATTTAATTATTTTAATATTTTACCATATTGTAAGGATTTATTATAGACTCCAATGCATTATTTAACATTAGAACTCTTAAAATATTTCGTCGATTTATAAGTTGTCTTTTTTAGCTTGTTTATCAAACATTTCTCTATAATACTATTTCCATATTTTGTGTACAGTATTTTTTTTTAAGTAACAAAGACCCCGGGCACTAAAAATTCATTGTTAGCGGCGGTGGCAGTGTTACTTTTTTTAGAATAGAGAGATACTAAAAACATTTTTATTCCATTTTTGTTGACTAAAACACTGAAAATTCATTTTCTGTCAAGTATCATTCATAACTTACAAAAAGAGGGCCATCTTTCGTAACCACAGATTTTGGAAGGGGTTTTTTTTGTACTACTTAGTTATCCCTCCGTTCCATTTCGCCAATTTATACAAATCACCAAACTAATAGCCAAATTATACACAATTTGGCTTTAACATGAAAATTTTTGACATATTTATTTGTTTTAAATAAAGAAAAATCAAATAATTAGTCGAATATTAATAAGAATACAAATAAAATTCGAGATAATAATCACCTAATGACGTTTTTAGATACGTATATTGTATTTACTATAATCGAATGTGACATTCACCATCATCCATTATTGGCATTTAATCTTATAATTTGGCGATCGTTTTCTGGTCGACGGGATAACCAAATAGTACCGTTTTTAAATATATGTTGTTGGATAGTGAAACGAATTGTCGAATGATGCAAATATATTTAAAATACTCATTTGGTCACTGGTTCAATTATTACTACTAATATTACTTAAAAATTCGTTATGTACAAATTATTTACATATTATTTACATAACTAAAGAAAAAGCATCCAGCGAACACACGATAGGTCCGCTATGATCGCCGATAAACCAAAGCAATAACAGACAACTTTCAAAATGTTGCCAAAGCGGCTAAACTAAAGTACAGTAGAATGCGCCAAGGAGACGCGCGACATCCAAGGTTATTGGGAAGTCGTAACATACCGGCCCCCGTTGATATGTGCCAACATTCAACAATAATACTAAATGTAACACTAAACAACTGCAAATAATAGGAATTAGAAATCTACAATCAATAATATACTATTTTCGATAAAATACAATTACAGTCAAAGATCTATAATCCGCACACCCATAATCCACTGTTTTCTATAATTCACGTTATTTTACGAATGTAAACAATGAAATAAACAGTTAAAAATTTTACAAATTAGTGATCCAAAAAAGTTTTTTTAGAAAAATTTAAAAAAAAAATGAGAAAACAATGAGAAAACAGTGAATTATGGGTGTGCGGATTATAGATCTTTGACTGTATACTTTCTTCAAAATTATTACTTAAATTATTACTTAATATAAGCTTACCAAAATGTGATATAGATAAGTTATAATACACACAATAATTACACTTGAATATTATGCAAGATAATTGTCAATTAACACTCAATAAAAGTAACAATCTAATAAATTTAGCAAGTTAATAATAGTTAATCAAGAATATAGAGAGACTAAGACACGTAAGTTTACACTTTATGTTATGAAGCTAAGCTACACAAATTATGAAGGTAAGAATTAAAAATTTTTAAAACTCAAAATGAAATTGCTACACATGATAAACAGTTCAAATACAAATATACAATAATGGTAACTATAATGTAATTATTTAAATCTTTCAATATAACAGAATTCAGTAATTCTCTGATGGAAGGGGGCAAACCTTTGAGACACACCTCATAACTATACCTGTTGCTGTTTTAATTTCTAAAACTCTAACATTTTTATCAGAACCATATATTACTTTAATGACACGACCTAATGCCCATTTGCCAGGAGGTAAATTGTTCTCCTTTAGGATAACCATACACCCTTCCTTTAGGTTGTTCTTCTTAATATACCACGTATTCCGTTGCTGTAAATTAACAAAATATTCAGTGTTCCATTTTTTCATAAAATTTGGGTCATTTTTGTTATTTTCTGCCAATGTGATAGTTTAGTATCATTAATTTTGGTCAAATTGGGTTCATGAATTGAGGTT
Organism: Maratus speculifer; assembly: GCA_964019185.1. Taxonomy (NCBI): domain Eukaryota; kingdom Metazoa; phylum Arthropoda; class Arachnida; order Araneae; family Salticidae; genus Maratus; species Maratus speculifer. Next base: position 361,526,684 of record OZ025296.1, read on the forward strand.
ATGGGTCGACCTACCAAAAAATGGGCAGGGGTCAAGACTTCAATTTCATTTGGATCTCATGACAAAGGTACTAAGGCACGAGAATTTAGAACCCCTTCGATTTCGGTGATTAATGTCCAAAATTCTTCGAGCGTGACTCGAGAATTGCCCAAAGTTCTTTTAAGATGATGTTTAAAGGATTTCACCCCAGCCTCCCATAATCCACCAATATTGGGTGCAGGAGGAGGGATGAATTTCCAGTCAACAGCCTCGGAAGCCAAAATGTGTTGTTATTACGTGTATATCGGAGGTTTAACTAAATATAAGGCAGCTTTTATACATTCCACGAACATTTATTAAACTACACAAGACATAAATAAAACGCGTACAAACTTTTGGAACTTTAGAACTGAAACTAAACTCAGGTGCGGTTACACGTGATAACTATCGTTAGTAAGGATTACACAGTTAATCCATAGAGTCACTTATAACACATCTCCCTTTCTTTGAAAGTTCAAAGATTCAGTCTTTTGGGAGGGCGAACAGTTCTGCCACTTCTTGTTATATACGCCTTATGTACAGGTACAGGCTTTGTTGGAGATTTGGGCAACTCAGCTGTTGTGGTTTTCATTGGAGTCGTCACCTCAGTACCAGGCGATTCAAAATCATCATCTGGCTCCAATTCGGGTTGAAAATCTGGAGATGGAACAAGATTCTTTCTGTTTCTTCTATAAATTTTCTTGCCCGATTGCACAAGGTATGATCTAGGAAATGGTGATTTTTCTAATACTTTGCCAGTTACTTGCTTGTCTGTAATCCACACTGCTTGACCCTTCTCAAGATTTGGAAGATCCCTAGTTCCATGATGTTTATCATAATTCCTTTTCTGCTTCTCTATCCGCATTTCTTCTTTCTCTTCTAAGATAGTTTTGTTGATAGCTTGAGGTTGAAGTTGAGCTTTAGACATGGGAAGAGTCGTTTTTATTCTTCTGCCCATCAAGAGTTCAGCAGGACTGAATCCGTTTTCAAGAGGAGTTGCTCTGTAAGTCATCAGTGCCAGGTAAGGGTCTTTTGACTTTTTGATTCTTAATTTTACGACTTTAACTGACGATTCTATAAATCCATTGCTTTGAGAAAATTTCGGACTGTTGGTGATATGCAAGAACCCATAGCTTTTTGAAAATTCCATAAATTTTCGAGTTTTCACAGGATCGAACTGAGGACCATTGTCAGATCACAGAACATCTGGAATTCCATGACGTGAAAAGATGGATTTGCAATGGTTTATTACTTCTGCAGATGTCAAGTTATTTAGTTTGGCGATTTCAGGATACCGTGAGTAGTAATCCGTAACAAGAAGATACCAGGAATTTTTGTATTTAAACAGATCAAGACCTAATATTTCCCAAGGACGTTCTGGAAACTGAGTTGGAATTAGTGGTTCATGTCTATTACTTGTTTCTTTGATGCATTCTATACAATTTTTCACTTTATCTTCTATTTGTTTATTAATTTGTGGCCAAAACACTGAACATCTGGCTCGAGCTCGACATTTTGTAATACCGAGGTGTCCTTCATGAATTTGATTCAGTACTTCGGCTTGGTGTGATTTGGGAATAATAATTCTACATCCTCTCATCAGCAATCCTTCTTGAATTGATATTTCGAATCGATGCTGCCAGAAAGGTAAACACTGAGGATCCAGATCCTTTTTAGAAGGCCATCCCATCATTGCATATGAAGAAAGTTTTTGACATGTTGGATCGGCATTTTGTGCTGCTTGGAGTTCTTTTAGCCTATTTCGAGATGCTGGGAGAGTATCTGTAATCATCTGAATGTAGGCATCTATTTCTTCCTCCAATTCATCCCTTTTCGTTGCTTGCATTTGAGGACTTCTAGACAGAGCATCTGCTGCATATAATTCCTTTCCTGGAATATGCACAATATCATAAGAATATCTCATCATCCTGAGTTTCATTCTTTGCAGCCTAGGAGAGAGGTCATCTAAGTACTTACGAGAAAAAATTGGAACTAAAGGCTTGTGATCTGTCTCAATTCTGAAGCTTGATCCTGTTAAATAATCTCGAAACTTTTCGCATGCCCATACAATGGCTAGCGCTTCCTTTTCAATTTGGGCGTAACGACCTTCCGTTGGAGTGAGTGTTCTTGAAGCATAAGCAATTACAGAAGTACTGCCATCTTCTTGTTTCTGACGAAGTGTTGCTCCCAAGCCATATGATGATGCATCTGACGTAACAATTGATTTTTTATTTGGATCGAATATTTTTAAAACTGGATCCGAAGACAAAATTTTCTTCCAGCTCAAAAATGCTTTTTGTTGATCATGATCCCATACAAAGTCTCTTTTATTGCTAAGCATTGATGTCAACGGATGAAGTAGTTCGGCATAATTTGGAATAAAACGCGCTAAATAGTTAGCAAGGCCTAATAATTGCTTTAATTCTTTCTTATTTGTTGGCGGTTTGCAGTCTTGGATGGCAGCAATTTTCTCATTATCTGGGTGTATTCCTTCACTGTCAACAATGTGTCCTAAAAATTTTATGCTTCTTGCAGAAAAAACACATTTTTTCTCATTTAAAGTTAGATTAGAATTCTGAAGACGTTTTAAAACTTCTCTTAACCGCTGATCATGTTCTTCTTCGGTAGATCCCCATACTAGGATATCGTCCATGTGACACACTGTTCCACATAAATTTTCAAGAACTTGAGACATTCGTCTTTGAAAATGCTCTGGCGCAGACGAGATGCCGAAAGGTAATCTTAAAAATCTAAACCTTCCAAATGGAGTTATAAATGTTGTGAGATAGGAGGACTCTTCATCCAGTGGAATCTGCCAAAATCCTGAGTTGGCATCCAACTTTGAAAAAAACTTAGCACCTGATAACAAATTCAATGTATATTCTACTTTCGGAAGTGGGTGAAATTCTCGCAAAACATTTTTATTAAGTTCTGTCAGATCGACACAAATTCTTACTGTTCCATTCGATTTGGGCACTATAACAACTGGTGAACACCAATCTGTAGGCTCACTGACTGGAATTATAACTTTTTGTTCGACCATCTTTTTAATTTCATTTTCCGTTTTTCTTAAAAGAGGTATTGGTACACGTCGTGGTGAACTAACAGCATACGGAATAGCTCCAGGTTTTAATTTAATTGAATAACACCCTTTCATTAGTCCTAAGCCTTCAAAAAGTTCAGGAAATTCTGAAGTAAATTTATTAACTGAAATTTGATGAAGATTACTTATGTTTGGCCCCAATCCAAAGGAAAGTAATGCTGGCTTACCCAGAAGGCAAGTTTGCAGACCGTCGATTACATAAATTTCTTCTTGGCAACATTTCTGAAAAATTTTAATATCCGTTTTGAATTTTCCTAACACTTTTAATGGATTCTTATCAGGTCCACACAAAATTTTATCAGCTGTGTCTAACTTCAGCTTTGACAAAAATTTCCGGTATACCGTAACAGGTATTGCTGTGTGGTCAGCACCGCTATCAATTTTGAATTTAAATTTCTGGTTGCATATTTTCACAGGGACAGTCCAATTCTGGTTTTCTTTCCCTTTTTCCTTAACTATACCCAAAAACGAAATTTCAGAGTGTTTTCCTTGCTTTTTAGATAGACAAACTTTAGCATAATGTCCAATTTTGGAACAATTTAAGCATTTGGCGTCTCTAGCAGGACAATTCCGTTTTTCATGTTTTTGTTTACCACAACATTTACACTGTTCTGATGCCTGGTTAGTCTTGAAATTATTCGCGTTCGTTTTATTTCTGATAGGTTGTTTACTTTCGTTTTTTAATTTTCGCGAGTTTTGTAAACCTGATGACTTATTTGAGAAAACAGCATTTACTGAAGTTACTTCGTTAGCTACCAATTTCTCTTGTTGTTGTTTAACGGATTCGCTTAGACGCACTTTATCAATAACTTTCGTCAAAGTAAGTTCCGAATCTAACTGTAATTTTTCACTTAAATTTTTGTCTTTTATCCAACAACAATTCTGTCTCTAATCAGGTCATCGTGCAAAGCCCCATATTCACAATTTTCAGCTAATTTATATAATGCAGTTATAAAAGTGTTTACAGATTCACCATCGAGTTGTATTCTTTTATTGAATTGTGCTCTTTCAAAAATAGTATTTTTCTTAACTACAAAATGATCATTAAATTTGTTAAGAACAACAGAAAAGTTTGTTAAATCATTTCCCTGTAAGCCAAACGAAGCAAATATATCTTCGGCTTGTTCTCCCATAATGTAAATAAGAGAATTTACCTGTTCTTCTCCTGATTTCGCATTTAATCCAGATGCAATCCGATAGCGTTCAAAGCGGATTTTCCATTTAGGCCAGTTTGCAGGTGTACAAAATGTAAAATGTTCCGGTGGCTGTAACTGAATGCCTGCCATAACAGTATATGTTACGATAAAACTAAACTTTCGATTATGATTTTTTCTTTCAAAACGAAAAAAATTTTCACAATATGTTAAAACGTTTTACCGCTGCCGCCATGTGTTGTTATTACGTGTATATCAGAGGCTTAACTAAATATAAGGCAGCTTTTATACATTCCACGAACATTTATTAAACTACACAAGACATAAATAAAACGCGTACAAACTTTTGGAACTTTTGAACTGAAACTAAACTCAGGTGCGGTTACACGTGATAGATACCGTTAGTAAAGATTACACAGCTAATCAATCCATAGAGTCACTTATAACACATATTTCATCTTATATAGTGCCACACTAAAAGCAATTGAAGGAGTATTTGTTATTCACTAACAATCATTTAACATATTGTAGCCCTCTCTCTATCTCTTTTAATTGGAACAAACACATAAAATTAATAGATATTAATATGTGTCTTGTTTCTGTGTCACACTTCTTTCATTGCATTCATTAAGTGAAATTTTTGTTCAAAAAATGCATAAGCCACTTGAATAAATTTGGAAAACTGCCACTTATGTGCATACTTACACTCTTGCACCAATTGTGCAAAGTGTAAATATCTATTACTGATGGATTATTTCGACTGTGTCTTTGCCAAATTGGCCACTTTGTTTCTGCCTTCTGACCCCAACCTTGATTTATATGTGCCTTTTACTTTGTTGTCCAAAGAAGATTAAATGCCAGTAATGGATGATCGTGAATGTCACATTCAGTGACATTAAATATGATACACATGCTTAAAACGTCATTAATTGATTTTTATTTGACTTTTTTTTATTAATTTCAACTAATTATTTGTATTTTCATTATTTAAATTAAAAATTTTTGTCAACATGTATAATTTGGCTGTTAGTTTGGCGATTTGTATAATTTGGCAAAATTGGTCGACAGGATAACCAAGTAGTGTCGAGTTTTCTTTTTTCATGCTTCAACTTGTAAGAGTATCTGCCTCATCCCATCCTGTGAAAAAATTTTTACTAATAAACACATTTTAAACATAATAACTAATTTATTTTAGTTTTATTTTCCTTTTTTCATTTCTTACAACAAAATATATTTCAGTAAAAATTGCAGTTTTTGGAAACACAGTAAGAACATTCTCTTAAATATGCAAATATAGTCAAGGATTAATATTCCATGCTCCACGTTCCTTAGCAGAAAGTAAATATTGGGAATTTTGCCAATTTATTGCTAAAAAATACTACAATAATCGATAAATGGCCAGCAATTTCATCAGTTGATTGCAGAATTTTTTTTTTTTTTTTTTTTTTTTCATTATAGTAGACAGCCACAGACACGCAACCCTAAAATCTGCACATAACTTATAACTGCAAGTAATGAAACTTCCAGGTTCAGATGTACAGACAAAATTTGATTTATTTATTTTTATATAATTTCCATATGTTTTTTAATATGTAACTTTTGCTAATATTACTGAATTCATGTTTTTTCATGTAGAAAGAATGAATTTATTTCTGAAAAAATTCAAGAATTTGCTGATATCACTGTTAATCACAAACTTTTCACCAAATACTACACTCTTAAAACTGTGCCTCTGATATGAGAGGCAAATTCGGAATTTTTTTGCCTCTGAGTATTAAGAGGCACATGGTGCCTTTGAAATTAAGAGGCACACTGTTAAAACTGTGCCTCTGATATGAGAGGTACATTTTTAATTTTTGTGCCTCTGAATATTTAGAGGCACACGGTGCCCTTGAAATTAAAAGGCACAATCTTTAAACAGTGCCTCTGATATAAGAGGTACATTTTTAACTTTTGTGCCTCTGAATATTAAGAGGCACACACGGCTTTTGAAATTAAGAGGCACATTATGTGCCTTTGAAAGTCTATTTTGTGCTTCTTAGTAAAAGTGGCACTTTTTTTTTATTCTTACACTTTTACTTTCCAGTAAAAATAACTCAAGTCAAACATTATTAAAATTTATACTGGGTGCCTTCCTTTATTAAATAATTTATTAATCATTATAGTTTTAAAGGTATGGTTCCAACAACAAAAATTTTTCAAGGATTGTCCTCCATCAATGACTTTTTATGATAAAATAATTATTACATCTTAAAGTTTATACATCCCTTCCCAATATAAATTATATTTTGAAAAAATTTCTCCACCCTCTAATAATAATAAAAAGGGTTCCTTTTTCTGATAACAGAAATATTCAGTGCTAAATGATTACTTTGAATTTTCAGTGTTCGCTGGCTTTAAAAGCAAAATTTCCTGCACCAGAAAATGCTGAAAATTCAAAATAACCTAACTTTGTATGTTTTGTTCATAAACAGAGGAATATACTCAGACGAAAATTTTTCTTGCTTCTATATTATTTTGAGTTTGAAATATTTAATATTCTTTCTAGCAATGTCAAATGATACTTTTCAAAGCTTATTTATGATTATTTTTCTAATTTTTAAAGTTTAATAATAGAAAAAAATGATTTGTGGTTGTTTTAATCTGAAAATATTAATATTCAAAAAATCAAAATCTTTTAAAAAGTGACATTTGATAATGCTAGAAATAATGATATTGTTTATGTTTAGCTAAAAAAGAAATACAGAAATTTAAGCTCTGACACCAATTTAAAAAAAAATAATAAATAATGAATAATCTTACTAGAAGTTATAAATCTAAATTTAGTTTGACACTTTGCAAATAAAAAATTATATATTTTCCCCCAAAAATAATTAAATTTTCTTGCATTTTGTATTTTATAGTAATTTATAGAAATTAGAAATCTCACAGGCAGTAGTTTACATTTTGTTTAAAAGGTTTCTTGTTTCCAATAAAGGGATAAAAAATGGATATCTTTTTTCAATAATTTAATAAAAATATGCCAGAAATAAAATTCTTAGCTGAAAATATATTTTTTCAGCTAAAAATTAACTTTTTTTTTGTTAATTTTTTCGTTTGACATGTGAGAAATGAAGAATAATATTTCAACATTAAACTATTCTTAAATATACATACTAAATTAAATATAATTATTTAATATTCTCGTAAAATAAAACAAATTGAGGAAAATACTACTTTTAATTTATAGTTCTAGATAGTTTAATTTATAGTTCTAGACATTATTTTGTTTTTCATCATTTTATTAAAGTAAAGCACTTCTCAGAAGATACTACCAAAGTTAACATTTTAAATGAGTTTTAGCCACAATAAGATAATTGTAATGCAGTAAACAATTAACTTAGTAATAAATAATGTGCTACACTACAAAAAAAATAAATAAATAAATAAAATAAAATAAAAATAAATAAATAAAAAAAATTAAAAGCTGTTTGATTTAATATCTCTAAATATCATTCATGTTGATATAGAGCTACTTTGTTCAATGGGGAACATAAAATTTTTTGAGAACAAATTTAAGCCAATGTTAAATAAAATAAACAAAATGGCATTGCTAATTAACTACTTAATACATAGAAATTAGACAAGAATAATACTTGGATTTAACACATAAGTAGGGAAAGTGTAAACCATAACAGATGATTTGGATAAAGCCAACAATATTTATTTGCTTAATTTGTGCTGGATGTTAAATAGTATTTTTTACATTCTTTGACTTTAAATAACATGAGAGGAGGGGAGAAAAGATAATCATTAAAAAACAATATTCTGAAACAAAAAAAAGAACAGATAAACTTTAATTATTCTTGTTAATGCTGATGCCTAAGAACTTAAAAAAAAAATAAATAAAAATACAATATATATGAAAATAAAAATACAGAACACATAAATATACAAATATATTTTATTGTAAAATATACACTTCATTCATTAAATTAATTCTATGTTGTAAGAATATTTAAATTTAAACTGTAATATACAACATAATAATGAAACAGTTACACATTCTATAGCAGAATTATCTTCTGAATATTTGGTCCGAAGAGTAGTTAGTTGCCATTTGAAAAATAAATTTGCAGGTTTCTTCCATTGAGGAACATATCCTAGAGAGAAATTGATAAGAAAAATAATTAAATACTTAATATTTGTTCATAAATAAATTCAAATACATGCTTAAAAGAAATTGTATTTGCTACAATAAACTCCCCATTATCTGGTAGCAGCAGATGGGCACATTGGATAATAAAAAAGCTTGATAGGGATGAGTTCTGTAAATATCCTTATCATGCCATCTTGCTTCCATTAAAAACACATTTTTGATACAAAAACTTATTCCTATTCATGTTTTCTGACTTGTTTCATAAAAACAGTCGCTCATATAAAATCATGTACCCTGTATATGAATACAATATATATAGTTTTAAATTAAACAAATTCTTGATGTAAAAAGCCTAACTAAAAAACAATTTAAATTTATTTTATTGACCCATGATTAGAATTAAAATATATAATTACATACAAAAGTCAAGATTAAAAAATAATACAAATAAGAATTAATTATTGATAAATGACTGCTTTTATATTTTAGCAGTCTTATTAAGAACACATGCAATATAAAAGGATCACAGATGATAGAAAACATCCATATCCATCACCAGGGTTGATTTTTTGACATCAATAAAGGGTTTGTGACATGACAAGGGTTTAAAACGTCAAAAACCCAGAGTCACAATCTCCTGCGGTGCACTAGAGTTTGTTCAGAAAACAAATTTTAATACTAGCTTCTATTGCCATACTTCATGTTGAAATTTAATTATATTATGGGTAATTAGCAATGTCTTAAAATATTTTTAATTAATAAAAATTAAGGTAAAAACAACAAATTCCAAATCCCAGAAATTTATCTCGAAATGGACATGCAGAAATATTTGCACAAAAATTATGTTTAAACATTTTGTTTATTTATTGTTATTATTATTTTAATATTTAATTTGTTAAAAAATCTAAAGTTATTTAGTATGCATTTTGACATAGCTATATTTATAAGGAACAAGTTAAGTGTTATAAATGCAGGATTTTCAAAAGTGTCATACTTAATATACGTGTTATTATTTTTTTATTTTTTTATGCTTTACACATTATATACCTAATATCTAGTGGGTTAATTTGAATTTAAATACAATGCATGTTATGATTATTATGTATCTTTATAAACCATTTTTATATCAATTCCCCCCCCCCCCCCAAAGCAGACACACTAATAGTATCAAGAATACAAATAATGTTTACTTTAAAGTAAGGTAAGAAAAATCAAAAAGCGAGGTAAATAATAGAAGTTCTCAGATTGGGAATGATTGATGAATGCTCAACCTGATTAAAAGAATTTTCTTCAAAAGTGTCTAAAGTTCAGAAAATGTTAATATTTATCCTTAAAAATGTCTAATCTTTAATATTATTTTAACTATACACTAAGTATGGTTATAAATAAATTTCTTAATAATATAATGTCCCTGCAAATTTTGAATAACACATTAAAATTTATTAAATAAAGTTACAAAAGATAAGTTTTACAAAGTCTAAGATTTTGTTAACTCTTCAAAATATGTTTCTTCAAAAATTTAAATTTATTTTTTCTACAACATATTTAGAAACATTTTCTTTATTAAAAGCAAATAAATTTTACTTATTAAATATAAATATAGATAGATACATACATATGTAAATAAATATAGATTTTTGGCCATGGTTAAAGCCATCAAAAACTGTTGCATGTCAAAAACTTACCAAGCCTGTCCAACACCACCTTAAATCTATTCACAATTTTAATAGAGAATTTATCTTAACAACTTTAGATAGTTGAAAAGCTACTGGATATAATTAGGTGTAAAACAATTAAAGTTAAGGAAATATGACTGAAATTACATCAACTGGGGGACATTAAAATCTCATTACATAACAATCAACCTTTTAAAAAACATATTTAATAAATTAAATAAAATATATAACACTTAATTTGATGTGTTTTGATTTTAGGTAGTAATTATATAATTTCTTTAATAAAGGAAAATATATTTGTTTTAGAAAATAAAAATTGAAAGGTTGACAGTTATTGTTATCTTGAGTTAAGTTTTTAAAGAAATATTTTCAAAAGATTTAGTTATTTATAAGAGCAGTTAGCATGTTTATTGTAAATATTTCCTTCCTTTTAAATCAATGTACTATTAAATTAAATCATCTGTTTGAAAATAAATTGAATTTATACTGAATAAGCACATTAAAAAAAGACTGTCTGATAAGAAAAAATTCAAAAGGTAATTTCTACCACTTGTGTTTTTCCTGGTATATGTAACTTCTTGAGTGATGCAATCAAAGCCCTGTTGTTGCATATGGCTGATTTTCTATTTAGGTATCGTGAATTTTCACCAATAAATTTTAGTAGTTATTTTTACTTTATACGATGATAGAAAATCCATAAATAAAATAAAATAGTTATTCATAATTTTCTGTTCTGAATTCAATATTTTTAAACAAAAAATCTGCCAGATGCTAAAGCAGTGGAGCACATTATTCTATGGTTACAACCTAACTTTAAAAAATCATGGCCATAGGTATGTATAAAACTTCTTTTAATTTCTCATGCTAATTTCAACAAAAATATCAGTAAAAGATTTATGATGTACAGATTTCGCTCAATTACAGCACTACCTAATCCTACAATATTACAGCACCCATTTAAACATACATTGAATGAGGAGAAAACATTGTAATAAATCAATAACCAACCTTCTCAAAAAATTAATATACATAAATAATGTAATATTGTGATGCAATTATGAATGGAAACTTTTCTGACAAAGTGAAAAGGTGCCCAGGAAAGAGTTAAATAAAAGATATTTGACTTAAATTTCCAAATTTTGCCTCTTGAGTTACCTGTACTGACAATAAGTTGACACATTTGACTCAACCCTAATAACCTTATTGAAAATAGTATCAGATCTGACATGTAAACAACTCGACAGAATATATCATAGATAATGGAACTTGATAAAATAAAGATGCTACTGGCAATAAAGTTATCACAATGAAATTTTTGTCGACTAGCTGTCAGTCTAGGTATGTCAAGATGTTGAAAATAATTGTACATGTCAGCGTTAGAATTCCTAAAAAAAAGTCACTGGTCCCAAGGACCAGTAAGCATGAGAATTTACTGGTCCGCAGACATCAGCACTGGTCCGTTACATAAAACTCTATTAAATAATTTTAACACTTTGAGTGGTCCCCCCCCCACACACACACACTCTGGAAAATAAATCAATCTTACTTTGCATTCATCCAAAATTTTCAGCATAATAAAATGTAAAATATAATTTGCTAAAAAGTAAATAAACAGTACGTAAAGAAAAACTATCAAATTATTTATTAGATATTTTATTTGCCATTACTTATTTCAACTGACTGTAGGGTTTAATGTAATTTTTTTTTTCGATTTTTCTCCAGATTCTAGCCAGAGTGGTGGAATTGTAGCTAGTGTCATTGATGCAGTTGGACTTGAAAAATCCTGGGTCCCCGAGACCCAGGACTTCTAAAATACTGGGTCCCTTTTTTACAAATGCGGGTCCCCACTAATAAGTCATATTTTTCGATGCAAAAATTGAACTTGTTCATTTGCACAAGAAAAAGAAAATGCCATAATTGTTTTAATAATAATAAAAATTAAAACCAATATTAATTTAAAAGAAATTTTCTGTACTTTTTAAAGAATAAATGTGCAAGATACAAATTTAATTATAAAATAATGCTTATTTAAGTGTTGAAGATAACAAGTATCATTTTTGTTTGCATTTCTTTTAAAATGGGGCACAACAGGTTTATTGAAAAAGATTTTTTGCTGAAAAAAGGGATATTTTTGTTGAGTAAATGAGTACTTTGCTTAATGAAATGGTGCTTTCAGGAGTCACATTCACTCAAAAAGATTTGGAGCAATAAAAAACCGATTGGGAAGCAGGAAAATCAGCTTTTGGAGCAGCAACAACAATTTTGAAGTTGGAAAATTAGGTTTTAAAACAGAAAAATTCTCTCCCGGCATTCATATATATTTTTTGTGCTTTTTTTTTGTCGAAATTTCCGTTTTTTCGCATTATTTTGACGAAATCTTTTGTTTTTTCGGGATTTATTGACGAAATATACCGTTTTTTGCGATCTTTCGAAGAAATCTGCCGTTTTTTTCGGGTTTTAGGATGAAATTAGCCATTTTTTCGCGAATTTTTTGACAATATTTACCGGAAATTAGTCGTTATTTCATGATTTTTTAACGAAATTTGCCGTTTTTTCGCGATCTTTTAACAGAATTACGCGGCCCGTGGGACGCGTAAGAGCGATTTTTTCGCGTCCCATGGCCGATTTTTTTGCATAATTTACGCGCTATGGCGCGTTTGCGGCATCGCTGATAATAAAAAAATCATGTGCGATCGGTTTTGGTTTTCTAAGGGCCTGAAAAAGGCACTGGTCCTGCGGACCACTAAGTTTCTCAAATTAGTGGTCCGATTGAATTATCGGTGGTCTCGGACCAGCGGACCACCAAGGATTTCGAACGCTGCATGTTTTACGTTCAACTATCAACCTAAATACTTTTTCCTGCAGACCGAAAAAATTTAATTTGTATATTTTTACCAATGAATTTAAAAAGAAAATTTAACAATGTAAAATGATATTGTTTCATATTTATTATTTTTATGAAATACATATTAGAGCTTGATATGAAATTTTAAAATCAGTTTACCTAATTTTCATGGATTTCCATTAATATAAACAGGTGAGCTAATTTAGTGAGTAACACTTGATAAACATAGAAAAATCAAGTTTAACTTTGCCTTACTACAGTTCTTTAGGTTATCCATAATAGCTTAATTACCACTAGGTGTAATTTTAAGTTTTGATTTATAACATATTGTAATGCAATTAAATGCTTTAAACTTGCAAGAGTAGCAATTTAGCTAAACAAAAACCTATCAACTGCACCGATTTTTGGAATACATTTTGAAGTAACATTGCTAAATTTTTGCAAATTTGATATTTCCACTGATTCGTGTTGGTGATGTGTGTGTGGTGGGGGGAATTATAGTATGTTGTTTAAAGAAAAAAATATAATTCAGAAAGAAATTTCTTAATTTTCTTTAATGTTTTACTTCTCAAATTAAATTTTCTTTGACCTTCTGAAATTACACACCACTTTGGTGGAATAAGTTGCACCTGTTCTGTGCTTAGCGCACCAATAGAAATTTTGTTCATATTAATCAAGGAATCATAAAAAATATATATAAAAAATAAAAAATACTGTACAAAAAAAGTGATATCTAATAACATTGATTACATGAATTATAATTTATGTATATAATGTAATCATAATATCATGTTTATAATAAATTTTACATGTCTTGAGAAATTTTCCATTTTGAATGAATGTGTGTGAATGAGATGGTTATCTCATTATTTTTCAGGTATCTAAAATAATATTTAATAGTTACAAATTTTAAGATGTGAACACAGAGCCTAATATAGTTGAATTATGAATTCAGCAGCATGCAACAGCAACATGAAATTAACATTAGAACAGATATATTCAGCACTAAATGCAAATAAATTTTAATATACCATTGTTATTGCACCCCATGTAGCTCTGTTTAGTTGTATCAGTTTCCTTTATTCCAGGAATTTGTTAGACATTGAATATCCAGTCTCTCTTGAATTTTCTTCATGTCCCTGATTAAAGAAGTAACTCGTCTATCGACTTCCATATCCAGCTGAAAGTAATTAAGAGAGTTATTAAAAAGGGAATCATCTGTTTTCAGTATTAAAATCACATGCTTATGATCTATAAAACAACAGACATACAGTAAATTCTGTCCAAGACATATCTAGCCCATAGAAATTTTCTGCCATAGATGATATTCTCCTTCTGACAGAACTTACTGTATCAAAAATCATTCAGCATGACTTTAAATCCTTTCTGTGTCAGACAAATTGCCATCTAACATAGTTTACTGTATGTAAACATAAATATAGTAGAGACATAAAATTCATTTTGTAACTAAAGGTCAAAATCAACAGTCAGCAGGAAGCTGATCAATCAATTTTCCTGTCTTGGAACTTTTGATGAAATTTGTCGTTTTTCTTGCAAGCTTTCGATGTAACTTGCCATTTTATCAAATTTATCTTTATTTTATGATTTTTTTGCAAAATTCGTCATTTTTTTCGCTAACTTTATGCGAATTTTACTTTTAATTGTAATCTTTTGATGAAATGTGCCTTTTTTTCCTATTCTTTGAAGAAATTTCTTGTTTTGCACAATCTATTTAGGAAAATTTGTGTTTTTTGAGGTACCTAGACTGTGTTTTCGCGATCTTTTGATGAAATTTGCGTTTTTATGATATGTGGCAAAAATTCGTCGTTTTGGTGAAATCGGTTGTTTTTCGGGGCCTTTTGATGAAATTTGTCGTTTTTCTTGCGAGCTTTCGATGTAACTTGCCGTTTTATAAAATTTATCTTTTTTTTTGTGATTTTTTTGAAAAATTGGGCATTTTTTTTTGCTATCTTTATGCGAATTTTACCTTTAATTGTGATCTTTTGATGAAATGTGCCTTTTTTTCCCATTTTTTGAAGAAATTTCTTGTTTTGTACAATCTATTTACCAAAATTTCTGTTTTTTGAGGTACCTAGACTGTGTTTTTGTGATGTTTTGATAAAATTCACGTTTGTTATGATACCTGGACCAAATTTTTTCTTTTCTCGTTGTCTTTTATTGAAATTTGTCGTTTTTCTAGCAAGCTTTCGATGTAATTTGCCGTTTTATCAAATTTATCTTTATTTTGTGATTTTTTTTGCAAAATTGGTCGTTTTTTTCGCTATCTTTATGCAAATTTTACATTTAATTGTGATCTTTTGATGAAATGTGCCTTTTTTCTCCCATTCTTTAAAGAAATTTCTTGTTTTGCACAATCTATTTACCAAAATTTGTGTTTTTTGAAGTACCTAGACTGTGTTTCTGTGATCTTTTGAAGAAATTTGCGTTTTTTATGATTTGTAGCAAAAATTCGTCATTTTGTCAAGGTATTTTGGTGAAATTGGTCGTTTTTCGGGGCCGATTGATGAAATTCGTCGTTTTTCTTGCGAGCTTTCGATGTAACTTGCCGTTTTATAAAATTTATCTTTTTTTGTGATTTTTTTGAAAAATTGGTCATTTTTTTCATTACCTTTATGCGAATTTTACCTTTAATTGTGATCTTTTGATGAAATGTGCCTTTCCCCCCCCATTCTTTAAAGAAATTTCTTGTTT
The DNA here is from genome assembly GCA_964019185.1 of Maratus speculifer. Taxonomy (NCBI): domain Eukaryota; kingdom Metazoa; phylum Arthropoda; class Arachnida; order Araneae; family Salticidae; genus Maratus; species Maratus speculifer. The sequence continues at coordinate 361,542,330 of OZ025296.1, forward strand.
TGCACAATCTATTTACCAAAATTTGTGTTTTTTGAGGTACCTAGACTGTGTTTCTGTGATCTTTTTATGAAATTTGCGTTTTTTATGATTTGTAGCAAAAATTCGTCATTTTCTCAAGGTATTTTGGTGAAATTGGTCGTTTTTCGGGGCCGATTGATGAAATTCGTCGTTTTTCTTGCGAGCTTTCGATGTAACTTGCCGTTTTATAAAATTTATCTTTTTTTTTGTGATTTTTTTGAAAAATTGGTCATTTTTTTCATTACCTTTATGCGAATTTTACCTTTAATTGTGATCTTTTGATGAAATGTGCCTTTTCCCCCCCATTCTTTAAAGAAATTTCTTGTTTTGCACAATCTATTTACCAAAATTTGTGTTTTTTGAGGTACCTAGACTGTGTTTCTGTGATCTTTTTATGAAATTTGCGTTTTTTATGATTTGTAGCAAAAATTCGTCATTTTCTCAAGGTATTTTGGTGAAATTGGTCGTTTTTCGGGGCCGATTGATGAAATTCGTCGTTTTTCTTGCGAGCTTTCGATGTAACTTGCCGTTTTATAAAATTTATCTTTTTTTTGTGATTTTTTTGAAAAATTGGTCATTTTTTTCACTACCTTTATGCGAATTTTACCTTTAATTGTGATCTTTTGATGAAATGTGCCTTTTTCCCCCCCCCATTCTTTAAAGAAATTTCTTGTTTTGCACAATCTATTTACCAAAATTTGTGTTTTTTGAGGTACCTAGACTGTGTTTCTGTGATCTTTTTATGAAATTTGCGTTTTTTATGATTTGTAGCAAAAATTCGTCATTTTGTCAAGGTATTTTGGTGAAATTGGTCGTTTTTCGGGGCCGATTGATGAAACTCGTCGTTTTTCTTGCGAGCTTTCGATGTAACTTGCCGTTTCATCAAATTTATCTTTTTTTTGTGATTTTTTTGAAAAATTGGTCATTTTTTTCACTACCTTTATGCGAATTTTACCTTTAATTGTGATCTTTTGATGAAATGTGCCTTTCCCCCCCCCATTCTTTAAAGAAATTTCTTGTTTTGCACAATCTATTTACCAAAATTTGTGTTTTTTGAGGTACCTAGACTGTGTTTCTGTGATTTTTTTTATGAAATTTGCGTTTTTTATGATTTGTAGCAAAAATTCGTCATTTTGTCAAGGTATTTTGGTGAAATTGGTCGTTTTTCGGGGCCGATTGATGAAACTCGTCGTTTTTCTTGCGAGCTTTCGATGTAACTTGCCGTTTCATCAAATTTATCTTTTTTTTGTGATTTTTTTGAAAAATTGGTAATTTTTTTCACTACCTTTATGCGAATTTTACCTTTAATTGTGATCTTTTGATGAAATGTGCCTTCCCCCCCCCCCATTCTTTAAAGAAATTTCTTGTTTTGCACAATCTATTTACCAAAATTTGTGTTTTTTGAGGTACCTAGACTGTGTTTCTGTGATCTTTTGATGAAATTTGCGTTTTTTATGATTTGTAGCAAAAATTCGTCATTTTGTCAAGGTATTTTGGTGAAATTGGTCATTTTTCGGGGCCGATTGATGAAATTCGTCGTTTTTCTTGCGAGCTTTCGATGTAACTTGCCATTTCATCAAATTTATCTTTTTTTGTGATTTTTTTGAAAAATTGGTCATTTTTTTCACTATCTTTATGCGAATTTTACCTTTAATTGTGATCTTTTGATGAAATGTGCCCTTTTCCCCCCTATTCTTTGAAGAAATTTCTTGTTTTGCACAATCTATTTACCAAAATTTGTGTTTTTTGAGGTACCTAGACTGTGTTTCTGTAATCTTTTGATGAAATTTGCGTTTTTTATGATTTGTAGCAAAAATTCGTCATTTTGTCAAGGTATTTTGGTGAAATTGGTCGTTTTTCGGGGCCGATTGATGAAATTCGTCGTTTTTCTTGCGAGCTTTCGATGTAACTTGCCGTTTTATAAAATTTATCTTTTTTTTGTGATTTTTTTGAAAAATTGGTCATTTTTTTCACTATTTTTATGCGAATTTTACCTTTAATTGTGATCTTTTGATGAAATGTGAATTTTCCCCCCATTCTTTAAAGAAATTTCTTGTTTTGCACAATCTATTTACCAAAATTTGTGTTTTTTGAGGTACCTAGACTGTGTTTCTGTGATCTTTTTATGAAATTTGCGTTTTTTATGATTTGTAGCAAAAATTCGTCATTTTGTCAAGGTATTTTGGTGAAATTGGTCGTTTTTCGGGGCCGATTGATGAAACTCGTCGTTTTTCTTGCGAGCTTTCGATGTAACTTGCCGTTTCATCAAATTTACCTTTTTTTGTGATTTTTTTGAAAAATTGGTAATTTTTTTCACTACCTTTATGCGAATTTTACCTTTAATTGTGATCTTTTGATGAAATGTGCCTTTCCCCCCCCCATTCTTTAAAGAAATTTCTTGTTTTGCACAATCTATTTACCAAAATTTGTGTTTTTTGAGGTACCTAGACTGTGTTTCTGTGATCTTTTTATGAAATTTGCGTTTTTTATGATTTGTAGCAAAAATTCGTCATTTTGTCAAGATATTTTGGTGAAATTGGTCGTTTTTCAGGGCCGATTGATGAAATTCGTCGTTTTTCTTGCCAGCTTTCGATGTAACTTGCCGTTTCATCAAATTTATCTTTTTTTGTGATTTTTTTGAAAATTTGGTCATTTTTTTCACTACCTTTATGCGAATTATACCTTTAATTGTGATCTTTTGATGAAATGTGCCTTTTTTCCCCCATTCTTTGAAGAAATTTCTTGTTTTGCACAATCTATTTACCAAAATTTGTGTTTTTTGAAGTACCTAGACTGTGTTTCTGTGATCTTTTGATGAAATTTGCGTTTTTTATGATTTGTAGCAAAAATTCGTCATTTTGTCAAGGTATTTTGGTGAAATTGGTCATTTTTCGGGGCCGATTGATGAAATTCGTCGTTTTTCTTGCGAGCTTTCGATGTAACTTGCCGTTTCATCAAATTTATCTTTTTTTTGTGATTTTTTTGAAAAATTGGTCATTTTTTTCACTACCTTTATGCAAATTTTACCTTTAATTGTGATCTTTTGATGAAATGTGCCCTTTTTTCCCCCATTCTTTGAAGAAATTTCTTGTTTTGCACAATCTATTTACCAAAATTTGTGTTTTTTGAGGTACCTAGACTGTGTTTCTGTAATCTTTTGATGAAATTTGCGTTTTTTATGATTTGTAGCAAAAATTCGTCATTTTGTCAAGGTATTTTGGTGAAATTGGTCGTTTTTCGGGGCCGATTGATGAAATTCGTCGTTTTTCTTGCGAGCTTTCGATGTAACTTGCCGTTTTATAAAATTTATCTTTTTTTGTGATTTTTTTGAAAAATTGGTCATTTTTTTCACTACCTTTATGCGAATTTTACCTTTAATTGTGATCTTTTGATGAAATGTGCCTTTCCCCCCCTCCCATTCTTTAAAGAAATTTCTTGTTTTGCACAATCTATTTACCAAAATTTGTGTTTTTTAAGGTACCTAGATTGTGTTTCTGTGATCTTTTGATGAAATTTGCGTTTTTTATGATTTGTAGCAAAAATTCGTCATTTTGTCAAGGTATTTTGGTGAAATTGGTTGTTTTTCGGGGCCGATTGATGAAATTCGTCGTTTTTCTTGCGAGCTTTTGATGTAACTTGCCGTTTCATCAAATTTATCTTTTTTTTGTGATTTTTTTAGAAAATTGGTCATTTTTTTCACTACCTTTATGCGAATTTTACCTTTAATTGTGATCTTTTGATGAAATGTGCCTTTTTTCCCCCCATTCTTTGAAGAAATTTCTTATTTTGAACAATCTATTTACCAAAATTTGTGTTTTTTGAGGTACCTAGACTGTGTTTTTGCGATCTTTTGATGAAATTCACATTTTTTATGACACCTGAAACAAATTTGTTCTTTTCTTGTGGTCTTTTGGTGAAATTTGTCGTTTTTCTTGCAAACTTCGATGTAATTTGCCGTTTTATCAAATTTATCATTATTTTGTGATTTTTTTGCAATCTTTATGCGAATTTTACCTTTAATTGTGATCTTTTGATGAAATGTGCCTTTTTTTCCCATTCTTTTAAGAAATTCCTGGTTTTGCATAATTTATTTACCAAAATTTGTGTTTTTTTGAGGTACCTAGACTGTGTTTTTGCGATCTTTTGATGAAATTCACGTTTTTTATGATACCTGGACCAAATTTTTTCTTTTCTCCTTGTCTTTTGCTGAAATTTGTCGTTTTTCTTGCAAGCTTTCGATGTAATTTGCCGTTTTATCAAATTTATCTTTATTTTGTGAATTTTTGCAAAATTGGTCGTTTTTTTCGCTATCTTTATGCGAATTTTACCTTTAATTGTGATCTTTTGATGAAATGTGCCTTTTTTCTCCCATTCTTTGAAGAAATTTCTTGTTTTGCACAATCTATTTACCAAAATTTGTGTTTTTTGAGGTAACTAGACTGTGTTTTTGTGATCTTTTGATGAAATTTGCATTTTTTATGATGTGTGGCAAAAATTCGTCATTTTGTCAAGGTATTTTGGCGAAATTGGTCAAGAAATTTTTTGTTTTACACAATCTATTTACCAAAACTTATGTTTTTTGAGGTACCTAGATTGTATTTTTGCGATCTTTTGATGAAATTCACATTTTTTATGATATGTGGACAAAATTCGTCATTTTCTCAAGGTCTTTTGGTGAAATTGGTCGTTTTTTGGGATATTTTGATGAAACTTGTCGTTTTTCTTAAGAGCTTTCGATGTAACTTGCCGTTTTATCAAATTTATCTTTTTTTGAGATTTTTTTGAAAAATTGGTCATTTTTTTCGATATTTTTATGCGAATTTTACATTTAATTATGAACTTTTGTTGAAATGTGCCTTTTTTCCCCATCTTTTGAAGAAATTTCTTGTTTTGCACAATCTATTTACCAAAATTTGTGTTTTTTGAGGTACCTAGACTGTGATTTCACGATCTTTTGATGAAATTTGTGTTTGTTATGATATCTGTGCAAAATTCGTCATTTTCTCAAGGTCTTTTGGTGAAATTGGTTGTTTTTCGTGGTCTTTTGATGAGATTCATCGTTTTTCTTGCGATCATTCTATGTAATTTGCCATTTTATCCAATTTGAAGTTTTTTTTTATGAGATTGGCTGTTTTTTTCGCTATCTTTTTTGCAAAATTTGTCTTTTTTTTTCCACTATTTTTTTGCAAATTTTACCTTTAATTGCAATTATTTGACAAAATGTGCCTTTTTCCCTCCTTTTGATCAAATTTGTCATTTCTCCTAATCTATTTACCCAAATTTGTGTGTTTTGAAGTACCTAGACTGTGCTTTTATGATCTTTTGATGAAATTCGCATTTTTTATGATATGCAGACAGAATTCGTCGTTTTCTCAAGGTCTTTTGATGAAATCTGTCGTTTTCTCGAGGTCTTTTGATGAAATGTCTTTTTTTTTCCAATCTTTTGGTTTAATTTACCATTTTATCAAATTTATCCTTTTTTTCGTGATTTTTTTGCAAAATTTGTTGCTTTTTACACTACCTCTCCTCCCCCCCCTCAGAGCATTGAAATGTCTCCTGAAATTTTTAGGATTTCAATGGTCAGAAAGTACAATATCCCCCCCCCCCACAGTCACAGAAGTTCCTCTTTGAGAAAAATGTTTGAATACAACACTGATCGCAGTACTTTTACAAAAAAAAAGCAGTAGTTTTACAAAAAAAAAGCAGTACTTTTACAAAAAAAAAAAAAAAAAAAAAAAAACATTATATATATAGCAGCGTTTTGTTACATACTGACCATTAGATTCATTTGTTGACATATGTGACCAGGCCCAGTAGCAGAAAGTTCTTCACGTGTCTGTGAAGAATACTTTAACAACAAAAAATAATCTGCGACAAAATATTTTTAGAACTGAACCGTTTATTAATCAAACAATTGTTTACCTATTAAAGTTTTTAAGCATTTTATAAATTTTAATAAATAATAATCTTAACTTTTTGTATTAAGTGATAAAGAGCTAAAAATAATACGAAGTAATACAAAAATTTGATATAAAAGAATCTGCAAAAGAGAAATAAAATCTGTCACGCCTGTCTCGAGCTTTCTACTACTGGGTGACGAGTAAATAATTAATACTTAGTTTTTTCATCTTTCGAAAGAATATAAAAATTTAAACAAAATAATTATATAATTTTTCTCAAAAAAATATTTGTCTATTATTATTATCATTACCAGTTTCAAATATAGCTTAGTATTTGTACTAATAAGAAAATGACATTAAGTACTAATTTCATCATAATTCCAGTAACAATTTTCTGTGCCAATTAGAAAAAAGGTAAAATTGATATGCGACCCAAGATTGAGCAAAGCTTATTATTAAAAGAAATTGCAATAACCAGTATAACCCATAAAATAAGCAAAATTTGCATTTTGAAAGAAAACTACAATAAAGGTAGAAACAATGAAAATTTTAACAACTGTTTTTAATCCCATATATTTGTCTTATCCATATTAGTCTTCAGCATACATCAAACATATATTATATATCTAATGTTGCTACACACAAATGTGGCACTACTTTAAAATCTATTTTTAAAGATTTTAAACTTTGGTGTGTCTGCAGAGAAGGTTTGGGGGGGGGGGGGGAGTGCTAAATTACCAAGTGATTATTTATTTACCAATATAAAAATAAGAATTTAAAGAAGGGGGGGGGGAATTCCAGACAAACTCCAAGAAAATAGAGTAATTTTTGCTTTCTACTCATTTCTAGAAACTTCCATTTTCCTTTTTTTCCAGGGGTTTTAAAGGAATGATAGACCATCTACTGTACACTTAGTTAAAATGTAAAATACAAAAATTTTCCATTCTCGATACAGTTAGACCAAATGAGGAAGGAAAGGGGGGGAGGGGGAGGAATGATCAATTGTTACTAAGTGAGATTCATGATAAACTTTTGGTGATCCTTTGAAAAAAACTGAATCTTGTATTTTACTATAATTAATATTTTTTTTTTTTTTAATCTAAGAAATTTTTATACCCATAAAGTTTTAGATGTTCAATTTTGAAATTTTACATTAGCAGGCTAGAATATTTACATTAATTGAGATTATTACTAATTACGCTAATTAAAAAATAAATGCCTATGAAAAAGCAAACGAATATTTTAATTTAGTTTTCAATAACATATAACAGAACAATTTCATCTGACACAGCAATTAAAATTATGTACAGTTTCAGCCTCAAATAAATAGTCATGCAATAACATCACCAAAATAAAAAAAATCATGAAGTTATAAACAAAAATGAACAAATATGCTAAAACTGTGTGCTTACTTAAATAATCTTCAATTACTTTATAATTACTTTTGTTACAATCAAAAAAGTTTTAAAGTTTTTTGTTTTCATTAAATAAAATGCATTTTATGTTATAAAATGGAAATTCTCTGATTATTAAAAGAAAAATACGGATATGTATGTACAATAAAGTCATACTAGTCATCCACAGGATTAAAACTTATGAATTTGGTGATTTGCAAGGTCTGCAGTTGGCGATTGCTAATTTAGATAAATAATTCTTATTACAATTAAAAAAAATTTTTTAGATTTTATGTATTTTGTTAAATCTTTGATTTGATCAAAGATTTTATGTATTTTGAGAAGGAGATGAAGCATATTTTCCTTTTTCTTGGAGGGATGAAGCAATTTACTTTCCTTTTTTAATTGGGGAGAAGGAGCAATATTGTCTAAACATTTTAAACAAGAAGCAGAAATATACTGAAATGTGAAAGATTATGTGCCTGAAATGTAGGCATAGTAGTCAGTGTTGAATTAAAGAAGTGACCCAAGGGGGACTCCCCCCAAAGCATTGAAATGTCTCCCCCAGAAATTTTGTGATTTCAGTGGCCAAAAGTGCAATGTCCCCCCCCCCCCCCTGGAGTGACAGAAGTTTTTACTCAAGAAAAGTGTTTGGATTCAACACTGTAGTACTTTTACAAATAAATAAATAAATAAAATAGCAATTTTTCACCAAACACGGACCATATTTTGAAAGAATATAAAGTTTTAAACAAAATAATTACATAATTTTTGTCACAAAATATTTGTTTATTATTATTATCTTCACCAGTTTGAAATACAGCTTAGTATAAGTTAGTACTAATTTTATCATAATCCCAGTAACAATTTTCTGTGTCAATCAGCAAAAAAGAAAAAATTGATATGCGACCCAAGAATGAGCAAAGCTTATTATCAAAAGAAATTGCAATAATCAGTATAACTCCATTAAATAAATAAAACTTGCATTCTGAAAGAAAATTACAATAAAGGTAGAAACAATGTAAATTTTAGCAATTATTTTTAAGCCCATAATTTTTTTTAACTATTAGATAATTCTTCAAGGTGTAAAATTAATCTGCAGCCGTGTTACACTGTTTATGCTATTTTGGGACTATAATTAACAAAAAATAAATCCACATATTTTATAATTTGTATCACTTGGCGATTTTGTCCAATAAAAACTAAGATACTACATTTTTTTCTTTAAGTTTTAATTAGAAAAATGCAGCATACAATTTTTTTAGAAAACAAAATAGTAATCAAAATTGTAAGTTTTAAGCATCATAAAAAGTAGAAATACTCAAGAATGTTGTGAATTATAAATAAATATATAAATAAGGCCTTGGAACTTTAATGTGGATTGAAGTATGAAAATATCTATGTATATATTTTCTCTGAAGATTTTCAGCGCAATAAAAATACATACATACAATCCATACACAGAGATGATAAGCAAACAAATGGTACGGTACAGCTGCCCTTTTTAAAAATATTAAGATATAATAATCTGAAAAACTTATGACCAACTGCATAAAATTGCTCCCTTCTTAATCTTGAGTGTCCCCATGTATATGGAATACATTTTCAAAACACAATACATTGTTTTTTTGAGTAGGTAATTTTTATATTATGTAAACAATCATACTAGAGAACAGAAATACAAGTGAAATGTACTTACTTATTCAAGACTCATCTTTCCTTCCAGTACGGGCGATTGGTGGGATGTCTTGAGCTACAAAAACATTAAACTTCTTCCATTTTATTAAACTTAATTCCTATATTATAGAAACGATATAGATGCGTACGACGCTGCATCATCAACAGCGTACGACGCCATGAAAATCCCGATCTACCGCCAAAACACATCCAGATGCATGACGGTAAACTTTTCGTTGAGCATGCGTATTTGCCACCGTACTGCTTCTCGCTTTGACAGGGAATTTTGAGAGGTACAGAAATGGAACTCGGTGCCTCTAACAATTTTTAAAGGCACAAATCGAACTTCGTGCCTCTGACAAATTTCATTTTCGTATCGGTGACTCTCATTTTGTCGTGGCTTGACGTTTTTCTGGAAAATCAGAGGCACTTTTTCTATGTGCCTCTCATATCAAAATAATAGAAGGCACGATATGTTTGTGCCTTTTATGTGAGGGGTACAGTTTTAAGAGTGTATTGATGTATTAATCGAGCTTTTTTTTTTTGGTTATCAAGTCTGAGTAAACCTGAAATAAAACTTCCTTATTTAAAGGCTTTGATGTGAATTAATAGTGTACCTTTATGAGGAAAGTTTCATTAAAAAATTTAGAAAAAATGTATTCAATTTTTATAATAAATATTTAATTATGCATTATTGGTTATTTACTTAACTTTTGCTTTTAATATTAAAAAAAATATTTAAGTTTTTATTATTTTAATTTATTTATTTAATTATTTTAATATTTTTTCCTTACAATTTCCATTGCATTATTAATTTCATTCAAATTACTCTTTAAAAATGCAAATAAAGCAATAACCAGAAATACACAAAATTCTAAAATCAGCACAAACTCTGGTCCAAAGGATTGCAGATTTAAGAGCGTCTGCTGTATATAATTAATTTAATGTATAAATATATAATTTCTGTAATAAATGAGCTTTAATAGGATAATATATGTGCTAAGTTATTAAATATCATATTTATGTTACATTATAGACTTCCTCAAATCTGCACAGCTTTGGACCAGAGATTGTGCAAATTTTAGAATTCTGCAGATTTTTCATCATTGCTTTGTTTACATGTTTTAAACAGTAATTTGAATGTAATTATTGATGCAATTGAAAGTGATAAAACAGTCAAATTCTGTCCCTAATTCTGAACTGAAAGTTTGATTGTTTACATCTGTAAATTATGTGCAAATTTTAGAGATTTGTGTAATTTTAGAGTTGTGGATTTGAGGGAATCTACTGTAATATATTGAATATGGTATTAAAAGAATCTCGGGGAAAAATAAAATTACACATAATCCCCATAATATTCTGTAATCTTCAATATTCTATAATCTGCTTAATTTTTAGCTCACACATGTACAGATAAAAGATCTTTGCCTGTACTTACATTGTATTTATAAATGCAATACCTTAAAAATATCTGTTTGTTTATGCTATTATTTTAACACAATCAAACTGATTGGTAAATTTATTATATGAATTGAATATTTTACAACTGAGCGAAAAATTGCCCAGGCCAGATATCAAATCCAGATCCTTGGCTTACAAGGCCAATGCTTTACCATTTAAGCTAACTGGGCAACAACTGTCGGGCATTTCTTGCTTAGATAACTTTATTGGTCATAACATCTGATCTGTCATTTAGACAGCTTGGCAGAATAAACCACAGATAGAGGAACTCCATATAACGACGGGTATATAAATATGCTATTATTTTAACACAATCAAACTGATTGGTAAATTTATCATACGAGTGTTGCAATTAGCTTTCTTTTAAAAATATTGTGGGTTCTACTTGTTTATCCTGTCGACCTATTTTGCCAAATTGTAGAAATCACCAAGCTATTAGCCAAGTTATACAAATATAATTTTTATTTTAAATAATGAAAAAACAAATCAATTAGTGAAACATTAATAAAAAATACAAATAAAAGATCGAATTTAAAATCACTTTCTGGTGTAACAAACACATGTATCGTGTTTTATAGCAAGTGAATGTGACATAAACAGTAACACATTATTGGCATTTAATCTTAGAGTTTGGCGATTGTTTTTCGGTTGAGAAGATAACCAAGTAGTACCATATTATGGAATATTGGCACACAGTAAAAGGAGCAGTGCCAATCTTCTCTGATCATGTGTTCATTTAGTTCCCTTTTATTGAGGGACTTTTCCAGTTCTTAAGATTAAATCAACTGCTGTTAAAACATGTGTTGTTTTAAATGTGACATAATTTTCAGTAATTTTTTGTTTCATTTTAATAATCATGTGTGCATGAATTTTTAATAGAAAGAAAATACAGCAGACTCTCAAATTTGCACAGCTTGGGACCAGAGGTTGTGCAGATTTTAGAAGTTTGTGGCTTTGAGGTCATTGCTTTGTTTGCATTTTTAAAACAGTATTTTGAATGTGTAATACAATCAAAATTATAATGAATACTTGAAATATTATAAAATACAGTAGAATCCTTCAAATCCACAACCCTAAAATCTGTACATCTTTACAAATGTAAACAATGAAACTTTCCTTTCAGATGTAGAAGCAAAGCTGTAGTTTTTTTTAGTTTTATTCCCTCCCATATGTATTTTAATATGTAATTCATAATAATATAAATAAACTTGTTAATTTCTATGAAAAGAGCACACATAATTTTTTTAAATCAAGCTATTGCTGATAACAGTGGTAATCACAATCTTTTGACTAAATATATTCAAGCTTTTTTGTAATGTAGATTTTGTGAGAAATACTAACCATTGCAGTCATTACCATGGCACAACGTTTGAAAAATTTCTTCATAACTTTTCATCATATGACCCTAGCAACCCAAAACCACCTCCATAGTAAAACTTTATATATACATATGTATGTATTAAATTTTATCTGCACGATAAAAGTCGCAATTATGTATATAAATCATCTTCAAACTTGCTAAATACTTTGAAATGGTTAATATCTGAGTGGGGATTAAAAATGGGCAAAATCAGCCCAAGAGGGTGGAAATGGGGATGGTTCAAAAATTTGAATACCACTTTAACATGACTGCTTCAACATAACCAGATTTACAAAACAATGATAGGAAAAAATAAACATTTTTTGTTACAGCAGTTACCAACAATAAAAATTTTAAAAAACACAGTAAACCTTATTATTGTAACATTTGTAAGTGAAAATTGCAAAAAAATAGTTTGACAAATTAAAAAAAAATTGAATATTATGTCATAACTTTTTATAGCAATATTTCATACCAAAGAAGAAAATAAAAAAAAAATAGCTAAACAGATTTTTTTCCTTTTCTTTAAGTAAAAATTATGTTATTGGAAATACAATGGACAAAAAGCAGGTGAATATATAAAGTTATGTCAGTTTGTAAAAACGTATTAAAACATGATAAAAATGAGACTATGAAAATATTGGCTATATTAACATTTTGTAGTTCTCTGGTTTTGTTTTCGCCATTTTTAAATCCATTCCATATATGTATGTATGTGTGTATGCATGCATATAAGAATTTTCGCAAAATGTTCAGGTCCTTGGAGCTCATTCTTAGTGATGAAATTGGGTTTATTTCTAATCTTGATTAAGGTTTTACTGGGGAAAATTGTATCTAAAATAGAAATCTTCCTCCACCTGTAGGCCTGAGGATGCCAGGGATTTTTATAAATACCATGATTTTAATGTAAATTAATAGCGAGTATTTTTTATAAGGAATGTGTCATAGAATAATTCAAGGAAAATGTATCTCTTCTTTTTTATGCTAATTCAGATATAAATTATTAATTATTTACTTTCAATCAGTTTTAAATTATCTTACTTTTTATTCTTTTAGTTTATTATTTTACTTAATTATTTTAATATTTTACTACATTAAAATCATTCATTATAATTTTGTTTGTCTTATTGCATTAATAACACAAGTATGTTATTAATGTTATTGGAAATGTAATGTTTAATTGCAGTAATGTAATGTAATGTTTAATTGCAATTTAAAAAATGCAAATTTAGCAAAGAGCAGGAATCTGCAAAATTTTAAAATCTGCTCAAACTGTGTGGATTTGGGGGAGTCAGCTGTATTAAAATAATTAAGTGAAGTACAGTAGACTTTCTCAAATCCACAACCCTAAAATCTGCAACGCTCTAAAATCTGCACATAATTTACCGATGTAAACAATAAAGATTTCAGTTTAGATATAGGGTTAAAATTTGACTTTTTTCACTCTATATCGATTCCATATATATTTTAATTTGTAATTTGTTTTTAATGTTACTGAATTTATGTTTTTTCATGAAGGAAAAATAAATTTATTTCTGAAAATATTCAAGATATTGCTGGTATTGCTCATAATCACAATCTTTTTACCAAATATATTTATGTATAAAGCTTTTTTGGTAAATTCTGAGTAAACTTGAAATAATACTTTTTTTCATGATTTTGATGTGAATTAATAATGTACTTTTATGAAGTAAGTTTCACTGAATTATTTAGGAAAAATACATTTCATCTTTATAATGAATATTTAATTATACATTATTGATAATTAACTTTGCTTTAAATATTTTAATCATATTAAAATTATTTATTTTTTTATTATTTTAGTTTATTATTTATTTTAATATTTTATTATAATATTGTAAGCATTGATTATAGCTTTGATTGCATTATTAATTACATTCAAATTACTGTTTAAAAAATGTAAAGAAATCAATGACCAAAAAGCCACAAAATTCTAAAATCTGCAAAACCTCAAGCCCATAGCTGTGTGGATTTGAGGGAATCTACTGTACTAATAAACTATAATGATAAAAAGAAAGATAATTTTTAAAATGACTTAAATTTTTTAAAATAAAGGTGATTAAATTCTTAATGTATATTTAAATATGCATAATAAAGATGAGATTTATTGAATGAAATTTCCTCATAAATATTAAAAAATAAAGAAGTTTTATTTTAACTTTAAGCAGTCTTAATAACCAGAAATATTTCATTGATGTGTGGGATATGTTTAGGAAAATTTTAGGTCCTTTAAAGACAAAATAATTTATCTTAACACAGGACTCTTCACCAAAATTTTTATCCCCAAACAGGACCATTCACAAAACATTTTATTCCAAAACAGAACATTTCACAAAATTATTCATCTGAAATAGACCTTTTTACTGACTATTTTCATCTTCAAATTGAACTTTTCACAAATTTAATCATTTAATAATAAAATCTGGCTTGATAAGATGTTGAACTCACCAAAGCGCATATTATTTAACTTTTTACATATGAAAAATTGAACCTGCAGACATCGATAATTTAAAATTAACAAAATTATGACTAGAATTTTCATAAATATAAGAAAAAAATTCACAATTTCACAAAAACAGGACCCTGTGAGAGAAGTCTGGACAGACTCCTGGATACATAAATATATTTAGGTAAAAGTTTGTTTTTAGCAGTTATGTGGGATATTGAGTGATTAGCTTATGATTTAAGTAAAACTAATATTCTTGATAAGATAAAAAGGGTTTAATAGACATAAAATATGCAAGTAACATTCAATGATAACAGTAGAACTGAATAATATTTAAAATAAATAAGCTTCCCTGAGCTTTGGATTAAAAATCCATCAAACTCGCCATCGCTGAAATCTATAGAACACCTCGTTCTTTCTACGCATCATCACACGAGTCTTAATTGGGATATCACGTTCATTAAATCATGGAGTTTATTATCTTTTATTGCTGAATACTTCATTTTTTAATCCCACAGTTATATCAATAATATCTTGATTTCTGTTTAGAAAAAAATATATATTCTTGCTATGTTAAAAAGCATGAATTCAATAATATTGAGAATTACAAATTAAACTATATTCAGAATAACATAAATAAAAAAAACTTCTATAATTTTCTCCTTGTATGTAAACCAAAAGTTTCATTGTTTATATCTGTGATGATGTGTGGATTTTAGGATTGCAGATTTCAGGGAGTCTACTGTATTATGTCTGCTGTTTTAAATTTAACAACAATAAGTAAAAAAATGCATTTTTCGAAATGTAAAATAATCTGTAATGAAATGGTATGATACTTGCCAATAAAAAAAAAGACAAAAAAAAAAACAAAAAAACAAACAGTTGTATTTAAATGCTATGCACAGTTTTTTATTCTATAAAATTATTAAAAAAGAGCTTTTTTATACCTTCAACATAAATAGTGCTTAAAATAATTCCCCTGAACACTTTCTGTTTCAGTTGAAATATCAAAGATTTCTCTATAAAATTACAAATTTTCATACATTTATACACAATAATTTCCTTATTATAAGTTATGAAAAATCACCATCCACAATACGTTCATTTATGATAGCGACAGCTGTAGGTAATCACTCTCTCCTTTTAAAAGAAAAAACTGTTTAGTTATCGAAATTCAAATATAATTATATGCCTTTTTAAGTATGCATGTTTAATTTAATCATTTACAAGTATTTTAATTATATTGCACTATATTTAGAGTTTTTAATGGTTTGATGTTCAGAGAATTGGTGCCAGATACAGCATTATTTAGGTACTCTGTAATAAAATAAAATAAAAGTTGTGTTATGCAAAGAACAAGCATATTTTTCCATCAAATTCTGAAAATTTCACTATTATTTTTAAACTTATTTAACTTTATTAATAACTTAATTAACTTTATTAATTAACTTTTTTAACCTATTTTAACTTTAACTTTTATTTTTATAACTAAGTTAAAATTTCATGAAAAGGTAATAATAATACTTCTTTTACATATGCTAAAAAATATTTTAAATTGTTTAAATGAAGCATGTAAAAATAATCCCAAATTAAATCAAAACATCCTGAATTGTCATATTTAAAAAATATATCTAAAAGTCTATACTCTCAACAGAAATTTTTTTCATTTTATGTTATTTACAGAAAGATGGCATAAAATCTAAAGTTCTTGATTCAAGAAAGCTACTCGATAATCGAGTTAATTTCAGATAATGAATGATCGATAACTCAGTTAACCAATCTTTAAAATTGTTCATCAGAAAACTTTCATCTCTATTCAAAATTATTTCTCTTCTTGATTCTAATGAAGATGCTGCTGTAATGTAGGATGTTAAGTGTCATATTTTTCTCTGGATTCACTAGAGGGTGAACTCAAATAAAGGATTCCAGAACTTTGAGTAACGAATCATTCATTTTTCATAAATAACCGCTTTATTTTGTTTTTTAATTGAAGAGATATTTTTCTTAATTCTTGCAACAAATGTTAATATTGGTAGTTGTGAGAATGTTAAAAGTCAGAAGTTGAACTTTCTGTTGACGCTGATTAATTGACATGATTCATTCATATTCCGCCATCGTGATTCATTCATGGCGTTGGCGTCTGTTTGCTTCTATGTGAACTTGGGCGATATGAAAGTTCTCTGCAAGTAGACAGTAAATTTTTGAGATATAATGACCTATAGTGATATAATGAAAAAACGTTTTTAGAATTTAATGAACTCTTTACTAAAATAAGTTAGTGGTAAGATATGTTTCTTTTGCTTACTCTTCTACTAAAATTTCTGTAATTTGTCATAAAAGTATTCTAAACTGTTAATGATTATTAACTGGTGAACACTGTTAATTTTAGGTCAGACTTGTTTTGGAACGTCTAAAGGACTGATCAAAAGGAATGAATAAATTTTAGAGTTCTATTTATTATGATTTGTTTTCTCAGGTATGGCTAGGCTTAACCTAAATATTATATGATAGGCAAATTTTCTATTTCTGTATTAACTTTCGCATATATCTAATACTTTATATTTAATAATTGAATGATAAAAAAATATGTGTATTTATAACACTAGGAGGTATAATTTTAACTCTGAAAAACAATTTATATTTTGTTTTATTTTCTAAATTTAGTTTAGAAAGACAAGAAGGATTTTTTTTTAAGTGCTATAAGTGATAATTACAAATATAAAAAACATAAGAAGTTGAACTAGAAAAAGAAAGGCTGAACATCCGAATTTCAAAGTGATTGTAAAAAACGACAATATAAAAATTTCAATTTTAAAGAAATAAAGCAAGGTTCATGAATGGAAGTTAAATACTATTCAAAAAGTTGAACATTATTTCTTTAATTTAATTAATTTGTTAAAAATATCTTTTATGAATTTGTACAATCGTAGAAAAAAGTAAACACTTTCTACTAACTTATCAACAAATTATCATTGAAGAAAGTTATTGATACTGAACAATTTGAAATAAAGTCTACTTTTAAATGATGTATATAAAATTTGCTTAGGGGGATATACATATTAAAGCAAACTCTAACTTTAATTTTTTATGGAAATACCAAATTCTGATAGCATAAATGAACTTAGCACTCTTCAATTAGCTGAAAAAAAAACTTTCATGCAATTTATATTATAGGTTTCTGAGAAATTAATTTATTTTAAAACGAGTGTATTTTAGAGGCTGTATCCAAATTGAAGCTTAGTGCTTGATTGTGGACCGATAGAGCTCCCTTCTTAATCAAGGCATCTTAGGCACCTCTCAAGCAGTCAATGAAGACTGCCAGATTATAGGATAGCATAAGAAGTTTCGGTACTACTTGGTTATCCCATCGACTAGAAAACTATTGCCAAACTATAAATTTAAATGCCAATAATGGATATCGTGAATGTCTCATTCAATGACATTAAATATAATACACATGTTTAAAATGTTATTAAATAATCTTTATCTGTATTTTTATTAATATTCTACTAATTATTATTATTATTTTATTTTTTATTTAGTATTATTATTTTTTTTTTTTTTTGTTATTTAAAATGAAAGTTATGTCAATAAATACAATTTGGCTATTAATTTGACGATTTGTATAATTTGGTGAAATTGGTCAATGGGGTAACTAAGTAGTTCCGAACTTTCAAACTATCCAGTCATTTCTTTTATGGATGACACCTTAAACCTTCTTTTTGCATTTTTTAAGCATAATTTGAAAATTATTTGGAAGAAAATCTTTTTATTTTGGATTTACCTAAAGCAGGTCTTAATTAATCTAAATCAATTAAAAAAACTGTAGGCAAAGTCGTGTGTAAAAAACTGAAATTCATAATGTTTTCGAATAATAGTTTGCTAATTCATATCATAAAATTATAAAAAATGGAAATTCAACATATTTATGTTTTGGTATTTTAGTATTAGCGCTATATAAAAAAAATTAGCATATTAGAAGTATAATTTCAGAAGATATTAATTAAAGTATGAAAATGTAATTTAACATCAAAAGCACTAAATTTTGAATGTTTATAATTCAAAAACTTATCATTCATGCTTGATCTATAAAAATCCACTGTATATGAAATGCAACAAATGTTTCATTAAAATAAATGTAGTAGTCTGGTTTTTAAATCTTCTCAAAAGAAAAAAAAGAACTTGGTTTTATGGCCCACCTGATCTTATTGTATATATAGATGGGTTTATTACAACAGCCTTGTTTCAACTTTCCCCAGTTTAGGAGTAAAATGTCTGTGATAGACAGACACTGGAATGCTCTTTTAAGGGTTCCGTTTTTATTTTTTTTAAATACAAAAAACAATAAAAGACTTCATCTGACTGGTTTTCTTTTTTTAACTCTCATTAGTTACTTATTCCCCATTTGTCTGTATATAAATGCATATTATATCTACACACATAAAAAAATATACTGTGTACTAAAATATTTTTATTATTTTATATATTAATATTTTATGTATTTATTATACATGTGAAATTAGGAGATAATATTATATTACAAATGTTTAGATATGTATATAATATGTCAACACAGTAAAACCTGCAAAAGGAGAATCTTTCTATAACATAATCCCGCTCAAGTGGAAGAATTTCATAGCATAGACAAAACGAACAAAAGATCATATTTAGACAGAGTATCTTAAAAATATGATTTATTACACTTCTTTTAATCGAAGTCTAAAATGATTTTTTTTCCCCATGTCCTTGTAATCACATGATACGATTGACTGAGTGTGTGCATTCGTAATACAATTATTTTCAATAACTTCCATCCATAAGTACCCATTTCATTTCTTAATTTAAAAGAATAGCATGTATAAATTAAAGTAATATTTATCTCCATATCCCTTTAAGACCCAATGAAATTATAAACAAAGCTAGCCATGCAGATTAAAAACAAAACATGCACTACATCCACTATCTCTTGATAAAAAATGATACTTTATTCTTTCTGCAAACCTGAATGACCGTTCGATTTGGGTTTTTATTACGTACAACTGAGAAGCAAAAATTTAAACAAATGTCTAGCCTGCACGATCGTGCGAGTTGGGTATTAAAGGGATAATAGTAGCTAGTAATACAACGAAGTTACATGATGATATACCAGAGATTTTACAGACACTATGGTCTAAAAAACTGAGCCCATACTGAAAAATAAAATAAATTTTAGTCAAGCTTCATACAACATATGCATTTGCATGCATTAAAATTAGGATTAAATAGTTAAATTTAACCCTAGAATTACCAAAAATGTTACTCTACTCTTATTAAAATTTTCTACATCAGAATTTTTATTTAAAATCATTTAACTTATTATTGGTTTATAAGTTTAGTTTATTTCAAAGAAATTTCTTAGTAATATTTAACTGTTAGCTGGTTAATATTTAAGATATCAACATTCAATTTTGGCTAAAGAAACAAGTGATATAACAACCTCGCACAACAAATATAGTTTATGTTGGAAAAAATAATCTGGTTACAGTTGACTAGCACAGCCATAACTTTTCTGGGTTTCTCAGTTTCATGTTCTGACATTTTTGATACCCTGTTTGGCCTCAACAGTTTCGTCCGATATCTGGTCATAAACTTCAAGGATGCTAATTTTTTTTAAACAATTTTATTTCCGATTGATTATAACTTTTTTCTAGAAATGTTGGGTTGTGTAAAAAATAATATCGAGTTCTGTTATTTTACTTAAAATGCAGTTTACTTTTGGTGGTTCAAAAAGTTTTTGAGCGTTCTCCAAGTTCAATGATTAGTATGTGAATTCGGTTCAATCTAAGCTTTGGATTTCTAATTGTTAAAAAACAGAACCTCATCAACTCCCACTTCATGCACAACTCTCCTTCCATCCATGAAGTATCTGTAAGCATTATTAGCCCTTTCGGGTCTGGTGTACTATGAATAGTACATGTCTTTTAATGGAGTATTATTGTGTTTTAAGAAATACTTTTGTTACCCTTTACATGTAGTAATTAAAGCATAGGTCTATGCATTTATTATATGCGACATTTATTTTAGGCATTTAGTAATAATAATAGTTATTTTAATTTGCTAAATTCTCTTTTCGCTGTTTGCGATTCTTTTATTTTAAACATATATTTCAATATGTAAATTTAAAATAAAAGTTACTTTCCTGAAAGAATCATGTGTAAAAAAGCACAAAAAGTATTAGAAAGTTGCAATATAAGTTAACTCTTATTGTGATACAGTATTTTCTAAACATCTCAAAAAATTCTTCCTTAGCCTTTTGTGATATGAATATTACTCGAATAGTATGCAAAGCAACAACATTCGTTATCTTTCAGACAGTGCAATATTCGTTGAATAATAATTATTCTATTTGGACAGCTAGTCTTAATGTTATTAACTTAAAAGTGTTAATGTTGTTAACGAAGAAGTAATTTTTTTCTAAACATTGAAAAAAAAAGCACCCAAAAGGTTTAAACAAGTCCCAATTGTGGTCATTTCAGATGACCGAGACATTTTTCCGCGGGAGGGATTTTTGCAACGCTTTGCTACTTTGTGGGAGAGGCGCTTCCCATAAATTTGACACTGCTGTGTAATCAGTGTAAAAACTGCTTTGTTATTCGTATTAGTTTAAATATTTAGAACAATTTCAAACTTTCTTATAACTATATAACTGCCTTAAATGTCTCATACAATGGGGAAAATCAAAATTACAACACTATATAAATACATAAACTGTTCTTCGAAATACATTAAATTATTTAAAAAATGGCTGTGGTAGAAAAAATCAATGACAAAAATTGCCCTTATTTTGTAAAAACTCAGGTGAACATCAAAACCGTCCAATTTCCCTCAGGTCTTTCCTTAAATATCAAACGAGACTCGAAATAAAAGAATTTCAATGAGAAAAAAAAATTGATCTCTGGAAATATTCTTCAGTTTTATCGTGAGATATATTATGTCTCTACATCAAATAGCCAACCTTGACAAGCAATATGTATGAATAAAAATATATGTATCAAACTTCTCTGTAGCAAGGGATTCTGCTCTTTTGAGCTAATCAACGAACTTTTAAACGCTAATTTCTTATTTCTTACTCAATGATTGACGAAAACTTTTTTAGAGCTGAAAAGACATCATCAGCATGTTTTAGAACAGAAAATAAATCATATTTAGATTTCTTAAGATTTTTTAAAAATGTCTTTAAAAGTTCACAAATAACCAGTTCAAGAATAGAGTCGCTTTTATTAATTATGGGTAGCACATTACGTTATAATATTACAGCAGACTCCCTCAAATCCTCACAGCTTGGGACCATAGTTTTTGCGAATTTTAGAATTTTGTTGATTTCTGGTCATTGCTTTGTTTGCATTTTTTAAACAGTCATTTGAATTTAATTAATGATGCAATCAAAACTGTAATGGATGCTTAAAGTAGTGTAATAAAATATGAAAATAAGTAAGAC
Source organism: Maratus speculifer (assembly GCA_964019185.1). Lineage (NCBI taxonomy): Eukaryota > Metazoa > Arthropoda > Arachnida > Araneae > Salticidae > Maratus > Maratus speculifer. The sequence continues at coordinate 361,564,084 of OZ025296.1, forward strand.
ATTAAAATTTAGATAATATATTTAATATGATTAAAGTATTAAAAAACGAAGGTCAAATTATTATCTATAATATGTGATTAAATAGTCATTACACAGATGAAATGTATGTTTCCTAAATTATTCAGTGCAACTTGCCTCATAAAAGTGCTTTATTAATTCATATCAAAATTATAAAATAAGAAAGTTTTATGTCTTAATAACCAAAAAAACTTGATTATATGTAAATATATTTGATAAAATTGTGAACATCTTGAATTTTTTCAGAAATAAATTTATTCTTCCTTCATGAAAAAACATGAATTCAGTAAATTAAGGAAAAAAATAAAAATTAAAATACGTAGGAAATTGATATAAAGCAAAAAAAGAAAAATTTTGTCCTTATATCTCAATTGAAATCTTCATTGTTTACATCGGTAAATTATGTGAGGATTTTAGGGTTGCACTTTTGAGAGAGTCAACTGCATTTGATATAAAATTATAAAATAAACAAAAATAATGATATCAAAACTCACTCAGTGGGACGTTATTGCATTGTATAAACTGGTCTTTTTTACCTTAACTGTCAGTGCCAGATGGTTTCATTAAAGCCCATTTCTATCTTAGCTGGTATACTTGTATACTTATTCTTCCGGACCGTGAAATGTTTCCATTTACCGGGTGATTCCATATTCTCCAAAAACCTGCCAAGAAGGAAACATGATTGCAAAATGTTCCATTTTAGATAGATTTCAAGTTTTAGGAACTGTACATATGTAATGTTGTTTACATGTAATCCTGATTTTCTTTAACTTTTAAGATAGGTCAGCTTCACAGAATTACACCGCATTTTCGGGTGTATAGCCCGCACACCTTAATCGTGCAGTGCAGTAAAAAAAGTTCGTGTATAAGCTGCGGAGATGCATCGGTGTATAGTTTGCGGGCGATACACCAATTACGAATTTATATTTCAATCAGGGTTCGAAGTTAGAAGCCATTAAAGTATTTACGCGCATATAAGTAGAGAAATTTTAGACCAAAAAAAGAATTTCAAAGTGGGGAGGGTCGACTTATACGCGAGACGTAAAAAAAAATCTATGAATAAAATATCAAAAAATAGTTTGCTAGCGAATCGGTGCTGCAGCACCCCTTCGTGTTTGTAGAGTACAAAATCCAAAATCTGGAACCTTTCCTACCTTGACAATTCTGAGTTTAAGATCATTTTCAGTTTATTTCTCAAAAAATAATCTACCTTGCCCTGTTGCAAAGAACAAAAAAAAAGTGTGTGATTTATATCATTTCGGAAAGATTCAGAGGAGTCGGTCTTTTTCGGAATGATTCCGATAAATCCTTCCTTTTCAGAGTCGTTTCATAATGGAACGAGTCAGAGGAACTGCTACTTTTCGGAACGACTCCGAGAATCGAACCTGTTCGGAGTTGTTTCATTTCGGAACGAGTCCGAGGATTTTGTCGATACGGAATCGTTCTGAAAAGGGCGGATTTTTTTTTTTTGGAATCGAAATGGAATCGTTCCTTTAGTTCAACTGCCAGAATCGATCCTTTTGAATCATCCTCAACAAATGACACATCTCTAATAAAAAAACTGATTACAGTTTACGTTAAAACGACTTATTCAGAAAAAAGTAAGTGCAGAAATAAGTAACATGTTATATTGTTGTTTTTGCCTTCTCAAATCAAGAGCAAACTGCGTTCGAGCGTCATTATTTCTCGCTGCCGGTTAGTGTAATACTTGGCGATATTTCCGACTGTTCGTCCATACCCAGAAATAACTATATTTAAGCATTAAAAAAAAGCCTTTACAAACATGAGAGAACTCTCTATATTTCACGGCATAGCGAAAAAAATTACAAATTTCGATATTTTTCAAATTTTTTGAGGTTTAAAAATTGTAGAAAAAATATCACGATTTCCAATTTTTTTAAAAAAATCTTTGTATAACCCGCACCGTGTATAAGCCGCAGCGGCTTTTTCGAAGGTTTTTTTTCTTGTATAAGCCGCGGACTATACACCCGAAAATACGGTATATGTATTCTTCACAAGAGCACTATAGAAAGAATATATAATAATAGATTTAGAGGATGCAGTTAAAACGAAACATGTTTATGATGAAAATTTGCCTAAGACTGGTAAGTTCAAAGCCCTAGCAAAAGTCATGACATTGAATTATACCCATTTAAGACAAACACTTGTTTAAAATGAAAAATTTCCTATGTTCTTTGTCATTCCAGTTTATTAGTTTTGAGTCATGTTGATTGTGCGATTCAGAAACCCAGATACTCCGTTTGAGGGGGGGGGGATATCCATGGCATCCACTTGGCGGTGCTACTGAATACTAGGGTTGGCAAGTTTCTTCCGCAGGGGAGAAAACCATGGAAAAATCCGACCAGAAAAAATAAATTTCTTCTGCAGTGGAGGAAATCGTTATTCTTTAAAAATTTACTATATAACTTAAAACTTTGTAAGATACAATGTCTTCTTGCTATAACCTTAAGTAAATTAATTCCATTAGATCTATACAAATTTAATTAATCGTATGCTTAGTTAATAATTACATCAATTTTCAATCCAAGATCACATGACACAAGTCTGAAGATCTTCAACCATTGACTAAATGAAGAAAAGAAATTTTTATTTAAAATGCACAAAACAATTAGTAAATGTTATTCATAATAATTTAACCAGCGCATTTTTCCGTTATTAAAACTTTTGAAACTAGTAGTAAATAGAACAGATCATTTATCAAAAGTAGAATGAAACTCATTTAAATAAAGTACAGTGTTTTGAATTTCCATCAATTTTACTAGGAGAAGTAATTTTATACAATAATTACTCTATTAAAAAAATAATTCTCAAAAATCCTCATTTTCCTTACTGCAGCAAAGTATTCCTACAGTAGACTCCTCAAATTCGCACATCTTAGGACCAGAGGTTGTGCTGATTTTTGAATTTTGCGTATTTCTGATTACTGCTCTGTTTATATTTTTCAAACAGTAATTTGAATGTAATTATTAATGCAATAAAAAATTTAATGTATGCTTGCAATATAATACTATATAAATATAAATAGAACTAAAATAACAAAAACTTAGATAATTTTTAAACTGATTAAAAAATTAAAAACAAAAGTCAAGTCAATAATGTATAGTTGGATATTCATTATAAAAATGAAATGCATTTTCCCTAAATTATTGAAGGAAGCTTGCCTCATAAGAGTACATTACTAATTCACATCAAAATCCTAAAATGAGGAAGTTTTATGTCAGGTTTAGCTAGATTTGATAAACAAAAAAGCTTGATTAATACATAAATATATTTGGCTAGAAGTTTGTTATCAGTGATATTAATCACCAATATCTTGAACTTTTTCAGAAATATATTCATTTTGACCTCATGAAAAAACATGAGTTCAGTAATATTAACAAAAATTGCAAATTAAAATATATTGATATAAAACTAAAAAAGTCAAATTTTATCCCTATATCTGAACTGAATGTGTCATTATTTACATCCATAAATTATGTGTGGATTTTAGAGAGTCTACTGTATAAAAAAAAAAGAAGCAGTGGAATGCTGCAATTTTAACTTAGAATAGATGAATACAAAAGATGAAAAATCTATCTATCTATCTATCTATATATATATATTACGCACGTATGGTACAAAAATCACGGTTATTTGTTAATTGTTTAATGGCAACGCCTTCTTTCGCTGCAACTATGGAGCTTCAAAATATTGTTATTTATTATTATTATTATTCTATTGGCTTAAAAATAAATAAAAATCATGAATTTTAAATGTTTCAGTTTCAAATTGAAGTTATGTTACTATAAATGAAATGAGTGAAAGGATTATATTATTAAATATATTTTAAATATATTTTAAATGAAATTAATTAAAAAATGCCACGGTACAATACCGAGTAGTTGATTTATCGGCACAGATGTCATGTACTCACTACATTGACGTGATTTTTTATGCCAATTTAGAAAAATCAATACCAGTTACATACATATTTTTAAACTCTTTTCTATTATTTTAAAACAAAAACAATAATAAAGAAAGAAAAGTTTAGTTAATAATTATAGAACAAAACAATTTATATCATTAAAAAAATAAAATTAAAGTAAATGAACAGTTTATTAAAGAATAAATAACGATTGCTGGGGTATCATGTAAGACATATATTTGCCTTTTTGTTGCAATTGCGCTAATATGGTGCGTGTATGACATCTGTGCCTAATTGTTTAAAAGAATCTTCTAATTTGAAAAAAAATCAAGCAATTAAAATAAATTGAGAATAAAAGCAATAAGATTTAATACTTAATATACATTTAAAAGAGACCAAACTGGTTAATATGGGCTGCTAGTAAATGAATAAAGTCATATATAAAATTTGGAGTGTCTAAAAGCATTTTGACATTCTCATAGACATGAATGTAAAAATTTAGGCTCTAGCGGGCAATTTTTTATCGCTAAATTTTGTCTTCTTCACTTACATTTTTTAGACGTCTTGCCGAAAAATTAAATGAAAAATAAAGAATAAAATTTAGTGGTGAAAAACTGCCCATTGGCGCTTCAAACTTTATACCCCCGCACATAGATATTTTCAGAAAAATAGTGTTTTTAATTCAGCATTCAGATACGCATGCAAAATGCTAATATAAATAATTGAAAAATTTGTATATTTACTGTTTTTAATAATGCATTTTCATATGAAAAATATAAACGTTTTGTGGATAGTTTTTTCTCTCTTTTTACTTAAATGGCATATTAATAAATAAAAAACAACCCTCTAACTCTAATGTTATAAAATTTATCACCCATAAATGTCTGCTAAGCTTGAAGTTTGTCATTAAAAAAATATTTTACCAAAATAATATTTTTTAACATTAATTAAATTTTCCAATTTAGATTTTATATTATTGTACTTTTAGTTTATTTTTACATAGTTAATATATTTCAATTTTGAGTATGTTTTCTTTATTGTTGGTTTCTTCCATTTCTTCCAGTTTTTGAAAGTTTCTTCACTGTCCTGGAAGAAATAGGTTTCATCTGAAAGAAACCCAACCCTGCTGATTATATTATTTAATTACAGTGTAATTTATATTCAATGATACGGAATGTTTCAGCAAAAGCATTAACATTAGATAAAAAAAATCTAAAATCCAGAGAATTCCTCATTAAAAACATTAACATATTAAAATTCCTTAGCCACAATAAAACTTTATTTTCTCTCTATTCTTTGTTAAATGTATCATCGTTTCTTTAGATTATATTAAATTATAAATTTTTTTACTTACATTTACTTTATATTTTAATTATAATAAGTTATTTATTTTCAAAATGTTACTATTTATTCTATTTATTTACAATTTAATCTTTATACTGTTAGAAAAGGCATCTTATTCACCACTAATTCCGCTAACTTGAGATAATTGGGATTCTACTGCAGTTTTTAATACTATGGTAGTTATTTAATTACAATTTATTCATTACATTGTTTTTAAATTTTCGTGATAAGTTTATGTATTTTTCTTTAAGTTTTAATGAAACTCAAAAAAATGATATTAATTTATTTTATTTTATTGCAGATGCATAAAACCATTAATCTAACACATCACATCAAACAAAATATCTTCAATGTGTGAAGCAAATGCAGCAAAGTATCTCTTATCAGAACTTTTTGGAAGAAGCAGCTTCTAACAAACGGAAAAATCTTTTATTTATGAGTTATGCAAGAATTTATCCCAAAACAGTCTTTTTTCTGTAAGGTATGCAACAAAGAATTCTCTCACAAGAGCCATTTAAGCAGACATTTGTTAAGTCATTCTGGTGAGAAACTTTTTGCATGTGAGGTATGCAACAAAAAATACTCTAGAAAGAATGATTTAAGGAGGCATCTATTAACTCATACTGGTGAGAAGCCTTTTGCATGTGAGGTATGCAACAAGAAATTCTCTCGAAAGGACTATTTAAGCAGACATTTGTTAAGTCATACTGGTGAGAAACCTTTTGCATGTGAGGTATGCAACAAAAAATTCTCTCAAAAGAATGATTTAAGGAGGCATCTATTAACTCATACTGGTGAGAAACCTTTTGCATGTGAAATATGCAACAACAAATTCTCTAGAAAGAATGGTTTAAGGAGGCATTTGTTAACTCATACTGGTGAGAAACCTTTTGTGTGTGAGGTATGTAACAAGAAATTCTCTCGAAAGGGCCATTTAAGCGGACATCTTTTAAGTCACACTGGTGAGAAATCTTTTGCATGTGAAGTATGCAACAAGGAATTCTTTCGAAATGAAGCTTTAAGCTCGCATCTGTTAGCTCATACTGGTGAGAAACCATTTGTGTGTGATATATGCAACAAGAAATTCTCTCGAAAGGGAGATTTCAGCAGGCATCTGTTAATTCATACTGGTGAGAAACCGTTTGTATGTGAGGTATGCAACAAGAAATTCTCTCGAAAGGGCAATTTAAGCAGCCATCTGTTAACTCATAGTGATGAGGATCCGTTTGCGTGTGATATATGCAACAAGAAATTCTCTCAAAAAGGCCAGTTAAGCAAACATCTCTTAAGTCATACTGGTGAGAAACCTTTTGTATGTGAGGTTTGCAACACAAAATTCTCTCAAAAAGGCAATTTAAGCAGCCATCTGTTAATTCATACTCCCGAGAAACCCTTTGTATGTGAAATATGCAAGAAGAAATTCTCTCGAAAGGGCCATTTAAGCAGCCATCTGTTAACTCATACTGGTTTGAAACTTTTTTTCTGTCAGGTATGTGAAAAAAAATTCTCTCACAAGCGCCATTTAAGCAGACATCTGTTAACTCATACTGGCGATAAACCTTTTGTATGTGAGGTTTGCAGCAAGAAATTCTCTGATAAGACTACTTTAAGGCGGCATCTGTTAATTCATACTGCTGAGAAACCTTTTGAATGTGAAGTATGCAACAAGAAATTCTCTCAAAAGGGCACTTTAAGCAGCCATCTGTTAACTCATACTGGTGAGAAACCTGTTGTATGTGAGGTATGCAACAAGAAATTTACTCAAAAAGGAAGTTTAGCTAAACATTTCTTAATCCATACTGGTGAGAAACTTTTTGTATGTGAGGTATGTAACAAGAAATTCTCTCAAAAGGGCCACTTAAGCAGCCATCTGTTAACTCATACTGGTGAGAAACCATTTGTATGTGAGATATGCAACAAGAAATTTACACGGAAGTATGCTTTAAGCAAACATCTTTTAATTCATTCTGAAAAGAAATCTTTTGTGTGACAGAGATGTGTCAAATTATTCTTTCAAAAGATTTGTTTAACGATGCATCTGTTAATTCATACTTGCGAGAAAATTTTTATGTCCGATAACAAATATAAACTCCAAAAAAGCTATCTAACTGTTACGTTTTGCTCCTAAAATTTGTTAATTGCAGCATATTGCAGAAATAAAGAAATAATGCTTTCCATTTATTACAATGTCGAAAAAAGAACAGCGATAGACGAAAATTTGCCTATTAATTCCTATACCGTGAACCATGGCAAACACAGTTTTATTTTTATCATGTTTCACATTATCTGAAAAATATTACAAATCTACATTTTATTACGTTTATAATCTGTAAAAATTTTTAATGATTGATAGTATTAAAACTTTTTAAAAAAATCTTTGTTAAACCTGATTTTCTACAATAAAGTTTTTTATGGTAAAATTGATTTCCTTGTAAATATTTAACCTGAAATTAGTAGGTTTGTAAAGGGAATGGTTACCTAACTTACTCACAATATTGAAAAAAAAATGTGCGTGTAGGTGTGTTTAAAAAATGATGATTTTTGAAGCGTAAGTAAAGATTGGTAAAAGTGTTTTAAAATTTTGCTTTTCTCACCAGGATCATATTAAAAGATAGTGTCCTAATTTAAGTGTCATGTCATTACTGATACCTGTTGTAATCTTTTAAATTTCTTAATTTCAAAATCGTTTGTTCTGATTATTTATTTGTAAAGGATTAACAGGCTGGTGTGAGTTTTAAATGTCAATAAATATCGGAAAAAACAAGAATGAAATATTTGCTTATCACATCCAATTCAATCTGTAAAATTTTCAATCGTACTTAAAAAAAATGGCTTCGGTAAAGCTCATGCGCATCTGACTATGACATAACTCTTTCGAATTACACAGCATTACCATGTAATTGATGAAGGTACTGAGGTTTACTAAGCGACATTTCTTAATCAAAAAGAATTATGTACAGTCAATTAGGGTAACTTTTTTCCACTTTTATGAAACCTTAATCCATTCTTCTGTGGTGGAACCTTCACAAATTTTGTGTGTGAGATATGCAACAAGAAATTCTCCCGAAAAGCAGATTTAATCAGGCATATCTTTAAACACACTGGTGGAAAACCTTGTATGCGGGGTATGAAACAATAAATTCTCTCAAATGTGTGATTCAATCAAGCATCTGTCAATTCATAATGGTCAGTTCATAACACACCTTTTGTGTGTTATATGCAATTAGAAATTTTCTCAGAAGTATGCTTTAATTCACATTGAAAAGAAATATTTTGTGTTAGAGATATGTGTTAAAAGATTTTTTCAAAAGATTTGTTGATCTGTTAATCTCATAATGACGAGAAATATCTTATGAAAGATAAAGAAAAGTAAATTTCAAAAAAGGTATCTGTGCTATATTTTGCTCATAAAATTTGTTGATTGTAGTTAACTAGTCGTAGCATATTCCAGAAGTAAAGAAATGTTACTTTCCGTTTACTATAGTGCACAAAAAACAGTGAACAACAAAAATTTGACTGTTTAAACCATTCAATTAGCAGATCAGGAACTATAACATTGAGCCATGGCAATCACAATTTTATTTTTTATCATTCTTTATATTACCTGAGAAATATTACATATCTCTGTTTTTTTACACTTTTAAGCTTTTATAATGATTGATACTATTTAAGTGAAAATAAAAACCTTTGTTATACCTGATTTCCCACAATAAAGTTCTTTGATGGTAAAATTGATTTTCTTATCAATATTTAAGCTGAAAATAGAAGGGAGTAAAGGAAATGGTCCCATGACTTACCCATAATATTGAAAAAAAAAATATCGTGTGTAAGTGTGTTTCATACATTAGTTGGTAATTTAAATATTAATAACTGTCTGATGACTTTTGAAGTATAAGTAAAGATTGGTAAAAGTGTTTTAAAATTTTGCTTTTCTCATCAGAATTAAAAAAATATCCTTAATGTTATGTCATTTCTTATAGCTTAAGTAATTTTTTTCAGTTCCTTAATCGCCTATTCTGGTTATTATTTTATAAAGGAATAGCAGTCTGGTCTAATTTTTAAATGGCAATAAATACAGTAGACTCCCTTAATCCTTTATCTACCCGACGGTACTTATAAATATCATTAAAATAACTTACTATTAAATTCTTTTAATATGTCAGTTAGTTGTAATACTGTTTAGGATGAGTTACAGATACATTACTTTATCTTGTTCCAAAAGGTTTATTGGTTACACAAAACAAAAATATTTTTAACCCTTTCAAGGTTATGAGCGCGTATTCGTGCCCAGAATGTTGCTCTTCTAAATCGTTATGGGAGTGTATACGCGCTCAGAGTATTATCTTTCTAAATGGTTAAAATCGCGTTTAGACGGTCAGCATTTCATTGCCTCGAAATGGTTAAAGGAGTTTATTCGCATTTGTGCTTTCCCCCGTTGTTCGTGTCTTTGAGTAAAGAAGACGTTTTTTCAAACATTTCTTTCTTCCACCGCACAATAGGTGTACTTAGATAAATCATTTGTCAAGTTGCTTACTGTATTCGAATGCTTTAGAGATTCGGTTAAAAAATGCTTAGAGAATGACGTTTTCTGTAAATGGTTAAGAATGGCATTATATTGCAAAATAAATACTAATGTAAGTCTAAAACACTTTGAAATTAATCACTTTGAAACAACAAGGGAGGAGTTTTAGTTTCTTTGGATGAAACTTGACGAATTCATAGAATGTTAGTGTTTACATATTACATTTTGTTATTCTTTTCCGTAAAATTATATTTCATCATAATAATATATTTTTAAACATTTACATGTTGAGTTTATTTATTTTATTATTTGTAGGAATACATACTTCATTTTCTTTTCATGTTCTTTTTTAAAATCATTTCAATGTTTTTCATTTAACTATAATACTACATATTTAAATCTGTTTTTATATTATTATTGTTGTTATTATTATTTTACTTGCATCACCTTTTCTGTGTAATAATATATAAAATAAATTATTACTAATTATTTTTAATGAATTAAAAAATGTTACATGTTAAAATATATTATCTAATTTATAACAATTCTTCAAATTTCATTCGAATTCTGATGTAACTTTTAAATTATATTGTGAAACCGTCTATAACAATTCTGAAGGGATTAGAAAAAGTACCGATATAGTCAGATTATCATTATAGCTGGTTCAAACTGTTAACCCTTTGTGGCGCAGGACGAATTCATTGCTTAAGTGTTGAAATTAATCACTGTCACCGAAATTTGAAGACAACTTTATTTCTAAACAAGAGAAGCTGTATTTCACGCATTCAACGAAACGCAATTTTTTTCTCCAAAATTCCGATGCCAATGTAGCATTTGGAAATTAAAATTAAGTGGTTTCATAGATCTATTCACCACGCCGCAGATTTGAATAGATTTCAATCGGTTTTTCCCCCATATAACTTAACATTTATAAATCATTAGCGAAAAAATAGTATCGTTATAGCTGGCTAAACTGTTAACCTTTTGCGGCGTAGGGCAAATTCATTCCTTAAGTGTTGAAATTAATCACTGTCACCGGAATTTGAAGACCACTTTATTTGTAAATGTGAAAAACTATATTTCGCGTATTAACACTTTCCGGCACACTGTGCCCAGTCTGGGATACCTAATTCCAAACTTTCAAATGGCACCAAACATATTCTAATAAAATTTCGCTTCTACAGTGAAAGCTTAAATTAAGGCGTTCTTAATTTCTGAAAATTGCGTATATAAATTCCGGTGACAGTCTATAGATTCTCATTTTACTAACAGAAATTGTCCGTGGCGGAAAAAGTTAAATAAACTGTATTTTGTGTGGTTTGGGTATTAAAATTAATTGGTTTCATAGATATACCACCGCGCCGCAAGACGTTAATCATATTTCAATCGGTTTCAAACATTTACATATCATTAGCGAAAAAAAAGTAAAATACTTAAAAGCGGAGGGAAAAAAGATAAATAAATATTTATTCCAAATCAAAGTTTTAAATATTTCTCAAAAAATATAATTTTCGAATAGAAATATTTTAAATATTTAAATCAATATACGACCAAGCATTATCATTTCAAAGGTTCAACATAAAGACACAATACATATAGACTACAATAGCATAAAAAATATAAATAGATATTGTTATTAAATATTGAAATTTTTTGATTATAGAGTTCAGTTCCTTACAGGAATTCTCTCTCTCTCTCTGATCAAGCAACAGGAGATATTTTTATATTTAGGAGCAGAGAATTTTCAAATTATTAATGCTTAGCTGCCTAAAATTTCAAAAATATTTTTATTCGCCATCAAAGGTATTACGTTACTTGTGGTTCTCGTTGACTCTCTTATGATTGCGCTGCATTAAAATTTAGGGGGCTTCAGTTTTAAAAAACGGTCAATTTTCCCTATAAAATTATATGACATTGCTGACGAACACAAAATTTCAGCGCGTTGTGACAATTTGATCATTGGTTATTACAAAAATTCTCGGGCTCTTATATTTAGCTTTTTATGACAATTAAAGGAGGAGGGGGGCATATAAAATAATAATGGCCTCTTGTACAGTTTTACGAGGAATATAATCATAGATTTTATACTCCCCCTCCTGAGAAGAGGGTAAATTAAGAGAAACTCATCCCATCTGATGTTTATACACTTCAAAACATCTTGATAAAATGATAAAGACTAAAGCCGCTAAATATTTAAAGTTTGTATCCTCTCTCGAACACACACAGCCGCCATCCCCCCCCCCCAAACACAAGGGAGACTCAATTTTTAAAAAATATATAAAATACCTAATTTTATATTCTAATTCTCCGCACTTTACAAAATGTTATCATTTAGGCAATGACAGGGCTTGAGATAACATTTAAAGCACCCCCTCCCCGCCTTTCTGTCCCAAGAGAGTAAAGATGCCAAATTAAAAAAAAATCACCTCAATCTAGTGTTTAGATTCTAAGGTTAATCATGCGTATTGTTATCACAGTTATTTGAATATATGATTTGTAAATAGGTACGCTTTTTTCCGGGGTGATTTTTTCTCGCCTATCAATGCATGCAGACTATTATTGCATGAAACTAAATTATGAAATTTTTTGACAAAGATGTCAGTTGCTTTCATGATTTCTATTTTTTTTCAGTTCAAATAAAATTACATTATTTTATACGTAGGAGTAATTTTCAGATATTAATACTACGGAAGTTTAAAAATACTAAGTTACTCTATTTTTTCATAATACATTATTTAACATGGTATAGATCTTATATACTATGTATAACTCAATATTTATGCGTGTTGGTGAATAAAAATACTCACATTATGAATTTTTTATTAACTAATATTAAATTTAGAGATGACTTAAATTTTTGGATTCTCCAATTCATTGTGAACTTTTATTTTCTCAATTATTAAGAGGCATATTTAAATAAGATAAAAATTCTAAAATTTTATTAATGTCATTCCATTTTTTTTTTTTTTTTTGGTTCTAAGATTTAAACTAACTTAAAACCAACAAGCATTAAAACAATTATTTGGTTCAAGGACTAATTGCATTATAAAAATATTATAATTAAAATATGAGTATATTATCAATATACAATAAATAAAAATAACAGTATATTATTAGAGATATAAAGTTTGTTATTTTTCTATCCCTCAAAAATGTATTTTTAAGCTATATTTCCTTCTCTTAAAGTCTTGTGAGATTTTAATAATTAATAATTAAAGTATAGATATTTATATTATTTTGTTTTAGAATATTAAATGTCACTTTAAGGATTCTTCCTTTTTAAAATAATTTAATGTTCTCCCCATTCTATCAGTATAAAATTTTTATATGCAATAATAAAGACATCAATAATTATATTAGATTGTTGTTTTGATGGATGCCACACTAAGGGTTAATATGTCCACCCCCACATCCAGGGTCCTCCCGAAGACTGTTTATTGGTGGGGGAGAGAACCTTAAATTGCCAAGTCAAAATTTAGTATTTGCCAACTCAGAGAAAAGCAAACATAAATAGTTCTCGGATTTTGCCAACTACTTTTATAATTTTATCAAGTTACTCGAACTAGAAAATGTAATATAGTTTTTATGCAAAAAGCTTAGTAATATTTCTAATTGTATTGCTAACTTTCGTCATATTTATCAAAAATAGAAAGTAAATTATAGTTTTTTATTAAAACTATATTATTATTATATGTATTATTAACTAATTTGCCAGTTGAGTTTGTAAATTTGCCACTGTAACAGCATGTACAAATGTTTGGGGGGTGGCTCCCCCCTCTGTCCCCCTCCCCCGGCGAGGCCCCTGTCCACATTGTAGTTTTTTGTAATTATAATTAAATATATAACATTGGGCTTCTGCTTATGAAATAGTTTTAATGTTATTAAAACATTTATATTTTTTGAAGAAAATCAGTTGTAATATTTCTAACAGTTACCTTGATATTTTTCTTACTATGAATAACTGGGGACTTCTCATAAAAATATTCCAGAATCTGAACAGGAACTTTCATAAAAAGTATACAAAAATAAATGCCAAGATGCTTGTCACATACTTATCTGACCACATTTTTTATGTACTTTAAGCTTAACGTTTATAGAAATAACGTCAAAATATCACACTCTATTTTATTCATTTCATTGAATAGGACTGTGCATACTTTTTAATAATTTAATTTATTGTGAGTAATTTTTGTTACAGGTCTGATAAATGATACATGCAAGGGTACTACTACTCCATTATCCTGTCGATTAAAACACTATCAAAAAATTACAGGAATACCTTTAATTCCCAGGATAGAACACGTTCTAGAAATTATGTAGTTCAAGAAATCTGACTTTACACCAGAAAAATTCAATGGCTAACTTCGGTTTATTTAATTACGGAATTTCTGTTATTAAGCAAAGCAAATGTTGCTATTTTAATTTACTGATGGGAATTAGGATATACGAATTAAAGTGTCTCAAAATTATGTCGGGTGGTTTGGGATCTAGAGGGTTAAATGCCAACAACGGATGATCGTAAATGCCACATTCACTTGATATTAATCAAGGTAAACGTGTTTCACGTCATCAAGGGATTTTTAATTTGACTCTTTATTTATATATTTATTAAAATTTTACTAACTTAGTTGTTCGAAATTGAATTGTTAATTGAATGTTTTAACGTCTTGTAAAGTTTTATTGTTTTAAAACTTTTAATATTTAGCACCTATTAAATATTAAATTTATTTTGAATCATGATTAATATTATTTATTTAATTTATTAAGAATATGAAGTTTCGGCTTATGATATAGAATTTTTATACATGTCTTACTTTTAGTCCATATATAAAATGATATTTTATTGATTTATTTTTGTTTGAGTCTATAAAGCAAGTAAAAAATAAATGTAGCCATATTTGATAATTACCTGAAAAAAAATCGAGTTTTTAGACATTGATAACAATATTATTGTGGAGGGTGGGAGATGATGTTAAGAGTGGTGTCAAAAATTACAAAAAAAAAAAGAATGATAGAGAACTATGAATCATAAGTCAATTATTATAAAAAGTAATTCAAAACGTATAAAATTCACTGTCAATATCAAAAAGTTTTTAAAAATTATGGAAAAAATGCATAACTACACAATATGATTAACTATTTGTAAAATTTATAAGAAATGCAAGTGAAATTTAGTTCAGACTTAACATAAGGACAGCAAAGAGGCAAAAATTTCGTTTTGATATCGATTGTGAATATACTAAACAAGTAAGTATAATTTTCTGGGAGAAAAAAATAAAATTACTGGCGTGCAAAGAAATAAATTTTGCATTTTTATCAATCTAAATATGAGAAAGTCAGTTTCTGTGATTTGGATGCTCACCTGCATATTTAATCTATACCTATGATGAAATGCTCGAGTAACTTAAGAATGTACAATGTGATAGTTTATGAATTTGTACTTTTTAAAGAAATGCAACTTGTAAATTCCCATACTTAATTCAGAATTGAAATTTAGTGCTATTTATTAAAAAAATGTGTGGTTTTATTATTTTTTTTCCTTAGATTCACAGTTAGATAGAACTCTTTTACTGAAGTTCCATACGTCATTTCCTTGGATAAAATTGTCTATAATCTCTCCGTATTGATAATTTGAAAAAGTTTGTTATCATCCAACACTAAATTTTTTCACTTAAGAAAATGTCACCAATTACAGAAGCAATTTCTTCCTCAAATGAACAGCTCTTAGATCCTCAAAATATTGATAAAGAAAAACATTCCTCTTTTAATGCAGAAGAAAAAACTTTTATTCGTAAAGTATGTTCCAAAACATTTGCTAAGAATAGCTACCTAAGAAAACATCTTTTGATTCATGCAAGAGAAGAAGCCCTTTGTTTGTGAAATATGTTCAAAAGCATTTCGTCATAATTATCATCGAAGAAATCATCTCTTGTTTCATACGGGTGAAAAACCCTTTCTTTGTAAAATATGTGTCAAAGGTTTTTTTGTAATTATGATCAAAGAAGACATATCTCGATTCATATAGCTGTAAAAACCTTTGTTTGTGAAGTATTTTCCAGAGCATATATTAATTAAAGCAGTTTAAGAAAACATCTATTGACGCGCACAGGAAAAAACTTTTTGTTTGTAAACTATGTTCCAAAGAATTTTCTCTAAATAGTAATCTAACAAAACATCTTTTGACACATGGAGGTAAAAAAACCGTTTACTTGTGAAAATTTTTTTAAAGGAATTTCTCCTTACTGTATTCTAAGTACCCATCTCTTCACTCATAATAATACTGCAATAGAAAACTCTTTGTTTGTTAAATATGTTCCAAAGCATTTTCTTATAATCAACATTTAAAAATTCATCTTTTGAAGCATAATGGAAGAAACCCTTTTCTTTGTGAAATATGTTCCAAAGGATTTTCTGATAAAAGTAATTTAAGAACGCATCTCTTAACACATACAGGAAAAACTCTTTTGTGTGTGAAATATGTTCCAAACGATTTTCCCAGAATAATAATCTAAGAACCCATCTCTTGACTCATACAAGAGAAAAACACTTTTTGTGAAATATGTTTCAAAGGATTTTCTCAGAATAGCAGTCGAAGATGGAATCCTTTTGTTTGTGAACTACGTTCTAAAGAATTTTCTGATGCGTGTAACCTAAGATCCCATCGCTTCATTCACTTTTGAGAAAGGAAATCTTATCTTTGTGAAATATGTTCCATAAGGTTACCTGAAAATTGTTATTTACGAAATATTTGTCTCATAAGGAAATAAACAATTCTTCAACATTCTCTACATCTTTATTTCCAAAATTGAGTATAAATCCTGTATATCTCATTGCATTTACATGCGCTTTTTATGTTTTTGTTTTTTAAATAAAATTTAAAAAATCTACATTTCTTCCATAGTCTAGTGACTTTTCGATACCAAGAAAATAACTATTTGCATATTCATTAGATTTCAGCAAACCTTTCTTTATGTAAAAACTTTTTGGTAGTTATTTTTTTATTTCACTATAAAATTATTTTCCCCTAAAATAAGAAATTATTCTGACCTAAAATGTTAAATTGTACCTCAATATCTTATGCAGTAGGAAAGACTTTATTGGATTTTACTTTACTTACTTTAGAAAAAATATGAGAAGTGTGCTAAAAATATGCTTGTATGCAAAAAGTATATTTCTTTTTTGTTAAAATTTTCCAAGCATTTGAATGAAATGTATCTGATTATCAGGGGTGGAGAAATGCTCCATTTTACTCTCCAGTAGTGAGTAAATTTTTATTTAGTCTTCAAAACCAACTGCATGTTGCATTTTGCTGGCTAATAAAATAAATCTTTGGCTGATAAGATTTTATAGTAATTACTCACCGTTGCTCGTTATCATGCATTCTTTGCACACATCAAGAGCTAAGTATTGTTTATATATATAAATACTTAATTCAATATTTATTCAGCATGAATAGGATCAAATCTTGTGTGTTTGGAAATTTTATCTATAAAACACATCTGATAATCTTAATTGAACTTTGTATCCTAACTTATTAAGGTATGAGAAGACCATTGAGATAGGTCACGTGGTCGAGAAAATTCGATAAGTGAGTCGTTTTGGTAGCACGATGGGCCATTGAATTTTAAAAGAAATGAAAGTTCAAACAGTTATTAAGTACTTGAAAAAGTTGGCGATAAAGGAAGTCGCGAAGCTGACAACATTTCACCCGATTTGGCAGGAGAATCGGCTTTTAATATTACCAATGCTGAAATGAATGCTTGGCATGAAAAGAAAAATCTCTGAATTTAGTACCAATATATAATTACTAACCCGCCGAGAGTATATTGTTTTGTCGAGTTGAATTTAAAGTTAATTTTGACTAAGCTAAGCATAGTCTTTTCTGCTGTTATGTTACAACATGAGAAAATGTTTGTGCGTGTATGCAAATTTTATCTAAAAAAATATGCTAATGATTTTGGCTTAATTTTGTATCCTATCCTTTTGGAGTACGAGAAGCCTTAAATAATCGAGAAAGTTTGTTGAGTAGGTTTTTTAATGTCTTTGCCAATCAATTGGAATAAAATATTGAAACGGTTATTAAGTTTTTGAACATTTTTTAAAACACAGTTGATTCTCTATTTGAACACTCACCGAAAGTGTTCAGATTATGGGGGTTTTCAGTATAGAGGGAGATTGGAAATTCATTGCTAGTACTATGTAGGGTGACAGAGCCGGTTATTGATCAAATGAGGTCCGTGTTAAGAGGGTTTATTATATTTCCTTTTTTTATTATAAAAATAAACAAACAGGATTTCTGCAAACCTTAACCCTTTAAGCGTGCTGCAGAATTTTGCATGCAAGTTAAACAATTCATAAAATAACATCTATGGAAATTATAGATATGGAGATTTCCATTTTATAATGTTAGCTATTTATTTATCATATGCAATACAAAAAATTAACATGATATTAATTTTATAATAAAAAACCTTTGAATGAAAAAATTATGTGATGGAAAAACCCAGTTATGCCACTTAGAGAATTAATGAATATTCTATCATTGGAAAAAATGAAATCTAATGAAATAAATAGCAACAAAATTATAACCAAATAGTTTCTTTAATTGCCATTTTTCTTAGTAGTTGATCCATCAAAGAAATCAGTCTAAAGTTACAAAATTAATCTTTAAAGTATCATGCTTAAGCTGTACCTAAAAATATTTCATATAGAACTATTATTTGAAATATGAACGAGGGAAGAGGATTATTTTAACTTACCAGAATTTTCTGCAACTAATCAAAAACTAAATTTTTATATTTTCTAATTTAAAAAAAGTCATAAAATAGCTTTTCTTACAGAAGACAGCTGACAGGAATGTGACAACAGGTGCTTCAATATTTAACTGAAGGTTCTATCAAACAAATTGAAGTATTCAAACAAATTGGAATTTCAAGTCTATAAATGCAACCTAGCAGAGATTTTGACTGTTTGTTTTTTTAATCAAGTTCGTTGAACCTTTATAATCTTTTGTAACAGTTTCTTCGAATTTCCATGATCAGAATTTGAATTTAGATTGCAAACACGTGTTCAGTTTATAGAGAGATGGGATATAAATGGGGACCAAAAGTAGCGTTCATAATAGTGAGATGTTCAGATTAGAGGGCGTTCAGAATATAGAGAGTTCATCTCTTGTTAAGTCTATGCAGTTTCGGCAGGACCGTCAAAATGCGTTCATAATACCGGGGTGTTCACGTGAGAGAGTGTTCAGATAGAGAGAGTCCACTGTAGTTGCTTTTTACGAAATTGTGCAGAGCAGCCGTAAATATATCGTGATGAAAAGAGGAGGTGGGTGACTGTTTGTTTTTATGCATTGTTGAACTGAAAGTAAATTGAATAGGAAAGTATTGTAACTTATTCATCCTTTATCTTCTCAAAATGTGTCTCCAAATGTCCTTTAATCTTCTCCAAAAAAAATTATGTGCTTTTATTTATTTCATTTCATAACAGTGGTGTAGTCGTAAAGCAAACAGAGGTTATACGGTCTAAGCAGAGGATATACGCTCAAGCCAGGGGGGTATACACTAGAGTATGTATAATATAGCTTTGTTAGGAAACAGAGGGTATACGGTGTTCCTTAAAAAAATCCATAGGGTATACGGAGTATACACCCGTATATCCTTCACTACACCCCTGGTTCATAATGCATTATACATTATTGTTATTATTGTTTTTCTAACGTTACAGGTTTTTGAAGCTGATTGATGTTTTGTGCAAATGTTAAAATGCGTATGTTGGTAAACATTTTGTGTGTGTGTATGTGTGTGAAGTGGCTTTGTTGAGGGTTCATGAGTAAGTTGTGACACAGTATATACAGAAAAAAAACATATTTTAACAAACTTTCAAATGAACGATTATTATTATGAAGAACAACAATGTGACCACTCAAAAATAAGATGATTTTAAGAGTTATTTTTTAGAAACACACATATAATAGTGTTGTCCACGTATAAACCCTTAAAATGGTGTGCAAACTGTTATCAACTCTATGATGATTACATCACTATCGATTTAAAAACTTGATCTGTGCTGTAGTTTTTCCCACGTGTTCCATAACAATCCGATCTCGAAATTTTTCCTATTTTAAAATAATTTTCTTTAACATATTTAAAGGCACAATTATTGGTAATTAAAGATGGAAAAACACTATTAGAAATGAGTGGTATTTGGAGCCCAGCCTGGCAACACTGTAGTCATGTGATGCTGAACACAGGGTAATACCTTGTTTGTTGTCATTCTAGCTTTGCTTATAAGCATTAGAAAATCGATGTTTCCATTTGCATTTGCATGAGACTACTTCAATCAGGCGAAAAGACCTTCTCGCTAATGGTAATCTTATGGAAGAAAATTTTAATGATATCTTGTTTGGATTTCAATATTTTCAATTTTTTTTTTTTTTTTTGTATTTAAAGTTTGTTTGTACAAAAGTATTTTTTTAAGTTTTTTAGAAAAAAAAATGTAGTTTTTTATGATCTTATTTTCACTTTCAAAACCGGTTCTGAAAATGGTCGTGGTTTAGTTAAAAATATCTGAAAACAAAATCGAAAAAACACAAAACTGCAGATGTAAAGATAAATCTGAGTTATCCAATGAGAAAAAAGAAACATTTAAATATATTAAAATGCAAACGAGTTATCTTAAAAATTTTCTCGCAATGAATTAACATAAGCAAACGGATGTTTTCTCCTGACTGAAGTAACCACTTAAGTATATCTTTTTGAAAGATAAAGATTTAAATGAAGCAGAAGACATCGTAACAAGCAAGTACCAAAAAATGTGAAAAAAAAATGCTTTTAAAGTTATTCGGTGTATTGCATGCCAATGGAAAATGCATGCGTACCTTTGTCATTTATCTAGACATCAGCATATTGGGCAAAATAAATAAATAAAAATTTAAAAAAACTTTTATTATTGCAAAAAGACAGTAACAAGAAAATGAAAAAAAAAAAGATTTTAAACCATGTATGTATCTAAGAAGTAAATACTAAAAATACATTTTGCACATTCTGTTGTGCTAAGAATATTTGTTATTAATTTACACGGCCACACAAAAGTATTCTCTTACAAAATGGTATAGGAGGAGGGGTGAACAATATTTGGAATGCATCTTAATACTATTAAATTATTTCACATTTTATGAAATTCATATACGGTGCTGAGGTTTACTATTAGTTACGTCCTGTATAATAGAAAGCAGATAGTATTTAAAAGGACACACGAAATATTTCGGCCACTGTACACTATCCAATGTACTACATATATTATTACACAAAAATCTGAATATTTTAAAAAACATTGTTACAGTATGAACGCATTTTTTTTGTTACGTTTGACGTGCAAATTCCAACTTGATTTATGCGGGGATTGTGTGAAAAGCCGAAAATTCTTATCCTTGTATTAAACTTCTTTACTTCCACATTAAAGATGACAAGTAGGAAAAATCATGCGTTAAGCGAAGATTATGAAAAACTTTATAATACTTTCTGAAATCTTTAAAAACACTTCGTTATCTAGGGTAATAAAAAGCTACTGCCAATAGCCAAATATGTAATCCAGTACTTTTGAACAACTCTGTATGTGATCTGTCGGTTGATGTATGTATTATATAATGAAGAAATTTAGTTTAGCAAGAAAATGCATAGCTGATTGAAATTTTTCTTTCAGCAATTTTTATTAATAGTTGGAAATATACTTGAATATTTTGTGTTCAACACTGTAGTTTACCTAATACCTTTATTACTCGAAAGTATTAAACTAAAATTTAGTTTAAAAAATACTCTTTAAACTACTTAAACCACATTTCCAGAAATTATCATCCATAGGCGACCCTGTATCCAGTTCTTTGATTGACTCTATCTATATTCTACAAATATTTCTTAGTAAACTGAATGCAGTTCAACGTGTTATGCATAATCTTTTTAAAAACCACCTTTAAGTAAATTACGCTCATAATCAGCAACATTTACGAGCTCTTTGTGTAACCCAGTATCTCTAAATTGTGTAACTATTAGCATTTATACACACCTTGTAATGTGCATACATTTAGTGAAACCAAAAAGTGCATGTTATAATTTAAAATGCATTTAGTGTATCCAATATCATCATCCACAATATACAGTAATTTGGATAGAATATATTATTTCGATTTTTTTGTGTGCTCCTGTAAATGCTATATACTTCGTATTATGCCTGAAATAACTTATATTAAGCTTCAGCGACGTATATCAATTTGTTTATACATGCAGTCGTTTACAATAATCCAAATAATTCGCAAACAATTCCTCTTTTTTATGTAATGGAATTCTTTTTCTGGCTCTATAAATGAATAATAACAATTCTTTTCACTGCGTATTTTACAGAATACGTATTTTACTGAACTATGCAGTTGCATATAAATTTTAATATGTTTGACCAGGTGTAACTACTTTAAAATTCATTTGAAGTGATTTTTCCCCATCGTAATGTAATGAAAATCTTTTAACTGTTCCTGCAAATAAAGTAATCATGATAGAAACTTCATTTTCAATAAAATTTGTGCTAGAGTAAAAATTCCATGGCAATCCGAGTATATTTACGAGACTTATAGCGTGAACAGACAGCCAGACGAACCGAAAGTATAAACATTTTTCAACTTTGTTGGAAAGTGTTAAAAATGGGTTTTTAAATTTTTTTCTAAGTCATTGTTAAATGCTTCTTTCAAAAAGTAAACCTTTTTTGATTTAGAAAAAACAATATTACAATCGACACTATACGAAATTTAAACATAATAAATACTTTGCACTACCTGTTCTACAGAAAACACGTTTTAGGAATCCTCTGAAATTCGTACGCGTTTCATTCAATAACTTCTTCAAATAAATACAAACGATTATCCGCATAGACTATATTAGAACATGAAATTATTTTGAGCATCAGTTATCTCGTAAACCAAGTTCGCCAAATTATAGAAATCGCTAAACTGTTTCCCAAATTACATAAGTTGATGTCCTTTTTATGTTAAATAACGAAAGAACAAATAAATTAGTAAAGCATAATCAAAAATACAGATAAAAAATTACATTAAAAATCACTTGATGATATAACAAACACGTGTATCGTAGTAAATGACAAGTGAATGTGACAATCATCCATTATTGGCATGTAATCTTATAGTTTGCGGATAGTTCTTTGGTCGACGGGATAAACAAGGCATACCTGAACATGTTTCTGAATAAACTACAAATTCAACAGTCACCAGGGTAACTTTGTACGAAGAGAAGAAAGATTAAATCTTGTACATCAATTTAGTTAATGGCAAAGAATTTGGTCTCAAAATATAGAAAGATGCACTATTGTGTGTTTGCAGCTGATTGTAAATAATTTGTGAAGGTTCCACCATGACATAATAGATCAAGGTTTCGTAAAAGTGAAGCAAAGTTACCCTGATTGTCTGTACATAATTGATTTTTATGAACAAATGTGGCATAGTAAACCTCAGTAGGTTACATCAATTACATGGTAATCTGTGTAATTCCAAAGAGTTAAATCGGTGTTTCCCAACCTTTTTCAGGCATGCCCCACCAATTCATAACTAAAGTCCTGATGACCTCCACCCCTCTCTCTGAAAAATAATTCTTATTATATAAAAATTGAGCTGTTATTCCATTTAAAGAAGTAAAAAAAAAGCCACTTAAAAATGGAATGGAAAAGAAAACGTAAACATATAAAAGAAAGGTCATGAAAAAATGAACATAAATGAAAGAAATGTATTCAGGAAGCAATCGTTAATAATATATAATCAGGTATATTATATTTATATCGTTAATAATATCAGGAAGCGGCTGCACGAACCATCAGTTCATAGAGTTGATTGTTGAAGATTCAGCATTAGACAAAACGCGATTCGTATATTAAAATGTAACTGGTTTGCCAAATCATATCTTGATGGAAACCACTGAAGACCCGATTTTAGTGATTGATCGGTAAGTTTATCATAGTGCTTTACTGCAGTCAAAAGTATGAAAACGTAAAGGGCTGCTAGCAAGAAAACAAATGGTAAATCTGCTAGTCAACCACTAAAATCGGGTTTGCAGGTGTTTTCCACTAAGATATGACTTGGTAGTCCAGTTTCATTTTGATATACGAATCGAGTTTTAACTAGATCATGAATTTTAGTGATCAACTCGATAAGGTGAAATGGTTTGTGCAGCCACTTCCCGATCTAATAATAGTAATAATAATATGCAGCACTGAAAAAAAGCAAATTAGATCTTCAAATATTTAATAGTGAACTTCGATAGACAAAAATAATTTTAATTGGATGTTTCTTGATTATGTTTCTGTCATTTCAATTGCTGACAGTAAAATTAAATAAATAAATAAAAAATATAATAAAATAAGTTCAAATTATAACATTTAAAATGAATAGAGTAAAATTAATGAGATCCTTGTGCTTGATGTTGGCTGCAAAGAGATTTTATATCAGGCACTAATTTTGTCAGCTTTAATCTCAAATCCCCTCGTTTAGTGATGTCTAGTCGATTTCTTTTTTTTTAGTAGTAAATCGTTTACTGTACTAAAACCACATTCAGCAAGGTACGAAAATGTAAAGGGTAACAATATTTTTCTTGCAAATTGTGTTGAATTAGGATATTTAGTTTCAGTCTCAGCACAAAGCAACGCAATATTGCTTTTTATATTGAATAAAGTTCTATTTGACTCATCGTTTTGAATTTCAGCGATTTCTTGTCTGTATGGTGTTGAAACATCAGACAAATCAACTAACATTGGCTGCATGACCCATGATGGAAAATCAATTTGCTTTAAATTAACGAATCTATCGTTCATATCAGAGGCCAACAGTTTCAGATGATCGACAATGACAGTTATAGAGGTGTCTGCCAGATTAAGATATTCACTGTAGTATCCTAAAATCAAAATCCCTAATAAGACGCGTTTTAATTGGTTGATCAAACGTCCAGTGTCTGGCGATAGTAAATAGATTTTTTATTCTATCGAAAATCAATTTGAAATATATATTTTTTAAGTTTCAAACCGGAAAATTTATATTGTAAAATGTTTTTTAAATTATTTGTTGCTTTACGCAAGTAGAGCAGTTATTTTTTTTTAGGATCATAAGACAGGATGACCGAAATTCATAGAATTCTCAAATTGCCCCCCTCGAAAGCCAAATTGCCCCCTTGTGGGGCGTGCGCCCCACGTTGGGAACCACTGAGTTAAGTCATAGTCAGATGGGCACGAGCTATACCGATGTCATAATTTTTTATAATACAATGAAAAATTTTAGAAATATAATTGGCTGTGGTAAGTAAATATTTCATTCTTGTTTTTTCTAATACTTATTGACATTTAAAACTCAAACCAGCCAGTTATTCCCTTGCGAATAAACAGTCAGATTAATCGACCTTGAAATTAAGGAAATCAAAAGATTACAACAGATATCAGTAATAACATGACATTTAAATTAGGATACTTTTTTAATATGATCCAGATGAGAAAAACAAAATATTAAAACGCTTTTACCAATCTTTACTTGCATTTCAAATGTCATCAGATAGTTGTTATTATTTTTTTAAATTGTTAACAAATGTATGAAACATGCTTACACACTCTTTTTTTCAATATTATGGGTAAGTCAGGGGATCATTCCTTTTTACAAAACTACTATTTTCAGCTTAAATATTTATAAGAACTTTTACTATCAAAAAACTTTATTGCGAGAAAACAGGTTTAACAAAAGTTTTTTTTTTTAATTTTAATACTATCAATCATTATAAAATTTTACAAACTTATAAATGTAAAAAAATAGAGATATGTAATATTTTTCAAATAATGTTAAGCATGATAAAAATAAAATTTTGTTTGCCATGGCTCATGGTATAGTTCCTGATGTGCTGATTTACTGGTGTAATAGGCAAATTTTTGTGTGTCACTGTTCTTTTTGTGCATTGTAATAAATGGAAAGAATTATTGCTTTATTTCTGGAGTATGCTACTATATCTGCAATTAACAAATTTTAGGAGCAAAGTGTAACACTTAGATAGCTTTTTTGGAGTTTATTTATCGCACACAAAAAATTTATCGCCAGTATGAATTATCAGATGCTTCGTTAGCAGATCTTTTGAAAGAATTATCTTGACATACGTATTTCACAGAAAAGATTTCTCCTTAGAATGAATTAAAAGATGTTTGCTTAAAGCATACTTCCGAGTAAATTTCTTGTTGCATACCTCACATTCAAAAGGTTTCTCACCAGAATGAGTTAGCATATGACTGCTTAAATTGCACTTTTGTGAGAATTTCTTGTTGCATACCTCACAAACAAAAGATTTATCATCAGTATGAATTAACAGATGGCTGTTGAAATAGCCCTTTTGAGAGAATCTTTTGTTGCATATCTCACAAACAAAAGATTTACCTTCAGTATGAATTAAGAGATGGGTCTTTAAACTACTCTTTTGAGAGAATTTCTTGTTGCATACCTCACATTCAAAAGGTTTCTCACCAGTATGAGTTAGCATATGACTGCTTAAATTACACTTTACAGAAAATTTCTTGTTGCATACCTCACACGCAAACGGTTTGTCACCACTATGAGTTAACAGATGGGTGCTTAAATGAATCTTTCGGGAGAATTTCTTGCTGCATACCTCACATTCAAAAGGTTTCTCACCAGTATGAGTAAGCATATGACTGCTTAAATTACTCTTTACAGAAAATTTCTTGTTGCAAACCTCACACGCAAACGGTTTGTCACCACTATGAGTTAACAGATGGCTGCTTAAACTGCTCTTTAGTGAGAATTTCTTGTTGCATACGTCACACGCAAACGGTTTGTCATCACTATGAGTTAACAGATGGCTGCTTAAACTGCTCTTTTGTGAGGATTTTTTCTTGCATATCTCACATTCAAAAGGCTTCTCACCAGTATGAATTAACAGTTGTTTCCTTAAATCTCCCTTTTGAGAGAATTTCTTGCTGCAGATATCACACACAAACGGTTTCTCACCAGCATGAGTTAACAGATGGCTTCTTAAATTGCCCTTATGAGTGAATTTTTTGATGCATACCTCACATTCAAAAGGTTTCTCACCAGTATGAGTTAACAGATGGCTCCTTAAATCTCCCTTTTGATAGAATTTCTTGTTGCATAGCTCACATACAAAAGGTTTTTCACCAGTATGAGTTAACAGATGTCTGTTAATAAATAGCACTTATAAAAGAATTCCTTGTTGCATACATCACACAAAAAAGGCTGTTTTGGGAGAAATTCGTTCATAGCTCACAAATAAAAGGTTTTCCAGGCTGTGAGTTAGACGCTGCTTTTTTTCAAAAAGTTCTGATAAGAAATATTTTGCTGCATTTGTTTTAAACATTGAAGATATTTTGAGTGAAGTGATGTGTTAGATTAACGGTTTTATGCATCTGCAATAAAATAAAATAAATTAATATCAGCTTTTACATTTCCTTAAAAAATTAAATAAACTTATCACGAAAATTTATTGTCAATATAGAAAAAAGTTGTAATGAAATTCGCACCATAGTATTAAAAACTGCAGTAGAATCCCAATTATCTAAAATCAGCGTAATCAAAGATGTGTCAGATGCCTTTCCTAACAGTATAAAGATTAAGTTGTAAATAAAATAAATAGCAACATCTTAAAAATAAATAACTTATTATAAATACAATATAAGGAAAATTTAAGGAGATAATTCAATCTAAAAATCTTCTATAACTAGTTCTATCTAAATTATAAAGGAACGAATATACATTTTACAAAGAATAGAGAGATAATAAATGGTTTTTGTGGCGATGGAATTTTAATATGCAACTGTGTTTAGTAAGAAATTCTCCGGATTACAAATTTTATATTATCTAATGTTAATGCTTATTGTTGAAACATTCTGCGACATTTAATACAATTTATAATGTATATAAATAATGTAATCAGTTCCATTCCCAAGTGGATATCGTGGATACCCTCCTCCTTAAAGGGAGTATCTGAGCTTATGAATCGCGCAATCAACAGCATTCAAAACTGCTAAATAGGAATCACAAAGAAACCATGAAAAATTCCATTTTAGACAGTTGCTGAATGGTATAATCTTAAACGGAATAATTTAAAGTTGCATCTTTTGCCTAGGCTATAAACTTTTCTGTTGAAGGCATATTTCCATCATAAACATATTCCGTTTTAACTGTATCACCTAAAACTGTTATAACGTTTTCTCTCTGTAGTGTACCTGTGAAGAATTTAAATATATTGTAATGGAATTTGTGAAAGTGATCTATCTTAGAAATAAGGAAAATCAGTATTACTCAAAAAAAAAAAAAAAAAAAAAAAAAAAATCGGAAAGCCCTCGGCCCGTTTTTTCATATTATGAACTTTTCTTCCATCACCTCAGTTTCTCTCAACCCCCCCCCCCCCGCCAAACAGCAGTTTTCAAGAAAAAATTTGCAATTGTATTGATCTATCGTTACAGATCAGATTTTTATAATGGTGCCCTCTAATGAATATTAGTCATTATGTTTGAAAATTTTAAAGGGAGGGGAATGTTTCATACTGCTGAGACGTGATAGTTGGAAATCTGGGTTGGGGGAGGGACAATTTTCTAAATTTAGCTTTCATCCCTCATGTGATATATCATTGGAAAGTTCTCTGACCATTATTTAAAATTATATTCTCCAGCGTTTCTGAGGTATTTCGCCATTTCTCAGCATCAAGTTTAGGTAGAAGCGAGAAAATCAAGATAGGACACTAAAAAAATAGTTAAACATAGGTACGTCAATTATTTTAGAGCTATTTTGTCTATTATGTCGACAACATCGAATTTGACCAGGATAATGAAAGATTATATTAATAGGACAACAATTATAGGTGTTTGATTAGATATTAAGAATATTTTTTCTAATTTTTGCAAGATGTATTTTGTCTGATTCAGGATTTCTTTAGAGAAACCAACCAGAGTAGTGGGCAAAGACTGCTAGTACTATATAGTTCCTAAAACTTGAAACCTCTCTAAAATGGAACATTTTGCAACCGTGTTTCCTTCTTGGCAGGTTTTCGGAGAATATGGAATGTTCCCGTAAATGGAAACATTTGACGGTTTCGAAGAGTAAGTATACAAGTTTTCCTGCTAAGATGGAAATGGGCTTTGATGGGTCCAACTGGCGCTGTCAGTTAAGGGAAAAGACCAGTTCATGCAAATGCAATAACATCACACTTATTGAGATTCAAGACTATCTTTGTTCATTTTATAATTTTATGTCAAGCAATATTATAACTTAATGTGCTGGCTAGAATTAATAAAAGTAACTCTAACCACACGAAAATGTATTTTAGAATTCTATAGAAAAAGCTTTATAGAATCCAATAGAATTATGGCCCGTTTTTCTATAAGCTAGTTTAAAAGCTGTAGAAGTTTAATCGAAATATCGGTAGAAAAAAGTGTTTAATAGAAATTTCTGCTCTACAGACATTTCTATAGCTTTTAATCTAGCATATAGAGAAACAAGCCCTAAAACGGCCTATAGAGGCGCTGCTCGCAGCCTTTGATCCAGGATAACTGTCCCTTTAATTTCCCTTTAACTAATGTTAAAGTCCCATTTAAACAATTCTTTATTATAAATTTATTTTAAAGTTTTAGATATTCTAATTCGTATAATATTTACATCGTCATATAAGACGGAAAACAAATGTCACAGGAAATTTGAAATTGTGCAAAAGAATAATTATTCTGAACAAATTTAAAACGAATATAATGTAACGAGGTTACACGGTGTTATCATGAATGGAGAAGTTACATCTTTTCTCCACAAGATGGCGTATTCGAGCGCTTTAATAGCCAATAAAAATCATTCTACAGAACTCTAAAAGCCATTTTCGTAAGGGTATTCTTAAACTCGTTATTTGTGAACTTTTATTGTCTCTTTTAAAATACCTCAAGAAATCTGAAATATGATTTATATTCTGTTTTAAAACATGCTGATGATGTCTTTTTAGCTCAAAAAAAGTTTTCGTCAATCATTGAGTAAGAAATAAGAAACTAGCGCTTAAAGTTTGCTGACAAATTGAAAAGAGCAGATTTCCTTGCAACAGAAAATTTCGAAGTATATATATTAGTTTCGACATCCTTATCATTTTTCATTTTATAATTTTATATCAAACAATATTATAATGGAATGTGTTACCTGAAATTTAAAAAAGTAACTCTGTTCTGGAAGTGGTTATTTGTGAACTTTTATTACTTCTTTTAATATACCTTAACAGGCAATTTCAGTCAAATGAAAAGACCCTTCGCTAATGCTTATAGTATGGAAAACATTTATAAAGGTATCTTGGTTGCATTTCAGTACTTTTAAATCATTTTTTATTAATTGAATAGCTGAGATCGATCTGTATGCATGCCGTTTTTTACTTGTTCGATTTTGATTGCAGATATTTTTTAAGAGGATGCTTTCACTTTCCAAACTGGTTCCGAAAGTGAAAGTGTCCGCATTAAAAATTTTTGCAATCAAAATCGAAAAAGTAATAAACGTCATTGTAGAGATCGATCTCAGCTATTCAATGGAAAAAAATCATTTAAAAGCACTGAAATTCAACTGAAACATATTTATGAATTTCTTCCATAAAATTAGCATTAGCGAACAAGTTTTTTTTTATTTGACTGAAGTAGCCTCTTAAGAAATCTGAATATTATTTAGTATCTTCTATTGTAAAAAATGCTGATGATGCATTTTCATCTCCTAAAGAGTGTCCGTTAATCATTGAGCGAGAAATAAGAAACTGGCGCTTAAAAATTTGTTGACCCATTTAAAAGAGCAGATTTTTTTTGCTACAGAAAACTTTGATACGTATATTTTTTAATCATACAGATTTTTTGTCAAGGCTGGCTATTCGATGTAGAGAGATCTCAAGATAAATCTGAAGAATATTTCCATTAATCAATTTTCTTTCTCACTTGAATTCTTTTATTTCGAGTCTCATTGGTATTTACGGAAAGAGCAGAGGGATATTGGAAAGTTTTGACGTTCACCTGGGATTTTATATAATAATGGGAATTTTTGTCATTAAATTTTTTCAACCACAGCCAATTTTAAATAGTGGATTTTGAAGGGCAGATATTTTTATGGACTTATATAGTGTTGTAATTTTGTTTCTCCCCATTGTATGAAACATTTAAGGCAATTATAGAAATAAGGGAAAATTTGTAATTTTTTTACAAATTTAAAATAATACCAAACAAACATCGGAACATCTATAAACATATAAACATCGGAAGTAGTTTTTACACTGATTGCATAACAGATTAAAATTTATGGGTAGCCCCCCTCGAAGCATCGAAATGTCTCTTCAGAACATTTGGGATTTTATGCTTATGAATCGCCTAGAAATGATTTTATCTCTCCGGAATTTGAAAGTGCTCATTCCAGAGTTGCAAAAATCCCTCCCGCAGAAAAACGTCTCAATCATATGAAATAAACACAATTGTGACTTGTGAATTCCCCGTTCAACCCTTTCGGGTGGATTTTTTTTTTTTTTTTAATTTTTAGAAAAAATTACTTTTACATTAATAACATTAACACTAGCTATCCAAATAAATTAATTATTGTTCAACGAGTATTTCACTGTCTTAGAGATAACTCAAGATTTTGTTTTGCGTACTATTCAATTAACATTCACATGACAGTAGACTAAGGAAAAATTTTTGGAAATGATTAGAAAATATTGTATTAAAATAAGATTTAACTGATATTACAACTTAATAATACTTTTTTGTGCAACTTTTACAGATGATTTTTTCTGGAAAGTAACTTTTGTTTTAAATTTAAAGATTTAAATATATGCTTAAAATAAAAGAATCGTAAAGAGCAAAAATAGATTTAAGCAAATAATAATAATTATTATTACTAAATACCTACAATAAACGATGTCATATAATAAATGCACAGACATATACTAATATTACTACATGTAAATGGTAGCAAAAGTATTTCTCAAAACAGAATAATAATCCATTAAACGACATGTAGTACCAATAAACAAAATATTTACTTACAAATATTTTAAAATCAAAAAATACATGTCTGTGCATCTATTTTGCCCCCTAAAACCAAAAATATTTCAAAAAGTATTTTTTTTTATATTTATAATAAGTTGCTGTAATCACCAGTTATTGGCATCTAGAGCAACAAAGTATGACACCCTGTGATCCAGTAATTGGCACATGTTTATATAAAAAAACAACTTTATATTTTGCATTTTTAGGTAGTACATATATGAAAAATTCCATGACTTTGTGAAACATATGATAGAAAATAATAATTATAACATACTATAGGCAGAAAAGTTTGGTTGTAAGATAGCATAGATTGATGATATTAATTATAAGAATTTATTCTGAAAATATTAAACATCACATAAATAAATTAATGCTAAAACACACATCTGGATGTTGGAAATAAATGTTTTAGACTTGTTTAAAACAGTTTTAAAATAGTATTTCCAAATATAAAATAAAAACATAATTTGAAATGTTAAATAGAAAAATAGTAATATAGAATTTAATGCTGTTTTATCTGTCAGTATCCAATCTTTATTTTTCAAATAATGGATGATTCCAGAGAAAAAACTGCCTGATAATTCCAATGGATCATAAAAAATGAAATTATTCTCTACATTTGCTGACTTTGATATGTGTGACCTTTGACCCAAATGTATGTTTTCACTTTTTTCTCGTAAACATTTAACAGTAGATTCTGCACAATTTAAATCAATAATATGATCTATATAATAATGTTTATCATAAACTGCATAAAAATGTTCTTTCAACAAATTTGTTTCCTTTTTTTATTTCTTTTCTCAAAGACCCAAATTGATATTGTCACTATCTATTAAATTATTATGTATTATTTTTTAAACAGATTTTGAATCTTCTAAATTATAGTTTCTAAATTTTCCAGATCTTCATATCCAAAATAAGAGGCTATAGAATATGTCCAATCCAGCGATCTAGGATCTGGAGGAATTATGCATGTAAATTTAAGTTTGATTTCAATTTAACAATAAATTACATAATTTTCTAAAACATAAAAAATTCCGCTATAAATAGAAATATCCTTCTCGCGACTCTAAGCTTATAACATATTGCAAAACTTCGGAAAATTTTCATATTGTTGTTAGAAGAAACCTAGAACTAACATAGAAATGTTAGGAGTAAAAACATTTCTGCACTCCTGACCGCTCATGTTTTCAGTATCTGCAGCATATATTGCATTCATCAGTGCTTCTTTAGAATACAAGAATTCGGGTTTAACAATTCCGGGGTCAACCTATCCGCGAGAAAAAAAACTCATTCACCAAAGAAAACGTTTCATAGTCGTAATGGAGCGTTCTCATTGGTCAGATTTACAGAGGGAGCTGGAAATGACGTCACTACATTTTACTTCGCTTTGAAATCTTTCCACGATTTCAAAAAGTACACTGTAAAAAATTTGACTCATTTGTTGCAGCGGCACTCCACAGCTTTTATATAATATCTCTTTTATGACCAATGAGAATGCTCCATAACACAGTAAAATAACCGTTTTCTATAAAAGCAGTGGAGTGACGCTATAGCAAATGAGTCAAAATTTTACAGTGTATATTTAATTAAAACTTTTTATTAAAGGAAAGCGAAGGTGCGTTTTAAATGCAATATTGTTAAAAAAATTTATATTCGGGTTGCTTTAATTTTTTTTTCTTTACAGCCGTGAATGACTCTTGAGAATTTCAAATCTATAAAAAACATTGTGAAAAGTTACCTCTGATTTTAAAGGCAATCTGTTGGTGAGATTCCAACATTTTAGGATCATTTAAGAGTAAAAGACTAATTGTATATAGATATTCTGATGTTTTATTGTATATATATTTTTTGTATTATTATTGTTATTATTTGAATATTTTGAATGCAAGTGCTTTAAATTTACAGTATGATTGTATCAGCTAGGTTCCTACAAGGGCATTAGTATGTATCTGTGTTGATGAATAACAATGGATTAAGTTTTTCCCAGGCAAACGAATGGCTAAGAGGAAGTTTTAATTGAAGGGTACAGCGTATGGATTTATGACCGTTGGTACTAAAAAGTCATAAAAGCAGTACTCGGACAGGGTGTACAAAGAAAAGTAGCTCTTTTATAACACCAATGTTTTATGGCTATGTATTCGCGATGTGTGGGGCTCAGCCTGTCTCGTGGGAGGTACGAGGGTTGATGGGCCCCGAAATCTAAGGGGGGGGGGCCTTTGGTCTCCTGGCTGCACGTAGGAGTGTTACGAGGAGAGGCGATTGGCTGGTGCATGGAGAGGGTATGATATATGAGGTGTATGATATATGAGGTGTATGATATATGAGGTGTATGATAATTTCCTTCCACCAGTCAGGTCGCGTATGCAAATTTTGGCGCTCCCAGAGAATTTTCCTTGTAAAAAAACTCAGAAATTAAGTCAGATGCAGAAAAGAGAGCTTCCATTTGTGTGACGATATTTTTTTATGTGTCCTTGTATGGATACTCTCCAGGCCCAGAAACTGGGATGTTCAGATGGTCAGTGCAGTACCAGGTACACTTATTTCGATATATATAATGTTCTTTAATATGTATATACATACCTACGATTGATGTGTAATTTAGTTAGTACGCTGCCCAGGGAACTTTGTCAATTTTTTTTTAAAAATATTCCTTTTATTAACTTGCAATTAATGGTACTATTTTCTGATTCACTTTTTGTAAATGTTTTATTCCTATAATTATATTCAATAAATGAATTATATTTAGTAGAACCTCTAGTTGTCATTTGTGGAAACTTTCTTTTAATTCTTAAATTTTTTTTCTTTCCTTTTCAGTAGTTAAACATGTTTGTTTATTTCGTAAAATTCTACTTATTTTGCAGTATGAGGATAATTAGTGACTAGGGATATCTTGTGGGGTTGGCTAGCTAAGTATGGAGAACTCTAACTTTAATATATTTTAAGTTTTACTTTTTTTTTCTTTTTTTTTCGTTTAGCTAATCAATTGGGCCATAGGTGGGGTAATCGTCTAAAACAGACACAACGCAATACCCAGATTTTTTTTTCTCTTTTAATAACAACCCCATTAACTTTATATTTTCGGAGTTGTCTATTACCCGACTAGGCCAATGCGATCACCAAGACCTGTTAAAATTATAGGCCCTTACAAGATATCATTATTTGGGTTTTTATTATTGAATGAACCCGGGGTATAGGTGCACCCAACACCTATGCTAAATTTGTGCAGATCTTGCCAGCATAAGCCCCCCGGAGTTTATGTGGTACCGTGACCTCTTTCTTTGAGAACGTGTGGTTATTAATTATATTTTGGGTAACTTAATTAAATTAGCAATATATATTTCTTTATTATTTAATCAATTTATATCTTTTTATATACTTTAAGTATGCTAATTTTAACGGAGAGTTAGGTCTAAATTACTATGCAGGTAGTGTTGTTTTTTTCATTTTATATATATATCTGGTGTGATTTTAATGACAAAGTTCTCCTGTGAGCACAACAAAGATTGGCACATTTTTATAACAAGGTTCAGTCATGACAAATGATAATAAGTGTTAAAGAGTATTGATTATTATGTATATGGTATCTTTATTTAACTCAAGTAGAATAATGTTAAATACTGAGTGGAATTGTAATGATAATGTTTCTGATTGGTAATTGTGCATTATATATATGAAATAAGAAATAATATTAGAGGGATACTATTATGATGAAAGGATGAAATATCTATATATGTAAATTAAAAAAAAAATATATATATATATATGTATATATTAACAATATTTTTTTCCTCGATTCATCAAAGTAACTGAAAAAAAAAGTAAGAGTGTTTTTGATAAGAATTTTTTTTTTAAGTACAATATACAACAATAATAATAATAATAATAATAATAAAATTAATTAATTAAAAAAAATTTTGTTTGTTATTTATATACAGATAGGTGTAGGTGAGTGTGTTCAAGTGATGAACAATTTTATATATATATTAAGATAATTTTTCTTTTCTTGTATTTCTTAGAAGAAATATTTTTTTGGGGGAAATTAAAACAGTTATGTGGATTATTTCTCTTTTTTCCTAAGTGCTTTTTTGGTTTTCAATTCTGTATTTCTATTTCTTTACATTTTATATTTGTTTTCTATTATATTTCATATTATTAACAATTATTTTTAAATTGGGCAATCCTACACTCAATTTATTTAAGATAATGGTAGCGCATGGGAAATAAACCCAGAAATAAAAGGCGTAAGAGTTCCGAATTTAATAATTTCATTATTGAAACTCGTACAAGGCTTGCAGAAAGTAAGTAGAAGGATTCAACAAATACAAAAAACATGGCTAAAGAGAAGGCAAATACCGATAATTTATTGAATGTGATCGTACCATATGATGGGAAAAAAGAATGTAATATAAATTATTTTATTCAGGAGTTTGATCGAGCAGCGGCCAAGACAAATTTTTCTAATGAGGTTAAATTAATAATTTTACGTTCAAAATTTGTCGGAACGGCACGGGAAAGGTTACAAACGGATGTAGAGTTGAATTCGGAAACCGATTATATTAAATTTAAAGAAAAAGTGCTTCAGACGTTTGATACAAAAAAAACTTTTGCTGAATCACATAATGATTTTTCAAAAATTCAACAAAAACCAGCGGAAAGTATGTCTGATTATATTGTACGTTTTAATCTGGTAGCAGCAAAATTCTTTGACATTTCGGGTCTTTCTAATAAGGCAGATGCGCGAAAATTATTTGATTTAATGAAATTACATCGATTTTTAGAATCTATTAAACCAGATATTGCTTTGGAAATAAGGAAAAGAGCTATCGATAAATATAAGGAAGCAACCGAAATTGCTTTAACAGTGGAAGAGGCGTTTGCGTCAGTTAAGTTTGAGGAGTTAAATGCGATAGGTACGAGTACAACCGAATTTTGCGAGTCATTATTAAGACAAAATGAAAAACAAGAAAAGAAGTTAAGACAGTTGACAGCAGAATTAGAAAAATTAAAAAATAAACCTACTGAAAAATGGCAAAGCAATTCGCGAAACACAAAGTATTGTAATATATGTAATTTACGAAACCATGAAACTGACGAATGCCGGTATAATGTAAATAATAAAAGACAGTATCGGAATAATGACATTCCATCGAATTTCCCAACGCATGCACAAAATATGCAGGGATTTGCAAGCCCTAATAATGAGTCTGTTAATTTTCAAGGGTACGGAAGTGTGGGGAATTGGAGTTTCCCCCCACCACCGTTTCCTCCTCCATTGCCTATGCGTCAAAATTATCAGTATAATTATCTTCCTCACGTACAGCCTTCAGGTTATGGTAATTATAGTGGAGGAAATATACATCCTAATTATAATTACGGCCGGAATTATCCGAATGGTCAGGAATATCACCCACAAAATCAAGGGCAAATAAATTCACAGGGAAATTATAGAAATGCGAATCGAGATAATAATACAACAAATAAAACAGAGGGGCGGAAGATAACGGGAAATAAGCAACGTTCGGGAAACATATAGGGGGGTCTGGGGATATTAGGAATGGGGAAAAGGAATTTATCCTCAGATCCCATAATACGAAGGTTATAGCGAGTGTTAGTGATAGAGAAGTAGAAAATGTACCAATTATCAATTTTGATATTAAAGGAATAAATGTTGCAGCCTTGTTAGACACGGGCGGAGCAGTTTCGTTAATTTCAGCAGATTTATTTGGAAAAATAAAGGAAAATAACGTGAAATTTAAATATTTGGGACACGGAATTAGAATACAATCTTTTAGTGGTACAACTATTCCATTTACACATTGTATACAATTATCATTTAAATTACAGAATGCTTTCACTTCCGGGACTTTTTATGTAACAGAAAATAATTTTAAGGCATCTTATAATATATTGCTGGGATATGATTACTTAAAAGCAAATCAAATGGTAATTGACATAGAAAAAAATTTGTTAAAATTTAAAAATGTGAAAATACCACTCAACCATAATAAAAAAAAATTACCAGTACAGGATATAAATATTATAATTACGGAAGAAGTAGAAAGGGTAAATACTGAAAAGGAGTGTACAAAAAGCAAGATTTGGGTAAAATTAGCAAACAAAATTTATATTGCCTCAGGGCAAGAAAAAATTGTTCCTTTAATATGTCCTGATTTTATAGAGGAAAACAGTATGGTCCTTTTTGAACCTGATATTTATAATTTAGGCATTGAATGTTATAACTCGGTACAAGAAATATCTCAGAATAGTAATGTTGGTGAGATTCCAACATTTTAGGATCTTTTAAGAGTAAAAGACTAATTGTATATAGATATTCTGATGTTTTATTGTATATATATATTTTTTTATTATTATTGTTATTATTTGAATATTTTTAATGCAAGTGCCTTTAAATTTACAGTATGATTGTATCAGCTAGGTTCCTACAAGGGCAGTAGTATGTATCTGTGTTGATGAATAACAATGGATTAAGTTTTTCCCAGGCAAACGAATGGCTAAGAGGAAGTTTTAATTGAAGAGTACAGCGTATGGATTTATGACCGTTGGTACTAAAAAGTCATAAAAGCAGTACTCGGACAGGGTGAACAAAGAAAAGTAGCTCTTTTATGACACCAATGTTTTTTGGCTATGTATTCGCGATGTGTGGGGCCCAGCCTGTCTCGTGAGAGGTACGAGGGTTGATGGGCCCCGAAATCTAAGGGGGGGGGGCCTTTGGTCTCCTGGCTGCACGTAGGAGTGTTACGAGGAGAGGCGATTGGCTGGTGCATGGAATTATGAGGTGTATGATAATTTCCTTCCACCAGTCAGGTCGCGTATGCAAATTTTGGAGCTCCCAGAGAATTTTCCTTGTAAAAAAAACTCAGAAATTAAGTCAGATGCAGAGAAGAGAGCTTCCATTTGTGTGACGATATTTTTTACGTGTCCTTGTATGGATAATCTCCAGGCCCAGAAACTGGGATGTTCAGATGGTCAGTGGAGTACCAGGTACACTTATTTCGATATATATAATGTTCTTTAATATGTATATACATACCTACGATTGATGTGTAATTTAGTTATTACGCTGCCCAGGGAACTTTGTCAATTTTTTTTTAAATATTCCTTTTATTAACTTGCAATTAATGGTACTATTTTCTGATTCACTTTTTTGTAAATGTTTTATTCCTATAATTATATTCAATAAATGAATTATATTTAGTAGAACCTCTAGTTGTCATTTGTGGAAACTTTCTTTTAATTCTTAATTTTTTTTTTCTTTCCTTTTCAGTAGTTAAACATGTTTGTTTATTTCGTAAAATTCTACTTATTTTGCAGTATGAGGATAATTAGTGACTAGGGATATCTTGTGGGGTTGGCTAGCTAAGTATGGAGAACTCTAACTTTAATATATTTTAAGTTTTACTTTTTTTTTCTCGTTTAGCTAATCAATTGGGCCATAGGTGGGTAATCGTCTAAAACTGACACAACGCAATACCCAGATGTTTTTTTTTTCTCTTTTAATGACAACCCCATTAACTTTATATTTTCGGAGTTGTCTATTACCCGACTAGGCCAATGCGATCACCAAGACCTGTTAAAATTATAGGCCCTTACAAGATATCATTATTTGGGTTTTTATTATTGAATGAACCCGGGGTATAGGTGCACCCAACAGCTATGCTAAATTTGTGCAGATCTTGCCAGCACAATCTATTTTCTGACCAATGAAACCGTTCCATAATCGTAATGGAGCGTTCTCAATGGTAAGATTTACAGTGCGAGCTGTAAATGACATCACTAGATTTTACTTCGCTTTGAAATATTTTCACGATTTCAAAAACACTATTTAATTAAAACTTTTTATTTAAACAAACCGCGGATGCGTTTTAAATTTCATTGTAATCCCCACCCTCATCTACCAGATAGTTATGCTATAGTTTTAAATGCAAATTTCTGTTGAAATTTTCTTTCTTTCTTTTTTTTTGTTAGATTTTTCCCTTTCTAAGTTTAATCGCTGTATTTATCAAAATTGTTTCAGCCTAGAGTGGCCAGGATTGACCACAGTTGTTGTAATTTTTTATCATCCTTTAAAAATGCAAACACGTCATTTTGACGGGCTATCTTCTAGTACAATATATTTATATTAATACCCAGTAACTGTCATGCTGAGCCCAGTAATTGTCATATGAAGCTTTAATGGATTCTAATTACAGATAATAATTCATATTTTCAAATAAAAACAATTTCTAAACAAAATTAGTTTATAACTTTATACGTACTGCCAAAATATGTGATTTAATCTCAATCTTGCGATTCCCTTGTAATTGGCACAGGTGCCTATTATTTGGAACTAACAAAACTGAAGCACCATTAATTGGCATCTACCATTAATTCAGAAATTCATATAAAAATACTTTTACACAATTAAAGTAACCCATTTCAACTAAACAAAACTGCTGTCAATTAAAATTTAAAATATATTATAAATCAGATGATAATTAATTGAAACAAGCCAGAAAAGAAGCATTTGATACAAAAATAGCTAATTTGAGACAAGCCATAATTGTTTCTCTTTCCAAGGCCTATTGTCATCTAGCAGCATAAATCAAAGTTATAATCTTTAAAGAAGCGTATAACTGGTATATGGTCTTGCATTTTTAAAAGACTGGATATAAATCTTATTTTAGGAAATTTTGTAGGATGTGCCAATCACTGGTGCCTGC
Organism: Maratus speculifer; assembly: GCA_964019185.1. Lineage (NCBI taxonomy): Eukaryota > Metazoa > Arthropoda > Arachnida > Araneae > Salticidae > Maratus > Maratus speculifer. The sequence continues at coordinate 361,604,717 of OZ025296.1, forward strand.
TATTTACTGTGGATGTTACCCTACTAACAACTGAATTTGGAGAATGCTCTAAAACTGTTTCAAACCACCTAAAATAAATTGTTTTTGAAGTAAAATAACAGAAACCAACATTATTTTTTTAACATCCCAATATTTTTTTAAGTGTTAATCAGTCACAAATAAATTGGTTTAAAAAAAATAGCATCCTGGAAGTTCACGACCAGATATCGGAAGGAACTGTTGAGGTCAAATAGTGTTCGAAAAACGGCAGAACATGAAACTGACAAATTATTTAATGTTTTCAAAATTTCAGTGTTTGTAAAATCTGTGGTATATCATCATGTAAATTTGTTGTATTATTAGCAACAATTACGGAGATAAATCTTACTTTATTTTATACATGCTATTTTTAAAATTAAGAAATGAAATGGATATACTTAAATTCTTAAAGTTACTTGAGCTATTTCAAGTTATTTCTCTTCTGACATAGAACATTTTTTATAAAACTTGAGTAATATTTTTGGTAGTTCTAGGGTTAAACTTAATCATTTAATCCAAACTTTAATGTAAGCAAATGTTTATATTGTGCAAAGCTTGACTAAAAAAAATTTGGCGTTTCAGTATGGGCTAAGTTTTTTAGATCATAGTGTTTGTAAAATCTTTGGTATATCATCATGTAATTTCATTGTATTACTAGCTACAGTTATTTAGATAAATCTAACTTCATTTTATGCATACTATTTTTCGAAATTAAGAAGTGAAGTAAAGATATACTTAAATTTACTCGAAATACTTCTATACCCAAGCAAACACACAATTAATCTTGTCAAGATGTGATTGCAAGGAGATGGGGAAAAAACTATTTAAGACTTCCATTAAAACCAGTGTAATCATTTACATTTTTACAATACTCTGTCTAAATACGATCTTTTGTTTGTTTCGTAGGTACTTTGAAATTCTTCCATTTGAAACAAGAAATTTTGGATTGTTATAAAAAGATTCCCCTTTTACACGTTTTACTGTGTTGCAATATTATATACACATCTAAACATTTGCAATATAAAATTATTTTCTAATTTATCATGCTTAATAAATATATAAAATAATAAAAACTAAGTATACAATAATTTATCTATGTGTGCATACATAATATGCATTTATATACAAACAAATGGGGATTATGAGAGTTATAAATAGAAAACCAGTCAGATGAAGTCATTTGTTGTTCTTTGCCCTTAAAAAAATAAAAACGGAACCATTAAAAGATCATTCTTTTGTCTGTCTATCATAGACATTTTTATTCATGAACTAAACAAAGTTCAAACAAGGCTGAAGTAATAAAGGCTATTAACCCACCTTTTTATACAACAAGATCAGGTGAGCCATAAAACCAATATCTTTTTTTTTTTTTTTTTTTTTGAGAAGTTTTAAAAACCAGACTATTACATTTATTTTACTGAAACATATAACATATTGCAAAATATACTGGATTCCTATATCAAGCATGAAAGATAAATTTTGGAATTATAAGCATTCAAATTTTAGAGCTGCTGATGTTAAATTACATTTTCATATTTTAATTAATATCTTCTGAAATTATGCTCCTAATGTGCTAATTTTTTTACATAGCATTAATACTAAAATACCAAAACATAAATACAGTAGACTCCCTGAAATCTGCACAGCTTGGGACCAGAAGTTTTGCATTTTTTAGAATTTTGTGGATTTCTGGTCATTGCTTTGTTTACATTTTAAAAAAAAGTAATTTGAATGTAATTAATAATGAAATCAAAAGTATAATGAATGCTTACAATATGCTAAAATATTAAAATACCTAAGTAATAAACTAAAATAATAAATTATTAGATAATTTTTAAAATGATAAAAAATACTGAAAGCAAAGGCCAAATTAATAATCAATGTACAATTAAATATTCATTTATACAGATGAAATGTGTTTTTCCTAAATTAGTCATTGAAACTTGAAAACATTGAAAACTAAAAAAGCTTGATTAATACATAAAAATATTTGGTAAGATTATGATTAACAATGATATCAGCAATATCTTTATTTTTTCAGAAACAAATTATTCTTTCTTCATGAAAAAGCATGAATTCAATTATCTTAACAAAAATTACAAATTAAGAAATATATGGAATTGATATAAAATTAAAAAAGTCAAATTTTGCACCTACATCTGAACTGAATGTTTCATTGTTTACATCTGTAAAATATGTGTGGATTTTAGTGAGTTGCAGATTTTAAGAGTGCAGATTTGAGGGAATCTACTATATGTTGAATGTTCATTTTTTATAATTTTATTATATGAATTATGCAATTATTATTTGAAAACATGATAAATTGCAACCCACAGTTTTTTAATGAATTTAGATTTATTAAGAACTGCTTTAGGGAAATCCAAAATAAAAAGATTTTCTTCCTAATAATTTTCAAATTAAGCTTAAAAAATGCAAAATGATGGTTTAAGGTAACATCATGATAGAAATGACTGGATATGTTGAAACTTCGGTAATACTTACTTATCTCGTTGATCAGTTTCACCAAATTATGTTTATTAACATAACTTTTATTTTAAATAATAACAAAAAAAATTAGTAGAATATTAATAAAAATACAAATAAAAATTATTTAATGATGTTTTAAAAACGTGTATCATATTTAATGTCATTGAATGAGACATTCACAATCATCCTCTATTGTCATTTAATCTTATAGTTTGGTGATAGTTTTTTGGTCGAGAGGATAACCAAGCAGTATCGAAACTTCTTATGCTATCTGCTATCCTATAATCTGGCAGTCTTCAGTGACTGCTTGAAAGGTGCCTAAGATGCCTTGATTAAGAAGGGGGCTCTATCGGTCCACAATCAAGTACCAAGCTACAATTTGGATACAGCCTCTAAAATACACTTGTAATAAAATAATTAATTTCTCAGAAACCTATCGTATGAATTGTATGATTTTTTTTTTTTTTGGGGGGGGGGGGATAATTGAAAGGCGTTGAGTCCATTTACATTTTCAGAATTTAGTGTTTCTATAGAAAAAATAAAATTAGAGTTCATTTTAATGCGTAGATGCCCCCCTGAGCAAATTCTAAATACATCTTTTAAAGGTAGACTTTATTTTAAATTGTTATGTATCAATAATTTCTTCTACAATAATTTGTTGAAGAGTTAGTACAGGCTGTGTACTTTTTTCCCCCCAAATAATATGTTTTACATATTATTTAAATTAAAAAAAAATAATGTCAAAATTTTTTAACTGTACTTAATTTTTATTCATGAACCTTGCTTTATTGTTCTTTAAAATTAAATTTTATATTATCTGTTTTCAAAATTACTTTGCTTTTTGGATGTTATGACTTTCTTTTTCTTAAGATTTTTTTTTTCTTTTTTGTTCAATTTCCTCTACGTTTTTTATATATATTATTATTGAGTATAACACTTTTTTTTTATCATTCTTATCTTTCTAAACTACATTTAGAAACAAAATGTAAAATAAATTATTTTACAATGTGAAAATTACAATTCCTAGTGTTATAAATACATATCTTTTTCGACATTTTATTATAAAATATAACTCATTCAAAATGTACCAAAGTTAATACAGAAACTGAAATTTTTTCCATCCTACAATACTTAGGCTAAGCCTAGCCATACCCCAAATTAACCCATCTCAGAATAGAAAACAAATAATAATATATAGAATTCTAAAATTTATTCTTTGCTTTTTATATAGATCAGTTCTTTAGATGATTTAGAGCTAGTCTGAACTGAAATTAACAGTTTTCATCAGTTAATAATCATTAACAGTTTAGAATAATTTTATTACAAAATACAGAAACTTTAGTAGATAAGTAAGCAAAAGAAACGTATCTTACCATTAACTCATTTTAATACCGAGGATAGGTCAATAAATTTTTAAAATGCTCTTTTATTATATTGCTATTATTCATTATATTTCAAAAATTTGCAGTCTATTAACAGAGAACTTTCATATAGTAAAGGTTCACATAAAAGCAAAGAGACAACAACGCCATGAATAAATCACGATGGCTGAATTTGAATGAATCATATACATAAATCAGCAGCAACAGAAAGTTCAACTTCTGACTTCTTGCTTTCTCACATCTATCAATATTACCATTTGTTTCAATAGTTAAGAAAAATATCTGCTTCAAGTAAAAACGAAAAAAAAAAAAGGTTGTTGTTGTTGTTGCAGCAACAAAAAAATGCTTATTTATAAAAAAATGAATTGATTCGTTACACAAAATTCTAGAATCCTTTATTTAAATTTACCCTCTATTGAAAATTTTGACACGTATCATCGTACATTACAGCAGCATCCTCATTAGTAATATAGTACTAGAACAGAAATAAATTAGAAAGTTTCCTGATGAACAATTTTAATTATCGATTAATTGAGTTATCAATCATTCATTGTCTACTCGATTTACCGAGTAACTTTCTTGAATCGATTACTTTAGGTTTTATATATTTTTTGACGCCATCTTTTGGTAAATAACATAAATGAACAAATTTTCTGTTAAAAGTATAGAATTTTAGATATATTTTAAAAATAAGACAAGATTAAATTCGAGATTATTTTTACACGCTTCACTTAAGCAATTAAAAATATTTTTTAGTATATATAAAAGGAGCATTATTGTTATTTTTTTCATGAAATTTTAACTTAGTTTTATCAGTTTTTTAAGAACTCAGCTTATATTCATCGATTTTTTTTTTTCGCATTGCATATAAAAATAAATTATTTAATATCAAATATAATCGTTAGAATATGTTTGAAAATGTTGTTTTCAATATTTTGATAGCTTTTGACTTATTATTTTTTGCTCATTTTTTTACTTTAGTAGCAAAGCTTTTTATTACTATTATTATGTGACAACTTTTGTAAATTCAGTGAAACATTAACATTTTATAGGGATGGCCAGGTATAATTTTATTAAAAATAAATTTTATGAGTCCTTTTAGTTTCTTTATTTGATTTTTGTTACAAGAACAATACTTTGAAAATTAAATTCTTATTTAATAAAAATATTATTAAAAGCTTCAGAATATTGATGGAAAAATAAGCTCATTCTTTGCGCAACACAATTTTTTTTTCTAAATTACAGTGTAAATAATGTTGTAACTGGCACCAATTCTCTGAATATCAAACCATTAAAAACTCTAAATATAATGCAATATAACTAGAATATTTGTAAATGATTAAATTAAACATGCATGTCTATAAATGCATATAATTATATATTTCAATTTCGATAGCTAAACAGTTTTTTTCTTTTTAAAGGAGAGAGTGATTACCTTATTCCTGTCGCTATCATAAATGAACTTATTGTGGATGGAGATCTTTCATAACTTAGATTAGAGAAATTATTGTGTATAAGGATACGAAAATTTGTAGTTTTAGGGAGAAATACTTAAATTTTAAATTAAATCAAAAAGTGTTTAGGGGAATTATTTTAAGCACTATTTATGTTGAAGGTATAAAATAGTTCTTTTTAAATAATTTTATAGAATAAAAAACTAATGCATAGCCATTTAAGAATGGCTAATTTTTCAGAGTTTTTTTTTTAATTTATATCATTTTATTAAAGATTATTTCACATTTCAAAAAAAGCATTTTTTTATTTTCTAATCTGTCAAATTTGAAACAGCAGCTCAAATCCACAATCTTAAAATCCACACGTCATCACAAATATAAGGAATGGATCTTTGGATTCATATACAAGGACAAAATAACAGAAATTTTTTAATTTAAAACTTTCCATACATATTTTAATTTGTAATTCTTAATAATATTATTGAACTCTTGCATTTTCAACAATTTAATCATTTTACAAAATATCATTTTAGTTTATTACTACTTTACTTAATTATCTTAGTACAGTAGATTTCCCTCAAAACCAGAGGTTGTGCAGATTTTAGAATTTCCCAGATTTCTGGTCTTTGCATATTTTACATTTTTTACTCAGCAATTTGAATTTATTAAGACAAACAAAATTACAATAAATGATTATATTGTATTAAAATAATTAAGTAAAATAATAAATTAAAATAAATAAAAAGTAAGATACTAACTTAAAACTGATTGAAATATTAATACAGTCAAGGATTGATAATCTGCACATCCATTATCCACAATTTTCTATAATTTGCATTATTTTACAAATGTAAACAGTTAAGAAAATTTACAAATTTGTGGTCCAAAAATGATTTTTTAAAGCAAATAATAAAAAATTTGACAAAAAAATCATAATAAAACACAGATTTATTCAATGTAACTCTTATATTTTATAGAAATTAAATAAACAAACTGCATTAGAGAACATATGTATATATGTACCTAATTTTTTTTATTTAAACTCATACAATATATCAATTTTTTAATAAGATAACTTTAAAAATGCATTTTTTGAGATAGCATATTAAATTAATTATTAGATTTCATATTTATCTTTTCAAATTATATTGTTTATAAAATTAATATGATGTCTAGGAATAATAAGATGACACATTATCCATAACAATCTCTAATCCACAAAATCTTTGGCCCCAACTACTGCGGATTATAGAACTTTGACTGTACTTCATTCACACTAGTATAGATATAATGGTTACTGTAATTACATGGTTTGTACACAGTTCTGGTAAAAAAAAATTACTTGCCTTTCTCAGTAAAAATCCATTTTCTATATTGTTGTAAAACTCAACAAAATGGATAATTTTAAACTAGATATATGCTAAAAAAAGAAAATAAGTATGCAATGAAAAGAATTTTCAATTTTCATTTGCTTTCATGTGATGCTAGTGTTCTGTAGCTTTTATACATTTTATTTATAAATTTTAGATTGGATTAATGATTAATTCAAATTTTCATATACAATCACAATCGAGATGCAGATGGAAAGTAACACATCTTCAATTATTTTTTTTTAAAAATGGTTTGACCTTTTTGCCCAAATTTTTGAATTGCATTTCCAGCAGGAATCCTTAATTAGTGATATTAACAGTGACATCACTGTTAATATTATAACCTTCATATGAATTATATTATGCGATTAATTACTTTTAGGAACAAATATTTTAGGGTTAATCATTTAAAAAATGTTCTTATTTAACTTAACTCAATACATACAAATTCAGTTTGTGAGGAACTCAATCATCTAAAATTAAACAATTAAATCAAACTATTAATCAAAATTCAAATGAATTCCTCGTGTTTAACCCAAAAATCATAACTTAAACTATATTTAAATAAATAGATAAGTGAAAATGTCTGCTAGAAAAAACTTTTTCATAATATTTTAAAAGGTCAAATATCAGTGAAAATAAAAGTTGCGTAAATGAAATTTTGTTGCTATAATATGATCAAGTCATAAGTTGGAGAATTTTTATAAATAGTAAAAGAAGAAACACGTCCTTCCATTAATTTACTTTAGCAAAGAGGATGGATCACCACGTTTATGTTTTAAAAATTAGCCATTATTAGAATCAGGGGATACGCGTTGAAAATATATATATTATTTTCTTTTAAAGCAAAGAGACGCCAACAAAATGGATGATTCACGGTGGTAGATGAACAACTCAAAAGTGTTTGATTCATGAGAATCAATACCATTTTTAATGAATCATTAAGTCTTGCACGATTCATTCTTTTATTGGCGTCGTTGTGTGTTCTGTTGTTTGTAATATTAGGTAACTTTTATAACATAAATTTATTGTATTCAACATCTTGTTAATGCTGAAGTAGGTTAATTTCTTAGGTTTCTATTCAACTCAATACTTTACGATTTGCTATTTGATAGTGATGCACCCAATTTAATGTGATGCAGTTTTCATCTTTGCTGATCTGTTATCCAGTCATTATTATAATGTTTTATTCATAACAAATAATTCCTCTTATTATTATTTATTTTTAAGTAGTTTAGTTTAATATTATTCAAATTTCAAGTTTGAGGCAGTAAATTGGTTTGAATATTTTTTTTTTACGTTTACTTTTAAAACCTTTTGTTGCTTATAAACTGAATTTGACTGCATTCTGTTTACTTGAAACTAAATGCTTTTTAATAATTGATCACAGAATGTAGTACCTTTATATAGTTTACTGAAATTCACATATAAGAACACATACGCTTTTAAGGGGACTCATCACTCACTTGAAAACACCCTCTCCGTAACATTAATCCAAAAGGCAGGTTGTTTTCGAATTTCTCACTTAAATTTGAATATTTTTATATGCCATTTCTTTTTGCATATGATAGCTGAGTTTCATCATCAATATGATATATATTTTTGTTTTTTTTTATTTTGGTTACAGATTTTTCTTAAAATGTATTTTCAATTTCAAAACCATTCTCGAACTTGAAAGTATCTTTTTAAATCTGCAGCCAAAATCTATAAAGTAAGAAATAACCATATTACAGATTTAGCTCAGCTATCTTATGCAAAAAAAGTTTAAAAATATTGAAATTTAAGCGATAAGTTCTAAAATAACCTTCCTGTTGGTTTAACATTAAGGAGTGGATTAATGTGGAATAATTTTTAGTGCGTGCAGAGTCCCCTTAAGAAACTATATTTATGAATCTTAGAACAAGTGATACACTGATTTGCAAATTTTACCTGTTGGGATTAAGGGTATTCTTAAATAAAAAAGGGCAACTTTGTGACACAAGTTTTCCTTTATTTTTGTTCCGAAATGCATGAAACTAGCAGGTGTTGTTGTTCAGAAACAATCTAATTGCACTTATTTTTCAGTTTTTTTTTTTTTTTTTTTTTTTTTTTTTTTTTAACACATTAGATATTTTAAAACAAGCCAACAAAATTGGTGTTTTTATTGTGATTTATCATACTTAAAATGTATTGTGCTTCCTATTTATTTTATTGTATATCATCTGACAACATTTATGCAAATATTATGTTCTTACATCTGACAATAGTTTTTTGTTAGTACAATAGACTCCATCAAATCAGCACATAATTTACGGATGTAAATAATGAAACATGAAGTTCAGATGTCTCTGCAAAATTTGCCTTTTTTAGTTTTATATCAACTCCATACATTTTTTAATTTGTAATTTTCGTTAAGGTTATTAAATTCATGTTTCTTCATGAAAACAGAATAATTTATTTCTGAAAAAATTCAAGGTATTGCTTGTATCATAGGTAATCATAATCCTACCAAATATATTTATGTATTAATCAAGCTTTTTTAGTTATTAAGTCTGGCTAAACCTTAAAAGAATTATTTTAGTAATTAGTAGTAGCGTGTGAATTAGTAATGTACCTTTTTGAGGAAAGTTTCATTGAATAATTTAAGAAAAACACATTTCATCCTTTAAAATGAATATTTAATCATGCGTTATTGATTATTAACTTGACCTTTGCTTTTAGTATTTTAATCATTTTAAAATTTATCTAAATTTTATTATTTTAGTTTATTACTTATTTTAATACATTGTAAGCATTCATTATGCTTTTGATTTCATTATTAATTACATTCAAATTACGTTTTAAAAAATATAAACAAAGCAATGACCAGAAATTCTCAAAATTCTAGAATTCGCACAACCTCTGGTCCCAAACTGTGCAGATTTGAGAGAGTTTACATTATTTTTATTCCATTCTAAGATTACATTCCTGGAACTTGCTTGTTTTTATGTGTATTTTTTATAATTCGAAGTAATTATTTGTATTTATAATAATGCATACTCCATCACCTTCCTTATGACCTATCACATTCTATTGTTTAACAGTTATGAATTGCATTTCCCTATGAAAACAGAATTGCAACACAAGAGGGGAAAGACATGTGATCAAAATCCCTTATAATTCAATAGGTTGTTAAATGATTATACAATTGAAAACTAAGTTCTATTCAAAATCGTTTCCATAGTCAGGCATTTGTGAATGTGTCAAAACACTTTGCGTTTGTTGAGTTCAGCAGTTGGGAACTTTTCTATGCACTATGCATTAGAAATCTCAAAGGGAAATCGCACATTTTTCAATTTAAGTTGCATTTTATAGAATATAAAAAAAAGAGCATTTTTATACCATTTTTAGTTTTTTTTTTAAATCTTGGAAAATACATTAAATTAACATTAAAAAATGCAGTTTTAGTCTTGACTGGAGAAAGCCATGGCACGTGATGAAAGTCTGCTTTCATCACGTGTCACTTGATGTCACTACACAGGTAAACAAACCTTTCCTATGAGGAACGTTAAGCTGAATGATTTTTTTTCTTTTCTTCAAAATGATAGCAGAACAAACTAGAAGCATTGTGAATTGTTGGAATAAATAATATTGCGAATTCAAGTGTGATTTCCCCCCTCCCCTCTCATTGTTTGAAGATTTTTATTTCATGATCATGATGTAGAAATAAAATATCGGTATAAGTTTAAACTACAAATGTTTTATGGAAAAGTGTACTTTTCTTTTTCATATTAATGTTCCACTATAGACCAATTAAAAAAATGTAGTTTAACAAATTACAAGGACTATTTGGAAAATTATATTTTCAATGACTAAAATTTTAAAGACATATATATAAATTTTATATTTAAAAAAAATGAAAATAATAAAAAACTTTTTTTTGATGATCAAAACGTTATTTACGTAATTACACAGTCCTGTATTATATACGCCATGAATTAAAAATTAATATTCCTGTACCAATTAAATACAAATTTTAAATGAAATTTCAGTTTTACAATTTTTGGTACTGCAAATTTTTAAAATTCTAAACATAAGACATTTTTAATTTTTGCACCATCGTATAGAGAAAAAAATGTGCTCTTAAATGCAATTTGTTTGATAGTTGTATCTCAATTGGTTTTTAAGTTATTAATTTCTTTGTAGGTTTTCTAATACTTTATTTGTCATTGTGGTAACAGAAGTATTTCATTTCTGGACATTAAACATGAACCAATCAGAAAATGAATAAAATAGAAAACAGAAGTATTCCATTTTTTGGACATTAAACATGGATTAATCTGAAAATGAATAAAATTAAAAAAATTGCGGAATTCAACAATAAAAAAATTCAGATTTTTCTGTTTTTTACCGAGGACAACAAGTATTTTCCAAATAAATCAAACCTTGTTAACATGAACATGCTTAACATGAATTAAAAAAGTATACCCCTAAAATAAAACTCCTATAAAAAGGAAAACAAAGATTTGATATTGATAACATGAATTATTGGTAACATGAATGAAATTTTGATTCCCCTTGAGGTTCATCTTAACGAGGTTCGTAGCTAAAAAGCAGCCAGAAATTACATAAATTCCCCAACCACATTTAAAATTTATTAGTTTTTATTTGATATTTTAAAATTTTTCTTGATTTTTATAAATTAAGTTAAAAAAAATACTAGTTTTCAAAACAATTTCTTAATTGTATTGCATTCAACTTGATTTAATTGTATTTGAACTAATTCTGTTTTTCCTTATGGGTTCATTCGACATATAAATGTAGCAGGCACTGGCTTCAGCAAAGAAAACCAGTGTAAACTCTGAGATTAAAAAGCTAAATTTTTAGATCTATTTTTTTATATATTTTTTTATTTGTAATTGTATAAAGAGAAAATAAATTTTTTTAACATGCAGAATTCCAAAAAAAAATTTTATGTTTTCTTTTGCAAGAAATTTTTTTATGCATAATAAAGTGATCTTTTCCAATTTCTACAGAAAAATCTGTGAATTTTTGAAGAATTTGCAAAAATTTTTCTTCTGCTACTTCAAAATTTGAAGTAACTTTACTTAGATTGATTGGGATTGTCATCAATTGACTAAAGGAAATTAATGGCAGTAAAAAAATTGTAATTATCATTTATAAATTTCAGATTTAACATCTCTGTATTTTGGTGACTGTATTGTATATGATATATTAATACAGTTGACTCCCTTAAATCCACACAGCTTGGGACCAGATGTTGGCCAGATTTTGAAATTTTGCAGATTTCTGGTCATCGTTTTGTTTACATTTTTTAAACAGTAATTTGAATTGATGCAATTGAGAATATAATGAAAGCTTATAATATAATTAATTATATATTAAAATAAGTAATAAAATAAGTAGTAAAATAATAAAAATTTATATAATTTTTAAAATGCTTAAAATGTTAAAAGCAAAGATCAAATTAATAGTCGATAATGTAAGATTAAACATTCGTTATAAAGATGAACTGCATTTTTCCGAAATTATTCAATGAAACTTGCCTCATAAAGGCACATTATTAATTCACATCCAAATCATAAAATACAGTCCCTGGCCAAATTATTAGACGCACTCATATTTTCTTTTGTCGAATCATATTACAAGTTTCATAGAGATATTACTATGCCAATACTTACAATTGATTATATACATCATCTGTAGGATTATAATAAATTAAAAGCATGCCATTGATTTTAAAATTATTTATTTTTGTAAATTAAATTAATAATTGCTAAAATTGTAAAACTTAAAACATGAAATTAAAAAAAAAATGTCCATATTTTTTGGAGTCTCCTTTGGCGCCAATCAGTGCCTCTATTCTTCATGGCATGCTGTTAGTATAAAATTGAAAATTTTCTTGCAAAAATACAAATGGTTCTTTATTTGGAAACCACCATTTTAGCTTTAGAATAAACCGATTTTGAAAACCTCTTTATATTGGTCTGGAGAATTGACTAACAAGTCATAACAAACAAAACTCAGCTCTTAGAAAATCTTATCCAAATCTGGAGTTGTCACCCACGCATACAAGAAAATCTTCAATTTTGTATTAATAGAATGCCGCGAAGAACAGAGGCACTGATAGCCGCCAAAAGAGGCTCCAAAAAATATTGACATTTTTTTGAGTTTCAAGTTATAAATTTTGCAATTTCAGCCATTTTTAATTTAATTTTTAAAAAGAAAGAGTTTTAAAGTCATAGGCATGTTTTTTTTATTTATTATAATATTACAAATGATGTAAATAATTAATTGCAGTTATTCACAAAGTAATATTTCTATGAAGCTAGTAATATGATTCGACACAAGGAAAAGGGGGTGCGTCTAATAATTTGGCCAGGGACTGTAAGTAAGTTTTATTTCAGATTTAGCCAGCCTTAACAATAAAAAAAGCTTGATTAACATTTGATAAGTAGGGTGTGATTTCCAATAATATCGGCAATATCTTGAATTTTTTCAAAAGCAAATTTATTCTTTCTTCATGAAAAAAAAGCATGAATTCAATAATATTAAAGAAAATTACAAATTAAAACAGGTATAGAATTGATATGAAAATAAAAAAGTCAAATTTTATACCTCTATCTGAACAGAATGTTTCATTGTTTACATCCGTAAATTATGTGCAAAGAGTTGTTGATTTTAAGGTTGCAGATTCGAGGGAGTCAACTGTATTGCAATGGAGATTGCAGCTTAAAAACTGATATATCAGTTTGTGGCCGTGGGGAAGTTAAATGTATGACCTTAGAAAACAATCTAACAAAATTGAATGGTTATGTTTCATGATTCATCAAGAGAAATCCATTGTTATATATAAAATGCATCAAAAGTTTTATTAAAACAAATTTATTAGTCTGGCTTTTAGATAAAAAAAAAGCTTGGTTTTACGCTTCCCCCACCCACACACACACACACCTGATCCTGTGGTCTAAATAGGTTTGTCAGAATAACCTTTACTACTTCAGTTCTGTTTGAACCTTCCTCAATTCCTAGTTTATGAGTAAAATGCCTATGACAGTCATACACACAAAATGATCTTTTAATGATTCCATTTTTATTTTTTAAGTACAGTTATCAACAAAAGACTTCATCTGACTCGTTTTTCTATTTATAACTCTCGTTCTATACTTATTCCTCATTTGTTGGTATAACTTAGTATAGAAATGCTTATTAAATTCAGACATTATAAATAAATTTATAGTAGATTCCCTTAAATCCATAAACCTAAAATCTGCACATAATTTCTGGATGTAAACAATGAAACATTCATGTCAGATATAGGGACAAAGTTTGACCTTTTTAGTTTAATATCAATTCCATATATATTTTAATTTGTAATTTTTTTTAATATCACTAAACTCATGTTTTTTATGAAGGAAGAATAAATATTTTTCTGAAAAATTAAAATATCGCAGATATCATTGACAATCATAATCTTCTTTCCAAATATATTTATGTGTTAATCAAGCTTTTTAGCCTCCGATGCTATTTCTTTCAGACAAGCTAAAAATGTCGTGTCATCATTCCTGAATTTTCTACTCAACCGATTTTGATAATTATTTTTTTTAAATGAAAGCTACATATTTGTAGTTGTGCCCATTTTAGCTATTTTTTAATTTATTTCCATTTTTATATTTTATTTTTAATTTTAAATGCTTTTTTACGATATTTCTTCAAATGGTGGCAACTCAGATTAGCTTTTCCCTCAATAATAAAAATTTATTTTCCATTATCAAAAGCTTGATCTCATCAGTGAACATGTCCTTGCATTTAAAATAAAAAAGTTAATTGTTTTCGTAAAATTTAACCACAATAAAAGGATTGCGTATAATTATGCACTAATTGAGGTAAAAAAAATATTTACTAAGAAATAATATTAATAATGTAAATAAAATAACAAAATAATTTATGATAAAAATTAATGTCTAAAGCAAAATAAGAAAATTTTCAAATGAGGAAAATGATGTCATTCAGCAACCAGATAAATGGGATTTACAATATTATTAAGGAAGCCTTTTTCATATTACTAATAACAGTAACTTTTAAAAAACATTTGAAGAGAAAATGATGTCACTATTTAAAACATCGCATTTTTACTCATAACGATATAACATTTCAATATTTCTTTTCTTTATGGATATTGGATTTCTTTATGGATAAATATATTTATGTGTTAATCACGCTTTTTTGGTAATTAAGTCTGGCTAAACCTGAAATAAAACTTCCTTATTTTATAATTTTGATGTAAATTATTAATGCACCTTTATGGGATAAGAATAATTTAAGAAAAAGACATTTCATCTTTATAATGGATATTTAATCATATTTTATTGATTATTAACTTGATCTTTGCTTTTAATATTTTAATCATTTTAAAAATTATCTAATATTTTAATATTTTGGTTTTATTACTTATTTTAATATTTTATCATATTGTAAGCAATTAAAATAGTTTTTATTGCATTATTAATTTTATTCAAATTATTGATTAAAAACATAAACAAAGCAGTCTCCAAAAATCTTCCAAATTCTAAAATTCGCACAACTTCTGATCCCAAGCTGTGCGGATTTGAAGGAGTCTACTGTATTATATGCTTATACATATTTTTTTTTTCATATCTTTCATATTTTATATATTCATTATACATGGGAAAGTAAAACAAAATTATATTACAAATATTTAGATATGTTTATAATATTACATCTACAAAAAAAAATATGTCTGAAAAAAAGCCAGAAAATTATAAATTTGAAAAAAAGTAATTATAACTAAAATATGTATGTAGAGTTATTATTGATCCATTAGTAGCTTCAATAATAAAAAAAATCAACCTCCATTGCTGAAGATCGCAACAACCACATTGAAACATATATTGGCAAAAAAAAAAAAAAAAAAAAAAAAAGTGCAGAACAGGGTATGGAATTCTTCCTTAGTTATACTGCTCTAATAGTATAATGGTTTAATCTGATACAAAAGTATCAGAAAAAATAATTAAGACACTTAAGTATGTCATGCATTAAAAGATAAAATAGTTGCATGTACGTATATTTTTGTAGAATGTTATATTAGAATTAAAAATGTATTTTCAGTGCTTCATATTTCTAAATATGGTTTTTATTTATATTTAACAAGAAAGTATAAATGGAATTAATATTAAATTTGATTGTATGTGAGTATACATCGTACATATAAGTATTCACATGCATTGAACTATGTTTTTATTACTTTCACTATGAAACTATAATATATTTTATTAATAATAATAATAAAAATATTCAAATGGGATATATATATGCAATAAGTTTCATAAGTTTAATATCCAGTTTTTATGTTTTAATCATATGTAAAATAACTGCCTTGTAAATTGTAAAAGGGAAACAGTTTATAAAGGAAGAATAAGATACATCTGTGATGTCATTTTCTTTTTATTTCATTTTAACCCCCCCCCCAGCCCATTATTATTTTAAAAATACATATTAAACAATTTATAGTTGTATCCAAAAGAAAAATGCATATTTTTAAACTTAGAATTGATTATAAGGAGCTTTACATACTAGAAAAATGCAAATAAATGATTAATATATTGTTATTTTCAATAGCCAGGGTATCTTTTTCATTCATATAATCAAAAATTTTCATTCATATAGTATATAAAATAATAAATTCTGCCAAGATCAAATCACAAGGTTTTGTGAAAACTTCCGTTTGAAACAGGTTTATGTGTTAATATGTGTAAATGTATGGAATGACTATGAAATAATATGGTTTGGAAAAAATTTAGTGTTTTGCAATTAAAAATTTTGTGTTTGGAAATTTTTTTTTGTGTTTAGGAAAAAGTTTTATGCACAGTAAAAAAGTAAAAAATAAATGTTCGATAAAAAGTACGTATTTGAAAAAGTTTTATGTTCAGTAAAAAATTCAGTGCAGTAAAAAAGTTACATTGGAAAAAAGTTTTATGTTTTAGTAAAAAGTAATGAATTGGAAAAACAATTATATATTTATAGTAACAATCCATTGTAGGCAGATAATTTTTTTACAAGCTTTGCCTCATTTATATAAATATACATTTTTATTTTACATGAAGGGAAGAGTGGACTACAGTGGACCTAATTATACAGTTGACAACTCCTTATATTTATTTACTTTTAAATTTTTAAAGCTTTTCTTTTAGACAAATTGTTTACAGCAATGAATTGATCATTTATAGCCTTTAAAACACATCGTTACCTCAGAATGATTCATTTGACCCTGATTGGTTGTTTCGAGCTTCTAAAAATGAAATTTTTTAATCATCGTCATTATCTTTATTAATAATTAAATGTTATAGATGAAAAAATTAAAACAGCTTTTTTTATATAGGTAATATTCTCGTTTTTATTTAATATTAAAGTTAATATGCTAAAAAGAAATCTTTAATAATTTTATGAGAATGTATAGAACTTCAACATGGGACACAATGGACCATAATCTATTCTGTTAATGCAATTCTGAATTATTAAAATATTTAATAATTGCTTATTCTCTAGGAATAAATACTGTTTTAAAGTAATCATTTAAATGTAAAATAAAGTAAACAAAGAAAAATATCTATGTATCATAGTAAGAAATATTTTCGTTTGTATTTAATGCTTTAAAAAACAAGTATTTTATTTATTACTTATTTATTACTATTTACTTAACTATTACTTACTTCTAAAACGTAAAATCACTCATGGATCCAACATTATTTCAGGAAATTTTCAGTCTCATAAGTATTTTGGCGATTTATTTTCAAGCTTTAGTGAAGATATTTTTATTTTATTTAATATCTTCACCTTATTTTCAAATGTTCCCGTATCAATTTGTTGTTATTAAAAATATATAATACTCTTTTTAATAATTTTTTTATTTTGTTTTGTAAATGTTTTGTTAGAAGATTTTATTTGTAAAAATTTCATTATTATGTTATTTTGGAGATATAGGGGAAAATAAAGAGGGCTTAAATTAATAAAAAGTAAATTTATATTGTAATTCAAATAATGCTAAATAGATGAACCCCGGTGGGTAGACCAGTGTACCTCCCTTCTGGAATACACTTTTTGAACGTATGCAAATTATTTACAAAAAAAAGGTATTTGAAACTATGTTCTGAAAAAATTCTGAGGCATATATAATTACTTAAGGAATGTAGAAGAACATTTTTAGGCAGATGGGACTTTCCATTAGACAGAAAAAACTGCAAACTGCAAAAGTGATCCACCTTGTACCAGTACCAGTCTCTTTTATTGTAAAACCTGTCAAAATGGTGATTATCTTTAACAGAAACCTACCTGAAACAGAAGCATTGCATGGTCCTGATATGGATTGCCATATAGTTAAATTTGTTCAAAACCAGGCTGTAAGTGATTTTTCACATATCACTTATTAGCATTTCCAGAAAGAAAGTTCAACAACAACATTTCCATCAAAGAAAGTTTTAATTGGTGCTTATAGTCCAAGAGGCGATCGCATAAAGGCACCCAAGAGGCGATCGCATAAAGGCACCCAAGAGGCGATCGTCTTTGAGCACAAGAAAAAATCCTTTATTTTATGGAAGGGTAGTCATAGGGGAATCTAATTATCCATGTCTGGCGGAAGGGAAGTGGCACATACGCCAAAAAGGAATACCACTAGTGGTTGACTCGTAGATTTAGCATTATGTTTCCTGCACCCAATTTTCCATGTTTTCACACATTTAATTGTACGGCAAACATAATGTTAAACATACCAGTGAACCACTAGTGGCATCAATTTTTGACTTATGCACCCCTTCGCTTCCGGCAGACTTGGATCATTAGATTCCTCTATGACTACTCTTCCATAAAATAGAGAAATTTTTCTTGTGCTCGATGACTTAAGGTTTTATGCAGTCACTCTTGGACATTTATAAACACAGTAAAATATGTAAAAGCGGAATCTTTCTATAACATAATCCTGTAAAATGATATTTTTTTTCTCCAATTCCTTTCAATCGCATCTTGACAAGATTGAATGCGTTTAGCCAGGCCAAAATTAATTTATTTTTAATACACATAAATATTTTTCTACTAAAAAATATAAAATTATGCTAAATTTTATCAAAATCAGAAGTTTTTATAATTGATAGAATACATATGTGAAGGCATTATGCCTGAAAAGAAAATATAAATATTCAGAAGATTCTAAAGTCATGGTTTGGAATTCTTTGTTGTATACATACACCACGAATTTCAAAGATTACATGAAATTATAAGAAAATATCAACATGAAAATAGAATTTTTGATTATGTACTGCTATTTACTTTTGAAATTGAGTAGAACTAAATATATTGGTGCTGCTTGGTTGTACTGTCAACCCAAAAAATATTGCCAAAATATGAGATTAAATGCTGATAATGGATGATTGTAAATGCCATATTTAATGACATTAAATACGATTTATGTGTTTAAAACGTCATTAGGTGATTTTTATTTCTAACTTTTATTTATATTTTTAATAATATTCTAAAAATATTTCTTTTTCCGTTATTTCAAATTAAAAAAAATATTTCAATACGTATAATGTGGGTATGAATTTGGCGATTTGTATAAATTTTGCAGAATAGGATAACCAAGTAGTACCAATGGATTATGTGTATTTACTAATTGAAATTATCATATATAATACTTCAGAACACCCGGTAATAAGTAATCGATATTCCGATAATTTATAAAAAATAATAATGTAAAAAGAACTAATTAAGATCCTAGAATGAACATGTTGAGAGTAAAGTTAGGCTGGATATCACAATTGAGGAGATTAAAAAACATGTAAGTGTATAAAAAATAGAACAATTAATAGAAAAAAAACTAAATAAAAATGAATTAGAAATTTGAAAATCTTATTGCTATTTAAAAGAGTGCATATTGACGCACTAATTATTGCATAAGTTATTCGTAATACTGTTTTATGTGAAAGAATTGCTGTTTTTATTAATGCGATTTTACATAAATGTTTCTGAACAGTAAAATAAGACTTGCATATTAATATCCCTTAAAATTAGTTGAGTAATAAATTTTGTAACTAAGCAACTATTGTCCTTTTTAATTATTTAAAGCAGTAAAAATGAAAAAAGGGGGTGTTAAGATCAGTGAAAACCAGAGTAAGTAAATGGTTTGACCTTTTAAAAGTTACATTACATTTTTTCAATTCTGACTACAAATCACTCGCAGATCCGTATGTATCATTCGAATATTAATGTCTTCATTCTTGAGAAATTGTGTTATATTGAATTCTATCACATTTAAGTATCTTTAAAACTAATTAAAAATACTTTAAAATGTATAGTTATAATTAAATTGCACCGTTGTATAAAAGCCAGTTTTGACCAAAAAGGCAAATTTTGTAAAAGAAAATAAAGCAATAAAAGCCACCTGCGTGGCTTTTTAAAAATTTAATACAGCTTTTTTTTAATGATATTTAGAATTTTTTTAAGAACTTAAGTATATGTTTATTTAATTTCTTAATTAAAAAAAAATAACATATATAAAAAAAAGTTAGATTTATCTCCATAATTATAGCTAGTAATAGAGCGAAGTTACATTATGATACACCAAAGATTTTACAAACGCTATGATCTAAAAAAGGAGCCCATATTGAAAGGTTAAATGTATTTTAGTCAAGTTTCGTATAACATAAACATTTGCTTGCATAAAAGATAAAATTAAAAGATAAAGTTTAACCCTAGAACAACCAAAAGGTTACTCAAGTCTTATTAAAATATTTTACATCGGAATTTTTATTTAAAACTTTTTAAATTATTTTTGGTTGGTTTATAATTTTTTTTTCAAAGAAATTTCTGATTTATATTTAACTGATAGCTGGTTAATATTTAAGAAAACAACATTCAATTTTGGCTAAAGAAACAAGTGATATAGCAAGCACTTGCAACAAGTATAATTTATGTTGGAAAAAATAATCTAGTTACAGTTGTCTAACACAGCCATAATCCTTCTGGATTTCTTTGTTTCATGTTCTGCCGTTTTTGGTACCCTATTTGGCCTCAACAGTTTCTTCCGATATCTGGTTGTAAACTTCAAGGACATTAATTTTTTTGGACATTTTTTTTCTGGTGATTGAGTAACACTTAAAAAAATGTTGGGTTCTGTAAAAATATTGGTTTCTGTTATTTTACTTCGAAACAATTTATTTTAGATGGTTCAAAACAGTTTTAGAGCATGCTTCAAGTTCACCTGTAAGTTCTCTTAGTTTGGTACATGAATTAGTTTCAACTTAAGCTTTGGATTTTTTATTATTAATAAAAGAACCTCATCACCTCTCTCTTCATACACAACTCTCCTTCCACCAGTGAAGTTTCTGTAAGCAATATTAACCATTTTGGGTCTGGTGTAGTGTTAATAGTACATGTCTTTTATTGGAGTATTATTTTGTTTTCAGAAAAATGGGTCAAAGTTTTCTGTAGCAAAAAATTCTGCTCTTTTGAACTGGTCACAACAAACTGTTAAGCACCAGTTTCTTATATCTTGCTGACTGATTGACGAAAACTCTTTTAGAGCTGAAATGACCTCATCAGCATGTTTCAGAAAAGAAGATACCAATTCATACTCAGATTTCTTAAAGTATTTTAAAAATGGTAATAAAAGTTCACAAATAACCAATTCAAGAATAAAGTTACTTTTATTAATTCCTGCAGAATAACGCAGGGCCATAGCTAAGGTGGTGCTATGGGCGGCTCAGCCCCCCCCCCCTAAAATATTTTGAGCCCACCCTGAAAAAGATTCCATGGTCACTCAATAAATTGATGTTCCGAAAATCCAAATGAAATTCTGTTCAAAAGTCTAATTTAATTTTGTGGACTTTTCATAGTTTTGCAAAACTATTAAATTGTAACTAAAATAAGTGATTCAACACTGGCTCATCCTGTTTGCACATAGGAAGTTAACACGATGTTTCATAGTGCACTCTTCATACACTCGAATTTTTTATCATCCTATACTTTTAAAAATTTAGCATAAAATGAAGTTATTACAACAGTTTAATAAGAAACACTAGTAATTACAGTGTGAATAGGCACTCATCTATCTTTCTGCGTCATACAGAGAGAGAAAGAAAATATGAGCCCTCCCCTACATTTTCTTGACCCCCCCCCTGTTATTCACTTCTAGCTACGGATCTCAGGATACGTTATAATATTGTTTGATATAAAATTACTAAATAAACAAAAATAATGGTCTCAAAACTCGATCAGTGTGCCATTATTGCATTTCTATAAACTGATCTTTTCCCCTTAACTGTTCAGCAACAGACACCTGTCCCATCAAAACCCGTTTCCATCTTAGCAGGTATACTTGCATACTTATTCTTTGGAACTGTCAAATGTTTCCATTTACAATTCCGTGTTCACCAAAAGGGACCCAAGAAGGGAAGATCACTCCAAAATATTCCATTTTAGACAGGTTTCAAGTTTTAGGCACTCTAAATATGCAGTGTTGTTTTCGTGTAATTCTAATTTTTTACAGCTTTAATTTAGGTCACCTTTACAGAATTCATTCTAATATTTATATTCTTTACAAGAGCACTTCAGAGAGAATATGTTATAATACTTTTAAAGGATACAGTCGGAACGGAATATATGTATGTTCAAAACTAGCCTAAAACAGAAAAGTTTACAGCTTTGGCAAAAGATGTAACTTTAAACTATGCCATTTAAGGTTATACCATTCAACACCTGTCTAAAATGGAATTTTTCATGCGTTCTTTGTGATTCCGTCTTAGTAGTTTTGAGTGTTGTTGAATGCAAAATTCAGAAACCCAGATATTCGTTTGAGGTGGATGACTTCACGGCATATGCTTGTTGATGTCACTGGTTACATTCAGGCACGTAGCCAGGGAGGGGGCTAAGGGGGCTGAAGCCCCTCCCGAAAGTTTAAAAAGAATGTGCAAAGTTAACGAGTTTAAATATAATAATAATTTTTCTAATGCTAATAAAATTTGATAATTTTTTAAAAATCTTCCCTTGCATAAGAACTGTGTATATTTTAGTTGTAAAAATATAAGTTTCTTCAGTTAAAGTTTTAGCAATTCCCCCATATTATTCATTTGGATATATTGTTCTTTACTCATATCCACTATACATAAATATCAGTTCGTCTTAAAACGCTATTTTTACTTTATGTACAGTAAAATTCGATAAGTGTAATTCCATATAATTAATTTCACTAAGAAAGAGTACGTATAAAACGCATATGTCATATAATTTAACTTAAAAAGTAAAATATGAAACATTTAAATGAGTGTTATTAAAATGAGTGTTCCTTAATTTTTTTTTCTCATGGAAACTTCAGTATTAAAATGTTATGAAGAGAAAAAAGCCAAAAACTTTAATAACCTTTTGTAATGTAAAATTACAAGAAAAATAAGGATTTTGAAGAAAATATATTTGAAAATATGTGACGTTTCCGGCAAGGCCGTCACATAAATTGGAGTTCTTTTTTTAGCAGAACTCATAAAACGATTTGTTCAAAACTTTAAAGATGGGGTTTTGGCAAGAGAAACTTCAATAAATTTAGAAAAGATTAAAATGAAAATAAAACAACTGACATAATCTGATTTTCTAAAATGATATTCGCCGCTTTCCTTAAAAAAATGATGTATCTTCCCTCTAATGTTTTCTTTTAGGTATATTTACATTAATTAAAGGGACTTCAATTTTCATATCGTTTTTGTAAAAGTTGTAGTTAAAAGAGCGAAAAAAAAATAGACGAGACCTAGACCCACACAACACACGCTATCTATAAGGCGTCGACTTATAGTATGAATACGTCTATAACCTCCATAATGTTATTTAGATGTGCATATCAGTAAATAAACAGACGTCGATCTGACATTTCCAATTTAGATTTCTATCAGACGTCTGTGACCTGCAACAGACGATCTGTGGCTTTCACTCTTTTTAACATCTAAAGGAAATCCTTTACTCCATGTCCTTAGGAAATACTCGAGACTGCATCCAATGGATTCGCGAATAACACGCATTATGCATCTCTTATGGAAAAAATACTCTTGCTTGGAGGTCTTATAGATGTAGTCTTGTAGACTACCTGGATATAATCAACGTCTGGAGGAACTCAGAGAGATCACACATGTTATTTCTAATAGACGTAAAAAGAGAGTATCGTGGATATTTTTAGATAACCTATAGATGTTTTGGCCGTCTTGTATTTACAGCTTCTAGATGACTTATAGATGAATGTGTGCTATGTGGGTTGTATATTAGAGATGATTGCTAAAAGTGCATTTTTAGATTTGATATGAGTTTTTAAGTTTTAACTAAATTTTTCTATATTGCGTTGTGCAAAAATGCTGTAGATCATATAATGGGTAACGTAACAGAAAATGCACAGGTTACAAAATATAAACAAATGTAGCTTAAAAGTGGTTTTTAAATAAGTTGTTTTTTACACTGAGCTACATTTAGAAAAGCAATACATATTTATAGAAGTAGAAAATAATATACAGTTCCACGCAAAGAATTGAATACATGGCTGTCTGTCTCTGGAAGTATGATTTCACTAGATTTAAGCGTGTTTTAGTCTTAATTAAATTTTTGCTGAATAGTCGGCATATATGTAAGATAGTAAACAAAATACACGGCTGTAGAAAATAATTAAAATATGCTACCGTCTATTTGGTAGAAGCTTCTGAAAGTCAATTTTGGACCTATTAGGCGTTTTAACACTTTACAACATAGCTGAACATGTTTAAGAATTTGGTTTTCCTGTCCATACTGTAAGTTAGATTAATATCGTTGGATTGGTAAAAGATATATACCCTGATATATAATCGTATCATATTTCTTATTCATGTATTTTTGGGCAAGAATTGCACAGCTTTGCATCAAAATATGAATATTTATAAAAATATTTATATTACGAAAGCACCACATTTGATGTGCAATTTCAAATTTGTTTATACTTAAAAACACATTAACCATTTTTATGCTCGTTAGAGCATTTTTTAAAACTGGTAATAGTCTGACAATACAAATACTAGGTATGAAAATATACAGCTCATATTCAAAATATTAGAATAATTACCCTTTTTTAGAAATTGAAAATATCGTTTGGTAATTTAATGTCTTTTAATGAAAATATGCAAACGATATTTTTATTAAGAACTTATTGTTGATTAAACATACTTGTTATCTTAAATTTAATATCATTTTTGAAAAGATTAATTGCAAAAAAAATTATTTTGAAAAGTGAAAATATTAGAATATTTATTCAAGTGTTTCAAAATATTAGAATATTTCACATTAATTCTCCTTTAATTATTACCAATTCTTAACTGGTGGCATCATTGATTAAATTCAGACTATTTTATTTAAAATCAGTATTCTTTTTTGCAGTTTGTTTCTTTTTCGTCTTAAAATGGGCCGTGTGAGTGATATTCCTGAATCTACTAAACTTCCCACACAACACACGTTATCTATAAGACGTCGACTTATAGTGTGAATACGTCTATAATCTCCATAATGTTATTTAGATGTGCATATCAGTAAATAAACAGACGTCGATCTGACATTCCAATTTAGATTTCTATCAGACGTCTGTGACCTGCAACAGACGATCTGTAGCTTTCACTCTTTTTAACATCTAAAGGAAATCCTTTACTCCATGTCCTTAGGAAATACTCAAGACTGCATCCAATGGATTTGCGAATAACACGCATTATGCATCTCTTATGGAAAAAATACTCTTGCTTGGAGGTCTTATAGATATAGTCTTGTAGACTATCTGGATGTAATCAACGTCTGGAGGAACTCAGAGAGATCACACATGTTATTTCTAATAGACGTAAAAAGAGAGTATCGTGGATAATTTAAATAACCTATAGATGTTTGGCCGTCTTGTAGTTACAGCTTCTAGATGACTTATAGATGAATGTGTGCTATGTGGGTTCGTATGGTTGATTTGTATCGGCACGGTAAAAATCAATGTTTTATAGCGAATTATTTACATTGTTCGCAATCGAGCGTTAGTAAAATACTAACACAATATTCAAAAATTGGAAAATTTCAAAATAATCGCCGAAATGGTGGCCGAAAACCAAAAACATCTGCTAGAGATGACAGGAAACTGAAGCGTATAGTTAAGAAAAACCGTTTTAAAAGTGTGCGATTCTTGCACCGAAAATGGAAAGAAGGAGGAGTTGGAGTTTCTACATCGACAACATTAACACGTCTCCATAAATTTAAATTTGAATCTCGTGTACCGAAAACAAAACCTCTCATGACTGCAAGACAAAAGCGTATAAGATTGAATTGGTGTAAATCAAGACGTTTATGGAGCAATGAAGATTCGAAAAATATATTATTTAGTGATGAAAGTATGTTTTGTGTTTCATATGGTAATCAAGGTATTCGAGTTTGGAGAATGAAGCAAGAAGCATTTGATAAAGAATGCCTTAAACGTTCCGTAAAATTTGCTGCTAGTGTCATGGTTTGGGGTTGTATGAGTGCAGAAGGACCTGGAAAGTTATGCATCGTCTACGAAAAGGTTAACTCTCTGATATATCAAGAAATTTTAGAATATTACATGATTCCATCATCAGAAGATTTATTTGAAGATGATTTCATCTTTCAACAAGATTTAGCGTCCCCGCATACCTCGGTGTCAACTAAGAATTGGTTCCGCCAACGCAACATTAAGGTACTTCCTTGGCCACCAAATTCACCAGATCTTAACCCCATCGAAAACTTATGGTGTATAATGAAGAAAAAACTTCAAGAAAATTCTCCTTCAAGTAAAACTGAGTTAGTGGTACGTATAAAGTCTATTTGGGCTAATATTGATAGAAATGTTTGTAAACACCTTGTATATAGTATGCAAGATCGATTGTACCCTGTTATGAAAGCTAAAGGGGATGCTACAAAATATTAACTACCATTTACTTCATATTCATAAGGTAATATTGTTGCGTAAAATAAAATATTCTAATATTTTGAACCAATCTAAATTTTATTCTAATATTCTGGTGTGTTTAAGGAAGCTGTATACCTAATTTATTGTGCTGTATTTTATATTTTATAAATGTTAAAATCTTATCTAAACATTCCAGATTTAATTTATAAGAAATTTAATTGCATTTACAATGACAAATAATTTTTTCTTATTACTTTTTCTCAATTATTCTAATATTTTGAATATGAGCTGTAATAAAAGTTAATAAAACGTGTTTAAAATTATGCTTTTTTCAGGATTAAGTTAAGATAAATAAATTTATAAGTTTAAAAACATAAATAAAAGTTAATAAAAGTGTTTAAAATTATGCTTTTTCCAGGATTTTATAAACTGAAAGTAATCTAATAAATATAAAAAGCAATATGTACCTTTTTTAAATAATTATCACTGATGCAAATGTTCTGCAATTGAGAGAAAAACAACAAAAAATGTTATAACTTATATTGCTTTTTTATTGCAATCATCTGACACTTCTTTAAGTCTTCAGTAACGCATATAAAGATTATCACTTGCAAGCTAAGTGTGAATCAGACTTGCCTTTTCAAATCCAAAGAAATTATTAGTGTGAGTAGACATATTTTAAAAACTGCGCTAAAAAAGTTTTTTTTCCTTTAATAAGATTTTTATCTAGATTTTACACTCCCTTATTATTTTAAACCTTCCCAAAGTATTTTTATTTTCTAATTCTATATTTTACACATTTTCTGTAAAGAATTATATGAATCCGTGTATACTCGGTACACTTTCTGGATTCTTTTAAAAGAATGTAGCCTAATAAATACAAAATGCAATACATACATTTTAAAAATAATTATCAGTGAAACAAACTTCTGCAATTGAGAGAAAACAAAAGAATAATATGTTGTACCTATTATTATTTTTTTTTATTGCAATTATGTGGCACTTCTTTAAGCTTCAATAACACATATAAAAATTATCACTTGGAAACTAAATGTAAGTCAGACTTCTCTTTTTCAAATCGAAATAAATTGTCAGTGTGAGTAAATATATGTTTAAAAATTGTGCACATTTTTTTCCTTTAATAAGAGATTTATATTTAGTGTTTACACTTTATCACTATTTCCAATATTGCTACAGCATTTTCAACTTCTGTTGCCATAGTTGATACATTTTCTGTAAAAACATTATCTGAACGAATGTGATTTAAAAAAAAATTAAGATTATTTATGCATTAAACAGTATGCCCAATCACTATTGTCCGTTAAATGTCTACTCACATCAAGGTAATTTCCTTCAAAGAATCCACACTGTAAAATGCAAGTTTTTTCTACACTATTGATGTTTTATAATGAATCTAACACCATCATTTTTCTATTACCAACGCCACTATTTGACCAATTTTTCACTAAATTGCATTCACATTTAACTTCAATATTACAAAAACCTAAACATTACATAAGTGTTACATAAAATATGATATGGAAATATCAAACATTTTCCTTTAGAAAATATATTGCTTAAAAAATATAATAGATTATAAAAAAGTTATTTTTTTAGAAAATGAGGTCAAGAAAATACTCTGCACCGGCTTTTCATTCCGAATTAAAATAGTCTATTTCAGTATTCGTGGTTGATGTGTTTCTATTAATCACAAACTTAAACATTCTGTGCAAAAATTATGCAACGTACAATAATCGATATTTCATAAGAATCTGGAATTGAATTTTCTGATACAGTTCACAAAGAAGAACAAGGGGAAAACGCCATACTGTTGCATGTGCATCTTATTTTACCTTAGTATTTAGTTCAGAAATCGCAATGAGCAAATAATTAACAATCAAGCATTAATTTGAATGGAAACCGAAATGATTAAAAATATTATTTAAAAGAGGATATTTTTGTTCAACGTGACCTTAGAGGAGATATAGTACTGTGAATTATATAAGTACAATACACTCCTTCAACTCCTCAAGTCTAATATCCGCACATAATTTGCGAATGCAAACGATGAAACATTCAGTTCAGATACAGGGTCAAAGTTTGAGATTTTTAGTTTCATATCAATTCCATACATTTTTTTATTTGTAACTTTTGTTAATATGACTAAATTCATGTTTTTCCAAGAACTCCATCTTGGAAATCTATAAAAATTAACCTAATAAATTTATTTCTGAAAAAGTTCAAGATATTGCTGATATCACTGGCAATCACAATCTTCTTACCAAATATATTTATGAATTACTCAAGCTTTTTGGGGTATTAAGTCTGGCTATACCTGATATAAAACTTCCTTATTTTATGATTTTGATGTGTATTAGCACTGTACTTTTATAAAGAAAGTTTTATTGAATAATTTAGGAAAAATAAATTTCATCTTTATAATGAATATTTATTATTATATTTTCATACATTATTGATTTTTAACTTGGCGTTTTCTTTAATTCTTTAATCTTTTTAAAAAATATCTAAATTATTATTACTATAGTTTATCACTTAGTTTAATATTTTATTACATTGTAAGCATTCATTATAACTTCGATTGCATTATTTATTACATTCAAATTATTAGTTAAAAATGCAAACAAAACAACGACCAGAAGTCCGCAAAATTCTAAAATCCGTACAGCCTCAGGTCCCAGGCTGTGCGGATTTGATGGAGCCTACTGTATATGACCTTTCTTTCATCTAGCTGCTAATATTAGTTAAAAAATGTTCTTCATGTTCAGCGTCACTGTTAATATTAAAGTAATCAGAGATGGAATCTACATCTGCAATAGGTTGCATTGAACTAAAGAACATAAATAAGACACTGTAGAAGAAATGAAATAACAGCTTCCCCCCAATCAAAAATCGTTCCAAAATTATCTTTTGCCACCATATGCTAGGATTTCTTGTTGAATTGTAATTCAGAGTAACGGATCTGTGCATGAGACTTAAACTTCTCATATAACTGGATCCAGAAAGGAACCTTTTCTTGAAGCATTGATCCCTCTCCACCATTACGTGACGGTGGACAAAAGTGCGCCAAACCGGTTTCTCCCGACGATCCCACCAGCCACCAAGACCTATTTCGTTCTGCGTTATGCTTCTTCTGTTATAAGAATGAAAGCAGGAAATTGCCAAGAAGGGATCACCGCCAAAAAAGACACTACGTTGGCGATGAGATTTCGGAGGTGAATGCTTCAAGAATCGGAGAAGAGAACAAAGGGATCCGTTATCTAGTCCATTCTTCATCTAATTCAGGAGCAGATCTGAAGCGTTTGCTTCCATACCTTCTAACTACGCTTGCTCAAATTGCTTGTTATACTCCGTGTGCTTTTTGATTTCAATTGCAGAAGACCAACACCGTGCCAATCAATGCTATTCTTCCGTTATAAAGCATTTAAGTTGTGTCAAATTATTAGACCCCCCTCCCGGTTTCTCAAGAAATAAGAAACATTGCATAAAATCCGTTGAATCTGAGACCAAGATGTCTCTATCCTACAACATATATTAAAAAATGGTACTACTTGTTTAACGCGTAGACCAGAAAACGATCGCCAAACTATAAGGTTAAATGTCAAAAGTGGATGACCGTGAATGTCACATTCGATGATATTAAATACAATATATGTATTTAACCCTTTAACGATCAACGCATTTTCATTGCTAAGATGTCCAAATAAATGATTGTCACCGAAATAAATGAACAGATATATTTCTAAATAAGAAAACGTGATTTTTCACATACATAATAAAAAAGATATTTTTAGATAAAAATACCGGTGTCAGTGCTGCATATCGGAATTAAAATTTTGTGGTTTCGTGGTGAAACCACTGAACGTTAAAGGGTTAAATCGTCATTAAGTGATTTTTATCTCGAATTTTATTTGTGTTTTTGTGAATATCCGATTAATTATTTGTTTTTTCTCTGTTTAAAATAAAAATTGTCAATATGTATAATTTAGCAAAATTGGTCGACGGGATAACTAAGTAGTTCCTAAAAAACTTCAAAATCTGTGGTTACGAACGTTGGCCCTTTCCTTGTAAGCTATCAATGATACTTGACAGGTAATGAATTTTCAGTGTTTTAGTAAGCAAAAATCGAATACAAGTTGAATGTAGATTCTGCCATTGCAGAATTCAGTTTCGTCTCCGATTTAAAAAAAAATGATAGAAGTCTTTTAGAATGGCGACTCCGTTTAGAATGCAATGAACTAACTTCATTTTTCTTGTGTTTATCAATATAATAGCAAACAGAACGGCGTGAAATTCCCAATTGATTAGAAATTTCTCTCTGAGACATTAGAATTGCGGAACAATAAAGAGATACAATTTGACGTGCTACTTCCTCATTGACTAGATTTATAAAAAACGTATTTTTTTTTAGTTCAAACGCTTTTTTATAGACTCTGAGAGAAAGGAAATGCATTTTAACAATAAAATTGTATGAATGTCTCGTTTTAACGACCAGATTACGAAACTGGGGGCCACCGTAATACTTACCCATCATGGATATGCATTATATAATATGAGAAAATAAAATATGTGAAAACTATTTATAAAATGCATTGCAATTCCAAAACAAAATTTAAACGTATATTTAAATATTCTTTATATACATAGTAATGCTCCATTAATGAATTGCTGATAAACCCATTTCGACAAATTATGTAAAATACCAAACTACACAAGTAGTATCGGATTGCGTAAAAGAAACATCCTTATAAATCCAAAAAAATTAATCATATTAATTAACAGTTTACTGCGTCAGATTAAACGTCTCATTTCCAATTAAAACATAGCTTTGAATTGAAATTTGAAGAAAATACAGGGTTATGAAAAATCGAAGAATGTGGAAAACATGATTACAAATATCTCGGAAACTATTAATCCGACCGACTTCGTTCATGATGCAAAATTTGTGTTATTTTATTGCCTTTTACGTCCTTTCCTTAAAGTAAAAAAAATACATCGAAAATTTTTATATACATTTCATCAGAACGAATTTTTGAGAGTCCAAAAAAATTGTTCCGGATAATCCAGGTTAATGATATTAAATAGACTTCTTCCTATTCTTACTTACTAAGTACATACAAAATTTTAAGTCTGTATCTCCATTTGTTCGTGAGATAGAGCGTTTACAGACAGACAAACAGACAGTCGGACGGCAATTTTTTTCTAAAACTATGTTTTTCTGAATCTCCAGTATCTGAAACGTGTAAATCCGTCAATTTTTTTTCGAGAGTCTGAAAAAAATAGTAAGCCTCTTCTTGTAAGCTATGAATGGTACTTGTCAGGTAATGATTTTTCAGTGTTTTAGTAAGCAAAAATGGAGTAAAAATGTTTTTAGTAATTCTTTATTTAAAAAAAAGTAACTAACGCTATATAACTAAAGTAACTAACTAAAAATTTATTACCATCCACGCTGACAATAAATTTTTAGTGACACGGGTCTTTCTTCGTTGCTATTAAGAAAAATACTCCATAAAAAAATATGAAAATGGTTAATATTACAGATAAATGTTTGACGAACACGCTAAAGCAGACAACTTATATATCG
The DNA here is from genome assembly GCA_964019185.1 of Maratus speculifer. NCBI lineage: Eukaryota > Metazoa > Arthropoda > Arachnida > Araneae > Salticidae > Maratus > Maratus speculifer. The sequence goes on from OZ025296.1 coordinate 361,636,969, forward strand.
ACGTTACTTTAAGAGATTTCTAATGTTGAATAATGCAATGGAGACTATAATAAATGCTTACAATATAGGAAAATATTTGAATAATTAACTAAAGTAATATATAATAATAAAAAATTTGATACTTTTTAAAATATTAAAAGCAAAGTTCAAGTAAATAATCAATAATGAATACTATAATATTCATTACAAATATGAGATGCATTTTTCCTAATTTATCCAATGAAACCTGCCTCATAAAGGCGCACTACTACTTCACATAAAAATCATAAAATAAGGAAGTTTTATTTCAGGGTTAGCCAGATTTAATAACCAAAAATGTTTAATTAATGCATACATATATTTGGTAAAAAGATTCTGATTACCAATAATATCAGCAATATATTGAATTTTTTCAGAAATAAATTTTTCTCTCTTCATGAATACGTATAATGTCAGCAGTATTAATGAAAATTACATATTAAAACAGATGTAGAATTTATATAAAAATAAAAAAGTCAAATTTTGTCACAGCATCTGAACTGAAAGTTTTATTGTTTACATATGTAAATTATATGTGGATTTTAGAGAGTTGCAGATTTAACACTTTATCTTTCGAATTATGAATTCATGAAAATTTTACATTATAAAGCATTTTATGTAAACTGTTTAAACTAAATTAAAAGATTTACATAATCATTTAATAAATATTTGAAGCACTTTAGAAGGATTTAGAAGGATTAGTTAAATTTGAGTTTAGAGGGATTTTGGGCATATTTTAGAATCGCACTCAAATCTTTTATTTTTAATTATTTTCTTAATATTTTGTAGAATTATAAAATGTACAAATATAAAGATCTTTCAATATAAATACAGAAATATTTCCGCATTGAAAAATCCCCATCCCCCACCCTCAGCGCCAAGAAAACTGAAAAGATGCAAAGGCAAAATAATTTAAAAATATAAAAAATATTTAATAAATACTTTTAAAAATATTTTTGTTTTGTGTAACCAATAAAGCTCTTGGAACAAGATAAAATAATGCATCTGTCATTCACTCTATACAGTGTTACAACTAACGGGCGTGATAAAAGAATTTTAGAACAAGTTATTTCAATGGTACTTATATTACCGTCGCGTCGGTAGATAAAGGGTTAAGGGAGTCTACCGTATTTATTGCCATTTAAAAATCATACCAGACTGCTATTCCTATATGAAATAACAATCAGAATAGGCGATTAAGGAACTGAAAAAAAAAATACTTAAGCTATCAGTAATGACATAGCAATTAGGATATTTTTTTATTATAATCCTGATGAGAAAAGCAAAATTTCAAAACTCTTTTACCAACATTTACTTATATTTCCAATGTCATCAGACAGTTATTATCCTTTGAATTATCAACTAATGTATAAAACACACTAACACACTCATTTTTTTCAATATTATAAGTAAGTCAGGGAATCATTCTCTTTACAAAGCTACTAATTTCAGCTTGAATATTTACAAGAACATTAATTTTACCACCAAAGAACTTTATTGTGAGAAATCAGGTTTAACAAAGGGTTTTTTAACTATAATACTATCAATCATTATAAAATCTTACAAGCTTATAAGTGCAAAAAAACAGAGATATGTAATATTTTTCAGGTAAAATAAAGAATGATAAAATCAAAATTGTGTTTGCCAAAGGCTCATGGTGTAGTTCCTGATGTACTGATTTACAGTTTTAATAAGCAAATTTTTGTATGTCAGTGTTTTTTGTGCATTAAAATAAATGGAAAGTATTAATTCTTTATTTCTGGAGTACGCTACAATTAGATATCTGCAATTAACGAATTTTAGAAGTAAAATGTAACACTTAGATAGCTCTTTTGGACTTTATTTATGTTTATAGCACACGAAAATTGTCTCGCCAGTATGAATTAACAGATGCTTTGTTAAACAAACCTTATGAAAGAATATCTTGACACACATCTCTCACACAAAAGTTTTCTTTTCAGAATGAATTAAAAGATGTTTGCTTAAAGCATACTTCTGAATAAATTTTTTGTTACAAACCTCATATATAAAAAGTTTCTAACCAGTATGAATTAATAGGTGTGTACTTAGCTGATGCTTATGATAAAATTTCTTATTGCATATTTCACATACAAAAGATTTTGCACCAGTATGACTTAACAGTTGTTTGCTTAAACCGCTCGTTTGAGAGAATGACTTATTGCATATTTCACACACAAATGGTTTCTCACCAGTACGAGTTAACAGATGAATGGCACGTTTACTTGAATGGCACATTTCAGAGAATTTCTTGTTGAATATCTCACATACAAAAGATTTCTTATCAGTATAACTTAAGAGATGTATGCTTAAAGTGACCTTTAGAGAGAATTTTTTGTTACATATCACACATAAAATGTTTCTCCCCAGTATGAATTAACAGATGTGTACGTAAAGAACTTTTTCGAGAAAATTTATTGGTGCATATCTCACATACAAAGGGTTTCTCACCAGTATGAATTACCAGATGCTTCCTTAAATCATTCTTTTGGGCGAATTTCTTGTTGCATACCTCACATTCGAAAGGTTTCTCACCAGTATGCGTTAACAGATGGCTGCTTAAATCTCCCTTTCTAGAGAATCTCTTGTTGCATATCTCACACAGAAACGGTTTCTCACCAGTATGAGTTAACAGATGGCTGCTTAAATTGCTCTTTTGTGAGAATTTATTGTTGCATATCTCACACACAAACGGTTTCTCACCAGTATGAGTTAACAAATGTATTCTTAAATCTCCATTTCGAGAGAATTTCTTGTTGCATACATCACATTCAAAAGGTTTCTTACCAGTATGAGTTAACAGATGGTTGCTTAAATTGCCCTTTCGAGAGAATTTCTTGTTACATATATCACACACAAACGGTTTCTCATCACCATGAGTTAACAGATGACTGCTTAAATGGCACTTTTGAGAGAATTTCTTGTTGCAAACCTCACATTCAAAAGGTTTCTCACCAGTATGAATTAACAAATATATGTTTAAATTGCTTTTTAGAGAGAATTTCTTGTTGCATACCTTACATTCAAAAGGTTTCTCACCAGTATGACTTAACGAATGTATGTTTAAATGGTCCTTTCGAGAGAATTTCTTGAAGCATCTATCACACAAAAACGGCTTCTTACCACTATGAGTTAACAGATGGCTGCGTAAACTGCCTTTTTGTGTGAATTTCTTGTTGCATACCTCACACACAAACGGTTTTTCGTCAGTATGAATTAACAGATGGCTGCTTAAACTGCTGTTTTGAGAGAATTTCTTTTGGCATATCTCACATTCGAAAGGTTTCTCACCAGTATGATTTATCAGATGCCTCCTTACATCTCCCTTTCGAGAGAATTTCTTGTTGCAGATATCACACCCAAATGGTTTCTCACCAGTATGTGTTAACATATGTCTGCTTAAATAGCTCTTATAAAAGAATTCTTTGTTGCATACATCACACAAAAAAGACTGTTTTGGCAGAAATTCGTCCATAGCTCACAAATAAAAGATTTTCTAGGCCGTGAGTTAGAAGCTGCTTTTTTCAAAAAGTTCTGATACGAAATATTTTGCTGCATTTGTTTTACACATTGAAGATATTTTGAGAGATGTGATGTGTTAGATTAATGGTTTTATGCATCTGCAATAAAATAAAATTAATTAATATCAATTTTTACATTTTATTAAAAAATAAATGAATAAACTTATCACGAAAATTTAAAATGAATATAGAAAATAAATTGTAATAAAATTACTACCATAGTATTAAAAACTGCAGTAGAAATCCAATTATCTGAAGTTAGCAGAATCAAAGGTGTGTCAGATGCCTTTCATAATATAATAAAGATTAAATTGTGAATAAAATAAATAGCAACATTTTAAAAATAAATAAAATATAAAGTAAATTTAAGTATTAAAATTTGATAATTTAATAATCTAAATAAACGATAATACATTTAGCAAAAAATAGAGAGAAAATAAAATTTTATTGTGGCTATAGAATTTTACTATGTAAATGCGTTTAGTAAGGAATTCTTTGGATTTCAGAATTTTTTTAGTGTAATGTATTTACTTATTGTTGAAACATGGCGTATCATTTAATATAACCTACAGTGTAATTAAATCAAATAAGTAAAATTAACTTACACTGTAATTAATTAATAATGTAATCAGTGGCGTAGCCAAGTAGATGCCATAGATTCCCCCCCCCTCCCTCAAACGGAATATCTCTGTTTCTGAATCATGCAATCAGCAACACTCAAAACTATTAAACCGGCATTACAAAGAAAGCATAAAAAATTTCATTTTAGACAAGTGTTTGTCTTAAATGGGTATGTTTCAAAGTTTGCCTTTTTGCCAGGGCTATGAGCTTTTCTGTTTTACACAAATTTTGACTGCATCTTCAAAAACTATTATAATATATTCCCTCTGTAGTGCTCTTGTGAAGAATATAAATATATTAAAATGAATTCTCTGAAGGTGACCTATCTTAAAAGATAAAGAAAATCAGGATTACACGAAAATAGCATTACATATTTAAAGTTCCTAAAAGTTGAAACCTATCGAAAATGGAACATTTTGCCATCGTGTTTCCTTCTTTGCTGGTTTTCGGAGAATATGGAATCATCCCATAAATGGAAACATTTGATGGTACCGAAGAATAAGTACACACCTGCTATGATGGAAATGGGTTTTTGATGGGACCGACTGGCACTGACAGTTAAGAAAAAAAAAAACAGTTTATACAAATGCAGTAACTGTGCTTTGATTGAGTTTCGAGACCATTATTTTTGTTTATTTTATAATTTTATATCTAATAAAGTGGACTGCCTAAAAGCTGCAACTCTCTAAAATTCGCACATAATTTACCGATGTAATCAAGGAATGTTTGAGTTCAGATATAAGGGCAAAATTTGACTTTTTTCTCTTTATATCAACTCTATATATATTTTAATTTGTATTTTTTTAAAAATTTACTGAATTCATGTTTTTTTATGAAGGAAGAATAAATTTATTTCTAAAAAAAAATTCAAGATATTCACAATCTTCTTGCCAAATATATTTATGTTTAATCAAGTTTTTAAAATTATTAAAGTATGTGGCTAAACCTGATATAAAACTTCCTTATTTTATGATTTTGATATGAATTAGTAATGAACTTTTATGAGGCAAGTTGAACTGAATAATTTAGGAAAAATACATTTCATCTTTATAATGTCTATTTAATCATATATTATTGATAATTAACTTGACCTTCTATTTTTAATATTTTAATCATATTAAAAATCATCTATTTTTTTATTTTTTTATTGTACTATTGTAAGCATTCATTATAGTTTCGATTGTATTACTAATTACATAGAAATTGTTTTAAAAATGGAAACAAAGCAATGACCAGAAATCAGCAAAATTCTAAAATTCGCAAAAATTCTGGTGCCAAGTTCTGCAGATTTAAGGCAGTCTATGGTAATATTATAACGTAATGTGTTACCCGTAATTAATAAAAGCGACTCTATTATTGAATTGGCTATTTGTGAACTTTTATACTCACTTTTAAAATACCGAAAGATATCTGAATAAGATTTAATATCTTCAGTTCTAAAACATGCAGATGATGTCTTTTCAGCTCTAAAAGGGTTTAAAATAATCATTTAGCAAGAAATAAGAAACTGATACTTAACACTTTGTTGTGACCCGTTCAAAAGAGCAGAATTCCTTGCTAAGGCTGCGAGCAAACAGCACTACTTTTTATTACACTAAAAGAGCAATAAATCTATCTTTGTTTCCGTCCGGAACAAAGTTGAAACCTCTTTAAATACTTTTTGAGGGACTGACCCTACCGAATTCACAAAGGAAAGGAAAGTTTATCTCTCCCATCTTCAGTCGTAAAGCTGTCAACTGATTTCGAGTTCGATTTCTCTCTTGGAGTTCAAAAAAGTTCACAGAAAAAGCAATTTATACATCAAAGCACCAACACGAAAGATCAAAAACAGCGACGCCCCACCGCAAGAAGTTAGTGCTATGTGCTTGATCCTTAAAGAGAACTTTGATACTTTTTTATATCATACAGATTTCTTATGGAGTCACCAAAACAGCATTTTAGCACAATTTTTTTCAAAAGGTAGCATAGGATATGGAACTCATCCCTAAGAAACTAGTCTTTAACAGTTTGCTGACCAGTTCAAAAGAGCAGAAAAAAGAAAGAATATTTTACCAGGAAATGTTTGCATTTGTATATCGTCAACTCTTACGAGGATCATTAATAAACTAGAGGAGCACTAGACTCCCTCAAATCCGCACCTAATTTAGGAATGTAAACAATGATACATTCAGTTCAGATGCTGGGACAAAAATTGACTTTTTTAGTTTTATATCTCATTTCCAAACATATTTTAATTTGTAATTTTTGTTATTATTACTGAATTTATATTTTTTTCATAAAGGAAGAATAAAATTGATTTCTGAAAAAAAATCAAGATAGTGCTGATATCATTGGTAGTCGCAATTTTCTTACCAAATACATTTGCAAGCTAATTTGGTTATTAAGTCTGTTTAAACCTGAAATAAAACTTCCTTATTTTATGATTTTGATGCGAATTGTACCTTTTTGAGACAAGTTTCATCAAGTAATTTAGGAATAATACATTTCCTCTTTGTAATGAATGTTAAATCATACATTATTGATTATTAAATTGACCTTTGCTTTTAAAATGTTACATACATTAAAATTATCTAAATTTTTACTATTTTAGTTTGTTACTTATTTTAATATTTTATTAAATTGTAAGCATTCATTATAGTTTCAATTACATTGAAATGATTGTTTAAAAATTGTAAACAAAGCAATGACCAGAAATCCACAAAATTCGAAAATTTGCAGGACCTCTGGTCCCAAGCTGTGCAGATTTGAGGGAGTCTACTCTAATACTTTTAAAACAGCAAATAAATATAAAAGCATTCTCTTTTGTTTAAAGATGATTCTGCCCAATTATTCTGAGTACGTTAATTATTTTTAAATAAAAGTAGAACTGGTATAAGGTTTTAAAAATGTTTTTAAGAAGTTTTCTAAGTATACGGTTTAGCTGCATAGTTTTAGATTCGGCAGACTGAATAGTTTGATATCCGGTAGGATGACCGAATACCGAATAGATATCGAATATTAGGTGCAGCCCTATTCAAAATCTATGTGATGGAAAAAACATTGCTTAGGACAAATATACTACCCTAATTAAAAAAAATCCCTCGTCTGTCATAAATTTCAGCAAAGTGTCTTACTTGATTTTTGTTGAGATATAATAATTACTCAGAGTCCGATGAAAAACATCACAAGCCTTTATTTCTAAAGACTATACACAGAACGCACATATACCCTGTTCGCACTGAGAAAGTTAAGTCTCTTAATTTGAATTCTTTTCAAGCGGTCGTACCCGGAATCAGGATTCTCATTTGCGCAAATTTCTGAAGCTCACATAAACCTTTGATACTCTCTTAACTATGAGTTGAGTGAAAATCTGGCTTCTGAATATTTAATTATTATTTCTGAATTTTAGAATATTTAATTCTGATTATTAAATCACTGGAGTTGAATCCTACAAATAATTATAAATTATTCCAAGTTGTTATTTGTTTACCCCAGTTGCTTAACACGTGTGTTTGTGGGGGGTTTTGTAATCAAAGGCAGAAAATTGAAAATGTTGAAACTGTTATTTCCTCCTGCAAAAGAAATTGGAAGCATGATGAAATAAATTTTTAATTCAAATATGACAGGATAATTGCTGTGTAAACAAAAAAAAAGTTAGAAGTTGCAGTTACAAATTTCAGAATTTATGCACATGCCCAGATGTCAGATTGGCCCAGTTAAGTCACTGACAATGTTTAGTTAATGCGATCAGATGAAGCTTAATGCTGGGGATCCTGCTTAAAAAAATTTAAGTGACTCAACTATCTCAGTGTGCACAGGGTATTACAGTAACATAACATAACATAGAAAGCTCCATAAAATCCAACTATCAACAATAATACTGTAGCCACCAAGGGCGGAAATTGGCGGAAAGGACCCCCTCCCCGTCGGGCAGAATTTGCCCGACGGGAAGAGGGGGGGCACACTGCATCGCATACAGGAGGCGGGGCAAATTTATAATATATATTAGAGCTCTCCGCGTATATGTCCGGGGCCTAAAAAACTGCGTGGGCAACAGTTTTTGGCCCAGGCCCGATCCGGTTTGTACTAAATAGATTAATGGTTCAATTGACATAAAATTTAAAAAGTCGGCCTGACTATATGGTTTGGGAAATACAAATACATACATATATAATATAGCCTGAAAAAAAAAGTTACAATTTTGGTTTGTTCGAGTCTATTTTTACAAAACGTGAATTTTTACTTCGATATGATTATAAAGTGTTTTGCAAATTCTGACGAATTTTTTTTTAAATCAGATTTTCTTTTTATAGTTCTTTTTTTAATTGTTCTAGGCAGCAATATTTATTTATTTTGAATGAATACTTATTTTCATGTAAATCTTTCAATTATCATTCAGTTACCGTTAATCCTTATATCATGTATTGGAGACTTAAAAATAAGAAAAGTGCCGCACAATAAAATCTTTTAAAACAGAATCGCATAAGAGCGAAAAAAAAGAGAGAGAGAGTTATAGTCAAATTGCCCTCGTAGCAGGTGCTGATGTATTATATTCTTTTCTCATGTATCATTCCTTTTGAATCAACATATTTTGCGTTTTAAGGGGACACTTCACTCTCTTGAAAACATCCGCTCTGCCATGTTAAATACAGGTTATTTTCGAATTTTTCGTTTTAATTAGAATATTTTTAAACAATTTTTTTTCTTGCGTAGGACAATTGAGCTTGCTCTTTAATAAAGCTATTTTTCACTTTTTCGATTTCGGTTGCAGATTTTTTTAAAGATACTTTCACTTTCGGAAACGGTTTTGAAACTGGAAGTATTTTTTTGCATCATAGGCAGGTTTTATTTCACAGGTTTTACTGTATTTAAATTCTATTGTCTAAAAATCTACTATTCTTAAAAAATAATAAATTTTAAAGTTTAATTATAGAATAATGGCGTGTTAAACTGTAAATATATTTAGAACGGGCCACATTTGACTGATTTTTGAACGGCCCAAGTCGTTCCAAGAGGGTGATTTTCATACGGGCTGGATCGAAACCGGAACTGAAAATTTCGACCTGTGCAGCCCTAGTAAGAATGAATTCTGTCCCAGTTTGGTATCAAAAAAGTTAAGCCATGAAAAGAGTGAAAACCAGGCATGGACCGGCCCCAGTGTTGTAAAAGAAAATAGGCCCGGACCCGGCAAATGCAGACCTCTATCGCGGTTTATCCAGGAGCTGGAGATCGGTGAAATTTTCTTTCCTTAAACTTGGGTTATTCACTAGGAATAAATAATAGGGCAAACCACGCTCGCTAATCCACTTCAATTGATTCTGGATCTGATTGAGTGTTCAAAACCAAAATTGAGACAGTATTGCTGTTTTTTTTATTTTTTTTAAAGCGTAAAATGCTTTGTGCAAATCTATATTCAATAGGTGAAGAGATAGAAAAAAATTCAGGAAAAAACACATGAAAAACACCACCTGTAGGGCGATATACACCAAAATGTCATCCATATTAAATGAATATGATGAAGTTTGATAAAATTCTGTGTTTAACTTTTTGAGAAACAGTTCTCACGGTCTCACGGTACAGCTGAATACAAAAATATAATTGAAAAACTTCCATAAACGTTAGTTAAATTATTATTATCAACAAAAGTACGAATTCTGCGTATAAAGCAGTTTAAAATTAAAACACTCGTGTAAAAATATCAAATCACATATAAACGCTAATAAATAAGCAATCATTTGGACTTACTCTTATAAAAGTCTTGAAACTTTTTATATACAGCAGAGACAAAGTTGATATCTTCGTAAAGAGAAAGAACTCATAAAATATTTATAACTAGTAGAAATGATAGTTATAATGCAAAATTTGTAAAGTCTTAAATTCCATTTTTTCATAGTCAAATTCTTTCTTTAAGGGTGTTCTTAAATCAAGAGGGGAAACTTTGTGACGTGTGCTTTAACTTATTTTTGCTCGGAAATGCATGAAAATAGCAGGTGTTGTTATTCAGAAACTGTATAATTCCACTCAGTTTTCCATTTCTTTAAAAATGCAATAGATCTTTCATATCAACTTGACGTTTTTGAGCACATTTCCCGACAAAAGCAGAAAAACCGGTCGAAAAGCAAGAGAAAAACGGGTGATCAAATGATTAAAATAGCTTAGAATTTGATAGGTAATTTAACTATCATAAAATGGAAAAATAAGTTCAATTCGAATCACTTCCATTGTCAGGCATTCTAATTTTATATCTTTCTGTTAAAAAATTAATTTGTAAATGTGTCAAAATATTTTGTGCTTGTTGAGCGGAGCAGTTGAGAACACCCTTAAAACTCAATTGTAGTATTGTTTTTACGATTACTGTCTGATTTATTATATGAATTTTGTAACAAAAAAATGCATTAAACAGATGAATAATAACTTAAAAAATCTTATTTCTATATATTAAAATAAAAATACTAGATCAAGAAAAACATCGAACTCCTTATATCTGTGGTCAATGGACAATTGACAAAAATAGATAACTGCATCTGTGTGACTCTGAAATATCATTCCGGTCTATCACAATACAGGTGTTTTTTTTTTTTTTTTGGTAATTCCCACAGACACATTGAGATAAATAAATGTTACTTTTACAACCAATTATCCAGAAACGTCTGCTGTCACTAAACAACCATTACTCATCAATCTCTTTATTCAAATTGTCAAAAAGTTTGTTTCATATTAACTTGCACTTCAGAATTAGAAAACTAGTCAAAACAGAAGGCATATATTTCCTTTTAGCAGTGGTGAAGACCTGGGATAAAAAGTGGGGGGTAAGCTGATATTCTCGAACATTGGGCTCTCTATCACCCATATGACTAACTTGATTTTGAATTGAAAAATCAAATTTAAATTTAATTTACATTTAACAATAAATTAAAATTGAATAAAATTTACATTTAAAAAAATATTAAAGTTTAATTAAATTTAATTTACGTTTAAAAATTAATTAAAATTTAATTTATGTTTTTTATAATTAATTTTTTTTTCTTTTTGTATGCAGTTATCCGAAATAAAAAAGTAATTCATTCAACATGAATTATCTTATATTAGAACAATTTTAACATTTTCTTTTTTTAATTCCAAATGCAACTCTAAATAGAATGAAAAATCATGCTTAATGCATAGGTTATGAAACATTTTCTAATTCTATGAAAAATATTCTACTATAAAGTTAAAATTATTTTCAACGTTAGAACACCAGAATATTCGTATTCCAAGCATACCGGTTTCGGTAGCATATAGCATACCTTCTTCAGTGTTAAAGAAAGTGGAAATTTGCTCATATATATACAGGGAGGATGGGGATTCAAGCGACAAGTTTCTTGACCAATAGGAAAACAGAGGATCCTAGGCAACAGCCAATAGGAAAAACAGGGAACAGCTAATAGGAAAATTGGGTGGAAAATGGAAAAGATATTGCGAGAATTGCATTAAAAGATTAAGAAAAATTAGTTTTAATGTAATATTTCCAACAGTCTGATAATGGTGGAATAGCAAAATCACAATTAACGAGATTAGCAAGATTTTTATGGATATGGAAAGCTTCAAGGAAGTTAAGTTCTTGTATAGAAGTAGGTTTAGTTAGCATCTTAACCGAATTGAAGTCAAAAGCATGACTCGTCTCCCAGCAATGTTTTGCGATTGAGGATTTCTTGATTTCTTGTTTTTAAATATATTGCTTATGTTCTTTAATACGAAATTTTAGACTGCGTTTGGTTTGACCAATGTAAGAAAGACCACACTGACAATTAATATTGTAAGTACCCCATGAATTTGATAATTCAACAGGATCTTTAAGGTTGGAAAGGGTGAGTTTATGAGTAGGAGTAAAAATTATTTTGAAATCGAATCGACTAAGAATTTTAGCAATGGAAAAACTTGATTTTGGAAAGAAAGGTAAGACAATGCTAATATTGGAACGAGTAGAAGACTGAGATGAGTTTGAGGAGTGAGAGTTTTGTAATTTAGAAAGGGCATTATTAATAATAGAAGGGTTGTAACTTCTATCAAATGCAATTGCTTTAATGTATTGAATTTCATTATACAAGAACTTAACTTCCTTGAAGCTTTCCATATCCATAAAAATCTTGCTAATCTCTTTAATTGTGATTTTGCTATTCCACCATTATCAGACTGTTGAAAATATTACATTAAAACTAATTTTTCTTAATCTTTTAATGCAATTCTCGCAATATCTTTTTTATTTTCCACCCAATTTTCCTATTAGCCGTTCCCTGTTTTTCCTATTGGCTGTTGTCTAGGATCCTCTGTTTTCCTATTGGTCAAGAAACTTGTCGCTTGAATCCCCATTCTCCCTGTATATATATGATCAAATTTCCACTATCTTTAGCACTGAGGAAGGTATGCTATATGCTATCGAAACCGGTATGCTTGGAATACGAATATTCTGGTGCTCTAACGTTGAAAATAATTTTAACTTTATCATATTGCACCAGGCAACAACCTATTACTTAATATTCTACTATAGTTTTTTTTCCTTTTTTTCCGTACAAGGAACAGAGGTACGTATAAATAAACATTTTAGTAAATACTCAACTAAGTTAAAAACATTTTTCAGTAGTTAATGTCAATATATTGTTAGGAATTTCTTCACTCACGGGAACCGAATCCGGTTGCTAGTGTTAATTTTGTGGGAGATTTTTTTTTTAAAAACCCTTTTTACATATATATAAATTTGAATAATTTTTGTTTGCGATGAGTAGCAAAGGTCGATTTCTACAATGCTCGTTTTTATTTGTTTCAATTTTGCCCAGTCTTTTTTTAATGAGAATATTTTGACTTTCGAAACTGGTTCACAAAGTGAAATCCAAATGAAATAAACATATCCAAACATAATCGAAAAAAGTAAAAGGGCCACTGTACAGACTGGCTTCATGCAAAAACAATGGAATGCAAATGCGATATTTATAAAAATCTTCTTAGGATTAACATTAGAAAGCGAGTGTTTTCACGTGAGTGAAGTAATCTTTTAACACGCAAATTCTTCAGTATATAATATTTTCCATTTTTTACACACCAAGCAGTAAAACTAACGGTATAATTAAATGGAAAAACGTATAAAACAACTAAAAAGGGGTTTTCTGGCAATTAGCGTTCATTGATGACAATACTTGTACATTCAAATTTTTTGCTGTCTTATATATGGATTTATTTGTATTATATTCACGCAGTAAAACATATTATTCTAAAAAACAAATAACATTCAAGAAACCGCATTTTCCACAAATCCCACCACAAGTTAAATAATTTGACTTGTTGCATTGTCTATGATTTACAGCATTCATTCCACATAATTTAATAAAAATTAGTTAAGATTGAAAATGCACATCCTGCAATATAGCTCATACACTGTTAAAGAAAATTTATATGATACATCCCTTATATTTTCAGTGGCTGACGCTATTCCATCAGGGTTGGGTTTTTGCCGGCAGAAAGTGGTTTCTGCCGTGCCAGTGGCAGAAAGTGGTTATAACCGGTTTTAACCGGCAGAAACTGGCAACAACTGGCATAAAGACATTCTGTGACATAATCTCTGATTTTTTTTTAGTAATATTAAATTTATTAAGTAGTTCATCCTTAAATAATTAGTACTTAAATAATTCAGAATAAATATATGCACACAAATAAAATATTGTGAATAGTTTTAATTAAAAAAAAAAATTGATTTTTGAAAAATTGAGTAATGTAACAGATATATTTTTTTTTGTTACATATGCATATGTAATTTATGTTTAAACAATTATTTTAAAATCTCAGTTTAAAAACCAAAATAGCAAACTATATGCAATGTTTATTTTAAATAAAGCACTGAAAAGAAAAAAAAATATTTACTCAAATTTTTTTCTGTAATCTAACATGATTTAATAATAACATAATAAATAATAAAAAAACTCTCGCATAGAATTGTTATAGTGATATGTGGATCTAGTAATTCTATGGATTTTGAAAAGATTTCATTTAAATACAGTATTCAAAAGAATAAATTTGACTTTTTTTTTTTTTTTTTTTTTCCATCTTACTTACAAAACAAATGAAGATTTTGCAACTTTTTGCATTTTTAATAATGACATTGCCAGCAAGTAATGCTGGCCTCGAAAGAATTTTTTCAAACTTTTCTTACATTCAGAACAAATTAAGAAATAATCTGGGGGCAGAAAGATTAGCAAAATTAGTCCTATGTTATGGAATGCTTTGTGGGAAAAATACTAATAGTATATTTGAGTGGTAATTTGTTTCTTCAATATTGTAAAATAATTGTACAAGATATTTCATTAAATTTTCTTTGTCTATGTTATTTTTTGTGCTTCAATTATTTACTTATATATTTTTTACAAGAATTTGCATTATGTTATTTATTTAAAAATAATGCGAAAAGTAATTTGTTATTAAATCAGAATTTTTTGTAAATTTATTTTTAAAAGAAATAGAAATTCAACTGTAAACAATAATATTAATAATTAAACTTGTACAGTATCAGATTATTGATGTGAAAGTTTCTGTTTTTCAAGTGAATGAAAATTAGTGTTTTAAATAAGCAAGGTATGTATTTATATGATCATTTTTAAACGTTTTGATACTTTGAATAACATTCATAATCTTATGTTTTAATTTTTAGCTCAATAATTTACATATCAAATGTAAGTGTGAATTATGAATCATTGCTGAGTAAAGTTCTTATTTAGTACTGTTTCTTAGTTTCTGCCAGTTTTTGCCACTTACTGGCAGAAACCAGTTTCTGCCATGCCGGTTTTAACCGGTTTCTACCGCTGGTTTTAACCACCCCGGCAGAAACTTGCCAACCCTGTATTCCATCCTTAATAATGTATATCAATTTCACAGTACGCTTTTTAAACAATTACTTTTAATTTAAAACATTTACTTTAACAAACGAGAGTAATGCAATATAATTTCTTTGTGTATACCTGTAAATGAACTATAGAAGCTACTCAATCCTTATTCTATATTAAGCGAATTATTTTGCATTACACTAATATGTATCAATTTCATTTTGTTTGAAGTAGTATAAGATCATTAAAATATAATGTAAAGAATATTCTTTCTGTAGGGAATAATTTTTATTGAATAGTTCTATGTATACCTGTAAACGAACTATAAGTGCTACATACTTAATTTTCATTCAATAATCTTTATAGTAGGGATGCACAACGTATAGTCCGTGATGGATTAACGTGTGGCCTACGAATTTCGTCAACATTCAACTTGGAAAAATTGCAATTTTTGTGCATAGCACCATCGCGAGAAAAAATATGTATATCGTAAATTTTGTTAACTTACCTTGGGAAAATATAAAATTTCGTCAGTTATTTAAGAATCGCAAATTTCATAGATCGAGCACGGTAAAATCGCGAATTTCACTAATCAAGGGCAGAAAAATAGCAAACTTTGACGATGAGGCTCTTAAAATTCGCAAATTTCGTTGATCAAGTATGGCAAAATCGCTATTTTTTCCCCTGAGGCTAGGGAGAATCGCGATTTTTGTCAATCAGGCAAGGAAAAAACGCGAATTTCGTTGGACGGACGCGAAAATTCGCTCATTTCACAGATCGAGCAAGAAAAAGCCGTAAGCTTTGTTGATGATGCATCAAAAAATTGCAAATTAAATTCTTCGTTTGCGGAAAAATCGCATGAATTCTTGATTTTTCGCGAGGAAAACGCGAATTTCGTTGATCTGGCACGAAAAAGTCGCGTATATTGTCGATCAGAGACAAAAAATCGCAATTTTTGATGATAGGGTACTGAAAAATTGCAAATTTTACGATGATGTGCGAAAAAACGTAAAATTTCGTTGATCGGCTGCGAAACAATCGTGAGTTTTGTCAGTTTATCAAGAAAAAAAATTCCCGAATTTCAATTTGCCGCGTAAAAAAAACAATGCAGATTTCGTCAAAGTTAGTTAAAAAACACGAACTTCATATCGGCGCGGAAAAATGCGTTAGTTCGTATGTTCAGAAAAAAGCGCAACTTTCGTCCGTTGTCCACGGAAAAATCGCGATTTCTATTGAACGGGTTCCGAAAAATGCCAAATTTCGTTGGTCGCACACGGTAATTTCGCGATATTTGTCGATCACACTCGAAAAAGTTGCAATTTTCGTGGATCAGGCTCAAATAAATTCGCGAATTTGGTCTATCGGATGCAGAAAAATCACAAATTTCAACAATCGGCTTTGTAAAAAATCACGAATTTCGTAGATCAGGTTATTAAAAGTTGTTAATTTCGTCGATCAGGTGCGGAAAAACCGCACAGATTCGTCGATCTGGAGCGGAAGAATCGCGCATTTTGGGGGATTCTTTCACTGAAAAGTATCAGGAGTTGTTGGTCGCATTGATGCTCTTTTACTGATTTAACCCTTTATTATTTAATTATATTATTTAATATATTATATTATTATTATATTATTATTATATTATTTAACCCATCATGAATTCATGAAAATTTTACATTCTAAAGCATCTTACGTAAATGTTTAAAATAAATTAAAAGATTTAAACGATCATTTAAAAAATTTTTGAAGGATTTTAGAAGGATAGAAGGATTTAGAAGGATTAATTAAATTTGAATTTACAGGGATTTTGTGCAATATTTATAACCCAACTCAAATCTTTTATTTTAAATTGTTTTCTTAGTATGTTCTAGAATTATAAAATGTACAAATATGATGTTCTTATAATATAAATAAAGAAATATTTCCGAACTGAAAAATCCTTATCCCTCTTCCTCAGTGTCAAGAAAGCTGAAAAGAAATCATCTTTTTAAAAATATGTTTTTTTGACTGTAACAAATAATGATTTTGGAAGAAAATAATGTAACTCATACAGTTGTAAGAGTATTACAACTAATCGACGTATTAAAAGAATTTTATAATAAGTAATTTTAATGGTAAGTACCGTCGGTAGATAAAGGGTTGAATCCTATTAACTAAAGGTATGTGACAATTACCCCGAATGTCTTTAAAGACCTTATCTATTGACTAATAGAAACATGCTGCTGTTAATTATCGGGTGAGGAAAAAAATGGCCAGGCATTCAAAACTGAAACACTTGTGTATTTTTTGAACTAAGACTGCAGGGTGTCAATATCTTTTTTGATGAGCATGTGTAGTCTTACTGTCAGAACAGGAGGCGAATAATAGTTTTCGACAAAGGAATTCCAGATAAAACTAATGGATGCATCTGAAAGAACTAATGTTAGCGTAGTGCAGTATTTCACTACTGGTAATTATAATAAAAGCAACTGAGCATCCCTTTCTTCTCGATTTCTTTCAATTTGTTTATTGAGTGCCCTTGTTAAAGAAAACTAAAATAGTTTAAAATATCACTTCTTTATTTTATAAAATTGTTATTTTTACTGTGTTTTTTTTATTTTAACCCTTTAATAAATCTGGAAGATCTGTGTCGCCCTTGAGAAAAAGTTAAAAGACACTTAAAGTAAAATAAAAATGTGGGGGGACGCGCGTTTCCCGCATTTCCAGCGTTCCTCTCCTTGACTACACCACTGCCTTTTAGTGAATAGCAGCTGTTCCCAATGGTTTAAACATCCTAGATTGAAATCTAAGTAAGAATAAAAGTATAAGAAGAAACAGCATACTTGTATAAAATTGAAATTTCTTTGTATTATTTTTCTTTCCATCTGAACACGTTTCTATCATAAATATTAGTTTTCATTACTTGAATTGAAAGCATTTGTCAGAGTGAAATTAATTAGTCGAACTACAATTTTTGAAACATGTATCTTATATTACTTTATAAATACCGTGTTTTACTTTTTTTTTCATTATTTTCTATTTTTGACACTTTTGAGAAAATATAATTATTATTCCATACACTCTCAAAAAACATTTCGCCAAAAATAAAATATAAAGACAATAAGTTGCCAGAAAGGATTTTTCTATTATTTGAAGAAATTTTGATGTTTTAATTGTAGAATTTAAAAAAAATTTTGAGATTCGGTTCATGAACTTTTCATTATTTTGGGAGAAAATAGAGATATGTAAAAAATCAGTTTCGAATAGGAAAATCTAGTGTGCAGTGTTTCTTCTCAGTAAACTGAACAATCTTTTGATTCAACAAAAGTGCACCTTTAGACATTGGAGAATTTCAGGTAGTTTTAGCATTAGATTGATGAATTTTTTGTATTTTCGAGAAAATATTAAATTAAAGCAGATTTTTTTAGCTATAGCAGTAATAATAAAAACAATTGGAAAAACATCTTCAATTTCCATTTTGTTTTAGAGTGTATATTGATCAAATGCAGAAAGTGCGACAATTCAAATTTTGATAAGATACAAAATTTAAATCTGAAACAAAAACTTAAATGCAAAATTCCTAAATTAAAAGCAAAAGATAAATGTAAATGAAGTGAAAACTTATAAAATAGTTGGAAATCTAAAAGCGCATTATTTTAATATCAGTGAAAAGTGACCCACAATTAAAAATATATCACCAATAGGAACCACAGGTTGTACAGAAGGTTTAACCGTGGGTTAGAAGGTCTGCATGGGTTAAAATTTCTCACTCCGAGTCTGTCCTGACAATGCCAAAATATCCGTGTGATTTGAAGAGAATTTTCTATTATTTTAAGCAATTTTTCGAAAATTTTGATCTTAGATTTCTGTTTTTAATGCATATTTAGTTAAAACGGATTTATAAATTCTGTTTCTAATACAAAAATGTACTAAGCAGCATAGCTTCCAGAACACCCATGTAATTTGGCAAACATGTTGCTTTAAATGGAGAGTATTTCAGGTAATTGGTGTATTTTCTGTAATTTTTGCATTTTTGCGGGGAGGGGGGGGGGAGGTAGAAATAGCAAAATTAAAGCATATGAAAGCAAAACTTAAAGCAAATTTTCTGTTTTAATGGAATATAATCGAGCGAAAAAATAGTTCAATTCACGGATTATTTTGCGAGCATAGAGTCCTCCACCAATTGGGTAGGTTATACCCGACCTGAACTAGTTAATTCTATATCCATTCAACCTGAAAAAGTTTTTAAAAAGTAGATGACTCAAACTCGACAAACTTCAAACTAAAAGTATTTAATTTGAACGCAATTCCAACTCAAAATGCAAGAGAAAATTGAAAAAGAAAATTCCATCTTGTAAAGCAATAATGGAATTATAGTCTACATTAATACATCCAAAATCAATTATATATTTAATGTAGAAAAATTAATGTATCTATATATGTATTCATTGACATTCAAATAATAAAATTTTACATTTTAAAATATATTTCGGCGATACTTTTGAGAAATGAGGTAAAATCAAACCCATATGCTAAAAAAATTAAAACTAAACAGACTCCAAAAATAGAAGTCGATCCGGGGGGGGGAAGGCATAAGCCCCCTGGTCCCCCATCTGGCACCGCCCTTGGTTGCCACTTAATATAATTAAAAAATATATAATTTACTATAAGATATTAAGTACAGTTAAAATGTGATTACATTCTCAACAATTTTAACTCATAGTTTTAGCTTCTATACTAATGATAGTTTAGTATTTTGGTAAACTTTGATACTTTTCTATACTTTAATATTTCTCTGGCAAGTAAAATGTAGTACCTATATGATAATAAAATTTCTCTTCCAAAAAAATCCTTTGATTTTAAATTATTTGTTTTAGAATATAAGAAAATTTCATTCAGAGCCATGAAATTGAAAATTTTATAAATGAAATATGCTTTGTTAAATAATAACTCAAATAATTGCTGAAACGTCAGTGAAGGCTTATTTTGGAGACACGAAATTTTTTGGTTTCCGTCTGTCAGTCAGTCTGTCTGTTTCGCGATAACTAACGCAAAAAACATCCGATTGGCTTGAAATTAAGTGGGTATGTTAGTGAGGCACTGGGATTAAGCTGTATAGTTTTTTGTTAGATTTGATTCATTCATTCCGAAAGTATGGAATATTTTATTTTGTGCAATAATGCTTTTCTATGGCAAATCCAATGATTTTCAATTTTTTTTTTCCTTGAGAGAAAATGACACATTTCATTAATGGAATTCAATGATAAATGGATGCTGAAATTTACCAGTTAAATTATTCGAACTGTTTTGAAATTTCGTCTATGCATTTGTCAGATTTTTAAAGTTATTACTGCAAATTTTGGTGATTTTTTAATAAATGTGTTCCAATAATATAAACTAATTTGGTTTAGAGATTTACTTATTTAAAATGTATTCTTTTCATTTTCTTTATTTTCTCTTAATGGTTCTTAAGCAACCATTCATCCTAATCCTTATTATATTTAGAAGAAAATCTACCTGAAAAAATCTTCTATGTTATAATAAAAAAACAAAAATAATAGATCATGGAAATTTCAAAATATCCTAACATAACTAAATTTTTATTTTACCGCTTTTGAAGGCTGAAAACTTCTAATTCTTAGTTTATTCTTATAAATAATTAAGTACTATGAAAATTTTAAATTAAAGTTTCCAAGAAGTTGAATATTACCCAAAGTGTGTTTAAAAAAATATATATATGTGCAAAGTTGATGTTGAGGCTCCTGATCTGCAGATTTACAAGTAATTTTAATAGTGTAGATATTACTTCTAAAAAAAAAAAAAAAAAAAGCATGCTTATCAGAAGGAAAGCATCAGTTTCAAATGCTATGCAAAATTGTTTAAAAACACCTATAATATGTAACATACAGTCAAAGTTCTATAATCCGCACAATGTGTGGCCAAAGATTGTGTGGATTATGGAATATTGCAGATTAATAGACCATTATGGATTACACGTCACTTTATTTTTCCTAGACAGCGTTTTAATTCAAAAATCAGTATAATTTGAAAAAAAAAAAAAAAATATGAAATCTAAAAAATAATTTAATTGGCTATCTCAAAAAGGCACAGATGTCATATACGCACCACATTTGCGTTTTTTTTTTTTTTACCTGCCAATTTGATATAGCACATATGTACCAAGGAGAAAATCCATTTAATAAGTTTATAATAATTGTTAGGGAAATAAAATAGAAAAAAAAAAGATTTAAGTAAGATATGCACTGATTAAATGATACAAGTGCTTCCATTCAATATGGTTTTAAGTATTAATGTTCCCGACTTATTGTGAAAACTATATTTACTTTTTTGTTACTTACAAAAATTATTATTTATAACTGTTTATTTATTCTTTATTTTTTTATTAAATTCACGTTTATTTACTGATATTTTTTACTTTAATTCTTTAAATTATTTTTTTATATACTATGTTAACTTTATTTATGTCAAACTATCATTTATTTACTTTTATTTCCTTTTTTAAAATACTAGAATCTCTTTCATTTTTTCATGTTATTTAATTTTTACATAGCAATTAAAAATCATGTGTTGTTATTGTATGCAATTGGAAACTTATATTCAAAACAAAATTTTCGCCAAATTGGCGTCGTAAAAAACATGTGCAAATGTGGTGCATATATGACATCTGTGCCCTCAAAAAATGCCTTTTTTAAGTTCTTTTATTAAAAAATTTATGTGCATTTAAATAAGAATAATTACATAGATTCTTCAATACAGTTTGTTTTCTACTGTTAATAAAATAAAAGAGTTATATTTAAGAAAAATAAATGTTTTATTATGATTTTTTTCATTTTTTTATTATTTGTATAAAAAAAATCGTTTTTTGATCACTAATTTGTGAATTTCCTTAACTGTTTATTTCATTGTTTACATTCGTAAAGCAACGCAAATTATAGTAAATTGCGGATTATGGGTGTGCGCGGTTTATGGAGCTTTGACTGCCTTAAAGTACTGGACTTGATAGTTATTATTCGGCTTGTCAAATATTCAGTTTATCTGTGTGCCAAATATTTTAAATCATTGTAAATGTGAGCAAAAATTAATGTCGGGACACTTAAAATTTTGTGTCATCATACCTACAATTCACAAGTTGTGGAATTTTTCAGAATAAGAGTAACGGCAAAATAAATAAAAAGAGCTTACCCTTAATTTACTTTAATAAAGAGGATGAGTCAGAAAAATGGTTTAAAAAATTAACTATTGTTAATATCAGAACGCACTTATTTCCTAGATGTTATCACAAGAGTAAAGCGACGCTAACACGATGAATGACTCGAAAGAAATGAATGATTCGAAAGAGTTCATTCAGATATAGTGATCCGTTCAATAAATTTCTGCAACAGAAATGTTCAAAAACATTTATTTATAAAACAAGAATAGATAGCATTAGTCAAAATCCGTGAATAACTTAAACAAGTTATTGGACTTAAACTTTGACACAATTTGAATTTAAAATCTTACAGGAAAATTTATTTGTGAAGCTTGTTTCTGATAATGTCTGGTCCGATAACTAACATTATAAACAGGGATAAGAAAAAAGTAATATTTTTATCGTTATTGCAACATTTTTTATTAATAAATAGCAGCTTAATCATTAATTATTTAACTAAATGGGATTTTACCGATTTCAGGAATGAGTCGTTTTCAATAAATCATGATGCAATAATTCCGCGATTCATTCCTGCATTTGGCGTCTTGTCTTACGCCTTGTCTTACGTCTTACGTCTTGTCTTACGATAAAACAGAAGTTTTATCTGGTAACATTTGAAAAATCTCAAATTTCTCAAATTCCCCCCTCCAAATAAACAAACAAAAATAAATTTTAAAAATCCGTTTATTAAACTCTTCTTCTTTTAACTTATTATTTCTTTTTACTAAAATAAGATTATGCTAAAATAGTTCCTTTGATTACTCTTCTGCTGAAATTTCTTAAAACTGCGATTTGATCTTTTTGCGTATAACTAGTAACTTCAAGCATTATGAAAATGTTTTATGTATAGTTGATAATTTTATTTATTTACTTGTAATCAGTTCTGCAAATATTATTCGAATTTAAATTTGAAAACAATATATTGCTTTTATACTCTGGTTATATTCTGTTCATTTGAAAGTAAATGTTTTTTAAATAATTCATTGCATACTGATATTCTATATCAAAATAATAAAGGAATTTAACAAGCCAAGAATCTGACATTCCACTATCTTGATGACATGAGATTGGTTGCCAATAGATGTTGCAGTTGCACTGAATTTTTAAACAATTGTTTTTTTTTTTTCTTTCGTACATTTAGGAAAAAGATACCTACTTGTGTTTTCCCGTGTTAGAAGTTACACTGTCTATAAACAGTAAAACTATTTACAACATTTTATTTTATTTGTAATGTCATATTTCATCGTTTATAGTTGAAGGCATATTTATTATGCACTAACAATCATTTAATATGTCATACTTCTTTCATTGAATTCATTAAGTCATTTTTTGTTAAAAAAAATGTATAAGTCACTTGAATAAATTTGAAAATTTGTCACTTATGTGCAAGGACGTAGCCAGAAAAATATTTCGGAGGAGGATTTGAAGTCCAAACTGTAGTTGCTTTGTTTTTTAGTGTTTATCAAGTGTCAAGAATCTTATTTTTACTTTGAATTCAAAAGATTTAATTTGAAATAATCACTTAAGAGAATAGGAACCTTTTTATTGCAAATAAAATTTTAATATTTGTTTATACTTCTGCGGTGATTTCTTGATGTTAGTTGTCAACCAAATTAATGTTTGAAATTTTGTACATATGTTTTCAAATGTTTTATTGCTAATAATGTATTCTCTTTAGCTAATGTCAAAACCAATTAGCTAAGTGTGGGGGTATTTTTAATCAATTTTATTGCATTCTTTAAGAATTTAGGCTAAACAGAACAATTTATTGCATATTTCGCCCGACAATTTTTGGGAAAAAACATGAATTTAGCTGAAAATAAAAGAGAATTTCTGTAAGGAATAGAGGAAAAATATTCCCAAATTTTGTAAAATGATTGCTGAAATACACAGTGAATTTTGTAAGATCATCAAATCACAGAGCAAATTTGCCAATCGGTTACTAAAATTTATCGCACACTAGACAAATAATCACGGAAATATATTGCAGATTTTAGCAATTGATTGCAAAAAAAAAGGTACTGCTTGGTTACCTCATCGACCAAAAAACTATCAGCAAATTATAATATTAAATGCCAATAATAGATGACCGTGAATGTCACATTCAATGATATTAATAGGATACATTTGTTTAAAGTGTCATTAAGTGATTTTTATTTTTATTTTTTGTTTGTATTTTTATTAATATTCTACTAATTATTAATTTGTTTATTGGCTATTTAAAATAAAAATTACGTCAATATGTATAATTTGGCTATTAGTTTGTCAAAATTGGTCGACGGTATAACCAAGTAGTACCAAAATATACTTAAATTTCATATCTAATTTCAGTAAATATATGATTTTTTTATAAATCAGTTTTTATTGGAAATTAAATTTCTAAAATCATATAACATTATTGATTTTCATATTTATATTTATACTGATTAAATTATTAAAATGTTCTCGAGAATAAAACAAAACCATACAGTACTCTGTAATCCGCAATATTCTATAATCTGCACAAACCTTGGTCCCAACTAGTGCAGATTAAAGATCTTTGACTGTACATAGGTGATTATTTAAATATATACTTTCTTTAATAAATAAGCTTTTATGGGATAAGACATTAAATTATATTTCATATTAGTATTATACTATACTGAATATGGTATTAAGAGGCTCCTTAGAAAAAACAAAATTGCACATATTATTCTGTAATCTACAATATTCTATAATCTGCTTAATCCTTGGTTCCAACTTGTGCAGATAAAAGATCTTTGCCTATACCTACAGTGTATTTATAAATGTAATTTCTTAAAAATTACTGTTTGTTTATGCTATTATTTCAGCACAATCAAACTGACTGGATGTATTATACAAATTGAATATTTTCAAATTGAGTGAAAAATTGCCCAGACCAGGAATCAAACCCATATCCTTGGCTTACAAGGCCAATGCTTTACTGTTTAATTTAACTGGGCAACAACTGACAGGCATTTCTTGCTCAGATAATTATTGGTCGTAACATCTGGTCTGTCACTTAGACAGCTCAAAAGAATAAACCGCAGGTAAAAGAAATCCATTAAATGATGAGTACGAAGATATACTATTATTTTAACACAATCGAACTGATTGGTTAATTTATGATGCGAATTTTCTTTCTTTTAAAAATATTGTGGGTACTACTTGGTTATCCTGTTGACTAATTTCGCCAAATTAAGAAATCGCCAAGCTGTTAGCCAAGTTATATAAATTGACATAATTTTTATTTTAAAGAATTAAATAATAAATCAATTAGTAAAACATTAATAAAAAATACAAATAAAAGATCAAATTAAAAATTACTTTTTGGCTTAGCAAACACATGTATCGTGTTTTATAGTCAGTGGATGTGACACATACGATGACCCATTATTAGCATGTAATCTTAGAGTTTGCGGAAAGTTTTTTGGTCGAAAGGATAACCAAGTACAGTAGAGGACCTATTATCCGGAATCGTCGGGACCGAGGGCTTTCCGGATTTCGGGTCCGTCTGAAACTCGACACTCTCCTCCCCCCCCCCCATAAAAAACAAGGAAAATTTTAAAATAAAAACAAAATTATAGCACTGCCATCTAGAATATGAATGAAAAGTGTGTTGTATGAGAAGTCTGTGGAAAAAAACACTATGCTACAACTTTGACTCTTGTACTACAGTACAAAAGTCTGAAATCCGGATATCCAAAATTCAGAACTCTTCAAAATCCGGACGTTTTGCTAACTGTCTTTATATATATATGTTACCGTAAAATACCGTTAATCCGTCCCCCCCCAACGTGACGAAAAATCGTAAAATAATTAGAGGAGAGCGCTTACACGGGATTTTTCAGCGATCGTTTCACAAATTTTGCATTTTTTGTGAGATATCTGCAGGATTTTTTCGCGATATTTGACGCGATTTGCAGGGTTTTATCGCGATACTTGACAAAATTTGCAGGGTTTTATCCCGATATTTGACGAATTTGCAGAGCTTTTTCGCGATACTTGAAAAAATTTGCGTTTTTTATGGGGATGAATCATGATGAAATGAATAAATCATAAATTCTTGAATGAATCTTGAATTTTGATACTTGAAGCAATTCTTGAAAAAAAATGCGTTTTTTTTAAGAAAAACGTAAATTCTGTCGAAAAAACGCAGAAAAAAGGTGAATTTTGTAAAAAAAAAAGTTAAAAAACCATGAAATCTATTAAAAATCACGAAAAAACGCACATTTTATCAAAGATTCGTGATTCATTCTTTTCATAATGATTCATATCGTTCTCAATCGCCTTCATTTCCGGTTTTCAGGTCCTTCCGGATTTCGGAATTCCGGATAATAGGTCCTCTACTGTAGTACCATATTGTGGAATATTGATGTATAATTAAATGAGCAGTACCAATCTTCTCTTATCATGTGTTCATTTTGTAGTTCCCTTTTATTGAGGGACTTTTTCGGTTCTTAAGACCCCAAACTAGGCACAGAAAAAGACCCAGATGATAATGTAAAGCCTATGAGGAAGTTCTTCTCAAATTTTAATATTTTTAACTGATTTTTATTTTATTTTTTTGCATAGAATAGCTGAGGATGATCTACAATCGGCATAGTTTTTACTTTTTCAATTTGACTTGTACATTTCTTATATTGTGATACTTTCAATTTCAGAACTGGTTTTGAAATTTGATGTAATTTTTTCTAAAAAAAAACTGAAACCAAAATTGAGAAAGGAAAAACTAGGCCAGTTGTGGAACATTCTCAGCTATCATATGCAAAAAAATATTAAAATTTCAAGAAGAACATTTGGTTTCAATTTCAGAACCGGTTTTGAAATTTAAAGTATTTTTTTCTGAAAAATCTGGAACCAAAATTGAAAAAGGAAAAACTAGGCCAGTTGTAGAACATTCTCAGCTATCATATACAAAAAAAATATTATAATTTGAGCAAGATATTTGAAAAAAAAAAAACGCTCCCGTAAACTTTACATTATCATCTGGGTCTTTTTCTGTGCCTAGTGTGAGGCATTAAGGTCGAATTAACTGCTGTTGAAACATGTGTTGTTTTAAATGTGACATAATTTTCACCGATTTTGTGTTTCATTTTAATATTTATGTGTACATAATTTTTTTTAAAAGAAAGAAAATAATGTAGACACTCTGAAATCTACACAGCTAAGGACTGGAGGTTATGTAGATTTTAGAAGTTTGTGTTTTTCTGGTCATTGCTTTGTTTGCCTTTTTAGGTGCGTTCGTAATTATGTAAATTCGTAGCACCTATTGTTGTCGCTCAGTCCGTCCGTCTGTCTGTCTGTCCGCATATAACAACGCAAAAACTACCCAACCGAATCGTTTGAAATTTAAAATACATAATTATTACATAATTTTGTCGAGTCATTTCAAATTTCATGAAAATCGGATGGATAGATCAATTACAGGGACAATCAAAAGGATTCCGTTACATTATGGTCAATGGGGAAAAAAGTTTCAAATACATTTCAATTGTTTGAAATTTAAAACGTACATTTATTACACAATTTTGTCGAGTCATTTTAAATTTTATGAAAATCGGATGGATAGATCAATTACAGGGACAATCAAAAGAATTCCGTTACATTACAGTGAATGGGGAAAAAGTTTCAAATGCATTTTAATCGTTTGAAATTTAAAACGTATATTTATTACATAATTTTGTCAAGTCATTTCAAATGTTATGAAAATCGGATACATAGATAAACTACAGGGACAAGCAAAAGTATTCCATTATATTACGATCAATGCGAAAAAAAGTTTCAAATGCATTTTAATAATATTACACTCATTTGAACATAATAAAATTGGCATGAATCTTTGAAGTATGTACTAAAATATACATTCTGTACAATCTGTGATGTAAAGAATATTTATTATTAAATTACAGGGCCACACAAATGTATTCCACTAAAAAATGTTATATGGGAAAACATTGTTTGGGGCGTGTTTTAATTTATATTAAACTACTTCACATTTTTTGAATAAGATATACATTAATGAAGTATAATAAAAATTACTCCCTGCATATTTACAGGAACACAGAGATTTCGACCAATGTACTGTATCCAAAGTACGCTCTACTATATCAGCAAGATCTGAATATTTTAAAAATTTGTTATCGTACGAACGCACCTCATTTGCTACACTTCACGTGCAATTTCCAACTTGTTTAAACAATATTTTGAATATGTAATACGATCAAAAATATAATGAATACTTGAAATATTATAAAATACAGTAGACTCCCTCAAACCACCAACAACCCTAAAATCCTCCACAACCCTAAAATCTGCCCATCTTTATAGATGTAAATAATGAAACTTTCATTTCAGATGTAGGTGCAAAGTTGAAGTTTTTTTTTAGTTGTTTTTCATCCCATAAGTATTTTAATATGTAATTCATAATAATATAAACAAATTTGTCATTTTCTCTGTAAGGAGCATATACATCTTTTTTCAATTAAGCTATTCCTGATAACAGTGGTAATTACAATCTTTCGACCAAATATATTTATGTACCCTATCAATCAAGCTTTTTTGTTAGGTAGATTTTGTAAGAAATACTAGCTATTGCAATCGTTACCATGGCACCACTTTTAAAAAGTTTCTTCATAACTTTTAATTATATTATCCTAAGAACCTAAAACCTTGGACCCCCTTAAATCTGCAACTCTCTAAAATGTGCACATAATTTATGGATGTAAACAATGAAACTTTCATTTCAGATTTTGGTGCAAAGTTGTAGTTTTTTTAGTTTTATTTCATTCCATATGTATTTTAATATGTAATTCATAATAATATATATGAACTTGTTATTTTCTATGAAAAGAGCATATATAATTTTTTTTAAATCAAGCTATTGTTGCTAACAGTGGAAATCATAATCTTTTGACTAAATATATTTATGTAGTACTATTAATCAAGCTTTTTTGTTTTTTATTACAATGATTTTAATGTAAATTAATAGAGTGTACTTTTCATAAAAAAAGTGTCATAGAATAATTCAAGGGAAATATATTGCATCTTTTTTATGCAAATTATTAATTTTATTTACTTGTTCTTTACTATTAATATTTCACTCAATTTTAAGTTATCTTACTTTTTATCCTTTTAGTTTATTATTTTACTTAATTCTTTTAATATTTTGATACAATATAATTTTGATTACCTTATTAAATTCAAATTTCTGAGTAAAAGATGTAAACTAAGCAAAGACCCAAAATCTACAAAATCCAAAAATCTGCACAACCTCTGGTCCCAAGCTGTGTAGATTTGAGAGAGTCTGCTGTACTAAAATAATTAAGGAAAGTAATAATAAACTAAAATGATAAAAAATAAAAAAGACATTTTGTAAAATAATTAAAATGTTTAAAAAGCATGAGTTCAATAAAATTATCGAGAATTACATATTAAAATACATATGGACCGTTTTAAATTTAAAAAAGTTCTGTAATTTTGTCCTTGTATCCAAACTCAAAGTTTCAATGTTTACATTTGTGATGATGTGGGGATTTTAGGGTTGCGAATTATAGCTGCTGTTTTAAATTTGACAACAATAAATTAAAAAATGCATTTTTTCGAAATGTGAAATAATCTCTAATGCAATGATATGAATAAAAATTGACAAAAAAAACTCTGTCAAAACACTATCATATTTAAAAGGCTACGCATAGTTTTTGATTCTATAAAATTATTTAAAACGAGCTATTTTATATGTATAAAACATATGTTAAAAATATGTAGAAGCATATAGTACAGTAGACTCCCTCAAATTTGAACAGCTTGGGACCAGAGGTTATGCGAATTTTAGAATTTTGCAGATTTCTGATTATTGCTTTGTTTACATTTTTTAAACACTAACTTGAATATAATTAACAATGAAATTGAAGCTATTATAAAGGTTTACGTTTTAATGAAAAATTAAAATAAGTAATAAACTAAAATAAGAAAATTTGAAATAATTTTTAACATGATTAAAGTATTAAAATTAAAGGTCAAGTTAATAATAAATAACGTAAGATTAAATATTTATTATAAAAATTAGATGCATTTATCATATGAAATTTGCTTTATAAAGATACCTTATTAATTTACATCAAAATCATAAAATAAGGAAGTTTTATTTCAGGTTTAGCCAGACTTAAAACCAAAAGAAGTTTAGTAAATACATAAATATATTTGGTAAAAAGATTGTGATTACCTATGATATGAGCAATATCTTAAATTTTTCCAAAATAAATTTATTTTTCTTTCATAAAAACACGTGAATTCAGTAATATTAACGAAAATTACAAATTAAAATATGTATGGAATCGATATAAAAATAAAAAAGTCAAATTTTGCCACTACATCTGACCTGAATGTTTCATTGTTTACATCTATAAATTATATACGGATTTTAGAGAGTTGCAGATTTTAGGATTGCAGATTTGAGGGAGTCTATTGTGTTTAAAATGACCTATTTTGTACCTTCAACATAATCTTTACTTAAAATAATTCCCCTAAACACTGTCTGTTTCAATTTAAAATTGAAATATTTCTCTATTAAACTACAAACTTTCATATCTTTATATGCAATAATTTCTTTAATATAACTCAAAAAAGATTTTTGTCCAAAACAAGTTCATTTACGTTAGTGACAGCAGTGGTTAATCTCTCTCTTTCTTTAAAAAAAACTGATATTTTTATTAAAGTTTGAATAAAATGATATGCATTAATAGACATGCAAGTATAATTTAAGCATCTACAAATATTCTAGTTGAACTGCTTTATATTTTTTATCTTTAATGGTTTGGTGTTCAGAGAATTGTTGTGAGATACAGCATTATTCAAACAATAATTTAAAAAAAAAAGATTACGGAAAGAACATGCATATTTTTTCATTAATTATTAATTATATATTAATTCATTAATTATTAATAATAATTAAAAAAAAGTTGTGCTACCAAATCAAAAAACGAGCCAAAACCAATAAGTCAAGAGAGATCAAAATATGAAAACAATACTTTCCATCATATTCTAACAATTATGTTTGATAAGAAATAGTTTATTTTTATATGCAATGCAATAACATTAAAATTCAATGGATATGAGCTGAGCTCTTAAAAAACTGATAAAATTAAGTTAAAATTTCACGAAAAAAGTAATAATAATACTCCTTTTAGATATACTAAAAAATATTTTAAATTCTTTAAGTGAAGCGTGTAAAAATAATCTCGAATTAAATCAAAAAATCTTAAATTGTCTTATTTAAAAAGTATATCTAAAAGACTATATTTTCAATGGAAAATTTGTTCATTTATGTTAATCAATTCACGAAAGTTACTCGATATTCAAGTTAATTTCTGGTAATGAGTAACCAATAATTCAGTTAATCAATAATTAAAATTGTTCATCAGGAATAACAGGTTAATCTCTATTAAAAATTATTTCTGCTCTAGATACTATACTTCTGATGAGGATGCTGCTGTAATGTATGAAGATACATGTCAAATTTTTCACTAGAGGGTAAATTCAAATAACCATATTCCAAAGTTGTGAGCAATGAATCAATTCATTTTTCATAAATAAACACTTTGTTTTGTTTTTTTAATTGAAGAGAATATTTTTCTTAATTCTTGAGATAAATGTTAATATTAGTTGATGTGAGAAAGTAAAATGTAAAAAGTGGGAAGTTAAAATTTCTGTTGCCGCTGATTTTTTTGATATGATTCATTCAAATTGGGCCACTGTGATTCATTCATGGCGTTGGCGTCTGTTTGCTTCTATGTGAACTTGGACGATATGAATATTCTCTGCAAGTAGACAGTAATTTTTTGAAATATAATGACCTATAGATATATAATAAAAAAACGTTTTTAGAATTTATTAAACTCTACTAAAATAAGTTAATGGTAAGATATATTTCTTTTACTTACTCTTCTAGATAAAAAAGTATTTTAAACTGTTAATGATTATTAACAGGTGAAAACTGTAAATTTTTGTTCAGACTTGTTCTGGAACATCCAAAAGACTGATCAAAAGGATTGAATAAATTTTAGAGTTCTATTTATTATGATTTGTTTTATGGGGTATGCCTAGGCATAACCTAAATATTGTATGATAGGCAAATTTTCAATTTCTGTATTAACTTTCGTATATATCTAATGCTTTATATGTTATTATTAAATGACAATGTGTGTATTATCATTTAATTATAATACACATTATAATACATTTTTAATGAAATGTAAATATATATTTACATTTTTAACACTAGAAAGTGTAATTTTATCTCTGAAAAGCAATTTATTTTCTGTTTTATTTTCTAAATTAAGTTTAGAAAAAAAAGATTGATTTTTCTTTTTTTTTTTTTTAAAGTGATATAAGGGATAATAATAAATATAAAAAACAGAAGAAATTGAACAAGAAGAAGAAAGGCAAAGTGATTATAAAAACAGACAATATTTAAAATTAAGATTTGAACAAATAAAGCAAGATTCATGAGTGGAAGTTTATTAAAAAAAATTGACATTATTTCTTTAGTTTAATTAATATGTTAAAAATATTTTTTTATGGATTTGTACAATCTTCGAAAAAGTAAACACTGTCTACTAATTTCTCAAGAAATGATAAAAATTATATACATATTTATAACACTAGGAGGTGTGTAATTTTAACTCTGAAAAACAATTTATTTTATGTTTTGTTTTCTAAATTTAATTTAAAAAGACAAGAAGGATTTTTTTTTCAAGTGTTATAAGGGATAGTAACAAATATAAAAAACACAAGAAAATGAAAGGCAGAACATCCAAATTGCAAAGAGGTTATGAAAACAGACAATATAAAATTTTTATTTTAAAGAAATAAAGCAAGGTTCATGAATGGATGTTAAATACTATTCAAAAAGTTAGACATTATTTCTTTAATTTAATTAATATGTTAAAAATATTTTTTATGGATTTGTACAATCTTCGAAAAAGTAAACACTGTCTACTAATTTCTCAAGAAATTATCATAGAAGAAAGTTATTGATACTGAACAATTTGAAATAAAGTCTACTTTTAAATGGTGTACAGAAAATTTTCTTAAGGGGGATATACATATTAAAACAAACTCTTTGTTTTTATCTATTGAAATACCAAATTCTGACTGCATAAATAACTCGTCATTCTTTAATTAGCTTAAAAACAAATTTTCATGTAATAGGTTTCTGAGAAATTAATTATTTTAAAACAAGTCTATTTTAGAGGCTGTATCCAAATTGAAGCATAATGCTTGATTGTGGACCGATAGAGCCCCCTTCTTAATCAAGGCATCTTAGGCACCTCTCAAGCAGTCATTGAAGATTGCCAGATTATAGGATAGCATAAGAAGTTTAGGTAATACTTGGTTATCCCGTGGACCAAAAAATTATCGCTAAACTGTGAGATGAAATGCCAATAATGGATGATTGTGAATGGACATTAAATATGATACACATGTTTAAAATGTCATTAAGTGATTTTTATTTGTATTCTTATTAATCTACTAATAATTTTCCATTTTAATAATATTCTATTTTAATAATAATATTCTATTTTAATATTCTACTCTTTTTTTTTTTGGTTATTTAAAATAAAAGTTATGTCAATAAATATAATTTTTCTATTAGTTTGGTGATTTGTATAATTTGGTGAAATTGGTCAACAGGATAACTAATTAGTACCAAAGTTTCAACTATCATAGATGACGCCTTAAACCATCATTTTGCATTTTTAAACATAATATGAAAGTTATTTGGATGAAAATCTTTTTTTTTTTGTATTTCCCAAAAGCAGGTCTTAATAAATCCATTAAAAAATTGTAGGTTGCAATCTAAAATTTTTCAAATAAAAATTTCATAAAATTATATAAAAAAAAAAAAAAAAAAAAAAAAATGAAATTCAACGTATTTTAATTTTGGTATTTTTAGTATATTAGCGCTATATAAAAAAATTAGTACATTAGGAGTATAATTTCACAAAGATATTAATTAAAATATGAAAATATAAGTTAACATCAGAAGTACCATATTTTGAATGTTTCTAATTCAAAAACTTATCATTCATATTTGATCTATAGGAATTAATTAATTATTTTGGTTTGTTTAATTTACCAATTCATGCAAATCATCACGTTAAACATTAAAATTACTTGAAAACAAAATTAATTCTAGTTTTGGAAGTGAAAATCGATTATACGTCGTATAAACGATGCTCCACTGTACTAAAAAATATTTTAAATTGTTTAAGTGAAGCGTGTAAAAATAATCTCGAATTAAATCAAAACATCTTGCATTGTTTTATTTAAAAATATATATCTAAAAGTCTATGCTTTTAACAGAAAATTAGTTCATTTATGTTATTTACTGGATGGCATTAAAACAATACATAAAATTGATTAAAGATTAAAACTTGATTAAAGAAAGTTACTTGATAATCAAGTTAATTTCAGATAATGAATGATCGATAACTCAATTAATCAATCAGAAAACTTTCAACTCTATTCAAAATTATTTCTCTTCTAGATTCTGATGAAGATGCTTCTGTAATGTAGGATGATAAGTGTCAAATTTTTCTTTTGATTCACTAGAGCGTGAATTCCAGAATTTTGAGTAACAAATCAGTCATTTTTCATAAATAAACTTTTTTTTTTTTGTTTTCTTTTTTAAATTGAAGAGGATATTTTTTTTTAATTCTTGAAACAAATGTTCGTGGTAGATGTGAGAAAGTAACAAGTTAGAAGTTGAACCATGAAGATAGAAATAGTACATCTACTATTCTATCTTCATGAGTTGAACTTACTGTTGCAGCTGATTTTATAATATGAATCATTCCTCATTCAAAATCAGCCACCGTGATTCATTCATAGCGTTGGCGTCTCTTTGCTTTTATGTGAACTTGGGCGATATGAAAGATCTCTGCAAATAGACAGAAAATTTTTGAAATATACTTACCTCTAGCAATAAAATGAAAGAACGTTTTTAGAAGTTAATGAATTCTTTACTAAAATAAGTTAAAGGTAAGATACGTTTCTTTTCTTACTCTTCTACTTAAAGGCGGATTACCCATTAGGCTGAGTAGGCTGAAGCCTAGGGGCCCAGAAGAAAAGGGGGCCCGGTGCTAAAATTTTCCTTACATAAAGAACAAGAAAATATTATTTTACACTGGTCGGACATTATTACAAAAGACAAAAGGTGTGCGAAATTCTTTGTCGTAATCTTTTACCTTTTAATCATCAATGATTTATGAGTTAATGAAGCAAGCATGTGTTTTAATTTTTCCAGTATATACCACTTTGAAGGAGTGAAAGGGGGCCCTCAGAAAGTCAAGCCTAGGGGCCCGGGTGGTAGTTAATCCGTTTCTGCTTCTACTAAAATTTCTCTATTTTGTAATAAAAGTATTCTAAACTGTTAATGATTATTAACTAGTGAAACTGTTAATTTTAGTTCAGTCTTGTTCTAAATCATATAAAGATCTGATCTACATAAAAAGGAAAGAATAAATTTTAGAATTCCATTTATTATCATTTGTTTTTTGAGATGGAATAATTTGGGGTATGGTTAGGCTTAGCCTAAGCATTGTATAATGGACGAATTTTCGATTTCTTTATTAACTTTGGTATACTTTTAATTAGTAATGTTATATAATAAAATGATGAAAAAAATATTTTTTTAACACTAGGAAGTGTAATTTTAACATTGTAAAACAATTCATTTTACATTTTGTTTCTTAATGTAGTTTAGAAAACGTATTATAAAAAAAAAGTGTTATACGCAATAATAACATATTTACAAAACGCAGAAGAAATTGAAAAAAAAAAAAAAACTTAAGAAAAAGGAATTCATAACATCCAAAAGGCAAAGTACTTACGAAAACAGATAATGTAAATTAAATATATTTATTGATATGATTCATTCAAATTCGACCACCGTGATTCATTCATGGCGTTGGCGTCTGTTTGCTTCTATTTGAACTTGGACGATATGAAAGTTTTCTGGAAGTAGACAATAAATTTTTGAAATATAATGACCTATAGAGATATAATGAAAAAACGATTTTAGAATTTAATGAACTCTTTACCAAAAAAGTTAATGTTAAGATATATTTCTTTTGCTTACTCTTCTGCTAAAGCTTTTGTATTTTGTGATAAAGGTATTCTAAACTGTTAATGATTATTAACTGGTGAAAACTGTTAATTTTTAGTTCAGACTTGTTCTGAAACATCTAAAAGACTGATCAAAATTAATGAATAAATTTTAGAGTTCTATTTATTATGATTTGTTTTCTGTGGTATGGCTAGGCTTAACGTAAGTATTGTATGAATGGCAAATTTTCTATTTCTGTATTAACTTTTGCATATGTCTAATGCTTTACATTTTATAATTAAATGATAAAAAATGTATGCATATTTATAACACTAGGAGGTGTGTAATTTTACCTCTGAAAAATAATTTATTTTATGTTTTATTTTCTAAATTTTATTTAAAAAGACAAGAAGGAATTTTTTTTTTCAAGTGTTATAAGGGATAGTAACAAATATAAAAAACACAAGAAAATGAAAGGCAGAACATCCAAATTGCAAAGAGGTTATGAAAACAGACAGTATAAAAATTGTAATTTTAAAGAAATAAAGCAAAGTTCATGAATGGCTGTTAAATACTATTCAAAAAGTTAGACATTATTTCTTTAATTTAATTAATATGTTAAAAATATTTTTTTATGGATTTGTAAAATCACAGAAAAAAGGAAACACTCTCTACTAACTCCTCAACAAATTATTGTAGAAGAAAGTTATTGATACCGAACAATTTGAAATAAAGTCTACTTTTAAATGGTGTATATAAAATTTTCTTAAGAGGGATATACATCTGAAAACAAACTCTTTGTTTTTTTCTATTGAAATACCAAATTCTGACTGCATAAATGAACTCAGCACTCTTCAATTAGCTTAAAAACAAATTTTCATGCAATTCATATAATAGGTTTCTGAGAAATTAATTATTTTAAAACAAGTGTATTTTAGAGGCTGTATCCAAATTGAAGCTTAGTGCTTGATTGTGGACCGATAGAGCCCCTTTCTTAATCAATGTGCCTTAGATACCACTCAAGCAGTCACTGAAGACTGCCAGATTATAGGATAGCATCAACAGTTTCAAAACTGCTTGGTTATCCTGTCGACCAAAAAACTATCGTTAAACTGTAACATTAAATGCCAATAATGGATGATCATGAATGTCCACTTCAATGACATTAAATATGATACACATGTTTAAAATGTCATTAAGTAATTTTTACAGTGAAGGATCAATAATCCGCACACCCATAATCAGCAGTTTTCTATAATTCTCGTTACTTTATGAATGTTAACAGAGAAATAAACAGTTAAGAAAATTAACAAATTTGTGATCCAAAAATCATTTTTTTAAATAAATAATAAAGAAATTGAAAAAAAAAACATGATAAAACATCTATTTTATTTTATTAACAATAAAAAGCAAACTGTATTATGGAACATATATATTTATTCTTAAATGCACACATATCATTTTTTCTGATAAAATAACTTTTAAAAGGAAATTTTTGAGATAGCCTATTAAATTAATTCATTTTAGTTTTAAAATTTACATTTTTATATTATATTGATTATAGAATTAAAATGCTATCTAGGAATAACAAAACAATCCATAATACTCTATAATACACAATATTCCATAATCCACATAACTTTTGGCCCCAACTTCTGCAGATTATAGAACTTTCACTGTATTTTTATTAATATTCTACTTTTTTTTTTTTTTTTTTTTTTGTTATTTAAAATAAAAGTTATGTCAATAAATATAATTTGGCGATTTATAAAATTTGTTTAAATTGGTCAACGAGGTAACTAAGTAGTTTGAAAGTTTCAACATATCAAGTTATTTCTATCATCGATGATACCTTAAATCATCATTTTGCATTTTTTAAGCATAATTTGAAAATAATTTGAAAAAAAATCTTTTTTTTTTTTTTTTTTTTTTTTTTTTTTTTTTTTTTTATGGATTTCCCTAAAACAGGTCTTAATAAACTAAATCCTTTAAAAAACTGTAGGTTGCAATTGATATTTTTTTTCAACTAATAATTTCATAATTTATAGGATAAAATTTTTAAAAATAGAAATTCAACACATTTATGTTTTGGTATTTTAGTATTAGCACTTCATAAAAAAAATTAGCACTTTAGGAGAATAATTTCATAAGATAATCATTAAAATATGAAAATGCAAGGTACCACTTGGTTACCCCACCGACTAATTTTGCCAAATTATACAAATCACCAAACTAATAGCCAAATTATAAATGTAGATATAATTTTTATTTTAAATGACGAAAAAACAAATAATTAGTAGAATATTGATAAAAATACAAATAAAAAGTTGAAATGAAAATCACTTAATGACGTTTTAAGCATGTGTATCCTATTTAATGTCGTTGAATGTGACATTCATTTTTATCCATTATTGACATTTAACTCTTTATGTCCCAGAGTAGTGAAATTTTTATCTTCCTTAGCATCCCGGAAAGCCACCTGACATTTCACCCCCCCCCCCCCATGAAAGTTGAGGCGGCTTGCTTTAGTTATTCATACGTACATGTATGGTTCAACCCTTTTGCTGTAGTATCTGCCCAAAGAAGAACCTATTGTTATACCTTTTGTTATCCATTTCCCCCTTAATCCCAATAACCATAAATCCAAAAGCTATGCTTTCTCGTAATCTTCTGCTAAACAGAATGACAAATTATTTTTAGACTTAAGAGTATATTTATGACATCACTGCTAAATAATCATAAGATAAAGGATTTTTTTATTCTTTGTTTTATAAACAAAACTTTTACTTGTAAATTAAACACATATATTTGTTTTAATATTTAAAAGCTTTTTTTGTTTTATTAGTAAAAAAAAAGAATACATATTTTAAATTTAAAAATTTTTCCTTGATACATTTTTCAGAAAAATAAAAATATTTAATGCATTTTTAAACCATTTATTATACAACATACTCTTACAAAATATCTATTTTTTTTTTTTTCAAATAAAATTATATGTTGAAAAATGTTTAATAATTTAATACTTCTACATTAATTTAAATTGTGATAAATTTTTATATAAATATTCATGTTTTAATTTTTTCTACCTTATTGATGCCATTATTTTTAGGTAACTTTCCTTTCTATAACAATGGATACATAATATTTAATAAATTATTCGGTCAATTAAATTAACTTAATTTAAAAAAGCAATGTAAAAAAGTAATCATTATTTGAAAATATTCATCTACTTATAATTTTCATTGGTGAAGGTAATTTAAAAAGTCATTCTCCAGTTGGGAGCCGTTCAAGTATTATGTAAGGAATATGGAAAATGGGTCGTACATGATCTGCTTGTTTCCAGACAAGGTGCAGGCAAAGTTACAACAGTTCTTACTTAAGCTTTTGATAATGAAGCAACTATAATGCAATAATCATAAACAAACAAATCATGATTGGAAATGAGCTTTTTAATTACATTTATTAACCATTATTTACCATACACTAAACTTTTTTTTTTTTTAGTATCACAATTTAAAAGTGGGAGAGATACAAAATGAATAAGTGGAAAATGGGGCGGGGGGGGGGGGGTTGTACATTATCTGCTTGTTTCCGACAAGAGGGAGGCAAAGTTACAACAGTTCTTATTGAAGCTTTTGACAATGCAGCAACTACAATGCAATAACCATAAACAAACAAATCATGGTGGGAAATGAGCGTTTTAATTACATTAATTAACCATTATTTACTATACTTTTTTTTAGTACTACAATCTAAGATATGGCTATTTATATAAATTAATAATGTGATTTATTGGTAATTAATTTTTTCTTGGAAAAAGTGTTATGTACAAAACATTATAAAATCTAACATAATAAAAAAAAGGATGGAGAAGATCAAAAATTATTATTATTTTTTTTTTAAGAAAGGAGGACAGACACAAAATGAATAAAAATGAAAATGACTGAAAATGCTTATGCAATACTTGAATAATCGCTTGACTAATTCATAAATTAAAGAATTTAGATAATTTTTAATTTGAAATATAATAAGGTATAATCATCAAAATATATAAAAATTACAAGAGGTTTTCTAATAATTAAATCTGGTGGTATTAAAACAGATAACCAAAATTTCATGTGTCCATACCAACACTTATGATTTAATCGCTGCATTTAATAAAATTCTGTAAAAAAAGGAATGTTTAAAATTTAAATAATTAATTGTAAGAATTAAACGGTTAAATATTTTTTCATTCCTGAGTATCGATTTTATAAATTGATTTGATAATAAAATTTCTTTAATAATTTTATGTCTTATTACTTGAATATTAAAAAAAGGGGGGTATAACATAAGAAGCGCAGAATAAGGAAAGGGCATGTTTACAAACAAACACTTCTGTCAACCAATCTACCGCTACATTTTTGTCATAGCGATCATTGTAGGAATAATCTTGACGACGTAGTCCAATCATAGCAAGCAGACAACCATAATACAATTTGTAGACAAATCAGAATGCCTGAGTTCATATGTAGAGTCGGTGCTATAATGAAGCGCGGGCGAAAGCAGCTTGCCCACACTAATAAGAGCCCACAGTGACGTCAGCTGCCCTTTCCTTATAGAAGAAATATTTTCATTACTTAGAAGCGAATACTTCAGTACTTAGAAGTGAAACCATTCATCTTTGGATCCGGATAGAACTGATTATAAAAATTCAACTAACTGCGAGTTTGATATTTGCTTAGATTTCTCCCACTGGTTTAAAACAGCACTCAAGTTTCCCCACGTGACTAATATAGATTCTTAAGTGAAAAAAATATTAAAACTTTTTATTATATACTTTCATTTTTCTTGAAAATAATTTCATTTATCTACTAATATATATCAAAATTAATATAAATATATATAAATCATTATTTTATTATTATTGTACATTTTTTATTATTCAGTTTTCTAATGTTTTACAATCTATACAGTAATATTATTAAAATAAGGACAAAATAAAAACTAATTACTAAAGACAAATGACAGAGATCTAAGTAATAACAGACAAAATCATGATTTGTACTACTCGACAGACAGTCTTCCTACCTAAAATAAACGTATTGTATTTATGTATGTTGAACGGCACCTATTCCCGTTGTGTTCCTATCTACTGTCCATTAAGCGGAATAAACAACCACGCCCGATCCATGTTCAACAACTTACACTTCACAAAAGAGAGGGGAGAAAAAGTCAGGCCGTCTTTCGGCCGTTACGGGTTTCTGATGTTTTGGGATCTAAAGGGTTAACCTTATACTTTGGTGATAGTTCTTTGGTCGATGGGATAACCAAGTAGAACCAAATGTAATTTAACATCAGAAGCACTAAATTTTGAGTGCATATAATTCCAAAACTTATTATTCATTCTTGATCTATAGGAATCCACTGTATATGAAATGCATCAAATGTTTCATTAAAATAAATGTAGTAGTCTGGTTTTTAGGCCTTCTTTAAAAAAAGTTTACTTTTATGGCGCCACTTTCTCGCACCTGATCCTGATGTCTAAATAGATTGGTCAATAGCCTTTATTACTTCAGCCTTTTTTGAACTTTCCTCATTCCCTTATTTATAAGTAAAATGTCTGTGACAGACAGATACTGGAATGAAATTTTATTGGTTCCGTTTTTACATCTTAAGTACAGATAATATCAAAAGACTTGGTATATAAATGCATATTATATACACACATGTAAATAATGTGCTACTTGGTTATCCCATCGAACAAAAAATTATCGGCAAATTATAAGATTAAATTCCAATAATGGATGATTATGAATGTCACATTCAGTGATATTATATGTGATACGCATGTTTAAAACATCATCAAGGGTTTTATAATTCCACTTTTTATTTGTATTTTTATTAATATTTTACTAATTTATTTGTTCTTTCATTATTTAAAATAAAAATTACATCAACATGCATAATTTGGCTATTAGTTTGGCGATTTTTATAATTTGGCAAAAATGGTCGACTGGATAATCGAGTAGTAGCAAATATACTGTATCCTTAAATGTTTTTATTATTTTATATATTTATTATACGTGTGAAATTAAAAGATAATATTATGATAGATAATAAAGATAATGCAAATAAATGATTTAAAAGATAATACAAATGTTTAAATATGTATGTAATATTACAATACAATAAAACTGGCAAAAGGGGTATCTTTCTATAACATAATCCTGTCATAAATAGAAGAGTTTCAAAATACCAACGAAACAAGCAAAAGATCGTATCTTAGAGATATTGATTACACTTCTTTAAATGGAAGTCTAAAAAAAAAAATTTTTCTATCTCCTTGCAATCACATCTTGACAAGATTGACTTGATGTGTATGGGGTAATAGAAGTATTTCGAGTAACTTTAAGAATTTATGTATATGCATCATTTCATTTCTTAATTCAAAAGAAACTCATGTATAAAATAAAGTTGGATTTATCTCCATAAATGTAGCTAGTAATACAATGAAGTTGCATGATGATATACTAGAGATTTTGCAAACACTATTGTACAAAAAACTGAGCCCGTACTGAAAAGTTAAATGTATTTTACTCAAGTTTCGTACAATATAATCATTTGCTTGCATTAAAATTAGGATTAAATAGTTAAGTTTAACCCTAGAATCATTGAAAATGTTATTCAAGTTTTATTAAAATATTCTGCATCAGAATTTTTATTTAAAATTATTTAACTTAATTTTGGTTGGATTATAATTTTAGTTTATTTTAAAGAAATTTTTGATATACATTTAACTGTTAGCTGGTTAATATTTAAGAAAACAGCATTCTTTTTAGTTAAAGAAACTAGTGATATAAGAAGCACGAACAACAAATACAGTTTATGTTGGAAAAAATAATCTGGATACAGTTGTCTAACACAGCCATAACACTTCTGGATCTGTCAGTTACATGTTATGCTGTTTTTGGCACCCTATTTGCTCTCAACAGTTTCTTCCAATATCTGGTCGAAAACTTCAAGGATGCTAATTTTTTAAAACAATTTTATTTCTGATTGATTGACACATTTTTAGAAATATTGGGTTGTGTAAAAAATAACATTAATTTTTGTTATTTTACTTTAAAAGCAATTTATTTCAGATAGTTCAAAACAGTTTTAGGGCGTTCTGAAGTTCAGCAATAAGTTCTCGGAGTTTATTATGTGAATTATGTTCAATTTAAGCTTTGGATTTCTCATTGTTAAAAGCAGAACTTCATCACCACACTCTTCATATAAAACACAGCTTCCATCTGTGAAGTTTCTGTAAGCAATGTTAAACTCAGCATTCACCAGTCGTAATTGTGGTCATTTCCGATGACTAAGACATTTTTCTGCTGGAAGGATGTTTGCAACTCTGGAAAAAACACTTTGAAATTTGGGAGAGAGGTAGCTCATTTATAGGCGATTAATGAGAATAAAATCCCAAATTTTCTGGTGAGACATTTCAATGCTTCGAGGGGGACACCCCCTAAGTTGGTCAATAGTATAAATCAATCAATCATTGGTATATATCAATGACAATAGACAGTCAGTATAAAAATAGTTTCCAATGTTTTTTGTACTATTTTGAATTCGTACAAAATTTTTGAATTTTCCCATAATTCTGTAACTGCATTAATGAATAAAAGCAAAATTACAATGCTAAATAAATACATAAAATATCCGCCCTTCCAAATCCATTTATGTATTTAAAAAGGGCTCCGGTAGAAAAAATTAAATGACAATAGATTACCATTATTATGTAAAATCCCAAGTGAACGTCA
This sequence comes from Maratus speculifer, assembly GCA_964019185.1. Classification (NCBI taxonomy): domain Eukaryota; kingdom Metazoa; phylum Arthropoda; class Arachnida; order Araneae; family Salticidae; genus Maratus; species Maratus speculifer. The sequence goes on from OZ025296.1 coordinate 361,681,056, forward strand.
AAACCTTTCAGTATCCCCCTGCTTTTTCTGTAATTATCAATGAGGCTCTTAAGAATTCAAATGAGAAAGAAATTTTAATTTGTGGAAATATTCTTCATATTTATCTGATGATATGTATTATCTCTCTACATTGAATAGCCAACTTTGACAAAGAATCTATATCTATATGATTAAAAAAATATGTGTATCAAAGTTTTTTGTTGCCAGGAAATCTGCTGTTTTCAATTTGTCAACAAGCTTCAAAGTTTGCGTCAGTTTCTTATTTCTCGCTTATTGATTGACAAAAACTCTTTAAGAGCTGAAAAGGCATCACTAGCATGTTTTAGAACAGAATATAAATCATATTTCAGATTTCTTAAGATTTTTTAAAAATGACTGTAAAAGTTCACAAATAACCAGGTCAAGAATAGAGCCACTTTTATTAATTCCGGGTAGCACATTACCTTATAATATTAGAGTAGATTCCCTCAAATCCGCACAGCTTCAGGACCAGAGTTTTTGCAAATTTTAGAATTTTGCTGATTTCTAATCACGGCTTTGTTTACATTTTTTAAACAGTCATTTGAATTTAATTAATGATGCCATCGAAATTACAATGAATGCTTACAATAGTATAATAAAATATAATAATTAATAAATTAAAATAATAAAAATTTATATAATATTTAATATGATGAAAATATTAAAAAGCGAAGGTCAAATTATATATGATGAAATGTATTTTTCCTAAATTATTCAGTGCAATTTGCCTCATAAAAAGTATATTACTAATTCATATCAAAATCATGAGATAAGGAAGTTTTATTTCAGGTTTGCCGGACTTAATAACAAAAAAAAAAAAAAAAAAAAAAAAAAAAAAACTTGATTAACTCATAAATATATTTAGCAAGAAAATTATGATTATCTTGAATTTTTTAAGAAATAAATTTATTCTTCCTTCATAAAAAACATGAATTCAGTAAAATAAAATAAAAAGTTGCCCTTGTATCTAAACTGAAATCTTCATTGTTTACATCTCTAAATTATGTGCGGATTTTAGAGAATTGCTGATTTTAAGTTGCGCAATTGAGGAAGTAAATTGTATTTGGTATAAAATTATAAAATAAACAAAAATAATGGTCTCAAAACTCAATCAGTGGGATGTTATTGCATTGTATTATCTGATCTTTTTCTTAAATATTAGTGCCAGTTGGTTCCATCAAAGCCAATTTCCATCTTAGCAGGTATACTTGTATACTTATTCTTCGGGACCGTGAATTGTTTCAATATATGAAATGATTCCATATTCTCCGAAAACCTGCCAAGAATGATATTCGAGGGCAAAATGTTCCATTTTAGAAAAATTTAAAGTTTTAGGAACTACGAATATGTAAATTTGTTTTCGTATAATCCTTATTTTCTTTACCTTTTAAGATAGGTCACCTTCACAGAATTCATTGCAATATATTTATATTTTTCAGAAAAGCACTACAGAGAGAATATGTTATAATAAGTTTTATGGATACAGTCCAAACGAAACATGTTTATGTTGAAAAGTTGCCAAAAACAGAAGAGTTCATAGCCTTGGAAAAGGTGAAACTTTGAATTATGCCGTTTAAGAGTATACCATTCAACACCTGTCTAAAATGAAAATTTTTGCGTGTTCTTTGTGATTTCGTCTTAGTAGTTTAGGCGTTGTTGAATGTATGATTGAGGAACCCAGATATTCGTTTGAGGTGGATGAATCTACGACATATGCTTGCCGATGTCACAAGTTACATTATTTTATAACATTGAAAATTATATCAAATGATAAAGTATGTTTTAGCAATAAACACTAACATTTAGACAAAAAATATTCTGAAATCTGGGGAATTTCTTACTAAACACATTTGCGTATTAAAGTTCCAAAATCTACTATACATTCTAAAATTTATCATTGTTTCCTTAGATGTTAAGCTACAGTATTTTCTCCTAAAATTTACTTTATATTTTATTTATAACAAGTTATTTATTTTTAAAATGTTGTTGTTTATTTTATTTACAATTTAATCTTAATACTGTTAGGAAAATATTCTGACCCACCTTTGATTCCGCTAACTTCAGATGATCGGGAGACTAGTGTAGTTTTTAATACTATGGTAGACATTTTATTACAATTTATTTCCTACATCGATTTCAAATTTAAAACTGACATTAATTTGTTTTATTTTATTGCAGATGCAAAAAACCATTAATCTAACACATCGCCATTCTTAAAATATTTTCAATGTGTGAATCAAATGCAGCAAAATATCTCTTACCAGAACTTTTTGAAAAAGCAGCTTCTAACTCAGGCAGAAAAACTTTTTATTTGTGAATTATGCAAGAATTTCTGTCAAAACAGTCTTTTTTGTGTGAGGTATGCAACAAAGAATTCTCTCAAAAGGGCCATTTACGCAGCCATCTGTTAACTCATAGTGGTGAGAAACCGATTGTGTGTGATATATGCAAAACGAAATTCTCTCAAAAGAGCAATTTAAGCAGACATTTGTTAACTCATACTGGTGAGAAGCCGTTTGTGTGTGATATATGCAACAAGAAATTCTCTCGAAAGGGAGATTTAAGCAGGCATGTGTTAACTCATACGGATGAGAAACCTTTTGAATGTGAGGTATGCAAGAAGAAATTCCCTATAAAGGGCAATTTAAGCAGACATCTGTTAATTCATACCGGAGAGAAATCGTTTGTATGTGATATATGCAACAAGAAATTCTCTCGACAGAATGATTTAAGGAGGCATCTCTTAATTCATACTGTTGAGAAACCTTTTGTGTGTGAAGTATGCAACAAGAAATTCTCTCAAAAGGGAGATCTAAGCAGGCATCTGTTGACTCATACTGGTGAGAAGCCTTTTGAATGTGAGATATGCAACAAGAAATTCTCTCAAAAGGCCCATTTAAGCAGCCATCTATTAACTCATAGTGATGAGAAACCTTTTGAATGTGATATATGCAACAAGAAATTCTCTCGAAAATTCCATTTAAGCAGGCATCTGCTAATTCATAGTGATGAAAAACCTTTTGAATGTGAGGTATGCAACAAGAACTTCTCTCAAAAGGCCCATTTAAGCAGGCACCTGTTAACTCATAGTGATGAGAAACCATTTGTGTGTGAAATATGCAACAAGAAATTTTATCAAATGTGTGATTTAAGCACACATCTGTCAATTCATACTGAGGAGAAACATTTTGTGTGTGTGATACGCAACTAGAAATTTTCTCGGAATATGCTTTAATTCATATTGAAGAGAAACATTTTGTGCGAGAGATATTTGTTAAAAGATTTCTTCAAAAGAATTTTTAAAGTAGCGTCTCTTAATGTCATACTAACGAGAAATATTTTATGAAAGATAAAAAAAAAATAAAATCCAAAAAAGCTATCTGTGCCATCTTTTGCTCCTGAAATTTGTTAATTGCTGTTAACTAATCGTAGCATATTCCAGAAGTAAAGAAATATTTCTTTCCGTCTACTACAGTGCACAAAATAAAACAGTGGAGAACAAAAATTTGGCTAATTAAACCATTAAATTTGCAGATCAGATGCTACAACCATGAGCACTGGCAAACACCATTTTATTTTTATTATCTGAAATATTATAAATGTCTATTTTTTTACAATTATAAGCTCGTAAAAAATCATAATGATTGCTACCCAGCAAAGAGAAAAATGCTGGCCAGCAGCAAGATAGGTGCTGGCAATGATGGGAAAGTGCTGGCTATTGGCCTACCACTGCATGACCACTGCTGGACAACAGCAGTCAACTTTGCTGTTTGAAACCATCAGATAAAATTCTGATAGACCTCCACTGTTCGACCATGCGCCGGCCCACCGCGCCATGGAACCGCACGAACTTTTGCCGTATTTCTGTTGGTAATCCTTACCCTAGGTGGCGCTGGGAATATCGAAAACATTTTGTGTCTTGCAATTCATCGTTTGGCAATGCTGTGATTATTTGGAATTTCATTTTGAAATAAGAACGCGGCAGCATTGTGTTGTGACTTATGACCATGAAAATGTGACAAGAAAATAAAAATAAAAGCTTGACAAAGAAAAGTATGTATATAGTTTCATATATCTTTTGTAAACATATTCATTTCGTAAAAATATATCTTTTGTAAACAAATTCGTATATCGCTTGTAAACGACATCTTTTGCTAAGCATTACGAATGTTTTGTTTCGGATAGAAGTGGAAAATTTTAGCTCTTTTAAAATTTTTATTTTAAGTGTGTTTAAGCTTAATCACAACGATATTTTCTTGCTTTTATCATTTAATTTTGGAATTAAATAGCTTTTTTACTGATATTATCAATTATTTTTGTATATTTAAGTAAGTTTTATGCTTAATGTACAAAGTTTAAAAAAATATTTAAATATTCACAAAAAACTTATCCTAGATTGATTTCTAATATGCAATTGTTAAATCTGGTTGCACTTTTAAGATAACTTTAAGCTAAATATATGTGAAAATTATTATAAAACAGGAATATTGTGCTAGCATAATGTTTTAAGATGTAATACATACTTGGCAGTCTTTATGATTATACGTTTATTGATAAAAATAAAATGCTTTTAAAAGAAAATAAGTTTTAAGTAGAAAAAAGTTATTTTCTTGTACTATATCAGTGAAATATTTTGAATATTCTCCAATACTTGCCAGTAAACATGGTATTTGTGTTATTTATGTTCATTAGTCAAGGAAACTTTTAGCTTTTGACCTGTAATTTTAAATTAATTGATCTATGCTTAAAGAGAATCGGTTTTAAAATTTGTTTTAGGCTGTATTGATGAATGTAGTTTTATTTTATTGACAATGAAATCATTCAAATGTTTCATTGCAATGTTGACTCAACAACAAAACTTTATCTTTAAGCTGCAAAACAATATCTATATAATCTCTCTTTTGTTTTGTTCTTATTTTTTTCTCAATCATCTCTTTGTATGTTGGTTATATTTATATTCAGACCCTTTTGAGCCTAATATGAGTTTTTGACAGTCATTTTTAAAAACTATGTCAAAGGGCTTTTTGACATGACAGATAAAACCATCTGAGTGTTTAAAACTTACCAACCCTGATTTCAAGCTCTGAAATGATATGCTTCAAATATAGCAATAAAATCTTTATGCATTATCTTCACAAATTTCATTATGTCAAAACAGAATTCATATGCATTTTAAAGAACTTAAAGTATGTATTATGATTTAAATGTTGAAATGAACTGTATCAGGCAAATAAAAAAACACTAACATCTAAATCTCTTTTTAATTATTTCAATTGTTATAATCAAATTTAGTATGGTTAAAGCTTCATGTATTTATTCAATCAAATAGACTTTGTTTAAAATATTATTTAAATATTTTTGAATTTTAAAGTTTCAAAGATCGTTAATTACCCTGGCAACAGGGTAATTATCAATCACACCCAGGACAACTACCGATAAGTAATTTTTTTTTTACTGTAACAAGAGCTATACTGATATATGTATTTAGATGTTGGTTTAAACCAACTGGTTTTTTTTTCTTTTAGAAGAAATCCAATGAATTTTTCTTTTTTTCTTTATAATTTACATGTTTCAGAAAATTGGATATATACAATTTCTACTTTCAACACTTTATTTCAGTAATAAACATTAGATATAGTGAATTTAGGTCACTTTTTTGGTATAGGATTATTATCAGTATGTGTTTGTGAACATATCTATTGCTTTAAAGAAAAAGCTTCAAAGGTGTGAATTGATCAGAGATAAAATAAATTTAAAATATTCAATACTTAGTATAAAATATTTCATTTTTTGAAAAAAAAAAAAAAACAGATTAACGTAATTAATAACATATTATGCTTTTGCTTTCTAAGATTATGCTCAAGCTGTAACAAAAAAAAAAAAAATCTTGATTGGGGAGTTTATTTTGATTTAAAATCAAAATACGAAGTTGAATAAGAGGGTATTCAAAGATTGGGTGTTAGTTATAGCATTTTAATAATAACAATCGTATTTTTTCGCCTGTTATCGCTGAATCTAATGACCAAAAATATTGACTTCAAACTGCCACACACTCAAAATATCTAAATCCCAAAAAGTATTTGAAATTTATTATTTGAATAACCGTGAAAAAGAATATTATATTTATCAAATTACATCCAAATCTTTATTATTAATAATCAAAAGATTACAAAGATTTTCAGACTATTCATGTTTCACTGTGTAGAGTAATTTATTCTCTGAGCATAAGACTGTTTGTAAATATTGTTTAAATTAGGGATGCACAACCTTTTCAAGAGAAGGGCCACTTACAAATATGTCTGCGTGGTCGAGGGCCACATCAATAACATGAAGAGAATTCGATTTCGAAGGTAATTTCTGGCCTATAATCAGATATTAAATATATTTTCAGAGAAAAGTTGGGTCGGGTGGGGAATATCCCTTTACGTTTGCTTAACCAGTCAAAATATCCAATTCAGTTGGTAAGGATATACAGCAGTTTGTACGTTTGTATGTATAACAAATATAGCAAAAATTATTCTCAAGATGTAGTAACATTCCTTGACTTTATTCAAGTGAGTAAATATTCTTCTATTAAAAGTGCTAAAAATAAAGATAAGTGGCTGGTGCCAGAAAAAATGTGAACTTTATGAATGAAGGAGAGGGAAGGAGCCGATCAACAAAATTTGCATCTTTCCATGCCTGATCAACCAAATTTGGGCTTTTTACGAAAGTTATTCGCAGTTTTTACGAAATTGATCGAGAAAATTCGATTGGGAAAATTCACAAATTTTACAAAACCGATCAACAAATTCGAGATTTTTACGCAGCCGATTGATGAAATTTGTGATTTTTACGAAGCCAATCCACAAATTATGCGATTTTTACAAAGGTGATCCGCGAATTTTGCAATTTTTACAAAGTTAATCGCTGAAGTTCGCGATTTTTCTGCAGCTAATTGACAAAATTATCGATTTTTACGAAGTCGATCGCCAAAATTTGCGATTTTTACAAAACTAATCGCCAAAATTCGCGATTTTTCTTTGCATGATTGATAAAATTCGCGATTTTACTGCGGTTGATCAACAAAATTATCGATTTTTACGATGCCAATCGACTCAAATATAGATTTTTACGACACCAATCGACGAAATTATCAATTTTTAGGAAGTTAGTCAATGAATTTTGAGATTTTTAAAAAGCCAATTGACGAAATATGCAATTTACCAAGCTGATCGGCAAATTTTGCGATTTTTACAAAACTGATTGGCAAAATGCGCGATTTTTCTTCGCATGAATGATAAAATTCGCAATTTCCAACGGATGATTGAGGATATTATCGATTTTTACAAAGCTGATCGACGAAATTTGCAACTTTTCCTCGTATGATTGATAAAATTCGCAATTCTTCCATGCCAGATTGACGCATTTCGCCATTTTTACAAACCTTATCGACGAAATTCGCGATTTTTATGAAGCCGATTGACAAAATTCGCAATTTTTACGAGCCTGATCAACGAAATTAGCAATTTTTGCAAAGCTAATAGACGAAATTCACGAATTTTTTGCACCGGATATATGAAAACGAAAATTTCAGCTTTTCTGCTTAAAATCGACAAAATTCGCGATATTCTAATGTTCTACCAATGAAATTTGTGATTTTTCGGAACCCGATCAATAAAACTCGCGGTTTTCCCGTGTCCGATTGACGAAATGTGCGCTTTTTTAGCATTTAACTGACGAAATCTGCACTTTTTCCGTGCGCAGTCAACGAAATTCGCAATTTGTAATTAATTTTGAAGAAATCTGCATTTTTTTGCACAGCAAGATGAAAATAGCGAATTTTCTTCTTGATAAATTTACAAAACTCGCTATTTTTTCGCAGCCGATCAACGAAATTTTCAATTTTTCTGTGCATCATCGTAAAATTCACGATTTTTTTCGTGCCCCGTACACGAAATTCACGTGATAAACCGAGAAAACATGCAATTTTTCTGCAGCGGGTGAATTTTTGCAATTTTTTCGCGCATCATCAACAAATCTGATGATTTTTTCTTGCCCAATCAACAAATTGTGCGATTTTTCGCATCCGACCGACAAAATTCGTAATTTTTCCGTGCTTGATCGACAAAACCATGATTTTTCCGTGTCCGATCGGCTAAATTTGCTATTTTTCCGAGCCTCGTGGGCAAAATTCGCTATTTTTCATTCCTGATGAATGAAATGTGCTTGATAAATGAAATTAACGATTTTTCCATGCCCGGTCTACTTTGAATGACCGGTCAAATTTGCGATTCATAAGTGACTGACAAAATTTTATATTTTCCAGCGGTAAACTGGCGAAATTTACGATATTTTTCTCGACTTTTGCTCAAAAATTACATTTTTTTTCTAGTTGTAAATTGACGAAGTTCGTGGGTCACATGTTAATCCGTTGCGGGCCACTTTTGGCCCACGGGCCACAGATTGTGCATCTCTACCCAATTTATTTTAATTATTTAATTTAAATTATTTTTAAATGAAGTTACACTACTTATAATCCAATAATGTCTTTTTTTATCAATAAATATGCATGTATATCTAATAAAGAGGGATGTTTAAGAAAAAAAAAAACCCAATTTAAACCAAAAAAACCTGCTTCAAACAAATTTTTTTTTTTTTTTTTGAAAAAAAAAAAAGTTTTTTCCAACCCTGATCTTAAGACTTAAAAAATACCTAGCATTATAATGTAGTTAAAACAAAACTATTGACTTATGCAATAAAAAATAAATTTGTAGAATTTAGTCTAAATTTTTAAATGTAAAAAATGGCTAAAAATTATGAAATTACAAAACATTTTTTAAATATTCAAGTTATGCGGTTTTGCTTCAAACGACAGTTGGAAACTTCTTAAAAATGTTAGAATTTCCTCTTGTTCCAGATAATTTGATGTAAATGCTCCATACACCTTGGTGACATCTTTTTAAATGTTGGAAGTACATATGGAACATCGTCATTTTCCTTGCAAAAAAAAATTATTTGGAATATCTAATCAGGATTGTGAAGGCTGCAGATTCAATCTTTTTTTAAAAAAAACTGATTTCTCAGCTTTAAAGTCTTTGTGAATGTCAACATAATCTTCAAACTTCAAATGTATAATTTTGCACCCAAACAACATGCTTTCATAATATTTGCATATTAGATGATTGGAATCTTCAAATGTCATACTCTGTTTTTTCAGCCCATGGGCATCAGGTTCAAGTTCCAAAGTTTGGTTCTTTACATATCCGGCAAAATGGAAGCAAAATTATATCCTGAGAAAACACCTGCCTAAAATCATTTGCTGTACGAATAGCCACTAAACTCATTTTGTGAATTTTCTTTACTTCTTATTGATTAGAATACCATTGTATTTTTTATTTACCGTTATATTTTTTAAACATTGTATAACATCTTGATCCATGTGCAGTAAAATGCATGTAATATTTGTTGGAAAGAAAAATAGTCTTCACTGATTCTAGATGTTATAATTTCTGGAGGATGTGAAAAGGTCGCTAAATCAAGATTTGGATTATTTTTGGGTCGTAAAAAGGAACAAGGAAAAACATTCAGGGCAGGATTCATGCTCGAAATTTTGAAATCCCACCCAAAAGAATATTGTGGACAAGAGGGCCCCCCCACACACACACACACAAAGAAAAAAATCGTGAATTTTCTGAAATTTTTTGCATTTTGAAACTACGGTCAACTTCTGACATTTTTGTGAATTTTATTATATTTTTGTGCGACTGAATCACATATTTTGTCGTGAGTTTTTTGCTGCAAAAAATCGTTGAAATTCGCGATTTTTTTCCTGGCTATCGATTAACACAAGTTTCTTGCTATTTTCTGATGCAAGAACGGAGTCATTTCGCTCCGAATTTTCCTAAAAATTAACACATTCAATTCCAAAAATTATGAAACATCAGTTATCTGCCTGGAAATTAAGTCCGAATTTCAGGGCTGATAGCCGATTTTTCATAAGTTTTGAACCGAGCTGAGTCGCATATTTTCACAATCAATTTTGTCAGTCTTTCTCAGAAAATGGAAACGCACTGAATTTTGTTAGAGGATCTCAATAGAAACACCAATTTTGTTGAAGCATTGTGAAAAAAAACTCTAATTTTCTCAAGGAATAGCAGGGGAAAAGCGTAATCGTCCTCAAAAGATCGAGAAAAAGTGTGAATTTCATAGAAAGATCGCGGACGTAGAGTTCGTGAAAGCATCACAGAATAAATGCGAATTTTTTGAAAGGATCGCCATATAAACCCAAATTTACCAAAACTCCACTTAAAATTTTCAAATTTCATGAAATCATATCAATAAACGTGCATTTCATTAAGAGATTGTAAAAGAAACAAAAATTTTGTCAAAGAGTTCTTCAGGGGCAATTCTGAATAAAAATTTTTGTTTGAAATTCACAGCAAATTTTCTGAAAAGTTACAGCATAGTGTTTAAGAGGGGAAGGGGGGTGTACTTTTGACACTATTTTTTCCATGACTATTTGATGAAATTTATTTTTTGCAATTTTTTGACAAAACTTGCAGATTTTTCATGATTTTTGTAAAAAGTTGCAATTTTTTGATGAAATTTGTGAGGTTTTCGCAATTTTTTGATGATATATGGGAGTTTTTTTAACATATTTTGGCGAAATGAGTTTTTCGTGATCGTTTGATGAAATTTACAAGTTTTAAAAGATTTACCTTTTCCTGCAATTTTTTTATTTAACAATATTTTTTTTTTTTTTTTTTTTTTTTTAGCTATCTCTTCCCTGCCCAAAATTAGCATTTTTCTGTGAATCTGATGAAATTTGCAGGTTTTTTGCACTATTCTTTGATGAAATTCACATTTCTTTTAACGAAATTTGAGTTTTTATTGTCATTGATTTTGTTTGGACAACCATTTGTTAAAATTCATTGTATGTTTTTTCTCTAAATTTCCAGATTGATGACTTTTTTTTTTCTTTTTCCAGCATTGAATATCTTAAATTTTCAGAAAATACTGAACAGAATCGTCCCTGAATCACTTTATAAATGTAAAATTCATCAAAATACCGCTTTGTAAAAGTGAACAGTGTCACAAAATTGCGAAAATTTAGAAATGTAAAAATCGCGTGTCACTTTTAATCTTTGTCATAAATTCAATTAACTTAAAATTATTTCACCACAGTTTTTTTTTTCTTTTTTGTATTTTTTCTTTTTTAAATTTACAATGACATATACAGCCAAAATCATTTGATATTAATTTATACTAGAACTATCACAGTTATAGCATTGATGTATAGTATAAGTAATTATATTTGTATAATTATTGAAGTGTCAATATTTGTTTTTAATGTACATTTTTTCGAAATGTGTTTTTACTTTTTAACAATATGAAAATTTTTTTAGCTCAAAATATGAATATGCTGTTGTAGAATTTACAGCTGAAAAAGGCCAGATATACTTAATTCCATGCACGTGGTTTGCAAAAGAAAATGGTAAAGAAGAATCGTGCTACTGGCCACCTATTCGTAGTAGCATTAAGCTTAATAAAGTTATGTAAAAAAAAATGGGGCCAGATTATGAAATACGTAAACTGGGAAATACGTAACATAAAGATAGTTTGAAAGTCAGGTATGTTTCAGTTTTAATTTTTTGATTACATTTAAATGTCTAAATCTGGGGCCAAAGGTTGTGCGGATTATGGAATATTCTAATAAATAATTTAAAATAATAATAGAATCTTTAAAATAAAGATTATTTTTAAAAAAATTCCTTTAAAATAATAATAGAATTGAAATAAGTAATTTCTAAGAGAATTAATTTCTCTTAGAAATTATTTCTAAATGAAACAAATTTCTAAGCAGTGCTTAGAACTCCTTAGATTAGGGATGCACAACCTGTGGCCCGCAAACTTCGTTAATTTACAACTGTAAAAAATTGCAATTTTTCTGATTAAGTCACAAAAAATCATCAATTTCGTCAATTTACCGCAGGGAAAAATTAAGATTCACACTTAAGAATCTCAAATTTAGTAGATCGGCCGCGGAAAAACAGTGAATTTCATTGATCAGGCATGGGAAAATAGCGAATTTTGCCCATAAAGCTCAGAAAAAATAGCAAATTTCACTGATCAGGAGTGAAAAAAATCACAAATTTTGTTTATAAGGCACAGGGGAAAAAACACGAATTTTGCGATGATGCACAGAAGAAAAATCACGAATTTCATCTTGCCGCGTAAAAAAAATAGTTTGTCAAAGTTGGTTAAAAAACGCGAATTTCGTCGATTTGCCACGGAAGAATCGTGAATTTTATCAATCATACAAAGAAAAATTAGAATTTCATCAGTCTGCTTTGTAAAAATTGCAAATTTCTTTGATCGGTTTAGTAAAATTTGCAAATTTTCCTGATCCGATGCGGAAAGATCGTGTCGATCAGCTTTGTTAAAGTTGTGCATTTCATTGATCGGTTTCGTTAAAGTCACATGTTTTGTCGATTGGCCTCGTAAAAATCGCAAATTTTGTCGATCATGCAAAGAAACATTGCAATTTGCGATGATCATGCGAAAAAAAAATCATGAATTTCATTGATCAGCTTCTTAAAAATCAGAGCTTTGTAAAAGTCGCACATATTGTTGATTGGCTTCATAAAATTCACAAATGTCGTCTTAGGGAGTCTACTGTATATAATTTTTTTTAGTTCTATGATAAAGAAAAGAAATGAGCATAATAATATAAAAGGTCGAAAAAAAGTGTATTGCCAATCAAAAAAAGAAAGAGAACATACAGAGACTATGTGATGCGACAAAAAATGACTCACTTAGGCTTGAGAAGGAAAGGAGAGATACAAGGAAAGGTAAAATTAAGATAAAATTAAAAGCATTAATAAAATGACACCACAAGAACAAATAAATGTTAGAAAAAATTGGCGAGAAAAGAGCAAGAAATCTTACAACCTAAGAAAAAAGAATTAGAGAAAAAGATTGAAGAAAATACTCCGCTAGCAAGCCTATCTTTAGGTTTACCAATATTGGTACAAAATGTGCCTTCAACAAGTAGAGAAAGCCTGTATAGAAACAGACGAAGAAAAAATGTACGTGATCTGAAGAATGAGAAATCTAAAGTTAAAACTTAAAAGCCAAGCTTAAAGAATCTAATAATATGATGGAAAAGTACAAAAAAAGAGCACAAAGATCTCAAATCGCAAAGTTGGATACTCCAGCAATAATAATAATAATAAAAATGTAAAAGAACTTGTTAAAGGTCAGCATATTTCACTAGCAATTAAAAAATATATATTGTATGGTGAAGTCTTAACAAAGCAACTAAAATACAATTTAAAACAAAAGACAAAATTTAGAAAAGTAATATCAGGTGTAGTCAGGGCCGGTGAGAGGGGGGGGGGGGGCACAGGGGGCAATTGCCCAGGGGCCTGGGAACCAAAGGGGGCCCGCGGTTTCGAATGAAAAAAGTACCTACATTTCATGATATTCCAAATTTTAACTTTTTCGTATTTTTTTCTTTTACCAGCTGAAAAACATTTCGCAGAATTGTAATTTAGAATATTTCCAACAAAGATACCGGAAATTTTCCATTTAGAGTACCATAAGAGGTGTGAAATATTCGGGAACTTCCTGTTTTCCTGGATCGCCGATCACCGTGGGTGTCTGTGCCTTCAGGCAAAAATAGGGTTATATGCATCCGTCATGTCTCATTGAAACCTGATGTCTCGTTGGGCATTATAGAGTGTAAGTTTCTGTAATTACTTTAGTTACAATATTATTGTGCGAGTGACAGGGATATGCACTGTGGGCGATAGCGGATGCAGTTGTATCAGGTCCTAAGCTCAAAGGGGCCTGTGAGCGAAATTGGATATATAATATTACAGGCTCTAAACTCTTTTTAAATTCCCTTTTTTAGGGCTACTTATAAAAGTAAGGAAAAATTGAAGCCCAAAATTCAAAACTATTTAGGTCCTTTTTTTAATCAAATGTTTAAAAAATACGCTTTTTAATCTCTTTAGGGGCCCCAATAAGTTTCAAAACTTCTTTAATACTATTACATCCTTCAATTAAATATGCTATTTCTATAGTTCCCATTCTTTTTAAAGCTGCGAGATGAAAGAAGTTTGTAAATGTGTTTTAAATTGTTTTTTTTAAGGCCTAATATAAAAGTGAGAAAATGCTGAAACTCAAAATTAAGAACATTTAGAGCCTATTTTTATAGTTCAAATGTTTTAAAAATAGGCTTTTTTAATCTCATTAATAGAACAAAAAGCTTCAATAAAGTTCAAAAGTTTCTTAATCTTATTACTTCCTTGAACCAAAACAGAGATGCGCTTTCTCTCTATAGCCACGATTCTCTTTAAAGACGTCCAGATGAAAAACATTTTGCAGACTAAGTACTTTTTAAATTGTCTTTTTGGGGCCCTTATAAAACGGAAGCAAAATGGAACCCATGATTCAAAATTGTTAAGCTACGTATATTTTCTAATTCAAATGTTTAAAAAAATGTGCTTTTTAATCTCTTTGGGAGGCCCCAATAAGGCTCAAAACTTCCTTAATACTATTACTTTCTTCAACCAAAACAGATAACGTGTTTCATTTCTACAGCCTCAATTTTTTTAAAGGTGCTAAAATGAGAAAAAAATCGCAAGTTCTAAATTTTTTAAATTGACTTATTTATGTCCCTTACTAAAAGTAAAAAAAAAAATTGGAACCCAACATTCAAAACTTTTAGGCACCATTTTTTTAATTTAAATGTTTAGAATAATGTGCTTTTTCACCTCATTGGGGGTTTCAATAAGGTTCAAAACTTCCTTAAGGGAGAGACCGAATCCCATTTTCGGCCAAAAATCATCAAAAGTTCAAATTTTTTTTTTCTCTCTCTCAGAAAACGATAAAATACATATTTGCGAATATCCATACAAAATTTCAGAACTCGGGGACACTTGGAACAGGTAGAAAATGAGCTTTTTAAATTGTACTCTCTATAGAGTTTAAAGGACTAGCGGCCATTTAAAACGTGTTTTCCTGAAAATGACTTTTTTCATATTTTGCCTAAGTTCAAAGTACTAAGGCTCAATGGTAAAATGATTTAGAAACAAAGTGTTTATGTTTTTAGAATCTTAAAAAAATTTGCAACAAAAGCAAGGAGAGATATTTTTTTTAACTATTTCTGAAAATTTTACATAAATTGGTAAACATGAAAATTATAGTGAATTTAAGGAAATTTACCATGCGTATTTTTATTTTTATTTTTTTAGCCGATTAAAATAGAAAATTAAAAATATCTCTCCTTAGTTCTTTTCTATATACTATAACACTATTTAAGAAATTTTAGTAATACCAAAATATTGAAAATTGAATGAAGAGTAGTAATTTTAAAAAGTGTATTTTTCGACCAAAAAAAAAAAAAAAAAAAAATCATAAAAATCCCCATAAAAAATATACTTTTTAATAAAAAGTGAATTTTTCCGCTTATTATTCCTTACAAGAAGATTCTTAAATAATATACCAAAATTCATTACTTTAAAATCAATAATAAAAATTTTGGGTTTTTCCTTACGGGTCTCCCTTAATACTATTGCTTCTTTCAATCAAAACAAACATGTCCTTTCTTGCTATAGCTGCCATTCATTTTAAAGGTGCCCAGATGAAAGACATTTGGCAGACTCTGCATGCTTTTTAAATTGTCTTTTTTAGGGCCTATATTAAAAGTGAAGAAAAATCGGAATGCAATTGCTTAAAAAAATACAGTCGACTCTCGTTAATTCGAAATCGGATAATTCGAATCTTCGCTTAATTCGAACTAACCACTAGGGATGCAACGGATATTGATTTTGTCGGATATCGGATATCCGATATCCGATTTGCCTGCCGGATTCGGATATCCGGCCGGATATCCGATCGGATATCCGGTACTAAATTTGTTTTTAGTTATGGTGAATGCTCGTATTTTTCTTTATACAATGCCATCTCATATAATAAATTGCAAACATGTTTCACACACCATTACAACATTTTAAACATATTGCAATATATTTTACAGAAACTATATATCTTTGACTATCAGGGCTTGAAATTCAGGTTTTCCCAGGAGGAGAGAGTTTCCCTCATAACATTTGTAAATGCAGGGGAGTTAAACTATATGAGAGGGGGGGGGAATATTTTTTAAACCCTATTATTTTTTACATGCCACTTAAATATTTACAAATTATACCGACAGGACAAAATTCCACTGAAATAAATTAAATCAACAACTCAAGATAATTATCCAAAATGTTTATTTTAATTAAAACAAAGGAAAATAATCAAACCTTATATATATTATATCATTTTTCAATTTTCACTCAATGTTATGGGCAATTAACAACTGAGTTGCTAAATGAATTTTTCAATTCATGTTTATTCGATTTTGTGTGGCTTAGAATCTTTTATAGGTTACACTTTTGACAAACAGAACAGAGCAACTTTTCTAACACATTAAATTATCGAAAATACTTGGTTATGCTTTTTTCATCTTATTATTTTTTCTTAATTCTTTTTCTTAATTTTCTTAATCTGATTGGCATTCATTTTTAATTTACTTTCAAGAATAATGCATGTAGGTGATTGTATTGTCAATATCCTTCGGTGACTGTATATCACTTAGTGGAATTATCGTCAATACTGTAATGTGTAATCCCTGACA
This sequence comes from Maratus speculifer, assembly GCA_964019185.1. Lineage (NCBI taxonomy): Eukaryota > Metazoa > Arthropoda > Arachnida > Araneae > Salticidae > Maratus > Maratus speculifer. Next base: position 361,697,746 of record OZ025296.1, read on the forward strand.
TTTTAGCTAATTGAATTATGTTCTACTATTTATTACAATTTAAACCCATATGAAATTCTGAAAAGGACATAGTCAATAGGTTTCTTCTATTACATAAGAAATGGATTATTTAAAAAAGTCATGTCCTAATTTCTGTGAACTATGCACATCAAGTATTTGTTTCTAAATGTGTTTCCTTAAAGTTCATCTTTTAAATCATTTGGAAAACGGCTGTTGTTTTCGGTTGAGAATGGGCCTTGTGATGTCTGCATTTTATTTTGTTTATGATTCGTCCAGGAATATTAACGTTTAATCCATGATATACATAATATATGACTTATTATATAAATCATGTTTTGAACATCATAAAAATGTTTTTACTGATTTTCAATAACTCAATGGGAAACATTTAAACATCTTGCTTTGGGCAATGGATGTCCACATTTTATTTATTTATTTTACGAAATTCTTTAAATTTAGAAGAATTTTTATTTGAATAGGAAATCAAAATGTCAATGTTAATAAAGAAGAGAGTAGAAAAGTTACTAAATGGGAAGGTGCAAATTATCAGATATGGAAAAAAATGAATCCGAACAGAAACGTTGTATGAAAGATCGTCTTTTAAATAAAAAAAGGAGGTATGATTATTAAGCCCATTGATGACAAAATGTGCGATGACTTTGAAAAATAAAAAAATCTAATGTTGATCCACTGATTGTAAACAAAAAATTTTTATTTATTTATTTTTTTTATTTTTTTTTTTTCAAATGTGCAACATAGGATTTAATCTCATTTTGTTCAGAGCTAATTCCAGACTCATGTGATAGAGCTCAGACTCTAGTGACCATTACTGCCCTATTAGTTATTTCTTGTTTTGGCACAGGAAAAAAAATCGCAAAATATATAAATCTGTCATAGAAAAAAATGTAGCTGATTTCGTCCATCATGGCAAAAATAAATTTTCAAAAATTGTCGACCTGCCTGAAAAAATTTGAACTTTGAGAGAACTTGGGTAGTGGGAAAATATATCGAAATTCGTCAATCAATTACAATAAAATATCGTAAAATTTGTTAAGCTGTCACAAGGAAATATCATGAAATTCGTCAGCCAATAACAAAGGACAAAACACAAATTTTTCAGCTGGACACAGGAAAATAATTGTTAATTTCATCAGAATGTCACAAAAACAAAAAGGGAAATTTGCCAATCAGTCGCAGAATAAAATAGCTAAATTTGTCAATTAGTTGAGAGAAATAAATTATGAATTTTGCCTGTTGGTCTCCAGAAAAAAAAAGTTGTAAAATTTTGTAAGACCAGCAAACAGGAAATTTTGTGAGAAAAATTACAAAACATTTCAGTCAAACGCAGAAAAACAATCATGAATTTTGTATAATTGTCGTAAGAGCAAACTGTGAGATTTGTCAATCGATAGAGGAAAATATCAAGAAAATAGTCAGTCGGTCCTGAGACTTGACCCTCACTTCACAAAGAAAAAAATTTCAAAAAGTGATTTTTTTGGGAAACAGGAATGACACAAGATTTTTTAGTGCATGAATCCTGCCATCCCGTCCCGAAATTCAAACCCTGTATGTGTATAATAATAATATTGAATAAAAAATGCAATTCTAATATTTAAATACTCTGCTTATTTGTCATTGAACCGCTGAAAATTGCTTATAATATGTACAATGAAATGGCTGATAATTTTTAGAACAAATTTTACATGTTTATTAATATGTCTATAATTGTAAAGAATTTTCACAAAGAAATACATAGCATCCTTTTATAATGTAAACATAAAAGTCTTACTAATATACCAATGGTTGAAGAGTTATATCCAAATACAGGTTTAATTGATGATTTTTTTTTTCATGTTTTAATTATTCAAAAATGTCTTACCTTAAGCTATATTTAATTTTATTTTAAGGTAAATCACTTTAAAATTTATCAAAAGAAAAAATTACTTTTAAATATTTATAATGAAGTCACGAAAATAACTAGTTGGATGCACCAATCCTAAGACTCTCTTCTATTTCATAGATCTCAATTTTCAAAAAATATTTACAAATATTAATACTACATCAATATTGTTAGTTCAATATCATACCAACTTTCATTTTCATCTAGAATTTTTGCTGCAGTCAATTAGATTAAGAATGAGTTAATCTCGATCATGTTATTTATTAAAATTAATATTTTTTTGTTATTCCGCTATACATCAGCTGTTTGCGAATAGCCAGTTTTAGCAAGATGCAAAATTCCCATTGCTGCATGAACTGCCAATTCAAAAACATTCGAAAAAAAATTAAGGGAGGAAATAGCTCCCCCCCCATTTCCCCTTTTTATACTTAATCATTGAACCCTCTAAACTAACCAAGGATATGCTTTATCACATAAAAAAACCTATATCCAAAATTCATAGCAAATAGAATAATTCTTCATAAAAACCCATTTATATAATTTAAGAAGAGTTATCTCCGTTCTTTATACTTAAACATTAAACTTCCAAAACTACTCAGAAATTCGCCTTATCAAAAAGAATGTATATCCGAAATTTAAAGCAAATAGGATATTTCTGCATAAAAACTTATTTATCAAATTTAAGGGGCTTTGAGGTAATCTCCGGTATCCCTTTTATGGTTAACAAAAGGACCCCACAGCTAATTAAGGAAACATCTTATCACTATAAACCTGTATCCAAATATTAAAACAAATTGTATAATTCTGCAAGAATATTCATTTACCTAAATTAAGAGGGGTAGTCCCACCGATCCCCCATTTATACTGATCCAATGAACTCTCAAAACAAATCAGGGAAGTGCCTTATCCAAATGAACCTATATCCAAATTTTGAAGCAAATCGGTAAATTTTATGTGAAAAACCCATTAAACTAAATTCAAGATGGGGGAGTTACCTCCCATCCCCCCCCTCTTAGACTTATCCAATGAACTCGCAAAACTAATCATGGAGGTGTCCTCATCAAAATAATCCTATGTCTAAAACTACAGCCAAAAACATGTACAAAATGTTTGGTTCATTCTATGTATAACTTCATACAATTTTTGATGATATGATGGTGACACTGGGACAGACAGGTTTTGAATAAACATGTTTTTAGGGATATTGGATCCCTAAAACATATAAATTTGTCGAAAAAAAAAATGATTACATTACTTTCTACTATCAAGGATAGAAGAAAGTAAAAAATGTTTGTTTGGTTGTTTAACTTATAAACCAATTAACTCATTATTTAAACTAAGCGAAAGAAAGAAAATTAATAAAATCATAGTTTATTAAACAATTTCAAATTTTATAAAGACTAAAGACAGAAACCAATATTTAGAAATGCATAAATAATGCATTTAAGGTAGCAAAAAGCCATTTAAAATCTACTATCATTCGCTCCTGTAATCTATATATATAAAAGAAAGTCTGGATTTCGTATTAATCACAGAACAAAAAAATCTACCGAACCAAAAATCTTGAAAATTGGGATAAAAATACTTCCCATAATACTGAGTACCACTAAGAGATTTTTAAAAATTCCACCCCTAAGGGGGGGGGGGATGAAAAAAAGAACGAGTTAAAAAAAATCCCTTAAAAATCGGCTTTAGCAGTTATTTTTCAATTGATAACATATTTTAGTGTATTTTTTCATGCTGAATCGAATGGTACCAAGCAAAATCTTTTAAATCCAGTAGTTCGTGAGATACTTCACATTTTTCTAATTTGGCGATGTCTTCGGCGCAAAAACCTGACATTTTCAATCCTTATCTAGATATATAAAAGAAAGTCTGGATTTCGTATCATTCACAGCACAAAAAAATCTGCCGAACCAAAAATCTTGAAAATTGGGATAAAAACACTTCTCATAATACTGAGTGCCGCTAAGAAGAAATTTTCGAGAATTCCACCCCCAAGGGAGGTGAAAAAAAGAACGAATTAAAAAAAAATCCTTAAAAATCGGCTTTTGTAGGTATTTTTCAACTGATAACATATTTTAGTGTATTTTTTTATGCTGAATCGAATGGTACCAAGCAAAATCTTTTAAATCCAGTAGTTCGTGAAATACTTTGCATTTTCCTAATTTGGCGATGCCTTCTGTGCAAAAACTTGAAATTTTCAATCTATCTATATAAAAGGAAGTCTGAATTTTGTATTAATCATTGTACAAAAAAATCTGTTGTACCTACAATTTTGAAAGAGAGTTCTATAATCAGGTTAACATGATTATGTAAGATATATTTAATTATATCAATATATATAAAACGCAAAGTGAAATTTCATTCCGGCCGCTTATAACTTAAGTTCTACTAGATAGATTTTAATGGAACTTACATTGTTACTTGGATAATTTTTCTGAAATTTTGTAGCAAATGAAATATAGCATTCTACGTTGCTTAATTGAATACTTATGGAGAGATTTTTTAAATCAGATGAACCCAATTACAAAAGGTTGGCTTTATTTTAAAGGCTCTGCTGAATGAATTTTTATGTGATTAAAACTGTTAACATGTTGAGCGCTACGTCATTCATTGGTGACTAACATTGAACTTTCCGTTTAGATGATGGACTTTTCACCGATGACAGACAGTCTAAAGTATGATATAAAACTAAAAATTACTATGATATAAAAATTTCGTTTGATTCAAAGTTTCTTTAAAAAACACTGACCAGCGAAAACGGGTGAAGGCTGCTAGATGGTATATAAGCCTGCGCTTCTCTGTCGCTTTGCTCAGCTTAGCTTTTTCTACATGCTGAGTCTTGTACTGATGAAGAATCTCGACAATAGATTCGAAACAGCTGTTTGCAACCTTTTCTTTCATTATTTGAGCATTTCTAAATGTTGGTTTCCTATCTTTATACACTTTTACAAAAAGGCTTTATTTGCTATTTTGACTTCGAATTTTGTTTTACAATCCTAAAGTAAAGATACAATTTTCTAAAAGATATAAATGTAAAATCTTGAATTTATTACAGAATTTTAATATAAATAGTAAGGAAAGCAGGCAATTTTTTAAGCTTTTGAGAATTATCTTTTACTCATATTGATTGGGAACTTATTATTTCATCTTTTGCATTATAAACAAAAGTTTTTCAGTATTATTTGGGATCAAAGGATTACTGTTATTCATCTATATTTGCTTTGCTGCATTCTCCGGATATCCGATCGAATATCCGACAGAGAAGTCGGATATCCGGTGATTGTGATCCGGATATCCGACGATATTTCGGATATTGAAAAATCAGCCGGATATGCCGGATATCGGATATTGGCCGGATATCCGTTGCATCCCTACTAACCACGAAGTCCCAAAACTTACAATGGCAGAATAATGTTAAAAAAATTTCATTAATTCGAACTCCTTTTCTCATGACTTCGTTTAATTCGAACTAACGAGAATTCCGATTTTTCATTTTTCTTTTCTTTCGTACAGATTTCAGACCATTTGAATGACTTTCTTACTTTAATTTTTGTGAAAATTGTTCCGAAAGAGTATACATATAATCCAATGCAATTGATATCCACTTTCTTAGTGCCCCATCTGTCGATCAGTGACGCTTTAAATTTTTCTTCCATTGTGCTTGTTTCTAATATTTTAATTAGTTTATGTATTTATACTTTCTAATTTAATATTAAGTCATATTCTAATGATAACAGACGAAATAAATTTAAGAAACATTATAACATTAATTTCTTTGTAGTAGTACCATATTGAGAATGTTTTCATTTCATACTTTCCATAATTCGAACTTCGGATAATTCGAACATTTATTGCTGTCCCGACAAGTTTGAATTAACGAGAGTCGACTGTATATGCTTTTTAATCTTATTGGAAGTTGCAATAAGCGAGTATCTGTGTGCAATGCATTTGTCACCCAACCCCGTATGTTCGACCTGTTTCTTTTTTAATGTTTCACTTCTCTTGTCTTCGTAAATTACTAATGATAACTATACATAAATTATGTTCTGCAATTATTTAATCTATCAGCGGAGCATTGCTCGCTTCGCAGGTTGAATTTTTTTATGCACCCCCCCCCCCCAAAAAAATGGCTTTTTTGTTTTCCATTTCCTTTTGAACGTCCCAATGCCTCCCACAGCTTAAATCCGTTCAGGGCATCCTCCGCTCTGATCTTGAATCAAACAATCTTTGAATTATTGTAATTTTTCTTTCTGATAAAAGTTATAATCTCTTGATAAAATTCAACTTTTCTAGCATCGTCGTTCACGTTGCTACAGGGACCATTTCGTTATTATTCCACTTTAGCTTAAATATGAGATCAGCAAAATCTACCAGATAATTATTCGTTTTTAGAAAAAAATCGTCAAAAAAAGAAAACTTCGTAAAACGCGAAAAAAGGGCTAAAATTTGCATAAAAACATTAGGCAAATATTCGAAAATTGACTATATCTAATGAAAACATTGCAATCGGAATGTTAAAAAATGACCCCGAAAGACGAAAATCGCTAAAAATCACATAAAATGTTCGAGACAAATTCAGAAATTGCAAATGATAAAATTTTCTACATTGAGTTTAAAGACTGAAACCTGATTTTTTTTAGGTGTGTCAAGAAACTGCGAATAAAACGCCGCAGAGTCAAAATTTACCCTATATCGGGATAAAAGATTGAAAATAAGTTCCTTTTACAATAATAAAAAAAAGTGAATTGAAGGGTTTTTTTTCTCATTTCCCCCCATTCAGACGCGCAGACACAAAAATGCATTTATTTGCCAATTTTCAGCAAAAATATAGAAAAGTACACAATCTAATGTAAAAATTACCTAACATCTTTAAATATAAAGGTTCATTTTCGTCATATAAAATCACAGGAGTGTTCCATCAATTGTGCAGCATTGTATTTTTTCCTATTAAAAACTGAACTTTTACTCATGTTTTTTTTTTCTTGTATAACTAGAATAAATCGCGAATCAGAGATCAAAATTTTTATAAATTTTCTGTTAAAAGTCGAAAATTTCTTCAGATATGAGAAAAAAATTTCTTGTAATTGGAGTCTTCAAAACAGCGTTGAATCCAGGGGGTGATCCGGGGGACATCCCCCCCCCGGAAATTTTGAAATTTTAAGTTTTCGTTGGTCAAAAAGTGCAATTTCCCCCCGAAACTCCAATGTCCCTATCGGAGACACAGAGAAAAGTGTCTGAATTCACCACTGCTTCAAAACGAGGGGGAAATGCTCAAAATCACATAAAAATTTGCAAAAAATTCGAAAATCGCATTAAAAGTTCGCAAAAATTTAAAAAATAGCTGAGGACAAAATTTAGTACTTCGAAAAAAAGACTGAGACCTGATTCCGATTACTATAGTCAAAAAATCGCGCCAAAACACGAAAAAAGTTTAAAATCATACAAAAAGTTTGTGAAATATTCAAAAATTGGAAGAAAACTACTTTACTATATTCGACTAAAATGGAAATATGGATTGAAAATGGATGCTTTTTTTTAATGTAGGGGAAAAGCTCGAAACTTGAAAAAATAGTAATAAATAGCTTAAAAAATTAAATTTTAAAAAATTGAATCACAATCTGTTTTGAGATACAAAACATCAAGCATACAGGTATCCTTCCTGTCAAATTTTGTCCTGGACCGCAAAACATCTTCTACTTCTCAAAGAAAAACTCTTTACAGTCCTACAGCTGTCTTTATTGTTATCTACAAGAAACAACCGTCTTCGTTGCCCACAGAAAGGTACAGCCTATCCGAAAGTATTTTTTTCTTTTCAAATTTTTATCCGGTCAACTTGAATGACAAATTTATACTGGAAAAAATCGTAAAAATATGAAAATGACATCCAAAGTTTCTTTATTTTTCTTTCCTTTCTTTCATTTTTTTCTTTTTCTTTTTTTTTTTAAATTTAGTAAATCTGTACATACATATAAGGGAGAGTGAGGAGCAATGGGGCACTTTTTACAAAAAATAAAAAATCAACATTTTTTTTACACACGCGAAAAAAAAATCGATTTATAGAATACAAGATGAAACATTTTTTAATGCCCCTGAACAATATAGAAACGTTACTTTTAGAAACACTAGTTATAATTAAAGAAATGGAAATTTTTGAAATGTGCCACATATCTCTCATATAAATTCTATATCTCATATACTGCGCTGCACAAAAGTATTCGCATACCATTCTCCTGATTAGAGGAAATTGCAGAAGGGGAATTCTCTGAAGTATCTCTTAAATGAAGTAAATTTTAGAGTAGTGGTTGTTGATAGATACAAATCTCTAAATCATATACAAGGCTGCTAAAAAATTCGGGGAATTTTCCTATTGTAGATGGGAACAGCTGAAATTCGGTTTTGAAATGAGTTATAAATTTTCATATGGAAAAAAGAGACATAATATTTAAATTTTTAAGCGGTGCAGTTTTGTTAGATTATACTAAATGTGCCGGAAAGTGCTTCATAATCAGTGTTTGATGCATGATTTTTCCTTTCTTGTTTAGTTTATTTTTGTGGAGTATTTAGAGTTTTTGCGGTGTTTTTTAACATTTGTAAAGGAAATTCAATTACAAACATTTTTGCCAATTTTCAAATTCTTCGAGAACTTTTAATTTTTTAAAAGCTTTTTACAGATAATTTTTAAAATAGGTAAAAAGAAAATCCAGTTCCAATCTTTTAGGCCAATACAGTAAATTTTGTTCCTGTGAACTTCGAAAATAAAAAATGCATTTTTTGGCATACTTTCGCGTTTTGCAGCGATTTGTTGATACTTTTTGCTAAACAAAAGAATTTTCAGTTCAGAAGAGGAGCACGTTTATTAATTATTTAACAGCTGATTGAAATTAGCTGCTTTTGTTTGCAAATATTTTGTGTCATAAACAATGGGGTTGTAAAGTGGATGAAATGTAAAATTTCAGAATACCCTGAAATAAATCATTTTATGATAAAATTCGATCAAATTTTGATAATCACCTTTAAAAAAAAAATTGTTTGTAAATCTGAACCTGATTTAATTTGAGTAGGTAGCGTTGATTTAAAAAAAACCACAATAAACATTACGTTCTGAAGTAAAATAAATCATTAATTCAATTATACAGTGATTCAAATAAGCGGCGGATTTTCGAACTTTTTCTAATAGGGGCCCGTAATTTTTGCCTGCCCAGGGGCCCGTGAAACCTGTTACCGGCCCTGTATCCAATGCTTTATATTTTAGGAACAGATGCGGTATCTTCCCGCAAGTCGCCATTTTGTTTCCCTATTATTTATCACAAATTTCTATTATTATCATATAATTAAATGATAAAAAAATATATATTTATATAACTAGGAATTGTAATTTTAATTCTGAAAACAATTTGTTTTATAATTATTTTCTGTATTTAGTTTAGAAAGAAAAGAATGTTTTAAAGAAAAAAGTGTTATTAGTGATAATAACAAATATAAAAAAAACACAGAGGAAATTGAACAAGAAAAAGAAATCTCAAGAAAAAGAAAGTCATAACATACAAAATGCAAAGTGGTTATGAAAACATATTATATAAAATTCGATTTTAAAGAAATAAAGCAAGGTTCATGAATGGAAGTTAAATACTATTCAGAAAGTTGGACATTATTTCTTTAATTTAATTAATATGTACAAAATATTTTTTATGAATTTGTACAATCTTGGATAACTACAATCATGGATTTGTACAATCTTGGGTCAAGTAAACACCCTTGACTAACTTATCAACAAATTATCGTAGAAGAAAGTTATTGATACTGAACAATTTGAAATAAAGTCTACTTTTAAATGGTGTATATATAATTTGTTTAGGGGGGTTATGCATATTAAATTGTACCCTAAATTTATTTTTTTCTATAGAAATACCAAATTCTGACTGCATAAATGAACTCAGCACTCTTCTATTAGCTTAAAAACAAATTTTCATGCAATTGATATATTAGGTTTCTGAGAAATTAATTATTTTAAAACAAGTGTATTTTAGAGGCTGTATCTAAATTGAAGCTTAGTACTTGATTGTGGACTGATAGAGCCCCCTTCTTAATGAAGGCACCTCAGGCACCTCTCAAGCAGTCATTGAAGACTGCCAGAATATAGGATAGCATAAGAAGTTTCAATACTGCTTGGTTATCCCGTCGATCAGAAAACCATTGCCAAAATATAAAATTAAATGCCAATAATGGATGATCATCAATGTCTCATTCAGAGACATTAAATATGATACACGTGTTTAAAATGTCATTAAGTAATTTTTATTTGCAATTTTATTAACCCTCTGACAGTCTTGCAAAAGGGCAAAATTGTAATGTTTTTTTCTCAGCATTTTGTTTTAATTGCTAAAAAAAATGATTCTTTCAAAATTATAGAAAAATCTTATTTGCGAATATGAATGTTATCCTTGAGTGTGTTAATCATTGCACAATGTATTAAAAATCCATTAAATCAACTGAGTTATATCATTTTAATTATTGCTTGCATTGCAGTGAAACCTGGAGCTTAGGGAACGTCTATAGACGGGCTTGTCAGTGAGAGGGTTAATATTCTACTACTAATAATAATCATCATTATTATTTGTTATTTAAAATAAAGTTATGTCAATAAATATAATTTGGCTATTAGTTTGGCGATTTGTATAATTTGGTGATATTGGTGTATGGGATAACTAAGTAGTACCGAAGTTTCAACATATCCAGTCATTTCTATCATGGATGACACCTTAAACCATCACTTTGCATTTTGTAAGCATAATTTGAAAATTATTTGGAAGAAATTCTTTTTATTTTGGATCTCCCTAAAACAAGTCTTAATAAATCTAAATTCGTTAAAAAACTGTAGGTTGCAATTGATATTTTTTTCAAATAATAATTGCATAATTCATATCATAAAATTATAAAAAATGGAAATTCAACATATTTACGTTTTGGTTTTAGCATTATATAAAAAAATTAGTACATTAGGAGTATAATTTCAGAAGATATTAATGAAAATATGAAAATGTAATTTAACATCCGCAGTGCTAAATTTTGAATGCTTATAATTCCAAAACTAGATCTTATACTTCCAAAACTAGATATTATAATTCCAAATTCATGCTAGATCTGTAAGAATCCAGTATATGAAATGCATCAAAAGTTTCATTAAAATAAATGTAATAGTCTGGTTTTTAAAACTTCTGAAAATATATATATATATATTGGTTTTATGGCCCACTTGATCTTGTTGTATAAAAAGGTGGGTTAATAGCCTTTATTACTTCAGCCTTGTTTGAACTTTGTTTGTGAGGGAGTGTCCTTTGCGATAAATGCACTCTAGCATTTTAGTGAGATCGTGACGTCAATGTTTTAACATGTGTATCATAAAAGCGACCTCTATCCTTTATTCAACTTTAACTTTCCAGAGCATGTGTGTCGCCCTCGGTTCTACAGTTAGTCGCGGTTAGGAGTAATATGCAAATTCGTAGCGCCGTCTTCAGTTTGCAACATATAAAAGCTTTGAGTTGGAGTGTGTGCAGCGTGATGAGGCGGCGAAAGCCAGCCAGGTGAATTGGATTGCGCTATAGCAAGTTAGATTATTAGCCTCCAGTGAATTAGATTGTGCTTTAGAGTGAGCTAGCCAGCAGCGTGCGCCGAGTTAGTTATCGGGAGCGGGGCTAACCAAGATGAGTGCCAGTGGTAAGAAATAGTTTAATACGTTGAGTATTTTGAGTAATAAAGAGTGTTTGCAGCCGCGGGCTGTCTTATAAAGATTTAATCTGGCATTTAGCCGAAGTCTGAACGAGAAGCTGGTGTGAAGTGCCCTGACTGAGTTTGAGCCGAGGTTGTGAGTATAGTTTCGACTTAATCTCTTAGTATTGTGATTAGTTCTTGAACTGACGCTCCACTTTCCCCAAGTCCTAGAGGTTCAAATAAACTATTGATTTTATCTTATAATTATGTCTTCATTTCATCAACATAACCTCCCTCCCGTTACATGTTTAGTTCATGAATAAAAATGTCTATGACAGACAGACATAAGAATGATCTTTTAATGGTTCCGTTTTTATTTTTTAAGTACAGATAACAACAAGAGACTTCATCTGACTGGTTTTCTATTTATAACTCTCATTATATACTTATTCCCCATTTGTTGGTACATAAATGCATATTATATACACACACATAAATAAATATATTGTATACTTAAATGTTTTTAATATTTTATATATTTATTATACACGTGAAATTAATAGATGATATTATATTACAATTGTTTAGATTTGTTTATAACATTACAGCACAGCAAAACCTGTAAAAGGGGAATTCTTCTACAATGTAATCCTGTCTCGAATAGAAGAATTTCAGAGCACCGACAAAACGAACAAAAAATCGTATTTAGACAGAGTATCTTAAAAATATAATAGATTACACTTCTTTTAATTTTAGACTAAAATGGTATCCCCCCCCCCCTATCTCCTTGCAATCACATGATATGATTGACTGTGTGTGTGTATTGATAATACAAGTATTTTCAATAATATAAAGAATTTATGTATGCATTTATTTAATTTCTTAATTTAAAAAAAGTTGCATGCCTAAAATAAAGTTAGATTTATCTCCATAATTGTAACTAGTAATACAATCAGTGTTGAATTGAGGAGGTGGCCCCATGGGGAATGTCCCCCCCCCATCGGAAAATTTGTGACTTTGTATATTCAGTGGTAAAAAAGTGTAATTTCCCTCCAAAGATTTTACAAACACTATGATTTAAAAAATGGAGCCCATACTGAAAAGTTAAGTATATTTTAGTCAAGTTTCATACCACATATACATTTACATACATTAAAATTAGGATTAAATGGTTAAGTTTAAACCTTGAATTACCAAGAATGTTACTCAAGTTATATTAAGATATTCTACATCAGAATTTTTACTTAAAACTATTTATGTTTTTTTTTGGTTAGTTTATAAATTTAGTTTATGTATAAATTTAATTTAGTTTTTAATTTGAATGTAACTGTTAGCTGGTTAATATTTAAGATAAAGCCATTCAATATTGTCTAAAGAAACTAGTGATATAAATATCACACACAACAGATATAATTTATGTTGGAAAAAAACAGTCTGATTCCAGTTGTCTAACATAGCCTTAATTCTTCTAGTTTTCTTTGTTTCATATTTTGCCTCAATAGTTTCTTCCGACATGAACTTCAAGCCAGGATTGGAAAAAAATCATGATTAAAAAAAATCATTTTTTTTAATTTAAATCAGATTTTTTTTTATTTAAATTGGATTTATTTGATTTTTTTAGAATTCTAAATCTAATTAATATGTTTTATGTTTTTACAATACATGGAGCAGTTTTTTATAATAAATAACTAAATAAGAATGAATAATATTTATAATTTATAAAAAATAATATAAGAAATAATTATATAGTTAAGAAAATACTATATTCTAGTTACTGATTGGTACTAAAAATTAAATATCTAAGCTTTAATCTAAAGCCATTCTATTATTTTGTAATTGAATTGTGCACACTAAATATGGAATAAACTTTAATATCTTGTAAATGAATTGAAAATAGTAAAATTTAAAAAACAAATTAAATATTCATTTAATGCTATTTATTACGGAATAAAAATCACAATTAATTCAATATTTTTCAGCAAATAGAAATAAATCAGGGATTTAATTGTATGAGCAAACAATTAAATCCCTGAGAACAACAATCTGACCCCCTTTGTCAGCCTTAGTCTAAGGCTGACAGAGGGGGTCAGATTGTTGTTCTCGACAAGACTACATATTTGAAAAAATCCCATAAATTAATTAATGATGGTCCCTATGTGGATATCCACAAAGACCCTTCCTCTAGTGAAATTAATACTATCAAATCTGTAATTAAGTCTTCACACATTATTCCTGCTAAATAAAGAGGTCTCTTATTCCATCAATTGATCATTGTGCAAGGTTTTATGCTTTACCTAAGGTCCATAAACCTGACATTCCTTTTAGACCTATTGTCTCCAATATCGGTACCGCTTCTTATAAACTTGCAAAATATCTTGTTTCCATATTTTCTCCTCTCTCAAGCGGTAATTCTTTCACTGTCGAGAATTCTTTTGAATTTGTTAAGAAACTTCACAGTTTTAAGCCACAAGGCCACTTGATGGTTTCTTTTGATTGTTTCATCATTATTTACTAATGTTCTTGTTGAAGGGGCTTTAGATTGCCTGCTATGTGAATTTCATTTTTCTTTTTTCGAAATCGAGGAGCTCATTCATCTCACTCGTGCTTGTTTATCTCAAAATACTTTTGTATTTAACGGTAATTTCTTTCGTATGACTGACGGTTTGGCTATGGGTAATCTTCTTAGTCCGATTTTATGCGATTTTTACATGCACTACTTTGAAAAAAATTGTTTGAAGTTCTAAAATTTCCGTTTTATGTTCGTTACGTAGATGATATCTATGCTTTAGTTGAAGTGAATTCAGATATAAATCATATTCTCTCTGTCATGAATTCAATTGATTCTTGCATTCAGTTTACTTTTGAAGTTGAATCGAACAATTGCCTGTCTTTTCTGGATGTCCTTGTTATTCGCAATGAAGATAATTCTCAGACTACTGTCTTTCGCAAACCTTTTGCGGTCAGTATTCCACCTCACAGATATTCTTCCCATTCTCCTAGCCAGAAAGCTGCGGCTTTTAAAACTTTTGTTTTCCGGGCTTCCAATATTTGTTAAACTCCTCAGTTACTCAGTGATGAACTTAATTATCTTAAAGCTATTGCTGTTGATCGTGGTTATTCCCCCATATTATAGATTCAATTCATAAAAAATTGACAAAATCCGCCCAGTCTGAAAGAAAAAACTTCAATTCGAACTCCAATACTTTGGTTGTTTTGCCCTTTTTCCCCAAAATTAGTCAACAAGTTGCTAAAATTTTAAAAAGGTTCGATTTCAATGTTATTTTTTCTCCTGTTAAAAAAATTACTTTTTCAAATATTAAGCACCCCATTGATCGCTTAGATAACTGGGGTATTTATCAAATTTCTTGCTAATGTGGTCCTTCTTATATTGGCCAGTCTAAACGTGCTCTAAGATTTCGTTTAGCGGAACATAAAAGGTATGTCAAAAATCAAGAAATAAAAGGCTCTTCTATTCCTCAACATTGTTGGTCTTCACAACATAAATTTAACTTTTCTTCAACCACCATCATCCATAAGTGCCCTTCCATTCTTGATCTTAATTTTTGGGAAGCTTACCACATCATTAAAAATTCTCACTCCTTAGTCAATCTTATGTATTACTCCTTATTTTCCGAGCATTTGGAAATCTTAAATTTAAAACTTTTTTTTAATCTTTAATTATTTTTATTTTTTCATTTATTTATTATTTTTTTTTTATTTTATTTTATTTTTATTTATTTTTTATTTTATTTTATTATATTATTATTATTACTATTATTTTCCCTTGATTTTTAGTTTTTGCTTTGGTTGCTCTCCAGTAGTTGTCGCTACTTGTCCACCCAGTTGTTCAGGTTGCTTTCTTCTCATTGGTTGCTTTTCTTAAGGCGGGATCGTTCCCGTAGCGGGTATATAAGCCTGCGTCTATCTGTCTCTTTGCTCAGTTTTGTTTGTCTAGTTCGCTGAGTTTTTGCACTGATGAAGAATCTCGATAGTAGATTCAAAACAGTTGTTTGCTCCCTTCTCATACTTTATTTGTGCATTTATAATCGTTGGTTTTCTATCTTTAAACATTTTTGCACAAAGGCTTTACTTACTATTTTAATCTATAATCAGTGTAAAATCCGTTTTTGATGTTTTTCGTTTTATTTTAAATTTATAGAACAATTTTAATTTTTCTTATAGTTATATAATTGCATTAAATTTCTCATACAATGGGGAAAAACAAAATTACAATACTATCTGAGTACATAAAAATCTGTCCTTCAAAATCCTTTAATTCATTATAAAATGGCTCCGGTTAAAAAATTTAATGACAAAAATTTGCATTTTTTTTTGTAAAAAAAATCCTAGGGGAACATCAAAACCTTCCAGTATCTGTCAGGTATACTTGTATACTTCTTCTTCGGAACCGTCAAATGTTTCCATTTACGGTATTATTCCGTGTTCTCCGAAAACCTGCCAACTATGAAACACGATGTCATAATGTTCCATTTTAAATAGATTTCAAGTTTTAGGAACTATAAATATGTAATGTTGTTTTCGTGTACTCCTGATTTTCTTTACCTTTTAAGATAGGACACCTTCACAGAATTCATTCTAATTAATGTATTTATATTCTTCACAGGTGCACTGCAGAGAGAATATGTTATAATAATTTTTGAGGATAAGTCAAAACCAAACATGTTTATGTTAAAAATTTGCCTAAAACAGAAAAGTTCATAGCCTTAGAGGAATTCCATGCCAACCGAAACCAGCAGTGAATTTTTTAACTTTATGTTAGCTTCAAGTATTTGGTGCCATTTTAAAGGCAATTTATTACAGTTAATGGATTTAATAGTTATTTATTAAAAATATGCATGGTTATATTTAAAATTTATGATAAATAATAGGTATTTGATGATTTAGATTTATAATGTTAAAAATATGACTTTTTAAAAGATCAATTATTTATTAAAAATATGGTGATTATGTATATTTTTTCATTTATATAATAAGTTAAAAGGTTCCTAAGCATAATTTTACTAAGCATAATCTTCATATACAAACTTTTCTTACTTCTTTAAAATAAAGTTATATACAATTATTATTTGTCCCCTCTGTTACAGTTTTTTTTTAAGTTTATTTTATTCATTATGTAAAAAGTTTTAAATTTAATAAAAAGTGTTTACAATAATTATCATTTGTGTAATCATATTACATAATAATTTTGAAACTTAAATCTTTGTTCATTATAAGGGTGTGTATAAATGTTATAGTTGATATACAGGGCTATGCAAAAGAGCTTGCCAACGTTACTGAGTATGAGCGCAAATTACTTAAAGGTGGTACCTAAATAAGGTATACATTTTTACGCTGAACTGCATTCAATTTAGAAATGAATGTTTGCAGAATGTAGCTAAAATGATATACAGGGCCACGCAAAGAATTGTGTACATGGACATCTATGAATGATAATCTATAACAATGTGATTTCAGTTGTTTTAAAAGTGTTTTAGTTTAAAAGGAATTTTAGCTTCTTACTGACGTGAAATAAAGGTACAAGGTAAATTACAGAACTGAACAAAAGTTTTCATGTATGTTTCCCATTTATTAGTACAAATTGCTGAAAAAGAAATTTTAAGCTTTGTTCTTTCTAAATTTAATTTTCCCATTTTATAATGTATACTTCAACTGACAGATCAAGTACAGGGCTGTTCAAAAGTATTGGAATACATATTCGGCTATATACCCTTATTTCCTTAATTAACGAAGTTTTGTTAAAGATTTCATGAAGTGTTGGAAAGTGCTTCATAATCTATGCTTAACGCATGATTTTTCTTACTTGCTAATACTTGTTAATACTATGGTTGTAATTTTATTACAATTTATTTTTATATTGATTTTAAATTTTCATGATAAGTTTATTCATTTATTTTTTTAATGAAATGTAAAAACTGATATGAATTAATTTTATTTTATTGCAGGTGCATAAAACCGTTAATCTAACGCATCACATCCCTCAAAATATCTTCAATGGGTAAAACAAATGCAACAAAGTATTTCTTATCAGAACATTTTGAAAAAAGCAGCTTCTAACTCACAGCCTGGAAAACCTTTTATTTGTGAGCTATGGACGAATTTCCCCCAAAACTGTCTTTTTTGTGTGAGGTATGCAAAAAAGAATTCTCACGTAAGTGCCATTTACGCAACCATCTGTTAACTCATAGTAATGAGAAATCTTTTGAATGTGAGGACTGCAACAAGAAATTCTCTCGAAAAAGTTCTTTAAGCAGACATCTGTTAACTCATACTGGTGAGAAACCGTTTATGTGTGATATATGCAACAAGAAATTATCTGAAAAGAGTGCTTTAATTAGGCATCTGCTAATTCATACTGGTGAGAAACCTTTTGAATGTGATATATGTAACAAGAAATTCTCTCAAAAGGGACATTTAAGCAGGCATCTGTTAACTCACACTGGTGAGAAACCTTTTCAATGTGAGGTATGCAAAAAGAAATTCTCTCAAAAAGGCCATTTAAGCAGCCATCTGCTAACTCATAGTGATGACAAACCTTTTGAATGTGAGGTATGCAACAAGAAAGTCTCTCAAAAGGGCAGTTTAAGCAGCCATCTGTTACTTCATAGTGATGAGAAATCGTTTGAATGTGAGGTATGCAATAAGAAATTCTCTCAAAAGTGCAATTTAATCAGACATCTGTTAATTCATAGTGGTGAGAAATCGTTTGTGTGTGATATATGCAGAAAGAAATTTTCTAAAAAGATTGATTTAACGAGGCATATCTTTAAACACACTGGTGAAAAACCTTTTGTATGTGAAGTATGCAACAAGAAATTCTCTCAAAAAAGTAGTTTAAACAGACATCTTTTAATTCATACTGGTGAGAAACCGTTTGCGTGTGATATATGCAACAAGAAATTCTCTCAAAAGGGGAATTTAAACAGCCATCTGTTAACTCATACTGGTGAGGAACCTTGTATTCGAGATATGAAAGAATAAATTTTCTTAAATGTGTAATTCAAGCAAGCATCTGTCAATTCATCATGGTAAGAAACCTTTTGTGAGTTTGATATGCAACTGGAAATTTTCTCGGTATGCCTTAATTCACATTCAAGAGAAACAGAGAGATATATGTTACAAGATTTTTTCAAAAGATTTGTTTAAGAAAGCATCTGTTATTGTCATACTAGTGAAAAATATTTTATGAAAAATAAAAAAAAAATTCCAAAAAAGCTATCTGTGCCATCTTTGCTCCTAAAATTTTTTAATTGCTGTTAATTAATCGTAGCATATTCCAGAAGTAAAGAAATATTTCTTTCCGTTTACTACAGTGCTCAAAAAAACAGTGAACAATAAAAATTTGACTAATTAAAACCATTAAATTTGCAGATCAGGTGCTACAATCATGAGCATTGGCAAACACCATTTTATTTTTATTATTTGAAAATATTACAAATCTCTATTTTTTTATAATTATAAGCCTGTAAAATATCATAATGATTGAAAGTATTTAAATTTTAAAACATACTTTTGTGAATTCTGATTTCTCAATATAAAGTTCTTTTATACTAAATTTGATTTTTTTATCAATATTTAAGCTAAAAATGTTTGTTTTGAAAAGAGTAGGTCCCCCTCATTTACCCGTAATATTGAAAAAAAAGAGTGTATTAATATTTCAAAAGGTTCAAGGTTCACAGTCTTATGATACTTGAAATATAAGTAAAGGTTGGAAAGAATATTTTAAAATTGAACTTTTCTCATCAGGTTTATATTAAAAGAAAGTATCCTAATTTAAATGTCCTGTCGTTACAGATACCTGTTGTACTCTTTTAAGTTCCTTAATTCAAGCTAGTTTAATCTGATCGATTTGATTGTTTATTCTTGGAATAAAAGGCTGGTGTGAGTTTTAAATGTCAATAAAGATTGGGAAAAAAAGAAGGAAATAATTGCTTGCCTCATCAGATTCTATCTCTAAAATTTTCCATCACACCTAAAAAATGTTTATGACTTCAGTATACCTCGCGCCCATCTGACTATGATTTAACTCTTTCGAATTACGCATATTACCATGTAATTGATGTGAGATACTGAGGTCTACTATGCGACATTTGTTATTGAAAATAAATTATGTACAGTCAATCAGAATAACTTTGTTCCACTCTTACGAAACCTTGATCCATTATGTCACAGTTTACTTCACAAATTATTTACAAGGAGCTGAAAACACACATTAGTGCATCTGTCTATATTTTTGAGACCAGAAATTTGCCGTCAACTCAAATTATGTAGCAAATTTAGCCGTTTTTTCCTCTCTCGGTCCAAAGCTATCCTGATTGAGTGTAGCATTTGTTGTTTCTTCAGAAAGATGCTTAGGTACTACTTGTTTATCGACCAAAGAACTATCCGCAAACTATAATATTACTATATATATATACTATGAGATTACATGCTAATAATGGACGATTGTAAATGTCACATTCACTTGATATTAACTACAACACACGTGTTTGTAGTGTCATCAAGTGATTTTTATATAAATTTTTTATTTGTGTTCTTGATTATGTTTCGCTAATTTATTTGTTCTTCCGCTATTTACCAAAAAAGTTACATCAATTTATATAATTTGGTGAACAGTTTGGCGGCTTCTATAATTTGGTGAAATGGATTGACGGGATAACTAAGAAGTACCGTTGGTCAAAATAATTTCATGTTATAATATGGTGTGTGTGGAGAATCGTTTGTGCGTTTTCTTTGTATTATTATGTTTGAAGAAATATTGTTGAATGAAACGACTATGAATTTCCGAGGTTTTCTTAAACATGCTTTCTGTAGAACAGGGAGTGCATAGTATTTGTTATAAGTTTACATTTAGTGTAGTGTCGATGGTAAAAATCCTCTTTTTCAAAAGCCAACAAAGTTTAATTTATAAGTGGAGCTTATTGTTTCAGCTAGGTGGGGAGGCCTACTAAATAGCTTAAGCTCAACAAGCCTCACCTAAGGAGAGCTTATAATCGAGATTTAGAAAAATTATTGAAAAACCCATTTTTAACATTTCCCAACAAAGTTGAAAAGTGTTTATGCTTTACTTGGTTTGTCTGGCCGTCTGTCCAAACTGTAACTCTCGTAAATATACTCGGTTTGACATGAAATTTTTAGATGTTATTACTGTTTACCTTAGCACGAACCCTATTGAAAATGAAGCTTTTATCATGATTACTTTATTTATAGACACAGTCAAAAAATTTTTGCTACATTACGGCCTATGGGGAAAAATTGTTTCAAATGAATTTTAAAGTTGTTTCATCTTATTAAATATATTCAAATTTATATGCAACTGCATAGTTTACTAAAATATGTATTCTGTAAAATATGCAGTGAAAAGAATAACAAATGAGGCGCGTTCGTACTATAACAATGTTTTTTAAAATATTCAGATTTTTGTGTAATAATAATATATAGCACATCGGATATGGTGCAGTGGCTGAAATTTTTTATGTGTCCTTGTAAATACTATCTGCTTTCTATTATACAGGAAGTAACTAGCAGTAAACCTCAGCACCGTATATGAATTTCATTAAATGTGAAATGGTTTAATAGGACTAAGATGCGCTCGAAACGGTGTCCCCCCTATACCATTGTGTAACAGAATACTTTTGTGTGGCCGTGTAAATTAGTATTAAATATTTTTAGCACAACAGATTGTGCAGAATGTATGTTTATATACTTCATAGATACATATCAATTCTATTATGTTGGAAAGAGTATAAGATCCTTAAAAATCCCTTGAAAATATTTTTTTCTATTGACCGTAATGTAACGGAATGCTTTTCATTGTGCCTGTCAGTAAACTATGCATTCGGTTTTCATGAAATTTAAAATTTCTTAACAAAATCATACAACAGTTATATATTTTAAATTTCAGTCGATTCGGGTGGGTAGTTTTGCTGTATTATGTGCAGACAGATGGACTGAACGACAACTATAGGTGTTACTTGTTTATATAGTTACGAACACACCTAAAAAAGGAATCATCTGAATTCTCTCCCTAAAATCCTGCATTCTTTAGCACACAAAGTTTATTTTTTTTTCGTTAAAAGAGATTTAACTATAAATAATTTCATCTAAATCTTTCCCCTTGAAATTATTTCCAACTTATTAGTCCCATCTGATAACAAACTCACTTTGTTTAATCTTGATAATTCTTTATTTTTAAAATTCATTTGTTTTCCGACTTATTTAATGAATAGATTATAATATGAAATAAATGAGCATATGTTTGTAAATGTGTATGGGTATATATGTAAGAATAAGAAAATATATTGACTAAAATTATCTCCTGTTGCCAAAACCTCTGTTTGTCTGTTATCTCCCTTCATATAATGTCTGTTTATATCAATATCATGTCTGTTACCTCCCTCTCATATCATGAAGATCTGTTTATTCTACCAACAAATTTCATAAAATTTTAAAATTCATAAAATAAGTCATAAAAATTCCTTACTTTTGCTGTATTATTATTAGATTGTAACGATATTCAGTTAATAATCTACATACCCAGTGGCGTAGCTAAGGGCGACGGTCGCCTGGACGCCGAGGCCATGGAGCGCCAAATTGGGAAAAGTTTAAATAAAAATTATCTCACATATTTTGACAAAAATAAAAGCTATTTTTATTTGTATGGTTTTTTTTTGTATGAGTTATGTGAGAGTTTTCTTTAGTACGATATTTTTTATATCCAAATAATGAAGAAAGAAAAGCTTCTGTACGTATTTGTAAGGATGGCTCAACACACTTAGTACCCAAGCTATTATGCAACTGGATTGGGACGAAAAGTGATTAAATAGGACTCGCGAAATTAAGAGGAGCGTTAAACCTAAATTATATCACATACTTTGAAAATAAATATGAGTTGTTGACTTTTTCTTTTGTAAGTGTGTGAATATTTTGAAAAATACAATGTAGGTAACCGGAATGGAGAGATCTAGCGTTGCTAATAGCTGATGAAGGTAAAGTAGTTACTTTGTCTCTCCAGTTTATAAATCAAAAAAGCCTTTTAGTGACTTGAAGATTTGTACACAAACTGACTCAGCCGTGGATTTTTTAACACAAACCGCGAATGATTAAAACCTCTATTCTATAAATAATAACGAATCTCTAAAAATGTATCACAGGGATTTGTCTTTATTATCTTCGGCAGCATATACAGGACTTTCTAACCACTACAATTGCTAAAAACCCACATTGAAATTTATCGTTTTCAAAATGAATCTCCGATACTGGCCACTACTTTCTGCTTCTCGCATAGCAGAAGTGCTGCGCATCAGCTAAAAAATCTTAAGAGAATCGTAAAATGAGTTTAAAGAAAAAAAATTTGCAGACATTGGGCCTATGAAACTTCAGTTAAAATACCGCTGACGGCAGAAAGTAGTACTTAGAACTATAAATTAATCAAAACCAAGTTGAATGAACAAAGCTCAATTGAAATTGGGGCCATTGAAAAGAGGCATCATCATCCTAGTATAGTTGTTTCTCGAAATCTTGTGTACTATCGCCGAAATTTTTTTTGAAAAAAAAAAAGAAAATTTACCGACCACGATAGTTCTGTATAGTAGAGCTCAGATGCATCTCTAATGTTAAACTCCAAAGTTTTCCCCTTAATAACTTTAGATCCAATCATCAGATTGCAACGAAATTGAAAAGGCAAAGTGTCCCACTCTAGACCTCAAAGTTTATCAAACTTCATCCAGATCCACCGGTTAATTATAGAGATACACAACCGTTTTGTTACTTTTTGCTAAGTGCTGTCAAAATAATCCTATATTAAAGAAATGGCATCCATTTAAAAATTTTATGGCGCTACACTTTATATAATTTAATATATAGAAATTTTCCCTTTTTAATTGCTATTTTAATCATTTCTTTCAAGTTGCCATCAACTAAAAAACAACGCAATAATTTTTAAAGGAAATGATAACACGTGTTCTTTTTTTATAAATAAATAAAATTTCTGACTCTCCAGATAGATTTTTGCATTTTTGAAGTTGACGTCATTCGAAACAAAACCTGCACATCTTTCATAAACAAATATGCAAACTGTAACTAAACTTATGTTAAAACAACATCGCATCTTTATTTGAATGCCAAAACAATTACTATAATACAGATATTTCTATTACAAGGGGATAATTTATAAATCCATTTATCCATTTTTAAATCAATTTTTCTTATAAAAAAATAATGATTTCGAAATAGAGCAATGAAAATATATGTAGATAGATACCAATGGACAAATGAAAATCTGCATAGATACCGTGAAACTGTAGGGGGGACTATCACGGTGGGCGGTTCTGTCACTAAACGTCACCAACTTGAAAGTACATCGTCATATCTGACGATCAAAATTATTAGCCGAAAGTGACGCCAACTTGGCTCTATTTTCAGTATTTTTCCAAACTAATATGTATACTAATAGTTTTAATCTAATATTAATGTTAGTTTAAATTTGTTACTTGAAGTTGGTTTACCGTCAAATTCCTGAAAGGATCAGAAAAAGTTGTGAAATCATATGAAAAACTGGTGGAATCAGAAAGAAAAGTAGAACTTGATCTCAAAAATGAGACAGTAACAAATTGTCAAATATTTTCAATATAAAAAAATGCGTAGAAAAAAATGGAATTAAATTATCTGTAAAGCTCATGAAATTGCCCAAGTTTATTTGTTAGCTGAAAATGTGGACTGAGCTTTACTGGTGCTTTATATTCAGAGTCATACTATTATCCACTCAAAATGATTACTGGGCAAAGTAGTTAATAGAATGCATAATTATCTTGTCTCAAATCAGATAAGATCCACAACGCTAAACGATATAAACCATGAAGTAATAATTAACGTGTAACATTCATATAGTCAGGTTGTTGAGAAATTGATGCAGAAAAATATTTCTGAACAGCAATATTTAGTATATGGTTGAATCGTATATGTTTAAGATTTTGAATTTACTTGGAGCTTTCATCTTCCACTAATCAAAAACCCGTGGAATGGAATTGTGTCCACAATTTGTACTGAATGGACCGTTTAGGCTCTTGTTCTTTATTACATCAGCATGTAACTTATAGTTTTGAACCCAAATTTTTAACTGGTTATGCGTTATTGGGATATGGAGTGTGTTAAAAATGCCTTCTTTTTCCATGATTGAGTTTAAGGCACCAGTAAAGCCCAGTTCACATTTTCAGCTAACAAAAATTTGGGTAATTTCATGATCTTTACAGACAATCTGATTCCATTTCTTTTCTATGCACTTTTTTTATGTTGAAAGTATTTGTCGATTTGTTACTGTATCATTTTTTAAATCGAGTTCTATTTTTCTCTCTTGTACCACCAGTTTTCATATGATTTTAAACATTTTATGCATAAGTTCAAAATATTTTTTCAAATATGTGCTCTAAAAGTTTGAAATTGATATCTTAATTAGTTTCCTTTTTTCAGATTACTGGAAATTCTCAATTTCTTTTATTTCATTGCGATTTTGCCATTTTGTGAAAAAAATAGCGTGTTTCATGAGTTTGTAATTAATATTCTGGGCTAATTTTCAAAAATAAAAAATTTGAGCCTCATGTACACCAGGATAAGCTTTGGACTCTCTCAGTCAAATTTTCAGATTTGAATGTGTGGTAGAAATTTCCAGCCATCTCTATCACACAAACACGCACATATATGGAAGGTTTCACGCTGATTTTTGTGTTCTTAGCATTCCATTTCAATATGTAATAAGGCCTTCTGTGAACCAATGCAAAATAGATTCAGCTGAAAGAACAAGTAAAGAAATTGATTAGTTTTTATTGGAAATTCCATTTTTCGTCGAATTGGCAATGAGAAAAGCTAAATAAAAAAATGTGGGTGACCTACTGCCGAATTTTCTACTTAAATTGTGAAAAATGAAAGCAGGCGATTTTTTGGTCTTCTTAATACGAGCACTACAAATGTCCATTATCGTCGTTTTAATAGTTAAAAAACATGCGCTAAAATCTCTTAGCATGTACTCAGTCACATGCACTTAAATTCAATACATATGCATTAGTGAAAGTTATATCTACACTCAAGAGCCAAAACATTTTGACCACCCTCACATTTTGCAATGAACTCGCTTGGATGGCGTGGAAAGCATATAATCCGGTGGGAGTGGCATTTAAAATGCTGCTAGGGAGTCTAAGGAATAATTTTTGCGTTTACGTCTGCTTGTGAGTGTAAAGGCCTCATATCTAAACTACTTTGATTGAGTTCAGATTTCAGTCGCTTAACGATTCAGAATATGTAACTTCGAAACGGTACGTATCATGGGTTGTTCAGGATATAACATTGTTATTACTCGTAAGAAGTGGATGAATGACGGCGAAACCATCAGTAGAAGCCATTGCGTTGGACGCCCAGGCGTTATCAAATAAACGGGATGTCGTAGACCCTTCCCCTTCCTATAAAGAAGGAAAATTGGCATCATATACTGGCTCAATTTACATTACAACACGATTCATGTCCGAGGGGGAATTCATTCGGAGCATACAGCTCAGCTCACTTTGTTGAATGTGAAACGATAGGGCTAACGTCCCACTCATGTAACCCTGTTGACCAAGCATCATCGACCAATGCTCCTACACTAGCAAAGGGAACATAGTGACTGGAACGTGCAACATAGGGAGAGAGTTGTATGAAAGACGACTTATCCTTCAACACATTGATAGCAACTGTTTAGGTACTCCGTCTTCTATGCGAATTGTTAATCTCCCCTATACAACAGGTCATACACAGGCCAATTGTGGCGATATTAAGAGCCCACACTACTGACTGTCAAAGACCCGGATGTTAATGTTAAGCCTATGGGGGCGTTCTTTTCAAATATCTCGCTGCAATTTTAATATTTTTGCAGGATTTTTCTTGCATAGGATAGCTAAAAATTTACAATAGGTCTAGTTTTTACATTTTCGATTTTGGTTTTAGGTTTTTTTTGTATTATGATAGTTTCAATTTCAGAACGGGTATCGAAAGTTAAAGTAATATATTTTTTAAAAATCTGAAATCAAAATCGAAAAAGTAAAAACTAGGCCGGTTGTAGATCGTCCTCAGCTGTCCTATGGGGAAAAAATCATATTTAAAAATGTTAGAAATTAAGCGAGATATTTGAAATGAAAGCCCCCATAGCTTAACATTATCATCCGGGTATTTTTCAGTCAGTAATGTGGACTCTTAAGCTTCAGGAAATGTTCTCATGGGTCTCTATGGGAACCTGTGTTTGTCGTAGAACAAACCACGCACTAACTTAACATCACTGCGGATCATTTACATTACCATCACATGTTGTCTGTCTTCCGAAATGGAAATGGAGTCTTCGTGCACGACAACGCTCCACGTTACAGGACTCGATTGGTTCCAGAAATATCTATACATATATTCTGCTAACATGTGTGGTATAAAAATCACGATTATTTGTTAATTGTTTAATGGCAACGTCCAAATGAAACGCATCTTATGGTTTACTATGCCAAAGTTCTTTGGTAAGATTTAGGCTGTAGTAAATTGGATTTATTTATGTTTTGTTCCTTCGCTGCAATAATGGAACTTCAAAATATTATTTTTTTTTTCTGATCCTTTTACTAAAAAAATAAACAAAAGGCATGAATTTTAAACTTTTCAGTTTCAAATTAAAGCTATGTATTGTAAATTAAAGGAGTGAAAGGATTATATTATTGCACCACATTGGTACGTTATTTTTCTGACGCTAGTTTCGCAAAAACTTCGTTTTCAAATACCAGTTACATACATATTTTTTAATTAATTTCTATTATTTTAAAATGGAAATAATAAATAAAAAATGTTTAGTTAATAATTATAGAATAAAACAACTTATATAATTTAAAAAGAGAAAATAAAGGTAAACAAACAGTTTATTAATAAATAGATAACAATATCCGGGTTACCATGTGAGGCACATATAATTACCATTTTGTTGCAATCGCGCCAATGTGGTGCGTATGTGACATCTGTGTCTATTTCTCTAGCAGAATCTTCTGGTTTGGCAAAAAAATTGAGCAATTAAAATAAATTCTGAATAAAAACAATATGATTTAATGATTAGTATACATTCAAGGTAGACCAAACTAGTCACCAAAAGCGGCTAGTAATACTGTATTCCAGTTAACATCCTGGTCACCTTTTCGACGGATCTTAATCCGACAGGGCACATTTCGGGTGTCATTCAACGGCAAGGCAGAGCTAAAAAAACAATCACTTTTAAGTGTATCGAATATGCATGACCGCTGCTTGAAACACTAATACGATTTATCTTTGGTCACCTACATACAACTTGTGGCATCCATGCCAAAGTGATTTGCAGCTGTTTTTCGGATTAAAGTTGGGCTTTGGATGTTTTTAGGTAGGTGGTCATAACGTTCTGGCTCATAAGTGTATACATGTATGTAGATGTTGTATGCTAGTTGAGAAATTAGACTCATTGCAAAGAGCCTGAGCTGTTTGAAAAGACATGGGCTAATTGGAGAATCATCTCCCTTTTTCAATTAGCCTGACATATTCCCGGCATTTTGCAAAAAGCCTAAAGAGCATTAGGCGAACTGAGAACTGATCACTGGGTTTCTCAATCAGTCTGGTATTTTTAGGCTTATTTCAATCTGCCTTGATAAAGCTAGGCTAATTTGAAAATGATCACTTATCTTCCAATTAGAGCGGATTATTTTAGACGTATTGAACCATAACCCGACCCGAACCTGGAAAAAGTTACAACAAGTACGCCGATCCGAGCGCAACAAATTAATTTCAGTCTACACACAAAGAAATCCCGTCCTGTTTATTGTTCTCCGTTAAGAATAAATAAACAGTCTGCCACTTAAATGATCTCTTTAACATTAAAATGCATGAGCCCCCTTCATACACACACACATCCTAAATTAAAAATCTCTAAAACTTTATTTTAAAACAATCAGCTGCTCTATGGTAGCAATAAAGGAATAAACAGCATGAAAATTACCCTCCTTTCTTCCAAATTTCCATTTCCCTTTCTGTCCTTCCGCACAAAACACAGTTTAAGATTTTTATTATTATTTTAAAAATTTTGTTCCATTTCTTATTATGTAGTCAGGTAACTTATCTAAAATCTTCACCGAAATTCAAATTTTTTCTTTATCCTTTCTCAACAAACAAGGAGGAGAGAATTTCTAAGAATATGCGGGGAAAAAGAATAATTATGAACTTTTTTTGCAGTTTTGACATTCTTATATCTGAATCACAGGGTTGCTATAAAAAAATCATTTACATTTTAAACATGATTTATTTAAAAGTATTAAATTTACAAATAAGATTGATGTATGAAAATAACTGCATAATATCCAAGTTTTATGCTCACTCTACGATTGTTTTATGTGTGCCCCTGGGACACACGTCCAGGCGGTAGGTTAGCTCAATTCATTCCATTTGATACAAGGTGTTTTTTTTTTTATACAGCCTTCTGAAAGTTTGTTGTACTGCTATGACGGACGAACATTTTTCCTGTTCTAAGATGCAAAAATACTTTTCTTGCTTTACCTCCATTTTGAAGGATACTGAAATGAATTATTTACAGATACTGTACTAGTTCTCCCACGTCATCTGGTGCACAAACTCGAACTAGTAATTTCACACCACCTGATGTACAAGCTTGGATATTTTGTGGTTATTTTCATATATCAATCATTTTTATAAGTATAATATTTTTGAATAAATCAGATTTTGTAAGTTTCTCTTACATTAAACCTGTATACTTTAGATTTAAAAAAATGTCCACATCCCTCTTTACGAAATATATTATCAAGGGTATGAATAATCAAATAACACAAGATTAAAAACTTTTTGCCCCTCCTCCCCCCTCTCTCTCATATCTAGAAATTAGGCCATTTTCCTAGGATGGAGAATGAAAATTTAATGGGAGAGTTAAATCATTATTTATTTATTGTTGCTACAAGGTATAAAAATCTTTAAAAAATAATTTTAAAGTTTGTATGTGGGAGAAACAGAATTATTTTGGATGGGAAGTATGGGTAATTTAAATGATCCTTTTACTATTATAACAAGATAGTTACAAATAAGGTAAAGAAAAAAAACGATTTAAAACCATATCTACAGAGGGGAAAAAAGACTTTTGGAAGAAGGTTGGGGAAGTAATATAGATTATTGATTAAATTACGTTATAAAAAATTCCCAAATAGAGCAGGAAAAAAAATTATTTAAAATTGTATGAAATTTGATGGTAGAAGATGATATGAGTTAAGGGCAAGGGGAGACAACGGACAAGCAGCGATTTTGGCAAAAGAAGATTATTTTTGTAAAGATATTTATTTAACTGTTACATACATACACATACATTGTTACAAACATATGCTCATTTGTTTCATATTATTATTTTTTTATTAAATAAGTCAGAAAGCGAATTAATTAAAAAATAAAGAGTTATAAAGATTAAACAAAGTGTGTTTGTTAGTAGATGGGACAAACAAGTTGGAAGTAGTTTCAAGGGGACAGAATTAGATGAGATTATATATTGTTAAATTTTTTTAAAGAATTAAAAAAAGATTTTAAATTTTGTGCATTCTTTGGAATTTTAGGGAGAGAATTCAGATGATTCCTTTTTAGGTGTGTTAGTAATTATACAAAAAAAGTAGCAGCTATAGTTGTCGTTCAGTTCCATCTATCCGCATATAAGAGAGCAAAAACTACATAAAAGAATCGCTTGACATTTAAAATATCTAACTGCTTTATAATTTTGTTGAGAAATTTCAAATTTCATGATAATCGGATGCATAGTTTAATGACCGGGACAATCAAAAGCATTCCGTTACATTACGGTGCATGGAAAAAAATAGTTTCAAGGGAATATTAATGATCTTATACTCTTTCGAACATAATAGAATTGATATGTATCTAAGAAGTATATACTAAGAATACATTATCCACAATCTGTTGTGCTAAGAACATTTGTTATTAATTTACACGGCCACGCAAAAGTATTCTGTTACAAAATGGTATAGGAAGGGGAGAACACTGTTTGGAGCACGTCTTTATACTATTAAACTATTTCACATTTTATGAAATTCATGAAAGGTGCTGAGATTTACTATTAGTTACTTCCTGTATAATTGAAAGCAGATAGTACTTACAAAGACATACAAAATATTACAAAATATTTTGGCCCCTGTACTATATCCGATGTACAATATACTATTACACCAAAATCTGAATATTTTAAAAACATTATTATAGTACGAACGCGCCTCATTTTCTACGCTTCACTTGCAATTTCCAACTTGATTTATGCAGGGATCGGGTGAAAAGCCGAAAACTCTCATCCTTGTATTATTCTTTACTTTTACATTAAAGATAAAAATGAGATTTTTAATGTTATTTCTAAACCTCTATTAAATGCTCCTCTCCTAAATAAAACTTTCTTATATTTTTCTAAAGAAAGCTTACCATCGACACTATACGAAATGTAAACATATAATAAATACTTTGCACTCCCTGTTCTGGAAAAAGCATGTTTCAGGAGACCACAGAAATTCGTATTCTATTCATTTAATAATATTTCTTCAAATAATGCAAAGTAAAACCACAAAAGATTTTCCACATGCCCCATGTTAACCCATGGAAATATTTTGAGCATCGGTACTACTTGGTTATCCCGTCAACGCATTTCGTTAAATTATAGAAATCGCAAAACTTACCTAAATTATATAAATTGATGTAATTTTTACGTTAAAAAACGGAAAAACAAATAAATTAGCAAAACATAATCAAAAACGCAAATAAAAAGTTGAATTAAAAATTAGTCGCTGGCGTAACAATCACTTGTATCACTTGTTAATGTCAATTGAATGCGACATTTAAAATCATCCATTATCGGCATGTAATCTTATAGTTTGGCGATAGCTTTTTGATCGACGGGAAAAGCAAGTAGTACCTGAGCGTCTATCTGAAGAAACTACAAATGCTACAGTCAGTCAGGGTAACTTAGGAACAAGAGAGGAAAAAAGGTTGAAATCTACTCTATCGCTTGAGTTAAAGGCAAAAAATTTGGTCTCAAAAACAGAGACAGATGCACTGGTGTGAGTTTGGCAGCTCAGTGGAAAGAATTCGTGAAGGTAGCAAAATCGATAAAAGTTTTGTAAAAGTGAAGCAAAGTTACCTAGATTGACTGAAAATAATTTATTTTGATTAACGAACGTGGAATAGTAAACATCAATTACATCTTAATCTGCGTAATTTGAAAGAGTTAATTCATAGTCAGATGGGCATGAGCTATAACGAAGTCATAAACATTTTTTCAATACGATGGCAAATTTTAGAGATAGAATTGGCTGTGGTAAGCAAATATTTCATTCTATTTTTCTCGATATTTATTGACATTTAAAACTCACAACAGCCTGTTATTCCCTTACGAATAAACAATCAGATTAAGCTATCTTGAAATTGAGGAACTTAAAAAGATTACTACAGGTATCTGTAATGACATGACTATTAAATTAGAAATACTTTCTCTGAGTTGGAAATAATCAATTCGTATGATAAATTTACCAATCAGTTTGTGTTAAAATAATACAATATCTAGGTACCCATCGGTATATAGAATTCAATTACTTGCGGTTTATTCGGTCGGTCTGTCTAAAGGACAGACGAGATGTTATGACCAATAAAGTTATCTGAGCGAAAAATCACAGCCGGCTATCGCCCAGTTAGCTTAACAGGTAAAGCACTGGCCTTGTAAGCCGAGTATCTGGGTTCCATTCCTGGCCGCATTTTCAGAAAGAATCATGTTTTGAGCACCAGCCTTGGCGAGTTGGCGAAAGCGAGAACGTTCAGCTAGCTGTATGGCCAAACACAAAATAAACTAAGTTCAAATGTGTCATAAAACAAATGATTAATAGAATTATATTTAGTACAAGAGAATTTTTACTACTTTTTTAAATTAACTTCTCAATTTCTTCGAACATAGCGAGTTAAGGAAATAAAATTTTTGAATTGAGAAAAAAAAACCTATGTTTAGATGTTCTGCGAAATTTTAAGCATTTTAATCTGAAAAAGCTCTTTGTTTTAAACTATGTTTTAATCGTAAACAACGGTAAATAACATTTCCTCATATTATAGTATTTGCTTGATAACATTTAGGGAAAACAAATGAACAATAAGCGCGATCTTTTTGCAGAAGGAAGGGTTGCTATTCGCTACGCGTTTGACGTCACAAACAAAAAAGGGTGCGTAGCATTGATTTCATCTCCGCGCCAATCGTTGTTCTGGCGATAAGGTGCTCAAAACGTGATTCTTTCTGAAAATGCTTCCCGGCCTGGGTAGTTTTTCGCTCAGTTTGAAATAATCAATTCGTAAAATTCATTCTTTTAATATATGCCTGATAAAAAAAGCGTAATTTTAAAACACTCTTACCAACATTAACTTATATTTCAAATATCATCAGAATGTTCCTACATTTTAAAATAACAACCAGTGTATCAAACACATTAACACACATTTTGTTTTTAATATTACGAATAGGTCAGGGGGACATACTATTTTCAAAACAAACATTCTCAGCTCAAAAAGAAAATCAATTTTACCATCAAAGAACTTTATTGTGAAAAATCAGGATTAACAAAAGTTTTTTTTAAATGTAAATAAAAAAATACTATCAATCATTAGGATATTTTCAGGCTCATAAATGTAAAAAAATAGAGATTCGTAGCATTTTCAGATAATATAAAGCATTATAAAAATAAAATGGGGTTTGCCAGGGCTCAGTGTTACAGCTCCTGATCTGCTAATTTAATGGTTTAAATAGGCGAATTTTTGTTGTTCACTCTTCTATTTTGTGTACTATAATAAACGGAAAGAAATATTTCTTTACTTCTAGAATATGATACGATAAGTTAACTGCGTTTCAACGTTAACTGCATTTTCTGCGTAACCAACAAATTTTAGGAGAAAAAGAAAGCTACAGATAGTTTTTTTTTAATTTATTTCATAAGTTTATTTTTCATAAGATATTTCTCGTTAATATAACATCAGCAGATGCTTCCTTAAACAAACCTTTTGAAAAAACATTTTTAACACATATCTCTCACACAAAATGTTTATCTATAATATGAATTAAAGCATACTTCTGAGAAAATTTCATGTTGCATATCAGCACACACAAAAGGTTTCGCACCATTATGAATTGACAGATGCTTGCTTAAATCACACATTTGAAAGAATTTATTGTTTCATATCTCGAATACAAGGTTTTTCACTAGTGTGCATTAAGATATGCCTGGTTAAATCACTCTTTCGAGAAAATTTCTTGTTGCATATATCACACACAAACGGTTTCTCACCGCTATGAGTTATCAGATGTCTGCTTAAAACGCCCTTATGAGAGAATTTCTTGTTACATATATCACACACAGACGGTTTATCATCAGTATGAGTTAACAGATGGCTTCTTAAATTGCCCTTTTTAGAGAATTTATTGTTGCATACCTCACATTCAAAAGGTTTCTCACCAGTATGAGTTAACAGATGGTTGCGTAAATGGCTTTTTAGAGAGAATTTCTTGTTGCATATATCACACACAAACCATTTCTCCCCAGTATGAATTAACAGATGGCTGCTTAAATCGCTCTTTTGAGAGAATTCTTTGTTGCATACCTCACACAAAAAAGATGGTTTTGGGATAAATTCTTGCATAACTCACAAATAAATAGTTTTTCTGCCTCTGAATTTGAAACTGTTTCGTTCAAAAAGCTTTGATAAAAAAAAAAATTGCTGTATTAGTTTCACACATGGAAGATATTTTGTTTGGTGTGATGTGTTAGATGAATGGCTTCATGTAGATGCAATAAAATAAAATAAATTAATATCAGTTTTCATGTTTTATTAAAAAACAAACAAAAATACATAAACTTATCACGAAAATTTAAAAACAACGTAGAAAAATATTGTAATAAATATAGTACCATACTATATTTATTACAATGCAGTTTTTAATACTACCATAGCATTAAAAACTGCAGTAGAATCCCAATTATCTCAAGTTAACGGAATCAAAGGTGTGTCAGATGCCTTTCCTAACAGCATAAAGATTAAATTGTAAGAAAAATTAATAGCAATATAGTAAAAATAAATAACTTATTGTAAGTAAAATATAAAGTAAATTTAAGTATATAGTTTTGTATTTTAATATCATCGAAAGAAACGATGGTACATTTAGCAAAGAATAGAGAGAAAAATTTTTTTGTGCCTATGGAATTTTAATATGTAAATGTGTTTAGGAAAGATTTCTTCGGATTTTAGAATATATTTTTTAATCTAATGTGAATGTTTATTTCTGAAACATTCCGTATCATTTAATTTAACTTACACTGTAATTAGATAATGTAATCAGCGTCATAGCCAAGTGAATGCCATGGATATCCCCCCCTCAAACAGAGTATCTGGGTTTCTGGATCGTGCAATCAACAATATTCAAAACTTCTAAATCGAAATGACAAAGAACCTATGAAAAATTTCATTTTAGACAAGTGTTTGTCTTAAGAGAGTATGATTCAAAGTTTGTCTTTTGCCAGGGCTATGAACTTTTCTGTTTTAGGCAAATTTTTAACATAATCATGTTTTGCTTTGACTATATCCTCAAAAACTATATAAATGCGTTTAGTAAAGAATTCTTCAGATTTTAGAATTTTTTTAATCTAATATAAATGCTTATTGCCGAAACATTCCGTATCATTTAATATAGCTTACACTGTAATTAAATAATGTACCGTAAAATACCGTTAATCCGCCCCCCCAAACGAAAAGAAAAATCGTACAATAGTTAGGGGAGGGCGCTTACACGGGATTTTTTCGCAATCGTTCAACAAAATTTACAGGAATGAATCATCATGAAATGAATGAATTGTTGAATGAATCATGAATTTTTATATTTGAAAAAATTTGGTTTTTATTTTTTTCAAAACATAAATTCTGTCGAAAAAACGCAGAAAAAAGGAGAAATTAGTAAAAAAAAGCCAAAACAAGCATGAAATCAATTAAAAAATCTTGAAAAAACACGCATTTCATCAAAGATTCATGATTCGTTCATTTCAAAATGATTGATCTTGCTCTCAATCGCCTTTGAGAATCGGGAGGGAGGGCGCTTTTTCGGGATTTTTTGAAAATTTCAAATTCTTTATAAAGTGGGGAGGGGGCGTTTGATCGGGAAGGGCGGATTAACGGTATTTTACGGTAATCAGTGGCATAGCCAAGTGGATGCCATAGATATCCCCTCTCAAATGGAGTATCTGTTTGCATGAGACTAAACTATTGTACTATTAGGGCAGTGTAACTAGGAAATAATTCCATATCCTGTTCTACTTTTATTGGCAATAAATGTTTCGATGTGGTTATTTTGTTCTTCAGCATTTGAGTTTATTTTTTTTATTGTTGAAGCTACTAGATAAATAAAAACTTTGTATACATATTTTCGTTATAATATATTTTTTTTCAAATTTAAAATTTTCTTGCTTTTTATTTCAGATATATTTTTTTGTAGATGTAATATTATAGACATATCTAAATATTTGTAATATAATTTTGTTTTATTTCGCATGCATAATAAATATATAAAATATGAAAGATATAAAATAATAAAAATATGTATAAGCATATACAGTCGAGCCTCTATATAACGAAATCCATCGTTCCAGTAAAAAATTCGTTATATAGAGAAATTAGATGTATAGAGTATGATGTTAAAAATAGTATTTAATGTGTAAATTTTGAACAAATATTGTTTTTGATCTTTTTAATTAAGAATTTGAAATGTTTAAAAGTATATATTAACCTAACATTTTATTTCTTACTTATTTAAGCAGTTTCAAAAAAGAGAAAAGGCATTTATTTGAAAGCTTAATGAAAATCAAATGAGGAAGACTTACATAAATTTCAGAGGAAGAAATCTGTAATTTTTTTGTTGTTTTGATTTTAAAATTACAATTGTTACGGTCTCAAAAAAAATTCTCAAATTTTAGCAAGGAATGAAAAATTGTAGTTGATATTTTCCTCCATTTGAAGGTCTCTCTTATGTGCTCTCATTGATTCCTCTCTTATATGTGTAACAATTCAATTGACTGTGTTTTGAGAAGGATGTTGAAAGGTGTGTGGGAGGTGGGATGAACTTATTAGATTTAAAGAATAAGGAGAGAAGTAATATTTATAAAAAAAAAAAACCTCTCCACTGAACGATAAATCAAAAATAAGTGATGGAAAATTGATTCCATATGATTTCAAAGCTTTTTTAAAACTGAATAAATTAAGATCGATTTATGAAAAAATTCGTTATATGGAGATAGATATTTCGCTATATAGAGTCTGTTTTTAATGTAATCATGCGAAAAGGGGACCGTTCTTACTAAAAATTCGTTATATGGAGAAATTCGATGTATGGAGTTTCGTTATATAGAGGTTCGACTGTAGTACAGTAGTCTGCCTCAAATTGACACAGCTTGGGACGAGAGTTTGTGCAGATTTTAGAATTTTTGCAGATTTATGGTCATTGCTTTATTTATATTTTAAAATTAATAATGCAATCAAAACTATATTGAATGCTTACCATATGATAAAATTTTAAAATAAGTAATAAAACCAAAATAACAAAAAATTAGATATTTTTTAAAATGATTAAAATATTAAAAGCAAAGCTCCATTTAATAATCAATAATGTGTGATTAAATATTCATTATAAATATGAAATGTATTTTTCTTAAATTATTCTTGTCTCATAAAGGTAAATTAATAATTTACATCAAAATTATAAAATAAGGAAGTTTTATTTCAGGTTTAGCCAGACTTAATTATCAAAAAAACTTGATTAATACATAAATATATTTAGAAAGAAGATTATTTAACCAATGATATCTGCAATATTTTAATTTTTAAGAAAAATATTTATTCTTCCTTCATAAAAAACGTGAGTTTAGTGATATTAACGAAAATTACAAATTAAAATATACATAGAATTCATTTTAAACTAAAATAGTCAAATTTTGTCCCTATATCTGACATGAATGTTTCATTGTTTACATCCATAAATTAATGTGCAGATTTTAGGTTTATGGATTTAGGGGAGTCTACTATAAATTTATTTGTATGTCTGAATTTAATAAGCATTTCTATACTAAGTTATACCAACAAATAAGGAATAAGTATAGAACGAGAGTTATAAATAGAAAAACCTGTCAGATAAAGTCTTTTGTTGTTAACTGTATTTAAAAAATAAAAACGGAATCATTAAAAGATCATTTTGTGTGTATGACTGTCATAGGCATTTTACTCATAAACTAGAAATTGAGGAAGGTTCAAACAGAACAGAAGTAGTAAAGGTTATTCTGACAAACCTATTTAGACCACAGGATCAGGTGTGTGTGTGTGGGGGGGGGGAGCGTAAAACCAAGCTTTTTTTACTAAATGCCAGACTAATACATTTGTTTTAATAAAACTTTTGATGCATTTTATATATAACAATGGATTTCTATTGATGAATCATGAAACATAACCATTCAATTTTGTCAGATTGTTTTCTAAGGTGATACATTTAACTTTCCCACGGCCACAAACTGATATATCAGTTCTTTAAGCTGCAATCTCCATTGCAATACAGTTGACTCCCTCGAATCTGCAACCCTAAAATCAACAACTCTCTGCACATAATTTACGGATGTAAACAATGAAACATTCTGTTCAGATAGAGATATAAAATTTGACTTTTTTATTTTCATATTAACTCCATACCTATTTTAATTTGTAATTTTCATTAATATTATTGAATTCATGTTTTTTTATGAAGCAAGAATAAATTTGTTTTTCAAAAAATTCAAGATATTCCTGATAATATTGGGAAAAAAATCACAATCTCTTTAACAAATACGTATTTAATCATGTTTTTTTGGTTAGTCTGGCTAAACCTGAAATAAAACTTCCTTGCTTTATTATTTGGATGTGAATTAGTAATGTGCCTTTTTGAGACAAGTTTCAGGGAATAACTTTGGGAAAAATGCAGTTCATCTTTATAATGAATGTTTGATCATACATTATCGATTATTAGCTTGATCTTTGCTTTTAATATTTTAAGCATTTTAAAAATTATCTAAATTTATTTTATTTTAGCTTATTGCAGTAGAACCCCGTAAATTCGGACCCTGTTAATCCGGATCGGTTTGGTCATTTTTTTTCAAGTTTGAGAATCGATTGGTTAATTTCCATAACGTTAATTTGTATTCTGAATTTAAAAAAAAAAAACTTTTTCTGAAATCTTTTCGGAAGAATTAAGCAAAGTAAACATTTTTACTGTTTGTAATTATTCAATAAGTTTAATATAAAGGTGATTTCTGTAAGTATGTTTTATTTTATTACATTTTTTTCTTATTTTCCGGATAATCCAGATTTTTGATAATCCGGATTGGGTCTGGTCCCAGTTAATCCAAATTATCGGGGTTCTACTGTACTTATTTATATTTTGAGATGTTGAATCTGAAATGCATAAATGATAATTACAATTTTTTGACTGCCATTAATTTTCTTTTGTCAATTGATGACAATCCCAATCAATCTAAGTAAAGTTACCGGAAATTTTGAAGTAGCAGAAAGAAAAATCTTTTATCAGATTTTTCTGCAGAAATTGGAAAAGGTCACTTTCTCATGTATGAAAAATTTTCCTGCAAAAGGAAACTTAAAGCATTTTTTGGACTTCTGCACATAAAAAAAAATAGTTTTATCTTTATACAATATAAGTTAAATATAAGTTTAATTTAAATGTGTTTAAAAAAATAGAACTAAAAATTTAGTTTTTTAATCTCAGAGTTTACACAGGTTTTCTTTGCTGAAGCTAATGCCTGCCACACTTATGTCTAATGAAGCCATCAAGAAAAACATAATTAGTTCAATCAATCTAAGTAAAGTTACTGGAAATTTCAAAGTAGCAGGAGAAATTGGAACAGATCACTTTCTCATGTATAAAAAATTTTCTTGCAAAAGGAAACATTTTTTGGACTTCTGCACATTAAACAAAAATAGTTTTCTCTTTACACAATTACAAGTTAAATGTATACAGTGAAAGATTTATAATCCGCACACCCATAATCTGCAATTTCCTATATAATTCGCATTACTTTACAAATGTAAACAATGAAATAAACAGTTAAGAAAATTTACAAATTTGTGATCCAAAAATGATTTTTTAAAACAAATAATGATAAAAAATGAAACAAATTATAATAAAACATTCATTTTATGTTACTGTAACTCTTTTATTTTATTAACAGTAAAAAACGGTTTATAGCAATATGAAATATATGTAATTATTTTTATTTAAATGCACTTATATGTAAATTTTTTAATAAAATAACTTTAAAAAGACATTTTTTCAGATAGCATATTAAATTAATTAGCAGATTTTATAATTATCTTTTCATATTATACTAATTAAATGATTAAAATGCTGTCTAGGAATAATAAAATGATGTATAATCCATAATACTCTATAATCCACAATTTTCCATAATCCACACAACCTTCAGCCGCAGCATGCACAGATTATATAGAACTTCGACTGTATATAAAAAAATAGAACTAAAAATTTAGCTTTTTAATCTCAAAGTTTACACAGGTTTACCTTGCTAAAGCCAGTGCCTGCCACACTTATGTCTAATGAACACATTAGGCAAAACAGAATTAGTTCAAATACAATGAAATCAAGTTGAATGCGATACAATTAAGAAATTGTTTTGAAAACTAGTATTTTTTTTATCATAATATATAAAAATCTAGAAAGTTTTTTAAATATCAAATAAAAATCAATAAATTTTAAATGTTGTTGGTGAATTATTGTAATTTCTGTATGCTTTTTTTTTAATTAGTCTATTGTGGAATATTAATATGAAAAAGAAAAGTACATTTTTCTATAAAAAAATTGTAGCATAAACTTATACCAATATTTTTTCCTACACCAAGATCTTGAAATGAAAAGCCTTAGAACAATGAGGGGAAAAAAAAGATCTCACTTGAATTCACAATATTATTTATTCCAACAATTTACAATGCTTTTAGTTTATTCTACTATCATTTTTAAGAAAAGAAAAAAATAATTCAGCGTAACGTAAAACTATGCTCATAGAAAAGTATCGGGGAAAATACAGCAAAAGATTTTTTTATATATTTAATGACATCAAACCTGCTTTCATCACGTGACATGGCTTTCTCCAGTCAAATTTAAAACCGCTTTTTTTTAATGTTAATTTAATGTATTTTCCAAGATAAAAAAACATAAAAATTGTATTAAAGTTCTCATCCTTTTGTATTCTATAAATATTCTTTTATGTATGAGTTTTATCCATAAATAGTGCATGATATAAAGTCATCGAGGTGGTCATTATGGCAAGATATTTAAACCAAAATCATAACATTTTATGGTATACTGCTTGGTTATCGTATCAATCAATTTCGCCAAATTGTACAAATACCAAACTAGTACTATGAATATTATTTAAGAAATCTTTTGTTTAACAAAAATAAGAGTCGAGTGTTGTTTGTTTCAAAACCTGAAAGGAATGAATCATGAATCTTTGATGAAATGTGCGTTTTTTCGAGATTTTTTAATTGATTTCATGCTTGTTTTGGCTTTTTTTTTTACAAATTTCTCCTTTTTTCTGCGTTTTTTCAACAGATTTTACGTTAAAAAAAAAAAAAAATTCAAGTATCAAAATTTATGATTCATTCATTTCATCATGATTCATTCCTGTATATTTTGTTGAACGATCACGGAAAAATCCCGTGTAAGCGCAACCATCGAACTATTATACGATTTTTCGTCACGTTTGGGGGGGGGGGGCGGATTAACAGTATTTTACGGTATAATATTTAGTTCTCAGCTGGTGCTGTGTTTACTGTTAGGACGCGCGATGCACACAAAATAGTGTGTTTTCAATGGTTATTTACTCTCCTGAACTTGCACAAACTGAAATAGCTTCGAATGAACAGTCGTCAATTCGAACGTTCAGTAAGCTTAGGCACGTTCCGTAATACAGTTTAGTTTTTTACTGTCAATAAAATAAAAGGGTAAATTAAAAAAAAATACATGTTTTATTATGATTTTTATAACATTTTTTGTTATTTGTTAAAAAAAAAATCATTTTTGGATCACGGATTTGTAATTTTTTTTAAACTGTTTATTTCATTGTTTACATTCGTAAAGTAACGCGGATTATGGGAAATTGCGGATTATGGGTCCGCGGTTTATAGATCCTCGACTGTATATGCATTTAAACAAAAATAATTATACATATGTTCTGTAATGCAGTTTGTTTTTTACTGTTAATAAAAAAAGAGTTATATTTTTAAAAAATAGATGTTTTATTATGATATTTTTTCAATTTTTTTATTATTTATTTTAAAGTATCATTTTTGGATCACAAATTTGTAAATTTTCTTAATTGTTTACATTCATAAAGTATTGCGAATTATAGAAAATTGCTGATTATGGGTGCGCGGATTATCAATCCTTGACTGTATAATCAAACTTTTTTATATGAAATTTTGTTAAACACAATCCAAAATCTGCAAATGAGTGTATCACTTGTTCTAGGATTCAACTATAGTTTTTGAAGGGGACCAGAGCCGTAGTTAGAAGTGAACAATAGGGGGGCTTAAGCAGGGCCGTAGCTAGAAGTGAATAGTAGGGGGAGTTCATAATTTTTTTTCTCTCTGATGCAAAAAGATAAATTATTGCATATTTACACTGTAGATATTATGCTTCTTATTAAACTATAGTAATAATTTCATTTTATGCTTAGAAAAGTGCAGGATGGTAAAAATTTTGAGTCGTATGACTTGGAGCAAAATTAAACATCAGATTTGTTTCGTGTGTACAAATAAGATGAGGGAGTGTTTAAACACTTATTTTAGGTATAATTTAGTATTTCTGCAAAACTGTAAAAGAGTCTCAAAAATAAATTAAATTTTGAACAAAATTTCATTTGAATTTTCGGAACAGAAATTTATTTGGCTACCTTGGAATCGTTTCCAGGGGGGGGGGGGGCTCAAAATATTTTAGGGGGGCTGAGCCGCCCATAGCGCCCCCTTACCTAAGGGCCTGGGCTTAAGTGAATGTAGGGGGAGGCTGAAGAGAATGTAAGGGGGGCTCATAATTTTTTTCTCTCACATTGCCACAGAAAGACAAAGTAATGCATATTCATATTGTAGGTACGTACTATGTTTCTTATTAAAAAGTGTTCTAATAACTTCATTTTATACTAAGAAAATTATAGGATGATGAAAATTTTGAGTGTATAGCTTATCAAAATTAAACATCATGCTAGCTTCATATGTACAAAGAAGATGGAGTGTTGAAACACTTATTTTAGATACAATTTAGTAATCCTGCAAAATTGTGATAGGTTCTCAAAACTAAGTTAGATTTTTGAACAGAATTTCATTTGAATTTTCAGAACAGAAATTCAATGAGTGACCTTGGAATCTTTTTCAGGGGGAGCTCAAAATATTTTAGGGGGGCTGAGCCGCCTATAGCGCCCCCTTAGCTACGGCCCTGAAGAACCTACACACACGTTAATACACCCACTAAATAATGTTATACCAACAGGCAGGTAATTTTAGAACTTTTCGCATAAATTTCAATATTTTTAAACTTTTTTTTTTTTTGTATAAGATACTTGAGTTAGATCATTAATATAGCTATTTTTTACTTTTTAGAATTTGATTCCAGATTTAAAGATGTACTTTCAATTTTGAAATTGAAAATACTTTTAAGAAAAATCTGTTACCAAAATCCAAACAGTAAAAAATAGCCGTATTAAAGATCGAACTCAATTGTCATATGCAAAAAGAAATGGCATATAAAAATATTCAAATTGAAGTTAGAAATTTGAAAACAACCTGCCCAATGAATTAACATTTCAAAAAGGGTGTTGTCAAGTGAATGATAAGTCCCCTTAAGCGTATGTGTTCTTATGTGTAAATTTTGATAAACAGCATAAAGGTGCTTCATTATGCGATCAATTATTTAAATCTTTAGTTTCAATTGAACAGAATATGATCAAATTCAGTTTATAAGCAACAAAATGTTAAAAAAATAATAATTAAACAAATTTGTTGCATCTACAAAGTTTCCCCCAGGTTTAAAAAGGGGCAGGGCACTACTGTTCTGAAAAGGGCACTTTTTTTTATTTTTAAGGGCACTTTTTATACAGTCGAATCTAGAATTTAGCAGTTCAAAAAATCGTAAAAAAAAAAACAGAAATTCC
This sequence comes from Maratus speculifer, assembly GCA_964019185.1. Taxonomy (NCBI): domain Eukaryota; kingdom Metazoa; phylum Arthropoda; class Arachnida; order Araneae; family Salticidae; genus Maratus; species Maratus speculifer. The sequence continues at coordinate 361,741,711 of OZ025296.1, forward strand.
ATCAAAAAATCGAAAAAGAACAAAAATTTTGCCAAAAAATTGTGCACAAAGAAAAAAACCCCATAAATTTTGGTAAAAGATTGCAAAAAACAGCAGATTTTGCTAAAAAATCACGATAAACGACAAATTTTGTTAAAGATCGCAAAAAAAAGCAAATTTTGTTAAAAGATCGCGAAAAAATGGCCGATTTTGTTAAAAGATTGTTAAGAGGCAGGCCTGATTTATTGAAAAAGACATTTTTTTTTTTGAGAAAAAAGATTACTTTTGTTCAATAAAAGGTTCTTTTTGTTTCATAAACGGGTGCTTTCAGGATTCACATTTAGAAAGTTTTGTACAGTCAAAAGAGGATTGTGAACAGAGGGGGTGGGGGAAGGAGAAGGTTGCCTCGGGCTCGAAAATTTAGGGGGTGCCAAATTTATGCTACAAACGTCATTTTTGGGCTGTCACAAGAAAAAGTTGGGAGGGTGGGGGAGGCCTCAAATTCTAATTATGCCCCATGAGTAATTTTCCCTTCAAACGTCTAGATCGTGAAGTCAGAAAATCTGCTTTTTGAGCATTAAAAACACAATTTTGAAGCAGGAAAATTAGTTTGTAGAAGAGAAAAATTCACTTCTGACATTAACTTTATGTGTGTGTCTCTATAAGGAAATTTGCATTTTTTTTACAATATTTTGACAAAATCTGCCGTCTTTTCGAGATATTTTGTGTTTTTTCGCGAACTTTTGGCAAAATTCGCTGCTTTTTGGAAATTTTTTGACAGAATTTTCCACTTTATTGCGATTTTTTGACAAAAATTTGCCTTTTTTGCTAATCTTTTGACGACATCTGCCGTTTTATCGCAATTTTTTTTTTTGACAAAAATTGTTGTTTTTCGTGAATTGTTTGACAAATTTTTCCGTTTTATCGCGCTTTTTGCATGAAAATTGGCTTTTTTTTACGATCTTTTAAGGAAATCTGCCGTTTTTATGGGATTTTGTGACGAAATTAGCCGTTTTGTCATGAGTTTTGCTAGAAATGAGTCTTTATTTCGTGATTTTTTTTGTGAAATTTGACTTTTTTTTTCGCAATTTTTTGAAGAAATTACACGATCTGTGGGACGCGTAAGAGCTATTTTTTTGCGTTTTGACGCCGATTTTTTATGTAATTTATGCGTTTTAGCGCGTCTGCATCATTGCTGAAATTCTGTGTTTTCTCAAATGTGGGGCAAGAAGGATGATATTCTTTTTCAATGAGCGACAACAGGGACGCTAGTTTTTGGATGAAGGGCAAGAGGGGTGCTATTTTTTAAACTAAAGGGCAAGAGGGGCGGAGCGCCCCCTGAAACCCTCTGGGGGAAACTCTGCATCTAAATTAAAATTTGAACAATATTAAACCAAATCATTAAAAAATAAACAGTAATAAGAGGAATTTTCTGTTATAAATGAAAGATTTTAATAATGACTCAATGATAGATCAGCAAAAATGAAAGTTGCATCACATTAAATTTCGTGCAATCATAATTTAAAGTAATATTGTAATAGTAAATTGTAAAGTACTGAGTTGAATAGAAACATAAGAAATTACCCTAGCTTATCATCAACAAGAAGTTCAATACAATAAATTTATGTTTTAAACATTACCTGATATTACAAACATTGGAAGAGACAACAACGGCAATAAAAATATGAATCGAAGCGTATGTGTTCTTATATGTAAATTTTGATAAACCATATAAAGGTACTGCATTATGTGATCAATTATTAAAAAACATTTAGTTTCAGTTGAACAGAATTCAATCAAATTCAGCTTATAAGCAGTACAATGTTTTAAAAGTAAACATAAATATATATATAGTCAAACCAATTTGTTGCATTTAAATTAAAATTTGAATAACATTAAACTAAATTATTTAAAAATAAATAGTAATAAGCAGAATTATTATAGCAGTTATAAATGAAAGATTTTATTAATGACTCCCTGATAGATCAGCAAAAATACAAAGTTACATGAAGGTTCGTACAATCGTAATCAAATAGCAAATTGTAAAATATTTAGTTTAATAGAAACCTAAGAAATTACCCTACCTAAGCATTGATAAGAAGTTGAATACAATAAATTTATATTTTAAAAGTTACTTGATATTACAAACAACGGATGAGACAACAACGCCAATAAAGAATGAATTGTGAATGCCTAATGATTCATTAAAAGTGGTTGTGATTCTTATGACTCAAGTACTTTTAATTTGAGTCATCTATCTGCCATCGTGAATCATTCACTGCGTTGGCGTCGCTTTGTGTAAAGAAAAAAATATATAATATTCAACGCGTTTCCTCTGATTCTAATAATGGCTATTTTTTAAAACATAAACGTGGTGATCCAACCTCTTTGCTGAAGTAAGTGAATGGTAGGATGTGTTTCTTCTTTTACTCTTCACTAAAAATTCTCCAGCTTATGACTTGATCATGTTATAGCAACAAAATTTCATGCATCGCAACTTTTATTTTTACTGATATTTGACCATTAAAAATATTATGAAAATGTTTTTTCTAGTAGACTTTTTCACCTATCTATTTACTTAAATGTAGTTTAAGTGACGATTTTTGGGTTAATCACGAGGAATTCATTTGAATTGTGATTAAGAATTTCATATAAATGTTTAATTTTAGATCATTGTATTCCTCACAAACTGAATTTGTCTGTGTTGAGTTAAGTTAAATAAGAATATTTTTTAAATGATTAACCCTACATTATTTGTTCATAACAGTAATTAATCACATATATTAATAAATATGAAGGTTATAAAATTCACCCAAAATATTAGAACAGCTTATATATATATATATATACCGTAAAATACCGTTAATCCGCCCTTCCCGATCAAACGCCCCCTCCCCACTTTATAAAGAATTTGAAATTTTCAAAAAATCCCGAGAAAGCGCCCTCCCTTCCGATTCTCAAAGGCGATTGAGAGCGTGATCAATCATTTTGAAATGAACGAATCATGAATCTTTGATGAAATGCGCGTTTTTCCAAGATTTTTTAATTGATTTCATGCTTGTTTTGGCTTTTTTTTACTAATTTCTCCTTTTTTCTGCGTTTTTTCGACAGAATTGAAGTTTAAAAAAAGAAAAAACCCAAATTTCTCAAGTATAAAAATTGATGATTCATTCAACAATTCATTCATTTCATGATGATTCATTCCTGTACATTTTGTTGAACGATCGCGAAAAAATCCCGTGTAAGCGCCCTCCCCTAACTATTGTACGATTTTTCTTTTCGTTTGGGGGGGCGGATTAACGGTATTTTACGGTATATATATATATATATATATAAAGGCAGGGGTTTTAAGAATATGAAATTTTGAAATTCTGTCATCTTCATGATGTAGTTTAGGTTGCAAGTAATTGTTGTGACTGCTCTGATAAAAAATATTTTCTATTGTTTCTTTGCATTTGGCAAAAATTTTCTTATATCAGCTGTTCCAGAAAAATACACTGCACCCACAGTGATGTCACAGTTAATATCATTAATTAAGGATTCCTACTTGTCATGCAATTAAAAAATTCAGGCAAAGGTCAAAGCATTTTTTAAATAATCGAAATGATTGATGTACTACTTTCCATCGGCATTTCAATTGTGGTTGTATATGAAGAAAATTTGTATTCATTATTAATCCAATCTAAATTTTGCAAATAAAATGTATAAAAGCTACAGAACAATAGCATCGCATGCAAACAAATAAAAATTGAAAATTCTTTCATTTCATACTTTAAAAAAAAAAAATATTTATCTAATTTAAGATTGTCCATTGTGTTAAGTTTTACAACAATATATAAGATGGATTTTTACTGCGAAAGATCAGGTAATTTTTTTTTACCTTAAATGTGTACAAACCATGTAATTACAGTAACCATTGTATATCTATACTAATGTGAATGAAGTATTTGATATTTGATATACAATATGAAGTATTTAGATGAGCAATGTTTGGCTAGTTTATGTTCTAAATACACCATCAACCATTATAATACTTTTGGGCAAGGACATGCAAAGAGAAAACTACGCCTGGGATAAAATTGCAATTTGGCGTAACCCTCCCCTAATTTTTTCTTATAACAGGCCCAAAAAATAATGTTGGAAGTATAAATTTCGCACCCCCTAAATTTCCGCACCATTGGCGAAAGCCTCCTTTGCCCCCCCCCTCCCCCTTTCAGATGGCTCTGCTTCTGGGTAAACCATTCTGTTCAGCTAATACAGCAGACTCCCTAAAATCCACACACCTTCGGAGCAGATGTTGTACAGATTTTTGGTCATTGCTTTGTTTACATTTTTTAAATAATGATTTGAATGTAATTAATAAATGCGATTTAAATTATAATGAATGCTTACAATATAGTAAAGTATTAAAATAAGTAAAGTAATAAACTAAAATAATAAAATTTCAGATATTTTTTTAAATATTAAAAGCAAAGATCAAGTAATTAACGAGTAATATATATAATTAAATATTCATTATAAAGATTGGATGCAGTTTTTCTAAATTACTCAATGAAACATGCCTCACAAAGGTACATGACTAATTCACTTCAAAATTGTAAATAAGGAAGTTTTATTTCAGGTTATACAAATTTAATAACCAGAAAAGCTTTATTAATATAGAAATATATTTGGTGAAAAGATTGTGATTATCAGTGATATCAACGATAACTTGAACTTTTTTAGAAATGAATTTATTCTTTCTTCATGAAAAGGCATGAATTCAGTAACATTAATAAAAATTACATATTAAAAAACATATGGAATTGAATTAAAAATTTAAAAAAATTACATTTGTAAATTATGTGTGGATTTTACGGTTGCCCATTTGAGGGAGTCAACTGTATACCATAACAAAATTAAGATTTCTTAACAAAACAATCATTTAAAAAATATGCCATAAAACTGCTTAATTAAAAAAGCCTGTTGCAACTATTGAGATTATACTAATAATAATTACTATTTTTTTTACACTTTGAAATTGTATTTTTTTTATTTACCCCTTCCCTCCAAAAAAATATGCATATGTATATATTTATATACATATATTTGATTAATAAACAGGATAAATGTAAATTAAATAAAACTGTCCACTGTGTTCTAAACCTGTCAATAAAACTTGTAAGCAAAAACAATAGTTATTTTTATTGAAGGATAAGTTTTATAAATATTTTTTAGTACTTCATAATCTTATTTTTTTATATGTCAATGTAACTTTTAAATGATTGTGATACAAATAAGTACCACATAAAAAATGTCCTTTTTTAAAGCTATACAATGATAATACATTGTTCATCATTTCTTTCTCAAATGATGCTAACTTTGTTAACGAACAACAAATGGAGAGCGACATTTTCCCAGCATGTTTTTTTTTTTTTCTCTGTACAATTATTCATGCTGATTTCCTATGGACAAGCAGGGGTAGAACAGCTTCACCTCAGTTATATAATCTTGAAGCTTTATAACTCAATGGTCTATATATATATATATATATGGTACTACTTGGTTATCTCATCGACCGATTTCACCAAATTATGTAAATCACTCTTAAAGTCGCTGTAAAAAGTTGATTAATAAATAGGATAAATTTAAAATTAATAAAACTGTCTACTGTGTTCTAAACCATTCAATAAAACTTGTAAGCAAAAAACCAAAGTTATTTTTATTGAAGGATTAGTTTCATGAATGTCTTTTAGTATACTTCATAATGTTATATTTTTTAATATGTCAGTGTAGTTTTTAAATTATTGTAATACAAATGTAGTTACAGTCAAAGTTCTATAATCCGCACACCCATAATCCTCTGTTTTCTATAATTCACGTTATTTTATGAATGTAAACAATGAAATAAACAGTTAAAAAATTTACAAATTAGTCATCCAAAAATAATTTTTTTAAAAAAATTTTAAAAAATGAGAAAACAGTGGATTATGGGTGTGCAGATTATAGAACTTTGACTGTAATTCCCTTTTTGAAGCAGGAGAAAGATAGTCGGTAATTGTTCATCATTTCTTTCACAAATGATGCTAACTTTGTTAACAAATGGAAAACGGCATTTCTCCAGCATGTGTTTTTCTTTGTACAATCTTTGATTCATATTTGAGAAATACAGTCAAGGATCGATAATCTGCGCACTCACAATCCGCAATTTCCTGTAGTTTGCATTACTTTACAAACGTAAACAGTTAAGAAAATTTACAAATTTGTGGTCCAAAAATGATTTTTAAAGTAAATAATAAAAAATTTAAAAAAAAATTAATAAAATAGATATTTTTTAATATAACTTAAATATTTTATAGAAAGTAAAAAACAAACTGTATTAAAGAACGTATGTATATGCAATTATTTTTATTTAAATGCACATATATCAATTTTTTTAATAAAGTAACTTTAAAAATGCATTTTTGAGATAACATATTAAATTAATTATCAGATTACATACATAACTTTTCATATTATATTTTTTTATGAAATAAAAATGATGTCTAGGAATAATAAAAAGACGCATAATCAATAACAATCTATAATCCACAATATTCCATAATCCACACAATCTTTCGCCCCAACTTCTGCAGATTATAGAACTTTGACTGCAAGGGAATCATCTAGGAAACATCCCCCCCCCCCCCTGAAAAAAACTGGTTATTGAACAAAGAGGAACATTGTTAAAATGTTCTTCACGGCCTTTGGTATTTTTCTTCTGTTTACCCATGGCTGAATTCCCATAGGTAAGCAAGGGTAGAACAGCTTCACATCATTTATATAATCTTGAAGCTTTATAACTCAATGGTTTTTGTATATATGTACTACTTGGTTATCCCGTTGACCGATTTCGCCACATTATATAAATTGACAAATTATTCAAATTAAGTTTTAAAAAACAGAAGAAGAATTAAATTAGTATAAGATTAATAAAAATACATAAAATGTTGAAATAAAAATTGCTTGGTGACGTAATAGACACGTGTAACGTTTTTAATCACAAAGGAATGTGGCATTCATGATCAACCATCATTGGCATTTAATCTCATAGTTTGGTGATAGTTTTTTGGTTGACAGGATCTCTTTTATTTTATAAATAGTAAAAAAGAAACTATATTACAGAATATCCATGCAAAATTTCAGAACTCGGGGACACTTGGAACAAGTAGCAAATGAGCTTTTTTTAATTGTAGTCACTAGAGTTTAAAGGACTAGCGGCCATTTAAAATGTGTTTTCCAGAAAATGATTTTTCCATATTTTGCTAAGTTCAAAGTACTAAGGCTCAGTGGTAAAATGGTTTAGAAACAAAGTGTTTATGTTTTTTGAATCTTAAAAAAATTTGCAACAAAAGTAAGGAGAGATTTTTTTAAACTATTTCTGAAAATTTTACATAATTTGGTAAACATGAAAATTATAACGAATTTAAGGAAATTTACCATGCGTAATTTCTTTCCTTTTTTTTTAGCTGATTAAAATAGAAATTTAAAAATATCTCACCCTAAGTCGTTTCCATATACTATAAAACTATTTAAGAAATTTTAGTAATACCAAAATATTGAAAATTGTATGAGGAGTAGTAATTTTAAAAAGTGTATTTTTCCACACAAAAAATCATAAAAATCGACATAAAAAATATACTTTTTAATAAAAACGAATTTTTTTGCTAATTATTCCTAACAAAAAGATTCTTAAATAGTACACCAAAATTCATTACTTTAAAATCAATAATAAAAATTTTTGGTTTTTCTTACGGGTCTCCCTTAAATTCTTCACAGGTACACTACAGAGTGAAAACGTTATAATAGTTTTAGGTGATATAGTTAAAACGGAACATGTTAGTGATGAAAATTTGCCCAAAACAGAAAAGTTCATAAACTTGGCAAAAGATGCATCTTTGAATTATTCCGTTTAAGATTATACCATGTTACCTGTCTAAAATAGACTTTTTCATGCCCTCTTTGTGATTCCGTTTTAGTAGTTTTGAGTGTTGTTGAATGCAAGATACAGAAACCCAGATATTCGTTTGAAATGGGAATGTCCACGACATCCATTTGGTTACATTATTTAATTGCTGAATAAATTATATTGAATGATACAAAATGTTTTAGCAATAAACATTAACATTTAGACAAAAAAAAAAAATCTGAAATCCGGAAAATTTCTTATTAAACACATTTGCATTCTAAAATTCCATCACAAAAATTACTTATTGTCTCTCTATCCTTTGCAAAATGTATCTTCGTTCCTTTAGAATTTAGATAGAACTAGTGATAGAAGATCTTTAGATAGAATTTTTTCCTTAACCTTCCCACTGCCGCAACCGGATATCTCCGTTCACTAGGCTGTAGGTTTCACTGCAGTTGAAGATTTATTTAAATTAATGTAGTTATACAAATATAATCTAGTTTTAAGAAATTAAATTATGATTGATGCTTTACATATACGTAACAAAAAAATTATGTCATTAGAAAAAATCCCTCTTTTATTATCATTAAAATTAAATTGCAGAGAAAAAAACTTACAATTTTTCCCTTTTGCACGACGGTCACTGGGTTAAGTTTTCTTTGTAATTTATTTGTAATAAGTTATTTATTTTAAAAATGTTGCTATTTGTTTTATTTACAATTTAATCTTTATACTGTTAGGAAAGGCATCTGACGCATCTTTGATTCAGCTAACTTCACATAATTGGGAGTAATGATGGGCGATTCTCGAAAATTTCCTATTCGATAAAAATCATAATTGTGAAAAACCACATTCGATAAAGTCATCGATTAATTTCGAGAATCTACAATCGAGATGTTTTACAACCGATTATGCATAATTTAATAAATACGTGGTAACTGAAAACAAATGAATTTAAAAAACAACAGCAAACCAAAAGGATGTTATAATGGAGCCGCAATAGTAGAAAAGTCATGTAACGGCGTTCCTTGGTTGCCAAAAGTTGTTAAGTCGCGAGTAGCAAAATGGCCAAAGAAAAAAATAATTAAAACACTTCAAGTGTAAAGAACATGAACTAAAAGGACATTAAAATTGATCAAAATCTTTTATTGATCTTTGTACATCAATTGAGTTACGATCTACAATTCCCCCATTATTAGAAGACTCTTTATTGAAATACATTAAACGGACCACCCGAGGGCAAAGTAGTGCAGGAGCAATGAAAATGCGAGTAAATGGTCATAATATGAGTAAATGGTCATTAGGCTTTCCAACAATACATCGCATGATGAGTGTCGGTTAAATTTATTAAAGAGCTTCCCGAGGGGGCAAAGTGAGTGGAGTGATGAGCGCGGGAGGTATATAAAATAAAATGGTAATTATAGAGCTTTCTAATGATATATCACGAAAGAGGAGTCAACAAAAGATATAAAAACACTCCCCTTAGAATTCCAACTATTGCAACACCCGGAATACAGCCTATCCTCATTGTTTACGACTTTTTCATACATTATATATTGGAAGTCTCCATAAAAAAAATCAGATCTGAATTCACAAAAACGAAAGGATTTCAAAAAAGTTTGAAAAGCGCTTTTGTAAGGAGGCCGAATTGAGGAAAGGAGAAGAAAGATTCATAATATGAAAAAGTGGTTTGAAAACTTTCAGATGATACGTCATATGATGGGTCCATAAAAAAGCTTGAAATTTACTCCTCACTACTTCACTATTTATTTTTCTTCCCTTAATACTTTCGGAAATCACGCAGCCTTAATTTAAAATGTTTATATTTAATAAAATTTTAAATAATCGAAAGTTATCGAGATGTTCATACAATCGAGAAAAACTTCTCGTTATCGCCCATCACTAATTGGGAGTCTATTGTAGTTTTTAATACAAAAGTGAGAATTTCATTACAGCTTATTTTCTACATGGATTTAAAATTTTCCTGATAAGTTTCTTTATTTATTTTTTTAAATAAAATGTAAAAACTAATATTAATTAATTTTATCTTATTGCAGATGCATAAAACCATTAATCTAACACAACACATCACTCAAAATATCTTCAATGTGTAAAACAAATGCAGCAAAATATTTCTTATCAGAACTTTTTGAAAAAAGCAGTTTCTAACTCACGGCCAGGAAATCTTTTTATTGGTGAGTTATGCAAGAATTTCTCCCAAAACAGACTTTTTTGTGTGAGGTATGCAACAAAGAATTCCTTTATTGGAGCCATTTAAGCAGACATCTTTTAATTCATACTGGTGAGAAACCTTTTGAATGTGAGATATGCAACAATAAATTCTCTCAAAAGAGCAGTTTAAGCAGCCATCTGTTAACCCATAGTGGTGAAAAACCGTTTGTGTGTGATATCTGCAACAAGAAATTCTCTCGAAAGTGCAGTTTAAGAAGCCATCTTTTAACTCATAGAGATGAGAAATCGTTTGTGTGTGATATATGCAACAAGACATTCTCTCGACTAGGCACTTTAAGCAACCATCTGTTAACTCATACTTATGAGAAACCGTTTGTGTGTGATATATGCCACAAAAAATTCTCTCTAAAGAGCCATTTAAGCAGACATTTGTTAACTCATACTGGTGAAAAACCTTTTGAATGTGAGATATGCAACAAGAAATTCTCTCAAAAGGGAGATTTAAGCAGGCATCTAAAAACTCATAGTGATGAGAAACCGTTTTCGTGTGATATATGCAACAAGAAATTCTCTCTAAAAGGCCCTTTAAGCAGACATTTGTTAACTCATTCTGGTGAGAAACCTTTTGAATGTGAGGTATGCCACAAGAAATTCTCTCAAAAGGGAGATTTAAGCAGACATCTGTTAATTCATACTGGGGAGAAACCGTTTGTGTGTGATATATGCAACAAGAAATTCTCTGAAAACAGTTCTTTAAGGAAACATCTGGTAATTCATACTGGTGAGAAACCTTTTGAATGTGAGGTATGCAACAAGAAATTCTCTCTAAACGGTAATTTAAGCAAGCATATGTTAATTCATACTGGTGAGAAATCCTTTGTTTATGATATATGCAACAAGAAATTCTCTCAAAAGAATGCTTTCAGGAGGCATCTGTCAAATCATACTGGTTAGAAATCATTTTTACCTGAGGTTTGCAACATGAAATTCTCTCAAATGTGTGATTTAAGCAATCATCTGTCGATTCATAATGGGGAGAAACCTTTTGTGTGTTGATATGCTACTAGAAATTTTCTCAGAAGTATGGTTTAATTCATATTGAAGGGAAACATTTTGTGTGATAGATATGTGTTAAAAGATTTTTTCAAAAGATTTGTTGGTCTGTTCATCTGTTAATATCATAATAGCGGGAAATATGTTATGAAAGATTAAAAAAAATAAACTCCAAAAAATCAATCTAAGTTCTACATTTTGCTCCTAAAATTTGTTAATTGCAGATAACTAATCATAGCATACTCCAGAAATATAGAAATAATTCTTTCCATTTATCACAATGCACAAAAAAACAGTGACACACAAAAATTTGCCTATTAAACGAGTAAATCAACACATGAGGTACTATAACATAAGCCGTGGCAAAAACAATTTTATTTTTATCATTCTTTATTTTACCTGAAAATATTAAATATATCGTTTTTTTTACACTTATAAGCTTTTATAATGATTTTTTTTATAAAGATGTATTTAAGTAAAAAAAAGTCTTTGTTAAACCTGATTTCTCACAATAAAGTTCTTTGATGGTAAAATTGATTTTCTTATTTAAGCTGAAAATATTAGTTTTGTAAAGGTCCCCTGACTTACCTGTAATCTTGGAAAAAAAATGTGTGTGTAAATGTGTTTCATACATTAGATGATAATTTAAAAAATAATAACTTCTGATGACATTTGAAATACAAATAAAGGTTGGTATAAGTGTTTTATAATTTTGCCTTTCTCATCAGGATAAAGCAATTATCCTAATTTAATTGTTATGTCAATTCTAATAGCTTATGTAATTTTTTTCAGCTGTTTAATTGCATATTCTGGTTGTTATTTTATAAAGAAATAGCACTCTAGTGCGATTTTAAAATGGCAATAACTAAGGTAGACTTCCTTAACCCTTTATCTACCCGATGGTACCTATAAGTATCATTAAAATAACTTATTCTAAAATTCTTTAATTCTTCAGTTAGTTGTAATACTGTTTAGAATGACTTACAGATATATTACTTTATCTTGTTCCAAAATCATTATTGGTTTAACAAAACAAACATATTTTTTAACCCTTTCAAAGTTATGAGCGCATATTCGTGCCCAGAATGTTTCTGTTCTAAATCGTTATGGGCATCTATACACGCTCAGAGTATTATCTTTTTAGATGGTTAAAACCACATTTAGACGGTCAGCATTTCATTGTCTCGAAATGGTTAAAGGAGCTTATTCGCATTTGTGCCTTCTTCCGTTGTTCGAGTCTGGGAGTAAAGAAGATGCTTTTTCAAACATTTCTTCCTTCCGCGGCACAATAGGTGTACTTAGATAGACCATTTGTCCAGTTGCTTATGCTTATTGTAGTCGAATTCTTAAGAGATTTGGTTAAAAAATGCTTAGAGAATGACGTTTTCTGTAAATGGTTAAGAATGGCATTTTATTGCAAAATAAATACTAAAGTAAATCCAACATACAAGTGAGGAGTTTTATTCTCTTTTGGTGAAACTTGACGAATTCATAGAATACATATTTCATTTTGTTATTCTTTTCCATAAGATTATATTTATGGAATATAATGTATTATAAGATTCCCATTTTATTAACAGAAATTGTCCTTGTCGAAAAGGGTTAAATGAACCGCAATTTTTTTAACCAAAATTCCGATGCCAATGTGGGGTTTGTGAATTAAAATTAAATGGTTTCATAGATATACCACCGCCCTGCAAGATGTTAATCATATTTCAATCGGTTTCAAACATTTATGTATCATTAACGAAAAAAAGTAAAATACTTGAAAGCGGAGGGAAAATATAAATAAATCTTTATTCCAAATAAGATTTTTAAATAATTCTCAAAAAATATAATGTTCAATTAGAAATATTTTAAATATTTAAATCAATATGCGACCAAGCATCAATATTTCAAAGTTTCAACATAAAAACACAATACAATAGACTACAATAGCATAAAAATTAACAACTTGGAAATTGCACGCGAAGCGTAGCAAATGATGTGCTTTCGTACGATAACGAAGTTTTAATAATAGCTTGGTGTTTAATCTTGGTGTTACAGTAGACAGTACTTCGTATGCAGTATAGTGGTCAAAATCTTTGTGTTCCTGCAAATATATGGGAAATATTTTTTATTACACCACAGCAACGTATATCACAGTCATAAAATGTAAAATAGTTTAATATAATTACAACACGCCCCAAACAATGTTTTCCCGTATACCATTATGTAGTGGAATACTTTTGTGTGGCCCTATAATTTAATAATAAATATTTTTTGCATCACAGATTGTACAGAATGTATATTTTGGTATATATATATTTCATAGGTTCATGTCAATTTTATTATGTTCGAATGTGTGTAACACCATTAGAATGCGTTTGAAACTTACTTCCCATTGACCGTAATGTAACGGAATCCTTTTGATTGTCCCTGTAATTGATCTATGCATCCGATTTTCATAAAATTTTAAATGACTCGACAAAATTATGTAATAATTATATGTTTTAAATTTCAAACCATTAAAATGCATTTGAAACTTTTTTCCCATTGACCGTGATTGTAACGGAATCTTTTGATTGTCAATGTAATTGATTTATTCATCCGATTTTCATAAAATTTGAAATGACTCGACAAAATTATGTAATTATTATGTATTTTAAATTTCAAACGATTCGGTTGGGTAGTTTTTACGTTGTTATATGCGGACAGACAGACAGACGGATTGAATGACAACTATAAATGCTACGTATTTACATAATTACATATGCACCTAAAAATAAATATTGTTACTAAATTATTAAATATTTTGATTATTGAGTTCAGTTCCTTGCAGGATTTCTCTCTTTCTCTCTCTCTGATCAAGCAGCGGGATATATTTTTACATTTAGGAGCAAAGAATTTTCAGATTATTAATACTTAGCTGCCTAAGATTTGAACAATATTTTTATTCACCATCAAATTCACCATTACGTTACTGGTGGTTCTCGGTGACTCTCTTATGTTTGCGCTGCATTAAAATTTAGGGGACTTCAGTTAAAAAGAAACTGTCAATTTCCCATATAAAATTATATGACATTGCTCACGAACACAAAATTTCAGCGCGTTGAGACAATTTGATCACTTGTTATAACAAAAATTCTCGGACTCTTATATTCAGTTTTTATAAAAATTGCAGGGGGAATATAAAATAAAAATGGCCTCTTGTACATTTTTATGAGGAATATAATCATTGATTTTACACTCCCCCCCCTAAGAAGGAGAATGGTAAGTAAGAGAAACTCATCCGATCTGATGTTTATACTCTTCGAAAACATCATGATAAAATTTTACCATCTAAAGCCGTTATAGATTTGGAGTTTGTTACCTCTCTCTCACAAACACAGCCGCCACCCCCCCTCCCCAAAAAAGGGAGACTCAATTTTTAAAAAATATATAAAATACCTAATTTTATATTCTAACTCTCCGCCCTTTACAAAATTTTATCACTTAGGCAATGACAATTGTTGAGATAACATTTAACCCCCCCCCCCTGCCTTTCTGTCCCAAGAGAGTAAAGATGCCAAAATTTAAGAAAAATCACATCAATCTAGTGTTTATATTCTAGGGTTAATCATGTGCATTGTTATCAGCGTTATTTAAACGTGTGGTTTGTAAATAGGAACGCCTTTTTTCGGAATGATTTTTTCCTCCTATCAATGCATGCAGACTATTATAGAGTGAAACTAAAATATGAAATTTTTTGACAAAGATGTCAGTTACTTTCATGATTTCTCTTTTTTTCTGTTCAAATAAAATTACATTATTTTATATATAGGAGCAAGTAATTTTCAGATATTAATACTAATGAAGTTTAAAAATATTATGTTACACTGTTTTTTTCATAATGCATTATTTAACAAAGTATAGGTTTTATATACTATATATAACTCAATATTTATGCCTGTTGGTGAATAAAAATACTCACATTATGAATTTTTTATTAACTAATATTAAATTTAGAGATTAATTAAATATTTAGATTCTCCAATTGTGAACTTTTATTATCTCAGTCATTAAAAGGCATATTTGAATAAGATAAAAAGTCTAAAATTTTATTAATTTCATTGTCTGTTTTTTTGTTCTAAGAAGATTTAAACTAACTTAAAATCAACAAGCATTAAAACAATTATGTGGTTCAAGGACTAATTGCATTATAAAGATATTATAATTAAAATATGAGTATATTATTAATATACAATAAATAAAAATAACAGTATATTATTGGAGATTGTCATTTTTCTATTCCTCAAAAACGTATTTTTAAACTATATTTTCTTCTTTCAGACTTGAGAGATTTTCAAAATACATTTTTCTACCCCTCAAAAATGTATTTTTAAGCTATATTTTCTTCTGTTAAAGTCTTGTGAGATTTTCATGTTTAATAATTAAAGTATAGATATTTATATTATTTCGATTTGGAATATTAAATGACTCTTTAAGGATTCTTCCCTTTTAAAAATAATTTAATCATGTTCTCCCCTTTCTATCCGTATAAAAATTTTATATGCAATAATAAAGACATCAATAATTATATTAGATTGTTGTTTTGATGGATGTCATAATAAGGGTTACTAGTAAATCTGCAGATCAGGAGCCTCAACGTCAGCTTTTCACATCTTTTTTTTAAAACACACTTTGGGTAATATTCAACTCCCTGGAAACTGTAATTTAAAATTTTCAAATTGCGTAATTATTTATAAGAATAAAATAGGAATTAGAAGTTTTCAGCCATCAAAAGCGGTAAATTAAAAATTTAGTTATGTTAGGATATTCTGAAATTTTCATGATCTATTATTTTTGTTTTCTTTATTATAACACAGTAGATTTCTTCAGGGGGGCTCCGCCCCCCTGAACACCCCGAGCCTCACTTAATTTAAATTTGTCACTTTCTAATAATTGTGCTAATGATTATTGTATATTTTGCATTTCTTTATACATTTTGATTTATAAGAATAAGTAACAGTTTGGGCAAATATTTTTCTTTATCTACATACTTCTACATGCCTGCCAGCCACAAACACCTAAACCTGATGCATCAGGAACTTTTGTAAGTGTAAACTCAGTAATCTAGAGTTTTACAATTTTGCTTCCGAATAAAAAAAGTTTTGATTGCATTTTGCTGCAGTTATAGCGGGACAGACAGACATACAGAAGAAGAGACTGACATATGAAAAAAATAAATTTCGTGTCTCCAAAGTAAGCCTTCACTGAAGTTTCGGCAATGACCTCATTATTCATGAGTTATTGATATTCATGTTTCTTGTATTTTTAACGGCTACTATAAAATACCTGTTTTTGTTCAACTATGACGTCATATTTTACTTAGTGAAATATTTATTAAAAATATAATTCTTTTTTATTTCTTTTACTTCTAATTATGTCCCCATTTTTGTGAGAAAAATTCCTATTAACGAAACGAATACCCGTGTTTAAAATTTAGCAAAAAGTACTATATCTATAGTTATTTTAATTCTGACGTCATATTTTTTTTTTCATAGTTTAATTTTTCGAATGGAAATTGCTCAATTGAAACTTATTGCTGTTAAAAAATTATTATTCCAAATTTTGATTTTTTTTGGCAACGATAAAGGAAATTGCTTAAATTTTATTTTAAAAATCCCTATTGATTCTGCATGAAAAAGAAGGAAATTTTGAATTATCAAGGAAAATATTTGAATAAAATTAATAAAACATAGACTATGTTTTTTTTCTGGGCTATGCTATATTTATACGCAAAGATACAAAAACATTAATTAATTCATAAGTTTTGATGTTGACTTCATTTAAATTTCGCACACGCTTTCAAATTTATAGCATTATAAGGATAAGCATTAAGATGAATGGTTGCTTAGCAACCATTAAAAGAAAATAAAGAAAATGAAATAAATACATTTCATATAAGTAAATCTCTAAAACAAATTAGTCTATATTATTGGAACACATTTATAAAAAATCTCCAAAATTTACAGTAATAATTTAAAAAATCTGACAAATAAATAGACAAAATTTCAAAACAATACGAATAATTTAACCGGTAAATTTTAGCTTCCATTTATCATAATTAGACATTTTCTCTCAAGAAAAAAAAATGGAAATCATTGGATTTGCCATAGGAAAGCATTATTGCGCAAAATAAAATATTCTATATTTTTCGAACGAATGAACCAAATCTTACAAAAAACTATACAGCTTAATCCCAGTGCCTCACTAACATACCCACTTAATTTCAAGCCAATCGGATGCTTTTTACGGAAGTTATCGCGGAACAGACAGACAGACTCAAAAAAATTTCGTGTCTCCAAAGTAAGCCTTCACTGACGGACGTTTCGGCAAATATATCCACCTCCACATCCCACCCTGTATTTTCTTGTAATTATAATTAAATATATAATATTTGGCTTTTGCTTATGACAGAATTTTAATGTTATTAAAATATTTATATTTTTTTTGAAGAAATCAGTTGTAATATTTCTAACAGTTATCATATTTTTCTTACTATGAACAACTGGGGACTTCATTTTAAATAAAAATATTCCAGAATCTGAACACAACTTTCATAAAAAGTCGTCACATGTTTATCTGGCTACATATTTTTTGTTATGTATTTTTAGCTTAACGTTTAAAGAAATAATTCAAAATATTATGCATTATTTTATTCATTTTAATGAATAGAATAGTGCATACTTTTTAATAATTTAATTTGTAGTGAGTAATTTTTGTTACAGGTTTGATAAATGATACATGCAAGGGTACTACTATTTCATTATCCTGTCGATTAAAAAAACTATAATAAAATTAAAGGATTAAATTTCAATAATGGATGATCGTAAATGTCACATTCACTTGATATTAAACACGGTAAACGTGTTTCATATCATCAAGTGATTTTTAATTTGACTCTTTATTTATATATTTATTAAAATTTTACTAACTTAATTGTTCTAAATTGAATTGTTAGTTGAAGTTTTAATGTCTTGTAAAGTTTTGTTGTTTTAAAACTTTTTATATTTAGCACCTATAAATATTAAATTTATTCTGAATTATAATTAATATTATTAAATTTTTTAAGAATATGAAGTTTCAGCTTATGATGTAGAATTTTCATACATGTCTTACTTTTAGTTCAAATTATATATATAAAATGATATTTTATTAATTTCTTTTTGTTTGGGTGTATAAAGTAAAAAATAAATGACGCCATATTTGATAATTACTTGAAAAAAAATCGAATTGTTAGACACTGATAACTGAGGAGGAGTGGAGATGATGTTAAGAGTGGTGTCCGAAATTACAAAAAAGTTAATGATACTGATCTATGAATCGTAAGTCAATTATTATAAAAAGTAATTAAAAATGTATAAAACTCACTGTCAATATCATAAAGATTCTAAAAAGTAAGGAATAAATGCATATCTGCACAATATGGTTAATTATTTGATATCGATTATGAATATGCTAAACAAGCAAGTAGAATTTTATGCGAGAAAAAAGTAAAATTACTGGCATGCAAAGAAGTAAATTTTGCATTTTTATCAATCTAAATATGAAAAAGTCAGTTTCTGGGATTTACATGCTCACCTGCATATGCAATCTATATCTATGATGAAATACTCGAGTTCTGTAGCACTTAAGAATGTACAATGTGATAGTTTATGAATTTGTACTTTTTAAAGAAATGAAACTTGTGAATTCACATACTTAATTCAGAATTAAAATTTAGTGCTATTTATTAAAAAATGTGTGGTTTTATTATTTTTATTTATTATTATTATTTTTATTTTTTGTTCTTAGATTCAAAGTTAGATAGAACTCTTTTACTGAAGTTCCAAACGTCATTTCCTTGGATAAAAATGTCTATAATTTATCCGTATTGATAATTTGAAAAAGTTTGTTATCATCCGAAACTAAATTTTTTACTTAAGAAAATGTCATCCATTACAGAAGCAATTTCTTCCTCAAATGAACAGCGCTTAGATCCTCAAAATGGTGATAAAGAAAAACATTCCTCTTTTAATGCAGAAGAAAAAACTTTTATTCGTAAAGTATGTTCCAAAACATTTTCTAAGAATAGCTACATAAGAAAACATCTTTTGATTCATACAAGAGAAGAAGCCCTTTGTTTGTGAAATATGTTCCAAAGCATTTCGTCATAATTATCATCTAAGAAATCATCTCGTGTTTCATACGGGTGAAAAACTTTTTCTTTGTAAAGTATGTTTCAAAGGTTTTTCTTGTAATTATGATCTAAGAAGACATATCTAGATTCATATAGGTGTAAAAACAAAGCAAATATTAAGTAAAGCAGTTTAAGAAAACATCTATTGACGCATACAGGAAAAAACTTTTTGTTTGTAAACAATGTTCCAAAGGATTTTCTCTAAATAGTAATCTAACAAAACATCTTTTGACACAAAAAACCCGTTTACTTGTGAAAAATGTTTTAAAGGATTTTCTCCTTACTGTATTCTATGTACCCATCTCTTCACTCATAGTAATACTGCAATAGAAAACCCTTTATTTGTGAAATATGTTCCAAAGCATTTTCTTATAATCAATAAAAACTCATCTTTTGAAGCATACAGGAAGAAAATCTTTTCTTTGTGAAATATGTTCCAAAGGATTTTCTGATAAAAGTAATTTAAGAACCCATCTCTTAACACATACAGGAAAAAAGTCTTCTGTTTGTGAAATATGTTCCAAACGATTTTCCCAGAATAGTAATCTAAGAACCCATCTCTTAACGCATACAAGAGAAAAACACCTTTTTGTGAAATATGTTTCAAAGGATTTTCTCAGAATAGCAGTCGAAGATGGAATCCTTTTGTTTGTGAACTACGTTCCAAAGAATTTTCCGATGCGTGTAACCTAAGATCCCATCGCTTCATTCACTTTTGAGAAAGGAAATCTTACCTTTGTGAAATATGTTCCATAAGGTTACCTGAAAATTGTTATTTATGAAATATTTGTCTCATAAGGAAATAAACAATTCTTGAACATTCTCTACATTTTTATTTCCAAAATTGTGTGTAAATCCTGTATATCTCATTGCATTTACATGCGCTTTTTATGTTTTTGTTTTTTAAATAAAATTTATAAAATCTACACTTCTTCCATAGCTTAGTGTCTTTTCGATAATAAGAAAATAACCGTTTGCATATTCATTAGATTTCAGCAAACCTTTCTTTATGTAAAAACTTTTTGGTAGTTATTTTTTTATTTCAATATAAAATTACTTTCCCCATTATTCTGACCTAAAATGTTAAATTGTACCTCAATATCTTATGCAATAAGAAAGACTTTATTGGATTTTACTTTACTTACTTTAGAAAAAATATGAGAAGTGTGCTAAAAATATACTTGTATGCAAAAAGTATCTTTCTTTTTTGTTAAAATTTCCCAAGCATTTGAATGAAACCTATCTCATTATCAGGGGGAGAAATGTTCCATTTTACTCGCCAGTAATGAGTAAATTTTTATTTAGTCTTCAAAACCAACTGCATGTTGCATTTTGCTGGCTAATAAAATAAATCTTTGGCTGGTAAGATTTTATAGTAATTACCCACCGTTGTTCATTATCATGTATTCTTTGCACGCATCATGAGCTAAGTATTTTTTAAATATATAAATACTTAATTCAATATTTTTCAGCATGAATAGGATCAAATCTTGTGTGTTTGGAAATTTTATCTATAAAACGTCTTTGATAATCTTGATTAAACTTTGTATCCTACCTTATTAAAGTACGAGAAGACCATTGGGTAAGCCTCATGGTCGAGAAAATTTTATAAGTGAGTCGTTTTGGTAGCACGAGGGCCTCTGAATTTAGCACCAATATATAATTGTTAACCCACCGAGAGTTTATTGTTTTGTCGAGTTGAATTTAAAGTTAATTTTGACTAACAAGGAAGGTCTTTATACTGGGCTTACGCAGAAACTTTTAAAAAATTAATTAAACTACTTATGTATGTAATAAAGGATCAATCAAAATTAGTGGCGGAATCCCAATAGAATTTATGTAAAAAAAAAATTAAAAACTTTCGAATATTTGGCGTAAATATTACGTGATTTGGCGAGCAGCACTTTTCCTCGCCAAAAGCAAACGATTTACTGCAATTGAAAACAGCTAGATTTTTAGAATGCGTGTAAATAGTATTTAATGAATTTAAACAAAAACAACGAAAGAGTTTAATATATTATATACATATATATATATACACACACATATATATATATATATCTTGTATTGCGTATATGTATTGTTTGTTGCTGTAGTTTTCAATTTATTACTGGAAAAATATTTTCATATAAAAAAAACATATTGAAAAAAATTATTTTCGTATTTTTAAGCGTATTCAAAGTTAAAAGCCACGTGTTTCCATAGAAACTAAATTGAATTGACAATGCTCAATTTATTTGAAAAATTTTTAATGAATTTAAATTATGAATTTCGTTTTAAATCGCAAATTTTGATAGTTAAATTTGAATATAAATACATATAAATATCGATATAACAAAATTATACTTAAAATAAACTAAAACTGGCAAAATTAAAGCTATTTAAATTATATTTACCTAAACAACTTCAACATGAAACTTTTTTGTCCTTAAAGCGTATTTGACATAAAAAAGTATTTTTCAAATTGCATTCTATCGTCAACCGATGATAAATCGCCAAGTAGCGAAACTTTCATTATTTTTTACGAACGCTGTATGGAGGTTCCACCAAAAAAAATTTATAAACGTATAAATCCTCATGAAAAGAATGCTTTGTAATTTTTTCAGATTTTTCGGATATGCCCGTATGGAGACCTTCCTTGTAAGCTAAGCATAATCTTTCCTGCTGTTATGTTACAACGTGAGCAAATGTTTGTGCATGTATGCAAATTTTATCTGAAAATTGTGCTAATGATTTTGGCTAAATTTTGTATCCTACCCTTTTGGAGTATGAGAAGCCTTAAATGTTCGAGAAATTTTGTTGGAATTAATTGGAATAAAATATTGAAACGGTTTTAAGTTGTTGAACATTTTTTTTTAAAATACAGTGGACTCTCTCTATACTGAACGCTCACCGGACCGACCGAAAGTTTTCAGATTATGGGGTGTTCAGTACAGAGGGGGATTGGAAATGTACAACTACTATTACTACTATATACGGTGACAGAGCCGATAGTTGATCAAATAAGGTCGGTGTTAAGAGGGTTTATTATATTTCCTTTTTAATATTATAAAAATAAACATGATTTCTACAAGCATTGAACCCAGTGTTCTCGCTGTCACTCGCCATTGCGCCAAATTGCGACTAAATTCTTCATTGAGCGAGTAAACAAGCAATTAAATTCGCCAAATTGCTAGTGCTCATTTTTTGCTTTTTCTTTCTTTTCTTTTTCATTTTTCATAGTACATATGCATATGTACATAATTTTAATGTATACAGGGTGATTCAGCTCGTCGGTGACAAACTTTAAGGATCGATAGAGCACACCTAGACGAACATTTCTGAATAGGGAATGTAGGGTCCCTGACGCGATGGTAAGGCGCTAGGCGCTTTCGAAAATTTGGGTGCCGAAATTCGAAACGTCATAAAAACTAGGGAAATGGTTAGATTTTCTTGCTTGTTGCGTCGAAATGATTCTGTTTGTTTAGACTTTCTTCAGTACCAATTTGATAAGCGTATCTCTTAAAACATGGATAGGGGGCGCTACAGACTTTGGAGAGCTAGACAACAACTTTAAGCCCGTTATTTTGATAATTTAACACATGCTCACCAAAGTTTATACTCTAACTTAAAGTTTGAACCCAAAAGTAGAGCCCTGCAAAAAGCGTAAGAGCCGGAATAAAATGTCAAAGTACAGGGTGGTCGAAACTCGAAGGCTCCTAAGAGATAAACAAACAGATTTCTTGACTTATGGCATGCATTTTCATGATTCTGTTTGCTGGGGCTCTCTGAAACTCAGTTGAACGGTACAAAAAGAAACATCGATAGGGGGCGCTTTGGGCAAAAAACATAATTCGTTGACATTTCGGACGCTAACTGGAAACGGGGCGCTACGATCAGTTAGAAACAAAACAAGAGAGTAATTTACTTATCATAAGAAGCTATTAAAACTGCAGTTTGTTTGTTTTTTTTAACAAACATCGCTGGTTTCAATCATGCACAATGCGCGCAATAAAATTTACATAAGGTGCTTTTTGCTGATTTATGCAAAAGATATCGTACCATATCGATATGCAAAAGATACGTAATGCGTAGACGACAACGCGAGATGACGTAGTTGTATGCGCAGACACGTCTTTTGAACGTGCGGTACCTACTTAAGCTTCGGGTTACTTGTCTGCAGATCGGTAGTAGGATGGAACGGTACACAAACTCTGAATTGGCTGATATGCATTTGGCGTATGGCGCTGCTGGTTGTAATGGACGAGCCGCTCAGCGGTTGTACGCCGAGCGTTACCCCAACAGGCAAATCCCCTGCCATGCCTTCTTCGCTCGAGTACACCAGAGGTTGTCCACAACGGGATCTTTCGACGGAGGCAGGCCTGAACGGGAGCGATCAGTGAGCACCCCCGACAACGAAGAGGCTGTGCTTAACCTGGTTGAGGACAACCCAGGTCTTAGCACGAGAGATATCGCCAGACATGTTGGCATTTCGCAAGCAACTGCGTGGCGCATCTTACGTTCCCGGAATCTGCACCCCTACCACATCCAGCGGGTGCAGTTGCTCAGAGAGCAGGATTTTGGCCCTCGAGTGGAATTCTCAAGATGGTACTTGGCGATGAGATCCAGGGATCCCCGTTTTGTAAACAGCATTTTGTTTACGGACGAGTCCACCTTCAGCCGGGAGGGAATGTGGAACGCCCACAACAGTCATGTGTGGTGTGATGAAAATCCACATGAAACCAGAAGCCGAGCAGCCCAGGAGCGTTTCTCAGTAAATGTGTGGGCCGGCATTCTGGGGGATTGCCTCATTGGCACTTATTTGTTACCTGAACGGCTGACAGGTGGAAATTACCTGATTTTCCAGGATCAAGTGCTGCCGCAGCTTCTGGAGGAGGCGCACGTACCCGAAGGTTCGCGTCGCCAGATGTGGTTCCAGCACGATGGAGCTCCAGCCCATTACACGAACGACGTGCGTCTCCATCTAAACGCAAGGTATGGCCAGCGGTGGATCGGGCGTGGGGGTCCACTTCACTGGCCTGCCCGATCACCAGACCTCACCTGCTTGGATTTCTTCCTTTGGGGTTACCTGAAGGCCGAGGTATACCATACACCTGTCAGCAGTGCTGAAGAACTTGTGGCGCGCATTGTGGCAGCTGCAGGGCAGATCAGAGATACTCCTGGCATTGTTGGAAACACACACTCCTCAATGCGACGGAGGTGCGAAGCCTGCATCATGGCCCAAGGTCGAAATTTCGAGCATCTTCTGTAGTGTTATTTTTTGTAAATAAATTTCCAGTATCATTGATGTTTTTGGTCTAAATTTATTCAGAAGTGTTGAGCAGAGGTAGAAAATGTGTTTTCATTATTACTAACTGATCGTAGCGCCCCGTTTCCAGTTAGCGTCCGAAATGTCAACAAATTATGTTTTTTGCCCAAAGCGCCCCCTATCGATGTTTCTTTTTGTACAGTTCAACTGAGTTTCAGAGAGCCCCAGCAAACAGAATCATGAAAATGCATGCCATAAGTCAAGAAATCTGTTTGTTTATCTCTTAGGAGCCTTCGAGTTTCGACCACCCTGTACTTTGACATTTTATTCCGGCTCTTACGCTTTTTGCAGGGCTCTACTTTTGGGTTCAAACTTTAAGTTAGAGTATAAACTTTGGCGAGCATGTGTTAAATTATCAAAATAACGGGCTTAAAGTTGTTGTCTAGCTCTCCAAAGTCTGCAGCGCCCCCTATCCATGTTTTAAGAGATACGCTTATCAAATTGGTACTGAAGAAAGTCTAAACAAACAGAATCATTTCGACGCAACAAGCAAGAAAATCTAACCATTTCCCTAGTTTTTATGACGTTTCGAATTTCGGCACCCAAATTTTCGAAAGCGCCTAGCGCCTTACCATCGCGTCAGGGACCCTACATTCCCTATTCAAAAATGTTCGTCTAGGTGTGCTCTATCGATCCTTAAAGTTTGTCACCGACGAGCTAAATCACCCTGTATATATTTTTAATATTTATAGCGAAAATTTGAAATTAGATTAATAACAATCGCTATCGCAGTTATAAAAACATAGGTTATTTTAGAACATTTTTAGAAAAATGGGATACATTAAAGGATGAAAGATATATATTTTTTTGTGCTACATGGTTAATCTATTTTGCGAATACTTTTTTCATTTGGCGAATGTTTTTTATTTTTAATTAGCCAAATTACTAACGTTGGTAAAATGTCAGCGAGAACACTGATTGAACCTTTAAGTGTGCTGCAGAATTTTGTATGCAAGTTAAACAATTCGTAAAATAACAGCTATGGAAATTATAGATATGGAGATTTCCAATTTTTAATCTTAGATGTTTATTTATCATATGCAATTCAAAAAAAAAATGATATCAATTTTATGTTTAATAAACCTTTGAATGAAAATATTACGAGTAGGTGCCAACCTGACATAGATTATTCTAAATTGTGCGTTAATTTGACCCTGGTTTGATGAGTTTCGAACCAGAAATTTTTCAAAGAAATGAAATTAAGTATGTTCCACTAACAATCTTGAAATTAAAGATTCATGAAATATATTTTCTGGTTTAAATGACATTAACCTGGATCAAACTAATCCAGGTATTACGGAAGATTAGTTGAAAGTTGGCAGCTATGTATTACGTTACCGAAAAACCCAGTTATGCCACTTAGAGGGTTAATGAATGTACTATCATGGGCAAAAATGAAATCTGATGAAATAAATAGCAACAAAATTATAATCAAATCGTTTCTTTAGTTGCCATTTTTCTTAGTAGTTGATCTATCAAAGAAATCAGTCTAAAGTTCTAAAATTAATCTTTAAAGTATCATGCTTAAGCTGTGATTAAAAATATTTCATGTAGAACTGTTATTTGAAATAAGAACGATGGAAGAGGATTATTTTAACTTACCGGAATTTTCTCCAACTAATCAAAAACTAAATTTTTATATTTTCTAATTAAAAAAAAAAGTCATAAAATAGCTTTTCTTACAAAAGATAGCTGACAGGAATGTGACAACAGGTGCTTCAATATTTAACTGAAGGTTCTATCAAATAAATTGACGTATTCAAACAAATTGGAATTTCAAGTCTATAGTTGCAACCTAGCAGAGATTTTGACTGTTTGTTTTTTTAATCAAGTTCGTTGAACCTTTATAATCTTTTGTAACAGTTTCTCCGAATTTCCATGATCAAAATTTGAATTCAGATTGCAAGCACGTGCTCAATTTACAGAGAGATTGGATATAAATGAGGACTAAAATAAAGGACTAAATGAGGACTAATGAGGACTAATGAGGACTAAAATCATAATAGTGAGATGTTCAGATTAGAGGGCGTTCAGAATATTGAGCGTTCATCTCTTGTTAAGACTGTGGAGTTTCGGCAGGACCGTCAAAGTGTGTTCATAACACCGGGGTGTTCACATGAGAAAGTGTCCAGATAGAGAGAGAGTCCATTGTAGTTGCTTTTTACGAAATTGTAGAGAGCAGCCGTAAATATATCGTGATGAAAAGAGGAGGTGGGTGACTGTTTGTTTTTATGCATTCCTGAACTGAAAGTAAACTTCGCAGGAAAAATTTGCAACTTATTCATCCTTTATCTTCTCAAAAATTGTCTCCAAATGTCCTTTATCTTCTCCAAAAAAATTTTATGTGCTTTTATTTATTTCTTTTCATAACAGTGGTGTAGTCGTAAAGCAAACAGAGGTTATACGGTCTAAGCAGAGGATCCCATATAGCACAAAAGCTCCTCAATACCCCCCCAGGAGCTCCAAGTCATCCCATATTCCTCCTAAAACTAAAATGACAAGATCAGGATGTCCTGGGGAAGAGTTTTTTACGGTGTCCTCAGGAATGAGCTTCCAGTAACGTCCCACGGAGCAACTTCCCAGGGATGCTACCCCTGAGGAAGTACCTGGGAAATCACTCCTGGGGAAGTACCCGGTTATTCATTCTTGGGGAAGCGCCCAGGAAGTTACAGTGCTGGCGCCATCTTATGAATGATTCTGGAGTACAATACTCAATTATTTTTTTATTAAAATAGTGAATTCAATTTAATCGGTATCGATTTTAATGAGTTAATTGTATTTTATTAATTATTCGATTACTTATTTTTAAGCAAATTAGATAATTGTTATTAAATTTTTATAATTTTTAATTACTGCTATAACTTTTAATCTTTTTTAGTTAAATTAAAAATTTTAATTTATTATTTCAATTAATTCCATTTTTATATACTAATTATTATTATGTATCTTCTAAACCAAATTTTGTTCGTTTATCAATATTTTATTAATTATTAATAGATAACCTATTGCGTTTTGGTTTTTTATTATTATTCCTTTTTTATTAATTTAGAAATTAATTTAACTTGTTTAATGAACTAAATAGTAAGTTTCTAAATTAGTACTCTAAAATTTTTAAATAGAAGACAATTCTAGTTCATATATTTTTTCTGAAAGTCAGAGGTAAAGGTATTAAGGAAAGAAAAAAAAAAGAGATTATTAACGTAAGTTTGTTCATAAGTACCCGTTTAAAACTATGTTATGAAAATTATCTAAATCGAGTTCTGATGCATCTTATTATCAGATATAAAATGTTTATATATATATATTACAAATTTAAAATTTTTTCGCCAAAACTAACCTTTATACTACCTTAATTTTCTTATAATAATGTTCCGTACTTACTTCAAATTATTAAATTAAAATCTTATTTCTAGATCTAATCTGTTACTCTGTATGCAGACGATATAAATTCTTAATTTGCCTTAAAAAACATTATTCCAGTATGCGTAAATTTAAAAAGATGGCTCTAAATTAAAAAATATTCTTAATTAATATTTTATTTCTTAATATTCCAAATAAAACTGATTTCTTCTATGTTTTTATCAACCCTTTTTAAGGAAATCTTATTAAATTTATTCCAAAACCATACCTTTCAAAAAATATCATTATTTTATTTTATCTATTTATTTATTTTTCCGCCGTCAACCTTTGATGTGTGCATTAATAAATTAATTTCTTTTCTTTTTCTCTTAAAATTAATCATTTATAAAAATCGTCTGCCTAAGAAATTATGAGTCGATTATAAATTGGTTAAATAATATTTTTAAAAAAATAAATTTATCGTCTGTGTAAAATAGTCTGGTATCTGGACAAGAATTCTGTTTACATAAAAGGATGATGGTTTGAGATTACAGAAAGTTCCAGAATTTTCTTTTTAGATTTAAAAGGGGAAGTCTCGAGATGAGAAGAGGAGAGATTCTGGAGTTCTTTCGTCGATGAGTACGGCTGGTTGAAGTAAATGATGGAATATTTTTTGGACATTTCGGTAAAAGATCGTTTGCAAAAAGGAGTTCTTCCCTTTATAATGACTACAGTTGAATAAATAAACTTACTGCCACCAATGAGTGATTTATTGGATATTCTACATTTATTTATTTTTTATTTTTTCCCTCGCTGGCCATGACTTCTGTGCAAAGAACGGGGACTCTGGCGATGATGTTTCGGGCTCCTAACTTTAAAATGTCACAGTCTTTTCTAGAGCTGACAGGATGTTTTATGCCTGTGCTGCCTTTTTGGTTTTTAAAGAAACTTGCTATGGAACGAAGTGATAATAAAAACTGTGGATCGCTGAATAATTTGCCCGTCATTATTGGATGTGTTTTTAAACAAGAACTGCCATAGTCTCATGATTTCTGGAGTGACAAAAACAGAGGAATTGTTCCTGTAAAGTGCTTTGAGTCGGCTTGATTTTCCTGAAGCCATGATTTCTTGAATGACTGCAGAAAAGGAGTTGTTCTTGCATAAGATTTTCAAATCTATGCTGAGGAAGATACTAATCTGAAATAATTGCTAGTCGCTTTGAGTCTGATGTGGATTTCCTGACGCTTGATGTTGATCTGTGTGCATAAATTTTGATTCACTATTCATGGTCAGAGTGAAAATTTTTGAAAATTAATGACTTCAAAGTAGTGCGTATGAGAGAAGTATTTGATGAGGAATTTAAAGACGATTGAATTTATTGAAGATTTTTCAAAAATCTGTAAGTTATTTTATTAAATGTTTTGATTATTATTATTTGTATACTTTTTATGTATTTATTTAAATTAATTATTCTCTGTTTGTCAGGTTTATTTATTTGATTATTTAACTGTGAATCTTACTTACTTACCTATTTATGAGTATTTTTATTATCATTATTATGTGTTGAAGATTGAAATATTTTTATTCTTAAGGATTTAATTGAGGAGTATGATGTTCTTAAGATATTTACTGTTACTTATTAAGATTATTATGATATTTTTATGCACGTTTAAAGATGATAAGTTCGTAATAATAATGAAGTATAAAAGAACTTAGAAGCTCAAGTTATTAAAAAAAAAGTACATTTTCTATTTTATTGATATTTGTTTGTTATCAAGAACTATTCTCAGAATGCAGTATTTTCATGATGATGTTCCTATTACTAGACATTTGAGATTGAAAACTAAGTTAACATTTATGTTTTTTCCTTTATTTGTTAGAATTTCTAGTGACAGTGAGCTTTGGTTCCCGGATTCTTATAATTTATTTAAATTCAGTAAGAAATATGGAACTGTACAAAACTGTTGCTAGAGTTTTGACTGATAAATATGATTAATTTTTTCAGTAAATTTTCTGATTTTAAGTAAGAAATTACTTATCATTAAAATTTTTGAATCTGTTTATGATCTATAAAATAATAGGATTAAAAGTTGATAACAATTTAAGGTATATCTATGATATTTACAATTTCTGTTTTATTAGATAAAATTTCTGGTTAAAGTTAGCAGCTAAATATAGTTATAATTTTCACGATAATTTTGATTTAGATTTTTAAAATGGAGGGTAATGGTTTTGTGTGAGGCAGTTAAAATGTATACAACTCCAGTAGACAAAGCCCTCAAGATTGCGAAAGCGCGAACTCGTGAATTTCACCTTAAAAGTAAAAGACTCTATGATCGAAATTTTGCCGAATGCCCATTAAAAATACAAGACTCTGTAATTTATGAAGAATTTAAATACCCTAACATTCTAAAATTAGAACCTACTTTCTCTGGACCATACAAAATTATAAATAAACTTTCTGATGTAACTTATGAAATAGATAAATTTAATTATGAGACAGGACAGAATTCCGTTATTGTGCATGTTTCTAAATTAAGACCCTATTTTTCACCCGAAGATTTTAAACTGTTTCATGAGCAACCCAAAAAACAAACAAATCCTCAGATACAATCACAATCACTAGATCAAACTAAAGTCAAGACAGTAGATTAAATTTTAATTCTTATTCTTTAAATATTTTATCACCATAATTTTCAACATTAGCAGGTATGTTCTTGGAGCGCTACAAGAATATTACTTGTTTTTTGTAGTTTTTGGGATTAAATTGGACTCCTTATGCAGGCATAAGGTGTACACTTTGATTGTAAAGGCTTTCAAATTGATGTTGATAAATTAATTTCAAGTGTATTTAAGTCTAACTATATTTACTCATTTATTGACATTAGTATTATTCTATTTATTCAACAGATATTAGGTGATGATAGTTATAAATTTGATGACTTTACTCAAACCTATAATTTAATATGTGATTTTCAGTGATTGTGAAAACTACAGATATTAAAAGTTTTTCAAAAAAGCACACTATTTTTATTTCCATTTCTCAATTAAGAATGACACCTTTTATTCCTATTGTATTTTATTATTAAAGTTTATAAACCGTGTGTAGATAAAACATTATTCTACATTTGGCATTTGAAAACTTATAACCAAATTTGAGAATTTTGTAAAAGAGTATCAGAGAGGAATTATTGTAAGGAAATACTGGTTGAGAGTCCATTTTCTAAATAGTTAGATTTAATTTTATTTGGATTTTGGAATTATTATGATTTTTTTTATTTATACTTTCGGCTAGCAAAAAAATACTTTCTTATGCTATTAGAAGATAAGAAAATTATTTAGTTGCTATGTAATTATTTTTATCCTCAACCAATATTTTCCCTATCAATAATAAACAAATAGTGATATTTTCTTTTGATTATAGTCTTGGTTTACTATTAATATTATTATTATGATTTCTATAATGAAGTTTAGTATTAATTATACTCTTATTGAGAAATATTAGGATATGGAGAATTATTGTTATTATTGCTATCAATTTTGAGTCTTATTATACTACTACTTATTATTGTTGTTATTATTTTTATTTACATTTTTCTATATTATTTATTATTGATATTGAGAGTGATGCTATTTATGATTAAAAAATTGATATATTATTGAAAGAAAAATTTGATTGATTGTTAAAAGATGTTGGATCCAACATAACATAAAAAACAAAGATTAAACTAGATTTGGAGATATTTAATTAAAGAGACTGTATTCAGTGAACATTGGAAAAGATTTTTATACACAATGGAAAGACTTTTTTCATTTGAAGAACTTTATTTAAAATAACCTATGCATTAATTTATTGTAATTATTTAAACTTCCATGAGAACGAATTGTTATTGTTTTTATTATATTTTTTATCTCTTGCTTATTTATATGTATAACTTATTTACTGTTATTGTATGTATTATCTCCTATGCACTTACAAATAGTAAGTGATATTGTAACAGTATTGTATCTCTTTCAGGGAAATGCTCCTACCTAAATTTAATTCAGATAATTTCCTCTTAACTATTTTATTTTAATCGCTAATATTTTTTATATTGCGTTAATTTTCTTTTCTTCCATCTCTTGGCTTCCTGGGTTTGACAGTTTTATTTCAAAATTTGACTTTTCTAAATTATTATATTTCTGTTGTCTGAACTTGTAGTTTTATTTAACTATCAATTTCATACAAATTTTCGGGGAGGGGGGATAATATTACAAATTTAAAATTTTTTCGCCAAAACTAACCTTTATACTACCTTAATTTTCTTATAATAATGTTCCGTACTTACTTCAAATTATTAAATTAAAATCTTATTTCTAGATCTAATCTGTTAATCTGTATGCAGACGATATAAATTCTTAATTTGCCTTAAAAAACATTATTCCAGTATGCGTAAATTTAAAAAGATGGCTCTAAATTAAAAAAATATTCTTAATTAAAACTTTAGTTCTTAATATTCCAAATAAAACTGATTTCTTCTATGTTTTTATAAACCCTTTTTAAGAAAATCTTATTAAATTTATTCCAAAACCATACCTTTCAAAAAATATCATTATTTTATTTTATCTATTTATTTATTTTTCCGCCGTCAACCTTTGATGTGTGCATTAATAAATTCATTTCTTTTCTTTTTCTCTTAAAATTAATCATTTATAAAAATCGTCTGCCTAAGAAATTATGAGTCGATTATAAATTGGTTAAATAATATTTTTTTAAAAATAAATTTATCGTCTGTGTAAAATAGTCTCGTATCTGGACAAGAATTTTGTTTACATAAAAGGATGATGGTTTGAGATTACAGAAAGTTCTAGAATTTTCTTTTTAGATTTAAAAGGGGAAGTCTCGAGATGAGAAGAGGAGAGATTCTGGAGTTCTTTCGTCGATGAGTACGGCTGGTTGAAGTAAATGATGGAATATTTTTTGGACATTTCGGTAAAAGATCGTTTGCAAAAAGGAGTTCTTCCCTCTATAATGACTACAGTTGAATAAATAAACTTACAGCCACCAATGAGTGATTTATTGGATATTCTACATTTATTTATTTTTTTATTTTTTCCCTCGCTGGCCATGACTTCTGTGCAAAGAACGGGGACCCTGGCGATGATGTTTCGGGCTCCTAACTTTAAAATGTCACATATATATTTAAAAAAAGTAAATAAACAAAATTGTCGCGACGAAACTAGATATTTTTATCCCAGCACATAACATCAACTCAAAGATAGTACTGCAATTCATTTTAAAATGGTATATTTGAATTTAAAATATATAAATATTGAGCTGCACCTCCCCCCCCCATTTACCAAATGTATACCTATAGGTGGTTTATTTGAAAAGATTTTCCGTTTAAAAATATAAATTCACGCAACTTAAAAGTTTAATTCAGGTTATTATCAATAACCTACCGAATGTTGAGGATAAGAAAATGTTAGCTAAATAGAAGCATCAATTTAAATGCCATTTCTGAAGGTTTAGTCTTATTATTGTTATTTAAATTGTAAAAGATAAAATGAAGTTTTCATTAAGAAAACTTCTGAAATATCTATAACATTATAGATATTGAAATTACAGATAAATATTTATCTGTATTTCATAAATAACTAATAGTTTAACACAATTTTTAATTGAAGAGTATTTTGCCATCACTTAAAACTTTCATTTAACAAATCGATTTTCTGTTCTATTTCTTCGGATATCCTTAGTTAAGTGACAATGAATGTATTAATATTAGCTACTGCATAGCAATAGCATACAATACTCGGCATAGACCGTTACCGTTCCAGCACTTAGACACTCAATAGCTAATCACGCCCCTCCAATCAATTTTGAGAGCGGAGAAGCAGGCGAACAGCAATTTTCGCGGAAATCACTGAACGGAGAAGAAGAAAAAAAGGGTATTATTCCAAGAATAGAAGTGAAACTATTTTTGAGTTAGTAAAACAAATTTGTTTGTAGGTGTAAACGAATGGATACATATATTAGTTTGGGATTTTTAAAAAATAATTAGTTGATAAAAACATCTTATATTTTAAATAAAGATATCAGTTTTTCAGGCTTTTTAAATAGCTAAAATCTTAGTTACTAAAATTACATTTCAAGTAATTAACAAAAATATTTCCCTCCGTTAATTAAATGAAAAATGGAGCATGTTGTATTTTTTATGATCATAAAAATTTCATATAATTTTAACACTAGATCAGCCGGATTTTGGACTTACCTAAAACCGCCATTCGGGGTCAATTTGACCCCCATAAGAAATTCAAGCCATATCAAAATAAAAATGTTTTTTCTTGATAAATGATGCCTAAATTGCAAAATATAATATTTTTTGAAGATTTTGTAATTTTTCTTTTATATTTATGTAGTTGTTAGAGTATGTCTATGCACATTTTTACGTTTTTTTGAAATGACGGTACATAAATGACAGTATAGAATTCAATATATTTTATTACACAATACCACACAATATAGTTATATATAATAATATACACATATATCATAATAGGATAATATTACACAAAAAGGTGATAAGAAAAGAAACAAAAGTTACAAATGCAAATAATACAAATAAGCACACAATATGCTTCAAAGTGAGAAAATAAAGAAAATAAATCCTGAATAAGCATATAAATGTGTTCAAAAGTTACTTAGACATCAGCTCAAAAACAGAAATATGTGCGCTAGACTGTGGAAGCAACACATTTGCCATTTTTTTTTATTTTTAAAAATTAGTTTCTGGCATCCCTTTCAGCTTATATAAATTTTATTTTATCCCTTGCAATGTTAAAGGCACATTTGTTTTGCTTCAGAGACTGTACTTGATTTATTAGGGGGAGGTGGCAACATGATGCCAAATTTGTGCGGGTTATTTGCCATGTATTGGATAAATATGCACTTTGATTTACATGGCAACAACTGTTCAACAATGGTTATTTCTTCTGCAGGATTACAACACAAATGACAATTTGCAATCAGGTTGTACCTGGTTTCAGATGCGAGAGCAAATTTATATGTGGCAGGTGCTTCTCCCTATTACTTCGCACATCGAAACTGAGATAACGCATGATTTTACAGAAAGGATTGCGTGACATTGTCTCTTTGAACACAGATGCTCTCCAACTTTTGTTCCATAAATTATCTGCACAAAGTTTTGAATAACCTATTGCAAAACGGGCATATAAGTGAGCAAAAAAAAGCATCGAGTTCTACCAGAGAAACATACCAGTTTCCAAGCTGACGTAGTGCTTCAGCAATTGTGCACTTTGAACAGCATTGCTGCAATCACCATCCAAGACCAGGCTGGAGTTGTATTTGCTCCAATGTTACGATGAGCAAACAATGTCGTTCCACTTGCAATTTTCACAATATTTTGAGCTGGTCTGCGATCTGTAGTGGAAGGAGGGCTAATAAGGCTCATCGGAATTCAAACAATGTCGTTTGATGATGTGTACTTTTCGCGACTGTTGTCAGCAGAAATGTTACGTATGTTATTGTCTCGTCCTTGTCCACGTGAGCTTCCTGATCAGCATGAAACAAGGGAAATCACTTTGGTAGAATTTTGTACCGCATCACTGTTACTGCTTTCAGAATACGATGCATTCTGTAAATTTACATTACGTCAGCGCCTGCATATTTCATGATAGAGTCGAAATGCTTAGAAGAAACCTCCTAACTGAAGGCGAGCACGCAACAGAGAGAAGACTATTTCCCTTCCCCTTGCATCGCTATGCGTCATCCAAACAAAGCAAAATTGGAGTTTATTTTTCTGTTTTTAGTAATCGCAATAAGAAATGGGTGTCCCCCTGGGCAGTAAGCAAAACCGAGATATCAGGAATTCAAAAACAGACTTTCACTTGAAAATTTGTCATTTTTCTTATGGGGGTCAAAATGACACCTGTTGGCTGTTTTAGGTATTTCTATGAATATTTTCTTTAATAATTAATGTAGAAAGATGAAAAATTGTCACAGTATGGTTAATAGTATTTTAGAAAAAGTAAAAAAATATGAGCTGCGGTGTTCGCTTACGTGTCGAAATAAAGCTTTGGAAATTGGAAAAAAAGGTGAAATGACCCCAACGGCGCTTCTAGTGTTAAAGACTGCTAAATGAAGATTTAACTGTAAATTAATTTTATTTATAACAATAAGAAAATAAAAAGGTTTTGTAACAGATTCAAATTTTATTAATAGTTTCTATTTTATGTCATTCAAATTCAAGCAGTGTTTCAGTGTAATGATGGTATTTTATAATTGATTTTCACACCAACTCCTGTTACAATTAAATTATATAAATTTTTACAATCGTGTGTTTTCAATGACAATGCAGAATTTTAATATTTTTACAATGTTATAAAATAATACAGTTCTTTTACCGTATTTTTTAATCCCGCGACAAGGGATAAATATCCGAACATCTACAACTCGTACCGTCGAGTAAAAATTTCATAAGTAGCGGATTTAATTATTCGTTAATAAATACTCGCCAAAACATACCTAATCACTTTAAAACGTGTTTGTTTTTTAGTTGTATTTATGACGGCCAATTATCAACATGAGGGACATATGAAGGGAGGGGGGGGAGTTGCCCTCAGTGAAGGGCTTTCTAAAGGTACCTAACCCGTATTTACGCAAGGAAATCCAGGATTCGAAGAAAACCCCGGGAAACTCTAAACGATTAGGCCGATGGATGCGATTCAGCACCTCCTATCTACCAGTTTCGAGAGCAGAATCTCTTGACTGTTAATTATGAAACGAACTAGGAACTAGTCCAATAGGAAAGAAAAGACAAAACAAATTTATATATTTTTTTCATAAATTCGTATAATAAGAGCACCTTTTACCAAACGTAAAAAAAATCGATAAAACTTTTTGTAAAAAAAAAGTAAGAGCGACAGAGAGCAAAAAAGTTTCATTTTTGAAAAGGATTTACTTAGATTTTATTTGTCAATCATTAAAAAAAAAAAAAAAAAATAAAAATTAAGGGACACATTAAGGAGGAGGGTTACTGCCCTCTGGAGGGTCTTTCTGAAGGAACCTAACCCGTATTTACGCAAGGAAGTTTAAGATTCGAAGAAAACCGCAGAAAACTCCGAACGATTAGACCGACGGGTGCGATTGGGTACAAACGCAGCCCTCCCATCTACTAGCTTCGAGAGCAGAATCTCTTGGCCGCTGGTGGGGTTCTCTATGAAACTGAAGCAATGAAATATTTCAAAGAGTAAAAATTAGGAAAGAAAAGACTAAGCAAATTTTTATATATTTTTTTCATAAATTCATTTAATAAGAGCACCAAGAGAAAAAAGAAAAAAAATCGATTAAAATTTCTGTAAAAAAAAGTAAGAGAGAGAAAGAGCAAAAAAGTTTTATTTTTGAAAGGATTCACTTAGTCTTTATTTGTCAATCATTAAAAAAAATCATAATTTTAAGGAAACTATGTGTTTTAGTCTCTTGCTATTTTAATCTCTGGAAATAATATTTTTACTAACTAAAATTAAATTTTATAGGGGATATCATCAGAAACGTTTTGCATCATTCATTGTGTGTCAAAATATATAGTTCATAATCAATTTTCTAACTACAGAACGATCTTAATGGATTTTAAATATTAAAATTAAAAGGATATTTTTATCATTTAAAAATACAATTTCATTTAAAAATTTTTAAATTCGAAGACATTTATGTTAAAACAAATAATTATTGATAATTTATTTAGAGTTATTAATTTAAATTTATGTCGAACGTATGAAAAAGGCACAAAAAATGAAAACATTTCCGAGTTTTAATTTTCAAAAGCGGAGTAAAAATGCATGTATACCTTAGAAATATTTATTCTTTACTGGCCCTACAGCATAACGCACAGAGCGCGCGTCCAGAAAACCAAGGTACTCGGGTTCAAATCCAGCAGGAAGAATGAAGGTAAGAAATTTGTTACTGAATAATCTCTGTATATGTAAATCTGTCTGAATAATAGAAAGAAAAA
This sequence comes from Maratus speculifer, assembly GCA_964019185.1. Classification (NCBI taxonomy): domain Eukaryota; kingdom Metazoa; phylum Arthropoda; class Arachnida; order Araneae; family Salticidae; genus Maratus; species Maratus speculifer. The sequence goes on from OZ025296.1 coordinate 361,779,726, forward strand.
AAACATTCGTGTTTTCTTCTAAAAAAATTTAAATTAAATCATAGCTTTAATTTTATTTTTTTAACATATTAGTGACCTTGAAGTTTCCCAAAGTCCTCCTATATCACTTCCTCAAACCTTCCCCAGAACCTCCCGGGGAGGACCCCCAAGGACGTCCTGGGGAGCGCGCCAGGATGCTGTAAAGCGGACATTTTCGGTTCCTGAGGACCTCCTGGTGACAATTTTCTGCATCATCAGGGATGCCTGGGGGATGACGGTCCTGGGATGCGAATCCTCCCCAGGACATCCTGGGGAGGCAAGTGTGCTATATGGGAAATGCATCTTAATTATGATATGCCCGTTTATATTTCGCTAAATATATGCACATTATATGGTGTGTATAAATGTTATAGTTGATATACGGAGCTAACAAAAAGAGCTCACCAACGTTACTGAATTTGAGCGTAAATTATTTAAACGTGGTTCTTAAATAAGCTATGCATTTTTACGCTGAGCTTCATTAAATTTACTGAGAAATGTTTGGAGAATATCGATAAAATGCTATACAGGGCCACGCAAAGAATTCGGTACATGGACACCTATAAATGATAATTTATGAGAATGTCATTTCAGTTGTTTTAAAATTGTTTTAGTTTACATTAAATTTTAGCCTAATGCTGACGTGTAATAAAGGTACAATGTAAACTACAGGGCTGAACAACAGTATTCAAGTATGTTTCCATCTAATATTATGAACTGCTGAAAAAGAAATTTCGAGCTACTGGGTATTTTCTAACTAAACTAAATTTTCCCATTGTATCAACAGACATATGAAATACAGAGCTGTTCAAAAGTACTGGAATACATATTTGGGTATATTTGGCTATGCACTATTATTTCCCTAAATAACGAAGTTTTGTTAAAGATTTCATTAACTGTTCGAAAGTTCTTCATAATCTATGCTTAACGCATGATTTTTTTTTTTGCTTGTTTTAACTTAAAGCTGGTTTGTGCAAATGTATTTTTTTTTAGTTTTTTTTAAATTTTGTTAGTAGTTCTTTTATGATCATGCTTTCACTTTCGAAATCGGTTCAAAAAGTGGTAGTGTTTTAATTAAAAATATCTGAATACAAAACGGCAGATGTAAAGATAAGTCTGTGTTATTTATTTAAATGCAAACGAGGTATGTTAAAAAGTTTCACTCATTGAATTAATTAATGAGCGAACGGATGTTTTCTCCAGACTGAAGTAGCCACTTAAGTATATCTGTTTTAAAGACAGATTCAAATGAAGCATCGTAACAAGCAAGTACCAAAAAAAAGTGAAAAAATGCTGTATTCAGTGTATTACATTGCCAATGGAAAATACGCGTTACATTTGTCATTTATCTAAACATCAGCATATTGTATTTGGGAAATAGTACTGCTTGCTTATCCCGTCAAACTGTTTCGCCAAATTATACAAATCGCCAAACTAATAACCAAATTATACATGTTGACATAATTTTTATTTTAAATGACGAAAAAACAAATTATTAGTAAAATATTAATAAAAATACAAATAAAAATAACTTAATGAGATTTTAAACACGTATCACATTTAATGTCATTGTATATGACATTCACAATCGTCCATTATTGGCAGTTAATCTTTTAGTTTGGCGATAGTTTTTTGGTCGACGGGATAACCAAATGGTACGCGGAAAATTTATGTACCTACATAGAAATCAATTGAAAAAAATAACTTTTATTGTTAAAAAAGACAGTAATAAAAAAAATGAAAAAGAAAATGAATTTAAACCATGTTTATTGAGAGTAGGAGAAAAAAAGGGCTTTTGGAAGGAGGTACCGGGAGGGGAATGTAGATTATTAATTAAATATCGTTACAACAAATTCACATATTAATGAAGAAAAAAATAAAGAATTTTTAAAATTTGATATTTTATTAAATTTGTTGGTAGTCGAAACAGATCTTAATGATATAAAGGAAGGGCAAGGCAGACAGAGATTTTGCAGTAGGAGATAATTTTGGGTAAGAAATTTATTTCACTGATACATACATACATACATCTACACTGTTACAAATTTATGTTCATTTATTTCATATTATTATCTATTTATTAAATAAGTCGGAAAACATATGAATTTAAAAATAAAAAGTTATGAAGATTAAACAAAGTGTGTTTGTTATTAGACGAGTAAAAAAAAAAAAAAATGGAAGTAATTTCAAGGGAAATCATTTAGATGATAGATTATTTATTGTTAAAATATATTTTTAACGAATTAAAAAAAGGTTGTACATTTTGTGTGTAAAAAATGGAGGATTTTAGGTGAAGATTTTAGATGATTCGTTTTTAGGTGCGTTCGTACTTATACAAACAAGTAGCACCTATAGTTGTCGTTCAGTTCCATCTATCCACATATAAGGGAGCAAAAACTACTCACCCGAATTGCCTGGAATTTAAAATATATAACTGTTATATAATTTTGTGGAGAAATTTTAAATTTCATGAAAATCGGATACATAGTTTAATGACGGGGACAATCAAAAGCGTTCCGTTACATTACGGTCAGTGGAAAAAAATATTTTCAAGGGAATTTTAATGAAGTTATACATTTTCGAATATAATAGAATTGACATGAATCTAAGAAGTATATACTAAAAATACATTCTGAACAATCTGCTGTGCTAAGAATATTTGTTATTATTTTACACGGTCACACAAAAGTTACACAATGTTATAGGAGGTTGGGGAAACACTGTTTGGGACGGGTCTTAATACTATTAAACTATTTCATATTTTATGAAATTCATATACGATGCTGAGGTATACTACTAATTACTTCCTGTATAATAGAAAGCAGATAGTATTCACAAGGACACACAAAAGATTTTGGTCCCTGTACTATATCCGATGTACTATATACTATTACACCAAAATCTGAATATTTTAAAAACATTATTATAGCACGAACGCATCTCATTTGCTAGGCTTCACTTGCAATTTCCAACTTGATTTATGCAAAAATCGGGTGAAAAGCCGCAGATTCTCATCCTTGTATTAAACTTGTTTACTTTTTCATTGAAGATAAAAATGTTTTTTTTTTTAATATTTTTTTTTCTAATCCTCTATTAAATGCTCCTCTCCTAAATAAAACTTTTTTTGATTTTTTTTAAAAGAAGGCTTACTATCGATGGATATACGAAATGTAAACCTATAATAAACACTTTGCACTCCCTAATCAACAGAATGCATGTATCAGGAGACCTCAGAAATTCGTACTCGATTCCTTTAATAATATATTTTTTAAATAACGCAAAGTAAAACCACAAACGATTTTCCACATAGTTATAACATGCAATTATTTTGAGCATCGGTACTTCTGGCTATCCCGTCGACCCATTTCGCCAAATTATAGAAATCGCCAAACTGTTCGTAAAGTTATATAAATTGATGTAACTTTTAGGTTAAATAACGGAAAAACAAATAAATTAGCAAAACATAATAAAATAACACAAATAAAAAATTTAATTAAAAATCCCTTGGTGACATAACAAACACGTGTATTGTAGTTAATGTCAAGTGAATGTGACATTTACAATAATCCATTATTGGCATGAATTCTTATAATTTGGCGATAATTTTTTGGTCTACGGGGTAAACAAGTAGTAACTGAGCGTCTTTCTGAACAAACTACAAATTCTACAGTCAATCAGAGTAACTTTGGACCAAGAGAGGAAAAAAAAAAGATTAAAATCTGCTCCATCACTTGAGTTAACGGCAAAGAATTTGGTCTCAGAAATATAGACAGATGCACTCGTGTGTGTTTGGCAGTTCATCGGAAAGAATTCGTCAAGTTTCCACCACGACAGAATGGATCAAAGTTTTGCAAAAGTGGAGCAAAGTTACCGTGATTGACTATAACCCAATTCATTTTCAATGTGACATAGTAAACATCAGTATCTCACATCTATTACATGGCAATCTGCATAATTCGAAAGTAATCTGTGTAATACCAAATAGTTAAGTCATAGTCAGATTGGCGAGAGCTATATCGAAGTCACATTTTTTTCAATGCGATGGAAAAATTTAGAGATAGAATTAGCTGAAATAAGCAAACATTTTACTCTTTTTTGTTCTCAATGTTTTTTGACATTTAAAACTCACATCAGACTGTTATTCCCTTATGCGTAAACAATCAAAACAGGCGATTTTGAAATTAAGGAACTTAAAAAATCACAACAAGTATCTGTAATGACGTGACAATTAAATCAGAATACTTTCTCTAAATATAAACCTGATGAGAAAAAAAATTCAAAATATTATTAACAACCTTTATTTATATTTAAAATGCAATCGGACTGTTCCAAACTTTTAAAATAAAATAAGTGTATCAAAAACATTAACATACATTTTTTTCAATATTATGGGTAAGTCAGGGGGGCAATTCCCTTTACAGAACAAATATTCTCAGCTTAAATCTTGATAAGAAAAGCAATTTTACCATCAAAGAACTTTATTCTGAGAAATCAGGTTTAACAATTTTTTTTTCAGTTAAATACAATCAATCATTATAAATTTTTTCAGGCTTATAAGTGTAGAAATAATAGAGATTTCGTAATACTTTCAGATATTATAAAGCATCCTAAAAATAAAATGATGTGTTACGAGGACTCATAATTATAGCCCTTGATATGCTAAGTGAATGGTTTAAATAGTCAAATTTTTGGTGTTTCCTGCTCTTTTTTGTGCACTGTATTAAACAAAAGAAATATTTCTTCTAGAAATACTTCTTCTAGAATATCCTACGATTAGTTAACAGCAAATAACATATTTCAGGAGCAAAATATAGCACAGATCGCTTTTATGAAATTTATTTATGTCGATCTTTCATAAAACATTTCTCGTTAGTATGAAATTAACAGAAGCTTCCTTAAGCATATCTTTTGAAAAAATCTTTTAACACATATCTCTCACACAAAACGTTTCTCTTCAGTTTGAATTAAAGTATATTTCTGAGAAAATTTCTAGTTGCATATCACACTCACAAATGATTTCTCAACATTATGAATTGACAGATGCCTGCTTGAATCACACATTTGAGAGAATTTATTGTTTCCTATCTCGTATACAAATTCTTTCACCAGGGTGTTTTAAGATATGCTTGGTTAAATCTTCCTTTCGAGAATATTTCTTGTTGCATATATCACACACAAACGGTTTCTCACCACTATGAGTTAGCAGATGGTTGCTTAAATGGCCCTTTTGAGAGAATTTCTTGTAGCATACCTCACATTCAAAAGGTTTCTCACCCGTATGAGTTAACAGATGTATTCTTAAAATTCTTTTTCGAGAGAATTTCTTGTTGCATATGTCACAAACAAAAGATTTTTCACCAGTATGAACTAAAAAATGCTTGGTTAAATCACTATTTCTAAAAAAATTTTTGTTACATACCTCACATCCAAAAGTTTTTTCACCAGTATGATTTAACAGATGGCTGCTTAAATGGTGCTTTCGAGAAAATTTCTTGTTGCATATATCACACACAAACGGTTTCTCATCAGTATGAGTTAACAGATGGCTGCTTAAATGGCTCTTGAGAGAGAATTTCTTGTTGCATATCTCACATTCAAATGGTTTCTCACCAGTGTGACTTAACAGATGTCTACTTAATTTGCCCTTAAAACAGAATTTCTCGTTGCATACCTCACATTCAAAAGGTTTCTCATCACCATGAGTTAACAGGTGCCTGATTAAATCTCTCTTTCGAAAGAATTTCTTATTGCACAAGTCACACACAAACGGTTTCTCATCACTATGAGTTAACAGATGGCTGCTCAAATAGCCCTTTTGAGAGAATTTCTTGTTGCATACCTCACATTCAAAAGGTTTCTCATCACTATGAGTTAACAGGTGGGTGCTTAAATGGCATTTTTGGGAGAATTTCTTGTTGCATACCTCACATTCAAACGGTTTCTCACCAGTATGAATTAACAGATGTTTGCTTAAATTGACTTTTTGTGAGAATTTCTTGTTGCATACATCACACAAAAACGGCTTCTCATCAGTATGACTTAACAAATGTCTGCTTAAATGGCTCTTGTGAGAGAATTCTTTGTTGCATACCTCACACAAAAAAGACTGTTTGGGGAGAAATTCTTGCATAGCTCACAAATAAAAGGTTTTCCAAGCTATGAGTTAGAAGCTGCTTTTTCAAAGAATTTTCATAAGAAATATTTTGCTGCATATATTTTACACATTGAAGATATTTTGAATGATACATTTGTTAGATTAATGAATTTATGCATCTAAAATAAATTAAAATTAATTAATATCAGTTTTTCCGTTTCATTTAAAAAAAATAAAAAAATAAACTTATCACGAAAATTTAAAATCAATGTAGAAAATACACTGTAATGAAATTCTTACCTTTGTATTGAAAACTACAATAGATTGTCAGTTATCTGAAGTAAATGGAGTCAAAGGTGTGTCAGATGCCTTTCCTAACAGCATAAAGATTAAATTGTAAATAAAAAAATAGCAACATTTTAAAAATAAATATCTTATTATAAATAAAATACAAAGAAAACTTAACCTCCTGACCGTCGAGCAAAAGGGCAAAATTGTAATGTTTTTTTTCTCTGCAATTTTTTTTTAATTTTTAATAAAAGAGGGATTTTTTTCTCATGGTATAATTTTTTTGTTACATATATGCTTATAAGCCTTGAAACATGAATCATAAATTAACTGATTAAAACTAGATTATATTTGTAGAACTATATTAATTTTAATAATCCTTCAACTGCAATGAAACCTGCAGCCTACTTAATGGATATATCCGGTCGCGGCAGTGGGAAGGTTAAGCTAAAAATTCTATCTAAAGATCTTCTAACACTAATTCTATCTAAATTCTAAAGAAACGAAGATACATTTTGCAAAGAATAGAGAGAAAATAAATTGTATTTCTGGTGATGTAATTTTAGAATGCAAATGTGTTTATTAAGAAATTCTCCAGAATTCAGAAATTTTTTTAGTATAAATGTTAATGTTTATTGCTAAAACATTCTGCATCATCTTTATATCATGCTAACTTAAATGGCACAAAAATCAGGATTACTTGTTAGTTGTTTAATGGCAACATCCAAATGAAATGCATTTTAGGGTTACTATTCAAAAGTCCTTTGGTAAGGTTTATGGATTGGTAAATTGGGTTTATTTATGTTTTGTTCCTTTGCTGCAATTATAGAGACTGAAAATATCTTTATTTTTTCTGGGGTTTTTTTTCTTAAAAAAATAAATAAAAGTCATGAACTTTAAACTTTTCAGTTTAAAGTTAACATGTAATGCACATGTAATTGCCATTTTGTTGCAATCACGCCAATGTGGTGCATATGACATCTGTGTCTATTTCTCAAGAAGAATCATCTAATTTGGCAAAAAAATTGAACAATGAAAATAAATTATGAATAAAAGGAACATGATCTAATGGTTAGTGTACATTCAAGGGAGACCAAACTGGTCGCCAAAGGCGGTAGTTTAATACAACTTACAATGTAATTAAATAATGTAACCAGTGACATCGACAAGCATATGCCATGGACTCATCACCTCAAACGAATATCTGGGTTTCTGAATCATGCGTTTAACAACACTCAAAACTACCGAGTCGGAATCACAAAGAAACCATGCAAAATTCCTTTTTAGACAGGCGTTGAATGGTATAATCTTAAACGGCATATTTCAAAGTTACATTTTTTGCCAAGGATATGATTTTTTTAGGCAAATTTTCAACATAAACATGTTCCGTTTTGACTATATCCTCTGAAACTATTGTAACAGTGGACCTCTGAAGTGTATAAATATATTGCAATGAATTCTCTGAACGTGACCTATCTTAAAAGATAAAGTGAGGATTACACGAAAACAAAATTACATATTTATAGTCCCTAAAACTTGAAATCTATCTAAAATGGAACATTTAACAATTGTGTTTCCTTCTTGGCAGGTTTTTGGAGAATATGGAATCATCCCGTAAATGGAATCATTTGATGGTCCCGAAGAATAAGTATACCTGCTAAGATAATATGGGACAATGGATGGACCAGCTGTTGCTGACAGTTAAGGGAAAAAAAACCAGTTTATACAAATGCAATAAATGTCACACTGTTCGAGTCCTTTATTTTTGCTTATTTTATAATTTTATATCAAATACAGTGGACTCCTTCATATATGTGCAACCCTTTAAGCCGCAACTCTCTAAAATTTACACATAATTTACAGATGTAAACAATGAAGATTTCAGTTCAGATATAAATGCAAAATTTGACACTTTTCTTTTTTTTTTTTTTTTGCTTTATATCAATTCCATATATATTTTAATTTGTAATTTTTTTTTTTTTTTTTTTTTTTTTTTTTTTTTTTTTTTTTTTTACGAAGGAAGAATAAATTTATATCTGAAAAATTCAAGATATTCACAATCTTCTTGCCAAATATATTTATGTATTAATCAATTTTTTTTTTTTTTTTTGTAATTAACTCTGGCGCTAAACCTGAAATAAAACTTCCTTATTTTACGGTTTTGATATAAATTAGTAAAGTACTTTTATGAGGTAAGTTGCACTGAATAATTTAGGAAAAATTCATTTCATCTTTATAATGACTATTTAATCTTACATTATTGATAATTAATTTTTGACCTCCGCTTTTTAAAATTTTTATCATGTTAAAAATTATCTAAATCTTTATTATTTTAATTTATTACTTTTTTAAATATTTTATTATACTATTGTAAGCATTCATTATAGTTTCGATTGCATCATTATTAAATTCAAATGACTGTTTAAAAAAATGCAAACAAAGCAATGACCAGAAATCTGTAAAACCTCTGGTCCCAAGCTGGGGAGTCTACTGTAATATTATAACATAATGTGCTACCCGTAATTAATAAAGGCGACTCTATTCTTGAACTGGTTATTTGTGAAGTGTTATTGCCATTTTTTAAATGCTTTAAGAAATCTGAAATATGTTTTATATTCTGTTCTAAAACATGCTGATCATAGAAGGCGGCAGCCTTCAAGTGACGCAGCTTTAAGCCTACCATCGTCATAAGGTATCCCGTAAGGTAGATGCGGAACTTCATATATACAGCTAACTCAACATCAAAGGAAGTCGGAAAAGCCGCCATCTAATAACACAGCAAATATTGGTCAGAATGGTCCAAATTTTTAAATATAGTCTTATATTCCCAGTCTAATCCTATCCTATAATTTTTACATTTCTACGTGCCGTATATTTTTAGATCTCGATACTCATTTTTAAACCGAAATCGATGGTGTTTGTTCCTGATAATGAGATCTAGAAAACGGGCTGGGAGATATTATTAAAACTTATATATAATATGAATCTCTTTAAGACAGAGTGAATAAGACTTGCCTAGTTTCTAGGAAAACTCTTGTTTGTTATATATTGGTCTTGGAAAATTGGACTATATTAGCTCGCGGATTACGTGTTATTCTATGGGTTAGCAGACAAAGCAAGAGTGAAAAGCCTTATGTAGTTATGGTCACAGTTAAAACACCCAAATCTAAGCAATAAATGTTTTTTAAACTACAAAAACATCTTATCATTAGCTTTAAAACATTCAATAAATATATAGTAAATCAAATTTCTATTTATATTGCCTTTATTTTTCGTAAGAAGAAAATATTACGTTTCTTACATCGGATATTTTTGCATTTTGTGGAAAAAATATTTTGAATCCTTTTTTAAAATAGGAAAATATTTTTTAATTATACATATTCAATATATTTTCGACTTATGATTTTTTTTTAAAGTTTACAAACAAAAATTATTTTTAATAATTTTAATAAGATTTTCATGTATTCATACGCGTTTAGATAGTTTTGTTTTGAATCGTAATCGAATTCTCTGGCGGTAAACTGAAGTGTGGCTGGCTGAAGCTTCCAAAAGCTACGCGCGTCGTCGAAAATCAACTGTAAACATTGGATTAGAAATATTAAAAATTATATAAAGCATCCCCAAAAGTAAGTACGAAATCTTAAATATCGAGGTAGTATCTGATGTAATTATTCCCTACCCAGAGTTGTTTTATTTACGACATTTTTTTATCTGTTTACATTATAAATGCATGCTTCCTGACGTGTCTATGAAGCGCATTAGAAATTAAACAATTTACTATTTTATTTTGAGTTTTCTTAAAAAATAAATAAATAAACAAAATTTTTCGATTTTAAGGAAAATCCAGGTTAAATTTAAGGTATGACAAAATGAAAATTGTTCCCAATCCCGTGTGTAAAATAATTTATTTGTTAATCGTTTGTATTTAAATTAACGAAAATTGCCTCAAAATAACATCTTTTTCGAAATATGCATACCTATAACTTACTTTTAATTTAACATTCTTTTCAGATTAAAAAAAAATTAAGCATCTCAGTATTTAAATTTTTATCAAAATTTTAATTTTTAAAATTTTCGGGAATTTCTAATGTAACTTATACTTTTTTCCGCCCTTATATTCAACTCTTATTCTTTCGTTACACATATAAATAACGTTAAGAATGTTTTTAATTAAAGTGATAAAGGTTTGAAATTTCAAATTTTGTCCACCAAATTTTCAATCAATCTTGTTTTTATTTACAGTAATACTAGATTATAATCCTTTTCCATTCAAGTACATTTGTGTAATAGAGACCAATTAGCAATGCAATTTTGTTTATCTCTTAAAGAAATTAAACAAAAATTCACATTATTAAAGACAGCACAAGTTAAATAAAAAGTTATGACATTGTGGAAATTTGGATATGTTTATAAAATGATATACGTGTTTACAGGGGCAGATCCAGAGGATCATTTTTTTGGGGGGGGGGGATACCAAGAAACATAGAATCAATATAGTCATAATTTCTGTTCATAAAATACCTCCTTGTACAGTTATTATTAAATGAATGATCAAATGAAATGCTTTTCTGTGATCTTCTCATGAAATAGGCTTTTTTCTGCGATCTTTTGACTAAATTTACGATTTTTTGACGGAATTCGCATTTTTTGGCATTTTTGACGAATGTTGCGTTTTTTTACCCACAATGCGCTGTCAAAATTCAGGTTTTTTCTGTGATCCTTTGACAAAATTGGCTCTTTTCTGCGACACTTTGACAAAATTAACAATGTTTTGCAACCCTTTGAGAAAAGTAGCTCATTTTTTTGTAGCACCATTTGATGAAATTGAAGTTTTTTCCAAAACACTGGCAAAACTCGTGCTTTCCCAGCGATCCTATTTCGAAATAAGTGCTTTTTATGCGACCTTTTGACGAAATTCGCACTTTTTCGCAGTGCTTTGATAAAATCAGCGCTTTTTCAGCAATCTTATGTCGAAGTTGGTGCTTTTTCAGCGATCCTATGTCGAAATTCACACTTTTTCTGCGATTCTTTGCATACCTTTCTTCAAACCCTTTGACAAAATTAGCACTTTTTTCGCAACCTTTTGACGAATTTCGCTCTTTTCCGCTATACTTTGACAAAATTAGCATTTTTTTGTAACCCTTTGAAAAAAGTAGCTAACTTTAGACGAAATTCGAGCTTTTTGCGTGACACTTTGACAAAAAGATGTGCTTTTTCAGCGGTCTTATGTCTAAATACATACTTTTCAGCGATCCTAGGTCAAAGTTTGCGTTTTTTTTTTTTTTTTTCGCGATCCTCTGTCAAAATTAGTGTTCTTTTTTCTGACCCTTTGATGTAATTCACGCTTTTTCCGTGATCATTTGACGAAATGAACGCTTTTTTGTGATACTTTGATATAATTAGCACTTTTTCAGCAATCCTATGTCGAAATTCACGGTTTTTCAGCGATCCTATGTCGAAATTCGCATTTTTTCAGAGTTCCTTTGCCTTCCCTTTTCGCAACCTTTTGAAAAAATTAGCGCTCTTTCCGTGAACTTTTGACGAAATTCGAGTTTGACAAAAATCTCGCCTTTTCAGCGATCCTATGTCGAAGTTCGCATTTTTTATGCGATCCTCTGATAAAATTCTCGTTTTTTTGCGACCCTTTGACGAAATTCGCACTTTTTTGCAGTACTTTGACAAAATTAGCAGTTTTTTGCAACCCTTTGAAAAAAGTAGCGCTCTTTCTTCGAACTTTTGACAAAATTCAAACTTTTTGCGCAACACTTTGACAAAAGTCGCGTTTTTTCAGCGATACTATGTCGAAGTTCATGTTTTTTACGCAAACCTCTGTCGAAATTCGCATTTTTTCCGTGACCCTATGATGAAATTCGCACTTTTTCTGTGATCATTTGACAAAATTCGCGCTTTTCACAAAACTTTGACAAAATTAGTGCTTTTTCAACAATCCTATGTCGAAATTAGTACTTTTTTCGTGATACTTTGCCTTCCCTTTGACAAAATTAGCGCTTTTTCCACGACCTTTTGACGAAATTTGCTATTTTTTTGTTATACTTTGACAAAATTAACGTTTTTTTGCAAACATTTGACAAAATTCGTGCTTTTTCCTCGACCTTTTCACAAAATTCGAGCTTTTTCCATGACACTTTGACAAAACTCTCGCTTTCAGCGATCTTGTGTCAAAATTTGCGTGTTTTAACGATCCTTTGTCGAAATCCTTTTTTTTGCGCAACCTTTGAAAAAATTCGTGCTTTTTCCGCGATCTTTTGTAGAAATTCGCTCTTTTTTTGCGACACTTTGACAAAATAAGTACTTTTTAGCGACATTTTAATGAAATTTGCGATTTTTCTGGAACAATAGAATGTCTCCGACGAAGTTGCAGAAAGTCTGAATTCAACACTAGTTTGGGGGGGGGGGGGTTATCCACCACCCCAACAATATTCATTTTGTAATACCTCTAAGAAAACTCAAAATAAAATAGTAAATTGTTTAATTTGTTTTGCACTTCATAGATATACGTCAGGAAGCATGTATTTATAATGTAAACAGCTAAAAAATTGTCGTAAATAAAAAAAACTCTGGGTCGGGAATAATTACATCAGATACTACCTCGATATTTAGATTTCATACTTACTTTTGAGGATGCTTTATTAATTTTTAATAGCAAATTACGTCCATAAATCATGTAAAATGTAAATTACATTCATTAATTGCATAAAAATCGCAAATTATGTCCATGAATCACTCAAAAAAAAGCGAATTGCATAAAAAATGGGAATTACATCCATAAATCGATCAAAACGTGAATTATGTCCATGAATTGTTTAAAAAAGTGAGAATTACGTTCAGAAATTGTATGAAAAACAAAAATTATGTCTATGAATCGTGTAGTAAAACGGGAATTATGTTCATAAATCGCTTAAAAAACACTAATTTTGGCAGCAGAAAGCTGAAACGAAAATTACGTCTATAAATCACATAAAAAAGCGAATAGTATTTTGCATTCATGAAGTGCATAAAAAACACGAATTACATTCATGAATCGCTCAAAAAAAAAAAACAAATTACATCCATGAATTGCATAAAAACATGAATTACATTCAAAAATCACTCAAAAATGCGAATCACTTCCATGAATCGTGCAAAAAAACAATAATAATGTTCATAAATTACAAAAAATGCGAATTACATCAAAGAATTGGTAAAAAAAGCAAATTACATTCATAAATCATATAAAAACACAAATAACGTCAATAAATCGACCAAAAAACGCAAATTTCGTCGACAGAAAACGCAAAAAATGCAAATTATGTCTACGAATCGCATAAATAAAGCAAATTACGTCCATAAATCATGTAAAATGTAAATTACATTCATTAATTGCATAAAAATTGCGAATTATGTCCATGAATCGCTCAAAAAAGCGATTTGCATAAAAAACGCGAATTGGGTCAACAAATCGCTCAAAACGTGAAATACGTCCATGAATTGTTTAAAAAAGTGAGAATTACGTTCAGAAATTGTATGAAAAACACAAATTATGTCAATGAATCATGTAGTAAAACGGGAATTATATTCATAAATCGCTCAAAAAACACGAATTTTGGCAGCAGAAAGCTGAAACGCAAATTATGTTCATAAATCACTCCAAAAATGCAAATCACTTCCATGAATCTTGCAAAAAAATACTAATAACATTCATAAATTACAAAAAATGCGAATTACGTCCAACAATTGGTTAAAAAAGCGAATTACATTCATAAATCCTATAAAAACACAAATAACGTCAATAAATCGATCAAAAAACGCAAATTTCGTCGACAGAAAGCTAAAAAAATGCAAATTATGTCCGCGAATCGCATAAATATAGTAAATTACATCCATAAATCATGTAAAATGTAAATTACATTCATTAATCGCATAAAAATCGCGAATTATGTCCATGAATCGCATAAAAAACGCGAATTGGGTCCACAAATCGCTCAAAACGTGAATTATGTTCATGAATTGGTAAAAAAGTGAGAATTACGTTCATAAATTGTATGAAAAATGCAAATTACGTCTATGAATTGTGTACTAAAACGGGAATTATGTTCATAAATCGCTCAAAAAAACGAATTTTGGCAGCAGAAAACTAAAATGCAAATTACGTCTAAAAATCGCATAAAAATAGGGAATAGCGTTTTGCATTCATGAATTGCATAAAAAACGCGAATTACATTCATGAATCGCTCAAAAAAGACAAATTACGTCCATGAAACGCATAAAAACGTGAATTACATTCATAAATCACTCAAAAAATGCAAATCACTTCCATGAATCGTGCAAAAAAACACTAACAACATTCAAAATTTGCAAAAAATGCGAATTATGTCAAAGAGTTGTGTAAAAGAAGCGAATTACATTCATAAATCCTATAAAATTACATATAACGTCAATAAATTGATCAAAAAACACATTTCTTCGACAGAAAGCTGAAAAAACGTAAATTATGTCTATGAATTGCATAAAAATAGCAAATTACATCCATAAATCATGTAAAATGTAAATTACATTCATTAATCGCAAAAAAATTGCAAATTATATTTAAAAATTGCTCAAAAATGCAAATTACATTCATAAATCGCATAAAAAACACGAATGATGACCATGAATTGTGCAAAAAATGCGAATTACACCCAACATTAAATTAATTTGCAGAAAGTTTTTGGTTTTATACAAGTCTGCCAACAAGAACCTACAAGTTATCCTGAAACCCATTCTAAACCAACAAAAATTTAATGGAAAGATAAATTTGTCCAAGAAAGACAAAATAATTTACATTGACATACTTTGACCAGAATCGAAAAATTCCTATTGAAATCTATCCTATACAATCCAAAACCAGAAAGAAAAAAATCCCTCCAAGAGTAACTCAATCTATCTTCTGCAAAATAAAATGCATTGCAATGCAACTGAACAAGAACCTTAAAATTACATTTGAAGTCAAACCGAAACCAGATTCAACCCCCCCCCCCCAAAAAAAAATTATCCAACCATACCTCGATTCGTGAAAGAAAACTTAATTTCCATAGATACACGTGATCAGAAATCCGGAAATTCCAATTAGTCTATGAGTTAGCAAACCTTAATTCGATCTGAAAAAAAAAAAAAAAATCTGACAATACACACTGACAAGCAGATTTGTATAATATAGACGCACGCCATGTGCAGAAAATTCTATGAAGAAAAAATTTTTATTTATTTATTTCGACAAAGAATTGCGTAAAAAAAAGTGTATCTCAACAAAGAATCATGTAAAAAAACCCAACATTTCGACAAAATACCACGCGAAAAACGTAAATTTCGTCCAAAGACCGCAATAAAAACATTAATTCAATCCATGAATCGCATAAAAAATACGAATTCCATGCATGAATCGCATAAAAAATGTGAACTACATCCATAAATCGCTAAAAATAAAAGCAAATTGCATAAAAATTAGGAATTACGTCCACCAATTGCTTAAAATGTGAATTACGTCCATGAATCATGTAAAAAAGCGAGAATTATATTCATAAATTGTATGAAAAACGCAAATTACGTCTATGAATCTTGTAGCAAAACATGAATTATGTTCATAAATCGCTCAAAAAAACACGAATTTTGGCGACAGAAAGCTGAAACGGAAATTACCTTTATAAAACGCATAAAAATACCGAACTGCATTCATGAATTCATAAAAAATGTGAATTACGTTCATGAATCGCTCAAAAAAATGCAAATTACATCCATGAATTGCATAAAAACGTGAATTACGTTCATAAATCACTCAAAAAATGCGAATCACTTCCATGAATTTTGCAAAAAAAAAAAAGAATAACGTTCATAAATTGCAAAAAATGCAAATTACGTCCAAAAATTGGTAAAAAAAAGCGAATTACATTCATAAATCCTATAAAAACACAAATAACGTCAATAAATCGATCAAAAAAGCGCAAATTTCGTCGATAGAAAGCTCAAAAGATGCAAATTATGTCTATGAATCGCATAAGTATAGCAAATTACGTCCATAAATCATGTAAAATGTAAATTACATTCATTAATCACATAAAAATCGTGAATTATGTCCATGAATCGCTCAAAAAAAGCGAATTGCATAAAAAATGTGAATTGGGTTCACAAATCACTCAAAACGTGAATTACGTCCATGAATTGTTTAAAAAAGTGAGAAATACGTTCAGAAATTGTATGAAAAACACAAATTATGTCTATGAATCGTGTAGTAAAACGGGAATTATGTTCATAAATCGCTCAAAAAACACGAATTTTGACAGCGGAAAGCTGAAACGCAAATTACGTTCATAAATCACTCAAAAAATGCAAATTACTTCCATGAATCTTGCATAAAAATACTAATAACATTCATAAATTACAAAAAATACGAATTACGTCCAACAATTGGTAAAAAAAGCGAATTACATTCATAAATCCTATAAAAACACAAATAACGTCAATAAATCGATCAAAAAACGCAAATTTCGTCGACAGAAACAGGCATGAAAGTGGACCAAAGAAAAAAAGGAGGAAAATTTTTTTCAACTTCAGATGCCAAATATAAAGAGAAAAAATAGAAAAATTCTAATGACGACATTTTATAGACTGGAGTGCAGTTTTAAATTTTACAAAAACATAAAAATTACAAAAAATTTTATTAAAAAAAAATTCAAAATTCACAGTATAAATGTGTATCTCTTGATAAAACAGGGGATCACAGCCATCAACCTTCTGTAGACCTAACAGAAAAACGACAGATTTCCTCAAAAGATCTTGAAAGAACGAGAAATTTTGTCTAAAAATCACGATAAAACAACAAATTTTGTCAAAAAATTCGCGAAAATGACAGATTTCGTCAAAAAATTCGCGATAAAACGGCAAATTTCGTCAAAAAACTCGGGAAACGCGGCAAATTTTGTTTAAAAATTTCGATAAAATGACAAATTTTGTAAAAATTCGCAAAAAAATGGCAAATTACGTAAAAAGATTCACGCAAAAATGGCTAGTTCTGTCGTGAATCGTGAAAAAAATGGCAAATTTCATCGAAAAATACGCAAAAAAACGACAAATTTTGTCGAAAAATTCGGGAAAAAATGCCTAACTTGTTATAAAATTCGAAAAAAACCCGGCAAAGTTCCTAAAAAAATTTAGTAAAAGCAACAAATTTTCAAAAATTCGCGATAAAACGACAGATTTATTCAAAAAATATTTGGGGATATTTTTATTTTCAAAACAGATTCCAAAGGTAAAAATATCCCTAAAGATTAAAAAAAAAAAAAAATCTGCAAACAAAATTGAAAAATTAAAAAATGGTCTTTGTATAATAACCTCAAGTATTCAATACAAAATAAATAAAATTTAAATTATCAAAACGCAAACTGTATGCTTAAAAAGATTTCTCCCATAGGATTAACATTAGCGAGCGAGCGTTCTTGAGTGGTGAAGCAGCCTCTGAATAGAGGTCTGCACGGCCCGAACGCAAAAAATATTGGCCTAACCCGGACCGGAAAAAAAAATTTAAAATTCGGCCCTAACCCGGCCCGGGTGAATTTCTACAGAACATTGATCTTTAGTCTACCGGAAGAATTCAGACCAAAAAAAAAACTTATCTTAAGTCTCTTTTTTCTCTTCTTTCATGTTTAAAATCTTTATTTATGCAGCAGTGCCATAGGCTGCGATATTTACGCTTTTAATGAATCTTTGTTTGTTGTATGTAAATGTTTCAGTTATCATTAATATTATTAATGCATTAAAAAAAAAATCTAAAAAATGGTATACGGTAAAAGTAAAATCTTCTAAGACATTGGAAAGAAAAAAATACTTTTCCTTCTTAGCAGATGTAAATGCTTAATATATTTTTTTTCTCGCGTATTGTTACATTCATTTTGCATAAATGAACAGTTTAAAAAAAATTGCGGTTTTCGGTTTAAACAAAAATTTCGTCATAATCTTTTTTTTTTGTGTGTGTGTGTGTGTGATTAATTTTATTTTGAGACGCCTAGTGATCTACGATTCTTTAAAAAGAATAAATTCTAATGTTTAATTGTAGAATAATGACGACTTAAAAATATATTCCTATTTTGCAAAAATTTTTGGACCAAGCCAAACTTTACTGATTTGTGAACAGACTTATTTCCACGGCAAGAAAAGGATTTTCATATGGGGAGATTCAACAAGAACTGATTATTTTGATCCGTGAAGACTAAAAAGAATGAAATCAGTTTCGGTTTCTATAGAAGAAGTAAGTTAGGCTCGGCCCGGCCCGATACTCCAGGAAAAAAAATTACGGCCCGAAAAGATTAGTGACTAGGCCTGAGTCTTCAGAAGCAAGGCCCGAGCCCGGCCTGGCCCGAATGACGTTAATGCAAATCGGCCCGAACCCGGCCCGCGGACCGGGCCTTGCAGACCTTTACTTCTGAACGCAAATATCGTAAAAGCCGTACTTGTAAATGGAGTGTAAATGCACCATAAATAATTATACTAGTGTTCTTTGTGGCAGAATGTATATAATTTTTCAATGCCATATTCTCATTTATTTCAGAAATTATATAATTCATCGATCAACAGTATTTATAATAATAATGATGAAGATATCAGTCTTAAAACACTTAATTATGATTAGTAGTCAAGTCTTGCACGTACTCGCGTTCGGGTATTTTAGTTATAACTGAAAATTCCACTCGAAATAAATTCAAACGCAACTAAAAAAATGTTTAAAAAAGGTTGACCTGAAATTGACACATTTTAACCAGAACTGAAGTGCAATAATAATAAAACAGAATTTATATTAGCTCGTATCCGTCGCGCTGCAAAAATAATAGTTATTCTGGAAAACAAAACAACTGAAAAATTATTATCACTGTTTTAAAGCTCATTAATCCAGATTAAATTATTCCCTCCCAAGATTTTCTTTCTCTTCAGCGTCACAGTGACCTATGGACCCAGGTGTCAGAAAACAGCTGCCAGTCTAAGGCTGCGGGCACACACAAAGTTTTTTTGCGGTTTGCAGGTGGCGCGTTTGATGTAAATGAGTTTTCAGTTCACCTTTAATCCAAGAGTTGCACGGGCTTTCCCTTCAGTAGGGTTAAGATAGTGATCTTCCGCGTTTCGCACTGTCAGTAAACCGTAAGTGAGGGAAAAGAAAAGGCAGTTCCGGGAATTAAGTTTAACTTAGAATAGTTATGTTTGCCCGGTCCTTAAAAATAGATTTTCGCCCCGCGAAATGTACCGCATGTGATGCTCCTGAACATAAATTGACCGCTTACCTTGACAGATAGCTCTTAGGCGATTTGTGGGTGAAGTCTAGCGGGTGAAAGATAAGTCCGAGAATTACTCCCGGAGCTTCTTTTCTTGGACCCCCCCCCCAAATTACCAGCAATATTTTCTTTGCATTTTTGCATCGATCCAGAGAATGGCCAAAATCATCTTTAAAAAGGCGGATTTCCGCCTTTAGGCGGAACTCTTTCATCCCTGCAGAAAGCTCAAAAAATGCAAATTATATCTACGAATCGCATAAATATAGCAAATTACGTCCATAAATCATGTAAAATGTAAATTACATTCATTAATCACATAAAAATTGCGAATTATGTCCATGAATCGCTCAAAAAAAGCGAATTGCATAAAAACTGGGAATTACATCCACAAATCGCTCAAAACGTGAATTATGTCCATGAATTGTCTAAAAAAGTGAGAATTACGTTCAGAAATTGTATAAAAAACACAAATTATGTCTATGAATCGTGTAGTAAAACGGGAATTATGTTCATAAATCGCTCAAAAAACACGAATATTGGCAGCAGAAAGCTGAAACGCAAATAAGTCTATAAATCGCATAATAATAGCGAATAGTGTTTAGCATTCATGAATTGCATAAAAAACGCGAATTACATTCATGAATCGCTCAAAAAACACAAATTATGTCCATGAAACGCATAAAAACGTGAATTACATTCATAAATCACTCAAAAAATGCGAATCACTTCCATGAATCGTGAAAAAAAAAACACTAATAACGTTCATAAATTACAAAAAATGCGAATTACGTCCAAGAATTGGTAAAAAAAAAAAGCAAATTACATTCATAAATCCTATAAAAACACAAATAACGTCAATAAATCGATCAAAAAACGCTAATTTTGTCGAGAAAAAGCTCAAAAAATGCAAATTATGTTTACGAGTCGCATAAACAGGGGTGCAAAAATCTAGGCGCCAGAGGGTAGTCTGTCACCAATAAAATTTAAAAGTTTTTCTCGCTCAAAATTTAATAGCATTCTAGCAGGAATTTTACACGAAATATTAGACGAAGAAAAACGAAAAAAAATTGTGGTGAGAAACTGCCTGCTGGCGCCTAGATTTTTGCACCCCTGCGCATAAATATAGCAAATTACGTCCATAAATCATGTAAAATGTAAATTACATTCATTAATCGGATAAAAATCGTGAATTATGTCCATGAATCGCTCAAAAAAAGCGAATTGCATAAAAAATGCGAATTACGTCCACATATCGCTCAAAACGTGAATTATGTCCATGAATTGTTAAAAAATTGAGAATTACGTTCATAAATTGTATGAAAAATGCAAATTACGTTTATGAATTGTGTACTAAAACGGGAATTATGTTCATAAATCGCTCAAAAAATACGAATTTTGGCAGCAGAAAGCTAAAATGCAAATTACGTCTATAAATCGCATAAAAATAGGGAATAGCGTTTTGCATTCATGATTTGCATAAAAAACCCGAATTACATTCATGAATCGCTCAAAAAATTCAACTTACGTCCATGAATTGCATAAAAATGTGAATTATGTTCATAAATCACTCAAAAAATGCGAATCACTTCCATGAATCGTGCAAAAAAAAACGAATAACATTCATAAATTGCAAAAAATGCGAATTATATCCAAGAGTTGTGTAAAAAAAGGGAATTACATTCATAAATCCTATAAAAACACAAATAATGTCTAATAAATTGATCAAAAAACACAAATTTTGTCGACAGAAAGCTGAAAAAATGCAAATTATGTCTGTGAATTGCTTAAAAATAGCAAATTACGTCCATAAATCATGTAAAATGTAAATTACATTCATTAATCGCATAAAAATCGTGAATTATGTCCATGAATCGCTCAAAAAAAGCGAATTGCATAAAAAATGTGAATTGGGTCCACAAATCACTCAAAACGTGAATTACGTCCATGAATTGTTTAAAAAAGTGAGAATTACGTTCAGAAATTGTATGAAAAACACAAATTATGTCTATGAATCGTGTAGTAAAACGGGAATTATGTTCAAAAACCGCTCAAAAAACACGAATTTTGGCAGCGGAAAGCTGAAACGCAAATTACGTTCATAAATCACTCAAAAAATGCAAATCACTTCCATGAATCTTGCAAAAAAAATACTAATAACATTCATAAATTACAAAAAAATTCGAATTACGTCCAACAATTGGTAAAAAAAGCGAATCACATTCATAAATCCTATAAAAACACAAATAATGTCAATAAATCGATCAAAAAACGCAAATTTCGTCGACAGAAAGCTCAAAAAATGCAAATTATATCTACGAATCGCATAAATATAGCAAATTACGTCCATAAATCATGTAAAATGTAAATTGCATTCATTAATCGCATAAAAATTGCGAATTATGTCCATAAATTGCTCAAAAATGCAAATTACATTCATAAATCGCATAACAAACACGAATGATGACCATGAATTGCACAAAAAATGCGAATTACACCCAACATTAAATTAATTTGCAGAAAGTTTTTGGTTTTATACAAGTCTGCCAACAAGAACCTACAAGTTATCCTGAAACCCATTCTAAACCAACAAAAATTTAATGGAAAGATAAATTTGTCCAAGAAAGACAAAATAATTTACATTGACATACTTTGACCAGAATCGAAAAATTCCTATTGAAATCTATCCTATACAATCCAAAACCAGAAAGAAAAAAATCCCTCCAAGAGTAACTCAATCTATCTGCTGCAAAATAAAATGCATTGAAATGCAACTGAACAAGAACCTTAAAATTACATTTGAAGTCAAACCGAAACCAGATTCAACCCCCCCCCCCCCAAAAAAAAAAAAAATTATCCAACCATACCTCGATTCGTGAAAGAAAACTTAATTTCCATAGATACACGTGATCAGAAATCCGGAAATTCCAATTAGTCTATGAGTTAGCAAACCTTAATTCGATCTGAAAAAAAAAAAAAATCTGACAATACACACTGACAAGCAGATTTGTATAATATAGACGCACGCCATGTGCAGAAAATTCTACGAAGAAAAAATTTTTATTTATTTATTTCGACAAAGAATTGCGTAAAAAAAAGTGTATCTCAACAAAGAATCATGTAAAAAAACCCAACATTTCGACAAAATACCACGCGAAAAACGTAAATTTCGTCCAAAGACCGCAATAAAAACATTAATTCAATCCATGAATCGCATAAAAAATACGAATTCCATGCATGAATCGCATAAAAAATGTGAACTACATCCATAAATCGCTAAAAATAAAAGCAAATTGCATAAAAATTAGGAATTACGTCCACCAATTGCTTAAAATGTGAATTACGTCCATGAATCATGTAAAAAAGCGAGAATTATATTCATAAATTGTATGAAAAACGCAAATTACGTCTATGAATCTTGTAGCAAAACATGAATTATGTTCATAAATCGCTCAAAAAAACACGAATTTTGGCGGCAGAAAGCTGAAACGGAAATTACCTTTATAAAACGCATAAAAATACTGAACTGCATTCATGAATTGCATAAAAAATGTGAATTACGTTCATGAATGCTCAAAAAAATGCTAATTACATCCATGAATTGCATAAAAACGTGAATTACGTTCATAAATCACTCAAAAAATGCGAATCACTTCCATGAATTTTGCAAAAAAAAAAGAATAACGTTCATAAATTGCAAAAAATGCAAATTACGTCCAAAATTGGTAAAAAAAAGCGAATTACATTCATAAATCCTATAAAAACACAAATAACGTCAATAAATCGATCAAAAAAGCGCAAATTTCGTCGATAGAAAGCTCAAAAGATGCAAATTATGTCTATGAATCGCATAAGTATAGCAAATTACGTCCATAAATCATGTAAAATGTAAATTACATTCATTAATCACATAAAAATCGTGAATTATGTCCATGAATCGCTCAAAAAAAGCGAATTGCATAAAAAATGTGAATTGGGTTCACAAATCACTCAAAACGTGAATTACGTCCATGAATTGTTTAAAAAAGTGAGAAATACGTTCAGAAATTGTATGAAAAACACAAATTATGTCTATGAATCGTGTAGTAAAACGGGAATTATGTTCATAAATCGCTCAAAAAACACGAATTTTGACAGCGGAAAGCTGAAACGCAAATTACGTTCATAAATCACTCAAAAAATTCAAATTACTTCCATGAATCTTGCAAAAAAATACTAATAACATTCATAAATTACAAAAAATACGAATTACGTCCAACAATTGGTAAAAAAAGCGAATTACATTCATAAATCCTATAAAAACACAAATAACGTCAATAAATCGATCAAAAAACGCAAATTTCGTCGACAGAAACAGGCATGAAAGTGGACCAAAGAAAAAAAGGAGGAAAATTTTTTTCAACTTCAGATGCCAAATATAAAGAGAAAAAATAGAAAAATTCTAATGACGACATTTTATAGACTGGAGTGCAGTTTTAAATTTTACAAAAACATAAAAATGACAAAAAATTTTATTAAAAAAAAATTCAAAACTCACAGTATAAATGTGTATCTATTGATAAAACAGGGGATCACAGCCATCAACCTTCTGTAGACCTAACAGAAAAACGACAGATTTCCTCAAAAGATCTTGAAAGAACGAGAAATTTTGTCTAAAAAACACGATAAAACAACAAATTTTGTCAAAAAATTCGCGAAAATGACAGATTTCGTCAAAAAATTCGCGATAAAACGGCAAATTTCGTCAAAAAACTCGGGAAACGCGGCAAATTTTGTTTAAAAATTTCGATAAAATGACAAATTTTGTAAAAATTCGCAAAAAAATGGCAAATTACGTAAAAAGATTCACGCAAAAATGGCTAGTTCTGTCGTGAATCGTGAAAAAAATGGCAAATTTCATCGAAAAATACGCAAAAAAACGACAAATTTCGTCGAAAAATTCGGGAAAAAATGCCTAACTTGTTATAAAATTCGAAAAAAACACGGCAAAGTTCCTAAAAAAATTTAGTAAAAGCAACAAATTTTCAAAAATTCGCGATAAAACGACAGATTTATTCAAAAAATATTTGGGGATATTTTTATTTTCAAAACAGATTCCAAAGGTAAAAATATCCCTAAAGATTTAAAAAAAAAAAAAAAATCTGCAAACAAAATTGAAAAATTAAAAAATGGTCTTTGTATAATAACCTCAAGTATTCAATACAAAATAAATAAAATTTAAATTATCAAAACGCAAACTGTATGCTTAAAAAGATTTCTCCCATAGGATTAACATTAGCGAGCGAGCGTTCTTGAGTGGTGAAGCAGCCTCTGAATAGAGGTCTGCACGGCCCGAACGCAAAAAATATTGGCCTAACCCGGACCGGAAAAAAAATTTAAAATTCGGCCCTAACCCGGCCCGGGTGAATTTCTACAGAACATTGATCTTTAGTCTACCGGAAGAATTCAGACCAAAAAAAAAACTTATCTTAAGTCTCTTTTTTCTCTTCTTTCATGTTTAAAATCTTTATTTATGCAGCAGTGCCATAGGCTGCGATATTTACGCTTTTAATGAATCTTTGTTTTTTGTATGTAAATGTTTCAGTTATCATTAATATTATTAATGCATTAAAAAAAATCTAAAAAATGGTATACGGTAAAAGTAAAATCTTCTAAGACATTGGAAAGAAAAAAATACTTTTCCTTCTTAGCAGATGTAAATGCTTAATATATTTTTTTTCTCGCGTATTGTTACATTCATTTTGCATAAATGAACAGTTTAAAAAAAATTGCGGTTTTCGGTTTAAACAAAAATTTCGTCATAATCTTTTTTTTTTTTTTTTTTTTGTGTGTGTGATTAATTTTATTTTGAGACGCCTAGTGATCTACGATTCTTTAAAAAGAATAAATTCTAATGTTTAATTGTAGAATAATGACGACTTAAAAATATATTCCTATTTTGCAAAAATTTTTGGACCAAGCCAAACTTTACTGATTTGTGAACAGACTTATTTCCACGGCAAGAAAAGGATTTTCATATGGGGAGATTCAACAAGAACTGATTATTTTGATCCGTGAAGACTAAAAAGAATGAAATCAGTCTCGGTTTCTATAGAAGAAGTAAGTTAGGCTCGGCCCGGCCCGATACTGCAGGAAAAAAAATTACGGCCCGAAAAGATTAGTGACTAGGCCTGAGTCTTCAGAAGCAAGGCCCGAGCCCGGCCTGGCCCGAATGACGTTAATGCAAATCGGCCCGAACCCGGCCCGCGGACCGGGCCTTGCAGACCTTTACTTCTGAACGCAAATATCGTAAAAGCCGTACTTGTAAATGGAGTGTAAATGCACCATAAATAATTATACTAGTGTTCTTTGTGGCAGAATGTATATAATTTTTCAATGCCATATTCTCATTTATTTCAGAAATTATATAATTCATCGATCAACAGTATTTATAATAATAATGATGAAGATATCAGTCTTAAAACACTTAATTATGATTAGTAGTCAAGTCTTGCACGTACTCGCGTTCGGGTATTTTAGTTATAACTGAAAATTCCACTCGAAATAAATTCAAACGCAACTAAAAAAATGTTTAAAAAAGGTTGACCTGAAATTGACAAATTTTAACCAGAACTGAAGTGCAATAATAATAAAACAGAATTTATATTAGCTCGTATCCGTCGCGCTGCAAAAATAATAGTTATTCTGGAAAACAAAACAACTGAAAAATTATTATCACTGTTTTAAAGCTCATTAATCCAGATTAAATTATTCCCTCCCAAGATTTTCTTTCTCTTCAGCGTCACAGTGACCTATGGACCCAGGTGTCAGAAAACAGCTGCCAGTCTAAGGCTGCGGGCACACACAAAGTTTTTTTGCGGTTTGCAGGTGGCGCGTTTGATGTAAATGAGTTTTTCAGTTCACCTTCAATCCAAGAGTAGCACGGGCTTTCCCTTCAGTAGGGTTAAGATAGTGATCTTCCGCGTTTCGCACTGTCAGTAAACCGTAAGTGAGGGAAAAGAAAAGGCAGTTCCGGGAATTAAGTTTAACTTAGAATAGTTATGTTTGGCCGGTCCTTAAAAATAGATTTTCGCCCCGCGAAATGTACCGCATGTGATGCTCCTGAACATAAATTGACCGCTTACCTTGACAGATAGCTATTAGGCGATTTGTGGGTGAAGTCTAGCGGGTGAAAGATAAGTCCGAGAATTACTCCCGGAGCTTCTTTTCTTGGAACCCCCCCCCCCCCAAATTACAAGCAATATTTTCTTTGCATTTTTGCATCGATCCAGAGAATGGCCAAAATCATCTTTAAAAAGGCGGATTTCCGCCTTTAGGCGGAACTCTTTCATCCCTAGAAAGCTCAAAAAATGCAAATTATATCTACGAATCGCATAAATATAGCAAATTACGTCCATAAATCATGTAAAATGTAAATTACATTCATTAATCACATAAAAATTGCGAATTATGTCCATGAATCGCTCAAAAAAAGCGAATTGCATAAAAACTGGGAATTACATCCACAAATCGCTCAAAACGTGAATTATGTCCATGAATTGTCTAAAAAAGTGAGAATTACGTTCAGAAATTGTATAAAAAACACAAATTATGTCTATGAATCGTGTAGTAAAACGGGAATTATGTTCATAAATCGCTCAAAAAACACGAATATTGGCAGCAGAAAGCTGAAACGCAAATAAGTCTATAAATCGCATAATAATAGCGAATAGTGTTTAGCATTCATGAATTGCATAAAAAACGCGAATTACATTCATGAATCGCTCAAAAAACACAAATTATGTCCATGAAACGCATAAAAACGTGAATTACATTCATAAATCACTCAAAAAATGCGAATCACTTCCATGAATCGTGAAAAAAAAAACACTAATAACGTTCATAAATTACAAAAAATGCGAATTACGTCCAAGAATTGGTAAAAAAAAAGCAAATTACATTCATAAATCCTATAAAAACACAAATAACGTCAATAAATCGATCAAAAAACGCTAATTTTGTCGAGAAAAAGCTCAAAAAATGCAAATTATGTTTACGAGTCGCATAAATATAGCAAATTACGTCCATAAATCATGGAAAATGTAAATTACATTCATTAATCGGATAAAAATCGTGAATTATGTCCATGAATCGCTCAAAAAAAGCGAATTGCATAAAAAATGCGAATTACGTCCACATATCGCTCAAAACGTGAATTATGTCCATGAATTGTTAAAAAATTGAGAATTACGTTCATAAATTGTATGAAAAATGCAAATTACGTTTATGAATTGTGTACTAAAACGGGAATTATGTTCATAAATCGCTCAAAAAATACGAATTTTGGCAGCAGAAAGCTGAAACGCAAATAAGTCTATAAATCGCATAATAATAGCGAATAGTGTTTAGCATTCATGAATTGCATAAAAAACGCGAATTACATTCATGAATCGCTCAAAAAACACAAATTATGTCCATGAATTGCATAAAAATGTGAATTATGTTCATAAATCACTCAAAAAATGCGAATCACTTCCAGGAATCGTGCAAAAAAAAACGAATAACATTCATAAATTGCAAAAAATGCGAATTATATCCAAGAGTTGTGTAAAAAAAGGGAATTACATTCATAAATCCTATAAAAACACAAATAATGTCTAATAAATTGATCAAAAAACACAAATTTTGTCGACAGAAAGCTGAAAAAATGCAAATTATGTCTGTGAATTGCTTAAAAATAGCAAATTACGTCCATAAATCATGTAAAATGTAAATTACATTCATTAATCGCATAAAAATCGTGAATTATGTCCATGAATCGCTCAAAAAAAGCGAATTGCATAAAAAATGTGAATTGGGTCCACAAATCACTCAAAACGTGAATTACGTCCATGAATTGTTTAAAAAAGTGAGAATTACGTTCAGAAATTGTATGAAAAACACAAATTATGTCTATGAATCGTGTAGTAAAACGGGAATTATGTTCAAAAACCGCTCAAAAAACACGAATTTTGGCAGCGGAAAGCTGAAACGCAAATTACGTTCATAAATCACTCAAAAAATGCAAATCACTTCCATGAATCTTGCAAAAAAATACTAATAATATTCATAAATTACAAAAAAATTCGAATTACGTCCAACAATTGGTAAAAAAAGCGAATCGCATTCATAAATCCTATAAAAACACAAATAATGTCAATAAATCGATCAAAAAACGCAAATTTCGTCGACAGAAAGCTCAAAAAATGCAAATTATATCTACGAATTGCATAAATATAGCAAATTACGTCCATAAATCATGTAAAATGTAAATTGCATTCATTAATCGCATAAAAATTGCGAATTATGTCCATAAATTGCTCAAAAATGCAAATTACATTCATAAATCGCATAACAAACACGAATGATGACCATGAATTGCACAAAAATGCGAATTACACCCAACATTAAATTAATTTGCAGAAAGTTTTTGGTTTTATACAAGTCTGCCAACAAGAACCTACAAGTTATCCTGAAACCCATTCTAAACCAACAAAAATTTAATGGAAAGATAAATTTGTCCAAGAAAGACAAAATAATTTACATTGACATACTTTGACCAGAATCGAAAAATTCCTATTGAAATCTATCCTATACAATCCAAAACCAGAAAGAAAAAAATCCCTCCAAGAGTAACTCAATCTATCTGCTGCAAAATAAAATGCATTGAAATGCAACTGAACAAGAACCTTAAAATTACATTTGAAGTCAAACCGAAACCAGATTCAATCCCCCCCCCCCCACCAAAAAAAAAAAAAATTATTCAACCATATCTTGATTCGGGAAAGAAAACTTAATTTCCATAGATACGCGTGATCAGAAATCTGGAAATTCCAATTAGTACTAAACTTAGTAATAAACATAGTTAACTAGAATGAGAAATGATACATACAGCATAGATTATGAAATCCTTTCTTAGAAATATGGTGTTGAATGTACATTACTTTCTTATCTTATACTAACGCATTTTACTACAGAGTTGTTTTTAACGAATCAAGTAGCACAGCATATATTAATAATAAAATATGAAATATCTTTTTTTAATTGGGTGGGGGAGGGGTAATTAAAGGTGATCAGAAATCATGAATATGAATTCTTTGCATTAGTCTTTAATTTTTTGTTTTTATCTTTTTATTATTAACCTAAAAAAAAGCACTGATATCAGTACAAAAAACCCTGAACGGGTTAAAAGCTTGTGACGCAGCACTTTATCTTACATATCTAAGAATTTTAAATTTGGGACTTAAAACTAATGATATCAAAATTTATGTGACGCTATGCTATTAATTAATATATACATATATTAAAATTTATTCATTAAGGTTTTATGAATTACATCTTTCATAAATTCAAAATATGAATCTTAAAAGATATGATATCAAAATTTAAGTGACGCCTTGACGAGGCTTTAAACAATGTTTTAAAATTCCATTTATTTATTTATTGTCTCAATACATTTTCATATCTAAACAATACTTTTCATTTTCCAATACACTGTTAAATACATCACTTTCACTGAATATATATAATGCACTGAAATGTATTTATTTGAATAAATAGATTTATCTTTTGGGCTACGCTATCCAAAATCAAAAATAACATTTAAATAAATAGTTTTTGCGTCATTGTATCTATTTGCATCTATTTAACTTACTTTGGATACATTGTATCTATTTGCATCTATTTAACTTACTTTGGATACATTGTATCTATTTGCATCTATTTAACTTACTTTGGATACAATGACACAAAAACTATTTATTTAAATGTTATTTTTGATTTTGGATAGCGTAGCCCAAAAGATAAATCTATTTATTCAAATAAATACATTTCAGTGCATTATATATATTCAGTGAAAGTGATGTATTTAACAGTGTATTGGAAAATGAAAAGTATTGTTTAGATATGAAAATGTATTGAGACAATAAATAAATAAATGGAATTTTAAAACATTGTTTAAAGCCTCGTCAAGGCGTCACTTAAATTTTGATATCATATCTTTTAAGATTCATATTTTGAATTTATGAAAGATGTAATTCATAAAACCTTAATGAATAAATTTTAATATATGTATATATTAATTAATAGCATAGCGTCACATAAATTTTGATATCATTAGTTTTAAGTCCCAAATTTAAAATTCTTAGATATATAAGATAAAGTGCTGCGTCACAAGCTTTTAGCCTGTTCAGGGTTTTTTGTACTGATGATGTCTTTTCAGCTCTAAAAGAGTTTTCGTCAGTCATTGAGCGAGAAATAAGAAACTGGTATTTAAAAGTTTGTTGAAAACTTTAAAAGTGCAGAATTCCTTTCTACAGAAAACTTTGACGCATATATTCCATTAAATCCAACAGATTCCTTGTCAAGGTTGGCTTTTCGATGTAGAGAGATCTCATTAGATAAATCTGAAGAATATTTCTGAAGATCAATGTTTCTTTCTCGCTTGAGATCTTTTATTTCGACTCCCGTTGATAGTTAGGTAAGGAGCAGAGGGATATTGGAATGTTTTGATGTTAACCTGGGATTTTACAGAATAATGGTTATTTTTAACATTAAATTTTACCACTGGAGTCATTTTTAAATACATAAATTGATTTTGAAGGGCAGATTTTTTATTTATTTAGTATACCGTATTTTCGGGCGTATGCGCCGCACACAACGTAAGCGCCGCATCTCCGAAAATGCATTAAAATTAAACAAATATTCATCAGAAGCGCCGCACTTACGAAAATACATCAAAATGTTAAAAATTGCGTTATATTCAGTGTTTTTTCGCGTTTTTTTTTAACATTTGTAATATAAATCCAATTTTAAATTTAGTATATTTTTTATGATAAAATTAAATCTAAATTCGTGCTGCCTTTTTTTCGCGATTTTTTAATAGTTTGTAACGAGTTTTGCAGGGTTTTATCGCGATATTTGACGAAATTTGCAGGGTTTTATCGCGATATTCGACGAATTTGCAGAGTTTTTTCGCGATACTTGAAAAAGTTTGCGTTTTTTATGGGGATGATCAAGGGATTAATCATGATGAATTGATTGAATCATAAATGTTTGAATGAATAATGAATCATGAATTTTGATACTTGACGCAATACTTGAAAAGATTTGCGTTTTTTAAAAAAACGTAAATTCTGTCGAAAAAGCGCAGAAAAAAGGAGATATTTGTAAAAAAAAGCATAAAAAGAATGAAATCTATTAAAAATCTCGAAAAAACAGACTTCATCAAAGATTTATGATCCATTCATTCATCATGATTCAATTTTGTTCTCATTCGCCTTTGAGAACGGCATAAATCATGATGAAATGAATGAATCATGAATCTTTGACGAAATGTTCGTTTTTTCGATTTTTTTTATAGATTTCATGCTTTTTTTTCAAATTTCTCCTTTTTCTGCGTTTTTTCGCCTGAATTTATCTTGTTTCTATTCTTTTTTTACCGTTTATTTATTGATACGACATATTTGCTTTTTTTCTAACAATTTTTTTAACAATTCTTTTGGGCGTTCTTTTTGGCGTCCTTTGAGAAATTCACGATTTTTTCTCAGTCTTTTGACATAATTTGTGTTTTTTAGATTTTTTGACATATTTCGCGTTTTTACCGCAATCTTTCGTCGAAATGTGGGTTTTTTAACGATACTTCCGCGAAATTCATGATTTTTTTCCGATCTTTTGAATAAATTTGCGGTTATTTTTCGTGATTCTTTGGCGAAATTAGCGATTTTTTTTCAGCGATTTTTTTTATAGTGGGGACTGGCGTTTGATTGGGAGGGCGGAATTTACGATAATAAAATTGTAGTTTTTCAAGTGATCCTTTCATGAAATACACATTTTTCTTTTTCATATTCGCGCTTTTCCTGCGAACCTTTGATAAAATTCGTGTTTTTTCCTCCCGATCCTTTGATAAAATTCTTGCTTTTTCTGCGAATGATTGACAGAAATTAAGCTATCATTTGTCGAATTTCGCGATATTTTTTATGCTTCGCATTTCTTTCGCAATCTTCCTCCTGATGACTGACTTTTCACAATTTTCAGAAAAATTCCGATCAGAATCACCTCTGTAATGAATATCACTGCAAGGGAAAAAAATACATCGTATCCGCCGCCCCGGCAGAAGCGCCGCAGTAAGCATAATTTTAACTTTTAAACTCGTATGCGCCGCGGCGCTTACGCCCGAAAATACGGTAGTAATTTTGCTTTTGTTCATTAATACTGTTAGGTAACTATAAATTTTTTTTTAATTTTTGTACGAATTCAAAATGATACAAAAAACATCGGAATCGGTTTTTACACTGATTAGTGTCAAATTTAAGGGGATGCCCCCTTCGAAGCATCAAATTGTCTCTTAGGAACATTTGGGATTTTGTTCTCATTAATCGTCTATAAGTGCTATCTCTCTCCCGAATTTCCATGTCCCCTTTCCAGAGTTGCAAAAATCATTCTCGCAGAAAAAGTCTCAGTCATCTGAAATTACCACAACTGTGACTAGTGATTGCCCAGTTTAATACTGCTTACAGATACTTCACAGACGATAGGAGATGTGAGTAGGAATAAGGTCGTAATGAGATTTTATTATGCACTGACATGCATTAAAGTGTTTTCAAATGTTATATCCTTCCTAACTTTTCTCTCAACATGGTTCATTCTAGGAACTTAATCAGTCCTTTTTACTTTTTTTTTTTTTTTGATAAATCATCAGAATATAGATTACTTATTACCGGGTGTTCTGAAGTATTATATAAGATAATTTCAATTATTAAATATGCAAATTCTATTGGTAAACTTGGTTATCCATTTCTGCAAAATTTATACAAATCGCCAAACTCATAGCCAAATTATGCATTAAAATAATTTTTTATTTTAAATAATGAAAAAAGAAATACGTAGACAAATATTAATAAAAATACAAATAAAAAATAGAAATAAAAATCACCTAATGACATTATGTATGACATTATATATTTTACGTGTATTGTATTTAATGTCACTGAATGCGACATTCACGATCATCCATTATTGGCATTTAATCCCATAGTTTGGCGATATTTTTTAGGTCGACGGTATGACCAAGTAGTACCAATCTATTTAGTTCTACTAAATTTCAAAAGTAAATAGCAGTACGTAATGAAAAATTCTATTTTGATGTTGATTTTTTCTTATACTTTCATATAACCTTTGAAATTCGTGGTGCATGTAGTGGTGTATATAAACAACAAAGAATTACAAACCATGACTTTAGTCTTCTGAATATTTATAGTTTTTTTTAGGCAAAATGCCTTCACAAATGTATGCTATCAATTATAAAGACTTCTGATTTTGATAAAATTTAGAATAAATTTATATTTTTAGTAGAGAAGTATTTATAAGTGCATTAAAAATAAATTAATTTTTGACCTGGCTAAGCACAGTCAATCTTGTCAAAATTTGATTGAGAGGATCTGGCAAAAAAAATTTCATTTTAGACTTCCATTAAAAGAAGTGTGATGAATTATCGGTATCCTGAAACTCTTCCATTTTAGACAGGATTATGTTACAGAAAGATCCCGCATTTACAGATTTTACTGTGTTTAAAATTGTCCAAGAGTGACTATACAAAACCCTAAGTCATCAATTACAAGAAAAATTCCTTTATTTTATGGAAGAGTAGTCATAGGGGAAATGAATCATCCATGTCTGCTGGATGCGAAATGGTGCATAAGCCAAAAATTGATACCACTCGTGGTTCACTTGTACGTTTAACATTGTGTTTGCCGTACAATTAAATGTATGAAAACATGGAAAATTGGGTGCAGAAAAACATATTGCTAAGTCTATGAGTCAACCACTAGTGGTATTCGTTTTTGGCTTATGCATCCCTTCCCTTCCGCCAGACATGGATGATTAGATTCCCCTATGACTACCCTTCCATAAAATAACGAAATTTTTCTAGTGCTCAATGACTTAGGGATTTATGCGATTGGCTCTTGGACTATAAGTACAAATTAAAACTTTCTATGATAGAAATGCTAATATGTGATCAAAGTGATAAGAGAAAAATCACTTACAGCCATGTTTTCAGCAAATTTAATTGTATGGCAGTCCATATAAGGACAATGCAATGCTTCTGTTCAAAGCAGGTTTCTGTTAAAGATAATCACTATTTTGACAGGTTTTACTATAGGAGAAACTGGTACACAGCCGACAACTTTTGCAGTTTACATTTTTTTCTCTCTCATAAATGGAAAGCGTAATCTCCCTAAAAATGTTCTTGAACATTCCTTACGTAACTTTACATGCCTCAGAATTTTTTCAGAATATAATTTCAAATATCTTTTAAAAAAACTGTGTTACATTGATGTATAAAAAGATTGACAGATCAGCAATATCTTTTTAGAAATAAATCTATGCTAGCTTCGTAAAACAGTAAGAGTTCAGTCATATTATTAAGTTGCTACTATATGTATCTATACAATTCATTATTATTGTATTTAATTCAAAAACAGCAGAACCAAAAATCTATATAATATTTTAATCTTATAAATGAAAATGCATGTTTTCATTTTAACTCATAAAGGGTTTGGTGGTGAAATTTTGGTATACTACAAGTACAGCATGGTCTCCCACACCATGTTTTATTCTGTTGTTATTTTTCATGTTATAATTAAAATATCAACAACAAAATACAATCTACATATGAAAATGTGTATTTTCAATACAAGTTAAATTTATATTGTTTATAAAAATATGAAAGTAGCATAGTAGAATTTAAATCACTATTACAAATTCTTTAAATGCTCTATGTTCATAATGAATGAATAATATCGTGTTTTACTTTATTTTTATAGGTTATCCTGTCACACAAATGTATGATGAATGATTTAATAGCAAAACATTGAAGGTTGGATGAATTACATAAAAAAATTTACAAAACTATAAGTCAGCATAAAATTGGTTCAATAATATATATATATATATATATATATATATATATATATATATATTCACGTTTCATGCAATACTGAAGTTATTTAAAAAATTCTTACCATATTCATGACAAAATTTTCGGATACATTCAAAACATACAGGTTTTTGACAGTAAAAAACAGCAATAAACTACCATTTAAAACGATTTTTTCCATAGTAATACAGAGAACAACTACTTTTTGAATCATCGGTCACACTGCTGTCAAATTCAGAAATTTCACTCTCAGTGGAATGCGAATTTTCATAACAGAATTATTTATCACACTCATCTTCATCCAAAAAAAAAATCACTATTCGCTTTCTCTGGAAGTCTTTGAATTGTTTCTGCATGCCATGCATCAGAGGAATTTAAAATATTTCATACTACTTGGTTATCTTGTAGAACTTAAAACTATGCCAAACTACAGGATTAATAGATGATTGTAAATGTCACTTTCAGTATTATTAGGCACAGTTGTTATATACGCACCACATTTGCATGTGTTTTTTTCCTCTGCCAATTTGGCAAAAATTTTGCTTTTGTATACACGTTACAAATTGCATGTAATAACAGCGTGTGATTTTTTATTGCATTATAAAAATAAAATAATGTGATAAAAATGAAAAAGATCCTAGAATTTAAAAATAAATAAATAAATTATAGTTTGATATAAATAATTATTGATATACAGTAGACTCCCTCAAATCCACAACCCTCAAATCTGCAACTCTCTAAAATCCACACAAATTTTATAGATGTAAACAATGAACCAGTCAGTTCAAATACAGGAACAAAATTGTACTTTTTGTAGTTTTATATCAATTCCATATTTTAATCTGCAACTTTTGTTAATAATACTGAATTTCTGCTTTTTTCATGAAGGAGGAATACATTTATTTCTGAAAAATTTGAAGCTACTGCTGATATGATTGATAATCACAATCTTCTTACCAAATGCATTTATATATTAATCAAACATTTTGATTACTAAGTCTGGTTAAACCTGAAATAAAACTGCCATAATTTAGGATTTTGATGTGAATTAGAAATGTACCTTTATGAGGCAAGTTTCCATGAATAATTTAGGTGACATTTCATTTCATCTTTATAATGAACATTTAATCATACATTATTGATTATTAACTTGGCGTTTGCTTGTGACGTTTTAATTATTTTAAAAAGTATTTAGATTTTATTATTTTAGATTATAACTTATTTTAATCAGGGTTGGCAAGTTTTTGACATGCGACAGTTTTTGACGGTTTTAACCATGGTTTAAACCGTCATGTCAAAAACCTCCTTGTCAAAAATGTCTAAAACTGTCAAAAACCTATATTTATATATAAATAAAATATTTATTTACATATATATATATATCTACCTATATTTATATTTAATAAGTAAAAATTATTTGCTTTTAATAAGGAAAATGTTTCTAAATATGTTGTAGGAAAAATAAATTTAAATTTTTGAAAAACACATTTTGAATAGAATTTAAAATCTCAGACTTAAGAAAACGTATCTTTTGTAATATTATTTATTAAATTTTAATACGTTATTCAAAATATGCAGGGATTATATTATGAAGAAATTTATTTATAACCAAACTTAGTGTATAGTTTAAAATAATATAAAAGATTAGACAAGTTCTGTGATTGATTAGAAACAGAAAATTGTTTAAAATTGGTTATGTGCTACCATATGCTACGTGGAGCAAATGAATTGCATTATTGAACTAAATTTCTACTTTGATAATTTCATTTGGATTGATTTAGATTATGTAATCAAATTAATTGGAAATATTTAATGAATGTTTTATTTTTTAAAATTATGTATTTTATAAGATAATAATAAAAAAAAACTACATAATATTTTGTGTTTTAGAAGTATTTTGTAGATTTTTTCTGTTTTGACTTTTACAATTGTTAGTTAGTTTTTCAAAAAAAAAATCAGTAATTCCGAATTTTAAATTATCAGTCTTTTTTTTTTATTTATAACGAACATAAAGATAATAAAAAACATCTGAGTATCTATTTACAGTATTCAGCCTATTTATTTACCATGCTGAAAAATTAGCTTATACAAATATTTATGAGTTTCTCTCTCTCTTTTTTTTTTACCTGAATGCTCTAAAATTTTTGTTAAATATCTTAAGTATTCAGTTGTTGAATAATTACTTCTCGTCTTATCTTGCTTTCAAAATAAGCATTATTTGTATTCTTAATACTATTAGTGTGTGTTGTGGGGCAGGGTAGAGATAAAAATGGTTTATAATGTGTAATAATCATACATATAATAAATTATATGCATTATATTTAAATTCAAATTAACCTATTATATATTATATATACAATCAGCTCTGTGAGAAGAAGGGAGGGGGGGGCAGTTGCCCCATGCACAGAAATTTAGGGGGCACTATCTAAATTTATACTACAAACATTATTTTTTGGCCTGTCACAAGAAAAAGTTGGGTAGAGGGCACCAAATTCTAACTTTGCCCCTGTCACAATTTTCTCTTTAGACACTTCTGTGTACAGCATAAAAAAAAAAAAAAAAAATTAAACACATGTATCAAGTTTTACATTTTTGAAAATCCTGCATTTATAACACTTAACTTGTTATCACTTGTAAATACTAACTATGACAAAATGCATACTAAATAAATTTAGACTTTTTAAAATATTAAAATAATAATAAATAAACGAGATGCTTAAACATAATTTTTGTGCAAATATTTCTGCATGCCCTTTTCAAGATAAATTTCTGAGATTTGAAATCTATCATTTTTACTTAATTTTTATTAATTAGAAATATTTAAAGACCTGCTAATTACCCACAATATAATTAAATTTCAGCATAATGTATGGCAACTGTTGCTAATTTAAATATTTAACAACAAACTCTAGTGCATCACAGCAGATTGTAACTCTATGGGTTTTCGACAGGTTTTTGATGGTTTAATCCGTCGTCATGTCAAAAAACCCTTTTTGACGTCAAAAACCCAACCCTGATTTTAATATTACAAGCATTCATTATAGTTTAGATGGCATTATTAATTACATTCAAGTTACTGCATAAAAAATGTTAAAAAAAGCAATGACCAGAAAGCTGCAAAATTCTAAAATCTGCACAACCTCTGGTCCCAAGCTGTGCAGATTTGAGGCAGTCTACTGTAGTATACAGTAAAAATAATTTAAAGAATTAAAATAAGAAAGAGGAATAAATAAACAGGAATTCAATAAAAAAGGAAACAATAAATAAAGATAAACAATTACATATAATGAACTTAATAAATAACCAAACAGTAAATATAATTTTCACAATAAATCGTAAATATTAAATACCTATAGCCATATTGAATACATACAATTATACTATTTAATTAGCACATTTAACTGAAATCTTTGAATTTTCAGATTTTATTTCCCTAACAATTGTTATAAATTTATTAAATGGATCTTCTCCTGGCAAAGATGTGCTCTGCCAAATTGGCAGGGAAAAAAAGCATGTGCAAATGTGGTGTGTATATGACATCTGTGTCTATTAATGAACACGAAATGTGTGTATAAACGTCATCAAGTGATTTTTATTTGTATTTTTATTTATGTTTGTATATTTATTTATTCTTTTGTTATTTAACATAAAAAACATGTCAATATGTATAATTTGGGGAAATTGGTTGACGAGATAACCAAGTAGTATCAATATTTCTTAGTTTAAGTTTCAATTGACATTCTCTGACACGGCAAAAATGTACTACATTAAAGGTACACCACAATCTGCTAGACCCCTCTCATAAAAATAAAACCACACGCAAGAACTTTTCGCTATTAAGGGAGATCTTCCAAGGTGACAAAAGATACCAGAAGAATTCATTCATTCGATCAAAAGGAAAAAATAAGGGCAATAGATTGAATAGTACTAAAAGTCATTAGACCGGCAATACCTGTTACGGGTTAAGAAAATCTGCAACTTAATCAAAAAAGTAAAAAATTGCCATATTAAAGATGAAACTCAGTTATCATACACAAAAAATTAGTCAAAAATATTCATATATAAAGGAAAGATTCGAAAACAACCTGCCCATAGGATTAACATTGAGGGAAGGGTGTTTTCAAGTGAGTGATGAAATCTCCTTAAGATTGTCTTATATAAAAATTTTGTTTTGCAACATAAAGGTACTTCGGTACTACTTAGTTATTCCGTCAACCAAAAAATTATTGCCAAGCTGTAAGATTACATGCCAATAATGGATTATTGTAAATGTCATATTTATTTGACATTAACTAAGATACACTTGTCTGTTATGTCATCAAATGATTTTTAATTTAACTTTTTATCGTATTTTTGATTATGTTTAAAAAAAATGTCTTCTGTCATTTAAGATAAAAATTATTTCAATTTATATAATTTGGCGAATAGTTTGGCGACATCGTTCGACGGGATAAACAAGTAGTACCGGTACTTTATTATGCGAATAAATGTTTAAATATTTAGTTTTAATTGAACAGAATACAATCAAATTCACTTTATAAGAAACAAAATGTTTTTAAAGTAAACGTAAAAAAATATTCAAGCCAATTTGCTGTCTCAAAATTGAAATTTGAATAATATTAAACTAAACTATTTAAAAATAAATAATAATAAGAGGAATTATCTGTTATGAATAAAGTATAATAATGACTCCATGACAGATCAGCAAAAATGAAAATTGCGTCACATTAAATTTGTGCCATCATTATCAAATAGCATATTGTAAAGTATTAAGTCGAAGAGCAACCTAAGAAATTACCCTACCTTACTATTAACAAGAATATGAAAACAATAAATTTATATTTTAAAAGTTACCTGATATTATAAACAACGGAAGAGACAACGACGCCAATAAAAGAATGAGTCGTAAATGATATAATGATTCAGTGTGGTATTGATTCTTATGAATCGAGTACTTTTGATTTGATTCATCTATCATACCAATTTTGCCCAACATGATTCATTCTCTGCGTTGGCGTCTCTTTGCTCAAAGAAAAAAATATATAATATTTAACGCGTATCCTCTGATTCAGATAATGGCTAATTTTTAAAAGGTAAACGTGGTGATCCATCCTCTTTGCTAAAGTAAGTGAATGGTAGGATGTGTTGCTTCTTTTACTCTTTAGTAATAATTCTCCCTTTAATTACTTGATCCTGTTATAACAACAAAATTTCATGATTGCAACTTTTATTTTTACTGATACTTGACCATTTAAAATATTAGGAAAAAGATTTCCTTGCTGACATTTTCACTTATCTGTTTATTTAAATCTTGTTTATGTTACGATTTTTGGGTGAAAGACAAGTTCATTTGAATTGTGATTAAGAGTTGGTTTTAAATGTTTAATTTTAGATCATGGTATTCCTCACAAACTGAATTTGCCTGTATTGAGTTACGTTAAATAAGAATATTTTTTAAATAATTAACCTTAAAATATTTGTTCCTAACAGTAATTAATCGCATAATATAATATATATGAAGGTTATAAAACTTACCCAAAATATTAGAACAGATAAAAAAAAATAGCAAGGGTTTTAAGAATTTGAAATATTGAAATTCCATAGTCTTCATGATGTAGTTCAGGTTGCAAATAAGTGTTGTGGCTTTTCTGATAAAAAATATTTTCTATTGTTTCTTTACATTTTGCAAAAATGTTCAGTACTACTTGGTTATGCTGTCGACCAAAAATCTGTCACCAAACTATAAGATTAAATGCCAATAATGAATGATCGCCAACGTCGCATTCAATGACATTAAATACAATACACATGTTTAAAAGAGCATCAAGTGATTTTTAATTTGATTTTTAATTTGTGTTTTTAATAATATTCTACTAATTTTTTGCTATTTAAAATAAAATTATATCGATATGTATGATTTTGTGATTTGCATAATTTGGCCAAATTGGTTGATGGGATAACCAACTCGTACCAAATGATCTTAGGGGCTATGCAAATATAACGTTACCATTTTAGGGGGGAAGGGGATATCGTAAGATATCTCAAGGTGGAGGGGGGTTTGTCTTTTGATATCGATATCATTTTTGATCCAACCAAAATTTTCTCTTTTTAAATGTAACGCGGTCTGTCATTCAAAACAGTAAACAATACAAAGTTATTGTTAAAATTACTAAATTATAAAATTATTTTTAAAAAATAACCATTTCTTTAAAGTGTTATTTGATATAAAGTGATATTTTATAGACTTCTCTTCATTTGAATAAATAAAGTATGCTAAAAGTAAATGCAACCAGTTTTGCATATCACTCCAAGCAAATGAAATACATTCCAAAAACACAATTTTTTTTTACACTGATAACGTTATCATTACTGGGGGGGGGAGGGTTCTTGAGATGATATCGAAAGGGGGGGAGGAGGTCCTGAAATGCCAAAAAATTAATACCGTTATATATGCACATCCCCTTATATTACTTGTTCCAGAAAAATACACTGTACCAACAGTGATGCCAGTATCGCTAATTCAAGATTCTTACTGGTCAGGCAATTAAAAAAATTTGGGCAAAAAGTCAGGGCATTTCTTTTAATAATTGAAGTGGTGAGGGAATTTTTGATGTATACTACTTTCCATCAGCATCTCGATTGTGGCTGTAAATGAAGAAAATTTGAGTTTATTATTAATCGAATCTAAAATTTGTAATTAAAATGTATAAATGTATGAATCATATGAAAATAATTAAAAATTAAAAAATCTTTCATTGCATACTTTTTTTTTAAATATTTAATTTAAGATTTCCATTATGTTGAGTTTTACAACAATATATAACATGGATTTTTACGGAGAAAGATCAGGTAATTTTTTTAACCAGAAATGGGTATGAGCTATGTTATTACAATAACCATTATATATATACTAGTGTGAATGAAGTACAGTCAAAGCTGTATAATCCGCTGAAGTTGGGGCCAAAGGTTGTCTGGATTATGGAATATTGCAGATTATAGATTGTTATGGATTATGTGTCATTTTATTATTCCTAGACATTTATTTAATTTTATAAACTGTATAATATGAGATCTAATAATTAATTTAATATGCTATCTCAATATATCATTTAATTAAAAAATTTATATATGTGCGCTTAAATAAAAATAATTACATATACATATGTTCTGTAATACATTTTTTTTATTCCTATAAAATATAAGAATTCTATTGAAAAAATATCTGTTTTATTATAATTTTTTTGTCAAATTTTTCATTATTTGCTTTAAAAATCAATGTTGGACCACAAATTTGTAAATTTTCTTAAGTGTTTATATTTGTAAAGTAACACGAATTATAGAAAATTATGGATTATCGATCCTTGACTGTATTTGATATACGATATTTTTGATATTTGATGTACAGTATGAAGTGCAATAGAAATAAGAACTTCCTGAAATAAGACTCCCTCAAATTTGCTCCTCTGTAAACTCTGCGCATAATTTATGGATGTAAACAAAGAAACAGTCAGTTCAGATACAGAGACGAAATTGGACTTTTTTACTTTTATATCAATTCCATTTTTATTTTAATTTGTAATTTTTTTTAATATTATTGAATTCATATGGTTTTTTTTTCATGATGGAAGAATAAATTTATTTCTGAAAAAAATTCAACATATTGGTAATTCCAATCTTTTTACCAAATATATTGATGTATTTTTCAAGATTTTTTGTTTATTAAGTCTGGCTAAACCTGAAATAAAACTTCCTTACTTCATGATTTTGATGTAAATTAGTAATATACCTCTATGAAGCATGTTTCATCGAATAATTTAGAAAAAGTACATTTCATCTTTATAATGAAGATTCAATCATACATTACTGAACTTACATTGAACTTTGAATTGAACTTTCAATCAACATTGAACTTTCAATCGTATATTGAACTTTGCTTTTAATATTTTAATCATTTTACAAAATTTCAAAATTATTATTTTAGCTAATACTTATTGTAATATTTCATTATATTGTAAGCATTTTTTTTTAAGTTTCGATTACATTAAATATTGCACTCAAATTACTGTTTAAAAATTATAATCAGTGGAATGACCAGATATCCACAAAATTCTAAATTTCGCACAATCTCTGGTACCAAGATTTATGGATTTGAGAGAGTCTACTACATTTAGATGAGCAACATTCGACTAGTGTATGATCTAAACATGCCATTAATATTTACAATCTTTCAGGCTTTTCGGCTGATAGAGCAGACTCCCTGAAATCTGCACACCTTCAGACAAGAGGTTGTGTGGATTCTTGTCATTGCTTTGTTTACATTTTTTAAACAATGATTTAAATGTAATTAATTATCCAATCAAAATTATAATGAATGCTTACAATATAGTAAAATATTAAAATAAATAAAGTAAAAAACTAAAATAATAAAATTAAGATAACTTTTAAAAGCAAAGATCAAGTAATTAACCAGTAATGCATAATCAGGGCTGGCAAGTTTCTGCTGGGGTGGTTAAAACTAGTGCTTATAACCTGTTATAACTGGCATGGTAGAAACTAATTTCTGCCAGAAAGGGGCAAAAATTGGATGAAACTGAGAAATAATTCTAACTAGCAAAAGCCATGCTTTCTTTGGATTCGCGACGCATTATTTTATAAAACAGATATGTGAAAGTAAAAATATTTTTTAATATTATTTTTGCATCTTTATTAAACAAAAACGTTATTTTATGTTTTGGCGCATTTTAATTATTTATTTATGTTGTAAGACTGGCATAATAAAATATTTTTGAAGCAAATTTTTACAAAATATTTTTAAATTTTCAACAAAAAGCTCTTTTAAAAATGTTTTACAATTTCCAGTAACCACTGGTGTTTTTTAAATATGCATGTTTGAAATATGCATGTTTCCAATCTTGTAATTAACATCAAATAATCTTTGATAGCTATTTTAGAATAATATATTTGAAGAGAGCTTGAAGAAAGTTATTTCGTCAAAATCCTATTTTCTGGAAAACATTTGAAATCTGCTGTCGTTGATACTATGAATTTTTAACTGTAAAACTTTTTTTTCTAATCTCTTCATTTTTATACATGTTAGCGTATCAGAATTTTTGATATTGTAGAATTTTTCGT
Source organism: Maratus speculifer (assembly GCA_964019185.1). Classification (NCBI taxonomy): domain Eukaryota; kingdom Metazoa; phylum Arthropoda; class Arachnida; order Araneae; family Salticidae; genus Maratus; species Maratus speculifer. The sequence goes on from OZ025296.1 coordinate 361,824,502, forward strand.
AAGGAAAATTTCTATTGAATGCTCGAGTTTGAAGGATTTTCACTCTTGACAACGTTACCTACGTTTTTAAGCCAACTGGTGTCTATATATCCTCAATATCTACAACTGCTTCATCTAATGTTAAACCTTGGGATTTATGAATTGTAACAGCAAAAGCTAACTGCAGAAGAAATTCTATCCTTGAGCAATTTATGCTTCCATTTTTCCAGAATTTAATTATTATGGGGGAATTGGTACGCACCAATTCTTATAAGTTAAATTTTTGTAGTATTCAAATTTATCCATGATTATTCGCGATATCTGGTCTGGTGGCTTGTGATTTTCTTTATTAGGTGCAACAAAGTCTAAAGTCCCATTCACTAAACCTTTTTTGGTTCACAAATAAGAACGTAACGTTACTTTAGATCCAAATGATAAAGTAAGAAATGGTTAAAGTAAATTTGTCGTTTCTGAATTGGCCAACTTTGCTTTAGTACATTTATAAAGAGCTTGAATCGAAGCAATAACTTCACGCTTCAATTCTTTTAATTTTTCATTTATATAACAAATTTAACAATTAATTTTATTTGTTTACAATTCTTTTGTTGCCACTTTACAAAAAAAAAAAAAAAAAATCCACAATACAATTTTTTTTAATGTTTAAGTGTCATCTGTGCAAACGATTTTGCTGAATAATGAAAATAAATTCTATTTATTAAATTAATTTTGATTCAATCTATAATTACTTACTTCATGTTTTATACTTTTTTCTGAAAATATACGCGTTTCTTTTTTATTTATTTGCTAAAATGCCTCTGTATTGGAAATGCATGTAAAATAAATTAATTAAAATAATTAATTTTTTAACGTTTTACTGTAAAAAAATTATATTGTGCAAATCTACAGTTCATAATTTATTTTTGTGTTTAATTTGAAGTTAAAATATTGAATAATTTTTTTGTAAAGTGTACGACAAAATGTAATTTGAGTGGCCTAGTAGAGGATTAGCTCCGCTCATCCTAATAAGAATTTTATTCTGCAATGATTCATAATTCACACGTGCATTTTATATATAAAGAATTTAGTTAAAAAAATAAAATAAAGATTATGAATGTTATTTGAGGCAGCAAAAAGTTTAAAAAAGATCATAAAAATATACTTTGTTTATGCAAAAATTTTCTGTCACTTAAAAAACGAATTTTCATAATGGTAATCTGATGATTTCCAAGTTTAACTATTGATATTATTGTTTTTGTGGCTAAATTTTTATTTAAAAAAAAAAAATCTGCTGCGGTGCATTAGAATTTGTTGTTAAATTTTAAAACTAGCAACAGTTGCCATACATTATATTCAAATTTAATTATATTATGTGTAATTAGCAGGTCTTTAAATATTTTTAATAAAAATTTATGTAAAAATGAATGATTTCAAATCTAAGAAATTTATCTTGAAATGGACATGCAGAAATGTTTGCACAAAATTAGTTTTAAATATCTTGTTTATTTATTATTATTTTAATATTTAAAAAAATCTAAAGTTATTTAGTATGCATTGTGACATAGCTAATATTTATAAGTATTAACAAGTCAAGTGTTGTTAATGCAGCATTTTCAAAAGTGTGGAACTTGATACATGTGTTTAATATTTTTTTTATGCTATACACATATTTATATATTTATTATATGTATGGTTATTACACATCAACACATCACTATAAATTATTTTTATCTCTAACCCACTCCACAGCACACATACTAATAGTAATAAAAATAAAAATAATGTATACTTTGATAGCAAGGTAAGACACAAAGTAATTATTCAACAACTTAATACTTAAGATATTTAATAAAATTTTATAGTATTTAGTGAGGGGGGGGAAGAAAGAAAGAAATTCATAAGTATTTGTATAATCTAATTTTTCAGCATAGTAAATAAATAGGCTAAATATTGTAAATAGGTACAGATATTTATAGGAAGGAATAAATTTTTTATTATCTTTATGTTAATTATAAATTCAAAAAATGACCCACAATTTAAAATTCAGAATTACTGATTTTTATGAAAAACCAAATAACAATTGTAAAAGTCAAAACAGAAAAAATATTACACTGATCAATGAAATATTTCTAAAACACAAAATATTATGTAGTTTTTTTTATTATCTAATTAAATACATAATTTTAAAAAATAAAACATTCAATTTTAAAAAATAAAACATTCATTAAATACTTCCAATTGGATTGCATAATCAGATGAATCCAAATGAAAAATACAAAGCAGAAATTTAGTTCAATTATCCAATTCATTTGTCCTACAAAGCACACAATAGTACAAAACCAGTTTTGAACATCTTTCTATTCCTAATCGGTTACGGAAAATGTCTAATCTTTAATAACAATTTAAACTTTACTCTAAATTTGGTTATAAATAAATTTCTTCATAATATAATATCCCTGCTCATTTTGAATAACATATTAAAATTTAATAAATAATATAACAAAAGATATATTTTCCAAAATCTAAGGTTTTGTTTAATATTCAAAATACGTTTCTTCAAAAAATTTAATTTATTTTTTCTACAACATATTTAGAAAAATTTTCTTTATTAATAGCAAATAAATTTTACTTATTAAATATAAATATAGGTAGATATATATGTATGTAAATAAATATTTTTATTTACATATAAATAGAGATTTTTGACAGTTTTTGACATTTTTGACAAGGAGGTTTTTGACATGACGGTTTAAACCAAAATTAAAGCCGTCAAAAACTTGCCAACCCTGAAAGCAACAGCAATAGACTTTAACATTTGTAACAAGTATTTAACTTTTTTATAAATCATGATATTTATTTACAATTTTAACAACTGTTATGTCTTTAATATCATTTTCATGATTTTCAGTTATCTGCAAATATTTTGGCTGATTCTTTATGAAAGGTTTAAAACTATCAAATTTTGATACAAATTTTTTTTATTAAAATTATTCAGAATATTTTATTTGTTATTTATCCTGAATAAAATGTATATAAGCAATTTAATACTATTAAAAAAGTCTGAGATTATGTCATGAAATGACTTAATGCAAGTTGTTGTCAGTTTCTGCTGATTAAAACCGGTTATAACCTCTTTCTGCCACTGGCATGGCAGAAATCATTTTCTGCCGTCAAAAACCCAGCCCTGTACATAATTAAATATTTATTGGATGAAGATCAGATGCATTTTTTCTAAATTATTCAATGAAACATGCCTCACAAAGGTACATTACTTATTCACTTCAAACTCATAAAATAAGGAAGTTTTATTTCAGGTTAGCCAGACCTAATAACCAAAAAAGCTTTATTACTATATAAATATATTTAATGAAAAGATTATGATATCAGTAATATCTTGAATTTTTTAGCAATAAATTTATTCTTCCTTCATGAAAAAACATTAATTAAGTAATATTAATGAAAATTACGTATTGAAAAATATATGGAATTTAATTAAAAATAAAGAATTTAAATTTTGTCCCTAGGTCTAAACTGAAAGTTTCATTGTTTACATTTGTAAATTATGTGTGGATTTTAGGGTTGCAGATTTGTGGGAGTCTACTGTATACCGTAACAAAGTTTAGATTTCTTAATAAAACAAAAATTTAACAAATATGCTAGAAAACTGCTTAATTATAAAAACCTGTTGCAACTATTGAAATGATGATATTAAATGATTATATTAAAAATAATTACTACTTTTTTTACTTTAAAATTGTATTTGCTTCATTCTCCCCCTCCCTCCAAAAATATGTATATACTACCTCTGAATAAAAAGTTCAATGAATGAATTCTGAACGACTGATCTGGCAACACTGGGAAAACAAAACGCTGCACCTGCATAGAGGCAAGTGTTGATCATCTTCCCCCCACCGTTGTTCATTTGAGCGTCATTTATAATACTGTGTAAGACATGTTTTACCAAATGCTTGCTCAGTGAGTTGGTTCTTATCTGAGAACAGAAAAATGAACGAACAAAATATTAGTTTAAAGTTTGGTTTTAAGATTTGAAAGATACCGAAAGAAATTCATGAGGTGTGATGCATATTGAACATCCACCATACTCACCAGATCTCAATCCCCCAGACTTCTTCCTATTTTCACCACTCAAACTATCTTTGAAAGAGATTGACCATATTGCTGACATTCAACAGAACATGACAAAGCTTTTGAACTCCATCCCAAAAGAAGACTTCTTGCGAATTTCCCAGGACATGTATAACAGATCTCAGCAGTGCATAGTTATGGGAAATGACTACTTCGAAGGATGTTATATGGTAACTTTCGTTAATATATCATCTACATTAAGGTTACAGGATTATTCACTGAACTTTATTGTCAGAGGTTGTATATATTTTATCTTGATTAATAAAAAGGTGAAATTTCAAAGAAATAAAATTGTCCAATGTGTTTTAAATCCATCTATAAAACTTGTAAGCAAAAATCAAAAGCTATATTTATTAAAGGATAAGTTTTATAAATACCTGTAGATGCTTCATAATCTTTTATATGTACAGGGTGATTATAATTAAAGTCCGAGTTTCAAAACGAGTTTAAAAAGCGAACCACTCGTTAGAATGGCGTCAAAATTTAACAGCGTATTATTGAAGAAGGGGGAAAGAACATGAACCAAAAAAAGTTCCAAATTTGAGTGACAGATGGCGCTGTAAGCGTCAGTATATGTAAATTAAAATACCTGGCATACGCACGACAAATTCAGGTGTTATAAAAGCGTTGGGTAAACGGCGTTTCCTCATTTTGCTTCTCAGACGTTGGCCATGAGTGTCTCAATGAAGGATCGTGCTCTGCATGTAAAGCTTTATTACAAGAACGGTGATTCTGCACCAGTGGCTTTGCAGAAGTTCAGGACTCTCAAGGGTATGAAAAAAGGCGCTGGACCGATGACTGTCAGAGGTCTGAAAATGATGCAAAAATTCGAAAATACAGGTTCGTTTGATATGCAGTCTGGTAGAGGAAGGAAAAGATGTGATTCGGCGGTAGTTGAAGAAGTGGCCACAGCAGTTCAGGAAGAGTCTAGCGGTGGTGAGCAACCATGCAGTGTACGGAGAATTGCCCGAACATTGAACAGGCCTTTGAGCACAGTACATAACATTCTACGAAACATCTTGCAATGCTATCCGTATAAAGTTTGCCATGTGCAGGAGTTGTCCCCTTCTGACCTGCCAGCAAGAGAGCGTTTTGCTTTGGAATTTCTCGCTCGCATGGAAGTGGACAATAATTGGCCGTGGAAAATTCTGCGGACAGACGAAGCCCATTTTCACCTGACGGAATATGTCAATACACAGAATTGCCGAATATGGGCAACAGAAAATCCACTCGCAACGAACCCAGTACCACTTCATCCTGCAAAGGATGAAGTGGTGCGGATTTACGGCATCATTTATCATAGGGCCGTATTTTTTCGATGAGACGGGTGCTTTAGGTCCTGTTACCGTTACCGTCAATGGTCAGCGCTATGAGTCTCTTTTGCGTAATGACGTCATTCCAGCTCTGCAGCAGCGGGAATGTCTGGATAGTATCATTTTTATGCAAGATGGCGCTCCTCCGCACATAGCAAATTTAGTGAAGCAGTTGTTGAGGCGGCATTTCGGAAATGCTAGAATTATCAGTCGTCATTTCCCTACTGCCTAACCGGCTCGATCACCTGATCTTAATCCGTGTGATTTCTGGCTGTGGGGTTATCTGAAAGGTATTATGTTCAGTACTCCGATTGCCAACGTAGCTGAATTAAAGACACGCATTGCGCAACACATTCTGAACTTGACCCCGGATACACTTCGATCGGTTGTGGAACATGCTGTTTCCCGATTTAATCTTGTTGCCCACAATGGAGGATAGCATATTGAACATGTTTTGCGCCAGTCTCGGCAAACTTAAAAACCGATTGGATGGATGCTTTTTATGCGGTTTTTGGTCTCAGGACAATTAAAAACCCGTTAGATGGATGCTCTTTATGCGGTTTTTAGCCTCAGGACAGTTAAAAACCGGTTAGATGGATGCTTTTTATGCGGTTTTTGGCATCAAGACAATTAAAAACAGATTTTTCCCATCCGATGTGGTACAACCTTGCCGTGGTGGACGGGCTTACGTAACTAACAATATCACACGCGTACAGTCATGCACATTGAACAATACAGTTGGTTTATATCGTGTAACTTACGCCTTAGCCGTTGTTTTACGATTTGTCCTTTGTAGTCGAAAGTCTAACGCTTACAGCGCCATCTGTCGCTAAAATTTGGAACTTTTTTGGTTCATGTTCTTTCCCCATTCTTCAATAATACGCTGTTAAATTTTGACGCCATTCTAACGAGTGGTTCGCTTTTTAGAGCGTTTTGAAACTCGGACTTTAATTATAATCACCCTGTATATCTATGTATTTTTTCAAATGATTGTGATATAAAGATGAATCAAACATAGTTAATACCTATTTTTAAAACTGTGCAATGATAATAATTGTTCATCGTTTCTTTCACAAACGACTCTAACTTTGTTAACGAACAATGATCAGAAAGCACTGGTTTCACATGAGTAAGCAAGAAAAAAAACAGCTTTGGGTCAGTTGTAATCTCCTTGAAACTTTATAACTCAATGGTCTATATTTTTTTGAGTGAATCGCCAAGGGTAAAGCCTCTATACCAAAGCGTATTGTTTACTGTTTATGCTACGTTGTTTTCCACTTGATTTCAAAAATGATTTTTAAGCTGTCCAAAATATTGAAATTTTTAATCTTTTTATAGAAAATTTTGTTAAAGAGAAGGGATTTCAGATAGGTAACATTTGTATTTAGACTGATAATTTTTCTCATACACATCTCAAATCAAAATTAAGCCTAACATGGCTTCTTCTCATCAGAGACTGTTAAGATTGATGGATTCATCCCGGAAGTGTTATACTGTATTTTATTATTACAGACATATGTAAGTAAAGGTCATGCTTACTAACATACATGTCAATCTACTTACTATATTTTTGCTTTAGCGATCATTGCAGTAATAGTTGGCAAAGCCAAATCGTATCACACGAGAGTTTTTTTTTCAGTCGTCTTATTTGCCACATGATCGTAATGAAAGCAGGACTGAACTGAAGTATGTGGATTAAACTTAAATATTATTCTTTGAAATTTTGTTGAGCAGTTTATCGACAGAGATGCTGCAGTTAGGAGAGATGTCAGATTTTTCACTAAAAGCGTAGCAGGAGATTCTGATATTACTATTTTTAGGGATCCTACTCAAAAAGTGAAAAAAAAGGACTGCTATAAGATCTCTCATGTGTTTGTCTGTACATCTCTCACAGCTGCTTTTCTCTTAATCTTGAAATGTGGGAAGTTTAGTATTTGTACAAGTAATAAAGTCCCACATATTTGTAGATTATTAACCGTCCACAAATTAATTTTTGGAAAATGGAGAAGGGCTAGTTAAGTTATTTAAAAGTAAAAATCCTTCTTTTCTCATATCATGAAAGCTCTGATAATGACAAATTAGAAACACATTGTTTTAAATTTAGGTATTATACTTTCAAAAATATCGTTGAAAATGTAATGCAAGAGTATGCCCCCCCCCTCCCCCTCTAATTTCGAGTCTACTGAAATAAAAATTATGAAATATTAGAAGTGTATTGAATTCTTCCAGAAAAATTAGTGTTATTATTACCCAAGATGACATTGTTTTTGAGAAAATGGCATTTTTCCATTGTTCACAAATTTCAGTTTTCAGCAGTGGTGTTAAGGAACATTTGAGGTAAATTTTATCGTGAGACTAGTTCTGTTATCAGTAATTAACCGAGATACTAACTTTGAAGACACAGACATAACATACATAAAGACTCAGATGGCATAGTTTTTGTGTCATAAGCTTTTAAAGCATAGTTAAAAAAATTTAATGATGTATATACATGTGCAATGCAGTGCCCACAGGTTATTAATTAGTAAAATAGCAGGGTTGCCACGCTACCTGGAAAACCAGGAAAATACAGGAAATTTTAAAATCCTCTCCCAAAATAGGCAAAATCCAGGGAATTTTCAAAAAATCCTAAAAAATCTGGAAAACACTGGGAATTTTTTTTCTTACAATATCCAAACATAAAATATTTTATTTCGGCTTTCGAAATGAAAGCCGAATGTTATCTTAGGATATTTTTTAAGATAAAAAATAACCAATGTTGTGTATCAAAGTTATCCTATATTTTATGTGTTCTGTATCTTAGTATATAAATATTAATTTGAATGCATAAAGTAAGTATTTTTTCCTCTTTTCATTTCTTTTTTATTTCTGCAATTTTTTGTGATATTATGTTCAAGATAATTGATTTTTACGTAAGATTCTTTAAATTTTTATATTCTTTAAATTATTAGATACAAAGTTTTTACATATTTTAACATTCATTTACAAATATTTCAAATTATTTTATAGCAGAATGCTTGAGTATTGCTATACTGTTTTTATTATTATTAATGTAAAACGTGGGATTTAATAATTAGTGTAACAACTTTAAAGGGCTTTTTCATTTGCTCATATCATATAGTGTATTATATTTCTCAGTTAATTGGGTAATGGCAAATTACAAGGTGGCTAACTGGCATACACGCATATATTTTTGCACACTCAACGCGTTGCAGTACAGGGAAAACACAGGGAATTTTTTTTCAAGATTAGAGTGGCAACCCTGTATAGGGAATTTTATGTGTACAGATAATATTCTAACGCGGCTGGTTATGAATTAATAATGCTAATATGTTCCTATTTTTGATACTCCTCCATTATTGCATCAGCCCTTATGTAAAAAAAAAAAAAAAAAAAAAAAAAAAAAAAAAAAAAAAAGTTAAATTATGCGATTTAATGCCGAAAATGCACGATTATGGCTTCACATTTGCTTTACGTCATATTTGTTTAGACATATATTTCTTATGTCATCAGGTAATTTTTTTCACATTTTTTGTATTTTAAATGATGTCTTGCTGATTTATTTGTTGTTTTCTTAGTCAAAATAACAATTAGTACATCATACATGAGAGCGATATTATATAAAAATAGGAATATTTTTTAAAAAAATGTTGAGATACATAATTACATACAATAAATCAATTTCAACTGATAGCACAAACATTTATCAAACAGAAAAGAGAAAAAAATAATAAAAATAATAAACACAATAAAAAAATAGATACAGTCAAAGTTCTATTATCCGCACAAGTTGGGGGCCAAAGGTTGTGTGGATTATAGAATATTATGAATTATACGTCATTTTATTTTTCATAGATAGCATTTTAATTCTATAATCACTATAATATAAAAATGTAAATGTGAAATGTAATATGAATTAATTTAATAGGCTATCTCAAAAAATGCCTTTTTTAAATTTATTTTATTAGAAAAATTGATATGTGCGCATTTAAGAATAACTATATATGTTCCATAATACAGTTTGCTTTTTATTGTTAGTAAAATAAAAGAATTATATTTAACCCCCTGACTGCCCAGCCAAAGGGTAATATTGTAATGTTGTTTTCTCTGTAATTTATTAAAAATATAAAAAAAGATGTTTTTTCCAACCTGATGCAAAATACGTTATTAGTATCGGTGTATAATCTTTGATAGCATCAATCCTAACTTAATTTTTCAGAACTGGGTTTTATTTGTGGAATTATACTAATTTAAATACTGCTTATGTTGCAGTGAAACCTGCAGCTTAGTGTGTGAAAAAATCAGCCGGCGGCAGTCAGGAGGTTAAAAAGTACATGTTTTATTTTTTTTTTTCAAATTTTTTATTTATTTAAAAAAAATCATTTTTGGATCACAAATTTCTTAATTTTCTTAACTGTTTATTTCATCGTTTACACTCATAAAGTAACGCGAATTATAGAAAATTGAGGATTATGGACGCGCGGATTATCGATACTTGACTGCTAATCATTAAGATTACTAAAGGAACTTTAAAAGTGATTATAATAGTTCAAAAATAAACAGTTCAAAAATAGAGTCGCTTTTATTAATTCCAAATAATTTTATAATTTATTAATTCCGTTATAATATTGTTTGATATAAAATTATAAAAGGAACAAAGATAAAGTCTTGAAACTGAATCAGTGTGCTGTTATTGCATTTATATAAACTGGTCTTTTTCCCTTAACCGTCATCAGCAGTTGGTCCAATCAAAAACCCATTTCCATCTTAGCAGATATTGTATACTTGTATACTTATTCCTCGAAACCGTCAAATGTTTTGATTTTCAGGATGATTCTGCATTCATCAAAAACCTGCCAAGAAGGAAACACAATTGCAAAATGTTCTATTTTAGGTAGGTTTCATTTTTTAGGAACTATAAATATATAGTACTAGCAGTCTTTGACCGCTACGCGGATTGGTTTCTCTAAAGAAACCTTGAATCAAACGAAGTACATTTTTAAAAAATTTAAAAAAATAAACCTTATATCTAATCAAGCATCTATAGTTGTTGTCTTATTAATATAATCTTACATTATCCTGCTCAAAGTCAATGTTGACGACATAATAGTTAAAATAGCTCTAAAATGATTGGAGTACCTATGTTTAACTATTTTTAGTAGGTGTGCTATATTGAATTTCTCGCTTTTACCTAACACAATTGAAAAAGTTTCCAATTTAGATAGGTTTCAAGTTTTATAAATTGCCAATACATAGTGTTGTTTTCGTGTAATCCCTGTTTTCTTTACCTTTTAAAATAGGTCACCTCCACAGAATTCATTGCAATATATTTGTACTCTTCCCAGATGCACTACTGAGTGAATACATTGTAATAGTTTTAGAGGATATAGTCAAAACGGAAAACGTTTATGTTGAAAATTTGCCTTTAATAGAAAAGTTCATAGCCTTGGCAAAAGATGCAACTTTGAATTATGCCGTTTGAGATTGTACCATTCAACATCTGTCTAAAATGGAATTTATTATGGGTTCTTTGTCATTCCATTTTAGTAGTTTTGAGTGTTCTTGAATGCAAAATTCAGAAACCCAGATATTCGTTTCTGGTGGAGGGATCCACGACGTCCTCTTGGCTAGGCCACTACTTACATTATTTAATTATAGTGTAAATTATATTAAATGATGTAGGATGATTTATCAATACACATTAACATTTAGATTTTAAAAAATCTGCAGAATTTTTTACTAAACACATCTGCATATATAAATTCCAGAACCACAAAAAATTATTTTCTCTCTATAAATTGTAAAGTGTATTATCGTTTCTTTAGATGGTATTATGTTATAAAATTTTCTACTGAAATTTACTTTATATTATATTTATAATAAGTTATTTATTTTTAAATTGTTGCTGTTTATTTTATTTACAATTTAATCTTTATACTGTTAGGAAAGGCATCTGACCCACCTTTGATTCCCCTAACTTCAGATAATTGGGAGACTATTGTAGTTTTCAATACTATGGTAGAAATTTTATTACAATTTATTTTTTACATCCATTTTAAATTTTCGTGATATGTTTATTTATTTTTTATGAAATGTAAAAACTGATATTAATTCATTTTATTTTATTGCAGATGCATAAAACCATTAATCTAACATATCACATCACTCAACATATCTTTGATGTGTAAAACCAGTGCAGCAAAATATTTCGTATGAAAATTTTTGGAAAAAAGCAGCTTCTGACTCATGACCACGAAAAACTTTTATTTTTGAGTTATGCAAGAATTTCTGCCAAAGAATTCTGCTTCTATATGTGAGGTATGCAACAAGAAATTTTCTCACAAGAGTTGTTTAATCATACACCTTTTAACTCATACTGGTGAAAAACCTTTTGAATGTGAGGTATGTAACAAGAAATTCTCTCAAAAGGGCAATTTAAACAGCCATCTGTTAACTCATACTGGTGAGAAACCTTTTGTATGTGAGGTTTGCAACAAGAAATTCTCTGACAAGAGTGCTTTAAGGAGGCATTTGTTAATTCATACTGGTGAGAAATCGTTTGTATGTGAAGTATGTAACAAGAAATTCTCTCGAAAGAGCAGTTTAAGCAGCCATCTGTTAACTCATAGTGGTGAAAAACCTTTTGAATGTGAGGTATGCAACAAGAAATTCTCTTTAAAAAGCCCTTTAAGCCAACATTTGTTAACTCATTCTGGTGACAAACCATTTGAATGTGAGGTATGCAACAAGAAATTCTTTCAAAAGGCCAGTTTAAACAGCCATATGTTAACTCATAGTGGTGAAAAACCTTTTGAATGTGAGATATGCAACAAGAAATTCTCTCTAAAAAGCCCTTTCAGCAGACATTTGTTAACTCATACTGGTGAGAAACCTTTTGAATGTGAGGTATGCAACAAGAAATTCTCTCGAAAGAGCAATTTAACCACCCATCTGTTAACTCATAGTGCTGAGAAATCTTTTGAATGTGAGATATGCAACAAGAAATTCTCTCTAAAAAGCCATTTAAGCTATCATCTGTTAACTCATACTGGTGAGAAACCTTTTTCATGTGAAGTATGCAACAAGAAATTTACTCGTAAATATGCTTTAAACAAACACTTTTCAGTTCATTCTGAAGAGAAATCTTTTATGTGAGGAAGCTGTGTCAAGATATTTTTTCAAAAGATTTGTTTAACGAAGCATCTGTTATTCTTACTGGCGAGAGTTTTTTATGTGCGATAAACAAAAATAAAAAAGTTATTTAAGTGTTTCATTTTGCTCCTAATTTTTTTTAATTGCAGATAACTAATCATAGTGTACTCCAGAAATAAAGAAATAATTCTTTCCATTTATTACAATGCACAAAAGAGAACAGTGATGCACAAAATTTTGCCTATTATACAGTAAATCAGCACCTCAGGAACTATACCACGAGGCCTGGCAAACACAATTTTATTTTTATCATTCTTTATATTGTCTGAAAAATATTACGTATCTTTGTTTTTTTACACTTATAGGCTTTTAAGTTTTTATAATGATTGATGGTATTTAAGTGAAAAGTAACCTTTGTTAAACCTGATTTCTCACAATAAAATTCTTTGGTGGTAAAATTGATTTTCTTATCAATATATAAACAAAAACTATTAGTTTTGAAAATGATATGGCTCCTTGACTTACCCCTATTTAAATAAACGAAGTGTCTATTCTCACGGCAGCCGTAAGAATATTATACTTACGGCAGTCTATCGCACATGCGCAGTCGATAACTGCCGTAAACGATTGCCAGAGATTCTTGATGAGAATGAATCGTGAAAAATGAGTGACTCATATATGAACGGCAACAATGCTATGCTCGCTCATTATCGCCCAATGCGTAATTTTGATGATTGTTTTAATTAAACAACAAAAAAAATTGAGCAGGAATAACTTACCAACTTTAACACTATTTTTTCAGGTTTCCAAAAGAACTACTACTTTACAAAGAGACTAAATTTGCTAAATTTTACATCTCTGACTCACGCACGTTGGAGTCACGTGTGGCATTCAGAAAATGAGAAAATAATATAAAAAAAATGCGTTTATCATCATAAGTATATTTTATTTAATAAATAGTTTGTGAGCACATGCATATTGTTATTCATATTTCTACAGGCAGACAACTCCCTGAAAAAAATTGAGTATACCTATTCTAATTCACCTTTAGTCGGAAAAAATAATAATAAGCAGATAAAAAATAATAATGTATATAAATATAATACAGTGTTGTAGTCATAAAAAGGGCATGTGTTAAAGTCATGAATGCCGTGCCTAAGTAATATGCTATAGCTTTATTTGTGAAATAGGGGGTACACAAGGCTTCTTTTGAAAAAAAAATACATTAAATATATGCTGTATACCAACATTACACTCCTAATTAAATATGAATAAGATAAAATTAGTGATAGTCAACCTTAAACATTATTTTGGGGAGGAATGTTTATTGAAATATGCAAAGTAATCTATATATGCACATGTTCACAAACTGTTCATAAAATAAAATGTATTTGCTGTAACTCATGCATTTCATTATGTCCTTTTCTCATTTTGAGGATATACTTAAGTTTTATGTTTAACTACCCTCAAATATTTTCCTTTTAGTTTAAGATATTGCTTACAAGTGGATTCCAATGTGTGACTCAGAAACAAACAGATTGATTAATTTAGTCTTTTTGAATGTTGGTTCTTTTAATTTTCTCAATGTCATTATGCAGAAAATAGAAATTGTATAAGTCATCACCATATGAGCAATTAAGACGACATCAGACTTGACGACATCAACTTTGACCAATGGAGGATTGGTCTTGTAAAAGCATAAACAAAATCTAGACCACAAACCAGATTGCACCTGTTCCAAGATCTTGTTACTCCATAGGTTGTCTTTTTTTCAAATTTTAGGATATATGTGAATAAAAATGAACATTGCCCAGTTAAACTGGTGGCATTGAGCTCGCAGGCTACACATACTAGTTGTTTATTAAAACCTTACATTTTCAAGCAATAGCACTGTTCGAAAAATAAAAAAACATATTTGTTTAATTTAAATTAAGAGGGGAAATTATTTGTATACCTTCTTTCTTTATACTTAACCAAAAAAACCCACAATTAATCAGGGAAGCATTTAATAACAATGAACCTGCATCCGAAATTTAAAACAAATTGGTTAATTAAACATGAAAAATCATTTACCGAAATTAAGAGAGATAGTCCTACCGATCCCACATGCATACTTATCCAATGCATTCCCAAAACAAATCAGGAAAGTACTTTATCAGAATGAACCTATATACAAAATTTAAAGCAAATCTGTAAATTCTGCATGAAAAACCCATTAACCTAAATTTAGAGGGGGTAGTTTATTTTCTACTTTTCCAATGAATACTCAATACTAATCACAGAGGCGCCTCGTTAAAATGTTCCAGTATCCAAAATTTGTAAGAAATTGATAAATCTGCATAAAAAACCCATTTTTCTAAATTAAGGACAGGGGGAGATAGCCTTTCTCCTCCTCTTACACTCAGTGGCGTAGCTAGAATGAGTGGCAACCGGGGCGGATTTAAATGGTGTCACCTCCTCCCCCACCCCAGCTGTCATATTTTTCCAGTCACAATTCTATGTTATTACAACAAATGATCGGACCATTCCTTATTTATCTTTTGTCCTCCTGCATAAAAAACAACTGCAGCGACTTATCACTCAACCCATAATCCAAATGAGTCAAATGCGGTAAATTTTTATTTCAAAGTTTGCTCCGCTAGCCATTCGTTGAATAGGTTGGTTTTTGTTCTCTGGTCAGGGCCATAGCTAGAAGTGGACAATAGGGGGGGGGGCTCATAATTTCTTTTTCTCCCTCTCTCTGATGCAGAAAGATAAATTAGTGCATATACACATTGTAGGTACTATGTTTCTTATTAAACTGTTGTAATAACTTCATTTTATGCTAAAAAAGCACATGGTAAAGAAAATTTTGAGTGTAAAACTAATGAAAAAATAAACATCCTGTTAGCTTCATAGGTACAAGTAGGGTAAGGGAGTGTTGAAACACCTATTTTAAATACAACTTAGTAATTCTGCAAAACTGTGAAAGGGTCTCAAGACTGAATTAGATCTTTGAATAGAATTTTCATTTGGATTTTCGAAAAAGAAATTCATTTAGTGACCTTGAAATATTGTCCAGGGGCACTCAAAATATTTTAGGGGGGCTGAGCCGCCCATAGCGCCCCTTTTGCTACGGCCCTGTCTCTGGTGCATATCTTATTTAGAATATTTTTACATTCTCAAAAAAAAAAAAAAATTAACTCTGTTACGTCGTGCGTTAGAATTTTCCTTTTATTTCAGAATTCTTTATTTTTTTAAGTTTTATAAGATTATGTTTATATAGATTTTCAAAAACAGATTGGGTGACACCCGGGGCGAACCGCTTCCTCTGCCCCCCCCCCCACTTGCTACGCCATTGCTTACACTTGTCCAATGAACTTCCAAACTAATAATGGAAGTGCCCTCACCAGAATTATACTATGCCTAAAATTTGAATAAAATCTGCTTGAAGAACCCATTTATCAAAATTATCCTATTTACTCGTGTATACCGCACACCCAGTATTTTAGAATGAAAAATGGTGATTTTTTGTATCTCGTATATAACGCACACCATAAATTTGACATGCTAGGGAATGAATGATCAAATGAATTTCTGGAAAGAAATTCAAAACAAATATCTATCAGGCTAGAAAAGAAGTCGAAATTCTTTTTGTTAAGACTTCGTGTAGGGAGTGAGTGTCGTGATATGTTGACATCACTTTAAAATGAAATACATAAAAACATCTACATTGTTTTAAAAAAATTAAACTTTAATTCTACAAATGTAAAATCGCAGAAATCTGTATTCTTGCTAAAATTTTATCTGTACACTGTACTATAAAATAAATAAATAAATAAAGAGAAATTTACAAAACTAGTTTTTGTGAGATTATAGAAATCTGTTGCTCTACAAATGAATCAAGTAAAATTGTACTAATCTTACTAAAATTTTATCTGTTACTTGTATCGCGGTTAGATAAAAAACTCTAGGTTTCCCAGTTTCCTAAAAAAAATTCTTAAGAAATTTTTAACCTTACAGATTTCTTTTTCTAGTGCAAATCTGTATATATTACATGAATTTTTGCTGTTACCGTTACATAAAAAGCAGTAGCAGCAATGAGGATTGCTAAGTAGTGTTTAAATAATGTTACTACCGCTTTTGTATAAAAAAAGTGCAAGGAGTACGGATGGGCATTATTTATCGTATTAGGATAAATAACAGTGTTACTACGCTAGAACCTAATATTGCATTAATATGTTACTGAAAAGTCCCTGTTAAATAAATAACACATGGTTCTTAATGACGGAACTTCTTCCTTCACTTGTTTTAATCAAGATTTCATTTTTTGTACCTCTAAAAAAGAATAATATTCATTAAAAACGTCCATAATCGTTTCTTTTGAGACGTTTGCCGAACAATGTTGAATGTCCGGGCTGGGTGCCCGGACAGCCCCCCCCCCCTGCTTGCGCAGACCCATTCACAATTATTTAAAAAATTTGCGTCCCCCCCCCTTTATTAAAACATCCTTAAAAACCCTTATAAAAAAATCTCACAATTATACACTCTAAGATAAAAAAATCTGTCTAAAACGGAATTTAAAACTGTTTTATAGGCTTCCGTTTTAGAAGGTTTTACTATATAAAATAAGATATTGTTTGTATCCAGCAAGTACAGCCCGGACAGCCCCCCCCCCCTGCTTGCGCAGACCCATTCATAATTATTTAAAAAATTTGTATCCCCCCCTTATTAAAACACCCTTAAAAACCCTCATTAAAAAATCTCACAATTATACACTCTAAGATAAAAACCTGTCTAAAACGGAATTTAAAACTGTTTTTGGCTTCCGTTTTAGAAGGTTTTACTATATAAAATAAGATATTGTTTGTATCCAGCAAGTACAGCCCGGACGCCCCCCCCCCTGCTTGCACAGACCCATTCACAATTATTTAAAAAAAATTGCTTCCCCCCCTTATTAAAACACCCTTAAAAACCCTTATTTAAAAAAAAATCTCACAATTATGCACTCTAAGATATAAACCTGTCTAAAACGGAATTTAAAAATGTTTTATGGCTTCCGTTTTAGAAGGTTTTACTATATAAAATAAGATATTGTTTGTATCCAGCAAGTACAGCCCGGACAGCCCCCCCCCTGCTTGCGCAGACCCATTCATAATTATTTAAAAAATTTGTATCCCCCCCTTATTAAAACACCCTTAAAAACCCTCATTAAAAAATCTCACAATTATACATTCTAAGATAAAAACCTGTCTAAAACGGAATTTAAAACTGTTTTTGGCTTCCGTTTTAGAAGGTTTTACTATATAAAATAAGATATTGTTTGTATCCAGCAAGTACATCCCGGACAGCCCCCCCTGCTTGCGCAGACCCATTCACAATTATTTAAAAAATTTGCTTCCCCCCCCTTATTAAAACACCCTTAAAAACCCTTATTTTAAAAAAATCTCACAATTATACACTCTAAGATATAAACCTGTCTAAAACGGAATTTAAAACTGTTTTATGGCTTCCGTTTTAGAAGGTTTTACTATATAAAATAAGATATTGTTTGTATCCAGCAAGTACATCCCGGACAGCCCTCCCCCCCTGCTTGCGCAGACCCATTCACAATTATTTAAAAAATTTGCTTCCTCCCCCTTATTAAAACACCCTTAAAAACCCTTATTTAAAAAAAAATCTCACAATTATACACTCTAAGATAAAAACCTGTCTAAAATGGAATTTAAAACTGTTTTATAGGCTTCCGTTTTAGAAGGTTTTACTATATAAAATAAGATATTGTTTGTATCCTGCAAGTACAGCCCGGACAGCCCCCCCCCCTGCTTGCGCAGACTCATTCACAATTATTTAAAAAATTTGTATCCCCCCCTTATTAAAACACCCTTAAAAACCTTTATTAAAAAAATCTCACAATTATACACTAACATAAAAACTGTCTAAGACGGAATTTAAAACTGTTTTATAGGCTTCCATTTTAGAAGGTTTTACCACATAAAATAAGATATTGTTTGTATCCAGCAAGTTCAGATTAAAAATTCTGGGCACCCACCCGTTCGAAAGGCTGGTTACGCCTATGCAACCACAGTAGAAATAATTCCTTAATATTCGCTAATTCAATAACTGTTAGATTTTTCACCAGTTTTTCAATTCAGTTCAGTTATGTAGCTCTTTTCTGTTAGATTTTCCACCCGTTTTTCAATAGATGTAGTTTTTTACATTACAAAAGAACATTTTATCGCTTCGTAACTGTTGTTTATTTTCCAACGTTTTGTTACAAATTATTTGACAACCTTGAAAAGTGCTGAGTAATACATATTATCTGAGGATAATTTTGTTATCGTTAACGACTTTTGATTTAAAGTTTCGTTTCCTGTTTGTTTTTTATTCGTGGTTGTTGAAGAAAGAGGATAAATAAAAAATGATTTCGTCTCTTTTTTATTAAATATCAGAAAGACTGAATTTGAGGTTTGTGGATTTGATTTCTAAAGGGCTCTTCTGGGGGGGGGGGGTTCACCCCCAAACATACACCTTCAAATTTCGCTTATTTAGTTCTCCACCATTTTTAATATGACACCCCCCCCCTTTCGGTGACTCACCTAATTTTGCTCATTTCTTCACTTCATTTCAATCTTTAAAAGGCTATAGCTTTGCTTCTATGGGAGCTAAAGCGGAGAAAAAGATTCTAGCATAGCTAACTTTTACTCGCCATTCTTTTTGCTATTTCAATTTTCCGGTTTTTCCCTGTAGGACCATTTTTTGGGAGGGGGGGGGCGTTTCTCATTTTTTGATGTAATATGTCTATCGAAAGCTTATGCTTCATACATTACAAATCTAGCATAAAAAATTTCTCCCGTTATTCTGGGTCACGTTACGGACCCATAATGGGTTGAAATTTAAATTTCTCAAACTTCTTCGAGGTTTTTTGCCAAATCGGTATCAGAAAAAAATTGTGCCAACGTGATGTGTGTATGACATCTGCACCATATAAATATTATTCAGTCTTTTTTTATTGCAATTTTTTTATGTAAAACAATATGCATTATTTTTCATGCACAATTGCGCATTAAATGAAAATTGTAATGTAATTTTTGTAGTAGTACTTTATAATAATGAATAAAAAAACACATTATTTAAAAGTATTTCCTGCACAATAAAATGTTTCCTGGCGATTACAAAAAAATATGTCCTGACAATTCAAAAAATAAAAACGTAATATTCCAAGTTTTCACTTCTGTCGGCACTCCAAAAATGTCACTTTTTTAGGGGGGGGGGGCGGGTGAAAATTTTGTGGAAATAAGTTTTATTTTTTATTTATGTATAGATCCATATAAAAAAGTATGAGCTAGTGAACTTTGGAACCATTTTAATCCAACTCATATTCCAAATATTAAAATAATTGAGAAAAATTATTAAAAAATTATTTTCAATTTAATCATTTTTATACTAAGTAAATGCAATTAAATTTCTTATAAATTGAATGTGGAATGTTTAGATAAGATTTTAATATTTACAAAATATAAAATACAGTACAATATATTAGGTTTACAGCTTTCTGAAAGACATAAAAATAGTAGGATAAAATTTAGATGAGTACAAAATATTAGAATATTTTATTTTGCGCAACAATATTACCTTACTAATATGAAGTAAATGGTAGTTAATTTTTTTTAGCACCCTCTTTTGCTTTCATGATAGCGTACAATCGATCTTGCATACTATACATATCTGCTATTAAGAAACTAGTAAAAAAACAGTCTGGAAAAAATTTCATTCTCTACCATCTGTCCTATCTCATAAGTTCCTTTGTCCTATCAGTTAATATTTGTTTTATGTTTTGCAGCAGCTCTAGTAGTGGCAGCACGCGTTGACTTGCTGTACGAAAATTCAGTAATGCATTTCATCTCAGATTTTAAAACATCAACAGTGCTGATTGAGCAAACGCGGTATACGGAAAATGGATTTTTGAAAAATTCGTTTTCCTCTATATATTAAAGAAAGTTTTCTTAATATGTTTTCTTGTACTTCCTAATTTTCCTGTTTTTCGTATTTCCTATAGGATACATTATTTTATATTCAAAAATATATGTGCCTATAGATATTTTCTTAAATGTTGTTGCCCCTCCAGTGGCTGAGAGATTCTGCCCTCAAAACTGGTAGACGGCAGGCGCTGGATTAGAACAAAACCCAAGCGCGGTCGTCAGCCCAATCAGTCGGAGTTTTCCGTGTTTTTCTTCGAACTTTGGATTCCCTTGCGTAAATACGGGTTGGATTCCCTTAGAAAGCCCCCCTCCCCCCACGGAGGGCACCCCCTTAGGGCCCATATCCCATGTGTTGTCCGTTTGGGAGCATATTTAGCAATTGTTTATTGTATCCTGTTACAAAAATAACAGGATGTTGGAACCTGTTACCAGCGCTACTGTGGAATGATGTAACCTTTGGAATGATGTAATGAAAGGAAACCAAAAATAACCATATTTCCCATCTCTAGCAAGGAGTGGAATAAAGATGCAGAAATACATCTAATTAAATAAATTCAGTAAGGTTCTAGTTTTAATTTCTTCTATGAATACATTTCTTGATTCATAGGTATATCTTGTGATTACATAAAATAGTAAAAAAATATTCTGTGTATATTGTGCGCCCAGGGTTTTCCCCCTAAATTTTGGGAGAAAAATTGTGCATTATACACAAGTAAATACATTAAGGGTGGGGGATTAGCCCCTTGCTCTCCCTCTTTATTCTTATCCAATAAGCACTGAATACTAATCATGAAGGCATCTCATCAAAATGATCCCACATTTAAAATTTAAATGAAATATGCATGAAAAACCCATTTATCTAAATTAAGGGTTGGAGGTTAGCCCTCATCCCCCTCTTAGACTTATCCAATGAACTCCTCAAACATAGAGACCCAAGACTACTCGAAAGAAAGGGTCACATTGCCACAGTCTTCTGCAACAATATTCAATTTTGATCAGAATTGTTACCAGGGCTGTAGTCGTAAAAATAACAAAGGATATACGCTCTAAGCAGAGAGTATATGCTCAAGGCGGAGGGTATACCGTAGAGTGTGTATACTATAGCTTTCTTGAGAAACAGAGGGTATATGGTATTTCTTTTAAAAGTCCAGAAGGTATACAGCGTATACCCCTGTATACCCTCCACTACATCCCTGATTATTACTCTCAATTTAGGTTATGTTTGTAATTTAAATCGTTTGTATTTTAATAAATACACTATTTCTCTTGTATTGTGTGTCTTTCCGATCATCTTGTACTATACAATTCAGTATTTAAAATGACAAATTTAGATTAACAGTGTAAGATTAATTCTGTTGTGAATTTTCTGAAAGTGTAAGGTATTAGTTTCCAAAAAATTTAAATAATATATCACAAAAAATTTGACCAAAAAAAGATGAATTTTTGCAAATATTCTCTGAAAAAAAATCTCATCAATATTTTGAAAAAAATAAAATAATAATAATAATAACAATTTTAACAAAAGATTGCTGGAAAAATGTAAATTTCATCAAAGGATGTAAAACGAGAATTTTGTCAAAGGCTTAAAAAATGTCAAAAGATTGCAGGAAAAAAGCGAATTTTGTCGAAAACACTGACCAGTATACCTACGTTTTGAGCTTAATCCTACTTTTTGCTTCTTATTAATATTCTGCCTGGATTTTTTTATTTAAAGTCCTGCTACCTATACATTATTTTCTTCGGTTTATAATTGCTAGTAGGTGTGCGAATGCGAAATTTTCAGAAAAAAACTTAGCAGCCAGTACGATGCAACATGCAGTTGAAAATTGTTATTAAAAAATGCAAGCGACTATGTAAGTTATTATTTAGGTACTAAAATGCATTTTCATATTTTTTCTGTAAATTTTAAAAATACTGTTTATAACAAGGAAAGTTGAGTATAAGATAAACTTAGTGCACATGTTTACACTGTGATAACTTGAAAAGTTACGAAATATATCTAACCAGGGAAAAATATATATATATACAGTAGACTCCCTCAAATCCACACAGCTTGGGACCAAAGGTTGTGCAGATTTTAGAATTTTACGGATTTCTGGTCATTGCTTTGTTTACATTTTTTAAGCAGTAATTTGAATGTTATAAATAATGTAATTGAAACTATAATATGAATGCTTACAACATAATAAAATATTAAAATAAGTAATAAACGAGAATAATAAAAATTTGGATAATTTCTTTAATTATTAAAGTATTAAGATCAAAGGTCAAGTTCATAATCATTAATGTATAGTTAAATGCTCATTATAAAGATAACCTGTATTTTTCGTAAATTATTCTATGAAACATGCCCCATATAGGTACACTACTAATTTACATCAAAATCGTAAAATAACGAGGCTTTATTTCAGATTTGGCCAGACTTAATAACTAAAGAAGCTTGATTAATTCATAAATGTAATTGGTAAGATTGTGATTACCATTGATATCAGCAATATCTTGTTTTTTTTCAAAAATAAATTATTCTTTCCTCATGAAAAAACATGAATTCAGTAACCTTAAGAAAAATTACAAAATAAAAAATATATGGAATTGATATAAAACTAAAAAAGTCAAATTTTGTACCTACATCTGAACTGGATGTTTCATTGTTTACATCCTTAAATTATGTGCGGATTTGAAGGAGTCTACTTTATATCATTCAGTTTTGCAAAATCCTAAACATTTACTCACTTTGTCAGAAAATCCACTTGCCTGTACAAGTAAAATGATGAATTTTTCTACCCCTGATCACTAGCATAGTCATAACACTATAGATATACACTAGGGTGGAGCGAAAAAAATTTTTTTTTGAAAATCAACAACGGGTAGGTGCCAAAAGTTGCCTTTATACTAGTACATCAACTGCGTGAAATTTTACCGCTGAAAGAAAATGGCTTGAGTCTGCGCTTTTGCTCCAAAAATCGAAATTTTGGGTAAAATTTGTCCTTTTTTGACATGTTTTCAAAAAATTTAAAAATTTCTACAGAGCTGGTTAGTATTTAAAAGTGTTGCTTAGACCTTTATATTTATCTGCTTAACATATTTAAACTATAAAACAATATGTTTATTCCCTGTAGCTGGAGCAAAACAGACAACTTTTAGTAAGAAAACAGCATTAACACTCTATTGGGTCATATAACGAATTGTTGTTTTTAATACAGCTCTTGTTTTCAAAACTACCTTGGACATGCGTCGTGGAGGTGGCTATATTTCCTATACCATCCGGCCCAACTATTCGATCATCTTAGCACAGTGTTTTATTTATACATTGATTTGTGATTTTCTTTATAAAAATTTGGCATGTTTTCGATGCTTCCACCTTGTTCATCAGTTATTTGCATCCACATGCTGCTGTATCTTCATGTATATTTTTACAGTTTATATTAAAAAAATGACAAGCAGAGTAATGCACGGGAATGTTATTAAAGGGATCTATTCGGCCATCTATTATATTTATCAAACTTACATTCAGTTGATGAATAATGATTGGAAGTTCTGTTACCACAACATTTTTTCAGTCAATTGTATTTTTTTTACGTAATGATTTGCTTCAAAGATGATTTCAGATATTTCAACTATAAGTATGCCATCATTTATTCTACTTTTGCATTTTTTATATGTTGAGAAGCGAGCTGTTTAATGTGATGGTGATCGTCAGCAAGAATTGCAATGAAAATTTGTTCTCCATGTGTAAAGCAACCGCTGTTGTAAATAACTTTTTTTGCATTAGTTTTATGCCGTTTTCTAAGTGTTTTCGTATCCAGTTAATTTCCTATTAAATTTTAGATCCCCTTTTTATGAGTGAAAACATTTGATGGTGAAATGTCCTGGGCATAAACTTATAATGCATTGTGCTTTATGAGGGAATGGACGGATATCGACTATAAGTGCTCATTTAAAATTAGGAGAATTTTATTTGTCACTGTGAACCATTTTGCATGGGGTAAGCTTAGAATTGTCTATATGATATTGAATCATTCGCTACTTCAACTCCAGTGAATTTCCTCTGCGTCAATTATTAGAGAAGTCGATATAAAACGTTCTAAGCTACATGGATTCACTGGATCAATAAGGGAAATCTTTGTCTACGTAATATTCACTTCCTATTGCAATATTTTTTTTATAAAATAGAGAAATTATTTTCTCAAATTGAGAAAAAGACACTCAGAACAGACTAGAAATTTCTGTCGGAGATCGCAAAGCTAATTCATAAGGAAAGCTATTTCTCAAAGGATGGGGAATAGAAATTTAGAAAACATCTCACAGAAAAGACAGCTCATAAAGTTAATAAAATTTTCCGCTTTATATAAGCACAGATTGGCAATCAGCGTCTATATGCTCATTCACCAAATCTATAATCCAAGTTTATACCGCGGGATGTTTTATACCAAATGTACTACACACCTAAATAATAGATCTAAAATCTTATTAGAAATTACTAGACTACGGAACAACACAGGAAACGACATAAAGCATACTAAAACTTCTTTAGAAATATTGTTGTTTTACACGCAAATTTTGTTTGCAATCCTCTGTGACGATCGTCATAATATTAAACAGCTAACTTCTCAGCATATATTCAATGTAATAGGTTCAATAAATGATGGCATACTAGAAACTGAATTCATACAATCAATTTTTAGGCAAATCATTGCATATAAAATGTAATTGATTGAAAGAATGCTGTGATAACAGAACTTCCAATCATAATGTACTAATTGCATGAAATTTAAATGAAGATAATAGACTGCTGACTAGGTTCAATTAAGAACATACCCAATACATTGCTCAGCTTCTCTTCTGTTATACATGGTATAAAAATATACGTGCAACAGGTCACACCAGCATGATTCAAATCATCCAAAGTCTATGAATACAAAGAAGAGATAAATTACTTTGATAAATAGAAAACTTATACTAGTCTTCGGGAAAAAAAATAACAATTCAATACATAAATAAAACACTGGGCCTAGATGATTGGTGGTTGAGACGGGTGGGATAATGCAACCACCTCTATGAGTTATATACACAGTAGTTTTGAAAGCAGCTAGGCAAGAAATGCATTCAAAAGAAAATTTCGTTGTATGCTCCAATAGAGAGATTAACGCTGATTTTTCACAAAAAGTTGTCAGAATTGCTCCAATTATACAGACTACAGATATTGTTTTATAGTTTAAATATGTTAAGCAGATAAATATAAAGGTCTAAGCAACACTTTTAAATACTAACCAGCTCTGTAGGAATTTTTTAATTTTTTTGAAAACATGTCAAAAAATGACAAATTTTACCCAAAATTTCGATTTTTGGAGCAAAAGCGCAGACTCAAGCCATTTTTTTCAGCGGTAAAATTTCACGCAGTTGATTTACTAGTATAAAGGCAACTTTTGGCACCTACCCGTTTTTGATTTTCAAAAAAAAAATTTTTTTCGCTCCACCCTAATATACACTACATAATATGTTTATAAGTTTACTAACTACGGAAGGTATTCACAACATCTAATTTTAAAAATCCAGAAGTTATGCAGTGTATATCATCACAAACTCTTTACTACATCCATATTTATAATCATTAAGAACCTACTCAAATCACAGGAAGTAAACCTCAAGCGAATATAAATCCTACAAGAGCATTTACAGATTTTTCCCTTGCATTTCATTATTTTTAAACTTTTTTTTCTGCATAAGATACCTAAAGTTGATACCTTTTATATTGGATTAGTAATTTTTCGGTACTTCTAGGTTATCCCGTCGACCAAAAATTTTTCGTCAGATTATAAGATTAAATGCCAATAATGGATGATTGTGAATGTCACATTAAACACGATACACATGTTTAAAATGCCATCAAGTGGTTTTAAATTCTTTTTTTAACTGTATTTTTATTGTGTGTTACTAATTTATCTGTTCTTTCGTTATGTAAAATAGAAATTATGTCAACAAATATAACTTGGCTATTAGTTTGGCGATTTTTATAATTTGGCGAAAATGGTCGACGTGATAAACTAGAAGTACCAATTTTTCAATTTTAATTCCAGGGTTTTCTTTTTTAATTATGTGGATATTTCTACTTTTGGAACAAATTATAACCAGTTCAAAAATCTCCACACAAAATAACTTTAACCAAAATTGCAAAAAAACATATCGACCTTAGGTGTTCATGCCAAATTTTTTTTTAATATTATTCGCAAGCTAGAAATCTGTAAACAACACTCCCATAGTATCATTTATTCAAATTTCTCTGTGCGAGTTGTGTAGGTTCTTAAATAAAAGGCTGTTTAAGTGAATCAGCAATGCTGAAGTTCTGGCACCAATAAATATTTTCATCTTCAATGACCGCTTAGCAACCGAATTTCTTGAGAACTCAGAATGAGAAAAAATGCAATAAATAAAATTCCTATTTCAAATGAAAATCAAATTTTCATTACTTTAGAGACACAAATGCCAACCTAGCGAAAAGATTGCCTATGTTCTACTGACTATGAAACCTTTTCACTACATCAGCATTTGCGCCTCTTAAGTAATAAAAATTTGATTTTCACTTAAATATTGTATGCAAGGTGTTATTTAATTTAATCTGGGGTAATATTGTCTGAATGAACCTGGAAATAAAAATGAAGCAAATCTGATAGTTCTATCAAGAGCACTATAAAGTTCTATCACATTACATACTTACATATATACATACAAAACCAGTGGACACATTATGTTATTAGTAACAAATGTACTATGATAGAATCCCTGTCGATAAGTATAAAGGGACTAGTCCTTCTTTATATATACTTAACTAATGAACCTCCAAATCTAATCCTCCTTAACATAAAAAACTGAGAGTGGGGAGGACTAGTCCTGCTTTATACAAAACCAGTGAACTTCAAATCTAATCAGGGAAGCTCCTTTTCAGAATAAACGTGTATGTAAAATATAAAGCAAAACTAATATTTCTGCATGATAAAAACCATTTATCTAAATTAAGGGTGAGACTAACCCTTTGTTATCCCCCGTTTATACTTAACCAATGAACCCCAAAAAGTAATCGGTTAAGTACCTTATCAGAATGAACCAGGGAAAAACATGAAATACAGAACCAATGGACACATTATGTCATTAGTAACAAATATACTCTGATAGAACCCCTTTCTTAATACCAAATAAAGATCTTATAAACTCTCGATATGATGATGGGAGGCCAATCTGAATGATTATCATTAAATAAGTGTACAACTTCTTATAAACTTATTTTGTCATTGCATACTTATAGTATTGAGACTATCTATTCCTTTTATCTTGATCAAAGACATGCGTTAATTACGCAAAGTAGTTTACAAAATCATTCATCTGCTTGAAACAAAAGTAATCGACAAGTATATTTTCAAACATTCATATACTTGCAGTCATTTTTCATTGATTATATAGCACCATATACAGTGGAACTTTTATTAATGAATTCCTTATTTAATGAAATTTTCTGCTGAACCTTGACTTTGGACACTATTCAGATGTAAATTAATCTCTGTATTGAGAAATATATACAAAATATACATTATAACAAAATTTATTGCCATTTTGTGCCTGTACAACTTTCAAATGGAGAGCTTCTGTTGCAAATACATGTATGTATTTATAACAGCAGATTGTATGAAAGTGAAATTATTTATTTATTTAATCATTTCTATTCTTTCTGTTAAACAAAACATTTTTTCACACTTAGATAAACACTTACTACTGCTATACCATCACACAGACATTTTGGCATTGACAGTGGGAGATGGGGGGGGGAGTCTTCTACACAATGAGAAGGTAATTCAAGTTTCATGAAAATGTTCAGATGAATTGTTAGAATATGCAAAAGTTTTAATAAACAGTGATTTTTTTACAAAAAAATATACATAGTAAAATGGCAGATTTTTTTTTAAAGTTATGAATTTGCAATAGTACTGAAGGATAAAAATAAAATAAAAAAGGTACACTACACTTTAGTTTTTGTTAATCTCTCTCGATTATGTGTTTTTTTTAATTAAACTTTTCTCATTTGGCTGCATTGCATAAAAAAAACCTGCCCAAAAAAATACATTTTTTCAATATTTTCATTTTATACATGTTTTATTAAACAAACTTCATGAACTTAAAATTATTTCTATTTAACAATATCCCTTACTCATAAACTTCACAAATTTCTGTTTAAAGTAAATTATGAAAACAATTACTAACTTTTTTGCAAAATACCAGAGTAAAACCTACAAAACAAAATCAAAAAGAAAAAAATAACTCATTTTTAGTTCGTTTTTATCTTAACTTCTATAATTGCACGATATTTATAATGCAAAAATATGATTTTTTCGTTTAAAACAGGTTTTAATCATAAGCAGTTTCCATTTTCATTGGGTTTTTTCCCCTCCTGGTAAAAAGTTTCTAAATTCAACACTGATTTTTGTCACTTAAGTAGAGAAAGAAGGTCGAATTAAGCAAGCAGAAAAATTATTTTGATTGTAATGTTTCTTATAATCTACAATAAAGTCATATTTGAATCCATATGGTTTTTTATTTATTTCAGTCAATTAAAAAAAAACCTAATGAATTAAACAGGAATAGTTATAGTTTCATGTAAATATGTGTAAAACAGCCCCTGCAGAACAATCGGGCAAAGATAAATTAGGGGAACTCTTTCGAATCATTGTAACGTTATTCAAATAGAACTGATGGCCATTCATATGTGTATGTGTAATACATAAACATATTTTGGCACTCTGGACATAACTAAAAGAAAATTCCTAGTTCCGTCAATTCTAAATTAAATACTTTAATTAATAAAAGTACACTGTTTTTTCTTAGTATGGAACAAAACTCTTTTTAATAACTCTAGTAATTTGTTATATTACTTTAAAATGTGTTTAATAATTTCAACATATGGAAGTGATGGAATTGGAAAAAGAAAGTAAATGTTATATAATTTAATGTATGGATTTTGGCACTCCTTAAAGTCCGCATCCATGGTTTAAGTCCCGATTTGCCCACGTGGTAATCAGGGCCTAGTATAAAAAACATTTTCCAACCATAAACATATAAACAAAAGCTCTAAAAGTCCTTTAGATGATTAGATGCATAAATAAGTTCAGTTCCTGCAACATTATGCAACTCACATTTAATATGTGAACCCATTCAATATGCAACTTTTGCCCAATCCCTTGAAACACGTCTTAAGTGGATTTGACTTTACATACTTACCAACCTTCTACTATCAAATAAATGCAGATTCTGCTAGTATTGCTTGATGCAAATAGAAATACAGAACAGCGCCGTGCAAAGGGGAGAGTCTTGGGCATGGAAATTTAGGGAATGCCAAATTTAAACTATAAACGTCATTTTTGGCCTGCCGCAAGAAAAAGTTGGGGGTAGGGAGAGCCAAATTCTAACTTTGCCCTGGGTGCAATTTTCTCTTTGCATGCACTTGATACAGAAACACCTTTATTATATCTATCATGTATTGTAATATGCATTGAACTAATATTTTGGGGATTTTCTTGATTGTTATTTTTATAATTTTCTAATGATCTTAATTATATCACTTTTTTCATGTATTCCAATATCGGCGATATAATAAGGTGTTACTACACAAATAATCTCAGTTCATCGCTTATATTCATTTATATAGCAAAAATAGAAGGTAGTGTAAAACTGTGACAGCTTTTTAAAAAATACTTATTTTTCATGTACATTCTTTTAATATTTCATTCTACAGTAGAGCCCTGTTTCTCCCAATCCCGGTTATCCAAAAATTGGCTTAACTGAAAGACCTTAAAATTCCCACAAGTCCTCTTTTAAATGTGAAAAAATGTTGTTGTCAAACAATTTTTACCGATTTCAAATGACAACTTTCAACATATTTTGATTTATGATTGCTATTTTATTTGTATGTTTTAGATCAAAACAATTCTGAATCCTTTTAAATACATTAAAGAATTGTTTAATACTTATTAGCTTAAAAAATTAGAAGCAAAATAAGTAAAACTCAAAACTTTGAAATGTGTTAGTAGACACTAGTAGAAATAGTGTTAAAAAGCATGAACTTTCTAAAATAAATAAACTGAGTAAACTTGCTTATTTTTATAGCCTTTAGAAATGGTATTATTTCAATTGTGTTTGTGATGTGCAATTTTGTTTTACCAGAACACACATTTCTTCATCCATTACTCATAAAATTTATGATTTGTATTTGATTTCCGTGGCTCTGTGTTGCTCACGCATCTCTCTCTCTTTGATGCAAGAAATTCTCTCTTCGAATGTTAAAAAAAGTGAACTTTTTTCACATCACTATTGGCGCTGAATTTCGATTTTAACTAATAAATTATTATTTTGCTATTGGAATGACATGTAATTTTGTATTATCATTCAGAGTTCTTACATTATGATACCAAGAATTTTTTATTATAACGATGTTCTAAAGTACACTCACAGCTTTTCATTAAACAAGTTTTTACCTATGCCTCCTGGTTATTCAAAAATTCCTACAGAACCCCGTTTATCCGAAAATTCCTATGAAACCCTGGTTAACCGAAAATACTTTGGTCCCATTTTTTTCAGATAACCAATGTTTTACTGTATTTAAATTTGTAAAGCTCCTTGTATGCTCTACGTCCACACTATAATAACTTTCAGAGTAATTAAGATTTGAATTGTTTTAAAATTAATACTAACAGAAACGTTGAAAAACAAATATTTTCATCATCCATAGTTTTATAATCAAAGACTCTTGATATATTTTTTAATTCACAAAGATTTTGAAAATAAAAATAAAAATAACAAGCACTTCTGTCAATATAGGTTTAAAATGCAACAGTACAATGGTGTTTTGCTCTATTACATACAAAAATTATATTATTGTTTTTTTGTTTTTTTAATTAATAATATTGACTGCTCCAAAATTATACAACTTTTTTTTATGCCATTTTTAATTATTATCAAATTATTCATAGCCATCAAAAGAAGATTTTTATAAAGTTTTAAATGTTATTAATGTATAAATTTCAGAATCATTTATATAATCCTTGTGATTATGAAAATATTTAGACTGAAGAAAAACATCAACAGAAATAAGAAATAAGAAATTGTGTATTGCAAACCTTTCACTCTGAGGCAATTATTAAAAAAATTAGAATATTTTAAACCTTATTAATTTTAAAGAAAATAATCATATGGATCACTTACAAATGAACAGTAACATTACATACAAATTACAAGATTGATTTGTTTTTTATTTATTGTAAAAAATAATTCTCTTATTGTGTTTATATAGTTTAATAAGCAAATAAAAATAAGATAAATTATTATTATTATTATTATTTCATATATTGAGGAAAAAAATTCAAATTGATGATTTTTATATATGTAACTTTAGTTAGGCCTAATGATCCTAAAATGAAAAAAAATACATATAACAAATACTTATAACTAAACAAATAAATAATAATATAGCATATAAATAATACTCATAAGGGGTAATTAAAAATACTTAGCATGTTGATGTCCATTTTTTCATAGATGGACACAAAACAAATGTTCAATGATGGAAAGAAAGGTTTCCTCTTTGTTTACATTACATAAAAAAGACAATATAATTTTCTTTAGATTTGTTGTCATGTGCACAGATCAAAACCAGTGTAAAATAGCTATATTGCCATTATTCTGGTGATATGCAATGCAGGGAGTATAGAAATAGCAAATTAGTATTAATTAAATTTTTTACTTTTATGAACAAAATGGTTTGGAAAGAAATACTAAAATTTAACAATATATTGCCATACTTTTTAATTCATATGCAAAAACACCCTAGTTAAAATGCTTTGAAAAGGTCTTTGTTTAGCTATTATTTAGGAGATTCAACTATTTTAATTGCAGAATATGATAACAAAACGTTTGAAAATTTAGATATATATTTTATTAACTAAAATATACTGACATATTATATGGAATTTCTGCCAGCATCAAAAGATTATTCATTTGACATGAAACATAGATTCTAATATTATGGTATCAAACAGGCAAACATTTTAAAAACCATCCATACAGTAAATTAAATAATATAAATAACACTACTTATAAATATGTAAAATTAAATACTGTTGGATTATATTTCTAACCCAAAAATGACTGAACAGACTGGCAGATTTTAAACAACAACATTAAAATAAAATATAATTAAACTTGTGCAGAATATTAAGATTATTGTTGTAATGAATAATAATAGTATAAATGCCAATTTTTAGACTTATCAATGACTGCTATGTTTATAAATTTATGAAACTGTAAACTCTGTTTAGATTTTGAAAAAAGAAAAAAAGAAGAAAGAAATAGATTTACAGTGAATATTAAATTTCCCTTTAAGTGCAGTACAAAATTTAGTATTGAAAGTTGTGGGATCAAAATAAATAAGCAAATAATATTTTTCATTCTTTACCTGCATAAAGTTTACTTTAAGGTAAACTTTAAAACATATCACATAAAAAAATCATGATTCACTTGCTTACGCTTGGAAAATCCACACACTTAAATACTAGCAGATACACACCCAAAAGCACACAATAAATGTAATTATATGCTTCTAAAAGTGGTATCAGCTGGCATCTGTTTTAAAATTAGATTTAAAAAAAATCTGTGTCTTTGATAACACCAAAGTCCTTTGAAATCATTTCCTATTTCTCGAGATAAATTTCTAGAGGGTACTTCGTCAAACAACATACAACCATGAAAGAAAAAAAAAATTGTAGCACTAAAAACTTTCTTAAAGAATTCACTATAATTATTGTTTTGATTTTTTTATTTACAAGTTACGGCAGTCAATTGCCGGACAGAAGATTCATTCAAAAAAAGATTTGTTCTGCAGAATCTCCGACAGTCGTTACGGCAGTCTTGACTGCGCATGTGCAGTAGACTGCCGTGAGAATAATATTCTTACGGCTGCCGTAAGAATAGACACAGCCTAAACTTTAATGGCCATTAGCTTCTACGGAAGATGTTTGCGCCCCATGGTTTCCTATTTAATAATGTTTGTCTTCATGCCTACTATCACCCCTCAAAGTTTGTCGGTCTGGTAGAGAAACACCCTGTATAATCACAAAATAAGGAAGTTTTATTTCAGGTTCAGCCAGACTTAATAACCAAAAATGTTTGATTAATGCATAGTATAAAAAATTGTGAAAACCAATAATATCAGAAATATCTTGATTTTTTTTCAGAAATAAATTTATTCTTCCTTCATCAATAAGCATGATATCAGCAATATTAATGAAAATTACAGATTAAAACAGATTTAGATTTAATAGATTTATATTTAATAGAATTTATATAAAAATAAAAAAGTCAAATTTTGTCCCAGCATCTGAACTGAAAGTTTCATTGTTTACATTTGTAAATTATGTGCAGATTTTAGAGGGTTGTTGATTTAATTTTTTATCAACCGCATTATGAATTCATAAAAATTTACCATTCTAAAGCATTTAACGCAAACTGTTTAAACTAAATTAAAAGATTTACATAATCATTTAATAAATATTTGAAGAGTTTTAGAAGGCCTAAAGAATTTAAAAGGATTAATTTAATTTGCATTTACAGGGGTTTTGTGCAAATATTATAACCCCACTCAAATGTTTAATTTAAATTATTTTCTTAGTATCTTGTAGAATTAAAAAACGTGCAAATATAATGTTTTTACAATATAAATACAGTGAAATATGTCTAAGGCGGAATCGCTTGGGACTGAAATAAAATTACGCCTTAGACAGATTTCCGGGTTAGACAGAAAAACTTTATAAATATCCCGTTTGCAAACTAAACATTTCTTTGGCTAAAAGTTAAAACCAACGTATCTTCAATTGTTTTAAAAATTAAATATACATGAAATCTTTACGTATTTTTATATAACTTAATACTAATAATAATTTACATTACAAATTGATAATACACATACACTCAATCAAAAATTATCAATCAAAATTACATATTTTAGAGAAAATAAAATTATATTTACCTTAATAAATGTCTTAAAATGATGTTTTAAACTTATTTAGAAAGAAAAATCGAATGTTGTTATTTGTTTATTTTTTTTCTTAATGGCTTCTTTTTCCGTAGCACATTGTATTTCAGTAAACATTGGTATCATTTCATAATTGTTTCGCTCTATGTAAAAATTCTGCAAAAGCTTTATATTCTTAAGAGCTTCTTGATATGACTTGATGCTTGTCACTTCATCTTCGACTTCATATTCATCAGTGCTACTCCCACTGTTGTCCTCTAGCTTTTGCGCAATGAGAAAATCCACTGAATCATTATAATCGCTTGTAGTAAGTTCATCATCACCCTCTATGTATTCAGTAACATTTATATATCCTTGTCCATCTGGAATGAAACGGCTGATGTTATTCATCGGGTCTTGAAGCTCTTCTTTCTCAACATCATCTTTATTACTATCTGAAATTTCTTCGATGTCGAAACTGAACCCCGATTTCTTAAAGCATTTTATTATTGCATCAGGTGTGATTTCTTTAGAGGCCCTGTCAATCCACTTAATTGCATCCAAAATGGTTACGGTCTTAGTTAGTTCGGATGCAGACTTAGCTGTTCCCATTGCAGCTAAAATTGATCTAAGGAAATACTTTTTGTAGATAGTTTTTAGAGTTTTTATTATCCCTTGATCCAAAGGCTGAGTTCTAGATGTGGTATTCGCTGGAAGGAAATGTAGTTTCACATTTGTTAACTCTATCTCGGGATGGCAAGGTGCATTATCTAAAAATAATAACACATGGCGGTTATCTCTTTGCATTTTTCTATTAAAAAACTTCAACCATTCTTCCATGATTAATGCTGTGTTCCACGCTTGCCTTTGAGATTTCCAGATAACCGGTAAATTTGACACATCAATGTTTTTGAAACATCTTGGTTTCTGTGATTTTCCGATTACTAATGACTTTTCCATTTCTCCTTTCATATTGCAGCAAGGAAGCAAAGTCAGGCGTTCCTTAGAGTACTTTCCACCAAAACATGCTTTTGCTTTTTCAGTCAGAGTTTTCGTAGGCAATTCCCGAAAAAATAATCCAGTTTCATCACAATTAAAAATATCCCGTTGAGCATAACCATCTATTAATGTAAAAATTCTGTTCATCCATTTTTCAACATCAGAATCCGGAATATCTTTTGATTCGCCACATATCTGTTTGAATGACAGATTATCTCGAGCTCTGAAGCTTATCAAACAGCCATTTGATGCTTTAAAACCTTCTTTTCCAATTTCTTCAGCGACTTCTTTTGCCTTTTCCCGAAGTAAAATTCCTGATATGGGAATTTTTTTTGCTCTGGCATTGCAAAACCATTCCCATGCTAGTTTATCAATGTCTTCGTTTTCAACTTGACTTCTACGTCTGCGAGTGCAATCTCCCCCCTTTTCAAATTCTTTAAGAAGTTCATCTTTCTTTTTGATAGCATCATAGATTTGAGTCTTTCCACATTAGAATTTTTCACATAAGCATTTAACTGGAATATTTTGTTCTTTGAGTTTAATAATATCAATTTTGTTTTTTAAGGATAAAGTATTCGATATTTTTGATTTATTATCCATTTAGGAATAATGATTTAAACTGTACAACAAATCTGCGAGTTTATACGACTACGATAATACTTACTGACTTAAACACAAACTAAAATAACTTACACTTCGTAAAGTACGTTCTATTCATGTATTGAAATATCTTGTAGATATTTCTGGAAGTTGTGA
Source organism: Maratus speculifer (assembly GCA_964019185.1). NCBI lineage: Eukaryota > Metazoa > Arthropoda > Arachnida > Araneae > Salticidae > Maratus > Maratus speculifer. The sequence goes on from OZ025296.1 coordinate 361,860,852, forward strand.
CACTATTCTTTTTGTCTGAAATTCTTGGAAGAAATCAACTTTCGTTGGATTATAGGATATATAAAAATTAGCAGCTGAGCAGGGATAAAGCTATTTCGGAAGACCATGAAAGGATGCTAAAATTTTCCACGAATTGTCAATGTTGCAACCCTCCCTTTTTAAACAGATTCTCTTATCTTATTGTAACCTAAGATTATACTTGTCAAAAATCCCATGACCCATTTGTTCAACAGTTCCCAGTCATATACAATAATAATATAATCCCCAAACTACTGTCAGCAATCAGTGACGCCTTTTCTTAATATCTAAAAATGCGACTGGACAATACCTTTCATTATAAAAAGAAAAGATTTCTTTCCATTTATATTTTCCAGGAAAATTTTATTCCGTCTTAAGCAGTAAATTTGCCACCTGGGACCCAAAATGAATGTACAGTTCCGCGTTACACAGATTCTTTCCGCCTTAGACAGATTTCACTGTATAGAGTTATTTCCACATTGAAAGTGTAATGTTGAATGACCCCCCATCCCCCACCCTCAACGTCAAGAAAGCTCAAAAGATGCAAAGACAAAAAAATCATTCTTTTAAAAATACTTTTGCTTTGTGTAACCAGTAATGCTTTTGGAACAAGATAAAGTAATGTATCTGCAACTCATTCTAAACAGTATTATTACTAACTGACATGTTAGAAGAATTTTCAATAAGTTATTTTAGTGGTACTTATGAGTACCGTCGGTAGATAAAGGGTTAAGGGAGTCTAACCGAATTTATTGCCATTTAAAAATCACACCAGATTGCTATTCCTTTATGAAATAACAATCAGAATAGGCTATAACGGAACTGAAAAAAAAAATACTTAAGCTTTCAATAATGACATACCAATAAGGATAATTTTTTTATTATAATCCTTATGAGAAAAACAAAAATTTAAACACTTTTACCAACCTTTACTTATATTTCAAATGTTATATATGTTCAAAACTTCAGTTATTATTTTTTTAATTAACAACTAAAATGTCAAACACACTATTTTTTTCAATATAATGGGTAAGTCAGGGGGACATTATCTTTTCAAAACTACTGTTTTCAGCATAAATGTTGATAAGAAAATCAGTTTTAACATCAAAGAACTTTGTGAGAAATCACGTTTAACAAAAGTTTTTTTTTCACTTAAATACTATCAATCATTATAAAATCTTACAAGCTTAAAAAATGTAAAAAACACAGACATATGTAATACTTTTCAGATATAAAGAATGATAAAAATAAAATTGTGCTTGCCATAGTTCATGGTATAGTTCTTCATTTGCTAATAAAATGGTTTAAATAGTCAAATTTTTGTTGTTCGCTGCCCTTTTTTTGTGCACTGTTGTAAACGGAAAGGAATACTTCTTAACTTCTGGAATAAGCAATGATTAGCTAACTCCAATTAACAAATTTTAGGTGCAAAATATAGCACAGATAGTTTTTTGGAATTTATTTCGTAAGTTTATCTTTCGTAAAATATTTCTCGTTCGTATGACATTAACAGTTGCTTCCATAAACATATATTTTGAAAAAATCCTTTAACACATATCTCTCACACAAAATCTTTCTCTTAAATATGAATTAAAACATATTTCCGAGGAAATTTATAGTTGCATATCACACACACACACAAAAGGTTTCTCACCAATATGAATTGACAGATGCTTGTTTGAATTTTTGCTTGAAAATTTAAAATTTCATATCTCGCATACAAGGTTTTCAACCAGTGTGAATTAAGATATGCCTGGTTAAATTACTCTTTTTAGAAAATTTCTTGCTGCATATCTCACACACAAAGGGTTTATCACCAGTATGAATAAACAGATGTTCTCTTAAAGAACTGTTTCGAGAGAATTTCTTGTTGCATAAGTCACAAAGATACGGTTTCTCATCACTATGAATTGACAGATGCCTGCTTAAATGGCCCGTTTGAGAAAATTTCTTGTTGCATATATTACAAACAAACGGTTTCTCACCACTATGAGTTAACAGATGGCTGCTTAAATGTCCCTTTAGAGAGAATTTCTTGCTACATATATCACAATCAAACGGTTTCTCGCCAGTATGAGTTAACAGATGGCTGCGTAAACTGCACTTTTGAGATAATTTCTTATTGCATACTTCACATTCGAAATGCTTCTCCATAGTATGAGTTAACAAATGTCTGCTTAAAGTGCTTTTTAGAGAGAATTTCTTATTGCATACCTCACACTCATAAGGTTTCTCATCAGTATGGATTAACAGATGTATGCTTAAAGAACGGCTTTGAGAGAATTTCTTGTTGCAAATGTAACACACAAACGGTTTCTCATTACTATGAGTTAACAGATGTCTGCTTAAATCTCTCTTTCGAGAGACTTTCTTGTTACAGATATCACACACAAACAATTTCTCATCACTATGAGTTAACAGATGGCTGCTTAAATAGCCCTTTTGAGAGAATTTTTTGTTGCACACCTCACATTCAAACGGTTTCACATCATTATGAGTTAACAGATGTCTGCTTAGAGAGTTCTTGCGGGAGAATTCTTTGTTGCATACCTCACACAAAAAAGACTGTTTTGGCAGAAATTCTTGCATAACTCACAAATAAAAAGTTTTCCAGGCTGTGAGTTAGAAGCTGCTTTTTTCAAAGAGTTCTGATAAGAAATATTTTGCTGCATTTGTTTCACACATTGAAGATATTTTGAGTGATGTCACGTGTTAAATTAATGGTGTTATGCATCTGCAATAAAACAAAATTAATTAATCTCAGTTTTTACATTTCATCAAAAAAATAAATGCATAAACTTATCACGAAAATTTAAAATCAATATGAAAAATAAATTGTAATAAAATTACTACCGTAGTACAAAAAACTGCAGTAGAATCTCAATTATCTAGAGTAAGCGGAATCAAAGGTGTGCCAGATGCCTTTCCTAACAGTATAAATATTAAATTGTAAATAAAATAAATACCAACATTTTAAAAATAAATAACTTATTATAAATACAATATAAAGAAAACTTAAGGAAAAATTTTTATAATTTAATATCATCTAAAGAAACGAAAATACATTTATCAAAGAATAGAGAGAAAATAATTTTTTTTTGTGGCTCTGGTATTTTAATATGTAAATGTGTTTAGTAAGGAATTTTTTGGATTTCAGTTTTTTTATCGAATGTGAATGCTTATTGCTTAAATTTGTCGTATCATTTAATATAATTTACAAATTAAATAATGTAATCAGTGGCATAGCCTAGTGGATGCCAAGCATACCCCCCCCCCCTCAATCGGAGTGTCTGGGTTTCTGAATCGTGACATCAACAACACTCAAAACTACTAAATCGGAATGACAAAGAACTGATGAAAAATTTCATTTTAGACAAGTGTTTTACATAAATGGATATAACTCAAAGTTATGTCTTTTGCCGAGTCTTTGTCCTTTTCAGTTTTAGGCAAATTTTCAACATAAACATGTTTCGTTTTGACTGTATCCTCTAAAACTATTACAACGTATTCTCTCTGCAGTGCTCTTATGATGAGTATAAATATATTACAATGAATTCTCTGAATGTAACCTATCTTAAAAGTTAAAGAAAATCAGGATTACACAAAAACAACATTACATATTTATGGTTCTAAAACTTAAAACCTATCGAAAATGGAACATTTTGCCATCGTGTATCCTTCATGGCAGGTTTTCGTAGAATATGGAGTCATCCCGTAAATGGAAACATTTCACGTTCCCAAAAAATAAATATACCTCCTACGATGGAAACTGGTTTTTGATGGGATCAACTGGCGCTAGCAGTTATGGGGAATAGACCAGTTTGTTGAAATGCAATAACGTACCACTGCTTGAGTTTTTAGATCATAATTTTTGTTTATTTTATAATTTTATGCCAAATACAGTGGACTCCCTCAAATGTGCAACCCTAAATTTCGCACATAATTTAAAGATTTAGACAATGAAGATTACATTTCAGATATAAGTGTAAAATTTGACTTTTTCGTTTTATTTCAATTTTATATACATTTTAATTTATATATTTTTAATTTTACAGAATATGTTTTTTTAGGAAGGAAGAATAAATTTATTTCTTTAAAAATTCAAGATATTCAAAATCTTCTTGCCAAACATACTTATGTATTAATCAAGTTTTTTTTTCTTTTTTTAGTTATTAAGTCTGGCTAAACCTGAAATAAAACTTCCTTATTTTATGATTTTGATATGAATTAGTAATGTACTTTTATGAGGCAAGTTGCACTGAATAATTTAGGAAAAATACATTTAATCTTTATAATGACTATTTAATCATACGTTATTGATAATTAACTTGGCCTTCGCTTTTTAATCATATTAAAAATAATCTAATTTTTTATTATTTTAATTTACTACCTATTTTAATATTTTATTATACTATTGTAAGCATTCATTATAGTTTCGATTGCATCATTAATTAAATTCAAATGACTGTTTAAAAAATGTACACAAATAAGTGACCAGAAATAAGCAAAATTCTAAAATCTGCAACCTGAGTTCCCAAGCTGTGCGGAATTGACGGAGTCTACTGTAATATTATAACATAACGTGATACTTAGAAATAATAAAAGCGACTCTATTCTTAAACTGGATATTTGTGAACTTTTATACTCACTGTTAAAAAATTATTAGAATCTGACAATGATTTAGTATCTTCTGTTCTAAGACACGCTGATGATGTTTATTCAGCTTTAAAACAGTTTTTGTCAAGAAATAAGAAACTGGTGTTTAAAAGTTTGATGACAAATTCAAAAGAGCAGAATTCTTTGCTACAGAAAACTTTGAAGCATATATTTTTTTAATCATTCAGGTTCCTTGTCAAGTTGGCTATTCAATGTAGAGAGATAAAACAAATCACCACAAATCTGAAGAATATTTCCACAAATCAATGATTCTTCCTCGCTTGAGTTATTTTATTTCGAGTCTCGTTTCATATTTAGGATAAGATCAGAGTGATATTGGATGGTTTTGACGTACTCGTGCATTTTTACAAAATAACGGCAAATTTTGTCTTTCATTTTTTTCTACCGGAGCCATTTTTAAATACATAAATTGATTTTGAAGGGCAGATTTTTTTATGTATTTATTTAGCATTGTAATTTTGCTTTTATTCATGAATGCAGTTAGAATACTATGGAAAAATTTGTAATTTTTGTAAGAATTTAATATAATACGATAAACATCGGAAACGTTTTTTTTACTGATTAATATCAAATTTAAGGGGGTGCCTCCTGCGAAGCATCGAAATATCTCTTAGGAATATTTGGGATTTTATGCTTATGAATCGCCTGGAAGTGCTACATCCCTCTGGAATTTCAAAGTGCCCTTTTCAGAATTGCAAAAATCTCTCCCACAGAAAAATGTCTCAGTCATCTGAAATGACCACAATTGTGACTTGTGAATGCCTATTATAACACTTTCGGGTCCATTATATGTGTATTTTTTTTCTTGGAAAAAATATTTTTCCGTTAATAATATTAACACTATATATCCAAATAGATTAATTATTATTCAACGAATATTGCACTGTCTGAAAGATAACAAATGTTGTTTTGCGAACTATTCAATTAACATTCATATGACAGTAGGCTAAGGAAAAATTTTTAGAGATGTTTAGAAAATATTTTATTACAATAAGATTTAACTGATATTACAAATTACTAATGTTTTTTGTACTTTTTTACTCATGATTCTTTTAGGAAGTAACTTTTATTTTAAATTTACAGAGTGAAATACAGTAGAGGACCTATTATCCGGAATCGTCGGGACCGAGAGCTTTCCGGATTTTGGAATTTTCCGGATTTCGGGTCCGTCCGAAACCCGACACTCCCGCCCTCCCCCCCCACACACACACACCCCAAAATAAAACAAAAACACAGAAAATTTAAAAATAATAACAAAATTATAGCACAGCTATCTAGAATATGAATGAAAAGTGTGTTGTATGAGAAGTCTGTGGAAAAAAACACTAAGCTACAACTTTGACTCTTGTATTATAGTACAAAGTCTCAAATCCGGATATCCAAAATTCAGAGCTCTTCAAAATCCGGACGTTTTGCTAACTGCCTATATATATATTACCGTAAAATACCGTTAATCCGCCCCCCCCAAACGTGACGAAAAATCGTAAAATAATTAGAGGGGGCGCTTACACGGGATTTTTCAGCGATCGTTTCGCAAAATTTGCCTCTGCAGAATTTTTTCGCGATATTTGACGAGATTTGCAAGGTTTTATCGCGATATTTGACGAAATTTACAGGGTTTTATCGCTATATTTGACGATTTTGCAGAGTTTTTTTTAACGATACTTGAAAAAATTTGCGTTTTTTTATGGGGATGAATAATGATGAAATGAATGAATCATGAATCTTTGAATGAATTATGAATTTTGATACTTGAAGCAATACTTGAAAGAATTTGCGTTATTCTTTTAAAAAAACGTAAATTCTGTCGAAAAATGCCGAAAAAAGTGAATTTTGTAAAAAAAAAAAAAGAAAAAAAAAGCCAAAAAGCATGAAATTTATTAAAAAATCTCGAAACAACGTACATTTAATCAAAGATTCGTGATTCATTCATTTCATCATCATTTATGCCGTTCTCAATCGCCTTCATTTTCGGATTTCGGGTCCTTCCGGATTTCGGAATTCCGGATAAAGGTCCTCTACTTTATATGTTTAAAATAAAAGAATAGCAAACAGTGAAAAGAGAATGAAGCAAATAATAATAATTATTATTACTAAATGCCTACAATAAGTGATGTCATATAGTAAATGCATAGACATATACTAACATTACTACATGTAAATGGTAGCAAAATTATTTCTTAAAACAAAATAATACTCCATTAAAAGCCATGTACTATTAATAGTGCACCAGACCTGAAAGGGTTAATATTGCTTACAGAAATTTCATGGAGAGTTGTGCATGAAGTGGGAGGTGATGAGGTTCTGTCTTTTAACAATGAGAAACCCAAAGCTTAAATGGAACCTAATTAACATACTAACTACTGAACTTGGAGATTGGTCTAAAACTGTTTTGAACCACCAAAAGTAAATTACGTGTGAAATAACATGACAGAAACTAATAATATTTTTATACAAGCCAATATATTTTTTAAAAAGTGTTAATCTATCACAAATAAAAATGTTTAAAAATATTAGCTTCCTTGAATTTACGACCAGATATTGGAAGAGACTTTTGAGGCCAAATATGGTATGAAAAAAAAAGCAGAACATGAAACTGAGGAACCCAGCAGAATTATGGCTGTGTTAGGCAACTGTAAATAGACTATTTTTTTCCAACAAAAACTGTATTTTTTGATCAAGCTTGCTATATCACTAGTGTCTTTATCCAAAATAGAATGTCATTTTCTTAAATATTAATTAGCTAACAGTTAAAAATAAATCAGAAATTTCTTTAAAATAAACTAATCTTATAAACCAACCAATAATAAGTTAAATGGTTTTAAATAAAAATTTTGATGCAGAATATTTTAATAAGACTAGAGTAACATTTTCGGTAGTTCTAGGGATAAACATAACCATTTAACACCGATTTCAGTGTTATATTGTATGAAACATGACTAAAATACATTTAACTTTTCAATACGGGCTCAGTTTTTTAGATCATAGTGTTTGTAAAATCTTTGATATATCATAATGTAACTTCATTGTATTATCAGCTATAATGATGGAGATAAATCTAATTTTATTTTATATAGGTTACTTTTTTTTAATTAAGAAATTAAATAATCCTTAATACTTAAATTCTTAAAAAAATTGGAAATAGCATTAAAAGAAATCTGGATTAAATTTATAAAAAACCATGGCGATAGCTTTTACTGCTTTTAACCGGCTTTTTTTGTACAAAATATGCCTTTTTGGCCCAAACTTGGTTTTATACAACAATGCAATTTAATTATAAACTATACATTTTTATGTATATTTAATTAGTTTTAAAGATATTTAATAGTGGTGTAATTCAATATAACATAATCTCTCAGCAATAAATACATTAATACTGGAATAATACACATGGATCTGCTAGTGATTTATAGCCAGAATTGAAAAAATGTCAACTAACTTTTAAAAGGTCAAACCAATTACTTTATCTGGTTTTCATTGATCTTAACACCCCTTTCCCCCCTTTTTTTCATTTTTACTGCTTTATATAATTAAAAAGGACAATAGTTGTTTAGTTACAAAATTTATTACTCAACTAATTTTAAAGCATATCTATATGCAAATCCTATTTTACTGTTCAAAAACATTTATGTAAAATCGCATTTACTAAAAACAGCATTTCTTTCTTATAAAACAGTATTATGAAATACTTATGCAATAATTAGTGCATCAATATGCACTCTTTTAAATAGCAATCATCTTTTCAAATTTCTAATTCAATTTTTATTTAATTTTTTTTCTTTTTATTGTTTTTTTTTATGCACTGACATGTATTAAAGTCTCCTCAAATGTTATATCCTTCCTAACTTTATCTCAGCATGGTTCATTCTTGGATCTTAATCAGTCTTTTTTACATTAACTATTCATTTATAAATTATCTGAATATAGATTCCTTATTACCGGGTGTTCTGCAGTATTATATAAGATAATTTCAATTATTAAATATAATCTATTAGTACTATTTGGTTATCCAATTTCACAAAATTTATACAAATCGCCAAACTCATAGCCAAATTATACATATTGAAATAATTTTTTTTTTAAATAATGAAAAAAGAAATACTTAGAAGAATACTTATAAAAGTACAAATAAAAGATAGAAATAAAAATCACATAATGACATTTTAAACAAATGTATCATATTGCATGTCATTGAATGAGAGATTCCCAATCATCCATTATTGGCATTTAATCCCATAGTTTGGCGATAGTTTTTGGGTCGACGGTATAACCAAGTACAGTACCAATCTATTTAGTTCTACTCAATTTCAAAAGTAAATAGCAGCACATAATGAAAAATTCTATGTTGATATTTTCGTATACTTTCATATAATCTTTGAAATTCGTGGTGCATATAGTGGCATATGTATATAACAATGAATTCCAAAACATAACTTTAGAGTCTTCTGAATATTTATAGTAGTTTCTTTTCAGGCACAATGCTTTTACATATGTATTCTATTAATTATAAAGACTTCTGATTTTGATAAAATTTAGTATACATTTATATTTTTTAGTAGAAAATGTATTTATACAGTAGACTCCCTCAAATCTGCAAACCAGAAATCCACAACTCTCTAAAATCCGCACATATTTTATGGATGTAAACAATGAAAATTTCAGTTTTGATATTGGGACAAAATTTGACTTTTTTAGTTTTGTATAAATTCTATATGTTTTTTAATTTGTAATTTTCTTAATAATAGTCTATTCATGTTTTTTCCATGAAGGAAAAATAATTTTTTTGGAAAAAAATTCAAGATATTGCTGATATTACAGGTAATCACAATCTTCTTACCAAATATATTTATGCATTAATCAAGATTTTTTGGTTATTAAGCCTGGCTAAACTAGAAAAAAAATCCTTATTTTATGATTTTGATGTGAATTAGTAATGTACTTTTATGAGGCAAGTTTTGTTGAATAATTTTGGAAAAATACATTTAATCTTTATAATGAATATCTAATCAGACACTATTGATTATTACCTTGACCTTTGCTATTATTATTTTAATCATTTAAGAAATTGTCTAATTTTTTATTATTTTAGTTTATTACTTATTTTAGTATTTACTTATATTGTAAAATCCATTATAGTTCTGATTGCACTATTAATTGCACTTAAATTACTGTTTAAAAAATGTAAACAAAGCAATGACCAGAAATCTGCAAAATTCTAAAATCTGCAAAACCTCTGGTCCCAAGCTGTGCGGATTTGAGGGAGTCTACTGTAATTGTATTTAAAACAGGGTTTGCCCATGTGGGTCCAACCCGAAAAAAACCTGCACCATGATAAAACCCATTGTGGTTTTTTTCAATTTTTTTCATGATCTTACAACTGCGTCATTATTTAATCTAAGACATCAATGCAGAGATAAGTGCCAATTTAAATATATTTTAAAAGAACCAGATTTAAAAGGAATTTCTAAGCACTGAGAAAATTACCAAAAAATAAATTAGCTGTAGTAAAGAAGGGAAAAAAGTTTTCGCCTGATTTCTTATTCGAAATTAATGAAAGAAACTATATAATTTTAGCATATTTAACTTAAAGCAGGGTTGTTATGATTTTGCCCAACTCAAAAAACCAGCTGGGTTTTTTCAAAATTTCAACTTTAAATTACGTAAGGTTAATTTCTTAAAATCACTATTAAGATCTTAATACTGATATTGGGAATATTTCTTAATAACATTATACCACTCATAAAGTTTTTCTCTTCACAAAGGGAAAAAATCTTAATTCTCCCAATGAAAAAATTTAAAAGAAATAAATGTAATTTAATTTTTTATGTATCACAAACACAAAAAAAAATTTTCCCTATAAAAAAAACTGATATATAATTTATTCTATGTTATGTTATACCATTGAAACTCATAACAAAATACCACATATCCTGGGAATCCTAATTTATTGAAGTAGCTATGTAAGATTATTTGGTTTATTCTGTTAATTAGTTATATAAAAAAGGACTTACTAATTCTGATTTACATTAGTATTAATATAGTATTTTAATGATAATTTCATTTGCAAAATTATTACTGGTAATCAATTTTTGTAAAAATAAAGTGTAAATTTGATTGTCATTTATTTATATATATTGGTAATTACTTCAAATTGTATATAGTTGTAAGTAAATTTTTTTTCAAACATTTTGTACCTTCTTCTTTATCTCAAAAAATCCATTTATATATCATATAATAATAATGCTTAATATATCATAGGCTTAATATATCAATGCAAGAAACTAATCATATCAGACACAAATCTACCTTTTAAATTAACTTGATTTTTTAATATTATACATTTTGCTGATTTATTTTTAATGCAAAATTACACCTAGATTTCACTGATACATGAAGAATTTAATTTTCTAATTTTCATATACATAATAGCTAAAGTGTTTAAAAAAAAATGATAAAACCCAAAAAAGCCTAGGTTTTTTGCAGAAAAACCCGAAAGAATCCAGGTTTTAGACTAGTGGGAGCAGTGGGTTCGGCTTTTTTTTTTTTTTTTTAAACCATGTTTTTTCAAACCCTGATTGAAAATAAATTAATTTTAGCATGAATAAACACAGTCAATCTTGTCAAGATGCGATTGAAAGGAGCTGCCAAAAAAAATATCATTTTAGACTTCAATTAAATGAAGTGTAAAAAATATATACATATATTCACGTTTCATGCAATACTGAAGTTATTTAAAAAAATTCTTAACATATTCAGGACAAAATGTTTGGATGCATTCAAAGCATACAGGTTTTTGACAGCAAACAACAGCAATAAACTACCATTTAAAATGATTTTTTCCTTAGTAATACTGAGAGCAACTATTTTTTGAACCACCAGTCACATTGCTGTTGAATGCAGAAATTGCACTCTCAGTGGAATGCGAACTTTTGATAACAGAATTATTTATCATACTCATCTTCACCCATGAAAATTCACTACTCGCTTTGTCTAGAAGTCTTTGAATTGTTTCAGCATGCCATGTATCAGAGGGATTTAAAATACAGTAGACTCCCTGAAATCTGCACAGCTTGGGACCAGAGGTTTTGCGGATTTTAGAATTTTGCAGATTTCTGGTCATTGCTTTGTTTACATTTTTTTAAAATAATTTGAATGTAATTAATAATAAAATCAAAAATATAATAAATGCATACAATATACTAAAATATTTAAAAAAGTAATAAACTAAAATAATAAACATTTAGATATTTTTTTTTAAATGATTAATATACTAAAAGGAATGGTCAAGTTAATAATCAATAATGTACAATTAAATATTCATTATAAAAGAGGAAATGTGTTTTTCCTAAATTATTCAATGAAACTTGCCTCATAAAGGTACATTACTAATTCACATCAGGATCATAAAATAATGAAACTTTATTTAAGGTTTAGCCAGACTTAATAACTAAAAAAGCTTGATTAATACATAAATATAATGGTAAGATTGTGATTACCAATGATATTAGCAGTATCTTTATTTTTTCAGAAATAAATTATTCTTTCTTCGTGAAAAACATGAATTCAATAAATTTAACAAAAATCATTAATTAAACAATGTATAGAACTGATATAAAACTGAAAAAATCAATTTTTGCACCTACATCTGAACTGAATGTTTCATTGTTTACATCCGTAAAATATGTGCGGATTTTAGAAGTATGGATTTGAGGGAGTCTACTGTATATTGTAATACTTGATTATCGTATCGAGCTTAAAATTATCGCCAAACTACAGGATTAAATGCCAAAAATAGATGATCATGAATGCCACATTCAGTATTATTAAACACAAAATGTGTGTATAAATGTCTTTCAAGTGATTTTTATTTTAATTTTTTATATGTATTTTTATTAATTCTTACTAATTTATGTATTCTTTAGTTATTTAAAATAAAAAAACATGTCAGCATGTATAATTTGGTGAAATTGGTCAACAAGATAACCAAATAGTATCAATATTTCTTAGTTCGAGTTTCAAATGACATTCTCTGACACCGCAAAAAATGTGCAACATTAAAGGTACAGCACAATCTGCTAGATCTCTCTCATAAAAATAAAACCACATGCAAAAACTTTCAGCTATTAAGGGAGGTTTTCCAAGGTCGCAAAAGATGACAGAGGAAATCATTCAATCAATGAAAAGAAAAAAAAAAAAAAAGAGGGGCAATAATTGCTAAAAGTCTGTGAGACCGGCAATACCTGTTTACAGGTTAAGACAATCTGCAACCAAAATCTGAAAAGTAAAAATTTGGGTACTACTTGGTTATTCCATTGACCAAAAAACTATCGCCAAATTATAATATTAAATGCCAATAATGGATGATCGTTATTTTGAACATTCAGTGACATTAAATATGATACCCCCCCCCATATGTTTAAAACACCTTTAAGTGATTTTTATTTGTATTTTTACTATTATTCTACTAATTATATGTTTGTCAGTTAGTTAAAGTATAAATTATGTCAGTATGTATAATTTGGCTATTAGTTTTGCTAAATTGGTCGATAGCATAACCAAGTAATACCAAAAATTGTCATATTAAAGATGGATCTCAGCTATCCTTTCCAAAAAATTGTTCAAAAAATATTTATATTTAAATAAAAAATTAGAAAACAACCTGCTCATAGGATTAACATTGTGGAAAGGGTGTTTTCAAGTGAGTGATGAGTCCATTTAAGTTATGTGTTTTTATATGTAAATTTTGATAAACAGCATAAAGGTGATTCATTACGCGATCAATTGTTTAAATATTTAATTTTAACTGAACGTAAGACAACTCATTTCAGATGATGAGAAACAAAATGCTTTAAAAGTCAATGTAACAAAAAAAAAAAAAAAAAAAAAAAAAATGGTACTGCTCTGTTATCCCGTCGACCAAAGTAAAATCGCTAAATTATAAGATTAAATGCCAATAATGGAAGATCGTGAATGTCAATTCAATGACATTAAATACAATACACTTGTTTAAAACGTAATTAAATGATTTTTATTTCAACTTTTTATTTGTATTTTTATTAATATTCTACTAATTATTAGATTTTTTTTATTATTTAAAATAAAAATTACGTCAATATGTTTAATTTGGCTATTAGTTTGGCGATTTGTATAATTTGGCGAAATCGGTCGACGGGATAACAGAGTAGTACCGACAAAGAAAATAATAATAAAACTAATTTGCTGTATCTAAATTAAAATATGAATAATATTAAACTATTTAAAAAATAAATAATAATAAGCGGAATTATCTGTTATAAAGAAAGCATTTTAATAATGACTCGATGATAGATCAGCAAAAATTAAAATTGCGTCACACTAAATTTCGAGCCATCATTATCAAATAGTAAATTGTATAGTATTGGGTTGAAGAAAAATCTAAGAAACAACCTACCTTAGTATTTACAAGAAGTTGAATACAATAAATTTATGCCTTGAAAGTTACAAACGACGTTAGAGAGATCGACGCCAATAAAAGAATGAATCGTAAATGATATAATGATTCATTAAAAATGGTATTGATTCTTATGAATCAAACACTTTTGAATTGATTCATCTATCAGCCACCGTGGATCTTTCATTTCATCAGCATCTCTTTGCTTATAGAAAAAAATGTATAATTTTCAACGCGTATCCTCTGATTCTAATAACGGCTAAATATTAAAACATAAACATGGTAATCCATCCTCTTTGCTAAAGTAAATGGCTTCATGTTGAGCACACAAGTCAGATGTATGTTGTTCAATAAACAAACAAACAGCTAAAGTAAATTAATGGTAGGATGTGTTTCTTCTTTCACTGTTTATAAAAATTCTCCAACTTATGACTTGATCATGTTATAGCAAGAAAATTTCATGTATTGCAACTTTTATTTTTACTGATACTTGACCATTTAAAGTATTTAGAAAAAGTTTTTTCTAGCAGACATTTTCACTTATCTATTTATTTAAATATACTTTAAGTTACGATTTTTGGGTTAAACACGAGGAATTCGTTAGAATTTTGATTAAGAATTCGATTTAAATGGTTAATTTTAGATGATTGTATTCCTCACAAACTGAATTTGTCTGAATTGAAATAAGTTAAATAAGAATATTTTTATATTTTTTAAATAATTAATCCTAAAATATTTGTTCCTAACAGTAGTAATTAATGGCATAATATAGTACATATGATGGTTATAAAATTTACCCAAAATAGTTAAACAGCTTAAGAAAAAAAAAAAAAACACAGCAAAGGTTTTAGGAATCTAAATTTTCATTGTCTTCATGACATAGTTTAGAATGCAAGTAAGTGTTGTGGCTGCTCTGGTAAAAAATATTTTCCATTAGCTTTTAATATTTTCTTAATATATTCATTATTCTATGTTTCTTTACATTTGGCAAAAATGTTCGATACTACTTGGTTATCCGTCAACCAAAAGTCTGTCACCAAACTATAAGATTACATGCCAATAATTAATGATCATGAATGTCACATTCAAATACATTAAATAGGATACACATGTTTAAAATATCATCAAGTGACTTTAATTTGACTTTTTATTTATATTTTTAATAAAATTCTACTAATATTTTGTTATTTAAAATAAAATTATATCGATATGCATGATTTGGTGATTTTTATAATTTGGCCAAATTGGTCAACAGGATAACCAATTCGTACTAAATGTTCTTGTATCACCTGTTCCAGAAAAGTACACTGTACCAACAGTGATGTCAGTATCACTAGTTGAGGATTCCTACTGGTCAGGCAATTAAAAAATTTAGTAAAAAATCAGGGCATTTTTTTAATAATTGAAGTGGTGAGGGAATTTTTGGTGTATACTACTTTCCATCCGCATCTCGATTATGGTTGTAAATGAAGAAAATTTGAATTATTTATTAATCCAATCTAAAATTTGTAAGTAAAATGTATGAAAACTACAGAACATGAGCATCAACATGAAAATAATTAAAAATTGAAAATTTTTTCATTGCATACTTCAAAAATATATATTTATCTAATTTAAGATTGTCCATTGTGTTGAGTTTTACAACAATATATAAGATGGATTTTTACTGAGAAAGATCAGATAATTTTTGCTACCGGAAATGTGTGCCAACCATGTAATTACAGTAACCATTATTTCTCTACTAGTGTGAATGAAGTGCTTGATATACAAGTTTTTTTATATTTTATATACAATATGAAGTACAATACAAGTAGACTCCCTCAAATCTGCAATCCTAAAATCTGCAACTCTCAAAAATCTACATGTAATTTATGGATGTAAACAAAGAAACATTCAGTTCAAGTACAGGGACAAAATTAGACTTTTTTAGTTTTATATCAATTCCATTTTTATTTTAATTTGTAATTTTTGTTAATAATACTGAATTCATGTTTTTTTTTTTTTTTTTTTTTTTTTTTTTTTTACGGTGGAAGAATAAATTTATTTCTGAAAAAGATTCAAGATATTGCTAATATTGGTAATTACAATCTCTTTACCAAATATATTTATGCATTTATCAAACTTTTTTGGTTATGAAGTCTGGCTAAACTTGAAATAAAACGTCATTATTTCATGATTTTGATGTGAATTTGAAATGTATCTTCATGGGGCATGTTTCATTGAATAATTTTGGAAAAATACATTTCATCTTTATAGTGAATATTTAATCATACATTATTGATTATTAACTTGACATTTGCTTTTAATATTTTAATCATTTTTAAAATTATTATTTTAATTTATCATTTATTTTAATATTTTTTTATATTGTAAGCATTTTTTATAGTTTTGATTGCATTAAATATTACATTCAAATTACTGTTTAAAAATTGTAAACAGTGCAATGACCAAAAATTCTAATTTCCACACAATCTCTGGTACCAAGCTTTATAGATTTGATTTGTACTGTATTTAGATGAGCAACATTCAACTAGTTTACGATCTAAACATGCCATTAACATTTACAATACTTCTGGATAAACCACGCTTTTCGGCTGATACAGTAGACTCCCTGAAATCCGCACACCCTCAGACTAGTGGTTGTGAAAAAACCACTTTCAAAGCAATGACCAGACATTCACAATGTCTAATCATTGCTTTGTTTACATTTTTTTAACAATGATTTGAATGTAATTAATAATGCAATCTAAATTATAATGAATACTTACAATATAGTAAAATATCAAAATAAGTAAAGTAATAAACTAAATTAATAAAATAAAAGAAATTAAAAAAAAATGTATGCATGTATATGTATATACATATAAATCTTGATTAATAAATAGGATACATTTAAAATTAAATACAGTAGACTCCCTCAAATCCGCAAAGCTTAGGACCATAGGTTTTGCAGATTTCTGATCATTACTTTGTTTACATTTTTTAACAGTCATTTGAATGTACAGTAGAGGGCCTATTATCCGGAATTCCGAAATCCGGAAGGACCCGAAATCCGGAAATGAAGAAGATTGAGAACGAAATGAATCATGATGAAATGAATGAATCACGAATCCTTGATCAAATGTGCGTTTTACCGAGATTTTTTTAGATTTCACGCTTTTTTTACGAAATTCATATTTTTTCTGCGTTTTTTCGACAGAATTTACGTTTTATTTAAAAAAAAAACGCAATTTTTTTCAAGTATTGCTTCAAGTATCAAAATTCATAATTCATTCATGATTCATTCATTTCATTATGATTTATCCCCATAACAAAAACGCAAATTTTTTCAGATATCGCGAAAATACTCTGCAAATTCGTCAAATATCACGATAAAACCCTGCAAATTTCGTCAAATATCGCAATAAAACCCTGCAAATCTCACAAAATATCGCGAAAATGCAAATTTTGTGCAACGATCGCGGAAAAATCTCGTGTAAGCGCCCCCCTCTAATTATTTTACGATTTACGTCACCTTTGGGGGATCGGATTAACGGTATTTTACGATTATATACATATACATATGTAAAGCCAGTTAGCAAAACTTCCGGATTTTGAATAGCTCTGAATTTTTCATGTCCGTATATTTGACTTTGTACTATAGTACAAGAGTCAAAGTTGTAACTTAGTGTTTTTTCCACAGACTTCTCATACAACACACTTTTCATTCATATTATAGATATGAGTGCTATAATTTTGTTGTTATTTTTAAATTTTCCGCGTTTTTTTGGAGGGGGGGGGGGGTGTCGAGTTTCGGACGGACCCGAAATCCGGAAAATTCCAAAATCCGGAAAGCCCTCGGTCCCGACGATTCCGGATAATAGGTCCTCTACTGTATTTAATAATATAATTGAAACTAAAATGAATACTTACAATGTAATGAAATATTAAAATAAGTAATAAATTAAAATAATAAAAATTTAGATTATTTTTTAAGTGATTAAAATATTAAAAGCAACGATCAAGTTAATAATCAATAATGTAAGAATAAATATTCATTATAAAGGTGAAATGTATTTTTCCTAAATTATTCAATAGAATTTGCCTTATAAAGGTACATTACTAATTCACATCAAAATCATAAAATAAGCAAGTTTTAATTTCAAGTTTAGCCAGACTTAATAACCAAAATAGCTTGATTAATCCAAAAATATATTTCGTAAGAAGGTTGTGATTACCATTAAACAATGGCCAACAATATATCTTGAATTTTTTCAGACATAAATTTATTCTTCCTTCATGAAAAAACACGAATCCAGTAATATTAACAAAAAATATATATTGAAATATGTAAGGAATTGATGTAAAACTAAAAAGAGTCGATTTTGTCTCTATATTTGAAATGAATGTTTCATTGTTTACATCTGTAAATTATGTGCGGATTTAAGAGAGTCTAAAGTAAAATTGTCCACTGTGTTCTAAACCTGTCTATTAAACTTGTAAGCGAAAGATGAAAGTAATGTTTATTGAAAGATAAGCTTTATGAATGTCTTTTAGTACTTCATAATCTTATTTTTTTATATATCAATGTAGTTTTTAAATTATTGTGATAAAAATGTTGTTAATGTCTCTTTTTAAAGCTGTAAAATGACAATAATTGTTCAGCATTTCTTTCACAAATGATGTTAACTTTGTTAACAAACGGAAAAAGGCATGTTTTTTTCTTTGTACAGTCAAGGATCGATAATCCACACACCCATAATTTGCATTACCTTACAAATGTAAACAGTTAAGAAAATTTACAAATTTGTCCAAAAATGTTTTTTTAAAGCAAATAATAAAAAATTTGAAAAAAAAAAAATCATAATAAAGCAGATATTTTTTCAATATAACTCTTATATTTTATAGAAAGTAAAAAACAAACTGTATTACAGAACATATGTATATGTAATTATTTTTATTTAAATACACATATATAATTTTGGTGCTACTTTGATATACCCCCCAAAAATTACGTGCCAAATCTGGCACTCCCTACGCACTTTTCCTACGGACCTTTTAGGTTTGCTGTTACTCAGCTTCATTCCTTCATTTGTATTTTTTATGTATTCATTGTATTTTTTAGGTATTCCTTTTTTGTATTTAACGATTAAGTAATTTTTGTTTATTAATTATTTGTATTCAGCGAGAATTCATCTTGGCGAGAAAAAGCGTTAGAAATGGGTATTTTGCTTGGCGAGAAAAAAAAGTCGCCAAATTTACGATTTGGGGAGGTATATCAAAGTAGTTCCATAATTTTTTAATAAAATAACTTTTAAAATGCATTTTTTAAATTGGATATCATATTAAATAAATTATTAGATTTCATATTTATCTTTTCATATTTATATTTTTTTTATAAAATAAAAATGATTCCTTGGAATAATAAAATGATGCATAATCCATAACAATCTATAATCTACAATATTACATAATCCACACAACCTTTAGCACCAACTTCTGCGGATTACATAACTTTGACTGTAAGGGAATCATCTGGGAACACCTCCCACCCTGAAAAAAACTGGTTATTGAACAAATAGAAACATTGTAAAATGGTCTTCATGCCCATTGGTATTTTTCTTCTGTTTTCCCATGGCTGATTTCCCATTGGGCAAGCAAAGGCAGAACAGCTTCATGTCATTTATTTAATCTTGAAGCTTTACAACTCAATAGTCTATATATATATGCATGGTACTACTTGGTTATCTCATCGACCGATTTTGCTAAATTATATAAATCGCTTAACTATTCGCCAAATTATACAGATTAAGATTATTTTCATTTTAAGAAACAAAAGAAAAATTAAATTAGTATAAGATTAATAAAAAATACATAAAATGTTGAAATAAAAATTGCCTGGTGACATAACAAACACGTGTAACGTACTTAATCTCAAAGGAATGTGGCATTTAATCTCATAGTTTGGTGATAGTTTTTCGTTGACGGGATAACCAAGTAGTACTGCATATATGTATATTTTGAATGAATGACAGAAGAAAATGACTCAATACCAAAGGGTCTTGTTTACAGTTTGTGCTACGTTGCTTCTAACTTGATTTCAGAAATGGTTTTAAACTATGCAAAACATTGAAATTTTGACTCTTTTATAGAAATTTTTGTTAAACAGAAAAGATAACAGGTAGAAAACATTTGTATTTGGGCAGATAAGTTTTCTCATACTCATATCAATTCAAAATTAACCCTAACATGGCTCCATCTTATCGAAAACTGATTAAATGGATAAGTTTGCTGTTCGATGTTGTTATACTGTATTTCATTTAGTAGACTCCCTCAAATCTGCATTCCTAAAATGCGTACATAATTTATGGATGTAAACAATGAAACTTTCATTTAAGGAATAGATACAAAATTGTAGTTTTTTTTTTCTTTTCATCCTGTATGTATTTTCATACTAATAAATTAACTTATTATTTTCTATGAAAAGAGCATGTAACATTTTTTAAATCAAGCTATTGCTAATAACAGTGGTAATCACAATCTATTGACCAAATATATTATGTACCCTATTAATCAAGCATTTTTGTTTTTTATTACAATGATTTTAATGCAAATTAATAGAGAGTACTTTTCATTAAAAAAATGTCATACAATAATTCAAGAAAAATTTATTAAATTTTTTTTTAAGGGAATTCAAAAATACATTATTAATGTTATTTATTTGACCTTTACAATTAATATTTCATTCAGTTTTAAGTTATCTTACTTTTTATCCTTTTAGTTTATTATTTTACTTAATTATTTTAATATTTTACTACAATATAATCAGTCATTATAATTTTGATTGCCTTATTAAATTTAAATTGCTGAGTAAAATGTGTAAACTAAGCAAAGACCAGAAATCTGCTAAATTCTGGTCCTAAGCTGTGTAGATTTGAGGGAGTCAACTGTACTAAACTAATTAAATAAAGTAATAATAAACTAAAATGAAAAAAAAAGGATATTTTATAAGATGATTAAATTATTGAAAAAGCATGAGTTCAATAATATTATCGAGAATTACATATTAAAATAGATATGGAACATTTTAAATTAAAAAAGTTCTGTAATTTTGTCCTTGTATCTAAACTCAAAGTTTCATTGTTTATATTTGTGAAGATGTGTGGATTTTAGGGTTGAGGATTTGAGCTGCTGTTTTAAATTTGACAAAAATAAACTAAAAAATGCATTTTTTTTTTAATGTGAAATAATCTCTCATGAAATGATATGAATAAAAATTGACAAGAAGAAACTCTCAAGAAACTGTCATATTTAAATGGTTATGCATAGTTTTATATTTTATAAAATTCTTAAAGAAAACTTTTATGCCTTTGACATAAATAGTGGTTAAAATAATTCCCTAAGCACTTTCTGTTTCAGTTTAATAATCAAAGATTTCTCTACAAAACTACAAAATTTTCATATGTTTATAAGCAATAATTTCCTTAAAATAAGTTATGAAAGATCACTATCCACAATAAGATCATTTATGATAGTGACAGCAGTAGGTAATCTTTCTCTATTTTTAAAAGAAAAAACTTTTTAGTTATATGCATTTATAGACATGCATGTTTAATTTAATCGTTTACAAATATTCTAGTTATATTGGACTATATTTAGAGTTTTTAATGGTTTAATGTTCAGAGAATTGGTGTCAGATACAGCATAACACTGTAATTTTATTTTTATATGTTGTGTTACGCAAAGAACAAGCATATTTTTCTATCAATTTTCTGAAGCTTTTACTATTATTTTTATTAAATTAGAAATTAATTTACAAAGAATTGTTCTTAAAACAAAAATCAAGTAAAGAAACTAAAAGGACTCATAAAATTTATTTTCAATAAAATTATACCTATAATTTTTTTGAAAATAAATGTTATGAGTCCTTTTAGTTTGTTTATTTGATTTTTGTAGGTACCTGACCATCCCTGTAAAATGTTACATGTTTCAGTGAATTTACAAAAGTTATTACATAATAATAATAATTTGTGCTACTAAAGCAAAAAATGAGCCAAAACCAATAAGTCAAAGGCTATCAAAATATTGAAAACAACATTTCCGAACATATTCTAATAATTATATTTGATATGAAATAATTTATTTTTATTTGCAAAGCAAGAAAAATTAAAATTCAATGGATATAAGCTGAGTTCTTAAAATACTGATAAAACTAAGTTAAAATTTCATGAAAAAAGTAATAATAATATACTCCTTTTACATATTACTAAAAATATTTTACATTGTTTAAGTGAAGTGTGTAAAAAAAATCTCGAATTAAATCAAAACACCTTGAATTGTTTTATTTAAAAAATATATCTAAAAGTCTATGCTTTCAACAGAAAATTAGTTCATTTATGTTATTTAACATAAGATGGCATTAAAACAATACATAACATCTGAAGTACACGATTAAAGAAAGTTACTCGATAATCAAGTTAATTTCAGATAATGAATGATCGATAACTCAATTAATCAATCAGGAAACTTTCAACCCTATTCAAAATTATTTCTCTTCTAGATTCTGATGAAGATGCTGCTGTAATGTAGGATGATAAGTGTCAAATTTTTCTTTTGATTCACTAAAGCATGAATTCAAATGAAGAATTCCAGAATTTTGAGTAACAAACCAGTCATTTTTCATAAATAAACTTTTCTTTTTTTTTTTTTTTTTTTTTTTTTTTTTTGAAATTGAAGAGGAAATTTAATTCTTGAAACAAATGTTCATGGTAGATGTGAGAAAGTAAAAAATCAGAAGTTGAACTTACTGTTGTGGCTGATTTTATCAAAATCAGCCGCCGTGATTCATTCATGGTGTTGGCGTCTCTTTGCTTTTATGTGAACTTGGGCGATATGAGCTATCTCCCCAGACACTAATCTTTCTCTCAATCGTGACAGCATACCCTGGGTCACCAACTATAAATACCTAGGCATTCATCTAGATTCCAAATTAAACTGGGCTAGACAGATTCAGGATGTACTTCTCAAATCTAACAAAGCCCAAGGTTCCCTCAAATCTCTGTTGACTTATCACAGCCGTCTGTCAATTTCAAATAAATTATTACTTTATAAGTCCTTTATCAGATCAACCATGACTTACGGGTCAGTTGTTTGGGGATCGATCTGTGAAACTCAGATGCAGAAAATTCAAATCTTTCAAAATGCAGTTTTGCGTAGGATTTGTAAGGCGACTACGTTTGTTCGGAATGACGTCATACATGCTGATCTTAGTATCAAGCCCATTGCTCAAGTCATCAAAAAACTTGCAATAAATTTTCATAGAGATCGCATTCTTATACCCAATGATGCACTGCGATCCATTCAACCTTACAGTGTCAACGACACTCAGGGAAAGAAGAGACCGCTAGTCATCCTTAGTAGAGATGACGGATTTGCACCTCCATCAAAAAGAAGGAGGCGTGAACCCCCTTAAACGCATCATTGTGGACTTTCCAAATTCCAAAATTCATTTTCATTTTGTTTTATTTGGCATCCTCCCACTAATTTAGCTAATGACGTCTTCCTGCCTCGCTTTTGGCACCGGGTAATATTTACCTTCCTAACTTGTTCTTAGTTACCTTGGGGATTAAAAATTTAAATACTTGAATAATTTATGTGATAGATAAAGTTTTGTTATTCTTTTTTTTTTTACTTGTTTAATTTTGTGCATAGAATTTTATTTATTAATTGAAATTGTTTGCATCATTATGTTTATCTGTTTGCATCGTGTATTCTATTTCTACCATTTGCATTGTGTTACCCTTATACTTGTCACTGATTTCAATATTTCATTTGGTAAATTCACACTACTGTGATTTAAAATAATTGAAATTTGAAAATTAAAATTACTTATATTATTGTACTGGTCAGCCCTTTCCCCCTACCTGCCCTGGCGTGTCTCTAAAACTCAACTGCTCAAAGACCATCTATCGATAGCACATCATCTGCTCTTCACCACCGCAGCTGCCTGCGAGATGAATATTAGACTCTTTTTATCATCATGATGAACTCTGCTTAGATCGTCTCTTGTTCGATGGAAGTTAACGTGGGCATCACGCCCACGTAGGTATTCCAATACCAATCGCCTTTGAGCCTTTGGGCGATATGAAAGATCTCTGCAAATAGACGGAAAATTTTTGAAATATAATGACCTCTAGCAATAAAATGAAAGAACGTTTTTAGAATTTAATGAATTCTTTACTAAAATAAGTTAAAGGTAAGATACGTTTCTTTTGCTTACTCTTCTATTAAAATTTCTCTATTTTGTAATAAAAGTATTCTAAACTGTTAATGATTTAACTGTTAGAAATTTAACTAGTGAAAACTGTTAATTTTAGTTCAGTCTTGTTCTAAATCATATAAAGAACTGATCTACATAAAAAGGAAAGAATAAATTTTAGAATTTCATTTATTATCATTTGTTTTTTGAGATGGAATAATTTGGGGTATGGTTAGGCTTAGCCTAAGCATTGTATAATGGAGGAATTTTCGATTTCTTTATTAACTTTGGTTTATTTTTTATTAGTAATGTTATATAATTAAATGATGAAAAAAAATATATTTATAACACTAGGAAGTGTAATTTTAACATTGTAAAACAACTCATTTTACATTTTGTTTCTTAATGTAGTTTAGAAAACGTATTACAAAAAAGAAGTATTATACGCAATAATAACATATTTAAAAAACGCAGAGGAAATTGAAAAAAAAAACTCATGAAAAAGGAATTCATAACATCCAAAAGGCAAAGTACTTACGAAAACAGATAATATAAATTAAATATATTTATTGATATGATTCATTCAAATTCGACCACCGTGATTCATTCATGGCGTTGGCGTCTGTTTGCTTCTATTTGAACTTGGACGATATGAAAGTTTTCTGCAAGAAGACTATAAATTTTTGAAATATAATGACCTATAGAGATATAATGAAAAAACGATTTTAGAATTTAATGAATTCTTTACTAAAATAAGTTAATGTTAAGATATATTTCTTTTGCTTACTCTTCTGCTAAAATTTTTGTATTTTGTGATAAAGGTATTCTAAACTGTTGATGATTTTTAACTGGTGAAAACTATTAATTTTAGTTCAGACTTGTTCTGAAACATCTAAAAGACTGATTAAAATTAATGAATAAATTTTAGAGTTCTATTTATTATGATTTGTTTTCTGTGGTATGGCTAGGCTTAACGTAAGTATTGTATGATAGGCAAATTTTCTATTTCTGTTTTAACTTTCGCATATGTCTAATGCTTTACATTTTATAATTAAATGATAAAAATTATATACATATTTATAACACTAGGAGGTGTGTAATTTTAACTCTGAAAAACAATTTATTTTATGTTTTGTTTTCTAAATTTAATTTAAAAAGACAAGAAGGATTTTTTTTTCAAGTGTTATAAGGGATAGTAACAAATATAAAAAACACAAGAAAATGAAAGGCAGAACATCCAAATTGCAAAGAGGTTATGAAAACAGACAATATAAAATTTTTATTTTAAAGAAATAAAGCAAGGTTCATGAATGGATGTTAAATACTATTCAAAAAGTTAGACATTATTTCTTTAATTTAATTAATATGTTAAAAATATTTTTTATGGATTTGTACAATCATAGAAAAAAGGAAACACCCTCTACTAACTTCTCAACAAATTATTGTAGAAGAAAGTTATTGATACCGAACAATTTGAAATAAAGTCTACTTTTAAATGGTGTATAAAAAATTTACTTAAGGGGGATATACACATTAAAACAAACCCTGACTTTATTTTTTTTTTCTGTAGAAATACCAAATTCCGACTGCATAAATGAACTCAGCATTCTTCAATTAGCTTAAAAACAAATTTTTATGCAATTCATATACGTTTCCGAGAAATTAATTATTTTAAAATAAATGTATTTTAGAGGCTGTATCCAAACTGAAGCTTAGTGCATGATTGTGGACTGATAGAGCCCCCCCTCCTTAATCAAGGCATCTAAGGCACCTCTCAAGCAGCCACTGAAGACTCAGATTATAGGATAGCATAAGAAGTTGGTACTGCTGTGTTATCCCATTGATCAAAATACTATCGCCAAAGTACAGGGTTGTGTTTTTGACGTCAAAAACTGGTTTTTGACATGACAGTGTTATAAAACGTGTTTCTATCGGTTTATTCTGTCAAAAATCTGCCGTTTTCAATTTTCCTCTAATTTATAGTGTGGGTGTAGCATACAATGCTTTTCTAAATTTATTTTCCCTTCTTTTTCTTGTTATTATTATTATTCACAACTACATTTGTTAAATTAATTTAAAATGAAAAACATTTCTTAAATAAGAAAAAATTAAAAATACTGAGTTTAAGAAAAAAACATTTTGCATAATCTCCTTTAATATAGATTCTACTAATTGCAATGGACACTAATATTAAATGATAATAATAGGTTATTATAATTATTAAAAACACTCAATTTACATTTTTTATAAAATACATTAAAATCATTTTAGAAATGCAAGAATGCTGTTATATAGTACGACAACAGATGCCAAGCATGGACTGCTCATTGAATAAATTTGAATATTCTTAGATAATATTTTAAAAATGCCCATATTATGCATTTCATAAATGCAATTAAATGGTGATTATTATTTTCTCTTCAATAAGCAGAATCTTAATTTTTAAATTAATAAAATTTTAAACTGTAAGACCTGATATCAAGTGAAAGCTCTTAGACCTAAAGTTTAACAGAACCAAACAATATTTAAGAAAAATTGAAATAAAATAATAATTTATGCATTTATATACCATAGTTTTAATTTTTTTACTATAACTTATATGAATCTTGCAGCCCATTCCAGCTCTTATATTTTTAAATGCAAATTTTTACCGAATAGTCAGAAATATTTTTTAAATGAAAATTTATTAAAGCTATTCTAAAGTTAAACTATTTATGTCCTGTGTATATTTTATTTAAAATTATTTAGGTGATAGTTAAACATTTAAAAGTGAATTGAAAGAAATAACTTATGGGTTTTAAAATTTCTTCAAAAAGTCTAATTTCTTTTAGACTATGCCAAATAGCTTTAGATTATTTTTTAGATCTTTTAACAGAGTACAAGTACAATACATACTAGTATTCTAATGCAATTATTTTTTATTTTTCTTAGATGGATAAACACATGTTAAAGTCTTTTTGATGTTGAATATTTCATGTAAAACATCTTAATACTAAAAATAAGATGAAAATTAATAATAATTATAATGTAAAAACAAATAAAAAAAAATATAGGTTTTTGACAGTTTTCGGCATTTTTGACAAAGAGGTTTTTGACATGACGGTAAAAACCGTCATGCGTCAAAAACTTGCCAACCCTGCCAAAGTATAACATTAAATGCCAATAATGAATGATCATGAATGTCTCATTCAATGACATTAAATATGATGTACACGTGTTTAAAAGTCATTAAGTAATTTTTTTTATTAATATTCTACTAATTATTATTTTATTTATTTAATGTTTTGTTATTTAAAATAAAAGTTATGTCAATTAATATAATTTGGTTATTAGTTTTGTGATTTGTATAATTTGGTGAAATTTGTCAATGGTATTACTAAGTAGTGCTGAAGTTTCAACATATCCAGTCATTTCTATCATGGATGACACCTTAAACCATCATTTTGCATTTTTTAAGCATAATTTGAAAATGATTTGGAAGAAAATCTTTTTATTATGGATTTCCCTAAAGCAGGTCTTAATAAATCTGAATCCATTAAAAAACTTTAGCTTGCAATTCATGATGCTTTCAAATAATAATTTTATAATTCATATCATAAAATTATTTAAAAAAAAAAAAAGGAAATTCAACATATTTATGTTTTGGTATTTTAATGTTAGTGCTATTTAAAAAAAAATTAGCACATTTGGTGCATAATTTTAGAAGATATTAATTAAAATATGAAAATGTAATTTAACATCAGAAGCACTAAATTTTGAATATTTATAATTCAAAAACTTATCATTCATGCTTGATCTATAGGAATCCACTGTATAAGAAATGCATCAAATGTTTCATTAAAATAAATGTATTAGTCTGGTTTTTAGTCCTTCTCAAAAAAAGAAAAAAAAAAGCTTGGTTTTATGGCATACTTGATCTTGTTGTATAAATAGATGAGTTAATAGCCTTTATTACATCAGCCTTGTTGAACTTTCCCTAGTTTAAGAGAAAAATGTCTATGACAGACAGACACAAGAATGATCTTTTAAGGGTTCCATTTTTATTTTTTTAAGTACAAATAGCAATAAAAGACTTCATCTGACTGGTTTTCTATTTATAACTCTCATTATATACTTATTCCGCATTTGTTAGTATAACTTGATATATAAATGCATATTATGCATACACATAAAAAAATATACCGTATATACTTAAATGTTTTTATTATTTTATATATATAATATCTTATATATTTATTATACATGTTAAATTAATAGATAATATTACATTACAAATGTTTAGATTTGTTTACAACGCAGTAAAAATTGTAAAAGGGGAATTTTTCTACAATGTAATCCTGTCACAAATGGAAGACTTTCAAAGCACAGACGAAACGAACAAACAATCGTATTTAGACAGAGAAGTCTAAAATGTATTTTTTTCTATATTCTTGCAATAACATGACAGGATTGACTGTGTGTGTGTATTGGTAATTGAAGTATTTTCAATAATTTAAAGAATTTACGTATATTTATTTAATTTATTAATTAAAAAAAAAAAAAGTAGCATGTCCAAAATAAAATTAGATTTATCTCCATAATTGTAGCTACTAATACAATCAATGTTGAATTAATGGGGTGGTCCGAGGGGAACATTTCCTCCTCCTAGAGCTCTCAAATGTCTCCACCAAGAAAATTCGAGATTTTTTGTTTTCAGTGCTAAAAAAGTGCAATTTCCCCCTGGAATTATTGTGTCCCTCCTGGAGAAGAATGTCTGAATTTAACACTGAATACAATGAAGTTACAAGATGATGTACCAAAGATTTCACAACCACTATAATCTAAAAAGTTGAGCCCATACTAAAAAGTTAAGCATATTTTAGTCAAGTTTCATACCACATATACATTTGCTTACATTAAAATTAGGATTAAATAGTTAAGTTTAACCCTAGAACTACTGAAAATGTTACTCAAGTTTTATTAAAATATTCTACATCAGCATTTTCATTTAAAACCATTTAACTCATTTTTCACTGATTTATAAATTTAGTTTATTTTAAAGAAATTTCTGATTTATATTTAACTGTTATCTGGTTAATATTTAAGAAAAACCCATTCTATTTTAGCTAAAGAAACTAGTGATTTATCAAGCACGCACAACAAATATAGTTTCTGTTGAAAAAAATAATCTGGTTACAGTTGTCACAGTTATCCCTGTTTCTGGTACCATATTTGTCCTCAATAGTTTCTTCTGATAACTGATCATGAACTTCAAGGATTCTTATTTAAACAATTATCTTTTTGTAATTGAGTAACACTTTTTTAGAAATATTGGGTATTGTAAAAAATAATATTAAGTTATGTTATTTTTCTTCTAAGGCAATTTATTTTAGATGGTTCGAAACAGTTATAGAGCATTCTCCAAATTCAGCAGTAAGTTCTCGGAGTTTAATATGTGAATTAGGTTCTATTTAAGCTTTGGATTTCTGATGGTTAAAAAACAGAATCTCATCACTTCTCTCTTCATGCACAACTCTCCTTCCATCCATGAAGTTTCTGTGATCAATATTAACCATTTAGCGTCTGGTGTACTATTAATAGTACATGCTTTTTAATGGAGCATTATTCAATTTTAATACTCTGTGTTTTGCTGCCATTTACATGTTTTTGTTTGGTCGTATTAATTCTGTGTATTTTTGGCAACGATTTCTATCGTCTGTGTTTGTTTTTATGAGTTAATAGAATGTTTTTAAGAGAACAAAGCCATGAGCGGCTAAGCTGTGAGTTAGTTAAATACAGTTCATAGAGTTTTTTAAGTATGAGTTTTTATTGAGTTTGTGAGTGTTTTTAATGAGTTATCGATATAAAATTGTGGTCCGCCGACTACGACGAATCAGCTATAATAAAGTGCAACGCGTAAATTTCTGAATTATTCGAATTCAAGAAAAGACAGTATAATTCCGTGCAGTGGATGATGATCGATGAAATGAGAAATTAAATATGGGAAGAATATTTTAAAGTAATTTAATGTGATTTTTCTTATCTGTATTGTTATATGTATAAATTTAAAACAATGTTTAAAGGAGCAAAGAAGGAGGATTTAAAGCAAATAGCCACTGAAATAAATCAAAATATTAATGATAAAATGACAATTGCTAATTTAAACGATATTATAGAAAATAGCGAAATATATAAAAATAAACCGGCTTTTGTTACAGAAATAGCTAACACCATAATTGAGGGTCATAAACATGAAGAACAAAGGCAATTTGATCTTGAAAAATTTCAACTTGAACGATCAAAAAATGAATTGGAATTAGCTAAAATTAAATCTGATACTAAATCTGTTATTACTGAAAGTGAAGTAAAAATGGAATCGTTAGATCAAATAATAAAAAGTATTAAAACTTTGACTGTAAAAGTTCCAACTAAGCCTGAAGGATGGGGTTCTTTCTTTTCTTCTTTAGAACGAGCTTTCAAAACTAAAAATGTTTCGGAACCAAATAAAGCAGAAATTCTGCTAAATTTATTAGGTAACAAAGCGTCTAACATTATAACTTATTTACACGATACAGATATCGAGAATTATGAAAAAATAAAAGAATTAGTCTTAAAAGAATTTCAACCAACACCTTATTTTTGCCTAGAACAATTTAGAAAAGCTTTTAAACTACCAAATGAGACTCATGTACAATTCGCTTCACGATTGATGACCAATTGGAATTACTATCTAAATTTAAGAAATGTCTCCGATTTCGAGAGTCTAAAACAATTGATTGTGTCAGATAAATTATATGAAACATTAGATAAGGAGACTGCTTCTCACATTAGTGTGAGACAAGGAGATAAATGGTTTTTACCAGAAGAATTAGGACGTGAGATTGATTTATATTTTACATCACGCGGAAAATCTCTTATTGAGAGTTTTAGTGTTAATCGAAAGTATTATTCCAAAAGTGTAAATAAAGTATTTTTAACTGATGTTAAAACATTAAGCTGTATTTTGTGCCACAAACAGCACCATCTTTCTAAGTGCCCAGATTATTTAAAATTATATGTTAATGAAAGAGTAAACATAATAAAATGTAACAAATTATGTTTCAATTGTTTAAATTTACACTCAGTAGCCAACTGTGCATTAAAGAACATTTGTTTCTGCAAGAAACGACATCATAAAACTATTCATTTTCCCAAAACAAATAATAATACATATGTGAAAGAATATGCTTCATCAGAACATAATACACAAGGTAAAATAAATGTAGGAGAATGTTCAGATTCAAGATTAGCAAATTATGGCACATCAATGTTGAACGCTAATGTGGAAGAGTTCGTTCAGAAAACTTTTATTAGTAACTATTCGAATAAAAAGAATAAATTTTTACTTTTATCTGTTATATATTTTCTAATTGATGAATCGGGATCTAAATATAGAGTAAAGTGTTTGTTAGATGTAGGCAGCGAGTCTAATTTTCTATCCCGCCATTTAATAGACACGATGAATTTGAAAAAAAAAGAGAGAACAAACACTAGCCCTTCAATGACAAACTCCCTCTCTATAAGGAAGGATCATTCCATTTTTTAGCAGGTGGGGAATGGTAGGAGGGGAGTGGTCGGTACAGAAAGGTAGAGCAGTTAATTGAAATAGTGGCTTCATCTATCAACTTGAAATAAAAATACATTAGCGGAACACTGAAGATGACATTTTTGTTTTATGTTTAATTAATTATTTGGTTATTAAAATAAAATAAATTTTTTTAATTGAAATCGGATTTTTAAAATTGAAATCTCACTAATTTTATCTAGTTTAAGTGCAGTGCTCCTTCTCCTTATTAAAATAAAAAAAATAGAATTAAAGCAAAATTGCTTTTTTTTTCTTTTCTTTTTCTTTTCTTTTTTTTGCGAAAAATAAAAATAACGTATCGTAAAAGTAACGTAATGCAGATTATTAAAATTTTTTCTTATTCGGTTTCATAATTCTTTAATTTTAAACAATCTTAAAATTGACGAAAAATAAAAGTAAGTAACATATCTAAAGCCATATTACTGAAATTTTTTGTATTAGATTTCATAATTCTTTATATTTTAAAATTGTGTCATTTGTGCCTCCTCCCCTCTCAAAAAAGTAGATAAATTAATAATCGTCCAACTTTATTTACAAGCTTTCGAATTGTTTTGATTTTTTTTTTTTTTTTTTTTTTTTTTTTTTTTTAGCCTCCGATGTTATTTTTTTCAGACAAGCTAAAAAATGTCGTGTCATCAGCCCTGAATTTTCTACTCAACTGATTTTGATAATTATTTTTTTAAATGAAAGCTATTTATTTGTAGTTGTGCCCGTTTTAGCTATTTTTTAATTTATTTCCATTTTTATATTTTATTTTTAATTTTAAATGCTTTTTACGATATTTCTTCAAAATGGTGGCAACTCAGTTTAGTTTTTCTCTCGATAATAAAAATTTATTTTCCAAAATGATCGCGTATAATTATGCACTAATTGAGGTAATAAAAATATATTTACCGAGAAATAATAATGTAAATAAAATAACAGAAAATAATTTATGATAAATATTAATGTCTAAAGCAAAATAAGAAAATTTTCAAATGAGGAAAATTATGTCATTCAGCAACCTGTTAAATGGGAATTACAATATTATTACAGATGTCTTTTTCATATTACTAATAACAGTAACTTTAAAAAAACATTTGAAGAGAAAATGACGTCACTATTTAAAACATCGCATTTTTACACATAACGATATTAGGTACTACTCTGTTATCCCGTCGACCAATTTCGCCAAATTATACATATCGCCAAACTAGTAGCCAAATTATACATATTGACATAATTTTTATTTTAAATAACGAAAAAACAAATAATTAGTAGAATATTAATAAAAGTATTAACAAAAAGTCGAAATAAAAATCACTAATTGACATTTTAAACACATGAACAGTATTTAATGTCATTGAATATGACATTCACGATCCTCCATTATTGGCATTTAATCTTATAGTTTGGCGATAATTTTTTGGTCGACGGGATAACCTAGTAGTACCCGATATTACATTTCAATATTTCTTTTCATTATGGACACTGAGATTGAGATTTTACTTTGAGATGACTTCAGTTTCTGAAAAAAAATCACAGTAAAAATAAAATTAGTTTTTTTTTTTAAATTTAATAAAGGTATTTTTCTGTGAGTGCATATAAAAGAAAATTTCTGGATTTCGCCGGCACTCAGATTGCAATTTTAACTGAAGATGTGCTAATATTTGCATGCAAAATTGTAAATGGCAAACTTGACATTTAGTTTGTAAATATATTGATTCAATAATGTAATTACTTTTGCTTTTTTTTTAAACCAAATCGATCGGGTTTTTTAAACATTGCATTCCTCGAATTCGACTCGTTTTATTGATAAATTGCATTTCCTTTTACTCAGAGTCTATAAAAAAGCGTTTAAACTAAAGAAAAAATCCTTTTTTGATGAATCTAGTCAATGAAGAAGTAGCACGTCAAATTGTATCTCTTTATTATTCCGCAATTCCAATGTCTCAGAGAGAAATTGCTATTCAGTTGGGTATTTCACGCCGTTCTGTTTGCTATTATATTGATAAGCACAAGAAAAATAAAGTTAGTTCATTGCAATCTAAACGGGGTCGTTTTCTAAAAAACCTCTATCGATTTTTTTTTCTAATCGGAGGCGAAACCGAATTCTGCAATGGCAGAATCTACATTCAACTTGTAATTTAAAAACTTATTCAAATGACTAGAAATTTGTGTCTGGACATAAGTTTCAACCGAAAATTTTAATTATCTTGTTTTTTTTTTTTTTCTTTTTTTGTAACTAGATACATCTTAAGTAATAATCATGAAATACTAATTTATGGAAAAATTCAAAAGAAAAAAAATGAAAAATTAAACCAAAGGTGACAAGTCCTGGTCAATACTATCCACCGGCGTCAATACATTATCCGTATTCATGCAATCTTTAGCTAAAGTCCGTTCCAAATCGTCAACATCTTTTTCTGAGGTCAATATTTCATTCCTATAATCGTTAGCCAAATTCTGTTCCAAGTCGTCATCAAAATTAGTCGAAGTTGGCGTTGAAAAAGGCCTTTTGGTTGTAAAACCATTAGACATAGTGAAGGCTTAATCAAATTATCAAATGGAGCCAAATCAAAACAAATCGTACTACATTCATTCTCTTCGTAACGCGTGCAGCGGCCGCTATCACTCCCTCCTACCTTTCCCCACCTGCTAAAAAATGGAATGATCCTTCCTTATAGAGAGGGAGTTTGTCATTGAAGGGCTAGTAGAACAAACATTTTAATGTCAGGTCTAAATGATGCCACCTTAGTAATAAATCATAAAGTTAATGCATCAATAAGCAATAGAGATGGAAGTTTTGTAAAAAATTTAGATTTCTTGATAGTTCCAAAAATAACTGCAGATTTAACCCCTTCGCGTCTAATTGAAATTTCAGCACAGGATTTTCCTAATGTAATATTAGCAGATGAGAGATTTAATATCCCAGAACATGTAGATATGCTTCTTGGAGTAGGAATTTTCTATGAACTTTTAAAACCGGGACAGATTCGTATTAATAATTCTGATCTTATTCTACAAGACACAGTTTTCGGTTTTGTAGTATCTGGAAGTTTTCCAATAGAAAATTAAAATAAAGTTCATTGTGGTTTAATAAAGAAAGAAACTAATTTAGATAAAACTCTTCGAAAATTCTGGGAAATAGAAAATATCGAGATAGAAAAACCAAAAAGTAAAGAGACTTTAATTTGTGAGAAACATTTCATAGAAAATTATACCCGAGAAAAAAGCAGTAGATAGTTGTTAAAATGCCCCTAAAACAAGATCCAACTACATTAGGAAGTTCTAAACAGATAGCAATTAAAAAATTGAATTCTTTATGGAATCGCCTAGCAAGGGATCCCGAGTATTTAAGATTATATTCCGATTTTTTAAAAGAATACAAGAGTTAGGCCACATGGTCGAAGTTAACGAAAGCGTGGAAGAAAATGGATCCTATTACATTCCCCACCTTGGAGTGTATAGAGGAATAGAAAAAAGTAAGTCAACACCTTTGAGAGTAGTTTTTAACGCCTCTTCTTTAACAACAAAAGGAAACTCACTAAATTCTATTCAGTATAATGGGGGTGTAATACAAGATGATTTATTTATTCTCAATTATGGTGAGATTTAGAAACTATATCATCGCTTTCACTGCAGATATTCAAAAAATGTATAGAACAATTTCTATTCATCCAGATCAAATGAAACTACAAAAAATTTTATGGAAAGAAAGTGTAAATGAACCAATAAAGAATTTTGAACTAACGACTGTTACTTATGGTACTGTTAGCGCACCTTTTTTAGCCATGAGAACACTACTTCAATTGTCTAGGGATGAAGAAAGCAAGTTTTCTTTAGCAGCACCCGTGCTGAGAGAAGACATGTATATGGATGACATCTTATCTGGATCTGATTCTTTAAATTCTGCACTAGAGCTCCAAAATCAATTAATAGAAATTTTAAAGAGCGGAGGAATGTTATTACATAAATGGTGCAAAAATGCTCCACAACTTTACCAAACAAATGGCAAGATTTGGTGATTCAGAAGAATCCATGACATTAGGTGTTTTGTGGAAATCGAAAAAAGATTGTTTAAGTTTCGATGTAAAAATTCATAATGAGGTAAATGTCACTAAAAGACAAGTATTATCAATTATATCAAGTTTGTTTGACCCTCTTGGATTAGTATCTCCTATTATAATTAAAGCGAAAATATTTATGCAGAAATTATGGTTATTGCAATTAAATTCGAATGACTTGTTACCGGAAAAAGAAGCTAAGGAATGGGGAGAATTTTCAAATAATCTACAGTAAACTAACAAAATTGAAATTAGTAGGTGTATTTTATTGGAAAATGCTATTATAATCAAGTTACATGGTTTCAGCGACGCGTCTGAAGCAGCCTATGGTGCGGTAATTTACTGCAAATCCGTATCAGAATCTGGACATATGTCAGTGAAATTAGTGACAAGTAAATCAAGAGTTTCCCCCTTAAAGCAATTAACTGTTCCCAAACTTGAGCTGTGTGCAGCTGTTTTATTATCAAAACTAATTAAACGTGTGATTTCTGCTCTCAAGATCAGTATAAACAAAATCTTCTTATGGTCAGATTCTATGATAGTATTGTCACGGAATAAAAAAGAACCGTACATACTAAAAACATTTGTTGTGAACAGAATTTCAACAATACAAGAGCTAACTGAAGGGATGCAGTGGCGACATGTTCCTTCTCAACATAACCCAGCAGACCTTCTAACAAGAGGAATTAATCCTGATAAGCTAATCTCAAATGAGTTGTGGTGGAGTGGCCCAATGTTCCTAAAAGAAAAAGACTATCCAAATACAACCATACCTGAAGCAGTTGATTCCAATGACTTTTCAAAATAACTGAAAAACTTTAAAACTAATGAATTTAAAAATATGTCTTTTTTTACAGTTTCTAATAATACCTTTGTGCATGATATAATTGATTTAAGCAATAATTATTGTAAGATAATTCGTATTTTATGATTTAGTTTCAGGTTTCTTAGCATTTGTAAAAAAGAAAGAAAAGAGGGTCCTTTAGACCTCGAGGAGCTCAACAAGGCAGAATTTTTTTGCTAAAAAGTGTTCAACGAGAATTTTTTGACAAGGAAATAAAATCCTTGCAAAAATCAGGTGAGGTAAATAATAATAGTCAGATAAGGAATCTTCACCCATTTCTGGATAAAGCAGGTCTTCTTAGAGTAGGATGTAGGTTAGCAAACAGTAACTTAAATGCTAACCAAAAATTTCCAATTTTACTACATAATAAAAGTAAACTTACTCAAATGATAGTAGAATATTTTCATAAACTATATTTACATTTAGGCCTACAAGTTTTACTTTTGAATTTAGGCAGAAGTTTTGGCCTTAAAATGGTCTTGCAATGCATAGAAAAAAAATTTATAATTCTTGCTTATTTCATGTTATAAATATTGTAAAAAGTTTTTATATATTTTTAATGCATTGTGTTTTACGTAAAATTGAGATAATTCTTATTTGATTGAATATATTATGTGTCATCAAAGTAAATATTAATACAGAATGTGTATCGAGAGTGCATATATGCTATTTGTGTTATTTAGATGACATCCATTTTGTTCAGAATGTTAGTTTTGATTTGATAAAATCGAGTTTCTTAATTTTTAAATAAAGTGTTTCTGAGTTATTTTTTGAAATAAAATATGAGAAAAGAGATATAAATTCTTGCATCATTTAGAGTAAATTTAATTTGAGTGTTAGATGTCATGAGTGTACATCACTATAAAATGAATGCAGAATTTTAGATGTTTGAAAAACAAAATGTAAAAATAAATGATTTAGTAATTATAAAGGAGGACAATATTGCTATTTGCAATTGGCCTCTAGGTAGAATTGTAGAGTTGTTTCCAGGTAATGATGGAATTATTAGAGTAGTAATAGTGAAAACACAACGAGGGTTTTTTAAGAGACCAATATCAAAAATATGTTTATTACCCATGGAAAAATAATTGTTATTCATTTTATTTTGCTATTTATTGTTTATTAGTATATGTTGTATTATTTGTTTAAAAATTTCATTGTAATAATGTATTATAATTGTTGTTAAATGAAAATCACTCAACAGGGGCCGGTATGTTCGGTCGTATTTATTCTGTGTATTTTTGGCAACGATTTTTATCATCTGCGTTTGTTTTTATGAGTTAATAGAATGTTTTTAAGAGAACGTAGCCATGAGCGGCTAAACTGTGAGTTAGTTAAATAAATACAGTTCATAGAGTTTTTTAAATATGAGTTTTTATTGAGTTTGTGAGTATTTTTAATGAGTTATCGACACATTTATTATATGACATCATTTTTTGTAGGCATTTAATAGTAATAATAATTATTATTTCCTTCATTTTCTTTTCGCTGTTTGCGATTCTTTTATTTTAAACATATATTTCACTCTGTAAATATAAAATAAAAGTTACTTTCCTGAAAGAATCGTATAATTAAGCGCGAAAAATATTATATAGTTGTAATACCAGTTAAATCTTATTGTAATATAATATTTTCTAAATATCTCCAAAAATTCTTCCTTAGCCTATTGTCATATGAATGTTAATTAAATAGTACGTAAAACAAAAATATTCACTACCTTTAAGACGACGAAATACTCGTTGAATAATAGTCAATTTGGATAGCTAGTGTTAATGTTATTAACGTAAAAGTAATATTTTCTAAAAATTGAAAAAAAAAATTAGACCTGAAACGGTTGAACTGGGCATTCACAAGTCACAATTGTGCTCGTTTTAGATGAATGAGACATTTTTGCAACTCTGGAAAGAGCACTTTGAAATTCTGGAGAGAGGCAGCACTTCTAGGCAATTCATGAGCATAAAATGCTAAATGTTTGGAGGGGCATTTCGATGCTTTAGTGGGGAGGGGGATACACTTTAAATGAATGTTAATCAATGTAAAAAACTGTTTCCGATGTTTTTCATATTATTTTGAATTCATGCAAAAATTATGAATTTTCCCGTAGTTCTATAACTGCCTTAAATGTCTCATTCAACGGGGAGAAAAAAAATGAATTAATATATAAGTACATAATAAATCTGTCCTTCGAAATGCATTAATTTATTTAAAAATAGCTCTGGTAGAAAAAATCAAAGACAAAATTTGCCATCATTGTGTAAAAACCCAGGTGAACGTCAAAACCTTCCTTCTGCTATTCCCCTAAATATCAAGGAGATTCGAAATAAAAGAACTTACCCCTTTCAGGGGCGGTGTCTGCAAACACTTAATATTACTGTCCCAATTACGAACTGGCACCAGTAAAATTTTAATACAATTTCGATTTTACAATATGCCCGAAAAACCGCTCTTGATTATTTTTAAATAAGTCTGTTCTTAAATTGTGGTGTGAATCAATTATTTGAACATTTTTGGAACAGAAATACCTTGCCACTGAAAGGGTTAAGCGAGGAAAAAACATTGATCTTGAGAAATATTCTTCAGATTTATCCTGAGATCTCTCTACCTAGAATAACCAACCTTGACAAGAAATCTGTAGGATTTAAAGAAATATATACATCCAAGTTTTCTGTTACAAGAAAATCTGCTCTTTTCAATTTGTCAACAAGCTTTTAAGTTAACGCCAGTTTCTTATATCTTACTGAATGATTGACGATTTTTTTTTTTGAGCTGAAAAGACATCATTAGCATGTTTAAGAACAGAAGATAAATAATATTCAGATTTCTTAGGGTAATTTAAAAAGGACAATAAAAGTTCACAAATAACCAGTTCAAGAATAGCCTTACGAAAATGGCTTATAGAGTTCTATAGAATAATTTTCATACAATTATAAACCGTTTTTCTATGTGCTAGATTAAGATACATGGAAATGTCTGTAGAGCAGAAATTTCTATTAAACACTTTTTCTCTTCAGGTATTTCGATTAAAGTTCTACAGGTATTTCTATAGCTTTTAAAATAGCTTATAGAAAAACGGGTCAAAATTCCATAGGATTCTATAAAAATTATTCTGTTGAACACTAAAAGCCATTTTCCTAAAGGTCGAGTTACTTTTATTAATTCCAGCTAGCACATTAGGTTATAATATTATTTGACATAAAATTATAAAATGAACAAAGATAAAATCTCGAAACTCAATCTGTATGCCATTATTGCATTTGCATAAACTGGTCTATTCCTTGACTGTCAGCGCCAGTTGGACCCATCAAAGCCGATTTTTATCTCAGCAGGTATACTTAAACACTTATTCTTCAGTTTCCATTTGTGGGGGGATTCCGTGTTCACCAAAAACCTGCCAAGAAGTAATCACAATTGCAAAATGTTCTATTTAAGATGTTCCAAATATTAGGAATTATATATATGTAGTACTAGCAGTCTTTGCCCGCTACGCTGATTGGTTTCTCTAAAGAAATCTTGAATGAAACGAAATACATTTTGCAAAAATTAGAAAAAACAAACTTAATATCTAACCAAGCATCTGTAATTGTTCTCTTTTTAATATAATGTTACATTATCCTGTTAAAAGTCATTGTTGACGACATAATATACAAAGTAGATCTAAAATGATTGAAGTACCTATGTTTAACCATTGTTTCAGAAGGTGTGCTATCTTGAATTTCTCGCTTCTACCTAAACTTCCTGCTGAGAAATGGCGAAATACCTCAGAAACGCTGGAGGAATATTGAAGATTCAAGCACTCGAATACGCCATCTGGTGTAGAAAAGATGGAACTTCTCGTTTCAGGATAATGCCGTGAAATCCCATTGCATTATACGCATTTTAAAATTGTTTAGAATAATTATTCTTTTGCACATTTCCAGATTTACTGTGACATTTGTCTTCTGTCTTATATTGCAAAGTAAAAGTTATCCGAATTTTAATATTTTAAACTTTCAAATTCATTTACAGTAAAGAATTATTTCAATGGCATTTTAACACTAGTTAAAGGGAAATTAAAGGGACAGTTTTCCTGAATCGAAGGCTGCAAGCAGCGCCTCTATAGGCCGTTTTAATTTCCAATAATTTGAAATAATGGTCTGAGAACTTTCCAATGATACATCACATGAGTAATGAAGGCCAAAAAATTGAAATTAGAAAATTGGCCCTCACCCCAGAATTCCAACTATCACGTTTCCCCTATATAAATTATTCGGCCCTCTTTAAAAATTTCAAATATTATGACTAATATTCGTCAGAGGGCACCATTAAAAAATCTTATCGGTAATGATAAAACGATACAATTATAAAAAAAATTCGAAAACTACCCTTTGATGGGGAGGGGAACTGGGGTGATGGAAGAAAAGTTCATAATATGAAAGAACGGACCGAGGGCTATCCGATTGTTTTCGTGTAATCCTGATTTTCTTTACCTTTAATTTAGGGCACCTTCACAGATTCCATTGTAATATATTTAAATTCTTCACAGCTACACTATAGAGTGAAAACGTTATAATAGTTTTAGATGATACAGTCAAAACAGAACACGTTTATGATGGAAATTTGCCTAAAACAGAAAAGTTCCTGGCAAAAGAGCCCAGGAAAACCCTGGCAAAAGTTATTATTCGGAATTATGCCGTTTCAGATAATAGCATTCAACACCTGTCTAAAATGGTATTTTTCATGTCTTCTTTGCGATTTTGTTTTAGTAGTTTTGAGTGTTGTTGATTGGTTGATTCAGAAACCCAGATATTCGTTTAAGTTGGGAGTGTTCTTGGCTATGCCACTGGTTACATCAATTTAATTGCAATGTAAGCTATATTAAATGATACAGAGTGTTTCAGCAATAAGCATTCACATTAGATTAAAAAAAATCTGAAATCCGAAGAATTTCTTACTAAACACATGTACATTTTAAAGTTCGATAGCCACAATTTTTTTTATTTTC
Organism: Maratus speculifer; assembly: GCA_964019185.1. Lineage (NCBI taxonomy): Eukaryota > Metazoa > Arthropoda > Arachnida > Araneae > Salticidae > Maratus > Maratus speculifer. Next base: position 361,902,688 of record OZ025296.1, read on the forward strand.
TATCTATACTTTGTAAAATGTATCACCATTTCCTTAGATGCTATTAAATTATAAAATGTTTATACTTAAATTTGCTTTATATTTTATTTATGAAAAATTATTTATTTTTAAAATGTTGCTATATATTTTATTTACAATTTAATCTTTATACTGTTAGGAAAGACATCTGACACACCTTTGGCGCAGCATGTCCCTGAAGGGATTTTGCACTATTAAACTCTATTCAACCAACAACCATCTGACACACCTTGGATTCCGCTAACTTCACATAAATGTGATTGTATTGTGGTTTTTTTATACAAAGGTAAGAATTTCATTACAACTTATTTTCTCACATGGATTTTAAATTTTCCTGATAAGTTTATTTTTAAAATGAAACGTAAAAACTCATATAAATTAATTTTATTTTATTGCAGATGCATAAAACCATTAATCTAACACATCACATCACTCAAAATATCTTCAATGAGTAAAACAAATGCAGCAAAATCAGAAGTTTTTGAAAAAGCACCTTCTAACACATAGCCAGGAAAACCTTTTTTTTGTGAGTTATGCAAGCATTTCTGCCAAAACAGTCTTTTTTGTGTGAGGTATGCAACAAAGAATTCCCACGCAAGAGCTGTTTAAGCAGACATCTCTTAACTCATAGTGATGAGAAACCGTTTACGTGTAATATATGCAACAAGAAATTTTCTGATAAGAGTGCTTTAAGGAAGCATCTGTTAATTCATACTGGTGAGAAATCTTTTGAATGTGAGGTATGCAACAAGAAATCCTCTCAAAAGGCCCATTTAAGCAGCCATCTGTTAACTCATATTGTTGAGAAATCGTTTGTGTGTGATATATGCAACAAGAAATTCTCTCATAAGGGCAATTTAAACAGCCATCTGTTAATTCATACTGGTGAGAAACCGTTTGTGTGTGAGATATGCAACAAGAAATTCACTCGAAAGAGCCATTTAAGCAGCCATTTGTTGACTCATACTGGTGAGAAACCGTTTGTGTGGGATATATGCAACAAGAAATTCTGTCAAAAGGGAGATTTAAGCAGGCATGTGTTAAGTCATACTGGTGAGAAACATTTTGAATGTGAGGTATGTAACAAAAAATTCTCTGTAAAAAGCACTTTAAGAAAGCATCTGTTAAATCATATTGGTGAGAAACATTTTGAATGTGATGTATGTAACAAGAAATTCTCTCAAAAGGGAGATTTAAGCAGGCATCTGTTAACTCATACTGGTGAGAAACCTTTTGAATGTGAGGTATGCAACAAAAAGTTCTCTGTAAAAAGCACTTTAAGAAGGCATTTGTTAACCCATACTGGTGAAAAACCTTTTGAATGTGAGGTATGCAACAAGAAATTCTCTCAAAAGAGCCATTTAAGCTTGCATCTGTTAACTCATACTGGTGAGAAACCTTTTGAATGTGAGGTATGCAACAAAAAATTTATTTGGAAGTATGCTTTTAGCAAACATCTTTTAATTCATTCTGAAGAGAAATCTTTTGTCTGAGAGAGAAGTGTGAAGACGTTCTTTCAAAAGATTTGTTAAATGATGCATCTGTTAATTCATACTTGGGGGAAATATTTTTATGTGCGATAAACAAAAATAAACTAAAAAAAAAGCTGTCTAAGGGTTACATTTTGCTCCTAGAATTTCTTAATTGCAGCAGACTAATCACAGCATACTCCAGAAATAAAGAGATAATTCTTTCCATTTATTACAATGCACACAAAAACAGTGTCACAAAAAAATTGCCTATTAAACCAGTAAATCAGCACATCAGGAACTATACCATGAGCCATGGCAAAATTTATTTTAATTTTTATCATTCTTTATATTATTTGAAAAATATTACATATATCCGTTTGTTTTTTTAAATTCTTATAAGCCTGTTAAATTTTATAATGATTGATAGTATTTAAGTAAAAAAAAAACCTTTGTTAATTCTGATTTCTCAGAATAAAGTTCTTTGATGGTAAAATTGATTTTCTTATCAATACTTATCCGAAAATAATAGTTTTGCAAAGGGAATGGACCCCCGACTTACCTGTATTATTGAAAAAAATGTGTGTGTAAGTATGTTTCATACATTAGTTTATAATTTAAATAATAATAACTGTCTGATGACATTTGAAATATAAGTGAAGGTTGGTAAAAGTGTTTTAAAATTTTGCTTTTCTAATCAGGATTATAGTAAAAAAATTTATCCTTATTTAATTGTAATGTCTTTACTGATGGCTTAAGCAATTTTTTTCGGTTCCTTTAATCGCCCATTCCGGCTATTATTTCATAAAGGAATAGCAGTCTGGTTTGATTTTTAAATAGCAATAAATACGTTTGATGCATACCACTTCATAACATCGAAGATTGCAGGCTTAATACATTGAATAATGTTTTACCGAAGAACTCGGTTCAAATCATTGTACGGAAGCATAAAAATCGTCTGTCAAATAAAAACAAAAAAGGTTCGTTGTCAAGTAACACAAAATTTGTTCGCAAACCAAGGAGGCATTCATAACAACGTTAGACTCCCTTAACCGTTTATCTATCAATGGTACTTATAAGTACCATTAAAATAAGTTATTATAAAGTTCTTTTAATACGTCAGTTAGTTGTAATGCTGTTTTGATTGAGTTACAGATACATTACTTTATCTCGTTCCAAAAGCTTTATTGGTTACACAAAACAAAAATACTTTTAAAAGAATGATTTATTTTGCCTTTTCATCGTTTCAGCTTTCTTGGTGCTGAGGGAGGGGGATGGGGATTATTCAATTCGGAAATATTTCTATATTTATATTGTAAGAACATTATATTTGTACATTTTATAATTCTACAAAATACTAAGAAAATAATTAAAATTAAAAGATTTGAGTAGGGTTATAAAAATTACACAAAACTCCTGTAAATTTAAATTTAATTAATCCTTCTAAATTCTTCAGGCCTTCTAAAATTCTTCAAATATTTATTAAATGATTATGTAAATCTTTTTATTTAGTTTAACCCTTGAGTGGTTATAAGCGCGCACACGCGCCCGAAATATTGAACTTGTAAATGGTTAAGAGCGTCTATAAACGCCCAGAATCGTATGCTGCTAAATGGTTATAAGCGTTTATAGATGGTTGAGTTTTTCTGAATTAAAATGGTTAAAAGCGCGCGAGCGCGGTTGTACTTTTTCCCCCATTGTTGGTGCCTGGGAGTAGAGTAGGCGTGTAGCTGCCCCTCCTTCTTCCCACTGCACAATAGACATTCCCAGGCAAATTACCTGTCAAGTAGTTTATTGTAGTTGAAAGATTTTGTTCTTTGAAGATTTTGTTAAAAAATGCTTAGAGTATGATGTTTTCTGTGAATGGTTAAAAATAGCATTATATCTCAAAACAAATTTTAAGGTGAATCTAAAGATTATATGTAGATAAGAAGTTATGGATTCGTTCTAAGCAAATTCGTCAAATATTATTATATGTTTACTTATTTTATCCTTCTTTTCTAGAACATTATATTTCATTATAATAAGTATTATTATTTTAAAACATTCGCATATTTCATTTCTTTACTGTATTGTTTGAAAGAATAAATATTTATTTTCTTTTAATTTTCTTTCTTAAAAATGTTTCAGTGTTTTTCATTTAACTATATTACTAAATACTTAAAACTTTTTTTTAATCACTTTAGCTGTATCACTTTTATTAATATCAGGAACGTCATTTCAGAACTTTCATTGGGGCGGGGGAGATTTTATAAGGATAGGTTCTGGGGTTTAACCCCCTCTCCCCTTCTGAACAGAAAAAGTTTACTGTATCATATTTACAAAAAAAGTGAAAACTACAAGAAACAGAAGAACCGTTAAAATATTTCATTTTAAACAGGATTCCGTCTTATCACGTGAAATTTAACATATCGAATATTAAAAAAAAATTCTTTTTTAGACAATTTCCATTTTTTCAGGTATCTTCAGATGTTGTTAAAGATGATGTTCAGATGTTGTTCAGATGTTCACTTTGTAGTATAGCACTGTATTACTGTAAAACTTGTGTAAACGAAACTTGCCTATAACAGAATTTTTCAATAAAGGTGAAAAAATCAAATTTCGACAACAACAAAATATATACAGTGAAACCTCTGAATAAAGGACACCCATGGGACCGGAGCTTTTGTCTCTTAAATAGAGTTTATTCAGGGCCAATCAAACTCTTATTCAGAGTTTTGATTGTTGTTTATAATTAATCGTTCAGAAGGATATAAAAATAACAAATCGTTAAAGGTGAAGCTTAAATGTGCCCGAATGTGTAAATTACGTTAATAAGACTCACAAGGAATAGACAATAGAAACGGAGGCACAAAAGGATCAGAAATTGAAATTTTCAATTGATTACTAAATCTTTAAATTATTTGTAGAATTATTGTTTTTTATTTTATATGCAAATTCTGTACATGCAAAAAATACTAAAACATTTAAAAAGTTTTTTAAGTAATTAATCAAAAGTAATCGTTTCAATTTTTTGTTCAAACCTTTCAAGTGTTCATTTACCATACTTATAAATTTTAGTTCTTCATTACTAGCAGCATTTACGATAAAGTATTGAACAACTGTGCTCAGCTAGCATAAAATATTTTGACACATTTAAAAATTCATTTTTTAACAGGACTGGAACTGGATATATATAACTGGAATGCCTGATTGTGGAAACAATTTGGAATCGAACTGTGTTTTCCCTTATTTGCTAAATAAATTACCTATTGAATTACAAGCGATTTTGATCATGTGACAAATAGGTTTTTTTACAGTTTCTGAGTAGTTATTCTACTTTCAAGTAGAAATTCGGTTAAAAACGCCCACTTTGACAATATTTTCTGTATGATCTATTGCATTTGCCCTCCCTCTCCGAAAAATAATAATAAATAAAACAATTCGATTACATAGTTTCTGAAAAACAGCTAGTTTCAGGCATTTCCGAATAAAAAATAAATTAAAACTTATGTCATAATAGTTGCTCTTTTGGATTTGAGAACAGCCTAAAAGCATCTGTAACGTTTTTTATTTAATAATTTTCTTTTATTCTCCACTTCCAGAATCATTCTCAGAATTTTAGCATTGCTTTCTTTAGGGTTAAACATACTGATGTAGAGTCAGAATTGTGGGTAAATAAATAATCGTCAATTGTGTCGTATGGCACTGTATCCACATAATTGTCTATCTGTTTGATAAATTAACAAAAATCTGTTTTTTTTTTCATTTTCATCAGACTACTTCATTATCTGAAATGTAAAAAACAGTTCCTTTGATCTCATTTTCAGCTGTCCCTTAAATCGAGTGTTCCTTATTCAGAGGTCAAATATATTGCACGTCCAATAACAAAGCACTGGGACAGGAAGTTTTTCCCCTTAAATAGAGGTGTCCCTTATTTGAGGTTTCACTGTACATACAATTATATTTGTCAAGACTATCTAAAATAGAACATTTTGGAGTTCCTTACTTTTTTTTTTTTTTTTTTTTTTTTTCTTGTAGGCTACAGTAATGTTACTTCAAGAGTTTCCCGGGGAAGAATAAGGAAAATTTTTATTTGAGGAACAAAGAATATGCAAAACGGCACAAAGTGCAGAAATGCACAAATCAACAGTAAATGAAAAGATGATACAGAATAAAAAAATTCTCTGCATTATTTTGCCGCCTTAACATTTTTTTTTTTTTTGTAGACGTGATTATTTAGTGATTTTTCAGAAAAAAAATATTCTGATTTCAGAAAGGTATCTGAGGTTTTTTTTTCTGAATTCCGCAAAATTAATTCGTCAGTGGGTAGCAGAAAAAAATCGAGAATTCACACTCTAAAAGTGGAAGGAGTGAAAAACTCACTTTTTAGAAAAGTCAGAGGCATTTTCAGGGGATATTTAAAAAAAACACTCTTTAAAGAGTGGAATTTTCCACTTTGTAGAAAGGAGTGAAATATTTCACTCCGTTATCGAGAGTGAAATATCTCACTCTGCTGACGAGAGTGAGATATCTCACTTCAATAACAAGAGTGAAAACCTGCCATTATACACTTAAAAAAATCAGTTTAACTTTGAATCAATGTATGGATTTAAATAATCAAAACAACCAAAATATATCACTCCTTAATTTTCAATTACTCCATTTCAAAATGTAAGCTTTGAAATTACACTGATTTGTAACTAAAACGTAGGTGCAAAATGAAGGAGGTTGGGGGCCATCGTCTCGGGCGCAGAAATTGAAAGAATTGCAAATTTATACTACAAAATTCGTTTTTTTTCTTGTAAATATGTGTATAGATATATATATTTAGATAATGGGAAGTAAATTTATTTTTCATTTCAAAGTTATTGCATGGCACCTTAATCTACACCCAAATACAAATTTATTAATAAGGACTTCTTTATTTTCAAAACCTATTTTACGCAGTGTACTTTCAGTCACTTTTCTCCGGGAGGAACATTTGTGGCTCCGGGGGGGGAGGTAATTATGGAGTTCAGGGGGGAAATTGCAATTTCTTACTATGAAAAAAACAAAATCTCAAATTTTTCGGGGGGATTTTATTGATCCGGGGGGAATGCCCCCCGGGCCACCCCTTGAATTCAACATTGATTTTACGTCTTAGTCTATTTCGCCAACCTTCACTTTTCTGAGTCTATAATTTGTTTTCTGCGCTAATGACAAAAACATATACTAAAAATATTCTTCTGTAATAGCGAAAGTGTTCAAACTGTTATACTGTACTGTTACATATTTTTTATAGGCATTTCTTAGATTTCCTTTGGCAAAATATAAATGCAATTTTCTTTAAAGTCAGAAGATTTTCCGGGGAGGGGGGGACAATGAAACGTCATGTCATCTTGCTCCCGTCCCCGCCCCCGAAAATGTTACCTTATGTATTTTCAATGGTCACAAGTGCACCCCTAGAGGTCTGCACGGGCCGGAATTTTCAGGCCCGGGCACGGCCCGGCCCGTACAAAAATCAGCGAAATCAGGCCCGGCCCGTTTTGGCCCGTTACAATTTCTACGATTTCTAAAAATTTCAGATTTTTATCATACAATTAAGATTCTTTTAAAGAATACTGCGTACATATCTATGGAATGATTTTACAGTATATTTTACAGCAAATACATATTAACAACATTAATGATTACTTAGATTCTTAGGCTTTCAACATTCGAATAAAGATTCATTAAAAAATTAATATGGCTTAGAATAACAGAAAAAAGAAAAAAACATCGTTAGTTTTGAAGCTGTTTAAAAAAAGAAGATTTATAAATATATTTCTATATAATTTTATTATAGATTTCAAATCCAAATTGATTCTTAAATTCAAAGAAGCTCCTTTCTGATACATTTCTATTTTTTTTCAGATTTAAATTTTTTTAGATTTTCTCAGAAACGCATAAGATTAGCAGATATCTTCTATTTATTAGCAGATATTCGGAAACTATATAATCGAATGGCGTTATCCATTTTTTGATACAAGCAATTTAAGAATACTGCAAACAAATAAAATACTGTCATTATTAGCGTTTTGAATAGAATTTCCTGAAGCAATAGCAAGGGAAGGGAGAAAAACCTGCAATAATTTGAGAAATTATTATATCTCAACAAGGTTATACAAGTATTTTATTTACCAAAAATGTACAACGCTATTCGATTCCAAATCCTTTCGATAGTTAGGCTTATCACTTTTATACTTTTACAATTTAAAATTAATCAGAAAATGTGTCAAACTTTCGCATTATTGAGAAATTAATTTAAAAATCATCAAGAAATATATATCCGAAGACTAAGCAAACATAAGTTCTTTATCGCTGTTAATAATGTTACAAATGATGTTTTCTGCCAATAATTAAGTCTAGTACCGGTCCGGCCAGTCTATATGTAGAAAAATAATGCAAGCGTGATCTCGGACCGGCATGAGTCAGCTAAAAAAATATTAAAACGGGTTACACATAATGTAATTCTCCGATGCCGATACACTGTGCATTTTTATATTGTTGCTGTCAAACCAGTATGGCCACATTTATACTTATTCTCGTTAAAACGATTTTCGTTGAAAACAGCTCATATTTTATCGCTTCTGCTTAAATCTTCAGAACGGGCCGGCAGGCCCGAAAATTTTTTTATCAACCCGGCCCGGCCCGTCTGGCCCGTTCAATTTTTCTTGCCGGCCCGGCCCGGCCCGTTAGAAAATTCGAAACGATTCCGCCGGCCCGGGCCGGGTAGAGGCCACGGGCCAAGCCCGGACCCGTGCAGACCTCTATGCACCCCCCCCCCCCCGTTGCAACTCTATAATGTCCGCTCCGGAGCCATAGAAGACCTTCCCGGAGGAAAGTGTCTGAATTTAACACTGATATCGTCTATCTTATGTTATTTAATTGTTCTAAATTAAAATATCAAACTCCAAAGTAAATGCAAAATATTGTTTATTCAATAAAATTTGTTTCTGTTTCTGTCTTCACTTTTGTGACACGTTTCATAAAGAATAAGTCGCATGCGTGGGGGAAGGAGATTTAAACTTAGCCCACTGCAATTATTTCTCTTAGCATGGTGATAGTCATGGGAGTCAAGGAGTGACGTCCACTCTTTTTAGAGTTACGTCATCAACCAATCAAAATAGTCTTTTCTTCAACGTTTTTTTTTTTTTTTTCAGGATACGCACAAGGATGTCGGCCATTTTACAGGATTTAAATTAGCGTTCATTACTTGGAATGTAATCGTAAGTCTATATTAATTTTAATCTTTTTATTTCTGTTGTAGTATTGTATTTTATATACAATGGATTAATTAGTACTGGATTAGTTTCTGTTATATAGAAAAAGATTGATTTTTTTTTTCTCCTAATTCTTCAAAACCTAGTATCTATCTATCTCAAACTCAATGCGAAAACAGAAATAATCGTGATTCATGACCAGATGCTTCTTGTAGATTACACTAAACATTATAATGAGCTGGACTTTATGGAAAATGTGCGGAGACAGTGTATTGTTGAATTTTTCTCTCTCTTTTCTTATTTTAGTTTCATATTGAAAAATAGCTCTTAGTCTTTTATAAATTTTGCAGTTTTTAATTTAAGAAATAAAGCTTTTGAATTTTTTTCTTTTAATATTAATAATACAATCGAACTTCCTTTTATCGAAATCCCTATTTAATGAAGTTTTTTACTTAACGAAATTTTCTATGGAACCTTGACTTTTAACATTATTAACCTATAAATTAATCTCCGTGTTACGAAAAATGTATTCTGTATAACGAAGTTTATCCCACTTTTTTTTCGTGCTTGTATGACATTCAAAACATAGAGCTTGGTTTTGCAGCGGATTGCTAAATTTTTTTATCTATTTAATCATTTTTATTTAAATGAAGGCATTTTAAAAGCCTTCGATTCCAGTTTCACGAAATGTTAGAGATAAATTGCTCGGATACTTACAAAAGCACGAAATTTTTTATCAACAATGTATTTTTATTTATTTATTTATTTATTTTATATATAAAAAACATGTGCAAAGAAATATTACAAAGTATATCTTAAAGATTTGGAATACTGAAGAAAATATAAAAGATACATTTCAATATTTGTTTATTTGTCTTCATTATGTTTTTCCCCCCTTAAGGCATTATTTTAATTATTTTTTAATGTTTACATTGCATAAAAAAGTACTGCCCGAATTAAAATGCATTTTTTTTCAATAAAAACATGTAATTATGGACACCCAGAAACAGTTATTAAATTTTACTATATTGTAAACGAATTTTTTACTTTTATAATACAAGTAATTTTTTTCATTATTATTATTATTATTATTTTTAAATGCCTGATACGAAGTTTATAACTAAAATTGCTTTAGTATATATATATATATATATTTCATGGCATCATTTACATAGTATAAGATTGGATATGTTTTAAAAACATAAATAATTAATTTTTTTACTAAAAATATTTTTCAATGTATAAGAGAAGTACATTTCTAGTCATTTCTTTTCTTTTTATATTTCATTCTTTTTTCTATTTTCTAAATCAATCTTTTTCAATAAAACATACAAACTTATTTAACTCTTATTTGTATAAAATACAATATACACGGGAATAGGAAAAAATAATAAAATTAATTAGACGTTACCTTGTCGTTCCATAATTAATGGTTGTATTAATATTAGAAATCATGATTAAGTTAAGGAATATGTTTATATATATATATATATATATACAGGGTGTCCCTAAACAAATGGTATATACGCTAGGGGGTGATAGAACACATCAAGACGAGTAATAGTAAATAGGAAATTAAGGGTCCCAAACGTTTTCCAATAGCCGCCATTAAAGTTTGGGGTCCAAAATTTCAAATACACATAAAAAACGGAAAAATTGGTCGATTGATTTGCGGATTTCACTAAAATTATTCTTTATGTTGGTATTTTCTTAAAAAAAATTATAAAGATAAATTTCGAAAAATGCCGATAGAGGGTGTTTTAGACTTTGAAGTAATGAAAAACTATTTTTTGCTGTGATTTTTTGCATCTCATTAAATGGTTTCGTAAGCTTAGACTTAAACTTAAATTTTGAGCTCAAAATCTGAATGTTGAGAGTGGTTAAGTAGCACAAACTGAACTGTGTTCAGAGGGTTCAAATTTCAAATGATAATTAAAAACGGAAAAATTGGTCGATTCGTTTGCGGTTTAAAATAAAAGTATTCCTTAAGTCAGTATCTTCTTAAAAATGAATTTTAAAGATAAATTTCAAAAAATTCCGTTAGAGGGCGCCTTAAACTTTAGAGTAACCAACAACAAATTTTAACCGTTATTTTTTGAATCTAATTAAATGCTTTCCAAAACTTGTTTAATGTTTCTGAAATCTTGGATTTAAACTTAAAATTTGAACTCAAATTCTGAATCGTTGGGAGGGGTTAAGAAGCGCAAACTGAAGTGTGTTCAGGAGTTGAAATTTACCCCCCCCCCCTCGAACACAGTTCACTTTTGCGCTACTTAAACACTCGCAACGACTCAGAATTTGATCTCAAAATTTAAATCTAAATATTTGAAAGCATTTAAAGAGATTAAAAAAAAATAACGGTTAGAAATAGTTGTACGCTACTCCAATGTCTAAGGCGCCTTCTATCGGCATTTTGTGAAATTTATCTTTAAAATTTATTTTCAAGAAAACACTGATTTAAAGAGTAGTTTTAGCAAAAACCGCAAACGAATCGACTAATTTTTCCGTTTTTTTATAGTTTTTCGTTCGTTTGAAATTTAAACCCTCTGAACACTTCAGTTTGTGCTACTTAACCACTCCCAACTATTCAGATTTTGAGCTCAAAATTTAAGTTTAAATCTAAGCCTACGAAACCATTTAATGAGATGCAAAAAATAACGGCAAAAATAGTATTAGGATGGATTATTTCGTTAATTCAAAGTCTAAAGCGTCCTCTATCGGCATTTTTTGAAATTTATCTTTATAATTCATTTTCAATAAAATACCGACATAAAGAATAGTTTTAGTGAAAACCGCAAATCAATCGACCAATTTTTCCGTTTTTTATAATCATTTGAAATTTAAACCCTCTAAACACAGTTAAGTTTGTGCTACTTAACCGCTTCCAACTATTCAGATTTTGAGCTCAAAATTTAAATTTAAGTCTAAGTTTACGAAACCATTTAATGAGATGCAAAAAATCACGGCAAAAAATAGTTTTCATTACTTTAAAGTCTAAAGCGCCCTCTCTCGGCATTTTTCGAAATTTATCTTTATAATTTATTTTTAAGAAAATACCAACATAAAGAATAATTTTAGTGAAAACTGCAAATCAATCGACCAATTTTTCCGTTTTTTATGTGTATTTGAAATTTTGGACCCCATACTTTAATGGCGGCTATCTCCTTTGGAAAACGTTTGGGACCCTTGGTTTCCCATTTACTATTACTCGTCTTGATGTGTTCTATCACCCCCTAGCGTATATACCATTTGTTTAGGGACATCCTGTATATATACATATTCCAGAAAATTTAAAATTTTAGACTACATGTTTATCTATAATAAAATTGACCAATCACAATAAATGAAAATTAAATTACACATTCATAATATTTACATTAAGTTATATATAATTTAATAACAATCACTACTGAGATCTGTCTATTTAAATTTTTAATTACACATAAAAAAGGCATAAGAAATGTACATTTTCGAAATTATTAAAATACTAAATAAAACTTCAGGGGTATTTGAAAAAAGTATTTCTTTGATTAATATATTGTGTTATTTGTCTTTGATTATGTGTATTTTAAAACTATCATAGATTTATCGGGCATGCAATCAAACCAAATATAAGGGATAAGATCGAAATAAAATATATTATTGTATTAATATCTGTTGTATTATATTATATCGGGTTGTATATATTATATCGGTTTCATTATATTATATCGGTATAAATGTTTTTCAGCAAAAAAGATTTTAATTACACATTAGAAAACCAATAATAATAAAAAAAAACATAGATAACATGCATAACGGAATTATTAAAATAATATGTAAAACTTGATGGGAATCGGAAAAAATTTGATTGTTTAAGATTTTAAAAATGTTTAATAACTTACGCTTATGGGCATTCTAAAACTATCATATATTTATGGGACTACCAATGAAAGCAAACACAAGCGGAAAGATTGGAATAAAATAGTTTAATTCTGTCAATAATCTAATTTAATTCATAGAAACTTTAATTAAGTTTTCCCTTAAAAAGTTTAATTAATGTTCCATACCATGAATTAAATAAATATTGTCAATAAAGTATTTTATTCCAATCTTTACCATGTTGTATTTATTTTCATTGTATACTTTAAAAGATACGATTCTTTTAAAATGTCCATAATAGCAATAAAAAAATGCACTGCATAAAAAATAAACATTCACTCCTATAAAAAAGTGACTATTCACTAATACTAGGAGTGAAAAAACGCACTCCTTTAGCAAGAGTGAATAGTCGCTCCTCAGTAAGAGTGACTACTCACTCCTACAACAGTGAAAAAGCGCACTCCTTTAGCGAAAGTGAATAGTCACTTCTCAGAAAGAGTAGTTATTGACTCCTTTTTAGAGTGACTTTTCACTTCCTAGGAGTGAGTATTCACTCTTTAAGAGAGTCAACGATTCCTCTTTTGCTCAAAGTGAATAGTCACTCTAAAGAGGTTGAGCATATTTTGAGTCTGCGATAGAGTAAGTATTCACTCCTTTTTATTTAGAGAGCAGGAAAAAAATGAGTCTTTATATAGTCGCAGAAAAATTACTAATTATTTCAAACGGCCGAAAAATATTGCTTATTTCATTAAATATCGTAAAAAGAAGTGCAGATTTTGTCAAATCTTTGCACAAACTAAAATCTCGATTTCCATAAAAAGACTGCGAAAAAAAAAATCACTGAAATTTAATTGAACAATCGTACAGTAAAATCGAGAAAAATTTCGTCAAATAATCGCGAAATAAGATCCAAAATTTAGCAAAGAAAAAAAATTAGTCTGTGAAAGAATAAAAAAATCTCAAATTTCAACAAATGATCGTGTAACGAATGGCGAATTTTATCTAAGAAACAAATATGTAATTTCTTAAGTTGATCGCGGAAAAATATTGTGAATTTTGCCAGACATTTACAAGGAAAAAATTAATTTCACATTAAAAAAAATAAAAATCATGAATTCCGTGAAATTATTACAGAAAAAAATCTGAAATTTGTCAGATGACCTCGAAAAAAATTTCAATCAAACATGAGATTATCAGCTTAAGAATGTCATGAAACAGATCACGAAGTTCACAAATTTTATGATCTAAAGTGATAAATAAGGTTTCATTAGTGATTTTCTGCAAGTAAAGTGTTAATTATTTCGAACTGTGTTTTCCCTATTTTGAGATGGATTCGTATTCATCCAATTTTTCAAAAGAGTTTTTCTTTTCTTAAGATTGAAAAAAAATGCATTTTTGAACATTAATGAATATTATATGTATAAATCTTCATTTTCTCAGACATGGTACAAGCTAAGCAAGAAAAAAGCTGAATTTTCACGGCTTCACGGACTTTTGATTTTTTTTCTCTTTTTTTTTGCAGCGTTTTGACGAAATTTTCGTTTTTAGCAATTTATTAATGAAATTGGCTTTTTCCTTCGACCATTTGACGAAAATCTCATTTTTTTTCACAGCCTTTTCAATCAAATTTGCAATTATCCATGATTTTTTAGCGAAATTAAAGGTTTTTCTCACTCTCTTCCTAGAAAATTTGTGTATTTTCTGCAATTTTTTGAGAAAATTCGCGTATTTTCTCCGATTTTTCGAGAAAATTCACTTTTTTCCTCGATGTTTATAAAAAAATTCCCGTATTTTCTACGATCTTTCCAGAAAATTTGCATATTTTCAACAATTTTTCGTCAAAATTCGCATATTTTTAGTTATCTTTCTTCAAAATTCGCATATTTTCAGCAATTTTTCGTCAAAATTCCCATATTTTCAGTTATTTTTTTGAAAAAGTCGCATGTTTTTCGGGATCTTTCAACAAAATTCGCAAATTTTCAGTTATCTTTCTTTAAAATTCACATATTTTCCGCGATCTGTCGTCAAAATATGAGTTTTTTCTTCGATCTTTCGAGAAAATTCCCGATTTTTCACCGATCTTTCGCCAAAATTAAAATATTTTCGGCAATTTTTCTACAAAATACATTTATTTACCGCGATCTTTCAACAAAATATCTCTATTTTCCTCGATTTTCGTCAAAATTCTCGTATTTTCCGCGATCTTTCGACAAAAATGGTATACTTTCCTTGATCTTTCGTCAAAATTCTCGTATTTTTCACGATCTATCGATAAGATTTGCCTATTTTCCGAATTTTTTCGACAAAATTCGCGTATTTTCTCAGGATTTTTCAACAAAATTCGAATATTTTCCTCGATCTTTCGATAAAATTGAAGTATTTTTCACGATTCTTTAATGAAATTGGCGTATTTTTTCTCAACCTGTTTACGAAAATCGCGTTTTCCCGCAATCTTTTGACGCAAATCGCGTCTTGTTCGGGATCTTTTAACAAAAATCGTATCTCTTCCCGCAATCCTTTGACGGAAATCGCCCACTCTACTCCGGATCCACTCATCCCTCCTACCATACAAGAAAAAAACTGAAAAACATCTAAATGTCTGACTAAAGAAAAAAATTAACTCTAAATTTCTAGCCTTAAGGTGATAAGTTCTTCTATGATCAAGTTGTACACAGCAGAAAAGAAACTGATTAAAAAAAAATACCATATGTATTTTTTTTAGTTAGCCAAAGCATTAGCATTAGCATTAATGATATACGTCATACCTTGAACAAACGCAAATAATAAGACATTGTATTTTTTTTTCTAATTCTTTAATTCTATCCATAATGAATTCTATTAATGTATTTTTTTTATTCCAATCTATCCTGATAAATTATTTTAGCGCTTGAGAATTTTTCAAATTTTTGCTTGAGTCTGACATTTGATAGTGGATAAATTTTCTAAAATATCAAATTCATTTTGGGGGATATTGACCCCCATCCCTCTTCAAATGGCATTCCTAGTTAATATCCTCTTCTTTAATTTTCACAGGTTTCTATTCCCCTCCCCGCCCCCGGATGCTTGTGTATTCTGCGTATCACATTCAACTTTCAGGATGAAAATTAAACAAACATTATTTCACATACTGATGGACACTCGAATCACTAGAATAAAAATTCATTTTAAATTTATAGTTAGATTTAAAAAAAATCAGCATTTTTTTTAATGTTTAAATGCACAAAAACGATGTCTGAAATAAAATTCTGTTGATGATAACGATAAAAGATTTGTCTGTGTATCATTATCAAATATTGGGATTAAGTTCAGAGATTTTCTATTTAAATAAAAACTTAAACTATGTGGACAATTTCTTATGATTTTCTTGCACAGAGTCAGTTAATTTTAAAATTTAGAGCATTAAAATTGTATACTCTTTTTTCTTAATCATTTGGAAAATGATTGTTCGTTTCGGTTGAGAATAGATTTATCTGAAACATATATGAACCCTTGTAGTGTCCGCATTTTTGAAATAGATCTGTTACCACAATGAAAAAAAAGGTTAAAAAATATATTAGTAATTCAAAAATAAATTGAGATACAGCTTACAAATGACAATTAAAAGTAAATTTTATTCCTGATACGACGGTATAAAAATTGAAAATATTCAATGAACAGAAATTTTAAAAACTGCAGGACTGAAAATCGTAAAAATAAAATTTAATTTAAAATTTGAAAGTGTTGCCATTCATGACAGAACGTGGATGAAAAAAAAACGTAAATGCATAGTTTTTTCATTGTTGAGGATAAAAGGCATGATATATCGTACCAAATATATCTCACTATAATAAAAACAAGATTCTTTGAAAAAGTCCTCTTAAGCATTCCTCTGCAAGATCACTCTTGAGCCAGTTAATAATAACAAATTAGTAGATGCGAACAAAAGATGCAGAATCAAAAGAAATTACCAATTTTCAAATATTTTTGTTTTGTGTAACCAATAACGCTTTCAAAATAAGATCAAGTAAAGCATCTATAATTGTTTCTAAACTGCATTGGTCCAAATCAATATATTATATGGAATTTATAAGCGATTATTTTAATGGTACTTTGAAGTACTGTCGGGGCATGAAGCGTCATTGTATTGTTTAACTGCCAAGTGTTATTTCTACGTTCAGGATGCGAATTTAAAATATCTTTTACTCCTATATGTATAAACATTTTCAGAACTTTTTCTCCATAAGTTTCCAAAGAAATGACCAGAAGCAGTAATTTTTCTTTGAGACTTGGAGTTACAGCATATTGCAGCTTTGATGTAACTTTTTCTTGATTATTTATAAAATGACATACCCCCCTTCCCCCCACCCGAAAATAAATCTTCCAATACAACCAAAGTTTCTGGCACATTACGGACAAACTTAAAGACATAAAACCACGGTACTTGCAAATATAACTGTTAAAAGACATTTTGTTAATTTACCGATAAATAAACTACATCTTGAGTTATAAACGATTGTTTTCTCAGGGCTGCATTTTTTTTTCAGTCCTATTTCAAAGGATTAACTTCGACAGAATTCTCTGAAAATTATATTCTACTTACACCTAAAAATAGAAAAAATATATTCGATTTCATAGTTTTTATTAAAAGCATCTGCCCGTTTTAAATAAGCTGCCCTTTTTTGTCCAGGATTTTACTCATTTAATCACAAACAAAATAATGGCTGGATATAATATTTTCTGGTCGATTTTTCTATAACCGAAAAAAAAAGAACGGGATAAATGTTGAATTTTTTGTACTTAAGCATTAAAAAGTAGCGACGTACCAAATATCTGATTTGTATCATTTTCGTAGATGACATAGAATTCTATCGAATTCTATTCCTTCTAGAAAATCGTTTGAATAATCACATACGAGAATGCTCGTTCTTATCATTACTCAATTTCTGACATTTATAAATCAATTCTTAGAAGTCATTTTTTGTACCACGTCAACAATAAATAAATTAATTTTTAAATATTGCCTCCATGTCATTGAAAAAAAGAGGGTTAAGCTTTACTATGCCTGTTACAAATTCTAAATTCCACAAACAAAACTATCTTTTTTGTTATGTATATTAATAAATAAATGTGATATTTCTCTTTTTTTGTGGGGGGAGGGGAGAGTGTGTGTGTGGGGGGGGTGCGCTTTTTTCCATTATTCTAGTATTTTATAGAAATGTTTATTTTATTTCATTTTTTAATATTTAGAATAATATTTCCGGAATTTTTATGATCTGTAACCAAAACTACCAAAAAAATTCAACCCAAAAGACTTCAATAAATTGAAGTCTATTTATAACGCGTCAAAAAATATGGGGGGGGGATAACAAACTGTACTAATTTCCTTATTTTAGGCGTTAACTTAAGAAAGACCTTGTACAGAGCCGTAGCTAAGGAGATGCTAGGGGAGGCTCAGTCCCCCCCCCCTAAAATATTTTGAGCCATTCCTGGAAAAAATTCCAAAGTTACTTAAATGCATCTCTGATTTGATAAACCTAATAAAATTCTGCTCAAAAACCTAACTTAGTTTTGAGGACCTTTCACAATTTTTCAGAAATACTAAATTGTAACTAAAATAAGTGTTTCAAATTCGCTTATCCTATTGCGCTAACATGATGTTTGAGACTGTACTAGTTATACACTTGATTTTTTCATCATCCTATTCTTTTCTTAACATAAAATAAAGTTATTAGAACAGTTTAATAAGAAACATATTTTCTAAAGTGTGAATATGCACTAATTTATCTTTCTGCTTCAGAGAGAGAGAGAAAGGGAAAATATGAGCCCCCCCCCCTATTATTCTCTTCTAACTACGGCCTCTGATCTTGTTCCTTGGTTATTATCATTTTTTTGTTTGTTTATTCTATTAGCATTTAAGTTTGTTCTGCTGATCAGAACATAGAAAATTATAATTTTTTTTTTATTTAAGAAGTCTAAAATTTTTAATATTATTAAAAATGCAATTTTATGCTAATAAACAAACAATTCAAATAATATTATGTTAGAAAAAAATTGTCATTTTTATTTTAATTAATTTCTTTAAAATTATATAAATAAATAAATAAACAAATAAACAAATAAATAATCAAATTAATTTATACATGCGCAAGTCAAAAGTCAAGTAGTTATGTAAAGAGCATTCTCATATGCAAACAGTTTGCACCATCTTCTAATTTTCGCGTTAGTAGACATTTACTTAAAATAAACATTTGTATTTGTGTAGCTGTATTACAATGTCTCTATACCGAATTAAGTATAAGCATAGCATTCTTTATTTTTTTATTTTATTTTATTTTTATTTTTATTTTTATTCTATTTTTTTGCGTGTGTGTGTGTCACGTTTTTCCCTTGTCCCCTCTTTTTCGGTCACTTTGTTCTTTTTTTTATATCACATTTTTTTTAGGTTACCGTGTGCATATTACCCCCCCCCCCCCCTAGACCAATTTATTTTCTGAGCGAAGCGAAGTCTTATACTCAGAGTACGTAACGATATTAAAAATCAAAAAAATTCTTTCGTCAAGCAAATCTCAAAAAGTACTTGTCGGATTTTGATTCTGTTTGTACAAATAGGTACCTATGAAGGTAATCTGGTGAAAGCATCAACTACGAAAAATTAGTTCCAAATAGTTTAAAAGTTATATGAAAAAAACTGATAAAAAAGCACAATTTATTTGCACATGTCACAGAAATTTGGTGTGCGTCATTTTTCACTGGCTGAATGTTTTTGTTACATTTCAGAATTTGAGCACATGGAGCAAAGAAAATACTCAAGCAATTTTTATTTAAATACAGTAAAACATATTTAAATTTAAGAAACAAATTGGAAAAGAAATCTGTTTTATTATTATTATTATATTATTTATTTAAAAGAAAAAAGCCATAATACTTAGTGACTTAGTATTCGGGGTTTTGCGATAATTTTTATAACATTTTGTAATCGCATCTTTTGCTTGGCATATTATATATTTCAAGCGTGCAAATTAGGAAAAAAAATCTTTCGTGTTTAAATAAAATACGAGTTTGACATGAGTGCTTTAGATATTACTTTTAATCATAGATTATATTCTGTTATTTTGTTTACATAGATTACTTAATATTATTTCTCATTAAGCAACCTGTGTTCCCCGGTGATTATTGCTTTATTGCACGGATTTTATTATGGCTACATTTTATGAAAACATATACATGACGCAGATGTCATACATGCACCATGTTGATGCGATTGCAACAAAATGGCGATTTCATGTCTCACATGGTAACCCACTTATTTCGTTCCATCACTATATTTAAAAATAAACAATGGTGGAAGCAATAAATATACAATTATAAATAATAAACTGAATAATAAATAGAATAAAAAGTATATATATGACAAACAATCGTATTAGAGAAATATTCAAAAACTTTCACCGAAACGAAGTTTCTACCAATTTACGAGAGAAGAAACCGTCTCACATAGTTCATATATGACATCCGTGGGGACAAGTCCGATATCCTGTGCTAGATTTTTGGCGTTTTTTTTTTTTTTTTTTTTTTTGGCGATAAGCAATTTGATCTGGTTTAACCCTTTTCAGCTCGGACAAAATCTGTTAGTAAAATGAGAAATTATCGTTTGACACCGGAATTCACAAAGGAATTTTTTTAAATTTTTGAAATTCTCAATTTAAGCTTTTATTGGAAAAGCTAAATTTTACTAAAATATTATTGGTGCCAATTGCAAGTTTGGAATTAAAATTAGGTATTCCAGACCGGGCACAGTGTGCCGGAAAGGGTTAAATATTAAACCAGAATTAGTAATGTAGCAACAATAATAGCAATATAATAGTAATAATAGCAATAATAATAGCAATAATAATAGCAATATTTAAACTCCCCTTTTTAAATATTATATCCGTGCTATATTTATGAGTAAAAATAAGCATAAACGTTCATCAGGTTTATTTATGTAACTGTTCATATCTATTTGCAACAAATATTACTTTCTGAAGTCTCCACAGGACGAAGGTTTATAAAAACGCCAAGGTAAAGGTAATATTGGAAAAGTACCATGAAATCAGAGTAGGTATATCATATACGGATCGGGTTTGGGTCAGATTTGGTAAAAATCATTTTTGAATATGAGTTACAAATATATTTTTTAATTATTTTGTATTATTTTAAAAATAAAATAATAATAATTAAAAAGACAATTAATTAATAAAAAAGAAAAACTATTTACATAATTTGGTTTAAAAAATGGTACTACTAGGTTATCCCGTCGACCAAAAAATTATCGCTAAACTAAAAGATTAAATGCCAATAATGGATGACCGTGAATGTCCCTTTCAATGACATTAAATACGATTCACGTGTTTAAAATGTCATTTTTATTTCGACTTTTTATTAATATTTTTATTAATATTCTACTAATTATTTGTTTTTTCGTTATTTAAAATAAAAATTATGTCAATATGTATAATTTGGCTATTAGTTTGGCGATTTGTATAATTTGGTGAAATTGGTCGACGGGATAACAGAGTAGTACCAAAAAAATCAAGCAATTTATTAATAGATAAACAATAATAGCCGGGTTACCAGGCCATGCAAAGTAACGATATTTTGGCGCCAATCATGCGAAAGCTGCGCCGTGCAAAAGGGGGGGAGCGAAGGGGGGCAATCGACCTGGTTGCGGAAATTTATGGGGAGCCAAATTTGAAATACCAACGTCATTTTTGGCCTGTTACCAGAAAAAGTTATGTGGGAAGGTGCCAAATTGAAACAGTTTCTTGGCGCAGCTTTCTCTTCGCACGCCCATGTGCGGAAAAGTTCTATATTCTTTTCTAGCATTTTGGCGAGCATTTTAAATTATTTATTTGGCATTAAATGAATCGATGTGATTTCAATATTCAGCCTTTGGGTTTGAATTTTTAATACTTTCCAGCAAAGTTGAAAATTGTTTATGCATTTGGTTTGTCTGTACGTCTGTTCTCGCTCTAATACCCGTAATACACACTTATTTTAATGCAATCGGTAAACCTTATTAACGTCCCCTAACATATTTTATATTGTATATAATACATGTTAGATTAAAATTCCTTTAGAGGAGTACCCTAAAGAATATGATTACATTATGGTCTATGGGAAGAAATGTTTACAGAGTATTTTAATGACATTACCCTATCGAGATGGATTGAATCTGATATAAATCACCGAGTTTCACAACGATTACGTTAGAACAAGATATTCATAGCATTTTTAATCCATTTATCGGTACACACAAAAGAAATCAGCTACAATGCTATCTTTTAGTAACAATTGCTGAGATGAGTTTTCAATTTTGGCATTTGCTTTTAAATTTAACTATTTTAGGTATTTCTAGGAATTCGTAATTATATAAATACGTAGCATCTACAGTAGGGTGGATCGAAAATTTTTTTTTCACTGTGTCAAAACCTACCTATGCGGAAAAGATGTTCTCTTGGATGGAGATTAAGGGAAAAATAATTAAAAAAATTAATTTTAAATTTTAATACTGCCACAATGAGGTTGAATTTCGAAAAAAAGTGAAAAAAGACCTAATTTTGGCTAGAATATTTTTTATTCAAAATAATAGTTTAAAAAGTTATCCAAAACCTACCTATGCGTAAAAGATGTTATATTATATGCTGAGTATGAGAAAAATAATTTAAAAAAATAATTTCAAAATTTAAATCTACCGCAATGTGGCTCAAATTTATGTATTTGAACGTTTTTACGGTAAAAAATCAACTTTTGTTTTGTAAAATAAAATTTGAATTTTAGACATTTTTAACATTTATTACAATGAGAGGATATTTAATTGATTACAAGATAAAAACTTTAGTTTCTTATTTAACAGCTTCATTAGTATTAAATCAAGAAAAATCATCAACATTGCAATTGGCGATAATGACGTTCGGTATTGAAAATCGACATGAGATTTTGTAATTCAATTCAATTTTTATAAAACTGTTATTTATGTATGGTCCATACACAGCAGAAATACTTCCGTGACTCTTTTGATTATTAGTTTTGTAGAAGGAGAGTTGCGCGAATAGATATTATTGATAGTACATGTTATTGCCACTGAAATGATTGCTGGATTTACATATTGCTTCTGAAATCATGTCGTTACTAAATCCGCCAGTTAGTGGAGGTTCGACACATTTTCCCATTTAATTAAATCTATGAAATCCGTCGCAAAAGGTTAAAAGCTGGTAAATGGAAAATATAGATAGTTTTTATGTAATGATTAGGATTACAGCAGACCGTTTGATTTCACTCGCGCATTTTTAGAATTCATATACTGACATAAATGAAAATACAAAAAGCTTCTAACATGCTGCGAATAATCTTTCTATTTCACCAGTGAAACATTTATGCCCAGCCGCGGTTCCATCCACGCTGCAAAAAGATGACATAGTGAAACTTCATTGGTGTGTAACTAGCACAAAAAACATTGTAGTGGACGCTTGAAGATCAGTCCCATATTTCGAATAACACATCCTTTATATTAACAGATATTACGTCACAACCGATAGCAACCAACTTTGTTACATGTATATTATTGTTAACACATGACAAAAAATGTACGCCGTGTTTTCAAATTGTTTGGTACTCTCCCGGAATTTATATATATGTGGCCGATGTATTCGGAACCCAGTTCTTTTTTCAAGCTCAAGTCTGCTTCTATTATGATTTTTCTTCTGTTGTTTTCTAGTGATGTAGTCTGTCTGCACACCCATCAAAGTTTAAAGAAAATAGCCATAATCATAATCTTTTACAAATGACTAAAGAGAATGACTAAAACGATGGAGTGGTCTTTGGTTTGTTTTGTCATGCCAATTTTTTTCTGTCAGTAGCATTCGATTCATAGTTTTGTGAGATAATGCCCGCCCACGTCTTGAAGTGCACCAAACACGATGGCAGCACCTGCTTGGTCGGAAGTGCCCAAACTCTCCAATATTCTGATGATGTGACACCTAGCTCGGCAGCATTTTGGCTTTTCAATGATAGCTGATGATGTAGAAAAGTGAGTTTGCTTTCAATACGTCGGTTTAGTTTACACTCAACATTCATATTCATATTCAAACCTATTGAACTGAAAAAATAGGCAGTATTTTCGGAAAGGTCCAAAAGACTGTAGTAGCTTTCAGTATCTTATTTTGTTTTACAGGAATTAAGAAGAGCGAAATATTTGTCGTTAAACAGTTTAATTTTTCTTAAAAGGCTGCTATGGTAAGTTATTGAGATTGAATCTCATTTACAGGTCACTAGTAACTTATTAGCAACTCCTTCTCACTGGCAGGAAATAAATAGATGTTGACCGATTTCTTTCTTCGGTTATTCTTTAAATACCAATATGTAAATTTTATAACTTTTTGTATTAGGGAGCATATTTACTGGCATATCAAAGCTAGACCCAAATAGGGTGTAATTCATATCTCTCTCTTTTTTTATTTTATTTTAACAACGCCATGGTACAGTAATATTCAAGGTACACTAAGCTACACAATACACAAGCAGACAAATTCTAACTGAAAAAACTGGAACTGCCAGTTTTTCGAAACTTTAAATTACTTGCAGGAATATTAAATTTCGAAATTAGTTTTATTTATTTATTTATTTATTTATTTATTTTTACTTAATATTCATGCAATATAATATTTCTTACGCAAAGGTAGGTTTTGATTGATATTAAAATGTTTATTTTGCGTCAAAATTAAATCTAACCAAATTTAGATCTTTTTCCGTTTTTTCAATATTTTATCGAATTTTCAACTTTTTTGTGGCAGTATTAAATTTTGAATTTATTACTTATTATTGTTTTTTACTAAACCTCCATACGATATAGCA
This sequence comes from Maratus speculifer, assembly GCA_964019185.1. Classification (NCBI taxonomy): domain Eukaryota; kingdom Metazoa; phylum Arthropoda; class Arachnida; order Araneae; family Salticidae; genus Maratus; species Maratus speculifer. Next base: position 361,927,130 of record OZ025296.1, read on the forward strand.
TCTTTTCCGAACTGTTGCATTAAAAAAAAATATTAAAGTAATTAGTTTTTGACAAAAATAACCTAACCAAAATTCGGTCTTTTTTCAAATTTTTTCGAAATTTCAACCCTTTTGTGGCAGTATTAAATTTTAAAATTAATTTTTTTTATTATTTTTCCCTTAATCTCCATACAATAGAACATCTTTTCCGCATAGGTAGATTTTGATTAACGGTAATTTTTTTTTCGCCATAGACAATCGATCCACCCTAATCTACAGTCGTCGACTGATCCGTACGTCTGTCTACTTACACGTCAGTATGTCCACATACAACAGTACAAAAACTACCCAACCGAATCGTTTGAAATTTTAAATATATATTTGGCACCGAATTTTGTTGAGTCATTTAAAAGTATTCCGTTACATTATGGCCGATGGGTTGAAATAATTCCAAGTGCTTTTTAATTATAACACCTGTAGAAACACAAAGAAATAGATATGCATTTATGAAGGGCACTAGAATATGAATTTTGTAGAATATGCCACAGAAAGAATACTTATTATTCATTTAGAGGGTACCATAAAATAATTCCGAAGCATAATGTTATGTGGGGGGGCATTATTTTTTCCAGTCAACAGATTTTTATTATAGAATCATTTTCTCATTTGACATTACAAAGTCTTTTAAATAGTAATTTATTCAGGTAAAACTGCATAATACAGTTCACTTTGGCGTATTGAGCCTGCATGTTTTGCTGAAAAAATGTGTTCAAATTTCTAAATCATTTGTGATGATACTTTGACAGCTCAAAGATTATGCAGTCGTGATATTCAAATCTCATGTCGTACCTTATGCTACAAATATTGCCAATTCCTTTTAGTTAACGCATGCTGAAGCGAAATATTGCTCAACTCCTTGAGAATGGGTTTGAAAAGAAAACAAAACAGCGTATGTAGTGGCCAGCATCCATTACCTATTTAAATCCAATTGATCATATCTGGAACACATTCAAACGACGCATCGCATTCCTTTGTTGGCGTATTCGCGATTTTTATGTACCACTTTTAAAGAGAGCCTAAATTCTTATCGAGAACCTCATCGCATCAATAGAAATCAGATGTAGATATTATATTGTTATATATATTAGCTATTCTGTATTTACTAATTAAGGGGTTCACACACCATATAAAAAATTCTCTTTTTTTTTCAACCATCATGATTTGTGCCATTTTTACGTACTAAAATTGGTGTAGAGTGTCTGTTTATCTTCTTGGCGTAATTTCAAAGAGTTCAAATTCCGATACAAGATATTTTAGTGTTTTATTATGTGCATTACTTTTAATATATTGCGTACGTTCAATTTTATAACCACGCATGGCTGTTTTGCATAGTTTGCTTCCCTCTTTCTTAACCGTGTATACGAGTTTATATAGAATATTTTGTAATTCTATAGTTCAATTTGGTCATTTTCATCATCTGAACTTGTGTCAGTATATGGTCAATTAAGGGAGGTCAAGAGGGAAGTCCTAGTTTAGAATTATATACTCATGCGTACATATTATCTTGATGTGATAGAGAAAAATAAAATTTTAGATCACTTATTTTATTGTAAAAACTCCATTCTTGAAATTTAACATTTAATATACAATTTCAAACTTATGTTTTTTTTCGGGGGGAGGAGTAGTATTTATTTATTTTTTTTTTTACTTTTATTAAAACTATTCAATTTTAAAGCTTTTTATGAATTCAAATTTCAAAATTTTACTCCAGAGAAATGCATAAGAAAGGACGTTCAGTATGTCTCGAATTTGACACCATCGTCCCACACCTCTTTAAAACAATATCATGTCTGTGCTGCTGTATACAAAATTCATTAACTTGAAAATATTTCTGAAATTTGTAAATTAGTTCAAAGAACACTTCTAATTCTATTTCATTTGCTATAAATACAGAAATATATATTTGTCAATTATTAAATACTTAATAGAAATTTAAATATTAGTGTAATTAATTAGATTTAATACTAGTAAATTTAAACGCCAAATAAATTTCATGGTAAATAATAAAATAAGTCTTAACTGTAAAACTACTGAAAGTTTGATAATTCCTTTATTAAGGTAGTTTTATAAATGTAATTATTTGTTACGTATTGCGATAAGAGAAATTCTACATTCGAAGTATTCCTATAATACAAATTTTCTTATAGATCATTTCAAGCAAATATTTGTGTAGAAATAATAGCACTTCTTGTTCCTTTAAAGGAAATTGCTCATAAAAAATCATGAATATAATTTTAACAACAGTTAAAATACCATTCTTCATCAGAGGGAAACAATACAGTTTGCATTCGCACAAATTCCTTTATTTTTTGTTTAAGTGAACACCCTCCCACCCGGTTGTTTCTACCTGATGAAGGGAGATGTTTAAACTATCTTCGAAAGTGTACGTATTTTTTTCTGTATGATCACGAAGTTTTTTTTTCTACGGTCTGTGGGATCTTAAAGTTTATGTTTAATAAAATTTTGTGCAGATTAATATCTCTATTTTTGGAGGGGGGTGAGGAGAATAATTTGTTGGCAAAGGAAAAAAAAAAAGAAATTGAAGTAATTGAAAAAATAAGTATTTGTACTAAAAATTAAATTATTATTTAAAATAATTTTATAAATTGCATTTCAATTTAAAAAAATCTTATATTTTACGATATAAAAATTTAAATGAATTTATGATTTTAGTATCGATTTCCAAACTTCTGCATGGAAACAACGTTACATCCAAATGTAATCTTAACTGAATCCGATATTGTAATGTAAATAGCAATTAAAAATATTAGTTAAAGATTTGGTGACATATCAGATAGTTCATATGTTATTCAGTTAATAAATTTTGAAATATAATAATTCTAATATTGTTACATTCTTTGTCTGATATTTTTATCGACAAAACAGTGCATGCTTTTTTTTCTATTTCTTATAGAATTTTTTAAAGCATTAATTTCTTTAGAAAATCTATATATGGCGCTCAGCTAGTTCAAAAATCTATTCTTTATAGGCTCAATTTAATAAAAGAAGTGAATCCACATCCGAATTTAAATATGAAGTTAAGAAAAAAAAATGATTCATTTTAACTTATAAGTTTATAATAAATCTTAATCAATTTTTAAAAGTTTTAAATTAATTTTGTTACACCTTTCTAATCTTCTAAAATTATCTTCTTTAGGAAGTCTTCAATCAATGAAATTTTGTATAAAGAGTAATTTCTAATAGTTTTGACTAATTAAAAAAAAATTAAAAGCCACATCTGCATGTTATATCACAATGAAAAAAAATCTGATTTGTCAGCATATTAAAAGTGATGACTTTTAGCTCATTAACGTTAATTAATTTATATTAGTAAAAAGAATAGTAATGTTTCATTAAATCTTCATACTAGAATTAAAAAATTGAACCATATTGAGTCATTTATATTAGTTTAAATTAATTTACATCAAGCAAGTTATTTACGAAATTACTTTTAAAATCAGTTCTGAAATATGTTTTCTATTTGTCTTTTTTTTCTTTTTTTTTTTTTTTTTACTTTAATGCGAAACACCTGTTTTCAAAGATGTTTACAATCAACACCGAAAATTTCTTCTAAAGGGGGACAAAGACATCAGTTAGGTCTTATTCTCAAGGGGGATGGATGACAAGAGTCAGGAGAAGAAAAAATTGAGTATCTTAATCTTTGGCAGACACGCATACAATGGTCTTGAATAGATTATTGATTACCAGCAAATATTGCAGGGGGGGAGTACTGTTTTGAGAAACAGTTTCAAAGCATTGGCATTGTCAAATGTCAAACATTTTTAGAGACACAAAACGTATTTTAAGTTAACATTTTTCAATGGAAAAAGATAGTATAGGCATACCCGCGAAAGGGTTAAGTCTCAAATTGAACTTCCAAAAGAAATGGCGTTTTGAATTCTCGCTGGGGAGTTGGCGCAAGGAAGTTTACTAGTAAAATATTTGGCGAATCGGTGGATGCAATGAGCCAGCCTATGACTGGATCTCCCCCTATGAGCATGTTTTCTAGCAGTGCTGTTTGCACTGTTTCAGTTAGTTACGGTTTCCAAAGCCTTCATATCTTTCCCTCTAAGATCTTTGATCACGCATCTGTTAAACTTACATTTCAGAAATATCGGCTGCTTTAAGAACCGATTTACATGATTAAAGACGAATTAACCCTTTCCGGCATAGGCAAAATCTGTAATAAAATGAGAAATAATAGTCTGATACCGGAATTCACAAGCGAATTTTTTAGATATTTTGAAACCCACAATTTAAGCTTTTATTGTAAAAGCAAAATTTGAGTAAAATATTAGTGGTGCCGCTTGCAAGTTTGGAATTAAAATTAGGTATCCCAGACCGGGCACTGTGTGCTGGGAAGGGTTAACTATTTAGCGCAAGGAAAATTTAGTTGTTTATTTTTTAACATGATTTCCTGTTATATTTTATGGTGTAAGTGTTAAAAAATTGTGGTTGCAATCTCTTCGTCAAATTCAAGTCTTATATTTTGGAAAGCAAATTCTTAAAATATTCTATTTTTAAAGATGTTCGAAAAAAAAACTACAGGAATCTTTTACATGCGCGAGGGTTGGATTCATGGAAGCTTCTATGAATGTATTCTCCCGTGCATAAAACGAAATTAGGTTTTAAGATTTTGTTTCAAAGGCAAAAAAAGCAAGTGAAAAATAAAAATATATTTATTAAGCATTGAAATGGATACGCTGTAAATAAATTAAAAAAAATTATAAACACATTATTCAAAGTTTAATTGCTAGGTGATGGCTGTAAAAATTATTTGATTTACGACTACTTAGAAGAGCAACCTTTTGTTCCTGAATTTCCATATAAGGAAAAGTTGCGGTATTTATTTTTTCTTTCAAAATGAAGACTCCTCATGCGTTAAGGACCGCATTTTGTTGCTTTCTCAATGAGTTGTTGTTGTTGAAACTGTAGAATTTCTCCTACAAATTTACCAAACAGTTTTTCAGTCGCATTAAAAATTATAATTTAACAAATTAAGGATTTTCTTTATATTTTAATCATTAAGTCATATTTCAAATTTCTCAGAATTAGTGATTTATATTTTCTTTCTATATAAAGGTTGCAGTACTCGAAATTTCGGCTCTTAGCTAATTCAAGTTATCGTAATTTCGGCTTTATTATTTTTTGATTTAAGTTCATTGTGACTTTCCATTTTTATATCTGTATTTTTAATACATTGTTTTTATTAAATGTAAGATCAAATGTCAACTACTACATAGATGATAGAAGAAGCCATGATGATTTAATTATACACTTTACGAAGGCTGGATTCTCACCAACTGTTCCTTGCGTACTTTGCTTGGCACACTGGCGGACGGACTAGCTATATTATGCGTAAATTATTACATATTGTCTTTGGAGTAATTAAAAATAATTCTATCTTTAATCCTTGACTCTTAAGACAGTTTCAGAACCAATTAAACTCCACCCTTCTTAAGAAACATGCTCAATTTCTCCTATTATAGGTAAAGATGTCGCAATGTCATTTTCATGGTTATAATATTGGTGATCATAAATATAAGCATCTTGTAGTTTTTCTTCATTTGCTAAGCTTACTATTTTCTGATCTGTAGCAGATAATGTGTTATACATATCTAGCTTTATACTTTTAATAATCTCTATCACATCTTCAGTTGACTGGATATTTTGTATTATATCTAAAATATCCTTAATTAGAATTAACGATATATCTACGCATGTTCCAGAATTAACTTGCTGCAAATCAGAATAAATAATATTTACAGATTTAACTCCGAAAGCTATAAGATCCTTTTTTATTTCTTCTAAACTGGTACTAAATTGTGATTTTATACCAAGTGGATCAATTATTGATATAGTATCATTCTTTTTACAAAGCACTACAGCATGATCACTACTAGTTCCTTTAATGAGTAAAATACTTAAATATTGATTATTATGACATATCATTTTCTTGACACTTACTGTATCAAGAATTCCATCAATTTTTAACCCTGTTTTCATCATTAATTGAATATTATAATCAATAGATTCTAGATCCATTCCCTCAGAACCTTGACAAATTACTCCACCAATATCTCGCTGTTGAAGATTTAAAGAATCAGTAGGAGATTTTTTAATTTTTTCATGTAGGATATCAAATATCTCATTACTATCGTATTTTTTGATGAGAGAATTAAAATATTTTGTTTTTTTACCCGTTTCATCAAAGCAAAGATCATGCAATTTTTTAAAAACAGAACAAACATTAGCTCCTGCTCCATTCAACAATTTATTAGATAATTTACTCAGACTAAAAAATGCTTTTTCAGCTAAAAAATGACTTAAATATTCTTTTTTTTCATGAAAACAAAATGTATGAAATTTTTTTAAAATAGAAACGGCGTTAGCTCCTGACATAGACAAAATGTAGGACAAATCACACATAATAAAACCTGCTTTATTGAAATCCTCTAAATATTTTGTTTTCTTTCCGTCTTTATCAAAGCAAACTTTATGAAAATCTTTTAAAGTAGAACACACTTTAGTTCTTACTCCATCTAATACTCTAGATAAAAGATTTGGTGTAAACTCTACCTCAATGAAATCACTTAAATATTTTGTTGGATTTCCTTTACTATCAAAACAAAAATCATGGAATTCTTCTAAATTATATGCTCCTTGGTTTAGAATAGTGCATAAATCACGCGGTCTAAAATCTATCCCTGGTTTAGTAAAATCACTTAAATATTTTGTTGGATTTCCTTCATTATCAAAACAAATCTTATGGAATTTTTTTAAAACAGATGCAATATCAGTTCCTGATGAACAGAGTGCACAAGATAAATGACGCATTTCAAAACCTGCGTTAATGAAATCCTTTAAATATTTTGTTGTACTTCCATCATCATTAAAGCAAGTTTTATGAAGATTTTTAAAAGCAGAACAAGCATTACCTCCTGCTCCACTTAAAATACTAGATAAATTGCTGATCTTAAAACCTACTTCAATAAAATCACTTAAATATTTTGTTGGATTTCCTTCATTATCAAAACAAACTTCATGAAAATCTTTTAAAGTAGAACAAACATTAGCTCCTGCTCCACTTAAAATACTAGATAAATTATTACTCTTAAAACCTAATTTAGTAAAATCCTCTAAATATTTCGTTTTGCTTCTGTTCTTGTCAAAGCAAACTTTATGAAATTTTTTAAAAGTAGAACAAATATTAGCTCCTGCTCCACTTAAACAACTGGATAAATGACGCATCTTAAAACCTACATTGGTGAAATCCTCTAAATATTTTGTTGGATTCCCTTCATTGTCAAACCAAAGATTATGAAGATCCTCAAAAGCTTGTTTAGCTTGTGCTCCTGTTTTGCTTAAAATATGAGATATGTTAAATAGGTTTACTCCATTGTCTTCTAGAGTTTGTAAATATTTTGTTGGCTGTCCTTCGTTATCAAACCAAAGATTATAAAGATCCTTAAAAGCTTGTTTAGCTTTAGTTCCTACTCCACCTAAAATGCTCGACATACTGGATAGAGTAATTCCGTTTTTTTCTAAAGCTTGTAAATATTTTGTTGGGTGTCCTTCATTATCAAACCAAAGATTATAAAGATCTTGAAAAGCACGTTTAGCTTGAGCTCTTGCTCCACTTAAAATACCAGATATATTAGATAGATTTACTCCATTGTCTTCTAGAGTTTGTAAATATTTTGTTAAATTCCCTTCATTATCAAACCAAAGATTATAAAGATCCTCAAAAGCTTGTTTAGCTTGTACTCCTATTCCATGTAAAATACCAGATATATTAGATAGATTTACTCCATTGTCTTTTAGTGTTTGTAAATATTTTGTTGGCTGTCCTTCATTATCAAACCAAAGATTATAAAGATCCTCAAAAGCTTGTTTAGCTTTAGTTCCTGCTCCACCTAAAATACCAGATATATTAGATAGATTTACTCCATTGTCTTCTAGAGTTTGTAAATATTTTGTTGGCTGTCCTTCATTATCAAACCAAACATTATAGAACTCCTCAAAAACTTGTTTAGTGTTAGCCCCTGTTCCACTTAAAATGCTAGAAATATTACAAAGATTTACTCCATTGTCTTCTAGAGTTTGTAAATATTTTGTTGGCTGTCCTTCACTATCAAACCAAAGATTATAAAGATCCTCAAAAGCTTGTTTAGCTTTAGCCCTTGTTCTATGTAAAATACTAGAAATATTAGATAGATTTACTCCATTGTCTTCTAGAGTTTGTAAATATTTTGTTGGCTGTCCTTCACTATCAAACCAAAGATTATAAAGATCTTCAAAAATTTGTTTAACTTGAGCTTTTGCTCCACCTAAAATACTAGAAATATTAGATAGATTTACTCCATTGTCTTCTAGATTTTGTAAATATTTTGTCTTCTTTCCTTCACTATCAAACCAAAGATTATAAAGATCCTCAAAAGCTTGTCTAGCTTGAGTGCCTACTCCACCTAAAATACTAGAAATATTAGATAGATTTACTCCATTGTTTTCTAGAGTTTGTAAATATTTTGTCTTCTTTCCTTCACTATCAAACCAAAGATTGTAAAGATCCACAAAAGCTTGTTTAGCGTGTGCTCTTGCTCCATTTAATATACTAGACATATTAGATAGATTTACTCCGTTTTCTTTTAGAGTTTGCAAATATTTTTTCGGATTCCCTTCATTATCAAACCAAAGATTATAAAGATCCTCAAAAGCTTGTTTAGCGTGTGCTCTTGCTCCATTTAATATACTAGACATATTGCAATGAATTTGGTTTTTATACAAAACATTAAACTTATTACTGCCTTCTGGTGTATTTAAAAAATTTTTAAATTTCAAAGACTTAGAATCAGCTACTATAGTTTTAACAAATTTGCTTTTCGCTTTATTAACTTCATCTAAATCACTGGATGATGAATCTGAGTCATTTAGATTGTCTATTTCTATCTTTCTATGAGCTTCTTTATCACTCTTACGTTTCTCTAAAATCTGGAGCTGTGCTTCAGCTAGAGTTATACCGTCTTGATTCATCTTTGCCTTTATCTTTGAAACATGGTCACATCTTTTCATTGCATTGCTAAGATCGTATATATTCCATATTGATTGTACTTTGCTAGGAGATACTGATATCCCCATTTCCTTCAGTTTGTTTGATGCCCTTATTGAACCGTATTTAGGATACTCTTGTGCTACATCCAAGACTGCTTTTTCTATATCAATGTCTGTATTTTGAGTCATCTGATTATTAACTCTTTCATCTAAACCATTTAAACTACTCAATGATGCATCTGATTCATTTGGTCGTAATCTTTTTACTTTTACATTTTCTTTCTCTTCAATATCCATTTTTCTCTTTTGTACTTTTTTGTTTTCATTCTGATGAGACAGTTTTGAACCTGCTTCGAGAGTCATATTTTGATTGTCAAGTGTTTTTCTATCTCTTAATTTACATGAATGTGGCATAGTACCCCACACTTATTGTTGAAGTTGAAAAGCATCCATAATGTGTTTTCGTAGTAATGAAAGCAACATAGCAGGGGTACCACTTAACGAGTTATAAAAATAATCTTTTATCCAATCAAATACATAAGTAAATAATGATATTTCACACACAAAATATTTCTCACCACTCTGAATTAACAGATGTGATTTTAAATTAACTCTTTTGAGAGACATTCTTGTTGCATATCTCACAAACAAAAGGTTTATCGTTACAATTAAACAACAGATGCGAGGTTAAATCACTGTTTTGAGAAAACAATGTTGTTGCATATTTCACAGTATACATTCATTAGCATGAATTAATAGTGCTTGGTTGAATTACACTTATCAGAAAATTTAATTTTGCATATTTCGCACACACATTTAAGATTTCTCGTCAATATAAATGAACAGATGATTACACCAATTGCTTTATTTGGAGAAAGTCATCTTGCATAACTGACAAATTAATGATCTTCTCTGCTGCGATGCAGAAGCTGCTTTTTCAGAAATATCTCGCTCCACATTTCACACATTAATTTTTTTTTTCTCATGATGTTATACATATTCACACTAATATGGCTTTATTAGTCTGAAAAAAAAACACCCATAAATCAACCAATTAATTTTATGATGATTTATGAAGCAATAAATTAACAGGAAAATAAAATAATAATCAAAAATGGTACTACTAGGTTATCCCGTCGACCAAAAAATTATCGCCAAACTATAAGATTAAATGCCAATAATGGATGATTGTGAATGTCACACTCAATGACATTAAATATGATTCACATGTTTAAAATGTCATTAAGTGATTTTTATTTCGTTTTTTATTTGAATTTTTATTAATATTCTACTAATTATTTTATTTTTTGTTATTTAAAATAAAAATTATGTCAATATGTATAATTTGGCTATTAGTTTGGGGATTTGTATAATTTGGCGAAATTGGTCAAAGGGATAACAAGGTAGTACCTAAAAAATTAATATCAAAGAGTTAAATAAAATTGCTACTACATTATTCAACTCCCATTTGTTCCTAACAATATAAAGATTAAATTATAAATAAATAACAATTCTTTTAAAAATTAATAAATTATCACAAATAGTAGAAAAAATTTATAGAGAAAATTTTAAAATTTCATATCATCCACAAAAACATTGATAATTTTTACAAGGAATGGAGTGAAAATAAATGTTTTTTGGCAATGAAATTTGAGTATCCAGATGTATTTAGTCACAAATAATCCAGATTTAAAAAACACTTAATTTTAATGATTATTGCTAAAACACTGTGCACTATTCAATGTAATTTCCACTGAAAATAAATATTATAGAAATATTATTATCATTTATTGGCATTTTCAACATGTTTAAAGCTTCATATACATGATTGTAGTTGTTATAATGTGCATTTTCTTGTGCAATTAGGGATTACAACTGCATATTTGATCTGTTCATGCAAATATTATTAATGTGCAAATATTATATAAAAGTGTTTGATTCATTTTCTGCTGAATATTTCTGGATAAAGAAAATGAATGCAAGTTGAGAAGTGTCTTTTAATATTTTTGACTGTTGTAAAGAAGAGCATATCGCTTCTTTTTAAAAGCAGCATGTATTTAAATTATTTAAAATACAAAATAAAAGACATTTTTGTGAAAATAAATAAGCTAGGCTTGAGCTTCTTTCAAGCTTTACAATTTCACCCAGATGTCTTAGGTTAACTGTTGAGTTTTTAAAGTATGAGCTATGTAAGAAAAAGATTAATTTATTTACAACAGAAGAACATTTAAATAAAGTTTCTAGACTAACATCGCATATCGAATTAAACACCGCTACAACAGCTTACAGCGTTTTTCATTTTTAATTTTTAAGTAAAAACAAAACATAATATTGATAAACTGGCAATACAAACTTCTTGTTGCACACAAATTATTAATAATTATTTCCCAACAAACTCAACATGAATCATTATTTATCCTAAAATGATATTTATGATACATCAAATTTTAAAAAGTGGAATGGAATTTGCAACTGGCATGTTGTATTTAGAACTACAGCTTTTCAAATCTGGATGATGACAGAATTTGACATATTGTGACAAAATGCAGCTTCTAAATATCTATCTTTCAAATAACTTTAAGCATATGATAAAGTGTTTCATGGATCATTCTTAGATTTTAAATTACTGGTTAAAGAAGCTATGAATAAAGCAAGAAATTTCATTCACATCTGTCAGTTTGTCAAAATTCTCATTTTTTATGTGCATACAAAACATGCAGGAATGAATGGTGTATTATGAGGATATTTATGAAGAGACTTTTGATGAAATTTTTCTTTATATCTCTTAATTTAAATGGCTGTCCTTTTTTAATATACAAAGTAATATACATTCAAACTTTTAATAAAAATTTAGAAAATCTAAACACCAAAAGTGTCACTATAAGACCAGGGTTTAAAATTAGCGGTCGTTAGTCGCCAAATGCAACTAAATTATTGCATTTGGCAACCACAAAATTATACCTAGTTGTCAAATTTAGCACCTGTCTTTTTTTCACTTTAATTTTTTTTTAAAACAAACGTTCTTCTTCTGGCTTTAATCCAAGTCCCCCTACATATATACACACACCCTCCCCCTATCTTAACATATAAAAATATAAAATAATATTGTTAATGTGGTTGCAAAAAGAAATCAAAGAATGATGAAATTAAAAATTGCAACTATGAAGTACTGTTTGGCACCTAGAAAAAAATTTGTAGGCGTCATTTGACACCTTCCTGAAAATTCCCAATTTCTAACCCTGTATAAGACTAATTATTTAAATGTTTTTTTTTTTTTTTTCATAGAAAATGTTTACAGCAATGGCTTTGGCTAGCTCATAAGGTAACAACTATAATTGCATAAGAGAATAAAAGGACATTCTGTCCCAAATTGTGGGGGATTTGAGGGAGTCTACTGTATTCATTTGTTCAAATATTTTAAGAACAAACTGTATGTTTATAACCTCTGAAAATGATTGCCCACTTAAGACACTATTTTTTGGTGCATTTAAAAACTTCCCATAAATCAAAAGGAACAGGAACATTTGAAATTGTTCCTGAGGTGTCGCCATTCAAAAAGATCAAATTACAATATTTTTCACTTTAGTGTCCCTTGGTGACAAATAACTACAATAGGGAAGTTTTTTTTTTTTCAAAATATTTTTTGATTTTAAAATTTTTGCTTTACAGTGAAACTTTTTTCACGTATTTTAATAAAAAAAAAAAAAAAAAAAAAAAAAAAAAAAACAATGAAGTTAAATTTTAAAATTTTTGTTTTACAGTGGAACAAAATTTTCTGTATGTGTTTTAATTAACAAAAGAAATAATGAAATTAAAAATTTTATAAAATAAAAACAAGTTTTTAAACAATTCTCTCCTTAAAATAAATCAAAAAGAATTTGGAGCAAAGCCTACAAAAAAAGGTACTACTTGGTTCTCACGTCGACCAATTTCACCCAATTAAACAGATCACCAATCTAACAACCAAATTACAGATAATGACATAATTTTTATTTTAAATAATGAAAAAAAAACAAATATTTAGCAGAATATTAATAAAAATAAAGAGTTGAAATAAAAACATTGATGTTTAAAACCCATGTGTTACATTTAATGTCAATGAATGTCACATTCACGATCATCCATTATTGGCATTTAATCTTATAGTTTGGCGATAATATTTTGATCTATAGGATAACTAAGCAGTACTTAAAAAATAAAAAAGAACAATTAAAAATAAAGAAAAGCTAAGCAATGATAAATCAATAAACTATATTATGAATATTATTATAATATTACAGTTTCTTGTTAGCTGTTCTAATCTATATTTCTATAAGAAAAAGGTTAATTTAATCAGCATAATTGGTGTCATTCACAGCACAAATGTATCTGACTTGGCACGGATACTGCATAATTAATATAAGTTACCATCTTTTAAATAAATTGTATTACAGTAGAGGACCTATTATCCGGAATTCCGAAATCCGGAAGGACCTGAAATCCGGAAATGAAGAGGATTAAGTACGAGGTGCATCATGATGAAATGAACGAATCATGAATCTTTGATCAAATGTGCGTTTCTTCGAAATTTTTTAAGATTTCATGCTTTTTTAGCCTTTTTTTTTCAAAATTCACCTTTTTTCTGCGTTCTTTCGACAGAATTTACGTTTTTTTTAAAAATCGTAAATTTTTTCAAGTATTGCTTCAAGTATCAAAATTCATAAGTCATTCAAAGATTCATGATTCATTCATTTTATCATGATTCATGCCCATAAAAAACGCAAATTTTTTCAAGTTTAGCGAAAAAACTCTGCAAATTCGTCAAATATCGCTATAAAACCTGCAAATTTCGTCAAATATTGCGATAAAACCCTGCAAATCTCGTCAAATATCGCGAAAAAATCCAGCAGATATCTCGCAAAAAATTCAAATTTTGTGAAACGATCGCGGAAAAGTCCCGTGTAATCGGCCCCCTCTAATTATTTTACGATTTTTCGTCACCTTTGGGGGGTGGATTAACGGTATTTTACGATATATATATAAAGCCCGTTGGCAAAACGTCCAGATTTTGAAGAGCTCTGAATTTTGGATGTCCGGATTTGAGTCTTTGGTACAAGAGTCAAAATTGTAGCTTAGTGTTTTTTCCACAGATTTCTCATAACTTTTTATTAATATTCTAGATAGCAGTGCTATATTCCTTTTTTTTTTTTTTCTTGAGGGGGGGGGGGGGAGAGTGTCGAGTTTCGGACGGACCCGAAATCCGGAAAACTCCAAAATCGAAAGCCCTTGGTCCCGACGATTCCGGATAATAGGTCCTCTACTGTATTTATATATTTTTTACTTCAATGCTTTTCTTACAAACAGTTCACGGTAACATCTTTCAACTAAATTCTCCAAAAATTCTCTTTGATTTTAAAATACTTTTTAGAATATAAGAAAATACTGTTCACAACCATGAAATTACAAATTTTATTATTTAAAAAAAGATTTCTTAAATAATAACTCAAAGCATACTTCTTATAGTGTATTATGGTGTATATTAGTTACTTATAGGGAGATTACTCGTAAAAGAAAAACAAATAAACAAATTATCATGTTTATGTAAATGAAAGTACTATTTGTTTTAAGTATTATGTTAAATTTAACTTTTTAATACCTATAAAATCTAAAATATTAAAGTATTCGCCAAGCTAAATTGTCAGTTTATCAGTGTGCCATCGATTTTAAATTACAATAAAAGCCAGTAAAAATGAAAGTTGCGGCACATAAAATTGTTAGTCATCATACGATCATATCACAAGTTCCAGAATTTTTAATAGAAGAATAACTAAAGAAAAATACCTTATCATTAATTTATTTGAATAACGAGAAAAGGTCAGTAAGTATAGTTGAAAGAAAAACACCTATTGTTACAATCAGAGTAAACTCACTGTCTTTTTTATAACAGACGCCAACACAAAAAATGAATCACGATAAAAAGATTCGTTCATGAATAATGAATCTCTTGTAGTAATAATTTAAAGGCTGAAATATTTATTTATAAAACAGAAGTAAAGAGCATTTATTCAAATTCACGAATCCATTCCTTAATATCCTCTGGAGTTAGAAACTTCATTTCGGAATAACTAAGGAAATTTAGCTTTGATTCTTTGGTAAAGCTTGTTTCTTTTAATAACTGTCTGGTAAACAGTATTTCAACCAGTAATTAAAAAAAAATATATGCTACTGATATAGCTATTGCAGCAGTTTAATTAATAAATAATATTAGTAATTAGTATTCGCGAAATGCGCGAATCATTCTGAATGAATCATCTTGTAATTCACGACTCTTTCTTTGATTGGCGTGTTTTCTCTTTCGTTCTGAGTAATATCAGATATTAATTTATTTTTAAATGCTGTAAGTGTTTTATTAAAAATAATACAAATACCTTATAGTTTTAGATGTTTCATTGCTCTTACGGCAACTTTTTAAAAAACAAATAAATGATAAAAAGAAATTTTTCGCTAAAATATCTTCAAATTAAAAGTAAACAGAAAAACATAAATCATGTGAAACATGAGCATAGTAAAGTAAAACTGGAAAATAATAAAAATGAATAAAAATAATTGTGAACGTGAAATATTACAAATTATTGTCTTAAAAACCTTTGAAGCATTTCCTTCCAAATTCTTGGAGCTCCATGGAGGAAAATTCATTGCAAATATTGTCTCTACATATGAAGATTATGTAGGTATGAAGTATGTCTATTGATTCTCTTATGATTGATGGAAAATATGATTTAGAACGGTATATTATTCTGTTATTTTTAAAATTTATTTTTGATGGTTCTTTGCTATATAATCTTGAGAGAGCTGTAGTTTTCCTATTGTATTTTAAAGTGGTACTTTATATTATATATAATATCAGATATCTTTTAAAATGTAAAACATACCCCTAGACTTCTCATATAAGCCAACATTTAATTTTTTTCTCAGATTGTACCCAACCTCTTTACTAAAATAAGTTAATGTTAAGGTAGTTTAGTTTATTTTGTTAATCTGCAATTAAAAACTCTACAATTTGATATTTGATAATGGCAGCACGAAATTTCATGTGTCGCAGCTTTCATTTTTGCTGGTTTATCAACGAACCATTTTAAAGCTTTATTAAAATGTCTTTTTTTATAGCATATAATATCTTTTATTATTGTTATTTAGTTTTAAGTACTTTAATTAAAAAAAAAAAAAAACAAATTAGTTTGAAAATATTTTAGTGTGGATTTAAAAACACTGTGTTGATAACTCATAAACTGAATTTAATTGCATTCTAATGAAATTAAAGTAAATATATTTTTTAAATAATTGATGAAGTGCTTCTATAAAGTTTATCAAAACTTACACAAAAGACACATACACTTAAGAAATTATGGCTGAATCCTAGAACAAGCAAAAGACACTTGCTACTGCTAAACTTTTCAAGGAAATATATAAAAAAAAAAATTTGTCACTATTTTGTTTCTTAAATTGTTACCATGCCTATTGTGAATATATATGGAATCAGGGTTGGAAAAAAATCATGATTTTTTTTAAAAAAATCAAAAAAATCGGATTTATTTGATTTAAATCAGATTTTTTTTATTTAAATCGGATTTATTTGATTTTTTTAGAATCCTATATTTAATTACTGTGTTTTTATGTTTTTACAATACATGAAGCAGTTTTTTATAATAAATAATTAAAAAAGAATAAATAATATTTATAATTTATAAAAATAGTATAAGAAATAATTGTATAGTTAAGAAAATATTGTTGCAGTTTGTTAAAGAGAAAAAAAAAATAGTTTTATATTATTGTGTTTTGGCAACATCTTTTCCGTTAAGGTTTTTATTATTGAACTCTGTGTTCCATTACCTTTTTATAAACGGCTTTATTATGTGTCTAGCTAAATTTCTCAAAGCAATATTAAACGAAGTTTTTCTTCACTATTTATTAATGATTCTGTTATAATATTTATCTAAATATACTAATTGATTTAAAATTACTTTAGGTTATGGGCCCAGCACGCTTCCACTGCGCACCACGCTCTGCTACCAGAATCCATGGCCTTTATCCAGAAATTACGTTCTTTACAATTAATTGCTTCTTCATATGAACTTGGTTCATCTCCTTCAGACATAAAAACTACAGATGCCATCACGTAATCTTCAAAATATTTAGGCTGTTTTAGTTCTCTTCGATCTCTTAATTCCATAGTATGTGATTGCTTTTCATCTTCTTTTTCACTTTCTGAACAAACTTGATCTTCTGAGTCTTCTTGATCATCCTTTCCCTCATTTTTATCTTCAGGTAGCTGCCTATTAGATTCAATTAAAGGTATTTTTACTGAATCTTCACAATTTGTTAACTTTTTCTCTTGAAAGATTACATCTCGGGAACAAATAACTGTATTATTTTCTTTTATCCAGATGCGATATCTTTCATCGCCGTCATATCCCAACAAATAACCTTTTATTGCTTTTCTATACATTTTTCGACGTTTCTGATCTTGTACGTGAGCATAACAGGGTGATCCGATTATACGCATGTGTCTTACTCGAGGTTTCTTCCCTATCCACATTTCATAAGGGCTTACATTTGGTAGAGAACTTTTACCTGTTCTGTTTAAAATATATACAGACGAATTAATCAGTTCTGCCCATAATGATGAAGGAAAATTGATTTCAGAATTAGAATTTTTCAAAGTTCTTGCCATTTTAACAAGGGTTCTATTTTCACGCTCACTTCCGCCATTCTGTTGAGGGGTATAGGGAGCAGTTAATCTTTGATTAATTCCATTTTTCTTCAGGATGCTTCTAATATTTTCATTATCAAATTCGCCTCCGTTATCACTTAAGATTTCTTTGATGTTGTGTCCTAAATTTTTAACATGTGCTATCATATTTTCAGTAGCTTGCGCAACTTCTGACTTATGACGAAGAAAAAATACATATCTAAATTTTGTTTAATGATCTTTAAAGTTGACAAAGTAACGATATTTTCTAAAGGATTCATCAAAGGGTCCACATACATCTGTTAAGATAAGCTCTCCAGGTTTTGTGGTCTTCTGTCTAGTGCCAAATTTTAAGCGATGTGCTTTCCCATATATACAAGCTTCACAAAGCTGATTATCTAATCCAACTTTGATGTTCATTTGCTGTTCTAGAACATTCTTCACATGACGCTTGTCCTGATGTCCCCAGCGCTCGTGATATAACTGTAGAAGAGAATCACTTGTTGTAGCTATGTTTACTTCCACTGGATTACTCGGAATAAGTACTTCCATATGAACTTTGTATAAACCACCACTTACGTTTCTTGTACCGTACATTACAACATTATTGTTGATTTTTAACCAACATTCTTTGACAGTTGATTCGAATCTGCTGTTTTTGTTTCGATCTTGTGCTGCCAGTACTGAAATCAATTCTTTAAAGGAAAACAACACATGGACACTAACACCACTTCCAGATAAAGCAAAGGCTCTTCCCTGCAAATGGGTCTTTCTGATTAAGAAAAATCCAGATGGTACCATTGATAAATATAAGGCAAGACTTGTGATTAAAGGCTTCAATCAGAGAAAAGGTATTGATTATAATCAAACCTTCAGTCCAGTCACAAAATTAGGAACTGTACGTTCACTAATAAGTATTGCAGCAAGCGAAAAGATGCATCTTATGCAATTTGATGTTTCAACCGCATTTTTGTATGGCGATTTAGATGAAACAATTTACATGCAGCAACCTGAAGGCTATAATGATGGCACCAACAATGTATGTAAACTCAAGAAAAGTTTGTACGGATTGAAACAAGCTCCTCGATGCTGGCATAAATGTTTTGGAAAATTTATGTTAGATCTTGGATTTAAGACCAGTGAAGCAGATCAATGTTTATTCATTCGAGAGGAAGAAGGAAGAAAACTTCTCGTAGCTCTTTATGTAGATGATGGATTAGTTGCTGCTACTCATGAAGAAGATTCAAGAAACTTCATAGATCAATTAAAAACGAAATTCAAAATCACCAGTAAACCTGCATCATATTTTTTAGGAGTAGAAATACAACGTCTTGATGATGGAAGTATTAAGATTGGACAAGAAGCATATGCAACCAAAATACTCCAACGATTTGGAATGAGTGACTGCAGACCAGTTCATACACCCGTTTTAAAAGAGAAAGGAGTTTATGAAGACGTTTCAGAAAACATTAATGAAACCCGATTTCCTTATCGTGAAGCTGTAGGAGCATTAATGTACCTTATGATGGGGACAAGACCTGATTTAGCATACTCTATTAGCATTTTATCGAGAAAATTAGAAAATCCTTCTAAGGAAGATTGTATTAAGGTAAAGCGCGTTTTTAGATATATTGCAAATTCGAAGCAAAAATGCATCATTTATAAAACAGGCTATAAACCTGGAGTTATAGAATGCTACAGCGATTCCGATTTTGGAGGTTGCACTCAGACAGGCCGATCTACAACTGGAGTCATAGTTAAGTATGCAGGTGGAGCAATATCTTGGCTAAGTCAACGTCAAGCCATGGTGACAACATCAACAACTGAGGCTGAGATAGTTGCAGCAAATGAAGCAGCTAAAGAATTAATTTGGCTAAAAAGACTCATAGGTGGAATTTCATTCCTGAAAGAGATACCAACAATTTATGTTGATAATAGTGCAGCAGTAAAATTAGCTCAGAATCCTGAGTTTCATCGTAGAACAAAGCATATAAGTCTAAAACATTTCTTTATTCGTGAAAAAGTTTTGGAAGAAGAAATTAGTGTGAAGCAGATTTCGACAGAAATGCAAATTGCAGATATAATGACAAAGCCGCTGCACAAACCAAGACTTATAATGTTATGTGAAAAGATGGGACTCATGTAGACTCTGAACTTTAACTAAGATTTATCAGTGTAATTTTTTTTCTTTTAACAAGGGAAAGTGTTGCAGTTTGTTAAAGAGAAAAAAAAAATAGTTTTATATTATTGTGTTTTGGCAACATCTTTTCCGTTAAGGTTTTTATTATTGAACTCTGTGTTCCATTACCTTTTTATAAACGGCTTTATTATGTGTCTAGCTAAATTTCTCAAAGCAATATTAAACGAAGTTTTTCTTCACTATTTATTAATGATTCTGTTATAATATTTATCTAAATATACTAATTGATTTAAAATTACTTTAAATATTACATTCTAGTTACTGATTGGTACAAAAAATTAAGCATCTAGGCTTTAATCTAAAGCCATTCTATTTTTTGTAATTGAATTATGCATCTAAATAACAAATAAGAAATAAATTTAAATATGTTTTAAATGAATAGAAACTGGCAAAATTTAAAAAACAAATTAAATACAGTAGACTCCCTCAAATCCACTGCCTTAATATCCACAACTCACTAAAATCTGCACATAATTTACAGATGTAAACATTGAAGCTCTCAGGTTAGGTATAGGGACAAAATTTGACTTTTTAATTTTTATATCAATTCTATGCATATTTTAATCTGTAACTTTCATTAATATTGCTAAATTTATGCTTTTTCATGAAGGAAGAATAAATTTATTTCTGAAAAAAAATTCAAGGTATTGCTAATATCAGTGGTGATCACAATCTTTTTGCAAAATGCATTTATACATTCATCAAGCTTTTTTTTATTGTTGAGTTTGGTTAAACCTGAAATAAAACTTCTATATTTTATGATATTGATGTGAATTAGTAGTGCACCTTTATGGGGCAAGTTCCATTGAATAATTTAGGAAAAAATGCATTGCATCTTTATAATAAATATTTAGTTATACATTATTGATTATTTACTTCATCTTTGTTGCTTTCAATATTTTAATCATCTAAATTTTTATTATTATAGTTTATTAACTTACATAATTGTTTTAATGTTTTACTATATTATAAGCATTCATTAACTTCAGTTGAATTATTAATTACAATCAAATTACTGTTTAAAAATGTAAACAAACCCATGATCAGAAATCCATAAAATTCTAAAATCCACACAACCTCTGGTTTCAAGCTGTACAGATTTGAAGAAGTCTACTGTATTTATTTAATGCAAGCTATTTATTAAGGGATAAAAGTCACAATTAATTCTATATTTCTTAAGCAAATAGGAAAAAATCAGGGATTTAATTGTTTGAACAAAAACACTAAATTAAAAGCTTTGTCTACTCCTAATTTATTATGAAGGCTTGAATGAACTACTCCAAAAGGAGAAAATTGTCTTTTTACTCCAGTAGATGAAGCCACGGTTGTTGTTATTTGGTAAATAAATTCAATTTCAATTTCGCTGATTCTCTCTTTTCCTCCCATTACATAAAAGGATTTCCGCCAATCATAAGCTGTCATAATATCAGAAACTTTTTTCTCAAGCAATGGTAATTTTTGGAATGGGCCATTTTTTGCTTGAAAATGTGTACAGTGGTGAGAAGATTTAGACAATCTTCTTTAATGAATGCCAAATCTTCATTATTTTTCCTTACATTAAGTTTCATTTCATTTTGATTTTAAACAAAGAACCTTAATAAAACTCCAGCAAAATGACAGCCATTAATAGTTTGTTCATATCTTGCTTTAAATTTTCCAATTCTATCGTTATCTAATACATTTTTTAACTTTTTACCCAAAATTTTCTTTTGATATGTGCATTCATGTGAAATTGTAAAAAATTGATTTAAATCAAATGATTTTTAAAAAAAAATCAGTTGATTTAAATCTAGATTTAAATCTTGATTTAAATCATGCCAACCCTGTATGGAATTCAGATTAGTTTGAGCAAATGTTTGATTCCTTTTAATAATCAGATTTATTTAAATGCTTTTGTGGGTACTACTCTGTTATTCCATCGACCAAAATACTATCGCCAAATTATAAGATTAAATGACAATAATGGATGATCGCTAATGTGAATTCAATGATTAAATACGATACACATGTTTAAAATGTCATTAAGTGATTTTTATTTCGTTTTTTTAATTTGTATTTTTATTAATATTCTACTAATTTTTTGTTTCTTTTATTATTTTAAATAAAAATTACATCAATATGTATAATTTGGTTATGAGTTTGGCGATTTGTATAATTTGGCGAAATCGGTCGATGGGATAGAAGAGTAAGTGCCCTTTTGTGTTCAGTACTTCTGTATTTTGTGAAGTGATAGTCTGACATACACAGGGCCTGACTAAGGCAGGGACATGCGGGGCAATTGTCCAGGGTCCCCCCAAGAACAGATATAAGTTTTTCGTTAAAAGAGTCAAATGATAAAAAATTGTCAAAAGTGACCAAAATTCTTTTTTTTTTTTTTTAATTTTGAGGGTTTTTCTTCTTTTACCCCATCTGTTTCCATACCCAATGCCTCCTTAAGGCCCCACATTTATTCTCATATTGATGTAATCGAAAAAATCCCTTATTCTATAATTTCTTAAAGTTGTCTTTCTTCTGCTATTATGTATACAGATGTGAATAGTACTTCGTACAAAGTTTATGTACGCATACAATAGTTATGAATTTTAGTTTTAGTCACTTTAGTATAATTTACAAAAAGTTTTAAGATTGAAGGGGGCCCCCTAATGATGTTTGCCCTAAGCCCCCCCCCCCCCATTGTCTAAGTCGGGCCCTGGACATACAGACGTTAAAAACAGTTTTTGTGTGGTTCTGTGTGTAAAAATGGATGCTGTTCAAAATTTGTTTTGTGGATTTTGTATATATTGAAGCTTTTTTTTTTTTGCAAATAAATATATTTATGGATAATTTTAACTTTTGCTGTATGGAATGAGCAATTCTATTTTTGAGGGACATTTTTTGTTTATTAGCAGAAGGGGAAGATAAAAAAGATGTTTCTATTATGCTATGTATTGCTGAGTAATAAAGATATATATATATATATATATATATTGCATTTATGAAGCTAACATTTATTGAATGGTGAAAGAGGGGCTGATTGCTTGAAGATATAAATGTTCTATATGTGGAAAGGATGCTTAAATTATTGATGCAGTAGAGGACCTATTATTGGGAATCCCCGGGACTACTCGGATTTTGGAATTTTCTGGATCTCGAGTTCCTTCTAAAATTCAGATAGAATTCTTCAAAACATAAAAGTAAGAAAATTAAATCAATTCAATGCAGAATATGAATAAAACTTATGTTTTAAATTATGTAAACAAGTTATTGCATTATTCAATAATAGCAAAAAAAAAAAAAGGAAAGGAGTAACTAATATTCTCTCTACAAGCTTTACCTTTTTCTTCTTTACAGCAACATAATTTACATAAAAAAATTTGATAGATTATTATAATGAATCTTATTTCTTAAATAATTTCATTTGTTGACTATGTAGGAAAACTTTTTCTATGAAGAATTTGGTATTTACGTATTAACGACACCACAGCAAAAGTTGCGCTAATGCGCTAAAAAAGAGTATTCTTGTTGTTTGCACGCGCAAGCAGTTATCTTTTGGATTCCTCGTTGCTTGTTTTTTTTTCATGCCTGATGCAATTTTTAGTGCTACGAAAATGCATATTTAAGATTTGACAAAAACAGAACAAGATGCAATTTCATTTTCTCTGGAGCAAAATATTTTTTCAAAAACCCCAAAAATGTACCTTTTCCATGAAGTGAAACTTTATTGTGGTAAACGTAAGTTTTGGAATGTAATTTAAGGCAGTGTGATTAGCAAGTGGGACTATAAAAAAAAGCTGATTGAGGCAAGCAGAATTATATTTTATTCAGCTTTGAGATTCATATACTGCTGGTGTGAGGAGTTGACATCGATTAATTTTTGTGAAAAGCAACTTGATTTATCATATAAAACACTATATCGGCCCGTTTTCCATTAATCCTATTGAGTTTGTTTTTAAATAAAATATTTTATTTTATGATTTGTCGCAAAAATTTTATGTGTAGATTGGCGATACTTATAAACTACCAAATCTGTAGCTGTGGTGGCGTTAATACGTAAGTACAAAGATTTTTAACCATTTTCATAAATTCTGTTGAAAAAAGATTAGAAATCCTAGGTAAACTTTTTTGGAATGTTTGAGAAAGAATTAAATAATACAAAGACATAGCCATAATATTTTTTCAAAAGAGGTAAAGAAATATCTGATTTTTTTTTAAACAAATCATAATATAAAATTAATTTTAAACTAGAATTTTACAAAAAGACAGTTTTTTCTAATTTCAGGAACAAAAAGTGTGGAGGTCTGTGTTCACTTACCAACAAAATAACTTATTTTAGTTAGTTGCATGTAGAAAGAATAGACAAAAAAAGAATTATAAATCTGTAAAATTTTCAAAAAATTTAAGAAATTGCAAAATTTTAGTAAAAATTTACAGATTTAGTATATTTATGAATATTTTTCAGTTTTAGATTTTGTAGTTCAGAAAAATAGATCCTCTATTGTATTAAAAAAAAAAAAAAAAAAAAAAAAAAAAAAAAAAAAAAAAAACATTTTGCATTAAACTTTTATATTTCTGGTATTAAAATGTTTATAATTAACAGATTTTTTTTAAAGGCTTTGCGAATTACAGATTTATTATATGAAATCTTTTAGAGAAAATGGTAACAAATTTGCTTGTATGTAATTTTTGTAGCCTGAAGCACAAGGGATTAGAAATAAAGATTATAAATTGACCTCCCTTTGCATTTGATGCTATGATAGTGCAAATGTCTCCATATGTTGGAAGATCATGCTTTGGTATTGTTCTATGATGTGCAGCCTTGAGTTGCAAAAAAAAAAAAAAGAGTCATTACAAAGACTACAGTGTCGAATGAATTTCTTATTTTTCAATGTACTTTGTTTAAATCAGCTGGCACCATCTGTTGTTGTATCTGAGAAACATTAGCTCTTTCACAATTATTCAGATTAGCAATTCAAGAAAAAAAACTCTTAGATTATAAACATTAGCCTATGCAAAAAAAAAAAAAAAAAAAAGTACTTTTTTAGCACATAAACTGCATATATAAAGCCAAAAAATTTGGTAATTTCCAGCAAAATTGGAAACTTTTTTCATTTTCACTCACAGATTGTTCACAATATTTTTAAATCTTAATTTAATCATACTATTATGATACAAGGTGGGTGTCCATTAATTACCCTGGAAACTCGTTGATTGGGAATTACCGCTTCTTATCCTGTTTTTTGGCTAGGAAATGGCTTGATGAATCTATCTTTTGTACAGTGTCTTTGCATGAATCTGTAATGTATGCATCCCAAGAGGCTTTTTCATTCACATAAAAGCATCACCTTGCTAATATTATTCCAATGGGAAATTTTTTTTTAAATATATCATTCTCATTTCCATACTCTTATTATTATTTTTTTTTAAATAATTATTTTGCATTGGATAGCTGAGATAGCTATGTGATAGCTTTCATTGTCACTTAAGAAGTATTGTGTATTGTTATTTGACATTTCTCCTCTGAAACTACCAGGTTAAAAGAAAAAAAAAGTCGAGAAACAAAATTTTCAAAATAAACAAAAATACCTATTTACCTAATAGCTTTTTAGGCTATTGAAAACATTGATCTTAAAATATAAAGCAGTTTTATAAATACTGTTTTCCACTAAAGCGTTTAAATAGCCATCAGACTACACGCTATATTTTAACGCATAGTACTTTTAAATGTCTAAACAAAAAATTACTTCTTTTTAGGCATTTTTATGAGACTTTCTTTCTATTATGGCTCAAGCAAACCTTGCCTTGTCCCTTTCTCCCCAATTTTCTCAGCTAATCTAAGTTGGTTATGCAATAGAAGATTTAAATATACCTTATTGCATATTTTAATTAAATGTAAACAGGTGCTTTCCCAGCACTAAATTTTTCAATGTCTTCTTATTTGACTTTATATCTTGAGCTTTATTATTATTATTCTTAAAGATAATCCCCCCCCCCCCCACAATCAAGAAAATTTTCTTTTAGAGTTTGATTGAAATCTTAAAGGTCATTTTATGTTATTAACTGTAAATCTGCATTTCTCAAAGGAAAACATTTTTTTTTCTAAATATTACATATTTTTAATCCATTTGTCTTTTCCAACATAACATAATTTTCTTCTTTATAGCTTCAGATAGCATGACATTTGCATTCTACATGTATACTAACGTGGCCTAGTCTAGACTCACTATGTCTCGTGGTGACTGCTGAGATAAGACTCAAAAATAGAAATTACTTGCATACAATAATTTAGTACACTTAAATTACAGAAATGAGAAAATATTATAAAGATTTGTTCTAAAGAACCAATTGGTTTAAATTATGCAAACCTAATTAGTAACAAAATAAAATCATAATGCAAAATCCCCATTTCCAATGTAAGAATGCAAGAAAAACAAAGGCTTAACCCTATAAACACAGATCAGAAATCTGCCAATTATTTATTAGCATACATAACAAAAAGAAATCAATGGAGAAAATTACTTAAGAATGTTATATTCGAGGCTTTGAAAAATGATCAAATCCTTGGTAAATCTTAACTAATCAAGCAATTTAAATAATAAAAGTGCATTTTTAACTCGCGTTTGCCCTTCTGCTATGAATGTTTTACAATTAATGTTATATATATATACATATATTTAAACCTTTAAAAAAAAGGTAGATATAAAACTAATTTTTAATAACCAGCTAATTTTTTAAAAATTGGTTATTCTGCCATGTAGACTTATAGTTTATATGAAAAGCTGAGTTAATAAAAAATATGGGTTGTTTGTTTGTTTGGAGGGGGGAATTTGAGATTTTTGAAATGTTACCTAATAAAACAAAAAAGGCAAGATGCCAAATGCAGGAATGAATCGCGGAATTTTTGCATCATGATTTATTGAAAAGGATTCTTTCCTTAAATCGGTAAAATCCCATTTAGTTAACTAATTAATGATTAAGCTCCTATTTATTACTAAAAGTGCTACAATGACAGTATAAATATTACTTTTTTTTATCCCTGGTAATAATGTTAGTTATCCGACCAGACATTAACAGAAACAGGCCTTACCAATAAAATTTCCTGTTAGTTTTTCAAAATCAAATTGTGTCAAAAATTAAACCCGATACCATGTTTAAGTGCTATATTCGCTTATTTTGACTAACGCTATCTATTCCTGTTTTATAAATAAATTTTTTGAACATTTCTGTTGCAGATATTTATTGAATGGTTCACTATGCTTGAATGAATCCTTTTGAGTCATTCAATTCTTTCGATTCATTCATTCTGTTAGCATTTCTTTACTCATTTGATAACATCTAAAAAATAAGTGTGTTCTGATATTAACAATAGCTAATTTTTTAAACCAATTTTCTAACCCATCCTCTTTATTAAAATAAATTAATGGTAAGCTTTTTTTTATTTATTTTATCATTACGCTTCTTCTTTTGAAAAATTCTACTACTTGTGAGTTGAAGGTTAGACACAAAATTTTAAGTATTCGGACATTAATTTTTGCTCAGATTTATAATTTTTTAAAATATTAGGCACACAGATAAACCGAATAGTAACTATCAAGGCCAGTACATTAAGGTGTTACATTTTATAGGTGTTAAATTTTTAAACAAATTTGCATAATATTGGAATACAAATACTTTCCTTCTGATAAGCATGATTTTTTTTTTCTTTAGAAGTAAACTTTACACTATTAAAATTATCATTTGAGATGTTTTCAAATTTATATTGAATAATATTTACCGAATTAATTACAAATAAATAAACAAATAAAATTTTCAGCAATAAATAAAGCATTTTGATAATGCTTGAAATTACTAATTATCCAGAAAAAGAAAATGAAATCACAGTTTGTAGAAATTTTAGGAGAAGCAAAATCAAAGAAACTATTTTAGCATACATTTTGTAGGTGTTAAATTTTTAAATAGTTCTGCATAATATTTGAAACAGATGCTTTTCTTCTGATAAGCGTGATATTTGTGTTATTATTTAACACAATATATTTAATTTATAAAATTTTAAATTTCATGGTTGTGAATGTAATATACTTATACTCTAAAACAAACAATTTAAAATCAAAGGATTTTTTTGAAAAAGAAATTTTACTGTCATATAGGTTACATTTTACTTGTCAGAAAAATGTTAAAGTAGAGAAAAGTACTAAAGTTTAACAAAATACTAAACTATAATTAGTATAGAAGATATGAGTTAAAATTGTTGAGAATGTAATTGCGCATTAACTGCACTTAATACCTTATAGCACATTATATTATTATGAGTAGAAACAGTATTATTATTAGTTTTATGTTGTTAAAGTTTCTATGTTATGTTATGTTACCATATGTATGTTCTATATTTAGTCTTTAGATATGAAGGATTGTGATGTTTTTCATCAGGCCCTGATTAATTATTATATCAAAAAAAATCAGATAAGAAACTTTACTGAAATTTATGACGGACGAAGGATTATCTATAATTAGGGCAGAATATTTGTTCTAAACAATGTTTTTTCCGTCACATAGATTTTGAATAGAGCTGCTTCAAATTTTCAATATCTGTTCTGTATTCGGTTATACTACTGAATATCAAACTACAGTCAAGGATCAATAATCCGCACACCCATAATCTGCAATTTTCTATAATCTGCATTACTTTACAAATGTAAACAGTGAAGTAAACAGTTAAGAAAATTTACAAATTTGAGGTCCAAAAATGATTTTTTAAAGCAAATAATAAAAATTTTGGAAAAAAAATCATAATAAAACAGATATTTTTTCAATATAGCTCTTATATTTTATAGAAAGTAAAAAACAAACTGTATATTAAAAGCAAAGGTCAGGTTAATAATCAATAATGTATGATTATGCATTAATTACAAAGATGAAATGTATTTTTCTTAAATTGTTTAATGAAAATTGTCTCAAAAAGTACATTAGCGATTCATATCAAAATCATAAAATAAATAAGTTTTATTTCAGGTTTAACCAGACTTAATAACCAAATATAAGTTTGCAAATGTACAGTAGACTTCCTCAAATCCGCAAACCAGAAATCTGCAACTCTCTAAAATCCGCACATATTTTATGGATGTAAACAATGAAACTTTCAAAACAGAAATTGGGTCAAAATTTGATTTTTTTAGTTTTTTATCAATTCCATATGTTTTTTAATTTGTAATTTTCTGAATAATATTCTATTCATGTTTTTTTTCATGAAGAAAGAATAATTTTTTTTGGAAAAAATTCAAGATATTTCTGATATCACTGGTAATCACAATCTTCTTACCAAACATATTTATCTGTTAATCAAGATTTTTTGGTTAGTAAGCCTGGCTAAACTTGAAAAAAAAATCTTTATTTTATGATTTTGATGTGAATTAATAATGTACTTTTATGAGGCAAGTTTTGTTGAATAATTCTGGAAAAATACATTTAATCTTTATAATGATATTTAATCATACACTATTGATTATTAATTTTGCTATTAGTACTTTAATCATATTAAAAATTACCTAAAATTTATTATTTTAGTTTATTACTTATTTTAATAATTTATTATATTGTAAGCATTCATTACAGTTGTGATTGCACTATTAATTGCACTCAAATTGCTGTTTAAAAAATGTAAACAAAGCAATGACCAGAAATCCGCAAAATTCTAAAATCCACACAAACTCTGATCCCAAGTTGTGCGGATTTCAAGGAGTCTACTGTATTTTGTAAGAAGATTTTGACTACCAATAATATCAGCGCTATCTTGAATTTTTTTCAGAAATCAATTTATTCTTCCTTCATGAAAAAACATGAGGTCAGTAATAATAACAAAAATTACAAATTTAAATATGTATATAGTTGGTGTAAACAAAAAAAAATCTATTTTTGTCCCTCCATCTGAATTGAATGTTTCATTGTTTACATCCCCAAATTACGTGTGGATATGAGGGAGTCTACTTTCATGATGAACTTTGTAAGTGTAAATATGTACAAATGCAAACATTTCCTGGTAAAATAATCAATTTCTTTCTTTTTCACAAACCGGTTGTATCAAAATAAAATGAAAAACTATCAGTGGTAATAATAGACATCAGTGATAACTCATTGTTAAAAAAACATTACCATCACCCTCCTCGCAAGCAACTGTTCATCCATCAGTGAAATTTCTGTGAGCAATATTAAGTCTCGCAAGTCAGTTTGATGGACACATTTTTCTGCAGGAGGGAATTTTGCAATTCTGGAAAGAGCACATTGAAATTCCAGAGAGAGATGTAGCACCCCTAAGCGATTCATAAGCATAAAGTTCTAAAGGTGCTGGGGAGACATTTCAATACTTTGAGGGGAGAATCTTTTAAATTTGACGCTAATCTGTGTAAAAACCGTTTCCGACGTTTTTCGTTTTATTTTGAATTCATACAAAAGTTATGAATTTTCCCATAGTTTTCTAATTGCATTAATGAATAAAAGCAAAATTACAATACTAAATTAATACATAAAAAATCTGTCCTTCCAAATCAATTTTTGTGTTTAAAAATGACTCCGGTTGAAAAATTAATTGGCAAAAACTGCCATTATTTTGTAAAAAAACCCAGGTGATCATCAGAAACTTCCAATATCTCTCTGCTCTTTCCCTAAATACCAACAAGTCTCGAAATAAAAGAATTCAATCGAGAAAGAAAAATTGATCTCCGGAAATATTCTTCAGATTTATAGTGAGATCTCACTACATCGAATAGCCAACCTCCACAAGGAATGTCTATGATTTAGAGAAATATATATATATGTATCAAAGTTTTCTGTAGCAAGGAATTCTGCTTTTTTGAACTAGTCACAACAAACTTTTAAGCGGCAGTTTCTTATTTCTTGACGAAAACTGTTTTAGAGCTGAAATGACATCATCAGCATGCTTTAGAACAGAAGACACTAAATCATAGTCACATAGCTTAAGATTTTTTAAAAGTGACTTTGAAAGTTCACAATTGATCAGTTCAACAGTAGAGTCGCTTTTATAAATTACAGTTAGCACATTCCGTTATAATATTACACTGGACTTTCTCAATTCCACACAGCTTAGTCCCATAGGTTTTGCGGATTTTAGAATTTTGCTGATTTCTGGTCATTGCTTTGTTTACATTTTTTAAACAAGCATTTGAATTTAATGAATGATGCAATTTAAACTATAATGAATGCTTACAATAGTATCATAAAATATTAAAATAAGTAAAAAATTAAAATAAAAATTTTGATAATTTTTAATATGATTAAAATTATTCAAAAACGAAGATCAAGTTAATTATCAATAATGAATGATTAAATAGTCATTATAAAGATGAAATGTATTTTTCCTAAATTATTTAGTGTAACTTGCACTAAATTATGTAATTAACTTGCACTAATAAAACTTCATTAAAAGTACATTAATAATTCTCATCAAAATCATAAAATAAGGAAGTTTTATTTAAGGTTTAACCAGACTTAATAACAACAACAACAAAAAAACTTGATTAATATTATACATAAATATATTTGGTTAGAAGATTGTGAATATCTTGAATTTTTTTCAGAAATAAATTTATTCTTCCTTCATGTAAAAACATGAATTCAGTAAAATAAAAAAAAAATGCAAATTAAAATATATATGGAGTTGATATAAGGCGAAAAAAATGTCAAATTTTGTCCCTATATCTGAACTGAAATCTTCATTGTTTACAATTGTAAATTATTTGCTAATTTTAGAGAGTAATGGATTTTAGGTTGCACATTTGAGGGAGTCAACTGTATTTGATATAAAATTAAAAAAAAAATAATGGTCCCTAAACTCGTTCAGTGTGACATTATTGCATTTGTATAAACTGGTATTTTCCCCTTAAATGTCAGCAGCAGTTGGTCCAATCAAAAACCCATTTCCATCTTTGCCTTATTTTTCAAGTTTCAAAATGTAATCTTCTCACCCTCTAAATTTGTTCCTTTTTATGAAAAAATAATTCTGGTAAAATAATAGCTCAATTGAACAATATTTAGAGGTAGCTCAATGATGTAGACGTTTCCAATGTATGAGCAATGATAAACATATGCGTACTCGCATGCTATGTCATAGAAAATTAATTCTATCTTTTAAAATATCTTTAAATGTATTTAGCTTTACATTTTTATTCATAGATGGCAGTACTATCTACAATAATATTTAAAATAATAAACTGCATTTAGCAAATAGCAGTCTTTGAAGCCATTGAAGATTGGGGAATAGCAGATAATATACATGCAATGTGCTTTGACACTACCAGCTCAAACACTTGTTATAATTCTGATGCATGCGTTCTTTAAGAACATAAATTGAAAAAAGCAGGGGTGATTCTCGTCCGAAAATTCCGAAAATTTAAGGCATCCATTTCCGAAAATTTGAAATTGGGTTATCAGTTCCGCATAGTTGCCAACTTGTACGGTTTTGCGCGCGGAAAAAACAGTCGCGGAAAAATGCAAATTTCTTGAAAGGATCGCCGAAAAAGCACACATTTTGTCAATATTTCGTGGAAAAACGACGATTTCGTTAATGTTTTTGTCAACGAACTTTGTCAAAAGGTCTCTGAAAATCGCGAATTTCCTGTGCGAATAGCGGAAAAAACAACAATTTCACCAAATATCGCAGATAAAACACTGATTTCGACTAAGAACGCGGGAAAACGTCGATTTCGTCTAAAGATTGCGGATATAAAACGCCGATTTCGATAATTTTGTCAAAAGAGTATTAGAGAAAAAAAGGCCGATTTCATCAAAAGATCACGGGGAAAAAAACTCCGATTTCGTAAAAAGATTGCTTAAAAATATTTTGTCAAAAGAATATTGAAAAAAAAAGGCGGATTTCATCAAAAGATCACGGAAAAAACGCCGATTTCGTCAAAAGATCGCCTAAAAATATTTTGTCAAAATAATATTTAAAAAAAAAAAAAAAAGCCCATTTCGTCAAAAGATTGCGGGGATAAACGCCGTTTTCGAGAAAAGATTGCGTAAAAATGCAAATGTTGTCTAAAGATCGTCAAAAAAACGCCGATTTCGACAAAAGATAACAGTTAATTGCCGATTTTGCTAAAATATCGCAGATAAATAGCTGATTTCGTCTGAAGACCGCGGGAAAATGTCGATTTCGTCTAAAGAATGCGGATATAACGCCGATTTCGATAAAAGATCGCTTAAAAATATTTTGTCAAAAGAACCTTTGAAAAAAGGCAGATTTCATCAAAAGATCATGGAAAAAACGCCGATTTTGTCAAAAGATCACGGGGATAAAACGCCGTTTTGAGAAAAGATCGCGTAAAAATGCAAAATTTGTCTAAAGATCGTCCAAAAAACGCCGATTTCATAATAAAAAACACGGAACAACGCCGATTTCGACAATAGATCGCAATAAATTGCCGTTTTTGCTAAAATATCGCAGATAAATTGCTCATTTCGGCAGAAGATCGCGGGAAAACGCCGATTTCGTCTGTAGATCGCGGAGGGAGGGGAGGGGGTAACTCGCGTAATCCCCCTCCCCTCCCCGCCGCCGATTTCCGAAAATGCGATGTGAATTTCCGAAATTTTTTTTTCACTCAGAATCACCCCTGGAAAAAAGAGCTCTTATCATTTGCTTGCAGACATCACATTATGGAGCTGATAATTAGTACTGTATTTGAAGTATGCATGGGAGTCAAATCTTCACATGAAGTTGCATTATTTAAATGCTTTCAGGAATATTGGAGCTTAATTGATAAAGACAAGTACGAAATGGGAATTTCATTTGATGATGTTGCAAATCTAGTAGAAGATATTAAGCAAGAGACTATCAACCATGCAAAGAAGTACCTAGAAAAGCAAAGAGAAACAAAGCTAAGAGGTGATTACAAGGAATTTTTAGAGCTTGTAATTATATTTCTAGGTGCTATCCCAGAAAAGGGAATCAGAACTTTTTCCAAGTCATCATCACGTAAATTTGCTAATCACTGGTGGTATTTATCAGGACTTGTTGGTTTAGCTTTTTTTATAGCGTGTGAGTTTATTAATTAAATGACGCATGGTTATTGCATTACAGACTGAAGCTAATTCTAAAAAACATGCTCAAATTTATTCCAAATGACTCAGTGTTGCTCTACATTCATTCAAGAATAAAAGACTGGAAGATTTTGTCACAGCTAAGTCAATGATGTTGTTTCAATTGTTGGAACTTCTGGATGGATTTCATGCAGTAGATCCTGAATTGCAGAAGTTAAGAGAAGACTATAAACAGGCAAAAGAGGTAATAAAATCTCTATAAGTAGTAAATGACCATGCCAAACGTGCAGTTGCACTTATTCAAGAATACAATGGATTGATAACTCATGATGAAATGCAACTACAATTTTTACAACAAGTTGTTGAAGATCATCGTAAAATGTACTCGGATAGCAGAAAAATGTCTCTCTCAACCTGCACAAATGCAATAAAATTTTAATGTAACATGAAAACCTAATAATTGGGCTGTAAATTAAATAAATTGTCACAATTAAATTAATAAAACATTTAAAGTGATTATTTATTTGTGTAGCTAATATTCTGAATTTTTTCCTAATTTTATAAATTTCAGGTCGATTGAGCTACCTCTAAATATTTGAATTTATTGCTCAAACTTTTTATATAAATGTTTTTGTATCAAAAGGAACAAAATAGGGGGATGAGACTTGTAAAAATAATAATTTAAAAAAATCCTGGCATT
Source organism: Maratus speculifer (assembly GCA_964019185.1). Lineage (NCBI taxonomy): Eukaryota > Metazoa > Arthropoda > Arachnida > Araneae > Salticidae > Maratus > Maratus speculifer. The sequence continues at coordinate 361,961,873 of OZ025296.1, forward strand.
TAAGGTCCACCCTAAGGTGTACGTGTAATACTGTAAAATACCGTTAATCCACCCCTCCAAACGAAAAGAAAAATCGTATAATAGTTAGAGGGGGGCGCTTACAAGGGATTTTTTCGCGGTCATTCAACAAAATTTACAGGAATGAATTATCATGAAATGAATGATTCGTTGAATGAATCCTGAATTTTGATACTTGAAAAAATTTGGTTTTATTGTATTTAAAAAAGTAAATTCTGTCGAAAAAACGCAGAATAAACGAGAAATTAGCAAAAAAAAGCCAAAATAAGCATGAAATCAATTAAAAAAATCTTGAAAAAACGCACATTTCATCAAAGATTCATGATTCATTCATTTAAAAAAAATTCATCCCACTCTCAATCGCCTTTGAGAATCGGGAGGGAGGGCGCTTTCTCGGGATTTTTTGACAATTTCAAATTCTTTATAAAGTGGGGAGCCTTTGATCGGGAAGGGCGGATTAACGGGATTTTACGGTACTTATTTTTTGGGACCGTCAAATCTTTCCATTTACCTGAAGATTCCATATTCTCCGAAAACCTACCAAGAAGGAAACACGATGAAATAATTTTCCATTTTAGATAGATTTCAAAATTTAAGAACTGTGAATATGTAATGTTGTTTTCGTGTAATCTTAATTTTCTGTACCTTTTAAGATACCTTCACGGAATTCATTGCAATATATTTATATTCTTCACAAGAGCACTGCAGAGAGAATATGTATAATAGTTTTTTGATGATGCAATCAAAACGAAACACATTTATGTGCAAAATTTGCCTAAAATAGAAAAGTTCATAGCCCTGGCAAAAGACAAATTTTGAATTATACCCATTTAAGAAAAACACTTGTCTAAAATGAAATTTTTTATGCGTTCTTTGTCATTCCAGTTTAGTAATTTTGAGTGTTGTTGATTATGGGATTCAGAAACCCAGATACTCCGTTTGAGGGGGGGGGGGGAATCGATGGCATCCACTTGGCTATGTCACTGTTTACATCATATAATTACAGTGTAAGTTATATTAAATGATATGGCATGTTTCAGAAGTAAGCAAACACATTAGATAAAAAAAATTCTAAAATCCGAAGATTTCTTTACTAAACACATTTACATATTAAAATTGCATAGGCACAATAAAATTATATTTTCTCTCTATCCTTTGCTAAATGTGTAGCGGCGCCATCTTGCACGGTCAGTAAAACGAGTTTCTCGCAGGAAGCGATTGAGCTAGCCTTTTGCTAGGCACTTATGATCTCTCCTTCTGACAGTGGGTTCTCCGGTTCGAACCGTGCCTGGGCACATCACCTGCAAATGTTTCTTTAGACGATATTAAGATATAGAATTTTCTCCTTAAATTTGCTTTATATTTTATTTATAATAAGTTATTTATTTTTAATTCGTGGGATGTAGTATCTCTCTACATCAAATAGCCAACCTTGACAAAGATTCTGTATGATTTAAAGGAATTCTGTAGCAAGGGATTCTGCTCTTTTGAAATGGTCAACAAATTTTTAAGCACCAAATTCTTATTTCTTGACGAAAACACTTTTAGAGCTGAAATACTAAGATACTGAGTCATATTTCAGATTTCTTAAGACTTTTTAAATTTGATTATAAAAGCTCACAAATAACCAGGTCAAGGATAGAGTCGCTTTTATTAATTACGGGTAGTACATTATATTATAATATTACTAACCTTTAAGGATGATCTTCGTAAGAATTAATCATGTACAAATGCAAACATTTCCTAGTAAAATAATCAGTTTCATCTTTTTTCACAAACTGGTTGTTTCGAAATGAAATGAAAAAAATATCAGAGGTAATATTAGGCATTAACGATAACTCATTGTTGAAAAACATCACCATCACTCTCCTCACACACAACTGCCCGTCCATCCGTGAAGTTTCTGTAAGCAATGTTAAGTCTCACAAGTCATAATTGTGGTCATTTCAGATGTCTGAGACATTTTTCTGTGGAAAGGATTTTTGCAATTCTGGAAAAAGCACTTTGAAATTCCAGAGAGAGATAGAACCTCTAGGCGATTCATAAGCTTAAAGTCCTAAAGGTTCTGGGGAGACATTTCGATGTTTCGAGGAGGGGAGCATCCTTTAAATTTGAGCTGATCAGTGTAATAAAAGTTTAAGATGTTTATTGTATTATTTTGAATTCGTACAAGAATTACGAATTTTTCCATAGTTCCCTAACTGCATTCATGAATAAAAACAAAATTATAATATTAAGTAAATACATAAAAAATCTGCCCTTCAAAATCCATTTATTTATTTAAAAATGGCTCCAGTTGAAAAATTCAATGTCAAAATTTGCCATTATTTTATAAAAACCCAGGTGAACGTCAAAGCCTTCCAAGATCCCTCTGCTCTTTCCCTAATTCTAGGTGCATTATAATCTTGCATTATTCTGTTGAAAGTCAATGTTGACGGCGTAATAGACAAAATAGCTCTAAAATGATTGAAGTACCTATGTTTAACTATTTTTTTAGTAGGTGTGTTATCTTGAAATTCTCGCTTCTACCTAAACTTGCTGCTGAGAAATGGCGAAATATCTATGAAACGCTGGAGGAATATAATTTGAAATAATGGTCAGAGAACTTTCCAATGATATATCACATGAGGGATGAAGGCCAAGTTTAGAAAATCGCCCCTTTCCCCAGAGTTCCAACTATCACATACACATCTTCCGGGTATAAAACATCCCCCTCTCTTTAAAAATTTCAAATATTATGACTAATATTTATCAGAGGGAACCTTTAAAAAAATCAGATCTGTGATGATAAAAAGCTGTAATTGAAAAAAAAATCGAAAACTGCCCTTTGGGGGGGGGGGGGTTAACTGAGGTGATGGAAGAAAAGTTCATAATATAAAAGAGCGGACTGAGGGCTTTCCGATTGTTTTCGTGTAATCCTGATTTTCTTTATCTCTACGATAGGTAACTTTCACAGATTCCATTGTAATAAATTTAAATTCTTCACAGGTACACTACAGAGTGAAAACGTTATAATAGTTTTAGATGATACAGTTTATGTTGAAAATTTGCCGAAAACGGAATAGTTCATAGCCTTGGCAGTAGATGTACTTTGAATTATGCCATTTAAGATTACACCATTCAACACCTGTCTAAAATTGAATATTTCATGCGTTATTTGTGATTCCGTTTTAGTAGTTTTGAGTGTTGTGGAATGCAAGATTCAGAAAGTCAGATATTCGTTTGAGGTGGATGAGTCCACGGCTCGTCGATGTCAGTAGTTACATTATTTAATTACATTGTAAATTATATTAAACTAGCCGCCCTTGGCAATCAGTTTGGGTTCTTCTTGAATGTACACTGACCATTAAATCATATTGCTTTTGTTCATATTTTATTTTAATTGCTCATTTTTTTGCCAAATTAGATTATTCTGCTAGAGAAATAGACACAGATGTCATTTACGCACCATATTGGCACGATTGCAACAAAATGGCAATCATATGTGCCTCACATGGTAACCCGGCGGTTGTCTTTTATTTATTAATAAATTGTTTATTTACTTTTATTTTCTTTTTTAATTGATATAAATTGTTTTATTCTATAATTATTAACTACATTTTTTTTATTATTGCCTTTTTAAAATAATACAAATTAGTTAAAAAATATGTATGTAACAGGTATTTAAAAATGAAATTTTCGCCAGATTGGCGTCAGAAAAATAACGCGGCAATGTGGTGCATATATGACATCTCTGCTGATAAAAAAAGAACACGGTATTTTTATGAAAGCCCGCCCAGATCGCCAAATATTGTATCTGTGGCTTTTTTTTGTATTTCATGAATTATTTAAAATATAATAATGAAATCCTTTTACTCATTTCAATTATAATACATAACTTTAATTTGAAACTGAAAAGTTTAAAATTCATGACTTTTATTTATTTTTTTAAAGTAAAAATAACAGAAAAAATAAAGATATTTTGAATCTCCATAACTGCAGCAAAGGGACAAAACATAAATAAATCCAATTCACCCTTGCATAAACCTTGCAAAAGGACTTTTACACAGTAACTCATAAGATGTATTTTATTTGGATGTTGCCATTAAACAACTAACAAATAATTTTGATTTTGGGGCCACATACGTTAGCATAATATATAGATAATACAGAATGTTTTATCAATAAAAATTAACATTTAGACCAAAAAAAATTTCTGAAATCCGGAGAATTTCTTACTAAATACATTTGCATTCTAAAATTCCATCGCCACAAAAACAAATTATTGTCTCTCTATTCTTTGAAAAATGTATCTTCATTTTTTATAAATTAAATAGAACTAGTTATAGAATATCATTAGTTGGAATTCTCTCCTTAAGTTTACTTTGTATTGTATTTATAATAAATTATTTATTTTTAAAATGTTGCTATTTATTTTATTTACAATTTAATCTTTATACTGTTACGAAAGGCATCTGATGCATCTTTGATTCAGCTAACTTTAAATAATTGGCAGTCTACTGCAGTTTTTAATACTATGGTGAGAATTTCATTACAACTTTTTCTACAATGATAAAAAGTTTTCGTGATAAGTTTGTTTAATTTTTTAATGAAATGTAAAAACTGATATTAAGTAATGTTATTTTATTGCAGATGCATAAAACCTGTTAATCTAACGCAGGACGTCATTCAGAATATCTTCAATATATAAAGCAAATACAGTAAAATATTTCTTATCAGAACTTTTTGAAAGAAGCAGCTTCAAACTCACAGGCAGGAAAACCTTTTATTTGAGTTATGCAAGAATTTCTGCCAAAAAAGTCTTTTTGGTGTGAGGTATGCAACAAGAAATTCTCTCAAAAGGGCCATTTAAGCAGACATCTATTAACTCATACTGGTGAGAAACCTTTTGAATGTGAGGTATGCAACAAGAAATTCTCTCAAAAGAGCAATTTAAGCAGACATCTGTTAATTCATACTGGTGATAAACCATTTGTTTGTGATATATGCGACAAGAAATTCTCTCTAAAGAATGAATTAAGGAGACATCTGTTAATTCATACTGGTGAAAAACCTTTTGTATGTGAGGTATGCAACAAGAAATTCTCGCAAAAGAGCAATTTAAGGAGTCATCTGTTAATTCATACTGGTGAGAAATCTTTTGCATGTGAGGTATGCAACAAGAAATTCTGTCAAAAGAGCAATTTAAGCAGCCATCTGTTAATTCATACTGGTGATAAAACATTTGTATGTGAGGTATGCAAGAAGAAATTCTCTCAAAAAGGCAATTTAAGAAACCATCTGTTAACTCACACTGGTGAGAAACCTTTTGAATGTGACATGTGCAACAAGAAATTTAATCAGAAGTATGGTTTAACCAAACATCTTTTAATTCACTCTGAAGAGAAACCTTTTGTATGACAGATAATGTTCCAAGATATTTTTTCAAAAGATTTACTTAACGAAGCATCTGTTTATTCATACTGCTGGGAAAATTTTTATGCTAGTATAACAAATATAAACTCTAAAAAAACTACCTAAGGGCTACATTTTGCCCCTAAAAATTCTTAATTGCAGATAACTAATTGCAGAAATAAAGAAATAATTATTTCCATTTATTAAATGCGCAAAAAAAGAACACTGACACAAAAAAACAGTAACTCAGCACGTCAGAAACTATACCATGAGCCATGGCAAACACAATTTTATTTTTATCATTCCTCATATTACCTGAAAAATATTACAAATCTCTATTTTAATACACTTATAATCTGTAAAATTTTTTAATGATTGATAGTATTAAAATTAAAAAAAAATCTTTGTTAAACTTGATTTCTCACAATAAAGTTCTTTGATGGTAAAATTGATTTTCTTATCAATATTTAAGCTGAAAATAGAAGTTTTGTAAAGAGAATGGTCCCCTGACTTGCCCATAATTAATAAAAAAGGTGTGTTTATATATTAGATACATTAGTTGATAATTTAAAAAATAACTGTCTGATGACATTTGAAATATAAGTAAAGGTTGGTAAAAGTATTTTTAAATTATGCTTTTCTCCATCAGTCTTATATTAAAAGAAAGTATTCTAATTTAATTGTCATGTCATTACTGATACCTGTTGTAATCTTTTGAGTTCCTTAATTTCACATTCGCCTGTTGTAATTATTTATACGTAAGGGAATAACAGGCTGGTGTGAGTTTTAAATGGCAGTAAATATCAGAAAAAAAGAATGAAATATCTGCTTACCACAGCCAATTCTAGCTCTAAAATTTTCCATAATACTGATAAAAAAATTAGACTTTGATATAGCTCATGCCCATCTGACTATGACTTAACTCTTTCGAATTACACAGCATTACCATGTAATTGATGGAAGATACTAAGGATTATTATGCCACATTTGTTAATCAAAATGAATCATGTACAGTCAACCCTCCGCTTTTACAAAACTTTGATCCATTGTGCCATTGTGGAACCTTCACGAATTATTTACAGTGAGCTGCAAACACACATCAGTGCATCTGTCTATATTTTTGAGACCAAAACATTGCCGTTAACTGAAGTGATGGGGCAGATTTTCATTTTTTTCTTGATCCTAAGTTATATTGATTGACTGAAGCATTTGTTGTTTGTTCAGAAAGATGCTTAGGTACCAGCTGTTTATCCCATCGACCAAAGAACTATCGTCAAACTATAAGATTACATGCCAATAATTAATGATTGTAAGTGTCACATTCACTTGACATTAAATACGATACACGTGTTTGTTATGTCATTAATATTTAATTCAATTTTTTATTTGTGTTTTTGATTATTTTTTACTAATGTACTTGTTCTTCCATTTTTAACATAAAATTTGAATTAATTTATATAATTTGGGGAATAATTTGGCGAAATGGGTAGACGGGATAACCAATAACTACCGATGCTCAAAATAATTCCACGGTAAAATATGGTCTATGTAGAAAATCGTTTGTGGTTTTATTTTGCATTATTTGAAAAAGTAATTGAATGAAACGAGTATGAATTTCTGAGGTTTCCTGAACCACGTTTTCTGTTGATTAGGGAGTGCAAAGTATTTATTATACGTTTACATTTCGTATAGTGTCGATTGTAAGTCGTCTTATTTTCAAAATTAAAAAAAAGTTAATTTCCAGGAGAAGCATGTAATCGAGATTTAGAAAAATTATTAAAAAACTCATTTTTATCTTTAATGTAAGAGTAAAGAAGGTTATACAGGGATGAAAATCCAGCTTTTTACCTAATCACTGCATAAAAAATAGAATTATCTGAATTCTTCCCCTAAAGTCCTCCATTTAACAAAATTTAAAATCTTGTTTTTTTAATATTTTAGCAATAAATAATCTCATTTAATTCTATCCCTTTGAAATCACTTGTAACTTCTTTGTCCCGTTTAACAACAGACACGCATTTTTTTAATCCTTATAACTCAATATTTTTAAATTCATTTATTTCCTAACTTATTTAATAAAAAAGTAATAAAAGTATATAATTAAACATGTGTTTGTAACAGTGTATATGTGTGTATCTAACAATAAATGAATATCTTATCCAAAACTGTTGAAATATCTGCTTGTCTGTTGTATCCTTTTGCCCTTCCCCAATATTATGAAGATCTGTTTCCTCTACCAACAATTTTCTTAAAATTTTAGAATTTTTTATTTTTTCTGCTCTATTTGTGAATTTGTTGTAATGATATCTAATTAAAAATCTACATGCCCCCCCCCCCCCCAACTTCTCATAAAAGTCCTTTTTTATTTTCTTCCCTTAGTAAACATGGTTTAAAATCTTTTTTTATTTCTACTGCTTTATTTGTAACTGGTTTTTTTTACAATAATAAAAGGATCATTTAAATTACCCATCCCATCCAAAAAAAAGTTCCATTTCTCAAACATAGAAACTTTAAAATTATTTTTAGATTTTTATACTATATTGCTACTTTGTACCAAAAAGAAATAAATGATGGTCTAACGCTCCTGTTAAATTTTCATTTTTCCAATACCAGAAAAATGGGTGAATTTCTAGACATGAGATAGCATAAGAGCCGACTGCAAAAATCCTGAGTCATCAAGCATAAGAAAAAAACCTATTTATTTATGGAAGATTAGTGACAGAGGAATCGAATGATCCATGTCTGCCGGGAAGCGAAGAAAGCACAAGCTAAAAATGATTACCACTAGTGGTTGACTCGTAGGCTTAGCACTGTGTTTGCCGTACAATCAAAAGTATGAATACATGGACAACTGGGTGCAGGAAAACATAATGCTAAGCCTATAAATCAACCACTAGTTGTATTATTTTTTGGCTTATGCACCACTTCGATTCCCGGCAGACTTGAATCATTCGATTCCTCTGTCACTACTCTTCCATAAAATAAAAGGTATTTTCATGTGCTCGATAACATACGGTTTTGTGCGGTTGGTTCTTAGACTAAGAAGGAGTGGTAAAAAGATTTTAATCTTGTGTTAATTGGTTGTTGTCACCCTTGATAATATATTTTATATAGAGGATTCGGAACATTATTTTAAAATGTAAAATATACAGGGTTTCTGTAAAAAAATCCTCATTCACTATTGAAATCCGATTAATTCAAAAGTATTATGCTCACAAATATTATTGATATATGAAAATAATCACAAAATATCCAAGTTTATCTTGTACACCAAGTAGTGTGGCAGTACTAGTTCAAGTACCAACCAGGTAACATTATATGACTAGTTCAGCATCCGTAAGAAATTCAGTTCAGTCTCTCCCGAAATGGAGATTAAGCATTAAAAGAGTTTATGTGTCTTAGAACACGCAAAATGTTCGTCTGTCATGCTAGTAATTTTCGAGGCGGTGCTTGTGGTGTCTAGGCGGAACTTTCCAGACCCACCTGGGGTCTCAACCGACGCGGCGTGCAGGACACAACCTCGTAACCCCTGCGCAAGCAGGTGTGGGGGAGGGCGTCTGTGAAGTTTTTCCTCGGATCTTCAGATTCCGCTAGAGGTTCCTTGCTCGACCGGAATCCGTATCACGTAGCAGGCGCAACCTAAGGATTGTCCATAAGTCGGTACACAGTAGAAGCGAAGGCTTCGACCCGAGTGGGGTGGCGCCTGTGCGGTCAAGGAGAGTCTTTCTTCAGCTCCCCGAGCTCCACCAGAAGTTCCTTGTTTGAGCTCTCGGGTGGTACGTAGCAAGTACAAACTCACGGGTACTTCAGGGGGAGAGGGCGCACACCTTTCAGCTAGGTGGAGCCACCAGAAGAGGTTTACCTCGTCTCACCGGGATCCAGCAAGAGGTCATCGGTTTCTCTCTAAAAATGTTTTTACTGTTATAGTAGTTGATCTTAGAGAGACTCGCAACTGCCCTTTCGAGATCCTTAACAGTGGTTCGTAGGCTCTTTGTAGGTGTCCAGTTTCTGCAGGTAGTCGGGGCGAATCAAAAGAAAGTCTCTTTGAGCCGGGTGGGATTCATGTCGCTTCGGCAGACTCTTAAGTGCAGGATCTGCGTTTGTCATGCACGTCATTGTCCGACTGCATACTGGCAATATGGCGTCATATGGGGAAACCGACCATGTCGCCTTGCGCATTCGGGGCTTCGCAGCGAGAGATAGTTTTTCTACCAATGCAACGTTTTTTCAGAAGGCAGTACAAAAAAGAACTGACTTGTATCACGCTACAGACTGTGTGCGAATAGATTTCAACTACCACCTGGACGTGTGTTATGTGCTAAGGGGTACACATAAAACATTCGTACAGTGAGCTAAGAATTCGATATTGTGCAGTTATTTTCATATACCACTCATATTTGTAAACATAATATTTTTGAATAAATCAGGTTTTGAAAAGGAATGATTCTTTTATAATAACCTGTACATGTGGTTCATATATAAAAATGGGAAAATTGCAAAAAATTCCAGAATTATTGTTTTTTCCCCATATTCCCAGAAACCATGTCCTCCCTGCTTTTTGAGAAAGGGTAAAGAAAAATTTGAATCTCTATGAGGATTTTAGATAAGTCACCTTACTACATCATAAGAAATAGAGCAGAATTAAAAAAATAATATTAAAAATGTTAAATTAAGCTCTGTGTGGAAGTACAGAAGGGGGAGGGGAAATTTGGGAGAAAGGAGGGTAATTCACACGCTGTTTATTCCTTTATTCTTACCTGAGAGCAGAAGATTGTTTTAAAAATAAAGTTTTAGAGATTTTTAATTAAGGATGTGTGTGTGAAGGGGGCTCATGCATTTTAATGTTAAAGAGATAACTTAAGTGGCAGACTGTTTATTTATTCTCAACGGAGAACAATAAACAGGACAGAATTTATTTGTGTTTAGACTGAAATTAATTTGTTGCGCTCGGATCGGTGTACGGTCTGTTGTAATTTTTTTCTGGTTCGGAGGATTGGGCTATGGTTCAGTAAGCCTAAAATAATTCCCCATAATGGGAAAATAAGTGATCATTTTCAAATTAGCCTAACTTTGTCGAGGCAGATTGAAATAAGCCTCAAAAATACCAAACTGATTGAGAAATCCCAGTGGTCAGTTTATAATTTGCCCAATGCTTTTTAAGCTCTTTGCAAAACGCTCGGAAAATGTCAGGCAATTGAAAAAAGGGAGATGATTCTCCAATTAGCCCATCTCTTTTCAAACAGCTCAGGCTCTTTGCAATGAGTCTAATTTCTTACTCCGCATGCATCTACATATATGTACGCACATTATAACCACCTCCCTAAAAACATCCAAAGCTCAACTTTGATCCGAAAAACAGCTGTAAATCGCTTTGGCATGGCTGCCACAAGTTCTATATAGATAACCCAAGATAAATCGTATTTGTTGTTCAAGCAAAGGTCATGCATATTCGGGACACTCAAAAATGGTTGTTTTTTTTAGCTCTTGGCTGCAGTTGATTGAAACCCGAAATGTGCTCTGTCGGGTTAAGATCCGTCCAGTTAGGGGACCAGGATGTTAACTGGAATTCAGTTTTTTGTTTCTGGAACCAATTCGACTCCTGTGGCATGGAGCGTTGTCTTGCACGAAGACTCCATTCCCATTTCGGAAGACAGATAACATGTGATGGTAATGTAATGTGATCTGCAGTGATGTTCAGATAGTGCGTGGCGTCCGTAGTCTGTTCTACGACAACCACAGGTCCCAGGGAGGCCCATGCGAACATTTTCCAAAGCTTAAGGACCCACACTACTGACTGAAAAAGACCCGGATGATAATGTTAAGTCTACAGAGGCGTTCGTTTCATATATCTCGCTCCAATTTTAATATTTTTAAACATGATTATTTTTTGCATAGGATAGCTCAGGACTATCTACAACTCGGCTGATTTTTACTTTTTCAATTTTGATTTCAGATTAAACAAAAATACGTTAACTTTCGAAACCGGTTTGAACCGGTTCTGAAATTGAAACTATCATAATATAAAAAACCTAAAACCAAAATCGAAAATGTAAAAACTAGACCGAATGTAAATTCTTAGCTATCCTATGCAAGAAAAATCCTGCAAAAATATTAAAATTGCAGTGAGTTATTTTAAAAGAACGCCCCCATAGGCTTAACAATATCATCCGGGTCTTTGACAGTTAGTAGTGTGGGCTCTTAATATCGCCACAATTGGCCTGTGTATGACCTGTTGTATAGGGGAGTTAACAATTCGCATAGAAGACGGAGTACCTAAACACTTGCTATCAATGTGTTGAAGGATAAGTCGTGTTTCATCCAACTCTCTCCCTATATTCTATGTTCCAGTCATTATGTTCCCTTTGCTAGTGTAGGAGCATTGGTCGATGATGCTTGGTCAACAGGGTTACATGAGTGGGACGTTAGCCCTATCGTTTCACATACAACAGTATCAGCTGAGCTGTATGCTCCGAAAGAATCCCCCTTGGACCTGTATTGTCTTGGAATGTAAATTGAGCCAGTATATGATGCCAATTTTTCTTTACCAAGGGAGGGGTGGTCTACGACTTCTCTTTTATTTGATAACGCCTGGGCGTCCAACGCAATGGCTTCTACTGATGGTTTCGCCATCATTCATCCACTTCTTACGAGTAATAACAATGTTATATCCTGAAAAACCCATGAGACGTGTTGTTTCGAAGTTACACATTCTGAATCGTTAGATGACTGAAATCTGTCCTCAATCAAAGTAGCTTTGATATGCGGCCTTTAATTTTACAAGCAGACCAAATCGCAGAAATAATTCCTTAGCCTCCCTTGGAGCATTTTAAATACCATTCCTACCAGATTATGTGCTTTCCACGCCATCCAAGCGAGTTCATTGCAAAATGTGAGGTTGGTCAAAATGTTTTGGCTCTGGAATGTAGATATAACTTTGTCTAATGCATATGTATTGAATTTATGTGCGTGTGACTGAGTACATGCTAAGAGATTTTAGCGAATGTTTTTAACTTTTAAAACGACGAAAATGGACATTTGTAGTGGTCGTATTAGGAAGACCAAAAAATCCTCTGCTTTGATTTTTATACAATTTAAGAATAAAATTTCGCAGTAGGTCACCCACATTTTTTTATTTAGCTTTTCTCATTGCCAATTGATGAAAGATGGAATTTCCAATAAAAAATAATTAATTTCTTTTGTTCTTTCAGTTGAATCCATTTAGCATTGATTCACAGAAGGCCTCATTACATATTCATGTGGAATGCTAAGAGCACAAAAATCAGCGTGAAAACCCCCTCTATGTGCGTGTATGCGTGATGGAAAAGACTGGAAATTTCTACCACAACAAATCTAAAAATTTCGCTGGGATAGTCCAAAACGTATCCTGGTGTACATGAGGCTCAAATTTTTATTTTTTGAAAATTAGCCGAGATATTAATTATAAACTCATGAAATACGCGGTTTTTTTTCACAAAATGACAAAATAGCAATCACATTTGAACTTGATTCCACAGACGAAATAAAAGAAATTAAGAATTTCCAGTAATCAGAAAAGAAGGAAACTAATTCAGATATTAATTTAAAACTTTCAGAGCACATATAGAAAAATATTTTGATCTTTTACATAAAATGTTTGAAAATCATGTGAAGAACTGGTGGAACAAGAGAGAAAAGTAGAGCTCGATCTATAAAATGATACAGTAACAAATTGGTGAATATATTCAATATAGAAAAGTAATGGAATCAGATAGTCTGTGAAGCTCATGAAATTATCCAAATTTTTGTTAGCTGAAAATGTGGACTGGGCTTTACTGGTGCCTTAAACTCAATCATGGAAAAAGAAGGCATTTCTTACACATTCCTTATCCCAATAATCCATAACCAATTTAAAAATTTGGGTTCATAGCAATAAGTTGAATGCTGGTGTAATAAAATACGGGAACCTAAACGGTCCATTCAGTACAAAGTGTGGACCAAATTCCATTCCAGGGGTTTTTGATTGGTGGAAGATGAAAGCTCCGAGTAAACTCAAAATCTTAAAAATATACGATTCAACCATACACTAAATATTGCTGTTCAGAAATATTTTACTACATCAATTTCTGAACAACCTGACTATATGAATGTTATACATTAATTATTACTTCATGGTTTATATTCGTTTAGCGTTGTGGATCTTAGCTGATTTGAGACAACATAACTATGCATTCTATTAACTACTTTACCCAGTAATCATTCTGAGTTGATAATAATATGACTCTAAACATAAAGCACCAGTAAAGCTCAGTCTACATTTTCAGCTAACAAAAATTTGGGCAATTTTATGAGCTTTACAAATAATTTGATTCCATTTTTTTTCTACGCACATTTTTATATTGAATATATTTGCCAATTTGTTACTATATCATTTTTTAGATCGAGCTCTACTTTTCTCTCTGGTTCCACCAGTTTTTCATATGATTTCACAACTTTTTCAGAACCTTTCAGTGACTTGATGGTCAAACAATTTCAACAAACAAATTAAAACTAACATTATTATTACAGGTTAAAGTTATTAGTAGACATAGTACTTCGGAAAAATATCGGAAATAGCGCAAAGTTAGCGTAAATTTTGGGTAATAATTTTGATCGCTAGATATGATGATATATTGCCAAGTTGGCGACAGAACCGCCCACCGTGATAGTCCCCTCTACAGTTTCGCGGTATCTATACAGATTTTCATTTATCCATTGGTATCTAGTTACATATATTTTCAATGATCTGTTTCGAAATCGTTATTTCTTTTATAAAAAACTGATTTTTTTTCTAATGGAAATATCTGTATTATTGTAATAGAAATACAGGGTGATTATGAAAAAACTATCCCGACATTTCGGTCCCTAACTATTATACCATTTACAGAAAGTGATTGAAATTTTGCAAAAGGTATTTTTAGGTATGCGCTCAAGAATGATATGGAAAACATCAGTGTCACTCAAACAGTTACAGTTACAGTGAGAAAATTTCGAAAGTATCAAATGGCAACACCCAGTTTTTTGTATTGAAATGTGATCTCCATTGTGAAAAACCCTAAATAGCGTTGGAATGGCAACTGTAGCATGAAAATCATCGGAACTAGGCAAGTGAGAATTAAGGAGAACTTTGCCGTGCACCAGAACATTAATGTTCGTTTCATTTACGTCACACGTCACACCGTTTTTTCGGCTGATATCCCAGCATGATTTGTTTTCCACAGAACGAGAAGAAGAAACCAAGAAAAGCAAATTTCGAGTTTAGGTGAGGCACAGTTATGATTGAAGTCGTTACGCTTGGTGAAAGAAAAGGCATTGCGAAATGCGAGCCGCGTATGCAGTGCTGTAGTGCTATGCACCCTCTGCCACATGCATAGTCTCATCGTGTGTAAAAGAGGTCATGTGGAAAATTTGTGAAACACAAGAAAATGCTTTATTTTATACTGCTTCTCTGTCCTTATCGGTTGTCCTCACTTTTAGCCGATCTAACGCCGCTGATTTTCATGCTGCAGTTGCCGTTCCAACGCTATATGGATTTTTCACAATGGAGATCACATTCCAATAGACCCCTTGCATTGACGTCACCAGAGCCTGATTACTAACGGGGCACTCTCTCACCAGAAAAAATTTATAGAAATTTTCGTCTTCTTTAAACGCCCTTTTCATAGAAGATTACTGCCATGAATAAGGAAAAATTCTTTATTTCTTTTTCCTGGTGGGAGAGTGCCCCGTTAGTAATCAGGCCCTGGACGTCACAGCAACGGCTGTTCCTCTAATCTGGTGCACATCTGGAGTCCAAACAAAACATCATAACTCTCGTTTGCCGTTTAAAGCACCTGTGATCTTATTGCTTAATTTTTATTTTTCTTATTGCATTATTTTTCTAAATACTTAAAAAATGAAGCGAAAATAACTGTTTTTGTAAATGTGAAAACATCACATTTGTCTTTTGTTTGGGCGCCAGATGAAGTATGTGACGTCACGTGCAAGGGGTCTATACAAAAAATGTGTGTTGCATTTGATTTTTTCGAAATTTTCTCACTGTAACAATAACTGTTTGAGTGACACTGTTGTTTTCCATATCATTCTTGAGCGATTAAATATATCATTTTCCAAAATTTCATTCAATTTCTGTGAATGGCTTGATAGTTAGGAGCTCAAATGTCGGGATAGTTTTTTATAATCATCCTGTATCTGTATTTAACTGTTTTGACTTCGGAAACATTCAAATAAATATGTGATGTTGTTTTAACATCAATTTAGTTACAGTTTACATATTTGTTTATGAAAGATATGCATTTTCTGTTTCGAATGACGTCGTCTTCAAAAATACAAAAATTTATCAGAAGAATCTGAATTTTTATTTATTTATAAATAAAAGAACACGTGTTATCATTTCTTTTTAAAATTATTATGTTGTTTTTTAGGTGATGACAACTTGAAAGAAATGATTAAATTAGCAATTAAAAAGGGGAGATTTCTATAATATTAAAATGGATGCCTTTCCTTTAACATTGGATATTTTTTGACAGAACTTTCGAAAGGCACATACTTAAATTAAAAGCTTACGAACAAGTTGCTGAATGTTTTTTGTTTCGGGCTATAATTGAGTTGTTTGCCCTTTTGCTTGTTTCACGGGGGAAAAGTGACAAACCAGAGGTTCTGTATCTCTACAACTAACCAATGGAGCTGGATGAAATTTGATAAACTTTGAGGTCTAGAGTTTTACATTTCGCTTTTTCAATATCGTGCAATCTGATGATTGTGTCAAAAGGCATCTGAGTTCTACTATACAGCACTATCGTGCTGTATGATAAATCTGTAAATTTTATTTTTTTTCAAAAAAATTTCGGCGATAGTACACACGATTTCGAGGAACGACTATACTAGGATGATGGAGACTTTTTTCGATGGCCTCAATTTCAGTTGAGCTTTGCTCATTTAACTTGGCTTCGATTGCTTTATAGTTTTAGTACTACTTTCTACCGCCAGAGTATTTTTAAATGAAGTTTCATGGGCCCGATTTCTGAGAATTTTTTTTCTGTAAACTCCTTTTACGTTTCTCTTAATATTTTCCAGCTGATGCGCAGCACACCTGCTATGTGTAGAAAGTGGTGGCCCGTGTCGGAGATTCATTTTTAAAACGATAAATTTCAATGTGGGTTTTTAGCGATTATAGTGGTTAGAAAGTCCTGTATATGCTGCCGAAGACAATGAAGACCAATCCCTGAGATACATGCATAGGAATTCGTTATTTTTAGAATTTTAATATGAATAGATGTTTTGGTTCGTTTGGAAAAATCTACGGCAGGGTCAGCTTGTATACAAGACTTCAAGTCATTAAAAGGCTTTTTTTTTATTTATAAACTGGAGAGTCAAAGTAGTTGCAAACCTTCATCAGCTATTAGCGACGCTGGATCTCACCATTCCCGTCACCTACATTGCATTTTTCAAAATATTCACACACACACAAAAGAAAAAGTCAAAGTATGTGAAATAATTAAGGTTTAACGCTCCTCTTAATTCGGCGCCTCCTATTTAATCACTTTGCGCCTCAATTCAGGTGCATAATATCTTGGGTACCAAGTGTGTTGAGCCATCCTTAGAAATACGTATAGAAGCTTTTCCTTCTTCATTATTTGGATATGAAAAATATAGAACTAAAAAATCTCTTACATAACTCATACAAAAAAAAACATACAAAAAAATAGTTTTTATTTTTACTCAAAATATGTGAGATAATTTTTATTTAAACTTTTCTCAGTTTGGTGCCCTATGGCCCCAGCGCTCAAGTGGGACCGTCCCCCTTAGCTACGCCACTGAGTATGTAGTTATTTAATTGAATATCGTTACAAACAATCTTTAAATAATGCAGAAAAAGTATAGAATTTTTATGACTTATTTTATTAATTTTAATATTTTATGAAATTTGTTGGCAGAATAAGTAGATATTCATGATATGAGAGAAGGGCAAGGGGAGATAACAGACAAACAGAGGTTTTGGCAACAGGAGATAATTTTAGTCAATATATTTACTTGTTCTTACATATATACCTATACAGTGTTACAACCATATGCTCATTTATTTCATGTTATTATCGATTCATTAAATAAGTCAGAAAATAAATGAATTTAAAAATAAAGAATTATCAAGATTAAACAAAGTATGTTAGTTATCAGATGGGACAAATAAGTTGGAAGTAATTTCAAGGAGAAAAATTTAGATGCGATTATTTATAGTTAGATCTTTTTGAAAGGAATTAAAAAAAATTATTTTAAACTTTGTGCATTCTTTGGGATTTTAGGGACAAAATTCAGATGATTCCTTTTTAGGTGCGTCCGTAATTATACAAACAAGTAGCACCTACAGTTGTCGTTCAGTTCCATCTGTCCGCATATAAGAGAGAAAAAACTACCCAACCGAATCACCTGAAATTTAAAATATAGAATTGTTGTGTAACTTTGTTGAGTCATTTCGAATTTCATGAAAATCGGATGCATAGTTTAATAATAGGGACAATCAAAAGCATTCCGTTACATTACGGTCAATGGAAAAAATATTTTCAAAGGAATTTTAATGATCTTATACTCTTTCGAACGTAATAGAATTGATATATATCTAAGAAGTATATACTAAAAATACATTCTGCACAATCTGTTGTGCTAAGAATATTTGTTATTAATTTACATAGCCACGCAAAAGTATTCTGTTACAAAATGGTATAAGGGTGGGGACACTGTTTCGAGCGCGTCTTAATACTATTAAACTATTTCAGATTTAATGAAATTCATATACGGTGCTGAGGTTTACTACTAGTTACTTCCTGTATTAATATAAAGCAGATAGTATTTACAAGGATACACAAAAGATTTTGGCCCCTGCACTCCATCCGATATACTATATACCACAGCTGTCCAACGCGGCGCCCTTTGACAATTTTCTTGGAGCCCTTTTGAAGATTTCCTGTTATTAAATATTTTAGAAATAAAACTCCATTATAAAGACATTTTTTTTAAATCATTAATATTTTATCAGAGATATTTTTAAAACTTGTGTCTGGCTATTTTATATCAAGGATAAAAGGGCTTCATTTTCTTTCTTCATTTTCGAAATTTTAGAAGGTTTTTTTGTTTATGTTTTCTATAATTTTGCTTAGAAAAAATAATAAACAGTTCATCTTTGAAAGAATTTCCAGACCATCCCTTTGAAATCACTCATATGGTTTAGTCACTTGTCTGTTTTTGTACTTTTCATAAAACTAAACTAATCCACGCCTTTAAAATAAATCAAACCATATTTTCACATCTTAAAAGAAATCTAGCAATATCTCTGATTTTCATATTTATTTATTTATTTGTTATTATTGTTATTATAGAAGGCAATCAAAGTTTCTGACCCCTTACAATACAAACATTTTTTATATAGACTTCTCATTAAAAAAATCTATAATTCAAAATTTAGTATAAGTAATCGCAGAACTGCAGGGCTCTTTATGTTCTGTACGATTCCGTTGTACGATTCATTTGCATTAAGTTAAGACGTGCTTGTATACTAACACTATGCGATAATATTGCCACATGTTTTCAGGATGTAAATAATGACACCCTTCATTGACTGCCAAGAGCCAAGATGCGCCCTTGGTTATTGAAAGGTTGGAGAGGCCTGCTATATATTATTACACCAAAATCTGAATATTTTAAAAACATTATTATTGTACGAACGCGCCTCATTTGCTACGCTTCATTTTCCATTTCCAACTTGATTTATGCAGACATTGACTGAAAATCCGAAGATTCTCAGTCTTCTATTAAATTTCTTTACCTTTACATTAAAGATAAAAAAGGTTTATAAATATATAATATTTTTTATATATAGATAATAAAGGTTTTTTAATATTTTTTCTAATCCTCTATTAAATGCTTCTCTCCTAAATAAAACTTTTTTTTCTCTTTAAAAAAAAGGCGGCTTCAACCTTCTTTCCTTCTACATTAAATGTAAGAAGGCTTTTTTTAATGAAATTTCTAAATCTCAATTAAATGCTCCTGTTCCAAATTAAGCTTTTTATTTTGAAAAGACAAACGACAGAAATGACGACGAAATGTTATACGTACTATAAACAATTTGCGCTCCCTATTTTACAGATAACATGTTTCAGGAAACCTCAGAAATCCGTCCTCGTTTCATCCAATAATACTTCTTCAAATAATGCAAAGTAAAACCACAAACGATTTCCCACATACACTATATTATAAGATGGAATTATTTTGAGCATCGGTACTTCTTGGTTATCCCGACGACCCATTTCGCCAAATTATAGAATTTGCCAGACTGTTACCGAAATTATATAAATGGATCTAACATTTATGTTAAATAACGGAAGAACAAATAAATTTGCGAAATATAATAAAAGATCACAAATAAAAAATTGCATTAAAAATCACTTGATGACATATCAAACACGTGTGTCGTAGTCAATGTCAAGTGAATGTCACATTTACATTTATCAATTATCGGCATGTAACCTTATAGTTTGCGGATAGTTTTTTGGTCGACAAGATAAAAAAGTAGTACCTGGGCGTCGTGCTGAACAAACTACAAATGCTACAGTCAATCAGGGTAACTGGACAAGAGAGGATAAAAAAAGATTAAAATCTGCTCCATCAATTGAGTTAACGGCAAAGTTTTGGTCTCAGAAATACAGACTGATGCACTAGTGTGCGTCTGAAGCTCATGGGAAAGAATTCGTGAAGGTTCCATCACGACATAATGGATCAAGGTTTCGTAAATGTGGAGCAAAGTTACGCTGATTGACTATAACATAATCCATTTTGATTAACAAATGTGGCATAGTAAACCACACTTCCTTACATTCATTACATGGTAATCTGCGTAATTCGAAAGAATTAAGTCATAGTCAGATGGGCATCAACTACATCGAAGTCATATTTTTTATTAATGAAAATACAATGGAAAATTTTAGAGACTGATTTGGATGTGGTAAGCATATATTTCATTCTTGTTTTTTCCAAAATTTATTGACATTTAAAACTCACACCATCCTGTTATTCCCTTACGAATAAACAATCAGATTAAGCGATCTTGAAATTATGGAACTTAAAAGGTTACAACAGGTATCCATAAAGACGTGACAATTAAATTAAGATACTTTCTTTTATTATAATCCTGATGAGAAATTCATATCATTATCTATTCATTAAATAAGTCAGAAAACAAATGAATTTAAAAATAAATGAAATGATTATGAAATTCATGTATGGTACTGAGGTTTACTACTAGTTACATCCTGTATAATAGAAAGCAGATAGTACGTAAGCAAACGTTTACAAGGACACACGGAAGATTTCGGTCATTGTACCATACCCGATGTACTATATACACTCATGTCCGTAAATTAAGGATGATGCCAGTTTCAGCAAATAAAGGCACTGAAACAAAACAAACGTGACTTATTCGTCAAGCCCATATATTAAGCAAAAGAAAAAGAACAAAAACAATGGTATATGTATGATAACATTCATAAAATCTACAATTGTTGCTCCGTGGATCAATTGGAAAAATTACCCCCCTTAAAAAAAACTTAACATTATATGGTTGGTATAATGGTAATAAATTGTATGTCTGCCAGAAAATGAAATACAATCCGAACTATGATTAGACATGCTGAGTATCTAATTATCAAGTTGTTTTTTAGGAAGATTACTCCAATCAGCAAGCAACGCTCTCCGATGTTCCGAAACACATGTAGGAGGTGGTGGACGGGCTGCAACCCCTCGTCCAAGCATATTCCATACATGCTCTATCGGATTCAAGTCAGGCAAAAATGCTGGCCAATCCATACGTGTGATATTCTCAGCTTGAAGGCATTGATTTACGACGTTTGTTCGGTGAGGATGGCCGTTATCAACCATAAACAAAAATTCTGAGCCCATAGCACTCCTAAACAAACGTACATGTTGTTCCAGAATGATGTCCCGATAAATTTGGCCTAACATGTTTCCTGACTTGAACATGTAGGTCTGTTCTAGAGCCCAATACAATTACACCCCAAACGAACAATCCTGCACCACACCGTAGCGATGTCGTTTAATGATGTCGTATTGGTGGTAAAGAGTGCCTGGCGTTCTCCATATGAAATTCCGACGTGAATCAGACAGCAAGCTAAACCTGTACTCATCGGAAAACTTTACACAAGCCCGCTGTAACAATGTCCACATTTCATGTTTTCTACTCCAGGCTAACCACAGGCGACTGTGAGTTGCCGTGAGTGGAACGGATCTAACAGGTCTGCGAGCATACAGACCAGTACATGCCAAGCGTCTGCACACGGTTTGCTTTGAAACAGTCGTATCCATGGCAACAGATAGTTGACAAAACAGGTCTGATTCTGTGCTCCGTCTGTTTCTTTTGGCAGTTACTGCCAAATAACGGTCTTCATTCGTGGTTGTAACTCGGGGACGACCTGTATAGTAAAGTCTACTGACATTTCCATCATCACAGAATCGTTGCCAAAATCTAGATTGGCCTTACAGAAATGTTAAAAAGTGTGGCTATGTACAAAAAATTAGAGTTAAAATATAAAAACACAATTAAAGTGTGTGTCCATGTGGTAGGGTTTATCTCACCCATGTCTGTGGCCCAGAGAGCCTTAGTCTATGACCCCGCTGAAAAGCAGTTGGTCTTATATATTTATAACTTTATTTAAAAACACAAGAATAAAAACAGTAAAAGCAAAAAATACATTAAAACAAAGTATATCGGTTGAGCAGACACAGACCAGAATAGTTACTGAGGAACCCGGCGTATGTGCTCATCGAAGATATCTCTGGAAAAAGCGATAGTTTCACTTATAACAATTTTCTTGAATAATTTGAGATACCTCCGTGAGCACAATCTTCTAAACATCCTGTCATTAGCCGGGTCCCAACTACCAAGGGCCCCAACGACGACGGCCTCAACAACAGCATTGTCACCGTTATTATTAAATTCACCAGCAAGATTCCTGTACTTATCTTCCTTGGTCCTCCTTGCTGTTTCAAAGGCACCGAGACCGTCCTCGAAGGGGACCGTCACATCTATAATAATCACTTCTCTTCCTTTTTTAATTACAAGGTCTGGTCTAAGATTCTCTTCCCCAACCACACGATCCTCTCCCACCACAGTCCACTTACCCACAACAGCGTTCTTAATCCTTTTCACGATAGCATTATGCCTTCTTTTGTATAAAGTGCTGTGGACCATGCAGTGGTCAAGGACGTGCGGAAGGGTCTCGAGACTGCCACATCGCCGGCACCTCTTATCAGCTGGGCGAGAGTTCCTACTAAATTGGTGGTTGTAGGCATTTAATTTAACTAACCCAAGCCTGGCGCGGTGAATAAACCTCCAATCCTTAAATTGTGTGAACATACCTTCATTGAAAAAATGGCTACTTTCTCTCGCCGCAGCAACACAGACATTAGTTTTGCCTTGATGGCGATGCTCCCTCAGTGACATAGTGCGCTTTTGCCTTAAAATGTTTCTAATGTTCCGGAAAATCGCATGTCTATCACTAATGAGGTCATCACCTATCTGCAGAGTAACGTCCCGCTCTGAGGAGAGGTCCCACTTAACATTTAAATGCACAGAAGCCATCCTGGCCTTTGTCCAAGGGGAGGCGTATCTATTAGCCGCTCTCTCATCTTCATGATGTACCGAGTTTAAAAAATCCATGCTTCCATTAACGAGATACGACTTAAATTTAAAAATGGCGTCTTCATTCAATTCGGCCCATGCCATATTGCAAATGATAGGATCCTTAGATGTTAACAATTTGACCCCCCCATCTATGAGAGCAATGTCAGAATCTTCCGCAGCCAACGGAATGCCGAGCAGGCCATGTTCTCTGGCCCCATAAAGGTATTCGTTGGCTGCGTTAGGGGGAAGTCCGAGGGTCCGCTTAATGCATGGGCGAATGCAGTCATCAATAGATTTCCATTGACTTTTTTGCAATATGTTCATTCTCATTAAAAACAACAATGAAGGATAAAAAAAAGTTTTCAGGCAGTCGATCCGCTGCCAGGGCGCGAGTTTAGAATTCATGATTTTTAAGGCCCGCTGCTTCAACTGGTCAACCGTGACTGTGTCTTTAGGGACAAAAGGACCTATCGGTTTACCAAGGAAGATGGCAGGGCACCCATCGATGATCCTGGGGATCTCAACTCCGTTAATATTAAAAATTGTGTCACGGGCACCCGCAGGGGGCTTACTTGAGTAGTGTAAAGACACGCACTTGCGAGGATTAAACCTAAGCCCAATCTGTCTAGCAAGCTCGTCAAGTAACGTAAGGAGGGCCTGCAGGGCAGCAGCACTTTTAGCGAGCAACAACATGTCATCAGCATAAGAGAGAATAAAATGAAAGATGTTCCTGCTGCTGGGATCCCCGCAGGACCCCTCCCTTTGAATCCGACGCAACAGAAAATCGATGGCAATAATGAACAACACCCCACTGAGAGGGTCCCCCTGCTTGACCCCAGTAGCAGCCGCACGAGGGGTCGAAGCACCAACAGAAGTCTTATAACTTGTCATAGCATCCTTATATAGATCCTTAATAATATTAATAAAATCCTCTCCCGCACCGGCCAGCTTTAAGGCTTCAAAAATAACCCAGTGCGGGAGGGAGCCAAATGCATTCGTGAGATCTAATGATGCCATAAATATATCCTTTTTCTTCACCTTAAATTTCCTCAATACTTGGTCCAACACATAATTGTTCTCAAAGACCCCATCGTGCGGCAAAAAACCCTTTTGGTTAAAAGAAAGAATGTCGTTATCACTCAGCCACTTATATAAACGAACATTCAGGCAGCTGACGTACAACTTGTAAATTGTATTGCCGAGGGCAATAGGCCGCCAGTTCCCGGGGTCCTCCTTCTCTCCTTTCTTATAAATCAAAATTGTCGTAGTCCTCTTCCAAGCTGCAGGGACAGCTTGGAACTTTAAGCACAGATTGTAAAGCGGAGTGAGGACTTTTGCATTTGGGTCGATCTTCTTAATGTGGTTATAAGTAATGCCGTCCGGGCCCGGGGCCGTATTATCACATTTACGTAATTTTTTACTTATTTCGTAAGATGTAAAAGGTTGAGTATTCATTACTGAACTAGCCGGGTCAATTTCCTTCATGAATGACAAGTCAGAGGGTGGATCTGCGGGGGTAGCATTATAATGGTCAGCTACGACCTCCGGGTCCAGACAGCAAAAGTCAGATTCTTCGTTATAAATTATTCGTAAAGCTTTTTTTCTATTTTTTCTGTAAAGTTTTTGTATGTCTTTGGCATTATCCGGGGATATAACTTTGGGGGGACGGACTGTCCCAGAGCCCGAAGAGGACTTAAAATTTAGTTCATTCTTTAACGCGATAGTGAAATCTTCAGTGAGAGCCTCGAACTCAACAAAGCTCGGGCTCTCCTGAGAAAGGAGATCATTAAAGCGTGCTGAGAACCGCTCGAGGAACCCAGGCTCTGCCGGTATGTCCTCGGGAATAGGTACGCCAGCTCCCGTGCCACCGGGGTCATGGTCGCTGTCATCCTCATCCCCACCACCATTATCAGCAACACCATCAACAACCTCGTTGATGTTTAAAGACCCAGGGTCTAAAGAGGCATCATCATTCAGACTCATCGAGTCAAACGGATTAAAATCATTAACAACAGATGGTAAATCACCGGGATTAGGGGGAGTACCAACATTGGTATCACCGGGCACGACAATAGGTAAAATATTTACATTAACCACCGGGTTATCACCGGTATCAAAATCACCATTATTAATTTCACTTTCACCAGCAAGACCATTGCCTACATTCAAGGTCCCACCATTATCCGGAATATGCGAGCGACCAACATCAGTAAAAGAATTACTCATATTGACAGCGCGACCAGCAGGGGGATTAACAGGTTGTAAATTCTCAGTGGGGGAAAAACCATCATCAAAAATACGTCTATCAAGGCCTTGTAATTGCTCTTGAGGTCCAGCACTTAAGTTGAACATTACAGACTCATTAAAGACGCCATACTGTCTAATGGGCAGACGAGGGTCATTACTGGTTACACTACTAAACCCACCCTCATCCTGTATAAGGGGATTCGGGTGAGCACCACCAATACCACTACCATCCCGAATAGGGGACTCTGCATCAACACCAGGATCATCTAAGTGACCAATATTGGGTCGAATAATTCTACACGTATTAGCTAGGCTATCAAGGTCGTCGACATCACTGATAGAACTTCTAGCAGAACTATTGACTTTCGGGCTACAAAAAGAAGTAGCAATAGCAGGAATTACAATGTTAGAAAAACTGGCCTGACCCGGCCTAGCAGGGACCGACTGATCATTACTACTATTTACAGAATTAAAAGAAGTGGAATTAAAAACTTCATTAGAATTATTAAAATCAGAAGATGACTGGTTAAAATCAATGATTGGTGAATTATGACTATGAAAATTCACAGATGAAGGATGACTATGTACAATAGAATGAGAGGAAACAGAATTAAAATCGGGTGGAATTAAAACCTGATTATCAGCAACAGACTCATTATCAATCTGAGACGCAATTTGAACGAAGCTCTCAATGTCTTCGTCAGTGATCTGGACCCCTAAGCCACTTAACGCGGCATCCACAGACTCATGAGTATCCTCACTCGAGGGGCCAGCAACACTATTACCAGTCAACGGAAGATTGTTGCGTTTATCATATGCGGCCTGTATAGCATGTTTTTTATGGGCCTGTTTGTGCCCACTTAAGCCCCTCCAAGTTGCGTATGATTCTGGACAAAGGTCACAGGCGAAGGGTAACTTTTCTTTTTTAACAACCAACACGGGCCTCTCCTTAAAACATTCGTGGGCAGCCACCTGTTTACCTATGTTAATCTGACATATAGAGCACCAAAGGGTCTTATTCTCTATCTTAATTTTATGTATCTCCTTTAGGTGCCGACTAAAATTATTGACAACAGTGGACCATGTCTTAGCTTTAAAGCTAGTCTTGCAGTTGCCAACGAAACAATACACGGGCAGGGACATAGGAAAAGAATAAGTAAGGTGGCCGCCTTGCATTCTCGGCGGGACGCATCTATCATCGTTCGCACTATCATTGTCACCGGGGAGCCTACTAGAGGCGCCAGACGGACGGCTATTCCCGCTCAACCTAGACATTAAAGATGAGGATGATCATTAAAATCCAGATGTATAACTGGAAGTAAATAATAAAAAGGAATGAGGTTAAAACACTAAGTTAAAAACATCTTAAAAATACACAATAAAACACAAACACAATATTTACACATAAAAAAGATGAATATATACAGATGAGATTAAAATTAGTTGTAAAAACTAAGTGTAAAAGATAAAAACCTAGAAAATTGCACTTAATTGTATAGAATCACAGAATCGTTGCCAAAATCTAGATATTACACTTTGGGTAATTCCAAGTTCCTAGGATACTTCCATCTGAGTACGCCCACATTTCAGACGGCCGATAATTCTACCACGTAAAATATCATCCACATCTGTTCTCTGCATCATAACTGCTCGGTTTTGGCACTGAGATGCTTATAAAATGATTGTTAACAGTTTTATTTGTTTGCCACCGTTCCTTAAATACGCTTCTCTCACACTTTCGTCAATGTGACGTACTATCGGTGCCATCTGGTGGTTTACTGAAATTTGCATATTACTCTTGAAGATATGTATGATAATTCTGCAAGTGAAATTTTTACTTTAGAGTTTGATTTCCATGAGATTCTGAAATATCCTTATTTTATGGACATGAGTGTATTATTACACCAAAATCTGAGTATTTTAAAAGACATTGTTATAGTACGAAAGCGCCTCTATTACATTTGACGTGCAATTTCCAACTTGATGTATGTAGGGATCAGGTGAAAAGCCGGAGTTTGTCATTTACAGTGGCGGTCATATGTTTCCGGCCAGTTAGTTTCTTCGATTTATTTATCAAAAGGTTTCAGCAATGAAGAAGCACGATTGCTTCAAAAATTAGGAATATGTGAATGACCTCTGACCACGTGATCATTTTGATTGGATACTGAAGATGCTTCATGCAAAGGGATAAAATTCGAAGTTCGCGTGTGCAAAAGTTTCCAGCCACTTATCATTCTTTAGTTTTTTTCTATCGATAAACGGTTTTTTGGTTGTGTTTATGAATGAATCAACGTGTATAGCATAGCCTGAATTCAAATTGAAAAGTTCAACAATTATTGTTCATAAATGAGTGATTAGTTTGTCTCTAAAACGCCAATCTTCTCGAGATATTGCGGCAAAGTTATCGACCGTAAATGATATTTAAAAATTATATAAATATGGCAGTGGCCTTTAGAGCTTTCAGAGGTCCGGGATATCCCGGAAAATTACTATTCCTGTGGACAGAATTATCAGAAGAAAAACAATTGATAATCCGCATAAAAATCCCGGTGCAATATACTGCGATTTACGAAAGCATTATAGCTGAAATAGGTCCGTATACCGTATAAACATGCTGACGTGACGCATAATTTTATGGAAGAGTCAGTGTTAAAATTTCTTCAGAATTAAAAAAATACAAACGTACCCGACTGGCGTTTTAATAAAAACACAAAGTCTGATCAAGTAAAAACTGGAAAAAAGTTCTATTTTTCCATCAATCGAATTCTAAATAGTTTTGGAAGTGATGGCAGATACAACGTCCGATGACCTAACAGCAAAAGATATGATTCGACCTATATTATTCCTACAATGAAGCATGGCGGAGGACACGATATGCCGTGGGGAGTATTTTCTTCAAAAAAGTGTCGGTCCGTTATTTGAAATCCACAGCCAAAAGAATGATATGATGTATAAGGATATCTTGCAAGTCAATTTTCTGCATTATTAGAGAAAAAAATTTGGTCGCATCTATTTTACTTAACATGATAACGACATAAATAATGTTTGCAAACCTCGATAATCAATGGTTTTCGCACAAAAAATTTCGTTTTTGAAATGATCAGCCCAAGCGCCAAACATGAATCCAATAGAAAATCTTTGAAAATAAGTTGACAAAAGTCGGCGGAAATATAAATATTCCAACTCAGCCGAAATTTCGCTAAAATTGCAAGAAATGTGGGAAAAACGTACCATTGACGATCTTTAACCGTTGATTATATGAATGTCACGTTGCTGCGCTGCTGTACTTATTACTACAGCTAATAAAATAGTAATACGATAAAATATTAACTGTAAATGTTGTTGATCGGTGTAATTTTCTATTACAATACCACTTTTTTACAAACTTGTAAAAGTGGCCGGAAACTTTTGAGAACATGAGTTTTCCTTTATACTTAATTTTATCAGTTAAATTTATTGATATGTACATGTTTTTCTATGAGTAAGTTCCGAACTATTATGTCAAGGAAATGTATAAATATCACTGAGATTTCTCTTCATATGGGTATATTTACAAATTAACTGAAAAATTTTTGCTGGCCGGAAACTATTGACCGCCACTGTATGTATTAAGCTTTTTTACTTCTACATTAAAAATAACAAGTAAGAAAAATCATGCTTTAAGCGTAGATAATTAATGACTTTCCAACCCTTCTTGAAATATTTGACATCAATTCGTTATCTAGGGAAATAAGGTGTTACTGTCTATAGCCAATATGTAATCCAATACTTTTTAACAACCCTGTATTTGATCTGGCTGTTGATATATACATTATATAATGAGGAAATTTAGTTTAGGAAAAAAATGCATAGGTCGTTGAAATGTTTTTTTCGGCAATTTATACTAACAGATGGAAATACACATGAATATTGTTTGTCCAGTCCAGTAGTTTACCTAATACCTTTATTATTCGAGAATATTTTACTAAAATTTAGTGTAAAAAATGTTCTTTAAACTGATTAATTCACATTATCAGAAGTTATCATCCATAGGTGACCCTGTATCGAATTCTTTCCGTCACCCTGTATATCATTTTATCTATAATTCACAAACATTTCTTAGTAAACTGAATGCAGTTTAACGTGTTATGCATAGTCTATTTAAAAACCACCTTTAAGAAAACTACGTTTATATAGAATAACATTTACGAGCTCTTTGTGTAACCTTGTATATCTAAATTTTGTAACTATTAGCATTTATACACACCATATAATGCGCATACATTTAGTGAAATCAAAAAACGCATATTATAATTAAAAATGCATTTAGTCTATCCAACAGCCATCATTCGTAATATACAGTAATTCGAAAAGAATATACTATTTCAAATCTTTTGTGTGTCCCTGTAAATGCTATGTATTATACCTGAAATAACTCATATTAAGCCGCAATGAGTATATCAACTTGTTTATACGTGCAATCGTTCACCATAATTCAAATATGTCTCCAACAATTCCCCTCTTTATTATGCAATGGAATTCTTTTGTCTGGCTCAGTAAATGAATAACAACTATTCTTTTCGCTGCATATTTTACAGAATACATATTTTAGTGAACTATGTAGTTGCATATAAATTTGAATATATCTGACCAGGTGTAACAACTTTAAAATTCATTTGAAACAATTTTTCCCCATAGGCTGTAATGTACCGGAAAACTTTTGACTGTGCCTGTTAATAAAGTAATTATAATAGAAGCTTCATTTTCAATAGGGTTTGTGCTAGAGTAAACATCAATTACGCTAAAAATTTCATGTTACTCCCAGTATATTTACAAGAGCTAGAGCATGGAGAGATGGCCAGATAAACCGAAATCATACACACTTTTCAACTTTGTTGGAAAGTGTTAAAAATGGGTATTTCAATAATTCTTCTAAATCTCGATTATAAACTCTCCTTAGGTGGGGCTTGTTGAGCTTGAGCTATTTGGTCCCACCTAGCTGAAACTATAAGCTCCCTTTAAAAAGTAAACTTTTTTTGCTTTTGAAAAAGAGAATTCTTACAAAGGATACTATATGAAATGTAAACACATAACAAATACTTTGCACTGCCTATTCTACTGAAAACATGTTTCAGGGAACCTCAAAAATTCGTACTCGTTTCATTTGATAATATTTCTTCAAATAATGCAAAGTAAAATCATAAATTATTATCCACATTGACCATATTATAATTTGGTATTATTTTGAGAATCGGCACTTCTTAGTTATTCCGTCGACCCGTTTCGCCAAATAATAGAAATCGCCAAACTGTTCCCCAAATTACATAAATTGATGTAATTTTTTATGTTAAATAACGGAAGAACAAATAAATTAGCAAAATAAAATCAAAAACACGAATAAAAAATTAAATTTAAAAATACTTGATGACACAACAAACACGCGCATCGTAGTTAATGTCAAGTGAATGCGACATTTACAATCATCCATTATTGGCACCTAATCTTATAATTTACCGATTGTTTTTTGGTCGACGGGATAAACAAATAATACCTAAGCATCTTTCTGAACAAACAACAAATGCTACAGTCAATCAGGGTAACATAGGACCAAGAAAAAGAAAAAAAAGATTAAATTTGTTTCATCATTTGAGTTAACGGTAAAGTTTTGGCCTCAAAAATACAGACAGATGCACTAGTGTGTGTTTGCAGCTGATTGTAAACAATTCGTGAAGCTTTCACCATGACATAATGGATCAAGGTTTTGTAAATGTGGAGCAAAGTTTCCCGATTGTCTGTACATAATTCATTTTGATTAATAAATGTAGCATAGTAAACTTCAGTGTCTCTCATCAATTACATGGCAATCTGTGTAATTTCAAAGAGTTAATTTAAAGTGAGATGGGCATGAGCTATATCGAAGTCACAAACATTTTTTTCAGTATGATGGAAAATTTAAGAGATAGAAATTGGCTGTGGTAAGCAAATATTTTATTCCTTTTTTCCCGATATTTATTGACATTTAAAACTCACACCAGCCTGTTATTCCCTTACGAATAAAGAATCAGAATAAGCGATCATGAAATTAAGGAAATTAAAAGGTTACTACACAGGTATCTGTAATGATAAGACAATTGAATTAGAATACTTTCACTCAATTGGAAATAATTAATTCGTATGATAAATTTAGCAATCAGTTTCATTGTGTTAAATTAATACTATATCTATGTATCCATGGTTTTATGGAGTTCCATTACCTGCGGTATATTCTGCCGAATTGTCTAAATGACAGACCAGATGTTATGACCAATAAGGCTATCTAAGGGGAAAATCCCAGCAGGCTATGGCCCAGTTAGCTTAACAGGTAAAGCATTGGCTTGTAAGTCAAGTATCTGGGTTCCATTCTCGGCCTGGGCAAATTTTCGCTCATTTGGAAATAATGAATTTGTAGACTTCTCTCTTTTAATATAAGCCTGATGAAAAAAAGCATAATTTAAAAACACTTTTACTAACCTTAACTTATATTTCAAATATCACCAAACTGGTCATACGTTTTAAAATAACAACCAGTGTATTAAACACATTAACACAATATTTTTTTTATATATTACGGGTAGGTCAGGGGGACATACTCTTTTCAAAACTAATATTTTCAGCTTACATATTGATAAGAAAATCCATTTTACAATCAAAGAACTTTATTGTGAGAAATCAGAATTAACGTAAGTATTATTTTAATTTAAATGCTATCAATCATTATGATATTTTACAGGCTTATAAGTGTTAAAAATAGAGATTGGTAATATTATCAGATAAGAAAAATAAAATGGTGTTTGCCAGTGCTCAATGTTATAGCTCCTGATCTGCAAATTTAATGGTTTAAATAGTCAAATTTTTGTTGTTCACTGATTCTTTCTGTACATTGTAGTAAATGGAAAGAAATATTTCTTTACTTCTGGTATATGCTACGATTAGTTAACTGCAATTAACAAATTTTAGAAGCAAAAAATAGCACAATTAGATATTTTGGATTTTTTTAAATCTTTCATAAAACATTTCTCGTTAGTATGACATTAACAGATGCTTCCCTAAACAAATTTTTTCAAAAAAATCTTTTAACACATATCTCTCACACAAAAAGGTTTCGCTTCAATATGAATAAATGCATATTTCAGAGAATATTTCTAGTTGCATATCACACTCACACAGAAGATTTTTCACTATAATGAATTGACAAATACCCTGTTGAGAGAATTTATTATTTCATATCTCACATACAAGTTTTTTCACCAGTGTGTTTAAAGATATGCCTGGTTAAATTACTCTTTTTAGAAAATTTCCTGCTGCATATCCCGCACACAAATGTTTTTTCACCAGTATGAATAAACAGATGTGTAATTAAAGAACTTTTTTGAGAGAATTTCTTGTTGCATAGCTCACAATCAAAAGGTTTCTCACCAGTGTGAGTTAAAATATGTCTGCTTAAATGACTCTTTTGAATGAATTTCTTGTTGCAAACCTCACATTCAAAAGGTTTCTTATCACCATGAGTTAACAGATGCGAGCTTAAATTGCATTTTAGAGAGAATTTTTTGTTGCATATATCACACACAAACGGTTTCTCACCAGCATGAGTTAACAGATGGCTGCTTACATGGTGCTTATGAGAGAATTTTTTGTTGCATACTTCACATTCAAAAGGTTTCTCACCAGTATGAATTAATAGATGCTTCCTTAAAAAACTCTTTTCAGAGAATTTTTTGTTGCATATATCACACACAAACGGTTTCTCACCAGTATGAGTTAACAGATGGCTGCTTAAATGGCCCTTTTGAGAGAATTTCTTGCTGCATACCTCACATTCAAAAGGTTTCTCACCAGTATGAGTTAACAGATGCCTGCTTAAATTGCCCTTTCGAAAGAATTTCTTCTTGCATACTTCACATTCAAAAGGTTTCTCACCAGTATGAATTAACACATGCTTCTTTAAATCTGCCTTACGAGAGAATTTCTTGTTGCAAATATCACATACAAATGGTTTCTCACTAGTATGAATTAACAGATGGCTGCTTAAAAGGCCCTTTTGAGAGAATTCTCTGTTGCATACCTCACAGAAAAAAGACTGTTTTGGGAGAAATTCTTGCATAACTCACAAATAAAAGGTTTTCCTGGCTGTGAGTTAGAAGCTGCTTTTTTCAAAAAGTTCTCATAAGAAATATTTTGCTGCATTTGTTTTACATATTGAAGATATTTTGAGTGATGTGATGTGTTAGATTAATGGTTTCATGCATCTGCTAGAAAATAAGATGAATAATTATTAATTTTTAAATTTCATTTAAAAAAATAAACTTATCATGAAAATTTAAAAACAATGTAGAAAGTAAGTTGTGATGAAATTCTTACCTTTCTATTAAAAACTTCAATAGACTCCTAGTTATCTGAAGCTAGCATAATCAAAGGTGCGTCAATTGCCTTTCCTAACAGTATAAAGATTAAATTGTAAATAAAATAAAAAGAAACATTTTAAAAATAAATAACTTATTACAAATAAAATATAAAGTAATTTTCAGTAAAAACTTTTATAATTTAATATCATCTAAAGAAACGATGAAACATTTAGCAAAGGATAGAGAGAAAATAAAACTTTATTGTGACTATGGAAATTTAATATGTAAATATGTTTCGTAAAGAACTCTTCGGATTTCAGATTTTTTTATCTAATGTGAATGCATACTGCTGAAACATTCCGAATCATTTAACTTGCACTGTAATTAAATAATGTAATTAGTGGCGTAGCTAATTGGATGCCATGGTCACACCCACTTCAAACGAATATCTGGGTTTCTGAATCGTGAAATCAACAACACTCAAAACTGCTAAATCGGAACGACAAAGAACCCATGAAAAATTCTACTTGAGACAGATGTTGAATGGTATATTCTTAAACGGCATAGTTCAAAGTGATATATTTTGCCAAGGCTGTGAACTTTTCTGCTTTATTTTCAACATAAATTTGGCAAATTTTCAACATAAGCATGTTCTGTCATGACAGTATCCTTAAAACTCTTATAACATATTCTCTATGTAGTGCTCTGGTGAAGAATATAAATACTACCTCTGACAATAAAGTTCGGTGAGTGAATTCAGAACGACTGATCTGTCAACACTGGGGAAACAAAGCGCTGCACCTGCATAAAAGCAAGTGTAGGCTACCTTCCCCCACCATTGTTCAGTTGAGTGTAGTTTATGTTCTGTGCAAGACGTGGTTTACTAAGTGCTTGTTCAGTGTGTTGGTTTTTAACTAAGAATGGGAAAATGAACGAATAAAAAATCAATTTAAAGTTTAGTTTTAAGCTTTGCAAGATATCGAAAGAAATTCATGAGGGATGGTGGAAATTGAACACTTACCATACTCGCCAGATCTCAATCCTCCAAACTTCTTCCTATTTTCACGACTCAAACTCTCTTTGAAAGAGTTGAACATATTGCTGACATCTAACGAAATGTGACGAAGGTTTTGAACTTCATCCCAAAAGAAGACTTCTTGCGAATTTCGCAGGACATGTGTAGAAGATCTCAGCGGTGCATACCGTAAAAAATCGTAAAATAATTAGAGGGGGGCGCTTATACGGGATTTTTCCGAGATCGTTTCGCAAATTTTGCAGGGATGAATCGTGATAAAATGAATGAATCGTGAATATTTGAATGAATCATGAATTTTGATACTTGAAAAAATTTGACGCGTTTTTTTAAAAATAAATTCTTTCGAAAAAACGCAGAGAAAAGGAGATATTTGTAAAAAAAAGCATGAAATCAATTAAAAAAATCTCAAAATAACGCACATTTCATCAAAGATTCATGATTTATTCATTTCATCACGATTCAACCGTTCTCAATGGATCCGTTTTCAGCGATTTTTTTGAGAGGGAAGGCGCTTTCTCCGGATTTTTTGAAAATTTCAAATTTTTTATAAAGTGGGGAGGGGGCGTTTGATCTGGGAGGGCGGATTAACGGGATTTTACGGTAGTTATAGGAGATGACTATTTTGAAGGATGGTATGGTAACTTTCGTTAATATTTTATTTACATTAATGCTACAGGACTATTCACCGAACTTTATTGTCAGAGGTTAGTATATTGCAAAAAATTCTGAGGAGGTGACTTATCTTAAAAGGTAAAGGAAATCAGGATTACACGAAACCAACATTACATATTTATAGTTGCTAAAATATTAAATTTATCTAAAATGGAACATTTTGCCATGGTGTATCCTTCTTGGCAGGTTTTCGAAGAATATGGAATCTTCAGGTAAATGGAAACATTTGACAGTCCCAAAGAATAAGTATTACAAGTACACCTGCTAAGATGGAAATGGGTTTTTGAACGGCAACTATAATACCGGCTACTGAAGCTGCCAGTGACGTCACTATTTACGTCGATGTTCGGTTCCGAGCGAACTGTGAAAGAATGTACATAAACATAACATTAGGAGCTAATAACAAACTATAATTATAACATAACAGCATAAAATGCAGATGAATAGTCTGGACTTGTTTGTTTTAAAGTCACTTTTGACTTACAAAAAATTTTTATGCATAAGAATTTCAGTTTAAATATGAATAAAGTACTTACAGAAGAATTTTTATTTTTTTTCTAATGAATAAAATACAATTGCCTTAACCTTAAAATACAAAAATAATTTTATTTGAGGTAAATCTGAAATCATATGATGGAATTTATAATGTAATATTCTAGAGAACACTATTCAAAAATTATTATAACGTATTTCCTTAAAAAGTCATTGGTTTTTAAAACTGTCTTTTTATCACTTTGAAAATGTCTTAATAATTAATTTGTTCGAATAAAAAATAATCAATAAATTTTTAAAATGAAATAACCATAAAAAATAAATATTTTTCCCAATAATCAATATTTAAAATATTCTAACACATTCGGTTAAAAAAATAATGATGATTGACTTTTCTAATTCCAAAGATCTTATAATGAATTTAAATCATCAAATATTTAATACATTTGATAATGAAAGAATCAGCAAAAATAAATAATTTTCACAATACAAATTATTCAAAATAGTTAGATAAACTCCGTTGAGTTATAATAATAATTAGCTTTTCTTATTCCAAAGGATCCTAATAATGAATTCAAATTAGAAAATATTTATAATACATTTGATAATGAAATAACCATTTCAATAAGTAATTTCTTTAATAATAATAAATATTCAAAAGATTTTCATAAACTCAATTAAAAAAGAAGGAAAGAAAGAAAGAAAATAGAATAATTTTTATGTCCAATTCTAAATGTCCTAGCAATGAATTTAAATCAGCAAATATTTAATACATTTTATAATGCAATAATTAGCAAAACTAAATAATTTCTCCGATAATAAATATATACAAAAAACTGATATCTAGGTTAAAAATTAATAATAATTTTCATTCAGAAATGATTTTATTCTCCAATATAATCAATGTTCAAAAGAGTTAATTCATATAGTTATTAAATTTATTCTGTATAAATTTAAAAATATATTACATGATTTTTTTATGTTAAGCAGAGTAGTTATACAAAATAAAAGTAAAATATTTAACTTACTTTACCGCATCCCTTTTCACATACTTTTAAAACTTCAGATACTTTTATTTATAGGAAATGTATATCAGTAAGTAAAATTTACTTTTACTTTTATTTTATTTTTCTTAATTCTTTATATTCTGTTGCATTATGCGTTTAAGCGGTGGTATTTTTTGTCATTATAGTTCTTTCATTTATCCGTTTCACAGTTAATTATTTATACATACATATGTTGGCAAAAGTTTTAACAACACACATGATTATAATTTCAAAAGGACGGTTACATTATGGGCATGTTTCATTTATGAAATAAGTTCTTGTTTTTTAATACACAATTCCGAAATTTTCGTAAGTAAAGCGTGTTGCTTTCTACTATAATATAGGAACTGTTCTTCATATTCACTAATCAGTTTTTTAAAAAGTACATAAATTTCAGATATTGTCATTATAACATGTTCTGTAGGATATTTCAATCAACCACGATTTAGTTCTTCAATGTACGTATAAATACAATCGATTGGAGAACTATCACTAATTTCGATTAGCAATTTTTTCTGTCTCAGTTTTTGATGTTTTTCACGCAATAAACACCAATGTATGTTAATATTTTAGGATCAGCTTCTGAAACGTTATTTAGATCAATTTGATCAGATATGAAAAGGGGGTACTTTCTATATCTTCATCTAATTTTTTGTGTCATTACTCATCTCACCTAAAAACTATTTTAAAGTAATAGAATCATGTTGTTTTGATTGTAGCTGGGATTGATTTTATTCGCAACTTTCTTTCTGATTCGAGTATTTACTGAACAGAGACATGATAATTACTACCAGACATTTGACGTATTGTGAAAATCTGTATAAAACCATAGAACAAAAACATAGAATAGTAAACATTCGCTAGAAAAATCACTCGTGGAACACGGTCTTTCGCTTTGAATTTCCTGCCTAGCATCTATGAGCAGATAGTGTGCTTTTTAGCTCACAGGCTATCATAGCCTGAGAGCTTATGTGCCCGCCCGTTCTGTATGTATGTACGTGCGTGTGTACGTTCGTACGTAACGCGATAACTCATGATAAAAATATCCGATCCACTTGAAATTTTGTATATAGGTATATACTGACAAGGTGCTTCCCTGATTAGTTTTTGGAGCTCATTCAATATGTATAAGAGGGGGAAGGGGGGCTCATGCCCCTCCCCTTAATTGATATAAATGGGTTTTTCATGCAGAATTAAGTTTTCGTTCAAAATTTAGGTATAGGATCATTCTGATGAGGCGATTCAGTGACTGTTATTAGGTGTTCATTGAATAAGTATAAACAGGGGGTAAGGGGGTTCTAATGCCCCTCCCCTTAATTTATATAAATGGGTTTTTCAAGCAGAATTATCAGATTTCGTTCAAATCTGAATAGTTTTGGAAGTTTAATGGTTAAGTATAAAAAAGTGGGATAACTCCTCTTAAATTATACAAATGCTAAATGGGTTTTTAAGAATTATCCGATTTGCTCTGAATTTTGGATATAGATTTTTTATGTGATAAAACATGTCCTTGATAGTTTAGGAGGTTCAATGATTAAGTATAAAAAAAGGGGAAAGGGGAGAGCTGTTTCCCCTTAATTTCTTTTTTGAACGGAATTAACCCTTGAAAATATAAGGCTGTAATGTACAATTAGTATGCGTAGCCTGTGAGCCCAATGCTATCAGTTTAACTGGGCAGTATTCTTTTTATTTTCTCTTCACCGCACCGACGGAAAAAGTCACGTGACAAATTTTCTCCCCGCAGTTTCAGAAGCTGATCTTACAGTAAGCCATGGTTTTTGACGGGACCAAGTAGCGTTAGCAGTTAAAGGAAAAAGACCAGTTTATACAAATACAATAAACGTCAAGCTGATTGAGTTTCGAGACCATTATTTTTGTTTATTTTATAATTTTATGTCAAATACAGTGGACTTCTTCAAATGTGCAACTTTTAAATCCACAACTCGTTAAAATTCGCACATAATTTATAGATGTAAACAATGAAGATTTCAGTTCAGATATAAGGACAAAATTAAACTTTTTTCGCTGTATATCAATTCTATGTATATTTTAATTTGCATTTTTCTTTTAATTTTATTGAATTCATGTTTTTTTTTCATGAAGGAAGAATAAATTTATTTGTGAAAAAATTCAAGATAGTCACAATCTTCTTGCCAATTATATTTTTATGTATTAATCCAATTTTTTTTTTCTTAAATCTGTCAAACTTGAATTAAAACTTCCTTATCTTATGATTTTGATATGAATTAGTAATGTACACTTTTATGAGACAAATTGCACTGAATAATTTAGGAAGAATACATTTCATCTTTATAATGTCTATTTCATCATACATAATTTAACCTTCATAAAATAATTTGACCTTCGCTTTTTAATATTTCAATCATATTAAATATTATCTAAATTTTTATTATTTTAATTTATTACTTATTTTCATATTTTATGATAATATTGTAAGGATCCATTATAGTTTTGATTGCATCATTAATTAAATTCTAATGACTGTTTAAAAAATCTAAACAAAGAAATGACCGGAAATCAGCAAAAATTTAAAACTTGCAAAAACTGTCGTCCCAAACTGTGCGAATTTGAGGGAGACTACTGTAATATTATAACATAGTGTGCTACCCGGAATTTTGTGAACTTCTATAGTCATTTTATACAATCTTAAATATGATTTATATTCTGTTCTAAAACATGCTGAGGATGTCTTTTTAGCTCTAAAACAGTTTCCGTCAATCAAAAAACAAGAAATAAGAAACTGTCGTTAACTTTAAAGTTTGTTGACAAATTCAAAAAAGCAGATTTCCTGGCTACAGAAAACTTTGATATATTATTTTTAATCATTCAGATTCTTTGTCAAGTTGGCTATTCGATGTAGAGAGATAAAACAAATCACGACAAATTTGAAGAATATTTCCACAAATCGATGATTCTTTCCCGCTTAAATTCTTTTATTTCGAGTCTCGTTGATCTTTAGGGTAAGAGCAGAGGGATATTAGAAGGTTTATACTCAATTTTAAAAAATCTTATATACTCAATTTAAAAAAATTTTAAGAAATCTGACTATGATTTAGTATCTCCAGTACTAAAACATGCTGATGGTGTCTTTTCAGCTCTAAAAGTTTTCGTCAAGAAATAAGAAACTAGGGCTTTGTTGTGACCAGTTCAAAATAGCAGAATTTCTTGCTACAGAAAACTTTAATACATACATTTTTTAAATCATACAGATTTCTTATCGAGTACGCTATTCGATTTAGAGAGATCTTATGATAAATCTGAAGAATATTCCCAGAGATCAATTTTCTTCATCGCTTGAATTCTTTTATTTAGAGTCTTGTTGGCATTTAGGGAAAGAACAGAGAGATATTGGAAGGTTTTGATTTTCACCCGGGAGTTTGTAAAAAAATTTCAAATTTTGTCATTGAATTTTTCTGCCGGAGTTATTTTAAAATAAATTAATGGATTTTGAAGGGCAAAATATTTATGTATTTATTTAGTATTGTAATGTTGCTTTTATTCATAAAAACAGTTAGGGAACTATGGGAAAATTGTTAATTTTTGTACAAATTCAAAATGATGCGAGAAACATCGAAAATGGTTTTTAGGCTGATTACAGCATCAAATTTAGGGAGTGCACCTCTCAAAGCATTAAAATGTCTCCTCAGATCACATAGGATTTTATGTTTATGAATTGCCTAGAAGTGCTACGTCTCTACCGAATTTCAAAGTGCTCTTTCCAAAGTCGCAAAATTCCCTCCTGCAGAAAAATGTTTTAGTCATCTGAAATGACGACAATTACGACTTGTGAATATTCCGTTTAACCCTTTCATGTCCGATTTTTTTTTTCAATTTTTAGATAAAATTACTTTTATGTTAATAACATTAATACTAGCTATCCAACTGGATTAATTATTATTCAACGAGTATTTCACTGTCTGAATGATAAGGAACATTGTTGTTTTGCGTACTATTCTATTAACATTTATATGACAATAGGCTAACAAAGAATTTTTGGAGATGTTTAGAAAATACTGTATTACAGTAACATTTAACGGGTATTACAAATTAATACTTTTTTACAGGAGAGTTGTGCATGAAGAGAGAGGTGAAGAGGTTCTGTTTTTTAACATTGAGAAATCCAAAGCTTAAATTGAACCTAATTCAGATACTAAACTGCGATAACTTACTGCTGAACTTAAAGAATGCTCTAAAACAGTTTCGAACCACCTAAAATAAATGAACTGCCTAATATTTCTAAAAAAATGTTAACCAATCACAAATAAAATTGTTTAAAAAAATTAGCATCCTTAAAGTTTATGACGAGATATCTGAAAAAACTTTTGGGGCCAAACAGGGTATCAAAAACGGCAGAACATGAAACTGAGAAACCCAGAAGATTTATAGCTGTGTTAGACAACTATAACCAAACTATTTTTTTCCCAACAT
Organism: Maratus speculifer; assembly: GCA_964019185.1. Lineage (NCBI taxonomy): Eukaryota > Metazoa > Arthropoda > Arachnida > Araneae > Salticidae > Maratus > Maratus speculifer. The sequence goes on from OZ025296.1 coordinate 362,003,294, forward strand.
AAACTATACTTGTTGCACGTGGTTCTTAAATCACGAGTTTCTTTAGCCAAAATAAAATGTCTTTTTAAAAATATTTAACAGATTATAGATCCGAAATGTCTTTAAAATAAACTAAATTTATAAACCAACCGAAAATAAGTTAAATAGTTTAAAAGAAATATTCTGATGTGGAATATTTTAATAAGACTAGAGTAACATTTTCAGTAATCTTAATTTTAAAGTAAGCAAATGTTTATATTATGCAAAGCTTGACTAAAATACATTTAAATTTTCAGTATGGGTTCAATTTTTTAGATCATAATGTTTGTAAAATCTTTAGTACATGATAATGTAATTTCATTGTATTCAGTGTTGTTCAGGGACACAATAATTCCAGGGGGGAAATTACACTGTTTTACCATTGAAAACACAAAATCTCAATTTTTCTTGGGAGGGACATTTGATAGCACTGGGAGGGGGAAATGTTTCCCCCCCCCAAACCACCCCATTAATTCAACACTGATTATATTACTAACTACAATTATGGAGATAAATCTAACTATATTTTAGTCATGCTACTTTTTTAAACATTCCTACCCTGAATGGGTCTAATCGACCCAGTCCTATAAAGCGTTTCATTCGATTCAAACCAGAAAAATTTTCATAAAGTAAAGTAAATAAATAACACATAGATGTAAGTTAAATAAATATGTTAAATGGATTTAAATAAAAATTCTGCTGTTAAACATTTTAATCAAGTTTGAGTAAACTTTCAACAGGGTAGGAAGGTTAAATTAAGAAATTAAATAAACATATACATAAATTCTTTAACTTATTGAAAATACTTCAATTACCAATACACACACACACAGTCAATCATGTCATGTGATTGCAAGGAGACGGGAAAAAAAATACTATTTTAGACATCCGTTAAAAGAAGTGTATCGTAAAATACCATTAATTCGTCTCCCCCCCCAAAACGTGAGGGAAAATCGTAAAATAATTAGAGGAGGGCGCTTACACGGGATTTTTCCACGATCGTTTCACAAAATTTGCAGGGATGAATCATGATAAAATGAATGAATTGTGAATCTTTGAATGAATCATGAATTTTGATACTTAAAAAATTTGCGTTTAAAAATAACCCCGTAAATTCTGTCGAATTAGCGCAGAAAAAAGAGAAATTTGTAAAAAAAAAAAGCATGAAATCATTTAAAAAATCTCAAAAAAACGCACATTTCATCAAAGACTCATGATTCAACCGCTCTCAAGCGATCTGTTTTCAGCCATTTTTTTTTTATTTAAAGGGAGGGCGCTTTCTCGGGATTTTTTGGAAATTTGAATTTTTTTATAAAGTAAGTAGGGGGCGTTTGATCGGGATGGGCGGATTAACGGGATTTTACGGTAATCAACTGTATTTTTAAGATACTCTGTCTAAATATGATCTTTTTTCGTTTCGTCGGTGCTTTGAAACTTATCCATTTGAGACAGGATTACGTTATTAAAAGATTCCCCTTTTACAGGTTTTACTGTGTGACATATTATATACATATCTAAACTTTGTAATATAATATTATCTTCTAATTTCACATTATAATAAAGACATAAAATATTAAATGTATAAAATAATAAAAATATTTAAGTATACAATATATTTTTTATGTGTGTATATATAATATGCATATAAAGACCAAGTTACACCAATAAATGTGGAACAAGCATATAATGAGAGGGTACTGCTAGGTTATCCCGTTGACCAAACAATTATGGCCAAACTATAAGATTAAATGCCAATAATGGAGGATCGTGAATGTCACATTCAATGACATTAAATACGATTCACATGTTTAAAATGTCATTAAGGGCAGTGGCGTAGCTAAGGGGGGGGGGGGCAAGGGGGGCGTCCGCCCCGGGCGCCGAGGCCTAGGGGCACCAAATTGAGAGAAATTGTTATATATCTATATTGGGGTGGGGGCGCAAAATTTCTTGCTGGCCCCGGGTGCCAAAACACATAGCTACGCTTCTGATTAAGGGATTTTTATTTTGTCTTTTATTTGTATTTTTATTGATATTCCACTAATTATTTTTTTTTCGTTATTTAAAATGAAAACTATGTCAGTATATATAATTTGGCTATTAGTTTGGCGATTTATACAATTTGGCAAAATTGGTCGACGGGATAACACAGTAGTACCAATGAGAGTTATAAATAGTTAACCAGTCAGATGAAGTCTCTTGTTGTTATCCACACTCAAAAAGTAAAAATAGAATTATTAACCATTTCCTGCATGGACAAATTCTGCTAATAAAATGAGAAATTATCGACTGACATCAGAATTTAGATAGGACTTTTTTAGAAATTAGAGATTTCTTAATTTAGTCTTTCATTGTAAAAAGAAAATTATATTAAAATATTATTGGCGCCATTTGCAAGCTTAAATTTAAAATTCGATATCCCAGACTGGGAACAGTGTGCCAAAAAGGGTTAAAAGATCATTCCTGTGTCTGAATGCCATAGACATTTTCCTCATAAACTGGGGAAAGTTCAACCAAGGCTGATGTAATAAAGGCTATTAACTCATCTATTTATACAATAAAATCAAAAAGAGCCATAAAACCAAGTTTTTTTTTTTTTTTTTTTTTTTTTTTTTTTTTGAGAAGGCTTAAAAACCAGACTACTACATTTTTTTAATGAAATATTTGATGTTTTTCATATACAGTGGATTTCTATGGATCAAGCATGAATGATAACTTTTTGAACTATATACATTCAAAATATAGTGCTTCTGATGTTAAATTACATTTTCATATTTTAATTAATAGCTTCTAAAATTATACACCTAATGTGCTATTTTTTTTTATATTAGTTCTAATACTAAAATATCAAAACATAAATATGTTGATTTTCTATTTTTTACAATTTTATAATATGAAATTATTATTTGAAAAAATTATGATTTGCAACCCACAGTTTTTCAATGAACTTAGATTTATTAAGACCTGCTTTAGGGAAATCTAAAATAAAAAGATTTTCTTCCAAATAATTTTCAAATCATGCTTTAAAAATGCAAAATGATGGCTTAAGGTGTCATCCATGATAGAAATGACTCGATATGTTGAATCCTTGGTACTACCATCAGTAATCCCATCGACCATTTTTACCAAATTATGCAAATCGCCACATTATGTTTATTGACATAACTTTTATTTTAAATAATAAAAATAAAAAAATAGTAGAATATGAATAAAAATACAAATAAAAATTATTTAATGACGTTTTAAAAACGTGTATCGTATTTAATGTCATTGAGTGAGACATTCACAATCATCCACTATTGTCACTTAATCTTATAGTTTGGCGATAGTATTTTGGTCGAGAGGATAACCAAGCAACACTGAAACTTATTTTGCCCCTCTCTAGGCAAATTTTATATACATCTTTTAAAAGTAGACTTTATATTAAATCATAAGGTATCAATAATTTCTTCTATGATAATTTGTTGAGGAGTTAGTACAGGATGTTTACTTTTTCTTCCACAACTGTACAAATATTATTTTATACATATTATTAAAATTAAAGAAATAATGTCCAATTTTTTGAACAGTACTTAACTTCCATTCACGAACCCTGCTTTATTTCTTCAAAATCGAATTTTATATTATCTGTACAAATATTATTTTATACATATTATTAAAATTAAAGAAATAATGTCCAATTTTTCCATAGGTATAAGTACTTTCCCTTTTGAATGTTATGACTTTCTTTTTCTTGAGATTTTTTTTTCTTATGCTCAATTTCCTGTGATTTTTATATTTCTTATTATTATCAATAAAACTTTTTTTTAATCATTCCTTTCTTTCTTAATTACATTTAGAAAATAAAATGCAATATAAATTATTTTACAATGTTAAAATTACACTTCCTAGTGTTAAAAATATTTTTTTTCGTCATTTTATTATAAAATATAACTAATTAAAAATATACCAAAGTTAATATAGAAATCGAAAATTTGTCTACCATATAAGACATAGGCAAAGCCTAGCCATACACCAAATTAGCCCATCTTGGACAACAAATTATAATAAATAGAATTCTAAAATTTATTCTTTGCTTTTAATATAGACCAATCTTTTAGATGATCTAGCACAAGTCTGAACTAAAACTAATAGTTTTCACAAGTTAATAATCAGTAACAGTTTAGAATACTTTAATAATTATCAAATACAGACACTTTAATAGAAGAGTAAGCAAAAGAAATATATCTTACCATTAACTTATTTTAATATAGAGGACAGGTCAATAATTTTTAAAATGCTTTTTCATTATATTGTTATAGGTCATTATATTTCAAAAATTTGCCGTCTATTAACAGAGAACTTTCATATCGTACTGGTTCACATAAAAGGAAAGAGACGCCGACGCCATGAATGAATCACGGTGACTGTATTTGAATCAGGAATGAATGATATCAATAAATCTGCTGCAACAGAAAGTTCAAGTTCTGATTTTTTATTTTCTCACATCTACCAATATTACTGTTAATTTCAAGAACTAAGAAAATTATCTTCTTCATGTGACAAACAAAACAAAACGGTTCTTTATGAAAAATGAATTGATGCGTTACTCAAAATTCTGGAGTCCTTTATTTGAATCTCTGATCTATCCTTTATTCACAGATTATCTCAGATTAATTCGATTATCCAGTAACTTTCTTGAATTGATTACTTTAGATTTTATAAATTGTTTTGACACCATCTTTCAGTAAATAACATAAATGAACAAATTTTCCGTCGAAAGTGTAGTCTTTTAGATATATTTTTTAAAATAAGAAAATTCATTATGTTTTGATTTTATTTGAGATTATCTTTACACGCTTCACCTCAGCAATTTAAAATATTTTGTAGTATATCTAAAAGGAGTATTATTATTACTTTATTCGTGAAATTTTAACTTAGTTTTATCAGATTTTAAAGAGTTCAGCTTATATCCATTGAATTTAATTTTTCTTGCATTGCATATAAAAATAATTTCTTATCAATATAAGAATATGATGGAAAGTGTTGCTTTCAATATTTTGATTTCTTTTGACTGATTGGTTTTGGCTCATTTTTTGCTTTAGTAGAACTACTTTTCTTTTCTTTTTTTAATTATTATGTGGTAACTTTCGTTATTTCAATGAAACTTTAACATTTTATAGGACCAGATATAAATTTATTGAAAATAAGTTTAAGTTAGTCCTTTAATAGTCCTTTTAGTTTGTTTGTAGGATTTAGTTTATTCATTTGATTTTTGTTGTAAGAACAATTCTTTGTAAATCAATTTCTTATTTAATAAAAGTAACATTAAAAGTTTCAGAATATTTATGAAAAAATATGCTCGTTCTTTTCTTAACACATTTTTTTTTTTTTTTTTTTTTTTAATTGCAGTTTAAATTATGCTGTATCTGACAACAATTCTCTGAGCATCAAACCATTAAAGACCCTAAATATAATGCAGTTCATCTGGAATATTTGTAGATGATCAAATTAAACTTGCATGTCTATTAATGCATATAATTATATTCAAACTTCAATAAAAATATCAGTTTTTTTTTTTTTTTTTTTGTACTACTTGATTATCCTGTTGGTCAATTTGGCCAAATTATACATATTGACATGATTTTTATTTTAAATAACAAAAAAAAAAAAAAAAAAAAAAAAAAAAAAAAAAAACAAGAATATTAATAAAAATACAAATAAAAAGTTGAAATAAAAATCACCTAAGGGTGTTTTAAACACATAGCATTGTATTTAATGTCATTGAATATGACATTCATGATCATCCATTATTGGCATTTAATCTTACTGTTTGGCGATCATTTTTTGGTAGATGGGTTAACTAAGTAGTACCTTTTTTAAATGAGAGAGATATATTAAACACTGCTGTTACTGATGTAAATGAACTTATTTTGGACAAAGATCTTTCTTGTCTTATATTAAGGAAATTATTGCATATAAAGGTATGAAAATTTGTAGTTTATTAAACTGCAAATTACAGTAGAGGACCTATTATCCGGAATTCCAAAATCCGGAAGAACCCGAAATCCGGAAATGAAGAAGATTGAGAACGAGGTGAATCATGATGAAATAAACGAATCACGAATCTTTGATCAAATGTGCGTTTTTTCGAATTTTTTTAAGATTTCATGCTTTTTTGGCCTTTTTTTTTTTTCAAAATTCACCTTTTTTCTGCGTTTTTTCAACTGATTTTACGTTTTTAAAAAAAGAAACGCAAATTTTTTCAAGTATCAAAATTCATAAGTCATTCAAAGATTCATGATTCATTCATTTCATCATGATTCATGCCCATAAAAAACGCAAATTTTTTCAAGTATAGCGAAAAACTCTTTAAATTCGTCAAATATCGCTATAAAACCCTGCAAATTTCTTCAAATATAACGATAAAACCCTGCAAATCTCATCAAATATCGCAAAAAAATCCTGCAGATACCTCGCAAAAAATTCAAATTTTGTGAAACGATCGTGGAAAAATCCCGTGTAAGCGCCCCCCTCTAATTATTTTATGATTTTTCACCTTTGGAGGGGTGGATTAATGGTATTTTACGGTATATATATTTATATATATATAAAGCCAGTTGGCAAAACGTCCGGATTTGAGACTTTGTACTATAGTACAAGAATCAAAATTGTACCTTAGTGTTTTTTCCACAGACTTCTCATACAACACACTTTTCATTCATATTCTAGATAGCAGTGCTATAGTCCTTGTTTTTTTTGAGAAGGGGGGGAGAGTGTCGCGTTTCGGACGGACCCGAAATCCGGAAAATTCCAAAATCCTGAAAGCCCTCGGTCCCGACGATTCCAGATAATAGGTCCTCTACTGTATCTCTATTAGAGAAATATTTGATTATCAAACTGAAACAGAAAATGTTTAGGGGAATTATTTTAAGCACTCTTTATGTTGAAGGTATAAAATAGTTCGATTTAAATAATTTTATATAGTTTGTCTCAAAAGTTTAAGCACTATTCAAATCTGGTTTAAATTAATTGAAGAAGAAAATATTTTATGCTAATTTACAATAAATACTCAACATTTAATCAAAATAAAATAAAATAAGTGATTTTAGGTAGTTAAATTAATAAAATATATTTATTTAATTTTTCTTTTTTCTTGAAGAAATGCTGCCTTATAAGCACTTTATGCAATTTCTTTTTTAGAAATATGGAATTGGTATTGTGTAATGAGGCTCTATGACATCATATTGTACTTTTATACAAGTATAAAAGGGTACGAAATTATTTCCTCTCGTTTTAAAAATGTCGAAGGGTAAAGAATTCACAAAATGTGAGATTTTGAAAGTTTAAAAAATGAAATCGTGAAATAAAACTGTTTCTGAAATTTCAAAATCTTTAAATCGATAAAAGCGGAGTATATATCAAGTACTCTTTAGAAATGATCATTTTAAGGGGAAACCAAGATGTGGACGACCACGTATGATGACTGTTCAGACAGATTGAAGAATACAGAGATTGATATCTTAACAAAATATTTTCATATGGCAAATTAAAAATAATCTCAGTGTACAGGTGTCCAAAGGCACTGTAAATTGACGTATTAAAGAGTATGATTACATCATATACTAAAGAAATTGGTTCACAAATTATATCTGAAATTACATCACAAACAGACAAGTATGAACTGGGCTAAAAAACACATGTCCTACGGGGACAAATGGCTTACTGTTTTATCCAATGAGAGGAACTTTGATGGCCCTGATGGTTGGAACATGTACTGGCATGATTTATGCAAGAAACCAAGGGCATTTTTCAGCAGGCAGCAAGACGGTAAGTCTGTTATGGTTTTGGGGGCATTTGGATTCAATGGCCAGACCTCTCTGACTTTTCTAAAAGGAAGACAAGATTCAAAAAAGTTTCAAGAGACGCTAAACCATTATTTGCTTCCATTTAGTGACATTTTGGGGGGAAGGGGTCTGGAGAAGACTTTTTAACAAGACAATGCCTCAATCCACGTATCGCATTCTACAGAACTTTGATTTTATCAGACTAATGATAAAGTTCCTGACTAGCCAGTTTAAGTCCAGACTTAAACCTGATTGGGAATGTCTGGAGTACTTTAACCCACCAGGTTTACAGCAATGGAAAGCCGTATGATTCTATTGAAGAACTCAGGGAGGTCATTGAGAAAGCAGTATATTCTTTGCCACCAGAAACCCTGTAAAAAATTAATAATTTCGATGGACGCACTTTTATTTAAACTAATTAGAAATCACGGAAAAATAATTTTTTAATAAAAGTTCTGTAAATATTATAAATCTGGTTGTTTTTGACATTGTGCATAAACTTTTTTTATAATTTTTTTAATTATATTTCTTAAAATTATGTAATTTTCTTTTTTCTATTTTTGATTTCATTTATTTAAATAATGTTGCAAAGCCTGCAAATAAAAAAATTTTACTCATTCTAACTTTTTATAATTCTTTAAAAATCAACATTTAATGCTTGTGCTGAAACTTTTGAGACAGACCTAAGAATCAAAAACTATGCATAGCCTTTTAAATATGACTGTATTTTGAGCATTTTTTTTTTTTTTTTTTTTTTTTGTAAATTTTTATTTATATCATTTCATTAGAGATTATTTCACATTTCGAAATAATGCATTGTTTTATTTATTGTTGTCAGATTTAAAACAGCAGCTAAAATCCACACATCTTCACAAATATAAATGTTGAAACTTTGAGTTTAGATACAAGAACAAAATTACAGAACTTTTTTTAATTTAAAACGTTCTATATATATTTTAATATGTAATTCTCGATAATATTATTGAACTCATGCTTTTTCAATAACTTAATCCTTTTACAAAATATCTTTTTTTTTATCATTTTAGTTTATTATTATTTTACTTAATTATTTTAGCACAGTAGACTTCCTCAAATCTACACAGCTTGGAACCGGAGATTGTGCAGATTTTAGAATTTTGCAGATTTCTGGTCTTTGCTTAGTTTACATTTTTTACTCAGCAATTTGAATTTAATAAGGCAATCAAAATTATAATGATTGATTATAATGTAGTAAAATATTAAAATAATTAAGTAAAATAAAAAACTAAAATGATAAAAAGTAAGATAACTTAAAACTGATTGAAATATTAATAGTAAAGGTCAAGTAAATAAAATTAATAATGTATATTGAATTTGCATAAAAAGGGTGCAATATATTTTAATTGAATTATTTTATGAAACATTTCTTACAAAAAGTACTCTTTATTCATTTACATTAAAATCATCATAATAATGAACAAAAAAGCTTGATTAATAGGGTACATAAATGCATTTGGTCAAAAGATTGTCACTGCTATCAGCAGTATCTTGATTAAAAAATGTATAGACGCAGTTTTCATAGAACAAACAAGAGATATAACAGAGAGTTGTGATACATATAACAAGTTCATTTATATTATTATGAATTACATATTAAAATACATATGGGATGAAATACAACTGAAAAAACTACAACTTTGTTCCTACACCTGAAATGAAAGTTTCATTGTTTACATCTATAAAGATGGGCAGATTGTAGGGTTGTGGATTTGAGGGAGTCTACAGTATTTTATAACATTTCAAGTATTCACTATAATTTTGATTGTACTGTACATCTGCAATGGTTGGGGTCAGATATATTCCAGACAACTGGTTTTTCCAATTAAGTGGTTGGGCATGAAATCAACATCCATTTCATAAGTTTTATGGAATATAGGTAGTTGTGGTATTACTTCTAATTTTAAATTAATTATTAGATCACTTGAACAAAGAATTACATGCAAGTAAGATCAAACATTGGAATTTAAACTATGGTAATTTATTGATTTCCTTGGGAACAAAAATTATTCTGTTTTCTCAGCATAAAAATGAAAACATCTATAACATAACTTTATTTCTAACTTCTATTTCAAATACTGGATGCTGTTATCAAACTAACTATACAAATGTTTCAAGCATTGTATGTGTCAAACTGGCAATATATGACACTTTTTCTACAATGATTCTAACATCAGTCGGTTAGAAATATCACTGGATAAATGGTTCCATACTGTATTACATATTCAAAATATTGTTTAAAGAATGCAAACAAAGCAATGACCAGAAAACCACAAACTTCTGAAATCTGCATAATCTCTGGTCCCGAGCTGTGCAGAGTTGAGGGAGCCTACCGTATTTCCTTTCTATTAAAATATTTATGAACACATGAAAATTAAAATGAAACAAAAAATTAGTTAAAATTATGTCACATTTAAAACAACACATGTTTCAATAACAGTTAATTCGACCTTAAGAACCAAAAAAGTCCCTCAATAAAAGGGAACTAAATGAATACATGATAAGAGAAGATTGGCATTGTTCATTTAATTGTATGTCATTATTCCACAGCATGTTACTATTTGGTTATCCTGTCAACCGAAAAACTATCTCCAAACTCTAAGATTAAATGCCGATAATACCATATATGTCACATTAACTTGCTATAAAACATGATACACATGCTTGTTACACCAAAAAGTGATTTCAAAATTCAATCTTTTATTTGTATTTTTTATTAATGTATTACCAATTGATTTGTTATTTCATTATTTAAAATAAAAATTATGTCAATTTGTATAACTTGGCTAATAGCTTGGCGATTTCTATAATTTGGCAAAACTGGTCTACAGGATAATCAAGTAGTACCCACAATATTTTTAAAAGAAAGCAAATTGTCACACTCTTATGATAAATTTACCAATCAGTTTGATTGTGTTAAAATAATGGTATATCTAGGTACCACATTGTTATATGGAGTTCATTTACCTGCAGTTTATTGTGTCGAGCTGTCTAAATGACAGACCAGATGTTATGACCAATATGATTATCTAAGTGAAAAGTATCCACCAGTTAGCTTAAATGGTAAAGCATTTTCCTGGTAAGCCAAGAATCTGTTTTTGATTCCAGGCCTGGGCAATTTTTTGCTCAGTTGTAAAATATTTAATTCATATATTAAACTTATCAATCAGTTTGATTCTGTTAATATAATAGCATAAACAAATATTTTTAAGATATTGCATTTATAAATGCAATGTAAGTACAGACAAATATCTTTTATCCCCACAAGTTGGAACCAAATATTAAGCAAGTTATAGGATTGCAGAAAACAGAGTATTATGTGGATTATGAGCAATTTTGTTTTTTCTAGAGAGCCTTTTAATACCGTATTCAGTATAGTATAATATAAATATGAAATCTAACACTTTAATATATTATCCCATAAAAGTTCATTTATTAAAGAAATTATATATTTAAAGAATAATGTATGTACAGTCAAAGATCTTTAATCTGCACTAGTTGGGACCAAAGTTTGTTTAGATTATAGAATATTGCGGATTACAGAGTATTGTATGGTTTTGTTTTTTAGAGATCATTTTAATATCATAATCAGTATAATATAGATATGAAAATTGATAATTTAATATAATTTTAATAATTTAATTTCCCATAAAAGCTCATTTATAAAAAAATTATATATTAAAAATATGATATATGCACTAAAAATAAATATGAAAATTATTATTATTTTTCTTTTTTCCAATCAATTTCTAAAATCTGCAATAATTTCCTGTGACTATTTGTCCAAGTGTGCAATAAATTTCAGTATATTGTCAAAATTTTCTATGTGATTTGATGATCTAACAAAATTTGCTGCACATTTCAGAATTTTTTTTTTTTTACAAAATTTGGAATATTTCCCTCAATTCCTTACTAAAATGCTGTTTTTTTCAGCAATCATTTCGCAAAAATTTATGGTTTTTCCCAAAGATCAATATTTGAAATTTGCAATTTATTTTTTCATGATCAATTGTGAAAATTTACATTCTTTTTTACAATCCATTTCAATCTTTATTTCAACAATCATTTAATGAAATCATGTTTTACTAATGATCCACTGATGAAATCAATACTTTTTTTACTGCAACCATTTGTCGAAATTTGAGATATTTTACAAAGATAGATTGATGAAAACCATTATGTGGTACTGTGATATTTTGCAATATTTCTCCATAATTGTTTACCAAAATTTGCATTTTTCTGCCTCTACTTGTCGAAATTTTTGATATTTTTCAACAATATGTTGACAAAATTAATGATTTTTTTTCTATGATTGCGTCATGAAACTACTGAATTTTTCCACAGTTGCTTTCCGAAAATTGTGTTTTTTTACACAGTTCATTGATACAATTTGTGACCATTTGTCAAAAATTGTAATATTTTTTAACAATAGAGCGGCAAAATTTCAATCATTGACTTCTGCTAAGCAACATGAATTATAGAAAATTGCGGATAATAGAAGTTGGGATAATCGATCCTTGACTGTACATTGAAATTTGATACGTTATGAAAATTAAGTTTTTTTTTCTGCAATTGTCTGTGGAAATTTATGAATATTTGTTGAAGATCACAGTGTTTTTGAGCAATAGATTGGCAAAATTTTAGATATTGACTTTTGTTCAGGTTCACAGAATGTAGAAAATTGCAGATAATGGGTGCGCACTAATCATCAATCCTTTACTGTATTTTCATATTTAAGGGAATTTTCTTATGTTTCTAAAACATGCATTTTTAATTGAAATATATTTTATTGTAAACATTGAAAAAAAAAGAAAAAGACAGAAAAAACAAAAAAACTTCAGAAATGAATTAGTTATTAAGTTAAATAACTAATACTGATAAGTTACGCATTAATAATTATGCCATAGGATGGGATGAGACAGATACTCTTATACGTTAAAGCATGGAAAAAAGAAAATTCTTTGGACAAGAAAAAGAAGTGGCAAAAATAAATCTAATTTGGCTTCAAAAGGCAGAGACAAAATGGACATTTTGGCAAAAACACAGCGAAAATAATCCATCTGTAACAGACATTTATGCTTGCCACAATTGGCACAAGAGTGTATAAGTATGCACATAAGTGGTAATTTTCCAATTTTTTTCAAGTGACTTATACATTTTTGGAACAAAAATTTGACTTAATGAATGCAATGAAAGAAGTATGGTATAGAAACAAGATACATTTTAATATGTATTAATTTTATGTGTTTGTTTCAATTGAAGAAAAAAAAAGAGAGAGAGAGGGCTACAACAGATTAAATAATTGTTAGTGCATAATAAATACTCCTTTAACTGCTTCCATGTGGCAGCTATATTGACATTAAAAATAAAATAATATGTTGTAAGTAGTGTCATTGTTGGTAGACTGTAACTTCTAGCATGGGAATACACAAGTAGGTATTTTTTTCCTAAATGTACGAAAAAAAAAAAAAAAAAAAAAAGACAAGTGTTTAAAAATTTAGTGCAACCATAACATCTATCAACAACCAATCTCATATTATGAAGATATTGAAGTGCTAGATTCTTGGCTTGTTAAATTCGTTTATTATTTTGGTTGAATTTTGATGAAATTTATGCAGAATATCAGTAAATAAAATCAGTAAATGCAATAAATTATTTAAAAAACATTTACTTTCAAATGAATAGAATACAACCAGAGTCTATAAGCAATATATTGTTTTAAATTTAAAGAAAAAACATTTTCTTGTTTTCAAATTTTAATTGGAATAATATTTGCCGAAGTAAGTACAAATAAAAGGACAATAAAATTATCAGCTATGAATAAAGCATTTTGATAATACAGGTCTGTGAAAATGGCCCCCTCACTTTATGGAATATAAAAACTGAAAACGTCATTCGTTTGAGCGCGTTTGAGTGACAAAATTTTTTTGTTTGAGCGACAATCAGAAAAAAGTTATAAACAAATCAAAATCCAGGGAATTCGTTTTTGTAAAGTTGGCCCCCCGACCTTTTCGGATATACAAACTGAAGACGGCATTCGTTTGAGCGACAAAAATTTTTGTTTGAGCGACAAACTGAAAAAAGTTATAAGCAAAATAAGAAACTGAGGGGGCCAGATTTTGTGAAGTTGGCCCCCCGACCTTTTCGAAAATACAAACTGAAGACTGCATTCGTTTGAGCATCGTTTGAGTGCGTTTGAGCGACAAAAGTTTTTGTTTGAGTGACAAACTGAAAAAATTTATAAGCAAAATAAAAAACTGAGGGGGCCAGATTTTGTGAAGTTGGCTTCCCGACCTTTTCGAAAATACAAACTGAAGACGGCATTCGTTTGAGCGACAAAAATATTTGTTTGAGCGACAAACTGAAAAAAGTTAAAGGCAAAATAAAAAACTGTACTAATTGTCCTCAAAGAGAAGATCAAGTCGCGGTTTTTAGAAATTTTAGCAGAAACGTAATCAGAGAAACTATTTCAGCATAATCTTATTTTAGTAAAGAGGGTGGGATACATAATTTGATTTTTTTTTTTTTTTTTTTTTTTTTTTTAATATTACCTGAAAAACAAAAAAGGCAAAAGAAAAGACGCCAAATGCAGGAATGAGTCACCGACTTTTACATCATGATTTATTGAAAAGGATTCATTCCTTAAATGGAGAAATTCCCAATTAGTTAACTAATTATTAATTTAGCTGATATTTATTAATAAAAATGTTGCAATGAAAGTATAAAAATTACTCTTTTTCTTCCCTATTTATAATGTTAGTTATCAGACAAGATATCAGAAACAAGCTTTACAAATAAATTTTCCTGTTAGTTCTTCAAAATCAAATTGTGCCATAATTTAAACCACATACCTTGTTTAAATGCTATTTTGAGAGATTTTGACTAATGATAACTATTCTTGTTTTATAAATAAATGTTTTTGAACATTTCTGTTGCAGAGATTTATTGAATGGTTCACTGTACGTAAATGAACTCTTTCGAGTCATTCATTTCTTCAGATTCATTCATCATGTTAGCGTTGCTTTACTCTTGTGATTACATCTAAGAAATAAGGGTGTTCTGATATTAATAATAGCTAATTTTTTAAACCAATTTTCTGGCCCATCCTCTTTATTAAAATAAATGACTTGTAAGTAATTTTTATTTATTCATTTATTTTGTCGTTATTCTTCTGAAAAATTCTACAACTTGTGATTTGAAGGCATGATGACACGAAATTTTAAGTGTCCAGACATTACATTTTGCTCACATTTACAATCATTTAAAATATACGACACACAGATAAACTGAATATTTGACAAGCCGAATAGCAATTATTAAGCCCAGTACTTTAAGTTGTGAAATTTTTAAACAATCTTGCATAATATTTGAAACAGATGCTTTCTTTTTGGATAAGCATGATTTTTTTTTTTCAGTAAATTTTATCCTATTAAAATTATCATTTGTGCTATTATTTAACAAAAAAATATTTAATTTATAAAATTTTAAATTTCATGATTGTGAATGTTATTTTCTTATATTGCAAATCACATATTTTAAAATGAAAAAAAAAAAAATTGGAAGAGAAATTTTACTGTCATATAGGCACTACATTTTACTTGTCAGAAAAATATTAAAAGAATAGAAAAGTACTAAAGTTTCGCAAAATACTAAATTATCATTAGTATAGAAGATAAATCTACGAGTTAAAACTGTTGAGAATGTAATTGCACATTATTTAATAATAACAAAAAATACATATACTGAAATTAGATGTGAAAATTAAGTTTTTTTTTTGAATTGCTAAATACCATAATTTTTTTCCATGACTATTTGTCAAAGTGTGCAATAAATAACCGATTGGCAAAATTTGCTATGTGATTTGATGATCTTATAAAATTTACTATGAATTTCAGCAATCTTTTTACAAAATTAGGAATATTTTCCCTCGGTTCCCTACAAAAATGCCCTTTTTCTTCAGTAATCGTTTTCAAAATTCATGGGTTTTTTCCCTAAGATCGTTGAATGAAATTTGCAATTTATTTTATCGCAATCAATTGTAGAAATTTGCATTCATTTCTGCAATTGTTTCTCTCATTCATTTCATTTATTTCATCAGTTGGTTAACGTACTAAAGTTTTACTAATGACCGATTGATAAAATAAGCAATTTTTTTAATGCAACCATATTTCGAAGTTTGAGATATTTTTCAGAGATAGATTGTCAAAAACAATTATGTGGTACTGCTATATTTTGACAAATTTTACAATAATTTTCCTTGATTCCTTACCAAATTTTTTTTTCTGCCATTACTTGTCGAAATTCGTAATATTATTCAACAATAGATTGGCAAAATTGGTGATTTTTATTTTTATGATCGTTTCACAAAACTATCAAATTTTTCCACAATTGTTTGCTGAAAATTGTGTTTTTTTTTCTTAGTCCATTAATGAAATTTGTGACTATTTGTCTAAGATTGTAATATTTTTTAGCGATAGACTGGCAAAATTCCCAATATTTACTGCTGCTAAGCAACGTGGATTATAGAAAATTGCAGATAATAGGAATGTGAATTATCGATCTTTGACTATACAATGAAATTTAACATCTTATGAAAATTAATTTTTTTTTCTCTGCAATTGTTTGATGAAATTACCGATAATTTGTTGAAGATTGCAATATTTTTTAGCAACAGGTTGGCAAAATTCCCGATAATGACTTTTGCTAAGGTACAAAGAATGTACAAAATTCCAGACAATGGGAACATGGATCATCAATCCTTAATTGTTTTGTCATTTCATATTTAAGGGAATTTTTTTTTATTATGTTTCACAACGATGCATTTTTATCTGAAATATATGTTATAAGCACCGAAAGAAAAATACTGAGAAATAAATTTTTTATTAAGTTTAATAAGCATTCAGAACAATTATTCTATGGGATGTGATGAGATAAGTACTCTTAAAAGTTAAAGCATGAGCAAAAGAAAATTCTTTGGACAAGAAAAAAAAGTGGCACAAATAAATCAAGTTTGGATGCAGAAGGCAGAAAAAAATGGCCGTTTTGGCAAAAACACAGTCAAAATAATCCATCTGTAACAGATATTTATGCTTGGCACAATTGGCGCAAGAGTGTAAGTATGCACATAAATGACATTTTTATTCAAGTGGTTTATACATTTTTTGAAGAAAGATTTGACTTAATGAATGCAATGAAAGAAGTATGACACAGAAACAAGACACATTTTAATATGTATTAATTTTATGTGTTTGTTCCAATTGAAGAAAAAAAAATGAGAGAGGGGGAAACATATTAAATAATTGTTAGTGCATAATAAATACTCCTTCAACTGCTTCAATGCAGCAACTATATTCACATTAAAAATAAAATAAAATGTTGTAAGTAGTGTCATTGTTGGTAGACTGTGTAACTTCTAGCTCTGGAATACACAAGTAGGTATCATTTTCCTAAATGTATGAAAAGAAAAAACAATTATTTAAAAATGCAGTGCAACGACAATATCTATTGGCAACCCATTTCATATCATGAAGATATTGGAATGCCTGATTCTTGGCTTGTTAAATTCTTTTAATATTTTAGTGAATTTTGATGAAATTTATATAGTAGGATATCAGAATGCGATGAATTATATTGAAAAACATTATACTTTCAAATGATCAGAATATAACCAGAGTCTATAAACCATATATTATTTTAAATTTAAAGAAAAAACAATTTCTTGCTTTCAAATTTAAATTAAATAATATTTGCCAAACTAATTTCAAATAAATAAACAAATAAAGTTTTCAGCTGTAAATAAAGCATTTTGATAATGCTTGAAATTACTAATTATCTGCAAAAAGAAGATCAAATTGCAGTTTTTTGAAATTTTAGCAAAAGCGTAACCATAGAAACTATTTTAGAATAATCATATTTTAGTACAGAGGGCGGGATAAATAAATTGATTTTTTAAATGTTACCTGCTAAAACAAAAAAGGCAAAAGACAAGATGCCAAATTCAGGAATGATTCACCGACTTTTACATCATGATTTATTCAAAAGGATTCATTCCTAAAATGAAGAAACTCGCTTAATTAACTAATTAATGATAAACTGCTGTTTATTAATAAAAATGTTGCAATGACAGTATAACTATTACTTTTTTTTAGTTATTAGGTATCAAACATTATCAGAAAGAAGCATTACAAATAAATTTTCCTGTTAGTTTTTCAAAATCAAATTGTGTCAAAATTTAAACCTGATAACTTGTTTAAGTGCTATATTCACAGATTTTGACTAATACTATCTATTTCTGTTTTATAAATAAATGTTTTTGAACATTTCTGCTGTATATATTTATTGAATGGTTTACTATACCTTAATGAACTTCTTACAATCATTCATTTCTTCCGATTCATTTATCCTGTTAGTATCGCTTTAATCTTGTGATAACATCTAAGAAATTAAGTGTGTTCTGTTATCAAGAATAGCTAATTTTTTAAACCAATTTTCCTGCCCACCCTCTTTATTAAAATAAATTAATGGTAAGCAATTTTTATTTATTCATTTATTTTTTCGTTACTCTTCATCTGAAAATTTCAGCAACTTGTGAGTTGAAGATATGATGGCACAAAATTTAAGGGTAGCAACTTTAATTTTTGCTTACATTTACAATCGTTTAAAATTTTCGGCACGCAGATAAACTGAATATTTGACAAGCCTAGTATGTTAAGGTGTTAAATTTTTAAACAATTTTTCATAATAGTTGAAACAGATGCTTTCCTTTTGAAAGCATGATTTTTTTAAAGTAATCTTTAAACTATTAAAATTATCATTTGAGTTACTATTTAACAAAACATATGTAATTTATAAAATTTTAAATTTCATGGCTGTGAATGTAATTTTCTTATATTCTAAAACAAATAATTTAAAATCAAAGGATTGTTTTGGAAGAGAAGTTTTACTGTCATATAGGTACTGCATTTTACTTGTCAGAAAAATATTAAAGTTTAGAAAAGTACTAAAGTTTAGAAAAATGCTAAACAATCATTAATATAAAGTATAAATCTACAAGTTAAAATTGTTGAGAATGTAATCTCACATTAACTGTACTTAGCATCTTATAGTAAATTATATTATTATAAGTGGCAACAGTATTATTGTTGTTAGTTTGATTTTGTAGAAGTTTCTATGACATGCTATGTTACCATATGCAAGTTCTACGTGTAGTCTTAAAAATAAAGGCTTGTGATGTTTTTCATCAGACTCTGATTAATTATTATATCTCATCAAAAATTAAATAAGAGACTTTGTTGAAATTTATTACTTGCGAGGGATTTTCTTTAATTAGGGAAGAATATTTGTCCTAAACAATGTTTTTTCCATCTCATAGATATTGAATACGGCTGTATCGTATATTCAATATCTATTCGGTATTCAGTCATCCTACCAAATATCAAACTAATTCAGTCTGATGAACCTAAAACTATGTAGCCAAAATAATACTTAGAAAACTTTTTAAAAATATTTTTAAAACCTTATACCAGTTCTACCTAATTATTTTCAAATAACTAAGGTACTCAGAATAATTGGGAAGAATCATCTTTAAACTAAAGAGAATGCATTTATATTTATTTGCTCTTTTAAAAGTATTATAGTAGATTCCCTCAAATCCACACAGCTTGGGATCAGAGGTCATGCAGATTTTAGAATTTTGCGGATTTCTGGTTATTGCTTTGTTTATATATTTTAAACAATGATTTCAATGTAATTAGTAATGCAATTTAAAATATAATGAATGCTTACAATATAAAAAAATATTAAAATAAGTAATAAACTAAAATAATAAAAATTTAGATAATTTTAATTTATATGATATATTAAAAGCAAAGGTCAAGTTAATAATCAATAATGTATGATTAAACATTCATTACAAAGATGAAATGTATTTTTCCTAAAGTATTTAATGAAACTTGTCTCACAAAGGTACATTACTGATTCACATCAAAATCATAAAATAAGGATGTTTTATTTCAGGTTTAACCAGACTTAATAACCAATTAAGTTTGCAAATGTATTTGATAAGAAGATTGTGACTACCAATAATATCAGCACTATCTTGAATTTTTTTCAGAAATCAATTTATTCTTCCTTCATGAAAAAACATGAATTCAGTAATATTAACAAAAATTATAAATTTAAATATGTATATAGTCGATGTAAACTAAACAAGTCAAATTTTGTTCCTCTATCTGAAGTGAACATTTCATTGTTTACATCCCTAAATTAGGTGCAGATTTGAGGGAGTCTATTGTAACCTTTAACGATCATCTTTGTAAAAGTTAATGACATACAAATGCAAACATTTCCTGGTAAAATAATCAGTTTCTTTCTTTTTCACAAACTGGTTATTTCGGAATGAAATGAAAAAAACTATCAGAGGTAATAATAGGCATCAATGATAGCTCATTGTTTAAAAATATCACCATCACCCTCCTCATGCACAGCTGTCAGTCCATCTGTGAAGTTTCTGTAAGCAATGTAAAGTCTCACAAGTCGTAATTGTGACCATTTCATATGACTGAGACATTTTTCTGTGGGAGGGATTTTTGAAACTCTGGAAAGAGTACTTTGAAATTCCGGAGAGAGGAAGTATTCTTAGGTGATTCATAACCATAAAAGTTTTGGGGAGACATTTCAATACTTTTGGGGGGGCACCCTTTAAATTGCTAATCAGTGTAAAAACTGCTTCTGGTGTTTTTCGTATTATTTTGAATTCATAAAAAAATTATGAATTTTTCCATAATTTCCTTATTGCATTCATGAATAAAAACAAAATTACAATGCTAAATAAATACATAAAAAATCTGTCCTTCCAAATCCATTTATTTATTTTAAAATGGCTTCTGTTGAAAATATTAAAGACAAAAATTGCCATTAATTTGTAAAACCCCTGTGAACGTCGAAACTTTCCAATATCTCTCTGCTCTTTCCCTAAATATCAACAAGACTCTAAATAAAACAATTGAAGCAAGAAAGACTCATTGATCTCCGGAAATATTCTTCACATTTATCGTGAGATCTCTCTCCATCGAATAGCCAACCTGTTAACAAGGACAAGGAATCTGTAGGATTTAAAGAAATATACATCAAATTTTTTTGTAGCATGGAATTCTGCTTTTTTTGAACTGGTCACAACAAACTTTTAAGCACCAGTTTATTTCTTGGTCAATGATTGAAGAAAACTGTTTTAGAGCTGAAAATACATCATTAGTATGTTTTAGAACTGAAGATACTAAATCATATTTAAGATTTCTTAAGATTTTTT
Source organism: Maratus speculifer (assembly GCA_964019185.1). Lineage (NCBI taxonomy): Eukaryota > Metazoa > Arthropoda > Arachnida > Araneae > Salticidae > Maratus > Maratus speculifer. The sequence continues at coordinate 362,024,477 of OZ025296.1, forward strand.
AAAATTTGATTATAAAAGCTCACAAATAACCAGGTCAGGAATCGAGTCGCTTTTATTAATTGAGGGTAGCATATTACATTTTAATATTACAACTGACTCCCTCAAATCCGCACAGCTTGGGAACAGAGGGGTTTTGGCGAATTTTAGATATTTGCTGATTTCTGGTCATTGTTTTGTTTACATTTTTAAAACAGCCATTTGAATTTTATTAATCATGCAATCAAAACTGTAATAAATACTTACAATAGTATAATAAAATTTTAAAATAAGTTATAAATTGAAATAATAAAAACTTAGATAATTTTTAATATGGTAAACACTTTAAATAGCAAATGTCAAGTTAATTTTCAATAATGCATATTAAATAGTCATTATAAAGATTTAATGTATTTTTCGTGAATTATTCAGTGCAACTTGCTTCATAAAAATACTTTACTAATTTATACCAAAATCATAAAATAAGGAAGTTTTATTTAAGGTTTAGCCGGACTTAATAACAAAAAAAAAAACTTGATTAATACATAAATATATTTAGTAAAAAGATTGTGAATATCTTGAATTTTTTTTCAGAAATAAATTTATTCTTTCTTCATGAATAAACATGAATTCAGTAAAATAAAAAGATAAAAATACAAATTAAAATATGGATGGAATTGATATAAAGCAAAAAAAAAATCAAATTTTCCCCTTATATCTGAACTTAAATCTCCACTGTTTACATATATAAATTATGTGCTAATTTTAGAGAGTTGTGTATTTTAGAGTTGCACATTTGAGGAATTCCCCTGTATTCTATATAAAATTATAAAATAAACAAAAATAATGGACTCGAAACTCGAAAAGTGTGATGTTATTGCATTTGTTTAAACTGGTCTTTTTAAACTTTCAGCAACAGTTGGTCCCATCAAAAACCCGTTTCTATCTTGGCAGGTGTATTTGTGTACTTATTCTTCGGGACCGTCAAATGTTTCCATTTACGGGATGATTCCATATTCTCTGAAAAGCTGCCAAAAGGGAACACAATTGCAAAATGTTCCATTTTAGATAAATTTCAAGTTTTAGGAACTATAAATATGTAATGTTGTTGTTGTGTAATCCTGATTTTTTTACCTTTTAAAAAAGGTCACCTTCACAGAATTCATTGCAATATTGTTTATATTCTCACAAGAGCGCTACTGAGAGAATATGTTATAATAGTTTTAGAGTATACAGTCAAAATAAAACATGTTTATGTTGAAAATTTGCCTAAAAATGAAAAGTTCAGAGCCTTGGCAAAAGACATGACTTCGAATTATACCTATTTAAGACAAATACTTATCGAAAAGGAAATTTTTCAAGGGTTCTTTGTCAATTCTGATTTAGTAGCTTTGAGTATTCTTGACTGCACGATTCAGAAACTCAGATACTTCATTTAATACGGGAAAGGGTGATATCCGTGGCATCCACTTGGCAATGCCACTGATTACATTATTTAATTACAGCGTAAGTTATATCAAATGTTACAGAATGTTTCAGCAATAAACATTCACATTTAGATTTAAAAAAATTTACAATCCGAAGAATTCCTTACTAAACACATTTACATACTAAAATTCCATAGCCAAAATAAAACTTCATTTTTTCTCTATTATTTGCTAAATGTATCATCGTTTTTTTAGATGATATTAAATAATAAAATTTTTTATTTAAAGTTACTTTATATTTTATTTATAATAAGTTTTTTATTTTTAAATGTTGCTATTTATTTCATTTAAAATCAATTTTCACACAGTTAGGAAAGGCATGTGACGCATCTTTGATTCCGCTAACTTGAGATAATTGAGATTTTACTGCAGTTTTTTTACTCGTTTTAAAATTTTCCTGATATGTTTATGTATTTTTGTTTGTTTCTTGATAAAATGTGAAAACTAATATTAATTTATTTTTTTTATTGCAGATGCATAAAGTCATTAATCTAAAACATCACATCAAACAAAATATCTTCAATATGTGAAACAAATACAGCAATTTTTTTAAATGAAAGCTTTTTGAAAGAAGCAGTTTCTAACTCACAGCCAGAAAAACCTTTTATTTGTGAGTTATGCAAGAATTTATCCCAAAACAGTCTTTTTTGTGTGAGGTATGCAACAAGGAATTGTTTTATAAGAGCTATTTAAGCAGACATCTCTTAACTCATACTGGTGAAAAACCGTTTGTGTGTGATATGTGCAACAAGAAATTCTCTCGAAAGAATTGTTTAAGCCAACATCTGTTAACTCATACTGGTGAGAAACCGTTTGTGTGTGATATGTGCAACAAGAAATTCTCTCGAAAGAATGTTTTAAGCCAACATCTGTTAACTCATACTGGTGAAAAACCGTTTGTGTGTGATATATGTAACAAAACATTCTCTCAAAAGCGCCATTTAAGCAGCCATCTGTTAACTCATACTGGTGAGAAACCGTTTGTGTGTGATATGTGCAACAAGAAATTCTCTCGAAAGAATAATTTAAGCCGACATCTGTTAACTCATACTGGTGAAAAACCGTTTGTGTGTGATATATGTAGCAAAACATTCTCTCAAAAGGGCTATTTAAGCAGCCATCTGTTAACTCATAGCGGTGAGAAACCCTTTATTTGTGATATATGCAACAAGAAATTCTCTGAAAAGGGCAATTTAAGCAAGCATCTGTTAAATCATACTGGTGAGAAACCTTTTGAATGTGAGATATGCAACAAGAAATTCTCTCAAAAGTGCAGTTTAATCAGCCATCTGTTAATTCATAGTGCTGCAAAATCTTTTGTTTGTGATATATGCTCCAATAAATTCGCTCGAAAAAGTGATTTAAGGAAGCATCTGTTAATTCATACTGGTGAGAAACCGTTTGAGTGTGATATATGCAACAAGAAATTCTTTCAAAAAGGCAGTTTAAGTAGCCATCTGTTAACTCATAGCGGTGAGAAACCCTTTATTTGTGATATATGCAACGAGAAATGCTCGCAAAAGGGCAATTTAAGCAAACATCTGTTATCTCATACTGGTGAGAAACCTTTTGAATGTGAGATATGCAACAAGAAATTCTCTCAAAAGTGCAGTTTAAGTAGCCATCTGTTAACTCATAGCGGTGAGAAACCCTTTATTTGTGATATATGCAACAAGAAATTCTCTCAAAAGGGCAATTTAAGCAAACATCTGTTATCTCATACTGGTGAGTAACCTTTTGAATGTGAGATATGCAACAAGAAATTCTCTCAAAAGGGCAACTTAAGCAGCCATCTGTTAACTCATAGTTGTGAGAAAAGATTTGTGTGTGAGATATGCAGCAAGAAATATTTTAAAAAGAGTGATTTTACCAGGCATATCTTTAAACACACTGGTGAAAAACCTTGTATGCAAGATATGAAACAATTATGAGGCCTGTAGCCAGGATTTCTTTTCAGACGGGGCTGAATCTTCGATTTTTTTCTGATCAAACAAACATCATTTGCATCATTTAACGCAAAAAAAAGATTTAATATAATGTACATTTGTTCATAAGATACTTGATGTCAATTTAAAAAATTTTTTAATTCATATTCTTTTTTAAATTTATGCTACAATTTATATGGTTTTCAAAAACCGGAAATGTAGGGGAAACCTGCAATGAAAATAAAAAAAAAGCACAAATTAAAAATGTTTGAGATGAGATTCGTGAGTGCCATGAGAAAAAAGTTAAAAAATATTGAAAGGCAAATAATTTAAATAGATTTAAAGTAATGGATTAATATTCGCAAGCGAGTATCGATTATCTCGCATTACGAACGCAGTGTCTTAAAATGATTATACCATATGTGAAATTAATTGCATATGTTATTTCTCCCCACCCCCCCAAAAAAATTGTTACAGATATATGTAGTCATAAAAACTATATTTATATTTTACATTCTCTTATTCGAATTAAAATAATTGTAAATGCAATACTCTTGGTAGAATAAGTTTACTAGTGGGAAAGAAACAATCTTCGTGATTTCTTCACAGCCTACTGATTTCTTCTGAGGATGATTCCGTTATCACTCTCTACTGTAATGTACCAATGTAACATCCCTTTGTAAAGTTACTCAGTCTTTCATCAGCTATAACACTTCATAGCAAAGGTATAACTCTCAAAGCAAACGGAAGCGAGAGCACAGACAAGCACCTCATCGAGTTCACGGATGAAAATCTAGGATCAATTAAATATCGATTCGCATATTGTAACGCAATCGGTCTGCCAAGTCATATCTTGTTAGAAAGCAGCTAAAAACCTGATTTTAGCAGTTGACTCAAAGTTTTGTCATTATGCTTTCCTGCTCCCAAACCTCCATTTTTCTATACTTTTGGGTGCAGGAAAACAACCTATGAATCAACAGTTAAAATTGGGTTTTTAGCTGTTTTCCACCAATATATGACTCGGAAGACAAATTGTATTTTAATATGCAAATCGATATTCAACTAATCCTAGATTTTCATCCGTGAAATCGATGAAGTAATTGTCTGTGATACCGTCTGCCGGTCTACCTTTTCATTGTCGAAAAAGACCTTTTAGAACTTGTTGTTGCTATCACAACTCTGGCCAAGATTGTCAGCAAATAATTGATCGTAATGTAACATTTTAGGACTTCTGTGTTTGCGTAATCATAACAAGTTCTCGTACACCATAATTAATATCAGCTTTTACTTGTGGCATTATCACTTTATCCGGAAAATATTGAGAGAGATTCTCCGATATTTTTTTTCCCGGAGGAACAAATCCTGAAAGAAGTACTTAGAAATAAGAATATTTTTATTTGAAATGTTTCTATCCAAATTTTGAATAAGACTTTCTATGCAGCGAATAACATCAGCGACCCTGAAATATTGTTTGGCGGATGTAGGTTGAGGGTTTGTATGTTTTTTCTGCCTAAATATTAGTTTTATAAAATCTTTATTTCAGTTTGGAAGACCTCATCAGCAGTCCAAACTCAGATTCGGATGTCAGAAATCAGTATGCTGTTTGACAATACGAAGTTTAGCCACTGACTTGCAAAATGGACATATCTAATTTTTGAGATACTTCTGATGAATTTTTGAATGGACCCACTAACACAACCAGCTGTAGTTTATCACTGGGATGAAACTTTAAACAGCTTCCGAAACACTAGTTTTGTGAGTTTTATGTATAATCCACATATATACCGTAATTTCGTGTGTATAAGCCGCGGGTCAAACAATTCGTTTTCGACCAAGAATTTTTTAAGAAATAAGTGTAACTAATTAAATCGCCGTAAATATTTGTCTTCAATCACTAAATAAGATTTCTGGGTCCAAAAAGAATTGTTTTATCCGCGGCTTATACACGCGAAATTACGGTAACATAAAAAGCAAGCTGTTATGTTCTTGAAACATAATAGTTTCTTTAGCAATCAAGATAAAACAGATCGCGTTATTTATTTTGTAAATTAGTTCTTCGGTAACAACATTCGAACATATTTGAATGATATTATTCTGAACTTCTGGCTAAGTAAGTAGCACTTCTGCAGCTTTCCATGATATGTCACTTTAATTCAACACCTCCAGACTTTGTAGTTAATTTTTAAAGTCCTCTTACTTAACTTAGTCTTTGTTTTATCGGACCTCTAATATCAGAGGAACATTATCATGATAACATCTGAGCGGCATTTCTTGTTCAACACATATGACTGCAAGAATGTTAAGCCGCTATTAGATACAACAACATTCCATAAGACTTTTGAGCCAACACTGGATTTCCTCCAACTTATTGCGAAATATCCTCCTAACATCCAGTGTAATAGCAAACTGCAATGTCTCCCCAACTTTTTCCCACAAGTTCAAAAAAGTCTGGCCTAGGTTAGATTTTTCATCCAACATCTAACGTTTAAACGAATCAGAGATAAGCGATTGGTACGAGTAGGCGATAAATATTAACGCCTGGCACTAGTAGAAACTGGTTTTTCGACTTTTTCTCCAATTTTTTCAATGACAAAAGGAACCTTTTTCTCTATTTGAACGGGAAAATGTTGGAGTTAAAATCGTCTGAAAAGTTTGTCTCGCCTAAAAGTCCGCGAATCTAATAGCAGCTTTAGGTGTTGCCCTCTAGATCTGTAGGGGGAACTTTGAAAAACTGTCCAAAAATCCTTACTTAGATGTATCCATTCCCAAAGTTGGTAATTTTCCAAAAGTAAAAAAAAAAATCCAGTCAAACAGACTATTCCGTGCACATTTTTTTTTAGAAATTCATACGCAAGCAATTTACAACAAAGTTGTTTAGTGAAGAGCCTGAGCTATGTGGGTTGCCGTGGCTCCTTTGATGGTTTTTCGATACCCTATCATTTTTCTTCAAATCAAACCTTTCTTTTCCAAAATTTACTGATACTATAATTTTTTTCAATTAAAAGCCCTTTACAATTATAACACCAATTTCAAAGATAGTTTTTTTTAATCACTAATTTCCAAATGATGTTAAAATATAGGTGGTTATTAAAGTTTTTAACTCCTTTCTCTAAAATATTCTACAATTGACCAATCAAAGTTTTCATTGTATGCATGATATAATATAGAAAGACAAAATTATGGAAGATCATACCATGCAAGCAAATATTTTATATTTGATTCCTAAAGTTAACTTATGTGCCATACGTGTATTATATTTACTTTTTCTTTGTCAAATTAATGATGCGGAATTTTACTGAGCACAAAGAGAGTTAAAATGCGTTTTAAAAACTGATATTTTCAGTGGTAGATATGAATAATGAACAATATATTCGAATGAGCAGGTATTATGAAATACTATAATTGAATAAATTTATATTTTTACAACTAAAAATGTACGTAGTTTTAGTTTATTGGAAGAAAAAAAAACACTGTCATTTTTTAGGTCATTAGAAATAATATTCTAAAGTTTACAAACTTTCGGGAGGGGCTTCAGCCCCCTCAGCCTTCTCCCTGGCTACGTGCCTGTCTCCAAAGTGTGATTTAAGCAAGCATCTGTCAATTCATACTGGTGAGAAACCTTTTGTGTGTGTGTGTGTGATATGCAACTAGAAATTTCCTTAGAAATATGCTTTAATTTATACTGAAGAGAAAGATTTTGTGTGAGAGATATATGTTAAAAGTTTTTTTCAAAAGATTTGTTGATCTGTTCATTTGTTAATGTCAGAATAACGAGAGATATGTTATGAAACATAAAAAATAAATTCCAAAAGAGCTATCTGTGCCATCTTTTGCTCCTAAAATTTGTTAATTGCAGTTAACTAATCGTAGCATATTCCAGAATTAAAGAAATATTTCTTTCCATTTATTACATTGCACAAAAAAACAGTGAACAACAAAAATTTCACTATATAAACCATTAAATTAGCATATCAGGAACTATACCATGAGCCATGGCAAACAAAATTTTATTTTTAGCATGCTTTATGTTATCTGAAAAATATTACATATCTCTGTTTTTTTTAAACTTATAAGCTTGCACGATTTTATAACGATTGATAGCATTTAATTTTTAAAAGAAACTTTTGTTAAACCTGATTTCTCACAATAAAGTTCTTTGACGGTAAAATTGATTTTCTTATCAAATTTGCACCTGCAAATAGTAATTTTAGATAGGGGGTGGTCCCTTGACTTACCCATAATATTGAAAAAATGTGTTTGATACACTGTTGTTACTTTGAAAGGTAGGACCATTCTGGTGATATTTGAAATATAAGTAAAGGTTGGTAAATAGTCCGTTTTCTAATTACATCCCGTGTGCAATTTTATGATTAAGTATAGTGAGTAGTCTCATTTTGTTCCTTATGTCTTGTAGACTAAGAAAAGCGATGGTGGACATCTGGGACCTGCGGCTGGGGAGGGGGAGGAGAAGGGTTGAAAAATGGAAGGGGAAAAAATTCCATGTCACAAATAACAAAGAAATTTATCAATAAATATTAATGTTTAAAACATTTATAGATTAGGAAAAATATTTGTGGACATCCAGGACCCGCGATTGGGGAGGGGGAGGGGGAGGGGAAGGGTTCAAAAGTGCAAGGGAAAAAATTCCATATCTTAAAATGTAAAGACAATCATGTATAAATATTAATGTTTAAAACATTTATAGATTAGGAAAAACATTTGTGGACATCCAGGAGACGCGACTGGGGAGGGGGTGGGGATGGGGAGGGGTGGGGGAGGAGAAGAGTTGCAAAGTGCAATGGAAAAATTCCATTTCATACAAAATAAAGAAAATTATGTATAAATATTAATGTTTAAAACATTTATAGATTAGGAAAAGCATTTGTGGACATGCGGGACCCGCAACTTCGGAGGGGGAGGGAGAGGGGAAGGGTTGAAAAGTGCAAAGAAAAAAATCAATTTCATAAAAAATAATGAAAATTATGCATAAATAATAATGTTTAAAACATTCATAGATTAGGAAAAACATTTGTGGACATCCAGGACACGCGACTGGGGAGGGGAAGGGGAAGGGTTGAAAATTGCAAGGGAGAAAAATTCCATTTCATGAAAAATAAAGAAAATTATGAATAAATATTAATGTTTAAAACATTTATAGATTAGGAAAAACATTTGTGGACATCCAGGAGCCACGACTTGGGAGGGGGAGGGGAGGGGAGGGGAAGAGTTGCAAAGTGCATGGGAAAAAATTCCATTTCATAAAAAATAAAGGAAATTATGTATAAATATTAATGTTTAAAACATGTATAGATTAGGAAAAACATTTGTGGACATCCGGGACCCGCGACTGGAGAGGGGGAGAGGGAGGGCAAGGGTTAAAAAGTGCAAGGGAAAAAATAAGTAATAAAGTAATTGAAAAGGAACTGAGTGATGATAAATACTAAATTATACAAATTTTATAACGCTAAATATTATATGTTATCTTTGTACTGTTATTCTATATTATACATCATATACCTAAATAGTAAAAACTTTCAAATTTTAAACTGCAAGTAAAAGTTTAACTTCAGAACAAAGTAGGATCATCGGTATCACTGTCATCATAATTTACATCATCAAGGCCTCCAACATTATCACATTTATCAGTCTCACCCGAGCATGAACACATTTCAGTTACAAGGTAATCCATTTTGTGAACATTTACAGGATGCTACACATCTTGACTTGACACACGAACAACGCACCGATTAAACCAGTTCTTGAGGAGCACATGGCATGTTACACATGATAGGTAGGTATTATTTTTCCTTTATTATCCAACCAAAATCAGTTGGGGGTGGAATATTAGTTTTTAAAATATGCGCTCTTTGCCATATTATTGCTTGGTAATGAACTCTTCTTATGGCTGGGTAAAGGGCGGCTTGAGTTGGAGGCATATTTGTTCCTTCAACTTGCTTTTTTGTAAATAACTACCATCTTAGCTCACTCAATGTTTAAATGTTTAATTTTGGCATGTACCCTGAACATATGTATTCTTCAAGTGCAATATATGTTTCACTCTCAAGGATATCTGTTTGATCTTATGCGGCAAGTGCTTTCAGATTTCTGTCGTCAGCATTTATGAAGCTCTTCCAAAAACTGGTTTTTGATTTACCACTGAATGAACCACTGGTGTCAGATCCAGAAAGAGAATGCAGTCCCACTAAAGCTTCAGATCTTTTTTCTTGCCCTTTTCAAACTTTTCCCCCTCCTCCTAGCCTAGTTGCGGATCCCGGATGCCCACTATTGCTTTTCTTAAAGATTTAAATACTAATATATATATATATATATATATATATATATATATATATATATATATATATATATATATATATATATATATATATATACACTTTTATAAATACATCCAAAGTTATTCAGACAATACCATTAAATAAACCAATGAAACCAGTATTTTTACAATCATATTACAAACAGTTGAGGTTTGAAGAGAAATAGAAGACAGATTACATACAATAAACCAATGAAACCAGTATTTTTACAATCATCTTATTGAAAACAGTTGAAGTTTGAAGTGAAATAGAAGGCATGTTACCAAATAATGAAAGATAAATGGATAAAAGGACAGTAGAAGGCTTTTCTATTAAACTACTTCTTCAGGGGTGTATAGTTTAACAAAAAAGCAAAAACATCCAACCAGTTTCTGTTATGAGTCGTGCTGAAAGCTAAGAATTCGACTCACAATACACCCGACTGGCTGGAAGCTATTCACATGACAAATTAGTAGAAAGATACTCATTGAAGAAAATAAAATCAATATGACAAAATAACAATAATATAATATTCCTTTAAAAAAAGGATATATATACTAAAATATTTACCATTACACAAATCCTAGCAAGATTTGTAGTGCAATCATATACAAACTACATGTGACTTACTAACAGTCAAGGTTATGGTCATAGTATAAATCACATAGATAATAAAATAAAGTTGTAACAATAATTATAAAAATTAGTAGAACATATATTATACTATATAATTCATAATATATTTAGAAAAATAAATAAATGCTACTGTTAGAAGTATTATATTTTTATTTTTAATCAATTATTAATATTACTATATTAACTATTTAATTAGAATATATTACTACAACTTCTAGCAGAAAATTATTTTAGTGCTGCCATCTATAGGATTAATATATTAATTAAATTATATGCTTATGGTGCTGCCCTCTATTATAAAAAAAATAATTAAATAAATTATTTAATAGCTAAGAATTTCCAAGTATAATTTCTATTCTAATATTTTACAAATAATTTCTTTAAGACAAATACAATAGACAACCATATCTTATCTCAATAACTTGATCATTTTTAAGTTATGCATATTAGTTTTTAGGTAAACATAAACTTTAATACTATGTGTAAAGTTAAATTTTTTTAATGTATAATAATTAACCATTGCATATTATCCAGACAACACCGCCCCTCCCCCGTTATCTAACATCTAACCCACCCAACCATCCTATTATTCATATTTTTTAATTTTTTTTGTTATATTTTTATTTTTTATATTTTTTTTTAACATTTTTTTTACGCAATGTGTTAATTATTTTTAAGATCATGTGATAACTTATTATATATTAAAGAATATAGGAGTTCTTATCAATAACATCATATGGTGCTGCATAAATTAGCTTGTTAATGTTTGCAATATTGGTTGAAGAGAGAATAGACGTTAATACTAAATAAATGTTTATACAGATAATATTTTTTTAACCAAATCTAATGGATAGCCATATCTTATAGCAGTTTCTTGTACAGTTTTTAAATTATGCATTTTAAAATTATGTGAACAAATATTTTTAATTCTATGGGCAAAATTGAGTAATATATTGACATAGACAGATTTATGTAGGCAAGAATTATAATGAGTAAAGAGGTTTACTTTAAAAGGAAAGTCGTTACGTTTATCATAAATATCAAATAGAATTTTATTATCGGAAAGAGTAATATTAAGATCAAGAAAGTTAATTTTATTATTACGCATATCATTATAACTGTATTTAAATTTTTTGTAATATTTGATTGGTAGCGAATAGTTAGATGACTTTTTAGAATATAAAATTACTAGCAAAAGCCGTCCTTTGTTTGGATTCGCGAAGCATTATTTCATAAGATAAATATTTGAAAATAACATTATTATTTTATATTATTTTTGCATCTTTATTAAGCAAAAACTTTATCTTATGTTTTGGCGTATTTAAATTTTAGAAATGTAAATTCAGCCAAATAATTAAGAATTTCCTCGGAATTTTTTATCTATGATATAAGACTGGTATAAATAAAAATATTTTCGAAGCAAAATTTTACAAAATATTTTTTTAATTTTTAATCAAAAGTTTTAAAGATGTTTTTCCATTTCCCAATAGCCTCTGGAATTATCTGAAATGATTTGAAATAGGTATGTTTTCAATCTTTGTAATTCACATCAAAGAATCTTTGATAGCAATCTTAGAATAATACATTCAAACAAAATATTTGGAAAAACATTAAAATCTACTCTCGTTGATACTAAGAACTATTAAATGTAATTTTTTTATTCTAATTTCTTTTTTTTTCTGCATACCAGCATATGAAAATTTTTTATATTGTAGAATCTCTCGTAAGGAAATTTTCTATTAAATGATAAACCTTTAAGGAATTTCACTCTCGACAACGCTACGTGCGTTAAGCAAACTGGTGTCTCTTTATCCCCAATATCTACTACTGATTTATCTGATGTCAAACCTTGAGATTTATGAATTATAATTGCAAAAACGGATTGCAAAGGAAATCGTTTTATTGAGCAATTTATGCTTCCATTTTTCCAGAATTTAATTATTGGGGGAATTGGTACGCACCAATTCTTATAAGTTAAATTACTGCAGTATTCAAATTTATCCATGATTATTCGCGGTATCTGGTCTGATGGCTTCTGATTTTCTTTAATACGCGCAACAAAGTCTAAAGTACCGTTCACTAAACCTTTTTCGGTCCACAAATAAGAACGTAACTTTACTTTAAATCCAAATGATAAAGTAAGAAAAGATTAAAGTCCATTTATAGCTTCTGAATCGGCCAACTTTGCTTTAGTACATTTATAAAGAGCTTGAATCGAGGCAACAACTTTAAGCAGTTCTTTTAATTTTTCATTTATATGGCAAATTTAAAAATTAATTTTATTTGCTGACAATTCTTTTGTTGCCAATTTACTAAAAAAAAAAAATCCATAATACAATTCTTTTAAAATGTTTAAGTGTCATCTGTGCAAACGATTTTGCGGAGTGATGAAAACATATTTCATTTACTAAATTAATCATGATTCTATCTATAATTATTTACTCCATGATTTATATTTTTTTTTCTGAAAATATACGCGTTTCATTTTTTATTTATTTGCTAAAATGCGTCCGCATTGGAAATGCATGTAAAATAAATTAATTAAAATAATAGTTTTTTGAAAAGTATTTCTGTAAAAAAAAAAAAATTAATATTCTGTAAATCTACAGATCATAATTTATATTTGTGTTTAATTTCAAGTGAAAATACTGTACAGTTTTTTTGTAAAGTGTACGACAAAGTGTCATTTGAGTGGACTAGTAGAGGATTCGCTTCGCTCATCCTAATTATATCGTCAAGGTATCTGTATAAAAAACAATTAACAATAGAAGTATTACGTTCATAATAATGTAAGTAGAGATAAGCACAGATGGATGATACAATCCCACCTTGTGGAAGACCGACTATTTGTTTAAATATTGTATTATTAAATAATATATAATTATGATAAAGAATAAATTTGGTTAAAGATTTGAAGTAAGATAAAGATACTTGTATGTTAAGAGAATTCCTACATTCCTTGAATAATAAATTTATGATCCTGAACATATCTGCAATATCAATTGTATTAAATAAACCATTAAAGTCATACGTTTTGATGTACTTAATGTTTTGTAAATTTTTTATATTATTTACAAGATGTAAATTATTTTTTATACAATAGAATTTATTATTAGTTTTAGCAATATCTAGCATTTTTGTAAGTATTGTTAATAATTCTTTGCCTGCATTATTGTTATAAGTATTACACCCAATAGTTATAGTACGAAACTTTATCGGAATTTTATGGAATTTTGGAATACACACAATATAAGGATAGTTATAATTATGATTTTTTAATTTTAGTAATTTATAATCAATACTTTTATAAATACATCCAAAGTAATTCAGACAATACCATTCAATAAACCAATGAAACCAGTTTTTTTACAATCATATTATTGAAAACAGTTGAAGTTTGAAGTGAAATAGAAGGCAGATTACCAAAATAATAAAAAATATATGGATAAATGGACATTAGAAGTCTTTTTCATTAAACTACTCTTCAGGGGTGCATAATTCAATGAAAAAGCAAAAACAACCAACCACTTTCTGTTATGGGACGTGCTCAAAGCTAAGTAATTTGTCCCACAATGCACCCGACTGGTTGGAAGTTATTTACTATTCCAAATTAGTAAAAAGATATTCATTGAAGAAAATAAAAACAATATGACAATATACCAATAATATAATATTTCTTTAAAAAGTATATATATACTAATATATTTACCATACCTATATCCTAGCATATATATATATATATGTATAATTAAATGGCATTTTTTTTCTTGCCTCTTTCAACACTATCCTCTCCACTCCCCTCCCCTCTTCTTCCCTTACCTCCGTCTTCCTAATCACAAGTCCCGAGTATCCTTCAATGCCATTCTTATTCTATAAACGTTTTAAACTTTGATATTTATGCATGATTTTTTTAAAGAATTTTTTTTATTGCCCCTTTCAAATTTCTCTCCTCCACCCCTCCTCCTCTCCAGTCGCGAGTCCCGGATGTTCACAAATGTTTTTTCCTAATGTATAAATGTTTTAAACATTCATATTTATACATAATTTTTTTTATTTTTTATGAAATGGAACTTTGTCCCTTGCAATTTTCAACCCTTCCCCTCCCCCTCCCCCGTCGCGGGTCCTGGATGTCCACAAGTGTTTTTCCTAATCTAGAAATGTTTTAAATATTAATATTTATGCATAATTTTCTTTATTTTTTATGAAATGGAATTTTGTTCCCCTGCATTTTTCAACCCTCCCCCTCCCCCTCTCCAGTCGCTTGTTCCGGATGTCCACAAATGTTTTTCCTAATCTATAATTGTTTCAAACATTAATATTTTTGCATAATTTTCTTTATTTTTTATGAAATGGAATTTTTTTCCCTTGCAATTTTCAACCCTTCCCCTCCCCCTCCCCCGTCGCGGGTCCTGGATGTCCACAAGTGTTTTTCCTAATCTAGAAATGTTTTAAATATTAATATTTATGCATAATTTTCTTTATTTTTTATGAAATGGAATTTTGTTCCCCTGCATTTTTCAACCCTCCCCCTCCCCCTCTCCAGTCGCTTGTTCCGGATGTCCACAAATGTTTTTCCTAATCTATAATTGTTTCAAACATTAATATTTTTGCATAATTTTCTTTATTTTTTATGAAATGGAATTTTTTTCCCTTGCACTTTTCAACCCTTCCCCTCCCCCTCCCCAGTCGCGGTCCCAAATGTCCACCATCGCTTTTCTTAGTCTACAATACATAAGGAACAAATTGAGACCACTCACGATACTTAACCATAAAATTGCACACGGACCTATGAAAAGCCGTAATTAGAAAACGGACTATTATGGAAACTGCCTTTGATGAACAATATCGTATTAATACGAACATTTTAACTAAATTTCACACCGTAAATATTTTATAGTATAGTTATATATATATTAAATACATGATTTACTTCGAATTTTCATACTATTAACTAACAAGGAAGGTCTCCATTGGGGGCATACTCAGAATTTCTTGAAAAAAATACGAATTAAACTACTCATGTAGGTAATAAAGGATCAGTGAAAATTAGCGGCGGAATTACATTATTAGATATGTAAAAAAATAAAATAGTTTGGAATAATTGGCGTGAAAAGCTGAAAGCGACGCGGGATTTGGCGAGCAGTGCATTTCCTCGCCAAAAGCAGACGATTTTAACTAATCTGAAAATTGATTTTAATTGACTTCACTGTTAAAAATCTGCAGCATTTACTGCAACGTCACTCCATTACTTTTATAAAATGTATCTCTTCTGACCAATGAGAATGCTCCATAGCACGTTGAATTGACCGTTTTCTATAAAAGCGGTGGAGTGACGCTGCAGAAAATGGTACAGATTTTTAGCGGTGTTGTAGCTTGTGCAACACTGTTAAAAATCTGCTGCATTTTGCTTCAACGCACTCCACCGCTTGTATATAATATCTCTATTCCAACCAATGAGAAAGCTCCATTTCACGACCAAGTAACCGTTTTTTATACAAGCAAGGGAGTGCGTTTCAACAAAATGCAGCAGATTTTTAACAGTGTATTTTTCAATTTGGAACAATTTTAATCAATTTAAATGATAAAATATATTAATTTCATTTTGTTATAAGTATATATAAACGTATATGACAAAATTACACAAGTAGAAATGCAAAAGTAAAATTACTTAAACTAAACTTATTTAAATAAATTGAACATAGAAAGTTTTTCTTTAAAAAGCATTCGAAGCGTAAAAGCGTATTTTTCAAAATTTCGTTTTTTCGCCAACCGGAGATAAATCGCCAAATAAACGAAATTTTTATTATTTTTTTAAGGACGTTATAAGGAGATTCCGCCGAAATTTTTTATAAACATTTATAATTATATGAGAAGACCATTCTGTAATTTTTCAGATTTTTCTGAGTATGCCCGTATGGAGACCTTCTTTGTAAGTGTAACGAGAAACGGCTCTAAATAAGCTGTTCTTTGTTGTACAACACAATCAAAGAACTTGGCGGGAAAGGAAGGCTTTAGAAACCGTAACTAAATGAAACAGTTCCCCTGTAGGGTTGGGCATTTCGATTTATTTTGAGGAGTCGACTCTGACTCGATTCACTTGGTTAATGGGTCGACATAGTGAGTCGACTCTCAACTCACTTACGATTGGTTGGTTGGTTGTAAAAATGACGCAATTTTATATCTTGTATCACTTATATTTCATAAAAGAGAATTTTTGAGTGTATGCTCGAATTATTTTGCTTTAGTTTCTACATAAAAGATATATTTCTGTGGTGTAATTTTTGAATGGAACTGGGGGCAGCCAAACTAGTTGTGTGCACTAGCCGAAATTTTAAGGCCTGTACTGGCCCAGACTTTACATGAAATAATGACCTGAGCCGCCAAAAAACTTAAATTTTCGGCTAACTTGCTCTGTACAGAGCAGTTATTGGCCAAACAAGAAAGTTAAAATCTTCGTCTTACCCGACGTGGCAAGGTTGAATTTGTGGAAAACATGGATTTTTGCGTCGAAAGCGTTAAAAAATTTTCCGTTCGAGGAGTTCTGGCCAAAAATAAATATTTTAGCTTTTTTTCATGTTTATAATCTTTATTTTTAAAGAAATGCCATACGCTATGATGTTTATTATTATTTTTTTTAATGAATGTCCAGTTTGTATGTAAATGTTTCTGTTGATATTAACATTGTTAATCCACTTACTACGTACTATTCTACGTCTTAGAGGTTTAAAAATCTGAAAAATGCTATAAAGTAAAATCTTCTAACACGAAATAACATTAAAAGAAAATTCGCTACAGACTAATTCCTTTCCCGGGGTTCCAGTCCTGGATCGTTTCGGGGAAAAAAGGGTTAGACCCGATTCAATCTTTTAGAAAAAAGTAAGGCTCGAGCTCGGCTCGGGAGAAAGCAATGACAAAGTCCAATCCGAGCCTTGTAAAATAAAGTAAAGCTGACCCGATTGCCGCAAAATAAGGCCCGAACATCGAGCCAAGGTCTGGCCTGTATATTCCAATACGCCAAATTTCAAAGTATAGGAGTATTTTGTCTGACTCCTTCCGCATCATTTCTTAAAATTTACTTTCTTTTTATACGGGAGTAGAAGTTTTTGAGGTATTAGTTTATATTACAGTGTCTAGAACATATTCTACGCACTGTAGTTTATATATCAGGTTTAAAGTTTTAAATTTCCTGTACTGAAAACTACAGGGGAGTTAACTTTTGCCTTTTATTTATTTTGAGGGTGGAGGAAGTTAGCTGATAATTTATTGTTAATAAGGTTGTAATCCTCCAAAATATCTGAATTTTAATTTCTGTAATTACCGCATCTGATAGAAATGTCATTTAAAATTCCTTCCCGAAAATTTCGTTTTCGCTCTTTTTTTCTAAGATCCCCCATCCCCGTCCCGCCAATAACAACGTTTAAAATTTTTAGATTCTGTTTTTTTTTCCCTTTCTTTTTATCCTTTCTTTTTTTCGTGGGGGAGGGGGTGGGGAACTTACTTCGGGAGAAGTTCATTATGTTCATATATTCATTAATTATTAGTTATTCACTAATATTTTCCGGAAAAAAATAGTAGGAGAAATTAACTTAAGTGATTTTTTTTCTTTATGCAATATGTGTGCATTTACATATGTGTCGTGTTGGTTACGTTGGAAAGATATCGTAACATCGAATTAAAAAAAAATAATAATTATTTTACTGTAGCAAATGTAATGCAAAAGATATGTCCATCCCCGTCTAGTCTATTCATGAATTTATTGAAACTAAAATCATGCAAAAAGGGGGACAACAGTAGTTTATTCAAATTTTGTTGTAAAATAATAGCAATTATTCTGGGCCTCCATGTTTTACAGAAAATAGCATTTTTCGTTTCACATAAACTTTACATTGCAGGACTCAATGTCAGCATGTATTAATGTACAATTATAAAATTGATATGCCTGACTATTGAAATGATTTCTAATCAAATAAACTTTCCCGTTTGTTTAATAAATGAACTGCTTATCATACTAAATACGAAAAAGAAAAAACGGAGCTGTTGTAGTGTGAGGTGAAGAGATATTAGAAAATCTAGGATTCAGTTCTTGGAAAAAATTCAGAACTAACATAAATTCAGACACATTTTTAACTAGAATTTTTAAAATTGATGGCTGGCTATCGAGGAGATTTAAAATCAAATAGCATTTTTATTTTTTAATAAATACATTACATATCAAGAAAAAAGGAATTTTTTTTCATGTGACGACAGGTTTTGCTTCTTTCCTTTGTAACCCCATACCGAAATTCAATATAAACTTCACTTTTAACAGTAATTTTTTAATTTACTTTATCAAAAATTTGAAAACCCCAACCGATTGCATAGTTTCTGAATAAGAAAACCTGTCAATTTTACGATTTTGTTTCCAAATAAAAATACATTCAGAAGTATGTAAGAAAATAGCTTTTTCATATTTAACAATGGATTTAATAAATTCAGAGAAATATTTTGAGAAATCCACTCTTTATTATACAGCTTTAAAAGTTACGATGCTTTTATCTCTCTTTTTTCTTTTATTCCAAATTACATTAATTTTAACGAATAAATAGTCTATAAATCTAAGTAAACGATAACACTGAGTTGCTATTGTATATTTTGTGTCTTGCGAATACATGCTAAACTGAAATATGCTCATTAATATGCATAAAATATTCTAAAGAAAAATCGTAATAGCATTTTCAGAAAAATCGGATTAAAAAAAATGAATCGAGCCGGACCAAGCTGATTTATTTATTTATTTATTTATACGATACCAGGACCAGGTAAACTTTTTATTTTACATCAGCCTGAGGTAGCTTTAGATGGTACTGGGCCAGGTTGGACCTGTGCGGTCCTCTAAATGAATTATGAATATCTGCAAGTTTTCTGAAGTTTTAGTAAATTTCATTTTATAAATCTATCAAAAATTTTCAGTGTCTGGGACATAATTTATCCTTAATCCGATCAGAAAAAGTCGGCGGGGAGACTAATTTTTTAATAAATATATATACTTTTTATATTTAAAGTTTTTATAATTTACTTCCTTTGTAAATTTTATTTTTAAAATCATTATAATATACTAAATAACTGTCAGGTTTTATGTTTTTTTCCTACTACTATTTTTAACAGAAAAATTTGTACTTTTAAATCATCGAAAACGGGATATAAAGCAAATTTCTTTCATAAAAAACAACTGTAGAAAATAAGCGTAGAATTTGGCAACTATGATATTGTGATCTCCTCCCCTCCCGACGCACACACAAAACTAACATTCTCGCGAAAAAAAAAAAGCAGCAATAGAATTTTTGGAAATATTTTCCGTATCTGGTTAGAAAGAAGGATTATTTAAAAAAAATCGACTATCTAAACTTTTAAAAAATATATGTAAATTATACCCATTTTAACATTCACTGCAAGCATTTATATTTTATAAAATAGAATTAAAGGAATATATTCGCAATCAAATGAAGGACATTTACTTTATCTAAAAAAATATCAATCATAAAATAAACTCATAGCATTTTTTAGCAGCGGTAAATTCGGAAAGTGGCCCCAGGGATCGGTTATTCCCGCGGAGCAATGAGATTTCCTCCCTGAAATATTGAGCATTTTGTGTTTTAAATGGTAAAAGGGTGAAATCTCCAACACCACCCAGAATTCTCTGTAACATCCACCCACAACAATAGAAATCCACTCTAAAAAAATGTGTCTTAGTTCAACACTGTTTTTTAAATAACTTGCTATTAATGTAGAATTTTATTTCTCTCTCTTCGGCTTTTTTTCCCTATATTGTATCAGATAAAGGCAGATATCAGGAAAAATGCTACACAGAGGCACCACTTATTGGGTGATTTGCACCAAAATGTAATCAGCAATAATATTTATCAATGTGTATCTGAATCTGAAGTTTGATGAAAATTCGTCCATTAGTTTAAAGATAGATTTACAGCGAAAATTCTAAAAAATGAAGCATAGCAGCGTCACCTGTTGGGCGATTGACACAAACGTAAATATAAACGAGTACACAGTGAGGATTAACTGAATCTGAAATTTAATGAAAATCGGTGCATTAAATTTTTAGATTAATCTTGTGGAAATCGTGAAAAATGCAGCGTAGAAGCGCCAATTAATGAACAATTTGCTCAAAAATATAAACAGCATCAATTTATATCAGGACTACCTGAATATAATTTTTTATTAAATTCCGTGGTTTAGTTTTTCAGGTAGAGAGCCCAGAAAATTTACGTCACGTCCAGAGAGACAGACACATTCGCAAACCACAGACTCACAGACAGACATTTTATTAAAACATATATTTTTTAATCTCTGACCCCTAAAATGTGTAAATTCATCGAAAACAGGAACTCGAAAATTTTCACGAATTTAATACTTTCTTCTTGTAACGATAGAAGAAAATAAAAAACAGATTTTTGTAAATATGATTTAGATATGGCATATTTGTTTATTTTTAGTTTCCGCTAAATTCTTAAAATGTGTTTTCATTTATGCTGAAGAACAATTTCTTTTCAGAATCACTCTCATCTTGCATTATATACAACTTAATACACAGTATTGAACAGTAGAGCAGCATCGAGAAGCTTCCTAGTTGAAATCAACGTAATACCAGTCTATTGTTTTAGGGTTCGTATACATCAAGAAATTCAGGGGGTGGGGTGGGGAGTTAAGTGATTTACCACCAGAAATTCAGTAAAAAACTAGTTGTTACTGCTGAAAATGGATTTATTTTTTATTAAATAAGGCAAGCAATATTTTAAGAAAATTCTTGTACAAGGTCCTTGAATGACCTTGAAGATTACAAATTCTGTGTTTGAATGTCTTGTATTACTTGATGCACATTAATTTAACTTTTTTAACGCTAGAAAGACGGAAATTTTTACACAAGTTTTATAAAAATATTTAACAGAATTTATATTTTAAACTGTTAAATGTATTTAACCTTTTTTTTTAAAAAAAAAAAAATATATCTTAGAAAGAAATTTATGGTTTGAACCGACATATGTTCAGTTAGAAGGAGCCAAATTGGCCTCGCCGTCATTCTAGTGTTAAATGAAATAGCACTGGATCTAAAAGAACAGTTTCTTTCTATTTTTCAAAAATTATTTACCGGCTCGGCCTACAGACGCAGGTATATTTCGGAGCTTACTACTAATTCCA
This sequence comes from Maratus speculifer, assembly GCA_964019185.1. Lineage (NCBI taxonomy): Eukaryota > Metazoa > Arthropoda > Arachnida > Araneae > Salticidae > Maratus > Maratus speculifer. The sequence continues at coordinate 362,046,002 of OZ025296.1, forward strand.
CCAACCAAGACTAAATCAAGATTCAAGGTAAAAACAGTTTAACAATTTTATCTGGTAGCTTTTGACGAGTTCTTAATTTCATTTTTCTATGAGAACTGGTTTTATCAGAATCATGTTTATATGATAATTTTTCATTTCTTCAAATCCCATTTTTATTATTATTTTTTTTAATTATTTTTTATTTATTTTTTATTTTATTTATTTATTTAAGTATTATTTGATTTAATTTATTTATTTATTATTTAATTTTATTTGTTTATTTTGTTTTATAAATTGGTTCCATGAAAAACGTGTCAATGTAAAAATTATAGGTAATATAAAGAAAATTAAAAAAAAATTAAGCGGATTTGATGAAGTTGTGAAAAGTTTTGTCTTCAATCCTGCCGCTTTTTTTATTTATTTTTATTTTTTATGCTGTAAGACTTGGTCTTATAAATATATTGTGAATATAAATGTTGTAGTTAATATATAGAAGATTTATAATAAATTTAAGTGGAATTGATGTGTTGTAAATGGATGAAGTTATTAATTTTATTCGTCTTAAAACTCTATTTGTTTTCGTCAATTGAGCCCATTTTTAATGATATCAAAAATTATAGATGTATTTTTCGCTTTTTTCACCCCTAGAGATAAATTTTTTAATGGTTCGAGACCTGTCATAACTAAGAAATAATGCAGATTTTTCTGTTTTCACAAAACCCTCCCTATTTCCACGCCGTTTCGATTTTGCTCATGTAACTCGAGATTTTCTACCCCATGATTTTATATAACAGTTTGGAAAAGTTTTGTACTGAAGCGTGGAAATTATTGAAAAGAGTGATATTGTGTATCATATATCTTTAGACCGTATCATATATCTTAAATAAAGTTACTTTCACTTTAGAAACCTGTTCCGAAGTGTCATTCTAAAAAATATAATCAATCAAAATCCAAAAAGTAAATAAAGGATCTCAACTATCTAATGCAGAAAAATAAGAATGTTGACAAGTAAAGGAAATTTTAGAAAATAACCTCCCATAGATTTAACATTAGCACGCGAATGCCTTCGCCTGCAGAGACACGAGCCTTAATGATTAACTGAAATTTCTAACTGGAAAGTTATTTTAACATGACAACATAACTTTATAAATAAATGAAATCATACAATTGAAAATATAATATATTAATGTGTGATTTCACATTTCATGATTGTTTTTATTAATGTTAATGGTATTCCGAATCTTATAGTACTTTAAAAATGTAATTTATTTTTCTTAATTTCTCCTATTTTCATAGCAATTCAAATAAACGAGACAATACAAAAAAAAAAAGAAAAAATTAGCACTTTGAAACATTTTAATTTCTTTCACAGAAAAAATACAACTTTTTGCTACTTTTTTTCGAATATCATTAAAAACTGAATGCCTTAAAAATCTGTTTGGATCCAAAATGAACAGTTTAAAAATGCTTATTTAGTTCAATGTTGACCAGCGATTTGAAGTAGCGCATACTTTATAAGATTTAATTTATGCACAAGTGAATGCAACTACATCTTTTTAACACTCACACCGTAAAATATAACTAGTACTTTTGTCGCGAGAACAAGAAACCCACTGAAGCCAGTTTTGTTTGTTGCGAATGGCAACGGCAGGTTTGTTATGATAGAATGTCTTGGAATGTTGTTGTTCGAAGAATTGAAAACGGTAGCAATGAAGTTAAAGCTACTGTTTATTTTGATATTTAATGTTAAAAGAATGATTATGAAACGAAATTACTTTAATGTACATATGTAAATATTATGCGCGTTTATGCTGCGTGTGATTTGTAATATATGAAAGTAAAACCAAGAAAAAGAAATCTCCGGCGTCTGTCTCGATTGCAGCGAAGTCACTCATTAATTTTATATCTTAGTCTCCACATTTACTGGCGCCCCCGAGGTGGGCGATTTCGTTGTTTTCTGACAGATTTAAGGAAATTATTGAAGATTGAAGGTAAGAACAAAAATTTTCCATTTTGAAGTTATGTATTTGATATTTGTTAGAATATAAGATTTATCATTATTAAGATAGTAGAAATGGAAAATTTAAAAAGAAATAAAACTACTCAGCGTTCAGCTTTTACTAAAGCATATAATAAATTGGAAAATATATTGAATGACGCGAATGCCAAACATGAGGAAATCGAAATTCTTTTCCATTTATTTAAGCAGAAATCTGATGCGCTAGAAATTATTCATAAAAATTATTTAGATAGTTTGAAAGATGACGCAGAATTTGAAGCAGAATTTAATTCTGTTGAAGAATATAGAGAAAATTCTTTAAGAATTCAGTTAAAAGCGCAACGTTTGTTAGATAATTTTAAGACAAAATTGAGTCAAAATTTGATTCGAAATGAAAATAATTCGACTGATAAATTTGAAACAGAAAGTGATAAAATAAAAACTTTATGTCAGCGACTCCCTGAAGTTGAATTGTATAAGTTTGGGGGTGATTTGAAGGACTGGCTCACGTTTTGGAATCAATTTAAAAATATACATGAAAATGCGAATTTAACGAATGTGGATAAATTCCATTATTTAATTCAGTCAATGAAAATTAAATCAGAATCAAGGGAATTAGTAGAATCATTTCCAGTAACAAATGAAAATTATTCTTTAGCTGTTGAGAGTTTAACAGAAAGATATGGTAGAACCGATCTGTTAATTGATTTTTATGTGCGAGAATTACTGAAACTTGTACTGAATAATGCGACAAAAAAGAAAATTGATTCTTTGAGTAGTTTATATAATAAACTTTCCACCCAAATCAGGGCTTTGGGTTCTTTAGGTGTTACTACTGAAATGTGTGGTGTCATACTGTATCCTTTAGTTGAAAGCGCATTACCTGTTAATATTTTACGTTCTTTCGAAAGACAGAGAAAAAGTATAGAAAGCGAACAAAAGTTATCCAGTCTTGATGCCATAATTTTGTTTCTTAAAAACGAGGTACAATCAGAAGAAAAAATAAAATTGAGTAGATCAGAAATTTGCGGTTTTGTTCCAGAAAGAAAAAACTTGGCAACAAGCCAGAATTTTAAAGGCGGCAATTTTTCTGCTGCAGAATTGATTTCTCACAATTCTAATGATGTTTCTTGCGTATTTTGTTTAAAAGATCACGAATCGCGTTTTTGCAAAAAGACATTTTTTATGCCTCTGTCTGAAAAACTTTCGATAATCAAAAGTAAAGGTTTGTGCCGTATCTGCTTTACTAAAGGGCACCTTGCTGTTTGTTGTACAAGATCGAACATTAGATGTCAAAATTGTTCGAAAAGACATGTAAAATTTATGTGTCCTAATTTAGACTGTAATAAATCCAAAGAGATCTCAAAATCACACAACGATGAAACGAAAGAAAAAAATGTTGATACACTTTTTACACATAACCACAACATGAATAAGAAATTTTCTTCTACCAATGAAGTTTCATTACAAACGTTAGTTGTAAACCTAAAAGGGAAATGTTCAACCCGTAAGGCAAGAATAATAATCGATACAGGTTCCCAGAAATCTAACATTTTGCGATCCACTGCAAAAGAACTAGGTTTTGATTTTCAAAGAGAAGAAGAGTTTTCCCATTCATTATTTGGAGGTAGAAAAACGAAAATGCTTAAGCACAAATGTTACAAAATTTATTTAAGTAGCCTTGATGGTAATTATATTTGTAATTTGGATGCTTTAGATCAAGATGTCATATGTAATGATATTTCTGCGATTAAATATGGTTTTTGGATACGCGAGCTAAAAGATAAAGGAATACACTTAAGTGATACTCGAGAATCAGGTCCTATTGAGGTACTTTTAGGAGCAGATGTTGCTTTTAAGCTATTCACGGGAAGAAAAGAACAACTAAATTGCGGTTTAGTAGCAATGGAAACTAAATTAGGTTGGACTTTAATAGGCAAGATCCCTCAGCTTGATAGTCGAAATGATGTAACTATGACTGTAGTCAGTATGCTATCTCAAGAAGATGTACCTGTTTCAGCATTATGGGATTTAGAACTTCTTGGTATTCGAGATTCTATTGAACAAAATAGTAAAGAAGATTCGGAAAGGGCAGTCATGATACATTTTGAAGATACAGTTCAACAAAAGAATGATGGAAGATATGAAGTCCATTTGCCCTGGAAAAAGGATCATTCTTTCCTACCTACTAATTATGATCTAGCTTTAAGAAGACTTGAATCCACTACTAAGAAATTAGAGAAAACTGGCTATCGCGAGAAATACAATGAAATTTTCGAAGAATGGATTCACGAAGGAGTAATTGAAGAAGTTCCTGAAAATGAGTTATCATTATCCATTACACATTATCTTCCTCATCGTCCTGTAATCAAAGAAACGTCCTCCCTATCTTCAATGAAAGTAAGGCCTGACTTTGATGCTTCGGCTAAGATGACAAATTTTCCCTCCTTGAATGATTGTCTAGAGACTGGAATTAATTTTATAGAAACTATTCCTTTGATTTTGACCAGATTTCGTCTTCATGAAATTGGTGTTATTTCTGATATAAGAAGAGCTTTTTTGCAGATATCTCTACATAAGGATGACAGAAATTTTTTACGATTTTTTTGGTACAATGACGATGGTTCTACAAGAGTTCTTCGACATACTCGTTGTGTTTTTGGGGTTACTAGTAGCCCGTTTCTTCTTATGGCAGTAATTCATCATCATTTGTCAAAAGAATTAATGAAAGGAGAATTTTCTAACGAAATACTTGTTAAATTGCGCAACAGTTTTTATGTAGACAATTGTGTGACAAGTGTTCACAATACTTCAGAGCTAGATAATTTTATAAGAACCTCTACAGAAGTAATGAAAAGAGCAAAGTTTGACCTCAGAGGTTGGGAAAATACGATATACAATAACTGCGATACTATTCCTCAAGAAAATTCTGAAACGTCTGTATTAGGCTTAATATGGGATAAAAGTTCTGATACTCTTAAAATCGATACTGAACTTTTAAATTTTGATGAATCAGAAAAATTAACTAAACGAAAAATTTTGTCCCTTATCAGCCGAGTCTTCGATCCCATAGGATTTATTTCCCCTGCATTAATACAACCTAAACTTTTGCTTCAAACTATTTCGAAAACAAAGGAACCATGGGATGCAGAACTAAACGAAGATACTAAAAGAAAATTTTTAAAGTGGTTTAAAGATTTACATCTTTTGAAGTCTATTGAAATTCCAAGATGGAGCGGTGCCACAGAAGCATCTAGTTTGAGTTTACACACTTTTGTTGATGCAAGTCAAGATGCTTACTCAGCCTGTATTTTTCTCAGATCCGAGTCCCCTGATGGTACAGTGAACGTCAATTTACTGCAAGCCAAATCACGCATAACGCCTTTGAAAAAGATAACGATACCAAGGTTAGAATTAATGGCGGCTACTATTGGAGCAAGATTGTTTAAATTCATAAAAGGTGCTCTAGAAGTCGAAATTGCTGATGAATACTTTTGGACTGATTCTTCAACAGTTCTTAGTTGGATTAGACGACAGGAACAATGGTCAGTTTTTGTCTCTAATCGAGTGAAAGAAATACGACAGCTCACGGATCCTGAAAATTGGTTTCATATTTCTGGTGAGTTGAATCCTGCTGATCTTCCATCTAGAGGATGTGGAGTTAAGCTAGTTCTGAAGTCCCAATGGTGGCTAGGACCTAAATGGTTGAAAAATCCAAAAGAACAATGGCCCAAATCTGTTGTCAATGTTAACGAAGACGAAGTTGAAAAGGAAAAACGAAAAACTGTTGTTTCTGCTTGCAATGTCGAATTTAAAACTATTGTTTCTGAATTAGCTGACAGAATCTCGAAATTTTCCAAAATAGTCAGAGTGATAGCTTGGATTATGCGTTTCCACCATAAAGCTCGGGATTTGAGAAGACATACAGAACTTACAAAAGAAGAAATATTGAATGCACAAAAGATACTTTTCCGTTCTGTGCAGACAGAATACTTTTCTAACGAAAATGGCAGAAAATCTCTTGCTAATTTTCAAGCTTTTAAAGATGAAGATGGATTATTACGATTGAAATCAAGACTTACTAATGAAGATGAGCCATATGATTTTATCGCTCCAGTGATTCTGCCTTCGAAACATGCAGTAGTGAAAAGATTTATTGAGCAAGAACATATTCTGAATAAGCATGCTGGAACATCTATACTCTTGACCATTCTACGAGAAAGATTCTGGATTTTAAAAGGAAAAAGAACCATCCGAAGTATAATCAACGATTGTATTATCTGCAAGAAGCAAAAGGTAAAACATATTGAAGTGCCATTTCCCCCTCTCCCTACAGATAGAACTAAAGTAGCAGCAGTTTTTCAAGTTTCAGGAGTAGATCTGGCCGGTCCATTGCTGACGAAATCTGGAGAAAAGGTCTGGATTGTCTTGTTCTCTTGTGCTGTATTCCGAGCAGTCCATCTGGAATTAATTCCATCTCTGAGTACCAATGCCATGATTCAAGCTCTGCGACGATTTATAGCAAGGAGAGGGCGGATATCTGTGTTGTATTCTGACAATGGAACAAATTTTACAGGTTTAAACAAAGCACTGAAAAATCTAGACTGGGCAATGATTCAACGAACATTTGAAGTTCATGAAATTCGTTGGAAGTTTAACCCACCCTCCGCCCCATGGTGGGGAGGGTTTTGGGAAAGGCTAATTGGAATTCTCAAAGACCTGCTTAGAAAAAATTTAGGACATTCGTCTCTGACCTATGAAGAATTATTAACTCTTGTCTGCGAATGTGAATCAGTAATGAACAACCGACCACTAAGCTATATATCAGAAGAATCTGACTTGAGAGCTCTAACCCCAGCATCATTTCTACAAGATATTCGCACAAGCGAAGTTCCTGATTTAGACCAAATTGAAAGGACTAATATTTTGAAAAGATGGCGACACATTCAAAGAGTAAGAGATAATCTAAAACACAGATTTAAAAAGGAGTACTTAGGTTTTCTGCGATCTTCCATTTCTAAAAAGCATGAAAATATTAAAGTTGGAGATGTAGTTTTGATTGGCCGAGATGATAAGAAGAGACTGTTTTGGCCATTGGCAAAGGTTATAGAACTTTTCCCAGGTAAAGATGGAGTAGTCAGACTTGTTAAGTTGAAAACAGCTAAAGGAACATTTTTGAGACCAGTACAAAGACTTTACCCTCTTGAGATCACACAGGAAGACTGTGAACCTCTTTTGTTTGATCCAGCACCAATCACAGCTGATACGATTGACGAACAGTCAAAAGATAGTAAACCTATTGGAAAGATTGATACTCAGACTCGTTCTGGTCGAAAAGTAAATCCTCCTAAAAGACTTGATTTGTAAATTCTGAACATTTCAGTTGAACTTTCACCATTGAACTTTCATTATTGAATATGAACATTCATTTATTGACTCTAAAACCTGAACTTTAAAGATTGAAAAATATTTTCATTATTTCTATTTTATTTTTTGATTGTATGTATCTGTATTAGAGTGTATTTTTAGTGTTTATTTTAACTTTTTGCTTAAGATTAATATTTGTATGTATATGACATTTTAGTATTTTTCAGCCTCTCTTTGCTGAGTTTTTTTTCCAAAACTCAGGTGGGGAGGATGTCGCGAGAAGAAGAAACCCACTGAAGCCAGTTTTTGTTTATTAAAATAGCAAATAGAGCCTTTGTGCACAAATGTTTAAAGATAGAAAACCAACGAATATAAATGCACAAATAAAGTATGAGAAGGTAGCAAATAGCTATTTCGAATCTACTAACGAGATTCTTCATCAGTGCAAAACTCAGCGAGCTAAAAGTCGCTGAGTTTTGCTACTTTTAGCTCGCTGAGTTTTGCACTGATGAAGAATCTCGTTAGTAGATTCGAAATAGCTATTTGCTACCTTCTCATACTTTATTTGTGCATTTATATTCGTTGGTTTTCTATCTTTAAACAGTTTTTGTTTGTTGCGAATGGCAACGGCAGGTTTGTTATGATAGAATGTCTTGGAATGTTCTGGTTCAAAGAATTGAAAACGGTAGCAATGAAGTTAAAGCTACTGTTTATTTTGATATCTAATGTTAAAAGAATGATTATGAAACGAAATTACTTTAATGTACATATGTAAATATTATGCGCGTTTATGCTACGTGTGATTTGTAATATATGAAAGTAAAACCAAGAAAAAGAAATCTCCGGCGTCTGTCTCGATTGCAGCGAAGTCACTCATTAATTTTATATCTTAGTCTCCACAACTTTCTTTAATGAAATAAAAAGCTGAACTTTTGGTGTACATTGCATTCTTCCATTTTCATTTCGCGTATCAACTGCAAACGCAGTTGTATAATCCTAAATAAATACTATTCAGAGGGCGTAATCGGGATATCAAGTATACGGATTGGCTTCTACTAGCACCTTAGTCTTGGGTAAGACACGGAAAATTTCTGACGTTTGCATGAGGTACAACCAAAACATTTTTGCCATGATAATGTCATGCTTCAATTGAGTGAGGTGGTGAGGAGTTAAAATCCAGGAACTACAATTGGAGTTGGGACAGAAGAGCTTACCGCTTTTTCGCTATGTAAACTGTATCAATACAAAAACCCTTAACGGGTTAAAAGTTTTGACGCAGCTGTTTAACTTACGGCTCTAAGAATTTTAAATATGAATTTTAAAAATAATGATATCAAATTTTGAGTGACGCCATGCTATTAACCAAAAAACGCATTTTTGTATTATTTATTCTTTGCGTCAAATTATCCAAATCAGGTGAAGCGCATGGAAATGGATAATTTGACGCAAAGGAACCATTTATATAAATATTATATACAGTTTTCAATAATGCGACACAAAATTTGTTGAAAAATACCTTTCAATGAATAGTATAGATTCAATTAAAATTACATTTAACAACGAATTAGAAAATTAAAAGTATTTTTTATATGTATAAATACATTTTACCAAATAAAAAAATAATAATTTGAATTTAAAAAAAAAAACCTTTTAAAGTCACATAAAAGCATCACTTAAGTTTGTATCATATACAGGGTGTATCTAAACTACTGGGCAAAACTTTAAGGGGTGATAATACACATCATTACAAATATTATTAGATGGGAAACTAAGGGTCCCAAATGTCTTCCGAAGGAGATAGGCGCCATCAAAGTTTAGGGTCCAAAATTTGAATTGATTATAAAAAACGGAAAAATTGGTCAATTCGTTTGCGGTTTTCACGAAAACTATTCTTTATGTCAGTATTGTCTTGAAAATAAATTATAAAGATAAATTTTTAAAAAATGTCGATATAGGGCGCTTTAGACTTTGGAGTAATGAACAACTATTTTTTACCATTATTTTTTGCATCTCATTAAATTTTTTTAGAAGTTTAGACATAAACTTACATTTTGAGCTCAAAATCAGTGGTTAAGTAGCGCAAACTGAACTGTGTTCAATGGGGGTAGGGAGGTTCAAATTTCAAATGATTATAAAAAACGGAAAAATTGGTCGATTCGTTTGCGGTTTTCGTTAAAACCATCCTTTATGTCACTATTTCCTTGAAAATAAATTTTAAAGATAAATTTTAAAAGATTCCGTTAGAAGGCGCCTTAAACTTTAGAATAACCATCAACTATTCTTAAACGCTATTTTTTTAAATCTAAATAAATGTTTTAAAAGCTTAGACTTAAATTTTGAGCTCAAAATCTGAATCATTTTGAGTAATTAAGTAGCGAAAAATTGAACTGTGCTTGTAGGGTGGGCAGGGTAACATTCCAACTCCTGAATACAGTTCAGTTACGCTTCTTAACCCTCCCCAACGATTCAGAATTTGAGCTCAAAATTTAAGTCTGAGCTTTTGCAAGCATTTAATTAGATACAAAAAATAATGGTTAAAAATTGTTGTTGTTACTCTAAAGTGTAAGGCGCCCTCTAACAGAATTTTTTGGAATTTATCTTTAAAATTTATTTTCAAGGACCTACTGACATAAAGAAAGATTTGAGAAAAAACCCAAAACGAATCGATCAATTTTTCCATTTTGTACAATCATTTGAAATTTGAACCTGCCCATCCCCATTGAACACAGTTCAGTTAGTGCTATTTAACCACTCTCAAAGTTCAGATTTTCAGCATAAAATTTAAGTTTATGTCTAAGCTTTAAAAAAATTTAATGAGATGCAAAAAATAACTTTAAAAATAGTTGTACGTTACTCCAAAGTCTAAAGCGCTCTCTATCGACATTTTTTGAAATTTATGTTTATAATTTATTTTTAAGACAATACTGACATAAAGAATAGTTTTAGTGAAAATCGCAAATCAATTGACCAATTATTCTGTTTTTTTTATAATCATTTGAAATTTGAACCTACCCACTTCAATAGAACACATTTCAGTTTGCGCTACTTACCCAGGTAAAAAAATCAGCAAAAAACCTTTAAATATTTTGAGATTTTGCAGGCTTATAAAAGGCTTTTGCGGGTATTTATAAGGAAAATGAAAACTAAAGGTTTCCCTAAGAGCTATATACAGCTTTTTAAAAGTTTTCATACAGGTTTTTATGAGCAAATTATTACCTTTAAACGACCTTTAATGGCTTAGAAGATTTTCATGAAATCACTTGAGGTATTTTGAAGGAAAATGAAAACTGTTTCTCACGCAAGTAATATAAAGGTTTTACTTGAAGGTTTTATTGAGGTTTATCATTGCACATTATGATATCTAAGATTTTGATATGTTTGCATTTCCTCATAATATTTATTATTATTATTATTTTAAATTAATGTTTTAGATAATTCCGAGAAATCTAATTTCTTCCACCGGTTCAATAAAAAATTCTTAATTAATCTTGTTAACATTTTTAATTATTTTAAATTATAATTTGAAATAGCGATATAAAAATTTCGTTCTAGAAATGAAAAATCTTGAAATTATCTTAAAGTCCCTCATTAACTTTCTTAATTACTATTTAAAATTACAATTTTTCATTCCCATCTAAAAATCCCGTTAAAGAAAACATAAAAGTCTCGAAATTATTTTGAAATAACTCCTAGTTAAAATTTTAATTATCATTTCTAAAATTATTACCATTAACAATTTCACTTCTAACACTCAAAAATTTCAATCGCCGAAAATTCCCTCTAAAAGAAAAAAAAAGAATCACAAAACTTTTTCAGAATCTACTATCCTAAAAATTTCCATAATTATTTTCTTAAAATACACCAGTAAAAATATGCCCTCGGACAGTAATACATATAAAAATTTTAATCAACAAAAATTATCCCTAATAAAATTTTCAAATTATTTCAGAATCTCTTTCATTAATATTTAATATCGTATTCAAAAACGATCGAAATTTCAAAGTCCGAAACGTCCGAAAATAAATTGTAATATAACGGAATTCTTTTGAATGTCTGTAATATGAATATTAAATGTCATGGCAGTCAGACAATATTTAATAGAATTAGACCACGAACAAACCAAATTAATACAAACCGAACACACTTTTGAACTTCGTTAGAAAGTGTAAAAAAAAGCCGAAAATTAACTATCATAAAGAACTTGTTCAAAAACATATTCTGCTTTCCCATCAACACCATGAATTTAACACACAAAACTCTTATTGTATCTTGTAAATTTTAAGTTACTCAAAATAAATATATTTCACTAAGTTTTTTAAAATCGGAGAAAAATATATTTTAATTAAATCTCAAAATCCAACCAAGATCAATGTATCCCCTTCCCTTTACGGAATATATCTTATTTAGTTTTTATTTTAAATTTTCTGAAAAGAATAAATTTCATTTTTTTTTCTAAATCTGGAAAAAAGAAACTTTAGTCCATTAAATTTCAAAATGCATGAAGGGGCAATGGTTCACTGTCTTTTCATGCCTCACATTTTTTTTTTTTTAGTTCCTCTTTAAAGGCGGATCTTAGAAGTTTAGCGCATACTAACATAAAGGAAACTCTTTTATGTTAGTTAGACGAAAAAATAAATTTTAATGTGTTTTTGAAGACATAAAGAAAACAACCTTTCCGACCCCACTTTTCTCATTTTGGAGGCGTCTGCGATTAAAGCTGAAAAATATAGGTGTCGTTATTACATGCAAAAATTATCCATATCTCCTATCAGATGTAATTTGCAGTTTTTATTAAAATTAGTTCTTTAAAATCAACAAATTATGTTGGAGCGATTAGCTGCATTTTCTGACTCCATGTTACGGGAACGTGTAGGAGATTATCAACTCAACTTTCAGATTGTGTGTTTACCTTCGTGCCCGCGCTGTTTACATGTGCCAAGACGGGCGATCCCGTGCTTTTCTTTTCCTTAATTTATTTCTCGTTTTTGCAGTCTTGTTTTTTAAATTTATAACAATAAAATAGTCACATTGTAATTCATTTTTAATATTAAACTTTATATCTAGTCAGCTATTAAAGTTAAACAAAATATTAAAGTCAGCTTTCTAATATTCTAATTAGCTATCCATTAGGCAAAATCAATATTCGGTAAAACCAGTATCGGTGCGTAAATTTAGAAATATTATGATATAAGGAGACATAATTACAAGAAATTTTAGTTATTTTTATAATTCGTAAAGATCGATTTCCCTGTTTTTTTTTAATATTAGCGAAGCGATAAAGATCTAAATTTAAAAACAACTTGACATTTCATTCTTAAAATGCATCCTAAAGGGACCATATAATAATAATGTTTCATTTATTAATTTCTTGATGTTTTCATTAAAATATTGTAAATTTTATTGATTAAAGATATTGACATTTAATACTTTAATAAATGGGGTTTTTCTAAAAAAAATTTCTTTTTTTTTTTTCTTTCTTTTTACCTTTTTTTGAACTTCTAATGAATTTATTATTCAATTTTTTACAGGACATTACAGTTTGTTATTAGTTGTTTATATAGGAATACTATGAGATATTCTAAATAAAAGAAACTGCCAGGCGAGATTTTTTTTTAATATTCTCAAATGGGGAACATTTGTTTAATGTGATATTGCTGAATTGGGCATGAAATTAATGAATCAACTTTTTATGATTATGAAAAATCTTGTCACAATTCTGTGAACTTCGATTATCATTTTATCGGTAAGTAATTTAGTGTCTTTTATAAATCTCGCAGCTATAATCTTTTTAGGAACATAGCTGTCTGATTTATACGCAGTGCTATTGTAATGTCCCTGGCCAAATCATTTAGTGGGGTTCAACATCTCTGGCTGCAATATTCGTCGCATAAGAATAATTTTAACGAATTTTTATATAAAATTTGGAATATAAGGAAAATAATTTGCAATTTTTTTATATATGTATATAATTATATTAAATAAAGCAGTTTCTTTCATGCAAAAACAGTTTCACGTTTAATCAAAAGACACATTTAGAGGAATTTTAATATAAATGATATAATGTTCTATAGAGGATAACATTATTGCAAAATTATGTATAGATTTTTAAGGCCATAACAATACGAAAACAGTTACAGTTTCTGTGCAGCCACCATATTTCTTTCTTGTGTATTTATTAAAAAAGGATTGGGTACTTACGTATCAACGCCACCGCAGCAGAAGTGACTCTATATCGGCCCATTTTCCACCGAAATCCGATATGTTACTTTGTTTTTAAATATAGTGTTTTGAATTTTGAAAGTGTTTTAGTTTTAAATAAAGTGTTTTATTTTATGATTTGTCGCAAAAAATTTAGGTGTAGATTAAAAATCGCCAAATCTGTAACTGCGGTGGCATTAATACGTAAGTACCAAGGATTGTTCTGTATATGGGCGAAAATCATCCATGTAAAGGCAGATTCCCATATTTTATTGCAAATTTCTCTTGTTTATACATTATTATTCGTATCATGTGCAGAGTTAAAAGAAATAACCAATATTTTATTCTAGGCTTGTTCAGTTCATATTGGTTAATATATTTTTGAGCAGTAGATATTTAAAATGATATGTTATTTATCGTGAGTTGGTGTTTATTTATACTTAATTTTAGGTCTTTATGCCGACTTGATTTAATCGTGTAAAAAGTATGCAGCAATACATTTTTATTATATGCCCCCTTGTTCATTTTTTTAATATTAATGTTACATATACATGGCTTTATGTGATGAAAGGGTGAAAAACAACAGATTTTTATTTTTATTTAGGCGGCAGCTAAATTGTACACCTGCATTCTTTTTATATGTTTTAAAAACAGGATTAACAGAAATATTCGCAAGCAAATATAAATAAAAAAGGTACAAATTTCCAATAGATAACATTGGCTTGACAGATTATTAAAAAAAGTAATGAACAATATGAGAGTAGAATCATTTATCGCATTTCATTCTGCAATTATAATAAATATGCCTTTAATGGTTTGGAGTCTAGAAAAAAATTACAGTCAACTAAGAATTTGCTTAAAAAAAAAAAAAAAAAAAAAAAAAAAAAAAAAAAAAAAAGAGAGAAAGCATTTGTATATTTTGTTCATAGAAAATATTTTGCATTTAGTAATTGTTTATTGGTAGAATTTAATTATATTTTCCGGTGATTGATGAAATTTATTGTTTTTCCTTCCTTTGATAAATACGTTTTTTCTCCCTGTAACAGGAATTTCACAATTTTCTTTTCTTTCTTCAGCCAATTATGAGATATCATGATTGTATACTGCATTTCACATTGTTGAATTGATGAATTTCATAATATTAAGTAATCGGATAGAGAGATTCTATATGTATATATATATGTGTGTATTTTTTTTTCCATTGATCGACTGGTGAATGTTTTAATTTTTTTTGCTGATTGAATTAAGATTTTTACTGCAACCAACTGATGAATTTCATGATGTTTTATTTATACCATTTAAAGTATATTGCTTTTTTTTCTTGTGGCCGATCGGCGAAACTCATAAGTTTTTTTTATATGGTCTGTTTATGAATTTTGCAGATATTTTCAAAACTTATCAACAACCTCCACTTTTTTTTAACATAAACACTTTCAATGAAAAGGGCAGACTTTTATAAAAATTAAAACTTTCTGCTAATTAATTTAATGTTAAAAAAAATTGTGTGTTACATTATTTTTTGACATGGATGATATTCGCATCTTTTATGCAATTCATGGACATAATTCACATTTTTATGCGATTGATTGATGGAATTTGTGTTTTTAATGCGATTCATGGATGCAATTTGTGAGATTCATGGGTGAAATTTGCAACTTTTGCACAGTCTTTCGACAAAATTCGTCTTTTTTGCATGGTCCCTTATTGAAATTTGCATTTTTCTTGTGGTCTTTTGTCGACAACAAAAACGGTGGTACAAACCATGCTAAATTAAGCAAATTTCTTCAAATGATCAGGAAAAAACACAATTAGCGTCAAAGGATTGCGAAAAAAGAAATGCGATTTTCATCCAAGGATCGTGAGGGAAAACATAATTTTTGTCAAAGGATAACAGAAAAAGTGATTTCTGTCAAAGGACGTGATTTTTCTTAAAGGATAACGAAAAATATACAATTTTCGTCAAAGGATTGCGAGGAAAACGCGATTTTCATGAGAAGGTTGCGGAAAACATACGAATTTCATCTGAGTCTGAGGATTGCAGAATATGCTCACCTCTCGTCCAAGGATCATGGAAAATACTTAAATTTCTTTTGAAAGATCATGTAAAGTACTCGAATTTTGTCGAAAGATCGTAGAAACTACTTTAATTTTCTGGAAAGATCGTGGAAGATACTCTGAATTTTCTCAAAGATTGTGGAAAATACTCAAATTTTGTTGAAAGATCATGGAAAATATACGAAATTCGTGGAAAAGATGCAAAATTTGTCGAAAGATTTTAGAAAATACATGAGATTTGTTTAAAGATCGTTGAAAAATATTCGAAATTTGTAGAAAAATCTTTTGAAACATGGAAATTTGTCGATAGATTGTGGAAAGTACTCTAATTTTGTCAAAAGATCATGGAAAATATGCGAAATTTGACAGAAGTTTGTGGAAATTATGCTAAATTTAGCGAAATATTGTGAAAATTATGCAAAATTTGTCATAAGCTCGGAAATAAATATGTGAATTTTGTCAAATAATCGCAGAAAATACGAGAATTTTGTCGTAAAATCGTGAATCTCTTCAAAGGAACATGGAAAATTGCAAATTTCATTAAAAGTACTGCAAAAAAGTGTGATTTTCACCAAATGGTCGCGGGAAAACGGTAATTTTGTTAAAGTTAGTACAAAAACACAAATTTCTTAAACGCTGCGAAAAGATGCGATTTTCAACAAAAATTCGTGTGGTTATGAACCCGGGAGCAGAATCGGCGCAACACTGCGACGCACGTCGCAGATTCTTGAGAAGGTCTGCAGACTATTTTTCAACTGTTAAAAATGTAGCAAAAATTAAAAAAATTCGGACATAAAATGTATCGCGAATTTCGACAAATATTCTTCGGAAATAAATCAATTTCGTCATAAATCGCGAAATTCGTCCAAAAATCACGTAAAAACGGCAGTTGTCAAAAAATCCCGAAAAATTGGCAAATTTCTGAAAAAAAAACCCAAAATTTTCTCCAAAAGATCACGAAAATAACGGCAATTTTTTCCAAAAATCTCGAAAATACGGCAGTTTTTATTAAAAAAAATCACGTAACAACGTCGAATTTCTTCAAAAAATAGCGAAGAAAGGCAAATTTCCTCCAAAAATCACGAAGAAACGGAACATTTTTTCAAAAAAATTGCAAATTTCTTCTAAAAATCGCAAAAAAATTACAGCTTTTGTTGAAAAAACCACGAAAAAACTGCAAATTTCTTCAAAAAATCACGAAAAAACGGTCAATGTTTTCAAAAGGTCGCGAAAAAAACGGCATATTTCTTAAAAATCGCAGTTTTCATTAAAAAATCACGAAAAACTGCAAATTTCTTCAACGAAAAAACGGCAAATTTTTTCAAAAGGTCGTGAAAAAACGGCAAAATTCTTCAAGAGATCGCAACAAAACGGAAGTTTTCGACAAAAGATCGCGAAAAATCAGCAAATTTATTCAAAAGATCCCGAAAAATCAGCAAATTTATTCAAAAGATCGCGAAAAAACAGCAGTTTTCATCAAAAGATCGAAATAAAAGTCAAATCTTGTCCAAAAATCGCGAAAAAATGTAAATTTCGTCAAAAGATCGCGAAAAATGACATCTCGTCAAAAGATTGTGAAAAACCAAAAACATTTGTGTAATGGGAGTCCCCCCCCCTCTCGGACAATGTATGAGGTGTTAAAAATTCTGAGAACAAAGGCCTTCTGTTTTAAAGTATACTTTTCTTTTATGTCTATCACAAATACTTGGGAGGTTTGTGTGCATATAATGTAATGCGAGGGATTGGTCTGCAGACTGTTTTTAAGTTTTTACTCGTGTTGCAGACTGCAGAAAACAATTCTGCAGCTGGGGTTATGAATATTTAGTTTTTGAAAAAAAAATGCTTCTGCAAAAATTTTCTGCACACGTGCATCTATGTTATACAACTCTGGAAAAGGGATGCCAGGCATGAATTTAATGGTGTAAGGTTACTTTGGATTTCGTCGAAAAACAGCAAATTGTGGATAAAAATTGAAGAAAAATTTGTACTACACCCATTTTACAACATGGTGAGGTGAGTTTTTGAATTTGTTTTTGTGGGCTGACTTACTCATACATGCTACTTTTCCGCGGAAACGCTGAACTCCGCTTTTTCGGCGATGAATTTTATCATCCCTGGGATCGATGCAAATATGCATTAAAATTTGTTGGCCTTCTTTTTGGGGGGTGTAAATACAACAAAAACACGAGTACTAACCGCACCAAACTGAGAAAATTTCTTCAAAGGACTGCAGGAAAAAATGCAAATTTCTCTAAAAGATTGCAAAAAACCTATAAATTCGTCAAACGATCGCCAGAAAAAAATAGCCAGTTAGCGGAGTTTTCTTTAAAGGATTGTGAAAAGAAAAATGTGATTTCGGTCAAAAGATTACAGAAAAAGACGCGGCTTTTGTTAAAGGATTATGAAAAATACTGGAATTTTTGTCGAAAAATCGAAGAAAATAATCTAATTTTTTCGAAATATCGGGGAAAATATGCGGATTTATTCGAAAGACCAGCAAAATATGAAAATTTTGATGAAAGATCGAGGAAAATATGCAAATTTTGTCGAAAGATCGCGGAAAATTAAAATTTTGTCGTAAGATCGAGGAAAATAGAAGCTTTTTGTAGAAAAATAACAGAAAATAGACATATTTTGTTGAAAGATCGGTGGAAAATCACTAATTTTGTCGAAAGATCGGGGAAAATAAGAGAATTTTTTCAAAAAATCTCAGAAAATATGTAGATTTTGACGAACGATCTCGGAAAATATGTAGATTTTGAAGAAAGATCTTGAAAAATATGCAAATTTTCATGAAAGATCGAAGAAATTACTCGAATTTTCTCGAAAGATTATAGAAGATAATGTGGATTTTGTCAAAAAGGGTAAGAAAACTGTGAATATCGGTAAAGGATCATAGATAATATAAATTTCATTCAAAAAACCATGGAAAAAAGTGCGATTTTCGTAAAATGCTCACAAAAAACACTAATTTCGTTAAAAAATTACAGAAAAGTGCTAATTTCGTTAAAACGCTGCCAGAAAATACTAATTTTGTCAAAAGTCTGTGAGGCCGTGAAAGTTCAGCTTTTTTTTTTTTTTTTTTTGCTGAGCCTGTATTATGTCTGCTTACTTATTGCATTACTTATTATTATTAATCTATCTATATTATACCAACATTTGTATGACTTTTTAATTTTTTTTTCTTCTCACATGTGCCCTGGGTGGCAGAACAAAATGCAGAAAGGGGTGCTAAATGAAGAGTATGTTAGTCATTTCATACAAAAATGTATATATTTATGATATACAAAGAAATTCGCAAGCTAATGTTAGACCTATGGGAGCAACCTTTTCAGGTATGTGAAAGTAAAAGTAATTAAATATGTAATCTAATATAAAAACCAAAAAGTATATGGTAACCCAATTAGAATTCAATCTCAGCTGTTATATAAGCAAGAAAAAAAATTTAAAATTATCAATATGCAATTAAGAACGTTTTTTAAAGAATGCTCTCACAGGTTTAACATTAGTGATTCAATTTCTTTGCATGACTAGTTTTGATTTTTAATGCTTAATGTTAATCTTATGGAGATGTTTTTCACATATTTTTCGCTAGCATTTATTTATTATTTTTTTTTCGGATTTTTTTTCCCATTAGGCTCTTACAGTCGATAACTTTTAGTGTGTATGAGGACATGGGAGGTGCAGGTTTCCCCCTCCCCCATGCATATGGTCAACAAATTTCATTTTATACAGTAAACAGCTGCCGAATTTCCCTATTTTCCCGCACAACTTACTGGATAAACTTGTGAGTTTTCTTTTCCCATAAAATCAGTAAGTAAATCAGGTATTTTTTTTTTTTTTTTTTTGACGGATTGAATAATATGTTTTTTTATCACACAAAAATATATATATTAAAATTTATGATATAAAAGAATCTCGCAGGCTAATGTTAAATCTATGAGAGCATCCTTTTGAGATATGTGAAAGTAAAAGTAGCTTTATATATATATAATCTGTAATAAAAATAGAAAAGTAAACAGTAACCCAATTTTTAAAATTAGCGATTCAATTTCTTTGCATGACTATTTTAGATAT
Organism: Maratus speculifer; assembly: GCA_964019185.1. Classification (NCBI taxonomy): domain Eukaryota; kingdom Metazoa; phylum Arthropoda; class Arachnida; order Araneae; family Salticidae; genus Maratus; species Maratus speculifer. The sequence goes on from OZ025296.1 coordinate 362,065,677, forward strand.
TAAACATTCAAGCTAATATTAATCTTATGGGAGTGTTCACACATATTTTGCTAGCATTTTAATTATTATTAAACAATTTTTATTTTTTAAGGATTTTTTTCACATTAGGCTATTACGGTCAATAACATTAATTGTGTATGAGGACAGGGAAGGTGCAGATTCCTCCCCCCTCCACACACGGTCAAAAAATTTCATTTTATCCAGTAAACAGTTGGTCAATTTCTCTGTTTTCCCGCACAACTTACTGGCAAAACTAGTTTTTTTTTTTTTGACGGATTGAATAATTGTTTTTTATCATAGCCAACTGTTTGGTGAATTTCTCTATTTTTTCACAAAATCGATTGGCGAAAAAAATCTCTGAATTCATCAGTGAATTGGGAAGATCTCAAAAAAATTAATCAGTCGCAGAAAGTATTGCAAAATTTATTGAGAAAAAGGGACTTTAAAAAAATATATTTATATGTATAAATTATTTAACAAGATACAACTGCTCCCTTTTTTAACCCCCCCTCCAATATCTTTATCTCAAATCAATACTAAAATTATGTTGATTCTAGAAAAAAGAGAGCTGCTTTTAAAAGAAAAAAGGGTGCGAATTTTTATAAAAGGGCTGTTATGAACCTTGTTCAGAAAAAAATATTTTGAATTGGTTTGTTTACACTTTTTTTATAAGTAAAATTTTGAAATGTTTTCCTGTGGCAGATGGAATTTTGTGACTTTTCCCTATTTAATATTATTATGCAATCTTTTTTCTTTACATTAATTATTATTCATATGTAATATTCAGTGTCATTTAACGATTTTTCACCAGAAATCGGCTTACAAATTTTGCATTCTTTTTCTCCAGCCACCGACTGAAAAATCTCAAACGGTTTTTTTTCTGACAATTCAGTGGTGAGTTTCTTTTACTGCAACAGATTGTTAATTTTCTCATTATTTTAAAGCAACTGAATAAAGAAACTCTCTCTCTTTTTTTTCAAATAATCGACAGGGAAATATTGTGAATTGTTTGAAAGAATGAATCATTGTATCATTTTTTTTCACATTCCTGATTTATGAGTTTTGAAACATTTTAGTCCTACATGGTAAGAAAAAAATTTGCAGCTGTAATTGTTCTGTAAATCGAATTACAAAATTCTTCAGATTTTTTCCATAGCGTCGACAGATGAATTTTACAGATTTTTCCTGTAGACGATCGAAGAATTTCATTATTTTTTCTGCTTTTCATATGCTTTTGAAATTGTAGAGTTTTTATTATTTTAGATCCTTTTTTTATGATGTTCTGATAAATATTTATAATATCTAAAAATTTCAAAGAAAGGGAGAGAGAAGATGCACATTTAAGAGGAATAATTTTTCGAGGGATCCAAAGCAGGGCTCTTTTGCTAACATCCCTTTTGTGACATACCATTTGAAAGGCATGTAACCACTTAATCTTGTTATGCATCTACAGTTTCTCTTTTCTCACTTTGTTCCCCATTCCCCCCCCCAAGGGGACACTTTTCTAAATTTTGTTGCCCCCCATGTGATATATTATTGAAAAAGCCTGTGACTCCATATACATGTTATGCATCTCCTTTCCCCTACCCCTCTTCCCCCCCCAAGGGGACATTTCTGAGGGTGTTCCCTAGTGGAAGTAACCGGGGGTGTTTTTAGCTAAAGGGTAACTTCAGGTATTTCGGACAAAGTGTCAAGGGATTACGCAGGTTTTATTACCTTCATAGAAACTTAAGGTATTTCGGACAAAAAAAGTGGAGGGGAAATACAGGTTTTTCCCCTTAAGGTAGCTTTCAGGTTTTTTTGTCCGAAATATCTTGAGCTTCCCTGAAGGCTTTTTGCTGACTTTTTACCTGGGCTGTTCCTACTTTTCAAAATAACAACCAGTGTATCCAATACACTATTTTTTTCAATATTATGGGTAAATCAGGGGGTTATACTCTTTTCAAAACTAATATTTTCAGCTTAAATATTGATAAGAAAATCAATTTTACAATAAAAGTAATTTATTGTGAGAAATCAAGCTAAACAAAAATTTTCTTAATTAAAATACTACCAATCTTAATATTATTTTACAGGCTTATAAGTGTAAAAAAAAAAAAAAAAAAAAAAAAAAAGATTTGTAATATTTTCAGATAATAAAAATAAAATGGTATGTTGCCAGGGCTAATGGTTATAGTTTTTGATCCGCAAATTTAATGGTTTGAATAGTCAAATTTTTTATGTTCACTTTTTTTTTTTTTTTTTTTTTTTTTTTTTTTTTTTTTCACTGAAAAATTGGAAAGAAATACTTCTTTATTTCTTTAATATGCTACGATTAGTTAACTGCAATCAACAAATTTTAGGAGCAAAATATAGCACAAATAGCTTATTTGGAATTTATTTTTGTTCATTTTTCACATGATATTTCTCGTTAGTATGATATTAACAGATGCTTCCTTAAACATATCTTTTGAAAAAATCTTTTAACACATATCCCTCACACAAAATGTTTCTCTTCAGTATGAATTAAAGCATATTTCTGAGAAAATTTCTAGTTGCATATCACACACAAAAAAGGTTTTTTACCAATATGAATTGACAGATGCTTGCTTAAATCACACATTTGAGAGAATTTATTGTTTCATATCTCTCATACAAGGTTTTTCACCAGTGTGATTTAAGATATGCCTGGTTAAATCACTCTTTTTAGAAAATTTCTGGCTGCATATCTCACACAAAAATGGTTTCTCACCAGTATGAATAAGCAAATGCCTGCTTAAAACTCCCTTTAGAGAGAATTTCTTGTTGCATATCTCACATTCAAAAGGTTTCTCAGCAGTATGAATTAACAGATGTCTGCTTAATGGGCTTTTTAGAGAGAATTTCTTGTTGCATATATCACAAACAAACTGCTTCTCATCACTATGAGTTAACAGATGGCTGCTTAAATGGCCCTTTTGAGAGACTTTCTTGTTGCATACCTCACATTCAAAAGGTTTCTCACCTGTATGACTTAACAAATGTCTGATTAAAAGGCTTTTTACAGAGAATTTCTTGTTACATATATCACACACAAACGGCTTCTCCCCAGTATGAATTAACAGATGGCTGCTTAAATGGCTCTTTTGAGAGAATTCTTTGTTGCATACCTCACACAAAAAAGACGGTTTTGGGATAAATTCTTGCATAACTCACAAATAAATGGTTTTTCTACCTGTGAGTTTGAAACTGCTTCGTTCAAAAAGCTTTGATAAAAAAAATGCTGTATTAGTTTCACAGATTGAAGATATTTTGTTTGGTGTGATGTGTTAGATGAATGGCTTCATGTATCTGCAATAAAAAAAAATTAATATCAGTTTTCGTGTTTTATTAAAAAACAAACAAATATACATAAACTTATCACGAAAATTTAAAAACAATGTAGAAAATAAATTGTAATAAAATTTCTACCATAGTATTAAAAACTGCAGTAGAATCCCAATTATCTCAAGTTAGCGGAATCAAAGGTGTGTCAGATGCCTCTCCTAACAGAATAAAAATTAAATTGTAAATAAAATAAATAACAACATTTTAAAAATAAATAACTTATATTAAATAAAATATAAAGTAAATTTAAGGAGAAAATTTTATAATTTAATCTCATCTGAAGAAACGAAGATTCATTCAACAAGGAATAGAGAGAAATGAAATTTTAATGTGCCAATGGAATTTCAATATGTAAATGTTTTTAGTAAGGAATTCTTCGGATTTAAGATTTTTTTTAATCTAATGTGTTTGCTGATTGCTGAAACATTCCGTATCATTTAACATAGCTTACACTGTTATTAAATAATGTAATCAGTGCCATAGCCAAGTGAATGCCATTGATATCCCCCCCCCCCCCTCAAACAGAGTATCTGGGTTTCTGGATCGTGCAATCAACAACAGTCCAAACTTCTAAATCGGAATGACAAAGAACCCACGAAAAATTTCATTTTAGACAAGTGTTTGCCTTAAATGAGTATAATTCAAAGTTTGTCTTTTGCCAATGTTATAAACTTTTCTGTTTTAGGCAAATTTTTAACATAATCATGTTTTGCTTTGACTATATCCTCAAAAACTATATAAATGTGTTTAGTAAAGAATTCTTCGGTTTTTAGAATTGTTTTTAATCTAATGTAAATGCTTATTGCCGAAACATTCCGCATCATTTAATATAACTTACACTGTAATTAAATAATGTAATCAGTGGCATAGCCAAGTGGATGCCATGGATATCCTCCACCCTCCTGAAACGGAGTATCTGTTTGAATGAGACTAAACTATTATATTATTAGAGCAGTGTAACTAATGAAGAATTCCATATCCTGTTCTGCTATTTTTGGGGATAAATGTTTGGATGTGGTTGTTTGGTTCTTCAGCATTTGAGTTTAATTTGTTTTATTATTGAAGGTACTAGATAAATAAAAACTTTGTAGGTTATACATATTTTCATTATAATAATTTATTTTTCAAATTTATAATTTTCTGGGTTTTTTTTTCAAATACATTTTTTGGTAGATGTAATATTATAAAGATATCTAGATATTTGTAATTTAATTTTGTTTTACTTTCGCATGCATAATAAATATATAAAATATGAAAGATATAAAATAATAAAAATATGTATAAGCATATAGTATAGTAGACTCCCTCAAATCCACACAGCTTGGGACCAAAGGTTGTGCAGATTTTAGAATTTTGCGGATATCTGGTCATTGCTCTGTTTATATTTTAAAATCAATAATCTGAATGTAATTAATAATGCAATCTAAACTATATTGAATGCTTACCATACGATAAAATATTAAAGTAAGTAATAAAACCAAAATAATAAAAAATTAGATAATTTTTAAAATTGATTAAAATATTGAAAGCAAAGCTCCAGTTAATAATCATTAATGTGTGATTAAATATTCATTATAAATATGAAATGTATTTTTCTTAAATTATTCTTGTCTGATAAAGGTACATTAATAATTTACACTCAAAATTATAAAATAAGGAAGTTTTATTTCAGGTTTAGCCAGACATAATTACCAAAAAACTTGACTAATATATAAATATATTTTTAAAGAAGATTATGATTACTAATGATAGCTGCAATATTTTAATTTTTCTGAATAATATTTATTCTTCCTTCATAAAAAAACGTAAGTTTAGTGAAATTAACAAAAATTAAAATATATATGAGGAGCCCAGAAGCCAAGGGGTATAAGTGACAAAATTCAAAAAATGAGTTAAGTGCACAGACTATCTGTAAATAAGTCTATTTATTTGTAGGTAAGAAGTTATGAATGATTTTTTAATTATATACTGCGTTTTAGGGGTCAGTCACTTAACCTCTTTCCGAAAACTGTGAAATGCGTGGAGGCCAAAGGGTATAAGTACAGTTGCTTCCGTTAACGTCTACAGCAGAAGCGCGACGCACGACATACAAGGCCATTTGCTTTTTTATACATTAAATAAATCTATTTTAACTGCCAACATGTAAGAAACATGCGTTACACGTAGATTATGAAACCCTTTCCAACACTCTCTGAAATCTTAAAAATCTTTGCTATTTAGGATAATAGAGTGTTACTGTCCATAGCCAAATATGTATTGTAATAATTTTGAACACACTATGTCTTATCTGTCGGTTGATATATATTGCATAATGGGGAAATTTAGTTTAGCAAGAAAACGCATAACAGTTTGAAATTTCTCTTTCAGCAGTTTATACTAATAGATGGAAACACACTTGTATACTTTTGTTTATCCTGTAGTTTACCTTGAACCTTTATTATACGCCAGTATTTAGCTAGAATTTAGTTCAAACTAAAACATTCTTAAGACTACTAAAATCACATTTCCAGAAATTATCATCCATAGATGACCGTGTATAAAAGTTTACACGTGACCCTGTATATGATTTTATCTATATTTTACAAGCATTTCTTAGTAAACAGAATGCAGTTCAGCATAGAAATACATGACTTATTTTAAAGCAATCTTTAAGTAAATTACGCTCATATTCAATAACCTTTACAAAATATTTTGTATAGCCCTGTATATGAGCTATAGCATTTACATGAACTACAGCATCTATATTAATATGTATAAATTTAGTGAAACTTAAAAGCGCAATTCATAATTAAAAAGGAATTTCGTCCATTCATCATTTATCATCGATAATATACAGTAACTTAAAATATATTATTTGAAATCTTTTATGAGTCCCTGTAAATGCTGTGTTATTCGTATTATGTGCGAAATAACTTATATTAAGCCTCAGAGATGGCTATCAATTTTATTATACATGAAAATTGAAATATAATTAAAATATGTTGTAAAAAATACTCTCTTTATCATTAGGTAATGTAAATCTTTTGTGTAGACCTGTAAATAAAAAATATCTATTCTTTTCACGTTATATTTTACAGAATGTTTACTTTAATGCTATTCGTAAATGCATATAAACTTTAATATATGACAAGATGTAACTTCTTTAAAACTCATTTGAAACGATTTTTCCCATAACCAGTAAAGTAACGGAAAACTTTTGATTGTCCCTGTAAATAAACGAATCGTATTAGAAACTTCATTTGGAATAGGTTCGTATTGAAGTAAACGTGAATAATTCCCAAAAATTTCAGGGCAATTCGAATATATTTACGAGAATTAGGGAGCGGATAGACAGACAGACAAACTAAAATCATATTCACTTTTCAACTTTGTTGAAAAGTGTTAAAAAATGTAAAATTTCAATGTTTCAAAAATTTTAATAAAATTTTAATGTTTATATTAGAACAAAATATTTTCCTTTCATTCATTCATGTCAACATCGTTCATATTTTTTTTCGTAAATTCATTTTTTATTTCATAATTTTTCCTTTTTTAGAGTTTATATTAAAACAAAATTTTGTCCTTTCATTTATTTATATCAACATTGTTCTTAATTTTTTCATAAATACAATTTTTTATTTCATAATTTATAATTTCTTGTGCTCATTCAGCACTTGTACCCTTTAACTTACAAGCACTTTTCATTACTGCTTAGAAGCCAAGGGGTACAAGTGCCGAATGATGATAAACATTGCTTAGTTATATATAAAAAGAAAAATTGTATTCCACTTTTTTTAAAACAGTTATTGAAATAAGAGTTCAAAAATCATTAATATATAAGCAAAAGTTTCATATCTCAATTCGTTCAATTACAATTGATGTTTAACTTTGAACTCAATTTACTCAAAATCTAAATTTTGTCACTTGTACCCCTTGGCTTCTGGGATTCTTATATAATGTTGATATTAAACTAAAAAAGTCAAATTTTGACATATATATGAACTGAATGTTTCATTGTTTACATGCAAAAATTATGTGCAAATTTAAGGGAGTCTCCTGTATATTTATTTACACGTCTGAATTTAATAAGCATTTCCATACTAAGTTATACCAACAAATGGGGAATAAGTATAGAACAAGAGTTATAAATAGAAAAACCAGTCAGATGAAGTCTTTTGTTATTATCTGTACTTTAAAAAAATGGAATCCTTAAAAGATCATTCCTGTGTCTGTCTGTCACAGACATTTTACTTATAAACTGGGGATTGAGGAAAGTTCAAACAAGGCTGAAGTAATAAAGGCTATTATGACAAACCTATTTGGACTACAGGATCAGGTGGGAAGAAAGTGGGCCTTAAAACCAAATTTTTTTTTACAAAAAGCCAGACTAATAAATTTATTTTAATGAAACTTTTGATGCATTTTATATATAACAATGGATTCCTATAGATCAGTCATGAAGGATAACCAAATGATTTTCTTAGACTGTTTTCTTGCAGTGATACATAAAACTTTCTCACTGCCGCGAACTGATATATCAGTTCTTTAAGCTGCAGGCTCCATTGCAATACAGTTGACTCCCTCGAATCTACAACCCTAAAATTGGCAACTCTCTGCACATAATTTACGAATGTAAACAATGAAACATTCTGTTCAGATAGAGATATAAAATTTGACTTTTTTATTTTCATAATCAATTCCATACCTATTTTAATTAGTAATTTTCATTAATATTATTAAATTCATGGTTTTTTTTTTCATGAAGGAAAAATAAATTTGCTTTTGAAAAAAATCAAAATATTGCCGATATTATTGGAAATCACAGCCTCCTCATCAAATGTGTATTAATCAAGCTTTTTTGGTTGTTAAGTCTGGCTAAACCTGAAATAAAACTTCCTTATTTTATGATTTGGATGTGAATTAGTAATGTGCCTTTATGAGGCAAGTTTCAGTGAATAATTTTGGAAAAATGCCGTTCATGTTTATAATGAATGTTTAATCTTACATTATCGATTATTAACTTGATCTTTGCTTTTAATATTTTAAGCATTTTAAAAATTATCTAAATTTTTATTATTTTACTTTATTACTTATTTAATATATAATTATATTATATTATAAGCTTTCATTATATTCTCAATTGCATTAATTCAAATGACTGTTTAAAAAATGTAAACAAAACAATAACCAGAAATCTGCAAAATTTCAAAATCTGCAAAACCTCTGGTCCCCAGCTGTGCGGATTTGAGGGAGTCGACTGTATTAATATATCATATACAATACAGTCATCAAAGTACAGAGATGTTGAATCTGAAATTATAAATTATAATTACAATTTTTTGACCATTAATTTTCTTTTGTCAGTTGATGACAATCTCAATCAATCTAAGTAAAGTTACTGGAAATTTTGAAGTGTCAGAAGAAAAATCTTTTATCAGATTTTGCTGTAGAAAATGGAAAAGGTCACTTTCTCATGTGTAAGAAAAATTTCCTGCAAAAGAAAACATAAAACATTTTTTGGACTTCTGCACTTTAAAAAAAAATTAATTTTCTCTTTACACAATTACAAGTTAAATGTATAAAAAGATAGAACTAGAAATTTAACTTTTTAATGTCAGAGTTTTCACAGATTTTCCTTGCCAAAGCCAGTGTCTGCCACACATATACCTAATGAACCCATTAGGAAAAACAGAATTAGTTCAAATACAATGAAATCAAGCTAAATGCAATGCAATTGAGAAATTGTTTTGAAATCTAGTATTTTTTTTTTAAATCTTAATTTATAAAAATCAAGAAATTTTTTTAAATATTTAATAAAAACTAATAAATTTTAAATGTGGTTGGGGAATTTATGTAATTTCTGTATGCTTTTTAGCTACAGTCGAACCTCGTTAAGATGAACCTCAAGAGGAATCAAAATTTCATTCATGATATCAGTATCAAATCCTTGTATTCCTTTTTATAAGGGTTTCATTTTAGGGGTATACTTTTTTAATTCATGTTAAAAGTAATTCACTTTAAGCTTGTTCATGTTAACAAGGTTTGATTTATTTGGAAAAAAGTTGTTGTCCTCGGTAAAGAACAGAAAAATCTGAATTTTTTTATTGTTGAATTCTGCAATTTTTTAAATTTTATTCATTTTCAGATTAATCCATGTTTAATGTCCAAAAATGGAATACTTCTGTTTTTTATTTTATTCATTTTCTGATTGGTTCATGTTTAATGTCCAGAAATGAAATACTTCTGTTATCACAAAGAAATTAATAACTTAAAAACCAAATGAGATACAACTATCAAACAAATTGCATTTAAGATCAAATTTTTTTCTCTATACGACGGTGCAAAAATTGAAAATATCTGATGTTTAGATTTTTAAAAATTTGCAGTACCAAAAATTGTAAAACTGAAATTTCATTTAAAATTTGTATTTAATTGGTACAGGAATATTAATTTTTAATTCATGGCATACATAATACAGGACTGTGTAATTACGTAAATAACATTTTGATCATCAAATAAAAGTTTTTTATTATTTTTATTTTTTTTAAATATAAAATTTATTTATATGTTTTTAAAATTTTAGTCATTGAAAATATAATTTCCCAAATAGTCCTTGTAATTTGTTAAACAACATTTTTTTAATTGGTCTATAGTGGAACATTAATATGAAAAAGAAAAGTACACTTTTCCATAAAACATTTGTAGTTTAAACTTATACCGATATTTTATTTCTACATCATGATCTTGAAATAAAAATCTTCAAACAATGAGAGGAGGGGTGGGGGAATCACACTTAAATTCGCAATATTATTTATTCCAACAATTTACAATGCTTCTAGTTTGTTCTTCTATCATTTTTAAGAAAAGAAAAAAAAATCATTCAGCTTAACGTAAACTATCCTCTTAGAAAAGGTTTGTTTACATGTGTAGTGACATCAAGTGTCACGTGATGAAAGCAGACTTTCATCATGTGACATGCAGGGCCGTAGCTAGAAGTGTACGATAAAGGGGGCTAAGGGGAATATAGGGTGGGCTCAAGGGAATGTAAGGGGGGGCTCATATTTTTTTGTTCTCTCTCTAATGAAGAAAGATAAATTAGTGCATATTCACATTGTAGGTACTATGTTTCTCATTAAACTGTTGAAATAACTTCATTTTAGGCTAAGAAAAGTATATGATGATGAAAATTTTGAATGTATAACTGGTGCAAAATTAAACATCCTGTTAGCTTCATATGTACCTATAGGATGAGGGAGTGTTGAAACATCTATTTTAGATACAATTTAGTAACTCTACAAAACTGTGAAAGGGTCTCAAAACTAAATTAGATTTTTGAACAGAATTTCATTTGGATTTTCGGAACATTTAGTGACCTTGGAACTTTTTCTAGGGGGGGACTCAAAATATTTTAGGGGGGCTGAGCCGCCCATAGCGCCCCCTTAGCTGAGGCCCTGGTGACATGGCTTTCTCCAGTCAAGACTATAACTGCATTTTTTAATGTTAATTTAATGTATTTTCCAAGATAAGAAAAAAACTAAAAATGGTATAAAAATGCTTTTTTTTTTTTTTTTTTTTTTTTTTGTATTCTATAAAATGCAACTTAAATTGAAAAATGTGCAATTTCCCTTTGAGATTTCTAATGCATAGTGCATAGAAAAGTTCCCAACTGCTGAGCTCAACAAATGCAAAATGTTTTGACACATTCACAAATGCCTGACTATGGAAACGATTTTGAATGGAACTTAGTTTTCAATTGTATAATCATTTAACAACCTATCGAGTTATAAGGGATTTTGATCATGTGTCTTTCTCTTGTTGTGTTGCAATTCTGTTTTCATAGGTAAATGCAATTCATAACTGTTAAACAATAGAATGTGGTAGGTCATAAGGAAGGTGATGAAGTATGTATTATTATAAATACAAATAATTACTTCGAATTACAGTCACCGCCAAAAAAATCTTGACACTTGAGATTTTAGACGTTTTGTTGAATATCTAGAAATATACATGAGGAATTATTCTGAAACTTCAGTTGTGTAAACAATATAGCACAGGTCATATATTTTCGTGAAATTTTTTTGCCGAAGTCCCATAGGGGACCGTCAAAAAATTGAAAAAGAATGAATATCTTTTGGATAACCCTGTCAAAACTAATGTAGCAAAAGCATTCAAACTGCAGATTATCATTAAGTGACTTATTCGAATTATGTGTGTTCATTTTTATGTGGATAGCATGTATACTCGTAGAGAAATTAAGGTTTTTATAAAAAAAGTCCCAAATTTTTCCAAGATTTTTGCTTATTATTTGCAGAGTTCTTAATATAAAATAAAGATTTTTCCTGAACATATGACAAACAATATTATACATACTACCCTGCAACCAGAATTTAAAAATAATAATAATTGTATGAATAATGAACAGGTTTACTAAATAAATTTTCATTGCGCATGCGTAAAAGTTATGCAAATTTCGATTGCATATTGTGTTAGCTAAAGGTATGGAACAACTTTTGTAAAAGTCTCAGAATCGCAGCTTAAAACTGCTGAAAATTATTGTCGATAGAATCAGATGAAAATCCGTTATTGCCAAAAACACGCAAAAAGATAAGGGGTTGTATCCAAATATAGTAGTGCTCGCAATATTATGTAGTACATACTATTGGGCGCACTACTATATTTGGATACAACCCCTTATCTTTTTGCGTCTTTTTGGAAATAACGGATTTTCATCTGATTCTATCGACGATAATTTTCAGCATTTTTAAGCTGTGATTCTGAGATTTTTACAAAAGTTGCTCCATACCTTTTGCTAATACAATATGCAATCAAAATTTGCATAACTTTTACGCATGCGCAATGAAAATTTATTTAGTAAACCTGTTCATTATTCATACAATTATTATTATTTTTAAATTCTGGTTGCAGGGTATTATGTATAATATTGTTTGTCATATGTTCAGGAAAAAACTTTATTTTATAATAAGAACTCTGCAAATAATAAGCAAAAATCTTGATAAAAATTGGGACTGTTTTTATAAAAACCTTAATTTCTCTACGAGTATACATGCTATCCGCATAAAAATGAACACACATAATTACAATAAGTCACTTAATGATAATCTGCAGTTTGAATGCTTTTGATACATTAGTTTTGACAGTGTTATTCAAAAGATATTCATTCTTTTTCAATTTTTTGACGGTCCCCTATGGGACTTTGGCAAAAAAATTTCACGAAAATATATGACCTGTGCTATATTGTTTACACACCTGAAGTTTCAGATTAATTCCTCATGTATATTTCTAGATATTCAACAAAACGTCTAAAATCTCAAGTGTCAAGATTTTTTTGGCGGTGACTGTATAAAAAACACACATAAAAACAAGCAAGTTCCATGAATGTAATCTTAGAATGGAATAAAAATACTGTAGACTCTCTCAAATCTGTACAGTTTGGGACCAGAGGTTGTGCGAATTCTAGAATTTTGAGAATTTCTGGTCATTGCTTTGTTTATATTTTTAAAAAAGTAATTTGAATGTAATTAATAATGAAATCAAAAGCATAATGAATGCTTACAATATACTAAAATAAGTAATAAACTAAAATAATAAAATTTAGATAATTTTTAAAATGATTAAAATACTAAAAGCAAAGGTCAAGTTAATAATCAATAATGCATGATTAAATATTCATTTTAAAGGATGAAATGTGTTTTTGTTAAATTATTCAATGAAACTTTCCTCAAAAAGGTACATTACTAATTCACATGCTACTACTAATTATTAAAATAATTCTTTTAAGGTTTAGCCAGACTTAATAACTAAAAAAGCTTGAATAATACATAAATATATTTGGTAGGATTATGTTTACCTATGATACAAGCAATACCTTGATTTTTTTCAGAAATAAATTATTCTGTTTTCATGAAGAAACATGAATTTAATAACCTTAACAAAAATTACAAATTAAAAAATGTATGGAGTTGATATAAAACTAAAAAAGGCAAATTTTGCACTGACATCTGAACTTAATGTTTCATTGTTTACATCTGTAAATTATGTGCTGCTTTGAGGGAGTTTATTGTACTAACAAAAAACTATTGTCAGATGTAAGAATATAATATTTGCATAAATGTTGTCAGATGATATAAAATAAATATAATAAAATAAATATGAAGCACAATAATAGGTTGTTTCCTGGTGCAATATGATAAAGTTAAAATTATTTTCAACGTTAGAGCACCAGAATATTCTAATTCCAAGCATACCGGTTTCGGTAGCATATAGCATACCTTCCTCAGTACTGAGGAAGGTATGCTATATGCTACCGAAACCGGTATGCTTGGAATTCGAATATTCTGGTGTTCTAACGTTGAAAATAATTTTAACTTTATGAAGCACAATACATTTTAAATATGATAAACCACAATAAAAACACTAATTTTGTTGGCTTGTTTTAAAATATCTAATGTGTTAACAAAAAAAAAAAAAAAAAAAAAAAAAAAAAAAAAAAAAAACTGAAAAATAAGTGCAATTAAATAGTTTCTGAACAACAACACCTGCTAGTTTCATGCATTTCGGAACAAGAATAAAGGAAAACTTGTGTCAAAAAGTTGCCCTTTTTGATTTAAGAATACCCTTAATCCCAACAGGTAAAATTTGCAAATCAGTGTATCACTTGTTCTAGGATTCATAAATACTTTCTTAAGCTTAGCACTGTGCACACACTTGAATATATCCACTCCTTAATGTTAAACCAACAGACAAGTTATTTTAGAACTTCTCGCTTAAATTTCAATATTTTTCAATTTTTTTTTTCTTTTTGCATAAGATAGCTGAGTTAGATCTTTAATATGGTTATTTCTTACTTTATAGATTTTGGTTGCAGATTTAAAAAGATACTTTCAAGTTCGAGAATGGTTTGAAATTGAAAATACATTTTAAGAAAAATCTGTAACCAAAATCAAAAAAGTAAAAAAAAAATCATATTGATGATGAAACTCAGCTATTATATGCAAAAAGAAATGGTATAAAAAAATATTCAAATTTAGGTGAGAAATTCGAAAACAATCTGCCCATTGCTTTAATATTACGGAGAGGGTGTTTTCAAGTGAGTGATGAGTCGAATTAAAAGTGTATGTGTTCTTATTTGTAAATTTCAGTAAACTGTATAAAGTTACTGCATTATGCGCTCAATTATTGAAGAATATTTAGTTTCAATTAAACAAAATACAATCAAATTCAGTTAATGAGCAACAAAATGTCTTAAAAGTAAACGTAAAAAAAAATATTCAAACCAATTTGTTGTCTCAAAATTGAAATTTGAATAATATTAAACTAAACTATTTAAAAATAAATAATAATAAGCGGAAATGTCTGATATAAATAAAACATTATAACAGTGGCTGGTTGACAGATCAGCAAAAATGAAAGTTTCATCACATTAAACTTCGTGCCATTATTTTATCAAACAGCAAATTGTAAAGTATTGAGTTGAATAGAAACCTGAGAAATTAACGTACCATAGTATTAACAAGTAGTTGAATACAATAAATTTATGTCTTAAAAGTTATCTAATATTACAAACAACAGAAGAGAGAAAGACGCCAAACAAAAGAATGAATCGTGAATGACATAATGATTCATTAAAAGTAATATTGATTCTTATGAATCAAATACTTTTGAATTGATTTATCTATCAGACAACGAGAATCATTTATTTCCTTAGCGTCTCTTTGCTTAAAGAAAAAATATATAATTTTCAACGCGTATCCTCTGATTCTAATAATGGCTAATTTTTAAGATATAAAAGTGGTGATTCATCCTCTTTGCTGAAGTAAGTGAATGGTAGGATGTGTTTCTTATTTTACTCGTCACTAAAAATTCTCCAACTTATGACTTGATTATGTTATAGCAAGTACATTTCATGTATTGCAACTTTTATTTTCTTTGATATTTGACCATTTAAAATATTATGAAAAAGTTTTTCTAGCAGACATTTTCACTTATCTATTTATTTAAATATAATTTAAGTTACGATTTTTGGGTAAACAGGAGGAATTCACTTGAATTGTGATTAAGAGTTTTATTTAAATGTTTAATTTTAGATCATTGTGTTCCTCACAAACTGAATTAGTCTGTATCGAGTTTAGTTAATTGAGAATATTTTTTTAAATGATTAACCCAATGTTTGTTCATAACAGTAATTAATCACATAATATAATACATATGAAGATTATAAAATTTTCCCAAAATATTAGAACAGCTAAAAAAATAAAAAATAAATGCAATGGTTTGAAGAATCTCAAATTTCGAAATTCCATCGTCTTCATGAAGTAATTTAGGTTGCAAGTAAGTGTTGTGGCTACTCTGATAAAAAACATTTTCTATTGTTTTTTTTTTTTTTTTTTTTTTTTTTACATTTGGCAAAAATATTCTTATATCACCTGCTCCCGAAAAATACACTGTACCAACAGTGATGTCACTGATAATATCACTAATTCAGAATTCCAGCTGGTCATGCAATTAAAAAATTTTGGCAAAAAAGTGAGGGCATTTTTTTTAATAATTGAAGTGATGAGGGAATTTTTGATGTACTTACTTTCCATCAGCATTTCAATTGTGGTTGTAAATGAAGAAAATTTGAATTAATTATTAATCCAAACTAAAATTTGTAAATAAAATGTATAAAAGCTACAGAACAATAGCATCAGATGAAAAAATTGAAAATTCTTTCATTGCATACCTTTTTTTAGCATTTACCTAATTTTAAATTTTCATTGTGTTGAGTTTTACAACAATATACAAAGTCCTATAATCCGCACAAGTTGGGGGTCAAAGGTTATATGAATTATGGAATATTGCAGATTAGAGATTGTTATGGATTATGCGTCATTTTGTTATTCCTAGACTGTCTTTTAATTCTATAATCAGTAAAAATAAAAATGAATATGAAATTTAAAGATTAATTTAATAGGCTATCCAAAAAATGCCTTTTTTAAGTTATTTTATTAAAAAAATTATGTGCATTTAAATAAAAATAATTACATAGGTTCTGCAATAGTCTGTTTCTTACTGTTAATAAAATAAAAGAGTTATATTTAAAAAAAAAAATGTTTTATTATAACATTTTTTCATCATCTCTTTTTTAATTATATTTGTTTTTAAAAAAATTGTTTTTGGATCACTAACACTTATAAACAAATTTTAACTAATTTTCTGTTTCTCTATATACATTGGGTGTTTCTTGTAGATTTCAAGCTGCTGAAAAAGAATATGTTTGTAAAAATTTTCTATTACCCTCTAATTTTGAGAAATTTCATTTATACATTTTGGAGTATGTAGGCATCGTACAGGCATTATAATTATATTATATTATTCTCTTTCATGTATTTGATTCACACAAACATTATTTTTTCTTACTACACCAATAGAAGATACAACAAGAAAATAGAAACAGATGCCCCCTAATAAATTTTATGTTAGCGACATTGAACAGACAGCTCTAGTCACCCCCACAGTATTTGATTTTAACGCAAATCCATGACATCTGAAATTTTTGGGCCGAGTGTACTATTTCTTTGTTCTGTAAGACTTTTTAATTAAATTTCGATCATAATTATCCTATTTTCCTCTACAATATGTAAAACATGACATGTCTAGAGGATGCATTAATGAACCTGATTCTTTTTGCTATGCATGTGTGCCAGGAGCTAACTTTGAAAATGCATCAATGCGCTTTCACGCCGTTAATAAAGATTGCCTATCGTAAACTTTATAAACAATGCATACTTTCAATGTTTTAAATATTAATTTAAAGTTTTATAAGTGTTTATTTAAAAGTTTGTCATTACTAAAATACCAAATAATAAATTTTATAAGGTATATGTGTTGAACAAATAGTACAAAATTCAGATTTTCAAGATTTTGAATTTTTAAAAATCTGTGGGTGATGAAAACTTTTTAAGGGCATAATCTTTCACAGCACCACCTAAAATATAAAAATCACCACATACTTAGTTAGAAACAGAAACCTTGTTTATCACTGTAATTTGTAATTTTTCTTAACTATTTATTTCACTGTTTACATTTATAAAGTAATGCGAATTATAGAAAATTGCAGATCATGGATGCACGGATTATCGATCTTTGACTGTATTTGATATACAATATTTTTTACATACAGTATGAAGTATTTAGGTGAGCATTATTTGGCTAGTTTATGTTCTAAATACACTATTAACATTTACAATACTTCTGTGTAAACCAGGCTTTTCGGCTAATACAGCAGACTCCCTAAAATCCATACACCTTCAGAGCAGAGGTTGTGCTGATTTTTGGTCATTGCTTTGTTTACATTTTTAAAATAATGATTTGAATGTAATTAATAATGCAATCTAAATTAACATGAATGCTTACAATATAGTAAAATATCAAAATAAATAAAGTAATAAACTAAATTAATAAAATATAAGATAACTTTCTAAATATTAAAAGCAAAGATCAAATAATTAACCAGTAAAATATAATTAAATATTCATTATAAAGATTGGATGCATTTATTTCTTAATTATTCAATGAAACATGCCTCACAAAGGTATATTACTAATTCACTTCAAAATCATAAACAAGTTGGAAATTGCACGTGAAGCGTAGCAAATGAGATATGTTCATACGATAACAAAGTTTTAAAAATATCACTCTCATAAATTGTAAATAATTAAAATTAAAATGAGCATCAAACAATGGTCTCCCTATATCATTATGCAATGGAATACTTTTGTGTGGCCTTGTAAATCAATAACCAAAGTTCTTTGCACAACAGATTATGCAAAATGTATATATTATAATATCTACTTAATAGATGCATATCAATTTTATTACGTTCGAATCAGTGTAACACCATTAAAATGCATTTGAAACATTTTTCCCCATTAACCGTTATGTAACAAAATACTTTTCATTGTCCCTGTAATTGAACTATGCATCAGATTTTGATAAAATTTTAAATAACTCGACAAAATTATGTAATAATTATGTATTTAAAATTTCAAATGATTCAGTTGGGTAGTTCTTGCATTGTTATATGCAGATTGATGGACATACTGAACGACAACTGTAGGTGCTACATATTTACATAATTATGAACGCACCTAATAAGGACCAAAAAAGCTTTATTATAATACATGAATATATTTGGTGAAAAGATTGTGATTACCAATAGTATCAACAATAACTTGAACTTTTTTAGAATAATTTATTCTTCCTTCATGAAAAGGCATGAATTCAGTAAATAATTTAACAATATAAATAAAAATTACATATTGAAAAAATATGGAATTGTATTAAAAATAATAAAAGTTTATATTTGTCCCTACATCTGAACTAAAAGTGTCATTGTTTGCATCTGTAAGTTATGTGTGGATTTTAGGGTTGCAGATTTGAAGGAGTTTACTATATACCATAACAAAATTAAGATTTCTTAATAAAACAATAATTTAACTAGTATGCAATAAAACTGCTTAATTAAAAAAGCCTGCTGCAACTATTGAAATGATACTAATAATAATTACTATTTTTTTTCACTTTGAAATTGTATTTTTTCGTTCACTTCCCCCCCTCACCAAAAAAAGTGTATACATATAAATCTTGATTAATAAATAGGATAAATTTAAAATTTATTACAGTAGATTCCCTCAAATCCGCAAAGATTGGGACCATAGGTTTTGCAGATTTAATGGTCATTTCTTTGTTTACATTTTTTAACAATCATTTGAATGTAATTAATAATATAATTGAAACTAAAATGAATACTAACTATATAATGAAATATTAAAATAAGTAATAAATTAAAGTAATAAAGATTTAGATTATTTTTAAGTGATTAAAATATTAAAAGCAACGATCAAGTTAATAAATCAATAATGTAAGCATAAATATTCATTACAAAGGTGAAATGTATTTTTCCTAAATTATTCAATAGAATTCGCCTTATAAAGGTACATTACTAATGCATATCAAAATCATAAAATAAGCAAGTTTTAATTTCAGGTTTAGCCAGACTTAATAACCGAAATAGCTTGATTAATCCATAAATATATTTGGTAAGAAGATTGTGATTACCATTAAACAATGGTCAACAATATATCTTGAATTTTTTCATAAATAAATTTATTCTTCCTTCATGAAAAAACACGAATCCAGTAATATTAATAAAAAATATAAATTAAAATATGTATGGAATTGATGTAAAACTAAAAAAAGTCGACTTTGTTACTATATTTATAATGAATGTTTCATTGTTTACATCTGGAAATTATGTGCGGGTTTTAGGGTTGCAGATTTAAGGGAGTCTATTGTAAAATTGTCCACTGTGTTCTAAACCTGTCTATTAAACTTGTAAGCAAAAGATGAAAGCTATGTTTATTGAAGGATAAGCTTTATGAATGTCTTTAAGTACTTCATAATCTTATTTTTTTTTATAGGTCAGTGTAATTTTTAAATTATTGTGATACAAATGTAGTTAATGTCCATTTTTAAAGCTGTACAATGATAATAATTGTTCATCATTTCTTTCACAAATGATACTAACTTTGTTAACAAATGGAAAACAGCATTTCTCCAGCATGTTTTTCTCTTTGTACAGTCAAGGATTGATAATCCACACACCCATAATTTGCATTACCTTACAAATGTAAACAGTTAAGAAAATTTACAAATTTGTCCAAAAATGATTTTTTAAAGCAAATAATAAAAAATTTGAAAAAAAAAATCAAAATGAAGCAGATATTTTTTCAATATAATTATTATATTTTATAGAAAGTAAAAAACAAACTGTATTACAGAACATATGTATATGTAATTATTTTTATTTTAATGCACATATATCATTTTCTTAATAAAATAACTTTAAAAATGCATTTTAAATTGGATATCATATTAAATAAATTATTAAATTTCATAATTATCTTTTCATATTATATATATATATATTTTTTATAAAATAAAAATGATGTCTTGGAGTAATAAAATGATGTGTAATCAATAACAATCTATAATCCCCAATATTCCATAATCCACACAACCTTTGGCACCAACTTCTGCGGATTATATAACTTTGACTGTAAAGGAATCATCTGGAAACACCCCCCACCCTGAAAAAAACTGGTTATTGAACAAATAGGAACATTGTTAAAATGTTCTTAATGCTCATTGGTGTTTTTCTTCTGTTTTCCCATGGCTGATTTCCCATTGGGCAAGCAGAGGCAGAACAGCTTCATGTCATTTATTTAATCTTGAAGCTTTATAACTCAATAGTCTATATATATATACATGGTACTACTTGGTTATCCCGTCAATCGATTTTGCTAAATTATATAAATCGCTAAACTATTCGCCAAATTATACAGATTAAGATTGTTTTCATTTTAAAAAACAAAAGAAAAATTAAATTAGTATAAGATTAATAAAAAATACATAAAATGTTGAAATAAAAATTGCTTGGTGACATAACGAACACGTATAACGTATTTAAACTCAAAGGAGTGTGGCATTCTGAATCAACCATTATTGGCATTTAATCTCATAGTTTGGTGATAGTTTTTCGTTGACGGGATAACCAAGTAGTACTGCATATATGTATATTTTGAATAAATCACAAAAGGAAATGACTCAATGTATCAAAGCATCTTGTTTTGCAATGTTGCTTTCAACTCAATTTCATAAATGGTTTTAAATTATGCAAAACATTGAAATTTTGACTCTTTTATAGAAATTTTTGTTAAACAGAAAGGCTAACAGATAGAAAAACATTTATATTTAGGCGGATCAGTTTTCTCATACTCATCTCAATTCAAAATTAAGCCTA
This sequence comes from Maratus speculifer, assembly GCA_964019185.1. Classification (NCBI taxonomy): domain Eukaryota; kingdom Metazoa; phylum Arthropoda; class Arachnida; order Araneae; family Salticidae; genus Maratus; species Maratus speculifer. The sequence continues at coordinate 362,086,864 of OZ025296.1, forward strand.
ACATGGCTCCATCTTATCGAAGACTGATTAAATGGATGGGTTTGCTGTTCGATGTTGTCACACTATATTTTATTATTATAGTAGACTCCCTCAAATCTGCATTCCTAAAATGCGTACATAATTTATGGATGTAAACAATGAAACTTTCATTTCAGGAATAGATACAAAATTGTAGTTTTTTTAGTTTTATTTCATCCTGTATGTATTTTCATACTAATATAAATTAACTTATTATTTTCTATGAAAAGAGCATGTAACATTTTTTAAATCAAGTTGTTGCTGATAACAGTGATAATCACAATCTTTTGACCAAATATATTATGTATCCTATTAATCAAACATTTTTGTTTTTTATTACGATGATTTTAATGCAAATTGATAGAGAGTAGGGTAACACCCCCAGTAATTGGCATGCACCAGTGATTGGCACATTTTACAAACATGTCCTAAAAAAAGATTTATATCCAGTCTTTTAAAAATTCAAGACCATATATCAGTTATATGCTCATTTACGTTAAAGATTATAACTTTGATTTATTTTACAAGGTGACAATAGAGCCTAGGAAAGAGAAACAAGTATGGCTTGTATCAAATTAGCCATTTTGTTGCAAATTCTTCTTTGGCTTAAGAAAGGCATGCTTTTCAATTCATTGTTATCTGATTTATAATATATTTTAAATTTTAATTAATGACAGTTTTGTTTAGTTAAAAAGGGTTACTTTAATTGTGTAAAAGTATTTTCGACACAAATATTTGGATTTTTGAATTAATGGTAGTTGCCAATTAATGGTGCTTCGATTTTGCTAGTTCCAAGTAATTGGCACCTATTCCAATTACAAGGAATTCGCAAGGAATTTGAGATTAAACTATTTATTTTGGAAGTACTTTTAAAATTATAGACTAATTTTGTTTATCATTTGTTTTTATTTGAAAATATAAATTTTATCAGTAATTGGAATCCATTAAAGCTTCATATGACAATTACTGGGGACAGAATGACAATTACTGGGTATTAACGTAAGTATACCGTAAAATACCGTTAATCCGCCCCCCCAAACGAAAAGAAAAATCGTACAATAGTTAGGGGAGGGCGCTTACACGGGATTTTTTCGCGATCGTTCAACAAAATTTACAGGAATGAATCATCTTAAAATGAATGAATCGTTGAATGAATCATAAGTATTTATACTTGAAAAAATTTGGGTTTTTTCTTTTTTAAACATAAATTCTGTCCAAAAAACGCAGAAAAAAGGAGAAATTAGTAAAAAAAAGCCAAAACAAGCATGAAATCAATTAAAAAATCTTGAAAAAACGGGCATTTCATCAAAGATTCATGATTCGATCATTTCAAAATGATTGAACTCGCTCTCAATCACCTTTGAGAATCGGGAGGGAGGGCGCTTTCTCGGGATTTTTTGAAAATTTCAAATTCTTTATAAAGTGGGGAGGGGGCGTTTGATCGGGAAGGGCGGATTAACGGTATTTTACGGTATTGTATTGTGTTAAAGTGTTCACATTTCAGATTAATATGCTGATTTCTTACTATCAAAAACCTGAAATATGGCATCTTCATCTACAGTAAATTAATTTAAAGCGATTAAACCCAATGCAAAATGTAAAGTTTTTTTTAAAGATATAAACATATGCTAATTACTGGATCAAAAGGTGTCATACATTGGTGCTCTAGGTGCCAATTACTGGTGATTTCAGCAACTTTTTATAAATATATTTTTATAAAAATACTTTTTCAATTTTTTTTTTTTTTTTTTTTTTTTTTTGCTTTTAGTGGGCAAAATAGATGCACAGATATGCATTCTTTGATTTAAAAATATTTCCAAGTAAATAGCATATTTCTTTGTAATGAAAATTTAAGTAAGTTTAACGATAAATTCTTAATGTGCCAATTACTGGGGATGTTACCCTACTTTTCATTAAAAAAAATGTCATACAATAATTTAAGGAAAATATATTGCATTTTTTTTTAAGGGAATTCAAATATACATTATTAATTTTATTTATTTGACCTTTACTATTAATATTTCATTCAGTTTTAAGTTATCTTACTTTTTATCCTTTTAGTTTATTATTTTACTTAATTATTTTAATATTTTACTACAATATAATCAGTCATTATAATTTTGATTGCCTTATTAAATTTAAATTGCTGAATAAAAGTGTACACTAAGCAAAGACCAGAAATCTGCTAAATTCTGGTCCCAAGCTGTGTAGATTTGAGAGAGTCAAGTGTACTAAAATAATTAAGTAAAATAATAATAAACTAAAATGAAAAAAAAAAAAGATATTTTGTAAAATGAATAAATTATTGAAAAAGAATGAGTTCAATAATATTATCGGGAATTACATATTAAAATAGATATGGAACATTTTAAATAAAAAAAGTTCTGTAATTTTGTCTTTGTATCTAAACTCAAAGTTTCATTGTTTATATTTGTGAAGATGTGTGGATTTTAGGGTTGAGGATTTGAGCTGATGTTTTAAATTTGGCTACAATAAATAAAAAATGCATTTTTAAAAAAAATATGAAATAATCTCTCATGAAATGATATGAATAAAAATTAACAAGGAGAAACTCTCAAGAAACTGTCATATTTAAATGGTTGTGCATAGTTTTATATTTTATAAAATTCTCAAAGAAAACTTTTATGCCTTTAACATAAATAGTGCTTAAAATAATTCCCTAAGCACTTTCTGTTTCAGTTTAATAATCAAAGATTTCTCTACAAAACTACAAAATTTTCATATCTTTATAAGCAATAATTTCGTTAAAATAAGTTATGAAAAATCACTATCCACAATAAGTTCATTTATGATAGTGACAGCAGTAGGTAAATCTTTCTCTATTTAAAAAAAAAAAAAAAAAAACTTTTTAGTTATATGCATTTATAAACATGCATGTTTAATTTAATCGTTTACAAATATTCTAGTTATATTTCACTATATTTAGAGCTTTTAATGGTTTGATGTTTAGAGAATTGGTGCCAGATACAGCATAATTTACACAGTAATTTTATTTTTAAATGTTGTTTTAAGCAAAGAACAAGCATATTTTTCTATCAATTTTCTGAAGCTTTTACTATTATTTTTATTAAATAAGAAATTAATTTACAAATAACTGTTCTTATAACAAAAATTTAGTAAAGAAACTAAAAGGACAGAAACTAATAGGAAAGGAAAGGAAAGGTACGTATAAATTTATTTTCAATAAAATTATACGTATAATTTTATTGAAAATAAGTTTTGAGTCCTTTTAGTTTGTTTATTTGATTTTCGTAGGTACCTGACCATCCCTGTAAAATGTTAATGTTTCAGTGAATTTACAAAAGCTATTACATAATAATAATAATTTGTGCTACTAAAGCAAAAAATGAGTCAAAACCAATAAGTAAAAGGCTGTCAAAATATTGAAAACAACATTTTCCAACATATTCTAGTAATTATATTTGATATGAAATAATTTATTTTTATTTGCAAAGCAAGAAAAATTAAAATTCAATGGATATAAGCTGAGTTCTTAAAAAACTGATAAAACTAAGTTAAAATTTCATGGAAAAAGTAATAATAATATACTCCTTTTACATATACTAAAAAATATTTTAAATTGTTTAAGTGAAGCATGTAGAAATAATCTCGAATTAAATCAAAACATCTTGAATTGTTTTATTTAAAAAATATATCTAAAAGTCTATGCTTTCAACAGAAGATTAGTTCATTTATGTTATTTACTGAAAGATGGCATTAAAACAATACATAAAATCTAAAGTACTTGATTAAAGAAAGTTACTCGATAATCTAGTTAATTTCAGATAATGAATGATCGATAACTCAATTAATAAATCAGAAAACTTTCAACTCTATTCAAAATTATTTCTCTTCTAGATTCTGATGAAGATGCTGCTGTAATGTAGGATGATAAGTGTCAAATTTTTCTTTTGATTCACTAGAGCGTGAATTCAAATAAAGAATTCCAGAATTTTGAGTAACAAATCAGTCATTTTTCATAAATAAACTTTTTTTTTTCTTTGAAATTGAAGAGGATACTTCTTTTAATTCTTGAAACAAATGTTCATAGTAGATGTGAGAAAGTAAAAAGTCAGAAGTTGAACTTACTGTTGCAGCTGATTTTATGATATGAATTATTCCTCATTCAAAATCAGCCACCGTGATTCATTCATAGCGTTGGCGTCTCTTTGCTTTTATGTGAACTTGGGCGATATGAAAGATCTCTGCAAATAGACGGAAAATTTTTGAAATATAATTACCTCTAGCAATAAAATGAAAGAACGTTTTTAGAAGTTAATGAATTCTTTACTAAAATAAGTTAAAGGTAAGATACGTTTCTTTTGCTTACTCTTCTACTAAAATTTCTCTATTTTGTAATAAAAGTATTCTAAACTGTTAATGATTATTAACTAGTGAAAACTGTTAATTTTAGTTCAATCTTGTTCTAAATCATATAAAGATCTGATCTACATAAAAAGGAAAGAATAAATTTTAGAATTCCATTTATTATCATTTTTTTTTTGTGATGGAATAATTTGGGGTATGGTTAGGCTTAGCCTAAGTTTTGTATAATGGACGAATTTTCGATTTTTTTATTAACTTTGGTATATTTTTAATTAGTAATGTTATATAATAAAATGATGAAAAAAAATATTTATAACACTAGGAAGTGTAATTTTAACATTGTAAAACAATTCATTTTACATTTTGTTTCTTAATGTAGTTTAGAAAACTTATAAAAACAAGTATTATACGCAATAATAACATATTTAAAAAACGCAGAAGAAATTGAAAAAAAAAAAAAACCTTAAGAAAAAGGAATTCATAACATCCAAAAGGCAAAGTACTTACGAAAATAGATAATATAAATTAAATATATTTATTGATATGATTCCTCCAAATTCGACCACCGTGATTCATTCATGGCGTTGGCGTCTGTTTGCTTCTATTTGAACTTGGACGATATGAAAGTTTTCTGCAAGAAGACAATACATTTTTGAAATATAATGACTTATAGAGGTATAATGAAAAAACGATTTTAGAATTTAATGAACTCTTTACCAAAATAAGTCAATGTTAAGATATATTTCTTTTACTTACTCTTCTGCTAAAGCTTTTGTATTTTGTGATAAAGGTATTGTAAACTGTTAATGATTTTTAACCGGTGAAAACTGTTAATTTTAGTTCAGACTTGTTCTGAAACATCTTAAAGACTGATCAAAATTAATGAATAAATTTTAGAGTTCTATTTATTATGATTTGTTTTCTGTGGTATGCTGGTACGGCTAGGCTTAACGTAAGTATTGTATGATAGGCAAATTTTCTATTTCTGTATTAATTTTCGCATATGTCTAATGCTTTACATTTTATAATTAAATGATAAAAAATATATACATATTTATAACACTAGGAGGTGTGTAATTTTAACTCTGGAAAACAATTTATTTTATGTTTTATTTTCTAAATTTAATTTAAAAAGACAAGAAGGATTTTTTTTTTCAAGTGTTATAAGGGATAGTAACAAATATTAAAAACACAAGAAAATGAAAGGCAGAACATCCAAATTGCAAAGAGGTTATGAAAACAGACATTATAAAATTTTTAATTTTAAAGAAATAAAGCAAGGTTCATGATTGGATGTTAAATACTATTCAAAAAGTTAGACATTATTTCTTTAATTTAATTAATATGTTAAAAATATTTTTTATGGATTTGTACAATCATAGAAAAAGGAAACACCCTCTACTAACTTCTCAACAAATTTTTGTAGAAGAAAGTTATTGATACCGAACAGTTTGAAATAAAGTCTACTTTTAAAAGGTGTATATAAAATTTGCTTAGGGAGAATATGCATATTAAAACAAACCCTAACTTTATTTTATTTATTTTTTTTTTTACTGTAGAAATACCAAATTCTGACTGCATAAATGAACTCAGCATTCTTCAATTAGCTTAAAAACAAATTTTTATTCAATTCATATATGTTTTTGAGGAATTAATTATTTTAAAATAAATGTATTTTAGAGGATGTATCCAAACTGAAGCTTAGCACTTGATTGTGGACCGATAGAGCCCCCTCCTTAAACAAAGCATCTTAGGCACCTCTCAAGCAGCCACTGAAGACTGTCAGATTATAGGATAGCATAAGAAATTTCGATACTGCTTTGTTATCCCATTGACCAAAAAACTATCGCCAAAGTGTAACATTAAATGCTAATAATGAATGATCACGAATGTCTCATTCAATGACATTAAATATGATATACGTGTTTAAAAGTCATTAAGTAATTTTTATTTTTATTAATATTCTACTAATTATTATTTTATTTATTTAATTTTTTGTTATTTAAAATAAAATTTATGTCAGTTAATATAATTTGGTTATTAATAATAATATAATTTGGTTATTAGTTTGGCGATTTGTATAATTTGGTGAAAGTTGTCAATGGGATTAGTGAGTAGTACGAAAGTTTCAACATATCCAGTCATTTCTGTCATGGATGACACCTTGAACCATCATTTGGCATTTTTTAAGCATAGTTTGAAAATGATTTGGAAGAAAATCTTTTTATTTTGGATTTCCCTAAAGCAGGCCTTAATAAATCTAAACCCATTAAAAAACAGTAGCTTGCAGTTCATGATGCTTTCAAATAATAATTTTATAATTCATATCATAAAATTATAAATAAAAAAAGGAAATTCAACATATTTATGTTTTGGCATTTTAATGTTAGTGCTATATAAAAAAATTAGCACATTTGGAGTATAATCTTAGAAGATATTAATTAAAATGTGAAAATGTAATTTAACATCAGAAGCACTAAATTTTAAATGTTTATAATTCAAAAACTTATCATTCATATTTGATCTATAAAAATTCATTGTATACGAAATGCACCAAATGTTTCATTAAAATAAATGTTTTAGTCTGGTTTTGAAGCCTTCTCAAAAAGGAAAAAAAAGCTTGGTTTTGTGGCCCACTTGATCTTGTTGTATAAATAGATGAGTTAATAGCCTTAACCCTTTCCGGCACGGGCAAAATCTGTACTAAATTGAGAAATTATTGACTGGCACCAGAATTCACAAACAAATTTTTTAAATATTTTGAATTCCTTAATTTAAGCTTTTATTGTAAAAGCAAAATTTCAGTAAAATATTACTGGTGCCGTTTGCAAGTTTGGAATAAAAATTAGGTATCCCAGACCGGGCATAGTGTGCCGGAAAGGGTTATTTACATCAGCCTTGTTGAACTTTCTCTAGGTTAAGAGTAAAATGTCTATGACAGACAGGCACAAGAATGATCTTTCAAGGGTTCGATTTTTAGTTTTTTAAGTACAAATAGCAACAAAAGACTTCATCTGACTGGTTTTCTATTTATAAATCTTTTTACATACTTATTCCCCATTTGTTTGTATATAAATACATATTATGTATACGCACATAAAAATTATATTCTATACTTAAATGTTTTTATTATTTTATATATTTAATATTTTATATATTTATCAGGGCTTGAATTTCAGGGCGGGATGGCGGGATTCGCGCCCTACATTTTGAAATCCCACCCAAAAAAATAAAGTGGGCGGGAGGCTCCCGCACAAAAAATTTTGCATTTTGAAACTACGATCAACTCCCATGACCGTTTTGCGAATTTTATATTTTCGTGCGACTAATTAACACATTTTGGCGAGTTTTTTTATCGCGAAAGATCGTTAAAATGCACGATTTTTTCCGCGACCGATCGACAAATTTCCCAAATTTTTTCCTGCGATCGATTGACACGTTTCGTACTATTTTCTGCAGCAAAAAAGAGGCGATTCTGTTTCGAATTCAGGGACGATTCTCGTCCGAAATTTCCGATAATTTGAAATTCGGTTATCAGTTCCGCATAGTTGCCAACTTGTACGGTTTTGCGCGCGGAAAAAACAATCGCAGAGAAATGCAAATTTCGTGAAAGGATCGCCGAAAAAGCACACATTTCGTCAATATTTTGTGGAAAAACAACGATTCGTCAATATTTTTGGCAACGAACGTCATCAAAAGATCGTTGAAAAATAAATTTCCTATGCGGATCGCAAAAAAAATGGCAGTTTCACCAAATATCGCAGATAAAACGCCGATTTCGTCTGAATACCGTGGGAAAACGTTGATTTCGTCTAAAGATTGTGGATATAACGCCTATTTTGTTAAAAGATCGCGGAAAAAAAACGCCGTTTTCGATAAAAGATCGCTTAAAAATATTTTATCAAAAGATCATTAGAAAAAAACGCCGATTTCATCAAAAGATCACGGAAAAAATGCCGATTTCGTCAAAAGATCGCGGTGATAAAACGCCGTTTACGAGAAAAGATCGCATAAAAAAGCAAATTTTCTCTAAAAATCGTTAAAAAATGCCGATTTTATGAAAAAAGCACGGGGAAAACGCCGATTTCTTCAAAAGATCGCAAAAAACCGCCGATTTTGACCAAAGATCGCAATAAATTGCCGATTTTACTAAAATATCGCAGAAAAATCGCTGATTTCGTCTGAAGATCGCAGATAACCTCCCCCCCCTGTAAAGAATAGGCTGTATAAAATGCTGACCTCTTTTTTTGAAAACACATTTTGCATAATTATTCTCAGTTGTTAAAAATTGTTTCTGTAGTATTTCGTCATGTCTGTATTCTTATAATTCTTTAAGTGGCACATAAAATAATAGAGTGTTTTAAAGATTTTTTTTTCTCCCTCCCAAACAGCTAAACTCCCCTCCATTTATAAATGTTGGGAGGGAGACTCCCTTCCTCGGAAAATTCGAATTTCAAGCCCTGTTTATTATACACGTGAAATTAATAGATAATATTATCAGGATTGGCATGGTTTAAACCAATTGGTTTTAACCATGGTTTAAACCAACTGGTTTTTTTTTTCGAAAAAATCTAATGATATTTTCTCATTTTTCTTTATAATTTAAGACTTACAATTTGTGTATTAATATTTTCTACTTTTAACACTTTTTTTCAGCAATAAGTATTAGATATAGTGGGACTAGGCTATTTTTTTATGTATAGGATGAAAATCACTATGCATTGGTGAACATATTCCATTCCTGTAAAGAAAAATCTTAGAACATGTGAATTGATCAAAGATAAAATAGATTAAAAATATTCAATATTTAGTATAAAATATTTTCATTAAAAAAATGCAAATTGTTTAAAGCAATCTATCATAACATGCACAAGCTTTTGAATATGGAGCTACAAAACTTGATGATCTTTAACATTTTGGTAAAATTATAAAAGAAATTTTTTTTTCTTGGGGAGATAATCTTTAAAAATCAAAATATGAAGTTGTAGAAGAGAGTATTCAAAAATTGAGTGCTAGTTATAGTATTTTAACAATAACAAATTAATTCCCCCCCTTTTTTTGTTATCTGCTATATCTAATGACCATAAATGTTGATTTCAAATTGTCTCTCAAAAAACAAAACCCCCAAGAAATATCTCAATTTCTTTTTTTCAAATTATAGAAAATAATATTTACATTCATCAAACTACATCAGATGTTTATTATAAGTAATCAAAAGGTTGTTTATAAAGTTTTTCAAAGTATCAATGTTTCACTGTGTAGAGTAGTTTATTCATTGGACATAAGACTGTTTACTAATAACTGTTTAAATTAAAATATGATTTTTTTTCAATTTTCTACATAATTCACTCTAATTAATTAATTTAAATTATTTTAAAATGAATTTATACTACATATAATCCAACAATGTCTATTTTTATTAATAAATATGCATGTATATGTACTAAAAAAGGATGTTTAAAAAAAAAAACCCGGTTTAAACCAAAAAAACCTGGTTTAAACAAAAAAAAAACAGTTTTTTTGGTTTTTTTCAAAAAAACCTGTTTTTTTTTCCAACCATGAATATTATATTACAAATGTTTAGATATGTTTATAAAATGACAATGTATCGAAACTGTAAAAGGTGAATTTTTCTGCAATGTAATTCTGTCTCAAATGGAAGAATTTCAAAGCACGAATGAAATGCACAAAAGATCATAGAGTGTCTTTAAAATATAATTGATTACACTTCTTTTAATGGAAGTCTAAAATGGTATTTTTCTCCATCTCCTTGCAATCACATGACAGGATTGAATGTGTGTGTGTATTGGTAATACAAGTATTTTCAATAATTTAAAGAATTTATGTATATATTTATTTAGTTTCTTAGTTTAAAAAAAAAGTAGCATGCCTACAATGAAGTTAGATTTATATCCATAATCATAACTAGTAATACAATAAGTGTTGAATTAAAGGGGTTGTCCAGTGGGGGAACATTCCCCCCCCCTTCAAAAATTTGAGATTTTGTGTTTTCAATGGGAGAAAAGTGTAATTCCCCCCCACCACCACCACCCTGGAGTTATTGTGTCTCTCCCGAAGAAAAATGTCTCAATTCAACGCTGAATACAATGAAATTACATTATCATGTACCAAAGATTTTACAAACACTATGATTTAAAATATTATGCCGATACTGAAAAGTTAAATTTTAGTCAAGTTTCATTCAATATATACATTTGCTTACATTAAAATTAGGATTATATTGTTAAGCTTAACTCTAGAATTCCAGAAAATGTTACTCAAGTCTTATTAAAATATTCTACATCAGAATTTTTATTTAAAATCATTTAACTTATTATTGGTTGGTTTATAAGTTTAGTTTATTTCAAAGAAATTTCTCATTTATATTTAACTGTTAGCTGGTTAATATTTAAGAAAAACACATTCAATTTTGGATAAAAAAAACATGTGATATAGGAAGCACACACAACAAATATAGTTTATGTTGAAAAAAATAATCTGGTTACAATTGTCACAGTTATAATTCTTCTGTGTTTCTCTGTTTTTGGTACCATATTCATCCTCAATAGTTTCTTCCGATATCTGATCATAAACTTGAAAGATACTAATTTATTTAAACAATTATTTTTATAATTGAGTAACACTTTCTTAGAAATATTGGGTTTTGTAAAAAATAATATTGGGTTCTGTTATTTTATTTCTAAGGCAATTTATTTTAGATTGTTTGAAACAGGTTTAGAGCATTCTCCATTTCTATTTGAAATAGGTTCCATTTAAGCTTTGGATTTCTCATTGTTAGAAAACCGAACCTCATCACCTCCCACTTCATACACAACTCTCCTTTCATCAATGAAATTTCTGTAAGAAATATTAACCCTTTCGGGTCTGGTGTACTATTAATAGTACATGTCTTTTAATGGAGTATTATTTTATTTTAAGAAATACTTTTGCTACCCTTTACATGTAGTAATGTTAGTGTATGTCTATGCATTTATTATATGACATCATTTATTGTAGGCATTTAGTAATAATAACTATTCTAATTTGCTAAATTCTTTTTTCGCTGTTTGTGGTTCTTTCATTTTAAACATATATTTCACTTTGTAAATTTAAAATAAAAGTTACTTTCCTGAAAGAATCATGTGTAAAAAAGCACAAAAAGTATTAGAAAGATTTAAAACCAGTTAAATATTTTTGTAATGCAATATTTTCTAAGCATCTCCAAAAATTCTTCCTTAGTCTATTGTCATATGAATGTTAATTAAATAGTTCGTAAAACAAAAACATTCATTATCTTTAAGACGGTGAAATACTCATTGGATAATAATTAATCTATTTGGATAACTAGTGTTAATGTTATTAACGTAAAAGAAATTTTTCTGAAAATTAAAAAAAAATCGCACTCGAAAGGGTTAAACTGGGCATTCACAAGTCGTAATTGTATTCATTTCAGGTCTTTCTGTGGGAGGGATTTTTGCAACTCTGGAAAGAGAACTTTGAAATTCCCGAGAGAGGTAGCATTTCTAGGCGATTCATAAGCATAAAATCCCAAATGATCTGAGCAGACATTTCGACACTTCAAGTGGGGCTTTCCATAAATTTAACGCTGTAGTGTAATCAGTGTAAAAACTGCTTCAGATGTTTTTCGTATTATTTTAAATTTGTAGAAAAATTGCAAACTTTCGCTTAGTTCTATAACTGCCGTAAATGTCTCATACAATGGGGAGAAACAAAATTACATTACTGTATAAGCACATAAAAAAATCTGTCCTTCGAAATATATTAATTTGCTTAACAAGTAAGAAAAATTATGCGTTAAGCATAGATTATGAAACACTTTCCAACAATTCCTGAAATCTTTAACGAAACTCCCTTATTTAGGGAAATAAGCTGCTACTGTTCATAGTCAAATATGTATTACAATACATTTGAATAGCCCTGTATTTGATCTGTCGGTTGATATATATATACAGTCTATGATGGGGAAATTTAGTTTAGCGAGAAAATGCCTAACTTGTTGAAATTTATCTTTCAGCACTTTATTCTAACAGATAGAAAATACTTCAATATTTCTGTTCAGCCCTGTTATTTACCTAGTATCTTTATTACACGCCAGTATTTTTAAAAATTTGTTCAAACAAACACACTCTTTAAACTACTTAAATCGCATTTTCAGAAATTATCATCTATGGGTGACCTAAATATATGTGTATCAATGTTTTCTGTAGCAAGAAATTCTGCTCTTTTGAACTGGACGCAACAAACTTTTAAGCACCATTTTCTTATTTGTTGACGAAAACTGTTTTGGATCTGAAAAGATATCAGCAGCAGAGTTGTATAATATAGACGCGAGCAAAAAATTTTATTTTAGTAATTTTTTTGGCATCAAAAGATTAAAAATATTAACCCAGCTTTATATGCTAATTATTTATTGTTAGAGCACACTTAAAAGCAGGGCCAATTTTCGACTCTTCCGAGAATTTAAGGAATTTGATGCCGAAAACTAAAAATTCATCACTCCGAAATTTCGGACACCAAAAATCGCGAATTTTGACAAATAGTTGTTCTCAAAATAAAAATTCTGCAATTTCGTCGAATTATCGCGTAAAAAAACACGAATTTAGGCGAAATTTTGTGGAAACAATACGAAATATCATCGAAGGGTCACGAACAAACGCGAATTGCGTCATAAGATAGCGAAAAAACACAAAGTTTTTCCTAGGATCGTGAGAAAAATGCAAATTTTAACGAAGAATCGTGTAAAAAAAGCGCATTTCAACAAAGAACCGTGTAAAAACGCAAAATTCGATAAAGGACCGCGCGAAAAAATTGAATTTCGACAAAAGATCGCGCAAAAAACCGAATTTCTGTCAAAAACCTGGCAAAAAACGCACATTTCGCCTAAAGACCACGCAAAAAAGCGAATTTTGTCAATCGCGTAAAAACATGAATTCCATCAACGAATCCCGTAAAAACGTGAATTACATCCATGAATTGTGTAAAAACGTGAATTTCGTCTATGAATAGCATATAAAACGCGAATTTCGTCGAGCGATCGATCAAAAAATGCGAATTACGTCCTTGAATTGTATGAAAAATGCGAATTTTGTCCATAAATTCCGTATAAACATGAATTTCGTCCATAAATTGCGTATAAACATGAATTTCGTCCATGATTTGCGTTAAAAACATAAATTTCGTTTATGTCAAACCTTTCAATATCTCTCCGTACTTTCTTTAAATATCAACGGGGTACTCGAAATAAAAGAATTAAAGCGAGGAAGATGCATTGATTTGTGGAGATATTCTTCAGATTTATTGTGAGATCTCTCTACATCGAATAGCCAACCCTGACAAAGAAAATGTACGATTTTAAAAAAATATATGTATCAAAGTTTCTTTAGCAAAGGATCTGCTCTTTTCAACTGGTCAACGAATTTTTAAGCGCTAGTTTCTTATTTCTTGCTCAATAATTGACGAAAACATTTTTGAGGTGAAAAGACATCATCAGCATGTTTTTTTTCTTATTAGTCACCTCTAGCTACGAGCCTCAGGATACGTTATAATACTATTTGATACAAAATTACTAAATAAACAAAGAAAAGGGTCTCTATCATAAAGATCAATCAGTGTGCCATTATTGCATTTGCATAAAATGGTCTTTTCCCTGAACTGTTACTCCAGTTGGACCCATCAAAACCCATTTCCGTCTTAGCAGGTATACTCTCAGGTTTACTTATTCTTCTGGACCGTCAAATATTTTCATTTACAAGACGATTCCGTGTTCACCAAAAACCTGCCAAGAATGAAACACAATTGCAAAATGTTCCATTTTATGTAGGTTTCAAGTTTTAGGAACTATAAATACAGTCGAAGTTCTATAATCCGCACACACTGAGTCCAAAGGTTGTGCGGATTATGGAATATTATGGATTATACATCCTTTTATTATTCCTAGACAGCATTTTAAATCTTTAATCAGTATAATATGAAATCTAGTATTTAATTTATTATGCTATCTAAAAAAATGCCTTTTTAAAGTTATTTTATTAAAAAAATACATATATGTTCATTTAAATAAATGCATATGTTCCATAATGCTGCAATCCATTTTTTACTGTTAATAAAATAAAAGAGTTATATTAACAAAAAATGTACATTTTATTCTGATTTTCTTTCATTTTTTTATTTGTTTTAAAAACTCATTTTTGAATCACGAATTTGTTAATTTTCTAAAATGTTTATTTCACTATTTGTATTTGTAAAGTAACGTGAATTATTGAAAATTGCGGATTATGTGTGCGCGGATTATCGACTCTTTGACTGTATATAGTACTAGCAGTCTTTGCCCGCTACACTGGTTAGTTTTTCTAAAGAAATCGTGAATCAAACGAAGCACATCTTGCAAAAAATAAACTTAGTATATAATCAAGCACTTATAATTGTTGTCTTATTAATATAATGTTACATTATCCTGTTCAAAGTCAATGTTAACGACATTATAGACGAAATAGCTCTAAAATGATTGAAAAACCTATGTTTAACTATATTTTTAGTAAGTGTGTTATCTTGAATTTCTCTCTTCTACATGAACGTACTTCTGAGAAGTGGCGAAATACCTCAGAAACGCTGGAAGAATATAATTTTAAATAATGGTTAAAGAACTTTACAATGATATATCACATGAGGGATGAAGGCCAAATTTAGAAAATTGCCCCTCCCTCCAGAATTCGAACTATTACGTCTGCCCGGTATAAAACATTCCCGTTTCATTAAGTTTTTAAATATTATGACTAATATTCGTCAGAGGGCACCATTAAAAAATCTTATCTGTAATGATAAAACGATTCAATTGCAAAAAATTTTCGGAAACTTCACTTTCGGGGGGAGGGGAACTGAGGTGATGGAAGAAAAGTTCATAAAGTGAAAGAGCGTACCGAGGGCATTCCGATTTTTTTCGTGTATTCTGATTCGATGATTTCTGATTTTTATTACCTCTAAGATAGGTCACCTTCACAGATTCGACTGTAATGAATTTAAATTCTTCACAGGTCAAAATACGGAGCGAAAACGTTATAATAGTTTTAGAGGATACAGTTAAAACAGAACATGTTTATGATGGAAATATGCCTTCAACAAAAAAGTTTATAGCGTAGGCAAAAGATCTAACTTTGAATTATTCCGTTTAAGATTATACCACTCAACACCTGTCTAACATAGAATTTTTCATGGGTTCTTTGTGATTCCGTCTTACTAGTTTTGAGTGAATACAAGATTCAGAAACCCAGATATTCGTTTGAGGTGGCGGTGTACACGGCAACCACTTGGCTATACCGCTGGTTACATTATTTAATTGTTGTGTAAATTATATTAAATGGCGCAGAATGTTTTAACAATAAGCACTGAGATTTAGATAAAAAAAATTTCTGAAATCCAGAGAATTTCTTAGTGAACATATTTGCGTATTAAAATTCTATAGCCACAAAAATGATTTATCTTCTCTCTATACTTTGTAAAATGTATCATAATTTCTTTAGGTGATATTAAGTTATAGAATTTTTTCCTTAAATTTACCTCATATTTTATTTAAAATAAGTTATTTATTTTTTTAAGCTGTTGGTATTTATTTTATTTATAATTTAATCTTTATTTTGTTAGTAATGGCATCTCATACACCATTGATACCGCTAACTTGAGAATTGGGACTCCACTGTATTTTTAGTATTGATAAAAATGTTATTAAAATTTATTTTCAACATTGATTTTAAATTTTCTTGATAAATTTACTTATTATTTTTTTAATGAATCGTAAAAACTGATATTAATTTATTTTATTTTATTGCAGATGCATAAAACCATTAATCTAACACATCACATCACATCACTCAAAACCTTCAGAGTGTGAAAAATATGCAGTAAAATATTTTTTACAAGAGCTTTTGGAAAACAACTTCTATCTCACACCCAGGAAAATCGTTTATTTGTGAGTTATGCAAGAATCTCTCCCAAAGAAGTCTTTTTTGTGTCAGGTATGCAACAAAAAATTCTTGCAAACGAGTTACTTAAAGCGACATCTTTTAATTCACACTGGTGAGAAACCATTTGTGTGTGAAATATGCAACAAGAAATTCTCTCTAAAGCATCACTTAAGTAGACACCTATTAATTCATACTGGTGAGAAACCGTTTGTATGTGAAATATGCAACAAGAAATTCTCTCATAAGGGCCATTTAAGCAGCCATCAGTTAATTCATACTGATGATAAATCTTTTGAATGTGAGGTATGCAACAAGAAATTCTCTCAAAAGAGCAGTTTAAGCAGCCATCTGTTAATTCATACTGGTGCAAAATATTTTGTTTGTGAGGTTTGCAATAAGAAATTCACTCAAAAGGGAGATTTAAGGAAGCATCTGTTAGTTCATACTGATGAGAAACCTTTTGTATGTGAGATATGCAACAAGAAATTCTCTCAAAAGGGCCATTTAAGCAGCCATCTGCTAATTCATACTGGTGAAAAACCTTTTGCATGTGAGGTTTGCTATAAGAAATTCACTCAAAAGGGAGATTTAAGGAAGCATCTGTTAGTTCATACTGGTGAGAAACCCTTTGTATGTGAGATATGCAACAAGAAATTCTCTCAAAAGAGCAGTTTAAGCATCCATCTGTTAATTCATACTGGTGCAAAACCTTTTGCATGTGAGCTTTGCAATAAGAAATTCATTCAAAAGGGAGATTTAAGGAAGCATCTGTTAGTTCATACTGGTGAGAAACCCTTTGTATGTGAGATATGCAACAAGAAATTCTCTCTTAAGCATCACTTAAGTACACACCAATTACTTCATTCTGGTGAGAAACCATTTCTATGCGAGATATGCAACAAGAAATTCTCTCGAAAGAGCCATTTAAGTTCACATCTGTTAATTCATTCGGGCGAGTAACCTTTTATATGTGAGATTTGTAACGAGAAATTCACTCAAAAGTGTTATTTAAGCAATCATTTGTTGATTCATACTGCTGAGAAACCTTTTGTTTGTGAGGTATGCAACAAGAAATTCTCTTTAAACAGTAATTTAAGCAAACATATATTAATTCATACCGGTGAAAAATCTCTTGTATGTGAGATATGAAACAATCAATTCTCCCAAAAGGGTGATTTAAGCGAGTATCTGTTAATTCATAATTCACTATGTTTGCCTAAATATTATTGTATCATTTCTGGTTGGAGTTAAAAGTGGATATGTTATAAAAGATGATAAAAATAATCTTCGGAAAAATATTCTTTTTCGAGAGATGTATGCTAGTGATTTTAAATCAATGTATTATGTTAGTTAGCATTGTGACTTTAGGATAATTAATTTCAATCAATTCAACACTTTGATAAATTTTTGTTCTTTAAGCAGGATGATCCAATCTCGAGTACCATCATTAAAATAACTTTTAAATGGTTCATATACTGTATGTTACAGAGGCTGCAGTATGTGAGAAATTGTTAACAAAATTGCCCCACGTTCTTTGTCATAATTTAACTGTCAATGCTTATATGGCTATCAAGATTATTCATTAATGATTGACACTTTTTTTATTATATCTTATATTCTTTATGAAGTGCTGTAAAAAATTTACAAAATATGGTATATTCATCTACCATGTGCTTACATTTTAAAAAATGTGACCTTTTTGCTGCATCGTCACTCTTCCACTTCTATAGAATATCTCGCTTTTGGCCCATGAGAATGCTCCATAATTGGGGGAAGTAATCGTTTTCTATAAAAGCGTTGGAGTGACGATGCAGTAAAAGGGTCATATTTTTTACAGTGTACTAAACACCATATGATGTCATATGTTAACTTTCTACCTTTGTCAATCATCTATAATCAAATTAACCTTATTCTAACCAATACTGATACTATCTAAATGTAGGAATCGGGATAGAAGTGTAACAAAATATTGCATTTAGCTTAACTTTGGGGACACTTGATCCTGGTGATCAAGTGTCCCCATATGATGGGGATCAGTTGTTCCTTATGTGCATTTGTGGAAAAAAAGAATTCATACATTATACGTAAAGAAACTGCACTTGATTAAAATAACAGAACTTAAGCAGTGAGAAGTGTTAGTGTATTATATCGTTAAAGTTAAGTAATTTATTTATATTTAGCAAAAAATATGAAACAAATACCTACTCAAAAAGAAGTTTGATTGTCGAAAATAGAAATTTCTTTCTTACAACAAAAATTAAAATATCCGAATGAAATTCTATTGGCAGAACTATTGATAAGGAATCATTTTAATAGTGTTTTCATTTGCAGAACCTTAATTGCATTTTTTCTCTGGTTTTAGGCCTAGGGATCAAGTTTTCCCCAATGCTGTACGCCAAATTTTAACTTTTATGTCTTTTTGTTTAAAGAAACTCTTTGGAAATGAGTAAACTTGCTTTGTGAAAAAGCAAATATCTGTTGTATATTTGCTTTTGTGTTGTATATTATATATTTTATAGATTTGGAAAATTACAGAAATATAAAAAATCTCTATGATTAAAGTGTTTCAGCAGTTTTGGAGCACTGACTAATTCTTTATTTCTCTTTTCATTATATGTACAAATATATAAATAGACCAATTCAATGAAAATAGAATTTTTATCAATAGTATTAAAATACAGTTTCAGGACTAAGAATTTATTGTATATCGTTAGGTTTTAGGTTGTCGGTAAAAAGCAAACCCTGGTCTTGCGTGAGCTCCAAGGTTCACAGACATTTTATATTATGAGTATGTAGAGCTCACTGCGCAAAATTAATTATTTTCAATGGGACAGTGGGCATGTAGCGATTAAGGCACCAATAACTTTTAACTTACGAGAATGTAAATCTAACGTTTGGCTCGGGCAAAGCCGTCTATAGACTATCAAGCCAAACACAATTTCATTCCCCCCATATGTGACGTCACAGCCCTAGGCTGGCTAATCACCAGCACGTTGAATTTCATTTTCTATCTTGCTATTTAAAACAAAACAGGTGTACTCGCAATAAACTACTCAAATATCCATATGAATCTCATCTTTTCAAGATAAAGTTTACTTTCAAATTATATTTATGTGCAAATGTCAAATTAAAGACGTTTTATTTCGTATATTCAATATCTTTTTAATTTTAATTGCTTTAAAATAAGCTATTTAGTCAATTCATCTAGCATTGTGCTACGCAATAACGCAGTGTCTCAAAACAAAACAATATTACTTTCGTTTTGTTCTTTTTCAAATAGAACAATAATTTAAAACCTAAACATTCCTAAATTGTTTGAGGACACATATCATCCCCCCCCCTCTTTCATAATTTGCTTAAAATTGGTATGAATTGGTCAATTAACACCAGGGTTGGCATGATTTAAATCAACCGATTTAAATCTAGATTTAAATCAACTGATTTTTTAAAAAAAAATCATTTGATTTAAATCATTTTTTTTTTCATATTTGAAATTAGTCAGCAGAGAAATAAGAAATAGGTGTAAATCAGTAACATGTGTTTGTCTGGTATTTTCAGGATTGCTATCAGAAAGAATGTGGCAGGTACAGGTTAAGGCCCCTGTCCTCGCTCGAGGAAACACTCGCGAGCTAATGCTATTCTTATGGGGAAGCATTTTTCTAATAACTCTTTCGCATTTTGACATTTTTGAATAATTTTTTTTGCATTGGATAGCTGAGGTGCATGCTGACAGCGCCCTCTTTTACTTTTTTGATTTTTGTTGCAGATATATTTTTTAAAAAGCACTTTCAGTTTCGAAACCGGTTTTGAAAGTGAAACTAACTTTGTAAAAAAATATCTGCAACCAAAATCAAAAAAGTAAAAATGGTGCGCTGTCAGCATGTACCTCAGCTATCCAATTAAAACAAAATTATTCAAAAATGTCAAAATGCGAAAGAGCTATTAGAAAAATGCTTCCCCATGGGAACAGCATTAGCTCGCGAACGTTTCCTCGAGCGAGGACAGGGGCCTTAAGTCCAGGTGTCCCCCTCCTAATCCTTTAATTGTTCTTTTGTAATAAACTTTAGACGATGAAGCGAAACACAGAAACACTTTATAAATCATTTTTCGTTTGCCAATCTTGGCAACTAAATTATTTGAATCTTTTTTTGTTTCACAAGTTAATAATTAAACAAATTCATTAATATTCACCAAAAAATCGGATACTGCAAGCAAGGAACAAGTTTTAAAATTTGCCATATTGCACTGGCAACTTTCAATCAAAACTTACGAATTTTTTAAAATTTTTGGATAAAAAGTTAGAAAATGTATTAGATAAAAATAGCAGAGTTGCCAAGTCTCCTGATTTTCAGATGTTTCTCCATACTCCTTATTTTTGACATATTTCTCCTAATTTTTCACGCTTTTTAAATATTCTGTTATTTAACAATCAAATGTGTTGTGATTCAGTGAGAAAAGCTCTAGTACAGGTGTAATTGTTCTTTAGTATGTTTGACCACACTAGTGCTTTATGTGATGAATTACACCCTGATTCATTATAAACTATGAATCTTTAAGGTTTGTTATTGTTACTATGGTCGTGTATTGAATTAATAATAATTAGCCTCTATTAAGACTTATTTATGATCTATACTATAGTTTTATATAAGTTAATGAGTAAAAAACATACCTCTTTTTATAATATTTAGTCAAACTAAAAATATGTTAAAATATCCTAAATATTATATTTTTAAATGTGTTCTACTTGTAAAGAATACATACTTTCCTTATTTGAGTAAGAGTGATACATTTCTTTTTAATCTTCAGTAATAACCAAGCAATATTGAAACAAACTTTTACTAAAGAACTTACATCTACAAATTAACAAGTTTTCATTGACAAAAATATCTCCTGATTTCTGAAATAAAATCTCCTGATTTTTAACTTTCGGAACTTGTCAAGTCCGAGATAGAATTAAAAAATTTAAAGCAAAATATGAACAAGCTATTAATGGCTTTCATTTTGCTGGAGTTTTAAGTCCCTTTGTTTTAAATCGAAATGAAATTTCACTTAGTGTAGAGGAAAATAATGAAGATTTAGCATTCATTAAAGAAAATTATCCAAATTTTCTCACCTTTGTAGCACATTTTGAAGCAAAAAATGGCCCATTTCAAAAATTACCATTGCTTGAGAGAAAAGTTTTAGATATTATGACAGATTATGATTGGCAGAAGTCGTTTTATATAATGGGAGGTAAAAAGATAATCAGCAAAATTGAATTTATTTACCAAATAACAACAGACGTGGCTTCATCTGCTGGAGTAGAAAGACAATTTTCTTCTTTTGGACTAGTTCATCCAAGCCTTCATAATAAATTATTAGTGGACAAAGCTTCAAAATTAGTGTTTTTGTTCAAACAATTAAATCCCAGATTTATTTCTATTTGCTTAAAAACTATTGAATTAATTGTGATTTTTATCCCTTAATAAATAGCTTGCAATAAATGAATATTTAATTTGTTCTTCAAATTTTACCATTTTTTATTCATTTACAACCTATTTAAGTTTATTTCTTATTTAGTGTGCAGAAATCAATTACAAAATAATAGAATGGCTTTAGATTAAAGCCTAGATGTTTAATTTTTAGTACAAATCAGTAACTAGAATATAGTATTTAATGAACTATATACACTGGTGAAAACAATTAAAGGGACAAATGGTTTTTTTGCAATTAAAAAAAACCTAACCAAGAAAATAAAACCAAATTTAGCCAAAATATCACCCTATACAAGACTAATGCATGAAAAAACAAAAATGGGCGCAACCTGCACCCTAAATAAGGAAATTGGGCAAGTGCCCAGCACAGCAGACGACTGACACTCTGTCAGTCAGAGGAAAACATGTCTGACACTTTTTCAGTTAAAGGAAAACATGTCTAATAAGGTGTGTGATCGCATTTAACAGCTACACAACTTTAGCATCGGCGTTTCATACTGTTTACCAATGTCTTTATCAATCCCTGTGGCAACCGCATCCACTCTTGCACCAAGGCCCCCTTGAGCTCATCGATAGTAGTTGGAGCTGGTCTTCGAGCTGCAATTGATCGTCCAAGGGCGTTCCACACTTGTTCGATGGGATTAAGGTCAGGGGACATCGCGGGCCACTTCATTCGTTGAATATCCTCCGATTCGAGGTATTCGTCTACCAACAGCGATATGTGGACGGGCGTTATCGTCCATAACGTTGAAATTTTGTCCATATGCTCCGCGAAAAAGTCGCACATAGGGTGCAAGAATCTCGTCCCTGTATCATTGACCTGTCAGAGTACCTCTATCAAACACATGGAGGTCGGTACGCCCGTATGCCATGATACCTGCCCAGACCATCAAACCACCTACACCATAATGGTCCTTTTCGACAATATTAGAGGGCCGATATCGACTCCCGGGTTCTCTCCATATGAGAACACGTCTCGAGTCACTGTCCAGACTGAATCGTGACTCATCACTGAAGAGTACCTGCCCCCAATTATCCTCTGTCCAAGACAGGTGTTCTCGGCACCATGCTAGACGAGCCTTTTTGTGGTTCCTACTGAAAGGGATGCAAACTGCAGGGCGTCTAGCATACAGGTCACCTGCATTAAGTCTCCGGGTGACTGTTATCCGTGAAATGGATGTTCCTGTTGCATTATACAGGTGACGAGAGAGTTGTGTTGCTGTAGTGGACCTATCTCTTTTAGCTAAAACTCTCAAATAACGGTCTTCAGCCGGCGTTGTTGTACTCTTACAGCTTTGACCAGGTCGGCGGACCACTGTTCCTGTTTCTGTGAATTGTTTCCACAGAGTGGAGACCACATTTCTTGGAACCCTGAGCTCTTTACAGCATTAGCTTGTGATTGGCCGGCCTTGAGTCTTCCAACAATCCGCCATTTTGTTGCATCATCTAGACGATGACGACTAGCCATATTAACGGTAGGTTTAAAAAGAAATTCAAAAAACAAAGATTGGGTTCATCTACGAGCTTTCAAAACGTCCTCACGCTACAAGCTTCGGAGAGCAAATGAAGTACGTTTACACAAAAGCGATCCCAGCGCCACTACCTTATGGCGACGCAGATCACTGCGCAGCAGGTGTGTCCGTAATGAGCTTAATTATAATTTGATACCTTATTTGCATATAGGCATAACTTATTTTGTTCGTTTTAAAAAAAAACCATTTGTCCCTTCAATTGTTTTCACCAGTGTAATTATTTCTTATATTATTTTTATAAATTATAAATATTATATAAATTATTATATAAATATTATATTATTTATATAAATTATAAATATTCTTTTTTTAGTTAGTTTTATAAAAAAACTGCTCCATGCATTGTAAAAACATAAAAACACAATAATTAAAAATAGAATTCTAAAAAAATCAAATAAATCTGATTTAAATAAAAAAAATCAGATTTAAATCAAATAAATCAGATTTTTTAAAAAAAATCATGATTTTTTCCCAACCCTGATTAACACTAAAATTTTTAACAAAGTATCATTTTTCAGTTATATTCTTCACTAATACGTATATCTAACAAACTTAATTTAATTATTTATTTCAATTCTACTGGCGCCAACATACTTTGCCTTATAACTTAGAAGCTATTTGGTCGATTCACTTCAAATTTTACTGTCCTATTTAATATATTTTTCTTTCTCCGCTATTAAATTTTCAAGTCGAAATTTTCATTAGTCCCTTTAATTTAAGCAAATTAGTCAAAAACTTTCAAGTCATTATTTCTTGGAAATTTACTTCTGAAAAGCGATAAAGTCTTAAATATAATGCAATACAAATATTATTCTTTGAATTTTTGCATTTTTGTAATATTTACAACAATACCTATCTTGTTATTCGTAAGTTTTGTTAGAAATTTCTGAATTTTATTTAGTCAAAAATTTTGCACAAGACGGCTTAAACTTATGTCAGATTGGATTCTATCGGTACTAATCATGTTTAAATATCCCCAGTCAATAGTTTTACTTACAAGACAAACTAATAATTATTTTCTATCTTTTCACAACTTTCCTCTTTTGGGGCTGTGCTTATACAACATTGTTATTTTAGGGGGGAGGGGGTCTGGCACGTGATATCGTAGTGTAGCGTATATTGGGTTCTTTTGATCTTATGGTTAGACAACTTCAAACTCTTGCTCTTAGAAAAGTAGAAAATAATTTATTTACAGACTTCAGAACAACAGAGTCTTCGAAACTCACAAATATTACTGGATATTCACAAATAACTGCTCAAATCTATCGTACAATTACAGCTTTAGACCCCAAAGACTCTTTATACAACGTCTATAATAACATTCAAAACAACATAGATGAAACTCAAGCAAACTTGCTTACGCCTTGTTCACTCAATGACTGACTGGTAAATAATAACAACAGCTCGCATCGGCTCTCCTATATATAGTCTCGCCGCATGCGGTCGAAATTTCTACCACCTTCTAGAAAAAACTGGAAAAACCACGGAACAATATTCAATGTATCAGTAGACCTAAGGGGGGAATACCATAAATAGGGAAGGGCTACCATCGCCAACAATCGCCAAGTTTGTCGCATATATCGCCAAATTTGGCGACCAAAATTAGTCGCCAAAAGTGACGCCAACTTGGCGATATCTCTAATATTTCGCCAATCTGCCGTAGACATACACTGAAAATAATGGACAAGTTTGCTTGATAACAGAGACAATGTAACAAAAACTAATATTAGTAAAGGAATGGAGCTTAATAAGATTATTTACATTATTTTACAATAAAAACACTAACTATTTATAAAATTCGTAACACTACCCCCTCATCAAAAACTGCACGTCCCGGGCAGTGCAATCCTTGAGTTAGAGGAAAACACTTAAAATAAATAAACAAATAAATAAATAAATAAACAAACAAATAATAATAAGATTTACATAAATAAGAACTAATTACTATTTACATATTTACAAAAAGTGACTTTCATGACCATGGTCTGAAATTCCAGTTTTGAATTTCTAATCACTTTGGCCAAAATAAGGGGCTAGCCGGTTATAATGTACGACCTTGTGCTTGGTGTGGGGCGATTTTCGTATGCGAACGACGACGTCATTCAGCCTGTTGACGACTGTGTAAGGACCGTCCCAGTTTCTTTGTAGTTTTGGCGACAGTTCCTTACGACGTATGGGATTCCACAACCAAACTTTGTCACCTTCGTTGAACTCATGTCCTGTTGCCTTTGTGTCGTACCGTGTCTTCATCTTTTCCGATACCAGTCCGATTCGGTTCCTCGCTAGACGATGAATCTCCTCAATCCGTGCCTGGAGTCCATCCACGTATTCTTCAGGCGACAAAGGAGCATCAGGAGGACGGCCAAACAAAAGATCCGCAGGTAGACGAAGATCACGACCAAAGAGCATTTGAGAAGGGGAATAACCAGTGGCCTCATGAGCAGCACTCCTGTAGGCAAGCAGGAAAAGAGGCAATTTCTTGTCCCAGTCCTGCTGGTCTCTAGACACCAGGAGAGAGAGGCTATTTAGGATAGTACGATTGAACCGCTCCACCATGCCGTCCGATTGAGGATGTAGAGGTGTAGTTCGAGTTTTGTCCATGCCGAGTAGTCCGCACATTTCCTTAAACACAGCCGAATCAAAGTTTCTTCCTTGATCGGAATGGATTTGAAGAGGAACTCCGTATCTGGAAACCCAGTGTTGAACTAGTATGTCTGCTACGGTTACCGCCTCTTGATTAGGAATGGCGTAGGCTTCAGGCCACTTGGTGAAGTAATCCATGACAACGAGGATGTACTTGTTGCCATCAGATGTTCTAGGAAGAGGACCCAGGATATCTAGAGCAATTCGTTCGAAAGGAGCTCCTACATTATAACGCTGCAATCGTCCACGGGTGCGCCTCTTTGGACCTTTACGTGCTACACAGGTGTCACAAGTTCGACACCACTTCTCCACGTCGCTGCGAACATTATTCCAGTAAAAACGCTCTCGAACCTTTTGCAGGGTCTTCATTACACCAAAATGACCTCCTGTGGGACTACCATGCAGTTCTTGAAGGACCATAGAAATTCTCGACTTAGGGAGTAGTAGTTGCCATCTACATGTCTTTCCATCGTCAGACTCCCATTTTCGGTACAAGATGCCATTCTTCAAATGTAAAGAATCCCAGAGAGCCCAATAACGTTTAGTCGTAGGATGGTAATGGGCCATGTCTTGCCAGCTGGGCTTCCTATTGGACTCCTCTTTCAGCTCTAGAATTGGCTTAATTTCAGGATCAGCAAGTTGATCTTTACGCAGGCTCTCGTTACTCCACGGATCTTGCGATGATGTAGACCCAGTTGTAACTTGTCTTACTATAGGACCTTTGACATTAAATTTCTTCTCAACCCGGTCGCAGTATCTACAATTCTCTGAGAAGGGTCTTCTTGAGAGAGCATCTGCATTTCCATGTGATGAGCCTTTTCGATGGCGTATCTCCATATCGTACTCTTGAAGCTTTTGTATCCACCTGGCTATCTGGCCTTCAGGGTTCTTAAAATTCAATAGCCAAGTTAGAGAAGCATGATCAGTTCGGATCAGGAACTTTCGACCGTAAAGATAGTGATGAAAGTGGTCTATGGCTTTCACTACAGCAAGAAGCTCTTTTCTTGTTACGCAGTAGTTTCGCTCGGCCTTTGATAAGCACTTGCTGAAATAGGCGATAACACGCTCCTGGCCGTCGATTTCCTGGGACAGTACAACGCCAATGCTTTCGTTACTTGCATCCGTATCAAGTATAAACTGTTTGTCGATTTGAGGATATGACAGAATTGGAGTGGATGTTAATGCCTCCTTAAGCTTTTCGAAAGCAGCTTCGCATTCCTGTGTCCACATAAATTTTTGATTGGCTTCTGTTAATTTATGAAGTGGTCTTGCAATCATTTAGAAGCCTTTGACGAATTTTCTGTAATAGGTGCGTAATCCTAGAAAACTCCGAAGCTGGTGAACATCTGCTGGACGATTCCAATTTTTCACAGCCGATATCTTCCCTGGATCAGTCCTAACACTTTCCGCCGAAATGATGTGTCCAAGGTAGGCGACTTCATTGCGAAACAAATTGCACTTCGAAGGGCTTAACTTCAAATTAGCTTCCTTTAATTTTTGTAGCACCCGCCTGAGGTTGTTCAGATGTTCATCAAAAGATTTTCCTATGATTATGATATCATCTAAATAAACAAGACATGCTTCATATGACAGCCCCCGGAGAACCGTTTCCATAAGCCGTTCGAAAGTTGCAGGTGCGTTACATAGACCAAAAGGCATTACCTTGAACTGCCATAATCCTTGTCCCGTTGTGAAGGCAGTCTTCTCGCGGTCGTCGGGATGGATCTCTACATGCCAGTAACCACTCTTCAGGTCTAAAGTCGAGAACCAAGTGTTGCCCGCAAGTGTGTCAAGAGTGTCGTCAATCTTTGGCAGAGGGTAACTATCCTTTTTGGTTACGTCATTCAGTCGGCGGTAGTCTACACAAAATCTTGTAGAACCATCCTTCTTTCTTACTAACACAATGGGAGACGCCCATGGACTTGTCGATGGTTCGATGACGTCATTTTCTTCCATATCCTTAATTAAATTCTGCACCTCTTCTTGCTTGGCAAAAGGTAATCGTCTAGGGTGCTGTTTAATAGGAGAGTGATCTCCCGTGTCAATTCGGTGTTGTGCCATTTTAGTTCGTCCAAAGTCTTCAGATGTTTGGGAAAATAAACTTTGGAATTCTCTAATTAAACTTTCCGCAGCATCCCTTTGATTTGGATCTAAGTCCGTATTTTGTAACAAATCCTTGACTAAATTATTTGAAGATTTCTGAGAGTGACTGGAATTTTGACTTATGCACGTCACAGGAGCACATGATGCTATCACCTCTCCTTTCTTGATAGTCCTCGTCTTATCACTGATGTTAGCAATTCTGACTGGAATGGTCTTCTTCGAGAGGTCCACTACAGATGAAGCCACCAATACTCCTGCTTGTTTACTATTGTCTTCGGGATAATCTATATGGCCAAATCGATAATTAGTTTCATTGTTAATTACAGCTGGAACTAAAAATTCTGTTCTTGGACCTAGATTGATGTCTTCTTTGGCTATTACTGTTTGTTTATATTCAATTTCATTATTTAATCCAAAAAGGCTTATTTCTTCAAATTTAGATAGCATTTCATTATTTTTAAAATCAAGTTTGAAGCCAAACTTCTTCAGAAAATCTAGCCCGATTATGCAAGGATCTGTTATGTCAGCCACATATGCCGTGTGATAATATTTGCTTCCTCCAAAGTTGATGGTTAAATTGGCCTTTCCATATATGCCTATCTTGTCGCCCGTCACAGTTTGCAGGGTAACGCAGGGTGGAGTCCAGATGAGTTTACATTTCAATTTTCGAGCCAAATCTTCTCTTATTATTGTTACATTGGCTCCTGTATCGTCAATCATACGGCACTGTATTCCGTTAATAAAGCCTATCACATATAATTCATTATCACCGCCACTCATTTTTGATATCTGGAGGGTCTTCAGGTGGGGCTTTTCATTCTCTGGCAACCTCCGCCCCGCGAGATGGCCAAAATTTAGTTTCCCTGCTGACTGTTTGAATTTATCTCACGTTCGTGGATTTTGGGGCAATTTCTTCGGAGATGTCCTGTATCACCGCATCCCCACCACGTGAGATTCTGTCTCCTTGAGCTTGTTCTTCCATATTTTAAGGCTTCAATCTCTTGATTTAATTTCCTAATTTCTTTCAAGACGTCGCTCTCAGTGTCTGAGCTTTTGTTCACCGTTGCCCCTCGGACTGAATGACGATCTCTCCGGCTGGCTTGTGTAGCTGCTTCCAACTTTAAGGCATATAGTAATGCAGCCTTTAAATCCTGCACATCTGCCATTCGTACTGCTCTCTGCACTTCTGGATCTTTTATTCCGTCTATGAAGTACTGCAATGACAGCATTTCCCGTACATTTGTTGGGCAGTCGATAAAGGCTAAATTTGCCAGACGTTCTATTTCTGAGGCAAACTCTTGAAGGGTTTCACTCGATTTTTGATGGCGGCTCTTCATTTGTATTCTCGTATAATCTTTGAAGAATTTTTCGCCGAATCTCATTTCAAGTGCACAACTTAGAGTCTCAAAACTGAGTTGCGTCATATCGGGCAATGTTTGCAGCACGTCGGCGGCTTCTCCTCTTAAAGATGCTGCCAGTTGACAAGCTTTCACCTCGTCACTCCATTTGTTCGCTTCGGCTACAATGGTGAATTGGGTCTTGTAAACTTGCCAGGAACTCTTTCCGTCGTATGTCGACAGCTTGATGTGCAAGGGAGAAGCAGGCGGATTCCTAAATTCTTCATAATTACCACTGGACGCTGAAAGCTTCTTCTCAAGATCTTGTACTTTTTTATTTAGCTTTTCATCTACTTCAACTATTTTCTCTTCAATATTATTAACTTCATTCTGAATTTTCTCTTTTACTTCCTCTATTTTTCTTTCCATTTTCTCTTCAACATTACTAACTTCATTCTGAATTTTCTCTTCTACTTTACAAACTTCATTCTCTATTTTCTCTTCTACCGAATCTATTCTTCTCTCTACCGACGAGAACTTTTCTTCTAAAGTTTTCTTCATTTCTTCTTGGCTTTTATTAACTTCCTCCTTTAATTCTTCCATTCTCTCTTGGCTTCTTCTCATTTCTTCAGTCACCTCTTCTTGGCCTTTGTCAATTTTATTTGTCAACTGTTCCATTCTTTCTTCGTTTTTATTCATTTTATCCGCCAACTCTTCTTGGCCTTTATTCATTTTTTCCGCCAACTCTTCTTGGCCTTTATTCATTTTTTCCGCCAACTCTTCTTGGCCTTTTGATAACTCTTCTTGGCCTTTGTCGATTTTATTGGTAAGCTCTGTCCTTAATCCGTTAATAGCTTCTAACAGCTCTTTCAGTTGTCCTTCCATTGTTCTTGTTTTCGCCATAAGACCCCACTCCTGACACCAAATGTTGTAGCGTATATTGGGTTCTTTTGATCTTATGGTTAGACAACTTCAAACTCTTGCTCTTAGAAAAGTAGAAAATAATTTATTTACAGACTTCAGAACAACAGAGTCTCCGAAACTCACAAATATTACTGGATATTCACAAATAACTGCTCAAATCTATCGTACAATTACAGCTTTAGACCCCAAAGACTCTTTATACAACGTCTATAATAACATTCAAAACAACATAGATGAAACTCAAGCAAACTTGCTTGCGCCTTGTTCACTCAATGACTGACTGGTAAATAATAACAACAGCTCGCATCGGCTCTCCTATATATAGTCTCGCCGCATGCGGTCGAAATTTCTACCACCTTCTAGAAAAAACTGGAAAAACATCGGAACAACATTCAATGTATCAGTAGACCTAAGGGGGGGGTTACCATAAATAGGGAAGGGCTACCCCAGGCAGCACATCCATATGGGCCCGTAAGGGCAAAAGTGGGTCAGGGATATAGATCTATAAGGGCTATCCATATGGGCCCGCATAGAATGTCCACTTTTTTTTCTATATGGGCCCATATGGGCTATTTATATATATCTATATGGATGTCTATGTCGATATATAAAGATATCTATAAGGATCTATGTGGATGCCTATGTAGATCTATAATGATATCTATATGGGCCCGCATAGAATGTCCACTTTTTTTTCCATATGGGCCCATAAGGGTTATCTTTATATATCTATATAGATGTCTATGACTATCTATAAAGATATATCAATATAGATCTATGTGGATGCACATGTAGATCTATAATGATATCTATATGGGCCCGCATAGAATGTCCACTTTTTTTTCCATATGGGCCCATATGGGTTATTTTTAAGTATCTACATAGGTGCATATGTCGATCTATAAAGGTACCTATATGGGTCTATTTGGATGCACATGTAGATCTATAATGATATCTATATGGGCCCGCATAGAATGTCCACTTTTTGTCCCATATAGGCCCATTTAAGCTGTTTACATAGATCATTAAGGATTTATAATGTGATCTTTATAAATTTCTAGGTCTGATTTAAGAAGACACTTTACTTATTTGAAAACATCTGTTCCGTAATGTTAAACCTAAGTTTTTGAATTTCTCATTTAAATTTGAATATTTTTTAATGTTTTCTTTCTGCATTGTATAATTGAACTCAATGTTAAACCTAGTTCTTGAATTTCTCATTAAAATTTGAATATTTTAAAATGTTTTCTTTCTGCATTGTATAGCTGAACTCAATCTCTAAAGGGACCATTTTGTATTTTTTCAATTTGTTTGTAATTTTTTTAAAGGTACTTTCCTCTTCGAAACCGGTTCCGAAAGTGTAAATACCTTTACTAAAAAAAATTTGGTACCAAAATCCAAGAAGTAAAACTAGTGATATGATATCGACGTCAGTTTCCTATGCAGAAAAAGTCATTTTGAAAATATTTAAATTTAAACGAGAAATTCAAAAATAACCTATCCATAACATTACAAAGCCCATGTTTTCAAGTAAATGAAGGGGATTCGTCACTCATTTGAAAACATGTGTTTCATAATGTTAACTTTATGGACGCTATTTTTGAATTTCACTTAAATTTAATTTTTTTTTTCTACATATAAGATAGCTGAACTTGTTTTCTAATTGAACAATTGTATTTTTTTTTTTTTTTTTTTTTGTTACAGATCTTCAGGTATTTTCATTTTCAAAACTGTTTTTGAAAATGAAGGTATTATCAAAGTATTATGGAATTAGCTGGAAAATAATCAAATTTTCTTTATCTACTTTATGTAGCTCAATAAATTTAATAAATGGAAATCATGTATGCACAGTACAGCCTGAGAATTTTGTCTACTGGATCATACAGTGTACATGCCCTACACACTTCAGACAAATTTAAAATGTTACTTTTTTACTAAAATAAATTAATAAATCAACCAAGGTAGGTCACCAATGACCCATTATCTTTATTTCTCTTGCCTGTTTTGTGAAAACCAAAAAAGAGACGTTCAACATCCTAGTGATCTTGAAAGCTTCACAAATGCTGTAATGAAAGAGACTGGCAACCAGGGATGTAGTGGAGGGTGTATGTCACATACCCTCTGGATTTTTTTAAGGAACACCGTATACCCTCTCTTTCTCAAGAAAGCCATAGTAAATACACTCTAGGGTATATCCTCTGCTTAAAGTATATGCCCCCCCTCCCTTTTTTTTAACGACTACACCACTGCTGACTACTTGGGGCAAGTGATCATGGCTATCATCCTCCATGCACAAAATTTCTCTTCTGGGGGGGTCAAAAGCATCCCCAGATCTTGTGATTTTATGGTTAATGGAAGTACATTGTTACATATAAAATGTCTCATAATTTTAAACAATATATGTTTGCAATAAATTCATTTATATTTTTTCACAAATATGATTGTTTCTAAACAGTACATAATTTTTCAATCATCAAATTAAAATAAAAAAATACTATCAAATTTAATTTGTTTAAAACCCATATTCCAATTTACTTTTCATTTAAGTTAAAATAATTTAAGCATAATGAAAAACATTTAATGCATATAATTCAATTCCCAGAAGATTAATTTACATGTACTTACAACAATATAAACTATTCAGCACCTCTGACTGATATTCCATCAATAAGGACTTTAATAAAATAAGAGCACAGTAATATCTTTGGCATGCAGCTAATATAAAAATATTGCTTTTCCATACTATACTTACTTTGCTAACCTTAATTTACCAATGACAGGATTCTCACTGATGATTTATTATTATTATTATTCAATATTTCTAAATAATAATTTACTTTGAAGATTAATTTGTTAAAATAGTGTCAGAGAGAAAATAATTACCAATGGCAGTCATGTAAATTTGAAATGAAAATGAAACAGACTAAATAAAATAGCAACACAATTCACTTGGTTTATGTTATGTCACTCCATTTATTGAAAATACAATTTATATATTCATATATATGTACTTCTATAGACTATATAAGAATAGTTATCTTGTAGCATAATTCTATTTTTCATACAGTTTTAGATGGGTGCTGCACCCTCTCTGTAGTTTCATTTAGCCTCTGTAAAAGGAGAAAAATTCCTATAAGAATCTAAAATCCTATGAGCAAGCACTCTGCTTTTCTTTACTTCTAGGAGAAAATCAATAGATATAGTTATTCGAATTTTTACAAACAATATGCATCATTGCAGAAGAAAGTTCATGAAGTATAAACAAACATTCTTTTCCCTCTTCAAATGCATAACTTTACATTCAAGATCATCAATGCAGGATTCTTCAGCTTTGTACAAATTTGAATCAAGATTCCATGTCAGGTACAAATGAATTGCTCCAAGCATCTGGTTAATGTCACCAACTATTTTTAAAATATAAGGATTAAATTTTTAAGATATAAAATTGTTTGTGCAGAAATAATTTTATCTAAAAATTAAGAAATATAATAATAATAACAATAGGCTAATTCCACGTGTGACAGACATGACATTGGACAGTTTTCCAGACCATTAATTCATATTAAATTTTATTTTATTGCAACAAAATTTAATGAATTGACGTATATGGACCTAAACTATAAATATACACACAAAAAAAATATTAAACACTTTTTTATTATTATTTTGAGAGCAAAAACTAACCGTGACAGACATGACGTAAAATGGACACAATTTTGCAGTAAACTTAGATTAACTCTCAAAAGCTCTGAAACTTATCACAATATAAATACATAAAAAATTTATATAATAAAAATAACTATTAGCTTTTATTAAATCAAAAGAAAAATATAAATTAAAAAAATAATTAATATTTAAAAAATATTTTATAATGTGACAGACATGACACTGTTTTGTGACAGGCAAGACATGTCTGGAAATTTTTCATCTATTGTTCAATAAATAGAATTTTGATTTCTATTATTCTTAATTCTAGTTTGTGATCAACTTTTTATGCAGTATAAAGTACTTAATCAGAATTTATTAGTTCTCAATCCTGTAAAAGTCATGAGAATTTGTTTAATGTGGGAGCTTCAGCATGAGCTAATATTTTGTCACTTTTGTACCATACAGCTTGATTGTCCGATTCAAATTTCAGCCCTTTAGTAGTGATAGGTTCTAGGGATTTTATGTGATAACTGTCCTTCCACTATTTCAAGCATAAGTTCAAGGAACTGAAGGTTGTCATGTTTTACTGTCACCCATTGGCCACACTTCCATTGTACAATTGGCCTTATAGTCGCAGATGGTGAAAGTTTTTGCCCAATGCATTCCCCAGTTTTGAAATTGAATTCCAAACCTTTTTCGCATACAAATGTTAGACTGCTGAATATTATTCCAGGAGAGCAAGAAATAAAACAATGAGCATTTTGTGTTCCGGGAATTGATCTTACTTCTACACCTCCCACCGTCCAGCTTTTATCAAGCTTGTTTTTAACTACTTGAATATTCTGTTCTGAAGCGTAAAGTATGTTGATGTTTGGACTAATGGTCTTTGCAGCTTCTGCATATAAAGCAGAGGTTCTTGGATCTGTACATCTGGCATGGCTAGCTTCCATGACTCGACGCTTTATGGTGCCACCTAAACCATCAACACAGCCTTTCCCATGAGATGTTGCTGAGAAATGCCAAGCTGTTGGAAGTTTGTTCAATGTCATGAAATATAATGTGTACTTCTGCTTAAAATGCTGGGAAGTTCCATCAAACTGGAATTCTATTCCTTGCACTTTAAACTCCTTATGATTTTCCAAGAAACTCTCCAATATTAAATTGTTGAATATTATATATTATAGCATATTTATCGTGAGGTTGAGGTTAGCATTAATAATAATATTACAGGGAATTGGCACTGTAAATAATATTATTTAACCTTATTAGTTAATTGTGACCAGGCATGAATCAGTCCTTACTCCGTGTGACAGACATGCCAGTTTTTGAACTTTTATTTAATTACTAAAATGCAATTTTTTTAAAACTAATTTTGCATGAAGCATTGACTTGTAGTATAACAAAAGAGAAAATGACCACTTGTTTCTTTTGTGCCAGTAAATTTTATACAAAATAAAAAATGTCATGTTTTTATGTGACAGACATGACAAGCATACCTGAGGTTGCATTTATAAGGATACAGAATTTTTTTCAAAAATAAACTGATAATTTTTATGTCTGTATGAAAGAAAAAGATTGTTAATATATGGTACAAAAAAAAAAGAAAAAAAAATTCAAACTTGAATATTCACAGGATCACCAAACTTGGAGTGAAAATTAATGTTTTTTAGATTTGTAAGTGAAGTTGATAAATTTAACTGTAAAATTACAATTTATATCAAATAATAATAATAATTGGCATATTTCCATGAGATTTGAATATTTTTCTATCAATTGGTACCAAAGAAAGTAAATTCTATTAAAATTTAAAAATCAGTTCTCAGGTTGACCTTCACGTGGAATTAGCCAATAATAAAAAACATTTTACACAGTAGAAACAGTCAATTATAACAGTAACACTATCCATTTAATTCAGTTTTGCAAGGCAAAAGCTTCATTTGAAAAATTGATGCATTAAAAACCAATAAATTCACCAGGAAGATTTTTTTTTCTCCTTTTTTAAATGTGAAATTGTGTTGGAGTGAGTATATATATATTATTTATATATATAGTATATATATATATATACATATTTATTTAACTAAGCTTCAATTTTTATTTTTTAAGTGGTTAAAAATCTTTTAAAAAGTGTAATCAAAATTGGAAAAATAAAAAGATACCCAGTAAAAGAGATCTATATGCAAAGAAAAAAAATATGTAAATATATGAAAAAGTATGTACCCAGAAACATAATTTTAATTTACAAGTTAATAGTATTCTTATTTGACTACCATGGGATTTTATAACAAAAATATAATGTACCTAGATAGTTAAAAGTAATAGTTTTGGACTGTAATTCATCTTTTTTATTTATTATTTCCACTTTCATTTCACAGTTTATTTTAAAAATTAAGACGACAATGAATGATTTTTTTTTTCATTTATAGATCAATTGCTATGAGGCATTGCACATTTAATGAATTTATAAATAAACAAGCTGATCTGCTTGACGTTGTCCAGTGTCAGTTCCTTAAATAAAACTTAAAACTTTGTATGATTTAATATTTAAAAAAAAAATATTTAAACCTAGCTTCAGGGACCTTCTGCTGAGTCTAGTGCATTCATAATAAACCTTTTTTCTGAACTAACCTGTGACATGAGTCCCCACTATGTAATGCAGCATGTACTGAAAATGTTCTGCATTTACCAGAGACTATCAAAAACAAAGTTGAATGAACCAAACCTCGTAGTAATCCATAGAATAAGAAAAACTAATGCCTCATTAAAGTTTTAAAAAAGTTGGTCACCAAAGTCTAAGATAAACTTTTATAATACAGAAAGCAGCTGAATTGTAATCTAAGTTGAATGAGCCAAATCTGTTTTAACATTATTGGATCCTTAGAAATGTGAGAAAGAATGTATCCTCCAGTGATGGAAAGTTCCCCCCCCCCCCCTGTAAATTTAATGAATTACTATTAACATAATGTTTAATAAATGGATGAAATTTCTAATCTAAAGTTATGTGATTTTTAATTTTCAGCTGCAGTGAGTAAACATAACTTTTCGAAAACACTGGCAGTATTCAAAATGTACACAAAAAAGGTGGCAGCTGAAGTATAAAGAAGGACCAGACATAGGGGACAAAGGTGTATTAACAGGAATGTAGCTGGCTATAAGAAAAATTTTTAGTAACTTAAAAGCAGTTAAAGAATGCTAGAACTGTCAAAGAAAATTTCAATACAATTAGAGCATTGTTAAAGAAATTGCAATAAAGACCTAAAGAAGGAAATTAAAATTCAAACGTAGCAGTAGCTGAAATCTGGAAAATTGTTTTGTTATTCATATAATACCTGGGGGACCTAAGAAATTACTAGGTATGCACCGAATAGTGCTTTTGGCTGAATACCGAATATTCGGTCAACACATGAACCAAATATTGAATATTCGGCTACCCAAATAGTAATTGTCGGACCGAATACTGAATATTTGGCCAGCCGAATACTGAATATTTGGCTTTCCAAATACTTTTTATATTTCAAAGTTTAAAGGTATTAAAACATTACTTTTTAAACAATTTTACATAATATTTAATAAAAGAAACTTATATTTTGATAAACTAGAGCTTTTTATAGAGCATTTAGAGTTGAAAAAAAACCTGCTGTGAGTTTTTTTAGAAGTACAATTATGAGACTTTGTTAATTAATAAAATTTTAAATTTCATGGTTAATTCTATGAATTAAAACAAATATTTTGAAATCAAAGTGAAATAATGAAAAAATGGTCAATGAAAAAATTTAGTCTCATAATTGTCCTTTTTAAATAACTCAAGGCAATTTTTTTTCAATATAAAGTACAAATACTTTAAACTGAATTCTGATTAAAGGAGTGTCTAGCTCACAGATTTCTTTTCTTATGAATGGTGGCATTTTCCACCCTTCCTTTCATATCATATTTTAAAGAAACCAAAGAGAGTGAGATGAAGTATTACGTACTTATCAGAAATCAAAAACTTTCTGTGCACGTAATATTGGTTCAAAAACTTTCTGCAAGTTAATATAATGTCTAATAAAATACGCATTATATTATTTTAGTATGGATGAAATTTGCTTTTATTATGCAATTCATGGAAGTAATTCACTTTTGTTAAGCGATTCATAAATGTAGTTCACGTTTTTTATGCGATTCATGCATGTAATTTGCATTTTTTACAGGATTTATGGATGTAATTCTTTTTTATGCGATTTATAGACATAATTCACTTTTTTATGTGATCGGTCGACGAAATTCGCATTTTTTTTAAGCAATCTGTCGGCGAAATTGACATTTCTTATGCGATTTATGGACATAATTCTCTATTTTTAAGCGATTCATGGATATAATGGACTCTTTGAGCTTTATGTTGACAATATTCGTGTTTTTTGAGCTATCTTCTGATGAAATTTGCATTTTTTCAGCGATCTGTCGATGAAATTCACGATTTTTATGCAATCTGTCGACGTAATTCGCATCTTTTGTGATTTATGAACGTAATTCGTGTTTTTTATGCAAATTGTGAACGTAATTTGTGATTTTTACATGAATTGTCAACATATTTCGTGTTTTTTACACGATTCATGAAATAATTTGTGTTTCTTGTGTGATTCATTGATGTAATTTGTGGTTTTTTTTTAGATTCATGGTCATAATTTGTGGTTTTTACGAGATTCATGGACATAATTTGCAGTTTTTATGAGAACCACGCACAAAATTCGCGATTTTTACAATAATCACGCACGAAATTCATGTTTTCAATTCAGAGGTATATTTTAATTGAAAATGAGACACTTAATCCGATGCAGCAAACTGTTAGTTATGATTATTATTTTTGGAGTTATAAAGATGTTTCTTTTACGTAGTTTGGTACTTCTTGAGTAGTTTGGCGTTTTATATAATTTGTTGAAATTGGTGCATCAGCAATTCATTAATAGAGTATTACTAAGTGTATTAACAACATTTAAATTTAGTTTTGGAATTGAAATACATTGTATAAATAGTTTTCACATATTTTATTTTCATATGCATATAAATGATGGGTAAGTATTACAGTGGCCTCCAACGACTAGTTTTCATGATATTTTGACAAAATTGGAGATTTTTTTTGTGAACGATTGATGAAATAGATTTTTTATGACAACCGACTGTCAATATTCGCAATTTTTAGTATCTGAAATTTTGGACCAGGGTTGGGTTTTTGACATGACAAAGGTTTAAACCGGTTAAAACTGTCAAAAACCCATAGAGTTGCAATCTGCTGCAGTGTGTTAGAATTTGTTTAGGAAACAAATTTTAAAACTAGCAACAGTTGCCATACATTATGTTGAAATTTAATTATATTTTGGGTAATTAGCAGGTCTTAAAATACTTTTAATTAATACAAATTAAGGTAAAAATGTCAGATTTCAAATCTCAGAAATTTATCTCAAAATGGACATGTAGAAATATTTGCAGAAAAATTATGTTTAAATATCTTGTTTATTTATTATAATTATTATTTTAATACTTAAAAAATTTTAAAGTTATTTAGTGTGCATTTTGACATAGCTAATATTTATAACGAACAAGTTAAGTGTCACAAATACAGGATTTCTAAAAGTGTTGAACTTTATACACGTGTTTAATATATATATATTTTTAATGCTATACACATTATATACATAACATCCAGCAGGCTAATTTGAATTTAAATATAATGCATATTATTTATTATATTTATGATTATTGCACATCATTATAAACCATTTTTATCTCTATCCCCCCCCCCCTCAACACACACACATTAATAGTACTAAGAATATAAATAATGTTTACTTTCAAAGGAAGATAAGACAAGAAGTAATTATTCAACAACTGAATGCTTAAGATATTTAATAAAATTTTATAGTATTCAGTGAAAAAAAAAAAAAGTATTTGTATAAACTATAATTTTTCAGCATAGTACATAAATAGGCTGAATATTGTAAACAGATATTCAGATTTTTTTTATTATCTTTATTTTAGTTAAAAATTAAAAAAATGACTGACGATTTAAAATTTACCGATTTTTCTGAAAAACTAACAATTGTAAAAGTCAAAACAGAAAAAAATTACACTGATCTATGAAATACTTTTATAACAAAAAATATTATATGGTTTTTTTTATCATTATTATCTAATTAAATACATAATTTTAACAAATGAAACATTGAATAAATATTTCCAATTAATTTGATTACATAATGAAAATCAATCCAAATGAAAACTATCAAATTAGAAATTTAGTACAATAATCCAATTCATTTGCTCACATAGCATAAGGTAGCAAATCAGTTTTGAACCCTTTTCTGTTCCTAATCAATTACGGAGTTTTGAATGAATTAGTCCGAAATTGGAAAACACTCATTCTATTGCAGCAGCACTGGCAGGACATGATAAAAGTTGTTCAGCTACTGATACTAAATAAGAAGTTGGACCAGACTTGAAAAATTTGCATTTGTTTAAGTCTTCTAAGATTTTGTTTACTATTCAAAATATGTTTCTTCAAAAATTTAAATTTATTTTTTCTAGAACATATTCAGAAACATTTTCTTTATTAAAAGCAAATAAATTATACTTATTAAATATAAATATATGAAGATTATATATATATATATATGTAAATAAATATTTTTATTTACATATAAATATAGGTTTTTGATATGACGATTTAAACCATCAAAAACTGTCGCATGTTAAAAACTTGCCAACCATGTTTTGAACTGATTAATTTTTAATGTTTTTGGCATAAAATGTCTTAAATTTTTGGAAAATTCGAAAATCGGCTCTGCTTTTAATTGTGCGGTAACGGTAAATAATTCGTACATAAAATTAGGAGAATATTTTTAATTTTCTGGTACTTAAAAAAAGTTACAAAAATAAAAATTGTTCCTTTCATAAAATTTTTTGTGCACAGCTTGCGTCTATATTATACAACTGTGGATGCAACTATGATTTTTAAATGTAGTTGAACTTCGATTTAACAAATCTCAATTTATTAAATCTCTCAATTTAACGAATTTTTCTTATTCTTCTTTCAATTTAACAAAGTTATAATTTCGATTTATTAAATAACATTCAATTTAAAAAAATTAAAATTTGAAATTTTTTAATATGCATAAAAAAATTTTTCAATGTCCCTCGATTGTCAGTTTTCTAAACTTTTGCTTTATAAAGCAGAATTACCTATATGCCAAGATACATGCTACAGAGAGATTTCATTTTAAATACATGTAAAATAAAGCTTTCTTTTTTTGGGGGGGGGGTGAGAGGAATTAGCCAGATTTTATGGTAATAGCATTTAATTCATAAAACTTCAAATAAAAAAAAATATACTTACATAAATTAAATGTAGCTGAACATCCTTTTAAGAATAAACTGAGAATTATGATGGCTATGAGGCTAAGTGTCAAACTTGATAGTAAATCCTATGGAAATCAAAATGCATGTATAATAATATACAAAATTTGAATATTTAAATTTCATTTTTAATACATAATGTTCTGAATTTCTTTTGTGCAATAAACTAAAATTTTAAAGCATTTTAAAAAAATGTAGTTGAAAATGTTAGCAGTATTATTAAAGGAATTCTTATTTATTATCAGTTATAGAAGATCAGAAATCAACATTATGTTTAACTTTTTAGATTATTGCACAAGTAGAAATAATCTTCCATAAGAACTTTTGAGTTACCAAATTTATAAACACTTCAAAATTCTCAAAAAACAAAATAAGTCAGTTGACCTTTTATCCAGACTCTTCGGAACCTTTTATCCGAACACATAGGAGCCAACTTTGGTCCCAAAGCAGGGCCACAAGGGCAGTTGTTTGACGGGTGAACACATGATGTGCCAGGCAAAAAAGCGAGTTCAATAAACTAGGGAGTCTACGTCATAGTGCCGGAAGCTGATGCAATTTGAGCATTTTAATACAAATTCAGAGCACTTTAGACTTCTTACCACTTTAAAACAAAATTCGAGATTTTCCTTTGCATGATCGACGAAATTTGCAATTCTTCTTAGCATGATCGCAAAATTCACGATTTTTCCTTGCTTGATCAGCAAAACTTATGATTTTTCTGCACTTGATCGACGGAATTCACGATTTTTACGAA
This sequence comes from Maratus speculifer, assembly GCA_964019185.1. Lineage (NCBI taxonomy): Eukaryota > Metazoa > Arthropoda > Arachnida > Araneae > Salticidae > Maratus > Maratus speculifer. Next base: position 362,129,011 of record OZ025296.1, read on the forward strand.
GCCGATCGACGAAATTTGCGATTTTTTTTTTGCACCTGACCAAAAAAACTCACAATTTTTACGAAGCTGATTGACGAAATTTGTGATTTTTCAACGACTAATTGACGAAATTCGCAATTTTTACAAGACTTATTGATGAAATTTACGAGTTTTCTTCACATGAATGACAAAATTTAGGATTTCCCTTCGCATGATAGTTGAAATCTTTTATTCCCATTCAAAAGATTCAAAATTTTTACAAATCCGATCGTCGATATTTGCGATTTTTACAAAGCTTATCGACGAAGTTCGCAATTTCTACTCGCATAATCAATAAAATTCACATTTTTCCACATCTGATTGACAAAATTTGCGATTTTCCCACATCTGATCAATAAAATTTGCATTTTTCACAAAGCTGATCGACGAAATTTGCTTATTTTACATAGCTAATCCAGGAAATTTGCGATTTTTACAAAACTAATCGACGAAATTTGCGACTTTTCCGTTTCAGATCGGCGAAATTCTTGATTTTTCCACGATTACTAATCGGAAAAATTCACAATTTTTACGAAGCGGATCGCCAATTTTTTCAATTTTTCTGCACCCGATCGATGAAATTTTGAATTTTTTTATAGCCTGATTGATACGTTTAGGGATTTTTCTATGTCTAATCAACAAAACTCGAAATATTCTCGTCACGAACTAACGAAATTTGCAATTTTTTGGAATCCAATCAACAGAATTCACGCCTTTTCCACCTTTAAGTGACGAAAGATGCAATTTTTCGCACCCGATCAACGAAATTCACGATTTTTGTACTAAATCTGAAGAAATCTGCATTTTTTATGCAACAAGATGAAACTCACGATTTTTTCTCTGGATAAATTGGCGAAATTCACGATGCTTTCGCAGCCGATCAAGGGAATATTAAAATTTTCAGGACGACATCGTCAAGTTTGTGATTTTTCCGGGCCTTTATCAACGAAATTTGTGATTAATTTGTCCCAGATCGACAAATTTTGACATTTTTTGTGTCCTATCAACGAAAATTGCATTTTTTCTCGTGATAAATCAAGAAAACGCCTTTTTTTGAAACCAATGAATTTAATACGCAATTTTTTCGAGCATCATAAACTGAAGATTTTTATCTTGCACGATCAACGAAATGTGAGATTTTTCCGTGCCCGGTCGACAAAACTTGCGAATTTTCCGTTCCCGATCGGGGAAATTTATTTTTTTCCAAGCCTCATGGGCAAAATTCTTGATTTTTCCATATCTGATAAGCGAAACCTGTGATTTTTCAGAGCCATATCAACAAAGCTCGCTTTTTACGTCCATGATGAATAATGAGTTTCGCGTTTTAATTTGTGCCGATCAATGAAATTTGCGATTCTTAAGTGAAAAAATTTTATGTTTTCTCGCGATAAAGTAACGAAATTTATGATTTTTTTCCTGCAACATATGCACAAAAATTGCAATTTTTTCCAGTTGTAAATTGACGAAATTCACGGGCCATACGTTAACCCATCGCAGGCTACAGGTTGCACATTCCTAGTTTAACACATAAATTGCAAAAAAAATGGGTATGAGACAAAAAATTTGGTTTATTACACATGAAAATAACAGTTTGCTCTATCATCGCAGGAATAAATATCAAATCAAATAAAAGTATCTTAAAGAATATTTTTAAAAAATCAAAGAATAGTGCAATACAAACTACATTGAAGTGAAGATAGAAGTATAAATTACAGTAAATGAAATTATTCAAGTTTTATCATAATTTCATTTTATTTCTGCTTTTTTGCTGCTATCTTTGAGCAAAATTTGAGTTTTTTTACTCTACTTTGCAAAAATGCATGATTTTTGAAATTTGCGTTTTTCCTCGCAATCCTTTGCCAAAATTCCCATTTTTCCCACTATCCTTTGACAGAATTTTCTTTTTTTCTGATATCTTAAAAAGAAATTAAAGTTTTTTTCATGATTATTTGCGTTTTCATGACTATTTTTTGGCGAAATTTGCGTCTTTACCATGATTTTTTTTAGACTTGCCAAAATCTGCAAATTCCTCGCGCTTTTTCGACAGAATATGCATTTTTTTCAGTCATTCTTTGAACGAATCAGCTTTTCCCCCCGCTATTATTTGCAAAATTCATAATTTTCTGCGATCTTTTGCGAAAATCCGCGTTTATCTCTCAATTCTTTAACAGAATTTGCGTTTCCCCCCCCCCTATCTTAGAATAAATTCATATTTTTTTTTTTTTTTTTGTGATTCTTTGACAGAATGTGTGTTTTTCAAACTACTTTCTGATGAAATTTTGCATGATCTTTTGATGATGTTCATGTTTTTTCCACAATCCTTTAACAAAATTGATCTTTTTTTGCGAACCTTTGACAAAACTGGTGTTTTTCCACGATCCTTTAACAAAATTGGTGTTTTTCGTGATCTTTTGATGAAATTGGCCATTTTTCCCCGCTATTTTTTGATACTGTTCTCGTTTATTACGTGATCTGTTGACAAAATTGAGTTTTTTTGTGACCTTATTTCTGATTTTCGGATTGATGACATTTTTTCTTAAATTTCAAAATAAATCACTCCCGCAAAAAGCGGCCCAAAAAAAAAAAAAAAAACCCAGAAAATCACGAATTTGTGGAAAAATCTCATGCCTGCATTTTTCAGAGTCTGCCAAGATACTGCAAGGTCAGCAGAAATTTTAATGGGTCTGCGCGGCAAACCCGCAGACCCAGAAGTCGGCGCCACTGTCCGGACATACATACAATTTCCTAAAATTTTATTAAAAGTTAGAATGACTAGAAAGAATTTAACGGTAAAATTAATGTCAGTCACATGACTACCAAAATAAAAACAAGTGGGTAAGTGTGAATGCAGATTACACAGAGGGTTTTGTTTAATATTGCTTTTAAAAGACTTTATCCTTAATTTATCAAACAAAAATTGTTAATAGAAAATTAATAATTGCTTGCATAAATAGGCACCTGATCTGGTAAGTTATGTGTGCATAATACGAATAATTCTTTATGGACCTGTCTAATGAGATGTTGCACATTGTGTATGCTTAAACTTTCTAAAAGTGCATATGGGACAAAGTGTGTGTGGAGGGAGAGGCATCGATTTGCAGAATAAGTTTTAATGGAGTTTTCTGACAATATATTACTTGGGGGTGCATTCAAATTGGGAGAAGGTATTCCCCTCTCACCCCCCCCCCCAAAAAAAATTGAGATTTTTTTTTGTTTTCAATTATCAAAAAGTGCTATCCCCCCCCCCCCCCCACACACACACACACCCTGAAGATACACAGAAATCTCTCCCAGAGAAAAGTGTTTGAATTAAACACTGGAAACAATTATTTACATACTGTAAATGTCATTTACTTAACAACAAAAAATATTACAAACAATATAAATAATCATAATCATGCCAGTATATTTTATGCTTTTTAAAAATTAAGCAAAAAGTTTATCAAAATGATATCATAATGAGTGAGAAAGCTTTTAGAAAAGCAAATTAACAAGACATTTAAATATCATTACAATAAATGATATGCATGCAATGTTTTTTAAACCAAATATTAGTTTTCCATATATAAAATTTACAAAAGACGCTCTGGAATATTTTTTACTAATCATAATGACATTTTATGAAAAAAGTTCTTGGATGTCTCAGAAAAATAAACATATAATAAGAACTGCACTTAGTAAATCCTTCTTTTTCAATATTATTTTAATGATTAAAGTATTTTTATCAGTCATAAATTATTTTTTCAATTAAACTTTTTAAAACATTAAACTACGTGTTAAACAAGGTGTCAAACAAAAATTTAACGTTTCATTACACTATTTAATAAAATAATTAACTGACAAATGTCAACAAAAATTACTTTCTACCGCAACTTCTGTTTTTTATAGAATACTAGAATAACGTATTATCAAGTTTTTTAAGACAATATGGCATCTAATTATTAAATGTTTTCTTAGATATTACATCTTTAAAACGGTTACTTTTACCATTTTTCTAACATAATCGGAACTCTAACAATTTTAGGCTAACAGCTTACTTATGCATCTGATTAGATGCAGTTAAAATTAAAAAATCTCTACATACAAACACAAATTTGATGTAAAACGAGAAAAAACAATACAGTATACACAAAAGCATGCATATATTATATAGCTTACCTTGCTTTTCGGAAATGAAGAAGTAATAAAAATCCCGCCGATCGCCGCCATTAATTCCGAGAATGACAACAAACCAACGCCATCGCTCGTTTGGTTGGTTGGGGTTGATGTTTCACAAGTACAAGCGTCTCTCCAATTCGAATTTCCTCTCGAAGCGAAATCAAATTCCTTCGCGCAAATCTGTTTTGGCGCGTGTTCCGAGGAACTTTGTTGAAAGATAGAGGCAAGAAGATTTTAAAATTTTTATACTTACTACTGTCTTATCTATTGTAGAGGATGTTTTCTTTTTTTTTATCGTTATTTAATTAGTTAATAAAGAATATTTATAAACATATAAAAATCAATTGCTTTGCATTTTTTTAAAAATTCTCAATTACATAATTAAATTAGATTTTACTAAAAAGTAAAGACATAAAATCAAATTAAAATTAGTTTAAAAAAATTAATATTTTTTTACATATTTTTAAAAATAATTTTTAATAATTAAAATATATTTTATAAATTCATGTCAGCTTTTTTTTTAAATAATTAAATAAAAATTTATTAAAATTCAAATTTTCCTACTCTTACATTAAAAATATTTTCCTAAAAATCGGAATAAAATATAGGATCGCTAAACTGTTGTCACCAAAGTCAGAAAGACGTTTTTGAAGATCTACATAGGTGGCCCATATCGGTCCACACAAATCTACCAAGTGTTACTGAATGCTAATTCAACATTTATACGAATAATTTAATAGATTAATAAAATAATATACATGTGTCCTTAAATTAAATGTCCTTAAATGTGTCCTTAAATTATATAATAAGTATGCTTCAAAATGCATACTACAAAATTAATTTATATAGATATTTTATTAGCATTGTATATTAATAATAATAATTAATTATGGTATACATAATTACATATTATGTAGACTAAGGATAAATTTTATTTAAATTAACTTTAAAAACGCTATGGTAACATAAAAAAGCTGTCCCTGGATTCTGATAGATTTTCTATCAAGATCTATATAGGTGGCCCATATCGATCTACAGAAATCTACATACATTTTCTGAATGCTGTACGGATATTACACTTCAACATTTTCACAATTAATTTACTAGTTGAATAAATAGTACACATGTATTATTAAAATAAACGCATAGTATATATGCCACGAAATGCATACTACAAAATTAATTTATATCGATATTTTATTATCATTATATAATAATAATAATAATAATAATAATAATAATAAATTGTACAATAAAAAATTCCGTATTATTTAAATTGTGATTAAATCTTATTTAAAATAACTTAAAAAACGCTGTAGTAACACTAAAAAGTTGTTTCCAGATTCTGATAGGTTTTCTATCAAGTTCTATATAGATAACCCATATCGATTTATACAAATCTACACAGATTTTCTGAATGCTGTACATATATAACAATTTCAACAATTTCTTACTTTTTACGGTTAATTTAATCCAATGGTAAGCTGATATACTTCTAACATTAATATAAATGCAGAATAAATGCGCTTCGAACTATATGCTACAAAATTAATTTATATGGATGTATCTGGGTTTCTAATGGGCAAATGGGCCCAGCTAAAGCCCATCTGTCCATATTGGACCCATATGGAGCCCATATGGGCCCATAGTTCTGTGCTGCCTGGGACCATCGCCAACAATCGCCAAGTTTGTCGCCAACTTGGCGATATATCGCCAAATTTGGCGACCAAAATTAGTCGCCAAAAGTGACGCCAACTTGGCGATATCTCTAATATTTCGCCAATCTGCCGTAGACATACACTGAAAATAATGGACAAGTTTGCTTGATAACAGAGACAATGTAACAAAAACTAATATTAGTAAAGGAATGGAGCTTAATAAGATTATTTACATTATTTTACAATACAAACACTAACTATTTACAAAATTCGTAACATTAGGCATCTCTAGGGGGAGAGGGAGTTTATCATTTGATATCAATGTCATTTTTGATCTAATCAAAATTTCCTCTTTTTATTTGTAACATGGTTTTTGTTTTAAAATAGCATGCTATTTTTTTAGTCTGTTATATAGTTTTATAAAAATACAAAATTACTATTAAAATCACTAAATTATTATAAAATTAGGTACTACTCGGTTATCCCGTCGACCAAAAAGTTATCGCCAAACTATAAGATTAAATGCCAATAATGGATGATCGTGAATGTCACATTCAATGATATTCAATACGATACACGTGTTTAAAATGTAATTAGGTGATTTGTCTTTCCCCTTTTTATTTGTATTTTTATTATATTCTACTAATTATATGTTTTTCGTTATTTAAAATAAAAATTATGTCAATATGTATAATTTAGCTATTAATTTGGCGATTTATATAATTTGGCGAAATTATTTGACGGGATAACATAGTAGTACCTAAAATTATTCAATTCTTAATTGTTGAATACCCCAACGTTTGACCTTCCTATTCTTCATATGTGTATGCATATATAATTAGAATCACAGTTCGAGAAACCATATGTGAAGTATATTTGAAGTGAAGCTTGTGTTTACTAATAAATAAAAGAGAAAGAATATTGTCTACTTGCTTTGTTCATAGCAATTTCTATCTACCCCACGCCCTTTCTCCTCGATAAATATGCATCCACCATTTAACTGTTGTTTTTTAATCTTAAACTTTTTCCATCCTAATAAAAAAATCTCTTTATAATTTTTTGTTACATCAATACATGCTTATATACTGTGAAAATAGAGGTATGGGGATAATGTTTTTCAATCTCTACAAATTTTGCAAAGTGTAGAAGTGAATAATAGGGTGGGGGGGTCAAGAAAATGTATGGGGATCATATTTCCTCTCTCTCTCCCTGTGACGCAGGAAGATAAATTTGTGCATATTTAGACTGTAGTTACTATGTTTCTTATTAAACAGTTGTAAGAACTTCATTTTATGCTAAGAAAAGAACAGAATGATGAGAAATTCGAGTGTACAACCAGTTTAATATTGAACATCATGTTAGCTTCATATGTGAAAACCGGATGAGCAAAGTTTGAAACACTCATTTTAGTTACAATTTAGTATTTTTCAAAATTGTGAAAGGTCATTAAAACTAAATTAGATTTTTGAACAGAATTTCATTTGAATTTTCGGAACACAAATTCATTTAGTGTCCATGGAATCTTTTCCAGGAGAGGCTCAAAATATTTAAGGGGGGGGGGCTGATTCTCAAATAGCACCCTTTTAGCTACGTCCCTGGGAAGGGTTAACAGTGCCCTTAGCAAAGGAATAAGTGGCGTCCACTCTCCCTTCTTATAAGTAATGTGTAGAGCATTAAAAACTTATTTGTATGACTTTGAATATTTAATTTCATGTATGCTTTAATTTTGCTATTTGATTATATTAAATTTATTATATATAGGTTTCAAAGTACTGAGTAGGGGAAGATGGGGATACTTGAGCCATTTTTTGAATTTTAATTTTTTTTTAATTTTTTATACTTTTTTAGAATAAAATAAAATATTGAAAATGAAAATTTGATATTTTTTCTTCAACTAAAAACCACTTTCAATTAATTTTAAACTATTTTTCTATGTATAATAAATGTTTATTTTTTGTTTTACATCGTGGCTCAAGTATCCCCATGGCGGGGATACTTGAGCCACTAAGGAAAAATACCTACAAAAGTAATTTTTTTCGCTTTATTTTTGCACAAACATTTTACAGAATGATAAATTATGAAACGTAAAGTCCTTCAAAACCAATTGAGAAAACAAAGCTAGTAATACGATCATTTTTTGTCGTTAAAACTGGTTGTCGGAGGATAATTTCAACTTGAGTTATAACGATGATAGAAACATCCTCAGTTCAGAGCCATTTTAAATTTGGAGTCTGCAATTCTTCGGGCAAATTTCATTTTCAAAATATTAAGCACTTATCCAACAAATATTTTTACAGTTTTCTTTCTGGCATATTTTATTAGTAACCAACCATCAATAGAAGGTTTTCTTTTCACATCATCACCATCATTGTCAGAATTTTCCTCAAATGATATTGTCGAACTCATGCTTTTAATTTAGTAGCTGTCAGAATTTAAGCCAGATGTATCATTCTACTATTTCAAACACTTTTTTGATTTCACAGGAAAAGATTTTGTCTTCCTCTTTGGCTCCATGCAGGTAAGTTTGAATTGGGATTTTTGTTGCTTTTCTTGTTTTTTGTGCGCTCTTTTTACCAATTTTTCTTCAATTTTCTTAGTTAAAAAAAAAAAGTTACAGCAACAGAGATTACGATTTCAATATAAAATATTAATCTTAATATGTTATATTAAAAAATAAATATTTTAATATGTTGGACCTAACTAATTAAAGTATTAGAGATTATAGCCTGTAAAACCGTTTTAAAAAGTTATTTTAATTTAATGAAAGTTAAATTGAAAACTATGTTTACATTTATCTAGACAGGCTATTTTGTTAGTCAAAATGAAAAATAAAATAGATATTTTCATTTAAAAAATATACATTTTTAAACATTTTTAAGTCGTTATTTTTTTAAGTAAAAAAAAAAAAAAAAAAAAAAAAAAAAAAAATTATTCTCCCTTTTATCCAGAAAAATATCTATTAGTGAATATAAGGATGGAATTTTATTTTTTGTTTGTTTCACCCATGTTTAATTTCTAGTGGGGATGGTTGAGACATGGCTCAAGTATCCCCACTCTCATTGGCTCAAGTATCCCCTCTATCACTATTTTTGTTTCCCAGAGTTTTACTAAATAAAGCATGCAGCTATTAGAACTATTTTAGACTCAAAATACAATTGAAATTATGCTTAATGAATGTATGTATATAGTTGCAACTTTAAACAAATCTTTGATTACAAAAAAACAAAAAAGCCATGCACCCAAATATTTACTTCAGATAGGGATAAGACAACTATTAATCGCTATATTTTCAAAATGGTACATAGATGTGTGATTTCTTTTTTACATGTTCAGAACTATAAATATGTTATCATATTGGCAGTTTTAGAAAGAAAAATTAACCAACTGTAGAGATAATAGGGGTGGCTCAAGCATCCCCTATGCTCAAGTATCTCCACTCTCCCCTATTTAATAGGATAGTTAAGCCACAATTAGTAATAAAAATAAAACAGAACTTTAATTTGTTTTGATTTAACCTGTGGCTTTTTAGTATTTATTCATTATTGAAAGTGAAGAGAGCAAAATAATTAAATTTATGGGTTTAAACCGCTAATTTATATAATGCATATTAATGTTTTCTTTTGTAGAGAACTTTGTTTATTGTAGAGAAAATAGATAATTGACATTGTTTCTAAATTTCAAAGTAGAATATATAATAAAAACTATTTACTAAAATAAATTTAACGCTTGGATTATTATCATATACTACTAGTATTAAAAAATGCTGTGACGAGCACCAAAAAAGGTTAATATGTTTTTAAAGTATGAAAAAGTGTTTGACAAGAGCTTCTAATTGAAAAAGAGAAAGGACAAGGGGTCCCTTCTTGGCTGCAATTCACTGTCAATGCCAAATTTGAAAAAAATCATATTTGCGCTTTTTCCATATAAAAGAAATCAGTCATTGTTACGATAAAATTGTATAGTGTAAAAGCATAATTAGAAAAGACGAAAGGTGATTAAACATGAATGTAAAGCAAAACAGAGCCAAAAACCATAGATCCCGCAGCCAGTGTTGGATTCAGACACTTTTCTCCAGGAGGGTCTTCTGTGGCTTTAATAGAATAAAGTTCTAAGGGGATCATACTTTTTTACCAATAAAAACACAAAATCTCAAATTTTGTTGGGAGAGGGGGGGAGCATTTGATACCTTCGGGAGGGAATGTCCCCCCCGGCCAACCTCCTGCGTTCAACACTGCCTGCAGCGTATCACATTCACGTAGTCCCACCATAAACTGTCGCAGTGTAAAACAGCACAGAAAACTGATTTGTAGTGCAGTTGATGCAGAGTCAACAATGCAGTTAACATGTAAAGCACGATTGAAAGTTTTACGCAGATTTCTTTTATATGAAAAAAGCGCAAATATGATTTTTTCAAATTTGGCATTGACAGTGAATTGCAGCCAAGAAGGGACCCCTTGCAGGGCCTGATTATCAACGGGGAACTCTCCCACCAGAAAAAGTAAATAGAAATTTTTTCCTTATTCGTGATTGTAATTTTGACTGAAAAGGGCGTTTAAACAAGGCGAAAATTTCTATGTAATTTTACTGGGCAGAGAGTGCCCCGTTAGTAATCAGGCTCTGACCCCTTGTCCTTTCTCTTTTTCAATTAGAAGCTCTTGTCAAACACTTTTTCATACTTTAAAAACATATTAACCTTTTTTGGTGCTCGTCAGAGCATTTTTTAATACTTGTCATTTAAATTTTTTGATAATTATATATTGAATATAAGAAAACCTCAGTTGCTTTTAAATATTCCCAGTACTTTTTCTTATTTCGCTCAATATTAAACTATTTAATCAATGGGCAAAAAACGTGAAAAAACGAAATTAATTTTAATTTATTCGTACAGAAATTGACAGATTCAATTAATTTTCGACAATACATATTTTGTAGAAAAATAATGCGAATAGAAATTTTTATTCTTTTCGCATAGAATTTGTGGCATTCTTATTTACTTGTTTTAAAAATCAGATGTTATAAATATGAAATATTTCCGCCATTAGCGCGATTTTGTGATCATGACACCCAAAGGTCGCTAAACATAACTTTATAATCAATGCACATAAAAACGAGTTTTCCCATTTAAATAAAAAAAAAAAAATTAAGTAAAATATTTTTATTTCTCCTTCCTCATATCTATTGGAATAGCTTATTCCAATTATTGAATAATATTCTAGGACATTTTCAGGGAAATTATAGGTTAAGTTATCTTCCTTGGAGAAAGTCGCTCGAAATACAGCCTTAATAGATTTATGTCAAACCAAGGATGAAAATATACTGAAAATTCATTTCTAGTATTATTTGTAAAATTGACATTGAAATCACCAGCTGTAATTAAATTTCTATATAATATACAGTGGAACCTCAGTTCACGATCCATTCTTGTATCTGAATTTCTGTATGTGATATAAATTTTTTGGGCGCTCTATCTCAAGAACTAATGCATGGGATTAAAAAAAATTATATTCAGGCAACGCCGACTATATAGTACGGCCAAGCCATTTCGCGAAAATCCGCCGAAAAAGTGAAGCTGGATTCAGCTTCAAACCTTGAACCATTTCATTGAACCACGTGTAAGTCCACGTGACGCAAACTCTGCCCAAGTTAGCATCGAATAAGCTGCTTTCTGTTCTGTGCACATGTTTGCATACGTGTCATTGTTTTGGTTCAGGGTTTACATGATTGGTCTGAATAACTTAGGCAAAGTATCAGTGTCCTCTGGCGGGAGACTTCCTACATTAATCTCAAATAGACAGGCCTTTAGTTCTAGTGGGCCATGATTCAGGTAATCCCTGATATAAATTGATGCTGTTTACATTTTGATTTAAATCGTTCAACAGATGACTTAATCGTGTTGCATTTTTCATTATTTTCGCAGTAGTTCTATCTCGAGAATTAACGCACGGATTTTCATCAAACATCAAATTCAGTTAATCTTTATATGAATTGGTTTTGTTTACGTTTTGGTTTCAATAACCAAATACATGGCACTGCTATGCTGAATTTTTCCGATTACCACAATATCTCTATCGCAGGAATTAATGCACAAATTTTCATCAAACTTGAGATTTAGGCACACTTTGATTTATATTATTGCTCATTGCGTGTTTTGGGTAAATCTCCCAACAAGTGTCGCATATATGCTGTATTTTTCCCGATCCGCAACAGTCCTATTTCAAAAACTAATGTTCGTAATTTCATGTCTTTAGAATCATCACGGTGAGCATATGACTGTCATTTGATTTTGGCACTGTAATAATGAATTTTGACGCATTAAATCCATGAGATTGAAAATAGTTTTGGGGTTACCATATCCGACTAGTTCTTTATCATCAGAGTAATCGACGGTTCATCTACACCTTATTGTTTAGCTATTTTGATTACACTATCATCGTTCTTAAGTTTTGTCACTACTTCTTTTCATAATTGATCAGTAATCCGATTAAGCTTCTTACTACTGCTATCACTAAACGCTTTTTCATTCTTAGAAGTCATAATAAAAGCTAAAATTTTCGCGAAACTGATTAAAATTAAAACAATAAGTTAAATTTTTTACTGTACTGAAGGTCACAAAGCACTCTGATACGCGCACTTTACTCCAAACTTGACCTATAACAAGAGTTATGTGAGGGTTGCCAACTGAACTATTCGACAGCTTTGGTCGCGAATCGAGTTATCCTACGCCGAAAGAATAAAATTTTGATCACTGAAGTTGGTCATAAACCGAACTTGTCAAAAACAGAGGGGGCCGTAAACCAAGGTTCCACTGTTTTTTGACCGATAAGTTTGCAAATATGGCATTATTTATATATTCAGTGGCGATTATCATTATGTAACTTGGCGATTTAGCCGATTAAATTTGCGATTTTAAAGTAGCGTTTGTTAATAACGGAAAATTGAGAATTTCTATTAGAAAAATTAGGATAATTACTATAGTTTTTATGCACGGTTTTAAGTAAACTCTGATTTTTTTTTATAATTTGAAATTTAGTACATTTGGAAATGGAAAGGAGAGGGAAAGTATATCTTTGCAATGTTTTTTCGACAATATCTCAAACAAAAATACTTTTAAATGCCAATAATTGCTGATCATAAATGTTACATTCACTTCACACCATCACAAAAGTTTTTTACATGACCATGTGTTTTTCATTTGATGCTTTCCTGGCACAGATGCCATATATACACGACATTGTGCGATATTCTTCTAACGCCAATTTCGCAAAAGCTTAGTTTTCAAATTTCAATTACATACATATATATTAAGGTACTACTTAGTTATCCCGTCGATCAATTTCGCCAAACTATACAAATTGCCAAACTCATAGCGAAATTATACATATAGACATAATTTCCATTTTAAATAACACAAAAAAAATAATTTGTAGAATCTTAATAAAAAATACAAATAAAAAGTCCAAATAAAAATTCCTTAATGGCGTTTTAAACACGTGCATTCTATTTAATGTCATTGGATTCGACATTCACGATCATCCATAATTGGCATATAATATTATAGTTTGGCGATAGTTTTTTGGTCGACGGGATAAGTAGTACTTCTATTAACTATTTTCTGTTATTTTCAAAAGAAAATAATAATGAATAAAAACCGGTGATAATTGATTATCCCTTCCACCAAAAAATTATCGCCAAATTATTACATTAAATGCCAATAACGGATTATCATAAAGGTTACATTCAGTTTACATTAAATAGGTTACCCATGTTTGTTATGCCATAATATGATTTTGAATTAAACTTTTTATTTCTACTTTTATTGATGTTTTACTAATTTATTTCTTCTTCCGTTATTTAAAATAAAAATTATGTCAATATGTATTACACGGTGAATAAATTGATGATTTGTAAAATTTGGCGAAATTGGTCGACGGAATAATCAAATAGTATTGAACAGTTTAATTAATAACTACAGAATGAAACGGTTTATAAAATTTAACAAAATTAAATAAAGGTAAATATATATATATTTTTAATAAGCATTAGCCCGGTTATCTTATCAGACAAAATAACAAAATTTTCGTGCCAACTAAGTACCCTAATGCATATTTGACATTACATCCCTATTTAAAATCAATTGAATGCTATTTAAGATATGGACAGAATGTGAAGTTTTTGTTTTACTCTATATCTTTTCCTTGTGTAAATTAGGACGTTATATGATCATAATTAAAAAATCTTACATTTAGTTCCTGAGGAGAAATTTTGGTTTTTCCAGATACTTTTTTCGATGTACTTGTTTTTCCCCCATTTTTTTCTACTAGTAAAATATTACTTCTCTGTTATCCCGTCGACCAATTTCGCCAAATTATACAAATCGCCAAACTAGCCAAATTATACACATTGACATAATTTTTTATTTTAAATAACGGAAAAAGAAATAATTAGTAAAATATTAATAAAAATACAAACAAAAAGTTGAAATAAAAATCGCTTAATGACATTCTAAACACGTGAATCGTATTTAATGTCATTGAATATGACATTCACGATCATCCATTATTGGCATTTAATCTTAAAATTTGGCGATAATTTTTTCGTCGACGGGATAATCTAGAAGTACCTTAAAATTCAAAATGTTAGGACACTCGAGAAAATCATCCCATGGTCATATAAATGCATGTTATTTGAAAAAATAATTATGTATTCGACCAAAAAAATAATAACATTGCGTTCACAACTTTATTATTTAAAGAACTGAAACTAAAAGCTTCGCAATAAAAACAAATAACTATGTTTTTCACGTGATTTGTTTAATTTGAATGAATACATGATACATACATGACAATTTTTATATTAAACTTGGTGACAATGAATAAAAAAAACTACAATCGCAACAGCAAAAGACAATATTCAACTGGAGGTTTAAGACATAAATTCGATTTTCTCAGAAACCGTTAAACATACAAAGATGAAAAAAAAACTGTTCTAAGTTTTATCAAGACGATAAAAATAAACCAAAAACGAAGTTAATCCATCCATAATAACGTTAGCTATTGCTTGTTGAACTTTTCGTCTTTATTTTCTCGTTAAAAGTTAAATAAAAAACTACAGTAAACTGCGATAATTTTTTGAATGCTATTATTTTATTCGTCTCGTCGAGTTCTATCTTTTGAAACTAAAATCACTGTCGTACGTCAACTGGTTCGCTAGAAATTTCGAAAAGACGTTCGCATTTTCTATTTCTTAAACATATTATACCAAACGCTACCGCGTTTGCTATGATAGTGCGAGCAAAAATTGTGTGTGTGTGTGTAAATTTTATATAAGACTGACTCTAACGATTTTCGCAAAAATTTGGATTTTACCATTTTTGGGCATGAGGAGACCATTGGGCTAGGTCACATGTTCGAGAAAATTCGATTATTGGGTCATAATGGGTCAGGATCAAGCTATTTATATATAGAGAACGGCTGGATCGATTTTAGGGAAATTTTGTATCCAATCGTTTTTTGGCACGAGAAAACTATTGGTCTGGGTCACATGTTCGAAAAATTTCGATTAGTGGGTCATTTTTGGGTCATTATGGGTCAAGACATTGTTATCTAAAGACGGCTCTAACGATTTTGACAAAATTTTATATTTTATCGTTTTGGATTACAAGAAAACCATTGGATTAGGTAACATGTTCGAGAAAATTCGGTTAGTGGGTCATTTTTGGGGTCATTGTGGGTCATGCTATTTTTATCTAGAGATTTTCTCACGCAATTTTTACAAAATTTGCATTCTATGGTTTTCGGGGACGAGAAAAACATTGAGCTATGTTACATGTTCGAGAAGAAATTTTAATGGGTCATATTGGGTCATTAAGGAACTGGGTCAAGCTATTTATATTTAAAGAACGGCAGAATCAATTTCATCGAAATTTTGCCTGTAACAGTTTTTTGACATGAGAAAGCTAATGGGCTAAATTACACAATTGAGAGATTTCGATTATTGGAGTCATTTGTGGGTCATGATGGGTCATAATGGGTCATGGTCAAACTATATCTAAAGAACAGGTGGATCGATTTTAACGAAATTTTGTATACAACATTTTTTTGGCACAAGAAAACTATTGGGCTAGGTCAGATGTAGGAGAAGTTTTGATTAATGGTTAATTTTGGGTCATAAAGAATCTGGGTCAAACTATTTATATTTAAAGAACGGCAGGATCGATTTTAACAAAATTTTGTACGTAGCAGTTTTTAGACACGAGAAAACTAATGGGCTAAGTGACATGTTTGAGAAATTTAGATTATAAGGATAATTTGTGGGTCATGAAGAATAATAATGGGTCATGGTTAAGCTATATCTAAAGGACGGGTGGGTCAATTTTAAGGAAATTTTGAACAGAACATTTTTTGGCACAAGAAAACTATTGGGCTAGGTCACATGTTCGAGAAATTTCGGTTAGTGGGTCACTTTTGGGTCATTTTGTCTAAACAAGGGTTCCTACGACTTTGACCAAGTTTCGTACTCTATTGTTTTGGATTACAAGAAGTTTATTGAGTAAAGTCATATGTTAGACACTATTCAATTAGTGGGTCAAGCTAATTTTATCTAGAAAATGTCTCGCGCAATTTTGACTGAATTTTGAATTCTATCGATTTCGGGCTCGAGAAAATCATTGGGTTCGGTCAGATGTTCGAGAAAATTCGATTAACGGGTCATTTGGGGTCATAATGGGTTAAGATTAAACTAATCATATCTAAAAAACGGCTTTGTCGATTTTATTTAAATTTTGTATCTAACCGTTTTTCGGCACGCAAAAACGAACGGGCTCGGTCACATGTTCGAAAGATTTTGATTAGAAGGGTCAATTGTGGGTCATGATGGGTCATGCTAATTTCATCTGGAAAATGGCTCTCACCATTTTGAATATAATTTGTTTTATATCGTTTTCCGGCAATAGAAAACCATTGGGCCAGAACACATGCTCGCAAAAATTCGATTAGTGGGTCATTTTGGGTTGTAATGGCTCAGAGTCATTCTAATTATATCTAACAACGATATAATCAATTTTATCTAAATTTTGTAAAGAATCGTTTTTTTTTTGTCACGAGAGGACTATTGGGCTGAGTCGCATATTAAAAAATTACATTAATGGATCATTTCGGCTTCATTGAAGAATGTTGTCAAGCTAATTTTGCCTAAGAAATGGCTTAAACGATTTTGATTCAATTTTATATTTTACTGTTTTTGATTACCTGAAGACAATTGAGCTAAGTCACGTTTGATCAAATTTGATTAGTGGGTCATTTTTTGCAATATGGGTCAGGACCACGAGAGTCATACAGCCAATAAGTTGGCGACTTTTGATAAAATACTGGCGACATTTGGCCAAAAATCGACATTAAGACTACGAAAGCCAAAACACGTATTTGGCACCAAATGTAAGAATGTCGCCAAATTTGGCTATATCTGGCAAACAATATTGTTTTTCAGAATGTGAAGAAATTTTTATACATTCTTAATAGGAATCAAAATGGTTAAACTAATCAGAGTCGAGCTAAAAAAAGTAATTTGGATCGATGTCCTTTCGTTGTAAATTTTAAAATAATGTAAAAATGTGCATACATACATAGTTGTCTTATTGATTGTTTTCGTAAATAATACTATTATAAACAACAGGTTTTATAGTAACAATACAGAGAAACTGATAAAGTGAAAATACTATATCGCGTTGAACACAAAGTTAATTTTTACCGAGTTAAGCTCGGTCACTCCTGCTAGTTATTATTTAACTAACCAACTTTCTTTAATGTAACTTTAATTCTGATGCATATTTTCATTACACAGTGATATTATTGCATAAATATTGTTCTTGTATTATCTGCATTATTATTGTTGCGAGTGATCAAAATTGAATAAAAAATATGTAATTAGCGCTTTTGAATTATAGGCATATATTTTTTTCTGCATGTTGTGGTTATAAGTTGGAATGCAAAGGAAAAAGCTGATATATTTTTAATGTCGCTTATGTTTTCCACAGCTATAAGCCCCGCGCCGTGACCTCACAAAATCTTGTGTTTGGCTTGGAGATTCGAGACGACTTTGGCTCGGGCTATGCCAGGCAAATCTGATAGGAAATTATGGTACTACTTGATTATCCCGTCGACCAAAAAACTATCGCCAAACTATAAGACTAAGTGCCAAGAATGGGTGATCGTGAATGTCACATTTAATGACATTAAATATGATGCACATGTTTAAAGCGTCATAAGTGATTTTCACTTCGACTTTTTATTTGTATTTTCATTATTGATTTACTAATTTGTTTGTTCTTTCATTATTTAAAATAAAAATCGTGTCAACATGTATAATTCGGCTATTAGTTTGGCGATTTTTATAATTTGGCGAAATTGGTCTACGGGATAACAAAGTAATACCGAAATAATTAATAAAAAGGGCAGTAGTATCCACTAGTTTATTTAAAATTGATACAGTATTGTTGTTACTTAATATAAAAGCTTTACGAGCAGTCTTCTATTCTTGTTTTTCTTTATATTGAATTTTAGATTTTAAAAATCTTGATTGTTTAAAGCATTTAGATTAGAACCGATTTTGGTTTTTATGTAGGATTAATAAGATATTTTTTATAGAGATTTTGCATTTTCGAAAAACTTTTTGAATAAATATAAATAAAAATTATATAATAATTAAATGTACTATTAGTTTAATTTATACAGAAAACTGTTATGATACATATTAATAAATAAAAAGTAAGAAAAACCATGCACTAAGCATAGATTATGCAAAACTTCCTGAAATCTTTAACAAAACTTTGTTATTTGGTTACATAAGTTGCTACTGTCCATACTCAAATAAGTATTCCATTACTTTTGAACAGCCCTGTATTTGATCTGTCGGTTAATATATATATATTCTATATAACAGGAAAATTTAGTTTAGTAAGAAAATGCCTAATTGATTGAAATTTCTCTTTCAGCGTTTTATTGAAATAGATGCAAAATACTTAAATACTTTTGTTCCGCCCTGTAATTTACCTAGTACCTGTTTTACACGGCATTATTTTGACAAAATTTAATTCAAACAAAATCACTCTTAAAACTACTTAAATCACATTTACAGAAATGATTATTAATGGAAGACTATGCAGCTAATTCTTTGCGTGACCCTATATATCATTTTAGCTATATTCTACAAACATTTATTAATAAACTGATGCAGCTCAACGTAAAAATGCATGACCTATTTAAAAACCACCTTTAAAGTAATTAGCCTCATATTCAGTAACCTTTATGAGCTCTTTTGTGTAATCCTGTATATAAACTATAATATTTATACACATCATATAGTTTGCAGATATTTAGTAAAACTTAAAAACGCATATCATAATTGAAAATATATCTCATCCATCCATTAGCTATCATCGATAAGAACAGGGATGTAGTGGAGGGGTATACGACGTGTACCTTCTGGATTTTTTTAAGGAACACCGTATACCCTCTGTTTCTCAAGAAAACTATAGTATCCTACATTCTAGGGTATACCGTCTATCTTGAGAGTCTACCTCTGCTTAGAGAGTCCTCTTTTTATTTTACGACTACACCATTGGATAAGAATATAAGATTTGAAATATTTTGTGTGTCCCTGTAAATGCTATGCTCTTCATATTATGCATAAAATATTAAGTATCAGTGACGTATATCAATTTTCTGATTCTTCAAAACCGTTTAACATATTTAAAATACGTTGCAAACAATTCCCCTTTTTATTATTGTGTAATGGAATTCTTTTGAGTTGCCCTGTAAATGAATAGTAACTATTATTTTCACTCCATATTTTACAGAATGAATATTTTAGTGCATTTTGCGAATCCATATAAATTTCAATATGTTTGATAGGGAGTAACACCTTTAAAATTGATTTGAAATGATTTTTTCCCATAGACCATAATGTATCGGAAAACTTTTGACTATCCCTGTAAAGAAAGTAATCATAGTAGAAACTTCATTTTCAGCAGGGTTCGTGATAGGATACTCATCAATAACATAAAAATTTCAAAGTAATCAGATTATATTTACGGGAGTTAGAGCGCGGAAAGATGGCCAGATAAACGAATGCATAAACACTTTTCAATTTTATTGGAAAGTGTTAATAAAAAGACTAGGAAAATATTAAATTTGGTGTAAAACAATTTCAAATTTGAAAATTCTGTAACTACTGAAACAATTATTACTTATTAAAGAATCTTAATAATTTGTTTACATTTTTAATTTTTTTTGCGAATTACAGGTTCGCGGATTAGCGGCGTTCTACTGTATTTAAAATCTACTGGTCTCAACCCTTCCGATTAATTGCTTTCCGACTGCATTATAGAATAAAGAATGTAACCTTTTTCAATATGCCGAATCCATTTTTACAATTAAATCAAATTTTAAATATAGTTTTTTAATTTACGGCAAGAAAAACGGCAAATTTTGTCAAAAGATCGCAAAAAACGACAATTTTTTTTTTAGATCGCGAAAAAACGACAAAATTCATCAACAAATCGTATAAAACGACAAAGATTGCAAAAAAACTGACATTTTGTAAACAGATCGCGAATAAAAGTCAGATTTCGTCAAAAAATAGCGAGAACACGGCAAATTTCAGCAAAAGATCTCGAAAACTGGCAAAATTTGTCAAAAGATTCCGAAAAACGTCAAATTTCGTCAGAAGATCCCGAAAAAACAGCAAATTTTGACAAAAAAATCCGAAAAAACTGAAATTTTGTAAGAAGATCCCGAAAAAAGACAAATTTCTTTGAAATATCGCGAGAACACGACAAATTTCATCCAAGGATTGAGAAAACACAATAAATTTCAGCAAAAGATCGCAAATAAAGGCAAAATTCGTCAAAAGATAACGAGAACACGACAAATTTCGGCAAAAAATCCCGAAAAACAGCAAATTTTGACAAAGATTAAAAAAAACTCAAATTTTGTATTACGATCACGGAAAAAGACGAATTTCTTCGAGAGAACAACTTTCATCAAAAGGTCGCAAGAAAATTCTTTAAAAGTTCGTGGTAAACTGGTAAAGTTCGTCAAAACATCGCGAAAAAACAACAAATTTCCTCAATAGACCGTGAAGAAACGACAAAATTCGTCAAAAGATCGATAAAAAATGGCAAATTTCATCAAACGATCGCGAAAAAATGGCTAATTTTGTAAAAAGATCGCAAAAATGGCAAATCTTGTTAAGAAATCACAAGAAAACTCAAAAATTCTTTAAAAAATTGCGAAATAACAGCAAATTTCGTCAAAAAAATCACGAAAAATGGCAATAGTTACGAGACTCGCGAGAAAAAGACAAAATGCGTCAAAAAATAGCAAAAAAACAGCAAATTTCGTTAAAAAAGCGCGAAAAGACGGCAAATTTGTTATTTAAATATCGCAAGAAAACGACAAATTCGTTTGAATATCGTGAAAAATGATTAAGATTCCGAAAAAATTGAAATTTTGTAAAGAGATCGCTAAAAAAAGGTAAATATCATCAAAAGATTGCGGGAACACGAATAATTTCGACAAAAGATTTCGAAACTGGTAAAATTCGCCAAACGATCACGAAATCGTCAGAAGATCGCAAAAAACGGCCAATTTTGTGAAAAGATTACGAAAAAAAATATTGTCAAAAGATCCAGAAAAAACAACAAATTTACACATTGATTCCGAAAAAATTCAAATTTCGTAAGTAGATCGATAAAAAGGCAAATTTTTGATAGAACACGGCAAATTTCATCAAAAAATAGCGAGAAAACGACAGAATTCGTCAAAAGATCGCGAAAATCGGTATTTCGTCAAAAGATTGAATAAAATCGGCAATTTTTGTCAAAAGAATATGAGAAACGATAAATTTCGTATAAAAAAATCCCGGAAAAACAGCAAATTTTAACAAAGATTTCGAAAAAAGTCAAATTTTGTGAACAAATGGCGAAAAAAGGCAAATTTCGTTAGATCTTACGAGTACACCACAAAATTCGTTAAAAACCGTGGTAAAACGGGTAATTCGTCAAACATCGCAAAAAACGGAATTTCGTCAAAAGATCGCGAAAACGGTAAATTCGTCAAACGCGAAGAAATGGCAAATTTCTTTCAAATATCGCGTGAAAACGACAAAATTATTCAAATAATTTTGAAAATCATAAATTCATCAAAAGATCTAAAAAAACGCATTTTGGCCACCTATAGAGAAAAAATGCGATATTCAAGTAACATTCGTGAAAAAATGTACAGTTTTCGTCAGAAGATCACTAGAACACGACAAATTGCGTCCAAAAATCTTCAAAAACAGCAAAATTCATAAAAGGATTGCGAAATCATCCTCAAATTTTATCAAAAGACCGCGAAAATACGGCAAATTTAAAAAAACGCTAGAATTCGACCCAATTCTTAAAAATCATGAAAACAGAAAATTATCAAACGATCGCGAAAAAATGCATTTTGGCCAGATTTCAAGAAAATACGTGTATTTCGTATAATGTTTTCGAAAATATGGCAAATTTCGTCAAAAGATCGCAAGAACACGTACTTCGTTTAAAGATCGTGAAAAAACAGAAACATTTGTTAAAAGATAGCGAAAACAAATTTTGATAAATTCTGAAAAAACCCAAATTTTGTAAACAGATTGCGAGAACATGACAAATTTCATCAAAAAGTCGCGAGAAAAAAACAAAATTCGTCAAAAAACCGTGCAAAAACGGTAAAAATCGTCAAAGATCACGAGAAAATGACAAAATTTGTCAAAAGACTGGAAAAACGCTAAAATTCGTCAAAGATCGCGTAAATTGAAATTTCATCAAAAGATCGTGAATTTCGTCTAACGTTCGCGAAAAAATGGCGAATTTCCTTTAAAGATCTCGAATAAAATACAAACTTTGTCAAGAGATTGCGAAAAATGACAAATTTCATAAAAAGATTGCGTAAAAACGTCAAATTTTATCAAAAGATAGCTAGAAAATGATAAACTTCGTGAAAAAACGAAGAATATCGTTGAAGGATCGCGGAAAAATGGGATAATTTGTCAATAGATCCAGAAAAAAGTCAAAATCGTCAAATAATCGTGGAAATCGGCAAATTTTGACAAAGATTTCGAAATAAACTGAAATCGTGCAAACAGATCACGAAAAAAGTCAGATTTCATTAAAAATGCGAATTTTGACACAAAAGGTCGAAGAAAAAATTTGTATATCACGAAAGGTCGCGGAAAAAAAGGCATTTTCGTTAATGCATCATAAAAAATGAATTTTGTCAAAGATTTACTGGAAAAATAAGCACATTTCGTCAAACGATAGTTGAAAATTAGAGTTTCGTGAAATAGTCATTATAAAAATCTGAATTTCATTAATGTGTCGTGAATAAAACAGCAATTTCTTTAGAAAACAGCACACAGAGAATCAACGTTTATTATTACAGGTGTAATGATTTAATCTGAAACTAGCTGCACCCGTCGAAATTCGAAGGAAAAGAATATATATTAGATAAGTATCTTATATTTAAAGCTTATGAATAATAAAAATGAATGACATAAAAAAAAGTGTACTTAGAAAAAAATATAAATTTTATTAAGTTTTATCTATAATAAATAGAAAATCAGTTTTCATATTGGTTCAATGATAGGTTTTTTTTATTTTCTTTTTGAGTTAAGATTTAACTTTTCTTTTCGAGTTAAAGTATTTCTTTACATACGACATTAGTTGTTGTGTTGCTTTTTGGAACTGTTTGCACTTTCAAATTTTTAAATGAACGTACTCGAGACATCGCAACATATGTCGTGGTTAAATACTGGCTCAGGTAAATAAATATCAACAGAATCCATTGTTTGCCCTTGCGCTTTATTAATTGTCATGCAAAACGCAACACGAATAATGAAAACATTCTAAATGAAAAGGGAAGAGTTGTATCTGATGGCATTTAATCCATTCTAGGAATCAAAACTTTTTTTGCAATTCCCTCGCCAGTAGTAACTGTTAGATCCAAAAAATTATCGTATATGTTTCGTACAATTTACCTGGTCCCTTTTAAAAGACTTTCGTGTGGAATATTAGAATGGCTTCGATTTTTAATGTGATAATGTGTGGAGGCAATCCACTTAATTCTAAGCTATTTAAAAATTCTATTGGAAATTGGAGGATTTCCTTTTTCACTTTCAGTTATTAAATTATTTCTACTCATGTATGGTCTGGATGTGCGAGGTCTAAGGTTAACAACTTTATGGTTAATTTCACTGCAATGATCGTTTTTCGGGGCTGGCATTGAAACTTTAGCCAATTTGGTGATACTATCTGAAAATGAAAATCCTTTTCGAAAAATTTGGGATACGATGCATTTTCTGCTATAATAGACGGTGGTAAACATACTTTATTTGAGTCTCCAGAGAATTCTTCATTCATGCAAGAATTTCTCCATTACCTATTTTAAGCAAAAATTCCGAAAATTCAGATTCTTCTGGTCTTAATCGCATATTTTTTAACAAATTAAATATTTTAAATTATGACCAAAGAGTCGAAAACTTAATGCAGTTTTGAACTATGCTTTGTTTTGTTCTTTGTTTAGTACCAAATTTGTAATTGTGGCAACAGAATCACTCCATTTTCCCTTAAAATTGAAAAAAAATGGAAATTAAAATACGCATACTATTTTAAAAAGTCTGTTAAAAAATCCAGTGATTTTAGGTTATATTTCGTTTAATAATTTGGATAATTGTGTTTTATAATATTTTATTAATATTAACTTAAAATAATATTGTTTGAGAGTTAGACTGACCAATATAAAATGTATTTTTTACTGTAACTAATTTTCTATATTTATTATAAGTCAATGAAACTGTTCTTTTTTAAATATTTTCTTTTGTAGAATTTCGACGGGTTCCACCTCGTATTTGTAATATCAACAAAATATTTTAATTATTACAGAAACAGAGAGTTACTAAAACTGCATAACCAACCCAATACACATTTACAGCACTTGCAATAAATTTAATTTATTAGTTTGTAGTCTCCATGAACTTGTCATAATTAGTTTTATTGCCATGACAACGAAAAAAAAAACGATATCTTTGTTATTAAAAAGAATAAAAATTTTGTGTTTGTTATTGAAATGTAGAAAACGTTTTATTTATTTTTTATTTTAAATAATAACTTAATACAACGAAATGATTGTAATTAATTTTGATATTATGTAAAATAGAAAGATCGTAATACCGGCAAATCACAGGTTTTATCCTTTTTCTTTTTTTCTTTTTTTTTTTCTTCTAATATGACATCAGTTGCATTCTCCTGATTGGTGGAAAGTAATAAAGAAAAATAAATTTCTATTATAGTGAGAAAAGCTTAACCTATTGCCACTGTTTTGAGGAAATGACGCGAAAAAGCTTTTAAAATTAAAAATAAAATATAAAAATGGAAATAAAATAAAAATTAGCCAGAATGGGCACATCTACATATGAACAGCTTTCATTTAAAAAAATAATTATCAAAATCGGGCCAGTAGAAAACTCAGGGCTGATGACTAAAAAAACAGCCAGGTGTTTTAAATATATAGATAATATAATGAACTAATTGTTTTTCAAAAATCTGGTTAACCCGAATCTGACTTATCAATCTGAAATGAAATCAGAGTTAAAACAAACTGTTAAAAAAAACAATAAATGCGAAATAGGGATCCCCTCCCCCCCTGTTTTAGAAAATTTGCTGTGAATTTCTTTTCTTTTCTTATTTTTAGAAGATTTTATTCAGGGATGGGGAGGGGGAGGGATAAGGTCTGAACCTGAGGCTGCCCCATACAGAAACGAGTTGAAGAGTGTTTCTTTCGATTAAAAAAATCAATGGAGATAAAAATTTATAAAAAAATCTCCATTACTAAAATTAAAGTCTTGTTCGCATTCATTGGATATGCTGTGGCGTCTAAGTCTAGAAGGCTAATCTGTGATAAAACAGAAGACTAAATTACAAATTTATCTTAAACAGGATGAAAAAAACTCATCAATTTTTTTCGGCCATTTAAAAAGTGGACCTACAACTAAATCAGCCTCCTTCTCCTCATTGGGGTGTTTTTGTGAGCTAATATGGGTCTAACCAGAATGTCTAGTTCTTTATACTGCAGAAAAAAAAGTTCAAATTAATCACAAAGAAAAAAAATCACTATTATTCAATTTCATTTCCAACGATTTTGATAAAGACTCCATTATCCCCTTTTTACTTCTTTAGATAGAATATGGAGCTAAAAAGAAGAAAGCGGTCAGCCTGTTCAATGATAAGGGAAAAAAACCTTTTTTTTATATTTCTTTTGACTATTTTGAAGGAAAGAGCTGTAATCTTTTTTTTTTATCTCTTTGGGTCTAACGTAGTGTCACTCGGAACTAATAAAGGACTAAAGAGTCTAGTCTGTTTATTTGTTTGTATTTATGTCGGCCAATTATCTACACTGTGAGATATAGGCCCTAAGGGGTGGGTAGCCCTCAGCGGTTTCTTTCTAAGGGAGCCTAACCCGTATTTATGCAAAGACATCCAAGGTTTGGAGAAAACCACGGAAAACTCCAAACGGTTAGGCCGACGATCGTGATTGGGTTCGAACCCATAACCTACTGTCTACCAGTTTGAAGCTCAGAACCTTTCGGCCACTGGCGGGGCATAGTCTGTTGAATGATAAGAGAAGACACAAATTTATCTCAAACAAAAAGCACTTAGACCTGGGACGGCTGCACATGTAATTACCCCATCAATTCCTCGTCTGACATCGTTAAAACTCGATCCGCGTATTAAACTACAATCGGTCTGCCAAGTTATGTGTTGGTGGAATGCACCTGTAAACCCGGTTCATTTATAGGTTTACCTTTCCTGCTCCGACTCCTTGAAGTTTTCATACTCTTTCGTGCAGCAAAACCTACCAGTCTGCTGCTGAAATCAGGTTTTTGGGGGTGTTTTCCACCAAGATATAACTTGGTAGACCGATTGTGTTTTAATACACGAATCCAGTTGTATCCATCGATGCTCCGTCTATCTTTTTCATTTCATTTTTTACTCTTTCGGGAGGGGACTGCAAACCCCATCAGGTCCTTTCAATCTTTTGGGAGTAAAGACCCCTTGCATTGACGCCACAGCGACAGCTGATACTCTAATCTGGTGCACATCTGGAGCCCAAACAAAACATCATAACTCCCCGTTTACCGTTTAATGGACGTGTGGTCTTTATGTTTATTTCTAATTTTTCTTATTCTTGCATTATTTTTCTATGTACTTAAAAAATGAAGCCCAAATTACTATGGTGTACAAATGTAAAAACACCACATTTGCCTTATATTTGGGCGTCAGATGAAGCATGTGACGTCACGTGCAAGGTGTCTATAATGTAGTGTTAATATGGCTGATTAATTGAAACTAGAGCGAAAGGAGCGGCTAGTCTGTCGAATGATAGAGGGGAGTTGTAAATTTATCTCAAACAGGAGGGAAAATATCGGGACTGTTTTTTCTTATCATTTTCAACTATTTCAAGATGAGGAGGTCACCTCTCACTTACCGTATTTACTCGTGCATAACGCGCATTTTTTTTTCAAAAATTCAGGGCAGAACTCCTAGTTGCGCGTTATACACGGAATGATTTTTTGCTGCTGCATGTAATCCCACGATATACATATGAATCGAAAAATGTATTCAAAGAAGACATTAAAACTCGGAAAATCTTACTTAATTGAAGTATTACTGCATCTTTATTTCCCTCCTTGCACTTTTTTACACAACAGAGCTAGTAATATTATTTAAACGCTAATTAGCAATATTCAGTCTCTTCACTCACTCCTCAAACCCCTCCCCCCCCCCCCCGTCGTTCACTCCTTACATGAAATCTAAAAATGTAATTTTCGCCTTGTGTTCTGGCCTGGTGTAATGTTTGTTTCGACATTCTTTACGGAAATTCCCGCTGTCATTCATTCACTTGCATATCAAATTTATGATGCGCGTTATATACGAGATAAAAAAACGCCATTTTTTGTAAAGTAGGGGATGTGCGTTATATAAGAATGCGTGGTATACACGAGTAAATACGGTATACGCCCCTCAGTTATATGCGATTTCTTAATGCAGTGGCGTAGCTACATATTCAGTGCCCTGGAGCAAGTAAAATTTTTGCGCCTTTTGTCACATAAAAATGTTCTGTCTAATTTTGTTTTGAAATTTAAAATTTACATACTATTCTTAATTAGATTTAAAACCTTACTTTTATTTGAAAGGTCTAAGTATTTTCACATATTAAATACAAATATTTTAAACTAGTAAAAAAAAATTCGTTCGGTGTTTGCATATGTGTCTGTCTATCTGTTTACAATGCCAATGGCTAGCAAAACCTACGGCACGCACGAGTTAAAAAAAAATTGCGACGAATATTGAAGGCCTCTGCTTATGTTTCTGAACATGTGAATTTTTAATTTTGAACAATTAGTTGAGAAATTGGTTAAAAATTTCAAAATAAAAGGTTGAAAAATTATTCATAATTCAACAAAAAACAAAGTTTTTTTTTTTTAAATGAAGCCTATATTACAGACAATTTCTTTGAAAACTGGAAGAGAGGAAGAAGGATTAATAGAATTATTAGCGTTGCTGGGGCGATGAATGTACCGGCCCTTAAAAAAAGGACTACATCTTAAATTTTACGGTCCAAAAAACTCAAATTTCAAAGCCTGTCAAAAAATAATTCCTTTTTTAAAAATTCTAAAAAATTATTCCTACACTCCTATATAAAACTGAGAAATCCCTTACAATTCATTTGTAAATCTCTTTATTTGCGTTCAAATAAACAGATTTTTGAAAAACTTTTCATAGTTAGAGCCAGGGCCGGGGAGTCGTAGTCGGACCAGTTTTTAAGTAAAAGAGCCGGAGTGGTTTAAAAAATAAGCCGATCTCGTCTTTTTTTTTCTTAAACACTTTAAAATGGAATTAAATCAATTATATGTATTTTTAATCCCTATATAATCCATACTAATTTAAATACATACATATTGTTATTTTTTGATTATATCAAGCTATACAGGGTGATTCAGCTCGTCGGTGACAAACTTTAAGGATCGATCGAGCACACCTAGACGAACATTTTTGAATAGGGAATGTAGGGTCCCTGACGCGATGGTAAGGCTCTAGGCGCTTTCGAAAATTTGGGTGCCGAAATTCGAAACGTCATAAAAACTAGGGAAATGGTTAGATTTTCTTGCTTGTTGCGTCGAAATGATTCTGTTTGTTTAGACTTTCTTCAGTACCAATTTGATAAGCGTATCTCTTAAAACATGGATAGGGGGCGCTGCAGACTTTGGAGAGCTAGACAACAACTTTAAGCCCGTTATTTTGATAATTTAACACATGCTCGCCAAAGTTTATACTCTAACTTAAAGTTTGAACCCAAAAGTAGAGCCCTGCAAAAAGCGTAAGAGCCGGAATAAAATGTCAAAGTACAGGGTGGTCGAAACTCGAAGGCTCCTAAGAGATAAACAAACAGATTTCTTGACTTATGGCATGCATTTTCATGATTCTGTTTGCTGGGGCTCTCTGAAACTCAGTTGAACGGTACAAAAAGAAACATCGATAGGGGGCGCTTTGGGCAAAAAACATAATTCGTTGACATTTCGGACGCTAACTGGAAACGGGGCGCTACGATCAGTTAGTAATAATGAAAACACATTTTCTACCTCTGCTCAACACTTCTGAATAAATTTAGACCAAAAACATCAATGATACTGGAAATTTATTTACAAAAAATAACACTACAGAAGATGCTCGAAATTTCGACCTTGGGCCATGATGCAGGCTTCGCACCTCCGTCGCATTGAGGAGTGTGTGTTTCCAACAATGCCAGGAGTATCTCTGATCTGCCCTGCAGCTGCCACAATGCGCGCCACAAGTTCTTCAGCACTGCTGACAGGTGTATGGTATACCTCGGCCTTCAGGTAACCCCAAAGGAAGAAATCCAAGCAGGTGAGGTCTGGTGATCGGGCAGGCCAGTGAACTGGACCCCCACGCCCGATCCACCGCTGGCCATACCTTGCGTTTAGATGGAGACGCACGTCGTTCGTGTAATGGGCCGGAGCTCCATCGTGATGGAACCACATCTGGCGACGCGAACCTTCGGGTACGTGCGCCTCCTCCAGAAGCTGCGGCAGCACTTGATCCAGGAAAATCAGGTAATTTCTACCTGTCAGCCGTTCAGGTAACAAATAAGGGCCAATGAGGCAATCCCCCAGAATGCCGGCCCACACATTTACTGAGAAACGCTCCTGGGCTGCTCGGCTTCTGGTTTCATGTGGATTTTCATCACACCACACATGACTGTTGTGGGCGTTCCACATTCCCTTCCGGCTGAAGATGGACTCGTCCGTAAACAAAATGCTGTTTACAAAACGGGGATCCCTGGATCTCATCGCCAAGTACCATCTTGAGAATTCCACTCGAGGGCCAAAATCCTGCTCTCTGAGCAACTGCACCCGCTGGATGTGGTAGGGGTGCAGATTCCGGGAACGTAAGATGCGCCACGCAGTTGCTTGCGAAATGCCAACATGTCTGGCGATATCTCTCGTGCTAAGACCTGGGTTGTCCTCAACCAGGTTAAGCACAGCCTCTTCGTTGTCGGGGGTGCTCACTGATCGCTCCCGTTCAGGCCTGCCTCCGTCGAAAGATCCCGTTGTGGACAACCTCTGGTGTACTCGAGCGAAGAAGGCATGGCAGGGGATTTGCTTGTTGGGGTAACGCTCGGCGTACAACCGCTGAGCGGCTCGTCCATTACAACCAGCAGCGCCATACGCCAAATGCATGTCAGCCAATTCAGAGTTTGTGTACCGTTCCATCCTACTACCGATCTGCAGACAAGTAACCCGAAGCTTAAGTAGGTACCGCACGTTCAAAAGACGTGTCTGCGCATACAACTACGTCATCTCGCGTTGTCGTCTACGCATTACGTATCTTTTGCATATCGATATGGTACGATATCTTTTGCATAAATCAGCAAAAAGCACCTTATGTAAATTTTATTGCGCGCATTGTGCATGATTGAAACCAGCTATGTTTGTTAAAAAAAAAAAAACTGCAGTTTTAATAGCTTCTTATGATAAGTAAATTACTCTCTTGTTTCGTTTGTAACTGATCGTAGCGCCCCGTTTCCAGTTAGCTTCCGAAATGTCAACGAATTATGTTTTTTGCCCAAAGCGCCCCCTATCGATGTTTCTTTTTGTACCGTTCAACTGAGTTTCAGAGAGCCCCAGCAAACAGAATCATGAAAATGCATGCCATAAGTCAAGAAATCTGTTTGTTTATCTCTTAGGAGCCTTCGAGTTTCGACCACCCTGTACTTTGACATTTTATTCCGGCTCTTACGCTTTTTGCAGGGCTCTACTTTTGGGTTCAAACTTTAAGTTAGAGTATAAACTTTGGCGAGCATGTGTTAAATTATCAAAATAACGGGCTTAAAGTTGTTGTCTAGCTCTCCAAAGTCTGCAGCGCCCCCTATCCATGTTTTAAGAGATACGCTTATCAAATTGGTACTGAAGAAAGTCTAAACAAACAGAATCATTTCGACGCAACAAGCAAGAAAATCTAACCATTTCCCTAGTTTTTATGACGTTTCGAATTTCGGCACCCAAATTTTCGAAAGCGCCTAGCGCCTTACCATCGCGTCAGGGACCCTACATTCCCTATTCAAAAATGTTCGTCTAGGTGTGCTCTATCGATCCTTAAAGTTTGTCACCGACGAGCTGAATCACCCTGTATAAGTTAAAGATTTTCAATATATTGCCCGGCATACATAGTAAATGAAACCGTTTTGAATTAAAAAGTCTAGTAGATCCCGAATTAACTAGTAAAATTTTCCTCTTTACCTTTTTTTTCCCTTTCCGTCGAATTTTTTCTGCCCTGGAAGACACGAATTGACATCAAAATTGTAAAATTTTCCCTTTTTCAAAAATACAGAATTCAAATTTACAGATCCGAAATAGTAAAATTTCTGTTTTGTTTTGTTCTTTAAAATTCGATAGTTGGATTTTTTGGGTTGTGATATGCAAAATACTAAAACGAAAATTTTTTCATTCTCTTCATTCTTTTAATTTCTAAGGTACTAATTAGTACCGAAATAGTGAAAATTTTGCCTTACTTTTTTTGCGTTGCCTCATAATTTTAACTAATAACAACGCCAGTGTATTAGATAGCCCGGAGTCGGAGTTGAAGCTATTAAAATTTCCGGAGTCAGTCGGATTCGTAATCGGACATTTTCATCACCGACTCCACAGCCCTGGTCAGAGCATTTGTTTCAAAGGCAGACCACTGTCGCCAGTAGGTAGTAACGTTTATAAACGACCTGTATTTTTTTTTAATATTTAATTTTAATTTTAATGCTTCCAGATGTGGAATTTTTTGCTGAGTTCTGATATATAAATTTCATTTACAATGCTAGATATTAATAATTATTTCATTAATTGGATGATTCCTTTTAAACTCTTATTTTAAAAGCTCCCGAAACTAAAAATGATTTGTATACTAGATTCTTTAGAATAGGTCAGTTCTCTATTTTCACATTAGATAAAGAATACAATCACATAAATTTCTACGGATTTTTTTTATGCTTTGTTAAAACACAAATTTGTTGGAATTAAGAAAACTGACGAACTGATCGATTTGTAACTTTCATATAAGTTATAACACATCATAAAATTTTTTTAAAGTAGGAGGCATCACATTTCGTGGATAAAGGAAGAGAGCGATAAAAATTATTCAAGGAGCGCGATCAAATATTCAAAACCTTACTGCTATGAGTTTTGCTACACGGTACAGCAGGCAGCGAAGACCCGGCTTAAGATTGGGTCCATTTATGAGATTTTGCAGTCACGGGAAGACTAAATTTCTTGGAAATTACGTCATTAGAAAAATAGTTAAGATTTATGGAGGAAACTATTCATTTTCTTTAAAATGCGAGGTCTTTATCACCAGCTGAAATATATCCACCTTTGTATAAAATTAGGATCTAAAGTTTTTTTCATTGTTATACTTTTTGAATACAATTTTTTTCTGTAAACCGTTCGTAAAGTACAATGGAGTAAATCAAGAATTTTTTTTCTTTTATAATTCGAAAACTCATTGATTACTAATGTGTGATATCGGATGTTGTTGGAGTGGGGAAAGGGGCAGAGCCTGATTACGGCATAAGCAAACTCGTGTTATTTTTTTCAAAACATAAGTTTTCCCTTATTTAATCCTAAAATTCTGTTACGAAATAAGACATTATGTAGGAAAATATTTTCGAAAAATGTCGTGTAAATTTGTGTAGGTGATAATCAGGTTCTAAGGTAACTGAATTTGATACTTAACTTTTTCAGGGAAAATGCTTATCAATTCTGCATTTGAGATTTGTCATATTCTCAAAATCTCAAAATACGCACAAAATTTAATTTTCTGCTTTCAATTTATCTTCCACTACATTTATTCCGACTCTATTGTTTTGTAATGTGTATTGATATATTTTTTCTACAAGGAAAAAAATTCAAGATTGACGTTTTTGTTTGTTTGTAAAATGGTCAATAATTTTCTTAAACTTGTCAAGCTATTATTTTAATGGTTAAAAAAAATCTAAATAGCTAAGACATTACTGTTACATCTTAAAAATAGGTTTCTCAGCGATGATTTCTTTGGTTATGATTATTTCCGTATAGTAATATTCAAGATAATTTTTTAAAACGTTTTCAAGAAAATTCTTGTTTGGTAATTGTGGTAGCCAATAAAGTGATCGATTGGAATTCTGTAAACAAGTTTTTATTACCTCAAGATTGGAAAATCCTCAACTGTCGTCTACAGAAAATTTACAGGGAAAAAAAATCAGGCATACTAAAACGGTATTAGAGAAGTTATTTGAAGTTGCAAGATGAAAGGAATTAAATTAAAACTTCGTAAATAGAAATGATGGCTTTTAACTGAGTATAAAACCGTATTTTAAACGAAATAGTTGAAGTTAAACACAAGGTAAAATATCGTAGGATATTTTGATTGTAACAAGTATTTGATTAATAAGGTTAAAATATGCAAATATATATTAAAAAATATTTAACTCTTTCAAATTTTGCGCCCTCTGGATTCGTGCGCCTGGAGCAGTTTGCTCCAATTGCTCCACGGTAGCTACGCCCCAGTCTTAATGTCTCGCCAGAAAGGAATAGGAAAATAACGCTACAGATCTCTCACTTATAGGCACAACTTTGAATTGCGTCTCTCAGTTATACGCGAACATAAAACGCAAAATATGAATTATGTGGGAACTTTTTAAAAAAATCTGTAATAAATTTTCTACAGGTGTCAAAATCAAAAGACCGTTCCGCAAAGCGGCTGAAAGGGTGGACAAGTTGACATTTCTACGTCTCCCCTCAATTTTAATGGTTTCTTCTTTCCTTTTTTGTCTTTTTATCAAGCTACGCGTGTGTTTCTTTCTGTCTTTGCGTTTACGGTAGTATCAAGATTTTATTTTTTTTCGCTTCCAATAAAAATGAGTTAAACAAAATTAACAATTTCATTCGAAATGAAAGTTATACGATCTGCAGAAAAAGATCCTAAATTGTAAAAAATTAGTTTAGCTCGAAAAATTGATTTATCAGAATCGACTCTTAGAAGGATTTTAAAGAACAAGGAATCAGTAAAAAAAATGAACAGTGAATATTCTACACAAGAGAATAAACGATCAAACATTCAGAAATAGAAATTTGAGATTTTAGAAACCACTTTTAATCAGTGGATCAGAGAAATTTAGAGCTTTTTATTTACCCGTTTGTGGTGAATTATTTAAAGAAAAGGCACTCACTTTGTCAGGAAAATTAGGAATCGAAGATTTTTCTGTTACTTGGTGATTGTTGCAAAAACCGAAGAAAGGACACGGTTTAACAAATCATTGTCTAAGGAGTAGTAAAAGTGCTGCTGTTTTAGATTCAACTGTTAACCCTTTAATTTTCCATGATAGAACACGTTCTATAAATTAAGTAGTTCAGGAAATCTGATTTTACACCAGAAAAATTGATCGACTAATTTCGTTTTATTTAAATATGGCATTTTTTGCTATTAGTTAAAGCAAATACTGCTGTTTTAATTTTCTGATAAAATTAAGATATCTTGGGCGGTTTGAGAGCCAGAGGGCTAATCGCAGATCTTCCAAATTTTATTCAAAACTTTGAGTTTAACAGCATTTTAACTGTGATAAAACAGGTTTATTTGACCGCCTTTTACCAAAAAAAGACGCAGGATTTTATAAAAGAAACGTGATGTCATGGTGGCAAAGTCAGCAGAGAAAGAGTGACTGTGCTTTTTATGTTGCATTGTGGGCGGATCAGAAAAGTTACCGCCCATAGAGACTGGTAAATCCAAGAAACCACAATGTCTCAAAAATTTAAAGAAAATGTACAAAAGTAGTACCAAAGTCTGGATGGCATCGAACATTTTTGCAGACTTTTTGAAAGAATTTGATATGAAGATGGCAAAAAAGAAAGAAAATTATGAAGTTATATTACATTAATTAAATTATATTTAATATAAAAAATGGGGAAAATTATATTTTTCCCCTGTAAACTATACTGGCAGACTTTAGCCTTGGTATAATAAGAGCAGTTAAAGCACTGCGTAGGAAAGATTTGGTGACAAAAATATTCCTATCACAAGAGCAAAGGAAATAATTCCAGGAAATTCCTATTCTGGATGCTATGCATATGTCAGCTTCCTCTTGGAATAACTCTTAGATCAAGAATGACTAGATAACGGATCCCTTTGTTCTCTTCACTGATTCTTGAAGTATGGACCTCCGAGATTTCGTCGCAAAATGGGTGGTTTTTTTTGCCGGAGATCCCTTCTTGGTAATTTTCTACTTTCATTCTCATAAAAAAGAAACGTAGCGCTGTCGAAATAGGTATTGGTGGCTGGTGGGATTGGCGGGAGAAACCGGTCATTCTCTCCACCATCGCGTGATGGTGGGAAGGTGGGTCAATGCTTCAAGGAAATGTTGCTATTTCTGAGTCCAGTTATATAAAAAGTCTCTAGAAAAACGTAACAACCACAACAATTTCTAACTGCTTTAGAAAAGCGGGTTTTTGTTATTCGGATGACGCTTGAAAATTTTCCATTATAAGAAAACGAAAAGAACAGCAATGATTTTCACACAGACAAAGAAGAGTGGAACAACATAAGCCACGATTCGCTTTCATGACAAGGTTTCGTGAATGGTTCATGAAAATTTAACATCAACAGCAATAAGAGATATTGAAACTGTTTGTAAAGGCGTGATAGCTGAAAAAGAAGGTGAAGATGATGAAAATGATGAAGCTGATCCTGTAACTGTCCCATCTTATGCTGATGCTTTTAGGAGATATTACCTTAGAGATGTTACCTTCAAAATTATGATGTAGCATCAAATACAATGATGCACTTAAATGCATTGAAAAATTCATTTTACACACATAGCCTAAGCAAAAGCAAAAGATCATTGATGACTTCTTTAAGCACGACTAATTAGCATTTTTTTAAGTATATCCTTTTCTATCTAAAGTAAATTTTACACTTATTGTATGTTTAAACTAAATTTTACAGTGAAAGTGTAAAGTTTGTATTTTTTAAGTACGATATACTGATGTTACACCTTTTGTATTTTATAAAATGTTATTAATCCTAATTCTTATATTTCGTAATATTTTCCTTTCGCATAATTCATATAAAAAACTGCTACATCAACATTCTTTCACCTATGCGCAGTTTTCACTTATATACGATTTTAAATGAATTTCTTTAAACGCGTATAATTGAGAAGTGACTGTATGTTTATGGAATGTAAAAAAATGATATATAGGCCACACAAAGAATTAAATACATGGCTGTCTATGGTAGATAAACACTGGAAGTGCGATTTCACTACATTTAAGCGTGTTTTAAGGAATAATTAAATTTTGGCTAAATAGTTGGCATACGTAAAGATAGTAAACAAAATGTATGGCTGTACAAAAGAATTAAAATATGCTACCGTCTATAAGTTTCTGAAAGTCAATTTTCAACCTATTAGGCGTTTTAACACTTTACAACATAGTTGAAAATGTTTAAGAATTTGGTGTGTCTGTCTGTTCGGTAACTTGTACTAATATAGTTGGATTGTTTTGTAAAAGATATATATATATATAATTGATATCGTATCATACTTTGTATGAACAGCATTGCATCAAAATATGAATATTTATAAAAAATATTTACAGTACGAAAGCACCTCATTTGCCTCGTTTGATGTGCAATTTCAAACTTCTTTATATTTAAAAACACATTAACTTTTTTATGCTCGTTACAGCATTTTTTTAATACTGGTAATAGTCTAATGAAATTTGAAAATATAAATAAAAGTTAATAAAAAGTGTTTAAAATTATGCTTTTCTCAGGATTTTATAAAATGAAAGTAATCTAATAAACATAAAAAGCAACAAGTACCTTCTTTAAATAATTATCACTGAGGCAAATGTTCTCCAATTGAGAGAAAAAACAAAACAAAAATAAACATATGTTATAATTATTATTGCTTTTTTTATTGCAATCACCCGACACTTCTTTAAGTCTTCAGTAACGCATATAAAGTTTATCACTTGTAAATTGACTGTGAACCAGATTTGCTTTTTCAAATTCAAAAAAATTATCACTGTTAGCAGACATATGCTAAAAACTCTGCACAATAAGTTTTTTTCTTTAATAAGATTTATATAAAGTGTTTACACTCCATCATCATTTTAAACATTGCTAAAGTATTTTTATTTTCCAGGTCCATAATTTACACAATTTCCATAAAGAATTATCTGAAGAGGGCCGTAACTATAAACTTGGAGGCCTCGGGGCAAAATGAGACTTTGCCCCGGGATAAGCTTTTTATTTTCGCACGCCGCTTGCCGGTGACGCAGTTTTTTCCGATCCCACTAGGGCTAGCATAGGAGAGAAAATACGGACTTCTGATTGGTTGAATATTTTTAAGAGCGTTTTGTTTAGGTTCATTTTTGAGTTTATATAAATTAATCAAACGTTTCTGTTAAAAAAACTTTTTGAAAGATGGATTTTGATCATTTTTTTATCGAGTTTATGTACATATTAATAGATAAAAAGAAAATTTTTCTAGATTTTTTAGATGCTTTTTAAATTATTCAACCGATCAGAAACCCATATTTTCTTCCTTATACTAGCTTCGGAGGGATCGGCAAACATATTGACGTGACATTACACATTTGACTCAACATTCTGCTGTCTGCTCTAGAGCAGCTTTTGCATGCGTATGGTGTATATCGACGGACAAGAAAAGACATTTACTCTAGCACTTTTTTTTATTACTAACTTTTAGCTAGGCGCTGGGTATTTTATAGGAAGTTAGACTAGTTTTTTAACCATCAGTTTGGGGCCCCTCAGTCCTGGAGGCGGTATCTGAACACGAATATACGCCGTACACTTTCTGGATTTTTAAAAAAGAAGCACCGTACACCGTCTGTTTCTCAAGAAAGCTGTAGTATGTACACTTTCAAGATATACGCTTAAGGCAGAACATAAACCCTACACTTAGAGCGTACCGTCTGTTATTTTATGACAACACTACTGCAGATGTGATTTTTTTTATATTTTTAAAGATTATTCATGCACTAAACAGTATGCCCAGTCACGGTTGTCCATTACATGTCTACTCACATCAAAGGTATTTAATTTAAAAGATGCACAATGAAATGCAAGTTTTTCTACACTATTGATGGTTTTTTAATGAATGTAACACCAAAATTTCTCTGTTTTCAACGCCACTTTTTGATTAAACTTTCACTAAATTGCACTCACGTTTAACTACAATATTGCAAAAACCTAAACATTCCATCAGTGTTACACAATAATTTATTTTAACATTCATGGTTGATGGGGATCTATCAATCTCAAATTTAAACATTCAATATTTCAGGTAAAGCTGGCATTAAATTTTCTGCGACAGTTCACAAAGGAAAAGAAGAAAAAATATAGTGTTCTATGTGCATTACTATACTGTCACATGAGCATTTTATTTTACCTTAGAATTTAGCTCAGAAATCGCAATGAGCAAATTTTTAACAACCAAACATTCAGTTGAATGGAAATAGTTGGTTGGTTGGTTCATTAGGGCTTTATGACGCAAGATCCCTTTTGAGACATGCTGCGCCAAGATAAAGTCAAACTGAGAGAAAAATAAGTTAATAAAAATAAAGTAATTAAATAAAAACACTAATTATATATAATAAGAACCAATAAAAAAAGACAAGAGATCATAGAAAAAAAACTAAATGATAATTAAAACTGTAAACAGTCTAAAAATTGTTAAAATATAGTCTAAAGGATGATGTACTAGTATTATAAACATATGTAAAGAAATCAATAATGCAATCTGATGATAAATGTAATTAAAAAGTAATTAAAACCAGGCAATGAGAGTAAAAAGTAAAAAATTAAAAATATACTCAAAATTAGGTAAAATCTGTATGATTAGTAAAGCAATAACATGAGAAAGTGAGCAATTTGTAATAAGTTTAAAACACTAATAAAACACAGTGGTAAATCAATTTAGCTCCTATTCCTGCAACATAGCATTATAGCCATTGGTGTCCGAGTCATTGCTATACGACGCGTACTCCATAGCCTCTTCCACGTAGTGTTGCAGCTGTTTTGGATCCTTTACGTTTCTAAGAAATGGACTAGGACTGGAGTTTTTCTTTCCTATACCCACAGCCTTCTACTGTGGAAAGGCTGGACTAAGGGGTTTTTTTTTTGCAGTTTGTATCTGAGATTTTTGTTTGAAATTCTGTTTTCGTACAGTATCAGACTTCAGTGGTATTTTTGTACTTGTTCCAGGTTTGGTATTAGTTTCGGGTTCAAATGATTTTTTTCATTGAGCATTTAATTTCTGTATTCATTTCTCTAGGTCAATTATTTTAACCGGTTCTTTGGATGGTAGCCAGCGTTCTAATTCTGGGTTTCCAGACATTTTAGTAGGGAGAAAGACATCACGGGATTCTTTAATTGGAGTGCTGGTTGATTGTGTTACGTTTGATTTACTGGGTGGAAATTGGAAATCTGTTAGTGTAGTTATATGTCTTACGGATTTTGATTAGTTCTTAAGTAAGCTAGAGTAGGAAATTCCAACGGATGGTGTTCTGGATTCAACAAGTTGGCGGGCATCGGAGTAAGACAAATTCTGAGAAATTTTTATAGTAATTATTTATTTTTCACGGCTCCAATTAGGACACGTGCGAGAATAGGCTGTATGATCACTAGGGCGGAGCGTAAAAAAGTTTTTTTCGAAATTCTTTTCTCCCTAGTGCGGAAAAGTTGTCTAGTGCTATCAGTAATATACTCACAAAATTTCAAAACAATCAATAAATATCTTCCGGTTCCACTTTTGGGTCGAAATATGCAATTTTAGCCAAAAATGTTGTAATTTGTTACATTTCAGTAATATTTTAAATTTTCAGTTTTTTCTTCGCCCTAGTGCGGAAACACTGAAAGGGTAGATAAGGAACACACGTCCAAAATATTAGAGTAATTAAAAAATATCTTCTGGTTCCACTTTGGGTTTAAGATAGGGGAAATTTGTCGAAATTGATACAAATTTTCACATTTTTGTCATTTTTTTATTTTTTTGATTTTCTATTCCGCTGGCATGGAAATGTTCGAAGAATATGCAAGAAACATAAGTAAAAATCATTAGAATAATAAATAAATATCTTCCGTCTTCTCTTTCAAGGCCTGAAAATGTCAAAGTAGCCAAAAATTATGTAACTTTTCACATTTCAGAGATTTTTTTTTCTTATCAATTTGCTCTTCTCGCTGGAGCGGAAAGTGTGGAAAATCATATGATAAACATAGCAGAAGAGGTTATTGGTGACACTTGCCCTATATAATGGCAGCCAGGTCCTTCTATAAGTGTCAAGTATTCTTCAAGCACTTTTTGTTGATGGAGCGTTCCCTCAATATTCCACTGAATCAAAGTTTGATCTTTTCAACGATCAAATTACAATCTCTTCAAGGAGTTGGTGGATTTGAAACTCTAATCTTGGACTTGGCATTTCATGCGATATTTATTTATTTCTCTTCCTGTGTTATGCCTGTCTATAATATTGGACATGTCGTCATGTGTCACAACTCCTAAGTCTTCAAGAAGTGCGCCTATTAATGATATTGCAACTCTTCGGACCCTCCCATTGTGTCTCAAGTTCTGGCTAGGGTAGGACGACGGGTTTTTCGTGATATATTTATAGTATTTATGTTCGATTGCAATGCCACTAAAGGTTTATCGCTAAGATCGTGACACAGTTGTTCATTAACAAGACTAAAAGATTTAAATAACTCTAAGTCTTCGATGAAGCAGTAGTGATTGTTTTTCCCTTTTATACCATTTTCTGAAACTTTCTTATTCTTTTTTGAGACTGCTCGTTCATTTAAGTTTTCGTGTTGTAGGCCGTGTTTCCGCATGTATCAGTTGGGTCTATCGACAATTATCTTGAAGTTCTTTGATCTTTAAGACACTGTCCTCCAATTCTGGAATTTTTATATCACGTGGGCATTTTCATCCTTCTAGAGATGTACTCTTGTAAGAAAAATTTTTAAACAGAAATTTTTTTCCTTTCCAATAAGAAATTTTTCAATTTTTGCTTCGTCTGTTCTTTAGCGTCAATCTTGTTTTTACTCTTGTATTTATCATTATATGAACCAACCATTTGGACTATTCTGTGACTAGAAATCGTTGGAACTGAGGATCTTGCCAAATTGCTTCAACCATTTTAGCCCATAATTCGCTATTATCCCAAAGGTGGATCTGATTTTTAATTATATTTCGATTCATTTCTCACCAACAAAAAAGTACATTATATCTTCATAAGTTAGAAGAACGCCAGTTCTTAATTCTGTAGGATCCCAAAAAATGGGATGAGACAAATAACTTGTATACTGCGCCTTAATTGTGATACTTCTGTGTAATATTTTCCATGCACACTATTTGTTCCACACAATTTTAAAAATTAAAATTTTGTAAACACTTTCAGATGTATTATTTTTCAATAAAATATAGAAGCTAAAATTGAATATCCTCATTACGAACCTATCACGAGCAGCGCATTAAACCAACGGTAATACAACAGTAAACGAACAGAGAGCTGGACTTATTAGAGGATTTTCCCTAAAATCGCTTTTAATTCGATTGTTCTATGATCTTTGTGTACTTTAAGGCCATATATTTGCCAGTTTAAATAATAAAAGTCAAATCAGAAGATATTTCTTAATTATTTTATATTTTTGCACTTACGTTTGTCATGATTTTTCAAATTTTCCACGCCAGCGAGAAGTGAAAATTGATAAGACAAAAATCCCTGAGAAGAGAAAATTTATATACTTTTTGGCGACTTTGACATTTTTAGATGCCGAAAGGGGAACCGGAAGATATTTATTTATTATTCTAAAGTTTTTTTACTTATGTTTCTTGCATATTCTTCGAACATTTCCATTCCAGCGGGAATAGAAAATCGAAAAATATAGAAAATGACTAAAAAATGAAAATTTGTATCATTTTTGACAAATTTCCCATATTTAGAACCCAAAGTGGAACTAGAAGATATTTTTTAATTACTCTAATATTATGGACTTGTGTTCCTTATGTACTCTTTCAGTTTTTCCGCACTAGGGCGAAGAAAAAATTGAAAATTAAAAATATTACTTAAATGTGAAAAATTACAACATTTTTGGCAAAAATTGTATATTTTGATCCAAAAGTGGAACCGGTTGGAAAATTGATTTATTGATTGCTTTGAAATTTTGTGAGTATATTACTGATAGCACTACACAACTTTTCCACGCTAGGGAGAAAAGAATTTCGAAAAACAGTTTTTTACGCTCCGCCCTAATGATCACCTTTAGAGTTTGCTCAACGTTCGAGTTTTTCATGATTTACTGTCGTGGCCGACTTCTGCACAACGTGCGCAGGTAACAGATCCACGACAGGTAGTGTTTGTGTGGCCGTAACGCTGGTATTTAAAACATCTGAGATGCTGTGGTATATATGGTAGAACTGGACAGCTTAGATAGCCAGCTTTAATTTTAGTTGATAAAGTAGGGCTATTGAATGTTAAAACAATATGTTTTGCAGGTAATATTCGTTCATTGTGACGCATAGTAATACAGCGTACATCTACGATATTTTGGTCTTTTATATTTTCTAGAAGTTCACTTTTAGTAGAGAATAATAAATCAGGCTCAGATATTACACCACGACTTATATTTAGATTTTTATGTATTTGTACAGAAACAGAAAAGGTGCCTCTTTTAGAGCAATTAGAGATAAGTTGTGACTATTTAGCTGCAGTAGATCCCCAGGCTGCAGTTTTTTGGGAGAATGGCCATCCCCCAAGATTGACTAAAAAGTTTTTGCAATGAGAAATGGTGAAGTTTTTTAAAATGAACTATCAGATAGACTATCAGAACGTTTAAAGATGAAAAAGCGAGTGAATGACAGAGTCTGTATGATTTGTTGCCCTCCACAAGGAAGAGGATTAGAAGGAATAGAAGTATTTCCATCCATAAATGAAAAAAATAATTCAAACCCTGGCCGCACCACCCACTACCGAGCCCAAGGGGATGCACATTCCTCCACCAGTGCTAATCAGGGCCTATACGGTCACAAGACAATCCTATGTCAGTCTACACCCTTAAAGAGATGACTAGTAGTTGCTCTATCGCTTGATCCCGAAACTCAGTAACAAAAGTCAGCTGACCAGCCGATTAGTGCATACGGGACCAATATGAACCTCTCGTCTACCTCCCTGAAGCAGAGGCCAAAGCAGTTTGTAGGTTTCCCTCAACTGCCAGGACCCCCCTTTCCAGGGACACGGGTCGCCACGCACGGCAAACACGTGGGTGGTTTACAATTCTCCATGAGTCGATACACAGGTTGATATCGGCCTATGCAGAATTGCTGTCGCCTCCGAAGAGGAAACCACAAAGGAAAGGAGAAAGATCACTCAGGTGCCCGGGGTCGTGAAGCCCGTGAATACCTAAAGAAGGTATCGCCCGGGGGTTTGAATGGAAATGAAAATCATTCAAAATATTATTGAAAAGAGGAGCTTTTTATTCAATGTAACTTTAGAGGAGATATAGTACTGCGAATTATATAAGTACAGTAGACTCCCTGAAATCCGCACATAATTAACCGCATTATCCGCACAAAAACAATGAAACATTCAGTTCAGATAGAGGGACAAATTTGACTTTTTTTAGATTCATACCAATCCCATGTGTATTTTAATTTGTTATTTTTGATAATATTAGTGAATTCATGTCTTTCCACTAAGGAAGAATAAATTTATTTCAGAAAAAAGTCAAGATATTGATGACATCATAGGTAATCGCTATCTTCTTACCAAATATATTTATGTATTAATCAAGTTTTTCTTGGTTATTAAGTCTGGCTAAACTTCCTTACTTTATGATTTTGAAGTAAATTAGCAATGTACCTTTATGCGGAAAGTTTTATTGAATAATTTAGGAAAAATACATATCACCTTTATAATGAATATGTAGTCATACATCATTGATTCTTAACTTGACATTTTTTAAATTCTTTAATCACTTAAAAAATCTAAATTTTTATTATTTCAATTTATTATTTAATTAAATATTGTAATATATTGTAAGTAAATTGCATATTTAAGTAGTACAGTATTATAGTAGTATTATATATTAATATTATTATTATACATTATATTATATATAGTAGTAATGTA
Organism: Maratus speculifer; assembly: GCA_964019185.1. Classification (NCBI taxonomy): domain Eukaryota; kingdom Metazoa; phylum Arthropoda; class Arachnida; order Araneae; family Salticidae; genus Maratus; species Maratus speculifer. The sequence goes on from OZ025296.1 coordinate 362,173,671, forward strand.
TATTTAATTTAATAATGTATTAATAACTTCTATTACAATATTTATTACATTCAAATTATTGTTTAAAAAATGCAAACAAAACAATGACCAGAAATCCGCTTACGCTTCTTTGCATAACGACCGTTACGCTTCTTTTATTATAAGAATGAAAGCAGAAAATTGCGAAGGGATCATCGCCAAAAAAAGACACCCTTTTGGCGATGAAATCTCGGAGGTGAATGCTTCAAGAATCGGCGAAGGGAACAGAGGGATCCGTTATCTAGTCCATTCCTCATTTAAAGCAGGAGCAGATATGAAGTGTTTGCTTTCGTATCAACTAAATATGCTTGTGCGAATTGCTTGTTATACTCCGTGTGCTTTTTGTTTTCAATTGCGGAACTAAGAGCAACACAGTACCAACTGAGCTGCGATCAATGCTATTTTTTCGTTTTAAGGCATTCAAGCTGCGTCAAAAATTAGAATCCCGTCCCTCTGGTTTTTCAAGAAATAAGGAACATTGCATAAAATATATTGAATCTGAGACGAATGGGTCTCTATCCTACAACATGTATTAAAAAACTTCAAAATCTGTGGTTACCAAAGTTGGCGGTTTCCCTGTAAGCTATGATACTTAGAATGTAATGAAATTTGGGATAATTTTATAAAATAAATGAAATGTAGGATACTTATTTTTATTATAATCCTCATGAGAAAAGCAAAACTTTAAAGCATTTTTACCAATATTTACCGGTATTTCAAAAGTCATCAGACAATTATTTTTTTAATTAACGACTAATGTATGAAACACACTTACACACATTTTTTTTTTCAATATTATGTGTAAATCAGGGGACCATTCCCTTTGCAAAACTACTATTTTCAGCTTAATTAATGATAAGAAAATCCAGTTTACTATCAAAGAACTTTATTGTGAGAAATCAGGTTTAACAAAAGTTTTTTTCACTTAAATACTATCAATCTTTATAAAATCTTGCAAGATTATAAGTGTAAAAAACAGACATATGCTATATTTTTCAAATAATATAAAGAATGACAAAATTAAAGTTATGTTTGCCATGGCTCATGGTATAGTACCTGATGTGCCGATTTATTGGTTACATAAGCAGATTCTTATGCGTCACTGTTCTTTTTGTGCATTGTAATAAATAAGAAGAATTATTTCTTTATTTCTGAAGTATGCTACGATTAGTTATCTGCAATTAACAAATTTTAGGAGCAAAATATAGCACTTAGATAGCTTTTTCAGAGTTTATTTTGGTTTATCGCACATGAAAGATTCCTCGCCAGTATGAATTAGCAGATGCTTCGTTACACAAAATCTTTTCAAAGAATATCTTTGAAAATCTCACACAAAAGATTCCTCTTCAGCATGAATTAAAAGATGTTTGCTTAAAGCATACTTCCGAGTAAATTTCTTGTTGCATATATCACACACAAATGGTTTCTCACCAGTATGAGATAGCAGATGGGAGCTTAAATGGCCCCTTTGAGAGAATTTCTTGTTACATATCTCACATTCAAAAGGTTTCTCACCAGTATGAGTCAACAGATGGCTGCTTAAATCCCCCTTTCGACAGAATTTCTTATTGCATATATCACACGTAAACGGTTTCTCATCCTTATGAGTTAACAGATGGCAGCTTAAATGGCCCCTTTGGGAGAATTTCTTGTTGCATACCATACATTCAAAAGGTTTCTCACCAGTATGAGTTAATAGATGGCTGCTTAATTCTCCCCTTTGAGAGAATTTCTTGTTGCATATATCACACACAAACGCTTTCTCATCGCTATGAGTTAACAGATGACTGTTTAAACGGCCCTTTTGAGGGAATTTCTTGTTGCATACCTCACATTCAAAAGGTTTCTCACCAGTATGAGTTAACATATGTCTGCTTAAAGGGCTTTTTAAAGAGAATTTCTTGCTGCATATATCACACACAAACGGTTTCTCATCAGTATGAGTTAACAGATGGCTGCTTAAATGGCCCTTTTGAGAGAATTTCTTGCTGCATATATCACACACAAACGGTTTCTCACCAGTATGAGTTAACAGATGGTTGCTTAAACTGCCCTTTTGAGAGAATTTCTTGTTGCATACCTCACATTCAAAAGGTTTCTCACCAGTATGAGTTAACATATGTCTGCTTAAAGGGCTTTTTAAAGAGAATTTCTTGCTGCATATATCACACACAAACGGTTTCTCATCAGTATGAGTTAACAGATGGCTGCTTAAATAGCCCTTTTGAGAGAATTTCTTGTTGCATATATCACACACAAACGGTTTCTCACCAGTATGAGTTAACAGATGGTTGCTTAAACTGCCCTTTTGAGAGAATTTCTTGTTGCATACCTCACATTTAAAAGGTTTCTGACCAGTATGAGTTAACAGATGGCTGCTTAAGTGGCTCTTTTTAAAGAATACTTTATTGCATACCTCACACAAAAAAGACTGTTTTGAGAGAAATTCTTGCATAATTCACAAATAAAATATTTTCCTAGCCGTGAGTTAGAAGCAGCTTTTTTCAAAAAGTTCTAATAAGAAATATTTTGCTGCATTTATTTTACAAATTGAAAATATTTTGAGTAATGTGATGTGTTAGATTAATGGTTTTATGCAGCTACAATAAAATAAAACTAATTAATTTCGGTTTTTACATTTCATTTAAAAAGTAAATAAATAAATAAACTTATCACGAAAATTAAAAATCAATGTAGAAAATAAACTGTAATGAAATTCTTACCTTTGTATTAAAAACTGCAGTAAACTCCCAATTATCTCAAGCTAGCAGAATCAAAGGTGTGTCAGATGCCTCTCCTAACAGTATAAAGATTAAATTGTAAATAAAATAAATAACAACTTTCTTAAAATAAATAATTTATTATAAATAAAATACAAAGAAAACTTAATTTGAAAATTGTATAATTTAATACTATCTAAAGAAACGATGATACATTTAGCAAAGTACAGACAGAAAATAAAATTTTATAATGGCCATGGAATTTTAATATGTAAATGAGTTTAGTAAGGATTTTTTCAGATTTCAGAATTATTTTTAATCTAATGTACATGCTTATTGCTGAAACATGACATATCATTTAATATAACTTACACTGTAATTAAATAATGTAATTAGTTCCAAGTGGATGCTATGGATATCCCTCCCTCAAACGGAGTATCTGGGTTTCTGAATCCTGATATCAAGAACATTCAAAACTACTAAATCGGAATGAAGAAGAATGCTAAAAACAATTTCACTTTAGACAAGTGTTTTTCTTAAATGGGTATATTTCAAAGTTTGCATTTTTCCAGGGCTATGAACTTTTCTGTTTTACACAAATTTTCAACTTTTGTTTTAACTGTATCCTCAAAAACTATTATAACATATTCTCTCTGTAGTGTACCAGCGAAGAGTATAAATATATTACAAGGAATTCTCTGAAGGTGACGTATCTTAAAAGATAAAAAAATAGGGATTACACAAAAAAAATTACATATTTATAGTTCCTAAAACTTGAAACCTATCTAAAATGGAACATTTTGCAATTGTGTTCCTTCTTGTCAGGTTTTCGGAGAATATGGAATCATACCGTAAATGGAAATATTTGATGGTCCCGATGAATAAGTACACAAATACACCTGCTAAGATGGAAACGGGTTTTTGATGGGGCAACTGTTGCTGAAAATTAACAAAAAATACCAGTTTATACAAACGCAATAACGTCACACTGTTTGAGTTTCGAGTCCTTTAATTTTGTTATTTTATAATTTTATATCAAATACAGTGGACTCCCTCAAATGTACAACACTAAAATCCACAAGTCTCTAAAATTAGCACATAATTTACAGATGTAAACAATGAAGATTTCAGTTCAACTATAAGGGCAAATTTTGACTTTATTCGTTTTATATCAATCCCATATATATTTTAATTTGTATTTTTTTTATTTTACTGCATACATGTTTTTTCATAAAGGAAGAATAATTTCATTTCTGAAAAAAAATCAAGATATTCACAATCTTCTTGCCAAATATATTTATATATTAATTAAGTTTTTTGATTATAAAGTCTGGAAAACCTGAAATAAAACTTCTTTATCTTATTATTTTGATATTAATTAGTAATGTACTTTGTTATGAGGCAAATTGCACTGAATAATTTAGGAAAAATACATTTCTTATTTATAATGACTATTTAATCATACATTATTGATAATTAACTTGACCTTTTCTTTTTAAAATATTTATGTTTAAAATTATTTAAATCTTTATTATTTTAATTTATTACTTTTTTAAATATTTTATTATACTATTGTAAGCATTCATTATAGTTTCGATTGCATCATTAATTAGATTCAAATGACCGTTTAAGAAATGTAATCAAAGCAATGACCAGAAATCAGCTAAATTCTAAAATTTGCAAAAATACTTATCCCAAGCTGTGTGGATTTGTAGGAGTCTACTGTAATATTAGAACATAATAAGTATCCGGAATTACCTAAATCTGAAATAACACTATTTTATATGATGATTTTGATGTGCTTCAGTAATGTACTTTTATGAGGCAAGTTTCTTTGAATAGTTTAGGAAAAATGCATTTCATCTTTATAATGAGTATTTAATCATACATTATTAACAATTAACTTGATTTTGCTTTTAATATTTTAATCATTTTAAAAATTATCTAATTTTATATTATTTTAATTTATTACATATTTTAATATTTCAATATCTTGCAAGCAATGCATTATTAAAACATTCAAATTACTGTTTAAAAAATGTAAACAAAGCAATGACCAGAAATCTGCAAAATTCTGAAATCCACAAAACCTCTGATCTCAATCAGAGCGGGATCAGAGGTCTATCGGGGATTCTACTGTATTTGCTTTTTTTTTTTTTTTAGCATATTTAAAAGCTCCCAATTGTTGATTCAAGATATTTAAAACAAAGCATTTCTGTTAGGGATAAAACTATAAATCATGTAATATGTATTTTGATTTTAATAATAATGAGCGTTGGGGGGGGGGAGGTTAAGATGAAATTAAAAGAAAATGGCATCAAGGGAGGATCTTATTCTTCTTTAATAAACTGTTTTCCCTTTTAAATTTACAAGAGTGTTATTTTACATGTAAATAAATTGTAAAAATTGGATACAGCAGACTTCCTCAAATCGGTACAGCTGGGCACTAGAGGTTGTGTGGATTTTAGAATTTTGCAGATTTCTCGTTATTGCTTTATTTACATCTTTTTTTAATTTGAATGTAATTAATAATGCAATCGAAACTATAATGATTGCTTACAATGTAATATACAGTAAAGCATCGTTTATACGACGATCACTTATACGACGTTTACATTTATACGACGTTTTAATGTGGTCCCGATTCATTCCTATTCATTTTAATGTAAAAATATATCTTTTATACGACGCCAAAAATCGTTTATACGTCGATTTTTCGATTTTGTATAGGTTTATTTTTGCTTATTTTTCTTGTATATTTTACAAACGAGCGGAAGTTAGCAGCTAATGAATGACACCAAAGAGTGCGTTTAAATGCACTCCACATTATAAAAATGAGGGCTGGTGTTCGATTAGTCTAAAAAATCAGCTTACGTGTAACAGATTACACTGGGAGGGGCCATTCTTCTGTCGGGATGGTCAGCTTTCCCGACCTGTTTTAAGTTGCAAATAGACTATCCTTCTTCCTGTTGTCCGTATTTTCGACATTTAGTAGCCAAGCAGGGTTTTTGATCTTTGACTTTAAATGGAAAGGAAATAATGTAGTGCAAATGAGGAACCTTTCGGTGAAACATAAATAAAGGTGCGCATATTTAAATTGCTTACTAATACCTTTCCCCTCCCCCGTTTTTGGTTATTTCTTTATTTTGGTTTGTTTTATTTACAAATTCATGCAAATCATCACGTTAAACATTAAAATTACTCAAAAGCAAAATTAATTCTATTTTTGGAAGTGAAAATCGATTGTACATCGTTATCATTTATAGGACGTTTTTCGGTAGTCCCTTCGGCGTCGTATAAACGATGCTCCACTGTAATATTAAAATAAGCAATAAATTAAAATAATAAAAATTTAGATATATTTTAAAATTATCAAAATATTAAATGAAAAAGTCAAGTTAATAATCAATGTATGATAAGTATTCATTATAAAAATGTAATGTATTTTTCCTAAATTGTTCAATGAAACTTGCCTCATAAAGGTACATTACTGATTCGCATTAAAATCATAAAATAAGGAAGTTTTTTTAGGTTTTTCCAGAATTAATAACAAAAAAAGCTTGAATAATTAATACAGTCGAGGATCTATAATCCGCAGATCCATAATCTGCAATTTTCTATAATCCGCGTTACTTTACGAATGTAAACAATGAAATAAACAGTTAAGAAAATTTACAAATCAGTGATCCAAAAGGGATTTTTTTTAAACAAATAATAAAAAAATTAATAAAAATCATAATAAAACATGTATTTTTTTAATTAACTTTTTTATTTTATTAACAGTAAAAAACTAAACTGTATTACGGAACGCACCTAAGCTTACTGAACATTCGAAACATCGGCTTTTCATTCATAACTATTTCAGTTTATGTAAGTTAACGAAAGTAAATAACCAATGAAAACGCACGATTTTGTGTGCTTTTCGCGCGTCACAGCACCACTTGAGAACTAGATATCAGAAGTTGGGAAAATCGAATCAATGTAATCGAATCATAGTGACCGATTGCAGATGACTCGCCAACGTCACGAAAGGCAAACGACCTTCAATAAGGAAAGGGCAGCTGACGTCACTGTGGACGAATTACTGTGGATAAGGGAGAAAAACCAGTCCGTTCTTTAACGACTGACACTGTACGGGTGAACTCCGTGAATTTGATTGATCTAAGTTTGCCATTGCATAAGTAAGTATTATATGATTGGGCTGCGTCGTGAAGATGATTCCTACAATGATCGCTATGACAAAAAATGTAGCGGTAGATTGGTTGACAGAAGTGTTTGTTTGTAAACATGCCCTTTCCTTATTACAGGCGAACTCTGATTTCGCAACATCCGATCTTTCGGGAAACTAACAAGGAAGGTCTCCATACGGGCATATTCAGAAAAATCTGAAAAAAAAATACAGAATGTTCTTTTCATATAGTTATATATGTTTATAAAAAAAATTTCGGCGGAACCTCCTTATAACGTCCGTAAAAAAATAACAAAATTTTCGTTTATTTGGCGATTTATCTCCGGTTGGCGAAAAAACGAAATTTTGAAAAATACGCTTTTACGCTTCGAATACTTTTTAAAGAAAAAACTTTCTATATTCAATTTATTTAAATAAGTTTAGTTTAAGTAATTTTAGTTTTGCATTTTTACTTTACTTTAAGTGTAATTTTGTCATATACGTTTATATGTACCTATAACAAAATGAAATTAATATATTTTATCATTTAAAACACAATTTAAATTGATTAAAATTGTTCCAAATGGAAAAATACACTGTTAAAAATCTGCTGCATTTTGTTGCAACGCACTCCCTTGCTTGTATAGAAAACGGTTACTTGGCCGTGAAATGGAGCTTTCTCATTGGTTGGAATAGAGATATTATATACAAGCGGTGGAGTGCGTTGCAACAAAATGCAACAGATTTTTAACAGTGTATGACACGGTCAATTCACCGTGCTATGGAGCATTCTCATTGATCAGAAGAGAGATATTCTATAAAAGTAATGGAGTGACGTTGCAGTAAATTCTGCAGATTTTTAACAGTGAAGTCAATTAAAGTCAATTTTCAGATTCGTTAAAATCGTCTGCTTTTGGCGAGGAAATGCACTGCTCGCCAAATCCCGCGTCGCTTTCAGCTTTTCACGCCAATTATTCCAAACTATTTTATTTTTTTACATATCTAATAATGTAATTCCGCCGCTAATTTTCACTGATCCTTTATTACCTACATGAGTAGTTTAATTCGTATTTTTTTCAAAAAATTCTGAGTATGCCCCCAATGGAGACCTTCCTTGTAAGCTTTAGCCGGGGAGCTCTTTTTTTCTATTTACGTTCTTAATTTGGCCCCAAGCACAGTTGATGAGTTGATGTTTATGAATTTGCGGCTCACTTTTTACTCTAATGCTAATGCAAGGTGCAACATGAATAACGTAAAGTGCAGTAATGTTACTTCAAGTTTTTCAGTTGCTAAAAGATCCCACGTATCACTGACAATTCTACAAAAAGTTGATACTTTGAAAAAACTTGACGAAGGAACGCCACCACAAATCTCATTATTAATATGCAATTATTTTTATTTAAATGCACATATATATCATTTTACTTACCCATCATACGTAGTATAGGGTAAGTCTTGCAATCGTTTTGAAAATCGAAAAAAATTTTTGACGGATTTATACGTTTTAGATAGTGGAGATTCCGAAAAACATATTTTTAGAAAAAAAATTTGCCGTCCGTCTGTCTGTCTGTCTTTAAACGCTCTATCTTCCGAACAAATTGAGATAGAGACTTGAAATTTTGTATGTAGTTAGTATGTAAGAATGGGACGAAGCCTATTTAATATCAGCAACCTCGATTATCCGGAACTATTTTTTTCGGACTCTCGAAAAATTCGTTCTGATGAAAGGTATATAAAAAATTTCGAATTTTTTTGTTCTAAGGAATGGACGTAAAAGGCAATAAAATAACACACATTTTGCATACAAAACGAAGTCAATCGAATTATTAGTTGCCGAGATATTTGTAATCCTGTTTTCCACATTCTTCGATTTTTCATGACCCTGTATTTGATTCAAATTTCGATTCAGAGGTATATTTTAATTGAAGAGACGCTTAATCCAACGCAGTAAACTGTTAGTTTATATTATTATTATTTTTGGAGTTATATGGATGTTTCTTTTACGCTGTTCGGTATTATTTGAGTAGTTTGGCGTTTTATATAATTTGTCGAAATTGGTACATCAGTAATTCATTAATAGAGCATTACTATGTATATTAACAATATTTAAATTTTGTTTTGGAATTGCAGTGCATTGTATAAATACTTTTCACATGTTTTATTTTCATATGTCTATCCATGATGGGTAATTTATGGGTTTTTAAAATAAAATAACTTTAAAAATGCATTTTTTGAGATTACTTATTAAATTAATTACTGGATTTCATATTTATCTTTCCATATTATACTGATTTAAAATGCTGTCTAAGAATAATGAAATGACGCATAATCCATAATACTCTATAATCCGCAATATTCCATAATCCGCACAACCTTTGGCCCCCAACTTGTGCGAATTATAGATCTTTGACTGTACATAAATATATTTTGTAACATGATTGTTAATACCAGTGATATCAACAATATCTTGAATTTTTTCAGAAAATAATTTATTCCTCTTTCATCAAAAAACATGAATTAAATAATACTAACAAAAGTTACAAGTTAAAATATATATGGAAATGATATAAATATAAAACACTTAAATTTTGCCCTTATATCTGAACTGAATGTTTCATTTTTTACATCTGTAAATTATGTTCAGATTTTAAGAGAATTGCTGACATTAGGCTTTTGGATTTTAGGAAGTCTATTGTATTAAACTTAGAAAACTTACTGCATAGTATATTAATATTTCCATTTCAAGATTTTTTCATAATATTAATAAATTATATAATAATTTCATAGTGAAAGTAATTCACGGTTCAATGTATGTGAAAATATACCTGTTCGTGTATACTCACATTGAATCAAATTTAGTATTAATTCCATTTATACTTTCTTTTTAAATATAAATTTAAAGTATATTTAGAAACATAAATTACTGAAAATACATTTTTAATTCTAATATAACATTCTACAAATACATAGGTACATGCAACTATTTTACCTTTTAATATATGTCATACTTAAATGTCGTTAATTATTTTTTCTGATATTTTTGCATGAAACTAAACTATTATAACTATTACAGCAGTGTAACCTATGGAAGAATTCTATATGCTATTCTGCTTTTTTAATTATCGAAGCTACTAGTAGATAAATAAAAACTTTGTATACATATTTTCATTTTTTTTTTCAAATTTATAATTTTCTGACTTTTTTTTTTCAGAGATACTTTTTATAGATGTAATATAATATATATCCAAACATTTGTAATATAATTTTATGTTTTAATTTTGCATGCATAATAAACATATAAAGTATGAAACACATAAAACATTAAGTAAAAATAAATGCATACAGCATATTTATTAATATGTGTGTATAAAATATGCATACATATAATAAGTTATATCAACAAATGGGGAGTAAGTATATAATAAGAGTTTTAAATAAAAACCAGTCAGATGAAATCTTTTGTTGTTATCTGTACTTAAAAAGGCTAAAATCACTGTTTCATGCAATGACCCATATGAAAGCAAAATTAGAGAATCTGTCGAAATCATTGCATGAGAAAATACATTTTGTAATAATAATTTATCCCATAATATACCAAAAATATGGCATAACACCATAAAATCATAAATTTGTATGTGTTTGCAGTATTTTAATTTTCCTCACACATAGATGGCAACACATTGAAACTTTTGATTCATTTCAATTTTGTTTTATTAGAAATTTTATTTCTCGCTAAGGAGTCAAACTTTTAATCATTTCACATCATATTTTCCTGAAGATGGCTCGAAACATTGACTTTGGATTTTATTTTATTTTTATTTTACAAATTCTAATTAAAGTTCTTGCTTTTGTGTATACCATTGAGCAAAGTTTTTCCTTCTTAACAAATATGTTCATGGTAGTTATATTTTATGATGCAATTATGCAGTATAGTAGACTCTCTCAAATCAACTTGGGACCAGAAGTTGTGCGGATTTTAGAATTTTGCAGATCGTTGCTTTGATATACATTTTTTGAACAGTAATTTGAATATAATTAATAATACAATTGAAACTATAATGGCTGTTTACAATAAAATAAAACATTAAAATAAGTAATAAACTAAAATAATAAACATTTAAGCAATTTTAAAAATAATTAAAATGCTCATTCTAAAGATGAAATGTATTTCACCCAAATTATTCAATGAAATTTGCCTTATGAAGGCATATTGCTAAGTCGCACCAAAATCATAAAGTATGGAAGTTTTATTTCAAATTTAACCAGACTTAATAACCAAAAAAAAGCTTGATTAATACATAAATATATTTGGTGAAAAGATTGTAACGACCAGTGATATCAGCAATATCTTGAATTTTTTCAGAAATAATTTTATTTTTCCTTCATGAAAAAGCACGAATTCAGTAATATTAACAAAAATTACAAATTAAATTACATATGCAATTGATATAAAACTGAAAAAGTCTATTTTTTCCATTATATTATAACTAATTGTTTCATTCTTTACATTCCTAAGTTATGTGCGGATTTTAGGATTGCAGATTTGAAGGAATCTACTGTATATATTTATAAAGAAATAACGTCCAACTTTTTGAATGCTTATTCATGAACCTTGCTTTATTTGTTTAAAATTGATTTTTATGTTGTCGGTTTTTATAATTCATTGCATTTTGGATATTTTGAGTATTTTATTTTCTTCAGACTTTGTATTTCTTGTTCAATTTCCTCTGCGTTTTTTATAATTTTTATTAACACTTATAACACTGGTTATTTTTCTTTTTTTTCAAACATTCTTCTCTTTCTAAACTACATTTGGAAATAAAATATAAAATAAATTGTTTTATAGCATTAAAATTACATTTCCTAGTGTTATAAGTGTTTTTTTTTCTATCATTTTATTATAAAATATAAAGCATTAGACCTATACTAAAGTTAATGCAGAAAACGAAAATTTGCCTATCATACAATACATAGGTTAAAGCTAGCTATACCCCAGACATTCCCATCTCTGAAATTACATCATAACATATAGAATTCTAAAATTTATTCTTTCTTTTTTATATAGACGAGTTCATTAGCTGTTCCAGAACAAGTCAGAGCTAAAATTAATAGTTTTCACCAATCAATTATAATTAACAATTAAGAATAATTTTATCACAAAACACAAAAACTTTAGTAGAATAGTAAGCGAAAAAATATATCTTACCATTAACTTATTTTATTTAAATTCTAAAAATTATTAATTTTAATTCAAATTCATTATTAAATCAAAATTCAAATTCATTATTAAATTTAAATTCATTAAATTCTAAAAACGATCTTTCATTATATCGCTATAGGTTATTAAATTTCAATAATTTGCCATCTATTTGCAGAGAACTTTCATATTGTCCAAGTTCACATAGAAGCAAAGAGACGCCAACGCCATGAATGAATCACGGTGAATGCTTTTGAATGAGGAATAATCAAATTGATAAAACCGCTGCAACGGAAAGTTCAACTTCTGACTTCTTACTTTCTCACATCTACCAATATTACCGTATGTTTAGAGAATTAAGAAAAATATCTTCTACATTTGACAAACAAAACAAAACGGTTCTTTATAAAAAATAAATTGTTTTCTTACTCAAAATTCTGAAATTTTTTATTTGAATTCGCCCTCTAGTGAAAAATTTGACACATATCATCATACATTACAGCAGCATCCTCATTAAAAGTATAATATCTAGAACAGAAACAGTTCTTAATAGAGATGAACCTGTTATTACTAATAACAATTTTAATTTTTGATTAACTGAGTTATCGATCATTCATTATCTGAAATTAATTCGATTATTGAGTAACATTCATGAATTGATTACTTCAGATTTTATATATTGTTTTGATGGCATCTTTCAAACATAAATGAACAAATTTTCTGTTGACAATATAGACTTTTAAATATATTTTTAAAATATGATAATTCGGGATGTTTTGATTTAATTCAAGATTATTTTTACATGCTTCACCCAAACAATTAAAAATATTTTCCAATAAATATTAAAAGACTTACATAGGAATTACTTTTTTCATGAAATTTTAAGTTGTAATTTTACCAGTTTTTCAATAGCTCAGCTTATATCCATTGAATTTTAATTTTTCTTGCATTGCATATAAAAATAAATTATTTCTTATCAATATAATTATTAGAATATGATAGAAAGTAGTTTTCTATATTTTGAACTCTTTTGACTTAATAGTTTTGGCTTATTTTTTACTTTAGTAGAACAACTTTTCTTTTCTTTTTTTAATTATGTGGTAACTTTCGTTAGTTCAATGAAACTTTAACATTTTATAAGGATGGCAGATATAAATTTATTGAAAATAAGTTTTAGTTAGTCCTTTTAGTTTGTTTGTAGGATTTAGTTTATTCAATTGATTTTTGTTGTAAGAACACTTCTTTGTAAATTAATGTCTTATTTAATAAAAATAATATTAAAAGCTTCAGAATATTGATGAAAAAATATGCTTGTTCTTTCCATAACACCATTTAAAGTTTTTAAAAAATTACAGTTTAAATTATTCTGCATCTGACAAGAATTCTCTGAACATCAAACCATTAAAGATCCTAAATATAAGGCAGTTCAACTGGAATATTTGTTGATGATTAAATTAAACTTGCATGTTTATTAATGCATATAAATATATTCAAACTTTGATAAAAAAAAAAATATCAGTTTTTTCAAAAGAGAGAGGTATGTTAGCCACTGCTGTCACTAACGCAAATGAACTTATTATGGGCGAAATCCTTCTTGTCTTATATTAAGGAAATTATTGCATATAAACAGACGGAAATTTGTAGTTTGAAAGAGAAATCTTTTATTATTTAATTAAGACAGAAAGCGTTAGGGGAATTTTTTTAAGCACTATTTATGTTGAAGGTATAAAGTAACTGTTTTTAAATAATTTTATATGATCAAAAACTATGCATAGCCATTTAAATATGGTTGGTTTTTGAGAATTTTTTTTTTTTTTTTTTTTTTTTTTTGTACATTTTTATTCATATCATTTCATTAGAAATTATTTCATATTTCGAAAAAAATGCATTTTTTTTTATTGTTGTCAAATTTGAAACAGTAGCTAAAATCCCCAACCCTAAAATCCACAGATCTTCACAAATATAAACAATGAAACATTGAGTTTAGATACAAGGATAAAATTACAGAACTTTTTTTTATTTAAAACGTTCCATATATATTTTAATTTGTAATTCTCAATAGTACTATTGAACTCATGCTTTTTCAATAATTTAATCATTTTACAATTTTTTTAATCATTTTAGTTTATTATTACTTTCCTTAATTATTTTAATACAGTAGGCTCCCTCAAATCTACACGTAGATTTTAGAACATTGTAGATTTCTTGTCTTTGCTTAGTTTACATTTTTTACTCAGCAATTTGAATTTAACAAAGCAAACAAAATTACAATGAATGATTATATTGCATTAAAATAATTAAGTAAAATAATAAATTAAAAAAATAAAATGTAAGATAATTTAAAACTGATTGAAATATTAATAGTCAAGTAAATAAAATCAATAATGTATATTTGAATTCCCTTAAAAAAGATGCAAAATATTTTCCTTGAATTATTCTATGATACTTTTCTTATGAAAAGTACTCTCTATTAATTTACATTAAAATCATTGTAATAAAAAACAAAAAAGCTTGATTAATAGGGTACATAAATATATTTGGTCAAAAGATTGTGATTACCACTGTTATCAGCAATAGCTTGATTTAAAAAATATACATATGCTCTTTTCATAAAAAGTAATAAGTTCATTTGGTACTTACTCTGTTATCCCATTGACCAAAATACTATCACCAAATTATGAGATTAAATGCTAATAATGGATGATCATGAATGTCAATTCAAAGACATTAAATACCATAAACGTGAACGTCATTAAGTAATTTTTATCTCGGCTTTTTATTTGTATTTTTATTAATATTCTACTAACTGTTTATTTTTTTATTATAGAAAATAAAAATTACGTCAATATCTATAATTTGGCTATTAGTTTGGTGATTTGTATAATTTGGCGAAATTGGTCGATGGGATAACAGAGTAGTACCGTTCATTTATATTACCTAGTATGAAAGTACATATGGGATGAAATAAAACAAACAAACAAAAAAATCTACAACTTTGCACCTATACCTGAAGGGAAATCGTTGTTTTCATCATTAAATTATGTGCTCATTTTAAGGATGCAGTTTTGAGGGAGGCTACTACAATAATAAAATGCAGTGTAACAACATTGAACAGCAAACCCATCCATATAATCAGTCTTCGATAAGAAGGAGCCATGTTAGGCTTAATTTTGAATTGATATGAATATGAAAAAACGTATCCGCCCAAATACAAATGTTTTCTACCTGTTAATTTTTCTGTTTAACAAAAATTTCTATAAAAGATTCAAAATTTCAATGCTTTGCACAGTTTAAAACCATTTCTGAAATCAAGTTGAAAGCAACGTTTCAAAACAAGACGCTTTGGTATTGAGTCATTTCCTTCTATGATTATTCAAAATATACACATATGTGGTACTACATGGTTATCCTGTAGACCAAAAACTATCACCAAACTATGAAATTAAATGCCAATAATGGTTGATTAATGAATGCCACATTCCTTTGAGATTAAACATATTACACGTGTTTGTTATGTCACCAAGCAATTTTTATTTCAACATTTTATGTATTTTTTATTCATCTTATACTAATTTAATTCTTTTTATGTTTTTTAAAATGAAAATAATCTTAATTTGTATAATCTGGCAAACAGTTTAGTGATTTATATAATTTAGCGAAATTGGTTGATGGGATAACCAAGTAGTACTATATATATATATATAGCTGTTCTGCCTCTGATTATTTGATGTGAAATCAGCTATAGGTAAACAGAAGACAAAAACCAATGGGCATGAAGAACATTTTAATAATGTTCCGCTTTGTTTAGTAACCAGTTTTTTTCAGGGTGGGGTGGGGGGTGTTTCCAGATGATTCCCTTACAGTCAAAGTTATATAATCCGCAGAAGTTGGTGCCAAAGGTTGTGTGGATTATATATTGTTATGGATTATGCATCATTTTATTATTCCAAGACATCATTTTTATTTTATAAAAAGAAATATAATATGAAAAGATAAATTTGAAATCTAATATTTTATTTAATATGATATCCAATTTAAAAAATGCATTTTAAAAGTTATTTTATTAAAAAAAATGATATATGTGCATTTAATGAAAGTAATTACATATACATATGTTCTGTAATACAGCTTGTTTTTTTACTTTCTATAAAATACAAGAGTTATATTGAAAAAATATCTGCTTTATTATGATTTTTTTTAAACTTTTTTATTATTTGCTTTAAAAAATCCTTTTTGGATAAATTTGTAAATTTTCTTAACTGTTTACATTTGTAAGGTAATGCAAATTATGGGTGTGTGGATTATCGATCCTTGACAGTACAAAGAAAAAAACATGCTGGAGAAATGCCGTTTTCCATTTGTTAACAAAGTTAGCATCATTTGTGAAAGAAATGATGAAAAATTATTATCATTGTACAGCTTTAAAAAGGGTCATTAAATACATTTGTATCACAATAATATAAAAACTACAATGACATATAAAAAATAAGATTATGAAGTACTAAAAGACATTCATAAAGCTTATCCTTCAATAAACATAACTTCAGTCCTTTGCTTACAAGTTTAACAGACAGGTTTAGAATACAGTGGACAATTTTACAGTAGACTCCCTTAAATTCACAACCCTAAAATTCGCACATAATTTACAGATGTAAACAATGAAACATTCATTTCAAATATAGAGACAAAACTGACTTTTTTAAGTTTTACATCAATTCCATATGTATTTTAATTTATATTTTTTGTTAACATTACTGGATTCGTATTTTTTCATGAAGGAAGAATAAATTTATTTCTGAAAAAATTCAAGATATATTGTTGACTATTGTTTAATGGTAATCACAATCTTCTTACCAAATATATTTATGGATTAATCAAGCTATTTTGGTTATTAAGTCTGGCTAAACCTGAAATTAAAACTTGCTTATTTTATGATTTTGATGTGCATTAGTAATGTACCTTTATAAGGCGAATTCTATTGAATAATTTAGAAAAAATACAGTTCACCTTTATAATGAATATTTAATCTTAAATTATTGATTATTAACTTGATCGTTGCTTTTAATATTTTAATCACTTAAAAAATAATCTAAATTTTAGATTTATTACTTTTTTCAATGTTTCATTATATTGTTAGTATACATTTTAGTTTCAATTATATTATTAATTACATTCAAATTACTGTTAAAAAATGTAAACAAAGTAATGACCAGAAATCTGCAAAACCTATGGTTCCAAGCTTTGCAGATTTGAGGGAGTCTACTATATTTAATTTTAAATTTATCCTATTTATTAATCAAGATTTATATGTATATACATATATATGTATACACTTTTTTGGTGAGGGAAGGGGGGTGAATGAAAAAATACTATTTCAAAGTGAAAAAAAAATAGTAATTATTATTAGTATCATTTCAATAGTTGCAGCAGGCTTTTTTAATTAAGCAGTTTTATTGCATACTTGTTAAATTATTGTTTTATTGAGAAATCTTAATTTTGTTATGCTATACAGTAGACTCCCTCAAATCTGCAACTCTAAAATCCACACATAATTTACAAATGCAAACAATGAAACTTTTAGTTCAGATTTAGGGACAAATATTCACTTCTCTATTTTTAATTCAATTCTATAGATTTTTAATATGTAATTTTTATTGATATTACTGAATTCATACTTTTTCATGAAGGAAGAATAAATTAATTTCTAAAAAAGTTCAAATTATTGTTGATATCACTGGTCATCACAATCTTTTCACCAAATATATTCATGTACCCTAATAAAGCTTTTTTGGTTCTTATTTATGATTTTGAAGTGAATAAGTAATGTATCTTTGTGAGGCATGTTTCATTGAATAATTTAGAAAAAAAAATGCATCCAATCTTTATAATGAATATTTAATTATATTTTACTGGTTAATTCTTTGATCTGTGCTTTAAATATTTTAAAAATTATCTTATATTTTATTAATTCAGTTTATTACTTTACTTATTTTGATATTTTACTATATTGTAAGCATTAATGTTATTTTAGACTGCATTATTAATTACATTCAAATCACTGTTTAAAAAGTGTAAACAAAGCAATGACCAAAAATCCACACAACCTCTGCTCCGAAGATGTATGGATTTCAGGGAGTCTGCTGTATTAGCCGAAAAGCCTGGTTTACACAGAAGTATTGTAAATGTTAATGGTGTGTTTAGAACATAAACTAGTCAAACAATGCTCATCTAAATACTTCATACTGTATATAAAAAATATTGTATATCAAATACAGCCAAGGATCGATAATCTGTGCACTCAAAATCTACAATTTTCTATGGTAATTACTTTATAAATACTAATGCATTACTTTATGAATGTAAATAATGAAA
The DNA here is from genome assembly GCA_964019185.1 of Maratus speculifer. Taxonomy (NCBI): domain Eukaryota; kingdom Metazoa; phylum Arthropoda; class Arachnida; order Araneae; family Salticidae; genus Maratus; species Maratus speculifer. Next base: position 362,192,146 of record OZ025296.1, read on the forward strand.
TAAGTATAGTTAAGAAAATTTACAAATTAGTGATCCAAAAACAATTTTTTAGAAAGAAATAATTAAAAAAATGAAAAAATATTATAATAAAACATTTTTTTAAAAAAATATAACTCTTTTATTTTATTAACAGTAAATAACAAACTGTATTGCAGAACCTACGTAATTATTTTTATTTAAATGCACATAAATTTTTTAATAAAATAACTTTAAAAAGGCATTTTTTGAGATAGCCTATTAAATTAATCTTTAAATTTCATATTTATTTTTACTGATTATAGAATTAACACACAGTCTAGGAATAATATAATGACGCATAATCCATAATGCTCTATAATCTGCAATATTCCATAATTCACACAACCTTTGGCCCCAACTTGTGTGGATTATTGAACTTTGACTGCATATATTGTTGTAAAACTCTACACAATGGAAAATTTAAAATTAGGTAAATGCTAAAAAAAATGTATGCAATGAAAGAATTTTCAATTTTTTCATCTGATGCTATTGTTCTGTAGCTTTTATACATTTTATTTACAAATTTTAGTTTGGATTAACAATTAATTCAAATTTTCTTCATTTACAACCACAATTGAGATGCTGATGTAAAGTAAGTACATCAAAAATTCCCTCATCACTTCAATTTTTAAAAAAATGCCCTGACTCTTTTGCTAAAATATTTTAATTGCATGACCAGCAGGAATCCTGAATTAGTGATATTAACAGTGACATCACTGTTGGTACAGTGTATTTTTCAGGAACAAGTGATATAAGAACATTTTTGCCAAATGTAAAGAAACAATAGAAATTGTTTTTTATCAGAACAGCCACGACATTTACTTGCAACCTAAATTACTTCAAGAAGATGATGGAATTTCAAAATTTCAGATTCTTTAAACCCTTGCTATTTTATAAAGCTGTTCTAATATTTTGGGTAAATTTTATAATCTTCATATGTATTATATTATGTGATTAATTACTGTTAGGAACAAACATTTTAGGGTTAGTCATTTAAAAAGTATTCTCATTTAACTAAACTCAATACAGGCGAATTCAGTTTCTGAGGAATACAATTATCTAAAATTAAACATTTAAATCAAACTCTTAATCACAATTCAAATTAATTCCTTCTGTTTACCCCAAAATCGTAATTTAAACTATATTTAAATAAATAAATAAATGAAAATGTCTGATAAAAAAAAAACTTTTTCATAATATTTTAAATGGTCAAATAAAATATTAGTGAAAATAAAAGTTGCAATACATGAAATTTTCTTGCTATAACATAGTAATCAAGTCATAAGTTGGAGAATTTTTTGTGACGAGTAAAATAAGAAACACATCCTACCATTCACTTACTTCAGCAAAGAGGATGAATCACCACTTTTACGTTTTAAAAATTAGCCATTATTAGAATCAGAGGATACGCGTTGAAAATTGTATATTTTTTTCTTTAAGCAAGGAGACGCTAACGAAATAAATGATTCTCGTTGGCTGATAGATGAATCAAATCAAAAGTATTTGAATCATAAAAATCAATTTACTTTTAAAGAATCATTATGTCATTCACGATTCATTCTTTTTTTGGCGTCTTTCTCTCTTCCGTTGTTTGTAATATTAGATAACTTTTAAGACATAAATTTATTGTATTCAACATCTTCTTAATACTAAGGTATGTTTATTTCCCAGGTTTCTGTTCAACTCAATACTTTCCAATTTGCTATTTGATAAAATAATGGCACAAAGTTTATCCTGATGCAACTTTCATTTTTGCTGATCTGTCAACCAGTCATTGTTATTATGTTTTATTCATAACCGAGAATTCCGCTTATTATTATTTATTTTTAAATAGTTTAGTTTAATATTATTCAAATTTCAATTTTGAGACAACAAATTGGTTTGAATATTTTTTTTACCGTTACTTTTAAGACATTTTTTTGCTTTTAAACTGAAATTTATTGCATTCTGTTCATTTGAAACTAAATGCTTTTTAATAATTCATCACAGAATGCAGTATTTTTATATAGTTTATTGAAATTTACTTGTAAGAACGCATACACTTTTAAGGGGATTCATCACTCACTTGAAAACACCCTCTCCGTAATGTTAATCCAATGGGCAGGTTGTTTTCAAATTTCTCTGTTAAATTTAAATAGTTTTATGTGTCATTTCTTTTTGCATATGATAGCAGAGTTTCATCTTTAATATGATATTTTTTTTACTTTTTTGATTTTGGTTACAGATATTTCTTAAAAGGTATTTTCAATTTCAAAACCGTTCTTGAAATTGAAAGTATCTTTTTAAATCTGCAACCAAAATCTGAAAAGTAAAAAATAGCCATATTAAAGATCTAGCACAGCTATCTTATGTTAAAAAAAAAAAAGAGTATATAAATTTAAGCGAGAAGTTCTAAAACAACCTGCCTGTTGTTTTAACAATAGGGTGTGGGCAGAGCCATCCTTAGAGGTGTGCGAGATCTGTGGGTGCACAGGGTCGCATGCTTAGAGAGGCCTCGCACCTGGACACAAAATATTTTTTCTTTAATAAAAAGAAAAAGGTATATTTGAAAATCCCTTAATATAATATATGATTTTAGTAAAGAAAAGATAGTGGTTATTGCATAAAATGTACCCTATGTTAGAAGAGAGACTTTCAATTTTCAAACATATTTTTTGAAATCGGTTCCATAGTTCCAGAAATTACCCCTACAAACATAGGCTACTCCTTTATTATAGCTAAGTGATCGAACCTTGGCTCCTTTGGTCACAATCTTTTCTATTCATAGTATAGATAAGATTACTTTAAAAGACTGAAAGGAAGGGGTGTTTCAAAATCCTTGCACCTGGTTTCACTTTAAAACATCCTCTATAAAGACGGCCTTGGGTGCAGGTGTACTCACGTGTGTGTAGACCACCCCTTAAAAAACTTCCTAGAACAAATGATACACTGATTTGCAGATTTACCTGTTGGGATTAAGTATCATTTTGTGTTTAACGAAATTTCACAGTAACAAAGTTCGATAGTTTTTGTTCAGAAAAAAATAGATTCGGCAATTATTTCTTAAAAAGCACATTTTTTTAAATAGCCACAAAAAAGCATTTTGTAAATAAAATGTTTTGAATTTGGTTTAAATATCTTGCCACGGTGACATGAATTGAACTGAACTGATGTTTTCCTTAAGAAAGAAAACTGAAATTTTTCTGTTATTCCACTTTTTGTTTTAAAGTTGTAATGTCACGTTTTCTGTATAATCGTGAATTAAATGTACTTTATTTAAAAGTGTATGACTTTATTTTTTTTAGGACAGCTATAATATATCAGATAAATATCCATCAATGAATCCTTATTATATTTTGAACAAAATATAATTATTTTTCACCCATAAAGTGGTATAAAATATTGCTTTTGGTGTTTCATGTAAAAATATCATCACTTCAGAAATCTGCTCCCTCTCAATGGGGAAATTGTACATTTTTCAATTTAACTTGAATTTTATAGAATATAAAAGGATGAGCACTTTGATATATTTTTTAGTTTTTTTTTATCGTGGAAAATACATTAAATTAACACTAAAAACTGCAGTTTTAATCTTGACCGCTGAAAACCGTGTTACATGATGAAAGCAGTTTTGATGTCACTACACATGTAAACAAACCTTTTCTGTGAGGATAGATTATGTTAAGCTGGGTGATTTTTTTCTTTTCTTAGTATGATTTCCAATAGTATCAGCAATATCTTGAATTTTCTCAAGAACAAATTTATTGTTCATCAATAAAAAAACATCAATTCATTAATATTAATGAAAATTACAAATTTAAATAGGTATGGAATTGATATGAAAATAAAAAAGTCAAATTTTATATCTCTATCTGAACAGAATGTATCATTGTTTACATCTGTAAATTATGTGCAGAGAGTTGCTGATTTTAGGGTTGCAGATTTGAGGAAGTCAACTGTATTGCAATGGAGCCTGCAGCTTAAAGAACTGATATATCAGTTTGCAGTCGTGAGAAAGTTATATGTATCACTGTGAGATAACAATCTAACAAAATCAAATAGTTATGCTTGATCTATGGGAATCCATTGTTATATATAAAATGCATCAAAAGTTTCATTAAAATAAATGTATTAGTCAGGCTTTTAGTAAAAAAAGCTTGGTTTTAAGCTCCCTCCCCTGATCCTGTGGTCTAAATAGGATAGTCAGAATAACCTTTAATACTTCAGTTCTCTTTGAACCTTCCTCAATTCCTAGTTTATGAGTAAAAAGCCTATGGCAGGCATACACACAAAATTATCTTTTAATGATTCCGTTTTTATTTTTTAAGTACAGATAACATCAAAAGGCATCATCTGACTGGTTTTTCTATTTATAACTCTCGTTCTATACTTATTCCCCATTTGTTAGTAGAAATGCTGATTAAATTCAGACATATAAATAAATATATATAACACTTTCTTAAATCCACAAACCAAAAATCTATGGATAAACAATGAAACATTCATGTCAGATATAGAGCCAAAGTTTGACTTTTTTAGTTTAATATCAATTCTATATATATATTAATTTGTAATTTTTTTTTAGTATCACTAAACTCATGTTTTTTTATGAAGGAGGCATAAATATTTTTCTGAAAAATTAATAATCTTCCTTCCAAACATATTTTTGTATTAATGAATCCTTTTTGGTAATTAAGTCTGGCCAAACCTGAAATAAAACTTCCCTATTTTATAATTTGTATGTGAATTATTAATGTTTCTTTATGGGACAAGAAAAATACATTTCATCTGTATAATGAATATTTAATCATACATTATTGATTATTAACTTGATCTTTGCTTTTTATATTTTAATCATTTTTAAAATTATCTAAATTTTTATTATGTCGATTTTATTACTTATTTTAATATTTTATCATGTTGTGAGCTTTCAATATAGTCTCTATTGCATTATTAATTACATTCAAATTATTGATTAAAAAATATAAACAAAGCAATGACCAGAAATCTGCAAAATTCTAAAATCCGTACAAACCTCTGGTATAATAAAACAAAAGTATATTATAACAAAAGTATGTATGCAAAGTTATTGATCCACTAGTAGCATCAAGTAAATAATAATAAAAAAAAACTGAAGAATGCATCAACCACATTAAAACATTTATCACCAAAATATGCAGAGCAGGATATGGAATTCTTCCCTAGTTACACTGCTCCAATAAAATAATAGTTTAGTCTCATACAAAAATATCAGAAAAAATAATTAACATATTTAAGCATGTGATATATTAAAAGATAAAATAGTTGCATGTACCAATGTTTTTGTAGAATGTTACTTTAGAATTAAAAATATATTTTCAATAATTTATGTTTCTAAATATGCTTTTTATTTATATTTAACAAGAAAGTATAAATTGAATTTATATTAAATTTGACTGAATGTATATAAGTATTGATATGCATTGAACTATGTCTTTGTTATTTTCACTATGAAATTATGGTATAATTTATGATTATTATTTATAAAAAACTGTTTAATGGAAATATACTATGCAATAATTTCGTAAGTTTATTATCCAGTTTTTACATTTTAATCGTATGTAAAATAATTCCTTGTAAATTTTGAAAGGGAAACAGTTTATAAAGGAAGAATAAGATCCTTCTGCTGTGATGCCATTTTCTTTTAACTTCACTTTACCCCCCCCCCCCCCTTAATATTTAAAAAAAACTGTAAAGATATGATAATTAATCAGAGTCCGATGAAAAACATCACAAGCCTTTATTTCTAAAGACTACACATAGAACACACATAATGGTAACATAACATAGAATAACATAGAAACTTCCAGAAAATCAAACTAACAATCATAATACTGTTGCCACTTACAATAGCATAATTTACAATAAGGTTATATAATACAGTTAATGTGCGATTACATTCTCAACACCTCCCCTTAATCGCACATAATGCAACATCTATACCTCAAGTTACATAGTTTAGGCTTTGGCAAACTTTTGGTAAAAATATCAGCCAACTGGTTTTCACTAGATATGTATTCAAGATGGATATTATACAAATTCAAAATTTCTCGAATATACTTTAACTTGATGTCTAAATGCTTTAGCCTACCAGAATTGTTTTCGTTAAGAACTGCTTTAATAACTGACTGATTATCCTCAAAAATATTTATATTTACCTTTGTACACTTCAAAATTTCTTTAGTTACATCATGCAATGGAATCAGATCTTGTAATACTTTTGCCAAGGCCAAAATCTCTGCTTCAGTTGATGATAATGCGATAGAAGTTTGCTTCTTGACACTCCAAGCTATAGGACAGTTATTGAGCATAATTATATTACCTGAAACAGATTTTCTATCTCTTGCATCAGATCCCCAATCTGCATCTACAAAACAAGAAAGAATAGGATCATCATTATTAGATTTTTGAAACACGAGTTTAAATTCTGCAGTTCCCTTCAAATAACGCAGTATTCTCTTTAGGCCAGTCCATGCAGTAACAGTTGGATGTTCTTGTAGTTGACTCAAGCAGTTCACAGAATATAATATGTCAGGACGAGTTGTCATTGATAAATACAGCAAAGCTCCAACTAGTTCACGATAAGGACCTTGAAATTTCTCACCTTTATCAAAATCTGATGATGTTGATTTAGGAGCAAGTGGTGTATTACAGGGTTTGCAGTCAGATATTCTGAACTTTTCTAGAAGTCTTTTCACATATGCTTCTTGACTTAAACAAAGACGATCAGGTAAATAATCTAAGCATATCCCAAGAAATTCAGTGGCAACTTCTGCTTTGGACATTTCAAATTGACTTCTTAGAAGATTAATTACAATATTTACTTCTGATTGATCATTGCCTGCAATTAGTAGATCATCAACATATAACACCAATATTATTTCCCTATTGTTAGTATGTCTGCGAAAAATACAATTTTCATTACCAAGTTGATGAAATTTAAGTTGAAACAGAAACTCGCTAAATCTTCGAAACCATTGTCTAGGAGCCTGTTTTAGCCCATATAAACTTTTAAGAAGTTTACAAACTTTACCACTATTATCGTTATATCCTGTTGGTTGTTCCATAAAAATAGTTTCTTCCAATTCACCATTTAAAAAAGCAGTTTTCACATCTAATGGAAAAATTTTCAACTCTTTCTGAACAATAACAGCAAGTACTAATCGAAGTGATGGCATGTTTATGACAGGTGCATAGGTTTCACTATAGTCAATACCTTCTCTTTGAAGAAAACCTCTAGCCACTAGTCGTGCTTTATAAGTACCATCTCTTTTTCTTCTTAATATCCACTTGCAGGATATTGCCTTTTCATTTTCTGGCAAGTCTACCATTTCCCAAACTTTATTTTTCTTCATCGAGTCGATTTCATCATCCATTGCCTTCTTCCAAGACTTTTGCTCTTCCGCAGTCAATTTTTCTAAATCTTCATAAGAGACTGAACTTAAGCTTGCTGTAAAGGCTTCATAAACATAGTAATCATCCAGTTTAGCAGGTAATTTTATATTTCTCTTTGGTCTTACATTTTCTGCTTCTGTTCCTGTTGAAGTATTAATTTCATGCACTTCAGACTCATCTTTCTCATCATCATCTTCATCTATATTAGTTTCACTCCGAACTGTATCTCTAATGTACACTTTCTTTTCTTCATTAAATTTCACATTACGAGAAATTACAACACGTTTAGTAGTTGGATCAAAAAGACGATAACCCATACTGGAGTATCCAACAAAAATCATTCTTTTAGATTTTGGATCAAGTTTCTTTCTCTGACTATCGGGAATCCTCATGTAAGCATCGCATCCAAAAACTTTGATGACATCAAGATCAGGTAATTTTCCATATTTCAATTCAAATGGAATACAGTTCTGTATACTCAGGCAAGGTATCCGATTCTTTAAATAGGCAGCTGTTTGAACAGCATAACCCCAAAAGGTTTTGGGAAGTTTAGCATCATATATTAGAGCACGGGCTTTCTCCAGCAAATATCTATTTGCTCTTTCGGCGATTCCGTTCAAAGAAGGGGTATAAGGTGGTGCTGGATCTAACAGAATTCCAGCATTTCTACAGCAACGTACAAGTTCACCAGAAACGTATTCTTTAGCGTTATCACATCTAACTTTGCGTATTCCAGGATTTTGTTTAAAGAAAAAGTTTAAGATTTCTACTATATCACTCTTGTTTTTCAATAGATGCACTTCACAAAATCGAGAGCAATCATCTATTAATGTCACAAAGTATTTTTCTCCTGTAATAGTCGGGGGATTTATAGGACCACAGATATCTGTATGAATCATCCTCATTGGTGTAACTTCCCGTTCTCTGGGACCTTTGCCTATGGGCTCATTTGATTGTTTAGCTGCAACGCACTCCTCACAAAAGTCTTCAGATATTGGGAAACCCATTTCCCGAAGAACCTTATTTGACGAATGTCCTAACCGACGATGCCATAAACCTGCATCTTCATTGACAGAAAGTGCTACAGCTTTAATAGGCAAAAATTCGCTAACATACTGTCCTTTATCATTTAATTTAGCAATCACAAAACAATCTTGACCCTTTCTAACAATAGCTTCGTTGTTTTTGAAAGTAACACTATAGCCAGCAAGTTGAATATTTTTGACAGATATTAATTCTCCATTCAGATTTGGGACTAACAAAACATCTTTTAGAATAATTTCCCGTCCATTCAATGTTCCAGAAATAGTCCCTATACCAGTTATGGTTAATTTATCACTTTTAGATGCACATGCCACCGTTCCAGAAAAAGGTTTTAAATCACTGAACCACTGACGTTTACTACACATATGTGACGTAGCTCCAGAATCTAACAGAAAATTATTTCCTCCAAGTTTACCGGCAGCAAAAGTGACAGCAGCTGATTCGGTCTTTGAATGAGCTTTCTGTTTAGCCCTACAGTTTCTTTTAACATGTCCACTACATCCACATTGATAACAAACAACTTTGTTCTTACAATCCTTGGAATAATGACCTTTACGTTTACATTGGTGGCAAATAATATCACATTTAGACGCTTTAAAAACAGCATTACAGGTATCATAAGTAACAGAAACATTCTTATCTGGAGTATCTCGATTAAGACTATTCTTATCTTGCATTAGAGCTTCTGCGTTTATAAGTCTCTGAATAACAAATTCCAAACTTAAATTCTCATTTGGTTGATTTTCAATGACAGCTTTAATGACATCAAATTCAGGGGGAAGAGACATTAACAGGTATACGACGACATCCATATCTTTAATTTCAACTTCGGCTAGTCGTAAATCGTTCACGACACCCATCAGTTCATCAATATGTTGTTGCATGGAACAATCTCATCGTTTTTTCATAGTAGCAAGCCTTTTTCGTGCGAGAATTTGATTAACTGCAGTAGTTTTCGCATAAGTTAATTTTAATTTCTTCCAAATCTGATGCGCAGTTACCTCGCTACCCATAGAAACTAGAACAGCATCATCTAATAAGGTAAGTAGAAAAGCGTATGCTTTCTTTGACTCCAATACATCTTCTGGTTTTGTATCATCTGCTTCTCTTTCTAAATATATCTGCAATCCTTTTGCTTCAAATATAGCTTCAACACGTCTACGCCACAAAGAAAAATTCTTTCCGTTGAAAGGCTCAACTCCATATTTAATCCCGGCTTCAATTGCCGCCATGCTCACAAATTTCAAAACAGTAATAAATATTAACTACCGTGAGCAATTAAGTTACCGTGTGTTCTATATTTAAAATATCTCAACCACGCTCTGCTGTAAAGATATGATAATTAATCAGAGTCCGATGAAAAACATCACAAGCCTTTATTTCTAAAGACTACACATAGAACACACATAATGGTAACATAACATAGAATAACATAGAAACTTCCAGAAAATCAAACTAACAATCATAATACTGTTGCCACTTACAATAGCATAATTTACAATAAGGTTATATAATACAGTTAATGTGCGATTACATTCTCAACAAAAAGTTACACATTAAATAATCTGTAGTTGTAATCCTAGCAAAGATGAGTATTTTTATACTTAGAATCGACTATATGAAGCTTTAAACGTGTTAAAAAAAGGGCAAATAAATGATTAAAATATTGTTATTTTCGGTAGTGTAGCCAAGATTTCTTCAGGAAGAGATTCAGAATTTTCATTTATGTTATTATATGTACATATGTATATATGTGTATGTAATAAAACAAGATGAAATTACAAAAGAATGACACAAATGAATTTTCATTTATTCTATTTATATACTGTAGACTCTCTAAAATATGCACAGCTTGGGCCCAGAAGTTGTGGGAATTTTAGAATTTTGTGGATTTCTGGTCATTGCTTTGTTTACATTTTTAAAACAGCTATTTTAATGTAATTAATAATGCAATCGACACTATAACGAATGCTTACAATATAATAAATTATTAAAAAAGTAATAAACTAAATTAATCAAATTTAGATAATTTTTAAAATGATTAAAATTTTAAAAGCAAAGATCAAGTTAATAATCAATAATGCATGATTAAATATTCATAATAAAGAAGAAATGTATTTTTCCTAAATTTTTCAGTGGAACTTGTCTCAGAAAAGTACATTAGAAATTCACATCAAAATCATAAAATAAGGAGGTTTTATTACAGGTTTAGCCAAACTTAATAACCAAAAGAGTTTGATTAATACATAAATATATTTGGTGAAAAGATTGTGATGACCAGTGATATCAGCAATATTTTGAATTTTTTCAGAAATAAATTTATACTTCCTTCTTGAAAAAACATGAATTCAGTAATATTAATGAAAATTACAAATTAAAATATGTATTGATTTGATATAAAACTAAAAAAAGTGTTATAGTTTGTCGCTCTTTCTGAACTGAATATATCATTGTTTACATCTACAAAATATGTGGGGATTTTAGAATTGCAGATTTGAGGGAGTCTACTGGATACATTAGATTCCCTAAAATCTGCAAATCCGCAAAGCTTGAGACCAGAGATTTTGCGGATTTTTGAATTTTACGGATTTCTTGTCATTGCTCTGTTTACATTTTTAAAACAATTTGAATCTAATTAATAATTCAATTGAAACTATGATAAATACTTACAATATAGTAAAATATTAAAATAAGAAATAAACTAAAATAATAAAAATTTAGATAAATTTTAATATGATTAAAATATTAAAAGTTAATAATCAATAATCTATGAATAAATATTCAATATAAAGGTTAAATGTATTTTTATTAAATTATTCAATGAAACTTCCTCATATAGGTACATTATTAATTCACATAAAAATCATAAAATAAGGAAGATTCATTTCATTAATACATAAATGTATTTGGTAAGAAGATTGTGATTACAATGATATCAAAAATATCTTGAATTTTCAGTATTTTTTTTTTCTTTTATTAAAGAACATGAATTTAGAAATGAAATTACAAATTATTAATCAAAATGAACAAAACTATAAATGAAAATACAAATAGAATTGATAGAAATGAGATTGTGATTCTCTCCAAATAGGCCAAAATAAGAGTTATGAGGGAGTGACTGTGAGGGAGTGATGAAGTTTAACAAAATACCTGTTTACTTTTTTAACCATTATCTGAATTGAGATTAGGATTAGTGGGTCTTAACTATATCCAAATACTTATAAATCAGTAATAATTAAAATTGCTTAATATTTACCTGCATTCAGTAGAGGCTGATGAGGGAGTGATATGGAGCTTTATGGTAGCCTTCCCCATCATTCCCTCATCAGCCTCTACTGAATGCTGGTAAATAGTTAAAAAAATACTATTACTCATTGGTAAGTTTTTAGATATAGTTAAGGTCCACTAAGTCTAATCTCAATTCAGATAATGGTTTAAAAAGTAAATGGACATTTTGTTAAAATTCATCACTCCTTCACAGTCACTTCCTCATGACAATTATTTTGGCCTCTTTGGACAGAATCATCCATATAACTAAAAAAGTCAAATTTTGTCCCTTTATCTGACTGAATGTTTCATTGTTTACATTTGTAAATTATGTTTTGATTTTAGAGAGTTGTAGATTTTAGGGTTGTGAATTTGAGGGAGTCTTCTGTATTACAGTAGACCCTCAAAAATGCACACCTTGAGACCAGACGTTGTGCAGATTTTGGAGTTTTGTGGATTTCTAATCATGGCTTTTTTTTTTTACATCTTTTAAACAATAATTTCAATGTAATTAAAAATGCATTTGAAACTATAATAAATGCTTACAATATAATAAAATATTCAAATAAGTAATAAACTAAAATAATAAAAATTTAGATAATTTCAATATGTTTTTAATTTAACATATTAAAACCAAAAGGTCAAGTTAACAATCAGTAATGTATGATTAAATATTCATTACAAAGATGAAATGTATTTTTCCTAACTAATTTAATTAAACTTGTCTCACAAAGGTACATTACTGATTCACATCAAAATCATAAAAAGAGGAAGTTTTATTTTAGGTTTAACCAGACTTAATAACCAAATAATCTTGCAAATATATTTTGTAAGAAGTCTGCGACTACCATTGATTTCAGCACTATCTTGAATTTTTTTTTCAGAAATCAGTTTATTCTTCCTTCATGAAAAAACGTGAATTCAGTAATATTAACGAAAATTACAAATTTAAATATGTATATAGCTGATGTAAACTAAAAAAAATCTATTTGTCCCTCTATCTGAACTGAATGTTTTATTGTTTACATCCCCAAATTATGTGTAGATTTGAGGGAGTCTACTATAACCTTCAATCTTCAATGATGATCTTCATAAGAGTTAATGATGTAGAAATGCAAACATGTCCTGGTAAAGTAATCAATTTCTTTCTTTTACACAAACCAGTTGTATCGAAATGAAATGAAAAAACTATCAGATGTAATAACAGACATCAATAATAACTCATTATTAAAAAACATCACCATTACCCTCCTCATGCACAACTGTCCGTCCATCCGTGAAGTTTCTGTGAGCAATGTTAAGTCGTACAAATCGTAATTGTGGTCATTTCAGATGACTCAGGCATTTTTCTGTGGGAGGGATTCTGTAAATTCTGGAAAGAGCTCTTTGAAATTCCAGAGAGAGATAGCACTTCCAGGCGATTCATAAGCATAAAGTTCTAATATTCAGGGGAGACATTTTGATGCTTCGAGGGAGAGGGTACCCTTTAAATTTGACGCTAATCTGTGTAAAAAACCATTTCAGATGTTTTTTGTATTATTTTGAATTCATATAAAAATTATAAATATTCCCATAGTTCCCTAACTGCATTCATGAATAAAATAAAAACAAAATCACAATTCTAAATAAGTACATAAAAAAATCTGTCCTTTGAAATACATTAAATTATTTAAAAATGGCTCTGGTAGGAAAAAATCAATGACAAAAATTGCCAGTATTTTGCAAAAGCTCAGAAGAACATCAAAACCTTCCAATAACCCTCTGCTCTTTCCCTAAATATTAACGGGACTAAAAAATAAAAGAATTGAAGTGAGAAAGAAAATTAACCTGCCGAAATATTATTCAGATTTATCGTGAGATCTCTCTGCATCAAATGGGACAACCTTGACAAGGAATCTGTAGGATTGAAAAAAAATACATACGTCAAACTTTTCTGCAGCAAGGAAATCTGCTCTTTTGGATTGGTCAACAAACTGTTAAGCATCAGTTTCTTATTTCTTACTTTCTGATTGACAGAAACTTTTTTAGAGCTGAAAAAACATCAGCATGTTTTAGAACGGACGATACTAAATCATATTCAGATTTCATAAAGTACTTTAAAAGTGTCAGTAAAAGTTCACAAATAAACAATTTAAGAATAGAGTACTTTTATTTTTTCTGGGTAGCACATTATGTTATAATATTACAATACACCCCCTCAAATCCGCACAGCTTGGAATGAGAGGTTTTGTGAATTTCTGGTCATTGCTTTGTTTACATTTTTTAAACAGTCATTTGAATTTAATTAATGATGCAATCAAAACTGTAATGAATGCTTACAATTGTATATTAAAATACGAAAATATGTAATAAATTAAAATAATAAAAATTTAGATAATTTTTCATATGATTAAAATATTAAAAAGCGAAGGTTAGATTATCATAAATAATATATTACTAAATAGTAAGATGAAACGTATTTTTCCTAAATTATTCAGGACAACTTGCCTCATAAAAGTACATAAGTCATATCAAAATCATAAAAAAAGGAATAATTATTTCAGGTTTACCCAGACATAATACCACCCCCCCCCAAAAAAAAAAACTTGTTTAATACATAAATATAATTGGCAAGAAGACTGTGAATGTCTTGAATTTTTTACGAAATAAATTTATTCTTCCTTCATAAAAAATATAAATTTAGTAAAAAAAAAAAAAAAAAAAAAAAAAAAAAAAAAAAAAAAAATTACAAATTAAAATATATATGGAATTGATAGAAGGCGAAAATGTCAAATTTTGCCCTTATATCTGAATTGAAATCTTCATTGTTTATATCTGTAAATTATGTGCGAATTTTATAGAGTTGTAGATTTTAGGGTTGTGCATTTAAAGGAGTCCATTGTATTTGATATAAAATTATAAAATATACAAAAATAAGGGACCTAAACTCAATCAGTGTGACGTTTATTGCATTTGTATAAACTGGTCTTTTTCCCTTGACAGCTAGGGTCAGTTGGTCCCATCAAAAAACAATTTCCATCTTAGCAGGTGTACTTGTAATACTTATTCTATGGGACCGTCAAATGTTTCCATTTACCTGGAAATTCCATATTCTCCGAAAATCTGCCAAGAAGGAAACACGATGGCAAAATGTTCCATTTTAGACAGGTTTCAAGCTTTAGGAACTGTAAATATATTATGTTGTTTTCGTGTAATCCTCATTTTCTTTGAATATTCTATTTTATTAATTTTCATATTATATCATTACATTTATTCAAAACATAAATTAATTCTTACTTACTGTTAAAATAATTAAGTAAGTATAAGTAATTATATAACTCAACTTATCAAATAACTAACTGTACAACTTAACTCATCAAATAAGTAAGTTTATAACTTAATGATGGCAGTGGCATGCTGAAGTAATTTTAATAAAGTCTATCTGCAAACTAATTTGAGAGTATTTTCTCAGTAACAAATATGTATTTTATATTCTTTACCTTTTAAGATAGGTCACTTTGACAGAATTCATTGTAATATATTAGTACGTTTCGCAGGTACACTACAGAGTTGAAGCTTTATAATAGTTTTTGGGGATACAATTAAAACGGAGCATGTTTATGTTGAAAATTTGTGTAAAACAGAAAAGTTCATAGCCCTGGCAAAAGGCAAACTTTAAAATATACCCATTTAAGACAAACACTTGTCTGAAATAAAAAAAAAATTATGCAATCTTTGTCATTCCGGTTTAGTAGTTTTGAGTGTTGTTGATTGTGCGATTCAGAAACCCAGATACTCCGTTGGAGTGGGGGGGGGGGAATCCATTGCATCCACTTATCTATGCCATTGATTACATTTTTTAATTACAGTGTATGATACGGAATGTTTCAGCAATAAGCATGGACATTAAATGAAAAAAATTATAAAATCCGAAGATTTCCTTACTAAACACATTTACATATTAAAATTCCATAGCCACAATGAAATTTTATTTTCTCTCTATTCTTTACTAAATGTATCATCGTTTCTTTAGATGATATTAAATTATAAAGTTTTATACTTAAATTTACTTTATATTTTATTTATAATAAGTTTTTTAAATGTTGCTGTTTCTTTTATTTACAATTAAATCTTTTTACTGTTCGGGAGGGCATCTGACACACCTTTGATTCTGCTAACTTCAAATAGTGTGGATTCTACTGCAATTTTTAATACTGCTATGTAGTAATTTTATTACAACCTTTTTTCTATATTGATTTTAAATTTTCGTAAATTTCTTGTAAATTTTCGTGATAAATTTATTCATTTTTTTTGATGAAATGTAAAAACTGATATTAATTAATTTTATTTTATTGCAGCTGCATAAAACCATTAATCTAACACATCACATCCCTCAAAAGATCTTCAATGTGTAAAACAAATGCAGCAAAATATCTCTTATCAGAACTTTTTGAAAAAAGCAGCTTCTAACTCACAGCCAGAAAACCTTTTATTTGTGAGCTATGCAAGAATTTCTGCCGCAATCTTTTTTGTGTGAAGTATGCAACAAAGAATTCTTACGCAAGGACAATTTACGCAACCATCTGTTAACTCATACTGGTGAGAAACCTTTTGAATGTGATGTATGCAGCAAGAAATTCTCTCAGAAAGGTCATTTAAGCAGGCATTTGTTAACTCATAGTGATGAGAATCCTTTCGAATGTGAGGTATGCAACAAGAAATTCTCTCTAAAGCACAATTTAAGCAGCCATCTGTTAACTCATACTGGTGAGAAACCTTTTGAATGTGATGTATGCAACAAGAAATTCTCTCAGAAAGGTCATTTAAGCAGGCATTTGTTAACTCATAGTGATGAGAAACCTTTCGAATGTGAGGTATGCAACAAGAAATTCTCTCTAAAGCACAATTTAAGCAGCCATCTGTTAACTCATACTGATGAGAAACCGTTTGTGTGTGAGGTATGCAACAAGAAATTCTCTAAAAAAGGCAATTTAAGCAGCCATCTGTTAACTCATAGTTTTGAGAAACCGTTTGTGTGTAATATATGCAACAAGAAATTCTCTCTAAAAAGCACTTTAAGCAGACATCTGCTAATTCATGCTGGTAATAAACCTTTTGAATGTGAGATATGCAACAAGAAATTCTCTGATAAGAGTACTTTAAGGAAGCATCTATTAATTCATACTGGTGAGAAACCATTTGTGTGTGAGATATGCAACAAGAAATTTTCTCGAAAGAGTGGTTTAACCAGGCATATCTTAAATCACACTGTTGAAAAATCTTGTATGCGAGATATAAAACAATAAATTCTCTCAAATGTCTGATTTAAGCAAGCATCTGTCAATTCCTAATGCTGAGAAACTTTTTTGTGTGTTCACACACAATACAACTAGAAATTTTCTCAGAAGTATGCTTTAATTCCTATTGAAGATAAATATTTTGTTTGAGAGATATGTGTTAAAAATTCTTTTCAAAAGATGTGCTGAAGAAAGCATCTGTTAATGTCATACTAACGAGAAATATTTTATGAAAAATAAACAAAAATAAATTCCAAGAAAGCTATATGCGCTAGGTTTGGCTCCTAAAATTTCTTAATTTCAGTTAACTAATTGTAGCATATTCCAGAAGCAAAGAAATATTTTTTTCCGTTTACTACAGTGAAAAAAAAATGAGCAGCGAACAACAGAAATTTGACTCTTTAAACGATTACATTAGCAGATCAGGGGTTACAGTCATGAGCCCCGGCAAACACCATTTTATTTTTATTATCTGAAAATATTACAAAATCTCTTTTTTACACTTATAAGCCTGTAAAAATTCATAATGTTTAATAGTAATAAAATTAAAAAAAAGCCTTTTGTTAAAACTGATTCCTCATAATAAAGTTCTTTGATGGTAAAATTGATTTTATTATTAATATTGAAGCTGAAAATATTTGTTTTCAAAAGAGTATGACCCCCATACCCATAATATTGAAAAAAATATATAGTGTGTTTGATACCCTGTTTGTTATATTAAAAGGTAGGAACAGTCTGATGACATTTGAAATATAAGTAAAAGATAGTCAAAGTATTTTAAAATTAAACTTTATCATCAGGCTTATATTAAAAGAAAGTATTCTAATTTAAGTGTCATGTCATTACTGATACCTGTTGTAATCTTTTGAGTTTCTTAGTTTCAAATTCGCCTGTTCTGATTATTTATTCGTAAGAGAATAACAGGCTGGTGTGAGTTTTAAATGTCAATAAATATTGGAAACAAAATGAATGAAATATTTGCTTACCACATCCAATTAAATCTCTAAAATTTTCGATTGTATTGAAAGAAAAATACGACTTTGATATAACTCATGCCCATCTGACTATGATTTAACTCTTTGGAATTACATAGATTACCATATAATTGATTTAAAGTACTGAAGTTTACTATGCCCCATTTGTTAATCAAAATTAATTATGTTATAGTCAATCAGGGTAATTTTGCTCCTCATTTACGAAACCTTGATCCATTCTGCCGTAATGGAACTTTCACGAATTCTTTCCAATGAGCTGCCAAATAAACACTAATGCATCTGTCTATATTTTTGAGACCAAACTCTTTGCCGTTAACTTAAATTATGTAGCTAATTTAATCCTTTTTTCTCTCTCTTGGTCCTAAGTTAACCTGATTGACTGTAGCATTTATTGTTTCTTGAGAAAGACGCTCAGTTACTACTTGTTTATCCCGCCGACCAAAGAACTATCGCCAAACTATAAGATTACATGCCAATAATGGTTGATTGTAAATGTCACATTCACTTGACATTAACTACGATACACGTGTTTATTATGTCATCAAGTTTTTTAATTCAAATTTTTATTTGTGTTTTTCATTATGTTTTGCTAATTTATTTGTTCTTCCGTCATTTAACATAAAAATTTCATCAATTTATGTAATTTGGCGGAACAGTTTGGCGATTTCTATAATTTGGCGAAATGGGTCGACGGGATAACCAAGAAGTACCGATGATCAAAATAATTTCATGTTATAATATAGTCTATGTGAAAAATCGTTTGTGATTTTATTTTGCATTATTTGAAGTTATGGAAAGAAATTTCATAAAATTTTAAAATTCATAAAATAAGTCATAAAAATTCTTTACCCTTTCCGCGTTATTTGTAGATTGTTTGTAACGGTATTCAATTAATAATCCACATACCCAGTGGCGTAGCGATGGCGGAAGGTCGCCCTGGACGGCGAGCCCATGGGGCGCCAAATTGAGAAAAGTTTAAATCAAAATTATCTCACATATTTTGACAGAAAATAAAAACTATTTTTTTTGTATGAGTTATGTGCGAGTTTTCTTTAGTACGACATTTTTATATCCAAATAATGAAGAAGGAAAAGATTCTGTACATATTTCTAAGGATGGCTCAACACACTTCGTACCCAAGATATTATGCACCTGAATTGGGGCGCAAAGTGATTAAATAGGAGGCTCCAAATTAAGAGGAGCGTTAAACCTAAATTATTTCACATACTTTGAAAATAAATATGAGTTGTAGACTTTTTCTTGTGTGTGTGTGTGAATATTTTGAAAAATACAATGTTGGTGACGGGAATGGAGAGATCCAGCTTTGCTAATGAAGGTTTGCAACTACTTTGATTCTCCAGTTTATAAATCAAACAAGTAAGAAAAAATCTTGCGTCAAGCATAGATTATGAAACACTTTCCAACAATTCTTGAAATCTTTAACAAAACTTCGTTATCCAGGGAAATAACGTATTACTGTTCATATCCAAATATGTATTCCAATACATTTGATAAGCCCTGTATTTGATTTGTCCGTTAATATATAGACTATATAATGGTAAAATTTAGTTTAGCAAGAAAACGCCTAAATGGTTGAAATTTTCCTTTCAGAAATTTATACTAAATGATGGAAAATACTTGAATACGTGTGTTTAACACAGTAAAATACATAGTACCTTTAATCCACGAAAGTATTTTGCCAAAATTTAGTTTAAAAAAAATTCTTTTTAAACTACTTTAATCAAATTTCTAGAAATTATCGTTCAAGGGCGACCACGCATGCAGTTCTTTGCGTGTCCCTGTATATCATTTTATCTATATTCTACAAACATTTTTTACTAAAGTAAATGCAGTTAATCCTTAAAAGGCATAATGTATTTAAAAACCACCTTTAACTTGTATTCAGTAACCTTTCCGAGATCGTTTGTTTAACCCTGTATATGTAAATTGTATAACAACTAGCATTCCTCTAATCCATATAAGCTTACATGTAGTGAAATTTAAAAACGTACATCATAATTTAAAATGCATTTCATCCATCTAACACCCATCTTCCATAACATACAGGACTTCGGATAGAATATACTATTTGAAATATTTTGTGTGTCCCTGTAAATGCTATGTGCTACGTATATTGCATCAAATAACTCATATTAATCCTCAGCAACGTATATCAGTTTGATTATATATAAATCCGTTTACCATAATTAACACGTGTCACAAAAAATTATCCTCTTAATTATTATTTATTGGATTTCTTTGCGTGGCCCTGTAAATGAATAATAGCTATTTTTTTCGTTGTATACTTTGCAAAATGCATATTTTAGTACACTTTCTAGATGCACATAAATTTGAAGATGTTTGACAGGGTGTAACATCGTTAAAATTCATTTGAAACGATTTTTTTCTTATAGGACGTAATGTAATGGAAAAATTTGACTGTCCCTGTAGATAAACTAATCATGGAAGAAACTTCATTTTCAATAGGTTTCGTGCTCGAATAAATGTCGTTAGCGTCGAAAATTTTCATGACAATCCGAGTATATTTACGAGAGTTAGAGCGAGGACAGACGGGCAGACAAACAGAATGCATAAGCAATTTTCAACTTTGTTGGAAAGTGCTAAAAAGCCTTTCAGTGAATTGAAGTCTTGCATACAAGCTGACCCGGCCGTAGATCTTCTCAAAGAACCGCGAATGATTAAAACCCCAATTCATAATAAAATTCTAAAAATAATAACGAATCTCTAAAAATGTATCTCAAGGATTGGTCTTTATTGTCTTCGGCAGCTTATACAGGACGATCTAACCACTATAATCGCTAAAAACCCACAACAAAATTTCTCGTTTTCAAAATGAATCTCCGACATGGGCCACCACTTTTTGCGTCTCGCACAGCAGGTGTGCTGCTATGCCCAGCTAGAAAATCTTGAAAGAATCGTAAAATGAGTTTAAAAAAAAATAGATTCCTAAAAATCGGGCCCATGAAACATCAGTTAAAAATATCCCTTGCGTAGAAAGTAGTACTAAAACTATAACGTAATCGAAACTAAGTTGAATGAGCAAAGCTCAATTAAAATTCTCCATCGAAGGGCCATCGAAAAGAGGCTCCATCATACTAGTATAGTTGTTTCTCGAAATCTTGTGTACTATCGCCGAAAATTATTTGGGAAAAAAAAGAAAATTTATCGAGTTATCATACAGCAAGATAGTGCTGTATAGTAGAACTCAGGTGCATCTCTAATGTTAAAGTCCAAAGTTTGGCCCTTAATAACTTTGGACTCAATCATCAGATTGCAACGAAATTGAAAAGGCAAAGTGTCCCACTCTAGACCTCAAAGTTTATCAAATTTCCTCCAGATCCATCGGTTAGCTATAGAGATACAGAACCCCTGTTTGGTCATTTTTTTTCTCGTGAAACCAGATAAAAGGGCAAACGACAAGTATAACCCGAACTAAAAAACATTCAGCGACGTATAATAGCTTGTTTGAAAAATTTAATTTAGGCATGTGCCTAGCGTCCCATTTTGGGACAGTGTAAAAAAATTCAAATAAGCGCATTTCAAACCAGTAAAAAAAGAGGATAAATAAATATTTATTTTCTCGAGACAAAGTCCTCGATAAATTAAGATAAAAGTTATTCTTGCTTTAAAAGTGGTTGGAAAGTGCAAAATTTGAATTTTAACGAAGGAAATAATTCAGGCATTAATGGGTTAATTTCTTTTATTTCGTCCGTGGCATGAAGTTCAAATGTGATTGCGATTTTGTCATTTTGTGAAAAAGATCGTGTATTTCATGAGTTTATAATTAATATTCTCGGCTAATTTTCAAAAAATAAAAATTTGAGCCCCATGTACACCTGTCAAAAAATATCCAATATTAAAGAAATGGCATCCATTTAAAATTTATATAGCGCTATACTTTATATAATTTAATAATATAGAAATCTCCCCTTTTTAATTGCTAAATTAATCATTTCTTTCAAGTTGCCATCAACTAAAAAACAGCATAGTAATTTTAAAAAGAAATGTTAATATGTGTTCTTATTTTTATAAATAAATAAAAAGTCTTCTGATAGATTTTTGTATTTTTTATGTTGACGTCATTCGAAACAGAAAATGCATATCTTTCATAAACAAATATGTAAACTGAAACTAAATTTATGTTAAAATAACAATACATCTTTATTTGAATGTTTTCGATATCAAAACAGTTACTATAGTACAGATATTTCTATTAGAAAGGAATAATTTAGAAAAAAAAATCAATTTTTTTATAAAAATAAAAAGTTTCGAAATAGAGCAATGAAAATATGTGTAGATAGATACCAATGTACAAATGAAAATCTGCATAGATACCAAGAAACTGTAAGGGGGGCTATCACGGTGGGCGGTTCTTTCACCAAGCGTCAACACCTGGACGATATATCGTCATATCTGGCGATCAAAATTATTAGCTAAAAGTGACGCCAACTTGGCACTATTTCTGATATTTTTCTAAACTAATATGTCTACTAATAACATTAATCTGATACTAATCTTATCTTAAATTTGTTAATTGAAGTTAGTTCACCATCAAGTTCCTGAGAGGATCAGAAAAAGTTGTGAAATCATATGAAAAACTGGTGGAACCAGAGTGAAATGTAGAGATCGATCTAAAAAATGATACAGTAACAAATTAGCTAATAATTTCACTATAAAAATGTGCGTAGGAAAAAAATGGAATCAAATTATCCGTAAAGCTCATGAAATTGGCCTAATTTTTGTTAAGTGATAAGTTGGACTGAGCTTTACTGGTGCTTCATATTCAGAGTCATACTATTATCCACACAAAATGCTAACTGGGCAAACTAGTTACTAGAATGCATAGTTATGTTGCCTCAAATCAGCTAAGATCAACAACGCTTAGCGAATATATACCATGAAGGAATAATTAACGTGTAACATTCATATAGCCAGGTTGTTGAGAAATTGATGTAGAAAAATATTTCTGAACAGCAATATTTAGTATATGGTTTAATCTTATATGCTTAAGATTTTGAGTTTACTTGGAGCTTTCATCTTCCTCTTATTAAAAACCCCTGGAATGGAATTATGTCCAAACTTTGCACTGAATGGGTCGTATAGCTTTCCGTACTTTATTACATCAGCATGTTACTTATAGTTATGAACACAAATTTTTAAATTAGTTATGGATTATTGGGGTATGGAGTATGTTAAAAATGCCTTATTTTTCCATAATTGAATTTAAAGCACCAGTCAAGCCCAGACGACATTTTCAGCTAATAAAAATTTGATTAATTTCATGAACTTTACAGACAATCTGATTCCATATCTTTTCTATTCACTTTTTTTATATTGAAAATATTTGCAAATTTGTTACTGTATCATTTTTTTGATCGAGTTCTACTTTTTTCTCTGGTTCCACCAGTTTTTCATATGATTTTCAAACATTTTATGATTAAGTTCGAAGTATTTTTCTATATGTGCTCTAAAAGTTTGAAATTTATATCTTAATTAGTTACTTTTTTTCTTATTACTGGAAATTCTTAACCTATTGGTGCCTAGCATCCCATTTTGGGACAGTTTAAAAAAATTCAAATAAGCGCATTTCACACCAGTAAAAAAGGAGGATAAATAAATATTTACTTTCTCGAGACAAAGTCTTCGATAAATTAAAATAAAACTTAATCTTGCTTTAAAAGTGGTGGGAAAGTGCAAAATTTGAATTTTAACGAAGAAAATAATTCAGGCATTAATCGGTTAATTTCTTTTATTTCGACCGTGGCATGAAATTCAAATGTCATTGCGATTTTGTCATTTTGTGAAAAAGATCGCGTATTTTATGAGTTTATAATTAATATTCTCGGCTAATTTTCAAAAAATAAAAATTTGAGCCTCATGTACACCAGGATAAGCTTTGGAATATCTCAACCAAATTTTCAGATTTTCATGTGTGGCAGAAATTTCCGGTCATCTCAATCACAAATACACGCACATAGGTGGGGTTTTCACGCATATTTTTTTGTTCTTAGCATTCCATATGAATATGTAATGAGGCCTTCTGTGAACCAATTCAAAATGGATTCAGCTAAAAGAACAAATTAAGAAATTGATTCTTTTTTATTGAAAATTCCAATTTTCATCGAATTGGCAATGAGAAAAATGTAAATAAAAAAATGTGTGTGACCTACTGCCAAATTTTCTTCATAAATTGTACAAAAATCAAAGCGGACGATTTTTTGGAATTTCTAGCACGACCATTGTCCTAGCACAACCAACGGTCAAATGTCCATTTTCGCCGTTTTAAAAGTTAAAAACATGCGCTAAAATCTCTTAGCGTGTACTCAGTCACATGCACTTAAATTCAACATATATGCATTAGAGAAAGTTATATCTACACTCAAGAACCAAAAGATTTTGACCACCATCACATTTTGCAATGAACTCGCTTGAATGGCGTGGAAAGCATATAATCTGGTGGGAATGGTATTTAAAATGCTGCTAGGGAGTCTGAGGAATAATTTTTGCGTTTACGTCAGCTTGTGAGAGTAAAGGCCGCATATCTAAGCTACTTGGATTGAGGACAGATTTCAGTCGCCTAACGATTCAGAATGTGTTACTTCCAAACGGCACGTCTCATGGTTTGTTCAGGATATAAAATTGTTATTACTCGTAAGAAGAGGATGAATGTCGGCGAAACCATCAGTAGGAGCCATTGGGTTGGAAGCTCAGGCATTATCAAATACAGGGTGTTATTTGCTGGACGCCCTATAAAAGGGATGTCGTAGAACCCCTCCCTTGGTAAAGAAAAATCGGCATCATATACTGGCTCAATTTACACTCCAAGACGATACAGTTCCAATGGAAAATTCTTTTCGAGCATACAACTAAGCTGACATTGTTGAATGTGAAACGATAGGGCTAACGTCCCACTCATGTACTCCTGTTGACTAAGCATAATCGACCCATACTCCTACACTAGCCCAGGGAACACCATGACTGGGACATGGAACATAGGGGAAAAGTTGCATAAAACACGACCTACCCTTCAACACATCGATAGCAGGTGTTTAGGTACGCCGTCTTCAATGCGAACTGTTAATCCCCGTTCTACAGCAGATCATACGCAGGCCAATTGTAGCGATATTAAGAGCTCACACTACTGGCTGTAAAAGACCCGGATGATAATGTTAAATATGTGAGGGCGTTCTTTTCAAATATCTCGCTCCACATTTAATATTTTTACAGGGTTTTTTTTGCATAGGAGAGATAAGAATCTACAACAGTGCTAATTTTTACATTTTCGATTTTTTTTATATTATGATAGTTTCAATTTCAGAATCGGTTTCGAAAGTTAAAGTAATATTCTTTTTATCTCAAATCAAAATCAAAAAAGTAAAAACTAGCCCGGTTGTAGATCGTCTTCAGCTACACTATGGAAATGAATCATCCGTAAAAATATTAGAATTTAAGCGAGATACCTAAAAAAAACGCCCCCATAGACTAAACATTATCACCCGTTTTTTTTTCAGTCAGTAATGTGAACTCTTAAGCTTTGGGAAATGTTCTCATGGGTCTCCCTGGGAACCTGTTTATTGTAGAACAGACCACGCACTATCTTAACATCACTGCGGATCATTTACATTACCATCACTTGTTATCTGTCTACCGAAATGGAAACGGAGTCTTCGTGCAAGACAACGCTCCACGTCACAGGACTCGATTAGCTCCAGAAACAGAATTCCAGTTAACATCCTGGTCACCTTTTCGATGGATCTCAATCCGACAGAGCACATTTCGGGTGTTATTCAACGGCAGCCCAGAGCTCAAAAACAACCATTTTTGAGTGTCCCTAATATGTACGACCACTGCTTGAACAACTAAAACAATTTATTAATAGTCAGATAGAGCTTGGTGCAGTGGAATGGAATACAAAAATGAACAACGTTAAAAAGCACAAAATGTTTTATATAAACAGCAGACCGGCTTCGGTAGCATTTAGCGTACCGTCATCTGTGCTAGCGGAGGTGGAAATCTGCTCATATATGAGGACCCCAGAAGCCAAGGGGTACAAGTGACAAAATTTCGATTTGGAGTAAATTGAGTTTAAAGATAATTGATGTTAAATTGGAACATCAATAACAATTGAGTGAACTGAAATAGGAAATTTCTGCTTGTTGAATTCTGGTCTTTGAACTCTTATTTCAATAACCGTTAAAAAATAAAGTAGAATTTTCTTTAAATGTATAATTAATCAATATTGTTTGTTTTTCGAAAAAAGTGGTTTGCCTCTATAACTCAGCAAATAATAAGAAAGTCACTTATATTTCTTTACCTGAAATGAAAAAAGCATATTTTTAGGTCGTCTATGTATTTAGTTTATTTTTTTCAGTTTTGTCATTTAAACTCCTTGGCTTCTGGGGTCCTCATATATATAGTACGAGATCCGGCTGCAGAATCAGTGTACTCATCGAGTGTTTGCTGAAAACCAAATTTTTACTCATATTTATGATTAGGAGAATTTATATCTACCAGGTTGCCTATCAAAATGTGGCCGCTAGTATTTTTAATTAAATTATTAATAATTCATAATCCGTAAGAAATTTCACTGACTTGTTTTTTCAATAAAATGTCGTCTACTTTACGGCAACATCTATAAAGACTCTGAAAAATCATGGTTGCCGTTGCGCACCTGGCGGCACCTCTTCGCAGCCAGGTATACACAGGTATGATTTTGTTATATTTATACACTTACAACGTACATTCATAATTTATATATCAAATTAAAGTTAATTTTTTTCTGTTTATTATTATATACGGTTGCCTAATTAAATCTGGCCGCAAATAAGGGTTGCTGGCTGTTAAATATAGTAAATATTAAAAGTAGAGTGAAAGAGAGCTAGCGCGTAACACCACTAGTCAGACGAGGATAGCGACACTGCAGAATCGTTTGTTTCATACATTGTTAAAAATCTGCTGCATTTTGTTGCAACGCACTCCATCGCTTGTATATAATATCTCTATTCCAACCAATGAGAAAGCTCCATTTCACGGCCAAGTAACCGTTTTCTATACAAGCAAGGGAGTGCGTTGCAACAAAATGCAGCAGATTTTTAACAGTGTATTTTTCCATTTGGAACAATTTTAATCAATTTAAATTGTGTTTTAAATGATAAAATATATTAGTTTCATTTTGTTATAAGTACATATAAACGTATATGACAAAATTACACTTAAAGTAAAGTAAAAATGCAAAACTAAAATTACTTAAACTAAACATATTTAAATAAATTGAACATAGAAAGTTTTTTCTTTAAAAAGTATTCGAAGTAGCGTTGCAAAAAGTCGGTTTATTCCCGGGTTTATTTCCAATAGACTAGGTTTATTCCGGGTTTTATTCCCAAAAAACCGAATTATTCCTAAAAATCCCGGGTATTTTTCAGGTTTATTCCTAAAATCCCGGTTTATTCCCGGGTTTATATCGGCTTTTTTCTAACCTTTGCAACGATAATTCGAAGCATAAAAGCATATTTTCAAAATTTCGTTTTTTCGCCAACCGGAGATAAATCGCCAAATAAACGAAAATTTTATTATTTTTTTACGGATGTTATAAGGAGGTTCCGCCGAAATTTTTTTATAAACGTATATAACTATATGAGAAGAACATTCTGTATTTTTTCAGATTTTTCTGAGTATGCCCGTATGGAGACCTTCCTTGTTAGAATAAAAGTCGCAACTGATCCGTTGAGAACACTAGCATCTGACGCATGCGCAATGGCTTTAAACCGTCCGACAGCTGGCAATTGCTATCCTCGTCTGACTAGTGGTGTTACGCGCTAGCTCTCTTTCACTCTACTTTTAATATTTGCTATATTTAACAGCCAGCAACCCTTATTTGCGGCCAGATTTAATTAGGCAACCGTATATAATAATAAACAGAAAAAAATTAGCTTTAATTTGATATATAAATTATGAATGTACGTTGTGGGTGTATAAATGTAACAAAATCATACCTGTGTATACCTGGCTGCGAAGAGGTGCGGCCAGGTGCGCAACGGCAACCATGATTTTTCAGAGTCTTTATAGATGTTGCCGTAAAGTAGACGACATTTTATTGAAAAAACAAGTCAGTGAAATTTCTTACGGATTATGAATTATTAATAATTTAATTAAAAATACTAGCGGCCACATTTTGATAGGCAACCTGGTAGATATAAATTCTCCTAATCATAAATATGTGTAAAAATGTGGTTTTCAGCAAACACTCGATGAGTACACTGATTCTGCAGCCGGATCTTAGACTAATAGTAGAGACGCAGGATTGAAGACAACCAATGAGATGGCAGTCCTCTGCCATCTCATTGGTTGTCTTCAATCCTCCGTCTCTGCTATATATATGAGCAGATTTCGACCTCCGCTAGCACTGACGACGGTACGCTAAGTGCTACCGAAATCGATCTGCCGTTTATGTACAATATTTGGTGCTTTTTAACGCTGTTAATTTTTGTATTCCATAATACAATTTATCTTCGATCATCAACATAGAGCTTGTAGCATCCATGCCAAAGCGATTTGGAGCTGTTTATCAGATCAAAGTTGGGCTTTGGATGTTTTTAGGTAGGTTGTCATAACGTTTTGGCTCATAAGTGTATACCTTTATGTAGATTTTGTATGTTAATTGAGAAATTAAACTCATTGGAAAGAGCCTAAGCTATTCGAAAAGAGATGGTCTAATTGGACATTCATTTCCCTTTTTTCAATTAGCCTGACATTTTCCCGGCATTTTGCAAAGAGCCTAAAGAGCATTAGGCGAATCGAGAACTGACCGCTGGGTTTCTCAATCAGTCTGATATTTTTTAGGCTTATTTCAATCTGCCTGGACAAAGTTAGGCTAATTTAAAAATGATCATTTATCTTCGAATTAGGGTGAATTATTTTAGGCTTATTGGATCATAACCCGAGCCGCACCAGGAAAAAGTTACAATAACACCATACACCGATCCGAGCGCAACAAATTAATTTCAGTCTACACACAAATTCCGTCCTGTTTATTCTTCTCCAGTAAGAATAAATAAACAGTCTGGCACTGAAATGATCTCTTTAACATTAAAATGCATGACCCCCCTTCACACACACACATCCTAAATTAAAAATCTCTAAAACTTTATTTTAAGACAATCAGCTGCTTTCAGGCAAGAAAAAAGGAATAATCAGCATTAAATGACCCTCCTTTCTCCCAAATTTCCACTTCCACTTCTGTCCTTCCGCACAGAACTTAGATTAACATTTTTAATATCAGGGGCGTGGGAAGAGAAAATTGCGCCGGGGATAAAGTTAGAATTTAACGCCCCTTAAATTTCTGCCCCCAGGGCGACCGACCCCTTCGCCCTCCCCATTTTGCACGACGCTGTTTAATACAGTAGACTCCCTCAAATTCGCACTCATAAAATCCACAACTCTCTAAAATCCGCACATATTTTACGAATGTAAACAATGAAACATTCAGTTTAGATGTAGGGGCAAAAATTTATTTTTTTCAGTTTTATATTAATTCCATACATTTTTTAATCTATAATTTTTGTTAAGGTTATTGAATTCATGTTTTTTCATGAAGAAGGAATAATTTATTTCTGAAAAAAATAAAGATATTGCTAATATCATTGGTAATCACAATCTTACTAAATATATTTATGTATTAATAAAGCTTTTTTAGTTATTAAGTCTGGCTAAACCTGAAATAAAGTTTCATTATTTTATGATCCTGATGTGAATTAGTAATGTACCTTTATGAGGCAAATTTCACTGAATAATTTAGGAATAACACATTTCCTCTTTTATAATGAATATTTAATTGTACATTATTGATTATTAACTTTACCTTTCCTTTTAGTATTTTAATCATTTTTAAAAATATCTAAATTTTTATTATTTTAGTTTATTACTTTTTTTAATATTTTAGTATATTGTATGCATTTATTATACTTTTGATTTCATTATTAATAACTTCAAATTATTTTTTTAATGTAAACAAAGCAATGACCAGAAATCTGCAAAATTCTAAAATCCGCAAAACCTCTGGTCCCAAGCTGTGCGGATTTGAGGGAGCCTACTGTATTACTTTTTTTTAATTCTGGTCCATCTCTTGTTATGTAGCAAGGTGATTTATCTAAAATCCTCATCGAGATTCGAATTTTTTGCTTTACCGTTTCTCCATAAAACAAGAAGGAGAGAATTTCTACGAATACGTAGAAAAAAAACAATAATTTTGAACTTTTTGGCAGTTTTGCCATTCTTATATCTGAATCACAGGTTTGCTATAAAAGAATCATTCACATTCAAAACCTGATTTATTCAAAAGACTTAATCTAACAAATAGGATTGCTAAATGAAAATAATATTTAAGTTTTATGTGTCCCACACGTCCAGGCGGTGGGTAGTTTAATTCAATCCATTTGATGCAAGGCAGTGTTTTTTGTACTGCCTTCTGAAAGGATGTTGCACTGGTATGACAGACGGACAATTTGCATCTTCTAAGATGCAGAATCTCTTTTCTTGCTTTACCTCCATTTTGAAGGAGACTGAAATGAATTATTTACAGATACTGAACAAGTGCTGTCACGTGAACTGGTTTACAAACCTGAACTAGTGCTGCCAGGTCGTCTAGTGTACACACTCGAACTAGTTCTTTCACACCACCGGGTGTACAAGCTCGGATATTTTGTGGTTTTTTCATATATCAATGATATTTGTAAATATAATATTTTTTAATAAATCAAGTTATGAAAGTGAAGGATTTTTTTATAGTAACAATGTGTATGTTAATTTTTAGAATAATGTCCCCATCCCTCTTTACAAAATATATTATCAAAGATGAGAATAACCAAATAACACAAGATTTTCGCCCCCCCCCCTCTTCATGTCTACAAATTCACCCATTATTCTGGAGATAAAGATTGAAAATTTAATGAGAGCGTTAGATCGTTATTTATTTATTGTTGCATCAAAGTAACAATGCAGTATAAAAATCTTTAAAAAATAATTTTTAAATTTGTATGTGGGAGAAACAATATATTTTGGATGCGGGGCAATATTTAACTTTAAATGATCCTTTTATTATTGTAACAAGATAGTTACAATAAAGCAAAAAAAAGTTTTAAAACCATGTTTACAGAGAGTAAGAGAAACAGGTTGGAAATTGCACGTAAAGCGTATCAAATGAGGTGCATTCGTACTTCAACGAATTTTAAAAATATTCAGATCTTGCTGTTATAGTATACAATACGTAGGTTACAATATAATCGCCGAAATCATTTGTGTGTTCCTGTAAATACTATCTGCTTTATATTGTCCAGGAAAGTACTTGTATAAAACTGCAGCAACGTATATTCATTTCATAAAATATGGAATAGTTTAACACAATTAAAACACGCCACAAACAATATTTCTCCGTAAACCCTACTGCAGTGGAACACTTTTGAGTAGTCCTGTAAATTAATAATAAATAATATTTGTATCATACATTGTGCAGAATGAATATTTTAGCATCCATTTCATAGTTTCATGTCAATTCTATTCTATTGGAAAGAGTATAACTTCATTAAAATGTACTTCAAACCATTTTTTCCTATTGACCGCAATGCGATGAAATACTTTTGATTTTCCTGTAATTAAACTATATATCCGATTTTTATAAAATTTGAATTGACTCTATAAAATTATGCAAAAATTATATATTTTAAATCTCAAACGATTTGGTTTGATAATTTTTGCTCTGTTACATGCGGACGGACAGACGTACGGATTGAATGACCACTATAGGTATATCGTATTACATAATTACGAATGCATCTAAAAATACTTACATGTTGGCGCAATAGTATACAGTATTTCAGATACAGTATAGTAGCCGAAATCTTTTGTCTGTCCATATAAATACTATCTGCTTTCTGTTATACAGGAAATAATTTGTATTAATCGTCTGCAACGTATATAGATTTCTTACAACGTTTAATAATTTAATACGATTAAAACGCGCAACAAACAATGTCTCAATATTTAATTATGTAATGGGATATTTTAGTGTGGCCCTGTAAATCAATTCCAAATATTCTTTGAACCACAGATTGTACAGAATGTTTATTAGGGTATATACTTCATAGATACATATCAATTTTATTATGTTCGAATGAGTGTAACACCATTAAAATGCATTTAAAACATTTTTCCATATTGACCGTAATGTAACGGAATACTTTTGATTGTTCCTATAATTGATCTATGCATTCGATTTTCATTAAATTTGAAATGACTCCACAAAATTATCAAATAATTATATTTTTTAAATTTAATACGATTCCGTTGGGTAGTTTTTGATTTGTTATATGCGGGCGGACAGACAGACGGGCGGATCGAACGACAATTATAGGTGCTTCGTATTTACATAATTACGAACGCAACTAAGAAAGGGATTTTTGGGAGGAAATATAGATTATTAATTAAATATCGTTGCCATAAATTCACTAATAGAGCAGAAAAAATAATTTAAAATGTTATGAAATTTGATGGTGGAAAATGATATACGGGAAGGAAAAGGGAAGAAAATAGACAAACAGCAATTTTAGCAATAGGAGATAATTTTGGCGAAGATATTTACTTATTCTTATACATATATACCTATACACTGTTACAAACATATGATTATTTATTTCATGTTATTATCTTTTTTATAAATAAGTCAGAAAATAAATGAATTTAAGAATTAAAAAATATAAATATTAAACGATGCATATTTGTTATTGGGCGGGACAAACAAGTTGGTAGTAATTTCAAGGGGAGAGATTTAGATGAAATTATTTATTATTAATTTTTTTTAATGAATTAAGAAAAAAAAAAGATTTTAAACTTTGTGTGCAAAGAATGCAGGATTTTAGGGAGAGAATTCAGATGATTCATTTTTAGGTGCGTTCGTAATTATACAAACAAATAGCACCTATAGTTTTCGTTCAGTTCCATCTGTCCGCATATAAGAGAGCAAAAACTACCCAACTGAATCACCTGGAATTTAAAATGCATAACTGTGGTTTAATTTTGTTGAGAAATTCAAAATTTCATGAAAATCGGACGCATAGTTTAATGACAGGGACAATCAAAAGCATTCCGTTACATTACGGTCAATTAAGAAAAACAGTTTCAAGGGAATTTGAACGATCTTATACTCTTTCGAACATAATAGAATTGATATGTATCTAAGAAGTATATACTAAGAATACATTCTGCACAATCTGTTGTGCTAAGAATATTTGTTATTAATTTACACGGCCACACAAAAGTATTATGTTACACAATGGTATAGGGGGACACTGTTTGGAGCGCGTTTTAATACTATTAAACTCTTTCACATTTTATGAAATTCATAAACGGTGCTCAGGTTTACTGTTAGTTAATTCCTGTATAATAGAAAGCAGATACTATTTACAAGGACACACAAAAAATTTCGGCCACTGTACCATATCCGTTGTACTATATATATTATTACACCAAAATCTGAATATTTTAAACACATTGTTATAGTACGAACGCGCCTCATTTGTTATGTTTAATGTGCAATTTCCAACTTGATTTATGCAGGGATCGAGAGAAAAGCCGAAAATTCTCATCCTTGTATTAAATTTCTTTGCTTCTACATTACAGATAACAAGTAAGAAAAATCATGCATTAAGCGTAGATTATGAAACACTTTCCAACACTTCCAGAAATCTTTAACAATACGTCGTTATCTAGGGAAATAAGGTGTTACTGTGTATAGACAAATGTATAATCAAATACTTTTGAACAACCCTGTATTTGATCTGTCGTTTGATATATATATATATATAATGAGGAAATTTAGTTTAGCAAAAAAATGCATAGCTGGTTGAAATTTTTCTTCCGGCAATTTGTACTAATAGATGGAAATATACATGAATATTTTTGTTCAGCCCTTTAGTTTACCTAATACCTTTATTACTAAGAAGTGTTTTACTAAAATTTAGCTAAAAAATACTCTTTAAAGTACTTAAATCACATTTCCAGAAATTATCATCCATAGGCGAGCCTGTATATCATTTTATCTATGTTTTGCAAACATTTCTTATTAAACTGAATGCAGTTCAACGTGCTTTGTATAGTCTATTTAAAAGCCACCTTTAAGAAAATTACGCTCATATTCAGTAACATTTACGAGCTCTTTGTGTAACCCCGTTTATCTAAATTGTGTAACTATTAGCATTTATACACACCATATAATTAGCATACATTTAGTGAAACCAAAAAGTGTATATTATAATTAAAAATGCATTTAGTCTATCTAACAGTCATCATCCATTATATATAGTAATTCGGATAGAATGTACTATTTCAAATCTTTTGTGTGTCCCTGTAAATGCTATGTATTATGCCTGAAATAACTCATATTAATTTTCAGTGACGTACATCAACTTGTTTATACGTGAAATCGTTTACCATAATTCAAATATTTCGCAAACAATTCCCCCTTTATTATGCAATGGAAATCGTTTGTCTGGCCCTGTAAATGAATATTAACAATTCTTTTCACTGCATATTTTACAGAATACATATTTTAGTGAACTATGCAGTTGCATATAAATTTGAATATGTTTGACTAGGTGTAACAACTTTAAAATTAATTTGAAACAATTTTTCCCCCATAGTCCGTAATGTACCGGAAAACTTTGACTGTCCCTATAAATAAAGTAATTATGATAGAAGCTTCACTTTCATTAGGTTTCTAACTATGGAAACGTGAATAACGTCTAAACTATTCATGCTAATCCGAGTATATTTACTCGGCTTTGAGCGTAAACAGACGGCCAGACAAACCGAAATCATATACTTTTCAACTTCGTTGAAAAGTGTTAAAAATGGGTTTTCAATAATTTTTCTAAATGTCGATTATAATCTCCCCTTAGGAGGACCTTGTCGAGCTTAAGCCATTCGGTAGCCTACCTAGCAAAAACTATAAGCTCCCCGCAAAAATTAAAACTTTTTTTGCTTTTGAAAAAAAGAAGGCTTACAGTCGACAATATACGATATGTAAACATATAATAAATGCTTTGCATTCCCTAAAAAACAGAATGCATGTTTCATGGAATCTCAGAAATTCGTACTCGTTCAATTCAATAACTTCTTCAAATAATACAAAATAAAACCACGAACGATTATCAGCATAGACCATATTATAACATGGAATTATTTTGAGCATCAGTACTTCTTGGTTATACCGACGACCTATTTCGCCAAACTATAGAAATCGCTAAGCTGTTTTCCAAATTATATAAATTGATGTACTTTTTGTTAAATAACGGATAAACAAATAAATATGCAAAACACAATAACAAAACCAAATAAAAAATTGAATTAAAAATCACTTGATGACATAACAAATACGTGTATCGTAGTTAATGTCAAGTGAATCTGACATTTACAATCATCCATTATTGGCATGTAATGTTATAATGTGGCGATAGTTTTTTGGTCGAAGGGATAAACAAGTAGTACCTGAGCATCTTTCTGAAGAAATTACAAATTCTACAGTCATCAGGTTAACTTTGATCCAAGAGAGGAAAAAAGGACTGAATCTGTTACATCGCTTTTTAACGGCAAAGAATTTGGTCTAAAAACAGTGACAGATGCACTAGTGTGAGTTTGGCAGATTATCAGAATTAATTCGGGAAGGTTCCGCTATGGCAGACTGGATCAAAGTTTCGTAAAAGTGAAGCAAAGTTACTTCGAATGACTGCAAATAATTCATTTTGATTAACAAATGTGGCATACCTGGTAATCTGTGTAATTCGAAAAAGAGTCAAATCATAGTCAGATGGGTATGAGCTATATTGAAGTCATAAACATATTTTCAATACGATGGCAAATTTTAGAGATAGAATTGGTTGTGGTAAGCAGATATCTAATTCTTTTTTTTTCCCAATATTTATTGACATTTAAAACTCACACCAGCCTGTTATTCCCTTACGAATAAACAAACAGATTAAGTGACTTTGAAATGAAGGAACTTAAAAGATTACAACAAGTATCAGTAATGACATGACAATTAAATTAGGATACCTTATTTTAATATAATCCTGATGAGAATAGCAAAATTTTAAAACAATTTTACCAATCTTTACTTACATTTCAAAAAACATTATTTTTTAAATTAACAACTAATGTATCAAACACTCTTACATACACATTTTTTTCAATATTATGGGTAAGTCAGGAAACCATTCCCTTTACAAAACTACTATTTTCAGATTATGTATTTACAAGAAAATCTTTTTTACCATCAAAGAACTTTATTATGAGAAA
Organism: Maratus speculifer; assembly: GCA_964019185.1. Lineage (NCBI taxonomy): Eukaryota > Metazoa > Arthropoda > Arachnida > Araneae > Salticidae > Maratus > Maratus speculifer. Next base: position 362,228,522 of record OZ025296.1, read on the forward strand.
TCAGGTTTAACAAAAGTTTTTTAAAATTTAAATTCCATCAATCATTATGAAATTTTACAGGCTTATAAGTGTTAAAAAATAGATTTGTAATATTTTCAGATAATATAAAGTATCATAAACATAAAATAGTGTTTTGCCAGGGCTCATGGTTATAGTTCCTGATCTGCTAATTTAATAGTTTAAATCGCCAAATTTTTGTTGTTCGCTGTTCTTTTTTGTGCATTGTAATAAACGGAAAGATATATTTCGTTACTTCTGTAATATGCTACGATTAATTATTTGCAATCAACAAAATTTGGAGAAAAAGATAGATAGCTACAGACAGCTTTTTTGGAATTTATTTCATAAGTTTATCTTTCATAAGATATTTCTCGTTAGTATGACATTAACAGATGCTTCCTTAAACAAATCTTTTGAAAAAATACTTTTAACACATATATCTCAAACAAAATGTTTCTCTTCAACATGAATTAAAGCATACTTCTGAGAAAATGTATAGTTGCATATGACACACACAAAAGGTTTCTCACCATTATGAATTGACAAGTGCTTGCTTAAATCACACATTTGAGAGAATTTATTGTTGCATATCACACATACAAAGAGTTTCTAACCAGTATGAGTTAACAGATGCCTGCTTAAAGCAATCTTTCGAGAGAATTTCTTGTTGCATATATTACAAACAAACGGTTTCTCACCAATATGAGTTAACAGATGGCTGCTTAAATTTCCCTTTCGAGAGAATTTCTTGTAGCATACCTCACATTCAAAAGGTTTCTCACCAGTATGAGTTATCAGATGCTTGCTTAAATTTCCCTTTTGAAAGAATTTCTTGTTGCATATATCGCACTTAAACGGTTTCGCACCAGTATGAGTTAACAGATGGCTGCTTAAATTTCCCTTTTGAGAGAATTTCTTGTTGCATACCTCACATTCAAAAGGTTTCTCACCAGTATGAGTTAATAGATGCCTGCCTAAATCGCCCTGTTGAGAGAATTTCTCGTTGCATACCTCACATTGAAAAGGTTTCTCACCAGTATGAATTAACAGATGCTTCCTCAAAGCACTCTTTTCAGAGAATTTCTTGTTGCATATCTCACATTCAAAAGGTTTCTCACCAGTATGAATTAACAAATGTCTGCTTAAGTCTTCTTTTCGAGAAAATTTCTTGTTGCATATATCACATACAAACGGTTTCTCACCACTATGAGTTAACAGATGGCGGCTTAAATGGCCCTTTTGAGAGAATTTCTTGTTGCATACCACACATTCAAAAGGTTTCTCACCAGTATGAGTTAACCGATGCCAGCTTAAATGGATCTTGTGAGAGAATTTTTTGTTGCATACTTCACACTCAAAACGATTCTCATCAGTATGAGTTAACTGATGGGTGCTCAAATATCTTTTTAGAGAGAATTTCTTGTTGCATACCTCACATTCAAAAGGTTTTTCACCAGAATGAATTAACAGATGTGTACTTAAAGCACTCTTATGAGTGAATTTCTTGTTGCATATCTCACATACAAAAAGTTTTTCACCAGTATGACTTAACAGATGTCTGTTTAAATAGCTCTTATAGAAGAATTCTTTGTTGCATATCTCACACAAAAAAGACTGTTTTGGCAGAAATTCTTCCATAGTTCATAAATAAAAAGTTTTCCAGGCTGTAAGTTAGAAGTTGCCTTTAAAATGTTCGGATAAGTATTTTGCTGCATTTGTTTTACACATTGAAGATATTTTGAATGTTGTGATGTGTTAGTTTAATGGTTTTATGCATCTAGAAGAAAATAAAATTAATATCAGTTTTTACATTTCATTTAAAAAATAAACTTATTACGCACATTTAAAATCACTATAGCAAATAAGTTATAGTAATGAAATTCTAACCTCTGTATTAAAAATTACAATAAACTCCTAATTATGTGAAGTTAGCGGAATCAAAGGTGTGTCAGATGCCTCTCCTAACAGTATAAAGATTAAATTGTAAATAAAATAAATAGTAAAATTGTAAAAAAAATAACTCATTATAAATAAAATACAAAGTAAATTTAAGGAGAAAATTCTGTAACTTTGTAACATCGAAAGAAACGATGATATATTTTACAAAAAATAGAGAGAAAATAAAAAAAATTGTGGCTATGGAATTCTAATATGTAAATGTGCCTAGTAAGGACATTTCGGATTTCAGTTTTTTTTAAATTATTGTGTTTGGTTATTGCTAAAACATGCCGTATCATTTAATGTAACTTACATTGTAATTAAATAATGTAATCAGTGGCATAGCCAAGTGGATGCCATGGATATCACCCCTCCATCAGTCGGAGTATCTCGGTTTCTGAATCATTCAATGAACAACACTCAACTACTAATAAATCGGTATGACAAATAACCATAGGCGTAGCGTGACCAAAATTTTAGGGGGTACCAACGAAGTAAAAACGACTCCCCTTGGCAAATTTTCAGTTTGGCGCCCCCCCCCCCCCTCTCCTCCTCAAAAGTAAGAAAATCTTTTTCTTTAGGTTGGCCTCATAAAACGAAAAACAAAAGAATTCTATCATTCTATTTCGCGTTTATTTTGGAACTTTAAAATGTTTAATTTAAATTTTGAAATTCAGAACTGAATAACATATAGAAATTTGCATTTTTTTGTCAGAGTTCACAATGTTTTGAAACATGGTGAACAATGATCAAAAAAGAAATAAAAATTCCCACGAAAAGATTGTAGGTCGAAAACTGAATAAAATCGTGGCTCGCAGAATGTGGTGACCGTCTCTTTAGCCATTCCCTCCGGTGGGACATGCTAGAAGTATACGTGGAGAGGATTTTCATGCACGGGCTCAGTACGGCCGGATGTGTGTATTGAAAATTCCATCTGAGCCCGACCCGATTATATTTTTATAGTTTACCGGCATGTCCGTCTCGTATAAAAAAATCAGTAAAAAAACTTAAGTAATAATGGGATAATTTTACAGTCTACTTTAAATTACTATGTGCTCAAAAGCCAGAAAATACTCAATAGCAGCGTTAATAATAGCTTAGAGACTTATTCTTTTCAACATTCAAATAAAGATTCATAAAAATGATGTAGTTAAATTAAAAAAAAGTTCCTTAAAAACCCATATGTTGAAGCCATTAAAAAGTAGATATTGAAATACGAAGGTCATCGAAAAAGCAAGTTTTCCACGGTATTTCAAAAAAAAAAAAAACATAATTACCCAGAAAGTTAGATCCAGTTGGCCTGGATCCTGTTGAAGTACTCGTTACTCTCATTGTGGTATCGCTCTAAAAAAGCGCGAAAAACATTCTCGATGCACGAAACACCTGTTGACCTGGAAGATGTCCGCAGGTGGGTGCCAAATCAACTTACACCTGAACACAAAACCAAACGTGGGAAAGCAGCATTGAAATTTCTTTAGCGATATCACGATGAAGGCAACAAATACTTCAACAAGATTTTTACGGTTGACAAAAGTTGACAACTGAACAAGTTCCTGGCTCCATTCCCAGGTGGTAGACTTGTATGACACTAGACTCAAAAACTTATCCCACGTTGTGACAACATTTTGATTCCGTTAGTTCTAATATGGGGAAGTAGTTAAAACATTGCTGCGTGTTTTGTATTAATTCTTTTTGGGCAATTATATTTTGTTTCTTTTTACGAACCACATAAAACTTATTTTATGGATTACCCCCGTATTTTTCTGTAAATTATTACTCTGATCCAATTAAGCTATTTCTGACACATCTCTGAATTCATTTATTTTCGAAAATAGATAAAATTGGCAGACGTTCTCATTCAGAAACTATGAAATCCAATGGAATTTTCCATTTTTTGTAAAAGACAAAAATCTTTGAGAAGATACTGCCAAAGTTGTCATTTTGAATTAAAATTCAAGACGCAATAGTAATGGAAAGCAGAAAAACTAGCAATCAAATGATTAGAATAGCTTATAAATCAAAAAATAATTTATTTATAAAAGATGGAAAACGCTATTCGATTATAAAATTACTTCAATCATCAGGTCTGTCAATTTTATGCCTTTCATAAAGGAAAATAAATCAGAAAGTGTGTCAAATTTCACGTTGTTGAGCTGGGAATTTGAGAATAACCTTAAATTGTACTTACAAAAATCATGTTAATATACGGTCATTATCGCTATTTATATTTTTACAGAACAAATTCCTTGCCCCCTACATCTCGAGAAAAATTAAATCTAGTTTTGTCCCATCTCGACTGTATAGAAAAAAAAGCAAGCCTGATCATGGCCCCCAGTACAAATCTTCTGAAGAAATTAAACCCGGACTCAGATGCCATATAACTGTTCGATGCCGATCTCTACGCAGGACACTTTTTACATTTCTTTTTGGATGTTGTCAAACTATCATCGGCTCGTGACTCACATTTATGAATATTCTTGTGAAAATCGCATTCTATCGGCCAGGCTCAGATTATTGTATCGGGCTAGTAGGCTTGCTTATTTTTTATGGATTCGGAACGGCAGGCTCGTTCAATTTTTTTGTTGGACAGGTCCGTTAAATTTGTTTAGCGGCCCGACAAATTCATTAATTGATTAATTAATTTATTAATATTTCTCCAAAACATCGTGCTTGCCCCACTGTAAAAAACTAGATCCAGTTTCGGTCTGACTCTAATGTGCTTAGAAAACAACAAGAAAAAAAAACATATATATGTATATATATACATATACATAAGCTTGATATCTGTCCAGCACGAGTCTGCTTATGAAATTGAGTTTGATTTGATTATCAGATTATCTGATCTCTAATCTGGGCATGTTTTAATTTCTTTTGTGATTTTGTCAAACCAGTATCGGTTTGTAAAACACATTTATAATTATTCTCGCGAAAGTCATGACCTATTAAAATGGTCCATATTTTATCGGCTTCGCTTAATTTTTTATGTAGAGCCGTTAATGAATGAATAAAAAACTAGTCGTAATACTTACCCATTATGGATATGCATAATATGAGAAGAAAACACGTGTGAAATATTTATAAAATACATTACAATTCCAAATCAAAATTTTAAGTTACATTTAAATATTTTTAATATACAAAATGTAATGCTGTATTAACCCCTTGGGGTAAAGCAACACGTACGCATGCCGCAAAAAGACTTAAGAATCTTTGTTTATCCCCACCAGCAAAATTTTACTGTAAAATTTGTCTTATTTAATCGGAGCATGTTCTCGATTTAATAAGCTAGAAATTCCTGTTTTTAAAAACCGGTGACAAACATTAAAAATTTCTAAAAGGCTACCGTCGCGAAGGGGTTAATGAATTGCTGATGAACGAATTTCGACAAATTATCTAAAACGCCAGGCTACTCAAGTAGTACGGAATTGGGTAAAAACACATCCTTATAACTCAAAAAATAATAATCATATTAATTAACAGTTTACTCCGTTGGATCAAGCATCTCATTTCCAATTATAATCTACTACCAATTAAAACTATTTTTGAATTGAAATTTGAATGAAATACAGGGTAATGAAAAATCGAAGAATGCGGAAAACAGGATTACAAATATCTTGGCAACTAACAATCTGATACTTTGTTCTTTGTTGCAAAATTTGTATTATTTTATTGCTTTTTACATCCATTCCATAAAAAAAATCGAAAAACTTTATGTACCTTTCATCAGAACGATTTCTTCGAGAGTCCGAAAAAAAAAATAGTTCCGAATAATCGAGGTTACTGATATTAAATAGGCTTTGTTCCATTATTACATACTAAGTGCATACAAAATTTCATCTCAATCATTCTCTATCTCAATTTGTTCGGAAGATAGAGCGTTTATAGTCAAACAGACAGACGGAGAGACGACAATTTTTTCTTTTCTAAAAATATGTTTTTCGGGAATCTCCTATCTGAAACGTGTAAAATCCATAATTTTTGTTTCGATTTTCAAAACAATTGCAAGACTTACCCTGTGCTACGTATGATGGGTAAATAATAGAAATAATAATAATAATAAATAAATAAATGAATAAACAAATGAAATAAAATAAAATATTTTAAGTCAATTTCGATTTAAAAATATAAATTTTAATTTAAAAATTTTAAATAATACTCATGTTTGCAGATCGATATATTTTCTGAGAAATGTAATTTTTTTTAAAGTTTTAAAAAGTTTTGAATTCTACAGAAAAACTAGTTGGATGTGCCAATCACAAGACTTTCTTCTATCTCATACGTACATTTTAATATTAAAAAATAATTACACATGTTAATGCTTTAATAATTTTAATTAAATACTAAACCAACTTTGATTTTCATCTTAAATTTCTGCTTCAGTCAATCAATAAGTGTGAAGACGAGTTTTCGTTTCTGCATGGGCCGATGGACAATAGAATGATAGGCAGATTTTCTTCAAATTCAGGGACGATCCATTTGTCATACGCAAAAATAATCATACACAAAAATTTTAGTTCAGTTCTATGCATAACTTCATACACTTTTTGATGGTAAAATAATAAAAATAGCGCAGATATCGAAATTATTGCGCTCCCTTCCAGTGGATTTTTTTCAAATTCAGGGAGAACCAACTTACCATAGCCAAACACTTGCACAAAATACTTCGTTCAATTCCATGCATAACTTCATACAATTTTAGGTGGTACAGTATTGAAAATGTCACAAAAATAGCTATTGCAGTGCCCTCTTCCGGCGGATTTTTTTCACATTCAGGGAGGACCACCTAGCCGTAGCTGTACACGTATACAAAAAATTTATTTCAATTCAATGCATAACTTCATACACTTTTAGTCGGTACAATATTGAAAATGGCACAAAAACCGCTATTGCAGCGCCCCCTTCCGGCGGAATACTTCAAAACTGAAGGAAGACTTGCTTGCCACAGCCAAAAACATTCACAAAATATTTGGTTCAATTCTATGCATATCTTCATACACTTTTTGATGATAGAGTGGCGGAATGCGGACACACAGACACACGGCCAGACAGACATTTTGTAAAAACATATTTTTTGGAATCTCAGACCCCCTATAACGTGTAAATCCGTCGAAAACTGGAAGTCAAAAAAAATTTTTGATTAGGATACTTTCTTCTATTGAAGAAAGTAAAAAAAAAATTAATTCATCTTTGCGGTTTACAAAAATATTTATTTCTGAAAACTAAAATCTTTTAAAAGAAAAAATAGTATTTTTCATATTCTTTACTACAAGATTCATTCAAAATATGGAGTGAAAAAAAATCCCTAATAATAAGGAAACGAATAATAACAATAACAAATCCTGAAAAATGCTGAATATACTGAAAATCATGGTGAAAATTTTCAGGACTTTTCTAGTTTCAAATCTTTATTGTATTCTATATACAGTAGACTCCCTCAAATCCGCACAGCTTGGGACCAGAGGTTTTGCGGATTTTAGAATTTTGCAGATTTCTGGTCATTGCTTTGTTTACATTTTTTAAAAAGTAATTTGAGTGCAATTAATAGTGCAACCAGAACTATAATGAATGCTTACAATATAAGTAAATACTAAAATAAGTAATAAACTAAAATAATAAAAAATTAGATAATTTCTTAAATGATTAAAATATTAATAGCAAAGGTCAAGGTAATAATCAATAGTGTCTGATTAGATATTCATTATAAAGATTAAATGTACTTTTCAAAAACTATTCAACAAAACTTGCCTCATAAAAGTACATTACTAATTCACATCAAAATCATAAAATAAGGATTTTTTTTCTAGTTTAGCCAGGCTTAATAACCAAAAAAATCTTGATTAATGCATAAATATATTTGGTAAGAAGATTATGATTACCAGTAATATCAGCAATATCTTGAATTTTTTCCAAAAAAATTTATTTTTCCTTCATGGAGAAAACATGAATAGACTATTATTAAGAAAATTACAAATTAAAAAACATATGGAATTGATACAAAACTAAAAAAATCAAATTTTGTCCCAATATCAAAACTGAAATTTTCATTGTTTACATCCATAAAATATGTGCTGATTTTAGAGAGTTGTGGATTTCTGGTTTGCGGATTTGAGGGAGTCTACTGTACTAATGAAAAAGAGTTTGAAAGTATATAAAGAAAATATGTGTTGCCAAACGCAGAAAGTAAAGAATTTAAATAGACATTTAAAACGATTCTCGAAAAGATTTTTTCTTTGCATAACAACAAAAAATTTTCTGACATATTTCCTGACTAAGTTTTAAACGTAAAAGCAGTCGTAATATTTAAAGATATTTATCATCAAATGTTTTTATTTCTACTTTCCGATAAAACGTATTAAATCGTAGGGGAGGTTACTGTCTCATGGCGGTAATTTTTTGCCTTACTTGAGTTATCACGCCCAGAAATTCAGTTCGAAATGCCAACTCTGACAACATCTTCAGAAAGAACTTCGGAGTTTATCAAAAAGTGGAAAATACTATTCAGTTATAAAATTAAAAATAAGAACACCTGTACGGATAAAAAAAAAAAAATGAGTGAAAAAATAGAGTTTGGATCTGAGAGTTACCTTGAAAAAACAGTTTCTTACAATATTTAGCAATAATAAAAATTTTAGTTTATAGTTTAAAAAAATAATAAGATAAAAGTAAAAGTAATTTTAAAAATAAGATATAAGTTTTCAATAATAAACATTATCACCTAAACAGATGTTTATTTTGGGCTTCTTACAAAATAATAATGTAATCTTTAGTTGTATTTTATATCATTTCATATTTTTGCTTCATGCTCTAGTTATAAAATATTTTGTGCCAGTGTGAAACAGTGTTCTCAGATTTTACGCCCCCCCCCCCCACCAAAAAAAAAAAAAAAAATTATAGACGAAAATTTCTCTAAATTTCTTTAGATTCTCAAAACATTGGCCTAATGCATATTGAATGGTTTGATACTGAAACTGTAAGATATAGAACACATTTATTTTTTGGAAATAAGCGGAATACATTTAATTTTGTATTTGCTCGATAGATATAAACACACTCTTTATAACTGGTTAAAATTTTACATACTCTACTAAGCATTTCCTAACCTCACCTAAAGTAATTTTGTACAATTTAATTTTCTTAAAATAACAAAATCATTGTGATCATACATCAAAAGAAATTCTAGTGATTCATCGCGAGATAATACTAATTAAAAATAACCCTCACTCTAAATAGGTTAATTATTTAATATTAATTAAAATAAATACATAAGTTTACGTTGCGATTTTTTAATAATTGCAATGCAAATGGGCCCTATCATTTATGAACTTTTGGCAAAATTTCAATTTAAAATAACTTTGCGACCCCTCCCCCTGAAAAAAAATCTATTAGAAATATTTATAATAGGACTATAAGAAGTTTTTCTCAGTAAATCAATCGTAACCCTAAAAGAAAAATGTAACAAATATGCAACAAGGAAATTATTCTTAGACAAGATGACACACATCGACTTATTGCTAAATAAAACAGACTGAGATAATGTCTCGATTAATCATATTTATTTACAAGTTATTAATAAAAGAAAACCACATTTACAAAATTAATTAGATTAAGAAACAAGTACACTTAAGATGCAATTTTATACTTCCCTAACGTGGAAGATTACTTTGACATTATAACAGTTTCTTTCTAATTTTTGCTTCAGCATTTTTATTAATATTACTGAATTCTTGTTTTTTCATGAAGAAAGAATAAATTGATTTCTGAAAAAAATTCAAAGTAGTGCTGATAACACTGATAGTTGCAATCTTCTTACCAAATACATTTGCTATCTTTTTGGTTATTAAGCCTGGTTAAATCTGAAATATAACTTACTAATTTTATGATTTTGATGTGAATCAGTAATGTACCTTTGTGAGATAAGTTTCATTAAATAATTTAGGAAAAATGCATTTCATCTTTGTAATTAATGTGTAATCATACATTATTGATTGTTAACTTGACCTTTGCTTTTAATATGTTATACAATAGACTCCCTCAAATCCGCACAGCTTGGGACCAGAGGTTTTGCGGTTTTCAGAATTTTGCAGATTTCTGGTCATTGCTTTTTTTACATTCTTTTTTTTTTAAATTTGAATGTAATTAATAATGAAATCAAAAGTATAATGAATGCATAGAATGTACTAAAATATTTAAAAAAGTAATAAACTAAAATAATAAAAATTTAGGTATTTTTTTTAAATGATTAAAATACTAAAAGGAAAGGTCAAGTTAATAATAATGTACAATTAAATATTCATTATAAAAGAGGACGTGTGTTTTTTCTAAATTATTCAATGAAACTTGCCTCATAAAGGTACATTAGTAATTCACATCAGGATCATAAAATAATGAAACTTTATTTCAGGTTTAGCCAGACTTAATAACTAAAAAAGCTTGATTAATACATAAATATATTTGGTAAGATTGTGACTACCAATAATATTAGCAATATCTTTATTTTTTCAGAAATGAATTATTCTTTCTGCATGAAAAAACATAAATTCAATAACCTTAACAAAAATTATAAATTAAAAAATGTATGGAATTGATATAAAACTGAAAAAATCAATTTTTGCACCTATATCTGAACTGAATATTTCATTGTTTACATCCGTAAAATATGTGCGGATTTTAGAGAGATGTGGATTTTAGGAGTGCGGATTTGAGGGAGTCTACTGTATACATTAAAATTATCTAAATTTTTACTATTTTAGTTTATTACTTATTTTAATATTTTATTATATTGTAAGCATTCATTATAGTTTCAATTGCATTACTAATTATATTGAAATTATTGTTTAAAAATTGTAAACAAAGCAATGACCAGAAATCCGCAAAATTCTAAAATCTGCACAACTTCTGGTCCCAAGCTGTGCGGATTTGAGGGAGTCTACTGTAATATTTTTAAAACAGCAATTAAACATAAATGCATTCTTTTTTGTTTAAAGGTGATTCTGCAGAATTATTCTGAGTATCTTAATTAGTTTTAAATAAGAATATAACTGGTATAAGGTTTTAAAAATGCATTAAAGAAGTTTTCTAAGTATTCGGTTTAGCTGAATAGTTTTAGGTTCGACAGACTGAAGCAGAAGATCAGCAGAAGTTGGGGCCAAGGATTGTGTGGATTATGGAATATTGCATATTATAGATTGTTATGGATTATGCGTCATTTTATTATTCCTTGACAGCATTTTAATTTTTCAAACAGTATAATGTGAAAAGATACATATGAAATCTAATAATTAATTTAATTTGCTACCTCAAAAAATGACTTTTTAAAGTTATTTTATTAAAAAATTGATACACTACCTGGCCATTAATGATCGTCCACTTATGATTTTAGACATTTTGTTAAATATCTAGAAAAATAAATGAGGAATTAGCCTGAAACTCTCAGAATATAAACATAATAGTACAGGACATATATTTCCGTGAAGATTTTTTACCAAAATTTTATAGGGGACCATCAACAAATTAAAAAAGAATGAATATCTTTTGGATAACCCTGTCAAAACTAATCTAGCACAAGCACTCAAACTATAGATTGTGTTATTGTGAAAAACTGTGTTCTTTTTTATGTCGATAGGATGTATACTCGTTGAGAAATTAAGTTTTTTATAAAAACAATCCCAATTTTTTCCTAGATTTTTGCTTATAATTTGCAGAGTTCTTAATATAAAATAATATTCTTTTCTGAAAATGTGACAAACAACATTGCAGATAATACCCCTGTACTCAGAATTAAAAAATAATAATAATTATACCAAAAATGAGTAGGTTTACTAAATATTTTTGCACTGTGCATGTGTCAACGATATCAAAATTTCATTTGCATATTATGTTAGCTAAATGCATAGAGCAACTTTTGTGAAAGTCTCAAAATCATAGCTTGAAAATTCTGTAAATAATCGTCAATAGAATAAGTTGAAAATCCATTGTTCCCAAAATGAAGCAAAAAAAGGAGGGATTTTATTGAAATGTAGTAGTACGTCCCATATTGTGTATTCTATATTGACCTAATCAATGAATATATGGATACAACCCCTCTTTTTTTGCTTAAATTGGGGAATAATGGATTTTCAATTTTTTCTATAGAAGATAATTTTCAGAATTTTCAAGCTATGATTTTGTGACTTTCACAAAAGATGCACTATACATTTAGCTTACATAATATGCAAATGAAATTTTGATATCGTTGACGTATGCACAGTGAAAAAATATTTAGTAGACCTACTTATTATTCATACATTTTTCGTTATTTTTTAATTCTGATTAAAGGGTATTATGTGCAATGCTGTTTGTCACATATTCAGAAAAGAATATTATTTTATATTAAGAACTCTGCAAATTACAAGCAAAAATCATGGAAAAATTTGGGATTGTTTTTATAAAAACCTTAATTTCTCAACGAGTAACATGCTATCGACATAAAAAAGAACACAGTTTATCACAATAAGCCACTTATCACAATCTACAGTTTGAGTGCTTTTAAAACATTAGTTTTGACAGGGTTATCCAAAAGATATTCATTCTTTTTTAATTTGTTGACAGTCCCCTACAAAGTTTCGAGAAAAAAATCTTCACGGAAATATAGAAATATATGACCTGTACTATTATGCTTGTACACTGAGAGTTTCAGGATAATTCCTCATGAATTTTTCTAGATATTTAACAAAATGTCTAAAATCGCAAGTGGACGATCATCAATGGCCAGGTAGTGTATATGTGCATTTAAATAAAAATAATTATATATGCATATGTTCTGTATTTGTAAATTTTCTTAAGTGTTTATTTCACTGTTTACATTTGTAAATAATGCAGATAATAGAAAATTGCTGATTATGGATGCATGGATTATCATTCCTTGACTGTAATTTGATATTCAGTAGTATAACGAAATACCAAATAGGTATCGAAAATTCGATGCAGCCCTATTCAAAATCTATGTGATGGAAAAAACATTGTTGAGGACAAGTATTTCCCTCCTAATTAAAGAAAATCCCTCGTCTGTCATAAATTTCAGCAAAGTCTCTTATTTGATTTTTTTTTCTTGACATATAATAATTAATCAGAGCCCGATGAAAAACCTCACAAGCCTTCATTTCTAAAGACTACACATACATGCGGAACATAACATACCATATACGATAACATTACATAGAAACTTCCACAAAATCAAACTAACAACAATAACACTGTTGCCACTTATAATAATATAATTTATTATAAGGTATTAAATACAGTTAATGTGTGATTACATTCACAACAATTTTTACTCGTAGATGTATCTTCTATACTGTTGATAGTTTAGCATTTTGCTAAACTTAAGTACCTTTCTATGCTTTAATATTTTTCTGAGAAGTAAAATGTAGTACCAATATGTCAGTAAAATTTCTCTTCCAAAAATTTCTCTTCCTTTCATTTTAAAATATTTGTTATAGAATATAAGAAAATTACATTCACAACCAAGAAATTTAAAATTTTATAAATTAAATATGTTTTGTTAAATAATAACTCAAATGATAATTTTAATAGTGCAAAGTTTACTTAAGAAAGAAAAATCCTTATCAAAAGGAAAGCATCTGTTTCAAATATTATGAAATTAAAAAAAAAAAAAAAATTAATACCTTAAAGTACTGGGTATGATAGTTAAAATTCAACTTGTCAAATATTCAGTTTATCTGTGTGCCGGATATTTTAAATGATTGTAAATGTAAGCAAAAATTAAAATCGGTACAGTTAAAACTTTGTGCCATCATACCTTCAACTCACATGTTGCAGAATTTTTCAGAAGAGTAACAACAAAATAAATGAATAAATAAAAATTGCTTACCATTAATTTATTTTAATTAAGAGGATGGACCAGAAAACTTGTTTTAAAAATTAGCCATTCTTAATATCACAACACACTTATTTCCTAGATCCCACACTTATTTCCTATCCTAACAAAATAAAGTGACGCTAACATGTTTGTTCAAGGCTAAAACAATGAATGAATCAAAAGAAATGAATGACTCGAAAGAATTCAATAAGGCATAGTGAACGATTCAATAAATCTATGCAACAGAAATGTTCAAAAACATTTGTTTATATAACAGGAATAGATAGCATTAGTCAAAATCCGTGAATATAGTACTTAAACAAGGTATCGGGTTTAAATTTTGAAACAATTTGATTTTGAAAAACTAACAGGAAAATTTATTGGTAAAGCTTGTTTTGGATAATATCTGGTCTTATAATTAACGTTATTATCAGGGATAAAAAAAAAAATAATATTTATACTGTTATTGCAGCATTTTTATTAATAAATAGCAGCTTAATCATTAATTAATTAAGTGAAAATTTCTCCATTTAAGGAATGAATCCTTTTCAATACATCATGACGTCAAAATTTCGCGATTCATTCCTGCATTTGGGGTCTTATCTTATGCCTTTTTTGTTTTATCAGGTAACATTTAAAAAATCAGTTACCATCTTTACTAAAATAAGATTATGCTAAAATAGTTTCTTTTTATTAAGCTTCTGCTAAAATTTCTAAAAACTCAGATTTGAACTTCTTTTTGTGGATAATTAGTAATTTCAAGCCTTATCAAAATGCTTTAATTATAGCTGTTAATTTTATTTATTTGTAATTAGTTCGGAAAATATTATTCTAATTTAAATTTGAAAACAACAAATTTTCTTTAAAATATAAAACAATATATTGCTTATAGATTCTGGTTATATTCTGTTCATTTCATAGTAAATGCTTTTTAAATAATTCATTGCATACTGATATCCTATATAAATTTCATCAAAGTTCAACCAAAATAATAAAGGAATTCAACAACCCAAGAATTTGGCATTCCAATATCTTCATAGTATGAGATTGGTTGCCTATAGATGTTGTGATTGCTTCAAATTTTTAAACAATTGTTTTTTTTTTTTTTTTTTTTTTTTTCGTACATTTGGTAAAAAAATATCTACTTGTGTATTCACATGCTAGAAATTACACAGTCTACCAACAATGACACTACTTACAATATTTTATTTTATTTGTAATGTCATATTTCATCTTATATAGTGCCACACTAAAAGCAGTTGAAGGAGTATTTATTATTCACTAACAATTATTTAATATGTTGGTAGCCCTCTCTACCTTTTTTTTTCTTCAATTTGAACAAACACATAAAATAGATATTAAAATGTGTCTTGTTTCTGTGTCATATTTCTTTCATTGTATTCATTACATCAATTTTTTTTCAAAAAATGTATAAGCCACTTGAATAAATTTGGAAAATTGTCACTTATGTACATACTTACACTCTTGCACTAATTGTGCCAAGCATAAATATCTGTTACAGATGGACTATTTCAACTGTGTTTTTACCAAATTGGCCATTTTGTTTCTGCCCTCTGAACACAAATTTCATTTATTTGTGCCTTTTTCTTTGTTGCCGAAAGAATTTTTGGTACTACTTGGTTATCCTGTGGACCAAAAAACTATCACCAACTATAAGATTAAATGCCATTAATGGATGATGGTGAATGTGATATGTATTCAATAACATTAAATATGATACATGTCCTTAAAATATCATTAATTGTTTTTTATTTGATATTTTATTTGTATTTTTATTAATATTCTTCTAATTGTTTGTTTTTTCGTTATTTAAATTAAAAATTTATGTCAACATGTATAATTTGGAGAAATTGGTAGACAGGATAACCAAGTAGTGCTAAATTTTCTTTTTTCATGCTTCAACTTATAAGAGTATCTGTCTCATCCCATCCTGTGACATAATTTTTATTAACAAACACATTTTAAACATAACTAATTTATTTCAAAGTTTTTTTTTTCTCTGTTTACAACAAAATATATTTCTGTTAAAATGCATTATTTGGAAACACAAAAACTCTCTTAAATATGAAAATATAGTCTAGGATCGATAATCTGTGCATTCATAATCCACAATTTTCTACAATTTGGGTTACTTTACAAATATAAACAGTTAAGAAAGTTATAAAATAGTGATACAAAAATTATACTTTAAAACAAATAATAAAAAAAATAACAAAATCAGAATAAAATATATGCTTTTTATTAACACAACTCTTTTATTTTATTAATTGTGAAAAACAAAGAGTATTACAGAACTTAAGTAATTATTTTTATTAATTAATTTGAATGCACATATAATTTTTTTTAATAAAATAACTTTAAAAAGCATTTTTTGCGATAGCATATTAAATTAATTATTATCTTTCCATTTTAAACTGATTATAGAATTAAAATGCTGTTCTAGGAATAATAAAATGACCTATTATCCAAAATTATCTATAATTCACAATATTCCATAATTCACACAACCTTTGGCCCGAACTTGTGCAGATTATAGAACTTTGACTGTACAGTCAAGGATTGATGATCCATGCACCATTTTGCCAATTGATCGCTAAAAAATACAGCAATATTTGTCAAATGGTTAGGAATTTATCAGTCTACTGCAGAAAAGAAAACTTAATTTTCATTATACAGTAGACTCTGCCAGATACTCAAGCCTAAAATCTGCAATTCTCTAAAATCTGCACATAACTTGTAAATAATGAAACTTCCATGTTCAGTTGTGCGGACAAAATTTGACTTATTTATTTTTATATCAATTTCATATATTTTTTAATTTGTCACTTTTGTTAATATTACTCAATTCGTGCTTCTTCATATGAAGGAAGAATAAATTTACTTCTGAAAAAATTCAAGAATTTGCTGATATCACTGGTCATTACTATCTTTTCACGAAATGCATTGATGTATTAATCAAGCTTTTCTTCTTTTTAAGTCTGAGTAAACCTAAAATAAAACTTCCTTATTTAAAGACTTTGATGTTAGTTAGTAGTATATGAGGAAAGTTTCACTAAACAATTTAGAAAAAATGTATTCAATTTTTATATTGAATATTTAACAATACATTATTGGTTATTTACTTGACCTTTGCTTTTAATATTTAAAAGACTGTTTTAATTTGTATTATTTTAGTTTATTTACTTATTTATTTTAATATTTTTTCATTATAATCTCGAATGCATTATTAATTTCATTCAAATTACTCTTTAAAAATGCAAATAAAGTAATAACCAGAAATCGACAAATTTCTAAAATCTGCACAAACTCTGGTCCGAAGGATTGCGGATTTAAGAAAGTCTACTGTATATCAAAATACAATGTATAAATAGATAATATCTGTAATAAATGAGCTTTTATGAAATAATATATTTGCCAAATTATTAGATTTCATATTTATATTATACAGTAGACTCCCTCAAATCTGCACAGCTTGGGACCAGAGATTGTACGAATTTAAGAATTTTGCAGATTTCTGGCCATTGCTTTGTTTAAACAGTAATTTGAATGTAATTATTGATGCAATTGAAATAAATAAAACAGTCAAATTCTGTCCGTAAATCTGAACTGAAAGTTTCTTGTTTACATCTGTAAATTATGTGCAGATTTTAGAGACTTGTGTGATTTTAGGGTTGTGGATTTGAGGGTTTCTACTGTACTATATCGAATATGGTATTAAAAGGTCCCCCCCCCCCACCCCTCCCAAAAAAAATTACTCATAATCCACATGATTCTCTGTAATCTGAAATATTCTATAATCTGCTTAACCTCTGGCACATACTTGTGTGGATAAAAGATCTTTGCCTGTACTTACATTGTACTTTAAATGCAATATCTTAAAATTTACTGTTTGTTTATACTATTATTTTAACACAATGAAACTGATTGGTAAACTTATTGTGTGAACTGAATATTTTACAACTGAGCAAAAACTTGCCCAGGTTAGGAATCAAACCCAATTTTTTGGGCTTACAGGGCCAATGCTTCACTGTTTAACCTAACTGGGTGACAACTGGGGGAGCATTTCTCGCTCAAATAACTTTATTGGTCATAACATCTGGTCTGTCATTCAAACAGCTCAACAGAATAAACCACAGGTGAAGGAACTCCACATAACGATGGGTACACACATATACAATTACTGTTCTATAATTAATGTTCTGTTCCAAATTAAGTTCTATAATCTGCACAAGTTAGGGCAAAAGGTTGTGTGAATTTTGGAATATTGTAGATTATAGAGTATTATGGATTACACATCGTTTTATTATTCCTAGATAGCATTTTAATTCTGTAATCAGTATAATATAAAAATGTAAATGTGAAATCTAATATGAATTAATTTACTAGGCTATCTCAAAAAATGCCTTTTTAAAGTTATTTTATTAAAAAAATTGATATGTGCGCATTTAAGAATAACTATATAATACAGTTTGTTTTTTATTGTTAATGAAATAAAAGATTTATATTAAAGAATAAAAATGTTTATTTTTTTTTTCAATTTTTTTATTATTTATTTTAAAAAATCATTTTTAGATCAAAAATTTTTTAATTTTCTTAACTGTTAATTTCACTGTTTATGTTCATAAAGTAACACGAATTATAGAAAATTGCGGTTTACGGGTGCGTGGATTATCGATCAATGACTGTATTTTAACACAATCAAACTGATTGCTAAATTTATCATTTGAGTGTGACAATCTGCCTTCTTTTCAGAATATTGTGGAATGTTGATGCATAATTAAATGAGCAGTGCCGATCTTCTCTTACCATGTGTTCATTTAGTTCCTTTTTACTGAGGGACCTTTTTTGTTGATTCTTAAGGTCGAATTAACTGCTTTTGAAACACATGTTGTTTTAAATGTGACATAATTTTCACAAATTTTTTGTTTCATTTCAATATTTATGTGTACATAAATATTTTATAGAAAGAAAATATGTTAGACTCCCTCAAATCTGCACAGCTTGGGACCAGAGGTTATGTACATTTTAAACGTTTGTGAATTCCTGGTCATTGCTTTGTTTCCATTTTTTAAATGGTATTTTGAATACGTAATACAATCAAAATTATAATGAGTACTTGAAATATTATAAAATACAGTAGACTCCCTTATATCCACAACCCTAAAATCTGCACATCTTCACAGCTGTAAACAATGAAACATTCATTTCAGATGTAGGAGCAAAGTTATAAGGGATTTTTTAGTTTTACTTCATCCTGTATGTATTTTAATATGTAATTCATAATAACATAAATGAACTTGTTATTTTCTATGAAAAGAGCATCTATAAATTTTTTAATCAAGCTATTGCTGATAACAGTGGTAATCACAATCTTTTGACAAAATATGTTTATGTAGTTTATTAATTGAGCTTTTTTGTTTATTACTACAATGATTTTTATGTAAATTAATAGAGAGTACTTTTCAAAGGAAAAGCGTCATAAAATAATTCAAGGAAAGTATATTGCATCTTTTCTATGCAAATTCAAATATGAATTAATTTTATTTACTTGATCTTTACTATTAATATTTGAATCAGTTTTAAGTTATCTTACATTTTATCTTTTTAGTTTATTATTTTACTTAATTATTTTTATATTTTACTACATTATAATCATTCAGTATAATTTTGATTGCCTTATTTAATTCAAATATCTGAGAAAAAAACGTAAGCTAAGCAAAGACCAGAAATCTGCGAAATTCTAAAATCTGCACAACCTCTAGTCCCAAGCTGTGTAGATTTGAGGGGGTCTACTGTACTAAGATAATTACATAAAGTAGTAATAAACGAATGTGATTTTTTAAAAAAAGGTATTTTGTAAAATGATTAAATTGTTTAAAAAGCATTAGTTCAATAATATTATCAAGAATTTCAAATTAAAATATGTGTGGAACGTTTTAAATTAAAAAAATTCTGTAATTTTGTTCTTATATCTAAACTTAAAGTTTGATTCTTTATATTTGTGATGACGTGTGGATTTTAGGGTTGTGGATTTGAGCTGCTGTTTTAAATTTAGCAAGTAAAAAAATGCATTTTTTTCGAAATGTGAAATAATCTCTAAAGAAATAATATGAATAAAAATTTACAAAAAAAAAAAAAAAAAAAAAAAAAAAAAAAAAAAAAAATCTTCTTAAAAAACAGTCATATTTCAATGGCTATGCATAGTTTTTGATTCTATAAAATTATTTAAACAAGCTATTTTATACCTTCAACATTAATAGTGCTTAAAATAACTCCCCCAGATGCTTTTTGTTTCAGTGTAAAATTTAAATATTTCTCTATAAAACTACAAATTTTTGCATCTTTATATGCAATAATTTCCTTAATATAAAGACAAGAAAGATCTTCATCCAAAAATAAGTTCATTTACATTAGTGACAGCAGTGGCTAATGTCTATCTCTCTTTTAAAAAAAGATATAACTTAGTAACCCTGTTGACCAAAAAATGATCGCCAAATTTTAAGATTAAATGCCAATAATTGATGACCGTGAATGTCAATTCAATGACATTAACACTAGAACTGTGGAAAAATTCATTCAAGTTTTATACAAATATTTCTCACCGGAATTTTCATTTAAAACTGTTTAAGTTATTTATAGAAATTATTTTTGCTCATCTTATATTTAGCTTATTTTATAAAGAATTTTCTGGTTCGAATCAACATCTCTGCATATGATACGGGTCAAAATGACCCATCCCCGCGGTTCTAGTGTTAAGTATGACGCACATGTTTGAAACGTTATTAAATGATTTTTATTTTGATCTTTTTATTTGTATTTTATTAATATTCTAGTAATTATTTGATTTTTTGTTATTTAAAATAAAAATTATGTCAATATGTATAATTTGGCAAAATTAGTCAACGGGATAATCAAATAATATAAAAAAACTGATATTTTTATCAAAATTTGAATATAATTGTATGCTTTAATAAACCTGCAAGTTTAATTTAATCATTTACAAATATTCCACTTCAACTGCATTATGTTTAGGCTTTTTAATGGTTTGAAGTTCAGAGAATTGTTGTCAGATACAGCATTATTTAAACAGTAATTTAAAAAAAATGGTGTAACGGAAAGAACAAGCTTTTTTTTCATCAATATTCTGAAGCTTTTAATATTATTTTTATTATATAAAAAATTGATTTACAAAGAATTGTTCATATAACAAAAATCAAATGAATAAACTAAATCCTACATACAAACTAAAAGGACTCTTAAAGGACTAACTAAAACTTATTTTCAATAAATTTATATCTGGCCATCCCTATAAAATGTTAAAGTTTCATTGAAATAACGAAAGTTACCACATAATAATTAATAAAAAAGAAAATGAAAGTTGTCCTACTAAAGCAAAAAATGAGCCAAAACCAAAAAGTCAAAAGAGATCAAAATATTGAAAACAGCATTTACCATCATATTCCAGTAATTATATTCATAAGAAATAGTAATTCATTTTTATATGCAATACAAGAAAAATTAAAACTTAATGGATATAAGCTGAATTTTTAAAAAACTGATGAAACTAACATAAAATTTCACGAAAAAAGTAATAATAATACTCCTTTTAGATATACTAAAAAATATTTTAAATTGTTAAAGTGAAGCATGTAAAAATAATCTCGAATTAAATGAAAGCATCCTGAATTGTCTTATTTAAAAAATATATCTAAAAAATATATCTAATATATCTGAAATGGCTGTATGCCTTTTAAACATATATTATTTTATATAATTTGTTCACGTTGTATCATTATTTATTCATATCTAAAAGTCTATACTTTTAACAGAGAATTTGTATATTTATGTTATTTACCGAAAGATGGGGTCAAAACAATACATAAAATCTAAAGTTCTCGATTCAAGAAAGTTACTCGATAATGGAATTAATTTCAGATAATGAATAATCGATAGCTCAGTTAATCAATCTTTAAAATTATTCATCAGGAAACTTTCATTTCTATTTAAACTTATTTCTCTTCTAGATTCTAATGAAAATGCTGCTGTAATGTAGGATGATAGGTGTCAAATTTTTAAGCAGAGTGTGAATTATAATAAAGGATTCCATAATTTTGAGTAACAAATCAGTCGTTTTTAAAAATTAAATGTTTTTTTTTTTCTTTGTATTTTAAATTGAAGAGAATATTTTTCTTAATTCTTGAAATAAGTTAATATTGGTAGATGTGAGAACATAAAAAGTCAAAAGTTGAACTTTCTTTTGCAGCTGATTTTATATGTTTCATTCCTCAATCAAAGTCAGCCACCGTGATTCATTCATGGCGTTGGCGTCTCTTTGCTTTTATATGAACTTGGACGATATGAAAGATCTCTGCAAGTAGAAGGTAAATTTTTGAAATATAATGACCTATCGCAATAAAATGAAAGAACGTTTTTAGAATTTAATGACCTCTTTACTAAAATAAGTTAATGGTAAGATACGTTTCTTTTGCTTATTCTTCTACTAAAATTTCTCTTTTTTTGTAATAAAAATATTCTAAACTGTTAATGATTATTAACTAGTGAAAACTGTTAATTTTAGTTCAGTCTTTTTCTAGATCATATAAAGAACTGATCTACATAAAAAGAAAATAATAAATTTTAGAATTCCATTTATTATCATTTGTTTTTTGAGATGTAATAATATGGAGTATGGTTAGGCTTAGCCTAAACAATGTATGATGGACGAATTTTCGATTTCTGTATTAACTTTGGTATTTTTTTAATTAGTTATATTTTATAATAAAATGATGAAAAAAATATATTTATAACACTAGGAAGTGTAATTTTGACATTGTAAAACAATTCATTTTACATTTTGTTTCTAAATGTAGTTTAGAAAAAGAATTATAACAAAAAGTGTTATACGCAATAATAACATATTTAAAAAACTCAGAGGAAATTGAAAAAAAAAAAAAAAAACTCAAGAAAAGGAATTCATAACATCCAAAAGGCAAAATACTTACAAAAACGGATAATATAAATATATTTTATTGATATGATTCATTCAAATTCGACCACCGAGATTCATTCATGGCGTTGGCGTCTGTTTGCTTCTATTTGAACTTGTACGATATGAAAGTTTTCTGCAAGTAGACTATCACATATTATTTTAATATGTGAACTAAATATCGATTTAATATCATTAGCAAGAGATATATACTTTGGAAGAATAAAACTTTCATCTTACTAAAAGAACTTATTTAATACGGACACATTATTTACAGCAGACGATCACAGATACACACAATCGGCATAGAACACAATTGCCGCTTACCTAAAAACATTCTATTTACATTTTTACTTAAGTTGCGGTTACAGTTAAATACACCACATCTCCTCCCTTCCTAAAC
This sequence comes from Maratus speculifer, assembly GCA_964019185.1. Lineage (NCBI taxonomy): Eukaryota > Metazoa > Arthropoda > Arachnida > Araneae > Salticidae > Maratus > Maratus speculifer. The sequence continues at coordinate 362,251,727 of OZ025296.1, forward strand.
TTCTACTACAAGTCCAATCGCTGAGGAGGTCTCCGGATTCTAGTAGATCGGCGAACTGGTTGTGGTGTTGGAGTTGAACCGTGGACACTGAGTGGAGCATGCTCTGATGTAGTAACTGAGAGTGGCGTTGCATCAGTCGTCTCCGCCTCCACACTAGTGGGTGATTGTGGTAACTCAGCACTAGTTGTCGGAACATCAGCATTTTGCACAGGAATGGCAGGTTTTGAAAACGATCGACGGAGCTCACTTTCTTTTTCCTCTATGTCTCCTCCATCCCGTATTTGATCTACATGTCTACGCCACAATTGGCCATTTACATCGACAGTGTAATGTAGCTGTCCATCTTTTCTAACGACTTTACCAAACCTCCATCTCTTGTCGCCTTGTCGGTAATTTCGTACAGCGACATTGTCGCCAATTTGGAATCCTCTATCCGAGAATTCATAAGTTCCTTTACGAACTTTTTCTTCCACTCTACTCTTAAGATCAGGACGCAGCAGATCGATTCTCGTCCGAATCTCTCTCTTCAACATAAGCATGGCTGGACTATGAAGTGTCGTGAGGTTCGGAGCTTTTCTGTATTGCATAAGGAACGTACTTAATTTTTGTTGTATTGTGCCACTATAATTTTGCATTGCTCTTAGAGATTGTTTGACTGTAAAGACGTATCTTTCGGCCTGCCCATTGCTAGATGGTTTAAATGGCGCAGTGGTCTTGTGTTTAATGCCGTTATTACGCATAAACATCTCAAATTCAAATGATGTAAACTGTGGACCGTTGTCACTTACCAGCATGAGTGGCAATCCAAATCGAGCGAAACAATCTCTTAAGCATTCGATGGTTTTGGTTGCTGTGGTGGATTTCATTGGATAAGCTTCCAACCATTTGGAATGTGCATCTACTATAATCAGGAACATATATTCAAAGATAGGTCCAGCAAAATCTATGTGAATACGTTGCCACGGTGCACTAGGATACTCCCAGCAATGCACCTTTACTCTCTGTGGGTCGGTTTTGTACCGAGCACAGTCTACACAATTCTTTGAGCAATTTTCTATATCCTTATCGATGTTCTTCCAATAAACATACGATCTAGCGACAGCTTTCATCTTAACAGCACCCAGATGACCATGATGTAACTCTTCAAGCACCTGAGCCTGATACTTTTTGGGAACGCACACACGCTGACCTAACATGACACAACCATCTTGTAAACTATATTCTGCTTCTGTCCCTCTTAAAATTCCTCCATTCTGTAAAATATTAAGCAATGGGGCGAGGTCTGCATCCAACAGAGTTTCTTTGGCTAAGTCTCTAGCTGTGATAGGAAGAGTTTCTATTTGTGCTAACTGAAATAGATCAATTTCATCTTTAACGTCTAGCTGTTCAGAGGTGGACGGCAGCCTAGACAGAAAGTCAGCGTTACCATGTTGTTTTGTATTACGATACTTAATGTCAAACTGGAAAGATTGTAATACTAAAGAATAATGTAACAATCTTGTCGCTGCCAGAACTGGAAGACCTTTCTTCGATCCGAAGATGGCTACTAAAGGTTGGTGGTCAGTTAATAATGTGAATCGTCTCCCTTTTAGGTAAAGATAAAATTTCTTGACACCCCACACAATTGCTAGTGCTTCTTTATCAATCTGAGAGTATTTTTGCTCAGTTTTTGTGAGGGTTCTGGAGGCGAAAGCTATTGGTCTTTCCGTTCCATCTGGTAAAGAGTGGGAAAGAACCGCCCCTACTCCTACAGGAGATGCGTCAGTTGCCAATATCAATGGCAGTGATGGATCATAATGCATTATGACACGCGGAGAACAAATTTCATTTTTAATTTTTTCAAAAGCCTCCTGACAATCCTTTGACCAAACCCATTTCACACCTTTCTGTGTTAGTTTATACAAAGGATTCGCTATTGTAGCCAAATTAGGACAAAATTTTCCATAAAAGTTAACAAGCCCTAAAAAACTTTGTACTTCCTGTACGTTAGTGGGTCTAGGAGCTTTTGAAATCGCAGAAATTTTCTCATCAGTCTTATGTATACCGTTTGCATCAATTTTGTGCCCTAAAAATTGAATTTCTTTTTGAAAAAATTTACTCTTATCTAAATTTAATTTCAGCCCATGGTCTTTACATTTCTGAAAAAAATTTCTTAAGGCCTCTAAGTGTAATTTATCATCTGATCCAGTCACTCTAACATCGTCCATAAAAACTTTGATTCCTTCCATCCCTTGGAAAAGACCATCAATATATCTTTGCCAAATTGCTGGAGCAGAATTTAAACCATACATAAGTCTTTTACATACATATAATCCCTTATGTGTATTTATCGTTAAGATCTTTTGACTATCTGGATGTACTTTCATTTGTAAATATGCATGTTTAAAATCGATTTTTGAAAAATGTTTACCCCCATTTAAGCTTGAAAAAATTTCCTCTAATTTTGGTAAAGGATGTTGTTGTACCATAATATTTTGGTTTACGGTAACAGAATAATCTGCACATAGGCGTATAGACCCATCTGTTTTTACAACCGGGACAACTGGTGTTGCCCAATCAGAGGTCTCTACTCTCTCTATGATGCCTTCCTTTTCAAGCCTATCAATTTCTTGTTCAACCCTATCTTTTAAAGAAAAAGGTACAGGTCTAGCTCTACAAAATTTTGGCACTGCATCAGATTTAAGTTCCAACTTTACTTCATAATTATTAATTTCCCCTAAATTATCGTCAAAAAGCTCTTTATACTCTTCTAACAATTTACTCAAATTATAGTCATAAGATGTTCTTACTGCTTTTATAGAATTCCAGTCCAAATTTATACTATATAGCCATTCGCGGCCAAAAATTGTATCCAAATTTTCACTAGAATACAGGGTATCTACCTGCTTTTGTTTTACCGTATTCCCTTTTAACCCTTTTTTCGCTGCAAAACAAGCTTTTCGAATGTGCCCGATTTTTTGACAAAAATGACACTTAGCTAATTTAAATCTGCAAGAATATTTATCGTGATCCGTTGCTGTACACCGTGTACAGCTCGTTTTTACTTTCTTTCCCGAAAGATTTTCTCTTCCAAAGTTTTTCTTTTGCGAAACAAATTTTGACTGCTCATTATTTTTCCTCACGCTAAATTCTTTAATTTTTAAAGATTTACCCATTATCTCATTTGCCCCTTTCATAGCTTTCTCCATAGCTAAAGCAATTTTCAAGGTATTCTCAATATCTATATCATCTTCCTCAAAAAGTCTATCTAATATTGCTCTATCCCTTAGCCCACTTACGAAAACATCCCGTAACATCGTGTTCAACATTTCTTGTTTATATTGACAAGGAATTGCCAAGGAGCGAAGTTCAGCCATAAAAGCACTGACACTTTCTCCCTCCCGTTGCTTACGATTAAGAAACACATGCCTACTAGGAATTATAAGCGGCGTCGGAGTGAGATGAGCTTTTAAAGTATTTTTTAGAATAAGGTAATCTTTATCGGAAGGATTGTCAGGAGCTAGCAGGTTTTTCAACAAATTATATAATTTTGCTGACAAACTAGAAATAAAAACTTTCCCACGTTTGCCATCCGGAACATTTTGAATATCCATGAAAGCTTCGAAGCGTTCTAAAAAAGAATCAAAAGCTTCATTCGTTTCATCAAATTTTTCAAATTGAACTGAAACTTTAGCTTCTTGCGTTTTCGGATCGGCAAAAGTGGCTAATTTCTCTAATAAAATTTTATTTTGTTCAATTAAACTTTGAACCAACTGCTCCATTTTTAATCTTCTTTAAAGATAAATACAAAAAGAATTTTTTACCTTGGCAGTCTTCAGCATCTAATGTACATGGATCCGATACTTTTTCATCCCATCCTCGTCGCCAGATATCACATATTATTTTAATATGTGAACTAAATATCGATTTAATATCATTAGCAAGAGATATATACTTTGGAAGAATAAAACTTTCATCTTACTAAAAGAACTTATTTAATACGGACACATTATTTACAGCAGACGATCACAGATACACACAATCGGCATAGAACACAATTGCCGCTTACCTAAAAACATTCTATTTACATTTTTACTTAAGTTGCGGTTACAGTTAAATACACCACATAGACGGTAAAATTTTGAAATATAATGACCTATAGAGATATAATGAGAAAACGATTTTAGAATTTAATGAACTCTTTACTAAAATAAGTTAATGTTAAGATATATTTCTTTTACATACTCTTCTACTAAAGTTTTTGTATTTTGTGATAAAGGTATTCTAAACTATTAATGATTATTAACTGGTGAAAACTGTTAATTTTAGTTTAGACTTGTTCTGCAACATCTTAAAGACTGATCAAAATTAATGACTAAAGTTTAGAGTTCTATTTATTATGATTTGTTTTCTGGGGTATGGCTAGGCTTAACCTAAGTATTGTATCATAGGCAAATTTTTTATTTTTCTATTAACTTTCGTATATGTCTAATGCTTTACATTTTATAATTAAATGATTAAAAATATATACATATTTATAACACTATGAGGTGTGTAATTTTAACTCTGAAAAACAATTTCTTTTATGTTTTATTTTCTAAATTTAATTTAAAAAGACAAGAATGATTTTTTTTTTTCAAGTGTTATAAGGGATAGTAACAAATTTAAAAAACAGAAGAAAATCAAAGGCAGAACATCCAAATCGCAAAGATATTATGAAAACAGACAATATAAAATTTTCAATTTTAAAGAAATAAAGCAAGTTCATGAATAGAAGTTAAATACTATTCAAAAAGTTAGACATTATTTCTTAAATTTAATTAATATGTTAAAAATATTTTTTATGGATTTGTACAATCATGGAAAAAAGTAAGCACCCTCTACTAACTTCTCAACAACTTATCATAGAAGAAAATTATTGATACCGAACAATTTGAAATAAAGTATACTTTTAAATGGTGTATATAAGATTTGCTTAAGGCGGATATACATATAAAAATGAACCCTAACTTTTTTTTCTATAGAAATACCAAATTCTGACTGCATAAATGAACTCAGTACTCTCCAATTAGCTTAAAAACAAATTTTCATGCAATTCATATAATAGGTTTCTGAGAAATTAATTACCGTACAGTTGAACCTCGAAAATCCGGACCTCCAAATTCCGGAAATCTCTAAAATCCGGACATTTTTCCGATTTCAGTTTTATTAATTTTTATAAGAACACATAGCTGTAATTCTCATCAACTGCAGTTAAATTCTGATAACTATACTAAATATATATATATAGATATATTCTGGTTAATATTGTAATGACTTGCCGTTAATTAAAGACTTTATTATCACAAAAATTGAAAAGTTAAAAAGCGTTCAACAAAATTTACAGTAATGAATCATGATGAAATGAATGAATCGTTGAATTAATCATGAATTTTGATACTTGAAAAAAATTTGAGTTTAAAAAAAACGTAAATTCTGTCGAAAAAATGCAGAAAAAACGGAGAAATTTGTAAAAAAAAAGAAAGCCAAAACAAGCATGAAATCAATTAAAAAATCTTGAAAAAACGTACATTTCATCAAAGATTCATAATTCATTCATTTCATAATGATTCGTCTCACTCTCATTCGCCTTTGAGAATTGGGAGGGAGAACGCTTTCTCGGGATTTTTTGAAAATTTCAAATTCTTTATAAAATGGGGAGGGGGCGTTTGATCGGGAACAGCGGATTAACGGGATTTTACGGTATTATATAGTCATAAAAAAATATTTTTTAATAAACCTCCAAAATCCAGAAAAATCGAAAATCCGGAATCGCCGCGGTCCCGACGGTTCCGGATTTTTGAGGTTCAACTGTATTTTCAGGTGTATAGTCCGCAGCTTATACAAGAAAAAAACCTTCCAAAAAGCTGCTGCAGGTTATACAAAGATTTTTTTTTTTTTCTAAATGGAAATTATGATTTTTTTTACAACTTTTAAACCTCAAAATATTTGAAAAAAATCAAAATTTGTACATTTTTTTCGCTATGTTACAAATTTAGAGAGTTCTCCCATGTTTGTAAATCCTTTTTTTTTACTGCTTAAATACAGTTGTTTCTGGGTTTGGAAGAACTGTCGCAGCTATCGCCAAGTATTGCACTGATAGATCTATAATAGCTACCTTATGTACTCGCGTATAAGTTGTGAAATTTTAGACAAAAACAAACTTCAAAGTGGGGGGTCAACTTATATGTGAAACCTAAAAAAAAAAAAAAAAAAAAAAAAAATCTATAAATAAAGTATCAGAAAATAATTTGCTAGCGAATCGGTGCTGCAGCACCCCATTGTGTTTGAAGAGTACAAAATCCAAAATTCATAACCCTTCCAACCTGGACGATTCTGAATTTAAGATCATTTAAGATTTAGTTTATTTTTCAAAAAAATAATCTACCCTATCCTGTTGCAAAGAACAAAAAAAAATTTATGTCATTTCGGAACGATTCTGAGCAGTCAGTCTTTTCTGAAATGATTCCAAGGAATCGCTCCTTTACAGAGTCATTTCATTTTGGAACGAGTTCAAGGAATCAAACTTTTCCAGAGTCGTTTCATTTCAGATAGAGGCCATGGAATCGTTCCTTTTCAGAGTTTATGCATTTCGGACCGATTCCAAGGATTTGATCCTTTTGGGAACCAATAAGCTAAGATACGTATACATTTTATGTCCGAAATTTTGAATTTCTCACCAATTTTTTTTTTTTTTCCGAAAAAATGCAGAAAAAATATCATGCTTGTGTAAAAAAAAAATTCTCGTAAACGCTGCATCGCTTGAAATTTTATCTTAAAACACGTAAACGCCGCTGTGTTTCTTCCAAAAATTATGATACTGATAATCTTAATTTTTTAGCCAAATTACTGTAGGTGTTATGCTTCACGAAAAAATTTGGTAAACTTGTGTTAAAAATTATGACTAATAGCTTCTAATTTCCAACTCTGATCGAAGTATATGTTCATAAATGGTGTATAGCCCACGGACTATACACTGATGAATCTCTGTGGGTTATACACAAACTTTTTTTACTGCACTGCTCGATTTAGGTGTGCGAGCTATACACCCGAAAATACGGTATTTTAAAACAAGTGAATTTTATAGGCTGTATCCAAATAGCAGCTTAGTGCTTGATTGTGGACCGATAGAGCCTCGTCTTAATCAAGGAATCTTAGGCACCTTTCAAGCAGTCATTGAAGACTGCCAGATTATAGAATAGCATAAGAATTTTCGGTGCTGCTTGGTTATCCTGTCGACCAAAAACTATCGCCAAACTATAACATTAAATGCTATTTATAGATGATCAAGAATGTCTCATTCAATGATATTAAATATGATACATGTGTTTAAAATGTCATTAAGTAATTTTTACAATGAAGGATCGATAATCCCCACACCCATAGTCAGCAGTTTTCTATAATTCTCATTACTTTATGAATGTAAACTGTGAAATAAACAGTTAAGAAAATTATCAAATTTGTGATCCAAAAATCATTTTTTTAAATAAATAATTAAAAAAAATTAAAAAAAAAACATTTTTAAACATTTACTTTCTTTAAATATAACTCCTTTATTTTATTAACAATAAAAAACAAACTATATTTTGGAACATATATAGTTGTTCTTAAATGCGCACATATCAATTTTTCTAATAAAATAACTTTTAAAAGGAAAATTTTGAGATAGCCTATTAAATTAATTCATTTTAGATTTCAAGTTTACATTTTTATATTATATTGATTATAGAATTAAAATGCTATCTAAGAATAATAAAAAGACGTTTAATCCATAATACTCTATAATCCACAATATTCCATAATTCACAAAATCTTTGACCCCAACTTCTGTGGATTATAAAACTTTGACTGTATTTATATTTTTATTAATATTCTACTAATTATTATTTTTGTTGTTGTTATTTAAAATAAAAGTTATGTCAATAAATATAATTTGGCTATTAGTTTGGCGATATTGGTCAATATGATTACCGACATATCCAGTCACTTCTATCATGGATGACACCTTAAACTATCATTTTGCATTTTTTAAGCTTAATTTGAAAATTATTTGGAAGAAAATCTTTTTATTTTTGATTTCCGTTAAACATGTTAATAAAGGTCTTTATAAATATAAATTCATTAAAAAACTGTGGGTTGCAATTCATCATGTTTTCAAATAATAATTTCATAATTCATATCATAAAATTATAAAAAATGGAAATTCAACATACAGTAGACTCCCTCAAATCCGCACAGCTTGGGACCAGAGATTGTGCGGATTTTAGAATTTTGCGGATTTCTGGTCGTTGCTTTGTTTACATTTCTTAAATATTAATTTGAGTGTAATTAATAGTGCAATTGGAATTATAATGAATGCTTACAATTTAATAAAATATTAAAATAAGTGATAAACTAAAATAATAAAAATTTAGATAATTTTTAAAATGATTAAAGTACTAATAGCAAAGGTCAAGTTAATAATCAATAGTGTATGATTAAATATTCATTATAAAGATTTTAAATGCAATTTTCCAAAATTATTCAACAAAACTTGCCACACTTGCATTACTAATTCACATCAAAATCATAAAATAAGGATTTTTTTTTTCAAGTTTAGCCTGGCTTAATAACCAAAAAATCTTGATTAATGCATAAATATATTTGGTAAGAATATTCTGATTACCAGTGATATCAGTATCAGCAATATCTTGAATTTTTTCCAAAAAAACTTATTCTTCCTTCATGAAAAAAACATGAATAGAGTATTATTAAGAAAATTACAAATTAAAAAATATATGGAATTGATACAAAATTTTAAAAAAATCAAATTTTGTCCCAATATCTGAACTGAAAGTTATTGTTTACATCCATAAAATATGTGCGGATTTTAGAGAGTTGCAGATTTCTGGTTTGCGGATTTGAGGGAGTCTACTGTATTTATGTTTTGGTATTTTAGTATTAACTCTAGATAAAAAAATAGAACATTAGGAGTATAATTTCAGAAGATATTAATTAAAATATGAAAATGCAAGGTACTACTTGGTTATCCTGTTGATCAGTTTCACCAAATAATACAAATCACCAAACTAATAGCCAAATTATAAATGTAGACATAATTTTTATTTTAAATGTCGAAAAAAAAAATAATTAGTAGAATATTGATAAAAATACAAATAAAAATCACTTAATGACGTTTTAAGTACATGTTGGTTGGTTGATTAGGGTTTTATGGCGCAAAGTCCCTTAAGGGTTAAGTACATGTATCGTATTTAATGACATTGAATGTGACATTCACAATCGTTCATTATTGGCATTTAATCTTATAGTTTGTTGAAAGTTTTTTGGTCGATGCGATAACCAAGTAGAAACCAAATGTAATTTAACATCAGAAGCACTTCATTTTGAATGCATATAATTCAAAAACTTATTGTTCATGCTTGATCTATAGGAATCGACTGTGTATGAAATGCGTCAAATGTTTCATTAAAATAAATGTGTAAGTCTGGTTATTTAGTTCTTCTCAAAAAAAAGAAAAAAAAATCTTTGTTTTATGGCCTATCTGATTTTGTTGCATAAATAGATGAGTTAATAGCCTTTATTACATCAGCCTGGTTTGAACTTTCCCTTGTTTATGAGTAAAATGTCTATGACAGACAGACACAGGAATGATCTTTTAAGGGTTCTGTTTTTATTTTTTCAAGTACAGATAACAAGAGATTTCATCAGACTGATTTTCTATTTATAACTCTCATTATATGCTTATTCCACATTTGTTGATATAACTTGGTATATAAATGCATATTATATATACACATTTAAAAAATATACTGTGTATACTTAAATGTTTTTATTATTCTATATATTTATTATGCATGTGAAATTAAAAAATATTATATTACAAATGTTTAGATATGCATATAACATAACAACGCACTAAAACCTGCAAAAGGAGAATTTTTCTACAACGTAATCCTGTTACAAATGGAAGAATTTCAAAGCACCGACGAAACGAACAAAAGATCAGACAGATTATCTTAAAAATATAAATGATTACACTTTTTTAATGGATGTTAAAAAGGGTGTTTTTTTCCCCATCTCCTTGAAATCACATAACAGGATTGACTCTGTACTGTAGTGGTAATACAAATATTTTCAATAACTGAAAGATATTATGTACATATTTATTTAATTTCCTAATTTAAAAAAAGTAAAATGGCTAAAATCAGTGGCGTAGCTAGGATGGGTAACATCTGGGGCACATGTAAATGGTGTCACCCCTCAATCCCTCATATCTTTTCAATCACAATTTCATGTTATTATAACAAATGACCATTCTATTACTTATTTATCTTTTGCCATCCTGCATTAAATAAAAAAAAAATAAAAATACAGCAGTGACTCATCACTCATCTATGGTCTACATAAGTTAATGTGGTGTCTATATGTAGAAGATAAGTGTTTCTTTTATAGATTGCTTTTCACTGTCCACTCGTTGGATCAGTTGGTTTTTGTTCCCTGGTGCACATTTTATTTTGACGCCCCATTCTGTATAAATTTCACATTATCAAAGAAAAAAATTAACTCTAATTTGTTGTGCACTAGAAATTTCATTTTTTTCCAGATTTTTATTCGAAAATCTTATAAAATTATATGTATATGTTTGCAAATAAAAATTGGGTGACACCTGGGGCTGACCAGCCCCTCCACCTCCCCCCCACTTGCTATGCCACTGCCTAAAATAAAGTTAGATTTATCTCCATAATTGTAGCTAATAATACAATACCCCCTCTCCCCGCAGAAAAATTGAGATTTTGTGTTTTCAATGGTAAAAAAGTTTAATTTCTCCCCTGGAATTCTTGTGTCTCTCCCGTAGAGAAATGTCTGAATTCACAACTGAATACAGTGAAGTTACATTATCATGTACCAAAGATTTTAAAAACACTATGATCTAAAAACTTGAGCCCTTACTGAAAAGTTAAATATATTTTAGTCAAGTTTCGTACAATATATACATTTGCTTACAGTAAAATCAGGATTAAATGGTTAAGTTTAACCTTACAACTACTGAAAATGTTACTCAAGTCTTATTAAAATATTCTACATCAGAATTTTTATTTTAAACCATTTAACTTATTTTTGGTTGGCATATAAGTTTAGTTTTATTTAAAGAATTTTATGATTTATATTCAACTATTAGGTGGTTAATATTTAAGAAAAACCCATTCTATTTTAGCTAAAGAAACTAGTGATATAACAAGCACGCACAACAAATATAGTTTAGGTGGGAAAAAATAATCTGGCTTTCAATTGTCTAAAGCAGCCATAATTCTACTGGGTTTCTCTGTTTTATGCTTCATCGTTTTTGGTTACCTATTTGGCCTGAAAAGTTTCATCAGATATCTCATCATAAACTTCAAAAATGCTATATTTTTTTTTTTTTTTGCGATTGAATAACACTTTAAATAAAATATTGGGATGTGTAAAAAATAATGTTGGTTTCTGTTATTTTATTTCAAACGCAATTTATTTTAGATGGTCTGAAACAGTTTTAGAGCGTTCTTCAAGTTCAGAAGTAAGTTATTGGAGTTTGGTATGTGAATTAAGTTCCATTTAAGCTTTGCATTTCTCATTGTTAAAAAACAGAATCTTGTTATCACCCTGTACAGGCACTACTCTCCTTCCATGCATGAAGTTTCTTTAAGCAATATTAACCATTTCGCGTCTAGTGTACTGTTAATAGTACATGTCTTTTAATGGAGTATTGCTTTGTTTTAAGATACACTTTTGCTACCCTTTACATGTAGTAATGTTAGTCTGTGCATTTATTATATGACATTATTTATTGTAGGCATTTAGTAATAATAATAATTATTATTATTTGCTTCATTCTCTTTACACTGTTTGGAATTCTTTTATTTTAAAGATATATTTTATTGTATAAAATATAAAAATTTTAGTTTTATAATTATTTATTTAATAATAGTTATAATAATAATTATTATTATTGTAATTCGCTAAATTCTCTTTTCGCTGTTTGCGATTCTTTTATTTTAAACATGTCTTTCATGTGTAAAAAAGCACAAAAAGTATTAGAAAGTTGTAATATCAGTTAAATCTTAGTGTAATGATATAATTTTCTAATAATCTCCAAAAATTCTTCTTTAGACTCTTGTCATATGAATGATAATTAAATAGTATGCAAAAAAACAACATTATCTTTCACACTGTGAAACATTCGTTGAATAATTATTAATCCAGTTGGATAGCTAGTGTTAACATGATTAACGTAAAAGTAATTTTTTCAAATATATATATATATATATGTAACGATTTCGGGGTGTTGTAGTCGTGTCGTGGCATAAGAAACTGGACTCGGAATCCTTTTGTTGGATCGAGCTCGTTTATTTAGCCGCACATTTTACAGATGGAGTTCGCGAGTCCGGTCGGAGATCGCCCGAGCCCTTTACGGTGATTACGAAAGTTTACATGGCCGGAGGTTAGGCAGGCTCCTCAAAACTGCAAAGTCTCTCGTTTTTCGCGCGTGTTCTTGCTAATATGTTGGGGATTGTCATATTTTCCAGCAGAGGGCAGAGTTGTGAATTTGGGAGGTACATTTAATTTAATTGGTTAAGAAATATCTGGGCACTCTGAGGTAATTTAGGCGCGGCTGTCCAGGGCTGCATGCTGATCCTACAAATTAAGAATTGCGCTTACCTAAGCATTTGTAATCTTAAAGAACATCCAAAAATGATCTCTGAAAGTAATAAATGTTAGGTTGGGAAAGAAAGTTACCAGGGGCAAAATAGCTTTAAGCTTCAGAATTAAAGTTAAAAATATTAATTGGGAACTTTAAACTTTTGAATTTGAATTTTAAATTAAAGTTTTAGAAAGGGGTTAGTTTTTATCCTTTCATATCCCCCCCTCCAAGTTGAGGTCCACCAGATTTGCCTGCAAATCTGGGGGGACTCCCCAGGAAAATGGAGAAGACAAAATTGGATAAGAATTTACTTATGCAAAGCTAGAGATTAAGGTTAATGTTAAAGTTAAATCTAAATTAAATGTAATGTTAAAGGAAAGTTTTCTAAGATGTGAGGACTGAATTTTTCTGCTGGAAAAATATTGAAATTTTAAATTTTGAGGAAAAACTTTATGATTTTTAGTTTTTATGTTAAAAATTTGGGTTATGGCTCTCGAGACGACCTGACCGAACCTTACATAGGAATTAGAAGCATATTATATGGCATAAAATATAAAAACATAAAGAAAAGCTGGAAAGAAATAATAATTCTGGAAATGTCCTGGGAAAATACAATTATAACATTGTACAATTTAAAATTGTGACCATATTTCTTACTTGGAAGTCCTGTGGTCAACAAATTTGTGCTTTTTAGTTAAAGTCTTTAAGCACATATTTCACATTTTATATGAATTTAAGCTGTCAAAATGTAAATTTATACAGAAATCTAATTTATGAAATTATACTTAAAAATAGGAAAAGTTAAATAGTCAAAATATAAATTTATGCACAAATATAGTGAAAATGGCACATAAACATAGGAAAACTTAATGGAAATTACACACAAACCTAAGAAAACTTTAAAAAAAATTCCTTTTCCATAATATTTGAAAATATTGTAAAAGGACAATGATACAGGTAATATAAAAAATTTACTAATTATAAAAATACACTCGTATATGATTACTGGTAAAAATATGTTTTATGTACACTGATATATGGTTACTGGGGACAATGTATGGTCTATGTAAAAAAATATTCAAATTATAGAAATATTGGTAAATATGAAAAATTTGAAAGGTTTCTTCACTTATTTTGAAAATGTAAAAATATTAAAAATATGTTGGCATATAAAATTGATAAAAATAAAAGAAGAGCTAAATATTAAATACCATAAAAATATTAAAATAAATATGAAAATAATGAAAAAGTAAAATATAAAAGTCTATGTACATTGAAAACTACTTACAAGGTAAGTAGAATTTATCCTAAACCACTGAAGGTTTTAGCAGATCCTAAACCTCAGGGAGGTTTTAGCAAAAATTAAAAAACAAAAAGTAAAATGAGCTTGGATTTAATTTTTTGTGTGAAGATGTAGATGCCGTTTACCTATAAGTAAAGGTATTTATTATTTTGCAGACTGAGATATGTTTTTCCCAGTGGCATTAATAAACCCAAGTTACAATTTAATAAACCACATCTACATCTCATTGTTAGCTCATAAAAATTTGCTAAATAAATAATAATAAAAAAAAGAATCAAAGAACATTTTTCCTTAATGATTAAAGCTAGAATGCTCTTTGTTTTCCATGTTAGTGTTACTGGCAAATAGCAAAAATCTATATTATCAAGGTTTTTACTACTGGCAAAAGAAAAAAAAGTTACTGAAACAAAAAATATTTTAATAAAACAAAGAAAAATAAAATAAGGGACTCTGATTCAAAACAAATAGGCCAAAGATCCAACATTTAAAGCACATGGGCAACTTATTGACATATTTGTTGTTATTAATGGATACTTGTATTTTCATTGTTTGCCCGAGTATATCATATCAACAGTTGCCACATTTGCTGAGATGGTAAGTCATTGAATCCTTTTTGTCTGCAGAGGGTTGTTTTCTGGTTGAATTTGACAACTTAAAAAAATGTTTTAAAGACTTAATGGGCTGGAACCATGGTCATCTTTAAAAACTTAATGGGTGGTGTTAGACATTAGTGGACTTACCACGGTTAGAGTGGGGTTACCACGGTCATGTCTAAACCAATGGCTTAATGGTTTGAAAATATTTTTAACATGTTTTTAAAAATTGACAGGGGTGAAATACCTGTTCAAATATATATTTTTTTAATGAAATGGGAATTGTTAAAAAATGGAATAATTAAAAATGGTTGGGGTAGCCAACTCACTGTGTACTATACTAAGAAAGGACATAAGGAAATAGGGAAATAATAGAGAAAACAATACTGGGTAAAAATACTAAATTAAAAACTCAAATATTAAAATATATCATATGGTAAAATACAATATTTGGCTATACAAAAAATCTAAAATGAGTAATAAACTGCATAAAATTCGATATGAAAAGAAATACTTCAAAAATTTGGTTGAGCATTTTTTTTTTTAATTATGCACAAATAAAACACTTACCAACACAAAAAGGCTCAAAATATGGAATAAAATAATACACAAACTGACAAATTACTATTTACAAAAATGTAGAAATTTAAATGTGCTCATCTGAATTTATAAAAAATGGAATTAATAAAATAGGGCACTAAATATTAGTAAAATCGGACACAAAATATTGGCAAGCATACAACTGCACTTGTATTATGGATAATGTTAATTTAAAAACATGTAACCTGTTTAAACAATTTATTAACAATATTTAAAAACATAAAAATCAAGCGACTTTATTTTTTGGTGATCGCACGTATGCTTCGCCGGATGAATAAGAAAACAAAAATACTGTCATTTTAATTTATTACGATTTTAACGCGTATGTAAAATATCAATCACAAAATTTTTTAAAATGTTAATAATGAACCTTAAATCCCACAAGAAATAAAAAAAATAAAGCTAATAAAAATATTAAAATAATAAACATGAATTTTGTTAATATCCCTTTAATACTGTAACATCATTTTAAATGAAAAACTCCATGAACGCTGTCAAAATTTTAAAATGTTCACTCGGATCACAGTATTTTTTTGTTCTCTTTTCCATTATTAAATACTTTTCATTCACACAAACACTTCCATTCCTTGGTACTTTCGGCAATGACACATTCATAGTCAACATGAAATTAAAAATAAAAACATTGTTTAATGTAAAATAAAACATTTAACGGGAAGATTTTATAAAATAAATGATGAAAATGAGGAATCTGTATTTTTACTAATGTTAGTAAAAAAAGTTTAAAGGAAAAATAAACACATATCCTGCACAATAAAACTTTTTTTTTTTTTTTTTTTTTTTTTGTAATTAAAATATTTCATAAAATAAATAATGCAAAAAAGAAATCGGTAGGGTAACACATTCAAATGATAACATAAAGATAAAAGGAAAATACGTAATTTTTCACCAATGAGCTGTAATCTTCAACAAAAAATAACGTCAATGTCAAAGAAAAAAATAAATAAAAAGCATACCAGTACATTCGATTATCCAATTTTTTTTCTTAAGAAAGAAAAATTTAATATTTACAAACTACTAAATTACTATTTTTTTTCATTTCAAATAACTTTTAAGGATAAATAACTAAATAAAACATTCTACTCCATCATAGATCATCATTTGTCCGGTAAAAAGTAAAAATAAATTTCCACTTCCAACTCTTGAGTGAGTCATTTGTACGGTGATACAGAGAACGGAGATCTTGACCTTTGATCTCCCGCGGAATAAAGTTCGGTCCATTTTGCGAATCTGTGTTAAGTTTCTGCTTGGGGAAGAGAAATAATTATCGCTTTGGAATATCCGTGAGTGAATCACTTTTTGAATTCTGCAATTTCTCCTGCAGCTGAGTAGGGGAAAAAGGTCCAAACGAAGAAGTTCATACGTTAGTACGAATAAATAATAGATCACAACTGATTAAATGCTTTTTCTTCTTTTCATGATTGTCCAAAAATTATTCGGAACGTGGATAGTTTCTGTTTTAACGACATTGTTCATGGGGGAAATTTCCTTTCTCTGGCTTAATCTTTTTTTTTTTTTTTTTTTCTTTTGTCGACGGTAAATGGCGTTTCTGAGGGAAAGGAATTCTCGAGCACTTCTGAATTTTCGCGGCTTGGTGGTAAGGCAGAGGGATTGGTTCTTCACGCGCTATTTATCCTGCGCGACTTTTAATATAATGTAACGACTTCGGGGTGTTGTAGTCGTGGCATAATAAGTGGGACTCGGGAGCCTCTTGTTGGATCGAACTCGTTTATTTAGCCGCACATTTTACAGATGGAGTTCGCGAGTCCGGTCGGAGATCGCCCGAGCCCTTTACGGTGATTACGAAAGTTTACATGGCCGGAGGTTAGGCAGGCTCCTCAAAACTGCAAAGTCTCTCGTTTTTCGCGCGTGTTCTTGCTAATATGTTGGGGATTGTCATATTTTCCAGCAGAGGGCAGAGTTGTGAATTTGGGAGGTACATTTAATTTAATTGGTTAAGAAATATCTGGGCACTCTGAGGTAATTTAGGCGCGGCTGTCCAGGGCTGCATGCTGATCCTACAAATTAAGAATTGCGCTTACCTAAGCATTTTTAATCTTAAAGAACATCCAAAAATGATCTCTGAAAGTAATAAATGTTAGGTTGGGAAAGAAAGTTACCAGGGGCAAAATAGCTTTAAGCTTCAGAATTAAAGTTAAAAATATTAATTGGGAACTTTAAACTTTTGAATTTGAATTTTAAATTAAAGTTTTAGAAAGGGGTTAGTTTTTATCCTTTCATATATATATATATATATATATATATATATATATATATACATATATATCCGACCCGAAAGGGTTAAACTCGGTATTACAAGTCACCATTCGTTCAGATCATTTCAGATGACTGAGACATTTTTCTGTGGGAGCGATTTTTGCAACACTGGAAAGAGCACTTTGAAATTCAGGAGAGGAGTAGCACTTCTAGGCGATTCATAAGCATAAAATCTTAAATGTTCTGGGGAGACATTTCGATGCTCCAAGGAGGGGGGGGCTAAGTTTTATGCTGTAGTGTATTCAGTATAAAAAATGCTTCCGATATGTTTCGTATTATTTTAAATTCATACTAAAATTATAAATTTTCCCATAGTTCTGTAACTGCATTAATGAATAAAAACTACAGTATTAAATAAATACATTAAAATATCTGTCCTTCAAAATCCATTTATTTATTTAAAAATGACTCTGGTTGAAAAATTGAAAGATAAATTAAAATATCTGTCCTTCAAAATCCATTTATTTATTTAAAAATGACTCTGGTTGAAAAATCTAATGACAAAATTTGCCATTATTTTGTAAAATCCCAGATGAACATCAAAACCTTCCAATATTCTTCTGTTCTTTCTGTAAATATCAACCAGACTCAAAATAAAAGAATTCAAGCGATAAAGAAAAATTGATCTCCGGAATTATTCTTCAGATTTATTGTGAGATGTTTTATCTCTCTACATCAAAAAAATATGTGTATCAAAATTTTCTTTAACAAAGGATTCTACTCTTTTGATATCGTAGAAAAATTATGAATTTTCCCATAGATCTGTAACTGCATTAATGCATAAAAACTACAGTAGCTAAATAAATACAGTGGACTCCCTCAAATTTGCACAGCTCGGAAACAGAGGTTGTGCGGATTTTAGAATTTTGCGGATTTCTGGTCATTGCTTTGTTTATATTTCTTCAAAAGTAATTTGAATGTAATTAATAATGAAATCAAATGTATAATGAATGCTTACAATGTATTAAAATATTAAAATAAGTAATAAACTAAAATAATAAAAATTTAAATAATTTTTTAAATGATTAAAATATTAAAAGCAAAGCTCAAGTTAATAATCAATAATGTACAGTTAAATATTCATTATAAAGATGAAATGTATTTTTCCTTAATTATTCAATGAAACTTGCCTCATAAAGGTACATTACTAATTCACATAAGGATCATAAAATAACGAAGCTTATTTTAGGTTTAGCCCAGACTTAATAACTAAAAAACCTTGATTAACACATAAATATCTTTGGTAAGATTATGATTATCAATGGTATCAGCAATATCATGATTTTTTCAAAAAGAAATTATTCTTTCTTCATGAAAAAAAATGAGTTCAATTACCTTAACAAATATTACAAATTAAAAAAAACGTATGGCATTGATATAAAACTAAAAATGTCAAATTTTGCACCTACATCTGAGCTGAATATTTCGTAAATATATACTGGACAATTGCACCATAAAATTTAACTACTAAAAATGTGTTATATTTTATTAAAAATACAAAACATTGCTCAATGGTGCACAAAACAAGAATTTTAATATCAACTTGTACCATTAAAATAAAATAAAAATACCAACGTTTCGCGTCGTCTTCAGGAAAATATGATAATGGAAGGATTAAGTTTGCTTCTTGATCGAGAGATAATATTTCTAATAAATTAAAATCGAAATTGATTTCGATTCTCTCTTTCGATTCTCTCTCGAAGCAAGCAAGAAGCAAACTTAATACTTCCATTATCATATTTTCCTGAAGACGACGCGAAACGTTGGTATTTTTATTTTATTTTAATGGTACAAGTTGATATTAAAATTCTTGTTTTGTGCACCATTGAGCAATGTTTTGTATTTAATAAATACATTCTTAGTAGTTGAATATTTCGTTGTTTACATCCGTAAATTATTTGCGTATTTTAGGGAGTCTATTGTACATAAAAAATCTGTCCGACAAAATCCATTTTTTTTAATGGCTCCGCTTGAAAATATTAATGAAAGAAATTGCCATTATTTTGTAAAAATCCAGGTAAACGTCGAAACCTTCCAATGTCTCTCTGATCTTTCTCTAAATATCAATGAGGATCAAAATAAAAGAATTCAAGCAAGTAAGAAACATTGATCTCCAGAAATATTCATCAGATTTATCGTAAGATCTCTCTACATCAAATAGCCAACCTTAACAAGGAATCTGTATGATTTAAAGAAATATATACTTCGAAGTTTTCTGTTGCAAGGAAATCTGCTTTTTTCAATTTGTCAGCAAACTTTAAGCGCTAGTTTCTTATTTCTTGCTCAATGATTGACGAAAACTTTTTTTGAGCTAAAAAGACATCATCAGCATGTTTTAAAACAGAATATAAATCATACTTCAGATTTCTTGAGGTATTTTAAAAGAGACAATAAAAGTTCACAAATAACGAGTTTAAGAATATCCTTACGAAAATGGCTTTTAGAGTTCTGTAGAATAATTTTTATTGGCTATTAAAGCGCTCGAATACGCCATCTTGTGGAGAAAAGATGTAACTTCTTCATTCAGGATAACACCGTGTAAGCTCGTTACATTATATTCATTTTAAATTTGTTCAGAATAATTATTCTTTTGCACAATTTCAAATTTCCTGTGACATTTGTTTTCCGTTTTATATGACGATGTAAATATTATACGAATTTGAATATCTAAAACTTTTAAATAAATTTATAATAAAGAATTGTTTGAATGGGACTTTAACATTAGTTAAAGGGACAGTTATCCTGGATCGAAGGTTGCGAGCAGCGCCCCTATAGGCCGGTTTAGTTCCCAGTACAATAATGGCTAAAAGTTATTAGCCATATGATTAAAAGATATAGAAATGTCTGTAGATTAAAAATTTCTATTAAACACTTTTTCCCTACAGGTATTTTTATTAAACTTCTACAGGTATTTCTACAGCTTTTAAACTAGCTTATAGAAAAACGGCGTATAATTCTATAGGGTTCTATAAAGCTTTTTCTATAGAAATCTAAAAGACATTTTCGTGTGGTTAGAGTTACTTTTATTAATTCTATCCAGCACATTAAGTTATAATATTGTTTGACATAAAATTATAAACTGAACGAAGATAAAGTCTCGAAACTCAAATTGTGGTGCCGTTAACAAGTGCCAATAAGTGCCGTTGATGCATTTGCATAAACTGGTCTTTTCCCTTAACTGACAGCGCCAGTTGGACCCATCAAAACCCATTTCAATCTCAGCAGGTATACTTGTATACTTATTCTTCAGAACAGTCAAATATTTCCATTTGAGGGGTGATTCCGTGTTCACCAAAAGCTTGCCAAGAAGTAAACACACATTCAAAATGTTCCATTTTAAATAGTTTTCAAGTTTTAGGAATATAAATATGTAGTATTAGTAGAATTTGCCCGCTACTTTGGTTGGTTTCTTTAAAGAAATCTTGAATGAGACGAAATACATCTTGCAAAAATTTAAAAATATATTCTTAATATCTAAACAAACCTGTATAATTGTTGTTTTGTTAATATAATCTTTTATTATCCTGGTCAATGTCAATGTTGTCAACATAATAGACAAAATAGCTCTAAAATAATTGAAGTACCTATGTTTAACTATTTTTTTAATGTCCTATCTTGAATTTCTTGCTTCTACCTAAACTTGATGCTGAGAAATGGCGAAATACCTCAGAAACGCTGGAGGAATATAATTTGAAATAATGGTCAGAGAACTTTCCAATGATATATCAAATGAGGGATGAAAGCTAAATTTAGAGAATTGTCCCTCCCCCCCCCCAGATTTCCAACTATCACGTTTCAGCAGTATGAAACATTCCCCTGTCTTTAAAATTTTCAAACATAATGACTAATATTCATCAGAGGGCACCATTATAAAAAAAATCTGATCTGTAATGATAGAGCAATACAATTGCAATTTTTTTTAAACTGCTCTTTGGAGGGGGGGGGGGGGGATGAGAGAAATTGAGGTGATGGAAGAAAAGTTCATAATATGAAAGAACGGACCGAGGGCTTTCAAATTTTTTTAGTAATACTGATTTTTGTTATTTCTAAGATAGATCACTTTCACGGATTCCATTGTAATGTACTTAAATTCTTAACAGGTACACTACAGAGTGAAAACGTTATAATAGGTGATACAGTTAAAAAGGAATATGTTTATGATGGAAATATGCCTTCAACAGAAAAGTTTATAGCCTAGGCAAAAAATGTAACTTTGAATTATTCCGTTTACGATTATGCCATTCAACAACTGTCTAAAATGGTTTTTTTCATGGGTTCTTTATGATTTAGCAGTTTTGAATGTTGTTGATTGTGCGATTCATAAGCCCAGATACTCCGTTTAAGGGGAGGGGGTGTCCACGGTATCCACTTGGCAATGCCACTGATTAAATTATTTATAGATGTTATAAATTATGTTAAATGACCCATAATGTTTCAACAATAAGCATTAACATTAGATTAATTAAAATTTGTAATCCGGAGACTTTCTTACTAAACACATTTGCATGCTAAAATTCCATCGCCACAAAAACAATTTATTATCTCTCTATTATTTGTAAAATGTATCTTTGCTTTTTTATAATTTAGATAGAACTAGTTATAGAAGATCATTAGATGGAATTATCTCCTTAAGTTTTTCTTAAATTGTACTTATAGTAGGTTATTTATTTTTAAAATGTTCCTATTTATTTTATTTACAATTTAATCTTTATACTGTTAGAAAAGGCATCTGACACACCTTTGATTCCGCTGACTTCAGATAATTGGGATTCTACTGCAGTTTTTAATACTATGGTGAGAATTTCATTACATATTCTTTCTATATTGATAATAAATTTTCGTGATAAGTTTATTTAATTTTTTAAGGAAATGTAAAAACTGATATTTTATTTTATTACAGATGCATAAAACCATTATTCTGAAACACCTTCAATGTTTAAAACAAATGCAGCAAAATATTTCTTATCAGAACTTTTTGAAAAAAAGCAGCTTCTAACTCACAGCCTGGAAAACCTTTTATTTCTGAGCTATGGACGAATTTCTCCTAAAACAGTCTTTTTTGTGTGAGGCATGCAATAAAGAATTCTCTAAAAAGAGCCATTTAAGCAGCCATCTATTAATTCATACTGGTGAGAAACCTTTTGTATGTGAGGTATGCAACAAGAAATTCTCTCAAAAGGGACATTTAAGCAGCCATCTATTAATTCATACTGGTGAGAAACCTTTTGTATGTGAGGTATGCAACAAGAAATTCTCTCAAAAGGGACATTTAAGCAGCCATCTGTTAACTCATACTGGTGAGAAACCTTTTGAATGTGAGGTATGCAACAAGAAATTCTCTCAAAAGAGTAGTTTAAGCAGCCATCTGTCAACTCATACTGGTGAGAAACCATTTGTGTGTGATATATGCAAGAAGAAATTCTCTGTAAAGAGCAGTTTAAGCAGACATTTATTAACTCATACTGGTGAGACACCTTTCGTATGTGAGATATGCAAAAAGAAATTTTCTCGAAAGGGACATTTAAGCAGACATTTGTTAACTCATACTGGTGAGACACCTTTCGTATGTGAGATATGCAAAAAGAAATTTTCTCAAAAGGGACATTTAAGCAGACATTTGTTAAGTCATACTGATGAGAAACCTTTTAAATGCGAGACATGCAACAAGAAATTCTCTGAAAAGGGCCATTTAGGCAGACATTTGTTAACTCATACTGGTGAGAAACCGTTTATGTGTGATATATGCAGCAAGAAATTCTCTCGAAATGAAGCTTTAAGCTCACATCTCTTAATTCATACTGGTGAGAAACCGTTTCTGTGTGGTATATGCAACAAGAAATTCTCCAAAAAGGGCCATTTAAGCAGCCATCTGCTAAGTCATTCTGGTGAGAAACTGTTTGTGTGTGAGATATGCAACAAGAAATTCGCTCGAAAAAGTAATTTAAAGAAGCATCTGTTAACTCATACTGGCGAAAAACCTTTTGAATGTGTGGTATGCAATAAGAAATTCTCTGAAACGAGTTCTTTAACCAAACATCTCTTAATCCATACTGGTGAGAAACCTTTTGAATGTGAGATATGCAACAAAACATTTTCTCGTAAGGGCAATTTAAACAAACATCTGTTAATTCATACTGGCTAGAAACCTTTTGAGTGTGTTATATGCAACAAGAAATTTACTCGGAAATATGCTTTAAGCAACCATCTTTTAATTCATTCTGAAGACACATCTTTTGTGTGAGAGAGATGTGTCAAGATATTCTTCCAAAAGATTTGTTTAACGAAGCATCTCTTAATTCATACTGGAAAGAAAATTGTGTGCAATAAACAAAAATAAACTCCATAAATGGTGTCTAAGTGCTATACTTTGCTCCTAAAATTTGTTAATTGCACATAACTTATCGTAGCATATTCCAGAAATAAAGAAACAATTCTTTCCATTTATTACAATGCACAAAAAGAACAGTAAAACAATACATCAACACATCAGGAACTATACCATGAGCCATGGAAAGCACAATTTTATTTTTATCATTCTTTATATGTTGTGAAAAATTTTACATATCTGTTTTTTTGCACTTACAAACTTGTAACATTTTATAACGATTGATAGTATTTAAGTGAAAAAAAAATACCTTTGTTAAACCTGATTTCTCACAATAAAGTTCTTTGGTGGTAAAATTGTTTTTTTATATCAATATTTAAGTTGAAAATATTTGTTTTTAAAAGGGAATGGTCCTTTAACTTACCCAGAATATTGAAAAAAAATTGTGTGTTAATGTGTTTGATACATTTGTCGTTAATTTAAAATATAATAACTGTCTGATTACATTTTAAATATAAGTGAAGGATGGTAAAAGTATTATAAAATTATGCCTCGCCAGGATCATATTAAAAGAAAGTATTCTAATTTAATTGTCTTACTATTACTGATACCTGTAGATTACTTACCAATACCTAATAAGTTCCTTAACTTCAAAATTGCCTGTTCTGATTTGTTTATTCGTATAGAAATAAGAGTCTGGTGTGAGTTTTAAATGTCAATAAATATTGAAATAAAGAATACTGCCCAGTTAAACTGAAGGCATTGAGCTCACAGGCTACAAATACTAATTGCACATTAAAGCTTTATATTTTCAAGGGTTAATTCCGTTCGAAAAAAAAATTAAGAAGGGGAAACAGCTCTCCCCTTTTCTCTTTTTTTATACTTAATCATTGAACCTCCTATACTATCAAAGACATGCTTTATCATATAAAAAATCTATATCCAAAATTCAGAGCAAATTAGATAATTCTTAATAAAAACCCATTTAGCATTTATATAATTTAAAAAGAGTTATCCCCCTCTTTTATACTTAACCATTAAACTTCCAAAACCATTCAGACATTTGAACGTAATCTGAAAATTCTGCTTGAAAAACCCATTTATATAAATTAAGGGGGGGGGACATTAGAACCCCTGTTCCCCTTATTTATACTTATTCAATGAACACCTAATAACAGTCACGGAATCGCCTCATCAGAATGATCCTAATCTAAATTTTGAACGAAAATTAATTCTGCATGAAAATCCCATTTATATCAACTAACGGGGGGGGGGGCATTAGAGCCCCTGTTCCCCCTATTTATACTTATTCAATGAACACCTAATAACAGTCACGGAATCGCCTCATCAGAATGATCCTAATCTAAATTTTGAACGAAAACTTAATTCTGCATGAAAATCCCATTTATATCAACTAACGGGGGGGGGGCATTAGAACCCCTGTTCCCCCTATTTATACTTATTCAATGAACACCTAATAACAGTCACGGAATCGCCTCATCAGAATGATCCTAATCTAAATTTTGAACGAAAACTTAATTCTGCATTAAAATCCCATTTATATCAACTAACGGGGGGGGGGCATTAGAACCCCTGTTCCCCCTATTTATACTTATTCAATGAACAACTAATAACAGTCACTGAATCGCCTCATCAGAATGATCCTAATCTAAATTTTGAACGAAAACTTAATTCTGCATGAAAATCCCATTTATATCAACTAACGGGGGGGGGCATTAGAACCCCTGTTCCCCCTACTTATACTTATTCAATGAACACCTAATAACAGTCGCGGAATCGCCTCATCAGAATGATCCTAATCTAAATTTTGAAAACTTAATTCTGCATGAAAATCCCATCTATATCAACTAACGGGGGGCATGAGCCCCCCGTTCCCCCTCTTATACATATCGAATGAACTCCAAAAACTAATCAGGGAAGCGCCTTGTCAGGATATACCTACATACAAAATTTCAAGTGGATCGGATATTTTTATCATGAGTTATCGCGTTACGTACATACATACAGAACGGACGGGCACATAAGCTCTCAGGCTATGATAGCCTGTGAGCTAAAAAAGAATGATATATTTGCTTATCACAGCCAATTCAATTTCTGAAACTTTCCATCATAGTTAAAAAATGTTTGACTTCGATATAACTTAATATAAATTATGTTATATTGATTCGAAAATTAATTATGTTATAGTCAACATGGGTAAATTTGCTCCACTTTTACAAAATTTGATCCATTCTGCCATGGTGGAACCTTCACGAATTCTTTCTGATGAGCTGCCAAACACACACTAGTGCATCTGTTTATATAGGGCACTTGCAATCAGATGATAGCCATTGTATTTCAAGTGGAGGTCAGGGTGCTTTCACCAATCAGAACTCTCTATTTCTAGTGTGTGACCTCCAGTATGACGTTAATTGCAATTGCCCTATTTTTTAGACTAAAACTTTTGCCGTCAACTCAAGTGATGTAGCAGATTTAATCTTCATTTTTCTGTCTCTTGGTCCTAAGTTTTCCTGATTGACTGTAACATTTGTAGTTTCTTCAGAAAGACGCCCAGGTACTAATTGTTTATTCCGTCGGCCAAAAAACTATCGCCAAACTATAAGATTACATGCCAGTAATGGATGATTTTAACTGTCACATTCACTTGACATTAACTACGACACACGCGTCTGTTATGTCATCAAGTGATTTTTAATTCAATTTTTTTTTTGTGTTTTTGGATTATGTTTTGCTAATTTATTTGTTCTGTTATTTAACATAAAAATTCCATCGATTTATATAATTTGGGTAACAGTTTGGCGATTTCTATAATTTGGCGAAACGGATCCACGGGATAACTAAGAAGTACCGATTCTCAAAATAATACCAAGTTATATGGTGAATGTGGAAAATAATTTCTGATTTTACTTTGTATTATTTGAAGAAATATTGAATGAAACGAGTACAAATTTCTGAGGTTTACTGAACCATGCTTTCCGTAGAACAGGGAGTGCAAAGTATTTATTATATGTTTACATTTCGTATAGTGTTGATTGTAAGAATTCTCGTTTTCAAAGAAGCAAAAAAAAGGTTTACTTTTTAAGGAGAGCTAATAGTTTCAGCTAGGTGGGAAGGCCTATCAAATAACTTAAGCTCAAAAAGCCCCACCTAAGGGGAGCTTATAATCGAGATGAAGAAAAATTATCGAAAACCACATTTTTAACACTTTCCAACGAAGTTGAAAAGTGTTTAAGCTTTACTCGGTTTGTCTGTCTGTCCACGCTCTAGCTCTCGTAAATATACTCGGATTGGCATGAAATATTTAGACGTTATTAGGGTTTACCTTACCACAAACCCCATTGAAAAGGAAGCTTCTATCATGATTTCTTTATTTACAGGGTCAGTCAAATGTTTTCCGTTACATTATGGCCTATGGGAAAAATTGTTTCAAATGAATGTTAATGTTAGACACCTGGTGAAACATATTCGAATTTATATGCAACTGCATAGTTCACTAAAATATGCAGTGAAAAGAATTGTTATTACTCATTTACAGGGCCAGACAAAAGAATTGCATTGCATAATTAAGTGGAGAATTGTTTTCAAAATTTGAATTATGGTAAACGATTGCACATATAAACAAGTTGATATACGCCGCTGATGCTTAATATGAGTTATTTCAAGCATAATACATATCATTTACAGGGACACACAAAAGATTTGAAATAGTGTATTCCATCCGAATTAGTGTATATTGTGGATGATGGCTATTGGATAGACTAAACGCATTTTTATTATAATATGCTCTTTTAAGTTTCTCTAAATGTATGCACATTATATTTTGTGTATAAATACTAATAGTTACACTAATTTTAGATATACAAGGTCACACAAAGTGCTCGTAAATGTTACTGTATATGGGCGTAATTTACTTAAAGGTAGTTTTTAAGTAGATTATATATAGCACGTTGAACTGCATTCACTTTACTAAGAAATGTTTTAGATTATAGTTAAAATGATATACAGGATCACATAAAGAACTGGATACAGGGTGGTCTGTGGAGGATAATTTTTGAAAATGTGATTTAAGTAATTTAAAGAGTATTTTTTAAACTAAATTTTAGTAAAATACTTTCGAATAGTAAAGGTATTAGGGTCTGAACAAAAAATATTGAAGTATATTTCCATCTGTTAGTATAAATATCCGAAAGAAGCATTTGAACCAGCTATGCATTTTCTTGCTAAAATAAATTTCCTCATTATATAGTACATACATCAACCGATAGATCAAATACAGGGTTGTTCAAAAGTATTGGATTACATATTTGGCTATAGACAGTGACTCCTTATTTCCCTAGATAACGAAGTGTTGTTAAAGATTTCAGAATGTGTTTATAATCTACGCTTAACACATGGTTTCTCTTATTTGTTATCTTTAATGTAGAAGAAAAGACGTTTAGTACAAGGATGAGAATCTTTGGCTTTTCATCCGATCCCTGGATAAATCAAGATGGAAATTGCAAGTGAAACGTAGCAAATGAGACGCCTTCGTACTATAACAGTGTCTTTAAAATATTCAGATTTTGGTGTAATAATATATGGTACATTGGATATAGTATAGAGGCCGATATCTTTTATGTGTCCTTGTGAATACTATCTGCTTTCTATTGCACAGGAAGTAACTAATAGTAAACCTGAGCACCGTATATAAATTTTATTAAATGTAAAATAGTTTAATAGTATTAAGACGCACACCAAAGAGTGTCCCTCCCTATACCATTGTGTAACAGAATACTTTTGTGTGGTCGTGTAAATTAATAACAAATATTCTTAGCACAACAGATTGTGCAGAATGTATTTTTAGTATATAATTATTAGAAACGTGTCAATTCTATTATGTTCGAAAGAGTACAAGATCATTAAAATTCCCTTGAAAATATTTTTTTCCGTTGACCGTAATGTAACGGAATGTTTTTGATTGTCCCTGTCATTAAACAATGCATCCGATTTTCATGAAATTTTAAATTTTCCAACAAAATTTTACAACAGTTATATGTTTTAAATTTAAGGCGATTCGGGTGGGAATTTTTCGCTCACTTATATGCGGATAGATTGAACTGAACGAAAACTACAGTAGTCCGAGTGCTACGCGACAAAAATAAGGTGAAAACTGCAAATCGTGATAAGAATATACCGCTTGGTGAGTATGTACTTTATGATAATACAATGCATATCAGAGGGGGAGGCATCTCGTAAAGTCGTCTGAATTCAAGATGGCGGCTGTTATTCAAAATGGTGTCATTTTCTGAATATGCTTAATATAAATGTGCATTTCATATCGATTTCGATGTTTTTAAAGTCAAGTTTTTGTTTTTAATACTATTCAACATTATTTAAAAGAGTGTATGAATTCGGTTTATCTGTCTGTCCGCCTGTCCTTCCATGCTCTAGCTCGCTTAAATGTGCTCAGATTGCCATGTATATTTTATATGTTTTATGAAGTTTATAATAACATGTTCGGAGTAAAAAGTAAAGTGTATAGCTTTTATAGTTCATTTACAGGGCGCTAAAAGCATTACATTACAATATTGCGTATGTGGCCAAATCGTTTGCAATGTTTCTTAATGTTGTTATCCTCTTTTAAACACATTAAAATTTATATACATCAATGTTAATACTACAATGAGCTACCAATTACTTATTATATAATAAGGCGTACATAGTATTTATCGCTTATTTACTGTGACACACCAAACAAGAAAATGCGTATTTGCATATAAATCTTATAACGATCACCATATAATTCAAGTGTTATTAGTGAAAGTGCTAAGTGGGATAAAACCTTTGTAATAAGGATATCCCGAATAGTCAGTATCTATCTTATATTAATAAAATGCATGTAAGAAAGAGAGGTATCATATAAATTTATAGGAATTCAAAATGGCGACTATTATTTAAAATCTCTTGCAGGTTTATTCCTCTGCATCTTACAAGGCTATTTATTATGTTAATATCCATATTTTATAACTCAAAAATAATCTTTCTAATACTAGAAATATACCTAAAATGAAAATAGGACATTTATTAAAGTATTTTTATCATTTACAGTAGAAAATGTAAAAGAATGAATATATAATAAAAATACTCTTTTATTAATAGGTTACTTATACAGCATATTAAAAAATGAATGTTATATATAAAGCTGTAGAATATAGAAACTTCACTCGGTGTCATGATATTTCTCACATTCCTGTTTGCAAATACACAATAATGCAAGAAAGTCCAACCTTTCTACAGCCACATTTAACTTTACAGATTTTACACATACACTTTATTAAATCTTCACAAGAGTCTAAAATCACTGGCAACTCCGACCATCTATTTTCTATGATAAATTATCCAAGCACCATTCACATTTGGTTGGAGAGATTGCATGTATTTCCCGATGATCTACTTTTCCCCAAATGTCTCCAGCTTGGAAAGCACTGCGTAAAATATATTTTTGAAGTGCACCCATGGTTGGTGGAAAATTGTCAGAAACAATTCTTGTCTTGCATTATTGACACTTATGATATTGCTTGATGAACAGCACAACAATACTACGAACTTTTCTAAAATATTTAAAATACTTTCAAGAATAGGAGTTTGTGGTTTTGATAGGTATGCAAAGGCAGCAGTACCTTCTTTAAAGAGAATGGGCGTTTTCCAATTTGATTTTTTAGTTTTTCCTGTGAAACCCATATTACTGTCGCATCCTGTGAAAGCATTAAATCCTAAGTCGTTGTCTTTTCTCTTCCAATCACTGGAGCTATGGTATGAACAGGAATAAATCTGTATTTCTTCTCTGTTCCAAATGCAATCCGAACAGTTTCTAAGCATCTGTTTGAAAGGATTAAAAAAATATGGAATCACCAAAAGTAATACATCAGTGTCTACAGAGCGTACAATATTATTTTTCAGTCCTTTTTCAACCATGTCTTTGAGATGCAGTATTATTCTTCAATATTGCTTCTTCGTGACCAGGGCAAGTCGTTGCAATTAAGGAACTTACGGCAGTAAGACTGCCTTTAACTTCTTCTCCTGGAGGGGTTACTCCAACCATAACTTGTGTGTTATTGTATGGTGCTAGTGTTCCAAGGATATTAAAAAACTCTTCTTTTTTATTTGAATTTCTTAAGAAATGGTGTCGATTTTTAGGTAATCTAACATGTGGTTGCACTTGTAATCTCGCCCCTTGAACCCCTCTTCTGTCTAGTTTCTCCTTTAAAGCCTAGTATAATATATCTATCCCAAATCAAATCTATTCTTTGACATTTAAAACTCTCAATGTCTGTACGTAAGTAAGGATAAAACGTTTTAATGTATAACTAAATAAATAAACAACGTTCAAAAGCACAAATATAAAATAAAAGATGTTAAAAGATGCTAAAAGCATACATGTTTCGGGACTTCTTAAGTCCCATCATCAGTGCTAAAAGTGTAAAATATAAAAGAATGTCACATCGCAAAATAAAATAAGTCTTGTAACTGAGCTCGCCCTTGGGCGAACTGATTAGGAAACGTCGCAAAGCGACAGTAAAAATAAGCAGGCACGCGCACCCAGAGGAGACCAATCATACGTCACATCTTACTGGAACGAGTCCAAATCAAAGAGAACAGGAGGGGGGGGGGGTTAATGTAGTAGTCATTAAATGTCTTTAAAGTCTTTTGAGGCTTTAAAATGTTTGTAAGAAATAGCCCCTCATATATTAAAGCATCACATTTTATAAGTTGCATTCCAACCAAAGAAAATAATCATATGACATTTTGCAATTCGTTCCTACCTGGTAAAGTTTAAAATAGCATACTATAATTTAAAAGCACGTAGACAACATTGCGTTTATAGACAGAATTGTAAACGTATTCTTTTTTTAGAGCTTCTAAATGAACTATAAACTCTACGCTCACCATATTGTACAGTAAGTATCTTGTACTACACTTCACTGATGTATGTTAATTTCAAAATGTTTCAAAAAATTTAACATCATTAAAACACACTAAAGAGGATTTTAGCAAATGGACCATAATGTAAGGGGATTATTTTGAGTGTGTCTGTAAACGAACCATAAATGCTAGACACTTCATTTTCGATGTAGAACATTTTGCAGTATACCTCGTCTTTAAATTACACATACAGATAACACATAAATAAATTACACGGATATATGAGTAAATTTAAGCAAAAAAGAGCAGGGTCAGACAATTCGTAAATACTTTGAGTGCCCTGTAAATGGACTATAAAAGCTATACACTTTACTTTTTACTCCGAACATGTTATTATAAACTTCATAAAACATATAAAATATACATGGCAATCTGAGTACATTTAAGCGAGCTAGAGCATGGAAGGACAGGCGGACAGACAGATAAACCGAATTCATACACTCTTTTAAATAATGTTGAATAGTATTAAAAACGAAAACTTGACTTTAAAAACATCGAAATCGACATGAAATGCACATTTATATTAAGCATATTCAGAAAATGACGCCATTTTGAATAACAGCCGCCATCTTGAATTCCGACAACTTTGCGAGATGCCTCCCCCTCTAATATACATTGTATTATCATAAAGTACATACTCACCAAGCGGTATATTCTTATCACGATTTGCAGTTTTCTGATGCGTAGCACCTGGACTAATACTGGTTTTTAATCTTATGCATATAAAAATTATCTAGACTTACTATATCTAATGCTTATTGCTGAAATAAAGTTTTAAGAGTATAAAATATTTATATCCAATAATTTGTAAATAATAAATTATAAAGAAAAATAAGAAAATGTCATTAGTTTTTTTTAAAACAAACAATTGGTTTTTTTTTCAGAAAAAAACAGTTAGTTTAAACCATGGTTAAAACCATTTGGTTTAAACCAATTGCAAACCCTGCTTAGATTTCAATCTAAGATGTTTAAACCGCAGAAAACAGCTGAGATTTACTAAAAGGAAATACATGCCTTCTGTTTTGTCTAGTTTTCAAATTCTGAAGTGCAAGTTAATATAAAACAAACTTTTCGACAATTGGAATAAAGAGATTGGTGAGTAATGGTTGTTTAGCTACAGCAGACATTTCTTGCTAAATGGTTGTAAAACTAACATTTATTTATCTCAATGTTGCTATGGGAATTACCAAAAAAAAAAAAAAAAAAAAAAAAAAAAAAAAAACCTGTATTGTGATAGACCGGAATGGTATTTCAGAGTCACAAAGATGTAGTAATCTATTTTTGTCAATTGTCCATTGACCACAGATATAAAGAGTTGTATTTTTTTTCTTGATCTAGTATTTTTATTTTATTATGTAGAAATAAGATTTTTTAAATTATTATTCATCTGCTTAATGCATTTCTTTTTTACAAAATTCATATAATAAATCAAACAGTAATTGTAAAACAATGCTACAATTTAGTTTTAAGGGTGTTCTCAACTGCTCCGCTCAACAAGTGCAAAACATTTTGACACATTTACAAATTCATTTTTTAACAGAAAGATATAAAATTGGAATGCCTGACAATGGAAGTGATTTCGAATTGAACTTATTTTTCCATTTTATGATAGTTAAATTACCTACCAAGTTCTAAGCTATTTCGATCACTTTATCACCTTTTTTTCTCCTGCTTTTCGACCGTTTTTTCTGCTTTTGTCGGGAAATGTGCTCGAAAACGTCAACTTGTTATGAAGGATCTATTCTATTTTTAAAGAAATAGAAAATTGAGTGCAATTAGAGTTTCTGAATAACAACACCTGCTGTTTTCATGCATTTCCGAGCAAAAATAAGTTAAACCATATGTCACAAATGTGCCCTTTTTGATTTAAGAACACCCTTAAAGAAAGAATTTGACTATGAAAAAATGGAATTTATGACTTTGCAAATTTTGCATTATAATTATCATTTGTGCTAGTTATGGATATTTTATGAGTTCCTTCTTTTTATGAAGATATGAACTTTAATTTGTCTCTGCTGTATATAAAACATTTCAAGACTTTTATAAGAGTAAGTCCAAATGATTTCTTATTTATTTGCGTTTATATATGATTTGATATTTTTACCTGAGTGTTTTAATTTTGAAACTGCTTTATACACAGAATTCGTACTTTTGTTGATAATGATCTAACTAATGTTTACAGAAGTTTTTTACTTATATTTTTGCATTCAGCAATACATATAGTAGAACTTCGATTATCCAGACCAGTCTGGACCGAGGTTGATCCGGTTAATGAAAAATACAGAAAACAGGACAACTTTAAAAAAGCCATATGCCAATTTTTTTTTTTTTTTTTTTTTTTTTTGTCAGACTTTATTATGTTATGTATTTGATTTCTCTGACCGTATAATCAGGCCAACTTTTTAAATTGTATGTCAACCGGACCATTAATCTATTTAGTACAAACTAAATTGGGGCTAAGCCTAAAATTTTTGCCCTGTCAGGGATACAGTGCCCCCCCTGTCGGACAAATTCTGGATCTGCCCTTGACCAATTGAAATTCACCGTTTTCATTCATCAAAAGTTTATTCACTAAATTTAACCAGTGCAGCAGGCATAGCTTGCTAGTAATGATATGAGATTAACATAGAAACAAGACAAGTAATAAAATATTAATGTTCTGTTTTTTTTTTTTTTTTTTCAACTGAAAAAAAAAACAGAAGGCTACAACATATGAAATAATTGTTAGTACATAATAAATACTCCTCATTTGCTTTTAATGTGGCAACTGTATAAGATGAAATATGGCTCTGCAAAGAAAATAAAATCTTGTAAGTAGTGCTATTGTTGATAGATTGTATATCTTCTACCATGAGAATAAACAAATAGGTACTATTTTATTAAGTATAAAAGAAAACAACAACAAAAACAATTAAATACTGTTTAAAAAATTAGTGCAACCACATCCATCTAACATTATGAAAATATTGGAATATCAGGTTCTTAGCTTCTTAAATAGCTTTAAAAATTTGATAAAATTTATATTGGACATAAGTATGCGATCAATTATTCAAAAATTATATACTTTTAAATAAACAGGATACAACCAGTCAATAAGCAATACAATGTTAGGAAAAAAATTGAACCAATTTGCTATTTTTAAATCTAAATTCTAATAATATTTGCCCAATTGTTTACAAGTAAAAAAATAAATGGGATTACAACATTTTGAAAATGCTTTAAATGACTAATTATCAGCAAAAGGAAAATTGGGACAGATGAAAATTTATGTAGCTATATTGATCAAATAGCAGTTTGTAGAATTTTTAATAGAAGATTAAACAATGAAACTATCTTAGCATTAACTTATTTTAGAAAAGAGGTTGGGGAAAACGGATTTTTTAAAAGTTACCTGTTAATACAATCAAGGCAAAAGACAAGACGCCAAATGAAGGAATGATTCTTTGAATTTTACGTCTTGATTAATTTACCAGGATTCATTCATTAGATAGAGAAGTTCCGCTGTAGTTAACTAATTACTAATTAAACTGTGATTTATTTATGAAAATGTCACCCAAGACTATAGAATAGTAGCTTTTCCTCTTTTATTCCTGGTTATATTAGTAGCTATAAGAATAGACAAAAACATAAACAAGCTATCCCATTAAATTTTCGTGCTAGTTATTCAGAGTCAAAGTACCGTAAAATCCCGTTAATCCGCCCTTCCCGATCAAACGCCCCCTCCCCACTTTATAAAGAATTTGAAATTTTCAAAACATCCCGAGAAAGCGCCCTCCCTCCCCATTCTCAAAGGCGATTGAGAATGCGATGAACCATTATGAAATGAATGAATCATGAATCTTTGATGAAATGTGCGTTTTTTCGAGATTTTTTAATTGATATCATACTTGTTTTGGCTTTCTTTACAAATTTCTCCTTTCTTCTGCCTTTTTTCGACAGAATTTACGTTTTTTAAAAAAAACCCACATTTTTTCAAGTTTCAAAATTTATGATTCATTCAACGATTCATTCATTTCTTCATGATTCATTTCTGTAAATTTTGTTGAACGATTACGGAAAATTCCTGTGTAAGCGTCCCCCTCTAACTATTGTAGGATATTTCAGCACGTTTGGGGGGGGGGGTAACGGTATTTTATGGTATGTAGAGTTTTAAACCCGGGAACATATTTAAGCCGTAGATTTGAGGATTTATTAATAAATGTTTTGTTTAGTTAATTCAACATTTGCACTTTTCTGTTGCAGTGATTCATTGTATAATTCATTTTTCATGAATGAATTCTTCCAGTTTATTCATTTCTTCTACTTCATTCATTGTGTTTGCGTCACTTTATTTTTCTGATAACTAGGTGAAAACATATAGAGAATAAATGTGCTCTAATTATAACAATAGCAAATTTTTAGAGTCCTTTTTTTTACCCAACCTCTTTACTCAAATAAATTAGTGGTAAGATATGGTTTTTTTTTTTATTATTATTTGGAGTAAAAATTTATTTGCCCATATAGGAAATTTTGACTTTAATTTGCGATTTCTTGAAAAAAAATTAAGTTTTTTCGGGAAGTGTGGATAAATTTTTCGTTTTTTCTCGACTCTCTGGCTAAATTAGCATTTCCTGCTATCCTCTGTTGATATTGTCAATTTTTATTTGAACGATTAATGAAATCGATTTTTTTTTTTTTTTGTTGTTGTTTTAGTTAGCGATCGTTTGTCGAAATTCAGAATTCGTTTTATGTCCAAATTTTCGGATTTATGACTGATTTTTTTTTAATTATCGGCTTAAATTTTCGGACAGAATCAATCCAAAATGGAAGATACTTTTATAAAAGAAAAATATTTTCAAACATCTTCTTTAGTATTATTATTCTTAAGTATCTTCCTTGAATATTGTAAACCTTTTTTCTAATGTAAATATTTTGCTGGGAAAGGGAGTGTTCCACGTGGATAGTATTTTTTGTTTAACCTTTAAAAATAATTAGTATAATAAAAGCATTCTTAACATAAATTGTACTCTTTTTTTTTTTTTTTTTTTTTTTTTTTTTTTTTTTTTTTTTTACAATTAAACAGAAAATGACCTGAAATTTGAAAGACTCTGTAATCACCAAAATCTGGTGGGAGGGGGTTGGATTTTGTATAGTGCTACAAAATCTAGATTTTTTTCCCCCCCAGTTTTAAAATTGAGAGAGTTTTTTGTGAATAACATATGCAATCTATATAGATGTGTTTTTTTTTAATCTTAAGTTGTAAAAAATTCATAATCAATGTTAATTTTACTTTTTTTTCTCCATGGATAAGAAGATTGCATCAAATCATTGTGAAAGTATATTTTATTATTATCATTTCTTTTTGAAATTTAATTAATGATTTACTTTAATATTTGTATTTGTTTCATGTCTATTTTTTTTTACATCAACCCTATAGCACCATTTTAAATATATGATTGCAATAATAAAATTACTTTTTTAATTAAGTGTAAGTCTTATGTAAGTTTTCCTTTATAAATCATTTTGAATTTAACTTTTCCTTTTTTTTCATGATAAGTCTGTTATTCTTGTGATTTGTATTATATTTTGAGTTCTTATGAAACAGAAATCGTATTTTTGAAATAATCTTGTAATTATTGTCTTTTTGTGATTTATAACAGATGGTGATACTGCATAAAAGTTTTGTAATTATTTAAGATGCACATTTTAAATTGTTTTGAACATTTTTAATTGCTTTTTTTATGTTTTTGGATTATTTTCTACTATCAATCAACTATCTCTGCATTTTTATACTGTTGAACCTTGAAAATATGGACATCTAAATTCAGGAAATCTCTAAAATCCGGACATTTTTCCAATTTCAGATTTTAATAGTTTTTTAAAATAAGACTTACTGTAATTTCATAAAATGCAGTTAAACTAAACATTAAATAAATAAATATAGGTATATTCTGGTATAGTTATATAATGATTAACCATCAATTAAAGACTTTAATTATTAAAAAATGCAAGAGTCATGTGATACGTTGATGACTTGTAGCTTCATATATTTTAATGTTTATAAAATCACTTATGTATATATTTATAAGAAATGAAACAAACGTGCAAATAGAGTCCGATTAAGGTTGTGTAGGATCCAAGGTCGAGCACTTTATACCCTCACAGCAAAAATAGTTACTGTATTTTTATTTTTTTTTGGGGGGGGGGGTGAGAGACATTCAGGTAATGAGGATTTTATGATACAGTTGCAATGTTAACCAAAATATATTTAGATTTTTGAGAAAATAATTGCAGAAATTGAAATTTTAAGACATTGATACTACTTGGTTATCCCGTCAACCAAAAAGCAATTACCAAACTATAAGATTAAATGCCAATAATAGATGATTGTGAATGTCACATTTAATGACATTAAATAGGATACATGTGTTTAAAACATCATTAAGTGGTTTTGATTTCGACTTTATTTTGTATTTTTGTTAATATTCTACTAAATATTTGTTTTTTCATAATTTAAAATAAAAATTATGTCAATATGTATAATTTGGCTATTAGCTTGGCGATTTGTATAATTTGGTTAAATTCGTCGATGGGAAAACTAAGTAGTACTAATTTTTTTTTCTAAATTCTATTACTCAATTTGGCGTCCCCAACAGCAGTGGGCGTAATTGGCCTGTGAGGTAATCAGGCCCTACATGCAACTCTGCTTTCTTTTGATTGAAGCAAAACATAAACACACTTGATAATTGCTCTATTAACACCTGTTAATTCTTTAACAGAACTATCAACATAGTGACACACTACCCTTTGAATTTGATGCGTACATTTGCTGATGTCAGTATGTTGTTTGTTTCAGTTTTGTTTCTTTGAAAAGAACTTTGAATGCAGTAAGAAAATAAAACAAGATGATTTTTTTAATCTTTTGACAAAATAACCATTTATTTTTCCTGTCTACAATCTTTTGTAAATTTGATTCCCCCCCCCCCCCCCTCCATTCAGTTTGGGATCTTTTGACAGAATTGACAATTTTTTCAGCGATCAAATGACAAATTTGATTTTTTTATTTTAAGGTGGTGGGGGGAGCGATATTTTGTCAAAATTTGTGATATTTTTTGTGTGGCAAACTGAAATAACACACTATTTATTTTTTCACTCATTTGACAAGATTTGGTATAGTTTTTCTTGATTGTTTATTGAAACTCTGTAAAATTTTTTCACAATCATTGAAAAAGTTTCTCTCAGCGACAGATAGACAAATTTGATGCCCCTTCCCCCTTTAATTGATTATTGAAATTAGCAACTAATTGAAGAGAATTTCTAATTGTTGATATTTCTGCATGATCGTTTAGAGAAATTTGCTTTTTTTCTCATCCCCACAAAAAATTCAAATAAATAAATAAATATGTATATATATGTACTGTCAGAAGAGTTCACACAAATTTACACCTTATTTTAAAGAACCCTCCCCCCCCCCTTTCAAGAAAGTTTTGAAATGGCACTAAACCTTCCCAGATAAAGAAGTCATGATGTACTACTCAATTTTATTCATATTTAACATCCATTAAAAAGTTTTCATCTTAAAAAGTTTGTTTACTTTTCCAGGTTTTTTTTCTGGAGATTTTTTATGCCTGGTTGCTGTTTTTATTTATTTATTTAATTTTTTTTTTTTTCAGAAGTGAATGACTCAAGTGTTTGGAAAATTCAGAATGGCAGTCACTTTTGTATTATGTATTTTGTACTATATTTTAAGTTATTGTATTTTTATGTGTAGGGGAGAGTGGAGTGGTGTCACTTTTTACAAAAGAAGAAAATCAACTTCGTTTGACACAAAAACAAAAAATTCCAATTTATAGTGTGCAAGGTGAAACAATTTTTAATCTCCCTTAACAATATAGAAACATAACATGCAAAATCTAT
Source organism: Maratus speculifer (assembly GCA_964019185.1). Lineage (NCBI taxonomy): Eukaryota > Metazoa > Arthropoda > Arachnida > Araneae > Salticidae > Maratus > Maratus speculifer. The sequence continues at coordinate 362,291,419 of OZ025296.1, forward strand.
TTTATAATCAAATAAAATTGTAAGTTTCAAAATGTGTCCCATGCCTCACCACTTACAGAGAAGTACGGGACAGCAATAAAATAAAGCTATAAGGCACAAATAGTCTAGTGTTGGCAATATATACAATCATACAAGAAGAATAAATTTATTTCTGAAAATATTCAAGATATTGCTGATATTACTGGTAACCATAATCTTTTTACCAGACATATTTATGTTTTAATAAACCTTTTTTAATTATTCAATCTGGCTAAACCTGAAATAAAACTTCCTTATTTTATGATTCTGATATGAATTAGTGATGAACCTTTCTGTGGCAAATTTCATTGAATAATTTAGAAAAAATACATCTCATTTTTATAATGACTATTTAATAATATTTTTTGATTATTAACTTGACTGTAGCTTTTAACATTTTAATCATTTAAAAAAATATTTCAATTTTATTATATTAATTTATTACTTTACGTAATTACTTTTATGTTTCATTATATTGTAAGCATTCATTATAATTTTGATTGCAGTATAAATTGCATTCAAATTACTGTTTAAAAAAATTTAAGCAAAGCAATGACCAGAAATCTGCAAAATTCTAAAATTCGCACAACCTCTGATCCCAAGCTGTGCTGATTTGAAAGAGTCTGCTGTATTAGACATGTGTCATTCCTCCCTTTACTGGCATGTTCCATTCCTTCCTGCTTCCTCTTTTTGTGTTAAACTTCTTGTATAAACAAAAATTTTGCTTTTAGGCTTAGTTTATGTTATGGAGGAAATACAATATAATATTCCATAAATAGGGAAACTATTACATCTATACATAAACAAGTCATTAAAACGCAGCAAACATAAAAGTACATGAAACAAATTGACTTTTAATTCTAGAAATATACAATTGCAAGCTTATACAGATCAACAATATTTCTTCAGCTGAAGATTGGGCTACCAGTGCTTCATCTTGTGTGTGATTGATGAAATGTTTAGATTGACACATAAAGAGAAAAACCTCCTGTCCTATTCTCCCACTCTTCCTTAATTATTTCTGCTTTCTTGATATAAAACTTTCTTGACATAAAAGGTAAGTGTCAATCAAATTCCAATGTCTTCATCACTAAAAGGATTTGAAAGCTAAACAGTATCTCATTTTTGCTTTTTTCCCCCCTTGTTTATTGCTGGACGTTGTTATTTATGACCTTGTTATTTGCTTTTTTTTCCTTGTATGTCTCTGGCTTAAGTTTTAAAATATTTTCTGTTCAATCTTTGAGTTAAATTTAATAAACTTAAATATATAAATATAAGTTAAATTATGTCAATATAACTTAAATACATAGATATAAGTTAACTTAAATTTATCTTTAAATTGAATACTGTTTATTAAAATATTTGCATATTATTAATAATTTACTTTTATCTTATTCAAAATAAGGAATTTGACTTGTCCCATTCCTGTCTTTGCTGGCATGTCCCATTTCTTTTCACTACCTTCTTTTGTGTTAAACTACTTTTATAAACGACAGTGCTGTTTTAAACTTAGTTTAAATTATGGATATTATGCAATATTATGTTTTATAAATAGGGAACTACAATATCTACCGATAATCAAGTTATTGAAATTTGGCAAGCAATAAAAGCACTCGAAGAAAATTTATTTTTGACTCTTGAAAAATTTTTTCTTTATAGAACTGTAATTTTTTCAACAAAAAATTGGTTCTGGGTGTGATGGATGAAATGTTTAGAATGATCCGTAAGTGAAATTCACCCCCCCCCCTCCGTCCCATTCCATCCCACTCTCTCTTATTAAATAGGCGTGTTTAAGAAACCCTCAGTCATTTAATTTTTTAATTTAAATGATTTTAATCCTTTATGCCCCGTCTGTTTTGAAGTTCCACTGAAATAATTTGTTATAAAATTCCAATAAAACATACATTAGTTATACAGTTTAGAATGAGCTATAGATATATTTTATCGTGTTCCAAAAACATTATGGACTGCACAAAACAATGAAAAAAAACCTGAAATTGCACGTCAAACATGGCAAATGAAGTGCGTTCATACTATAACGAAATTTTAAAAATATTCAAATCTCGGTGCTATAGTATACAGTGCTTCGGATACAGTAGAGTATATGAAAGGTTTTGTGTGTCCCTGTAAATATTATCTGTTATCTATTATACGAGAGGTAATTTGTAGTAAGTTTCAGCAACGTATATCCATTTCATAAAATGTGAAATAGTTTAGTATAATTAAAGCGTGCTTCAAACATTTCCCAAACAACGTGAAAGGCAAATATTTTTGCACTACAACCTGTACAGAATATGTATTTTAGTACACACTTCATCGATATATATCAATTTTATTAGGTTCGAAAGAGTGTAACATCATTAAAATGCACTTGAAACTCTTTTTTCCACTGGTCGTAATGTAACGAAATACTTTTGATTGCCCCTGTCTTTAAACTATGCATCCGATGCCCATAAAGTTTGAAATGACTCAACAAAATGATGCAACAATTCTATATTTTGAATTTCAAATAATTCGGTTGGGTAGTTTTTTCTCTGTTATTTACGGACAGCCGGACTGAACGACGGTTATAGGTGCTACGCATTTACTTAATTACGAACGTACCTAAAATTCTTTCACTTCCATCCATTCTTCTTTCTGTAGTTTGAAATATTGTGGAAAGTGGGGGGGGAGTTCATTTAGGAAATAATTCTATATATCTTTTGTAAGAGTATTTTATTTGGTGCAATGCTTAAGAGTGTTCTTAAATCAAATAGGGCAAATTTGTGACACATGCTTTAATTTATTTTTGTACGGAAATGCATGAAAATAACAAGTGTTGTTCAGAAACTGTCTAATTGCACTCAGTTTTCTGTTTTTTAAAAAATACAATAGATCTTTCATAAGAAGCTTTCAAAGTTGACGTTTTTGAGCCCATTTCTCGACGAAAGCAGTAAAACTGGGCGAAAAAGCAGGGAAAAATGGGTGATCACGCGATCGAAATAGCTTAGAACTGGATATGTAATTTAATTATCATAAAGTGGAAAAATAAGTTCGATTCGAAATCGCTTCCATAGTCCGGCATTCTAATTTTATATCGCTCCGTTAAAAAATGAATTTGTCAATGTGTCAAAACGTTTTGATCTTGTTGAGCGGAGCAGTTGAGAACACCCTTAATGCTATAAAGTATAAAAAAATATTTGAAATAAAAGATTTGAATAGCCTTTATAAAGAGTGCACAAAATCCCTATCCATTCAAAATTTAATTTTAATTTGCAAAATTCTTCAAAAATCATTACGCGATTGCTTCGATCTTCTAATGTAACTCCAAAAATTCCCGAAAAAATGTTTGTGAAATTGTAAATTCATAATTTAGGTTAAAGCGTAAATTTGTCTCATTGACAATATTTTGTCTCTAATAGGAGTGCACATTGAAAAGTTCTTCATGTGAGAGATGATACCAGAGTAAACATGCAAAATGCATTATCTGTTTAAAATCCTAATGACTGAAATCAATATCTAGTTTAATCTAAAAAATATCCGTATTGTTTTGTGACTATTTGCAGATTCGTGCTTATAAAAGTAATATGGGAATAATCGCCACGGTGACCGGCCTATCTTCGTCCACAACCCCTACCTATGTCCCGAAAAGTCCGACTTCCTTTTGCGAAGCGCTGTCCCTACTAAGCGACCAAGAGCCCCCTCAAACGTCTGCACTTACGACCCGTATGCCTCAGACTGTAAATATAAAAGGAAATGAAAGACATTAAAGCCGGACAAATTTAAAAGAGAAAGTAGACAAATTAAAGACACTAAAAACTGTAAAGGTGGGTTGCACGATGAAACTAACGCACGGACGAAGCTATGTCTCGAATATATCAGTCTAAATATATACAGCTGCGGTGATATATTTATATATATGATATATACAGCTGCGGCCAATTTTCGTATGCGAACCCTACCCACGTCCCGAATAGTTCGACTCTTGCGCGAAGCGCTGCCGTTGGTAAGCGATCAAGAGCCCCGTCAAGTTTCTTTTATTACGACCCATATGCCCGTACGACTCTAAATAAAACAGGGGAAAAAAGAGAATATTTGAAACTGGAGATATTTATAAGAGAAAATAGATAATGATACGATGCATCATTCCGTCTCTAGGCCCTGTCAGGTCCTTGCGGCTCATTCGATGAGGGGCATCGACTGGGGTCGGAATTCGCAAACCGCTAGGCGGCTACTACTCCGGGTCCCCATCCGCACACCTCACCGTCCGATGCCTACGGTCTAGTAGCCAGCCCGAAGGCCAGCCACGTTCCCAAGTCTGATGACAGCGGTCGAATACGACAGCTCCCCTGTCCACTGAGTAACCTCAGAGGCGAGTCGGACACCTGGGATTTGCACCCATTGAGCCATGACGAGCCCCAGGATGACGACGCCCACGAGAACGCCGAGACCAGTGACCCATTGCCATGGGACGACGGATGCAAATTTGCTTTACGGCAGGCCCCACAAGATGAAACCACTATAACAGGGAACACATTTATGTGGGTTAGCCGTGGATAGAAGGTGCCCCTAACAAGACCCTAGGAGGACGGGGAAAGGTCCTCCTGCCCACATAGACGTGAGCTCGCTCTAGGGTTTTACGCCCCCAGACCCTGCACGTTACGACTTACGAACAACACTTGGGTTGCACCTGTTGCGTCCGGACACAGGGCTGGAGACTAGGTGCTCGTAACTGGAACCTCGAGGGCCCAGAAAACCCCTCGCAACGGCTAAAGAAGCCGTCCAGTCTAGGCTTACATATCATAGCACTACACAAAATATACACTACACATATATACACTACGACATATATATACACAACTACAACTAAATATATACAATACAAACTAGAAAAGATAAATTATACTACCTAGCAGGTTCGCGAATTTATCGAAAACTTGAACATCATGCACCACCACCTCCAGTGCCGCGAGTGCGGCGAACTGGTCGATTTGCGTTCGAAAGCGGTTGCCCGCGAGGAGCTCTGGTACGGCGACCCGACCTCAGGCGACCAAGATCCCGATCTAGTGTGCGGATGAGGAGGTCATTGATTATTGCCCTAACCCCCTTACGGCTATAACCGCCCACACACAGATCGAGAAGCGTTCGATTTTGAAAGTCTCACGGAAAGAACCGTTCCCGCAGGCTGTCATAGTTGGGACAAGTGTAGAGGCAATGCCTCCGTGTGCTTATCCCACGCCCGCAGAAACATGTGGGATCTTTCTGAAAGAAGCGAGACTGGTGGTCACCAAAGGTCCCGTGTCCCGTAAGAACCTGGTTCAGGTAGAAGTCTCCGTGCAGGCGCCCAAGGCGAACTCGTGGGAACAGTTCATGCGACCTGTCTCCTTTCCCCTGCGAGTCCCAACGAAGTTGCCAGCTTTTAATGGCGCGGGCCAAGAGTTTCCTCTTAGCCTGAGGGCGAGTGACCTTCACCTCCACGTCGACTGTAGGTCGGATCGTGGCGGCTTTTGCCAACTCGTCTGCCCTTTCGTTGTAAGTGTGACCCACATGAGCTCGGATCCAATGCATATGAACCTGAACTTCACCATGTAGAACCAAGTCCTTAATCTCGGCAACCGCCCTGTGTTGAGACACTAGGCAATTGAGGGCTTGAAGCGCCGATCTCGAATCTGAGTAGATATCGAGTTCACCGAGACCCCGCTGACATGCGTCCATTATCGCGACTTTGATCCCGTGGACCTCGGCTGCAAAGACTTCAGCACCGTCAGTGAGACGGAACTGGTTTTCCAAGGCGATCTGTCCGTCGGCCACAGCTGTGAACGCACACCCAACGGTGTTGTCCTGCTGCTTGGATCCATCCGTGTAATAAGAACACCTGGTCCGCGGAGTGAGGTCCGTGGTCCATGGAATCCGACCGAGGTCTTCTCGTCTATAGGAAGGGCGCCAGAGATCGACTGTCCCAGGGTCTAGCCCAGTACCGTCAATGCCCCTGTGCCACCTGACCAGACCTGTGAAGTCTCTAATTAGCTGAGCTTGTAGATCTAGTGGAAGAACTCCAGCTAGTACTTGCACAGCGTTTGTCGATGTCGTGCTGTAACACTTAGTCACACACAGGAGAAGACCTCGCTGTGCGCTAAGTAATCTTAGTGCTTCTGCTACTTTCCCGGTGTTCCAGATGGAGGCCGCATACAAGATTATCGGCTCCGCCACGAGTTGGTAGAGCATCTTACGGAGCTGCGGTTTGATCCCCCAGTTGGCAGCGGTGAGACGGTCCATTTTATGCAACAGATTGAACGCCCGCTCCTGAACGGCGCTCAGGTGCGGCATCCAACTGGGATGCTTGTCGATGGTAACTCCCAGGTAGACAATGCGATGTTCGAATTTGATCCTGTGCCCATTCATACAAATTGGCCTGGAAGGAACATATTTGAGCGTGCCTGCCGCTGGGACCACCGTGTAGTTGCACTTAGCGTAACTGAACTCGAGTGAGAATTCAGTTGCCCATTGTTGAATCAGGTTCAGAACCGGATTCAGGATGACCGGAAATTGATACACAGTCATGCTTCGTGCAGCCACAAAAACGTCATCAGCGAAAGCTTGGATTAGCCACGCCTCCGTTATTAGTGATCGTCTCAACAAGATGTTAATGATTACCAACCAGAGGATCGGTCCAAGGCAAGAGCCTTGGGGTACACCCATGTTGAAGTAGTGCTCCCCGACGAAGAGGATGATTGAACGACATCAAAGGTAGTCGTCAATCAGACTTAGAAGGGAAGGATCGACTCCCAACTCGGCGAGACATCGTAAGATGTCCGCCCTGCGAACGCTGTTGAAAGCGCTCTTAATGTCAAAAGTCAGGAGACACGTAAATGCACCTGCACATTTGGAGTCGGCTATGTAGTGTAACACACTGCGTAGCGCGTCGACAGTGCTTCTATTCTTGCGAAAGCCGTGCTGTCTTGCGTCTAGCAGCCCATTGGTTTCTAGGAAGAGAGCCAGTCTAGTTGCGCACATCTTGTCCAATACCTTCCCGAGGGCCGGCAGAAGACAGATCGGGCGGTAGGATGCGGGGTCACTGCGGTCCTTTCCCGGTTTGGGGTAATAAACTGCTACCGCACGCTTCCAGGTCCGCGGGAAACTAGATGTTTCGAGACAATGGTTGTACAAGGCCAGTAACCACTGAGGGTGGTACTGGAGGACTTTTCGGACGATTTCCAGACTAATCCCGTCGTGGCCAGGTGCCTTACCTTTCGGCAGCGATTCCACTGACAACTCCAGTTCCTCGAGCGTGAACCAGTCTGGGTCGCCAGTCCTGATGTTTGCGACTTCGGAAGCTTCATCTGCCGACAGGAAGTGGTATCTCGCAAGTTCGTCCTGGATGTCTTCCCAGGTGGAGACCTCCTCACCAGAGGGGAGGACCAGGGGAACTGGTGCCTCTCTTCTCCACTTGCCTCGCACCACCTCAACTGCCTGACCTAGCTTGTCCGTGACCAACTCCTCAGAAATAAATCTTTGGAATGATCTGCGTTTGGTATGCAATATCGCCTTCTTGTACTTTGCTCGTTTGCGTCTGAAGACGTCACCTAGTCTCCCCCTCTGAGGCGAGGTAGCTCTTTGGTACAGTCGCCTCAGCGCGCGCAACTGAGATCTTTGGCTAGACAGGTACCCCGTCCACCAACACGCTCCCTTACGTGATGTAGGTTTGCGCTTCTCATGTTTGTAACACAGCCCGTCCAAGGTTGACATCAAATGTTCAACACCTTCGTCGGGGGTTTCGAAGCTATAACGACTCAGATCCGCAATCTGCAGATCGTGAAGGAACTCATCCCATTCCAAATCCTTCGGAGCCCACCTGCGGCGAGCTACACCAGGGAGGCGTCGGCCTGGAGTGCCTTGGTAGGTCCACGTCATGAGTCGATGGTCACTGAGTGTCTCAAGATCGGACATTTCCCACTCGGCAATGTTTGAGGCACAGTATCTGGTTAACAGTATGTCAATCCAGCCGTCGCCTTGAGGGCCTTTGAAGGTCGCAGGACTGTCCGGATCGTTCACGATTTCGAGATTTGCGTTGAGGGCAAAGGTGATCAGGGATCTACCACGTGGGTCTGTGGGTCGGTGTCCCCAGATGCTGGACTTAGCGTTGAAGTCTCCAACCAAAATTACTTGGTCACCTGGTGAACGTCTCAACAGCTGTTCCAACTCATCGAGGACAAGCGAGATGCCTTCGGATGGTGCGCAGTAACAAGTCACTACCAACACCTTCCGACCGGACAAAACGCATCGGACAGCTACCACGTCCGGGAGCCGTAAGACCACACAGAATGAGATACGCGGGCTCACCCAGAAAGCAGCTCGAAAACGGCTACCCTCCGAGCTCACCTGCGTGTAATTTTTGGGAGTCCCTTGAATCCTACCTTCGCTCACATACGGTTCATTCAAAGAGATAATGTCAATTGCACCCGACATCATGTCATGAGATAGCTGGTCGCACACTGCAGTGGCGTGGTGGCAATTGAGATGTGCAAAACGTGGATTACTCCCCATTATAGCTCTTTCTCAATCGCTCTACCTCCAGCTTGTGCAACTGGCACTCCTTAGAACCTGCGGAGTGAGCGGTTGGCAGTTCACTACCTCCCTTGCTCTTAGTGTTTCTCAAACTGCAATTCGGGCAACACGCGTCAGCAGTGGAATCCGGAATTTCGTGGTCTTTGGCGCCACACTTCCCGCAAATTTGCAGGTTGTGGCACACCGAACGTGTGTGGCCGTATCTCCAGCACCGATAGCACACCAGAGGGCGCAAATTCGGTCGGATGTCCACTTGACCCCAGCCCACGTTGAGTCTCCGAATACTCGCGAGTCCAACATACGAACTCTCATCGATCGCTAACACCATGTTGCGACCCCGAGCCCCCTGGAACGAAGCCCGGTGCTCGAGGGAGGACCTATGGAGGACCTCATTCTTCTCCTTAATCGCATCAAGGATGTCGGCGTCTGACAGATTCGAGTCGATGTCAAAAAGAATGACTTCTGGAAGTCGACGTCGCGGTCTCGTGACATCGAGATCGGTAGCGAGATCCGTGGCCCCAATAGCTGCCTCCAGCTTTTCAAGATCTGCAGGACTGTTCGCCAGGAAGAGTACTCCCCCCAGAGATGTCCCGCGTCCCTCGGATCGCGATCTTCGACCTAATCGGGTCCACTTTGCTCACCACTAACTTTCTCGTGTCATCGGAAGAGTATTTGGCATGTGCACCCAAAGACCGTGGGCGCACTATGAGGGCAGTCGCCTCTTTCGGGGGTTTCCGAGCAGTGAGCCCGGAAGTTCCACTCCGCTGGGACTGGGCAATTGTCTTCCCAGTCCCGTGCCTAGCGGTGTCATTGGAGCCAGTACTCGTCTTTCGACTTTCCAGCTCCTTCCTCCGCAATCTCTTCCTCGCACTCTTCGAGATCACCTGAGCCCATGTATGAGACTTCTCGTGGTCAGTGGCTTCATCACAGGTTTCGGGGGCCTCCTCAGTAGGCTTCAGTGCCGACGACACTAGTCGAGAATCGGCCTTCTTCGGTCGTCCCTTATTCCCTGAACAGGATGGAGTGACTTCCTCAGTAGGTTTCAAGCCCGACGACACTAGTCGGTTATCCACCTTCTTGGGTTGTCGCCCCTTTCCTGCGCAAGTTTCGGGGGCTTCCTCAGTAGGTTTCGAGCCCGACGACACAAGTCGAGTTTCCACCTTCTTTGGTTGCCCCTTAGTCCCTGGCTGAGAATTATCGTCCGTAGATTTGGCAGCCGACACCACTTGCCGGTGCTTCCTCTTCTTTCGACTCTTCCCAGACTTAGCGGCTAATTCGTTCGTGGGCTTGGACTTCGGTTTGGGTTTCCTACTCCTTCCTCGGCTTGGACTCCCTTTGGACGGTTCACGTCTGGCGGGACTGAGTCCCCCCCTTCTGATTCCCATCTTCCGTTGCATCCTCCTCGTTTCCAGAGCTGGATCCCCTCTCCAAAGCCTCGCGCCACGATCGCAGTTCGGCAGTTCCTCCCCTAGGCAGGTCCACCCGGCGGGTCACACTCAAGGTCCTTCACCGTGGACGACACAAGGTCTCCTCAGATGGACAGTCGAGAGATCGCTCCTCCTTTGGGTTTACTATCCTAGTTTGGTCCTGCTTATGCGGTTCAGGTCGTCTGTTCTTCCGCTCCTGGACCCCGAGAGGCCCAGTTGCATCAGTTTGTGACGCCTTACTTAAAAAGAGGGGTTTCCGACAAGACGTCGGACCCCTAATATCATTGCCTTCTAGTGGTACCACCCCGTTCTGGGTCCCGGTCGATAGGCGAGTGAGATTTCTTAAAGAGTGGGGTGTATTTCCCACTCCAATCTCCCTACGCACCACCCGCCGGTTTCCCGTCTGCGAGGCTTTCCCATGCAACAGACAGATCCAAGAGTGCATCTTCGCCACGCAGTCCTGGAGGGGGGGTAATGATTTGCCCGTATTCCTCCTTCCTGGCGACTTTGATGCTCTTGTCCCGCTCGAGCTTGATGAGGAATCTCGTACCTAAAGAGTGCGCATCCTCGACGAAGGCGGCTGAGATCGCCACCATGTCCGCAAGGGACATTTGTGTGGTGTCTACATTTTCGCCCTCAATTTCATCTACCTCCGCCTCCATTGCTGGGGCATCGAAATGAGGATTGGGGACGTCCGAACTCCCGCGTCCACCGACACTAGTTTCTTCGGGGTCCGGCTCGTCACCGTTGCGTTCGGCAATAGGATTTTGCTCTATACCTACTGATTCCAGCTTCCCCCTCGGAAAGTTGGCCAAGAGTTCCTCAGACTCCTGCCGGGGCCGCCCCACGACGAGGTTATCCGAGGAGGGTGGACCTGGCTTCGCCCTGAAAAGGGCGCCTGATGGATTGTCATCCAACAGATCAGCCATCCTATCCACTTTATGAGCTTTTCACACAAATACAACACCTGTAAGCGGTCGAAATGGGGCAAGAATGAGCGCAAGAACTGCACTTCTCTGGTGCACCACCCTACACCAATTCAACGCTTTCAGAAAAACTAAACACTTCCCACAATAAAGAAAATATAATAAACGTCCCGGGACCGCAAGTTTGCTCTAAGCTGGGTGCGGTCCCAGAGAAAATAGATAAATCAAACACACTAGAAAACGTAAGTGGGTGGGGCGATGAAAACCTACGCCCCGAATATATTTGTCTGTTGAGTCAAAAAACGCAACCCAAAAATTATTTCAGTCATTTTCATGAATGAGCGAAAATAAGCACAAATCCTTTTTCGGAGCTCTGAATAAGACCTGCAGAATTTTTACATACCGAGTAACATGAAAAAAATGGTCAAATTTAAAAACGCATGCTACAATTAAAAGCTTCTTTCATAATAAGTTCTTTTATAAAAGCTTTATTTATAATAAGTTATTTATTTTTATTATTTTTATTTCAATTTATATTCTACATTGATTTTAAAATTGTGTGATAAAATTACATATTTTATTTACATATTATTTAAACGAAATGTAAAAACTAATATTAATTTTATTTTATTCCAGATGCATAAAACCCTTAACCTAACACATCACATCACTCAAAATATCGTCAATGTGTAAAATCAGTGCAGCAAAATATTTCTTATCAGAACTTTTTGAAAAAATCAGCTTCTAACTCAGAGCCTGAAAAACCTTTTATTTGTGAGTTATGCAAGAATTTCTTCCAAAACAGTCTTTTTTGTGTGAGGTATGCAACAAAGAATTCTCTCACAACAGTAATTTAAGCAGACATCTGTTAACTCATACTGGTGAGAAACCTTTTGAATGTGAAGTATGCAAGAATAAATTCTCTCAAAAGACCAGTTTAAGCAGCCATCTCTTAACTCATAGTGGTGAGAAACCGCTTGTGTGTGATATATGCAACAAGAAATTCTCTCTAAAAAGCACTTTAAGACGACATCTGTTAATTCATACTGGTGAGAAACCTTTTGAATGTGAGGAATGCAACAAGAAATTTTCTCTAAAAAGCAATTTAAGTTCGCATCTGTTAACTCATAGTGATGAGAAACCTTTTGAATGTGAGGTATGCCACAAAAAATTCCCTCGCAAGAGCCATTTAAGCGGCCATCTGTTAACTCATACTGGTGAGAAACCTTTTGAATGTGAGGTATGCATCAAGAAATTCTCTTACAAGAGCCATTTAAGCAGGCATCTGTTAATTCATACTGGTGAGAAACCGTTTGTGTGTGATGTATGCAACAAGAAATTCTCTCGAAAGGGCCCCCCCAGGGGAATACCTTCTTTAGGTATTTACGGGTTTCGCGACCCCGGGTTCTCGAGCGATCTTTCTCCTTTCCTTTTTCTTCTCTTTTTTAGTTGTCTATCCTTTTTTCTTTGTTTCACACTTTTTAATCTTCTCTTTTCAGTTTGTTATCCCTCTTTGTTCTTGTTTGGTTTTTTTACTAACTTTTTGTTCACATAGTTCTTTGTTCTACTAACTTTGTTGTTTTCACTAACTTGTTTGTTTACATAGTTCTCTGTTTTTACTAACTTTGTTTTCGTTCTTTTGTTGAAAAAAAAAAGAAAAAAAAAAAAGAAAAAAAATTAAAAATGCCCAAAAAGACTAAAAATATACCAAGTTTTTTTAAGCTCCCTCGTATATTACTTTTTTTACAATAGTGGTTTTTTTTATACACGTGAGACACCCTGGGTGTTGAGGTTTCTTCTAACCTCATCGACTCGTTTCATCCTCTTTAGGATGATATCGAGTCCCAGGGTGCAGGGCATCTCCGAGCTTCGGTTCCAAGTACGGGGGGCGCCATGCTTGCATGGTGATTGTTAGGAGTAACACCAGAAGACTGGTGCCTTTCGATGTAAGGGCCGGCTGTAGGTTGGACAGAGCTGTAAAGGCTTACCTACGGCTACCCATTCTCCCTGGAAAAGAACTAGAGCTTCGGAGATGCTATCGAGTTTAACCCAATGTTCGAAAAACGTGGGGGTCTGTTGAAAATAGTTTTCGCCCTTTTGAGACCTGCACCAGACGTAACGGTAAGAAGAAGGGTCGGTGACCAGGCCCGATGCCTGGCGTTTTATTTACTCTCTCTCTCAATCATGGATACAACTAAAGGAAATAAGACATGCGAAGTGGAAGCCCCACAACTAAATGCTAATCAAACTGATTCCGGTTCTGGCTTGCAGTCGGACGTGAATCTTAATGTTGAACAAATGAAATCTTGGGCAGAAAGAGTTGAGGATTTCACCTCTAATCAAAATGCTGATCTATGTACTGAAAGATTCTTCATTGTTAAAAGGAAGGAAGGCAGCTTTGACAAAACCTCCCCATTTTTAATTCAAAAATCCATCCAAAGTTTAATAGGTGAACCAAAGACCATAAAAAAGATCCGATCTGGAGACCTACTTATTGAAGTTAACAATAGCAAACAAGCCAATAACTTGAAAAAATGTACATTTTTTGCAAATATCCCTGTCTCAGTTAGCCCACATAGAACCCTGAACTCTTCTCGTGGTGTAATATCTGAACCCGATCTCTTGCATGTTACTGAAGATGAAATAAGAGATAATTTAAAAGAACAAAATGTCATAGCTGCCAGACGAATAAAAATCTATCGCCGAGATGAACAAATACCTGCCAACCAAATTCAGATACCTACCAAGCACATAATACTTACCTTTAACTCACCTAATCTGCCTAAATATATAAAAGCCGGATACTTGTCATGTTCTGTAAGACCTTATATCCCAAACCCACTGCGTTGTTTTAAATGCCAACGCTTTGGGCACTCAAAAACAAATTGCCGGGGTAAACTTGTCTGTGGTCGGTGCGGTACAGTTGATCATGAAAGTGACAATTGTAGTGCTGCCGCTCACTGTGTAAATTGTAAAGGAGATCATCCATCATACTCAAAAACCTGTGAAATGTGGAAAAAAGAAAAAGAAATACAAACAATACGGACTAAAGACAATATATCATATCCGGAAGCAAAGAAAATAGTTGAATCCAGGTCACCTAAAGTTGGTTTATCATATGCTGCCGCTTTATCTAAAACTGCCCAAAAGACTTATCAAACTGCTTCAACACAAACAGAATCCTTCGCTGAAACAAATTGCCAACAAAAAGAGAATAGTAAGTCTAGTAAGATAAATCAATCAACCAAATCTATCTCCTCAAAATCGCTGAATACCATTTCTCCTAACTCACCACAAAATAGCTCTTCAAAATCATCGCAGTCTTTGTATCCTAAACCTCCACTCCATAAAAGAAGCCCTCAAAATATTACTAAAACAGCACCTTTAAAATCGAACCATAGATCTGATGTAGAAAAACATAAAATTCCTATACTTAAATCTGCTATATCACATAATGAAAGTATTTCAAAAAAGAAAAAGAATAAAACACCTAAGAATAACAATATAAAACAGGTCTCTATGGAGGATGACGATGCCGTAGATCTCCATCCTGAACCGGATGCAGAATTGGACGATGGAGATAGTAGCATGTCTACTGTCTCTGAAGAAAATGACATAGATATTCACATTTAACCCCATTCATGACTAATATTATCTCGTGGAACTGCCGTGGGTATTACAATAAACATGACGAAATCCGTAATATCCTCTCTGACCATCACCCATTAGTCTTAGCTCTACAGGAAACTCATCTAAAGCCGAATGACAAAGCTAAATTACGCAGCTATTCAACGTACCGAAAAAATTTGACAGCTAATGGAAGGGGCATCGGTGGTGTGGCTCTTTTCATCTCCAATAATGTACCCCATTCTTATATCTCTTTAAATACTAATCTCCAAGCTGTTGCAGTCCATGTACATATTAAACAACTTATAACAATTTGCACTATTTATTTACCTCCAAATCAAAATATTCAATCTGCAGATCTGGATTCTCTACTTTTCCAACTCCCCACTCCTATCATCATTGTTGGAGATTTTAATGCACATAGCCAACTTTGGGGAAACAGGGATTCTAATCGGCGTGGTGATATCATAGAAAAATTTATTTCTGACAACGGCTTATGCCTGCTCAATAATGGAGATCACACTTACTTTCATGAACCTACCCGTACCTTTCATGCAATAGACCTTACTATTAGCTCTCCACTGCTCTATCCTTTCTGGAACTTCTGGGTATCTAATGACCTACACGGCAGTGACCATTTTCCGATTTTTATAACACTGACTGCTCCTGATAAGGATTCTTCCAATTTTATCTACCGTTATATTTATGAGAGAGCCAATTGGCCAGCATTTACTGCACTTGCAAACATCACAGCTAATATGATAGATGGAAATATTGACAATGCACTTGATAATATAACTGAATGTATTATCAGTGCTGCCGATTCTAGCATTCCTAAAACATCTTTTACTCATAAGCACAGGAAGCCTTGGTGGAATAGTGATTGCCAAAATGCAAAGAAAAAGCAACAAAAAGCTTGGGGTCTCTTCCGGAGGTACCCAAATAATACTAACTATATGGCATTTAAAAAAGCAAAGGCTGAAGCTAGAAGAGTGCGACGCAAAAGTCAACGGGAATCTTGGATTAATTATGTATCTAGCATTAACTCAAACACTTCAAGTAAAGAACTTTGGCTTAAAGTAAAAAAATGCATGGGAATATATTCAGAAAGTCATATTTCAATTTTAAATCACAATGGACAAACCATCACCTCTCCTAAGAACATAGCTGAGACAATAGGAAAAACCCTAGCATCCATTTCAAACTCAGATTCTTATCCGGAACCCTTTTTAACTTACAAAAGACGAACTGAAATGACCAGGATTAATTTTAACTCTCATAACTCTTTTCCCTACAATCAGCCGTTTACTATCTCAGAACTGAACAAGTGTTTGAGTGATAGTCACTTGTCAGCCCCGGGTCATGATGGGATTACCTACATTATGCTGAAGCACCTGTCACCACTCTCTTTAGATAACCTCCTTTCTTTTTACAATAGGATTTGGTTGGAACAAAATTTTCCACATGCTTGGTGCAGAGCAATCGTTATTCCTTTTCCTAAACCAGGAAAAGATGCTGGCAACCCCAATAATTACAGACCTATCGCACTCTCTAGTAGCCTTTGCAAACTTCTTGAGAAAATGGTTAACTGCCGCCTCGTGCATATTTTAGAAACAAACAATTATCTTGCTGCTTTTCAGAGTGGATTCCGACGTGGTAGATCAACTATTGATAATTTAATCCATTTGGAAAATCACATCAGGACTGCCTTTCTAAAACGCAACCATTTGGTGTCAGTATTTTTTGACATGGCAAAAGCTTATGACAGAACATGGCGTTATGGGATTCTTCTCGATCTTTTTAACCTGGGCTTTCGCGGCAACCTTCCAATTTTTATTAAAAACTTTCTTGCCACTCGACTATTTCAAGTTCGAATTGGTGGTTCATTGTCTAGTTTTTATGTACAAGAAGAGGGTGTTCCCCAGGGCAGTGTCCTGAGTGTCACCCTCTTTGCTATTAAAATAAATGACATTCTCAATCAACTTCCTCCTTCAGTAAAAGGAGATTTATATGTTGACGACTTTCGAATTATGTGTATGGGACAGGATATTCGTTTTATAGAAAGACAGTTGCAAATTGCTATCAACCGCATCCTGAATTGGACTAATAAAAATGGTTTTATTATATCTCATGACAAAACATCTTGTGTGCATTTTTGTAGACGTAGGGATCTGCATCCAGATCCTGAAATTTTTATTGGTTCTACTCAAATTCCGGTTGTGGACAATGTTCGTTATCTTGGTCTATTTTTTGACAAGAAACTTACCTTTTTACCCCATATTTTACATTTAAGGACGAAATGCGAAAAATCCCTCAATTTACTTAAATTCCTTTCTAATACTTCTTGGGGAGCGGACCGTGGTTCTCTTCTTAAGATCTATCGTTCTGTGATCCGTGCAAAAATTGACTATGCCTGCCAGGTCTACGGTTCCGCTTGCAAGTCTGTTCTTAAGAAACTTGACACTGTGCACCATAGCGCACTTCGTGTGTGCTGTGGTGCATTTCGTACCTCTCCAGTTGTAAGCTTATATGTTGACTGTAATGAATCTTCATTACACTATATTCGTGAAAAACTTTCATTGGAATTGTTTTACCGTGTCCTTTCATATCCTGGTCATCCTCTTCATACATATATTTTAAGCACAGACAATGATATTCTTTATCAGCATCGCCCAACCTGCATCCCCTCTTTTGGTATAAGAATGAGAAGTATAATCAACAATAGCCCTTTAAATAATGTTGAGGTGAGCACCTGTCCATTGCATATGTATCCCCCTTGGAACCCGCCTGTTATTACAACTCTCCATCCTTTTAAAGGTTATGAGAGAAAGAATTTAGCCGCTATTGCTTTTAAACAATTATTTGCCGCACACCGTGCTAATTTTAGTAATCACATGGACATATATACAGATGGTTCTAAGAATGGTAATATTGTTGGTTGTGGAGTTTATTGTGATGGTGTTACCCTTAGTTATCGGCTTCATCCTTCTATCTCCGTTTTTACAGCCGAATTAATTGCAATAGAGAGGGCCATGGTTCACATCTCTCATCATCATATCACTTCTTTCATCATCTATACTGACTCAAATAGTGCTATTGATGCTTTAAAATCTTTTAAAAAACATTCTTATGTCTCAGCTATCCTAGATTTTTATACTAATTTGACTAGACGTGGTTATAATATTTTATTTTGCTGGGTACCTGGACACATGGGCATCCCTGGTAATGAAAAAGCTGATGAGGCGGCAAAATCTGCTCGTAATCCATTACATCATAAAATACCATTCTCAGATATTAAACTAATTATAAAACATTTTATTCATAATAAATGGCAAGAAAGCTGGAATTTAGAATACAATAATAAGTTGCATCATATTAAACCTACAGTTGAGACCTGGCCTGCGATTTATCCAAGGAAAATTGACGTTCTTCTTACTCGTCTGAGAATTGGACATTCTAGGATCACTCATAAACATTTGTTATTCAGGGAGGATGCACCCATGTGTCCTCATTGTCATTTTGATACTCTGACCATCCATCATATCTTAACGGACTGCCCGGGACTCCGGCACTTGTACAGGATATATTTTAATACTTCATCACCCACTTTGACAAACCTCATTGGGGAAACACCCCATGGGGCACTTTTTACTTTTTTAAAACACTCCGGATTTTATTTTGAAATTTAGATCTTACCTGTTTACATAAGTTGACATTCTGGATGGAATTCCCATCCAGATACCTACTTTTTATGAGAATTACTTTTTGTGCTTTACTGGTTTGTACTCTTCACTGTCGTTCTTCACTTCTTTGACCATATCTGGATGGAGTACCCATCCAGATAGATTTTTTATCTTTGTTATAAAATCACACTCTTTATTTTCACTTTTTAATCTTTTCATCCTTGTTTGGCGCAGCATGTCCGTAATGGGACTTTGTGCCATTAAACTCCAATCAACCAACCAACCATCTCTCGAAAGGGCAATTTAAGCAGGCATCTGTTAACTCATACTGGTGAGAAACCGTTTGTGTGTGAGGTATGTAATAAGAAATTCTTTCAAAAAGGCCATTTAAGCAGGCATCTGTTAACACATAGTGATGAAAAACCATTTGTGTGTGATTTATGCAACAAGAAATTCTCTCTACAAAGCCTTTTAAGCAGCCATCTGTTAACTCATACTGGTGAGAACCCTTTTGAGTGTGAGGTATGCAACAAAAAATTCTCTCAAAAGGGCCATTTAAGCAGCCATCTGTTAACTCATACTGGAGAGAAACCGTTTGAGTGTGAGATATGCAACAAGAAATTCTCTCGAAAGAGCAGTTTAAAGACGCATCTGTTAAGTCATACTAGTGAGAAAGACAGGGGCAGTAACAAGCGCGGCGGATATTTTAGGAGCTAATAATTTAGACTGTTTACTTTGTTACAAAAGAGCCCCGCTTAGAACAGAAGATGTTTGTTAATTCTTCTTTATGGAGTTAATTTAGCTCTGTGAAGAACTGTTTGTGTTTAGCCCTGAAAGAGACTACATATTTTTAATTGACGGGAAATTTAAATGAAATTACTACAAATGCAGAGTTTCCTATGGAAGTGCATGGAAAATCGTGTAGTAAAATTTCAGAGAATTTTGAAATTATTCACTGTCTAGAAAATGCAGCGCTTGTATGGAACTGTGGAATTTTTAAATCTGTGAGCCATAATAAAGACTCCATGACTATAAAATTTCTTCTAGCAAAATGCGCTCAACATTACAAAACTATTGACGAGTACTTTCATGAAATACTTGTTTTTCTTTTTCTCCTCCGAAAAATCACCAACTGTAAAAACTGACCTCTCCCTCTAATGTGGGTGGGAAATTTTCACGGGGAGAGGAGAAACTGACACGTGACTAATGACGATTCATACAAAAAAGGGATTTCGGATCCCTTGGTAAGGAGTATTACCAGCGCCGTACTGAAAGGATATTTCTCTCTCGGTAATACATCTTACCGAGCAAGAGCTAGCATGTTAAGGAAGCATCTGTTAATGTCTTAGTAACGAGAAATCATATATATTAAAACAGTAGCCTACTTCTTTAAGAGCAACTCAAATTCGTCTTTGCGCATGTGCGAAGTTGAATTTATTAGTCCTTCCAGTTAGAGAGAGGTCGAAGCGAGTCTGGTTAGCTCAGTGGTTTAAGCCTCGGATTTATAGCTCTGAGCTTTTGTAGAGGACTGGGGTTCGATCCCATTGCTCGGCAATTTTTTATTTTTTATATTTATTTATTTATTTATTATTATTTTTTTTAATAATGATACATATTACTACGCGAGGAAATTATATGATTTTTATTCTTTTGTTATTATTATTATTTTGATGCTTTATAATTAAATAAAATGTAACACTCAACAATGATTTTTTAAGCAACAATTTTAATTTTAAAACATTTCAAGCAATTAAAACATTGTATTTATTAGAAATAAACAGCCAATTTCCAATTCATTGCTTTAGAGATAAATTTGCAAGAATAAAATTATTGAAAATCTTTACAAATTGCATTCTTAAAAAAATAAAAATAAAATAAACAACAATAAATACAACACACACAAATAAAAATTGTAAAAGTGTCGTAAAATTTAATTTAACATCTAGCAATATTTAGTAGGTTAAACTGACAGAACCATGAAACGCTTTGAATCTGTTGGAATCACATAGGTAACATTCAAATAAATCAAGTTTTCAAAACTTTATTTACAGGTTCTAATTAATCTTTTAACATGTTTATCGTCAAATCTTGACGGGTACCATCTAGTATTTTATGAAAGATAAAGAAAAATAAATTTTAAAAAAGCTGTATGTGGCTATATTTTGCTCCTAAAATTTTATAAAGCATATTCCAGAAGTAATGAAATATTTCTTTCCTTTTACTACAGTGCAAAAAAAAAAAAAAAAAAAAAAAAAAACAGTGAACAACAAAAATTTGACTATTTAAACCATTAAATTTGCAGAACAGGAGCTATAACCATGAGCCTTGGCAAGTATTATTTTATTTTTAGGATGCTTTATATTATTTGAAACTATTACGAATCTTTTTTTTAACACATATAAGCCTGTAAAATTTCATAATGGTTCATAGTATTTAAATTTAAATTAAAAAAAAACTTTTGTGATACCTGATTTCTCACAATAAAGTTCTTTGATGCTAAAATTGATTTTCTTAGCATTATTGAAGCTGAAAATAGTAGTTTTGCAAAAGGAATGGTCCTCTGACTTACCTGTAATATTTATTGAAAAATGCGCGTGTAACTGTCTTTCATACATAAGTTGATAATTTAAAAAATGATGACTGTCTGATGACATTTGAAACGTAAGTAAAGATTGGTAAAAGTGTTTTAAAATTTTGTTTTTCTCATCACGATTATATTAAAAGAAAGTATTCTACGAAACGATTAATTTCAATTGAGTGAAAAAGTGCCCAGGCCGGGAATCGAACCCAGACACTGGCTTACAAGGCTTTACCTGTTAAGCTAACTTGGATTTTTCGCTCAGATAACCTTATTGGTCATAATATCTGCTCTGTTATTTATTCTTTGTTTCACCTTAACTTAACAGCCTGATTATTCTCCAAGCACCGAATTGCAGCCGTTGTCGTAGAAACCAGGGTTCGCTCGAAAAGTACAGGATTACCAATAAAGAAATAAAAGTGCCATTTTGGCGAGAAAATATAATGCAAGTGCAAAAATCAGTATGTTTAGAGGTTCCTATGAAATTAATTTTGTTACATAATCATTATAATGCATAATATTACATCTTTTTCTTAGTTTTACCGTTTTTAAAATTTATTTCAGCATTATTTCATATTGTATTATTTATCCATCCGATGTTGTGCGGCCGACAAATTGCGAAAATTATATTAAAATCGCGAAAAATTAAAAAAACTTAGCACTAATTCCGGAAAAATTTTATTAAAAAGACGGAAAATTTTACTGAAATAAGCTTAAAATTTAAAAGTTAATTCCATGCAAAAATCTCAAAAATTTTACATTTTTTCAATACGATTTTTTTTTCGCTCTGATGTTTTTTT
The DNA here is from genome assembly GCA_964019185.1 of Maratus speculifer. NCBI lineage: Eukaryota > Metazoa > Arthropoda > Arachnida > Araneae > Salticidae > Maratus > Maratus speculifer. The sequence goes on from OZ025296.1 coordinate 362,313,022, forward strand.
TAAATTGCGGAGAACAAAATTTATATATTTAAACTCCAAATTTAAAACCGAATACTTCTTACAAATATTTAAAAAAGGCCTTGAAAAACAAAAAAATCTATAAATGGCATTAAATAATCGAGAAAAAAAATAAAAATCGCTGTGATCGAATGAAATCTAAATCCATTTTATTGAAATGAGGAAAGCATTAACTGCATTGAGTTAAAAGATTAAGGCTGAATTCTCCGAAAATATGTTTAAAACAGGAAATTTATTATTTATACCTAACCACTGGCAGGAATTTAGGAAAAACAATATTTCACACCATCAGACACTGAGCACCTCTCAATTTTATTGTAGATAAAATTATACATATTAGAATGTAAAAACGTCATGATTTTTTTAAATTTCAAATTCAGATTTTTAGTACCCCCCCCCCCCCGTTTTAAAAGCCACAATTTCTACCAAAAAGTTTCTTTCAAAAAAATTACATTTCTAATTGTTTTTATGCTTTAATTAGTAAATAATGTATATTAGTTAGAAATTTCAAAAATTATAAAAACTGGAAATTACATTAGTTAGTAATAACATATAACATCATGTATGTAAAAGCTTTATAATAATTATGGAAAACTATTAAGTACAAAAGATATTTACATTTATTAAAATAAATAAAAAGTGCATTTAACACTAAATTGTTAACACCGCTTAAAATTAAGGGACTACTTCACTTATGCAAAAATACTCTAATTTAATCCTATGGAAGATTTTTTAAATATCGCTTTTGCATTTCAGTATTTTTATTTATGATTTTTTCTTTGTATATTGGATAGCTGATCTCGATCTCTACAAAGAAGTTTTTTCACCTTTTTTGATTTTGTCAGCAGGACTTTTTTTTTCTTTCAAGGAGAGGGTGAGGGGAGTATTCTTCAATTTTTAGACTTGGTTTCGAAAGTGAAACTATAACAGTAAAGAAAGACTCAAAACAAAATCGAAAGAATAAAAAACTGGGTTTGTGAAGATCGATCTCCAGTGTCGAATTCAGGAAGTAGCCCGGAGCAATGAGATAACCCCTCCCGGAAAACTTAAGATTTTGTGTTTTCAATGGTCAAAAAGTGCATTTTCTTCCCAGGAACTCTGTAATGTCTGCTCCCCTGAGCTACAGCAATCCCTCCCGGAGAATAGTTTTTGAATTCAACACAGCCTACCTCATGTATCAAATGCAAAGCTAATGATTAAAAAATACGTAAATGCAAATAAGATTTTTGAAAAATTCTTTCATAAAAGTAAGATTACCGAGCGAGTAAGTAGCATCTTAAAAATAATTAAACAATTGATTCTCTACCCACACAACCACAGACTTCTTCCGGACAGCCTAGAAAGATCCTAGAGGTTTTATAGCTGTCATAGCCTAATTAAGACACACACAGAACGCCCTCTGGGCGTCCTAGAGGTCCTATAGCTGTCATATTCTAATTCAGACACATACAGAACGCCCTCTGGACGCATGCGCATGCGTAGAAAATCCCCTACTGGGAAGGAGGACTTCAACTCAACTTCCTTCAACAGCATCGCCTCGCTAGCTACGCCGATAGCGGCCGAAGCTGCCATGTGAACTTCGATGTCAACTTTACATGTCTCTGTTTGTTGTTCCCCATTTAATTAGGGTTAGTAAATTTCTGATTTTTTTTCTTTATAATCAGCATTTTTCAATATGTAATGTTATGTTTAATTCGATTCAGATATATTGTAGCAATATTTTTTAATTGATTGTTTATTTCAGAAATCTCATAACTGATAAAATATTAGTGATTATTGACAGAATATACTGTTTTTGAATGGAATTAAAAATATATAAGCAAAGTTTAATCTCAATGAACAAATAATGTATAACTATGTGTATTCATTTTTTTTTTCTAGTGTTGTCAGTTTCACCAAATATTGATTAATGAGGGAAAAACTAAAATAAAACGAGATTTATTAAATTACATACAAATACAAATTTTGTGATATTATCTCTGTTTTTTGTTTTTGTGCGTTTTCTTGCAGTTCAGAATTGTCTCAATTTGTGCAAATATGCTAATATATGGCTAAGAAATTTTAACATGTTTGAACTCATAAAAAATAATTATAGAGTTGCGAATAAAAATAATGGTTTTAATATTTTTTAACTTTATTTGCACATTTTACTTGTTATGTACCTAAAGCAGTTTATTTTGATTGATAATATTTGTTTCTGAATGTTCCTGTATGCATCTATAGTGCATCAACTTTTCATACAAAGTTCAGTTTTTTAAATGAATTTTAACATTCATTCTTGAATTTTTCAAAAAGTAGTTAATAACACTTAAAAGATAGATACAAGATTTATCTGCTGATATTTTAATGATTTATTAATGCTAAAACTGCATGGCACAGTTTGATTTTTGTCCACATAAAGCTATGAATCTCTGGTAAAGCTATGAATAGCTGAATGACAAATTATTTGCCCTTTTGTCATTATTTTCGAGTGATTATTGTTTTGATTTTTAAATAAATAAAAAATAATTACCCTGCATATCATGTAAAAAGTTATTTATTACCTATTGCTTTAGTTTAAACTAAACAGCACTAAATCGCTTAGTTTAAATTTAGCTTAACACAAATTAATAATGTAATCCCAAAAGGTAAGATGGTATTATTTTATATTTTAATACACAAGCACATTGAAATAAATGTGGTCCTGTTGGTTTCATATAAAGATGACTGTAATTCTGTGTTTTTAGTTTTTATGATTATTAACATTGGAAAGCATTTTGTTTCTGGCTTGTTATGAAGTTATCCAGTTTTAATTTTGTTTTACATAAGCTGCATTTTTCTATCAATTTTGAAATTTAGCAATAATTTTTAGTTTTTTGTATCAAATTTTACAGCTGCTTCATGTAATCTTCGATATTACTTAAATCTGCACTAAAAGTTTGAAAATGAAGTATAAATTAAAAAAAAGGTTTCTTTTTAAATGAGCTATTTTGTTAAAGAGAACCTAATTTTTGCACCGAAAGCTAATCGAACTAAAAAATACTCCTTTATAACCCAATACTGTCGTGTGTACGCATGTAAAAAAGCCTTTTGAGTTTTGTATTTTATGTATGTGCAGAATTGAAACCTTCAACAATGTACACATCATTAATGAGTTAATGTTTAGGTAGTGTTTTAAAAACTGCATGTTATAGAAAAATGCAAAAAAATTATTTTTTTTCTATGGGTTGGCTAAATTTCACATTTCTTCAAATTGCTATTTGACTTAAATATAGCAAAGAGTTCCATTGTAAACTTTTCTTTCTTAATTTCATACAAAATTTTGGTACTTACGTATTAATGCCACTGCAGCAGAAGTTGCGTTAATGTGCTAATAAAGAGTAATCTTGTGGTTTGCATGTGCATGCAAAAGCAAACTTTTGGATCTTTAATTATCTTTTGGATGCCTTGTTGTTTGTTGATGCTATTTTTAGTGCTTATTTTTTTCTCATTTTTCGATGTCATTTTTTATGCATGTGCGAACAGCAAGATTCTTCTTCATTGGCACAATAGATAATATGCATGTGACATCACGCACTCGAAAAAAGATGTACTTCTCCACTTGTGGTTAGCAAAAGTATTAATTCTTGGAGAGTTCGTAATTTATAACGTATTATTTCCTGCATATAATACAATAAAATGAAATTTGTTATATCGACGGGAAAATTACATTTAATTTTGAATTTTCTAGTGCAGTTTAATTCAAGTTTTTGCCAACAGCAAGTTGAGCTGTCGCGAAAAAAGCGAGTTTTTTTTACAAACATGCACATTGTGCGACTTGTGCTGCAGTAGCGTTAATATGTAAGTACCAAAATTTTAAGACTTTAAAATTTCATTATAGTAATGAATTGTTTTTCCAGCCTTATAAATTTTATCCTTATGATTGTAGTTGACAGTATGTTGCATATTTGTGTGCTGTTGCTGGCTAAAAATAATAAATAAAAATAATATTCCTTTTCTGTTCTGCAAGCAACATAAAAAGTTAAATTTCTTTAAGAATTTTATTTCCATTCTCTTCATGTTTAGCAAGAGAATTAATGTAAACATATAGTTGAAATTTTACCTCCCTTAACCCTAACTGCCATTGTTAAGAGTTGTTTGTTTTATTTTTAAAGAAGACATCTTCAAAAACAAATTTTATATTTTCACATTTAAGCAGAGCCAAAACAGGTGGGGAGGATGAAGATGAAACATGTGTCTCTGGTACCAGAATGGTTGGCAAATGAAGATTTTTCTAGTATGATACAGTTAAAATCATTCTGTCTGGAATATACCAAAGTATAGAAGCAGGGGCGTGCATAGGGAAAATTGCACCCGGGACAAAATTAGAATTTACCTCCCTTCAACTTTTTCTTGTGAAGGCCAAAAATGATGTTGGTAGTATGAATTTAGCACCTCCTAAAATTCCGCGCCCAGGGCAACCACCCCATTCGCCTCCCCCCCCCCGTTTCGCACAGCGCTGTATAGAAGAATCTAAGCATGGTAAGGCATAAAAATCTTGTACAAAAGCTTTTTTAGAATTCATCTTCATAGTTTTAATGAATTAATATTTGAAGTAGTAGATTATGTAGTTCAATTTTACAATTTTTTGATTACATATCTATTTAATACCCAATCTGCACGATCATGTAGGTTATCTCATTCTTTTAAACTGTATATAATTAAAACCAAAATCAAATGTTCATTCTGGTTTGCAGAAAGAGTATAAATTATCTTTAGTGTTGTTGTACATATTTTACTTTCAGGCGACATGACCAGCTTTGTTTACAATCTTCATTAAATCTTAAGGTGATATTATAAAATAAGTTTTCTTTGTGAGGGAAGGAAGGGGGCCGAAATCCATGTTTTCCGGGTGCAAAATGGTTAAAAATTTTGACTCTGCATTTAAACTTAAACAGTATGCTAAGATTTAGCTTATTTTTAATTAGTTATTGAAATTTAAATTTTTGAAACTTAGGGTAGCATAGTCTTGACTCTGGCGAAAAGGGCCGCTGGGAATATAATGAGGAAAGAGCACTCTTGTCTCTTGTTCAAAAAGCATATTTTATGCAATGCTGTAGTTTAAAAAAAGTGTAGGCTTAGGTTATATACTAGGGGAGAGTGGGGATGAATAGGACGATTTTAACATTTTTGCTAATAACTTAAGTTGTATACAGTTGTTAATTAAAAAAATGTTACTTAAATAATACTTCAGCATTTAGCAACTTTGACATACTAATTTCAATAAACAATTGTTTTTTAAATTTTTAATAATTTTTTTAAACATGCATGCATTCTGCCCCATTCATCCTTCACGTGGTGGGGATAAATGGGACAGGTAAAAAAATGATTCCAAACATATTTTATTTGAAAAATGAGTAATACATTTTATTTTACATATGGATTGAAGCTAATATTAAATGACAAGAGTCCTTTGGTTCTGGCAGTTCCCAGAGGTCTAGGCTTTGATAGTTTCATAACAATATCCCTCAGATTAACAAAATGAATTTCTGGTGGATCGGTATATTTAAATAAGGGATTATTTTCCTTTATTTTCAAGAATTGTACTTGAAGGTTATCATTATTGTTCTTTAAAACTCTAGCAACATAATGATAAATATTTTTTTTCATATGTTTTTAGGAGAAAGTCGTCTTCTAATACACTGCTCAAAACAATTAAAGGATATTGCAGTTTTAGGTGGATTTTGTATCTGGGAAACTTTTTAGCTGATTGATACATGGTCGACAGACATAGTAGGTTATATGAGAATAAATTACACATGTTTGGCAGAAAAAAATGCATTTTATTGCGCATTTGTGTACAAAAGGAAAAAAACACAATTTGTGCATATGTAAAAAAAGAATAAGAAAAGGTGTTTTCTTCAAAGAAAATCATTTTCAGTAGGTGGGTATGGTTTCCACGGGCGGTCAACAACGTTGAACACCTTTGAGGCTTGGACTCAATGAGGCTATTAATGACGAGTTGGGGTATTCTGCCCCACTCTTCCAGAAGAGCTCTTTCCAGTTCTTGGAGAGTTTGTGGGGGTTGTTGGCGGCCAGAAACTCGTCTTCCTAGAATGTCTCAAACGTGCTCGATTGGATTCATGTCTGGAGAACACGCTGGCCATTCCATTCGAACGATTCCTTCCTCGAAAAGGAAATCCTCCACCAGGTTTGCACGATGTGGCCTGCAGTTATCGTCCATTAAAATGAAGTTAGCTCCGATTGCTGCAGCGTAAAGGACTACAATAGGTCTGAGGATCTCATCCCTATATTGGCGACCAGTCAGAGCTCCATCTCGAATGTTGTAGAGGTCAGTGCGCCCGTCAATGGAGATGCCACCATACACCAACACTCCTCCACCGCCAAATCTGACACTTTCGTGCACGAACGCAGGATTATTCCTACTGCCACGGTCCCTCCAGATGAAAATACACCTATTATCCGGATGCACAGAAAAAGGGACTCGTCAGAAAACAGAATATTGCTCCATTCATTTCTCCTCCAGTTGACATGCTCGGTTGCCCACTCCCTCCGGTCGCGACGATGCCTTGATGTTAATCTAACACATACCATCGGTCGGCGAGCATACAGACCTACAGCATGGAGCCAGTTTCGGACAGTCTGAGTTGAAATCGTGGTGACTGTAGCCGAGTGAAGGTATTGTTGGAGAAGAGTAGCGTTCATGTTTCGGTGTCTCCGAGCTGTTAACGCTAAATACCGATCTTCATTGGGCGTTGTTGCCCGTCTACGACCTTGCCCTGGTCTTCGGCCTGCACATCCACTCTCCAAAAAACGGTTCCAGATCCTGGAAATGACACTTTGTGACACTCCGAAGTTGTTTTTTCCGAAGGATTATTTTTCAATTTTTCCGAACTGGAAAAATTGAAATTTCATTTATGAAATAATATAGTGAAAATTTTGTAATAGCTACATTCTCATACTTTTTATTTTATTTATTTTTATGTTGAGTGTCCCACATGAAAACTTTAATGTGGGTAATCTGATCTCTGAGCAGAAATCTGTTTCAGAAGACTTGAAAGGATCCTTTACATTTTTTTTCTTGTTTGAAACGCAAGATCCTTCACAAAATTTCTCTTGAAAATAGACATTTCAGAAAAAAGTTTAATCTACAAATTGAATCTTTGGCAAATGCAGTGATTGAAGAAAAAAAATCTCATGCCATATAGCAGCTGAATCTTATCAAGTTGTATATATGCATAAATAACCTTATTAAAAATGTCTAAATAGGACTCTAAAAATAGTAATAATTTCTTATTCACAAATTCTGAATATATTTTGTATAAGTATATATACAAGAAATTCACAATTCCACAAAAACAGGATTACATGAAAAAATCTAGATACATAATTAAATGCAACTTCTTTTTTTAAAAATTAATTCATGTGCAAAATTATTTCAGTAATATGCCAATTAATAGAAATGCTAAAATTAAAAATTTAACATAAAATTTGAAGCATGCATTTATTACTTTTTTCTATCCTTTTAAAAAGTAAGTATTAAATTCGTGAAAATTTTGACTTCCAGTTTTTGGTGTATTTAAATGTTTTAGAAGGTCCTGAACACAATTTGATAGTTTTTGGAAAATATCTCTCACTCAGTGAGTCTGTATGGGACAAAAATTTTATGGGCACTCGATCTCAAGAACTGATGCACATAATTTCACAATACTTTAAATTCAGTTACACCTTGATATAAACTCGAGATGTTTAATTATAAGTGTATATTCCCCAACTGATGGCGCTGCTATGCTGCATTATTCATAATTTCCCCAATAGTTCTATCTCAAGAATTAATGTATGTATTTTCATAAAACTTCAGATTGAATTAATCTTTGATATAACTTTGTGCACATTACTTTTTGGTGTAAATAGCTCAACAGATGACGCTGCTATGCTGCATTTTTCATGATTATCGCAATAGCTCTTTCTCAAGGACTAAAGGACGATTTTTTATCAAACTACAGATTCAGACAGTTCCTGATATATATTAATGTTGTTTAGTTTTTGGTGTAAATTGCCCTATAGGTGGCACTACTATGCTGCATTTTTCAAGATTTCGTTATAGCTGATTAATTGAATGTTTTTTTCAAGGTATTGAATCTAAAATTGACCTCCATTTTATCTCCATAATGTACAGTAATGTTGCAAAAACATGGGCAGTTTGTATTAAAAAAGTACAACTGCGATGAAAAAAAAAAAAAAAAAACATATTTTATTACAAGTAACTATGTTTCAAATTATACATTCCCTCTTTATTAAACTTTGAATTTTTGTAGTTTTTAAAAGCACACTAGAAGCTTATTTCTGTATGTAACTGCTTTTGTTAATTCCACAAATAGCGAGAATTTTCTATTTGTATTACATTACTGTACGTACTGTTTTCATAACTTTTGAGTTCCATTCTTAGAAATATGAAATTACCATATGGAAACATTATTGAATATGGTTTCTTACTCAAGAATAGAATACCAGACTTCAGGATAAAAAGAAAAAAATTACATTTAATTAAACTTAAAAAAAAAAAAAAAAAAAAAAAAAAAAAAAGATTTTTCTGGTTTTAGTGAGTAAAAAACTAACAGTCAATAAGTGCTATGCTATTTTTTAGTTGCAAACCTGAGTAAGCCAAACTAAAACTTAGTTTTGTTTGAATTTAGATTATAAAACTAAATCAATACTTTGAGTTGAGATTGGAAAGCTATATCAAAACTAAAGATATTTTTTAAAGGAAATAAAATTATAATTGTAAGAAAAAGTGTAATAATGTAAAAATATACATTTTTTAAACAAACAGTGGAATTTTTTGATTACTGATATTGATAATAATGACAAAACTGCAACAATTTCTTTAAACTAGTATCATTTACTTAAAAACTATACTTATGTAAATGGAATGCATAATTTATTTCATTCCAAACTACAGACATATTGGCTCAGGTTCTTACATTAGGTCAATTGGTAGTTAAACATGTAACTGAAAAATCATTTGAACAGAGATATGATATAACAAACAATAGTGTTTTAAAAATTCTTAGGCTGTGGGGAAGAAAAAAAACTAAACTTTTAAAACCAGGCTTTGCTACTTTCTTTTTATTTTGTAATATAAAGTGAAAATAATTTTCATTTAATACAAATAAATCGAAAAAATATTTATTATTTAATATTCTCTTAGAAAATATAATTTATTTGGGAGAAACAGTCATGAAAAATCAATTTTTTAATTTTTCCGTTTTTTTTTCGAAAAAAACCGGTAAAAAACAGTTTTTTTCCGCTACTTATATTTTTCCGGAAAATTTACATCTCTTACCCTGATTGACTGTAGTATTTGTAGCTTCTTCAGAAAGACCGTCAGGTACTAATTGTTTATCCTGTCGACCAAAGAACTATCGCCAAACTATAAGAATAAGTGCCAATAATGGATGATTGTAAATGTCACATTCACTTGACATTAAATACGATGCACATGTTTGCTATGTCATCAAGTGCTTTTTAATTGACTTTTTTATTTATGTTTTTGATTATGTTTTGCTAACTTATTTGTTCTTCCGTTATTTAACATAAAAATTACATCAATTTATGTAATTTAGTTAACAGTTTGGCGATTTCTATAATTTGGCAAAATTGGCCGAAGGGATAGCCAAGAAGAACCGATGCTCAAAATAATTCCAACTTATAATGTTGGTTTATGTGGAAAACCTTTTGTGATTTTACTCTGCATTATGTGAAGAAATGTTATTGAATGAAACGAGTACGAATTCTTGAGGTCTTCTAAAGCACGATTTCTGTGGAATACGGAGTGCAAAGTATTTATTGTATGTTTACATTTCATATAGTGTCGATTGTAAGTCTACCTGTTTTCAAAATCAAAAAAAGTTTAATTTGGAAGCGGAGCATATAATCGAGATTTAGAAAAAAATATCAAGAAACCCATTTTTATCTTTAATGTACAAGGAAAGAAGATTATTGAATCCAGGTTTATACCTGATCCCTGAATAAAAAAAATAGAATTATCTGAAATCTTCCCTGAGTAAGCCAAACTAAAACTTAGTTTTGTTTGAATTTAGATTATAAAACTAAATCAATACTTTGAGTTGAGATTGGAAAGCTATATCAAAACTAAAGATATTTTTTAAAGGAAATAAAATTATAATTGTAAGAAAAAGTGTAATAATGTAAAAATATACATTTTTTAAACAAACAGTGGAATTTTTTGATTACTGATATTGATAATAATGACAAAACTGCAACAATTTCTTTAAACTAGTATCATTTACTTAAAAACTATACTTATGTAAACCCTCCATTTAACAAAATTAAAAATCTTTTTTAATGATTTAGTAATAAAAAATCTCATCTCAATCTTTCCCCGTGAAATTGTTACTTCTTTATCCCGTTTAATAACAAACACGCATTGTTTAATCTTTATAACTGTATATTTTTAAATTCATTTACTTTCCTAACTTATTTAATAAACAAAAAATAAAATTAAATAAATAAAAATATGCTTGTAACGGTGTTTATGTATGTACTAACCAGGGCCGTAGCTAAGGAGGCGCTATGGGCGGCTCAGCCCCCTCCTCCCCCTAAAATATTTTGAGCCTTACCTGGAAAATATTCCAAGATCACTTAATGAATTTCTGCTTCGAAAATTGAAAAATCTAATTTAGTTTTGAGACCCTTTTACAGTTTTGCAGAATTACTAAATGGTATCAAAAATAAGTGTTTCAACACTCCCTCATCCTATCTGCATCTATGAAGCTAACATGATGTTTAATTTTGCACCAGTTATACACTCGAATTTTTCATCATTCTATGACTTTCTTAGCATAAATTGAAGTTATAACAGCAGTTTAAAAAGAAACATAATACCTACAATGTGAATAGACACTAATTTATTTTTCTACGTTAGAGAGAAAAATAATATGAGCTTCCTACAATTTTGTGACCCCACCTATACATCATTTCTAGCTACGGCCCTGTATCTAACAGTAAATAAATATCTTACCCAAAATTATCCCCTGCGGTCAAAATCTCTGCTTGTCTGTTGTCTCCTTTTGCCCTTTCCAAATATCACGAAGATGTGTTTCTTCTACCAATAATTTTCATAAAATTAAAAAAACTAAATTAAACTTTTTCTGCTCTACTTGTGAATTTGTTGCAATGATATTTAATTAATAATCTTCCTACCCCACCCCCCAACTCCTCACAAAATTAATTTTTTTTACTCCTTTTCTCAGTAAACATGGTTGAAAATGTATTTTTTCTTTTTTTAAATGCTTAATTTGTGACTATCTTGTTACAATAATAAAAGGATCATTTATGTTACCTATCCCATCCAATAAAAATTCTATTTCTCAAACGTAGAAACTTTAAAATTATTTTTAAAGATTTTTACACTATATTGCAACTTTGTACGAATAATAAATAAATGATGACCTAACGCTCCTGTTAAATTTTTCCCGGTAATTTTTCCAATACCAGAAAAATGGCTGAATTTCTACCCATGAGATAATATAAGAGCCGACCGCACAAAACCCTAAATCATCGATCATAAGAAAAAAAACTGTATTTTATGGAAGAGTAGTCATAGAGGAATCGAATGATCCATGTGTTCCAGAAGCGAAGGGGAGCACAAGCCAAAAAAGAATACCACTAGTGGTTAAATCGTAGGCTTAGCATTGTATTTGCCGTACAACCAAAGTATGAATACATGGACAACTGGGTGCAGGAAAACATAATGCTAAGCCTAAGAATTAACCATTAGTGGTATTAAATTTTGGCTTATGCACCACTTCGCTTCCAGCAGACGTGGATCATTAATTTCCTCTATGACGGTTCTTTCATAAGATAAAAGGTTTTTTTTTCTTTTGCTGGATAACATAGAGTTTTGTGCTTTTGGCTCTTGGACTAGTAGGGAGGGGTGAAAAGATTTTATTCTTGTGTTATTTGATTATTGTAATCCTTGATAATATATTTTGTAGAAAGGATTCGGGACATTATTTTAAAATCTAAAATATATTGTGTTACTATAAAAGAAGCATAATTTACTTTGAAAATCCGATTGATTCAAAAGTATTATGCTTACAAATACTATTGATATATGAAAATAATCACAAAATATCCAAGTTTGTACTGTACACCAGGTGGCGTGGCAGTACTAGTTCAAGTCTGTAAACCAGGTAACATTACAGCACTAGTTCAACATCCATAACAAGTGCAATTCTGTCTCTCCCGAAGTGGAGATTAAGCATGAAAAGAGTTTATGAGTCTTAGAACATGCAAAATGTTCGTCTGTCATACCAGTGAAACGTCCACTTTTCGAGGCGGTGTCTATGACGTCTAGACGGAACTTTCCAGAACCGCCTGGGGTCGCAACCGGTGTGCAGGACACAACCTCGTAATCCATGCACAAGCAGGTGTGGAGGAGGGCGTGAGTGAAGTTTTTCCTCAGCTCTTCAGGTTCCACTAGACGCTCCTTTCTAGACCGGAATCGGTATCACGTAGCAGGCGCAACCTAAGGATTGTCCGTATGTCGGTATACCGAGGAAAGGAAGGCTTCGACCCGAGTGGGGTGGCGTCAGTGCCATCAAGGAGAGTCTTTCTTTAGCTCTCCGAACACCAAAAGAGTGTCCCTCCGACACCAAATTGTTTGAGTTCCCTGGAGGTACGCAGCAAGTGCACACTCATGGGTACTTCCGGGGGAGAGGACGCATACCCCCCAGCTAGGTGGAGCCACCAGAGGAGGTTAACCTTGTCTCACCGGAATCCAGCAAGAGGCATCGGTTTTCCCTGTAAAAATGTTTTTAGTGTTATAGTAGTTGATCTTAGAGAGACTTGTTACTGCCCTTTCGGGATCCTTGGCAGTAGCTCGTGGGCTCTTTTTAGGTGTCCAGTTTCTGCAGGTAATCGGGGAGAGTCGAGAGTAAGTCTCTTTGAGCCGGGTGGGATTCATGTCGCTTCGGCCGGACTCTTGGGTGCAGGACGTGCGTTTGGCAGTGGACGTCCGACTGCAGGCTGGGGATGACTTCACATGGGAAAACTCATATCATGTCGGCTTACGCAATCGGGGCTTCGCGATGAGAGATAGTGCTTTTACCAAGGTAACGTTTTTTCAGAAGACAGTACGAAAAAGAACTGACTTGTTTTACGTTACAAACTTTGCGGATAGAAATCAACTACCACCTCAACGTGTGTTATGTGCTAAAGGGCATATATAAAACATTCGCACATTGAGCATAAAACTTGAATATTATGCAGTTATTTTCATATATCTGTCGCATTTGTATACATATTTTTGAATAAATCAGGTTTTAAAAAGGAATGATTCTTTTATAGTAATCTGTACATGTGATTCATACATAAGATATGCAAAAAATTTCAAAATTATTTTTTCCCACATATTCCTAGAAATCCTATCCTTCCTGATTGTTGAGAAAGATTCAAGAAATAATTTGAATCTCGATCAGGATTTTAGATGAGTCATTGTACTACATAATAAGAAATGGAGCAGAATTAAAAAAAAATAACATTAGAAAAGTTAAACTGTGTTCTGTGTGGAAAGGCAGAAGTGGAGGTGAAAATTTGGGAGAAAGGAGGGTAATTTTCATGCTGTTTATTCCTTTATTCTTACCTGAGAAAAGTACATTGTTTTAAAATAAAATTTTAGAGACTTTTATTTAGGATGCGTGTGTGAAGGGGGCTCATGCATTTTAATGTTAAAGAGATAAATTAAGTGGCAGACTGTTTATTTATTTTTACAGGAGAACAATAAACGTGACGGAATTTGTTTGTGTGTAGACTGAAATTAATTTGTTAAGCTTGGATCGGTGTACGGTATGTTGTAAATTTTCCTGGTTGGGGCCGGGTTATGGTTCAATAAGCCTAAAATAATCCCTCATAATTGGAAGATAAGTGATCATTTTAAAATTGGCCTAACTTTGTCAAGTCAGATTAAAATAAGCCTAAAAATACCAGGCTGATTGAGAAACCCAGTGGTCAGTTTTCAATCAGCCTAATTATCTTGAGGCTCTTTGCAAATTGCCCGGAAAATGTCAGGCTAATTGAAAAAAGGGAGATGATTCTCCAATTAGCCCATCTCTTTGAAACAGCTCAGGCTCTTTGCAATGAGTCTAATTTCTCAATTAGCATATAACATCTACATACATGTATACACTTATGAACCAAAACATTATAACTAACTACCTAAAAACATCCAAAGCCCAACTTTGATCCGAAAAACAGCTGCAAATCGTTTTGGCATGGATGCCAGAAGTTCTATGTAGATGACCGAAGATAAATCGTATTAGTTGTTCAAGGCGCGGCCCTGCATATTCGGGACACTCAAAAATAGTTGTTTTTGAGCTCTGGGTTGCCGTTAATGACACGCGAAATGTTCTCTGTCGGATTAAAATCCATCGAGTACGTGACCAGGATGTTAACTGGAATTCAGTATTACTAGCCGCCTTTGGCGACCAGTTTGGTCTCCCTTGAATGTATACTAAGCATAAAAATCATATTGTTTTTATTCATAATTTAATTTAATTGCTCAATTTTTTTGCCAAATTAGAAGATTCTGCTAGAGAAATAGACACAGATGTCATATACGCACCACATTGGTGCGATTGCAACAAAATGGCAATTATATGTGCCTCACATGGTAACCCGGATATTGTTATTTATTTATTAATAAACTGTTTGTTTACTTTTATTTTCTTTTTTTAAGATATAAATTGTTTTATTCTATAATTATTAACTAAACTTTTTTATTAATTACTTCTTTTTTAAAACAATAGAAATCAGTTAAAAATATGTATGTAACTGGTATTTGAAAACGAAGTTTTCGCGAAATTGGCATCAGAAAAATAACGTGCCAATGTGGTGTAATAATATTATCCTTTCACCCATTTCATAGCTTTAATTTGAAACTGAAAAGTTTAAAATTCTCGACTTTTATTTATTTTTTTAGTAAAAAGAATAGAAAAAAAATGTATATGTTATTTTGAAACTCCATAATTGCAGCGAAGGAACAAAATATAAATAAATCCAATTTATCACAGCCTAAATCTTATTAAAGAACTTTTGCATAGTGACCCATAAGATGCGCTTCATTTGGATGTTGCCATTAAACAATTATCAAATAATCGTGATTTTTGTACCACATACGGTACCGTAATATATATAGAGATGTTTCTGGAACCAATCGAGCACAATTTGAGTCCTGTGACGTGGAGCGTTGTCTTGCACGAAGACTCAATTTCCATTTCGGAAGACAGATGCCGTGTAATGGTAATGTAAATGATCCGCAGTGATGTTAAGAGAGTGCGTGGTCAGTTCCACAACAAACACATGTTCCCAGGGAGACCCATGAAAACATTTCCTGAAGCTTAAGAGCATACACTATTGACTGAAAAAGACCCGGATGATAATGTTAAGTCTATGGGGGTATTCTTTTCAAGTATCTTGTTTAAATTCCAACATTTTTAAATATGATTTTTTTTCCGTAGGATAGCTGAGGACGATCTATTACTGGACTAGTTTTCTCTTTTTCAATTTTGATTTCAGATTTTTAAAAAATTACTTTCATTTTCGAAACCGGTTCTAAAATTGAAACTATCATAATATAAAAAAATCTAAAACCAAAATAATAAATGTAAAAACTAGCCCGATTGTAGATTATTAGCTAACTAATGCAAGAAAAATCCTACAAAAATATTAAAATTGGAGCGAGATATTTGAAAAGAACGCCCCTCCCACAGACTTAATATTATCATCCGGATCTTTTACAGTCAGTAGTCTGGTCTCTCAATATTGCCACAATTGGCCTGTGTATGATCTACTGTAGAACGGGAATTAATATCACATTCAACAGTGTCAACTGAGCTGTAGGCTTTAAAAGAATTCCCCCTCGGACCTGTATTGTCTTGAATGTAAATTGAACCAGTATATGATACCGATTTTTCTTTACCAAGGGAGGAGGGGTTCTAGGGCATCTCTTTTATTTTATAATTCCTGAGCGTCCAACGCAATGGCTTCTACTGATGGTTTCGCCGTCATTCATTCCACTTCTTCAATGTTATATCTTGAACAACCCATGAGACGTGCCGTTTCGAAATTACAAATTCTGAATCGTTAGGCGACTTAAATCTGCCCTCAATCAAAGTAGCTTAGTTATGGGGTCTTTACTCTCACAAGCAGACGTAAACGCAAAAATTATTCCTTATACTCCCTGGCAGCATTTTAAATACCATTCCCACCAGATTATGTGCTTTCCATGCAATCCAAGCGAGTTCATTGTAAAATGTGAGGGTGGTCAAAATGTTTTGGCTCTTGAGTGTAGATATAACTTTCTCTAATGCATATGTGTTGAATTTAAGTGCATGTGACTGAGTACATGCTAAGAGATTTTAGCGCATGTTTTTAACTTTTAAAACGACGAAAATGGACATTTGTAGTGGTCGTATTAGGAAGACCAAAAAATCCTCTGCTTTGATTTTTATACAATTTAAGAATAAAATTTCGCAGTAGGTCACCCACATTTTTTTATTTAGCTTTTCTCATTGCCAGTTGATGAAAGATGGAATTTCCAATAAAAAATAATTAATTTCTTTACTTGTTCTTTCAGCTGAATCCATTTAGCATTGATTCACAGAAGGCCTCATTACATATTCATGTGGAATGCTAAGAGCACAAAAATCAGCGTGAAAACCCCCTCTATGTGCGTGTATGCGTGATGGAGATGAATGGAAATTTCTACCACAACAAATCTAAAAATTTCGCTGGGATAGTCCAAAACGTATCCTGGTGTACATGAGGCTCAAATTTTTATTTTTTGAAAATTAGCCGAGATATTAATTATAAACTCATGAAATACGCGGTTTTTTTTTTTTCACAAAGTGACAAAATAGCAATCACATTTGAACTTGATTCCACAGACGAAATAAAAGAAATTAAGAATTTCCAGTAATCAGAAAAAAAGGAAACTAATTCAGATATTAATTTAAAACTTTCAGAGCACATATAGAAAAATATTTTGATCTTTTAGATAAAATGTTTGAAAATCATGTGAAGAACTGGTGGAACCAGAGAGAAAAATAGAGCTCGATCTATAAAATGATACAGTAACAAATTGGTGAATATATTCAATATAAAAAGTGCATAGAAAAGAAATGGAATCAGATAGTCTGTGAAGCTCATGAAATTATCAAAATTTTTGTTAGCTGAAAATGTGGACTGAGCTTTACTGGTGCCTTAAACTCAATCATGGAAAAAAAGCATTTTTAACACACTCCATATCCCAATAATCCATAACCAATTTAAAAATTTGGGTTCATAGCTATAAGTTATATGCTAGTGTAATAAAGAACGAGAACCCAAACGGTCCATTCAGTACAAAGTGTGGACAAAATTCCATTCCAGGTGTTTTTGATTAGTGGAAGATGAAAGCTGCAAGGAAACTCAAAATATTAAACATACACGATTCAACCATACACTAAATATTGCTGATCAGAACTATTTTTCTACATCAATTTTTGAACAGCCTGACTATATGAATGTTATACATTAATTATTATTTCATGGTTTATATTCGGTTAGCGTTGTGGATCTTAGCTGATTTGAGACAGCATAACTATGCATTCTATTAACTGCTTTACCCAGTAATTATTCTGAATGGATAATAATATGACTCTAAATATAAAGCACCAGTAAAGCTCCGTCCACATTTTCAGCTAACAAAAATTTGGGCAACTTTATGAGATTTACAGATAATTTGATTCCATTTTTTTACTACGCACTTTTTTCTATCGAAAATATATGCCAATTTCATACTGTATCATTTTTTAGATTGAGCTCTACTTTTCTCTCTAGTTCCACCAGTTTTTCATATGATTTCAGAACTTTTTCAGAACCTTTCAGTTACTTGATGGTGAAACAACTTCACCAAACAAATTTAAACTAACATTATTATTACAAGTTAAAGTTATTAGTAGACATATTAGTTTGGAAAAATATCGGAAATAGCGCAAAGTTGGCGTAAATTTTGGGTAATAATTTTGATCGCTAGATATGACGATATATCGCCAAGTTGGCGACAGAACCGCCCACCGTGATAGTCCCCTCTACAGTTTCGCGGTATCTATGCAAATTTTCATTTATCCATTGGTATCTAGCTACATATATTTTCAATGATCTGTTTCGAAATCGTTATTTCTTTAGAAAGTCCTGTATATGCTGCCGAAGACAATGAAGACCAATCCCTGAGATACATTTATAGGAATTCGTTATTTTTAGAATTTTAATATGAATAGATGTTTTGGTTCGTTTGGAAAAATCTACAGCCTGGTCAGCTTGCATACAAGACTTCAAGTCACTAAAAGGCTTTTTTTGATTTATAAACTGGAGATTCAAAGTAGTTGCAAACCTTCATCAGCTATTAGCGACGCTGGATCTCACCATTCCCGTCACCTACATTGCATTTTTCAAAATATTCACACACACACAAACGAGAAAGTCAAAGTATGTGAAATAATTAAGGTTTAACGCTCCTCTTAATTCGGCGCCTCCTATTTAATCACTTTGCGCCCCAATTCAGGTGCATAATATCTTGAGTACCAAGTGTGTTGAGCCTTTCTTAGAAGTACGTACAGAAGCTTTTCCTTCTTCATTATTTGGATATGAAAAATATCGAACTAAAAAAATCTCTCACATAACTCATACAAAAAAAAATACAAAAAATAGTTTTTATTTTTACTCAAAATATGTGAGATAATTTTTATTTAAACTTTTCTCAGTTTGGTGCCCTATGGCCCCAGCGCTCAGGGCGACCGTCCCCCTTAGCTACGCCACTGAGTATGTAGTTATTTAATTGAATATCGTTACAAACAGTCTTTAAATAATGCAGAAAAAGTATAGAATTTTTATGACTTATTTTATGAATTTTAAAATTTTATGAAATTTGTTGGTAGAATAAGTAGATCTTCATGATATGAGAGAAGGAAAAGGGTCGATAACAGACAAACAGATGTTTTAGCAACGGGAGATAATATTAGTCAATATATTTACTTATTCTTACATGTACACCTATACACTGTTACAAAAATATGCTCATTTATTTCATAATATTATCTATTCTTTAAATAAGTCAGAAAAAATTAATTTAAAAATAAAGAATTATCAAGATTAAACAAAGTGAGTTTGTTATCAGATGGGACTAATAAGTTGGAAATAATTTCAAGGGGAAAGATTTAGATGAAATTATTTATAGTTAAATCTCTTTTAACGAAAAAAAATTAAACTTTGTGTGCTAAAGAATGCAGGATTTTAGGGACAGAATTCAGATGATTCCTTTTTTAGGTGCGTTCTTATTTATACAAACAAGTAGCACCTATAGCCGTCGTTCAGTCCATCTGTCTGCACATAATAGAACAAAATTACCGACCCGAATCGACTGAAAATTAAAATATATAACTGTTGTATAATTTTGTTAAGATATTTTAAATTTCATGAAAACCGAATGCATAGTTTACTGACAGGCCCAATCAAAAGCATTCCGTTACATTATGGTCAATAAAAAAAAAAAAAATTTCAAGGGAATTTTCAGGATCTTATACTCTTTCCAACATAATAGAATTGATATGTATCTAAGAAGTATATAAAAATACATTCTGCACAATCTGCTGTGCTAAGAATATTTAATATTAAGTTACACGGCCACACAAAAGCATTCTGTTACACAATGGTGTAGGGGGGACACTGTTTCGAGCGCGTCTTAGTCCTATTAAACCATTTCATATTTAATGAAATTCATATACAGTGCTGAGGTTTACTATTAGTTACTTCCTGTATAATAGAAAGCAGATAGTATTTACAAGGACATATAAAAAATTTCGGCCACTGCACCATATCCGATGTGCTATATATTATTATTACACCAAAATCTGAATATTTTAAAAAACATTGTTATAGTACGAACGCGCCTCATTTGTTACGTTTGACGTGCATTTTCCAAATTGATTTATGTAGGGATTGGGTGAAAAGCCGAAGTTTCTTATCCTTGTATTACACTTCCTTACTTCTACATTAAAGATAACAATTAAGAAAAATCATGCGTTAAGCGTAGATTATGAAACACTTTCCAAAACTTTCTGACATCTTTTTCAACACTTCGTTATCTAGGGAAATAAAGAGTTACTGTCAATAGCCAAATATGTAATCCAATGCTTTTAAACAACCCTGTATTTGATCTGTCGGTTGATGTATATATTATCCTATCAAAAACACGAATGTGAAAAAATGCCAAGTTCGTTAAAGGTTTCGCTCATAAAAGAAGTGAGATCTAACTGCAAACCAAGTTCTTTCGGAGCTCCTTAAATCATAACTCCTGTCATGCATAATATTATTCAATTGCTTAAAATGATTTGTTATGTTACTTGTTATTCAATAGAGCAACGTGACAAGTTTTCTCTTATTCAATTTTTTCTATTTATTTGATCAGAAATTAAAGTTGATCCCTTCCTTAACTTATCAGTACCTTAACTTCAATATACTTATTCGAACACTCGATTGACTAGATCTTTGCCAATCAGATTCTAGATTAAATTATACTCTAACTCAAAGATTAAAATTGGTAGCTGAAAACTTGCCACGTCGCTCTATTGAAAAACAAGTAACATAACAAATCATTGTAAGCAATTGAATAATATTATGCATGACAGGAGTTATGATTTAAGGAGCTCCCAAAGAACTTGGTTTGCAGTTAGATCTCACTTCTTTTATTAGCGGAACCTTTAACGAACTTGGCATTCTTTCACATTCATGTTTTGACAGGGTACCATTATTTTTTGTCAAATCACTTCTTTTATGAGCGAAACCTTTAACGAACTTGGCATTTTTTCACATTCATGTTTTTGATAGGATATCATTATTTTTTGTCAAATAAGTAAGTATTTGTTTCCTTTTTGAAATAGTTAAATCAATCACCAATAAGTTCCTGGTTAAATTAGTTAAATTAGTTTTATTTAATATTAATTAATCTTTCAGCTTTTTCCTGCATTTATTCACTGTTTTTTTCAGTCAAATTTAAAAATTTAACATTAGGATTGCTTATGTTCCTTTAAATTCCCCTAATAAGGATGTTTCTTTTACGTGATTGGGTACTACTTGATTATTTCGTCGACCAAAAACGTTTGTAGCCAACTTGGCGAAATATCGTTTATTGACGACAAAAATTACGCACCAAAAGTCATGCTAACATGGCGCTATTTCTGGTATTTTGCCAAATTCCCATAGATTCAAATTGTAATCTGGTAATTTATCCAATAATTTTGTTAGAGCAAGGACTGTCGCCTGTTTTGTTCTTTTTGTTCTTTAAATCGGTTCACTAACTACCCAAGATTGCTGAAATATTGCTATTTAAAAAGTTTTTAGAACGCTTTTCGCGCATTTTTACCCCTTTTAAATTTTGTATTTGTTAACAAATGTTTTTAGTGATCATTTATATCTTATAATTAATGAACATGACAAATTTTATGTTTTTAGGCCCTTAACATACACACATCGCATTTTTAGAAAGCTTTTTGCTCTTTTACCCCCTTTGGATTAGTGGAATCGACATAAGATATAGCCTATATTGGAGCAAGGACTATCACCATCATTTTGATATCATTACTTTTAAGATCGCTTTGTTGTTTGCTGAAATTGCTTAAAAATCCCAATTTAGAACATTTTTAGAACGTTTTTCGCACATTATCACCCCTTTTGAATTCCGTATTTTTTATCAAATGCCCTTAGAGATCCTTTATATCTTATAAATAATTAACATAATTAACATGCCAAATCTTATAGTTCTAGGTCCTTCAGTAACACAAAAGTTGCATTTTTAGAATGTATTTTGCTTCATCACCCTCTTTTGGTTAATGGTATACGCATAAAATATAGCCTATGTTTGAACCGGGGCGAATACCATCATTTTGGTATCATTAATTTTGAAATCGGTTCGGTGGTTTCAGAGATTAGCCCCGATACTCGCCAAAAGTGTCGCCAACTTGGCACTATTTCTTATATTTCGCGAAATTCCCATAAACTCTAAAATGCCAAACTTTATGTTTCCAGCCCAGTCCCTTAATATACAGATATCGCATTTTTAGAATGTTTTTTGGTCTTTTACCTTCTTTGGGTTAAGTAATCGACATAAGATATATCCTATGTTGGAGCAAAGACTGTCATCATCATTTTGATATCATTACTTATAAGATCGGTTTGTTATTTGCTGAGATTGTTTTAAAATTGGTATTTCGAACTTTTTTAGAACGCTCTTCGCGGATTTTCACCCATTTAAATTTGATATTTTTAAGCAAATGTGATCATTTATATCTTATAAATAATTAACATGCCAAATTTTGTTCTTCTAGGCCCTTCAGTTAAACAAAAATCACATTTTTAGAATGTTTTTCGCTTCTGAACCCTCTTTTGGTTAGTGGCACAGACATAAAATATAGTCTATGTTTGAACCGGGGCGAATACCATCATTTTGGTACCATTACTTTTGAAATCAGTTCGGTATTTTCAAAGATTAGCCCTGATACTCGCCAAAAGTGACGCCAACTTGGCACTATTTCTGGTATTTTGTGAAATTCTCATAAACTTCCATTGCAATCCACTAATGTATCCTCTAACCAACCATTAATGTTTAATTAATGGTGATTTCTGATTTTTTCCTATTTATTTATCCAATAGCCTACCTCCACACCAAATTTCAACTTCCTAAGTCAAACTGGAAGTAGTCAAACATTTCTATGAGTGAGTCAGTGGTAAAAACAGTGGTTTTTCAGACGTCAATTTCTCGTGAACGGTAAAAAAATTTTTTAAAAATTTTAGGATTCGGAAATTAGAAGATGGTCTTACACGACACAAAAAATTTCAACTGTGTAGGTCAAATAGAATTTAAGTTATTGAGGGGACGAAAGTGGTTCGAACTAGTTCGGGTAATATAACCCACGGCCGGTGTGTCGCCTTTTACTTTGTGAACTTGGCTGATACACTGCCGTGTGTCTAGGTATAATGAGGAAATCTAGTTTATCGAGAAAATGCATAGCTGGTTGAAATTTGTTTTTCGGCAATTTATACTAATAGATAGAAATATACTTGAATATTTTTTTCAACCCTGTAGTTTACCCAATACCTTTATTAGTCGAAAGAACCTGTTAAAATTTAGTTTTAAAAAATACTCTTTAAACTAATTAAATCACATTTCCAGAAATTATCATTCATAGGCGATCCTGTGTCCAATTCTTTGATTGACCTTTTCTACATTCTAAAATGAATATTTCTTAGTAAATTTCTATTTCATAATAAATATTTATTAGTAAATTGAATGCAGTTCAACGTGCTATGCATAATTTTTTTTAAAAACACCTTTAAGTAAATTACGCTCATATTCAGTAACATTCACGAGCTCTTTGTGTAACCCAGTATCTCTAAATTGTGTAACTATTAGCATTTATACACACCATGTAATGCGCATACATTTAGTGAAACCAAAAAGCGCATATTATAATTTAAAATGCATTTAGTCTATCCAATAGCCATCATCCATAATATACAGTAATTTGGATAGAATATACTATTTCAAATCTTTTGTGTGTCTCTGTAAATGCTATGTACTTCGTATTATGCCTGAAATAACTCATATTAAGCCTCAGCGACGTAATCAATTTGTTTATACATGCAGTTGTTTACCATAAATCAAATAATTTGCAAACAATTCTCTTCTTTATTATGTAATTGAATTCTTTTATCTGACCCTATAAATAAATAATAACTATTCTCTTCACTGCATATTTTACTGAATACATATTTTAATGAACTATGCTGTTGCATATACATTTTATTATACAGGGTGTCCCAAAAGGTCGTTTACAAACTTAACATGCTGGTCTGTCATATCATGATGAACAATATTAAATAGGAAACTAAGGGTCCCAAACGTCTTCCAAAGGAGCTATGCGCCATTAAAGTTTAGGGACCAAAAATTCAAATGATTATAAAAAACAGAAAAATTGGTCGATTCGTTTGCGGTTTTCACTAAAACTATTCTTTACGTCAGTATTTTCTTGAAAATAAATTATAAAAATAAATTTCAAAAAATGTCGATAGAGGGCGCTTTAGACTTTGGAGTAACGATAAACTAGTTTTTACCAGTATTTTTTGTATCGCATTAAATTTTTTTAGAAGCTTAGACATAAACTTAAATTTTGAGCTCACAATCGAAATCGTTGGAAGTGGTTAAGTAGCCTGAATTGCGGGGGGAGGTTCAAATTTCAAATGATTAAAAAAAACGGAAAAATTGGTCAATTGATTTGCGATTTTCACTAAAATTATTCTTTATGTCAGTATTATCTTGAAAATAATTTATAAAGAGAAATTTCAAAAAATGCCGATAGAGGGCACTTTAGACTTTGGAGTAACGTACAACTATTTTTTTCCGTTATTTTTTGCATCTCATAATTTTTTTAGAAGCTTAGACATAACCTTAAATTTTGAGATGAAAATCTGAATTGTTGGGAGTGGTAAAGTAGCGCAAACGGAACTGTGTTCAATGGGGGTGGGGAGGTTCAAATTTCAAATGATTATAAAAAACGGAAAACTTAGTCGGTTTTCGCTAAAACTATTCTTTATATCAATATTTTCTTGAAAATAAATTTTACAGATATCTTTCAAAAAATTCCGTCAGAGGGCGCCTTAAACTTTATAGTAACCAACAACTATTTTTAACCGTTATTTTTTGTATCTAATAAAATGCTTGTAAAAGTTCAAACTTAAATTTTGTACTCAAAATCTGCATCATTGTGAGTAATTAAGCGGCCAAAAATTGAACTGCGTTCGAGGGGTGGGGAAGGTAGCATTTCAACTCCTAAACACAGTTCAGTTTGCGCTACTTAACCCCTCCTATCGATTTAGATTTTGAACACAAAATTTAAGTCTAAAATTTTGCAAGCATTTAATTAGTATTTAGAAAAAAAAAAAAAAAAAAAAAAAAAAAAAAAAAAAACGGTTAAAAATAATTATTGGTTATTCTAAAGTTTAAGGCGCCCTCTAACGGATTTCTTTTTAATTTATCTTTAAAATTTATTTTCAAGGAAATATTGACAAAAAGAATAATTTTAGCGAAAACCGACCAATTTTTCCGTTTTTTATAATCATTTGAAATTTGAACCTCCCCACCCCCATTGAACACAATTCAGTTTGCGCTACTTTACCACTCCCAACGATTCAGATTTTCATCTCAAAATTTAAGTTTATGTCTAAGCTTCTAAAAAATATATATGAGATGCAAAAAATAACGGAAAAAAATAGTTGTACGTTACTCCAAAGTCTAAAGCGCCCTCTATCGGCATTTTTTGAATTTTATCTTTATAAATTATTTTCAAGATAATACTGACATAAAGAATAATTTTAGTGAAAATCGCAAATCAATTGACCAATTTTTCCGTTTTTTATAATCATTTGAAATTCGAACCTCCCCTCGCAATTCAGTTTGCGCTACTTAACCAATTCCAACGATTTAGATTTTGAGCTCAAAATTTAAGTTTATGTCTAAGCTTCTAAAAAAAATTAATGGGATGCAAAAAATAATGGTAAAAACTAGTTTATCGTTACTCCAAAGTCTAAAGCGCCCTCTATCGACATTTTTTGAAATTTATCTTTATAATTTATTTTCAAGAAAATACTGACATAAAGAATAATTTTAGTTAAAACCGCAAACTAATCGACCAATTTTTGTGTTTTTTATAATCATTTGAATTTTTGGACCCTAAAGTTTAATGCCGCATATCTCGTTTGGAAGACGTTTGGGACCCTTAGTTTCCTATTTAATATTGTTCATAATGATATGACAGACCAGCATGTTAAGTTTGTAAACGACCTTTTGGGACACCCTGTATATTTGACCAGGTGTAACAACTTTAAAATTCATCTGAAACAATTTTCGCGTCGTAATGTAATGGAAAACCAGGGCTGCGGAGTCGGAGTCGGAGTCGGAGTCGTGGAGTCGGAGTCGGGCCCATTTTTGAGAAAAAGGAGTCGGAGTCGGAGTCGTAAAAAACCACCCGACTCCGACTCCGACTCCGGCTTTTTTTTAGACAGTTTGAAGTGAAATTAAACCGATAAAATGTAATTTTAAATCCATAGAAGGAATTCTTATTTTTATTTTTGGATTATATCGGACTACCCAAGTTAAAGAATCCCAATAAACTGTCCAGTGTACACAGGAGATGAAAGCTGTTTTTAATTAAAAGTTCTAGTAGATCACAGATTATTTGCGAACTATTAAAATTTTCATCTTTAATTTTATTTTCTTCTATCTTTACAAGAATAAAGTATTGGATTCTTGAAAAATTTCGATTTCCGGCATTCGGTGGATTTATACGTTATAGAAGATCCTGAACTGAACACGATTTGATAGTTTTTTGAAAATGTCTGTCAGTGTCTGTCACTTCGTGAGTCTGCATGCGGCAAAAATTTCGGAGCGCTCTATCTCAAGAACTAATGGATGGAATTTCACAAAACTTTAGATTTTGTTAGATCTTGATAGAAACTGGATCTGATTAATTTTTGGTGTATATCACTCGACAGGTAGCTTTGCTATGTTGCATTAAACACAATTTCCACAATAGCTATATCTTAAAAATTAATGCATGGATTTTTGTAAAACTTTAGATTCAGTTAGTCCTTGATATAATTAGGTGCTGCAAATTTATTGGTGCAAATCGCTCAATAGGTGGCGCTGCTATACTGCATTGTTCATGATATTGCAACAGCGCTATCTCAAAAACAAATGCTCGAATTTTCATCAAACTTTATATTTAATTAGTTTGTAATCTAGATTAGTATAGTTTAGTGTTTGGTGTAAATCGCCCTACAGGTAGCGCTGATATGCTGACTTTTTTACGATTTTGAAATAGCTCTGGCTTAATCACTAATGCATGGATGTTCATTAAACTTTAGATTCAGTTAGTATCTGATAGAAATTGATCCTGATTCGTTTTTGATGTACACCACTCAACATGTAGCGCTGTTATGCAGAATTTTAAAATTTCAGCAATAGCCCTATCTCAGAAATTAATGTACTGATTTTCACCAGACTTCAAATTCAGTTAGAAGTTGATATAACTTGTTGACTAGATTTTGGTGTAAATCACATAAGAGGTGGCGCTGCTATGCTGCATTTTTCAGGAAGTATTAACATGTGTGATATAGAAGAAAGTTCTAAGATTAACACATCTGACTATTTTTTTTCCTTTCCATTGAAATTTTTCTGCTCTGGAGAGCACTAGTTAACGTAGAAATTGTACAGATTTCCCCTTTTCGAGGCTACGGATCCGAAATAATAAAATATCCGTTTTGTTATCTCTTTTAGATTTCGGTAATTTAATTTTTCAGGTTTGTGGTATGTAAAATTAAAGAATTTGTAAAACGGAAAATATTTTTTTCCAAAGCTCTAAGAACTAAATACCGAAATAATGACTTTTTGTCTCATTTTTCTTTCGTTCCCTTATAACTTTAACGAGCATCAACATTAGTATATTTGCTAGCCAGGAAGCCAGGAGTCGGAGTCGGAGTCGTTAAAATTTCCGGAGTCGGAGTTGGAGTCGGAGTCGAAGTCGAAGGCGTTAAAAATTCTGGAGTCGGAGTCGGAGTTGGAGTCGGCCATTTTTCCCACCGACTCCGCAGCCCTGTGGAAAACTTTTAATTGTCCCTGCAAATAAAGTTATCATGAAGCTTAATTTTTTATAGGATTTGTGCTAGAGTAAAAATTTCATGGCATTCCGAGTATATTTACGCAACTTTGAGCGTGAACAGATGGCCAGATAAACCAAAAACATAAACACTTTTCAACTTTGTTGGAAAGTGTTAAAAATGGGTTTTTCAATTTTTTTCTAAATCTCTATTAAATGCTCTCCTCAAAATTTTAACCTTTTTTTGAAATAAAAAGAAATCTTACAATCAACCCTATAAAAAATGTAAACATGTAACAAATACTTTGCACTTCCTGTTCTACAGAAAATATGTTTTAGGAGACCTCGGAAATTCGTACTCGTTTCATTTAATAATTTTTTCAAATAATACAAAGCAAAATCACAAACGATTTTCCACGTATACCACATTATAACTTGGAATTATTTTGAGCATCGGTACTTCTTGGCTATACCGTCGACCCATTTCATCAAATTATAGAAACGTATTATAACGTGGAGTTATTTTCAGCGTCCCTCTAAATGAACTACAAATGCTACATTCAAATAAGGTAACTTAGGACCATGAGAGAGAAAAAGAGAGGTACTACTAGATTATTCCGTTGACCAAAATAATGGAGGATCGTGAATGTCACATGCAATGACAATAATTACGATTCACGTGTTTAAAATGTCATCAAGTGATTTTATTTCGACTTTTTATTAATATTTGTATTAATATTCCACTAATAATTTGTTTTTTCGTTATTTAAAGTAAAAATTATGTCAATACGTATAATTTGGCAATTAGTTTGGCGATTTGTATAATTTGGCAAAATTGGTCAACAAGATAACAGAGCAGTACCGAAAAAGATAAAGGCTAGGATTATGGTGCCTTACTTAAGATCGACGTAGAGACGTACAATGTAAACAAAATGTAAATGGTATTACGGTAGCCGCATAACTTAAGACAGCTTGAAAGCAGCCGTAAGTTTAAACACAAATGGATGCGCACGCAAGCACAACAAATGTGACTACTGCTGCTGATTGGCTGAGAGGAAGAAGTCTTACTCCCAGGCACCGTAATACGAAGTTACGATCGATCGCAGGAACGCCTATCCTAGAATCGAGCGTAAGATAAGACATACCGAGGCACCGTAATCCCAGCCTCAATCTTCTACATCACTTGAGTTGACGGCAAAGTTTTGTTCTAAAAAATATAGATAGATGTATTAGGGTGTGTTTGCAGCTCATCGGAAAGAATTCGTTAAAGTGGCAGAATGGCACAAAATTTTGTAAAATTAGAGCAAAGTTACCCTGATTGACTATAACTTAATTAATTTTCGATTCATTATAACATGATTCGGTACTACTTGGTTAACCCGTCCACCAAAAAACTATCGCCAAAGAATAAGATTAACTACCAATAATGGATGATATGTGAATGTCACATTCCATCACATTAAATACGACACGCGTGTTTAAAACGTCATTAAGTTATTTTTATTTCTACTTTTTATTTGTATTTCATAGTATTCATAGTATTTGTTTTTTCGTTGTTTAAAATAAAAATTATGTCAATAGGTATAATTTGGCTATTAGTTTGGCGATTTGCATAATCTGGCGAAATTGGTTGACGGGATAATGAAGTAGTACCCGTAATTCATATTCAATTATATCGAAGTCATAAACATTTTTTTAAGTATGATGGAAAGTTTTAGAGATTGAATTGGATGTGGTAAGAAAATATTTCATTCCTTTTTTTCCGATATTTATTGACATTTAAAACTCACACCAGCCTGTTATTCCCTTACGAATAAACAAATCAGAACAGGCGATTTTGAAATTAAGGAATTTAAAAGATTACAACAGGTATCTGTAATGACATGACATTTAAATTAGACTACATTATTTTAATATAAGCCTAATGAGAAAAGTATAATTTTAAAACACTTATATCAACCTTTACTTATATTTAAAATATCATCGGACTGTTCCTACCTTTCAAAATAACATCCAGTGAATCAAACACATTAACACACATTTTTTTCAATATTATGGGTAAGTCAGGGGACCATTCCCTTTACAAAACTAATATTTCCAGCTTCAATATTGATAAGAAAATCAATTTTACCATCAAAGAACTTTATTGTGAGAAATCGGGTTCAACAACAAAAAAAAAAAAAATTAAATTTAAATACTATCAATCATTACTGAGTTTTACAGATTTGTAAATTTTTCAGATAATATAAGCATCATGAAAATAAAATGGTGTATTGCCAGGTTTCATGGTTATAACTACTGATCTACTAATTTAATGGTTTAAATAGTCACGTTCTTGTTGTTCACTGCTATCTTTTGTGCACTGTAATAAACGGAAAGAAACATTTCTTTACATCAGAAATATGCTACGATTAGTTAACTGCATTCAAAAATTTTAGGAGAAAATACAGCACAGATAGATTTTTTGGAATTTTTTTTAACTTTTATAAGATATATCTCGTTAGTATGACATTAACAGATGCTTCCTTAAACAAATCTTTTGAAAAATCTTTTAACAGATATCTCTCACACAAAATGTTTCTCTTCAACATGAATTAAAGCATATTTCTGAGAAAATTTCTAGTTGCATATCACACACACAACAGATTTCTCACCATTATGAATAGACAGATGCTTGCTTAAATCACACATTTGTGAGAACTTATTGTTTCATATTTTGCATACAAGGTTTTTCACCAGTGTGATTTAAAACATGCCTGGTTAAAACACTCTTTTTAGAAAATTTCTTGCTGCATATCTCACACACAAATGATTTCTCACCAGTATGAATAAACATATGCCTGCTTAAATCTCCCTTTCGAGAGAATTTCTTGTTGCATATATCACACACAAACGGTTTTTCACCAGTAAGAGTTAACAGATGGTTTCTTAAACTGCCCTTTTGAGAGAATTTCTTGTTGCATACCTCACATTCAAAAGGTTTCTCATCAGTATGAATTAACAGATGCTTGCCTAAATCTCCCTTTTGAGAGAATTTCTTGTTGCATACCTCACATTCAAAAGGTTTCTCATCAGTATGAATTAACAGATGCTTGCCTAAATCTCCCTTTTGAGAGAATTTCTTGTTACATATCTCGCATACAAAAGGTTTCTCACCAGTATGAATTAACAGATGCCTCTTTAAAGCTCTCTTGCCAGAGAATTTCGTGTTACATACCTCACATACAAAAGGTTTCTCACCACTATGAATTAACAGATGACATCTTAAATGGCTCTTTCTAGAGAATTTTTTGTTGCATATATCACACACAAACGGTTTCTCACCAGTACGAATTAATACATGGCTGCTGAAATGGCTCTTATGTAAGAATTCTTTGTTGCATACTCTACATAAAAAAGACTGTTTTGGGTGAAATTCTTGCATAACTCACAAAAAAATATTTTACTGTCTATGAGTTAGAAGTTACTTTTTTCAAAAAGCTCTGATAAAAAAATTGCTGCATTTGTTTCACACATTGAAGATATTTTGTTTGACGTGATGCGTTAGATTAATGGTTTTTAGCATCTGTAATAAAATAAAAATAATTAATATCAGTTTTTACATTTCATTAAAAACAATCAAAAATAGATAAACTTATCACGAAAATTTAAAATCAATTTAGAAAATGAATTGTAATGAAATTCTTACCTTTGTTATAAAAACTACAGTAGACTCCTAATTGTCTGAATTTAGCGGAATCAAAAGTGTGTCAGATACTTTTCCTAACAGTATAAAGATCAAATTGTAAATAAAATAGCAACAATTTAAAAATAAATAACTTATTATAAATAAAATATAAATACAATTTAAGTAGAAAATTTTATAACGCTAAAGAAACAAAGATTCATTTAACAAAGAATAGAGAGAAAATAAAATTCTTTTGTAGTTATGGAAGTTTAATATACAAATGTGTTTAGTAAGAATTTCTTCGGATTTCAGAATTTTTTTTATCTAATGTTATTGCTTATTGTTGAAATACTCCGTATCATTTAATTTAATTTAATTTACACTATTTAAATTATGATTCAGAGTTTCCCCCAGAGGAAACCAAGGGGGCACCGCTCCCCTCATGCCCTTTAGTTAAAAAAGTATCGCCCCTCATCCACAAACTAGCGCCCCTCTTACCGCTCAATCAAAAAATAGCGTCCTTTCCCCTCATTTGAAAAAAACGCCCTTATTGCTGTTGCATCCGTACTGAATGCGCGCCTGCTAGTTGTCTACTCATTCATACACTTATGGGCGGGAGTTCTCACAGCGTGCACCATGCTAGACCAGTCTTTGACAGGTCAAGATCGCGATAGACAAATTCCTAGCCGCTGACACGATGCCTTCTGATGCAAAAAGAACATGCACCAATTAAATAAAATTGATTGAAAGAAAGGAAAAATATAAGAAAAGCATTTTTTTTCTAAGAATGATTTTGTTCCGAAATTTTCAGAAACAGATAACATTCTGTTCCATTTTTTTAAGGTCATGATCAGAAGATTGAGGCATAAAAAATGTCGAATTTCGACAAATAATCGCCGAAAATTTTCGTCAATTGTTCACACACACAAAAAAAAAATACGAATTTTAAGAAGGAATTGTGGGGAAAAGCATATTTCGTTCAAGAATCGTGAGGAAAACGGTAACTGCGACAAAGGATCGCCGAAAAAGTGTTATTTTCATCAAAATCAGACAAAAGTGTGAATTTTGGAAAATTTGAAGAATCGGAAAAACTTCGAATTTCGTCAAAGAGCCATCGAAAGGACGCGAATTTTGTCAGAGTATTGCATGTAAAATAAAAATTTTGTCAAAGACCCGAATTTTTTTAAATGACCGCCGACAAAAGGCTAATTTCGCAAATGACTGCAGAAGAAATGATATTTTTCAAAGAAACGTTGAAGTAACACGAATTTTATCAAAGTGTAGAGACAAAAAGGGCGAATTTCATTAAAATGCCTCAGAAAAATGCGATTTTATCAAAGGTCTGCGGAAAAAAAATTCGCGATCTTTTGACGAAATTTGCTTTTTAGCGATTTCTTGAAGAAGTTTCCTATTTTGCGACTCTGCGAAATTCACGTTTTTTTATCGCGATCTCTGAATGAAATTCGTATATTTTCACGATCTTCTGTCAGAATTCGTGTATTTCCTGCAATCCTGTAACGAAATTTACGCGGTTTTTTTCAAAAAATTTACCTTTTTTGACAATCATCTGTCAAAATTTATGATACATTTTATGTCCGAATTTTCGGAGTTTTGACCGATTTTTTCTAATTTTCAGAAATGACTGACTCAATTTTTAAGATTTTGGGAAAAATCTGATAGAATCGAATCACAGGGGTAATTCTAAGTAAAAAAATGAAATTCACAGCAAATTTTCTGAAAGGTTCCAAAAAGAAGTGGAGGAAAGGGGAGAATGATTCCATTCCCGGTACGAAATTATATGCTTTTTTTCGTGACCCTATTTTGAAATTTTCGTTTTTTCGCGATTATTTGACGAAATTTGCCGTTTTTCCGCAAATTTTTTTCACGATCTTGTAACAAAATTTGTCGATTTTTTGCGATCTTTTTACAAAATTTTCCGTTTTCGTGCTATTTTAACAAAATTTGTTGTAATCATGATTTTTTAACAAAATTTGTCGTTTTTTACGATCTTTTAACAAAATTCGCCATTTTTTCGCGATCTTTTAACAACATTTGCCATTTTTTGCTACATTTAAATCAAATTTGCCGTTTTCTTGCGATATTTTGACTTAATTTTGGATTTTTTTCCAATTAAAAGAAAAAAAATTGTTTTTCATTTTTTTAACTACAATTTTTTTTCAAATAATTAAAGATTTTTACACAACTGATTGACAAATTTCCCCTCAATCAAAAAACTACTTTTTTCTTTGATAAATGGACTATTTTGTTATTTTTAACCCTCTTGATACTAGAAAAAGAAATGAATTGTACGGCCGAATCAAAAAAGGCTGCAAGATTCTAGATTTAACTCTATAAAAGTGCCCTAAAGAATGTAGAAAGTGCCCTTTCTACAACAGTAGCGCCTTGCCCATTTTTAAACCTGGAGGAAACTCTGAATAATGTAACCAGCCGCACAGCCAAGAGGACGTCGTGGACACCCCCACCTCAAACGAATATCCGGGTTTCTTAATTTTGCATTCAACAACACTCAAAATTACTATGACGGAATCATGAAGAACACACGAAAAATACCATTTTAGACAGCTGTTGAATGGTATAATGTGAAACGCCATATTTCAGATTTCCATCTTTTACTGAGGCTATGAACTTTTCTGTTTTAAGCATATTTTCAACAAAAACATGTCTCGTTTTGATTATATCCTCTAAAACTATAAAATGTACACTATCTTTACAGTACTATTATACTGTACTTGTTACGTAAGTATAATAGTACTTTGTAGTACTATTTTGATTTAGTAGTACATTTATACTGTGAAGAGTATAAATGTACGTTATACGATTCAAAAATTCGGAGAATGCTACCATTCTTGACAACAAAAGCAAGGATCTAAAGTAAAACTGTTCGAAATGTGTTCTCCCAAGCCTTCACTAATTACTCATGTTGGTTCAGCTCAGTTACCGGAGTGCACGCACAGATGATATCTTCATCTTTGCCCTGTGATGTAAGAAACATTGCTTTTCTTGAAGACTGATGCAGCATTAAGTTCCGTCAATGTTTAGGTAAAACACAAATCAAGACTTTGAAAATGTAAAGATAGGTGTACGATGAATCTACCATCATGAAACTGAATATTTATCAATGGCTTTGAATTTTTTTTAAAAGGGCCGAGAAACCATCGAAGACGATGTGTCGAACAACCTTCGCTGAGTCTACACACTTGTACCTTCTGCTTGACAAGACAACACACTATTACATCGATACCAACTGGTAAAGCCAATCCTCGTTAAAACTCCCACTAATGTGCTTTCACATCCCACCCCCTAACAACTGGACATAGCCCCGTGTGACTTTGACCTGTTCCCACCAATAAAAAACATTTACAAAAACGCTGTTTTTAGTCATCAGATCCGGTAAAAGCAACATCGCAGGAGACCTTATGGGATGTTGCGAAAAATGACTTCCAGCGGTACTTCCAGAAGTTACAGGAACTGTTGCAGAAGTGTATCGTCGCCCAAGGTCACTTCTTTGAAGGTGGATATGCTTCAATACTCTGAACTATTCGGTGTAATATTTTTTACAACTTTTCCCTGAACTTTTGAATCATACTATGTATTACAATGAATTCTGTGAAGGTGACCTATCTTAAAGGTAAAAAAATTTAGGATTACACGCCATAGCTAGAAGTGAACAGTAGGAAGGGCTCAAGAGAATGTAGGGGAGGCTCATATTTTTTCCCTCTCTCTCTTTGATGCAGAAAGATAAATTAGTGCATATTCACATTATATGTACTATGTTTTTTATTAAACTGTTGTGATAACTTCATTTTATGCCAAAAAAATTATATGCTGATGAAAATTTTGAGTGTATGACTGGTGCAAAATTAAACATCCTGTTAGCTTCATATGTACAAATAGGATGAGGAATTATTGAAACAGTTACTTTAAA
This sequence comes from Maratus speculifer, assembly GCA_964019185.1. Lineage (NCBI taxonomy): Eukaryota > Metazoa > Arthropoda > Arachnida > Araneae > Salticidae > Maratus > Maratus speculifer. Next base: position 362,348,402 of record OZ025296.1, read on the forward strand.
TACAATTTAGTAATTCTGCATAACTGTAAAAGGGCCTCAAAACTAAATTAGACATTTTAAACGAATTTCATTTGAATTTTCGGAACAGGAATTCTTTAACTGACATTGGAATCTTTTCCAGGGGTGGAGTCAAAATATTTTAGGGAGCTGAGCCGCCCATAGCCCCCCCCCCCTTATCTACGGCCCTGATTACACGATAATAACATTATATATTAATAGTTCCTAAAATTTGAAACCTATCTAAAATGGAAAATTTTGCAATTGTGTTTCTTTCTTGGCAAGTTTTTGGTGAACACGGAATCATACCATAAATGGAAAGATTTGACAGTCCCGAAGTATAAGTATACCTGCTAAGATAGAAATGGATTTGATGGAACCAACTGTTGCTGACAGTTAAGGAAAAAGACTAGTTTATACAAATGCAATAAAATCCCACTAATCGAGTTTCGATTCCCTTATCTTTGTTCATTTTATATCAAACAATATTATAACGTAATGTGCTACTTGGAATTGATATAAGTAATTGTATTCTTGAATTGGTTATTTGTGAACTTTTATTACTTCTTTTAAATTACGTTAAGAGGCTTCTTCAGTCAAACGAAAAGAGCCGTCCGCTAATGCTAATATTATGGAAGAAATTTATAAACATCTTTTGATTGCATTTGAATATTTTTAAATCATTTTTTTAATTGGATAGCAGAGACCCGATCTGTATGCATGCCGTTTTTTTTAATTTTTCGATTTTGATTGGTGATATTTTTAAGAGGATGCTTTCACTTTCCAAACTGGTTCCGAAAATGAAAGTGTCCGCATTAAAAATATTTGCAATCAAAATCGAAAAAGGTCATTGTTCAGATCGATCTGAGCTATCCAATGGAAAAAAATCATTTAAAATTACTGAAATTCAACTGAAACATCTTTATGGATTTCTTCCATAAAATAAGCATTAGCGAACAAGTTTTTAAATTTGACTGAAGTAACCTCTTAAGAAATCTGAATATGATTTAGTATCTTCAGTTCTCAAACATGCTGATGATGTTTTTACATCTCCTAAAGAGTTTTCGGTCAATCAGTCAGCAAGAAATAAGAAACTGGCGCATAAAAGATTGTTGACAAATTCAAAAGAGCAGAATTTTTTGCTACAGAAAACTTTGATGTATATATATATTTTTAATCATACGTATTGCTTGTCAAGGTTGGCTATTCAATGTAGAGAGATCTCAATATAAATCTGAAGAATATTTTCACAAATCAATGATTCTTTCTCGCTAGAATACTTTTATTTCGAGTCCCGTTGTTATTTAGGGAAAGAGCAGAGGGATATTGGAAGGTTTTGAAGTTCAACTGGGATTTTACATAATAATGGCAATTTTTGTGATTATTTTTTTTCAACCAGAGCCATTTTTAAATAAATTATTGGATTTTGAAGGGCAGATTTTTTATGCAATTATTTAGTATTGTAATTTTGCTTTTTCTCATTAATGCAGTTAGAGAACAATGGGAAAATTCGTAATTTTTGTATAAATTTAAACTAAAACGAAAAACATCAGTAATGGTTTTTGCACTGATTCGCGTCAAATTTAAGGGGTGCCTCCCCAGAACATTTGGTATTTTTATGCTTATTAATTGCCTATAAGCGCCATGTCCCTCCAGATTTTCAAAGTGCCCTGTCCAAAAATCCCTCCCGCAGAGAAATGTCTCAGTCATCTGAAATGACCACAATTACGACTTGTGAATGACCAGTTTACCATTTTTTCAATTTTTAGAAAAATTAATTTTAGGTTAATAACATTAATACTAGCTATCCAAAAACATTAACTATCATTCGACGAGTATTTCACTGTGTGAAAGATAACGAATGTTATTGTTTTGCTTACTATTTAATTGACATTCACATGACAGTAAGCTGAGGAATAATTTTTGGAAATGTTTAGAAAATATTGCATTACAATAAGATTTAACTGATATTATAAATTCCTAATACTTTTTCACTCATGATTCTTTCAGGAAAGTAACTTTTATTTTAAATTTATAGGGTGAAATATACGTTTAAAATAATGGAATTCCAAACAGCGGAAAGAGAATTAAGCAAATAAAAATATTTATTATTATTACTAAATCCCTATGATAAATGATGTGATATGACAAATGCATAGACATATACTAACATTACTACATGTAGCAAAAGTATTTCTTAAAACAGAATACTACTCCATTAAAAGACATGTGCTATTAATAGTACACCAGACACGAAAGGGTTAATATTGCTTACAGAAACTTCATGGATGGAAGGAGAGTTGCGCATGAAGAGGGTAATGAAGAGGTTCTGTTTTTTAACAATGCGAAATCCAAAGTTTAAATTGAACCTAATTCACATACTAACCACTGAACTTGGAGAATGCTCTAAAACTGTTTCGAACCAATCTAAAATAAATTGCCTTAGAAGTAAAATAACAGAAACCGATATAATTTCTTACAAAACCCAATATTTCTAAAAAAAGTGTTACTCAATTACAAAAAAAATTGTTTAGTAAATAAATTAGCATCCTTGAAGTTCATGATCCGATATCGGAAGAAACTATTAAGGACAAATATGGTACCAAGAACGGCGAAACCCAGAAGAATTATAACTGTGACAATTTTGACCAGATTATTTTTTTCAACAAAAACTATATCTGTTGTGCGTGCTTGTTACGTCACTAATTTATTTAGCTAAAATAGAATGGGTTTTTCTTAAATATTAACCAGCTAACAGTTAAATATAAATCAGAAATTTCTTTGAAATAAACTAAATTTATAAACCAACCAAAAATAATTTAAATGGTTTTAAATAAAAATTCTGATGTAGAATATTTTAATAAGACTTAAGTAACATTTTCGGTAATTCTAGGGTTAAACTTAACAATTTAATCCCAATTTTAATGTAAGCAAATGTATATGTGGTATGGAACTTGACTAAAATATATTTAACTTTTCAGTATGGGCTCAATTTTTTAGATCATGGTGTTTGTAAAACCTTTGGTACATGATAATGTAACTTCATTGTATTCAGTGTTGAATTCAGACTTTTTCTTCGGGAGGGACACAATAATTCCAGGAGGGAAATTACACTTTTGTACGATTGAAAACACAAAATCTCAAATTTTCCGGAGGGGGGCACATTTGATACCTCCGGGAGGGGAATGTTCCCCTCCCCCAGACCACATCCTTAATTCAACACTGATTGTAATACTAGCCACAATTATGGAGATAAATCTAACTTTATTTTATGCATGCTACTTTTTTAAAAATAAAAAATTAAATAAATATATACATAAATTCTTTAAGCTATTGAAAATACTTATATTACCAATACACACACAGTCAATCATGTCATGTGATTGTAAGGAGATGGGAAAAAACATTTTAGACTTCCATTAAAAGAAGTGTAAGTAATTATATTTTTAAAATATTCTGTCTAAATATGATCTCTTGTTCATTTCGTCGGTGCTTTGAAATTCTTCTATTTGAGACAGGATTACATTGTAGAAAAATTCCTCTTTTACAGGTTTTGCTGTGTTGTAATGTTCTAAACATTTGTAATGTGTTACATACATACATATATTACATACATACATATATTATCTAATAATTTCATGCGTATAATAAATATATAAAATATTATAAAGATAAAATAATAAAAACATTTAAGTATACAATAATTTATTTATGTGTGTGTATATAATATGCAATTATATACAAACAAATGGGGAATAAATATATAATGAGAGTTATAAATAGAAAACCAGTCAGATGAAGTCCTTTGTTGTCATCTGTACTAAAAAAATTAAAAACGGAACCCTTAAATGATCATTCCTCTGTCTGTCTGTATAGACATTTTACTCATAAACTTGGGAACGTTCAAACAAGGCTGATGTAATAAAGGCTATTAACTCATCTATTTATACAACAAGATCATATAAGCCATAAAACCAATATTTTTTTTTCTTTTGAGAAGGATTAAAAACCAGACATACATGTTTATTTTTAATGAAACATATGATGCACTTCATATACAGTGGATAATTCATATACAGTGGATCCTTCGAAAATAGTCTTTTAGATATTTTTATAAAATATTGAAATTCAGGATGTTTTGATTTAATTTGAGATTACTTTTATACGCTTCATATAAACAATTTAAAATATTTTTCAGTATATATAAAAGAAGTATTATTATTACCTTTTTCATGAAATTTTATCAGTTTTTAACAGCTCAGCTTATATATCCATTGAATTTTAATTTTATTTGCATTGCATGTAAAAATAAATTATTTCTTTTCAATATTATTGTTAGAATATGATGAAAAGTGTTGTGTTCAATATTTTGATCTCTTTTGACTTATTTGTTTTGGCTCATTTTTTGGTTTAGTAGAACTTTTTTATTTATTATATGGTAACTTTCATTATTTTAATGAAACTTTAACATTTATAGGACCAGTATAAATTTATTGCTAATAAGTTTTATTTAGCCCTTTTAGTTTGTTTGCAGAATTTTAATTTATTCATTTGATTTTTGTTGTAAGAACAATTCTTTGTAAATTAATTTCTTATTTAATAAAAATAATATTAAAAGCTTCAGAATATTGATGAAAAAATATGCTCGTTCTTTTCGTAACACCATTAAAAAAAAAAATTTATGCTGCATCTAACAATTTTCTGAACATCAAATCATTAAAGACCCTAAATATAGTGCAGTTCAACTAGAATATTTGTAAATGATTAAATTAAACTTGCATGTCCATTAATACGTATAATTCTATTCAAACTTTGTAAAAATATTAGTTTTTTTGGTACTACTTGATTATCCTGTTAACCAATTTCGTCAAATTATACATATAGACATAATTTTTATTTTAAATAATAAAAAAACAAATAATTAGTAGAATATTAATAAAAATACAAATAAAAAGTCAAACTTAAAATTATTTAATAATGTTTCAAACCCGTTGCGTATCATACTTAATGTCCCTGAATGTGACATTTATGATCATCCATTATTAGCATTTAATCTTATCATTTGGTGATCATTTTTTGGCCGATGGGATAATTCCAAATGATTTTTTTTTTTTTTTTTTTTTTTTTTTTAAAGAGAGAGAGATGCTGTCACTACTGCTGTCACTAGCGTAAATTAACTTATTTTTGACGACGATCTTTCTTGTCTTATATTAAGGAAATTATTGCATAAAAAGATAGGAAAGTTTAGTTTTTTTAGAGAAATCACATTCCTTTGTGATTAAACACATTGCACGTGTTTGTTATATCACCAAGCAATTTTTATTTAAACTTATTATGTATTTTTAATAATCTTATACTAATTTAATTTTTCTGTTTTTTAAATTGAAATAATTCTTAATTTTTATAATTTGACAAATAGTTTGGTGATTTATATAATTTGGCAAAACCGGTCGACAGGATAACCAAGTAGTACCATATAACAGGACCAAAACTACAGAGGAGCAGAGGAGAAACATGCCCCAGACACTACCAGAACAGAAGGTGAAGGGGGCAGCAAATTAAAATTTTGTTGGGTGTGTTTGATATGACGAATGCATATATATGGGGGCACCAAAATCCATGTTTAGCCCCGGGTGCAAAGTTTAGTTTGGTGGTTAGTTTTGGAGCTGTCATATACATATAGACCATTGAGTTATAATGCTTCAAGATCATATAAATGACATGAAACTGTTCTACCCCTGCTTACCCATGTGAAATCAGCTGTTGGTAAACAGAAGAAAAACACCAATGGGCATGAAGAACATTTTAACAATGTTCCTATTTGTTCAATAACCACTTTTTTCAGGGGGGGGGGAGCTTCCAAAATGATTCCCTTATTTCTTAAATATAAATAAACAAATAAAAAAAAAAAAAAAAAAAAAAAAAAAAACATGCTGGGGAAATGAGGCTCTGTGTTCATTAACAAAGTTAGCATCATTTGTGAAAGAAATGATGAACAATTATTATCATTGTACAGCTTTAAAAAGAGACATTAACTATGTTTGATACTTATTTGTGTCACAATAATTTAAAAACTATGTTGACATATAAAAAAAATAAGATTATGAAGTACTAAAAGACATTAATAAAACTTATCCTTCAATAAAAATAACTTTTGTCTTTTGCTTACTAGTTTTATTGACAGGTTTAGAACACCATGGACAGTTTTATTAATTTTAAATTTATCCTATTTATTAATCAAGATATATATGTATATAAATATATATGAGCCATTTTCATCTTTCGCTTACATTTCTTGGTAAAGGACTTGACATTTCAAATAAAACTATTAAAATGAACTAGTTAGTATATTTTCTAACTTAAATAATAATTCACATACCTTCTAAAACAATTTAGTAAACTTACTTAGCAACTTACATTTCATCGCTTAGAAATGTGATAACAGACTTGACATTTCAAATAAAACTATTAGAAATGAACTAGCTTGTATAATTTCTAACTTAGATAATAATACACATACTTTCTGAAACTATTTAGTAAACAATATTTAATTACAAAAGTGCAAAAATAATTATTTTAATATTAAAATTTACAGTAACAGACTTGACAGTGAAAAAAAAAAATACCAACTTTGATGAAAGCTTATTCTTGGCACTATTACATTGCTTCACAATCAAAGAGTAAAAAATGGCAAGCAGTAGTTGCATGAATAGTTTAACTATATTGCTGAATATTTGCTGCTAACTTTAGGCAGAATTAGAAACGTATTTTGACTAAAATAATCACAAAATAATGGACTTGGCAAAAATGAGACACAAAAAATTTCTTTGAATTTCTTAAAGAAAATATATCTTGTAAACAATTTTTTAGCTATTATAAAACACTAACAGTTCTTATTTATAATAATTAAATCTCTTTATTTTAAAAAGTTAAATTAGTTTAAAAAAACAATTACATAAAACTTGCAATGGGACATGCATTTTCGCTTAGAATCACAATTTTAAAGATTTATATCTCAAAAATTTTTATTGATTTTTTAAGTTTTTCATGCTAGAAATGTTTAATATAATCTTCCTTAGTTAATGCATAGCTGAAATCAAACTTTAAATATTAATTTATAGCTGAATTTTCTTCTTTTTACTCTTGGACAGCATATGTAAGCGAAAGTTGAAAATGGCCCATGTATATGGGTGATTCTCAAAATAGGGGACGATTTCAAAAATGAAATCTTAAAAAAATTACTGTTAGCAAAATTTCTGAAAAAATAGGTGTTGTTAATATAGTATTAGGTATACTTTCCATGTAGTCAGCAGAGCTAAATATTTAAAAATTAACTTAAAAAAATAATTAGTTTTTTTTTTTGAGCCATGCTAATGACAAAACAAATTGCATGGAATAAATATATTATGAAATTTTTATTTTCTTCCTGTCTAAATATTTATTTTCTATATTTATTAGCCTTCCTTTTCAGCAAATGGTTTCCATTTTTACATATAAGGAGAATAAAAGCATTACCAAAGAGCAAACTTTGTTATATGAGCAACATTCTGACACTAACAATGTAAGAAGCTGTCTTAGTGATTTTCCTACAGATTTAATGCATATTTTAGGATAATAAATGCAATACCTAAATTTATACGTAAAATTAAACTTTATAAAGGATACAATATAAGCACTGGTTACATTTATGTACATAGGAGTCTTTAGCATGGACAGAAAAACCATGATAATGACACTGATATCTGTCCATGCTAATGACAAATTTTAATTTAAATAATATTATGAGCCATAATATAATCACAATGCAATAGTCCTTTCTGGGGCTTTTTAAAACACAAAAGTTCTATGCAAATAAATAAAATAAAAATTTTAACTATAAAATAAACATGAAAATTATTATCCATTCTAAAGACATACAATTGATGTACGCCCCTAATATTCAACTTCTATTCTTAAAATAAAACACATGCTTCTATTTTCTGGCTGGAATAAAATGGCTACTTGTTGCCATGGAGAAACTTTATATTTTCAAACTATTGTCATATGTGAAAATGACATTTTGATTAATAACCAGCTGTTTTAGTATGACCTTGTTTTGAAAATCGAATATGGAGGACAAACTTTAATTCCTTTTTTATGTTCTATAATTTTATTTTTAAAAAGAAATTTATTGGATAAATCTTCTACTTGATTAATATAAAGAAAGGATAACATTTGTTTATTTTATAAACATGATATTAACTCTTGAAAAATGCTAGTATACACAAGGCACAGCTGCTGTGGACATCCATGCTAATGACATTTTGAATCTTTATTCTGTTATTTTAAGGTGTTTTTAACTAAAAAGTGAGTAATTGTTGAGTGCAAATAATGAATAATATTAAGAAAAACATATCTAAATATAAAAACATGACAGAAAACCTCTCAATTTTTTTTGTATGCCGAAAGACATAAATTGTCCCCTATTTTGAGAATCACCCATATATACATATTTCTTACGGGGGAGTGAATGAAAAAAATACAATTTCAAAGTGAAAAGAATAGTACTAATTATTATTAGTATCATTTCAATAGTTAAAGCAGACTTTATAACTAAGCAGTTTTATTGCATATTTATTTAAATTATTGTTTTGTTAAGAAATCTTAATTTTGTTATGATATACAGTAGACTCCCTCAAATCTGCAACCCTGAAATCCATACATAATTTACAAATGTAAACAATGAAACTTTTAATTCAGATATAGGGTTAATATTAACTTCTTTATTTTTAATTAAATTCCATATATTTTTTAATGTGTAATTTTCATTAATATTACTGAATTCATGCTTTTTTATGAAGGAAGAATAAATTCATTTCTAAAAAAGTTCAAGTTATTGTTGATATCACTGGTAATCATAATCTTTCACTAAATATATTTATATATTAATAAACCTTTTTTGGTAATTACCGTATTTTCGGGTGTATATCTTGCACCCAGTGTATAGTCTGCGCCCCTAAATCGAGCAGTGCAGTATAAAAAGTTCGTGTATAACCTGCGGAGATGCATCAGTGTATAGCCCGCAGGCTATACACCATTTACGGACATATATTTCGACCAGGGTTCAAAATTAGAAGCCATTAGTCATAGTTTTTAACACAAATTTACCAAATTTTTTTATGATGCATAAAACCTACAATAATCTGGCTAAAAAATTAAGATTATCAGTACCGTAATCCTTGGGAGAAACGCCAGAGCGTTTACGTGTTTTACGATAAAATTTCAAGTGATGTGGCGTTTACGCACATTTCTTTTTTTTTTTTTCAAACAAGCGTGATTTTGTTTCTGAATTTTTCCGAAAAAAAAAAATCGATGATAAATTAAAAATTCCGGACATAAATTGAATATGTAACTTAGGTCATTAGTTCCCAAAAGGACGAATCCTTGGAATCGGTCTGAAAATGGAACAATGTAAATTTGTTATGGATGGCCTAGTTACATATCAAGTGTACGTCCAGTCTAGAGGTGGTTCGTCTATGTGAGGCATTAGGGAGCCGTGAAAAAAGAAATATTGTGTAATAGTGGTTAATCCACGAATAAGATATAAGAAAATTTGTCTAACAACTAATAAAAAGAAATATGAAATGAAGTTTAACAGAATTTAAGAAAAGAAAAAGAAAATATTCCATTAGTTCAAAAAAACACACATCAGTCAAATTAGCTACCAGGACAAGACCCATAAAAAACAAGAAAATAATCAATTCAGAGACCATACAGCTTAAGCATAAAAAGTTAGTGCTAGTACCTAGCAAATAAACGATTTTTTTATAATTTTAATTAAAAAAAATTTTTTTAAGTAGACAAAAAGAAAATAAAAAGAGAATATATAGATAAAAAAGGAGAGAGAGAAAAACTCAGTCTTCGTCATCTAAGAGAGAATATTTTGGGCATTTACAATTGGCAGGGTCGGAAACCTCATAGTCTGGCAGCTCAGCGATAATCGCGTTAGGGATATTGTAAACTGATTTTTAGAAATTTTTAGCAAGATGATTTATGCGTTTAGTAAGAGATGTTGTGTTTAAATCCCTGCAGATAGTTGTGTTTCTCAAGTATCGGTGACCATTTCTAATGGTGGCGGTCCGAAATTCACCAAATCCGAAAAGGAACGATTCCACAGACTCTGAAATGAAATGACTCCAGAAAAGTTCGATTCCTTGAACTCGGAAATGAAGCGACTCTATAATGGAACAATTCCTCGGAATTGTTTCGAAAAAGACCGACTGCTCTGAATCGTTCCGAAATTACATAAATCAGGCATTTTTTTTTTGTTCTTTGCAAAAGAGTAGGGTACAAACTCTGAAAAGGAATGATTCCTCGGTTTCTATCTGAAATGAAATGACTCTGGAAAAGTTCGATTCCTTGAACTCATTCCAAAATGAAACAACTCTGTAAAGGAATGATTCTTTGGAATCGCTTGTGCTGCAACACCGATTCGCTAGCAAATTATTTTCTGATATTTTATTTATAGATTTTTTTTTTTAGGTCTCGCGTATAAGTCGACCCCCCCCCCCACCCCCACTTTTGAAGTTCTTTTTTTGTCTAAAATTTCACGACTTATACACGAGTATATACGATAGCTATTATAGATCTATCAGTGCAATACTTGGCGATAGTTGAGACAGTTCTTCCAAACCCAAAAATAATTGTATGTAAGCAGTAAAAAAAGCCTTTACAAACATGGGAGAACTCTCTAAATTTCGCTGCATAACGAAAAAAATTTACAAATTTTGATGTTTTTTTTTTTTTTTTCAAATTTTTTGAGGTTTAAAAGTTGTAGAAAAATATCACGATTTCCAATTAAAAAAAAAAAAATCTTTGTATAACCCGCACTGTGTATAAACCGCAACGGCTTTTTTGAATGTTTTTTTCTTGTATAAGCCGCGGACTACACACCCGAAAATACGGTAAGTCTGGCTAACTTGAAATAAAACTTCCTTATTTATGATTTTGAAGTGAATTAGTAATGTACCTTTGTGAGGCATGTTTCACTGAATAATTTAGAAAATATGCATTCCAATCTTTATAATGAATATTTAATTATATTTTACTGGTTAATTACTTGATCTTTGCTTTTAATATTTAAAAAATTACCTTAAATTTTATTATTTTAGTTTATTAATTTACTCATTTTAATATTTTACTATATTGTAAGTATTCATTATAATTTAGATTGCATTATTAATTACATTCAAGTCATTCTTTAAAAATGTAAACAAAGCAATGACCAAAAATCCGCACAATCTCTGCTCCGAAGGTGTGTGGATTTCAGGAAGTCTGCTGCATTAGCCAAAAAGCCTGGTGCGAAAAATGGAGGGGGTGGTCGCCCCAGGCGCGTACATTTAGGGAGCGCAAAATTTATACTACCAACATCATTTTTTGGCCTGTTACAAGAAAAAGCTGGGAGAGAGGGAGGCGCCAAATTTTAACCCGGGCACAATTTTAACTTCACATGCCCCTACCCAGTAGTACATTAAATGTTGATGGCATATTTAGAACATAAACTAGCCGAACATTCCTCATCTGAATACTTCATATTGTATGTAAAATAATTCATTCACACTAGTATAGACATAATGGTTACTGTAATTACATGGTTTCTACACATTTTTAATAATAATAATAATAATAATAAACAGTTCTTTTTTCGCAAAAATCCCTTTTATATATTGTTGTAAAACTCAACATAATAGACAATTTTTAATTAGATAAATGTTTAAAAAAAGTATATAATGAAAGAATTTTCCATTTTTAATTATTTTCATATGATGTTAGTGTTCTGTAGCTTTTATACATTTTATTTACAAATTTTAGTTTGGATTAATAAATAATTCAAATTTTCTTCATTTACAATCACAACTGAAATGCAAGTAAGTACATCAAAAATTCCCTCATCACTTCAATTATTAAAATAATGCTCTGACTTTTTTGCCCAAATTTTTTAATTGCATGACCAGCAGAAATCCTGAATTAGTGATACTGGCATCACTGTTGGTACAGCACATTTTTCAGGAACAGGTGATATAAGAACATTTTTGCCAAATGTAAAGAAACAATAGAAAATGTTTTATATCAGAGCAGCCACAACACTTACTTGCAACCTAAATTACTTCATGAAGACGATGGAATTTCAAAATTTGAGATTCTTTAAACCCTTGCTTTTTTTTTTTTTTTCTTAAGCTGTTCTAATATTTTGGGCAAGTTTTATAATCTTTATATGTATTATATTATGTGAATAATTACTGATAATTACTGTTGATAATTACTGTTAGGAACAAACGTTTTAGGGTTAATCATTTAAAAAATATTCTCATTCAACTAAACTCAATAAAGACAAATTTAGTTTGTGAGGAACACAACGATCTAAAATTAAACATTTAAATAAAACTCTTAATCACAATTCAAATGAATTCCTTCTGTTTACCCAAAAATCATAACTTAAACTATATTTAAATAAATAGATAAGTGAAAATGTCTGCTAGAAAAAACTTTTTCATAATATTTTAAATGGTCAAATATTAGTGAAAATAAAAGGTGCAATACATGAAATTTTCTTGCTATAACATAATTAAGTAATAAGTTGGAGAATTTTTAGTGACAAGTAAAATAAGAAACACATCCTACCATTAACTTACTTTAGCAAAGAGGATAGATCACCACGTTTATATTTTAAAAATTAGGCATTATTAGAATCAGAGGATATGCGTTGAAAATTATATATTTTTTTCTTTAAGCATAGAGACTCTAACTAGAGATGGGAAATATAGTTATTTTTGGTTAACAGGTTACATCGTTCCACACATTCACAGGTAACAGGTTTCAACAACCTGTTATTTTTGTAACGTATAACTAATCAATGAGACTATGCTGTCAACAACCATTTTAATTATAGAGCCGTTAATTAAGGTATCTTGAATAATTTTGATACATAAGTATAGACGCTGTTTTAGTTCAGATAAACCTGTGCCTTTAAAATCAACATAGAGTTAAAATTTTAATTTTTGCAAGACAAAAACTTAATTGTGATACTTTACATTTCACGTATTATTATCGTTTTCTTGCACTAAAAATGCATTTTTCCTCGTTGAAAATTTATAAGTATCATAACTCAGTAAATTTTGCCCATAGAATTTTTTTTTTTTTTTTGCTGATTTACTTGTTAAAACACATAAAAACTTTTTCTAAATAAAAGTTATAGGAAACTTACTGAACACTGTATAAAATATGTAGTTTCTTAACAATTTAAAAAATAATTATTTTAATGTAAATTAATATTTATATGATGCAGAAGAAAATTTAAAGCATTTTTGCAACTGTTACAATGACTCCAAAACTGATGGTTTAGAAATTATTTTTTTCTAAACGATCAGAAATATCCTCTATAAAAACAACACCGTTTTTAAAATGCAATTTGTTAAAAAAAAAAAAAAAAAAAAAAAAAAAATGATAAAAAAAAAATTGATCTTTATTCGTTAGCACCTTGATTTGAAGTTTGAATTTTGACATCCCCGAATCAGTATCTGTCAACGCATATTCAAAGCTTATCCCACAAGAGCACGAAACATTACTTGTATATTTTTAATCAAATGTCATTCATCCCACAAATTTCGTATGTGCAAGTACGTATTTAAAATCCCCCCCCCCCAAAACTTATGACAGGTCAAAAAATGACGTTGGTAGTATAAAATTAGCGCCCTATAAATTTCCGCGTCCATCGGGACCGCCCCCCCCCCCTCTCATCCCTTTTCGAATGGATGTGTCCTCACCAGGCTATTTTTCTTCTTTTTTTTTCAGTAAAATATAATTAGAAAAGTAATGTTTTCCAGTTCGTATTTTCTAACGACGCAATATTGACAAAATAATAATGATAAAAAAACAGCAATAAACATTTTATTAAATAAAAATCATAGCACCAAAATACCCCCCCCTCCCCTTCTCCAAATACCATGAGTACATAATAATATCCCTTTTAAATATTCAAACTCAAAGATTGCCACCCTTTTACCCATCTAACTACATCAATGAAAGATTATGGCCCGTGCCCGAGCGATAAAACAGCTTTCTATCAACAATTAAATCCGTAAATCTCTTTAATTCAATTTTTCTGATACTTAAAAAGAGACGGACTCATTTGTTTTTTTTTTCCCTACTCTTAAACAACCGGGAATAAAAACCACTCTTTGTTCCTTCCCAAAAACAAGAACGGAAACTGTCAATGTCATTCACGCAAACTAAATTATCCTCTGATAATATTTATTGCTCTATTTTTCCCCCTTAAAAATGTTTGTGTAACAAAATGTTTCCAAATTATGCAGCTGTTAAATTAACCGCAGAAAAGTCTAACAAATAAATAAATGAAAAGATGCGCTATTAACTGTGTTTGTTTTGAGCTTACGAAATGATAAAATGATATTTTGTATGAAAAAAACGAGATTTATTGAAAAACTAGTAGAAATAAATCTTGTTTTTCAATAATTTTATTAGATAATAAAGAAACGACTATCTCGGAATTACGGTGTTTTTCAATATCTCTGCTGTCGTTGGTTTCTTCCGGGCACTGCTTTGAATTCGAATCAGTCTGAAGTTCAAATGTAAGCATTTTAAATGTGCTAATTAATAAAAAAGTATGTAGATTCAAGCATTTTATATGAATGTGTAAAATATAGTATTGTTAGTTTTAAAATATATTTTCTATTTAAAATCGAGTATTTAAGTTTTTGAGGCATAATTTTATAAATAAATGCATTTTAGTTAAATGTTGCAAAAAGGTACTTTTTATAAATTTAATGATTCTGAACTCAAATTTCGCTGTGTTTTCGGGGTAAAGAAATTAGAAATAATTATTTTCTCATTTACGTAACATAAATGGAAAATATGTTATCAAAATCTAATATTTCTATACACAAAATTATGCAACATTTAAAGGGTTTTTTTCTTTTCTTTCTCTTTTTAAAAGATTAAACTATTAATTTAAAATGCATTTGCAATGTAAGATTGCATTTAAAGAAGTTTTTTAAAAAATATGTTGGATATACATTTCTGCACATATTTCTCCTTTATATTTTCATTAAAAACAATGATTCATGAAAATTTTCGACTTCCGATTTTTAATGAATTTACATGTTTTGTGATGTTTTGAACATAATTTAATTATTTTTGAATCATTAATCAATGTGTTACACAAAGTTTGTGGGTACTATAATTCCAAATTAATGCACTGAAATTGTATACTTAGGTTAAAATGGTATAAATTATTATCCATTAGATCCTGTATAAATCGCTCTGCAAATGGCACTGTTATAATGTATTTTTCGTAATCTTGAAATCTATATGGTGAGTAATTGCAAAAAATTTACATGAGTAGTATGAGTTTTAACGTTGTTCATTTTTGTATTCCATTATATTCTGTGAGTAATGTTTATTGATTTTTTTTTTTTTTTTTTTAAGGCAATTAATTTTTGGTTTTAATTTCTCAAAAGGAGCGTGGACGCTATTATCTATGCATACCGTTTTCAATGAGTATTACAGCTGTATTTCAACTTTAATTCTGTAAAAGTGCAGAATAAAATACCATATACAGTTTAACATCTTTAGTTCGGACATCTATAATCCGGAAACTTCTGTAATCCGGATACTTCAGCATATTTATTCATGTTTATTTAGAATTAGAGATAATAGACGGCACCATATGTCTTATGTAAAGCAATTTCAGAAAATGGTTAAGAAAATGAAAAATTACATAGTAACACAATTTTTTTCCATATTAAAACTGTAAGAACTTTCCAAATTACATTTGTAATAAACATAGGTGTCTTTATAGTTACAAAGTTTTAAAAATTTATGATTGATCATAATGAATTCCGTTATTTTTCTTTTTCGAAAGATAAGATGGCACTAAAATATCACAAAATTGGAGTTTTTTATTGTTATTTGTTTTAAGTATTTAACGTATGACTTACTTTGATATTTATTGTTGCTATATATTTCATTTTTTATGTTACATATCACATTTTTAAATATGGTACTGTAAATATAAGATTGATTTTTAAATTATAATTGTGTCTTAAATTTTTCACTGTAATTTTTTTTTTTTTTTTTTTTTTTTTTTTTTTTCAGAATTTAGTTTTTCAATATTTTTTATGATGAGTTATTCTTGTGATATGCATTATTTATTAAGTATTCATGAAGCAAAAATCGCAATTTTTAAAAAAATCGTACGTTTGTTATTTTTAAAATTTATGATAGACGGCGACACTGCATAAAATATATGTAATTTTTAAAAAAAATTCATTTTTGAGCATTTTGAAATGATTTTTCTCAATGTTTTCAATTATCCAGTTCCTTGCTATTTTATATTGCCATAGTAATAAGAGATATTAATTAGTATTATCATTAATCTTCTTGCATCTTAGCTACTCAACTTCTGTAATACGGAATTTTCTATAATTCGGACTCGCTGTAATCACGACAATTCCGGATTAAAGAAGTTATACTGTATATACATTCTGAAAAAACGACAACTCATTACTGGTTTTTTTGAGTCAAATTAGACTTATTTTTATGAAAATATTAGATGAAAGCAATACAATATATTGATTAACGTAGAAAATATTTCAAGTATGAGTATTTTCTTATAAATTTTCAGATATTTTTCTGATCAACTAAAAATTTCAGTCTTTAGTGCCCTATGTTGTGCTATCAGAACAGAAGAAAGTGTGTGATGATGGTGACCTAGCACCAAGTACCAAGCAGACAAAGTGTTTATTTAGTGCTGTAAGTTATAACTATTCATGTATTCACTGGTATTCATTGGGATTGATGAAATGAAAAAAAAAAAAAAAAATAGCATCACACACCTAAAAGAGTTGGTTATGACTAAAGGTGAAGATAGGGCCATTATTGAATTCAGGAGGTCCGGAGTGCAAAACAACCGCGAAGCAATGAGATGTCCCCCGAGAAGATTTTGCGTTCCTCTCCCCCGGAGCTCTATAATGTCCCTCTTCCAGATAAACAGAAATCCCCTACCAGAAAAAGTGTCTGAATTGGCATTTAGTGTGGGGCAAAGGTCTCAAAAGAAACGATTGAGGACATTTTTAATGAATATTATTCTTACTTTAGAGGCACAAAATTGAAATACTGATTAAGGCAAGTGAAGGAAGTCGTTGTCTTTTAAAACCATGCGTTATTTATTTAACAGGGACTTTTCGGTAACATATTAATGCATTATTAGGTTCCAGCGTAGTAACACTGTTATTTATCCTAATACGATAAATAATGCCCATCCCTAACTCTAACGAAATAAATGATTCTCGTTGGATGATAGATGAATCAATTCAAAAGTATTTGATTCATAAGAAGCAATATTAGTTTTAATGAATAATTATGTCATCCACGATTCATTCTTTTTTTGGCGTCTTTCTCTCTTCCGTTGTTTGTAATATTAGATAACTTTTAAGACATTAATTTACTGTATTCAACTTCATCTTAATACTAAGGTATGTTAATTTCTCAGGTTTCGGAACAGATGTAGTATTCGCCCGGAATCCGCCATTTTGTTTCTTTGTTGATCATTTGTGACCACTTTATACTTAATTTTTGAACAATTCAGAAATTAAATATAAACAACAACAAATTTTTAAACTGAAAATCAGCACTCCACACATTTGTAAAAAAAGAAAAAAAATAGCGGAAGGCAGCGAAGGAATTTATAATTAGCAAATGGTAAATACATAAACTTTAAAACAGTTAAATAAGCCAAATATTCATTTTTAAATATATATTTTATGTATATGGGTGATTCTCAAAATAGGGGACAATTTCAAAAGTGAAATCTTAAAAAAATTACTGTTAGCAAAATTTCTGAAAAAAATAGGTGTTGTTAATATAGTATTAGGTATACTTTATATGTAGTCAGCAGAGCTAAATATTTAAAAATTAACTTTAAAAAAAATAATTAGTATTTTTGAGCCATGCTAATGACAAAACAAATTGCGTGGAATAAATATATTAAGAAATTTTTATTTTGATCCTGTTTAAATAATTTTTTCTATATTTATTAGCCTTCCTTTTCAGCAAATGGTTTCCATTTTTACATGTATACATATAAGGAGAATAAAAACATTACCAAAGAGCAAACTTTGTTTACATGAGCAACATTCTGACACTAACAATGTAAGAAGCTGTCTTAGTGATTTTCTGACAGATTTAATGTATATTTTAGGGATAATAAATGTAATACCTAAATTTATATGTAAAATTAAACTTTATAAAGGATACAATACAAGCACTGGTTACATTTATGCACATAGGAGTCTTTCGCATGGACAGAAAAATCATGCTAATGACACTGATATTTGTCCATGCTAATGACAAATTTTAATTTAAATAAGATTATGAGCCATAATATAATCACAATGAAATAGTCCTTTCTGGGGCTTTTTAAAATACAAAAGTTCTATGCAAGTAAGTAAAATAAAAATTTTGGCTATAAAATAAACATGAAAATTATTATCCATTCTAATGACATACAATTGATGTACGCCCCTAATATTCAACTTCTATTCTTAAAATACAATACATGCTTCTATTTTCAGGCTGGGATAAAATGGCTACTTGTTGCCATGGCGAAACTTTATATTTTCAAACTATTGTCATATGTGAAAATGAAATTTTGTTTAATAACCAGCTGTTCTAGTATGACCTTGTTTTGAAAATGGAATATGGAGGACAAACTTTAAATCTTTTTTTATATACTATAATTTTATTTAAAAAAAAAAAAAATTATTGGATAAATCCTCCCCTTGATTAATTTAAAGAAAGAATAACATTTGTTTTATTTTATAAACATGATATTAACTCTTGAAAAATGCTAGTATACACAAGGCATAGCTGCTGTGGACATCCATGCTAATGACATTTTGAAAATTTATTCTGTTATTTTAAGGAGTTTTTAACTAAAAAGTGAGTAATTCTTGAGTGAAAATAATGAATAATATTAAGAAAAACATATCTAAATATAAAAACATGACAGAAAACCTCTCAATTTTTTTTGTATGCCGAAAGACATAAATTGTCCCCTATTTTGAGAATTACCCATATACAGTTGAACCTCGAAAATCCGGAACCGTCGGGACCGCGGCGATTCCGGATTTTCGATTTTTCCGGATTTTGGAGGTTTATTAAAAAATCTTTTTGTGGCTATATAATACCGCAAAATCCCGTTAATCCTCTCTTCCCGATCAAACGCGCGCCCCCTCCCCACTTTATAAAGAAATTGAAATTTTCAAAAAATTCCGAGAAAGCGGCCTCCCTCCCGATTCTCAAAGGCGATTGAGAGTGAGACGAATCATTATGAAATGAATGAATCATGAATCTTTGATGAAATGTGCGTTTTTTCAAGATTTTTTAATTGATTTCATGCTTGTTTTGGCTTTCTTTTTTTTTTACAAATTTCTCCGTTTTTTCTGCATTTTTTCGACAGAATTTACGTTTTTTTTTTTAACCCAAATTTTTTCAAGTATCAAAATTCAGGATTAATTCAACGATTCATTCATTTCATCATGATTCATTATTGTAAATTTTGTTGAACGCTCTTTAACTTTTTAATTTTTGTAATAATAAAGTCTTTAATTAACGGCAAGTCATTACAATATTAACCAGAATATATCTATATATATTTTTTTAGTATAGTTATCAGAATTTAACTGCAGTTGATGAAAATTACAGCTATGTTTTATTTTAAAAGTTAATAAAACTGAAATCGGAAAAATGTCCTGATTTTAGAGATTTCCGGATTTTGGAGGTCCGGATTTTCGAGGTTCAACTGTATTCCGAAATTACAGTAAAAAATGTTTCAGAGTTATCTCTTTTCTAAACGAAAAATATATGTAATTTTCCTCGCCTATCCTCCGATTCTAATAATGGCTAATTTTTAAAACATAAATATGGGGATCCATCCTATTTATTAAAGTAAGTTAATGGTAGGATGTGTTTCTTCTTTTGCTCTTCACTAAAAATTCTCCAACTTGTAACTTGATCATATTATAGCAACAAAATTTCATGTATTGCAACTTTCTTTTTTACTGATATTTAAGCATTAAAATATTATTAAAAAGTTTTTTCTAGCAGACATTTTCACGTATCTATTTATTTAAATATATAGTTTAAGTAAAGATTTTTAGATTAAACATGAAAAAATCGTATGAATTGCAATTAAGAGTTAGCTTTAAATGTTTAATTTTAGATCATTGTATTCTTCACAAACTGAATTTGTCTGTATTGAGTTATGTTAAATAAGAATATTTTTTAAATGATTAACCCTAAAATATTTGTTCTTAACAGTAATTAATCACATAATATAATACATATGAAGGTTACAAAATTTACCCAAAATATTCGAACAGCTTTAAAAAAAAATAGCAAGGGGTTAAATCTGAAATTTTAAAATTCCATCAATCTTCATGGTGCAATTTAGGTTGCAAGTAAGTGTTGTGGCTGCTCTGATAAAAAATATTTTCTATTGTTTCTTTACATTTGGCAAAAATGTTCGATACTACTTGGTTATCCTGTCAACCAAAAATCTGTCACCAAACTATATGATTAAATGCCAATAATGAATGATCATGAATGTCACATTCAAAGGCATTTAATACAATACATATGTTTAAAACAGCATCAAGTGATTTTTAATTTGACTTTTTTTGTATTTTTAATAATAGGATCAATAATCCGTGCACCTATAATCTGCAATTTTTTATAATTCACGTTATTTTATGAATGTAAACAGTTAAGAAAATTAACAAATTTGTGATCCAAAAATGATTTTTTAAAATGAATAATAAAAAAATTTAAAAAAACATTATTAAAACATCTACTTTTTTTTTAATAACTCTTTTATTTTATTAATAATAAAAAACAAACTGTATTATGGAACATATATAGTTACTCCTAAATGCACACATATAAATTTTTTTAATAAAATAACTTTAAAAAGGCATTTTTTGAGATAGCCTATTAAATTATTTCACATTAGATTTTACATTTATATTTTTATATTATATTGACTATAGAATTAAAATGCTGTCTACGAATAATAAAACAACCTATAATACATAATACTCTATAATCCACAATATTCCATACTCCACACAACCTTTGGTCCCCAACTTGTGCGAAATTATAGAATTTGACTGTATTCTACTAATTTTTTGTTATTTAAAATAAAATTATACCAATATGTATGACTTGGTGATTTGTATAATTTGGCCAGATTGGTCGATGGGATAACCAGTTCGTACTAAATGTTCTAATATCACCTGTTCCAGAAAAATACACTGTACCAACAGTGATGACAGTATCACTAATTGGGGCCATTAAAAAAATTATTGAAAAATTAGGACATTTTTTTAATAATTGAAGTGGTGAGGGAATTTTTGATGTACTACTTTCCATCAGCATCTCAATTGTGGTTGTAAATGAAGAAAATTTGAATTCATTAGTAATCCAATCTAAAATTTGTAAATAAAACTTATAAAAGCTACATAAAAATAGCATCATATGAAAAATAATAAAAATTGAAAATTTTTTTATTGCATCCTTTTTTTTTAACATTTATCTAATTTAAGATTGCCCATTGTGTTGAATTTTACAACAATATATAAGATGGATTTTTACTGAGAAAGATCTGGTAACTTTTTTTACCGGAAATGTACCATGAACCATGTAATTACAGTAAGCATTATATCTATACTTGTGTGAATGAAGTGCAGTCAAAATTTTATAATCCGCAGAAGTTGGGGTATAATTATTTGTAATATAATTTTCTTTTACTTTTGCATGCAATATATAAAATATGAAAGGTATAAAATAGCTAATAAAAATAAATTTATAAGCATAGAGTACAGTAGACTCCCTCAAATCCGCACAGCTTGGGACCAGAGGTTGTGCAGATTTTAGAATTTTGCAGATTTTTGGTCATTGCTTTGTTTATATTTTTTAATCAATAATTTGAATGTAATTAATAATGCAATAAAAATTATATCGAATGCTTACAATATGATAAAATATTAAAATATGTAATAAAACCAAAGTAATAAAAATTTAGATATTTTTTAAATGATTAAAAGATAAAAAGCAAAGATAAAGTTAAAAATCAGTAATATATGATTAAATATTCCTTATAAAGATTAAATGTATTTTTCTTAAATTATTCTTGTACCATAAAGGTACATTAATAATTAACATCAAAATTATAAAATAAGGAAGATTTATTTCAGGTTTAGCCAGACTTAATTACCAAAAAAGCTTGATTAATACATAAATATATTTGGAAAGAAAATTATAATTACCAATAATATCTGCAATATTTTGATTTTTCAGAAAAATATTTATTTTTTCTTCATAAAAAACGTGAGTTTAGTGATATTAACAAAAATTACAAATTAAAATATGTATAGAATTGATATTAAACTAAAAAGTCAAAATTTGTCCCCATATCTGAACTGAATGTTTCATTGTTTACATCCATAAATTATGTACGAATTTTAGGTTTTGGATTTAAAGGAGTCTACTGTATATTTATTCAGATGTCTGTGTCATGTTAATGAGGTTTGATTTATTTGGAAAATAGTTGTTCTCTTTGGTAAAGAACTGGAAAATCTGATTCTTTCTATTGGTTGAATTCAACAACTTTTTTTTTTTTTTTTTTTTTTTTTTTTGTTTTTTTTTGTTTCTTTTTCAGATTAATCAATGTTTAATGTCCAAAAATGGAGTACTTTTTTTTTTATTTATTCATTTTTTGATTGGTTCATGTTTAATGTCCAGAAATGAGATACTTCTTTTACCACAATGACAAATAAAGTAATAGAAAACCTACAAAGAAATTAATAACTAAAAAACAAATTGAGATACAGCATTCAGACAAATTGCATTTAAAAGTAATATTTTTTTCTATATATGACGATTAAAAAATTAAAAATGTGTGATGTTTAGAAGTTAAAAAAAATTGCAGTACAGAAAATTGTAAACTAACATTTCATTTAAAATTTGTACGGGAATATTAATTTTTAATCCATGGTGTACAAAATATAGAACTCTATTATTACATAAATTACATTTTGATCACTAAGAAAATGATGTTTATTTATTTATTTATTTATTTCAAAGTAGAATTTGTTTATAAGTCTTTAAAATTTTAGTCTTTGAAATTAAAATTTTCCAAACAGTTGTTGTAATTTGTTGAATTAATATTTTTTATTTAAATTAGTCTATTGTGGAATATTATTATGAAAAAGAAAAGTATATTTTTGTATAAAACATTTGTAGCATATTGATTACATTGTGGTACTTATATTGATATTGTATTTCCACATCAAGATCTTGAAATGAAAATCCTTAGAACAATGAGGGTGAAAACAATCTCACTTGAATTCACAATATTTATTACAATAATTTACAATGCTTTTAGTTTGTTCTGCTATTATTTTTAAGAAAAGAAAAAAATCATTCAGCTTAATGTGAACTATCCTCATAGAAAAAGTTTGTTTACATGTTTAGTGACATCAAAACTGCTTTCATCACGTGACATGACTTTCTCCAGTCTAGACTAAAAATGCAGTTTTTAACATTAATTTAATCTTTTTTCAAGATTAAAAAAAAAAACATAAAAATAAAATGAAAGTGCTCATTCTTTTGTATTCTATAAAATGCAAGCTAAATTGAAAAATATACAATTTCCCCATTGAGAGGGAACAGATTTCTAAAGTGATGGTATTTTTATGTGAACAAAAGTGAAAGCAATGTTTTATTCCACTTTAATGTGATGTAATTTTACTTCCACAAAAAAATTACATCCTGTTCAAAATATAATAAAGATTAATTGACAGATATCTATCCAATATGTTATAGCTGTCTTAAAAATAATCATTCAGTTTTAAATAAAGTATATTTAATTCATGATTATACAGAAAACATGACATTACAACATTAAAACAAAAAATGGAATAATAGGAAATTTTCTGTTTTCTTTCTCAAGGAAAATATCAGTGCAATTCAGTACAGTTCAATTCATGTCACTGACGCAACAGATATAAAGATCATCAAGGTGGTCACTGACGCAACAGATATAAAGTTCATCAAGGTGGTCACCGTGGCAAGATATTTAAATCAAATTCATAACAACTTATTTACAAAATGCTTTTTTGTGGTGACTTTTTTAATTTAAAAAATGTTTATTTTATTCAGTAATGGCTTTTTAAAAAAAATAATCGCCAAATCTGTTTTGTTCTGAACAAATAAAGTCGAATCTTGTTAATGTGAAATTTTGTTAAACACAAAATGATACTTAATCCCAACAGGTAAACCTGCAAATCAGTGTACAACTTGTTCTAGGAAGTTTTTTAAGGGGACTCTACACACACGTGAGTACACCCGCACCCAGAGCCGTCCTTATAGAGGATGTTTTAAAGCAAGACCCATTGCAAGGATTTTGAAACACCCTTTCCTTTCAATCTTTTAAAGTAATCTTATCTATACTATCGATAAAAAAGAATGATTTTCACCTATATATTGTGACCAAAGGAGCCAAGGTTCGATCACCTAGATATAATAAAGGAGTAGCGCATGTTTGTAGGGGTAATTTCTGGAACTATTGAACCAATTTATAAAATATATGTTTGAAAATTGAAGGTCTTGTTTTATTAGTTAATTACTAACTATATTCAGTAATATTTTAAATAAAATACAACTTTATTTTCAATAATTACATGCTTAGACATTAGCATTGAGACTAGCTTGTGCACACAGCTTCATGGCAAAACATTCAACTGACAGTCTACTTGCTGCTACAGTTAACCACACAGTTACAGATAAAACATGTTACTAAATCACAGTTACATAAAATATAATAAATCACAGTTTCATAGAAAATTAAATCACAGTTATATAAAATATTATAAATCACAGTTATATCTTGAATATTATAAAATCACAGTTAGATAAATTACAAATAACTGATGTCAACATATGTAACATCCCTCCTTGAAGATTTTTAATTACACATAGTCATTTAGATATTGGGGTCTTTTTATGACACGCCCAGACCTTGTTTGCTTTTGGGATATGTTTGATTTTTGGGATAACTGAGATGTATCCGTTACTGGGGGAACATTAGTAATTACATTAGAATGAGATACGGGTTCTTTAGGCATATCAAATCCTCTTTCAATTTCAAATGGAATCTGTGATGGCCTTAAATGTACCCTATTTCTCACAAGTCTCTTACCAGAGCCAATTTGAATAACATATGACCTAGGATGTTTACATTTAGAAATTATTTGAGCAGGTACCCATGTTTTCTGATTAAAATTATATGTGCTTACAGTATCACCTGGATTAAAATGTTTTAGTACCCTAGTACTCTTATCATAGTAACGTTTTTGCTTTTCTTGTTTACCTATCATTCTCCCCTCTACATTTTTAAATATTTCTGAGTTTAACAGTTTATTGTGTATTGGAATTTTAGTTTTTAGTCTTCGACCAAACATCAGTTGCGCGGGGGATAAGTTCAAACCCGAAATAGGTGTATTCCTATATTCCATCATTCCAACTACCCAATCTTTATTATCTTCAAAAGCCTTTCTAAATATTGCCTTAACAATACCAACAGCTTTTTCAGCCATGCCATTACTTCTAGGGTATCTTGGACTTGCAAAATTGTAATCAAAATCCCATTCCCTGGCAAAGGTCTTATATTCCAAACTATTAAATGGATTATTGTCACTGGCAACCACGGAAGGAATCCCAAATTAAAAAAAAACAAACTTTTAACTTATCAATAATTTCTTTTGCATTCTTACTACTTAATTTTTCTACTTCAATCCATTTTGAATAATAACATGTACTAACAAGGTAATTTACATTTCCATATTCCATAATATCAATACCTAACTTGTCAAATGGTCTATTAGGAATTACATGTGACAGAAGAGGCTCTTTAACATTTGCTCTTTGAAATTTTTGACAGACTTCACATTTCATTACCAAAGATTCTATGTCTTGAGACATTCCAGGCCAATACATAATATCTCTTGCCCTCTTTTTACTCTTTTCTATACCAAAATGTCCCTCATGGATTAATGACAACATTTCATTTCTAAGTGAAGATGGTACAACAATTTTAGAGTCTTTAAATAATAAACCAAATTCAATATACAAGTCACTTTTAAATTTAAAATACTGTTAAATGTTATAATGAACTTTGTGAATATGATCAGGCCAACGCTTTTCACAATACTCATAAACTAACTTTAATTCAGGATCTAACTGAATAGAATCCTTAAATTGAGCCAACCTTCGTTCACTCATGGGAAGTTGTTTTACAGTATGAATAACATTTAACATATCAGGATCGTGATTTACTTTATCTTTAAGATATGCCCTAGAAAGAGTATCTGCCAGAAACATTTCAGTACCTTTTACATATTTAATATCAAATTGATACTTTAATAATTTTAACAACATTCTTTGTAACCTGGTAGAAATTTTACACATTGGTTTATTTACAATACTAGTAAGGGGCTTATGATCAGTTTGAATAGTAAATTTTTTTCCATACACAAAATTATGATACTTTTGTACTGCAAACACAGTAGCAAGCATTTCCTTCTCTATTTGAGCATAATTTTGCTCTGTTTCAGTGAGACTTCTGGAGGCATAGGATACCGGGTGACTCTCTTGTACAAGACAAACTCCCAAACCATCTTTCGAACTATCACACTGAATAATAGCTTCCTTTGAGCTACTAAATACTTTCAAAACAGTTGAGGAACTCAACAAATCCTTTATTTGTTTAAAAGCTGCTTCATGCTCTGCAACCCAATTAAACTCTACTTTATCTTTTATAAGATTTCTTAAGGGAGAAGTTATGCTAGACACATTCGATATAAATTTAGATACATAATTGACCATGCCCAGAAACCTTCTAACACCCGCCTTATCAGTTGGAGTTTCCATACCAGTAATTGCTTTAATATGCTGCGGATCAGCTTTGATTCCCTCTTTTTAAATTATTTGTCCCACATGTTTAACTTCAGGAACTTTGAATTGGAACTTTAAATAGTGGCATGTAAAAAAAAAAAACTGTGCATGGGCAAGGTTTTAATTTGTCCCGGGCGGGTAGGGCCTCACTAGTTTGCCCCGGGGCCCCCAACTTTATAGTTACTGCTTGCAACCTAAACTACATCATGAAGATGATCGAATTTCAATATTTCAGATTCTTAAAACCCTTGCTATTTTTTTAAGCTGTTCTAATATTTTGACAAATTTTATAACCTTCATATGTACTATATTCTACGATTAATAACTGTTAGGAACAAATATTTTAGGCTTAATCATTTAAAAAATATTCTTATTTAACTTGACTCAATACAGACAAATTCAGTTTGTGAGGAATACAATGATCTAAAATTAAACACTTAAAACAAACTCTTAATCACAATTCAAATGAATTTCTCGTGTTTAACCCAAAAATTTTAACTTAAACTATATTTAAGTAAATAGATAAGTGAAAACGTCTGCTAGATAAAACTTTTTCATAATATTTCAAATGGTCAGATATCAGTAAAAATAAAAGTTGCAATACATGAAATTTTGTTGCTGTTAACATGATCAAGTCATAAGTTGGAGAATTTTTATAAAGAGTAAAAGAAGAAACACATCTTACCATTAATTTAGTTTAGCAAAGAGGATGGATCACTAAGTTTATGTATTAAAAATTACCCCTTATTACAATCAGAGGATACGCGTTGAAAATTATACATTTTTTTCTTTAGGCAAACAGACGCCAACGCAATGAATGAATACGATGGCTGAATTGGAATGATAGATAAATCAAATCAAAAGTGCTTGATTCATAAGAATCAATACTACTTTCAATGAATCATTATATCATTCACGATTCATTCTCTTATCGGCGTCGCTGTCTCATCCGTTGTTTCTAATATCAGGTAACTTTTAAAACATAAATTTATTGTATTCAACCTCTTGTTAAGGCTGAAATACGGTAATTTCTTAGGTTTCTCTTCAACTAAATACTATACAATTTGCTATTTGATAATGATTGCACGAAACTTCATGAAACTTTGTATTTTTGCTGATCTATCAGGGAGTCATTAATAAAATCTTTGATGTATAACAGATAATTCTGCTTATTATTATTTATTTTTAAATAATTTAGTTTAATGTTATTCAAATTTTAATTTAAATGCAACAAATTGGTTTTAATATATATATATATATATTTATGTTTACTTTTAAAACATTGTGTTGCTTATAAGCTGAATTTGATTGTATTCTATTCAACTTAAACTAAATATTTTTTTAATAATTGATCACATAATGCAGTACCTTTATGCAGTTTATCAAAATTTACATATAAGAACACATACGCTTTGATTCATATTTTTTTTTTGCGTTGTTGTCTCTTCCATTGTTTATAATATCAGGTAACGTTAAAAACATAAATTTATTATATTGAACTTCTTGTTAATGCTAAGGTAGGGTAATTTCTTATGTTTCTATTTAACTCAGTACTTTACAATTTACTATTACAGTATTACTTTGAAATTATGATTGCACAAAATTTAATGTGACGCAACTTTAATTTTTCCTGATCTATCATTGAGTCATTATTAAAATCTTTCATTTATAACAGAAAATTCCACTTATTACATTTATTTTTTAATAATTTTAGTTTAATATTATTCAAATTTTAATTTAGATGCAACAAACTGGTTTAATTGTTTTTAAACATTCTGTTGCTTATAAACTGAATTTGATTGCATTCTGTTCAATTGAAACTAAAGATTAAAGATTTGATCGCACAATGAAGCACCTTTATGCTGTTTATCAAAATTTACACATAAGATCACATACGCTTAAGGGGACTCATCACTCACTTGAAATCACCCTTTTCGTAATGTTAATCCAATGGGCTGGTTGTTTTCAAATTTCTAACTTCAATTTCAATATTTTTATTTACCCTTTCTTTTTGCATATGATAGCTGAGTTACATCTTTAATACGGTTATTTTTTACAGTTTTGATTTTGGTTACAGATTTTTCTTAAAAGTTATTTTCAATTTCAAAACTGAATGTACATCTTTAAATCTGGAATCAAAATCTAAAAAGTAAAAAATAGCTATATTAATGATCTAGCTCAGGTATCTTATGCAAAAAAAATATGTTTAAAAATATTGACATTTATGTGAGAAGTTCTAAAATTACCTGCCTGTTGGTATAACATTATTTAGTGGGTGTATTCATGTGTGTGTAGCGGCTTCTTCAAAAACTATAGTTGAATCCTAGAAGAACAAGTGATACACTCATTTCTAGATTTTGAATTGTGTTTAACGAAATTTCATATTAACAAGGTTCGATTATACAGTCAAGGATCGATAATCAGCAATTTTCTATAATTCGCATTACTTTACGAATGTAAACAATTGAGAAAATTTACAAATTTGTGATCCAAAAATGATATGTTAAAATAAATAATAAAAAAATTGAAAAAATATCTTAATAAAACATCTACTTTTTAAAAATATAACTCTTTTTTTTATTAACAGTAAAAAACAAACTGTATTACGGAACATATGTATAATTATTTTTGTTTAAACGCATATATATATCAATTATTCTAAAAATAACTTTAAAAAGTCATTTTTGAGGTAGCATATTAAATTCATTATTAGATTTCATATTTATATTTTCATATTATACTGATTATAGAATTAAAATACTGTCTAGGAATAATAAAATGACGTATAATCCATAATATTCTATATTCCGCAATATTTCATAATCTGCACATCCTTTGGAACCAACTTGTGTGGATTATAGAACTTTGACTGTATTTGTTCAGAAAAAAACACATTTGGCGAATAATTTATTTTTTCTTCAAGCCATTACCTAATAAAATGCACATTTTTTTAATAAAAAACTCACCACAAAAAGGCATTTTGTAATTAAAATGGGTACTACTTGGTTATTCCGTCAACCGAAGAACATCGCCAAACTATAAGATTAAATACCAATAATGGATGAACGTGAATGTCACATTCAATGGTATTAGATAAAATAAAGGTGTTTAAAACGCCATTAAATGATTTTTATTTAGAATTTATTTGTACCGTAATTTCTGGAAGAAACGCCGCGGCGTTTACGTGTTTTAAACTGAAATTTCAAGCGATGCGGCGTTTACGAGAATTTTTTTTTTCAAACAAGCGTGATATTTTTCTGAATTTTTCTGAAAATTAAAAAAAAATCGATCATAATTCGAAAATTTCGGACATAAAATGTATCGCGAATTCCGACAAATGGTTGCAGAATCAAATTAATTTCGATTTCGTCAAAATATCGCGAAAAAATGTCAATTTTCATTAAAAGACCGCCAAAAGTTATGCAAATTTCGCATTAAATTACGAATAAACGAAAATTGCATTTTCGAATGAATTTCCTGAATTTCCCCCTCCCCTTCTTTTATAAATTTCAGAAAATTTGTTCTGAATCCGATTTTTTTTCCCCCGTCCAAAGATTCAGTGATGAATCATGATGAAATGAATGAATCATGAATCTTTGACGAAATGTGCTTTTTTTTTAAAGATTTTTTTATTGATTTCATGCTTTTTTTTACAAATTTCTCCTTTTTTCTGCGTTCTTCGACAGAATTTACGTTTTTTTAAACCAATTTTTTTTTCAAGTATTGCTTCAATTATCAAAATTCATGATTCATTCAAAGATTTACGATTCATTCCTGAAAATTTTGTGAAACGATCGTGGAAAAATTCCGTGTAAGGACCCCTCTCTAATTATTTTATGATTTTTCGTCACATTTGGGGGGGGGGCGGATTAACGGCATTTTATGGTACTGTTAGGGGAAAAAATCATCGTATCTGCTGCGCCGCACTAAGCATATTTTTACTTTTAAACTTGTATGCATTGCGGCGCTTATTCCCGAAAATACGGTATTTAAATAATTTTATTAATTTTGTATTTATTTATTAATTTCTGATTAATAATTTCATTTTTATGATTTCTTAATACAGCTTATTAATGTGTTTCTGTTTAACATGTTAACCGCGATTACCGCGGAAATTTCACCTGCGGCGTTTACGACCATTTTCTAAATTTTTTTGAGTGATTTTCCGCGATGCGGCATTTCTTCCAGAAATTACGGTATCTTTATTAATATTCTACTAATTATTTGTTTTTCCGTTATTTAAAATGAAAATTACTTCAATATGTGTAATTTGGCTATTAGTTTGCCGATTTGTGCAAATTGGCAAAATGGGTTGACGGGATAACCAAGTAGTATCATAAAATGTTATGATTTTGGTTTAAATATCTTGCCATGGTGACCACCTTGATGTCTTATTATCGTGCAATGCACTACCCACCCCCAACCGCCATCCGAGACAAATATGTTTGGGATGGAGACAAAGGCGGATTACCCATTAGGCTGAGTAGGCTGAAGCCTAGGGGCCCGGTGCTAAAATTTTTCTTATATAAAGAACAAGAAAATATTCTTTTACACTGGTTGGACATTAATACAAAAGATATGCGAAATTCTTTGTCGTAATCTTTTATATTTTAATCATCAATGATTTATGAGTTAATGAAGACAGCATGTGTTTTAATTTTTCCAGTAGGGGGAACTGGGGCACATTGGTACACCCCATGTACAGCACACATGGTCATTACAGGAAGTTTCACAACAGCTGCAAAAGGTGATACTAGTGAAATTAACTACATACAGAAAGTTTTGGAATGATTCAAAAGTTTGATGAAATGGGATAGGTGATTAATTGTTTTTGTATGTCAAAAGTAAATTTGAGGTGTACAATTGAAATGGTATTATACAACTGTTCCAGTATTTTTAACCGAAAAGAATACCCTCCCTGGCAAATAAGCTACTCTTTATCAGTTCCTCATTGTTTATTGATAGATAAATTATGAAGTGTTGGATTTGCGACTCATTTTATTCAAAATGGCTGTATGGGTCATACACATTGATATAGTCTTTGTCGGGGCACATTGATACAACCTAAATCCTTTTCTAGTTCATTTTTTCATTACCTTTTATTTCTTTTTACCATACACTCCTTAATTCAACCATTTTCGTCAAAAATTTCTACTATTTGTTTTTATTGAAGTGAAATAGCTCTAATTTCTTTATATTAGAACATTTTATAATATTTTTGCAAACAGAAGACGTACAAACTTACACAATATCTAGTACTAGTAGAATTAACAAAAGAAATGGACGGCAACCTGGCAAATCTCAAATTTATATCGATTCTCCAGAGAAAAAAGTATTATCCAGGGTTGGGTTTTTGACGTCAAAAAGGGGTTTTTGACATGACGACGGTTTAAACCGGATTAAACCGTCAAAAACCTGTCGAAAACCCATAGAGTTACAATATGCTCTGATTAGAGATGGGAATGCCCGGAAAAAAACCGGAAAATTTGGGAAAAAAACCGGTTTTTTTCGGTTTTTTTCCGAAGGCTTATTTTTCAATTTTTCCGAACTGGAAAAATTGAAATTTCATTTATGAAATAATATAGTGAAAATTTTGTAATAGCTACATTCTCATATTTTTTATTTTATTTATTTTTATGTTGAGTGTCTCACATGAAAATTTTAATGTGGGTAATCTGATCTCTGAGCAGAAATCTGTTTGAGAAGACTTGAAAGGATCCTTCACATTTTTTTCTTGTTTGAAACACAAGACCCTTTGCAAAATTTCTCTTGAAAATAGACATTTCAGAAAAAGTTTAATCAAAAATTGAATCTTTCGCAAGTGCAGTGATTGAAGAAAAAAAAATCTCATGCCATACAGCAGCTGAATCTTATTAAGTTGCATATATGTATGTAAATAACCTTATTAAAAATGTCTAAATAGGAACCTAAATATAGTAATAATTTCTTATTCAAAAATTCTGAATATATTTTGTTCAAGTATATACAAGAAGTTCACAATTTCACAAAAACTTGATTACATGAAAAATATCTAGATATATAATTAAATGTAACTTCTCTTTTTAAAAATTAATTCATGTATAAAATTATTGCAATAATATGCCGATTAATGGAAATGATAAAATTAAAAATTCAACATAAAATTTTGAAGTATGCATTTATTACTTTAATCAATCTTTTCAAGAAGTATTGAATTCGTGAAAATTTTGACTTCCAGTTTTTGGCGTATTTAAACGTTTTAGAAGGTCCTGAACACATTTTGATAGTTTTTAGAAAATATTTGTCACTCTGTGAATCTTTATATGACAAATTTTATGGGCACTCTATCTCAAGAACTGATGCACATAATTTCACAAAACTTTAGATTTAGCTACACCTTAATATAAACTTGAGATGTTTAGTTATTAGTGTATATCGCCAAACCGATAATGGCGCTTTTATGCTGCATTATTCATAATTTCCACAATAGTTCTATCTCA
Organism: Maratus speculifer; assembly: GCA_964019185.1. NCBI lineage: Eukaryota > Metazoa > Arthropoda > Arachnida > Araneae > Salticidae > Maratus > Maratus speculifer. Next base: position 362,381,947 of record OZ025296.1, read on the forward strand.
AACTAATGTATGTACTTTTATAAAATTTCAGATTAAGTTAATCTTTGACATAACTTCGTGCTCATTACTGTTTGGTGTAAATTGCTCAACAGATGACATTGCTATGCTGCATTATTCATGATTATCGCAATAACTTTACCTCAAGGACGATTAAAAAAAAAAATTGAACTACAGCTTCAAACAGTTTCTTATATATATTAATGTTGTTTAGTTTTTGGTGTAAATTGCCCTATAGGTGGCACTACTATACTGCATTTTTCAAGATTTCGTTATAGCTGATTAATTGAATGTTTCTTCAAAGTATTGAATCTAAAATTGACCTCCATTTTACCTCCATAATGTACAGTAATGTTGCAAAAACATGGGCAGTTTGCATTAAAAATATACGATGAAAAAAAAAAAAACAAAAAAAAAAAAATTACAAGTAATTATGTTCCAAATTATACTTTCCCTCTTGATTAAACTTTGAATTTTTGTAGTTTTCTAAAGCACAGTAGAAGTTTATCTCTGTATGTAACTGCTTTTGTTAATTCCTCAAATAGTGAGCATTTTCTATTTGTAGTGTTCTGTTTTCATAACTTTTGAGTTCCACTCTTAGAAATATAAAATTACCATGTGAAAACATTATTGAATATGGTTTCTTACTCAAGAATAGAATACCAGATTTCAGGGTTAAAAGAAAAAAATTACATTAAATTAAATTAAACTTAAAAAAAAAAAAAAAATTTCTTGTTTCACTGAGTAAAAATCTAACAGTCAATAAATCCTACGCTATTTTTTTGTTGCAGACCTGAGTAAGCCAAAGTAAAACTTAGTTTTGTTTGAATTTATATTATAAAACTAAATCAAAACTTTTTTGAGTTGAGATTGGAAAGCTATACCAAAACTAAACATATTTTATAAAGGAAATAAAATTATAATTCTAAGGAAAAAAAGTAATAATGTAAAAATATACATTTTTTAAACAAACAATGGAATTTTTGAATACTGATATTCATAATAATGACAAAACTGCAATAATTTCTTTAAACTAGTATTACTTAAAAACTATACTTATGTAAATGGAATGCATAATTTATTTCATTCCAAACTGCAGACATATTGATTCAGGTTTTTACATTAGGTCAATTGGTAGTTAAACATGTTACTGAAAAATCATTTCAACAGAGATATGATATAACAAACAATAACATTTAATAAAAATTCTTAGGCTGCGGAAAAAAAAACTAAACTTTTAAAAGCAGGCTTTGCTACTTTCTTTTTATTTTGTAATATTAAGTGAAAATAATTTCCATTTAATACATATAAATGGGAAAAAATGTTTATTATTTAATATTCTCTAAGAAAATATAATTTATTTGGGAGAAACAGTCATGAAAAATCAATTTTTCCAATTTTTCCGTTTTTTCCCGAAAAAAACCGGTAAAAAACCGGTTTTTTTCCGCCACTTATATTTTTCCGGAAAATTTACATCTCTAGCTCTGATGCACTAGAGTTTGTTGTTAAATTTTAAAATTAGCAACAGTTGCCATACATTATGCTGAAATTTAATTATATTGTGGGTAATTAGCAGGTCTTTAAATATTTCTAATTAATAAAAATTAAGGTAAAAATGATAGATTTCAAATCTCAGAAATTTATCTTGAAATGGGCATGTGGAAATATTTCCTCAAAAATTATGTTTAAATATCTCGTTTTTTTATTATTATTTTAATATTTTAAAAAATCTAAAGTTATTTAGTATGCATTTTGTTATAGTTAGTATGTATAAGTGTTAACAAGTTAAGTGTTATAAATGCAGGATTTTCAAAAGTGTAAAACTTGATACATGTGTTTAAATTTTATTTGGTACGTCTAGGTTATCCCGTCGACCAAAAAACGATCACCAAAAAATAAGATTAAATACCAATAATGGAGGATCGTGAATGTAGCATTCAATGATATTAAATACGATACAAGTATTTAAAACATCATTAAGTGATTTTTATTTCGACTTTTTATTTATATTTTTATCAATATTCTACTAATTATTTTTTTTTTATTATTTAAAAAAAAAATATGTCGATATGTATAATTTGGCTAATAGTTTGGCGATTTGTATAATTTGGCGAAATTGGTCGACGGGATAACCTAGAAATACCTTTTTTTTATGCTATATACATTATATACAGAAGGTGTAAAGAGAAAATTGTGACAGGGGCAAAGTTAGAATTTGGTGCCCCTCTACCCAACTTTTTCTTGTGACAGGCCAAAAAATAACGTTGTAGTATAAATTTGGAAAGTGCCCCTAAATTTCCATGCACGGGGCAACTGCCCCCTCCCCTTCTCACAGAGCTGATTATATACATAATGTCTAGTAGGTTAATTTCAATTTAAATATAATGCATATAATTTATTAATATGCATGATTATTACACATTATAAACCATTTTTATCTCTACCCCACCCCGCACCAGAACACACACACTAATAGTATTAAGAATACAAATAATGCTTATTTTGAAAGCAATGTAAGACAAGAAGTAATTATTCAGCAACAGAATACTTAAGATATTTAACAAAATTTTATAGCATTCAGTAAAAAGAAAAAGAAACTTATAAGTATTTGTATAAGCTAATTTTTCAGCATAGTAAATAAATAGGCTGAATATTGTAATAGATACTTAGATGCTTTTTATTATCTTTATGTTAGTTATAAATTCAAAAAATGACTGATGATTTAGAATTCAGAATTACTGATTTTTCTGATAAATTAACTAACAATTGTAAAAGTCAAAACAGAAAAAATCTACAAAATACTTCTAAAACACAAAATATTATGTAGTTTTTTTATTATCTTATAAAATACATAATTTAAAAAAATAAAACATTCATTAAATATTTCGATTTAATTTGATTACATAATCTAAATCAATCCAAATGAAATTATCAAAGTAGAAATTTAGTTCAATAATGCAACTCATTTGCCCCACATAGCATACTGTAGCACATAACCAGTTTTGAACAATTTTCTGTTCCTAAGCAATTACGGAACTTGTCTAATCTTTTATATTATTTTATACTATATACACTAAGTTTGGTTATAAATAAATTTCTTCATAAGATAATATCCCTGCATATTTTGAATAACACATTAAAATTTAATAAATTCATTATTTTGGTAATCTGCCTTCTATTTCACTTCAAACTTCAACTGTTTTCAATGGGATGATTGTAGAAATACTGGTTTCATTGGTTTTTTGTATGGTAATATATGAATTACTCTGGTTATATAATGTCCATTTATCCACATATTTCTTAGTAATTTGGTAATCTGCCTTCTATTTCTCTTCAAACTTCAACTGTTTTTAATAATATCAATGTAAAAATACTGGTTTCATTGGTTCTTTTATTGGTATTGTCTGAGTAACTTTGGATGTATTTATAAAAGTATTTATATATAGGTAGATATACATATATGTAAATAAATATTTTTATTTACATATAAATATAGGTTTTTGACAGTTTTAGACATTTTTGACAAGGAGGTTTTTGACACGACGGTTTAAACCATGGTTAAAACCGTCAAAAACTGTCGCATGTCAAAAACTTGCCAACCCTGGTATTATCGACATGAGAAATGTTAAGTAAAAGAAACAAACTGCCGAACAGTACAGGATAATTATATTACAAACATAATTTTTAATATAAGTATCCTTTATTTTCTGTTTGTAAACCGATTTATAAACAGAAAACCTGGTAATTCTTCCACCTTTCCTAAGAAAGAAGATAATTCTGGGGTTAAAGTGCCAGATATGAGTATGACAAAGTTACTACAGACAAGGAACAGCCAGAACATCAGGTCATTATACATTTCATTTTGATTGCTTTAATATCGCTTACAAATAAATTGTGTGCGATTTTAATGTCTATAAATGTATATAAAATGGTTTGCTAACAATTTTTCTATGAAAAATATGCATTGGTGTTATTTTGTCTCCATTTTTACCAGACGTGTCAAAGTGTATCAATCTGCCCCGGGGATGGGGCACATTGATACAAATTACTTTTTTGATTTTTTAAAAATTACATGCAAAAATAATATAATAAACAACGATTGTATATTTTTATAACACACTACACAGGTTTTGCTGACATCACATAGAAAAATAATTTGAAATTTCTGCTTTCTAGACACCAAAAAATTTTTTTGAAAAAAGCTGTATCAATGTCCCCCAGTTCCCCCTATATACCACTTTGAAGGAGTGAAAGGGGGCCCTTGTAGTAGTTAATCCATTTCTGTCCCCCAGTTCCCCCTATATACCACTTTGAAGGAGTGAAAAGGGGCCCTCAGAAAGTCAAGCCTAGGGGCCCGGGTGGTAGTTAATCCGTTTCTGGATGGAGATAGGGATGATCATTTGTTTCTTTACCCCACCCCGTCCACTAACTGTTTTCAGTGTTTTTAATTTTTGTAATTTCTCATTTAAATTTGTCCGGTTTCAATTTCTCTCATTTTTTCCCCTTTTTTACAGTCAAAGTTGTATAACCCACACAAGTTTGGGCCAGAGGTTGTGCGGATTGGAATATTGTGGATTATAGAGTATTAGGAATTATACATTGTTTTATTATAACTAGATAGCATTTTAATTCTGTAATCAGTATAATATAAAAATGCAAATGTGAAATCTAATATGAATTAATTTAATAGGCTATCTCAAAAAATGCCTTTTAAAAGTTATTTTATTAGAGAAAATGGTATGTGTGCATTTAAGAATAACTATATGTGTTCCATAATACAGTTAGTTTTTTATTGTTAATAAAATAAAATAGTTATAATTTAAAAAAATAAATTTTTTTTCAATTTTTTTTATTATTTATTTAGAAAAATCATTTTTGGATTACAAATTAGTTAATTTTCTTAACTGTTTATTTCATTGTTTACATTCATAAAGTAATGCGAATTATGGGTGCATGGATTATTAATCCTTGACTGCACTTGGTTATCCCATTGACCGATTTTACCAAATTATACAAATTAAGAAACATTTTAAAATATAGAAGGAGAATTATAGTAAAAGATTAATAAAAATACATATAATATCGAAATAAAAATTGCTTGGTGGTGTAACAAACACATGTAAAGTGTTTAATCTCAAAGGAACGTGGCATTCACAATCAACCATTATTGGCATTTAATCTCATAGTTTGGCAATAGTTCTTTGGTCGACGGGATAACCTACCACATATATATATCTATATTGAATGAATCACAAAAGGAAATGACTCAATACCAAAGCATCTTGTTTACAGTTTGTGCTATGTTGCTTTCAATGCTGCACAAACTTTTACACTGCGCACAGCATTGAAATTTTGAATCTTTTATAGAAATTTTTGTTAAACAGAAAGGACAACAGGTAGAAAACATTTGTATTTGGATACATAAGTTTTCTCATATTCATCTCAGTTCAAAATTAAGCCTAACATGGCTCCATTTTATTGAAGTCTGTTAAAATGGATGGGTTTGCTATTTGATGTATTTTATCATATAGTAGACTCCCACAAATCAGGGCCGTAGCTAGAAGTGGGCAGTAGGGGGGGGGGGAGGCTGATAATTTTTTTTCTCTCTCTCTGATGCAGAAAAATAAATTAGTGCATAGTCACACTGTAGGTACTATGTTTCTTATTTAACTGTTGTAATAAATTCATTTTATGCTAAGAAAAGTATATGATGATGAAAATTTTGAGTGCATAACTGGTGCAAAATTAAATATCATGTTAGCTTTATTTGTACAAATAGGATTAGACAGTGTTGAAACACTTATTTTAATTACAATTTTGTAATTGTATAAAAGTGTGAAATGGCCTCGAAACAAAATTAGATTTTTTAACAGAATTTCATTTGAATTTTTGGAACAGAAATTAATTTAGTGACCTTGGAATCTTTTCCAGGGGGGGGGGTCAAAATATTTCAGAGGGGGCTGAGCCACCCATACCCCCCCTATTGCTGCCTTAGACCTGCCTCAAATCTGCATCTCTAAAATGTGCACATAATTTATAGATGTAAACATTGAAACTTTCATTTCAGATGTAGGAGCAAAGTTGTAGTTTTTTTTTACTTTTATTTCATCCCGTATATATTTTCATACTAATATAAATGAATTTGTTTCTTTTTATGAAAAGAGCATATATAATTGTTTTAAATCAAGCTATTGCTGATAACAGTAGTAATCACAATCTTTTGACTAAATATATTTATGTACCCTATTAATCAAGCTTTTTGTTTTTTATTACAATGTTTTTAATGTAAATTAATAGAGAGTACTTTTCATAAGAAAAGTGTCATAGAATAAATCGAAGAAAGTATATTGCATCTTTTTTATGCAAATTCAATATACATGATTAATTTTATTTACTTGACCTTTACTAATTATATTTCAATCAATTTTAAGTTATCTTATTTTTATCTTTTTAGTTTATTATTTTACTTAATTATTTTAATATTTTACTACATTATAATCATTCATTATAATTTTGATTGCCTTTTTAAATTCAAATTGCTAAGAAAAAAACATAAACTAAGCAAAGACCAGAAATCTGCAAAATTCTAAAATCTGCACAACCTCTGGTCCAAAGCTGTGTAGATTTGAGGAAGTCTACTATACTAAAATAATTAAGTAAAGTAATAATAAACTAAAATGATAAAAAAAGATATTTTGTAAAATGATTAAATTGTTGAAAAAGCATGAGTTCAATAATATTATCGAGAATTACATATTAAAATATGGACAGAACATTTTAAATTAAAAAAGTTCTATAATTTTGTCATTGTATCTAAACTCAAAGTTTCATTGTTTACATTTGTGCTGATGTGTGGATTTTAAGGTTGGGGATTTTAGCTGCTGTTTTATATTTGACAACAATGAGGGAAAAAATGCATTTTTTGATTATATGAATAAAAATTTACAAAATAAAACCCCTTTAAAACAGTCATATTTAAATGGCTGTGCATAGTTTTTGATTCTATAATATTATTTAAAACGAACTACAGTCGGCTCTCGTTAATTCGAACTCACTGGGACCACAAGAAATGTTCAAATTATCCAAAGTTCGAATTATGGAAAGTATGAAATGAGAACATGCTTAATATGGTACTATTGCAAAGGAATTAATGTTATAGTGTTTTTTTTTTAAATTTTTTATGTCTGTTGTAATCAGAATATGACTTAATATTAAATTAAAATGTATAAATACATAAACTAATTAGAAGATTAGAAACAAGCACAATGGAAGAAAAATCTGAAACGTCACTGATGGACGGATGAGGCATTTAGAAAGTGGATATTAAATGCATGGGATAACATGTGTACTCGTTCCGAACAATTTTCACAAAAATCAAAGAAAGAAATTTATTCAAATGATCTGAAATCCGTGAGAAAGAAAGGAAGAATGAAAAATCGGAATTATTGTCAGTTCGAATTAAACGATGTCAAGAGAAAATGAGTTCGAATTAATGAAAAAGTTTAACGTTATTCTACCATTGAAAATTTCGGCACTTCATGTTTAGTTCGAATTAAGCGAAGATTCGAATTAACGAGAGTCAACTGTATTTTATGCCTTCAACATAAATAGTCTTCCCATAAACACTTTCAGTTTAATAATCGAAAATTTCTCTATAAAACTGCAAATGTTCATCTCTTTATATGCAATAATTTCCTTAATATAAGACAAGAAAGATCTTCATCGAAAATAATTTCATTTACGTTAGTGACAGCAGTGGCTAATACCTCTCTCTCTTTTAAAAAAAGGTACTATTTAGTTATCCCATCTACCAAAAAATGATCGCCAAACTATAAGATTAAATGTCAATAATGAGTGATCATGAATGTCACATTTAATGACATTAAGTATGATATGCGTGTTTGAAACGTTATTAAATTATTTTTATTTCGACTTTTTATTTGTATTTTTTTAATATTCTACTTATTTTTATTTATTTATTTATTTATTTATTTATTTTTTGTTATTTAACATAAAAATTATGGCAATATGTATAATTTGGCTATTTTGTGAAATTGGTTGACTGGATAATCAAGAAGTGCAAAAAAAACCCTAACATTTTTATCAAAGTTTGAAAAGAATTATATGCAATAATGACATGCAAATTTAATTTTATCATCTTCAAATATTTTAGTTGAACTGCATTATATTTAGGATCTTTAATTGTTTGATGTTCAGAGAATTGTTGTCAGATGAGATACATCATAATTTCAACAGTCACTTAAACCAAATATGGTGTCACGAAAAGAAAAAACTTATTTTTCATCTATATTCTGAAGCTTTTAATATTAATTTTATTAAATAAGAAATTAATTTACAAAGAATTGTTCTTACAACGAAAATCAAACAAATCCTACAATCTAACTAAAAGGACTAAATAAAACTTACTTTCAATAAATTTATATCTGGCCATCCCTATAAAATGTTAAAGTTTCACTGAAATAATGAAAGATACCACATAATTATTAAAAAAAAAGAAAAAAATATGTTGTGCTATAAAGAAAAAATGAGCCAAAATCAATAATAATTAAATATTATTTTAAATTGTTAAAGTGAAGTGTGTAAAATACTCTTGAATGAAATCAAAGCATCCGGAATTGTCTTATTTTTAAAATATATCTACAAGTCTATACTTTCAAGAGAAAATTTGTTAATTTATGTTGGTTTTGATTTGATTAGACATTGCTCTGAGGCCTACAGCAGCTATTGTGTTTGCCTTGAATGATCCATTTTACACAAAGTATTTTTTTAATAATAAAACAATAAATTTCCTTCATTTATGTTATTTACTGAGAGACAACATCAATAAAATATTTAAAATCTAAAGTAATCAATCCCCCCCAAACGTGACGAAAAATCGTACAATAGTTAGAGGGGGGGGGGCGCTTATACGGGATTTTTCCGCGATTGTTCAACAAAATTTACAGGAATGAATCATGATGGATTGAATGAGTCGTTGAATGAATCATAAATTTTGATACTTGATTTTTTTTTAATAAAACGTAAATTTTGTCGAAAAAACGTAGAAAAAAGGAGAATTAATAAAAAAAAATCCAAAACAAACATGAAATCAATTAAAAAATCTCGAAAAAACGCACATTTCATCAAAGATTCATGAATCATTCATTTCATAATGATCCAACCCATTCTCAATCGCCTTTGAGAATGGGGAGGGAGGGCGCTTTCTCCGGATTTTTTGAAAATTTCAAATTTTTTATAAAATGGGGAGGTGGCGTTTGATCGGGGATTACGGTAATCTCAGATAATGAATGATTGATAATTCAGTTAATCAATTATAAAAATTATTCATCAGGAATAACAGGTTAATCTCTATTCAAAATTATTTCTGTTCTAGATACTTATATTTCTGTTGAGGATGCTGCTGTAATGTATAAAGATATGTGTCAAATTTTTCACTAGAAGATAAATTCAAATACCATATTCCAGAGTTGTGAGAAATGAATCAATTAATTTTCCATAAATAAACGTTTTGTTTTGTTTTTTTAATTGAAGGGGATACTTTTCTGAATTCTTTAAATAAATGTTAATATTGGTAGATGTGAGAAAGTAAAAGTCAAAAACTATATTTTCTGTTGCAGCTGATTTATTGATATGATTCGTTCCTCATTAAAACTCAGCCACTGTGACTCATTCATGTCGTTGGCATCTCCTTGCTTTTATGTGAAATTGGACGATATGAAAGTTCTCAGTAAATAGACGGCAAATTTTTGAAATATAATGACCTATAGCTATAAAATGAAAGAACGTTTTTAGAAGATAATGAACTCTTTACTAAAATAAGTTAATGGTAAGATACGTTTCTTTTGCTTACTCTTCTACGAAAATTTCTGTATTTTGTAATAAAAGTGTTCTAAACTGTTAATAATTATTAACTGGGAAAACTGTTAATTTTAGTTCAGACTTGTTCTAGATCATCTAAAAAACTGATCTACATAAAAAGGAAAGAATAAATTTTAGAATTCTGTTCATTTGTTTTCTGAGATGGGATAATTTGGGGTGTGGTTAAGCTTAGCCTAAGGGCTGTATGATGGACAAATTTTCGATTTCTGTATTAACTTTGGTATATTTTTAATTAGTTATATTTTATAATAAAATGATGAAAAAAATATATTTATAACACTAGAAAGTGTAATTTTAACATTGTAAAAAAATTTATTTTACATTTTGTTTCTAAATGTAGTTCACAAAAAGAAGAATGATTCAAAAAAAGTGTTATACACAATAATAACATATATAAAAAATGCAGAGAAAATTGAACAAAAAAAAAAAAAAAAAAAAAAAAAAAAAAAAAAATCTCAAGAAAAAGAAAGTCATAACATCCAAAAGACAAAGTACTTATGAAAACAGATAATATAAAATTCTATTTTGAAGAAATAAAGCAAGGTTCATGAATAGTAATTAAGTACTGTTAAAAAAATTGGACATTATTTCTTTAATTTAAATAATATGTAAAAAATATTATTTGAAAAAAAAGTAAACACTGTGTACTAACTCCTCAACATATTATCAAAGAAGAAATTATTAATATATAACGATTTAAAATAAAGTCTACATTTAAATGATGTATTTAAAATTTACTCAGGGGGGCATCTACACATTAAAATAAACTCTAATTTTATTTTTTCTGTAGAAGCACCAAATTCTGAAAGAGTAAATGAACTCAACACCCTTCAATTATCCTGAAAACAAATTTTCATGATATTCATACGATAGGTTTCTGAGAAATTAATAATTTTAAAATTAGCATATTTTAGAGACTGTATCCAAATTGATGCTCAATACTCGATTGTCGACCAATAAAGCCCCTTTCTTAATCAAGGCATCTTAGGCACCTCTCAAGCAGTCACTGAAGACTGCCAGATTATTGGATAGCATAAGAAATTTTGGTACTACTTGGTTATCCTGTCGACCAAAAAACTATCGCCAAACTTACAAACAAATGTATTAAATGACAATAGTGGATGATTGTGAATGTCTCATTCAATGACATTAAAAAATTTTTATTTGTATTTTTATTAATATTCTACTTTTTTTGTTGTTGTTGTTATTCAAAATAAGTTATGTCAATAAATATAATTTGACTATTAATTTGCCGATTTGTATAATTTGGTGAAATTGGTCAATGGCATTACTAAGTAGTACCAAAGTTCCAACATATCCAGTCATTTCAATCATGGATGACACCTTAAATCATCATTTTCCATTTTTTAAAGCATAATTTGAAAATTATTTGGAAGAAAATCTTTTTGGATTTTTCTAAAGCAGGTCTTAATAAATCTAAATTCATTAAAAAACTCTGGGTTGCAATTCATCATGTTTTCAAATATTAATTGCATAATTCATATCATAAAATTATAAAAATTAAAATTTAACATATTTATGTTTTGGTATTTTAGTATTAACGCTATATAAAAAAATTAGCACATTGGGAGCATAATTTCAGAAGATATTAATGAAAATGTAATTTAACATCAGCAGCGCTAAATTTTGAATGCTTATCATTCATGCTTGATCTATAGGAATCCAGTATATGAAATGCATCCAATGTTTCATTAAAATAAATGTAATAGTCTGGTTTTTAAGCCTTCTAAATATATATATATATATACATATATATATATATATATATATATATATATATATTGGTTTTATGGCCCACTTGATCTTGTTGTATGAAAAAGTGGGTCAATAGCCTTTATTATTTCAGCCTTGTTTGAACTTTGTATAGTTTATAATAAAAAATGCCTATGGCAGACAGACATAAAAATGATCTTTTAATGGTTCCATTTTTAATTTTTAAGTGCAGATAATATCATAAGAATTTATCTGACTGGTTTTCTATTTATAACTCTCATTATATACTTAATCTCCATTTATTTGTATACAAATGCATATTATATATGCACGCGTAAATAAATTATTGTATACTTAAATGTTTTTATTATTTTATATATTTATTATGCAGGTGAAATTAGAAGATAATTTTATATTGCAAATGTTTAGATGTGTATATAATATTGCAACACAGTAAAACGTGTAAAAGGGGAATCTTTTTATAACAATCTAAAATTTCCTGTTTCAAATGGAAGAATTTCAAAGTACCAACGAAACAAACAAAAGATCGTATTTAGACAGAGTATCGTAAAAATAAAAATGATTACACTTGTTTTAATGGAAGTCTAAAATAGCTTTTTTCCCCATCACCTTTCAATTACATCTTGACAAGATTGACTGTATTTTTGCTTGGGTAAGTATTTCGAGTAAATTTAAGTATAACTTTACTTCATTTCTTAATTTCGAAAAATAGTATGCATAAAATGAAGTTTGATTTATCTAAATAACTGTAGCTTTTAATACAACGAAATTACACAATGATATACCAAAGATTTTACAATTACTATGATCTAAAAAACTTAACCCATACTGAAAAGCTAAATGTATTTTAGTCAAGCTTCGCACAATATAAACATTTGCTTACATTAAAGTTGGGTTTACCGTAAAATTCTGTTAATCCGCCCTTCCCGATCAAACGCCCCCTCCCCACTTTATAAAAGATTTGAAATTTTCAAAAAACCCCAAGAAAACGTCCTCCTTCTCAAAAAAATCGCTGAAAACGGATCGCTGGAGAATGGTTGAATCATGATGAAATGAATGAATCATGAATCTTTGATGAAATGTACGTTTTTTCGAGATTTTTTTAATTGATTTCATGCTTTTTTGGTTTTTTTTACAAATTTATCCTTTTTTCTGCGTTTTTTCGACAGAATTTGTGTTAAAAAAAAACGCAAATTTTTTTAAGTATTGCTTCAAGTATCAAAATTCATGACTCATTCAATGAATCACGATTCATTCATTTTATCATGATTCATTCTTCCAAATTTTGTGAAACGATCGCGGAAAAATTCCGGCAACGGCACGCATTCATAGGACACGGACACATATTCCAGCCCTTATGGTCCAAATGGTATGTCCTATTCAAACACTGACAAGGCTGAGCTCATTGCTGACAGTCTTAGAAGCCAGTTTACACTTAACTAGGATGTCGTCATTCCTAAAATGGTCGACATATTAAATACTAAGGTTGAACATTTCTTAAACACTGAACATAATAACACGCTTAATCCTGCATTGCCCTCTGAGGTTATCGCTTACATTGGGAATCTCAAAAAGAACAAATCACCAGGCCTCGATCGTATCTCTACTAATATGTTACTTCATCTGCCCCTTAACTTTATTTTCTTTCTTACTATCTTAATTAATTGCATGCTTAACCTCCGTATGTTTCCTGACTGCTGGAAAAAGGCTCTGGTTGTCCCTATCCCAAAAGCGGGTCTGGACAGACATGCCCCTTCCAGCTTCAGGCCTATCTCGCTTCTCTCTTGCCTGTCCAAAGTCTATGCATACATACTCATATGCCGTCTGAAGGAGTTCGTTGTCTCCAATTCGATTATTATACCTGAGCAATTCGGGTTTCGGCCCAAGCATTTGACTCAACACCAGCTTTGGAGAGTAACAGAACTCATTCATGAGGGTTTTAATCGTAATCATAATACTGGAGTTCTATTCATAGACATCGCTAAAGCCTTTGACCGAGTCTGGCATTATGGGCTTATTTTTAAGTTAATTTTATACAGAGTTCCTCCCCAACTTATTTTTATTATCTGGAATTACCTTCGTGGTAAGTCCTTTTGTGTTAAAGTCAATAATTCTCTTTCTACTACTCGCATCATCGAGGTTGGTGTCCCTCAGGGGAGCCTTATCAGCACTTGGTTGTTCAACCTTTACATCAACGATATCCCACGCTGGATTCCCAACGTCCTCTTAGCATTATTATGCGGACGACACGGCCATCTTGACTTCCAACATTTCACTTCAGACTGTGTTACTTGAACTCCAAACTTATCTTTTGGCACTTAATAATTGGCTTAGAAAATGGCGTATTAAAGTCAATGCAGCAAAAAGTGCCGCCATGATTTTTTCAAAGAAAGCTATCTCCCGAGGCACTAATCTTTCTCTCAATGGTGACAGCATACCCTGGGTCACCAACTATAAATACCTAGGCATTCACCTAGATTCCAAATTAAACTGGGCTAGACAGATTCAGGATGTACTTCTCAAATCTAACAAAGCCCAAGGTTCCCTCAAATCTCTGTTGGCTTATCACAGCCGTCTGTCAATTTCAAATAAATTATTACTATATAAGTCCTTTATCAGATCAACCGTGACTTACGGGTCAGTTGTTTGGAAATCGATCTGTGAAACTCAGATGCAGAAAATTCAAATCTTTCAAAATGCAGTTTTGCGTAGGATTTGTAAGGCGACTACGTTTGTTCGGAATGACGTCATACCTGCTGATCTTAATATCAAGCCCATTGCCAGTAGCGTAGCTATGTTTTTTGGCGCCTGGGGCCAGCAAGAAATTTTGCGCCCCCACCCCTATATAGATATATAACAATTTCTCTCAATTTGGCGCCCCTAGGCCTCGGCGCCCGGGGCGGACGCCCCTCCTTAGCTACGCCACTGCCCATTGCTCAAGTTATCAAAACACTTGCTATAAATTTTCATAGAGATCGCATTCTTATACCCAATGATGCGTTGCGATCCATCCAACTTTAGAGTGTTAACGACACTCAGGGAAAGAAAAGACCACTAGTCATCTTTAGTAGAGATGACGGATTTGCACCTCCATCAAAAAGAAGGAGGCGTGAACCCCCTTAAACTCATCATTGTGGACATTCCAAATTCCAAAATTCATTTTCATTTTGTTTTATTTGGCATCCTCCCACTAATTTAGCCAATGACGTCTTCCTGCCTCGCTTTTGGCACCGGGTAATATTTACCTTCCTAACTTGTTCCTAGTTACCTTGGGGATTAAAAAATTTAAATACTTGATTAATTTGTGTGATAGATAAAGTTTTGTTATCCTTTTTTAAGTTGTTTAATTTTGTACATAGAAGTTTATTTTATTAATTGAAATTGCTTGCATCATTATGTTTATCTGTTTGCATCGTGTACTCTATTTCTATCATTTGCATTGTGTTACCTTTATACTTGTCACTGATTTCAATATTTCATTTGGTAAATTCACACTACTGTGATTTAAAATAATTGAATTTCGAAAATTAAAATTACTTATATTATTGTACTGGTCAGCCCTTTCCCCCTCCCTGCCCTGGCGTGTCTCTAAAACTCAACTGCTCAAAGACCATCTATCGACAGCACATCATCTGCTCTTCACCACCGCAGCTGCCTGCGAGATGAACATTAGACTCTTTTTATCATCATGATGAACTCTGCTTAGATCGTCTCTTGTTCGATGGAAGTAAACGTGGGCATCACGCCCACGTAGGTATTCCAATACCAATCGCCTTTGAGTCTAACTATTGTACGATTTTCCGTCACGTTTGGGGGGGGGGGCGGATTAACGGTATTTATCCCATCCTCTTTATAAAAATAGTATTATGCTAAAATAGTTCTTTTTTATTACGCTTCTGCTAAAATTTCTAAAAACCGCGATTTGATCTTCTTTTAGTGGATAATTAGTAATTTCAACCATTATCAAAATGCTTTTTTTATGGCTGATAATTTTGTTTATTTATTTTTAATTAGTTCAGCAAATATTATTCCAATTTAAATTTGAAACCAACAAATTGTTTTTTCTTTAAATTTAAAACAATATATTGCTTATAGACTCTGGTAATTTGAAAGCAAATGTTATTTAAGACAGATTTGTGATTTGCAGAATAGCACTGTTTTCTTAGTAAATCAGACACGCTGATCACAGACATGACAGTAGTTTTTTGATATCACCTACATTTTTTTTTTCCACAAAACAAAAAAAAGATGGTGTGACTTTTAATAAAATTATTGTGTAATATTTATAGTAATATTTAATAGTAACAACATCTTAATAAAAAGAAAAATAAATTTCATAGTAAAATGGCAGTAATAAATGCAATAATACAATGCTGCACTAAAGGATGTGAAATGTAAAACTAGATTGCATCTTGTTATGCATTGATAATATCCAGAGAAGGTGCAATTTTCTTTTGTGCATTTGTAGTGAGAACATGCATTTATTTCATTCGTTTATTGATATCTTGCATTAGTTTTGTTGTTTTCGTAAGATTAAAAATTACTCGCTTCAAGAACAACATATTCTTGCTATAGAAATCGAGAAAAATAATTTACCAAATATTTTTCCAAATAAAGCGCACTTGTATACTGTACAGATATTCCTGGACGTATGACTCATTTATTTTTCACCCCAGATCATGAACAATCTCAGTAGAGACTATTTATTGATTCTAATAAAAGAAGTTAAAAAGGTGTCTTACTTAATAATGGTAATGTTCTACCTTCAATTCCTGCAGCTCATTCAGTAATTTTTAAACAATCATATGATAACCTGGATTTTTTCCTCAGTATTATTAAATATCCAGAATTTAAACAGCAAATGTTTGGGAATTTAAAAATTTTATCAATGCCATTAGGGCAATACCCTCTTTCTTATATTGAAATATATTTTGTTGTAAACATTGAAAAAGGAAAAAAAAAAAGTTTTTTTGAAATAAATTAGTTATGTTCAAAATGTGTCTATTACCAAAAATTATGTCACGGGATGGGATGAGTCAGATACACTTACAAGTTAAAGCATGAATAGAGATGGGAATGCTCAGAAAAAAGTCAAAAATGTTGAAAAAAAGCATTTTTTTTCCCAAAGGCTTTTTTTTTTTATTCATTATCATTTTGATTTGATCATTACTTACATTAAAATTTTCATTTAAAAAATGTAAACAAAGCAATGACCAGAAATCCACAAAACTTCTGATCTAAAGGTGTGCAGATTTCAGGGAGTCTACTGTATCAGCTGAAAAGTGTGGTTTACCCAGAAGTATTGTAAATGTTAATGGCATGTTTAGATAATAAACTAGTTGAATTTTGCTCATCTAAATATAGTAGAATCCCTCAAATCCATAAAACTTGGTACCAGAGACTGTGCGAATTTTAGAATTTTGTGGATTTCTGGTCATTGCACTGTTTACAAAATTTAAACAGTAATCTGAAAGTAATATTTAATGCAATTGAAACTATAAAAATGCTTACAATATAATAAATTATAAAAATAACCTAAATAATAATTTTTAAAATAGTTAAACTATTAAAAGCAAAGGTCAAGATAATCAATAATGTATGATTGAATATTCATTATAAAGATGAAATGTATTATTCCTAAATAATTCTATGAAACTTACTGTACATTACTAGTTCACATCAAAATCATGAAATAAGGAAGTTTTATTTCAGGTTTAACCAGACTTAATGAAGAAAAAAAAAATCTTGATTACACAAATATGTTTGGTAAAAAAGATTGTAATTATCAATATGTTGAATTTTTTTCAGAAATAATTTTAATCTTCCTCGTGAAAAAAAAAGAAAAAAAAACATGAATTTAGTAATATATTAAAAAAAATTCCAAATTAAAATAGAATTGATTTAAAAGTAAAAAAGTCCAATTTTTGTCCCTGTATCTGAACTGAATGTTTCTTTGTTTACATCCATAAATTATGTGCAAAGTTTAGAGAATTGCGGATTTGAGGGAGTCTGCTTCTATTGTACTTCATACTTCATATTGTACATCAAATATCAAAAATATTGTATATCAAATACAGTCCAGAATCGATAATCTGCGCACCCATAATCTGCAATTTTCTATAATTCACGTTACTTTACAAATGTAAACAGTTAAGAAAATTTACAAATTTGTGGTCCAAGATTGATTTTTTAAAGCAAATAATAAAAAAAATTGACAAAAAAATCATAATAAAACATATATTTTTTCAATATATCTCTTATATTTTATACAAATAAAAAAAAACAAACTGTATTACAGAACATATGTATATGTAATTAATTTTTATTTAAGCACACATATGTCAATTATTTAATAAAATGATATATTGAGATAGCATATTAAATTAATTATTCGATTTCATATTATACAGTTTATAAAATTAAAATGATGTCTAGGAATAATAAAATGACATAAGAATGTATAATCCACCATAACAATGCATAATCCACAATATTCCATAATCCACACAACCTTTGGCCCCAACTTCTGCGGATTATAGAACTTTGATTGAACTTCATTCATGCTATAGTATAGATATAATGGTTACTGTAATTACATGGTTCATGCACATTTCCTTTAAAAAAAATTACCTGATCTTTGTCAGTAAATAATCCATTTTATATATTGTTGTAAAACTCAACACAATGGACAATCTAAAATTAAATATTAAAAAAAAGTGTGCAGTGAAAGAATTTTTAATTATTTTCATATCATGCTAGAATTCTGTAGTTTTTATACATTTTATTTACAAATTTTAGATTGGATTAATAATGAATTAAAATTTTCTTCATTTACAACCACAATCGAGATGCTGATGGAAAGTAGTACATCAAAAATTCCCTCACCATTTCAATAATTAAAAATATGCCCTGATTTTTAACTAATTTTTTTTATTGCCTCACCAGTAGGAATCCTCAATTAGTGATACTGGCATCACTGTTGGTACAGTGTACTTTTCTGGAACAGGCGATATATGAACATTTAGTATGAATTGGTTATCTCGTCGACCAATTTGTCCAAATTATATAAATCACCAAATCATACATATCGATATAGTAATTTTATTTTAAATAACAAAAAATTAGTAGAACATTATTAAAAATGCAAATTGAAAGTCAAAGTAAAAAGCACTTGATGCTGTTTTAAACATGTGTATTTTACTTAATGTCATTGAATGTGACATTCATGATCATTCATTATTGGCAATTACTAATCTTATAGATTGGTGACAGATTTTTGGTTGACAGGATAACCAAATAGTACCGAACATTTTTGCCAAATGTAAAGAAACAATAGAAAATATTTTTCATGAAAGCAGCCACAACACTTACTTGCAACCTAAACTACATCATGAAGATGATGGAATTTGAATATTTCAGATTCTTAAAACCCTTGGTATTTTTTTCAGCTGTTCTAATATTTTAGGTAAATTTTATAACCTTCGTATGTATCATATTATGCGATTAATTACTGTTAGGAACAAATATTTTACGGTTAATCATTTAAAAAATATTCTTATTTAACGTAGCTCAATACAGAAAAATTCAGTTTGTGAGAAATACAATAATCTAAAATTAAACATATCCCAATTCAAATGAATTTCTTGTGTTTCACCCAAAAATAGTATCATAAACTAGATTTAAATAAATAGATAAGTGAAAATGTCATCAAGAAAATCTTTTTCCTAACATTTTAAATGGTCAAGTATCATCTAACATTTTAAGTGGTCAAGTATCAGTAAAAATAAAAGTTGCAATACTTGAAATTTTGTTGTTATAACATGATCAAGTAATAACTTATATAATTTTTAGTGAAGAGTAAAAGAAGAAACACATCCTACCATTAAATTACTTTATCAAACAAGATGCATCACTACGTTTATGTTTTAAAAATTAGCCATTAATTAGAATCAGAGGATACGCGTTAAATATTATATATTTTTTTTCTTTAGGCAAACAGACGCCAACGCAATGAATAAATCACGATGGCTGAATTAGAATGATATATGAATCAAACCAAAAGTGCTTGATTCCTAAGAATCAAGATCACTTTTAATGAATCATTTCATTCACAATTCATTCTTTATTGGCGTCGTTATCTCTTCCGTTGTTTGTAATGTCAGGTAACTTTTAAAACTTTAAATTTATTGCATTGAACTTTCTGTTAATGTTGAGTTAGGGTAATTTCTTATGTTTCTCTTTAACTAAATACTTTGCAATATTCTATTTGATAATGATTGCACGAAATTTAGTGTGACGCAACTTTCATTTTTGCTGATCTATCATTGAGTCAATATAAAAATCTTTCATTTATAACACATAATTCCGCTTATTGCTATTTATTTTTAAATAGTTTAGTTTAATATTATTCAAATTTCAATTCTGGGGCAGCAAATTGGTTTGAATATTTTTTTCTATGTTTACTTTTAAGACATTTTGTTGCTTATAAACTGAATTTGATTATATTCTCTTTAATTGAAACTAAATGCTTTTTAATAAATGATCAAGCAGTATCTTTATATAGTTTATTGAAATTTACATATAAGAATGCATACACTTTTAAGAGGACTCATCACTCACTTGAAAACATCCTTTCTGTAATGTTAATCAAACGGGCACATTGGTTTCAAATTTCTCACTTAAATTTGAATATTTTTATACGCCATTTCTTTTTGCATATGATAGCTGTGTTTCATCATTAATATGATATATTTTTTAAACTTTTTTGGTTTTGATTACAGATTTTTCTTAAAAGGTATTTTTCATTTCAAAACTGTTCTCAAAATTGAAAGTATTATTTATTTAAATCTGCAACCAAAATCTAAAAAGTAAAAAATAGCCATATTAAAGTTCTAACTCAGCTGTCCTATCAAAAAATTGAAAAATATAGAAATTTAAGCTAGAAGTTCTAAATTAACCTGCCTGTTGGTTTAACATTAGGGTGCGGGCTGAGCCATCCTTAGATGTGTGCGAGAGCTGCGGGTGCACAGTAGGGTGGTGCGAAAAAACAAAAGTTTTTATTTCCGAATCGCTATAGTGCGGAAAAGTTGCGATTGGTAAATATAAGAAAAACTAAAAAAAAAATTTTGAAATCGGACATTTTCTTCCGATCGCGCAAACCACCTAAAAATTCAAAAAAATTGAAAAATTCCGATTTTTTCAAAATTTTTAAAAAAATATTACATATACACATATTTTATCACTATAGCGATAAATATTTGCATATTGTACTGTTTAATAATAATAAAAAATGAATTGCGTTTAGAGAATATCTTTCGATCGCGCAAGCTCATTAAAAATCGGGAAAAATTCAATTTTCAGTGATTTTTGATATATTAAGAAAATAATTAAATAAGTTGAGTTTGCAGTCTCATGTTAAAATTTAAATGTAAATTAATTCTATTGAGCATGTTATGCTATTTTTATTTGCTAAGAACAACCGAGATCTTACCACAACGAGATCGCTGCAAGGTTTAGTAGTTCTTCAAGGTTTAGAGTTTCGCGCGCATCCTGTTAGCCCCATTGCGAAAAATCGTTGAAGTCGCCTTACGTGTCCACATGCTTCTGTCCCCAACCTCGTCCACTTGCACAGAGCACCATTTCGTATCAGAGAGCCCGTGAACGAATTTCGTTTGTTAATTGGATGTATTGTGTTATTAAAAATACATTAACATGTGGCAGGGACACGGATCTGGATACGTCGTTGACAATGAAATTACTAGACAATCTTTTCATTGTCTTATATTCGGTCATCCAAGAGATTTCCTGCCAAATATTCTTCCAACGCACGAAGAAGTTCTTCAATGTTACCTTGAGGAGAGGTCTCTATTAGCAAGTAAATTCAACATCAATAAAGTGAGTTTCTCATTTGTCAGCAATACAGTGGCAAAAAAAATAAAATATATGTATTAGAAGGCGTCAATCCCAAAAGTGGTTGATTGTAGAATCATTTAGCTAATTAATGCCTACTACGATAATATTCTAAACTAACGAAATCTTATATTCGAGACAAAAGGAATATCCAAACCTTATAAAAAAGTTTGATGAATTTAAAAAACAAGAAACTCAACTGTGTGATATTTCAGACTGCAAACGTGTAAGGAATTTATATTGCTCCTGTAAAAAGTTACCAGATCTGAGGGAGTGCCTAATTGAGACTAATTGTACGTCTCAAAAACACAACAAAATTCCAGTCATTGAGCATAGATTTACCTACCTCCAGAGAAAAGACGGAACGGGAAAAATTGGTGCTATGAATCAAAAGGAGGGAAAAAAAACTGAGTACAAGACTTAGACGACGAAATCTATATTGAAAAGCTAACCTTCCAAATCTGTTGAAGCAGAAATAAAAGATATTGAGATTTAGATGAAATACAGGAGAGTTTTAATGCTAATGTAGGTATATGCAAAATCTCATTACCATGACCGATACAGCCTATCAGATTTAAGAAGAAGAAATTACCATGGCAAATGAATGTGGAGTTACAATCTACATCTTTACATTGCGATCGCAATGGTGTATCTGACAGTGCAGGTGCTGCTAAAGCGTTGAGTGTACTAGAAGATATTCCTGTAATAACTAAAACAGATGCTTTTCAAGTTATTGACCTATGCAAAATTAGAAGAAAACAAACAGAAAGAAAAAAATTACGGCAAAGTCAAGTGGAATCAGAAGAACCACATGACATACATTTTGATGGAAAAAAGGGCGATTATTTAGTTATTCTCCTCAGTCCTGAGACAAATATCACGATGGACAACATACACTGTTTAAAATTACTATAAACCATCGTCAAACATGTATCATTCTACATATCAATGCGTGTTATATGGACGTATTTATTGAAAAAGTCTAGAAGTATTTTCAACGATTTTAGAAGTATTTAAATTCGTTTAAAGGATTTTCTTTAGTTTCTCGTACAGGCGCTATATTCGTGAAGAATATTTGACAAAAAATCTCTTGGGGATGACAAAATATAGGACAATGAAAAGATTGTCTAGTAATTTTCTTTGTGAACGACGTATGCAGATCCGTGTACCTGCCACATGTTAATGTATTTTAAATAACACAATACATCTAATTAACAAACGAAATTCGTTCACGGGCTCACTGATACGATATGGCGCACTGTGCAAGTGGACAAGGTTGGGGAGAGAAAAGGATGTGGACACATAGGGCGACTTCAACGCTGTTTCGCAACATGGCTAACAGGATTTGCGCAAACTACTAAACCTTTTTGCCCTGCAGCGATCTCGTCGTGGTAAGATCTCGGTTGTTCAAAAATAGCATAACATGCACAATAGTATTAATTTACATTTAAATTTTAACATGAGACCGCAAATTGAACTTATTTAATTATTTTCTTAATGCATCAAAAATCACTGAAAATTGAATTTTTCCCGATTTTTAATGAGTTTGCGCGATTGAAAGATATTCTCTAAACGCAATTTATTTTTTTATTATTATTAAATAGCACAATATGTAAATATTTTTCACTATAGTGATAAAATATATGTATATGTAATATTTTTTAAAAAATTCTGAAAAAATCGAAATTTTTCAATTTTTTGAATTTTTAGGTGGTTTGCGCGATCGGAAGATAATGTCCGATTTCAAAAAATTTTTTTTAGTTTTTCTTGTATTTTTCAATCGCAACTTTTCCGCACTATAGCGATTCGGAAATAAAAACTTTTGTTTTTTCGCACCGCCCTAGTGCACAGGGCCTCGTGCTTAGAGAGGCCTTGCAGCTAAACACAAAAGATTTTTTTCTTTAATAAAAAGAAAAAGGTATATTCAAAAATCTTTTAATATAAATGTATGATTTTTGTTACGAAAAGATAGTGTTCCTGGCATTAGCCTATGTTAGAAGAGGGACCTTCAATTTTCAAACATATTTTTTGAAATTGGTTCAATAGTTCCAGAAATTACCCCTACAAACATACGCTATTTCTTTATTATAGCTAGGTGATCGAACCTTGTTTCCTTTTTTCACAATATACAGGAGAAAACCATTCTTTTTTATCGATAGTATAGATAAGATTACGTTAAAAGACTGAAAGGAAAGGGTGTTTCAAAATCCTTGCACCGAGCCTTGCTTTAAAACATCCTCTATAAGGACAGTTCTGGGTGCGGGTGTACTCACATAGAGTCCCCCATAAAAAACTTCCTGGAACAAATGATACACTGGCTTGCAGATTTACCTGTTGAACTACCATATTTTCGGGCGTATGCGCCGCACCTCCGAAAATGCACTAAAATAAAACAAATATTCATCAGAGGCGCCGCACCGCCGTATGCGCCGCACTTAAGAAAATACATAAAAATTTTAAAAATTGCGTTATATTCAGTGTTTTTTCACGTTTTTTTAACATTTGTAATATAAATCCAATTTTAAATTTAGTATATTTTTTATGATAAAATTAAATTTGAATTCGTGCAGCCTTTTTTCCTAATTTTTTTCAACGTTTTTTATAGTTTGTAACGAGATTTGCCGGGTTTTGTCGCGATATTTGACGAAATTTGCAGGGTTTTATCGCGATACTTGAAAAAAATTTCGTTTTTTATGGGAGATGAGCAAGAGATGAATCATGATGAATTGAATGAATAATGAATATTTTAATGAATCATGAATTTTGATACTTGAAGCAATAATTTGCGTTTTTTTAAACGTAAACTCTGTCAAAAAAGCGCAGAAAAAAAAGAGAAATTTGTAAAAAAAAACGTAAAAAGAATGAAATCTATAAAAAAAATCTCGAAAAAACGCACATTTCATCAAAGATACATTATCCATTCATTTCATCATGCCGTTCTCATTCGCCTTTGAGAATGGTGTGAATCATGATGAAATGAATGAATCATGAATCTTTGATGAAATGTTCGTTTTTTCGAGATTTTTTAATAGATTTCATGCTTTTTTTTCAAATTTCTCCTTTTTTCTGCGTTTTTTCGTCTGAATTTCCATTTCTTCTCTTTTTTTTACCATTTATTTATAGATACGACACGTTTGCCTTTCTTCTAACAATGTTTTTGACAATTCTTTTTGGCGATCCTTAGAGAAATTCACGATTTTTCTGCTTTTGACATAATTTGTGTTTTTTAGAGATTTTTTTACATATTTCGCATTTTTACTGCAATCTTTCGTCGAAATGTGGTTTTTTAGCGATACTTCGGCAAAATTCATGATTTTTAGCGATCCTTTCAATAAATTTGCGGTTATTTTTCGTGATTCTTTGGCGAAATTAGCGTTTTTTTTCAGCAGTTTTTTTATAGTGGGGACTAGCGTTTGATTGGGAAAGAAGGATTAACGGGATTTTACGATAATAAAATTGTAGTTTTTTAAGTGATCCTTTCATGAAATACACATTTTTTTTTCTTTACATATTCCCGCGAACCTTTGATTAAAGTCGTGTTTTTTTCTCCCGATCCTTTGATAAATTTCTTACTTTTTCTGCGAATGATTGACAGAAATTAAGCTATCATTTGTCGAAATTCGCGATATTTTTTATGCTTCGCATTTTTTTTCCTGATGATTGACTTTTCACAATTTTCAGAAAAATTCTGATCAGAATCACCTCTGTAATAAATATCGCTGCAAGGGAAAAAAATTATATCGTATCCGCCGCCCCGGCAGAAGCGCCGCAGTAAGCATAATTTTAACTTTTAAACTCGTATGCGCCGCGGCGCTTACGCCCGAAAATACGGTACTAATTTCCATCAGTGTTTCAATTGAGGTTGTAAATGAAGAAAATTTGAATTCATTATTTAATCCAATCTAAACTTTGTAAATAAAATGTATAAAAGCTACAGAACACTAGCATCACATGAAAATAATTAAAAATCGAAAATTCTTTCATTGCATACTTAAAAAATATATATATTTTTACATTTGTAAATTATGTGTGGATTTTAAGGTTGCAGATTTGAGGTTGTCTACTGTATACCATAACAAAATCAAGATTTCTTAATAAAACAATAATTTAACAAATAAGCAATAAAACTGCTTAAATTAAAAAAGCCTGCTGCAACTATTGAAATGATACTATTAATAATTACTTTTTTTTCACTTTGAAATTGTATTTTTCCATTCACCTCCCCCCTCTCTACCAGGGCCGTAGCTAATGGGGTGCTATGGGCGGCTGAGCCCCCCCCCCCCTAAAATATTTTGAGCCCAGCCTGGAAAAAATTCCAAGGTCACTCAATGAATTTCTGTTCCAAAAATTGAATTGAAATTCTGTTCAAACATCTAATTTAAGTTTTGAAACCCTTTCAGAGTTTTACAGGAATACTAACTTGTATCTAAAATAAGTGTTTCAACACTCCCTCATCCTATTTGTACATATATGAAGCTAACATGATGTTTAATTTTGCACCAGTTATATACTCAAAACTTTCATCATCATATACTTTTCTTAGCATAAAATAAAGCTATTACAACAGTTTAATAAGAAACGTAGTAGTTGCAGTGTGAATATGCACTAATTTATCTTTCTGTGTCAGAGAAAGAGAGAAAAAAATTATGAGCCCCCCCCCCCCCAATTGTTCACTTCTAGCTACGACCCTGCAGTCTACAAAAAAGTGTATTTATATACATATATATATTGATTAATAAATAGGATAAATTTAAAATTAATAAAACTGTCCACGGTGTTCTAAACCTGTCAATAAAACTTGTAACCAAAAGACAAAAGTTATTTTATTTGAAGAATATGTTTTATGAATGTCTTTTAGTACTTAATAATCTTATATGCCTCTTTATATGTCAATGTAGTTTTTAAATTATTGTGCTTATTGTTTTTATATTATTACAAATAAGTATCAGACATAGTTAATGTCCCTTTTTAAATCTGTACAATGATAATAATTGTTCATCATTTCTTTCTCAAATGATGCTAACTTTGTTAACAGAAAGTTGCATTTCCACAGCATGTTTTTTTTCTTTGTGCAATCTGTGATTCATATTTCAGTAATAATTGAATTATCTTGGAAAAAGAGAAACATTGTTAAAGTGTTCTTCATGCCCATTAATATTTTTCTTCTGTTTACCCATGGGTAAGCAGGGGTAGAACAGCTACACGTCATTTATATAATCTTGAAATTTTATAACTAACTGGTCTATATATATATAGGGTACTACTTGGTTGTACCGTCGAACGATTTCGCCAGATTATATAATTTATATTTGGCACATAAATTTTTGCATTCTCATCTCAATTAAAAATTAAGCCTAACATAGCTTCATCTTATCAAAGACTGATTTAATGGATGGGTTCACTGTTCGATGTTGTTACACTGTATTTTATTATTATAGTAGACTCCCTCAAATCTGCATCCCTAAAATGCTCACATAATTTATGGATGTAAACAAAAATACTTTCACTTCAAATATAGGTGCAAAGTTGTAGTTTTTTTTTTTTAGTTTTTTTTCATTTTGTATGTATTTTTATACTAATATAAATGAATTTATTAGTTTCTATGAAAAAGGCATATATATATATATTATAATCAAGCTATTGCTGATAACAGTGGTGATCACAATCTTTTGACCAAATATATTTATGTAGCCTATTAAACAAGCTTTTTTGTTTTTTATTGCAATGATTGTAATGTAAATACATAGAAAATATTTTTCATAAGAAAAATGTCATAGAATAATTCAAGGAAAATATATTTCATCTTTTTTGTGTAAATTCAAATATACCTTATTAATTTTATTTACTTAACCTTTACTATTAATATTTCAAACACTTTTAAGTTTTCTTACTTTTTATCTTTTTAGTTTTTTAATTTTACTTAATTATTTTAATATTTTAATACATTATAATCATTCATTATAATTTTGATTGCTTTATTAAATTCAAATTTCTGAGTAAAAAATGTAAACTAAGCAAAGACCAGAAATCTACAAATTCTAAAAATCTGCACAACATCAGATCCCAATCTGTGTAGATTTGAGAGAATCTACTGTAATAAAATAATTAAGTAAAGTAATAATAAACTAAAATGCTAAAAAAAAAGATATTTTGTAAAATGATTAAATTGTTGAAAAAGCATGAGTTCAATAATATTATCGAGTATTACATATTAAAATGTATACAGAACATTCTAAATTTAAAAAGTTCTGTAATTTTTTCCTTGTATATAAACTCAAATTTCATTCTTTATATTTGTGATGATGTGTGGATATTAGGGTTGCAGATTTGAGGTGCTGTTTTAACCACTTAACCAGCGGCAGGTATGGGGAAACAGTGCTTTTACCCCCGACTTATCTCGGGGCAGATGTTTAAGTGGTTAAATTTGACAACAACAAGTAAAAAAAATGCATTTTTTTGAAATGTGAAATATTCTCTGATGAAATCATATGAATGAAAATTGACAAGAAGAAACTTTCTAGAAACTGGCACATTTAAATGGATATGCATTGTTTTTTATTTTATAAAATAAAAATAAAAAACTATTTTATGCCTTCAATATAAAGAGTGCTTAAAATAATTCCCCTAAACACTTTCTGTTTCAGTTTAATAATCAAAGATTTCTCTATGAAGCTACAAATATTCATATCTTTATATGCAATAATTTCCTTAACTTAAGTTATGAAATGTCTCCATCCACAATAAGTTGATTTATTATAGTGACAGCAGTAGGTAATCTCTCTCTCATTTTAAAAGAAAATACTGTTTAGTTATCGAAATTCCAATATAATTATATGCATTTATAGACATGCACGTTTAATTTAATCATTTACAAATATTTGCACGATATTTAGAGTTTTTAATGGTTTGATGTTCAGAAAATTGGTGCCAGATACAGCATTATTTACACTGTAATAATAATAAAAAAAGTTGTGTTATTCAAAGAATTAGCATATTTTTCCATCAATATTCTGAAGCTTTTAATATTATTTTTATGAAATAAGAAAACAATTTACAAAGAATTGTTCTTATACGAAAAAAAAAAAAAAAAAAAAAAAAAAAGGATTCATAAAATTTATTTTCAATAAAATTATACCTGGCCATCCTTGTAAAATGTTAATCTTTCAAAGAATTTATGAAAGTTATCACATAATAATAATAATTTGTGCTACCAGTCAGAAGCTATCAAAATATTAAAAACATTTTCCAACATATTCTAACAATTATATTTCATATGAAATAATTTATTTTTATTTGCAATGCAAGAAAAATTAAAATTTAATGAATATAAGCTGAGTTCTAAATAAAAAGAATACTGCCCAGTTAAACTGATGGCATTGAGCTCACAGGCTACAAATACTAATTGCACATTAAAGCCTTATATTTTCAAGGGTTAATTCCGTTCGAAAAAAAAATTAAGAAGGGGAAACAGCTCTCCCCTTTCCTCTTTTTTTTATACTTAATCATTGAACCTCCTATACTATCAAAAACATGCTTTATCATATAAAAAATCTATATCCAAAATTCAGAGCAAATTAGATAATTCTTAATAAAAACCCATTTAGCATTTATATAATTTAAAAGGAGTTATCCCCCTCTTTTATACTTAACCATTAAACTTCCAAAACTATTCAGAGATTTGAACGAAATCTGACAATTCTGCTTGAAAAACCCATTTATATAAATTAAGGGGGGGGGCATTAGAACCCCTGTTCCCCTTATTTATACTTATTCAATGAACACCTAATAACAGTCACGGAATCGCCTCATCAGAATGATCCTAATCTAAATTTTGAACGAAAATTAATTCTGCATGAAAATCCCATTTATATCAACTAACGGGGGGGGGGCATTAGAGCCCCTGTTCCCCCTATTTATACTTATTCAATGAACACCTAATAACAGTCACGGAATCGCCTCATCAGAATGATCCTAATCTAAATTTTGAACGAAAACTTAATTCTGCATGAAAATCCCATTTATATCAACTAACGGGGGGGGGGGCATTAGAACCCCTGTTCCCCCTATTTATACTTATTCAATGAACACCTAATAACAGTCACGGAATCGCCTCATCAGAATGATCCTAATCTAAATTTTGAACGAAAACTTAATTCTCAATTAAAATCCCATTTATATCAACTAACGGGGGGGGGGCATTAGAACCCCTGTTCCCCCTATTTATACTTATTCAATGAACAACTAATAACAGTCACTGAATCGCCTCATCAGAATGATCCTAATCTAAATTTTGAACGAAAACTTAATTCTGCATGAAAATCCCATTTATATCAACTAACGGGGGGGGGGGGCATTAGAACCCCTGTTCCCCCTATTTATACTTATTCAATGAACACCTAATAACAGCCACGGAATCGCCTCATCAGAATGATCCTAATCTAAATTTTGAACGAAAACTTAATTCTGCATGAAAATCCCATTTATATCAACTAACGGGGGGGGATTAGAACCCCTGTTCCCCCTATTTATACTTATTCAATGAACACCTAATAACAGTCACGGAATCGCCTCATCAGAATGATCCTAATCTAAATTTTGAAAACTTAATTCTGCATGAAAATCCCATTTATATCAACTAACGGGGGGCATGAGCCCCCCGTTCCCCCTCTTATACATATCGAATGAACTCCAAAAACTAATCAGGGAAGCGCCTTATCAGGATATACCTATATACAAAATTTCAAGTGGATCCGATATTTTTATCATGAGTTATCGCGTTACGCACATACGCACATACATACAGAACGGACGGGCACATAAGCTCTCAGGCTATGATAGCCTGTGAGCTAAAAACTGATAAAAATAATCTCAAATTAAATCGAAACATCCTGTATTGTCTTATTTTTAAAAAAAATCTAAAATTCTATACTTTCAACGAAAAATTTGTTCATTTTTGTTATTTACCAAAAGATGGCGTCAAAAGAATACATAAAATCAAAAGTACTCGATTCAAGGAAATTACTTAATAATCAAATTAATTTCAGATAATGAATGATCGATAATTCAGTTAATCAATCTTTAAAATTGTTCATCAGGAAATTTTCATCTCTATTCAAAATTATTTCTCATATAGATTCTAATGAAGATGCTGCTGTAATGTAGGATGTTAAGTGTCAAATTTTTCTGTGGATTCACTAGAGGGTGAATTCAAATAAAGGATTCCAGAATTTTGAGTAACGAATCATTCAGTTTTCATAAATAACCATTTTGTTTTGTTTTTTTAATTGAACAGGATATTTTTCTTAATTCTTGAAACAAATGTTAATATTGGTAGATGTGAGAATGTAAAAATTTCAGAAGTTGAACTTTCTTTTGCTGCTGATTTATTGGTATGATTCATTCAAATATGGCCCGCGTGATTCATTCATGGCGTTACCGTCTGTTTGCTTCTTATGTGAATTTGGATAATATGAAACTTCTCTGCAAGTAGACGGTAAATTTTTGAAATATAATGACCTATAGAGGTATAATTGAAAAATCTTTTTAGAATTTAATGAATTCTTTACTAAAATAAGTTAATGGTAAGATATATTTCTTTTGCTTACTCTTCTACTAAAGTTTTTGTATTGTGTGAGAAAAGTATTCTAAACTGTTAATGATTATTAACGGGTGAAAACTGTTAATTTTAGTTCAGACTTGTTCTGGAACATCTAAAGGACTGATCAAAAGGAATGAATAAATTTTAGAGTTCCATTTATTATGATTTGTTTTCTGGTGTATGGCTGGGCTTAACCTAAATATTGTATGATAGGCAAATTTTCTAGTTCTTCAAATTTTCTATTATATTTTTATATATATTAACTTTCATATATATAAAATGCTTTATATTTTATAATTAAATGATAAAATATATATATATAGTATTTATAACACCTTGAAGTGTAATTTTAACTCTGAAAAACAATTTATATTATGTTTTATTTTCTAAATTTTGTTTAGAAAGACAATAATGATTTTTTTCTTTTTTTTTTTTAAGTGGTATAAGGAATAATAACAAATATAAAAAACACAAGAAATTGAACAATAAAAAGAAAGGCAGAACATCCAAATTGCAAAGTGATTATGAAAACAGACAATATAAAAATTTCAATTTTAAAGAAACAAAGCAAGGTTCATGAATGGAAGTTAAATACTATTTAAAAAGTTAGACATTATTTCTTTAATTTAATTAATATGTTAAAAATATTCTTTATGGATTTGTACAATCGTGGAAAAAAGTAAACACCCTCTACTAACTTCTCAACAAATTATCGTAGAAGAAAGTTATTGATACCAAACAATTTGAAATAAAGTCTACTTTTAAATGGTGTATATAAAATTTGCTTAAGGGGGATATACACATTAAAACAAACCCAAACTTTTTTCTTTCTATAGAAATACCAAATTCTGAGTGCATAAATGAACTCAGCACTCTCCAATTAGCTTAAAAACAAATTTTCATGTATTCATACAATAGGTTTCTGAGAAATTAATTATTTTAAAACAAGTGTATTTTAGAGGCTGTATCGAAATTGAAGCTTAGTGCTTGATTGTGGATTGATAGAGCCTCCGTCTTAATCAAGGCATCTTAGGTACCTTTCAAGCAGTCACTGAAGACTGCCAGATTATAGGATAGCATAAGAATTTTCGGTACTGCTTGGTTATCCTGTCAACCAAAACACTACCGCCAAACTATAGCATTAAATGCCAATAATGGATGATTGTGAATGTCTAATTCAATTACATTTAATATGATACACGTGTTTAAAACATCATTAAGTAACTTTTACAGTCTATGATCGATAATCCGCACACCCATAATCACCAGTTTTCTATAATTCTCATTACTTTATGAATGTAAACAGTTAAGAAAATTAACAAATTTGTGATCCAAAAATCATTTTTTTAAATAAATAATAAAGAAATTGAAAAAAAGAAAAACATGATTAAACATCTACTTTTTTTAAAAATATAACTCTTTTATTTTATTAAAAATAAAAAGCAAACTGTGTTATGGAACATATATAGTTATTCTTAAATGCACACATATCAATTTTCCCAATGACTTTAAAAGGAAATTTTTGAGGTAGCCTATTAAATTTATTTATTTTAGATTTCACATTTACATTTTTATATTATACTGATTATAGCATTAAAATGCTATCTAGGAATAATAAAATGATGTAAAATCCACAATACTCTATAATCCACAATATTCTATGATCCACACTTCCTTTGCCCACAACTTCTGTGGATTATGGAACTTTGACTGTATTTGTATTTTTATTAATATTCTACTAATTATTATTTTTTTCTGTTATTTGAAATAAAAGTTATGTCAATAAATATAATTCGACGATTTGTATAATTTGGTGAAATTGGTTAACAGAGTAACTAAGTAGTACTGAAGTTTTTACATATCTAGTCATTTCTCTCATGGATGACATCTTAAACCCTCATTTTGCATTTCTTAAGCATAATTTGAAAATTATTCGGAAGATAATCTTTTTATTTTGGATTTCCCTAAAGCAAGTCTCAATAAACAAAATCCATTAAAAAACTATAGGTTGCAATTGATATATTTTTTTTCAAATAATAATTTCTTAATTTATATCATAAAATTTTAAAAAATGGAACTTCAACACATTTATGTTTTGATATTTTAGTATTAGCACTACATAAAAAATTAGCATATTAGGAGTACAATTTCAAAAGATATTAATTAAAATATGAACATGCAAGGTACTACTTAATTATCCCATTGACCAATTTTGCCAAATTATACAAATCACCAAATTAATAGCCAAATTATAAATGTAGGACGTAATTTTTATTTTAAATGATGAAAAAACAAATAATTAGTAGAATATTGATAAAAATACAAATAAAAAGTCAAAATAAAAATGAGTTAATGACATTTTAAACACGTGAATCGTACTTAATGTCATTGAATGTGACATTCACGATCATCCATTATTGGCATTTAATCTTATAATTTGTTGATAGTTTTTTGGTCGATGGGATAACCAAGTAGAACCAAATGTAATTTAATATCAGAAGCACTTCATTTTGAATGTTTATAATTCCAAAACTTTTCATTCATGCTTGATGTATAAGAATCCACTGTATATAAAATGCATCAAATGTTTCATTAAAATAAACGTGTAAGTCTGGTTTTTAGGCCTTCTTTTAAAAAAAGTTTAGTTTTACGGCCCACTTTCTCCCTTCGGATCCTGTTGCCTAAATAGTTAGGTCAATAGCCTTTATTACTTCAGTCTTGTTTGAACTTTCCTCATTCCCTAGTTTATGAGTAAAATGTCTGTGACAGACAGATACTGGAATGAAATTTTATTGGTTCTGTTTTTACATTTTAAGTACAGATAATATCAGAAGACTTCATCTGACTATTTATTATTTATAAATCTTGTTATATACTTATTCCCCATTTGTTGGTATAATTTGGCATATAAATGCATATTATATACACACATGTAAATAAATATACGGTGCTACTTGGCTATCCCGTCGACCAAAAAACTATCATCAAATTATAAGATTAAATGCCAATAATGGATGATAGAGATTGTCGCATTCAATGATATTATACGCGATACACATGTTTAAAACGTCATCAAGGAGTTTATAATTCCACTTTTTATTTGTATTTTTATTCATGCTTTACTAATTTATTTGTTATTTCGTTATTTAAAATTATATCAACATGCATAATTTGGCGATTTTTATAATTTGGCAAAAATGGTCGACGGGATAACCAAGTAGTACCAATTATACTGTATAAAATATTTTCATTATTTTATATATTTTTTATACATGTGAAGTTAAAAGATAATATTATATTACAAATGTTTAAATATGTATGTAATATTACAATACAACAATGTAAAATCTGTAAAAGGGAATTTTTCTATAACGTATTCCTGTATTTTTCTATAAGTAAATTAAAGAATTCTAAATACCAACGAAACAAACAAAAGATTGTATCTTAGAAATATTGATTACACTTCTTTAAATGGAAGTCTAAAACATTATTTCTTTCACCTATATCCTTGCAATCACATCTTGACAAGATTGACTGTGCGTGTATGGTGTAATAGAAGTATTTCGAGAAACATTAAGAATTTAAGTATATCTTTATTTCATTTCTTTATTTTAAAAAAATAGCATGTATAAAATAAAATTGGATTTAGCTCCATAATTGTACCTAGTACTACAATGAGGTTACATGATAATATACCAGAGATTTTACAAACTCTATTGTCTAAAAAAATTAGCCCATACAGAAAAGTTAAATGTATTTTACTCAAGTTTCGTATTACATAAACGTTTGCTTGCATTAGAGTTAGGATTAAATGGTCAAGTTTAACCCTAGAACCATCGAAATTGTTCTTCAATTTTTATTTAACTATTCTGCATCAGAATTTTGATTTAAAACTATTTAACTTATTTTTGGTTGGTTTATAATTTTAGTTTATTTAAAAAAAAATTCTTATTTATATTTAATTATTATCTTGTTTATATTCAAGAAAAAAAATCATTCTATTTTGGCTAAAGAAACTAGTGATATAACAAGCACGAACAACAAATGTAGTTTATGTTGGGGAAAAATAGTCTGGTTACAGTTGTCTAACACAGTCATAGTTCTTCTGGGTTTCTGTGTTTCATGTTTTGCTGTTTTTGGTACTACATTTGGCCTCAATAGTTTCTTCCGATAGCTGGTCGTGAACCTCATTATACTAATTCTTTTAAAACAATTTTATTTGTGAATGATTAACACTTTTTTGTTACACACATACTGTTGTGTAAAAAATAATATTGGTTTATGTTATTTTACTTCAAAAAAATTTATTTTAGATGATCCGAAACAGATTTAGAGCATTCTCTAAATACATTAGTAAGTTCTCGGAATTTAATATGTGTATGAAGTTCAATTTAAGCTTTGGATTTCTGATTTTTAAAAACAAAGCCTTATTATGACCTTATTATCGCAAACAATGCGAAATCGAAGCTATAAAATCTACCCGATAATATAGACATCGTCGTTTTACGTGTGAAAAATAATTTAAATATCTTACAAAAAAAAATGAAGCTTCAAAAACATTTCACTTAAAACTTAACACAAACTTTATTCCAGAATAAATTCTACTACTCTTTTTTATCATTGCTCGTGAGCATCTGCGAAAAATAAAACCACGACCATGGAGTCACCATGAGAGTGCGGACACTAAAGCAATTATAAATATTAATCTAATTCGCGACATTCTCCCACCTTGAGTTTTCGACAGTTAAACTCAACAATGGGTACAATAAAATATAAAATAAAATATGACTAATACTTACATTACAGTGATAAGATACAATTCTTACAATATTACATTTCTCAAAACAGGTAAATAAACATTTTCTTCTGCAAAATTCAAATAAAATTAAACATATTATTACAAATTCAAATTAACACTATGAAATATACTAAAAAATAAGAATAAAGTTTTTTGTTGAAACAGTATTTAAAGTTAATAACGTTTTGGGACAGTCACTATTCTGCCACTTCTCGTTCTTAATACTGGATCACTAGAAAGTTCTTTTAGAATCTCTAAATTGTACAGTTTTTGGACAGGTCTCAAAAGTTCACCATTTTCAGTTTTTAATCGTGCAACTCTTGGGTGGCCATCTTTACCAGAAATAAGATCTTGCACTCGGGCTAAAGCCCAATAGGCACGTTTCTTATCAGACTCTACGAGTACGACATCACCAACGGTCAGTTTCTTGACATTCTTTTGCAAAGAACTTTGCTGGCGCAATTGTCCTAAATATTCAATACGAAATCGCTTACGTAAGTGTTCTCGAACATGTTGCCTATACTTAACTCTTTTATTTAATTCTTGCGCGTCAATTGCATCAAAATCTCTCACATCTGAAGATCTTATGTCCTGTAAAAACATTGATGGTGTTAACGGTGCTAGATCGTTCACATCTTCAGTAACATAAGTTAGAGGTCTAGCATTCACAACTTGTTCACAATCACAGAGCACTGTGAGCAGTTCTTCGTAGGATAATGAAGCTCTACCTAGAACTTTTCTCAGGATGCGTTTCACCATTTGTATCAATCGCTCCCACCAGGCAGCGGTAGGTAGGTTAAATTTCCGGTGAATCTTTTGGGCACTAAATCTTCTGCATCCTACACATTTCTGTACTACTGCTTGAATAGTTTTCCTAACTTTTAGGATCCAATAGTCTTCTCGTAACGATGTCATCATAGGAGCCACTCCTGCATGCAAAAGCTCTTGGTGTTTCCAGGAGATCAGGCGGTGGACTACAGGATGGTCAGAAGGCAAAAGAACAGGATATTTAAAATTGAAAGCATCTTCTCTATAAATAACTTGCGTTTTCACTCTTATAATACCATTTTCATCTAGGATTGGTCTTAAGCTACGTATCTTCTGATTATTTTTCTCGTTGAATCTGTCTTTCTAAATCAAAATTATCAATTTTCTTTCGGCTTGTTCTAATTCCAAACACGTAAGTTCAGAAACTTCTTTTGAATTAGGATTTCTTAAATTGTTTAAGAATCTTAAAATCCAGGCGATCAATCTTATAATTTTCTTAAAAGATGAAAATCGTCGATAATACCAATCACTAGATTCTGTGTTCTTGTTCATTGCTGAAATGACACTTTTCCGTTTTTCAGAGTTAATAATTTCTTCATCGGGAATTTCGGCACTTTGAGGCCAAGTATATTCAGGTTGAGCCAACCAATCCGGTCCCTCCCACCATCTTAATTGTAAAAATTGTTCAATCGAACAACCTCTGGAAGGGATATCTGCCGGATTAAATTTTCCTGCAATGTGTCGCCATTGGTTCTTTTGAGTTAAGAATCTGATTTCTTCTACGCGATTCCAAACGAATGTTCCCCATCTTTCGTCTCGCTTTATCCAGCTTAAAGCTGTAGTTGAGTCACACCAATAAAATATCTTTAAATTTGGAATTCGTAGATCAGATATAACTCGACTTCCCAACCTGGCTCCAATGCAGCATGCTAAAAGCTCCAACCGGGGTATCGTTATGTTCTTAAGGGGAGCTACTCTTGCACGTGACTGTACGAAAGTTACCAGGATTTTATCTTTTCTCTTTACTCTTAGAAAAATGCAAGTAGCATACGCATGTTTGCTTCCATCACAAAATATGTGAAGGCCTACATCATTACTTTCATAATTATCAAGATACATCCATCGCTGCAATTTGATGTCAGAAATCATCTTCAATCCTTGCACCCATTTTAAAAATTGTTTAGCCAAATTAGTTGGGAGTAATTCATCCCACTTAATTTTTAACTTCCAGCATTCTTGTAGAATAAGTTTAGGGAGCAAAGTCACTGGAGAGGTAAATCCAAGAGGATCAAACACTTTCTGAGCGAATGAAAGTACAGCTCGTTTTGTGGGAATAATTTGTTTTTCCTCAATAGAACCGATTTTGCAAGATAGAGTATCGTTTTCCAGATCCCAGTTTAAACCTAATACTGGTGTTACATTAGCTGCTGAATTTTCAGAAATAATTTGAATGGGATAATTTGACAACCATCCCCTGAGATTAAATTTTGCAGAGAATAGTAACGTTTGGGATTCAAATATAAACTTATTTAATTCTTCAACTGTGTTGAAACTGCAAACACAATTATCTACATATAACGATTCATTCAAAATTTCTACTGTAGAAGCAAGATTTTCAGTCGCACTTTCTAAATGATATCTCAAAGTAGCCGCTAATAAAAAAGGGCTACAATTGATTCCAAAAACAACACGTTTATGTCTATAAATTATGCCATTATCCCATATAAATCTTAGATAGTCTCTATCCTCTACTCTAATACCAATTTGTAGAAATGCCTTCTCTATATCGGATACTGCACCAACAGGATATTTCCGAAACCGATGCAATATAGAAGGAATCATTTCAATCAAATTTAATCCCTTATCTAGGCAATCATTTAGAGAAGGGGAACCTTTAACATGAGCCGAAGCGTCAAAAACTGGTCTAACTTTAGTAGTTTCACTCGATTCTTTAAATACAGGTCTGTGTGGCAAATAATGTACTTTAGTTTCTTTATTATCAACCACCCTTTCAATTATTCCTGCATTTATCCACGAATCAAATACTTCGCTATATACCTCAATTTTATTTAAATTAATTAACTTTTTCCTCGTTGTAGCAAGCCGCTTTTCGGCCAATTCTCTATTGTTAGGTAAGCAAGCTTTATCTAGCACCCATGGCAATGCTACTTCGTATCTCCCTTCTGAATCTATTCTTATATTACTCTTAAAATGCTGCATAGTTTCTTCATGAATTTCAGATTTAGTTTTGGATTCAACTGGATCCGTTATACCCATAATATCCAGCTTCCACAAATCAGCAACGGAACAATTGTTCCAAAGTGATGAAATAATCATAGCAGCCTTATTTGTTTCTGATTTAATACTTGGAATTTTTCCCATTAGAGTCCATCCCAAATGGGTTTTTACCGCAACCGGACCACTTTCTAAAACTTTAATATTTCCGGTGAGTAATTTTCCAGCCACATCAGAACCAATCAATAATTTAATTTCATTTTCGGTTTCACATGAACTATTTTCAACATCAGAAATTTTAATGCCACATTTATTTAATTCTGATAACCAAGGCCCAGTTGGCACTTTTCGTATTTTAGAACAAATAACAGGAACATCTAAAACATGCATATCACATTTATAACTATTGTCTATGCTACTTAAGTGAATTCGATACTTATTATGCTTTGTTTCACTTGTTTCAATATTACCAAATAATGTGTGAATTAATTTAATTTCACCAATACTTTTATAATTCAAATATTTAATTACATCTCGTGATAAATAGGAACGTTCGGATCCTGTGTCAATAACTCCACGCACGATTTTCTCTTTTCCATTGTGCTTTACACGGACACTCAAAGTTTGGAGTAACACAGTAGGATCCGAAGCTTGAGTAGTTAAAACAGTGTCACTACTCCCTGATTCATGTTTATGACTTTCTAACGACACATTACCACCTTCATTTAAAACATTTTGACATAATATTGAAAAATGTCTTTTACCACAATTCGAACATTTAATTTTAGAGTTACAATTGCGTGAAATGTGGTTTTTCTTCAGGCAAACAAAGCAAGCTTTTTTCTTCACAATTAAGTTACGTTTCTCATCAAAAGAAAGCGAACTAGCTTTAAAACATTTTTCTGATAAGTGACACTTGTCACAAAATATACATAAATCTTCACGTTTTTTAACTAAATTCTTATTAGACTTATTATTTATAAATAAATCTGTGGCAGTTGGCATTGAATTATATTCATTATTACATTTATGATATTTCTTTGGGTTTTCAAAACCAAGATTGGAATGAGCCAAAAGAACCCGCTCTTCCGCAATAACTTCATTTTTCAAAAAATCAAGGATAGAATTTAATTGATTCTTACCTTGAGCAGTCTTCTCACGCTGTCTTTCCCAGATTTTAAGGACATCATGAGGTAGACAAGATTCTACAAGTGGGAAAAGTATGCTGGCATACTTTTCTTCTGTGACACCTAATGATTCTAGAGACCTAAGTTTTGTCTCTAGATTATCATATAACGACGATAAATTGAAATTCTTGCTTGATGATTGATTATTATTTAAAACTAATTGAAGAAGATCTCTAACATATATCTCAATAAGTGTATCTTCTCTGCCAAACCTTTCTTTCAGATGTAGAATTACTTTTGGATAATTATCAGCTGAAACCGGATAACTATTTACTATCTGTGCTGCTTTGGATTTCGGCGTTATCGCCTGTAAAAGATAAACAAATTTCAAATGGTCATCTAAAGTGGTGTCTTCATGAATTTTACTGAATGAATTCCAAAAGGTTAACCATAATCTTGCATCGCCATCAAACGGCTGTAAACTTATCTCTGGTAAGCGAAGTGGTCGCGACAATGTTCTTTCAACATCCGTATAATTCTGCGATCGGAGTTGTTCTTCGATAGGCTTCACCAAAAATGTCTTTACTTTTTGCTTTATAGCAATAAATTTTTCTGTATACTCTTCGCAAGCTTCAAATTCTTTAGAATAATCTTTTTCTATAACTTTCTCTGTCAACATAAAATTCAAAATTTCTTCATCTACAGCTCGCAATCTTGTGCTTTTATCTTCCAGTTGACACATTAAATTCTCTATTAAATTAGTATCTGGAGTTGCGTCGTTTAAAGCTTCATTTAAAGCATTATAAGTTTTCGTAAATCCAGATCTAAGAGGAAATCTTTTGATTTTCAAAGCATCCATTTTTTCTCAATGACAACTTCTGATAACAAATAAAAAACAGTTACTTTTCACACGTCCCTATTAGTTCGGACGCCACATATCGCAAACAATGCGAAATCGAAGCTATAAAATCTACCCGATAATATAGACATCGTCGTTTTACGTGTGAAAAATAATTTAAATATCTTACAAAGAAAAATGAAGCTTCAAAAACATTTCACTTAAAACTTAACACAAACTTTATTCCAGAATAAATTCTACTACTCTTTTTTATCATTGCTCGTGAGCATCTGCGAAAAATAAAACCACGACCATGGAGTCACCATGAGAGTGCGGACACTAAAGCAATTATAAATATTAATCTAATTCGCGACACTTATTAATACACACATCTCCTATCATCTGTGAAGTATCTGTAAGAAATATTAAACTGGGCATTCAGAAGCCACAATTGTGGTCATTTCAGATGACGGAGACATTTTTCACCGGGAGGGACTTTTGAAACTCTGGAAAAAGCACTTAGAAATTCCGGAGAGAGATAGCACTTCTAGACTATTCATAAGCATAAAATCCCAAATGTTCTGGGGTGAAATTTCGATGCTTCGAGGGGAACACCCTCTAAATTTGTCAATAGTATAAATCAATCAATGAATGGTATAAATCAATGACTATAGACAATCTGTATAAAAATCGCTTCCGATGTTTTTCATATTATTTTGAATTCGTACAAAAATTACGAATTTTCCCATGGTTCTCTAATTGCATTTATAAATAAAAGCAAAATTACAATACTACATAAATAAGAAATCTGCTCTTCAAAATCCATTAATTTATTTAAAAATGACTCCGGATGAAAAATTCAATGACAAAAATTACCATTATTCTGTAAAAGCCCTGGTGAACATCAAAACCTTCCAATATCCCTCTGCCCTTTCCCTAAATATCAACGAAGAATTCAAACGTGAAAGATGCATCGATATCCAGAAATACTCTTCGGATTTGTCTGGTGAGATGTATTATCTCTCTACATCGAACAGCAAACTTGACAAGAAATAAATACATCATAAAAAAATACATCGAATTTTTCTGTAGCCAGGAATTTTGCTCTTTTGAACTGGTCAACAAATTATTAAGCGTCAGTATATTATTTCTCGCTTATTGATTGATGAAAACACTTTTAGAAATGAAAAGACATTACAACTTACTTTAGAATAGAAGATCATATTCAAATTTCTTACGTTATAGAGTTCACAAAAGGTATAGAGTACATTTAGTGACTACTGATACCTTTTTGTGTATAGGTACGGTATAGAGTTTACATCTAAAAGTTCATAAATAACCAATTCAAGAATAAAGAAACTTTTATTATTTTCAGGTAAAACACGCAGGGTCGTAGTTAAGGGTGTACTACGGTCGGCTCGTCCTCCCTCCTCTAAAATATTTTGAGCTCCCCTGGAAAAGATTCGAATGTCACTCAGTGAATTTATATTCTGAAAATGCAAATGAAATTCTGTCCCAAAATCTAACTTAATTTTGAAGACCTTTCACAGTTTTGCGAAAATGCTAAACTGTAACCAAAATACGTGTTTCAACACTCCCTCATCCTATTTGCATGTAGGAAGCTAACACGATGTTTAATAGTGCACTCGTCATATATTCGAATTTTTTATCATCCTATTCTTTTCTTAGCATAAAATGAAATTAGTGCAACAGTTTAATGAGAAACATAGTAACTATAGTATGAATATGCACCCATTTATCTTTCTGTGTCATAGATAGCGAGAGAGAGAAAACCTCCTCTACATTTTCTTGACCTCCTCCCCCCCTTATTATTCACTTCTAGCTACGACTCGGAGGATACTTTATAATATTGTTTGATATAAAATTATTAAATAAACAAAGATAAGGTCCTGAAACTCAATCAGTGTGACGTTTACTGCATGTGTATAAACTGGTCTTTTACCTTAACTTTCAGTAACAGTTGGTCCCATCAAAACCCGTTTCCATCTTAGCAGGTATACTTGCATACTTATTCTTCGAGACCATCAAATGTTTCCATTTGCGGAATGATTCGTGTTCACCCAAAACCTGCCAAGAATGAAACACAGCTGCATAATATTCTTTTTTAAATAGCTTTCAAATTTTATGAAGTATTGATATATAATGTTATTTTCAAGTAATCCTGAAAATTAATTAATATCAGTTACGATAAGTCACCTCCTCAGAATTTTTTGCAATATATTTATATTCTTCACAAGAACACTACAGACAGAATATGTTATAATAGTTTTAGAGGATACAGTGAAAACGAAGCATGCTTATGTTGAAAATTTGCCAAATTTATGTTGAAAATAAAGCAGAAAGGTTCATAGCCTTGGCAAAATATGTCACTTTGAACTGTGCCGTGTAAGATTATACCATTCAACATCTGTCTAAAATAAAATTTTACATGGGTTCTTTGTGATTCCGATTTAGTCGTTTTGAGTGTTGTTGATTGCGCGATTCAGAAAACCAGATACTCCGTTTGAGAGGAGGGAGATATCCATAGCATCAACTTGGCTATGCAACTGATTACATTATTTAATTACAGAAAGTTATATTAAATGATACGGCAAGTATCAGCAATAAGCAAATACATTACATAAAAAAATTCTGAAATCCAAAGAATTCCTTACTAAACACATTTACATATTAAAATTCCATAGCCACAATGAAATTTTATTTTCTCTCTATCCTTTGTTGAATGTGTCATCGTTTCTTTAGATGATATTAAATTATAAAAATTTTTACTTAAATTTACTTTGTATTTTATTTATAATAAGCTATTTATTTTTAAAATGTTGCTATTTATTTTATTTACAATATAATCTTTATACTGATAGGAAAGGCATCTGACGCACATTTGATTCCGCTAACTTCACATAATTGGGAGTCTATTGTAGTTTTTAATACCATGGTACTAATTTTATAACAATTTATTTTCTGCATTGATTTTAAACTTTCGTGATAATTTTGTTATTTTTTATTTTATTAATGAAATGTAAAAACTGATATTAATTAACTTTATTTTCTTGCAGATGAATAAAACCATTAAACTAACACATCACATCACTAAAT
Source organism: Maratus speculifer (assembly GCA_964019185.1). Lineage (NCBI taxonomy): Eukaryota > Metazoa > Arthropoda > Arachnida > Araneae > Salticidae > Maratus > Maratus speculifer. The sequence goes on from OZ025296.1 coordinate 362,425,989, forward strand.
ATATCTTCAGTGTAAACAATTGCAGCAAAATATTTCTTTTCAGAACTTTTTGAAAAAAGAAGCTTCTAATTCACAGCCTGGAAAAACCATTATTTGTGAGTTATGCAAGAATTTCTCCCAAAACAGTCTTTTTTGTGTGAGGTATGCAACAAAGAATTCTCTAGTAAGAGCCATTTAAGCAGCCATCTATTAATTCATACTGGTGAAAAACCTTTTGTATGTGATGTATGCAACAAGGGATTCTCTCAAAAGACCCATTTAAGCAAACATCTGTTAATTCATACTGGTGAGAAACCTTTTGAATGTGAGGTATGTAACAAAAAATTCTCTCAAAAGAGCAATTTAAGCAGCCATCTGTTAATTCATACTGGTGAGAAACCTTTTGTATGTGATGTATGCAACAAGGGATTCTCTCAAAAGGCCCATTTAAGCAAACATCTGTTAATTCATACTGGTGAGAAACCTTTTGAATGTGAGGTATGCAACAAGAAATTCTCTCAAAAGAGCAGTTTAAGCAGCCATCTGTTAACTCATAGTGGTGAGAAACCGTTTGTGTGTGATATCTGCCACAAGAAATTCTCTGAAAAGAGTGCTTTAAAGAAGCATCTGTTAATTCATGCTTGTGAAAAACCTTTTGAATGTGAGGTATGCAATAAGAAATTCCCTCGAAAGGGCCATTTAAGCAAACATATGTTAAGTCACACTGGTGAAAAATCTTTTGTATGTGAGGTATGTAACAAGAAATTCTCTCATAAGTGTAGTTTAAGCAAACATTTGTTAATTCACACTGGTGAGAAACCTTTTGTATGTGAGGTATGTAACAAGAAATTCTCTCATAAGTGTAGTTTAAGCATCCATCTGTTAACTCATAGTGGTGAGAAACCTTTTGAATGTGATAAATGCAACAGGAAATTCTCTCACAAGCGCATTTTAAGCAGACATCTGTTAATTCATACTGGTGAGAAACCTTTCGTATGTGAGGTATGCAACAAGAAATTCTTACAAATGAGAGATTTAAGCAGGCATCTGTTAACTCATACTGGTGAGAAACCTTTCATATGTGAGGTATGCAACAAGAAATTCTCACAAATGGGAGATTTAAGGAGGCATCTGTTAACTCATACTGGTGAGAAACCTTTTAAATGTGAGGTATGCAACAAGAAATTCTCTCGAAAGAATGGTTTAAGGAGGCATCTGTTAATTCATACTGGTGAGAAACCTTTTGAATGTGAGGTATGCAACAAGAAATTTACTCGGAAGTATGGTTTAAGCAATCATCTTTTAATTCATTCTGAAGACAAATCTTTTATGTGAGAGTGATGTGTCAAGATATTCTTTCAAAAGATTTGTTAAATGATGCATCTGTTAATTCATACTGCCGAGAAAATTTTTATGAGCGATAAATAAAAAGAAACTCCAAAAAAGCTATATAAGTGTTACATTTTGCTCCTAGAATTTCTTAATTGCAGATAACTAATCGTAGCATACTCCAGAAATAAAGAAATAATTCTTTCCATTTATTACAGTGAACAAAAGAACAGTGACACACAAAAATTTGTCTATTAAAACAGTAAGTCAGCACATCAGGGACTATTCCGTGTGCCATGGCAAACACAATTTTTTTATCGTTATTTATATTATCTGAAAAATATTAAATATATCTGTTATTTTATATATATAAACTTGTAAGACTTTATAATGATTGATAGTATTTAAGTAAAAAAAAACCCTTTGTTAAACCTGATATCTCACAATAAAATTCTTTGGTCGTAAAATTGATTTTCTGGTAAAAATTTAGCCTGAAATTAGTAGTTTTGTAAAGGGAATGGTCCCCTGACTTACTCATATTATTGAAAAAATGTGCGTGTAAGTGTGTTTGATACATTAGTTGTTAATTTAAAAAATAATGACTTTTGAAACGTAAGTAAAGATTGGAAGAAATGGTTTAAATTTTTGCTTTTCTCATCAGGATCATATTAAAAGAAAGTATCTTAATTTAATTGTCACGTCTTTATGGATACCTGCTGTAACCTTTTAAGTTCCATAATTTCAAGATCGCTTAATCGGATTGTTTATTCGTAAGGGAATAACAAGATGGTGTGAGTTTTAAATGTCAATAAATTTTGGAAAAAACAAGAATGAAATATATGTTTACCACATCCAAATCAATCTCTAAAATTTTCCATTGTATTTTCATTGAAAAAAAATTATGACTTCGATGTAGCTGATGCACATCTGACTATGACTTAATTCTTTCGAATAACGCAAGTTTACCATGTAATGAATGTAAGGAAGTGAGGTTTACTATGCCACATTTGTTAATTAAAATGGATTATGTACAGTCAATCAGCGTAACTTTGCTCCACATTTACGAAACCTTGATCCATTATGTCGTGACGAATTCTTTCACGAATTCTTTCCCATGAGCTGTCAAACGCACACTAGTGCATCTTTCTGTAATTTTGAGACCAAAAAATTGCCGTTAATTAAATTGATGGAGCAGATTTTAATCTTTTTTTTATCCTCTCTTGGTCCAAAGTTACCCTGATTGACTGTAGCATTTGTAGTTTGTTCAGAACGACGCCCAGGTACTACTTTTTTTATCCCGTCGACCAAAAATTCTATCCGCAAACTATAAGCTTACATGCCGATAATTGATGATTGCAAATGTGACATTCACTTGACATTGACTACGATACATGTTTTCGGTATGTCATCAAGTGATTTTTAATTCAATTTTTTATTTGTGTATTTTTATTATGTTTTGCTAATTTATTTGTTCTTCCGTTATTTAACATAAATGTTATATCCATTTATATAATTTGGGTAACAGTTTGGCGATCTCTAAAATTTGGCGAATTGGGTCGACGGGGGCAAAGAAGTACCGATGCTCAAAATAATTCCATGTTCTAATATGGTGTATGTGGGAAATCGTTTGTGGTTTTACTTTGCATTATTTGAAGACGTATTATTGAATGAAACGAGTACGGATTTCTGAGGTTTCCTGAAACATATTATGTGTAAAATAGGGAGTGCAAAGTGTTTATCGTACGCATAACATTTCGTCGTTATTTCTGTCGTTTGTAAGACTTCTTTTCAAAATAAAAAAAGATTAATTTGGAACAGAAGCATTTAATTGAGATTTAGATTTTTCATTAAAAAAAGGCCTTCTTACATATAATGTAGAAGGAAAGAAGTTTGAAGCCTTCTTTTTTTAAAGATCGAAAAAAGTTTTATTTAGGAGAGGAGCATTTAATAGAGGATTAGAAAAAGTATTAAAAAAACTATTTTTATCTTTAATGTAACGGTAAAGAAGTTTAATTCAAGACTGAGAATCTTCGGTTTTTCAGTCAATGCCTGCATAAATCAAGTTGGAAATGGAAAGTGAAGCGTAGCAAATGAGGCGCGTTCGTACAATAATAATGTTTTTAAAATATTCAGATTTTGTGTAATAGTATACAGTACATCGGATGGAGTGCAGGAGCCTAATTCTTTTGTGTGTCCTTGTAAAAACTATCTGCTTTCTATTATACAGGACGTAACTAATAATAAACCTCAGCACCGTATATGAATTTCATAAAATGTGAAACAGTTTAATTGTATTAAGACGCGCTCCAAAGAGTCTTTATTTCCCCCTCCAATACCATTGTGTAACAGAATACATTTATGTGGCTGCGTAAATTAATAACAAATATTCTTAGCACGACAGATTCTGCAGAATGTATTTTTAGCATATACTTTTTAGATACATATCAATTCTATTATTTTAAAAAGAATATAAGATCTTTAAAATTCCTTTGAAAATATTTTTTCCATTGACCATAATGTAACGGAATGCTTTTGATTGTCCCTGTCATTAAACTATGCATCCGATTTTCATAAAATTTAAAGTTTCTCAACAAAATTATACAACAGTTATATATTTTTAATTTCAGGCAATTTGAGTGGGTAGTTTTTGCTCTCTTATATGCAGACAGATTGAACTGAACGACAACTATAGGTGCTAATTGTTTGTATAATTACGAACGCATCTAAAAAGGAATCATCTGAATTCTCTCCCTAAAATCCTAAAGAATGCACAAAGTTTAAAATGATTTTTTTTAAATTCCTTTCAAAAAGATTTAACTATAAATAATCTCAACTAAATCTTTTCCCATGAAATTACTTTCAATTTATTTGTCCCATGTGATAACAAACACACTTTGTTTAATCTTGATAATTCTTTATTTTGAAATTCATATATATTCTGACTTATTTAATGAATAGATAATAATATGAAATAAATAATCATATATTTGTAACACTATATATGTAACCGTTAAAAGTATCTTACCAAAAGTTAGCTGCTATTGCATAAATTGCTGCTTGTCTTTTTGTCCCCTTGCCCTTCCCTCATATCTTCTTCCATCAAATTTCATAAAATTTTACATTATTTTTTCCCTGCTCTATTTGTGAATTTTTTGTAACGATATTTAATCAATAATTTATGTTCATGCCCAACCTCCCCCCAAAAAATCCTTTTCCCCCTCTCTCAGTAAACATGGTTTTAAATATTTTTTCTTTACTTTATTTGTAACTATAGTAAATATTTATTTATAATAGTAAAAGGATCATTTAAATTATCTATTCTCCCCATCCAAAAAATATTCTGTTTCTCCCACTTACAAATTTTAAAATTATTTCTTAAAGACTTTTATACCTTGTACCAACAATAAATAAATAATGATCTGACACTCGCATTAAATTGTCATTCTCCTATGAAAATGGCCTAATATCTGTACATGAGGGAGAGGGGTGGGCAAAAACTTTTTAATCTTGTGTTATTTGATTACTCTCACCCTTGTAAATATATTTTGTAAAGAGCGGTGGGGACATTTTTTTAAATGTAAAATATACAGGTTTAATATAAAAGAAACTTACAAAATCTGATACATTCAAATGTATTATACTTGCAAATGTGATTGATATATGAAAATAACCACAAAATATCCAAGCTCTGACACCAGGTAGTGTGAAAGAGTGTGTACACCAGATGACGTGGCAGCACTAGTTAAGTATCTGTAAGTAATTCATTTCAGTCTCCTTCAAAATGGAGGTAAATCAAGAAAAGAGTTTCTGCGTGTTAGAAGATGCAAAATGTCCGTTACATACCAGTGCAACATCATTTCAGAAGGCAGTACAAAAATAACTGCCTTGTACAATTGGATTCAATTGAACTACCTATCGCCTGGACGTACGACACAGGGACATACATAAAATATACATTTCATATAACAATCCTATTTATAAGTTTATTACTTTTGAATAAATCAGGTTTTGAATGTGAATGAAATACATAAATATACATTTCATATAGCAATCCTATTTGTAAGTTTATTACTTTTGAATAAATCAGGTTTTGAATGTGAATGAAATACCTACATATACATTTCATATAGCAATCCTATTTGTAAGTTTATTACTTTTGAATAAATCAGGTTTTGAATGTGAATGAAATACATAAACATACATTTCATATAGCAATCCTATTTGTAAGTTTATTACTTTTGAATAAATCAGGTTTTGAATGTGAATGAAATACATAAATATACATTTCATATAGCAATCCTATTTGTAAGTTTATTACTTTTGAATAAATCAGGTTTTGAATGTGAATGAAATACATAAATATACATTTCATATAGCAATCCTATTTGGAAGTTTATTACTTTTGAATAAATCAGGTTTTGAATGTGAATGAAATACATAAATATACATTTCATATAGCAATACTATTTGTAAGTTTGTTACTTTTGAATAAATCAGGTTTTGAATGTGAATGAAATACATAAATATACATTTCATATAGCAATCCTATTTGTAAGTTTATTACTTACAAATAGGATTTGAATGTGAATGATTCTTTTATAGCAAACCCTGTGATTCAGATATAAGAATGGCAAAATTGCAAAAAAGTTCAAAATCATTGTTTTTTCCCCATATATTCTTAGAAATTCTCCTCTCTCTGTTTATTGAGAAAGAGTAAAACGAAAATTCGATTCTCGACGGGGTTTTTAGATAAGTTACCTTACTACATAATAAAAAACAGAGCAGAACTTCAGAAAATTAACATTAAAAATGTTAAACTGTTCTGTGTGGAGGGACAGAAGGGGAAGTGAAAATTTGGGCGAAAGGAGGGTAATTCACATGCTGTTTATTCCTTTATTCTAATATTTTTAAAGGTGATTTTTTTCCACAGGATAGTTGAGGACGGGTTCGTTTTTACTTTTTCAATTTTGATTTTTTAAAAATTACTTTAACTTTCGTAAACGGTTCTGAAATTGAAACTATCATAACATAAAAAAAATCTAAAACCAAAATCAAAAGTGTAAAAAATAGTCCAGTTGTCGATTCTTACCTATCCTATGCAAGAAAAATCCTGTAAAAATGGTAAGATTGGAGCGAGATATTTGAAACGAACGCCTCCATAGACTTAACATTATCATCCGGGTCTTTTACAATCAGTGGTGTGGGCTGTTGATGTCGCCACAAACGGCCTGTGTATGATTTGCTGTATAACAGGGATTAACAGTTCGCATAGAAGACGGCGTCCCTAAACACCTGCTATCAATGTGTTGAAGGATAAGTCGTCTTTCATCCAACTCTCTCCCTATGTTCCATGTTCCAGTCCTGATGTTACCGGGGCTAGAATAGGAGTATTGGTCGATGATGTTTGGTCATCAGGGGTGCATGAGTGGGACGTTAGCCCCTCAGTGTCATACTCAACAGAGTCAATTGAACTAATTTTCTGCGTATAATCCGCGGATCAAACAAATCTTTTTCGACCCTGAAATTTTATTTTGTAACCGAAGCCAAATGTTTACCCCGATATAAGAAGTTACATATAATTTCAAAATATTTCAGCGTCGAAAAAGAATCGTTTGATCCGCGGATTATACGCAGGAAATTTCGGTATGCTCGGAAAGAATTCCACTTGAACCTGCATTGTCTTGGGATGTAAAGTAAGCTAGTCTCTTCTGACGATTTTGTTTTACCAAGTGTGTGTGTGTTGGATGGGGGGGGGGGTCTTCGACATCCTTATTGTTTGATGATGCCTGGTCGACCAAAGTGATGGCTTCTTCTGATGGTTTCATGGCCAAGAAAATAAGTTTTAACTGGTGTTAATTCAGTTATAAAAACTTCTTAAACACACCATAAAATATATTAAAATGCGCGAAATCCTTTGAAAGAACTGCGTCGGCGTAACTGCGTCGTCCGTCCACTATGAATGCAGCGGCACGACATGTGTATTCATAGTAGACGGATGTCATTTTTGCAAGACTTGTAAATTTATTTCATAAATTAGATTTCACTGACATATATCAAACATGGAATTGCTTCTACAGAACTTATAAGTAAATTCTTATAAATATACATAAAACAATTATGAAGAATAAATAAAATTTATTACTCCCAAAAATGAACTAAATAATTTTTTATTTACAAACTATTATAATGCATTATTGCAAACAAAAAGAAAAAAAATTCTGCAAGTCATCTATTTCTTGTTTATTTGTTCATTTTTTTTCTTTTGTAAATAATTTCCATCTTAATCAGCAAATCTTGCTAGTATTGCAGCTAGACCAATGCAGCTACAGATAGCATATCTTCTTCAAACTTCAACTCTTTCCGAAAAAATACAATGTCTGAAAATCAGAATCTGATCAAGCAAGTAATCGCTATAACAATTAATAATTTGCTATAGTTTTCTTAATCTATCTATTAAATTTTACAAGCTGTGCAATAATAAACGTGAAATTTGAATTTACTCACCAAAAGTTATGGCTTGAAAATTAAATAGTCACTTAGAAATGGATACTCGGATTTCGCGACATTTTCTTCATTTTTGACGAAACCGTTTCCTGGAAAAATCATATTTTGTAAATATTTTGTCATTTTGAGTATTTTTTTATTTTTTATTATTTTTTTTTTTGTCGCTTGTTTAGACAGATATGGAAAAATTGTGAACATGTCCTATAAAAACTGTCCCGAAAAAAGGCATTTAGCTGTCAATGAAAATTCGAGAGAATTGAGGATAATTCCCATGCTGTTTATTCCTTTATTCTTACCTGAGAGCAGCAGATAGTCTTAAAATAAACTTTTAGAGATTTTTAATTTAGGATGTGTGTGTGAAGGGAGCTAATGCATTTTAATGTTAAAGAGATAATTTCAGTAGCAGACTGTTTATTTATTCTTACTGGAGAACAATAAAAGGACGGAATTTGTTTGTAATAATTTGCTATAGTTAATAATTTGCTATAGTTTTCTTTATCTATTAAATTTTACAAGCTGTGCAATAATAAATGTGAAATTTGAATTTACTCACCAAAAGTTATGGCTTGAAAATTAAATAGTCACTCAGAAATGGATACTCGGATTTCGTGACATTTTCTTCATTTTTGACGAAACCGTTTCCTGGAAAATGCGTGGAAAATCATATTTTGTGAATATTTTGTCATTTTGAATATTTTTTTTTTTTTGTTGCTTGTTTAGACAGATATGGAAAAATTGTGAACGTGTCCTATAAAAAACTGTCCCGAAAAAAGGCATTTAGCTGCCAATGAAAATTCGGGAGAATTGAGGATAATTCCCATGCTGTTTATTCCTTTATTCTTACCTGAGAGCAGCAGATAGTCTTAAAATAAACTTTTAGAGATTTTTAATTTAGGATGTGTGTGTGAAGGGAGCTCATGCATTTTAATGTTAAAGAGATAATTTCAGTGGCAGACTGTTTATTTATTCTTACTGGAGAACAATAAAAGGACGGAATTTGTTTGTATGTAGACTGAAATCAATTTGTTGCGCTCGGATCGGTGTACGGTCTGTTCTAGCGTTTTCTGGTTCTGGTCGGGTTATGGTTCAAAAAGCCTAAAATAATCTCCCAAATTGGAAAGTAAGGGATCATTTTCAAATTAACCTAACTTTGTCAAGGCTGATTGAAATAAGCTAAAAATATCAGACTGATTGAGAAAACTCAGTGGTCAGTTTTCAATTCCTCTAATTTTCTTTAGACTCTTTGCAAAATGCCGGGAAAATGTCAAGCGAATTTAAAAAGGGAGATGATTCTACAATTAGCCCAGTTCTTTTCAAAGAGCTCAGGCCCTTTGCAATGAGTAATTTCTCAATTAGCATTCGACATATACACTTATGAGCCAAAATATTATAACCACCTGCCTAAAAACATCCAAAGCACAACTTTGATCCGAAAAACAGCTAGCTTCAAATCGCTTTGGCATGGATGCCACAAGTTCTATGTAGATGACCGAAGATAAATCGCATTAGTTGTTCAAGCAGCAGTCATGCATATTCGGAACAGTCAAAGATGGTTGTTTTTGAGCTCTGGGCTGCCATTGAATGACACCCGAAATGTGCTCTGTCAGATTAAGATCCGTCGAGTTATGTGACCAGGATGTTAACTGGAATTCGGTATTCTGTTTCTGGAAACCAATCGAGTCCTGTGGCATGGAGCGTTGTCTTACACAAAGACTCCATTTCCTTTTCGGAAGGCAGATAACATGGAATGGCAATGTAAATGATCCTCAGTGATGTTCAGATAGCGCGTGGCGTTCGTAGACTGTTCTACAACAAACACGGGTCCCAGGGAGGCCAATGAAAACATTTCTAAAGGCTTAAGAGCCCACATTACTGACTGAAAATGACCCGGATGATAATGTTAAGTCTATGGCAGCGTTCTTTTCAAGTGTCTCGCTTAAATTCTAATATTTTTAAAGGCGATTTTTTTTCCACATGATAGTTGAGGACGATCTACAATCGGCCTAGTTTTTGCTTTTTCGATTTTGATTTCAGATTAAAAAAATAATACTTAAACTTTCGAAACCGGTTTTGAAATTGAAACATATATATCATCATCATAATATAAAAAGATCTAAAACCAAAATTGAAAATGTAAAAATGTAGATTCTTAGCTATCCTATGAAAAAAAAATAGTATTGAATGTGGAGCGCAATATTTGAAAAGAACGCCCTCGTACACTTAACATTATCATCAGGGTCTTTTACAGTCAGTAGTGTAGGCTCTAAATATCGTCACAATTGGACTGCGTATGATCTGATGTATAACAGTTCGCATAGAAGTCGGCATACCTAAACACCTGCTATCAATGTGTTTGAGGATGAATCGTGCTTCATCCAGTTCTCTCCCTATGTTCCATGTTTCAGTCATGGAGCTAGTATCCCGGAGTATTGGTCGATAATGCTTAGTCAACAGAGGTGCATGAGTGAATTTCTCATTCAACAGTGTCAGTTGAACTGTATGCTCCGAAAGAATTCCATTTGAACCTGTATTGTCTTGGGATGTAAATTGAGCCAGTCTCTTCTGCCGACTTTGTTTTACCCAGTGTGTGTGTGGGGGGGGGTCTTCGACATCTTCGATGTTTTATTATGCTTGGGCGACCAACGCGATGGCTTATACTGAGTGTTTCATCGCCAAGAAAATAAGTTTTAACTGGTGTTAATCAATTGAACAGTTATAAAAAATTCTTAAGCTAACCATAAAATATATTAAAATAACTGCGTCAGGCGTATAAAAAACGTCCGTCTACTATGAATGCAGCGTCACGAAATAAGCATTCATAGTAGACGGATTTATTATTATTATTATTATTATCATTATTTTAATTGCAAGACTTGTAAATTTATTTCATAAATTAGATTTCATCGATATATACTAAACATGGAATTGCTTCTACAAAACTTATAAGTAAATTCTTATAAATATACATAAAACAACTATGTAGAATAAATAAAATTTATTACTCCAAAATATGAATTAAATGATTTTTTTATTTACAAACTATTATCATGCATAATTATAAAAAAAGAAAAAAAATCCGCATCTATTTCTGTTTATCTGTTTATTTTTTTCCCTTTGCAAATAATTTCCAAATAGCAATTCTTGCTAGTATTTTTCCAATGCAGCTAGAGATAGCATATTTTCTTCAAACTTCAACTCTTTCCGAAAAAGTACAATGTCTGAAAATCAGAATCTGATCAAGTAAGTACTCGCTATAACAATTAATAATTTGCTATAGTTTTCTTAATCTATCTATTAAATTTTACAAGCTGTGCAATAATAAATGTGAAATTTGAATTACTCACCAAAAGTTATAGCTTGAAAATTAAATACACACTGAGAAACGGGTACTCGTTTATCGCGAAATTTTCTTCATTTTTGACGAAACCTTTTCCTGGAAAATTCTTTGAGTGTATATTTCGTCATTTTGAGTATATTTTTTTGTTGCTTGTTCATACAGATATGGAAAAATTGTGAACGTGTCCTATAAAAAACAGTCCCGAAGGGAAGGTTTTTTAGCTGCCGAGTAGGTGGTAGTGAATTCGCAACCAGTTGGATTCAAGTTGTGAGGGAGTGTCCCTTTGTGATAAAGACACTCTAGTATTTTTAGTGAGATCGTGACGTCAATGTTCTAATATGTGTGGCGCAAAAGCGACATCTATCCTTTATTCAACTTTGAGTTTCCGGAGTGTGTGTGTCTCCCTCGAGTCTACAGTTAACTGCGGTTAGGAGGATTATGCAAATTTATAGCTCCGTCTTCAGTTTGCAACGTATAAAGGCTATGAGTTGGAGTGTGTGAGGTGAGGCGGCGGAAGCCAGCCAAGTGAGTTGGATTGTGTTGTAAAGTGAATCAAGGTATTCTGAAGTGAGATAGCTAGTATTGTGAGCCGAATTAGCTTGTATTGAGAGCTGAGTTACCTAAGAGCAGAACCAGCGGGTAAGAAGTTATTTAATACGTTGAGCATTTTTGAGAAATAAAGATTGTTTGCAGCCACGGGCTGTTTTATTATAGCTTTAACCTAGCATTTAGCCGCAACCTGAAAGCTGAGCCGGTGGGAGTGCCCGGAACTGAGCTTTAGCCGTGGACGTGAGTATAGTTTACGATTTAATCTCTTAGTATTGTGCTTAGTGACTGAAATCTCGAACTTAGCTCCACTTTCCATGTCCCAGAGGTTTAAATAAATTGTTTGATTTTAACTTTTACCTAAGATTATGTCTTCATTTAACCAACAGAGCACCAGCAACGTCACAAACTTGCCTAAAATTCGTTTTTGTTCAGAAATAATGTTGTGTTTGTCTGTTTTTCCTTTGGAAATAGCCTTTTATTAATTTTTATTTAATTTCTAGAACTTTTCAAGCCTGGAATGCTCTATTCGAGAAACTATCTATTCTTCTATTCTGGCGTAACTTTAAATTCTTTGAATAAATTTGTGAACAGAATATGAGTGTTCCGTTCGACTCCCTGATTTATTTTTCAGATATTATGCATTTTTTATGACAATGCAATGACTTTCTTGATTATTTTAATACAACAGTAAAACTTTGACAGTAGCAATTTTTTTCAAAATATTAAAAACATTTCATTTTTTATTAGCACTTTCCAACAAAGTTGAAAAGTGCTTATGCATATGGTTTGTTTGTCCGCCTGTCCACACTCTAACTCCCGTACATATACTCGGATTGTCCTGAAATGTTTTCACGTTATTGATGTTTACCCCAGCACAAACCCTATTGAAAATGAAGTTTCTACCATGATTAGTTTATTTACAGGCAGAGTCAAAAGTTTTTCATCACATTACTGCCTTTGGGTGAAAATCGTTTCAAACGAATTTTAAAGATTTTACAACCTTTCAAACATGTTAAAATATATATGCATTCACAAGATGGACTAAAATATGTATTCTATAAAATATGTGTTGAAAATATAGCTATTATTCATTTACAGGGACACACAAAAGAATTCCATAAAATACTGATAAAGAGGGGGAAATGTGTGAGACATATTTTAAATATATTAAGCTGGCATGTATAAAAAAATTGATATTTATCACTGAGGCTTAATATAAATTATACGATACTGTCTTGCATAAAATGAAGTACATCGCATTTACAGGGACACTAAAAGATTCCAAGTAATATATTCTTTCCGAAGTACTGTATATGTATCTGATGACGGCTGATGGATGGATGAAATGCATTTTAATTATGGCATGTGCATTTAAGTTTCACTAAATCTATGCACATTACATAGTGTGTAGAAATGCTATAATTGATATACAGGGCTACCCAAAAGAGTTCGCCAACGCAAGTGAATATGAACATAAATTACTTAAGGGTGGTTCTAAAATAAGTTATACATTTTTACACTGAACTGCATACAATTTACTAAGAAATGTTTGCAGAACATAGATAAAATGATAACAGGGCCACGTAAAGAATTGGGAGCATGGACAGGTGTCCATGAATGATAATATCTGAAAATATAATTTTAGTTGTTTAAAATTGATTTTAGCATAATATTGACGTGCAATAAAGGTACAAGGTTACGTACAGAGCTGAACAAAAGTGTTCAAGTATGTTTCCATCTGTTTGAATAAATTGCTGAAAAAGAAATTTCAGGCTACTAGGCACTTTCTTGCTAAACTAAGTTTTCCCATTATATAGTATGCATATCAACTGGCAGATCAAATACACGGGTGTTCTAAAGTATTGGAATACATACTTGGCTATAAACCCTTATTTCCCTAAAAAACGAAGTTTGTTGAAGATTGCATGAAGTGTTGGAAAGTGCTTCATAATCTAAGTTTAACGCATGAATTTTCTTACTTTTTTGTGATAAAATGATTATTATTAAAAATGGTCGAACAATTACTAATAAAGATTAATATGTTTTAAAGTAAGAAAAAGTGTTCAACAAGTTCTACTAATTGAGTTCTACTATTGATTCTCTTAAAAAGGACAAGGGATCCCTTCTTGGCTGCAGATCACTGTAAATGCCAACATTGAAATAATTATATTTGCGTTTTTTTCCATATAAAACAAATTTGTGGTACTTTTATGAAACTTTCCATCGTGCTTTACATTTTAACTTCACTGTTCACTTTGCATTGCACTACAAATCAGTTTTATGTGCAGTTCTACACTGCAGTCGTGCTTGGTGGCATTGCATACGTGTAGTACGCTTGTGTAAATAAGGATTTTAACATTATACTGCCCTACATTCATATTTAATCAATCTGCGTCACAACTGACTACTTGTTTACACTAAACATTTTTATTTCTTTTATATTGAAAAAGCGCAAATACGATTTTTTCAAAGTTGGGATTGACAGTGAGCTACATCCAAGAAGGGATTCCCTGTCCTTTCTCATGCTCAAATACAAGCAATAGTCGAATCTTTTTTAGGTGCAGTCGTAATTATATAAATGCGTAGCAGTCATCGTTTAGTCCGTCCATCTGTATATAACAGTGTAAAAACTACCTAACGAATGCTTTGAAATTTTCAATATATAATTATTGCAAAATTTTGTTAAGTCATTTTAAATTTTATGAAAATCGGATGCATACTTTAATTAAAGGGACGGCCAAAATTTTTTCGTTACATTACGGTCAATGGGAAAATTTTTTTTAAGTGCATTTTAATGGTGTTACAGCCTTTCAAACACAATAGAATCTATATGCATTTACTGTAGTGTACTAAAATGTACACCCTGTTACAATATGCTGTGTAAAAAGTATTTATTATTCATCCATAGGGCCACACAAAAGAATTCCTTTACATAATGGTATAGGGCTTATAGATTAAACTTTGTTTTAATCATGTTAAATTATTTCACATATACAGTAGACTTCCCTCAAATCCGCATAGCTTGGGATCAGGGACAGTGCAGATTTTAGAATTTTGCGGATTTCTGGTCATTGCTTTGTTTACAATTTTTAAACAGTCATTTGAATCTAATTAACAGTGCAATCTTAACTATAATGAATGCTTATAATATAATAAAATATAAAAATAAGTAATAAAATAAACTAATCAAAATTTAGATAATTTTTAAAATGATTAAAATTCTAAAAGCAAAGGTCAAGTTAATAACCAACAATATATGATTAAATATTCATTTTAAAGATGAAATGTATTTTTCCTAAATGTTACAATAAAACTTGCTTCATAGAAGTGCACTACCAATTCGTATCAAAATCATAAAATAAGGAAGTTGTATTTCATTCTTAGCCAGACTTAATAACCAAAAAAACTTGATTCATACATAAATATATTTGATTAAAAGATTGTAATTACCATTAATACAGTGAAACCTCCAAATAAGGGACACTCCGAATAAGGGACACCTCTATTTAAGGGACGAAAGTTGCAGTCCCAAAGATGTCCCTTATTTGGAGGTTTCACTATGTAAGGAACTCCGAATAAGGGACACCTCTATTTAAGGGACGAAAGTTGCGGTCCCATGGGTGTCCCTTATTTGGAGGTTTCACTCCCAGCAAAGAGAAAAATGCTGGCCAGCAGCAAGATAGGTGCTGGCAATGATGGGAAAGTGCTGGCTATTGGCCTACCACTGCATGACCACTGCTGGACAACAGCAGTCAACTTTGCTATTTGAAACCATCAGATAAAATTCTGATAGACCTCCACTGATCGACCATGCGCCGGCCCACCACGCCATGGAGCCGCACGAACTTTTGCAGTATTTCTGTTGGTAATCCTTACCCTAGGTGGCGCTGGGAATATATCGAAAACATTTTGTATCTTGCAATTCATCGTTTGGCAACGCTGTGATTATTTGGAATTTCATTTTGAAATAAGAACGCGGCAGTAATGAAAATGTGACAAGAAAATAAAAATAAAAGCTTGACGAAGAAAAGTAAGTATATAGTTTCATATATCTTTTGTAAACATATTCATTTCGTAAAAATATATCTTTTGTAAACAAATTCATATATCGCTTGTAAACGACATCTTTTGCTAAGCATTACGAATGTTTTGTTTCGGATAGAAGTGGAAAATTTTAGCTCTTTTAAAATTTTTATTTTAAGTGTGTTTAAGCTTAATCACAACGATATTTTCTTGCTTTTACCATTTAATTTTGGAATTAAATAGCTTTTTTACTGATATTATCAATTATTTTTGTATATTTAAATAAGTTTTATGCTTAATGTACAAAGTTTAAAAAAAAATATTTAAATATTCACAAAAAACTTATCCTAGATTGATTTCTAATATGCAATTGTTAAATCTGGTTGCACTTTTAAGATAACTTTAAGCTAAATATATGTGAAAATTATTATAAAACAGGAATATTGTGCTAGCATAATGTTTTAAGATGTAATGCATACTTGGCAGTCTTTATGATTATACGTTTATTGATAAAAATAAAATGCTTTTAAAAGAAAATAAGTTTTAAGTAGAAAAAAGTTATTTTCTTGTACTATGTCAGGTTCCTAGAAGACATCTGCCCTGAATTAGAAAGGAATGACATTTCCTCATCTGAATATTTTTATGTATTGTTAGTTGTGTATCCGTGAAGCTTTCGAAATACCTTTCTTTCTTTTCTTATAATGACAAATGACAGGTGGTTATCCAGGCGCAGGTGTGCGGATGACGCACTCGTTGATGAATGAAAGTGATGACCACGGGGCATGGCTCAGCTGTCATTTAGTATTTAAGTGATGTGTAAACAGTACATGTCATGACTCAAGGTTGGTATGCGGAATTGAACCAATGGAGGATCTCTAAGAGGCCCTGCTGGGGGAAGGAAGATCTCTGACAAGGTCAACTCTGGACTAAGAGGTTGGAGAGAGTTCTCGCTTGGCGTTGAGACCGATAGGTCGCTCAGGATTTGTTGTCCTGTTGGATAGTGTATATTTTGAGCGTGGGACAAGGCGTCCCGGTGGATAGTGTTATAGGCTGAGAAGTGAGGCCTAGTACCCTTGTGTATTGAGATTCTGCAGTAATCTCTGATAAAGCGTATCTAACGTGCGTTGAGTGTGAGGAAGAAAGTGTAAGTTGAACGGTACACAACCAACGTTTATTGTAGTTAATTTAATGTTGAACCGGATCATCTATATCCGAGTTGTAATTGTATATAGTTGTAAATATTGTTTCTTGTGTACATATCTATATCTTAAATAAACTGTTAGTTCAGTTCATTAACAGCGTCAGTGTTATTTTACCCAATCCTCACAGCAGGTGACCGATATCACCCATTAATATCGGTGGTGGCAGCTAAAACTACCTAGGACATTCTTCGAAGTTTTGTGGACTGAGAGGAGCGTCCGACAAATTGGCGGCAGCGGTGGGATTGAACCGCCTGAGACCAGTGACCAGTGACCAGCGACGGGATAGAATCGTCCGAGACCAGCGTCCAGCAACGGGATAGAATCGTCCGAGCCAGTGACGAGCGAGCCGTGTTAAAATTGTGTTAGTGCCGCAGCCGAACTGTCCTGTGATATTCGTTCGTGGTAGTGCCGAATCGTCGATGGAGTGTTAGAGAAATAAAAATCAAGTGTGGAACTGATATAGTGTGTGTGCCATATAGTTAGTACAGAAAACTGAACTGTGTTGTGCCTGATTATCGCTACATCGTGGAGCTATCTGTGAATAGAAGAGTACCCCACCAGATAAAGTATAAGGTAAGGTGTTTTGATCATTCATTTCTTCTGACATCTCGAACCAAATTGTATTGTTGTATAATTAATAGTAATTTAGGTAAATTGTCTATGTAATTTATGTGCAATGAAATAATTGTGTTCAGATAGGTGTAAAGAATTAGTAACCATATTGCTATTGTTTTAAAGAAAGGTCATAATAATTTGAGATGATAATGATATGCTATTTATAATGATATTAGTGAACTAAATTAATGCATTAAATCTAAATTATTGTTAAAGTAATTGTTAAATGAAGCAATACTGTTTAAATTTTAAGAGTTATATTATCAAAATTCTAAGCAAATGAAAATTTTGATTGGCCAGTAGTAAAGAAAAAATAAAGGCTCAATAGAGAGCCATAGTGAAAAAAAAAAGTCTCAATAGAGGGCCATAGAGAAAAAAAAAGGCTCAGAAGAGAGCCATAGTGAGGAAAGTTAAAAGTGAAGATTTTTATGATCAAAATAAATGTACTTAAGATCATATTTATTTTAAGTGTGAGAACCAGTACTGAATTTAGAAATACTTTAATGAGGATAATTGTAGGAATTTATATGTGCATGTTATACAATTTTTTTTTGTTATGTTGATTTTCTATTAATATCAATCTTTTTATTCAGTTCCAACGTATTATTATTAGGTAAATTGTATGTTATTATCTAATGGTGTATTGCATAGTAATCAAATTGAAATTAGTGTTTTACCTTGTGTTTTATTGAAAGTAAATTGTGTGATATTAATGGTGAGGAAAATCAGGTTCTATAATAGGTTAGTTAGAAATACATATCTGAAGGGTATTAATTCTATAATGAGTGGAGATATAACTGTACTAAGTTAGGAATTTAGAAAATATTGATTTAATAAGTTTGAATATTATTTATTGTAAGGTGGTAACAAAATTCGGTGAAGGTATGGCATTCTTAGCAAAATTGAAAAAGGGGGATCTTCAGGTTTTAGCCGAAGAATTGGGGGTTGTATTCGAGGAAAATGATACCAGGATTCAGCTTAGGAATAAGATAGTGAAGAGTGATGGGTATGATGAGGGGTTTATTAAGGAGTTATCTGACACTATTGTTGCAGAACGATTAGAACAGGAAAAGTTAGAACGCGAAAAGTTAGAAAAACAGGAAAAGTTAGAAATGGAGAAATTGAGGATGGGACATGAATTAGAAATGGAAAGGCTCAGAGTTCAAGGTTCAGCAAATAACTCTAATGGATCTAGGGAATCTAGTAATGAAAGTAACATCGAAAAATTGATCAAAAGTGTTAAAACTCTATCTATCAAAGTACCAGAAGGGACTGAGGGATGGAATTTATTTTTCAACAGTTTAGAAAGGGCATTCCAAACTAAAGATGTACCGGAAAACCAGCAGGCCGAAATTCTACTAAATATGTTAGGAGATAAGGCGGATAATTTGTTAATTTATACCACTAAGGAACAAATGGAGAATTATGAGGAATTAAGGGAGTTAGTCCTAAGGGAACATGAGCCAACCCCGAAGGCATGTTTAGAAAATTTCCGGAAAGCTAGGAGAAATCCGAACGAAACCCATGTATTATTTGTATCGCGTTTAATAGCTACGTGGGAAAATTATTGTAAAATTAGAGGTGCGGACACTTATGAAAAGGTCAACCAGTTAATAGTTACTGATAAGCTAATTAGTACGCTAGATGAGGATACTGCAGCATATATTAGTTTAACTCACCAGGGTAAATGGTTAGAAGCTCCTAAAATTGCTAAAGAGTGTGATAATTATTTTGATGCTAAACATAAGTCTTATGCGGTTACGCATAAAAGCTTTAAAGGTAAAGATAAGTACGTAAACAATGAAAAAATGAGACCGAGGGAGGATAATAAATTTAGTGGTAGTTGGAGGCAAAATGGTAGTAATGAGTGTAATTCTTTTCCGGATAGGAAAACAGAGTTTAAGAAGACGAATGATGCTTCAGGGCCTAAATGTTTTAAGTGTGGTTTGAGAGGTCATTACCAACGTTTTTGTAATAAAGTGGGTAATGAGGGAACTAATAATGGCAATAAAGGGGGAGACCAGAAAGCAGGTGTTCATAAGATTATGGTGAAAGAAAATCAAGAGTTACCTAATGGGGCTATTGTGGCTAGAATATCGGCAAATGCCGAGCAGAAAACTAATGTTATTGGTGAGAAATTAAATAAACTTGAGAAAATTGAAGTCAGTGTTAATGGGCAAAAAGCAAAGGGATTGGTTGATTCTGGATGTGAGATTAGTGTTGTTCATAAAGATTTAGTACCGGAAGAGAAATTAAAGGGAGCGGGTAGTATTTATTTACAAGGGTTATTTGGTGAAGCTGTTAAATCACCGTTAGTTAAACTACCGCTAGCTATTCCGCAATTCGGGCAAACTAATATTATTCATCAGGAAGTACTTTGCGCAGTAACTGATAATATTAATGAGCAAGTAATTTTACATCCCGAGGTGATTAATGAGTTGTCAGGTGTCAATCTTGAGGAGCCATTGATAGAGTCCGAAGAATTAAAAAGTTCCGAAATTATTATTGATAACTCGAATGAAAAGGAAGATGTAAGTAACGATAGCTGTAATGTTTACGTAATAGACGCGAGATCGCAAAATGTACAAAGTCAGGATCCAGAAAAAACTGAAACGGAGGAAAATAATGAATCTATTGTTAGTAACTCAGATATGTTTAAGAAATCCCAGTTGGAATGTAAAGAATTAGAGAAAGCTTGGGAATTAGCTAAAAAGGAAAAAGGGGATTATTATATTGTAAACGGATTATTGTATCATAAAGAGAAATTGTTAGGCGAAACTATAGCGCAATTAGTAGTACCCAAGGTAAGAAGGGAAGAAATCTTAAAATTAGCGCATTCATCGGTATTTGGAGGGCATCATGCAGCCAAGAAAACGTTGCAGAGAATAAGGTATTCTTTTTATTGGGAGGGAATGGCAAAAGAAGCTAAACAGTTTTGTGAATCATGTTTAGAGTGCCAATTGACTAGAGGGGTTAAAGTAAATGATAGAGCTCCTATTTCCCCAGTGTCGCGGCCGGAACTTCCATTTCAGGTTGTTAATGTTGATTTAATTGGGCCTATTGATCCTAAAAGTTCACAAGGACATCGGTATATACTGACTTTAATTGATCAGCATACCAGATGGGCGGATGCGATCCCTCTAAAAAGTTTAACTGCTAAAACCGCGTGTGAGGCGTTACTTCAAATATTTATGAGAACAGGAATTCCTAATGTAATTGCCTGCGACAATGGAACCAATTTTACTGCCGACTTAACGAAAGAATTTGAGAAAAGGTTAGGCGTCTGTCCAAGATTTTCGACCCCACAATATCCACAGTCCAACGGACTTGTGGAACGATTTAATCAGACTCTTAAACGTATGCTACATCATACGATTAGGGAAGAAGGAAAAAAATGGCATGAACAAATACCATTTATATTATGGGCGTATAGGGAAGTCCCAAATTCTACGACGGGAATCGCACCTTTCCAGTTATTATATGGTAGAGCGCCGGAGGGTCCGTTATCGATTCTTAAGTCGTCATGGGCAGGAGAAAATAAGGGAGCGCAGTTAGATTCTACGCCGATTCATGAGTACTTGGATAAACTTAAGAACCGCTTAGAAAGAGCCGCAAATGAGGCAAAATTGTCGTCTGAGGTTCAACAAAATAGAATGGCGTATCATTATAATTTAAGGTCAAAAGAAAAAACGTTTGAGGTAGGCGATAAAGTTATACTGTTAATCCCCGATTCGACTAATAAGTTATATTCTAGGTGGCAAGGGCCGGCAACTATTGTAGAAAAACGAAACCAACATTCGTTTATTGTTGAGTTAGCCGACGGGAGTAGGAAGCATGTGCACCAAAATAAGATAAGAGAATTTATCGCTAAATGTAATATAGTTAATATTGTTTTCGAAGGTGATGAGGAATTTGGAGAAGTTGGGGAAATTCCTATTTTGAACCGGGATCAAGAGATAGAACGGGATATTGAGAGGTTTGAAATAAAAGGGCTATCTAATAGTCAAGTCAAAGATTTAAAGTCTATTTTGAGGGAAAATAAAGAAGTGTTTATGGGTCCTGTACGACCAGCGGAAGTAGGGGAACATCGTATTGATCTGAAACCGGGTGTAGAAAGGAAAAAACCAAAGTTATATAGCGTGCCGGTAGCTTATAAAGAGGAAGTGGATAGGCAGATTCAGGAGTTATTAGAATTAAATCTAATCGAACCGTCGAATGCTGAAATCAGCCATCCAATTGTTTGCGTTGCGAAAAAAGATGCAACTGTCAGAATGTGTATTGATTACAGAGCTTTAAATTCTGTAACGCAGGTTCCCACCTTCCCGATGAAAGATTCCCAAGAAATTATGTATACCGCAGGGGCGGCTAAATATTTATCTTCAATAGATTTATTGAGGGGTTATTGGCAAATTAAAATGGCTGAGGATTGTAAACCTTTGACAGCTTTTACGACGCATAACGGAACTTATCAGTGGCGTACAATGCCTTTTGGATTATCAGGGGCTGCTGCTACGTTTCAAAAAGACATGAATGATGTTCTCCAAGGTCATCGGAGGTATGCAGAAGCATATATTGATGATGTCATCATTTTCTCCGATACTTGGGAAGAGCATTGTGAGCATGTCAGGGCTGTCATTGAAGAGTTGAAAAATAGAAATTTTACGATTAGACTAGACAAATGTAAATTTGGAGAGAAATTGACTAAGTTTTTAGGTCATGTTATTGGGGGTGGAACTCATGCACCTGATGAGGAGAAAATCGGAGCAATAAGGGACTTAAAGAGACCAAAGACTAAAAAGGAAGTTAGATCAGTTTTGGGATTAATGGGATTCTACCGATCTTATATTCCAAATTATGCTGAGATAGCTATACCTTTAACCGAATTAACCAAAGGAAATGTCAAAAATACTGTACCATGGGATGAAAAGGCAGAAAAAGCATTTAATACTCTTAAAGATGAGTTGTGTAAAGTGACGAGTTTGGCTACACCTATCGTAGGCCGGGAATATCAGCTTCACGCCGATGCTTCCGACCTTGCAGTAGGATGTTGTCTTACTCAAAAAGATGAAAAAGGTCAGTTTAAACCTATAGCTTTTGCCAGTCAGGGGCTCAGCGTGCTTGGCCGAGTATAGAGAAAGAGGCTTGGAGTGTTCTCTTCGGGTTGCGGAAGTTTGAAAAGTGGACTTATGGATCTCAAATTGAGGTCATTACCGATCATAATCCATTAAAATTTCTCACGGAAACAACCCCAAGGTCGCCCAAACTCACTAGGTGGGCTCTAGCCTTGAATCGCTGGAACCTGAGCATTTCTCATCGTCCCGGAGTTCAACATTTGAATGCTGATGCAATTTCGAGGCTACAGAGAAAGAGCTGGGAAGAACAACCAGTTACTAGCCCATCAGTATCAATGTCAAAATAGTAGACAACTTTAAAGGATGTCATCACATGTCTAATTTTTTTTTGTGTGTGTGTAAATATTTTTTTAAGTTTTGTGTTTATAATAGTAAATTAGCATGTGTATTGTTTATGCAATAGTAGTATTAGTATAAGGTTCAGTAGAGATGTCAGTAGAGAATGTTCAGACACCTGAAAATGCCTATGTAATATTTAGAATGAAGAAATCTGCAAAGAGACTATTGAACTCTTCCGTAATATTATTATATGTTTGGGGAAAATTAGCCCCTAAGAGGCATATTTTCCGCTAAGGTGGGGGGTGTCAGGTTCCTAGAAGACATCTGCCCTGAATTAGAAAGGAATGACATTTCCTCATCTGAATATTTTTATGTATTGTTAGTTGTGTATCCGTGAAGCTTTCGAAATACCTTTCTTTCTTTTCTTATAATGACAAATGACAGGTGGTTATCCAGGCGCAGGTGTGCGGATGACGCACTCGTTGATGAATGAAAGTGATGACCACGGGGCATGGCTCAGCTGTCATTTAGTATTTAAGTGATGTGTAAACAGTAGATGTCATGACTCAAGGTTGGTATGCGGAATTGAACCAATGGAGGAACTCTAAGAGGCCCTGCTGGGGGAAGGAAGATCTCTGACAAGGTCAACTCTGGACTGAGAGGTTGGAGACAGTTCTCGCTTGGCGTTGAGACCGATAGGTCGCTCAGGATTTGTGGTCCTGTTGGATAGTGTATATTTTGAGCGTGGGACAAGGCGTCCCGGTGGATAGTGTTATAGGCTGAGAAGTGAGGCCTAGTACCCTTGTGTATTGAGATTCTGCAGTAATCTCTGATAAAGCGTATCTAACGTGCGTTGAGTGTGAGGAAGAAAGTGTAAGTTGAACGGTACACAACCAACGTTTATTGTAGTTAATTTAATGTTGAACCGGATCATCTATATCCGAGTTGTAATTGTATATAGTTGTAAATATTGTTTCTTGTGTACATATCTATATCTTAAATAAACTGTTAGTTCAGTTCATTAACAGCGTCAGTGTTATTTTACCAAATCCTCACAGCAGGTGACCGATATCATCCATTAATATCGGTGGTGGCAGCTAAAACTACCTAGGACATTCTTCGAAGTTTTGTGGACTGAGAGGAGCGTCCGACATACTATATCAGTGAAATATTTTGAATATTCTCCAATACTTGCCAGTAAACATGGTATTTGTGTTATTTATGTTCATTAGTCATGGAAACTTTTAGCTTTTGACCTGTAATTTTAAATTAATTGATCTATGCTTAAAAAGAATCTGTTTTAAAATTTGTTTTAGGCTGTATTGATGAATATAGTTTTATTTTATTGACAATGAAATCATTCAAATGTTTCATTGCAATGTTGACTCAACAACAAAACTTTATCTTTAAGCTGCAAAACAATATCTATATAATCTCTCTTTTGTTTTGTTCTTATTTTTTTCTCAATCATCTCTTTGTATGTTGGTTATATTTATATTCAGACCCTTTTGAGCCTAATACGAGTTTTTGACAGTCATTTTTAAAAACTATGTCAAAGGACTTTTTGACATGACAGATAAAACCATCTGAGTGTTTAAAACTTACCAACCCTGATTTCAAGCTCTAAAATGGTATGCTTCAAATATAGCAATAAAATCTTTATGCATTATCTTCACAAATTTCATTATGTCAAAACAGAATTCATATGCATTTTATAGAACTTAAAGTATTATTAGTGTTCATTCTAGGCCATTTTTGAAGGGTGCAGCACCCTGCCCTTTCTCAAATTTGCAAAATGCACCCTGCCCTTTTTAAAAGTAGAAAAATGCACCACTGGTTTTACCCAGAGATTTTTAATAAATATTTATTCTATTCTGTAGTATTTCTAAATTTGTGTGTTCAAAAATTATAGAATTTTTCATTTCTTTAAGAAAAAGAACATCAAACTATTCAATCATTGTTTAATTTAATTGAATTTATAATTTTTATATCATAAAATCATTCAAAATTAATATTTGATTTATCTTACTTAAAAATGATGTATTTTCCCACTTTCTTTTTTCCCTTTTAAAGGCAATAACATATTTTTTCTTGCAAAAGTGCCCTTTTCTGCTGCAGTAGTGCCCTTTTTAGTGAATAGCACCATGCCCTTTTTATTTCTAGAGTGAACACTAGTATTATGATTTAAATGTTGAAATGAACTGTATCGGGCAAATAAAAAAACACTAACATCTAAATCTCTTTTTAATTATTTCAATTGTTATAATCAAATTTAGTATGGTTAAAGCTTCATGTATTTATTCAATCAAATAGACTTTGATTAAAATATTATAATTTTTTTTTTTACTGTAACAAGAGCTATACTGATATATGTATTTAGATGTTGATTTAAACCAACTGGTTTTTTTTTTTAGAAGAAATCCAATGAATTTTTCTTTTTCTTTATAATTTACATGTTTCAGAAAATTGGATATATACAATTTCTACTTTCAACACTTTATTTCAGTAATAAACATTAGATATAGTGAATTTAGGTCACTTTTTTGGTATAGGATTATTATCAGTATGTGTTTGTGAACATATCTATTGCTTTAATGAAAAAGCTTCAAAGGTGTGAATTGATCAGAGATAAAATAAATTTAAAATATTCAATATTTAGTATAAAATATTTCATTTTTTGAAAAAAAAAAAAAACCCAGATTAACGTAATTAATAACATATCATTATGCTTTTGCTTTCTAAGATTATGCTCAAGCTGTAACAAAAAAAAAAAAAAAAAAATCTTGATTGGGGAGTTTATTTTGGTTTAAAATCAAAATACGAAGTTGAATAAGAGGGTATTCAAAGATTGGGTGTTAGTTATAGCATTTTAATAATAACAATCGTATTTTTTCGCCTGTTATCGCTGAATCTAATGACCAAAAATATTTACTTCAAACTGCCACACACTCAAAATATCTAAATCCCAAAAAGTATTTGAAATTTATTATTTGAATAACCGTGAAAAAGAATATTATATTTATCAAATTACATCCAAATCTTTATTATTAATAATCAAAAGATTGTTTATAAACATTTTCAGACTATTCTTGTTTCACTGTGTAGAGTAATTTATTCTCTGAGCATAAGACTGTTTGTAAATATTGTTTAAATTAGGGATGCACAACCTTTTCAAGAGAAGGGTCATTTACAAATATGTCTGCGTGGTCGAGGGCCACATCAATAACATGAAGAGAATTCGATTTCGAAGGTAATTTCTGGCCTATAATCAGATATTAAATATATTTTCAGAGAAAAGTTGGGTCGGGTGGGGAATATCCCTTTACGTTTGCTTAACCAGTCAAAATATCCAATTCAGTTGGTAAGGATATACAGCAGTTTGTACGTTTGTATGTATAACAGATATAGCAAAAATTATTCTCAAGATGTAGTAACATTCCTTGACTTTATTCAAGTGAGTAAATATTCTTCTATTAAAAGTGCTAAAAATAAAGATAAGTGGCTGGTGCCAGAAAAAATGTGAACTTTATGAATGAAGGAGAGGGAAGGAGCCGATCAACAAAATTTACATCTTTCCATGCCTGATCAACCAAATTTGGGCTTTTTACGAAAGTTATTCAGTTTTTACGAAATTGATCGAGAAAATTCGTTTGGGAAAATTCACAAATTTTTTCAAAACCGATCAACAAATTCGAGATTTTTACGCAGCCGATTGATGAAATTTGTGATTTTTACGAAGCCGATCCACGAATTATGCGATTTTTACAAAGCTGATCCGCGAATTTTGCAATTTTTACAAAGCTAATCGCTGAAGTTCGCGATTTTTCTGCAGCTAATTGACAAAATTATCGATTTTTACGAAGTCGATCGCCAAAATTTGCGATTTTTACAAAACTAATTGCCGAAATTTGCGATTTTTCTTCGCATGATTGATAAAATTCGCGATTTTACTGCGGCTGATCAACAAAATTATCGATTTTTACGACGCCAATCGACGAAATTATCAATTTTTAGGAAGTTAGTCAATGAATTTTGAGATTTTTAAAAAGCCAATTGACGAAATATGCAATTTACCAAGCTGATCGGCAAATTTTGGGATTTTTACAAAACTGATTGGCAAAATGCGCGATTTTTCTTCGCATGAATGATAAAATTCGCAATTTCCAACGGATGATTGACGATATCATCGATTTTTACAAAGCCGATCGACGAAATTTGCAACTTTTCCTCGTATGATTGATAAAATTCGCAATTCTTCCATACCAGATTGACACATTTCGCCATTTTTACAAAACTTATCGACGAAATTCGCGATTTTTATGAAGCCGATTGACAAAATTCGCAATTTTTACGAGCCTGATCAACGAAATTAGCAATTTTTGCAAAGCTAATAGACGAAATTCGCGATTTTTTTGCACCGGATATATGAAAACGAAATTTTCAGCTTTTCTGAGTAAAATCGACAAAATTCACGATATTCTAATGTTCTACCAATGAAATTTGTGATTTTTCGGAACCCGATCAATAAAACTCGCGGTTTTCCCGTGTCCAATTGACGAAATGTGCGCTTTTTCAGCATTTAACTGACGAAATCTGCATTTTTTCCATGCGCAGTCAACGAAATTCGCAATTTGTAATTAATTTTGACGAAATCTGCATTTTTTTGCACAGCAAGATGAAAATAGCGAATTTTCTTCTTGATAAATTTACAAAACTCGCTATTTTTTCTCTCAGCCGATCATAGAAATTTTCAATTTTTCTGTGCATCATCGTAAAATTCAAGATTTTTTTCGTGCCCCGTCAACGAAATTCACGTGATAAACCGAGAAAACATGCAATTTTTCTGCAGCGGATGAATTTTTGCAATTTTTTCGCGCATCATCAACAAATCTGACGATTTTTTCTTGCCCAATCAACAAATTGTACGATTTTTCGCGTCCGACCGACAAAATTCGTAATTTTTCCGTGCTTGATCGACAAAACCATGATTTTTCCGTGTCCGATCGGCTAAATTTGCTATTTTTCCGAGCCTCATGGGCAAAATTCGCTATTTTTCATTCCTGATGAATGAAATGTGCTTGATAAATGAAATTAACGATTTTTCCGTGCCCGGTCTACTTTGAATGACCGGTGAAATTTGCGATTCATAAGTGACTTACAAAATTTTATATTTTCCAGCAGTAAACTGGCGAAATTTACGATATTTTTCTCGACTTTTGCTCAAAAATTACATTTTTTTTTTCTAGTTGTAAATTGACGAAGTTCGTGGGTCACATGTTAACCTGTTGCGGGCCACTTTTGGACCACGGGCCACAGATTGTGCATCTCTACCCAATTTATTGTAATTACTACCCAATTTATTGTAATTAATTAAATTATTTTTAAATGAAGTTACACTACTTATAATCCAATAATGTCTTTTTTTATCAATAAATATGCATGTATATGTAATAAGGAGGGATGTTTAAGGAAAAAAAAACCCAATTTAAACCAAAAAAACCTGCTTCAAACAAAAATTTTTTTTTCTTTAAAAAAAAAAAAAGTTTTTTCCAACCCTGATCTTAAGACTTAAAAAATACCTAGAATTGTAATGTAGTTAAAACTATTGACTTATGCAATTAAAAGTAAATTTGTAGAATTTAGTCTAAATTTTTAAATGTAAAAAATGGCTAAAAATTATGAAATTACAAAACATTTTTTAAATATTCAAGTTATGCGGTTTTGCTTCAAACGACAGTTGGAAATTTCTTAAAAATGTTAGAATTTCCTCTTGTTCCAGATAATTTGATGTAAATGCTCCATACACCTTGGTGACATCTTTTTAAATGTTGGAAGTACATATGGAACATCGTCATTTTCCTTGCAAAAAAAATTATTTGGAATATCTAATCAGGATTGTGAAGGCTGCAGATTCAATCTTTTTTTTAAAAAAACTCATTTCTCAGCTTTAAATTCTTTGTGAATGTCAACATGATCTTCAAACTTCAAATGTATAATTTTGCACCCAAACAACATGCTTTCATAATATTTGCATATTAGATGATTGGAATCTTCAAATGTCATGCTCTGTTTTTTCAGCCCATGGGCATCAGGTTCAAGTTCCAAAGTTTGGTTCTTTACATATCCGGCAAAATGGAAGCAAAACTATATCCTGAAAAAACACCTGCTTAAAATCATTTGCTGTACGAATAGCCACTAAAAACTCATTTTGTGAATTTTCTTTACTTCTTATTGATTAGAATACCATTGTATTTTTTATTTACCGTTATATTTTTTAAACATTGTATAACATCTTGATCCATGTGCAGTAAAATGCATGTAATATTTGTTGGAAAGAAAAATAGTCTTCACTGATTCTAGATGTTATAATTTCTGGAGGATGTGAAAAGGTCGCTAAATCAAGATTTGGATTATTTTTGGGTCGTAAAAAGGAACAAGGAAAAACATTCAGGGCAGGATTCATGCCTGAAATTTTGAAATCCCACCCAAAAGAATATTGTAGACAAGAGCCGCCCCCCCCCCCCACACACACACAAAGAAAAAAAATCGTGAATTTTCTGAAATTTTTTGCATTTTGAAACTACGGTCAACTTCTGAAATTTTTGTGAATTTTATTATATTTTCGTGCGACTGAATCACATATTTTGTCGTGAGTTTTTTGCTGCAAAAAATCGTTGAATTTTGCGATTTTTTTCCCCAAAAAACTGTTTGACAAATTTCGCAATTTTTTTTTCCTGGCTATCGATTAACACAAGTTTCTTGCTATTTTCTGATGCAACAACGGAGTCATTTCGCTCCGAATTTTCCTAAAAATTAACACATTCAATTCCAAAAATTATGAAACGTCAGTTATCTGCCTGGAAATTATGTCTGAATTTCAGGGCTGATAGCCGATTTTTCATAAGTTTTGAACCGAGCTGAATCGCATATTTTCACAATCAATTTTGTCAGTCTTTCTCAGAAAATGGAAACGCACTGAATTTTGTTAGAGGATCTCGATAGAAACACCAATTTTGTTGAAGCATTGTGAAAAAAAACTCTAATTTTCTCAAGGAATAGCAGGGGAAAAGCGTAATCGTCCTCAAAAGATCGAGAAAAAGTGTGAATTTCATAGAAAGATCGCGGACGTAGAGTTCGTGAAAGCATCACAG
Organism: Maratus speculifer; assembly: GCA_964019185.1. Classification (NCBI taxonomy): domain Eukaryota; kingdom Metazoa; phylum Arthropoda; class Arachnida; order Araneae; family Salticidae; genus Maratus; species Maratus speculifer. The sequence continues at coordinate 362,456,089 of OZ025296.1, forward strand.
AATAAATGCGAATTTTTTGAAAGGATCGCCATATAAACCCAAATTTACCAAAACTCCACAAATTTTCAAATTTCATGAAATCATATCAATAAACGTGCATTTCATTAAGAGATTGTAAAAGAAACAAAAATTTTGTCAAAGAGTTCTTCAGGGGCAATTCTGAATAAAAATTTTTGTTTGAAATTCACAGCAAATTTTCTGAAAAGTTACAGCAGAGTGTTTAAGAGGGGAAGGGGGGTGTACTTTTGACACTATTTTTTCCATGACTATTTGATGAAATTTATTTATTTTTTGCAACTTTTTGACAAAACTTGCAGATTTTTCATGATTTTTTTAAAAATTTGCAATTTTTTGATGAAATTTGTGAGGTTTTCGCAATTTTTTGATGATATATGGGAGTTTTTTTAACATATTTTGGCGAAATGAGTTTTTCGTGATCGTTTGATGAAATTTACAAGTTTTAAAAAATTTACCTTTTCCTGCAATTTTTTTTTTTTTTTTTTTTTTTTTTTTTTTTTTTTTTTTTTTTTTTTTTTAGCTATCTCTTCCCTGCCCAAAATTAGCATTTTTCTGTGAATCTGATGAAATTTGCAGGTTTTTTGCACTATTCTTTGATGAAATTCACATTTCTTTTAACGAAATTTGAGTTTTTATTGTCATTGATTTTGTTTGGACAACCATTTGTTGAAATTCATTGTATGTTTTTTCTCTAAATTTCCAGATTGATGACTTTTTTTTCTTTTTCCAGCATTGAATATCTTAAATTTTTAGAAAATACTGAACAGAATCGTCCCTGAATCACTTTATAAATGTAAAATTCATCAAAATACCGCTTTATAAAAGTGAACAGTGTCACAAAATTGCGAAAATTTAGAAACGTAAAAATCGCGTGTCATTTTTAATCTTTGTCATAAATTCAATTAACTTAAAATTATTTCACCACAGTTTTTTTTTCTTTTTTGTATTTTTTCTTTTTTAAATTTACAATGACATATACAGCCAAAATGATTTGATATTAATTTATACTAGAACTATCACAGCTATAGCATTCATGTATAGTGTAAGTAATTATATTTGTATAATTATTGAAGTGTCAATATTTGTTTTTAAGGTACATTTTTTCAAAATGTGTTTTTACTTTTTAACAATATGAAAATTTTTTTAGCTCAAAATATGAATATGCTGTTGTAGAATTTACAGATGAAAAAGGCCAGATATACTTAATTCCATGCACGTGGTTTGCAAAAGAAAATGGTAAAGATGAATCGTGCTACTGGCCACCTATTCGTAGTAGCATTAAGCTTAATAAAGTTATGTAAAAAAAAATGGGGCCAGATTATGACTGGGAAATACGTAACATAAAGGTAGTTTGAAAGTCAGGTATGTTTCAGTTTTAATTTTTTGATTACATTTAAATGTCTAGATCTGGGGCCAAAGGTTGTGCGGATTATAGAATATTCTAATAAATAATTTAAAATAATAATAGAATCTTTAAAATAAAGATTATTTTTTAAAAAAATTCTTTTAAAATAATAATAGAATTGAAATAAGTAATTTCTAAGAGAATTAATTTCTCTTAGAAATTATTTCTAAATGAAACACATTTCTAAGCAGTGCTTAGAACTCCTTAGATTAGGGATGCACAACCTGTGGCCCGCAAACTTCGTTAATTTACAACTGTAAAAAATTGCAATTTTTCTGATTAAGTCACAAAAAATCATCAATTTCGTCAATTTACCGCAGGGAAAAATTAAGATTTGCACTTAAGAATCTCAAATTTAGTAGATTGGCCGCGGAAAAACCATGAATTTCATTGATCATGCATGGGAAAATAGCGAATTTTGCCCATAAAGCTCAGAAAAAATAGCAAATTTCACTGATCAGGAGTGAAGAAAATCACAAATTTTGTCTATAAGGCACGGGGAAAAAACACGAATTTTGCGATGATGCACAGAAGAAAAATCACGAATTTCATCTTGCCTCGTAAAAAAAAATAGAGTTTGTCAAAGTTGGTTAAAAAACGCGAATTTCGTCGATTTGCCACGGAAGAATCGGGAATTTTATCAATCATACAAAGAAAAATTAGAATTTCATCGGTCTGCTTTGTAAAAATTGCAAATTTCTTTGATCGGTTTAGTAAAATTTGCAAATTTTCTTGATCCGATGCAGAAAGATCGTGTCGATCAGCTTTGTTAAAGTTGTGCATTTCATTGATCGGCTTTGTTAAAGTCACATGTTTTGTCGATTGGCCTCGTAAAAATCGCAAATTTTGTCGATCATGCTAAGAAACATTGCAATTTGCGGTGATCATGCGAAAAAAACATGAATTTCATTGATCAGCTTCTTAAAAATCAGAGCTTTGTAAAAGTCGCACTATTGTTAATTGGCTTCATAAAATTCACAAATGTCGTTTTAGGGAGTCTACTGTATATAATTTTTTTTAGTTCTATGATAACGAAAAGAAATGAGCATAATAATATAAAAGGTCGAAAAAAAGTGTATTGCCAATCAAAAAAAGAAAGAGAACATACAGAGACTATGTGATGCGACAAAAAATGACTCACTTAGGCTTGAGAAGGAAAGGAGAGATACAAGGAAAGGTAAAATTAAGATAAAATTAAAAGCATTAATAAAATGACACCACAAGAACAAATAAATGTTAGAAAAAATTGGCGAGAAAAGAGCAAGAAATCTTACAACCTAAGCAAAAAGAAAAAAGAATTAGAGAAAAAGATTGAAGAAAATACTCCGCTAGCAAGCCTATCTTTAGGTTTACCAATATTGGTACAAAATGTGCCTTCAACAAGTAGAGAAAGCCTGTATAGAAACAGACGAAGAAAAAATGTATGTGATCTGAAGAATGAGAAATCTAAAGTTAAAAGCCAAGCTTAAAGAATCTAATAATATGATGGAAAAGTACAAAAAAAGAGCACAAAGATCTCAAATCGCAAAGTTGGATACTCCAGCAATAATAATAATAAAAAAATGTAAAAGAACTTGTTAAAAGTCAGCATATTTCACTAGCAATTAAAAAATATATATTGTATGGTGAAGTCTTAACAAAGCAACTAAAATACAATTTAAAACAAAAGACAAAATATAGAAAAGTAATATCAGGTGTAGTAGAATAGATTGTGAGAAAATACAAATTAATGTCTGAACTTGGCAAAAATTGATGAGTTTAATGAGCATTAATAAGTTTTAAATATATTAATTTTTCTGACATATGTCTTATGCTGTATAATTCATAAAATGCACATAAACCTTCTTTTTTTTCCCTTCACTCTCATAATTGGTACTTCCACAATCTGTTTCAAGCAACTTTTTTCAAAATTCCCAATGTTGGTGCATGGGTAAGGGTTGAGTATTTGTGAAAATGAAAAAGTATCAATTCATTTGTAAAATCATGTCCGTAGAAATGAATGAGATGTATAAGGTGAACTTTCTGAAGAAATCAAAGATTGGGGTGGTTTTTATTTTTCCAGAGAATGATGACACAGACTTTATTGATCAGAAACAGATACTAGAAATTCTAAATGAACCCACTTTTAACAGAGGCCATTATGTGTGCAATAAACTAACTTTATTTTTGATAATTTTCAAATTATAAAATTTTAGAGCAGTATATGCATTTGTTTTTATTTCAATGTGTTATATTCCTTTCTATTTTAAGATTTTTAGTTACTTTTAATAAGTATATATGTTAATAAGAATATGCATCTCCACTCCGTTACCATTAAATTTTTTAAATATTTTTTATTACATGAATAAAATTAATTGAACAGGACCATAGCTTTATTAGTGTTCCTCACTTGCTTATAAATCCCAGAAAAAAAAATTAAGTGAAAAAAAGTTTTTAAATTAAAAAAAAAATTCTGAAATATGCCCTTTTTTGAAGAATGACCCATATATAATGTTATATATATGTCTTTTAGAATTTCTAGAAGCAAAATCATCTGACTTCAATCACTCAATTTAAGTATACAAGATTAGAAAATAAAAAAAAAAGATGCACCTCATGCACTGAATGATATTTCCTTAATCATCTCTCTTAGATATGTTATGAAAGCAATTCACTTTTATAGAAAGTTAAAAAAAAAAAATTATTAAGTTCTGTTTTCTGTTTTTTTTTTGTTTTTTTTTTTTTTTTTTTTCATTATTTAATCTAGTTTTATTGTCATATTTAGGGACTAGCAGTTACCCGTGACTTCGTTCACATAACATTTAAAGAAGAAATAATTGATCAATCAAGCAAAAAATTTCGATGATGAAAAGTATGTGTAATTAACTTTTTATCGCGAATTTATGGTAAAAAAACTTTTGATAATCCCTATTTGCTAATTTGTTTGCTGGTCAAAATTTTCCTTTCAGCGATTAATACCTACTAATAGATAGAAACATTCTTGAATTCTTTTGTTCAGCCCTGTAGTTTTCCAAGTGCCTTTAATACACGAAAGTATCTTTCTAAAATTTATCTCAAACAAAAATATTTCTTATTACTACCTAAATTACATTTTCAGAAATTATCATCCGAAGACAACCTTGTATCCATTTCTTTCCGGGACCTGTTTATCATTTTATATATATACTACAAACATTTCTTAGTTTACTAAATGCAGTTCAAAATAAAAAATGCATATTTTATTTAAAAACCACCTTTAAGTAAATTACGCTCATATTCGTTAACCTTTCTGAGATCTTTTGTGTAACCCTGTATATCTAAATTTAACTATTTATACTAGTACCATTTATACTCTCCATTTAATATGCATACATTTAGCGAAACTTAAAAGCACATATCATAATTCAAAATGCATTTCATCCATGCAACAGTCATCATCCATGATATACAGTACTTCGGATAGAATAGATAATATTTGAAATCTTTTGTGTGTCCCTGTAAATGCTATGCACTTCGTATTATGCATGAAATAACTTACATTAAGCCTCAGCAACATATATCAATTTGATTATACATGAAATCGTTTACCATAATTAAAATATGTCGGAAACTGTTCCTAACTTTATTCCTATGCAATGGAATTCTTCTGTCTGACCCTGTAAATGAATAGTAAGTGCCCTTTTCACTACATACTTTACAAAATGCATATTTTAGTGCACTTTGTAAATGCATATAAATTTGAATATGTTCTACAGGCTGTAACATCGTTAAATTTAATTAAAACGATTTTTCCCCATAATGCCGTAATATAAGGAAATTTTTTGAATATCCCTGTAAATAAACTAATCATGGTAGAAACTTTATTTTCAATAGGTATTCGTGCTAGGTAAACGTTAAGAATGTCCAAAAATTTCATGGAAATCGGAGTATATTTACGAAAGTTAGAAAGCGACCAGACAGACAGACAAACCGAAAGCATAATAACTTTTCAACTTTGTTCGAAAGTGTTAAAAAATCGAGCCAAAAATATATTAATCAGTGATTTTATTTTCCACCTTTTCCCCACAAAAAATTTCTTCCATCGATAATTATGAGTTTTGAATAAAAATATTCATTTGTATGTAACTTATAACTTATTAATTAGTATAAGTAAAAAATATTTCTGATTTATTTAAAATATGACGTCATTATTTATCTTGTTCCATTAGCTACTGATATTCATACCCCTTGTATTTTTAACGACTGCTATAAAGTACCTGTTTTATTTCAACTATGACGTCACATTTTCATGAGTGAACCATTTTATTAAAAATATAATTCTTTTTCATTCTTTTTACTTTTAATTTATGTCACCATATTTTACACAAAAATTCCCATTAACTAAACAAATATCCTTGTTAAATGCATTATAAAAAATACACCTTTTATTTTTATTTCAAACATGACGTCATATTTATTTTCTTTTAAATTATTTTATTATAGTTTTTCGCGTGGAAGTTTTCTATTAAAAATTCATTGCCGCTGAAAAATTATTATTCAAATTTTTTATTTTCTTGGCAACAGGAAAGGAAAATGGTTAAATTTTATCTGAAAAATGCCTATTGATTTTGTATGAAAAATAATTAAATTTTGAATTATTAAGGAAAATATTTGAATAAAATAAATAAAAATTACCCTATTATTTAATCCGGACTTCTAACTTTACGTCTGCAAAATTTCAAAGCAATCGGTTCAGTAGTTACGGCGTGAAAGCGGAACAAACAAACAAACAAACTCACTTTCCGATTTATAATATTAGTAAGGATTTTAATTGTCGGAACTAATAAACACTTTGAACATTAACTGTAACCACATTGTTTACCACATTTTTGTTAATTTGGGTTCTTAATAAAGTAGAATCATCCAGGGTAATTTCTTGTTACTGAATTTGAGGTAAGTCTTGATCATTTTCGCCTTTATTATCAATATAATGATTTATCAAGCTGTCAAAAATCTTATTGATACTTTGATCCTTTGCATCGAAATGTATGCTTAGAGTATTTATTTAGTTGAAATTTAATACTGATAAAATGTATTCAAAACCTCTACTCGAATATCTGTTAAATAACATTAACCTTGATTCACTATATAACATTGAAGTATTTTTTTTTGTGTGTGTATGTGTGTATGATATGCCATTGTTAAAAATAGTGATTACAATTATACATAATTTGCTTATAATAGATTTGCCAAGTCTCCCGATTTTTAATCATTCTCCCGATCTCCCGCTTATATACTAATTTCTTCTGATTTCTCGCTTTTCTGCAAATTTTTCCCAGTTTTTTACGATGTATGAAAATTTTGTCATCTTCGTTTCCCGTTATTACATAAAATAGAACCAGCCAACCAATTTGTCATAACGAAGAAAGCCAGAAAACGATTTCTCTTCAGTGATTGGTTAGTGGGTTTGAAGTCATATCGTGAGGAGGTGTGGTTACGGCGCAACTGCCCAATAAACGTGAAGTGTCGTGGGTTTCGATAGATAAATAGTATAAGCTATTGTTATATCTGTGTTAGCTGTTATTTTGAATATTGTTGATCAGTGGAGCAAAATCGCGTTTAATTTTTTATTTTGTGATATGTTTTGCAAATTTTTTATGAATTCGTAATTATGGCATCAAAAAAGAAATATGTTAAGTCTTAAGTCTTCGTTTACCGAAGAATTTGAACGCATCGTGCCGTCATCAGAAGGAAGTTTATACGCCAGATGCACTCAGTGGCGGATCCAAGGGGGGGGGTCATGACCCCCCCCCTGGAGCTCTTCAAAGAGGGATGTACACTGTACAGTCTAAATAAAAGGTGCTAAAACAGAAACGCAAAATAGCATCTAATCGAAAGAATTTGCGCTTTTTTCGAAACTGATCGAGAAAATTCGCAAATTTTCCGCGCCTGATCGACATAATTCACAATTTTTCCGCACCCGATCAGTGACATTCGCAATTTTTGCAAAGCCGATCCACGAAATTCAGAATTTTTCCATGCCTAATCGATGAAATTCACGATTTTTTGGAGTGTGATCGACGAAATTTGAGATTTTTCCACAAATGGTCTGCGAAATTTGCGATTTTTCTTCACTTGATTGAAAAAATTCAAAATTTTCGGGCCCAATCCACAAAATTAGCACATTTTTCCATTCTCGTTCGATGAAATACGAATTTTTCCGTACACGATCTAAGAAATACGCATTTCTTAATTGAATGACGAGCTATGCATTTTTTTCCTGCTGTAAACTGATGAAATCCCTGATTTTTTTCTCGCGATACTGACGAAACTCACGATTGTTCTGCAGACGCTCAAAGATTTATTTAATTTTTTCGCGCATCGTCGACAAAATTTGCAGTTTTTTTTAGCCCTATCAACAAAATTAGCAATTTTTCGTTCCGAATCGACAAAATTAGCTATTTTTTCGTTCCGAATCGATAAGATTTGCGAGTTTTTTGTATTCGATCGCCGGAATTCATGCTTTTTACGAAGCCGATCGTCCATATTTACGATAATTTCTGTCCCGATCGATGGAATTGTTAATTTTCGTTCACAATATCAACGTAATTTGTAATTTTTTTTCATTCCAGATCAACTGTATATCCGCTTTTTAAGAAAATGATCGACCAAATTTGCGACTTTTTCGTTCCCGATCGACAACGTTCCCAATTTTTCCGTGCCCTACCAAAAGCGATTTTTTCGTTCCCGATCGACTAATTTCGCGCTTTTTTAAGAAAGCAGTCGACATTATTCGGGATTTTTCCGTGCCCAATTGACGAGATTCGTGCCTTTTTCTGTTCTTGTCCATGAAATATGCATTTTTCCGCATCGAACAATAAAATTCGCTTTTACGGAGACAATCGACTACATTCGCGATAATTTTTTCCTGATTCACGAAATTGGCAATTTTTGCGTTCTATATCAACTCAAAATTCACAATTTTTTTTTATTCCCAATCAACAAAATTCGCGATTTTTCCATTCCCGATCGAATAATTTCGTGCTTTTTACGAAGCGATCGACAAAATTGGGAGGTTTCCGTGCCCTGTTAACGAAATTTGAGATTTTTTTTCGTTCCATATAGACAAAATTCGCAACTTTTTGTGTTCGGTCGACTAAATTTGTGGTTTTTCTGAGACATACAGACAAAATTCGAAATTTTTGGAGGGCCGATATAAAAAACTCGTGATTTTCCAATGTCCAGTTGACGATATTTTCGATTTTTCCGCGCCAGGTCAACGAAATTCACATTTTTTTGCGCGGTAAACAGACAAAAAAGGCAACTTTTCCACAACCTATGAACAAAATTTTTTCAAGTATTATAAAAAAAATAGATTTTTTTCCTTGCCGATATACGAAATCTGAGATTTTTCGCATCCGATCGACAAAATTAGTTTTTTTTACGTGCCTAATCGACAAATTTTGCGATTTTTTTTATGCCCGATCAGCGAAATTTGCTACTTTTTATCATAATTCCGTTTTCACAAGATTTACTGTATTTTAAAATTGTTTCATTAAATCATCTGTCAAAAGTTGACTCCCCCCTGGAGGTTGGGTTGGATCCGCCCTTGGATGCACTGTGTTCTTTTGATTTTAAAATTTCGCAGGGTGGCAGAGCTGATGTTGTAAAGCCTATTGGAACAAAAAAGCAAAAACGATCTAAATTGATTAAAAAAACTCATTTTCTGTTGATGAAACAGATCAACGTACTATTAAAGCGGAATGCCTTTTTACTTCATTTTTATTGGAGCACAATATACCGCTGAGTGCTACCGATCACGCTTCATTACTTTTTAAAACAATGTTCCCGGACAGTGCTGTGGCGAAAAAATATGCCTGTGCTAGGACAAAAACGACTTCAATTGTGAAGAAGATGGCTAGTAATAGTAAAGATACTATAATTGACATCTTAAGATCAGGCCATTTACAGTGTCAACAGACGGTTGCAATAATGCAGATACAAAGATGTACAAATTGCATTTATATTCTTACTAGTTATTTTACCTAACTTTTTGTTTGTTTTGGCCTTGGTGCAGCATGTCACTAATGAATTATTGCACCATAAAATCCCCATCAGCCACAGTTTAAAATAATATAGTGACTAAATTGTGTGTATTATATATGCGCAGTTTTGAGTGACCGCTCAGTGTTTTTCTTCTATCAATTATTATTCCATTGTGTTTTAATGCGAAGTGGGTGGGCGAGGGGCTTAAAAATAATAATCTCCTTACTTCTATGCAAAAATCTCCTGATTTTTTACTTTTAAAGGTTGGCAAGTCTGTTATAAAATATCTTAAGTAGGTAACAAATTAGGGATGCACCGAATATTCGGTATCCAGCCATGTTACCGAATATTCGGTTAGATTGAATATCAAACTATTCAATTAAGTTGAATATTTGGCTTCGCCGAATATTCGGTTTGTACTTAATGAAACCTTTAAAAAGTTTTCAGAATTTCTACTTTTAGCAGTTAATTTACAAAAATATATTTAAATCCTTTAAAAATTTAAATCTTTTAAATTTAAATACTTTAGATCTTTTTACTGAAGCCTGATTTTCTGGTAAACTTGATTTGTTTGCAATTTACACATTTTATAAATTAAAAAATATAAAAATAATAAACACCATCTTTTTTTGAAATAGAATTTTGTGATGGAGACGGTTTTATTATGAAGAATTTTGTGAAGGGGTCTGTTTTATTAAGTGGATTTTCGTGAAGGGGTTAAATGGCCTTCAAATCTTGCCTATATTTGACCCCTGTTAGTGTAAGATATTGTATTCCATTTGATGAAATTATTCAACATTCATTAAAGTTAAATAAGTTACCTATTTATTTATTTTGAAATGGTACATTTTAAGCAAAAATTTAAATTATGCTGTACTATCATGTACTGTATATCATATTGGTTTTGTTGTTATGCAATTACAGCATTAGTTTTGATGTAAATTAATATTAGCATTTTGTCTCAATACTGTGAAAATCTCTTGAATGCCAAAACGCTCTTTTTTCATTCAAGATGATCAATGCATTGAAAAAAACATTCATAGCTAGGAATTGCATGTATAGCCTGAAACAGTGTTGTAGTTTCCATACAAAAAACAGCATTATAATATGCTTTAACGTCCTCAGTCCTGAGATAAATACTGAGAGATGCCACACAAACCAGTTTAAAATTGATAATACTATTCAAAAGATTTGACTGTCATTTCATCAATGCTTATGATATGTACGCATCTATTTAAAAAAATCTAGAAGTAATTTGAACAATTCTAGAAACATTTCAATTAATTAAAGCAGTGTTTTGTCTCTCTTACAGGTGACATCAGGACTGAGGCAGTTATGCAGGAAACTGAGCTATGTTACTATCTTTGCTATAAATATTTTTGAATGAAATCCATAATTGTTTGCAAAGGCTGCTATGTTAAAAACTTGCAATCTCAACAAAACATTTTTTTACTGTAATTTCTAAAATTTTTGCTATTGAAATCTGTATTCTTTTCATGAGTTGTATACTGGCATTTTCCATGTTACATGCATTGTTCCAACAACATTTATGGTTTTGCAATACAACAATGTTTTGCTGTGGGTCTTTTTTTATCTTAAAATTTAAATCTTTTTTCCGATACTAATGTATAGGATAAATTTTAATGCACATTTAACCTTCCGTCTACCAGACAAAACACCCATTTATCTACGGCCACACCTAATTTTAATTCCAAACTTGCAAACGGCACCAGTAATATTTTAATATAATTTTGCTTTTACAATGAAAGCTTAAATTAAGGAATTCCTAATATCTAGACAAGTCCTTTATAAATTCCGGTGTCAATCGACAATTTCTCATTTTACCATTGACACCAGAAATACTGCTGTCGGGTCCAATGGACCCGTCTGGTAGACGGAAGGTTAATGTAACTTGCATCACACACAATCATGGGATAAAAAACTTAACTGTTGTTTCTAATTATCACTACCAACATAAATTTTTATTTTAGCATTTCGCTTTGATAATTAAATAAAACAAAAATTTTTATTGAAAAATACTGATGGTAAATCAAGACGTTGGCAATTCTGTCTATTGTATGTGAATTCAGTTGTAAAATGTTTAAATGCTCAAGTGTTAGCAAATCAGTTTCTTCACTTAGTGTTTGAATTTCTTTTTCTATCAGGTAATCAAGAAAGTTTGTGTGGTTTTTATCAGGCATAAAAAATGACCCACAAAAATCTCACACTTATTTCATTCTTTGAAATAATCACCATTGGCTTCAATTACGTGCTCCCAACGAGACACAAGCTTATAAATATCCTTTTTGAAAAAAATCTTTTGGTTTAGAGTCCAAAAGCTGGGTTATAGTTTTTATGACATCATCTTGGGTTTGGAACTGCTGTTCCCGCAGGTGATTATCCATGGCCAAAAACAAATAATAGTCCGATGGGGTGATGTCTGGGGAGTAAGGTAGGTGAGACAAAACTTGCCAGCCCAATGTTTTTATTACGTTCCTGGTGGCTTTGGCCGTATGAGGTCTGGCGTTATCTGGAGGAGGAGAACTCCTCTTCCGTTGACCAGAGCTTGCTGCTTTTTGAGCAAAGCAGCTGAAACCCTTTTTAACTGCGATGAGTAGACATCAGTTGTGATTGTTTTCCTGCTTTCTAAGAATACATAGTGAACTATTCCAGCGCTAGTCCACCAAATACACAGCATTATCTTTTTTTGATGGATATCCAGTTTAGCAACCAATGAGATGGAACCAGAAGTCGACCAATGATGTTTTTTTCGATTATCATACATTATCCATTTCTTGTCACATGTCAATATCTGATCCAGGAAAGAGGCTTTGTTGTGGCGTGACAGATGTTCAACAAGGTGGGGAGGCCTACCATGCGGCTTAAGCTCAACAAGCCCCCCCCCCTAATTGTGGCATGACACCAATGACAAGCAGATGTTCAATCATTGGAGTTTTTTTTCCTCGGACAGGACATGTGGAACCCACTTCATCAAGTTTCCACAATCCCAAGGCTATGAAGATGCAATGAGATGTTCAAGATGTTTCGTCAGATACTCCAAACCTTTGTGCAAGTTCCTGGCATGTTAGATCAGGATTCTGTTTGATTTCCTTTTCCAGCTAGACTTGGTTTAAGATGGACGGATGACCAACACTGGGCTTGTCTTTGAGGCTGTCATCTCCGGACGAAAATCTGCTGAACCACTTTTGAGCGGTCCGTTCACTCACTGAAGTCTCTCCAAACACATTCTTCTAGCAGCCTCTGCAGCTTTGTTTCCTAATTTGAACTTATAGAGCAAAATAGGCCTCAAAATCTCCTTTGTCAACGGTTGTTCTTCCTACAAATATGGTAGTGAAACGTGATACGTTAAACAACTCTACTGATTGCAATTTAAAGGTAATGCACATAAATGATGTCATCAGAATCAGTACGTGTGACCATGCCTACGCAGCAAAAATACCTGTTCTCAAAAACCGCTTGAACTTTTTTGGTTACCTGACATTTTTAGATAATATTACTCCAATGTATATAGGGATGGTTGTTTTCCTGTTAAATATTTTTTTTTCATTAGTTTTGAATATCCATGTTTAAGACTTCATTTGGCAAAGTTGAAATCAATATATTTTGTAGTTTCTAATTTGTCTCATTGCTGGTTTGTATTCATACATTAAAAGACATCAGCACTTAAAAAAAAAATCTCAATATGTTTTTTTTTTTCCAGCTGCAGTCTGTCAAATACCAACTATTAGAACAGTTTTACAAGCAAATGTGGAAGATGTACAGCTTTGGTTGTGTTCAGCAATCGACAGAGATGGTGGAAGAATAAAAAGAAAATCAAATTGAGATTCAAGTTGATGATAACTTCTTTAATGTACCATTGATTATGCAAATAAAAAAAGTTAATTCAAAAAGTTTTTTCATTATAATGTAATAACTTTTCAAAGCTCCATATTAAAATTGATACAAACTTTGATATAAACTTTCAAAACTGATTTTTAAGTATGAATGAATGAGTTAGGGTAAAGGATAAAAAAAAAAAAGTCATACCGTATTTACTCGTGTATAGGGCACACTTTTTTTCCAAAAAAATAGGGCAAAACTCCTAGGTGCGCCTTGTACATGGAATATTTTTTACTGTTGGGTGCAGTCGAACAATGTACATATGAAACAAGAAAGTATTCAAAGAATATATCAAAACTCAGAAAATGTTACTTAATTGAAGTATTACTGCATATTTATTTCATTCCTTGCAGATTTTATACAACAGAGCTAATGACATTATTTGCACATTAATTAGCAATTCTGTTTACCGTCACTCATTCCTATTTCCCATCATTTATGGTGCGTCTTATGTACAAGATTTTAAGAAATCGCCATTTTTACATGTAGAGTTCGCGTCTTATATCCGAGTAAATATGGTATTTATATTTAAGGGGAAGATAATATTGCCAGTGTTAAAGATTAATGCATTTTTGTTCATAATCTCTGTTTTATTCAAAACATGTGTCCTAAGACTATTAATGAACAGTCTCTAATATACATTTTTTAGAAATAGTTGACATGTTTCCATACTCATTGATTTTTATAGAAACATATTTTTTCATAACCGAACATTGATTATGTGAAAAGTTATGTAATTTTCTATGAAACATAGATAAATATATCTATATTTAATATCAAGCTAATTATAATGCAAACATGTTTGAAAAAAATTGAAATCATCAATAGATTAGAATATTATATGCCGCAATTAGATTTTTTCAATTTTCATTTAATTGAATTTCAAAAAGATTACTCACTTTATTTTGATTTAGAGTAATGTCATGCTTTAGGTTCAAAGACCCTTATATAGGTAGTATCTCTATGAAAGAATATGATGAAATATGAATAATTAAAAATGACAAAACAAGCCGGCCAAAAAAAAAATTAAAAAAACTTTCCAAAATTTTTAAAAGATAAAAAATTGAAACCTGCACAACAAATTGCTTTTGTAACAGCATAAATGATATAGCAACACTGACTAAAAATAAATAAATGTTTAATGTGTATACATTCATATGTAAATATAAGCTTCTATAACTTTTATTAATATATTATTATAGCTTAGCTTAATTACCTATCTTATCCGAGTAAAAGTTCCTTTAAATTAGTTTTAATTGTATTTAAGTTTGAATTGTTTTTTTTTTTTTATGTTGTGAATTGTAATCAGGAAATTTTGTTCTTCAAAGAGAATGAACTCTATTAACAGATATAAAAATGGATTGCATGAAGACCTATATTTACAAGTAATACAAAATAAAAATAGTTTTTTGGATAATTTAATTTCTTTTATATTTATGCCAGTGGTAATTATATCCACATACTATATATCAAATCTGTCCCAATTAAAGCAAAACTAATGTTCAGGGAGGATTGATTTGCACCCTAGAGAGCTCTAGGCATTAGTGTAAAAAGTATTTTCAAGGAAGCCAAACAAAAATTCCAAGGGAATTTTTTGGAAAAATAAATATTTTATTAAATGAATGTTAATTTAGGCTTCCACAGAATTTTAGTTATAAGTAAAATATTGAATCTCAGTAGTTTTAAAATGCAAATATTATTTTGGAGCTGCCAAAATAGTTTTCTTTTATCTGCATCCCAGATGCTCTGCTGCAAATCAATCCCTGAATAAATATGCTGTCCCAGCAAGCAGTAATAGCTGGTCATGGGAATAATAATGGTAGTAATGTGCTGGTCCAGCAAAGTGTAAAATTGCTGTAGAGGATATTACTGCTTGAAAACAGCTGGTACAGCTAAAGTCCTGCAGCATAAACATTGGATGATGGCCTGCTGCTTTATCAACACTGCTGGGTGGATGTCTGCTTGTAGTAAAAACAAATCTGACTGATGGTTTACCCCTGTATAAACATTGCAGGATATGTGATGGTGCTCGATTAAAAGTGCTGACCCAGCAAAGAACCAGCAATAGGTTAGAAGCTAATACTGATTAAAAACCGCTGGTACAGCAAAGGTCCAGGAGCACATATACTGTATGATAATCTACCGCTTTATAAACACTGTAGGGTAGTTGTCGGTTCATAGTAAAAAATAAGCAGTCTGACGGTGTACCACTGTATAAACACTGTAGGATATGTGATGGTGCTGGATTAAAAGTGCTGGCCCAGCAAAGGAATTGCTGTAGGATAGGTGCTAGCACTGCAGGAAAACTGATGGATTGAAGTAATGTGATGGCATACCAATGCTGGCTTGCTGTTGGCCATCACTGATGGGCCACCTGCATTTTGTACGGACACTTTAGTACAGGTTTAAGTAATGGCACCATTGCACTTTACCGCTGATGGCACTGCTGGCTGCCATCATTTTTCTAGCTGATGGCCCACCGTTTCTTTCTTTGCTGGGCTGTATCAGCAATATCTTAAATTTTTTTCAAAAAAAATTTCTTCGTTAATAAGAAAGCATGTATTCAGTAATAGTAACAGCACTACCATTAAAAAATATATGGAATTGATAAAAAAATGAAAAAGTCAAATTGTGTCCCTATATCTGACTTGAGTTTTTCATTGTTTACATCCGCAAATTACAGATTTTAGAGAGTTGCCGATTTAAGGGAGTCTACTGTAATGAAATTGATATACGTTGCTGAAGTTTATTATGAATTACATCCTGTATCATAGAAAGTGCATAGTATTTACAGAGGCATACAAGATTTCGGATATTATACTGCAACCGAAATATTGTATATTAGAGATGATTGCTAGAAGTGCATTTTTAGATTTGATATGAGTTTTTAAGTTTTAACTAAATTTTTGCATATTGCGTTGTGCAAAAATGCTGTAGATCATATACTGGGTAACATAACAGAAAATGCACAGGTTACAAAATATAAACAAATGTAGCTTAAAAGTGGTTTTTAAATAAGTTGTTTTTTTACACTGAGCTACATTTAGAAAAGCAATACATATTTATAGAATGTAGAAAATAATACAGTGAAACCTCCAAATAAGGGACACCCATGGGACCGCAACTTTCGTCCCTTAAATAGAGGTGTTCCTTATTCGGAGTGTCCCTTATTTGGAGGTTTCACTGTATACAGTTCCACACAAAGAATTGAATACATGGCTGTCTGTCTCTGGAAGTATGATTTCACTAGATTTAAGCGTGTTTTAGTCTTAATTAAATTTTTGCTACATAGTCAAGATATATGTAAAATAGTAAACAAAACACACGGCTGTAGAAAATAATTAAAATATGCTACCGTCTATTTGGTAGAAGTTTCTGAAAGTCAATTTTGGACCTATTAGGCGTTTTAACACTTTACAACATAGCTGAACATGTTTAAGAATTTGGTTTTTCTGTCCATACTGTAAGTTGGATTAATACCGTTGGATTGGTAAAAGATATATACCCTGATATATAATCGTATCATATTTCTTATTCATGTGTTTTTGGGCAAGAATTGCACAGCATTGCATCAAAATATGAATATTTATAAAAATATTTATATTACGAAAGCACCACATTTGATGTGCAATTTCAAATTTGTTTATACTTAAAAACACATTAACCATTTTTATGCTCGTTAGAGCATTTTTTAAAACTGGTAATAGTCTGACAATACAAATATTAGGTATGAAAATATAATAAAAGTTAATAAAACGTGTTTAAAATTATGCTTTTTTCAGGATTAAGTTAAGATAAATAAATTTATAAGTTTAAAAACATAAATAAAAGTTAATAAAAGTGATTATAATTATGCTTTTTTATAAATGTTCTGCAATTGAGAGAAAATCAATAAAAAATTTTATAATTTATATTGTTTTTTTATTGCAATCATCTGACACTTTTTTAAGTCTTCAGGAACGCATATAAAGATTATCACTTGCAAGCTAAGTGTGAATCAGACTTGTCTTTTCAAATCCAAAGAAATTATCAGTGTGAGTAGACATATTTTAAAAACTGCTCTAAAAAAGTTTTTTTTTTCCTTTAATAAGATTTTTATCTAGATTTTACACTCCCTTATTATTTTAAACCTTGCCAAAGTATTTTTATTTTCTAATTCTATATTTTACACATTTTCTGTAAAGAATTATCTGAACCCGTGTATACTCGGTACACTTTCTGGATTTTTTTTTTAAAGAATGTAGCCTAATAAATACAAAATGCAATACGTACATTTTAAAAATAATTATCAGTGAAACAAACTGTTCTGCAATTGAGAGAAAACAAAAGAATAATATGTTGTACCTATTATTATTTTTTTATTGCAATTATGTGGCACTTCTTTAAGCTTCAATAACACATATAAAGATTATCACTTGGAAACTAAATTTAAATCAGACTTGTCTTTTTCAAATCGAAATAAATTGTCAGTGTGAGCAAATATATGTTTAAAAATTGTGCACATTTTTTTCCCTTTAATAAGAGATTTATATGTAGTGTTTACACTTTATCACTATTTCCAATATTGCTACAGCATTTTCAACTTCTGTTGCCATAGTTGATACATTTTCTGTAAAAACATTATCTGAACGAATGTGATTTAAAAAAAAATTAAGATTATTTATGCATTAAACAGTATGCCCAATCACTATTGTCCGTTAAATGTCTACTCACATCAAGGTAATTTCCTTCAAAGAATCCACACTGTAAAATGCAAGTTTTTTTTCTACACTATTGATGTTTTATAATGAATCTAACACCATCATTTTTCTATTACCAACGCCACTATTTGATCAATTTTTCACTAAATTTCATTCACATTTAACTTCAATATTACAAAAACCTAAACATTACATAAGTGTTACATAAAATATGATATGGAAATATCAAATATTTTCCTTTAGAAAATATATTACTTAAAAAATATAATAGATTATAAAAAAGTTACTTTTTTAGAAAATGAGGTCAAGAAAATACTCTGCACCGGCTTTTCATTCCGAATTAAAATAGTCTATTTCAGTATTCGTGGTTGATGTGTTTCTATTAATCACAAACTTAAACATTCTGTGCAAAAATTATGCAACGTACAATAATCGATATTTCATAAGAATCTGGAATTGAATTTTCTGATACAGTTCACAAAGAAAAACAAGGGAAAAACGCCGTACTGTTGCATGTGCATCTTATTTTACCTTAGTATTTAGCTCAGAAATCGAAATGAGCAAATAATTAACAATCAAGCATTAATTTGAATGGAAACCGAAATGATTAAAAGTATTATTTAAAAGAGGATCTTTTTGTTCAACGTGACCTTAGAGGAGAAATAGTACTGTGAATTATATAAGTACAATACACTCCCTGAACTCCTCAAGCCTAAAATCCGCACATAATTTGCGAATGCAAACGATGAAACATTCAGTTCAGATACAGGGTCAAAGTTTGAGATTTTTAGTTTCATATCAATTCCATATATTTTTTAATTTGTAACTTTTGTTAATATGAATAAATTCATGTTTTTCCAAGAACTCCATCTTGGAAATCTATAAAAATTAACCTAATAAATTTATTTCTTAAAAAGTTCAATATATTGCTTATATCATTGGCAATCACAATCTTCTTACCAAATATATTTGTGAATTACTCAAGCTTTTTGGGGTATTATGTATGGCTATACCTGAAATAAAACTTCCTTATTTTATGATTTTGATGTGTATTAGCACTGTTCTTTTATAAGGAAAGTTTTGTTGAATAATTTAGGAAAAATAAATTTCATCTTTATATATGAATGAATATTTATTATTATATTTTCATACATTATTGATTTTTAACTTGGCGTTTTCTTTAATTCTTTAATCTTTTTAAAAAATATCTAAATTATTATTACTATAGTTTATCACTTAATTTAATATTTTGTTATATTGTAAGCATTCATTATAACTTCGATTGCCTTATTTATTACATTCAAATTATTAGTTAAAAATGCAAACTAAACAACGACCAGAAGTCCGCAAAATTCTAAAATCCGTACAGCCTCAGGTCCCAGGCTGTGCGGATTTGATGGAGCCTACTGTATATGACCGTACTTTCATCTAGCTGCTAATATTAGTTAAAAAATGTTCTTCATGTTCAGCGTCACTGTTAATATTAAAGTAATCAGAGATGGAATCACCATCTGCAATAGGTTGCATTGAACTAAAGAACATAAATAAGACACTGTAGAAGAAATGAAATAACAGCTTCCCCCCAATCAAAAATCGTTCCAAAATTATCTTTTGCCACCATATGCTAGGATTTCTTGTTGAATTGTAATTCAGAGTAACGGATCTGTGCATGAGAATTAAACTTCTCATATAACTGGATCCAGAAAAAGGAACGTTTTCTTGAAGCATTGATCCCTCTCCACCATTACGTGACGGTGGACAAAAGTGCGCCAAACCGGTTTCTCCCGACGATCCCACCAGCCACCAAGACCTATTTCGTTCTGCGTTATGCTTCTTCTGTTATAAGAATGAAAGCAGGAAATTGCCAAGAAGGGATCACCGCCAAAAAAGACATTACGTTGGCGATGAAATTTCGGAGGTGAATGCTTCAGGAATCGGAGAAGAGAACAAAGGTATCCGTTATCTAGTCCATTCTTCATCTAATTCAGCAGCAGATCTGAAGCGTTTGCTTCCATACCTTCTAACTATGCTTGCGCAAATTGCTTGTTATACTCCGTGTGCTTTTTGATTTCAATTGCAGAAGACCAACACCGTACCAATCAATGCTATTCTTCCGTTATAAAGCATTTAAGTTGCGTCAAATTATTAGACCACACCCCCCTGGTTTCTCAAGAAATAAGAAACATTGCATAAAATCCGTTGAATCTGAGACCAAGATGTCTCTATCCTACAACATATATTAAAAAATGGTACTACTTGTTTAACGTGTAGACCGGAAAACGATCGCCAAACTATAAGGTTAAATGTCAAAAGTGGATGATCGTGAATGTCACATTCGATGATATTAAATACAATATATGTATTTAAATCGTCATTAAGTGATTTTTATCTCGAATTTTATTTGTGTTTTTGTGAATATCCGATTAATTATTTGTTTTTTCTCTGTTTAAAATAAAAATTGTCAATATGTATAATTTAGCAAAATTGGTCGACGGGATAACTAAGTAGTACCTAAAAAACTTCAAAATCTGTGGTTACGAACGTTGGCCCTTTCCTTGTAAGCTATCAATGATACTTGACAGGTAATGAATTTTCAGTGTTTTAGTAAGCAAAAATCGAATACAAGTTGAATGTAGATTCTGCCATTGCAGAATTCAGTTTCGTCTCCTATTAAAAAAAAGATAGAAGTCTTTTAGAAGGGCGACTCCGTTTAGAATGCAATGAACTAACTTCATTTTTCTTGTGTTTATCAATATAATAGCAAACAGAACGGCATGAAATTCCCAATTGATTAGCGATTTCTCTCTGAGACATTGGAATTGCGGAACAATAAAGAGATACAATTTAACGTGCTACTTCCTCATTGACTAGATTCATAAAAAACGGATTTTTTCTTTAGTTCAAACGCTTTTTTATAGACTCTGAGAGAAAGGAAATGCATTTTAACAATAAAATTGTATGAATGTCTCGTTTTAACGGCCAGATTACGAAACTGGGGGTCACCGTAATACTTACCCATCATGGATATGCATTATATAATATGAGAAAAAAAAATATGTAAAAACTATTTATAAAATGCATTGCAATTCCAAAACAAAATTTAAACGTATATTTAAATATTCTTTATATACATAGTAATGCTCCGTTAATGAATTGCTGATAAACCCATTTCGACAAATTATGTAAAATACCAAACTACACAAGTAGTATCCAATTGCGTAAAAGAAACATCCTTATAACTCCAAAAAAATTAATCATATTAACTAACAGTTTACTGCGTCAGATTAAACGTCTCATTTCCAATTAAAACATAGCTTTGAATTGAAATTTGAAGAAAATACAGGGTTATGAAAAATCGAAGAATGTGGAAAACAGGATTAGAAGTATCTCGGAAACCATTAATCCGACCGACTTCGTTCTTGATGCAAAATTTGTGTTATTTTATTGCCTTTTACGTCCTTTCCTTAAAGTAAAAAAAATATATCGAAAATTTTTATATACATTTCATCAGAACGAATTTTTGAGAGTCCAAAAAAATAGTTCCAGGTTAATGATATTAAATAGTCTTCGTCCTATTCTTACTTACTAAGTACATACAAAATTTTAAGTCTCTATCTCCATTTGTTCGTGAGATAGAGCGTTTACAGACAGACAAACAGACAGTCGGACGGCAATTTTTTTCTAAAACTATGTTTTTCGGAATCTCCAGTATCTGAAACGTGTAAATCCGTCAATTTTTTTTCGAGAGTCCGAAAAAACTAGTAAGCCTCTTCTTGTAAGCTATGAATGGTACTTGTCAGGTAATGAATTTTCAGTGTTTTAGTAAGCAAAAATGGAGTAAAAATGTTTTTGGTAATTCTCTATTTAAAAAAAAGTAACTAACGCTATATAACTAAAGTAACTAACTAAAAATTTATTATCATTCACGCTGACAATAAATTTTTAGTGACACGGGTCTTTCTTCGTTACTACTAAGAAAAATACTCCATACAAAAATATGAAAATGGTTTATATTACAGATAAATGTTTGACGAACACGCTAAAGCAGACAACTTATATATCGACGTTATTTTAAGAGATTTCTAATGTTGAATAATGCAATGGAGACTATAATAAATGCTTACAATATAGGAAAATATTTGAATAATTAAATAAAGTAATATATAATAATAAAAAATTTGATACTTTTTAAAATATTAAAAGCAAAGTTCAAGTAAATAATCAATAATGAATACTTTAATATTCATTACAAATATGAGATGCATTTTTCCTAATTTATCCAATGATACCTGCCTCATAAAGGCGCATTACTACTTCACATAAAAATCATAAAATAAGGAAGTTTTATTTCAGGGTTAGCCAGATTTAATAACCAAAAATGTTTAATTAATGCATACATATATTTGGTAAAAAGATTCTGATTACCAATAATATCAGCAATATATTGAATTTTTTCAGAAATAAATTTTTCTCTCTTCATGAATACGTATAATGTCAGCAGTATTAATGAAAATTACAGATTAAAACAGATGTAGAATTTATATAAAAATAAAAAAGTCAAATTTTGTCACAGCATCTGAACTGAAAGTTTTATTGTTTACATATGTAAATTATATGTGGATTTTAGAGAGTTGCAGATTTAACACTTTATCTATCAAATTATGAATTCATGAAATTTTTGTATTATTAAGCATTTTACGCAAATTATTTAAACTAAATTAAAAGATTTACATAATCATTTAATAAATATTTGAAGCATTTTAGAAAGATTTAGAAGGATTAGTTAAATTTGAGTTTAGAGGGATTTTGGGCATATTTTAGAATCGCACTCAAATCTTTTATTTTTAATTATTTTCTTAATATTTTGTAGAATTATAAAATGTACAAATATAAAGATCTTTCAATATAAATACAGAAATATTTCCGCATTGAAAAATCCCCATCCCCCACCCTCAGCGCCAAGAAAACTGAAAAGATGCAAAGGCAAAATAATTTAAAAATATAAAAAATATTTAATAAATACTTTTAAAAATATTTTTGTTTTGTGTAACCAATAAAGCTCTTGGAACAAGATAAAATAATGCATCTGTCATTCACTCTATACAGTGTTACAACTAACGGGCGTGATAAAAGAATTTTAGAACAAGTTATTTCAATGGTACTTATATTACCGTCGCGTCGGTAGATAAAGGGTTAAGGGAGTCTACCGTATTTATTGCCATTTAAAAATCATACCAGACTGCTATTCCTATATGAAATAACAATCAGAATAGGCGATTAAGGAACTGAAAAAAAAAATACTTAAGCTATCAGTAATGACATAGCAATTAGGATATTTTTTTATTATAATCCTGATGAGAAAAGCAAAATTTCAAAACTCTTTTACCAACATTTACTTATATTTCCAATGTCATCAGGCAGTTATTATCCTTTGAATTATCAACTAATGTATAAAACACACTAACACACTCATTTTTTTCAATATTATAAGTAAGTCAGGGAATCATTCTCTTTACAAAGCTACTAATTTCAGCTTGAATATTTACAAGAACATTAATTTTACCACCAAAGAACTTTATTGTGAGAAATCAGGTTTAACAAAGGGTTTTTTAACTATAATACTATCAATCATTATAAAATCTTACAAGCTTATAAGTGCAAAAAAACAGAGATATGTAATATTTTTCAGGTAAAATAAAGAATGATAAAATCAAAATTGTGTTTGCCAAAGGCTCATGGTGTAGTTCCTGATGTACTGATTTACAGTTTTAATAAGCAAATTTTTGTATGTCAGTGTTTTTTGTGCATTAAAATAAATGGAAAGTATTAATTCTTTATTTCTGGAGTACGCTACAATTAGATATCTGCAATTAACGAATTTTAGAAGTAAAATGTAACACTTAGATAGCTCTTTTGGACTTTATTTATGTTTATAGCACACGAAAATTGTCTCGCCAGTATGAATTAACAGATGCTTTGTTAAACAAACCTTATGAAAGAATATCTTGACACACATCTCTCACACAAAAGTTTTCTTTTCAGAATGAATTAAAAGATGTTTGCTTAAAGCATACTTCTGAATAAATTTTTTGTTACAAACCTCACATATAAAAAGTTTCTAACCAGTATGAATTAATAGGTGTGTACTTAGCTGATGCTTATGATAAAATTTCTTATTGCATATTTCACATACAAAAGATTTTGCACCAGTATGACTTAACAGTTGTTTGCTTAAACCGCTCGTTTGAGAGAATGACTTATTGCATATTTCACACACAAATGGTTTCTCACCAGTACGAGTTAACAGATGAATGGCACGTTTACTTGAATGGCACATTTCAGAGAATTTCTTGTTGAATATCTCACATACAAAAGATTTCTTATCAGTATAACTTAAGAAATGTATGCTTAAAGTGACCTTTAGAGAGAATTTTTTGTTACATATCACACATAAAATGTTTCTCCCCAGTATGAATTAACAGATGTGTACGTAAAGAACTTTTTCGAGAAAATTTATTGGTGCATATCTCACATACAAAGGGTTTCTCACCAGTATGAATTACCAGATGCTTCCTTAAATCATTCTTTTGGGCGAATTTCTTGTTGCATACCTCACATTCGAAAGGTTTCTCACCAGTATGCGTTAACAGATGGCTGCTTAAATCTCCCTTTCTAGAGAATCTCTTGTTGCATATCTCACACAGAAACGGTTTCTCACCAGTATGAGTTAACAGATGGCTGCTTAAATTGCTCTTTTGTGAGAATTTATTGTTGCATATCTCACACACAAACGGTTTCTCACCAGTATGAGTTAACAAATGTATTCTTAAATCTCCATTTCGAGAGAATTTCTTGTTGCATACATCACATTCAAAAGGTTTCTTACCAGTATGAGTTAACAGATGGTTGCTTAAATTGCCCTTTCGAGAGAATTTCTTGTTACATATATCACACACAAACGGTTTCTCATCACCATGAGTTAACAGATGACTGCTTAAATGGCACTTTTGAGAGAATTTCTTGTTGCAAACCTCACATTCAAAAGGTTTCTCACCAGTATGAATTAACAAATATATGTTTAAATTGCTTTTTAGAGAGAATTTCTTGTTGCATACCTTACATTCAAAAGGTTTCTCACCAGTATGACTTAACGAATGTATGTTTAAATGGTCCTTTCGAGAGAATTTCTTGAAGCATCTATCACACAAAAACGGCTTCTTACCACTATGAGTTAACAGATGGCTGCGTAAACTGCCTTTTTGTGTGAATTTCTTGTTGCATACCTCACACACAAACGGTTTTTCGTCAGTATGAATTAACAGATGGCTGCTTAAACTGCTGTTTTGAGAGAATTTCTTTTGGCATATCTCACATTCGAAAGGTTTCTCACCAGTATGATTTATCAGATGCCTCCTTACATCTCCCTTTCGAGAGAATTTCTTGTTGCAGATATCACACCCAAATGGTTTCTCACCAGTATGTGTTAACATATGTCTGCTTAAATAGCTCTTATAAAAGAATTCTTTGTTGCATACATCACACAAAAAAGACTGTTTTGGCAGAAATTCGTCCATAGCTCACAAATAAAAGATTTTCTAGGCCGTGAGTTAGAAGCTGCTTTTTTCAAAAAGTTCTGATACGAAATATTTTGCTGCATTTGTTTTACACATTGAAGATATTTTGAGAGATGTGATGTGTTAGATTAATGGTTTTATGCATCTGCAATAAAATAAAATTAATTAATATCAATTTTTACATTTTATTAAAAAATAAATGAATAAACTTATCACGAAAATTTAAAATGAATATAGAAAATAAATTGTAATAAAATTACTACCATAGTATTAAAAACTGCAGTAGAAATCCAATTATCTGAAGTTAGCAGAATCAAAGGTGTGTCAGATGCCTTTCATAATATAATAAAGATTAAATTGTGAATAAAATAAATAGCAACATTTTAAAAATAAATAAAATATAAAGTAAATTTAAGTATTAAAATTTGATAATTTAATAATCTAAATAAACGATAATACATTTAGCAAAAAATAGAGAGAAAATAAAATTTTATTGTGGCTATAGAATTTTACTATGTAAATGCGTTTAGTAAGGAATTCTTTGGATTTCAGAATTTTTTTAGTGTAATGTATTTACTTATTGTTGAAACATGGCGTATCATTTAATATAACCTACAGTGTAATTAAATCAAATAAGTAAAATTAACTTACACTGTAATTAATTAATAATGTAATCAGTGGCGTAGCCAAGTAGATGCCATAGATTCCCCCCCCCTCCCTCAAACGGAATATCTCTGTTTCTGAATCATGCAATCAGCAACACTCAAAACTATTAAACCGGCATTACAAAGAAAGCATAAAAAATTTCATTTTAGACAAGTGTTTGTCTTAAATGGGTATGTTTCAAAGTTTGCCTTTTTGCCAGGGCTATGAGCTTTTCTGTTTTACACAAATTTTGACTGCATCTTCAAAAACTATTATAATATATTCCCTCTGTAGTGCTCTTGTGAAGAATATAAATATATTAAAATGAATTCTCTGAAGGTGACCTATCTTAAAAGATAAAGAAAATCAGGATTACACGAAAATAGCATTACATATTTAAAGTTCCTAAAAGTTGAAACCTATCGAAAATGGAACATTTTGCCATCGTGTTTCCTTCTTTGCTGGTTTTCGGAGAATATGGAATCATCCCATAAATGGAAACATTTGATGGTACCGAAGAATAAGTACACACCTGCTATGATGGAAATGGGTTTTTGATGGGACCGACTGGCACTGACAGTTAAGAAAAAAAAAACAGTTTATACAAATGCAGTAACTGTGCTTTGATTGAGTTTCGAGACCATTATTTTTGTTTATTTTATAATTTTATATCTAATAAAGTGGACTGCCTAAAAGCTGCAACTCTCTAAAATTCGCACATAATTTACCGATGTAATCAAGGAATGTTTGAGTTCAGATATAAGGGCAAAATTTGACTTTTTTCTCTTTATATCAACTCTATATATATTTTAATTTGTATTTTTTTAAAAATTTACTGAATTCATGTTTTTTTATGAAGGAAGAATAAATTTATTTCTAAAAAAAAATTCAAGATATTCACAATCTTCTTGCCAAATATATTTATGTTTAATCAAGTTTTTAAAATTATTAAAGTATGTGGCTAAACCTGATATAAAACTTCCTTATTTTATGATTTTGATATGAATTAGTAATGAACTTTTATGAGGCAAGTTGAACTGAATAATTTAGGAAAAATACATTTCATCTTTATAATGTCTATTTAATCATATATTATTGATAATTAACTTGACCTTCTATTTTTAATATTTTAATCATATTAAAAATCATCTATTTTTTTATTTTTTTATTGTACTATTGTAAGCATTCATTATAGTTTCGATTGTATTACTAATTACATAGAAATTGTTTTAAAAATGGAAACAAAGCAATGACCAGAAATCAGCAAAATTCTAAAATTCGCAAAAATTCTGGTGCCAAGTTCTGCAGATTTAAGGCAGTCTATGGTAATATTATAACGTAATGTGTTACCCGTAATTAATAAAAGCGACTCTATTATTGAATTGGCTATTTGTGAACTTTTATACTCACTTTTAAAATACCGAAAGATATCTGAATAAGATTTAATATCTTCAGTTCTAAAACATGCAGATGATGTCTTTTCAGCTCTAAAAGGGTTTAAAATAATCATTTAGCAAGAAATAAGAAACTGATACTTAACACTTTGTTGTGACCCGTTCAAAAGAGCAGAATTCCTTGCTAAGGCTGCGAGCAAACAGCACTACTTTTTATTACACTAAAAGAGCAATAAATCTATCTTTGTTTCCGTCCGGAACAAAGTTGAAACCTCTTTAAATACTTTTTGAGGGACTGACCCTACCGAATTCACAAAGGAAAGGAAAGTTTATCTCTCCCATCTTCAGTCGTAAAGCTGTCAACTGATTTCGAGTTCGATTTCTCTCTTGGAGTTCAAAAAAGTTCACAGAAAAAGCAATTTATACATCAAAGCACCAACACGAAAGATCAAAAACAGCGACGCCCCACCGCAAGAAGTTAGTGCTATGTGCTTGATCCTTAAAGAGAACTTTGATACTTTTTTATATCATACAGATTTCTTATGGAGTCACCAAAACAGCATTTTAGCACAATTTTTTTCAAAAGGTAGCATAGGATATGGAACTCATCCCTAAGAAACTAGTCTTTAACAGTTTGCTGACCAGTTCAAAAGAGCAGAAAAAAGAAAGAATATTTTACCAGGAAATGTTTGCATTTGTATATCGTCAACTCTTACGAGGATCATTAATAAACTAGAGGAGCACTAGACTCCCTCAAATCCGCACCTAATTTAGGAATGTAAACAATGATACATTCAGTTCAGATGCTGGGACAAAAATTGACTTTTTTAGTTTTATATCTCATTTCCAAACATATTTTAATTTGTAATTTTTGTTATTATTACTGAATTTATATTTTTTTCATAAAGGAAGAATAAAATTGATTTCTGAAAAAAAATCAAGATAGTGCTGATATCATTGGTAGTCGCAATTTTCTTACCAAATACATTTGCAAGCTAATTTGGTTATTAAGTCTGTTTAAACCTGAAATAAAACTTCCTTATTTTATGATTTTGATGCGAATTGTACCTTTTTGAGACAAGTTTCATCAAGTAATTTAGGAATAATACATTTCCTCTTTGTAATGAATGTTAAATCATACATTATTGATTATTAAATTGACCTTTGCTTTTAAAATGTTACATACATTAAAATTATCTAAATTTTTACTATTTTAGTTTGTTACTTATTTTAATATTTTATTAAATTGTAAGCATTCATTATAGTTTCAATTACATTGAAATGATTGTTTAAAAATTGTAAACAAAGCAATGACCAGAAATCCACAAAATTCGAAAATTTGCAGGACCTCTGGTCCCAAGCTGTGCAGATTTGAGGGAGTCTACTCTAATACTTTTAAAACAGCAAATAAATATAAAAGCATTCTCTTTTGTTTAAAGATGATTCTGCCCAATTATTCTGAGTACGTTAATTATTTTTAAATAAAAGTAGAACTGGTATAAGGTTTTAAAAATGTTTTTAAGAAGTTTTCTAAGTATTCGGTTTAGCTGCATAGTTTTAGATTCGGCAGACTGAATAGTTTGATATCCGGTAGGATGACCGAATACCGAATAGATATCGAATATTAGGTGCAGCCCTATTCAAAATCTATGTGATGGAAAAAACATTGCTTAGGACAAATATACTACCCTAATTAAAAAAAATCCCTCGTCTGTCATAAATTTCAGCAAAGTGTCTTACTTGATTTTTGTTGAGATAAAATAATTACTCAGAGTCCGATGAAAAACATCACAAGCCTTTATTTCTAAAGACTATACACAGAACGCACATATACCCTGTTCGCACTGAGAAAGTTAAGTCTCTTAATTTGAATTCTTTTCAAGCGGTCGTACCCGGAATCAGGATTCTCATTTGCGCAAATTTCTGAAGCTCACATAAACCTTTGATACTCTCTTAACTATGAGTTGAGTGAAAATCTGGCTTCTGAATATTTAATTATTATTTCTGAATTTTAGAATATTTAATTCTGATTATTAAATCACTGGAGTTGAATCCTACAAATAATTATAAATTATTCCAAGTTGTTATTTGTTTACCCCAGTTGCTTAACACGTGTGTTTGTGGGGGGTTTTGTAATCAAAGGCAGAAAATTGAAAATGTTGAAACTGTTATTTCCTCCTGCAAAAGAAATTGGAAGCATGATGAAATAAATTTTTAATTCAAATATGACAGGATAATTGCTGTGTAAACAAAAAAAAAGTTAGAAGTTGCAGTTACAAATTTCAGAATTTATGCACATGCCCAGATGTCAGATTGGCCCAGTTAAGTCACTGACAATGTTTAGTTAATGCGATCAGATGAAGCTTAATGCTGGGGATCCTGCTTAAAAAAATTTAAGTGACTCAACTATCTCAGTGTGCACAGGGTATTACAGTAACATAACATAACATAGAAAGCTCCATAAAATCCAACTATCAACAATAATACTGTAGCCACCAAGGGCGGAAATTGGCGGAAAGGACCCCCTCCCCGTCGGGCAGAATTTGCCCGACGGGAAGAGGGGGGGCACACTGCATCGCATACAGGAGGCGGGGCAAATTTATAATATATATTAGAGCTCTCCGCGTATATGTCCGGGGCCTAAAAAACTGCGTGGGCAACAGTTTTTGGCCCAGGCCCGATCCGGTTTGTACTAAATAGATTAATGGTTCAATTGACATAAAATTTAAAAAGTCGGCCTGACTATATGGTTTGGGAAATACAAATACATACATATATAATATAGCCTGAAAAAAAAAGTTACAATTTTGGTTTGTTCGAGTCTATTTTTACAAAACGTGAATTTTTACTTCGATATGATTATAAAGTGTTTTGCAAATTCTGACGAATTTTTTTTTAAATCAGATTTTCTTTTTATAGTTCTTTTTTTAATTGTTCTAGGCAGCAATATTTATTTATTTTGAATGAATACTTATTTTCATGTAAATCTTTCAATTATCATTCAGTTACCGTTAATCTTTATATCATGTATTGGAGACTTAAAAATAAGAAAAGTGCCGCACAATAAAATCTTTTAAAACAGAATCGCATAAGAGCGAAAAAAAAGAGAGAGAGAGTTATAGTCAAATTGCCCTCGTAGCAGGTGCTGATGTATTATATTCTTTTTTCATGTATCATTCCTTTTGAATCAACATATTTTGCGTTTTAAGGGGACACTTCACTCTCTTGAAAACATCCGCTCTGCCATGTTAAATACAGGTTATTTTCGAATTTTTCGTTTTAATTAGAATATTTTTAAACAATTTTTTTTCTTGCGTAGGACAATTGAGCTTGCTCTTTAATAAAGCTATTTTTCACTTTTTCGATTTCGGTTGCAGATTTTTTTAAAGATACTTTCACTTTCGGAAACGGTTTTGAAACTGGAAGTATTTTTTTGCATCATAGGCAGGTTTTATTTCACAGGTTTTACTGTATTTAAATTCTATTGTCTAAAAATCTACTATTCTTAAAAAATAATAAATTTTAAAGTTTAATTATAGAATAATGGCGTGTTAAACTGTAAATATATTTGGAACGGGCCACATTTGACTGATTTTTGAACGGCCCAAGTCGTTCCAAGAGGGTGATTTTCATACGGGCTGGATCGAAACCGGAACTGAAAATTTCGACCTGTGCAGCCCTAGTAAGAATGAATTCTGTCCCAGTTTGGTATCAAAAAAGTTAAGCCATGAAAAGAGTGAAAACCAGGCATGGACCGGCCCCAGTGTTGTAAAAGAAAATAGGCCCGGACCCGGCAAATGCAGACCTCTATCGCGGTTTATCCAGGAGCTGGAGATCGGTGAAATTTTCTTTCCTTAAACTTGGGTTATTCACTAGGAATAAATAATAGGGCAAACCACGCTCGCTAATCCACTTCAATTGATTCTGGATCTGATTGAGTGTTCAAAACCAAAATTGAGACAGTATTGCTGTTTTTTTTTATTTTTTTTAAAGCGTAAAATGCTTCGTGCAAATCTATATTCAATAGGTGAAGAGATAGAAAAAAATTCAGGAAAAAACACATGAAAAACACCACCTGTAGGGCGATATACACCAAAATGTCATCCATATTAAATGAATATGATGAAGTTTGATAAAATTCTGTGTTTAACTTTTTGAGAAACAGTTCTCACGGTCTCACGGTACAGCTGAATACAAAAATATAATTGAAAAACTTCCATAAACGTTAGTTAAATTATTATTATCAACAAAAGTACGAATTCTGCGTATAAAGCAGTTTAAAATTAAAACACTCGTGTAAAAATATCAAATCACATATAAACGCTAATAAATAAGCAATCATTTGGACTTACTCTTATAAAAGTCTTGAAACTTTTTATATACAGCAGAGACAAAGTTGATATCTTCGTAAAGAGAAAGAACTCATAAAATATTTATAACTAGTAGAAATGATAGTTATAATGCAAAATTTGTAAAGTCTTAAATTCCATTTTTTCATAGTCAAATTCTTTCTTTAAGGGTGTTCTTAAATCAAGAGGGGAAACTTTGTGACGTGTGCTTTAACTTATTTTTGCTCGGAAATGCATGAAAATAGCAGGTGTTGTTATTCAGAAACTGTATAATTCCACTCAGTTTTCCATTTCTTTAAAAATGCAATAGATCTTTCATATCAACTTGACGTTTTTGAGCACATTTCCCGACAAAAGCAGAAAAACCGGTCGAAAAGCAAGAGAAAAACGGGTGATCAAATGATTAAAATAGCTTAGAATTTGATAGGTAATTTAACTATCATAAAATGGAAAAATAAGTTCAATTCGAATCACTTCCATTGTCAGGCATTCTAATTTTATATCTTTCTGTTAAAAAATTAATTTGTAAATGTGTCAAAATATTTTGTGCTTGTTGAGCGGAGCAGTTGAGAACACCCTTAAAACTCAATTGTAGTATTGTTTTTACGATTACTGTCTGATTTATTATATGAATTTTGTAACAAAAAAATGCATTAAACAGATGAATAATAACTTAAAAAATCTTATTTCTATATATTAAAATAAAAATACTAGATCAAGAAAAACATCGAACTCCTTATATCTGTGGTCAATGGACAATTGACAAAAATAGATAACTGCATCTGTGTGACTCTGAAATATCATTCCGGTCTATCACAATACAGGTGTTTTTTTTTTTTGGTAATTCCCACAGACACATTGAGATAAATAAATGTTACTTTTACAACCAATTATCCAGAAACGTCTGCTGTCACTAAACAACCATTACTCATCAATCTCTTTATTCAAATTGTCAAAAAGTTTGTTTCATATTAACTTGCACTTCAGAATTAGAAAACTAGTCAAAACAGAAGGCATATATTTCCTTTTAGCAGTGGTGAAGACCTGGGATAAAAAGTGGGGGGTAAGCTGATATTCTCGAACATTGGGCTCTCTATCACCCATATGACTAACTTGATTTTGAATTGAAAAATCAAATTTAAATTTAATTTACATTTAACAATAAATTAAAATTGAATAAA
Source organism: Maratus speculifer (assembly GCA_964019185.1). Taxonomy (NCBI): domain Eukaryota; kingdom Metazoa; phylum Arthropoda; class Arachnida; order Araneae; family Salticidae; genus Maratus; species Maratus speculifer. Next base: position 362,489,259 of record OZ025296.1, read on the forward strand.
ATTTACATTTAAAAAAATATTAAAGTTTAATTAAATTTAATTTACGTTTAAAAATTAATTAAAATTTAATTTATGTTTTTTATAATTAATTTTTTTTTCTTTTTGTATGCAGTTATCCGAAATAAAAAAGTAATTCATTCAACATGAATTATCTTATATTAGAACAATTTTAACATTTTCTTTTTTTAATTCCAAATGCAACTCTAAATAGAATGAAAAATCATGCTTAATGCATAGGTTATGAAACATTTTCTAATTCTATGAAAAATATTCTACTATAAAGTTAAAATTATTTTCAACGTTAGAACACCAGAATATTCGTATTCCAAGCATACCGGTTTCGGTAGCATATAGCATACCTTCTTCAGTGTTAAAGAAAGTGGAAATTTGCTCATATATATACAGGGAGGATGGGGATTCAAGCGACAAGTTTCTTGACCAATAGGAAAACAGAGGATCCTAGGCAACAGCCAATAGGAAAAACAGGGAACAGCTAATAGGAAAATTGGGTGGAAAATGGAAAAGATATTGCGAGAATTGCATTAAAAGATTAAGAAAAATTAGTTTTAATGTAATATTTCCAACAGTCTGATAATGGTGGAATAGCAAAATCACAATTAACGAGATTAGCAAGATTTTTATGGATATGGAAAGCTTCAAGGAAGTTAAGTTCTTGTATAGAAGTAGGTTTAGTTAGCATCTTAACCGAATTGAAGTCAAAAGCATGACTCGTCTCCCAGCAATGTTTTGCGATTGAGGATTTCTTGATTTCTTGTTTTTAAATATATTGCTTATGTTCTTTAATACGAAATTTTAGACTGCGTTTGGTTTGACCAATGTAAGAAAGACCACACTGACAATTAATATTGTAAGTACCCCATGAATTTGATAATTCAACAGGATCTTTAAGGTTGGAAAGGGTGAGTTTATGAGTAGGAGTAAAAATTATTTTGAAATCGAATCGACTAAGAATTTTAGCAATGGAAAAACTTGATTTTGGAAAGAAAGGTAAGACAATGCTAATATTGGAACGAGTAGAAGACTGAGATGAGTTTGAGGAGTGAGAGTTTTGTAATTTAGAAAGGGCATTATTAATAATAGAAGGGTTGTAACTTCTATCAAATGCAATTGCTTTAATGTATTGAATTTCATTATACAAGAACTTAACTTCCTTGAAGCTTTCCATATCCATAAAAATCTTGCTAATCTCTTTAATTGTGATTTTGCTATTCCACCATTATCAGACTGTTGAAAATATTACATTAAAACTAATTTTTCTTAATCTTTTAATGCAATTCTCGCAATATCTTTTTTATTTTCCACCCAATTTTCCTATTAGCCGTTCCCTGTTTTTCCTATTGGCTGTTGTCTAGGATCCTCTGTTTTCCTATTGGTCAAGAAACTTGTCGCTTGAATCCCCATTCTCCCTGTATATATATGATCAAATTTCCACTATCTTTAGCACTGAGGAAGGTATGCTATATGCTATCGAAACCGGTATGCTTGGAATACGAATATTCTGGTGCTCTAACGTTGAAAATAATTTTAACTTTATCATATTGCACCAGGCAACAACCTATTACTTAATATTCTACTATAGTTTTTTTTCCTTTTTTTCCGTACAAGGAACAGAGGTACGTATAAATAAACATTTTAGTAAATACTCAACTAAGTTAAAAACATTTTTCAGTAGTTAATGTCAATATATTGTTAGGAATTTCTTCACTCACGGGAACCGAATCCGGTTGCTAGTGTTAATTTTGTGGGAGATTTTTTTTTAAAAAACCCTTTTTACATATATATAAATTTGAATAATTTTTGTTTGCGATGAGTAGCAAAGGTCGATTTCTACAATGCTCGTTTTTATTTGTTTCAATTTTGCCCAGTCTTTTTTTAATGAGAATATTTTGACTTTCGAAACTGGTTCACAAAGTGAAATCCAAATGAAATAAACATATCCAAACATAATCGAAAAAAGTAAAAGGGCCACTGTACAGACTGGCTTCATGCAAAAACAATGGAATGCAAATGCGATATTTATAAAAATCTTCTTAGGATTAACATTAGAAAGCGAGTGTTTTCACGTGAGTGAAGTAATCTTTTAACACGCAAATTCTTCAGTATATAATATTTTCCATTTTTTACACACCAAGCAGTAAAACTAACGGTATAATTAAATGGAAAAACGTATAAAACAACTAAAAAGGGGTTTTCTGGCAATTAGCGTTCATTGATGACAATACTTGTACATTCAAATTTTTTGCTGTCTTATATATGGATTTATTTGTATTATATTCACGCAGTAAAACATATTATTCTAAAAAACAAATAACATTCAAGAAACCGCATTTTCCACAAATCCCACCACAAGTTAAATAATTTGACTTGTTGCATTGTCTATGATTTACAGCATTCATTCCACATAATTTAATAAAAATTAGTTAAGATTGAAAATGCACATCCTGCAATATAGCTCATACACTGTTAAAGAAAATTTATATGATACATCCCTTATATTTTCAGTGGCTGACGCTATTCCATCAGGGTTGGGTTTTTGCCGGCAGAAAGTGGTTTCTGCCGTGCCAGTGGCAGAAAGTGGTTATAACCGGTTTTAACCGGCAGAAACTGGCAACAACTGGCATAAAGACATTCTGTGACATAATCTCTGATTTTTTTTTAGTAATATTAAATTTATTAAGTAGTTCATCCTTAAATAATTAGTACTTAAATAATTCAGAATAAATATATGCACACAAATAAAATATTGTGAATAGTTTTAATTAAAAAAAAAAATTGATTTTTGAAAAATTGAGTAATGTAACAGATATATTTTTTTTTGTTACATATGCATATGTAATTTATGTTTAAACAATTATTTTAAAATCTCAGTTTAAAAACCAAAATAGCAAACTATATGCAATGTTTATTTTAAATAAAGCACTGAAAAGAAAAAAAAATATTTACTCAAATTTTTTTCTGTAATCTAACATGATTTAATAATAACATAATAAATAATAAAAAAACTCTCGCATAGAATTGTTATAGTGATATGTGGATCTAGTAATTCTATGGATTTTGAAAAGATTTCATTTAAATACAGTATTCAAAAGAATAAATTTGACTTTTTTTTTTTTTTTTTTTTCCATCTTACTTACAAAACAAATGAAGATTTTGCAACTTTTTGCTTTTTTAATAATGACATTGCCAGCAAGTAATGCTGGCCTCGAAAGAATTTTTTCAAACTTTTCTTACATTCAGAACAAATTAAGAAATAATCTGGGGGCAGAAAGATTAGCAAAATTAGTCCTATGTTATGGAATGCTTTGTGGGAAAAATACTAATAGTATATTTGAGTGGTAATTTGTTTCTTCAATATTGTAAAATAATTGTACAAGATATTTCATTAAATTTTCTTTGTCTATGTTATTTTTTGTGCTTCAATTATTTACTTATATATTTTTTACAAGAATTTGCATTATGTTATTTATTTAAAAATAATGCGAAAAGTAATTTGTTATTAAATCAGAATTTTTTGTAAATTTATTTTTAAAAGAAATAGAAATTCAACTGTAAACAATAATATTAATAATTAAACTTGTACAGTATCAGATTATTGTTGTGAAAGTTTCTGTTTTTCAAGTGAATGAAAATTAGTGTTTTAAATAAGCAAGGTATGTATTTATATGATCATTTTTAAACGTTTTGATACTTTGAATAACATTCATAATCTTATGTTTTAATTTTTAGCTCAATAATTTACATATCAAATGTAAGTGTGAATTATGAATCATTGCTGAGTAAAGTTCTTATTTAGTACTGTTTCTTAGTTTCTGCCAGTTTTTGCCACTTACTGGCAGAAACCAGTTTCTGCCATGCCGGTTTTAACCGGTTTCTACCGCTGGTTTTAACCACCCCGGCAGAAACTTGCCAACCCTGTATTCCATCCTTAATAATGTATATCAATTTCACAGTACGCTTTTTAAACAATTACTTTTAATTTAAAACATTTACTTTAACAAACGAGAGTAATGCAATATAATTTCTTTGTGTATACCTGTAAATGAACTATAGAAGCTACTCAATCCTTATTCTATATTAAGCGAATTGTTTTGCATTACACTAATATGTATCAATTTCATTTTGTTTGAAGTAGTATAAGATCATTAAAATATAATGTAAAGAATATTCTTTCTGTAGGGAATAATTTTTATTGAATAGTTCTATGTATACCTGTAAACGAACTATAAGTGCTACATACTTAATTTTCATTCAATAATCTTTATAGTAGGGATGCACAACGTATAGTCCGTGATGGATTAACGTGTGGCCTACGAATTTCGTCAACATTCAACTTGGAAAAATTGCAATTTTTGTGCATAGCACCATCGCGAGAAAAAATATGTATATCGTAAATTTTGTTAACTTACCTTGGGAAAATATAAAATTTCGTCAGTTATTTAAGAATCGCAAATTTCATAGATCGAGCACGGTAAAATCGCGAATTTCACTAATCAAGGGCAGAAAAATAGCAAACTTTGACGATGAGGCTCTTAAAATTCGCAAATTTCGTTGATCAAGTATGGCAAAATCGCTATTTTTTCCCCTGAGGCTAGGGAGAATCGCGATTTTTGTCAATCAGGCAAGGAAAAAACGCGAATTTCGTTGGACGGACGCGAAAATTCGCTCATTTCACAGATCGAGCAAGAAAAAGCCGTAAGCTTTGTTGATGATGCATCAAAAAATTGCAAATTAAATTCTTCGTTTGCGGAAAAATCGCATGAATTCTTGATTTTTCGCGAGGAAAACGCGAATTTCGTTGATCTGGCACGAAAAAGTCGCGTATATTGTCGATCAGAGACAAAAAATCGCAATTTTTGATGATAGGGTACTGAAAAATTGCAAATTTTACGATGATGTGCGAAAAAACGTAAAATTTCGTTGATCGGCTGCGAAACAATCGTGAGTTTTGTCAGTTTATCAAGAAAAAAAATTCCCGAATTTCAATTTGCCGCGTAAAAAAAACAATGCAGATTTCGTCAAAGTTAGTTAAAAAACACGAACTTCATATCGGCGCGGAAAAATGCGTTAGTTCGTATGTTCAGAAAAAAGCGCAACTTTCGTCCGTTGTCCACGGAAAAATCGCGATTTCTATTGAACGGGTTCCGAAAAATGCCAAATTTCGTTGGTCGCACACGGTAATTTCGCGATATTTGTCGATCACACTCGAAAAAGTTGCAATTTTCGTGGATCAGGCTCAAATAAATTCGCGAATTTGGTCTATCGGATGCAGAAAAATCACAAATTTCAACAATCGGCTTTGTAAAAAATCACGAATTTCGTAGATCAGGTTATTAAAAGTTGTTAATTTCGTCGATCAGGTGCGGAAAAACCGCACAGATTCGTCGATCTGGAGCGGAAGAATCGCGCATTTTGGGGGATTCTTTCACTGAAAAGTATCAGGAGTTGTTGGTCGCATTGATGCTCTTTTACTGATTTAACCTGCCGATCCAGTGGCGTGGTCGGTAGCGACGTCTCCTCCCACACCGCTGGACCCTGGTTCGAATCCAGCTAGCGGCATGGATGTCTTGTGTTGTCCCTGTGATGTGTATGAAATGTATGTACTGTATTTCATGTAATAATAAAGTGTTCTGTATTGGTTTCTGTGTATTAAGGATCATTCGAGGTAACAGCCATTGTAGCTTCTAGACCTCAAAAGCATTGTTCACCCAAACTGATTTAACCCTTTATTATTTAATTATATTATTTAATATATTATATTATTATTATATTATTATTATATTATTTAACCCATCATGAATTCATGAAAATTTTACATTCTAAAGCATCTTACGTAAATGTTTAAAATAAATTAAAAGATTTAAACGATCATTTAAAAAATTTTTGAAGGATTTTAGAAGGATAGAAGGATTTAGAAGGATTAATTAAATTTGAATTTACAGGGATTTTGTGCAATATTTATAACCCAACTCAAATCTTTTATTTTAAATTGTTTTCTTAGTATGTTCTAGAATTATAAAATGTACAAATATGATGTTCTTATAATATAAATAAAGAAATATTTCCGAACTGAAAAATCCTTATCCCTCTTCCTCAGTGTCAAGAAAGCTGAAAAGAAATCATCTTTTTAAAAATATGTTTTTTTGACTGTAACAAATAATGATTTTGGAAGAAAATAATGTAACTCATACAGTTGTAAGAGTATTACAACTAATCGACGTATTAAAAGAATTTTATAATAAGTAATTTTAATGGTAAGTACCGTCGGTAGATAAAGGGTTGAATCCTATTAACTAAAGGTATGTGACAATTACCCCGAATGTCTTTAAAGACCTTATCTATTGACTAATAGAAACATGCTGCTGTTAATTATCGGGTGAGGAAAAAAATGGCCAGGCATTCAAAACTGAAACACTTGTGTATTTTTTGAACTAAGACTGCAGGGTGTCAATATCTTTTTTGATGAGCATGTGTAGTCTTACTGTCAGAACAGGAGGCGAATAATAGTTTTCGACAAAGGAATTCCAGATAAAACTAATGGATGCATCTGAAAGAACTAATGTTAGCGTAGTGCAGTATTTCACTACTGGTAATTATAATAAAAGCAACTGAGCATCCCTTTCTTCTCGATTTCTTTCAATTTGTTTATTGAGTGCCCTTGTTAAAGAAAACTAAAATAGTTTAAAATATCACTTCTTTATTTTATAAAATTGTTATTTTTACTGTGTTTTTTTTATTTTAACCCTTTAATAAATCTGGAAGATCTGTGTCGCCCTTGAGAAAAAGTTAAAAGACACTTAAAGTAAAATAAAAATGTGGGGGGACGCGCGTTTCCCGCATTTCCAGCGTTCCTCTCCTTGACTACACCACTGCCTTTTAGTGAATAGCAGCTGTTCCCAATGGTTTAAACATCCTAGATTGAAATCTAAGTAAGAATAAAAGTATAAGAAGAAACAGCATACTTGTATAAAATTGAAATTTCTTTGTATTATTTTTCTTTCCATCTGAACACGTTTCTATCATAAATATTAGTTTTCATTACTTGAATTGAAAGCATTTGTCAGAGTGAAATTAATTAGTCGAACTACAATTTTTGAAACATGTATCTTATATTACTTTATAAATACCGTGTTTTACTTTTTTTTTCATTATTTTCTATTTTTGACACTTTTGAGAAAATATAATTATTATTCCATACACTCTCAAAAAACATTTCGCCAAAAATAAAATATAAAGACAATAAGTTGCCAGAAAGGATTTTTCTATTATTTGAAGAAATTTTGATGTTTTAATTGTAGAATTTAAAAAAAATTTTGAGATTCGGTTCATGAACTTTTCATTATTTTGGGAGAAAATAGAGATATGTAAAAAATCAGTTTCGAATAGGAAAATCTAGTGTGCAGTGTTTCTTCTCAGTAAACTGAACAATCTTTTGATTCAACAAAAGTGCACCTTTAGACATTGGAGAATTTCAGGTAGTTTTAGCATTAGATTGATGAATTTTTTGTATTTTCGAGAAAATATTAAATTAAAGCAGATTTTTTTAGCTATAGCAGTAATAATAAAAACAATTGGAAAAACATCTTCAATTTCCATTTTGTTTTAGAGTGTATATTGATCAAATGCAGAAAGTGCGACAATTCAAATTTTGATAAGATACAAAATTTAAATCTGAAACAAAAACTTAAATGCAAAATTCCTAAATTAAAAGCAAAAGATAAATGTAAATGAAGTGAAAACTTATAAAATAGTTGGAAATCTAAAAGCGCATTATTTTAATATCAGTGAAAAGTGACCCACAATTAAAAATATATCACCAATAGGAACCACAGGTTGTACAGAAGGTTTAACCGTGGGTTAGAAGGTCTGCATGGGTTAAAATTTCTCACTCCGAGTCTGTCCTGACAATGCCAAAATATCCGTGTGATTTGAAGAGAATTTTCTATTATTTTAAGCAATTTTTCGAAAATTTTGATCTTAGATTTCTGTTTTTAATGCATATTTAGTTAAAACGGATTTATAAATTCTGTTTCTAATACAAAAATGTACTAAGCAGCATAGCTTCCAGAACACCCATGTAATTTGGCAAACATGTTGCTTTAAATGGAGAGTATTTCAGGTAATTGGTGTATTTTCTGTAATTTTTGCATTTTTGCGGGGAGGGGGGGGGGAGGTAGAAATAGCAAAATTAAAGCATATGAAAGCAAAACTTAAAGCAAATTTTCTGTTTTAATGGAATATAATCGAGCGAAAAAATAGTTCAATTCACGGATTATTTTGCGAGCATAGAGTCCTCCACCAATTGGGTAGGTTATACCCGACCTGAACTAGTTAATTCTATATCCATTCAACCTGAAAAAGTTTTTAAAAAGTAGATGACTCAAACTCGACAAACTTCAAACTAAAAGTATTTAATTTGAACGCAATTCCAACTCAAAATGCAAGAGAAAATTGAAAAAGAAAATTCCATCTTGTAAAGCAATAATGGAATTATAGTCTACATTAATACATCCAAAATCAATTATATATTTAATGTAGAAAAATTAATGTATCTATATATGTATTCATTGACATTCAAATAATAAAATTTTACATTTTAAAATATATTTCAGCGATACTTTTGAGAAATGAGGTAAAATCAAACCCATATGCTAAAAAAATTAAAACTAAACAGACTCCAAAAATAGAAGTCGATCCGGGGGGGGGGGGAAGGCATAAGCCCCCTGGTCCCCCATCTGGCACCGCCCTTGGTTGCCACTTAATATAATTAAAAAATATATAATTTACTATAAGATATTAAGTACAGTTAAAATGTGATTACATTCTCAACAATTTTAACTCATAGTTTTAGCTTCTATACTAATGATAGTTTAGTATTTTGGTAAACTTTGATACTTTTCTATACTTTAATATTTCTCTGGCAAGTAAAATGTAGTACCTATATGATAATAAAATTTCTCTTCCAAAAAAATCCTTTGATTTTAAATTATTTGTTTTAGAATATAAGAAAATTTCATTCAGAGCCATGAAATTGAAAATTTTATAAATGAAATATGCTTTGTTAAATAATAACTCAAATAATTGCTGAAACGTCAGTGAAGGCTTATTTTGGAGACACGAAATTTTTTGGTTTCCGTCTGTCAGTCAGTCTGTCTGTTTCGCGATAACTAACGCAAAAAACATCCGATTGGCTTGAAATTAAGTGGGTATGTTAGTGAGGCACTGGGATTAAGCTGTATAGTTTTTTGTTAGATTTGATTCATTCATTCCGAAAGTATGGAATATTTTATTTTGTGCAATAATGCTTTTCTATGGCAAATCCAATGATTTTCAATTTTTTTTTTCCTTGAGAGAAAATGACACATTTCATTAATGGAATTCAATGATAAATGGATGCTGAAATTTACCAGTTAAATTATTCGAACTGTTTTGAAATTTCGTCTATGCATTTGTCAGATTTTTAAAGTTATTACTGCAAATTTTGGTGATTTTTTAATAAATGTGTTCCAATAATATAAACTAATTTGGTTTAGAGATTTACTTATTTAAAATGTATTCTTTTCATTTTCTTTATTTTCTCTTAATGGTTCTTAAGCAACCATTCATCCTAATCCTTATTATATTTAGAAGAAAATCTACCTGAAAAAATCTTCTATGTTATAATAAAAAAACAAAAATAATAGATCATGGAAATTTCAAAATATCCTAACATAACTAAATTTTTATTTTACCGCTTTTGAAGGCTGAAAACTTCTAATTCTTAGTTTATTCTTATAAATAATTAAGTACTATGAAAATTTTAAATTAAAGTTTCCAAGAAGTTGAATATTACCCAAAGTGTGTTTAAAAAAATATATATATGTGCAAAGTTGATGTTGAGGCTCCTGATCTGCAGATTTACAAGTAATTTTAATAGTGTAGATATTACTTCTAAAAAAAAAAAAAAAAAAAAGCATGCTTATCAGAAGGAAAGCATCAGTTTCAAATGCTATGCAAAATTGTTTAAAAACACCTATAATATGTAACATACAGTCAAAGTTCTATAATCCGCACAATGTGTGGCCAAAGATTGTGTGGATTATGGAATATTGCAGATTAATAGACCATTATGGATTACACGTCACTTTATTTTTCCTAGACAGCGTTTTAATTCAAAAATCAGTATAATTTGAAAAAAAAAAAAAAATATGAAATCTAAAAAATAATTTAATTGGCTATCTCAAAAAGGCACAGATGTCATATACGCACCACATTTGCATTTTTTTTTTTTTTTTTACCTGCCAATTTGATATAGCACATATGTACCAAGGAGAAAATCCATTTAATAAGTTTATAATAATTGTTAGGGAAATAAAATAGAAAAAAAAAAGATTTAAGTAAGATATGCACTGATTAAATGATACAAGTGCTTCCATTCAATATGGTTTTAAGTATTAATGTTCCCGACTTATTGTGAAAACTATATTTACTTTTTTGTTACTTACAAAAATTATTATTTATAACTGTTTATTTATTCTTTATTTTTTTATTAAATTCACGTTTATTTACTGATATTTTTTACTTTAATTCTTTAAATTATTTTTTTATATACTATGTTAACTTTATTTATGTCAAACTATCATTTATTTACTTTTATTTCCTTTTTTAAAATACTAGAATCTCTTTCATTTTTTCATGTTATTTAATTTTTACATAGCAATTAAAAATCATGTGTTGTTATTGTATGCAATTGGAAACTTATATTCAAAACAAAATTTTCGCCAAATTGGCGTCGTAAAAAACATGTGCAAATGTGGTGCATATATGACATCTGTGCCCTCAAAAAATGCCTTTTTTAAGTTCTTTTATTAAAAAATTTATGTGCATTTAAATAAGAATAATTACATAGATTCTTCAATACAGTTTGTTTTCTACTGTTAATAAAATAAAAGAGTTATATTTAAGAAAAATAAATGTTTTATTATGATTTTTTTCATTTTTTTATTATTTGTATAAAAAAAATCGTTTTTTGATCACTAATTTGTGAATTTCCTTAACTGTTTATTTCATTGTTTACATTCGTAAAGCAACGCAAATTATAGTAAATTGCGGATTATGGGTGTGCGCGGTTTATGGAGCTTTGACTGCCTTAAAGTACTGGACTTGATAGTTATTATTCGGCTTGTCAAATATTCAGTTTATCTGAGTGCCAAATATTTTAAATCATTGTAAATGTGAGCAAAAATTAATGTCGGGACACTTAAAATTTTGTGTCATCATACCTACAATTCACAAGTTGTGGAATTTTTCAGAATAAGAGTAACGGCAAAATAAATAAAAAGAGCTTACCCTTAATTTACTTTAATAAAGAGGATGAGTCAGAAAAATGGTTTAAAAAATTAACTATTGTTAATATCAGAACGCACTTATTTCCTAGATGTTATCACAAGAGTAAAGCGACGCTAACACGATGAATGACTCGAAAGAAATGAATGATTCGAAAGAGTTCATTCAGATATAGTGATCCGTTCAATAAATTTCTGCAACAGAAATGTTCAAAAACATTTATTTATAAAACAAGAATAGATAGCATTAGTCAAAATCCGTGAATAACTTAAACAAGTTATTGGACTTAAACTTTGACACAATTTGAATTTAAAATCTTACAGGAAAATTTATTTGTGAAGCTTGTTTCTGATAATGTCTGGTCCGATAACTAACATTATAAACAGGGATAAGAAAAAAGTAATATTTTTATCGTTATTGCAACATTTTTTATTAATAAATAGCAGCTTAATCATTAATTATTTAACTAAATGGGATTTTACCGATTTCAGGAATGAGTCGTTTTCAATAAATCATGATGCAATAATTCCGCGATTCATTCCTGCATTTGGCGTCTTGTCTTACGCCTTTTCTGTTTTATCTGGTAACATTTGAAAAATCTCAAATTTCTCAAATTCCCCCCTCCAAATAAACAAACAAAAATAAATTTTAAAAATCCGTTTATTAAACTCTTCTTCTTTTAACTTATTATTTCTTTTTACTAAAATAAGATTATGCTAAAATAGTTCCTTTGATTACTCTTCTGCTGAAATTTCTTAAAACTGCGATTTGATCTTTTTGCGTATAACTAGTAACTTCAAGCATTATGAAAATGTTTTATGTATAGTTGATAATTTTATTTATTTACTTGTAATCAGTTCTGCAAATATTATTCGAATTTAAATTTGAAAACAATATATTGCTTTTATACTCTGGTTATATTCTGTTCATTTGAAAGTAAATGTTTTTTAAATAATTCATTGCATACTGATATTCTATATCAAAATAATAAAGGAATTTAACAAGCCAAGAATCTGACATTCCACTATCTTGATGACATGAGATTGGTTGCCAATAGATGTTGCAGTTGCACTGAATTTTTAAACAATTGTTTTTTTTTTCTTTCGTACATTTAGGAAAAAGATACCTACTTGTGTTTTCCCGTGTTAGAAGTTACACTGTCTATAAACAGTAAAACTATTTACAACATTTTATTTTATTTGTAATGTCATATTTCATCGTTTATAGTTGAAGGCATATTTATTATGCACTAACAATCATTTAATATGTCATACTTCTTTCATTGAATTCATTAAGTCATTTTTTGTTAAAAAAAATGTATAAGTCACTTGAATAAATTTGAAAATTTGTCACTTATGTGCAAGGACGTAGCCAGAAAAATATTTCGGAGGAGGATTTGAAGTCCAAACTGTAGTTGCTTTGTTTTTTAGTGTTTATCAAGTGTCAAGAATCTTATTTTTACTTTGAATTCAAAAGATTTAATTTGAAATAATCACTTAAGAGAATAGGAACCTTTTTATTGCAAATAAAATTTTAATATTTGTTTATACTTCTGCGGTGATTTCTTGATGTTAGTTGTCAACCAAATTAATGTTTGAAATTTTGTACATATGTTTTCAAATGTTTTATTGCTAATAATGTATTCTCTTTAGCTAATGTCAAAACCAATTAGCTAAGTGTGGGGGTATTTTTAATCAATTTTATTGCATTCTTTAAGAATTTAGGCTAAACAGAACAATTTATTGCATATTTCGCCCGACAATTTTTGGGAAAAAACATGAATTTAGCTGAAAATAAAAGAGAATTTCTGTAAGGAATAGAGGAAAAATATTCCCAAATTTTGTAAAATGATTGCTGAAATACACAGTGAATTTTGTAAGATCATCAAATCACAGAGCAAATTTGCCAATCGGTTACTAAAATTTATCGCACACTAGACAAATAATCACGGAAATATATTGCAGATTTTAGCAATTGATTGCAAAAAAAAAGGTACTGCTTGGTTACCTCATCGACCAAAAAACTATCAGCAAATTATAATATTAAATGCCAATAATAGATGACCGTGAATGTCACATTCAATGATATTAATAGGATACATTTGTTTAAAGTGTCATTAAGTGATTTTTATTTTTATTTTTTGTTTGTATTTTTATTAATATTCTACTAATTATTAATTTGTTTATTGGCTATTTAAAATAAAAATTACGTCAATATGTATAATTTGGCTATTAGTTTGTCAAAATTGGTCGACGGTATAACCAAGTAGTACCAAAATATACTTAAATTTCATATCTAATTTCAGTAAATATATGATTTTTTTATAAATCAGTTTTTATTGGAAATTAAATTTCTAAAATCATATAACATTATTGATTTTCATATTTATATTTATACTGATTAAATTATTAAAATGTTCTCGAGAATAAAACAAAACCATACAGTACTCTGTAATCCGCAATATTCTATAATCTGCACAAACCTTGGTCCCAACTAGTGCAGATTAAAGATCTTTGACTGTACATAGGTGATTATTTAAATATATACTTTCTTTAATAAATAAGCTTTTATGGGATAAGACATTAAATTATATTTCATATTAGTATTATACTATACTGAATATGGTATTAAGAGGCTCCTTAGAAAAAACAAAATTGCACATATTATTCTGTAATCTACAATATTCTATAATCTGCTTAATCCTTGGTTCCAACTTGTGCAGATAAAAGATCTTTGCCTATACCTACAGTGTATTTATAAATGTAATTTCTTAAAAATTACTGTTTGTTTATGCTATTATTTCAGCACAATCAAACTGACTGGATGTATTATACAAATTGAATATTTTCAAATTGAGTGAAAAATTGCCCAGACCAGGAATCAAACCCATATCCTTGGCTTACAAGGCCAATGCTTTACTGTTTAATTTAACTGGGCAACAACTGACAGGCATTTCTTGCTCAGATAATTATTGGTCGTAACATCTGGTCTGTCACTTAGACAGCTCAAAAGAATAAACCGCAGGTAAAAGAAATCCATTAAATGATGAGTACGAAGATATACTATTATTTTAACACAATCGAACTGATTGGTTAATTTATGATGCGAATTTTCTTTCTTTTAAAAATATTGTGGGTACTACTTGGTTATCCTGTTGACTAATTTCGCCAAATTAAGAAATCGCCAAGCTGTTAGCCAAGTTATATAAATTGACATAATTTTTATTTTAAAGAATTAAATAATAAATCAATTAGTAAAACATTAATAAAAAATACAAATAAAAGATCAAATTAAAAATTACTTTTTGGCTTAGCAAACACATGTATCGTGTTTTATAGTCAGTGGATGTGACACATACGATGACCCATTATTAGCATGTAATCTTAGAGTTTGCGGAAAGTTTTTTGGTCGAAAGGATAACCAAGTACAGTAGAGGACCTATTATCCGGAATCGTCGGGACCGAGGGCTTTCCGGATTTCGGGTCCGTCTGAAACTCGACACTCTCCTCCCCCCCCCCCATAAAAAACAAGGAAAATTTTAAAATAAAAACAAAATTATAGCACTGCCATCTAGAATATGAATGAAAAGTGTGTTGTATGAGAAGTCTGTGGAAAAAAACACTATGCTACAACTTTGACTCTTGTACTACAGTACAAAAGTCTGAAATCCGGATATCCAAAATTCAGAACTCTTCAAAATCCGGACGTTTTGCTAACTGTCTTTATATATATATGTTACCGTAAAATACCGTTAATCCGTCCCCCCCCAACGTGACGAAAAATCGTAAAATAATTAGAGGAGAGCGCTTACACGGGATTTTTCAGCGATCGTTTCACAAATTTTGCATTTTTTGTGAGATATCTGCAGGATTTTTTCGCGATATTTGACGCGATTTGCAGGGTTTTATCGCGATACTTGACAAAATTTGCAGGGTTTTATCCCGATATTTGACGAATTTGCAGAGCTTTTTCGCGATACTTGAAAAAATTTGCGTTTTTTATGGGGATGAATCATGATGAAATGAATAAATCATAAATTCTTGAATGAATCTTGAATTTTGATACTTGAAGCAATTCTTGAAAAAAAATGCGTTTTTTTTTAAGAAAAACGTAAATTCTGTCGAAAAAACGCAGAAAAAAGGTGAATTTTGTAAAAAAAAAAGTTAAAAAACCATGAAATCTATTAAAAATCACGAAAAAACGCACATTTTATCAAAGATTCGTGATTCATTCTTTTCATAATGATTCATATCGTTCTCAATCGCCTTCATTTCCGGTTTTCAGGTCCTTCCGGATTTCGGAATTCCGGATAATAGGTCCTCTACTGTAGTACCATATTGTGGAATATTGATGTATAATTAAATGAGCAGTACCAATCTTCTCTTATCATGTGTTCATTTTGTAGTTCCCTTTTATTGAGGGACTTTTTCGGTTCTTAAGACCCCAAACTAGGCACAGAAAAAGACCCAGATGATAATGTAAAGCCTATGAGGAAGTTCTTCTCAAATTTTAATATTTTTAACTGATTTTTATTTTATTTTTTTGCATAGAATAGCTGAGGATGATCTACAATCGGCATAGTTTTTACTTTTTCAATTTGACTTGTACATTTCTTATATTGTGATACTTTCAATTTCAGAACTGGTTTTGAAATTTGATGTAATTTTTTCTAAAAAAAAACTGAAACCAAAATTGAGAAAGGAAAAACTAGGCCAGTTGTGGAACATTCTCAGCTATCATATGCAAAAAAATATTAAAATTTCAAGAAGAACATTTGGTTTCAATTTCAGAACCGGTTTTGAAATTTAAAGTATTTTTTTCTGAAAAATCTGGAACCAAAATTGAAAAAGGAAAAACTAGGCCAGTTGTAGAACATTCTCAGCTATCATATACAAAAAAAATATTATAATTTGAGCAAGATATTTGAAAAAAAAAAAACGCTCCCGTAAACTTTACATTATCATCTGGGTCTTTTTCTGTGCCTAGTGTGAGGCATTAAGGTCGAATTAACTGCTGTTGAAACATGTGTTGTTTTAAATGTGACATAATTTTCACCGATTTTGTGTTTCATTTTAATATTCATGTGTACATAATTTTTTTTAAAAGAAAGAAAATAATGTAGACACTCTGAAATCTACACAGCTAAGGACTGGAGGTTATGTAGATTTTAGAAGTTTGTGTTTTTCTGGTCATTGCTTTGTTTGCCTTTTTAGGTGCGTTCGTAATTATGTAAATTCGTAGCACCTATTGTTGTCGCTCAGTCCGTCCGTCTGTCTGTCTGTCCGCATATAACAACGCAAAAACTACCCAACCGAATCGTTTGAAATTTAAAATACATAATTATTACATAATTTTGTCGAGTCATTTCAAATTTCATGAAAATCGGATGGATAGATCAATTACAGGGACAATCAAAAGGATTCCGTTACATTATGGTCAATGGGGAAAAAAGTTTCAAATACATTTCAATTGTTTGAAATTTAAAACGTACATTTATTACACAATTTTGTCGAGTCATTTTAAATTTTATGAAAATCGGATGGATAGATCAATTACAGGGACAATCAAAAGAATTCCGTTACATTACAGTGAATGGGGGAAAAGTTTCAAATGCATTTTAATCGTTTGAAATTTAAAACGTATATTTATTACATAATTTTGTCAAGTCATTTCAAATGTTATGAAAATCGGATACATAGATAAACTACAGGGACAAGCAAAAGTATTCCATTATATTACGATCAATGCGAAAAAAAGTTTCAAATGCATTTTAATAATATTACACTCATTTGAACATAATAAAATTGGCATGAATCTTTGAAGTATGTACTAAAATATACATTCTGTACAATCTGTGATGTAAAGAATATTTATTATTAAATTACAGGGCCACACAAATGTATTCCACTAAAAAATGTTATATGGGAAAACATTGTTTGGGGCGTGTTTTAATTTATATTAAACTACTTCACATTTTTTGAATAAGATATACATTAATGAAGTATAATAAAAATTACTACCTGCATATTTACAGGAACACAGAGATTTCGACCAATGTACTGTATCCAAAGTACGCTCTACTATATCAGCAAGATCTGAATATTTTAAAAATTTGTTATCGTACGAACGCACCTCATTTGCTACACTTCACGTGCAATTTCCAACTTGTTTAAACAATATTTTGAATATGTAATACGATCAAAAATATAATGAATACTTGAAATATTATAAAATACAGTAGACTCCCTCAAACCACCAACAACCCTAAAATCCTCCACAACCCTAAAATCTGCCCATCTTTATAGATGTAAATAATGAAACTTTCATTTCAGATGTAGGTGCAAAGTTGAAGTTTTTTTTTAGTTGTTTTTCATCCCATAAGTATTTTAATATGTAATTCATAATAATATAAACAAATTTGTCATTTTCTCTGTAAGGAGCATATACATCTTTTTTCAATTAAGCTATTCCTGATAACAGTGGTAATTACAATCTTTCGACCAAATATATTTATGTACCCTATCAATCAAGCTTTTTTGTTAGGTAGATTTTGTAAGAAATACTAGCTATTGCAATCGTTACCATGGCACCACTTTTAAAAAGTTTCTTCATAACTTTTAATTATATTATCCTAGGAACCTAAAACCTTGGACCCCCTTAAATCTGCAACTCTCTAAAATGTGCACATAATTTATGGATGTAAACAATGAAACTTTCATTTCAGATTTTGGTGCAAAGTTGTAGTTTTTTTAGTTTTATTTCATTCCATATGTATTTTAATATGTAATTCATAATAATATATATGAACTTGTTATTTTCTATGAAAAGAGCATATATATTTTTTTTTAAATCAAGCTATTGTTGCTAACAGTGGAAATCATAATCTTTTGACTAAATATATTTATGTAGTACTATTAATCAAGCTTTTTTGTTTTTTATTACAATGATTTTAATGTAAATTAATAGAGTGTACTTTTCATAAAAAAAGTGTCATAGAATAATTCAAGGGAAATATATTGCATCTTTTTTATGCAAATTCAAATACATATTATTAATTTTATTTACTTGTTCTTTACTATTAATATTTCACTCAATTTTAAGTTATCTTACTTTTTATCCTTTTAGTTTATTATTTTACTTAATTCTTTTAATATTTTGATACAATATAATTTTGATTACCTTATTAAATTCAAATTTCTGAGTAAAAGATGTAAACTAAGCAAAGACCCAAAATCTACAAAATCCAAAAATCTGCACAACCTCTGGTCCCAAGCTGTGTAGATTTGAGAGAGTCTGCTGTACTAAAATAATTAAGGAAAGTAATAATAAACTAAAATGATAAAAAATAAAAAAGACATTTTGTAAAATAATTAAAATGTTTAAAAAGCATGAGTTCAATAAAATTATCGAGAATTACATATTAAAATACATATGGACCGTTTTAAATTTAAAAAAGTTCTGTAATTTTGTCCTTGTATCCAAACTCAAAGTTTCAATGTTTACATTTGTGATGATGTGGGGATTTTAGGGTTGCGAATTATAGCTGCTGTTTTAAATTTGACAACAATAAATTAAAAAATGCATTTTTTCGAAATGTGAAATAATCTCTAATGCAATGATATGAATAAAAATTGACAAAAAAAACTCTGTCAAAACACTATCATATTTAAAAGGCTACGCATAGTTTTTGATTCTATAAAATTATTTAAAACGAGCTATTTTATATGTATAAAACATATGTTAAAAATATGTAGAAGCATATAGTACAGTAGACTCCCTCAAATTTGAACAGCTTGGGACCAGAGGTTATGCGAATTTTAGAATTTTGCAGATTTCTGATTATTGCTTTGTTTACATTTTTTAAACACTAACTTGAATATAATTAACAATGAAATTGAAGCTATTATAAAGGTTTACGTTTTAATGAAAAATTAAAATAAGTAATAAACTAAAATAAGAAAATTTGAAATAATTTTTAACATGATTAAAGTATTAAAATTAAAGGTCAAGTTAATAATAAATAACGTAAGATTAAATATTTATTATAAAAATTAGATGCATTTATCATATGAAATTTGCTTTATAAAGATACCTTATTAATTTACATCAAAATCATAAAATAAGGAAGTTTTATTTCAGGTTTAGCCAGACTTAAAACCAAAAGAAGTTTAGTAAATACATAAATATATTTGGTAAAAAGATTGTGATTACCTATGATATGAGCAATATCTTAAATTTTTCCAAAATAAATTTATTTTTCTTTCATAAAAACACGTGAATTCAGTAATATTAACGAAAATTACAAATTAAAATATGTATGGAATCGATATAAAAATAAAAAAGTCAAATTTTGCCACTACATCTGACCTGAATGTTTCATTGTTTACATCTATAAATTATATACGGATTTTAGAGAGTTGCAGATTTTAGGATTGCAGATTTGAGGGAGTCTATTGTGTTTAAAATGACCTATTTTGTACCTTCAACATAATCTTTACTTAAAATAATTCCCCTAAACACTGTCTGTTTCAATTTAAAATTGAAATATTTCTCTATAAAACTACAAACTTTCATATCTTTATATGCAATAATTTCTTTAATATAACTCAAAAAAGATTTTTGTCCAAAACAAGTTCATTTACGTTAGTGACAGCAGTGGTTAATCTCTCTCTTTCTTTAAAAAAAACTGATATTTTTATTAAAGTTTGAATAAAATGATATGCATTAATAGACATGCAAGTATAATTTAAGCATCTACAAATATTCTAGTTGAACTGCTTTATATTTTTTATCTTTAATGGTTTGGTGTTCAGAGAATTGTTGTGAGATACAGCATTATTCAAACAATAATTTAAAAAAAAAGATTACGGAAAGAACATGCATATTTTTTCATTAATTATTAATTATATATTAATTCATTAATTATTAATAATAATTAAAAAAAAGTTGTGCTACCAAATCAAAAAACGAGCCAAAACCAATAAGTCAAGAGAGATCAAAATATGAAAACAATACTTTCCATCATATTCTAACAATTATGTTTGATAAGAAATAGTTTATTTTTATATGCAATGCAATAACATTAAAATTCAATGGATATGAGCTGAGCTCTTAAAAAACTGATAAAATTAAGTTAAAATTTCACGAAAAAAGTAATAATAATACTCCTTTTAGATATACTAAAAAATATTTTAAATTCTTTAAGTGAAGCGTGTAAAAATAATCTCGAATTAAATCAAAAAATCTTAAATTGTCTTATTTAAAAAGTATATCTAAAAGACTATACTTTCAATGGAAAATTTGTTCATTTATGTTAATCAATTCACGAAAGTTACTCGATATTCAAGTTAATTTCTGGTAATGAGTAACCAATAATTCAGTTAATCAATAATTAAAATTGTTCATCAGGAATAACAGGTTAATCTCTATTAAAAATTATTTCTGCTCTAGATACTATACTTCTGATGAGGATGCTGCTGTAATGTATGAAGATACATGTCAAATTTTTCACTAGAGGGTAAATTCAAATAACCATATTCCAAAGTTGTGAGCAATGAATCAATTCATTTTTCATAAATAAACACTTTGTTTTGTTTTTTTAATTGAAGAGAATATTTTTCTTAATTCTTGAGATAAATGTTAATATTAGTTGATGTGAGAAAGTAAAATGTAAAAAGTGGGAAGTTAAAATTTCTGTTGCCGCTGATTTTTTTGATATGATTCATTCAAATTGGGCCACTGTGATTCATTCATGGCGTTGGCGTCTGTTTGCTTCTATGTGAACTTGGACGATATGAATATTCTCTGCAAGTAGACAGTAATTTTTTGAAATATAATGACCTATAGATATATAATAAAAAAACGTTTTTAGAATTTATTAAACTCTACTAAAATAAGTTAATGGTAAGATATATTTCTTTTACTTACTCTTCTAGATAAAAAAGTATTTTAAACTGTTAATGATTATTAACAGGTGAAAACTGTAAATTTTTGTTCAGACTTGTTCTGGAACATCCAAAAGACTGATCAAAAGGATTGAATAAATTTTAGAGTTCTATTTATTATGATTTGTTTTATGGGGTATGCCTAGGCATAACCTAAATATTGTATGATAGGCAAATTTTCAATTTCTGTATTAACTTTCGTATATATCTAATGCTTTATATGTTATTATTAAATGACAATGTGTGTATTATCATTTAATTATAATACACATTATAATACATTTTTAATGAAATGTAAATATATATTTACATTTTTAACACTAGAAAGTGTAATTTTATCTCTGAAAAGCAATTTATTTTCTGTTTTATTTTCTAAATTAAGTTTAGAAAAAAAAGATTGATTTTTCTTTTTTTTTTTTTTTTTTAAGTGATATAAGGGATAATAATAAATATAAAAAACAGAAGAAATTGAACAAGAAGAAGAAAGGCAAAGGGATTATAAAAACAGACAATATTTAAAATTAAGATTTGAACAAATAAAGCAAGATTCATGAGTGGAAGTTTATTAAAAAAAATTGACATTATTTCTTTAGTTTAATTAATATGTTAAAAATATTTTTTTATGGATTTGTACAATCTTCGAAAAAGTAAACACTGTCTACTAATTTCTCAAGAAATGATAAAAATTATATACATATTTATAACACTAGGAGGTGTGTAATTTTAACTCTGAAAAACAATTTATTTTATGTTTTGTTTTCTAAATTTAATTTAAAAAGACAAGAAGGATTTTTTTTTCAAGTGTTATAAGGGATAGTAACAAATATAAAAAACACAAGAAAATGAAAGGCAGAACATCCAAATTGCAAAGAGGTTATGAAAACAGACAATATAAAATTTTTATTTTAAAGAAATAAAGCAAGGTTCATGAATGGATGTTAAATACTATTCAAAAAGTTAGACATTATTTCTTTAATTTAATTAATATGTTAAAAATATTTTTTATGGATTTGTACAATCTTCGAAAAAGTAAACACTGTCTACTAATTTCTCAAGAAATTATCATAGAAGAAAGTTATTGATACTGAACAATTTGAAATAAAGTCTACTTTTAAATGGTGTACAGAAAATTTTCTTAAGGGGGATATACATATTAAAACAAACTCTTTGTTTTTATCTATTGAAATACCAAATTCTGACTGCATAAATAACTCGTCATTCTTTAATTAGCTTAAAAACAAATTTTCATGTAATAGGTTTCTGAGAAATTAATTATTTTAAAACAAGTCTATTTTAGAGGCTGTATCCAAATTGAAGCATAATGCTTGATTGTGGACCGATAGAGCCCCCTTCTTAATCAAGGCATCTTAGGCACCTCTCAAGCAGTCATTGAAGATTGCCAGATTATAGGATAGCATAAGAAGTTTAGGTAATACTTGGTTATCCCGTGGACCAAAAAATTATCGCTAAACTGTGAGATGAAATGCCAATAATGGATGATTGTGAATGGACATTAAATATGATACACATGTTTAAAATGTCATTAAGTGATTTTTATTTGTATTCTTATTAATCTACTAATAATTTTCCATTTTAATAATATTCTATTTTAATAATAATATTCTATTTTAATATTCTACTCTTTTTTTTTTTGGTTATTTAAAATAAAAGTTATGTCAATAAATATAATTTTTCTATTAGTTTGGTGATTTGTATAATTTGGTGAAATTGGTCAACAGGATAACTAATTAGTACCAAAGTTTCAACTATCATAGATGACGCCTTAAACCATCATTTTGCATTTTTAAACATAATATGAAAGTTATTTGGATGAAAATCTTTTTTTTTTTGTATTTCCCAAAAGCAGGTCTTAATAAATCCATTAAAAAATTGTAGGATGCAATCTAAAATTTTTCAAATAAAAATTTCATAAAATTATATAAAAAAAAAAAAAAAAAAAAAAATGAAATTCAACGTATTTTAATTTTGGTATTTTTAGTATATTAGCGCTATATAAAAAAATTAGTACATTAGGAGTATAATTTCACAAAGATATTAATTAAAATATGAAAATATAAGTTAACATCAGAAGTACCATATTTTGAATGTTTCTAATTCAAAAACTTATCATTCATATTTGATCTATAGGAATTAATTAATTATTTTGGTTTGTTTAATTTACCAATTCATGCAAATCATCACGTTAAACATTAAAATTACTTGAAAACAAAATTAATTCTAGTTTTGGAAGTGAAAATCGATTATACGTCGTATAAACGATGCTCCACTGTACTAAAAAATATTTTAAATTGTTTAAGTGAAGCGTGTAAAAATAATCTCGAATTAAATCAAAACATCTTGCATTGTTTTATTTAAAAATATATATCTAAAAGTCTATGCTTTTAACAGAAAATTAGTTCATTTATGTTATTTACTGGATGGCATTAAAACAATACATAAAATTGATTAAAGATTAAAACTTGATTAAAAAAAGTTACTTGATAATCAAGTTAATTTCAGATAATGAATGATCGATAACTCAATTAATCAATCAGAAAACTTTCAACTCTATTCAAAATTATTTCTCTTCTAGATTCTGATGAAGATGCTGCTGTAATGTAGGATGATAAGTGTCAAATTTTTCTTTTGATTCACTAGAGCGTGAATTCCAGAATTTTGAGTAACAAATCAGTCATTTTTCATAAATAAACTTTTTTTTTTTGTTTTCTTTTTTAAATTGAAGAGGATATTTTTTTTAATTCTTGAAACAAATGTTCGTGGTAGATGTGAGAAAGTAACAAGTTAGAAGTTGAACCATGAAGATAGAAATAGTACATCTACTATTCTATCTTCATGAGTTGAACTTACTGTTGCAGCTGATTTTATAATATGAATCATTCCTCATTCAAAATCAGCCACCGTGATTCATTCATAGCGTTGGCGTCTCTTTGCTTTTATGTGAACTTGGGCGATATGAAAGATCTCTGCAAATAGACAGAAAATTTTTGAAATATACTTACCTCTAGCAATAAAATGAAAGAACGTTTTTAGAAGTTAATGAATTCTTTACTAAAATAAGTTAAAGGTAAGATACGTTTCTTTTCTTACTCTTCTACTCAAAGGCGGATTACCCATTAGGCTGAGTAGGCTGAAGCCTAGGGGCCCAGAAGAAAAGGGGGCCCGGTGCTAAAATTTTCCTTACATAAAGAACAAGAAAATATTATTTTACACTGGTCGGACATTATTACAAAAGACAAAAGGTGTGCGAAATTCTTTGTCGTAATCTTTTACCTTTTAATCATCAATGATTTATGAGTTAATGAAGCAAGCATGTGTTTTAATTTTTCCAGTATATACCACTTTGAAGGAGTGAAAGGGGGCCCTCAGAAAGTCAAGCCTAGGGGCCCGGGTGGTAGTTAATCCGTTTCTGCTTCTACTAAAATTTCTCTATTTTGTAATAAAAGTATTCTAAACTGTTAATGATTATTAACTAGTGAAACTGTTAATTTTAGTTCAGTCTTGTTCTAAATCATATAAAGATCTGATCTACATAAAAAGGAAAGAATAAATTTTAGAATTCCATTTATTATCATTTGTTTTTTGAGATGGAATAATTTGGGGTATGGTTAGGCTTAGCCTAAGCATTGTATAATGGACGAATTTTCGATTTCTTTATTAACTTTGGTATACTTTTAATTAGTAATGTTATATAATAAAATGATGAAAAAAATATTTTTTTAACACTAGGAAGTGTAATTTTAACATTGTAAAACAATTCATTTTACATTTTGTTTCTTAATGTAGTTTAGAAAACGTATTATAAAAAAAAAGTGTTATACGCAATAATAACATATTTACAAAACGCAGAAGAAATTGAAAAAAAAAAAAAAACTTAAGAAAAAGGAATTCATAACATCCAAAAGGCAAAGTACTTACGAAAACAGATAATGTAAATTAAATATATTTATTGATATGATTCATTCAAATTCGACCACCGTGATACCACCGTGATTCATTCATGGCGTTGGCGTCTGTTTGCTTCTATTTGAACTTGGACGATATGAAAGTTTTCTGGAAGTAGACAATAAATTTTTGAAATATAATGACCTATAGAGATATAATGAAAAAACGATTTTAGAATTTAATGAACTCTTTACCAAAAAAGTTAATGTTAAGATATATTTCTTTTGCTTACTCTTCTGCTAAAGCTTTTGTATTTTGTGATAAAGGTATTCTAAACTGTTAATGATTATTAACTGGTGAAAACTGTTAATTTTTAGTTCAGACTTGTTCTGAAACATCTAAAAGACTGATCAAAATTAATGAATAAATTTTAGAGTTCTATTTATTATGATTTGTTTTCTGTGGTATGGCTAGGCTTAACGTAAGTATTGTATGAATGGCAAATTTTCTATTTCTGTATTAACTTTTGCATATGTCTAATGCTTTACATTTTATAATTAAATGATAAAAAATGTATGCATATTTATAACACTAGGAGGTGTGTAATTTTAACTCTGAAAAATAATTTATTTTATGTTTTATTTTCTAAATTTTATTTAAAAAGACAAGAAGGAATTTTTTTTTTCAAGTGTTATAAGGGATAGTAACAAATATAAAAAACACAAGAAAATGAAAGGCAGAACATCCAAATTGCAAAGAGGTTATGAAAACAGACAGTATAAAAATTGTAATTTTAAAGAAATAAAGCAAAGTTCATGAATGGCTGTTAAATACTATTCAAAAAGTTAGACATTATTTCTTTAATTTAATTAATATGTTAAAAATATTTTTTTATGGATTTGTAAAATCACAGAAAAAAGGAAACACTCTCTACTAACTCCTCAACAAATTATTGTAGAAGAAAGTTATTGATACCGAACAATTTGAAATAAAGTCTACTTTTAAATGGTGTATATAAAATTTTCTTAAGAGGGATATACATCTGAAAACAAACTCTTTGTTTTTTTCTATTGAAATACCAAATTCTGACTGCATAAATGAACTCAGCACTCTTCAATTAGCTTAAAAACAAATTTTCATGCAATTCATATAATAGGTTTCTGAGAAATTAATTATTTTAAAACAAGTGTATTTTAGAGGCTGTATCCAAATTGAAGCTTAGTGCTTGATTGTGGACCGATAGAGCCCCTTTCTTAATCAATGTGCCTTAGATACCACTCAAGCAGTCACTGAAGACTGCCAGATTATAGGATAGCATCAACAGTTTCAAAACTGCTTGGTTATCCTGTCGACCAAAAAACTATCGTTAAACTGTAACATTAAATGCCAATAATGGATGATCATGAATGTCCACTTCAATGACATTAAATATGATACACATGTTTAAAATGTCATTAAGTAATTTTTACAGTGAAGGATCAATAATCCGCACACCCATAATCAGCAGTTTTCTATAATTCTCGTTACTTTATGAATGTTAACAGAGAAATAAACAGTTAAGAAAATTAACAAATTTGTGATCCAAAAATCATTTTTTTAAATAAATAATAAAGAAATTGAAAAAAAAAACATGATAAAACATCTATTTTATTTTATTAACAATAAAAAG
This sequence comes from Maratus speculifer, assembly GCA_964019185.1. Classification (NCBI taxonomy): domain Eukaryota; kingdom Metazoa; phylum Arthropoda; class Arachnida; order Araneae; family Salticidae; genus Maratus; species Maratus speculifer. The sequence goes on from OZ025296.1 coordinate 362,516,118, forward strand.
CAAACTGTATTATGGAACATATATATTTATTCTTAAATGCACACATATCATTTTTTCTGATAAAATAACTTTTAAAAGGAAATTTTTGAGATAGCCTATTAAATTAATTCATTTTAGTTTTAAAATTTACATTTTTATATTATATTGATTATAGAATTAAAATGCTATCTAGGAATAACAAAACAATCCATAATACTCTATAATACACAATATTCCATAATCCACATAACTTTTGGCCCCAACTTCTGCAGATTATAGAACTTTCACTGTATTTTTATTAATATTCTACTTTTTTTTTTTTTTTTTTTTTGTTATTTAAAATAAAAGTTATGTCAATAAATATAATTTGGCGATTTATAAAATTTGTTTAAATTGGTCAACGAGGTAACTAAGTAGTTTGAAAGTTTCAACATATCAAGTTATTTCTATCATCGATGATACCTTAAATCATCATTTTGCATTTTTTAAGCATAATTTGAAAATAATTTGGAAAAAAATCTTTTTTTTTTTTTTTTTTTTTTTTTTTTATGGATTTCCCTAAAACAGGTCTTAATAAACTAAATCCTTTAAAAAACTGTAGGTTGCAATTGATATTTTTTTTCAACTAATAATTTCATAATTTATAGGATAAAATTTTTAAAAATAGAAATTCAACACATTTATGTTTTGGTATTTTAGTATTAGCACTTCATAAAAAAAATTAGCACTTTAGGAGAATAATTTCATAAGATAATCATTAAAATATGAAAATGCAAGGTACCACTTGGTTACCCCACCGACTAATTTTGCCAAATTATACAAATCACCAAACTAATAGCCAAATTATAAATGTAGATATAATTTTTATTTTAAATGACGAAAAAACAAATAATTAGTAGAATATTGATAAAAATACAAATAAAAAGTTGAAATGAAAATCACTTAATGACGTTTTAAGCATGTGTATCCTATTTAATGTCGTTGAATGTGACATTCATTTTTATCCATTATTGACATTTAACTCTTTATGTCCCAGAGTAGTGAAATTTTTATCTTCCTTAGCATCCCGGAAAGCCACCTGACATTTCACCCCCCCCCCCATGAAAGTTGAGGCGGCTTGCTTTAGTTATTCATACGTACATGTATGGTTCAACCCTTTTGCTGTAGTATCTGCCCAAAGAAGAACCTATTGTTATACCTTTTGTTATCCATTTCCCCCTTAATCCCAATAACCATAAATCCAAAAGCTATGCTTTCTCGTAATCTTCTGCTAAACAGAATGACAAATTATTTTTAGACTTAAGAGTATATTTATGACATCACTGCTAAATAATCATAAGATAAAGGATTTTTTTATTCTTTGTTTTATAAACAAAACTTTTACTTGTAAATTAAACACATATATTTGTTTTAATATTTAAAAGCTTTTTTTGTTTTATTAGTAAAAAAAAAGAATACATATTTTAAATTTAAAAATTTTTCCTTGATACATTTTTCAGAAAAATAAAAATATTTAATGCATTTTTAAACCATTTATTATACAACATACTCTTACAAAATATCTATTTTTTTTTTTTTCAAATAAAATTATATGTTGAAAAATGTTTAATAATTTAATACTTCTACATTAATTTAAATTGTGATAAATTTTTATATAAATATTCATGTTTTAATTTTTTCTACCTTATTGATGCCATTATTTTTAGGTAACTTTCCTTTCTATAACAATGGATACATAATATTTAATAAATTATTCGGTCAATTAAATTAACTTAATTTAAAAAAGCAATGTAAAAAAGTAATCATTATTTGAAAATATTCATCTACTTATAATTTTCATTGGTGAAGGTAATTTAAAAAGTCATTCTCCAGTTGGGAGCCGTTCAAGTATTATGTAAGGAATATGGAAAATGGGTCGTACATGATCTGCTTGTTTCCAGACAAGGGGCAGGCAAAGTTACAACAGTTCTTACTTAAGCTTTTGATAATGAAGCAACTATAATGCAATAATCATAAACAAACAAATCATGATTGGAAATGAGCTTTTTAATTACATTTATTAACCATTATTTACCATACACTAAACTTTTTTTTTTTTTTTAGTATCACAATTTAAGAGTGGGAGAGATACAAAATGAATAAGTGGAAAATGGGGCGGGGGGGGGGGGGGTTGTACATTATCTGCTTGTTTCCGACAAGAGGGAGGCAAAGTTACAACAGTTCTTATTGAAGCTTTTGACAATGCAGCAACTACAATGCAATAACCATAAACAAACAAATCATGGTGGGAAATGAGCGTTTTAATTACATTAATTAACCATTATTTACTATACTTTTTTTTAGTATTACAATCTAAGATATGGCTATTTATATAAATTAATAATGTGATTTATTGGTAATTAATTTTTTCTTGGAAAAAGTGTTATGTACAAAACATTATAAAATCTAACATAATAAAAAAAAGGATGGAGAAGATCAAAAATTATTATTATTTTTTTTTTAAGAAAGGAGGACAGACACAAAATGAATAAAAATGAAAATGACTGAAAATGCTTATGCAATACTTGAATAATCGCTTGACTAATTCATAAATTAAAGAATTTAGATAATTTTTAATTTGAAATATAATAAGGTATAATCATCAAAATATATAAAAATTACAAGAGGTTTTCTAATAATTAAATCTGGTGGTATTAAAACAGATAACCAAAATTTCATGTGTCCATACCAACACTTATGATTTAATCGCTGCATTTAATAAAATTCTGTAAAAAAAGGAATGTTTAAAATTTAAATAATTAATTGTAAGAATTAAACGGTTAAATATTTTTTCATTCCTGAGTATCGATTTTATAAATTGATTTGATAATAAAATTTCTTTAATAATTTTATGTCTTATTACTTGAATATTAAAAAAAGGGGGGTATAACATAAGAAGCGCAGAATAAGGAAAGGGCATGTTTACAAACAAACACTTCTGTCAACCAATCTACCGCTACATTTTTGTCATAGCGATCATTGTAGGAATAATCTTGACGACGTAGTCCAATCATAGCAAGCAGACAACCATAATACAATTTGTAGACAAATCAGAATGCCTGAGTTCATATGTAGAGTCGGTGCTATAATGAAGCGCGGGCGAAAGCAGCTTGCCCACACTAATAAGAGCCCACAGTGACGTCAGCTGCCCTTTCCTTATAGAAGAAATATTTTCATTACTTAGAAGCGAATACTTCAGTACTTAGAAGTGAAACCATTCATCTTTGGATCCGGATAGAACTGATTATAAAAATTCAACTAACTGCGAGTTTGATATTTGCTTAGATTTCTCCCACTGGTTTAAAACAGCACTCAAGTTTCCCCACGTGACTAATATAGATTCTTAAGTGAAAAAAATATTAAAACTTTTTATTATATACTTTCATTTTTCTTGAAAATAATTTCATTTATCTACTAATATATATCAAAATTAATATAAATATATATAAATCATTATTTTATTATTATTGTACATTTTTTATTATTCAGTTTTCTAATGTTTTACAATCTATACAGTAATATTATTAAAATAAGGACAAAATAAAAACTAATTACTAAAGACAAATGACAGAGATCTAAGTAATAACAGACAAAATCATGATTTGTACTACTCGACAGACAGTCTTCCTACCTAAAATAAACGTATTGTATTTATGTATGTTGAACGGCACCTATTCCCGTTGTGTTCCTATCTACTGTCCATTAAGCGGAATAAACAACCACGCCCGATCCATGTTCAACAACTTACACTTCACAAAAGAGAGGGGAGAAAAAGTCAGGCCGTCTTTCGGCCGTTACGGGTTTCTGATGTTTTGGGATCTAAAGGGTTAACCTTATACTTTGGTGATAGTTCTTTGGTCGATGGGATAACCAAGTAGAACCAAATGTAATTTAACATCAGAAGCACTAAATTTTGAGTGCATATAATTCCAAAACTTATTATTCATTCTTGATCTATAGGAATCCACTGTATATGAAATGCATCAAATGTTTCATTAAAATAAATGTAGTAGTCTGGTTTTTAGGCCTTCTTTAAAAAAAGTTTACTTTTATGGCGCCACTTTCTCGCACCTGATCCTGATGTCTAAATAGATTGGTCAATAGCCTTTATTACTTCAGCCTTTTTTGAACTTTCCTCATTCCCTTATTTATAAGTAAAATGTCTGTGACAGACAGATACTGGAATGAAATTTTATTGGTTCCGTTTTTACATCTTAAGTACAGATAATATCAAAAGACTTGGTATATAAATGCATATTATATACACACATGTAAATAATGTGCTACTTGGTTATCCCATCGAACAAAAAATTATCGGCAAATTATAAGATTAAATTCCAATAATGGATGATTATGAATGTCACATTCAGTGATATTATATGTGATACGCATGTTTAAAACATCATCAAGGGTTTTATAATTCCACTTTTTATTTGTATTTTTATTAATATTTTACTAATTTATTTGTTCTTTCATTATTTAAAATAAAAATTACATCAACATGCATAATTTGGCTATTAGTTTGGCGATTTTTATAATTTGGCAAAAATGGTCGACTGGATAATCGAGTAGTAGCAAATATACTGTATCCTTAAATGTTTTTATTATTTTATATATTTATTATACGTGTGAAATTAAAAGATAATATTATGATAGATAATAAAGATAATGCAAATAAATGATTTAAAAGATAATACAAATGTTTAAATATGTATGTAATATTACAATACAATAAAACTGGCAAAAGGGGTATCTTTCTATAACATAATCCTGTCATAAATAGAAGAGTTTCAAAATACCAACGAAACAAGCAAAAGATCGTATCTTAGAGATATTGATTACACTTCTTTAAATGGAAGTCTAAAAAAAAAAATTTTTCTATCTCCTTGCAATCACATCTTGACAAGATTGACTTGATGTGTATGGGGTAATAGAAGTATTTCGAGTAACTTTAAGAATTTATGTATATGCATCATTTCATTTCTTAATTCAAAAGAAACTCATGTATAAAATAAAGTTGGATTTATCTCCATAAATGTAGCTAGTAATACAATGAAGTTGCATGATGATATACTAGAGATTTTGCAAACACTATTGTACAAAAAACTGAGCCCGTACTGAAAAGTTAAATGTATTTTACTCAAGTTTCGTACAATATAATCATTTGCTTGCATTAAAATTAGGATTAAATAGTTAAGTTTAACCCTAGAATCATTGAAAATGTTATTCAAGTTTTATTAAAATATTCTGCATCAGAATTTTTATTTAAAATTATTTAACTTAATTTTGGTTGGATTATAATTTTAGTTTATTTTAAAGAAATTTTTGATATACATTTAACTGTTAGCTGGTTAATATTTAAGAAAACAGCATTCTTTTTAGTTAAAGAAACTAGTGATATAAGAAGCACGAACAACAAATACAGTTTATGTTGGAAAAAATAATCTGGATACAGTTGTCTAACACAGCCATAACACTTCTGGATCTGTCAGTTACATGTTATGCTGTTTTTGGCACCCTATTTGCTCTCAACAGTTTCTTCCAATATCTGGTCGAAAACTTCAAGGATGCTAATTTTTTAAAACAATTTTATTTCTGATTGATTGACACATTTTTAGAAATATTGGGTTGTGTAAAAAATAACATTAATTTTTGTTATTTTACTTTAAAAGCAATTTATTTCAGATAGTTCAAAACAGTTTTAGGGCGTTCTGAAGTTCAGCAATAAGTTCTCGGAGTTTATTATGTGAATTATGTTCAATTTAAGCTTTGGATTTCTCATTGTTAAAAGCAGAACTTCATCACCACACTCTTCATATAAAACACAGCTTCCATCTGTGAAGTTTCTGTAAGCAATGTTAAACTCAGCATTCACCAGTCGTAATTGTGGTCATTTCCGATGACTAAGACATTTTTCTGCTGGAAGGATGTTTGCAACTCTGGAAAAAACACTTTGAAATTTGGGAGAGAGGTAGCTCATTTATAGGCGATTAATGAGAATAAAATCCCAAATTTTCTGGTGAGACATTTCAATGCTTCGAGGGGGACACCCCCTAAGTTGGTCAATAGTATAAATCAATCAATCATTGGTATATATCAATGACAATAGACAGTCAGTATAAAAATAGTTTCCAATGTTTTTTGTACTATTTTGAATTCGTACAAAATTTTTGAATTTTCCCATAATTCTGTAACTGCATTAATGAATAAAAGCAAAATTACAATGCTAAATAAATACATAAAATATCCGCCCTTCCAAATCCATTTATGTATTTAAAAAGGGCTCCGGTAGAAAAAATTAAATGACAATAGATTACCATTATTATGTAAAATCCCAAGTGAACGTCAAAACCTTTCAGTATCCCCCTGCTTTTTCTGTAATTATCAATGAGGCTCTTAAGAATTCAAATGAGAAAGAAATTTTAATTTGTGGAAATATTCTTCATATTTATCTGATGATATGTATTATCTCTCTACATTGAATAGCCAACCTTGACAAAGAATCTATATCTATATGATTAAAAAAATATGTGTATCAAAGTTTTTTGTTGCCAGGAAATCTGCTGTTTTCAATTTGTCAACAAGCTTCAAAGTTTGCGTCAGTTTCTTATTTCTCGCTTATTGATTGACAAAAACTCTTTAAGAGCTGAAAAGGCATCACTAGCATGTTTTAGAACAGAATATAAATCATATTTCAGATTTCTTAAGATTTTTTAAAAATGACTGTAAAAGTTCACAAATAACCAGGTCAAGAATAGAGCCACTTTTATTAATTCCGGGTAGCACATTACCTTATAATATTAGAGTAGATTCCCTCAAATCCGCACAGCTTCAGGACCAGAGTTTTTGCAAATTTTAGAATTTTGCTGATTTCTAATCACGGCTTTGTTTACATTTTTTAAACAGTCATTTGAATTTAATTAATGATGCCATCGAAATTACAATGAATGCTTACAATAGTATAATAAAATATAATAATTAATAAATTAAAATAATAAAAATTTATATAATATTTAATATGATGAAAATATTAAAAAGCGAAGGTCAAATTATATATGATGAAATGTATTTTTCCTAAATTATTCAGTGCAATTTGCCTCATAAAAAGTATATTACTAATTCATATCAAAATCATGAGATAAGGAAGTTTTATTTCAGGTTTGCCGGACTTAAAAACAAAAAAAAAAAAAAAAAAAAAAAAAAAAAAAAACTTGATTAACTCATAAATATATTTAGCAAGAAAATTATGATTATCTTGAATTTTTTAAGAAATAAATTTATTCTTCCTTCATAAAAAACATGAATTCAGTAAAATAAAATAAAAAGTTGCCCTTGTATCTAAACTGAAATCTTCATTGTTTACATCTCTAAATTATGTGCGGATTTTAGAGAATTGCTGATTTTAAGTTGCGCAATTGAGGAAGTAAATTGTATTTGGTATAAAATTATAAAATAAACAAAAATAATGGTCTCAAAACTCAATCAGTGGGATGTTATTGCATTGTATTATCTGATCTTTTTCTTAAATATTAGTGCCAGTTGGTTCCATCAAAGCCAATTTCCATCTTAGCAGGTATACTTGTATACTTATTCTTCGGGACCGTGAATTGTTTCAATATATGAAATGATTCCATATTCTCCGAAAACCTGCCAAGAATGATATTCGAGGGCAAAATGTTCCATTTTAGAAAAATTTAAAGTTTTAGGAACTACGAATATGTAAATTTGTTTTCGTATAATCCTTATTTTCTTTACCTTTTAAGATAGGTCACCTTCACAGAATTCATTGCAATATATTTATATTTTTCAGAAAAGCACTACAGAGAGAATATGTTATAATAAGTTTTATGGATACAGTCCAAACGAAACATGTTTATGTTGAAAAGTTGCCAAAAACAGAAGAGTTCATAGCCTTGGAAAAGGTGAAACTTTGAATTATGCCGTTTAAGAGTATACCATTCAACACCTGTCTAAAATGAAAATTTTTGCGTGTTCTTTGTGATTTCGTCTTAGTAGTTTAGGCGTTGTTGAATGTATGATTGAGGAACCCAGATATTCGTTTGAGGTGGATGAATCTACGACATATGCTTGCCGATGTCACAAGTTACATTATTTTATAACATTGAAAATTATATCAAATGATAAAGTATGTTTTAGCAATAAACACTAACATTTAGACAAAAAATATTCTGAAATCTGGGGAATTTCTTACTAAACACATTTGCGTATTAAAGTTCCAAAATCTACTATACATTCTAAAATTTATCATTGTTTCCTTAGATGTTAAGCTACAGTATTTTCTCCTAAAATTTACTTTATATTTTATTTATAACAAGTTATTTATTTTTAAAATGTTGTTGTTTATTTTATTTACAATTTAATCTTAATACTGTTAGGAAAATATTCTGACCCACCTTTGATTCCGCTAACTTCAGATGATCGGGAGACTAGTGTAGTTTTTAATACTATGGTAGACATTTTATTACAATTTATTTCCTACATCGATTTCAAATTTAAAACTGACATTAATTTGTTTTATTTTATTGCAGATGCAAAAAACCATTAATCTAACACATCGCCATTCTTAAAATATTTTCAATGTGTGAATCAAATGCAGCAAAATATCTCTTACCAGAACTTTTTGAAAAAGCAGCTTCTAACTCAGGCAGAAAAACTTTTTATTTGTGAATTATGCAAGAATTTCTGTCAAAACAGTCTTTTTTGTGTGAGGTATGCAACAAAGAATTCTCTCAAAAGGGCCATTTACGCAGCCATCTGTTAACTCATAGTGGTGAGAAACCGATTGTGTGTGATATATGCAAAACGAAATTCTCTCAAAAGAGCAATTTAAGCAGACATTTGTTAACTCATACTGGTGAGAAGCCGTTTGTGTGTGATATATGCAACAAGAAATTCTCTCGAAAGGGAGATTTAAGCAGGCATGTGTTAACTCATACGGATGAGAAACCTTTTGAATGTGAGGTATGCAAGAAGAAATTCCCTATAAAGGGCAATTTAAGCAGACATCTGTTAATTCATACCGGAGAGAAATCGTTTGTATGTGATATATGCAACAAGAAATTCTCTCGACAGAATGATTTAAGGAGGCATCTCTTAATTCATACTGTTGAGAAACCTTTTGTGTGTGAAGTATGCAACAAGAAATTCTCTCAAAAGGGAGATCTAAGCAGGCATCTGTTGACTCATACTGGTGAGAAGCCTTTTGAATGTGAGATATGCAACAAGAAATTCTCTCAAAAGGCCCATTTAAGCAGCCATCTATTAACTCATAGTGATGAGAAACCTTTTGAATGTGATATATGCAACAAGAAATTCTCTCGAAAATTCCATTTAAGCAGGCATCTGCTAATTCATAGTGATGAAAAACCTTTTGAATGTGAGGTATGCAACAAGAACTTCTCTCAAAAGGCCCATTTAAGCAGGCACCTGTTAACTCATAGTGATGAGAAACCATTTGTGTGTGAAATATGCAACAAGAAATTTTATCAAATGTGTGATTTAAGCACACATCTGTCAATTCATACTGAGGAGAAACATTTTGTGTGTGTGATACGCAACTAGAAATTTTCTCGGAATATGTTTTAATTCATATTGAAGAGAAACATTTTGTGCGAGAGATATTTGTTAAAAGATTTCTTCAAAAGAATTTTTAAAGTAGCGTCTCTTAATGTCATACTAACGAGAAATATTTTATGAAAGATAAAAAAAAAATAAAATCCAAAAAAGCTATCTGTGCCATCTTTTGCTCCTGAAATTTGTTAATTGCTGTTAACTAATCGTAGCATATTCCAGAAGTAAAGAAATATTTCTTTCCGTCTACTACAGTGCACAAAATAAAACAGTGGAGAACAAAAATTTGACTAATTAAACCATTAAATTTGCAGATCAGATGCTACAACCATGAGCACTGGCAAACACCATTTTATTTTTATTATCTGAAATATTATAAATGTCTATTTTTTTACAATTATAAGCTCGTAAAAAATCATAATGATTGCTACCCAGCAAAGAGAAAAATGCTGGCCAGCAGCAAGATAGGTGCTGGCAATGATGGGAAAGTGCTGGCTATTGGCCTACCACTGCATGACCACTGCTGGACAACAGCAGTCAACTTTGCTGTTTGAAACCATCAGATAAAATTCTGATAGACCTCCACTGTTCGACCATGCGCCGGCCCACCGCGCCATGGAACCGCACGAACTTTTGCCGTATTTCTGTTGGTAATCCTTACCCTAGGTGGCGCTGGGAATATCGAAAACATTTTGTGTCTTGCAATTCATCGTTTGGCAATGCTGTGATTATTTGGAATTTCATTTTGAAATAAGAACGCGGCAGCATTGTGTTGTGACTTATGACCATGAAAATGTGACAAGAAAATAAAAATAAAAGCTTGACAAAGAAAAGTAAGTATATAGTTTCATATATCTTTTGTAAACATATTCATTTCGTAAAAATATATCTTTTGTAAACAAATTCGTATATCGCTTGTAAACGACATCTTTTGCTAAGCATTACGAATGTTTTGTTTCGGATAGAAGTGGAAAATTTTAGCTCTTTTAAAATTTTTATTTTAAGTGTGTTTAAGCTTAATCACAACGATATTTTCTTGCTTTTATCATTTAATTTTGGAATTAAATAGCTTTTTTACTGATATTATCAATTATTTTTGTATATTTAAGTAAGTTTTATGCTTAATGTACAAAGTTTAAAAAAATATTTAAATATTCACAAAAAACTTATCCTAGATTGATTTCTAATATGCAATTGTTAAATCTGGTTGCACTTTTAAGATAACTTTAAGCTAAATATATGTGAAAATTATTATAAAACAGGAATATTGTGCTAGCATAATGTTTTAAGATGTAATACATACTTGGCAGTCTTTATGATTATACGTTTATTGATAAAAATAAAATGCTTTTAAAAGAAAATAAGTTTTAAGTAGAAAAAAGTTATTTTCTTGTACTATATCAGTGAAATATTTTGAATATTCTCCAATACTTGCCAGTAAACATGGTATTTGTGTTATTTATGTTCATTAGTCAAGGAAACTTTTAGCTTTTGACCTGTAATTTTAAATTAATTGATCTATGCTTAAAGAGAATCGGTTTTAAAATTTGTTTTAGGCTGTATTGATGAATGTAGTTTTATTTTATTGACAATGAAATCATTCAAATGTTTCATTGCAATGTTGACTCAACAACAAAACTTTATCTTTAAGCTGCAAAACAATATCTATATAATCTCTCTTTTGTTTTGTTCTTATTTTTTTCTCAATCATCTCTTTGTATGTTGGTTATATTTATATTCAGACCCTTTTGAGCCTAATATGAGTTTTTGACAGTCATTTTTAAAAACTATGTCAAAGGGCTTTTTGACATGACAGATAAAACCATCTGAGTGTTTAAAACTTACCAACCCTGATTTCAAGCTCTGAAATGATATGCTTCAAATATAGCAATAAAATCTTTATGCATTATCTTCACAAATTTCATTATGTCAAAACAGAATTCATATGCATTTTAAAGAACTTAAAGTATGTATTATGATTTAAATGTTGAAATGAACTGTATCAGGCAAATAAAAAAACACTAACATCTAAATCTCTTTTTAATTATTTCAATTGTTATAATCAAATTTAGTATGGTTAAAGCTTCATGTATTTATTCAATCAAATAGACTTTGTTTAAAATATTATTTAAATATTTTTGAATTTTAAAGTTTCAAAGATCGTTAATTACCCTGGCAACAGGGTAATTATCAATCACACCCAGGACAACTACCGATAAGTAATTTTTTTTTTACTGTAACAAGAGCTATACTGATATATGTATTTAGATGTTGGTTTAAACCAACTGGTTTTTTTTTCTTTTAGAAGAAATCCAATGAATTTTTCTTTTTTTCTTTATAATTTACATGTTTCAGAAAATTGGATATATACAATTTCTACTTTCAACACTTTATTTCAGTAATAAACATTAGATATAGTGAATTTAGGTCACTTTTTTGGTATAGGATTATTATCAGTATGTGTTTGTGAACATATCTATTGCTTTAAAGAAAAAGCTTCAAAGGTGTGAATTGATCAGAGATAAAATAAATTTAAAATATTCAATACTTAGTATAAAATATTTCATTTTTTGAAAAAAAAAAAAAAACAGATTAACGTAATTAATAACATATTATGCTTTTGCTTTCTAAGATTATGCTCAAGCTGTAACAAAAAAAAAAAAATCTTGATTGGGGAGTTTATTTTGATTTAAAATCAAAATACGAAGTTGAATAAGAGGGTATTCAAAGATTGGGTGTTAGTTATAGCATTTTAATAATAACAATCGTATTTTTTCGCCTGTTATCGCTGAATCTAATGACCAAAAATATTGACTTCAAACTGCCACACACTCAAAATATCTAAATCCCAAAAAGTATTTGAAATTTATTATTTGAATAACCGTGAAAAAGAATATTATATTTATCAAATTACATCCAAATCTTTATTATTAATAATCAAAAGATTACAAAGATTTTCAGACTATTCATGTTTCACTGTGTAGAGTAATTTATTCTCTGAGCATAAGACTGTTTGTAAATATTGTTTAAATTAGGGATGCACAACCTTTTCAAGAGAAGGGCCACTTACAAATATGTCTGCGTGGTCGAGGGCCACATCAATAACATGAAGAGAATTCGATTTCGAAGGTAATTTCTGGCCTATAATCAGATATTAAATATATTTTCAGAGAAAAGTTGGGTCGGGTGGGGAATATCCCTTTACGTTTGCTTAACCAGTCAAAATATCCAATTCAGTTGGTAAGGATATACAGCAGTTTGTACGTTTGTATGTATAACAAATATAGCAAAAATTATTCTCAAGATGTAGTAACATTCCTTGACTTTATTCAAGTGAGTAAATATTCTTCTATTAAAAGTGCTAAAAATAAAGATAAGTGGCTGGTGCCAGAAAAAATGTGAACTTTATGAATGAAGGAGAGGGAAGGAGCCGATCAACAAAATTTGCATCTTTCCATGCCTGATCAACCAAATTTGGGCTTTTTACGAAAGTTATTCGCAGTTTTTACGAAATTGATCGAGAAAATTCGATTGGGAAAATTCACAAATTTTACAAAACCGATCAACAAATTCGAGATTTTTACGCAGCCGATTGATGAAATTTGTGATTTTTACGAAGCCAATCCACAAATTATGCGATTTTTACAAAGGTGATCCGCGAATTTTGCAATTTTTACAAAGTTAATCGCTGAAGTTCGCGATTTTTCTGCAGCTAATTGACAAAATTATCGATTTTTACGAAGTCGATCGCCAAAATTTGCGATTTTTACAAAACTAATCGCCAAAATTCGCGATTTTTCTTTGCATGATTGATAAAATTCGCGATTTTACTGCGGTTGATCAACAAAATTATCGATTTTTACGATGCCAATCGACTCAAATATAGATTTTTACGACACCAATCGACGAAATTATCAATTTTTAGGAAGTTAGTCAATGAATTTTGAGATTTTTAAAAAGCCAATTGACGAAATATGCAATTTACCAAGCTGATCGGCAAATTTTGCGATTTTTACAAAACTGATTGGCAAAATGCGCGATTTTTCTTCGCATGAATGATAAAATTCGCAATTTCCAACGGATGATTGAGGATATTATCGATTTTTACAAAGCTGATCGACGAAATTTGCAACTTTTCCTCGTATGATTGATAAAATTCGCAATTCTTCCATGCCAGATTGACGCATTTCGCCATTTTTACAAACCTTATCGACGAAATTCGCGATTTTTATGAAGCCGATTGACAAAATTCGCAATTTTTACGAGCCTGATCAACGAAATTAGCAATTTTTGCAAAGCTAATAGACGAAATTCACGAATTTTTTGCACCGGATATATGAAAACGAAAATTTCAGCTTTTCTGCTTAAAATCGACAAAATTCGCGATATTCTAATGTTCTACCAATGAAATTTGTGATTTTTCGGAACCCGATCAATAAAACTCGCGGTTTTCCCGTGTCCGATTGACGAAATGTGCGCTTTTTTAGCATTTAACTGACGAAATCTGCACTTTTTCCGTGCGCAGTCAACGAAATTCGCAATTTGTAATTAATTTTGAAGAAATCTGCATTTTTTTGCACAGCAAGATGAAAATAGCGAATTTTCTTCTTGATAAATTTACAAAACTCGCTATTTTTTCGCAGCCGATCAACGAAATTTTCAATTTTTCTGTGCATCATCGTAAAATTCACGATTTTTTTCGTGCCCCGTACACGAAATTCACGTGATAAACCGAGAAAACATGCAATTTTTCTGCAGCGGGTGAATTTTTGCAATTTTTTCGCGCATCATCAACAAATCTGATGATTTTTTCTTGCCCAATCAACAAATTGTGCGATTTTTCGCATCCGACCGACAAAATTCGTAATTTTTCCGTGCTTGATCGACAAAACCATGATTTTTCCGTGTCCGATCGGCTAAATTTGCTATTTTTCCGAGCCTCGTGGGCAAAATTCGCTATTTTTCATTCCTGATGAATGAAATGTGCTTGATAAATGAAATTAACGATTTTTCCATGCCCGGTCTACTTTGAATGACCGGTCAAATTTGCGATTCATAAGTGACTGACAAAATTTTATATTTTCCAGCGGTAAACTGGCGAAATTTACGATATTTTTCTCGACTTTTGCTCAAAAATTACATTTTTTTTCTAGTTGTAAATTGACGAAGTTCGTGGGTCACATGTTAATCCGTTGCGGGCCACTTTTGGCCCACGGGCCACAGATTGTGCATCTCTACCCAATTTATTTTAATTATTTAATTTAAATTATTTTTAAATGAAGTTACACTACTTATAATCCAATAATGTCTTTTTTTATCAATAAATATGCATGTATATCTAATAAAGAGGGATGTTTAAGAAAAAAAAAACCCAATTTAAACCAAAAAAACCTGCTTCAAACAAATTTTTTTTTTTTTTTGAAAAAAAAAAAAGTTTTTTCCAACCCTGATCTTAAGACTTAAAAAATACCTAGCATTATAATGTAGTTAAAACAAAACTATTGACTTATGCAATAAAAAATAAATTTGTAGAATTTAGTCTAAATTTTTAAATGTAAAAAATGGCTAAAAATTATGAAATTACAAAACATTTTTTAAATATTCAAGTTATGCGGTTTTGCTTCAAACGACAGTTGGAAACTTCTTAAAAATGTTAGAATTTCCTCTTGTTCCAGATAATTTGATGTAAATGCTCCATACACCTTGGTGACATCTTTTTAAATGTTGGAAGTACATATGGAACATCGTCATTTTCCTTGCAAAAAAAAATTATTTGGAATATCTAATCAGGATTGTGAAGGCTGCAGATTCAATCTTTTTTTAAAAAAAACCGATTTCTCAGCTTTAAAGTCTTTGTGAATGTCAACATAATCTTCAAACTTCAAATGTATAATTTTGCACCCAAACAACATGCTTTCATAATATTTGCATATTAGATGATTGGAATCTTCAAATGTCATACTCTGTTTTTTCAGCCCATGGGCATCAGGTTCAAGTTCCAAAGTTTGGTTCTTTACATATCCGGCAAAATGGAAGCAAAATTATATCCTGAGAAAACACCTGCCTAAAATCATTTGCTGTACGAATAGCCACTAAACTCATTTTGTGAATTTTCTTTACTTCTTATTGATTAGAATACCATTGTATTTTTTATTTACCGTTATATTTTTTAAACATTGTATAACATCTTGATCCATGTGCAGTAAAATGCATGTAATATTTGTTGGAAAGAAAAATAGTCTTCACTGATTCTAGATGTTATAATTTCTGGAGGATGTGAAAAGGTCGCTAAATCAAGATTTGGATTATTTTTGGGTCGTAAAAAGGAACAAGGAAAAACATTCAGGGCAGGATTCATGCTCGAAATTTTGAAATCCCACCCAAAAGAATATTGTGGACAAGAGGGCCCCCCCCACACACACACACACAAAGAAAAAAATCGAGAATTTTCTGAAATTTTTTGCATTTTGAAACTACGGTCAACTTCTGACATTTTTGTGAATTTTATTATATTTTTGTGCGACTGAATCACATATTTTGTCGTGAGTTTTTTGCTGCAAAAAATCGTTGAAATTCGCGATTTTTTTCCTGGCTATCGATTAACACAAGTTTCTTGCTATTTTCTGATGCAAGAACGGAGTCATTTCGCTCCGAATTTTCCTAAAAATTAACACATTCAATTCCAAAAATTATGAAACATCAGTTATCTGCCTGGAAATTAAGTCCGAATTTCAGGGCTGATAGCCGATTTTTCATAAGTTTTGAACCGAGCTGAGTCGCATATTTTCACAATCAATTTTGTCAGTCTTTCTCAGAAAATGGAAACGCACTGAATTTTGTTAGAGGATCTCAATAGAAACACCAATTTTGTTGAAGCATTGTGAAAAAAAACTCTAATTTTCTCAAGGAATAGCAGGGGAAAAGCGTAATCGTCCTCAAAAGATCGAGAAAAAGTGTGAATTTCATAGAAAGATCGCGGACGTAGAGTTCGTGAAAGCATCACAGAATAAATGCGAATTTTTTGAAAGGATCGCCATATAAACCCAAATTTACCAAAACTCCACTTAAAATTTTCAAATTTCATGAAATCATATCAATAAACGTGCATTTCATTAAGAGATTGTAAAAGAAACAAAAATTTTGTCAAAGAGTTCTTCAGGGGCAATTCTGAATAAAAATTTTTGTTTGAAATTCACAGCAAATTTTCTGAAAAGTTACAGCATAGTGTTTAAGAGGGGAAGGGGGGTGTACTTTTGACACTATTTTTTCCATGACTATTTGATGAAATTTATTTTTTGCAATTTTTTGACAAAACTTGCAGATTTTTCATGATTTTTGTAAAAAGTTGCAATTTTTTGATGAAATTTGTGAGGTTTTCGCAATTTTTTGATGATATATGGGAGTTTTTTTAACATATTTTGGCGAAATGAGTTTTTCGTGATCGTTTGATGAAATTTACAAGTTTTAAAAGATTTACCTTTTCCTGCAATTTTTTTATTTAACAATATTTTTTTTTTTTTTTTTTTTTTAGCTATCTCTTCCCTGCCCAAAATTAGCATTTTTCTGTGAATCTGATGAAATTTGCAGGTTTTTTGCACTATTCTTTGATGAAATTCACATTTCTTTTAACGAAATTTGAGTTTTTATTGTCATTGATTTTGTTTGGACAACCATTTGTTAAAATTCATTGTATGTTTTTTCTCTAAATTTCCAGATTGATGACTTTTTTTTTTCTTTTTCCAGCATTGAATATCTTAAATTTTCAGAAAATACTGAACAGAATCGTCCCTGAATCACTTTATAAATGTAAAATTCATCAAAATACCGCTTTGTAAAAGTGAACAGTGTCACAAAATTGCGAAAATTTAGAAATGTAAAAATCGCGTGTCACTTTTAATCTTTGTCATAAATTCAATTAACTTAAAATTATTTCACCACAGTTTTTTTTTTCTTTTTTGTATTTTTTCTTTTTTAAATTTACAATGACATATACAGCCAAAATCATTTGATATTAATTTATACTAGAACTATCACAGTTATAGCATTGATGTATAGTATAAGTAATTATATTTGTATAATTATTGAAGTGTCAATATTTGTTTTTAATGTACATTTTTTCGAAATGTGTTTTTACTTTTTAACAATATGAAAATTTTTTTAGCTCAAAATATGAATATGCTGTTGTAGAATTTACAGCTGAAAAAGGCCAGATATACTTAATTCCATGCACGTGGTTTGCAAAAGAAAATGGTAAAGAAGAATCGTGCTACTGGCCACCTATTCGTAGTAGCATTAAGCTTAATAAAGTTATGTAAAAAAAAATGGGGCCAGATTATGAAATACGTAAACTGGGAAATACGTAACATAAAGATAGTTCGAAAGTCAGGTATGTTTCAGTTTTAATTTTTTGATTACATTTAAATGTCTAAATCTGGGGCCAAAGGTTGTGCGGATTATGGAATATTCTAATAAATAATTTAAAATAATAATAGAATCTTTAAAATAAAGATTATTTTTAAAAAAATTCCTTTAAAATAATAATAGAATTGAAATAAGTAATTTCTAAGAGAATTAATTTCTCTTAGAAATTATTTCTAAATGAAACAAATTTCTAAGCAGTGCTTAGAACTCCTTAGATTAGGGATGCACAACCTGTGGCCCGCAAACTTCGTTAATTTACAACTGTAAAAAATTGCAATTTTTCTGATTAAGTCACAAAAAATCATCAATTTCGTCAATTTACCGCAGGGAAAAATTAAGATTCACACTTAAGAATCTCAAATTTAGTAGATCGGCCGCGGAAAAACAGTGAATTTCATTGATCAGGCATGGGAAAATAGCGAATTTTGCCCATAAAGCTCAGAAAAAATAGCAAATTTCACTGATCAGGAGTGAAAAAAATCACAAATTTTGTTTATAAGGCACAGGGGAAAAAACACGAATTTTGCGATGATGCACAGAAGAAAAATCACGAATTTCATCTTGCCGCGTAAAAAAAATAGTTTGTCAAAGTTGGTTAAAAAACGCGAATTTCGTCGATTTGCCACGGAAGAATCGTGAATTTTATCAATCATACAAAGAAAAATTAGAATTTCATCAGTCTGCTTTGTAAAAATTGCAAATTTCTTTGATCGGTTTAGTAAAATTTGCAAATTTTCCTGATCCGATGCGGAAAGATCGTGTCGATCAGCTTTGTTAAAGTTGTGCATTTCATTGATCGGTTTCGTTAAAGTCACATGTTTTGTCGATTGGCCTCGTAAAAATCGCAAATTTTGTCGATCATGCAAAGAAACATTGCAATTTGCGATGATCATGCGAAAAAAAATCATGAATTTCATTGATCAGCTTCTTAAAAATCAGAGCTTTGTAAAAGTCGCACATATTGTTGATTGGCTTCATAAAATTCACAAATGTCGTCTTAGGGAGTCTACTGTATATAATTTTTTTTAGTTCTATGATAAAGAAAAGAAATGAGCATAATAATATAAAAGGTCGAAAAAAAGTGTATTGCCAATCAAAAAAAGAAAGAGAACATACAGAGACTATGTGATGCGACAAAAAATGACTCACTTAGGCTTGAGAAGGAAAGGAGAGATACAAGGAAAGGTAAAATTAAGATAAAATTAAAAGCATTAATAAAATGACACCACAAGAACAAATAAATGTTAGAAAAAATTGGCGAGAAAAGAGCAAGAAATCTTACAACCTAAGAAAAAAGAATTAGAGAAAAAGATTGAAGAAAATACTCCGCTAGCAAGCCTATCTTTAGGTTTACCAATATTGGTACAAAATGTGCCTTCAACAAGTAGAGAAAGCCTGTATAGAAACAGACGAAGAAAAAATGTACGTGATCTGAAGAATGAGAAATCTAAAGTTAAAACTTAAAAGCCAAGCTTAAAGAATCTAATAATATGATGGAAAAGTACAAAAAAAGAGCACAAAGATCTCAAATCGCAAAGTTGGATACTCCAGCAATAATAATAATAATAAAAATGTAAAAGAACTTGTTAAAGGTCAGCATATTTCACTAGCAATTAAAAAATATATATTGTATGGTGAAGTCTTAACAAAGCAACTAAAATACAATTTAAAACAAAAGACAAAATTTAGAAAAGTAATATCAGGTGTAGTCAGGGCCGGTGAGAGGGGGGGGGGGGGCACAGGGGGCAATTGCCCAGGGGCCTGGGAACCAAAGGGGGCCCGCGGTTTCGAATGAAAAAAGTACCTACATTTCATGATATTCCAAATTTTAACTTTTTCGTATTTTTTTCTTTTACCAGCTGAAAAACATTTCGCAGAATTGTAATTTAGAATATTTCCAACAAAGATACCGGAAATTTTCCATTTAGAGTACCATAAGAGGTGTGAAATATTCGGGAACTTCCTGTTTTCCTGGATCGCCGATCACCGTGGGTGTCTGTGCCTTCAGGCAAAAATAGGGTTATATGCATCCGTCATGTCTCATTGAAACCTGATGTCTCGTTGGGCATTATAGAGTGTAAGTTTCTGTAATTACTTTAGTTACAATATTATTGTGCGAGTGACAGGGATATGCACTGTGGGCGATAGCGGATGCAGTTGTATCAGGTCCTAAGCTCAAAGGGGCCTGTGAGCGAAATTGGATATATAATATTACAGGCTCTAAACTCTTTTTAAATTCCCTTTTTTAGGGCTACTTATAAAAGTAAGGAAAAATTGAAGCCCAAAATTCAAAACTATTTAGGTCCTTTTTTTAATCAAATGTTTAAAAAATACGCTTTTTAATCTCTTTAGGGGCCCCAATAAGTTTCAAAACTTCTTTAATACTATTACATCCTTCAATTAAATATGCTATTTCTATAGTTCCCATTCTTTTTAAAGCTGCGAGATGAAAGAAGTTTGTAAATGTGTTTTAAATTGTTTTTTTTAAGGCCTAATATAAAAGTGAGAAAATGCTGAAACTCAAAATTAAGAACATTTAGAGCCTATTTTTATAGTTCAAATGTTTTAAAAATAGGCTTTTTTAATCTCATTAATAGAACAAAAAGCTTCAATAAAGTTCAAAAGTTTCTTAATCTTATTACTTCCTTGAACCAAAACAGAGATGCGCTTTCTCTCTATAGCCACGATTCTCTTTAAAGACGTCCAGATGAAAAACATTTTGCAGACTAAGTACTTTTTAAATTGTCTTTTTGGGGCCCTTATAAAACGGAAGCAAAATGGAACCCATGATTCAAAATTGTTAAGCTACGTATATTTTCTAATTCAAATGTTTAAAAAAATGTGCTTTTTAATCTCTTTGGGAGGCCCCAATAAGGCTCAAAACTTCCTTAATACTATTACTTTCTTCAACCAAAACAGATAACGTGTTTCATTTCTACAGCCTCAATTTTTTTAAAGGTGCTAAAATGAGAAAAAAATCGCAAGTTCTAAATTTTTTAAATTGACTTATTTATGTCCCTTACTAAAAGTAAAAAAAAAAATTGGAACCCAACATTCAAAACTTTTAGGCACCATTTTTTTAATTTAAATGTTTAGAATAATGTGCTTTTTCACCTCATTGGGGGTTTCAATAAGGTTCAAAACTTCCTTAAGGGAGACCCCGAATCCCATTTTCGGCCAAAAATCATCAAAAGTTCAAATTTTTTTTTTCTCTCTCTCAGAAAACGATAAAATACATATTTGCGAATATCCATACAAAATTTCAGAACTCGGGGACACTTGGAACAGGTAGAAAATGAGCTTTTTAAATTGTACTCTCTATAGAGTTTAAAGGACTAGCGGCCATTTAAAACGTGTTTTCCTGAAAATGACTTTTTTCATATTTTGCCTAAGTTCAAAGTACTAAGGCTCAATGGTAAAATGATTTAGAAACAAAGTGTTTATGTTTTTAGAATCTTAAAAAAATTTGCAACAAAAGCAAGGAGAGATATTTTTTTTAACTATTTCTGAAAATTTTACATAAATTGGTAAACATGAAAATTATAGTGAATTTAAGGAAATTTACCATGCGTATTTTTATTTTTATTTTTTTAGCCGATTAAAATAGAAAATTAAAAATATCTCTCCTTAGTTCTTTTCTATATACTATAACACTATTTAAGAAATTTTAGTAATACCAAAATATTGAAAATTGAATGAAGAGTAGTAATTTTAAAAAGTGTATTTTTCGACCAAAAAAAAAAAAAAAAAAAAAATCATAAAAATCCCCATAAAAAATATACTTTTTAATAAAAAGTGAATTTTTTCGCTTATTATTCCTTACAAGAAGATTCTTAAATAATATACCAAAATTCATTACTTTAAAATCAATAATAAAAATTTTGGGTTTTTCCTTACGGGTCTCCCTTAATACTATTGCTTCTTTCAATCAAAACAAACATGTCCTTTCTTGCTATAGCTGCCATTCATTTTAAAGGTGCCCAGATGAAAGACATTTGGCAGACTCTGCATGCTTTTTAAATTGTCTTTTTTAGGGCCTATATTAAAAGTGAAGAAAAATCGGAATGCAATTGCTTAAAAAAATACAGTCGACTCTCGTTAATTCGAAATCGGATAATTCGAATCTTCGCTTAATTCGAACTAACCACTAGGGATGCAACGGATATTGATTTTGTCGGATATCGGATATCCGATATCCGATTTGCCTGCCGGATTCGGATATCCGGCCGGATATCCGATCGGATATCCGGTACTAAATTTGTTTTTAGTTATGGTGAATGCTCGTATTTTTCTTTATACAATGCCATCTCATATAATAAATTGCAAACATGTTTCACACACCATTACAACATTTTAAACATATTGCAATATATTTTACAGAAACTATATATCTTTGACTATCAGGGCTTGAAATTCAGGTTTTCCCAGGAGGAGAGAGTTTCCCTCATAACATTTGTAAATGCAGGGGAGTTAAACTATATGAGAGGGGGGGGGGAATATTTTTTAAACCCTATTATTTTTTACATGCCACTTAAATATTTACAAATTATACCGACAGGACAAAATTCCACTGAAATAAATTAAATCAACAACTCAAGATAATTATCCAAAATGTTTATTTTAATTAAAACAAAGGAAAATAATCAAACCTTATATATATTATATCATTTTTCAATTTTCACTCAATGTTATGGGCAATTAACAACTGAGTTGCTAAATGAATTTTTCAATTCATGTTTATTCGATTTTGTGTGGCTTAGAATCTTTTATAGGTTACACTTTTGACAAACAGAACAGAGCAACTTTTCTAACACATTAAATTATCGAAAATACTTGGTTATGCTTTTTTCATCTTATTATTTTTTCTTAATTCTTTTTCTTAATTTTCTTAATCTGATTGGCATTCATTTTTAATTTACTTTCAAGAATAATGCATGTAGGTGATTGTATTGTCAATATCCTTCGGTGACTGTATATCACTTAGTGGAATTATCGTCAATACTGTAATGTGTAATCCCTGACATTTTAGCTAATTGAATTATGTTCTACTATTTATTACAATTTAAACCCATATGAAATTCTGAAAAGGACATAGTCAATAGGTTTCTTCTATTACATAAGAAATGGATTATTTAAAAAAGTCATGTCCTAATTTCTGTGAACTATGCACATCAAGTATTTGTTTCTAAATGTGTTTCCTTAAAGTTCATCTTTTAAATCATTTGGAAAACGGCTGTTGTTTTCGGTTGAGAATGGGCCTTGTGATGTCTGCATTTTATTTTGTTTATGATTCGTCCAGGAATATTAACGTTTAATCCATGATATACATAATATATGACTTATTATATAAATCATGTTTTGAACATCATAAAAATGTTTTTACTGATTTTCAATAACTCAATGGGAAACATTTAAACATCTTGCTTTGGGCAATGGATGTCCACATTTTATTTATTTATTTTACGAAATTCTTTAAATTTAGAAGAATTTTTATTTGAATAGGAAATCAAAATGTCAATGTTAATAAAGAAGAGAGTAGAAAAGTTACTAAATGGGAAGGTGCAAATTATCAGATATGGAAAAAAATGAATCCGAACAGAAACGTTGTATGAAAGATCGTCTTTTAAATAAAAAAAGGAGGTATGATTATTAAGCCCATTGATGACAAAATGTGCGATGACTTTGAAAAATAAAAAAATCTAATGTTGATCCACTGATTGTAAACAAAAAATTTTTATTTATTTATTTTTTTTATTTTTTTTTTTTTCAAATGTGCAACATAGGATTTAATCTCATTTTGTTCAGAGCTAATTCCAGACTCATGTGATAGAGCTCAGACTCTAGTGACCATTACTGCCCTATTAGTTATTTCTTGTTTTGGCACAGGAAAAAAAATCGCAAAATATATAAATCTGTCATAGAAAAAAATGTAGCTGATTTCGTCCATCATGGCAAAAATAAATTTTCAAAAATTGTCGACCTGCCTGAAAAAATTTGAACTTTGAGAGAACTTGGGTAGTGGGAAAATATATCGAAATTCGTCAATCAATTACAATAAAATATCGTAAAATTTGTTAAGCTGTCACAAGGAAATATCATGAAATTCGTCAGCCAATAACAAAGGACAAAACACAAATTTTTCAGCTGGACACAGGAAAATAATTGTTAATTTCATCAGAATGTCACAAAAACAAAAAGGGAAATTTGCCAATCAGTCGCAGAATAAAATAGCTAAATTTGTCAATTAGTTGAGAGAAATAAATTATGAATTTTGCCTGTTGGTCTCCAGAAAAAAAAAGTTGTAAAATTTTGTAAGACCAGCAAACAGGAAATTTTGTGAGAAAAATTACAAAACATTTCAGTCAAACGCAGAAAAACAATCATGAATTTTGTATAATTGTCGTAAGAGCAAACTGTGAGATTTGTCAATCGATAGAGGAAAATATCAAGAAAATAGTCAGTCGGTCCTGAGACTTGACCCTCACTTCACAAAGAAAAAAATTTCAAAAAGTGATTTTTTTGGGAAACAGGAATGACACAAGATTTTTTAGTGCATGAATCCTGCCATCCCGTCCCGAAATTCAAACCCTGTATGTGTATAATAATAATATTGAATAAAAAATGCAATTCTAATATTTAAATACTCTGCTTATTTGTCATTGAACCGCTGAAAATTGCTTATAATATGTACAATGAAATGGCTGATAATTTTTAGAACAAATTTTACATGTTTATTAATATGTCTATAATTGTAAAGAATTTTCACAAAGAAATACATAGCATCCTTTTATAATGTAAACATAAAAGTCTTACTAATATACCAATGGTTGAAGAGTTATATCCAAATACAGGTTTAATTGATGATTTTTTTTTTCATGTTTTAATTATTCAAAAATGTCTTACCTTAAGCTATATTTAATTTTATTTTAAGGTAAATCACTTTAAAATTTATCAAAAGAAAAAATTACTTTTAAATATTTATAATGAAGTCACGAAAATAACTAGTTGGATGCACCAATCCTAAGACTCTCTTCTATTTCATAGATCTCAATTTTCAAAAAATATTTACAAATATTAATACTACATCAATATTGTTAGTTCAATATCATACCAACTTTCATTTTCATCTAGAATTTTTGCTGCAGTCAATTAGATTAAGAATGAGTTAATCTCGATCATGTTATTTATTAAAATTAATATTTTTTTGTTATTCCGCTATACATCAGCTGTTTGCGAATAGCCAGTTTTAGCAAGATGCAAAATTCCCATTGCTGCATGAACTGCCAATTCAAAAACATTCGAAAAAAAATTAAGGGAGGAAATAGCTCCCCCCCCCATTTCCCCTTTTTATACTTAATCATTGAACCCTCTAAACTAACCAAGGATATGCTTTATCACATAAAAAAACCTATATCCAAAATTCATAGCAAATAGAATAATTCTTCATAAAAACCCATTTATATAATTTAAGAAGAGTTATCTCCGTTCTTTATACTTAAACATTAAACTTCCAAAACTACTCAGAAATTCGCCTTATCAAAAAGAATGTATATCCGAAATTTAAAGCAAATAGGATATTTCTGCATAAAAACTTATTTATCAAATTTAAGGGGGTTTGAGGTAATCTCCGGTATCCCTTTTATGGTTAACAAAAGGACCCCACAGCTAATTAAGGAAACATCTTATCACTATAAACCTGTATCCAAATATTAAAACAAATTGTATAATTCTGCAAGAATATTCATTTACCTAAATTAAGAGGGGTAGTCCCACCGATCCCCCATTTATACTGATCCAATGAACTCTCAAAACAAATCAGGGAAGTGCCTTATCCAAATGAACCTATATCCAAATTTTGAAGCAAATCGGTAAATTTTATGTGAAAAACCCATTAAACTAAATTCAAGATGGGGGAGTTACCTCCCATCCCCCCCCCCTCTTAGACTTATCCAATGAACTCGCAAAACTAATCATGGAGGTGTCCTCATCAAAATAATCCTATGTCTAAAACTACAGCCAAAAACATGTACAAAATGTTTGGTTCATTCTATGTATAACTTCATACAATTTTTGATGATATGATGGTGACACTGGGACAGACAGGTTTTGAATAAACATGTTTTTAGGGATATTGGATCCCTAAAACATATAAATTTGTCGAAAAAAAAAATGATTACATTACTTTCTACTATCAAGGATAGAAGAAAGTAAAAAATGTTTGTTTGGTTGTTTAACTTATAAACCAATTAACTCATTATTTAAACTAAGCGAAAGAAAGAAAATTAATAAAATCATAGTTTATTAAACAATTTCAAATTTTATAAAGACTAAAGACAGAAACCAATATTTAGAAATGCATAAATAATGCATTTAAGGTAGCAAAAAGCCATTTAAAATCTACTATCATTCGCTCCTGTAATCTATATATATAAAAGAAAGTCTGGATTTCGTATTAATCACAGAACAAAAAAATCTACCGAACCAAAAATCTTGAAAATTGGGATAAAAATACTTCCCATAATACTGAGTACCACTAAGAGATTTTTAAAAATTCCACCCCTAAGGGGGGGGGGATGAAAAAAAGAACGAGTTAAAAAAAATCCCTTAAAAATCGGCTTTAGCAGTTATTTTTCAATTGATAACATATTTTAGTGTATTTTTTCATGCTGAATCGAATGGTACCAAGCAAAATCTTTTAAATCCAGTAGTTCGTGAGATACTTCACATTTTTCTAATTTGGCGATGTCTTCGGCGCAAAAACCTGACATTTTCAATCCTTATCTAGATATATAAAAGAAAGTCTGGATTTCGTATCATTCACAGCACAAAAAAATCTGCCGAACCAAAAATCTTGAAAATTGGGATAAAAACACTTCTCATAATACTGAGTGCCGCTAAGAAGAAATTTTCGAGAATTCCACCCCCAAGGGAGGTGAAAAAAAGAACGAATTAAAAAAAAATCCTTAAAAATCGGCTTTTGTAGGTATTTTTCAACTGATAACATATTTTAGTGTATTTTTTTATGCTGAATCGAATGGTACCAAGCAAAATCTTTTAAATCCAGTAGTTCGTGAAATACTTTGCATTTTCCTAATTTGGCGATGCCTTCTGTGCAAAAACTTGAAATTTTCAATCTATCTATATAAAAGGAAGTCTGAATTTTGTATTAATCATTGTACAAAAAAATCTGTTGTACCTACAATTTTGAAAGAGAGTTCTATAATCAGGTTAACATGATTATGTAAGATATATTTAATTATATCAATATATATAAAACGCAAAGTGAAATTTCATTCCGGCCGCTTATAACTTAAGTTCTACTAGATAGATTTTAATGGAACTTACATTGTTACTTGGATAATTTTTCTGAAATTTTGTAGCAAATGAAATATAGCATTCTACGTTGCTTAATTGAATACTTATGGAGAGATTTTTTAAATCAGATGAACCCAATTACAAAAGGTTGGCTTTATTTTAAAGGCTCTGCTGAATGAATTTTTATGTGATTAAAACTGTTAACATGTTGAGCGCTACGTCATTCATTGGTGACTAACATTGAACTTTCCGTTTAGATGATGGACTTTTCACCGATGACAGACAGTCTAAAGTATGATATAAAACTAAAAATTACTATGATATAAAAATTTCGTTTGATTCAAAGTTTCTTTAAAAAACACTGACCAGCGAAAACGGGTGAAGGCTGCTAGATGGTATATAAGCCTGCGCTTCTCTGTCGCTTTGCTCAGCTTAGCTTTTTCTACATGCTGAGTCTTGTACTGATGAAGAATCTCGACAATAGATTCGAAACAGCTGTTTGCAACCTTTTCTTTCATTATTTGAGCATTTCTAAATGTTGGTTTCCTATCTTTATACACTTTTACAAAAAGGCTTTATTTGCTATTTTGACTTCGAATTTTGTTTTACAATCCTAAAGTAAAGATACAATTTTCTAAAAGATATAAATGTAAAATCTTGAATTTATTACAGAATTTTAATATAAATAGTAAGGAAAGCAGGCAATTTTTTAAGCTTTTGAGAATTATCTTTTACTCATATTGATTGGGAACTTATTATTTCATCTTTTGCATTATAAACAAAAGTTTTTCAGTATTATTTGGGATCAAAGGATTACTGTTATTCATCTATATTTGCTTTGCTGCATTCTCCGGATATCCGATCGAATATCCGACAGAGAAGTCGGATATCCGGTGATTGTGATCCGGATATCCGACGATATTTCGGATATTGAAAAATCAGCCGGATATGCCGGATATCGGATATTGGCCGGATATCCGTTGCATCCCTACTAACCACGAAGTCCCAAAACTTACAATGGCAGAATAATGTTAAAAAAATTTCATTAATTCGAACTCCTTTTCTCATGACTTCGTTTAATTCGAACTAACGAGAATTCCGATTTTTCATTTTTCTTTTCTTTCGTACAGATTTCAGACCATTTGAATGACTTTCTTACTTTAATTTTTGTGAAAATTGTTCCGAAAGAGTATACATATAATCCAATGCAATTGATATCCACTTTCTTAGTGCCCCATCTGTCGATCAGTGACGCTTTAAATTTTTCTTCCATTGTGCTTGTTTCTAATATTTTAATTAGTTTATGTATTTATACTTTCTAATTTAATATTAAGTCATATTCTAATGATAACAGACGAAATAAATTTAAGAAACATTATAACATTAATTTCTTTGTAGTAGTACCATATTGAGAATGTTTTCATTTCATACTTTCCATAATTCGAACTTCGGATAATTCGAACATTTATTGCTGTCCCGACAAGTTTGAATTAACGAGAGTCGACTGTATAT
Organism: Maratus speculifer; assembly: GCA_964019185.1. Lineage (NCBI taxonomy): Eukaryota > Metazoa > Arthropoda > Arachnida > Araneae > Salticidae > Maratus > Maratus speculifer. The sequence continues at coordinate 362,544,975 of OZ025296.1, forward strand.
GCTTTTTAATCTTATTGGAAGTTGCAATAAGCGAGTATCTGTGTGCAATGCATTTGTCACCCAACCCCGTATGTTCGACCTGTTTCTTTTTTAATGTTTCACTTCTCTTGTCTTCGTAAATTACTAATGATAACTATACATAAATTATGTTCTGCAATTATTTAATCTATCAGCGGAGCATTGCTCGCTTCGCAGGTTGAATTTTTTTATGCACCCCCCCCCCCAAAAAAATGGCTTTTTTGTTTTCCATTTCCTTTTGAACGTCCCAATGCCTCCCACAGCTTAAATCCGTTCAGGGCATCCTCCGCTCTGATCTTGAATCAAACAATCTTTGAATTATTGTAATTTTTCTTTCTGATAAAAGTTATAATCTCTTGATAAAATTCAACTTTTCTAGCATCGTCGTTCACGTTGCTACAGGGACCATTTCGTTATTATTCCACTTTAGCTTAAATATGAGATCAGCAAAATCTACCAGATAATTATTCGTTTTTAGAAAAAAATCGTCAAAAAAAGAAAACTTCGTAAAACGCGAAAAAAGGGCTAAAATTTGCATAAAAACATTAGGCAAATATTCGAAAATTGACTATATCTAATGAAAACATTGCAATCGGAATGTTTGAAAAATCGGAAAAATGACCCCGAAAGACGAAAATCGCTAAAAATCACATAAAATGTTCGAGACAAATTCAGAAATTGCAAATGATAAAATTTTCTACATTGAGTTTAAAGACTGAAACCTGATTTTTTTTAGGTGTGTCAAGAAACTGCGAATAAAACGCCGCAGAGTCAAAATTTACCCTATATCGGGATAAAAGATTGAAAATAAGTTCCTTTTACAATAATAAAAAAAAGTGAATTGAAGGGTTTTTTTTCTCATTTCCCCCCATTCAGACGCGCAGACACAAAAATGCATTTATTTGCCAATTTTCAGCAAAAATATAGAAAAGTACACAATCTAATGTAAAAATTACCTAACATCTTTAAATATAAAGGTTCATTTTCGTCATATAAAATCACAGGAGTGTTCCATCAATTGTGCAGCATTGTATTTTTTCCTATTAAAAACTGAACTTTTACTCATGTTTTTTTTTTTCTTGTATAACTAGAATAAATCGCGAATCAGAGATCAAAATTTTTATAAATTTTCTGTTAAAAGTCGAAAATTTCTTCAGATATGAGAAAAAAATTTCTTGTAATTGGAGTCTTCAAAACAGCGTTGAATCCAGGGGGTGATCCGGGGGACATCCCCCCCCCCGGAAATTTTGAAATTTTAAGTTTTCGTTGGTCAAAAAGTGCAATTTCCCCCCGAAACTCCAATGTCCCTATCGGAGACACAGAGAAAAGTGTCTGAATTCACCACTGCTTCAAAACGAGGGGGAAATGCTCAAAATCACATAAAAATTTGCAAAAAATTCGAAAATCGCATTAAAAGTTCGCAAAAATTTAAAAAATAGCTGAGGACAAAATTTAGTACTTCGAAAAAAAGACTGAGACCTGATTCCGATTACTATAGTCAAAAAATCGCGCCAAAACACGAAAAAAGTTTAAAATCATACAAAAAGTTTGTGAAATATTCAAAAATTGGAAGAAAACTACTTTACTATATTCGACTAAAATGGAAATATGGATTGAAAATGGATGCTTTTTTTTAATGTAGGGGAAAAGCTCGAAACTTGAAAAAATAGTAATAAATAGCTTAAAAAATTAAATTTTAAAAAATTGAATCACAATCTGTTTTGAGATACAAAACATCAAGCATACAGGTATCCTTCCTGTCAAATTTTGTCCTGGACCGCAAAACATCTTCTACTTCTCAAAGAAAAACTCTTTACAGTCCTACAGCTGTCTTTATTGTTATCTACAAGAAACAACCGTCTTCGTTGCCCACAGAAAGGTACAGCCTATCCGAAAGTATTTTTTTCTTTTCAAATTTTTATCCGGTCAACTTGAATGACAAATTTATACTGGAAAAAATCGTAAAAATATGAAAATGACATCCAAAGTTTCTTTTTTTTTCTTTCCTTTCTTTCATTTTTTTCTTTTTCTTTTTTTTTTTAAATTTAGTAAATCTGTACATACATATAAGGGAGAGTGAGGAGCAATGGGGCACTTTTTACAAAAAATAAAAAATCAACATTTTTTTTACACACGCGAAAAAAAAAATCGATTTATAGAATACAAGATGAAACATTTTTTAATGCCCCTGAACAATATAGAAACGTTACTTTTAGAAACACTAGTTATAATTAAAGAAATGGAAATTTTTGAAATGTGCCACATATCTCTCATATAAATTCTATATCTCATATACTGCGCTGCACAAAAGTATTCGCATACCATTCTCCTGATTAGAGGAAATTGCAGAAGGGGAATTTTCTGAAGTATCTCTTAAATGAAGTAAATTTTAGAATAGTGGTTGTTGATAGATACAAATCTCTAAATCATATACAAGGCTGCTAAAAAATTCGGGGAATTTTCCTATTGTAGATGGGAACAGCTGAAATTCGGTTTTGAAATGAGTTATAAATTTTCATATGGAAAAAAGAGACATAATATTTAAATTTTTAAGCGGTGCAGTTTTGTTAGATTATACTAAATGTGCCGGAAAGTGCTTCATAATCAGTGTTTGATGCATGATTTTTCCTTTCTTGTTTAGTTTATTTTTGTGGAGTATTTAGAGTTTTTGCGGTGTTTTTTAACATTTGTAAAGGAAATTCAATTACAAACATTTTTGCCAATTTTCAAATTCTTCGAGAACTTTTAATTTTTTAAAAGCTTTTTACAGATAATTTTTAAAATAGGTAAAAAGAAAATCCAGTTCCAATCTTTTAGGCCAATACAGTAAATTTTGTTCCTGTGAACTTCGAAAATAAAAAATGCATTTTTTGGCATACTTTCGCGTTTTGCAGCGATTTGTTGATACTTTTTGCTAAACAAAAGAATTTTCAGTTCAGAAGAGGAGCACGTTTATTAATTATTTAACAGCTGATTGAAATTAGCTGCTTTTGTTTGCAAATATTTTGTGTCATAAACAATGGGGTTGTAAAGTGGATGAAATGTAAAATTTCAGAATACCCTGAAATAAATCATTTTATGATAAAATTCGATCAAATTTTGATAATCACCTTTAAAAAAAAAATTGTTTGTAAATCTGAACCTGATTTAATTTGAGTAGGTAGCGTTGATTTAAAAAAAACCACAATAAACATTACGTTCTGAAGTAAAATAAATCATTAATTCAATTATACAGTGATTCAAATAAGCGGCGGATTTTCGAACTTTTTCTAATAGGGGCCCGTAATTTTTGCCTGCCCAGGGGCCCGTGAAACCTGTTACCGGCCCTGTATCCAATGCTTTATATTTTAGGAACAGATGCGGTATCTTCCCGCAAGTCGCCATTTTGTTTCCCTATTATTTATCACAAATTTCTATTATTATCATATAATTAAATGATAAAAAAATATATATTTATATAACTAGGAATTGTAATTTTAATTCTGAAAACAATTTGTTTTATAATTATTTTCTGTATTTAGTTTAGAAAGAAAAGAATGTTTTAAAGAAAAAAGTGTTATTAGTGATAATAACAAATATAAAAAAAACACAGAGGAAATTGAACAAGAAAAAGAAATCTCAAGAAAAAGAAAGTCATAACATACAAAATGCAAAGTGGTTATGAAAACATATTATATAAAATTCGATTTTAAAGAAATAAAGCAAGGTTCATGAATGGAAGTTAAATACTATTCAGAAAGTTGGACATTATTTCTTTAATTTAATTAATATGTACAAAATATTTTTTATGAATTTGTACAATCTTGGATAACTACAATCATGGATTTGTACAATCTTGGGTCAAGTAAACACCCTTGACTAACTTATCAACAAATTATCGTAGAAGAAAGTTATTGATACTGAACAATTTGAAATAAAGTCTACTTTTAAATGGTGTATATATAATTTGTTTAGGGGGGTTATGCATATTAAATTGTACCCTAAATTTATTTTTTTCTATAGAAATACCAAATTCTGACTGCATAAATGAACTCAGCACTCTTCTATTAGCTTAAAAACAAATTTTCATGCAATTGATATATTAGGTTTCTGAGAAATTAATTATTTTAAAACAAGTGTATTTTAGAGGCTGTATCTAAATTGAAGCTTAGTACTTGATTGTGGACTGATAGAGCCCCCTTCTTAATGAAGGCACCTCAGGCACCTCTCAAGCAGTCATTGAAGACTGCCAGAATATAGGATAGCATAAGAAGTTTCAATACTGCTTGGTTATCCCGTCGATCAGAAAACCATTGCCAAAATATAAAATTAAATGCCAATAATGGATGATCATCAATGTCTCATTCAGAGACATTAAATATGATACACGTGTTTAAAATGTCATTAAGTAATTTTTATTTGCAATTTTATTAATATTCTACTACTAATAATAATCATCATTATTATTTGTTATTTAAAATAAAGTTATGTCAATAAATATAATTTGGCTATTAGTTTGGCGATTTGTATAATTTGGTGATATTGGTGTATGGGATAACTAAGTAGTACCGAAGTTTCAACATATCCAGTCATTTCTATCATGGATCACACCTTAAACCATCACTTTGCATTTTGTAAGCATAATTTGAAAATTATTTGGAAGAAATTCTTTTTATTTTGGATCTCCCTAAAACAAGTCTTAATAAATCTAAATTCGTTAAAAAACTGTAGGTTGCAATTGATATTTTTTTCAAATAATAATTGCATAATTCATATCATAAAATTATAAAAAATGGAAATTCAACATATTTACGTTTTGGTTTTAGCATTATATAAAAAAATTAGTACATTAGGAGTATAATTTCAGAAGATATTAATGAAAATATGAAAATGTAATTTAACATCCGCAGTGCTAAATTTTGAATGCTTATAATTCCAAAACTAGATCTTATACTTCCAAAACTAGATATTATAATTCCAAATTCATGCTAGATCTGTAAGAATCCAGTATATGAAATGCATCAAAAGTTTCATTAAAATAAATGTAATAGTCTGGTTTTTAAAACTTCTGAAAATATATATATATATATTGGTTTTATGGCCCACTTGATCTTGTTGTATAAAAAGGTGGGTTAATAGCCTTTATTACTTCAGCCTTGTTTGAACTTTGTTTGTGAGGGAGTGTCCTTTGCGATAAATGCACTCTAGCATTTTAGTGAGATCGTGACGTCAATGTTTTAACATGTGTATCATAAAAGCGACCTCTATCCTTTATTCAACTTTAACTTTCCAGAGCATGTGTGTCGCCCTCGGTTCTACAGTTAGTCGCGGTTAGGAGTAATATGCAAATTCGTAGCGCCGTCTTCAGTTTGCAACATATAAAAGCTTTGAGTTGGAGTGTGTGCAGCGTGATGAGGCGGCGAAAGCCAGCCAGGTGAATTGGATTGCGCTATAGCAAGTTAGATTATTAGCCTCCAGTGAATTAGATTGTGCTTTAGAGTGAGCTAGCCAGCAGCGTGCGCCGAGTTAGTTATCGGGAGCGGGGCTAACCAAGATGAGTGCCAGTGGTAAGAAATAGTTTAATACGTTGAGTATTTTGAGTAATAAAGAGTGTTTGCAGCCGCGGGCTGTCTTATAAAGATTTAATCTGGCATTTAGCCGAAGTCTGAACGAGAAGCTGGTGTGAAGTGCCCTGACTGAGTTTGAGCCGAGGTTGTGAGTATAGTTTCGACTTAATCTCTTAGTATTGTGATTAGTTCTTGAACTGACGCTCCACTTTCCCCAAGTCCTAGAGGTTCAAATAAACTATTGATTTTATCTTATAATTATGTCTTCATTTCATCAACATAACCTCCCTCCCGTTACATGTTTAGTTCATGAATAAAAATGTCTATGACAGACAGACATAAGAATGATCTTTTAATGGTTCCGTTTTTATTTTTTAAGTACAGATAACAACAAGAGACTTCATCTGACTGGTTTTCTATTTATAACTCTCATTATATACTTATTCCCCATTTGTTGGTACATAAATGCATATTATATACACACACATAAATAAATATATTGTATACTTAAATGTTTTTAATATTTTATATATTTATTATACACGTGAAATTAATAGATGATATTATATTACAATTGTTTAGATTTGTTTATAACATTACAGCACAGCAAAACCTGTAAAAGGGGAATTCTTCTACAATGTAATCCTGTCTCGAATAGAAGAATTTCAGAGCACCGACAAAACGAACAAAAAATCGTATTTAGACAGAGTATCTTAAAAATATAATAGATTACACTTCTTTTAATTTTAGACTAAAATGGTATTCCCCCCCCCCTATCTCCTTGCAATCACATGATATGATTGACTGTGTGTGTGTATTGATAATACAAGTATTTTCAATAATATAAAGAATTTATGTATGCATTTATTTAATTTCTTAATTTAAAAAAAGTTGCATGCCTAAAATAAAGTTAGATTTATCTCCATAATTGTAACTAGTAATACAATCAGTGTTGAATTGAGGAGGTGGCCCCATGGGGAATGTCCCCCCCCATCGGAAAATTTGTGACTTTGTATATTCAGTGGTAAAAAAGTGTAATTTCCCTCCAAAGATTTTACAAACACTATGATTTAAAAAATGGAGCCCATACTGAAAAGTTAAGTATATTTTAGTCAAGTTTCATACCACATATACATTTACATACATTAAAATTAGGATTAAATGGTTAAGTTTAAACCTTGAATTACCAAGAATGTTACTCAAGTTATATTAAGATATTCTACATCAGAATTTTTACTTAAAACTATTTATGTTTTTTTTTGGTTAGTTTATAAATTTAGTTTATGTATAAATTTAATTTAGTTTTTAATTTGAATGTAACTGTTAGCTGGTTAATATTTAAGATAAAGCCATTCAATATTGTCTAAAGAAACTAGTGATATAAATATCACACACAACAGATATAATTTATGTTGGAAAAAAACAGTCTGATTCCAGTTGTCTAACATAGCCTTAATTCTTCTAGTTTTCTTTGTTTCATATTTTGCCTCAATAGTTTCTTCCGACATGAACTTCAAGCCAGGATTGGAAAAAAATCATGATTAAAAAAAATCATTTTTTTTAATTTAAATCAGATTTTTTTTTATTTAAATTGGATTTATTTGATTTTTTTAGAATTCTAAATCTAATTAATATGTTTTATGTTTTTACAATACATGGAGCAGTTTTTTATAATAAATAACTAAATAAGAATGAATAATATTTATAATTTATAAAAAATAATATAAGAAATAATTATATAGTTAAGAAAATACTATATTCTAGTTACTGATTGGTACTAAAAATTAAATATCTAAGCTTTAATCTAAAGCCATTCTATTATTTTGTAATTGAATTGTGCACACTAAATATGGAATAAACTTTAATATCTTGTAAATGAATTGAAAATAGTAAAATTTAAAAAACAAATTAAATATTCATTTAATGCTATTTATTACGGAATAAAAATCACAATTAATTCAATATTTTTCAGCAAATAGAAATAAATCAGGGATTTAATTGTTTGAGCAAACAATTAAATCCCTGAGAACAACAATCTGACCCCCTTTGTCAGCCTTAGTCTAAGGCTGACAGAGGGGGTCAGATTGTTGTTCTCGACAAGACTACATATTTGAAAAAATCCCATAAATTAATTAATGATGGTCCCTATGTGGATATCCACAAAGACCCTTCCTCTAGTGAAATTAATACTATCAAATCTGTAATTAAGTCTTCACACATTATTCCTGCTAAATAAAGAGGTCTCTTATTCCATCAATTGATCATTGTGCAAGGTTTTATGCTTTACCTAAGGTCCATAAACCTGACATTCCTTTTAGACCTATTGTCTCCAATATCGGTACCGCTTCTTATAAACTTGCAAAATATCTTGTTTCCATATTTTCTCCTCTCTCAAGCGGTAATTCTTTCACTGTCGAGAATTCTTTTGAATTTGTTAAGAAACTTCACAGTTTTAAGCCACAAGGCCACTTGATGGTTTCTTTTGATTGTTTCATCATTATTTACTAATGTTCTTGTTGAAGGGGCTTTAGATTGCCTGCTATGTGAATTTCATTTTTCTTTTTTCGAAATCGAGGAGCTCATTCATCTCACTCGTGCTTGTTTATCTCAAAATACTTTTGTATTTAACGGTAATTTCTTTCGTATGACTGACGGTTTGGCTATGGGTAATCTTCTTAGTCCGATTTTATGCGATTTTTACATGCACTACTTTGAAAAAAATTGTTTGAAGTTCTAAAATTTCCGTTTTATGTTCGTTACGTAGATGATATCTATGCTTTAGTTGAAGTGAATTCAGATATAAATCATATTCTCTCTGTCATGAATTCAATTGATTCTTGCATTCAGTTTACTTTTGAAGTTGAATCGAACAATTGCCTGTCTTTTCTGGATGTCCTTGTTATTCGCAATGAAGATAATTCTCAGACTACTGTCTTTCGCAAACCTTTTGCGGTCAGTATTCCACCTCACAGATATTCTTCCCATTCTCCTAGCCAGAAAGCTGCGGCTTTTAAAACTTTTGTTTTCCGGGCTTCCAATATTTGTTAAACTCCTCAGTTACTCAGTGATGAACTTAATTATCTTAAAGCTATTGCTGTTGATCGTGGTTATTCCCCCATATTATAGATTCAATTCATAAAAAATTGACAAAATCCGCCCAGTCTGAAAGAAAAAACTTCAATTCGAACTCCAATACTTTGGTTGTTTTGCCCTTTTTCCCCAAAATTAGTCAACAAGTTGCTAAAATTTTAAAAAGGTTCGATTTCAATGTTATTTTTTCTCCTGTTAAAAAAATTACTTTTTCAAATATTAAGCACCCCATTGATCGCTTAGATAACTGGGGTATTTATCAAATTTCTTGCTAATGTGGTCCTTCTTATATTGGCCAGTCTAAACGTGCTCTAAGATTTCGTTTAGCGGAAAATAAAAGGTATGTCAAAAATCAAGAAATAAAAGGCTCTTCTATTCCTCAACATTGTTGGTCTTCACAACATAAATTTAACTTTTCTTCAACCACCATCATCCATAAGTGCCCTTCCATTCTTGATCTTAATTTTTGGGAAGCTTACCACATCATTAAAAATTCTCACTCCTTAGTCAATCTTATGTATTACTCCTTATTTTCCGAGCATTTGGAAATCTTAAATTTAAAACTTTTTTTTAATCTTTAATTATTTTTATTTTTTCATTTATTTATTATTTTTTTTTTATTTTTATTTATTTTTATTTATTTTTTATTTTATTTTATTATATTATTATTATTACTATTATTTTCCCTTGATTTTTAGTTTTTGCTTTGGTTGCTCTCCAGTAGTTGTCGCTACTTGTCCACCCAGTTGTTCAGGTTGCTTTCTTCTCATTGGTTGCTTTTCTTAAGGCGGGATCGTTCCCGTAGCGGGTATATAAGCCTGCGTCTATCTGTCTCTTTGCTCAGTTTTGTTTGTCTAGTTCGCTGAGTTTTTGCACTGATGAAGAATCTCGATAGTAGATTCAAAACAGTTGTTTGCTCCCTTCTCATACTTTATTTGTGCATTTATAATCGTTGGTTTTCTATCTTTAAACATTTTTGCACAAAGGCTTTACTTACTATTTTAATCTATAATCAGTGTAAAATCCGTTTTTGATGTTTTTCGTTTTATTTTAAATTTATAGAACAATTTTAATTTTTCTTATAGTTATATAATTGCATTAAATTTCTCATACAATGGGGAAAAACAAAATTACAATACTATCTGAGTACATAAAAATCTGTCCTTCAAAATCCTTTAATTCATTATAAAATGGCTCCGGTTAAAAAATTTAATGACAAAAATTTGCATTTTTTTTTGTAAAAAAAATCCTAGGGGAACATCAAAACCTTCCAGTATCTGTCAGGTATACTTGTATACTTCTTCTTCGGAACCGTCAAATGTTTCCATTTACGGTATTATTCCGTGTTCTCCGAAAACCTGCCAACTATGAAACACGATGTCATAATGTTCCATTTTAAATAGATTTCAAGTTTTAGGAACTATAAATATGTAATGTTGTTTTCGTGTACTCCTGATTTTCTTTACCTTTTAAGATAGGACACCTTCACAGAATTCATTCTAATTAATGTATTTATATTCTTCACAGGTGCACTGCAGAGAGAATATGTTATAATAATTTTTGAGGATAAGTCAAAACCAAACATGTTTATGTTAAAAATTTGCCTAAAACAGAAAAGTTCATAGCCTTAGAGGAATTCCATGCCAACCGAAACCAGCAGTGAATTTTTTAACTTTATGTTAGCTTCAAGTATTTGGTGCCATTTTAAAGGCAATTTATTACAGTTAATGGATTTAATAGTTATTTATTAAAAATATGCATGGTTATATTTAAAATTTATGATAAATAATAGGTATTTGATGATTTAGATTTATAATGTTAAAAATATGACTTTTTAAAAGATCAATTATTTATTAAAAATATGGTGATTATGTATATTTTTTCATTTATATAATAAGTTAAAAGGTTCCTAAGCATAATTTTACTAAGCATAATCTTCATATACAAACTTTTCTTACTTCTTTAAAATAAAGTTATATACAATTATTATTTGTCCCCTCTGTTACAGTTTTTTTTTTAAGTTTATTTTATTCATTATGTAAAAAGTTTTAAATTTAATAAAAAGTGTTTACAATAATTATCATTTGTGTAATCATATTACATAATAATTTTGAAACTTAAATCTTTGTTCATTATAAGGGTGTGTATAAATGTTATAGTTGATATACAGGGCTATGCAAAAGAGCTTGCCAACGTTACTGAGTATGAGCGCAAATTACTTAAAGGTGGTACCTAAATAAGGTATACATTTTTACGCTGAACTGCATTCAATTTAGAAATGAATGTTTGCAGAATGTAGCTAAAATGATATACAGGGCCACGCAAAGAATTGTGTACATGGACATCTATGAATGATAATCTATAACAATGTGATTTCAGTTGTTTTAAAAGTGTTTTAGTTTAAAAGGAATTTTAGCTTCTTACTGACGTGTAATAAAGGTACAAGGTAAATTACAGAACTGAACAAAAGTTTTCATGTATGTTTCCCATTTATTAGTACAAATTGCTGAAAAAGAAATTTTAAGCTTTGTTCTTTCTAAATTTAATTTTCCCATTTTATAATGTATACTTCAACTGACAGATCAAGTACAGGGCTGTTCAAAAGTATTGGAATACATATTCGGCTATATACCCTTATTTCCTTAATTAACGAAGTTTTGTTAAAGATTTCATGAAGTGTTGGAAAGTGCTTCATAATCTATGCTTAACGCATGATTTTTCTTACTTGCTAATACTTGTTAATACTATGGTTGTAATTTTATTACAATTTATTTTTATATTGATTTTAAATTTTCATGATAAGTTTATTCATTTATTTTTTTAATGAAATGTAAAAACTGATATGAATTAATTTTATTTTATTGCAGGTGCATAAAACCGTTAATCTAACGCATCACATCCCTCAAAATATCTTCAATGGGTAAAACAAATGCAACAAAGTATTTCTTATCAGAACATTTTGAAAAAAGCAGCTTCTAACTCACAGCCTGGAAAACCTTTTATTTGTGAGCTATGGACGAATTTCCCCCAAAACTGTCTTTTTTGTGTGAGGTATGCAAAAAAGAATTCTCACGTAAGTGCCATTTACGCAACCATCTGTTAACTCATAGTAATGAGAAATCTTTTGAATGTGAGGACTGCAACAAGAAATTCTCTCGAAAAAGTTCTTTAAGCAGACATCTGTTAACTCATACTGGTGAGAAACCGTTTATGTGTGATATATGCAACAAGAAATTATCTGAAAAGAGTGCTTTAATTAGGCATCTGCTAATTCATACTGGTGAGAAACCTTTTGAATGTGATATATGTAACAAGAAATTCTCTCAAAAGGGACATTTAAGCAGGCATCTGTTAACTCACACTGGTGAGAAACCTTTTCAATGTGAGGTATGCAAAAAGAAATTCTCTCAAAAAGGCCATTTAAGCAGCCATCTGCTAACTCATAGTGATGACAAACCTTTTGAATGTGAGGTATGCAACAAGAAAGTCTCTCAAAAGGGCAGTTTAAGCAGCCATCTGTTACTTCATAGTGATGAGAAATCGTTTGAATGTGAGGTATGCAATAAGAAATTCTCTCAAAAGTGCAATTTAATCAGACATCTGTTAATTCATAGTGGTGAGAAATCGTTTGTGTGTGATATATGCAGAAAGAAATTTTCTAAAAAGATTGATTTAACGAGGCATATCTTTAAACACACTGGTGAAAAACCTTTTGTATGTGAAGTATGCAACAAGAAATTCTCTCAAAAAAGTAGTTTAAACAGACATCTTTTAATTCATACTGGTGAGAAACCGTTTGCGTGTGATATATGCAACAAGAAATTCTCTCAAAAGGGGAATTTAAACAGCCATCTGTTAACTCATACTGGTGAGGAACCTTGTATTCGAGATATGAAAGAATAAATTTTCTTAAATGTGTAATTCAAGCAAGCATCTGTCAATTCATCATGGTAAGAAACCTTTTGTGAGTTTGATATGCAACTGGAAATTTTCTCGGTATTCCTTAATTCACATTCAAGAGAAACAGAGAGATATATGTTACAAGATTTTTTCAAAAGATTTGTTTAAGAAAGCATCTGTTATTGTCATACTAGTGAAAAATATTTTATGAAAAATAAAAAAAAAATTCCAAAAAAGCTATCTGTGCCATCTTTGCTCCTAAAATTTTTTAATTGCTGTTAATTAATCGTAGCATATTCCAGAAGTAAAGAAATATTTCTTTCCGTTTACTACAGTGCTCAAAAAAACAGTGAACAATAAAAATTTGACTAATTAAAACCATTAAATTTGCAGATCAGGTGCTACAATCATGAGCATTGGCAAACACCATTTTATTTTTATTATTTGAAAATATTACAAATCTCTATTTTTTTATAATTATAAGCCTGTAAAATATCATAATGATTGAAAGTATTTAAATTTTAAAACATACTTTTGTGAATTCTGATTTCTCAATATAAAGTTCTTTTATACTAAATTTGATTTTTTTTATCAATATTTAAGCTAAAAATGTTTGTTTTGAAAAGAGTAGGTCCCCCTCATTTACCCGTAATATTGAAAAAAAAGAGTGTATTAATATTTCAAAAGGTTCAAGGTTCACAGTCTTATGATACTTGAAATATAAGTAAAGGTTGGAAAGAATATTTTAAAATTGAACTTTTCTCATCAGGTTTATATTAAAAGAAAGTATCCTAATTTAAATGTCCTGTCGTTACAGATACCTGTTGTACTCTTTTAAGTTCCTTAATTCAAGCTAGTTTAATCTGATCGATTTGATTGTTTATTCTTGGAATAAAAGGCTGGTGTGAGTTTTAAATGTCAATAAAGATTGGGAAAAAAAGAAGGAAATAATTGCTTGCCTCATCAGATTCTATCTCTAAAATTTTCCATCACACCTAAAAAATGTTTATGACTTCAGTATACCTCGCGCCCATCTGACTATGATTTAACTCTTTCGAATTACGCATATTACCATGTAATTGATGTGAGATACTGAGGTCTACTATGCGACATTTGTTATTGAAAATAAATTATGTACAGTCAATCAGAATAACTTTGTTCCACTCTTACGAAACCTTGATCCATTATGTCACAGTTTACTTCACAAATTATTTACAAGGAGCTGAAAACACACATTAGTGCATCTGTCTATATTTTTGAGACCAGAAATTTGCCGTCAACTCAAATTATGTAGCAAATTTAGCCGTTTTTTCCTCTCTCGGTCCAAAGCTATCCTGATTGAGTGTAGCATTTGTTGTTTCTTCAGAAAGATGCTTAGGTACTACTTGTTTATCGACCAAAGAACTATCCGCAAACTATAATATTACTATATATATATACTATGAGATTACATGCTAATAATGGACGATTGTAAATGTCACATTCACTTGATATTAACTACAACACACGTGTTTGTAGTGTCATCAAGTGATTTTTATATAAATTTTTTATTTGTGTTCTTGATTATGTTTCGCTAATTTATTTGTTCTTCCGCTATTTACCAAAAAAGTTACATCAATTTATATAATTTGGTGAACAGTTTGGCGGCTTCTATAATTTGGTGAAATGGATTGACGGGATAACTAAGAAGTACCGATGGTCAAAATAATTTCATGTTATAATATGGTGTGTGTGGAGAATCGTTTGTGCGTTTTCTTTGTATTATTATGTTTGAAGAAATATTGTTGAATGAAACGACTATGAATTTCCGAGGTTTTCTTAAACATGCTTTCTGTAGAACAGGGAGTGCATAGTATTTGTTATAAGTTTACATTTAGTGTAGTGTCGATGGTAAAAATCCTCTTTTTCAAAAGCCAACAAAGTTTAATTTATAAGTGGAGCTTATTGTTTCAGCTAGGTGGGGAGGCCTACTAAATAGCTTAAGCTCAACAAGCCTCACCTAAGGAGAGCTTATAATCGAGATTTAGAAAAATTATTGAAAAACCCATTTTTAACATTTCCCAACAAAGTTGAAAAGTGTTTATGCTTTACTTGGTTTGTCTGGCCGTCTGTCCAAACTGTAACTCTCGTAAATATACTCGGTTTGACATGAAATTTTTAGATGTTATTACTGTTTACCTTAGCACGAACCCTATTGAAAATGAAGCTTTTATCATGATTACTTTATTTATAGACACAGTCAAAAAATTTTTGCTACATTACGGCCTATGGGGAAAAATTGTTTCAAATGAATTTTAAAGTTGTTTCATCTTATTAAATATATTCAAATTTATATGCAACTGCATAGTTTACTAAAATATGTATTCTGTAAAATATGCAGTGAAAAGAATAACAAATGAGGCGCGTTCGTACTATAACAATGTTTTTTAAAATATTCAGATTTTTGTGTAATAATAATATATAGCACATCGGATATGGTGCAGTGGCTGAAATTTTTTATGTGTCCTTGTAAATACTATCTGCTTTCTATTATACAGGAAGTAACTAGCAGTAAACCTCAGCACCGTATATGAATTTCATTAAATGTGAAATGGTTTAATAGGACTAAGATGCGCTCGAAACGGTGTCCCCCCTATACCATTGTGTAACAGAATACTTTTGTGTGGCCGTGTAAATTAGTATTAAATATTTTTAGCACAACAGATTGTGCAGAATGTATGTTTATATACTTCATAGATACATATCAATTCTATTATGTTGGAAAGAGTATAAGATCCTTAAAAATCCCTTGAAAATATTTTTTTCTATTGACCGTAATGTAACGGAATGCTTTTCATTGTGCCTGTCAGTAAACTATGCATTCGGTTTTCATGAAATTTAAAATTTCTTAACAAAATCATACAACAGTTATATATTTTAAATTTCAGTCGATTCGGGTGGGTAGTTTTGCTGTATTATGTGCAGACAGATGGACTGAACGACAACTATAGGTGTTACTTGTTTATATAGTTACGAACACACCTAAAAAAGGAATCATCTGAATTCTCTCCCTAAAATCCTGCATTCTTTAGCACACAAAGTTTATTTTTTTTTCGTTAAAAGAGATTTAACTATAAATAATTTCATCTAAATCTTTCCCCTTGAAATTATTTCCAACTTATTAGTCCCATCTGATAACAAACTCACTTTGTTTAATCTTGATAATTCTTTATTTTTAAAATTCATTTGTTTTCCGACTTATTTAATGAATAGATTATAATATGAAATAAATGAGCATATGTTTGTAAATGTGTATGGGTATATATGTAAGAATAAGAAAATACATTGACTAAAATTATCTCCTGTTGCCAAAACCTCTGTTTGTCTGTTATCTCCCTTCATATAATGTCTGTTTATATCAATATCATGTCTGTTACCTCCCTCTCATATCATGAAGATCTGTTTATTCTACCAACAAATTTCATAAAATTTTAAAATTCATAAAATAAGTCATAAAAATTCCTTACTTTTGCTGTATTATTATTAGATTGTAACGATATTCAGTTAATAATCTACATACCCAGTGGCGTAGCTAAGGGCGACGGTCGCCTGGACGCCGAGGCCATGGAGCGCCAAATTGGGAAAAGTTTAAATAAAAATTATCTCACATATTTTGACAAAAATAAAAGCTATTTTTATTTGTATGGGTTTTTTTTGTATGAGTTATGTGAGAGTTTTCTTTAGTACGATATTTTTTATATCCAAATAATGAAGAAAGAAAAGCTTCTGTACGTATTTGTAAGGATGGCTCAACACACTTAGTACCCAAGCTATTATGCAACTGGATTGGGACGAAAAGTGATTAAATAGGACTCGCGAAATTAAGAGGAGCGTTAAACCTAAATTATATCACATACTTTGAAAATAAATATGAGTTGTTGACTTTTTCTTTTGTAAGTGTGTGAATATTTTGAAAAATACAATGTAGGTAACCGGAATGGAGAGATCTAGCGTTGCTAATAGCTGATGAAGGTAAAGTAGTTACTTTGTCTCTCCAGTTTATAAATCAAAAAAGCCTTTTAGTGACTTGAAGATTTGTACACAAACTGACTCAGCCGTGGATTTTTTAACACAAACCGTGAATGATTAAAACCTCTATTCTATAAATAATAACGAATCTCTAAAAATGTATCACAGGGATTTGTCTTTATTATCTTCGGCAGCATATACAGGACTTTCTAACCACTACAATTGCTAAAAACCCACATTGAAATTTATCGTTTTCAAAATGAATCTCCGATACTGGCCACTACTTTCTGCTTCTCGCATAGCAGAAGTGCTGCGCATCAGCTAAAAAATCTTAAGAGAATCGTAAAATGAGTTTAAAGAAAAAAAATTTGCAGACATTGGGCCTATGAAACTTCAGTTAAAATACCGCTGACGGCAGAAAGTAGTACTTAGAACTATAAATTAATCAAAACCAAGTTGAATGAACAAAGCTCAATTGAAATTGGGGCCATTGAAAAGAGGCATCATCATCCTAGTATAGTTGTTTCTCGAAATCTTGTGTACTATCGCCGAAATTTTTTTTGAAAAAAAAAAAGAAAATTTACCGACCACGATAGTTCTGTATAGTAGAGCTCAGATGCATCTCTAATGTTAAACTCCAAAGTTTTCCCCTTAATAACTTTAGATCCAATCATCAGATTGCAACGAAATTGAAAAGGCAAAGTGTCCCACTCTAGACCTCAAAGTTTATCAAACTTCATCCAGATCCACCGGTTAATTATAGAGATACACAACCGTTTTGTTACTTTTTGCTAAGTGCTGTCAAAATAATCCTATATTAAAGAAATGGCATCCATTTAAAAATTTTATGGCGCTACACTTTATATAATTTAATATATAGAAATTTTCCCTTTTTAATTGCTATTTTAATCATTTCTTTCAAGTTGCCATCAACTAAAAAACAACGCAATAATTTTTAAAGGAAATGATAACACGTGTTCTTTTTTTATAAATAAATAAAATTTCAGACTCTCCAGATAGATTTTTGCATTTTTGAAGTTGACGTCATTCGAAACAAAACCTGCACATCTTTCATAAACAAATATGCAAACTGTAACTAAACTTATGTTAAAACAACATCGCATCTTTATTTGAATGCCAAAACAATTACTATAATACAGATATTTCTATTACAAGGGGATAATTTATAAATCCATTTATCCATTTTTAAATCAATTTTTCTTATAAAAAAATAATGATTTCGAAATAGAGCAATGAAAATATATGTAGATAGATACCAATGGACAAATGAAAATCTGCATAGATACCGTGAAACTGTAGGGGGGACTATCACGGTGGGCGGTTCTGTCACTAAACGTCACCAACTTGAAAGTACATCGTCATATCTGACGATCAAAATTATTAGCCGAAAGTGACGCCAACTTGGCTCTATTTTCAGTATTTTTCCAAACTAATATGTATACTAATAGTTTTAATCTAATATTAATGTTAGTTTAAATTTGTTACTTGAAGTTGGTTTACCGTCAAATTCCTGAAAGGATCAGAAAAAGTTGTGAAATCATATGAAAAACTGGTGGAATCAGAAAGAAAAGTAGAACTTGATCTCAAAAATGAGACAGTAACAAATTGTCAAATATTTTCAATATAAAAAAATGCGTAGAAAAAAATGGAATTAAATTATCTGTAAAGCTCATGAAATTGCCCAAGTTTATTTGTTAGCTGAAAATGTGGACTGAGCTTTACTGGTGCTTTATATTCAGAGTCATACTATTATCCACTCAAAATGATTACTGGGCAAAGTAGTTAATAGAATGCATAATTATCTTGTCTCAAATCAGATAAGATCCACAACGCTAAACGATATAAACCATGAAGTAATAATTAACGTGTAACATTCATATAGTCAGGTTGTTGAGAAATTGATGCAGAAAAATATTTCTGAACAGCAATATTTAGTATATGGTTGAATCGTATATGTTTAAGATTTTGAATTTACTTGGAGCTTTCATCTTCCACTAATCAAAAACCCGTGGAATGGAATTGTGTCCACAATTTGTACTGAATGGACCGTTTAGGCTCTTGTTCTTTATTACATCAGCATGTAACTTATAGTTTTGAACCCAAATTTTTAACTGGTTATGCGTTATTGGGATATGGAGTGTGTTAAAAATGCCTTCTTTTTCCATGATTGAGTTTAAGGCACCAGTAAAGCCCAGTTCACATTTTCAGCTAACAAAAATTTGGGTAATTTCATGATCTTTACAGACAATCTGATTCCATTTCTTTTCTATGCACTTTTTTTATGTTGAAAGTATTTGTCGATTTGTTACTGTATCATTTTTTAAATCGAGTTCTATTTTTCTCTCTTGTACCACCAGTTTTCATATGATTTTAAACATTTTATGCATAAGTTCAAAATATTTTTTCAAATATGTGCTCTAAAAGTTTGAAATTGATATCTTAATTAGTTTCCTTTTTTCAGATTACTGGAAATTCTCAATTTCTTTTATTTCATTGCGATTTTGCCATTTTGTGAAAAAAATAGCGTGTTTCATGAGTTTGTAATTAATATTCTGGGCTAATTTTCAAAAATAAAAAATTTGAGCCTCATGTACACCAGGATAAGCTTTGGACTCTCTCAGTCAAATTTTCAGATTTGAATGTGTGGTAGAAATTTCCAGCCATCTCTATCACACAAACACGCACATATATGGAAGGTTTCACGCTGATTTTTGTGTTCTTAGCATTCCATTTCAATATGTAATAAGGCCTTCTGTGAACCAATGCAAAATAGATTCAGCTGAAAGAACAAGTAAAGAAATTGATTAGTTTTTATTGGAAATTCCATTTTTCGTCGAATTGGCAATGAGAAAAGCTAAATAAAAAAATGTGGGTGACCTACTGCCGAATTTTCTACTTAAATTGTGAAAAATGAAAGCAGGCGATTTTTTGGTCTTCTTAATACGAGCACTACAAATGTCCATTATCGTCGTTTTAATAGTTAAAAAACATGCGCTAAAATCTCTTAGCATGTACTCAGTCACATGCACTTAAATTCAATACATATGCATTAGTGAAAGTTATATCTACACTCAAGAGCCAAAACATTTTGACCACCCTCACATTTTGCAATGAACTCGCTTGGATGGCGTGGAAAGCATATAATCCGGTGGGAGTGGCATTTAAAATGCTGCTAGGGAGTCTAAGGAATAATTTTTGCGTTTACGTCTGCTTGTGAGTGTAAAGGCCTCATATCTAAACTACTTTGATTGAGTTCAGATTTCAGTCGCTTAACGATTCAGAATATGTAACTTCGAAACGGTACGTATCATGGGTTGTTCAGGATATAACATTGTTATTACTCGTAAGAAGTGGATGAATGACGGCGAAACCATCAGTAGAAGCCATTGCGTTGGACGCCCAGGCGTTATCAAATAAACGGGATGTCGTAGACCCTTCCCCTTCCTATAAAGAAGGAAAATTGGCATCATATACTGGCTCAATTTACATTACAACACGATTCATGTCCGAGGGGGAATTCATTCGGAGCATACAGCTCAGCTCACTTTGTTGAATGTGAAACGATAGGGCTAACGTCCCACTCATGTAACCCTGTTGACCAAGCATCATCGACCAATGCTCCTACACTAGCAAAGGGAACATAGTGACTGGAACGTGCAACATAGGGAGAGAGTTGTATGAAAGACGACTTATCCTTCAACACATTGATAGCAACTGTTTAGGTACTCCGTCTTCTATGCGAATTGTTAATCTCCCCTATACAACAGGTCATACACAGGCCAATTGTGGCGATATTAAGAGCCCACACTACTGACTGTCAAAGACCCGGATGTTAATGTTAAGCCTATGGGGGCGTTCTTTTCAAATATCTCGCTGCAATTTTAATATTTTTGCAGGATTTTTCTTGCATAGGATAGCTAAAAATTTACAATAGGTCTAGTTTTTACATTTTCGATTTTGGTTTTAGGTTTTTTTTGTATTATGATAGTTTCAATTTCAGAACGGGTATCGAAAGTTAAAGTAATATATTTTTTAAAAATCTGAAATCAAAATCGAAAAAGTAAAAACTAGGCCGGTTGTAGATCGTCCTCAGCTGTCCTATGGGGAAAAAATCATATTTAAAAATGTTAGAAATTAAGCGAGATATTTGAAATGAAAGCCCCCATAGCTTAACATTATCATCCGGGTATTTTTCAGTCAGTAATGTGGACTCTTAAGCTTCAGGAAATGTTCTCATGGGTCTCTATGGGAACCTGTGTTTGTCGTAGAACAAACCACGCACTAACTTAACATCACTGCGGATCATTTACATTACCATCACATGTTGTCTGTCTTCCGAAATGGAAATGGAGTCTTCGTGCACGACAACGCTCCACGTTACAGGACTCGATTGGTTCCAGAAATATCTATACATATATTCTGCTAACATGTGTGGTATAAAAATCACGATTATTTGTTAATTGTTTAATGGCAACGTCCAAATGAAACGCATCTTATGGTTTACTATGCCAAAGTTCTTTGGTAAGATTTAGGCTGTAGTAAATTGGATTTATTTATGTTTTGTTCCTTCGCTGCAATAATGGAACTTCAAAATATTATTTTTTTTTTCTGATCCTTTTACTAAAAAAATAAACAAAAGGCATGAATTTTAAACTTTTCAGTTTCAAATTAAAGCTATGTATTGTAAATTAAAGGAGTGAAAGGATTATATTATTGCACCACATTGGTACGTTATTTTTCTGACGCTAGTTTCGCAAAAACTTCGTTTTCAAATACCAGTTACATACATATTTTTTAATTAATTTCTATTATTTTAAAATGGAAATAATAAATAAAAAATGTTTAGTTAATAATTATAGAATAAAACAACTTATATAATTTAAAAAGAGAAAATAAAGGTAAACAAACAGTTTATTAATAAATAGATAACAATATCCGGGTTACCATGTGAGGCACATATAATTACCATTTTGTTGCAATCGCGCCAATGTGGTGCGTATGTGACATCTGTGTCTATTTCTCTAGCAGAATCTTCTGGTTTGGCAAAAAAATTGAGCAATTAAAATAAATTCTGAATAAAAACAATATGATTTAATGATTAGTATACATTCAAGGTAGACCAAACTAGTCACCAAAAGCGGCTAGTAATACTGTATTCCAGTTAACATCCTGGTCACCTTTTCGACGGATCTTAATCCGACAGGGCACATTTCGGGTGTCATTCAACGGCAAGGCAGAGCTAAAAAAACAATCACTTTTAAGTGTATCGAATATGCATGACCGCTGCTTGAAACACTAATACGATTTATCTTTGGTCACCTACATACAACTTGTGGCATCCATGCCAAAGTGATTTGCAGCTGTTTTTCGGATTAAAGTTGGGCTTTGGATGTTTTTAGGTAGGTGGTCATAACGTTCTGGCTCATAAGTGTATACATGTATGTAGATGTTGTATGCTAGTTGAGAAATTAGACTCATTGCAAAGAGCCTGAGCTGTTTGAAAAGACATGGGCTAATTGGAGAATCATCTCCCTTTTTCAATTAGCCTGACATATTCCCGGCATTTTGCAAAAAGCCTAAAGAGCATTAGGCGAACTGAGAACTGATCACTGGGTTTCTCAATCAGTCTGGTATTTTTAGGCTTATTTCAATCTGCCTTGATAAAGCTAGGCTAATTTGAAAATGATCACTTATCTTCCAATTAGAGCGGATTATTTTAGACGTATTGAACCATAACCCGACCCGAACCTGGAAAAAGTTACAACAAGTACGCCGATCCGAGCGCAACAAATTAATTTCAGTCTACACACAAAGAAATCCCGTCCTGTTTATTGTTCTCCGTTAAGAATAAATAAACAGTCTGCCACTTAAATGATCTCTTTAACATTAAAATGCATGAGCCCCCTTCATACACACACACATCCTAAATTAAAAATCTCTAAAACTTTATTTTAAAACAATCAGCTGCTCTATGGTAGCAATAAAGGAATAAACAGCATGAAAATTACCCTCCTTTCTTCCAAATTTCCATTTCCCTTTCTGTCCTTCCGCACAAAACACAGTTTAAGATTTTTATTATTATTTTAAAAATTTTGTTCCATTTCTTATTATGTAGTCAGGTAACTTATCTAAAATCTTCACCGAAATTCAAATTTTTTCTTTATCCTTTCTCAACAAACAAGGAGGAGAGAATTTCTAAGAATATGCGGGGAAAAAGAATAATTATGAACTTTTTTTGCAGTTTTGACATTCTTATATCTGAATCACAGGGTTGCTATAAAAAAATCATTTACATTTTAAACATGATTTATTTAAAAGTATTAAATTTACAAATAAGATTGATGTATGAAAATAACTGCATAATATCCAAGTTTTATGCTCACTCTACGATTGTTTTATGTGTGCCCCTGGGACACACGTCCAGGCGGTAGGTTAGCTCAATTCATTCCATTTGATACAAGGTGGTTTTTTTTTTATACAGCCTTCTGAAAGTTTGTTGTACTGCTATGACGGACGAACATTTTTCCTGTTCTAAGATGCAAAAATACTTTTCTTGCTTTACCTCCATTTTGAAGGATACTGAAATGAATTATTTACAGATACTGTACTAGTTCTCCCACGTCATCTGGTGCACAAACTCGAACTAGTAATTTCACACCACCTGATGTACAAGCTTGGATATTTTGTGGTTATTTTCATATATCAATCATTTTTATAAGTATAATATTTTTGAATAAATCAGATTTTGTAAGTTTCTCTTACATTAAACCTGTATACTTTAGATTTAAAAAAATGTCCACATCCCTCTTTACGAAATATATTATCAAGGGTATGAATAATCAAATAACACAAGATTAAAAACTTTTTGCCCCTCCTCCCCCCTCTCTCTCATATCTAGAAATTAGGCCATTTTCCTAGGATGGAGAATGAAAATTTAATGGGAGAGTTAAATCATTATTTATTTATTGTTGCTACAAGGTATAAAAATCTTTAAAAAATAATTTTAAAGTTTGTATGTGGGAGAAACAGAATTATTTTGGATGGGAAGTATGGGTAATTTAAATGATCCTTTTACTATTATAACAAGATAGTTACAAATAAGGTAAAGAAAAAAAACGATTTAAAACCATATCTACAGAGGGGAAAAAAGACTTTTGGAAGAAGGTTGGGGAAGTAATATAGATTATTGATTAAATTACGTTATAAAAAATTCCCAAATAGAGCAGGAAAAAAAATTATTTAAAATTGTATGAAATTTGATGGTAGAAGATGATATGAGTTAAGGGCAAGGGGAGACAACGGACAAGCAGCGATTTTGGCAAAAGAAGATTATTTTTGTAAAGATATTTATTTAACTGTTACATACATACACATACATTGTTACAAACATATGCTCATTTGTTTCATATTATTATTTTTTTATTAAATAAGTCAGAAAGCGAATTAATTAAAAAATAAAGAGTTATAAAGATTAAACAAAGTGTGTTTGTTAGTAGATGGGACAAACAAGTTGGAAGTAGTTTCAAGGGGACAGAATTAGATGAGATTATATATTGTTAAATTTTTTTAAAGAATTAAAAAAAGATTTTAAATTTTGTGCATTCTTTGGAATTTTAGGGAGAGAATTCAGATGATTCCTTTTTAGGTGTGTTAGTAATTATACAAAAAAAGTAGCAGCTATAGTTGTCGTTCAGTTCCATCTATCCGCATATAAGAGAGCAAAAACTACATAAAAGAATCGCTTGACATTTAAAATATCTAACTGCTTTATAATTTTGTTGAGAAATTTCAAATTTCATGATAATCGGATGCATAGTTTAATGACCGGGACAATCAAAAGCATTCCGTTACATTACGGTGCATGGAAAAAAATAGTTTCAAGGGAATATTAATGATCTTATACTCTTTCGAACATAATAGAATTGATATGTATCTAAGAAGTATATACTAAGAATACATTATCCACAATCTGTTGTGCTAAGAACATTTGTTATTAATTTACACGGCCACGCAAAAGTATTCTGTTACAAAATGGTATAGGAAGGGGAGAACACTGTTTGGAGCACGTCTTTATACTATTAAACTATTTCACATTTTATGAAATTCATGAAAGGTGCTGAGATTTACTATTAGTTACTTCCTGTATAATTGAAAGCAGATAGTACTTACAAAGACATACAAAATATTACAAAATATTTTGGCCCCTGTACTATATCCGATGTACAATATACTATTACACCAAAATCTGAATATTTTAAAAACATTATTATAGTACGAACGCGCCTCATTTTCTACGCTTCACTTGCAATTTCCAACTTGATTTATGCAGGGATCGGGTGAAAAGCCGAAAACTCTCATCCTTGTATTATTCTTTACTTTTACATTAAAGATAAAAATGAGATTTTTAATGTTATTTCTAAACCTCTATTAAATGCTCCTCTCCTAAATAAAACTTTCTTATATTTTTCTAAAGAAAGCTTACCATCGACACTATACGAAATGTAAACATATAATAAATACTTTGCACTCCCTGTTCTGGAAAAAGCA
The DNA here is from genome assembly GCA_964019185.1 of Maratus speculifer. Classification (NCBI taxonomy): domain Eukaryota; kingdom Metazoa; phylum Arthropoda; class Arachnida; order Araneae; family Salticidae; genus Maratus; species Maratus speculifer. The sequence continues at coordinate 362,570,105 of OZ025296.1, forward strand.
TGTTTCAGGAGACCACAGAAATTCGTATTCTATTCATTTAATAATATTTCTTCAAATAATGCAAAGTAAAACCACAAAAGATTTTCCACATGCCCCATGTTAACCCATGGAAATATTTTGAGCATCGGTACTACTTGGTTATCCCGTCAACGCATTTCGTTAAATTATAGAAATCGCAAAACTTACCTAAATTATATAAATTGATGTAATTTTTACGTTAAAAAACGGAAAAACAAATAAATTAGCAAAACATAATCAAAAACGCAAATAAAAAGTTGAATTAAAAATTAGTCGCTGGCGTAACAATCACTTGTATCACTTGTTAATGTCAATTGAATGCGACATTTAAAATCATCCATTATCGGCATGTAATCTTATAGTTTGGCGATAGCTTTTTGATCGACGGGAAAAGCAAGTAGTACCTGAGCGTCTATCTGAAGAAACTACAAATGCTACAGTCAGTCAGGGTAACTTAGGAACAAGAGAGGAAAAAAGGTTGAAATCTACTCTATCGCTTGAGTTAAAGGCAAAAAATTTGGTCTCAAAAACAGAGACAGATGCACTGGTGTGAGTTTGGCAGCTCAGTGGAAAGAATTCGTGAAGGTAGCAAAATCGATAAAAGTTTTGTAAAAGTGAAGCAAAGTTACCTAGATTGACTGAAAATAATTTATTTTGATTAACGAACGTGGAATAGTAAACATCAATTACATCTTAATCTGCGTAATTTGAAAGAGTTAATTCATAGTCAGATGGGCATGAGCTATAACGAAGTCATAAACATTTTTTCAATACGATGGCAAATTTTAGAGATAGAATTGGCTGTGGTAAGCAAATATTTCATTCTATTTTTCTCGATATTTATTGACATTTAAAACTCACAACAGCCTGTTATTCCCTTACGAATAAACAATCAGATTAAGCTATCTTGAAATTGAGGAACTTAAAAAGATTACTACAGGTATCTGTAATGACATGACTATTAAATTAGAAATACTTTCTCTGAGTTGGAAATAATCAATTCGTATGATAAATTTACCAATCAGTTTGTGTTAAAATAATACAATATCTAGGTACCCATCGGTATATAGAATTCAATTACTTGCGGTTTATTCGGTCGGTCTGTCTAAAGGACAGACGAGATGTTATGACCAATAAAGTTATCTGAGCGAAAAATCACAGCCGGCTATCGCCCAGTTAGCTTAACAGGTAAAGCACTGGCCTTGTAAGCCGAGTATCTGGGTTCCATTCCTGGCCGCATTTTCAGAAAGAATCATGTTTTGAGCACCAGCCTTGGCGAGTTGGCGAAAGCGAGAACGTTCAGCTAGCTGTATGGCCAAACACAAAATAAACTAAGTTCAAATGTGTCATAAAACAAATGATTAATAGAATTATATTTAGTACAAGAGAATTTTTACTACTTTTTTAAATTAACTTCTCAATTTCTTCGAACATAGCGAGTTAAGGAAATAAAATTTTTGAATTGAGAAAAAAAAACCTATGTTTAGATGTTCTGCGAAATTTTAAGCATTTTAATCTGAAAAAGCTCTTTGTTTTAAACTATGTTTTAATCGTAAACAACGGTAAATAACATTTCCTCATATTATAGTATTTGCTTGATAACATTTAGGGAAAACAAATGAACAATAAGCGCGATCTTTTTGCAGAAGGAAGGGTTGCTATTCGCTACGCGTTTGACGTCACAAACAAAAAAGGGTGCGTAGCATTGATTTCATCTCCGCGCCAATCGTTGTTCTGGCGATAAGGTGCTCAAAACGTGATTCTTTCTGAAAATGCTTCCCGGCCTGGGTAGTTTTTCGCTCAGTTTGAAATAATCAATTCGTAAAATTCATTCTTTTAATATATGCCTGATAAAAAAAAGCGTAATTTTAAAACACTCTTACCAACATTAACTTATATTTCAAATATCATCAGAATGTTCCTACATTTTAAAATAACAACCAGTGTATCAAACACATTAACACACATTTTGTTTTTAATATTACGAATAGGTCAGGGGGACATACTATTTTCAAAACAAACATTCTCAGCTCAAAAAGAAAATCAATTTTACCATCAAAGAACTTTATTGTGAAAAATCAGGATTAACAAAAGTTTTTTTTAAATGTAAATAAAAAAATACTATCAATCATTAGGATATTTTCAGGCTCATAAATGTAAAAAAATAGAGATTCGTAGCATTTTCAGATAATATAAAGCATTATAAAAATAAAATGGGGTTTGCCAGGGCTCAGTGTTACAGCTCCTGATCTGCTAATTTAATGGTTTAAATAGGCGAATTTTTGTTGTTCACTCTTCTATTTTGTGTACTATAATAAACGGAAAGAAATATTTCTTTACTTCTAGAATATGATACGATAAGTTAACTGCGTTTCAACGTTAACTGCATTTTCTGCGTAACCAACAAATTTTAGGAGAAAAAGAAAGCTACAGATAGTTTTTTTTTAATTTATTTCATAAGTTTATTTTTCATAAGATATTTCTCGTTAATATAACATCAGCAGATGCTTCCTTAAACAAACCTTTTGAAAAAACATTTTTAACACATATCTCTCACACAAAATGTTTATCTATAATATGAATTAAAGCATACTTCTGAGAAAATTTCATGTTGCATATCAGCACACACAAAAGGTTTCGCACCATTATGAATTGACAGATGCTTGCTTAAATCACACATTTGAAAGAATTTATTGTTTCATATCTCGAATACAAGGTTTTTCACTAGTGTGCATTAAGATATGCCTGGTTAAATCACTCTTTCGAGAAAATTTCTTGTTGCATATATCACACACAAACGGTTTCTCACCGCTATGAGTTATCAGATGTCTGCTTAAAACGCCCTTATGAGAGAATTTCTTGTTACATATATCACACACAGACGGTTTATCATCAGTATGAGTTAACAGATGGCTTCTTAAATTGCCCTTTTTAGAGAATTTATTGTTGCATACCTCACATTCAAAAGGTTTCTCACCAGTATGAGTTAACAGATGGTTGCGTAAATGGCTTTTTAGAGAGAATTTCTTGTTGCATATATCACACACAAACCATTTCTCCCCAGTATGAATTAACAGATGGCTGCTTAAATCGCTCTTTTGAGAGAATTCTTTGTTGCATACCTCACACAAAAAAGATGGTTTTGGGATAAATTCTTGCATAACTCACAAATAAATAGTTTTTCTGCCTCTGAATTTGAAACTGTTTCGTTCAAAAAGCTTTGATAAAAAAAAAAATTGCTGTATTAGTTTCACACATGGAAGATATTTTGTTTGGTGTGATGTGTTAGATGAATGGCTTCATGTAGATGCAATAAAATAAAATAAATTAATATCAGTTTTCATGTTTTATTAAAAAACAAACAAAAATACATAAACTTATCACGAAAATTTAAAAACAACGTAGAAAAATATTGTAATAAATATAGTACCATACTATATTTATTACAATGCAGTTTTTAATACTACCATAGCATTAAAAACTGCAGTAGAATCCCAATTATCTCAAGTTAACGGAATCAAAGGTGTGTCAGATGCCTTTCCTAACAGCATAAAGATTAAATTGTAAGAAAAATTAATAGCAATATAGTAAAAATAAATAACTTATTGTAAGTAAAATATAAAGTAAATTTAAGTATATAGTTTTGTATTTTAATATCATCGAAAGAAACGATGGTACATTTAGCAAAGAATAGAGAGAAAAATTTTTTTGTGCCTATGGAATTTTAATATGTAAATGTGTTTAGGAAAGATTTCTTCGGATTTTAGAATATATTTTTTAATCTAATGTGAATGTTTATTTCTGAAACATTCCGTATCATTTAATTTAACTTACACTGTAATTAGATAATGTAATCAGCGTCATAGCCAAGTGAATGCCATGGATATCCCCCCCTCAAACAGAGTATCTGGGTTTCTGGATCGTGCAATCAACAATATTCAAAACTTCTAAATCGAAATGACAAAGAACCTATGAAAAATTTCATTTTAGACAAGTGTTTGTCTTAAGAGAGTATGATTCAAAGTTTGTCTTTTGCCAGGGCTATGAACTTTTCTGTTTTAGGCAAATTTTTAACATAATCATGTTTTGCTTTGACTATATCCTCAAAAACTATATAAATGCGTTTAGTAAAGAATTCTTCAGATTTTAGAATTTTTTTAATCTAATATAAATGCTTATTGCCGAAACATTCCGTATCATTTAATATAGCTTACACTGTAATTAAATAATGTACCGTAAAATACCGTTAATCCGCCCCCCCAAACGAAAAGAAAAATCGTACAATAGTTAGGGGAGGGCGCTTACACGGGATTTTTTCGCAATCGTTCAACAAAATTTACAGGAATGAATCATCATGAAATGAATGAATTGTTGAATGAATCATGAATTTTTATATTTGAAAAAATTTGGTTTTTATTTTTTTCAAAACATAAATTCTGTCGAAAAAACGCAGAAAAAAGGAGAAATTAGTAAAAAAAAGGCCAAAACAAGCATGAAATCAATTAAAAAATCTTGAAAAAACACGCATTTCATCAAAGATTCATGATTCGTTCATTTCAAAATGATTGATCTTGCTCTCAATCGCCTTTGAGAATCGGGAGGGAGGGCGCTTTTTCGGGATTTTTTGAAAATTTCAAATTCTTTATAAAGTGGGGAGGGGGCGTTTGATCGGGAAGGGCGGATTAACGGTATTTTACGGTAATCAGTGGCATAGCCAAGTGGATGCCATGGATATCCCCTCTCAAATGGAGTATCTGTTTGCATGAGACTAAACTATTGTACTATTAGGGCAGTGTAACTAGGAAATAATTCCATATCCTGTTCTACTTTTATTGGCAATAAATGTTTCGATGTGGTTATTTTGTTCTTCAGCATTTGAGTTTATTTTTTTTATTGTTGAAGCTACTAGATAAATAAAAACTTTGTATACATATTTTCGTTATAATATATTTTTTTTCAAATTTAAAATTTTCTTGCTTTTTATTTCAGATATATTTTTTTGTAGATGTAATATTATAGACATATCTAAATATTTGTAATATAATTTTGTTTTATTTCGCATGCATAATAAATATATAAAATATGAAAGATATAAAATAATAAAAATATGTATAAGCATATACAGTCGAGCCTCTATATAACGAAATCCATCGTTCCAGTAAAAAATTCGTTATATAGAGAAATTAGATGTATAGAGTATGATGTTAAAAATAGTATTTAATGTGTAAATTTTGAACAAATATTGTTTTTGATCTTTTTAATTAAGAATTTGAAATGTTTAAAAGTATATATTAACCTAACATTTTATTTCTTACTTATTTAAGCAGTTTCAAAAAAGAGAAAAGGCATTTATTTGAAAGCTTAATGAAAATCAAATGAGGAAGACTTACATAAATTTCAGAGGAAGAAATCTGTAATTTTTTTGTTGTTTTGATTTTAAAATTACAATTGTTACGGTCTCAAAAAAAATTCTCAAATTTTAGCAAGGAATGAAAAATTGTAGTTGATATTTTCCTCCATTTGAAGGTCTCTCTTATGTGCTCTCATTGATTCCTCTCTTATATGTGTAACAATTCAATTGACTGTGTTTTGAGAAGGATGTTGAAAGGTGTGTGGGAGGTGGGATGAACTTATTAGATTTAAAGAATAAGGAGAGAAGTAATATTTATAAAAAAAAAAAACCTCTCCACTGAACGATAAATCAAAAATAAGTGATGGAAAATTGATTCCATATGATTTCAAAGCTTTTTTAAAACTGAATAAATTAAGATCGATTTATGAAAAAATTCGTTATATGGAGATAGATATTTCGCTATATAGAGTCTGTTTTTAATGTAATCATGCGAAAAGGGGACCGTTCTTACTAAAAATTCGTTATATGGAGAAATTCGATGTATGGAGTTTCGTTATATAGAGGTTCGACTGTAGTACAGTAGTCTGCCTCAAATTGACACAGCTTGGGACGAGAGTTTGTGCAGATTTTAGAATTTTTGCAGATTTATGGTCATTGCTTTATTTATATTTTAAAATTAATAATGCAATCAAAACTATATTGAATGCTTACCATATGATAAAATTTTAAAATAAGTAATAAAACCAAAATAACAAAAAATTAGATATTTTTTAAAATGATTAAAATATTAAAAGCAAAGCTCCATTTAATAATCAATAATGTGTGATTAAATATTCATTATAAATATGAAATGTATTTTTCTTAAATTATTCTTGTCTCATAAAGGTAAATTAATAATTTACATCAAAATTATAAAATAAGGAAGTTTTATTTCAGGTTTAGCCAGACTTAATTATCAAAAAAACTTGATTAATACATAAATATATTTAGAAAGAAGATTATTTAACCAATGATATCTGCAATATTTTAATTTTTAAGAAAAATATTTATTCTTCCTTCATAAAAAACGTGAGTTTAGTGATATTAACGAAAATTACAAATTAAAATATACATAGAATTCATTTTAAACTAAAATAGTCAAATTTTGTCCCTATATCTGACATGAATGTTTCATTGTTTACATCCATAAATTAATGTGCAGATTTTAGGTTTATGGATTTAGGGGAGTCTACTATAAATTTATTTGTATGTCTGAATTTAATAAGCATTTCTATACTAAGTTATACCAACAAATAAGGAATAAGTATAGAACGAGAGTTATAAATAGAAAAACCTGTCAGATAAAGTCTTTTGTTGTTAACTGTATTTAAAAAATAAAAACGGAATCATTAAAAGATCATTTTGTGTGTATGACTGTCATAGGCATTTTACTCATAAACTAGAAATTGAGGAAGGTTCAAACAGAACAGAAGTAGTAAAGGTTATTCTGACAAACCTATTTAGACCACAGGATCAGGTGTGTGTGTGGGGGGGGGGGAGCGTAAAACCAAGCTTTTTTTACTAAATGCCAGACTAATACATTTGTTTTAATAAAACTTTTGATGCATTTTATATATAACAATGGATTTCTATTGATGAATCATGAAACATAACCATTCAATTTTGTCAGATTGTTTTCTAAGGTGATACATTTAACTTTCCCACGGCCACAAACTGATATATCAGTTCTTTAAGCTGCAATCTCCATTGCAATACAGTTGACTCCCTCGAATCTGCAACCCTAAAATCAACAACTCTCTGCACATAATTTACGGATGTAAACAATGAAACATTCTGTTCAGATAGAGATATAAAATTTGACTTTTTTATTTTCATATTAACTCCATACCTATTTTAATTTGTAATTTTCATTAATATTATTGAATTCATGTTTTTTTATGAAGCAAGAATAAATTTGTTTTTCAAAAAATTCAAGATATTCCTGATAATATTGGGAAAAAAATCACAATCTCTTTAACAAATACGTATTTAATCATGTTTTTTTGGTTAGTCTGGCTAAACCTGAAATAAAACTTCCTTGCTTTATTATTTGGATGTGAATTAGTAATGTGCCTTTTTGAGACAAGTTTCAGGGAATAACTTTGGGAAAAATGCAGTTCATCTTTATAATGAATGTTTGATCATACATTATCGATTATTAGCTTGATCTTTGCTTTTAATATTTTAAGCATTTTAAAAATTATCTAAATTTATTTTATTTTAGCTTATTGCAGTAGAACCCCGTAAATTCGGACCCTGTTAATCCGGATCGGTTTGGTCATTTTTTTTTCAAGTTTGAGAATCGATTGGTTAATTTCCATAACGTTAATTTGTATTCTGAATTTAAAAAAAAAAAACTTTTTCTGAAATCTTTTCGGAAGAATTAAGCAAAGTAAACATTTTTACTGTTTGTAATTATTCAATAAGTTTAATATAAAGGTGATTTCTGTAAGTATGTTTTATTTTATTACATTTTTTTCTTATTTTCCGGATAATCCAGATTTTTGATAATCCGGATTGGGTCTGGTCCCAGTTAATCCAAATTATCGGGGTTCTACTGTACTTATTTATATTTTGAGATGTTGAATCTGAAATGCATAAATGATAATTACAATTTTTTGACTGCCATTAATTTTCTTTTGTCAATTGATGACAATCCCAATCAATCTAAGTAAAGTTACCGGAAATTTTGAAGTAGCAGAAAGAAAAATCTTTTATCAGATTTTTCTGCAGAAATTGGAAAAGGTCACTTTCTCATGTATGAAAAATTTTCCTGCAAAAGGAAACTTAAAGCATTTTTTGGACTTCTGCACATAAAAAAAAATAGTTTTATCTTTATACAATATAAGTTAAATATAAGTTTAATTTAAATGTGTTTAAAAAAATAGAACTAAAAATTTAGTTTTTTAATCTCAGAGTTTACACAGGTTTTCTTTGCTGAAGCTAATGCCTGCCACACTTATGTCTAATGAAGCCATCAAGAAAAACATAATTAGTTCAATCAATCTAAGTAAAGTTACTGGAAATTTCAAAGTAGCAGGAGAAATTGGAACAGATCACTTTCTCATGTATAAAAAATTTTCTTGCAAAAGGAAACATTTTTTGGACTTCTGCACATTAAACAAAAATAGTTTTCTCTTTACACAATTACAAGTTAAATGTATACAGTGAAAGATTTATAATCCGCACACCCATAATCTGCAATTTCCTATAATTCGCATTACTTTACAAATGTAAACAATGAAATAAACAGTTAAGAAAATTTACAAATTTGTGATCCAAAAATGATTTTTTAAAACAAATAATGATAAAAAATGAAACAAATTATAATAAAACATTCATTTTATGTTACTGTAACTCTTTTATTTTATTAACAGTAAAAAACGGTTTATAGCAATATGAAATATATGTAATTATTTTTATTTAAATGCACTTATATGTAAATTTTTTAATAAAATAACTTTAAAAAGACATTTTTTCAGATAGCATATTAAATTAATTAGCAGATTTTATAATTATCTTTTCATATTATACTAATTAAATGATTAAAATGCTGTCTAGGAATAATAAAATGATGTATAATCCATAATACTCTATAATCCACAATTTTCCATAATCCACACAACCTTCAGCCGCAGCATGCACAGATTATATAGAACTTCGACTGTATATAAAAAAATAGAACTAAAAATTTAGCTTTTTAATCTCAAAGTTTACACAGGTTTACCTTGCTAAAGCCAGTGCCTGCCACACTTATGTCTAATGAACACATTAGGCAAAACAGAATTAGTTCAAATACAATGAAATCAAGTTGAATGCGATACAATTAAGAAATTGTTTTGAAAACTAGTATTTTTTTTATCATAATATATAAAAATCTAGACAGTTTTTTAAATATCAAATAAAAATCAATAAATTTTAAATGTTGTTGGTGAATTATTGTAATTTCTGTATGCTTTTTTTTTAATTAGTCTATTGTGGAATATTAATATGAAAAAGAAAAGTACATTTTTCTATAAAAAATTTGTAGCATAAACTTATACCAATATTTTTTTCCTACACCAAGATCTTGAAATGAAAAGCCTTAGAACAATGAGGGGAAAAAAAAGATCTCACTTGAATTCACAATATTATTTATTCCAACAATTTACAATGCTTTTAGTTTATTCTACTATCATTTTTAAGAAAAGAAAAAAAATAATTCAGCGTAACGTAAAACTATGCTCATAGAAAAGTATCGGGGAAAATACAGCAAAAGATTTTTTTATATATTTAATGACATCAAACCTGCTTTCATCACGTGACATGGCTTTCTCCAGTCAAATTTAAAACCGCTTTTTTTTAATGTTAATTTAATGTATTTTCCAAGATAAAAAAACATAAAAATTGTATTAAAGTTCTCATCCTTTTGTATTCTATAAATATTCTTTTATGTATGAGTTTTATCCATAAATAGTGCATGATATAAAGTCATCGAGGTGGTCATTATGGCAAGATATTTAAACCAAAATCATAACATTTTATGGTATACTGCTTGGTTATCGTATCAATCAATTTCGCCAAATTGTACAAATTACCAAACTAGTACTATGAATATTATTTAAGAAATCTTTTGTTTAACAAAAATAAGAGTCGAGTGTTGTTTGTTTCAAAACCTGAAAGGAATGAATCATGAATCTTTGATGAAATGTGCGTTTTTTCGAGATTTTTTAATTGATTTCATGCTTGTTTTGGCTTTTTTTTTTACAAATTTCTCCTTTTTTCTGCGTTTTTTCAACAGATTTTACGTTAAAAAAAAAAAAAAAATTCAAGTATCAAAATTTATGATTCATTCATTTCATCATGATTCATTCCTGTATATTTTGTTGAACGATCACGGAAAAATCCCGTGTAAGCGCAACCATCGAACTATTATACGATTTTTCGTCACGTTTGGGGGGGGGGGGCGGATTAACAGTATTTTACGGTATAATATTTAGTTCTCAGCTGGTGCTGTGTTTACTGTTAGGACGCGCGATGCACACAAAATAGTGTGTTTTCAATGGTTATTTACTCTCCTGAACTTGCACAAACTGAAATAGCTTCGAATGAACAGTCGTCAATTCGAACGTTCAGTAAGCTTAGGCACGTTCCGTAATACAGTTTAGTTTTTTACTGTCAATAAAATAAAAGGGTAAATTAAAAAAAAATACATGTTTTATTATGATTTTTATAACATTTTTTGTTATTTGTTAAAAAAAAAAAATCATTTTTGGATCACGGATTTGTAATTTTTTTTAAACTGTTTATTTCATTGTTTACATTCGTAAAGTAACGCGGATTATGGGAAATTGCGGATTATGGGTCCGCGGTTTATAGATCCTCGACTGTATATGCATTTAAACAAAAATAATTATACATATGTTCTGTAATGCAGTTTGTTTTTTACTGTTAATAAAAAAAGAGTTATATTTTTAAAAAATAGATGTTTTATTATGATATTTTTTCAATTTTTTTATTATTTATTTTAAAGTATCATTTTTGGATCACAAATTTGTAAATTTTCTTAATTGTTTACATTCATAAAGTATTGCGAATTATAGAAAATTGCTGATTATGGGTGCGCGGATTATCAATCCTTGACTGTATAATCAAACTTTTTTATATGAAATTTTGTTAAACACAATCCAAAATCTGCAAATGAGTGTATCACTTGTTCTAGGATTCAACTATAGTTTTTGAAGGGGACCAGAGCCGTAGTTAGAAGTGAACAATAGGGGGGCTTAAGCAGGGCCGTAGCTAGAAGTGAATAGTAGGGGGAGTTCATAATTTTTTTTCTCTCTGATGCAAAAAGATAAATTATTGCATATTTACACTGTAGATATTATGCTTCTTATTAAACTATAGTAATAATTTCATTTTATGCTTAGAAAAGTGCAGGATGGTAAAAATTTTGAGTCGTATGACTTGGAGCAAAATTAAACATCAGATTTGTTTCGTGTGTACAAATAAGATGAGGGAGTGTTTAAACACTTATTTTAGGTATAATTTAGTATTTCTGCAAAACTGTAAAAGAGTCTCAAAAATAAATTAAATTTTGAACAAAATTTCATTTGAATTTTCGGAACAGAAATTTATTTGGCTACCTTGGAATCGTTTCCAGGGGGGGGGGGCTCAAAATATTTTAGGGGGGCTGAGCCGCCCATAGCGCCCCCTTACCTAAGGGCCTGGGCTTAAGTGAATGTAGGGGGAGGCTGAAGAGAATGTAAGGGGGGCTCATAATTTTTTTCTCTCACATTGCCACAGAAAGACAAAGTAATGCATATTCATATTGTAGGTACGTACTATGTTTCTTATTAAAAAGTGTTCTAATAACTTCATTTTATACTAAGAAAATTATAGGATGATGAAAATTTTGAGTGTATAGCTTATCAAAATTAAACATCATGCTAGCTTCATATGTACAAAGAAGATGGAGTGTTGAAACACTTATTTTAGATACAATTTAGTAATCCTGCAAAATTGTGATAGGTTCTCAAAACTAAGTTAGATTTTTGAACAGAATTTCATTTGAATTTTCAGAACAGAAATTCAATGAGTGACCTTGGAATCTTTTTCAGGGGGAGCTCAAAATATTTTAGGGGGGCTGAGCCGCCTATAGCGCCCCCTTAGCTACGGCCCTGAAGAACCTACACACACGTTAATACACCCACTAAATAATGTTATACCAACAGGCAGGTAATTTTAGAACTTTTCGCATAAATTTCAATATTTTTAAACTTTTTTTTTTTTGTATAAGATACTTGAGTTAGATCATTAATATAGCTATTTTTTACTTTTTAGAATTTGATTCCAGATTTAAAGATGTACTTTCAATTTTGAAATTGAAAATACTTTTAAGAAAAATCTGTTACCAAAATCCAAACAGTAAAAAATAGCCGTATTAAAGATCGAACTCAATTGTCATATGCAAAAAGAAATGGCATATAAAAATATTCAAATTGAAGTTAGAAATTTGAAAACAACCTGCCCAATGAATTAACATTTCAAAAAGGGTGTTGTCAAGTGAATGATAAGTCCCCTTAAGCGTATGTGTTCTTATGTGTAAATTTTGATAAACAGCATAAAGGTGCTTCATTATGCGATCAATTATTTAAATCTTTAGTTTCAATTGAACAGAATATGATCAAATTCAGTTTATAAGCAACAAAATGTTAAAAAAATAATAATTAAACAAATTTGTTGCATCTACAAAGTTTCCCCCAGGTTTAAAAAGGGGCAGGGCACTACTGTTCTGAAAAGGGCACTTTTTTTTATTTTTAAGGGCACTTTTTATACAGTCGAATCTAGAATTTAGCAGTTCAAAAAATCGTAAAAAAAAAAACAGAAATTCCATCAAAAAATCGAAAAAGAACAAAAATTTTGCCAAAAAATTGTGCACAAAGAAAAAAACCCCATAAATTTTGGTAAAAGATTGCAAAAAACAGCAGATTTTGCTAAAAAATCACGATAAACGACAAATTTTGTTAAAGATCGCAAAAAAAAGCAAATTTTGTTAAAAGATCGCGAAAAAATGGCCGATTTTGTTAAAAGATTGTTAAGAGGCAGGCCTGATTTATTGAAAAAGACATTTTTTTTTTTGAGAAAAAAGATTACTTTTGTTCAATAAAAGGTTCTTTTTGTTTCATAAACGGGTGCTTTCAGGATTCACATTTAGAAAGTTTTGTACAGTCAAAAGAGGATTGTGAACAGAGGGGGTGGGGGAAGGAGAAGGTTGCCTCGGGCTCGAAAATTTAGGGGGTGCCAAATTTATGCTACAAACGTCATTTTTGGGCTGTCACAAGAAAAAGTTGGGAGGGTGGGGGAGGCCTCAAATTCTAATTATGCCCCATGAGTAATTTTCCCTTCAAACGTCTAGATCGTGAAGTCAGAAAATCTGCTTTTTGAGCATTAAAAACACAATTTTGAAGCAGGAAAATTAGTTTGTAGAAGAGAAAAATTCACTTCTGACATTAACTTTATGTGTGTGTCTCTATAAGGAAATTTGCATTTTTTTTACAATATTTTGACAAAATCTGCCGTCTTTTCGAGATATTTTGTGTTTTTTCGCGAACTTTTGGCAAAATTCGCTGCTTTTTGGAAATTTTTTGACAGAATTTTCCACTTTATTGCGATTTTTTGACAAAAATTTGCCTTTTTTGCTAATCTTTTGACGACATCTGCCGTTTTATCGCAATTTTTTTTTGACAAAAATTGTTGTTTTTCGTGAATTGTTTGACAAATTTTTCCGTTTTATCGCGCTTTTTGCATGAAAATTGGCTTTTTTTTACGATCTTTTAAGGAAATCTGCCGTTTTTATGGGATTTTGTGACGAAATTAGCCGTTTTGTCATGAGTTTTGCTAGAAATGAGTCTTTATTTCGTGATTTTTTTTGTGAAATTTGACTTTTTTTTTCGCAATTTTTTGAAGAAATTACACGATCTGTGGGACGCGTAAGAGCTATTTTTTTGCGTTCTGACGCCGATTTTTTATGTAATTTATGCGTTTTAGCGCGTCTGCATCATTGCTGAAATTCTGTGTTTTCTCAAATGTGGGGCAAGAAGGATGATATTCTTTTTCAATGAGCGACAACAGGGACGCTAGTTTTTGGATGAAGGGCAAGAGGGGTGCTATTTTTTAAACTAAAGGGCAAGAGGGGCGGAGCGCCCCCTGAAACCCTCTGGGGGAAACTCTGCATCTAAATTAAAATTTGAACAATATTAAACCAAATCATTAAAAAATAAACAGTAATAAGAGGAATTTTCTGTTATAAATGAAAGATTTTAATAATGACTCAATGATAGATCAGCAAAAATGAAAGTTGCATCACATTAAATTTCGTGCAATCATAATTTAAAGTAATATTGTAATAGTAAATTGTAAAGTACTGAGTTGAATAGAAACATAAGAAATTACCCTAGCTTATCATCAACAAGAAGTTCAATACAATAAATTTATGTTTTAAACATTACCTGATATTACAAACATTGGAAGAGACAACAACGGCAATAAAAATATGAATCGAAGCGTATGTGTTCTTATATGTAAATTTTGATAAACCATATAAAGGTACTGCATTATGTGATCAATTATTAAAAAACATTTAGTTTCAGTTGAACAGAATTCAATCAAATTCAGCTTATAAGCAGTACAATGTTTTAAAAGTAAACATAAATATATATATAGTCAAACCAATTTGTTGCATTTAAATTAAAATTTGAATAACATTAAACTAAATTATTTAAAAATAAATAGTAATAAGCAGAATTATTATAGCAGTTATAAATGAAAGATTTTATTAATGACTCCCTGATAGATCAGCAAAAATACAAAGTTACATGAAGGTTCGTACAATCGTAATCAAATAGCAAATTGTAAAATATTTAGTTTAATAGAAACCTAAGAAATTACCCTACCTAAGCATTGATAAGAAGTTGAATACAATAAATTTATATTTTAAAAGTTACTTGATATTACAAACAACGGATGAGACAACAACGCCAATAAAGAATGAATTGTGAATGCCTAATGATTCATTAAAAGTGGTTGTGATTCTTATGACTCAAGTACTTTTAATTTGAGTCATCTATCTGCCATCGTGAATCATTCACTGCGTTGGCGTCGCTTTGTGTAAAGAAAAAAATATATAATATTCAACGCGTTTCCTCTGATTCTAATAATGGCTATTTTTTAAAACATAAACGTGGTGATCCAACCTCTTTGCTGAAGTAAGTGAATGGTAGGATGTGTTTCTTCTTTTACTCTTCACTAAAAATTCTCCAGCTTATGACTTGATCATGTTATAGCAACAAAATTTCATGCATCGCAACTTTTATTTTTACTGATATTTGACCATTAAAAATATTATGAAAATGTTTTTTCTAGTAGACTTTTTCACCTATCTATTTACTTAAATGTAGTTTAAGTGACGATTTTTGGGTTAATCACGAGGAATTCATTTGAATTGTGATTAAGAATTTCATATAAATGTTTAATTTTAGATCATTGTATTCCTCACAAACTGAATTTGTCTGTGTTGAGTTAAGTTAAATAAGAATATTTTTTAAATGATTAACCCTACATTATTTGTTCATAACAGTAATTAATCACATATATTAATAAATATGAAGGTTATAAAATTCACCCAAAATATTAGAACAGCTTATATATATATATATATACCGTAAAATACCGTTAATCCGCCCTTCCCGATCAAACGCCCCCTCCCCACTTTATAAAGAATTTGAAATTTTCAAAAGATCCCGAGAAAGCGCCCTCCCTTCCGATTCTCAAAGGCGATTGAGAGCGTGATCAATCATTTTGAAATGAACGAATCATGAATCTTTGATGAAATGCGCGTTTTTCCAAGATTTTTTAATTGATTTCATGCTTGTTTTGGCTTTTTTTTACTAATTTCTCCTTTTTTCTGCGTTTTTTCGACAGAATTGAAGTTTAAAAAAAGAAAAAACCCAAATTTCTCAAGTATAAAAATTGATGATTCATTCAACAATTCATTCATTTCATGATGATTCATTCCTGTACATTTTGTTGAACGATCGCGAAAAAATCCCGTGTAAGCGCCCTCCCCTAACTATTGTACGATTTTTCTTTTCGTTTGGGGGGGCGGATTAACGGTATTTTACGGTATATATATATATATATATATAAAGGCAGGGGTTTTAAGAATATGAAATTTTGAAATTCTGTCATCTTCATGATGTAGTTTAGGTTGCAAGTAATTGTTGTGACTGCTCTGATAAAAAATATTTTCTATTGTTTCTTTGCATTTGGCAAAAATTTTCTTATATCAGCTGTTCCAGAAAAATACACTGCACCCACAGTGATGTCACAGTTAATATCATTAATTAAGGATTCCTACTTGTCATGCAATTAAAAAATTCAGGCAAAGGTCAAAGCATTTTTTAAATAATCGAAATGATTGATGTACTACTTTCCATCGGCATTTCAATTGTGGTTGTATATGAAGAAAATTTGTATTCATTATTAATCCAATCTAAATTTTGCAAATAAAATGTATAAAAGCTACAGAACAATAGCATCGCATGCAAACAAATAAAAATTGAAAATTCCTTCATTTCATACTTTAAAAAAAAAAAAATATTTATCTAATTTAAGATTGTCCATTGTGTTAAGTTTTACAACAATATATAAGATGGATTTTTACTGCGAAAGATCAGGTAATTTTTTTTTACCTTAAATGTGTACAAACCATGTAATTACAGTAACCATTGTATATCTATACTAATGTGAATGAAGTATTTGATATTTGATATACAATATGAAGTATTTAGATGAGCAATGTTTGGCTAGTTTATGTTCTAAATACACCATCAACCATTATAATACTTTTGGGCAAGGACATGCAAAGAGAAAAGTATGCCTGGGATAAAATTGCAATTTGGCGTAACCCTCCCCTAATTTTTTCTTATAACAGGCCCAAAAAATAATGTTGGAAGTATAAATTTCGCACCCCCTAAATTTCCGCACCATTGGCGAAAGCCTCCTTTGCCCCCCCCTCCCCCTTTCAGATGGCTCTGCTTCTGGGTAAACCATTCTGTTCAGCTAATACAGCAGACTCCCTAAAATCCACACACCTTCGGAGCAGATGTTGTACAGATTTTTGGTCATTGCTTTGTTTACATTTTTTAAATAATGATTTGAATGTAATTAATAAATGCAATTTAAATTATAATGAATGCTTACAATATAGTAAAGTATTAAAATAAGTAAAGTAATAAACTAAAATAATAAAATTTCAGATATTTTTTTAAATATTAAAAGCAAAGATCAAGTAATTAACGAGTAATATATATAATTAAATATTCATTATAAAGATTGGATGCAGTTTTTCTAAATTACTCAATGAAACATGCCTCACAAAGGTACATGACTAATTCACTTCAAAATTGTAAATAAGGAAGTTTTATTTCAGGTTATACAAATTTAATAACCAGAAAAGCTTTATTAATATAGAAATATATTTGGTGAAAAGATTGTGATTATCAGTGATATCAACGATAACTTGAACTTTTTTAGAAATGAATTTATTCTTTCTTCATGAAAAGGCATGAATTCAGTAACATTAATAAAAATTACATATTAAAAAACATATGGAATTGAATTAAAAATTTAAAAAAATTACATTTGTAAATTATGTGTGGATTTTACGGTTGCCCATTTGAGGGAGTCTACTGTATACCATAACAAAATTAAGATTTCTTAACAAAACAATCATTTAAAAAATATGCCATAAAACTGCTTAATTAAAAAAGCCTGTTGCAACTATTGAGATTATACTAATAATAATTACTATTTTTTTTACACTTTGAAATTGTATTTTTTTTATTTACCCCTTCCCTCCAAAAAAATATGCATATGTATATATTTATATACATATATTTGATTAATAAACAGGATAAATGTAAATTAAATAAAACTGTCCACTGTGTTCTAAACCTGTCAATAAAACTTGTAAGCAAAAACAATAGTTATTTTTATTGAAGGATAAGTTTTATAAATATTTTTTAGTACTTCATAATCTTATTTTTTTATATGTCAATGTAACTTTTAAATGATTGTGATACAAATAAGTACCACATAAAAAATGTCCTTTTTTAAAGCTATACAATGATAATACATTGTTCATCATTTCTTTCTCAAATGATGCTAACTTTGTTAACGAACAACAAATGGAGAGCGACATTTTCCCAGCATGTTTTTTTTTTTTTCTCTGTACAATTATTCATGCTGATTTCCTATGGACAAGCAGGGGTAGAACAGCTTCACCTCAGTTATATAATCTTGAAGCTTTATAACTCAATGGTCTATATATATATATATATATGGTACTACTTGGTTATCTCATCGACCGATTTCACCAAATTATGTAAATCACTCTTAAAGTCACTGTAAAAAGTTGATTAATAAATAGGATAAATTTAAAATTAATAAAACTGTCTACTGTGTTCTAAACCATTCAATAAAACTTGTAAGCAAAAAACCAAAGTTATTTTTATTGAAGGATTAGTTTCATGAATGTCTTTTAGTATACTTCATAATGTTATATTTTTTAATATGTCAGTGTAGTTTTTAAATTATTGTAATACAAATGTAGTTACAGTCAAAGTTCTATAATCCGCACACCCATAATCCTCTGTTTTCTATAATTCACGTTATTTTATGAATGTAAACAATGAAATAAACAGTTAAAAAATTTACAAATTAGTCATCCAAAAATAATTTTTTTAAAAAAATTTTAAAAAATGAGAAAACAGTGGATTATGGGTGTGCAGATTATAGAACTTTGACTGTAATTCCCTTTTTGAAGCAGGAGAAAGATAGTCGGTAATTGTTCATCATTTCTTTCACAAATGATGCTAACTTTGTTAACAAATGGAAAACGGCATTTCTCCAGCATGTGTTTTTCTTTGTACAATCTTTGATTCATATTTGAGAAATACAGTCAAGGATCGATAATCTGCGCACTCACAATCCGCAATTTCCTGTAGTTTGCATTACTTTACAAACGTAAACAGTTAAGAAAATTTACAAATTTGTGGTCCAAAAATGATTTTTAAAGTAAATAATAAAAAATTTAAAAAAAAATTAATAAAATAGATATTTTTTAATATAACTTAAATATTTTATAGAAAGTAAAAAACAAACTGTATTAAAGAACGTATGTATATGCAATTATTTTTATTTAAATGCACATATATCAATTTTTTTAATAAAGTAACTTTAAAAATGCATTTTTGAGATAACATATTAAATTAATTATCAGATTACATACATAACTTTTCATATTATATTTTTTTATGAAATAAAAATGATGTCTAGGAATAATAGAAAGACGCATAATCAATAACAATCTATAATCCACAATATTCCATAATCCACACAATCTTTCGCCCCAACTTCTGCAGATTATAGAACTTTGACTGCAAGGGAATCATCTAGGAAACATCCCCCCCCCCCTGAAAAAAACTGGTTATTGAACAAAGAGGAACATTGTTAAAATGTTCTTCACGGCCTTTGGTATTTTTCTTCTGTTTACCCATGGCTGAATTCCCATAGGTAAGCAAGGGTAGAACAGCTTCACATCATTTATATAATCTTGAAGCTTTATAACTCAATGGTTTTTGTATATATGTACTACTTGGTTATCCCGTTGACCGATTTCGCCACATTATATAAATTGACAAATTATTCAAATTAAGTTTTAAAAAACAGAAGAAGAATTAAATTAGTATAAGATTAATAAAAATACATAAAATGTTGAAATAAAAATTGCTTGGTGACGTAATAGACACGTGTAACGTTTTTAATCACAAAGGAATGTGGCATTCATGATCAACCATCATTGGCATTTAATCTCATAGTTTGGTGATAGTTTTTTGGTTGACAGGATCTCTTTTATTTTATAAATAGTAAAAAAGAAACTATATTACAGAATATCCATGCAAAATTTCAGAACTCGGGGACACTTGGAACAAGTAGCAAATGAGCTTTTTTTAATTGTAGTCACTAGAGTTTAAAGGACTAGCGGCCATTTAAAATGTGTTTTCCAGAAAATGATTTTTCCATATTTTGCTAAGTTCAAAGTACTAAGGCTCAGTGGTAAAATGGTTTAGAAACAAAGTGTTTATGTTTTTTGAATCTTAAAAAAATTTGCAACAAAAGTAAGGAGAGATTTTTTTAAACTATTTCTGAAAATTTTACATAATTTGGTAAACATGAAAATTATAACGAATTTAAGGAAATTTACCATGCGTAATTTCTTTCCTTTTTTTTTAGCTGATTAAAATAGAAATTTAAAAATATCTCACCCTAAGTCGTTTCCATATACTATAAAACTATTTAAGAAATTTTAGTAATACCAAAATATTGAAAATTGTATGAGGAGTAGTAATTTTAAAAAGTGTATTTTTCCACACAAAAAATCATAAAAATCGACATAAAAAATATACTTTTTAATAAAAACGAATTTTTTTGCTAATTATTCCTAACAAAAAGATTCTTAAATAGTACACCAAAATTCATTACTTTAAAATCAATAATAAAAATTTTTGGTTTTTCTTACGGGTCTCCCTTAAATTCTTCACAGGTACACTACAGAGTGAAAACGTTATAATAGTTTTAGGTGATATAGTTAAAACGGAACATGTTAGTGATGAAAATTTGCCCAAAACAGAAAAGTTCATAAACTTGGCAAAAGATGCATCTTTGAATTATTCCGTTTAAGATTATACCATGTTACCTGTCTAAAATAGACTTTTTCATGCCCTCTTTGTGATTCCGTTTTAGTAGTTTTGAGTGTTGTTGAATGCAAGATACAGAAACCCAGATATTCGTTTGAAATGGGAATGTCCACGACATCCATTTGGTTACATTATTTAATTGCTGAATAAATTATATTGAATGATACAAAATGTTTTAGCAATAAACATTAACATTTAGACAAAAAAAAAAAAAATCTGAAATCCGGAAAATTTCTTATTAAACACATTTGCATTCTAAAATTCCATCACAAAAATTACTTATTGTCTCTCTATCCTTTGCAAAATGTATCTTCGTTCCTTTAGAATTTAGATAGAACTAGTGATAGAAGATCTTTAGATAGAATTTTTTCCTTAACCTTCCCACTGCCGCAACCGGATATCTCCGTTCACTAGGCTGTAGGTTTCACTGCAGTTGAAGATTTATTTAAATTAATGTAGTTATACAAATATAATCTAGTTTTAAGAAATTAAATTATGATTGATGCTTTACATATACGTAACAAAAAAATTATGTCATTAGAAAAAATCCCTCTTTTATTATCATTAAAATTAAATTGCAGAGAAAAAAACTTACAATTTTTCCCTTTTGCACGACGGTCACTGGGTTAAGTTTTCTTTGTAATTTATTTGTAATAAGTTATTTATTTTAAAAATGTTGCTATTTGTTTTATTTACAATTTAATCTTTATACTGTTAGGAAAGGCATCTGACGCATCTTTGATTCAGCTAACTTCACATAATTGGGAGTAATGATGGGCGATTCTCGAAAATTTCCTATTCGATAAAAATCATAATTGTGAAAAACCACATTCGATAAAGTCATCGATTAATTTCGAGAATCTACAATCGAGATGTTTTACAACCGATTATGCATAATTTAATAAATACGTGGTAACTGAAAACAAATGAATTTAAAAAACAACAGCAAACCAAAAGGATGTTATAATGGAGCCGCAATAGTAGAAAAGTCATGTAACGGCGTTCCTTGGTTGCCAAAAGTTGTTAAGTCGCGAGTAGCAAAATGGCCAAAGAAAAAAATAATTAAAACACTTCAAGTGTAAAGAACATGAACTAAAAGGACATTAAAATTGATCAAAATCTTTTATTGATCTTTGTACATCAATTGAGTTACGATCTACAATTCCCCCATTATTAGAAGACTCTTTATTGAAATACATTAAACGGACCACCCGAGGGCAAAGTAGTGCAGGAGCAATGAAAATGCGAGTAAATGGTCATAATATGAGTAAATGGTCATTAGGCTTTCCAACAATACATCGCATGATGAGTGTCGGTTAAATTTATTAAAGAGCTTCCCGAGGGGGCAAAGTGAGTGGAGTGATGAGCGCGGGAGGTATATAAAATAAAATGGTAATTATAGAGCTTTCTAATGATATATCACGAAAGAGGAGTCAACAAAAGATATAAAAACACTCCCCTTAGAATTCCAACTATTGCAACACCCGGAATACAGCCTATCCTCATTGTTTACGACTTTTTCATACATTATATATTGGAAGTCTCCATAAAAAAAATCAGATCTGAATTCACAAAAACGAAAGGATTTCAAAAAAGTTTGAAAAGCGCTTTTGTAAGGAGGCCGAATTGAGGAAAGGAGAAGAAAGATTCATAATATGAAAAAGTGGTTTGAAAACTTTCAGATGATACGTCATATGATGGGTCCATAAAAAAGCTTGAAATTTACTCCTCACTACTTCACTATTTATTTTTCTTCCCTTAATACTTTCGGAAATCACGCAGCCTTAATTTAAAATGTTTATATTTAATAAAATTTTAAATAATCGAAAGTTATCGAGATGTTCATACAATCGAGAAAAACTTCTCGTTATCGCCCATCACTAATTGGGAGTCTATTGTAGTTTTTAATACAAAAGTGAGAATTTCATTACAGCTTATTTTCTACATGGATTTAAAATTTTCCTGATAAGTTTCTTTATTTATTTTTTTAAATAAAATGTAAAAACTAATATTAATTAATTTTATCTTATTGCAGATGCATAAAACCATTAATCTAACACAACACATCACTCAAAATATCTTCAATGTGTAAAACAAATGCAGCAAAATATTTCTTATCAGAACTTTTTGAAAAAAGCAGTTTCTAACTCACGGCCAGGAAATCTTTTTATTGGTGAGTTATGCAAGAATTTCTCCCAAAACAGACTTTTTTGTGTGAGGTATGCAACAAAGAATTCCTTTATTGGAGCCATTTAAGCAGACATCTTTTAATTCATACTGGTGAGAAACCTTTTGAATGTGAGATATGCAACAATAAATTCTCTCAAAAGAGCAGTTTAAGCAGCCATCTGTTAACCCATAGTGGTGAAAAACCGTTTGTGTGTGATATCTGCAACAAGAAATTCTCTCGAAAGTGCAGTTTAAGAAGCCATCTTTTAACTCATAGAGATGAGAAATCGTTTGTGTGTGATATATGCAACAAGACATTCTCTCGACTAGGCACTTTAAGCAACCATCTGTTAACTCATACTTATGAGAAACCGTTTGTGTGTGATATATGCCACAAAAAATTCTCTCTAAAGAGCCATTTAAGCAGACATTTGTTAACTCATACTGGTGAAAAACCTTTTGAATGTGAGATATGCAACAAGAAATTCTCTCAAAAGGGAGATTTAAGCAGGCATCTAAAAACTCATAGTGATGAGAAACCGTTTTCGTGTGATATATGCAACAAGAAATTCTCTCTAAAAGGCCCTTTAAGCAGACATTTGTTAACTCATTCTGGTGAGAAACCTTTTGAATGTGAGGTATGCCACAAGAAATTCTCTCAAAAGGGAGATTTAAGCAGACATCTGTTAATTCATACTGGGGAGAAACCGTTTGTGTGTGATATATGCAACAAGAAATTCTCTGAAAACAGTTCTTTAAGGAAACATCTGGTAATTCATACTGGTGAGAAACCTTTTGAATGTGAGGTATGCAACAAGAAATTCTCTCTAAACGGTAATTTAAGCAAGCATATGTTAATTCATACTGGTGAGAAATCCTTTGTTTATGATATATGCAACAAGAAATTCTCTCAAAAGAATGCTTTCAGGAGGCATCTGTCAAATCATACTGGTTAGAAATCATTTTTACCTGAGGTTTGCAACATGAAATTCTCTCAAATGTGTGATTTAAGCAATCATCTGTCGATTCATAATGGGGAGAAACCTTTTGTGTGTTGATATGCTACTAGAAATTTTCTCAGAAGTATGGTTTAATTCATATTGAAGGGAAACATTTTGTGTGATAGAAATGTGTTAAAAGATTTTTTCAAAAGATTTGTTGGTCTGTTCATCTGTTAATATCATAATAGCGGGAAATATGTTATGAAAGATTAAAAAAAATAAACTCCAAAAAATCAATCTAAGTTCTACATTTTGCTCCTAAAATTTGTTAATTGCAGATAACTAATCATAGCATACTCCAGAAATATAGAAATAATTCTTTCCATTTATCACAATGCACAAAAAAACAGTGACACACAAAAATTTGCCTATTAAACGAGTAAATCAACACATGAGGTACTATAACATAAGCCGTGGCAAAAACAATTTTATTTTTATCATTCTTTATTTTACCTGAAAATATTAAATATATCGTTTTTTTTACACTTATAAGCTTTTATAATGATTTTTTTTATAAAGATGTATTTAAGTAAAAAAAAGTCTTTGTTAAACCTGATTTCTCACAATAAAGTTCTTTGATGGTAAAATTGATTTTCTTATTTAAGCTGAAAATATTAGTTTTGTAAAGGTCCCCTGACTTACCTGTAATCTTGGAAAAAAAATGTGTGTGTAAATGTGTTTCATACATTAGATGATAATTTAAAAAATAATAACTTCTGATGACATTTGAAATACAAATAAAGGTTGGTATAAGTGTTTTATAATTTTGCCTTTCTCATCAGGATAAAGCAATTATCCTAATTTAATTGTTATGTCAATTCTAATAGCTTATGTAATTTTTTTCAGCTGTTTAATTGCATATTCTGGTTGTTATTTTATAAAGAAATAGCACTCTAGTGCGATTTTAAAATGGCAATAACTAAGGTAGACTTCCTTAACCCTTTATCTACCCGATGGTACCTATAAGTATCATTAAAATAACTTATTCTAAAATTCTTTAATTCTTCAGTTAGTTGTAATACTGTTTAGAATGACTTACAGATATATTACTTTATCTTGTTCCAAAATCATTATTGGTTTAACAAAACAAACATATTTTTTAACCCTTTCAAAGTTATGAGCGCATATTCGTGCCCAGAATGTTTCTGTTCTAAATCGTTATGGGCATCTATACACGCTCAGAGTATTATCTTTTTAGATGGTTAAAACCACATTTAGACGGTCAGCATTTCATTGTCTCGAAATGGTTAAAGGAGCTTATTCGCATTTGTGCCTTCTTCCGTTGTTCGAGTCTGGGAGTAAAGAAGATGCTTTTTCAAACATTTCTTCCTTCCGCGGCACAATAGGTGTACTTAGATAGACCATTTGTCCAGTTGCTTATGCTTATTGTAGTCGAATTCTTAAGAGATTTGGTTAAAAAATGCTTAGAGAATGACGTTTTCTGTAAATGGTTAAGAATGGCATTTTATTGCAAAATAAATACTAAAGTAAATCCAACATACAAGTGAGGAGTTTTATTCTCTTTTGGTGAAACTTGACGAATTCATAGAATACATATTTCATTTTGTTATTCTTTTCCTTAAGATTATATTTATGGAATATAATGTATTATAAGATTCCCATTTTATTAACAGAAATTGTCCTTGTCGAAAAGGGTTAAATGAACCGCAATTTTTTTAACCAAAATTCCGATGCCAATGTGGGGTTTGTGAATTAAAATTAAATGGTTTCATAGATATACCACCGCCCTGCAAGATGTTAATCATATTTCAATCGGTTTCAAACATTTATGTATCATTAACGAAAAAAAGTAAAATACTTGAAAGCGGAGGGAAAATATAAATAAATCTTTATTCCAAATAAGATTTTTAAATAATTCTCAAAAAATATAATGTTCAATTAGAAATATTTTAAATATTTAAATCAATATGCGACCAAGCATCAATATTTCAAAGTTTCAACATAAAAACACAATACAATAGACTACAATAGCATAAAAATTAACAACTTGGAAATTGCACGCGAAGCGTAGCAAATGATGTGCTTTCGTACGATAACGAAATTTTAATAATAGCTTGGTGTTTAATCTTGGTGTTACAGTAGACAGTACTTCGTATGCAGTATAGTGGTCAAAATCTTTGTGTTCCTGCAAATATATGGGAAATATTTTTTATTACACCACAGCAACGTATATCACAGTCATAAAATGTAAAATAGTTTAATATAATTACAACACGCCCCAAACAATGTTTTCCCGTATACCATTATGTAGTGGAATACTTTTGTGTGGCCCTATAATTTAATAATAAATATTTTTTGCATCACAGATTGTACAGAATGTATATTTTGGTATATATATATTTCATAGGTTCATGTCAATTTTATTATGTTCGAATGTGTGTAACACCATTAGAATGCGTTTGAAACTTACTTCCCATTGACCGTAATGTAACGGAATCCTTTTGATTGTCCCTGTAATTGATCTATGCATCCGATTTTCATAAAATTTTAAATGACTCGACAAAATTATGTAATAATTATATGTTTTAAATTTCAAACCATTAAAATGCATTTGAAACTTTTTTCCCATTGACCGTGATTGTAACGGAATCTTTTGATTGTCAATGTAATTGATTTATTCATCCGATTTTCATAAAATTTGAAATGACTCGACAAAATTATGTAATTATTATGTATTTTAAATTTCAAACGATTCGGTTGGGTAGTTTTTACGTTGTTATATGCGGACAGACAGACAGACGGATTGAATGACAACTATAAATGCTACGTATTTACATAATTACATATGCACCTAAAAATAAATATTGTTACTAAATTATTAAATATTTTGATTATTGAGTTCAGTTCCTTGCAGGATTTCTCTCTTTCTCTCTCTCTGATCAAGCAGCGGGATATATTTTTACATTTAGGAGCAAAGAATTTTCAGATTATTAATACTTAGCTGCCTAAGATTTGAGCAATATTTTTATTCACCATCAAATTCACCATTACGTTACTGGTGGTTCTCGGTGACTCTCTTATGTTTGCGCTGCATTAAAATTTAGGGGACTTCAGTTAAAAAGAAACTGTCAATTTCCCATATAAAATTATATGACATTGCTCACGAACACAAAATTTCAGCGCGTTGAGACAATTTGATCACTTGTTATAACAAAAATTCTCGGACTCTTATATTCAGTTTTTATAAAAATTGCAGGGGGAATATAAAATAAAAATGGCCTCTTGTACATTTTTATGAGGAATATAATCATTGATTTTACACTCCCCCCCCTAAGAAGGAGAATGGTAAGTAAGAGAAACTCATCCGATCTGATGTTTATACTCTTCGAAAACATCATGATAAAATTTTACCATCTAAAGCCGTTATAGATTTGGAGTTTGTTACCTCTCTCTCACAAACACAGCCGCCACCCCCCCTCCCCAAAAAAGGGAGACTCAATTTTTAAAAAATATATAAAATACCTAATTTTATATTCTAACTCTCCGCCCTTTACAAAATTTTATCACTTAGGCAATGACAATTGTTGAGATAACATTTAACCCCCCCCCCTGCCTTTCTGTCCCAAGAGAGTAAAGATGCCAAAATTTAAGAAAAATCACATCAATCTAGTGTTTATATTCTAGGGTTAATCATGTGCATTGTTATCAGCGTTATTTAAACGTGTGGTTTGTAAATAGGAACGCCTTTTTTCGGAATGATTTTTTCCTCCTATCAATGCATGCAGACTATTATAGAGTGAAACTAAAATATGAAATTTTTTGACAAAGATGTCAGTTACTTTCATGATTTCTCTTTTTTTCTGTTCAAATAAAATTACATTATTTTATATATAGGAGCAAGTAATTTTCAGATATTAATACTAATGAAGTTTAAAAATATTATGTTACACTGTTTTTTTCATAATGCATTATTTAACAAAGTATAGGTTTTATATACTATATATAACTCAATATTTATGCCTGTTGGTGAATAAAAATACTCACATTATGAATTTTTTATTAACTAATATTAAATTTAGAGATTAATTAAATATTTAGATTCTCCAATTGTGAACTTTTATTATCTCAGTCATTAAAAGGCATATTTGAATAAGATAAAAAGTCTAAAATTTTATTAATTTCATTGTCTGTTTTTTTGTTCTAAGAAGATTTAAACTAACTTAAAATCAACAAGCATTAAAACAATTATGTGGTTCAAGGACTAATTGCATTATAAAGATATTATAATTAAAATATGAGTATATTATTAATATACAATAAATAAAAATAACAGTATATTATTGGAGATTGTCATTTTTCTATTCCTCAAAAACGTATTTTTAAACTATATTTTCTTCTTTCAGACTTGAGAGATTTTCAAAATACATTTTTCTACCCCTCAAAAATGTATTTTTAAGCTATATTTTCTTCTGTTAAAGTCTTGTGAGATTTTCATGTTTAATAATTAAAGTATAGATATTTATATTATTTCGATTTGGAATATTAAATGACTCTTTAAGGATTCTTCCCTTTTAAAAATAATTTAATCATGTTCTCCCCTTTCTATCCGTATAAAAATTTTATATGCAATAATAAAGACATCAATAATTATATTAGATTGTTGTTTTGATGGATGTCATAATAAGGGTTACTAGTAAATCTGCAGATCAGGAGCCTCAACGTCAGCTTTTCACATCTTTTTTTTAAAACACACTTTGGGTAATATTCAACTCCCTGGAAACTGTAATTTAAAATTTTCAAATTGCGTAATTATTTATAAGAATAAAATAGGAATTAGAAGTTTTCAGCCATCAAAAGCGGTAAATTAAAAATTTAGTTATGTTAGGTTATTCTGAAATTTTCATGATCTATTATTTTTGTTTTCTTTATTATAACACAGTAGATTTCTTCAGGGGGGCTCCGCCCCCCTGAACACCCCGAGCCTCACTTAATTTAAATTTGTCACTTTCTAATAATTGTGCTAATGATTATTGTATATTTTGCATTTCTTTATACATTTTGATTTATAAGAATAAGTAACAGTTTGGGCAAATATTTTTCTTTATCTACATACTTCTACATGCCTGCCAGCCACAAACACCTAAACCTGATGCATCAGGAACTTTTGTAAGTGTAAACTCAGTAATCTAGAGTTTTACAATTTTGCTTCCGAATAAAAAAAGTTTTGATTGCATTTTGCTGCAGTTATAGCGGGACAGACAGACATACAGAAGAAGAGACTGACATATGAAAAAAATAAATTTCGTGTCTCCAAAGTAAGCCTTCACTGAAGTTTCGGCAATGACCTCATTATTCATGAGTTATTGATATTCATGTTTCTTGTATTTTTAACGGCTACTATAAAATACCTGTTTTTGTTCAACTATGACGTCATATTTTACTTAGTGAAATATTTATTAAAAATATAATTCTTTTTTATTTCTTTTACTTCTAATTATGTCCCCATTTTTGTGAGAAAAATTCCTATTAACGAAACGAATACCCGTGTTTAAAATTTAGCAAAAAGTACTATATCTATAGTTATTTTAATTCTGACGTCATATTTTTTTTTTCATAGTTTAATTTTTCGAATGGAAATTGCTCAATTGAAACTTATTGCTGTTAAAAAATTATTATTCCAAATTTTGATTTTTTTTGGCAACGATAAAGGAAATTGCTTAAATTTTATTTTAAAAATCCCTATTGATTCTGCATGTTTCATGCAGAAGGAAATTTTGAATTATCAAGGAAAATATTTGAATAAAATTAATAAAACATAGACTATGTTTTTTTTCTGGGCTATGCTATATTTATACGCAAAGATACAAAAACATTAATTAATTCATAAGTTTTGATGTTGACTTCATTTAAATTTCGCACACGCTTTCAAATTTATAGCATTATAAGGATAAGCATTAAGATGAATGGTTGCTTAGCAACCATTAAAAGAAAATAAAGAAAATGAAATAAATACATTTCATATAAGTAAATCTCTAAAACAAATTAGTCTATATTATTGGAACACATTTATAAAAAATCTCCAAAATTTACAGTAATAATTTAAAAAATCTGACAAATAAATAGACAAAATTTCAAAACAATACGAATAATTTAACCGGTAAATTTTAGCTTCCATTTATCATAATTAGACATTTTCTCTCAAGAAAAAAAAATGGAAATCATTGGATTTGCCATAGGAAAGCATTATTGCGCAAAATAAAATATTCTATATTTTTCGAACGAATGAACCAAATCTTACAAAAAACTATACAGCTTAATCCCAGTGCCTCACTAACATACCCACTTAATTTCAAGCCAATCGGATGCTTTTTACGGAAGTTATCGCGGAACAGACAGACAGACTCAAAAAAATTTCGTGTCTCCAAAGTAAGCCTTCACTGACGCACAGTGGTCCCAAATTGCGATTATGTGGCCAAAAATCCAAAAATCGAAGTTTCGTATTTCGAAATGAATAAAATTTCATGGTATTGAGAAATATCTGAAGATTTATATTCTTTAATATTTTTGTTTTATATGCTTTCATGAATTCGCAGTGCTTATCTAAAGTTGGGAGTTTTGAGCGTTTTCTACTGTTGCGTGATTTTCAGTCAAATTCGTTTCATTCATAGCCTAATTAAGACCTTTTCAGATAGTTGAAAGTTTTTTCCCTTGCACTTTTCTGAAACAGCATTAAATTGTATGTTTAATTTGTTTTTTCGGTTGCAAAAATCTCAAAAATTTAAAAAAGTTGATACATTTTAAAAATACATAGTTTTAAGGGATTTTCGTACATAAAAAGTGATATATAAAAAAAAACTCCTCCGAACATATCGGAGATTTTACTAAAAAATGTAGAATGAACCTTCTAAAATAATATCCCAAGAGATCTATTGCGACTTTTTGCGATTTTGGGAGAACCAATACTTTGAAGTTGAACATTGGGTATCGCCCATATTAGTCCAAAACCAGTAATCGAGTTGAAGCTCTGTGAAATTTCAGCACTGACACAAAATTCTCAGTGTTTATATTATATAATGCAAGATTCCAATTAATATAACACAGTCAACTTAATTTTTTTAATTCTGGGGGGGGGGTATAAATATGTAAATTTATTTATTTTATTATTATTATTATTATTATTTTACAATTTTTCTTTTACTTTTTCCGTTTGTTTCAAAAATAATGTTAAAACTTGAAGCACATATTTAGAGTTTAGTTTATATATATATATATATATATATATATATATATATATATACACATATATATATATATATATATATATATATATACACATATATATATATATATATATATATATATATATATATATATATAATGTACACATACATATGTACATATACATATATACACACTGTTTCTACCAACATGCATGTAAGGAACTTCAGTCAGCTGGAAAAAAATCATTCAATGTTTTAAGTTTCTGAATTATTTTTAAAGTTCTATTTTGTCTACTTACAAATAAATTTTCTTAGTGTATTTTTTAATTTTCACGCAATGTCATATAAATCTATTGTTACATTTTTAAATAAAGGTTTTTTTTCCAATTTATTCTATGAGTATAACTTTATTATATTAATTTGTATGCACACTTAAATTTGAATGAATACGTTAATGTAAACTCTTACTTATATGTATTTTATACTTATGTACATTTATTTTGTTTGAACTAAGAAACGATCTCGTTATATTAGTTAAAGGAAATGTATACCTCTGCACTTTCACTAGAGAAATGTGTCGACTTAACGCGATGTGTGTACAATATAAAACTCCCATATAGAATAGACATTGCGCTCCCTTCATTTGACACTCCCACTATCTCTTTCTCTTATATTCATTCGTCCCCCGCCCCCACTTCCTGTGAAAGGGGAGAGATTCTCTGTTGAAAGTGTTAAGAATTTTTTTAGTTTAGTTTCGTTGTGCAGATCCGTTTCTTTGTGTATTATTCGTTGATTACATGCTGGGTTATGCTTAAAAGTTTTGCTTTGTGAATATCAAAATGTTATCTAGGAGACAACTAGGTAATGTTGCAATTATTTCTAGTAATTTTAAAGATTTTTATACACGTGTTATAGTGGAATATTCATTGAATGAACAAAAAGGTTCACTAAAAAAATCTTTAAATCAATTCTATTGGAAGTTCATCGCATTTTGGAAAAAAGCAAACAGAAATAGAGATCATCTCGAACGGAAACATTCTACATGGCTTGACGGAATCGTAGATTTTTCTAAGGATTTGTTAGAAGTTCCTGATCTGAATACGTCAAATTTAACAGTCAGAAAACGTGGACGCCCCAAAAAATCTTATGTTGAAGGTAGCGATCGTACTAAAAGAAGAATCGTAAAACGCGAGTCCGATTCATGTACAACTCCAGAAGCAGTTAGAGTTCTATCTAGTCGCTTCAAAAATAAAGGAAATCGAGCAGCAGTATCTGTGTTAAGAGTCTTAGAGAATAGCACACCCACATCGTCAAGAAAGAGTCTTGAAAAAATAATGAATGAAGAGAAACCATGTACACCATATTCGCTTGAAGAAGCTCTAGCTCTTCTTCTCGAAACAAAATTAACTAAACGATCTTATAATATATTACGAAAATCGTCAAAAGAGCGAAATGCAGATATCTATCCTAGCTATAAGAAACTAGTGGCAGCTAAGAAACTTTGTTATCCAGAAAACATTCGATGTTCAGAAATCGATTGTGAGGTTCCGCTACAAAGTTTACTCGATCACACGATTAAAAGAATATTGCAAACATTAAAAACCCCTTTTGAAGGAGATTATACATTGTTGTGCAAATGGGGATTTGATGGATCCTCCGGGCAATCCCAATACAAGCAAGCGTGAGAAGAAGAGATACTGGCTAGTGATGAGAGTGTTTTTATTTCTTCTTTCGTTCCATTAGTTTTAAAAGGTAAAGACGGAGATGTATGGAATAATCCTCGGCCAAGTTCCACACGATTTTGTCGCCCCATTAGGCTTCAATTTAAAAAAGAAAATAAAAATCTTATAAAACAAGAGGAGAAGTATATTCAACAACAAATAAATGACTTAAAATCATTTAAGGGATCTTATTTAGAAATAAGCTACAATTTATTGTTAACAACTATAAATGTCAAAGCTGTCAGTGCCTTGACTGATACGAGCACTTTACAGTGCCCTATTTGTAAACAAACTTCAAAAGGCTCCTCGTCATGGACTGTATCAAAACCAGCAGATGCAGACGCTCTGAAATATGGACTATTACC
Source organism: Maratus speculifer (assembly GCA_964019185.1). Lineage (NCBI taxonomy): Eukaryota > Metazoa > Arthropoda > Arachnida > Araneae > Salticidae > Maratus > Maratus speculifer. Next base: position 362,603,251 of record OZ025296.1, read on the forward strand.
ACTGCATGCATACATAAGATTCTTGGAACTCATTCTGCAAATTTCCTATAGGTTAGGTAAGAAATTTAAATATTTAATAATTTAAATAGTTTTTACTTTAAAACCTCCCTACAAAGCATTCTCTTACATTAATTTTATAGGTGCAACAGTGAAAAAACGGGGTGATAAGAACAATCCAGAAATTAAAAAACAAAAATAAATTGTTCTTCAAAACTTAAAAAAAATAATCCATATAAATCCTGATCGTCCAAAGCAGGGACCGATTGCAACACTGCCCGAAGATTTTTTTCTAATCCATCAGCAGCAGCTAAAGCAACGGGAATTGAGCATAATATAATCAGAATGTTTGGAGTAATTTTGTTTGTTTTGTCGAGTGGCCATGAGGTTAATGTCGAACATTTCGAATCCTACTGCAAAAAATCCTTATTGTGCTATAAAAAATTGTACAGTTGGTATCCATTAACACCAACTGTTCATAAAGTTTTAGAACATAGCTCTGAAGTACTAAAACATTTTCTCTTGCCTATTGGGCAGCTGTCTGAAGAAGCACAAGAGGCAAGAAATAAAGATATAAGAAATTACAGGGAATTTTTCTGCCGAAAATCAAGCAGAAGGCTGAACATCAATGATTTATTTTGTAGACTGTTTCTATCTTCGGATCCTATAATTTCCTCTGCTCGTGAATTGCCCAAAAAAAATACGCATAAGCTTGCTCCAGAAATTAAGAAAGATTTGGAAGCATTACTAATTTGCCGTGAAAGTTTACAGGAAAATGCAGCTATAAGCGATGATTCTATTGAAGAGGGACTTAGCAGTGAAGAATCATCAGATGATTCAGATGGATTGTTATAGCTATGAATTGTTGCATTACTATATAAATTTTGGATTTGACATCTAAAATTTTCGTTATTTTATGATGTGTGTAAGTATTGTATTAAATTATATTTAATCTAGTTATTACATGTCTATAGTTATTAGTGCACGCATCTATAAGTATTTATAAGATTTAATTATTTCAAATGTGCAAAGCTTATTGATTTTAAAGAAGTAATACGAAAGAACAAATTAAAAAATGCATGAAAATTTTACTCAACCCTCGGGATGAAATGTTGCGATTACTCGAAATGTCTAATTCCACTCTTCTAAAAAGCATTTAACCCTTTATGTAGTGACAGTACTTTTAAGTGCCAGTGAATAAAATGATGACACAATGAGATTACCAAAAAAAAAAAAGTTAAAACTACCGATATATTTAATCAGTTTTAATGAAAATTTATCTAAATTTCACATTATTATAATTTAAAAATCATTTAAAGAAGATAATTATTGAACTGAAGAAATCTCTTGCTAATTAATCCCATAGATAAAGGATTAATAAATGGATTTTATTTTTATTTTTCGATAAAAGCAAAAAAAAAAATATTTTTTAAAGCAAATTTTGTTTGTAAAAAAAAAAAGGGGGGGGATACTAGAAATTTTATAAGGGGGGAAAGGAAGAAAGCGGGAAATTTGAAATATGCTAGAAATTTAAAATAATTATTTATTTAATATTAACAAAATAAAGTGACGAAGACAGATTCTTCAATTTTTTTTTTTGGAATTTCAAAGTTATTATTCTCTGTGTGTTAGAGAGGAGCAAAATAATAGGGGGGGGGAGAGGGAATCGAAAATTTTAGAAGTGATCTAATTAATGAATTCTATAATTTATTATTAATTCATATTAAGTTGATGTTGAAATTTAAAAAAAAAAAAAATTTCAGATTTTCTTTGCTATAGGATCAGATGGGAAAAGGGGCGATTTCACATGTGTTTAATGGGGAAAGGGGGGGACAAAATTTAGCTGATTGGTTTTTTTTATGTATTTCGTTGATTTCTGGCAATCTTTTGATTTTATTTTGCAATAACATGTAAAAAAAAAGGTTTTTAACTATACATTTTCAATGAGGGGGGGGGGAGAAATTAAGGGGGGTGTAAATTTCCGGGAATATTGAATCGGATGATTTGTCTTGAAAAAGATTAAATAATCTCAAAAAATGAAAACATTCATTCCCGTGAAAAAAAATCGTAAAAAATAGAAAATTTAAATCGAACAAAAACTTTTCCCGTCTTTTACCCCCCCCCAAATTCCCTCCCCCGTAATCCCAACTACATTTGTTTGAAATTCACAGTGTAATATCATATACTATGTTATAAAAGGATAAATGAATCTTATACAACCACTAGGAAAGCCAGAAATGATTTTTGGCCACTAAATCGCGATTTGGGACCACTGTGTGACGTTTCGGCAAATATATCCACCTCCACATCCCACCCTGTATTTTCTTGTAATTATAATTAAATATATAATATTTGGCTTTTGCTTATGACAGAATTTTAATGTTATTAAAATATTTATATTTTTTTTGAAGAAATCAGTTGTAATATTTCTAACAGTTATCATATTTTTCTTACTATGAACAACTGGGGACTTCATTTTAAATAAAAATATTCCAGAATCTGAACACAACTTTCATAAAAAGTCGTCACATGTTTATCTGGCTACATATTTTTTGTTATGTATTTTTAGCTTAACGTTTAAAGAAATAATTCAAAATATTATGCATTATTTTATTCATTTTAATGAATAGAATAGTGCATACTTTTTAATAATTTAATTTGTAGTGAGTAATTTTTGTTACAGGTTTGATAAATGATACATGCAAGGGTACTACTATTTCATTATCCTGTCGATTAAAAAAACTATAATAAAATTAAAGGATTAAATTTCAATAATGGATGATCGTAAATGTCACATTCACTTGATATTAAACACGGTAAACGTGTTTCATATCATCAAGTGATTTTTAATTTGACTCTTTATTTATATATTTATTAAAATTTTACTAACTTAATTGTTTTAAATTGAATTGTTAGTTGAAGTTTTAATGTCTTGTAAAGTTTTGTTGTTTTAAAACTTTTTATATTTAGCACCTATAAATATTAAATTTATTCTGAATTATAATTAATATTATTAAATTTTTTAAGAATATGAAGTTTCAGCTTATGATGTAGAATTTTCATACATGTCTTACTTTTAGTTCAAATTATATATATAAAATGATATTTTATTAATTTCTTTTTGTTTGGGTGTATAAAGTAAAAAATAAATGACGCCATATTTGATAATTACTTGAAAAAAAATCGAATTGTTAGACACTGATAACTGAGGAGGAGTGGAGATGATGTTAAGGAGTGGTGTCCGAAATTACAAAAAAGTTAATGATACTGATCTATGAATCGTAAGTCAATTATTATAAAAAGTAATTAAAAATGTATAAAACTCACTGTCAATATCATAAAGATTCTAAAAAGTAAGGAATAAATGCATATCTGCACAATATGGTTAATTATTTGATATCGATTATGAATATGCTAAACAAGCAAGTAGAATTTTATGCGAGAAAAAAGTAAAATTACTGGCATGCAAAGAAGTAAATTTTGCATTTTTATCAATCTAAATATGAAAAAGTCAGTTTCTGGGATTTACATGCTCACCTGCATATGTAATCTATATCTATGATGAAATACTCGAGTTCTGTAGCACTTAAGAATGTACAATGTGATAGTTTATGAATTTGTACTTTTTAAAGAAATGAAACTTGTGAATTCACATACTTAATTCAGAATTAAAATTTAGTGCTATTTATTAAAAAATGTGTGGTTTTATTATTTTTATTTATTATTATTATTTTTATTTTTTGTTCTTAGATTCAAAGTTAGATAGAACTCTTTTACTGAAGTTCCAAACGTCATTTCCTTGGATAAAAATGTCTATAATTTATCCGTATTGATAATTTGAAAAAGTTTGTTATCATCCGAAACTAAATTTTTTACTTAAGAAAATGTCATCCATTACAGAAGCAATTTCTTCCTCAAATGAACAGCGCTTAGATCCTCAAAATGGTGATAAAGAAAAACATTCCTCTTTTAATGCAGAAGAAAAAACTTTTATTCGTAAAGTATGTTCCAAAACATTTTCTAAGAATAGCTACATAAGAAAACATCTTTTGATTCATACAAGAGAAGAAGCCCTTTGTTTGTGAAATATGTTCCAAAGCATTTCGTCATAATTATCATCTAAGAAATCATCTCGTGTTTCATACGGGTGAAAAACTTTTTCTTTGTAAAGTATGTTTCAAAGGTTTTTCTTGTAATTATGATCTAAGAAGACATATCTAGATTCATATAGGTGTAAAAACAAAGCAAATATTAAGTAAAGCAGTTTAAGAAAACATCTATTGACGCATACAGGAAAAAACTTTTTGTTTGTAAACAATGTTCCAAAGGATTTTCTCTAAATAGTAATCTAACAAAACATCTTTTGACACAAAAAACCCGTTTATTTGTGAAAAATGTTTTAAAGGATTTTCTCCTTACTGTATTCTATGTACCCATCTCTTCACTCATAGTAATACTGCAATAGAAAACCCTTTATTTGTGAAATATGTTCCAAAGCATTTTCTTATAATCAATAAAAACTCATCTTTTGAAGCATACAGGAAGAAAATCTTTTCTTTGTGAAATATGTTCCAAAGGATTTTCTGATAAAAGTAATTTAAGAACCCATCTCTTAACACATACAGGAAAAAAGTCTTCTGTTTGTGAAATATGTTCCAAACGATTTTCCCAGAATAGTAATCTAAGAACCCATCTCTTAACGCATACAAGAGAAAAACACCTTTTTGTGAAATATGTTTCAAAGGATTTTCTCAGAATAGCAGTCGAAGATGGAATCCTTTTGTTTGTGAACTACGTTCCAAAGAATTTTCCGATGCGTGTAACCTAAGATCCCATCGCTTCATTCACTTTTGAGAAAGGAAATCTTACCTTTGTGAAATATGTTCCATAAGGTTACCTGAAAATTGTTATTTATGAAATATTTGTCTCATAAGGAAATAAACAATTCTTGAACATTCTCTACATTTTTATTTCCAAAATTGTGTGTAAATCCTGTATATCTCATTGCATTTACATGCGCTTTTTATGTTTTTGTTTTTTAAATAAAATTTATAAAATCTACACTTCTTCCATAGCTTAGTGTCTTTTCGATAATAAGAAAATAACCGTTTGCATATTCATTAGATTTCAGCAAACCTTTCTTTATGTAAAAACTTTTTGGTAGTTATTTTTTTATTTCAATATAAAATTACTTTCCCCATTATTCTGACCTAAAATGTTAAATTGTACCTCAATATCTTATGCAATAAGAAAGACTTTATTGGATTTTACTTTACTTACTTTAGAAAAAATATGAGAAGTGTGCTAAAAATATACTTGTATGCAAAAAGTATCTTTCTTTTTTGTTAAAATTTCCCAAGCATTTGAATGAAACCTATCTCATTATCAGGGGGAGAAATGTTCCATTTTACTCGCCAGTAATGAGTAAATTTTTATTTAGTCTTCAAAACCAACTGCATGTTGCATTTTGCTGGCTAATAAAATAAATCTTTGGCTGGTAAGATTTTATAGTAATTACCCACCGTTGTTCATTATCATGTATTCTTTGCACGCATCATGAGCTAAGTATTTTTTAAATATATAAATACTTAATTCAATATTTTTCAGCATGAATAGGATCAAATCTTGTGTGTTTGGAAATTTTATCTATAAAACGTCTTTGATAATCTTGATTAAACTTTGTATCCTACCTTATTAAAGTACGAGAAGACCATTGGGTAAGCCTCATGGTCGAGAAAATTTTATAAGTGAGTCGTTTTGGTAGCACGAGGGCCTCTGAATTTAGCACCAATATATAATTGTTAACCCACCGAGAGTTTATTGTTTTGTCGAGTTGAATTTAAAGTTAATTTTGACTAACAAGGAAGGTCTTTATACTGGGCTTACGCAGAAACTTTTAAAAAATTAATTAAACTACTTATGTATGTAATAAAGGATCAATCAAAATTAGTGGCGGAATCCCAATAGAATTTATGTAAAAAAAAAATTAAAAACTTTCGAATATTTGGCGTAAATATTACGTGATTTGGCGAGCAGCACTTTTCCTCGCCAAAAGCAAACGATTTACTGCAATTGAAAACAGCTAGATTTTTAGAATGCGTGTAAATAGTATTTAATGAATTTAAACAAAAACAACGAAAGAGTTTAATATATTATATACATATATATATATACACACACATATATATATATATATCTTGTATTGCGTATATGTATTGTTTGTTGCTGTAGTTTTCAATTTATTACTGGAAAAATATTTTCATATAAAAAAAACATATTGAAAAAAATTATTTTCGTATTTTTAAGCGTATTCAAAGTTAAAAGCCACGTGTTTCCATAGAAACTAAATTGAATTGACAATGCTCAATTTATTTGAAAAAATTTTAATGAATTTAAATTATGAATTTCGTTTTAAATCGCAAATTTTGATAGTTAAATTTGAATATAAATACATATAAATATCGATATAACAAAATTATACTTAAAATAAACTAAAACTGGCAAAATTAAAGCTATTTAAATTATATTTACCTAAACAACTTCAACATGAAACTTTTTTGTCCTTAAAGCGTATTTGACATAAAAAAGTATTTTTCAAATTGCATTCTATCGTCAACCGATGATAAATCGCCAAGTAGCGAAACTTTCATTATTTTTTACGAACGCTGTATGGAGGTTCCTCCAAAAAAAATTTATAAAAGTATAAATCCTCATGAAAAGAATGCTTTGTAATTTTTTCAGATTTTTCGGATATGCCCGTATGGAGACCTTCCTTGTAAGCTAAGCATAATCTTTCCTGCTGTTATGTTACAACGTGAGCAAATGTTTGTGCATGTATGCAAATTTTATCTGAAAATTGTGCTAATGATTTTGGCTAAATTTTGTATCCTACCCTTTTGGAGTATGAGAAGCCTTAAATGTTCGAGAAATTTTGTTGGAATTAATTGGAATAAAATATTGAAACGGTTTTAAGTTGTTGAACATTTTTTTTTAAAATACAGTGGACTCTCTCTATACTGAACGCTCACCGGACCGACCGAAAGTTTTCAGATTATGGGGTGTTCAGTACAGAGGGGGATTGGAAATGTACAACTACTATTACTACTATATACGGTGACAGAGCCGATAGTTGATCAAATAAGGTCGGTGTTAAGAGGGTTTATTATATTTCCTTTTTAATATTATAAAAATAAACATGATTTCTACAAGCATTGAACCCAGTGTTCTCGCTGTCACTCGCCATTGCGCCAAATTGCGACTAAATTCTTCATTGAGCGAGTAAACAAGCAATTAAATTCGCCAAATTGCTAGTGCTCATTTTTTGCTTTTTCTTTCTTTTCTTTTTCATTTTTCATAGTACATATGCATATGTACATAATTTTAATGTATACAGGGTGATTCAGCTCGTCGGTGACAAACTTTAAGGATCGATAGAGCACACCTAGACGAACATTTCTGAATAGGGAATGTAGGGTCCCTGACGCGATGGTAAGGCGCTAGGCGCTTTCGAAAATTTGGGTGCCGAAATTCGAAACGTCATAAAAACTAGGGAAATGGTTAGATTTTCTTGCTTGTTGCGTCGAAATGATTCTGTTTGTTTAGACTTTCTTCAGTACCAATTTGATAAGCGTATCTCTTAAAACATGGATAGGGGGCGCTACAGACTTTGGAGAGCTACACAACAACTTTAAGCCCGTTATTTTGATAATTTAACACATGCTCGCCAAAGTTTATACTCTAACTTAAAGTTTGAACCCAAAAGTAGAGCCCTGCAAAAAGCGTAAGAGCCGGAATAAAATGTCAAAGTACAGGGTGGTCGAAACTCGAAGGCTCCTAAGAGATAAACAAACAGATTTCTTGACTTATGGCATGCATTTTCATGATTCTGTTTGCTGGGGCTCTCTGAAACTCAGTTGAACGGTACAAAAAGAAACATCGATAGGGGGCGCTTTGGGCAAAAAACATAATTCGTTGACATTTCGGACGCTAACTGGAAACGGGGCGCTACGATCAGTTAGAAACAAAACAAGAGAGTAATTTACTTATCATAAGAAGCTATTAAAACTGCAGTTTGTTTGTTTTTTTTAACAAACATCGCTGGTTTCAATCATGCACAATGCGCGCAATAAAATTTACATAAGGTGCTTTTTGCTGATTTATGCAAAAGATATCGTACCATATCGATATGCAAAAGATACGTAATCCGTAGACGACAACGCGAGATGACGTAGTTGTATGCGCAGACACGTCTTTTGAACGTGCGGTACCTACTTAAGCTTCGGGTTACTTGTCTGCAGATCGGTAGTAGGATGGAACGGTACACAAACTCTGAATTGGCTGATATGCATTTGGCGTATGGCGCTGCTGGTTGTAATGGACGAGCCGCTCAGCGGTTGTACGCCGAGCGTTACCCCAACAGGCAAATCCCCTGCCATGCCTTCTTCGCTCGAGTACACCAGAGGTTGTCCACAACGGGATCTTTCGACGGAGGCAGGCCTGAACGGGAGCGATCAGTGAGCACCCCCGACAACGAAGAGGCTGTGCTTAACCTGGTTGAGGACAACCCAGGTCTTAGCACGAGAGATATCGCCAGACATGTTGGCATTTCGCAAGCAACTGCGTGGCGCATCTTACGTTCCCGGAATCTGCACCCCTACCACATCCAGCGGGTGCAGTTGCTCAGAGAGCAGGATTTTGGCCCTCGAGTGGAATTCTCAAGATGGTACTTGGCGATGAGATCCAGGGATCCCCGTTTTGTAAACAGCATTTTGTTTACGGACGAGTCCACCTTCAGCCGGGAGGGAATGTGGAACGCCCACAACAGTCATGTGTGGTGTGATGAAAATCCACATGAAACCAGAAGCCGAGCAGCCCAGGAGCGTTTCTCAGTAAATGTGTGGGCCGGCATTCTGGGGGATTGCCTCATTGGCACTTATTTGTTACCTGAACGGCTGACAGGTGGAAATTACCTGATTTTCCTGGATCAAGTGCTGCCGCAGCTTCTGGAGGAGGCGCACGTACCCGAAGGTTCGCGTCGCCAGATGTGGTTCCAGCACGATGGAGCTCCAGCCCATTACACGAACGACGTGCGTCTCCATCTAAACGCAAGGTATGGCCAGCGGTGGATCGGGCGTGGGGGTCCACTTCACTGGCCTGCCCGATCACCAGACCTCACCTGCTTGGATTTCTTCCTTTGGGGTTACCTGAAGGCCGAGGTATACCATACACCTGTCAGCAGTGCTGAAGAACTTGTGGCGCGCATTGTGGCAGCTGCAGGGCAGATCAGAGATACTCCTGGCATTGTTGGAAACACACACTCCTCAATGCGACGGAGGTGCGAAGCCTGCATCATGGCCCAAGGTCGAAATTTCGAGCATCTTCTGTAGTGTTATTTTTTGTAAATAAATTTCCAGTATCATTGATGTTTTTGGTCTAAATTTATTCAGAAGTGTTGAGCAGAGGTAGAAAATGTGTTTTCATTATTACTAACTGATCGTAGCGCCCCGTTTCCAGTTAGCGTCCGAAATGTCAACAAATTATGTTTTTTGCCCAAAGCGCCCCCTATCGATGTTTCTTTTTGTACAGTTCAACTGAGTTTCAGAGAGCCCCAGCAAACAGAATCATGAAAATGCATGCCATAAGTCAAGAAATCTGTTTGTTTATCTCTTAGGAGCCTTCGAGTTTCGACCACCCTGTACTTTGACATTTTATTCCGGCTCTTACGCTTTTTGCAGGGCTCTACTTTTGGGTTCAAACTTTAAGTTAGAGTATAAACTTTGGCGAGCATGTGTTAAATTATCAAAATAACGGGCTTAAAGTTGTTGTCTAGCTCTCCAAAGTCTGCAGCGCCCCCTATCCATGTTTTAAGAGATACGCTTATCAAATTGGTACTAAAGAAAGTCTAAACAAACAGAATCATTTCGACGCAACAAGCAAGAAAATCTAACCATTTCCCTAGTTTTTATGACGTTTCGAATTTCGGCACCCAAATTTTCAAAAGCGCCTAGCGCCTTACCATCGCGTCAGGGACCCTACATTCCCTATTCAAAAATGTTCGTCTAGGTGTGCTCTATCGATCCTTAAAGTTTGTCACCGACGAGCTAAATCACCCTGTATATATTTTTAATATTTATAGCGAAAATTTGAAATTAGATTAATAACAATCGCTATCGCAGTTATAAAAACATAGGTTATTTTAGAACATTTTTAGAAAAATGGGATACATTAAAGGATGAAAGATATATATTTTTTTGTGCTACATGGTTAATCTATTTTGCGAATACTTTTTTCATTTGGCGAATGTTTTTTATTTTTAATTAGCCAAATTACTAACGTTGGTAAAATGTCAGCGAGAACACTGATTGAACCTTTAAGTGTGCTGCAGAATTTTGTATGCAAGTTAAACAATTCGTAAAATAACAGCTATGGAAATTATAGATATGGAGATTTCCAATTTTTAATCTTAGATGTTTATTTATCATATGCAATTCAAAAAAAAAATGATATCAATTTTATGTTTAATAAACCTTTGAATGAAAATATTACGAGTAGGTGCCAACCTGACATAGATTATTCTAAATTGTGCGTTAATTTGACCCTGGTTTGATGAGTTTCGAACCAGAAATTTTTCAAAGAAATGAAATTAAGTATGTTCCACTAACAATCTTGAAATTAAAGATTCATGAAATATATTTTCTGGTTTAAATGACATTAACCTGGATCAAACTAATCCAGGTATTACGGAAGATTAGTTGAAAGTTGGCAGCTATGTATTACGTTACCGAAAAACCCAGTTATGCCACTTAGAGGGTTAATGAATGTACTATCATGGGCAAAAATGAAATCTAATGAAATAAATAGCAACAAAATTATAATCAAATCGTTTCTTTAGTTGCCATTTTTCTTAGTAGTTGATCTATCAAAGAAATCAGTCTAAAGTTCTAAAATTAATCTTTAAAGTATCATGCTTAAGCTGTGATTAAAAATATTTCATGTAGAACTGTTATTTGAAATAAGAACGATGGAAGAGGATTATTTTAACTTACCGGAATTTTCTCCAACTAATCAAAAACTAAATTTTTATATTTTCTAATTAAAAAAAAAAGTCATAAAATAGCTTTTCTTACAAAAGATAGCTGACAGGAATGTGACAACAGGTGCTTCAATATTTAACTGAAGGTTCTATCAAATAAATTGAAGTATTCAAACAAATTGGAATTTCAAGTCTATAGTTGCAACCTAGCAGAGATTTTGACTGTTTGTTTTTTTAATCAAGTTCGTTGAACCTTTATAATCTTTTGTAACAGTTTCTCCGAATTTCCATGATCAAAATTTGAATTCAGATTGCAAGCACGTGCTCAATTTACAGAGAGATTGGATATAAATGAGGACTAAAATAAAGGACTAAATGAGGACTAATGAGGACTAATGAGGACTAAAATCATAATAGTGAGATGTTCAGATTAGAGGGCGTTCAGAATATTGAGCGTTCATCTCTTGTTAAGACTGTGGAGTTTCGGCAGGACCGTCAAAGTGTGTTCATAACACCGGGGTGTTCACATGAGAAAGTGTCCAGATAGAGAGAGAGTCCATTGTAGTTGCTTTTTACGAAATTGTACAGAGCAGCCGTAAATATATCGTGATGAAAAGAGGAGGTGGGTGACTGTTTGTTTTTATGCATTCCTGAACTGAAAGTAAACTTCGCAGGAAAAATTTGCAACTTATTCATCCTTTATCTTCTCAAAAATTGTCTCCAAATGTCCTTTATCTTCTCCAAAAAAATTTTATGTGCTTTTATTTATTTCTTTTCATAACAGTGGTGTAGTCGTAAAGCAAACAGAGGTTATACGGTCTAAGCAGAGGATCCCATATAGCACAAAAGCTCCTCAATACCCCCCCAGGAGCTCCAAGTCATCCCATATTCCTCCTAAAACTAAAATGACAAGATCAGGATGTCCTGGGGAAGAGTTTTTTACGGTGTCCTCAGGAATGAGCTTCCAGTAACGTCCCACGGAGCAACTTCCCAGGGATGCTACCCCTGAGGAAGTACCTGGGAAATCACTCCTGGGGAAGTACCCGGTTATTCATTCTTGGGGAAGCGCCCAGGAAGTTACAGTGCTGGCGCCATCTTATGAATGATTCTGGAGTACAATACTCAATTATTTTTTTATTAAAATAGTGAATTCAATTTAATCGGTATCGATTTTAATGAGTTAATTGTATTTTATTAATTATTCGATTACTTATTTTTAAGCAAATTAGATAATTGTTATTAAATTTTTATAATTTTTAATTACTGCTATAACTTTTAATCTTTTTTAGTTAAATTAAAAATTTTAATTTATTATTTCAATTAATTCCATTTTTATATACTAATTATTATTATGTATCTTCTAAACCAAATTTTGTTCGTTTATCAATATTTTATTAATTATTAATAGATAACCTATTGCGTTTTGGTTTTTTATTATTATTCCTTTTTTATTAATTTAGAAATTAATTTAACTTGTTTAATGAACTAAATAGTAAGTTTCTAAATTAGTACTCTAAAATTTTTAAATAGAAGACAATTCTAGTTCATATATTTTTTCTGAAAGTCAGAGGTAAAGGTATTAAGGAAAGAAAAAAAAAGAGATTATTAACGTAAGTTTGTTCATAAGTACCCGTTTAAAACTATGTTATGAAAATTATCTAAATCGAGTTCTGATGCATCTTATTATCAGATATAAAATGTTTATATATATATATTACAAATTTAAAATTTTTTCGCCAAAACTAACCTTTATACTACCTTAATTTTCTTATAATAATGTTCCGTACTTACTTCAAATTATTAAATTAAAATCTTATTTCTAGATCTAATCTGTTACTCTGTATGCAGACGATATAAATTCTTAATTTGCCTTAAAAAACATTATTCCAGTATGCGTAAATTTAAAAAGATGGCTCTAAATTAAAAAATATTCTTAATTAATATTTTATTTCTTAATATTCCAAATAAAACTGATTTCTTCTATGTTTTTATCAACCCTTTTTAAGGAAATCTTATTAAATTTATTCCAAAACCATACCTTTCAAAAAATATCATTATTTTATTTTATCTATTTATTTATTTTTCCGCCGTCAACCTTTGATGTGTGCATTAATAAATTAATTTCTTTTCTTTTTCTCTTAAAATTAATCATTTATAAAAATCGTCTGCCTAAGAAATTATGAGTCGATTATAAATTGGTTAAATAATATTTTTAAAAAAATAAATTTATCGTCTGTGTAAAATAGTCTGGTATCTGGACAAGAATTCTGTTTACATAAAAGGATGATGGTTTGAGATTACAGAAAGTTCCAGAATTTTCTTTTTAGATTTAAAAGGGGAAGTCTCGAGATGAGAAGAGGAGAGATTCTGGAGTTCTTTCGTCGATGAGTACGGCTGGTTGAAGTAAATGATGGAATATTTTTTGGACATTTCGGTAAAAGATCGTTTGCAAAAAGGAGTTCTTCCCTTTATAATGACTACAGTTGAATAAATAAACTTACTGCCACCAATGAGTGATTTATTGGATATTCTACATTTATTTATTTTTTATTTTTTCCCTCGCTGGCCATGACTTCTGTGCAAAGAACGGGGACTCTGGCGATGATGTTTCGGGCTCCTAACTTTAAAATGTCACAGTCTTTTCTAGAGCTGACAGGATGTTTTATGCCTGTGCTGCCTTTTTGGTTTTTAAAGAAACTTGCTATGGAACGAAGTGATAATAAAAACTGTGGATCGCTGAATAATTTGCCCGTCATTATTGGATGTGTTTTTAAACAAGAACTGCCATAGTCTCATGATTTCTGGAGTGACAAAAACAGAGGAATTGTTCCTGTAAAGTGCTTTGAGTCGGCTTGATTTTCCTGAAGCCATGATTTCTTGAATGACTGCAGAAAAGGAGTTGTTCTTGCATAAGATTTTCAAATCTATGCTGAGGAAGATACTAATCTGAAATAATTGCTAGTCGCTTTGAGTCTGATGTGGATTTCCTGACGCTTGATGTTGATCTGTGTGCATAAATTTTGATTCACTATTCATGGTCAGAGTGAAAATTTTTGAAAATTAATGACTTCAAAGTAGTGCGTATGAGAGAAGTATTTGATGAGGAATTTAAAGACGATTGAATTTATTGAAGATTTTTCAAAAATCTGTAAGTTATTTTATTAAATGTTTTGATTATTATTATTTGTATACTTTTTATGTATTTATTTAAATTAATTATTCTCTGTTTGTCAGGTTTATTTATTTGATTATTTAACTGTGAATCTTACTTACTTACCTATTTATGAGTATTTTTATTATCATTATTATGTGTTGAAGATTGAAATATTTTTATTCTTAAGGATTTAATTGAGGAGTATGATGTTCTTAAGATATTTACTGTTACTTATTAAGATTATTATGATATTTTTATGCACGTTTAAAGATGATAAGTTCGTAATAATAATGAAGTATAAAAGAACTTAGAAGCTCAAGTTATTAAAAAAAAAGTACATTTTCTATTTTATTGATATTTGTTTGTTATCAAGAACTATTCTCAGAATGCAGTATTTTCATGATGATGTTCCTATTACTAGACATTTGAGATTGAAAACTAAGTTAACATTTATGTTTTTTCCTTTATTTGTTAGAATTTCTAGTGACAGTGAGCTTTGGTTCCCGGATTCTTATAATTTATTTAAATTCAGTAAGAAATATGGAACTGTACAAAACTGTTGCTAGAGTTTTGACTGATAAATATGATTAATTTTTTCAGTAAATTTTCTGATTTTAAGTAAGAAATTACTTATCATTAAAATTTTTGAATCTGTTTATGATCTATAAAATAATAGGATTAAAAGTTGATAACAATTTAAGGTATATCTATGATATTTACAATTTCTGTTTTATTAGATAAAATTTCTGGTTAAAGTTAGCAGCTAAATATAGTTATAATTTTCACGATAATTTTGATTTAGATTTTTAAAATGGAGGGTAATGGTTTTGTGTGAGGCAGTTAAAATGTATACAACTCCAGTAGACAAAGCCCTCAAGATTGCGAAAGCGCGAACTCGTGAATTTCACCTTAAAAGTAAAAGACTCTATGATCGAAATTTTGCCGAATGCCCATTAAAAATACAAGACTCTGTAATTTATGAAGAATTTAAATACCCTAACATTCTAAAATTAGAACCTACTTTCTCTGGACCATACAAAATTATAAATAAACTTTCTGATGTAACTTATGAAATAGATAAATTTAATTATGAGACAGGACAGAATTCCGTTATTGTGCATGTTTCTAAATTAAGACCCTATTTTTCACCCGAAGATTTTCAACTGTTTCATGAGCAACCCAAAAAACAAACAAATCCTCAGATACAATCACAATCACTAGATCAAACTAAAGTCAAGACAGTAGATTAAATTTTAATTCTTATTCTTTAAATATTTTATCACCATAATTTTCAACATTAGCAGGTATGTTCTTGGAGCGCTACAAGAATATTACTTGTTTTTTGTAGTTTTTGGGATTAAATTGGACTCCTTATGCAGGCATAAGGTGTACACTTTGATTGTAAAGGCTTTCAAATTGATGTTGATAAATTAATTTCAAGTGTATTTAAGTCTAACTATATTTACTCATTTATTGACATTAGTATTATTCTATTTATTCAACAGATATTAGGTGATGATAGTTATAAATTTGATGACTTTACTCAAACCTATAATTTAATATGTGATTTTCAGTGATTGTGAAAACTACAGATATTAAAAGTTTTTCAAAAAAGCACACTATTTTTATTTCCATTTCTCAATTAAGAATGACACCTTTTATTCCTATTGTATTTTATTATTAAAGTTTATAAACCGTGTGTAGATAAAACATTATTCTACATTTGGCATTTGAAAACTTATAACCAAATTTGACAATTTTGTAAAAGAGTATCAGAGAGGAATTATTGTAAGGAAATACTGGTTGAGAGTCCATTTTCTAAATAGTTAGATTTAATTTTATTTGGATTTTGGAATTATTATGATTTTTTTTATTTATACTTTCGGCTAGCAAAAAAATACTTTCTTATGCTATTAGAAGATAAGAAAATTATTTAGTTGCTATGTAATTATTTTTATCCTCAACCAATATTTTCCCTATCAATAATAAACAAATAGTGATATTTTCTTTTGATTATAGTCTTGGTTTACTATTAATATTATTATTATGATTTCTATAATGAAGTTTAGTATTAATTATACTCTTATTGAGAAATATTAGGATATGGAGAATTATTGTTATTATTGCTATCAATTTTGAGTCTTATTATACTACTACTTATTATTGTTGTTATTATTTTTATTTACATTTTTCTATATTATTTATTATTGATATTGAGAGTGATGCTATTTATGATTAAAAAATTGATATATTATTGAAAGAAAAATTTGATTGATTGTTAAAAGATGTTGGATCCAACATAACATAAAAAACAAAGATTAAACTAGATTTGGAGATATTTAATTAAAGAGACTGTATTCAGTGAACATTGGAAAAGATTTTTATACACAATGGAAAGACTTTTTTCATTTGAAGAACTTTATTTAAAATAACCTATGCATTAATTTATTGTAATTATTTAAACTTCCATGAGAACGAATTGTTATTGTTTTTATTATATTTTTTATCTCTTGCTTATTTATATGTATAACTTATTTACTGTTATTGTATGTATTATCTCCTATGCACTTACAAATAGTAAGTGATATTGTAACAGTATTGTATCTCTTTCAGGGAAATGCTCCTACCTAAATTTAATTCAGATAATTTCCTCTTAACTATTTTATTTTAATCGCTAATATTTTTTATATTGCGTTAATTTTCTTTTCTTCCATCTCTTGGCTTCCTGGGTTTGACAGTTTTATTTCAAAATTTGACTTTTCTAAATTATTATATTTCTGTTGTCTGAACTTGTAGTTTTATTTAACTATCAATTTCATACAAATTTTCGGGGAGGGGGGATAATATTACAAATTTAAAATTTTTTCGCCAAAACTAACCTTTATACTACCTTAATTTTCTTATAATAATGTTCCGTACTTACTTCAAATTATTAAATTAAAATCTTATTTCTAGATCTAATCTGTTAATCTGTATGCAGACGATATAAATTCTTAATTTGCCTTAAAAAACATTATTCCAGTATGCGTAAATTTAAAAAGATGGCTCTAAATTAAAAAAATATTCTTAATTAAAACTTTAGTTCTTAATATTCCAAATAAAACTGATTTCTTCTATGTTTTTATAAACCCTTTTTAAGAAAATCTTATTAAATTTATTCCAAAACCATACCTTTCAAAAAATATCATTATTTTATTTTATCTATTTATTTATTTTTCCGCCGTCAACCTTTGATGTGTGCATTAATAAATTCATTTCTTTTCTTTTTCTCTTAAAATTAATCATTTATAAAAATCGTCTGCCTAAGAAATTATGAGTCGATTATAAATTGGTTAAATAATATTTTTTTAAAAATAAATTTATCGTCTGTGTAAAATAGTCTCGTATCTGGACAAGAATTTTGTTTACATAAAAGGATGATGGTTTGAGATTACAGAAAGTTCTAGAATTTTCTTTTTAGATTTAAAAGGGGAAGTCTCGAGATGAGAAGAGGAGAGATTCTGGAGTTCTTTCGTCGATGAGTACGGCTGGTTGAAGTAAATGATGGAATATTTTTTGGACATTTCGGTAAAAGATCGTTTGCAAAAAGGAGTTCTTCCCTCTATAATGACTACAGTTGAATAAATAAACTTACAGCCACCAATGAGTGATTTATTGGATATTCTACATTTATTTATTTTTTTATTTTTTCCCTCGCTGGCCATGACTTCTGTGCAAAGAACGGGGACCCTGGCGATGATGTTTCGGGCTCCTAACTTTAAAATGTCACATATATATTTAAAAAAAGTAAATAAACAAAATTGTCGCGACGAAACTAGATATTTTTATCCCAGCACATAACATCAACTCAAAGATAGTACTGCAATTCATTTTAAAATGGTATATTTGAATTTAAAATATATAAATATTGAGCTGCACCTCCCCCCCCCCCCATTTACCAAATGTATACCTATAGGTGGTTTATTTGAAAAGATTTTCCGTTTAAAAATATAAATTCACGCAACTTAAAAGTTTAATTCAGGTTATTATCAATAACCTACCGAATGTTGAGGATAAGAAAATGTTAGCTAAATAGAAGCATCAATTTAAATGCCATTTCTGAAGGTTTAGTCTTATTATTGTTATTTAAATTGTAAAAGATAAAATGAAGTTTTCATTAAGAAAACTTCTGAAATATCTATAACATTATAGATATTGAAATTACAGATAAATATTTATCTGTATTTCATAAATAACTAATAGTTTAACACAATTTTTAATTGAAGAGTATTTTGCCATCACTTAAAACTTTCATTTAACAAATCGATTTTCTGTTCTATTTCTTCGGATATCCTTAGTTAAGTGACAATGAATGTATTAATATTAGCTACTGCATAGCAATAGCATACAATACTCGGCATAGACCGTTACCGTTCCAGCACTTAGACACTCAATAGCTAATCACGCCCCTCCAATCAATTTTGAGAGCGGAGAAGCAGGCGAACAGCAATTTTCGCGGAAATCACTGAACGGAGAAGAAGAAAAAAAGGGTATTATTCCAAGAATAGAAGTGAAACTATTTTTGAGTTAGTAAAACAAATTTGTTTGTAGGTGTAAACGAATGGATACATATATTAGTTTGGGATTTTTAAAAAATAATTAGTTGATAAAAACATCTTATATTTTAAATAAAGATATCAGTTTTTCAGGCTTTTTAAATAGCTAAAATCTTAGTTACTAAAATTACATTTCAAGTAATTAACAAAAATATTTCCCTCCGTTAATTAAATGAAAAATGGAGCATGTTGTATTTTTTATGATCATAAAAATTTCATATAATTTTAACACTAGATCAGCCGGATTTTGGACTTACCTAAAACCGCCATTCGGGGTCAATTTGACCCCCATAAGAAATTCAAGCCATATCAAAATAAAAATGTTTTTTCTTGATAAATGATGCCTAAATTGCAAAATATAATATTTTTTGAAGATTTTGTAATTTTTCTTTTATATTTATGTAGTTGTTAGAGTATGTCTATGCACATTTTTACGTTTTTTTGAAATGACGGTACATAAATGACAGTATAGAATTCAATATATTTTATTACACAATACCACACAATATAGTTATATATAATAATATACACATATATCATAATAGGATAATATTACACAAAAAAGTGATAAGAAAAGAAACAAAAGTTACAAATGCAAATAATACAAATAAGCACACAATATGCTTCAAAGTGAGAAAATAAAGAAAATAAATCCTGAATAAGCATATAAATGTGTTCAAAAGTTACTTAGACATCAGCTCAAAAACAGAAATATGTGCGCTAGACTGTGGAAGCAACACATTTGCCATTTTTTTTTATTTTTAAAAATTAGTTTCTGGCATCCCTTTCAGCTTATATAAATTTTATTTTATCCCTTGCAATGTTAAAGGCACATTTGTTTTGCTTCAGAGACTGTACTTGATTTATTAGGGGGAGGTGGCAACATGATGCCAAATTTGTGCGGGTTATTTGCCATGTATTGGATAAATATGCACTTTGATTTACATGGCAACAACTGTTCAACAATGGTTATTTCTTCTGCAGGATTACAACACAAATGACAATTTGCAATCAGGTTGTACCTGGTTTCAGATGCGAGAGCAAATTTATATGTGGCAGGTGCTTCTCCCTATTACTTCGCACATCGAAACTGAGATAACGCATGATTTTACAGAAAGGATTGCGTGACATTGTCTCTTTGAACACAGATGCTCTCCAACTTTTGTTCCATAAATTATCTGCACAAAGTTTTGAATAACCTATTGCAAAACGGGCATATAAGTGAGCAAAAAAAAGCATCGAGTTCTACCAGAGAAACATACCAGTTTCCAAGCTGACGTAGTGCTTCAGCAATTGTGCACTTTGAACAGCATTGCTGCAATCACCATCCAAGACCAGGCTGAAGTTGTATTTGCTCCAATGTTACGATGAGCAAACAATGTCGTTCCACTTGCAATTTTCACAATATTTTGAGCTGGTCTGCGATCTGTAGTGGAAGGAGGGCTAATAAGGCTCATCGGAATTCAAACAATGTCGTTTGATGATGTGTACTTTTCGCGACTGTTGTCAGCAGAAATGTTACGTATGTTATTGTCTCGTCCTTGTCCACGTGAGCTTCCTGATCAGCATGAAACAAGGGAAATCACTTTGGTAGAATTTTGTACCGCATCACTGTTACTGCTTTCAGAATACGATGCATTCTGTAAATTTACATTACGTCAGCGCCTGCATATTTCATGATAGAGTCGAAATGCTTAGAAGAAACCTCCTAACTGAAGGCGAGCACGCAACAGAGAGAAGACTATTTCCCTTCCCCTTGCATCGCTATGCGTCATCCAAACAAAGCAAAATTGGAGTTTATTTTTCTGTTTTTAGTAATCGCAATAAGAAATGGGTGTCCCCCTGGGCAGTAAGCAAAACCGAGATATCAGGAATTCAAAAACAGACTTTCACTTGAAAATTTGTCATTTTTCTTATGGGGGTCAAAATGACACCTGTTGGCTGTTTTAGGTATTTCTATGAATATTTTCTTTAATAATTAATGTAGAAAGATGAAAAATTGTCACAGTATGGTTAATAGTATTTTAGAAAAAGTAAAAAAATATGAGCTGCGGTGTTCGCTTACGTGTCGAAATAAAGCTTTGGAAATTGGAAAAAAAGGTGAAATGACCCCAACGGCGCTTCTAGTGTTAAAGACTGCTAAATGAAGATTTAACTGTAAATTAATTTTATTTATAACAATAAGAAAATAAAAAGGTTTTGTAACAGATTCAAATTTTATTAATAGTTTCTATTTTATGTCATTCAAATTCAAGCAGTGTTTCAGTGTAATGATGGTATTTTATAATTGATTTTCACACCAACTCCTGTTACAATTAAATTATATAAATTTTTACAATCGTGTGTTTTCAATGACAATGCAGAATTTTAATATTTTTACAATGTTATAAAATAATACAGTTCTTTTACCGTATTTTTTAATCCCGCGACAAGGGATAAATATCCGAACATCTACAACTCGTACCGTCGAGTAAAAATTTCATAAGTAGCGGATTTAATTATTCGTTAATAAATACTCGCCAAAACATACCTAATCACTTTAAAACGTGTTTGTTTTTTAGTTGTATTTATGACGGCCAATTATCAACATGAGGGACATATGAAGGGAGGGGGGGGAGTTGCCCTCAGTGAAGGGCTTTCTAAAGGTACCTAACCCGTATTTACGCAAGGAAATCCAGGATTCGAAGAAAACCCCGGGAAACTCTAAACGATTAGGCCGATGGATGCGATTCAGCACCTCCTATCTACCAGTTTCGAGAGCAGAATCTCTTGACTGTTAATTATGAAACGAACTAGGAACTAGTCCAATAGGAAAGAAAAGACAAAACAAATTTATATATTTTTTTCATAAATTCGTATAATAAGAGCACCTTTTACCAAACGTAAAAAAAATCGATAAAACTTTTTGTAAAAAAAAAGTAAGAGCGACAGAGAGCAAAAAAGTTTCATTTTTGAAAAGGATTTACTTAGATTTTATTTGTCAACCATTAAAAAAAAAAAAATAAAATAAAAATTAAGGGACACATTAAGGAGGAGGGTTACTGCCCTCTGGAGGGTCTTTCTGAAGGAACCTAACCCGTATTTACGCAAGGAAGTTTAAGATTCGAAGAAAACCGCAGAAAACTCCGAACGATTAGACCGACGGGTGCGATTGGGTACAAACGCAGCCCTCCCATCTACTAGCTTCGAGAGCAGAATCTCTTGGCCGCTGGTGGGGTTCTCTATGAAACTGAAGCAATGAAATATTTCAAAGAGTAAAAATTAGGAAAGAAAAGACTAAGCAAATTTTTATATATTTTTTTCATAAATTCATTTAATAAGAGCACCAAGAGAAAAAAGAAAAAAAATCGATTAAAATTTCTGTAAAAAAAAGTAAGAGAGAGAAAGAGCAAAAAAGTTTTATTTTTGAAAGGATTCACTTAGTCTTTATTTGTCAATCATTAAAAAAAATCATAATTTTAAGGAAACTATGTGTTTTAGTCTCTTGCTATTTTAATCTCTGGAAATAATATTTTTACTAACTAAAATTAAATTTTATAGGGGATATCATCAGAAACGTTTTGCATCATTCATTGTGTGTCAAAATATATAGTTCATAATCAATTTTCTAACTACAGAACGATCTTAATGGATTTTAAATATTAAAATTAAAAGGATATTTTTATCATTTAAAAATACAATTTCATTTAAAAATTTTTAAATTCGAAGACATTTATGTTAAAACAAATAATTATTGATAATTTATTTAGAGTTATTAATTTAAATTTATGTCGAACGTATGAAAAAGGCACAAAAAATGAAAACATTTCCGAGTTTTAATTTTCAAAAGCGGAGTAAAAATGCATGTATACCTTAGAAATATTTATTCTTTACTGGCCCTACAGCATAACGCACAGAGCGCGCGTCCAGAAAACCAAGGTACTCGGGTTCAAATCCAGCAGGAAGAATGAAGGTAAGAAATTTGTTACTGAATAATCTCTGTATATGTAAATCTGTCTGAATAATAGAAAGAAAAAAAACATTCGTGTTTTCTTCTAAAAAAATTTAAATTAAATCATAGCTTTAATTTTATTTTTTTAACATATTAGTGACCTTGAAGTTTCCCAAAGTCCTCCTATATCACTTCCTCAAACCTTCCCCAGAACCTCCCGGGGAGGACCCCCAAGGACGTCCTGGGGAGCGCGCCAGGATGCTGTAAAGCGAACATTTTCGGTTCCTGAGGACCTCCTGGTGACAATTTTCTGCATCATCAGGGATGCCTGGGGGATGACGGTCCTGGGATGCGAATCCTCCCCAGGACATCCTGGGGAGGCAAGTGTGCTATATGGGAAATGCATCTTAATTATGATATGCCCGTTTATATTTCGCTAAATATATGCACATTATATGGTGTGTATAAATGTTATAGTTGATATACGGAGCTAACAAAAAGAGCTCACCAACGTTACTGAATTTGAGCGTAAATTATTTAAACGTGGTTCTTAAATAAGCTATGCATTTTTACGCTGAGCTTCATTAAATTTACTGAGAAATGTTTGGAGAATATCGATAAAATGCTATACAGGGCCACGCAAAGAATTCGGTACATGGACGCCTATAAATGATAATTTATGAGAATGTCATTTCAGTTGTTTTAAAATTGTTTTAGTTTACATTAAATTTTAGCCTAATGCTGACGTGTAATAAAGGTACAATGTAAACTACAGGGCTGAACAACAGTATTCAAGTATGTTTCCATCTAATATTATGAACTGCTGAAAAAGAAATTTCGAGCTACTGGGTATTTTCTAACTAAACTAAATTTTCCCATTGTATCAACAGACATATGAAATACAGAGCTGTTCAAAAGTACTGGAATACATATTTGGGTATATTTGGCTATGCACTATTATTTCCCTAAATAACGAAGTTTTGTTAAAGATTTCATTAACTGTTCGAAAGTTCTTCATAATCTATGCTTAACGCATGATTTTTTTTTTTTGCTTGTTTTAACTTAAAGCTGGTTTGTGCAAATGTATTTTTTTTTAGTTTTTTTTAAATTTTGTTAGTAGTTCTTTTATGATCATGCTTTCACTTTCGAAATCGGTTCAAAAAGTGGTAGTGTTTTAATTAAAAATATCTGAATACAAAACGGCAGATGTAAAGATAAGTCTGTGTTATTTATTTAAATGCAAACGAGGTATGTTAAAAAGTTTCACTCATTGAATTAATTAATGAGCGAACGGATGTTTTCTCCAGACTGAAGTAGCCACTTAAGTATATCTGTTTTAAAGACAGATTCAAATGAAGCATCGTAACAAGCAAGTACCAAAAAAAAGTGAAAAAATGCTGTATTCAGTGTATTACATTGCCAATGGAAAATACGCGTTACATTTGTCATTTATCTAAACATCAGCATATTGTATTTGGGAAATAGTACTGCTTGCTTATCCCGTCAAACTGTTTCGCCAAATTATACAAATCGCCAAACTAATAACCAAATTATACATGTTGACATAATTTTTATTTTAAATGACGAAAAAACAAATTATTAGTAAAATATTAATAAAAATACAAATAAAAATAACTTAATGAGATTTTAAACACGTATCACATTTAATGTCATTGTATATGACATTCACAATCGTCCATTATTGGCAGTTAATCTTTTAGTTTGGCGATAGTTTTTTGGTCGACGGGATAACCAAATGGTACGCGGAAAATTTATGTACCTACATAGAAATCAATTGAAAAAAATAACTTTTATTGTTAAAAAAGACAGTAATAAAAAAATGAAAAAGAAAATGAATTTAAACCATGTTTATTGAGAGTAGGAGAAAAAAAGGGCTTTTGGAAGGAGGTACCGGGAGGGGAATGTAGATTATTAATTAAATATCGTTACAACAAATTCACATATTAATGAAGAAAAAAATAAAGAATTTTTAAAATTTGATATTTTATTAAATTTGTTGGTAGTCGAAACAGATCTTAATGATATAAAGGAAGGGCAAGGCAGACAGAGATTTTGCAGTAGGAGATAATTTTGGGTAAGAAATTTATTTCACTGATACATACATACATACATCTACACTGTTACAAATTTATGTTCATTTATTTCATATTATTATCTATTTATTAAATAAGTCGGAAAACATATGAATTTAAAAATAAAAAGTTATGAAGATTAAACAAAGTGTGTTTGTTATTAGACGAGTAAAAAAAAAAAAAAAATGGAAGTAATTTCAAGGGAAATCATTTAGATGATAGATTATTTATTGTTAAAATATATTTTTAACGAATTAAAAAAAGGTTGTACATTTTGTGTGTAAAAAATGGAGGATTTTAGGTGAAGATTTTAGATGATTCGTTTTTAGGTGCGTTCGTACTTATACAAACAAGTAGCACCTATAGTTGTCGTTCAGTTCCATCTATCCACATATAAGGGAGCAAAAACTACTCACCCGAATTGCCTGGAATTTAAAATATATAACTGTTATATAATTTTGTGGAGAAATTTTAAATTTCATGAAAATCGGATACATAGTTTAATGACGGGGACAATCAAAAGCGTTCCGTTACATTACGGTCAGTGGAAAAAAATATTTTCAAGGGAATTTTAATGAAGTTATACATTTTCGAATATAATAGAATTGACATGAATCTAAGAAGTATATACTAAAAATACATTCTGAACAATCTGCTGTGCTAAGAATATTTGTTATTATTTTACACGGTCACACAAAAGTTACACAATGTTATAGGAGGTTGGGGAAACACTGTTTGGGACGGGTCTTAATACTATTAAACTATTTCATATTTTATGAAATTCATATACGATGCTGAGGTATACTACTAATTACTTCCTGTATAATAGAAAGCAGATAGTATTCACAAGGACACACAAAAGATTTTGGTCCCTGTACTATATCCGATGTACTATATACTATTACACCAAAATCTGAATATTTTAAAAACATTATTATAGCACGAACGCATCTCATTTGCTAGGCTTCACTTGCAATTTCCAACTTGATTTATGCAAAAATCGGGTGAAAAGCCGCAGATTCTCATCCTTGTATTAAACTTGTTTACTTTTTCATTGAAGATAAAAATGTTTTTTTTTTTAATATTTTTTTTTCTAATCCTCTATTAAATGCTCCTCTCCTAAATAAAACTTTTTTTGATTTTTTTTAAAAGAAGGCTTACTATCGATGGATATACGAAATGTAAACCTATAATAAACACTTTGCACTCCCTAATCAACAGAATGCATGTATCAGGAGACCTCAGAAATTCGTACTCGATTCCTTTAATAATATTTTTTTTAAATAACGCAAAGTAAAACCACAAACGATTTTCCACATAGTTATAACATGCAATTATTTTGAGCATCGGTACTTCTGGCTATCCCGTCGACCCATTTCGCCAAATTATAGAAATCGCCAAACTGTTCGTAAAGTTATATAAATTGATGTAACTTTTAGGTTAAATAACGGAAAAACAAATAAATTAGCAAAACATAATAAAATAACACAAATAAAAAATTTAATTAAAAATCCCTTGGTGACATAACAAACACGTGTATTGTAGTTAATGTCAAGTGAATGTGACATTTACAATAATCCATTATTGGCATGAATTCTTATAATTTGGCGATAATTTTTTGGTCTACGGGGTAAACAAGTAGTAACTGAGCGTCTTTCTGAACAAACTACAAATTCTACAGTCAATCAGAGTAACTTTGGACCAAGAGAGGAAAAAAAAAAAAGATTAAAATCTGCTCCATCACTTGAGTTAACGGCAAAGAATTTGGTCTCAGAAATATAGACAGATGCACTCGTGTGTGTTTGGCAGTTCATCGGAAAGAATTCGTCAAGTTTCCACCACGACAGAATGGATCAAAGTTTTGCAAAAGTGGAGCAAAGTTACCGTGATTGACTATAACCCAATTCATTTTCAATGTGACATAGTAAACATCAGTATCTCACATCTATTACATGGCAATCTGCATAATTCGAAAGTAATCTGTGTAATACCAAATAGTTAAGTCATAGTCAGATTGGCGAGAGCTATATCGAAGTCACATTTTTTTCAATGCGATGGAAAAATTTAGAGATAGAATTAGCTGAAATAAGCAAACATTTTACTCTTTTTTGTTCTCAATGTTTTTTGACATTTAAAACTCACATCAGACTGTTATTCCCTTATGCGTAAACAATCAAAACAGGCGATTTTGAAATTAAGGAACTTAAAAAATCACAACAAGTATCTGTAATGACGTGACAATTAAATCAGAATACTTTCTCTAAATATAAACCTGATGAGAAAAAAAATTCAAAATATTATTAACAACCTTTATTTATATTTAAAATGCAATCGGACTGTTCCAAACTTTTAAAATAAAATAAGTGTATCAAAAACATTAACATACATTTTTTTCAATATTATGGGTAAGTCAGGGGGGCAATTCCCTTTACAGAACAAATATTCTCAGCTTAAATCTTGATAAGAAAAGCAATTTTACCATCAAAGAACTTTATTCTGAGAAATCAGGTTTAACAATTTTTTTTTCAGTTAAATACAATCAATCATTATAAATTTTTTCAGGCTTATAAGTGTAGAAATAATAGAGATTTCGTAATACTTTCAGATATTATAAAGCATCCTAAAAATAAAATGATGTGTTACGAGGACTCATAATTATAGCCCTTGATATGCTAAGTGAATGGTTTAAATAGTCAAATTTTTGGTGTTTCCTGCTCTTTTTTGTGCACTGTATTAAACAAAAGAAATATTTCTTCTAGAAATACTTCTTCTAGAATATCCTACGATTAGTTAACAGCAAATAACATATTTCAGGAGCAAAATATAGCACAGATCGCTTTTATGAAATTTATTTATGTCGATCTTTCATAAAACATTTCTCGTTAGTATGAAATTAACAGAAGCTTCCTTAAGCATATCTTTTGAAAAAATCTTTTAACACATATCTCTCACACAAAACGTTTCTCTTCAGTTTGAATTAAAGTATATTTCTGAGAAAATTTCTAGTTGCATATCACACTCACAAATGATTTCTCAACATTATGAATTGACAGATGCCTGCTTGAATCACACATTTGAGAGAATTTATTGTTTCCTATCTCGTATACAAATTCTTTCACCAGGGTGTTTTAAGATATGCTTGGTTAAATCTTCCTTTCGAGAATATTTCTTGTTGCATATATCACACACAAACGGTTTCTCACCACTATGAGTTAGCAGATGGTTGCTTAAATGGCCCTTTTGAGAGAATTTCTTGTAGCATACCTCACATTCAAAAGGTTTCTCACCCGTATGAGTTAACAGATGTATTCTTAAAATTCTTTTTCGAGAGAATTTCTTGTTGCATATGTCACAAACAAAAGATTTTTCACCAGTATGAACTAAAAAATGCTTGGTTAAATCACTATTTCTAAAAAATTTTTTGTTACATACCTCACATCCAAAAGTTTTTTCACCAGTATGATTTAACAGATGGCTGCTTAAATGGTGCTTTCGAGAAAATTTCTTGTTGCATATATCACACACAAACGGTTTCTCATCAGTATGAGTTAACAGATGGCTGCTTAAATGGCTCTTGAGAGAGAATTTCTTGTTGCATATCTCACATTCAAATGGTTTCTCACCAGTGTGACTTAACAGATGTCTACTTAATTTGCCCTTAAAACAGAATTTCTCGTTGCATACCTCACATTCAAAAGGTTTCTCATCACCATGAGTTAACAGGTGCCTGATTAAATCTCTCTTTCGAAAGAATTTCTTATTGCACAAGTCACACACAAACGGTTTCTCATCACTATGAGTTAACAGATGGCTGCTCAAATAGCCCTTTTGAGAGAATTTCTTGTTGCATACCTCACATTCAAAAGGTTTCTCATCACTATGAGTTAACAGGTGGGTGCTTAAATGGCATTTTTGGGAGAATTTCTTGTTGCATACCTCACATTCAAACGGTTTCTCACCAGTATGAATTAACAGTTGTTTGCTTAAATTGACTTTTTGTGAGAATTTCTTGTTGCATACATCACACAAAAACGGCTTCTCATCAGTATGACTTAACAAATGTCTGCTTAAATGGCTCTTGTGAGAGAATTCTTTGTTGCATACCTCACACAAAAAAGACTATTTGGGGAGAAATTCTTGCATAGCTCACAAATAAAAGGTTTTCCAAGCTATGAGTTAGAAGCTGCTTTTTCAAAGAATTTTCATAAGAAATATTTTGCTGCATATATTTTACACATTGAAGATATTTTGAATGATACATTTGTTAGATTAATGAATTTATGCATCTAAAATAAATTAAAATTAATTAATATCAGTTTTTCCGTTTCATTTAAAAAAAATAAAAAAATAAACTTATCACGAAAATTTAAAATCAATGTAGAAAATACACTGTAATGAAATTCTTACCTTTGTATTGAAAACTACAATAGATTGTCAGTTATCTGAAGTAAATGGAGTCAAAGGTGTGTCAGATGCCTTTCCTAACAGCATAAAGATTAAATTGTAAATAAAAAAATAGCAACATTTTAAAAATAAATATCTTATTATAAATAAAATACAAAGAAAACTTAACCTCCTGACCGTCGAGCAAAAGGGCAAAATTGTAATGTTTTTTTTCTCTGCAATTTTTTTTTAATTTTTAATAAAAGAGGGATTTTTTTCTCATGGTATAATTTTTTTGTTACATATATGCTTATAAGCCTTGAAACATGAATCATAAATTAACTGATTAAAACTAGATTATATTTGTAGAACTATATTAATTTTAATAATCCTTCAACTGCAATGAAACCTGCAGCCTACTTAATGGATATATCCGGTCGCGGCAGTGGGAAGGTTAAGCTAAAAATTCTATCTAAAGATCTTCTAACACTAATTCTATCTAAATTCTAAAGAAACGAAGATACATTTTGCAAAGAATAGAGAGAAAATAAATTGTATTTCTGGTGATGTAATTTTAGAATGCAAATGTGTTTATTAAGAAATTCTCCAGAATTCAGAAATTTTTTTAGTATAAATGTTAATGTTTATTGCTAAAACATTCTGCATCATCTTTATATCATGCTAACTTAAATGGCACAAAAATCAGGATTACTTGTTAGTTGTTTAATGGCAACATCCAAATGAAATGCATTTTAGGGTTACTATTCAAAAGTCCTTTGGTAAGGTTTATGGATTGGTAAATTGGGTTTATTTATGTTTTGTTCCTTTGCTGCAATTATAGAGACTGAAAATATCTTTATTTTTTCTGGGGTTTTTTTTCTTAAAAAAATAAATAAAAGTCATGAACTTTAAACTTTTCAGTTTAAAGTTAACATGTAATGCACATGTAATTGCCATTTTGTTGCAATCACGCCAATGTGGTGCATATGACATCTGTGTCTATTTCTCAAGAAGAATCATCTAATTTGGCAAAAAAATTGAACAATGAAAATAAATTATGAATAAAAGGAACATGATCTAATGGTTAGTGTACATTCAAGGGAGACCAAACTGGTCGCCAAAGGCGGTAGTTTAATACAACTTACAATGTAATTAAATAATGTAACCAGTGACATCGACAAGCATATGCCATGGACTCATCACCTCAAACGAATATCTGGGTTTCTGAATCATGCGTTTAACAACACTCAAAACTACCGAGTCGGAATCACAAAGAAACCATGCAAAATTCCTTTTTAGACAGGCGTTGAATGGTATAATCTTAAACGGCATATTTCAAAGTTACATTTTTTGCCAAGGATATGATTTTTTTAGGCAAATTTTCAACATAAACATGTTCCGTTTTGACTATATCCTCTGAAACTATTGTAACAGTGGACCTCTGAAGTGTATAAATATATTGCAATGAATTCTCTGAACGTGACCTATCTTAAAAGATAAAGTGAGGATTACACGAAAACAAAATTACATATTTATAGTCCCTAAAACTTGAAATCTATCTAAAATGGAACATTTAACAATTGTGTTTCCTTCTTGGCAGGTTTTTGGAGAATATGGAATCATCCCGTAAATGGAATCATTTGATGGTCCCGAAGAATAAGTATACCTGCTAAGATAATATGGGACAATGGATGGACCAGCTGTTGCTGACAGTTAAGGGAAAAAAAACCAGTTTATACAAATGCAATAAATGTCACACTGTTCGAGTCCTTTATTTTTGCTTATTTTATAATTTTATATCAAATACAGTGGACTCCTTCATATATGTGCAACCCTTTAAGCCGCAACTCTCTAAAATTTACACATAATTTACAGATGTAAACAATGAAGATTTCAGTTCAGATATAAATGCAAAATTTGACACTTTTCTTTTTTTTTTTTTGCTTTATATCAATTCCATATATATTTTAATTTGTAATTTTTTTTTTTTTTTTTTTTTTTTTTTACGAAGGAAGAATAAATTTATATCTGAAAAATTCAAGATATTCACAATCTTCTTGCCAAATATATTTATGTATTAATCATTTTTTTTTTTTTTTTTTTGTAATTAACTCTGGCGCTAAACCTGAAATAAAACTTCCTTATTTTACGGTTTTGATATAAATTAGTAAAGTACTTTTATGAGGTAAGTTGCACTGAATAATTTAGGAAAAATTCATTTCATCTTTATAATGACTATTTAATCTTACATTATTGATAATTAATTTTTGACCTCCGCTTTTTAAAATTTTTATCATGTTAAAAATTATCTAAATCTTTATTATTTTAATTTATTACTTTTTTAAATATTTTATTATACTATTGTAAGCATTCATTATAGTTTCGATTGCATCATTATTAAATTCAAATGACTGTTTAAAAAAATGCAAACAAAGCAATGACCAGAAATCTGTAAAACCTCTGGTCCCAAGCTGGGGAGTCTACTGTAATATTATAACATAATGTGCTACCCGTAATTAATAAAGGCGACTCTATTCTTGAACTGGTTATTTGTGAACTGTTATTGCCATTTTTTAAATGCTTTAAGAAATCTGAAATATGTTTTATATTCTGTTCTAAAACATGCTGATCATAGAAGGCGGCAGCCTTCAAGTGACGCAGCTTTAAGCCTACCATCGTCATAAGGTATCCCGTAAGGTAGATGCGGAACTTCATATATACAGCTAACTCAACATCAAAGGAAGTCGGAAAAGCCGCCATCTAATAACACAGCAAATATTGGTCAGAATGGTCCAAATTTTTAAATATAGTCTTATATTCCCAGTCTAATCCTATCCTATAATTTTTACATTTCTACGTGCCGTATATTTTTAGATCTCGATACTCATTTTTAAACCGAAATCGATGGTGTTTGTTCCTGATAATGAGATCTAGAAAACGGGCTGGGAGATATTATTAAAACTTATATATAATATGAATCTCTTTAAGACAGAGTGAATAAGACTTGCCTAGTTTCTAGGAAAACTCTTGTTTGTTATATATTGGTCTTGGAAAATTGGACTATATTAGCTCGCGGATTACGTGTTATTCTATGGGTTAGCAGACAAAGCAAGAGTGAAAAGCCTTATGTAGTTATGGTCACAGTTAAAACACCCAAATCTAAGCAATAAATGTTTTTTAAACTACAAAAACATCTTATCATTAGCTTTAAAACATTCAATAAATATATAGTAAATCAAATTTCTATTTATATTGCCTTTATTTTTCGTAAGAAGAAAATATTACGTTTCTTACATCGGATATTTTTGCATTTTGTGGAAAAAATATTTTGAATCCTTTTTTAAAATAGGAAAATATTTTTTAATTATACATATTCAATATATTTTCGACTTATGATTTTTTTTTAAAGTTTACAAACAAAAATTATTTTTAATAATTTTAATAAGATTTTCATGTATTCATACGCGTTTAGATAGTTTTGTTTTGAATCGTAATCGAATTCTCTGGCGGTAAACTGAAGTGTGGCTGGCTGAAGCTTCCAAAAGCTACGCGCGTCGTCGAAAATCAACTGTAAACATTGGATTAGAAATATTAAAAATTATATAAAGCATCCCCAAAAGTAAGTACGAAATCTTAAATATCGAGGTAGTATCTGATGTAATTATTCCCTACCCAGAGTTGTTTTATTTACGACATTTTTTTATCTGTTTACATTATAAATGCATGCTTCCTGACGTGTCTATGAAGCGCATTAGAAATTAAACAATTTACTATTTTATTTTGAGTTTTCTTAAAAAATAAATAAATAAACAAAATTTTTCGATTTTAAGGAAAATCCAGGTTAAATTTAAGGTATGACAAAATGAAAATTGTTCCCAATCCCGTGTGTAAAATAATTTATTTGTTAATCGTTTGTATTTAAATTAACGAAAATTGCCTCAAAATAACATCTTTTTCGAAATATGCATACCTATAACTTACTTTTAATTTTACATTCTTTTCAGATTAAAAAAAAATTAAGCATCTCAGTATTTAAATTTTTATCAAAATTTTAATTTTTAAAATTTTCGGGAATTTCTAATGTAACTTATACTTTTTTCCGCCCTTATATTCAACTCTTATTCTTTCGTTACACATATAAATAACGTTAAGAATGTTTTTAATTAAAGTGATAAAGGTTTGAAATTTCAAATTTTGTCCACCAAATTTTCAATCAATCTTGTTTTTATTTACAGTAATACTAGATTATAATCCTTTTCCATTCAAGTACATTTGTGTAATAGAGACCAATTAGCAATGCAATTTTGTTTATCTCTTAAAGAAATTAAACAAAAATTCACATTATTAAAGACAGCACAAGTTAAATAAAAAGTTATGACATTGTGGAAATTTGGATATGTTTATAAAATGATATACGTGTTTACAGGGGCAGATCCAGAGGATCATTTTTTTTGGGGGGGGGGCGATACCAAGAAACATAGAATCAATATAGTCATAATTTCTGTTCATAAAATACCTCCTTGTACAGTTATTATTAAATGAATGATCAAATGAAATGCTTTTCTGTGATCTTCTCATGAAATAGGCTTTTTTCTGCGATCTTTTGACTAAATTTACGATTTTTTGACGGAATTCGCATTTTTTGGCATTTTTGACGAATGTTGCGTTTTTTTACCCACAATGCGCTGTCAAAATTCAGGTTTTTTCTGTGATCCTTTGACAAAATTGGCTCTTTTCTGCGACACTTTGACAAAATTAACAATGTTTTGCAACCCTTTGAGAAAAGTAGCTCATTTTTTTGTAGCACCATTTGATGAAATTGAAGTTTTTTCCAAAACACTGGCAAAACTCGTGCTTTCCCAGCGATCCTATTTCGAAATAAGTGCTTTTTATGCGACCTTTTGACGAAATTCGCACTTTTTCGCAGTGCTTTGATAAAATCAGCGCTTTTTCAGCAATCTTATGTCGAAGTTGGTGCTTTTTCAGCGATCCTATGTCGAAATTCACACTTTTTCTGCGATTCTTTGCATACCTTTCTTCAAACCCTTTGACAAAATTAGCACTTTTTTCGCAACCTTTTGACGAATTTCGCTCTTTTCCGCTATACTTTGACAAAATTAGCATTTTTTTGTAACCCTTTGAAAAAAGTAGCTAACTTTAGACGAAATTCGAGCTTTTTGCGTGACACTTTGACAAAAAGATGTGCTTTTTCAGCGGTCTTATGTCTAAATACATACTTTTCAGCGATCCTAGGTCAAAGTTTGCGTTTTTTTTTTTTTCGCGATCCTCTGTCAAAATTAGTGTTCTTTTTTCTGACCCTTTGATGTAATTCACGCTTTTTCCGTGATCATTTGACGAAATGAACGCTTTTTTGTGATACTTTGATATAATTAGCACTTTTTCAGCAATCCTATGTCGAAATTCACGGTTTTTCAGCGATCCTATGTCGAAATTCGCATTTTTTCAGAGTTCCTTTGCCTTCCCTTTTCGCAACCTTTTGAAAAAATTAGCGCTCTTTCCGTGAACTTTTGACGAAATTCGAGTTTGACAAAAATCTCGCCTTTTCAGCGATCCTATGTCGAAGTTCGCATTTTTTATGCGATCCTCTGATAAAATTCTCGTTTTTTTGCGACCCTTTGACGAAATTCGCACTTTTTTGCAGTACTTTGACAAAATTAGCAGTTTTTTGCAACCCTTTGAAAAAAGTAGCGCTCTTTCTTCGAACTTTTGACAAAATTCAAACTTTTTGCGCAACACTTTGACAAAAGTCGCGTTTTTTCAGCGATACTATGTCGAAGTTCATGTTTTTTACGCAAACCTCTGTCGAAATTCGCATTTTTTCCGTGACCCTATGATGAAATTCGCACTTTTTCTGTGATCATTTGACAAAATTCGCGCTTTTCACAAAACTTTGACAAAATTAGTGCTTTTTCAACAATCCTATGTCGAAATTAGTACTTTTTTCGTGATACTTTGCCTTCCCTTTGACAAAATTAGCGCTTTTTCCACGACCTTTTGACGAAATTTGCTATTTTTTTGTTATACTTTGACAAAATTAACGTTTTTTTGCAAACATTTGACAAAATTCGTGCTTTTTCCTCGACCTTTTCACAAAATTCGAGCTTTTTCCACGACACTTTGACAAAACTCTCGCTTTCAGCGATCTTGTGTCAAAATTTGCGTGTTTTAACGATCCTTTGTCGAAATCCTTTTTTTTGCGCAACCTTTGAAAAAATTCGTGCTTTTTCCGCGATCTTTTGTAGAAATTCGCTCTTTTTTTGCGACACTTTGACAAAATAAGTACTTTTTAGCGACATTTTAATGAAATTTGCGATTTTTCTGGAACAATAGAATGTCTCCGACGAAGTTGCAGAAAGTCTGAATTCAACACTAGTTTGGGGGGGGGGGGTTATCCACCACCCCAACAATATTCATTTTGTAATACCTCTAAGAAAACTCAAAATAAAATAGTAAATTGTTTAATTTGTTTTGCACTTCATAGATATACGTCAGGAAGCATGTATTTATAATGTAAACAGCTAAAAAATTGTCGTAAATAAAAAAAACTCTGGGTCGGGAATAATTACATCAGATACTACCTCGATATTTAGATTTCATACTTACTTTTGAGGATGCTTTATTAATTTTTAATAGCAAATTACGTCCATAAATCATGTAAAATGTAAATTACATTCATTAATTGCATAAAAATCGCAAATTATGTCCATGAATCACTCAAAAAAAAGCGAATTGCATAAAAAATGGGAATTACATCCATAAATCGATCAAAACGTGAATTATGTCCATGAATTGTTTAAAAAAGTGAGAATTACGTTCAGAAATTGTATGAAAAACAAAAATTATGTCTATGAATCGTGTAGTAAAACGGGAATTATGTTCATAAATCGCTTAAAAAACACTAATTTTGGCAGCAGAAAGCTGAAACGAAAATTACGTCTATAAATCACATAAAAAAGCGAATAGTATTTTGCATTCATGAAGTGCATAAAAAACACGAATTACATTCATGAATCGCTCAAAAAAAAAAAAACAAATTACATCCATGAATTGCATAAAAACATGAATTACATTCAAAAATCACTCAAAAATGCGAATCACTTCCATGAATCGTGCAAAAAAACAATAATAATGTTCATAAATTACAAAAAATGCGAATTACATCAAAGAATTGGTAAAAAAAGCAAATTACATTCATAAATCATATAAAAACACAAATAACGTCAATAAATCGACCAAAAAACGCAAATTTCGTCGACAGAAAACGCAAAAAATGCAAATTATGTCTACGAATCGCATAAATAAAGCAAATTACGTCCATAAATCATGTAAAATGTAAATTACATTCATTAATTGCATAAAAATTGCGAATTATGTCCATGAATCGCTCAAAAAAGCGATTTGCATAAAAAACGCGAATTGGGTCAACAAATCGCTCAAAACGTGAAATACGTCCATGAATTGTTTAAAAAAGTGAGAATTACGTTCAGAAATTGTATGAAAAACACAAATTATGTCAATGAATCATGTAGTAAAACGGGAATTATATTCATAAATCGCTCAAAAAACACGAATTTTGGCAGCAGAAAGCGTAAACGCAAATTATGTTAATAAATCACTCCAAAAATGCAAATCACTTCCATGAATCTTGCAAAAAAATACTAATAACATTCATAAATTACAAAAAATGCGAATTACGTCCAACAATTGGTTAAAAAAGCGAATTACATTCATAAATCCTATAAAAACACAAATAACGTCAATAAATCGATCAAAAAACGCAAATTTCGTCGACAGAAAGCTAAAAAAATGCAAATTATGTCCGCGAATCGCATAAATATAGTAAATTACATCCATAAATCATGTAAAATGTAAATTACATTCATTAATCGCATAAAAATCGCGAATTATGTCCATGAATCGCATAAAAAACGCGAATTGGGTCCACAAATCGCTCAAAACGTGAATTATGTTCATGAATTGGTAAAAAAGTGAGAATTACGTTCATAAATTGTATGAAAAATGCAAATTACGTCTATGAATTGTGTACTAAAACGGGAATTATGTTCATAAATCGCTCAAAAAAACGAATTTTGGCAGCAGAAAACTAAAATGCAAATTACGTCTAAAAATCGCATAAAAATAGGGAATAGCGTTTTGCATTCATGAATTGCATAAAAAACGCGAATTACATTCATGAATCGCTCAAAAAAGACAAATTACGTCCATGAAACGCATAAAAACGTGAATTACATTCATAAATCACTCAAAAAATGCAAATCACTTCCATGAATCGTGCAAAAAAACACTAACAACATTCAAAATTTGCAAAAAATGCGAATTATGTCAAAGAGTTGTGTAAAAGAAGCGAATCACATTCATAAATCCTATAAAAACACAAATAATGTCAATAAATCGATCAAAAAACGCAAATTTCGTCGACAGAAAGCTCAAAAAATGCAAATTATATCTACGAATCGCATAAATATAGCAAATTACGTCCATAAATCATGTAAAATGTAAATTGCATTCATTAATCGCATAAAAATTGCGAATTATGTCCATAAATTGCTCAAAAATGCAAATTACATTCATAAATCGCATAACAAACACGAATGATGACCATGAATTGCACAAAAAATGCGAATTACACCCAACATTAAATTAATTTGCAGAAAGTTTTTGGTTTTATACAAGTCTGCCAACAAGAACCTACAAGTTATCCTGAAACCCATTCTAAACCAACAAAAATTTAATGGAAAGATAAATTTGTCCAAGAAAGACAAAATAATTTACATTGACATACTTTGACCAGAATCGAAAAATTCCTATTGAAATCTATCCTATACAATCCAAAACCAGAAAGAAAAAAATCCCTCCAAGAGTAACTCAATCTATCTTCTGCAAAATAAAATGCATTGCAATGCAACTGAACAAGAACCTTAAAATTACATTTGAAGTCAAACCGAAACCAGATTCAACCCCCCCCCCCCAAAAAAAAATTATCCAACCATACCTCGATTCGTGAAAGAAAACTTAATTTCCATAGATACACGTGATCAGAAATCCGGAAATTCCAATTAGTCTATGAGTTAGCAAACCTTAATTCGATCTGAAAAAAAAAAAAAAATCTGACAATACACACTGACAAGCAGATTTGTATAATATAGACGCACGCCATGTGCAGAAAATTCTATGAAGAAAAAATTTTTATTTATTTATTTCGACAAAGAATTGCGTAAAAAAAGTGTATCTCAACAAAGAATCATGTAAAAAAACCCAACATTTCGACAAAATACCACGCGAAAAACGTAAATTTCGTCCAAAGACCGCAATAAAAACATTAATTCAATCCATGAATCGCATAAAAAATACGAATTCCATGCATGAATCGCATAAAAAATGTGAACTACATCCATAAATCGCTAAAAATAAAAGCAAATTGCATAAAAATTAGGAATTACGTCCACCAATTGCTTAAAATGTGAATTACGTCCATGAATCATGTAAAAAAGCGAGAATTATATTCATAAATTGTATGAAAAACGCAAATTACGTCTATGAATCTTGTAGCAAAACATGAATTATGTTCATAAATCGCTCAAAAAAACACGAATTTTGGCGACAGAAAGCTGAAACGGAAATTACCTTTATAAAACGCATAAAAATACCGAACTGCATTCATGAATTCATAAAAAATGTGAATTACGTTCATGAATCGCTCAAAAAAATGCAAATTACATCCATGAATTGCATAAAAACGTGAATTACGTTCATAAATCACTCAAAAAATGCGAATCACTTCCATGAATTTTGCAAAAAAAAAAAGAATAACGTTCATAAATTGCAAAAAATGCAAATTACGTCCAAAAATTGGTAAAAAAAAGCGAATTACATTCATAAATCCTATAAAAACACAAATAACGTCAATAAATCGATCAAAAAAGCGCAAATTTCGTCGATAGAAAGCTCAAAAGATGCAAATTATGTCTATGAATCGCATAAGTATAGCAAATTACGTCCATAAATCATGTAAAATGTAAATTACATTCATTAATCACATAAAAATCGTGAATTATGTCCATGAATCGCTCAAAAAAAGCGAATTGCATAAAAAATGTGAATTGGGTTCACAAATCACTCAAAACGTGAATTACGTCCATGAATTGTTTAAAAAAGTGAGAAATACGTTCAGAAATTGTATGAAAAACACAAATTATGTCTATGAATCGTGTAGTAAAACGGGAATTATGTTCATAAATCGCTCAAAAAACACGAATTTTGACAGCGGAAAGCTGAAACGCAAATTACGTTCATAAATCACTCAAAAAATGCAAATTACTTCCATGAATCTTGCATAAAAATACTAATAACATTCATAAATTACAAAAAATACGAATTACGTCCAACAATTGGTAAAAAAAGCGAATTACATTCATAAATCCTATAAAAACACAAATAACGTCAATAAATCGATCAAAAAACGCAAATTTCGTCGACAGAAACAGGCATGAAAGTGGACCAAAGAAAAAAAGGAGGAAAATTTTTTTCAACTTCAGATGCCAAATATAAAGAGAAAAAATAGAAAAATTCTAATGACGACATTTTATAGACTGGAGTGCAGTTTTAAATTTTACAAAAACATAAAAATTACAAAAAATTTTATTAAAAAAAAATTCAAAATTCACAGTATAAATGTGTATCTCTTGATAAAACAGGGGATCACAGCCATCAACCTTCTGTAGACCTAACAGAAAAACGACAGATTTCCTCAAAAGATCTTGAAAGAACGAGAAATTTTGTCTAAAAATCACGATAAAACAACAAATTTTGTCAAAAAATTCGCGAAAATGACAGATTTCGTCAAAAAATTCGCGATAAAACGGCAAATTTCGTCAAAAAACTCGGGAAACGCGGCAAATTTTGTTTAAAAATTTCGATAAAATGACAAATTTTGTAAAAATTCGCAAAAAAATGGCAAATTACGTAAAAAGATTCACGCAAAAATGGCTAGTTCTGTCGTGAATCGTGAAAAAAATGGCAAATTTCATCGAAAAATACGCAAAAAAACGACAAATTTTGTCGAAAAATTCGGGAAAAAATGCCTAACTTGTTATAAAATTCGAAAAAAACACGGCAAAGTTCCTAAAAAAATTTAGTAAAAGCAACAAATTTTCAAAAATTCGCGATAAAACGACAGATTTATTCAAAAAATATTTGGGGATATTTTTATTTTCAAAACAGATTCCAAAGGTAAAAATATCCCTAAAGATTTAAAAAAAAAAAAAAAAATCTGCAAACAAAATTGAAAAATTAAAAAATGGTCTTTGTATAATAACCTCAAGTATTCAATACAAAATAAATAAAATTTAAATTATCAAAACGCAAACTGTATGCTTAAAAAGATTTCTCCCATAGGATTAACATTAGCGAGCGAGCGTTCTTGAGTGGTGAAGCAGCCTCTGAATAGAGGTCTGCACGGCCCGAACGCAAAAAATATTGGCCTAACCCGGACCGGAAAAAAAAATTTAAAATTCGGCCCTAACCCGGCCCGGGTGAATTTCTACAGAACATTGATCTTTAGTCTACCGGAAGAATTCAGACCAAAAAAAAAACTTATCTTAAGTCTCTTTTTTCTCTTCTTTCATGTTTAAAATCTTTATTTATGCAGCAGTGCCATAGGCTGCGATATTTACGCTTTTAATGAATCTTTGTTTGTTGTATGTAAATGTTTCAGTTATCATTAATATTATTAATGCATTAAAAAAAAAATCTAAAAAATGGTATACGGTAAAAGTAAAATCTTCTAAGACATTGGAAAGAAAAAAATACTTTTCCTTCTTAGCAGATGTAAATGCTTAATATATTTTTTTTCTCGCGTATTGTTACATTCATTTTGCATAAATGAACAGTTTAAAAAAAATTGCGGTTTTCGGTTTAAACAAAAATTTCGTCATAATCTTTTTTTTTTGTGTGTGTGTGTGTGTGATTAATTTTATTTTGAGACGCCTAGTGATCTACGATTCTTTAAAAAGAATAAATTCTAATGTTTAATTGTAGAATAATGACGACTTAAAAATATATTCCTATTTTGCAAAAATTTTTGGACCAAGCCAAACTTTACTGATTTGTGAACAGACTTATTTCCACGGCAAGAAAAGGATTTTCATATGGGGAGATTCAACAAGAACTGATTATTTTGATCCGTGAAGACTAAAAAGAATGAAATCAGTTTCGGTTTCTATAGAAGAAGTAAGTTAGGCTCGGCCCGGCCCGATACTCCAGGAAAAAAAATTACGGCCCGAAAAGATTAGTGACTAGGCCTGAGTCTTCAGAAGCAAGGCCCGAGCCCGGCCTGGCCCGAATGACGTTAATGCAAATCGGCCCGAACCCGGCCCGCGGACCGGGCCTTGCAGACCTTTACTTCTGAACGCAAATATCGTAAAAGCCGTACTTGTAAATGGAGTGTAAATGCACCATAAATAATTATACTAGTGTTCTTTGTGGCAGAATGTATATAATTTTTCAATGCCATATTCTCATTTATTTCAGAAATTATATAATTCATCGATCAACAGTATTTATAATAATAATGATGAAGATATCAGTCTTAAAACACTTAATTATGATTAGTAGTCAAGTCTTGCACGTACTCGCGTTCGGGTATTTTAGTTATAACTGAAAATTCCACTCGAAATAAATTCAAACGCAACTAAAAAAAGTTTAAAAAAGGTTGACCTGAAATTGACACATTTTAACCAGAACTGAAGTGCAATAATAATAAAACAGAATTTATATTAGCTCGTATCCGTCGCGCTGCAAAAATAATAGTTATTCTGGAAAACAAAACAACTGAAAAATTATTATCACTGTTTTAAAGCTCATTAATCCAGATTAAATTATTCCCTCCCAAGATTTTCTTTCTCTTCAGCGTCACAGTGACCTATGGACCCAGGTGTCAGAAAACAGCTGCCAGTCTAAGGCTGCGGGCACACACAAAGTTTTTTTGCGGTTTGCAGGTGGCGCGTTTGATGTAAATGAGTTTTCAGTTCACCTTTAATCCAAGAGTTGCACGGGCTTTCCCTTCAGTAGGGTTAAGATAGTGATCTTCCGCGTTTCGCACTGTCAGTAAACCGTAAGTGAGGGAAAAGAAAAGGCAGTTCCGGGAATTAAGTTTAACTTAGAATAGTTATGTTTGCCCGGTCCTTAAAAATAGATTTTCGCCCCGCGAAATGTACCGCATGTGATGCTCCTGAACATAAATTGACCGCTTACCTTGACAGATAGCTCTTAGGCGATTTGTGGGTGAAGTCTAGCGGGTGAAAGATAAGTCCGAGAATTACTCCCGGAGCTTCTTTTCTTGGACCCCCCCCCAAATTACCAGCAATATTTTCTTTGCATTTTTGCATCGATCCAGAGAATGGCCAAAATCATCTTTAAAAAGGCGGATTTCCGCCTTTAGGCGGAACTCTTTCATCCCTGCAGAAAGCTCAAAAAATGCAAATTATATCTACGAATCGCATAAATATAGCAAATTACGTCCATAAATCATGTAAAATGTAAATTACATTCATTAATCACATAAAAATTGCGAATTATGTCCATGAATCGCTCAAAAAAAGCGAATTGCATAAAAACTGGGAATTACATCCACAAATCGCTCAAAACGTGAATTATGTCCATGAATTGTCTAAAAAAGTGAGAATTACGTTCAGAAATTG
This sequence comes from Maratus speculifer, assembly GCA_964019185.1. Classification (NCBI taxonomy): domain Eukaryota; kingdom Metazoa; phylum Arthropoda; class Arachnida; order Araneae; family Salticidae; genus Maratus; species Maratus speculifer. The sequence continues at coordinate 362,646,175 of OZ025296.1, forward strand.
TATAAAAAACACAAATTATGTCTATGAATCGTGTAGTAAAACGGGAATTATGTTCATAAATCGCTCAAAAAACACGAATATTGGCAGCAGAAAGCTGAAACGCAAATAAGTCTATAAATCGCATAATAATAGCGAATAGTGTTTAGCATTCATGAATTGCATAAAAAACGCGAATTACATTCATGAATCGCTCAAAAAACACAAATTATGTCCATGAAACGCATAAAAACGTGAATTACATTCATAAATCACTCAAAAAATGCGAATCACTTCCATGAATCGTGAAAAAAAAAACACTAATAACGTTCATAAATTACAAAAAATGCGAATTACGTCCAAGAATTGGTAAAAAAAAAAGCAAATTACATTCATAAATCCTATAAAAACACAAATAACGTCAATAAATCGATCAAAAAACGCTAATTTTGTCGAAAAAAGCTCAAAAAATGCAAATTATGTTTACGAGTCGCATAAATATAGCAAATTACGTCCATAAATCATGTAAAATGTAAATTACATTCATTAATCGGATAAAAATCGTGAATTATGTCCATGAATCGCTCAAAAAAAGCGAATTGCATAAAAAATGCGAATTACGTCCACATATCGCTCAAAACGTGAATTATGTCCATGAATTGTTAAAAAATTGAGAATTACGTTCATAAATTGTATGAAAAATGCAAATTACGTTTATGAATTGTGTACTAAAACGGGAATTATGTTCATAAATCGCTCAAAAAATACGAATTTTGGCAGCAGAAAGCTAAAATGCAAATTACGTCTATAAATCGCATAAAAATAGGGAATAGCGTTTTGCATTCATGATTTGCATAAAAAACCCGAATTACATTCATGAATCGCTCAAAAAATTCAACTTACGTCCATGAATTGCATAAAAATGTGAATTATGTTCATAAATCACTCAAAAAATGCGAATCACTTCCATGAATCGTGCAAAAAAAAACGAATAACATTCATAAATTGCAAAAAATGCGAATTATATCCAAGAGTTGTGTAAAAAAAGGGAATTACATTCATAAATCCTATAAAAACACAAATAATGTCTAATAAATTGATCAAAAAACACAAATTTTGTCGACAGAAAGCTGAAAAAATGCAAATTATGTCTGTGAATTGCTTAAAAATAGCAAATTACGTCCATAAATCATGTAAAATGTAAATTACATTCATTAATCGCATAAAAATCGTGAATTATGTCCATGAATCGCTCAAAAAAAGCGAATTGCATAAAAAATGTGAATTGGGTCCACAAATCACTCAAAACGTGAATTACGTCCATGAATTGTTTAAAAAAGTGAGAATTACGTTCAGAAATTGTATGAAAAACACAAATTATGTCTATGAATCGTGTAGTAAAACGGGAATTATGTTCAAAAACCGCTCAAAAAACACGAATTTTTTCAGCGGAAAGCTGAAACGCAAATTACGTTCATAAATCACTCAAAAAATGCAAATCACTTCCATGAATCTTGCAAAAAAAATACTAATAACATTCATAAATTACAAAAAAATTCGAATTACGTCCAACAATTGGTAAAAAAAGCGAATCACATTCATAAATCCTATAAAAACACAAATAATGTCAATAAATCGATCAAAAAACGCAAATTTCGTCGACAGAAAGCTCAAAAAATGCAAATTATATCTACGAATCGCATAAATATAGCAAATTACGTCCATAAATCATGTAAAATGTAAATTGCATTCATTAATCGCATAAAAATTGCGAATTATGTCCATAAATTGCTCAAAAATGCAAATTACATTCATAAATCGCATAACAAACACGAATGATGACCATGAATTGCACAAAAAATGCGAATTACACCCAACATTAAATTAATTTGCAGAAAGTTTTTGGTTTTATACAAGTCTGCCAACAAGAACCTACAAGTTATCCTGAAACCCATTCTAAACCAACAAAAATTTAATGGAAAGATAAATTTGTCCAAGAAAGACAAAATAATTTACATTGACATACTTTGACCAGAATCGAAAAATTCCTATTGAAATCTATCCTATACAATCCAAAACCAGAAAGAAAAAAATCCCTCCAAGAGTAACTCAATCTATCTGCTGCAAAATAAAATGCATTGAAATGCAACTGAACAAGAACCTTAAAATTACATTTGAAGTCAAACCGAAACCAGATTCAACCCCCCCCCCCAAAAAAAAAAATTATCCAACCATACCTCGATTCGTGAAAGAAAACTTAATTTCCATAGATACACGTGATCAGAAATCCGGAAATTCCAATTAGTCTATGAGTTAGCAAACCTTAATTCGATCTGAAAAAAAAAAAATCTGACAATACACACTGACAAGCAGATTTGTATAATATAGACGCACGCCATGTGCAGAAAATTCTATGAAGAAAAAATTTTTATTTATTTATTTCGACAAAGAATTGCGTAAAAAAAAGTGTATCTCAACAAAGAATCATGTAAAAAAACCCAACATTTCGACAAAATACCACGCGAAAAACGTAAATTTCGTCCAAAGACCGCAATAAAAACATTAATTCAATCCATGAATCGCATAAAAAATACGAATTCCATGCATGAATCGCATAAAAAATGTGAACTACATCCATAAATCGCTAAAAATAAAAGCAAATTGCATAAAAATTAGGAATTACGTCCACCAATTGCTTAAAATGTGAATTACGTCCATGAATCATGTAAAAAAGCGAGAATTATATTCATAAATTGTATGAAAAACGCAAATTACGTCTATGAATCTTGTAGCAAAACATGAATTATGTTCATAAATCGCTCAAAAAAACACGAATTTTGGCGGCAGAAAGCTGAAACGGAAATTACCTTTATAAAACGCATAAAAATACTGAACTGCATTCATGAATTGCATAAAAAATGTGAATTACGTTCATGAATGCTCAAAAAAATGCTACTTACATCCATGAATTGCATAAAAACGTGAATTACGTTCATAAATCACTCAAAAAATGCGAATCACTTCCATGAATTTTGCAAAAAAAAAAGAATAACGTTCATAAATTGCAAAAAATGCAAATTACGTCCAAAATTGGTAAAAAAAGCGAATTACATTCATAAATCCTATAAAAACACAAATAACGTCAATAAATCGATCAAAAAAGCGCAAATTTCGTCGATAGAAAGCTCAAAAGATGCAAATTATGTCTATGAATCGCATAAGTATAGCAAATTACGTCCATAAATCATGTAAAATGTAAATTACATTCATTAATCACATAAAAATCGTGAATTATGTCCATGAATCGCTCAAAAAAAGCGAATTGCATAAAAAATGTGAATTGGGTTCACAAATCACTCAAAACGTGAATTACGTCCATGAATTGTTTAAAAAAGTGAGAAATACGTTCAGAAATTGTATGAAAAACACAAATTATGTCTATGAATCGTGTAGTAAAACGGGAATTATGTTCATAAATCGCTCAAAAAACACGAATTTTGACAGCGGAAAGCTGAAACGCAAATTACGTTCATAAATCACTCAAAAAATTCAAATTACTTCCATGAATCTTGCAAAAAAATACTAATAACATTCATAAATTACAAAAAATACGAATTACGTCCAACAATTGGTAAAAAAAGCGAATTACATTCATAAATCCTATAAAAACACAAATAACGTCAATAAATCGATCAAAAAACGCAAATTTCGTCGACAGAAACAGGCATGAAAGTGGACCAAAGAAAAAAAGGAGGAAAATTTTTTTCAACTTCAGATGCCAAATATAAAGAGAAAAAATAGAAAAATTCTAATGACGACATTTTATAGACTGGAGTGCAGTTTTAAATTTTACAAAAACATAAAAATTACAAAAAATTTTATTAAAAAAAAATTCAAAACTCACAGTATAAATGTGTATCTATTGATAAAACAGGGGATCACAGCCATCAACCTTCTGTAGACCTAACAGAAAAACGACAGATTTCCTCAAAAGATCTTGAAAGAACGAGAAATTTTGTCTAAAAAACACGATAAAACAACAAATTTTGTCAAAAAATTCGCGAAAATGACAGATTTCGTCAAAAAATTCGCGATAAAACGGCAAATTTCGTCAAAAAACTCGGGAAACGCGGCAAATTTTGTTTAAAAATTTCGATAAAATGACAAATTTTGTAAAAATTCGCAAAAAAATGGCAAATTACGTAAAAAGATTCACGCAAAAATGGCTAGTTCTGTCGTGAATCGTGAAAAAAATGGCAAATTTCATCGAAAAATACGCAAAAAAACGACAAATTTCGTCGAAAAATTCGGGAAAAAATGCCTAACTTGTTATAAAATTCGAAAAAAACACGGCAAAGTTCCTAAAAAAATTTAGTAAAAGCAACAAATTTTCAAAAATTCGCGATAAAACGACAGATTTATTCAAAAAATATTTGGGGATATTTTTATTTTCAAAACAGATTCCAAAGGTAAAAATATCCCTAAAGATTTAAAAAAAAAAAAAAAATCTGCAAACAAAATTGAAAAATTAAAAAATGGTCTTTGTATAATAACCTCAAGTATTCAATACAAAATAAATAAAATTTAAATTATCAAAACGCAAACTGTATGCTTAAAAAGATTTCTCCCATAGGATTAACATTAGCGAGCGAGCGTTCTTGAGTGGTGAAGCAGCCTCTGAATAGAGGTCCGCACGGCCCGAACGCAAAAAATATTGGCCTAACCCGGACCGGAAAAAAAATTTAAAATTCGGCCCTAACCCGGCCCGGGTGAATTTCTACAGAACATTGATCTTTAGTCTACCGGAAGAATTCAGACCAAAAAAAAAAACTTATCTTAAGTCTCTTTTTTCTCTTCTTTCATGTTTAAAATCTTTATTTATGCAGCAGTGCCATAGGCTGCGATATTTACGCTTTTAATGAATCTTTGTTTGTTGTATGTAAATGTTTCAGTTATCATTAATATTATTAATGCATTAAAAAAAAATCTAAAAAATGGTATACGGTAAAAGTAAAATCTTCTAAGACATTGGAAAGAAAAAAATACTTTTCCTTCTTAGCAGATGTAAATGCTTAATATATTTTTTTTCTCGCGTATTGTTACATTCATTTTGCATAAATGAACAGTTTAAAAAAAATTGCGGTTTTCGGTTTAAACAAAAATTTCGTCATAATCTTTTTTTTTTTTGTGTGTGTGTGTGTGTGATTAATTTTATTTTGAGACGCCTAGTGATCTACGATTCTTTAAAAAGAATAAATTCTAATGTTTAATTGTAGAATAATGACGACTTAAAAATATATTCCTATTTTGCAAAAATTTTTGGACCAAGCCAAACTTTACTGATTTGTGAACAGACTTATTTCCACGGCAAGAAAAGGATTTTCATATGGGGAGATTCAACAAGAACTGATTATTTTGATCCGTGAAGACTAAAAAGAATGAAATCAGTCTCGGTTTCTATAGAAGAAGTAAGTTAGGCTCGGCCCGGCCCGATACTCCAGGAAAAAAAATTACGGCCCGAAAAGATTAGTGACTAGGCCTGAGTCTTCAGAAGCAAGGCCCGAGCCCGGCCTGGCCCGAATGACGTTAATGCAAATCGGCCCGAACCCGGCCCGCGGACCGGGCCTTGCAGACCTTTACTTCTGAACGCAAATATCGTAAAAGCCGTACTTGTAAATGGAGTGTAAATGCACCATAAATAATTATACTAGTGTTCTTTGTGGCAGAATGTATATAATTTTTCAATGCCATATTCTCATTTATTTCAGAAATTATATAATTCATCGATCAACAGTATTTATAATAATAATGATGAAGATATCAGTCTTAAAACACTTAATTATGATTAGTAGTCAAGTCTTGCACGTACTCGCGTTCGGGTATTTTAGTTATAACTGAAAATTCCACTCGAAATAAATTCAAACGCAACTAAAAAAATGTTTAAAAAAGGTTGACCTGAAATTGACACATTTTAACCAGAACTGAAGTGCAATAATAATAAAACAGAATTTATATTAGCTCGTATCCGTCGCGCTGCAAAAATAATAGTTATTCTGGAAAACAAAACAACTGAAAAATTATTATCACTGTTTTAAAGCTCATTAATCCAGATTAAATTATTCCCTCCCAAGATTTTCTTTCTCTTCAGCGTCACAGTGACCTATGGACCCAGGTGTCAGAAAACAGCTGCCAGTCTAAGGCTGCGGGCACACACAAAGTTTTTTTGCGGTTTGCAGGTGGCGCGTTTGATGTAAATGAGTTTTTCAGTTCACCTTCAATCCAAGAGTAGCACGGGCTTTCCCTTCAGTAGGGTTAAGATAGTGATCTTCCGCGTTTCGCACTGTCAGTAAACCGTAAGTGAGGGAAAAGAAAAGGCAGTTCCGGGAATTAAGTTTAACTTAGAATAGTTATGTTTGGCCGGTCCTTAAAAATAGATTTTCGCCCCGCGAAATGTACCGCATGTGATGCTCCTGAACATAAATTGACCGCTTACCTTGACAGATAGCTATTAGGCGATTTGTGGGTGAAGTCTAGCGGGTGAAAGATAAGTCCGAGAATTACTCCCGGAGCTTCTTTTCTTGGAACCCCCCCCCCCCCAAATTACAAGCAATATTTTCTTTGCATTTTTGCATCGATCCAGAGAATGGCCAAAATCATCTTTAAAAAGGCGGATTTCCGCCTTTAGGCGGAACTCTTTCATCCCTAGAAAGCTCAAAAAATGCAAATTATATCTACGAATCGCATAAATATAGCAAATTACGTCCATAAATCATGTAAAATGTAAATTACATTCATTAATCACATAAAAATTGCGAATTATGTCCATGAATCGCTCAAAAAAAGCGAATTGCATAAAAACTGGGAATTACATCCACAAATCGCTCAAAACGTGAATTATGTCCATGAATTGTCTAAAAAAGTGAGAATTACGTTCAGAAATTGTATAAAAAACACAAATTATGTCTATGAATCGTGTAGTAAAACGGGAATTATGTTCATAAATCGCTCAAAAAACACGAATATTGGCAGCAGAAAGCTGAAACGCAAATAAGTCTATAAATCGCATAATAATAGCGAATAGTGTTTAGCATTCATGAATTGCATAAAAAACGCGAATTACATTCATGAATCGCTCAAAAAACACAAATTATGTCCATGAAACGCATAAAAACGTGAATTACATTCATAAATCACTCAAAAAATGCGAATCACTTCCATGAATCGTGAAAAAAAAAAACACTAATAACGTTCATAAATTACAAAAAATGCGAATTACGTCCAAGAATTGGTAAAAAAAAAGCAAATTACATTCATAAATCCTATAAAAACACAAATAACGTCAATAAATCGATCAAAAAACGCTAATTTTGTCGAGAAAAAGCTCAAAAAATGCAAATTATGTTTACGAGTCGCATAAATATAGCAAATTACGTCCATAAATCATGGAAAATGTAAATTACATTCATTAATCGGATAAAAATCGTGAATTATGTCCATGAATCGCTCAAAAAAAGCGAATTGCATAAAAAATGCGAATTACGTCCACATATCGCTCAAAACGTGAATTATGTCCATGAATTGTTAAAAAATTGAGAATTACGTTCATAAATTGTATGAAAAATGCAAATTACGTTTATGAATTGTGTACTAAAACGGGAATTATGTTCATAAATCGCTCAAAAAATACGAATTTTGGCAGCAGAAAGCTAAAATGCAAATTACGTCTATAAATCGCATAAAAATAGGGAATAGCGTTTTGCATTCATGATTTGCATAAAAAACCCGAATTACATTCATGAATCGCTCAAAAAATTCAACTTACGTCCATGAATTGCATAAAAATGTGAATTATGTTCATAAATCACTCAAAAAATGCGAATCACTTCCAGGAATCGTGCAAAAAAAAACGAATAACATTCATAAATTGCAAAAAATGCGAATTATATCCAAGAGTTGTGTAAAAAAAGGGAATTACATTCATAAATCCTATAAAAACACAAATAATGTCTAATAAATTGATCAAAAAACACAAATTTTGTCGACAGAAAGCTGAAAAAATGCAAATTATGTCTGTGAATTGCTTAAAAATAGCAAATTACGTCCATAAATCATGTAAAATGTAAATTACATTCATTAATCGCATAAAAATCGTGAATTATGTCCATGAATCGCTCAAAAAAAGCGAATTGCATAAAAAATGTGAATTGGGTCCACAAATCACTCAAAACGTGAATTACGTCCATGAATTGTTTAAAAAAGTGAGAATTACGTTCAGAAATTGTATGAAAAACACAAATTATGTCTATGAATCGTGTAGTAAAACGGGAATTATGTTCAAAAACCGCTCAAAAAACACGAATTTTGGCAGCGGAAAGCTGAAACGCAAATTACGTTCATAAATCACTCAAAAAATGCAAATCACTTCCATGAATCTTGCAAAAAAATACTAATAATATTCATAAATTACAAAAAAATTCGAATTACGTCCAACAATTGGTAAAAAAAGCGAATCGCATTCATAAATCCTATAAAAACACAAATAATGTCAATAAATCGATCAAAAAACGCAAATTTCGTCGACAGAAAGCTCAAAAAATGCAAATTATATCTACGAATTGCATAAATATAGCAAATTACGTCCATAAATCATGTAAAATGTAAATAGCATTCATTAATCGCATAAAAATTGCGAATTATGTCCATAAATTGCTCAAAAATGCAAATTACATTCATAAATCGCATAACAAACACGAATGATGACCATGAATTGCACAAAATGCGAATTACACCCAACATTAAATTAATTTGCAGAAAGTTTTTGGTTTTATACAAGTCTGCCAACAAGAACCTACAAGTTATCCTGAAACCCATTCTAAACCAACAAAAATTTAATGGAAAGATAAATTTGTCCAAGAAAGACAAAATAATTTACATTGACATACTTTGACCAGAATCGAAAAATTCCTATTGAAATCTATCCTATACAATCCAAAACCAGAAAGAAAAAAATCCCTCCAAGAGTAACTCAATCTATCTGCTGCAAAATAAAATGCATTGAAATGCAACTGAACAAGAACCTTAAAATTACATTTGAAGTCAAACCGAAACCAGATTCAATCCCCCCCCCCCCACCAAAAAAAAAAAATTATTCAACCATATCTCGATTCGGGAAAGAAAACTTAATTTCCATAGATACGCGTGATCAGAAATCTGGAAATTCCAATTAGTACTAAACTTAGTAATAAACATAGTTAACTAGAATGAGAAATGATACATACAGCATAGATTATGAAATCCTTTCTTAGAAATATGGTGTTGAATGTACATTACTTTCTTATCTTATACTAACGCATTTTACTACAGAGTTGTTTTTAACGAATCAAGTAGCACAGCATATATTAATAATAAAATATGAAATATCTTTTTTTAATTGGGTGGGGGAGGGGTAATTAAAGGTGATCAGAAATCATGAATATGAATTCTTTGCATTAGTCTTTAATTTTTTGTTTTTATCTTTTTATTATTAACCTAAAAAAAAGCACTGATATCAGTACAAAAAACCCTGAACGGGTTAAAAGCTTGTGACGCAGCACTTTATCTTACATATCTAAGAATTTTAAATTTGGGACTTAAAACTAATGATATCAAAATTTATGTGACGCTATGCTATTAATTAATATATACATATATTAAAATTTATTCATTAAGGTTTTATGAATTACATCTTTCATAAATTCAAAATATGAATCTTAAAAGATATGATATCAAAATTTAAGTGACGCCTTGACGAGGCTTTAAACAATGTTTTAAAATTCCATTTATTTATTTATTGTCTCAATACATTTTCATATCTAAACAATACTTTTCATTTTCCAATACACTGTTAAATACATCACTTTCACTGAATATATATAATGCACTGAAATGTATTTATTTGAATAAATAGATTTATCTTTTGGGCTACGCTATCCAAAATCAAAAATAACATTTAAATAAATAGTTTTTGCGTCATTGTATCTATTTGCATCTATTTAACTTACTTTGGATACATTGTATCTATTTGCATCTATTTAACTTACTTTGGATACATTGTATCTATTTGCATCTATTTAACTTACTTTGGATACAATGACACAAAAACTATTTATTTAAATGTTATTTTTGATTTTGGATAGCGTAGCCCAAAAGATAAATCTATTTATTCAAATAAATACATTTCAGTGCATTATATATATTCAGTGAAAGTGATGTATTTAACAGTGTATTGGAAAATGAAAAGTATTGTTTAGATATGAAAATGTATTGAGACAATAAATAAATAAATGGAATTTTAAAACATTGTTTAAAGCCTCGTCAAGGCGTCACTTAAATTTTGATATCATATCTTTTAAGATTCATATTTTGAATTTATGAAAGATGTAATTCATAAAACCTTAATGAATAAATTTTAATATATGTATATATTAATTAATAGCATAGCGTCACATAAATTTTGATATCATTAGTTTTAAGTCCCAAATTTAAAATTCTTAGATATATAAGATAAAGTGCTGCGTCACAAGCTTTTAGCCTGTTCAGGGTTTTTTGTACTGATGATGTCTTTTCAGCTCTAAAAGAGTTTTCGTCAGTCATTGAGCGAGAAATAAGAAACTGGTATTTAAAAGTTTGTTGAAAACTTTAAAAGTGCAGAATTCCTTTCTACAGAAAACTTTGACGCATATATTCCATTAAATCCAACAGATTCCTTGTCAAGGTTGGCTTTTCGATGTAGAGAGATCTCATTAGATAAATCTGAAGAATATTTCTGAAGATCAATGTTTCTTTCTCGCTTGAGATCTTTTATTTCGACTCCCGTTGATAGTTAGGTAAGGAGCAGAGGGATATTGGAATGTTTTGATGTTAATCTGGGATTTTACAGAATAATGGTTATTTTTAACATTAAATTTTACCACTGGAGTCATTTTTAAATACATAAATTGATTTTGAAGGGCAGATTTTTTATTTATTTAGTATACCGTATTTTCGGGCGTATGCGCCGCACACAACGTAAGCGCCGCATCTCCGAAAATGCATTAAAATTAAACAAATATTCATCAGAAGCGCCGCACTTACGAAAATACATCAAAATGTTAAAAATTGCGTTATATTCAGTGTTTTTTCGCGTTTTTTTTTAACATTTGTAATATAAATCCAATTTTAAATTTAGTATATTTTTTATGATAAAATTAAATCTAAATTCGTGCTGCCTTTTTTTCGCGATTTTTTAATAGTTTGTAACGAGTTTTGCAGGGTTTTATCGCGATATTTGACGAAATTTGCAGGGTTTTATCGCGATATTCGACGAATTTGCAGAGTTTTTTCGCGATACTTGAAAAAGTTTGCGTTTTTTATGGGGATGATCAAGGGATTAATCATGATGAATTGATTGAATCATAAATGTTTGAATGAATAATGAATCATGAATTTTGATACTTGACGCAATACTTGAAAAGATTTGCGTTTTTTAAAAAAACGTAAATTCTGTCGAAAAAGCGCAGAAAAAAGGAGATATTTGTAAAAAAAAGCATAAAAAGAATGAAATCTATTAAAAATCTCGAAAAAACAGACTTCATCAAAGATTTATGATCCATTCATTCATCATGATTCAATTTTGTTCTCATTCGCCTTTGAGAACGGCATAAATCATGATGAAATGAATGAATCATGAATCTTTGACGAAATGTTCGTTTTTTCGATTTTTTTAATAGATTTCATGCTTTTTTTTCAAATTTCTCCTTTTTCTGCGTTTTTTCGCCTGAATTTATCTTGTTTCTATTCTTTTTTTACCGTTTATTTATTGATACGACATATTTGCTTTTTTTCTAACAATTTTTTTAACAATTCTTTTGGGCGTTCTTTTTGGCGTCCTTTGAGAAATTCACGATTTTTTCTCAGTCTTTTGACATAATTTGTGTTTTTTAGATTTTTTGACATATTTCGCGTTTTTACCGCAATCTTTCGTCGAAATGTGGGTTTTTTAACGATACTTCCGCGAAATTCATGATTTTTTTCCGATCTTTTGAATAAATTTGCGGTTATTTTTCGTGATTCTTTGGCGAAATTAGCGATTTTTTTTCAGCGATTTTTTTTATAGTGGGGACTGGCGTTTGATTGGGAGGGCGGAATTTACGATAATAAAATTGTAGTTTTTCAAGTGATCCTTTCATGAAATACACATTTTTCTTTTTCATATTCGCGCTTTTCCTGCGAACCTTTGATAAAATTCGTGTTTTTTCCTCCCGATCCTTTGATAAAATTCTTGCTTTTTCTGCGAATGATTGACAGAAATTAAGCTATCATTTGTCGAATTTCGCGATATTTTTTATGCTTCGCATTTCTTTCGCAATCTTCCTCCTGATGACTGACTTTTCACAATTTTCAGAAAAATTCCGATCAGAATCACCTCTGTAATGAATATCACTGCAAGGGAAAAAAATACATCGTATCCGCCGCCCCGGCAGAAGCGCCGCAGTAAGCATAATTTTAACTTTTAAACTCGTATGCGCCGCGGCGCTTACGCCCGAAAATACGGTAGTAATTTTGCTTTTGTTCATTAATACTGTTAGGTAACTATAAATTTTTTTTTAATTTTTGTACGAATTCAAAATGATACAAAAAACATCGGAATCGGTTTTTACACTGATTAGTGTCAAATTTAAGGGGATGCCCCCTTCGAAGCATCAAATTGTCTCTTAGGAACATTTGGGATTTTGTTCTCATTAATCGTCTATAAGTGCTATCTCTCTCCCGAATTTCCATGTCCCCTTTCCAGAGTTGCAAAAATCATTCTCGCAGAAAAAGTCTCAGTCATCTGAAATTACCACAACTGTGACTAGTGATTGCCCAGTTTAATACTGCTTACAGATACTTCACAGACGATAGGAGATGTGAGTAGGAATAAGGTCGTAATGAGATTTTATTATGCACTGACATGCATTAAAGTGTTTTCAAATGTTATATCCTTCCTAACTTTTCTCTCAACATGGTTCATTCTAGGAACTTAATCAGTCCTTTTTACTTTTTTTTTTTTTTGATAAATCATCAGAATATAGATTACTTATTACCGGGTGTTCTGAAGTATTATATAAGATAATTTCAATTATTAAATATGCAAATTCTGTTGGTAAACTTGGTTATCCATTTCTGCAAAATTTATACAAATCGCCAAACTCATAGCCAAATTATGCATTAAAATAATTTTTTATTTTAAATAATGAAAAAAGAAATACGTAGACAAATATTAATAAAAATACAAATAAAAAATAGAAATAAAAATCACCTAATGACATTATGTATGACATTATATATTTTACGTGTATTGTATTTAATGTCATTGAATGCGACATTCACGATCATCCATTATTGGCATTTAATCCCATAGTTTGGCGATATTTTTTAGGTCGACGGTATGACCAAGTAGTACCAATCTATTTAGTTCTACTAAATTTCAAAAGTAAATAGCAGTACGTAATGAAAAATTCTATTTTGATGTTGATTTTTTCTTATACTTTCATATAACCTTTGAAATTCGTGGTGCATGTAGTGGTGTATATAAACAACAAAGAATTACAAACCATGACTTTAGTCTTCTGAATATTTATAGTTTTTTTTAGGCAAAATGCCTTCACAAATGTATGCTATCAATTATAAAGACTTCTGATTTTGATAAAATTTAGAATAAATTTATATTTTTAGTAGAGAAGTATTTATAAGTGCATTAAAAATAAATTAATTTTTGACCTGGCTAAGCACAGTCAATCTTGTCAAAATTTGATTGAGAGGATCTGGCAAAAAAAATTTCATTTTAGACTTCCATTAAAAGAAGTGTGATGAATTATCGGTATCCTGAAACTCTTCCATTTTAGACAGGATTATGTTACAGAAAGATCCCGCATTTACAGATTTTACTGTGTTTAAAATTGTCCAAGAGTGACTACACAAAACCCTAAGTCATCAATTACAAGAAAAATTCCTTTATTTTATGGAAGAGTAGTCATAGGGGAAATGAATCATCCATGTCTGCTGGATGCGAAATGGTGCATAAGCCAAAAATTGATACCACTCGTGGTTCACTTGTACGTTTAACATTGTGTTTGCCGTACAATTAAATGTATGAAAACATGGAAAATTGGGTGCAGAAAAACATATTGCTAAGTCTATGAGTCAACCACTAGTGGTATTCGTTTTTGGCTTATGCATCCCTTCCCTTCCGCCAGACATGGATGATTAGATTCCCCTATGACTACCCTTCCATAAAATAACGAAATTTTTCTAGTGCTCAATGACTTAGGGATTTATGCGATTGGCTCTTGGACTATAAGTACAAATTAAAACTTTCTATGATAGAAATGCTAATATGTGATCAAAGTGATAAGAGAAAAATCACTTACAGCCATGTTTTCAGCAAATTTAATTGTATGGCAGTCCATATAAGGACAATGCAATGCTTCTGTTCAAAGCAGGTTTCTGTTAAAGATAATCACTATTTTGACAGGTTTTACTATAGGAGAAACTGGTACACAGCCGACAACTTTTGCAGTTTACATTTTTTTCTCTCTCATAAATGGAAAGCGTAATCTCCCTAAAAATGTTCTTGAACATTCCTTACGTAACTTTACATGCCTCAGAATTTTTTCAGAATATAATTTCAAATATCTTTTAAAAAAACTGTGTTACATTGATGTATAAAAAGATTGACAGATCAGCAATATCTTTTTAGAAATAAATCTATGCTAGCTTCGTAAAACAGTAAGAGTTCAGTCATATTATTAAGTTGCTACTATATGTATCTATACAATTCATTATTATTGTATTTAATTCAAAAACAGCAGAACCAAAAATCTATATAATATTTTAATCTTATAAATGAAAATGCATGTTTTCATTTTAACTCATAAAGGGTTTGGTGGTGAAATTTTGGTATACTACAAGTACAGCATGGTCTCCCACACCATGTTTTATTCTGTTGTTATTTTTCATGTTATAATTAAAATATCAACAACAAAATACAATCTACATATGAAAATGTGTATTTTCAATACAAGTTAAATTTATATTGTTTATAAAAATATGAAAGTAGCATAGTAGAATTTAAATCACTATTACAAATTCTTTAAATGCTCTATGTTCATAATGAATGAATAATATCGTGTTTTACTTTATTTTTATAGGTTATCCTGTCACACAAATGTATGATGAATGATTTAATAGCAAAACATTGAAGGTTGGATGAATTACATAAAAAAATTTACAAAACTATAAGTCAGCATAAAATTGGTTCAATAATATATATATATATATATATATATATATATATATATATATATATATATATATATTCACGTTTCATGCAATACTGAAGTTATTTAAAAAATTCTTACCATATTCATGACAAAATTTTCGGATACATTCAAAACATACAGGTTTTTGACAGTAAAAAACAGCAATAAACTACCATTTAAAACGATTTTTTCCATAGTAATACAGAGAACAACTACTTTTTGAATCATCGGTCACACTGCTGTCAAATTCAGAAATTTCACTCTCAGTGGAATGCGAATTTTCATAACAGAATTATTTATCACACTCATCTTCATCCAAAAAAAAAATCACTATTCGCTTTCTCTGGAAGTCTTTGAATTGTTTCTGCATGCCATGCATCAGAGGAATTTAAAATATTTCATACTACTTGGTTATCTTGTAGAACTTAAAACTATGCCAAACTACAGGATTAATAGATGATTGTAAATGTCACTTTCAGTATTATTAGGCACAGTTGTTATATACGCACCACATTTGCATGTGTTTTTTTCCTCTGCCAATTTGGCAAAAATTTTGCTTTTGTATACACGTTACAAATTGCATGTAATAACAGCGTGTGATTTTTTATTGCATTATAAAAATAAAATAATGTGATAAAAATGAAAAAGATCCTAGAATTTAAAAATAAATAAATAAATTATAGTTTGATATAAATAATTATTGATATACAGTAGACTCCCTCAAATCCACAACCCTCAAATCTGCAACTCTCTAAAATCCACACAAATTTTATAGATGTAAACAATGAACCAGTCAGTTCAAATACAGGAACAAAATTGTACTTTTTGTAGTTTTATATCAATTCCATATTTTAATCTGCAACTTTTGTTAATAATACTGAATTTCTGCTTTTTTCATGAAGGAGGAATACATTTATTTCTGAAAAATTTGAAGCTACTGCTGATATGATTGATAATCACAATCTTCTTACCAAATGCATTTATATATTAATCAAACATTTTGATTACTAAGTCTGGTTAAACCTGAAATAAAACTGCCATAATTTAGGATTTTGATGTGAATTAGAAATGTACCTTTATGAGGCAAGTTTCCATGAATAATTTAGGTGACATTTCATTTCATCTTTATAATGAACATTTAATCATACATTATTGATTATTAACTTGGCGTTTGCTTGTGACGTTTTAATTATTTTAAAAAGTATTTAGATTTTATTATTTTAGATTATAACTTATTTTAATCAGGGTTGGCAAGTTTTTGACATGCGACAGTTTTTGACGGTTTTAACCATGGTTTAAACCGTCATGTCAAAAACCTCCTTGTCAAAAATGTCTAAAACTGTCAAAAACCTATATTTATATATAAATAAAATATTTATTTACATATATATATATATCTACCTATATTTATATTTAATAAGTAAAAATTATTTGCTTTTAATAAGGAAAATGTTTCTAAATATGTTGTAGGAAAAATAAATTTAAATTTTTGAAAAACACATTTTGAATAGAATTTAAAATCTCAGACTTAAGAAAACGTATCTTTTGTAATATTATTTATTAAATTTTAATACGTTATTCAAAATATGCAGGGATTATATTATGAAGAAATTTATTTATAACCAAACTTAGTGTATAGTTTAAAATAATATAAAAGATTAGACAAGTTCTGTGATTGATTAGAAACAGAAAATTGTTTAAAATTGGTTATGTGCTACCATATGCTACGTGGAGCAAATGAATTGCATTATTGAACTAAATTTCTACTTTGATAATTTCATTTGGATTGATTTAGATTATGTAATCAAATTAATTGGAAATATTTAATGAATGTTTTATTTTTTAAAATTATGTATTTTATAAGATAATAATAAAAAAAAACTACATAATATTTTGCGTTTTAGAAGTATTTTGTAGATTTTTTCTGTTTTGACTTTTACAATTGTTAGTTAGTTTTTCAAAAAAAAAATCAGTAATTCCGAATTTTAAATTATCAGTCTTTTTTTTTATTTATAACGAACATAAAGATAATAAAAAACATCTGAGTATCTATTTACAGTATTCAGCCTATTTATTTACCATGCTGAAAAATTAGCTTATACAAATATTTATGAGTTTCTCTCTCTCTTTTTTTTTTACCTGAATGCTCTAAAATTTTTGTTAAATATCTTAAGTATTCAGTTGTTGAATAATTACTTCTCGTCTTATCTTGCTTTCAAAATAAGCATTATTTGTATTCTTAATACTATTAGTGTGTGTTGTGGGGCAGGGTAGAGATAAAAATGGTTTATAATGTGTAATAATCATACATATAATAAATTATATGCATTATATTTAAATTCAAATTAACCTATTATATATTATATATACAATCAGCTCTGTGAGAAGAAGGGAGGGGGGGGGGCAGTTGCCCCATGCACAGAAATTTAGGGGGCACTATCTAAATTTATACTACAAACATTATTTTTTGGCCTGTCACAAGAAAAAGTTGGGTAGAGGGCACCAAATTCTAACTTTGCCCCTGTCACAATTTTCTCTTTAGACACTTCTGTGTACAGCATAAAAAAAAAAAAAAAAAAATTAAACACATGTATCAAGTTTTACATTTTTGAAAATCCTGCATTTATAACACTTAACTTGTTATCACTTGTAAATACTAACTATGACAAAATGCATACTAAATAAATTTAGACTTTTTAAAATATTAAAATAATAATAAATAAACGAGATGCTTAAACATAATTTTTGTGCAAATATTTCTGCATGCCCTTTTCAAGATAAATTTCTGAGATTTGAAATCTATCATTTTTACTTAATTTTTATTAATTAGAAATATTTAAAGACCTGCTAATTACCCACAATATAATTAAATTTCAGCATAATGTATGGCAACTGTTGCTAATTTAAATATTTAACAACAAACTCTAGTGCATCACAGCAGATTGTAACTCTATGGGTTTTCGACAGGTTTTTGATGGTTTAATCCGTCGTCATGTCAAAAAACCCTTTTTGACGTCAAAAACCCAACCCTGATTTTAATATTACAAGCATTCATTATAGTTTAGATGGCATTATCAATTACATTCAAGTTACTGCATAAAAAATGTTAAAAAAAGCAATGACCAGAAAGCTGCAAAATTCTAAAATCTGCACAACCTCTGGTCCCAAGCTGTGCAGATTTGAGGCAGTCTACTGTAGTATACAGTAAAAATAATTTAAAGAATTAAAATAAGAAAGAGGAATAAATAAACAGGAATTCAATAAAAAAGGAAACAATAAATAAAGATAAACAATTACATATAATGAACTTAATAAATAACCAAACAGTAAATATAATTTTCACAATAAATTGTAAATATTAAATACCTATAGCCATATTGAATACATACAATTATACTATTTAATTAGCACATTTAACTGAAATCTTTGAATTTTCAGATTTTATTTCCCTAACAATTGTTATAAATTTATTAAATGGATCTTCTCCTGGCAAAGATGTGCTCTGCCAAATTGGCAGGGAAAAAAAGCATGTGCAAATGTGGTGTGTATATGACATCTGTGTCTATTAATGAACACGAAATGTGTGTATAAACGTCATCAAGTGATTTTTATTTGTATTTTTATTTATGTTTGTATATTTATTTATTCTTTTGTTATTTAACATAAAAAACATGTCAATATGTATAATTTGGGGAAATTGGTTGACGAGATAACCAAGTAGTATCAATATTTCTTAGTTTAAGTTTCAATTGACATTCTCTGACACGGCAAAAATGTACTACATTAAAGGTACACCACAATCTGCTAGACCCCTCTCATAAAAATAAAACCACACGCAAGAACTTTTCGCTATTAAGGGAGATCTTCCAAGGTGACAAAAGATACCAGAAGAATTCATTCAATCGATCAAAAGGAAAAAATAAGGGCAATAGATTGAATAGTACTAAAAGTCATTAGACCGGCAATACCTGTTACGGGTTAAGAAAATCTGCAACTTAATCAAAAAAGTAAAAAATTGCCATATTAAAGATGAAACTCAGTTATCATACACAAAAAATTAGTCAAAAATATTCATATATAAAGGAAAGATTCGAAAACAACCTGCCCATAGGATTAACATTGAGGGAAGGGTGTTTTCAAGTGAGTGATGAAATCTCCTTAAGATTGTCTTATATAAAAATTTTGTTTTGCAACATAAAGGTACTTCGGTACTACTTAGTTATTCCGTCAACCAAAAAATTATTGCCAAGCTGTAAGATTACATGCCAATAATGGATTATTGTAAATGTCATATTTATTTGACATTAACTAAGATACACTTGTCTGTTATGTCATCAAATGATTTTTAATTTAACTTTTTATCGTATTTTTGATTATGTTTAAAAAAAATGTCTTCTGTCATTTAAGATAAAAATTATTTCAATTTATATAATTTGGCGAATAGTTTGGCGACATCGTTCGACGGGATAAACAAGTAGTACCGGTACTTTATTATGCGAATAAATGTTTAAATATTTAGTTTTAATTGAACAGAATACAATCAAATTCACTTTATAAGAAACAAAATGTTTTTAAAGTAAACGTAAAAAAATATTCAAGCCAATTTGCTGTCTCAAAATTGAAATTTGAATAATATTAAACTAAACTATTTAAAAATAAATAATAATAAGAGGAATTATCTGTTATGAATAAAGTATAATAATGACTCCATGACAGATCAGCAAAAATGAAAATTGCGTCACATTAAATTTGTGCCATCATTATCAAATAGCATATTGTAAAGTATTAAGTCGAAGAGCAACCTAAGAAATTACCCTACCTTACTATTAACAAGAATATGAAAACAATAAATTTATATTTTAAAAGTTACCTGATATTATAAACAACGGAAGAG
Source organism: Maratus speculifer (assembly GCA_964019185.1). Classification (NCBI taxonomy): domain Eukaryota; kingdom Metazoa; phylum Arthropoda; class Arachnida; order Araneae; family Salticidae; genus Maratus; species Maratus speculifer. Next base: position 362,666,365 of record OZ025296.1, read on the forward strand.
ACAACGACGCCAATAAAAGAATGAGTCGTAAATGATATAATGATTCAGTGTGGTATTGATTCTTATGAATCGAGTACTTTTGATTTGATTCATCTATCATACCAATTTTGCCCAACATGATTCATTCTCTGCGTTGGCGTCTCTTTGCTCAAAGAAAAAAATATATAATATTTAACGCGTATCCTCTGATTCAGATAATGGCTAATTTTTAAAAGGTAAACGTGGTGATCCATCCTCTTTGCTAAAGTAAGTGAATGGTAGGATGTGTTGCTTCTTTTACTCTTTAGTAATAATTCTCCCTTTAATTACTTGATCCTGTTATAACAACAAAATTTCATGATTGCAACTTTTATTTTTACTGATACTTGACCATTTAAAATATTAGGAAAAAGATTTCCTTGCTGACATTTTCACTTATCTGTTTATTTAAATCTTGTTTATGTTACGATTTTTGGGTGAAAGACAAGTTCATTTGAATTGTGATTAAGAGTTGGTTTTAAATGTTTAATTTTAGATCATGGTATTCCTCACAAACTGAATTTGCCTGTATTGAGTTACGTTAAATAAGAATATTTTTTAAATAATTAACCTTAAAATATTTGTTCCTAACAGTAATTAATCGCATAATATAATATATATGAAGGTTATAAAACTTACCCAAAATATTAGAACAGATAAAAAAAAATAGCAAGGGTTTTAAGAATTTGAAATATTGAAATTCCATAGTCTTCATGATGTAGTTCAGGTTGCAAATAAGTGTTGTGGCTTTTCTGATAAAAAATATTTTCTATTGTTTCTTTACATTTTGCAAAAATGTTCAGTACTACTTGGTTATGCTGTCGACCAAAAATCTGTCACCAAACTATAAGATTAAATGCCAATAATGAATGATCGCCAACGTCGCATTCAATGACATTAAATACAATACACATGTTTAAAAGAGCATCAAGTGATTTTTAATTTGATTTTTAATTTGTGTTTTTAATAATATTCTACTAATTTTTTGCTATTTAAAATAAAATTATATCGATATGTATGATTTTGTGATTTGCATAATTTGGCCAAATTGGTTGATGGGATAACCAACTCGTACCAAATGATCTTAGGGGCTATGCAAATATAACGTTACCATTTTAGGGGGGAAGGGGATATCGTAAGATATCTCAAGGTGGAGGGGGGTTTGTCTTTTGATATCGATATCATTTTTGATCCAACCAAAATTTTCTCTTTTTAAATGTAACGCGGTCTGTCATTCAAAACAGTAAACAATACAAAGTTATTGTTAAAATTACTAAATTATAAAATTATTTTTAAAAAATAACCATTTCTTTAAAGTGTTATTTGATATAAAGTGATATTTTATAGACTTCTCTTCATTTGAATAAATAAAGTATGCTAAAAGTAAATGCAACCAGTTTTGCATATCACTCCAAGCAAATGAAATAAATTCCAAAAACACAATTTTTTTTTACACTGATAACGTTATCATTACTGGGGGGGGGAGGGTTCTTGAGATGATATCGAAAGGGGGGGAGGAGGTCCTGAAATGCCAAAAAATTAATACCGTTATATATGCACATCCCCTTATATTACTTGTTCCAGAAAAATACACTGTACCAACAGTGATGCCAGTATCGCTAATTCAAGATTCTTACTGGTCAGGCAATTAAAAAAATTTGGGCAAAAAGTCAGGGCATTTCTTTTAATAATTGAAGTGGTGAGGGAATTTTTGATGTATACTACTTTCCATCAGCATCTCGATTGTGGCTGTAAATGAAGAAAATTTGAGTTTATTATTAATCGAATCTAAAATTTGTAATTAAAATGTATAAATGTATGAATCATATGAAAATAATTAAAAATTAAAAAATCTTTCATTGCATACTTTTTTTTTTAAATATTTAATTTAAGATTTCCATTATGTTGAGTTTTACAACAATATATAACATGGATTTTTACGGAGAAAGATCAGGTAATTTTTTTAACCAGAAATGGGTATGAGCTATGTTATTACAATAACCATTATATATATACTAGTGTGAATGAAGTACAGTCAAAGCTGTATAATCCGCTGAAGTTGGGGCCAAAGGTTGTCTGGATTATGGAATATTGCAGATTATAGATTGTTATGGATTATGTGTCATTTTATTATTCCTAGACATTTATTTAATTTTATAAACTGTATAATATGAGATCTAATAATTAATTTAATATGCTATCTCAATATATCATTTAATTAAAAAATTTATATATGTGCGCTTAAATAAAAATAATTACATATACATATGTTCTGTAATACATTTTTTTTATTCCTATAAAATATAAGAATTCTATTGAAAAAATATCTATTTTATTATAATTTTTTTGTCAAATTTTTCATTATTTGCTTTAAAAATCAATGTTGGACCACAAATTTGTAAATTTTCTTAAGTGTTTATATTTGTAAAGTAACACGAATTATAGAAAATTATGGATTATCGATCCTTGACTGTATTTGATATACGATATTTTTGATATTTGATGTACAGTATGAAGTGCAATAGAAATAAGAACTTCCTGAAATAAGACTCCCTCAAATTTGCTCCTCTGTAAACTCTGCGCATAATTTATGGATGTAAACAAAGAAACAGTCAGTTCAGATACAGAGACGAAATTGGACTTTTTTACTTTTATATCAATTCCATTTTTATTTTAATTTGTAATTTTTTTTAATATTATTGAATTCATATGGTTTTTTTTTCATGATGGAAGAATAAATTTATTTCTGAAAAAAATTCAACATATTGGTAATTCCAATCTTTTTACCAAATATATTGATGTATTTTTCAAGATTTTTTGTTTATTAAGTCTGGCTAAACCTGAAATAAAACTTCCTTACTTCATGATTTTGATGTAAATTAGTAATATACCTCTATGAAGCATGTTTCATCGAATAATTTAGAAAAAGTACATTTCATCTTTATAATGAAGATTCAATCATACATTACTGAACTTACATTGAACTTTGAATTGAACTTTCAATCAACATTGAACTTTCAATCGTATATTGAACTTTGCTTTTAATATTTTAATCATTTTACAAAATTTCAAAATTATTATTTTAGCTAATACTTATTGTAATATTTCATTATATTGTAAGCATTTTTTTTTAAGTTTCGATTACATTAAATATTGCACTCAAATTACTGTTTAAAAATTATAATCAGTGGAATGACCAGATATCCACAAAATTCTAAATTTCGCACAATCTCTGGTACCAAGATTTATGGATTTGAGAGAGTCTACTACATTTAGATGAGCAACATTCGACTAGTGTATGATCTAAACATGCCATTAATATTTACAATCTTTCAGGCTTTTCGGCTGATAGAGCAGACTCCCTGAAATCTGCACACCTTCAGACAAGAGGTTGTGTGGATTCTTGTCATTGCTTTGTTTACATTTTTTAAACAATGATTTAAATGTAATTAATTATCCAATCAAAATTATAATGAATGCTTACAATATAGTAAAATATTAAAATAAATAAAGTAAAAAACTAAAATAATAAAATTAAGATAACTTTTAAAAGCAAAGATCAAGTAATTAACCAGTAATGCATAATCAGGGCTGGCAAGTTTCTGCTGGGGTGGTTAAAACTAGTGCTTATAACCTGTTATAACTGGCATGGTAGAAACTAATTTCTGCCAGAAAGGGGCAAAAATTGGATGAAACTGAGAAATAATTCTAACTAGCAAAAGCCATGCTTTCTTTGGATTCGCGACGCATTATTTTATAAAACAGATATGTGAAAGTAAAAATATTTTTTAATATTATTTTTGCATCTTTATTAAACAAAAACGTTATTTTATGTTTTGGCGCATTTTAATTATTTATTTATGTTGTAAGACTGGCATAATAAAATATTTTTGAAGCAAATTTTTACAAAATATTTTTAAATTTTCAACAAAAAGCTCTTTTAAAAATGTTTTACAATTTCCAGTAACCACTGGTGTTTTTTAAATATGCATGTTTGAAATATGCATGTTTCCAATCTTGTAATTAACATCAAATAATCTTTGATAGCTATTTTAGAATAATATATTTGAAGAGAGCTTGAAGAAAGTTATTTCGTCAAAATCCTATTTTCTGGAAAACATTTGAAATCTGCTGTCGTTGATACTATGAATTTTTAACTGTAAAACTTTTTTTTCTAATCTCTTCATTTTTATACATGTTAGCGTATCAGAATTTTTGATATTGTAGAATTTTTCGTAAGGAAAATTTCTATTGAATGCTCGAGTTTGAAGGATTTTCACTCTTGACAACGTTACCTACGTTTTTAAGCCAACTGGTGTCTATATATCCTCAATATCTACAACTGCTTCATCTAATGTTAAACCTTGGGATTTATGAATTGTAACAGCAAAAGCTAACTGCAGAAGAAATTCTATCCTTGAGCAATTTATGCTTCCATTTTTCCAGAATTTAATTATTATGGGGGAATTGGTACGCACCAATTCTTATAAGTTAAATTTTTGTAGTATTCAAATTTATCCATGATTATTCGCGATATCTGGTCTGGTGGCTTGTGATTTTCTTTATTAGGTGCAACAAAGTCTAAAGTCCCATTCACTAAACCTTTTTTGGTTCACAAATAAGAACGTAACGTTACTTTAGATCCAAATGATAAAGTAAGAAATGGTTAAAGTAAATTTGTCGTTTCTGAATTGGCCAACTTTGCTTTAGTACATTTATAAAGAGCTTGAATCGAAGCAATAACTTCACGCTTCAATTCTTTTAATTTTTCATTTATATAACAAATTTAACAATTAATTTTATTTGTTTACAATTCTTTTGTTGCCACTTTACAAAAAAAAAAAAAAAAAATCCACAATACAATTTTTTTTAATGTTTAAGTGTCATCTGTGCAAACGATTTTGCTGAATAATGAAAATAAATTCTATTTATTAAATTAATTTTGATTCAATCTATAATTACTTACTTCATGTTTTATACTTTTTTCTGAAAATATACGCGTTTCTTTTTTATTTATTTGCTAAAATGCCTCTGTATTGGAAATGCATGTAAAATAAATTAATTAAAATAATTAATTTTTTAACGTTTTACTGTAAAAAAATTATATTGTGCAAATCTACAGTTCATAATTTATTTTTGTGTTTAATTTGAAGTTAAAATATTGAATAATTTTTTTGTAAAGTGTACGACAAAATGTAATTTGAGTGGCCTAGTAGAGGATTAGCTCCGCTCATCCTAATAAGAATTTTATTCTGCAATGATTCATAATTCACACGTGCATTTTATATATAAAGAATTTAGTTAAAAAAATAAAATAAAGATTATGAATGTTATTTGAGGCAGCAAAAAGTTTAAAAAAGATCATAAAAATATACTTTGTTTATGCAAAAATTTTCTGTCACTTAAAAAACGAATTTTCATAATGGTAATCTGATGATTTCCAAGTTTAACTATTGATATTATTGTTTTTGTGGCTAAATTTTTATTTAAAAAAAAAAAATCTGCTGCGGTGCATTAGAATTTGTTGTTAAATTTTAAAACTAGCAACAGTTGCCATACATTATATTCAAATTTAATTATATTATGTGTAATTAGCAGGTCTTTAAATATTTTTAATAAAAATTTATGTAAAAATGAATGATTTCAAATCTAAGAAATTTATCTTGAAATGGACATGCAGAAATGTTTGCACAAAATTAGTTTTAAATATCTTGTTTATTTATTATTATTTTAATATTTAAAAAAATCTAAAGTTATTTAGTATGCATTGTGACATAGCTAATATTTATAAGTATTAACAAGTCAAGTGTTGTTAATGCAGCATTTTCAAAAGTGTGGAACTTGATACATGTGTTTAATATTTTTTTTATGCTATACACATATTTATATATTTATTATATGTATGGTTATTACACATCAACACATCACTATAAATTATTTTTATCTCTAACCCACTCCACAGCACACATACTAATAGTAATAAAAATAAAAATAATGTATACTTTGATAGCAAGGTAAGACACAAAGTAATTATTCAACAACTTAATACTTAAGATATTTAATAAAATTTTATAGTATTTAGTGAGGGGGGGGAAGAAAGAAAGAAATTCATAAGTATTTGTATAATCTAATTTTTCAGCATAGTAAATAAATAGGCTAAATATTGTAAATAGGTACAGATATTTATAGGAAGGAATAAATTTTTTATTATCTTTATGTTAATTATAAATTCAAAAAATGACCCACAATTTAAAATTCAGAATTACTGATTTTTATGAAAAACCAAATAACAATTGTAAAAGTCAAAACAGAAAAAATATTACACTGATCAATGAAATATTTCTAAAACACAAAATATTATGTAGTTTTTTTTATTATCTAATTAAATACATAATTTTAAAAAATAAAACATTCAATTTTAAAAAATAAAACATTCATTAAATACTTCCAATTGGATTGCATAATCAGATGAATCCAAATGAAAAATACAAAGCAGAAATTTAGTTCAATTATCCAATTCATTTGTCCTACAAAGCACACAATAGTACAAAACCAGTTTTGAACATCTTTCTATTCCTAATCGGTTACGGAAAATGTCTAATCTTTAATAACAATTTAAACTTTACTCTAAATTTGGTTATAAATAAATTTCTTCATAATATAATATCCCTGCTCATTTTGAATAACATATTAAAATTTAATAAATAATATAACAAAAGATATATTTTCCAAAATCTAAGGTTTTGTTTAATATTCAAAATACGTTTCTTCAAAAAATTTAATTTATTTTTTCTACAACATATTTAGAAAAATTTTCTTTATTAATAGCAAATAAATTTTACTTATTAAATATAAATATAGGTAGATATATATGTATGTAAATAAATATTTTTATTTACATATAAATAGAGATTTTTGACAGTTTTTGACATTTTTGACAAGGAGGTTTTTGACATGACGGTTTAAACCAAAATTAAAGCCGTCAAAAACTTGCCAACCCTGAAAGCAACAGCAATAGACTTTAACATTTGTAACAAGTATTTAACTTTTTTATAAATCATGATATTTATTTACAATTTTAACAACTGTTATGTCTTTAATATCATTTTCATGATTTTCAGTTATCTGCAAATATTTTGGCTGATTCTTTATGAAAGGTTTAAAACTATCAAATTTTGATACAAATTTTTTTTATTAAAATTATTCAGAATATTTTATTTGTTATTTATCCTGAATAAAATGTATATAAGCAATTTAATACTATTAAAAAAGTCTGAGATTATGTCATGAAATGACTTAATGCAAGTTGTTGTCAGTTTCTGCTGATTAAAACCGGTTATAACCTCTTTCTGCCACTGGCATGGCAGAAATCATTTTCTGCCGTCAAAAACCCAGCCCTGTACATAATTAAATATTTATTGGATGAAGATCAGATGCATTTTTTCTAAATTATTCAATGAAACATGCCTCACAAAGGTACATTACTTATTCACTTCAAACTCATAAAATAAGGAAGTTTTATTTCAGGTTAGCCAGACCTAATAACCAAAAAAGCTTTATTACTATATAAATATATTTAATGAAAAGATTATGATATCAGTAATATCTTGAATTTTTTAGCAATAAATTTATTCTTCCTTCATGAAAAAACATTAATTAAGTAATATTAATGAAAATTACGTATTGAAAAATATATGGAATTTAATTAAAAATAAAGAATTTAAATTTTGTCCCTAGGTCTAAACTGAAAGTTTCATTGTTTACATTTGTAAATTATGTGTGGATTTTAGGGTTGCAGATTTGTGGGAGTCTACTGTATACCGTAACAAAGTTTAGATTTCTTAATAAAACAAAAATTTAACAAATATGCTAGAAAACTGCTTAATTATAAAAACCTGTTGCAACTATTGAAATGATGATATTAAATGATTATATTAAAAATAATTACTACTTTTTTTACTTTAAAATTGTATTTGCTTCATTCTCCCCCTCCCTCCAAAAATATGTATATACTACCTCTGAATAAAAAGTTCAATGAATGAATTCTGAACGACTGATCTGGCAACACTGGGAAAACAAAACGCTGCACCTGCATAGAGGCAAGTGTTGATCATCTTCCCCCCACCGTTGTTCATTTGAGCGTCATTTATAATACTGTGTAAGACATGTTTTACCAAATGCTTGCTCAGTGAGTTGGTTCTTATCTGAGAACAGAAAAATGAACGAACAAAATATTAGTTTAAAGTTTGGTTTTAAGATTTGAAAGATACCGAAAGAAATTCATGAGGTGTGATGCATATTGAACATCCACCATACTCACCAGATCTCAATCCCCCAGACTTCTTCCTATTTTCACCACTCAAACTATCTTTGAAAGAGATTGACCATATTGCTGACATTCAACAGAACATGACAAAGCTTTTGAACTCCATCCCAAAAGAAGACTTCTTGCGAATTTCCCAGGACATGTATAACAGATCTCAGCAGTGCATAGTTATGGGAAATGACTACTTCGAAGGATGTTATATGGTAACTTTCGTTAATATATCATCTACATTAAGGTTACAGGATTATTCACTGAACTTTATTGTCAGAGGTTGTATATATTTTATCTTGATTAATAAAAAGGTGAAATTTCAAAGAAATAAAATTGTCCAATGTGTTTTAAATCCATCTATAAAACTTGTAAGCAAAAATCAAAAGCTATATTTATTAAAGGATAAGTTTTATAAATACCTGTAGATGCTTCATAATCTTTTATATGTACAGGGTGATTATAATTAAAGTCCGAGTTTCAAAACGAGTTTAAAAAGCGAACCACTCGTTAGAATGGCGTCAAAATTTAACAGCGTATTATTGAAGAAGGGGGAAAGAACATGAACCAAAAAAAAGTTCCAAATTTGAGTGACAGATGGCGCTGTAAGCGTCAGTATATGTAAATTAAAATACCTGGCATACGCACGACAAATTCAGGTGTTATAAAAGCGTTGGGTAAACGGCGTTTCCTCATTTTGCTTCTCAGACGTTGGCCATGAGTGTCTCAATGAAGGATCGTGCTCTGCATGTAAAGCTTTATTACAAGAACGGTGATTCTGCACCAGTGGCTTTGCAGAAGTTCAGGACTCTCAAGGGTATGAAAAAAGGCGCTGGACCGATGACTGTCAGAGGTCTGAAAATGATGCAAAAATTCGAAAATACAGGTTCGTTTGATATGCAGTCTGGTAGAGGAAGGAAAAGATGTGATTCGGCGGTAGTTGAAGAAGTGGCCACAGCAGTTCAGGAAGAGTCTAGCGGTGGTGAGCAACCATGCAGTGTACGGAGAATTGCCCGAACATTGAACAGGCCTTTGAGCACAGTACATAACATTCTACGAAACATCTTGCAATGCTATCCGTATAAAGTTTGCCATGTGCAGGAGTTGTCCCCTTCTGACCTGCCAGCAAGAGAGCGTTTTGCTTTGGAATTTCTCGCTCGCATGGAAGTGGACAATAATTGGCCGTGGAAAATTCTGCGGACAGACGAAGCCCATTTTCACCTGACGGAATATGTCAATACACAGAATTGCCGAATATGGGCAACAGAAAATCCACTCGCAACGAACCCAGTACCACTTCATCCTGCAAAGGATGAAGTGGTGCGGATTTACGGCATCATTTATCATAGGGCCGTATTTTTTCGATGAGACGGGTGCTTTAGGTCCTGTTACCGTTACCGTCAATGGTCAGCGCTATGAGTCTCTTTTGCGTAATGACGTCATTCCAGCTCTGCAGCAGCGGGAATGTCTGGATAGTATCATTTTTATGCAAGATGGCGCTCCTCCGCACATAGCAAATTTAGTGAAGCAGTTGTTGAGGCGGCATTTCGGAAATGCTAGAATTATCAGTCGTCATTTCCCTACAGCCTAACCGGCTCGATCACCTGATCTTAATCCGTGTGATTTCTGGCTGTGGGGTTATCTGAAAGGTATTATGTTCAGTACTCCGATTGCCAACGTAGCTGAATTAAAGACACGCATTGCGCAACACATTCTGAACTTGACCCCGGATACACTTCGATCGGTTGTGGAACATGCTGTTTCCCGATTTAATCTTGTTGCCCACAATGGAGGATAGCATATTGAACATGTTTTGCGCCAGTCTCGGCAAACTTAAAAACCGATTGGATGGATGCTTTTTATGCGGTTTTTGGTCTCAGGACAATTAAAAACCCGTTAGATGGATGCTCTTTATGCGGTTTTTAGCCTCAGGACAGTTAAAAACCGGTTAGATGGATGCTTTTTATGCGGTTTTTGGCATCAAGACAATTAAAAACAGATTTTTCCCATCCGATGTGGTACAACCTTGCCGTGGTGGACGGGCTTACGTAACTAACAATATCACACGCGTACAGTCATGCACATTGAACAATACAGTTGGTTTATATCGTGTAACTTACGCCTTAGCCGTTGTTTTACGATTTGTCCTTTGTAGTCGAAAGTCTAACGCTTACAGCGCCATCTGTCGCTAAAATTTGGAACTTTTTTGGTTCATGTTCTTTCCCCATTCTTCAATAATACGCTGTTAAATTTTGACGCCATTCTAACGAGTGGTTCGCTTTTTAGAGCGTTTTGAAACTCGGACTTTAATTATAATCACCCTGTATATCTATGTATTTTTTCAAATGATTGTGATATAAAGATGAATCAAACATAGTTAATACCTATTTTTAAAACTGTGCAATGATAATAATTGTTCATCGTTTCTTTCACAAACGACTCTAACTTTGTTAACGAACAATGATCAGAAAGCACTGGTTTCACATGAGTAAGCAAGAAAAAAAACAGCTTTGGGTCAGTTGTAATCTCCTTGAAACTTTATAACTCAATGGTCTATATTTTTTTGAGTGAATCGCCAAGGGTAAAGCCTCTATACCAAAGCGTATTGTTTACTGTTTATGCTACGTTGTTTTCCACTTGATTTCAAAAATGATTTTTAAGCTGTCCAAAATATTGAAATTTTTAATCTTTTTATAGAAAATTTTGTTAAAGAGAAGGGATTTCAGATAGGTAACATTTGTATTTAGACTGATAATTTTTCTCATACACATCTCAAATCAAAATTAAGCCTAACATGGCTTCTTCTCATCAGAGACTGTTAAGATTGATGGATTCATCCCGGAAGTGTTATACTGTATTTTATTATTACAGACATATGTAAGTAAAGGTCATGCTTACTAACATACATGTCAATCTACTTACTATATTTTTGCTTTAGCGATCATTGCAGTAATAGTTGGCAAAGCCAAATCGTATCACACGAGAGTTTTTTTTTCAGTCGTCTTATTTGCCACATGATCGTAATGAAAGCAGGACTGAACTGAAGTATGTGGATTAAACTTAAATATTATTCTTTGAAATTTTGTTGAGCAGTTTATCGACAGAGATGCTGCAGTTAGGAGAGATGTCAGATTTTTCACTAAAAGCGTAGCAGGAGATTCTGATATTACTATTTTTAGGGATCCTACTCAAAAAGTGAAAAAAAAGGACTGCTATAAGATCTCTCATGTGTTTGTCTGTACATCTCTCACAGCTGCTTTTCTCTTAATCTTGAAATGTGGGAAGTTTAGTATTTGTACAAGTAATAAAGTCCCACATATTTGTAGATTATTAACCGTCCACAAATTAATTTTTGGAAAATGGAGAAGGGCTAGTTAAGTTATTTAAAAGTAAAAATCCTTCTTTTCTCATATCATGAAAGCTCTGATAATGACAAATTAGAAACACATTGTTTTAAATTTAGGTATTATACTTTCAAAAATATCGTTGAAAATGTAATGCAAGAGTATGCCCCCCCCCTCCCCCTCTAATTTCGAGTCTACTGAAATAAAAATTATGAAATATTAGAAGTGTATTGAATTCTTCCAGAAAAATTAGTGTTATTATTACCCAAGATGACATTGTTTTTGAGAAAATGGCATTTTTCCATTGTTCACAAATTTCAGTTTTCAGCAGTGGTGTTAAGGAACATTTGAGGTAAATTTTATCGTGAGACTAGTTCTGTTATCAGTAATTAACCGAGATACTAACTTTGAAGACACAGACATAACATACATAAAGACTCAGATGGCATAGTTTTTGTGTCATAAGCTTTTAAAGCATAGTTAAAAAAATTTAATGATGTATATACATGTGCAATGCAGTGCCCACAGGTTATTAATTAGTAAAATAGCAGGGTTGCCACGCTACCTGGAAAACCAGGAAAATACAGGAAATTTTAAAATCCTCTCCCAAAATAGGCAAAATCCAGGGAATTTTCAAAAAATCCTAAAAAATCTGGAAAACACTGGGAATTTTTTTTCTTACAATATCCAAACATAAAATATTTTATTTCGGCTTTCGAAATGAAAGCCGAATGTTATCTTAGGATATTTTTTAAGATAAAAAATAACCAATGTTGTGTATCAAAGTTATCCTATATTTTATGTGTTCTGTATCTTAGTATATAAATATTAATTTGAATGCATAAAGTAAGTATTTTTTCCTCTTTTCATTTCTTTTTTATTTCTGCAATTTTTTGTGATATTATGTTCAAGATAATTGATTTTTACGTAAGATTCTTTAAATTTTTATATTCTTTAAATTATTAGATACAAAGTTTTTACATATTTTAACATTCATTTACAAATATTTCAAATTATTTTATAGCAGAATGCTTGAGTATTGCTATACTGTTTTTATTATTATTAATGTAAAACGTGGGATTTAATAATTAGTGTAACAACTTTAAAGGGCTTTTTCATTTGCTCATATCATATAGTGTATTATATTTCTCAGTTAATTGGGTAATGGCAAATTACAAGGTGGCTAACTGGCATACACGCATATATTTTTGCACACTCAACGCGTTGCAGTACAGGGAAAACACAGGGAATTTTTTTTCAAGATTAGAGTGGCAACCCTGTATAGGGAATTTTATGTGTACAGATAATATTCTAACGCGGCTGGTTATGAATTAATAATGCTAATATGTTCCTATTTTTGATACTCCTCCATTATTGCATCAGCCCTTATGTAAAAAAAAAAAAAAAAAAAAAAAAAGTTAAATTATGCGATTTAATGCCGAAAATGCACGATTATGGCTTCACATTTGCTTTACGTCATATTTGTTTAGACATATATTTCTTATGTCATCAGGTAATTTTTTTCACATTTTTTGTATTTTAAATGATGTCTTGCTGATTTATTTGTTGTTTTCTTAGTCAAAATAACAATTAGTACATCATACATGAGAGCGATATTATATAAAAATAGGAATATTTTTTAAAAAAATGTTGAGATACATAATTACATACAATAAATCAATTTCAACTGATAGCACAAACATTTATCAAACAGAAAAGAGAAAAAAATAATAAAAATAATAAACACAATAAAAAATAGATACAGTCAAAGTTCTATTATCCGCACAAGTTGGGGGCCAAAGGTTGTGTGGATTATAGAATATTATGAATTATACGTCATTTTATTTTTCATAGATAGCATTTTAATTCTATAATCACTATAATATAAAAATGTAAATGTGAAATGTAATATGAATTAATTTAATAGGCTATCTCAAAAAATGCCTTTTTTAAATTTATTTTATTAGAAAAATTGATATGTGCGCATTTAAGAATAACTATATATGTTCCATAATACAGTTTGCTTTTTATTGTTAGTAAAATAAAAGAATTATATTTAACCCCCTGACTGCCCAGCCAAAGGGTAATATTGTAATGTTGTTTTCTCTGTAATTTATTAAAAATATAAAAAAAGATGTTTTTTCCAACCTGATGCAAAATACGTTATTAGTATCGGTGTATAATCTTTGATAGCATCAATCCTAACTTAATTTTTCAGAACTGGGTTTTATTTGTGGAATTATACTAATTTAAATACTGCTTATGTTGCAGTGAAACCTGCAGCTTAGTGTGTGAAAAAATCAGCCGGCGGCAGTCAGGAGGTTAAAAAGTACATGTTTTATTTTTTTTTTCAAATTTTTTATTTATTTAAAAAAAATCATTTTTGGATCACAAATTTCTTAATTTTCTTAACTGTTTATTTCATCGTTTACACTCATAAAGTAACGCGAATTATAGAAAATTGAGGATTATGGACGCGCGGATTATCGATACTTGACTGCTAATCATTAAGATTACTAAAGGAACTTTAAAAGTGATTATAATAGTTCAAAAATAAACAGTTCAAAAATAGAGTCGCTTTTATTAATTCCAAATAATTTTATAATTTATTAATTCCGTTATAATATTGTTTGATATAAAATTATAAAAGGAACAAAGATAAAGTCTTGAAACTGAATCAGTGTGCTGTTATTGCATTTATATAAACTGGTCTTTTTCCCTTAACCGTCATCAGCAGTTGGTCCAATCAAAAACCCATTTCCATCTTAGCAGATATTGTATACTTGTATACTTATTCCTCGAAACCGTCAAATGTTTTGATTTTCAGGATGATTCTGCATTCATCAAAAACCTGCCAAGAAGGAAACACAATTGCAAAATGTTCTATTTTAGGTAGGTTTCATTTTTTAGGAACTATAAATATATAGTACTAGCAGTCTTTGACCGCTACGCGGATTGGTTTCTCTAAAGAAACCTTGAATCAAACGAAGTACATTTTTAAAAAATTTAAAAAAATAAACCTTATATCTAATCAAGCATCTATAGTTGTTGTCTTATTAATATAATCTTACATTATCCTGCTCAAAGTCAATGTTGACGACATAATAGTTAAAATAGCTCTAAAATGATTGGAGTACCTATGTTTAACTATTTTTAGTAGGTGTGCTATATTGAATTTCTCGCTTTTACCTAACACAATTGAAAAAGTTTCCAATTTAGATAGGTTTCAAGTTTTATAAATTGCCAATACATAGTGTTGTTTTCGTGTAATCCCTGTTTTCTTTACCTTTTAAAATAGGTCACCTCCACAGAATTCATTGCAATATATTTGTACTCTTCCCAGATGCACTACTGAGTGAATACATTGTAATAGTTTTAGAGGATATAGTCAAAACGGAAAACGTTTATGTTGAAAATTTGCCTTTAATAGAAAAGTTCATAGCCTTGGCAAAAGATGCAACTTTGAATTATGCCGTTTGAGATTGTACCATTCAACATCTGTCTAAAATGGAATTTATTATGGGTTCTTTGTCATTCCATTTTAGTAGTTTTGAGTGTTCTTGAATGCAAAATTCAGAAACCCAGATATTCGTTTCTGGTGGAGGGATCCACGACGTCCTCTTGGCTATGCCACTACTTACATTATTTAATTATAGTGTAAATTATATTAAATGATGTAGGATGATTTATCAATACACATTAACATTTAGATTTTAAAAAATCTGCAGAATTTTTTACTAAACACATCTGCATATATAAATTCCAGAACCACAAAAAATTATTTTCTCTCTATAAATTGTAAAGTGTATTATCGTTTCTTTAGATGGTATTATGTTATAAAATTTTCTACTGAAATTTACTTTATATTATATTTATAATAAGTTATTTATTTTTAAATTGTTGCTGTTTATTTTATTTACAATTTAATCTTTATACTGTTAGGAAAGGCATCTGACCCACCTTTGATTCCCCTAACTTCAGATAATTGGGAGACTATTGTAGTTTTCAATACTATGGTAGAAATTTTATTACAATTTATTTTTTACATCCATTTTAAATTTTCGTGATATGTTTATTTATTTTTTATGAAATGTAAAAACTGATATTAATTCATTTTATTTTATTGCAGATGCATAAAACCATTAATCTAACATATCACATCACTCAACATATCTTTGATGTGTAAAACCAGTGCAGCAAAATATTTCGTATGAAAATTTTTGGAAAAAAGCAGCTTCTGACTCATGACCACGAAAAACTTTTATTTTTGAGTTATGCAAGAATTTCTGCCAAAGAATTCTGCTTCTATATGTGAGGTATGCAACAAGAAATTTTCTCACAAGAGTTGTTTAATCATACACCTTTTAACTCATACTGGTGAAAAACCTTTTGAATGTGAGGTATGTAACAAGAAATTCTCTCAAAAGGGCAATTTAAACAGCCATCTGTTAACTCATACTGGTGAGAAACCTTTTGTATGTGAGGTTTGCAACAAGAAATTCTCTGACAAGAGTGCTTTAAGGAGGCATTTGTTAATTCATACTGGTGAGAAATCGTTTGTATGTGAAGTATGTAACAAGAAATTCTCTCGAAAGAGCAGTTTAAGCAGCCATCTGTTAACTCATAGTGGTGAAAAACCTTTTGAATGTGAGGTATGCAACAAGAAATTCTCTTTAAAAAGCCCTTTAAGCCAACATTTGTTAACTCATTCTGGTGACAAACCATTTGAATGTGAGGTATGCAACAAGAAATTCTTTCAAAAGGCCAGTTTAAACAGCCATATGTTAACTCATAGTGGTGAAAAACCTTTTGAATGTGAGATATGCAACAAGAAATTCTCTCTAAAAAGCCCTTTCAGCAGACATTTGTTAACTCATACTGGTGAGAAACCTTTTGAATGTGAGGTATGCAACAAGAAATTCTCTCGAAAGAGCAATTTAACCACCCATCTGTTAACTCATAGTGCTGAGAAATCTTTTGAATGTGAGATATGCAACAAGAAATTCTCTCTAAAAAGCCATTTAAGCTATCATCTGTTAACTCATACTGGTGAGAAACCTTTTTCATGTGAAGTATGCAACAAGAAATTTACTCGTAAATATGCTTTAAACAAACACTTTTCAGTTCATTCTGAAGAGAAATCTTTTATGTGAGGAAGCTGTGTCAAGATATTTTTTCAAAAGATTTGTTTAACGAAGCATCTGTTATTCTTACTGGCGAGAGTTTTTTATGTGCGATAAACAAAAATAAAAAAGTTATTTAAGTGTTTCATTTTGCTCCTAATTTTTTTTAATTGCAGATAACTAATCATAGTGTACTCCAGAAATAAAGAAATAATTCTTTCCATTTATTACAATGCACAAAAGAGAACAGTGATGCACAAAATTTTGCCTATTATACAGTAAATCAGCACCTCAGGAACTATACCACGAGGCCTGGCAAACACAATTTTATTTTTATCATTCTTTATATTGTCTGAAAAATATTACGTATCTTTGTTTTTTTACACTTATAGGCTTTTAAGTTTTTATAATGATTGATGGTATTTAAGTGAAAAGTAACCTTTGTTAAACCTGATTTCTCACAATAAAATTCTTTGGTGGTAAAATTGATTTTCTTATCAATATATAAACAAAAACTATTAGTTTTGAAAATGATATGGCTCCTTGACTTACCCCTATTTAAATAAACGAAGTGTCTATTCTCACGGCAGCCGTAAGAATATTATACTTACGGCAGTCTATCGCACATGCGCAGTCGATAACTGCCGTAAACGATTGCCAGAGATTCTTGATGAGAATGAATCGGGAAAAATGAGTGACTCATATATGAACGGCAACAATGCTATGCTCGCTCATTATCGCCCAATGCGTAATTTTGATGATTGTTTTAATTAAACAACAAAAAAAATTGAGCAGGAATAACTTACCAACTTTAACACTATTTTTTCAGGTTTCCAAAAGAACTACTACTTTACAAAGAGACTAAATTTGCTAAATTTTACATCTCTGACTCACGCACGTTGGAGTCACGTGTGGCATTCAGAAAATGAGAAAATAATATAAAAAAAATGCGTTTATCATCATAAGTATATTTTATTTAATAAATAGTTTGTGAGCACATGCATATTGTTATTCATATTTCTACAGGCAGACAACTCCCTGAAAAAAATTGAGTATACCTATTCTAATTCACCTTTAGTCGGAAAAAATAATAATAAGCAGATAAAAAATAATAATGTATATAAATATAATACAGTGTTGTAGTCATAAAAAGGGCATGTGTTAAAGTCATGAATGCCGTGCCTAAGTAATATGCTATAGCTTTATTTGTGAAATAGGGGGTACACAAGGCTTCTTTTGAAAAAAAAATACATTAAATATATGCTGTATACCAACATTACACTCCTAATTAAATATGAATAAGATAAAATTAGTGATAGTCAACCTTAAACATTATTTTGGGGAGGAATGTTTATTGAAATATGCAAAGTAATCTATATATGCACATGTTCACAAACTGTTCATAAAATAAAATGTATTTGCTGTAACTCATGCATTTCATTATGTCCTTTTCTCATTTTGAGGATATACTTAAGTTTTATGTTTAACTACCCTCAAATATTTTCCTTTTAGTTTAAGATATTGCTTACAAGTGGATTCCAATGTGTGACTCAGAAACAAACAGATTGATTAATTTAGTCTTTTTGAATGTTGGTTCTTTTAATTTTCTCAATGTCATTATGCAGAAAATAGAAATTGTATAAGTCATCACCATATGAGCAATTAAGACGACATCAGACTTGACGACATCAACTTTGACCAATGGAGGATTGGTCTTGTAAAAGCATAAACAAAATCTAGACCACAAACCAGATTGCACCTGTTCCAAGATCTTGTTACTCCATAGGTTGTCTTTTTTTCAAATTTTAGGATATATGTGAATAAAAATGAACATTGCCCAGTTAAACTGGTGGCATTGAGCTCGCAGGCTACACATACTAGTTGTTTATTAAAACCTTACATTTTCAAGCAATAGCACTGTTCGAAAAATAAAAAAAACATATTTGTTTAATTTAAATTAAGAGGGGAAATTATTTGTATACCTTCTTTCTTTATACTTAACCAAAAAAACCCACAATTAATCAGGGAAGCATTTAATAACAATGAACCTGCATCCGAAATTTAAAACAAATTGGTTAATTAAACATGAAAAATCATTTACCGAAATTAAGAGAGATAGTCCTACCGATCCCACATGCATACTTATCCAATGCATTCCCAAAACAAATCAGGAAAGTACTTTATCAGAATGAACCTATATACAAAATTTAAAGCAAATCTGTAAATTCTGCATGAAAAACCCATTAACCTAAATTTAGAGGGGGTAGTTTATTTTCTACTTTTCCAATGAATACTCAATACTAATCACAGAGGCGCCTCGTTAAAATGTTCCAGTATCCAAAATTTGTAAGAAATTGATAAATCTGCATAAAAAACCCATTTTTCTAAATTAAGGACAGGGGGAGATAGCCTTTCTCCTCCTCTTACACTCAGTGGCGTAGCTAGAATGAGTGGCAACCGGGGCGGATTTAAATGGTGTCACCTCCTCCCCCACCCCAGCTGTCATATTTTTCCAGTCACAATTCTATGTTATTACAACAAATGATCGGACCATTCCTTATTTATCTTTTGTCCTCCTGCATAAAAAACAACTGCAGCGACTTATCACTCAACCCATAATCCAAATGAGTCAAATGCGGTAAATTTTTATTTCAAAGTTTGCTCCGCTAGCCATTCGTTGAATAGGTTGGTTTTTGTTCTCTGGTCAGGGCCATAGCTAGAAGTGGACAATAGGGGGGGGGGCTCATAATTTCTTTTTCTCCCTCTCTCTGATGCAGAAAGATAAATTAGTGCATATACACATTGTAGGTACTATGTTTCTTATTAAACTGTTGTAATAACTTCATTTTATGCTAAAAAAGCACATGGTAAAGAAAATTTTGAGTGTAAAACTAATGAAAAAATAAACATCCTGTTAGCTTCATAGGTACAAGTAGGGTAAGGGAGTGTTGAAACACC
Organism: Maratus speculifer; assembly: GCA_964019185.1. Lineage (NCBI taxonomy): Eukaryota > Metazoa > Arthropoda > Arachnida > Araneae > Salticidae > Maratus > Maratus speculifer. The sequence goes on from OZ025296.1 coordinate 362,686,122, forward strand.
TATTTTAAATACAACTTAGTAATTCTGCAAAACTGTGAAAGGGTCTCAAGACTGAATTAGATCTTTGAATAGAATTTTCATTTGGATTTTCGAAAAAGAAATTCATTTAGTGACCTTGAAATATTGTCCAGGGGCACTCAAAATATTTTAGGGGGGCTGAGCCGCCCATAGCGCCCCTTTTGCTACGGCCCTGTCTCTGGTGCATATCTTATTTAGAATATTTTTACATTCTCAAAAAAAAAAAAAAATTAACTCTGTTACGTCGTGCGTTAGAATTTTCCTTTTATTTCAGAATTCTTTATTTTTTTAAGTTTTATAAGATTATGTTTATATAGATTTTCAAAAACAGATTGGGTGACACCCGGGGCGAACCGCTTCCTCTGCCCCCCCCCCCCACTTGCTACGCCATTGCTTACACTTGTCCAATGAACTTCCAAACTAATAATGGAAGTGCCCTCACCAGAATTATACTATGCCTAAAATTTGAATAAAATCTGCTTGAAGAACCCATTTATCAAAATTATCCTATTTACTCGTGTATACCGCACACCCAGTATTTTAGAATGAAAAATGGTGATTTTTTGTATCTCGTATATAACGCACACCATAAATTTGACATGCTAGGGAATGAATGATCAAATGAATTTCTGGAAAGAAATTCAAAACAAATATCTATCAGGCTAGAAAAGAAGTCGAAATTCTTTTTGTTAAGACTTCGTGTAGGGAGTGAGTGTCGTGATATGTTGACATCACTTTAAAATGAAATACATAAAAACATCTACATTGTTTTAAGAAAATTAAACTTTAATTCTACAAATGTAAAATCGCAGAAATCTGTATTCTTGCTAAAATTTTATCTGTACACTGTACTATAAAATAAATAAATAAATAAAGAGAAATTTACAAAACTAGTTTTTGTGAGATTATAGAAATCTGTTGCTCTACAAATGAATCAAGTAAAATTGTACTAATCTTACTAAAATTTTATCTGTTACTTGTATCGCGGTTAGATAAAAAACTCTAGGTTTCCCAGTTTCCTAAAAAAAATTCTTAAGAAATTTTTAACCTTACAGATTTCTTTTTCTAGTGCAAATCTGTATATATTACATGAATTTTTGCTGTTACCGTTACATAAAAAGCAGTAGCAGCAATGAGGATTGCTAAGTAGTGTTTAAATAATGTTACTACCGCTTTTGTATAAAAAAAGTGCAAGGAGTACGGATGGGCATTATTTATCGTATTAGGATAAATAACAGTGTTACTACGCTAGAACCTAATATTGCATTAATATGTTACTGAAAAGTCCCTGTTAAATAAATAACACATGGTTCTTAATGACGGAACTTCTTCCTTCACTTGTTTTAATCAAGATTTCATTTTTTGTACCTCTAAAAAAGAATAATATTCATTAAAAACGTCCATAATCGTTTCTTTTGAGACGTTTGCCGAACAATGTTGAATGTCCGGGCTGGGTGCCCGGACAGCCCCCCCCCCCTGCTTGCGCAGACCCATTCACAATTATTTAAAAAATTTGCGTCCCCCCCCTTTATTAAAACATCCTTAAAAACCCTTATAAAAAAATCTCACAATTATACACTCTAAGATAAAAAAATCTGTCTAAAACGGAATTTAAAACTGTTTTATAGGCTTCCGTTTTAGAAGGTTTTACTATATAAAATAAGATATTGTTTGTATCCAGCAAGTACAGCCCGGACAGCCCCCCCCCTGCTTGCGCAGACCCATTCATAATTATTTAAAAAATTTGTATCCCCCCCTTATTAAAACACCCTTAAAAACCCTCATTAAAAAATCTCACAATTATACATTCTAAGATAAAAACCTGTCTAAAACGGAATTTAAAACTGTTTTTGGCTTCCGTTTTAGAAGGTTTTACTATATAAAATAAGATATTGTTTGTATCCAGCAAGTACAGCCCGGACGCCCCCCCCCCCTGCTTGCACAGACCCATTCACAATTATTTAAAAAAAATTGCTTCCCCCCCTTATTAAAACACCCTTAAAAACCCTTATTTAAAAAAAAATCTCACAATTATGCACTCTAAGATATAAACCTGTCTAAAACGGAATTTAAAACTGTTTTATGGCTTCCGTTTTAGAAGGTTTTACTATATAAAATAAGATATTGTTTGTATCCAGCAAGTACAGCCCGGACAGCCCCCCCCCTGCTTGCGCAGACCCATTCATAATTATTTAAAAAATTTGTATCCCCCCCTTATTAAAACACCCTTAAAAACCCTCATTAAAAAATCTCACAATTATACATTCTAAGATAAAAACCTGTCTAAAACGGAATTTAAAACTGTTTTTGGCTTCCGTTTTAGAAGGTTTTACTATATAAAATAAGATATTGTTTGTATCCAGCAAGTACATCCCGGACAGCCCCCCCTGCTTGCGCAGACCCATTCACAATTATTTAAAAAATTTGCTTCCCCCCCCTTATTAAAACACCCTTAAAAACCCTTATTTTAAAAAAATCTCACAATTATACACTCTAAGATATAAACCTGTCTAAAACGGAATTTAAAACTGTTTTATGGCTTCCGTTTTAGAAGGTTTTACTATATAAAATAAGATATTGTTTGTATCCAGCAAGTACATCCCGGACAGCCCTCCCCCCCTGCTTGCGCAGACCCATTCACAATTATTTAAAAAATTTGCTTCCTCCCCCTTATTAAAACACCCTTAAAAACCCTTATTTAAAAAAAAATCTCACAATTATACACTCTAAGATAAAAACCTGTCTAAAATGGAATTTAAAACTGTTTTATAGGCTTCCGTTTTAGAAGGTTTTACTATATAAAATAAGATATTGTTTGTATCCTGCAAGTACAGCCCGGACAGCCCCCCCCCCTGCTTGCGCAGACTCATTCACAATTATTTAAAAAATTTGTATCCCCCCCTTATTAAAACACCCTTAAAAACCTTTATTAAAAAAATCTCACAATTATACACTCTAACATAAAAACTGTCTAAGACGGAATTTAAAACTGTTTTATAGGCTTCCATTTTAGAAGGTTTTACCACATAAAATAAGATATTGTTTGTATCCAGCAAGTTCAGATTAAAAATTCTGGGCACCCACCCGTTCGAAAGGCTGGTTACGCCTATGCAACCACAGTAGAAATAATTCCTTAATATTCGCTAATTCAATAACTGTTAGATTTTTCACCAGTTTTTCAATTCAGTTCAGTTATGTAGCTCTTTTCTGTTAGATTTTCCACCCGTTTTTCAATAGATGTAGTTTTTTACATTACAAAAGAACATTTTATCGCTTCGTAACTGTTGTTTATTTTCCAACGTTTTGTTACAAATTATTTGACAACCTTGAAAAGTGCTGAGTAATACATATTATCTGAGGATAATTTTGTTATCGTTAACGACTTTTGATTTAAAGTTTCGTTTCCTGTTTGTTTTTTATTCGTGGTTGTTGAAGAAAGAGGATAAATAAAAAATGATTTCGTCTCTTTTTTATTAAATATCAGAAAGACTGAATTTGAGGTTTGTGGATTTGATTTCTAAAGGGCTCTTCTGGGGGGGGGGGGGGTTCACCCCCAAACATACACCTTCAAATTTCGCTTATTTAGTTCTCCACCATTTTTAATATGACACCCCCCCCCTTTCGGTGACTCACCTAATTTTGCTCATTTCTTCACTTCATTTCAATCTTTAAAAGGCTATAGCTTTGCTTCTATGGGAGCTAAAGCGGAGAAAAAGATTCTAGCATAGCTAACTTTTACTCGCCATTCTTTTTGCTATTTCAATTTTCCGGTTTTTCCCTGTAGGACCATTTTTTGGGAGGGGGGGGGGCGTTTCTCATTTTTTGATGTAATATGTCTATCGAAAGCTTATGCTTCATACATTACAAATCTAGCATAAAAAATTTCTCCCGTTATTCTGGGTCACGTTACGGACCCATAATGGGTTGAAATTTAAATTTCTCAAACTTCTTCGAGGTTTTTTGCCAAATCGGTATCAGAAAAAAATTGTGCCAACGTGATGTGTGTATGACATCTGCACCATATAAATATTATTCAGTCTTTTTTTATTGCAATTTTTTTATGTAAAACAATATGCATTATTTTTCATGCACAATTGCGCATTAAATGAAAATTGTAATGTAATTTTTGTAGTAGTACTTTATAATAATGAATAAAAAAACACATTATTTAAAAGTATTTCCTGCACAATAAAATGTTTCCTGGCGATTACAAAAAAATATGTCCTGACAATTCAAAAAATAAAAACGTAATATTCCAAGTTTTCACTTCTGTCGGCACTCCAAAAATGTCACTTTTTTAGGGGGGGGGGGGGGGGTGAAAATTTTGTGGAAATAAGTTTTATTTTTTATTTATGTATAGATCCATATAAAAAAGTATGAGCTAGTGAACTTTGGAACCATTTTAATACAACTCATATTCCAAATATTAAAATAATTGAGAAAAATTATTAAAAAATTATTTTCAATTTAATCATTTTTATACTAAGTAAATGCAATTAAATTTCTTATAAATTGAATGTGGAATGTTTAGATAAGATTTTAATATTTACAAAATATAAAATACAGTACAATATATTAGGTTTACAGCTTTCTGAAAGACATAAAAATAGTAGGATAAAATTTAGATGAGTACAAAATATTAGAATATTTTATTTTGCGCAACAATATTACCTTACTAATATGAAGTAAATGGTAGTTAATTTTTTGTAGCACCCTCTTTTGCTTTCATGATAGCGTACAATCGATCTTGCATACTATACATATCTGCTATTAAGAAACTAGTAAAAAAACAGTCTGGAAAAAATTTCATTCTCTACCATCTGTCCTATCTCATAAGTTCCTTTGTCCTATCAGTTAATATTTGTTTTATGTTTTGCAGCAGCTCTAGTAGTGGCAGCACGCGTTGACTTGCTGTACGAAAATTCAGTAATGCATTTCATCTCAGATTTTAAAACATCAACAGTGCTGATTGAGCAAACGCGGTATACGGAAAATGGATTTTTGAAAAATTCGTTTTCCTCTATATATTAAAGAAAGTTTTCTTAATATGTTTTCTTGTACTTCCTAATTTTCCTGTTTTTCGTATTTCCTATAGGATACATTATTTTATATTCAAAAATATATGTGCCTATAGATATTTTCTTAAATGTTGTTGCCCCTCCAGTGGCTGAGAGATTCTGCCCTCAAAACTGGTAGACGGCAGGCGCTGGATTAGAACAAAACCCAAGCGCGGTCGTCAGCCCAATCAGTCGGAGTTTTCCGTGTTTTTCTTCGAACTTTGGATTCCCTTGCGTAAATACGGGTTGGATTCCCTTAGAAAGCCCCCCCTCCCCCCACGGAGGGCACCCCCTTAGGGCCCATATCCCATGTGTTGTCCGTTTGGGAGCATATTTAGCAATTGTTTATTGTATCCTGTTACAAAAATAACAGGATGTTGGAACCTGTTACCAGCGCTACTGTGGAATGATGTAACCTTTGGAATGATGTAATGAAAGGAAACCAAAAATAACCATATTTCCCATCTCTAGCAAGGAGTGGAATAAAGATGCAGAAATACATCTAATTAAATAAATTCAGTAAGGTTCTAGTTTTAATTTCTTCTATGAATACATTTCTTGATTCATAGGTATATCTTGTGATTACATAAAATAGTAAAAAAATATTCTGTGTATATTGTGCGCCCAGGGTTTTCCCCCTAAATTTTGGGAGAAAAATTGTGCATTATACACAAGTAAATACATTAAGGGTGGGGGATTAGCCCCTTGCTCTCCCTCTTTATTCTTATCCAATAAGCACTGAATACTAATCATGAAGGCATCTCATCAAAATGATCCCACATTTAAAATTTAAATGAAATATGCATGAAAAACCCATTTATCTAAATTAAGGGTTGGAGGTTAGCCCTCATCCCCCTCTTAGACTTATCCAATGAACTCCTCAAACATAGAGACCCAAGACTACTCGAAAGAAAGGGTCACATTGCCACAGTCTTCTGCAACAATATTCAATTTTGATCAGAATTGTTACCAGGGCTGTAGTCGTAAAAATAACAAAGGATATACGCTCTAAGCAGAGAGTATATGCTCAAGGCGGAGGGTATACCGTAGAGTGTGTATACTATAGCTTTCTTGAGAAACAGAGGGTATATGGTATTTCTTTTAAAAGTCCAGAAGGTATACAGCGTATACCCCTGTATACCCTCCACTACATCCCTGATTATTACTCTCAATTTAGGTTATGTTTGTAATTTAAATCATTTGTATTTTAATAAATACACTATTTCTCTTGTATTGTGTGTCTTTCCGATCATCTTGTACTATACAATTCAGTATTTAAAATGACAAATTTAGATTAACAGTGTAAGATTAATTCTGTTGTGAATTTTCTGAAAGTGTAAGGTATTAGTTTCCAAAAAATTTAAATAATATATCACAAAAAATTTGACCAAAAAAAGATGAATTTTTGCAAATATTCTCTGAAAAAAAATCTCATCAATATTTTGAAAAAAATAAAATAATAATAATAATAACAATTTTAACAAAAGATTGCTGGAAAAATGTAAATTTCATCAAAGGATGTAAAACGAGAATTTTGTCAAAGGCTTAAAAAATGTCAAAAGATTGCAGGAAAAAAGCGAATTTTGTCGAAAACACTGACCAGTATACCTACGTTTTGAGCTTAATCCTACTTTTTGCTTCTTATTAATATTCTGCCTGGATTTTTTTATTTAAAGTCCTGCTACCTATACATTATTTTCTTCGGTTTATAATTGCTAGTAGGTGTGCGAATGCGAAATTTTCAGAAAAAAACTTAGCAGCCAGTACGATGCAACATGCAGTTGAAAATTGTTATTAAAAAATGCAAGCGACTATGTAAGTTATTATTTAGGTACTAAAATGCATTTTCATATTTTTTCTGTAAATTTTAAAAATACTGTTTATAACAAGGAAAGTTGAGTATAAGATAAACTTAGTGCACATGTTTACACTGTGATAACTTGAAAAGTTACGAAATATATCTAACCAGGGAAAAATATATATATATACAGTAGACTCCCTCAAATCCACACAGCTTGGGACCAAAGGTTGTGCAGATTTTAGAATTTTACGGATTTCTGGTCATTGCTTTGTTTACATTTTTTAAGCAGTAATTTGAATGTTATAAATAATGTAATTGAAACTATAATATGAATGCTTACAACATAATAAAATATTAAAATAAGTAATAAACGAGAATAATAAAAATTTGGATAATTTCTTTAATTATTAAAGTATTAAGATCAAAGGTCAAGTTCATAATCATTAATGTATAGTTAAATGCTCATTATAAAGATAACCTGTATTTTTCGTAAATTATTCTATGAAACATGCCCCATATAGGTACACTACTAATTTACATCAAAATCGTAAAATAACGAGGCTTTATTTCAGATTTGGCCAGACTTAATAACTAAAGAAGCTTGATTAATTCATAAATGTAATTGGTAAGATTGTGATTACCATTGATATCAGCAATATCTTGTTTTTTTTCAAAAATAAATTATTCTTTCCTCATGAAAAAACATGAATTCAGTAACCTTAAGAAAAATTACAAAATAAAAAATATATGGAATTGATATAAAACTAAAAAAGTCAAATTTTGTACCTACATCTGAACTGGATGTTTCATTGTTTACATCCTTAAATTATGTGCGGATTTGAAGGAGTCTACTTTATATCATTCAGTTTTGCAAAATCCTAAACATTTACTCACTTTGTCAGAAAATCCACTTGCCTGTACAAGTAAAATGATGAATTTTTCTACCCCTGATCACTAGCATAGTCATAACACTATAGATATACACTAGGGTGGAGCGAAAAAAATTTTTTTTTGAAAATCAACAACGGGTAGGTGCCAAAAGTTGCCTTTATACTAGTACATCAACTGCGTGAAATTTTACCGCTGAAAGAAAATGGCTTGAGTCTGCGCTTTTGCTCCAAAAATCGAAATTTTGGGTAAAATTTGTCCTTTTTTGACATGTTTTCAAAAAATTTAAAAATTTCTACAGAGCTGGTTAGTATTTAAAAGTGTTGCTTAGACCTTTATATTTATCTGCTTAACATATTTAAACTATAAAACGAATTGCATAAAAAATGGGAATTACATCCATAAATCGATCAAAACGTGAATTATGTCCATGAATTGTTTAAAAAAGTGAGAATTACGTTCAGAAATTGTATGAAAAACAAAAATTATGTCTATGAATCGTGTAGTAAAACGGGAATTATGTTCATAAATCGCTTAAAAAACACTAATTTTGGCAGCAGAAAGCTGAAACGAAAATTACGTCTATAAATCACATAAAAAAGCGAATAGTATTTTGCATTCATGAAGTGCATAAAAAACACGAATTACATTCATGAATCGCTCAAAAAAAAAAAAAACAAATTACATCCATGAATTGCATAAAAACATGAATTACATTCAAAAATCACTCAAAAATGCGAATCACTTCCATGAATCGTGCAAAAAAACAATAATAATGTTCATAAATTACAAAAAATGCGAATTACATCAAAGAATTGGTAAAAAAAGCAAATTACATTCATAAATCATATAAAAACACAAATAACGTCAATAAATCGACCAAAAAACGCAAATTTCGTCGACAGAAAACGCAAAAAATGCAAATTATGTCTACGAATCGCATAAATAAAGCAAATTACGTCCATAAATCATGTAAAATGTAAATTACATTCATTAATTGCATAAAAATTGCGAATTATGTCCATGAATCGCTCAAAAAAGCGATTTGCATAAAAAACGCGAATTGGGTCAACAAATCGCTCAAAACGTGAAATACGTCCATGAATTGTTTAAAAAAGTGAGAATTACGTTCAGAAATTGTATGAAAAACACAAATTATGTCAATGAATCATGTAGTAAAACGGGAATTATATTCATAAATCGCTCAAAAAACACGAATTTTGGCAGCAGAAAGCGTAAACGCAAATTATGTTAATAAATCACTCCAAAAATGCAAATCACTTCCATGAATCTTGCAAAAAAATACTAATAACATTCATAAATTACAAAAAATGCGAATTACGTCCAACAATTGGTTAAAAAAGCGAATTACATTCATAAATCCTATAAAAACACAAATAACGTCAATAAATCGATCAAAAAACGCAAATTTCGTCGACAGAAAGCTAAAAAAATGCAAATTATGTCCGCGAATCGCATAAATATAGTAAATTACATCCATAAATCATGTAAAATGTAAATTACATTCATTAATCGCATAAAAATCGCGAATTATGTCCATGAATCGCATAAAAAACGCGAATTGGGTCCACAAATCGCTCAAAACGTGAATTATGTTCATGAATTGGTAAAAAAGTGAGAATTACGTTCATAAATTGTATGAAAAATGCAAATTACGTCTATGAATTGTGTACTAAAACGGGAATTATGTTCATAAATCGCTCAAAAAAACGAATTTTGGCAGCAGAAAACTAAAATGCAAATTACGTCTAAAAATCGCATAAAAATAGGGAATAGCGTTTTGCATTCATGAATTGCATAAAAAACGCGAATTACATTCATGAATCGCTCAAAAAAGACAAATTACGTCCATGAAACGCATAAAAACGTGAATTACATTCATAAATCACTCAAAAAATGCAAATCACTTCCATGAATCGTGCAAAAAAACACTAACAACATTCAAAATTTGCAAAAAATGCGAATTATGTCAAAGAGTTGTGTAAAAGAAGCGAATCACATTCATAAATCCTATAAAAACACAAATAATGTCAATAAATCGATCAAAAAACGCAAATTTCGTCGACAGAAAGCTCAAAAAATGCAAATTATATCTACGAATCGCATAAATATAGCAAATTACGTCCATAAATCATGTAAAATGTAAATTGCATTCATTAATCGCATAAAAATTGCGAATTATGTCCATAAATTGCTCAAAAATGCAAATTACATTCATAAATCGCATAACAAACACGAATGATGACCATGAATTGCACAAAAAATGCGAATTACACCCAACATTAAATTAATTTGCAGAAAGTTTTTGGTTTTATACAAGTCTGCCAACAAGAACCTACAAGTTATCCTGAAACCCATTCTAAACCAACAAAAATTTAATGGAAAGATAAATTTGTCCAAGAAAGACAAAATAATTTACATTGACATACTTTGACCAGAATCGAAAAATTCCTATTGAAATCTATCCTATACAATCCAAAACCAGAAAGAAAAAAATCCCTCCAAGAGTAACTCAATCTATCTTCTGCAAAATAAAATGCATTGCAATGCAACTGAACAAGAACCTTAAAATTACATTTGAAGTCAAACCGAAACCAGATTCAACCCCCCCCCCCCAAAAAAAAAATTATCCAACCATACCTCGATTCGTGAAAGAAAACTTAATTTCCATAGATACACGTGATCAGAAATCCGGAAATTCCAATTAGTCTATGAGTTAGCAAACCTTAATTCGATCTGAAAAAAAAAAAAAAATCTGACAATACACACTGACAAGCAGATTTGTATAATATAGACGCACGCCATGTGCAGAAAATTCTATGAAGAAAAAATTTTTATTTATTTATTTCGACAAAGAATTGCGTAAAAAAAGTGTATCTCAACAAAGAATCATGTAAAAAAACCCAACATTTCGACAAAATACCACGCGAAAAACGTAAATTTCGTCCAAAGACCGCAATAAAAACATTAATTCAATCCATGAATCGCATAAAAAATACGAATTCCATGCATGAATCGCATAAAAAATGTGAACTACATCCATAAATCGCTAAAAATAAAAGCAAATTGCATAAAAATTAGGAATTACGTCCACCAATTGCTTAAAATGTGAATTACGTCCATGAATCATGTAAAAAAGCGAGAATTATATTCATAAATTGTATGAAAAACGCAAATTACGTCTATGAATCTTGTAGCAAAACATGAATTATGTTCATAAATCGCTCAAAAAAACACGAATTTTGGCGACAGAAAGCTGAAACGGAAATTACCTTTATAAAACGCATAAAAATACCGAACTGCATTCATGAATTCATAAAAAATGTGAATTACGTTCATGAATCGCTCAAAAAAATGCAAATTACATCCATGAATTGCATAAAAACGTGAATTACGTTCATAAATCACTCAAAAAATGCGAATCACTTCCATGAATTTTGCAAAAAAAAAAAAGAATAACGTTCATAAATTGCAAAAAATGCAAATTACGTCCAAAAATTGGTAAAAAAAAGCGAATTACATTCATAAATCCTATAAAAACACAAATAACGTCAATAAATCGATCAAAAAAGCGCAAATTTCGTCGATAGAAAGCTCAAAAGATGCAAATTATGTCTATGAATCGCATAAGTATAGCAAATTACGTCCATAAATCATGTAAAATGTAAATTACATTCATTAATCACATAAAAATCGTGAATTATGTCCATGAATCGCTCAAAAAAAGCGAATTGCATAAAAAATGTGAATTGGGTTCACAAATCACTCAAAACGTGAATTACGTCCATGAATTGTTTAAAAAAGTGAGAAATACGTTCAGAAATTGTATGAAAAACACAAATTATGTCTATGAATCGTGTAGTAAAACGGGAATTATGTTCATAAATCGCTCAAAAAACACGAATTTTGACAGCGGAAAGCTGAAACGCAAATTACGTTCATAAATCACTCAAAAAATGCAAATTACTTCCATGAATCTTGCATAAAAATACTAATAACATTCATAAATTACAAAAAATACGAATTACGTCCAACAATTGGTAAAAAAAGCGAATTACATTCATAAATCCTATAAAAACACAAATAACGTCAATAAATCGATCAAAAAACGCAAATTTCGTCGACAGAAACAGGCATGAAAGTGGACCAAAGAAAAAAAGGAGGAAAATTTTTTTCAACTTCAGATGCCAAATATAAAGAGAAAAAATAGAAAAATTCTAATGACGACATTTTATAGACTGGAGTGCAGTTTTAAATTTTACAAAAACATAAAAATTACAAAAAATTTTATTAAAAAAAAATTCAAAATTCACAGTATAAATGTGTATCTCTTGATAAAACAGGGGATCACAGCCATCAACCTTCTGTAGACCTAACAGAAAAACGACAGATTTCCTCAAAAGATCTTGAAAGAACGAGAAATTTTGTCTAAAAATCACGATAAAACAACAAATTTTGTCAAAAAATTCGCGAAAATGACAGATTTCGTCAAAAAATTCGCGATAAAACGGCAAATTTCGTCAAAAAACTCGGGAAACGCGGCAAATTTTGTTTAAAAATTTCGATAAAATGACAAATTTTGTAAAAATTCGCAAAAAAATGGCAAATTACGTAAAAAGATTCACGCAAAAATGGCTAGTTCTGTCGTGAATCGTGAAAAAAATGGCAAATTTCATCGAAAAATACGCAAAAAAACGACAAATTTTGTCGAAAAATTCGGGAAAAAATGCCTAACTTGTTATAAAATTCGAAAAAAACACGGCAAAGTTCCTAAAAAAATTTAGTAAAAGCAACAAATTTTCAAAAATTCGCGATAAAACGACAGATTTATTCAAAAAATATTTGGGGATATTTTTATTTTCAAAACAGATTCCAAAGGTAAAAATATCCCTAAAGATTTAAAAAAAAAAAAAAAAATCTGCAAACAAAATTGAAAAATTAAAAAATGGTCTTTGTATAATAACCTCAAGTATTCAATACAAAATAAATAAAATTTAAATTATCAAAACGCAAACTGTATGCTTAAAAAGATTTCTCCCATAGGATTAACATTAGCCAGCGAGCGTTCTTGAGTGGTGAAGCAGCCTCTGAATAGAGGTCTGCACGGCCCGAACGCAAAAAATATTGGCCTAACCCGGACCGGAAAAAAAAATTTAAAATTCGGCCCTAACCCGGCCCGGGTGAATTTCTACAGAACATTGATCTTTAGTCTACCGGAAGAATTCAGACCAAAAAAAAAACTTATCTTAAGTCTCTTTTTTCTCTTCTTTCATGTTTAAAATCTTTATTTATGCAGCAGTGCCATAGGCTGCGATATTTACGCTTTTAATGAATCTTTGTTTGTTGTATGTAAATGTTTCAGTTATCATTAATATTATTAATGCATTAAAAAAAAAATCTAAAAAATGGTATACGGTAAAAGTAAAATCTTCTAAGACATTGGAAAGAAAAAAATACTTTTCCTTCTTAGCAGATGTAAATGCTTAATATATTTTTTTTCTCGCGTATTGTTACATTCATTTTGCATAAATGAACAGTTTAAAAAAAATTGCGGTTTTCGGTTTAAACAAAAATTTCGTCATAATCTTTTTTTTTTGTGTGTGTGTGTGTGTGATTAATTTTATTTTGAGACGCCTAGTGATCTACGATTCTTTAAAAAGAATAAATTCTAATGTTTAATTGTAGAATAATGACGACTTAAAAATATATTCCTATTTTGCAAAAATTTTTGGACCAAGCCAAACTTTACTGATTTGTGAACAGACTTATTTCCACGGCAAGAAAAGGATTTTCATATGGGGAGATTCAACAAGAACTGATTATTTTGATCCGTGAAGACTAAAAAGAATGAAATCAGTTTCGGTTTCTATAGAAGAAGTAAGTTAGGCTCGGCCCGGCCCGATACTCCAGGAAAAAAAATTACGGCCCGAAAAGATTAGTGACTAGGCCTGAGTCTTCAGAAGCAAGGCCCGAGCCCGGCCTGGCCCGAATGACGTTAATGCAAATCGGCCCGAACCCGGCCCGCGGACCGGGCCTTGCAGACCTTTACTTCTGAACGCAAATATCGTAAAAGCCGTACTTGTAAATGGAGTGTAAATGCACCATAAATAATTATACTAGTGTTCTTTGTGGCAGAATGTATATAATTTTTCAATGCCATATTCTCATTTATTTCAGAAATTATATAATTCATCGATCAACAGTATTTATAATAATAATGATGAAGATATCAGTCTTAAAACACTTAATTATGATTAGTAGTCAAGTCTTGCACGTACTCGCGTTCGGGTATTTTAGTTATAACTGAAAATTCCACTCGAAATAAATTCAAACGCAACTAAAAAAAGTTTAAAAAAGGTTGACCTGAAATTGACACATTTTAACCAGAACTGAAGTGCAATAATAATAAAACAGAATTTATATTAGCTCGTATCCGTCGCGCTGCAAAAATAATAGTTATTCTGGAAAACAAAACAACTGAAAAATTATTATCACTGTTTTAAAGCTCATTAATCCAGATTAAATTATTCCCTCCCAAGATTTTCTTTCTCTTCAGCGTCACAGTGACCTATGGACCCAGGTGTCAGAAAACAGCTGCCAGTCTAAGGCTGCGGGCACACACAAAGTTTTTTTGCGGTTTGCAGGTGGCGCGTTTGATGTAAATGAGTTTTCAGTTCACCTTTAATCCAAGAGTTGCACGGGCTTTCCCTTCAGTAGGGTTAAGATAGTGATCTTCCGCGTTTCGCACTGTCAGTAAACCGTAAGTGAGGGAAAAGAAAAGGCAGTTCCGGGAATTAAGTTTAACTTAGAATAGTTATGTTTGCCCGGTCCTTAAAAATAGATTTTCGCCCCGCGAAATGTACCGCATGTGATGCTCCTGAACATAAATTGACCGCTTACCTTGACAGATAGCTCTTAGGCGATTTGTGGGTGAAGTCTAGCGGGTGAAAGATAAGTCCGAGAATTACTCCCGGAGCTTCTTTTCTTGGACCCCCCCCCCAAATTACCAGCAATATTTTCTTTGCATTTTTGCATCGATCCAGAGAATGGCCAAAATCATCTTTAAAAAGGCGGATTTCCGCCTTTAGGCGGAACTCTTTCATCCCTGCAGAAAGCTCAAAAAATGCAAATTATATCTACGAATCGCATAAATATAGCAAATTACGTCCATAAATCATGTAAAATGTAAATTACATTCATTAATCACATAAAAATTGCGAATTATGTCCATGAATCGCTCAAAAAAAGCGAATTGCATAAAAACTGGGAATTACATCCACAAATCGCTCAAAACGTGAATTATGTCCATGAATTGTCTAAAAAAGTGAGAATTACGTTCAGAAATTGTATAAAAAACACAAATTATGTCTATGAATCGTGTAGTAAAACGGGAATTATGTTCATAAATCGCTCAAAAAACACGAATATTGGCAGCAGAAAGCTGAAACGCAAATAAGTCTATAAATCGCATAATAATAGCGAATAGTGTTTAGCATTCATGAATTGCATAAAAAACGCGAATTAGATTCATGAATCGCTCAAAAAACACAAATTATGTCCATGAAACGCATAAAAACGTGAATTACATTCATAAATCACTCAAAAAATGCGAATCACTTCCATGAATCGTGAAAAAAAAAAACACTAATAACGTTCATAAATTACAAAAAATGCGAATTACGTCCAAGAATTGGTAAAAAAAAAAGCAAATTACATTCATAAATCCTATAAAAACACAAATAACGTCAATAAATCGATCAAAAAACGCTAATTTTGTCGAAAAAAGCTCAAAAAATGCAAATTATGTTTACGAGTCGCATAAATATAGCAAATTACGTCCATAAATCATGTAAAATGTAAATTACATTCATTAATCGGATAAAAATCGTGAATTATGTCCATGAATCGCTCAAAAAAAGCGAATTGCATAAAAAATGCGAATTACGTCCACATATCGCTCAAAACGTGAATTATGTCCATGAATTGTTAAAAAATTGAGAATTACGTTCATAAATTGTATGAAAAATGCAAATTACGTTTATGAATTGTGTACTAAAACGGGAATTATGTTCATAAATCGCTCAAAAAATACGAATTTTGGCAGCAGAAAGCTAAAATGCAAATTACGTCTATAAATCGCATAAAAATAGGGAATAGCGTTTTGCATTCATGATTTGCATAAAAAACCCGAATTACATTCATGAATCGCTCAAAAAATTCAACTTACGTCCATGAATTGCATAAAAATGTGAATTATGTTCATAAATCACTCAAAAAATGCGAATCACTTCCATGAATCGTGCAAAAAAAAACGAATAACATTCATAAATTGCAAAAAATGCGAATTATATCCAAGAGTTGTGTAAAAAAAGGGAATTACATTCATAAATCCTATAAAAACACAAATAATGTCTAATAAATTGATCAAAAAACACAAATTTTGTCGACAGAAAGCTGAAAAAATGCAAATTATGTCTGTGAATTGCTTAAAAATAGCAAATTACGTCCATAAATCATGTAAAATGTAAATTACATTCATTAATCGCATAAAAATCGTGAATTATGTCCATGAATCGCTCAAAAAAAGCGAATTGCATAAAAAATGTGAATTGGGTCCACAAATCACTCAAAACGTGAATTACGTCCATGAATTGTTTAAAAAAGTGAGAATTACGTTCAGAAATTGTATGAAAAACACAAATTATGTCTATGAATCGTGTAGTAAAACGGGAATTATGTTCAAAAACCGCTCAAAAAACACGAATTTTTTCAGCGGAAAGCTGAAACGCAAATTACGTTCATAAATCACTCAAAAAATGCAAATCACTTCCATGAATCTTGCAAAAAAAATACTAATAACATTCATAAATTACAAAAAAATTCGAATTACGTCCAACAATTGGTAAAAAAAGCGAATCACATTCATAAATCCTATAAAAACACAAATAATGTCAATAAATCGATCAAAAAACGCAAATTTCGTCGACAGAAAGCTCAAAAAATGCAAATTATATCTACGAATCGCATAAATATAGCAAATTACGTCCATAAATCATGTAAAATGTAAATTGCATTCATTAATCGCATAAAAATTGCGAATTATGTCCATAAATTGCTCAAAAATGCAAATTACATTCATAAATCGCATAACAAACACGAATGATGACCATGAATTGCACAAAAAATGCGAATTACACCCAACATTAAATTAATTTGCAGAAAGTTTTTGGTTTTATACAAGTCTGCCAACAAGAACCTACAAGTTATCCTGAAACCCATTCTAAACCAACAAAAATTTAATGGAAAGATAAATTTGTCCAAGAAAGACAAAATAATTTACATTGACATACTTTGACCAGAATCGAAAAATTCCTATTGAAATCTATCCTATACAATCCAAAACCAGAAAGAAAAAAATCCCTCCAAGAGTAACTCAATCTATCTGCTGCAAAATAAAATGCATTGAAATGCAACTGAACAAGAACCTTAAAATTACATTTGAAGTCAAACCGAAACCAGATTCAACCCCCCCCCCCAAAAAAAAATTATCCAACCATACCTCGATTCGTGAAAGAAAACTTAATTTCCATAGATACACGTGATCAGAAATCCGGAAATTCCAATTAGTCTATGAGTTAGCAAACCTTAATTCGATCTGAAAAAAAAAAAATCTGACAATACACACTGACAAGCAGATTTGTATAATATAGACGCACGCCATGTGCAGAAAATTCTATGAAGAAAAAATTTTTATTTATTTATTTCGACAAAGAATTGCGTAAAAAAAAGTGTATCTCAACAAAGAATCATGTAAAAAAACCCAACATTTCGACAAAATACCACGCGAAAAACGTAAATTTCGTCCAAAGACCGCAATAAAAACATTAATTCAATCCATGAATCGCATAAAAAATACGAATTCCATGCATGAATCGCATAAAAAATGTGAACTACATCCATAAATCGCTAAAAATAAAAGCAAATTGCATAAAAATTAGGAATTACGTCCACCAATTGCTTAAAATGTGAATTACGTCCATGAATCATGTAAAAAAGCGAGAATTATATTCATAAATTGTATGAAAAACGCAAATTACGTCTATGAATCTTGTAGCAAAACATGAATTATGTTCATAAATCGCTCAAAAAAACACGAATTTTGGCGGCAGAAAGCTGAAACGGAAATTACCTTTATAAAACGCATAAAAATACTGAACTGCATTCATGAATTGCATAAAAAATGTGAATTACGTTCATGAATGCTCAAAAAAATGCTACTTACATCCATGAATTGCATAAAAACGTGAATTACGTTCATAAATCACTCAAAAAATGCGAATCACTTCCATGAATTTTGCAAAAAAAAAAGAATAACGTTCATAAATTGCAAAAAATGCAAATTACGTCCAAAATTGGTAAAAAAAAGCGAATTACATTCATAAATCCTATAAAAACACAAATAACGTCAATAAATCGATCAAAAAAGCGCAAATTTCGTCGATAGAAAGCTCAAAAGATGCAAATTATGTCTATGAATCGCATAAGTATAGCAAATTACGTCCATAAATCATGTAAAATGTAAATTACATTCATTAATCACATAAAAATCGTGAATTATGTCCATGAATCGCTCAAAAAAAGCGAATTGCATAAAAAATGTGAATTGGGTTCACAAATCACTCAAAACGTGAATTACGTCCATGAATTGTTTAAAAAAGTGAGAAATACGTTCAGAAATTGTATGAAAAACACAAATTATGTCTATGAATCGTGTAGTAAAACGGGAATTATGTTCATAAATCGCTCAAAAAACACGAATTTTGACAGCGGAAAGCTGAAACGCAAATTACGTTCATAAATCACTCAAAAAATTCAAATTACTTCCATGAATCTTGCAAAAAAATACTAATAACATTCATAAATTACAAAAAATACGAATTACGTCCAACAATTGGTAAAAAAAGCGAATTACATTCATAAATCCTATAAAAACACAAATAACGTCAATAAATCGATCAAAAAACGCAAATTTCGTCGACAGAAACAGGCATGAAAGTGGACCAAAGAAAAAAAGGAGGAAAATTTTTTTCAACTTCAGATGCCAAATATAAAGAGAAAAAATAGAAAAATTCTAATGACGACATTTTATAGACTGGAGTGCAGTTTTAAATTTTACAAAAACATAAAAATTACAAAAAATTTTATTAAAAAAAAATTCAAAACTCACAGTATAAATGTGTATCTATTGATAAAACAGGGGATCACAGCCATCAACCTTCTGTAGACCTAACAGAAAAACGACAGATTTCCTCAAAAGATCTTGAAAGAACGAGAAATTTTGTCTAAAAAACACGATAAAACAACAAATTTTGTCAAAAAATTCGCGAAAATGACAGATTTCGTCAAAAAATTCGCGATAAAACGGCAAATTTCGTCAAAAAACTCGGGAAACGCGGCAAATTTTGTTTAAAAATTTCGATAAAATGACAAATTTTGTAAAAATTCGCAAAAAAATGGCAAATTACGTAAAAAGATTCACGCAAAAATGGCTAGTTCTGTCGTGAATCGTGAAAAAAATGGCAAATTTCATCGAAAAATACGCAAAAAAACGACAAATTTCGTCGAAAAATTCGGGAAAAAATGCCTAACTTGTTATAAAATTCGAAAAAAACACGGCAAAGTTCCTAAAAAAATTTAGTAAAAGCAACAAATTTTCAAAAATTCGCGATAAAACGACAGATTTATTCAAAAAATATTTGGGGATATTTTTATTTTCAAAACAGATTCCAAAGGTAAAAATATCCCTAAAGATTTAAAAAAAAAAAAAAAAATCTGCAAACAAAATTGAAAAATTAAAAAATGGTCTTTGTATAATAACCTCAAGTATTCAATACAAAATAAATAAAATTTAAATTATCAAAACGCAAACTGTATGCTTAAAAAGATTTCTCCCATAGGATTAACATTAGCGAGCGAGCGTTCTTGAGTGGTGAAGCAGCCTCTGAATAGAGGTCCGCACGGCCCGAACGCAAAAAATATTGGCCTAACCCGGACCGGAAAAAAAATTTAAAATTCGGCCCTAACCCGGCCCGGGTGAATTTCTACAGAACATTGATCTTTAGTCTACCGGAAGAATTCAGACCAAAAAAAAAAACTTATCTTAAGTCTCTTTTTTCTCTTCTTTCATGTTTAAAATCTTTATTTATGCAGCAGTGCCATAGGCTGCGATATTTACGCTTTTAATGAATCTTTGTTTGTTGTATGTAAATGTTTCAGTTATCATTAATATTATTAATGCATTAAAAAAAAATCTAAAAAATGGTATACGGTAAAAGTAAAATCTTCTAAGACATTGGAAAGAAAAAAATACTTTTCCTTCTTAGCAGATGTAAATGCTTAATATATTTTTTTTCTCGCGTATTGTTACATTCATTTTGCATAAATGAACAGTTTAAAAAAAATTGCGGTTTTCGGTTTAAACAAAAATTTCGTCATAATCTTTTTTTTTTTTTTGTGTGTGTGTGTGTGATTAATTTTATTTTGAGACGCCTAGTGATCTACGATTCTTTAAAAAGAATAAATTCTAATGTTTAATTGTAGAATAATGACGACTTAAAAATATATTCCTATTTTGCAAAAATTTTTGGACCAAGCCAAACTTTACTGATTTGTGAACAGACTTATTTCCACGGCAAGAAAAGGATTTTCATATGGGGAGATTCAACAAGAACTGATTATTTTGATCCGTGAAGACTAAAAAGAATGAAATCAGTCTCGGTTTCTATAGAAGAAGTAAGTTAGGCTCGGCCCGGCCCGATACTCCAGGAAAAAAAATTACGGCCCGAAAAGATTAGTGACTAGGCCTGAGTCTTCAGAAGCAAGGCCCGAGCCCGGCCTGGCCCGAATGACGTTAATGCAAATCGGCCCGAACCCGGCCCGCGGACCGGGCCTTGCAGACCTTTACTTCTGAACGCAAATATCGTAAAAGCCGTACTTGTAAATGGAGTGTAAATGCACCATAAATAATTATACTAGTGTTCTTTGTGGCAGAATGTATATAATTTTTCAATGCCATATTCTCATTTATTTCAGAAATTATATAATTCATCGATCAACAGTATTTATAATAATAATGATGAAGATATCAGTCTTAAAACACTTAATTATGATTAGTAGTCAAGTCTTGCACGTACTCGCGTTCGGGTATTTTAGTTATAACTGAAAATTCCACTCGAAATAAATTCAAACGCAACTAAAAAAATGTTTAAAAAAGGTTGACCTGAAATTGACACATTTTAACCAGAACTGAAGTGCAATAATAATAAAACAGAATTTATATTAGCTCGTATCCGTCGCGCTGCAAAAATAATAGTTATTCTGGAAAACAAAACAACTGAAAAATTATTATCACTGTTTTAAAGCTCATTAATCCAGATTAAATTATTCCCTCCCAAGATTTTCTTTCTCTTCAGCGTCACAGTGACCTATGGACCCAGGTGTCAGAAAACAGCTGCCAGTCTAAGGCTGCGGGCACACACAAAGTTTTTTTGCGGTTTGCAGGTGGCGCGTTTGATGTAAATGAGTTTTTCAGTTCACCTTCAATCCAAGAGTAGCACGGGCTTTCCCTTCAGTAGGGTTAAGATAGTGATCTTCCGCGTTTCGCACTGTCAGTAAACCGTAAGTGAGGGAAAAGAAAAGGCAGTTCCGGGAATTAAGTTTAACTTAGAATAGTTATGTTTGGCCGGTCCTTAAAAATAGATTTTCGCCCCGCGAAATGTACCGCATGTGATGCTCCTGAACATAAATTGACCGCTTACCTTGACAGATAGCTATTAGGCGATTTGTGGGTGAAGTCTAGCGGGTGAAAGATAAGTCCGAGAATTACTCCCGGAGCTTCTTTTCTTGGAACCCCCCCCCCCCCCAAATTACAAGCAATATTTTCTTTGCATTTTTGCATCGATCCAGAGAATGGCCAAAATCATCTTTAAAAAGGCGGATTTCCGCCTTTAGGCGGAACTCTTTCATCCCTAGAAAGCTCAAAAAATGCAAATTATATCTACGAATCGCATAAATATAGCAAATTACGTCCATAAATCATGTAAAATGTAAATTACATTCATTAATCACATAAAAATTGCGAATTATGTCCATGAATCGCTCAAAAAAAGCGAATTGCATAAAAACTGGGAATTACATCCACAAATCGCTCAAAACGTGAATTATGTCCATGAATTGTCTAAAAAAGTGAGAATTACGTTCAGAAATTGTATAAAAAACACAAATTATGTCTATGAATCGTGTAGTAAAACGGGAATTATGTTCATAAATCACTCAAAAAACACGAATATTGGCAGCAGAAAGCTGAAACGCAAATAAGTCTATAAATCGCATAATAATAGCGAATAGTGTTTAGCATTCATGAATTGCATAAAAAACGCGAATTACATTCATGAATCGCTCAAAAAACACAAATTATGTCCATGAAACGCATAAAAACGTGAATTACATTCATAAATCACTCAAAAAATGCGAATCACTTCCATGAATCGTGAAAAAAAAAAACACTAATAACGTTCATAAATTACAAAAAATGCGAATTACGTCCAAGAATTGGTAAAAAAAAAGCAAATTACATTCATAAATCCTATAAAAACACAAATAACGTCAATAAATCGATCAAAAAACGCTAATTTTGTCGAGAAAAAGCTCAAAAAATGCAAATTATGTTTACGAGTCGCATAAATATAGCAAATTACGTCCATAAATCATGGAAAATGTAAATTACATTCATTAATCGGATAAAAATCGTGAATTATGTCCATGAATCGCTCAAAAAAAGCGAATTGCATAAAAAATGCGAATTACGTCCACATATCGCTCAAAACGTGAATTATGTCCATGAATTGTTAAAAAATTGAGAATTACGTTCATAAATTGTATGAAAAATGCAAATTACGTTTATGAATTGTGTACTAAAACGGGAATTATGTTCATAAATCGCTCAAAAAATACGAATTTTGGCAGCAGAAAGCTAAAATGCAAATTACGTCTATAAATCGCATAAAAATAGGGAATAGCGTTTTGCATTCATGATTTGCATAAAAAACCCGAATTACATTCATGAATCGCTCAAAAAATTCAACTTACGTCCATGAATTGCATAAAAATGTGAATTATGTTCATAAATCACTCAAAAAATGCGAATCACTTCCAGGAATCGTGCAAAAAAAAACGAATAACATTCATAAATTGCAAAAAATGCGAATTATATCCAAGAGTTGTGTAAAAAAAGGGAATTACATTCATAAATCCTATAAAAACACAAATAATGTCTAATAAATTGATCAAAAAACACAAATTTTGTCGACAGAAAGCTGAAAAAATGCAAATTATGTCTGTGAATTGCTTAAAAATAGCAAATTACGTCCATAAATCATGTAAAATGTAAATTACATTCATTAATCGCATAAAAATCGTGAATTATGTCCATGAATCGCTCAAAAAAAGCGAATTGCATAAAAAATGTGAATTGGGTCCACAAATCACTCAAAACGTGAATTACGTCCATGAATTGTTTAAAAAAGTGAGAATTACGTTCAGAAATTGTATGAAAAACACAAATTATGTCTATGAATCGTGTAGTAAAACGGGAATTATGTTCAAAAACCGCTCAAAAAACACGAATTTTGGCAGCGGAAAGCTGAAACGCAAATTACGTTCATAAATCACTCAAAAAATGCAAATCACTTCCATGAATCTTGCAAAAAAATACTAATAATATTCATAAATTACAAAAAAATTCGAATTACGTCCAACAATTGGTAAAAAAAGCGAATCGCATTCATAAATCCTATAAAAACACAAATAATGTCAATAAATCGATCAAAAAACGCAAATTTCGTCGACAGAAAGCTCAAAAAATGCAAATTATATCTACGAATTGCATAAATATAGCAAATTACGTCCATAAATCATGTAAAATGTAAATAGCATTCATTAATCGCATAAAAATTGCGAATTATGTCCATAAATTGCTCAAAAATGCAAATTACATTCATAAATCGCATAACAAACACGAATGATGACCATGAATTGCACAAAAAATGCGAATTACACCCAACATTAAATTAATTTGCAGAAAGTTTTTGGTTTTATACAAGTCTGCCAACAAGAACCTACAAGTTATCCTGAAACCCATTCTAAACCAACAAAAATTTAATGGAAAGATAAATTTGTCCAAGAAAGACAAAATAATTTACATTGACATACTTTGACCAGAATCGAAAAATTCCTATTGAAATCTATCCTATACAATCCAAAACCAGAAAGAAAAAAATCCCTCCAAGAGTAACTCAATCTATCTGCTGCAAAATAAAATGCATTGAAATGCAACTGAACAAGAACCTTAAAATTACATTTGAAGTCAAACCGAAACCAGATTCAATCCCCCCCCCCCCACCAAAAAAAAAAAATTATTCAACCATATCTCGATTCGGGAAAGAAAACTTAATTTCCATAGATACGCGTGATCAGAAATCTGGAAATTCCAATTAGTACTAAACTTAGTAATAAACATAGTTAACTAGAATGAGAAATGATACATACAGCATAGATTATGAAATCCTTTCTTAGAAATATGGTGTTGAATGTACATTACTTTCTTATCTTATACTAACGCATTTTACTACAGAGTTGTTTTTAACGAATCAAGTAGCACAGCATATATTAATAATAAAATATGAAATATCTTTTTTTAATTGGGTGGGGGAGGGGTAATTAAAGGTGATCAGAAATCATGAATATGAATTCTTTGCATTAGTCTTTAATTTTTTGTTTTTATCTTTTTATTATTAACCTAAAAAAAAGCACTGATATCAGTACAAAAAACCCTGAACGGGTTAAAAGCTTGTGACGCAGCACTTTATCTTACATATCTAAGAATTTTAAATTTGGGACTTAAAACTAATGATATCAAAATTTATGTGACGCTATGCTATTAATTAATATATACATATATTAAAATTTATTCATTAAGGTTTTATGAATTACATCTTTCATAAATTCAAAATATGAATCTTAAAAGATATGATATCAAAATTTAAGTGACGCCTTGACGAGGCTTTAAACAATGTTTTAAAATTCCATTTATTTATTTATTGTCTCAATACATTTTCATATCTAAACAATACTTTTCATTTTCCAATACACTGTTAAATACATCACTTTCACTGAATATATATAATGCACTGAAATGTATTTATTTGAATAAATAGATTTATCTTTTGGGCTACGCTATCCAAAATCAAAAATAACATTTAAATAAATAGTTTTTGCGTCATTGTATCTATTTGCATCTATTTAACTTACTTTGGATACATTGTATCTATTTGCATCTATTTAACTTACTTTGGATACATTGTATCTATTTGCATCTATTTAACTTACTTTGGATACAATGACACAAAAACTATTTATTTAAATGTTATTTTTGATTTTGGATAGCGTAGCCCAAAAGATAAATCTATTTATTCAAATAAATACATTTCAGTGCATTATATATATTCAGTGAAAGTGATGTATTTAACAGTGTATTGGAAAATGAAAAGTATTGTTTAGATATGAAAATGTATTGAGACAATAAATAAATAAATGGAATTTTAAAACATTGTTTAAAGCCTCGTCAAGGCGTCACTTAAATTTTGATATCATATCTTTTAAGATTCATATTTTGAATTTATGAAAGATGTAATTCATAAAACCTTAATGAATAAATTTTAATATATGTATATATTAATTAATAGCATAGCGTCACATAAATTTTGATATCATTAGTTTTAAGTCCCAAATTTAAAATTCTTAGATATATAAGATAAAGTGCTGCGTCACAAGCTTTTAGCCTGTTCAGGGTTTTTTGTACTGATGATGTCTTTTCAGCTCTAAAAGAGTTTTCGTCAGTCATTGAGCGAGAAATAAGAAACTGGTATTTAAAAGTTTGTTGAAAACTTTAAAAGTGCAGAATTCCTTTCTACAGAAAACTTTGACGCATATATTCCATTAAATCCAACAGATTCCTTGTCAAGGTTGGCTTTTCGATGTAGAGAGATCTCATTAGATAAATCTGAAGAATATTTCTGAAGATCAATGTTTCTTTCTCGCTTGAGATCTTTTATTTCGACTCCCGTTGATAGTTAGGTAAGGAGCAGAGGGATATTGGAATGTTTTGATGTTAATCTGGGATTTTACAGAATAATGGTTATTTTTAACATTAAATTTTACCACTGGAGTCATTTTTAAATACATAAATTGATTTTGAAGGGCAGATTTTTTATTTATTTAGTATACCGTATTTTCGGGCGTATGCGCCGCACACAACGTAAGCGCCGCATCTCCGAAAATGCATTAAAATTAAACAAATATTCATCAGAAGCGCCGCACTTACGAAAATACATCAAAATGTTAAAAATTGCGTTATATTCAGTGTTTTTTCGCGTTTTTTTTTAACATTTGTAATATAAATCCAATTTTAAATTTAGTATATTTTTTATGATAAAATTAAATCTAAATTCGTGCTGCCTTTTTTTCGCGATTTTTTAATAGTTTGTAACGAGTTTTGCAGGGTTTTATCGCGATATTTGACGAAATTTGCAGGGTTTTATCGCGATATTCGACGAATTTGCAGAGTTTTTTCGCGATACTTGAAAAAGTTTGCGTTTTTTATGGGGATGATCAAGGGATTAATCATGATGAATTGATTGAATCATAAATGTTTGAATGAATAATGAATCATGAATTTTGATACTTGACGCAATACTTGAAAAGATTTGCGTTTTTTAAAAAAACGTAAATTCTGTCGAAAAAGCGCAGAAAAAAGGAGATATTTGTAAAAAAAAGCATAAAAAGAATGAAATCTATTAAAAATCTCGAAAAAACAGACTTCATCAAAGATTTATGATCCATTCATTCATCATGATTCAATTTTGTTCTCATTCGCCTTTGAGAACGGCATAAATCATGATGAAATGAATGAATCATGAATCTTTGACGAAATGTTCGTTTTTTCGATTTTTTTAATAGATTTCATGCTTTTTTTTCAAATTTCTCCTTTTTCTGCGTTTTTTCGCCTGAATTTATCTTGTTTCTATTCTTTTTTTACCGTTTATTTATTGATACGACATATTTGCTTTTTTTCTAACAATTTTTTTAACAATTCTTTTGGGCGTTCTTTTTGGCGTCCTTTGAGAAATTCACGATTTTTTCTCAGTCTTTTGACATAATTTGTGTTTTTTAGATTTTTTGACATATTTCGCGTTTTTACCGCAATCTTTCGTCGAAATGTGGGTTTTTTAACGATACTTCCGCGAAATTCATGATTTTTTTCCGATCTTTTGAATAAATTTGCGGTTATTTTTCGTGATTCTTTGGCGAAATTAGCGATTTTTTTTCAGCGATTTTTTTTATAGTGGGGACTGGCGTTTGATTGGGAGGGCGGAATTTACGATAATAAAATTGTAGTTTTTCAAGTGATCCTTTCATGAAATACACATTTTTCTTTTTCATATTCGCGCTTTTCCTGCGAACCTTTGATAAAATTCGTGTTTTTTCCTCCCGATCCTTTGATAAAATTCTTGCTTTTTCTGCGAATGATTGACAGAAATTAAGCTATCATTTGTCGAATTTCGCGATATTTTTTATGCTTCGCATTTCTTTCGCAATCTTCCTCCTGATGACTGACTTTTCACAATTTTCAGAAAAATTCCGATCAGAATCACCTCTGTAATGAATATCACTGCAAGGGAAAAAAATACATCGTATCCGCCGCCCCGGCAGAAGCGCCGCAGTAAGCATAATTTTAACTTTTAAACTCGTATGCGCCGCGGCGCTTACGCCCGAAAATACGGTAGTAATTTTGCTTTTGTTCATTAATACTGTTAGGTAACTATAAATTTTTTTTTAATTTTTGTACGAATTCAAAATGATACAAAAAACATCGGAATCGGTTTTTACACTGATTAGTGTCAAATTTAAGGGGATGCCCCCTTCGAAGCATCAAATTGTCTCTTAGGAACATTTGGGATTTTGTTCTCATTAATCGTCTATAAGTGCTATCTCTCTCCCGAATTTCCATGTCCCCTTTCCAGAGTTGCAAAAATCATTCTCGCAGAAAAAGTCTCAGTCATCTGAAATTACCACAACTGTGACTAGTGATTGCCCAGTTTAATACTGCTTACAGATACTTCACAGACGATAGGAGATGTGAGTAGGAATAAGGTCGTAATGAGATTTTATTATGCACTGACATGCATTAAAGTGTTTTCAAATGTTATATCCTTCCTAACTTTTCTCTCAACATGGTTCATTCTAGGAACTTAATCAGTCCTTTTTACTTTTTTTTTTTTTTGATAAATCATCAGAATATAGATTACTTATTACCGGGTGTTCTGAAGTATTATATAAGATAATTTCAATTATTAAATATGCAAATTCTGTTGGTAAACTTGGTTATCCATTTCTGCAAAATTTATACAAATCGCCAAACTCATAGCCAAATTATGCATTAAAATAATTTTTTATTTTAAATAATGAAAAAAGAAATACGTAGACAAATATTAATAAAAATACAAATAAAAAATAGAAATAAAAATCACCTAATGACATTATGTATGACATTATATATTTTACGTGTATTGTATTTAATGTCATTGAATGCGACATTCACGATCATCCATTATTGGCATTTAATCCCATAGTTTGGCGATATTTTTTAGGTCGACGGTATGACCAAGTAGTACCAATCTATTTAGTTCTACTAAATTTCAAAAGTAAATAGCAGTACGTAATGAAAAATTCTATTTTGATGTTGATTTTTTCTTATACTTTCATATAACCTTTGAAATTCGTGGTGCATGTAGTGGTGTATATAAACAACAAAGAATTACAAACCATGACTTTAGTCTTCTGAATATTTATAGTTTTTTTTAGGCAAAATGCCTTCACAAATGTATGCTATCAATTATAAAGACTTCTGATTTTGATAAAATTTAGAATAAATTTATATTTTTAGTAGAGAAGTATTTATAAGTGCATTAAAAATAAATTAATTTTTGACCTGGCTAAGCACAGTCAATCTTGTCAAAATTTGATTGAGAGGATCTGGCAAAAAAAATTTCATTTTAGACTTCCATTAAAAGAAGTGTGATGAATTATCGGTATCCTGAAACTCTTCCATTTTAGACAGGATTATGTTACAGAAAGATCCCGCATTTACAGATTTTACTGTGTTTAAAATTGTCCAAGAGTGACTACACAAAACCCTAAGTCATCAATTACAAGAAAAATTCCTTTATTTTATGGAAGAGTAGTCATAGGGGAAATGAATCATCCATGTCTGCTGGATGCGAAATGGTGCATAAGCCAAAAATTGATACCACTCGTGGTTCACTTGTACGTTTAACATTGTGTTTGCCGTACAATTAAATGTATGAAAACATGGAAAATTGGGTGCAGAAAAACATATTGCTAAGTCTATGAGTCAACCACTAGTGGTATTCGTTTTTGGCTTATGCATCCCTTCCCTTCCGCCAGACATGGATGATTAGATTCCCCTATGACTACCCTTCCATAAAATAACGAAATTTTTCTAGTGCTCAATGACTTAGGGATTTATGCGATTGGCTCTTGGACTATAAGTACAAATTAAAACTTTCTATGATAGAAATGCTAATATGTGATCAAAGTGATAAGAGAAAAATCACTTACAGCCATGTTTTCAGCAAATTTAATTGTATGGCAGTCCATATAAGGACAATGCAATGCTTCTGTTCAAAGCAGGTTTCTGTTAAAGATAATCACTATTTTGACAGGTTTTACTATAGGAGAAACTGGTACACAGCCGACAACTTTTGCAGTTTACATTTTTTTCTCTCTCATAAATGGAAAGCGTAATCTCCCTAAAAATGTTCTTGAACATTCCTTACGTAACTTTACATGCCTCAGAATTTTTTCAGAATATAATTTCAAATATCTTTTAAAAAAACTGTGTTACATTGATGTATAAAAAGATTGACAGATCAGCAATATCTTTTTAGAAATAAATCTATGCTAGCTTCGTAAAACAGTAAGAGTTCAGTCATATTATTAAGTTGCTACTATATGTATCTATACAATTCATTATTATTGTATTTAATTCAAAAACAGCAGAACCAAAAATCTATATAATATTTTAATCTTATAAATGAAAATGCATGTTTTCATTTTAACTCATAAAGGGTTTGGTGGTGAAATTTTGGTATACTACAAGTACAGCATGGTCTCCCACACCATGTTTTATTCTGTTGTTATTTTTCATGTTATAATTAAAATATCAACAACAAAATACAATCTACATATGAAAATGTGTATTTTCAATACAAGTTAAATTTATATTGTTTATAAAAATATGAAAGTAGCATAGTAGAATTTAAATCACTATTACAAATTCTTTAAATGCTCTATGTTCATAATGAATGAATAATATCGTGTTTTACTTTATTTTTATAGGTTATCCTGTCACACAAATGTATGATGAATGATTTAATAGCAAAACATTGAAGGTTGGATGAATTACATAAAAAAATTTACAAAACTATAAGTCAGCATAAAATTGGTTCAATAATATATATATATATATATATATATATATATATATATATATATATATATATATATTCACGTTTCATGCAATACTGAAGTTATTTAAAAAATTCTTACCATATTCATGACAAAATTTTCGGATACATTCAAAACATACAGGTTTTTGACAGTAAAAAACAGCAATAAACTACCATTTAAAACGATTTTTTCCATAGTAATACAGAGAACAACTACTTTTTGAATCATCGGTCACACTGCTGTCAAATTCAGAAATTTCACTCTCAGTGGAATGCGAATTTTCATAACAGAATTATTTATCACACTCATCTTCATCCAAAAAAAAAATCACTATTCGCTTTCTCTGGAAGTCTTTGAATTGTTTCTGCATGCCATGCATCAGAGGAATTTAAAATATTTCATACTACTTGGTTATCTTGTAGAACTTAAAACTATGCCAAACTACAGGATTAATAGATGATTGTAAATGTCACTTTCAGTATTATTAGGCACAGTTGTTATATACGCACCACATTTGCATGTGTTTTTTTCCTCTGCCAATTTGGCAAAAATTTTGCTTTTGTATACACGTTACAAATTGCATGTAATAACAGCGTGTGATTTTTTATTGCATTATAAAAATAAAATAATGTGATAAAAATGAAAAAGATCCTAGAATTTAAAAATAAATAAATAAATTATAGTTTGATATAAATAATTATTGATATACAGTAGACTCCCTCAAATCCACAACCCTCAAATCTGCAACTCTCTAAAATCCACACAAATTTTATAGATGTAAACAATGAACCAGTCAGTTCAAATACAGGAACAAAATTGTACTTTTTGTAGTTTTATATCAATTCCATATTTTAATCTGCAACTTTTGTTAATAATACTGAATTTCTGCTTTTTTCATGAAGGAGGAATACATTTATTTCTGAAAAATTTGAAGCTACTGCTGATATGATTGATAATCACAATCTTCTTACCAAATGCATTTATATATTAATCAAACATTTTGATTACTAAGTCTGGTTAAACCTGAAATAAAACTGCCATAATTTAGGATTTTGATGTGAATTAGAAATGTACCTTTATGAGGCAAGTTTCCATGAATAATTTAGGTGACATTTCATTTCATCTTTATAATGAACATTTAATCATACATTATTGATTATTAACTTGGCGTTTGCTTGTGACGTTTTAATTATTTTAAAAAGTATTTAGATTTTATTATTTTAGATTATAACTTATTTTAATCAGGGTTGGCAAGTTTTTGACATGCGACAGTTTTTGACGGTTTTAACCATGGTTTAAACCGTCATGTCAAAAACCTCCTTGTCAAAAATGTCTAAAACTGTCAAAAACCTATATTTATATATAAATAAAATATTTATTTACATATATATATATATCTACCTATATTTATATTTAATAAGTAAAAATTATTTGCTTTTAATAAGGAAAATGTTTCTAAATATGTTGTAGGAAAAATAAATTTAAATTTTTGAAAAACACATTTTGAATAGAATTTAAAATCTCAGACTTAAGAAAACGTATCTTTTGTAATATTATTTATTAAATTTTAATACGTTATTCAAAATATGCAGGGATTATATTATGAAGAAATTTATTTATAACCAAACTTAGTGTATAGTTTAAAATAATATAAAAGATTAGACAAGTTCTGTGATTGATTAGAAACAGAAAATTGTTTAAAATTGGTTATGTGCTACCATATGCTACGTGGAGCAAATGAATTGCATTATTGAACTAAATTTCTACTTTGATAATTTCATTTGGATTGATTTAGATTATGTAATCAAATTAATTGGAAATATTTAATGAATGTTTTATTTTTTAAAATTATGTATTTTATAAGATAATAATAAAAAAAAACTACATAATATTTTGCGTTTTAGAAGTATTTTGTAGATTTTTTCTGTTTTGACTTTTACAATTGTTAGTTAGTTTTTCAAAAAAAAAATCAGTAATTCCGAATTTTAAATTATCAGTCTTTTTTTTTATTTATAACGAACATAAAGATAATAAAAAACATCTGAGTATCTATTTACAGTATTCAGCCTATTTATTTACCATGCTGAAAAATTAGCTTATACAAATATTTATGAGTTTCTCTCTCTCTTTTTTTTTTACCTGAATGCTCTAAAATTTTTGTTAAATATCTTAAGTATTCAGTTGTTGAATAATTACTTCTCGTCTTATCTTGCTTTCAAAATAAGCATTATTTGTATTCTTAATACTATTAGTGTGTGTTGTGGGGCAGGGTAGAGATAAAAATGGTTTATAATGTGTAATAATCATACATATAATAAATTATATGCATTATATTTAAATTCAAATTAACCTATTATATATTATATATACAATCAGCTCTGTGAGAAGAAGGGAGGGGGGGGGGCAGTTGCCCCATGCACAGAAATTTAGGGGGCACTATCTAAATTTATACTACAAACATTATTTTTTGGCCTGTCACAAGAAAAAGTTGGGTAGAGGGCACCAAATTCTAACTTTGCCCCTGTCACAATTTTCTCTTTAGACACTTCTGTGTACAGCATAAAAAAAAAAAAAAAAAAATTAAACACATGTATCAAGTTTTACATTTTTGAAAATCCTGCATTTATAACACTTAACTTGTTATCACTTGTAAATACTAACTATGACAAAATGCATACTAAATAAATTTAGACTTTTTAAAATATTAAAATAATAATAAATAAACGAGATGCTTAAACATAATTTTTGTGCAAATATTTCTGCATGCCCTTTTCAAGATAAATTTCTGAGATTTGAAATCTATCATTTTTACTTAATTTTTATTAATTAGAAATATTTAAAGACCTGCTAATTACCCACAATATAATTAAATTTCAGCATAATGTATGGCAACTGTTGCTAATTTAAATATTTAACAACAAACTCTAGTGCATCACAGCAGATTGTAACTCTATGGGTTTTCGACAGGTTTTTGATGGTTTAATCCGTCGTCATGTCAAAAAACCCTTTTTGACGTCAAAAACCCAACCCTGATTTTAATATTACAAGCATTCATTATAGTTTAGATGGCATTATCAATTACATTCAAGTTACTGCATAAAAAATGTTAAAAAAAGCAATGACCAGAAAGCTGCAAAATTCTAAAATCTGCACAACCTCTGGTCCCAAGCTGTGCAGATTTGAGGCAGTCTACTGTAGTATACAGTAAAAATAATTTAAAGAATTAAAATAAGAAAGAGGAATAAATAAACAGGAATTCAATAAAAAAGGAAACAATAAATAAAGATAAACAATTACATATAATGAACTTAATAAATAACCAAACAGTAAATATAATTTTCACAATAAATTGTAAATATTAAATACCTATAGCCATATTGAATACATACAATTATACTATTTAATTAGCACATTTAACTGAAATCTTTGAATTTTCAGATTTTATTTCCCTAACAATTGTTATAAATTTATTAAATGGATCTTCTCCTGGCAAAGATGTGCTCTGCCAAATTGGCAGGGAAAAAAAGCATGTGCAAATGTGGTGTGTATATGACATCTGTGTCTATTAATGAACACGAAATGTGTGTATAAACGTCATCAAGTGATTTTTATTTGTATTTTTATTTATGTTTGTATATTTATTTATTCTTTTGTTATTTAACATAAAAAACATGTCAATATGTATAATTTGGGGAAATTGGTTGACGAGATAACCAAGTAGTATCAATATTTCTTAGTTTAAGTTTCAATTGACATTCTCTGACACGGCAAAAATGTACTACATTAAAGGTACACCACAATCTGCTAGACCCCTCTCATAAAAATAAAACCACACGCAAGAACTTTTCGCTATTAAGGGAGATCTTCCAAGGTGACAAAAGATACCAGAAGAATTCATTCAATCGATCAAAAGGAAAAAATAAGGGCAATAGATTGAATAGTACTAAAAGTCATTAGACCGGCAATACCTGTTACGGGTTAAGAAAATCTGCAACTTAATCAAAAAAGTAAAAAATTGCCATATTAAAGATGAAACTCAGTTATCATACACAAAAAATTAGTCAAAAATATTCATATATAAAGGAAAGATTCGAAAACAACCTGCCCATAGGATTAACATTGAGGGAAGGGTGTTTTCAAGTGAGTGATGAAATCTCCTTAAGATTGTCTTATATAAAAATTTTGTTTTGCAACATAAAGGTACTTCGGTACTACTTAGTTATTCCGTCAACCAAAAAATTATTGCCAAGCTGTAAGATTACATGCCAATAATGGATTATTGTAAATGTCATATTTATTTGACATTAACTAAGATACACTTGTCTGTTATGTCATCAAATGATTTTTAATTTAACTTTTTATCGTATTTTTGATTATGTTTAAAAAAAATGTCTTCTGTCATTTAAGATAAAAATTATTTCAATTTATATAATTTGGCGAATAGTTTGGCGACATCGTTCGACGGGATAAACAAGTAGTACCGGTACTTTATTATGCGAATAAATGTTTAAATATTTAGTTTTAATTGAACAGAATACAATCAAATTCACTTTATAAGAAACAAAATGTTTTTAAAGTAAACGTAAAAAAATATTCAAGCCAATTTGCTGTCTCAAAATTGAAATTTGAATAATATTAAACTAAACTATTTAAAAATAAATAATAATAAGAGGAATTATCTGTTATGAATAAAGTATAATAATGACTCCATGACAGATCAGCAAAAATGAAAATTGCGTCACATTAAATTTGTGCCATCATTATCAAATAGCATATTGTAAAGTATTAAGTCGAAGAGCAACCTAAGAAATTACCCTACCTTACTATTAACAAGAATATGAAAACAATAAATTTATATTTTAAAAGTTACCTGATATTATAAACAACGGAAGAGACAACGACGCCAATAAAAGAATGAGTCGTAAATGATATAATGATTCAGTGTGGTATTGATTCTTATGAATCGAGTACTTTTGATTTGATTCATCTATCATACCAATTTTGCCCAACATGATTCATTCTCTGCGTTGGCGTCTCTTTGCTCAAAGAAAAAAATATATAATATTTAACGCGTATCCTCTGATTCAGATAATGGCTAATTTTTAAAAGGTAAACGTGGTGATCCATCCTCTTTGCTAAAGTAAGTGAATGGTAGGATGTGTTGCTTCTTTTACTCTTTAGTAATAATTCTCCCTTTAATTACTTGATCCTGTTATAACAACAAAATTTCATGATTGCAACTTTTATTTTTACTGATACTTGACCATTTAAAATATTAGGAAAAAGATTTCCTTGCTGACATTTTCACTTATCTGTTTATTTAAATCTTGTTTATGTTACGATTTTTGGGTGAAAGACAAGTTCATTTGAATTGTGATTAAGAGTTGGTTTTAAATGTTTAATTTTAGATCATGGTATTCCTCACAAACTGAATTTGCCTGTATTGAGTTACGTTAAATAAGAATATTTTTTAAATAATTAACCTTAAAATATTTGTTCCTAACAGTAATTAATCGCATAATATAATATATATGAAGGTTATAAAACTTACCCAAAATATTAGAACAGATAAAAAAAAATAGCAAGGGTTTTAAGAATTTGAAATATTGAAATTCCATAGTCTTCATGATGTAGTTCAGGTTGCAAATAAGTGTTGTGGCTTTTCTGATAAAAAATATTTTCTATTGTTTCTTTACATTTTGCAAAAATGTTCAGTACTACTTGGTTATGCTGTCGACCAAAAATCTGTCACCAAACTATAAGATTAAATGCCAATAATGAATGATCGCCAACGTCGCATTCAATGACATTAAATACAATACACATGTTTAAAAGAGCATCAAGTGATTTTTAATTTGATTTTTAATTTGTGTTTTTAATAATATTCTACTAATTTTTTGCTATTTAAAATAAAATTATATCGATATGTATGATTTTGTGATTTGCATAATTTGGCCAAATTGGTTGATGGGATAACCAACTCGTACCAAATGATCTTAGGGGCTATGCAAATATAACGTTACCATTTTAGGGGGGAAGGGGATATCGTAAGATATCTCAAGGTGGAGGGGGGTTTGTCTTTTGATATCGATATCATTTTTGATCCAACCAAAATTTTCTCTTTTTAAATGTAACGCGGTCTGTCATTCAAAACAGTAAACAATACAAAGTTATTGTTAAAATTACTAAATTATAAAATTATTTTTAAAAAATAACCATTTCTTTAAAGTGTTATTTGATATAAAGTGATATTTTATAGACTTCTCTTCATTTGAATAAATAAAGTATGCTAAAAGTAAATGCAACCAGTTTTGCATATCACTCCAAGCAAATGAAATAAATTCCAAAAACACAATTTTTTTTTACACTGATAACGTTATCATTACTGGGGGGGGGAGGGTTCTTGAGATGATATCGAAAGGGGGGGAGGAGGTCCTGAAATGCCAAAAAATTAATACCGTTATATATGCACATCCCCTTATATTACTTGTTCCAGAAAAATACACTGTACCAACAGTGATGCCAGTATCGCTAATTCAAGATTCTTACTGGTCAGGCAATTAAAAAAATTTGGGCAAAAAGTCAGGGCATTTCTTTTAATAATTGAAGTGGTGAGGGAATTTTTGATGTATACTACTTTCCATCAGCATCTCGATTGTGGCTGTAAATGAAGAAAATTTGAGTTTATTATTAATCGAATCTAAAATTTGTAATTAAAATGTATAAATGTATGAATCATATGAAAATAATTAAAAATTAAAAAATCTTTCATTGCATACTTTTTTTTTTAAATATTTAATTTAAGATTTCCATTATGTTGAGTTTTACAACAATATATAACATGGATTTTTACGGAGAAAGATCAGGTAATTTTTTTAACCAGAAATGGGTATGAGCTATGTTATTACAATAACCATTATATATATACTAGTGTGAATGAAGTACAGTCAAAGCTGTATAATCCGCTGAAGTTGGGGCCAAAGGTTGTCTGGATTATGGAATATTGCAGATTATAGATTGTTATGGATTATGTGTCATTTTATTATTCCTAGACATTTATTTAATTTTATAAACTGTATAATATGAGATCTAATAATTAATTTAATATGCTATCTCAATATATCATTTAATTAAAAAATTTATATATGTGCGCTTAAATAAAAATAATTACATATACATATGTTCTGTAATACATTTTTTTTATTCCTATAAAATATAAGAATTCTATTGAAAAAATATCTATTTTATTATAATTTTTTTGTCAAATTTTTCATTATTTGCTTTAAAAATCAATGTTGGACCACAAATTTGTAAATTTTCTTAAGTGTTTATATTTGTAAAGTAACACGAATTATAGAAAATTATGGATTATCGATCCTTGACTGTATTTGATATACGATATTTTTGATATTTGATGTACAGTATGAAGTGCAATAGAAATAAGAACTTCCTGAAATAAGACTCCCTCAAATTTGCTCCTCTGTAAACTCTGCGCATAATTTATGGATGTAAACAAAGAAACAGTCAGTTCAGATACAGAGACGAAATTGGACTTTTTTACTTTTATATCAATTCCATTTTTATTTTAATTTGTAATTTTTTTTAATATTATTGAATTCATATGGTTTTTTTTTCATGATGGAAGAATAAATTTATTTCTGAAAAAAATTCAACATATTGGTAATTCCAATCTTTTTACCAAATATATTGATGTATTTTTCAAGATTTTTTGTTTATTAAGTCTGGCTAAACCTGAAATAAAACTTCCTTACTTCATGATTTTGATGTAAATTAGTAATATACCTCTATGAAGCATGTTTCATCGAATAATTTAGAAAAAGTACATTTCATCTTTATAATGAAGATTCAATCATACATTACTGAACTTACATTGAACTTTGAATTGAACTTTCAATCAACATTGAACTTTCAATCGTATATTGAACTTTGCTTTTAATATTTTAATCATTTTACAAAATTTCAAAATTATTATTTTAGCTAATACTTATTGTAATATTTCATTATATTGTAAGCATTTTTTTTTAAGTTTCGATTACATTAAATATTGCACTCAAATTACTGTTTAAAAATTATAATCAGTGGAATGACCAGATATCCACAAAATTCTAAATTTCGCACAATCTCTGGTACCAAGATTTATGGATTTGAGAGAGTCTACTACATTTAGATGAGCAACATTCGACTAGTGTATGATCTAAACATGCCATTAATATTTACAATCTTTCAGGCTTTTCGGCTGATAGAGCAGACTCCCTGAAATCTGCACACCTTCAGACAAGAGGTTGTGTGGATTCTTGTCATTGCTTTGTTTACATTTTTTAAACAATGATTTAAATGTAATTAATTATCCAATCAAAATTATAATGAATGCTTACAATATAGTAAAATATTAAAATAAATAAAGTAAAAAACTAAAATAATAAAATTAAGATAACTTTTAAAAGCAAAGATCAAGTAATTAACCAGTAATGCATAATCAGGGCTGGCAAGTTTCTGCTGGGGTGGTTAAAACTAGTGCTTATAACCTGTTATAACTGGCATGGTAGAAACTAATTTCTGCCAGAAAGGGGCAAAAATTGGATGAAACTGAGAAATAATTCTAACTAGCAAAAGCCATGCTTTCTTTGGATTCGCGACGCATTATTTTATAAAACAGATATGTGAAAGTAAAAATATTTTTTAATATTATTTTTGCATCTTTATTAAACAAAAACGTTATTTTATGTTTTGGCGCATTTTAATTATTTATTTATGTTGTAAGACTGGCATAATAAAATATTTTTGAAGCAAATTTTTACAAAATATTTTTAAATTTTCAACAAAAAGCTCTTTTAAAAATGTTTTACAATTTCCAGTAACCACTGGTGTTTTTTAAATATGCATGTTTGAAATATGCATGTTTCCAATCTTGTAATTAACATCAAATAATCTTTGATAGCTATTTTAGAATAATATATTTGAAGAGAGCTTGAAGAAAGTTATTTCGTCAAAATCCTATTTTCTGGAAAACATTTGAAATCTGCTGTCGTTGATACTATGAATTTTTAACTGTAAAACTTTTTTTTCTAATCTCTTCATTTTTATACATGTTAGCGTATCAGAATTTTTGATATTGTAGAATTTTTCGTAAGGAAAATTTCTATTGAATGCTCGAGTTTGAAGGATTTTCACTCTTGACAACGTTACCTACGTTTTTAAGCCAACTGGTGTCTATATATCCTCAATATCTACAACTGCTTCATCTAATGTTAAACCTTGGGATTTATGAATTGTAACAGCAAAAGCTAACTGCAGAAGAAATTCTATCCTTGAGCAATTTATGCTTCCATTTTTCCAGAATTTAATTATTATGGGGGAATTGGTACGCACCAATTCTTATAAGTTAAATTTTTGTAGTATTCAAATTTATCCATGATTATTCGCGATATCTGGTCTGGTGGCTTGTGATTTTCTTTATTAGGTGCAACAAAGTCTAAAGTCCCATTCACTAAACCTTTTTTGGTTCACAAATAAGAACGTAACGTTACTTTAGATCCAAATGATAAAGTAAGAAATGGTTAAAGTAAATTTGTCGTTTCTGAATTGGCCAACTTTGCTTTAGTACATTTATAAAGAGCTTGAATCGAAGCAATAACTTCACGCTTCAATTCTTTTAATTTTTCATTTATATAACAAATTTAACAATTAATTTTATTTGTTTACAATTCTTTTGTTGCCACTTTACAAAAAAAAAAAAAAAAAATCCACAATACAATTTTTTTTAATGTTTAAGTGTCATCTGTGCAAACGATTTTGCTGAATAATGAAAATAAATTCTATTTATTAAATTAATTTTGATTCAATCTATAATTACTTACTTCATGTTTTATACTTTTTTCTGAAAATATACGCGTTTCTTTTTTATTTATTTGCTAAAATGCCTCTGTATTGGAAATGCATGTAAAATAAATTAATTAAAATAATTAATTTTTTAACGTTTTACTGTAAAAAAATTATATTGTGCAAATCTACAGTTCATAATTTATTTTTGTGTTTAATTTGAAGTTAAAATATTGAATAATTTTTTTGTAAAGTGTACGACAAAATGTAATTTGAGTGGCCTAGTAGAGGATTAGCTCCGCTCATCCTAATAAGAATTTTATTCTGCAATGATTCATAATTCACACGTGCATTTTATATATAAAGAATTTAGTTAAAAAAATAAAATAAAGATTATGAATGTTATTTGAGGCAGCAAAAAGTTTAAAAAAGATCATAAAAATATACTTTGTTTATGCAAAAATTTTCTGTCACTTAAAAAACGAATTTTCATAATGGTAATCTGATGATTTCCAAGTTTAACTATTGATATTATTGTTTTTGTGGCTAAATTTTTATTTAAAAAAAAAAAATCTGCTGCGGTGCATTAGAATTTGTTGTTAAATTTTAAAACTAGCAACAGTTGCCATACATTATATTCAAATTTAATTATATTATGTGTAATTAGCAGGTCTTTAAATATTTTTAATAAAAATTTATGTAAAAATGAATGATTTCAAATCTAAGAAATTTATCTTGAAATGGACATGCAGAAATGTTTGCACAAAATTAGTTTTAAATATCTTGTTTATTTATTATTATTTTAATATTTAAAAAAATCTAAAGTTATTTAGTATGCATTGTGACATAGCTAATATTTATAAGTATTAACAAGTCAAGTGTTGTTAATGCAGCATTTTCAAAAGTGTGGAACTTGATACATGTGTTTAATATTTTTTTTATGCTATACACATATTTATATATTTATTATATGTATGGTTATTACACATCAACACATCACTATAAATTATTTTTATCTCTAACCCACTCCACAGCACACATACTAATAGTAATAAAAATAAAAATAATGTATACTTTGATAGCAAGGTAAGACACAAAGTAATTATTCAACAACTTAATACTTAAGATATTTAATAAAATTTTATAGTATTTAGTGAGGGGGGGGAAGAAAGAAAGAAATTCATAAGTATTTGTATAATCTAATTTTTCAGCATAGTAAATAAATAGGCTAAATATTGTAAATAGGTACAGATATTTATAGGAAGGAATAAATTTTTTATTATCTTTATGTTAATTATAAATTCAAAAAATGACCCACAATTTAAAATTCAGAATTACTGATTTTTATGAAAAACCAAATAACAATTGTAAAAGTCAAAACAGAAAAAATATTACACTGATCAATGAAATATTTCTAAAACACAAAATATTATGTAGTTTTTTTTATTATCTAATTAAATACATAATTTTAAAAAATAAAACATTCAATTTTAAAAAATAAAACATTCATTAAATACTTCCAATTGGATTGCATAATCAGATGAATCCAAATGAAAAATACAAAGCAGAAATTTAGTTCAATTATCCAATTCATTTGTCCTACAAAGCACACAATAGTACAAAACCAGTTTTGAACATCTTTCTATTCCTAATCGGTTACGGAAAATGTCTAATCTTTAATAACAATTTAAACTTTACTCTAAATTTGGTTATAAATAAATTTCTTCATAATATAATATCCCTGCTCATTTTGAATAACATATTAAAATTTAATAAATAATATAACAAAAGATATATTTTCCAAAATCTAAGGTTTTGTTTAATATTCAAAATACGTTTCTTCAAAAAATTTAATTTATTTTTTCTACAACATATTTAGAAAAATTTTCTTTATTAATAGCAAATAAATTTTACTTATTAAATATAAATATAGGTAGATATATATGTATGTAAATAAATATTTTTATTTACATATAAATAGAGATTTTTGACAGTTTTTGACATTTTTGACAAGGAGGTTTTTGACATGACGGTTTAAACCAAAATTAAAGCCGTCAAAAACTTGCCAACCCTGAAAGCAACAGCAATAGACTTTAACATTTGTAACAAGTATTTAACTTTTTTATAAATCATGATATTTATTTACAATTTTAACAACTGTTATGTCTTTAATATCATTTTCATGATTTTCAGTTATCTGCAAATATTTTGGCTGATTCTTTATGAAAGGTTTAAAACTATCAAATTTTGATACAAATTTTTTTTATTAAAATTATTCAGAATATTTTATTTGTTATTTATCCTGAATAAAATGTATATAAGCAATTTAATACTATTAAAAAAGTCTGAGATTATGTCATGAAATGACTTAATGCAAGTTGTTGTCAGTTTCTGCTGATTAAAACCGGTTATAACCTCTTTCTGCCACTGGCATGGCAGAAATCATTTTCTGCCGTCAAAAACCCAGCCCTGTACATAATTAAATATTTATTGGATGAAGATCAGATGCATTTTTTCTAAATTATTCAATGAAACATGCCTCACAAAGGTACATTACTTATTCACTTCAAACTCATAAAATAAGGAAGTTTTATTTCAGGTTAGCCAGACCTAATAACCAAAAAAGCTTTATTACTATATAAATATATTTAATGAAAAGATTATGATATCAGTAATATCTTGAATTTTTTAGCAATAAATTTATTCTTCCTTCATGAAAAAACATTAATTAAGTAATATTAATGAAAATTACGTATTGAAAAATATATGGAATTTAATTAAAAATAAAGAATTTAAATTTTGTCCCTAGGTCTAAACTGAAAGTTTCATTGTTTACATTTGTAAATTATGTGTGGATTTTAGGGTTGCAGATTTGTGGGAGTCTACTGTATACCGTAACAAAGTTTAGATTTCTTAATAAAACAAAAATTTAACAAATATGCTAGAAAACTGCTTAATTATAAAAACCTGTTGCAACTATTGAAATGATGATATTAAATGATTATATTAAAAATAATTACTACTTTTTTTACTTTAAAATTGTATTTGCTTCATTCTCCCCCTCCCTCCAAAAATATGTATATACTACCTCTGAATAAAAAGTTCAATGAATGAATTCTGAACGACTGATCTGGCAACACTGGGAAAACAAAACGCTGCACCTGCATAGA
The DNA here is from genome assembly GCA_964019185.1 of Maratus speculifer. Lineage (NCBI taxonomy): Eukaryota > Metazoa > Arthropoda > Arachnida > Araneae > Salticidae > Maratus > Maratus speculifer. Next base: position 362,729,564 of record OZ025296.1, read on the forward strand.
GGCAAGTGTTGATCATCTTCCCCCCACCGTTGTTCATTTGAGCGTCATTTATAATACTGTGTAAGACATGTTTTACCAAATGCTTGCTCAGTGAGTTGGTTCTTATCTGAGAACAGAAAAATGAACGAACAAAATATTAGTTTAAAGTTTGGTTTTAAGATTTGAAAGATACCGAAAGAAATTCATGAGGTGTGATGCATATTGAACATCCACCATACTCACCAGATCTCAATCCCCCAGACTTCTTCCTATTTTCACCACTCAAACTATCTTTGAAAGAGATTGACCATATTGCTGACATTCAACAGAACATGACAAAGCTTTTGAACTCCATCCCAAAAGAAGACTTCTTGCGAATTTCCCAGGACATGTATAACAGATCTCAGCAGTGCATAGTTATGGGAAATGACTACTTCGAAGGATGTTATATGGTAACTTTCGTTAATATATCATCTACATTAAGGTTACAGGATTATTCACTGAACTTTATTGTCAGAGGTTGTATATATTTTATCTTGATTAATAAAAAGGTGAAATTTCAAAGAAATAAAATTGTCCAATGTGTTTTAAATCCATCTATAAAACTTGTAAGCAAAAATCAAAAGCTATATTTATTAAAGGATAAGTTTTATAAATACCTGTAGATGCTTCATAATCTTTTATATGTACAGGGTGATTATAATTAAAGTCCGAGTTTCAAAACGAGTTTAAAAAGCGAACCACTCGTTAGAATGGCGTCAAAATTTAACAGCGTATTATTGAAGAAGGGGGAAAGAACATGAACCAAAAAAAAGTTCCAAATTTGAGTGACAGATGGCGCTGTAAGCGTCAGTATATGTAAATTAAAATACCTGGCATACGCACGACAAATTCAGGTGTTATAAAAGCGTTGGGTAAACGGCGTTTCCTCATTTTGCTTCTCAGACGTTGGCCATGAGTGTCTCAATGAAGGATCGTGCTCTGCATGTAAAGCTTTATTACAAGAACGGTGATTCTGCACCAGTGGCTTTGCAGAAGTTCAGGACTCTCAAGGGTATGAAAAAAGGCGCTGGACCGATGACTGTCAGAGGTCTGAAAATGATGCAAAAATTCGAAAATACAGGTTCGTTTGATATGCAGTCTGGTAGAGGAAGGAAAAGATGTGATTCGGCGGTAGTTGAAGAAGTGGCCACAGCAGTTCAGGAAGAGTCTAGCGGTGGTGAGCAACCATGCAGTGTACGGAGAATTGCCCGAACATTGAACAGGCCTTTGAGCACAGTACATAACATTCTACGAAACATCTTGCAATGCTATCCGTATAAAGTTTGCCATGTGCAGGAGTTGTCCCCTTCTGACCTGCCAGCAAGAGAGCGTTTTGCTTTGGAATTTCTCGCTCGCATGGAAGTGGACAATAATTGGCCGTGGAAAATTCTGCGGACAGACGAAGCCCATTTTCACCTGACGGAATATGTCAATACACAGAATTGCCGAATATGGGCAACAGAAAATCCACTCGCAACGAACCCAGTACCACTTCATCCTGCAAAGGATGAAGTGGTGCGGATTTACGGCATCATTTATCATAGGGCCGTATTTTTTCGATGAGACGGGTGCTTTAGGTCCTGTTACCGTTACCGTCAATGGTCAGCGCTATGAGTCTCTTTTGCGTAATGACGTCATTCCAGCTCTGCAGCAGCGGGAATGTCTGGATAGTATCATTTTTATGCAAGATGGCGCTCCTCCGCACATAGCAAATTTAGTGAAGCAGTTGTTGAGGCGGCATTTCGGAAATGCTAGAATTATCAGTCGTCATTTCCCTACAGCCTAACCGGCTCGATCACCTGATCTTAATCCGTGTGATTTCTGGCTGTGGGGTTATCTGAAAGGTATTATGTTCAGTACTCCGATTGCCAACGTAGCTGAATTAAAGACACGCATTGCGCAACACATTCTGAACTTGACCCCGGATACACTTCGATCGGTTGTGGAACATGCTGTTTCCCGATTTAATCTTGTTGCCCACAATGGAGGATAGCATATTGAACATGTTTTGCGCCAGTCTCGGCAAACTTAAAAACCGATTGGATGGATGCTTTTTATGCGGTTTTTGGTCTCAGGACAATTAAAAACCCGTTAGATGGATGCTCTTTATGCGGTTTTTAGCCTCAGGACAGTTAAAAACCGGTTAGATGGATGCTTTTTATGCGGTTTTTGGCATCAAGACAATTAAAAACAGATTTTTCCCATCCGATGTGGTACAACCTTGCCGTGGTGGACGGGCTTACGTAACTAACAATATCACACGCGTACAGTCATGCACATTGAACAATACAGTTGGTTTATATCGTGTAACTTACGCCTTAGCCGTTGTTTTACGATTTGTCCTTTGTAGTCGAAAGTCTAACGCTTACAGCGCCATCTGTCGCTAAAATTTGGAACTTTTTTGGTTCATGTTCTTTCCCCATTCTTCAATAATACGCTGTTAAATTTTGACGCCATTCTAACGAGTGGTTCGCTTTTTAGAGCGTTTTGAAACTCGGACTTTAATTATAATCACCCTGTATATCTATGTATTTTTTCAAATGATTGTGATATAAAGATGAATCAAACATAGTTAATACCTATTTTTAAAACTGTGCAATGATAATAATTGTTCATCGTTTCTTTCACAAACGACTCTAACTTTGTTAACGAACAATGATCAGAAAGCACTGGTTTCACATGAGTAAGCAAGAAAAAAAACAGCTTTGGGTCAGTTGTAATCTCCTTGAAACTTTATAACTCAATGGTCTATATTTTTTTGAGTGAATCGCCAAGGGTAAAGCCTCTATACCAAAGCGTATTGTTTACTGTTTATGCTACGTTGTTTTCCACTTGATTTCAAAAATGATTTTTAAGCTGTCCAAAATATTGAAATTTTTAATCTTTTTATAGAAAATTTTGTTAAAGAGAAGGGATTTCAGATAGGTAACATTTGTATTTAGACTGATAATTTTTCTCATACACATCTCAAATCAAAATTAAGCCTAACATGGCTTCTTCTCATCAGAGACTGTTAAGATTGATGGATTCATCCCGGAAGTGTTATACTGTATTTTATTATTACAGACATATGTAAGTAAAGGTCATGCTTACTAACATACATGTCAATCTACTTACTATATTTTTGCTTTAGCGATCATTGCAGTAATAGTTGGCAAAGCCAAATCGTATCACACGAGAGTTTTTTTTTCAGTCGTCTTATTTGCCACATGATCGTAATGAAAGCAGGACTGAACTGAAGTATGTGGATTAAACTTAAATATTATTCTTTGAAATTTTGTTGAGCAGTTTATCGACAGAGATGCTGCAGTTAGGAGAGATGTCAGATTTTTCACTAAAAGCGTAGCAGGAGATTCTGATATTACTATTTTTAGGGATCCTACTCAAAAAGTGAAAAAAAAGGACTGCTATAAGATCTCTCATGTGTTTGTCTGTACATCTCTCACAGCTGCTTTTCTCTTAATCTTGAAATGTGGGAAGTTTAGTATTTGTACAAGTAATAAAGTCCCACATATTTGTAGATTATTAACCGTCCACAAATTAATTTTTGGAAAATGGAGAAGGGCTAGTTAAGTTATTTAAAAGTAAAAATCCTTCTTTTCTCATATCATGAAAGCTCTGATAATGACAAATTAGAAACACATTGTTTTAAATTTAGGTATTATACTTTCAAAAATATCGTTGAAAATGTAATGCAAGAGTATGCCCCCCCCCTCCCCCTCTAATTTCGAGTCTACTGAAATAAAAATTATGAAATATTAGAAGTGTATTGAATTCTTCCAGAAAAATTAGTGTTATTATTACCCAAGATGACATTGTTTTTGAGAAAATGGCATTTTTCCATTGTTCACAAATTTCAGTTTTCAGCAGTGGTGTTAAGGAACATTTGAGGTAAATTTTATCGTGAGACTAGTTCTGTTATCAGTAATTAACCGAGATACTAACTTTGAAGACACAGACATAACATACATAAAGACTCAGATGGCATAGTTTTTGTGTCATAAGCTTTTAAAGCATAGTTAAAAAAATTTAATGATGTATATACATGTGCAATGCAGTGCCCACAGGTTATTAATTAGTAAAATAGCAGGGTTGCCACGCTACCTGGAAAACCAGGAAAATACAGGAAATTTTAAAATCCTCTCCCAAAATAGGCAAAATCCAGGGAATTTTCAAAAAATCCTAAAAAATCTGGAAAACACTGGGAATTTTTTTTCTTACAATATCCAAACATAAAATATTTTATTTCGGCTTTCGAAATGAAAGCCGAATGTTATCTTAGGATATTTTTTAAGATAAAAAATAACCAATGTTGTGTATCAAAGTTATCCTATATTTTATGTGTTCTGTATCTTAGTATATAAATATTAATTTGAATGCATAAAGTAAGTATTTTTTCCTCTTTTCATTTCTTTTTTATTTCTGCAATTTTTTGTGATATTATGTTCAAGATAATTGATTTTTACGTAAGATTCTTTAAATTTTTATATTCTTTAAATTATTAGATACAAAGTTTTTACATATTTTAACATTCATTTACAAATATTTCAAATTATTTTATAGCAGAATGCTTGAGTATTGCTATACTGTTTTTATTATTATTAATGTAAAACGTGGGATTTAATAATTAGTGTAACAACTTTAAAGGGCTTTTTCATTTGCTCATATCATATAGTGTATTATATTTCTCAGTTAATTGGGTAATGGCAAATTACAAGGTGGCTAACTGGCATACACGCATATATTTTTGCACACTCAACGCGTTGCAGTACAGGGAAAACACAGGGAATTTTTTTTCAAGATTAGAGTGGCAACCCTGTATAGGGAATTTTATGTGTACAGATAATATTCTAACGCGGCTGGTTATGAATTAATAATGCTAATATGTTCCTATTTTTGATACTCCTCCATTATTGCATCAGCCCTTATGTAAAAAAAAAAAAAAAAAAAAAAAAAGTTAAATTATGCGATTTAATGCCGAAAATGCACGATTATGGCTTCACATTTGCTTTACGTCATATTTGTTTAGACATATATTTCTTATGTCATCAGGTAATTTTTTTCACATTTTTTGTATTTTAAATGATGTCTTGCTGATTTATTTGTTGTTTTCTTAGTCAAAATAACAATTAGTACATCATACATGAGAGCGATATTATATAAAAATAGGAATATTTTTTAAAAAAATGTTGAGATACATAATTACATACAATAAATCAATTTCAACTGATAGCACAAACATTTATCAAACAGAAAAGAGAAAAAAATAATAAAAATAATAAACACAATAAAAAATAGATACAGTCAAAGTTCTATTATCCGCACAAGTTGGGGGCCAAAGGTTGTGTGGATTATAGAATATTATGAATTATACGTCATTTTATTTTTCATAGATAGCATTTTAATTCTATAATCACTATAATATAAAAATGTAAATGTGAAATGTAATATGAATTAATTTAATAGGCTATCTCAAAAAATGCCTTTTTTAAATTTATTTTATTAGAAAAATTGATATGTGCGCATTTAAGAATAACTATATATGTTCCATAATACAGTTTGCTTTTTATTGTTAGTAAAATAAAAGAATTATATTTAACCCCCTGACTGCCCAGCCAAAGGGTAATATTGTAATGTTGTTTTCTCTGTAATTTATTAAAAATATAAAAAAAGATGTTTTTTCCAACCTGATGCAAAATACGTTATTAGTATCGGTGTATAATCTTTGATAGCATCAATCCTAACTTAATTTTTCAGAACTGGGTTTTATTTGTGGAATTATACTAATTTAAATACTGCTTATGTTGCAGTGAAACCTGCAGCTTAGTGTGTGAAAAAATCAGCCGGCGGCAGTCAGGAGGTTAAAAAGTACATGTTTTATTTTTTTTTTCAAATTTTTTATTTATTTAAAAAAAATCATTTTTGGATCACAAATTTCTTAATTTTCTTAACTGTTTATTTCATCGTTTACACTCATAAAGTAACGCGAATTATAGAAAATTGAGGATTATGGACGCGCGGATTATCGATACTTGACTGCTAATCATTAAGATTACTAAAGGAACTTTAAAAGTGATTATAATAGTTCAAAAATAAACAGTTCAAAAATAGAGTCGCTTTTATTAATTCCAAATAATTTTATAATTTATTAATTCCGTTATAATATTGTTTGATATAAAATTATAAAAGGAACAAAGATAAAGTCTTGAAACTGAATCAGTGTGCTGTTATTGCATTTATATAAACTGGTCTTTTTCCCTTAACCGTCATCAGCAGTTGGTCCAATCAAAAACCCATTTCCATCTTAGCAGATATTGTATACTTGTATACTTATTCCTCGAAACCGTCAAATGTTTTGATTTTCAGGATGATTCTGCATTCATCAAAAACCTGCCAAGAAGGAAACACAATTGCAAAATGTTCTATTTTAGGTAGGTTTCATTTTTTAGGAACTATAAATATATAGTACTAGCAGTCTTTGACCGCTACGCGGATTGGTTTCTCTAAAGAAACCTTGAATCAAACGAAGTACATTTTTAAAAAATTTAAAAAAATAAACCTTATATCTAATCAAGCATCTATAGTTGTTGTCTTATTAATATAATCTTACATTATCCTGCTCAAAGTCAATGTTGACGACATAATAGTTAAAATAGCTCTAAAATGATTGGAGTACCTATGTTTAACTATTTTTAGTAGGTGTGCTATATTGAATTTCTCGCTTTTACCTAACACAATTGAAAAAGTTTCCAATTTAGATAGGTTTCAAGTTTTATAAATTGCCAATACATAGTGTTGTTTTCGTGTAATCCCTGTTTTCTTTACCTTTTAAAATAGGTCACCTCCACAGAATTCATTGCAATATATTTGTACTCTTCCCAGATGCACTACTGAGTGAATACATTGTAATAGTTTTAGAGGATATAGTCAAAACGGAAAACGTTTATGTTGAAAATTTGCCTTTAATAGAAAAGTTCATAGCCTTGGCAAAAGATGCAACTTTGAATTATGCCGTTTGAGATTGTACCATTCAACATCTGTCTAAAATGGAATTTATTATGGGTTCTTTGTCATTCCATTTTAGTAGTTTTGAGTGTTCTTGAATGCAAAATTCAGAAACCCAGATATTCGTTTCTGGTGGAGGGATCCACGACGTCCTCTTGGCTATGCCACTACTTACATTATTTAATTATAGTGTAAATTATATTAAATGATGTAGGATGATTTATCAATACACATTAACATTTAGATTTTAAAAAATCTGCAGAATTTTTTACTAAACACATCTGCATATATAAATTCCAGAACCACAAAAAATTATTTTCTCTCTATAAATTGTAAAGTGTATTATCGTTTCTTTAGATGGTATTATGTTATAAAATTTTCTACTGAAATTTACTTTATATTATATTTATAATAAGTTATTTATTTTTAAATTGTTGCTGTTTATTTTATTTACAATTTAATCTTTATACTGTTAGGAAAGGCATCTGACCCACCTTTGATTCCCCTAACTTCAGATAATTGGGAGACTATTGTAGTTTTCAATACTATGGTAGAAATTTTATTACAATTTATTTTTTACATCCATTTTAAATTTTCGTGATATGTTTATTTATTTTTTATGAAATGTAAAAACTGATATTAATTCATTTTATTTTATTGCAGATGCATAAAACCATTAATCTAACATATCACATCACTCAACATATCTTTGATGTGTAAAACCAGTGCAGCAAAATATTTCGTATGAAAATTTTTGGAAAAAAGCAGCTTCTGACTCATGACCACGAAAAACTTTTATTTTTGAGTTATGCAAGAATTTCTGCCAAAGAATTCTGCTTCTATATGTGAGGTATGCAACAAGAAATTTTCTCACAAGAGTTGTTTAATCATACACCTTTTAACTCATACTGGTGAAAAACCTTTTGAATGTGAGGTATGTAACAAGAAATTCTCTCAAAAGGGCAATTTAAACAGCCATCTGTTAACTCATACTGGTGAGAAACCTTTTGTATGTGAGGTTTGCAACAAGAAATTCTCTGACAAGAGTGCTTTAAGGAGGCATTTGTTAATTCATACTGGTGAGAAATCGTTTGTATGTGAAGTATGTAACAAGAAATTCTCTCGAAAGAGCAGTTTAAGCAGCCATCTGTTAACTCATAGTGGTGAAAAACCTTTTGAATGTGAGGTATGCAACAAGAAATTCTCTTTAAAAAGCCCTTTAAGCCAACATTTGTTAACTCATTCTGGTGACAAACCATTTGAATGTGAGGTATGCAACAAGAAATTCTTTCAAAAGGCCAGTTTAAACAGCCATATGTTAACTCATAGTGGTGAAAAACCTTTTGAATGTGAGATATGCAACAAGAAATTCTCTCTAAAAAGCCCTTTCAGCAGACATTTGTTAACTCATACTGGTGAGAAACCTTTTGAATGTGAGGTATGCAACAAGAAATTCTCTCGAAAGAGCAATTTAACCACCCATCTGTTAACTCATAGTGCTGAGAAATCTTTTGAATGTGAGATATGCAACAAGAAATTCTCTCTAAAAAGCCATTTAAGCTATCATCTGTTAACTCATACTGGTGAGAAACCTTTTTCATGTGAAGTATGCAACAAGAAATTTACTCGTAAATATGCTTTAAACAAACACTTTTCAGTTCATTCTGAAGAGAAATCTTTTATGTGAGGAAGCTGTGTCAAGATATTTTTTCAAAAGATTTGTTTAACGAAGCATCTGTTATTCTTACTGGCGAGAGTTTTTTATGTGCGATAAACAAAAATAAAAAAGTTATTTAAGTGTTTCATTTTGCTCCTAATTTTTTTTAATTGCAGATAACTAATCATAGTGTACTCCAGAAATAAAGAAATAATTCTTTCCATTTATTACAATGCACAAAAGAGAACAGTGATGCACAAAATTTTGCCTATTATACAGTAAATCAGCACCTCAGGAACTATACCACGAGGCCTGGCAAACACAATTTTATTTTTATCATTCTTTATATTGTCTGAAAAATATTACGTATCTTTGTTTTTTTACACTTATAGGCTTTTAAGTTTTTATAATGATTGATGGTATTTAAGTGAAAAGTAACCTTTGTTAAACCTGATTTCTCACAATAAAATTCTTTGGTGGTAAAATTGATTTTCTTATCAATATATAAACAAAAACTATTAGTTTTGAAAATGATATGGCTCCTTGACTTACCCCTATTTAAATAAACGAAGTGTCTATTCTCACGGCAGCCGTAAGAATATTATACTTACGGCAGTCTATCGCACATGCGCAGTCGATAACTGCCGTAAACGATTGCCAGAGATTCTTGATGAGAATGAATCGGGAAAAATGAGTGACTCATATATGAACGGCAACAATGCTATGCTCGCTCATTATCGCCCAATGCGTAATTTTGATGATTGTTTTAATTAAACAACAAAAAAAATTGAGCAGGAATAACTTACCAACTTTAACACTATTTTTTCAGGTTTCCAAAAGAACTACTACTTTACAAAGAGACTAAATTTGCTAAATTTTACATCTCTCACTCACGCACGTTGGAGTCACGTGTGGCATTCAGAAAATGAGAAAATAATATAAAAAAAATGCGTTTATCATCATAAGTATATTTTATTTAATAAATAGTTTGTGAGCACATGCATATTGTTATTCATATTTCTACAGGCAGACAACTCCCTGAAAAAAATTGAGTATACCTATTCTAATTCACCTTTAGTCGGAAAAAATAATAATAAGCAGATAAAAAATAATAATGTATATAAATATAATACAGTGTTGTAGTCATAAAAAGGGCATGTGTTAAAGTCATGAATGCCGTGCCTAAGTAATATGCTATAGCTTTATTTGTGAAATAGGGGGTACACAAGGCTTCTTTTGAAAAAAAAATACATTAAATATATGCTGTATACCAACATTACACTCCTAATTAAATATGAATAAGATAAAATTAGTGATAGTCAACCTTAAACATTATTTTGGGGAGGAATGTTTATTGAAATATGCAAAGTAATCTATATATGCACATGTTCACAAACTGTTCATAAAATAAAATGTATTTGCTGTAACTCATGCATTTCATTATGTCCTTTTCTCATTTTGAGGATATACTTAAGTTTTATGTTTAACTACCCTCAAATATTTTCCTTTTAGTTTAAGATATTGCTTACAAGTGGATTCCAATGTGTGACTCAGAAACAAACAGATTGATTAATTTAGTCTTTTTGAATGTTGGTTCTTTTAATTTTCTCAATGTCATTATGCAGAAAATAGAAATTGTATAAGTCATCACCATATGAGCAATTAAGACGACATCAGACTTGACGACATCAACTTTGACCAATGGAGGATTGGTCTTGTAAAAGCATAAACAAAATCTAGACCACAAACCAGATTGCACCTGTTCCAAGATCTTGTTACTCCATAGGTTGTCTTTTTTTCAAATTTTAGGATATATGTGAATAAAAATGAACATTGCCCAGTTAAACTGGTGGCATTGAGCTCGCAGGCTACACATACTAGTTGTTTATTAAAACCTTACATTTTCAAGCAATAGCACTGTTCGAAAAATAAAAAAAACATATTTGTTTAATTTAAATTAAGAGGGGAAATTATTTGTATACCTTCTTTCTTTATACTTAACCAAAAAAACCCACAATTAATCAGGGAAGCATTTAATAACAATGAACCTGCATCCGAAATTTAAAACAAATTGGTTAATTAAACATGAAAAATCCTTTACCGAAATTAAGAGAGATAGTCCTACCGATCCCACATGCATACTTATCCAATGCATTCCCAAAACAAATCAGGAAAGTACTTTATCAGAATGAACCTATATACAAAATTTAAAGCAAATCTGTAAATTCTGCATGAAAAACCCATTAACCTAAATTTAGAGGGGGTAGTTTATTTTCTACTTTTCCAATGAATACTCAATACTAATCACAGAGGCGCCTCGTTAAAATGTTCCAGTATCCAAAATTTGTAAGAAATTGATAAATCTGCATAAAAAACCCATTTTTCTAAATTAAGGACAGGGGGAGATAGCCTTTCTCCTCCTCTTACACTCAGTGGCGTAGCTAGAATGAGTGGCAACCGGGGCGGATTTAAATGGTGTCACCTCCTCCCCCACCCCAGCTGTCATATTTTTCCAGTCACAATTCTATGTTATTACAACAAATGATCGGACCATTCCTTATTTATCTTTTGTCCTCCTGCATAAAAAACAACTGCAGCGACTTATCACTCAACCCATAATCCAAATGAGTCAAATGCGGTAAATTTTTATTTCAAAGTTTGCTCCGCTAGCCATTCGTTGAATAGGTTGGTTTTTGTTCTCTGGTCAGGGCCATAGCTAGAAGTGGACAATAGGGGGGGGGGCTCATAATTTCTTTTTCTCCCTCTCTCTGATGCAGAAAGATAAATTAGTGCATATACACATTGTAGGTACTATGTTTCTTATTAAACTGTTGTAATAACTTCATTTTATGCTAAAAAAGCACATGGTAAAGAAAATTTTGAGTGTAAAACTAATGAAAAAATAAACATCCTGTTAGCTTCATAGGTACAAGTAGGGTAAGGGAGTGTTGAAACACCTATTTTAAATACAACTTAGTAATTCTGCAAAACTGTGAAAGGGTCTCAAGACTGAATTAGATCTTTGAATAGAATTTTCATTTGGATTTTCGAAAAAGAAATTCATTTAGTGACCTTGAAATATTGTCCAGGGGCACTCAAAATATTTTAGGGGGGCTGAGCCGCCCATAGCGCCCCTTTTGCTACGGCCCTGTCTCTGGTGCATATCTTATTTAGAATATTTTTACATTCTCAAAAAAAAAAAAAAAATTAACTCTGTTACGTCGTGCGTTAGAATTTTCCTTTTATTTCAGAATTCTTTATTTTTTTAAGTTTTATAAGATTATGTTTATATAGATTTTCAAAAACAGATTGGGTGACACCCGGGGCGAACCGCTTCCTCTGCCCCCCCCCCCCACTTGCTACGCCATTGCTTACACTTGTCCAATGAACTTCCAAACTAATAATGGAAGTGCCCTCACCAGAATTATACTATGCCTAAAATTTGAATAAAATCTGCTTGAAGAACCCATTTATCAAAATTATCCTATTTACTCGTGTATACCGCACACCCAGTATTTTAGAATGAAAAATGGTGATTTTTTGTATCTCGTATATAACGCACACCATAAATTTGACATGCTAGGGAATGAATGATCAAATGAATTTCTGGAAAGAAATTCAAAACAAATATCTATCAGGCTAGAAAAGAAGTCGAAATTCTTTTTGTTAAGACTTCGTGTAGGGAGTGAGTGTCGTGATATGTTGACATCACTTTAAAATGAAATACATAAAAACATCTACATTGTTTTAAGAAAATTAAACTTTAATTCTACAAATGTAAAATCGCAGAAATCTGTATTCTTGCTAAAATTTTATCTGTACACTGTACTATAAAATAAATAAATAAATAAAGAGAAATTTACAAAACTAGTTTTTGTGAGATTATAGAAATCTGTTGCTCTACAAATGAATCAAGTAAAATTGTACTAATCTTACTAAAATTTTATCTGTTACTTGTATCGCGGTTAGATAAAAAACTCTAGGTTTCCCAGTTTCCTAAAAAAAATTCTTAAGAAATTTTTAACCTTACAGATTTCTTTTTCTAGTGCAAATCTGTATATATTACATGAATTTTTGCTGTTACCGTTACATAAAAAGCAGTAGCAGCAATGAGGATTGCTAAGTAGTGTTTAAATAATGTTACTACCGCTTTTGTATAAAAAAGTGCAAGGAGTACGGATGGGCATTATTTATCGTATTAGGATAAATAACAGTGTTACTACGCTAGAACCTAATATTGCATTAATATGTTACTGAAAAGTCCCTGTTAAATAAATAACACATGGTTCTTAATGACGGAACTTCTTCCTTCACTTGTTTTAATCAAGATTTCATTTTTTGTACCTCTAAAAAAGAATAATATTCATTAAAAACGTCCATAATCGTTTCTTTTGAGACGTTTGCCGAACAATGTTGAATGTCCGGGCTGGGTGCCCGGACAGCCCCCCCCCTGCTTGCGCAGACCCATTCACAATTATTTAAAAAATTTGCGTCCCCCCCCTTTATTAAAACATCCTTAAAAACCCTTATAAAAAAATCTCACAATTATACACTCTAAGATAAAAAAATCTGTCTAAAACGGAATTTAAAACTGTTTTATAGGCTTCCGTTTTAGAAGGTTTTACTATATAAAATAAGATATTGTTTGTATCCAGCAAGTACAGCCCGGACAGCCCCCCCCCTGCTTGCGCAGACCCATTCATAATTATTTAAAAAATTTGTATCCCCCCCTTATTAAAACACCCTTAAAAACCCTCATTAAAAAATCTCACAATTATACACTCTAAGATAAAAACCTGTCTAAAACGGAATTTAAAACTGTTTTTGGCTTCCGTTTTAGAAGGTTTTACTATATAAAATAAGATATTGTTTGTATCCAGCAAGTACAGCCCGGACGCCCCCCCCCCTGCTTGCACAGACCCATTCACAATTATTTAAAAAAAATTGCTTCCCCCCCTTATTAAAACACCCTTAAAAACCCTTATTTAAAAAAAAATCTCACAATTATGCACTCTAAGATATAAACCTGTCTAAAACGGAATTTAAAACTGTTTTATGGCTTCCGTTTTAGAAGGTTTTACTATATAAAATAAGATATTGTTTGTATCCAGCAAGTACAGCCCGGACAGCCCCCCCCCTGCTTGCGCAGACCCATTCATAATTATTTAAAAAATTTGTATCCCCCCCTTATTAAAACACCCTTAAAAACCCTCATTAAAAAATCTCACAATTATACATTCTAAGATAAAAACCTGTCTAAAACGGAATTTAAAACTGTTTTTGGCTTCCGTTTTAGAAGGTTTTACTATATAAAATAAGATATTGTTTGTATCCAGCAAGTACATCCCGGACAGCCCCCCCTGCTTGCGCAGACCCATTCACAATTATTTAAAAAATTTGCTTCCCCCCCCTTATTAAAACACCCTTAAAAACCCTTATTTTAAAAAAATCTCACAATTATACACTCTAAGATATAAACCTGTCTAAAACGGAATTTAAAACTGTTTTATGGCTTCCGTTTTAGAAGGTTTTACTATATAAAATAAGATATTGTTTGTATCCAGCAAGTACATCCCGGACAGCCCTCCCCCCCTGCTTGCGCAGACCCATTCACAATTATTTAAAAAATTTGCTTCCTCCCCCTTATTAAAACACCCTTAAAAACCCTTATTTAAAAAAAAATCTCACAATTATACACTCTAAGATAAAAACCTGTCTAAAATGGAATTTAAAACTGTTTTATAGGCTTCCGTTTTAGAAGGTTTTACTATATAAAATAAGATATTGTTTGTATCCTGCAAGTACAGCCCGGACAGCCCCCCCCCCTGCTTGCGCAGACTCATTCACAATTATTTAAAAAATTTGTATCCCCCCCTTATTAAAACACCCTTAAAAACCTTTATTAAAAAAATCTCACAATTATACACTCTAACATAAAAACTGTCTAAGACGGAATTTAAAACTGTTTTATAGGCTTCCATTTTAGAAGGTTTTACCACATAAAATAAGATATTGTTTGTATCCAGCAAGTTCAGATTAAAAATTCTGGGCACCCACCCGTTCGAAAGGCTGGTTACGCCTATGCAACCACAGTAGAAATAATTCCTTAATATTCGCTAATTCAATAACTGTTAGATTTTTCACCAGTTTTTCAATTCAGTTCAGTTATGTAGCTCTTTTCTGTTAGATTTTCCACCCGTTTTTCAATAGATGTAGTTTTTTACATTACAAAAGAACATTTTATCGCTTCGTAACTGTTGTTTATTTTCCAACGTTTTGTTACAAATTATTTGACAACCTTGAAAAGTGCTGAGTAATACATATTATCTGAGGATAATTTTGTTATCGTTAACGACTTTTGATTTAAAGTTTCGTTTCCTGTTTGTTTTTTATTCGTGGTTGTTGAAGAAAGAGGATAAATAAAAAATGATTTCGTCTCTTTTTTATTAAATATCAGAAAGACTGAATTTGAGGTTTGTGGATTTGATTTCTAAAGGGCTCTTCTGGGGGGGGGGGGTTCACCCCCAAACATACACCTTCAAATTTCGCTTATTTAGTTCTCCACCATTTTTAATATGACACCCCCCCCCTTTCGGTGACTCACCTAATTTTGCTCATTTCTTCACTTCATTTCAATCTTTAAAAGGCTATAGCTTTGCTTCTATGGGAGCTAAAGCGGAGAAAAAGATTCTAGCATAGCTAACTTTTACTCGCCATTCTTTTTGCTATTTCAATTTTCCGGTTTTTCCCTGTAGGACCATTTTTTGGGAGGGGGGGGGGCGTTTCTCATTTTTTGATGTAATATGTCTATCGAAAGCTTATGCTTCATACATTACAAATCTAGCATAAAAAATTTCTCCCGTTATTCTGGGTCACGTTACGGACCCATAATGGGTTGAAATTTAAATTTCTCAAACTTCTTCGAGGTTTTTTGCCAAATCGGTATCAGAAAAAAATTGTGCCAACGTGATGTGTGTATGACATCTGCACCATATAAATATTATTCAGTCTTTTTTTATTGCAATTTTTTTATGTAAAACAATATGCATTATTTTTCATGCACAATTGCGCATTAAATGAAAATTGTAATGTAATTTTTGTAGTAGTACTTTATAATAATGAATAAAAAAACACATTATTTAAAAGTATTTCCTGCACAATAAAATGTTTCCTGGCGATTACAAAAAAATATGTCCTGACAATTCAAAAAATAAAAACGTAATATTCCAAGTTTTCACTTCTGTCGGCACTCCAAAAATGTCACTTTTTTAGGGGGGGGGGGGGGGGGGCGGGTGAAAATTTTGTGGAAATAAGTTTTATTTTTTATTTATGTATAGATCCATATAAAAAAGTATGAGCTAGTGAACTTTGGAACCATTTTAATACAACTCATATTCCAAATATTAAAATAATTGAGAAAAATTATTAAAAAATTATTTTCAATTTAATCATTTTTATACTAAGTAAATGCAATTAAATTTCTTATAAATTGAATGTGGAATGTTTAGATAAGATTTTAATATTTACAAAATATAAAATACAGTACAATATATTAGGTTTACAGCTTTCTGAAAGACATAAAAATAGTAGGATAAAATTTAGATGAGTACAAAATATTAGAATATTTTATTTTGCGCAACAATATTACCTTACTAATATGAAGTAAATGGTAGTTAATTTTTTGTAGCACCCTCTTTTGCTTTCATGATAGCGTACAATCGATCTTGCATACTATACATATCTGCTATTAAGAAACTAGTAAAAAAACAGTCTGGAAAAAATTTCATTCTCTACCATCTGTCCTATCTCATAAGTTCCTTTGTCCTATCAGTTAATATTTGTTTTATGTTTTGCAGCAGCTCTAGTAGTGGCAGCACGCGTTGACTTGCTGTACGAAAATTCAGTAATGCATTTCATCTCAGATTTTAAAACATCAACAGTGCTGATTGAGCAAACGCGGTATACGGAAAATGGATTTTTGAAAAATTCGTTTTCCTCTATATATTAAAGAAAGTTTTCTTAATATGTTTTCTTGTACTTCCTAATTTTCCTGTTTTTCGTATTTCCTATAGGATACATTATTTTATATTCAAAAATATATGTGCCTATAGATATTTTCTTAAATGTTGTTGCCCCTCCAGTGGCTGAGAGATTCTGCCCTCAAAACTGGTAGACGGCAGGCGCTGGATTAGAACAAAACCCAAGCGCGGTCGTCAGCCCAATCAGTCGGAGTTTTCCGTGTTTTTCTTCGAACTTTGGATTCCCTTGCGTAAATACGGGTTGGATTCCCTTAGAAAGCCCCCCCTCCCCCCACGGAGGGCACCCCCTTAGGGCCCATATCCCATGTGTTGTCCGTTTGGGAGCATATTTAGCAATTGTTTATTGTATCCTGTTACAAAAATAACAGGATGTTGGAACCTGTTACCAGCGCTACTGTGGAATGATGTAACCTTTGGAATGATGTAATGAAAGGAAACCAAAAATAACCATATTTCCCATCTCTAGCAAGGAGTGGAATAAAGATGCAGAAATACATCTAATTAAATAAATTCAGTAAGGTTCTAGTTTTAATTTCTTCTATGAATACATTTCTTGATTCATAGGTATATCTTGTGATTACATAAAATAGTAAAAAAATATTCTGTGTATATTGTGCGCCCAGGGTTTTCCCCCTAAATTTTGGGAGAAAAATTGTGCATTATACACAAGTAAATACATTAAGGGTGGGGGATTAGCCCCTTGCTCTCCCTCTTTATTCTTATCCAATAAGCACTGAATACTAATCATGAAGGCATCTCATCAAAATGATCCCACATTTAAAATTTAAATGAAATATGCATGAAAAACCCATTTATCTAAATTAAGGGTTGGAGGTTAGCCCTCATCCCCCTCTTAGACTTATCCAATGAACTCCTCAAACATAGAGACCCAAGACTACTCGAAAGAAAGGGTCACATTGCCACAGTCTTCTGCAACAATATTCAATTTTGATCAGAATTGTTACCAGGGCTGTAGTCGTAAAAATAACAAAGGATATACGCTCTAAGCAGAGAGTATATGCTCAAGGCGGAGGGTATACCGTAGAGTGTGTATACTATAGCTTTCTTGAGAAACAGAGGGTATATGGTATTTCTTTTAAAAGTCCAGAAGGTATACAGCGTATACCCCTGTATACCCTCCACTACATCCCTGATTATTACTCTCAATTTAGGTTATGTTTGTAATTTAAATCGTTTGTATTTTAATAAATACACTATTTCTCTTGTATTGTGTGTCTTTCCGATCATCTTGTACTATACAATTCAGTATTTAAAATGACAAATTTAGATTAACAGTGTAAGATTAATTCTGTTGTGAATTTTCTGAAAGTGTAAGGTATTAGTTTCCAAAAAATTTAAATAATATATCACAAAAAATTTGACCAAAAAAAGATGAATTTTTGCAAATATTCTCTGAAAAAAAATCTCATCAATATTTTGAAAAAAATAAAATAATAATAATAATAACAATTTTAACAAAAGATTGCTGGAAAAATGTAAATTTCATCAAAGGATGTAAAACGAGAATTTTGTCAAAGGCTTAAAAAATGTCAAAAGATTGCAGGAAAAAAGCGAATTTTGTCGAAAACACTGACCAGTATACCTACGTTTTGAGCTTAATCCTACTTTTTGCTTCTTATTAATATTCTGCCTGGATTTTTTTATTTAAAGTCCTGCTACCTATACATTATTTTCTTCGGTTTATAATTGCTAGTAGGTGTGCGAATGCGAAATTTTCAGAAAAAAACTTAGCAGCCAGTACGATGCAACATGCAGTTGAAAATTGTTATTAAAAAATGCAAGCGACTATGTAAGTTATTATTTAGGTACTAAAATGCATTTTCATATTTTTTCTGTAAATTTTAAAAATACTGTTTATAACAAGGAAAGTTGAGTATAAGATAAACTTAGTGCACATGTTTACACTGTGATAACTTGAAAAGTTACGAAATATATCTAACCAGGGAAAAATATATATATATACAGTAGACTCCCTCAAATCCACACAGCTTGGGACCAAAGGTTGTGCAGATTTTAGAATTTTACGGATTTCTGGTCATTGCTTTGTTTACATTTTTTAAGCAGTAATTTGAATGTTATAAATAATGTAATTGAAACTATAATATGAATGCTTACAACATAATAAAATATTAAAATAAGTAATAAACGAGAATAATAAAAATTTGGATAATTTCTTTAATTATTAAAGTATTAAGATCAAAGGTCAAGTTCATAATCATTAATGTATAGTTAAATGCTCATTATAAAGATAACCTGTATTTTTCGTAAATTATTCTATGAAACATGCCCCATATAGGTACACTACTAATTTACATCAAAATCGTAAAATAACGAGGCTTTATTTCAGATTTGGCCAGACTTAATAACTAAAGAAGCTTGATTAATTCATAAATGTAATTGGTAAGATTGTGATTACCATTGATATCAGCAATATCTTGTTTTTTTTCAAAAATAAATTATTCTTTCCTCATGAAAAAACATGAATTCAGTAACCTTAAGAAAAATTACAAAATAAAAAATATATGGAATTGATATAAAACTAAAAAAGTCAAATTTTGTACCTACATCTGAACTGGATGTTTCATTGTTTACATCCTTAAATTATGTGCGGATTTGAAGGAGTCTACTTTATATCATTCAGTTTTGCAAAATCCTAAACATTTACTCACTTTGTCAGAAAATCCACTTGCCTGTACAAGTAAAATGATGAATTTTTCTACCCCTGATCACTAGCATAGTCATAACACTATAGATATACACTAGGGTGGAGCGAAAAAAATTTTTTTTTGAAAATCAACAACGGGTAGGTGCCAAAAGTTGCCTTTATACTAGTACATCAACTGCGTGAAATTTTACCGCTGAAAGAAAATGGCTTGAGTCTGCGCTTTTGCTCCAAAAATCGAAATTTTGGGTAAAATTTGTCCTTTTTTGACATGTTTTCAAAAAATTTAAAAATTTCTACAGAGCTGGTTAGTATTTAAAAGTGTTGCTTAGACCTTTATATTTATCTGCTTAACATATTTAAACTATAAAACAATATGTTTATTCCCTGTAGCTGGAGCAAAACAGACAACTTTTAGTAAGAAAACAGCATTAACACTCTATTGGGTCATATAACGAATTGTTGTTTTTAATACAGCTCTTGTTTTCAAAACTACCTTGGACATGCGTCGTGGAGGTGGCTATATTTCCTATAGCATCCGGCCCAACTATTCGATCATCTTAGCACAGTGTTTTATTTATACATTGATTTGTGATTTTCTTTATAAAAATTTGGCATGTTTTCGATGCTTCCACCTTGTTCATCAGTTATTTGCATCCACATGCTGCTGTATCTTCATGTATATTTTTACAGTTTATATTAAAAAAATGACAAGCAGAGTAATGCACGGGAATGTTATTAAAGGGATCTATTCGGCCATCTATTATATTTATCAAACTTACATTCAGTTGATGAATAATGATTGGAAGTTCTGTTACCACAACATTTTTTCAGTCAATTGTATTTTTTTTACGTAATGATTTGCTTCAAAGATGATTTCAGATATTTCAACTATAAGTATGCCATCATTTATTCTACTTTTGCATTTTTTATATGTTGAGAAGCGAGCTGTTTAATGTGATGGTGATCGTCAGCAAGAATTGCAATGAAAATTTGTTCTCCATGTGTAAAGCAACCGCTGTTGTAAATAACTTTTTTTGCATTAGTTTTATGCCGTTTTCTAAGTGTTTTCGTATCCAGTTAATTTCCTATTAAATTTTAGATCCCCTTTTTATGAGTGAAAACATTTGATGGTGAAATGTCCTGGGCATAAACTTATAATGCATTGTGCTTTATGAGGGAATGGACGGATATCGACTATAAGTGCTCATTTAAAATTAGGAGAATTTTATTTGTCACTGTGAACCATTTTGCATGGGGTAAGCTTAGAATTGTCTATATGATATTGAATCATTCGCTACTTCAACTCCAGTGAATTTCCTCTGCGTCAATTATTAGAGAAGTCGATATAAAACGTTCTAAGCTACATGGATTCACTGGATCAATAAGGGAAATCTTTGTCTACGTAATATTCACTTCCTATTGCAATATTTTTTTTATAAAATAGAGAAATTATTTTCTCAAATTGAGAAAAAGACACTCAGAACAGACTAGAAATTTCTGTCGGAGATCGCAAAGCTAATTCATAAGGAAAGCTATTTCTCAAAGGATGGGGAATAGAAATTTAGAAAACATCTCACAGAAAAGACAGCTCATAAAGTTAATAAAATTTTCCGCTTTATATAAGCACAGATTGGCAATCAGCGTCTATATGCTCATTCACCAAATCTATAATCCAAGTTTATACCGCGGGATGTTTTATACCAAATGTACTACACACCTAAATAATAGATCTAAAATCTTATTAGAAATTACTAGACTACGGAACAACACAGGAAACGACATAAAGCATACTAAAACTTCTTTAGAAATATTGTTGTTTTACACGCAAATTTTGTTTGCAATCCTCTGTGACGATCGTCATAATATTAAACAGCTAACTTCTCAGCATATATTCAATGTAATAGGTTTAATAAATGATGGCATACTAGAAACTGAATTCATACAATCAATTTTTAGGCAAATCATTGCATATAAAATGTAATTGATTGAAAGAATGCTGTGATAACAGAACTTCCAATCATAATGTACTAATTGCATGAAATTTAAATGAAGATAATAGACTGCTGACTAGGTTCAATTAAGAACATACCCAATACATTGCTCAGCTTCTCTTCTGTTATACATGGTATAAAAATATACGTGCAACAGGTCACACCAGCATGATTCAAATCATCCAAAGTCTATGAATACAAAGAAGAGATAAATTACTTTGATAAATAGAAAACTTATACTAGTCTTCGGGAAAAAAAATAACAATTCAATACATAAATAAAACACTGGGCCTAGATGATTGGTGGTTGAGACGGGTGGGATAATGCAACCACCTCTATGAGTTATATACACAGTAGTTTTGAAAGCAGCTAGGCAAGAAATGCATTCAAAAGAAAATTTCGTTGTATGCTCCAATAGAGAGATTAACGCTGATTTTTCACAAAAAGTTGTCAGAATTGCTCCAATTATACAGACTACAGATATTGTTTTATAGTTTAAATATGTTAAGCAGATAAATATAAAGGTCTAAGCAACACTTTTAAATACTAACCAGCTCTGTAGGAATTTTTTAATTTTTTTGAAAACATGTCAAAAAATGACAAATTTTACCCAAAATTTCGATTTTTGGAGCAAAAGCGCAGACTCAAGCCATTTTTTTCAGCGGTAAAATTTCACGCAGTTGATTTACTAGTATAAAGGCAACTTTTGGCACCTACCCGTTTTTGATTTTCAAAAAAAAATTTTTTTCGCTCCACCCTAATATACACTACATAATATGTTTATAAGTTTACTAACTACGGAAGGTATTCACAACATCTAATTTTAAAAATCCAGAAGTTATGCAGTGTATATCATCACAAACTCTTTACTACATCCATATTTATAATCATTAAGAACCTACTCAAATCACAGGAAGTAAACCTCAAGCGAATATAAATCCTACAAGAGCATTTACAGATTTTTCCCTTGCATTTCATTATTTTTAAACTTTTTTTTCTGCATAAGATACCTAAAGTTGATACCTTTTATATTGGATTAGTAATTTTTCGGTACTTCTAGGTTATCCCGTCGACCAAAAATTTTTCGTCAGATTATAAGATTAAATGCCAATAATGGATGATTGTGAATGTCACATTAAACACGATACACATGTTTAAAATGCCATCAAGTGGTTTTAAATTCTTTTTTTAACTGTATTTTTATTGTGTGTTACTAATTTATCTGTTCTTTCGTTATGTAAAATAGAAATTATGTCAACAAATATAACTTGGCTATTAGTTTGGCGATTTTTATAATTTGGCGAAAATGGTCGACGTGATAAACTAGAAGTACCAATTTTTCAATTTTAATTCCAGGGTTTTCTTTTTTAATTATGTGGATATTTCTACTTTTGGAACAAATTATAACCAGTTCAAAAATCTCCACACAAAATAACTTTAACCAAAATTGCAAAAAAACATATCGACCTTAGGTGTTCATGCCAAATTTTTTTTTAATATTATTCGCAAGCTAGAAATCTGTAAACAACACTCCCATAGTATCATTTATTCAAATTTCTCTGTGCGAGTTGTGTAGGTTCTTAAATAAAAGGCTGTTTAAGTGAATCAGCAATGCTGAAGTTCTGGCACCAATAAATATTTTCATCTTCAATGACCGCTTAGCAACCGAATTTCTTGAGAACTCAGAATGAGAAAAAATGCAATAAATAAAATTCCTATTTCAAATGAAAATCAAATTTTCATTACTTTAGAGACACAAATGCCAACCTAGCGAAAAGATTGCCTATGTTCTACTGACTATGAAACCTTTTCACTACATCAGCATTTGCGCCTCTTAAGTAATAAAAATTTGATTTTCACTTAAATATTGTATGCAAGGTGTTATTTAATTTAATCTGGGGTAATATTGTCTGAATGAACCTGGAAATAAAAATGAAGCAAATCTGATAGTTCTATCAAGAGCACTATAAAGTTCTATCACATTACATACTTACATATATACATACAAAACCAGTGGACACATTATGTTATTAGTAACAAATGTACTATGATAGAATCCCTGTCTATAAGTATAAAGGGACTAGTCCTTCTTTATATATACTTAACTAATGAACCTCCAAATCTAATCCTCCTTAACATAAAAAACTGAGAGTGGGGAGGACTAGTCCTGCTTTATACAAAACCAGTGAACTTCAAATCTAATCAGGGAAGCTCCTTTTCAGAATAAACGTGTATGTAAAATATAAAGCAAAACTAATATTTCTGCATGATAAAAACCATTTATCTAAATTAAGGGTGAGACTAACCCTTTGTTATCCCCCGTTTATACTTAACCAATGAACCCCAAAAAGTAATCGGTTAAGTACCTTATCAGAATGAACCAGGGAAAAACATGAAATACAGAACCAATGGACACATTATGTCATTAGTAACAAATATACTCTGATAGAACCCCTTTCTTAATACCAAATAAAGATCTTATAAACTCTCGATATGATGATGGGAGGCCAATCTGAATGATTATCATTAAATAAGTGTACAACTTCTTATAAACTTATTTTGTCATTGCATACTTATAGTATTGAGACTATCTATTCCTTTTATCTTGATCAAAGACATGCGTTAATTACGCAAAGTAGTTTACAAAATCATTCATCTGCTTGAAACAAAAGTAATCGACAAGTATATTTTCAAACATTCATATACTTGCAGTCATTTTTCATTGATTATATAGCACCATATACAGTGGAACTTTTATTAATGAATTCCTTATTTAATGAAATTTTCTGCTGAACCTTGACTTTGGACACTATTCAGATGTAAATTAATCTCTGTATTGAGAAATATATACAAAATATACATTATAACAAAATTTATTGCCATTTTGTGCCTGTACAACTTTCAAATGGAGAGCTTCTGTTGCAAATACATGTATGTATTTATAACAGCAGATTGTATGAAAGTGAAATTATTTATTTATTTAATCATTTCTATTCTTTCTGTTAAACAAAACATTTTTTCACACTTAGATAAACACTTACTACTGCTATACCATCACACAGACATTTTGGCATTGACAGTGGGAGATGGGGGGGGGAGTCTTCTACACAATGAGAAGGTAATTCAAGTTTCATGAAAATGTTCAGATGAATTGTTAGAATATGCAAAAGTTTTAATAAACAGTGATTTTTTTACAAAAAAATATACATAGTAAAATGGCAGATTTTTTTTTAAAGTTATGAATTTGCAATAGTACTGAAGGATAAAAATAAAATAAAAAAGGTACACTACACTTTAGTTTTTGTTAATCTCTCTCGATTATGTGTTTTTTTTAATTAAACTTTTCTCATTTGGCTGCATTGCATAAAAAAAACCTGCCCAAAAAAATACATTTTTTCAATATTTTCATTTTATACATGTTTTATTAAACAAACTTCATGAACTTAAAATTATTTCTATTTAACAATATCCCTTACTCATAAACTTCACAAATTTCTGTTTAAAGTAAATTATGAAAACAATTACTAACTTTTTTGCAAAATACCAGAGTAAAACCTACAAAACAAAATCAAAAAGAAAAAAATAACTCATTTTTAGTTCGTTTTTATCTTAACTTCTATAATTGCACGATATTTATAATGCAAGAATATGATTTTTTCGTTTAAAACAGGTTTTAATCATAAGCAGTTTCCATTTTCATTGGGTTTTTTCCCCTCCTGGTAAAAAGTTTCTAAATTCAACACTGATTTTTGTCACTTAAGTAGAGAAAGAAGGTCGAATTAAGCAAGCAGAAAAATTATTTTGATTGTAATGTTTCTTATAATCTACAATAAAGTCATATTTGAATCCATATGGTTTTTTATTTATTTCAGTCAATTAAAAAAAAACCTAATGAATTAAACAGGAATAGTTATAGTTTCATGTAAATATGTGTAAAACAGCCCCTGCAGAACAATCGGGCAAAGATAAATTAGGGGAACTCTTTCGAATCATTGTAACGTTATTCAAATAGAACTGATGGCCATTCATATGTGTATGTGTAATACATAAACATATTTTGGCACTCTGGACATAACTAAAAGAAAATTCCTAGTTCCGTCAATTCTAAATTAAATACTTTAATTAATAAAAGTACACTGTTTTTTCTTAGTATGGAACAAAACTCTTTTTAATAACTCTAGTAATTTGTTATATTACTTTAAAATGTGTTTAATAATTTCAACATATGGAAGTGATGGAATTGGAAAAAGAAAGTAAATGTTATATAATTTAATGTATGGATTTTGGCACTCCTTAAAGTCCGCATCCATGGTTTAAGTCCCGATTTGCCCACGTGGTAATCAGGGCCTAGTATAAAAAACATTTTCCAACCATAAACATATAAACAAAAGCTCTAAAAGTCCTTTAGATGATTAGATGCATAAATAAGTTCAGTTCCTGCAACATTATGCAACTCACATTTAATATGTGAACCCATTCAATATGCAACTTTTGCCCAATCCCTTGAAACACGTCTTAAGTGGATTTGACTTTACATACTTACCAACCTTCTACTATCAAATAAATGCAGATTCTGCTAGTATTGCTTGATGCAAATAGAAATACAGAACAGCGCCGTGCAAAGGGGAGAGTCTTGGGCATGGAAATTTAGGGAATGCCAAATTTAAACTATAAACGTCATTTTTGGCCTGCCGCAAGAAAAAGTTGGGGGTAGGGAGAGCCAAATTCTAACTTTGCCCTGGGTGCAATTTTCTCTTTGCATGCACTTGATACAGAAACACCTTTATTATATCTATCATGTATTGTAATATGCATTGAACTAATATTTTGGGGATTTTCTTGATTGTTATTTTTATAATTTTCTAATGATCTTAATTATATCACTTTTTTCATGTATTCCAATATCGGCGATATAATAAGGTGTTACTACACAAATAATCTCAGTTCATCGCTTATATTCATTTATATAGCAAAAATAGAAGGTAGTGTAAAACTGTGACAGCTTTTTAAAAAATACTTATTTTTCATGTACATTCTTTTAATATTTCATTCTACAGTAGAGCCCTGTTTCTCCCAATCCCGGTTATCCAAAAATTGGCTTAACTGAAAGACCTTAAAATTCCCACAAGTCCTCTTTTAAATGTGAAAAAATGTTGTTGTCAAACAATTTTTACCGATTTCAAATGACAACTTTCAACATATTTTGATTTATGATTGCTATTTTATTTGTATGTTTTAGATCAAAACAATTCTGAATCCTTTTAAATACATTAAAGAATTGTTTAATACTTATTAGCTTAAAAAAATAGAAGCAAAATAAGTAAAACTCAAAACTTTGAAATGTGTTAGTAGACACTAGTAGAAATAGTGTTAAAAAGCATGAACTTTCTAAAATAAATAAACTGAGTAAACTTGCTTATTTTTATAGCCTTTAGAAATGGTATTATTTCAATTGTGTTTGTGATGTGCAATTTTGTTTTACCAGAACACACATTTCTTCATCCATTACTCATAAAATTTATGATTTGTATTTGATTTCCGTGGCTCTGTGTTGCTCACGCATCTCTCTCTCTTTGATGCAAGAAATTCTCTCTTCGAATGTTAAAAAAAGTGAACTTTTTTCACATCACTATTGGCGCTGAATTTCGATTTTAACTAATAAATTATTATTTTGCTATTGGAATGACATGTAGTTTTGTATTATCATTCAGAGTTCTTACATTATGATACCAAGAATTTTTTATTATAACGATGTTCTAAAGTACACTCACAGCTTTTCATTAAACAAGTTTTTACCTATGCCTCCTGGTTATTCAAAAATTCCTACAGAACCCCGTTTATCCGAAAATTCCTATGAAACCCTGGTTAACCGAAAATACTTTGGTCCCATTTTTTTCAGATAACCAATGTTTTACTGTATTTAAATTTGTAAAGCTCCTTGTATGCTCTACGTCCACACTATAATAACTTTCAGAGTAATTAAGATTTGAATTGTTTTAAAATTAATACTAACAGAAACGTTGAAAAACAAATATTTTCATCATCCATAGTTTTATAATCAAAGACTCTTGATATATTTTTTAATTCACAAAGATTTTGAAAATAAAAATAAAAATAACAAGCACTTCTGTCAATATAGGTTTAAAATGCAACAGTACAATGGTGTTTTGCTCTATTACATACAAAAATTATATTATTGTTTTTTTGTTTTTTTAATTAATAATATTGACTGCTCCAAAATTATACAACTTTTTTTTATGCCATTTTTAATTATTATCAAATTATTCATAGCCATCAAAAGAAGATTTTTATAAAGTTTTAAATGTTATTAATGTATAAATTTCAGAATCATTTATATAATCCTTGTGATTATGAAAATATTTAGACTGAAGAAAAACATCAACAGAAATAAGAAATAAGAAATTGTGTATTGCAAACCTTTCACTCTGAGGCAATTATTAAAAAAATTAGAATATTTTAAACCTTATTAATTTTAAAGAAAATAATCATATGGATCACTTACAAATGAACAGTAACATTACATACAAATTACAAGATTGATTTGTTTTTTATTTATTGTAAAAAATAATTCTCTTATTGTGTTTATATAGTTTAATAAGCAAATAAAAATAAGATAAATTATTATTATTATTATTATTTCATATATTGAGGAAAAAAATTCAAATTGATGATTTTTATATATGTAACTTTAGTTAGGCCTAATGATCCTAAAATGAAAAAAAATACATATAACAAATACTTATAACTAAACAAATAAATAATAATATAGCATATAAATAATACTCATAAGGGGTAATTAAAAATACTTAGCATGTTGATGTCCATTTTTTCATAGATGGACACAAAACAAATGTTCAATGATGGAAAGAAAGGTTTCCTCTTTGTTTACATTACATAAAAAAGACAATATAATTTTCTTTAGATTTGTTGTCATGTGCACAGATCAAAACCAGTGTAAAATAGCTATATTGCCATTATTCTGGTGATATGCAATGCAGGGAGTATAGAAATAGCAAATTAGTATTAATTAAATTTTTTACTTTTATGAACAAAATGGTTTGGAAAGAAATACTAAAATTTAACAATATATTGCCATACTTTTTAATTCATATGCAAAAACACCCTAGTTAAAATGCTTTGAAAAGGTCTTTGTTTAGCTATTATTTAGGAGATTCAACTATTTTAATTGCAGAATATGATAACAAAACGTTTGAAAATTTAGATATATATTTTATTAACTAAAATATACTGACATATTATATGGAATTTCTGCCAGCATCAAAAGATTATTCATTTGACATGAAACATAGATTCTAATATTATGGTATCAAACAGGCAAACATTTTAAAAACCATCCATACAGTAAATTAAATAATATAAATAACACTACTTATAAATATGTAAAATTAAATACTGTTGGATTATATTTCTAACCCAAAAATGACTGAACAGACTGGCAGATTTTAAACAACAACATTAAAATAAAATATAATTAAACTTGTGCAGAATATTAAGATTATTGTTGTAATGAATAATAATAGTATAAATGCCAATTTTTAGACTTATCAATGACTGCTATGTTTATAAATTTATGAAACTGTAAACTCTGTTTAGATTTTGAAAAAAGAAAAAAAGAAGAAAGAAATAGATTTACAGTGAATATTAAATTTCCCTTTAAGTGCAGTACAAAATTTAGTATTGAAAGTTGTGGGATCAAAATAAATAAGCAAATAATATTTTTCATTCTTTACCTGCATAAAGTTTACTTTAAGGTAAACTTTAAAACATATCACATAAAAAAATCATGATTCACTTGCTTACGCTTGGAAAATCCACACACTTAAATACTAGCAGATACACACCCAAAAGCACACAATAAATGTAATTATATGCTTCTAAAAGTGGTATCAGCTGGCATCTGTTTTAAAATTAGATTTAAAAAAAATCTGTGTCTTTGATAACACCAAAGTCCTTTGAAATCATTTCCTATTTCTCGAGATAAATTTCTAGAGGGTACTTCGTCAAACAACATACAACCATGAAAGAAAAAAAAAATTGTAGCACTAAAAACTTTCTTAAAGAATTCACTATAATTATTGTTTTGATTTTTTTATTTACAAGTTACGGCAGTCAATTGCCGGACAGAAGATTCATTCAAAAAAAGATTTGTTCTGCAGAATCTCCGACAGTCGTTACGGCAGTCTTGACTGCGCATGTGCAGTAGACTGCCGTGAGAATAATATTCTTACGGCTGCCGTAAGAATAGACACAGCCTAAACTTTAATGGCCATTAGCTTCTACGGAAGATGTTTGCGCCCCATGGTTTCCTATTTAATAATGTTTGTCTTCATGCCTACTATCACCCCTCAAAGTTTGTCGGTCTGGTAGAGAAACACCCTGTATAATCACAAAATAAGGAAGTTTTATTTCAGGTTCAGCCAGACTTAATAACCAAAAATGTTTGATTAATGCATAGTATAAAAAATTGTGAAAACCAATAATATCAGAAATATCTTGATTTTTTTTCAGAAATAAATTTATTCTTCCTTCATCAATAAGCATGATATCAGCAATATTAATGAAAATTAAGGATTAAACAGATTTAGATTTAATAGATTTAGATTTAATAGAATTTATATAAAAAATAAAAAAATCAAATTTTGTCCCAGCATCTGAACTGAAAGTTTCATTGTTTACATTTGTAAATTATGTGCAGATTAAAGAGGGTTGTTCATTTAATTTTTTATCAACCGCATTATGAATTCATAAAAATTTACCATTCTAAAGCATTTAACGCAAACTGTTTAAACTAAATTAAAAGATTTACATAATCATTTAATAAATATTTGAAGGATTTTAGAAGGCCTGAAGAATTTAAAAGGATTAATTTAATTTGCATTTACAGGGGTTTTGTGCAAATATTATAACCCCACTCAAATGTTTAATTTAAATTATTTTCTTAGTATCTTGTAGAATTATGAAACGTACAAATATAATGTTCTTACAATATAAATACAGTGAAATATGTCTAAGGCGGAATCGCTTGGGACTGAAATAAAATTACGCCTTAGACAGATTTCCGGGTTAGACAGAAAAACTTTATAAATATCCCGTTTGCAAACTAAACATTTCTTTGGCTAAAAGTTAAAACCAACGTATCTTCAATTGTTTTAAAAATTAAATATACATGAAATCTTTACGTATTTTTATATAACTTAATACTAATAATAATTTACATTACAAATTGATAATACACATACACTCAATCAAAAATTATCAATCAAAATTACATATTTTAGAGAAAATAAAATTATATTTACCTTAATAAATGTCTTAAAATGATGTTTTAAACTTATTTAGAAAGAAAAATCGAATGTTGTTATTTGTTTATTTTTTTTCTTAATGGCTTCTTTTTCCGTAGCACATTGTATTTCAGTAAACATTGGTATCATTTCATAATTGTTTCGCTCTATGTAAAAATTCTGCAAAAGCTTTATATTCTTAAGAGCTTCTTGATATGACTTGATGCTTGTCACTTCATCTTCGACTTCATATTCATCAGTGCTACTCCCACTGTTGTCCTCTAGCTTTTGCGCAATGAGAAAATCCACTGAATCATTATAATCGCTTGTAGTAAGTTCATCATCACCCTCTATGTATTCAGTAACATTTATATATCCTTGTCCATCTGGAATGAAACGGCTGATGTTATTCATCGGGTCTTGAAGCTCTTCTTTCTCAACATCATCTTTATTACTATCTGAAATTTCTTCGATATCGAAACTGAACCCCGATTTCTTAAAGCATTTTATTATTGCATCAGGTGTGATTTCTTTAGAGGCCCTGTCAATCCACTTAATTGCATCCAAAATGGTTACGGTCTTAGTTAGTTCGGATGCAGACTTAGCTGTTCCCATTGCAGCTAAAATTGATCTAAGGAAATACTTTTTGTAGATAGTTTTTAGAGTTTTTATTATCCCTTGATCCAAAGGCTGAGTTCTAGATGTGGTATTCGCTGGAAGGAAATGTAGTTTCACATTTGTTAACTCTATCTCGGGATGGCAAGGTGCATTATCTAAAAATAATAACACATGGCGGTTATCTCTTTGCATTTTTCTATTAAAAAACTTCAACCATTCTTCCATGATTAATGCTGTGTTCCACGCTTGCCTTTGAGATTTCCAGATAACCGGTAAATTTGACACATCAATGTTTTTGAAACATCTTGGTTTCTGTGATTTTCCGATTACTAATGACTTTTCCATTTCTCCTTTCATATTGCAGCAAGGAAGCAAAGTCAGGCGTTCCTTAGAGTACTTTCCACCAAAACATGCTTTTGCTTTTTCAGTCAGAGTTTTCGTAGGCAATTCCCGAAAAAATAATCCAGTTTCATCACAATTAAAAATATCCCGTTGAGCATAACCATCTATTAATGTAAAAATTCTGTTCATCCATTTTTCAACATCAGAATCCGGAATATCTTTTGATTCGCCACATATCTGTTTGAATGACAGATTATCTCGAGCTCTGAAGCTTATCAAACAGCCATTTGATGCTTTAAAACCTTCTTTTCCAATTTCTTCAGCGACTTCTTTTGCCTTTTCCCGAAGTAAAATTCCTGATATGGGAATTTTTTTTGCTCTGGCATTGCAAAACCATTCCCATGCTAGTTTATCAATGTCTTCGTTTTCAACTTGACTTCTACGTCTGCGAGTGCAATCTCCCCCCTTTTCAAATTCTTTAAGAAGTTCATCTTTCTTTTTGATAGCATCATAGATTTGAGTCTTTCCACATTAGAATTTTTCACATAAGCATTTAACTGGAATATTTTGTTCTTTGAGTTTAATAATATCAATTTTGTTTTTTAAGGATAAAGTATTCGATATTTTTGATTTATTATCCATTTAGGAATAATGATTTAAACTGTACAACAAATCTGCGAGTTTATACGACTACGATAATACTTACTGACTTAAACACAAACTAAAATAACTTACACTTCGTAAAGTACGTTCTATTCATGTATTGAAATATCTTGTAGATATTTCTGGAAGTTGTGACACTATTCTTTTTGTCTGAAATTCTTGGAAGAAATCAACTTTCGTTGGATTATAGGATAGATAAAAATTAGCAGCTGAGCAGGGATAAAGCTATTTCGGAAGACCATGAAAGGATGCTAAAATTTTCCACGAATTGTCAATGTTGCAACCCTCCCTTTTTAAACAGATTCTCTTATCTTATTGTAACCTAAGATTATACTTGTCAAAAATCCCATGACCCATTTGTTCAACAGTTCCCAGTCATATACAATAATAATATAATCCCCAAACTACTGTCAGCAATCAGTGACGCCTTTTCTTAATATCTAAAAATGCGACTGGACAATACCTTTCATTATAAAAAGAAAAGATTTCTTTCCATTTATATTTTCCAGGAAAATTTTATTCCGTCTTAAGCAGTAAATTTGCCACCTGGGACCCAAAATGAATGTACAGTTCCGCGTTACACAGATTCTTTCCGCCTTAGACAGATTTCACTGTATAGAGTTATTTCCACATTGAAAGTGTAATGTTGAATGACCCCCCATCCCCCACCCTCAACGTCAAGAAAGCTCAAAAGATGCAAAGACAAAAAAATCATTCTTTTAAAAATACTTTTGCTTTGTGTAACCAGTAATGCTTTTGGAACAAGATAAAGTAATGTATCTGCAACTCATTCTAAACAGTATTATTACTAACTGACATGTTAGAAGAATTTTCAATAAGTTATTTTAGTGGTACTTATGAGTACCGTCGGTAGATAAAGGGTTAAGGGAGTCTAACCGAATTTATTGCCATTTAAAAATCACACCAGATTGCTATTCCTTTATGAAATAACAATCAGAATAGGCTATAACGGAACTGAAAAAAAATACTTAAGCTTTCAATAATGACATACCAATAAGGATAATTTTTTTATTATAATCCTTATGAGAAAAACAAAAATTTAAACACTTTTACCAACCTTTACTTATATTTCAAATGTTATATATGTTCAAAACTTCAGTTATTATTTTTTTAATTAACAACTAAAATGTCAAACACACTATTTTTTTCAATATAATGGGTAAGTCAGGGGGACATTATCTTTTCAAAACTACTGTTTTCAGCATAAATGTTGATAAGAAAATCAGTTTTAACATCAAAGAACTTTGTGAGAAATCACGTTTAACAAAAGTTTTTTTTTCACTTAAATACTATCAATCATTATAAAATCTTACAAGCTTAAAAAATGTAAAAAACACAGACATATGTAATACTTTTCAGATATAAAGAATGATAAAAATAAAATTGTGCTTGCCATAGTTCATGGTATAGTTCTTCATTTGCTAATAAAATGGTTTAAATAGTCAAATTTTTGTTGTTCGCTGCCCTTTTTTTGTGCACTGTTGTAAACGGAAAGGAATACTTCTTAACTTCTGGAATAAGCAATGATTAGCTAACTCCAATTAACAAATTTTAGGTGCAAAATATAGCACAGATAGTTTTTTGGAATTTATTTCGTAAGTTTATCTTTCGTAAAATATTTCTCGTTCGTATGACATTAACAGTTGCTTCCATAAACATATCTTTTGAAAAAATCCTTTAACACATATCTCTCACACAAAATCTTTCTCTTAAATATGAATTAAAACATATTTCCGAGGAAATTTATAGTTGCATATCACACACACACACAAAAGGTTTCTCACCAATATGAATTGACAGATGCTTGTTTGAATTTTTGCTTGAAAATTTAAAATTTCATATCTCGCATACAAGGTTTTCAACCAGTGTGAATTAAGATATGCCTGGTTAAATTACTCTTTTTAGAAAATTTCTTGCTGCATATCTCACACACAAAGGGTTTATCACCAGTATGAATAAACAGATGTTCTCTTAAAGAACTGTTTCGAGAGAATTTCTTGTTGCATAAGTCACAAAGATACGGTTTCTCATCACTATGAATTAACAGATGCCTGCTTAAATGGCCCGTTTGAGAAAATTTCTTGTTGCATATATTACAAACAAACGGTTTCTCACCACTATGAGTTAACAGATGGCTGCTTAAATGTCCCTTTAGAGAGAATTTCTTGCTACATATATCACAATCAAACGGTTTCTCGCCAGTATGAGTTAACAGATGGCTGCGTAAACTGCACTTTTGAGATAATTTCTTATTGCATACTTCACATTCGAAATGCTTCTCCATAGTATGAGTTAACAAATGTCTGCTTAAAGTGCTTTTTAGAGAGAATTTCTTATTGCATACCTCACACTCATAAGGTTTCTCATCAGTATGGATTAACAGATGTATGCTTAAAGAACGGCTTTGAGAGAATTTCTTGTTGCAAATGTAACACACAAACGGTTTCTCATTACTATGAGTTAACAGATGTCTGCTTAAATCTCTCTTTCGAGAGACTTTCTTGTTACAGATATCACACACAAACAATTTCTCATCACTATGAGTTAACAGATGGCTGCTTAAATAGCCCTTTTGAGAGAATTTTTTGTTGCACACCTCACATTCAAACGGTTTCACATCATTATGAGTTAACAGATGTCTGCTTAGAGAGCTCTTGCGGGAGAATTCTTTGTTGCATACCTCACACAAAAAAGACTGTTTTGGCAGAAATTCTTGCATAACTCACAAATAAAAAGTTTTCCAGGCTGTGAGTTAGAAGCTGCTTTTTTCAAAGAGTTCTGATAAGAAATATTTTGCTGCATTTGTTTCACACATTGAAGATATTTTGAGTGATGTCACGTGTTAAATTAATGGTGTTATGCATCTGCAATAAAATAAAATTAATTAATCTCAGTTTTTACATTTCATCAAAAAAATAAATGCATAAACTTATCACGAAAATTTAAAATCAATATGAAAAATAAATTGTAATAAAATTACTACCGTAGTACAAAAAACTGCAGTAGAATCTCAATTATCTAGAGTAAGCGGAATCAAAGGTGTGCCAGATGCCTTTCCTAACAGTATAAATATTAAATTGTAAATAAAATAAATACCAACATTTTAAAAATAAATAACTTATTATAAATACAATATAAAGAAAACTTAAGGAAAAATTTTTATAATTTAATATCATCTAAAGAAACGAAAATACATTTATCAAAGAACAGAGAGAAAATAATTTTTTTTGTGGCTCTGGTATTTTAATATGTAAATGTGTTTAGTAAGGAATTTTTTGGATTTCAGTTTTTTTATCGAATGTGAATGCTTATTGCTTAAATTTGTCGTATCATTTAATATAATTTACAAATTAAATAATGTAATCAGTGGCATAGCCTAGTGGATGCCAAGCATACCCCCCCCCCTCAATCGGAGTGTCTGGGTTTCTGAATCGTGACATCAACAACACTCAAAACTACTAAATCGGAATGACAAAGAACTGATGAAAAATTTCATTTTAGACAAGTGTTTTACATAAATGGATATAACTCAAAGTTATGTCTTTTGCCGAGTCTTTGTCCTTTTCAGTTTTAGGCAAATTTTCAACATAAACATGTTTCGTTTTGACTGTATCCTCTAAAACTATTACAACGTATTCTCTCTGCAGTGCTCTTATGATGAGTATAAATATATTACAATGAATTCTCTGAATGTAACCTATCTTAAAAGTTAAAGAAAATCAGGATTACACAAAAACAACATTACATATTTATGGTTCTAAAACTTAAAACCTATCGAAAATGGAACATTTTGCCATCGTGTATCCTTCATGACAGGTTTTCGTAGAATATGGAGTCATCCCGTAAATGGAAACATTTCACGTTCCCAAAAAATAAATATACCTCCTACGATGGAAACTGGTTTTTGATGGGATCAACTGGCGCTAGCAGTTATGGGGAATAGACCAGTTTGTTGAAATGCAATAACGTACCACTGCTTGAGTTTTTAGATCATAATTTTTGTTTATTTTATAATTTTATGCCAAATACAGTGGACTCCCTCAAATGTGCAACCCTAAATTTCGCACATAATTTAAAGATTTAGACAATGAAGATTACATTTCAGATATAAGTGTAAAATTTGACTTTTTCGTTTTATTTCAATTTTATATACATTTTAATTTATATATTTTTAATTTTACAGAATATGTTTTTTTAGGAAGGAAGAATAAATTTATTTCTTTAAAAATTCAAGATATTCAAAATCTTCTTGCCAAACATACTTATGTATTAATCAAGTTTTTTTTTCTTTTTTTAGTTATTAAGTCTGGCTAAACCTGAAATAAAACTTCCTTATTTTATGATTTTGATATGAATTAGTAATGTACTTTTATGAGGCAAGTTGCACTGAATAATTTAGGAAAAATACATTTAATCTTTATAATGACTATTTAATCATACGTTATTGATAATTAACTTGGCCTTCGCTTTTTAATCATATTAAAAATAATCTAATTTTTTATTATTTTAATTTACTACCTATTTTAATATTTTATTATACTATTGTAAGCATTCATTATAGTTTCGATTGCATCATTAATTAAATTCAAATGACTGTTTAAAAAATGTACACAAATAAGTGACCAGAAATAAGCAAAATTCTAAAATCTGCAACCTGAGTTCCCAAGCTGTGCGGAATTGACGGAGTCTACTGTAATATTATAACATAACGTGATACTTAGAAATAATAAAAGCGACTCTATTCTTAAACTGGATATTTGTGAACTTTTATACTCACTGTTAAAAAATTATTAGAATCTGACAATGATTTAGTATCTTCTGTTCTAAGACACGCTGATGATGTTTATTCAGCTTTAAAACAGTTTTTGTCAAGAAATAAGAAACTGGTGTTTAAAAGTTTGATGACAAATTCAAAAGAGCAGAATTCTTTGCTACAGAAAACTTTGAAGCATATATTTTTTTAATCATTCAGGTTCCTTGTCAAGTTGGCTATTCAATGTAGAGAGATAAAACAAATCACCACAAATCTGAAGAATATTTCCACAAATCAATGATTCTTCCTCGCTTGAGTTATTTTATTTCGAGTCTCGTTTCATATTTAGGATAAGATCAGAGTGATATTGGATGGTTTTGACGTACTCGTGCATTTTTACAAAATAACGGCAAATTTTGTCTTTCATTTTTTTCTACCGGAGCCATTTTTAAATACATAAATTGATTTTGAAGGGCAGATTTTTTTATGTATTTATTTAGCATTGTAATTTTGCTTTTATTCATGAATGCAGTTAGAATACTATGGAAAAATTTGTAATTTTTGTAAGAATTTAATATAATACGATAAACATCGGAAACGTTTTTTTTACTGATTAATATCAAATTTAAGGGGGTGCCTCCTGCGAAGCATCGAAATATCTCTTAGGAATATTTGGGATTTTATGCTTATGAATCGCCTGGAAGTGCTACATCCCTCTGGAATTTCAAAGTGCCCTTTTCAGAATTGCAAAAATCTCTCCCACAGAAAAATGTCTCAGCCATCTGAAATGACCACAATTGTGACTTGTGAATGCTTATTTTAACACTTTCGGGTCCATTATATGTGTATTTTTTTTCTTGGAAAAATTATTTTTCCGTTAATAATATTAACACTATATATCCAAATAGATTAATTATTATTCAACGAATATTGCACTGTCTGAAAGATAACAAATGTTGTTTTGCGAACTATTCAATTAACATTCATATGACAGTAGGCTAAGGAAAAATTTTTAGAGATGTTTAGAAAATATTTTATTACAATAAGATTTAACTGATATTACAAATTACTAATGTTTTTTGTACTTTTTTACTCATGATTCTTTTAGGAAGTAACTTTTATTTTAAATTTACAGAGTGAAATACAGTAGAGGACCTATTATCCGGAATCGTCGGGACCGAGAGCTTTCCGGATTTTGGAATTTTCCGGATTTCGGGTCCGTCCGAAACCCGACACTCCCGCCCTCCCCCCCCACACACACACACCCCAAAATAAAACAAAAACACAGAAAATTTAAAAATAATAACAAAATTATAGCACAGCTATCTAGAATATGAATGAAAAGTGTGTTGTATGAGAAGTCTGTGGAAAAAAACACTAAGCTACAACTTTGACTCTTGTATTATAGTACAAAGTCTCAAATCCGGATATCCAAAATTCAGAGCTCTTCAAAATCCGGACGTTTTGCTAACTGCCTATATATATATTACCGTAAAATACCGTTAATCCGCCCCCCCCAAACGTGACGAAAAATCGTAAAATAATTAGAGGGGGCGCTTACACGGGATTTTTCAGCGATCGTTTCGCAAAATTTGCATCTGCAGAATTTTTTCGCGATATTTGACGAGATTTGCAAGGTTTTATCGCGATATTTGACGAAATTTACAGGGTTTTATCGCTATATTTGACGATTTTGCAGAGTTTTTTTTAACGATACTTGAAAAAATTTGCGTTTTTTTATGGGGATGAATAATGATGAAATGAATGAATCATGAATCTTTGAATGAATTATGAATTTTGATACTTGAAGCAATACTTGAAAGAATTTGCGTTATTCTTTTAAAAAAACGTAAATTCTGTCGAAAAAATGCCGAAAAAAGTGAATTTTGTAAAAAAAAAAAAAGAAAAAAAAAAGCCAAAAAGCATGAAATTTATTAAAAAATCTCGAAACAACGTACATTTAATCAAAGATTCGTGATTCATTCATTTCATCATCATTTATGCCGTTCTCAATCGCCTTCATTTTCGGATTTCGGGTCCTTCCGGATTTCGGAATTCCGGATAAAGGTCCTCTACTTTATATGTTTAAAATAAAAGAATAGCAAACAGTGAAAAGAGAATGAAGCAAATAATAATAATTATTATTACTAAATGCCTACAATAAGTGATGTCATATAGTAAATGCATAGACATATACTAACATTACTACATGTAAATGGTAGCAAAATTATTTCTTAAAACAAAATAATACTCCATTAAAAGCCATGTACTATTAATAGTGCACCAGACCTGAAAGGGTTAATATTGCTTACAGAAATTTCATGGAGAGTTGTGCATGAAGTGGGAGGTGATGAGGTTCTGTCTTTTAACAATGAGAAACCCAAAGCTTAAATGGAACCTAATTAACATACTAACTACTGAACTTGGAGATTGGTCTAAAACTGTTTTGAACCACCAAAAGTAAATTACGTGTGAAATAACATGACAGAAACTAATATTATTTTTATACAAGCCAATATATTTTTTAAAAAGTGTTAATCTATCACAAATAAAAATGTTTAAAAATATTAGCTTCCTTGAATTTACGACCAGATATTGGAAGAGACTTTTGAGGCCAAATATGGTATGAAAAAAAAGCAGAACATGAAACTGAGGAACCCAGCAGAATTATGGCTGTGTTAGGCAACTGTAAATAGACTATTTTTTTCCAACAAAAACTGTATTTTTTGATCAAGCTTGCTATATCACTAGTGTCTTTATCCAAAATAGAATGTCATTTTCTTAAATATTAATTAGCTAACAGTTAAAAATAAATCAGAAATTTCTTTAAAATAAACTAATCTTATAAACCAACCAATAATAAGTTAAATGGTTTTAAATAAAAATTTTGATGCAGAATATTTTAATAAGACTAGAGTAACATTTTCGGTAGTTCTAGGGATAAACATAACCATTTAACACCGATTTCAGTGTTATATTGTATGAAACATGACTAAAATACATTTAACTTTTCAATACGGGCTCAGTTTTTTAGATCATAGTGTTTGTAAAATCTTTGATATATCATAATGTAACTTCATTGTATTATCAGCTATAATGATGGAGATAAATCTAATTTTATTTTATATAGGTTACTTTTTTTTAATTAAGAAATTAAATAATCCTTAATACTTAAATTCTTAAAAAAATTGGAAATAGCATTAAAAGAAATCTGGATTAAATTTATAAAAAACCATGGCGATAGCTTTTACTGCTTTTAACCGGCTTTTTTTGTACAAAATATGCCTTTTTGGCCCAAACTTGGTTTTATACAACAATGCAATTTAATTATAAACTATACATTTTTATGTATATTTAATTAGTTTTAAAGATATTTAATAGTGGTGTAATTCAATATAACATAATCTCTCAGCAATAAATACATTAATACTGGAATAATACACATGGATCTGCTAGTGATTTATAGCCAGAATTGAAAAAATGTCAACTAACTTTTAAAAGGTCAAACCAATTACTTTATCTGGTTTTCATTGATCTTAACACCCCTTTCCCCCCTTTTTTTCATTTTTACTGCTTTATATAATTAAAAAGGACAATAGTTGTTTAGTTACAAAATTTATTACTCAACTAATTTTA
The DNA here is from genome assembly GCA_964019185.1 of Maratus speculifer. Classification (NCBI taxonomy): domain Eukaryota; kingdom Metazoa; phylum Arthropoda; class Arachnida; order Araneae; family Salticidae; genus Maratus; species Maratus speculifer. The sequence goes on from OZ025296.1 coordinate 362,770,319, forward strand.
AAGCATATCTATATGCAAATCCTATTTTACTGTTCAAAAACATTTATGTAAAATCGCATTTACTAAAAACAGCATTTCTTTCTTATAAAACAGTATTATGAAATACTTATGCAATAATTAGTGCATCAATATGCACTCTTTTAAATAGCAATCATCTTTTCAAATTTCTAATTCAATTTTTATTTAATTTTTTTTCTTTTTATTGTTTTTTTTTATGCACTGACATGTATTAAAGTCTCCTCAAATGTTATATCCTTCCTAACTTTATCTCAGCATGGTTCATTCTTGGATCTTAATCAGTCTTTTTTACATTAACTATTCATTTATAAATTATCTGAATATAGATTCCTTATTACCGGGTGTTCTGCAGTATTATATAAGATAATTTCAATTATTAAATATAATCTATTAGTACTATTTGGTTATCCAATTTCACAAAATTTATACAAATCGCCAAACTCATAGCCAAATTATACATATTGAAATAATTTTTTTTTTAAATAATGAAAAAAGAAATACTTAGAAGAATACTTATAAAAGTACAAATAAAAGATAGAAATAAAAATCACATAATGACATTTTAAACAAATGTATCATATTGCATGTCATTGAATGAGAGATTCCCAATCATCCATTATTGGCATTTAATCCCATAGTTTGGCGATAGTTTTTGGGTCGACGGTATAACCAAGTACAGTACCAATCTATTTAGTTCTACTCAATTTCAAAAGTAAATAGCAGCACATAATGAAAAATTCTATGTTGATATTTTCGTATACTTTCATATAATCTTTGAAATTCGTGGTGCATATAGTGGCATATGTATATAACAATGAATTCTAAAACATAACTTTAGAGTCTTCTGAATATTTATAGTAGTTTCTTTTCAGGCACAATGCTTTTACATATGTATTCTATTAATTATAAAGACTTCTGATTTTGATAAAATTTAGTATACATTTATATTTTTTAGTAGAAAATGTATTTATACAGTAGACTCCCTCAAATCTGCAAACCAGAAATCCACAACTCTCTAAAATCCGCACATATTTTATGGATGTAAACAATGAAAATTTCAGTTTTGATATTGGGACAAAATTTGACTTTTTTAGTTTTGTATAAATTCTATATGTTTTTTAATTTGTAATTTTCTTAATAATAGTCTATTCATGTTTTTTCCATGAAGGAAAAATAATTTTTTTGGAAAAAAATTCAAGATATTGCTGATATTACAGGTAATCACAATCTTCTTACCAAATATATTTATGCATTAATCAAGATTTTTTGGTTATTAAGCCTGGCTAAACTAGAAAAAAAATCCTTATTTTATGATTTTGATGTGAATTAGTAATGTACTTTTATGAGGCAAGTTTTGTTGAATAATTTTGGAAAAATACATTTAATCTTTATAATGAATATCTAATCAGACACTATTGATTATTACCTTGACCTTTGCTATTATTATTTTAATCATTTAATAAATTGTCTAATTTTTTATTATTTTAGTTTATTACTTATTTTAGTATTTACTTATATTGTAAAATCCATTATAGTTCTGATTGCACTATTAATTGCACTTAAATTACTGTTTAAAAAATGTAAACAAAGCAATGACCAGAAATCTGCAAAATTCTAAAATCTGCAAAACCTCTGGTCCCAAGCTGTGCGGATTTGAGGGAGTCTACTGTAATTGTATTAAAAACAGGGTTTGCCCATGTGGGTCCAACCCGAAAAAAACCTGCACCATGATAAAACCCATTGTGGTTTTTTTCAATTTTTTTCATGATCTTACAACTGCATCATTATTTAATCTAAGACATCAATGCAGAGATAAGTGCCAATTTAAATATATTTTAAAAGAACCAGATTTAAAAGGAATTTCTAAGCACTGAGAAAATTACCAAAAAATAAATTAGCTGTAGTAAAGAAGGGAAAAAAGTTTTCGCCTGATTTCTTATTCGAAATTAATGAAAGAAACTATATAATTTTAGCATATTTAACTTAAAGCAGGGTTGTTATGATTTTGCCCAACTCAAAAAACCAGCTGGGTTTTTTCAAAATTTCAACTTTAAATTACGTAAGGTTAATTTCTTAAAATCACTATTAAGATCTTAATACTGATATTGGGAATATTTCTTAATAACATTATACCACTCATAAAGTTTTTCTCTTCACAAAGGGAAAAAATCTTAATTCTCCCAATGAAAAAATTTAAAAGAAATAAATGTAATTTAATTTTTTATGTATCACAAACACAAAAAAAAATTTTCCCCATAAAAAAAACTGATATATAATTTATTCTATGTTATGTTATACCATTGAAACTCATAACAAAATACCACATATCCTGGGAATCCTAATTTATTGAAGTAGCTATGTAAGATTATTTGGTTTATTCTGTTAATTAGTTATATAAAAAAGGACTTACTAATTCTGATTTACATTAGTATTAATATAGTATTTTAATGATAATTTCATTTGCAAAATTATTACTGGTAATCAATTTTTGTAAAAATAAAGTGTAAATTTGATTGTCATTTATTTATATATATTGGTAATTACTTCAAATTGTATATAGTTGTAAGTAAATTTTTTTTCAAACATTTTGTACCTTCTTCTTTATCTCAAAAAATCCATTTATATATCATATAATAATAATGCTTAATATATCATAGGCTTAATATATCAATGCAAGAAACTAATCATATCAGACACAAATCTACCTTTTAAATTAACTTGATTTTTTAATATTATACATTTTGCTGATTTATTTTTAATGCAAAATTACACCTAGATTTCACTGATACATGAAGAATTTAATTTTCTAATTTTCATATACATAATAGCTAAAGTGTTTAAAAAAAAATGATAAAACCCAAAAAAGCCTAGGTTTTTTGCAGAAAAACCCGAAAGAATCCAGGTTTTAGACTAGTGGGAGCAGTGGGTTCGGCTTTTTTTTTTTTTTTTTAAACCATGTTTTTTCAAACCCTGATTGAAAATAAATTAATTTTAGCATGAATAAACACAGTCAATCTTGTCAAGATGCGATTGAAAGGAGCTGCCAAAAAAAATATCATTTTAGACTTCAATTAAATGAAGTGTAAAAAATATATACATATATTCACGTTTCATGCAATACTGAAGTTATTTAAAAAAATTCTTAACATATTCAGGACAAAATGTTTGGATGCATTCAAAGCATACAGGTTTTTGACAGCAAACAACAGCAATAAACTACCATTTAAAATGATTTTTTCCTTAGTAATACTGAGAGCAACTATTTTTTGAACCACCAGTCACATTGCTGTTGAATGCAGAAATTGCACTCTCAGTGGAATGCGAACTTTTGATAACAGAATTATTTATCATACTCATCTTCACCCATGAAAATTCACTACTCGCTTTGTCTAGAAGTCTTTGAATTGTTTCAGCATGCCATGTATCAGAGGGATTTAAAATACAGTAGACTCCCTGAAATCAGCACAGCTTGGGACCAGAGGTTTGGCGGATTTTAGAATTTTGCAGATTTCTGGTCATTGCTTTGTTTACATTTTTTTAAAATAATTTGAATGTAATTAATAATAAAATCAAAAATATAATAAATGCATACAATATACTAAAATATTTAAAAAAGTAATAAACTAAAATAATAAACATTTAGATATTTTTTTTTAAATGATTAATATACTAAAAGGAATGATCAAGTTAATAATCAATAATGTACAATTAAGTATTCATTATAAAAGAGGAAATGTGTTTTTCCTAAATTATTCAATGAAACTTGCCTCATAAAGGTACATTACTAATTCACATCAGGATCATAAAATAATGAAACTTTATTTAAGGTTTAGCCAGACTTAATAACTAAAAAAGCTTGATTAATACATAAATATAATGGTAAGATTGTGATTACCAATGATATTAGCAGTATCTTTATTTTTTCAGAAATAAATTATTCTTTCTTCGTGAAAAACATGAATTCAATAAATTTAACAAAAATCATTAATTAAGCAATGTATAGAACTGATATAAAACTGAAAAAATCAATTTTTGCACCTACATCTGAACTGAATGTTTCATTGTTTACATCCGTAAAATATGTGCGGATTTTAGAAGTATGGATTTGAGGGAGTCTACTGTATATTGTAATACTTGATTATCGTATCGAGCTTAAAATTATCGCCAAACTACAGGATTAAATGCCAAAAATAGATGATCATGAATGCCACATTCAGTATTATTAAACACAAAATTTGTGTATAAATGTCTTTCAAGTGATTTTTATTTTAATTTTTTATATGTATTTTTATTAATTCTTACTAATTTATGTATTCTTTAGTTATTTAAAATAAAAAAACATGTCAGCATGTATAATTTGGTGAAATTGGTCAACAAGATAACCAAATAGTATCAATATTTCTTAGTTCGAGTTTCAAATGACATTCTCTGACACCGCAAAAAATGTGCAACATTAAAGGTACAGCACAATCTGCTAGATCTCTCTCATAAAAATAAAACCACATGCAAAAACTTTCAGCTATTAAGGGAGGTTTTCCAAGGTCGCAAAAGATGACAGAGGAAATCATTCAATCAATGAAAAGAAAAAAAAAAAAAAAAGAGGGGCAATAATTGCTAAAAGTCTGTGAGACCGGCAATACCTGTTTACAGGTTAAGACAATCTGCAACCAAAATCTGAAAAGTAAAAATTTGGGTACTACTTGGTTATTCCATTGACCAAAAAACTATCGCCAAATTATAATATTAAATGCCAATAATGGATGATCGTTATTTTGAACATTCAGTGACATTAAATATGATACCCCCCCCCCCCCCCATATGTTTAAAACACCTTTAAGTGATTTTTATTTGTATTTTTACTATTATTCTACTAATTATATGTTTGTCAGTTAGTTAAAGTATAAATTATGTCAGTATGTATAATTTGGCTATTAGTTTTGCTAAATTGGTCGATAGCATAACCAAGTAATACCAAAAATTGTCATATTAAAGATGGATCTCAGCTATCCTTTCCAAAAAATTGTTCAAAAAATATTTATATTTAAATAAAAAATTAGAAAACAACCTGCTCATAGGATTAACATTGTGGAAAGGGTGTTTTCAAGTGAGTGATGAGTCCATTTAAGTTATGTGTTTTTATATGTAAATTTTGATAAACAGCATAAAGGTGATTCATTACGCGATCAATTGTTTAAATATTTAATTTTAACTGAACGTAAGACAACTCATTTCAGATGATGAGAAACAAAATGCTTTAAAAGTCAATGTAACAAAAAAAAAAAAAAAAAAAAAAAAAATGGTACTGCTCTGTTATCCCGTCGACCAAAGTAAAATCGCTAAATTATAAGATTAAATGCCAATAATGGAAGATCGTGAATGTCAATTCAATGACATTAAATACAATACACTTGTTTAAAACGTAATTAAATGATTTTTATTTCAACTTTTTATTTGTATTTTTATTAATATTCTACTAATTATTAGATTTTTTTTATTATTTAAAATAAAAATTACGTCAATATGTTTAATTTGGCTATTAGTTTGGCGATTTGTATAATTTGGCGAAATCGGTCGACGGGATAACAGAGTAGTACCGACAAAGAAAATAATAATAAAACTAATTTGCTGTATCTAAATTAAAATATGAATAATATTAAACTATTTAAAAAATAAATAATAATAAGCGGAATTATCTGTTATAAAGAAAGCATTTTAATAATGACTCGATGATAGATCAGCAAAAATTAAAATTGCGTCACACTAAATTTCGAGCCATCATTATCAAATAGTAAATTGTATAGTATTGGGTTGAAGAAAAATCTAAGAAACAACCTACCTTAGTATTTACAAGAAGTTGAATACAATAAATTTATGCCTTGAAAGTTACAAACGACGTTAGAGAGATCGACGCCAATAAAAGAATGAATCGTAAATGATATAATGATTCATTAAAAATGGTATTGATTCTTATGAATCAAACACTTTTGAATTGATTCATCTATCAGCCACCGTGGATCTCTCATTTCATCAGCATCTCTTTGCTTATAGAAAAAAATGTATAATTTTCAACGCGTATCCTCTGATTCTAATAACGGCTAAATATTAAAACATAAACATGGTAATCCATCCTCTTTGCTAAAGTAAATGGCTTCATGTTGAGCACACAAGTCAGATGTATGTTGTTCAATAAACAAACAAACAGCTAAAGTAAATTAATGGTAGGATGTGTTTCTTCTTTCACTGTTTATAAAAATTCTCCAACTTATGACTTGATCATGTTATAGCAAGAAAATTTCATGTATTGCAACTTTTATTTTTACTGATACTTGACCATTTAAAGTATTTAGAAAAAGTTTTTTCTAGCAGACATTTTCACTTATCTATTTATTTAAATATACTTTAAGTTACGATTTTTGGGTTAAACACGAGGAATTCGTTAGAATTTTGATTAAGAATTCGATTTAAATGGTTAATTTTAGATGATTGTATTCCTCACAAACTGAATTTGTCTGAATTGAAATAAGTTAAATAAGAATATTTTTATATTTTTTAAATAATTAATCCTAAAATATTTGTTCCTAACAGTAGTAATTAATGGCATAATATAGTACATATGATGGTTATAAAATTTACCCAAAATAGTTAAACAGCTTAAGAAAAAAAAAAAAAAACACAGCAAAGGTTTTAGGAATCTAAATTTTCATTGTCTTCATGACATAGTTTAGAATGCAAGTAAGTGTTGTGGCTGCTCTGGTAAAAAATATTTTCCATTAGCTTTTAATATTTTCTTAATATATTCATTATTCTATGTTTCTTTACATTTGGCAAAAATGTTCGATACTACTTGGTTATCCGTCAACCAAAAGTCTGTCACCAAACTATAAGATTACATGCCAATAATTAATGATCATGAATGTCACATTCAAATACATTAAATAGGATACACATGTTTAAAATATCATCAAGTGACTTTAATTTGACTTTTTATTTATATTTTTAATAAAATTCTACTAATATTTTGTTATTTAAAATAAAATTATATCGATATGCATGATTTGGTGATTTTTATAATTTGGCCAAATTGGTCAACAGGATAACCAATTCGTACTAAATGTTCTTGTATCACCTGTTCCAGAAAAGTACACTGTACCAACAGTGATGTCAGTATCACTAGTTGAGGATTCCTACTGGTCAGGCAATTAAAAAATTTAGTAAAAAATCAGGGCATTTTTTTAATAATTGAAGTGGTGAGGGAATTTTTGGTGTATACTACTTTCCATCCGCATCTCGATTATGGTTGTAAATGAAGAAAATTTGAATTATTTATTAATCCAATCTAAAATTTGTAAGTAAAATGTATGAAAACTACAGAACATGAGCATCAACATGAAAATAATTAAAAATTGAAAATTTTTTCATTGCATACTTCAAAAATATATATTTATCTAATTTAAGATTGTCCATTGTGTTGAGTTTTACAACAATATATAAGATGGATTTTTACTGAGAAAGATCAGATAATTTTTGCTACCGGAAATGTGTGCCAACCATGTAATTACAGTAACCATTATTTCTCTACTAGTGTGAATGGAGTGCTTGATATACAAGTTTTTTTATATTTTATATACAATATGAAGTACAATACAAGTAGACTCCCTCAAATCTGCAATCCTAAAATCTGCAACTCTCAAAAATCTACATGTAATTTATGGATGTAAACAAAGAAACATTCAGTTCAAGTACAGGGACAAAATTAGACTTTTTTAGTTTTATATCAATTCCATTTTTATTTTAATTTGTAATTTTTGTTAATAATACTGAATTCATGTTTTTTTTTTTTTTTTTTTTTTTTTTTTTTTTTTTTTTTTACGGTGGAAGAATAAATTTATTTCTGAAAAAGATTCAAGATATTGCTAATATTGGTAATTACAATCTCTTTACCAAATATATTTATGCATTTATCAAACTTTTTTGGTTATGAAGTCTGGCTAAACTTGAAATAAAACGTCATTATTTCATGATTTTGATGTGAATTAGAAATGTATCTTCATGGGGCATGTTTCATTGAATAATTTTGGAAAAATACATTTCATCTTTATAGTGAATATTTAATCATACATTATTGATTATTAACTTGACATTTGCTTTTAATATTTTAATCATTTTTAAAATTATTATTTTAATTTATCATTTATTTTAATATTTTTTTATATTGTAAGCATTTTTTATAGTTTTGATTGCATTAAATATTACATTCAAATTACTGTTTAAAAATTGTAAACAGTGCAATGACCAAAAATTCTAAATTCCACACAATCTCTGGTACCAAGCTTTATAGATTTGATTTGTACTGTATTTAGATGAGCAACATTCAACTAGTTTACGATCTAAACATGCCATTAACATTTACAATACTTCTGGATAAACCACGCTTTTCGGCTGATACAGTAGACTCCCTGAAATCCGCACACCCTCAGACTAGTGGTTGTGAAAAAACCACTTTCAAAGCAATGACCAGACATTCACAATGTCTAATCATTGCTTTGTTTACATTTTTTTAACAATGATTTGAATGTAATTAATAATGCAATCTAAATTATAATGAATACTTACAATATAGTAAAATATCAAATAAGTAAAGTAATAAACTAAATTAATAAAATAAAAGAAATTAAAAAAAAAATGTATGCATGTATATGTATATACATATAAATCTTGATTAATAAATAGGATACATTTAAAATTAAATACAGTAGACTCCCTCAAATCCGCAAAGCTTAGGACCATAGGTTTTGCAGATTTCTGATCATTACTTTGTTTACATTTTTTAACAGTCATTTGAATGTACAGTAGAGGGCCTATTATCCGGAATTCCGAAATCCGGAAGGACCCGAAATCCGGAAATGAAGAAGATTGAGAACGAAATGAATCATGATGAAATGAATGAATCACGAATCCTTGATCAAGTGTGCGTTTTACCGAGATTTTTTTAGATTTCACGCTTTTTTTACGAAATTCATATTTTTTCTGCGTTTTTTCGACAGAATTTACGTTTTATTTAAAAAAAAAAACGCAATTTTTTTCAAGTATTGCTTCAAGTATCAAAATTCATAATTCATTCATGATTCATTCATTTCATTATGATTTATCCCCATAACAAAAACGCAAATTTTTTCAGATATCGCGAAAATACTCTGCAAATTCGTCAAATATCACGATAAAACCCTGCAAATTTCGTCAAATATCGCAATAAAACCCTGCAAATCTCACAAAATATCGCGAAAATGCAAATTTTGTGCAACGATCGCGGAAAAATCTCGTGTAAGCGCCCCCCTCTAATTATTTTACGATTTACGTCACCTTTGGGGGATCGGATTAACGGTATTTTACGATTATATACATATACATATGTAAAGCCAGTTAGCAAAACTTCCGGATTTTGAATAGCTCTGAATTTTTCATGTCCGTATATTTGACTTTGTACTATAGTACAAGAGTCAAAGTTGTAACTTAGTGTTTTTTCCACAGACTTCTCATACAACACACTTTTCATTCATATTATAGATATGAGTGCTATAATTTTGTTGTTATTTTTAAATTTTCCGCGTTTTTTTGGAGGGGGGGGTGTCGAGTTTCGGACGGACCCGAAATCCGGAAAATTCCAAAATCCGGAAAGCCCTCGGTCCCGACGATTCCGGATAATAGGTCCTCTACTGTATTTAATAATATAATTGAAACTAAAATGAATACTTACAATGTAATGAAATATTAAAATAAGTAATAAATTAAAATAATAAAAATTTAGATTATTTTTTAAGTGATTAAAATATTAAAAGCAACGATCAAGTTAATAATCAATAATGTAAGAATAAATATTCATTATAAAGGTGAAATGTATTTTTCCTAAATTATTCAATAGAATTTGCCTTATAAAGGTACATTACTAATTCACATCAAAATCATAAAATAAGCAAGTTTTAATTTCAAGTTTAGCCAGACTTAATAACCAAAATAGCTTGATTAATCCAAAAATATATTTCGTAAGAAGGTTGTGATTACCATTAAACAATGGCCAACAATATATCTTGAATTTTTTCAGACATAAATTTATTCTTCCTTCATGAAAAAACACGAATCCAGTAATATTAACAAAAAATATATATTGAAATATGTAAGGAATTGATGTAAAACTAAAAAGAGTCGATTTTGTCTCTATATTTGAAATGAATGTTTCATTGTTTACATCTGTAAATTATGTGCGGATTTAAGAGAGTCTAAAGTAAAATTGTCCACTGTGTTCTAAACCTGTCTATTAAACTTGTAAGCGAAAGATGAAAGTAATGTTTATTGAAGGATAAGCTTTATGAATGTCTTTTAGTACTTCATAATCTTATTTTTTTATATATCAATGTAGTTTTTAAATTATTGTGATAAAAATGTTGTTAATGTCTCTTTTTAAAGCTGTAAAATGACAATAATTGTTCAGCATTTCTTTCACAAATGATGTTAACTTTGTTAACAAACGGAAAAAGGCATGTTTTTTTCTTTGTACAGTCAAGGATCGATAATCCACACACCCATAATTTGCATTACCTTACAAATGTAAACAGTTAAGAAAATTTACAAATTTGTCCAAAAATGTTTTTTTAAAGCAAATAATAAAAAATTTGAAAAAAAAAAATCATAATAAAGCAGATATTTTTTCAATATAACTCTTATATTTTATAGAAAGTAAAAAACAAACTGTATTACAGAACATATGTATATGTAATTATTTTTATTTAAATACACATATATAATTTTGGTGCTACTTTGATATACCCCCCAAAAATTACGTGCCAAATCTGGCACTCCCTACGCACTTTTCCTACGGACCTTTTAGGTTTGCTGTTACTCAGCTTCATTCCTTCATTTGTATTTTTTATGTATTCATTGTATTTTTTAGGTATTCCTTTTTTGTATTTAACGATTAAGTAATTTTTGTTTATTAATTATTTGTATTCAGCGAGAATTCATCTTGGCGAGAAAAAGCGTTAGAAATGGGTATTTTGCTTGGCGAGAAAAAAAAGTCGCCAAATTTACGATTTGGGGAGGTATATCAAAGTAGTTCCATAATTTTTTAATAAAATAACTTTTAAAATGCATTTTTTAAATTGGATATCATATTAAATAAATTATTAGATTTCATATTTATCTTTTCATATTTATATTTTTTTTATAAAATAAAAATGATTCCTTGGAATAATAAAATGATGCATAATCCATAACAATCTATAATCTACAATATTACATAATCCACACAACCTTTAGCACCAACTTCTGCGGATTACATAACTTTGACTGTAAGGGAATCATCTGGGAACACCTCCCACCCTGAAAAAAACTGGTTATTGAACAAATAGAAACATTGTAAAATGGTCTTCATGCCCATTGGTATTTTTCTTCTGTTTTCCCATGGCTGATTTCCCATTGGGCAAGCAAAGGCAGAACAGCTTCATGTCATTTATTTAATCTTGAAGCTTTACAACTCAATAGTCTATATATATATGCATGGTACTACTTGGTTATCTCATCGACCGATTTTGCTAAATTATATAAATCGCTTAACTATTCGCCAAATTATACAGATTAAGATTATTTTCATTTTAAGAAACAAAAGAAAAATTAAATTAGTATAAGATTAATAAAAAATACATAAAATGTTGAAATAAAAATTGCCTGGTGACATAACAAACACGTGTAACGTACTTAATCTCAAAGGAATGTGGCATTTAATCTCATAGTTTGGTGATAGTTTTTCGTTGACGGGATAACCAAGTAGTACTGCATATATGTATATTTTGAATGAATGACAGAAGAAAATGACTCAATACCAAAGGGTCTTGTTTACAGTTTGTGCTACGTTGCTTTTAACTTGATTTCAGAAATGGTTTTAAACTATGCAAAACATTGAAATTTTGACTCTTTTATAGAAATTTTTGTTAAACAGAAAAGATAACAGGTAGAAAACATTTGTATTTGGGCAGATAAGTTTTCTCATACTCATATCAATTCAAAATTAACCCTAACATGGCTCCATCTTATCGAAAACTGATTAAATGGATAAGTTTGCTGTTCGATGTTGTTATACTGTATTTCATTTAGTAGACTCCCTCAAATCTGCATTCCTAAAATGCGTACATAATTTATGGATGTAAACAATGAAACTTTCATTTAAGGAATAGATACAAAATTGTAGTTTTTTTTTTTCTTTTCATCCTGTATGTATTTTCATACTAATAAATTAACTTATTATTTTCTATGAAAAGAGCATGTAACATTTTTTAAATCAAGCTATTGCTAATAACAGTGGTAATCACAATCTATTGACCAAATATATTATGTACCCTATTAATCAAGCATTTTTGTTTTTTATTACATTGATTTTAATGCAAATTAATAGAGAGTACTTTTCATTAAAAAAATGTCATACAATAATTCAAGAAAAATTTATTAAATTTTTTTTTAAGGGAATTCAAAAATACATTATTAATGTTATTTATTTGACCTTTACAATTAATATTTCATTCAGTTTTAAGTTATCTTACTTTTTATCCTTTTAGTTTATTATTTTACTTAATTATTTTAATATTTTACTACAATATAATCAGTCATTATAATTTTGATTGCCTTATTAAATTTAAATTGCTGAGTAAAATGTGTAAACTAAGCAAAGACCAGAAATCTGCTAAATTCTGGTCCTAAGCTGTGTAGATTTGAGGGAGTCAACTGTACTAAACTAATTAAATAAAGTAATAATAAACTAAAATGAAAAAAAAAGGATATTTTATAAGATGATTAAATTATTGAAAAAGCATGAGTTCAATAATATTATCGAGAATTACATATTAAAATAGATATGGAACATTTTAAATTAAAAAAGTTCTGTAATTTTGTCCTTGTATCTAAACTCAAAGTTTCATTGTTTATATTTGTGAAGATGTGTGGATTTTAGGGTTGAGGATTTGAGCTGCTGTTTTAAATTTGACAAAAATAAACTAAAAAATGCATTTTTTTTTTAATGTGAAATAATCTCTCATGAAATGATATGAATAAAAATTGACAAGAAGAAACTCTCAAGAAACTGTCATATTTAAATGGTTATGCATAGTTTTATATTTTATAAAATTCTTAAAGAAAACTTTTATGCCTTTGACATAAATAGTGGTTAAAATAATTCCCTAAGCACTTTCTGTTTCAGTTTAATAATCAAAGATTTCTCTACAAAACTACAAAATTTTCATATGTTTATAAGCAATAATTTCCTTAAAATAAGTTATGAAAGATCACTATCCACAATAAGATCATTTATGATAGTGACAGCAGTAGGTAATCTTTCTCTATTTTTAAAAGAAAAAACTTTTTAGTTATATGCATTTATAGACATGCATGTTTAATTTAATCGTTTACAAATATTCTAGTTATATTGGACTATATTTAGAGTTTTTAATGGTTTAATGTTCAGAGAATTGGTGTCAGATACAGCATAACACTGTAATTTTATTTTTATATGTTGTGTTACGCAAAGAACAAGCATATTTTTCTATCAATTTTCTGAAGCTTTTACTATTATTTTTATTAAATTAGAAATAAATTTACAAAGAATTGTTCTTAAAACAAAAATCAAGTAAAGAAACTAAAAGGACTCATAAAATTTATTTTCAATAAAATTATACCTATAATTTTTTTGAAAATAAATGTTATGAGTCCTTTTAGTTTGTTTATTTGATTTTTGTAGGTACCTGACCATCCCTGTAAAATGTTACATGTTTCAGTGAATTTACAAAAGTTATTACATAATAATAATAATTTGTGCTACTAAAGCAAAAAATGAGCCAAAACCAATAAGTCAAAGGCTATCAAAATATTGAAAACAACATTTCCGAACATATTCTAATAATTATATTTGATATGAAATAATTTATTTTTATTTGCAAAGCAAGAAAAATTAAAATTCAATGGATATAAGCTGAGTTCTTAAAATACTGATAAAACTAAGTTAAAATTTCATGAAAAAAGTAATAATAATATACTCCTTTTACATATTACTAAAAATATTTTACATTGTTTAAGTGAAGTGTGTAAAAAAAATCTCGAATTAAATCAAAACACCTTGAATTGTTTTATTTAAAAAATATATCTAAAAGTCTATGCTTTCAACAGAAAATTAGTTCATTTATGTTATTTAACATAAGATGGCATTAAAACAATACATAACATCTGAAGTACACGATTAAAGAAAGTTACTCGATAATCAAGTTAATTTCAGATAATGAATGATCGATAACTCAATTAATCAATCAGGAAACTTTCAACCCTATTCAAAATTATTTCTCTTCTAGATTCTGATGAAGATGCTGCTGTAATGTAGGATGATAAGTGTCAAATTTTTCTTTTGATTCACTAAAGCATGAATTCAAATGAAGAATTCCAGAATTTTGAGTAACAAACCAGTCATTTTTCATAAATAAACTTTTCTTTTTTTTTTTTTTTTTTTGAAATTGAAGAGGAAATTTAATTCTTGAAACAAATGTTCATGGTAGATGTGAGAAAGTAAAAAATCAGAAGTTGAACTTACTGTTGTGGCTGATTTTATCAAAATCAGCCGCCGTGATTCATTCATGGTGTTGGCGTCTCTTTGCTTTTATGTGAACTTGGGCGATATGAGCTATCTCCCCAGACACTAATCTTTCTCTCAATCGTGACAGCATACCCTGGGTCACCAACTATAAATACCTAGGCATTCATCTAGATTCCAAATTAAACTGGGCTAGACAGATTCAGGATGTACTTCTCAAATCTAACAAAGCCCAAGGTTCCCTCAAATCTCTGTTGACTTATCACAGCCGTCTGTCAATTTCAAATAAATTATTACTTTATAAGTCCTTTATCAGATCAACCATGACTTACGGGTCAGTTGTTTGGGGATCGATCTGTGAAACTCAGATGCAGAAAATTCAAATCTTTCAAAATGCAGTTTTGCGTAGGATTTGTAAGGCGACTACGTTTGTTCGGAATGACGTCATACATGCTGATCTTAGTATCAAGCCCATTGCTCAAGTCATCAAAAAACTTGCAATAAATTTTCATAGAGATCGCATTCTTATACCCAATGATGCACTGCGATCCATTCAACCTTACAGTGTCAACGACACTCAGGGAAAGAAGAGACCGCTAGTCATCCTTAGTAGAGATGACGGATTTGCACCTCCATCAAAAAGAAGGAGGCGTGAACCCCCTTAAACGCATCATTGTGGACTTTCCAAATTCCAAAATTCATTTTCATTTTGTTTTATTTGGCATCCTCCCACTAATTTAGCTAATGACGTCTTCCTGCCTCGCTTTTGGCACCGGGTAATATTTACCTTCCTAACTTGTTCTTAGTTACCTTGGTGATTAAAAATTTAAATACTTGAATAATTTATGTGATAGATAAAGTTTTGTTATTCTTTTTTTTTTTACTTGTTTAATTTTGTGCATAGAATTTTATTTATTAATTGAAATTGTTTGCATCATTATGTTTATCTGTTTGCATCGTGTATTCTATTTCTACCATTTGCATTGTGTTACCCTTATACTTGTCACTGATTTCAATATTTCATTTGGTAAATTCACACTACTGTGATTTAAAATAATTGAAATTTGAAAATTAAAATTACTTATATTATTGTACTGGTCAGCCCTTTCCCCCTACCTGCCCTGGCGTGTCTCTAAAACTCAACTGCTCAAAGACCATCTATCGATAGCACATCATCTGCTCTTCACCACCGCAGCTGCCTGCGAGATGAATATTAGACTCTTTTTATCATCATGATGAACTCTGCTTAGATCGTCTCTTGTTCGATGGAAGTTAACGTGGGCATCACGCCCACGTAGGTATTCCAATACCAATCGCCTTTGAGCCTTTGGGCGATATGAAAGATCTCTGCAAATAGACGGAAAATTTTTGAAATATAATGACCTCTAGCAATAAAATGAAAGAACGTTTTTAGAATTTAATGAATTCTTTACTAAAATAAGTTAAAGGTAAGATACGTTTCTTTTGCTTACTCTTCTATTAAAATTTCTCTATTTTGTAATAAAAGTATTCTAAACTGTTAATGATTTAACTGTTAGAAATTTAACTAGTGAAAACTGTTAATTTTAGTTCAGTCTTGTTCTAAATCATATAAAGAACTGATCTACATAAAAAGGAAAGAATAAATTTTAGAATTTCATTTATTATCATTTGTTTTTTGAGATGGAATAATTTGGGGTATGGTTAGGCTTAGCCTAAGCATTGTATAATGGAGGAATTTTCGATTTCTTTATTAACTTTGGTTTATTTTTTATTAGTAATGTTATATAATTAAATGATGAAAAAAAATATATTTATAACACTAGGAAGTGTAATTTTAACATTGTAAAACAACTCATTTTACATTTTGTTTCTTAATGTAGTTTAGAAAACGTATTACAAAAAAGAAGTATTATACGCAATAATAACATATTTAAAAAACGCAGAGGAAATTGAAAAAAAAAACTCATGAAAAAGGAATTCATAACATCCAAAAGGCAAAGTACTTACGAAAACAGATAATATAAATTAAATATATTTATTGATATGATTCATTCAAATTCGACCACCGTGATTCATTCATGGCGTTGGCGTCTGTTTGCTTCTATTTGAACTTGGACGATATGAAAGTTTTCTGCAAGAAGACTATAAATTTTTGAAATATAATGACCTATAGAGATATAATGAAAAAACGATTTTAGAATTTAATGAATTCTTTACTAAAATAAGTTAATGTTAAGATATATTTCTTTTGCTTACTCTTCTGCTAAAATTTTTGTATTTTGTGATAAAGGTATTCTAAACTGTTGATGATTTTTAACTGGTGAAAACTATTAATTTTAGTTCAGACTTGTTCTGAAACATCTAAAAGACTGATTAAAATTAATGAATAAATTTTAGAGTTCTATTTATTATGATTTGTTTTCTGTGGTCTGGCTAGGCTTAACGTAAGTATTGTATGATAGGCAAATTTTCTATTTCTGTTTTAACTTTCGCATATGTCTAATGCTTTACATTTTATAATTAAATGATAAAAATTATATACATATTTATAACACTAGGAGGTGTGTAATTTTAACTCTGAAAAACAATTTATTTTATGTTTTGTTTTCTAAATTTAATTTAAAAAGACAAGAAGGATTTTTTTTTCAAGTGTTATAAGGGATAGTAACAAATATAAAAAACACAAGAAAATGAAAGGCAGAACATCCAAATTGCAAAGAGGTTATGAAAACAGACAATATAAAATTTTTATTTTAAAGAAATAAAGCAAGGTTCATGAATGGATGTTAAATACTATTCAAAAAGTTAGACATTATTTCTTTAATTTAATTAATATGTTAAAAATATTTTTTATGGATTTGTACAATCATAGAAAAAAGGAAACACCCTCTACTAACTTCTCAACAAATTATTGTAGAAGAAAGTTATTGATACCGAACAATTTGAAATAAAGTCTACTTTTAAATGGTGTATAAAAAATTTACTTAAGGGGGATATACACATTAAAACAAACCCTGACTTTATTTTTTTTTTTTCTGTAGAAATACCAAATTCCGACTGCATAAATGAACTCAGCATTCTTCAATTAGCTTAAAAACAAATTTTTATGCAATTCATATACGTTTCCGAGAAATTAATTATTTTAAAATAAATGTATTTTAGAGGCTGTATCCAAACTGAAGCTTAGTGCTTGATTGTGGACTGATAGAGCCCCCCCTCCTTAATCAAGGCATCTAAGGCACCTCTCAAGCAGCCACTGAAGACTCAGATTATAGGATAGCATAAGAAGTTGGTACTGCTGTGTTATCCCATTGATCAAAATACTATCGCCAAAGTACAGGGTTGTGTTTTTGACGTCAAAAACTGGTTTTTGACATGACAGTGTTATAAAACGTGTTTCTATCGGTTTATTCTGTCAAAAATCTGCCGTTTTCAATTTTCCTCTAATTTATAGTGTGGGTGTAGCATACAATGCTTTTCTAAATTTATTTTCCCTTCTTTTTCTTGTTATTATTATTATTCACAACTACATTTGTTAAATTAATTTAAAATGAAAAACATTTCTTAAATAAGAAAAAATTAAAAATACTGAGTTTAAGAAAAAAACATTTTGCATAATCTCCTTTAATATAGATTCTACTAATTGCAATGGACACTAATATTAAATGATAATAATAGGTTATTATAATTATTAAAAACACTCAATTTACATTTTTTATAAAATACATTAAAATCATTTTAGAAATGCAAGAATGCTGTTATATAGTACGACAACAGATGCCAAGCATGGACTGCTCATTGAATAAATTTGAATATTCTTAGATAATATTTTAAAAATGCCCATATTATGCATTTCATAAATGCAATTAAATGGTGATTATTATTTTCTCTTCAATAAGCAGAATCTTAATTTTTAAATTAATAAAATTTTAAACTGTAAGACCTGATATCAAGTGAAAGCTCTTAGACCTAAAATTTAACAGAACCAAACAATATTTAAGAAAAATTGAAATAAAATAATAATTTATGCATTTATATACCATAGTTTTAATTTTTTTACTATAACTTATATGAATCTTGCAGCCCATTCCAGCTCTTATATTTTTAAATGCAAATTTTTACCGAATAGTCAGAAATATTTTTTAAATGAAAATTTATTAAAGCTATTCTAAAGTTAAACTATTTATGTCCTGTGTATATTTTATTTAAAATTATTTAGGTGATAGTTAAACATTTAAAAGTGAATTGAAAGAAATAACTTATGGGTTTTAAAATTTCTTCAAAAAGTCTAATTTCTTTTAGACTATGCCAAATAGCTTTAGATTATTTTTTAGATCTTTTAACAGAGTACAAGTACAATACATACTAGTATTCTAATGCAATTATTTTTTATTTTTCTTAGATGGATAAACACATGTTAAAGTCTTTTTGATGTTGAATATTTCATGTAAAACATCTTAATACTAAAAATAAGATGAAAATTAATAATAATTATAATGTAAAAACAAATAAAAAAAAATATAGGTTTTTGACAGTTTTCGGCATTTTTGACAAAGAGGTTTTTGACATGACGGTAAAAACCGTCATGCGTCAAAAACTTGCCAACCCTGCCAAAGTATAACATTAAATGCCAATAATGAATGATCATGAATGTCTCATTCAATGACATTAAATATGATGTACACGTGTTTAAAAGTCATTAAGTAATTTTTTTTATTAATATTCTACTAATTATTATTTTATTTATTTAATGTTTTGTTATTTAAAATAAAAGTTATGTCAATTAATATAATTTGGTTATTAGTTTTGTGATTTGTATAATTTGGTGAAATTTGTCAATGGTATTACTAAGTAGTGCTGAAGTTTCAACATATCCAGTCATTTCTATCATGGATGACACCTTAAACCATCATTTTGCATTTTTTAAGCATAATTTGAAAATGATTTGGAAGAAAATCTTTTTATTATGTATTTCCCTAAAGCAGGTCTTAATAAATCTGAATCCATTAAAAAACTTTAGCTTGCAATTCATGATGCTTTCAAATAATAATTTTATAATTCATATCATAAAATTATTTAAAAAAAAAAAAAAAGGAAATTCAACATATTTATGTTTTGGTATTTTAATGTTAGTGCTATTTAAAAAAAAAATTAGCACATTTGGTGCATAATTTTAGAAGATATTAATTAAAATATGAAAATGTAATTTAACATCAGAATCACTAAATTTTGAATATTTATAATTCAAAAACTTATCATTCATGCTTGATCTATAGGAATCCACTGTATAAGAAATGCATCAAAAGTTTCATTAAAATAAATGTATTAGTCTGGTTTTTAGTCCTTCTCAAAAAAAGAAAAAAAAAAGCTTGGTTTTATGGCATACTTGATCTTGTTGTATAAATAGATGAGTTAATAGCCTTTATTACATCAGCCTTGTTGAACTTTCCCTAGTTTAAGAGAAAAATGTCTATGACAGACAGACACAAGAATGATCTTTTAAGGGTTCCATTTTTATTTTTTTAAGTACAAATAGCAATAAAAGACTTCATCTGACTGGTTTTCTATTTATAACTCTCATTATATACTTATTCCGCATTTGTTAGTATAACTTGATATATAAATGCATATTATGCATACACATAAAAAAATATACCGTATATACTTAAATGTTTTTATTATTTTATATATATAATATCTTATATATTTATTATACATGTTAAATTAATAGATAATATTACATTACAAATGTTTAGATTTGTTTACAACGCAGTAAAAATTGTAAAAGGGGAATTTTTCTACAATGTAATCCTGTCACAAATGGAAGACTTTCAAAGCACAGACGAAACGAACAAACAATCGTATTTAGACAGAGAAGTCTAAAATGTATTTTTTTCTATATTCTTGCAATAACATGACAGGATTGACTGTGTGTGTGTATTGGTAATTGAAGTATTTTCAATAATTTAAAGAATTTACGTATATTTATTTAATTTATTAATTAAAAAAAAAAAAAAGTAGCATGCCCAAAATAAAATTAGATTTATCTCCATAATTGTAGCTACTAATACAATCAATGTTGAATTAATGGGGTGGTCCGAGGGGAACATTTCCTCCTCCTAGAGCTCTCAAATGTCTCCACCAAGAAAATTCGAGATTTTTTGTTTTCAGTGCTAAAAAAGTGCAATTTCCCCCTGGAATTATTGTGTCCCTCCTGGAGAAGAATGTCTGAATTTAACACTGAATACAATGAAGTTACAAGATGATGTACCAAAGATTTCACAACCACTATAATCTAAAAAGTTGAGCCCATACTAAAAAGTTAAGCATATTTTAGTCAAGTTTCATACCACATATACATTTGCTTACATTAAAATTAGGATTAAATAGTTAAGTTTAACCCTAGAACTACTGAAAATGTTACTCAAGTTTTATTAAAATATTCTACATCAGCATTTTCATTTAAAACCATTTAACTCATTTTTCACTGATTTATAAATTTAGTTTATTTTAAAGAAATTTCTGATTTATATTTAACTGTTATCTGGTTAATATTTAAGAAAAACCCATTCTATTTTAGCTAAAGAAACTAGTGATTTATCAAGCACGCACAACAAATATAGTTTCTGTTGAAAAAAATAATCTGGTTACAGTTGTCACAGTTATCCCTGTTTCTGGTACCATATTTGTCCTCAATAGTTTCTTCTGATAACTGATCATGAACTTCAAGGATTCTTATTTAAACAATTATCTTTTTGTAATTGAGTAACACTTTTTTAGAAATATTGGGTATTGTAAAAAATAATATTAAGTTATGTTATTTTTCTTCTAAGGCAATTTATTTTAGATGGTTCGAAACAGTTATAGAGCATTCTCCAAATTCAGCAGTAAGTTCTCGGAGTTTAATATGTGAATTAGATTCTATTTAAGCTTTGGATTTCTGATGGTTAAAAAACAGAATCTCATCACTTCTCTCTTCATGCACAACTCTCCTTCCATCCATGAAGTTTCTGTGATCAATATTAACCATTTAGCGTCTGGTGTACTATTAATAGTACATGCTTTTTAATGGAGCATTATTCAATTTTAATACTCTGTGTTTTGCTGCCATTTACATGTTTTTGTTTGGTCGTATTAATTCTGTGTATTTTTGGCAACGATTTCTATCGTCTGTGTTTGTTTTTATGAGTTAATAGAATGTTTTTAAGAGAACAAAGCCATGAGCGGCTAAGCTGTGAGTTAGTTAAATACAGTTCATAGAGTTTTTTAAGTATGAGTTTTTATTGAGTTTGTGAGTGTTTTTAATGAGTTATCGATATAAAATTGTGGTCCGCCGACTACGACGAATCAGCTATAATAAAGTGCAACGCGTAAATTTCTGAATTATTCGAATTCAAGAAAAGACAGTATAATTCCGTGCAGTGGATGATGATCGATGAAATGAGAAATTAAATATGGGAAGAATATTTTAAAGTAATTTAATGTGATTTTTCTTATCTGTATTGTTATATGTATAAATTTAAAACAATGTTTAAAGGAGCAAAGAAGGAGGATTTAAAGCAAATAGCCACTGAAATAAATCAAAATATTAATGATAAAATGACAATTGCTAATTTAAACGATATTATAGAAAATAGCGAAATATATAAAAATAAACCGGCTTTTGTTACAGAAATAGCTAACACCATAATTGAGGGTCATAAACATGAAGAACAAAGGCAATTTGATCTTGAAAAATTTCAACTTGAACGATCAAAAAATGAATTGGAATTAGCTAAAATTAAATCTGATACTAAATCTGTTATTACTGAAAGTGAAGTAAAAATGGAATCGTTAGATCAAATAATAAAAAGTATTAAAACTTTGACTGTAAAAGTTCCAACTAAGCCTGAAGGATGGGGTTCTTTCTTTTCTTCTTTAGAACGAGCTTTCAAAACTAAAAATGTTTCGGAACCAAATAAAGCAGAAATTCTGCTAAATTTATTAGGTAACAAAGCGTCTAACATTATAACTTATTTACACGATACAGATATCGAGAATTATGAAAAAATAAAAGAATTAGTCTTAAAAGAATTTCAACCAACACCTTATTTTTGCCTAGAACAATTTAGAAAAGCTTTTAAACTACCAAATGAGACTCATGTACAATTCGCTTCACGATTGATGACCAATTGGAATTACTATCTAAATTTAAGAAATGTCTCCGATTTCGAGAGTCTAAAACAATTGATTGTGTCAGATAAATTATATGAAACATTAGATAAGGAGACTGCTTCTCACATTAGTGTGAGACAAGGAGATAAATGGTTTTTACCAGAAGAATTAGGACGTGAGATTGATTTATATTTTACATCACGCGGAAAATCTCTTATTGAGAGTTTTAGTGTTAATCGAAAGTATTATTCCAAAAGTGTAAATAAAGTATTTTTAACTGATGTTAAAACATTAAGCTGTATTTTGTGCCACAAACAGCACCATCTTTCTAAGTGCCCAGATTATTTAAAATTATATGTTAATGAAAGAGTAAACATAATAAAATGTAACAAATTATGTTTCAATTGTTTAAATTTACACTCAGTAGCCAACTGTGCATTAAAGAACATTTGTTTCTGCAAGAAACGACATCATAAAACTATTCATTTTCCCAAAACAAATAATAATACATATGTGAAAGAATATGCTTCATCAGAACATAATACACAAGGTAAAATAAATGTAGGAGAATGTTCAGATTCAAGATTAGCAAATTATGGCACATCAATGTTGAACGCTAATGTGGAAGAGTTCGTTCAGAAAACTTTTATTAGTAACTATTCGAATAAAAAGAATAAATTTTTACTTTTATCTGTTATATATTTTCTAATTGATGAATCGGGATCTAAATATAGAGTAAAGTGTTTGTTAGATGTAGGCAGCGAGTCTAATTTTCTATCCCGCCATTTAATAGACACGATGAATTTGAAAAAAAAAGAGAGAACAAACACTAGCCCTTCAATGACAAACTCCCTCTCTATAAGGAAGGATCATTCCATTTTTTAGCAGGTGGGGAATGGTAGGAGGGGAGTGGTCGGTACAGAAAGGTAGAGCAGTTAATTGAAATAGTGGCTTCATCTATCAACTTGAAATAAAAATACATTAGCGGAACACTGAAGATGACATTTTTGTTTTATGTTTAATTAATTATTTGGTTATTAAAATAAAATAAATTTTTTTAATTGAAATCGGATTTTTAAAATTGAAATCTCACTAATTTTATCTAGTTTAAGTGCAGTGCTCCTTCTCCTTATTAAAATAAAAAAAATAGAATTATAGCAAAATTGCTTTTTTTTTCTTTTCTTTTTCTTTTCTTTTTTTTGCGAAAAATAAAAATAACGTATCGTAAAAGTAACGTAATGCAGATTATTAAAATTTTTTCTTATTCGGTTTCATAATTCTTTAATTTTAAACAATCTTAAAATTGACGAAAAATAAAAGTAAGTAACATATCTAAAGCCATATTACTGAAATTTTTTTGTATTAGATTTCATAATTCTTTATATTTTAAAATTGTGTCATTTGTGCCTCCCCCCCTCTCAAAAAAGTAGATAAATTAATAATCGTCCAACTTTATTTACAAGCTTTCGAATTGTTTTGATTTTTTTTTTTTTTTTTTTTTTTTTTTTTTTTTAGCCTCCGATGTTATTTTTTTCAGACAAGCTAAAAAATGTCGTGTCATCAGCCCTGAATTTTCTACTCAACTGATTTTGATAATTATTTTTTTAAATGAAAGCTATTTATTTGTAGTTGTGCCCGTTTTAGCTATTTTTTAATTTATTTCCATTTTTATATTTTATTTTTAATTTTAAATGCTTTTTACGATATTTCTTCAAAATGGTGGCAACTCAGTTTAGTTTTTCTCTCGATAATAAAAATTTATTTTCCAAAATGATCGCGTATAATTATGCACTAATTGAGGTAATAAAAATATATTTACCGAGAAATAATAATGTAAATAAAATAACAGAAAATAATTTATGATAAATATTAATGTCTAAAGCAAAATAAGAAAATTTTCAAATGAGGAAAATTATGTCATTCAGCAACCTGTTAAATGGGAATTACAATATTATTACAGATGTCTTTTTCATATTACTAATAACAGTAACTTTAAAAAAACATTTGAAGAGAAAATGACGTCACTATTTAAAACATCGCATTTTTACACATAACGATATTAGGTACTACTCTGTTATCCCGTCGACCAATTTCGCCAAATTATACATATCGCCAAACTAGTAGCCAAATTATACATATTGACATAATTTTTATTTTAAATAACGAAAAAACAAATAATTAGTAGAATATTAATAAAAGTATTAACAAAAAGTCGAAATAAAAATCACTAATTGACATTTTAAACACATGAACAGTATTTAATGTCATTGAATATGACATTCACGATCCTCCATTATTGGCATTTAATCTTATAGTTTGGCGATAATTTTTTGGTCGACGGGATAACCTAGTAGTACCCGATATTACATTTCAATATTTCTTTTCATTATGGACACTGAGATTGAGATTTTACTTTGAGATGACTTCAGTTTCTGAAAAAAAATCACAGTAAAAATAAAATTAGTTTTTTTTTTTATTTAATAAAGGTATTTTTCTGTGAGTGCATATAAAAGAAAATTTCTGGATTTCGCCGGCACTCAGATTGCAATTTTAACTGAAGATGTGCTAATATTTGCATGCAAAATTGTAACTGGCAAACTTGACATTTAGTTTGTAAATATATTGATTCAATAATGTAATTACTTTTGCTTTTTTTTTTAAACCAAATCGATCGGGTTTTTTAAACATTGCATTCCTCGAATTCGACTCGTTTTATTGATAAATTGCATTTCCTTTTACTCAGAGTCTATAAAAAAGCGTTTAAACTAAAGAAAAAATCCTTTTTTGATGAATCTAGTCAATGAAGAAGTAGCACGTCAAATTGTATCTCTTTATTATTCCGCAATTCCAATGTCTCAGAGAGAAATTGCTATTCAGTTGGGTATTTCACGCCGTTCTGTTTGCTATTATATTGATAAGCACAAGAAAAATAAAGTTAGTTCATTGCAATCTAAACGGGGTCGTTTTCTAAAAAACCTCTATCGATTTTTTTTTCTAATCGGAGGCGAAACCGAATTCTGCAATGGCAGAATCTACATTCAACTTGTAATTTAAAAACTTATTCAAATGACTAGAAATTTGTGTCTGGACATAAGTTTCAACCGAAAATTTTAATTATCTTGTTTTTTTTTTTTCTTTTTTTGTAACTAGATACATCTTAAGTAATAATCATGAAATACTAATTTATGGAAAAATTCAAAAGAAAAAAAATGAAAAATTAAACCAAAGGTGACAAGTCCTGGTCAATACTATCCACCGGCGTCAATACATTATCCGTATTCATGCAATCTTTAGCTAAAGTCCGTTCCAAATCGTCAACATCTTTTTCTGAGGTCAATATTTCATTCCTATAATCGTTAGCCAAATTCTGTTCCAAGTCGTCATCAAAATTAGTCGAAGTTGGCGTTGAAAAAGGCCTTTTGGTTGTAAAACCATTAGACATAGTGAAGGCTTAATCAAATTATCAAATGGAGCCAAATCAAAACAAATCGTACTACATTCATTCTCTTCGTAACGCGTGCAGCGGCCGCTATCACTCCCTCCTACCTTTCCCCACCTGCTAAAAAATGGAATGATCCTTCCTTATAGAGAGGGAGTTTGTCATTGAAGGGCTAGTAGAACAAACATTTTAATGTCAGGTCTAAATGATGCCACCTTAGTAATAAATCATAAAGTTAATGCATCAATAAGCAATAGAGATGGAAGTTTTGTAAAAAATTTAGATTTCTTGATAGTTCCAAAAATAACTGCAGATTTAACCCCTTCGCGTCTAATTGAAATTTCAGCACAGGATTTTCCTAATGTAATATTAGCAGATGAGAGATTTAATATCCCAGAACATGTAGATATGCTTCTTGGAGTAGGAATTTTCTATGAACTTTTAAAACCGGGACAGATTCGTATTAATAATTCTGATCTTATTCTACAAGACACAGTTTTCGGTTTTGTAGTATCTGGAAGTTTTCCAATAGAAAATTAAAATAAAGTTCATTGTGGTTTAATAAAGAAAGAAACTAATTTAGATAAAACTCTTCGAAAATTCTGGGAAATAGAAAATATCGAGATAGAAAAACCAAAAAGTAAAGAGACTTTAATTTGTGAGAAACATTTCATAGAAAATTATACCCGAGAAAAAAGCAGTAGATAGTTGTTAAAATGCCCCTAAAACAAGATCCAACTACATTAGGAAGTTCTAAACAGATAGCAATTAAAAAATTGAATTCTTTATGGAATCGCCTAGCAAGGGATCCCGAGTATTTAAGATTATATTCCGATTTTTTAAAAGAATACAAGAGTTAGGCCACATGGTCGAAGTTAACGAAAGCGTGGAAGAAAATGGATCCTATTACATTCCCCACCTTGGAGTGTATAGAGGAATAGAAAAAAGTAAGTCAACACCTTTGAGAGTAGTTTTTAACGCCTCTTCTTTAACAACAAAAGGAAACTCACTAAATTCTATTCAGTATAATGGGGGTGTAATACAAGATGATTTATTTATTCTCAATTATGGTGAGATTTAGAAACTATATCATCGCTTTCACTGCAGATATTCAAAAAATGTATAGAACAATTTCTATTCATCCAGATCAAATGAAACTACAAAAAATTTTATGGAAAGAAAGTGTAAATGAACCAATAAAGAATTTTGAACTAACGACTGTTACTTATGGTACTGTTAGCGCACCTTTTTTAGCCATGAGAACACTACTTCAATTGTCTAGGGATGAAGAAAGCAAGTTTTCTTTAGCAGCACCCGTGCTGAGAGAAGACATGTATATGGATGACATCTTATCTGGATCTGATTCTTTAAATTCTGCACTAGAGCTCCAAAATCAATTAATAGAAATTTTAAAGAGCGGAGGAATGTTATTACATAAATGGTGCAAAAATGCTCCACAACTTTACCAAACAAATGGCAAGATTTGGTGATTCAGAAGAATCCATGACATTAGGTGTTTTGTGGAAATCGAAAAAAGATTGTTTAAGTTTCGATGTAAAAATTCATAATGAGGTAAATGTCACTAAAAGACAAGTATTATCAATTATATCAAGTTTGTTTGACCCTCTTGGATTAGTATCTCCTATTATAATTAAAGCGAAAATATTTATGCAGAAATTATGGTTATTGCAATTAAATTCGAATGACTTGTTACCGGAAAAAGAAGCTAAGGAATGGGGAGAATTTTCAAATAATCTACAGTAAACTAACAAAATTGAAATTAGTAGGTGTATTTTATTGGAAAATGCTATTATAATCAAGTTACATGGTTTCAGCGACGCGTCTGAAGCAGCCTATGGTGCGGTAATTTACTGCAAATCCGTATCAGAATCTGGACATATGTCAGTGAAATTAGTGACAAGTAAATCAAGAGTTTCCCCCTTAAAGCAATTAACTGTTCCCAAACTTGAGCTGTGTGCAGCTGTTTTATTATCAAAACTAATTAAACGTGTGATTTCTGCTCTCAAGATCAGTATAAACAAAATCTTCTTATGGTCAGATTCTATGATAGTATTGTCACGGAATAAAAAAGAACCGTACATACTAAAAACATTTGTTGTGAACAGAATTTCAACAATACAAGAGCTAACTGAAGGGATGCAGTGGCGACATGTTCCTTCTCAACATAACCCAGCAGACCTTCTAACAAGAGGAATTAATCCTGATAAGCTAATCTCAAATGAGTTGTGGTGGAGTGGCCCAATGTTCCTAAAAGAAAAAGACTATCCAAATACAACCATACCTGAAGCAGTTGATTCCAATGACTTTTCAAAATAACTGAAAAACTTTAAAACTAATGAATTTAAAAATATGTCTTTTTTTACAGTTTCTAATAATACCTTTGTGCATGATATAATTGATTTAAGCAATAATTATTGTAAGATAGATCGTATTTTATGATTTAGTTTCAGGTTTCTTAGCATTTGTAAAAAAGAAAGAAAAGAGGGTCCTTTAGACCTCGAGGAGCTCAACAAGGCAGAATTTTTTTGCTAAAAAGTGTTCAACGAGAATTTTTTGACAAGGAAATAAAATCCTTGCAAAAATCAGGTGAGGTAAATAATAATAGTCAGATAAGGAATCTTCACCCATTTCTGGATAAAGCAGGTCTTCTTAGAGTAGGATGTAGGTTAGCAAACAGTAACTTAAATGCTAACCAAAAATTTCCAATTTTACTACATAATAAAAGTAAACTTACTCAAATGATAGTAGAATATTTTCATAAACTATATTTACATTTAGGCCTACAAGTTTTACTTTTGAATTTAGGCAGAAGTTTTGGCCTTAAAATGGTCTTGCAATGCATAGAAAAAAAATTTATAATTCTTGCTTATTTCATGTTATAAATATTGTAAAAAGTTTTTATATATTTTTAATGCATTGTGTTTTACGTAAAATTGAGATAATTCTTATTTGATTGAATATATTATGTGTCATCAAAGTAAATATTAATACAGAATGTGTATCGAGAGTGCATATATGCTATTTGTGTTATTTAGATGACATCCATTTTGTTCAGAATGTTAGTTTTGATTTGATAAAATCGAGTTTCTTAATTTTTAAATAAAGTGTTTCTGAGTTATTTTTTGAAATAAAATATGAGAAAAGAGATATAAATTCTTGCATCATTTAGAGTAAATTTAATTTGAGTGTTAGATGTCATGAGTGTACATCACTATAAAATGAATGCAGAATTTTAGATGTTTGAAAAACAAAATGTAAAAATAAATGATTTAGTAATTATAAAGGAGGACAATATTGCTATTTGCAATTGGCCTCTAGGTAGAATTGTAGAGTTGTTTCCAGGTAATGATGGAATTATTAGAGTAGTAATAGTGAAAACACAACGAGGGTTTTTTAAGAGACCAATATCAAAAATATGTTTATTACCCATGGAAAAATAATTGTTATTCATTTTATTTTGCTATTTATTGTTTATTAGTATATGTTGTATTATTTGTTTAAAAATTTCATTGTAATAATGTATTATAATTGTTGTTGAATGAAAATCACTCAACAGGGGCCGGTATGTTCGGTCGTATTTATTCTGTGTATTTTTGGCAACGATTTTTATCATCTGCGTTTGTTTTTATGAGTTAATAGAATGTTTTTAAGAGAACGTAGCCATGAGCGGCTAAACTGTGAGTTAGTTAAATAAATACAGTTCATAGAGTTTTTTAAATATGAGTTTTTATTGAGTTTGTGAGTATTTTTAATGAGTTATCGACACATTTATTATATGACATCATTTTTTGTAGGCATTTAATAGTAATAATAATTATTATTTCCTTCATTTTCTTTTCGCTGTTTGCGATTCTTTTATTTTAAACATATATTTCACTCTGTAAATATAAAATAAAAGTTACTTTCCTGAAAGAATCGTATAATTAAGCGCGAAAAATATTATATAGTTGTAATACCAGTTAAATCTTATTGTAATATAATATTTTCTAAATATCTCCAAAAATTCTTCCTTAGCCTATTGTCATATGAATGTTAATTAAATAGTACGTAAAACAAAAATATTCACTACCTTTAAGACGACGAAATACTCGTTGAATAATAGTCAATTTGGATAGCTAGTGTTAATGTTATTAACGTAAAAGTAATATTTTCTAAAAATTGAAAAAAAAATTAGACCTGAAACGGTTGAACTGGGCATTCACAAGTCACAATTGTGCTCGTTTTAGATGAATGAGACATTTTTGCAACTCTGGAAAGAGCACTTTGAAATTCTGGAGAGAGGCAGCACTTCTAGGCAATTCATGAGCATAAAATGCTAAATGTTTGGAGGGGCATTTCGATGCTTTAGTGGGGAGGGGGATACACTTTAAATGAATGTTAATCAATGTAAAAAACTGTTTCCGATGTTTTTCATATTATTTTGAATTCATGCAAAAATTATGAATTTTCCCGTAGTTCTATAACTGCCTTAAATGTCTCATTCAACGGGGAGAAAAAAATGAATTAATATATAAGTACATAATAAATCTGTCCTTCGAAATGCATTAATTTATTTAAAAATAGCTCTGGTAGAAAAAATCAAAGACAAAATTTGCCATCATTGTGTAAAAACCCAGGTGAACGTCAAAACCTTCCTTCTGCTATTCCCCTAAATATCAAGGAGATTCGAAATAAAAGAACTTACCCCTTTCAGGGGCGGTGTCTGCAAACACTTAATATTACTGTCCCAATTACGAACTGGCACCAGTAAAATTTTAATACAATTTCGATTTTACAATATGCCCGAAAAACCGCTCTTGATTATTTTTAAATAAGTCTGTTCTTAAATTGTGGTGTGAATCAATTATTTGAACATTTTTGGAACAGAAATACCTAGCCACTGAAAGGGTTAAGCGAGGAAAAAACATTGATCTTGAGAAATATTCTTCAGATTTATCCTGAGATCTCTCTACCTAGAATAACCAACCTTGACAAGAAATCTGTAGGATTTAAAGAAATATATACATCCAAGTTTTCTGTTACAAGAAAATCTGCTCTTTTCAATTTGTCAACAAGCTTTTAAGTTAACGCCAGTTTCTTATATCTTACTGAATGATTGACGATTTTTTTTTTGAGCTGAAAAGACATCATTAGCATGTTTAAGAACAGAAGATAAATAATATTCAGATTTCTTAGGGTAATTTAAAAAGGACAATAAAAGTTCACAAATAACCAGTTCAAGAATAGCCTTACGAAAATGGCTTATAGAGTTCTATAGAATAATTTTCATACAATTATAAACCGTTTTTCTATGTGCTAGATTAAGATACATGGAAATGTCTGTAGAGCAGAAATTTCTATTAAACACTTTTTCTCTTCAGGTATTTCGATTAAAGTTCTACAGGTATTTCTATAGCTTTTAAAATAGCTTATAGAAAAACGGTTCAAAATTCCATAGGATTCTATAAAAATTATTCTGTTGAACACTAAAAGCCATTTTCCTAAAGGTCGAGTTACTTTTATTAATTCCAGCTAGCACATTAGGTTATAATATTATTTGACATAAAATTATAAAATGAACAAAGATAAAATCTCGAAACTCAATCAGTATGCCATTATTGCATTTGCATAAACTGGTCTATTCCTTGACTGTCAGCGCCAGTTGGACCCATCAAAGCCGATTTTTATCTCAGCAGGTATACTTAAACACTTATTCTTCAGTTTCCATTTGTGGGGGGATTCCGTGTTCACCAAAAACCTGCCAAGAAGTAATCACAATTGCAAAATGTTCTATTTAAGATGTTCCAAATATTAGGAATTATATATATGTAGTACTAGCAGTCTTTGCCCGCTACGCTGATTGGTTTCTCTAAAGAAATCTTGAATGAAACGAAATACATTTTGCAAAAATTAGAAAAAACAAACTTAATATCTAACCAAGCATCTGTAATTGTTCTCTTTTTAATATAATGTTACATTATCCTGTTAAAAGTCATTGTTGACGACATAATATACAAAGTAGATCTAAAATGATTGAAGTACCTATGTTTAACCATTGTTTCAGAAGGTGTGCTATCTTGAATTTCTCGCTTCTACCTAAACTTCCTGCTGAGAAATGGCGAAATACCTCAGAAACGCTGGAGGAATATTGAAGATTCAAGCACTCGAATACGCCATCTGGTGTAGAAAAGATGGAACTTCTCGTTTCAGGATAATGCCGTGAAATCCCATTGCATTATACGCATTTTAAAATTGTTTAGAATAATTATTCTTTTGCACATTTCCAGATTTACTGTGACATTTGTCTTCTGTCTTATATTGCAAAGTAAAAGTTATCCGAATTTTAATATTTTAAACTTTCAAATTCATTTACAGTAAAGAATTATTTCAATGGCATTTTAACACTAGTTAAAGGGAAATTAAAGGGACAGTTTTCCTGAATCGAAGGCTGCAAGCAGCGCCTCTATAGGCCGTTTTAATTTCCAATAATTTGAAATAATGGTCTGAGAACTTTCCAATGATACATCACATGAGTAATGAAGGCCAAAAAATTGAAATTAGAAAATTGGCCCTCACCCCAGAATTCCAACTATCACGTTTCCCCTATATAAATTATTCGGCCCTCTTTAAAAATTTCAAATATTATGACTAATATTCGTCAGAGGGCACCATTAAAAAATCTTATCGGTAATGATAAAACGATACAATTATAAAAAAAATTCGAAAACTACCCTTTGATGGGGAGGGGAACTGGGGTGATGGAAGAAAAGTTCATAATATGAAAGAACGGACCGAGGGCTATCCGATTGTTTTCGTGTAATCCTGATTTTCTTTACCTTTAATTTAGGGCACCTTCACAGATTCCATTGTAATATATTTAAATTCTTCACAGCTACACTATAGAGTGAAAACGTTATAATAGTTTTAGATGATACAGTCAAAACAGAACACGTTTATGATGGAAATTTGCCTAAAACAGAAAAGTTCCTGGCAAAAGAGCCCAGGAAAACCCTGGCAAAAGTTATTATTCGGAATTATGCCGTTTCAGATAATAGCATTCAACACCTGTCTAAAATGGTATTTTTCATGTCTTCTTTGCGATTTTGTTTTAGTAGTTTTGAGTGTTGTTGATTGGTTGATTCAGAAACCCAGATATTCGTTTAAGTTGGGAGTGTTCTTGGCTATGCCACTGGTTACATCAATTTAATTGCAATGTAAGCTATATTAAATGATACAGAGTGTTTCAGCAATAAGCATTCACATTAGATTAAAAAAAATCTGAAATCCGAAGAATTTCTTACTAAACACATGTACATTTTAAAGTTCGATAGCCACAATTTTTTTTATTTTCTATCTATACTTTGTAAAATGTATCACCATTTCCTTAGATGCTATTAAATTATAAAATGTTTATACTTAAATTTGCTTTATATTTTATTTATGAAAAATTATTTATTTTTAAAATGTTGCTATATATTTTATTTAAAATTTAATCTTTATACTGTTAGGAAAGACATCTGACACACCTTTGGCGCAGCATGTCCCTGAAGGGATTTTGCACTATTAAACTCTATTCAACCAACAACCATCTGACACACCTTGGATTCCGCTAACTTCACATAAATGTGATTGTATTGTGGTTTTTTTATACAAAGGTAAGAATTTCATTACAACTTATTTTCTCACATGGATTTTAAATTTTCCTGATAAGTTTATTTTTAAAATGAAACGTAAAAACTCATATAAATTAATTTTATTTTATTGCAGATGCATAAAACCATTAATCTAACACATCACATCACTCAAAATATCTTCAATGAGTAAAACAAATGCAGCAAAATCAGAAGTTTTTGAAAAAGCACCTTCTAACACATAGCCAGGAAAACCTTTTTTTTGTGAGTTATGCAAGCATTTCTGCCAAAACAGTCTTTTTTGTGTGAGGTATGCAACAAAGAATTCCCACGCAAGAGCTGTTTAAGCAAACATCTCTTAACTCATAGTGATGAGAAACCGTTTACGTGTAATATATGCAACAAGAAATTTTCTGATAAGAGTGCTTTAAGGAAGCATCTGTTAATTCATACTGGTGAGAAATCTTTTGAATGTGAGGTATGCAACAAGAAATCCTCTCAAAAGGCCCATTTAAGCAGCCATCTGTTAACTCATATTGTTGAGAAATCGTTTGTGTGTGATATATGCAACAAGAAATTCTCTCATAAGGGCAATTTAAACAGCCATCTGTTAATTCATACTGGTGAGAAACCGTTTGTGTGTGAGATATGCAACAAGAAATTCACTCGAAAGAGCCATTTAAGCAGCCATTTGTTGACTCATACTGGTGAGAAACCGTTTGTGTGGGATATATGCAACAAGAAATTCCGTCAAAAGGGAGATTTAAGCAGGCATGTGTTAAGTCATACTGGTGAGAAACATTTTGAATGTGAGGTATGTAACAAAAAATTCTCTGTAAAAAGCACTTTAAGAAAGCATCTGTTAAATCATATTGGTGAGAAACATTTTGAATGTGATGTATGTAACAAGAAATTCTCTCAAAAGGGAGATTTAAGCAGGCATCTGTTAACTCATACTGGTGAGAAACCTTTTGAATGTGAGGTATGCAACAAAAAGTTCTCTGTAAAAAGCACTTTAAGAAGGCATTTGTTAACCCATACTGGTGAAAAACCTTTTGAATGTGAGGTATGCAACAAGAAATTCTCTCAAAAGAGCCATTTAAGCTTGCATCTGTTAACTCATACTGGTGAGAAACCTTTTGAATGTGAGGTATGCAACAAAAAATTTATTTGGAAGTATGCTTTTAGAAAACATCTTTTAATTCATTCTGAAGAGAAATCTTTTGTCTGAGAGAGAAGTGTGAAGACATTCTTTCAAAAGATTTGTTAAATGATGCATCTGTTAATTCATACTTGGGGGAAATATTTTTATGTGCGATAAACAAAAATAAACTAAAAAAAAGCTGTCTAAGGGTTACATTTTGCTCCTAGAATTTCTTAATTGCAGCAGACTAATCACAGCATACTCCAGAAATAAAGAGATAATTCTTTCCATTTATTACAATGCACACAAAAACAGTGTCACAAAAAAATTGCCTATTAAACCAGTAAATCAGCACATCAGGAACTATACCATGAGCCATGGCAAAATTTATTTTAATTTTTATCATTCTTTATATTATTTGAAAAATATTACATATATCCGTTTGTTTTTTTAAATTCTTATAAGCCTGTTAAATTTTATAATGATTGATAGTATTTAAGTAAAAAAAAAACCTTTGTTAATTCTGATTTCTCAGAATAAAGTTCTTTGATGGTAAAATTGATTTTCTTATCAATACTTATCCGAAAATAATAGTTTTGCAAAGGGAATGGACCCCCGACTTACCTGTATTATTGAAAAAAATGTGTGTGTAAGTCTGTTTCATATATTAGTTTATAATTTAAATAATAATAACTGTCTGATGACATTTGAAATATAAGTGAAGGTTGGTAAAAGTGTTTTAAAATTTTGCTTTTCTAATCAGGATTATAGTAAAAAAATTTATCCTTATTTAATTGTAATGTCTTTACTGATGGCTTAAGCAATTTTTTTCGGTTCCTTTAATCGCCCATTCCGGCTATTATTTCATAAAGGAATAGCAGTCTGGTTTAATTTTTAAATAGCAATAAATACGTTTGATGCATACCACTTCATAACATCGAAGATTGCAGGCTTAATACATTGAATAATGTTTTACCGAAGAACTCGGTTCAAATCATTGTACGGAAGCATAAAAATCGTCTGTCAAATAAAAACAAAAAAGG
Source organism: Maratus speculifer (assembly GCA_964019185.1). Classification (NCBI taxonomy): domain Eukaryota; kingdom Metazoa; phylum Arthropoda; class Arachnida; order Araneae; family Salticidae; genus Maratus; species Maratus speculifer. The sequence goes on from OZ025296.1 coordinate 362,806,347, forward strand.
TTCGTTGTCAAGTAACACAAAATTTGTTCGCAAACCAAGGAGGCATTCATAACAACGTTAGACTCCCTTAACCGTTTATCTATCAATGGTACTTATAAGTACCATTAAAATAAGTTATTATAAAATTCTTTTTATACGTCAGTTAGTTGTAATGCTGTTTTGATTGAGTTACAGATACATTACTTTATCTCGTTCCAAAAGCTTTATTGGTTACACAAAACAAAAATACTTTTAAAAGAATGATTTATTTTGCCGTTTCATCGTTTCAGCTTTCTTGGTGCTGAGGGAGGGGGATGGGGATTATTCAATTCGGAAATATTTCTATATTTATATTGTAAGAACATTTTATTTGTACATTTTATAATTCTACAAAATACTAAGAAAATAATTAAAATTAAAAGATTTGAGTAGGGTTATAAAAATTACACAAAACTCCTGTAAATTTAAATTTAATTAATCCTTCTAAATTCTTCAGGCCTTCTAAAATTCTTCAAATATTTATTAAATGATTATGTAAATCTTTTTATTTAGTTTAACCCTTTGGTGGTTATAAGCAAGCACATGCGCCCGAAATATTGAAATTGTAAATGGTTAAGAGCGTCTATAAATGCCGAGAATCGTATGCTCCTAAATGGTTATAAGCGTTTATAGACGATTGAGTTTTTCTGCGTGAGCGCGGTTCTGCTTTCCCCCCCCCCTTTGTTGGTGCCTGTAAGTAGAGTAGGCGCGTAGCTGCCCCTCCTTCTTCCCACTGCACAATAGACATTCTCAGGCAAATTACCTGTCAAGTAGTTTATTTAGTTGAAAGATTTTGTGCTTTGAAGATTTTGTTAAAAAATGCTTAGAGTATGATGTTTTCTGTGAATGGTAAAAAATGGCATTATATCTCAAAACAAATTTTAAGGTAAATCTAAAGATTATATGTAGATAAGGAGTTATGGATTCGTTCTAAGCAAATTTGTCAAATATTATTATATGTTTACTTATTCTATCCTTCTTTTCCAGAACATTATATTTCATTATAATAAGTATTATTATTTTAAAACATTTGCATATTTCATTTCTTTACTGTATTGTTTGAAAGAATAAATATTTATTTTCTTTTAATTTTCTTTCTTAAAAATGTTTCAGTGTTTTTCATTTAATTATATTACTAAATACTTAAAACTTTTTTCTTAATCACTTTTGCTGTATCACTTTTATTAGTATCAGGAGCATCATTTCAGAACTTTCATTGGGGCCAGGAAGATTTTATAAGGATAGGTTCTGGGGTTTAACCCCCTCTCCCCTTCTGAACAGAAAACGTTTACTGAATCATATTTACAAAAAAAGTCAAAACTACAAGTAACAGAAGAACCGTTAAAATGTTTATTTTTAAACAGGATTCCGTCTTATCACGTAAAATTTAACATATTGAATATAAAAAAAATTCTCTTTTAAACAATTTCCATTTTTACAGGTATCTTCAGATGTTGTTAAACCGTTCACTTTGTAGTATACCACTGTATTACTGTAAAACTTGTGTAAACGAAACTTGCCTATAACAGAATTTTTCAATAAAGGTGAAAAAAATTAAATTTCGACAACAACAAAATATATACAGTGAAACCTCTGAATAAAGGACACCCATGGGACCGGAGCTTTTGTTTCTTAAATAGAGATGTCCCTTATTCAGAATTTCGATTGTTGTTTATAATTAATCGTCCAGAAGGATATAAAAATAACAAATCATTAAAGGTGAAGCTTAAATGTGCCCGAATGTGTAAATTACGTTAATAAGACACACAAGGAATAGAGAATAGAAACGGAGGCACAAAAGGAACAGCAATTAAAATTTTCAATTGATTACTAAATCTTTAAATTATTTGTAGAATTATTGTTTTTTATTTTATATGCAAATTCTGTACATGCAAAAAATATTAAAACATTTAAAAGGTTTTTTTAAGTAATTAATCAAAAGTAATCGTTTCAATTTTTTGTTCAAACCTTTCAAGTGTTCATTTACCATACTTATAAATTTTGGTTCTTCATTATTAGCAGCATTTATGAAAAATTATTGAACAACTGTGCTCAGCTAGCATAAAATATTTTGACACATTTAAAAATTCATTTTTTAACAAAAAGGTATATAACTGGAATGCCTGATTATGGGAACAATTTGGAATCGGACTGTGTTTTCACTTATTTCGTAATTAAATTACCTATTGAATTACAAACGATTTTGATCATGTGACAAATAGGGTTTTTTACACTTTCTGAGTAGTTATTCTACTTTCAAGTAGAAATTCGGTTAAAACGCCCACTTTGACAATATTTTCTGTATGATCTATTGCATTTGCCCTTTCTCCCCAAAAAATAATAATAAATAAAATAATTCGATTACATAGTTTCTGAACAACAGCTAGTTTCAGGCATTTCCGAATAAAAAATAAATTAAAACTTATGTCATAACAGTTGCTCTTTTGGATTTGAGTACAGCCTAAAAGCATCTGTAATGTTTTTTATTTAATAATTTTCTTTTATTCTACACTTCCAGAATCATTCTCAGAATTTCGACATTACTTTCAATAGGGCTAAACATACTGATGTCAAATCAGAATTGTGGGTAAATAAATAATCGTCAATTGTGTCGTATGGCACTGTATCCACATAATTGTCTATCTGTTTGATACATTAACAAAAATCTGTTTTTTCATTTTCATCAGGCTACTTCATTATCTGAAATGTAAAAGTCAGTCCCTTTGATCTCATTTTCAACTGTCCCTTAAATCGAGTGTTCCTTATTCAGAGGTTAAGTATATTGCACGTCCTATAACAAGGCACTGGGATCGGAAGTTTTCCCCCTTAAATAGAGGTGTTCCTTATCTGGAGGTTTCACTGTACCTACAATTATATTTGTCAAGACTATCTAAAATAGAACATTTTGGAGTTTTTTACTTTTTTTAAGGCTACAGTGATGTTATTTCAAGAGTTTCCCGGGGAAGGATACGGAAAATTTTTATTTGAGGAACAGAGAATGTGCAAAACGACACAAAGTGCAGAAATGCACAAATCAACAGTAAATGAAAAAATGATACTGAGTAAAAAAAATTCTCTGCATTATTTTGCCTCCTTAACTTTTTTTTGTAGATATGTTATTATTTAATGATTTTTTAGAAAAAAATATTCTGATTTCAGAAATGTATCTGAAGTTTTTTTTTCTCAATTCCGAAAAATCAATTCTTCAATGGGTTGCAGGAAAAAAATCGAGAATTCGGGAAAAAAAATGAGTTTTTATATAGTCGCAGAAAAATTGCTAATTTTTTCAAACGGTCGTAGAAAATATTGCTTATTTCATTAGATATCGTAAAAAGAAGTGCAGATTTGGTCAAATCTTTGCACAAACTAAAATCTCGATTTCCATAAAAAGACTGCGAAAAAAAAAATCACTAAAATTTATTTGAACAATCGTACAGTAAAATCGAGAAAAAATTCGTCATATAATCGCGAAATAAGATCCAAAATTTAGCGAAGAAAAAAAAAATCAGTCTGTGAAAGAATAAAAAAAATCTCAAATTTCAACAAATGATCGTGTAACAGAATCGGGAATTTTATCTAAGAAACAAATATGTAATTTCTTCAGTTGATCGTGGAAAAATATTGTGAATTTTGCCAGACATTTACGAGAAAAAAAATTAATTTCACATTTAAAAAAAAATCATGAATTCCGTGAAATTATTACAGAAAAAAATCTGAAATTTGTCAGATGACCTCGAAAAAAATTTCAATGAATCATGAGATTATCAGCTTAAGAATGTCATGAAATAGATCACGAAATTCACAAATTTTATGATCTAAAGCGATAAAAAAAGGTTTCATTAGTGATTTCCTGCAAGTAAAGTGTTAATTATTTCGAACTGTGTTTTCCCTATTTTGAGATGGATTCGTATTCATCCAATTTTTCAAAAGAGTTTTTTTTTTCCTCAAGATTGAAAAAAAAATGCTATTTTGAACATTAATGAATAATGAAATTTGCAATTATCCACTATCTTTTAGCGAAATTAAAGTTTTTTCTCACTCTCTTCCTAGAAAATTTGTGTATTTTCTGCAAATTTTTTGAGAAAATTCGCGTATTTTTCCGGATTTTTCAAGAAAATTCACCTATTTTCCTCGATGTTTATAAAAAATTCACGTATTTTCTACTATCTTTCCAGAAAATTTGAATATTTTCAACAATTTTTTGTCAAAATTCGCATATTTTTAGTTATTTTTCTTCAAAATTTGCATATTTTTAGTTATTTTTCTTCAAAATTTGCATATTTTTAGTTATTTCTCTTCAAAATTAGCATATTTTCAGCAATTTTTCGTCAAAATTCCCATATTTTCAGTTATTTTTCTGCAAAATTCACATGTTTTTCGCGATCTTTCGTCAAAATTCGCAAATTTTCAGTTATCTTTTTTTAAAATTCACATGTTTTCTGCGATCTATCGTCAAAATATGAGTTTTTTCTTCGATCTTTCGAGAAAATTCGCGATTTTTCACCGATCTTTCGCCAGAATTAGCATATTTTTGGCAATTTTGTACAAAATACAATTATTTTCCGCAATCTTTCTACAAAATATCTCTATTTTCCTCGATTTTCGTCAAAATTCTCGTATTTTCCGCGATCTCTTTAAACAAAAATGGCATACTTTCCTTGATTTTTCGTTAAAATTCTCGTATTTTTCACGATCTATCGATAAGATTTGTCTTTCCGCATTTTTTCGACAAAATTCGCGTATTTTTGCAGGATTTTTCTACAAAAGTCGAATATTTTCCTCGATCAGTCGATAAAATTGAAGTATTTTTCACGATTCTTTAACGAATTTAGAGTATTTTTCCGGAACCTGTTTACGAAAATCGCGTTTTCCCGCAATCTTTTGACGCAAATCGCGTCTTGTTCGGGATCCTTTAACAAAAATCTTATCTCTTCCCGCAATCCTTTGACGGAATTCGCCCACTCCACTCCGGATCCACTCATCCCTCCTACCATACAAGAAAAAAAAACTGAAAAACATCTATATGTCTGACTAAAGAAAAATATTAACTCTGAATTTCTAGCCTTAAGGTGATAAGTTTTTCTATGATCAAGTTGTACACAGCAGAAAAGGAACTGGTTAAAAAAAAATACCATATTTTTGTTTTTTTTTTGTTTTGTTTTTTTTTATTAGCCAAAGCACTAGCATTAATGATATACGTCATACCTTGAACAAACGCAAATAATAAGACTTTGTATTTTTTTCTAATTCTTTAATTCTATCCATAATGAATTCAATTAATGTATTTTTTTATTCCAACCTATCCTGATAAATTATTTTAGCGCTTGAGCATTTTTAAAATTTTTGCTTGAGTCTGACATTTGATAGTGGATAAATTTTTTAAAATATCAAATTCATTTTGGGGGATATTGACCCCCATCCCTCTTCAAATGGCATTCCTAGTTAATATCATCTTCTCTAATTTTCACAGGTTTCTATTCCCCTCCCCGCCCCCCGGATGCTTGTGTATTCTGCATATCACATTTAACTTTCAGGATGAAAATTAAACAAACATTATTTCACATACTGATGGACATTCGAATCACTAGAATAAACATTCATTTTAAATTTATAGTTAAATTAAAAAAAAAAATCAGCATTTTTTTTTAATGTTTAAATGCACAAAAACGATGTCTGAAATAAAATTCTGTTGATGATAACGATAAAAGATTTGTCTGTGTAGCATTATTAAATATTGGGATTAAGTTCAAAGATTTTCTATTTAAATAAAAACTTGAACTATGTGGACAATTTCTTATGATTTTCTTGCACAGAGTCAGTTACCGTAATTTCGGGTGTATAAGCCGCGGATCAAACAATTCTTTTTGGACCCAGAAATCTTATTTAGTGATAGAAGACAAATATTTACGGCGATCTAACTAGTTATATTTGTTTCTTAAAAATTCTGGCTCGAAAAAGAATTGTTTGATCTGCGGCTTATACACCCGAAATTACGGTAATTTTAAAATTTAGAGCATTAAAATTGTATACTCTTTTTTTAATCATTTGGAAAATGATTGTTCCTTTCGATCGAGATCTGAAACATATATGAACCCTTGTGTTGTCCGCATTTTTTAAATAGATCTGTTACCACATTCAAAAAAAAGGTTAAAAAAATATTAGTAACTCAAAAATAAATTGAGATACAGCTTACAAATGACAATTAAAAGTAAATTTTATTCCTGATACGACGGTATAAAAATTGAAAATATTCAATGAACAGAAATTTAAAAAACTGCAGGACTGAAAATTGTAAAAATAAAATTTAATTTAAAATTTGAAAGTGTTGCCATTCATGACAGAACGTGGATGAAAAAAAAAGTAAATGCATAGTTTTTTCATTGTTGAGGCTAAAAGGCATGATCTATCTTACCAAATATATCACACTATAATAAAAACAAGATTCTCTAAAAAAGTCCTCTAATGCATTCCTCTGCAAGATCATTCTTGAGCCAGTTAATAATAACAATTTAATAGATGCGAACAAAAGATGCAGAGTCAAAAGAAATTACCAATTTTAAAATATTTTTGTTTTGTGTAACCAATAACGCTTTCAAAATAAGATCAAGTAAAGCATCTATAACTGATTCTAAACTGCATTGGTCCAAATTAATATATTAAATGGATTTTATAAGCGGTTATTTTAATGGCACTTTGAAGTACTGTCGGGGTATGAAGCGTCATTGTATTGTTTAACTGCCAAGTGTCATTTCTACGTTCATGATGCGAATTAAAAATATCTTTTACTCCTATATGTATAAACATTTTCAGAATTTTTTCTCCATAAGTTTCCAAAGAAATGACCAGAAGCAGTAATTTTTCTTTGAGACTTGGAGTTACAGCATATTGCAACTTTGATGTAACTTTTTCTTGATTACTTATAAAATGACATACCTCCTTCCCCCCCCCCCACCCGAAAAAAAAGGTTCCAATACAACCAAATTTTCTGGCACATTACGGACAAACTTAAAGACATAAAACCACGGTACTTGCAAATATAACTGTTGAAAGACATTTTGTTAATTTATCGATAGATAAACTACATCTTTAGTTATAAACGATTGTTTTTTCAGGGCTGCATTTTTTTTTCATTTTCAGTCCTATTTAAAAGGATTAACTTCGACAGAATTCTCTGAAAATTATATTCTACTTACACCTAAAAATAGAAAAAATATGTTCGACTTCATAGTTTTTATTAAAAGCATCTGCCCATTTTAAATAAGCTGTCCTTTTTTGTCCTGGATTTTACTCATTTAAACAGAGGCAAAATAATGCTGGATATAATATCTTCTGGTCTATTTATCTATAACAGAAAAAAAGAACGAGATAAATATTGAATTTTTTGTACTTAAGCACTAAAAAGTAACGACGTACCAAATATCTGATTTGTATCATTTTCGTAGATGAATATTCTAGAAAATCGTTTGAATAATCACATACGAGAATGCTCGTTCTTATCATTACTCAATTCCTGACATTTATAAATCAATTCGTAGAAGTCATTTTTTGTACTACGTCAACAATAAATAAATTAATTTTTAAATATGGCCTCCATGTCATTAAAAAAAGAGGGTTAAGCTTAACTATGCCTGTTACAAATTCTAAATTCCACAAACAAAACTATCTTTTCGGTTATGTATACTAATAAATAAATGCGATATTTCTCTTTTTTTTGGGGGGGGGGAGTGTGTGTGGGGGGATGCGCTTTTTTCCATTATTCTAGTATTTTATAGAAATGTTTATTTTATATCATTTTTTAATATTTAGAATAATATATCCGGAATTTTTGTGATCTGTAACCAAAACAACCAAAAAAATTCAACCCAAAAGACTTCAATAAATTGAAGTCCATTTATAAAGCGTCAAAAAAGGGAGGGATAACAAGCTGCGCTAATTTCCTTATTTTAGGCGTTAACTTAAGAAAGACCTTGTGCATAGCCGTAGCTAAGAGGATGCTAGGGGCGACTCAGTCCCCCCCCCCTAAAATATTTTCAGCCTTTCCTGGGAAAAATTCCAAAGTTACTTAAATGCCTCTCTGTTCTGAAAAACCTAATAAAATTCTGCTCAGAAACCTAATTTAGTTTTGACGGCTTTTCACAATTTTGCAGAAATACTAAATTGTAACTAAAATAAGTGTTTCAAAAATCGCTTGTCCTATCCTAACACGATGCTTGAGACTGTACTAGTTATACACTTGATTTTTTCATCATCCTATTCTTTTCTTTACATAAAATAAAGTTATTAGAACAGTTTAATAAGAAACATATTATCTAGAGTGTCAATATGCACTAATTTATCTTTCTGCTTCAGAGAGAGAGAGAGAAGGAGAAAATATGAGCCCCCCTCCCCCTATTATTCTCTTCTAACTACGGCCTCTGATCTTGTTCCTTGAAAGAAAGGTTGTGTTTACTATATTTATTTACATTTTACTATCTTTATTTACTGAAAGAGAAAGAATGTTGTCCACTTGTTTTGCCGATAATAATTTCTACCTATGCCCCCCCCCTTCCTTTTCCATTCAGGGCAAGTGCAACAAGACTTTATTGCTGTTAAATGCTATTGTGTAACAAAAAACTATTATTAAATATTTTTCAATAATACCTATTTCTTCAAAATATTATTTGATATAAAGTTATATTTTATTGATTTTTCTTCATTTGAATCAATAAAGCAAGCAGAATATGAATGTAACCAGTTTTGTATATCACTCCAAACAAAAGAAATAATTTCTAAAAGTTAAAAAAAGACGAATTTGGTAACTATATCATTAGTAAGAGGTGGGGGGGGGGAATCTGAGAATGAAAAAATTGATAACGTTATATTTGAACAGCCCCTATTGTGTTTTAAAGGGTCTCATGAGTCTTACTTTTTACTTGTTGGTGCAATTTAGCAACATGTCACATTTAATTTTTTTTTTCTCAGACCCTATAAGACATAAATGCATATTTTTTTAATATAGACGACTTAATATATCTTCTACTTAAAATATTTTTTTACAATACTCTAAATTGAAATTTTATTGACTTTTTTATATTTAATTTTAATTAAAAAACTAAAATTATTTCTCGACTTGCATCGACGGTGCGAAACATTTCTTAAAAACCAATAGAGCAATTTGTATGAAACTTGGTAAATATCTTCATTTTAACTTAAAGAATAACTTATACTTCAAATTTTAATATTTCAATTGCATTTATTATTTAAAAAATGACAATTTTTCAATAAAAAATTATTTTTCCCATAATTTTATATTTTAAATTTAAATTTAAAATAAATAAATAAATAAATTGCTTTCCAATGAACTATAAGTTCAAGATACATTAGTTTTACATCATTACCAATGTTTGTTTTTTAATGGGGAGGGGGGAGTTTTTAAACTAATAGTTTTGTTACAATCTTGCGCGCAATAGATAAAAGTAAGAAAAAAAATGTATAAATTAAAGATTTAAAAAAAATAATAAAAATTTCCATATAGAATATCGAAAAATATATTTTAAATATAAGAAATATTATATTGTCTAAATTAAAAATTTTATGGTTCTATATTTACTAGGGACTTAGAAAAAAATAAAATGTGAAATGTTGCTAAATTGCATTACCAGGTAAAAAGTTAGACTCCTGAGACTCCTTAACCCTTTCCGTCACACTGTGTCCGGTCTGGGATACCTAATTTAAATTCCAAACTTGCAATCGGCACCAAGAATATTTCAGTACAATTTTGCTTTTACAATAAAACATTAAATTAAGGAATTCAAAAAATATAAAAATATCCTTTGTGAATTCTGGTGTCAGTCGATAATTTCTCATTTTACTAACAGATTTTTCCCGTTCCGGAAAGGATTAAGTTACAAATGATTGTAGAGAAGATTCCTGAAGATTCGGTTCTGTCATGTGAATATGTGTTTGTGTCTGTTCCATGATTACAGTTTTGTCTAAATTTAAAAATAAAATGAATGAATTATTTCCATATAAATATGTATCATTTACTAAGGGAAAAAAAAACTTATTAGTGTTAAATCCAATAATCCCATGATCTTCTAAATTATTAATGAATCTCACATAAAATGAAGTACAAAGATATCATAAAATTTCGTTAGTTAGGTTGTTAGATCACTTTTTTTCCAAACTGCCTCTTAGTAGATAGATATTACTAAAACTGTTTCTAAAAAACTTTTCAATAATTTAAAAAGTATTTTCTTTTTACCCTAAGATTTGAAAAAGGACAGATATTTAATTACTAAAAACTATTATTAAAAAATTAGTATTAAAAACTATTATAAAACTAGCAATAGTACCTGAATTCTACCTGTATTCAGGGTACACTGACACATTTTATAAGGCTCCCAAATGGTCCACGAACTGAACATCAATTTTTTTTTAACAGAAGATTGCACGATATGTTTCTACAGAATTTACGCTAGAAATGACTTCCAAAGTTAGTTTCTTGGCAATTTGCAAGAAAAATCTAAAAGGGAAATTTCTCTAAGAAAATTCTGGTGTTCAGTTGGCGGACCATTTGGGAGCCCTGATTTTCAAATAGAGGTCGTCTTAATATCAAAAATCGAAACTAATTTGAACTGACAAATGGTAACAATCACATCTGATACAGTATCTGCAAGTCTTTTGTCAAGGCAGAACGGTCAGATTGGAACAGATGTCGTATCTTTCCGCGATCCGCCATCTTGTTTCCCATTATTTCTCATGCATTATTATTTAACCTTAATCTACAAAATGCAACTGAAATAATTATTTAATGATCGAATCATACATTTCAAAAAATGATATTATTAAATTAAACAAAGACAATCTACTTTGGAAATTCAAAGATTGAAACATCAAATTTTTGAATAGTAAAAATCGTTTCATTTACTTATTTATTTATTTATTTATTTATTTTAAATATTCAAGTAAAGTTAAAACAATTCTTTAGTGTTTAAAATATATAAGCTTTAAAATAAGCCTTAAAAAGCCTTAAAAATATTTATTTTATGTTTCCTTAAAAAATAATCGCGAGATAAAATAATAATATTAATTTGTGAGAAATAATTGGGAAACAAGATCGCAGCTCGCGGGAAAATGCGATATCTGTTCCTTTTTTCTTTTTACTATGAAAGTGTGAAACGCCTTTTCGAATCTTGATACAAACATTATTTTAAAAATAGGCGTGGAGTTATGTGACATTACTTTAAAAATAGGAGTGGAGTAATACAGTATCTTCATATAGTAATGATAATAAGGCAGATTTTTATCCATCAATTGAGATAATCAAAATTCTTACTCACAAGCTTTGTAATTATTTTAATATGCTTTTATATTCTGTTTATTATTATTATTATTATTAATGATTTTGATCATTTCTATAAATATGTTTTACAAGTTCTGACACTTATCTATGTATATTTATCTAGGATATATTGTATTTATACTGTATTTTTCTGGGGTGCTTAGACCACCTATGGGTACAATAACCTCTTCAGACCTGACACATTTTAAGCCATCGTAAAAATTATTTAACACTTTGTTCCATCTATTTATACGTATAGAAACATAATTTTGTAATAAAAAATAAAATAATTATTATTATTTTTATTTACTAGCAGGTACACATATGTGTACCCCAGGTTCATACTGCTAAAAAACACTTCATTTTTCAAAAATTTATTTAAACGAGAAATTTGGTGGACAATAGATACATATAAGTTTATTTTACGTGTTATTTTCGAATTTTTTTTAAATATAGAGATATATAATGCATTTTGTATAAATAACTCTGGTTCTTGATTTGCAGCCTTCATACTTACAATTTGAAGCAAAGTTATCATTTGTTGAACGAGGAAACTGTCCAATTTTGTCGTATCCAATATAGTAAATTGGCTTCTAAGTACCCTTACGTTATTTTCGCTTTGGTTTATTTGCAGAATCGTCATCAAAATCATTTTCAGATGAATAAATTTTGCGTGGTCTCCATGGCCGTCGTTCTTCACTTACTTTGCTCTTATATTTCACCAATACTTATGCAATCTCTAAAAATACCGCAGGAGAGAAAATCTGTCTTTTCGAGGAACTTCACCTGTTTTGCAATTTCTGATATACATTATCCAACAAATGGAATTAACCAAATCTATAAAATGTATAAAAACTCTTGTTGACTACTTTTTTGTGTTATAGAACAACGGTAGTAAGCTAAACACTTATCCTTTAAATCTGCACCACTCATACATGTTTTGTATTCACAATTGCAGGTTGTGTTACATTAATTTTACATTTTTGATCTTTAGACCACCTAACACAACTCCTCTCGGGGTTGCTATCGAAGCAAGTCAAAAGCAAAGTTACACATTTGCTATCTTTCCAGTTTAGTATACACATATCCTTCCCTTCCCTTTGTCTCTCATCCCACTCTCCGCGTTACAAATCTCGATCATTGATTTTTTTATCTGTTCCTCCAAGTCTTTTGTTCATAATCATTCCAGTTTGGTAGATATTGTTCCTCAATAAAAAGTCGACACATTTTACACTAGTACAAAAAACTGTCTTAGTAAATCACCCGTGTGTTGTCTTTTAGTATAAATTTAAAAAACAATTTGACAATGTCTCTACCTATATCTAATCATAATTATTTTGAATCATCAGCTGGTACAATTCCTTTTCCATGATATGTTTGGCAGTCAAGGGCATGGTCATCCCTGGCGGATAAAATAAAGTTTTTTAATCTCAACGGATTAGGTTTTAACGGCACATAATGTCTAAATCCACAACGTCCAGCAAATGGGATCTAGTGATCTCTGTTCATCTAGTGATAAAGGTTTTGGCTTGGGCAGGGACAAACATTTAATTCTTACTGCATTCAAGATTAGATTTATTTTCCATAATTTGTAATCTGCTTATTGATCAATTGATTTATCTGCAAAATGAAGAAATTTTCTAAACTCAAAAATTCGATCACGTGACATAGTAGCTGCAATTCTAAGTACTGACAAGTCCTTTCGCCAGTAGAAGTTTGCTTGGAGATATTTTAAAGGTCCCATGAGCATGTGTACGCCTGCAACTTTTATAATTTCATATTTAGATGCATTTATTGGGCGATGGTTTTGTGTTTGAACGAAATATAACGGAATTGAAATTGTTTGAACGGAATAGGTTTCATATGAAACTTTTTCCCCAAAATATTCATTTAACTAATCTAGAAATGATTCAAAAGGATTTACGATGCTGGAAAATCTGCTTTTAGATAATCCTCATCAATCAATGATCCTCGGACTAATATTAGAAAAAAAAAGATTAAATAAATATTTGCGAAAAGATAAGGTTTTATTCTCAGCATTATTATTCTAATGTGCTCTAACAAATTTTAAAAATTTACTTATTTTCAGCTTTCTATAACAAAGCCTTTTAGGTTAAACTTTATTGTTACATGGATTCGGGATAGGTACTGGAGCAATATTGTCAATGGTTATATCTGTGTCATCTAAATTTTCATTGCCAGAAGACTCACTATCACCACTGGCCTCATTAATTTATTTACTCTTACAAAGATATAATAATTATGATTTTTAAAAATTAATGTTTAATTTAAAACATCAACAAAATGAATTCTTATTTATACTAAAGTATAATTTTTTAATAATTCCAGAACTTTAGCACTGCACCAATAAGATATCATTCAGTACAAATTTTTTGTGTGAGATGACTTCTTTCCAAAAACACAGAATTGAAACCGGAGGTGCACATACGTGTACCTTACAAATTACATCTAGTTTAAATAGATATTATGATCTAGCTAAAAAAATTAAATTATTTATCCAATATTGAAGAGTTTATAAGTATTCTTAAAAATTATTATGAATAAATATTAATTTTCTAATTATAAAAATGTACTTACTTTTTCGAAGTTTTATGTTTTTCGCCATTGCTCGTTTATTTTCTCCAAAATCATATGAATTAAAACTGCTAGTGCCATTTCTTGCTGAAACTAGAAAAGGCTAACGTACACAAATATCATCATCTTGTCTCAATAAAAAAAAATTCAAATATTAAGTGTGATATGCAGTTGAAATCAGAGGTGCACAAATGTGTACCTCAGGTCTGAAGAGGTTAACAATGAGTTCCGAATAGGGATCACCCCCCCCCCTGTTTTAGAAATTTTTCTGTGAATTTCATTTTTTCTTTTTTTTCAGAATAATGCAGCGCGGGTGAGAGGGGAAGGACAGGATCTGAACCTGATGCCGCTCCATGCACAAATGAGTTGAAAAATGTTCCTTTCATTTAAAAACATCATTGTAGATTATAATTAAAAAAAAAATTTCTCCTTTACTAAAAATAAAGTCTCCTTCGTCTTCATTGGGTATGCTGTGGCGTCTAAGTCAAGTGTGGTTAATCAGTGATAAAACAGCAAACTAAATTGCAAATTTAATCTTATACAGAAAGAAAAAAACTCATCACTTTTTTCATTTTATTTTCGACAATTTAAAAAGTGGACTCTGTAACTCAATCAGCCTCCTTCTCCTCATTGGGGTGTTTCTGTGAGCTAATATGGCTCTAACCAGAATGTCGAGTTCGTTATACTGCAGAAAACAATGTTTCAAATTTATCTCAATCACAAAGAAAAAAAATCACTATTATTCCATTTCATTTTTAACGACTTTGATACACTCCATTATCCCCTTTTACTTTTTTGGAAAGAATGTAGAACTAAAAAGAAAAGAGTGGTTAGCCTGTTCAATAATAAGGGAAAAAATACAAATTTATGGGCCTCCATGGCCTAGTGGTCACAGCACCACGCCGCTAATCGCCTTCGAGTGTAGGAGGTCGTGGGTTCGAGTCCAACTGGCTCCATTGCACGCACACTTTGTGTGGATCTCCTGGTTGTATAGCTCTTGTGTTGTAAAATTTCATTGTGCTATCTCGTTCTTGTATATCGACGATGACTTATAAGCAGGCTTCATGTCGAGCAGAGAAGTCAGATGTATGTTGTTCAATAAATAAATAAACAAATTTATCTGAAAAGGAAAAAACACCTTTTTTATTTCTTTTGACTATATTGAAAGAGGGAGCTGTAAACTTTTTTTATCTTTTTGGGTATAATGTGGTATCACTCTGCACTAATAAAGAACTAAAGAGTCTAGTCTGTCGAATGATTAGGGAAAACACAAATCTATCTCAAACAAAAAGCATTTAGACCTTGATACGGCTGCACATATAATTACCTCATCCATTTCCCGGCAGAAATTCCGTTATTCATTAAAACTCGATTCGTGTATTAAAACACAATCGGTCTGCCATGTTATATCTTCGGGGTAATGCACCTGAAAACCCGATTTTAACGGTTCATTTATAGGTTTACCTTTCCTGCTCCCATTCCTCCGAGTTTTCATACTTTTTGGTGCAGTAAAGCACAACCTACCTGTGAGCTACTGAAATCAGATTTTTGAGTGTTTTCCACCAAGATATAACTTGGCAGACCGATTGCTTTTTATTATGCAAATCGAGTTGTAACTAAATCTGGAATTCTAGCCGTGTACTTGGCGAGAGGATTATGGATGCTCTGTCTATTTTTTTCTATTATTTTTGACTATTTGGAGAATTGACTATACCCCATTAGGTCCTTTCAATCTTAATGAATGGAACTATTCAACTATTTCAAGATGAGGAGGTCGTGCAGTCATCTCTCTCTTACCGCATTTACTCGTGCATAACGCGCACCTTTTTTTTCAAAAAATTAGGGCAGAACTCCTAGGTGCGCGTTATACACGGAATATTTTTTTGCTGCTGGATGTAATCTCACGATATACATATGAATCAAAAGATGCATTCAAAAAAGACATTAAAACTCGAAAAATCTTACTTAATTGAAGTATTACTGCATCTTTATTTCCCTTCCTTGCACTTTTTTATACAACAAAACTAGTAATATTATTTAAACGCTAATTAGCAATTCTCAGTGTCGTCATTCTCTCCTCAAACCTTCCCCTGTCATCCACTCCCTACGCGAAATCTATAAATGTAATTTTCGGCTTGTTTTCTGGCGTGGTGTAATGTTTGTTTCGATTTTCTTTACGGAAATTCATGCTGTCATTCTTTCAATTGCATTTCATATTTATGATGAGCGTTATATACGAGATTAAAAAAAAACTCCATTTTTTTTCTTGCAAAGTAGGAGATGCGCGTTATATACGATTGCGCGGTATACACGAATAAATACGGTATACTCCTCTCACTTATACGTGAGTTTTCTAATGTTTCGCCAAAAAGGAATAGGAAAATAATGCTAGAGATCTTTCACTTATAGGCGTAACTTTGAACTGCCTCTCTCAGTTATACGCCAAAGTAAAACGCAAATCGCAAACTGTGAATGATGTGGAAACTTTTTTGAAAATGTGCAATAAATTTTCTACAGGTGTCAAATCAAAAGACCGTTCCGCAAAGCGCCTGAAAAAGTGGACAGGTTGACTTTTCACCTGATCAAGCGACAAATCAAATACAGGGCTGTTCAAATGTATTGGAATACATATTTGGTTATGGACAATAACACCATTTCCCTGGACAACGAAGTTTTGTTAAAGATTTCAGGAAGTGTTGGAAAGTGTTTCATTACCTATGCTTAACGTATGATCTTTCTTACTTGTTAAAAATCTGCAATAAATTTTCTACAGGTGTCAAAGACCGTTCCGCAGAGCGCCTGAAAGGCTGGACAAGTTGACTTTTCACCCTCTCACATCAATTTTGATGGTTTCGTCTTTTCTTTTTTGTCTTTTATTTTTATCAAGCTACGCGTATGTTTTTTCTGTCTTTACTTTTACGGTAGTATCAAGATTTTATTTATTTTCGCTTGCAATTAAAAAGAGTAAAAAACTTAACAATTTCATTCGAAATGGAGGTTATACGAGCAGCAGAAAACGATCCTAAATTGCCTAAAATGAGTTTAGATCGAAAAATTGATTTGTCAGAATCGATGTTTACAGGGATTTTAATGAACAAGGAATCGGCCAAAAAAAATGAACAGTGAATATTCTATACAACCGAAGAAACGATAAAAAATTCAAAAAGAAAAAATTGAGATTTAAGAAACCACTTTAATTCAATGATTCAGAGAAATGAGAATTTTTTATTTACCCATTAATGGTGGGTTAATTAAAGAAAAGGCAGTTATTTTTCATCAAAATTGGGAACCTACAATTTTTCGGCAACTTGTAGATTGTTGCAAAAACCGAAGAAGAGACAAGGTTTACCAAATCATTGTCTGAGTAGTAAAAGCGCTGCTGTTTTAGATTCAACTGTTAACCCATTAATTTCCTTGATAGAACACGTTCTATAAATTATGTAGTTCAGAAAATAAAAATTCAATGACTAATTTTATTTTATTCAAATATGGGATGTTCTGCGATTAATTAAAGCAAATACTGCTGTTTAAATTTATCTGGTGGGAATTAAGATATACTAATTAAAATATCTCAAAATATCTCGGGCAGTTTGGGATCCAGAGAGTTAATGAATGGATCGCAGATCTTCTAAAATTTATTGAAAACTTTGAACTTAACGGTATTTTAACTGTGATGAAACAAGTTTATTTGATCATTTTTTACCACACAAAACGCTGGATTTTATAGGAGAAACGTGATGTCATGGTGGCAAACTCAGCAAAGGAAGAGCGATTGTTCTTTTATGTTGCGATTGTGTGTTTCTATTTATGAAAAATAAAGTTTATCTGCATATCATCAATTTTTTAAATACATAAAGTCAAAATGCAGAATTTTAAATATTCTAGATTTTGAAAAAATAGCAGCATTAGAATTAACTTTTATAATTTATGAAATAAAGATAAAATGAAATTCTTGTACCTTTCTCGTTTTGAATATCAGTGTTACTAATTTTCAAATCCCCAACCTCCCAGATTTTGGAAGACACCACACTATTTTTAAATACTGAAGATGAAGGGGGGGAGGGCAGTATTGCTGCAGATTACTTTAAATTTTGCAGATTAATCTATCAGCTTATAAAAAAAGACTGAGCTTTAAAAAAAAGCTGAAATACACTTTAAAGTTTCTAGATTTATGGTTAGACAGCTAAGTTTCTAATTTTATTATATTTTCTTTATAAACACAAATTTTTGAAGATATTTTTTATGCGATATTATTTTATTAGTCTTAGTCTAGCATTGTCAGATTGCAGATAAATTTTAGTATGATGCAGACTGACAGACAAAATTCTGCATCTGGGGGGGGGGGGGGGTATATAGTAGAAGACGACTTTCTTCTAAAAACATATGAGGAAAAAATATTTATCATTATGTTGCTAGAGTTTTAAAGAACGATAATGATAACCTTCAAGTACAATTCTTGAAAATAAAGGAAAATAATCCCTTATTTAAATATACCGATCCACCAGAAATTCATTTTGTTAATCTGAGGGATATTGTTATGAAACTACCAAAGTCTAGACCTCTGGGAACTGCCAAAACCAAAGGACTCTTGTCATTTAATATTAGCTTCAATCAATATGCAAAAAAAAAAAAAATTATTACTCATTTTTCAAATAAAATATGTTTGGAATCAATTTTTTTACCTGTCCCATTTATCCCCACCACGTGAAGGATGAATGTGGCAGTATGTATGCATGTTTAAAAAAATTAATAAAAATTTAAAAAACAATTGTTTATTGAAATTAGTATGTCAATAAGTTTGCTAAATGTTGAAGTATTATTTAAGTAACATAACACTGCTTAATTGTGAAAATATAAAATTTGTTTTTGAAGATGTCTTCCTTAAAAATACAACAAACAACTCTTAACAATGGCAGTTAGGGTTAAGGGAGGTAAAATTTCAACTATATGTTTACATTAATTCTCTTGCTAAACATGAAGAGAATGGAAATAAAATTCTTAAAGAAATTTAACTTTTTATGTTGCTTGCACATTTTCAACAGGAAAGGAAAATTATTTTTATTTATTATTTTTTTTAGCCAGCAACAGCACACAAATATGCAACATACTGTCAACTACAATCATAAGGATAAAATTTATAAGACTGGAAAAACAATTCATTACTATGATGAAATTTTAAAGTCATAAAATTTTGGTACTTACATATTAACGCTACTGCAGCACAAGTCGCACTATAGCTAATGTGCATGTTTGTAAAAAAACTCGCTTTTTTCGCGACAGCTCAACTTGCTGTTGGCAAAAACTTAAATTAAACTGCACTAGAAAATTCAAAATTAAATGTAATTTTCCCGTCGATATAATACATTTCATTTTATTGTTTTATACGCAGGAAATAATACGTTATAAATTACGAACTCTCCAAGAATTAATACTTTTGCCAACCACAAGTGAAGAAGTACATGCTTTTTCGGGTGCGTGACGTCACATGCACATTATCTATTGTGCCAATGAAGAAGAATCTTGCTGTTTGCACACGCATAAAAAATGACATTGGAAAATGAGAAAAAAATAAGCACTAAAAATAGCATCAACAAACAACAAGGCATCCAAAAGATAATTAAAGATCCAAAAGTTTGCTTTTGCATGCACGTGAAAACCACAAGATTACTCTTTATTGGCGCATTAACGCAATTTCTGCTGCAGTGGCATTAATACGTAAGTACCAAAATTTTTGTATGAAATTAAGAAAGAAATGTTTACAATAGAACTCTTTGCTATATTTAAGTCAAATAGCAATTTGAAGAAATGTGAAATTTAGCCAACCCATAGAAAAAAATCTTTTTTTGCATTTTTCTATAACATGCAGTTTTTAAAACACTGCCTAAACATTTACTCACTAAAGATGTGTACATAGTAGAAAGTTTCAATTCTGCACATACATAAAATAAAAAACTCAAAAGGCTTTTTTACGTGCGTACACACGACAGTATTGGGTTATAAAGGAGTATTTTTTAGTTCGATTAGCTTTCGGTGCAAAAATCAGGTTTTCTTTAACAAAATAGCTTATTTAAAAAGAAACCTTTTTTTAAAAATTTATACTTCAATTTCAAACTTTTAGTGCAGATTTAAGTAATATCGAAAATTACATGAAGCAGTTGTAAAATTTGATATAAAAAATTAAAAATTATTACTAAATTAAGAAATTGATAGAAAAATGCAGCTTATGTAAAACAAAATTAAAACTGGATAACTTCATAACAAGCCAGAAACAAAATGCTTTCCAATGTTAATAATCATAAAAACTAAAAACACATAACTATAGTCAAGTCATCTTTATATGAAACCAACAGGAGCACATTTATTTCTATGTGCTTGTGTATTAAAATATAAAATAATATCATCTTACCTATTGTGATTACATTATTAATTTGTGTTAAGCTAAATTTAAACTAAGCGATTTAATGCTAACAACTTTTGCAAAGTTTAAACAAAAGCAATAGATAATAAATAACTTTTTACATGATATGCAGGATAATTATTTTTTATTTATTTAAAAATGAAAACAATAACCACTCAAACATAATGACAAAAGGGCAAATAATTTGTCATTCAGCTATTCATAGATTTACCAGAGATTCATAACTTTATGTGGACAAAAATCAAACTGTGCCATGCAGTTCTAGCATTAATAAATCATTAAAATATCAGCAGATAAATCTTGTATCTATCTTTTAAGTGTTATTAACTACTTTTTGAAAAATTCAAGTATGAATGTTAAAATTCATTTAAAAAACTGAACTTTGTATGAAAAATTGTTGCACTATAGATGCGTACAGGAACATGCAGAAACAAATATTATCAATCAAAATAAACTGATTTAGGTACATAACAAGTAAAATGTGAAAATAAAGTTAAAAAATATTAAAACCATTATTTTTATTCACAACTCTATAATTTTTTTATGAGTTCAAACATGTTAAAATTTCTTAGCCATATATTAGCATATTTGCACAAATTGAGACAATTCTGAACTGCAAGAAAACACACAAAAACAAAAAGCAGAGATAATATCTCAAAATTTGTATTTGTATGTAATTTAATAAATCTCGTCTTATTTTAGTTTTTCCCTCATTAATCAATATTTGGCGAAACTGACAACACTAAAAAAATGAATACACATAGTTATACATTATTTGTTCTTTGAGATTAAACTTTGCTTATATATTTTTAATTGCATTCAAAAACAGTATATTCTGTCAATAATCAGTATAATATTTTATCAGTTATGAGATTTCTGAAATAAACAATCAATTAAAAAATATTGCTTCAATATATCTGAATCGAATTAAACATAACAATACATATTGAAAAATGCTGATTATAAAGAAAAAAAATCAGAAATTTACTAACCCTAATTAAATGGGGAACAACAAACAGAGACATGTAAAGTTGACATCGAAGTTCACATGGCAGCTTTCGGCGTAGCTAGCGAGGCGATGCTGTTGAAGGAAGTTGATTTGAAGTCATCCTTCCCAGTAGGGGACTTACTACGCATGCGCCCAGAGGGCGTTCTGTATGTGTCTGAATCAGGATATGACAGCTGTAGGACCTCTAGGACGTCCAGATGGCGTTCTGTATGTGTCTGAATTAGGATACGACAGCTGTAGGACCTCTAGGACGTCCAGAGGGCGTTCTGTATGTGTCTTAATTAGGATATGACAGCTATAGGAATTCTAAGATCTTTCTCGGCTGTCCGGAAGAAGTCTATGGTTGTGTGGGTAGAGAATCAATTGTTTAATTATTTTTAAGATGCTACTTACTCGCTCGGTAATCTTACTTTTATGAAAGAATTTTTCAAAAATCTTATTTGCATTTCCGTATTTTTTAATCATTAGTTTTGCATTTGATACATGAGGTAGGCTGTGTTGAATTCAAAAACTATTCTCCGGGAGGGGTTGCTGTAGCTCAGGGGGGAGGACATTACAGAGTTCCTGGGAAGAAAATGCACTTTTTGACCATTGAAAACACAAAATCTTAAGTTTTCCGGGAGGGGCTATCTCATTGCTCTGGGCTACCTCGGCACTGGAGATCGATTTTCACAAAGACAGTTTTTTATTCTTTCGGTTTTGTTTTGTGTCTTTCTTTACTATTATAATTTCACTTTCGAAACCAAGTCTAAAAATTAAAGAATACTCCCCTCACCCTCTCCTCGAAAGAAAAAAAAGTCCTGCTGACAAAATCGAAAAAGTGAAAAAACTTCTTTGTAGAGATCGGGCTCAGCTATCCAATATACAAAGAAAAAATCATAAATAAAATGCTGAAATGCAAAAGCGATATTTAAAAAATCTTCCATAGGATTAAATTGGGGTATTTTTGCGTAAGTGAAGTAGTCCCTTAATTTTAAGCAGTGTTAGCAATTTAGTGTTAAATGCACTTTTTATTTATTTTAATAAATGTAAATATCTTTTGTATTTAATAGTTTTCCATAATTATTATAAAACTTTTACATACATGATGTTATTGGTTATTCCTAACTAATGTAATTTCCGGTTTATATAATTTTTGAAATTTCTAACTAATACACATTATTTACTAATTAAAGCATAAAAACAATTAGAAATGTAATTTTTTTGAAAGAAACTTTTTTGAAGAAATAGTGGCTTTTAAAACAGGGGGGAAGGGTACTAAAAATCCGAATTTAATCTTTAAAAAAATCATGACGGTTTTACATTCTAACATGTATAATTTTATCTACATTAAAATTGAGAGGTGCTCAGTAGAGTGGAGCGAAAAAAAATTTTTTTTTGAAAATCAAAAACGGGTAGGTGGCAAAAGTTGCCTTTATACTAGTACATCAACTGCGTGAAATTTTACCGCTGAAAAAAATGGCTTGAGTCTGCGCTTTTGCTCCAAAAATCGAAATTTTGGGTAAAATTTGTCATTTTTTGACATGTTTTCAAAAAAATTTAAAAATTCCTACAGAGCTGGTTAGTATTTAAAAGTGTTGCTTAGACCTTTATATTTATCTGCTTAACATATTTAAACTATAAAACGATATCTGTAGTCTGTATAATTGGAGCAATTCTGACAACTTTTTGTGAAAAATCAGCGTTAATCTCTCTATTGGAGCATACAACGAAATGGTCTTTTGAATGCATTTCTTACCTAGCTGCTTTCAAAACTACTGTGTATATAACTCATAGAGGTGGTTGCATTATCCCACCCGTCACAACCACCCAATCATCTAGGCCCAGTGTTTTATTTATGTCTTGAATTGTTATTTTTTTCCCGAAGACGAGTATAAGTTTTCTATATATCAAAGTAATTTATCTCTTCTTTGTATTCATAGACTTTGGATGATTTGAATCATGCTGGTGTGACCTGTTGCACGTATATTTTTATACCATGTATAACAGAAGAGAAGCTGAGCAATGTATTGGGTATGTTCTTAATTGAACCTAGTCAGCAGTCTATTATCTTCATTTAAATTTCATGCAATTAGTACATTATGATTGGAAGTTCTGTTATCACAGCATTCTTTCAATCAATTACATTTTATATGCAATGATTTGCCTAAAAATTGATTGTATGAATTCAGTTTCTAGTATGCCATCATTTATTGAACCTATTACATTGAATATATGCTGAGAAGTTAGCTGTTTAATATTATGACGATCGTCACAGAGGATTGCAAACAAAATTTGCGCGTAAAACAACAATATTTCTAAAGAAGTTTTAGTATGCTTTATGTCGTTTCCTGTGTTGTTCCGTAGTCTAGTAATTTCTAATAAGATTTTAGATCTATTATTTAGGTGTGTAGTACATTTGGTATAAACTTGGATTATAGATTTTGTGAGTGTACATATAGACGCTGATTGCCAATCTGTGCTTATATAAAGCGGAAAATTTTATTAACTTTATGAGCTGTCTTTTCTGTGAGATGTTTTCTAAATTTCTATTCCCCATTCTTTGAGAAATAGCTTTCCTTATGAATTAGCTTTGCAATCTCCGACAGAAATTTCTAATCTGTTCTGAGTATCATTTTCTCAATTTGAGAAAATAATTTCTCCATTTTATAAAAAAACTAGTTGGATGTGTTAATCCCGATACTTTCTTCTATCTCATAAGTACATTTTAATATAAAAAAAAAACGTGGTGACCCCAAAGTTACCCAATATCGAATTTCCTCGAACATTTGACCTAGCCTAATGAGATTCTGGTATCCGAAAAGTCTAAAACGTAAAATTTAATTAATATTCTGAGAAAATTAGCTTAGTAGTGCCTCATGTTGGGTAATTTATACTAAAACCTAATAAACATCTATTGATGTCAAGACCTAACAGAAACTGAAATTTGATGGAATTTCGTCCATTAGTTCTTGAGATATAATTATAACAAAAAATTTGCAAAACGTAGCACAGCAACACCATATCTTGGACAATTTATGCCAAAATGTAAAAAAAGTCTAATTATGTTATGGTGTAAAAGAATCTGAAGTTTGATGAAATTCTGTGCCTTAGTTCTTGAGATATAGCTAGTTTAAAAAAAAACGTGTAAAATATAGCACAGCAGCACGATCAGTTGAAGGATTTATAACAAAACGTAATCATCGTGTAATTATGTTATACGTCATTTTGTAACAAAATCTGAAGTTTGATGAAATTCTGTGCGTTGGTTGTTGAGATATAGCTATCGGAAAAATCGTACAAAATGCAGCATAGCTGCACCACCTGTTGCAAGGTTAATACCAAAATGTAATCAGCGTCTAATTATGTTATATATTCTAGAGTAACATAATCTAAAATTTGATAAAATTCTCTACATTATTTCTTGAGATATAGCTATCGCAAAAATCGTACAAAATGTAGCATAGCAGCGCCACCTATAGGGCAGTTCACATCAAAACCTTATCAGCGGCTATGTATCTCAAGGTATCGCGGAATCTGAAGTTTGGTGAAATTCTGTGCATTAGTTCTTGAGATATAGCTATCATGAAAATCATGAAAAACGTGGCATAGCAGCGCCACCTGCTGGCCAATTTACACCAAAACGTAATCAGCGTCTATGTATATCAAGGAGTCACAGAATTTGAAGTTTGGTGAAATTCTGTGCATTAGTTCTTGAGGTATAGCAATCTTGAAAATCATGAAAAACGTAGTATAGCAGCCCCACCTGCAGGCCAATTTTCACCAAAAACCAATAGGCTCTAATTCATATCAAGGTCTAACTGAATATAAAATTTTATTAAATTTCGAACATTAGTTCTTGAGATAGAGAGCCCACAAATTTTTTGTCACATACAGACAGACTCACAGACAGACACACAGACTCACAGACAGACGGACAGACTCACAGACAGACATTTTCTAAAAATAGTCAAAACGTGTTCAGGACCTTCTAAAACGTATATATCCGTCGAAAACCGGAAGTCGAAAATTTTCATGAATCCAATACTTTCTTCTTGTAAAGATAGAAGAAAGTAAAAATTGCAATAGGAAGTGAACATTACGTAGACAAAGATTTTCCTTATTGATCCAGTGAATCCATGTAGCTTAGAACGTTTTATATCGACTTCTCTAATAATTGACGCAGAGGAAATTCACTGCAGTTGAAGTAGCGAATGATTCAATATCATATAGACAATTCTAAGCTTACCTCATGCAAAATGGTTCACAGTGACAAATAAAATTCTCCTAATTTTAAATAAGCACTTATAGTCGATATCCGTCCATTCCCTCATAAAGCACAATGCATTATAAGTTTATGCCCAGGACATTTCACCATCAAATGTTGTCCACTCATAAAAAGGGGATCTAAAAGTTAATAGGAAATTAACTGGTTACGAAAACACTTAGAAAACGGCATAAAACTAATGCAAAAAATGTTATTTACGACAGCGGTTGCTTTACACATGGAGAACAAATTTTCATTGCAATTCTCGCTGACGATCACCATCACATTAAACAGCTCGCTTCTCAACATATAAAAAATGCAAAAATAGAATAAATGATGGCATACTTATAGTTGAAATATCTGAAATCATCTTTGTAGCAAATCATTACATAAAAAAATACAATTGACTGAAAAAATGTTGTGGTAACAGAACTTCCAATCATTATTCATCAACTGAATGTAAGTTCGATAAATATAATAGATGGCCGAATAAATCCCTTTAATAATATTCCCGTGCATTACTCTGCTTGTCATTTTTTTGTATAAACTGTAAAAATATACATGAAGATAGTTACAGCAGCATGTGGATGCAAAGAACTGATGAACAAGGTGGAAGCATCGAAAACATGCCGATTTTTTATAAAGAAAATCACAAATCAATGTATAAATAAAACACTGTACTAAGATTATTGAATAATTGGACCGGATGGTATAGGAAATATAGCCACCTTCACGACGCATGTCCAAGGTAGTTTTGAAAACAAGAGCTGTATTAAAAACAAAAATTCGTTACATGACCCAATAGAGTGATAATGCTGTTTTCAGAGTTTAAATATGTTAAGCAGATAAATATAAAGGTCTAAGCAACACTTTTAAATACTAACCAGCTCTGTAGAAATTTTTTAATTTTTTTGAAAAAATTTCAAAAAATGACAAATTTTACCCAAAATTTCGATTTTTGGAGCAAAAGCGCAGACTCAATCCATTTTTTTTCAGCGGTAAAATTTCACGCAGTTGATGTACTAGTATAAAGGCAACTTTTGGCACCTACCCGTTTTTGATTTTCAATAAAAAAAATTTTCGCTCCATCCTAGTGCTCAGTGTCTGATGGGGTGAAAAATGGTCTTTCCCAAATTCATACCAGTGATTGGGTATAAATAATAATTCCTGTTTAAACATATTTTCGGAGAACTCAGCCTTAATCTTTTAACTGAATGTAGTTAATGCTTTCCTCCTTTCAATAAAATCAATTTAGATTTCACTCGATCACAGCGATTTTTATTTCTTTTTTCTCTATTATTTAATGCCATTTATAGAATTTTTTGTTTTTCAATGATTTTTTTAATATTTGTAAGAAGTATTTTTTTTAATTTGGAGCTTAAATATATAAATTTTGTTCTCCGAGATTATATAAAAGACATCAAAACAAAAAAAAATCGCATTGAAAATTTTTCAAAAATTTTGAGATTTTTGCATGGAATTCATTTTTAAATTGCAAGCTTATTTCAGTAAAATTTTCCGTCTTTTTAATAAAATTTTTCCGGAATTAGTGCAAAGTTTTTAAAATTTTTCGTGATTTTAAGATATTTTCCCCAATTTTTCGGCCGAATATCGTCGGATGGATAAACATTATAATATGAAATAATGCCGAAATAAATTTTAAAAATGGTAAAACTAAGAAAAAGATGTAATATTATGCATAATAAGATTCTGTAACAAAACTATTTTCATAGGAACCTCTAAACATACTGATTTTTGCACTCGCATTATATTTTCTCGCCAAAATGGCGCTTTTATTTGCTGATTGGTAATCCTGTACTTTTCGAGCAAACCCTGGTTTCTACGCCAACGGCTGCAATTCGGTTCTTGTAGAATAATCAGTGCTGCCAAGTGAAGGTGAAACGAAGAATAAATAACAGAGCAGATGTTATGACCAATAAGGTTATCTGAGCGAAAAATTCTAGTTAGCTTAACAGATAAAGCATTGTCCTTGTAAGCCAATATCTGGGTTCGATTCCCGGCCTGGGGAGTTTTTCACTCAGTTGGAATTAATCTTTTCGTAGAATACTGTCTTTTAATATAATCCTAATGAGAAAAGCAAAATTTTAAAACACTTTTACCAATCTTTACTTATATTTCAAATGTCATCAGACAGTCTTCATTTTTAAAATTATCAACTTATGTATGAAATACATTTACACGCACATTTTTCTTTAAATATTACAGGTAAGTCAGAGGACCATTCCTTTTGAAAAACTACTATTTACAGCTTCAATATTGATAAGAAAATCAATTTTACCATCAAAGAACTTTATTGTGAGAAATCAGGTATAACAATTTTTTTTAATTAAAATTTAAATACTATCAATCATTATGAAATTTTACAGGCTTATAAGTGTTAAAAAAAGATTCGTAATAGTTACAAATAGAAAAAGAAAAACAAGTATTTTATGAAAGCTTCTTTGTACTCGTCAATAGTTTTATAATGTTGAGCGCATTTTGCTAGAAGAAATTTTATAGTCATGGAGTCTTTATTATGGCTCACAGATTTAAAAGTTCCACAGCTCCATACAAGCGCAGCATTTTCTAGATAGTGAATAATTTCAAAATTCTCTGTAATTTTACTATACGATTTTCCATGCACTTCCATAGGAAACTCTGCATTTGTAGTAATTTCATTTAAATTTCCCGTCAAAAATATGTAGTCTCTTTAAGGGCTAAATACAAACAGTTCTTCACAGAGCTAAATTAATTCCATAAAGAAGAATTAACAAACATCTTCTGTTCTAAGCGGGGCTCTTTTGTAACAAAGTAAACAGTCTAAATTATTAGCTCCTAAAATATCCGCGGCGCTTGTTACTGCCCCCGTCTTTCTCACTAGTATGACTTAACAGATGCGTCCTTAAACTGCTCTTTCGAGAGAATTTCTTGTTGCATATCTCACACTAAAACGGTTTCTCACCAGTATGAGTTAACAGATGGCTGCTTAAATGGCCATTTTGAGAGAATTTTTTGATGCATATCTCACATTCAAAAGGTTTCTCACCAGTATGAGTTAACAGATGGCTGCTTAAAAGGCTTTGTAGAGAGAATTTCTTGTTGCATATATCACACACAAATGGTTTTTCATCACTATGTGTTAACAGATGCCTGCTTAAGTGGTCCTTTTGAAAGAATTTCTTATTACATACCTCACACACAAACGGTTTCTCACCAGTATGAGTTAACAGATGCCTGCTTAAATTGCCCTTTCGAGAGAATTTCTTGTTGCATACATCACACACAAATGGTTTCTCACCAGTATGAATTAACAGATGCATGCTTAAATGGCTCTTGTGAGAGAATTTCTTGATGCATACCTCACATTCAAAAGATTTCCCACCAGTATGAGTTAACAGATGGCCGCTTAAATGGCTCTTGCAAGAGAATTTTTTGTTGCATACCTCACATACAAAATATTTCCCACCAGTATGAGTTAACAGATGGCCGCTTAGATGGCTCTTGCGAGAGAATTTTTTGTTGCATACCTCACATTCAAAAGGTTTTTCATCACTATGAGTTAACAGATGCGAGCTTAAATTGCTTTTTAGGGAGAATTTCTTGTTGCATTCCTCACATTCAAAAGGTTTCTCACCAGTATGAATTAACAGATGTCGTCTTAAAGTGCTTTTTAGAGAGAATTTCTTGTTGCATATATCACACACACACGGTTTCTCACCACTATGAGTTAACAGATGGCTGGTTAAACTGGCCTTTTGAGAGAATTTATTCTTGCATACTTCACATTCAAAAGGTTTCTCACCAGTATGAGTTAACAGATGCCTGCTTAAATCTAACTTTCGAGAGAATTTCTTGTTGCATACCTCACATTCAAAAGGTTTCTCACCAGAATGAGTTAACAGATGGCTGCTTAAATTACTCTTGTGAGAGAATTCTTTGTTGCATACCTCACACACAAAAGACTGTTTTGGAATAAATTCTTGCATAACTCACAAATAAAAGGTTTTTCCGGCTCTGAGTTAGAAGCTGATTTTTTCAAAAAGTTCGATAAGAAATATTTTGCTGCACTGATTTTATACATTGACGATATTTTGAGTGATGTGATGTGTTAGGTTAAGGGTTTTATGCATCTGGAATAAAATAAAATTAATTAATATTAGTTTTTACATTTCTTTTAAATAATATGTAAATATATGTAAATAAAATATGTAATTTTATCACAAATTTAAAATCAATGTAGAAAATAAATTGAAATAAAAATAATAAAAATAAATAACTTATTATAAATAAAGCTTTTATAAAAGAACTTATTATAAAAGAAGCTTTTAATTGTAGTATGCGTTTTTAAATTTGACCTTTTTTTTCATGTTACTCTGTATGTAAAAATTCTACAGGTCTTATTCAGAGCTTCGCAAAAGGGTTCGAGCTTATTTTCGCTCATTGGTGAAAATGACTGAAATAATTTTTGTTTTGCGTCTTTTGACTCAACAGAAAAATATATTTTCTTGGCGTAGGTTAGGGCGATCACTGGTTTCATCGCCCCACTCACTTACGTTTTCTAGTGTGTTTGATTTGTCTATATTCTCTTATTAATATCTCCAATTTCAAATATTCTCTTTTTTCCCTGTTCTATTTAGAGTCGTACGGGCATACGGGTAGTAATAAAAGAAACTTGACGGGGCTCTTGATCGCTTACCATCGGCAGCGCTTCGCGCAAGAGAGTCGAACTATTCGGGACGTAGGTAGGGTTCGCATACGAATATTGGCCGCAGCTGTATATATCATATATATAAATATATCACCGCAGCTGTATATATTTAGACTAATATATTCGTCCGTGCGTTAGTTTCATCGTGCAACCCACCTGTACCGTTTTAAGTCTCTTTAATTTGTCTACTTTCTCTTTTAAATTAATTTCTTTCATTTCTTTTTATATTTACAGTCTGAGGCATACGGGTCGTAAGTGCAGACGTTTGAGGGGGCTCTTGGTCGCTTAGTAGGGACAGCGCTTCGCAAAAGGAAGTCGGACTTTTCAGGACATAGGTTGGGGTTGTGGACGAAGATAGGCCGCTCACCGTGGCGGTTATTCCCATATTACTTTTATATGCACGAATCTGCAAATAGTCACAAAACAGTACGGATATTTTTTAGATTAAACTAGATGTTGATTTCTGTCATTAGGATTTTAAACAGATGGTGCATTTTGCATGTTTACTCTGGCATCCTCTCTCACATGAAGAACTTTTCAATGTGCACTCCTATTAGAGTCAAAATATTGTCAATGAGACAAATTTACGCTTTAACCTAAATTATGAATTTACAATTTCACAAACATTTTTTCGGGAATTTTTGGAGTTACATTAGAAGATCGAAGCAATCGCGTAATGATTTTTGAAGAATTTTGCAAATTAAAATTAAATTTTGAATGGATAGGGATTTTGTGCACTTTTTATAAAGGCTATTCAAATCTTTTATTTCAAATATTTTTTATACTTTATAGCATTAAGGGTGTTCTCAACTGCTCCACTCAACAAGCGCAAAACGTTTTGACACATTGACAAATTCATTTTTTAACGGAGCGATATAAAATTAGAATGCCTGACTATGGAAGCGATTTCAAATCGAACTTATTTTTCCATTTTATGATAAATTACCTATCCAGTTCTAAGCTATTTTGATCGCGTGATCACCCACTTCCCCCTGCTTTTTCGCCCGGTTTTACTGCTTTCGTCAAGAATGTGCTCAAAAACGTCAACTTTCAAAGCTTGTTATGAAAGATCTATTGTATTTTTAAAAAACAGAAAATTGAGTGCAATTAGACAGTTTCTGAATAACAACACCTGTTATTTTTATGCATTTCCGTACAAAAATAAATTAAAGCATGTGTCACAAATTTGCGCTTTTTGATTCAAGAACACCCTTAAGGAATGCACCAATAAAATACTCTTACAAAGATATATAGAATTATTTCCTAACTGAACCTTACCCCCAGCGTTAGAATTCCTAAGAAAAAGTCACTGGTCCCGAGGATCAGTAAGCATGAGAATTTACTGTTCCGCATACATCATCACTGGTCCGCTACATAAAATTCTATTAAATAATTTTAACACTTATAGTGTGTTCTACACACCCCCCCCCCCGGAATATAAATTAATCTTACTTTGCATTTATCCAAAATTTTCAGCATAATAAAATGTAAAATTATAATTTGATAAAAATTAAATAAACAGTACGTAAAGAAAAACTATCAAATTATTAATTAGATATTTTTTTGCCATTACTTATTTCAGGTTACTGTAAGGTTTAATGCAAATTTTTTTCGGTTTTTCTCCAATTTGTAGCCAGAGTGGTGGAATTGTAGCCAGTGTCAGTAATGCAGCTGGACTTGAAAAATCCTGTTTCCCCGGGACCCAGGACTTCTAAAATTTTGGCTCCTTTTTCTACAAAAGCGGGTCCCCACTAATAATAAGTCATATTTTTCAACGCAAAAATTGAACTTGTTCATTTCCACAAGAAAATAAAATACAATAATTGTTTTAATAATAATAAATAATTAAAACCAATATAATTTAAGAGGAATTTTCTGTACTTTTTAAAGAATAAATGTGCAAGATACAAATTTAATTATTTAAGTGTAGAAGAAGATAACAAGTATCACTATTGTTTGCATTTCTTTTAAAATGGGGCAAGACAAATGGTTTATTAAAAAATACATTTCTGCTGAAAACAGGGATTTTTTGTTGAGTAAATGGGTACTTTGCTTAATGAAATGGTGCTTTCAAGAGTCACTTTCACTCAGAAAGATTTGGAGCAATAAAAAACTGATTGGGAAGCAGGAAAATCAGTTTTTGGAGCAGCAACAACAATTTTGAAGCAGGAAAATTAGTTTAAAAAAAGTAAAATTCTCTCCCGGCATTCACTTATTTTTTTGTGCTTTTTTGTCGAATTTTCCGTTTTTAGCGTTATTTTGACGAAATCTTTTGTTTTTTCGGGATTAATTGACGAAATATACCGTTTTTCGCGATATTTTTTGACAAATTTGCCGTTTTATCGTGATTTTTGGACGAAATTTGCCTTTTTTCGCGATCTTTTGAAGAAATCTACCGTTTTTCGGGTTTTAGGATGAAATTAGCCATTTTTTCGCGAATTTTTCGACGTTATTTCCGGAAATTAGTCGTTATTTAGCGATTTTTTTAACCAATTTTGTCGTTTTTAGCGATTTTTTTGAAGAAATCTGCCGTTTTATCGCTATTTTGGGTGAAATTTGCCGTTTTTTCGCGATCTTTTGAAGAAATCTGCCTTTTTTCAGGTTTCGAAATGACAATAACCATTTTTTCGAGAATTGTTTGACAAAATTTGCCGGAAATTAGTCGTTATTTTGCGACTTTTTAACGAAATTTGCCGTTTTTCGCGATTTTTTAACGAAATTACGCGTCGCGTGGGACGCGTAAGAGCTATTTTCTTGCGTCCCATCGCCGATTTTTTGCGTACTTTACGCGTTATAGCGTGTCCGGCATTGCTCATAATAAAAAAAAAGATCTTATGTGTGAAACGTTGCGGTTCTCTCAGAGCCTGAAAAACGGCACTGGTCCTGCGGGCTACTGAAATTTTCAAATTAATGGTCCGTCTGAATTATCGGTGGTCTCGGACCAGCGGATCACTAAGGATTTCGAAGCTGCTACTCCCCTTCCACAATATTTTAACCTACAGAAAGCTGAACGGATGGAAATGACAATTTTAAGTGCGTTCGTAATTATGTAAATGCGTAGCACCTATAATCGTCGTTCAATCCGGCTGTCCGTATATAACAGAGCAAAAACTACCCAACCGAATTGTTTGAAATTCCAAATATAGAATTGTTGCATCATTTTGTCGAGTCATTTCAAATTTTATGGACATCGGATGTATAGTTTAGTGACAGGAACCATGAAAAGTATTCCGTTACATTACGACCAATGGTAAAAATAGTTTCAGATGCATTTTAATGATGTTACACTCTTTCGAACCTAATAAATTTTATGTACATCGATGAAATATGTACTAATATATACATTCTGTACAATCTGTAGTGCAAAAGTATTTGTTATTTATGTTGTTTGGGAAATGTTTGGAGCGTGCTTTAATTGTACTAAACTATTCCACATTTTATGAAATGGATATACGTTGCTGAAACTTACTACAAATTACTTCCCGTATAATAGATAACAGATAATATTTACAGGGACACACAAAAGCTTTCGCATACTATACTGTATCCGAAGCACTATATACTATAGCACCGAGATTTGAATATTTTTAAAATTTCGTTATATTATGAACGCACTTCATTTGCCATGTTTGACGTGCAATTTCAGGCTTTTTTTTTCATTGTTTTGTGCAGTCCATAATGTTTCTGGAACACAATAAAATGTATCTAAAACTCATTCTAAACTGTATAACTAATGTATGTATTGTTGGAATTTTATAACAAGTTATTTCAGTAGAACTTCAAAACAGACGGGGCATAAAGGACTGAGGGTTTCTTACAAACATCTATTTAATAAGAGAGGGTGGAATGGAATGGGACAGGGGGAAGATGAATTTCGATTATGGATCATTCTAAACATTTTATTCATCACTCACAAAACCAATCTTTTGTAGAAAAAAATTACAATTCTATGAAGAAAAAAATTTTCAAGAGTCAAAAATAAATTCGCTTCGAGTGCTTTTATTGCTTTCCGAAATTCAATAACTTGTTTATCGTTACATGTTGCAGTTTCCCTATTTATAGAACAAAATAGTGCATAATATCCCTAATTTAAACTAAGTTTCAAAACAACACTGTTGTTTATACAAGTAGTTTAACGTAAAAGAAGGTAGTGAGGAGAAATGGGACTTGCCATCAAAACCAGGGATGGGACAAGTCCAATTTCTTATTTTGAATAAGATAAACGTAAATTATTAATATGCAAACATTTTAATAAAAAGTATTCAATTTAGAGAAATAATTTAAAGATTGAACAGAAGATATTTTTAAACTCAAGCCGGAGACATACACAAAAAAAGCAAATAAAAATGTAAAGCAATAAACAAGGGTAAAAAAAAGCAAAAATGAGATACTGTTTAGCTTTCAAAATATTTTAGTGATGAAGACATTGGAATTTGATTGAAAATTAATCGTAATTTTCACTGAACATAAAAAATTTGTAATGTAGGAAATCAATTGGTCTAATGCTAATTTGAGATTGGGGTAAATAATTTTGTTCTTAAGTTTTACACCAAGAAAGCAAAAATAATTAAGGGAGAGGGGGAGAATGGGACAGGAGGCTTTTTTCTTTATGTATCAATCTAAACATTTCATCAGTCACACACAAGATGAAGCAGTGGTAGCTCAATCTTCAGTTGAAAAGAAAAATGTTGATCTGTATTAAGCTTGCAATTGTATATTTCAAGAATCAAAAGTAAATTTAATCATATACTTTTATGCTTTATGTGTTTTAATGACTTGTTTATGTGCAGATGTAATAGTTTCCCTATTTATGGAATATTATATTGTATTTCATCCATAACTTAAACTGAGCCTAAAAGCAAAATTTTTGTTTATACAAGACATTTAACACAAAACAAAGAAGCAGGAAGGAATGCAACATGTCAGTAAAGGAAGGAATGGGACATGTCCAATACAATAGACTCCTTCAAATCCTCACAGCTTGAGATCAGAGATGATGCAGATTTTAGAATATTGCAGATTTCTGGTCATTGCTTTGTTTAAATTTTTTAAACAGTAATTTGAATGCAATTTATACCGCAATCAAAATTATAATGAATGCTTACAATATAATAAAACATCAAAATATTTATGTAAAGTAATAAAGTAAAATAATAAAATTGAGATAATTTTTGAAATGATTAAAATATTAAAAGCAAAAGTAAAGTTAATAATCAAAATGTGTTATTAAATAGTCATTATAAAAATGAGATGCATTTTTTCTAAATTATTCAATTAAACTTGCCACAGAAAGGTTCATTACTAATTCATATCAGAATCATAAAATAAGGAAGTTTTATTTCAGATTTAGCCAGATTTAATAATTAAAAGAGCTTTATTAAAACATGTCTAGTACTCTATAAATATGTCTAGTAAAAAGATTATAAATACCAGTGATATCAGCAATATCTTTAATTTATTTCAGAAATAAATTTATTCTTCTTTCATGAAAAAAAATCAATTCAGTAATATTAATGAAAATTACAAATAAAAATATACAGTAGACTCCCTTAAATCTGCACAGCTTGGGAATAGAGGTTTTGTGGATTTTAGAATTTTGTGGATTTCTGGTCATTGCTTTGTTTACATTTTTTTAAAAATAATTTGAATGTAATTAATAATGAAATCAAAAGTATAATGAATCCGTACAATATACTAAAATATTAAAATAAGTAATAAACTAAAATAATAAAAATTTAGATATTTTTTAAAATGATTAAAATACTAAAAGGAAAGATCAAGTTAATAATGAATAATGTACAATTAAACATTCATTTTAAAATTGGAAATGTGCTTTTCCTAAATTATTCAATGAAACTTGCATCATAAAGATACATATCTAATTCACATCAGGATCATAAAATAATGAAACTTTATTTCCAGTTTAGCCAGACTTAATAACCAAAAAAGCTTGATTAATAGATAAATATATTTGATAAGATTGTGATTACCACTGATATTAGCAATATCTTTATTTTTTCAGAAATAAATTATTCTTTCTTCATGAAAAAACATGAATTCATTAACCTTAACAAAAATTATAAATTAAAAAATGCATGGAATCGATATAAAACTGAAAAAATCATTTTTTTGCATCTACATCTGAATTGAATATTTCATCGTTTACATCTTTAAAATATGTGCGGATTTTAGAGAGTTGTGGATTTTAGGAGTGCGGATTTGAGGGAGTCTACTGAATATGGAATTTATGTAAAAATTAAAAAATTCAAATTTTGTCTCTACAACTGAATTGAATGATTCATTTACAGCCATAAATATTGGGTGAATTTTAGAGAGTTGCAGATTTTAGGATTGCGGGTTTGAGGGAGTCTACTATACCCCCTCTTTTTTTCCAATAAGTGAATGTAAATTGCTAACATGCGAACATTTTAAGAGGATAATCTTGATAATCTATTCACTTTATTTCAAAATGTAAATAAATTGAAAAGATTATTTTTTTATTATAAATTTATTTTACTGTGACTGACAATCCTGAATTTTCATTCCAGTCATGAAGATACCGGAATTTTATATTTTGGCACTTACTGTATCAACCTACAATGTTTATTTGATTGTATATCTAGCCAACACTAGACTATTTGTGCCTTATAGCTTTGTTTTATTGCTGTCCCATACCTCTCTGTAAGTGGTGAGGTACGGGACACATTTTGAAACTTACGATTTTATTTGATTATAAAATAGATTTTGCATGCTATGTTTCCATATTGTTAAGGGAGGTTAAAAAGTGTTTCAACTTGCACTCTATAAATTGATTTTTTGTTTTTTGTTTCAAATAAAGTTGATTTTCTTCTTCTGTAAAAAATGTCCCACACCAGCCCACTCTCCCCTAAATATAAAAATACAATAAATTAAAATATATTACAAAAGTGACTGCTATTCCAAATTTTCCAAAAAC
The DNA here is from genome assembly GCA_964019185.1 of Maratus speculifer. Lineage (NCBI taxonomy): Eukaryota > Metazoa > Arthropoda > Arachnida > Araneae > Salticidae > Maratus > Maratus speculifer. Next base: position 362,843,619 of record OZ025296.1, read on the forward strand.
TTGAGTCATTTAGTTCTGAAAAAAAAAAAAAATTAAAAAAACAGCTACCAAGCATAAAGATCTCAAGAAAAAAAAAAAAAAAACTGTAAAAGTAAACAAACTTTTTAACATGAAAACTTCTTACTGGATGCTAAATATAAGAAAGTTTGCATAGTACATGACAACTTCTTTATCTAGGAAGGTTTAGTGCCATTTCAAAAGTTTCTTGAAGGGGGGGGAGGGTACTTTAAAATAAGACATAAAATTGTGTGGATTCTTCCGACAATATATATATATATTTATTTATTTGAAATTTTTGTGGAGTCACGAGAAAAAAAGCAAATTTCTTTAAATGGTCATACAAAAATATCAATGATTTTGTCACTTATCTAAGAAAAATTTAGAGATTCACTTCAATTAGTTGTTGTAAAAGTTGCTAATTTCAATAATCAATTAAATGGGGGAGGAGAATCAAATTTGCAAAAGATTGTGGACAGGAAAAATAAATGGTTATTTTGTCAAAAGATTTAAAAAAAATCATTTTGTTTTATTTTCCTACTGCATTCAAAGTTCTTTTCAGAGAAACAAAACTGAAACAAACATATTGACATTGGCAAATTTACAAGTCAAGGTCAAAGGGGAGTGTGTCACTATGTTGATAATTCTGTTAGAGAAGGAACAGGTGTTAGAAGAGCGATTATCAAGTGTGTTTGTCTTTTGCTTCAGTCAAAAGAAAGTGGAGTTGCATGCAGGGCCTGATTACAACACAGGCCAATTAGGCTGTGACCTTGGTCCTACAGCTGTTGGGGGCCCCAAATTGAGTAAAAGGATTTAGAAAAAAAAAGTCTTAATACTACTTAGTTATCCTGTCAACCAATTACGCCAAATTATACATATGACATAATTTTTATTTTAAATAGTGTAAAAACAAATAATTAGTAGAATATTAATAAAAATACAAATAAAAAGTCAAATAAAAATCACTTAATGACGTTTTTAGCATGTGTATCATACATGTCATTGAATGAGACATTCATGATCATCCATTATTGACATTTAATTTTATAGTTTGGCGATAGTGGTTTTTTTTTTTGGGGGGGGGGGGCAATGGGGAAAACCAAGCAGTACCAAAGTCTTAAAATTGCAGTTTAGGTATTATTTTCTCAAAAATGAAAATATATTTTGGTTAACATTGCAACCGTATCATAAGTTCCTTATTTCCTGTACTCCTCTCCTACCCCCCCCCCCCCCCAAAAAAAAAAAAAAAAATCCTCAACTATTTTGCTGTGAGGGTAAAACGTGCTTGGCCATGAACCTTGCATAACCTTAAATCAGACTCTACTTGCACATTTGTTATAAATATGTACATAAGTGATTTTATAAATATAAAAATATATGAATCTACGAGTCATCAACGTATCACACGACTCTTCCTTTTTTTAATAATTAAAGTTTTTAATTAATGGTGAATCATTGTATAACTAGAACATATTTGTATTTATTTATTTAATGTTTAGTTAAAAGAATTTAACTGCATTTTATGAAATTTACAGTAAGTCTTATTTTAAAAAATAATAAAATTGAAATTGTAAAAATGTCTGTATTTTAGAGATTTCTGAAATTGGATCTCCATATTTTCAAGGTTCAACTGTGTAAAAATGCAGGGATAGTTCCTTGATAGTTTAAAATAATCCAAAAACGTTGAGAAAAAGCAATTAAAAATATTCAAAAGCAATTTAAAATATACATCTTAAATAATTATGAAACTTTTATGCAGTATCACCATCTGTTATAAATCACAAAAAGACAATAATTACAAGATTTTTTTAAAAATATGATTTCTGTTTCATAAGAACTCAAAATATAATACAAATCACAAGAATAACAAACTTATCATGAAAAATATTTCAAGAAAAAGCTAAATTCAAAATGATTTATAAAGGGAAACTTAAATAAGACTTATACTTAATTTGATAAATAATTTTATTTTTGCATTCATATATTTAAAATGGTGCTATAGGGTTGATGTAAAAAAAAGAAAATAATAACAATAAATATGAAGTAGATACAAATAGTAAAGTAAATCTCAAATTAATATTTTAAAAGAAATAATAAAATATACTTTCACAATGAGTTGAAGCGATCTTTTTATACATGGAGAAAAAAATGTAAAATTAACATTGATTAAGAATTTTTTACAACTTAAGATTAAAAAAAAAAAAAAAAAAAAAAAAAACAGCTATATTGATTACATATCTTATTTACAAAACTCTTGCAATTTTAAAACAGGTTTAAAAAAAAAAAAAAAAAGAAAAAAAAAAAAAAAGAAAGAAAGAAATCTAGATTTTGTAGCACAACACAAAATCCAATCCCCTTCCGCTTCTTCCCCCATAGATTTTAGCCATTACGGTCCCTTTCAAATTTTAGATCATTTTCAGTGTAATTGTCAAATAAATAAATAAACTAATTAAAAAAATAATCTGCAAAAACGAAAAAAAAGACACAATTTATGTTAAGAATGCACTGTCAATACTACTAATTTTTTTAAAGGTAAAAAAAAGAATCTATCCAGATGGAACACTGCCTTTTCCTGCAAAATATTTACATTAGAAACAGGTTTACATTATTCAAGAAGTATTCTTATAAATAATAAAACTAAAGTATAGATATTTAAAATGATTTATATATATATATATATATATAAAATATCTTCAGTTTAGAGTAAAGTCTGTAATTAATTTTCCGTAAAATTAAGTCGATAATTTCCGAAAATTAAAAAAAAAATCAGTCATAAATCCGAAAATTTGGACATAAAACCTATTGTGAATTTCGACAAACGATCTCCAACAACTACAACAACAACAAAAAAAAATACCAATTTCATCATTCGTTCAAATACAAATTGGCAATATCAACAAAGGATTGCAGGAAATACTAATTTTGTCAAAGAATCGTGAAAAAATGGAAATTTTATCCACAAATCATGAAAAAAAATAACTCTTTTTTTTTTTTTTTTTTCAAAAAATCGCAAATTAAGTCAAAATATCATATAAGGGCAAATAAATTTTTACTCGAAATAAAAAAAAAACATATCTTACCATTAATTTATGTTAGTAAAGAGGTTGGGTCAGAAAAACAAGTTTAAAAAATTTACCAAAACACACTTATATTCTACATGGTTTCACCTCGTTATCAGAAAAGTAAAGTGACGCCAACACGATGAATGAATCAGAAGAAATGTATGTACTCGAAGAAATCATTCATGAAAAATGATTCATAAAATGAATCACTGCGAAAGAAATGTTCAACTAATTTCCGATTAACTAAACAAAACATTCATTAATAAAAGAAGAATAGAAAACATCAGTCCAAATCCGCAAATCAAGGGATATGTTCCCGGGTTTAGAATTCGATATAATTTGATTTTGGATAACTAACACGAAAATTTTATGGGGATGCTTGTTTCTGTTATTGTCTGGTCTGATAGCTAAATATATAATCAAGGATAAAAATGGAAAAAGATACTGTTATATTGTCATGGTAACATTTACTACACGGGAGTTTCTCCATCTAATGAATGATTCCTCGTAAATAAATCACGATATAAAAGTCGACGAATCATTCCTGTATTTGGCGTCTTGTCCTTTATCCTATTTATATTATCAGGTAAATATTAAAAAATCATCTTATTTATGCCACCCTCATTTTTACAATAAGTTTAAGCTAAGATAGTTTCTCTGATTACTCCTCTACTAAAAATACTACATATGGGATTTGATCCTATAGCTCCACAATGTCTCTGTCCAAATTTCCCTTTTGCTGATAACTAATAACTTAAATCATTAAAATGTGTTGTTTATTGCAGATAAGTTCATATGTTTATTTATTTGTAATTAGTTCGATGAGTATTATTCAAATTTAAATTTAAAAACAGTAAATTGGTTCGATTTTTTTTTAATTTAAACTTTAAAAACATTGTGTTACTCACAGAATGGTTGTATTCTGTTCATTTGAAAGTAAATATTTTTTAAATGATTAATTATACATTGATGCTTTATATAAATTTCATTAAAATTTTTAGAAAATATTGATACAAATTTAAGAAGTAATCTGACATTCCTGTATACCCGTAATGTTAGATGGATAGAAAATAGATGTTGTGGTACCTTGATTTTTTTTAAACCATGTTTTATTGATTTTTTTTACATTTAGGAAAATGGTACCAACTCGTGATAGAAGATATACAATCTACCAACAATAGCACTACAGCCAATATTTTATTTTCTTTGTGATGTCATATTTCATTTTATATAGTTGCCACATTAAAAACTGTTGAGGAGTATTTATTATGTAATATTAGTTGTAGTTATTTAATATGCTGTAGCCATCAGTTTTTTCAGTTGAAAAAAAACTGAATATTAATATTTTATAATTTGTCTTGTTCTATGTCAATCTTAAATCATTGTATGCAGTCAGTAAAATTTCCTATTTAAAAAAAGTCTAAGCCTTTTGAATAAAACTAGAAGATTGTCACTTACGTGCATACTCACACTCTTTGGTTAACTGTGCCAAACGAAAATATCTGCTATAGATGGATTATTTTGACTGTGTTTTTTACCAAAACGGCCATTTTGTTTCTACTTTCCGGCCTCCAAACTTGATTTATTTGTGCCATTTTCTTTCTTGTCCAAATAATTTTAGTTTTTTTTCATGCTTTAACTTGTAAGAGTACCTGTCTGATCCCATCCCATGGCATAATTGTTACTACTAAAAGCTTATTAAACTTAATAACAAATTTATTTCTATGTTTTTTTCTTTTATTGGTACTTATAACAAAATATATTTCAATTAAAAATGCATTGTTTGGAAACATAAAAAAAAAAAAAACCCTTAAATATGACATAAAAATACAGTAAAGGATCGATGATCCATGCACCTATTGTCTGCAATTTTACACATTCTGCGTAACTTAGCAAAAATTAATAAAGGGAATTTCACCAATCTGCTGCTAAAAAATATTGAGATCATCAGCAAATTATCAGGAATTTCATGAGACAATTGCAGATTAAAAAAAAACTTAATTTTCATAAAATGTCAAATTTCAATGTACAGTCAAAAATCGATAATCCACACTCCTATTATCTGCAATTTTCTATAATGCACGTTGTTAAGCAGCAGTAAGTATTAAGAATTTTACTGATCTATTGCGAAAAAAATATTATGATTTTAGACAAATGGTCAAAAATTTTGTCAATCAACTGCAAAAAAACCTCCCAAATTTTGGCAAGCAATTGTGGAAAATTTGGTAGTTTCATTAAATGATCGTATAAAAAAATACTACTAATTTTGCCAATATATTGTTGAAAAATATCGCAAATTTCAACAAGTAATGGCAAAAAAAAACACAAATTTTGGTAAACAATCAAGGAAAAATATTGCAAAATTTGGCAAAATATCCCAGACCACATTATGGTTTTCATCAATCTATCTCTGTACAATATCGCAAACTTTGACAAATGGTTGCAGTAAAAAAATTGCTGATTTCATCAATCGATCATTAGTAAAACATTATTTCATTAAGGGTGTATTTCGATTCAAACTGCTTGTTTTCCGATTTATTTTTGAATTCACTTTTGCTCTCAAACACATGAAACTCGCAAATTCTCTTATTTAGAAAGTGCTCAAGGTCAATTCTTTGATAAGTGCACAAAATATTGCAAAAAAAGCAATCAAAAACGGCTATTTGAACCGATTTTTCCAAAGTCGGAGACCTGGGAACGAATAAAAGGGTCTTCCTGAGAAGTTAATTGCTTATAAATCAAATTCTAATGAATTGAGCATAAAAAGACATCACACGGCACCTTGCACCTTATATGCCTCTTCAAAAATCCCCTCAGCAAATTTCATGTTTCTGTTTTTAAAAATGTGTCTGAAATTGTATTGGAAAATTTCGAGCTGCTGAAGGTGGAAAAGCGTTTTTTCGAATACACCCTTAAACGATTGTTGAAATAAAGAGTGAAATGTTTGCAGAAAAGAATGTAAATTTTCGCAATTGATTGCGAAAAAATGAATTGGAAATTTCCCCTAATGATCTTTGAAAAAAACCATTAATTTTCGTGAAACGATTACTGAAAAAAAAGGGCATTTCAATAAGGAATCAAGAGAGAATATTCCAAATATTTAGAAATATTGCTGAAATGCACAGCAAATTTTGTAATATCATCAAATCACATAACAAATTTCGCCAACTTGTTATTTATTGCGCAACTTGACTAATAATCACAGGAAAATATTCAGATTTTAGCAATTAATCGCAAAAAAAGAAAAAAAAATTAATTTTCATATTTATTTTCAGTTTATATAGTATACTTCTAATATGTAATTTTTTTTTATAAATGAGCTTTAATGGGAAATTAAATTATTAAAATTATATTAAATTATTAATTTTCATATTTATATTATACTGAATATGTTATTAAAATGTAGAGTACTCTGTATTTTGCAATATTCTATAATCTGCACAAACTTTGGTCCCAATTAGTGCAGATTAAAGACTTTTGACTGTACATATATCATTCTTTAAATATATAATTTCATTAAAAAAGTTGTTTTATGTGATAATATATTAAATTATTAGATTTCTTGGTACTACTTGGTTATCCCATCGACCAAAAAATTATCATCAAACTATAAGATTAAATGCCAATAATGGAAGATCATGAATGTCACATTCAATGGCATTAAGTATGATACATGTGATTAAGCAATTTTTATTTTGACTTTTTATTTGTATTGTTATTAATATTCTACTAATTATTTGTATTTTCGTTATTTAAAATAAAAATTATGTCAATGTGTAAAATTTGGTTATTAGTTTGGCGATTTGTAAAATTTGGCAAAATTGGTCGACAGGATAACCAAGTAGTACCGATTTCATATTTGTATTATACTATACTGAATATAGTATTAAAAGTCTCCATAGAAAAAACAAAATTACTCATAAATCACATAATACTCTGTAATCTGCAATATCTATAATCTGCTTAATCTTTGGTTCTGACTTGCACAGATAAAAGATATTTGCTTGTAGTTACATTGTACTTATAAATGCAATATCTTAAAAATACATGCTGTAAAATACGGTAAACTCCCTCGAATATGCAACCCTAAAATCTCTACATCTTTACAGATGTTAACTAAGAAACTTTCATTTCAGACATAGGTGCAAAGTTATAGCTTTGATTCAGATGAATTTATCCCATACGTATTTTGATATGTAATTCATAATAATATAAATGAACTCGTTATTTTCTATGAAAAGAGTATATATAATTTTTTTAAACCAAGATATTGTTGATAACATTGATAATCACAATCTTTTGACCAAATATATTTATGTATCCTATTAATCAAGCGTTTTTTTCATTGCAATGATTTTAATGTTAATTAATAATTAGTACTTTTCATAAGATAAGTGTCATAGAATAATTGAAGGAAAGTATATTGCATCTTTTTTATGCAAATTCAAATGTAAAATATTAATTTTGTTTACTTGAACTTTACTATTAATTTTTGAATCAAGTTTAAGTTATCTTACTTTTATCCTTTTAATTTATTATTTTACTTAATTCTTTTAATATTTTACTACATTATAATCATTCATTATAATTTTGATTGCCTTTTTAAATTCAAATTGCTGAGAAAAAACATAAATTAAGAATTTGATTTTTTTTTTTTTTTTTTTATGAAAAGAGCATATATAATTGTTTTAAATCAAGCTATTGTTAATAACAGAGGTAATCACAATCTTTTGACCAAATATATTTATATACCCTATTAATCAAATATTTTTGCTTTTTATTAAAATGATTTTAATGTAAATTAACAGAGAGTACTTTTCATAAGAAAAGTGCCATAGAATAAATCAAGGAAAATATATTGCATCTTTTTTATGCAAATTCAATATACATTATTAATTTTATTTACTTGACCTTTACTATTAATATTTCAATCAGTTTTAAGTTATCTTACTTTTTATTCTTTTAGTTTCTTATTTTACTTGATTCTTTTAATATTTTACTACATTAGAATCATTCATTATAATTTTGATTACCTTATTAAATTCAAATTGCTGAGAAAAAAAGTAAATTAAGCAAAGACCAGAAATCTGGGAAATTCTAAAATATGCACAGCCTCTGGTTCCAAGCTGTATAGATTTGAGGGAGTCTACTGTATTAAAATAGCTAAGTAAAGTAGTAATAAACTAAAATGATAAAAAAAAAGTTATTTTGTAAAATGAAATTGTCGAAAAAGCTTAAATTCAATAATATTATTGACAATTACAAATTAAAATGTATGTTTTAAATTAAAAAAAGTTCTGTAATTTTGTCCTTGTATCAAAACTAAAAGTATCATTGTTTATATTTGTGATGATGTATGGATTTTAGGGTTGCGGATTTTAGCTGCTGTTTTAAATTTGACAACAACATGTAAAAATATGCATTTTTTCGAAATGTGAAATATTCTCTAATGAAATGATATGAATAAAAATTGACAAAATACGCTAAAAAAACAGTCATATTTAAATGGATAAGCATAGTTTTTGATTCCATAAAATTATTTAAAACGAGCTATTTTATACCTTCAACATAAATAGTGCTTAAAATAATTCCCATAAACAGTTTCTGTTTCAGTTTAATAATCAAAGATTTCTCTATAAAATTACAAATCTTTATATCTTTATATTTATAATTTCCTTAATATATGACAAGAAAAATTTCCATCTACAATAAGTTCATTTGTGTTAGTGACAGCAGTGGCTTATAACTCTCTCCCTTTTAAAAAAATTTACTAGGAATTATCCCATTGACCAAAAAATGATTGCCTGACTATAAGATTAAATGCCAAAAATGGATGACCTTGAATGTCATATTCAATGACATTAAGTATGATATGCATGTTTGATATGTTATTAAATGATTTTTATTTCGACTTTTTATTTGTATTTTTATTATTACTCTATTAATTATTTGATTTTTTGTTATGTAAAATAAAAATTATGTCAATATGTATAATTTGGCGAAATTGGTCAACAGGATAATCAAGTAGTACAAAAAAAAAAAAAAAAAAAAACATATTTTTATCAAAGACTGAATATAATTATATGCTTTAATAGACATGCAAGTTTAATTTAATCATCTTCAAATATTCTAGTTGAACTGCACTATATTTAGGGTCTTTAGTGGTTTGATGTTCAGAGAATTCTTGTCAGATGGAGCACAATTTAAACTGTAATTAAAAAAATAATAATAAATGGTGTTGCGTAAAAAACGAGCATATTTTTTCATCAATATTTTGAAGCTTTTAATATTATTTTTATTAAATAATAAATTGATTTACAAAGAATTACTCTTACAACAAAAATCAAATGAATAAATTAAATCCTACAAAGAAACTAAAAGGACTCTTAAAGGACTAACTAAAACTTATTTTCAATAAATTTATATCTGGCCATCCCTATAAAATGTTAAAGTTTCACTGAAATAACGAAAATTTCCACATAATAACTAAAAAAGGAAAAGAAAATGTTGTGCTACTAAAGCAAAAAAAAAAAAAAAAAAGGAAAGCCAAAACCAATAAGTCAAAAGAGATCAAAATGCTGAACACTCCACTTTCCATCATATTGTAATAATTATATTGATAAGAAATAATTTATTTTATATGCAACGCAAGAAAAATTAAAATTCTATGTCTATAAGCTAACCATTTAAAAAAGTGATAAAACTAAGATAAAATCTCAGACAAAAGTAATTATAAGACTCCTTTTAGACATACTAAAAAATATTTTAAATTGTTAAAGTGAAGCGTGTAATTATAATCTCAAATTAAATCAAAACATCCTATTTTAAAAATATATCTAAAAGCCTATAATTTAAATAGAAAATTTGTTCATTTATTCATTTATGTTATTTAGCAAAAGATGGCGTCAAAACAATATATAAAATCTAAAGTACTCGATTCAAGGAAGTTACTCGATATTATATGATCGATAACTCAGTTAATCAATCTTTAAAATTGTTCATCAGGAAACTTTCTCCTCCATTCAGAATTATTTCTCTTCTAGATTCTAATAAAGATGCTGCTGTAATGTAGGATGATATGTGTCAAATTTTTCAGCAGAGGGTGAATTCAAATAAAGGATTCCAGAATTTTTAGTAAGGAATCAGTCAATTAAAAAAAATAACTGTTTTGTTTTGTTTTTTAATTGAAGGGGATATTTTTCTTAATTCTTGAAACAAATGTCAATATTGGTAGGTGTGAGAAAGTAAAAGGTCAGAAGTTGAACTTTCTGTTGCCGCTGATTTATTGATATGATTTATTCAAATTCGGCCACCATGATTCATTCATTGCATTGGCGTCTGTTTGCTTCTATTTGAACTTGGACGATATGAAAGTTCTCTGTAAGTAGATGATAAATTTTTGAAATATAATGACCTATAGTGATATAATTGAAAAATGTTTTTAGAATTTTATGAACTCTTTACTAAAATAAATTAATGGTAAGATAGATTTCTTTTGCTTACTCTTCGACTAAAGTTTCTGTATTTTGTGATAAAAGTATTCTTCACTGTTAATGATTATTAAGGTGAAAACTGTTAATTTTAGTTCAGACTTGTTCTGGAACATCTAAAAGACTGATCAAAATTAATGAATAAATTTTTGAGTTCTATTTATTATGATTTGTTTTCTGGGGGTATGGCTAGGCTTAACCAAAATATTGGTTGATAGGCAACTTTTCTATTTCTGTATTAACTTTTGTATATATCTAATGCTTTTTATTTTATAATTAAATGCTAGACAAAAATATATATTTATAACACTAGGAAGTGTAATTTTGAATCTAAAAAACAATTTATTTTATATTTTATTTTCTAAATTTAGTTTAGAAAGACAAGAATGTTTTCTTTTCTTTTTTTAAAGAGCTATAAGGGATAATAACAAATATAAAAAAAAAAAAAAATAGAAATTAAACAAGTAAAAGAAAGGCAGAATATCCAAATTGCAAAATAATTATGAAAACAGACAATATAAAAATTTCAGTTTTAAAGAAATAAAGCAAGGTTCTTGAATAGAAGTTAAATACTATTAAAAGTTGGACATTATTTCTTTAATTTAATTAATATGTTAAAAATATTTTCTATGGATTTGTACAATCATGCAAAAGAGTAAACATCCTCTACTAACTTCCAACAAATTATTGTAGAAGTATGTTATTGATACTGAACAATTTGAATTAAAATCTATATTTAAATGTTGTATATAAAATTTGCTTAAGGGGGGTATACACATTAAAACGAACCCTGACTTTGTTTTTTTTCTATAGAAATACCAAATTCTGAATGCATACATGAACTCAGCACTCTCCAATTAGCTTAAAAACAAATTTTCATACAATAGGTTTCTGAGAAATTAATTATTTTAAAACAAGTGTATTTTAGAGGCTGTATCGAAATTGAAGCTAAGTGCTTTATTGTGGACAGATAGAGCCCCCTTCTTAATCAAGGCATCTTAGGCACCTTTCAAGCAGTCATTGAAGACTGCCGGATTATAGGATAGCATAAGAATTTTCGGTACTGCTTGGTTATCCTGTCGACCAAAAAACTATCGCCAAATTATAACATTAAATGCCAATAATGGATGATTGTGAATGTCTAATTCAATGACATTAAATATGATACACGTGTTTAAAATGTCATTAAATAATTTTTACAGTCAATGATCGATAAACCGCACACCCATAATCAGCAATTTTCTATAATTCTCATACTTTATGAATGTAAACAGTGAAATAAACAGTTAAGAAAATTAACAAATTTGTGATCCAAAAATGATTTTTTAAATAAATAATAAAGAAATTGAAAAAAAAAACATGATAAAACATCTATTTTTTTAAAATATAACTCTTTTATTTTATTAACAATAAAAGATAACTGTATTTTGAAACTTATACAGTTATTCTTAAATGTGCAGATATCAATTTTTTTAATAAAATAACTTTAAGGAAATTTTTGAGATAGCTTATTAAATTAATTCATTTTAGATTTCACATTTACATTTTTATATTATACTGATTATAGCATTAAAATGCTATCTTGGAATAATAAAACGACATATAATCCATAATACTCTATAATCCATACAACCTTTGGCCCCAACTTCTGTGGATCATAGAACTTTGACTATATTTGTGTTTTTATTAATATTCTATTAATTATTATTTTTTTCTGTTATTTAAAATAAAAGTTATGTCAATAAATATAATATGGCGATTTGTATAATTTGGTGAAATTGGTCAACAGAGTAACTAAGTAGTTCTGAAGTTTTAACATATCTAGTCATTTCTATCATCGATGACACCTTAAAGAATCATTTTGGATTTTTAAAGCATAATTTGAAAATTATTTGGAAAAAAATCATCTTATTTTGGATTTCCCTAAAGCAGGTCTTAATAAATCTAAATCCATTAAAAAACTTTAGGTTGCAATTTATAATGTTTTCAAATAATAATTTCATAATTCATATCATAAAATTATAAAAAATGGAAATTCAAGATGCTTATGTTTTAATAACTTAGTATTATCGCTATATAAAAAATTAGCACAATAGTTGTATAGTTTCAGAAGATATTAAATAAAATATGAAAATGTAATTTAACATCAAAAGCACTAAATTTTGAATACTTATAATTCAAGAACTTATCATTCATGCTTGATCTATAGGAATCCGGTGCATATAAAATGCATCAAATGTGTCATTAAAATAAATGTAATAGTCTGGTTTTTAAAACTTCTCAAATATATATATATATTGGTTTTATGGCCCACTTGATCTTGTTGTATAAAAAGGGGGTTAATAGCCTTTATTATTTCAGCCTTGTTTGAACTTTGTTCAGTTCATGAATAAAAATGCCTGTGACAGACAGACATAAGAATGATCTTTTAATGGTTCTGTTTTTATTTTTTAAATACATATAATATCATAATACCGTAATTTCTGGAAGAAACGCCGCAGCGGCGTAAACAGCGCATCGCGAAAAATCACTAAAAAAAATTTAGAAAATGGTCGTAAACGCCGCAGGTGAAATTTCCGCGGTAATCGCGGTTGACGTGTTATACAGAAACACATTAATAAGCTGCATTAAGAAATCATAAAAATGAAATTATTAATCAGAAATTAATAAATAATTACAAAATTAATATTTTTTAAATACCGTATTTTCGGGAATAAGCGCCGCGACGCATACGAGTTTAAAAGTAAAAATATGCTTAGTGCGGCGCAGCGGATACTGATTTTTTTCCCTAACAGTACCATAAAATACCGTTAATCCGCCCTCCCCCCCCCAAAAAAAACGAAAAATCGTAAAATAATTAGACGGGGGCGCTTACGCTAGATTTTTCCGTGATCGTTTCACAAAATTTGCAAGAAATTTTGCAAAATGAATCGTGAATCTTTGAATGAACCATGAATTTTGATAATTGTTAATACAAAAGCATATACAGTAGAAGATCTATATAACGCAAACCTAAAAACGCAAGGTTGTGCGTTATATAGAATTTTGCATTATATGGATCACATATCATGCATTATCAAATTTACCTCATAAATATAGACAAATATGTCTGAAACACATCAAAATACATTAGAATTACCTTTATACTGCATTCCTTATCCAGATTATAAATTTTTCTATTATTATGATCATTCAACATTTTGTTAAACATACGTTTTAAAAATGGTCCAGATACACCTGGACCCAATTTATTCATTATGTTGCTCATTTTCAAAAACATTTATTGTAATAATAATTTTTTTCCTTTAAAAGTTCTAAATTAAGGAGGTAAAATTGTACTAATGCATTAAATTTAGTTTTCAGACAGTAGCAGTTTTTTACAGTCTTGAAATTCAGGTGCAAAATTCATTGTTTACATCTGAAAGGTTGTGCGTTATATGGAGAATTGCGTTATATGGAATTGCGTTATAAAGATCTTCTACTGTAGATAGTAATACTTGATAAAAATATTGGGTTTTTTCAAAAAAACGAAAATTCTGTCGAAAACCGCAAAAAAAAGGAAAAATTTTTAAAAAAAATCCCAAAAAAGGCATGAAATCAGTTAAATAAATCCCGTAAAAAAAGCACATTTCATCAAAGATTCATGATTCATTCATTTCATCATGAATCATCCCTGAATCTTTGGGACAGGGGAAAAAATCGGATTCAGAACACATTTTCTGAAAGTTATAAAAGAAGGGGAGGGAGAGATAAGAGGGAAATTTAGGAAATTCATTCGAAAATGCAATTTTCGTTTATTCGTAATCTAATGCGAAATTTGCGTAACTTTTTGCGGTCTTTTAATGAAAATTTCCAATTTTTCGCGATATTGTGACGAAATCTAAATTAATGTGTTTTTGCAACCATTTGTCGAAATTCGCGATACATTTTATGTCCGAAATTTTGGAATTATGATTGATTTTTTTTTTTAATTTTTGGAAAAATTCAGAAAAATATCACGCTTGTTTGAAAAAAAAAATGCGCGTAAACGCCGCATCGCTTGAAATTTCAGTTTAAAACACGTAAACACCGCGGCGTTTCTTTCGAAAATTACGGTACTTCATCTGACTGGTTTTCTATTTATAACTCTCATTAAATACTTAATCCCCATTTGTTTGTATATAAATGCATATTATATATGCACACAATAATAAATTATTGTATAAATTATGTATTTAATATTTTATATATTTATTATACATGTGAAATTAGAAGATAATTTTATATTGCTAATGTTTAGATGTGTATACAGTGAAACCTCCAAATAAGGGACACTCCGAATAAGGGACACCTCTATTTAAGGGACAAAAGTTCCGGTCCCAGTCCCTTGGTATAGGAAGTGTAATGTATTTACCTCTGAATAAGGGACACTTGAAAATGAGATGAATTCTTTCGACTCAGGATTTCTTACACAAATTTTATTCAGTTGACACCACTTTTATTTATTTATTTTTTTTTTAAGTTTCCTTCAAGTACATAATTAAAAAAAAAAAAAAAAGCTTTAATTAAATAAAAAATTTTATTTTCCTTTTTCACTGGTGTGACAAAAACAAATTTTGCAAAGAAAAATGCTGCCCAGTCACACTGGACATACAAGTGAAAAATGTTAAAATGGTTGATTTTCGCATTTGAGATAATGAGGCAGTTATGTTGGTTACAGAGTATATGTACAGAGGTTATGCAACTCAACTGATGAGCATTTATTTATCCACAATTCAGATGAAGATATCGAAGTGTGTTTATCCCTATTAGAGCCAGAGGCGGCAGTGCAGACAATAATTTCATTGAGTTCACAGTTGAAATTCCAGAATTGGTTAAAAGTCTATTCACAAATTAAAATTCAATTGATCTGTCAAGTCATATCTATGTGGAAAACACATATAAACCCGATTTTAGTGATTGATTCATACGTTTATCGTTGGGGTATCCTGCATCCGTTCCTCCATATTTTCATAGATTTGAGTGCAGGAAAAGATAAAGGTAAGCCTACGAGTCAATTTCTAAATTCAGATTTTTAGGTGTTTTCCACCAAAATATGACTTAGTAGACCAATTGCGTTTTAACATTCATATTGAGTTTTAGCTAATCCTAGAATTTATGCCGTGAATTCGATGAGATGATTGTCTGTGCCACCACCTCCCAGTCTATATTGAAAAGAATGCTGAAAATTGTGATCGATGATTCTGAAAATGAACAAGAAAGAAAAATTGTGAAGTATAGAATTCCACAGATGCTGTAAAATATGCAAAGCAGTTAAATATTTTTTTCGTAAATACTGCATATAATGAGGCAAGTATGTATGGTAAATGAATGTCTGAAAAGTTTAATAGTAGAAAAATTGAAATCTGCAAAACAATCACTTTTTTATTGATTACTTCACAAGTAAGATTTTTTAAAATATTATTGCACTTTTTGCCTTATAGAAACATTTATGTAAAAAATAGTAATTGACAACTCTACAAATCATTTACTAATTAAGTAATCAATTAAAAAATTAGATTAATTAATTCTCTATTACTTTTGTGCCTAATTAATGTAATTTATGACCCTCGGGTACATTTAAACTTCAGTTTTAATATTTCCTTATTTTTTATGTTCTTAGGATGATTAATTTTAAAAAAAATGTAAAAACTCCGAATAAGGGACACCTCTATTTAAGGGACAAAAGTTCCGGTCCCATGGGTGTCCCTTATTCGGAGGTTTCACTGTATAATATTGCAACACAGTAAAACATGTAAAAGGGGAATTTTTTTATAACAATCCAAAATTTCCTGTTTCAAATGGAAGAATTTCAAAGTACCAACAAAACAAACAAAAGATCATATTTAGACAGAGTATCGTAAAAATATAAATGATTACACTTGTTTTAATGGAAGTCTAAAATAGTTTTTTTCGCCATCTCCTTGCAATCACATCTTGACAAGATTGACTGTGTTTTGGCTTGGGTATAGGAGTATTTCAAGTAAATTTAAGTATATCTTTACTCCATTTCTCAATTTTGAAAAATAATATGCATAAAATGAAGTTAGATTTATCTAAATAACTGAAGCTAGTAATACAACGAAATTACATGATGATATAACAAAGATTTTACAAACACTATGATCTAAAAAACTTAACCTATACTGAAAAGCTAAATGTATTTTAGTCAAGCTTCACGTAATATAAACATTTGCCTACATTAAGTTTAACCCTAGAACTACCAAAAATATTACTGAAGTTTTATTAAAATGTTCTACATCAGAAGAGAAATAGCTCAGGTAACTTTAAGAATTTAAGTATATCCGTTTCATTTCTCAATTTAAAAAAGTAGCATGTATAAAATGTTGTAAGATTTATCTCCATAATTGTAGCTAGTAATACAACGAAGTTACCTTATGATATATCAAAGGTTTTACTGACACTATGATCCAAACAGCTCAGTCCATACTGAAGAGTTAAATATAGTTTAGTTAAGTTCTGTACAACATAAACATTTGCTTGCATAAGAATTAAGATTAAATAGTTAAGTTTAACCCTAGAACTAGTGAAAATGTTAATCTATTCTTATTATAATATTCCTCATCAAAATATTTATCTTGAACTATATAATTTATTTTTGGTTGGTTCATAATTTTTTTTTTTTTAAAGAAATTCCTGATTTATATTTAACTATTATCTGGTTAATATTTAAAAAAAGACATTCAATTTTGGATAAAGAAACTAGTGATATAACAAGCAAGCACAACAAATATAGTTTATGTTGGAAAAAAATAGTCTGTTTACAGTTGTCTAACAGAGCAATAACTCTTCTGGGTATCTCCATTTCATGTTTTGCTGTTTTTTGTACTATATTTGGCTGATCATGAACTTCAAGGATGCTAATTTACTTAAACAATTTTTGTTGTGCACTTAACACTTAAAAAAATATTGGGTTGTATAAAAAAAATTTCATTATTGCAGTTACAGAACTATGGGAAAATTCGTAATTTTTGTATAATACCAAAATTATAGGAAAAACATCAGAAACGGTTCTTATGCTGACTAATCTACAGTGTCAAATTTTAGGCATGCCCCCTGTATAGGGTTGCCCACTTTCTGTTACTTTACTTCAGAAGCAATTTATTTTGGGTAGTTTGAAACAATTTTAGAGCATTCTTCAAGTTCAGCAGTAAGTTATCGGAGTTTGGTATGTGAATTAAGTTCCATTTAAGCTTTGGATCTCTCATTTTTAAAAAAAGATCCTAATCATCACTCTCTTCATGCACAACTCTCCTTCCACCAATGAAGTTTCTGTAAGCAATATTAACCCTTTTGAGTCTGGTGTACTATTAATAGTACATGTCTTTTAATGGAGTATTATTCTGTTTTAAGAAGTACTTTTGCTACCCTTTACATGTAATAATGTCAATATGTATCTATGCATTTATTATATGACATCATTTATTGTAGGCATTTAGTAATAATAATAATAATTATTATTTGCTTCATTCTCTTTTTGCTGCTTGAGATTCTTTTATTTTACACATATATTTAACTTTGTAAGTTTAAAATAAAAGTTATTTTCCTGAAAGAATCATGTGTAAAAAAAGCACAATAAGTATTAGAAACTTGTTACATCAGTTAAATCTAATTGTAATACAATATTTTCTGAACATCTCTAAAAATGCTTCGTTAGCCTATTGTCCTGTGAAATTTAATTAATTAGTACACAAAACAACAATAATAGTTATCCTTCAGACTGTGAAATACTCGTTGAATAATAATTAATCTATATGGATTGCTAGTGTTAAAGTTATTAACATAAATTTTTTTTTTTTTTTTAATTGAAAAATAATTTGGACCTGAAAGGGTTAAACTGAGTATTCACAATTCACAACTAGGGTCATTTCAAATGACTGAAACATTTTTTTGCGGGAGGGATTCTTGCAGCTCTGGAAAGAGCACTTTGAAATTTTGGAGAGTGGTAGCACTTCTAGTTGATTATTAAGCATAAAATCCTAAATGTTCTGGAGAGACATTTCGATGCTTTGTGTGGAATCAGTGTAAAACACGTTTTTGATGTTTTTCATAATATTTTAAATTTGTAGAACGATTACAAACTTTCTTATTGTTCTATAAGTGCTTTAAATGTCTCATACAATGGGGAAAAACAAAATTACATTACTGTATAAGTACATAAAAAATCTGCCCTTCTAAATGCATTAATTTAATAAAAAATGGCTCTTGTAGAAAAAAATCAAAGACAAAAATTGCCATTATTTTGTAAAAACCCACGACCTTCCAATATCCTTATGCTCTTTTTCTAAGTATCAACGTGACTCGAAATAAAAGAATTCCAACGAGAAAGAATCATTGATTTGTGGTAATATTCTTCAGATTTATCATGAGATGTATTATCACTCTGCATCAAATAGCCAACCTTGACAAGCAATGTGTATGTATAAAAATAATAATATCAAACTTTTCTGTAGCAAGGGATTCTGCTCTTTTGAGCTGGTGAACAAACTTTTAAGCTCCAGTTTCTTATTTCTTGCTCAATGATTGACGGAAGCTCTTTTAGAGCTGAAAAGACATCATCAGCATGCTTTAGAACAGGAGATACTAAATCATATTTCAGATTTCTTAAGATATTTTAAAAGTGACTATAAAAGTTCACAAATAACCAGTTCAAGAATAGAGTCGCTTTCATTAATTCCGAGTACCACATTATGTTATAATAATACAGTAGACTCCCGCAAATCTGCACAGCTTGGGATAAGATGTTTTGCAAATTTTAGAATTTTGTTGATTTTTTGTCACTGCTTTGTTTACATTTTTTAAACAGTCATTTGAATTTAAATAATGATGCAATCAAAATTGTAATGAATGCTTACATTAGTATAATAAAATATTAAAATAACTAATAAATTAAAATAATAAAAATCTAGATAATTTTTAATATGATTAAAATATTAAAAAGGGAAGGTCAAAATATTATCAATAATATATAATTAAATAGTCATTATAAAGATGAAGTGTAATTTTGCTAAATTATTCAGAGCAACTTGCTTCATAAAAGTTCATTACTAATTCATATCAAATTCATAAAGTAAGGAAGTTTTATTTAAGGTTTAACCAGACTTAATAACGAAAAAAAAAAAGAAAAAAAACTTGATTAATACATAAATATATTTGGTAAGAACATTGTGAATATCTTGAATTTTTTCAGAAATAAATTTATTCTTCCTTCATGAAAAAACATGAATTCAGTAAAATTTAAAAATATATAAAAATTAAAATATATTTGGAATTGATATAAAGCGAAAAAAGAAATTTTGTCCTTATATTTAAATTGAAATCTTCGTTGTTTAAAACTGTAAATTATGTGTGGATTTTAGAGAGTTCCAGATTTTAGGTTGCTCATTTGAGAGAGTCCATTGTATTGGATGTAAAACTATAAAATAAACAAAAATAATGATCTCGAAACTAAATCACTGGGACGTTATTGCATTTGTATAAACTGGTCTTTTTTCTTAACTTTCAGCAAGAGTTGGTCCATCCATGGTCCCACTTCCATCTTAGCAGGTATGCATGCACACTTATTCTTCGGGACAGTCAAATGTTTCCGTTTACGGGATGTTTCCGTGTTCACCAAAATTCTGCCAAGAAGGAGACATAATTGCAAAATGTTCCATTTTAGATAGGTTTCAAGTTTTAGGAACCATAAATATGTAATGTTGTTTTGCGTAATCCTCATTTTCTTTATCTCTTAAGATACGTCATCTTCAGACAATTCACTGTAATATATTTATACTCTTCGCAGGTACACTACAGAGAGAATATGTTATGATAGTTTTTGAGGATACAATTAAAACGAAAGTTGAAACTTTCTGTAAAACAGAAAAGTTCATAGCCCTGGCAAAAGGCAATTTTTGAAATATACCCATTTAAGAAAAACACTTGTCTAAAATGAAATTTTTTATGCGTTCTTTGTCATTCCGGTTTAGTAATTTTGAGTGTTGTTGATTATGTGATTCAGAAATCCAGATATTCCGTTTGAGGGGTGGGAATCCATGGAATCTACTTGGCTATGCCACTGATTACATCATTTAATTACAGTGTAAGTTAAATTAAATGATACGGCATGTTTCAGCAGTAGGTAAACACATTAGATTAGAAAAATTCTAAAATCCGCAGAATTCCTTACTAAACACATTTACATATTAAAATGCCATAGCCACAATATAATTTTATTTTCTCTCTATTCTTTGCTAAATGCGTAGCGGCGCCATCTTGCACTGTCAGTGAAACAAGTTTCTCGCAGTAAGCGATTGACCTAGCCTTTTGCTTGAAACTTAAGATTTCGCTTTCTCACTGTGAGTTCACCGGTTTGAACCCTGTCTGGACACATAACCTGCATTGGTGACCTTGGACAAACTATCAGGCACTTCACCATCTTCGCTCTTGACCAACAAATGGCAGCACTGAAACACCCCCAGCATCCACAGCCTGTGAAACGCTTGCAGCACGCAAAGCCTATGTAAAGCGCACTGACACACCAACAAAGCCTGTGTAACGCTCACAGCACACGACCAAAGGCTGTAAAACGCTCACAGCACGCAAAATCTGCTACGCCGCGTATCATCGAGGGGGCACACATGCGCTCGGCGGCAGCACGACAGCGACAGCATCACTCTGGCACGCTCTAGCACAAGAGAAGTGCACATCGGTCGTCCAACCTCAACGCACCGTTTTTTTTCACTGGGAGTGGAGTACTGTAGCGGCGCCATCGTGCATGGTCAGTAAAACGCATTTCTCGCAGGAACGATTGAGCTAGTCTTTTGCTCGACGCTTAAGATCTCGCTTTCTGACCGTGGGTTTTCCGGTTCGAACCCTGCCAGGTCACATCACCTACAAATGTTTCTTTAGATGATATTAAGCAATAGAATTTTCTCCTCATATCTACTTTATATTTTATTTATAATAAGTTATTTATTTTTAAAATGTTGCAATTTATATTATTTACAATTCCATTTTTACACTGTTTGGAAAGGCATCTGACGCACCTTTGTTTCCGCTAACTTGAGACAAGCGGGAGTCTACTGCAGTTTTTAATACTATGGTGGTAATTTAATTACAATTTATTTTCTATATTGATTCTTAATTTTCGTAATAAGTTTATTTATTTATTTTTTTTAATTAAATGTAAAAATAAATATTAATTCCTTTTATTTTATTGCATATGCATAAAACCATTAATCTATCACATCACATCACTCAAAATATCTTCAATGTGTAAAACAAATACAGCAAAATATCTCTTATCAGAATTTTTTGACAAAAGCAGCTTCTAACTCAGAGCCAGAAAAACTTTTATTTGTGAGCTATGCAAGAATTTCTTCCAAAACAGTCTTTTTTGTGTGAGGTATGCAACAAAGAATTCTCTAAAAGGAGCAACTTAAGCAGCCATCTGTTAACTCATACTGGTGAGAAACCGTTTGTGTGTGATATATGCAATAAGAAATTCTCTCGAAAGGACAATTTAAGCAGCCATCAGTTAATTCATACTGGGGAGAAACCGTTTGTGTGTGAGGTATGCAACAAGAAATTCTCTCAAAAGGGCCATTTAAGCGGCCATCTGTTAAGTCATAGTAGTGAGAAACCGTTTGTGTGTGATATATGCAACAAGAAATTATCTCGAAAGTGCCATTTAATCAGCCATTTGTTAACTCATAGTGGTGAGAAACCGTTTGTGTGTAACATATGCAACAAGAAATTTTCTCTAAAAAGCCCTTTAACCAAACATCTGCTAATTCATGCTGGTAATAAACCTTTCGAATGTGAGATATGCAACAAGAAATTCTCTCAAAAAGGCCATTTAAGTAGCCATCTTTTAACTCATACTGGTGAGAAACCTTTTGAATGTGAGATATGCAACAAGAAATTCTCTCGAAAGAGCTTTTTAAGCAGACATCTGTTAACTCATAGTGGTGAGAAACCGTTTGTGTGTGATACATGCAACAAGAAATTTTCTCGAAAGAGTTATTTAACCAGGCATATCTTAATTCACACTGGTGAAAAACCTTGTATGCGAGATATGAAAGAATAAATTCTCTCAAATGTGTGATTCAAGCAAGCATCTGTCAATTCATATTGAAGAGAAACATTTTATGTGAGAGATAGTGTTAAAAGATTTTTTTCAAAAGATTTGTTTAAGGAAGCTTTTGTGGATGTCTTCCTAACGAGGAATATTTTAAGAAAGATAAACTTATGACATAAATTCCCAAAAAACAATCTGTGCTATATTTTGCTCCTAAAATTTGTTAGTTGCATTTAACTAGTCGTAGCATATTTCAAAAGTAAAGAAATATTTCATACCTTTCATTACAGTGCACAAAAAGAGCATCGAACAAAAATTTGACTATTTAAACCATTAAATTTGTAGAACAGGAGCTATAACCATGAACCTTGGCAAACACCATTTTATTTTTAGGATGCTTAATATTATCTGAAAATATTAGAATATGTCTATTTTTTACACATATAATCCTGTAAAATTTTATAATGATTCATAGTAATTAAGTGAAAAAGAAAAACCTTGGCTAAACCTGATTTCTCACAATAAAGTTCTTTAATGGTAAAAAAATTTTCTTATCAATATTGAAGCTGAGAATATTAGTTTTGAAAAGGGTATGGTCCCCTTGACATAGCCATAATATTAAAAAAAATGTGTGTTAGTGTGTTTGACACACTGGTTGTTATTTTAAAAGGTAGGAACAGTCTCTTGACATTTGATATATAAGTTAAGGTTGGAAAAAATATTTTAAAATTAAGTTTTTCTCATAAGGCTTATAATAAAAGAAAGTATTCTAATTTAATTGTCATGTCATTACTGATACCTGTTGCATTATTTTAATTTTCTTAATTTCTAAATAGGCTGTTCTGATTGTTTATTCGTAAGGAAATAATAGGCTGGCGTGAGTTTTAAATGTCAATAAATATTGGAAAAAACAAGAATGAAATATTTTTGCCATATCCAATTCAATCTCCAAAATTTTCCATTGTATTGAAAAAAAATTATGACATCGGTATAGCTCGTGCCCATCTGACTATGTCTTAACTCTTTCGAATTACACAGATTACCATGTAATTGATGTAACCTGCTGAGGTTTTCTATGCCACATTTGTTAATCAAAATGAATTATATACAGTCAGTCAGGATAACTTTGCTCCACATTTACAAAACCTTGATTCATTATGTCATAATGGATCCTTTTCGAATTATTTACAATGAGCTGCCAAACACACACTAGTGCATGTGTCTATATTTTGAGACCAAAACTTTGCCATCAACTCATGTGATGGGATAGATTTTAATTTTTTTTCCTCTCTTGGACCAAAGTTAACCTGATGATTGTAGCATTTGTTGTTTCTCCAGACAGAGTCTGATGCTCTACTCGTTTATCCCGTCGACCAAAAAACTCTCGCCAAACTATAAGATTACATGCCAATAATGGATGATTGTAAATGTCATATTCACTGGACATTGACTATGATACACGTTTGTTATATCATCAAGTGATTTTTAATGCAATTTTTATTTGTGTTTTTGATTATGTTTTGCGTTATTTAACATAAGAAATTACATTAATTTATATAATTTGGGGGAACAGTTTGGCTATTTCTATAATTTGGCGAAATGGGTCGACGGGCTAACCAAGAAGTACCGATGCTCAAAGTAATTTCATGTTATACTGTGGTGTATGTGGAAAATCGCTTGAGCTCAAACCAATTGGTAGGCCTCCCCACCTGACTGAATCTGTGGAAGATCGTCTTACTTAGCATTATTGGAAGAAATTATTGAATTAAATGATTATAAATTTCTGAGGTTTCCTGAAACATGTTTTCATTTATTTATATTCAAGTTATTTTCATTTAATATTACTGGTGTGAGTTTCTGATTTAATTTAAAAATGCTTGGATAAAGAACAAATTGAAATTTGAAGATATTTGTGTGATAACTAGAGTAGGGTTTATAGATTAATATGGAAGATATTTTTTTGTATGAATGGAAGATATTTAATAATTTTCATATTTTATAAAGAATTTTCACAATCTGTTGAAGAGTCGCTTAAAAAAAGTATTGGGATGGGGAATGAGACTTTCTCGTTCACTTTTCTTATTAGTTTCTTTTTAAATGTTCGATTATTTTTCCTTCGTGATTCAAATTTAATTAATGTCTTAGGACAAAAACAATCATATTATACTTTTATTAAATACAAGTAAATTTTAAATATTCATCAACAAAATCAGAAAAAGCGCATTCATTGTTATTTTTTTTGTATTTATTTTTTACTTCTGCTCAGAGTTCTTCCGTCAAATCTAACACTACGTTGTTTGGAAGAATTCTTACTCAATGACGTTATTTATTTATTTAAGTGGCATGAAAAGTAACTTCCGATTTATGTTTCTTTTCTATTCTTTTCTTTAAAAAATATTTTATTAGATTTATTAAATATGAGGTTATCCGAAAAATATGTACATTAGTATCGCTCAAATCCATATAGCTTGGGACTCGAGATTGCGCGGATTTTAGAATTTTTCGGATTTCTCGCCATTGCTTTGTTTATATTTTTTAAACAGTCATTTGAATGAAATTGATAATGAAATAGAGACTATAATGAACGCTTGTACTGTAATAAAATGTTAAAATAAGTAATAAACTAAAATAATAAAAAATTAGATAATTTTTAACATGATTAAAATGTTAAAAGCAAAGATTAAGTTAATAATCAATTATGTATGATTAAATATTTATTATGAAGATAAGATGTATTTTTCCTATTATAAAAATATATTACTAATTCACGTCGAAATCATAAAATAAGTTAGCTTTATTTTAGGTTTAGTAAGGCTTAATAACCGAAAAAGTTTGATCAAGACATAAAAGTGTCTGGTAAAAAGATGCAATGGTATCAGCAATATCTTGATTTTTTCCCAAAAAATAAATTCATTCTTTGAAAACACACAAATTTAGTAATATTAATGAAATTAGGAATATACATGGAATTGTTTTAAAAATAAAAAAATCAAATTTTATCAATTAAATTACTGATATTGTGTTAATAATACTACTGATAAACCACGTTTGAGAGAAACCTGGACAGAACTGCGCATGGGCGAAAAGAACGAGTCCAATGCGAAAATGGGAGAGTTCGTACCATCTCGAGGATGAGTTTATTTATTAAACATCCTAGATATGTCGAATTTTTTGGCGAATACCTTTTTGTTTCTCTAATTCAATTATCTGTTTCTAAACATTACATTGTAATTCAGTTACCCTAAAATAAGTTTAAAAAAAGCCAAATATAATAAAAAAGATGATTTAAAGGTATGGTTATAACTTTTTCCCTCGCAATATAGCGTAACTTAATCTTTTTATAATTAACGCCTGAATGATGTGATTTTAAAACTTGCCAGATTAGCAATTTTTTAAAATTATTTCGCTACATTATTGTGTACATTATTTATTTATATTATTTGCACACATTGAATATGAAAATGAGAAATGACGCAGATATCATATACGACCAAGGTTTGGTAAAAAAAATTTCTAATGTCAATTTGGCGAAAATCTCATTTTCGAATGCTATTTAAATATACATTTTTAAATTATTTTCTATTATTAAAAAAAAATAAAAAAATAAAACAATTTTTAAATATAATAAATTTTAAAAACAAATAACAATAGAGCAAAAAACATTTTATATAATTAAAAAAATTAAGGTAAATAAACAATTTTTTAAAAAATAAACAATATCAGGGTTGCCATATTAGGCGAAATAACGCCATTCTGGCGCCAAGTAAATCCCAGTGAGTATATGACACACGAGTGCCCTGAATATTTAGGTTGTTAGAATTGGCGAATTTCTTGGATAGCCGCCAAGTCAGATGCCAAGCAGTCGTTAAAACTGCATTTTAGCCATAAATATAAATGAAAAAAAAACAGACATGTTTTTATTAAAATTCACAAAAATGTAGCAGAAAATATATATTTTGGAAAGGTTATTCCGAGAACTAATAATAGGTCCACAATCTATTTATTTTAAAATAAAATTTCACTCGGAACAAAAATTAGAAAACAATATTTAATATCATTTCTCGGTCTCATAGGCTATTACCCCCAAAGTCTGAATGGAATCGGCTTGGGAT
Source organism: Maratus speculifer (assembly GCA_964019185.1). Classification (NCBI taxonomy): domain Eukaryota; kingdom Metazoa; phylum Arthropoda; class Arachnida; order Araneae; family Salticidae; genus Maratus; species Maratus speculifer. The sequence continues at coordinate 362,870,380 of OZ025296.1, forward strand.
TCTGCCAACTGAAGACCTTACAAAGCTGGTATATCAGTATTAATGACAATTATATTTATATGAAAAAGAAACTTTTAAATCTTCGGATCAGGATCTCAATCAAACATTGATTTTGTAGTTTTTTGTTGTTTATTTGTTTTAAGTGTTTAATGCATTCAACTCATAGTTTCATTTCTCTTATATTTGTATTCTTAATTATCAGAAGTACTTTCAGGAATGAAATTATTGACATATTTCGATTGACACAATATTTATACTTCTTGAAAACACGAAGCGATGAATACATATTCATTTTGATATCATTACTAATTCGTAATCAATTTCATGTTTTTTTTAAATGATTATAGAAGCAGAAATTCAAATAATGTTGAGTGTTTTTGTATTTTCAATTTTATCCAGAAAAGGCTTTGGATAATTGTTTGATAAAATATTGTATCTATCGTTTTTATTATTAATAATATCAATATTATTTATATTTTTTTAGATCAAAGCACCCTTTTAAGACATTGTGAACTAATAAAAATACATGATATTAACAGCAACTATACATTGATTTAATTTATTATTGATCAACGGAATTTTATTGGAAAGCTACAAATAAGAGTAAAAATGTCTATTTGTATTTTTAAAAATACAAAGAAGAAATATGTAATGTACAGTAAATAACCACTTAATGATAAAAAAGGTACTTTACCTTGCGTAGATATTGCTTTCACCCCTTCTTAACTGGTTAATACTTTAACGTTCAATAAATTGAAAATAGCGGACTCGCACCACTATTTCTTAAATAAAATATTCCTATAATTTAGTCTAAACTTTTCAATGGTATGAAAATTTTCTTAAAAACAATGGTGGTGTGAAAAAGCTTTAAATGATGCAATAAACAAATTCGTCTCGCCCGAACGGCGTTCGAACAAACCACTTAAGGGGTTAAGCCATAAGCCTCGGCGACAGTTCTTCTACAGGAATTCGGTGAAAAGATAGATTCTCCTTCATTTTGCTGGATGAACAGCAGTGAGGTTCACAACAGCATGGCATTTCATAGAGAATACATTCACTTCTTTGAAAATAAACTTTCTGTTAAAAAAATAAATTACTGAAAAAAAGGCTTGAAAATTCACGTCTGTGAGGTGATTCATGTAAATAAAGCAATATCATATCCCAACAGCCATCTATCAACCCGGATGATTTCCATTTTTCAGCCAAATGCGAGAGGTATGTAAATGATTTTTAACTATGGTCTTTAGATTTTTATTTAGATTTTTAACTATGGTCTTTAGTCTTTGAATTGATTTTTATTATATATTTATGTTATTAGTGTTTTTATTTAATTACTTTGTTTTTATTAACTGATCTTTTCTGAATTTGACTTTGTCTTGGCGCAGCATGTCCCAAAAGGGACCTTGCGTCATAAAACCCTAATCAACCAACCAATCAACTAGTAGGCGGTCTATGTAAATAAAGAAATATCATACACCAAACAAAAGCGCCATCTATCAACCTGGATGACTTCCATTTTTGAGACAAATGCGAGAGGTATGTAAATGTATGAGGTAGTGCTTTAACCCCATCGCGACCGGAGCCGTTTACGAAATTTTTGAATTATTTTCCACTGGTTTTTAAAATCAGAAATTTTTGCCTTTTTAAATCGAAAAAATGCTCCGATTAAAAAAGGCAAGTTTTACAGTAAAATTTTATTGGTGGAGGTAAACACGGATTCCTAAGCCTTTTTGCGGGCACCTATATGTGTCGTTCGTCCCCAAGACAGAAGATCTTGACGATTTTAAGGGGAGCTTATAGTTGGAACTATTGTGAAAATGTGACGAAAATGGGAAGGAATATACCTGTCCTTTATGAAATTTCACAGGATTAGTATAGGGCCATTCCACTGTCACGTGCGGGACAATCAGACACCATAATTCCACCAAAATTGTGTTAAAGGGTTTAAGATTTTTCAGAAATAAGAATAAACATATTTTTGTAGGTTTATATTTGATATAACAATACCTCAGGCAGTGACAGATTTTTTTTAAATGGTTTACTGATTTAGTTATTAATTAATTTGCATGCGTCACGTGCAGGACATCTGAAGTCAACCACTTGTAATTTGCTGTATGATCCAGATAACATTTCTGCTCTATTAATTTTGCAATTTCAAAACAAAAAATATGTATTAGAAGCTAAAGGTCTAATGTTCATGAAATAAGCATTCTTATTTGAAAAATAAATTTTTAAATTACTAAAAAAAAATACAACGTATAGTGTCACGTGCGGGATACGGTTGTCACGTGTGGGACATTTGCAAATATCATTCAAGTAAACTTTTCAAAAATCAGAAAATAAAGGAATGCAAAAAAAAAAAAAAAAAAAATGCATGTTATACATTTTACAATACAAAAATATTTATTTTAGCTTTTTTTTAAATTAATAGTCAATTAATAGTCAATAATTAATTTGTCAATTGAACAAAGTAAATGTTCAATTGACATTTTTAAACATAAAATAAAGTAAATGTATAAACAAAAATTAAAAAAATTTCTAGAAATTTGAAACAACCTCTTTTATTAGCTACAGTGGGGGTTGATATCTTTTTTACTACATCTTTAAATGAATATAGAATTTTATCTGGATACTGTGGCCACTTGTAGAATTTACCATTTTTTATCATGACAGACACTTCAACACTATCATGATGGGTGCTTGTAATTTCACCAGAATAATTAATGCCGTCATATTTTACAACTACCCATTCACCCATCTTAAAAGAAACTGCTGTTTCTGATCCTTTTATTGTCTTCTTTTTGGAAATTAGAATTTTCTAATGACATTTTCATCACTTTCATTCTTCTAGCACTAGTAGACTTAGATCTTTCCATTTCAACTAAATGAATAAACTTTATCAATTATAAACTCTTTTGTCTAAATTTACTTAATTTCATAGAAAAATTGAACTTAAACTAGAATTAAACTTAGAAAAAGAGAATATAGATAAGAAGTTTTATTATTTTTTCTGTAGAATAATAACAAGTTCTTAATCACACGACTCTTCTTATTGTATAGAAAAAATCCCTATAAATTAAGTAGATCAATTCTTGCTGGAAAACAATATGTTCTTAAAATAAAAATAACCATCAAAGTGTTCAAATAACCATCATTTACAAAATAAAATCAGATCAAATTATTTTTTTTCCATTTAAAATTTCTTTCCATAGAAAGTAAGTAGTTTCCATTAATAAAAATTATAATTTCATGAAAAAATTACTTTAAATAATTATATTATGTGTCAAAGAAATAGGAACAAAAAAGATAAAACTTAATATTTATTAAATTAATGGGTCATTTTAAAATGGTGCATTTCAAAATAAAAGCTTATATATTTCTCTTTATGTAAATGAGAAAAAAATATTCATAGAAATAATATTTCGAGTTATAAGGATTTTAAATAACCCCATTTCTTTAATACTTTTTTAATTTAGTTATTTATTTTTCTATTTTAATTATGAGAAGTTGTATCACGTGATTTTGTTTACAAATAATATAATCAATCACCACAAAAAATAATAATAACAGAATAAATAAAAATTAGTTTAAAATGTGCCCCAGGCCAAAATATATACTTTGAGCACAGAAATTAATAATTATCAGTAAGCCCCCCCCCCCCCCACCACAAAAGAATTCTATTTTCCAGAATAATTGCATCTCAAAATTAAAAAAGAAAACAAATCAAAAATAGTACAATAATTACGATAAATTGACAGATTTTATTAAAATGAAACATTGTCGAATTATCCTCCTCAAAAATCATCTTAGCTACTTTAAATATTAATAATTATCAATAATATTTACAGAAACCTTGATGTTGCATTATTTTTAAAATGATACATATTTATTGTTAGGATGAGCGAAGCGAATACTCTGCTAGGCTACACAAATTACATTTTGTCGTACACGCTACATAAAAAAAGTATTTTGACTTGAAATTAAACACAAAAATAAAATATGATCTGTAGATTTGCACAATATTATTATTATTACTTTTTTTTATAGAATAACCTTTAAAAAATTACTGTTTTAATTAATTATTTTTACATTTTCTTCTATTGAGAATTAAAACGGCGTATAGGGGCGCTGCTTGTAGTCTTCGGTTCAGAAAAACTGTCCCTTTAATTTCCCTTTAACTGATGTTAAAGTGCCATTGAAATAATTCTTTATAATAAATGAATTTGAAAGTTTTAAAAATTCAAATTGGGATAACTTCTACCTTGCAATATAAAACAGAACACACATGTCACAGGAAATCTGAAATTATGCAAAAGAATAATTATTCTGAACGACTTTAAAATACATGTAACGCAATGAGATTTCACGGCATTACCCTCAAACGAGAAGTTACATCCTTTTTCCACCAGGTGGCGTATTCGAGCGCTTAAATCGCCAATTAAGGACGCATTTTTTGCAAATAAAAAGTGAAACACGTATATTTTCAGAAGAAGAAATAAATCACAGAGTTAGTAATTATTGATAGAATTACGATTAATTAAGTAAATAAAATATATTTTCATTATTCTGCCCAAATATCCCAAAACATTTTGGAAACTACCATTGAAATATTTCCATGTGAAAAAATGAATATAAAATAGTTTGGCGAATTTAAGGGAATTGAATCTTACGTTATAACTTCTCTAAAACAGATTTCTACGTAAAACGGAAAATAAAATAAATAACTTGGTGATTTTTTAAGCAAATATTACGTTACATTGGAAATATAATAATAGGAAGGCGGGTGAATATGACGACTTTTTATATTTTAGACTACTGAAAATAACTGCAGTTTTTATACTTCAGGCTATTAAATAACATTAAACTTTCTGATATTTCAAATGTATGTTATTTTGGAGGAAAATACAGATTTTAATCGAACATTTTATTAAGATTGGTTGGAAATGGCATATATTTTGGTGATCATTTTATTTAATCATAATAGTTTCACGATTTCTTTTATGAAATTTTTAAAAGACCTTTTTTTGAAAATGATAGCATATTTTAAACCCTTTCCGGCATGGACAAATTTAGTTAGTAGAACGTGAAATTACGGATTGACACCGGAATTCACAAACCAAAAATTTTTAGATATTAAGAAATCCTTAATATAAGATTTCATTGTAAAATAAAAAAATTACTAAATAATATTGGTGCCGTTTGCATATTTGAAATTTAAATTAGCTGTGCCCAGACAGGGCACAGTGTGCCTGAAAGGGTTAATGACATAAAATAACGTTCTTGGCTCTTGATCATGAGATCTCCGGATCGAATACAACCGGCGCCGATCCTCTCACTCACTTCATTGGCAACCCGAACAAACAGACAACTTTCAACAACCATAACAACAATCATCTCAAATTACAGTCCACAGATGGCAGCACTAATTTTAATTAGTTCAACGTTTTTGACATATTTTATGTTTTTGAGATATTTTTCTCATTTTGGGAGCCAGGAAACGTTGGGCGGGTCAATTTATACTATATAAAATAACGCTTTAATCAATTTAAAAAATGTTAAAAGTGTCAAAAGATTAATAATGTTGTTCGTTATTTTAACAAATGATTATTTAATAAAATTAATTTAATAGATACCGAATTGCACTGATTTTTACATGCCCATTATATTTTTCAGATACTTTTCTTTGTTTATTAGTAACTTTACGTTCTTCGAGCAACTCGTGATTTCTGCGGCAACGGCTACAATTCGACTAATGGAGAGTAATAAACATCGACAAGTTAAGGTGAAACAAAGTGTTGGTGAGATTTTAAAAATAAAAGTGTTAAAAAATTACAGTTTTGTTTTCTTTTTTCCTGATGCTTTTTTCAGAAATAAAATCAATGGCGCAAGACAGTCACACGACATATGACTTTTTTAACCGATAGACAAACTTTTTTCGGGTCCAGGAACTCTGAGTTGGGTAACTTTTCATCCGAAGTAAACGGCGATCAACTCTCGGTCTAAAATCCTAACCCGGGGTTACTTGATTCATGATTAAAGTTATTCATGGATACGAGCGTTAGAAATTCAATATTTATGACCAAAATATAATAAGTAAAAAAGAAATGAGAGAAACAATTAATAAAAATCAAGTTACAAAATCTTGCTAAAAATAGAATTTGAATGAAAAATTCATAAATGATGACTATATTACAAAACTAAACACGTTTAATTTATATTTATTTCAAATGCCTGATATGCGATTTATAGATTATATTAATGTGTATTTCTAAAAAAAACTATTATGCAGCTGTGCCAAACCAGTGGGGGAAGCACCATAATATGCCCAAAGCGTCAAAACATTTAACCACCCCCAAATTTTGCAAAGAACTTGCCTGGATGACGTGGAAGGCACAGAATCCATTGGGAATGGCACTTAAATGCTGTTAGAGAGTCTCAGGAATCATGTTTTCACTTATGATGGAAAAAGGCTGCTGGTATAAGCTACTTTGAGAGAGGACTGAATTAGGTCGCCCAACTACCCAAAACGAGTAACTTTGAAACTGCACGTCTGATGGGTTCGCCGGGACATATCGTCGTTAGTACTTGTACAAAGTAGACGGATGGCGATGAAACCAAACTTTTATAAAAATTCTTAAACACACCATAAAATACATTAACAGAGTTCTCACACTACTTATATTTTGTAAGGACTCTGGGACCAATATTAAATATAAGGAAATTTATATTTAATTTTTAAGAAACAGAGTTTGCAAACACCGCCTCGCTCCGCAATTTTCGGAATACATTTCTGCAGTGAAATACATTGAAAATACTATAAAAATTTAGTGGAACAGCTGTGCGAACACTTATTAAAATGCACGAGGCCCTTCGAAAGAAATGAGTCTTTCATCAGATGCAAAAAAAAAAGTGTGGCACTCAGGGACTGCCGCGGTAAAGCTATTGCATAGCATTTTTTATCAACTTATACAATTATAATTATTTATTTTTTTTATTTATGCCCTTTTTTTTTCTTTATATTAATTCAAGTTTTTTATTTTTCTTTGATATTAATTCAAATTACACGTATTAGCGAAGTATTGAGCGTGATGACCGATAGGAATTTTTTTATTGAATAAATGAGAAGTCTGCCGAACTAAAACGGCGCTAGCCGGAGTGTTAGGATCTTTTCTCGCTACGGAACTTCTAGATTCGGTCGCCGCGCTCAAAGCCCGCAATAAAAACTATGCAACAGCTTAAAAAATATTCATTTACTATGAATGCATCTTTTATGCGCTTGTCGCAATTCTTTCGAATGGCTTCTCGCATTTTAATATACTTTATGGCATGTTTAAGAAGTTTTTATACTTGTTCGATTGATTAACACCAGTTAAAACTTATTTTCTTGGCGATGAAGCTATCAGCAGAAGCCACCGAGTTGATCGTATGGGTGTCATCCAACAATAAGGATGTCGAAGACCATCCCCCCCCCCAAAAAAAACACACTTGGTAAAACAAAAACGGAACTAGAGACTAGCTTAATTTATATCCCAAGACAATACGGGTTCAAAAGGAATTCTTTCGGAGAATACCGTACTCATTGCCTGCGTATACTCCGTAGATCAAAAATTCTTTTTCGACGCTGAAATATTTTTAAATTATATGTAATTTCTTATATCGCGGTAAATATTAGGCTTCGATTATAAAATCAAATTTCAGGGTCGAAAAAGAATTGTTTAATCCGCGGATTATACGCAGAAAATTACAGTAGAATTCAATTGACACTGTTGAATATCACACTACGGGGCTAACGTCCCACTCATGCATCCCTGATGACCAAGCATCATAGACCAATACTCCTACACTAGCCCCGGGAACATCTTGACTGGAACATGGAACATGGAACATGAGGAGAGAGTTGGATGAAACACGACTTATCCTTCAACACATTGATAGCAGGTGTTTAGGTACACAGTATTCTTTTCGAACTGTTACTTTCACTACAGCGAATCATACACAGGCCAATTGTGCCAATATTAAGATCCCACACTACTGACTGTAAAATACCCGGATCATAATGTTTAGTCTATGGGGCGTTCTTTTCAAATATCTCACTCCAATTTCAATATTTTTGCAGGATTTTTCTTGCATAGGATAGATAAGAATCTACAACCGGGCTAATTTTTACATTTTCGATTTTGGTTTTAGATTTTTATTATATTATGATAGTTTCAATTTCGGAACCGGTTTTGAAAGTTAAGTATTTTTTTAAATCTGAAATCGAAATCGAAAAAGTAAAAACTAGACCGGTTGTGGATAGTCCTCAGCTATCCTAAGGAAAAAAATCACCTTTAAAAATTATTACAATTTATGCGAGATACTTTAAAAGAACGCCCCCATACACTTAACATTATCATCCGGGTCTTTTTCAGTTAATAGTGTGTGCTCTTAAGCTTTGGGAAATGTTCTCATGGGCCTCCCTGGTAACCTGTGTTTGTTTTAGAACAGACCAGGCACTATCGCAACATCATTGCGGATCATTTACATGTTATCTGTTTTCCGAAATGGAAATGGAGTCTTCGTGCAAGACAACGCTCCACGTCACAGGACTCGATTGGTTCCAGAAACAGAATATTGAATTCAAGTTAACATCCTGGTCACCTAGCTGGACGGATTTTAATCCGACAAAGCACATTTCGGGTGTCATTCAACGGCAGCCCAGAGCTCATAAAACAACCATTTTTGAGTGTCCCGAATATGATGACCGCAGCTTGAATAACTAATCCGATTTATCTTCGGTCATCTACATAGAACTTGTGGCATCCATACCAAAGCGATTTGCAGCTGTTTTTCGGATCAAAGTTGGACTTTGGATGTTTTTAGGTAGGTGGTCGTAATTTTTTGGCTCATATGTAGATGTAGATGTTGTATGCCAATTGAGAAATTTGACACATTGCAAAGAGCCTGAGCTGTTTGAAAAGAGCTGCGCTAATTGGTGAATCATGCCCCTTTTTTTCAATTAGCCTGACATTTTCCCGGCATTTTGCAAAGTGCCTAAAAAGCATTGAGCAAATTGAAAACTGATCACTGGGTTTCTCAATCAGTCTGGTATTTTTAGGCTTATTTCAATCTGCCTTGACAAAGTTAGGCTAATATGAAAATGACCACTTATTTTACAATTAGGGGAGATTATTTTAGGCTTATTGAACCATAACCCGACCCGAATCAGATAACAATTACAACAGACCGTACACCGATCCGAGCGCAACAAATTAATTTCAGTCTACACACAAACAAATTCCATCCTGTTTATTTTTCTCTAGTAAGACTAAATAAACAGTCTGCGATTCAGGGGCGTAAACCACCCTTGTTGCGTAGGGGGTGTAAACTCATAAATTTCCGACTCCAAGAAGGAAAATTTCCGAGTACTAAGAAAAATAAAATATCGACTATACATACGTATATGTATGTATGTGTATATACACACACATATATATAATGCCATGTATCAAATTCGTAAAATCTTGGCGATTTATGAAAGATTGTGTTGTTTTGTTGTCGTCAAATCCGGTCAACTTGCACGCAATTCTTGAAAATAGCTGATATCAGAGAAACAAGGTGGTTATTTTGCAGTCGTACTAATCTACGCGGTCAGAGCATAAGTATAGCAAGGCAGCACCGGATTCGATAATCCGGTGACTTTTCCATCAGAAACGGAGCTAGTTGGTTGTTCTAAGTCGTTTTTTCATCAAACAAAAAATTAAAATGAGTCTTAGTGAACGTATGAAAAAATTCGTTAAGGCTTCATTGTTTTGGATGAATCTCTGTCACACTATATGATTTTCAAAAGAAAATCTAGAAAAATACAAGAGTCATAGTCAGGAGATAATATGTGTCGAAATACTTCAAGAAAGACAGTAATCTAAGCTCTAAAATCACTGCATCTGCTTTTTGTTAGATTCGCGGATGACGACATATATCATCGTAGTACAGAAACGAGCCAATCAGTGAAAGGAGTGCTTTTAGAGATGGGCATCCAAGCTAATGACTCGAGAAAGGAGCGGCTTATCCATTACTCGTAGCGTGGTGTTTTAAAAAAAATAAAAAAAAGACCTAGCATTGAAAAGACGTGGGAATATAGATACCTGGAATTAAGATTGGAAATAAAAATAACATAAATGCTTTTCAACCATTCGAAAATAAAAACTATTTTCTCTTAACTTTTACATTATCCCCTTCAAAGTCGATGTTGGCGATAGAATAGACAAAATAGCTCTAAAATCACTGATCTACTGTAATTAACAATCTTTTGGTAGGTTTGTTACACTGAATTTTCCACTCCTACCTAAAATTTGTGCTTAGATATGTTGAAACGACCTAAAACTTAACACCATTCCATTAAACCTCATTACTTGAGAATTTCCAAAATCAATAAAATATATGTTTAACTATGTTTTAGTCGATTAGTTATTCTGAATCTCATCATTAATCTAAAACAGAAATATAGCGAAATGCTGTAAGAGTTTCAACTCCCCCCCTCTCTTTTAAACCTCTTAAATGCAAGAGAATTTCTAAAATCTCTGAAATGCATGTTAAATTATTTCTAAATTAGTTTGTTATCTTGAATTTCATGCCCCTACCTGCCCGCTGGAACGATATGGCCAAATGTTTTGGGATTTTTGATTCCTTTTAACTGACTTAGAGGTAGAGTTGCAAAGGCTGAAAAAAACCGGGTTTATTCCCGGGAATAAACCGGGTTTTTTTGGGAAGGAAATTTTGAAAATTTCCGGGTGTTTTTAGAACGTTTTAAACATTGAAATATATAATTTATTATTTAATATTCTTCTTGTGATTTCAATTGTTTTATTCTTAAATGTAATTGCAAGAACAACTCAACTCTTCTTCTGAGCGAGCCAAGCGAAGATAATCAACATCAGAGCACGTTTTCGCTTCTTTTGTCTGATTCCACCCTTATTCTGTCCAATTTTATATTGAAAAGACAAGGCTTCAAATATAATAAATATGTCTTTACAACTATTTGTGTATAATGAAACTTACTGATTGAGTGCATAAAAATATTTACAGTAAGAAACGTAAACAAAACCAGTAGAGTTTAAGTGAAAAATAAGTAGATTTAAAATATTAATAAGTTAGAAAGGGAAATGACAGATTGTTTTATAAATGTAAATATCACCTTTTTCTCATATTCAACGTAAACAGAAAAGTTAAAGAATATACGTTGGATATGCCATGTAACAGAAAATAAACAATTTTAATTTTTAAGAGAATAATTGAAATCTTCATTAATTCAGTCACCATTGTTGTAAAGCTGTTGAATTTTGGGAATTTAAAAAGTTGCAAAGTGTTAAACTAATAAGTCTTGTTAATTAATAAAAAAATCCATTTAAATTTCTCAGAACAATGAGCAATGATGTCTTAAATTGAAAATTTCAAGTTGAAAAATGACTGTTTTTGTTTACTTTCAAAACTTCTTCAAAATTTTCAATATTCCCCAAAATTTCGTGTTTATTCCCCAAAATTCCCGGGTTTTTCCCGTCCCTCTAAAACTGTGGTATTTTTGCAACTCTACTTAGGGGGCAATTTCTGAAGTCCTGAAATACGTGCTTTTTTTTGTGGTTTTATTTTTATCAATTCCACACTTCTAAAACGACTGATGACTATGAGATATACCAAATTAAAAAAAAATTTCGACCTCCTTTACCCTTATAGGGGAAGAATTTCTGATATACTAAAATACGTTATTAATTATTTGTTTAGCAGATTTACTTTCTTTAATTTCACGTTCCTATTTAAATACGACTATAGAAATATGGCTAGTTGATCTATAAAACGATGTCTTAAAAAAACTAAATTACGCAACTTGCATTGCATTTTTTGTTTTTTGCATTTAGGAGGTGGCTTAATTGATACAGAAGATATTGAATTATTAAATATATACAAAAATATTCTCAGCAGTAACAACATGTAACGATTAACGGTCTTAACGATTTCATGCAATATGATCATAAGCTAGAATACTAATGGTTTAAGCAGAATAGAATTCAATATTAAGAAGATTGGTTGTACGGGATTCGTAGGGATGCCCATCGTGGCGCAAGCGTAGTTTTGTTTTGTAACTGATACTTAGGAAGGGTTCCAGTCGTCTGAATATGTCAAAGCATTATCTGGAAAAGAAAACAATGTTCTATCTCTTTAATTTTTAGCAATGAGTTAAAATCTTTTTAGCGTTTCTTTTATGAGTAAAACTGAAATTTAATTGCTCGAGGACTATTTTAAAAACAAAAAATTGTCAATTATTATTATTATTATTATTTTAAATTTAAGTTTATAATTCTTTCTAATGACATACTTTCAATCTGCGTAAAAATTAGGTGCCATCTCTATTTTTTTTTTTTCAACTAAACAAAATGTAGTTATAATAATATGAAAAACATTCGAATACAATTGATTATGAAAAAGAAAACGAACGAATTATTTTTGACAAAAATAAACTCATACTGATTGCAAAATATCCAAATTAATTCGCGGTAAAAATTCAAAGTATTGGGTGTTTTCAATTTTCATCCATCTATTTTGATTAAAATTACATAAACAAAATTCACATTAAAATTAATTAGTAGAAAAAAATAAAACCATAGTTATTTTCGATTAAAATTAAATTCGTGTAACTTGGGAAATATCCAGACTGATAACAAAAAGCACTAAATATTTGCGATTCATTTTTGAATTTTTTTAGAAGAAAATTACACCTAAATTCAGCGATTTTTAACTAAATTTAAAGTTAAAAAAAGTAGAAGTTTCATCACTTCAATCAGCATATCTTAAAATTTTCACACCAAAGTAAAAATTTTTTGACAATACAGCAGAATCTCGATATTTCGAAGTCAAACTTCACGAAAAAAATTCGAAATATTAAGGTTTTTGATCAAAATATGAAGGTTTTATATAATATTAACATCGCTTGGATATTTATCTAACGATTTTTTCGTCACATCGAAGGTTTTGAGTTCACAAGATTCGACAAATCTAAGTTTATCTGTAGTTTTATCAAAAAAAAGGAAATCTGAAATATTTTTGACTAAGAATAAATTTATATAAGTTCTCTTTATTCAAAATTAATTTTTTTCTTCTTATTAAAAAGTACAGTAAAAAAAATTCTGAAATTCATAAGTTTTTACAATAAATATATATATTGTTTTCGACTAAACGTACATTTTTCCGATCATACGTAAATTTTTCCGACTGACTTTTTCATTTTTCCAATTTGTAAGTTCTTATAGGTAAATACCATTTTCCCGACTACACATACTTTTTCCCTATCGAACAGGAATTTTTCCGACTGATTTTTTCGTTTTTCCAATTTGTAAGACATTATAGTAAATAACTTTTTTTCCGACAAAAGGAACATTTTTCCAATTTGTAAGTCCTCATAGGTAAATACCATTTTTAAGAATAAACGTACATTTTCCCTATCGAACGGGAAATTTTCCGACTGATCTTTTCATTTTTCCAATTTCTAAGTCTTTATAAGTATATAGTATTTTTCCGACTAAACGGACATTTTCCCGACTGATTGTTTTCGTTTTTCCAAATTATAAGTTTTTATAGATAAATATAATTTTTTTCGAAACTAAGTGTATTGTTTTACCGATAAACACGAAAATTTCCGACTGATTTTCTCGAGGGGGGGGGGGTGCCGCACCCCCATACCCCCCTGGATTTACGCCACTGCTGCCACTTAAATTATCTCTTCAACATTAAAATGCATCAATTCCCTTCACTCACACACACACACACATCCTAAATTAAAAATCTATAAAACTTTGTTTTAAAACAATCTGCTCTCAGGTAAGAATAAAGGAATAAACAGCTTGTGAATTACCCTCCTTTCTCCCAAATTTCCACTTCCACTTCTGCCTTTCCACACAGAACACAGTTTAACATTTTTAATGTTAATTTTCTGAAGTTCTGCTCCATTTCTTATTATGTAGTAAGGTAATTTATCTAAAAACCCCGTCGAGATTCGAATTTTTGCTTTACCCTTTCTCAATAAACAAGGAGGAGAGAATTTCTAAGAATATGTCGGGAAAAAACAATAATTTTAAACTATCCTTGCAGTTTTTCCATTCTTATATCTGAATCACAGGGTTGCTATAAAAGAATCATTCACATTCAAAATTTGATTTATTGAAAAGTATTAAACTTACTAACAGGATTGCTACATGAAAATGATATCCAAGTTTTATGTGTATCACACGTCCAGGCGGTGGGTAGTTCAATTCAATCCACTTGATTCAAGGTGGTTATTTTTGTACTACCTTCTGAAAGGATGTTGCACTGGTATGACAGACGGACATTTTGCATCTTCTAAGATGCAGAAACTCTTTTTTTGCTTTACTTCCATTTCGAAGGAGACTGAAATGAATTATTTACAGATACTGAACTAGTGCTGCCAGGTCATCTGGTGCGCACACACGAACTAGTGCTTTCACACTACCTGCTGTACAAGCTTGGATATTTTATGATTATTTTCATATATCAATCATATTTATAAGTATAATACTTTTGAATAAATCAGACTTTGTAAGTTTCTCTTATATTAAATATGTACTCTTTAGATATAAAAAATATGTCCTCAATCCTCTTTACAAAATATATTATTAACGGTGAGAGGTGAAATAGCACAATCTTAAAAATTCTCCCCCCATCTCTCCCTCATGTCGAGAAATTAGGCCATTTTTCAGGGGATGGAGAATGAAATTTTAAAGGGAGTGTTAGATCATTATTTATTTATTGTTGCTATAAGGTATAAAAGTCTTTAAAAAATAAGTTTAAAGTTTGTATGTGGGAGAAAAGATTATTTTTTTTTTGGATGGGGAGAATAGGTAATTTAAACGATCGTTTTACTATTACAACAAGATAGTTACAAATAAAGTAAAGAAACTCTTTAAAACCATGTTTACTGAGAGAGTGGGAAAAAGGACTTTTAGGAGGAGGTTGGGGAGGGAACATAGATTACTGTTTAAATATCGTTGCAAAAAAATCTCAAATAGAGCAGGAAAAAAGTTTAAAATTTTATCAAATTTAATGGTAGAAGGTGATATGAGGGAAGGGCAAAAGGAGCCAACAGACAAGCAACAATTTATGCAATAGGACATAATTTTTGATAAGATATTTATTTAACTGTTACATACGTATATATACATTGTTACAAATATATACTTATTAATTTCATATTGCTATTTTTTATTAAATAAGTCAGAAAACATATGAATTTAACAATAAAGAGAAATAATGATTAAACAAAGTGTGTTTGTTGGTAGACGGGACAAAGAAGTGGGGAGAAATTTAAAGCCAAATATTTAGTTGATAGATTTATTATTGTTAAAATAATATTTAATAAATTAAAAAGAAAGATTTTAAAGTTTTTTGGGCTAAAAATGGAGGATTTTTAAGGGGATAATTTAAACGATTCCTTATTTTACAGGCATTGGGTGAAAGGATGAAGATTATCTGTGTATTAACTTTCTTTCCTTCTACATTAAAGTTAAAAATACGGTTTTTTAATTACCTTTTCTAAATCTTGATTAAATGTTCCTCTTCAAAATTAAACTTGTTTTTTTTTGCTTTTGAAAAGAAAAAGAAGGCTTACAATCGACACTATACGAAATGTAAACAAATAACAAATACTTTGCACTCCCTGTTCTACAGAAAGCATGTTTCATGAAACCTCAGAAATTCGTACTCGTTTCAATCAATAACTTCTTGCAAATAATAATGCAAAGTAAAACCACAAATTGTCTTCCACATGCACCATATTGTAATGTGAAATTCTTCTGAGCATCTTTCTGAGGAAACTGCAAGTGCTACAGGCAATCAGGATAACTTCGAACCAACAGAGAAAAAAAAGGATTAAATCTGCCCCGTCACTTGAGTTAACGGTAAAGAATTTCGTCTCAAAAATATAGACAGATGCACTAGTGTGTGTTTGGCAGCTCACTGGACATAATTCGTGAAAGTTCCACCATGGCAGAATGGATCAAAGTTTCGTAAAAATGGAGCAAATTTGCTCTGATTTGACGCAATGTTACCCTGATTGTCTGTACATAATTCATTTTCAATAACAAATGTGGCACAGTAAACCTCAGTATCTCACATCCATTACATGGTAATCTGTGTAATTCAAAAGAGTTAAATCATTGTCAGATGGGCATGAAGTATTATTACCGAAGACAAACATTTTTTAAGTATGATGAAAAGTTCTAGAGATTGAATCAAGGCTAACGGGAAAGACAGGCAGCAGCGGTGCATCTAAAGTATCATTTTTTACAGACCGCTAGAGTGACGTAACGCTCTTTTCGTAAACTTTCATTGATGCATTCGAATATCACGTAACTTCAGCGATCTGTAAAAAATGATACTTGGAATGTACCGCGGAAGCTTGTCTTTTTCGTTAGCCTTGAATTGAAATGACAGAACTAAGCAAATATTTCATTCTTTTATTTCAATATTTATTAAAATTTAAAAATCACACCAGGCTGTTGTTTCCTTACAATCAATCAATGAAAACAATCAGATTAAGCGATCTTGAAATTAAGGAACTTAAAAGATTACCTAAGCTATCAGTAATGTCATGTCAATTAAATTAGGTTACTTTCATTTAATGTAAACCTGATGAGAAAAGCATAACTTTCAAACACTTTTACCAACCTTAACTTACATTTCAAATGTCATCACGCTGTTCCTACCTTTTAAAACAACAACCAGTGTATCAAACACACTAACACACATTTTTTTTAAAATACGGTTAAGTCAGGGAGATACCCTTTTCGAAACTAATAGTTTCTGCTTATATATTCATAAGAAAACAATTTTACCATTAAAGAAATGTATTGTGAGCAATTAGGTTTTAAAAAGTTTTTTTTAATTTAAATACTATCAATCATTATAAAATTTTACAGCTTGTAAGTGTAAAACAATAGAGATTATGTAACATTTTCAGATAACATAAAGCATCATAAAAATAAAATTGTGTGTTGTCAGGGCTCATGGTTATAGCTCTTGATCTGCTAATTTATTGGTTTAAATAGTCAAAGCTTTGTTGTTCACGGCATATTTTTGTGCACTGTAATAAAAAGAAAGAAATATTTCTTTATTTCTGGAATATGCTACGATTAGTTAACTGCAATCAACGAATTTTAGAAGTAAAATATAGCACAGTTAGCTTTTTTGGAATTCGTTTTTCTTTTATCTTTCATAAAGTCTTTCTAGTTAGTATTATATTAACAGATGCTTCCTTAAACAAATCTTTTGAAAAAATCCTTTAACAAATATCTCTCACACAAAATCTTTCTCTTCAATATGAATTAAAGCATACTTCTGAGAAAATTTCTAGTTGCACTTCACACACACAAAGGGTTTCTTACCATTATGAATTGAAAGATCCTTGCTTAAATCACATATTTGAGAGAATTTATTGTTTCATATCTCGCTTACAAGATTTTTCACCAGTGTGCTTTAAGATATGCCTGGTTAAAATAATCTTTCGAGAGAATTTCTTGTTGCATATATCACACATAAACGGTTTCTCACCAGTATGAGATAACAGATGACTGCTTAAATCTCCCTTTTGAGAAAATTTCTTGTTGCATATCTCACAATCAAAAGGTTTCTCACCAGTATGAATTAACAGATGCTTTCTTACAGCACTCTTTCCAGAGAATTTCTTGTTGCAAACCTCACATTCAAAAGGTTTATCATCAGTATGAGTTAACAAATGTCTGCTTAAATCGCTCTTTCGAGAGAATTTCTTGTTACATATATCGCACACAAACGGTTTCTCACCACTATGAGTTAACAGATGGCTGCTTAAACTGCCCTTTTGGGAGAATTTCTTGTTGCAAACCTCACATTCAAAAGGTTTCTCACAAGTATGAATTAACATATGCTGGCTTAAATTGCTTTTTAGAGAGAATTTCTTGCAGCATACTTCACACACAAACGGTTTCTCACCAGTATGAATCAACAGATGCCTGTTTAAATGGCCCTTTTCAGAGAATTTCTTGTTGCAAACCTCACATTCAAAAGATTTATGACCAGTATGAGTTAACAAATGTCTGCTTAAATAGCTCTTTCGAGAGAATTTCTTGTTACATACATCGCACACAAACGGTTTCTCACCACTATGAGTTAACAGATGGCTGCTTAAACTGCCCTTTTGGGAGAATTTCTTGTTGCATACCTCACATTCAAAAGGTTTCTCACCATTATGAATTAACAGATGCTGGCTTAAACTGCTTTTTAGAGAAAATTTCTTGCAGCATACCTCACATACAAAAGATTTCCCATCAGAATGAATTAACAGATGAGTCCTTAAACTGCTCCTTTGAGAGAATTTCTTGTTGCATATCTCACATACAAAAGGTTTTTCACCAGTATGGATTAAGAAGTGTTTGGCTAGATCTCTGTTTTTAAAAAATTTCTTGTTGCATACCTCACATACAAAAGGTTTCTCAAAATTATGTCTTAACGAATGGCTGCTTAAACACTCTTTCGAGAGAATTTCTTGTTGCATATTTCAAATATAAAAGGTTTCTCATTAGTATGACTTTACAGATGTCTGCTTAAATGGCTCTTATAAAAGAATTCTTTTGTTGCATACCTCACAAAAAAATGACTGTTTTGGCAGAAATTCTTGCATAACTCACAAATAAAAGGTTTTCTTGTCCGTGAGTTAGGACGGTGCTTTTTTAAAAAGCTCTAATAAGATATATTTTGCTGCATTTGTTTTACACATTGAAGATATTTTGAGTGGTGTAATGTGTCAGATTAATAGTTTTATGCATCTGCAATAAAATAAAATGAATTAATATCAGTTTTTGCATTTCATTAAAAAACAAACAAAAATACATAAACTTATCACGAAAATTTAAAATTAATGTTAAAAATAAATTTCTACCTTTGCGTTAAAAACTACAGTAAAGTTTCAGTTCCCTGAAGTTAGCGGAATCAATGGTGTTTCAGATGCTTTTCATAACAATATAAAGATTACATTATAAATAAAATAAATAGCAACAATTTAAAAATAATCAACTTATTATAAATATAACAAAGTAAATATCTTAATATCATCTAAAAAAACGATAATATATTTTACAAAGTACAGAGAGAATTTTTTTTTTTTGTGGCTATGGAATTTTAATATGGAAATGTGTTTAGTAAGAAATTCTCCAGATATCAGATTTTTTTAAAAATCTAAATGGTAACGTATATTGCTAAATTGTTCTACATCATTTAATGTAATTTACACTATAATTAAATAATGTAACCAGTCGCATTGTCAAGTGGTTGCCGTGGACTCTTTCACCTGACACGAATATCTGGGTTTCTGAATCATGCATTTAACAACACAGGGCTTGAAATTCAATTTTTTGGAGGAGGGGAGTCTCCCTACCAACATTTATAAATGGAGGGGAGTTTTGCTGTTTGGGAGGGAAAAAAATGTTTAAGTTCTGCTATTATTTTATGTGCTATTTAAGGATTTACCAGAATACAGACATGACAAAATATCACTGAAGCAATTTTTATCAACAATTCAGAATAATTATGCAAAATGTGTGAAAAAAAATATATATACTGTCTAGTCTTCAAAGGTGGTTAATTCTTTCCCGGTGCTAATTATTTTTGTTACAGATCTAATTATTGTTTTAATAATAATTAATGGTAATTATTGTTTTAATAATAATTAATAAAACTTCTAATTAATTTGATAATTTTATATTTATAATTTATAATTAATTGCTATAATTAAAACCAATACTATTTTTCTGTATATTAAATGTGTAAGATACAAATTTAATTATAAAATAATGCTTATTTGAGTGTAGAAGATAAGAAGTATCACTATTGTTCGCATTTCTTTTAAAAAGCGGAAAGTCAAATTTATCGAAAAAGACTTTTTCTTAAAAAACGAATACTTTCGTTGCGTAAAGGGGTAGTTTTTGTTTAATGAATGGCTACTTTCAGGAATTCCATTCATTCAGAAAGATTTGGAGCTGTCAGAAAGAAATTTTACAGCAACAAATAAGTAAATCAAAAAAATAAATCAAAAAATAAATTGAAACAGGAAAATTAGCTTGTTGAACAGAAAAATGCACACTCGACAATATTATTTTTTGGAGGAGGCCGGGGGGAGGGGTTCTCTTTCACGAAATTTGCATTTTTTAGCTATCTTTTAATGAAATCTGTCCTTTCTTTACCATCTTCTCGGGAAATCTGCCGTTTTTCGGGATTTTTTGACGAAATTTGCCGTTTTTTCGCGAATTTTCAGAAGAAATCTGCCTTTTTTTCGCGATCTTTTGATGAAATCTGACGTTTTATCGTGATTTTTTGACGAAAATTGCCATTTTTCGCGATCTTTTGAAGAAATTTGTCGTTTATAGTGAATCTTTTGTCAAATTTTGTCGTTTTTCACGATTTTTGAATGAAATTTGACGTTTTTACGTTACCTTTTTGACGAAATTTGCGAGAAATTAGTCGTTTTTTTCGCGATCTTTTAACAATTGCCTTTTTTTTTCGCAAACTTTTACGAAATCATGCGTAATGTGGAACGTATAATAGTTGTTTTTTTGTATGACATCTACGATTTTTTGCGTAATTTACGCGCTGTAACCTGTAGCGCGTCCGCGGCATCACTGTTTCATAATTTTTGGAATTAAATGGGTTTTTTTTTAATTTGGAACAGAATTATCTTTTTTCGCCGCGGAAAATAGAACGAAACTCGTCAATCGCAAGAAAAAAATTGCGAAATTTGTCAATCGGTCGCGGAAAAATTGTGATTTTCAATGATCTTTTGCGGTAAAAAAAACTCGCAAAATATGTCAATCAGTCGCACGAAAATATCACAAAATTCGCAAAACGGTGGTGGGAGTTGATCAGAGTTTCAAAATACAAAATATTTTGGGCGGGAACCTCCCGTCCACGTTATTCTTTTGGGTGGGATTTCAAAATTTTGGTCGCAAATCCCGCCATCCCGCCCCGAAATTCAAGCCCTGCAACACTCAAAACTACTAAATCGGAATCACAAAGAAACCATGAAAAATTCCATTTTAGACGTGTGTTGAATGGTACAATCTCAAACGGCATAATTTAAAGTTACATATTTTGCCAGGGCAATGAACTTTTCCGTTTTAGGCAAAATTTCAACATAAGCATGTTCCGTTTTGACTGTATCATCTGAAACTATTACAATGTATTCTCTCTGTAGTGCACATGTAAAGAGTATAAATATATTACGATGAATAAAAGTGTCTTTTTTCTTGTCTGAAGGTGACCTATCTTAAAAGGTAAAGAAAACAGGGATTAGATGAAAACAACACTATGTATTGACAGTTTTTAAAACTTGAAATCTATCTAAAATGGAACATTTTGCCATCGTATATCCTTCTTATCAGGTTTTCGGACAAGATGGAATCATCCCGGAAATGGAAACATTTCACGGTCCAGAAGAATAAATATACAAATACATCTGCTAAGATGAAAATGGGTTTTTGATGGGACCAAATGGCGTTGACTGTCAAGGGTAAAGACCAGTTTATACAAATGCAATAACGGCACACTGATCGAGTTTCAAGACGATTATTTTTGCTTATTTTATAATTTTATATCAAATACAGTGGACTCCCTCAAATGTGCAACCCTAAAATCCACAAGTCTCTAAAATTCGCACATAATTTACAGATGTAAACAATGTAGATTTCAGTTCAGATATAAGGGTAAAATTTGACATTTTTCACATTATATCAAATCCATATATATTTTAATTTGTATTTTTTTTTAATTTGACTGAATTCATGTTTTTTTTTACGAAGAAAGAATAAATTTATATCTGAAAAAATTCAAGATATTCACAATCTTCTTACCAAATATATTCATGTATTAATCAAGTTTTTTTTTTTTTTTTTTTTTTTTTTTTTGTTATTAAGTTTGGCTAAACCTGAAATAAAACTTCCTTATTTTATGATTTTGTATGTGAATTAATAATGTATAAAGAACATTTCATATGGAAAATAAGTCTGCTTTATAATAAATTTTTAATCATACATTATTGATTATTAAATTGACCTTTGCTTTTAATATTTTAATCATGTTAAAATTACCTAAATTTTTATTATTTTAATTTATTACTTATTTTAATATTTTATTATACTATTGTTAGCATCCGTTACAGTTTTGATTGCATCATTAATTAAATTCAAATGCCTGTTTAAAAAATGTAAACAAAGCAATGATCAGAAATAAATAAAATTCTAAAATTCTCAAAAACTCTGGTCCCAAGCTGTGCGGATTTGAGGGAGTCTACTGTAATATTATAAGATAATGTGCTACCCGGAATTAATAAAAGATACTCTATTACTGAACTGATTATTTGTGAACTTTTACAGTCATTTAAAAAAAATCTTAAGAAATCCGAAATATGATTTAGTATCTTCTGTTCTAAATAATGCTGATGATGTCTTTTCAGCTCTAAAAGAGTTTTTGTCAATCAATAAGCGAGAAATAATAAACTGATGCTAACTTTAAAGCTTGTTGACAAATTGAAAACAGAGCAGATTTCCTGGCAACAAAAAACTTTGATACACATATTTTTTTAATCATATAGAAATAGATTCTTTGTCAAGGTTGGCTATTCAATGGAGAGAGGTAATACATATCATCAGATATATATGAAGAATATTTCCACAAATCAAAGTATCTTTCTCATTTGAATTCTTTTATTTAGAGCCTCATTGATACTTACAGAAAAAGCAGGGGGATATTGAAAAGTTTTGACGTTCATTTGGGATTTTACATAATAATGGTAATCTATTGTCATTTAATTTTTTCTACCGGAGCCCTTTTTAAATACATAAATGGATTTGGAAGGGCGGATATTTTGTATTTATTTAGCATTGTAATTTTCCTTTTATTCATTAATGCAGTTACAGAATTATGGGAAAATTCAAAAATTTTTTACGAATTCAAAATAGTACGAAAAACATTGGAAACTATTTTTATACTGATTGTCTATTGTCATTGATATATACCAATGATTGATTGATTTATACTATTGACCAATTTAGGGGGTGTCCCCCTCGAAGCATTGAAATGTCTCACCAGAAAATTTGGGATTTTATTCTCATTAATCGCCTATAAATGAGCTACCTCTCTCCAAATTTCAAAGTGTTTTTTCCAGAGTTGCAAACATCCTTCCCTCAGAAAAATGTCTTAGTCATCGGAAAATGACCACAATTACGACTTGTGAATGCCCAGTTTAACATTGCTTACAGAAACTTCACGGATGGAAGGTGAGTTTTTTATGAAGAGTGTGGTGATGAAGTTCTGCTTTTAACAGTGAGAAATCCAAAGCTTAAATTGAACATAATTCACATAATAAACTCCGAGAACTTATTGCTGAACTTGAGAACGCTCTAAAACTGTTTTGAACTATCTGAAATAAATTGCTTTTGAAGTAAAATAACAGAAATTAATATTATTTTTTACACAACCCAATATTTCTAAAAAAGTGTCAATCGATCAGAAATAAAATTGTTTTAAAAAATTAGCATCCTTGAAGTTTTCGACCAGAAGAAACTGTTGAGACCAAATAGGGTACCAAAAACAACATAACATGAAACTGACAGATCCAGAAGAGTTATGGCTGTGTAAGACAACAGTAACCAGATTATTTTCCCCAACATAAACTGTATTTGTTCGTGCTTCTTATATCACTAGTTTCTTTTGCTAAAAGAGAAATACTGCTTTCTTAAATATTAACCAGCTAACAGTTAAATGTATATCAGAAATTTCTTTAAAATAAACTAAAATTATAATCCAACCAAAATTAAGTTAAATAATTTTAAATAAATATTCTGATGCAGAATATTTTAATAAAACTTGAATAACATTTTCGATGGTTCTAGAGTTAAACTTGACCCTTTAATCCTAATTGTAATGCAAGCAAATGTTTATATTGTGCGAATCGTGACTAAAATACATTTGGCTTTTCAGTATGAAATGAGTTTTTTAGATCATAGTGTCTGTAAAACCTTTGGTATATTATCATGTAACTTCGCTGGATTACTAGCTACAAATATGGAGATAAATCCAACTTTATTTTATACATGCTATTCTTTTAAATTAAGAAATGAAATAGATGTACTTAAATTCTTAAAGTTACTCGAAATACTTCTATTACCCCATACATACCAGTCAATCTTGTCAAGATGTGATTACAAGGAGATAGAAAAAAAAAATACCATTTTAGGCTTCCATTTAAAGAAGTTAATCAATATTCTTAACCCGTTCGCGACGGCGCGCGCATTTTGAAGTGCGCATCTGAGGACGGAGCGGGGAAATTCGATTTCAACTTCTGGGCTGGAGGATTTCGCGCAGTTAAGCCTAACGCTTGTTAAAAATTCTTTAAAATTAATAAAAAAAAAACTTTCGCATGAAACTTTTTGAAATTCACATACATGTAATTTGATGTTATTTTATATATTCATTCAAAAAATGATGCATATTGTGTGATATTTTAATTGGAAAAAAAATGTTTATATGTAAATAATGAATAGTTAATATCCTGTTTTTAGCTTTTAAAATAATATAACATGACAGAAAAATACTTACCAGGCTGTTAAATATCAACCTATGAAACATTTTGCTATAATAGAAAAACAAGCCTAAACATCTTCATATTTAATAATTTTTAACACTTTCAGTAAATAAAATAAATGTTTTACAAAAAACGATTTATTTAGAAATGAAAAATATTAAATAAAACATACAAACAACCTGCTACTGTTGCTTTGTAACACTTATATACATATATATGTGTGTGTGTGTAAGATTGGAAAAAAAAACTTAGTTTAATTTTATAATATTTTTGAAATAAAAAAAATATATATAACACATAATTAAAAACAAACAAACAGTCTTGAATAATAATCAGTAATGATGTTTAAATCAGAGTAAAAATTAGAAATGTACATTTCCAAAATATGTTTATGTTAAAATTATTTCAGAAATAGAAAATATATTTCCATATGGTATATCGTATAATAAGGTATATCAAATAAAAATTATTGGATAATTATGAATAAAATTTAATAATGATTTGAAACTTTCAAAACTTTCGTTGATGTTAAAATTATCTTTTAAAATCTATGTTAACATATAACTAATATATAAGTAAGAAAAAAATCTTGAATAATAATGAATAAAGCACAATACTTTAAAATACTCTTTAAAACTTAAAACACTCTTTAAAAAGTTTTCTTCATGTTACTAGTAATAACAAGTGTGAAAATATAGTTAGAATAGTACAATAATACAATAGTTTAAACAAGTGTGAAAAGTAAAAATTAATCAAAAGAAGAACGCAGAAAAATATTCTTAATTTAGCTGCACTGAGAAAGAATGTTATCAGCGTATCAGCTCCCACAATCAGTATGTAACACTTTTCTTTCTTTCTTATTATTTTTTATTTTTTAACTGCGAAGCACTCCTGAAATATAATAAAAATATAAAAAAGATAAATCTTTCCTTCTACAAGAAAGAAAACACGAAATATTAATGACGTCGGTTTTTGCCACTATTTCTGATCGAGATAAAAGAGCGGAAAAAAGCAATGAATCAGATGTTCATGTTATCATTCGTAATCGTAAATGTGCTTACTAATACGCTTACTTACGTGAATTATATGCTTTCTTATGATCCTATTCTTTAACAGCAAATTTTTCCTTCTGAAGTTCAGTAGCATTATTTCTAATAAAGAAAAATAAAATTTTACTAGACGCATAAAAAGATTTATGAAACACAAAGACGTGATAAAAAATCTTTTTCCCATTGTAGTATTTCCATAAAAAATTAAATTCGCGTGGATTAAAAAAAATGTTTTCATTAGCTTTTCTAGTTTGAAGGAGAAGTCTTGTTCCTTAATATACATTCAAATAGAATTAGGATAAATTTTTATATGCTAAACTGTGAAAAACAAAATGTTCCGTTTGATCGGCATGAATGTTAGTCTCGCGGGATGTGAGTACAAACAGCGCCGGCATGAATGGTAGTCTCGCGGGATCTGAGTACAATCGGTGCCGGCATATATAGTGGTCGCCTGTCCCCAAGGGGTTAAGATACGATCTTTTGCTTGTTTCGTTGGTATTTTGAAATTACTCCATTTGTGACAAAAATACGTTATAGAAAGATTCCCCTTTTGCCAGTTTTATTGTGTTGTAATATTACATACATATTTAAACATTTGTAGCATAATGTTATCTTTTAATTTCACACGTATAATAAATATATAAAATAATAAAAACATTTAAGGATATAGTATATTTGCTACTACTTGATTATTCCGTCAGCCATTTTTGCCAAATTATAAAAATCGCCAAACTAATAGCCAAATTATGCATGTTGATGTAAATTTTATTTTAAATAATGAAAGAACAAATAAATTAGTAAAACATGAATAAAAATACAAATAAAAAGTGGAATTATAAACCCCTTGATGACATTTTAAACATGTGTATCACATATAATATCACTGAATGTGACATTCGCAATCATCCATTATTGGCATTTAATCTTATAATTTGCCGATAGTTTTTTGGTCGATGGGTTAACCAAGTAGCACCGTATATTTATTTACATGTGTGTATATAATATGCATTTATATACCAAGTTATAACCACAAATGGGGATAAGTATATAATGAGAGTTAGAAAATCAGTCAGATGAAGTCTTTTGATATTGTCTTACTTAAAATGTAAAAACGGAACCAATAAAATTTCATTTCAGTATCTGTCTTCACAGACATTTTACTTATAAACTAGGGAATGAGGAGGCTATTAGTTTGGTGGTTTGTATAATTTGGCAAAATTGGTCGACGGGATAACCAAGTAGTACCTTGCATTTTCATATTTAAATTAATATCTTCTGAAATTATACTCCTAATTTGCTAATTATTTTATGAAATGCTAATACTAAAATACTAACACATAAATGTGTTGAATTTCTATTTTTTTTAATTTTATCATACAATTATGAAATTATTATTTGAAAAAAAATATCAATTGCAACCTACAGTTTTTTTAATGGATTTAGTTTATTAAGACCTATTTTAGAAAAATACAAAAAAGATTTTCTTTCAATTAATTTTAAAGTTATGCTTAAAAAATGCAAAACGATGGTTTAAGGTGCCATCCATGATAGAAATAACTTGATATGTTGAAACTTTGGAACTACTTAGTTACCTCGTTGACCAATTTCAACAAATTATATAAATCGCCAAATCATATTTATTGACATAACTTTTATTTTAAATAATAATAATGAAAAAGTAGTAGAATGTTAATAAAAATACAGTCAAAGTTCTATAATCTGCAGAAGTTGGGGACCAAAGGTTGTGTGGATTATGGAATATTGGGGATTATAGAGTATTATAGATTATATGTTGTTTTATTATTCGTAGATAGAATTTTAATTCTATAATCAGTATAATATGTAAATGTAAATTTGAAATATAAAATGAATTAATTTAATAGGCTATCTCAAAAAATTCCTTTGAAAAGTTATTTTATTAGAAAAATTGATATGTGCGCATTTAAGAATAACTATATATGTTCCATAATACAGTTTGTTTTTTATTGTTAATAAAATAAAAGAGTTATATTTTAAAAAAGTAGATGCTTAATTATGTTTTTTTTTTCATTTTTTTTTACTATTTATTTAAAAAAATGATTTTTGGAACACAAATTTGTTAATTTTCTTAACTGTTTACATTCATAAAGTAATGAGAATTATAGAAAACTGCTGATTATGGGTGTGCGGATTATCGATCATTGACTGTAAAAATTACTTAATGACATTTTAAACCCTCATGCATCATATTTCATATCACTGAATTAGCCATTCGCGATCATCCATTATTGGCATTTAATTTTAGGAGAGTAGGCATTTAGTTTGGCGATAGTTTTTTGGTCGACAGGATAACCAAGCAGTACCGAAAATTCTTATGCTATCCTATAATCTAACAGTCTTCAATGACTGCTTGAAAGGTGCCTAAGATGTCTTGATTAAGAAGGGGACTCTACTGGTCGACAATCAAGCAGAATCAATTTATATACAGCCTCTAAAATACATTTGTTTAAAAAAAATTAATTTCTCAGAAACCGATTAATGAATTGCATGAAAAAAAATTTTAAGCTAATTGGAGAGTGCTGAGTTCATTTATGCACTCAGAATTTGGTATTTCTATAGAAAAAAAAACAAAGTTAGAGTTCATTTTAATATGTATATGCCCCTTAAGCAAATTTTATGTACACCATTTAAAAGTAGACTTTATTTCAAATTGTTCGGTATCAATAATTTTCTTCTACGATAATTTGTTGAGAAGTTAGTAGAGGGTGTTTACTCTTTTCCATGATTGTACAAATCCATAAAAAATATTTTTAACATATTAATTAAATTAAAGAAATAATGTCCAACTTTTGAATAGTATTTTACTTCCATTCATGAACCTTGCTTTATTTCTTTAAAACTGAATTTTTTATATTGTCTGTTTTCATAATTACTTTGCAATTTGGATGTTCTGCCTTTCTTTTTCTTGTTTAATTTCTAGTGTTTTTTATATTTGTTATTATCCCTTATAGCTCTTTAAAAAAAGAAAAAAAAACATTCTTGTCTTTCTAAACTAAATTTAGAAAATAAAAAATAAAATAAATTGTTTTTCAGAGTCAAAATTACACTTCCTAGTGTTATAAATATATATATTTTTCTAGCATTTAATTATAAAATAAAAAGCATTAGATCTATACAAAAGTCAATACAGAAATAGAAAAGTTACCTATCAAACAATATTTAGGTTAAGCCTAGCCATACCCCCAGAAAACAAATCATAATAAATAGAATTCTAAAATTTATTCATTCCTTTTGATCAGTCCTTTAGATGTTCCAGAACAAGTCTGAATTAAAATTAACAGTTTTCACCAGTTAATAATCATTAACAGTTAAGAATACTTTTATCACAAAATACAGAAACTTTAGTAGAAGAGTAAACAAAAGAAATATATCTTACCATTAACTTATTTTAGTAAAGCGTTAATAAAATTCTAAAAACGTTTTTCAATTATATCACTATAGGTCATTATATTTCAAAAATTTATCATCTACTTACAGAGAACTTTCATATCGTCCAAGTTCAAATAGAATCAAACGGACGCCAATGCCATGAATGAATCATGGTGCCCGAATTTGAATGAATCATATCAATAAATCAACGGCAACAGAAAGTTCAACTTCTGACCTTTTACTTTCTCACACTTACCAATATTAACATTTGTTTCAAGAATTAAGAAAAATATCCCCTTCAATTAAAAAACAAAACAAAACGGTATTTTTTTTTAATTGACTGATTCCTTACTAAAAATTCTGGAATCCTTTATTTGAATTCACCCTCTGCTGAAAAATTTGAGACATATCATCCTACATTACAGCAGCATCTTTATTAGAATCTAGAAGAGAAATAATTTTGAATGGAGGAGAAAGTTTCCTGATGAACAATTTTAAAGATTGATTAACTAAGTTATCGATCATATATTATCGAGTAACTTCCTTGAATCGAGTACTTTAGATTTTATGTATTGTTTTGACGCCATCTTTTGCAAAATAACATAAATGAACAAATTTTCTATTTAAAGTATAGGCTTTTAGATATATTTTTAAAATATGAAAAATCAGGATGTTTTGATTTAATTTGAGAATATTATTACACGCTTCACTTTAACAATTTAAAATATTTTTTAGTATGTCTAAAAGGAGTATTATATTACTTTTGTCGGAAAATTTTATATTAGTTTTATCACTTTTTTAAGTGGTCAGCTTATAGACACAGAATTTTAATTTTTCTTGCGTTGCATATAAAATAAATTATTTCTTATCAATATAATTATTACAATATGATGGAAAGTGAAGTGTTCAGCATTTTGATCTCTTTTGACTTATTGGTTTTGACTTTCTTTTTTTTTTTTTTTTTTTTTTTTTTTTTTTTTTTTTTTTTTTTGCTTTAGTAGCACAACATTTTCTTTTCTTTTTTTAAATTTTTATGCGGTAACTTTCGTTATTTCAGTGAAACTTTAACATTTTATAGGGAAGGCCAGATATAAATTTATTGAAAATATGTTTTAGTTAGTCCTTTAAGAGTCCTGTTATTTTGTTTGTAGGATTTAGTTTATTCATTTGATTTTTGTTGCAAGAACAATTCTTTGTAAATCAGTTTATTATTTAATAAAAATAATGTTAAAAGCTTCAAAATATTGATGAAAAAATATGCTCGTTCTTTACGTAACACCATTTATTATTATTTTTTTAATTACAGTTTAAATTGTGCTGCATCTGACAAGAATTCTCTGAACATCAAACCACTAAAGACCCTAAATATAGTGCAGTTCAACTAGAATATTTGTAGATGATTAAATTAAACTTGCATGTCTATCAAAGCATATAATTATATTCAGTCTGATAAAAATATATATATTTTTTTTTTTACTACTTGATTATCCTGTTGACCAATTTCGCCAAATTATACATATTGACATAATTTTTATTTTACATAACAAAAAATCGAATAATTAATAGAGTAATAATAAAAATACAAATAAAAAGTCGAAATAAAATTCATTTTTTAACATATCAAACATGCATATCATACTTAATGTCATTGAATATGACATTCATGGTCATCCATTTTGGCATTTAATCTCATAGTCAGGCAATCATTTTTTTGGTCAATGGGATAATTCCTAGTAAATTTTTTTAAAACACAAAGAGATATATATAAGCCACTGCTGTCACTAACGCAAATGAACTTATTATAGATGGAAATTTTTCTTGTCTTATATTAAGGAAATTATTAATATAAAGATATGAAGATTTGTAATTTTATAGAGAAATCTTTGATTATTAAACTGAAACAGAAACTGTTTATGGGAATTATTTTAAGCACTATTTATGTTGAAGGTATAAAATAGCTCGTTTTAAATAATTTTATAGAATCAAAAACTATGCATAGCCATTTAAATATGACTGTTTTTTTAGCGTTTTTTTTGTCAATTTTTATTCATATCATTTCATTAGATAATATTTCACATTTCGAAAAAATGCATATTTTTACATGTTGTTGTCAAATTTAAAACAGCAGCTAAAATCCGCAACCCTAAAATCCATACATCATCACAAATATAAACAATGATACTTTTAGTTTAGATACAAGGACAAAATTACAGAACTTTAATTTAAAACATTCTGTACATATATTTTAATTTGTAATTGACGATAATATTATTGAACTTAAGCTTTTTCGACAATTTCATTTTACAAAATAACTTTTTTTATCATTTTAGTTTATTACTACTTTACTTAGTTATTTTAATACAGTAGACTCCCTCAAATCTACACAGCTTGGAACCAGAGGTTGTGCAAATTTTAGAATTTCGCAGATTTCTGGTCTTTGCTTAATTTAAATTTTTTCTCAGCAATTTGAATTTAATAAGGCAATAAAAATTATAATGAATGATTATAATGTAGTAAAATATTAAAAGAATCAAGTAAAATAATAAACTAAAAGAATAAAAAATAAGATAACTTAAAACTGATTGAAATTATAATAGTAAAGGTCAAATAAATAAAATTAATAATATGTATTTGAACTTGCATAAAAAAGATGCAATATATTTTCCTTGAATTATTCTATGACCATTTTCTTATGAAAAGTATTCTTCATTAATTTACATTAAAATCATTGTAATAAAAAACAAAAAAGCTTGATTAATAGGGTACATAAATATATTTGGTCAAAAGGTTGTGATTATCAATGTTATCAACAATATCTTGGTTTAAAAAACTTATATATACTCTTTTCATAGAAAATAACGAGTTCATTTATATTATTATGAATTACATATCAAAATACGTATGGGATAAATTCATATGAATCAAAGCTATAACTCTGAACATATGTCTGAAATGAAAGTTTCTTAGTTAACATCTGTAAAGATGTGGAGATTTTAGGGTTGAATATTCGAGGGAGTTTAACGTATTTTATAGCATATATTTTTAAGATATTGCATATATAAGTACAATGTAACTACAAGCAAATATTTTTTATATGGTGCAAGTCAGAACCAAAGATTAAGCAGATTATAGATATTGCAGATTACAGAATATTATGTGGAATTATGAGTAATTTTATTTTTCCTATGGAGACTTTTAATACCATATTCAGTTTAATATAATATAAATATGAAATCGGTACTACTTGATTATCCTGTCGACCAATTTTGCCAAATTTTACAAATCGCCAAACTAATAACCATATTTTACACGTTGACATAATTTTTATTTTAAATAACAAAAATACAAATAATTAGTAGAATATTAATAAAAATACAAATAAAAAGTCAAAATAAAAATCGCATTTTAAACACATGTATCATACTTAATGCCATCGAATGTGACATTCATGATCTTCCATTATTGGCATTTAATCTGATAGTTTGGTGATAATTTTTTGGTCGATGGGATAACAAAGTACCAAGAAATCCAATAATTCAATATATTATCACATAAAACAACTTTTTAATGGAATTATATATTTAAAGAATGATATATGTACAGTCAAAAATCTTTAATCTGCACTAATTGGGACCAAAGTTTGTGCAGATTATAGAATATTGCAAAATACAGAGTACTGTATATTTTAATAACATAAATCAGTATAGTATAAATATGAAAATTAATAATTTAATATAATGTTAATAATTTAATTTCCCATTAAAGCTCATTTATAAAAAGAAATTACATATTAGAAGTATACTATATAAACTGAAATTAAATATGAAAATTAGTTTTTTTTTTTTTTTTTGTGATTAATTGCTAAAATCTGCAATATTTTCCCGTGATTATTAGTCAAGTTGCGGAATAGGCAAAACTTGCTATGTGATTTGATGATATTACAAAATTTGCTGTGCATTTCAGCAATATTTTTAAATATTTGGAATATTCTCCCTTGATTCCTTATTGAAATGCCCTTTTTTTTTCAGTAATCGTTTCAGTAAAATTAATGGTTTTTTCCAAAGATCGTTAGGGGAAATTTGCAATTCATTTTTTTACGATCAATTGCAAAAATTTACATTCTTTTCTGCAAACATTTCACTCTTTATTTCAACAATCGTTTAATGAAATGATGTTTTACTAATGATCGATTGATGAAATCAGCAATTTTTTTACTGCGACCATTTATCAAAGTTTGCGATATTTTACAGAGATAGATTGATGAAAATCATAATTTGGTACCGGGATATTTTGACAAATTTTGTAATATTTTTCCTTGATTGTTTACCAAAATTTGTGTTTTTCTGCCATTACTTGTTGAAATTTGCAATATTTTTCAACAATATATTGGCAAAATTAGTAATATTTTTTTATACGATTATTTAATGAAACTACCAAATTTTCCACAATTGCTTGCCAAAATTTGGGGGGGGGGTTTGCAGTCGATTGACAAAATTTATGACTATTTGTCTAAGATCATAATATTTTTTTAGCGATAGATCAGTAAAATACTTAATACTTACTGCTGCTTAACAACGTGCATTATAGAAAATTGCAGATAATAGGAGTGTGGATTATCGATTTTTGGCTGTACATTGAAATTTGACATGTTATGAAAATTAAGTTTTTTTTTCTCTGCAATTGTCTCATGAAATTCCTGATAATTTGCTGACGATCACAGTATTTTTTATATCAACAGATTGGCAAAATTCCCTTAATTGATTTTTGCTAAGGTATGCAGAATGTGTAAAATTGCAGACAATAGGTGCATGGATCATCGATCCTTTACTGTATTTTCATGTCATATTTAAGGGGTTTTTTTTATGTTTCCAAACAATGCATTTTTAACTGAAATATATTTTGTTATAAGTACCAAAAAAAGAAAAAAAAAACATAGAAATAAATTTTTTATTAAGTTTAATAAGCATTTAGTAGTAACAATTATGCCATGGGATGGGATGAGACAGGTACTCTTACAAGTTAAAGCATGAAAAAAAAAAACTAAAATCATTTGGACAAGAAAGAAAATGGCACAAATAAATCAAGTTTGGTGGCCAGAAGGTAGAAACAAACTGGCCATTTTGGCAAAAACACAGTTAAAATAATCCATCTGTAGCAGATATTTTCGTTTGTCACAGTTAACCAAAGAGTGTGAGTATGCACATAAGTGACAATCTTCTAGTTTTATTCAAAATGCTTAGACTTTTTTTAAATAGGGAATTTTACTGACTGCATACAATAATTTAAGACTGACATAGAACAAGACAAATTATAAAATATTAATATTCAGGTTTTTTTTTTAACTGAAAAAACTGATGGCTACATCATATTAAATAACTACAACTAGTATCACATAATAAATACTCCTCAACAGTTTTTAATGTGGCAACTATATAAAATGAAATATGACATCACAAAGAAAATAAAATGTTGGTAGTAGTGCTATTGTTGGTAGATTTTATATTTTCTATCACGAGTTGGTACCATTTTCCTAAATGTAATAAAAATCAACAAAACATGGTTTAAAAAAAAAATCAAGGTACCACAACATCTATTTTCTATCCACCTAACATTATGGGTATACTGGAATGTCAGATTATTGACTTCTTAAATTTGTATCAATATTTTCTAAAATTTTTGATGAAATTTATATAAAGCATCAATATATAATTAATCATTTAAAAAATATTTACTTTCAAATGAAAAGAATACAATCATTCTGTGAGTAACACAATGTTTTTAAAGTTTAAATTAAAAAAAAAATCGAACCAATTTACTCTTTTTAAATTTAAATTTGAGTAATACTCATCGAACTAATTACAAATAAATAAACATATGAAATTATCTGCAATAAATAACACGTTTTACTATTTTAAGTTATTAGTTATCAGCAAAAGGGAAATTTGGACAGAGATATTGTGGAGCTATAGGATCAAATCCCATTTGTAGTATTTTTAGTAGAGGAGTAATCAGAGAAACTATCTTAGCTTAAACTTATTGTAGAAATGAGGGTGGCATAAATAAAATGATTTTTTAATATTTACCTGATAATATAAATAGGGTAAAGGACATGACGCTAAATACAGGAATGATTCGTCGACTTTTACATCGTGATTTATTTACGAGGAATCATTCATTAGATGGAGAAACTCCCGTGTAGTTAACTAATGACTAATTAAACTGTTATTTACATATGAAAATGTTACCATGACAATATAACAGTATCTTTTTCCTTTTTTAATCTTTGATTATATTTTTAGCTATCAGACCAGACAATAACAGAAACAAGCATTCCCATAAAAATTTCGTGTTAGTTATCCAAAATCAAATTATGTCGAATTCTAAACCGGCGAACATATCCCTAGATTTTGATTGATGTTTTCTATTCTTCTTTTATTAATGAATGTTTTGTTTAGTTAATCGAAAATTAGTTGAACATTTCTTTTGAAGTGATTCATTGTATGAATCATTTTTTATGAATGATTTCTTCTGAATCATTCACTGTGTTGGCGTCACTTTACTTTTCTGATAAGGAGTAGAAAACATGTAGGATATAAGTGTGCTCTGGTAAATTTTTTAAACTTGTTTTTCTGACCCAAGCTCTTTACTAACATAAATTAATGGTAAGATATGTTTTTTTATTTGGAGTAAAAATTTATTTACTCTTATATGATATTTTAACTTAATTTGCGATTTTTTGAAAAAAAAAAAAAAAAAAAGAATTTTTTTCATGATTTGTGGATAAAATTTAAATATTTTCACGATTCCTTGACGAAATTCGTATTTCCTGCTATCCTTTGTTGATATTGTCAATTTTTATTTGAACGAATGATGAAATTGATATTTATTTTGTTGTTGTAGTTATTGGCGATCGTTTGTCGAAATTCACAATAGGTTTTATGTCCAAATTTTCGGATTTATGACTGATTTTTTTTAAATTTTCGGAAATTATCGGCTTAATTTTTCGAAAAATTAATTACAGACTCCACCCTAAACTGAAGATACTTTTATATATATATATATATATACAGGGTGTCCGAAAAGTCTGGAAACGGTCGAATAACTCGAAAAATACATATGAGATTGAAAAACGTAAATATACGTGTTAAATATTTTTAAATAAGCTACTCAGTGATACCAAATTTGACCTTCGTAACCGACCCCCTGGGGGTCAGAGGGGGTCCAACTTTGAAATCTTAAATTATAACCCCCATTTTTTATTGCAGATTCGGATTCTACGGACAAAAATACGTAACTTTTGTATTTGATGTTTATTTCGAATCATCGTTTATCACGGTGTAATTTAGCATATTAAATCGATACATATTTTGGCTTTTCCAACGGGATTTTCCCTAATCGAAACTAATTGGGGAGAATTTATGACATCAAATTCCTCGTCTTTTGCAATAATAGCGTTTCCTGAAAATCACCCGTGCCGATTATTTCGGTAGTGCTACACAGTTAAAAATTTGATCCATTTGCTGTAGCGTCATTCCACAGCTTTTATAGAATATCTCTTTCATGACCAATGAGAATGTTCCATAACACAGTAAAGTACACTGTAAAAAAATTGACCCTTTTGCTGCATCGTCACTCCACCGCTTTTATAGAAAACGATTACTTTGGAGCATTCTCATTGGTCACAAAAGAGATATTCTATAATAGCTGTGGAGTGACGCTGCAGCAAATGGGTCAAATTTTTAACAGTGTAGCACTATTGAAATAATCGCCACGGGTGATTTTCAGGAAACGCTATTCCTACAAAAGACGAGGAATTTGACATAAAAAATTCTGCCCAATCAGTTTCGATTAGGGAAAATCCCGTTGGAAAAGCGGGAATATGTATCGATTTAATATGCTCGATTACACCGTGATAAACACAGATTTGAAATAAACATCAAATACAAAAGTTACGTATTTTTGTCCGTAGAATCCGAATCTGCAATAAAAAATGGGGGTTATCATTTAAGATTTCAAAGTTGGACCCCCTCTGACCCCCAGGGGGTCGGTTTCGAAGGCCAAATTTGGTATCACAGAGTAGCTTATTTAAAAATATTTAACACGTATATTTACGTTTTTCAATCTCATATGTATTTCTCGAGTTATTCGGCCGTTTCCAGACTTTTCGGACACCCTGTATATAAATCATTTTAAATATCTATACTTTAGTTTTATTATTTTTAAGAATACTTCATGAATATTGTAAACCTGTTTCTAATGCAAATATTTTGCAGAGAAAGGCAGTGTTCCATCTAGATAGTTTCTTTTTTTTTATTTTTAAAAAAAATTAGTATTATTGACAATGCATTTTTAACATAAATTGTGCCTTTTTTTTCGTTTTTGCAGATTATTTTTTTTAAATTAGTTTATTTATTTATTTGACAATTACACTGAAAATGATCTAAAATTTGAAAGGGACCGTAATTGTCAAAATCTATGGGGGAAGAAGCGGAGGGGGATTGGATTTTGTGTTGTGCTACAAAATCTAAATTTCTTTCTTTCTTTTTTTTTTTTTTAAATCTTAAGTTCTTAATCAATGTTAATTTTACATTTTTTTTCTCCATGTATAAGAAGATTGCATCAACTCATTGTGAAAGTATATTTTATTATTTCTTTTAAAAGATTAATTTGAGATTTACTTTATTATTTGTATCTGTTACAGGCCAAACCCGATTTTAGGCCAAACTAGATTGGCCTAGGCCAAACTAGTCTATCCTAATGCCCATCAGATAAACTAGTTTCTTCTAGGCCAAACTAGTCTATCCTAATGCCCATCGGATAAACTAGTTTTTCCTAGGCCAAACTAGTCTATCCGAACCCCCATCGGATAGAGTAGATTTTCCTAGGCCAAACTAGTTTGGCTGAACGGTCATTAGGATAAACTAGTTTAGCCTGCTATTCATTGGTTTGAACTAGTTTATCCTAGGCCCATCGAGATTGTGCTAGGCCAATTCAATTTGGCGTGGTTTTATTAAATGTAAAGAGCGCCATGGTGCAAACTTTCTAGATTTGATCTCATTTATCCTAGGCCGATGCAATTAAACGTGATTTTAGCTCACAGACTATCAAAGCCTGAGAACTAATGTGCTCGCAGATTCTGTGTGTGTGTATGTAACCATGTACGTATGTATGTACATAATGCGATAATTCCTGATAAAAATATCCAATTTGCTTCAAAACTTTGACAACGATTTATCTTGATAACGAACTTCCCTGATTAGTTTCAGGAGTTCATAGAATAAGAATAAAGGGAGGGGAACAAAGGGCTGATCCTCATACCCCCCCCCCCTCCTTAATTTAGTTAAATCAGTTTTTCATGCAAAATTATCAGTTTTTATTAAAATTTTAGCTATAAAATCATTTTGATAATGCACCTCCACGATTAGTTGTGGGTGTTCATTGTTTACGTATAAAGAAAGGAGGAATGGGAGGTAATCCCCCTTAATTTATGTAAATATGTAATATGTATAAGGGAGAGAGAGGGGGGAGGCGAACAAAATCAGGAAATATAACAGAAATTCTAGTTTGATGTATTAGAAACCTTATGACACATGATATAAATTTATAAAAATATATTCCGCGTTAAATGCCGTTGTTTAAAGATTTTTGCAAAAATCTTAAATTTTTGTTTTGAAGCGCCACGACATCGAGTAACATATCCACTGATAGATTGTTTAATGGAGTTATCTTCAGATACAGTTTTGTTGATAATAGGGTGCGTTTCCTTTCGTAATGGGACTTTTTATATTTTTTTATCATGTGTCATAAGCTATCACAAAGTTTCAAAAAGTTCCAACAAGAATTGAACATTTTTACAAAAATTACTAAAGGAAAATAGTGGTATTTGACATGGCATCCTTTTTCTTAAATATTTAACATCATTTTTTATTATGTTTCTAAAAGTTTCAAATAATGTTAATATTTAATTAACAACTAAAACGTTAAAATACGCTGAGCTTTTTAAAAAAATTCTAGCATCCACTTACTCTACCCCCCCCCTCCTAAATTTAAAATTTGATGCTTTGTTTTTTACTTTTTCTTATTTTGAAAAGGGGTCTGATATTTAGATTTTTAATATGAACATTTCGCGTGAAGTCATGTGTGCGAAAACCAATATCTGTTATGAATCAAAAATCTTTTTATAAAACCAAGTTTTTATCCGATTGAAAAAATAATCCATTCTCCCTTTATATTTAACCTCAGAACCCCCAAAATTAATCAGGTAAATGCCTTACCAGAAGGAACCTACATCCAAAATTTGAAACAAATCAGTAAATTCTACTTGAAAAACCTATCTACATAAATTAAGGGGTTACCCCACATTCCTCCTTTCTTTATACATAAACAAAGAACTGCCACAACTAATCATAGAGGAGCCATATCAAAATGATCTTATACTTAAAATTTAAATAAAATCTGATACTTTTGCATGAAAAACTGACTTAATTAGTTAAAGGATGGAGGGAGGGAGAGCGGATTACCCTTTTGTTCCCCTTCCCTTGTTCTTATCCAATGAACACCTGAAACTAATCAGGGAAGTTCGTTATCAGGATAAATCTATGTTCAAAATTTGAAGCGAATTGGATATTTCTATCAGAAGTTATTGCATTACGTACATACGTACGTGCACACGTACATACATACGTACATGGTTACACACACACAGAGTCTGCGAGCACATTAGTTCTCAGGCTTTGATAGTCTGTGAGCTAAAATCGTGTGAAATTGCATTGGCCTAGGATAAATTAGATCAAAACAAGAAAGTTGGCGCCGTGGCGGTCTTTAAATTCAATAAAATCACGCCAAATTGACTTGGCCTAGGACAATCTAGATCGGCCTAGGATAAACTAGTTCAAACCAATAAAAAGCAGGCTGAACTAGCTTATCCTAATGACCGTTAAGCCAAACTAGTTTGGCCTAGGAAAGTCTAGTTTATCCAATGGGCATTCGGATAGACTAGTTTGTCCTAGGAAAAACTAGTTTATCCTATGGGCGTTCGGATAGACTAGTTTGGCCTAGGAAAAACTAGTTTATTCGATGGGCATTAGGATAGACTAGTTTGGCCTAGGAAAAACTAGTTTATCTGATGGGCGTTAGTATAGACTAGTTTGACCTAGGCCAATCTAGTTTGGCCTAAAATCGGGTTTGGCCTGTAACATATCTGTTTCATATTTATTGTTATTATTTTCTTTTTTTACATCAACCCTATAGCACCATTTTAAATATATGAATGCAAAAATAAAATTATTTATTAAATTAAGTATAAGTCTTATTTAAGTTTCCCTTTATAAATCATTTTGGATTTAATTATTAAAATATTTTTCATGATAAGTCTGTTATTCTTGTGATTTGTATTATATTTTGATTCTTTATGAAACAGAAATCATATTTTTTTAAAAGTCATGTAATAATAATAATTATTATTATTTGTGATTTATTACAGAAGATGATTTTGCATAAAAATTTCATTATTATTTCAGATGTATATATTAAATTGCATTTGAATATTTTTAATTGCTTTTTCTCAACGTTTTGGGATTATTTTTAACTATCAAGCAACTACAGTTGAACCTCGAAAATCCGGAACCGTCGGGACCGCGGCGATTCCGGATTTTGGAGGTTTATTAAAAAATCTTTTTTTATGGCTATATAATACCGTAAAATCCCGTTAATCCGCTCTTCCCGATCAAACGCCCCCTCCCCACTTTATAAAAAATTTGAAATTTTCAAAAAATCCCGAGAAAGCGCCCTCCCCCCCCCCCCCCCCCGATTCTCAAAGGCGATTGAGAGTGAGACGAATCATTATGAAATGAATGAATCATGAATCTTTGGTGAAATGTGCATTTTTTCAAGATTTTTTAATTGATTTCATGCTTGTTTTGGCTTTCTTTTTTTTAACAAATTTCTCCGTTTTTTCTGCATTTTTTCGACAAAATTTACGTTTTTTTTTTTTTTTTTTTTTTTTTTTAAACCCAAATTTTTTTCAAGTATTAAAATTCATGATTAATTCAACGATTCATTCATTTCATCATGATTCATTACTGTAAATTTTGTTGAACGCTTTTTAACTTTTTAATTTTTGTAATAATAAAGTCTTTAATTAACGGCAAGTCATAACAATATTAACCAGAATATATCTCTCTATATTTTTTTAGTATAGTTATCAGAATTTAACTGCAGTTGATGAAAATTACAGCTATGTCTTATTTTAAAAATTAATAAAACTGAAATCTGAAAAATGTCCGGATTTTAGAGATTTCCGGAATTTGGAGGTCCGGATTTTCGAGGTTCAACTGTATCCCTTCATTTTTACACAGTTGAACCTTGAAAATACAGAGATCCAATTTCAAAAATCTCTAAAATACAGACATTTTCACAATTTCAATTTTATTATTTTTTAAAATAAGACTTACTGTAAATTTCATAAAATGCAGTTAAATTCTTTTAACTAAACATTAAATAAATAAATACAGATATGTTCTAGTTATACAATGATTGACCATTAATTAAAAACTTTAATTATTAAAAAAAGGAAGAGTCGTGTGATACATTGATGACTCGTAGCTTCATATATTTTTATATTTATAAAATCACTTATGTACATATTTATAACAAATTAAACAAACATGCAAGTAGAGTCTGATTAAGGTTATGCAAGGTCCATGGCCCAGCACGTTTTACCCTCACAGCAAAATAGTTGAGGATTTTTTTTTTTTTTGGGGGGGGGGGGGAGAAGAGGAGTGCAGGAAATGAGGAACTTATGATACGGTTGCAATGTTAACCAAAATATATTCTCATTTTTGAGAAAATAATTGCCTAAACTGCAATTTTAAGACTTTGGTACTGCTTAACTTTCCCCATTAAAAAAAAAAAACTCTATTGCCAAACTATAAAATCAAATGTCAATAATGGATGATCATGAATGTCTCATTCAATGACATGTATGATACACATGCTAAAAACGTCATTAAGTGATTTTTATTTGACTTTTTATTTGTATTTTTATTAATATTCTACTAATTATTTGTTTTTACATTATTTAAAATAAAAATTATGTCAATATGTATAATTTGGCGTAATTAGTCAACGGGATAGCTGAGTAGTATTAAGACTTTTTTTTTCTAAATCCTTTTACTCAATTTGGGGCCCCCAACAGCTGTAGGACCAAGGTCTCAGCCTATTTGGCCTGTGTTGTAATCAGGCCCTGCATGCAACTCCACTTTCTTTTGATTGAAGCAAAAGACAAACACACTTGATAATTGTTCTTCTAACACCTGCTCCTTCTCCAACAGAACTTTCAACATAGTGACATACTATGATGCGTACATTTGCTGATGTCAGTATGTTGTTTATTTCAGTTTTGTTTCTTTGAAAAGAACTTTGAATGCAGTAGGAAAATAAAACAAGATGATTTTTTTAAAAATCTTTTGATAAAACAACCATTTATTTTTTCTGTCCACAATCTTTTGCAAATTTGATTCCCCTCCCCCTCTATTCAGTTTGGGATCTTTTGACAGAATTGACAATTTTTTCGGCAATTGATTGACAATTTTTTTTAAGTGAGAGGGGGGGGGGGGCGATATTTTATCGAAATTTGTAATATATTTCCATGACAGACAGAAATAATGCACTATTTATTTTGTCAGTCTTTTGACAAAATTTGGTATAGTTTTCCTCGATCGTTTAATGTGATCCACAATCAAGGACAAAATTTTTCTCAGTGAGCGATAGGCAAATTTGATGCCCCCCCCCATTTAATTGATTATTGAAATTAGCAACTTTTGCAACAACTAATTGAAGCGAATCTCTAAATGTTTCTTAGATAAGTGACAAAATTGTTGATATTTTTGAATGATCATTTAAAGAAATTTCTTTTTTTCTCATGACTCCACAAAAATTTCAAATAAATAAATATATATATATATTGTCGGAAGAATTCACACAATTTTATGTCTTATTTTAAAGTGCCCCCCCCCCCTTCAAGAAACTTTTGAAATGGCACTAAATCTTCCCAGATAAAGAAGTTGTCATGTACTATGCAAACTTTCTCACATTTAGCATCCATTAAGAAGTTTTCATGTCAAAAAGTTTGTTTACTTTTACAGGTTTTTTTTTTCTGGAGATTTTTATGCCTGGTGGCTGT
This sequence comes from Maratus speculifer, assembly GCA_964019185.1. Classification (NCBI taxonomy): domain Eukaryota; kingdom Metazoa; phylum Arthropoda; class Arachnida; order Araneae; family Salticidae; genus Maratus; species Maratus speculifer. The sequence continues at coordinate 362,913,671 of OZ025296.1, forward strand.
TTTTTTTATTTTTATTTATTTATTTATTTATTTTTTCAGAACTGAATGACTCAAGTTTTTGGAAAATTCGGAATAGCAGTCACTTTTAAATTATATTTGAATTTATTGTTTTTTATATGTAGGGGAGAGTGGGGGTGGTGTGGGACACTTTTTACAGAAAAAGAAAATCAACTTTATTTGACACAAAAACAAAAAAATTCAATTTATAGAGTGGAAGTTGAAACACTTTTTAACCTCCCTTAACAATATGGAAATATAGCCACGCAAAATCTATTTTATAATCAAATAAAATCGTACATTTCAAAATGTGTCCCGTACCTCATCTCTTACATAGAGGTATGGGACAGCAATAAAATAAAGCTATAAGGCACAAGTAGTCTAGTGTTTGCTAGATATACAATCAAACAAGCATTGTAGGTTGATACAGTTATGTGCCAAAATATAAAATTACGGTATCTTCATGACTGGAATGAAAATTCAGGATTGTCAGTCACAGTAAAATAATAATCTAATATGAATCTATAATAAAAAATAATAATCTTTTCAATTTATTTACATTTTGAAGTAAAGTGAATACATTATCAAAATTATCCTCTTAAAATGTTCGCATGTTAGCAATTTACATTCACTTATTGGAAAAAAAGAGGGGGTACAGTAAACTCCCTCAAACCCGCAATCCTAAAATCTGCAACTCTCTGAAATTCACCCATTATTTATGGATGTAAACAATGAAACATTCAATTCAGTTGTAAAGACAAAATTTGACTTTTTTAATTTTTATATAAATTCCATATATAGTTTTATTTGTAATTTTCTTTAATATTACTGAATTGATTTTTTTTTTTTTTTTTTTCATGAAAGAAGAATAAATTTATTTCTGAAAAAAATCATGATATTGCTGATATCACTGGTATCTATAATATTTTTACTAGACATATTTATAGACTACTAGACATGTTTTAATAAAGCTCTTTTAATTATTAAATCTGGCTAAACCTGAAATAAAACTTCTTTATTTTATGATTTTGATATGAATTAGTAATGAACCTTTCTGTGGCAAGTTTCATTGAATATTGTAAGCATTCAGTATAGTTTCGATTGCATTATTAATTACATTCAACTTACTGTTTAAAAAATTTAAACAAAGATATGACCAGAAATCTGAAAAATTCTAAAATCCGTACAACCTCTGATCCCAAGCTGTGTGGATTTGAAGGAGTCTACTGTATTGGACATGTCCCATTCCTCCCTTTACTGACATATCCCATTCCTTTCTGCTACCTTGTTTTGTGTTAAACTTCTTGTAGAAACAAAAATGCTGCATTTAGGCTTAGTTTAATTTATGGATTAAATACAATATAATATTCCATAAATAGGGAAACTATTACATCTACACATAAACAAGTCATTAAATCACAGCAAGCATAAAAGTATATGATTAAATTTACTTTTGATTCTTGAAATATACAATTGCAAGCTTAATGCAGATTAATAATTTTTTTTCAACTGAAGATTGGGCTATGACTGCTTCATCTTGTGTGTGATTGATCAAATGTTTAGAGTGGTACATAAAGAGAAAAACCTCCTATCCCATTCCTCCCATTGTCCCACTCTCCCTTAATTATTTCTGCTTTATTTGTATAAAACTTAAGAACAACATTATTTACCACAATGTCAAATTAGCTTTAGATCAACTGATTTCCTACATTACAAATTTTTTATGTTCAGTGAAAATTGCGAAAAGGTAAATGGCTATCAAATTCCAATATCTTCATCACTAAAGGATTTCAAAAGCTAAACAGTATCTCATTTTAACTTTTTTTCTCTTGTTTATTGCTGGACGTTGTTGTTTACGACCTTTTTATTTGCTTTTTTTTCCCCTTGTATGTCTCTGGCTTACGTTTTAAGATATTTTCTGTTCAATCTTTGAGTTATTTCTCTTTAAATTGAATACTTTTTATTAAAATATTTGTTAATTATTAATAATTTACATTTATCTTGTTCAAAATAAGGAATTGGGCTTGTCCCATTCCTGTCTTTGCTGACATGTCTCATTTCACCTTCTTTTATGTTAAACTACTTGTATAAACAACAGTGTTCTTTTGAAACTTAGTTTAAATTAGGGATGTTATGCAGTATTATGTTCTATAGACTGGGAAACTGCAACATCTACCGATAAACAAATTATTGAAATACGACAAGTAATAAAAGCACTCGAAGAAAATCTATTTTTTACTCTTAATTTTTTTTTTTATATAGAATTGTAATTTTTTTCTACAAAAGACTGGTTTTGTGTGTGATGGATGAAATGTTTAGAATGATCCGTAAGTGAAATTCATCCCCTTCTGTCCCATTCCAACTCACTCTCTCTTATTTAATCGATGTTTGTAAGAAACCCACTGTCATTTAATTTTAAAATTTAAATGATTTTAATCCTTTATGTGCCGTCTGTTTTGAAGTTTCATCGGAATAACTTTTTATAAAACAGGGTTCATGATTTTATTATTATTATTATTATTTTAGTAAAATTCAAAAAATAAATTTTTTAATTCAGATCGGATTTCTTTTTTATTTAAATCAGATATTTTTAATTTTTTTTAAACCCCACACAATATTATTGTTTAACATTGCTTTTTGTTTAATTTATAAAATATATACATATTCACACATGCATGTTATAAATATTACCACTTTATATTAATGATGTTACATAATTTACATAAATGATTCAAAAATAAAATTTTAAGTTATGAAAAATTCATTATTACACAAAATGCATGGAGAAATACAAATTGGGTGTCAAAAATTAATTCAGCCTTCAGTATCTTAATTAAAATAAAAACATCTGCAGCAAATAAAAATTTTAAACAAATTTGAAAACAAACTCAGTTGTTAATTAACTTTAGTTTTATTTAAATGCTGGCTCAGAAAAATGATTTTAGAAGCTTTATCAGCTGATTTCTAATTTCCAAATGTACCCAACCAAAGATAGAAAACATTTTTTTCTAATGAAACAGATGAAGCTATTGCAAAAAAGAAGTTTATCATGAATTCTGTGAGATTTTTACTATCAGCCTTTTCAATAACTGTAACAAATACCTTCCAACATTTTAAAGGGCTGATATCCATTATATTAAATTACAATAAAACTTCATTGAATAGTTCAGATTTTGCTCAAACTTTAATATAATGGACATCACCAAGTCATAAATTTTTATTTTACCTCATTTTGCAGAAGTTTTTTTAAATACTAATGAGTAAATATTCGAATATTTAATATATTCCTAACATGGATTTCCTTAATGTTGCAAGATTATTTTATGATTTGATACAAATAAAATTTGACGGCATTTTTTTTCAAAACTATAGATTAAATTTTACTTTTTGACAGAGATTAAGCTTTTCTGAAAGCAGTTTATCTGTATTATATAAAACTGCATTATATTAAAGTACTACATTATTATGTTTGTTTACATCTTATATTTATCTAAAAATGACTTAAAAGAAAAATTGATTTTAATCAATAATTAAAAAAAATCAATTGATCTAAATCGTGATTTAAATCATGATTAAAATCAAGCTGATTTAAATCAACGAATCCTGTTATAAAATTCCAGTAATACATACATTAGTTATACAGTTTAGAATGAGCTGTAGATATTTTTTATCGTGTTCCAAAAACATTATGGACTGCACAAAACAATGAAAAAAAGGCCTGAAATTGCACGACAAACATAGCAAATGAAGGCCGTTCATACTATAACGAAATTTTTAAAATATTCAAATCTCGGTGCTATAGTATACAGTGCTTCGGATACAGTAGAGTATGCGAAAGCTTTTGTGTGGCCCTGTAAATATTATCAGTTTTCTATTATACGGGAAGTAAGTTGTAGTACCGTAAAATACCGTTAATCTGCCCCCCCCAAACGAAAAGAAAAATCGCACAATAGTTAGGGGAGGGCGCTTACACGGGATTTTTTCGCCATCGTTCAACAAAATTTACAGGAATGAATCATCATAAAATGAATGAATCGTTGAATGAATCATAAATATTTATACTTGAAAAAATTTGGGTTTTTTTCTTTTTTAAACGTAAATTCTGTCGAAAAAACGCAGAAAAAAGGAGAAATTAGTAAAAAAAGCCAAAACAAGCATGAAATCAATTAAAAAATCTTGAAAAAACGCGCATTTCATCAAAGATTCATCATTCGTTCATTTCAAAATGATTCATCTCGCTCTCAATCGCCTTTGAGAATCGGGAGGGAGGGCGCTTTCTCGGGATTTTTTGAAAATTTCAAATTCTTTATAAAGTGGGGAGGGGGCGTTTGATCGGGAAGGGCGGATTAACGGTATTTTACGGTAAGTCTCAGCAACGTATATCCATTTCATAAAATGTGAAATATTTTAGTATAATTAAAGCGCGCTTCAAACATTTCCCAAACAACGTGAAAGGCAAATATTTTTGCACTACAACTTGTACAAAATATATATTTTAGTACGCACTTCATCGATGTATATCAATTTTATTAGGTTCGAAAGAGTGTAACATCATTAAAATGCACTTGAAACTCTTTTTTCTATTGGTCGTAATGTAATGGAATAATTTTGATAGACCCTGTCATTAAACTATGTATCCGATGTCCCTAAAAGTTGAAATGATTCGACACAATGATGCAACAATTCTGTATTTTGAATTTTAAATAATTCGACTGGGTAGTTTTTGCTCTGTTATATACGGACAGCCGGACTGATCGGCGATTATAGGTGCTACGCATTCACATAATTACGAACGCTCTTAAAATTCTATCGTTTCCATCCGTTCAGCTTTCTGTAGGTTAAAATATTGTGGAACGGGGGTGTTCAGTTAGGAAATAATTCTATATCTCTATTGTAAGGGAATTTTATTGGTGCATACCTTAATGCTATAAAGCAGCGGTTCCCAATCTATGGGTCGCGACCCACTAGTGGGCCGTGGCAGTTGTTTTGGTGGGTCGTGGAACAATCGAGGTTTGTCATCAAAATGTATCTTTATTTCATCTATTTAAAAAGATATAACAATTTCAACAGAAAATTATGTTGCAACGGAAAATACTTAATTTTCTTTTAGATTGATATACAAACAGAATATCCAGAAATATTTAAATCAGCTTTGAGGTCCTTGATGAAATTCAGCACTTCGTGCTTATGAGAATATGCTTTTTTCTATTTTGTTGTTTTTTAATGATAAGCACTGAGAACAAACTGCGTGTTAATATGTGTTTCCACATTGCTAAAATCAGTTGCAGAAATCTTATTGATTATAAAGTTATCTTTTCACAATAATTAAATGTGTTTTTAATTATCTTTGTATTTTGTGCATTGTTTTAATTATTATTCACTAACACACATTGTGATTATTAGTTCTTATTTTTATTGATAATGTATCTTCCGTACGAAAATTTCCGTTTTTCGTAAGATAGGATAGTCGAACGTATGGAGATTGTACAAAAATTGCTACGCTAATAAAAAGCTGAGTAAATCGTAATTTTTTTTATTGAAAGGTGGGTCGCGAAATTTTTTTTCACTGAAAGGTGGGTCGCGTACCAAGAAAGTTTGGGAACCGCTGCTATAAAGTATTAAAAATTATTTGAAATAAAAGATTTGAGTGGCCTTTAAAGAGTGCACAAAATCATTTTCCATTGAAAATTTAATTTTAACTTGCAAAATCGTTCAAGAATGGATCAAACGATTGCGTCAATCTTCTAATGTAGCTCCAAAAATTTCCGAAAAAATGTTTGTGTAATTATAAATTCATAATTTGCGTTAAAGCGTAAATTTGTCTCACTTATTGACAATATTTTGTCTCAATTAGGAGTGCACATTGTAAAATTCTTTATATGAGAGATGATGCCAAAGAAAACATGCAAAATTCATTATCCGTTTAAAATCTAATGAGAGAACTCATCTTTTTTAATCTAAAAATATCCCTATTGTTTTCTGACTATTTGAAGATTCGTGCCTATAAAACGTAGTATGTTAATACCCGCCACGGTGAGCGGCCTATCGTCGTCCACAACTTCTAATTACGTCCCTGAAAGTCCGACTTTCTTGCTAGAAGCGCTGTTGCGGCTAAGCAACATCATTAAAACTGAAAAAAAATGAAAACTGCTCTTTTGGGCAGGGGGGACTCAGGTGATGGAAGAAAAGTTCATAATATGAAAGAGCGGACTGAGAATTTTTTTATTGTTTTCGTGTAATCCTGATTTTTTTTATTTAATTTTTTTTATTTAATTAATTTAGGTCACCTTCACATAACTTATTTTACAATGATTTCTGTGATTACAATGAATATTTATAAGCTTGAAAGGCGCACTACAAAGATAATACGTTATAATAGTTTCAGAGGATGCAGTCAAAACGGAACATGTTTATGTTGAAAATTTGCCTGAATCAGAAAAGTTCATAGCCTTAGTAAAAAATGTAACATTGAATTATGCTGTCTGAGATTATACCATTCAACACCCGTCTAAAATGGAATTTTTCATGAATTCTTTGTCGTTCCGATTTAGTAGTTTTGAATGTTATTGACTGCACAATTCAGAAACCCAGATACTCCATTTGAGGGGGGGGGGAATAGCCATGGTATCCACTTGGCTATGCCACTGATAACATTATTTAATTACAGTTTAAGTTACATTAAATGATTTGGTAAATTTCAACAATAAGAAAACATATTAGATAAAAAAAATTCTGATATCTGAAGAATTCCTTACTAAACATATTTACATATTAAAATACCATAGCGACAATAAAATTTTAATTTCTCTCTATTCTTTGTTAAATGTATCTTCGTTTCTTATATGATAATTTAAGTTATAGAATTTTCTCCTTAGATTACTTTATATTTTATTTATTGTAAGTTATTTATTTTTTAAATTGTTATTATTTATTTAATTTATTTCTAACTTAATCTTTATACTGTTACCGTAAAATCCCTTTAATCCGCCCTTCCCGATCAACCCCCCCCCACTTTATAAAAAATTTGAAATTTTCAAAAAATCCCGAGAAAGCGCCCTCCCTCCCCCAAAAAATCGCTGAAAAAACCGTTCTCAAAGGCAATTGAGATGAGAAATGAATCATGATGAAATGAATGAATCATGAATCTTTGATGAAATGTGCGTTTTTTCGAGATTTTTTTTAATTGATTTTATGCTTTTTTGGCTTTTTTTAGAAATTTCTCTTTTTTCTGCGTTTTTTGACAGAATTTACGTTAAAAAAAACGCAAATTTTTTCAAGTATTGATTCAAATATCAAAATTTATGATTCATTCAGATTCACGATTCATTCATTTCGCCATGATTCATTCTTGAAAATTTTGTTAAATGATCGCATAAAAATCCCGTATAAGTGCCCCCTCTAATTATTTTGCGATTTGTCGTCACGTTGGGTGGGGGGCGGTTTAACGGTGTTTTACGGTAGTAGAGGCATCTGATACACCATTGATTCCGCTAACTTGAGATAGTTGGAAGTCTACAGCAGTTTTTAATTATATGGTAGAAATTTAGTTAAAATTTATTTTCTACATTGTTTTTAAATTTTCCAGATAAATTTACATATTTTTTAATGAATCGTAAAAACTGATATTAATTTTTTTTATTTTATTGCAGATGAATAAAACCATTTATCCAACGCATCACATCACTCAAAACCTTGAAAGTGTGAAAAATATGCAGTAAAATATTTTTTATAAGAGCTTTTGGAAAAGCAACTTCTATCTCACAACCAGGAAAATCGTTTATTTGTGAGTTATGCAAGAATTTCTCCCAATAGTCTTTTTTGTGTGAGGTATGCAACAAAAAATTCTTGAAAACGAGTTACTAAAGACGACATCCTTTAATTCACACTGGTGAGAAACATTTTGTTTGAGTGACAAGAAATTATCTAGCAAGGGCTATTTAAGTACACATCTGTTAATTGATACTGGTGAGAAAGTTTTAGTTTTGAGATATGCAGCAAGGATTTTCTGAAAACAGCGATTTAGGCAGACATTTGTTAAGTCATACTAGTGATACACCTTTTGTATGTGAGATATGCAGCAAGACATTTTCTAAAAGAAGTGTTTTAGTAAGACATTTCTTAATTCATACTTGTGAGAAACCTTTTGTATGTGAGATATGCTACAAGAAATTCTCTCATAAGTATCACTTAAATACACACCTATTATATCATACTGGTGAGAAACCATTTGTATGTGAGGTATGCAACAAGAAATTCTCTCAAAAGGGAGATTTAGCCAGAAATTTCTCAATTCATATTGGCGAGAAACGTTTTGTGTGTGAGATATGCAACAAGAAATTCTCTCAAAAAGGAAATTTAAGCAGGCATCTGTTAACTCATACTGGTGAGAAACCTTTTGCATGTGAGGTTTGCAACAAGAAATTCTCTGTAAACAGTAATTTAAGCAAACATATATTAATTCATAATGGTGAGAAACCTTTTGCATGTGAGATATGCAACAAGAAACTTTCGCAAAAGATTAGTTTAACCAGGCATCTCTTAATTCACACTGGTGAAAAGTCTCTGGTATGTGCGATATGAAACAATCAATTCTATCAAAAGAATGATTTAAGCAAGTATCTATTAATTCACAATTCACTATGTTAGGTTAAATATTATTGTATTACTTCTTGTTGGAGTCAAAAGTTGATATGTGATAAAAGACGATAAAATGTCATCTTCAGAAAATATATTCTTGTTTAAGAGATATATGCTAGTGATTTTAAATCAATTTATTGTGTTAGCTGGCACCGTGACTTTACGATAAATAATCCCAAATAATTCAGCAAGTTGATTAATTGTTCTTTGAGCAGAATGATCCAGTCTCGAGTAGCCACATCAAAATAACTTTTAAGTGGTTTATAAACTGTATGTTACAGAAGCTGCATTGTGTGAGTAATGTGCGGTGATATTATTAACAAAATTATTCCATTTTCTTTGACGTAATTCGAACTGTCAGTGTTTATACGGCTATCATGATTATCCATTAATGATTGACACTTTACTGTTTTGATTATAGCTTACATTCTTTATGAAGTGCTGTAAAAAATTTACAAAATAATGTGCATTCATCTACCATGTGCTTACTAAACACCATATGCTGTCATATATTAATTTTCTATCTTTGTCAATTATCTATAATCAAGGTAACCCTATTCTAAACAACACCGATATTATCTAAATGTATCAATGAGGATAGAATTGTAACAAAATATTGCATTTAGTTTAACTTTGGGGACACTTGATCCTGGTGATTAAGTTTTGCCATACAACGGGGATCATGTGTCCCTTATGTGCATTTGTGGGAAAAAGAATTGCTAAATTATATGTAAAGAAACTGCACTTGGTAAAACTACAGAACATAAGCAGTAAGGAATGTTAGCATATTATATCCATAAAGTTAAGGAATTTATTTGTGTTTAGCAAAAAATATGAAACACAAACTATCTACTCAAAAAGGAGTTTGATTATTGGAAAACAGAAATTTTTTTCCTACAACAGAAATAAAAACGACTTCATGAAATTCTGTTGGCTGAACTATTGATAGGGAATCACTTTATTAGTGTTTCCACTTGCAGAGACTTAGTTGCATTTTTTTCTCTGGTTTTAGGCCTAGGGATCAAGTCTCTCCTGATACTTTTCTCCAAATTTTAATTTTTACAACTTTTGTTAAAAGAAACTCTCTGGAAATGAGTAAACTTGCTTTGTGAAACAGTAAACATCTGTTGTATGGATTTGGAAAGTTAAAGAATATATAAAAAATCTCCATGATTAAAGTGTATCAGCAGCTTTAGTGAACTGACTTATTCTTTATTTCTCTTTTCGTTAAATATATAAATGCACGAATTACATGAAAATGGAATTTTTATCAATAGTATTAACCCGGGAGGACTCTCTATGAGAATTTCTCTCACGGTGCCCAATTCTTTTCTTTTACTTTATAGTCACTTAATATCAAATTTTTTGTTACGCTTAGTACTTTTATTCAAAGAAGAGGTAAAGTAATCGAAATCACATTTTGAAATTTTATTAAAATGAAAAAAGTCTTAAGAACAGTCGAGTATGATGGTGAAAGAAAATCTCATGCGCGAGTTCTCGCGGGTTAATACAGTTTCAGGACTGGGTTTATTATATATCGTTATGTTTTTACCACTTTTTCTCCATGTTTTTACATGTAAAAAGCCAATCCTGGTCCAAGGTTCAGAAACATTTTGTATTAAGGGCATGTAGAGCCCACCGTTCAAAAGTAATTATTTTTGATGGGCATGTAGCGACCAAGGAACCAAGAACTTTTATCTTCCGGGAATTGAAATCTAAAGTTTGGCAATGCCAGGCGAATCTGATAGGAAATAATTAATAAAAGGGGTATCAGTATCCTCTAATTTAATTGAAATTTATACATTATTATCGTTACTTAATCTGAAAGTTTGTGTTTTTGAACAATAAGCATACCCTATTTCAAATTTTACGTACATTCTTCCATTCTATTTTCATTTTTCTTCACCGTTTAAAGCATTTAGATTAGAACAGATTTTGATTTTGATGTAGGATTAATAAGATATTCTTACTACGTACTTTCAAATTCTAATTAATACTTTATTTTGATTGAATTTGATTTTTTAAATCTGAAACAAAAGTAGAACCATGTGCATTCGACAAGTTTGATTGATGACTGTTTAGAATCAGGTTTCCAGAAAAACCAGTTACAGTAGAAAGCCTCTAATCTGCAGTTTTATTCCAAGAGTTGTGGGAATAAGAGGCTTTTTGCGAATTTCAGGTCATGTCTATTTAATCTTAATTTATAATTTTTTAAATATATGTTTTAAACAAAAATCGATTGTTAATGCTTAAAAAGAAATTAAAAAAGCACATTTCATTTATGCAGTAGCATAAATGAAGTAAAAATTATTTTTAAAATTATAATAAGGTATTTTTAAAAAAATCAATGATTGTTTACTTTGACATTTCGTTTATATTGTTGGATTCTATCTTCAATTCTATAAATATAAATAATTTTAAGGGTTTTTTTTATTTCTGGCCTGATGAAATAGGCAATGACTTTCATATATTTTTTTTATTCCATTTTCTTTTTAATTCTATTTGGTATTAATAAGTTATAATAAATGAATAATTTTAAATAATATATTTATGAATAATGATTAAAAGAATAAAAAATGACAAGGGAGCAAAATCTTCATTGCCAGTACTTTTTACAACAAATTCTTTGTTGCAAATGGCTGGTTTTCAGAAGAATATTAAAAGCTTACTTGTAGTATTTCAGAGTGCTATAAAAATAATCCTAATAATATTAGTTTTTAAACAGCTTTTAAACTTTTACTTATAATTTAATAGGGTTCTGAATAAGAACTAAAATATTTAGTGAATTTAAGATTGGAAAAGCTGGTAATTTTTATTTACAAAAGAATGAGGACTTTGTTAAAATAAAGACAAGTATGAGAATAAGTAAAATTAAAAACATTAATCATAATAATATCATGAATATATTTTTTTAAAAATGTGGATTTTATCATTTATTCACTATTTCAATGGTATTTTTATAATGGCTTTGCAAGAAAGACCGATTACTAGTAGATGCATATGTGGTATCGCCCTCTATTAGAGAAAATCGGAGATGTTTAAGATTTTTCCATATTGCAATATCCCATTAATCAAAGTTCGAATGCAATAAATGTAATATTTTTCATGTTTCTTTTTTGCAATTTTATAATTACGATTTAATTTAAAAAGTAATAAATCATTAAATACATTGTCTAAGCTCGTTCACTAAAAGTAAGAGTTCAAGCTGTATTTTCCAAATACTTCTTAATTAAATATAAATAAGTAAAATAATGTAATATCTAAATGCACTATTAGTTTAATTTATAAAGAAGACTGTTATGATACATATTAATAAATAACAAGTAACAAAAAATAATGCACTAAGCTTAGATTATGCAACACTTCCTGAAATCTTTAACAAAACTTTGTTATTTGGGGAAATAAGTTGCTACTGTCCTTAGCCAAATAAGTATTCCAATACTTTTGAACAGCCCTGTATTTGATCTTTCGGTTGATATGTATATATATATACTATATAATAGGAAAATTTAGTTTAGCAACAAAATGCGTAATTGGTTGAAATTTCTCTTTCAGCATTTTATTCTAAATGATGCGAAATACTTAAATACTTTTGTTCAGCCCTGTATTTTATCCACTGCGCTCGACAATAACACGGAGAGCTAACTCCCTATTCTGATACATTGAATCCAGCAGTCCGCCCATGAATACAATGCCAAAGATTTTCGTCGGGAAATCTTTGGCAAAACATAGATTTCCTCACATAGGATAGTATGGGATACATATTTTGAAATTGAATTTTCTTTTAAAATAATGACGAAATTGCGACAATTTTTACTGACGTATATTCTTTTATTAAAAATCTACTGATTTTAGTTAAATTCATAGCAAATTTTCAATTTAATATTAGTTAAGGGGGTAGTAAGGTATTTTTTTTCTTTTTTTTGCATTTTTTTCTTTTTATTTTATATTAATGTACAACATCTTAAGATTATTCTGTGAAAATTTGAAAGCAATTGAAGTAAAACTGACGGAGATATACACTTGTAAGTCTCCGCCCTCCGATTTCGACAAAAGCGTCTGTGAAACTTTAAACGTGTTTTTCTAACACTTCGCTTTTTCGAAGCCGGTGAACTCTGTAGCTCAAAATCTACTGAACCGATCTTTTTTAAATTTTACACACTCTTTCTTTATATAAATTACGAGGTAACGCTGTCGAGTTTTTTTCTTTTTTTTAATTTTAACTTACTTTTAAAAAACAAAATATCAGATTTTTTTGATGAAAAATCAGTATTTTGACTTCCGAGCCTTGTAAAAAATTGAAAAATCAATAATAAAAAAAAACTCGACAGCGTTCCCTGAGGAAACTTATCAACTAATTAAATCAATTTGGATTTTTAATTTCAGTTGATCCAGTCATGAGTTATGCGGTTCACCGCGAATCAACTTTTTTTTGGGACGTCTTCGAAGATTCGCTGTCATCGGCTCATTTTTTAATATTTCTTAATGAAAATTTCACAGAATACTCTTTAAATGACATATAATTATATTATAATTATACAAATAAATAAATATTAATTGTATCCTTACTAAAAATGATAGAAAATATGCTTTTTTTCCCTCGAATTAATCTTACTACCCCCTTAAAAAGGAGATTTTAGTTTAACTCAACAAAAAATAAAGAAAAAAATGTTAAATATTGCTCATAAAAATATAAAAGACATATAGAAATAAACAAAAATAATAAAAAAGTTTGCGAAAAAGCTTGAAAAAATGCTTGCAATATTGAGAAAAATAGAGGACTCATTACTTGCGCTCATTGAAAAGTGTGATGTGGTCTCGGAAGAAAGTGGTTTGGCCGGATCGTCGAGTTAGCCCTCCGTATTACATATAGAGCTCAGTGATTTTACCTAGTACATTTATTACACGCCAGTATTTTGTCAAAATTTAATTCAAAGAGAAACACTCTTAAAACTACTTAAATCACATTTACAGAAGTTTTTATTAATGGGAGAGTATTATAGCTAATTCTTTGCGTGACCCTGTGTATCATTTTATCTAAATTCTACGAACACTTATTAGTAAACTGAAAGCAGTTCAACGTAAAAATGCATAATTTATTTAAAATCCACCTTTAAGTTAAATACCCTCATATTCAATAACCATTATGAGCTCTTTTGTGTAATCCTGCATATCAACTATAACATTTATACACACCGTATAATTTGCAGATATTTAGTAATACTTAAAAACGCATATCATAATTGAAAATGTATTTCATCCATCCATCTGCTATCATTGATAATATACAGTACTTCGGATAAGAATATAAGATTTGAAATATTTTGTGTGTCCCTGTAAATGCTATGCACTTCATATTATGCATAAAATATTAAGTCTCAGTGACGTAAATCAATCTTATCATACTTCAAAGTGTTAAGCATAATTAAAATATGCCGCAAACAATTTTCCCCTTTATTATTGTATAATGAAATTTTTTTGAGTTGCCCTGTAAATAAATAGAGTAATTATTATTTTCACTGCATGTTTTACAGAATGCATATTTTAGTGCATTTTGCAATCCATATAAATAAAATTACGTTTGATAGGGTGTAACACTTTTAAAATTCATTTGAAATGATTTTTTCCCATACGCCGTAATGTGTCGAAAAATTTTTGACTATTCCTGTAAGGAAACTTATAATATTAGAAACTTCATTTTCAATAGGGTTTGTGCTAGGGTAAACATCAATAACATATAAAAATTTCATAGCAATCCGAGTATATTTACGGAAGTTTGAGCGCGGAAAGACGGCCAGACAAGCCGAATACATAAACACTTTTCAACTTTGTTGGTAAGTGTTAATAAAAAAACAAGGAAAATATTAAATTTGGTGTAAAACAATTTCAAATTTGAAAATTCGGTCACCACTGAAAGAATCATTAAAGAATTTTGATTCTTTGTTTACATTCTTAATTTTTTTGCGAATTACATGCTTACTTAATTGCTTGTATTATAGGATATGTTGCTGTATTATAGGATAGAGAATGTAAATTTGTTCAATATTTACAATCCATTTTTCAAATTAAATCAAATTTGAAATGTAATTTTTAAATTTACAGTAAGAAAAAAGGCAAATTTTGCCAAAAAAAGATCGCAAGAAAACGACATAACTCATCAAAAGAAAGTGGAAAAACGGCAAATTTTGACAAAGATTGCAAAAAAACTGACATTTTGTAAACGGATCGCGAATAAAAGGCAAATTTCGTCAAAAAATAGTGCGAGCACGACAAATTTTGGCAAATGATCGTGGAAACTGGCTAAATTCGTCAAAAGATAGCGGAAAACGGCAAATTTCATCAAAACAGCAAAATTTCACAGATTCCGACAAAACTCAAATTTTGTAAGAAGATCCCGAAAAAAGACAAATTTCATTGAAATATCGCGAGAACACGACAAATTTCATCAAAAGATCGAGAGTACACGAGAAACTTCAGCAAAAGGTCGCGAGAAAATTTACCAAAATATCGTGGTAAACTGGTAAAAGTCTTCAAAAGATCGTGAAAAAAAAACGACAAATTTCCTCAAAAGATCGCGAATAAAAAGCAAAATTCGCAAAAGATAGCGAGAATACAACAAATTTCGGCAAAACATCCCGAAAAACAGCAAATTGTGACAGTTTCCAAAAAAACCTCAAATTTTGAAAGATCTCGAAAAAAGACAAATTTCGTCGGGAGAACACAACAAATTTCATCAAAAATAGAATAGCCGCGAGAATATTTTTTAAAAGCTCGTGGTAAATTGGTATAATTCATCAAAATATCACGAAAAAACTACAAATTTCCTTAAAGATTTCGAGAAAAAGACAAAAGATCGCGAAAAAATGGCTAATTCTGTAAAAGGATCGCAAAAAACGGGAAGTCTTGTTAAAAATTCGCGAGAAAACTACAAAAATTTTCAAAAAATCGTAAAATAACAGAAAATTTCGTCAAAAAATCGCGAAAAATGGCAAGTTTAATATTAAAAATCGCAAGATAACGACAAAATTTGTCAAAAAATCAAGAAAGAACGGCCAATTTAATTTTAAAAATATCGCGAGAAAACTACAAATATTGACAGATTCCAAAAAAATTGAAATTTTGTAAACAGATCGCGAAAAAGATAAATATCATCAAAAGATAATGAGAACACAGATAATTTCGACAACCGATTGCGAAAACCGCAAAATTCACCAACAGATAGCGAAAATCAGCAGAATTCGTCAAAAGATCGCAAAAACGGAAAATTTTGTAAAAAATGTAGGAAAAATAAAATTTAGTCAAAGGACCTCGAAAAGAGCAGCAAATTTACACAAAGACAACGAAAAATACTTAAATTTTGTAAGTAGATCTCAAAAAAATCAAATTTCGACAAAAAATCGCGAGAACACGACAAATTTCATCAAAAGGTAGCAAGAAAACGACAAAAATCTTCAAAAGATCGCGAAAAACCGGTATTTTGTCAAAAGATTGCAAAAAAACCGGCAATTTTGTCAAAAGAATGCGAGAAACGATAAATTTCGTTAAAAAAATCCCGAAAAAACAGCAAATTTTAACAAAGATTTCAAAAAAGTCAAATTTTGTAAACAGATCACGAAAGAACGGAAAAATTTTATAAACTGATCACGAAAAAAAGAAAAATTTTGTTAATAAATGGCGGAAAAAGACAAATTTCGTTATATCTCGATTACACGACCAAATTCGTTAAAAAACCATGGTAAAACAATAAAATTCGTCAAACATCGCAAAAAAACGAAATTCGTCAAAAGATTGCAAAAACGGTAAAATTCGTCAAACTCCAGAAAATGGCAAATTTCTTCAAAAAATCGTTTGAAAATGACAAAATTCGTCAAAAGATCGTGAAAAAATTAAATTTGTCAAAAGATCGCAAAAAACGCATTTTGGCCACCTTACAAGAAAAAATGCGATATTCGTGTAACGTTCGCGATAAAATGGCGAATTTTGTCAGAAGATCGCTAGAACACGACAAATTGCATCCAAAAATTTTGATAAACAGCAAAATTCTTCAAAAGATTGCGAAATCACGTCAAATTTGATCGGAAGATCATGAAAACATAGCAAATTTGGAAAATTCGCAAGAATTCGACACAATTCGTTAAAAATCGTAAAAAGCAGAAAATTATCAAACGATCGTGAAAAAACGCCGTTTGTCTAGCTTTCAAGAAAATACGCAAATTTCGTCTAACTTTGACAAATTCCAAAAAAAACTCAAATTTTCTAAACAGATTATGAGATCATGATAAATTTCATAAAAAGGTAGCCAGAAAAAAAATTCGTCAAAAAACGTGCAAAAACGGTAAAAATCTTTAAAGCTCGCGAGAAAATGGATTTTCGTCAAAAAATCACGAGAAAATGACAAAATCGATCAAAAGATCGGTGAATAGCGGTAAAATTCGTCAAAGATCGCAAATATTGGAATTTCGTGAAAAGATCGCGAAAAAACGCAAACTTCATCTAACGTTCACGAGAAAACGACGAATTTCGGCAAAAGATCGGAGAAAGAAACAAATTTCGTCTAAAGATCGCGAAAAAATACAAATTTCGTCAAAAGATTGCGAAAAATGACAAATTTAATCAAAAGATCGCTAAAAAACGTCAAACTTTATCAAAAGACAGCTAAAAAATGACAAACTTAGTCAAAAAATCGTGAAAAAACGAAGAACTTCGTTTAACGATCACGGAAAAACGGGATATTTCGTCAAAAGATCGAGGAAAACGAAAAATCTTCAAAAGATCGTAGAAAAACGGCAAATTTTGACAAAGATTTCGAAATAAACTAAAATTGTGCAAACAGATCGCAAATAAAGGCAGATTTCATTAAAATGCGAATTTTGACACACAAGATGGGAGAAAAAACTTGTATACCACGAAAGGCCGAGGAAAAAAGAGATTTTCGTTAAAGCATTACAAATAATCTGAATATTGTCAAAGATTTGCTGGAAAAATAAGCAAATTTCGTCAAATGATAGCTGAAAAATAGAATGTCGTCAAATGGTCATTATAAAAATCTGAATTTCATTACGGGGTCGTGGATAAAACACAGCAATTTCTTTAGGAAACAGCACCCATAGAAATAACAATGTTCATTATTACAGGTGTAGTTTTTTTAACTGAAATAATATACTAAACTAATTGTTTTTCAAAAATCTGGTTCACCCGAACCCAACTTATCAAACGGAAATGAAATCAGAGTTAAAACAAACTGGTTCTAGAATAATAAGTGTCGGGTAGGGATCCCCTCCCCCTCCTGTTTTAGAAAATTTGCTTTGAATTTCATTTTCTTTATTCAGCAGGGAGGGGGAGGGATAGGGTCTGAACCTGAGGCCGCCCCACGCAGAAATGAGTTGAAATGTATGTATTACAATTAAAAATTGTAGATTAAAATTAATAAAAAAAAATTTCTCCATTACAAAAGATAAAGTCTTCTTCGCCTTCATTGGGTATGCTGTGGCGCCTAAGTCAAGAGTGGCTAATCTGTGATAAAACAGAAAACTAAATTACAAATTTATCTTAAACAGAAAGAAAAAAATTCAATTTGTTTCATTTCTTTTTCGACAATTTAAAAAGTGGACCCTGTAACTCCATCAGCCTCCTCCTCCTCCTTGGGGGTGTTTCTGTGACATAATATGAATGTGATCAGATTGTCTAGTTCATTATACTGCAGAAAACAAAGTTCAAATTAATCTCAAACACAAAGAAAAAAATCATTATTATTCAATTTCATTTTTAACGATTTTGATAGACTCCATTAAAATTTCTTACTTCTTTGGATAGAATAGGGAACTGAAAAGAAGACAGCGGTTAGCCTGTTCTATGATAAGGGGGAAAATACTAATTCATCTGAAATGAAAAAAAAGACTTTATTTATTATTTTTGGAGTTATAAGGATGTTTCTTTTATGCAATTCAGTACTATTTGAGTATTTTGTCATTTTATATAATTTGTCGAAATCGGCTCATCAGCAATTCATTGATAGAGCATTACTATGTATATTAAAATTATTTAAATATGCATTTAAATTTTATTTTGGAATTGCGATGCATTTTATAAATAGTTTACATGCGTTTTATTTTCATATTTTATACTATGCATATCCATGATGAGTAAGTATCATGGTGGTCCCCCAACGGCTAGTTTTATTTCTTTTGACTATTTTGAAGGAGGGAGTTGTAAACTTCTTGGGGTATAATGTGATGTCACTCTGCACTGATACTGAACTAAAGAGAAGATCGTCTATTCTGTTGATTAATAAAGGAAAAAAACAAATTTATCTCAAACAAAAAGCAAAAAAAAGCACTCGACCCCATTAGACTTCGATACGGCTGCACATACAATTACCTCATCCATTTCTCTGCTGAAATTCCAATATTCGTAAAAACTTGATTCACGTATTAAAACACAATCGGTCTCTCAAGTTACATCTTGGTGGAATGCACCTGAAAACCGGATTTTTTGACGGTTCATTTATAGGTTTACCTTTACTGCTCCTACTCTTCCGAGATTACATACTTTTTGAGTGCAGTGTCGTACAGTGGGAAACTTACCATTGTTAAAATCAGGTTTAGGTGAGGTTAGGTCAGATTAGGAGGAAAACTTGCTGAAATAAGGTTTTTGGTGTTTTCTACCAAGATATAACTTGGCAGACCGATTGCATTTTAATAAGTGAATCGAGTTGTAACTAAATCTGGATTTCCAGCCGTGTATTGAATGCGATGATTATCGATGATCTGTCTTTTCATCTTTTTCATTTCATTTTTGACTCTTTCGGGAGGGGACTGAAACTCCATTAAGTCTTTTCAATCTTTTGGGAGTATAGACCCCCTTGCATTGACGTCAGAGCAACGGCTGTTCCTCTAAAAGTGCTATTACACGTGTCGTGGTGCAAGCGTCAAATTGCAGGCATCTCAATGTTATCCTATGGTCGCTTGGTTAGCGCGCGATTCGCTTGTGTCGGAGCGTCTTTGACGCCTGGAACGAAGCGAATCGCCAGTAAGAGCCAATCAAATGCTTGGAAATCCAAATAAGGTAAAGACTCTTCTCGAACAGCCAATGAAATGCTAAGAAAACGAAAAAACGCAGGCGATTTTTGTCGCTTGCAATTTTTACGTGTAACAGCACTTTAATGTAGTGCATATCTCGAGTCCAAACAAAACATCATAACTCCCCGTTTACCGTTTAATGCACGTGTGGTCCTTTTGTTTAATTTTGATTTTTCTTATTCTTGCATTATTTTTCTAAGTTCTTAAAAAGTGAAGCGAAAATCACTATAATTAAAAATGTGAAAACACCACATTTGCCTTATGTTTGGGCTCCAGATGAAGCATGTGACGTCACGTGAGTGTCTATAATGTAGTGTTAATATACTAATTGAAACTAGAGCGAAAGGAGCGGCTATTCTGTCGAATGATGGGGGGGGGGTGTAAATTTATTTCAAACAGGAGGAGAAAAAATCGGGATTGTTTTTTTTTTATCATTTTCAACTACTTCAAGTTGAGGAGGTCGTACAGTCACCTCTCACTTACCATATTTACTCGTGCATAACGCGCACATTTTTTTAAGAAATTAAGGCAGAACTCCTAGGTGTGTTTTATACACGAAATATTTTTTGCTGCTGGATGTAATCCCACGAAATACATATAAATCAAAAAATGTATTCAAAGACATTAAAACTCGGAAAATCTTATTTAATTGAGGTATTACAGCATTTTTATTTCCCTCCTTGCACTTTTTTATACAACAGAGCTAGTAATTTTATTTAAACGCTAATTAGAAATACTCAGTGCCGTCACTCACTCCTCAAACCCCTCTCCCGTCATCCATTCCCTACCCGAAATCTGGTGCAATGTTTGTTTCGACTTTCTTTACGGAAATTCATGCTGTCATTCATTCACTTGCATATCAAATTTATGATGCGCGTTATATACGAGATTTTTAAAAAAACGCCATTTTTTTCTCGTAAAGTAGGGGTTGTACATTATATACGAATGCGTGGTATACACGAGTAAAAACGGTATACGCCTCTCAATTATACCCCAGTCTTTTAATGTTTCGTCACAAGGAATTAGAAAATAATGCTATAGATCTCTCACTTATAGGCGCAACTTTGAATTGCCTCTCTCAGTTATACGCGAAAATAAAACGCAAATCACAAACTGTGAATGATGTGGGAACTTTTTAAAAAATCTGTAATAAATTTTCTACAGGTGTCAAAGTTAGAAGACCGTTCCGCAAAGCGCCTGAAAGGGTGGACAAGTTGACTTTTCAACCTCTCCCTTTAATTTTGATGGTTTCTTCTTTTCTTTTTTGTCTTTTATTTTTATCAAGCTAAGCGTGGGCTTCTTTTTGTCTTTGCTTTTACGGTAGTATTAAGATTATATTTTATTGTTTTCCTTACAATGAAAATGAGTAAAAAAAGTTAACAATTTCATTCAAAGTGGAAATTATAAGAGCAGCAGAAAATGATCCTAAACTGTCAAAAATAAGTTTAGCTCGAAAATTTGATATGTCAGAATCGATGTTTAGAGGGAATTTAAAGAACAAGGAATCGATCAAAAAAGTGAACCGTGAATATTCTACACAAGCGAAGAAACGATCAAGAATTCAAAGAGGAAAATTTGAGATTTGAGAAACCACTTTAATTCAATGGTTCAGAGAAACGAGAGCTTTTTATTTACCCATTAATGGTGAGTTATTTAAAAAAAGGCACTCATTTTGTTAGCAAAATTGGGAATCGAGAATTTTTCTGTTTCTCGAAGATGGATAAAAAAACTTAAGAAGAGACACGGTTTAACAGACCATTCTCTGAGTAGTGAAAGCGCTGCTGTTTCAGATTTAACTGTTAATGAATAGATCGCAGGATTTCCAAAATTTATTTAGAACTTTGAGTTTAATAGCATTTTTAATTGTGATGAAACAGGTTTATTTTACAATCTTTGGTACTACTTGGTTATCCCGTCGACCAATTTCGATAAATTATACAAATCGCCAAACTAATGGTCAAATTATACATATTGACGTAATTTTTATTTTAAATAATGAAAAAACAATTAATTAGGCGAATAATTAATATAAATACAAATAAAAAATTGAAATAAAAATTCTTAATGACGTTCTAAACATGTGTACCGTATTTAATGTCAATGAATGTGACATTCACGATCATCCATCATTGGTATTTAATGTTATAGTTTGGCGATAACATTTTGGTCGACGGGATAACGAAATAGCACCCAATCTTTTACCAAACGAAAAGCTGGATTTTATACGAGAAACGTGCTGTCATGGTGGCAAACTCAGCAGAAAAAGAATGACCGGGCTTTTATGTTGCAATGTGGACGGATCAGAAAAGTCACCGCCCATAGTGACTGGTAAATCCAAGAAACCACAATGTTTCAAAAATTTAGAGAAGATACCATGGTCTTATAAAAGTAGTACCAAAGCCTGGATGGCATCGAAAAGTTTTTCCGACTTTTTGAAGAAAAAAAAGGAAAGAAATGTTTTGTTATTTATGGACAAGTGTTCCCGACCATTCTCCAGGTCTTTCATCATTGACCTATACACGAGTTATATTTTTCCTTTCAAACTTTTCTAGCAGAATCCAGTCATTAGACCGTGACACAATATTAGAGCTGTTAAAGCGCAATATAGGAAATATTCGGTGAGAAGAATGTTTATATCACTAGAGTAGAAAAAGGAACTCCAGAAAATTTCGATTTTAGATGAATGCTGGGTTCCTCTTCGAATAACGTAACAACATTTAACGTAATCGAATAAAGTAACAACAACATTTCTAACTGCATTAGAAAAGCTGTTTTTTGTCATTCAGATGACGTTTAAATTTTTCCATTATAAGAAAACGAAAACAAGAGCAATGATTTTGACAATTATTTCTTAAAAGAGATTAGACAATTATTTCTCAAGAACGCTGTAGTATGTACACTCTCAAGATATACGCTTAAGGCAGAGCATTAACCATCTGCTTAGAGCGTATACCGTTAGTTATTTTGTACGACTACACTACTGCAGATGTGATTATTTTTTTTTAAAGCTTATTCATGTACTAAACAGTATGCCCAGTCACTGTTTTCCATTGCATGTCTACTCACATCAAGGTTATTTCCTTCAAAAGATGCACACTAAAATGCAATTTTTTTCTACACTATTGATGTTTTATAATGAAGCTAACACCAACATTTCTCTATTTCCAATGCCACTATTTGATCAAATTTTCACTAAATTGTATTCACGTTTAACTACAATATTGCAAAAACCTGAACATCACATCAGTGTTACATAAAACTTGATATGAAAATATCAAATATTACTCTTTAGAAAATATATTACTTAAAAAATATAACAGATTAAAAAAAAAAGTTTTCTTTTTACAAAATGAAGCCAAGGGAAAACACTGTATCTGCTTTTCTTTCTGATTCAAAACAGTCTATTTCAATATTCATGGTTGATGTGGGCCTATTAAACGCAAATTTAAACCTTCCGTGTAAAAATAACGCAACGTGCCATAATCTATATTTCATGAAAATCTGGAATTGAATTTTCTGATACAATTCACAAAGGAAAAGTAGGAAAAAGGGAAAACGCTATAATGTTACATGTGCATTTTATTTTACCTCCGTATTTAGCTCTGAAATCGCAATGAGCAAATTATTGGCAATCAAGCGTTAATTTGAAAGGAAACGGAAATGATTAAAAATCTTATTTAAAAGAGGATCGTATTGTTCAACGTGACATTAGAGAAGATATAGTACTGTGAATTATATAAATACAATAGA
Organism: Maratus speculifer; assembly: GCA_964019185.1. NCBI lineage: Eukaryota > Metazoa > Arthropoda > Arachnida > Araneae > Salticidae > Maratus > Maratus speculifer. The sequence continues at coordinate 362,937,133 of OZ025296.1, forward strand.
CTCCCTCAAATCTGCACATAATTTATGTATGTAAACAACGAAACATTCAGTTCAGATAGAGGGACAAAATTTGACTTTTTTAGTTTTATATCAATTCTATATATATTTTAATTTGTAATTTTTGTTAATATTACTCAATTCATGATTTTTCATGAAGAAAGAATAAATTTTCTTTCTGAAAAAATTCAAGATATTGCTGTGATGTCACTGGCAATCACAATCTTCTTACCAAATAAATTTACGTATTAATCAAGTTTTATTATTATTATTATTAAGTTTGGCTATATCTGAAATAAAACTTCCTTATTTTATGATGTACTTTTATGAGGCAAGTTGCTCTGAATAATTTAGTAAAAATACATCTCATCTTTATAATGAATATTTAATCATACATTATTGATTATTAACTTGACCTTTTCTTTTATACTTTAATCATTTTACAAAATATCGAAATTTTAGTTTATTACTTAATTCAATATTCTATTATATTGTAAGCAATTTTTATAACTTTACATTCAAATTGTTTAAAAAATGCAAACAAAACAACGACCGAAATCTGCAAAATTCTAAAATTCGCACAACTTCTGGTCCCAGGCTGTGTGGGTTTAAGGCAGTTTACTGTACATGACCGTACTTTCATCTAGCTGCTAATGTAAGTTAAAAATTCTTCTTCGTGTTCAGCGTCCAGTTAATATTTGTAGTAATCAGAGGTAGAGTCTAATTCTGCAACAGGTTGCGTTGAACAAAAGAATCCCCACTTGCAAATAAGACACTGTAGAAAAAATATAATAACAGCTTTCTTTCCGCCATCAAAAATTATTCCAAAATTAGCTTTTTGCATCGATCTGCTAGGATTTCGTTGTTGAGTTGTCATTCAGAAACACGGATCTGCGTACGAACCATAGATTTCTCATATAACTGGACTCAGAAATAGCAACCTTTTCTTGAAGGAATGACCCTCTCCCCACTATCATGTGACGGTGGACAGAATCGGTTTCTCCCGCCGATCCCCAAGCCACGAAGCCATACTTCATCTGCTTTACGCTTCTTTTGTTATAAGAATAAAAGCAGAAAATTGCCAAGAAGGGATCATCGCCAAAATACACCCTTTTGGCTATGAAATCTCGCTGAAGAATGATTGAAAGATCGGCTGATGGAACAAACAGGTCCATTATCTACTCAATTTCTCATGAAAGGCATGAGCAGGTCTGAAGCGTTTGCTTTCATATCTACTAACTACGCTTGTGTGAATTGCTTGTTATACTCCGTGTGCTTTTCGTTTTCAGTTGAGGAAGAATAACACTGTATCAAGTGAGCTACGATCAATGCTATCCTTTCGCTATAAAGCATTTATGTTGTGCCAAAATATTAGACCCCTCTCCAAATCCCTGGTTTCTCAAGAAATAAGACATGTTGCATAAAATCCATTGAATCTGAGACTAAGGGGTCTCTATCCTATAATATATATATTTAAAAAAGGGTATTGGTTATCCCGTAGACCAGAAAACGATCGCCAAACTATAAGATTAAATGCCAGTAATGGATGATCGTGAATGTCACATTCGATGTTATTAAATGTACGTACTTAAAACGTCATAAAGTGATTTTTATCTCAAATTTTATTTGTAGTTTTGTTAATATTCGATTAATTATTTGTTTTTTTTTTCAATTTAACATAAAAAGTATGTCAATATGATTTATTTGGCTATAATTTGGCGATTTGTAAAAATTGGCAAAATGGGTCGGCGGGATAACTAAGTTGTACAAAAAAAAATAATAATAAGTCAGTCAAAATCTGTGGTTAGGAAAGATGGCCCTCTCCTTGTAGGCTATGATATTTAAAATGTAATGAATTTTCAGTGTTTTAGTCAACAAAAATAGAAAAATATATTTCTACTATTTGTCTATTCTAAAAAAAAAAAAAAAAAAAAAAAAAAAAAACTAACGCTGTCACCGCCGCTGACAATGAATTTTTAGTGACCGGAGTCTTTCTTCGTTACTAGTAAGAAAAATACTGCATACGAAATTATGAAAATGGTTTAGGTTTATTCTTGTCGTCCGATTATCTGCGCTAGGGATATAGGACCAGGGGGAGTGCCCTTCGTGGGGGTCTTTCTAAGGGAACCTAACCCGTATTTACGCAAGGTTCGAAGAAAACCACGAAAACTCCGAACGGTTAGGCCGACAGCCGCGATTGGGTTCGAACCCAGCACCTGCCGTCTACCAGTTGAGAGGTCCGTACCTCTCGGCCACTGGTGGGGCAATTATGAAAATGGATAGTATCACATAGAAATGTTTCATAAACAGGCTAAAGCAAACAACTTATAAATCAACGAGTTATTTTAAGAGTTCCAATATTAAATAATACAAGAAAGACTGTAATAAATGCTTACAATATAGGAAAATATTAAAATAGTTAAATAAAATAATAAAAGTTTAGATATATTTTTTTAAATATTAAAAGCAAAGTTCAATAAAATAATCAATAATGAATAGTTCTGCATTCATTATAAAGATGAGATGCATTTTTCTTAAATTATTCAATGAAACTTCCCTCATACAGTTGCAATACTTATTCACATAAAAATCATTACGATGAGCGAAGCGAATCCTCTACAAGGCTACAAAGAGAATAATAAAAATATAAAGGCAGAATAATAAAAATATATTTTTATTATTCTGCCAAAATATCTTAAAAACTGCTTTCAGATTTTCAAACTATGCTCATTCCTTTCAACCATATAATAGTTTCACGATTTCTTTTGTGAAATTTTTAAATACCCTTCTTTACGAAAAATTAAAGCTTATTTTTAACACGTTTGCTGCCGCTTATGTGAAGATGTGATGATAGTTAATGCCCCACAGTAGAAGTGGGTTTTTCCCAGAAGCCGATGTACTTTTTATAACAAAGAATCAGTGAAAGATTTTCCCGCGTCAGCGCGTGACTGGCTATAGGACATCAACCCCACATAACGCGCCGGCGCATGAGTGCCCCCTTAACGTTGGCGTCATATCACGCGCTTTCGCGTGAGCTGCAACGAATGTGTTAATGAATTAAAATTTGTGATAATTCTTATATAAAATTATTTTTCAGTGTTAAGAATTCAAATACACAATTTATTCTTATTTTGTGAAATCATTTATGCAGACGATACTTACATATATTTAAAGAATTATATTATGATTTTTTTTTGTGTGTGTGAAGTGGCAATAACAGAATTGTAAACAAATAAATTAATTAACATTTTGTATAATTTTGATTCGAAAATATTTTTATTTATACCAGTCTTAAATCATAAATAAATAATCCCGAAAAAATTCTTAGTTATTTGACGTAATTTACATTTGTAAAATTAAAATGTGCCGAAACATAAAAATGAAAGTTTTGGCTTAATGAAGATGCAAAAGTATTTTTTTTAAATATTCTTACTTTCAAATATTTATAGTATGAAATATTACTTCGCGAATCCAAACGAAGCATGGCTTTTGCTAGTAAAATAAACAAGTTTTATTGCCAGACTTTGTACCCCCACGTGAGCAGTTTATATTTTTCTACTGTTACGTAACAGTTTATGCACTACTACTTCAACATAGTTCTTGTCTCGAGTGTTCTTATAAATTTAATGGTTTAGTTAAAGTCAACTTGATATTTGGTCTCTCTTATTATTTTTAATATCTTAATCAAATAAAATTCACATAACAAAAATCATAAAATAAGGAAATTTTTTTTCAGGTTTAGTCAGATTTAATAATCAAAAATGTTTGATTAATGCATACATACATTTAGTAAAAAGATTCTGATTACCAATAAGATCAGCTATATCTTGAATTTTTTCAAAAATAAATTTATTCTTCCTTCCTGAATAAGCACGATGTCAGCAATATTAACGAAAATTACAGATTAAAACAGATGTAGAATTTATATAAAAACAAAAAAATTCTATTTTGTCCCAGCATCTGAACTGAAAGTTTCATTGTTCACATATGTAAATTATGCGTGGATTTTAGAGAGTTGCAGATTTTAAAGGAGTCTACCCTATTTATTGGTATTTAAAAATCACACCAGACTGCTATTCCTTTATGAAATAATAATCAGAATAGGCAATTGAGGAACTGAAATAAATTACTTAAGCTATGAGTATTGTTGCAAACAATTAAATTAAGATACTCTCTTTTAATATGACCCTGATGAAAAAAGCAAAATTTTAAAACAATTTTACCAACCTTTACTTACATTTCAAAAATTATTACTTTTTAAATTAACGACTAATGTATCGAACACATTAACACACTATTATTTTTTCAATATTATGAGTAAGTCAGAGGACCATTCCCTTTACAAAACTAATACTTTCAGCTTAAATATTGATAAGAAAATCTATTTTACCATCAAAGTACTTTATTGTGGGAAATCGGGTTTAACAAAGGTTTTTTTTCCACTTAAATACTATCAAACATAATAAAATCTTACAAGCTTTAAGAGTAAAAAAAAATGTGTAATATTTTTCAGATAATATAAAGAATGATAAAAATGAAATTGTGTTTGCCTCGGCTCATGGTATAATTCCTGATCTGCTGATTTACTGGTTTAATAGGCAAGTTTTTGTGTGTTGCTGTTCTTTTTCGTGAATTGTAATAAATGGAAAGCATTATTTCTTTATTTCTGGAGTATGCTATGATTACTTGTCTGCAATTAACAAATTTTAGAAGCAAAATGTAACACTTAGATAGCTTTTTTGAAGTTTATTTTTGTTTATCGCACATAATTTTTTGTCGCCAGTATGAATTAACACATGCTTCGTTAAACAAATATTTTCAAAGAATATCTTGACACGCATCTCTCACACAAAACATTTCTCTTCAGAATGAATTAAAAGATGTTTGCTTAAAGTATACTTCCGAGTAAATTTCTTGTTGCATATCTCACATACAAACGGTTTCTCACCAGTATGAACTAAAAAATGTCTGACTAAAACACTTTTATTAGAAAATTTTTTGCTGCATACCTCACATTTAAACTGTTTCTCACCAGTATGAATTAACAGATGGCTGCTTAAATGGCCCTTTTGAGAGAATTTCTTGTTGCATATATCACACACAAAAGGTTTCTCACCCGTATGAGTTAACAGATGGCTGCTTAAATGGCTCTTTTGAGAGAATTTCTTGTTGCATACCTCACATTCAAAAGGTTTCTGACCAGTATGAGTTAACAGATGGCTCCTCAGATTGCCCCTTTCAGAGAATTTCTTGTTGCATACCTCACACTCAAAAGGTTTCACACCACTATGAGTTAACAGATGGCTGCTTAAATGGCTTTTTAGAGAGAACTTCTTGTTGCATAACTCACATGAAAAAGGTTTTTCACCAATATGAATTAACATATGTTTACGTAAAGAATTCTTTTCAGAGAATTTCTTGCTGCATACCTCACATTCAAAAGGTTTCTCACCAGTATGACTAAACAGATGTCTGCTTAAATTTCTCTTATAGAGGAATTTCTTGTTGCATACCTCACACAAAAAAGGCTGCTTTGGTAGGAATTCTTGCATAACTCACAAATAAAAGGTTTTCCTGGCCGTGAGTTAGAAGCTGCTTTTTTTCAAAAAGCTCTGATAAGAAATATTTTGCTGCATAAGTTTTATACATTGGAGATACTTTGAGTGACGTGATGTGTTAGATTAATGGTTTTATGCATCTGCAATAATATATAATGAATTAATATCAGGTAGCACATTTCATTAAAAATAAATAAACATATCACAAAAATTTAAATTCGGTGTAAAAAATAAATTGTAATAAAATTACTACCATAGTATTAAACACTGCAGCAGACTCCCAATTCTCAAGTTAGCAGAATCAATGGTATATCAGATGCCTTTACTGACAATATAAAGATAAAATTATAAATAAAATAAATACCAACAATTTAAAAATAAATAACTTATTGAAAATAAAATACAAAGAAAACTTAAGCAGAAAATTCTGTAAATTTACAGCATCTAAAGAAACGATGATACATTTTACAAGTATACAGAGTAAATAAAAAATTTTTGTGCGGCTATGGAATTTTAATATGTAAATGTGTTTAGTAGGAAATTGTCCGGATTAGAGATTTTTTTAATCTAATGTTCGTGCTTATTGTTGAAACACTCAGTATAACTTAATTTAATTTACACTGTAATTAAATGATGTAACCAGTGGCATAGCCAAGTGGACGCCATAGACTCTGATGCCGTGAGTTTCTGAATAATGCATTCAACACCACTCAAAACTACTAAGATGGAATCACAAAGAACGCGTGAAAAATTCCCTTTTAGACAGGTGTTAAATGGTATAATTTTAAAAGGCATATAGTAAAACCTCGATAATTCGGACCCCGTTAATCCGGATCAGTCTGCTCAGTTATTTTTTCAAATTTTGAGAAGCGATCAGCAAATTTTCGATAACATTAATTCATTTCATTTTCGTATTTTGAATAAAATAGCCTTTTCTAAAATATTTTCGGAAGAATGTCTTAATTTTTTTCATTTAAACTCTGTGATGTTGCCTTTGAAAGAAACAACAATGCATCATTTAAAGTCTGCAATCAAGTTGCTGTGAGTACTCTCCGAAAGTCGTGGTAGAATTTATGGTCTACAAATTGTGATGTTATTTCTTGAATAATGATGTGTGAATCTTGATGTTATGTGCTTGTTATTTCTTGAATAACAAGCAAGCTTGAAACAGAACGAAAAATAGGCGAGAATGAAAAGGAAATTACACCTGAAGATTTTGTGAGCATGTTAAAAAACAAACAAACAAAAAACTGATGGTTGCTGCAATGTTGATATCACTGACTTAGCAAATGAATGAAGGAAAGAAAATAATGAAGTTTACGCCTCACTTACAGATGATGAAATAATCACTTTATGCACAACTGAAGAAGTTGAAAATCAAGAGGATTCAGATGAAAACACTATTATCAATGATGATCAACCAAAAGTTATGAGCCATAATGAAGCAACAAATCATTTACAATAATTAATGGTTTATTCTGAACATGAGGTGGAGACTACACCCTATAAACTAACTATGCACAAACGGATGCGTGACCTTGCGGCCCGCAAAAGTTATAGAAAACTGGCAGAGCAGAAGATTTTATAATTGCAAAATAAACATTCTTACTGTCTTTAAACATTCAGTATGTTTAATATAAAGATGATTTTACGTAAATATGTTTTATTTAATTTTTTTCTCATTCTCCGAATAATCCGGATTCTCGATAATCTGGATTGGGTCTGGTCCCAATTAATCCGAATTATCGGGGTTTTACTGTAGTTCAAAGTTAATATTTTGCCAAGGCTATGAACTTTTCTGCTGTATAATTTAGAACTATTATAACATTTTCTCTTTGTAGTGCTGCGAAGAACACCTGTGAAGAGTAAGTGGCCTATGTTAAAAGGTAAAGAAAATCAGGATTACACGAAAACAACACTATGTATTTATAGTGCCTAAAATTTAATACCTATCTAAAATGGAACATTTTGCAATCGTGATTCCTTCTTGGCAGGTTTTCTGAGAATATGGAATCATCCCGTAAAGTATACCTGCTAAGATGGAAACGGGTTTTGATGGGGCCAACTGTTGCTGACAGTTAAGGGGAAAAGATCAGTTTATACAAATGCAATAACGGCACACTGATCGAGTTTCGAGACCGTTATTTTTGTTTATTTAGTAATTTTATATCAAACAATATTATGACGTGCCCTGTGGCCGTAGCTAGAAGTGAATAATAGAGAAAGGAGGGAGGGATCAAGAAAATGTAGGGGATGGCTCATATTTCCCCTCTCTCTCTCTATGACGCAGAAAGATACATGAGTGCATATTCACACTGTAATTAATATGTTTCTCATTAAACTATTGTAATAACTTCATTTTATACTAAAAAAAACGAATAGGATGATGAAAAATTCGAGTGTATAACGAGTGCAATATTAAACATTGTGTTAGCTTCCTATGTGCAAACAGGATAAGCGAGTGTTGAATCACTTATTTTAGTTACAATTAAATATTTTCGCAAAACTGTGAAAAGTCCCCAAAATTAAATTAGATTTTTGAACTTAATTTCATTTTGATTTTCGGAACATGAATCCATTAAGAGACCTTGGAATCTTTCCCAGGGGAACTCAAAATATTTTAGGGAGGAGGGGCTGAGCCTCCCGTAGCACCCCCTTAGCTACAGCCCTGCGTGTCCTACCTGGAATTAATAAAATTAACATTATTCTTGAACTGTTTATTTGTGAACTTTTATTGCCACTTTTAAAGTACCTTAAGAAACCTGATATATATTTATATTCTGTTCTAAAACATGCTGAAACATGCTGAAGAATTCTTTTATTTCAATGTCTTTTCAGCTCTAAAACAGTTTTCGTCAAGAAATAAGAAAATGGCGCTTAACAGTTTGTTCATCAGCTCAAAAGAGCAGAATTCCTTGCAACAGAAAACTTAGATACATATATATTTTTTAATTATACAGATTCCTTGCCAAGTTCGCAAGTTCGATGTAGAGAGATAAGTCTCACGATAAATCTGAAGAATATTTCCAATGATGAACGCAGGGCCGTAGTTAGGAGTGAACATTAGGGGGGGGGGTCAAGATAATGTAGAGGGGGGCTCATAATTTTTTTTCTCTCTCTCTGAAGCAGGAAGATAAATGAGTGCATATTCACATTGTAGGTACTCTGTTTCTTATTAAACTGTTATAATAACTTCATTTTATGCTAAGAAAAGTACATAATGATGAAAGTTTTGAGTATACAACTGGTGCAAATTTAAAAATCAGGTTAGATTCATATGTACAAATAGGATGAGGGAGTTTGTAACACTTATTTTCGATACAATTTAGTAAATCTGCAAAACTGTGAAAAGGTCTCAAAACTAGATTTTTGAACAGTATTTCATTTGAATTTTCGGAACAGAAATTCATTGAGTCACCTTGGAATATTTTCCAGGGGGGCTCAAAATATTTTAGGAGGAAGCTGAGCCGCCCGTAGCACCCCTTAGCTACGGCCCTGGAACAATGCATTTTTCTCGCTTGAATTCTTTTATTTCGAGTCTCGTTGATATTTAGGGAAAAAGCAGAAGGATATTGGAAGGTTTTGACATTCACCTGGGTTTTTACAAAATAATGGCAATTTTTGTCATTGAATTTTTTAAGCCATTTTAAAATAAATTAATGTATTTCGAAGGTCAGATTTTTTATGTATTTATTCAGTATTGTAATTTTATTTTTATTATTGAATGCAGTTAGGAAACTATGGGAAAATTCATAATTTTTGTATGAATTCAAAATAATATGAAAAACATTGGAAACAGTTTTTTACACTGATTATCGTCAAATTTAAGGGGTGCCTCTCTCAAAGCATCGAAATGTCCCTCAGAACATTTGGGATTTTGTGCTTATGAATCGCCTAGGAGTGCTGCCTCCCTTCGGAATTTCAAACTGCCCTTTACAAAGTTGCAAAAATCCCCCCCTCAGAAAACTGTCTCAATAATCTGAAATGACCACAATTGTGACTTGTGAATGCCCAATTTAACCCTCTTGGTGCGATTTTTTTTTTCAATTTTTAGAAAATTTTCTTTTACATTAATAACATTAATATTAGCTATCCAAATAGATTAATTATTATTCAACGAGTATTTCACTGTCTTAGAGATGACGAGAGTTGTTGTTTTGCGTACTATTATATTAACATTCACATGACACGTGATTCTTTCAGGAAAGTGATTTTTATTTTAAATTTATAGAGTGAAATACATGTTTAAAATAAAAAAGTCGCAAACAACGAAAAGAGAATTAAGCAAATAACAATAATTATTATTATTACTAAATGCCTAAAATAAATGATGTCATATAATAAAGGCATAGACTTATACTAACATTACTACATGTAAAGGGTAGCAAAATTATTTCTTAAAACACAATAATACTCCATTAACAAAATAATACGCCATCAAAAGACATGTACTATTAATAGTACACCAGACCCGAAAGGGTTAGTATTGCTCATAGAAACTTCATGGATGGAAGGAGAGTAGTGCATGAAGTGGGAGTTGATGAGGTTCTGTTTTTTAACAATGAGAAATCCAAAGCTTAAATGGAACCTAATTCACATAATAAACTCAGAGAACTTACCGCTGAACTTGAAAAAAAACCCGCTAAAACTGTTTCGAACCATCTAAAAGTAGACTGCTTTTGAAGTAAAATAACAGAACTCAATACAGTAGACTCCCTCAAATCCGCACTCCCAAAAACCGCAACTCTCTAAAATCCGCACATATTTTACAGATGTAAACAATGAAACATTCAGTTCAGATGTAGGTGCAAAAATTGATTTTTTTTAGTTTAATATCAATTCCATACATTTCTTTATTTTATAACTTTTGTTAAGGTTATTGAATTCATGTCTTTTCATGAAGAATAATTTATTTCTGAAAAAATAAAGATATTGCTAATATCATTGGTAATCACAATCTTACTAAATATATTAGGTGCATTTCGCCAGCCCGCACCTATGGAGTTCAGAAAATTCAACAATGTCATTCGTTAGTACTCCGTTAGTACCGGTAAGTACCGAGAGATTTTCGTTTGTACCACATCCGTTGCGGAGTTATGGCCAATTCTCAAGTTCCAGCGCGCGGGCTGGAGAAACATGGGATTTCCTATAGGTAAAAAATGAAGGTTCTCCGATTTCGTTCAAATTATGTGTGTCGTTAGTACTACGGTAGTACCGGTAAGTACCGAGAAATTTTCGTTTGTACCACATCCGTTGCGGAGTTATGGCCAATTCTCAAGTTCCAGCGCTCGGGCTGGAGAAACATGGGATTTCCCATAGGAAAAAAATGAAGGTTCTCCGATTTCGTTCAAATTATGTGTGTCGTTAGTACTACGTTAGTACCGGTAAGTACCGAGAGATTTTCGTTTGTACCACATCCGTTGCGGAGTTATGGCCAATTCTCAAGTTCCAGCGCGCGGGCTGGAGAAACATTGGATTTCCTATAGGAAAAAAATGAAGGTTCTCCGATTTCGTTCAAATTATGTGTGTCGTTAGTACTACGTTAGTACCGGTAAGTACCGAGAGATTTTCGTTTGTACCACATCCGTTGCGGAGTTATGGCCAATTCTCAAGTTCCAGCGCTCGGGCTGGAGAAACATGGGATTTCCCATAGGAAAAAAATGAAGGTTCTCCGATTTCGTTCAAATTATGTGTGTCGTTAGTACTACGTTAGTACCGGTAAGTACCGAGAGATTTTCGTTTGTACCACATCCGTTGCGGAGTTATGGCCAATTCTCAAGTTCCAGCGCGCGGGCTGGAGAAACATGGGATTTCCTATAGGAAAAAAATGAAGGTTCTCCGATTTCGTTCAAATTATGTGTGTCGTTAGTACTACGTTAGTACCGGTAAGTACCGAGAGATTTTCGTTTGTACCACATCCGTTGCGGAGTTATGGCCAATTCTCAAGTTCCAGCGCTCGGGCTGGAGAAACATGGGATTTCCCATAGGAAAAAAATGAAGGTTCTCCGATTTCGTTCAAATTATGTGTGTCGTTAGTACTACGTTAGTACCGGTAAGTACCGAGAGATTTTCGTTTGTACCACATCCGTTGCGGAGTTATGGCCAATTCTCAAGTTCCAGCGCGCGGGCTGGTGAAACACGGGATTTCCTATAGGAAAAAAATGAAGTTTCTCCGATTTCGTTCAAATTATGTGTGTCGTTAGTACTACGTTAGTACCGGTAAGTACCGAGAGATTTTCGTTTGTACCACATCCGTTGCGGAGTTATGGCCAATTCTCAAGTTCCAGCGCGCGGGCTGGAGAAACATGGGATTTCCCATAGGAAAAAAATGGAGGTTCTCCGATTTCGTTCAAATTATGTGTGTCGTTAGTACTACGTTAGTACCGGTAAGTACCGAGAAATTTTCGTTTGTACCAGATCCGTTGCGGAGTTATGGCCAATTCTCAAGTTCCAGAGCGCGGGCTGGAGAAACATGGGATTTCCTATAGGAAAAAAATGAAGGTTCTCCGATTTCGTTCAAATTATGTGTGTCGTTAGTACTACGTTAGTACCGGTAAGTACCGAGAGATTTTCGTTTGTACCACATCCGTTGCGGAGTTATGGCCAATTCTCAAGTTCCAGCGCGCGGGCTGGAGAAACATGGGATTTCCTATAGGTAAAAAATGAAGGTTCTCCGATTTCGTTCAAATTATGTGTGTCGTTAGTACTACGGTAGTACCGGTAAGTACCGAGAAATTTTCGTTTGTACCACATCCGTTGCGGAGTTATGGCCAATTCTCAAGTTCCAGCGCGCGGGCTGGAGAAACATGGGATTTCCTATAGCAAAAAAATGAAGGTTCTCCGATTTCGTTCAAATTATGTGTGTCATTAGTACTACGTTAGTACCGGTAAGTACCGAGAGATTTTCGTTTGAACCACATCCGTTGCGAAGTTATGCGGACTATTCATGTCCAGTTTGTGGCTTAGGGAAACGTAAGATTTCCCATGGAAAAAAAAATAAGGTCTTCCGATTTCTTTCAAATTATGTATGTCGTTAGTACCTGTATGTACCGTGAGATTTTCGTTGGTACCGCATCTGTTTCGGAGCTATGATCAATATTTCAGTTTTGAGACGCGGTAGAGGTTTGCACGGACGAAATTTCCAGCCCGGTTTTGGCCCGGTGTTAAGCTCAGAAAACCGGACTACACAGTTTATATTTTTACATTTCTAGACACGCACGGTCCGCACAGAAATAAATGAAATCAGGTCCTGCCTGAACTGGCCCGACACACAGTTTCTTCTATTTCGAGAAAAATATGATTTTTTGATATATTTAAGATTTCTTTAAGGAATACTGCATACATTTTTATGGAATGATTTTATTGTATATTTTACAGAAAATACATCATAGAAACATTCATGATTACTGAGATTCTTAGACTTTCATCATTCAATTAAAGATTCATAATAAAATTAATATGGTTTAGAATAAAAGAAAAAACAATGTTAAAAACGTCAGCACTTTTGAAATTTTATAATAAAAAGTAGATTTATGAAAATACTTCTATGTCATTTATTAAAGATTTTCTGAATTCCAAAGAAGTTACTTTCTGATACATTTCTGAATTCATTTCTTTTCGGAAACGCATAAGATTAGCAGGTGTTTTTAATCAGAAACTATGTAATCGAATAGCCTTATTCATTTTTTGATCCAAAAATTTAAAGAAAATACTGTCAAAGTTAGCGCTTTGAATCGAATTTCCGGAGCCGAAAGCATCTGAAGGGAGAAAAATTTGCAACCACGTGACAAAAATTTATTATCTCAACAAATCTATGGAAGGATATTATATATCAAAAATGAAAAACGCTAATCGATTACAAGTCCCTTCAATAGTCAGACTTGTCTTTTGGAATCAAAAATTAGTCAGAAAATGCGTCAAACTTTCTCGTTGATGAGCAGCGAATTTAAGAACCATTCATAAAAACCACTAAGAAGTATGTTTCCAAAGATTACGTTAACAGAATTTCTTTAACATTATTAATATTTTTACAAATCATATTTTCTGCCCTACACATCTTGAAACAGTTAAGTCTAGTTTCGTCTATATTTTTAAAAAAAATGGAAGCATGAGTCTGCTAAAAGAAATATTACGTCCGGGTACACAATGTAACAGTCCGATGTCGATCTTTACATTGTGCAAGTTGCATTTCTGTACTGTACAGTTCTATACCTAAAGAAGAGATTATGGGAATTGGATACGTTTTAGAACAAAACGAATTTAAAAATGATTCAGAATGTAAGCAATTTGAATTTGAGTTTATTCCTTCAGCTCCTGTTTTTGTTTAATTTATTTTTGCTATAAGAATTGGTCCTATCAAAAACGTGTCAATATAAAAGCTGTAGATATAATTGAAAAGATGTATAGTAAATTTTATCGAATTTAATATTTTAAGAATTGAGGAAGTAATAGATTTTTTCTTCCTGCCCCCCCCCCTCTTTGTTTTCGTTTTTATTATTATTATTCCAATGAGAGTTGTTCCTATCAAAAACTTGCAAATAGAGTAATTGTTTTGTTTTTTAAGTTTTAGATAATATTAAAAAAATTATAATATTTAAAAAATTGTAATTTAATTGGATAGTATCTTGAGAATCGATGAAGTTATGAATTTTTTTCTCTCAAAAATCCTATTTTCTTTCCTCGCTTGAGCTCATTTTTAATTTTATCAAATATCTGTCATGCGTTTAACTTTTTGCCCATTTTTAAGAGTAATATAAACTTTAAACTTATTCGATATTTATTTTCAATAAGAAATTATGGAGTTTTTTCGGTTTTCAGAAAAACCCTCCATATTTCTACTTGGTCCGATTTTGCCCATTAACGAACTTGACCGAGATTTTATGCCCTTTGTTTTTATGTATCTGTTTGGAAGAGATTTGACCAGAATTATAGAAGTTACCGTGTCCATAAAAAAGTGATATATAAATATACATATACACACATATATATAAACTTTTTTACTGATGGTAGTTTTGGGGTCTAGGGATCATAATCAGTGTAGATCTGATATTTTTTTTCAGAAATTTCAGCATAGGAGCGACCGCAATGAGTATTTCATATGGAATCTACCTAAAAAGGGTAGAAAAATAAAATTTCTTTATAATAATCCATTACTTTTTTTACTTTCAAGGTACGGTTTTTCAAAAGACATTTGATGTTACATAAGGGGAATTACGTTAATAAAGCATTAATTTTAAATGGGTCTTAGGATTTTTTTCTGATATATCATCATTTATTAAAAGAATGTTTTTTTTTCTCATTTCTTTACTTGAAGATTATTGATACTTTCAAACAACAGTACAATGCAAGTAGTTTTTAAAAACAGCCGAGATATCATATTTGCATAATTAACCGTTTACAGACCAAATCCAGATCTAGGCATACTTTAAATTATTTTTTGCACATTATATTTTGTAATGCTTTAGTTAAGGGATATTAGTCATTAATAAAGTAGAAAACATTTTTATATATATTTTTCAGAATGTTCCCAATTGGGAACAATAGTCACTTTCGGCGGTCATTTTCTAGTGGTCATTGGTCATTTTTATGATTTTCTGAACGTTTCCCCATAAATGATAGGAATGTAACTTCTTTTCCAAAAAATAAAGTTATCTAATTCGAAAAATCTATTTCAAAAAATCATTTTTATGACTAATCATTTTCCTGCGCCCATTGGCTATTTTTTATGATTTTCTGTACATTTACTCATTAATGATAGGAACGTAACTTCTATTTCAAAAAATGAAGTCATCTTTTTACTGTTTATGCTAATTTTTTAAAGTCAATATTGATTAAATTTAGTTTTTAATAAATTTTTAAACTAATGTTCCCAATTAGGAACGTTGGCCTTTAAAACGTTTACATCTCCTAGAAATGGATACAAGTTTGAAATTTTGAAAGTAAAATTATTGTTCTGAAAATAATATATATATACATATATATAATGTCACAGCCAAAACCCGGAGCTTGGCCAATTCTAGAACTGGCCGTTAAGCCTTGGCCAACATCCGAACTGGGTATTTAAGGCTATCCTTTAGATACGGGGCCGTCATGAAACTTCTCTTAGAAGTCGTTTCTAATTTAGAGAAGAAAGTTGTTTCACGACGGCCCCGGTAAATTGCAATGACATGCACACATGACAGGAAAGAATATTTCCATGCTATTCTGATATGCTATGCATAGGTACCAATTTTATTGTAACTAAGATAATCTAACAACATTGAAAAGCACAGTAAAAACGATTCCCATTGCTTATATTTAAACGAAACATCTTTGTGTATCCCAGTAATTAACCAAAAATAGTACACAATTCCATTTCAATAACGAAATTAATTGATAAACCAACTAAGATAGCGATTAAAAGTTAATCAGAGCCTTTACTCAAGTTAAAGCATGGGCAGGCAGACGGCTACACTGTTTGAATTCATAGACTCTTTCAACTATGTTAGAAAGGATTAAGCCGAGTGCCTATATCTATTTTATGAACTGGCCAATCACAACTGGCCAGTTCGCGAATTGGACAGTCGCAACTGGCCAGTTCGTAAATTGGCCAATCGCATCTGGCCAGTTCGCGAATTGGCCAGTCATTTTTAAACGTTGCTGGGCAGTTCGGGAATGAAATGAATCGGGAATGAATGTCTTTGAATCGAATTTCCGGAGCCGAAAGCATCTGAAGGGAGAAAAATTTGCAACCACGTGACAAAAATTTATTATCTCAACAAATCTATGGAAGGATATTATATATCAAAAATGAAAAACGCTAATCGATTACAAGTCCCTTCAATAGTCAGACTTGTCTTTTGGAATCAAAAATTAGTCAGAAAATGCGTCAAACTTTCTCGTTGATGAGCAGCGAATTTAAGAACCATTCATAAAAACCACTAAGAAGTATGTTTCCAAAGATTACGTTAACAGAATTTCTTTAACATTATTAATATTTTTACAAATCATATTTTCTGCCCTACACATCTTGAAACAGTTAAGTCTAGTTTCGTCTATATTTTTAAAAAAAATGGAAGCATGAGTCTGCTAAAAGAAATATTACGTCCGGGTACACAATGTAACAGTCCGATGTCGATCTTTACATTGTGCAAGTTGCATTTCTGTACTGTACAGTTCTATACCTAAAGAAGAGATTATGGGAATTGGATACGTTTTAGAACAAAACGAATTTAAAAATGATTCAGAATGTAAGCAATTTGAATTTGAGTTTATTCCTTCAGCTCCTGTTTTTGTTTAATTTATTTTTGCTATAAGAATTGGTCCTATCAAAAACGTGTCAATATAAAAGCTGTAGATATAATTGAAAAGATGTATAGTAAATTTTATCGAATTTAATATTTTAAGAATTGAGGAAGTAATAGATTTTTTCTTCCTGCCCCCCCCCTCTTTGTTTTCGTTTTTATTATTATTATTCCAATGAGAGTTGTTCCTATCAAAAACTTGCAAATAGAGTAATTGTTTTGTTTTTTAAGTTTTAGATAATATTAAAAAAATTATAATATTTAAAAAATTGTAATTTAATTGGATAGTATCTTGAGAATCGATGAAGTTATGAATTTTTTTCTCTCAAAAATCCTATTTTCTTTCCTCGCTTGAGCTCATTTTTAATTTTATCAAATATCTGTCATGCGTTTAACTTTTTGCCCATTTTTAAGAGTAATATAAACTTTAAACTTATTCGATATTTATTTTCAATAAGAAATTATGGAGTTTTTTCGGTTTTCAGAAAAACCCTCCATATTTCTACTTGGTCCGATTTTGCCCATTAACGAACTTGACCGAGATTTTATGCCCTTTGTTTTTATGTATCTGTTTGGAAGAGATTTGACCAGAATTATAGAAGTTACCGTGTCCATAAAAAAGTGATATATAAATATACATATACACACATATATATAAACTTTTTTACTGATGGTAGTTTTGGGGTCTAGGGATCATAATCAGTGTAGATCTGATATTTTTTTTCAGAAATTTCAGCATAGGAGCGACCGCAATGAGTATTTCATATGGAATCTACCTAAAAAGGGTAGAAAAATAAAATTTCTTTATAATAATCCATTACTTTTTTTACTTTCAAGGTACGGTTTTTCAAAAGACATTTGATGTTACATAAGGGGAATTACGTTAATAAAGCATTAATTTTAAATGGGTCTTAGGATTTTTTTCTGATATATCATCATTTATTAAAAGAATGTTTTTTTTTCTCATTTCTTTACTTGAAGATTATTGATACTTTCAAACAACAGTACAATGCAAGTAGTTTTTAAAAACAGCCGAGATATCATATTTGCATAATTAACCGTTTACAGACCAAATCCAGATCTAGGCATACTTTAAATTATTTTTTGCACATTATATTTTGTAATGCTTTAGTTAAGGGATATTAGTCATTAATAAAGTAGAAAACATTTTTATATATATTTTTCAGAATGTTCCCAATTGGGAACAATAGTCACTTTCGGCGGTCATTTTCTAGTGGTCATTGGTCATTTTTATGATTTTCTGAACGTTTCCCCATAAATGATAGGAATGTAACTTCTTTTCCAAAAAATAAAGTTATCTAATTCGAAAAATCTATTTCAAAAAATCATTTTTATGACTAATCATTTTCCTGCGCCCATTGGCTATTTTTTATGATTTTCTGTACATTTACTCATTAATGATAGGAACGTAACTTCTATTTCAAAAAATGAAGTCATCTTTTTACTGTTTATGCTAATTTTTTAAAGTCAATATTGATTAAATTTAGTTTTTAATAAATTTTTAAACTAATGTTCCCAATTAGGAACGTTGGCCTTTAAAACGTTTACATCTCCTAGAAATGGATACAAGTTTGAAATTTTGAAAGTAAAATTATTGTTCTGAAAATAATATATATATACATATATATAATGTCACAGCCAAAACCCGGAGCTTGGCCAATTCTAGAACTGGCCGTTAAGCCTTGGCCAACATCCGAACTGGGTATTTAAGGCTATCCTTTAGATACGGGGCCGTCATGAAACTTCTCTTAGAAGTCGTTTCTAATTTAGAGAAGAAAGTTGTTTCACGACGGCCCCGGTAAATTGCAATGACATGCACACATGACAGGAAAGAATATTTCCATGCTATTCTGATATGCTATGCATAGGTACCAATTTTATTGTAACTAAGATAATCTAACAACATTGAAAAGCACAGTAAAAACGATTCCCATTGCTTATATTTAAACGAAACATCTTTGTGTATCCCAGTAATTAACCAAAAATAGTACACAATTCCATTTCAATAACGAAATTAATTGATAAACCAACTAAGATAGCGATTAAAAGTTAATCAGAGCCTTTACTCAAGTTAAAGCATGGGCAGGCAGACGGCTACACTGTTTGAATTCATAGACTCTTTCAACTATGTTAGAAAGGATTAAGCCGAGTGCCTATATCTATTTTATGAACTGGCCAATCACAACTGGCCAGTTCGCGAATTGGACAGTCGCAACTGGCCAGTTCGTAAATTGGCCAATCGCATCTGGCCAGTTCGCGAATTGGCCAGTCATTTTTAAACGTTGCTGGGCAGTTCGGGAATGAAATGAATCGGGAATGAATGTCTTTGAATCGAATTTCCGGAGCCGAAAGCATCTGAAGGGAGAAAAATTTGCAACCACGTGACAAAAATTTATTATCTCAACAAATCTATGGAAGGATATTATATATCAAAAATGAAAAACGCTAATCGATTACAAGTCCCTTCAATAGTCAGACTTGTCTTTTGGAATCAAAAATTAGTCAGAAAATGCGTCAAACTTTCTCGTTGATGAGCAGCGAATTTAAGAACCATTCATAAAAACCACTAAGAAGTATGTTTCCAAAGATTACGTTAACAGAATTTCTTTAACATTATTAATATTTTTACAAATCATATTTTCTGCCCTACACATCTTGAAACAGTTAAGTCTAGTTTCGTCTATATTTTTAAAAAAAATGGAAGCCTGACTCGGCCCGGCATGAGTCTGCTAAAAGAAATATTACGTCCGGGTACACAATGTAACAGTCCGATGTCGATCTTTACATTGTGCAAGTTGCATTTCTGTACTGTACAGTTCTATACCTAAAGAAGAGATTATGGGAATTGGATACGTTTTAGAACAAAACGAATTTAAAAATGATTCAGAATGTAAGCAATTTGAATTTGAGTTTATTCCTTCAGCTCCTGTTTTTGTTTAATTTATTTTTGCTATAAGAATTGGTCCTATCAAAAACGTGTCAATATAAAAGCTGTAGATATAATTGAAAAGATGTATAGTAAATTTTATCGAATTTAATATTTTAAGAATTGAGGAAGTAATAGATTTTTTCTTCCTGCCCCCCCCCCCCTCTTTGTTTTCGTTTTTATTATTATTATTCCAATGAGAGTTGTTCCTATCAAAAACTTGCAAATAGAGTAATTGTTTTGTTTTTTAAGTTTTAGATAATATTAAAAAAATTATAATATTTAAAAAATTGTAATTTAATTGGATAGTATCTTGAGAATCGATGAAGTTATGAATTTTTTTCTCTCAAAAATCCTATTTTCTTTCCTCGCTTGAGCTCATTTTTAATTTTATCAAATATCTGTCATGCGTTTAACTTTTTGCCCATTTTTAAGAGTAATATAAACTTTAAACTTATTCGATATTTATTTTCAATAAGAAATTATGGAGTTTTTTCGGTTTTCAGAAAAACCCTCCATATTTCTACTTGGTCCGATTTTGCCCATTAACGAACTTGACCGAGATTTTATGCCCTTTGTTTTTATGTATCTGTTTGGAAGAGATTTGACCAGAATTATAGAAGTTACCGTGTCCATAAAAAAGTGATATATAAATATACATATACACACATATATATAAACTTTTTTACTGATGGTAGTTTTGGGGGTCTAGGGATCATAATCAGTGTAGATCTGATATTTTTTTTTCAGAAATTTCAGCATAGGAGCGACCGCAATGAGTATTTCATATGGAATCTACCTAAAAAGGGTAGAAAAATAAAATTTCTTTATAATAATCCATTACTTTTTTTACTTTCAAGGTACGGTTTTTCAAAAGACATTTGATGTTACATAAGGGGAATTACGTTAATAAAGCATTAATTTTAAATGGGTCTTAGGTTTTTTTTCTGATATATCATCATTTATTAAAAGAATGTTTTTTTTTCTCATTTCTTTACTTGAAGATTATTGATACTTTCAAACAACAGTACAATGCAAGTAGTTTTTAAAAACAGCCGAGATATCATATTTGCATAATTAACCGTTTACAGACCAAATCCAGATCTAGGCATACTTTAAATTATTTTTTGCAAATTATATTTTGTAATGCTTTAGTTAAGGGATATTAGTCATTAATAAAGTAGAAAACATTTTTATATATATTTTTCAGAATGTTCCCAATTGGGAACAATAGTCACTTTCGGCGGTCATTTTCTAGTGGTCATTGGTCATTTTTATGATTTTCTGAACGTTTCCCCATAAATGATAGGAATGTAACTTCTTTTCCAAAAAATAAAGTTATCTAATTCGAAAAATCTATTTCAAAAAATCATTTTTATGACTAATCATTTTCCTGCGCCCATTGGCTATTTTTTATGATTTTCTGTACATTTACTCATTAATGATAGGAACGTAACTTCTATTTCAAAAAATGAAGTCATCTTTTTACTGTTTATGCTAATTTTTTAAAGTCAATATTGATTAAATTTAGTTTTTAATAAATTTTTAAACTAATGTTCCCAATTAGGAACGTTGGCCTTTAAAACGTTTACATCTCCTAGAAATGGATACAAGTTTGAAATTTTGAAAGTAAAATTATTGTTCTGAAAATAATATATATATACATATATATAATGTCACAGCCAAAACCCGGAGCTTGGCCAATTCTAGAACTGGCCGTTAAGCCTTGGCCAACATCCGAACTGGGTATTTAAGGCTATCCTTTAGATACGGGGCCGTCATGAAACTTCTCTTAGAAGTCGTTTCTAATTTAGAGAAGAAAGTTGTTTCACGACGGCCCCGGTAAATTGCAATGACATGCACACATGACAGGAAAGAATATTTCCATGCTATTCTGATATGCTATGCATAGGTACCAATTTTATTGTAACTAAGATAATCTAACAACATTGAAAAGCACAGTAAAAACGATTCCCATTGCTTATATTTAAACGAAACATCTTTGTGTATCCCAGTAATTAACCAAAAATAGTACACAATTCCATTTCAATAACGAAATTAATTGATAAACCAACTAAGATAGCGATTAAAAGTTAATCAGAGCCTTTACTCAAGTTAAAGCATGGGCAGGCAGACGGCTACACTGTTTGAATTCATAGACTCTTTCAACTATGTTAGAAAGGATTAAGCCGAGTGCCTATATCTATTTTATGAACTGGCCAATCACAACTGGCCAGTTCGCGAATTGGACAGTCGCAACTGGCCAGTTCGTAAATTGGCCAATCGCATCTGGCCAGTTCGCGAATTGGCCAGTCATTTTTAAACGTTGCTGGGCAGTTCGGGAATTAGCCGACCAATTCTAGAATTGGCCAATTTCGGGTTTTGGCCGCAACATTTATATAGAATTGAATTTATATTTTATTATTTTCTGATGTAAGACAAATAAACATTTAAAAAAATAACGAAATGTTAAACACAATCGAAAAAGGATTCTTTTACATTATTTTATTTATATAAAATATTTACAATACATTACAATTATTTATAAATGTAACATATTACAGATCTAATAATAAGGAAAAAGGTGGAATTTCCGAAAAAAATAATGATAAGTAAAAAAAAGTAATTTTTTTCAATAATAAACTAAACATATTGCAGATAAATCAGTGACACATTGATTTGTTTGTTATAAACCATTGTAGTGATACATATAAATTATAATAATGAAAAGAAATTTTAACAACAATTGACATAAAATCATAGAATAAAAAAAATGTTAATCAAAAAAGGATTTGTAAATAAATTATTAGCATTTTTCTTTAACATTTATGCAGTTCAAAGGAAAAATATTTTTATATATATTTATTTAGCTTAAGCAGCTTGTTTATCTAATAAGTAATGGAAACAAAAATACCCTCTGGGGCATTAAAAATTAAATAAATAAATAATAAAATAAAATAAAAGTATTTATTAACTTTCTTCTTACTACTCAAATCATAATATAGTCAAGTGCCAATTTACCTAATTTCAATTAATCGAACGTCCAAGTATAAAAAGTTCTATAAACTTTTACTCTTTTTTTAAATTTCCATGCAAGTATTAGATTTTTTTTTCTTTATTAAATGATAAGTTGAAGCAGAATTAAAAAATTTTTAAACATAAAAGCATAACTGTTGTCACAAGGGAAAAATTAAAAAGATTCTGTGCATTAAACAGTTAATCCAAAATAATATATTATAAATATATAAGTTGGAAGAAAAATGTAAATTCCCAAAGATGTTGCAACGCATGCTTAATACACTGTTAAAAATAAAGGTGACAAACCAGTTACATTTGGCGCCCAGGGGTGAAAAGGTGTTACCATTTGACACCCGCGGGCTTGAAAATGTGTTTGAGCTGCCGTTTGATACCTCGCTAGGTGATTCATTATAATCAAGGTACCGCGCAATGCATACAGTTGAAAGATTTTAACCCCTTAGTTATTTGCGAATGCTCCTTGCGACGTGAATACTTCCCCTTCAACTCGCCGTCATTGGTGGATCAAAACAGCAATTTCTTCTAACGATGACTATCACTATCCCAATTTCGTTTAGAACTTCGAATGGCTAAATTTTGGCGAGCTTTTTTACATAAGGCAACCTTTGAAATTCAGGACATTTGAACATTTCAGGGAGACTTTGAAGGTGAGCAGGATGGCCGAGCGGTTAGAGCGTTGAATTTGCAATCAGACGTTGTGAGTTCGAATACTTCTCTGGCCAAAAGTCGGTGTTTATTTTTTATTTATTATTGGGCACTCTGGATTAAGGGTACTATCTTTTCACCCTAATTAAGGTTAATTCACCCCTTTTCACCTTCTGGCTCCCCTAGGGGTGTCACCAGTGAGACAAGCCTTTTACTCCTAAAAGGTGCAATGTGTCACTTGTAGTTTTAACAGGGTACTCTCCCCAATTTTCTTACTCCTCTTACTCTATGCTTTCTACTGAAATGCATATGAAAAGTTAAAATCTTACGGAATCTATCTTCTCCCACTTTATAATTAATGGACTAAAATAGAAGAGGTTAATTTCAATGGGAGAGAAAATTTTTATGATAGAAAGGCAGACATTTCTAGTCTTATGAAATGATTATAATCTATATACACTGTTAAAACTACAGGTGACACATTGCACCTTTTAGGGGTGAAAGGATTGTCTCACTGGTGTCACCCCTAGAGGAGCCAGAATGGCACCCTTAATTAGGGTGAAATGATGGCACCCCTAATCTAGAGTGCCCAATAGTAAAAATTAATTATAAACTGACTTTTGTCCCGTGAAGGATTCGAACCCACGTTTGATTGCAAACTCAACGCTCTAACCGTTCGGCCATCGAGCTCACCTTCAAAGTCTCTCTGAAATGTTCAAATGTCCTGAAATTCAAAAGTTGCTTTATATAAAAAGCTCGCCAAAAGTTTTCCATCCGAAGTTCTAAGCGAAATTGGGATAGCGAATGCGCAGGTATAGTCTTCGTAAGGAGAAATTGCTGTTATAATCTACCAGTGACAGTGAGTTGAAGGGGAAGGACACACGTCTCAAAGCATTTGCAAATAACTAAAGGGTGAAAATCTTCCAACGGTATGCATTGTGCAGCACCCTAATTAGCATGAATCACCCAGTGAGGGATCAAACGGTACCCCAAACACATTTTCAAGCCCGCGGGTGTCAAATGGTAACACCTTTTCACCCCTGAGAGCCAAATGCAACTGGTTTCTCACCTTTATTTTTAACAGTGTAATAATTGCAGTCAGGACACGTGAATACGTTGTTGCAATTTGAAAGTTTTTCTGATAAAGTAAGTATCACAATATTGAATGTTATTGACTGCATTTTATATTATCTAATATCTACCATTCGAACTATATTATGACACAAAGTTTTTCGAATAAGATGCTTACACATAAGATGTTATACAAAATGGTAAATATGTATATAGATATAGATTTTTCATGAATTATGCGCTGTAAAAGTAAACTAATATACGTATAAATATATAAAATTGTTTACATCCAGCTCAAAAAATGGGAAGAAATAATTTTATAAATAAGAAAAAATAAATAAAGTTTTCCAAATAAATAGCATTTCCACCATCGGTTTTTACATAAATCTTAATAAATTACTTGTTTATTAACATTTAATAATCTTTATATGATTATTTAGAAAATATATTATAACGTATAGGGATCTTTAGGAATTTTTTTTTTAATTTAAGGAGCAAGCATTTAGGAATGTATGTGTTAGAAATGTATTATGTGGCCTTTCTTTTTTGCAATCTTAGACGTTTTGTTAGATATCTATAAAAATGCATAACAAATTATCCTGATGGGGTATTTCAGGGGTGTAAATAGCATAGTAAACGTCATATATTTTCGTGAAGATTTTTTCCCGAAAACCCACAGGGGAGGGTCAACAAACTGAGGAATAGCAAATCAATGAATAAGGCATTAACGAAAATAAGTATAAATGTGCGTCACAAGCCGATGCTGGTTTGACAACATCAACACCGAAATGTAACTTGTACAGTGTAGCGATCGGCATCGGGAGTTACATTGTATGCAACCCGGGCTTTATATTATTTAGCAGTCCCGAGCCGGGACGAGATCAGGCTTGCATCGTTTTTGTACATATAGACAAGACCAATCGGGAGTAGATTTAATTGTTCTCAAGATGTGTATTGCAGACAACATAACTTGTAAAATTATTAATAGGGATAAAGAACTTGTTTGCGTAATCTTTATACATATTTCTTGGTGGTTCGTAAATTCATTTCTCAAAAACGCGAAAGTTCGACACATTTTTTGACTAATTTTTAAATTTAAAATAGTCAAAAATGTGTACATTTAATCTGTAAATTAGTAAAAATATAAAATTGACAAGACTGAATACTGAAGGGATTTGGAATCGAATAGTGGTTTTCATTTTTGGTAAATAAGGTCTTTGTATAACCTTTTTGCAATATAAGAGATTTTTGTCGAATGGTTGCAGATTTTTCTCCCTTTTCATGTTGTCGTTTCTAGAAATTCTATTCAAAACGCTAACTTTGACAGTGTTTTCTTAAATTGCTTGTATCAAAAAATAAATAATACTGTTCCATTACATAGTTTCTGAATAAAAACATCTGCTAATCTTATGCGTTTTCGAAAAAAAAAAATAAATCCGAAATGTATCAGAAAGTTCTTTGGATTTGAAACTTTAATAAAATGATATAGAAATATTTTCATAAATCTACTTTTAATAATCTTCAAAAGTTACGATTGTTTTGATACTCTTTCTTTTCTTTTATTCTTAACTATATCAATTTTTTAATGACTCTTTATTTGAATGTCGACTATCCAAGAATATAAATAATCATTAGTGTTGATAGTTCTTATTTTTTGTAAAATATATTACGTAAAATCATTCTATATATATGTATTGCAGTATTCTTTAAAGGAATCTTAAATAGGTGATAAAAATCGGATATTTTAAAAATAGTAGAAATTGTGTCGGGTCAGAACCGACCAGGCAAGAGCGGACCTGGCCTGTTTTGACTGATTTCTGTACAGGCCTGGCCTAGAAATGCAAAAATATAAACGTGTCGGGCCGGGCACGGGCCTGGAAATTCTGGCCCGTGCAGACCGCTAATCTGAGCAAGAGAGAAGGCAGGATTTTAGAATGTGATGGATGGGGAGAAGACTCATGTTCTCCCTCTCAACTTGATGTAATTTCAATTCAAAGTCGATTTAATTTCCATTTCTGATCAATCTACTTCAACTTGATCTGCAAAACTGATCAGCCAGAATCAGAAATCTAAATGAAAAACTAGTAGATCAATATTTTAATGTAATTATAGAAAATTAATCTAACATTATATCGTTTGTTTCAATTTTATTTTTCAAGTATTAAAAGGAACAGATACATGAATGAAAACATGAGTTTCAAAACAGGCCTTGTCAAAAAAAAAAAAAAAAAAAATCGTGATTTTTTTTGTTTGTTTGTTTAAACTATTAATACACCTACACTAAAAAATATTCGAAAAAAAAATATCTAGTAATTTTGAAATAGTTAAGATTTCAGTTATCATGAAAACCAGTGGACGCAGTTGAAAGTTTTTGACGATTTCCCAGAATTTTATTTTCTGGATAAGGAGACTTTTGAAACACACGTTCTCTTATATACCAGGTAATCCAGAAGTTTCGGGAGTTTTGAAATGTTAATAATTAGGAAACTATGTAAATACAAATATCCGGTTTTCAGATATATGTGGGATTTTTGTTTAGAATTATTTTTTTTTTAAATATACATAATTAAAAATTTTAGCAATAGGTTGCGCTGCTCACAATCCCGATTGTACCTATACCATGCGTTATATAGACACATAAGTTCATTGCGAAACATCTTGTCTAGGATATTGATGAGATTGTTGTTTTAAGGGGGGTTTATGTTCAAACGCCTCTTTTTGAAAGTCGAAATTGCTTTGAAAAAGAATTTTCATACAAAATTTGATGAGTAACTGCTATGTTTAAACATGCTTTCTTTGCATGTCGACTTGCGTTCTTATCGTAAAATACGTGAAATTAAAACTGCCAAAGATTCTATAGCCATTACAAATGTAAAAACTACGATACACAAGGTTTAAGAAAAAGGCTCACTGTGAGATCGCAATAGAAACTGGAGAGCCCAAACATGTGTTACAATCGTAAATGAGGTAAAATTCGATGTCAATACTCAATGGAAATTATCAGCCCATGGAGTGTGCAGTACATTTGTAATTTCACGATGAACTGAAATTTCTTGTGGAATTTCTTTTTGCTCTGAAGATGCTGTGCACATTGTTTTACATCGGCTCAATGGGCGTCATATGAAAATTTGTAACCCTTGGACACTAATTCTTTCTTTTTAGTGAGCTGTATCATACCATAAAAAGTACTGTCAATTTTAGCGCCACCTGTTGGCAAAAAGTGTAACTAACATAATATGTTTCTTTTACTGAAAAAAACAAATCCCATAAGTTTCTAAGCATTTTGTGAAAACCGAATATTTCTATTGTTTATAGTTTTCTAATTATTAGCATTTCAAAACTCCCGGAACCTCTGGATCATCCGGTACACACACACATATATATATATATACATATACAGGGTGTTTCGCTACCAGACAGACAAACTTTGAGGGGTGATAGTAGACATAAAGGCAAACATTATTAAATAGGAAACAACGGGGCGCAAGTGTCTTCTGTAGGAGCTAGGGGCCGTTAAAGTTTAAGGTCCAAAAATTCAGACGCTGATAAAAATTAGAAAAAAGGGTCGATTTGTTTGCGGTTTTTTCTAAAATCATTATTTATATCACAATTTTTTATTTTTTTTATTTTAAATGTTAAGTTCGAAAATTGTCGATAGAGGGCGCTTTAGACTTTAGAGTAATGAACAAATACTTTTTGCCGTTCTTTTGTGCATGGGGTGAAATTATTCTAAAGTTTAGACTTTAACTTAAATTTTAAGCCCAAAATAGGAAACATGGGGATAGGTTAATAGGCGAAAATTTAACTGTGAACCGAGGGGGAGATTTTAAACGCTCATAAACATTGGACAAACTAATCGATTTTGTTGCGGTTTGAGTGTAGGTCATTCCCTTCTTAATTATTTTATTAAAAATGACGTACAGCTTTGGTGTCCTCATTTTTTCATAGAGGGAGCTTCCGACAGATCTCCGACATTTCAATGGCATTACTCCTGGGTGTTTTACTACCAGACTACCATACTTTCAGGATGTGTTAGGGATGCGAAAGATACACGGAATCACATAGGAATGTAACGTTGAAAATGTCTTTTTTGCGAGTTATGGTTAAAGGAAGCAGAGAAAAAAACAATAGAAACAAGCAGAGAAACAGCAACACGTTAATATGACATAAAAAGTTTATTTAAAGGTTTTACTAGAAAAGATGTTCGAAATTACGACCAGAAGTAATTTGACATGCTTGACAGCGGCGTGGCATGTAATTCCTCACGCTTTGAAACATTCCTGGAATCTTTGATAGATTTCCGGAAGCCACAGAATTATGAGCTGCTAAGTCTGTAATTGATGGTACGGGTTCTCATACACCCAACTTTTCATGTGACCCCAGCAGAAGAAGCTCATACTTGATAGGTCCGGTGATCTGGCAGGCCAATAAACCGAGACACCACAACCTATCAACCGCTGTCCATATGTTACGTTGAGGTATCGGTGAATATCAATGGTAAAATGTGGAAGAGCCCGATCGTGCTGGAAACACACAAAGCTGCCCAACGAGAGAGAAACTTCCACGCGCATTACCGTTCAGCGCCATTTACCGCAAAAAAATCGCAGCGCCATCTACTATCGCGGTCAAGTAGTTTGCCGGACATTTTTTGGTCGTAATTTCGAACACTTTTTGCAGTAAAACCTTTAAATAAACTTTGTTTTGTCACTTTAACATGTTGCTGTTTCTCTGCTTGTTTCTTTCTCTGCTTTTTTTTAAACGTAACATGCAAAAAATCAATTTTCAACGTTACATTCCTGTGTGATTCCGAGTCGTCTTTGCATCCCTTACACTTCCTGGAAGTATGGTGGTCTGGTAGTAAAACACCCAGGAGTAATACCATTGAAATGTTGGACATGTGTCGGAAGCGCCCTCTATCAAAAAATGAGGACATGAAAGCTGTACATCATTTTGAATAAAATAATTAACAAGGAAATGACCTACACGCAAACAGCAACAAAATAGATTAGTATGTCCAATGTTTATGAACATTTAAAATCTCTCCCTCGGTTCACAGTTAAAATTTTTCTAGTTAACCGATCCCCATGTTTCCGAATTTGAGCTTAAAATTTAAGTTAAATTCTAAACTTTAGAATAATTTCAACCCCATGCACAAAAGAACGGCAAAAAGTATTTGTTCGTTACTGTAAAGTCTGAAGCGCCCTCTATCGACAATTTTTGAACTTAACCTTTAAAATTAAAAAAAATTAAAAATCGTGATATAAAGAATGATGTTAGGGAAAACCGCAAACAAATCGATTCTTTTTTCTAATTTTTATCAGCGTTTGAATTTTTGGACCTTAAACTTTAATGGCCCCTAGCTCCTATAGAAGACGTTTGCGCCCCATGGTTTCCTATTTAATAATGTTTGTCTTTATGTCTACTATCACCCCTCAAAGTTTGTCGGTCTGGTAGCGAAACACCCTGTATTGAACTGTGTTCAATGGGAGTGTGTAGGTTCAAATTTCAAATGATTATAAAAAACAAAAAAATTGGTCAATTGATTTGCGGTTTTCACGAAAACTATTCTTTATGTCAGTATTGTCTTGAAAATAAATTATAAAGATAAATTTCAAAAAATGCCGATAGAGGGCGCTTTAGACTTTGGATTAACGAACAACTATTTTTTACCGTTATTTTTTGCATCTCATTAAATTTTTTTTAGAAGTTTAGATATAAACTTAAATTTTGAGCTCAAAATCTGTGGTTAAATAGCGCAAAGTGAACTGTGTTCAATAGGAGTGTGTAGGTTCAAATTTCAAATGATTAGAAAAAACAAAAAAATTGGTCAATTGATTTGCGGTTTTCACTAAAATTATTCTTTATGTCAGTATTGTCTTGAAAATAAATTATGCAGATAAATTTCAAAAATTGTCGATAGAGGGCACTTTAGACTTTGGAGTAACGTACAACTATTTTTTACCGCTATTTTTTGCATCGCATTAAATTTTTTTAGAAGCTTAGACAGGAAAGCTCAAAATGAATGAGCTCAAAATCTCAATCGTTGTGTGTAATTAAGTAGCGAAAATTTTAACTGTGTTCGTAGGGTGGGCAGGGTAACATTTCAACTCCTGAACACAGTTCAGTTTACGCTTCTTAACCCCTCCCAACGATTCAGAATTTGAGCTCAAAATTTAAGTCTAAGCTTTTGCAAGCATCTTTGCAAGCATTTAATTAGATAAAAAAAATAACAGTTAAAAATAGTTGTTGGTTACTCTAAAGTTTAAGGCGCCCTCTAATGGAATTTTTTGAAATTTATCTTTAAAATTTATTTTCAAGGAAATACTGACATAAAGAATGGTTTTCGAAAAAATCTCAAACGAATAGACCAATTTTTCCGTTTTGTATAATCATTTGAAATTTTAACCTCCCCACCCCCATTGAACACATTTCAGTTTGCGCTACTTAACTACTCTCAACGATTCCGATTTTCAGCTCAAATGTTAAGTTTATGTCTAAGTTCAAAAAAAAATTAATGCGATGCAAAAAATAACGGTAAAAAATAGTTGTACGTTACTCCAAAATCTAAAGTGCTCTGTATCAACATTTTTTGAAATTTATCTGCATAATTTATTTTCAAGACAACACTGACATAAAGAATAGTTTTAGTGAAAACCGCAAATCAATTGACCATTTTTTTTTTTATAATCATTTGAAATTTGAACCTACCCACTCCCACAGTTCAGTTTGCGCTATTTAACCACAGATTTTAATCTCAAAAATTAAGTTTATGTCTAAACTTCAAAAAAAATTTAATGAGATGCAAAAAATAACGGTAAAAAATAGTTATTCATTACTCCAAAGTCTAAAGCGTCCTTTATCGGCATTTTTTGAAATTTATATTAATAATTTATTTAACCGCAAACGAATCGACCAATTTTTCTGTTTTTTATAATCATTTCGAATTTTGGACCCTAAACTTTGGAGCCTATCTCCTTCGGAAGACGTTTGGGACCCTTAGTTTCCCATTTAATATTGTTTGTCTTGATGTGTACTATCACCCCTTAAAGTTTTGCCCAGTAGTTTAGATACACCCTGTATATAAATTTATATATACTCCTTAATAATCAAATACATATATTTTCTGGTAAAAAAAAATTTCTGAACCTTTCAAATAATTTTCACTTTGTCAGAAAAGATCAACTCGAATCCGACACGAAACAGACAAAATCCAATCCAAAACCTATCCGAAATGCAGACTAATAAAATTAGAGTAAACCTGAGCAGAATCAAACAATAGGCCAAGTTGGGGTCGTTAAGAATAAGGTTATGAAATGAAGTCAAGCATTAAAACCATACATTAAAAATGACTTATTTATAGATAAAATTCACGTGACGTATTGGAATCACACGGCTTAAAAATAACGTAGATAGCAATTTTTTATTGCATGTTTCATTTTTACATATTACATATCATTATTACCAATTACATTTTTACATATTTCATCATTTGGTGGAGCATAAAAACGCTAAATTCATACTAAAAATACTCAGAAAATCCATGTATACAGTCATCAATTAAAAATTACAATTAAAAAATAACATGAAAAGGATCATAATGATGCAAATTAAAAAAAAAATATTTCGAGACCTGCTTCTGAAACTATAAAAAATTCAACATAAACCTAAAATGTAAGCGCAAAATTTGTAAACAATTAAATTTTGTAAAATATTTATTATAAATGCTTTGATTCTAAATGTTATTAACAAGCCAACGGATTTTAGCAACCTTAAAACAAACACGATGTATGTCAGCACCTCAGCATCAGTATAAAAGTATAACGGTATAATAACACATCGGTATAGTTTTCAAATCGGACAACCTTCATTTTTTTTCTCTAGGAAATCCCATGTTTTATCATACAGCACGTCACATCTGAAGAATCGACCATAACTGCGCAACGGATATGACTCGAACAAAAATGTTTCGGTACTTAGAACTTAGTACAAGAACTCTGCAACGGGTGTGGTACAAACGAAAATCTCTCGGTACTTACCGGTACTAACGTAGTACTAACGACACACATAATTTGAACGAAATCTGAGAACCTTCATTTTTTTCCTATAGGAAATCCCATGTTTCTCCAGCCCGAACGCCGGAACTTGAGAATTGGCCATAACTCCGCAACGGATGTGGTACAAACGAAAATCTCTCGGTACTTACCTTTACTAACGTAGTACTAACGACACACATAATTTGAACGAAATCGGAGAACCTTCATTTTTTTTCCTATAGGAAATCCCATGTTTCTCCAGCCCGCGTGCTGGAACTTGAGAATTGGCCATAACTCCGCAACGGATGTGGTACAAACGAAAATCTCTCGGTACTTACCGGTACTAACGTAGTACTAACGACACACATAATTTGAACGAAATCGGAGAACCTTCATTTTTTTCCTATAGGAAATCCCATGTTTCTCCAGCCCGCGCTTTGGAACTTGAGAATTGGCCATAACTCCGCAACGGATGTGGTACAAACGAAAATCTCTCGGTACTTACCGGTACTAACGTAGTACTAACGACACACATAATTTGAACGAAATCGGAGAACCTTCATTTTTTTCCTATGGGAAATCCCATGTTTCTCTAGCCCGCGCGCTGGAACTTGAGAATTGGCCATAACTCCGCAACGAATGTGGTACAAACGAAAATCTCTCGGTACTTACCGGTACTAACGTAGTACTAACGACAAACATAATTTGAACGAAATCGGAGAACCTTCATTTTTTTCCTATAGGAAATCCCATGTTTCTCCAGCCCGCGCGCTGGAACTTGAGAATTAACCATAACTCCGCAACGGATGTGGTACAAACGAAAATCTCTCGGTACTTACCGGTACTAACGGAGTACTAACGAATGACATTGTTGAATTTTCTGAACTCCATAGGTGCGGGCTGGCGAAATGCACCTGCGCGGGCTGGAGAAACATGGGATTTCCTATAGGAAAAAAATGAAGGTTCTCCGATTTCGTTCAAATTATGTGTGTCGTTAGTACTACGTTAGTACCGGTAAGTACCGAGAGATTTTCGTTTGTACCACATCCGTTGCGGA
The DNA here is from genome assembly GCA_964019185.1 of Maratus speculifer. NCBI lineage: Eukaryota > Metazoa > Arthropoda > Arachnida > Araneae > Salticidae > Maratus > Maratus speculifer. Next base: position 362,970,759 of record OZ025296.1, read on the forward strand.
GTTATGGCCAATTCTCAAGTTCCAGCGCGCGGGCTGGAGAAACATGGGATTTCCTATAGGAAAAAAATGAAGGTTCTCCGATTTCGTTCAAATTATGTGTGTCGTTAGTACTACGTTAGTACCGGTAAGTACCGAGAGATTTTCGTTTGTACCACATCCGTTGCGGAGTTATGGCCAATTCTCAAGTTCCAGCGCGCGGGCTGGAGAAACATGGGATTTCCTATAGGAAAAATATGAAGGTTCTCCGATTTCGTTCAAATTATATGTGTCGTTAGTACTACGTTAGTACCGGTAAGTACCGAGAGATTTTCGTTTGTACCACATCCGTTGCGGAGTTATGGCCAATTCTCAAGTTTCAGCGCGCGGGCTGGAGAAACATGGGATTTCCTATAGGAAAAAAATGAAGGTTCTCCGATTTCGTTCAAATTATGTGTGTCGTTAGTACTACGTTAGTACCGGTAAGTACCGAGAGATTTTCGTTTGTACCACATCCGTTGCGGAGTTATGGCCAATTCTCAAGTTCCAGCACGCGGGCTGGAGAAACGGGATTTCCTATAGGAAAAAAATGAAGGTTCTCCGATTTCGTTCAAATTATGTGTGTCGTTAGTACTACGTTAGTACCGGTAAGTACCGAGAGATTTTCGTTTGTACCACATCCGTTGCGGAGTTATGGCCAATTCTCAAGTTCCAGCGCGCGGGCTGGAGAAACATGGGATTTCCCATAGGAAAAAAATGAACTTTCTCCGATTTCGTTCAAATTATGTGTGTCGTTAGTACTACGTTAGTACCGGTAAGTACCGAGAGATTTTCGTTTGTACCACATCCGTTGCGGAGTTATGGCCAAGTCTCAAGTTCCAGCGCGCGATCTGGAGAAACATGGGATTTCCCATAGGAAAAAAATGAACGTTCTCCGATTTCGTTCAAATTATATGTGTCGTTATTACTACGTTAGTACCGGTAAGTACCGAGAGATTTTCGTTTGTACCACATCCGTTGCGGAGTTATGGCCAATTCTCAAGTTCCAGCGCGCGGGCTGGAGAAACATGGGATTTCCTATAGGAAAAAAATGAAGGTTCTCCGATTTCGTTCAAATTATGTGTGTCGTTAGTACTACGTTAGTACCGTTAAGTACCGAGAGATTTTCGTTTGTACCACATCCGTTGCGGTGTTATGGCCAATTCTCAAGTTCCAGCACGCGGGCTGGAGAAACATGGGATTTCCTATAGGAAAAAAATGAAGGTTCTCCGATTTCGTTCAAATTATGTGTGTCGTTAGTACTACGTTAGTACCGGTAAGTACCGAGAGATTTTCGTTTGTACCACATCCGTTGCGGAGTTATGGCCAATTCTCAAGTTCCGGCGCTCGGGCTGGAGAAACATGGGATTTCCTATAGGAAAAAAATGAAGGTTCTCCGATTTCGTTCAAATTATGTGTGTCGTTAGTACTACGTTAGTACCGGTAGGTACCGGGAGATTTTCGTTTGTACCACATCCGTTGCGGAGTTATGGGCAATTCTCAAGTTCCGGCGCTCGGGCTGGAGAAACATGGGATTTCCTATAGGAAAAAAATGATGGTTCTCCGATTTCGTTCAAATTATGTGTGTCGTTAGTACTACGTTAGTACCGGTAAGTACCGAGAGATTTTCGTTTGTACCACATCCGTTGCGGAGTTATGGCCAATTCTCAAGTTCCAGCACGCGGGCTGGAGAAACATGGGATTTCCTATAGGAAAAAAATGAAGGTTCTCCGATTTCGTTCAAATTATGTGTGTCGTTAGTACTACGTTAGTACCGGTAAGTACCGAGAGATTTTCGTTTGTACCACATCCGTTGCGGAGTTATGGCCAAGTCTCAAGTTCCAGCGCGCGATCTGGAGAAACATGGGATTTCCCATAGGAAAAAAATGAACGTTCTCCGATTTCGTTCAAATTATATGTGTCGTTATTACTACGTTAGTACCGGTAAGTACCGAGAGATTTTCGTTTGTACCACATCCGTTGCGGAGTTATGGCCAATTCTCAAGTTCCAGCGCGCGGGCTGGAGAAACTTGGGATTTCCTATAGGAAAAAAATGAAGGTTCTCCGATTTCGTTCAAATTATGTGTGTCGTTAGTACTACGTTAGTACCGTTAAGTACCGAGAGATTTTCGTTTGTACCACATCCGTTGCGGTGTTATGGCCAATTCTCAAGTTCCAGCACGCGGGCTGGAGAAACATGGGATTTCCTATAGGAAAAAAATGAAGGTTCTCCGATTTCGTTCAAATTATGTGTGTCGTTAGTACTACGTTAGTACCGGTAAGTACCGAGAGATTTTCGTTTGTACCACATCCGTTGCGGAGTTATGGCCAATTCTCAAGTTCCGGCTCTCGGGCTGGAGAAACATGGGATTTCCTATAGGAAAAAAATGAAGGTTCTCCGATTTCGTTCAAATTATGTGTGTCGTTAGTACTACGTTAGTACCGGTAGGTACCGAGAGATTTTCGTTTGTACCACATCCGTTGCGGAGTTCTTGTACTAAGTTCTAAGTACCGAAACATTTTTGTTCGAGTCATATCCGTTGCGCAGTTATGGTCGATTCTTCAGTTGTGACGTGCTGTATGATAAAACATGGGATTTCCTAGAGAAAAAAAATGAAGGTTGTCCGATTTGAAAACTATACCGATGTGTTATTATACCGTTATACTTTTATACTGATGCTGAGGTGCTGACATACATCGTGTTTGCTTTAAGGTTGCTAAAATCCGTTGGCTTGTTAATAACATTTAGAATCAAAGCATTTATAATAAATATTTTACAAAATTTAATTGTTTACAAATTTTGCGCTTACATTTTAGGTTTATGTTGAATTTTTTATAGTTTCAGAAGCAGGTCTCGAAATATTTTTTTTTAATTTGCATCATTATGATCCTTTTCATGTTATTTTTTAATTGTAATTTTTAATTGATGACTGCATACATGGATTTTCTGAGTATTTTTAGTATGAATTTTGCGTTTTTATACTCCACTAAATGATGAAATATGTAAAAATGTAATTGGTAATAATGATATGTAATATGTAAAAATGAAACATGCAATAAAAAATTGCTATCTACGTTATTTTTAAGCCGTGTGATTCCAATACGTCACATGAATTTTTTCTATAAATAAATCATTTTTAATGTATGGTTTTAATGCTTGACTTCATTTCATAACCTTATTCTTAACGACCCCAACTTGGCCTATTGTTTGATTCTGCTCAGGTTTACTCTAATTTTATTAGTCTGCATTTCGGATAGGTTTTGGATTGGATTTTGTCTGTTTCGTGTCGGATTCGAGTTGATCTTTTCGGACAAAGTGAAAATTATTTGAAAGGTTCAGAAATTTTTTTTTACCAGAAAATATATGTATTTGATTATTAAGGAGTATATACAAATTTATATACAGGGTGTATCTAAACTACTGGGCAAAACTTTAAGGGGTGATAGTACACATCAAGACAAACAATATTAAATGGGAAACTATGGGTCCCAAACGTCTTCCGAAGGAGATAGGCTCCAAAGTTTAGGGTCCAAAATTCGAAATGATTATAAAAAACAGAAAAATTGGTCGATTCGTTTGCGGTTAAATAAATTATTAATATAAATTTCAAAAAATGCCGATAAAGGACGCTTTAGACTTTGGAGTAATGAATAACTATTTTTTACCGTTATTTTTTGCATCTCATTAAATTTTTTTTAAAGTTTAGACATAAACTTAATTTTTGAGATCAAAATCTGTGGTTAAATAGCGCAAACTGAACTGTGTTCAATGGGAGTGGGTAGGTTCAAATTTCAAATGATTATATAAAAAAAAAAAAAAAAAAAAAAAAAAAATTGGTCAATTGATTTGCGGTTTTCACTAAAACTATTCTTTATGTCAGTGTTGTCTTGAAAATAAATTATGCAGATAAATTTCAAAAAATGTTGATACAGAGCACTTTAGACTTTGGAGTAACGTACAACTATTTTTTACCGTTATTTTTTGCATCGCATTAATTTTTTTTTTGTTCTTAGACATAAACTTAACATTTGAGCTGAAAATCTGAATCGTTGAGAGTAGTTAAGTAGCGCAAACTGAAATGTGTTCAATGGGGGTGGGGAGGTTAAAATTTCAAATGATTATACAAAATGGAAAAATTGGTCTATTCGTTTGAGATTTTTTCGAAAACCATTCTTTATGTCAGTATTTCCTTGAAAATAAATTTTAAAGATAAATTTCAAAAAAATCCATTAGAGGGCGCCTTAAACTTTAGAGTAACCAACAACAATTTTTAACTGTTATTTTTTTTATCTAATTAAATGCTTGCAAAGATGCTTGCAAAAGCTTAGACTTAAATTTTGAGCTCAAATTCTGAATCGTTGGGAGGGGTTAAGAAGCGTAAACTGAACTGTGTTCAGGAGTTGAAATGTTACCCTGCCCACCCTACGAACACAGTTAAATTTTTCGCTACTTAATTACACACAACGATTGAGATTTTGAGCTCATTCATTTTGAGCTTTCCTGTCTAAGCTTTTAAAAAAATTTAATGCTATGCAAAAAATAGCGGTAAAAAATAGATGTACGTTACTCCAAAGTCTAAAGCGCCCTCTATCGACATTTTTTGAAATTTATCTGCATAATTTATTTTCAAGACAATACTGACATAAAGAATAATTTTAGTGAAAACCGCAAATCAATTGACCAATTTTTTTGTTTTTTCTAATCATTTGAAATTTGAACCTACACACTCCTATTGAACACAGTTCACTTTGCGCTATTTAACCACAGATTTTGAGCTCAAAATTTAAGTTTATATCTAAACTTCTAAAAAAATTTAATGAGATGCAAAAAATAACGGTAAAAAATAGTTGTTCGTTAATCCAAAGTCTAAAGCGCCCTCTATCGGCATTTTTTGAAATTTATCTTTATAATTTATTTTCAAGACAATACTGACATAAAGAATAGTTTTCGTGAAAACCGCAAATCAATTGACCAATTTTTTTGTTTTTTATAATCATTTGAAATTTGAACCTACACACTCCCATTGAACACAGTTCAATGGGAGTATTTTATAATCATATCAAATTTTGGACCCTAAACTTTCACAGTGCTTATCTCCTTCGGAAGACGTTTGGGACCCTTAGTTTCCCATTTAATACTATTTGTCTTGATCTGTATTATCACTCCTTAAAGTTTTGCCCAGTAGTTTAGATACACCCTGTATATACAGGGTGTTTCGCTACCAGACCGACAAACTTTGAGGGGTGATAGTAGACATAAAGACAAACATTATTAAATAGGAAACCATGGGGCGCAAACGTCTTCTATAGGAGCTAGGGGCCATTAAAGTTTAAGGTCCAAAAATTCAAACGCTGATAAAAATTAGAAAAAAGAATCGATTTGTTTGCGGTTTTCTCTAAAATCATTCTTTATATCACGATTTTTAATTTTTTTAATTTTAAAGGTTAAGTTCAAAAATTGTCGATAGAGGGCGCTTCAGACTTTACAGTAACGAACAAATACTTTTTGCCGTTCTTTTGTGCATGGGGTTGAAATTATTCTAAAGTTTAGAATTTAACTTAAATTTTAAGCTCAAATTCGGAAACATGGGGATCGGTTAACTAGAAAAATTTTAACGGTGAACCGAGGGAGAGATTTTAAATGCTCATAAACATTGGACATACTAAGCTATTTTGTTGCGGTTTGCGTGTAGGTCATTTCCTTGTTAATTATTTTATTCAAAATGATGTACAGCTTTCATGTCCTCATTTCTTGATAGAGGGCGCTTCCGACACATGTCCAAAATTTCAATGGTATTACTCCTGGGTGTTTTACTACCAGACCACCATACTTCCAGGAAGTGTAAGGGATACAAAGACGACTCGGAATCACACAGGAATGTAACGTTGAAAATTGATTTTTTGCATGTTACGTTTAAAAAAAAGCAGAGAAAGAAACAAGCAGAGAAACAGCAACATGTTAAAGTGACAAAACAAAGTTTATTTAAAGGTTTTACTGCAAAAAGTGTTCGAAATTACGACCAGAAAATGTCCGGCAAACTACTTGACCGCGATAGTAGATGGCGCTGCGATTTTTTTGCGGTAAATGGCGCTGAACGGTAATGCGCGTGGAAGTTTCTTTCTCGTTGGGCAGCTCTGTGTGTTTCCAGCACGATCGGGCTCTTCCACATTTTACCATTGATATTCACCGATACCTCAACGTAACATATGGACAGCGGTTGATAGGTTGTGGTGTCTCGGTTTATTGGCCTGCCAGATCACCGGACCTATCAAGTATGAGCTTCTTCTGCTGGGGTCACATGAAAAGTTGGGTGTATGAGAACCCGTACCATCAATTACAGACTTAGCAGCTCATATTTCTGTGGCTTCCGGAAATCTATCAAAGATTCCAGGAATGTTTCAAAGCGTGAGGAATTACATGCCACGCCGCTGTCAAGCATGTCAAATTACTTCTGGTCGTAATTTCGAACATCTTTTCTAGTAAAACCTTTAAATAATTTTTTTATGTCATATTAACGTGTTGCTGTTTCTCTGCTTGTTTCTGTTGTTTTTTTCTCTGCTTCCTTTAACCATAACTCGCAAAAAAGACATTTTCAACGTTACATTCCTATGTGATTCCGTGTATCTTTCGCATCCCTAACACATCCTGGAAGTATGGTAGTCAGGTAGTAAAACACCCAGGAGTAATGCCATTGAAATGTCGGAGATCTGTCGGAAGCTCCCTCTATGAAAAAATGAGGACACCAAAGCTGTACGTCATTTTTAATAAAATAATTAAGAAGGGAATGACCTACACTCAAACCGCAACAAAATCGATTAGTTTGTCCAATGTTTATGAGCGTTTAAAATCTCCCCCTCGGTTCACAGTTAAATTTTCGCCTATTCACCTATCCCCATGTTTCCTATTTTGGGCTTAAAATTTAAGTTAAAGTCTAAACTTTAGAATAATTTCACCCCATGCACAAAAGAACTGCAAAAAGTATTTGTTCATTACTCTAAAGTCTAAAGCGCCCTCTATCGACAATTTTCGAACTTAACATTTAAAATAAAAAAAATAAAAAATTGTGATATAAATAATGATTTTAGAAAAAACCGCAAACAAATCGACTCTTTTTTCTAATTTTTATCAGCGTCTGAATTTTTGGACCTTAAACTTTAACGGCCCCTAGCTCCTACAGAAGACACTTGCGCCCCGTTGTTTCCTATTTAATAATGTTTGCCTTTATGTCTACTATCACCCCTCAAAGTTTGTCGGTCTGGTAGCGAAACACCCTGTATATGTATATATATATATATATATGTGTGTACCGGATGATCCAGAGGTTCCGGGAGTTTTGAAATGCTAATAATTAGAAAACTATAAACAATAGAAATATTCGGTTTTCAAAAAATGCTTAGAAACTTATGGGATTTGTTTTTTCAGTGAAAGAAACATATTATATTAGTTACACTTTTTGCCAACAGGTGGCGCTAAAATTGACAGTACTTTTTATGGTATGATACAGCTCACTAAAAAGAAAGAATTAGTGTCCAAGGGTTACAAATTTTCATATGACGCCCATTGAGCCGATGTAAAACAATGTGCACAGCATCTTCAGAGCAAAAAGAAATTCCACAAGAAATTTCAGTTCATCGTGAAATTACAAATGTACTGCACACTCCATGGGCTGATAATTTCCATTGAGTATTGACATCGAATTTTAACTCATTTACGATTGTAACACATGTTTGGGCTCTCCAGTTTCTATTGCGATCTCACAGTGAGCCTTTTTCTTATATCTTGTCTATCGTAGTTTTTACATTTGTAATGGCTATAGAATCTTTGGCAGTTTTAATTTCACGTATTTTACGATAAGAACGCAAGTCGACATGCAAAGAAAGCATGTTTAAACATAGCAGTTACTCATCAAATTTTGTATGAAAATTCTCTTTCAAAGCAATTTCGACTTTCAAAAAGAGGCGTTTGAACATAAACCCCCCCTTAAAACGACAATCTCATCAATATCCTAGACAAGATGTTTCGCAATGAACTTATGTGTCTATATAACGCATGGTATAGGTACAATCGGGATTGTGAGCAGCGCAACCTATTGCTAAAATTTTTAATTATGTATATTTAAAAAAAAAATAATTCTAAACAAAAATCCCACATATTTCTGAGCATATATCTGAAAACCGGATATTTGTATTTACATAGTTTCCTAATTATTAACATTTCAAAACTCCCGAAACTTCTGGATTACCTGGTATATAAGAGAACGTGTGTTTCAAAAGTCTCCTTATTCAGAAAATAAAATTCTGGGAAATCGTCAAAAACTTTCAACTGCGTCCACTGGTTTTCATGATAACTGAAATCTTAACTATTTCAAAATTACTAGATATTTTTTTTTCGAATATTTTTTAGTGTAGGTGTATTAATAGTTTAAACAAACAAACAAAAAAAAATCACGATTTTTTTTTTTTTTTTTTTGACAAGGCCTGTTTTGAAACTCATGTTTTCATTCATGTATCTGTTCCTTTTAATACTTGAAAAATAAAATTGAAACAAACGATATAATGTTAGATTAATTTTCTATAATTACATTAAAATATTGATCTACTAGTTTTTCATTTAGATTTCTGATTCTGGCTGATCAGTTTTGCAGATCAAGTTGAAGTAGATTGATCAGAAATGGAAATTAAATCGACTTTGAATTGAAATTACATCAAGTTGAGAGGGAGAACATGAGTCTTCTCCCCATCCATCACATTCTAAAATCCTGCCTTCTCTCTTGCTCAGATTAGCGGTCTGCACGGGCCAGAATTTCCAGGCCCGTGCCCGGCCCGACACGTTTATATTTTTGCATTTCTAGGCCAGGCCTGTACAGAAATCAGTCAAAACAGGCCAGGTCCGCTCTTGCCTGGTCGGTTCTGACCCGACACAATTTCTACTATTTTTAAAATATCCGATTTTTATCACCTATTTAAGATTCCTTTAAAGAATACTGCAATACATATATATAGAATGATTTTACGTAATATATTTTACAAAAAATAAGAACTATCAACACTAATGATTATTTATATTCTTGGATAGTCGACATTCAAATAAAGAGTCATTAAAAAATTGATATAGTTAAGAATAAAAGAAAAGAAAGAGTATCAAAACAATCGTAACTTTTGAAGATTATTAAAAGTAGATTTATGAAAATATTTCTATATCATTTTATTAAAGTTTCAAATCCAAAGGATTACTTTCTGATACATTTCGGATTTAATTTTTTTTTTTTTTTCGAAATCGCATAAGATTAGCAGATGTTTTTATTCAGAAACTATGTAATGGAACAGTATTATTTATTTTTTGATACAAGCAATTTAAGAAAACACTGTCAAAGTTAGCGTTTTGAATAGAATTTCTAGAAACGACAACATGAAATGGGAGAAAAATCTGCAACCATTCGACAAAAATCTCTTATATTGCAAAAAGGTTACACAAAGACCTTATTTACCAAAAATGAAAACCACTATTCGATTCCAAATCCCTTCAGTATTCAGTCTTGTCAATTTTATATTTTTACTAATTTACAGATTAAATGTACACATTTTTTGACTATTTTAAATTTAAAAATTAGTCAAAAAAAGTGTCGAACTTTCGCGTTTTTGAGAAATGAATTTAAGAACCACCAAGAAATATGTATAAAGATTACGCAAACAAGTTCTTTCTCCCTATTAATAATTTTACAAGTTATGTTGTCTGCAATACACATCTTGAGAACAATTAAATCTACTCCCGATTGGTCTTGTCTATATGTACAAAAACGATGCAAGCCTGATCTCGTCCCGGCTCGGGACTGCTAAATAATATAAAGCCCGGGTTGCATACAATGTAACTCCCGATGCCGATCTCTACACTGTACAAGTTACATTTCGGTGTGTATGTTGTCAAACCAGCATCGGCTTGTGACACACATTTATACTTATTCTCGTTAATGCCTTATTCATTGATTCGCTATTCCTCAGTTTGTTGACACTCCCCTGTGGGTTTTCGGGAAAAAATCTTCACGAAAATATATGACGTTTACTATGCTATTTACACCCCTGAAATACCCCATCAGGATAATTTGTTATGCATTTTTATAGATATCTAACAAAACGTCTAAGATTGCAAAAAAGAAAGGCCACATAATACATTCCTAACACATACATTCCTAAATGCTTGCTCCTTAAATTAAAAAAAAAATTCCTAAAGATCCCTATACGTTATAATATATTTTCTAAATAATCATATAAAGATTATTAAATGTTAATAAACAAGTAATTTAGTAAGATTTATGTAAAAACCGATGGTGGAAATGCTATTTATTTGGAAAACTTTATTTATTTTTTCTTATTTATAAAATTATTTCTTCCCATTTTTTGAGCTGGATGAAAACAATTTTATATATTTATACGTATATTTGTTTACTTTTACAGCGCATAATTCATGAAAAATCTATATCTATATACATATTTACCATTTTGTATAACATCTTATGTGTAAGCATCTTATTCGAAAAACTTTGTGTCATAATATAGTTCGAATGGTAGATATTAGATAATATAAAATGCAGTCAATAACATTCAATATTGTGATACTTACTTTAACAGAAAAACTTTCAAATTGCAACAACGTATTCACGTGTCCTGACTGCAATTATTACACTGTTAAAAATAAAGGTGAGAAACCAGTTGCATTTGGCTCTCAGGGGTGAAAAGGTGTTACCATTTGACACCCGCGGGCTTGAAAATGTGTTTGGGGTACCGTTTGATCCCTCACTGGGTGATTCATGCTAATTAGGGTGCTGCACAATGCATACCGTTGGAAGATTTTCACCCTTTAGTTATTTGCAAATGCTTTGAGACGTGTGTCCTTCCCCTTCAACTCACCGTCACTGGTAGATTATAACAGCAATTTCTCCTTACGAAGACTATCCCTGCGCATTCGCTATCCCAATTTCGCTTAGAACTTCGGATGGAAAACTTTTGGCGAGCTTTTTATATAAAGCAACCTTTGAATTTCAGGACATTTGAACATTTCAGAGAGACTTTGAAGGTGAGCTCGATGGCCGAACGGTTAGAGCGTTGAGTTTGCAATCAAACGTGGGTTCGAATCCTTCACGGGACAAAAGTCAGTTTATAATTAATTTTTACTATTGGGCACTCTAGATTAGGGGTGCCATCATTTCACCCTAATCAAGGGTGCCATTCTGGCTCCTCTAGGGGTGACACCAGTGAGACAAGCCTTTCACCCCTAAAAGGTGCAATGTGTTACCTGTAGTTTTAACAGTGTATATAGATTATAATCATTTCATAAGACAAGGAATGTCTGCCTTTCTATCATAAAAATTTTCTCTCCCATTGAAATTAACCTCTTCTATTTTAGTCCTTTAATTATAAAGTGGGAGAAGATAGATTCCGTAAGATTTTAACTTTTCATATGCATTTCAGTAGAAAGCATAGAGTAAGAGGAGTAAGAAAATTGGGGAGAGTACCCTGTTAAAACTACATGTGACACATTGCACCTTTTAGGGGTGAAAGGCTTGTCTCACTGGTGACACCCCTAGGGGAGCCACAAGGTGAAAAGGGGTGAATTAACCTTAATTAGGGTGAAAAGATAGCACCTTTAATCCAGAGTGCCCAATAATAAATAAAAAATAAACACCGACTTTTGGCCAGAGAAGTATTCGAACTCACAACGTCTGATTGCCAATTCAACGCTCTAACCGCTCGGCCATCCTGCTCACCTTCGAAGTCTCCCTGAAATGTTCAAATGTCCTGAATTTCAAAGGTTGCCTTATGTAAAAAAGCTCGCCAAAATTTAGCCATTCGAAGTTCTAAACGAAATTGGGATAGTGATAGTCATCGTTGGGAGAAATTGCTGTTTTGATCCACCAATGACAGCGAGTTGAAGGGGAAGTATACACGTCGCAAGGAGCATTCGCAAATAACTAAGGGGTTAAAATCTTTCAACTGTATGCATTGCGCGGCACCTTGATTATAATGAATCACCTAGCGAGGTATCAAACGGCAGCTCAAACACATTTTCAAGCCCGCGGGTGTCAAATGGTAACACCTTTTCACCCCTGGGCGCCAAATGTAACTGGTTTGTCACCTTTATTTTTAACAGTGTATTAAGCATGCGTTGCAACATCTTTGGGAATTTACATTTTTCTTCCAACTTCTACATTTATAATATATTATTTTGGATTAACTGTTTAATGCATAGAATCTTTTTAATTTTTCCCTTGTGACAACAGTTATGCTTTATGTTTAAAATTTTTTTAATTCTGCTTCAACTTATCATTTAATAAAGAAAAAAAAATCTAATACTTGCATGGAAATTTAAAAAAAGAGTAAAAGTTTATAGAACTTTTTATACTTGGACGTTCGATTAATTGAAATTAGGTAAATTGGCACTTGACTATATTATGATTTGAGTAGTAAGAAGAAAGTTAATAAATACTTTTATTTTATTTTATTATTTATTTATTTAATTTTTAATGCCACAGAGGGTATTTTTGTTTCCATTACTTATTAGATAAACAAGCTGCTTAAGCTAAATAAATATATATAAAAATATTTTTCCTTTGAACTGCATAAATGTTAAAGAAAAATGCTAATAATTTATTTACAAATCCTTTTTTGATTAACATTTTATTTTTATTCTATGATTTTATGTCAATTGTTGTTAAAATTTCTTTTCATTATTATAATTTATATGTATCACTACAATGGTTTATAACAAACAAATCAATGTGTCACTGATTTACCTGCAATATGTTTAGTTTATTATTGAAAAAAATTACTTTTTTTTACTTATCATTATTTTTTCTTCGGAAATTCCACCTTTTTCTTTATTATTAGATCTGTAATATGTTACATTTATAAATAATTGTAATGTATTGTAAATATTTTATATAAATAAAATAATGTAAAAGAATCCTTTTTCGATTGTGTTTAACATTTCGTTATTTTTTTTAAATGTTTATTTGTCTTACATCAGAAAATAATAAAATATAAATTCAATTCTATATAAATGTTGCGGCCAAAACCCGAAATTGGCCAATTCTAGAATTGGTCGCCTAATTCCCGAACTGCCCAGCAACGTTTAAAAATGACTGGCCAATTCGCGAACTGGCCAGATGCGATTGGCCAATTTACGAACTGGCCAGTTGCGACTGTCCAATTCGCGAACTGGCCAGATGTGATTGGCCAGTTCATAAAATAGATATAGGCACTCGGCTTAATCCTTTCTAACATAGTTGAAAGAGTCTATGAATTCAAACAGTCTAGCCGTCTGCCTGCCCATGCTTTAACTCGAGTAAAGACTCTGATTAACTTTTAATTGCTATCTTATTTGGTTTATCAATTAATTTCGTTATTGAAATGGAATTGTGTACTATTTTTGGTTAATTTACTGGGATACACAAAGATGTTTCGTTTAAATATAAGCAATGGGAATCGTTTTTACTGTGCTTTTCAATGTTGTTAGATTATCTTAGTTACAATAAAATTGGTACCTATGCATAGCATATCAGAATAGCATGGAAATATTCTTTCCTGTCATGTGTGCATGTCAGTGCAATTTACCGGGGCCGTCGTGAAACAACTTTCTTCTCTAAATTAGAAACGACTTCTAAGAGAAGTTTCATGACGGCCCCGTATCTAAAGGATAGCCTTAAATACCCAGTTCGGATGTTGGCCAAGGCTTAACGGCCAGTTCTAGAATTGGCCAAGCTCCGGGTTTTGGCTGTGACATTATATATATGTATATATATATTATTTTCAGAACAATAATTTTACTTTCAAAATTTCAAACTTGTATCCATTTCTAGGAGATGTAAACATTTTAAAGGCCAACGTTCCTAATTGGGAACATTAGTTTAAAAATTTATTAAAAACTAAATTTAATCAATATTGACTTTAAAAAATTAGCATAAACAGTAAAAAGATGACTTCATTTTTTGAAATAGAAGTTACATTCCTATCATTAATGAGTAAATGTACAGAAAATCATAAAAAATAGCCAATAGGCGCAGGAAAATGATTAGTCATAAAAATGATTTTTTGAAATAGTTTTTTCGAATTAGATAACTTTATTTTTTGGAAAAGAAGTTACATTCCTATCATTTATGGGGAAACGTTCAGAAAATCATAAAAATGACCAATGGCCACTAGAAAATGACCGCCAAAAGTGACTATTGTTCCCAATTGGGAACATTCTGAAAAATATATATAAAAATGTTTTCTACTTTATTAATGACTACTATCCCTTAACTAAAGCATTACAAAATATAATGTGCAAAAAAATAATTTAAAGTATGCCTAGATCTGGATTTGGTCTGTAAACGGTTAATTATGCAAATATGATATCTCGGCTGTTTTTAAAAAACTACTTGCATTGTACTGTTGTTTGAAAGTATCAATAATCTTCAAGTAAAGAAATGAGAAAAAAAACAAACATTCTTTTAATAAATGATGATATATCAGAAAAAAAACCTAAGACCCATTTAAAATTAATGCTTTATTAACGTAATTCCCCTTATGTAACATCACATGTCTTTTGAAAAACCGTACTTTGAAAGTAAAAAAAGTAATGGATTATTATAATGAAATTTTATTTTTCTACCCTTTTTAGGTAGATTCCATATGAAATACTCATTGCGGTCGCTCCTATGCTGAAATTTCTGAAAAAAAATATCAGATCTACACTGATTATGATCCCTAGACCCCAAAACTACCATCAGTAAAAAAGTTTATATATATGTGTGTATATGTATATTTATATATCACTTTTTTATGGACACGGTAACTTCTATAATTCTGGTCAAATCTCTTCCAAACAGATACATAAAAACAAAGGGCATAAAATCTCGGTCAAGTTCGTTAATGGGCAAAATCGGACCAAGTAGAAATATGGAGGGTTTTTCTGAAAACCGAAAAAACTCCATAATTTCTTATTGAAAGTAAATATCGAATAAGTTTAAAGTTTATATTACTCTTAAAAATGGGCAAAAAGTTAAACGCATGACAGATATTTGATAAAATTAAAAATGAGCTCAAGCGAGGAAAGAAAATAGGATTTTTGAGAGAAAAAAATTCATAACTTCATCGATTCTCAAGATACTATCCAATTAAATTACAATTTTTTAAATATTATAATTTTTTTAATATTATCTAAAACTTAAAAAACAAAACAATTACTCTATTTGCAAGTTTTTGATAGGAACAACTCTCATTGGAATAATAATAATATAAACGAAAACAAAGAGGGGGGGGGTGGCAGGAAGAAAAAATCTATTACTTCCTCAATTCTTAAAATATTAAATTCGATAAAATTTATTATACATCTTTTCAATTATATCTACAGCTTTTATATTGATACGTTTTTGATAGGACCAATTCTTATAGCAAAAATAAATTAAACAAAAACAGGAGCTGAAGGAATAAACTCAAATTCAAATTGCTTATATTCTGAATCATTTTTAAATTCGTTTTGTTCTAAAACGTATCCAATTCCCATAATCTCTTCTTTAGGTATGGAACTGTACAGTTCAGAAATGCAACTTGCACAATGTAAAGATCGACATCGGACTGTTACATTGTGTACCCGGACGTAATATTTCTTTTAGCAGACTCATGCCGGGCCGAGTCAGGCTTCTATTGTTTTTAAAAATATAGACGGAACTAGATTTAACTGTTTCAAGATGTGTAGGGCAGAAAATATGATTTGTAAAAATATTAATAATGTTAAAGAAATTCTGTTAACGTAATCTTTGGAAACATACTTCTTAGTGGTTTTTATGAATGGTTCTTAAATTCGCTGCTCATCAACGAGAAAGTTTGACGCATTTTCTGACTAATTTTTGATTCCAAAAGACAAGTCTGACTATTGAAGGGACTTGTAATCGATTAGCGTTTTTCATTTTTGATATATAATATCCTTCCATAGATTTGTTGAGATAATAAATTTTTGTCACGTGGTTGCAAATTTTTCTCCCTTCAGATGCTTTCGGCTCCGGTAATTCGATTCAAAGCGTTAACATTGACAGTATTTTCTTTAATTTTTTGGATCAAAAAATGAATAAGGCTATTCGATTACATAGTTTCAGATTAAAAACACCTGCTAATCTTATGCGTTTCCGAAAATAAATGAATTAAGAAATGTATCAGAAAGTAACTTCTTTGGAATTCAGAAAATCTTTAATAGAAGTATTTTCATAAATCTACTTTTTATTATAAAATTTCAAAAGTTATGACGTTTTTAACATTGTTTTTTCTTTTATTCTAAACCATATAAATTTTATTATGAATCTTTAATTGAATGATGAAAGTCTAAGAATCTCAGTAATCATGAATGTTTCTATGATGTATTTTCTGTAAAATATACAATAAAATCATTCCATAAAAATGTATGCAGTATTCCTTAAAGAAATCTTAAATATATCAAAAAATCATATTTTTCTCGAAATAGAAGAAACTGCGTGTCGGGCCAGTTCAGGCAGGACCTGATTTCATTTATTTCTGTGCGGACCGTGCGTGTCTAGAAATGTAAAAATATAAACTGGGTAGTCCGGTTTTCTGAGCTTAACACCGGGCTGGAAATTTCGTCCGTGCAAACCTCTACCGCGTCTCAAAACTGAAATATTGATCATAGCTCCGAAACAGATGCGGTACCAACGAAAATCTCACGTTACATACAGGTACTAACGACATACATAATTTGAAAGAAATCGAAAGACCTTATTTTTTTTCCATGGGAAATCTTACGTTTCCCTAAGCCACAAACTGGACATGAATAGTCCGCATAACTTCGCAACGGATGTGGTACAAACGAAAATCTCTCCGTACTTACCGGTACTAACGTAGTACTAACGACACACATAATTTGAACGAAATCGGAGAAACTTCATTTTTTTCCTATGGGAAATCCCATGTTTCTCCATCTCGCGCGCTGGAACTTGAGAATTGGCCATAACTCCGCAACGGATGTGGTACAAACGAAAATCTCTCGGTACTTACCGGTACTAACGTAGTACTAACGACACACATAATTTGAACGAAATCGGGGAACCTTCATTTTTTTTCCTATAGGAAATCCCATGTTTCTCCAGCCCGCGCGCTGGAACTTGAGAATTGGCCATAACTCCGCAACGGATGTGGTACAAACGAAAATCTCTCGGTACTTACCGGTACTAACGTAGTACTAACGACACACATAATTTGAACGAAATCGGAGAACCTTCATTTTTTTGCTATAGGAAATCCCATGTTTCTCCAGCCCGCGTGCTGGAACTTGAGAATTGGCCATAACTCCGCAACGGATGTGGTACAAACGAAAATCTCTCGGTACTTACCGGTACTAACGTAGTACTAACGACACACATAATTTGAACGAAATCGGAGAACCTTCATTTTTTTCCTATAGGAAATCCCATGTTTCTCCAGCCCGCGCGCTGGAACTTGAGAATTGGCCATAACTCCGCAACGGATGTGGTACAAACGAAAATCTCTCGGTACTTACCGGTACTAACGTAGTACTAACGACACACATAATTTGAACGAAATCGGAGAACCTTCATTTTTTTCCTATAGGAAATCCCATGTTTCTCCAGCCCGCGTGCTGGAACTTGAGAATTGGCCATAACTCCGCAACGGATGTGGTACAAACGAAAATCTCTCGGTACTTACCGGTACTAACGTAGTACTAACGACACACATAATTTGAACGAAATCGGAGAACCTTCATTTTTTTCCTATAGGAAATCCCATGTTTCTCCAGCCCGCGTGCTGGAACTTGAGAATTGGCCATAACTCCGCAACGGATGTGGTACAAACGAAAATCTCTCGGTACTTACCGGTACTAACGTAGTACTAACGACACACATAATTCGAACGAAATCGGAGAACCTTCATTTTTTTCCTATAGGAAATCCCATGTTTCTCCAGCCCGCGCGCTGGAACTTGAGAATTGGCCATAACTCCGCAACGGATGTGCTACAAACGAAAATCTCTCGGTACTTACCGGTACTAACGTAGTACTAACGACACACATAATTTGAACGAAATCGGAGAACCTTCATTTTTTTCCTATAGGAAATCCCATGTTTCTCCAGCCCGCGCGCTGGAACTTGAGAATTGGCCATAACTCCGCAACGGATGTGGTACAAACGAAAATCTCTCGGTACTTACCGGTACTAACGTAGTACTAACGACACACATAATTTGAACGAAATCGGAGAACCTTCATTTTTTTCCTATAGGAAATCCCATGTTTCTCCTGCCCGCGCGCTGGAACTTGAGAATTAACCATAACTCCGCAACGGATGTGGTACAAACGAAAATCTCTCGGTACTTACCGGTACTAACGGAGTACTAACGAATGACATTGTTGAATTTTCTGAACTCCATAGGTGCGGGCTGGCGAAATGCACCTAAATATATTTATGTATTAATCAAGCTTTTTTAGTCATTAAGTCAGGCTAAACCTGAAATAAAGTTTCATTATTTTATTATCCTGATGTGTATTAGTAATGTACCTTTATGAGGCAAGTTTCATTGAATTATTTAGGAAAAACATATTTCATCTTTTATAATGAATATTTAATTGTACATTATTGATTATTAACTTGACCTTTCGATTTAGTATTTTAATTGCTTTAAAAAATATGTAAATTTTTATTATTTTAGTTTATTACTTATTTTAATATTTTAGTATATTGTAAGCATCCATTATACTTTTGATTTCATTATTAATTACATTCAAATTATTTTTTTTTAAATGTAAACAAAGCAATGACCAGAAATCCGCAAAATTCTAAAATCCGCAAAACCTCTTGTCCCAAGCTGTGCGGATTTAAGGGAGTCTACTCTATTACTTTTTACACAACTCAAAATTTCTAAAAAAGTGTTAATCACAATTTTTTTTTTTAATTAACATCCTTGAAGTTTACGACCAGATATCGGAAGAAACAGTTAAGGCCAAATAGGGTAAGTAAGTGAGGCCAAGTAAGAAAAATCATGCGTTAAGCATAGGTTGTGAAGCACTTTCCAACGCTCTATGAAATCTTTACAAAACTTCGTTATTTAAGTAAAGAAGGATATAAAGCCAAATATGAATTCCAGTACTATTGAAGAGCTCTGTATTTCATCAGTCAGCTAATATACATACTATATAATGGGAAAATTTAGTTTAACAAAAAATGCCTAGCAGCTTGAAATTTCTCTTTCAGCAATTTATACTAATAAATGAAAACATACTTGAATACTTTCTTCAGCCTTGTAGTTTAAATGGTACCTTTATTACACACCAGTGTTAAGATAACATTTATTTTAAACTGAAACACTCTTAAAACAACTGAAATCACTTTCTCATAAATTATCATTCATAGGCTCCATTAACCCAATTCTTTGCGTGGCCCTGTATATCATTTTATCTATAATCTGCAAACATTTCTTAGTAAATTTAATTCAGTTCAGCATAACATGACATAATTTATTTAAGAATCACCTTTTAGTAATTTATGCTGATATTCAGTAACGTTGGCGAGTTCTTTTATGTAGCCCTGTATATGAACTATAGCATTTATACACACCCTATAATATGCATAAATTTACTGAAACTTATACGCGCATATCATAATTAAAATGCATTTCACCCATCCATCAGCTATCATCGGATACATATACAATACTTCGGAAAGAATGTACTATTTGAAATCTTTTGTGTGTCCCTGTAAATACTATGTACTTTATATTAGGGAAGGCAGTATCGCATAATTTATACTAAGCCTCATTGATATACATCAATTTTTTTTTACATGAAACAATTTGATATTTTTCAAATATGTCACACACAATTCCCCCTTTTACCATTATCTAATGGAATTCTTCTGTGTAGCCCAGTAAATGTGTTTAATGCACCTCGTAAAAGCATATAAATTTTAATATGTTTGACAAGGTATAACACCTTTAAAATTTATTTGAAACGATCTTTCCCCATAGGCCGTACTGTAATGGTAAACTTTTGATTCTCTCAGTAGATAAACTAATTATGGTAGAAACTTCATTTTCAATAGGGATCGTGCTAGGGTAAACATCAATAAGTTCCTAAAATTTCATGGCAATTCGAGTATATTTACGTGAGTTATTGCGCGAACAGACAAACCGAATGTATAAGCACTTTTCAGCTTTGTAGGAAAGTACTAATAATGGCAGAACATGAAACTGAGAAACCCAAAAGAATTATGGCTGTGTTAGACAACTCTAACCAGATACTTTTTCCAATATAAACTATATCTGTTGTATGTGATCTTTATATCACTAGTTCCTTTAGCCAAAATTGTATGACTTTTTCTTAAATATTAATTAGATAATAATTAAATAGAAATAAGAAATTTCTCTAGATTAAATTAAATTTTTAAAATAAACAATAATAAGTCAAATGAATAAGTTAAATAATGTACTTGTACCCAATATGGACACCCTAAGGAAAATGTATTTTTTTCACCCCCATGTACAAGTCATAGGATTCCAAAAATATGTCCTAGTACTATTGACTATCATTATTAAAATTAGCGACCTTGTAATTATTCTGGTTTAATTTAAATGATAAAAACAAAAAAATGTTTACAAGTGTCCATTTAAGGAACTACCTGTCCCTATTATGGACAGGTGTTTCCTTAATGACTTTCTACACAGTGTGTATGGAAGAGCCACTTTTTCAAGGGATTTTAGAGGAGAGGGAATTAAAAAAAGTATTTTAAAGTATTCGGACGAGGAGGGGGGACAGAAAATATCTTCAGAATATGCATTTTAGAAAGGGGGGGGGTCATTCTCGGTTTTTACCCTTTGAAGACCCTTGCAAAGCCCCTTAGTTACTAGTAAATATTATGAAATAATATTATTGGTTTTGCTTAGCTTTATTGCATCTGTCTGTGAATTTACATCTGGTATTATTCAGTCCTCACAGCATGGACAAACAGAAACTTTCTCACAATGGGCAGTAAGTTCCACATAATCCTCATGAACATATCTTCCACATGTGATGCATGGCCGCATGTTTGAAAAAGCATCAATACTGCAAAAGAAGCAGTACCAGCTCTCTTTTGTTGAGGAAGTCATACCATTGGTACCTACGATTTTGCAAACAGGTATCCTACTGGGGAAGGGGACTTCTTTTTATTTTTCTCAAAGGGTTTTTTGGAGGAAGGTTTTTAGGGGATTGTTCAAATAGCATCTTGTTGAACAAAGATTTTACCACTTTAATGCATTTTCAATTTATTGCTTGGCAACGTTGAATTTTCTTCATTCTTACAGTTGTAGTTGAAGAGGACATAAGCTGTCCATATAGGGAACCGGGCGTAGTTTTACTAAATCGTGTAACAAATGAATAAAGAAAATATTTTTAAGCGAAATATGCAATAGCAATCGAAAATATGTTTTATTAGCTTTCTAAAATACTCCACTTTTCAACATTTAATGCAAATTTACCGTAACTAATAAGAATTTAAGCTTACAAGTAATTAAGATCAGCACACCTCGAAACAACAAATTTCCTCCTCAATGGCGAACAGACACTTTCCAACTCTTTTTTACACTTTCCAGCCTTAATTATCTTTTCAACCACTTTTCTTCGCGAAAATGTTGAGCCATCTCTCGATCAAAATTATTACCTTTAACAATATTAGGGGTGTCCATATTGAGAGCCCTGTCCATATAGGGTACAAATACCTTATAATTAAACAAAAATCCTGATGTAGAATATTTTAATCAGATTTGAGTAACATTATTGGTATTTCTAGGTTAAACTTAACTTTTTAATGTAAACAAATGTGTATGTTGTATGAAACTTGACTAAAATATATGTAACTTTTCAGTATGGGCTAATTTTTTTACATCAGTATTTTAAAATCTTTGGTACATCATAATGTAATTTCATTGTATTCAGTGTTGAATTCAGTCATTTTTTCTCCGGTAGAGACACAATAATTCAGGGGGTGGGGGGAATTGCACGTTTTACCATTGAAAACAAAAAATCTAAACATTTTCCAGGGGGGGGGCATTTGATAGCTCCAGGGGGGATGTTCTCCCCGGACCACCCCCTTAATTCAACACTGTTTGTTTTACTAGTTACAATTATGGAAATAAATCTAATAATTTTATTTTATGCATGCTATTTTTTTATTAAGAAATTAAATAAATATATACAGTAGACTCCCTCAAATCTACAACTCTCTAAAATGCGTATGTAATTTACATATTAAACAATGAAACATTCAGTTCAGATGCAGGGGCAGAATTTGACTTTTTTATTTTTATATCAATTTCATACCTATTTTAATTTGTAATTTTCATTAATATTCTGAATTCATGTGTTTTCATGAAGAAGAATAAATTTATTTTAGAAAAAATTAAGATATTGCTGATTGCCTGGTAATTAAAATCTTTTTACCAAATATATTAATGTATTAATCAAGTTTTTTTTTGGTTATTAAGTCTGGCTAAACTTGAAATAAAGCTTCCTTATTTTATGATTTTGAAATGAATTAGTAATGTATCTTTATAAAGCAAATTTCATAAGAAAAATACATCTTATCTTTATAATAAATATTTAATCATGCATTATTGGTTATTAACTTGACTTTTGTTTTTAATATTTTAATCAAGTTAAAAATTATCTAAATTTTTATTATTTTAGTTTATTACTGATTTTAATATTGCATTATAATGTAAGCCATCATTATAGTTTCAATTTCATTGTTAATTACTTTCAAATTATTATTTAAAAATGCAAACAAAACAACGTTCAGAAATCAGCAAAATTGTGAAATCCACAAAACTACTGGTCCCAAGGTGTGCAGATTTGAGGGTGTCTACTGTATTACCTATTTCAATAAGCCTATTATAGATTATTTACATTGGATTTTGTTATTTGTATTGATAGGTTTATATTTATGCTATTTGTTAGGTATGTTTTGATTCTACATATGTTTTTCATATATTAAAGTAAATTCCCTAAAATCTGCACAGATTGAGTCCAGATGTTGTACATATTTTAGAATTTGGCAGATTTCTGACATTGCTTTGTTTCAATTTTTTAACAATAATTTGAATGTGATGCCAATTATAATGAATGCTTGAAATACTGTAGAATAATAAAGTAAAATAATAAACTAAATTGATAAAAGGTAATATAATATTAAAAATTATTAATTTAAAGGCCAAATAAATAGTAATTCATAATGTATAATTAAATATTCATAACAAAGATGAGGCACAGTTTATTTGAACAATTCAATGAAATTTGACTGATAACATTAATTTATTAACTCACATCAAAATCAGACTCAGTTAGTTTTAATAATCAACAAAGTTTTATTAATAACATAGATATATTTGGTAAAAAGAATGGGTACTTACGTATTAACGCCACAACAGCAGAAATTGCGCTATTGCACCAATAAAGAGCAATCTTGTTCTTCACACGCACATGCAGTTATCTTTTGGATTCCTTGTAGTCTTGCTGTTTGCTGATTTTTGATGCCATTTTAGTGGGGTTTTTTTTCTCATTTTTGGACGCCATTTTTTTAATGAGCGTGTGAATAACAAGATTGCTCTTTATTTGCACATTAGCGCAACTTCAGCTGCGGTGGTGTTAATACGTAAGAACCAAAGATTGTCATATCAGCAGTATATTGCATTCTTTTCAGAAATAAATTTATGCTAGATTCATGAAACAGAACGAATTCAGCCATGTTATTAAAAATTACACATTAAAATACACACGGAGTGGCATAAAACTAATTTTAAAAAAATCTGTCATTTTGCCCCTACATCTGAACTTAAAATTTCATCGTTTAGTTCTGCAATAATGTGCAGATTTTATGGTTGTGGATTTGAAGGAGTCTACTGTATAATGAAAATAAACAAACTGAGTATAATTAATTTTCATTATCTTTTTCTCAAAATATTTTTATTTTGTTTAATATGTTTCATTTATAGAAAGTTACAGATGTCATTGCTATGTTAACCACTTCACCGGCTGCCCCGAGATAAGTCAGGGGTTAAAGCACTGTTTCCCTATACCCGTCACCGGTTAAGTGGTTGAAACCAATGAATGAGTATTTTGCAGCATTATTTTAGTTTTGGGAATGAAAAGGTTGGAATGTGGTCTCATGCATACCATAAAGTTAATCATTTAAGTTAAGAAATAATAAAAAATAGCAGCCCTGAAAGTAAAACATTAACAAATTTAATGAAAACAAATAAAAATAAAGTTACATTAAGAAAAAAACAAGGTATGAAATCAGTAACAATCATAGCTGCTGAACAGTTCTGACAATCATACGAGCACAGACTAACTGCATTCTTGGCAAAACATTAGTTCACATTGTTGAGGTTGCCAGAAAAGTATATCATGCTAAGCAGTGGTGAAAGTTTATGAGATGAAGCTACTTAGCACTACATTGGTGTACTAGCGGTCCACTACAAGTGTGTTAATATCAGGTACTGCTTTTTGCCTATTCATTTGTACTACCATCGTAATTTGTTAAACTACATTTTTTAAAAATTGGTCTATTGTGGAATATTAATATGAAAAAGAAATGTACATTTCTCTATAAAAAATTTGTAGCATAAACTTATACCAATATTTTTTTTTCTACATCAAGATCGTGAAATAAAAATCCTTAGAACAATGAGGAGGAAAAAAAAAAGATCTCAATAGAAATTAACAATATTATTTATTCCAACAATTTACGATGCTTTTAGTTTTTCTGCCATCATTTTTAAGAAAAGAAAAAAAATCATCGAACTTAACGTAAACTTATATCTTTATAGAAAAGTACGGGCGAAAATACAACAAAAGGTTTCTTTATGTATTTAGTGACATCAAAACTCTTTCACCACGTGACATGGCTTTCTCCAGTCAAGAATAAAACTGCAATTTTTAATTTCAATTGATGTATTTTTCAAGCTAAAAAGAACTGAAAATGGTATCAAAATGTTTTTTCTTTTGTATTCTATAAAATGCAAGTTAAATTGAAAAATGTACAATTTCCCTTTGAGATTTCGAATGCATAGTGCATAGAAAAGTTCTCGACTGCTGAGCTCAACAAACTCAAAATGTTTTGACATATTCACAAATGCTTCACTATGGAAATGATTTTGAATGGAGCTTAGTTTTCCATTGTATAATCATTAAACTACCTATCAAGTTATAAGGGATTTTGATCACATGCCTTTCTCCCGTTGTGTTACAATTCTGTTTTCATAGCAATTCAAAACTGTTAAACAATAGAATGTGATAGGTCATAAGGAAGGCGATGGAATATGTATTATTATAAATACAAATAATTACTTCGAATTATAAAAAAACACACATAAAAACAAGCAAGTTCCAGGAATGGAATTTTGGAATGGAATAAAAATAATAATAAAAAAAACTGCTGTCAGATGTAAGAACATAATATTTGCATAACTGATGTCAGATGATATACAATAAAATAAATATGAAGCACAAGACATTTTAAGTATGATAACTCACAATAAAAACACCAATTTTGTTGGCTTGTTTTGAAATATCTAATGTGTTTGCAAAAAAATTGAAAAATGAATGCAATTAGATAGTTTCTGAACAACAACACCTGCTAGTTTCATGCATTTCCGAATAAAAAATGATGAAAACATGTGTCACAAAGTTGCTCTTTTTGATTTAAGAATGCCCTTTATCCCAACAGTTAAAATCTGCAAATCAGTGCGTCACTTGTTCTACGATTCATAAATATAGTTTCTTAAGGATCTCTACACACACGTGAGTACTCCCACTCCTTAATGTTAAACCAATGGACAGGTTATTTTAGAACTTCTTGCTTAAATTTCAATATTTTCAAACCTTTTTTTTTTTTTTTTTTTTTTTTTTTTGCATAAGATAGCTGAGCTAGATCTTTAATATGGCTATTTTTTACTTTATAGATTTTGGTTGCAGATTTAAAAAGGTACTTTCAATTTCGAGAACGGTTTTGAAATAGAAAATACATTTTAAGAAAAATCTGTAACCAAAATCAAAAAAGTAATAAAAAATATATATATCATATTAATGATGAAACTCAGCTATCATATGCAAAAAATGGCGTAAAAAAATATTCAAATTTAAGTGAGAAATTCGAAAACAACCTGCAAAAAATATCATATTGATGATGAAACTCAGCTATAATATGCAAAAAATGGCATAAAAAATATTCAAATTAAAGTGAGAAATTCGAAAACAACCTGCTCTTTGGATTAACATTACACAAAGGATATTTTCAAGAGAGTGATGAGTCCCCTTAAAATTGTATGTGTTCTTATATGTAAATATCAATGAGCTATATAAAGGTGTTGCATTAAGCGATCAATTATTAAAAAACATTTAGTTTCAACTGAACAGAACACAATCAAAATCAGTTAATGAGCAACAAAATGTCTTAAAAGTAAATATTCAAACCAATTAAAAAAAAATATTCAAACCAATTTGTTGTCTCGAAATATAAATTTGTATAGTATTAAACTAAACTATTTAAAAATAAATAATAATAAGCGGAATCATTTGTTATGAATAAAGCATTTTAGGTAATGACTGGATGACAGATTAGCAAAAATAAGAATTGCGTCACATTAAATTTCGTGCCATTATTATCGAATAGCAAATTGTAAACTATTGAGTTGAATAGAAACTTAAGAAATTAACCTACCTTAGCATTAACAAGAAGTTGAATTCAATAAATTTGTCTTAAAAGTTACCTGAAAACAACGGAAGAGACGACGACGCCTAATAAAAGAATGAATCGTGAATGACTGTATGAACCATTAACAGTTGTATTGATTCTTATGAATCAAGTACTTATGTATATGATTTATTTATCAGCCATCGTGATTCATTCACTTCGTTGGCGTCTCTTTGCGTAAAGAAAAAAGTATATAATATTCAACGCGTATCCACTGATTCTAATAATGTCTAATTTTTAAAATGTAAACGTGGTGATTTATCCTCTTTGCGAAAGTAAGTGAATGGTAGGATGTGTTTCTTCATTTACTCAATAGTAATAATTCTCGCATTTATAACTTGATCCTGTTATACCAACGAAATTTCATTTACCCAACTTTTATTATCACTGATACTCGATCTCTTAAAATATTTTTAAGAAGCTTTTTTCAGCAGTCATTTTCATTTATCTATTTATTTAAATATAGTTTAAGTTACGATGTTTGGGTTAAATACGAGTCATTCATTTGAATTGTGATTAAAAGTTTGATTTAAATGTTTAATTTTAGATCATTACATTCCTCACAAACTGAATTTGTCCGTATTGAGTTCAGTTAAATAGGAATATTTTTTAAAATGATTAATTTTAAAATATTTGTTCCTAACAGTAAATAATCGCATAATATAATACATATGAAGATTATAAAATTTACCCAAAATGTTAGAACAGCTTAAAAAAAAAAGAAAGAAAAAAAAGCAAGGGTTTAAAGAATCTCAAATTTTGATATTCCATTGTCTTCATGAAGTAATTTAGGTTGCAAGTAAGTGTTGTGGCTGTTCTGATAAAAAACATTTTCTATTGTTTCTTTACATTTGGCAAAAATATTCTTATATCACCTGTTCCTGAAAAATACACTGTACCAACAGTGATGTCACTGTTGATATCACTAATTCAGGATTCCAGCTGGACATGCAATTAAAAAATTTTGGAAAAAAAATCAGAGCATTTTTTTTAATAATTGAAGTGATGAGGGAATTTTTGGGACCATTCAAGTATTACATAAGCACTAAAGGGGGAGGGAGGGGTCCTGAGTCTGCTTATTTTTTCTGACAAGGGGGAGGGGGGGTTACGACAATTCTTACGTAAGCATTAAACAACGAAGCAACTGCAGTTCAAATTCAACAAGCAAACAAGGACCGAAAACCTGCAATACCGCAGGCCACTGTTCCAGTGAAAACTTTATAATACCGTAAAATACCGTTAATCCGCCCCCCCAAACGAAAAGAAAAATCGTACAATAGTTAGGGGAGGGCGCTTACACGGGATTTTTTCGCGATCGTTCAACAAAATTTACAGGAATGAATCATCATAAAATGAATGAATCGTTGAATGAATCATAAATATTTATACTTGAAAAAATTTGGGTTTTTTTCTTTTTTAAACGTAAATTCTGGCAAAAAAACGCAGAAAAAGGAGAAATTAGTAAAAAAAAAAGCCAAAACAAGCATGAAATCAATTAAAAAATCTTGAAAAAACGCGTATTTCATCAAAGATTCATGATTCGTTCATTTCAAAATAATTGATCTCGCTCTCAATCGCCTTTGAGAATCGGGAGGGAGGGCGCTTTCTCGGGATTTTTTGAAAATTTCAAATTCTTTATAAAGTGGGAAGGGGGCGTTTGATCGGGAAGGGCGGATTAACGGTATTTTACGGTAGACAATGTTGAAACATGGGTTCAAGGATCCTGGACATCAGATTAAAATATAAACACCAAATTGAACTCCAACATTTGTATGATTCATGTCAAAATTTTTAGTTATGATGTCTAAGTAAGTTACGACTTTTCGTGTAACTTGTTTTATTGTTAAAAGTGATAAATAACAATATATTTAAACCATTTTGTATTCTGTGGTTTGTTTAATGCATTAAGCAACAATGTATTAAAACCATTTTATATATTTAGATATCACAATCCCTATACACCTACATAAGGATTAATAATGTAATTGATTGGTAACTTTTTATAAGTCAAGAAATACTGATGTATAAACTCATAAAATCTTATGTAAGCAAAGGGGGAGGGGTCTAGCATTTGCTTAATTTTCTTACCAGGGGCGGAGGGGATAAAAAAATATGCTTACGTAATACTTGAACGGTCCCCTTGATGTAGGTACTTACTTTACATCAGCATCTCAATTGTGGTTGTAAATGAATAAAATTTGAAATAATTATTAATCCAAACTAAAATGTGTAAATAAAATGTATAAAAGCTACAGAGCAGTAGCATCAGATGAAAAAAATTGAAAATTCTTTTATTGCTTACATTTTTTTTTAGTATTTACCTAATTTTAAATTTTCCATTGTGTTGAGTTTTACAACAATATACAATCAAAGTTCTATAATCCGCACAAGTTGGGGCCAAAGGTTGTGTGAATTATGGAATATTGCAGATTATAGAGCATTATGGATTATGTGTCATTATATTATTCCTAGACTGTGTTTTAATTCTATAATCAGTAAAAATGAAAATGAAGAAAAAATAAATATGAAATTTAAAGATTAATTTAATAGGCTATCTCAAAATGCCTTTTTAAAAGTTATTTTATTAAAAAATTTATGTGCATTTCAATAAAAATATTTACATAGGTTCTGCAATACAGTTTGTTTTTTACTGTTAATAAAATAAAAGAGTCATATTTTAAAAAAATGTTTTATTATAATATTTTTTCATCTTTTTTTTTAATTATTTGTTTTTAAAAAATTGTTTTTGGATCCCTAATTTGTAAATTTTCTTAACTGTATTTATTTCACTATTTACATTCATAAAGTAATGCATTAGTATTTATAAAGTAATTATAGAAAATTGTAGGTTACAAGTGCACAGATTATTGATCCTTGGCTGTATTTGATGTACAATATTTTTTATATACAGTATGAAGTATTTAGATGAGCATTGTTCGGCCACTTTATGTTCTAAACACACCATTAACATTTACAATACTTCTGTGTAAACCAGGCTTTTCTGCTAATACAGCAGACTCCCTGAAATCCATACACCATTGGAGCAGAGGTTGTGCGGATTTTTGGTCATTGCTTTGTTTACATTTTTTAAACAATGATTTGAATGTAATTAATAATGCAGTCTAAATTAACATGAATGCTTACAATATAGTAAAATATCAAAATAAGTAAAATAATAAACTAAATTAATAAAATATAAGATAATTTAAAAAATATTAAAAGCAAAGATCAAAGAATTAACCAGTAAAATATAATTAAATATTCATTATAAAGATTGGATGCATTTTTTTTAAAATTATTCAGTGAAACATGCCTCACAAAAATACATTACTAATTCACTTCAAAATCATAAATAAGAACCAAAAAAGCTTTACAGTTGAACCTCGAAAATCCGGAACCGTCGGGACCGCGGCGATTCCGGATTTTCGAATTTTCCGGATTTTGGAGGTTTATTAAAAAATCTTTTTTTAATGGCTATATGATACCGTAAAATCCCGTTAATCCGCTCTTCCCGATCAAACGCCCCCTCCCCACTTTATAAAAAATTTGAAATTTTCCAAAAATCCCGAGAAAGCGCCCTCCCTCCCGATTCTCAAAGGCGATTGAGAGTGAGAAGAATCATTATGAAATGAATGAATCATGAATCTTTGATGAAATGTGCGGTTTTTTTTCAAGATTTTTTAATTGATTTCATGCTTGTTTTGGTTTTCTTTTTTTTTACAAATTTCTCCGTTTTTTCTGAATTTTTTCGACAGAATTTACGTTTTTTTAAACCCAAATTTTTTCAAGTATCAAAATTCATGATTCATTCAACGATTCATTCATTTTATCATGATTCATTACTGTAAATTTTGTTGAACGCTTTTTAATTTTTGTAATAATAAAGTCTTTAATTAACGGCAAGTCATTACATTATTAACCAGAATATATCTATGTATATATATTTAGTATAGTTATCAGAATTTAACTGCAGTTGATGAAAATTACAGCTATGTCTTATTTTAAAAATTAATAAAACTGAAATCGGAAAAATGTCCGGATTTTAGAGATTTCCGGAATTTGGAAGTCCGGATTTTCGAGGTTCATTTGTATTAGTACATGAATATATTTGGTGAAAAGATTGTGATTACCAATAATATCAACAATAACTTGAACTTTTTTAGAAAATAATTTATTCTTCCTTCATGAAAAGGCATGAATTGAAGAAATAATTTAATAATATAAATTACAATTACATATTGAAAAATATGGAATTGAATTAAAAATAAAGAAGTTTATATTTGTCCCGACATCTGATCTACAAGTTTCATTGTTTGCATTTGTAAATTATGTGTGGATTTTAGGGTTGCAGGTTTGAGGGAGTCTATTGTATACCATAACAAAATTAAGATTTTTTAATAAAACAATAATTTAACAAGTATGCAATAAAACTCCTTAATTATAAAAGCCTACTGCAACTCTTTAAATGATACAGTGCGCGAAAAAATTATAAGGACACGCGAAAAATCGCCAAATCTAGAAGCCTTGTTATCAGAATCGTATGCAAATTTTTGCAGCAAAAATAGATGTAAAACTAAAATATTTCATGCGTAAAGTAATTAAAATTTTCCATTTTAAATCTTTTAAAATTTAAATTTTGATTTTTGAACTAAAATGAAAACGGAAAAAAGTATAAGGACATTGCTTTTTCTCCAGTAATTATTTAAAAATTTGCATATTTGAAAGCAACAAATGACATTTCCGAGTTAAAAGATTCCTTTGCGAAAAAAATTTCCTACTCGGCGACTTTCAGTGTAAATTTGTAACGATGCCCAAAGGAACTCAACTTTCTGACTCTGAAAAAGGAAAAATTGTTGCTTTTCGAGAATGTGGATTAAGTGGATGGGAAATTTCAAAAAGAATCAAGAGATCTAAAACGGTAGTTTATAATTTTCTAAAAAATCCTGGGATGTATGGTATGAAAAAGCGAACTGGGAGACCCGACATTCTCTCTCGTCGACAAAAAAGAATGATTGTAAGAAGAGCTTGCGAGAAAAAAGAAACCGCAAATGAAGTTAGACAATATTTGAGTTTACCATGCTCAACGAGGACTGTTCAAAATGTTTTGAGTAAACATCCTCAAGTTTCTTATGGGAAATTAGTGTCACGTCCCCCTCTTACAAATCATCATAAGAAAAGAAGAGTTGACTTTGCCAAAAAATACATTTCTCTTGGTCAAAAGTGGGCTGATGTAGTTTTTTCGGACGAAAAAAAGTTCAATCTTGATGGACCTGATGGTTTTCGTTATTTTTGGTATGATTTGCGAAAGACCAAGGAAGTGTTTTCCAGGCGTCAATTTGGTGGTGGCTCAGTTATGGTATGGGGCGGTTTTGCGGCAAATGGAACCACTCCAATTGTATTTATCAATCATAAAATGAATTCGGACAGGTATGTTGATATGTTAGGAGAAAATTTGTTACCTGAAGCGCCACTAATTACTTCAGGGGACTATATTTTTCAGCAAGATAATGCTTCGATACACGTTTCTAAGAGCACAAAACTTTGGTTTGAAGCTAATTCTGTAAAGTTACTTGATTGGCCGGCGAGAAGTCCCGATCTTAATCCAATCGAAAACTTATGGGGACTTCTAGCCCGAGAAGTTTATAAAAATGGCACACAGTATCAATGTAAACAAGATCTTGTCGTCGCTATCAAAGACGCTTGGGAAAAAATATCTGTGGACATTTTAAAAGATCTGTCAGGATCTCTGACCTCTCGGCTTATTCAAGTGATTGAAAAAAAAGGTAATTTTCTTGATTATTGAAATATTTTCAAAGTATTTTGGAACATGTCCTTATAATTTTTTCCGTATTTCCTTTAATGTTAAATTTTGTAAAATCAGTATTTTGAAGCTGTATTATGTTTTTTATCGGGTATAAATGTTATCACAAAATTATGTAGCAGAAGTAAGATGTATAAAAATTTCATTTAGGTGAAATGAAAATAAAGCATATTTTCATGCAATTAAATGTTGTCCTTATACTTTTTTCGCGCACTGTACTAATAATAATTACTATTTTTTTTTTCACTTTGAAATTGTATTTTTTCATTCACTCCCCCCCCCCCCCTCACCAAAAAAGTGTATACATATATATGTATATACATCTAAGTCTTGATTATAAGTAGGAGAAATTTAAAATTAATTACATAAAACTGTCCACTCTGTTCTAAACCTGTCTATTAAACTTGTAAACAAAAGATGAAAGTTATGTTTATTGAAGGATAAGCTTTATAAATGTCTTTTAGTACTTCAAAATCTTATTTTTTTTTATATGTCAATGTAGTTTTTAAATTATTGTAATACAAATGTAGTTAATGTCCCTTTTTAAAGCTGTACAATGATAATAATTGTTCATCATTTCTTTCACAAATCATGCTAACTTTGTTAACAAACGGAAAACGACATTTCCTCAGCATGTTTTTTTCTTTGTACAATCAAGGATCGATAATCCGCACACCCATAATTTGCATTATCTTACAAATGTAAACAGTTAAGAAAATTTACAAATTTGTCCAAAAATGATTTTTTAAAGCAAATAATAAAAAATTTGAAAAAAAAAATCATAATAAAGCAGATATTTTTTTCAATATAACTCTTGTATTTTATAGAAAGTAAAAAACAAACTGTATTACAGAACATATGCATACGTAATTATTTTTATTTAAATGCACATATATCATTTTCTTAATAAAATAACTTTAAAAATACATTTTTTAAATTGGATATCATATTACCATAAATTATTAGATTTCATATTTATCTTTTCATATTACATTTTTTTATAAAATAAAAATGATGTCTTGAAATAATAAAATGATGCATAATCCATAACAATCTATAATCCACAATATTCCATAATCCACACAACCTTTGGCACCAACTTCTGCAGATTATATAACTTTGACTGTAAGGGAATCATCTGGAAACACCCCCCCCTACCCTGAAAAAAACTGGTTATTGAACAAAGAGGAACAATGTTAAAATGTACTTCATGCCCATTGGTGTTTTTCTTCTGTTTTCCCATGGCTGATTTCGCATCGGGCAAGCAGAGGCAGAACAGCTTCATACCATTTATTTAATCTTGAAGCTTTATAACTCAATAATCTATATATATATATACATGGTACTACTTGGTTATCTCGTCGACCGATTTTGCTAAATTATATAAATCGCTAAACTATTCGCCAAATTATACAGATTAAGATTATTTTCATTTTAAAAAACAGAAGAAGAATTAAATTAGCATAAGATTAATAAAAAATACATAAAATGTTGAAATAATAATTGCTTGGTGACATAACAAACACATATAACGTGTTTAATCTCAAAGGAGTGTGGCATTCAGAACCAACCATTATTGACATTTAATCTTATACCGTAATTTCTGGAAGAAACGCCGCAGCGCGAAAAATCACTCAAAAAAATTTAGAAAACGTTCGTAAACGCCGCAGGTGAAATTTCCGCGGTAATCGCGGTTAACGTGTTAAAGAGAAACACATTAATAAGCTGTATTAAGAAATCTAAAAATGAAATTATTAATCAGAAATTAATAAATAAATACAAAATTAATAATATTATTTACCGTATTTTCGGGAATAAGCGCCGCGAAGCATACGAGTTTAAAAGTAAAAATATGCTTAGTGCGGCGCAGCGGATGCGGTGATTTTTTTTTTTACTAACAGTACCGTAAAATACCGTTAATCCGCCCCCCCCCCCCAAACGTGAGGAAAAATCGTAAAATAATTAGAGAGGGGCGCTTACACGGGATTTTTCCACGATCGTTTCACAAAATTTGCAGGAATGAATCGTGAATCTTTGAATGAATCATCAATTTTGATAATTGAAGCAATACTTGAAAAAAAAATGATTAAAAATAAAACGTAAATTCTGTCGAAAAACGCAGAAAAAAGGAGAAATTTGTAAAAAAAAAGCATGAAATCAATTAAAAAAAATCTAAAAAAAAAGCACATTTCATCAAAGATTCATGATTCATTCATTTCATCATGATTCATCACTGAATCTTTAAAACGGTGGGAAAAATCGGATTCAGAACAAATTTTCTGAAAGTTATAAAAGAAGGGGAAGGGAGAATTCAGGAAATTCATTCGAAAATGCAATTTTCGTTTATTCGTAATCTAATGCGAAATTTGCGTAACTTTTTGCGGTCTTTTAATGAAAATTGCCATTTTTTCGCGATATTTTGACGAAATCGAAATTAACTTGTTTTTGCAACCATTTGTCGGAATTCGCGATACATTTTATGTCCGAAATTTTGGAATTATGATCGATTTTTTTTTTCGGAAAAATTCAGAAAAATATCACGCTTGTTAGAAAAAAAATGCTCGTAAACGCCGCATCGGTAGAAACGCCGCATCGCTTGAAATTTCAGTTTAAAACACGTAAACGCCGCGGCGTTTCTTCCAGAAATTACGGTAGTTTGGTGATAGTTTTTCGTTGACGGGAAAACCAAGTACTACACTCAAGGAACATCTAACTTGTCAATGGAGATCATACTGAGCGAGCCTGTTTACGACTTTGGCGATGTTAGGATTTCCATACTGGGAGATATGATAGTTTTGGCGCGCAGAAAATTCTTTTTCGGATTTAATTTATATTATTTGTTTACTGCGGAAGTATGTTCTTGGATCATCAGAATTAGCTGTTACTCGTTGGTTGGAGGAATAAATTTGCGCGATTTGATGTTACCAATTCTTTTGTTTTCCCGTTCCATGAAGATTTTTTTTTATATTCCTGAAAGAATATCAGTTGCATTAATTGTAAATACTGTACTAAATTTTGACATCTGCGAATTCTGAATTTCTTCTATTCTCATGAGATTTAACGGGGTCTTTTGCATTCCGCGGCAATTTTCCGACATTATAAAAAATAAATCCGGTTTTAAACTTTTAGTACAATACAAAAAATGTTATAATTGTTCCGATAAAATTTATTCGGAATTAGTAAAACGATTTCTGAAATTTTTTATGCAATTTTTGTAGCTTTTTCGTGTTTGTGAAATAATTTTAAAACAATGTAGAATTTTTTTTTATTATTATTCAGCATTTTTTTTTTAAGTTTGTCATTTTTAATGGCATTTTTTCCCCTTATTTTCTTGATTTGATGCTATTTTTCACATTACTAAAAGTAATCAGATTTACATCTTCTAACAGAATACAAATTTTTTTTAATTTGTTGTATTTGAAATTCGTGAAATTTTTAAATTTCTCGCGTTTCATGCGAATTTTAACGGGCTTGGACAATGTTGGGCAGGAGAGAATTTGAATAAATATTACTCATAAAAAACAGATTTTTTTTCCCCATAAAGTAGTAATTAGTAAATACGTGATGTAAAAGAAAAATGTAATGAATATGATAGACATAAAATACATTTAGAATAAAGTTATTTCATAAAAAGAAGAAAAAAATCCCTTTGGGGATGCCGGCTGGGGAGGAGAAAAGAAGGGGTTACCGCCCCTCTCTGAATTTTGTAAAGGAATTTTAAACGAAACTTTCTTCATTTCTTATTGTTAAAAATGAAAAAAAAATTTCCTTTGATTCCTCAATTCCTACCATGGCAAAGAATTTTTAATTATTTTTATTTAATTTTCTTTTTACATTCACGTGTTTCCAATTTATCTTAAATGGGGATTTTAAAAAAAATGTAAGTCCTTTTGGCGTTTTTTTTTTATGTTGATAGAAATCTATTTTTGAATATTTAATATTTCTTGAATATTAATTTTGTGCATTGCTTCTGACTATGTTTAAAAATTGTCTTAAATGAAGACTTCGGTCATTATTTATTTATTATTTTTTATTTTAATTTAGCTTATTTTATATCTACTTTCTGTATCTGGTGAATGGGTGATAATTGACCTCAGCCATATAATGCAAAAAACAAAATATTTAAAAGTGTTAAAATGCAAATGAGACATTAGAAAATAACGTCCCCTTTGGTTTAACATTAAGTCACGTGTGACTTCATCTGTCGGGATGGCAGCCTTAAAACCCTAGTCCTTGCAGGTGAAGACACTCGGAAGCTAATGTTAATCCTACGGGGAGATTTTTTTTTTTTTTTTAATAGCTCGTTTGCATTTTGGCAATTTTAATATTTTTCTTTTTTGCATTAGATAGCTGAGATCCATCTCAACAACTCTCATTTTTTATTTTTTCGTTTTTGGTTGCAAGTATTTTTTATAAAGTTACTTTCACTTTCGAAACCAGTTACAAAAATGGAAGTGTCATTAAAAAAAAATCGAAACCAAAATCGAAAAAGTAAAAAAAGGGCGATGTAAAGATAAACGTCAGCTATCCATATTTGACAGGATTGATTATGGAAGCGATTTATAATCAAAATTAGTTTTCCATTTCTCGATAAATAAATTAGTAAACTAAAAACGATTTTAGTGACGTAACAATCGCTTTTTCACCTTTCTGTCAGAAAAGGCACCTTGTGAAGTATGTGTTTTAGTGTATTTTTTTTCTTTCTTTTTTCATATAATTTTATTTTTTGCTTTGCGCAAGGTTTGGTTTCTAAAAAGCCTTTTTTTAGTCCTCACAAGGACTGTTATGTTAGTCATGTGTATTTCTTTCTAACATTATTGCCTATGCAGAAAGCTGTCTTTATGCGTATTTATGCAGAATAATTTCTGTTTTTTGTAAGTCCTTTATTATTTAGTTCCTGATACGAAAGCTACATTATAAAAATAATGTAGAATATTAAAATAATAATAATAGATTTTAAACGGCACGGGGCAAGAAGCTCATACTAGAAATGAATACTAAATACCAAAAGGATGAGCTATACTTTATTATGAAGCCAAATAAAACGTTTTGTGCAAAATGTTATCATTTTTAATAAAAATAAAATAATTATTATTTAGCATTATTCCATAATCTAATTATATCCTTAGAAATTCCATTCTAATTTAACATTCATTATGAATTTCGTCACAGAATTATAATATCACTTTTAAAAAATGTATGCCTATCAAAATAGAATAAAAACCACTTTTTTTTCTCACTGCGTTCTTAAGTAATTACAAATTTACATTTTTAGGCCACATTGAAAAAATTGTTTAAACGTTTTATAATTCTATAATTTATATGCAATTTCGTTTTCGTTCTATAATTTATTTGCAATTTCCTTTTTTAAGATAATTGATTGATTTAAAATTATATTTTAATTTTACTCATATAAACTCGCATTTAGGTATAAAATTAAAATATACATTCTGAATAATTGATGATTTTTTTTCTTGTTTTCCAATCTAACATACTGTTGAAATATTAAATTTATACCACTGATTAAAAGATAAATTAATTTAACTTCCTATCAACTGTTCGTAATTAAAGTAGTAATGCCTTGTGTATGCAGAAACATGAAAATTATATCATGAATTGTCTATTCTCTAAGAAAATCGCAAAGAACTTCTTTCACTCGTTTTATTTATTTTTAAAGATAGTTATCCTTATTTTACATACTTCCATCAGCATGTTTAGCATGTACTTGAGGTGAAATTTTCCGAAAAATTCGAATCCATCGAAATTTTTATTCTATACTTAATAGTTTATAAAGTAAAACATTTGATTAGACATGAAAAATCGTCTTTCTCCAAAAATGACACGGGAATTTCATGTGGCATGTCACCCCTCTTTTCATCGCTACGGGGGGTAAGGGTTACTTCCTCATTTATTTCTACCGCCAAAAATCTCGCCAGAACTCTTATGCGCGAATATATACATTTACTTTAAATATTACTAGTATTTTGCATATATATGAGCATACAATACGTTAAATAGATTTTGTTTAATCAGTCAATCGTTTTTCAATAGAAAAATCTAAAAAAAATCAAATTTAAAGTGGTTTTTCTTTAATATTTAGTAAGGAACTATTTCTTTGCGCGGACATACACATCTCTCCAGTATAATACCCATTGACAAGATAGCTTTGCCGTGACTTTAGTACCGCATATATCTATATTGAATGAATCACAAAAGGAAATGACTCAATACCAAAGCATCTGTTTACAGTTTGTGCTACATTGCTTTTAACTCGATTTCAGAAATGGTTTTAAACTATGCAAAACATTGAAATTTTGACTCTTTTATAGAAATTTTTGTTAAACAGAAAAGACAACAGGTAGAAAACATTTGTATTTGGGTGGATAAGTTTTCTCATACTCATCTCAATTCAAAATTTAGACTAACATAGCTCCATCTTATTGAAGACTGATTAAATGGATGGGTTTGCTTTTCGATGTTGTTACACTGTATTTTATTATTATAGTAGAGTCCCTCAAATCTGCGTTCCTAAAATGCGTACATAATTTATGGATGTAAACAATGAAACTTTCATTTCAGGAATAGGTACAAAATTGTAGTTTTTTTTAGTTTTATTTCATCCTGTATGTATTTTCATACTAATATAAATTAACTTATTATTTTCTGTGAAAAGAACATGTAACATTTTTTAAATTAAGCTATTGCTGATAACAGGGGTAATCACAATCTATTGACCAAATATATTATGTACCCTATTAATCAAGTATTTTTGTTTTTTATTACAATGATTTTAATGCAAATTAATAGAGAGCACTTTTCATTAAAAAAATGTCATACAATAATTCAAGGAAAATATATTAATTTTTTTTTAAGGGAATTCAAATATACATTATTAATTTTATTTATTTGACCTTTACAATTAATATTTCATTCAGTTTTAAGTTATCTTACTTTTTATCCTTTTAGTTTATTATTTTACTTAATTATTTTAATATTTTACTACAGTATAATCAGTCATTATAATTTTGATTGCCTTATAAATTTAAATAGCTGAGTAAAAAGTGTAAACTAAGCAGAGACCAGAAATCTGCTAAATTGTGGTCCTAAGCTGTGTAGATTTGAGGGAGTCAACTGTACTAAAATAATTAAGTAAGGTAATAATAAACTAAAATAAAAAAGGATATTTTATAAAATGATTAAATTATTGAAAAAGCATGAGTTCAATAATATTATCGAGAATTACATATTAAAATGGATATGGAACATTTTAAATTAAAAAAGTTCTGTAATTTTGTCCTTGTATGTAAACTCAAAGTTTCATTGTTCATATTTGTGAAGATGTGTGGATTTTAGGGTTGAGGATTTGAGCTGCTGTTTTAAATTTGACAACAATAAATTAAAAAATGCATTAAAAAAATGTGAAATAATCTCTCATGAAATGATATGAATAAAAATTATCAAGAAGAAACTCTCAAGAAACTGTCATATTTAAATGGTTATGCATAGTTTTATATTTTATAAAATTCTTAAAGAAAACTTTTAAGCCTTTAACATAAATAGTGCTTAAAATAATTCCCTAAGCACTTTCTGTTTCAGTTTAATAATCAAAGATTTCTCTACAAGACTACAAAATTTTCATTTGTTTATAAGCAATAATTTCGTTAAAATAAGTTATGAAAGATCACTATCAATATAATCACTACAATAAGTTCATTTATGATAGCGACATCAGTAGGTAATCTTTCTCTATTTTTAAAAGAAAAACTTTTTAGTTATTTGCATTTATAGACAAGCATGTTTAATTTAATCGTTTACAAATATTCTAATCATATTGCACTATATTTAGAGTTTTTAATGGTTTGATGTTCAGAGAATTGGTGCCAGATACAGCATAATTTACACTGTAATTTTATTTTTAAATGTTGTGTTACGCAAAGAACAAGCATATTTTTCTATCAATTTTCTGAAGCTTTTACTATTATTTTTATTAA
Source organism: Maratus speculifer (assembly GCA_964019185.1). Classification (NCBI taxonomy): domain Eukaryota; kingdom Metazoa; phylum Arthropoda; class Arachnida; order Araneae; family Salticidae; genus Maratus; species Maratus speculifer. Next base: position 363,011,369 of record OZ025296.1, read on the forward strand.
ATAAGAAATTAATTTACAAGGAATTGTTCTTATAACAAAAATCAAGTAAAGAAACTAAAAGGACTCATAAAATTTATTTTCAATAAAATTCTACATATAAATTTATTGAAAATAAATTTTGAATCCTTTTAGTTTGTTTATTTGATTTTCGTAGGTACTGACCATCCCTGTAAAATGTTAATGTTTCAGTGAATTTACAAAAGTTATTACATAATAATAATAATAATAATTTGTGCTACTAAAGCAAAAAATGAGTCAAAACTAATAAGTAAAAGGCTGTCAGAAAGTTAGATTTATCTCCATAATTGTAGCTACTAATACAATCAATGTTGAATTAATGGGGTGGTCCGGGGGGAACATTCCCGCCTCCCAGGGCTATCAAATGTCCCCACCCAGAAAATTCGAGATTTTTTGTTTTCAATGGTAAAAAAGGTTTCTCCCTGGAATTATTGTGTCCCTCCAGGAGAAGAATGTCTGAATTCAACACTCAATACAATGAAGTTACAAGATGATGTACCAAAGATTTCACAAACACTATAATCTAAAAAATTGAGCCCATACTGAAGAGTTAAGCATATTTTAGTCAAGTTTCATACCACATATACATTTGCTTACATTAAAATTAGGATTAAATAGTTAAGTTTAACCCTAGAACTACCGAAAATGTTACTCAAGTTTTATTAAAATAGTCTACATCAGCATTTTTATTTAAAACCATTTAACTCATTTTTCGCTGATTTATAAATTTAGTTTATTTTAAAGAAATTTCTGATTTATATTTAACTGTTAGCTGGATAATATTTAAGAAAAACCCATTCTATTTTAGCTAAAGAAACTAGTGATTTATCAAGCACACACAACAAATATAGTTTCTGTTGAAAAAAAAATAATCTGGTTACAGTTGTCACAGTTATCCCTGTTTCTGGTGCCATATTTGTTTTCAATAGTTTCTTCTGATATATGATCATGAACTTCGAGGATTCTTATTTAAACATTTATCTTTTTGTAATTGAGTAACACGTTTTTAGAAATATTGGGTATTATAAAAAATAATATTAAGTTATGTTATTTTTCTTCTAAGGCAATTTATTTTAGATGGTTCGAAACAGTTATAGAGCATTCTCCAAATTCAGCAGTAAGTTCTCGGAGTTTAATATGTGAATTAAGTTCCATTTAAGCTTTGGATTTCTGATGGTTAAAAAACAGAATCTCATCACTTCTCTCTTGCACAACTCTCCTTCCATCCATGAAGTTTCTGTGATCAATATTAACCATTTATCGTCTGGTGTACTATTAATAGTACGTTTTTTAATGGAGCATTATTCTGTTTTAATACTCCATGTTTTGCTGCCATTTACATGTAGTAATATTAGTATATGTCTATGCATTTTGTTCGGTCGTATTAATTCTGTGTATTTTCGGCAACGATTTTTATCGTCTGTGTTTGCTTTTATGAGTTAATAGAATGTTTTTAAGAAAACGAAGCCATGAGCGGCTAAGCTGTGAGTTAGTTAAATACAGTTCATAGAGTTTTTTAAGTATGAGTTTTTATTGAGTTTGTGAGTGTTTTTAATGAGTTATCGATATAAAACTGTGGTCCGCCGACTACGAAGAATCAGCTATAATAAAGTGCAGCGCGTAAATTTCTGAATTATTCGAATTCAAGAAAAGACGGTATAATTCCGTGCAGTGGATGATGATTGATGAAATGAGAAATTGAATATGAGAAGAATATTTTAAAGTAATTTAATGTGATTTTTCTTGTCTGTACTGTTATATGTATAAATTTAAAACAGTGTTTAAAAGAGCAAAGAAGGAGGATTTAAGGCAAATAGCCACTGAAATAAATCAAAATATTAATGATAAAATGACAATTGCTAATTTAAACGATATTATAGAAAATAGCTGAATATATAAAAATAAACCGGCTTTTGTTACAGAAATAGCTAACACCATAATTGAGGGTCGTAAACATGAGGAACAAAGGCAATTTGATCTTGAAAAATTTCAACTTGAACGATCAAAAAAGGAATTGGAATTAGCTAAAATTAAATCTGAAACTAAATCTGTTAATACTGAAAGTGAAGTAAAAATGAAATCGTTAGATCAAATAATAAAAAGTATTACAACTTTGACTGTAAAAGTTCCAACTAAGCCTGAAGGATGGAGTTTTTTCTTTTCTTCTTTAGAACGAGCTTTCAATACTAAAAATATTTTGGAACCAAATAAAGCAGAAATTCTGTTAAATTTATTAGGTGACAAAGCGTCTAACATTATAACTTATTTACACGATACAGATATCAAGAATTATGAAAAAATAAAAGAATTTCAACCAACACCTTATTTTTGCCTAGAACAATTTAGAAAAGCTTTTAAACTACCAAATGGGACTCATGTACAATTCGCTTCACGACTGATGACGAATTGGAATTATTATCTAAATTTAAGAAATGTCTCCGATTTCGAGAGTCTAAAACAATTGATTGTGTCAGATAAATTATATGAAACATTAGATAAGCAGACTGCTTCTCACATTAGTGTGAGACAAGGAGATAAATGGTTTTTACCAGAAGAATTACGACGTGAGATTGATTTATATTTTACATCATGCGGAAAATCTCTTATTGAGAGTTTTAGTGTTAATCGAAAGTATTATTCCAAAAGTGTAAATAAAGTATTTTTAACTGATGTTAAAACATTAAGCTGTATTTTGTGCCACAAACAGCACCATCCTTCTAAGTGCCCAGATTATTTAAAATTATATGTTAATGAAAGAGTAAACATAATAAAATGTAACAAATTATGTTTCAATTGTTTAAATTTACACTCAGTAGCCAACTGTGCATTAAAAAACATTTGTTTCTGCAAGAAACGACATCATAAAACTATTCATTTTCCCAAAACAAATAATAATGCATATGTGAAAGAATATGCTTCATCAGAACATAATACACAAGGTAAAATAAATGTAGGAGAATGTTCAGATTCAAGATTAGCAAATTATGGCACATCAATGTTAAACGCTAATGCGGAAGAGTTCGTTCAGAAAACTTTTATTAGTAACTATTCGATTAAAAAGAATAAAGTTTTACTTTTAACTGTTATATGTTTTCTAATTGATGAATCGGGATCTAAATATAGAGTAAAGTGTTTGTTAGATGTAGGCAGCGAGTCTAATTTTCTATCCCGCCATTTAATAGACACGATGAGTTTGAAAAAAGAGAGAACAAACATTTTAGTGTCAGGTCTAAATGATGCCACCTGAGTAATAAATCATAAAGTTAATGCATCAATAAGCAATAGAGATGGAAGTTTTGTAAAAAATTTAGATTTCTTGATAGTTCCAAAAATAACTGCAGATTTAACCCCTTCGCGTCTAATTGAAATTTGAGTACAGGATTTCCCTAATGTAATGTTAGCAGATGAGAGATTTAATATCCCAGAACATGTAGATATGCTTCTTGGAGCAGGAATTTTCTATGAAATTTTAAAACCGGGACAGATTCATATTAATAATTCTGATCTTATTCTGCAAGACACACTTTTCGGTTTTGTAGTAGCTGGAAGTTTCCCAATAGAAAATGAAAATAAAGTTCATTGTGGATTAATAAAGAAAGAAACTAACTTAGATAAAACTCTTCGAAAATTCTGAGAAATAGAAAATATCGAGATAGAAAAACCAAAAAGTAAAGAGACTTTAATTTGTGAGAAATATTTCATAGAAAATTATACCCGAGAAAAAAGCGGTAGATACGTTGTTAAAATGCCCCTAAAACAAGATCCAACTACATTAGGAAGTTCTAAACAGATAGCAATTAAAAAATTGAATTCTTTATGGAATCGCCTAGCAAGGGATCGCGAGTATTTAAGATTCTATTCCAATTTTTTTAAAGAATACAACAGTTAGGCCACACGGTCGAAGTTAACGAAAGCGTGGAAGAAAATGGATCCTATTACATTCCCCACCTTGGAGTGTATAGAGGAATAGAAAAAAGTAAGTCAACACCTTTGAGAGTAGTTTTTAACGCCTCTTCTTTAACGATAAAAGGAAACTCACTAAATTCTATTCAGTATAATGGGGGTGTAATGCAAGATGATTTATTCTCAATTATGGTGAGATTTAGAAAATAGATCATCGCTTTCACTGCAGATATTCAAAAAATGTATAGAACAATTTCTATTCATCCAGATCAAAGGAAACTACAAAAAATTTTATGGAAAGAAGGTGTAAATGAACCAATAAAGAATTTTGAACTAACGACTGTTACTTATGGTACTGTTAGCGCACCTTTTTTAGCCATGAGAACACTACTTCAATTGTCTAGGGATGAAGAAAGCAAGTTTTCTTTAGCAGCACCCGTGCTGAGAGAAGACATGTATATGGATGACATCTTATCTGGATCTGATGCTTTAAATTCTGCATTAGAACTCCAAAATCAATTCATAGAAATTTTAAAGAGCGGGGGAATGTTATTACATAAATGGTGCAGTAATGCTCCACAACTTTACCAAACAAATGACAAGATTTGGTGATTCAGAAGAATCCATGACATTAGGTGTTTTGTGGAAATCGAAAAAAAGATTAAGTTTTGATGTAAAAATTCATAATGAGGTAAATGTCACTAAAAGACAAGTATTATCAATTATATCAAGTTTGTTTGATCCTCTTGGATTAGTATCTCCTATTATAATTGAAGTGAAAATATTTATGCAGAAATTATGGTTATTGCAATTAAATTGGAATGACTTGTTACCGGAAAAAGAAACTAAGGAATGCTGAGAATTTTCAAATAATCTACAGTTAATTAACAAAATTGAAATTAGTAGGTGTATTTTATTGGAAAATGCTATTATAATCAAGTTACATGGTTTCAGCGATGCGTCTGAAGCAGCCTATGGCGCGGTAATTTACTGCAAATCAGTATCAGAATCTGGACAAATGTCAGTGAAATTAGTGACCAGTAAATCAAGAGTTTCCCCCTTAAAGCAATTAACTGTTCCCAAACTTGAGCTGTGTGCAGCTGTTTTATTATCAAAACAAATTAAACGTGTGATTTCTGCTCTCAAGATCAGTATAAACAAAATCTTATGGTCTGATTCTATTATATTATTTACATGAATTAAAAAAGAACCATACATATTAAAAACATTTGTTGCGAACAGAATTTCAACAATACAAGAGCTAACTGAAGGGATACGGTGGCGACATGTTCCTTCTCAACATAACCCGGCAGATCTTCTAACAAGAGGAATTACTCCTGATAAGCTAATCTCAAATTAGTCGTGGTGGAGTGGGCCGATGTTCCTAAAAGAAAAAGACTATCCAAATACAACCATACCTGAAGCAGTTGATTCCAATGACTTTTCAAAAGAACTGATAAACTTTAAAATTAATGACTTTAAAAACATGTCCTTTTTTACAGTTTCTAATAATACCCTTGTGCATGATATAATTGATTTAAGTAATAATTATTGTAAGATAATTCGTATTTTAGGATTTATTTTCAGGTTTCTTAGCATTTGTAAAAAAGAAAGAAAAGAGGGTCCTTTAGATCTCGAGGAGCTCAACAAGGCAGAAATTTTTTGCTAAAAAGTGTTCAACGAGAATTTTTTGACAAGGAAATAAAATCCTTGCAAAAATCAGGTGAGGTAAATAATAATAGTCAGATAAGGAATCTTCACATATTTCTGGATAAAGCAGGTCTTCTTAGGTAGGTTAGCAAACAGTAACTTAAATGCTAACCAAAAATTTCCAATTTTACTACATAATAAAATGATAGTAGAATATTTTCATAAACGATCTTTACATTTAGGCCTATAAGTTTTACTTTTGAAATTAAGCAGAAACTTTGGCCTTAAAATGGTCTTGCAATGTATAGAAAAACAATTTATAATTCTTGCTTATTTCATGTTATAAATATTGTAAAAAGTTTTTATATTTTTTTAATGCAATGTGTTATACGTTATTTTGAGTTACAGCTAGTTCGTGTGTAATTATTTTAGTGTACATACGTAAAAATGAGATAATTCTTATTTGATTGAATATATTATGTGTCATCAAAGTAAATATTAATACAGAATGTGTATCGAGAGTGCATATATGCTATTTGAAATATTTAGATGACATCCATTTTGTTCAGAATGTTAGTTTTGATTTGATAAAATCGAGTTTCTTAATTTTTAAATAATTTTAAATAAAGTATTTCTGAGTTATTTTTTGAAATAAAATATGAGAAAAGAGATATAAATTCTTGCATCATTTAGAGTAAATTTAATTTGAGTGTTAGATGTCATCAGTGTACATCACTATAAAATGAATGCAGAATTTTAGATGTTTGAAAAACAAAATGTAAAAATAAATGATTTAGTAATTATAAAGGAGGACAATATTGCTATTTGCAATTGGCCTCTAGGTAGAATTGTAGAGTTGTTTCCAGGTAATGATGGAATTATTAGAGTAGTAATAGTGAAAACACAACGAGGGTTTTTTAAGAGACCAATATCAAAAATATGTTTATTACCCATGGAAAAATAATTGTTATTCATTTTATTTTGCTATTTATTGTTTATTAGTATGTGTTGTATTATTTGTTTAAAAATTTCATTGTAATAATGTATTATAATTGTTGTTGAATGAAAATCACTGAACGGGGGCCGGTATGTTCGGTCGTATTTATTCTGTGTATTTTTGGCAACGATTTTTATCATCTGCGTTTGTTTTTATGAGTTAATAGAATGTTTTTAAGAGAACGTAGCCATGAGCGGCTAAGCTGTGAGTTAGTTAAATAAATACAGTTCATAGAGTTTTTTAAATATGAGTTTTTATTGAGTTTGTGAGTGTTTTTAATGAGTTATCGACACATTTATTATATGACATCATTTTTTTAGGCATTTAGTAGTAATAATAATAATTATTATTTCCTTCATTTTCTTTTCGCTGTTCGCTATTCTTTTATTTTAAACATATATTTCACTCTGTAAATATAAAATAAAAGTTACTTTCCTGAAAGAATCGTGTGTAAAGAAGCACGAAAAGTATTAGATAGTTGTAATACCAGTTAAATCTTATTGTAATGTAATATTTTCTAAATATCTCCAAAAATTCTTCAATAACCTATTGTCATATGAATGTTAATTAAATAGTACCTAAAAACAAAAATATTCACTACCTTTAAGAAGGCGAAATACTCGTTGAATAATAATCAATTTGGATAGCTAGTGTTAATGTTATTAACGTAAAAGTAATATTTTCTAAAAATTGAAAAAAAAATTAGACCTGAAACGGTTGAACTGGACATTCACAAGTCACAAAGTGCTCGTTTTAGATGAATTAGACATTTTTGCAACTCTGGAAAGAGCACTTTGAAATTCTGGAGAGAGGCAGCACTTCTAGGCAATTCATAAGCATAAAATGCTAAATGTTTGGAGGGGCATTTCGATGCTTTAGTGGGGAGGGGGATACACTTTAAATGAATGTTAATCAGTGTAAAAAACCGTTTCCGATGTTTTTCATATTATTTTGAATTCATACAAAAATTATGAATTTTCCCCTAGTTCTATAACTGCCTTAAATGTCTCATTCAACAGGGAGAAAAAAAATTGAATTAATATATAAGTACATAATAAATCTGTCCTTCGAAATGCATTAATTTATTTAAAAATAGCTCTGGTAGAAAAAATCAAAGACAAAATTTGCCATTATTTTTTAAAAACCCAGGTGAACTTCATAACCTTCCTTCTGCTCTTTCCCTAAATATCAAGGAGACTCGAAATAAAAGAACTTACCCCTTTCAGGGGCGGTGTCTGCAAACACTTAATATTACTGTCCCAATTGCGAACTGGCACCAGTAAAATTTTAATACAATTTCGATTTTACAATATGCGCGAAAAACCGCTCTTGATTATTTTCAAATAAGTCTGTTCTTAAATTGTGGTGTGAATCATATATTTGAACATTTTTGGAACAGAAATACCTTGCCCCTGAAAGGGTTAAGCGAGGAAAAAACATTGATCTTGAGAAATATTCTTCAGATTTATCTTGAGATCTCTCTACCTAGAATAACCAACCTTGACAAGAAATCTGTAGGATTTAAAGAAATATTTACATCCAAGTTTTCTGTTGCAAGAAAATCTGCTCTTTTCAATTTGTCAACAAGCTTTTAAGTTAACGCCAGTTTCTAATTTCTCACTCAATGATTGACGATTTTTTTTTTTTTTTTTTTTGAGCTGAAAAGACATTATCAGCATGTTTAAGAACAGAAGATAAATAATATTCAGATTTCTTAGGGTAATTTAAAAAGGACAATAAAAGTTCACAAATAACCAGTTCAAGAATATCCTTTCGAAAATGGCTTATAGAGTTCTATAGAATAATTTTCATGCAATTATAAACCGTTTTACTATGTGCTAGATTAAGAGATATGGAAATGTCTGTAGAGCAGAAATTTCTATTAAACACTTTTTCTCTTCAGGTATTTCGATTAAAGTTCTACAGGTATTTCTACAGCTTTTAAACTAGCTTATAGAAAAACGGGTCAAAATTCCATAGGATTCTATAAAAACTATTCTATTGAACACTAAAAGCCATTTTCCTAAAGGTCGAGTTACTTTTATTAATTCCAGCTAGCACATTAGGTTATAATATTATTTGACATAAAATTATAAAATGAACAAAGATAAAATCTCGAAACTCAATCAGTATGCCATTATAGCATTTGCATAAACTGGTCTATTCCTTGACTGTCAGCGCCAGTTGGACCCATCAAAGCCCATTTTTATCTCAGCAGGTATACTTATACACTTATTCTTCAGTTTCCATTTGTGGGGGGATTCCGTGTTCACCAAAAACCTGCCAAGAAGTAAACGCAATTGAAAAATGTTCTATTTAAGATGTTCCAAATTTTAGGAATTATATATATGTAGTACTAGCAGTCTTTGCCCGCTACGCTGGTTGGTTTCTCTAAAGAAATCGTGAATGAAACGAAATACATTTTGCAAAAATTAGAAAAAAATAAACTTAATATCTAATTCAACATCTGTAATTGTTTTCTTATTAATGTAATGTTATATTATCCTGTTCAACGTCATTGTTGACGATATAATACACCAAAATGCTGTAAAATGATTGAAGTACATACGTTTAACTATTGTTTTAGTCGGTGTGCTATCTTGAATTTCTCGTTTCTACCTAAACTTGATACTGAGAAATCGCGAAATACCTCAGAAACGCTGGAATAATATAATTTGAAATAATGGTCAAAGAACCTTCGAATGAAATATCAAATGAGTGATGAAGGCCAAATTTAGAAAATTGTCCCTTCCCTCAGAAATTCAATTACCTAGTCTCCCCGGTATAAAATATTCCCCTTTCTTAAATTTTCATATATTATGACTAATATTCGCGAAAGAGCACCATTAAAAAAAATCTGATCTGTAATAAAACGATTCAATTGCAAAAAAATTTCGAAAACGTCACTGTGGGGGGGGGGGGAAGGAGGTAACTAAGGTGATGGAAGAAAAGTTCATAATGTGAAGGAGCATACCGAGGGAATTCCGATTTTTTTCGTGTAATACTGGTTTTCTTTACCTCGTAGATAAATTACTTTCACAGATTCCACGTAATAAATTTTAATTGTTCACAGGTACCCTACAGAGTGAAAACGTTATAATAGTTTTAGAAGATACAGTTAAAAGAGAACGTGTTTATAATGGAAATATGCCTTCAACAGAAAAGTTTATAGCCTAGACAAAAGATGTAACTTTGAACTATTCCGTTTAAGATTATACCATTCCACAACTGTCTAAAATGGTATTTTTCATGGGTTCTGTGTGATTCAGATCTAGTAGTTTTGAGTGTTGTTCATTGCGCAAAAGCTCAGATACTCCGTTTGAAGGGGCTTGTGTCCACGGTATCCACTTGGCGATGCCACTGATTACATTACTTATATACATTATAAATTGTATTAAATGACGCAGAATGTTTCAACAATAAGCTTTAACATTAGATTAAATAAAATTTGTAATCCAGAGAATTTCTTACTAAACACATTTGCATACTAAATTTCCATTGCCACAAAGACAATTTATTTTCTCTCTATTCTTTGTAAAATGTATCTTCATTCATTTATAAATTAGATAGAACAATTTAAGAAGATCACTAGATGGAATTATCTCCTTAAGTTTTCCTTATATTGTATTTATAATAAGTTATTTATTTTTAAAATGTTGCATTTATTTTATTTACAATTTAATCTTTATACTGTTATGAAAGGCATCTCACACACCTTTTATTCCGCTAACTTGAGATAATTGGGATTCTACTGCAGTTTTTAATACTATGGTGAGAATTTCATTACAACTTTTTTCTACATTGATAATAAATTTTCGTGATAAGTTTATTTAATTTTTTTAAGGAAATGTAAAAACTGAAATTAATTTATTTTATTTTATTGCAGATGCATAAAGAGATTAATCTAACGCATCACATACCTCAAAATATCTTCAATGTGTGAAACAAATGCAGGAAAATATCTCTTATCAGAACGTTTTGAAAAAAAGCAGCTTCTAACTCACAGCTTGGAAAACCTTTTATTTGTGAGCTATGCAAGTATTTCTGCCAAAACAGTCTTTTTTGTGTGAGGCATGCAATAAAGAATTCTCTTACGAGAGCCGTTTAAGTAGACATCTATTAAGTCATAGTGATGAGAAACCGTTTATGTGTGATATATGCAACAAGAAATTTTCTGATAAGAGTGCTTTAAGGAAGCATCTGTTAATTCATACTGGTGAGAAACCGTTTGAATGTGGGGTATGCAACAATAAATTCTATCAAAAGAGCAATTTAAGCAGACATTTGTTAAGTCATACTCGTGAGAAACCTTTCGAATGTGAGGTATGCAACAAGAAATTCGCTGAAAAGGGCCATTTAGGCATACATATGTTAAATCATACTGGTGAGAAACCTATTGAATGCGAGTTATGCAACAAGAAATTCTCTCTAAAAAGCCATTTAAGCAACCATCTGTTAACTCATACTGGTGAGAAACCTTTTGAATGTGAGGTATGCAACAAGAAATTCTCTCAAAAAGGTAATTTAAGCAGGCATCTTTTAACTCATAGTGGTTAGAAACCGTATGCGTGTGACATATGCAACAAGAAATTTTCTCTAAAAAGCCATTTAAGCAGCCATCAGTTAACTCATTTTGATGAGAAACCATTTGAATGTGAGGTATGCAACAAGAAATTCCCTGAAAAGGGCCATTTAGGCAGACATTTGTTAACTCATACTGGAAAGAAACCTTTTGAATGTGAGTTATGCAACAAGAAATTCTCTGGAAAGAGTACTTTAAGGAAGCATTTATTAATTCATTCTGGTGAGAAACTTTTTCAATGTGAGGTATGCAACAAGAAATTCTCCCGAAAGAGCAATTTAAGCAGCCATCTGTTTACTCATAGTGATGAGAAACCTTTTATATGTGAGGTATGTAACAAGAAATTTTCTGTAAAGAGTAGTTTAAGCAGTCATATGCTAACTCATTCTGGTGAGAAACCTTTTGAATGTGAGGTATGCAACAAGAAATTCTCACAAATGGGAGATTTAAGGAGGCATCTGTTAACTCAATCTGGTGAGAAACCTTTTGAATGTGAGATATGCAACAAGAAATTTACTCGGAAGTATGCTTTAAGCAACCATCTTTTAATTCATTCTGATGACAAATCTTTTATGTGAGAGATATGTGTCAAGATGTTCTTCCAAAAGATTTGCTTAACGAAGCATCTGTTAATTCATACTGGAGATAAAATTGTGTGCTATAAACAAAAATAAAATCCAAAAAAGCTGTCTAAATGTTATACTTTGCTCCTAAAATTTGTTAATTGCAGATACTAAACGTAGCATATTCCAGAAATAAAGAAACAATTCTTTCCATTTATTACAAGGCACAAAAAGAACAGTGACACGCAAAAATTTGAAGTAGTACATCAGCACATCAGGAACTATACCTTGAGCCATGGCAAACATAATTTTATTTTTATCATTTTTTTATATAATGTGAAAAAATTTACTTATCTCTGTTTTTTGCACTTATAAACTTGTAACATTTTATAACTATTGATAGTATTTAAGCAAAAAAACACCTTTGTTAAACCTGATTTCTCACATTAAAGTTCTTTAGTGGTAAAATTGATTTTTTATATTAATATTTAAGCTGAGAATATTTGTTTTGAAAAGGAAATGGTACTTACCCAGAATATTGAAAAAAAAAATGTTTGTTAATGGGCTTGATACGTTAGTCGTTAATTTAAAAAATAATATCTGTCTGATGACATTTTAAATGTAAGTAAAGGATGTTAAAAGTATTTTTAAATCGCCAAGATCATATTAAAAGAAAGTATTCTAATTTAATTGTCTTGTCATTAGGGATACCTGTAGTAATCTATTAAGTTCCTTAACTTCAAAATCGCCTGTTCTTATTTGTTTATTCGTATAGGAATAAGAGTCTGGTGTGAGTTTTAATTGTAATGAATATTGAAAAAAAAGAATGATATATTTGATTACCACAGCCAATTCAATCTCTCAAACGTTTCATCATAGTTCAAAAATGTTTGACTTCGATATAATTGAATATGAATTATGTTATAATGATTCGGAAATGAATCATGTTATAGTCAATCAGGGTAAATTTGCTCCACTTTTACAAAACTTTAATCCATTCTGTCATGGAGGAAGCTTGACGAATTCTTTCCGATGAACTGTCAAACACACACTAATGCATCGGTTTATATTTTTCAGACCAAACTGTTTGCCATTAACTCAAGTGATGGAGAAGTTTTAATCTATTTTTTTCTCTCTTGGCCGTAAGCTACTCCGATTAATTGTTTCATTTGTTGCTTCTTCAGAAGGACACTCAGGTACTACTTGTTTAACCCGTCGACCAAAACACTATCAACACAAACAAACTATAAAATTACATGCCAATAATTGATGATTGTAAATGTCACATTCACTTGACTACGATACACGTGTTTGTCATGCCATGAAGGGATATTTCAGAGTTCCCCCAGGGTTAAAAAGAGGCAGGGCGCTATTGTTCTGAAAAGGGCACTTTTTACATTCTTCAAGGCACCTTTTGATTTTTAAGGGCGCTTTTATAGACTTGAATCTAGAATCTAGCGGTTCAAAAAAATCGTGGAAAAACAGAAATTTCTTCAAAGAATCGATAAAAAAATCCCGAAATTTCGTCAAAAAATTGAAAAGAAAAAGAAAAAAAAAGTAAATTTTGTTAAAAGATCATGAAAAAAATGGCAAATATTGTTAAGTGATCGCGAAAAAATAGCCAATTTTATTAAAATATTTGAAAAAACAGAAAATTTGTTAAAAAATTGTGAAAAACCTGCAAATCTTGCTAAAAAAATCGTAAAAACATGACAAATTTCATAAAAAGATCTCGATAAAAGGGCAAATTCTGTTAAAAAATTACAAAAATGGCAAATTTCGTAAAAAGATAGCGAAAAACACTAATTATGTCACGTTTTAATACGAAAAAACGCAAATTTTGAAAAAGCGCGAAAGAAAGCACATAGTTCGTAAAGGGAGTGGGGGGGGGGGGGTCCACGAGCACGGAAATTTAAGGATCGCCAAATTTATACTACAAACGTCATTTTTGGGCTGTACAAGAAACAGTTAGGAGGGGGGAAACGTCAAATTCTAATTATGCCCCAAGTGCAACTTTCTCTTCGCACGCTCCTGATTGTGAAGCAGGATAATCCGCTTTTGGATCAATAAAAACACTATTTTGAAGCAGGAAAATTAGTTTTTATAACAGAAAAAATCACTTCTGGCATTAACTCTGTGTATGTGTGTGTGTGCACCTTTGACGAAATTTACATTTTCACCATCTTTTGACAAAATCTGCCGTTTTTTCGGGCCATTTTGATGAATTTTTTGCGAATGTTTGGGCAAAATTTGCCGTTTTTCGCGAATCTTTTGACAGAATTTTTTGTTTTATTACGATTTTTGGGCGAAATTTGCCGGTTTAAAAAAAAATTTTTTGTCGAATTCTGCCGTTTTATCGTGATTTCTTGACAAAAGATGCCGTTTTTCGTGATCTTTTGGGAAAATTTGCCGTTTTATTGCGATTTTTGTCGTTTGTTCACTATTTTTTGAGGAAATCTGCCGTTTTTCCCGGATTTTGTGATGAAATTAGCCATTTTTGTGTGAATTTTGCCGAAAATGAGTCGTTATTTCGCGATATCTTAACGAAATTGGCTGTTTTTTCACGATATTTTTCACGAAATTGTGCGTTTCGTGGGACGCGTATAAGCTATTTTCTGCGTTCCATCGCCGATTTTTTACGTAATGTACCTGCTATAGCGCGTCCACATCATCGCTGAAGGGCTGCGTTTTTTTCTAATGTGGGGCAAGGAGGGCAAGATTTCTTTGAATGAGTTACGAGAGGGGCGCTAGTTTTTGGATGAGGGGCAACAGAAGCGCTATTTTTTAAACTGAAGGGCAGGAGGGGCGGAACGCCCTCCTGAAACCCTTTGAGGGAAGCTCTGGATATTTAATTCATTTTTTATTTGTATTTTTCATTAGGTTTTACTAGTCTGGAGCCGACCGTCGATTTTCCTATGTATCGACTACAAGGACCGGACATACATCAAAATGTAGGTTTCAATGTGCATATTAAGAATATCATTGGCTGCCAGGTCCTATCCTGCCGGAACCCCAAGCAGCCGCAATTTTATGACGTCAATTTTGAGTGTTTGCCTATGTATCGAGTACAAGGACCGGACATACATCAAATTATAGGTCTCAATGTGCACATTAAGAATATCACTGGCTGCCACATACATCAAAATGTAGGTTTCAAAGTGCATATTAATAATATCACTGTCTGCCAGGTCCGATACATAGGTAAACACACAAAATTGACGAAAAAATGAGTCTGCCACCTGGTTCCGGTGGAATTGGACATGGCAGAACATGATATTATCAATGTGCACTTTTAAACCTTCATATTTATTTATATATGGTCCTTAAATTCGATATATATGTAAACATTCAAAATTGATGTCCTTAAGTGTTGCTGCCACCTGATTCCGGTAAAATTGGACAAAGTAGACCCTTATATTATTAATATGTATTTTCAAACCTACATTTTGATGTATGTTTTGATGTTGAATTCTATACATAGGTAGACACTCAAAATTGACGTCATAAAAGTGCGGCTGCCACCGGGTTCCGGCAGGATAGGACCTGGCAGCCAGTGATATTCTTAATGTGCACATTGAGACCTACATTTTGATGTATGTCAGGTCCCTGTACTCGATACATAGGCAAACACTCAAAATTGACCTCATAAAAGTGCGGCTGCCACCGGATTCCGGCAGGATAGGACCTGGCAGCCAGTGATATTCTTAATGTGCACATTGAAATCTACATTTTCATGTATGTGACAGCCAGTGATATTCTTAATGTGCACATTGAAAGTAGATGTAGACTTGTAGTTTGTAAAAATTATATTTTTCAAAAGCAAAAAAAAAAAAAATAAAAAAATAAGGGGCAATTATAGTTTAAGCTAGATGGAGAGGCCTACCAAATGGCTTAGCTCAACAAGCCGAACCTAAAGGTGAGCTTACAATAGAGATATAGGAAGATTATTGCAAAACCCATGTTTAAAGCTTTTTAACAAAGTTGAAAAATGTTTATGATTTCGGTTTGTCTGGCCGTTTTTCAATGCTCTAGCTCTTGTAAATACACTCGGATTACCATGAAATTTTAAGACGTAATACGTTTACGCGAATAATTAGCGCGAACCCAACTGAAAATGAAGCTTCTATCATAAATACTTTATTTACAGTCACAGTCAAAAATTTTCCTGTATATTACGACCTATGGGGAAAATTTGTTTAAAATGAATTTTAACCCCTTGGGGACGAGCGACCACTATAGATGCCGGCATCGATTGTACTCACATCCCGCGAGACTACCATTCATGCCGATCAAACGGAACGTTTTGTTTTTCGCAGTTTAGCATATAAAAAATTTATCCTGATTCTATTTGAATGTATATTAAGGAAGGAGACTTCTCCTTTAAACTAGGAAAGCTAATGAAAACATTTTTTTCAATCCACGCGAATTTAATTTTTTATGGAAATACTACAATGGGAAAAAGATTATTTTTTCATCACGTCTTTGTGTTTCATAAATCTTTTTACGCGTCTAGTAAAACTTTATTTTTCTTTATTAGAAAAAATTCTACTGAACATGAGATGGAAAATTTTGCGGTTAAAGGATACGATAACGTAAGTAAGCATATTAGTAAGCATATGCACGTTTACGAATGACAACATGAACATCTGATTCATGGCTTTATTTTTCGCGCTTTTATCTCGATCAGAAATACTATTTAGTTGCAAAAATCGACGTCATCAACATTTTTTTCTTTCTTTCTTTTAGATGGAAAGATTTATCTTTTTTTATCTTTTTATTTTATTTCAGAAGTGCTTCGCAGTTAAAAAAAGTAAGAAGAAGAAAGAAAGAAAAGTGTTACACACTGATTGTGAAACTGATACGCTGATAATATATTCTCAGCGCCACTAAATTAAGAATATTTTTCTGCGTTCTTCTTTTGATTTTACTTTTCACGCTTCTTTAAATTAATTCGTTTTAAATTGATAATAAATATTTACTCGATATCTTTATTAAATTCTGACTATTTTAAAGACTATGCGCATGCATTAGCATGCATATTTTGAATCAAAAATCCGTTTTAGCTGTTATGATTGAATATATTCCATACATTATTTGATGTTCAGTTATATATATTTTTTCAATTTCAAAAATACTTTCAACATTAATGGCATTTTTATCAGTATATTTAAAATTACTATTTAATTTCATTCACTATTAATTACTTTTAATTTCATAACTTTATTTATAGTTTTAAATATTTAATACATAAGATATAACTAAAGATATTTTAACATCAATAAATTCTTTGATGAATGTATTTTAATTTATTATTCAAGTTAACTCATTATTATTAAACAATCCTTATCTATCAAATTACTTATGTGATGCTATAAGTGATATATTAAAATAGAATGGCTGAAAACAACTTTTGTTTAATATATCACTTGTAGCATAACATAAGTAATTTGATATTTTAAAGTGATGATTCATATTATACATAATTTTATTTAATATTTCATTTTATAATATATTACTATATATATCTATATCTAGCTATAATGAACAAATTCAGCGAAATGCATATTTTATTTTAAAGTATAGTTTTATTAACTTTTCATTTAATACTATGCAATACTTTTTATTTGATAAATATTTTATGATTTATTATATTTTTATATATAATTTTTGAATTTTCAGAACTGCTTTTAAAGAAACATTTCAAATTTGTTTTTTTATGTATGTTTCTATAATAAGCAATAAACACTAACATGCAGAAGTTTTCACACGTTTTATTTAATTAGTCTTATTTGTTAATAAAACAGCTTTATTAAAACGCTTATTTTGTTTAAGAAATGTCTTAAAAATTATTTAGAAGCAAAACTATTGCTGTTTTAACAAAAATATTTTTTAAATTAGGAAAATATTTCGTTTGTTGCTATATTAAACTTACATAAGTGATCTGCGATCATACTGTACTATTTTGAGGGCTAAATAATTTGTTAAAATGTTTATTACGTATATTTAAAAAGTCATTTTTATATAAAAATATCGTTGAAAATAACTCATTTTTTGTGTGAATATACATAGTAACAACCTACTCCATGCATGTAAATTTCAAAAGGTTACATGGAAAAATGAATTTTTTACAATTTTTTAAAGAACACATTACACGAGTTAGGCTTAACTGCGCAAAATCCTTCGGCCCTGAAGATGAAATCAAATTTCCCCGCTCCGTCCTCAGATGCGCGCTTCGAAATGCGTGCGCCGTCGCGAATGGGTTAAAGTTGTTATACCTGGTCAAATATATTCAAATTTATATGCAAGAGCATAGTTCACTAAAATATGTATTCTGTAAAATATGCAGTGAAACCTGCAGTCATTTTAGTGTAGTTATTATTCATTTACAGGGCCAGACAAAAGAATTCCATTGCATAATAAAGGGGAGAAGTGTTTCCGACATATTTGAATTATGATAAACGATTGCATGTATAAACAAGCTGATGTACGTCAGTGAAGTTTAATATGAGTTTTTTCAGACATAATACATAGCAGTTACAGAGACACAAAAGATTTGAAATTGAGTATTCTATCCGAATTACTGTATATTATGGATGATGGCTGTTAGATAGACTAAATGCATTTTTAATTATAATGTACAATTTTTTGTTTCACTAAATATATGCGCGTTATCTGTTGTGTATAAATGATTATAGTTACACAATTTAGATATACAGGGTTACACAAAGAGCTCGTAAATGTTACTGTATATGAGCGTAATTTACTTAAAGGTGGTTTTTAAATAGATTATGCATAGCACGTCGAACTGCATTCAGTTTAATGAGAAATGTTTGTACATTATAGACAAAATGGGTACTACTAGGTTATTCCGTTGACCAAAAGTCTATCGCCAAACTATATGATTAAATGCCAATATTGGATGATCGTGAATGTCACATTCAATGACATTTAATATGATACACTTGTTTAAATGATTTTATTTCCATTTTCTATTTGTATTTTTATTAATATTCTTGTAATTATTTGTTATTTAAAATAAAATTACACTGATATATATAATTTGGCTATTAGTTTAGCGATTTGTATAATTTGGCGAAATTGGTCGACAGGATAACAGCTTAGTACTATAAAATGCATGATAAACGCCTATGCATGATAATTTCTGGAAATGTGATTTAATTAGTTTAAAGAATATTTTTTTTATTAAATTTTAGTAAAATATTTTCGAATAATAATCTATTAGGTAATTTACAGGGCTGAAAAATAATAGTCAAGTATATTTCCATCTATTTGTATAAATTTCCAATAGATACATTTCAACCAGCTATGCATTTTCTTGCTAAACTAAATTTCCTCATTATATAGTCTATACATCAACCGGCAGATCAAATATAGGGTTGTTCAAAAGTATTGGATTACATATGTGGCTATTGACAGTTACACTTTATTTCCCTAGATAACGAAGTGTTCTTAAAGATTTCAGAAAGGGTTGAAAAGTGTTTCATAATGTACGCTTAACGCATGATTTTTCTTACTTGTTATCTTTCATGCAGAAGTGAAGACATTTAATACAAGAGAATCTTCGGCTTTTCTCCCGATCCCTGTATAAATCAAGTTGGAAATTGAAAGTGAAGCGTAGAAAATGAGGTGAGTTTGTACTATAACGAAGTATTAAAAATATTCAGATTTCGTTGTAATAATATATATATAGTACATCGGATATGGTACAGTGGCTGAAATCTTTTGTGTGACCTTGTAAATACTATCTGATTTCTATTATACAGGAAGTAACTGGTAGTAAACCTCTGCACCGTATATGAATTTCATAAAATGTGAAATAGTTTAATAGTATTAAGACACACTCCTAACAGAGAGCCCCCCCCCCGCTATACCATTATGTAATAAAATACTTTTGTGTGGGCGTGTAAATTAATAACAAATATTCTTAGCACAACAGATTGTGCACAATGTATTTATAGTACACTGTAAAAACAAAGGAGCAATATTACATTTAAATCGGGGTTATGAATTGCTGAATAAACTTTAAATCTACACTATTTTCGGCAGTCGCTCCGTAAAAAATGTAAGAATAATCTTGGAATGGTGGTATTTTATTCTTTAGTCGCAATTATTGAACGGTAACACCAAATTCAGAGTCATATATAATCTTTCTGTTTTGATTTCATGTTTGCAGACGACACGAGGCCATTTTAATTCGCATTTATTCCTTATTTCTAACTTTCGGATAGCAGGTGGAAAAGTAAACAAACGGTAAGCAATATTAATATTATTCTTTGTAGATGATTTAAGACTAAATAATGTTTGCATGTGGTTTTTTTTAAAATAAGATAATGCTTTTTAATAATGTGTTAGTGCACTGCCAACTGCCATTTTAAGAACAATAGCGACATGTTCGAATCTAACGGGAAGTATGCCTTTAGTATAACAGTTGTAATCAACTTTTATTTTATACAGCTTTGTTTATTTGATAGCTGGCATAGTTAAGCTTTTTTATATTATGCATTAAATTGTATAATGGTGAGGTAATTTAATATCATATGTAGCTTATTTTTGTTATTTTCTTAAGAATACTAGAATCTCCGAATTAAACTTATAGTGATAGTTACGAGTAATTATACATTTCGTTACAAAAATATTTTATATCGTATAATTATAGCGTTTGCCCGAAATTTATCAAAAAATATTTTCATAAAAAATTCGTTATTATAATGTTTTTTAACTTACTGAACGCATTATTGACCTATGAAAAAGATATTTTTAAGCATGCAAATATAGGAAATTTTAGTTCGTTTCATTAAGTTATTTCATTCAACTTTAGTTCATATTTCGTTGCTGTAATATGCTTAAAATGAATGTTATAATAAATTGCCTCCAATAAAAGGAAGTTTCGCTGCCTCTTTGCGTCAAACTATTTATATTAAATTATGACTGTATTAAATTTAAAATGTAATCTCTAAATTATTTTTTATTTTACTGTTAAAATCATGTAAATATTGGGAAATTTCCTTTTTTACCATTTAGTGTACTTTAATAAATGGTAGCAAAATAAAAAATAATTTAAAAATTACATTCCAAATGTAATACAGCCATAATTTAAAATAAATAGCTTCACGCAAAGAAGTTGCTAAACTTCCCTTTAATTGAGACAATTTATTATAACGTACTTACTTTACACCAAACATGGTGGCAACTAAGTTACCACTCAAAATGGTGTTTATTTATACCATTTGATAGTTGGTGACTCATTACACCAATTTACAAGTGGAATTTCATTACACCACTTGGGGTGGCAACTTAGTTGCCACCCTTTTTGGTGTAAAGTAAGGGAGTTTTTTTTTACAGTGTAGCTAAATATCAATGAGACTTGAAATAAAAGAATTCCAATGAGAATGAAGCATTGATCTTCGGAAATATTCTTCAGATTTATCGTGAGATTTCTCTACATCGAATAGCCAACCTTGAGAAGGAATGTTTGTGATTAAAAATATATATGTATCATATGGCGCTTAAAAATTTTCTGTAGCAAGGGATTCTGCTCTTTTGAACTGGTCACAACAATCTTTTAAGCGCCAGTTTCTTATTTCTTGGCGAAAACTGTTTTACATCTGAAAAGGCATCATCAGCATGTTTTAGAACTGAAGATGCTAAATCATTGTCAGATTTCTTAAGATTTTTTAAAAATGACTATAAAAGTTCTTAAATAACCAGTTAAAGAATAGAGTCGCTTTTATTAATTCCGGGTAGCACATTATGTTATAATATTACAGTAGACTCACACAAATCCGCACAGCTTGGAACAAGAGGTTTTGTCAATTTTAAAATTTTGCTGATTTCGGGTCATTGCTTTGTTTATATTTTTTAAAAAGTCATTTGACTATAATTAATAATGCAATCGGAACTACAATGAATGCTTACAATAGCACAATAAAATATTATAATACGTAATAAATTAAAAAAATAAAAATTTAGATAATTTTTAATATGATTAAAATATTAAAAAGCAAAAGTCAAATTATTAGATGAAGGTCGATAATAAAAAGGTCTTTAAGTAAATAAGGTCTTTAAATAATAATTATAAAGATCAAATGCATTTGTATTAAATTATTCAGTGCAACTTGCCTCATAAAAGTATATTATTTCATATCAAAATCATAAAAAAAGGAAGTTTTATTTCAGGTTCAGCCAGACATAGAAACAAAAAAAAAACTTGATTAATACATAAATATATTTGGCAAGAACACTGTGAATATCTTGAATTTTTTCAAAAATAAAATTATTCTTCCTTTATGAAAAGCATGTATTCAGTAAAATATAAAAAAATACAAATTAAAATAAATATGGAATTGATATAAAGCGAAAAAGTCAAATTTTGCCCTTATATTTGAATTGAATTATTCATTGATTACATTTGTAAATTAAGCGCAAATTTTAGAAAGTTGTGGATTTTGGGGTTGCACATTTCAGGGGGTCCACTGTATTTGATATCAAATTATAAAATAAACAAAAATAATGGTCTCGAAACTCGATCAGTGTGATGTCATTGCATTTTTATAAACTGGTCTTTTTTCTTTAACTGTCAGCGCCAGTTGGTCCAATCAAAAACCCATTTCCATCTTACCAGGTATGCTTGTAGACATACTCTTCAGAACCGTAAAATGTTTCCATTTACGGGATGATTCCATATTCTTTGAAAACCTGCTAAGAAGGATACACGATGGCAAAATGTTCCATTTTAGATAGATTTCAAGTTTTAGGAATTATAAATATGGAATGTTTTCGTATAATTCTGATTTTCGTTACCTTGTTAGATAGGTCACCTTCACAGAATTCATTGCAATACATTGTAAAAAAAAAGAATTGCAGTTAGATGGCGCTACGCACTGTGCAATTTCTTTAACTTCAACTTCTACTTTTAGAACACCCTGAAGTTTGTAAACAGAGTGCAGCCGATTTTAGTTTTTTGATTCGAATGTTTTGATTTCGAGAAAAGATGTGACATTTAATTTGAGAATAGATATGGAATGGAGCATTGTGTCTCCAGATGATTTAAAGTTGTGTAAATATGTACAAAGAACTGTAAATACTTATTTTTATCTCATTAAATAATTAGTTAAAGAAACGTTCGAAGAAGATTTTTTTGTTTCGACTTTCACTTATGATATGCATTGTGGATTTATACGATAGATTATTCCTTTGAATTCAGAATGCTTTTATAGATTTCACGATTACATATTTACATATGATTTACTCGACCTTGATTTTCGAATGAGAAACCCTTGATTTGAAGATAACAGATGTTTTTTTTTTTTCATTGGTGCATATAGCGGCCAAAAATGGAATTCGAATGTGATAAATATAGAAGATTATTATTTAGTATTTGCTGCGAAGATTTTTAAAGGTAAGAGTTTTATAGTTTTATTTTGATGTTTTAATTATGGCTGATCTAGAAAAGCTAAAGGAAAACAGAACAATTTTAAGAAGTTCTGTTACAAAATTGATAAATAATATAGAGACTATATTAAAAAATGATACCGTTGATATTGATTCGCTTGAAGAAACTGTGAATCAGTTAAAGGTTAAATCATGTAATTTAGATGAAATAAATAAAAAAATAGAACCACTTGTAAATTTAGACTATTATGAGAATGAAATGAATATAGTATATGACTATACAGTACATGACGCGCCGAAAAGAAACTTAAAGAAAATAAAAATATTATTCCTTTGAACAATAGTTCGGTTAATGATTCTACCCCCAATAATGAAAATAAATTTGTGAAACTTCCGAAATTGAATATACAGAAATTTTATGGCGATTGCACGCAATTCACCAACTTTTGGAATACTTTTAAAGTATCGATAAATGATAATAATTCACTGACAAAAATTGAAAAATACAATTATTTGCAAAGTAACTTAGGTTCATTTGCTTTAAACGCCATAGAAGGCTTAGAAGTTTCGGAATCAAATTATGATGTAACACTTAAAATTCTTGAAAGTAGGTTTGGGAATAAAGACATGATAATAAATCATCATTTAAATAAATTGTTAAATTTATCTCCGGTTTATAAATCTAGTGATACTTCAAAATTACAGAAACTTCATGATGATATTGAAATTAATGTAAGATCTTTGACCACATTGGGATTCGAACCACAGGCTTACAGCTCTATGCTTTTACCCGTAGTTTTGAAACTGCTACTATCAGATTTAAATTTGGAATTTAACAAGCAAAACATTAAATCTTCATGCAACCCTGATATAAACAAATTACTAAATTTCTTGCAAACCGAAATTAAAAGTCGCGAATTGGCTTTTTCATTTTCAAAATCAAATAGATTAGAAGTAAACAAACAAAAATTTACGAAATCTCCTAAAAGAGAATTAAACTTTTCATCCACGCATGAATTAATGACTACAGTTTCAGACAAAATTAATACAGAGAAACAAAGTTGCATCTTTTGTAAGAGCAATCTTTTGTCAGAAATATGCAATGTTTTTGATTTTGAAAAAAAGAAAAATATTTTGAAATCACAAGGTAGATGTTACCTTTGCCTTTTGCCAAGACACCGGATTAAAGACTGTGTTTCTAAGATACGATGTACGACATGTCAAGGTAGACTTAACAAAACTATTTGTAAACAATCTAATTCACTAGATAATAAAACAAGTTGTACAGATAGAAATTTGGAAACAGCGAATGCACAAAATGAAACAAGTGATGACATTATTTCGGCTATTTCGTGTATTTGAAAAAAATGAATTTTCTTGCAAACTTGCTGTGCGAAAGTAAAAAATAAAAATAAAGAAGTTTCTGTTCGATTATTATTAAATACTGCTGCAATGCGAACCTTTTTAACTCGAGAAAATACTGATAAATTACAACTTAAAATATTGAGAAAGGAAAAATTATCGGTATTCACATTCGGTAGTAAAATCCCAATTGAGAAAAATTATGATGTTGTTACTCTTAAATTGGAAAATAAACATTTTTCGAAGTCTAATTTAGAAATAGAAGCATTGGTAACAGACGAAATATCTGGATCTGATATCCCTCCCCCAGAAGTAAATGAATTTTGTGCGATGAGTATTTTACAGAATTTAACCCTTGCTGACTCACCACAATGTCAAGACCCCATTTCCAATAGGAGTCGATTATTACTAAGATATACTAACAGGTAATATAAAACACTTAAACAAAAATGTTGTTGCTGTTGAAACCATCTTTGGCTGGTGCCTCCAACTTAGAAAACCCGAAAACCAAACTTCGTTGATTTTAAATGTAATTATTGAAGAACACTTAATTTCTGATCAAATAAAAAAATTTGGGGAACTTGAAACTTCAGGACTTATTAATATTAAACAAGATTTCGAACCTTTTGAAAATGAAATAATGAAAAATTTTGAACGCGATATTAAATATGAAAACAAAAGATATAAAGTAAAATTGCCGTGGAAACTGAAGAAAGAGCGTCTGGATAATAACAGAAAAATTGCAGAATCTCGATTAGTTAAATTAAATAGAAGATTTGTTAGAATTCCCCAGTTGTTTTTTGAATATAAAGATGTATTAAAGGATTATTTAAAACAGGGAATCGTAGAATTAGTTCCTAATTCAGAAGATAAGGGGCATGTTGAATTTTATTTACCTCATAGAGAAGTGATAAGAAGAGACCGCGTAACAAGTAAAATTGAGGATTGTGTTTGATGCATCAGCTCATGATTTAAATTCACAACCTCTCAATAACTGTCTTCACCCAGGTCTTAATTTGTACCCAGAAATGTTTGATATTTTTTTACAATTTCGATTAAATCCAGTTGCCTTTACAACCGATATAAAACAAGCGTTTTTGCAGATATTAATAGATGAAGAAGACAGAGACGTGTCTCGATTTTTGTTTTCTGAAGATCCTTTTGAGGAATCTAACCTCCCTCAAATATATAGATTTACTAGAGTTTTATTTGGGGTAAATTGTAGTCCATTCTTGTTAGCAGCCACAATAAAAAACTGCTCAAAACAATTAAAGGATATTGCAGTTTTAGGTGGATTTTGTGTCTGGGAAACTTTTTAGCTGATTGATACATGTTCGACAGACATAGTAGGTTATATGAGAATATATTACACATGTTTGGCAGAAAAAAATGCTTTTTATTGCGCATTTGTGTACAAAAGCAAAAAAACACAATTTGTGCATATGAGAAAAAAAGAATAAGAAAAGGTGTTTTCTTCAAAGAAAATCATTTTCAGTAGGGGGTATGGTTTCCACGGGCGGCCAGCAACGTTGAACACCTTTGAGGCATGGACTCAATGAGGCTATTAATGACGAGTTGGGGTATTCTGCCCCACTCTTCCAGAAGAGCTCTTTCCAGTTCTTGGAGAGTTTGTGGGGGTTGTTGGCGGCCAGAAACTCGTCTTCCTGGAGCGTCCCAAACGTGCTCGATTGGATTCATGTCTGGAGAACACGCTGGCCATTCCATTCGAACGATTCCTTCCTCGAAAAGGAAGTCCTCCACCAGGTTTGCACGATGTGGCCTGCAGTTATCGTCCATTAAAATGAAGTTATCTCCGATTGCTGCAGCGTAAGAGACTACAACCGGTCTGAGGATCTCATCCCTATATCGGCGACCAGTCAGAGCTCCATCTCGAATGATGTAGAGGTCAGTGCGCCCGTCAATGGAGATGCCACCATACACCAACACTCCTCCACCGCCAAATCTGGTACTTTCGTGCACGAACGCAGGATTATTCCTACTGCCACGGTCCCTTCAGATGAAAATACGCCTGTTATCCGGATGCACAGAAAAACGGGACTCGTCAGAAAACAGAATATTGCTCCATTCATTTCTTTTCCAGTTGACATGCTCGGTTGCCCACTGCCTGCGGTCGCGACGATGCCTTGATGTTAATCTAACACATACCATCGGTCGGCGAGCATACAGACCTACAGCATGGAGCCGGTTTCGGACAGGCTGAGTTGAAATCGTGGTGCCTGTAGCCGAGCGAAGGTGTTGTTGGAGAAAAGTAGCGTTCATGTTTCGGTGTCTCCGAGCTGTTAACGCTAAATACCGATCTTTATTGGGCGTTGTTGCCCGTCTACGACCTTGCCCTGATCTTCGGCCTGCACATCAACTCTCCAAAAACGGTTCCAGATCCTGGGAATGACACTTTGTGACACTCCAATGGCTTGCGCTACTTCGGCTTGAGTTTGGCCCCCTTCTAACCTACCAACAATTCTCCAAGCTTCTGAATCTGTCAAATGACTTCGCTGAGACATCGTACTCATCGAAACAAAGCAATCACTAAATGCCGATCATCCTTGTCTTCATTCTCTTTTATCCAGTTGAAAGTCAAATTTCATTCGCTGCCGCTGAAGCGACGTTATTGACGTCGAACTCAAAATTTGCATACTCCACAGTTTGAAAACCAGAAAAATTTGCATTTGTGATTCTCTTCTTCTATTTTCGGCAAAAAAAATTTCGTTTATATCTTTATTTTATATAAAACTTCAAATATCCTTTAATTGTTTTGAGCAGTGTATATCAAAAAATATCCAAAAACTGTCGAGTTTTTAAATGAAAATATCTATGTAGATGATGTCATTGGAAGTCAATCTTCTGTCGAGCAAGCTTTATCCACTACATTAGAGTCTATAGCTATTTTTAAAGAAGCTAGTATGACATTACATAAGTGGTACACTAATTCAAAATCCTTAAAAAAATTATGGATAAATAATGATGTAATTTCCAGTGATAATTTGGAAACATCTGAAACAGAAAATGTTCCTTACAAAGTTTTAGGAATATCATGGAACAATCTAAATGATTTTTTGTATTTTGACACTCGTGAATTAGCAGCGTTTGCTTCTAAAAGAATTGACACAAAGAGGTATATTTTGCACGTTTTTGGTCGAGTGTTTGATCCTATTGGATTTTTAGGACCCTTCACATTAAGAATAAAATGTTTGCTGCAAAAAATTTGGTTATTAGGCATAAATTGGGATGAGGCCATCCCAAAAGATTTAATCTCTCTTTGGAATGACTGGTGTAGTGAAATTCCTGAAATATCTGAATTTTCTATTCCTCGACATTATTTTTTCGAAATTCCAAACGAGAAAATTACCAATTTGCAGCTGCATTTATTTTCCGATGCAAGTAGAATAGCCTTTGGCACAATAGCCTATTTACGTGTATATACCTCTGAAAAGGACATTCGAACAGCTTTCGTAGCTTCTAAAAACAGAGTGGCTCCTTTAAAAACTCTCACTTTACCAAGACTGGAACTGATGGCTGCATTATGTTCAGCTAAATTAAGCTGCAGCATTTTGAAGGCGCTACATCTAAAAATTCCATGCATTTATTGGACGGACTCAAAAATTACATACTTTTGGATTAAAGGATTACTTGAAAAATTCAAACCATTTGTGCGGAATCGTGTTGAAGAAATTCGTAAGCTGACATCCCCTTCTGATTGGCATCATTGCCCAAGGGCAGACAATCCCGCAGACCTTGTCTCAAGAGGAGCAAAAGTCTCTAAACATCAATAATCCTACTTGGTTACTTGGGCCAAAATGGCTTAGTTTACCCCCTGAATTTTGGCCAAATCTGAAGATAAAAAATAATTGATGAAGATGAATTAGAATACAGGAAAAAACCCAATGGCATATTGCAGTGCGAGTGTATAACTGAAGAAATTAAAAATCCTATATATATAGAAAAATTTAGCAATTTGGAGAAAGTAATAAGAACAACTGCTTGGGTAAATAGATTTGTAATAAAGCTGAAAAAATCTACTAAAGTTAGCGGTCAACTAACAACTGAAGAATTACTAGAAGATGAAAAATACTTAATACGAAGTGAACAGAAGCAATTTTTTAAAGAAGAATTTGAGTTTCTTAGAAATAATAATTCAGTAGAAAAGAATTTACCCCTATTCAACTTTGTTCCATTTATAGATGAATCAGAAATCATACGTTTAGGAGGAAGACTGGAATTTGGTGATCTTCCAACAGAAGAAAAACATCCAATCATTTTACCTAAACATTCCTGGTTAACGACGCTGCTTGTACGTCAAGATCATGAAAAGATGATGCATGCAGGAATTGCCCACACTTTGACAAAAATTAGATCTCGATATTGGATTCCGAAAGGAAGACAGTGAAAAGCCTCATTAAAAAGTGCCTCGTTTGTCAAAAATATATTTGTAAACCTGCAGACCAAATCACAGCCCCTCTACCTATAGATAGAGTGAATGAAGCTCCCCCATTTTCAATTTGTGGTTTATATTTTGCGGGACCTATTTGCGTGAAAAACTTCGGTGAAATTAAAAAATCTTACATTGAAAAATACTTCACTTGCGGAGTTACCAGAGCTTTTATCTAGAACTTGTTACCGACATGACTACATATTCTTTCCTCCTTGTTTTTATAAGATTCTTAGCTCGAAGAGGAAATTGTAAAGTCATTTATTCAGATAACGCGAAGACATTTAAAAAAACTAAACGAGAAGTCGATAATTTATACGACGTCATTTCCAACAATCTCTTTTTGAAATTTCTTGCAAGCGAAAGAATCGTTCGGAAAAATATCATTGAAAGAGCTGCATGGTGGGGAGGCTTCTATGAAAGACTTGTGAAATCAGTCAAGGAGTGTCTACGAAAGATTACCGGAAAAGCTCTATGGAGCTATGAAGAAATGTCGACACTACTGGTTGAAGTGGAAGGTATCCTCAACTTGCGTCCTTTGACATATGTGTATAACGAATATGATGAATCCCATCTTCTCACTCCAATGGATTTTTTGAATTTTGGTAAAGAAGTTTCACTTCCTGTTAATTTTTTCGATGTAATTGAAAATGGTTCAAAAAGATCTGCACTTCTCAAAAGAAAAATATATCAATCATTACTACTAAAACAACTTTGGTCGAAGTGGAAAAAACAATATCTTCTAGATTTAAGAACATTCCATTCATCGAAAAATCCCAATTCACATACACCACTAAAAGTGGGTGATGTCTTGATCGAAGGCGATATAAAAAATAAACTTCTCTGGAAACTGGGCAGAATTCAGAGAGCGATTTCAGGTAGAGAAAACAACATTCGCTCATATGAAATAAAAACAGACAACGGAGTGCTGAAAAGATCTGTCCAGCATTTATATCCCTTAGAAATTATAGACTGATGAACATTAATAGACTTTCTTTCTTTTTTATCTCTTTTAGAACTCTTAAAATTTTCTTTCTTTTTAATTATTCTGTTTACTTTAAATGCAGCATTATTTGAAGCTTAGCATAAGTAAGTATATTAACTGTTTGAAAAAAAATGTCATTTTTATTGTGTTAATTGCAGGTACTATTTTTCATTTATTATATTGCTTGAATTTTATACTTTTTTGTTTGAAATTAATTGATTTTGTTAGAAATTTTGTTAAATTACTTTCTTTAGAATTAATTGATATTTTGAATTTGAAATTGATATTTGTATTTGAAACTGATATTTGCATTTGAATTTTGAAATTTTTTCAGATTACTGAACCACTGATATGAAAATTGTATTTGATATTGAAAACACTGATATGAAAATTTTATTTTCATAATAGAATTTTATTGATGAACTCTGTAAGAGTTCAAGTGGGGAATGTGAAGAAAAAGAATTGCAGTTAGATGGCGCTACGCGCTATGAAATTTTTTTAACTTTAACTTCCACTTTTAGAACACTCTGAAGTTTGTGAACAGAGTGCAGCCGATTTTTGTTTTTTTATTCGAATGTTTTGATTTCGAGGAAAGATGTGACATTTAATTTGAGAATAGATATGAAATGGAGCATTGTGTCTCCAGATGATTTAAAGTTGTGTAAATATGTACAAAGAACTGTAAATACTTATTTTTATCTCATTAAATAATTAGTTAAAGAGACGTTCGAAGAAGATTTTTTTCAGTTTCGATTTTCACTTATGATATGCATTGTGGATTTGTAAGATAGATTATTCCTTTGAATTCACAATGCTTTTATAGATTTTACGATTACATATTTACATATGATTTACTCGACATTGATTTTCGAATGGGAAACCCTTGATTTGAAGATAACAGATATATTTTTTTTCAATATTTATAATCTTCGCAGGTACACTACAGAGAGAATATGTTATAATAGTTTTTGAGAATACGGATAAAAGGAAAGTTGAAAATTTGTGTAAAATAGAAAAGTTCATAACCCTGGCAAAAGGCAATTTTTGAAATTACCCATTTAAGAAAATTACTTGTCTAAAATGAAATATTTTATGCGTTCTTTGTCATTCTGGTTTAAAAGTTTTAAGCGTTGTTGATTGCGCAATTCAGAAACCCAGATACACCATTTGAGGGGGGGGGTGATATACATGATACAACATTTTAAAACGTTGCTATTTATTTTATTTACAAATTAATCTTTATACTATTAGGATCTGACACACCTTGGATTCCGCTAACTTGAGGTAATTGGGAGTCTTCTGCAGTTTTTAATATTATGGTGGAAATTTTATAACAATTTATTTTCTACATTGTCTTTAAATTTTCGTGATAAGTTTATCCCTTTAAGACCCGAAACATTTTCATCATTAAATATTAAATTCCTCTATTTATTAATTCTATACTAACCCTAATGACATCTAAAAAAATAATTAAAAAAAATTTCTTTACCCCCTAGAGCGTGAAAGTACCCGCACGAACGTGCGGGTTGGGCTTTTTCTGTGAAAGTCACACCTGCACGATTGTGCGGGTTGGGCTTTTCCTGTGAAATCATTACTTATTACATGTTAAGATATATACATTTTCTGGCTCTAAATGAATAGAAGAGAAAAATTGAAACAAAATTTTTTTTACAAATATAGTAATTATTGATGTATTATTTTTTTATTTTATGGACTGGTTACTTTTTTACAATGGAAATCTTTAAAACATGTTTTTGACATACACAAATAAACGTTGCACTTTTCACAACGTGTTTTTGAATTTTTTTCGCAGTTTTCAAATCTGCACTTGCGAGGCCTTTAAATGTAATCAACACATGGGAAATGGTTGCCTCTAAAGCCTAAAAAAGAAGGAAAAAAATAATATTGGAGATGGATTTATCGACTTAAAAAAATAATATTTTAATTAATTTAAAAATGTTTGTCATATTTCTAAAGCTTTTATTTATTATATCGATTTAATTTCTTCTATAAGTCTATAACTTTTTTATTACAATTTAAGAAATGAAAAACATACCTGCAGTTGCGTGAAATCTGAAGCTCTAGGATGAGGTACAGAAATGAACTTTTTAACAGTCCGCTTGTATTCCTTTTTTTCTTTTTTCATTCTTTTAATATTTTCCGAAATTGCCTTGGAGGTAGAACTTTGGGAGATGAATTCAGGAAACTTTGAGGAGGAAGAATGGTCCAAAATTGTCTTTTTTTCTTCATCGAGCTCATCTGAACTTGACTGTCCTTCTAATAAATCTGCTTGAAATGTTTTGTCCGTAATGTCGTCATCATCCGAGAGATCACTAAATTCAGAATCTGATTTATTCATCAATTGAAATATTTCTTTTTGAGTGAGAATTCTTTTCCGTTTAGAAATCTGAAAAAGTATTTTATTTTGCTTTATTAAAGGTTAACAAAGTACTGCATAAAAAAATTAGAAAAAGTATTTGAAAATTTTATTATTTAAAAAGAAAAAAAGTAAAAATTAATTTAAAAAGGGGGGGTACCTATGACAACACCCAAGAAAATAATATAGTATTAATTATGTAACAGCATACTTCGTTTTATTTTGGCTGTCATCAAAATTGTTGAAACAGAAAAAAAATGAACATTGAAAAACACTTACAGTAGCACTGACAAACGTAACGCCCAAGTTGCACGATCGTGCGGGTGACGAAATCTTGAGTCTTAAGAGCAAAATAAATAGTGTATAATTAAAGTTTTTTATTGTATTACATTTATTTAGATATTAAAGCAAAAGTTTTTATCAAAGCAATTAAAAATATATTGATAATTACCTTTTTACGACAGATAAAATGATGAGCTATATCCATTGTACTTCTAAACAAAGCTAGACATGCCGCCTGAATGTAAAACATAGACTACTACCGCAATCTGTTGATAAAAAAAGATACTTTACTCTTTCAGCTAACCAGAAAAATCGTTCGATTTGGGTTTATATTACATACGACTGTTTCAGAAGCAAAAAATTAAATGAATGTCTAACCTGCACGATCGTGCGAGCTGGGTCTTAAAGGGTTATGTAATTGTGTTTGTTTTTTAATAAAACGTGAAAACTGATATTAATTTTTTTTTTATTGCAGATGCCATTAATATAACACATCACATCAAACAAAATATCTTCAATGTGTTAAACAAATACAGCAATATTTTGTATCAATGTTTTTTGAAAGAAGCAGTTTCTAACTCACAGCAAGAAAAAACTTTTATTTGTGAGTTATGCAAGAATTTATCCCAAAACAGTCTTTTTTGTGTGAGGTATGCAACAATGAATTCTCACGCAAAAGCCTTTTAAGCAGACATCTGTTAATTCATACTGATGAGAAACCTTTTGAATGTGAATTATGCAACCTTTATTTGAATTCACCCTCTAATGAATCCAGAGAAAAATTTGACACTTATCATCCTACATTACAGCAGCTTCTTCATTAGAATCTAGAAGAGAAATAATTTTGAACAGAGATGAAAGTTTTCTGATGAACAATTTCAAAGATTGATTGATTGTGTTATCGATCATTCATTATCTGAAATTAACTTGACTGTCGAGTAACTTTCTTGAATCGAGACTTTAGATTTCATGTATTGTTTTGACGCCATCTTTCGGTAAATAACATAAATGAACTAATTTTCTGTTGAAAGCATAGACTTTTAGACATATTTTTTAAAGAAGACAATTTAAGATGTTTTGATTTACCATAAAATCTCGTTAATCTGCCCTTCCCGATCAAACGCCCAAGATTATTAATTCAAGATTATTTTTACATGCTACACTTAAACATTTTAAAATATTTTTTAGCATATATAAAAGGAGTAATATTATTTTTTTTTCATGAAATTTAAACTTAGTTTTATCAGTTTTTTAAGAACTCAGCTTATACCCATTGAATTTTAATTTTTCTTGCCTTGCAAATAAAAATAAATTATTTCATATCAAATGTAATTGTTAGAATATGTTGGAAAATGCTGTTTTCAATATTTTGTCAGCTTTTGTTACAATTGGTTTTCACTGATTTTTTGCTTTAGTAGCATAAATTTTTATTCTTATTATTATGAGATAACTTTCATAACATTAACATTTTAGAGGCATGGCCAGGCATAATTTTATTGAAAATAAATTTTATGAGTCCTTTTAGTTTGTTTATTTGATTTTTGTTATAAGAAAAATTCTTTGTAAATTAATTTCTTATTTAATAAAAATAATATTAAAAGCATCAGAATATTGATGGAAAAATATGCTCGTTCTTTGTGTAACACAACATTTTTTTTTTAATTACATTGCAAATAATGCTATATTGGCACCGATTCTCTTAACATCAAACCATTAAAAACACTAAATATAGTGTAATATAACTAGAATATTTGTAAATAATTAAATTAAACATGCATATAATTATATTTGAATTTTGATAACGAAACGGTTTTTTCTTTTAAAAGGAGAGAATGATTACCGACTGCTGTCACTATCATAAATGAACTTATTGTTTATGGAGATCTTTTATAACTTACATTAAGGAAATTATTGCTTATAAAGATATGAAAATTTGTAGTTTTATAGAGAAATCTTTGATTATTAAACTGAAACAGAAAGTGTTTAGGGAAATTATTTTAAGCACTATTTATGTTGAAGGTGTAAAATAGTTTTTATTAAAGAATTTTATAAAATAAAACTAGTTGGATGTGTCAGTCCCAAAACTTTCTTCTATCTCATAAGTACATTTTAATATTAAAAAAAAAAAAAAAGTGGTGACCCCAAAGTTATCAACTATCAAATTTCCTCGAACATTTGACCTAGCCCAATGAGATTCTGGTATCCGAAAAGCCTAAAACGCAAATTTGCGTTTAAAAAACGCAATTTAATTAATATTCTGAGAAAATGAGCTTAGTAATGTCTTATGTTGGGTAATTTATACTATAACCTAATAAGCATCTATTTATGTCAAGACCTAACAGAAACTGAAATTTGATGAAATTTCGTCCATTAGTTCTTGAGATATAGTTATAACAAAAAATTTGCAAAACGTAGCACAGCAACACCATATCTTGGACAATTTATGCCAAAACGTAAAAAAGCATCTAATTATGTTATGGTGTAAAAGAATCTGAAGTTTGATGAAATTCTGGGCATTAGTTCTTGAGATATAGCTAGTTTAAAAAAAAAAATGTGTAAAATATAGCACAGCAGCACCATCAGTTGAAGGATTTATAAGAAAACGTAATCATCGCGTAATTATGTTATATGTCATTTTGTAAGAAAATCTGAAGTTTGATGAAATTCTGTGCGTTGGTTGTTGAAATATAGCTATCGGAAAAATCGTGCAAAATGCAGCATAGCTGCACCACCTGTTGCAAGGTTAATACCAAAATGTAATCAGCGTCTAATTATGTTACATATTCTAGTGTAACAGAATCTAAAATTTGATGACATTCTCTGCATTAGTTCTTGAGGTATAGCTATCGCAAAAATCGCGCAAAATGTAGCATCAGCGCCACCTATAGGGCAGTTCATACCAAACCCTTATCAGCGGCTAAGTATCTCAAGGTATCGCGGAATCTCAAGTTTGGTGAAATTCTGTGCATTAGTTCTTGAGATATAGCTATCATGAAAATCATGAAAAACGTGGCATAGCAGCGCCACCTGCTGGTCAATTTACACCAAAATTTAATCAGCGTCTATTTATATAGAGGGGTCACAGAATCTGAAGTTTGGTGAAATTCTGTGCATTAGTTCTTGAGATATAGCTATCTTGAAAATCATGAAAAACGTAGTATAGCAGCGCTACCTGCAGGCCAATTTTCACCAAAAACCAATACAGTTGAACCTCGAAAATCCGGACCTCCAAATTCCGGAAATCTCTAAAATCCGGACATTTCTCCGATTTCAGTTTTATTAATTTTTATAATAAGACATAGCTGTAATTTTCATCAACTGCAGTTAAATTCTGATAACTATACTAAAAATATATATTCTGGTTAATATTGTAATGACTTGCCGTTAATTAAAGACTTTATTATTACAAAAATTAAAAAGTTAAAAAGCGTTCAACAAAATTTACAGTAATGAATCATGATGAAGTGAATGAATCGTTGAATTAATCATGAATTTTGATACTTGAAAAAATTTGGGTTTAAAAAAAACGTAAATTCTGTCGAAAAAATGCAGAAAAAACGGAGAAATTTGTTTAAAAAAAAGAAAGCCAAAACAAGCATGAAATCAATTAAAAATTCGTGAAAAAACGCACATTTCATCAAAGATTCATGATTCATTCATTTCATAATGATTCGTCTTACTCTCATTCGCCTTTGAGAATCGGGAGGGAGGGCGCTTTCTCGGGATTTTTTGAAAATTTCAAATTCTTTATAAAGTGGGGAGGGGGCGTTTGATCGAGAAGAGAGGATTAACGGGATTTTTCGGTATTATATAGCCATAAAAAAAGATTTTTTAATAAACCTCCAAAATCCGGAAAAATCGAAAATCCGGAATCGCCGCGGTCCCGACGGTTCCGGATTTTCGAGGTTCAACTGTAGACACTAATTCATATCAAGGTCTAACTAAATATAAAATTTTATTAAATTTCGAACATTAGTTCTTGAGATAGAGCGCCCACAAATTTTTTGTCACAGACAGACGGACAGACATTTTCCAAAAATAGTCAAAACGTGTTCAGGACCTTCTAAAACGTATAAATCCGTCAAAAACCGGAAGTCGAAAATTTTCATGAATCCAATACTTTCTTCTTGTAAAGATAGAAGTAAGTAAAAATATGCATAACCATTTAAATATGACAGTTTCCTGAGAGTTTCTTCTTGTCAATTTTTATTCATATCATTTCATGAGAGAATATTTCACATTTCGAAAAAATGTATTTTTTGACTTGTTGTGAAATTTAAAACAGCAGTTCAAATCTGCGACCCTAAAATCCACACATCATCACAAATATAAAGAATGAAACTTTGAGTTCAGATACAAGGACATAATTACAGAACTTTTTTAATTTAAAACATTCCATACATATTTTAATTTGTAATTCTTGATAATGTTATTGAACTCATGCTTTTTCAACAATTTAATCATTTAAAAAATATCTTTCTTTTCATTATTTTAGTTTATTACTACTTTACTTACCTAGTAATGTACCTTTGAGAAGCAGATTTCATTTAATAATTTAGAAAAAATGCATAAAATCTTCATAATGAATATTTAATTATATATATCTGGTTAATTACTTGATCTTTGCTTTTAATATTTTAAAAAATATCTTAAATTTCAATATTTTAATTTATTACTTTACTAATTTTAATAGTTTACTAATTACTATTACAATAGTAAGCATTCATTATAATTTTGCTTGGATAATTAATTACAGTCAAATAATTGTTTAAAAAATGTAAACAAAGCAATGACCAGAAATCCACACAACCGCTAGTCTGAAGGTTTGCAGATTTCAGGGAGTCTACTGTATTATCCGACAAGCCTGGTTTATCCAGAAGCATTGTAAATGTTAATGGCATGTTTAGATTATAAACTTGTTGAATGTTGCTCATCTAAATAGAGTAGACTCCCTCAAATCCATAAAGCTTGGTGCCAGAGATTATACGGATTTTAGAATTTTATGGATTTTTGGTATTGCACTGTTTATAATTTTAAATAGTAATTTGAATGTAATATTTAATGCAATTGTAACTGTTAAAATGCATACAATATAATAAAATATTAAAATAAGTAATAAACTAAAATAATAATTTTAAAAATGATTAAATTATTAAAATCAAAGGTCAAGTTAATAATCAATAAATTATGATTAAATTTTCATTATAAAGATGAAATGTATTTTTCCTAAATTATTCACTGAAACATGCCTCATAAAGGTGCATTAGTAATCCACATCAAAATCATGAAATAAGGAAGTTTTATTTCCGGTTTAGCCAGACTTAATAAACAAAAAATCTTGATAAATACATAAATATATTTGGTAAAAAGATTGTAATTACCAATATGTTTAATTTTTTTCAGAAATAAATTTATTCCTCCATCATGAAAAAAAAAAAAAAAAACATTAAATCAGTAATATTATAAAAATATACAAATAAAAATAAAAATGGAATTGATATAAAAGTAAATAAGTCCAATTTTGTCTCTGTATGTGAACTGAATGTGCTTTTGTTTACACCCATAAATTGAGTAGTTTAGAGAGTTGCAGATTTGAGGGAGTCTGCTTCTATTGTATTTCATATTGTGCATAAAATATGAAAAATATTGTATATCAAATACAGTCAAGGATCGATAATCTGGGTACCCATAATTGTAATTTTCTATAATTTGCTTTACTTTACAAATGTAAACAGTTAAGAAAATTTACAAATTTGTGGTCCAAGATTGATTTTTTAAAGCAAATAATAAAAAATTTGACAAAAAAAATCGTAATAAAACACATATTTTTTCAATATAACTCTTATATTTTAAACAAGAAAAAATAAATAAACTGTACTACAGAACATATGTATATGTAAGTATTTTTATTTAAGCGCACATAATAAATTTTTTAATAAAATGATATATTGAGATAGCATATTAAATTAATTATTAGATTTCATATTTACCTTTTCATATTATACAGTTTATAAAATTAAAATGGAGGAATAATAAAATGACAGCCGAGGAGTAATAAAATGACACATAATCCATAACAATCTATAATCTGCAACATTCCTTAATCCACACAATTTTTTGCCTGAACTTCTGCGGATTATAGAACTTTGACTGTACTTCATTCATACTAGTATAGATATGGTTATTGTAATTACATGGTTCATACACATTTCCGGTTAAAAAAGTACCTGATATAAGTAAAAATCCACTTTATATATTGTTGTAAAACTCAACACAAAAGACAATTTTAAATTAGATAAATGCTTAACAAAAAAAAAAAAAAAAAAAAAGAATACAATGAAGCAATTTTCAGTTTTTAATTATTTTCATTTGATGCTATTGTTATGTAGTTTTTATATGTTTTAATTACAAATTTTAGATTGGATTAATAATTAATTCAAATTTTCTTCATTTACAACCATAATTGAGATGCTGATGGAAAATAGTACATCAAAAATTGCCTCATCACTTCAATTATTAAAAAAATGTCCTAACTTTTTGCCTAAATTTTTTAATTGCCTGATTTGAAGGAATCCTGAATTAGTGATACTGCCATCCCTGTTGGTACAGTGAATTTTTCTGGAACAGGTGATATAAGAAAATTTTTACTAAATGTAAAGAAATAATAGAAAATATTTTTTATCAGAGTAGCCACACCACTTCCTGGCAACCTAAATAACATAATGAGGACAATGGAATTTCAAAATTTCGGATTTTTAAAACCTTTGAGAGTATTTTTTTTTCTTTTTAAGTTGCTCTAATATTTTGAGTAAATTTTATAACCTTCCTATGTACTGCATTATGTGATTAATTACTGTTACGAACAAATATTTTAGAGTTAATCATTTAAAAAAAATTTCCTTTAACGAAATTCACTACATACAAATTGAGTTTGTGAGCAATACATTGATCTAAAATTAAACATTTAAATCAAACTGTTAATTCAAAATTTAAATGAAAACTCCATGTTTAACCGAAAAATCGTAACTTAAACTACATTTAAATAAATAGATAAATGAAAATTCTTGCTAGAAAAAACTTTCTCATAATATTTTAAATGATCAAATATCAGTAAAAATAAAAGTTGCGATATATGAAATTTTGGTGCTATAACAATATCAAGTCATAAATTGGAGAATTTTTAGTAAAGAGTAAAAGAAGAAACACATCCTACCATTCACTTACTTTAGCAAAGAGGATGGATCACCACGTTTATGTTTTAAAAATTAGCCATTTTTAGAATCAGGGGATACGCGTTAAATATTATGTTTTCTTTCTTTCGACAAAGAGACGCCAACGCAGTGAATGAATCACGTGACTGAATTAGAATGATAGGTGAATCAAATCAAAGGTACTTGATTCATAAGAGTCGGTGCCACTTTTAACGGATCAATAATGCATTCACGATTCATTCTTTTATTGGCGTCGTTGTCTCTTTCCCTGTTTCTAATGTCTGGTAACTTTTAAAACATAAATTTAATGTATTCAACTTCGTCTTAATGCTAAGGTAGGGTAATTTCTTAGGTTTTTCTTCAACTCAATACTTTACAATTTGCTTTTTGATAATGATTGCACGAAATTTAATGTGACGCAACTTTCCTTTTTGTAGACGATGATCGAATCATTATTAAAATGTTTCATTCATAACTAATAATTAAGCTTATTGTTATTTATTTTTAAATAGTTTAGTTTAATTTTATTCAAATTTCAATTTTGAGACAGCAAATTGGTTTGAATATTTTTTTTTTTTACGTTTATTTTTAAAACCTTTTGTTACTTATTAACTGAACTAAATATTTTTTAATAATTGAGCCATAATGCAGTAACTTTATATAGTTTACAAAAATTTACATATAAGAACACATACACTTTTAATTAGACTCATCACTCTCTTGAAAACCCCCTCTCCTTAATATTACATATAATGGGCAGGTTGTTTTCGAATTTCTCACTTAAATTTGAATATTTTTATAAGCCATTTCTTTTTGCATATGATAGCTGAGTTCTATCATGAATATATTTTTTTTTACTTTTTTGATTTTGGTTGCAGATTTTTCTTAAAATATATTTTCAATTTCAAAACTGTTCTTGAAATTGAAAGTAGTATAGCCATATTAAAGATCTAGCTCAGCTATCTTATGCAAAAAAAAAGTTTTAAAATATTGAAATTTAAGCGAGAAGTTCTAAAATAACCTGCCCATTGGTTTAACATGAAGGAGTGGGTGTCACAGCTCTGCAACGGCCAGGCCCGGCCGGCTCGGGTCGATTTCCAATAATGGCATTCGGGCCGGGCTCGGGCCTTACTTCTGGAGACTCGGGCCGGGCCATGCCGGGCCTAGTCACTTATCCTTTCGGGCAGGGCCCAGTCACTAATCTTATAGGGCCAAGCTGGGCTCGGGCCTTAATTTTTTTGCTGGAGTATCGGGCCGGGCCTAACTTTTTTGTTCCATACGAAGCCGAGACTGATTCCACTCTTCCTAGTTTTCATGGACCAAAATAATCAGTTCCTATAGAATCTTCCTATATGAAAATCCTTTTCTGGACTTTTTATAAATCAGTAATATTTGGCTTTGTCCAAAAATTTCTGCAAAAAAAATTTAAGCCGTCATTATTTTACAATTAAACGTTAGAATTTATTCCTTTTAAAGAATCGTAGATTACTAGGCGTTTTAAAATAGAATTAAACACACACACACACACACAAAAAGAAAAAAAAACTGAAAGTTTCTTTTAAAATGTTCATCCATGCAAAATGAATACAACAATACGGGAGAAAAAAAATATTTAAACATTTACATCTGTTAAGAAGGGAATGCATTTTTTTTTTTTCGTTCCAAAGCGATTTCGTCTTTGGAAATTTTACCATATACGGCTTTTTCGATTTTTTGTCTCCATTACAGGGAATATGGATTAATAATATTAGTGGTAACTGAAACATTTACATACAACAAACAAAGATTCATTTAAAAGCATAAATATCGCAGCCTACCGCACTTCTGCATAAATGGAGGTTATGAACATGGAAAAAAAGGACTAATATAATTT
Source organism: Maratus speculifer (assembly GCA_964019185.1). Classification (NCBI taxonomy): domain Eukaryota; kingdom Metazoa; phylum Arthropoda; class Arachnida; order Araneae; family Salticidae; genus Maratus; species Maratus speculifer. The sequence goes on from OZ025296.1 coordinate 363,053,031, forward strand.
TTTTGGTCATAACTCTTCCATAAGATTAAAGATCAATGTTCTGTAGAAATTCACTCGAGCCGGGCCGAATTTTTAACTTTTCCAGACCGGGCCAATATTTCTTTCGTTCGGGCCGGGCCCGGGCCTGGAAATTTCGGCCTGTGCAGAACTCTAGTGGGTGTATTCAAGTGTGTGTAGCGTCCTCTTAAGAAACTATTTGTGAATCCTAGAACAAGTGATACTCTCAGATTTACCTATTGCCTTTAAGAGTGTTTTTAAATCAAAAAGAGCAACTTTATGACACAAGTTTTCGTCTATTTTTGTTCGGAAATGCATGAAACTAGCAGGTTTTGTTGTTCAGAAACTATCTAATTGCACTCATTTTTCAATTTTTTTGCAAACACATTTTAATATTTCAAAAGAAGCCAACAAAATTGGTGTTTTTATTTTGATTTATCATACTTAAAATGTCTTGTGGTTCATATTTGTTTTATTGTATATCGTCTGACAACATTTATGCAAATATTATGTTCTTACATCTGACAACAATTTATCTGTTATTTTTATTCCATTCTAAAATTACATTCCTGGAACTTCCTTGTTTTTATGCGTGTTTTTTATTATTCAAAGTAATTATTTATATTTATTATAATACATACTCTATCACCTCCTTTATGACCTATTACATTCTATTGTTTAACAGATTTGAATTGCATTTGCCTATGAAAACAGAATTGCAACACAATGAGAGAAAGACATGCAATCAAAATCCCTTATAACTCAACAGGTAGTTTAATGATTATACAATGGAAAACTAAGCTCCATTCAAAATTGTTTCCATAGTCAGGCATTTGTGAGTGTGTTAAAACATTTTGTGTTTGTTGAGCTCAGCAGTCGAGAACTTCTCTATGCACTATACATTAGAAATCTCAAAGGGAAATTGTACATTTTTCAATTTAATTTGCATTTTATAGAATACAAAAAAAAAAAAAAAAAAAAGAGCATTTTAATACCTTTTTTTTTTTTTTTTTTTTTTTTCTTTTTTTAATCTTGGAAAATACATCAAATTAACATTAAAAAATGCAGTTTTAGTCTTGACTGGAGAAAGTCATGTCACGTGATGAAAGCAGTTTTGATGTCACTACACATTTAAGAAACCTTTTGCTGTATTTTCCCCTGTACTTTTCTATGAGGATAGTTTACATTAAGCGGGATGATTTTTTTTTCTTTTCTTAAAAATGATGGCTGAACAAACTAGAAGCATTGTAAATTGTTGGAATAAATTTATACTGTGAATTCATGTGAGATCTTTTTTTTTTTTTTTTTTCAATTATGTTCAAAGAATTACCATTTCAAGATCTTGATCCAAAAAAAAAATATATATATCCGTATAAATTTATACTAGAAATTTTTTATAGAAAAATTTACTTTTATTTTTCATAGTAATATTCCACAATTGACTAATTAAAATAAAAATTATAATTTAACAAATTACGACGACTATTTGGAAAATTATAATTTCAAAGACTAAAATTTTAAAGACTTATAAATAAATTCTACATATAAAAAAAAAATAATAATAATAAACATCATTTTTATAATGATCAAAATATGATTTATGTAATAACAGAGTCCTATATTTCATACTCCATGGATTATAAATTAATATTCCTGTGCAAATTTTAAATGAAATGTTACCTTTAAAATTTTTGGTGCTGCAAATATTTTAACTTTTAAACATCACATATTTTCAATATTTGCACCGTTGTATAAAGAAAAAAAAATTACTTTTAAATGCAGTTTGTTTGAAAGCTGTATCTCAATTTGTTTTTAAATTATTAATTTTTTGTACATTTTTTAATACTTTTTTTTGTCATTGTGGCAACTTGTATTTCATTTCTATACATTAAACATGAACCAATCAGAAAACAAGTAAAAGAAAAGACAGAAGTATTCTATTTTTAGACATTAAACATGGTCCAATCAGAAAACAAATAAAATTTAAAAAGTTATGAAATTTAACCAATAAAAAGATTCAGATATATTTCTGATTTTCCAGTTCTTTACTGAAGACAACAATTATTTTCTACCGAATACAGAATTTACAAAATTTACAATAATTCACCAACCACGTTTAAAATTTATTATTTTTTATTTGATATTTTAAAAAATTTCTAGATTTTTATAAATTAAGGTTAAAAAAATACTAGTTTTCAAAACAATTTTTTAATTGTATTGCATTCAGCTTTATTTTACTGCATTTGAACTAATTCTGTTTTTTCTGATGGATCCATTAGATAAGTGTTATAGACACTAACTTCAGCAAGAAAAACCTGTGTGAACTCTGAGGTTAAAAAGTTAAATTTTTATTTCTATTTTTTTATACATTCAAATTGTAATTGTGTAAAGAGAAAATTATCATTTTTTAATGTGCAGAAGTCCAAAAAAATTTTTTTAAGTTTCTTTTGCAAGAAAATTTTTTATGCATGAGAAAGTGATCTTTTCCAGTTTATGATATTATTTATTATTATTACAGTCGTATTTGTAATATAATTTGTTATATTACAAACCACGTTTACCTCAACCCCTTATAGCGAACCCAGTATATAAACAAACAAAAATTTTGGTCCTGTCATTTTCTTATAGTATTTAATGCTAATTTATCCCTTTATTGGGGAATCTCTGAAATCTTAAGAATTGGTTATATAACAAATAATTTTTTTCAGTCAATCATATTTTTATTTTTATTTTTTTACTTTTCTGCAATTGGGAAAACAGGACTCTACCGTAAAATACCGTTAATCCGCCCTTCCCGATCAAACGCCCCCTCCTCACTTTATAAAAAATTTGAAATTTTCAAAAAATCCCGAGAAAACGCCCTCCCTCCCGATTCTCAATGGCGATTGAGAGCGAGATCAATCATTTTGAAATGAACGAATCATGAATCTTTGATGAAATGCGCGTTTTTTCAAGATTTTTTAATTGATTTCATGCTTGTTTTGGCTTTTTTTACTAATTTCTCCTTTTTTCGACAGAATTTACGTTTAAAAAAGGAAAAAACCCAAATTTTTTCAAGTATAAAGGTGTATGATTCATTCAACGATTCATTCATTTTATGATGATTCATTCCTGTAAATTTTGTTGACCGAACACGATAAAATCCCGTGTAAGCGCCCTCCCCTAACTATTGTACGATTTTTCTTTTCGTTTGGGGGGGGCGGATTAACGGTATTTTACGGTAATTTCATAAAGAAATGTATGCCTGCCAGTGAAACATGGTGCAAATTAGCAATATGTATTTTAATTAAAAGGTAGAAACAATTGCATTTTTTCACTTTTATAGTTTCCATTCTGTAGGTGTGATCATACCCACCCGTCAATCATTTTCCATAACTTCTATCGCAGTTGTTTAGCAACGTTATTAAATCAGACGTATTTAACTAAGGTATTTAAGAATAGTTTGGGATAGGGCAGCATTGAAAACTATGTCTTCTTTGAAACAAGTAATAATTAGAAGATGTTTTGCTTAGATTATAATCTCTAGAATTCAGAGGATGATTAGAAAAAAAAAGAAAAATTCAAATGATAAAAAATTAAACAAAAAAAGAATAATAATAAAATGAAAATGAAACCATTTTTAAACATGTTAACAGTAACTGATGATGGCAAATCTAAGCCTGGGTAAAGTGCAATAGTTTTAGTATAGTTGGGAACATCCCTTAAAATGTTTTGCACATTTATCCAAACTAGGGTCGGTCCTGATTTGTCAGAATTATCGGCGCTATATTGAATTTCTATTTGTCTTCATTTTTAGTTAAATTATTTCATACCTGTTTAAAGTAATCATTTTTAGTCAATTTAATTCATTAATATTCATATTAATAGGTTTTATGAGAGTTTTTTTCTCAATATATTATTATTGAATATACAGGTAGCAACTAATGATATACACATGTTGTGAATTCTAACTTTTTTTTAACGGTTCGGACATAGCAAACAAAACTTTCGGTCCCTTGAAGTTCATTATAATGGGGTTCGACTGTAATAATAAAATCTTCAAATGGAAATATATATGCAATAAGTTTCATAAGTTAATATCCGTTTTTTACATTTTAGTTGCATGTAAAAGAAACGCCCTTGTAAATTTTAAAAAGGAAACAGTTTATAATAGAAGAATAAGATCCTTCTGAGATGCCATTTTCTTTTAATTTCATTTTAATCTCCCTCTCCCTCCATTATTATAAAAAAAATAAATACATATTATACAATTTATAGTTGTATCTCTTACAGAAATGCTTTTTTTTAATATATTGAATCAACAATAGGGAGCTTTAAACATGCTTAAAAAAGCAAATACAGCAGAATCCCTTAAATCCGTGCAGATTGGGATTAAAAGTTTTGTGGATATCAGAATTTTGCGGATTTCTTGTCATTGCTTTATTTACATTTTTTAAGCAGTAATTTGAATGTAATTAATAATGCATTCAAAATTATAATGAATGCTTACAATAAAATGAAACATTTAAATATGCAATAAATTAAAATAATAAAAATTTAGATTTTTTTTAAATGATTAAAATATTAAAAGAAAATCAAGTTAATAATTAGTAATGTATGATTAAATACTCATTATAAAGATGAAATGCACCTTTCCTAAATTATTCAATGAAACGTGCCTCATAAAAGTACATTACTAATCCACATTAAAATCATAAAATAAGAAGGTTTTATTTCTGGTTTAGCCAAACTTAATATCCAAAAAAAGCTTGATTTATATCTAAATATATTTTATAAGAATATTGTGATTATCAATGATAACAGCTATATCTTGAATTTTTTCAGAAATAAATTTTTTCTTCCATCATGAAAAAACATGAATTCAGTAATATTAATAAAAATTACAAATTAAAATATATATGGAATTAATATAAAACTAAAAAAGTCAAATTTTTTCACTATGCCTGAACTGAATCTCTCATTGTTTACATTGGTTAAATTATGTGTAAATTTTAGAGTTATGGATTTGAGGGAGTCTACTGTAAATATTCAAAATATTGTTATTTTCATTATTGTAGCCCATATTTCTTTTTCAGAGGAATCCAGAATTTTCATCCATGTTATATACATGTGCATTGTAAAATCTGCCAAGATCAAATCGCAAAGTTTTGTCAAAATTTCCCCTTTAAACAGTTTTTTGTGTTAATATCTGTAAATGTATGGAATGACTATGGAACATTTCCATTTATAGTAACATTCCGTTATAGGCAGATTAATTTTTTACATTTAATTTTTTTACAGTTTTGCCTCATTTATATAAATATACTTTTTTTTTTACATGGTGGGAACAATGAGCTACATTGGACCTAAGTACACAGTTGACCGTCCCTTATATTTATTTACTTTTAAATTTTTATTGCTTTTCTTTTCGACTAATTGAATACAGCAATGAATTGATTATTTATTGCCTTTAAAACACATCGTTAGATCTGAATGATTCATTTTATCCTGATTAAATATATTGAATGAGCTTCTGAAAATAAAAATTTTAATCATTGCACTTTTCTTTTTTTTAATTGAAGGTTATAGATAAAAAAGTAAAAACATCTTTTTTTTAATAAAGGTAAAGTACTTGTTTTTATTTAATATTAAAGTTAATATGCTAAAAATAAAGCTTTAAATAATAATTTTGTGAGAATTTACAGAACTTCAACATGGTGCACAATGAACCATAATCAATTATGTTAATGTAATGCTGAATTATAAAAATCTTTCAAAAATGATTTTTCTGTACAAATAAATACCGTTTTTAACTAATTATTTAAATGTAAACTAAAGTAAACAAAGAAAAATGTCTATGCATCATTGTAAGAAATATTTTCGTTTGTATTTAATGCTTAAAAAAAGTATTTTATTAACTGTAACAAGTTATAACTAAAACGTAAAAGCACCCTGGTAACCAAAATTATTTCAGGAAAATCTGACGCTCATAAGTATTTTGGAGTTTCAAGTTTTCGAGAAGATAACTTTATTTCAAATAATAACTTTACCTTATTTTCAATTGTTCCTGTATCAATCTGTTTTTATTTAAAAGATGTAATACTCTTTTTAGATAATTTTTCTGTTTTGTTTTGTAAATGTTTTGGTCGAAGATTTTATTTGAAAATTTTTCATTATGTTAATTTGGAGGTACAGGGGGAAATAAAGAGGGAATAAAAGAATATTTAATAAAAGAAAATTAATAAAAGAAAATAAAAGAAATTAGAGAAGAGTTAATAAAAGAAAATTTATGTTGTAATTCAAATAATGCTTAATAGATGTACCCCGGCAGGGTAGACCAGTGTACCCCCTTCTGGAGTACACTTTATGAACGTATGCAAATATTTTTTTTAAAGGTATTTGAAACTATGTCTGAAAATATTCTGAGGCATATATAATTACTTAAGGAATGTTGAAGAACATTTTTAGGCAGATTGGACTTTCCATTAGAAAGAAAAAAAATGTAAACTGCAAAAGTGATCCACTTCGTATCAATATCAGTCTCTTTCATTGCAAAACCTGTCAAAATGGTGATTATCTTTAACAGAAACCTGCCTTAAACAGAAGCATTGCATGGTCCTGATATGGATTGGCATACAGTTAAATTTGCTGAAAACCTGGCTTGGCTGTAATTGATTTTTCACTTATCACTTTGATCACTTTTTCACTTTGATCACTTATTAGCATTTCCATCATAGAAAGTTTTAATTGGTACTTAAATTCTAAATCATTGAGCACAAGAAAAATTCCTTTATTTTATGGAGGAGTAGTCATAGGGGAATCTAATTATCCATGTCTGCCGGAAGTGAAGGGGTGCATAAGCCAAAAAGGAATACCACTAGTGGTTGACTCGTAGACTTAACAATATGTTTTCCTGCACCCAATTTTCCTTGGTTTCATACATTTAATTTTATGCAAACACAATGTTAAACGTACAAGTGAACCACGAGTGGTATCAGTTTTTGGCTTATGCACCACTTCGCATCAGCAGACATGGATGATTCATTTCCCCTATGACTAGTCTTCCATAAAAGAAAGGAACTTTTCTTGTAATTGATGACTTAGGGTTTTGTGTAGTCACACTTGGACAATTATAAACACAGTAAAATCTGTAAAAGCGGGATCTTTCTATAACGTAATCCTGTCTAAAATGGAAGAGTTTCGGGATACCGATTATTCATTAGACTTCTTTTAATGGAAATCTAAAATGATATTTTTTTGCCAGCTTCTTTCAATCGCATCTTGACAAGATTGACTGTGTTTAGCCAGGCCAAAATTAATTTATTTTTAATACACTTATAAATATTTTTCTACTAAAAAGTATAAATTTATACTAAATTTTATCAAAATCAGAAGTATTTATAACTGATAGAATGCATATGTGAAGGCATTATGCCTGAAAAGGAACCATAAATATTCAGAAGACTCTAAAGTTATGGTTTGGAATTCTTTGTTGTATACATACACCACTACATGCATCATGAATTTCAAAGATTATATGAAAGTATAAGAAAATATTAACATCAAAATAGAATTTTTCATTACATACTGCTATTTGCTTTTGAAATGGAGCAGAACTAAATAGATTGGTACTACTTGGTCATACCGTCGACCCAAAAAATATCGCCAAACTATGGGATTAAATGCCAATAATGGATGATCGTGAATGTCGCATTCAATGACATTAAATACAATACACCTAAAATATACCGGGTGATCCAGAAGTTTCGGGAGTTTTGAAATGTTAATAATTAGGAAACTATACATAATATAAAGGTCCGGTTTTCAGATATATGCTCAGAAACACGTGGGATTTTTGTTTAGAATGAATTTTTTAAATATATATATAGTTACAATTTTTAGCAGCAGGTGGCGCTGCTGTACAAGACTGAATGTACATATACCATGCGTTATATTGACACATGAGTTCATTGCTAAGCATCTTTTCTAGGATATTGATGAGATTTTGTTTTAAGGATGGTTTATGTTCAAACACTTTTTTTAAGTTGTTGAAATTGTATTGAAAGAAAATTTTGATACAAAATTTGCTATGTTTAGACATGCTTTCTTTGCATGTCGAGTTGTTTTCTTATTGTACAACTCGTGAAGTTAGAACTGCAAAAGATTTGATGGCGATTACAAATCTGAAATGCTATGGTAAGCAAAGTTTGAGAAAAGGGCTCATTGGAAGATCGTATTCGAAGCAGGAGTACCCAAATGTCAGTTGCAATCGTAAATGAGGTAGAATTCATTGACAATACTCAATGGAAATCATCAGCTCATGGTGAGTGCGAATGCAGAACAATTGTAAAATCACGATGAACTGAAATTTCTTCTGGAATTTCTTTCTGCTCTGAAGATGCTGTGCACGCTGTTTTGCATCGGCTCACGGCGGTACTTATTAGCTATGGACATTAAAGACACTAAGGACTTTGGACAGGCCTTTAGACACTAATTCTTTCTTTTTAGTGAGCTGTATCATACCATAAAAAATAATACTATCAATTTTAGCGCTATCTGTTGGCAAAAAATGTAACTAACATAATATGCTTGTTTCGTCGAAAGAAGAAATCCCATAAGTTTCTAAGCATTTCTGTGAAAACCGCATACTTCCATTGTTTATAGTTTGCTAATTATTAACATTTCAAAACTCCCGGAACTTCTGAATCACCCGGTATAATGTCATACATAATGTCATTAGGTGATTTTTATTTCTATCTTTTATTTGTATTTTTATTAATATTTTTCTAAGTATTTCTTTTTTCGTTATTTAAAATAAAAAATTATTTTAATGTATAATTTGGCTATGAGTTTGACGATTTGTATAAATTTTGCGGAATTGGATAACCAAGTTTACCAACAGAATATGCATATTTAATAATTGAAATTATCTTATATAATACTTCAGAACACCCGGTAATAAGTAGTCTATATTCTGATGATTTATCAAAACAAATGTAAAAAGGACTGATTAAGTTCCTAGAATGAACCATGTTGAGAGTAAAGTTAGGAAGGATATAACATTTGAAAACACTTTAATACATGTCAGTGCATAATAAAATCTCATTACGACCTTAGGGGAGACCGGGGATGGTTGACTATAGGGGTAGGTAGACTAACCGCCAAAAACACGCCAACGGTATGAATATTGCGTCATCCCAGCGCAGCCGCGCATCACTCTCCGCCCCCCGCTCAGTCGTCGGTAGTGTCGCGTCGCCGGCACACGCCGTTTTCGAGTAGTGACCCGTGAATTGTTTTCATATCATGTAAGTAATATTTTCGTGTTGCATATTTTTTGATCTGGTATCTACACATTTTATGTTAACAGTTTGCCTATTAGTCAGAGTGTTTTATGAGTCCATATTGATATTATTTTATGTGTTATTTCTTAATTAGGTGGCAGTGTTTAGGTTATCCATGCCATCGAAACTTAAAATGTCGTTTGGGGTTGGTAGACTAATTTCTTTCGGGGCTGGTTGAATAATTAGTCAACCAAACCCAATGACATTTTGAGTTTAAAATATCTTTAAAATTATCTTTTTATTCGATTCTTAATAAGTATATTCTTTCTTTTGCTTCAGCAGATAATAGAAGAAATATTCGGAAACGTAAAAGTACTATATATACAGACACCCCTGAAAAACAAAATCTTATAGATATGAAAAAGAATAGAGAAACTTTGAAGAAAAGAAGAAAAGATACAAAAAACAGAATAGAAAAAGGAAAAGAAACGAGTAAAGGTAAGGGTAAAGGAAAATGGAAGGGCAAAGGAAAAAGGAAAGGGTAAGGGAAAAGGAACGGATAAAGGAAAATGAACGGATAAAGTAAATGAGATGAATGTTGCTGATGACACCGTCGATGGAAATAACGATGCTGTGGATTCAGATGACGAGAGCACGATTTGTTTAGAATGCACTGAATCCTACGCCGATAGTGTCTCTGGCGAACAATGGATTCAGTGCATAATTTGTAAGTTAAGGGTTCATGCCAAATGTGTAAGAGGTAATCTAATGTTTTTTGAATGCAAACACTGTATTTCTGATAATGAAGACTGATAACTTGCCTGTTTTTTTTTATATTTTTAAGTATACAAAGATTTATATGTGATTTAAAATGAGACTGAAGAAGAGTTTAGTTTATAAAAGTTTAAATACTAAATGCAAGTATTTAACAATTACTATTTTTTAAGTAGAGAAATGCAAAATGTGCATTTAATTTGTGGCATAAGAAAATTTTAAATTGTTACATTAATAAGAATTAATATGTTACATTCATAAGAAGTTATAGAAAGATTTATGTGTGATTTAAAATGAAACTGAAGAAGATTTTAGTTTAAAAACTTTAAATACTAAGAGTTGATAGTTTTTATAAAGACTTATAAAGGATGTCTGTACCTGATTAAAATGGTTTTTTAATAAAGAGTTCAATTAAATTGAAAATAGTGTTTTATTACTTGACTCTTCTCATAATTTGTTGCTTATTGATACGTAAGTCTACTTACCCCGGGCATATAGTCAACCTACCCCGGTTCCGGGGTAGATTGACTAAGAGTCGATGTTCTGTAAAATGCATTTTTACATGATGATGATATTGAATAATTAACTATGTTTTGTTGTTTTTTATTAGTTTAATAGTCCTTCTATCCATTAATGCGATTATATTGTCTGTATGGATGAAAAGAAAAAAAATATGTATGATTTAGTAAAAAATTAGTCAACCATCCCCGGTCTCCCCTATTCATACTCACATCTCCTATCGTCTGTGAAGTATCTGTAAGCAATATTAAACTGGGCAATCACTAGTCACAATTGTGGTAATTTGAGATGACTGAGACATTTTTCTGCGAGAGTGATTTTTGAAACTCTGGAAAGGACACTTTGAAATTTCGGAGAGAGATAGCACTTATAGGCGATTAATGAGAACAAAATCCCAAATGTTCCTAAGAGACAATTTGATGCTTCGAAGGGGGCACGCCCTTAAATTTGACGCTAATCAGTGTAAAAACCGTTTCCGATGTTTTTTGTATCATTTTGAATTCGTACAAAAATTTTAAAAAAAAATTTATAGTTACCTAACAGTATTAATGAACAAAAGCAAAATTACTATACTAAATAAATAAAAAATCTGCCCTTCAAAATCAATTTATGTATTTAAAAATGACTCCAGTGGAAAAATTCAATGTTAAAAATTACCATTATTATGCAAAATCCCAGGTTAACGTCAAAACCTTCGAATATCCCTCTGCTCTTTACCTAACTATCAAAGGGACTCGAAATAAAAGATCTCAAGCGAGAAAGAAACATTGATCTTCAGAAATATTCTTCAGATTTATCTAATGAGATCTTTCTACATCGAATAGCCAACCTTGATAAGGAATATGTTGGATTTAAAGGAATATATACGTCAAAGTTTTCTGTAGAAAGGAATTCTGCACTTTTGAATTTTTCAACAAACTTTTAAATACCAGTTTCTTATTTCTCGCTCAATGATTGACGAAAACTCTTTTAGAGCTGAAAAGACATCCTCAGCATGTTTTAGAACATAATGTAAATCATATTTCAGATTTCTTAAAGCATTTAAAAAATGGCAATAAAAGTTTACAAATAAACAGTTCAAGAATAGAGTCACTTTTATTAATGCCGGATAGCACATTATGTTATAATATTACAGTAGACTCCCTCAAATCCGCACAGCTTGGGACCAGAGGTTTTACAGGTTTCTGGTCATTGCTTTGTTTGCATTTTTTTAAACAGTCATTTGAATTTAATAATGATGCAATCGAAACTATAATGAATGCTTACAATAATATAATAAAATATTTTAAAAAGTAATAAATTAAAATAATAAAGATTTAGATAATTTTTAACATGATAAAAATTTTAAAAAGCGGAGGTCAAAAATTAATTATCAATAATGTATGATTAAATAGTCATTATAAAGATGAAATGTATTTTTCCTAAATTAATCAGTGCAACTTACCTCATAAAAGTATTTTACTAATTTATATCAAATACGTAAAATAAGGAAGTTTTATTTCAGGTTTAGCCAGACTTAATTACCTCCCCCCTCTTCCCCCCCCCCAAAAAAAATTGATTAATACATAAATATATTTGGTAAGAAGATTGTGAATATCTTGAATTTTTCAGAAATAAATTTATTCTTCCTTCGTGAAAAAACATGCATTCAGTAAAAAAAAAAAAAAAAAAAATACAAATTAAAATATATATGGAATTGATATATAGCAAAAAAAAAGTGTCAAATTTTGCATTTATATCTGAACTGAAATCTTCATTGTTTACATCTGTAAATTATGTGTAAATTTTAGATAGTTGCGGATTAAAGGGTTGCACCTATATGAGGGAGTCCACTGTATTTGATATAAAATTATAAAATAAGCAAAAATAAAGGACTCGAACAGTAGGACATTTATTGCATTTGTATAAACTGGTCTTTTTCCCTTAACTGTCAGCAACAGATGGTCCATCCATTGTCCCATATTATCTTAGCAGGTATACTTATTCTTCGGGACCATCGAATGATTCCATTTACGGGATGATTCCATATTCTCCAAAAACCTGCCAAGAAGGAAACACAATTGTTAAATGTTCCATTTTAGATAGATTTCAAGTTTTAGGAACTATAAATATGTAATTTTGTTTTCGTGTAATTCTCACTTTATCTTTTAAGATAGGTCACCTTCAGAGAATTCACTGCAATATATTTATACACTTCAGAGGTGCACTGCAGAGAGAATGTGTTACAATAGTTTCAGAGGATATAGTCAAAACGGAACATGTTTATGTTGAAAATTTGCCTAAAACAAAAAAAATTCATAGCCTTGGCAAAAAATGTAACTTTGAAATGTTCCGTTTAAGATTATACCATTCAACGCCTGTCTAAAAAGGAATTTTACATGGTTTCTTTGTGATTCCGATTCGGTAGTTTTGAGTGTTGTTAAACGCATGATTCAGAAACCCAGATATTCCTTTGAGGTGGATGAGTCCATGGCAAATGCTTGTCGATGTCACTGGTTACGTTATTTAATTACATTGTAAGTTGTATTAAACTACCGCCTTTGGTGACCAGTTTGGTCTCCTTTGAATGTACACTAACCATTAAATCATGTTGATTTTATTCATAATTTATTTTCATTGTTCATTTTTTGGCCAAATTAGACGATTCTGCTTGAGAAATAGACACAGATGTCATATTCACCACATTGGCGTGATTGCAACAAAATGGCAATTATATGTGCCTTACATGTTAATCCGGCTATTGTCATTTATTTATAAGTAAATTTTTTGTTTACTTTTATTTTCTTTTTTTTAATGATATAAATTGTTTTATTCTATAATTATAAACAAATTTTTTATTTAATATTTCTTTTTTAAAATAGTAGAAATCAGTTAAAAAATATATATCTAACTGGTATTTGAAAACGAAGTTTTCTCCAAATTGGCGCCAGAAAAATAACGCGCTAATGTGATGCATATATGACATCTGTGGTTATAAATCATGAACTCAGTATTTTTATTCAAGCCTAGTGCAGATCGCCAAATATTGTACCCTTGGCACTTTTTCGTATTTCATAAATTATTTAAAATATAATGATGTAATACTTTTACTCATTTCATTTGTAATACATAACTTTAATTTCAAACTGAAAAGTTTGAAATTCACCACTTTTATTTATTCTTTTTAAGTAAAAAAACGCAGAAAAAATAAAGATATTTTGATGCTCCATAATTGCAGCAAAAGAAACAAAACATATGTAAATTGCATAAATCTCACCAAAGGACTTTTGCATAGTAACCCACAAGATGTGTTTCATTTGGCTCTTGCCATTAAACGACTAACATATAATTCTGATGTTTGTGCCACATACGTTAGCATAATATATAGATGAAACCGAAGGTTTCAGAAATAAACATTAAAATTTAGACCAAAAAACAAATTCTGAAATCCGGAGAAATTCTTACTAAACACATTTGCATTAAAAAATTACATCACCACAAAAATAATATATTGTCTCTCTATTCTTTGCAAAATGTATCTTCGTTCCTTTAGAATTTAGATAGAACTAGTGATAGAAGATCTTAACATAGAATTTTTTCCTTAACCTTCCTACTACTGCGACCGGATATATCCGTTCACTTGGCTGCAGGTTTCACTGCAGTTGAAGATTTATTTAAATTAATATAGTTCTACAAATATAATCCAGTTTTAAGAAATTAAGTTATGATTGATGCTTTGCATATAAGTAACAAAAAAATCATACCATGAGAAAGAATTCCTCTTTTATTAACATTTTAAAAATAATTGCAGAGAACCTTACAATTTTGCCCTTTTCCTCGAAGGTCAGGGGGTTAAGTTTCCTTTGTATTTTATTTATAATAAGTTATTTATTTTTAAAATGTTGTTATTTATTTTATTTACAATTTAATCTTGATACTGTTAGGAAAGGCATCTTTATTCACCTGACTTCAGATAATTGGGAGTCTACTGCAGTTTTTAAAACAAAGGTAAGAATTTCATCACAGTGTATTTTCTACATTGATTTTAAATTTTCGTGATAAGTTTATTTCTTTATTTTTTAATGAAACGTAAATAATGATATTAATTTATTTTATTTTATTGCAAATGCATAAGACCATTAATCTAACACATGACATCATTCAAAATATCTTCAATGTGTAAAACAAGGGCAGCAAAATATTTCTTATCAGAACTTTTTGCAAAAGCAGATTCTAACTCAGAGCCAGGAAAACCTTTTATTTGTGAGCTATGCAAAAATTTCTGCCAAAACAGTCTTTTTTGTGTGAGGTATGCAACAAAGAATTCTCTCACAAGGGCCATTTAAGCAGCCATCAGTTAACTCATAGTGGTGAGAAACCGTTTGTGTGTGATATATGCAAAAAGAAATTCTCGCAAAAGAACAATTTAAGCAGACATTTGTTAAGTCATACTGGTGAGAAACCTTTTAAATGTGAGATATGCAACAAGAAATTCTCTGAAAAGGGCAATTTAAGCAAACATTTCTTAACTCATACTGGTGAGAAACCGTTTGTGTGTGACATATGCAACAAGAAATTCTCCCGAAATGGAGTTTTAAAATCGCATCAGTTAACTCATACTGGTGGGAAACCGTTTCGATGTGAGGTATGCAGCAAGAAATTCTTTCAAAAAGGCAGTTTAAGCAAACATCTGTTAATTCACACTGGTGAGAAACCTTTTGAATGTGAGGTATGCAACAAGAAATTCCCTTTAAAATGCCATTTAAGCAGCCATCTGTTAATTCACACTGGTGAGAAACCTTTTGAATGTGAGGTATGCAACAAGAAATTCCCTCGAAAAGGCCATTTAAGCAGCCATCTGTTAATTCATACTGGTGAGAAACCTTTTGAATGTGAGGTATGCAACAAGAAATTCTCTCATAAGATCAGTTTAAGCAGTCATGTGTTAACTCATACTGGTGAAAAACCGTTTGTGTGTGATATATGCAACAAGAAATTCTCTCAAAAGGGAAATTTAAGCAGGCATCTGTTTATTCATACTGGTGAGAAACCATTTGTATGTGAGATATGCAGCAAGAAATTCTCTCGAAAGAGTGATTTAACTAGGCATATCTTAATTCACACTTCTGAAAAACCTTGTATGCGAGATATAAAACAATAAATTCTCTCAAATGTGTGATTTAATCAAGCATCTGTCAATTCATAATGGTGAGAAACCTTTTGTGTTGTGATATGCAACTAGAAATTTTCTCAGAAATATGCTTTATTTCATACTGAAGAGAAACATCTTGTGTGAGAGATATGTGTTAAAAGATTTTTTCAAAAGATTTGTGGAAGGAAACCTCTCTTAATGTCATACTATCGAGAAATATTTTATGAAAGATAAAGTTATAAAATAAATTCCAAAAACGCCATATGTGCTATATTTTGCACCTAAAATATGTTAATTGCTCTTAACTAATCGTAGTATATTCTAGAAGTAAAGAAATATTTCTTTCCATTTGTTACAGTGCAGAAAAAAGAGCAGCGAATAACAAAAATTTGACTATTGAAACCATTAAGTTAGCAGACCAGGAGCTATAACCATGAGCCTTGGCAAAAAGCATTTTATTTTTAAGATGCTTTATATTACCTGAAAATATTACAAATCTCTATTTTTTTACACTTATGAGCCTCTAAAATTTTATAGTGATTGATAGTGCTTAAGTGAAAAAAACAACCTTTGTTAAACCTGATTTCTCACAATAAAATTTTTTGATGGTAAAATTGATTTTCTTATCAATATTTAAGCTGAAAACATTTGTTTTGAAAAGAGTATGTCCCCTTGATTTACCGATAATATAAAAAAATAGTGTATTAATGTGTCGGATACACAGGTTGTTATTTTGAAATGTAGGAACAGTCTGACGATATTTGAAATATAAGTTAAGGTTGGTAAAAGTGTTTTAAAATTATGCTTTTTTTAAGGCTAATAATAAAAGAAAGAATTCTATGAACTGATTATTTCCAACTGAGCGAAAAATATCTCAGGCCGGGAATGGAACCCAGATATTTGGCTTACAAGGCCAATGCTTTTCCTGTTAGCTAACTGGGCGATAGCCGGCAGGGATTTTTCCCTCAGATAATCTTATTTTTCATAACATCTGGTCTGTCATTTAGACAGCTCGACAGACTAAACCGCTGATAATGGAATTCCATATAATGGATGGGTACCTAGATATAGTATTATTTTAACACAATGAAACTGATTGGTAAATTTATCATACGAATTGATTATTTCCAATTGAGTGAAAGTATTCTAATTTAATTATCATATCATTTCTGATACCTATTGTAATCTTTTAAGTTCCTTAATTTCAAAATCGCCTTTTCTGATTGTTTATTCGTAGGGTAATAACTGGCTAGTGTAAGTTTTAAATGTCAATAAATATTGGGAAAAAAGAATGAAATATTTGCTTACCACAGCCAATTCTGTCTCCATTTCCACTGTACTGAAAAATGTTTATGACTTCAGTATATAGGTCATGTCCATCTGACTATTACTTAACTCTTTCGAATTACTAAATTACCATGTAATGAATGAGGTGCATTTCACCAGCCCGCACCTATGGAGTTCAGGAAATTCAACAATGTCATTCGTTAGTACTCCGTTAGTACCGGTAAGTACCGAGAGATTTTCGTTTGTACCGCATCCGTTGCGGAGTTATGGCCAATTCTCAAGTTCCAGCGCGCGGGCTGGAGAAACATGGGATTTCCTATAGGAAAAAAATGAAGGTTCTCCGATTTCGTTCAAATTATGTGGGTCGTTAGTACTACGTTAGTACCGGTAAGTACCGAGAGATTTTCGTTTGTACCACATCCGTTGCGGAGTTATGGCCAATTCTCAAGTTCCAGCGCGCGGGCTGGAGAAACATGGGATTTCCTATAGGAAAAAAATGAAGGTTCTCCGATTTCGTTCAAATTATGTGGGTCGTTAGTACTACGTTAGTACCGGTAAGTACCGAGAGTTTTTCGTTTGTACCGCATCCGTTGCGGAGTTATGGCCAATTCTCAAGTTCCAGCGCGCGGGCTGGAGAAACATGGGATTTCCTATAAGAAAAAAATGAAGGTCCTCCGATTTCGTTCAAATTATGTGGGTCGTTAGTACTACGTTAGTACCGGTAATACCGAGAGATTTTTGTTTGTACCGCATCCGTTGCGGAGTTATGGCCAATTCTCAAGTTGCAGCGCGCGGGCTGGAGAAACATGGGATTTCCTATAGGAAAAAAATGAAGGTTCTCCGATTTCGTTCAAATTATGTGGATCGTTAGTACTACGTTAGTACCGGTAAGTACCGAGAGATTTTCGTTTGTACCACATCCGTTGCAGAGTTATGGCCAATTCTCAAGTTCCAGCGCGCGGGCTGGAGAAACATGGGATTTCCTATAGGAAAAAAATGAAGGTTCTCCGATTTCGTTCAAATTATGTGTGTCGTTAGTACTACGTTAGTACCGTTAAGTACCGAGAGATTTTCGTTTGTACCACATCCGTTGCAGAGTTATGGCCAATTCTCAAGTTCCAGCGCGCGGGCTGGAGAAACATGGGATTTCCTATAGGAAAAAAATGAAGGTTCTCCGATTTCGTTCAAATTATGTGGGTCGTTAGTACTACGTTAGTACCGGTAAGTACCGAGAGATTTTCGTTTGTACCACATCCGTTGCGGAGTTATGGCTAATTCTCAAGTTCCAGCGCGCGGGCTGGAGAAACATGGGATTTCCTATAGGAAAAAAATGAAGGTTCTCCGATTTCGTTCAAATTATGTGGGTCGTTAGTACTACGTTAGTACCGCTAAGTACCGAGAGATTTTCGTTTGTACCACATCCGTTGCGGAGTTATGGCCAATTCTCAAGTTCCAGCGCGCGGGCTGGAGAAACATGGGATTTCCTATAGGAAAAAAATGAAGGTTCATCGATTTCGTTCAAATTATGTGGATCGTTAGTACTACGTTAGTACCGGTAAGTACCGAGAGATTTTCGTTTGTACCGCATCCGTTGCGGAGTTATGGCCAATTCTCAAATTCCAACGCGCGGGCTGGAGAAACATGGGATTTCCTATAGGAAAAAAATGAAGGTTCTCCGATTTCGTTCAAATTATGTGTGTCGTTAGTACTACGTTAGTACCGGTAAGTACCAAGAGATTTTCGTTTGTATCACATCCGTTGCGGAGTTATGGCCAATTCTCAAGTTCCAGCGCGCGGGCTGGAGAAACATGGGATTTCCTATAGGAAAAAAATGAAGGTACTCCGATTTCGCTCAAATTATGTGGGTCGTTAGTACTACATTAGTACCGGTAAGTACCAAGAGATTTTCGTTTGTACCACATCCGTTGCGGAGTTATGGCCAATTCTCAAGTTCCAGCGGGCGGGCTGGAGAAACATGGGATTTCCTATAGGAAAAAAATGAAAGTTCTCCGATTTCGTTCAAATTATGTGGGTCGTTAGTACTACGTTAGTACCGGTAAGTATCGAGAGATTTTCGTTTGTACCACATCCGTTGCAGAGTTATGGCCAATTCTCAAGTTCCAGCGCGGGCTGGAGAAACATGGGATTTCCTATAGGAAAAAAATGTAGGTTCTCCGATTTCGTTCAAATTATGTGGGTCGTTAGTACTACGTTAGTACCGGTAAGTACCGAGAGATTTTCGTTTGTACCACATCCGTTGCGAAGTTAATCCGACTATTCATCTCCAGTTTCTGGGTTAGGGAAACGTAAGATTTCCCATTGAAAAAAAATTAGGTCTTCCGATTTCGTTCAAATTATGTATGCCGTTAGTACCGGTATGTACCGTGAGATTTTCGTTGGTACCGCATCTGTTTCGGAGCTATGATCAATTTTTCAGTTTTGAGACGCGGTAGAGGTTTGCACGGATTTCCAGCCCGGTTTTCCGGACCAACCAGTTTATATTTTTACATTTCTAGACACGGCACTGTTCGTATAGAAATAAATGAAATCAGGTCCTGCCTGAACTAGCCCGACACACAGTTTCTTCTATTTCGAAAAAAAAATAAGATTTCTTTTTCATATAATTTAGATTCCTTTAAGGAATACTGCATACATTTTTATGGGACGATTTTATTGTATATTTTACAGAAAATACATCATAGAAACATTAATGATTACTGAGATTCTTAGAGTTTCATCATTCAATTAAAGATTCATTAAAAAAGTAATATTGTTTAGAATAAAAGAAAAAACAATGTTAAAAACTCCATAACTTTCGAAATTTTATAATAAAAAGTAGATTTCTGAAAATACTTCTAAGTCATTTATTAAAGATTTTCTGAATTCCAAAGAAGTTACTTTCTGATACATTTCTGAATTCATTTCTTTTCGGAAACGCATAAGATTAGCAGTTGTTTTTAATCAGAAACTATGTAATCGAATAGCCTTATCCATTTTTTGATCCAAAAATTTAAAGAAAATTCTGTCAAAGTTAGCACTTTCAATCGAATTTCCGGAGCCAAAAGCATCTGAAGGGAGAAAAATCTGCAACCACGTTAAAAAAAAATTGTTATTGCAACAAATCTATGCAAGGATATTATATACCAAAAATGAAAAACGCTATTCGATTCCAAGTACCTTTAATAGTCAGACTTATCTTTTGTAATCAAAAATTAGTCAGAAAATGCGTCAAACTTTCTCGTTGATGAGCAGCGAATTTAGGAACCATTTAAAAAAACCACTGAGAAGTATATTTCCAAAGATTACGTTAACAGAATTTCTTTAACACTATTAATATTTTTACATATCATATTTTCTGTTCTACCCATCTTGAAACAGTTAAGTCTAGTTCCGTTATATGTTGGAAAACAATGGAAGCCTGACTCGGCCTGACATGAGTCTACTAAAAGAAATATTACGTCCGGGTACACAATATAACTGTCCAATGTCGATCTTTACATTGTGCAAGTTGCATTTCTGTTTTAGAACAAAATGGATTTAAAAATGATTCAGAATGTAAGCAGTTTGAATTTGAGTTTTTTTCCTTCAGCTCCTGTTTTTGTTTAATTTATTTTTGATATAAGAATTGATCCTATCAAAAACGTGACAATGTGAAAGCTGTAGATATAATTGAAAAGATGTATAATAAATTTTATCGAATTTATAATCTTAAGAATTGAGGAAGTAATAGATTTATTTCTTTCTGCTCCCCCCCCCCTCCCTCCTTTATTTTCGTTTTTTTATTATTATTATTGCAATGAGAGTTGTTCCTATCAAAAACTTGCAAATAGAGTAATTGTTTTTTTTAAGTTTTAGATAATATTAAAAAAATATATAATATTTAAAAAATTGTAATTTAATTGGATGTGATATCTTGAGAATTGATGAAGTTATGAATTTTTTTTCTCTCAAAAATCCCATTTTCTTTCCAGGCTTGAGCTCATTTTTAATTTTATCAAAAATCTGTCATGCATTTAACTTTTTGTCCATTTTTTAGGAGTAATATAAACTTTAAACTTATTCGATATTTATTTTCAATAAGAAATTATGGAGTTTTTTCGGTTTTCAGAAAAACCCTCCATATTTCTACTTGGTCCGATTTTGCCCAATAACGAACTTGACCGAGATTTTTTGCCCTTTGTTTTTAAGTATCCCTTTGGAAGAGATTTGAGCAGAATTATAGAAGTTACCGTGCCCATAAAAAAATGATATATAAATATACATACACACTTATATATAAACTTTTTTACTGATGGTAGTATTGGGGTCTAGAGATTATAATCGGTGTAGATCTGAAATAAAAATTTTCAGAAATTTCAACATAGGAGCACCGCAATGAGTATTTCATATGAAATCTACCTAAAAAGGGTAAAAAAATAAAATTTCTTTATAATAATCCGTTACTTTTTTTACTTTCAAAGTTCGGTTTTTCAAAAGATATGTGATGTTATTTAAGGGGAATTACGATTAATAAAACATTAATTTTAAATAGGTCTTAGATTTTTTTTCCGATATATCATCATTTATTAAAAGAATGTTTTTTTTTTCATTTCTTTACTTGAAGACTAGCGGCCTTCGCCCGCTACGCTGGTCGGTTTATCTAAAGAAATCTTGAAGAAGTAGTTAGATAAGGTTCAGACATACATTAAAAAAAAAAAGCAAGTCGATCATTCAAAAAACGTTGGGAAATATCAAATATTTACTGTAATTTTTTAAGAAAAACAAAGTTTCGAAAAAAAAAATTAAATCGAAAAAAAAATTACACTGACATATTAATGCAAGGAAATTTTCCCAGAGAGAAAATTCGCCTTGAATACAATATTTCAAATTCTTTTAATTGCTTATAGGCGTTAATGCCAACATAGTGAAAAAAAATTCCATGCTGGGAATCGAACCCGGGCCATCAGTATGGCGCACTGACGTTCTACCGACTAAACCACATGGAACGACAGCCAGCTTGAAACTTTCTCATACTTAAGTAGACTGGCGAAAACATAACGATAGCGCGTTTTAAAATCGCACAGTGACATCTATTGGATTTTATATGTACTAAAAAACGTTATGTACTAAAAAACGTGAGCAGCGCACCTAATAGTTTCTTTTGTTTCTTTTTGTTACTTTTTTGTCTGTTGTCCGATTTTGATGAAACAAAGCCTATACACTGCCCGGGAGTGTGCATTCTTCATTAGTGAAAACCGCATAAAAATCCATTCAGTAGTTACGAAGATAACCTCGAACAAACAGACAGACAGACAGACAGACAGACAAAAAATTCAAAAAATTTTTTTTGTGTTTCATTGGTTTTCTTTTATCGCCCTGACTCCATTTTTGTCAATTATCTTCAATGTACAGACACACCGGGTCCTACTGTTTTATTATATGTATAGATAGCGGCCTTCGCCCGCTACGCTGGTCGGTTTATCTAAAGAAATCTTGAAGAAGTAGTTAGATAAGGTTCAGACATACATTAAAAAAAAAAAAAAGCAAGTCGATCATTCAAAAAACGTTGGGAAATATCAAATATTTACTGTAATTTTTTAAGAAAAACAAAGTTTCGAAAAAAAAAAATTAAATCGAAAAAAAAATTACACTGACATATTAATGCAAGGAAATTTTCCCAGAGAGAAAATTCGCCTTGAATACAATATTTCAAATTCTTTTAATTGCTTATAGGCGTTAATGCCAACATAGTGAAAAAAAATTCCATGCTGGGAATCGAACCCGGGCCATCAGTATGGCGCACTGACGTTCTACCGACTAAACCACATGGAACGACAGCCAGCTTGAAACTTTCTCATACTTAAGTAGACTGGCGAAAACATAACGATAGCGCGTTTTAAAATCGCACAGTGACATCTATTGGATTTTATATGTACTAAAAAACGTTATGTACTAAAAAACGTGAGCAGCGCACCTAATAGTTTCTTTTGTTTCTTTTTGTTACTTTTTTGTCTGTTGTCCGATTTTGATGAAACAAAGCCTATACACTGCCCGGGAGTGTGCATTCTTCATTAGTGAAAACCGCATAAAAATCCATTCAGTAGTTACGAAGATAACCTCGAACAAACAGACAGACAGACAGACAGACAAAAAATTCAAAAAATTTTTTTTTGTGTTTCATTGGTTTTCTTTTATCGCCCTGACTCCATTTTTGTCAATTATCTTCAATGTACAGACACACCGGGTCCTACTGTTTTATTATATGTATAGATTATTGATACTTTCAAACAACAGTACAATGCAAGTAGTTTTTTTAAAACAGCCGAGCTATCATATTTGCATAATTAAATTTCCTAGAAATGGATATAAGTTTGAAATTTTGAAAGTAAGTTTATTGTTCTGAAAATAATATATATATATATATATATATGTCACAGCCAAAACCCGGAGCCTGGCTAATTCTAGAACTGGCCAGCCAATATCGGAACTGACCAAGTTTTCTGGCCAAAACGCAAAATACATGAAATGAATAGCGTATTTCGGGTTTTGGCCGGCCAATTATCGAACAGGCAGGGAAGCCTTGGCCAACATCCGAACTTGGGATTTAAGGCTATCCTTTAGATACGGGGTCGTCAATAAACTTCTTTTAGAAGTTGTTTCTAATTTAGAGAAAAAAGTCGTTTCGCGACGGCCCCGGTAGATTGCACTGACATGCACACATCACAGGAAAGAATATTTCCAAGCTATTCTGATATGCTATGCATAGGTACCAATTTTATTGTAACTAAGATAATCTAACAATATTGAAATGAAACGATTCCCTTTGCTTATATTTAAACGAAATATCTTTGTGTATCCCAGTAAATTAACCAAAAATAGTACACAATTCCCTTTCAATACCGAAATTAATTGATAAACCAAATAAGATATCAATTACAAGTTAATCAGAGCCTTTACTCGAGTTAGAGTATGGGCAGGCAGACGGCTAGACTGTTTGAATTCATAGACTCTTTCAACTATATTAAAAAGGATTAAGCTGAGTGCCTATATCTCTTTTGTGAACTGGCCAATCACATGTGGTCAGTTCGAGAATTGAACAGTCGCATCTGGCCAGTTCGCGAATCGGCCAATCATTTTTAAACGTTGCTGGCCAGTTCGGGAATTAGCCGACCAATTCTAGAATTGGCCAATTTTGGGTTTTGGCCGTAACATTTATGTAGAATTGAATTTATATTTTATTATTTTCTGATGTAAGACAAATAAACATTTAAAAAAAAATAACGAAATGTTAAACACAATCGAAAAAGGATTCTTTTACATTATTTTATTAATATAAAATATTTACAATACATTACAATTATTTATAAATGTAACATATTACAATTGTAATAATAAAGAAAAAGGTGGAATTTCCGAAATGAAAATAATGATAAGTAAAAAATTATAATTTTTTTCAATAATACACTAAACATATTGCAGATAAATCAGTGGCACATTCATTTGTTTGTTATAAATATTGTAGTGATAAATATAAAGTATAATAATGAAAAGAAATTTTTAACAACAATTCACATAAAATCATAGAATAAAATTAAATGTTAATCAAAAAAAGATTTGTAAATAAATTATTAGCAGTTCAAGGGAAAATTTGTTTTTAATAAATATATATATATTTATAATATATATATATATATAAGCTAAATAAATATATATCTATTTATTTAGCTTAAACAGCTTGTTTATCTAATAAGTAATGGAAACAAAAATGGATTTTTTATTAACCGGAATTAAAAAAAAATTTTTTTCATAATACATAAATGTTTTTACGTTTTTTGTAAAATTAAAATTTTCATTTAAAAATTCCGGTGTCAGTATGGCATTTCGCAATTCAAATTAAATGGTATTCTGGGCACGTATACGCGCTTATAACCACGAAAGGGTTAAATTGCTTGTATCAAAAAAATAAATAATGCTATTCGATTACACAGTTTTCGAATAAAAACATCTGTTAATCTTTTGTGTTTTCGAAAAAAAAAAAAATGAAATCCGAAATGTATCAGAAAGTAACTTTTTTGGATTTGAAATTGAATTTGGATTTGAAAACTTTAATAAAATAATACAGAAATATTTTCATAAATCTACTTTTATTAATCTTCAAAAGTTACGATGTTTTAACATTCTTTCTTTTCTTTTATTCTGAACAGTATAAATTTTTTAATGAATCTTTATTTGAATGTTGATAGTCCAAGAATCTAAGTAATCATTAGAGTTGATAATGTTTATTTCTTGTAAAATAGTCTGTAAAATCATTCTATATATATGTATTGCAGTATTCTTTAAAGTAATTTTAATTAGGTGATAAAAATCTGATATTTTAGAAATAGTAGAAATTGTGTGGGGCCAGAACGGGCCAGGCCTGTTTTCACAGATTCCTGTATAGGACGGGCCTAGAGATGTAAAAATATAAACGTGCCGGCCCGGGCACGGGCCTGGAAATTCTGACCCGTGCAGACCGCTAACCTGAGCAAGAGAGAAGGCAGGATTTTAGGATGTGAAAGTGGGGAGGAGAAGCATGTTCTCCCTCACAAGAACTTCAATAATTTCAACTTGGAGTAATTTCAATTCAAAGTCGATTTAATTTCCATTTCTGATCAATCTATTTCAACCTCATCTACAAAAGAAAACTGATTGGCGAGAATCAGAAATTTATATTAAAAGCTAATAGATCAGTATTTTAATGTAATTACCCTAATAGCATGCATGGTCACTGTGACGTCACATTGACGTCACTGTGAGTCACTTTGGTCACATCACATCTGTGACCAAAATGTCACCACTCAGTGACGTCACATTGTGACTGAGATGTGACTTTCTTAAAATCTTTAAAAATTTATAAATATCCTTCAAAACATGTTATTTACTTTAAAAAACATGTTTCTGGCAATTTATGTATCGTCGCTTTTGTCACAGTTTCGTCACAATGTTAATGTCAAATTAGTCACAATTGACACATTTTTCACAAATTTGTCACATTGTGAAACGTCACAAAAGAGCTCTAAAACGGCCATAACGACTTCACATTTTAGTCACTGTGACTTCACATCGACGTCACGTGACGTCACATCGACAATCGATGGTCACAAAGTCACATTGTGACTTCACAACGACGTTGCAGTGACGTCACCATGCTTTACGGGTATAGAAATGTAATCTAAAATTATATCGTTAGTTTCAATTTTATTTTTTCAAGTAGAAAAAGAAGTACACGTATGAATGAAAACATAAGTTTCAAAACTCGCCTTGTACAAAAATAAATAAATAAAAATTTTAAAAAAGTAAAAACAAATCGTGATTTTTTTAAATTTATACTACTGATAAACTTGCACAAAAAAATATTCTAAATAAAAAAAAAATCTAGTAATTTTGAAATAGATAAGATTTGAATTATCATGAAAATCGGTGGACGCTGTTTTACGTTTTTGAAAATTTTCCAAAATTTTATTTTCTGGATAAGGAGAGTTTTTAAACACACGTTCTCATATATATATATATATACATAAATGTATATATACCCCTTAATAATCAAATACATAGATTTTCTGATGAAATTTTTTTCTAAACCTTTCAAATGATTTTCACTTTGTCAAAAAAGATAAATTCGAATCCGACATAAAGCAGTCAAAGTCCAATCGAAAACCTATCTGAAATGGAGACTAATAAAATTAGAGTAAACCTGAGCAGAATCAAACAATAGCTCAAGTTGGGGTCGTTAAGAAAAAGGTTATAAAATTAAATCAAGCATTAAAACCATACATTAAAAATGATTCTTTTATGGAAAATAATCATGTGACGTATGGGAATTACACGCCTTAAAAATAACGTAAATAGCAATTTTTTTATTACATATTACATCGATATTACATATTACAAATCATTATTACATATTAAATTTTTACATATTTCATCATTTGATGTAGCATAAAATCGTAAAATTTATGCGAAAAATACTCAGAAAATCCATACATACAGTCATTAATTAAAATTTACAATTAAAAAATAACATGACAATGAGAATAACGATACAAATAAGAAAGAAAGAATTCGCATTCGTGCAACCTGCTTCTGAAACGATATAAAATTCAACATAAACTGAAAATGTAAGCGCAAAATTTGTAAAAAATTTAATTTTGTAAAAAAGTTGTTATTATAAAAATTTTAATTCTAAATGTTATTCCCAAGACAACGAATTTTCGCAACATTAAATCAAAGACGAAGAATGTTATCCTCAGAATCGGTATAACGAAATCGGAGAACCTTCATTTTTTTTCCTATAGAAAAAAATTCCCCTTTATTTATTTCTCCAGCCCGCGCGCCGGAACTTGAGAATTGGCCATAACTGCAAAACGGATGTGGTACAAACAAAAATCTCTCGGTACTTACCGGTACTAACGTAGTACTAACGACCCACATAATTTGAACGAAATCGGAGAACCTTCATTTTTTTCCTATAGGAAATCCCATGTTTCTCCAGCCCGCGCGCTGGAACTTGAGAATTGGCCATAACTCCGCAACGGATGTGGTACAAACGAAAATCTCTCGGTACTTACCGGTACTAACGTAGTACTAACGACCCACATAATTTGAACGAAATCGGAGAACCTTCATTTTTTTCCTATAGGAAATCCCATGTTTCTCCAGCCCGCGCGCTGGAACTTGAGAATTGGCCATAACTCTGCAACGGATGTGGTACAAACGAAAATCTCTCGGTACTTACCGGTACTAACGTAGTACTAACGACCCACATAATTTGAACGAAATCGGAGAACCTTCATTTTTTTCCTATAGGAAATCCCATGTTTCTCCAGCCCGCGCGCTGGAACTTGAGAATTGGCCATAACTCCGCAACGGATGTGGTACAAACGAAAATCTCTCGGTACTTACCGGTACTAACGTAGTTCTAACGACCCACATAATTTGAACGAAATCGGAGAACCTTCATTTTTTTCCTATAGGAAATCCCATGTTTCTCCAGCCCGCGCGCTGGAACTTGAGAATTGGCCATAACTCTGCAACGGATGTGGTACAAACGAAAATCTCTCGGTACTTACCGGTACTAACGTAGTACTAACGACCCACATAATTTGAACGAAATCGGAAAACCTTCATTTTTTTCCTAGGAAATCCCATGTTTCTCCAGCCCGCGCGCTGGAACTTGAGAATTGGCCATAACTCCGCAACGGATGTGGTACAAACGAAAATCTCTCGGTACTTACCGGTACTAACGTAGTACTAACGATCCACATAATTTGAACGAAATCGGAGAACCTTCATTTTTTTCCTATAGGAAATCCCATGTTTCTCCAGCCCGCGCGCTGGAACTTGAGAATTGGCCATAACTCCGCAACGGATGTGGTACAAACGAAAATCTCTCGGTACTTACCGGTACTAACGTAGTACTAACGACCCACATAATTTGAACGAAATCGGAGAACCTTCATTTTTTTCCTATAGGAAATCCCATGTTTCTCCAGCCCGCGCGCTGGAACTTGAGAATTGGCCATAACTCCGCAACGGATGTGGTACAAACGAAAATCTCTCGGTACTTACCGGTACTAACGTAGTACTAACGACCCACATAATTTGAACGAAATCGGAGAACCTTCATTTTTTTCCTATAGGAAATCCCATGTTTCTCCAGCCCGCGCGCTGGAACTTGAGAATTGGCCATAACTCTGCAACGGATCTGATACAAACGAAAATCTCTCGGTACTTACCGGTACTAACGTAGTACTAACGACCCACATAATTTGAACGAAATCGGAGAACCTTCATTTTTTTCCTATAGGAAATCCCATATTTCTCCAGCCCGCGCGCTGGAACTTGAGAATTGGCCATAACTCCGCAACGGATGTGGTACAAACGAAAATCTCTCGGTACTTACCGGTACTAACGTAGTACTAACGATCCACATAATTTGAACGAAATCGGAGAACCTTCATTTTTTTCCTATAGGAAATCCCATGTTTCTCCAGCCCGCGCGCTGGAACTTGAGAATTGGCCATAACTCCGCAACGGATGTGGTACAAACGAAAATCTCTCGGTACTTACCGGTATTAACGTAGTACTAACGATCCACATAATTTGAACGAAATCGGAGAACCTTCATTTTTTTCCTATAGGAAATCCCATGTTTCTCCAGCCCGCGCGCTGGAACTTGAGAATTGGCCATAACTCCGCAACGGATGTGGTACAAACGAAAATCTCTCGGTACTTACCGGTACTAACGTAGTACTAACGACCCACATAATTTGAACGAAATCGGAGAACCTTCATTTTTTTCCTATAGGAAATCCCATGTTTCTCCAGCCCGCGCGCTGGAACTTGAGAATTGGCCATAACTCCGCAACGGATGCGGTACAAACGAAAATCTCTCGGTACTTACCGGTACTAACGGAGTACTAACGAATGACATTGTTGAATTTCCTGAACTCCATAGGTGCGGGCTGGTGAAATGCACCTTAATGAATGTGAGATACTGAGGTTTACTATGCCACATTTCCTATTGAAAATGAATTATGTTGTAGTCAATCAGAGTAACTTTGCCCCACTTTTACGAAACTTCGATCTATTCTGCCGTGGTGGAACCTTCACGAATTATTTACAATGGGCTGCCGAACACACACTAGTGCATATGTCTGTATTTTTCAGATCAAATTCTTTGTAGTTAAGTGATGGAACAGATAAAATCTTTTTTCTCTCTTTGTGTCTAAAGTTACCCTGGTGACTGTATCATTTGTAGTTTCTTCAGAAAGAGGCTCAGGTACTACTTCTTTACCCATCAAAAAACTATCGCCAAACTATAAGATTACATGCCAATAATGGATGATTGTAAATGTCACATTCACTTGACATTAAGTACGATTAATGTGTTTGTTATATCATTAAGGGATTTTAAATTAAATTTTTTATTTGTGTTTTTCATTATGTTTTTTATTTTATTTGTTCTTCCGTTATTTAACTTAAAATTTTATCAATTTATATAATTTCGGAAACAGTTTGCCGACTTGTATTATTTGACGAACTTGTTCGATGGGATAACCAAGAAGTGCCGATTGCCAAAATAATTTCATGTTATAATATAGTGTATGTGGATAATCGTTTGTGGTTTTACTTTGCATTATTTGAAGAAGTATTATTATTTGAAACTTGTACGAATTTCTGAGGTTCCCTGAAACATGCTTTCTGTAGAACAGTGAGTGCAAAGTATTTGTTATTTGTTTACATTTCGTATAGTGTCGATTGTAAGAATTCTCTTTTTCAAAAGCAATAAAAAAAATTATTTTGAAGAGGAATATTTAATCGAGGCTTAGAAAAATTAATAAAAAACTCCTATTTTTTACTTTAATGTAGAAGGGAAAAAGGTTAATTCAGAGATAATCTTCGTCTTTTCACCCAAAGCCTGTAAAATAAGGAATCGTTTGAATTATCCCCTTAAAAATCCTCCATTCTTTAGCCCACAAAATTTAAAATATTTCTTTTCAATTCGTTAAATATTATTTTAACAATAATAAATCTATCAACTAAATATATGACTTTAAATTTCTTCCAACTTCAAAGCAAAGTATTTATTTTATGTTTACATTTCGTATAGTATCGATGTTTAGTCTTCTCTTTTTCAAAAGCATAAAAAGTTTAATTTGGGACAGGAGCATTTAATCGAGATTTAGAAAAAATATTGAAAAACCTATTTTTAACAGTTTACAACAAAGTTGAAAAGTGCTTATGCTTTCAGTTTGCCTGGCCGTCTTTTCGCGCTCTAGCTCTCATAAATACATTCTGATTACCATGAAATTTTTAGACGTTATTTACACTAGTACACCGAACCCGGGGTTCCCGGGTCACAAAGTAAAGGTGAAAAAGTTTTTTAAAATTTAAAATTGGAAAGCCTAATAAATTTTTTCTGCGTAATAGGCTTTTTAAACTGCCAACTAATTCCAAATAGCAATTTTATATGAAACATATTTATGTAATCATATACAGCTTTAAAAGTTATCGGTACTTCCGTATTAGCGGGGCCGTAGCTAACGGGGCGCTATGGGCGGCTCAGCCCCCTCCCCCCCCTAAAATATTTTGAACTCCTCCCTGGAAAAGATTCCAAGGTCACTCAATGAATTTCTGTTCCGAAAATTCAAATGAAATATTGTTTAAAAATCTAATTTAGTTTTGAAACCTTTTCACAGTTTTGCAGAGTTACTAAATTGTATCTAAAATAAGTGTTTCAACACTCCCTATCCTATTTGTACATATGAAGCTAACATGATGGGCTATTTTGCACCAGTTATACACTCAAAACTTCATCATCATATACTTTTCTAAGCATAAAATGATGTTATTTTATCAGTTTAATAAGAAACAGAGTACTTACAATATGAATATGCACTCATTTATCTTTCTGCGTCAGAGAGAGAGAAAAAAAAACTATGAGCCCCCCTACATTCTCTTGAGCCCTCCCTATTGTTCACTACGGCCCTGTGTATTAGACGCAAGATAGCAGTTATTAGCCAAAGATTTCGCCGAAGAATAAAATTGCATTCTCAGTTTTTAAAAACAACTAAGAAAATATGACACCCAGATATTCTTTAAAATACATTTATGTAAAGGTTAATTGATGTATCTTTTGTAAAGTAAGTTTACAACGAACTAAAAGTCACTAAATTCATAGATAAAAACGAAATGAAACCAACAACATTCACCGGGTTTATAGCCAACGATATATTGACATAACAGGTTTTTAATTACTATTTTTTTCAGTTGCCATGAAAAAATGACAACTAAAATATACAGTGATCTGTTATTTTCCATGGAGAAAAGAGATAGATGGATGTGCAATATGCGATTAAAACGGTTTGATGGGCGTTATTCTTCCAATATAAGTCTCTCATTTGACCCAAACAAAACAATCCCATGGAACAGAGATCGAATTTTTTAACATCATTTTTTCTCTAAATGATAAAGATCTGAATATATTTTAGCATTATAAAATAGCATTTCATTGTATTTTGAATTAAAATTGCATCCTAAAAGTTTTTCTTTTTTGTGAAAGCAAGTCGTTGTGTTTGATGCAATGCAGCGAATTTTTAGAATTACATTTTTGGCGTCACCTACAGCCACTAAACTGCATCTCTATTTTTTTTCTTTTTTACTCTATGGCCATTTTTTCTATTTTTCTCACATAAATGCGATACTCAAGTTGCCACCATTAGAGAAATTGAACCAAAAACTACAAAAAAATTAATATCTCAAAAACAAATTGAGATACAGTTTTCTAACAAACGGCATTTAAAAGTGCATTTTTTTCTCTAAACGATGGTATAAAGATTGAAAACATGCAATGTCTAGAAGTTTAAAAATTTACAATAGCGAAAATTGCAAAACCGAAATTTCATCGGAAAGTGTTGCCATTCAAAACATGACGTATGCGTTACGCACAGATACGTTTGGCCTTTATTATATAGATTTACTCTAGCTTGAACCCTATTGAAAATGAAGCTTCTATCATGATTACTTTATTTCTGTCAATACACTTCTGTTAAAACAGTTAAAAGTTTTCCATTACATTATGACCTATGGAGGAAAATCGTTTCAAAGGAATTTTAAAGTTGTTACACCTGGTCAATTACATTCAAATTTATAAGCAACTGCATAGTTCACTAAAATATGTATTCTGTAAAATATGCAGTTGAAAATATAGTTATTATTCATTTATAGGGCCAGACAAAAGAATTCTATTAAATAATAAAGAGGGGGTGTTTTCGACATATTTGAATTGTGCTAAACGTTTTCATGTATAAAGTAATTGATATACACTAAAAAATCTGTATTACTACTAGAAAATCTCTAGGCAATCGGGATTCCATAAACGTTTGAAATACCAATACAGCTTCTTAAGTAACACTACTGCATTAAACTTTGTAAACAGCACACAGACTTCCTTAGTGAACATACTAAGAAATCATTAGTAGACATTGCAGGTGAGTTTTTTTGTTAGTATGAATACTAAGAAATGATTAGTAGCATTACAGATACTTCTCTTGTATCTTCACTAAGAAATTGTTAGTAGCAATGGCGTAGCTAGAATGGATAACACCCGGAGCGGATGTAAATGGTGTCACCCCCCACCCTATCCGTGATATTTTTCGATCACAATTATCTGTTATTACAGCAAATGATCATACCATTCCTTATTTACTTTTTGTCCTCCTGCTTAAAAGGAACACAGGAGCGATTTATCTTTGAACCCATAATCCGCGTAAGTCAATGCGGTGTCTATATGTAGAAGATGAGTCTTACTTTTAAAATTTGCTTTCGCTACCCATTCGTTGGATTTCTTGGTTTTTCTTCTCTTGTGCCTATCTTATTTAGAAAAATTTCACATTCTCAAAGGAAAGAAAATTAACTCTTTTGCGTCGTGCTCTAGAATTTTCATTTTATTTAGGAATTCTTTTTGAAAATCTTATAAGATTATACATACATAGATTTTCAAAAAGAGGTTGGGTGTCACCCCTTATAGGGTGACACACGGGGCGGACCGCCCTCTCCACCCCTTGTTTGCTACGCCACTGGCTTTTAGTATTACAGATACTTCTCTCGTATCTTCACTAAGAAATTCATAGTAGCAGTTACAGGTTCTCTTTAAGTATGTATACCAATAAATGGTTGATAGTTTTACAGATACTTCCCTAGTAACTTCGATAAGAAATTCTTAGTAGCCATTACAGGTGCTTTAGTATGTTTACTAAGAAATGGTTAGTACTATTACAGATACTTCTCTTGTATAACTCTTTAACTAAGAAATTGTTGGCAGCCGTTACAAGTCTTTTTTAGCATGTTTACTAACAAACCTTTAATAGTATTACAAAAAGTTTTGTATATTCGTTTTTATATTAGAGCATTTATAAGAAAACATCTGTAGCGCTTCTAAGAAATTGTTGCAATGTTACAGCTACTTTTCTCATAATTTACACTAGAACTTTCACGAGGCAAGCTAATGCGAATTAGGGAAGTCTGAAAGAATAAGAAATATCTAACAAATATTAAGCCAAATATTCTGCAACAATTTTCTGTATGGCTTTCATACTTTATGCTACAAAATTTTATAAATATCAGCTTTTTTTCTACATTAAATATAAAGGCATCCTTTAATATAACTTCCATGAGGTTATTATTATTATTATTATTATTATTATTATTATTATTATTATTATTATTATTGTTATTATTAAATTTTTAATATAAAGATCTAAATCTGTAATAAATGCATCTGTATTTACTATACAAATATTTCAATTTTAATAATTATGTTTAAACTAAATTAATTTGTAAAAAATAATATTAAAGAAATATTTTGCTTACTATATTCCATATACTTTTTAACTTCTCTAAGTAGCATTCTCAACGTAAATGTATATATATATATATATATATATATATATATATATATATATATATATATATATATATATATATATATATATATATATATATATATATATATATTTAACTGCCGATTACCACTACTCTGCCCTTGTAAATTCTGTAACACTTTTTAGTTATGTATAATGTAATTGCTTTATTGGTTGTTTATCAACAAATGTTTGTAATAAATACATATTTTACAAATAATTTTCTTTGATTTAAATATGTATCGTTTTTTATTATCTTTTAATTAAATACGTAACATAAAATATCTTTTCACTGAACGACTTTACAATGTATGTTTAGTAATTTCTTTAAAAATAGATTTTTGCACAGAAATAAAAATAAAAGCACCAATGTAGAGAAGAGTTCTACTCCCCACCCCATATTTCATTAAAACAGCATTCTTTTATATAAATAAAAAAGAAGTAGGAAAATAATATTTTGTCTTTTAAATAAAGTTTACAATTCCAATCCAAAACCTCAATTCTAAGAAATCACTAATACATATACTTAGAAATTAGCTTCAAATGAAAATTTTACTTAGTGCAAAATTACCGAAGTTCTTGAAATTTATGTAATAAATAATAGACATTTTTTGCAAATTGAAAACATAATATTGTGTTATAAAGTATGTCTGTGAGTAAAGCTGACACATATAGACAGCGCCAACAATTCATTTCTCTTTTTTCTCAAATTTAATAACTTCTAATCATAAAATAAAGCAAACAATGCACTAAGTTATTTTAAAACTACTTCAACTGTTTTTTCAAGATTTTTAAAATAATTTTTTAGCACAGCTCTTTTAAAAAATCCATCTCCATCATATGATCTAGACTCACTCACTTGCATGGATTCTGATAAAAGAGAATTTCAGGTGTCAAGATTGTTATGTTTCAAAAAAAAAATCTTAAAAAGTTGTGAATTGGAGAATGAAACTTTTATATGATTCTGAAGCAGATTATTGATATTTTAGACATTTTGTTACAAATTTTACTAACTTGTTTAAACTCAGTATATGTATTTCATAGTAGCTTTTTCTTTGTACCTCTAACATTTATTATTTTTTTAATTGGCTAAACATTTTTAAAATAACTATATTTGGCGAGAGGTTTAATCCATTTTGCCCAATTGACATTCTTAATCGCACCGACAGCTTCGACACAATACAAAGATAAGACATTTTTATTTATTTGTAATGTATATGTTAATCCAATTTAAAAATTATAAATATTCAAAATAAAATAATTACTCTATTAAACGTATTTTAAAATAACAAGGCTGCCACAGTGAAGTAATTTTTTTTAAATTTTGCTTATGTTCTTTTAATTATTATTTCTAAACAATAATAATATACAATTATTTTTAAATAATGGCGAGGAAAAAAATAGTTGCCAATGCATCATTAGCCATCATCAAAAAAGTAACATACACAATAAAAAAGCAACACAATTCAGTGGGTTTGCGGTATACCGCTTCATTTATTGAAAGTACAAATTTTATATATTAAAAGATATATATGACTGATATTTAATAACAATACATTTTACAAACAAGTTTCCACTAGACAATGTTGGGAAACTGCTGAACACTGCCTGCTCTTTGGAAAAAGGAAGTAGCCCCTTTATTCATTAATATATTTAAAGCATCAAAATTATAGGCAGGATCTGCAATCTTGGTATACTTTGTATGAAGATAATCCAAGTCAGTAAAATGGAAATTGCTCCAAACATCCGATTAATCTTTGCACTTGTTTTGATAATGAAAGGATGAAAATTTTAAGATATAAAATTGGTACATTTGATACTTGTGCTAGAATATGACGACTTCAAAAGCCAAGGGGTACAAGTGACAAATTGTCGATTTGGAGTAAATTGAGTTTAAAGATAATTGATGTTAATTTGGAACATCAATAACAATTGACTAATTTGAAATAGGAAACATCTGCTTGTTGCATTCTAATCTTTGAACTCTCATTTCAATAACTGTTTAAAAAAATAGAGTACAATTTTCTTTAAATGTATAATTAATCAATATTGTTTGTTTTTCGAAAAAAGTGGTTTATCTCTATAACTCCCCAAATAATAAGAAAATGACCTATATTTCTTTACCTGAAATGAAAAAAGCATATTTCCAGATAGCCTGTGCATTTAACTCAATTTATTCAATTTTGTCATTTATACCCCTTGGCTCTGGGGTCCTCGTATGATAATTTCACTGAAGTTTGCAAAAATGTAAAAAACAAAATAATCAAATTGACGAAACTGTACCATCTAGTGTTACTTCTGGTTCCACTGCTCGAACAAAGAAAAAAAAATCAATTTTGTCATAAATTTCAGGTTTCATGGGCTTGATAATGTAAAATTTCTCTAGTATGTGTTCTGCTAATTTGAAAAATCTGACAGAAATTAAGAAAAATAAAAACAATAAGGCTGTTATTTAAAAGCATTTTTTGGAGGGTACCATCTGTTGAGGGAAGCGCACATTTTGCAATTTTGGTGCTAAATCCAATTTTGCAGATTCCTAAAAAGGATAAATTTATTATGTGGAAATTAACTTCTGGTATAACCAGAAATAATTTCGGAGAGGTGGGGTGATTTAGGTATTAAAATTTATTTTTACTACAAAGTAACAAATAGCGAAGCATTTTAAGATTTGTAGCTCCATGTTTTTTTATGATTCAACTAGAGATTCCTCTTTTAAATTCTTTAAGGATAATCTTCCCTCAATTCAGAAAATTTTGCAACTTGACAGAAACCTTAAAGAATGTACAGTAGGGTGGATCGATTGTCTATGGCGAAAAAAAATTAACATTCATCAAAACCTACCTATGCGGAAAAGATGTTCTATTGTATGGAGATTAAGGGAAAAATAATAAAAAAAATAAATTTTAAAATTTAATACTGCCACAAAAGGGTTGAATTTTCGAAAAAATTTGAAAAAAGACCAAATTTTGGTTAGATGGTTTTTACCAAAAAGTAATTGTTTTAATAATTTTTAAAATCCAACAATGCGGAAAACATGTTTTATCGTATGGAGGTTAAGTACAAAATAATAATAAATAATAAATTCGAAATTTAATACTGCCACAAAAAAGTTGAAAATTAGACGAAATTTGGAAAAAATGTAAAAAGATCTAATTTTGGTTAGAATTTTTTTGACGCAAAATAATCATTTTAATATCAATCAAAACCTACCTTTGCGTAAGATATACTATATAGCAGTGAGATTAAGTGAAAAAAAAACTAATTTCGAAATTTAATACTGCTGCAAGTGG
Source organism: Maratus speculifer (assembly GCA_964019185.1). Lineage (NCBI taxonomy): Eukaryota > Metazoa > Arthropoda > Arachnida > Araneae > Salticidae > Maratus > Maratus speculifer. The sequence continues at coordinate 363,090,730 of OZ025296.1, forward strand.
TTTAAAGTTTCGAAAAACTGGCAGTTCCAGTATTTTCAGTGAAGGATTTGTCTACTTGTGTATTGCTTAGCTTCGTGTACTTTAAATATTACTGTACCATGGCTTTAAAATAAAAATAATATATATATATATATATATATATATATATATATATGAATTTCTCCTTATTTGGCATAGCATATTTACTGGGTTTGATATGCCAGTAAATATGCTTTATATTACAAAAAGTTATAAAATTTATGCATTGGTATTTAAAAAATAACCAAAGCAAGGAATCGGTCTACATCTATTTATATCTTGCCAGTGAGAAGGAGTTGCTAATAAGTTAGAAGTGATCTGTAAATGATTGTTTTGGTAAATTATTGAGATTGAAATCTCAATAATTTACCACTGCAGCATTTTAAGAAAAATTGTCTCACGACAAATATTGCGCTCTTCTTAGTTCTGATAAAACAAAATAAGATATTGAAAGCTATTATAGTCTTGTGGACCATTTCCGAAAACACTGCCTATTTTTTTTCAGTTCAATAGATTTGAGTATGAATATGAATATTGGGTGGAAACTAAACCGACGTAGTTCGAGCAAACTCACTTTTCTGCGTCATCAGCTATCATTGAAAAGCCAAAAAGCTGACGAGCTAAATGTCACACCACCTGTAGTGACGAAAATTGGAATCAGCCAGATTATTGGATAGTTTGGGCATTTCCGACCAAGCAGGCCCTGCCATTGGGTCAGATGAACTTCAAGAAATGGGCATTATCTCACAAAACTATCAATCGAATGCTATTGACAGAAAAAAATTCGGCATGACAAAACAAACCAAAGACCACTCTATCGTTTTAGTCATTTCCTTTAGTCATTTGTAAAAGATTATGATCATGGCCGTTTTCTTTAAACTTTGATGAGTGTAAAGACAAGACTACATCACTAGAAGATAACAGAAGAAAAGGCCCAGTTTTGCTATTTTTTAGCTCGCTGAGTTTTGCACTGATGAAGAATCTCGATAGTAGATTCGAAATAGCTATTTGCTACCTTCTCATACTTTATTTGTGCATATCTAATCGTTGGCTTTCTATCTTTAAACATTTGCTATTTAAACAGAAGAAAAATCATAATGGAAGCAGACTTGAGTTTGAAAAAATAACTTGTTTCCGAATACATGGGCCACATATATGTGAATTCTGGGAGAGTGCCAAACAATTTGAAAACACGATGTACATTTTTTTGGTCATGTGTTATCAATAATATGCATATAACAAAGTTGGTTGCGATCGGTTGTGACGGAATATCTGTTAATATAGATGTTAAAGAATTTGTTATTCGAAATATGGAACTGATCTTCAAGAGCCCACTACAATGGTTTTTGTGCTAGTTACACACCAATGAAGTTCCACTAAGTCATCTTTTCGCAGCGTGGATGGAACCGCGGTTGGGAACAAATGTTTCAATGGTGGAGAAAAAATATTCGCTGCATGTGAGAAGCTTTTTGTATGTTCATTTATGTCAGTAGATGAATTCTAAAAGCGCACGAGTGAGATTAAATGGTCTGTAATCCTAATCATTATATCAAATAACATCTATATTTTCCATTTACCAGCTTTTGACCTTTCGAGACGGATTACATAGATTTTATTAAATGGGAAAATGTGTCGAACCTCCACTAATTGAGGGGTTCAGTAATGACATGATTTCAAAAGCAATACAAAATGCAGCAATCATTCCAGTGGCAACTATCAATATCAGCCATCTACTATCAACAATATCTATTCACCCAATGCTCATTCTACAAAACTGATAATCAAAATAGTCACGGAAGCATTTTCTGTTGTGTATGGGCAATATATAAGAGACTGTTTTTTAAAAATTGAATCGAATTACAAAATCTCATGCCGATTTTCAATACCAAACGTCATTATCGCCAATTGTAATGTTGACGATTTTTCTTGATTTAATAATAAATAATCTGTTCAATAAGAAAATAAAATTTTAATCTTGTAAGCAAATAAAATCCCCTAATTGCAATAAATGTTAAAAATTTTAAAATTCATATTTTATTTAAAAAAAACATTGATTTTTTACTTTAAAAACGTTCAAATACATAAATTTGAGCCACATTGCGGCAGATTTAAATTTTGGAATTAATTTTTTTAATTATTTTTCTCATACTTAGCATATAATAAAACATCTTTTACGCATAGACTGGTTTTGTATAATTTTTTAAACTATTATTTAGAATCAAAAATCATCTAGCCAAAATTAGGTCTTTTTTCACTTTTTTCCAAAATTCAATCTCATTGTGGCAGTAGTAAAATTTAAAATTAATTTTTTTAATTATTTTTCTCTTAATCTCCATCCAAGAGAACATCTTTTCCGCATAGGTAGATTTTGACACTGTGAAAAAAAATTTTTCGATCCACCCTATTGTACAGTAGACTCTCTCAAATCCACAAATGCCTGAAATCTGAACATCACAGAAGTAAATAATGAAACTTTCAAATTAGATGTTACGACAAAATTTCAGAATTCTTTACTTTTATAACATTCTGTATGTATTTTTAAGGTAACCATCATTATTATCTTCACATATACAGCTTATGATACATTCTAAAAATCCCTCCAGCGCATTTACTATTGCAGTGATTTATTTAAATTATTTTGGCGAACGATAAGACTCGCGTCTTAAAAGTGGTATAGTTTAATGGAGGAAATATATCACCTTTTTAGGTGCGTTCGTAATTATGTAAATACGTAGCACCTATTGTTGTCGCTCACTCCGTCCGTCTGTCCGTCTGTCTGTCCGCATATACCAACGCAAAAACTACCCAACCGAATCGTTTGAAATTTAAAATACATAATTATAACATAATTTTGTCGAGTTATTTCAAATTTTATGTAAATCGGATGGATAGATATATTACAGGGACAATCAAAAAGATTCCGTTACATTACGGTCAATGGGGAAAAAATTTTCAAATGCATTTTAATCGTTTGAAATTTAAAACATATATTTATTGCGTAATTTTGTCGAGTCATTTCAAATGTTATGAAAGTCGGATGCATACATCAATTACAGGGACAATTAAAAGGATTCCGTTACATTACTGTCAATGGGAAAAAAAATTCAAATGCATTTTAATTGTTTGAAATTTAAAACATAAAATTATTACGTCATTTTGTTGAGTTATTTCAAATGTTATGAAAGTCAGATGCATAGATCATATACAGGGACAATAAAAATATTCCATTACATTACGGTCAATGGGAAAAAAGTTTCAAATGCATTTTAATGATGTTACACTCATTCGAACATAATAGAATTGGCATGAATCTATGAAATATATACTAAAATATGCATTCTGCACAATCTGTGATACAAAGAATTTTTATTATTAAATTACAAGGCAACACAAAAGTATTCCACTACATAATGCGATACGGGGAAACATTGTTTGGGGCGTGTTTTAATTATATTCAACTATTTCACATTTTATGAATAAGATATATGTTGCTGAGGTGTAATATAATTTACTTCCTGCATATTTACAGAAACACAAAGATTTCGACCACTATACTGAATCCGAAGTAGTGTCTACTATAACAACAAGATCTGAATATTTATAAAACTTCGTTATCATACGAACGCACCTCATTTGCTACCTTCACGAGCAATTTCCACCTTGTTTTAAATTTGAATTTAAAATTTTTTCCATGTTTCCGATAGACACTAACAGATGGAGATACGGGTGATGCTGGTTTTCCGTATGGATTAAAAGTGGATTGGTTATATACTTTTTATATGTCTACTTTTTATGTATTATCATTACCTCCGTAATAAATTCAGTAAGGAATAGATTTTAGATCATATTACATAAAATACCCTTTAACAAGTCTTTTGGTTTTAAAGAAATGCTGTTTTATTTGGACAGGCCATGCAAGAAATAATGCAAAATGTTGTTTATTCCAACAACCACATGACTCCACTTGTTGCACGATAGGGATAGAGATGCCCCCTTACACTTCCCATCGGAGGGAGGAGACTGCTCCCCTCATACTAGAGTAATCGTCTCCAAACTGGGTAGGTAATCTAGCTGATAGGTGTAGAATGGTTCTCCCAGTGTAATTCTAGAAACTCCTGTGAGTGATAATAAAAATCGTGGTTTTCAGTATATTTATTTAATCTATTTCCATTTCAATGCATCAAATTTAGTATGAAAAAGTAAACTTTTAAAAAGGATTAATAAGTTAATTGGACTTTGAATGATTCTTTTTCTATTTTGAATCAATGGATTGCATTGAAAAGATTGAATTGATTTGCATTAATTGCATTATGAAATCGTTTTAAACAGATTTAGTTTATTTATCGTTAATATTAATATAAGCTAACAAGAAATGCATGGAAAGTGATTTTGGACATCGGTTTAATTTTGCGCTCGAAACGGGGTATTCAACTAAACATTAATGTTTATTTAAGATGCAAGCGGATAAAAAAATGTAATATAAAAAAAGCGAAGAAAAAATGAAAAAGAAGAGAGAAATTTTATTATAATTAAATATTTAAAAATGAAATACAGGGTATTTTAATATAAATTGTACACTTTAGATAGAAATGTAATAAATTTTTCTAAACATTGAACTTAAAAAAATAAATTGAAGACTTTGCAAGTACAAATTTAAAAGAAAGAATATTTTTTCTTGATTTTAATTGTTATTATTATTATTGTTGTTAAATTTTAGGCTTTGTAAACAACTTTCTTAATTCCGTAGACAAATGTGAAGTTCATTGTTCTACACTTTAGCAAAACGACTAATGCATGTTGACATTTACGTCATACAATTTCTCCTGAAAAAAATGATTAATAATAATAATAATAGATATTAACTTGTAAAATAATTGCAACACTTCTAGCATAAAAACTGATAAATTTTCACTTTTGAATTGTAAATGACTTTTTAAAACTAAATTTAAATTCAATGACAATCAGTGAAAATTATACTTGCTATAAGTTAATTTCATAATATAAAATATATGAAATAAGAAAATATAAATTTCTGCGTACTATTATTATTGTTTTTAGGCTTTGTAAACAATCTTTCTTAATTCTGTAGACAAATATAAAATTCATTCTCTATGTTTTGGCAATGCACGTTGACATTTATATCATAAAAATTCTCCTGAAAAAAAATAAGGACTAATAATAATAATAGGATATTAGATCGTAAGACACTTGTAACACATTAACAATAAAAAATGATACATTTTCACTTTTGAAATGTAAATGACTTTTAAACTAAATTTAAATTGAATGAGTAGAAATTATCCTTGCTAGAAGACAATTTCATAATATAAAGTTACATTAAATAAGAAAAAATAAAATATTGCGTACTATTATTATTACTATTATCTCTAATATTATTAATTTTCAAATTTTGTAAACAATTTTTCTTAATTCTGTAATCGAATATAAAATTCATAGACATATAGGATTCATTTTTCTTACGATTTCCATCCAAGAAAAAGAAGGAATTGTTAGCCCACCGACTCATAGTTTTATTTACTTACCCATCATACGTAGTGTAGGCCTTACAATCGTTTTGAAAATCGAAAAAAAATTGACTGATTTACACGTTTCAGATGCTGATGATTCCAAAAAACATATTTTTAGAAAAAAATATTTGCCGTCTGTCTGTGTGTCTGTAAACGCTCTATCTCCCGAACAAATTAAGATAGAGACTTGAAATTTTGTATGTTCTTGATATGTATGAATAGTACAAAGCCTATTGAATATCAGAAACCTCGATTAGCCGAAACTATTTTTTTCGGCCTCTCAAATAATTCGTTCTGATAAATAGTTTCGAATTTTTTTATTTTAAGGAGAAGACGAAAAAGAAAAAAAAAAAAAAGAAAAAGAAAAAAAAAAAACGAAGTCGATCGGATAATTAGTTGCTGAGATATTTGTAATCATGTTTTTCACATTCTTCGATTTTTCATGACCTTGTATTTCAGTCAAATTTCAATTCAAAGATAAATTTTAATTGGTAATGAGACGCTTAATCTGGCGCAGTAAAATGTTAGTTAATATGCTTATTATTTTTGGAGTTATAAAGATGTTTCTTTTACGCAATTCGGTACTACTTGAGTAGTTTGGTATTTCATATAATTTGTCGAAATTGGTTCATCACTAATTCATTAATAGAGCATTACTATGTATTTTAAAAATATTTCAATATACGCTTAATTTTTTTTTTTTTTTTTTGGAATTCCAATGCAATTTATAAATAATTTCCACATGTTTTCATATATTATAGTATTGTCTGACTGAGACAAGAAGAACTCTGAGTAGGTTTCCTGCTTTCAAGAGTTACAAAACTTGTAGGGAGGGAACTTCATCCATAGGATAAGAAAAGACTGCTTTTTCGCGGAATGATCTGTTGAATGGGAGAAAAGGAAGTGCCGGACTTCACTAAAATAAAGTCGTCCGACCAGTTACCTTGGCTAAATTTTGTGGAAACAACAAAATTTTGGGATTTTTAAAAAAAATATTTCGAGGCCTGTTGTCATGGCATATCATTTGTTAGTTACAATTTTAAAGAAGAAAAAAATTCTCTACAACTTTCATAGTTACAACTTTTTTATACACTCAACAGTACGTCATTTGAAAAATAGGACAATTTCTTCAACTTTCTCAAAAACAGTGAGTTTTTTTACAAAACTAAATTTTCTCACTATATAGTATATAGTATATCAACCGACACATCAAATACAGGGCTGTTCAAAAGTATTGGAATACATACTTGACTATATACTGTAACCTTATTTTTCAAAAAGACGAAGTCTTGTTAAAGATTTCATGTAGTGTTGGAAAGTTCTTCATAATCTATTCTTAACACATGATTTTTCTTACTAGTTCAAGTTGCTGTTAATTCTACAACAGTACCATCAAACAGTAAAAAATATTGTTAAATAGCCTATATCAATTATTATTATTAAAATACATTTTTTCATTTAGCTTAAATAACCATATTGTATACCTTACTTTATTGTGTAGGGAAAATGGAGTTGTTTAAAACAGGGGATCAATGCAAAAAAAAAAAAAAATATATATATATATGTGGTTTACAATAACAAATAAATTGGATTTTAGTTTCATAAATGGAATCACTGAGACCATTAGACAGTACATATTACAGAATATTAGAACATAGTGTACATTGTTACATTACATTAAGTGTATTTTTCAACAAGCAAAGTAAGTTTTTCTGCTTGAGCTTTAAAGTAATTAATAGATTATCTTAAAATTTTACATATTTTTGCATTCTAAAATGACATAATCTTTTGTTATATTTACTGATATAAAAGAAAAAAAAATAACAATATTTGGTACTGCTTGGTTATCCCGTCGACCAATTTTGCCAAATTTTACAATTCGCCAAACTGTTCGTGAAATTATGTATACTGACATAATTTTTAATTTAAATAACGGAAGAACAAATAAATTTTAAAAACATAATCAAAAATATGCATAAAATGTTGAAGAAAATTCACTTGATGGCGTAACAAACACTTGTATAGCAGTTAATGTCAAGTGAATGCGACACTTACAGTATTCCATTATTGGCATGCAATCTTATAGTTTGACGATAGTTTTTTATTCGACGGGATAACCAAGTAGTACCCAATATTTAATAAAACTAATCTTTAAAATATTTTTATGAAACAAGTGATCTCAAACATTTTATTGACAGAGTTTTTAAGTTGTAAAAGGGTCATTCTAGGCGAAATGAGCAAATTAGCTGTGGCTGCCATGCCACAGATTTGAATGAAAATTGACATATGAGTACAACATGTTTATTTATGAAGAAATGCAAAATAAGAGATTACAGGACAGATTGTTTGACAGATTGTTGAACTCACTTTAAAAGTTGATACAAAATCAAGTTCTTGTTTACATGCTTTAAATTTCAATCTGTATTATTCGCGTTAGGAATGAAAATACTATATCATAAATTATTTTCAGATAAGAATGGATACTAAGTAAGAGATTGGCGTAATTTAGGATTTGAATTTTTATTCCTTACTGAGAAAAAATATAGAAAAGGAAAATTTTAAAGAAGAAAATTCAATATTTCTTTTGCTCATAAAAATTTTAGGACAGGCGTTATTACTTCAAAACTATTTGACATTTTAGATAAAAGTATATATTTTGAACACAAGAAGTTTCATATGCCTTTTTTATTCCTTAATGTAAAAAAAATAAATTATGAAAAAAAGGACGGGAAAAGGCATTATTTCTACTGCTCTTTTAGTCATGAAGGAAATCTCTTATATCTTTTCAAATTACTTTATATCAAAGATAAAAGTGTCTATTTTAAATATTCAAATGCTACTTCTCGCCTTTTCTTCTTTTTTTTTTCTCTTTTCTTTTTTTCTTTCAGACTAATAATAAAAGCAAAGAGAATTGAAGAATTAATTATCTAGTATTGTTAAAATCCAATAGATGGCAGGACTATTTTTAATTGAAATCGTACAATATTTTTAAAAAAGCGCACTGATTCAAATTCAAATTTGCGTGAAAATACCTTTTTGAAATATTTTTTTTTCAATGTTAGGAATCAAAAGGCACTATTAAAAATTTTCGAGCATATTATGGACTTATTAATCTTTATGTCTGTGCAATATTGTTAAGGACGGACCTGTCCCTTAATTATTATTTGAGCATAAATAAGAGGAAAAAATACGATTTTGTAATTTTTGTTAAAGTTTCTAAGTTTTTTTGAAGATGAAGGAATTAAATGATAATTATCAAACTTGGGGAATTCAGTCTTCATATATAATACTGTATCATGGACCTCACTTGTTTTCACCTCACTTGTTCTCACTTGTTTTATAATTTTTAAAATTTTTTATAATGTTTCGAATTTTCTCAAAATTCACAAATTTTCAATTTTAACAACCCATTTAAAATTAATTACGTTGTTACCAGATTGCTATTGCTAAATAAATAAAAAGATAATTATTCAGAGCATTGCAAGCCAAATTCCTTTATGTTAAATACTTTTCGAGATACAGAGCTTTAAACTTGCAACATTGGACGATTGCACACACGCCGTTCTACATCACAAGTTTTTTAAAAGTCCAAAACTGCTAAAATAATTTATTTTTTGTCAAGATATTTTGCAGAGCTCTATTTGAATATGAATAAAACCCGTGTATGAAATTTTATTAAGATCGGTTACCATGGGGTCACGACTTTTTTTAAATATTTGCTCATTTGACGTGGAATGACCCAAAAAAGATAAATACTTAACATTAGTTAGTCGAATAACATATTGTCATTTTTCTTGTAGCTTTTTAAACATCCTCAGTCCTAATGTCGCCTGAAGGCGATATTGAAAAACAAATATAAATTAATTTAAATGTTTCTAAAATTGATAAAATTGCATTTAAACTTTCTATATAAATATTTGGATACTTTTATTTATGGAAAAATGTTTTGAACCTTTTCTGAAATTTAAAGTATCCTCATTAAAAAAATGTAACCAAATTCGAAAAATTAAAAATGCACAACTTTAGATGTCAACCATTTGCAAGCTGATAATAAACCTATGGTCATCCCTATGAAAATCCCCATTCATCCCCATGGTGGGGGGGGGGGAATGAATGGGACAGGGGAAAAATATTCTAAAAATGTTATTTTATTTGAAAACTGAGTGATAGATTTTATTTTACTACATATTGACTGAAGCTAATATCCAATGACAACAATCCTTAGGTTTTGGCAGTTCCAATACGTTTAGGATTTGGTAGTTTCATAACAATATCCTCCAGATTTACAACATAAATTTCTTGTAGATTATGATAAAATAAGGAGTTATTATTCTTTTTTTTTCAAGAATTGTATTTGAAGGTTATCATTATTAATCTTTAAGACCCTAGCAACGTAATAATAATTTTTTGTTTCACATACCTTTGTTAGGAGAAAGTTGTCTTCTACTATATTATCCAAGTTGCAAACTTGGTGGTCCATATCACTTGAAATCATGTTCAAATCACTTTCATTTTCCTCATGAAATGATAAATTGTCAGATCCATCACTACTGTCCATACCTTTACTAAAAATATTTGTATAAGGCAGGCAATTCATTTTCCTAGGTTTCTGTTTTTTTACAATTTCCTTTTCCAAATATTGTTCTTCTAATGTATCAGTTAGAACACGACAGTAGCCTCGTCTTCTCCTCTTAACATCTTGTTTCTAGGTAATGAAAAAATGTAATATTATTTATGATGGAATAGACCTGGGGATGAAAAGGACAGTCCCATTCATCCTCATAAACACTGTTTCATTCATCCCCCTAGCCACCTGGTTATATAAATCACAGAAATACTTTGGTTCTTGCAAAATACACTTTATACAATAGCTAATCTTCTGTTATGGATATTGCCTTGAAACTATGTCTGTTGAATGACCTCAGTCAGGTAAATTATTAAATTATTTATGTTTGAGGAACATATATAAATTTCTCTTGTCCCATTCATCCCCACTCTCCCCTACATCACTTTATTGTGTAGGGAAAGTGGAATTGAATAAAACAGGGTGCCAATGCCAAAAAATGTTTTTATGGTTTACAATCCAATCCCAATTTCCAATAAATTGGAATAATAAATGGAATAAATGGAATAATAAATGGAATTAATAAATTCAATCACTGAAACCATCAAACAGATATAGTTCCAAAACAGTACATATTACAGAAGATTAGAATATTACATAAAGTGTTTTTTTCTACAAGCAAAGTACATTTTTCTGCTTGAGATTTAAATCAATTAATAGATAATCTTAAAATTTTACATGTTTTATGCATGTAAAATGACATAATCTCTTGCTATATTTATTGATATAAAAGAATAATAACAATATATATTAAAACTAATCTTTAAAATATTTTTATGAAACTAGTGATCTCAAACATTTTATTGGCAGAATTTTTAAATAGTACAAAAGATAAATACTTAACATTAGTTAGTGGAATAATATATGGTCATTTTTATTGTAGCTATTTTAACCACCTTAGTCCTTAAGTCGCTTAGAGGCGACACTAAAAAACAAATATACATTAATTTAAATGCTTTAAAAATTGATAAAATTGCATTTAGACTTTTTAAATAAATGTATACACATTAGAAACATCGATATATAGACTGATTCACCTTTGTTATGTTTTATAATAATTTTAAATTGGTTTTTGCAGTGCCACGTAATATTTGTCTCAGGTTTCAGAAGCATAATATAAAAGTATTTCTTATAAGTGTATTTATTTTTTGATCTCCCACCCTCTTTTTTATATAGTCAAAGCAATGTTTACTACCTTTAAAACATCAAAATATTAGAACATATGTTATCAATATTGTAAATGAAATTTACTTTCAAAAATTTGGCATATATTTTTAATTCTAAATATATATATATTACCCATCATACGTAGTATAGGGTAAGTCTTGCAATCGTTTTGAAAATCGAAAAATTGTTTTGACGGATTTACACGTTTTAGATAGTGGAGATTCCGAAAAACATATTTTTAGAAAAAAAATTTGCCGTCCGTCTGTCTGTCTGTCTTTCTGTCTGTCAGTCTGTCTGTCTGTAAACGCCCTATCTCCCGAACAAATTGAGATAGAGACTTCGCATTTTGTATGTAGTTAGTATGTAAGAATGGGACGAAGCCTATTTAATATCAGCAACCTCGATTATCCGGAACTATTTTTTTCGGACTCTCGAAAAATTCGTTCTGATGAAAGGTATATAAAAATTTTCGAATTTTTTTGTTCTAAGGAATGGACGTAAAAGGCAATAAAATAACACACATTTTGCATATAGAACGCAGTCGATCGGATAATTAGTTACCGAGATATCTGTAATCCTGTTTTCCACATTCTTCGATTATTCATGACCCTGTATTTCATTCAAATTTCAATTCAGAGGTATATTTTAATTGGAAATGAGAAGCTTAATCCTACGCAGTTAATTGTTAATTAATAAAATTATTATTTTTGGAGTTATAAGGATGTTTCTTTTACGCAGTTTGGTACTGCTTGAGTAGTTTGGCATTTTATATAATTTGTCGAAATTGGTAATCAGCAGTTCTTTAATATAGCATTACTATGTATATTAACAATATTTAAATTTTATTTATGAATTGCAATGCATTGTATAAATAGTTTTCACATGTTTTATTTTCATATACATATCCATGATGGGTAAGTATTACGGTAGCCCCCAGCGACTAGTTTTTGTAAGTAATTATATTTTATTTACAAAGCTTCACTTCTTTCTCTCTTTTTTTAATTAGGTTTGTATTGTTAAAGTTTAACTGATATAATAGGCGGTAACATTTCCTCTCAATATTATCCCATAATTTAGCCAGTTAAATACATTAGCAATGTAAATGTAAATTTGGGAGGAAATGTAATTTAAATATGTCAATTTTGAGGAAATTCTGAATTTAAGTTCTTTAATTTAAAGCGTTATGTAGCGAAACAATATTCTAAATGTTAGACTACAAATCCTATATCATTATACATAAATAACAGAGATTACTGTTGAATGGTATATACCATTTTTTCGAATGTCATACATATACAGTAATGTTATAGCATATTTAATCCTATATACCCTCAATCAATCCAATACATTAAAAAAAAATGATTTAGTTTAGAAAAAAAGATGCAAAATAAATTTAAAAAAAATCATAATTAAGATCTATTACAATTAGAAAATGTGTTTTAAAATTATGTCCCTGTAGCTTACTAAACAAAGGTAAATCTCAAAAGATTGCTTTCAGAATTGCAGTATACACTATCACTATTGCATTCAAAATAATTCTGGCTCAGAATTTGCAGATCCAAACAGACAAATAAGCTTGACTTTTCGAATTGAACATGAACATTACTTTCTTGACACTTGATAAAGATCAGCCGTGCCCATCCCTTTTTTTGTAAACATCGAAGGAAAGATAAGGGAGATATATGGGGAAATCTGTAGTTCACAAAAAAATAGAAGCTATCGTTTCGAATGCGCCAAGAAGTGTGAAAGCCCGCGCCATCTATTGTGAAAAGGCGTTTTTTTACATTCCTGATAGCATCATAGCTAGGTAAATTTTAATACAGGAAATACTAAGTTTTTATCAATAAAATAAAATTAATGGTGTGGATTCAAATCAAAAATTTAGTTCAGTTCTAGAACTACACTTTTATATGGGGTAAATTGAAAATGGCATAAAATTTGCTATTGCAGCGCAACCTTCCGGCTGATTTTTTTTTCAGATTCAGGGCGATCAAACTAGCCATAGCCATACACTTACACAAAAAATTTCGTTCAATTCGGCGCATAACTTCATGTACTTTTGGTGGTACAATATTGAAAATGTTACAAAAGTCGCGATTGCAGCGCCCCCTTCCGAAGGATTTTTTTTTCAAATTCAGGGAGGACCAACTAGACATAGTCATACACATACACAAAAAATTTGGGTCAATTCGATGCATAACTCCATATACTTTTGGTCGGTACAATATTGAAAATGGCACACAAATCGCGATTGCAGCGCCCCCTTCCGGCGGAATATTTCAAAACTGAAGGAGGACCTGCTTCCCACAGCCAAAAACACTTACAAAAAATTTGGTTCAATTCTATGCATAACTTCATACATTTTTTGATGGTAGAATGGCGACATACAGACAGACACACAGACACACGGACAGACGGACATTTTGTAAAAACATGTTTTTTGAAATCTCTGACCCCTAAAACGTGTAAATCTGTCGAAAACCGGAAGTCGAAAAAAATTTCGATTACAATACTTTCTTCTATTGAAGATAGAAGAAAGTAATAAAAACTATGTCAATATGTATAATTTAGCTATCAGTTTGGTGATTTGGACAATTTGGCGAAATGAGTCGACGGGATGACTAAGTGGTTAAAAAAATTTTCAAAATCTGTGGTTACGAAATTTGGCCCTCTCCCTGTAAGCTATGATTGATACTTGACATGTAATAAATCTTCAGTGTTTCAGTAAGCAAAAATAGAATAAAAATGTTTTTAATAATTCTCTAGTGTAAAAAAAATAACTAACTCTGTCACCGCCGATGACAATGAATTTTTAGTGACTGGGGTCTTTCTTTGTTACTATTAAGAAAAATACTGCATCCAAAAATATGGAAATGGATAGTATTATAGAGAAATGTTTGAAAAACACACTAAAGCAAACAACTTATAAATTGACGAAATATTTTAAGAGTTCTAATGTTAAATAATGCAATGGAGACTATAATAAATACTTACAATATAGTAAAATTATATATATAAAATCCCTCCGTGTACAACGATTCCGGGGTCGACCCATCCACGAGAAAAAACACTTATTGTGACCAATGACAAATTCCATTATGAAAAGTTATCTCCGATTTTAAAGGCTATCAATTTTTCGTCTAATGCAAACGTTCCAGAGTGGTAATGGAGCGTCAGATTTACAGTTTGAGCTGTAATTGACGTCACTACATTTTACTGTGCTTTGAAATCTTTTCCCTATTTCAAACACAATATTCACACTGCTAAAAATTTGACTCATTTGCTGCAGCATCACTCCACCGTTTTTATAGAAAACGATTACTTTGCTGTGTTATGGAGTTGTGTTATGTCTCATTGGTCATAAAAGAGACATTCTATAAAAGCTGTTGAGTGACGCTGCAGTAAATGGGTCAAATTTTAGCAGTACACTGTTAAAAATTTGACCCTTTTGCTGCATCATCACTCCCCAGCTTTTATAGAATACACTGTAAGTAACAAACACAAAGTAACCGTTTTCTATAAAAGCTTTGGAGTGATGCTGCAGCAACTGTTAAAAATGGAGGATATTCCAAATCTGCGTTCGAGGCTGTAAAAAGTCACGTGGTACCGGTAATTTACCCAAAGAACTTCTAAGTGATAAGCAGGGAGGCTTCTATTGCTTTCCCCATGAACTGTTTCATTGGCTGGTGGGGATTTACATTGCGTCTAACGAAGCTTTTTCTTCTTTACGCTAGAAGTTTTTGCCTTGACCACGTGATCATAACGTAGATGGAATATCCTCCATTTGACCCATTTGCTGCAGCATCACTCCACTGCTTTTATATAAAGTGGCTACTTTACTGTGATATGGAGGATTTTCTATAAAAGCTGTGGCGTGACGCTGAAACAAATGGGTCAAATTTTTAACAGTGTAATACTGTAAAGTAATCATTTTCTATAAAAGCTGTGTAATGACGATGCAGCAAAACAGTCAAATTTTTAACAGTGTTTAATTAAAACTTTTTATTTAAGAAAAGCGAAGGTGCGTTTTAAATACAATATTTTTAGAATTTTTATATTCGTGTTGCTTTATTTATTTATTTATTTTATTTTTATTTATTTATTTATTTATTACAGCCGTGAATGACTTGATTGTCACATAACGAATCACGATTGTTTACTCTTTATTGTTGACATTTGTTTTCGATCTTAAAAAGTATTTTCTTTTAAGTATTAACTAATGGTATAAAATTGTTAATTCACAAATGTTTTAAAATAGCATTATTAGTGCATGTTTTGCATTATTAATTAATGTTAATTTGCATGTTTTTTGTGAAATAATTACAGTAATTTTGTGAGTGAAATTCATTAGCTGCATATTCTATGCCGTTATTTTACCCATTGAATTAATAATTTAGTTCTCATACCCTCTCATATTCGTCTGGAAATGGCCAAAATGGGAAAATGTTTTATACATTTTGGATATTTTTATTATTTTCTCTCAGTATTTTAAAATATTTTTTGGCTGTAATTTCCGAATGTATTCTTTTATAATTGATATTTTACCTTACTGTATTCTTTTAAAATTTATGCATTTACCATTTGTTCATTACAATCCCTCCCCATCCACCAAATAGTTTTGTTATAATTTAAATGCAGATTTCTATTGATTTTTTTTTTAGATTTTTCCCTCATGTTTAATCTTTGTATTTTTCAAAATTGTTTAAGCCTAAAGTGGCTATGATTGACCAAAGTTGTTGTAATGTTTTATCATCCTTTTAAAAATGGAAAAACGTTTTTTGACGGGCTATCTTTTAGTATTAAAATAATTAAATAAAGTAATAAATTATAATAATAAAAAAATAGATATTTTTAAAAAATATTAAAAGCAAAGTTCAAGTAAATAATCAATAATGAATAGTTATGCATTCATTGTAAAGATGAGAAGCATTTTTCTTAAATTATTTAATGAAACTTCCCTTATAAAGTTGCACTACTTATACACATACCAGTTTTGCTACCAGACCGACAAACTTTGAGGGGTGATAATAGACATGAAGACAAACATTATTAAATAGGAAGCTATGGGGGGCAAACGTCTTCCGTAGGAGCTAGGGGCCATTAAAGTTTAAGGTCCAAAACTTCAAACGATTATAAAAAACGGAAAAAGGGTGGATTCGTTTGCGGTTTTCGCTAAAATCATTCTCTACATCACGATTTGCTTATAAAAAAATGTTAAAGGTTACGTTCAAAAATTGTCGATAGAGGGCGCTTTAGACTTTAGAGTAACAAACAACTACTTTTTACCCTTATTTTGTGCACGGGGTTGAAATTATTCTAAAGTTTAGACTTTAACTTAAATTTTAAGTCCAAAATAGGAAATATTGTTATCGGCTAACTAGCGAAAATTGAACTGTGAACAGAGGAGGGGATTTTGAACGCTCATGAACATTTGACAAACTAATCGATTTTGTTGCAGTTTGCGTGTAGGTCATTCCCTTGGTAATTATTTTATTCAAAATGACGTACAGCATTGGTGTCCCCATTTTTTGATAGAGGGCGCTTCCGACACATCTCCGAAATTTCAATGGCATTACTCTTGGATGTTTTACTACCAGACCAACATACTTCCAGGAAGTGTTAGGGATGCAAAGACGACTCGGAATCTTATTATAATGTAAAGTTGAAAATGCTTTTTTTACGAGTTGGGTTAAAAGAAGCAGAGAAAAATGCAACTTGATATTTCTACAACACGTACTGTCGGAACTTCTGACAAAAGCACATATTCCGCTTTCGTTGCGTCACTCTATAGCACGAGTAGGTTCCTCCACATTTTACCAACGATGTTCGCAAACACCTCAACCTAACATATGGACAGCGGTGGATAGTTAGTGGCAGCCCGGTTCGTTGGCCTGCCAGATCGTCGCACCTACTTCATTATATCAATTACTTTTTGTTACCTACCTTTATTTTATTACTGTATATGTGGGTGGAGCTAGTTGAGCTCAAAACAATTGGTAGCCTCCCCCCATCTGGCTCAATCTGAATCTGTATGGGCTTCTTCTGCTGGGGTCAAAGGAAAAGTTGAATGTATGAAACTCCCGTACCGTCAGTCGAAGACCTCTCAGATGGAATTTCTGTAGCTGCCAGAAAGCTATCCGAGATGCCAGAAATCTTTGAAAGTGTGAGGAATTGCATGCGACGCTGCTGAGCATGCCTGATTACTTCTGGTCGTAATTTCGAACACCTTTTGTAGTAAAACCCTTAACTAAATTGTTTTCTGTCACATTAACGTGTAGCTGTTTCACTAACTGTTTCTGTTGCTTTTTTCTCTGCTTCTTTTAACCCCAATTAGCTAAAAAGGCATTTTCAACGTTACATTCTTATGTGATTCCGAGTCGCTTTGCATCCCTAACACTGCCCGGAAGTATGTTGGTTTGGTAGTAAAAAACCCAGGAGTAATGCCATTGAAATGTCGGAGATGTGTCGGAAGCGCCCTCTATACTAAATGGAGACACAAGAGCTGTAAGTCATTTTGAATAAAATAATTACCAAGGGAATGACCTACACGCAAACTGCAACAAAATCAATCAGTTTGTCTAATGTTTATGGGTGTTTAAAATTCCCCTCCCCCTCTATTTACAGTTCAATTTTCACTAGTTACCTTATCCTAATGTTTCCGATTTTGGGATTAAAATTTAAGTTAAAGTCTAAACTTTAGAATAATTTCAACCCCGTGCACAAAATAAGAGTGAAAAGTAATTGTTCTTTACTCTAAAGTCTAAAGCGCCCTCTATCGACAATTTCTGAACATAACCTTTAATTTTTTTTTACAAACAAATCGTGATATAGAGAATGATTTTAGCGAAAACCGCAAACGAATCCACCCTTTTTTCCGTTTTTTATAATCGTTTGAAGTTTTGGACCTTAAACTTTAATGGCCCCTAGCTGCTACGGAAGACGTTTGCGCCCCTTGGTTTCCTATTTAATAATGTTTGCCTTCATGCCTACTATCACCCCTCAAAGTTTGTCGGTCTGGTAGCGAAACACCCTGTATAATCACAAAATAAGGAAGTTTTATTTCAGGTTCAGCCAGACTTAATAACCAAAAATGTTTGATCAATGCATAGTATAAAAATTGTGATGACCAATAATATCAGAAATATCTTGAATTTTTTTCAGAAATAAATTTATTCTTCCTTCATCAATAAGCATTATATCAGCAATATTAATGAAAATTACAGATTAAACAGATTTAGATTTAATAGATTTATATTTAATAGAATTTATATAAAAATAAAAAAGTCAAATTTTGTCCCAGCATCTGAACTGAAAGTTTCATTGTTTACATTTGTAAATTATGTGCAGATTTTAGAGGGTTGTTGATTTAATTTTTTATCAACCGCATTATGAATTCATAAAAATTTACCATTCTAAAGCATTTAACGCAAACTGTTTAAACTAAATTAAAAGAATTACATAATCATTTAATAAATTTATGAAGGATTTTAGAAGGCCTGAAGAATTTAAAAGGATTAATTTAGTTTGCATTTACAGGGGTTTTGTGCAAATTTTATAACCCCACTCAAATGTTTTAATTTAAATTATTTTCTTAGTATTTTGTAGAATTATAAAACGTACAAATATAATGTTCTTACAATATAAATATAGTGAAATCTGTCTTAGGCGGAATCGCTTGGGACTGAAATAAAATTACGCCTTAGACAGATTTCCGGGTTAGACAGAAAAACTTTATAAAAATCCCGTTTGCATACCGCCCAATCCAAAGTTGCGGGTGTGACATTTACACAACTTAATTTAGTCACCAGCAAAAAAATTTTTGAGCATTGGTTTCAATTTGTATGAATTTCAATGTAGACCACTTACACATATATTTATCCAAATCTGAAAATTGTCCGATGTATCATTTATTTATTAAAAAAAAATAATTTCCGCCTGTTGCGGGTGTGACATAAAAAGGACATGCATTTTCATCTTTCAGTGCAAAAATGCAAAACTCTGTGAATTATGACAACTGAGTGAATTGATTTTTTTAAATATTAGACAGTAATACTTAAATAATTATTCTATGAAAAAATTAAATTACTTACTCAATTCTTAATTTTGTGGAAAATATTCAAAATTTTCGTTGCGGGTGTGACGCCCTGTTACGGGTGTGACTTGTACAGCCAATAAAATAGTTACACACACAAATATTTTCAAGGCAGATTTTTTTAATTAAAGAATTAATCAATATTACAATTATAATATCTAGAGAGGAAAATATTAAAAAAAATTTCATTTCCAATCTTGAATTTATAATTTCTAGTGATGGTAGCTTTTTTTACAAAAATACTCTTTTTTTTCCTAGGATGCATCTGACTGACTGGGCCAAATATGCACGTTTTCTTAATTTTTTTTAAACATTCTAATTCTATATCGTCACCATCCATTTTTCTTATTTGTTTCACCATCCAGTTTTCACTTTTTTAATGTCGAGAATAAAACAACTTCTACAAAATCTCCAACTGCACATTCATCGTTGGATATTATATCCTTGTCAAAGTATGGATACATCTAACTGACTGAGCCAAATATACACATTTTCTTGATTTTTATTCCGATACTCTTATTCTATAATATCCCCATTCATTTGTCTTATTTGTCCATCAAAATTTTCCCTTTTTTTTATGTGGAGAATAAAACAACTTTTACAAAATCTTCAACTGCACTCTTATCATTGGATATTATATTTTTGACAAAATATGGTAACAAACAAATTCTCTTGTGATTACTTTCTGAAGATATTGCTACGTTAATTGTTCCTACGTCAATAAAAACAACATGATGTATCGATTGAATGTTGAGCTCCGATTGTGCTTGGTGCTAGCATTCATGAAGCATTTTCACAATATCTTCTAAAATTTCACATTCAGCAAAGTTCTTTTATATTTTTTAGGACTTTTTCTACACACATGGCAAAATTTGGAGCTGAATTTATAGTTGCAGAGCGTTGCTAGTGTTACCATTTTCTTGGCAACTGCACCAACTCCATCGACAACTCCTTTACCATGAGATGAAACGCAAAAGGTTTGCCATCATTTACCATGATTTTTTTAAATAGTCTCTTCTTTTCTCTGCTTGCTTTGTCTCTTTCCTTCTCTTGTTGTAGATATGCTTCATATTTAAAAGGGTTTTCCTTAATCTTTTTTCAATGATATCGTGATCTTTCTGTACTCTTCATTCTCTGCAAAAGAGAAGAAATTAATCTGTAAACTGAATAAATATAGCACTTCCAGTCCAAAAATATAAGCTTAACAAATTTTTAATAGTTATCCCTTGAAATATCTAATCTTACATAAAGTTAATTATGTTAAATTTTGGTCAATTTCAAACTGACTATATACATTTTATGCTAACTTAATAAACATTTTAACAGTTTCTATTATTCTTACTTCTACTTTTTATTTAATTTGAATTAAAGGGGAAAAAAATCTTCCCTTAATATTGATTTACTTATTTTAAAAAACTAAATATATATATATATTAGATAAATACTATCAAATAACAAAATAAAAAAAAAAGTACATAAAAACAAAACAAAATTAACAAATTTAAAGAAAATTGCTAAAATATTGTTTCGTAATTTTCTTTTTTTAATTTCTATAAAAATCTTACATTTTAAATTAATTTCTTAATCATATATCACTAATAAAATTATTTTCTTGCAATAAAGCAACAATTTTATCAATCCAAACTGAATAAATCAACTGCACACAGTGTCACATACTCAGATGATGCAAATTTTTATTTATTAACTGGAATTCCCTCTATTAAATCAAAGGGTATAGTTAAAGCTGCCAAGTACATGTTTTCCAGCATATTATTCTTTCATAAATTTACATATAATTTGTTCAAATATGCATTTGTAATCAATTTTAAAAGACGTTGCGGGTGTGACTTTAATTAAATGTCACACCCGCAACAGGGACATGTCACGCCCGCAATGCTCAATAATTATAATTAAAATATTAATTAATTTCTTTTGTGTCTGTAATTCAAAGTTTCTTAATAAACTATTTTTGAATATAAAGTTTCATAACTTTAAATCAAAAATATTTTTCTGCAGAGATATAAATGCAACTTTTTGTTGCGGGTGTGACATAATAATTAAGAGTAATTAAATATGCTTACCTTTTGTAATGAAGATTAGTGAACACTTCTCTGCAGACAAAAACTCTCAATAATAGCTGTCAGATCATATATATCCAAGTTTGGAGATTTTCAGAATGTTTGTTCAGCTGTACGAGACCATGAAATGTAAAGATTTTTGCCGCAGTCTATTTTACAAAGTCATAGTGTCACTTTATTAATTAAAATAAGTATGTTAATGACAAAAATTTAATTCTTTTTTGATAAAATATGAAATAGTACACTCTTAACAGTTAATATGCAAAATTTCAATCATATTTAAAGAAATTTAAATTTTCATCCTCATGTCCATTTTTTCGTGGATTGGGCGATACTAAACATTTCTTTGGCTAAAAGTTAAAACCGACGTATCTTCAATAGTTTAAAAAATTAAATAGACATGAAATCTTTAGATATTTTTATATATTTATACTAATAATAATTTACATTAC
Organism: Maratus speculifer; assembly: GCA_964019185.1. NCBI lineage: Eukaryota > Metazoa > Arthropoda > Arachnida > Araneae > Salticidae > Maratus > Maratus speculifer. The sequence goes on from OZ025296.1 coordinate 363,112,689, forward strand.
AAATTGATAATACACATACACTCAATGAAAAATTTTCAATCAAAATTACATATTTTAGTGAAAATAAAATTATATTTATCTTAATAAATGGCTTAAAATGATGTTTTAGACTTATTTAGAAAGAAAAATCGAATATTGTTGTTTGTTTATTTTTTTTCTTATCTTCTTTTTCCGTAGCACATTGTATTTCTGTCAACATTGGTATCATTTCATAATTGTTTCGCTCTATTTAAAAATTCTGTAAAAGCTTTATATTCTTAAGAGCTTCTTGATATGACTTCATCTTCATCTTCGACTTAATATTCATCAGTGCTACTCCAACTGTTGGTTTTTGCGCAATGAGAAAATCCACTGAACCATTATAATCACTTGCAGTAAGTTCATCATCACCATGTGTGTATTCAGTAACATTTGTATGTGTTTGTCCATCTGGAATGAAACCGCTGATGTTATTCATCAGGTCTTGAAGCTCTCCTTTCTCAACATCATCTTTATCACTATCTGAAATTTCTTCGATGTCAAAACGGAACCCCGATTTCTTAAAGCACTTTATTATTGCATCAGGTGTGATTTCTTTAGAGGGCCTGTCAATCCACTTAATTGCATACAAAACGGTTACGGTCACATCTAGTTCGGATGCAGACTTAGTTGTTCCCATTGAAGCTAAAATTGATCAAAGGAAATACTTTTTGTAGACAGTTTTTAGAGTTTTTATTATCCCTTGATCCAAAGGCTGAGTTTTAGATGTGGTATTCGCTGGAAGGAAATGTAGTTTCACATTTGTTAACTCTATCTCGGGATGGCAAGGTACATTATCTAAAAATAATAACACATGGTGGTTATCTCTTTGCATTTTCCTGTTAAACAACTTCAACTATTCTTCCATAATTACAGCTGTGTTCCACGCTTTTCTTTGAGATTTCCAGATAACCGGTAAATTTCACGCATCAATGTTTTTGAAACATCTTGGTTTCCGTGATTTTTCGATTACTAATAGCTTTTCCATTTCTCCTTTCACATTGCAGAAACGAAGCAAAGTCAGGCGTTCCTTAGAGTACTTTCCACCAAAACATGCTTTTGCTTTTTCAGTCAGAGTTTTCGTAGGCAATTCCAGAAAAAATAGCCCAGTTTCATCACAATTAAAAATATCCCGTTGAACATAACCATCTATTAATGTAAAAATTCTGTTCATCCATTTTTCAACATCAGAATCCGGAATATCTTTTGATTCGCCACATATGTTTCAATGACAGATTATCTCGAACTCTGAAGCTTATCAGCCAGCCATTTGATGCTTTAAAATCTTTTTTTCCAATTTCTTCAGCGACTTCTTTTGCCTTTTCCCGAAGTAAAATTCCTGATATGGGACATTTTTTTGCTCTGGCATTGCAAAACCATTCCCATACTAGTTTATCAATGTCTTCGTTTTCAACTTGCCTTTTACGTTTGCGAGAGCAATCTCCCCCTTTTTGAAATTCTTAACGAAGTTCATCTTTCTTTTTGATAGCATCATAGATTTGAGTCTTTCCACATTTGAATTTTTCACATAAGCTTTTAACTGGGATATTTTGTTCTTTGAGTTTAATAATATCAATTTTGTCTTTTAAGGATAAAGTATCCGACATTTTTGATTTATTATCATTTAGGAATAATGATTTAAACTATACAACAAATCTGCGAGTTTATACGACTACGATAACACTTACTGACATAAACACAAACTAAAATATCTTACACTTCATAAAGTACATTCTATTCACGTATTGAAATATCTTGTAGATATTTCTGGAAGTTGTGACACTATTCTTTTTGTCTGAAATTCTAGGAAGAAATCAATTTTCGTTAGATTATAGGATAAATAAAAATTAGCAGCTGACCATTGCCTATTACAAAGCTATTTCAAAAGACCATGAAAGGGTGCTGAAATTTTCCATAAATTGTCAATGTTGCAACCCTCCCTTTTTAAACAGATTCTCTTATCTTATTGTAACCTAAGATTATACTTGCCAAAAATCCCATGACCCATTTGTTCAACAGTTCCCAGTCATATACAATAATAATATAATCCCCAAACTACTGTCAGCAATCAGTAACGCCTTTTCTTAACATCTGGGAATGCGACTGGACAATACCTTTCATTATAAAAAGAAAAGATTTCTTTCCATTTATATTTTCCAGGAAAATTTTCTTCCGTCTTAAGCAGTAAATTTGCTACTTGGGAAACAAAATGAATGTCCAGTTCCGCGTTACACAGATTCTTTCCGCCTTAAACAGATTTCCGGCTTAGGCAGATTCCGGCTTAGACAGATTTCACTGTATAGAGATATTTCCACATTGAAAACCCCCATCCCCCAATCTGAACGCCAAGAAAGCTTAAAAGATGCAAAGACAAAAAAAAAATAATTTTTTTTTAAAATATTTTGTTTTGTGTAACTAGTAATGCTTTTGGAACAAGATAAAGTAATGTATGTGTAACTCATTCTAAACAGTATTATCACTAACTGACGTGTTAAAAGAATTTTCAATAAGTTATTTTAGTGGTACTTATGAGTATTGTCGGTAGATAAAGGGTTAAGGGAGTCTAATCGTATTTATTGCCATTTCAAAATCACACCAGATTGCTATTCCTTTACGAAATAACAATCGGGATAGGCGATAACGGAACTGAAAAAAATTACTTAAGCTTTCAATAATGACATAACAATAAGGATAATTTTTTTATTATAATCCTTATGAGAAAAACAAACTTTTAAAACACTTTTGCCAACCTTTACTTATATTTCAAATGTCATCAGACAGTTATTATATTTTTTAATTAACAACTAATATATCAAACACACTTACACACACACTTTTTTTCAATATTATGGATAAGTCAGGGGGGGGCATTACCTTTTCAAAACTACGGTTTTTAGCATAAATATTGATAAGAAAATCAGTTTTAACATCAAAGAACTTTATTGTGAGAAATCACGTTTAACAAAAGTTTTTTTACACTTAAATACTATCAATCATTATAAAATCTTACAAGCTTATAAAGTGTAGAAAACACAGACATATGTAATTTTTTTTCAGATGATATAAAGAATGATAAAAATAAAATTGTGCTTGCCATAGCTCATGGTATAGTTCTTCATCTGCTAATATAATGGTTTAAATAGTCAAATTTTTGTTGTTCGTAGCTCTTTTTTTGTGCACTGTTGTAAACAGAAAGTAATACTTCTTAACTTCTGGAATAAGCAACGATTAGCTAACTCCAATTAACAAATTTTAAAAGCAAAACATAGCACAGATAGTTTTTGGAATTTATTTCGTAAGTTTATCTTTCATAAAATATTTTTCGTTCGTATGACATTGACAGATGCTTCCATAAACATATCTTTTGAACAAAATCCTTTAACACACATCTCTCAAACAAAATCTTTCTCTTCAATATGAATTAAAGCATATTTCCGAGGAAATTTATAGTTGCATATCACACACACACAAAAGGGTTCTCACCCGTATGAATTGACAGATGCTTGCTTAAATCACACATTAGAGAAAATTTATTGCTTCATATCTCGCATACAAGGTTTTTCACCAGTGTGTTTTAAGATATGCCTGCTTAAATCTCTTTTTCGAGAGAATTTCTTGTTGCATAACTCACACACAAAGGGTTTATTACCAGTATGAATAAACAGATGTTCTCTTAAAGAACTGTTTCGAGATAATTTCTTGTTGCATATGTCACAAAGATACGGTTTCTCATAACTATGAATTAACACATGCCTGATTAAATGGCTCTTTTGAGAAAATTTCTTGTTGCATATATCACAAACAAACGGTTTCTCACCACTATGAGTTAACAGATGGCCGCTTAAATGTCCCTTTCTAGAGAATTTCTTCCTACATATATCACAACCAAACGGTTTCTCACCAGTATGAGTTAACAGATGGCTGCTTAAACTGCCTTTTTGAGGGAATTTCTTGTTGCATACTTCACATTCAAAATGTTTCTCACCAGTATGAGTTAACAAATGTCTGCTTAAAGTGATTTTTAGAGTGAATTTCTTATTGCATACCCCACACTCATAAGGTTTCTCATCAGTATGGATTAACAGATGTATGCTTAAAGAACGGCTTTGAGAGAATTTTTTGTTGCAAATATCACACACAAACGGTTTCTCATTACTATGAGTTAACAGATGTTTGCTTAAATCTCCCTTTCGAGAGACTTTCTTGTTACAGATATAACACACAAATGGTTTCTCATCACTATGAATTAGCAGATGCTTCCTTAAATAGCCCTTTTGAGAGAATTTTTTGTTGCACACCTCACATTCAAAAGGTTTCTCACCAGTATGAGTAAACAGATGGTCGCGTAAATGGCTGTTGCGTGAGAATTGTTTGTTGCATACTTCACACAAAAAAGACTGTTTTGGCAGAAATTCTTGCATAACTCACAAATAAAAAGTTTTCCAGGCTGTGAGTTAGAAGCTGCTTTTTTCAAAAAGTTCTGATAAGAAATATTTTGCTACATTTGTTTTACACATTGAAGATGTTTTGAGTGATGTCACGTGTTAGATTAATGGTGTTATGCATCTGCAATAAAATAAAATTAATTAATATCAGTTTTTACTTTTCTTTAAAAAATAAATGAATAAACTTATCACGAAAATTTAAAATCAATATGGAAAATAAATTGTAATAAAATTTCTACTGCGGTATTAAAAACTACAATAGGTTCCCAATTATTTGAAGTTAGCGCAATCAAAGGTGTGTCAGACCCTTTCCTAACAGTAATTAAATTGTAAATAAAATAAATAGCAACATTGTAAAAATAAATAACTTAGTATAAATAAATATAAAGTAAATTTAAGGAGAAAATTTTATAATTTAATATCATCTAAAGAAATAAGGATATATTTAGGAAAGAATAGAGAGAAAATAATTTTTTGTGGCTCTGGTATTTTAATATGTAAATGTGTTTAATAAGGAATTCTTTGGATTTCAGATTTTTTTTTAAATCTAATGTGAATGCTTATTGCTGAAATTTGCCGTATCATTTAATATACAAATTAAATAATGTAATCAGTGGCATAGTCTAGTGGATGCCATGCATACCCCCCCCCCTCAATCGGAGTATCTGTGTTTCTGAATCGTGGAATCAACAACACTCAAAACTACTAAGTCGGAATGACAAAGAACTGATGAAAAATTTCATTTATCGAATGTGAATGCTTATTGCTGAAATTTGCCCTATCATTTAATATAATTTACAAATTAAATAATGTAATCAGTGGCATAGCCTAGTGGATGCCATGCATACCCCCCCCCTCCCTCAATCGGAGTATCTGTGTTTCTGAATCGTGGAATCAACAACACTCAAAACTACTAAGTCGGAATGACAAAGAACTGATGAAAAATTTCATTTATCGAATGTGAATGCTTATTGCTGAAATTTGCCCTATCATTTAATATAATTTACAAATTAAATAATGTAATCAGTGGCATAGCCTAGTGGATGCCATGCATACCCCCCCCCCCCCTCAATCGGAGTATCTGTGTTTCTGAATCGTGGAATCAACAACACTCAAAACTACTAAGTCGGAATGACAAAGAACTGATGAAAAATTTCATTTATCGAATGTGAATGCTTATTGCTGAAATTTGCCCTATCATTTAATATAATTTACAAATTAAATAATGTAATCAGTGGCATAGCCTAGTGGATGCCATGCATACCCCCCCCTCCCTCAATCGGAGTATCTGGGTTTCTGAATCGTGGAATCAACAACACTCAAAACTACTAAGTCGGAATGACAAAGAACTGATGAAAAATTTCATTTATCGAATGTGAATGCTTATTGCTGAAATTTGCCGTATCATTTAATATAATTTACAAATTAAATAATGTAATCAGTGGCATAGCCTAGTGGATGCCATGCATACCCCCCCTCCCTCAATCGGAGTATCTGGGTTTCTGAATCGTGGAATCAACAACACTCAAAACTACTAAGTCGGAATGACAAAGAACTGATGAAAGTTTCATTTTAGACAAGTGCTTTTCATAAATGGGTATAATTCAAAGTTATGTCTTTTACCAAGTCTTTGACCTTTTCTGTTTTAGGCAAATTTTCAACATAAACATGTTTCGTTTTGACTGTATCCTCTAAAACTATTATAACGTATTCTCTCTGCAGTGCTCTTATGAAGAGTATAAATATATTACAATGAATTCTCTGAATGTGACCTATCGTAAAAGGTAAAGAAAATCAGGATTACACAATAAAACAACATTACATATTTATGGTTCCATAAAACTTAAAACCTATCTAAAATGGAACATTTTGCCATCGTGTATCCTTCATGGCAGGTTTTCGTAGAATATGGAGTCATCCCGTAAATGGAAACATTTCACGTTCCCAAAGAATAAGTATACCTCCTACGATGGAAACTGGTTTTTGATGGGACCAACTGGCGCTAGCAGTTAAGGGGAAAAGACCAGTTTGTAGAAATGCAATAACGTCCCACTGATTGAGTTTTTAGATCATAATTTTTGTTTATTTTATAATTTTACGCCAAATACAGTGGACTCCCTCAAATGTGCAACCCTAAAATTCGAAACTCTCCAAAATTCGCACATAATTTAAAGATGTAGACAATGAAGATTACATTTCAGATATAAGTGCAAAATTTGAGTTTTTCACTTTAATTCAATTTCACAAATATTTTGATTTATATTTTTTTAATTTTACAGAATATGTTTTTTCATGAAGGAAGAATAAATTTATTTCATTAAAAATTCAAGATATTCAAAATCTCCCTGCCAAATACAGTTATGTATTAATCAAGTTTTTTTCTAGTTATTAAGTCTGGTTAAACCGGAAATAAAACTTCCTTATTTTATGATTTTGATATGAATTAGTAATGTACTTTTATGAGGCAAGTTGCACTGAATAATTTAGGAAAAATACATTTAATCTTTATAATGACTATTTAATCATACGTTATTGATAATTAACATGACCTTCGCTTTTTAATCATATTAAAAAGTACCTTAATTTTTATTATTTTAATTTATTACTTATTTTAATATTTTATTATACTGTTGTAAGCATTCATTATAGTTTCGATTCCATCATTAATTAAATTCAAATGACTGTTTAAAAATGTACACAAAGCAATGACCAGAAATAAGCAAAATTCTAAAATCTGCAACCTGAGTTCCTAAGCTGTGCGGAATTGACGGAGTCTACTGTAATATTATAACATATTGTGCTACTTGGAAATAATAAAAGCGACTCTATTCTTAAACTGGTTATTTGTGAACTTATATACTCACTTTTAAAAAATCTTTAGAAATCTGACAATGATTGAGTATTTTTTGTTCTAAAACACGCTGATGATGTTTTTTCAGCTCTAAAACAGTTTTTGTCAAGAAATAAGGAACTGGTGTTTAAAAGTTTGATGATAAATTCAAAAGAGCAGAGTTCTTCGCTACAGAAAACTTTGAAGCATATATTTTTTTAATCATTCAGATTCCTTGTCAAGTTGGCTATTCAATGTAGAGATATAAAACAAATCACGACAAATCTGAAGAATATTTCCACAAATCAATGATTCTTCCTCACTTGAGTTATTTTATTTCGAGTCTCGTTTCATATTTAGGATATGATATTGAACGGTTTTGACGTACTCGTGCATTTTTACAAAATAACGGCAATTTTTGTCTTTGATTTTTTTTCTACCGGAGCCATTTTTTAAATACATAAATTGATTTTGAAGGGCAGATTTTTTATGTATTTATTTAGCATTGTAGTTTTGCTTTTATTCATGAATGCAGTTAGAGTACTATGGGGAAATTCGTAATTTTTGTAAGAATTTAATATAATACGATAAACATCGGAAACGTTTTTTTTAACTGATTAATGTCAAATTTAAGGGGTGCCCTCAGCGAAGCATCGAAATGTCTCTCCAGAACATTAGGGATTTTATCCTTATGAATCGCCTAGAAGTGCTATCTCCTTCTGGAATTTGAAAGTTCTCTTTGGAGAGTCGCAAAAATCCCTCCCGCAGAAAAATGTGTCAGTCATCTGAAATGGAGACAATTACGACTTGTGGATGCCCAGTTTAACCCTTTCGGTGCGATTTTTTTTTTCAATTTTTAGAAAAAATTACTTTTACGTTAATATCATTAACACTAGCTATCCAAATAAATTAATTGTTATTCAACGAGTATTTCACTGTCTGAAAGATAACAAATGTTGTTGTTTTTATTAGTATTTAATTGACATTCACATGACAGTAGGCTAAGGAAGAATTTGTGGAGATGTTTAGAAAATATTGCATCACAATAAGATTTAACTGATATTACAAATTTCTAATACTTTTTGCGCCTTATTACGCATGATTCTTTCAGGAAAGTAACTTTCATTTTAAATTTACAAAGAGAAATACATGTTTAAAATAAAATAATCGAAAGCAGCGGAAAGAGATTTAAGTAAATAACAATTAGTATTATTATTATTACTAAATGCCTAAAATAAATGATGTTATATAACAAATGCATAGATATATACTAACATTACTACATGTAAATGCTAGCAGAAATATTTCTTAAAACAAAATAATACTCCATTCAGGGACCGACTTACAAATTTGGGGACCCTGGGACCCTCCTTGCACTAATATTTACAAGACTGAGTAACAAAAAAAAGATAACAGCTAAAATAACCTCTACTGACTTTAAAGTATCCATTAAAGTATTAAATATGATCATTATTAATTTACTTTTAAATAATTAATTTAACAATTAAGAATTTAAATGAACAGATGTTTCATAATAAATTCTGTGGCATTCATTATCTTTTCCTATACAAATCTTATACATGAGGAATGATAAATTGTGCAATAACTAATAATAAATTTTTGACAATCCAAGTCACAACTATTTAAAATGTTGTGGGGATTTATTGCCTGCAAGCCACATTCACCAGCCCTCTACTAATGTGACAAAGTACAATACATATTTTTTAAATGATAAGGATAAAAGAAAATATTCACTGTAATAAAGTAATCATAAATGGTTGTTTCAGACAAAATGTACAATGTTATGAAAATACAATATAAACACAATAAAATGTAGAATGAAACGCAATATACCATTAGATATTGAAATTACATCAGATTTTGGACAATAATTGAAAAATCTTCAGCAGCATTTGGGGGGTCCCTGAAAATCAGAGGCCCTGGGCTTGTGCCCCGAATGCCCTGTCGTAAATCAGGCACTGACTCCATTAAAAGACATGTACTATTAACAGTACACCAGACCTGAAAGGGTTACTATTGCTGACAGAAATTTCATTGATGGAAGGAGAGTTGTGCATGAAGAGGGTGGTGATGAGGTTGTGTTTTTTAATAGTGAGAAATCCAAAGCTTAAAATGAACCTAATTCACATACAAACCACTGAATTTGGAGAATACTCTAAAACTGTTTTGAACCACCTGAAGTAAATTGCCTTTGAAGTAAAATAACAGAACTCAATATTACTTTTTACGCAACCCAAAATTTCTAAATTAGTGTTAATCAATTGCAAATAAATAAGGTTTAAAAAAAATAGCATCCTTGAAGTTTACGACCATATATCAAAAGAAACTGTTGAGGCCAAACAGGGTATCAAAACCGGCAGAACATGAAACAGAGAAACCCAGAAGGATTATGGCTGTGTTAGACAACTGTAACCAGATTATTTTTTCCAACATAAACTATATTTGTTGTGCGAGCTTGTTATATCACTTGTTTCTTTAGCCAAAATTGAATGTTGTTATCTTAAATATTAACCAGCTAACAGTTAAATATAAATAAAAATTTCTTTGAAATAAACTAAACTTATAAACCAACCAATAATAATTTAAATGATTTTAAATACAAATTCTGATGTAGAATATTTTAATAAGAATAGAGTAACATTTTTGGTAATTCTAGGGTTAAATTTAACTATTTAATCCTAATTTTAATGTAAGCAAATGTACATTTTGTATGAAACTTGACTAAAATATATTTAACTTTTCAGTATGGGCTCAGTTTTTTAGACACTAGTGTTTGTAAAATCTCTGGTACATCATCATGTAACTTTGTTGTAATACTAGCCACAATTATGGAGATAAATCTCACTTTATTTTATACATGCATAACGAAATAGATACATACTTAAATTCTTACAGGTTACTCGAAATACTTCTATTACTCATATGTTGGCAGTCAATCTTGCCAAGACGTGATTGCAAGGAGCTGGAAAAAAAATACCATTTTAGACTTCCGTTAAAAGAAGCATAATCAATTATAATTCTAAGATACTCTGTCTAAATGACATCTTTTCTTCAGTTCGTTGGTATTCTGAAAATCTGCTATTTCAGATAGAATTCCATTGTAGAAAGACTTCGCTTTAATAGGTTTCACTGTGTTTATAATAGTCCAAAAGCCTACCACACAAAACCCTAATATCCTGTTCACACTGAGAAAGTTAAGATACTTAACTTGAAGTATTTTTATTTGCCCCTATATCCCCAAAATAACATAATGCAAATTTCAAAATTAAAATTTTCAAACAAAACATTTACAAAACAAAAAAGAAAAATTAACAAAAGAGTATTATGTTTTTTAAATAACAACAGATTGATACAGGAGCAATTGAAAATAAGGTGAAGTTATTAAATAAAATAAAGTCATCTTTACGAAAACTTGAAAATGAGCTTGAAAATTTGCTGAAATAACTTTGGATCGGAAAGTGATTTTACGATAACACTGACACAAACAGAGATTAGTAACCATACAGTTTTGATTACAAATTTGTTTTATGTTACTTTTAAAATGATTAATGGAATTTTAGAAAAGGTAAAAAATTATTTTAGCAATAAAAAGTTACAATTGATAAGATATGGGTCTACTTGGTTATCTCATCGATCAAAAATCTACCACCAAATTACAAGATTTATTGCCAATAATAGATGAATGTAAATGTCACACACACTTGACATTAAGCACAAAGTTCATGGTTATTACGTCATCAAATGATTTTTCATTCATTTTTTTGATTTTACTTTATTAGTACTCAATTAATTAATTTGTTTTGTCATTATTTAAATGGAAAATTACGTGATTTTTTTTAATTTGGCTGATAGTTCGGCAGGTTTATATAATTTGGCGAAATGGGTCGATGGGATAATAGGGATGCAACGGATATCCGGCATATCCGGCTGATTTTTCAATATCCGAAATATCATCGGATATCCGAATCACAATCACCGGATATCCGAATCACAATCACCGGATATCCGACTTCTCTATCGGATATCCGATCGGATATCCGGCAGAATGCAACAAACCAAATATATATTAATAACAGTAATCGTTTGATCCCAAACAATGCGAAAAACTTTTGTTTATAATGCAAAAGATGAAATATTATTATAAGTTCCCTATCGATGAATAAAAGGTTATTCTCAAAAGTTTAAAGAATCGCCAGCTTTCCAATTATTTATATTTAAACTCTGTAACAAATTTAAAAGTTTACGTTTACATCTTTTAGAAAATTGTGTCTACTTTCAGATTGTAAAACAAAATTTGAAGTCAAAATAGCAAATGAAGCTTTTGTGCAAAAATGTATAAAGATAAAAAAAACAACATTGAGAAATGCACAAATAATGCATGAAAAGAATAGAAAACAGCCGTTTCGAATCTATTATCGAGATTCTTCATCAGTATAAGACTCAGCATGCTAGAAAAAGCCAAGCTGAGCAAAGCGCCAGGGAAGCACAATCTTATATGCCTATTACAAGAGCGAATGTTAATAGATTCGAAACAGCTGTTTGCTACCTTACATGCATTTCTAAACATTGGTTTTCTATCTTCATAAAATTTGAAGTTGTTTATTAAACTGTGATTTTACTAATTTTCTTTCTTTCTTTTAATTTAAACAATGGGTTAATTGGTTTTTAAGTTACACAACTAACAACTAAACAAACCTATTTTTAATTTCTTCTATCTTTCAAAGAAGAAATTATTGTAATAATTTTTTTTGACGAATTTGCGTGTTTTAGGGATCAAATATCCCCAAAAACATCTTTATTCAAAACATCTGTCTGTCCCAGTGTCGCCATCATACTATCAAAAAGTGTATGAAGTTATGCATAGAATGATCCAAATATTTTGTGCATATTTTTGACTGTAACCAGCAGGTTCTTCTTCAATATGGAAACATTTCGCTGTAAGGCGGTGCTGTAATTGCAATTTTTGTGCCATTTTCATTGTTCTACCATCAAATACTGTATGAAGTTATGCATAGAATTGAACCAAATTTCTTTGGATACATTTCTGGAAATGACTGTCTGGTCTTCCTTCAATTTGAAAATAGTTTGCCCAAAGATGGTACTGTAATAATAATTTTTGTAAAATAATTTTGATTTTTCATAATCCTTACAGAGAATTGGCGGTTCGTGCAGCGATGCGAACTTCGTATCTTTCTAAAATTGGCTATTCGCAAACAACTGATGTATAGCAGAACAGAAAAGAATATTGATTTTAATAAATATCATGATCGAGATTAACTCATTCTTAATCTAATTAACTGACTGCAGCAAAAATTCTAGATGAAAATAAAAGTTGGTATAGTACTGAACTAACAATATTGAAGTAGTATTGATACAGTTGACTCTCTCTACAACGAAACTCTATCCAGCGAATTTCTCTATTTAACGAATTTTTTGTAGGAACGGTCAATTTTTTTCATGATTACATTAAAAATAATCTACATATAGCGAAATATATACCTCCATTTAACGAATTTTTTCGAAAATGTTTTTTTATATGTTCTGAAAACGCTTAAGATTATTTGTAGAGTAAATTTTTTTCATTGATTTCTCGTTTATAAGTCATAGCTACATAGCATCCTCTACCTTATTCCCCCCTTATGTCTAAAAAAAGGCATTCAACCTCTCCCCCCCCCTCCAAAAAAAAAATTATTTTTGCATGGTTATACTTGACTTTGTTTTAGCCAAGGTGAGCTTGCGTTCTCGGAAAAGAGGGAAACATTTGCTTGCTATTAGAACGATTTGCAATAATCACAAAGCATCCTAAAAGATAAAACTATTCCATTATCGTCTTGAAAATGGTGTTTATTTCTTGGTTTGGATAGTAAGTCAGCAATAAGGAAGGGGTGAGGGGGCAATTGCAGAAAAGGTTGTTTTTTTTTCAGCAGGTTTTCATCTATCTAAACTAACTCTCATTACTTTTAGAGTTTAGAGTTTATGTTTGTTGCTTGTGGCGACTTGGAATATTTTTGTTGTGAGAGATCATTTGAATGAAGAATTGTTACTAAACGTCATCTATGCTGGTGTTATCTTCTACTGCATCTGCATAAAAACTCCTTTGGGATAAGCATAATGCTTTCTTATAAAGTACAAAGTTTTTTGCCGTTTTCTATTCAACGAATTTTTTGACTGAACGATGGATTTCGTTATATAGAGACTCGACTGTATTTGTAAATATTTTTTGAAACATTCAGAAATGTGGAATAGAAGAGAGTTTTGGGATTGGTGCATCCAACTAGTTATTTTCATGATTTCATTATAAATATTTAAAAATAAAAGTTTTTTTTTTTGGCTTATAAATTTGGAAGTGATTTAACTTAAAGTAAAATTAAATGCAGCTTAAGGTAAAACAGTATTAAATAAATAATTAAAACATGAAAAAAATCATTAAGTAAACCAATGTTTGGAAATAACTCTTCAACCATTGGTATATTCGCAAGCCTTTTTGTTTACATTATAAATGGAAGCTATGTATTTCTTTGTGAAATTACTTTACAGTTATAAAATAAACATATTGATAAATGTGTAAAATTTGTTCTATAAATTATCTGCATTTCATTGTACAAATTATTAGCAATTATCAGCACTTCATTGTAATTATTAGCCATTATCAGCATTTCATTGACAAATAAGCAGAATATTTAAATGTTTGAAGTACATTTTTTATTCAATATTATTAATATACACATACAGGGCTTGAACTTTGGCATGGAATGGCTGGATTCATGCCTTAAAAAATCTTATGGCCAAGACATTCCTGTTACCAAAAAAAAAAAAAAAAAATCTTTTTTTGAATTTTTTTTCTTTTTTGTTAAATGGCGATCAAATCTCAGGACTGACTGACTATTTTTGTGATATTTTCTGCTATCAATTGGCAAATCTCACAGTTTTCTCTTACGGCAATTATACAAAATTCATGATTGTTTTTTTGCATTTGATGGAAAAACTTTGCAATTTTTCTCACAATTTTCTCGCTTGCTCGCCTCGCAAACTTTTGCAACTTTTTTCTCGAGACCGATTGCCAAATTTCACAATTTTTTTCTCTCAACTGAATGTGACAAATTTAGCTATTTTATTCTGCGACTCATTGGAAAATTTCCCTTTTTGTTTTAGTGACATTCTGCTGAAATTAATAATTATTTTCCTGTGTCCAGCTGAAAATTTTGTGTTTTTTCTCTGTTACCTGCAGATGATTTTCATGATATTTGCTTGTGACAGGCTAACAAATTTCACAATATTTTACTGTAAATGACTGATGAATTTCGCTATATTTTCCCACTGCCTAAGTTCCCTCAAACTTAAAATTTTTTCACTTAACTATTTTTAAAAATTTATTTTTGCCATGGTGGACAAAATCAGCAATATTTTTTCTATGGCCGATTTCCGTATTTTGTCAATTTCTTTTTCTAATTTATTTTGTCTCTTTTGCCGAAACACGAAATTTCTAAAAGGGCAGTAATGGTCACTAGAGTCTGAGCCTTATCTAATTAGCCTGGAATCAGCATTAAACAAAATGAGATTAGATCTTGTGTTGCACACTGGAAAAAAAAACATGTTTTTTTTATAATCAATGGTTCAGCATTAGATTTTTTTTTCATTTTTCGAAATCATCGCACATTTTGTAATCAATGAGCTTTGATAATCATACTTCTTTTTTCATTTAAAAGATAATCTTTCATACGATGTTTCTGTTTGGATTCGTTTTTTTTTTCCATATCTGATAATTTGCATCTGCCCATTTTGTAACTTTTTATTTTTTTCTTTAATAAAAATGACATTTATTTCCTATTCAAATAAAAATTCTTCTAAATTTAAAGAATTTCGTAAAAAAAAAAATAATAAATAAATAAATAAATAAATAAAATGAGGACATCCATTGTCCAAAGCAAGATGTTTAAATCTTTCCCATTGAGTTAATGAAAATCAGTAAAAACATTATTTTTATGATGATCAAAACATGACTCATGTAATAAGAGTCACATACTACATATGTCATGGATTTCCTGGACCAATAATAAACAAAATAAAATGCAGACACCACAAGGTCCATTCTCAACCGATAACCTCAACCGCTTCCCAAATGATTGAAAAAAAAAGGCAAATTTTAAGGAAACACATTTAGAAACAATAAATAGTTTATGTACATATTTCACAGAAATTAGGACATAACCTTTTTAAATAAACCATTTCTCATGGAATAGAAGAAACCTACTGATTATGCCCTTTTCAGAATTTCATATGGGTTTAAAATTCCATTACATAGAAGAACATAATTCAATTAGCTAAAATGTCAGAAATTACAGTATTGACGATAATTCCACTAAGTGGTAAGCAATCACCGCAGGATATTGACAATACAATCATCTAAATGTAAATTAAAAATGAATGCCTATCAGATTTTACAAAATAAATAAATAAATAAAATAAAATAAAAATAAAAAAGTGTAACTTACAAAAGATTCTAAACCACACAAAATCGAATAAAATCTAAATTAAAATACGAGCAACTCAATTATTAATTGTTCCTAACACTGAATGAAAATTGAAAAATAGATATGATATATATAAGGCTTGATTCTTTTCGTTTGTTTTAAATAAAATAGATATTTTGGATAATTATCTTGAGTTGTTGATTTAAATTATTTTAATGGAATTTTGTCATTCTGGTATAAATTAAATATTTAAATGGCATGTAAAAAATAATAGTTTTTAATTTCTTTCTTTTCATATAGTTTAACACTCCTGCATTTACAAATGTTATGAGGAAAACTCTCTCTGCCTGGGAAAACCTGAATTTCAAGCCCTGATAGTCAAAGATATATAGTTTCTGTAAATTATATTCCAATACGTTTAAAAGTTGAAATGGTGTGTGAAACATGTTTGCAATTTATTATTTGAGATGGCATTGCATAAAGAAATAAACAAACATTCACCATAACTAAAAACATATTCAGTACCGGATATCCGAATCCGGCAAAATCAGTATCCGGTGCATCCCTAATTACAATACATTTTTTTATTGAAGAAAGTAAAAAAATTAAATCATCTTTGCGATTTACAAAAATATTTATTTTTGAAAACGAAAATCTTTTAAAAGAAAAGAATATATCATTTTTTATATTCTTTACTACAAGATTCATTGAAAAGATGGACTGAAAAAAAATCCCTAATAATAAGAACACAAATAATGACAGTAACAAATACCGAAAAATGTTGAATATACTGAAAATCATGGTGAAAATTTTCAGGACTTTTCTAGTTTCAAATTTTCATTGTATTCAATATACTAATGAAAATGAATTTGTAAATATATAAAGAAAATATATGTTACCAAACACAGAAAATAAAGAATTTAAACAGACATTTAAGCTGATTCTCAAAAAGATTTTCTTTCTTGCATAACAACAAAAAACTTTCTAAGTTTTAAATGTAAAAGCATGACAATTGCAGTCGTGATTATTGAAGATATTTATGATCAAATGTTTTTATTTCTACTTTCAGATAAAACATATTAAATCTTAAGGGAGGTTACTGTCTCATGGCAGTAATTTTTTGCCTTACTTGAGTTAGTACGCCCAGAAATTCAGTTCGAAATGTCAACTTTGACAACTTTTCTGAAAGGACTTCGGAGTTTATAGAAAAGTGGAAAATACTATTCCGTTATAAAATTAGAAATAAGAACACCTGTTGGGATTAAAAAAATAAGAGAAAATATACAGTTTGGATCGGAGAGTTACCTTGAAAAAACAATTTCTTATAATATTTAGCAATCATAAAAATTTTAGTTTGTAGGTTTTTTCAAAAATAGGATCAATAAACAAAACATTATCACCTAAACATAAGTTTCTTTTGGGCTTCTTACAAAATAATAAGGTAATCTTCAGTTGTATTTTACATCGTTTCATATTTTTGCTTCAATGGTCTAGTTATAAAATATTTTGTGCAGTGTGAAACAGCGTTCTCAGATTTTAGCCCCCCCCCCCTCCCTCCCAAAAAAATCATAAAAGAAAATTTCTCTAAATTTCTTTAGATTCTCAAAACATTGGCCTAATGCATATTAAATGGTTTGATACTGAAACTGTAACATATAGAACACTTTTTTTTTTAATAAGCGGAATACATTTAATTTTTATTTCCTAGATAGATATAAACACACTCTTTATAACTGGTTAAAATTTTATATACTCTACTAAGCCTTTCCTAACCACACTTAAAATAATTTGGTACAATTTAATTTACTTAAAATAACAAAATCATTGTGATCATACATCAAAAGAAATTCCAGTGATTCATCGCGAGATAAAACTAATTTAAAATAACCCTCACTCTAAATAGGTTAATTATGTAATATTAATTAAAATGAATACATAAGTTTACATTGCGATTATTTAATAATTGCAATGCAAATGGGCCCTATCACTTATGAATTTTTGGCAAAATTTCAATTTAAAATAACTTTGTGCCACCCCCCTCCCTAATAGAAAAAAAAATGTATTAGAAATATTTATAATAGGACTATAAGAAGTTTTTCTCAGTAAATCAATTGTAATCCTAAAAGAAAAATGTAACAAATATGCTACAAGGAAATTATTCTTACAAAAGATGACACACATCGACTTATTACTAAATAAAACAGACTGAGATAATGTCTTGATTAATCATATTTTTTTACAAGTTTTAATAAAAGAAAACCATATTTACAAAATTAATTAGATTAAGAAAGAAGTACACTTAAGATGCAATTTTATACTTCCCTAACGTCGAAGATTACTTTGACATTATAACAGTTTCTTTCTAACTTTTGCTTCAACATTTTTATTAATATTACTGAATTCATGTTTTTTCATGAAGGAAGAATAAATTGATTTCTGAAAAAAATTCAAAGTAGTGCTGATAACACCGATAGTTGCAATCTTTTTACCAAATACATTTGCTAACTTTTTGGTTATTAAGCCTGGTTAAATCTGAAATATAACTTTCTAATTTTATGATTTTGATGTGAATCAGTAATGTACTTTTGTGAGATAAGTTTCATTAAATAAATTAGGAAAAATACATTTCATCTTTGTAATTAATATATAATCATACTTTATTGATTATTAACTTGACCTTAGCTTTTAATATGTTAAATACATTAAAATTATCTAAATTTTTGCTATTTTAGTTTATTACTAATTTTAATATTTTATTATATTGTAAGCATTCATTATAGTTTCAATTGTATTACTAATTATATTGAAATTATTGTTTAAAATTTGTGAACAAAGCAATGACTAGAAATCCGCAAAATTCTAAAATCTGCACAATCTCTGGTCCCAAGTTGTGCAGATTTGAGGAAGTCTACTGTAATATTTTTAAAACAGCAAATAAATATAAATGCATTCTCTTTTGTTTAAAAATGATCCTGCAGAATTATTCTGAGTACCTTAATTAGTTTTAAATAAGAGTATAACTGGTATAAGGTTTAAAAAGTATTTTAAAGAAGTTTTCTAAGTATTTGGTTCAGCTGAATAGTTTTAGGTTCGACAGACTGAAGCAGAAGATAAGCAGAAGTTGGGGCTAAGGATTGTGTGGATTATGGAATATTGCAGATTATAGATTGTTATGGATTATGCGTCATTTTATTATTCCTTGACAGCATTTTAATTTTTCAAACAGTATAATGTGAAAAGATATATATGAAATCTAATAATTAATTTAATTTGCTACCTCAAAAAATGCCTTTTTTAAGTTATTTTATTAAAAAATTGATACACTACCTGGCCATTGATGATCGTCCACTTATGATTTTAGACATTTTGTTTAATATTTAGAAAAATACATAAGGAATTATCCTGAAACTCTCAGAATATAAACATAATAGTACAGGGCATATATTTCCGTAAAGATTTTTTACCGAAATTTTATAGGGGACCATCAACAAATTAAAAAAGAATGAATATCTTTTGGATAACCCTGTCAAAACTAATGTAGCAAAAGCACTAAAACTATAGATTGTGATTAAGTGGCTTATTGTGATAAACTATGTTCTTTTTTATGTTGATAGGATGTATACTCGTTGAGAAAGAGTTTTATAAAAACAATCCCAATTTTTTCCTAGATTTTTGCTTATAATTTCCAGAGTTCTTAATATAAAATAATATTCTTTTTTGAAAATGTGACAAACAATATTGCAGATAATACCCCTGTAATCAGAATTAAAAAAAATAATAATTGTATGAAAAATGAGTAGGTTTACTAAATAATTTTTCACTGTGCATGAGTTCACGATAGCAAAATTTCATTTGCATATTATGTTAGCTAAATGTATAGAGCAACTTTTGTGAAAGTCTCAAAATCATAGCTTGAAAATTCTGAAAATAATCGTCAATAGAATAAGTTGAAAATCCATTGTTCCCAAAATGAAGCAAAAAAAGGAGGGATTTTATTGAAATGTAGTAGTACGTCCCATTTTGTGTATTCTATATTGACACTAATCAATGAATATATGGATACAACCCCTCTTTTTTTTGCTTAAATTGGGGAATAATGGATTTTCAATTTTTTCTATAGGCGATTATTTTCAGAATTTTCAAGCTATGATTTTGCGACTTTCACAAAAGATGCACTATACATTTAGCTAACATAATATGCAAATGAAATTTTGATATCGTTGACGCATGCACAGTGAAAAATTATTTAGTAAACCTACTCATTTTTCATACAATTATTATTATTTTTTTAATTCTGATTAAAGGGTATTATGTGCAATGCTGTTTGTCACATATTCAGAAAAGAATATTATTTGATATTAAGAACTCTGCAAATTACAAGCAAAAATCATGGAAAAATTTGGGATTGTTTTTATAAAAACCTTAATTTCTCAACGAGTATACATGCCTTTGACATAAAAAAGAACACAGTTTATCACAATAAGCCACTTATCACAATCTACAGTTTGAGTGCTTTTACTACTTTAGTTTTGACAGGGTTATCCAAAAGATATTCATTCTTTTTTAATTTGTTGACGGTTCCCTATAAAGTTTCGAGAAAAAATCTTCACGGAAATATATGACCTGTACTATTATGTTTGTACACTGAGAGTTTCAGGATAATTCCTCATGAATTTTTCTAGATATTTAACAAAATGTCTAAAATTGCAAGTGGACGATCATCAATGGCCAGGTAGTGTATATGTGCATTTAAATAAAAATAATTACATATACATATGTTCTGTATTTGTAAATTTTCTTAAGTGTTTATTTCACTGTTTACATTTGTAAAGTAATGCAGATAATAGAAAATTGCTGATTATGGATGCATGGATTATCATTCCTTGACTGTAATTTGATATTCAGTAGTATAACCAAATACCGAATAGGTATCGAAAATTCGATGCAGCCCTATTCAAAATCTATGTGATGGAAAAAACATTGTTGAGGACAAGTATTTCCCTCCTAATTAAAGAAAATCCCTCGTCTGTCACAAATTTCAGCAAAGTCTTATTCCATTTTTTTTTCTTGACATATAATAATTAATCAGAGCCCGATGAAAAACCTGACAAGCCTTTATTTCTAAAGACTACACATATATACGGAACATAACATACCATATACGGAACACACATACGATAACATAACATAGAAACTTCCACAAAATCAAACAACAATAACACTGTTGCTACTTGTAATAATATAATTTACTATAAGGTATTAAATAAAGTTAATGTTTGATTACATTCTCAACAATTTTAACTCGTAGATTTATCTTCTATACTATTAATAGTTTAGCATTTTGCTAAACTTTAGTATTTTTCTATACTTTAATATTTTTCTGAGAAGTAAAATGCAGTACCAATATGTCAGTAAAATTTATCAGTACAAAAAACCCTGAACGGGTTAAAAGCTTGTGACGCAGCACTTTATCTTATATATCTAAGAATTTTAAATTTGGGACTTAAAACTAATGATATCAAAATTTATGTGACGCTATGCTATTAATTAATATATACATATATTAAAATTTATTCATTAAGATTTTATCAATTACATCTTTCATAAATTCAAAATATGAATCTTAAAAGATATGATATCAAAATTTAAGTGACGCCTTGACGAGGCTTTAAACAATGTTTTAAAATTCCATTTATTTATTTATTGTCTAAATACATTTTCATATCTAAACAATACTTTTCATTTTCCAATACACTGTTAAATACATCACTTTCACTGAATATATATAATGCACTGAAATTTATTTATTTGAATAAATAGATTTATCTTTTGGGCTACACTATCCAAAATCAAAAATAACATTTGAATACATATTTTTTGCGTCATTGTATCTATTTGCATCTATTTAACTTACTTTGGATACAATGACGCAAAAAATATTTATTCAAATGTTATTTTTGATTTTGGATAGCGTAGCCCAAAAGATAAATCTATTTATTCAAATAAATAAATTTCAGTGCATTATATATATTCAGTGAAAGTGATGTATTTAACAGTGTATTGGAAAATGAAAAGTATTGTTTAGATATGAAAATGTATTTAGACAATAAATAAATAAATGGAATTTTAAAACATTGTTTAAAGCCTCGTCAAGGCGTCACTTAAATTTTGATATCATATCTTTTAAGATTCATATTTTGAATTTATGAAAGATGTAATTGATAAAATCTTAATGAATAAATTTTAATATATGTATATATTAATTAATAGCATAGCGTCACATAAATTTTGATATCATTAGTTTTAAGTCCCAAATTTAAAATTCTTAGGTATATAAGATAAAGTGCTGCGTCACAAGCTTTTAACCCGTTCAGGGTTTTTTGTACTGATATCAGTGCTTTTTTTAGGTTAATAATAAAAAGATAAAAACAAAAAATTAAAGACTAATGCAAAGAATTCATTTTCATGATTTCTGATCACCTTTAATTACCCCTCCCCACCCACTTAAAAAAAGATATTTCATATTTTATTATTAATATATGCTGTGCTACTTGATTTCGTTAAAAACAACTCTGTAGTAAAGTACGTTAGTATAAGATAAGAAAGTAATGTACATTCAGCACTGTATTTCTAAGAAAGGATTTCATAATCTATGCTGTATGTATCATTTCTTATTCTAGTTAACTATGTTTATTCTTTACACATGAAGATACATATACTGCAGATGGATTAAAATGATCAGGAATACAATATTCAGAATGTGCTGGAAAGTATTTCATAATCTATGCTGCGTGCATGATTCTTGTTAATTATGTTTCAACCTTTGTATAGGTTGGTAATATTGCAGATTGATTAAGACTATATCCGTTACAATATTCAGAATATGCTGGAAAGTGTTTAATAATCTATGGTGCACACAGGTTTTTCTTTCTTGTTAATTATGATTTGTTCTTTATACAGAGTGGTAAAATTACTGCAAATGGATTAAAATGATATGTTTACAATAATGAAAATGTGTTGGAAAATGTTTCATAATCTGTAACTTTTCATTCTTGTTAGTTTATTTAAAAAATCCTTTCATTTTAAAATATTTGTTATAGAATATGAGAAAATTACATTCACAACCAAGAAATTTAAATTTTTTTAAATTAAATATGTTTTGTTAAATAATAACTCAAATGATAATTTTAATAGTGCAAAGTTTACTTAAGAAAAAAAAAAAAAAATCCTTATCAAAAGGAAAGCATCTGTTCAAAATATTATGCAATTTAAAAAAAAAAATTACACCTTAAAGTACTGGATTAATTACAATTCAGCTTGTCAAATATTCAATTTACCTGTGTGCCGAATATTTTAAATGATTGTAAATGTAAGCAAAAATTAAAGTCGGTACAATTAAAATTTTGTGCCATCATACCTTCAACTCACAAGTTGCAGAATTTTTCAGAAGAGTAACAACAAAATAAATGAATAAATAAAAATTGCTTACCATTAATTTATTTTAATTAAGAGGATGGACCAGAAAACTGGTTTTAAAAATTAGCTATTCTTAATATCAGAACACACTTATTTCCTATCCTAACAAAAGTAAAGTGACGCTAAAATGTTCATGGCTAAAACAATGAATGAATCGGAAGAAATGAATGATTCGAAAGAATTCAATCAGGCATAGTGAACCTTTCAATAAATCTGTGCCACAGAAATGTTCAAAAACATTTATATATATACCAGGAATAGATAGCATTAGTCAAAATCCGTGAATATAATACTTAAACAGGATATCCGGTTTAAATTTTGAAACAATTTGATTTTGAAAAACTAACAGGAAAATTTATTGGTAAAGCTTGTTTCGGATAATATATGGTCTTATAATTAACATAATTATTAGGGATAGAAAAAAGTAATAATTATACTGTTATTGCAACATTTTTATTAATAAATAGCAGCTTAATCATTAATTAGTTAACTAAGTGAAAATTTCTCCTTTTAAGGAATGAATCCTGTTCAATAAATCATGACGTCAAAATTCCACGATTCATTCCTGCATTTGGCGTCTTATCTTTTGCCTTGTTTGTTTTATCAGGTAATATTTAAAAAATCAGTAACTGCCTATCTTTACTAAAATAAGATTATGCTAAAATAGTTTTTTTTTATTACGCTTCTGCTAAAATTTCTAAAAAACTCGGATTTGAATTTCTTTTTGTGGATAATTAGTAATTTCAAGCATTATTTAAAATGCTTTAATATAGCTGATAATTTTATTTATTTGTAATTAGTTCGGAAAATATTATTCCAATTTAAATTTGAAAACAACAAATCTTCTTTAAATTTAAAACAATATATTGCTTATAGATTCTGATTATATTCTATTCATTTGATAGTAAATGCTTTTTAAATAATTCATTGCATACTGATATCCTATATAAATTTCATCAAAGTTCAACCAAAATAATAAAGGAATTCAACAACCCAAGAATTCGGCATTCCAATATCTTCATAGTATGAGATTGGTTGCCAATAGATGTTGTGGTTGCTTCAAATTTTTAAACAATTGTTTGTTTTTTTCGTACATTTAGTAAAAAGATACCTACTTGTGTATTCACATGCTAGAAATTACACAGTCTACCAACAATGACACAACTTACAATATTTTATTTTATTTGTAATGTCATATTTCATCTTATATTGTGCCACACTAAAAGCAATCGAGGAGTATTTATTATTCACTGACAATTATTTAACATGTTGGTAGCCTTCTCGGCCTTTTTTTCTTCAATTGGAACAAACACATAAAATAAATATTAAAATGTGTCTTGTTTCTGTGTCACACTTCTTTCATTGTATTCATTATGTCAAATTTTTGTTCAAAAAATGTATAAGCCACTTGAATGAATTTGGAAAATTGTCATTTGTGTACATACTTACATTCTTGCACCAATTGTGCCAAGCGTAAAGATTTGTTACAGATGGATTATTTTGACTGCGTTTTTGCTAAATTGGCTATATTGTTTCTGCCTTCTGAACCCAAACTTGATTTATTTGTGCCTTTTTCTTTGTTGCTCAAAGAATTTTCGGTACTACTTGGTTATCCTGTGGACCAAAAAACTATCGCCAACTATAAGATTAAATGCCATTAATGGATGATCGTGAATGTCATATTCAGTGACATTAAATATGATACACGTCCTTAAAACATCATTAATTGTTTTTTATTTGACTTTTTATTAATATTCTTCTAATTGTTTGTTTTTTGTTATTTAAATTAAAAATTTATGTCAACATGTATAACTTGGCAAAATTGGTAGATGGGATAACCAAGTAGTGCTAAATTTTCTTTTTCCATGCTTCAATTTATAAGAGTATCTGTCTCATCCCATCCTGTGATATAATTTTTAGTAACAAACACATTTTAAACATTATAACTAATTTATTTCAAAGTTTTTTTTTTTTTTTTTCAGTGTTTACAACAAAATATATTTCAGTCAAAATGCAATATTTGGAAACGCAATAAGAAAATTCTCTTAAATATGAAAATATAGTCTAGGATCGATAATCTGTGCACCCATAATCCACAATTTTCTATAATTCGGGTTACTTTACAAATGTAAAAAGTTAAGAAAGTTATAAATTAGTGATACAAAAATTATACTTTAAAACAAATAATAAAATTTTTTTAAAAAAATCAATAAAATATCTACTTTTTATTGACACAACTCTTTTATTTTATTAACTGCGAAAAACAAGGAGTATTACAGAATTTAAGTAATTATTTTCTTTAATTAATTTGAATGCACATATAATTTTTTTAATAAAATAACTTTAAAATGCATTTTTTGCGATAGCATATTAAATTAATTATTATCTTTCCATTTTAAACTGCTTATAGAATTGAAATGCTGTTCTAGGAATAATAAAATGACCTATAGTCCAAAATTCTCTTTAGTTCCCAATATTCCATATTTCACACAACCTTTGGCCCGAACTTGTGCAGATTATAGAACTTTGGCTGTACAGTCAAGGATTGATGATCCATGCACCACGTTCTCCATGTTCCTTATCAGAAAGTAAATGTTGGGAATTTTGCCAATCTATCGCTAAAAAATACAGCAATATTTGTCAAATGGTTAGGAATTTATCAGTCTATTGCAAAAAAGAAAACTTAGTTTTCATTATACAGTAGACTCAGTCAGATACGCAACCCTAAAATCTGCAATTCTCTAAAATCTGTGCATAATTTGTAAATAATGAAACTTCCATGTTCAGTTGCATGACAAAATTTGACTTGTTTATTTTTATATCAATATCATATATTTTTTTATTTGTAACTTTTGTTAATATTACTGAATTCATGCTTTCTCATGAAGGAAGAATAAATTTATTTCTGAAAAAATTCAAGAATTTGCTGATATCACTGGTCATTACTATCTTCTCACGAAATGCATTGATGTATTAATCAAACTTTTTTTTGTCATTTAGTCTGAGTAAACCTGAAATAAAACTTCCCTATTTAAAGACTGATGTTAATTAGTAGTGTACCTATATGAAGAAAGTTTCACTAAATAATTTAGAAAAAATGTTCGATTTTTATATTGAATATTTAATTATAAATTATTGGTTATTTACTTGACGTTTGCTTTTAATATTTTAAAAATTATTTAAATTTTTATTATTTTAATTTATTTACTTATTTATTTTAATATTTTTTCATTATAATTTCGATTGCATTATTAATTTCCTTCAAATTACTCTATAAAAATGCAAATAAAACAATAACCAGAAATTCATGAAATTCTAAAATCTGCACAAACTGTGGTCTGAAGGATTGCAGATTTACGAAAGTCTGCTGTATATCAAATTTCAATATATAAATACAGTAGACTCCCTCAAATCCACACAGCTTGGGACCAGGGGTTATGTGGATTTTAGAATTTTGTGGATTTCTGGTCATAGCTTTGTTTATATTTTTTAAAAAGTAATTTGAATGTAATTAATAATGAAATCAAAAGTATAATGAATGCTTACAATATACTAAAATATTATAACAAGTAATAAACTAAAATAATAAAAATTTAGATAACTTTTAAAATTATTAAAATATCAAAAGCAAAGGTCAAGTTAATAAATAATGTGCTATTAAATATTCATTATAAAGATGAAGTGTGTTTTTCTAAATTAATCAATGAAATTTGCCTCATAAAGGTACATTTCTAATTCACATCAAAATCTTAAAATAATGAAGCTTTATTTCAGGTTTACCCAGACTTCTTAACTAAAAAAGCTTGATTAACACATAAATATATTTGGTAAGATTATGATTACCAATGATATCAGCAATATCTTGATTTTTTCCGAAATAAATTATTCTTCCTTCCTGAATACACATGAATTCAATAACCTTAACAAAAATTACAAATTAAACACTGTATAAAATTGATATAAAACTAAAAAAAGTCAAATTTTGCACCTACATTTGAAATGAGTGTTTCATTGTTTACATCCGTAAAATATGTGTGGGTTTTAGAGAGTTGCAGATTTTAGGAGAACAGATTTCAGGAAGTCTAGGCACAGAAAAAGACCTGGATGATAATGTACAGTCTATAGGGACATTCTTTCCAAATATCTCCCTCAAATTTTAATTTTTAAAAATAGGTTAATTTATGCCAAAATGGGCCTAAAGTGAAATAATCCACTAAAAGCTGCAAGAATCCATGTTATCTTATGATAACATAAATGACATAAAAGTATTTTTTATCTGATTTTTTTTTTTTTTTTTTTTTTTTTTTTTTGTGCATAGAATAGCTGAGGCTGTTTATGCTATTATTTTAACACAATCAAATTGATTGGTAAGTTTATTATACGAATTGAATATTTTACAACTGAGCAAAAACTTGCCCAGGCCAGGAATCAAACCCAGATCCTTGGCATGCAAGGCCAGTGCTTTACTATTTAAGCTAACTGGGCAACAACTGGCACGCATTTCTCGCTCAGATAACCTTATTGGTCGTAACATCTGGTCTGTCATTTAGACAGTTTGACAGAATAAACCACATGTAAAAGAACTCCATATAATGATGGGTATATAACTATACTATTATTTTAACTCAATGAAATTGATTTGTAAATTTATTACACGAGTGTGACAATATTGACGTATAATTAAATGAGCAGTGCCAATCTTCTGTTATCATGTGTTTAATTAGTTCCCTTTTATCGAGGGACCTGTTTGGTTCTTAAGGCCCCACACTAGACACTGAAAAATACCCGGATGATAATGTAAAGTCTATGAGGACGTTCTTTTCAAATATCTCCCTTAAATTTTAATATGTTTATCTGATTTTTTTACATAGAATAGTTGAGGATGATCTATAACCAGCTTTATTTTTACTTTTTCGATTTTCCTTATATATTTTTTATATTATGATAGTTTAAATTTCAGAACCGATTTTGAAATTTAAAGTAATTTTTTTTAAATCTGAAACCAAAATTGAAAAAATAAAAACTAGGCCGGTTGTGGATTGTTCTCAGCTGTCCTAAGCAAAAAAAAAAAAGATCATGTAAAAATATTAAAATTTGAGCAAGATATTTGAAAAGAACGCTCCCGTAGTCTTTACGTTATCAGCCAGGTCTTTTTCTGTGCCTAATGTGGGGCGTTAAGGTCAAATTAAGTGCTGTTGAAAAATGTGTTGTTTTAAATGTGATATAATTTTTACCATTTTTTTTCTTTCATTTTAATATTC
This sequence comes from Maratus speculifer, assembly GCA_964019185.1. Lineage (NCBI taxonomy): Eukaryota > Metazoa > Arthropoda > Arachnida > Araneae > Salticidae > Maratus > Maratus speculifer. The sequence goes on from OZ025296.1 coordinate 363,141,211, forward strand.
ATGTGTACGTAAATTTTTTAATCGAAAGAAAATATGATAGACACTCTCAAATCTGCACCGCTCAGGACCGAAGGTTATGTAGATTTTAGAAGTTTGTGGTTTTCTGGTCATTCCTTTCTTTGTATTTTTTAAACAATAATTTGAATATGTAATACAGTAAAAATTATAATGAAAGCTTGAAATATTATAAAATACTGTAGACTCCCTCAAATATGCAACCCAAAAATCTTCACATCTTTACAGATGTAAACAATTAAACTTTCATTTCAGATTTAGGCACAAACATGTAGTTCTTTTTAGTTTTATTTCATCCTGTATGTATTTTAATATGTAATTCATAGTTATATAAATGAACTTGTTATTTTCTATAAAAAGATGATACATAATTTTTTTAAATCAAGCTATTATTGATAACAGTGGTAATCATAATCTTTTGATCAAATATAATTATTTACCCTATTAATCAAGCTTTTTTGTTTATTATTACAATGTTTTTTATGTAAATTAATAAAGAACGCTTTTCATAAGAAAAGTGTAATAAAATAATTCAAGGAAAAGATATTGCATCTTTTTTATATGAATTGAAATATGCATTATTAATTTTATTTAATTAACTTTACTATTAATAATTCAATCAATTTTAAATTACTAACTTACTTTTTATCTTTTTAGTTTATTATTTAAATATTTTACTACATTATAATCAGTCATTATAATTTTGATTGCCTTATTAAATTCAAATTGTTGTTTAAAAAAATGTAAACTAAGCAAATACCAGAAATCTGCAAAATCCAAAAATCTGCACAACCTCTGGACTCAAGCAGTGTAGATTTGATAGAGTCTACTCTACTAAAATAATTAAGTAAAGTAATAATAAACTAAAATGATTTAAAAAAAAAAGATATTTTGTAAAATGATTAAATTATTGAAAAGGTTCAATAATATTATCGACAATTACATATTAAAATATATATGGAACGTTTTAAATTAAAAAAAGTTCTGTAATTTTGTCCTTGTATCTAAACTCAAAGTTTCATTCTTTATATTTGTGATGATGTGTGGATTTTAGGGTTACGGATTTGAGCTGATATTTTAAATTTGAAAACAGCAAGTAAAGAAATGCATTTTTTTGAAACGTGAAATAATCTCTCATGAAATGATATGAATAAAAATTGACAAGAAGAAACTCTCAAGAAACTGTCATATTTAAATGGTTATGCAGTTTTTTATTTTATAAAATTCTTTTTGAAAAAACTGTTTTATTCCTTCACATAAATAGTGCTTAAAATAATTACCCTAAATACTTTCTGTATCGGTTTAATAATCAAAGATTTCTCTATAAAACTACAAATTTTCTCCATCCACAATAAGTTCATTTATGATAGCGACAGCAGTAGGTTATCCCTCTCTTTTTTTAAAAGAAAAAACTGTTTAGTTATCGAAATTCAAATATAATTATACATATTTATAGACATGCATTTTTAATTTAATTATTTATAATTATTCTAGTTATATTGCATTATACTTAGAGTTTTTAAAGGTTTGATGTTCAGAGAATTGGTGCCAGATACAGCATTATTTACACTGTAATTTAAAAAAGAAAAGTTGTAAGAACAAGCATTTTTTTCCATCAATATTCCGAAGCTTTTAATATTATTTTTATTAAATAAGAAATTAATTTACAAAGAATTGTTCTTATAACGAAAATCAAATAAACAAACAAAAAGGACTCATAAAATTTATTTTCAATAAAATTATACCTGGCCATCCCTGTAAAATGTTAATGTTTCAGTGAATTTACGAAAGTTATCACATAATAATAATAAAAATTTGTGCTACTAAAGCAAAAAATGAGCCGAAACCTATGAGTCAAAAGCTATCAAAATATTAAAAACAACATTTTCCAACATATTCTAACAATTATATTTGGTATGAAATAATTTATTTTTATTTGCAATGCAAGAAAGATTAAAATTCAATGGATAGAGCATCTTCATTAGAATCTAGAAGAGAAATAATTTTGAATAGAGATTAAAATTTCCTGATGAACAATTTTAAAGATTGATTTATTGAGTTATCGATCTTTAATTATCTGAAATTAACTCGATTATCCAGTAACATTCGGGAATCGAGTACTTTAGATTTTATATATTGTTTTGACGCCATATTTTGGTAAATAACATAAACGAACAAATTTTCTGTTAAAAGTATAGAAATTTAGATATATTTTTTAAATAAGATAATTCAGGATGTTTTGTTTTAATTCGAGATTATTTTTATTAGTTTTTTTAGAACTCAGATTTTGCTGCTGTAATGTAGGATGATAAGTGTAAAATTTTTCACTGGATTCACTAGAGAATGAATTCAAATAAAGGATTCCAGAATTTTGAGTAACGAATCAGTCATTTTTCATAAATAATCGTTTTGTTTTGTTTTTTAATTGAAGAGGATATTTTTCTTAATTCTTGAAACAAATGTTAATATTGGTAGATGTGAGAACGTAAAAATTCAGAAGTTGAACTTTCTTTTGCCGCTGATTTATTGGTATGATTCATTCAAATTCGACCACCGTGATTCATTCATGGCGTTGGCGTCTGTTTGCTTCTGTGTGAATTTGGACGATATGAAAGTTCTCTGCAAGTAGACGGTTAATTTTTGAAATATAATGACCTATAGAGATATAATTGAAAAACGTTTTTAGAATTTAATGAACTCTTTACTAAAATAAGCCAATAGTAAGATATATTTCTTTTGCTTACTCTTCTACTAAAGTTTTTGTATTTTGTGATACTAAACTGTTAGTGATTATTAACTGGTGAACACTGTTAATTATAGTTTAGACTTGATCTGGATCATCTAAAAAGCTGATTTGTATAAAAAGGAAAGAGTAAATTTTAGAATTATATTTATTATGATTTGTTTTATGGGGTATGATTAGGCTTAACCTAAATATTGTATGATAGGCAAATTTTCTATTATAATTTTATATATATTAACTTTCATATATATAAAATGCTTTATATTTTATAATTAAATTATAAATATATATATATATATAGTATTTATAATACTAGGAAGTGTAATTTTAACTCTGAAAAACAATTTATCTTATGTTTTATTTTCTAAATTTAGTTTAAAAAAACAAGAATTTTTTTTTAATTGTATAAGGGATAATAACAAATATAAAAAACACAAGAAATTGAACAATAAAAAGAAAGCCAGAACATCCAAATTGCAAAATGATTATGAAAACAGACAATATAAAAATTTCAATTTTAAAGAAATAATGCAAGGTTATAATGAGTATTATTAATGAAAGTTAAATACTATTAAAAAATTTGGCCATTATTTCTTTAATTTTATTAATATGTTAAAAATATTTTTTATGTTTTTGTACAATCGTGGTAATAAATAAACAACCTATAACTTCTCAACAAATTATCGTAGAGGAAAGTTATTGATAACGAACAATTTGAAATAAAATCTTCTTTTAAAAGATGTATATAAAATTTGTTTAGGGGGGGGGGGGCATCTACGTGTTAAAACGAATGATAACTTTATTTTTTCTATAGAAATACCAAATTCTGAATGCGTAAGTGAATTCAACACCCTTCAATTAACTTGAAAACAAATTTTCATGCAATTCATACAATAGGATTCTGAGATATTATTTAAAACAAGTGTATTTTAGAGGCTGTATCCAAATTGAAGCTTAGTACTTGATTGTGGACAGATAGAATCCCCTTCTTAATCCAGACATCTTAGGCACCTCTCAAGAAGTCATTGAAGACTGCCAGATTATAGGATAGCATAAGAAGTTTCGGTACTGCTTGGTTCAAAACTATTGCCAAGCTATAAAATTATATACCAGTAATGGATGATCGTCAATGTCTAATTACATGATATTAAATATGATACATATGTTTAAAACGTCATTAAGTAATTTTTACAGTGAAGGTTCTGCACACCCATAATCTGCAGTTCTTTATAATTCTTATAACTTTATGAATGTAAGCAGTGAAATAAACAGTTAAGAAAATTAACAAATTTGAGATCAAAAAATCATTTTTTAAAATAAATAATAAAAGAATTGAAAAAAAAACATAATAAAACATCTACTTTTTTTAATATAACACTTTTATTTTGTTAACAATAAAAAACAAACTGTATTATGGAACATATATAGTTATTCTTAAATGCGCGCATATCAATTTTGATCGGTTCTGGAACAAGAACCGTCTAAAACAGAGTAAAATTTAGCAGCTTATAACAGTGTAATTACGGTGACCTAAAAGAGTAAGTAATTGGTGACGTTGTGACAGTGTAGTATAAGACATTAAAGAAACTGTTTTTCAGTAAAATCAGGCTAACGTTTATTGACGAAAAATAAATGTAAGTTCAAATAAAACATATATAAGTCCAGGTGAAAAATATAACAGGCATAATGTGAACGGAAAACAAGTTCAGTTAAAATTATTCTAAGTCATGAAATAATATTCAAGTTTAAATGAAAATAAGTATAAACTCAGATGAAAAAATAACTGGTAAAATGTAAACAGAAAAATGAGTTCAACTCCAAATTTAACTTAAAATCATTCTATGTATTGAAATAATATTACTTATTGAATGGCATGGCATGGCATATAACAATACTAGGATAGCAATGAAAAAGCAAAACAGACTCACTTATGGACGACAGCTATCGACGTATTAAAGAAATTCCAGCAATACGGCACATCTAATAACTCGATGAAAAGTCTTAAGAAAACAGAGTTTTTAACTGAAGCTAATAATGTCCACACATACATATGATGATTTCATTAAAACAAACACAAATGGATTACCACTGCTAATGAAATGAAGCACGGACGATGTTGATAAAACCATATTCAAAATCAAACGTCCAGCAATGGATTTAGCATAATTACTCAACTAGATGTTAACTTTAAAAAACTTTTAAAACTGTATGAGTTAAAAATACATTTCTGAAACTGTATCATATTGACGTTAACATCAATTGTCTAGAGACATAACATCACTTCAAAATCCACAACACAACATATCTCCGCCGGCTTTAAATAGCCGCGGCAATTCCGAAACTGGATACGCCCCTCCGAGTTGAGTAAGCGAGCTCCTGACTTGCGACGGAAGAAATGCAAGACCGCCACTTGCGAGATGCGATCCGCGATGCTTGCGGATTGAGATCGAACGGAGCGATAAAACCAGAATGAACGTACCCACGGAAAAGATAAGCGATTGATTTGAACGTGTAAACAAAAGTTCGGAAACTGGATACGGAAGATGGAAAATGGAAAATGCCGGCAAAGGAAAGAAATGAAAGTTGGAATAAAACATAAGATAGTAAGCCATGCCATTTTACAATATTACGATATATATAATTAGAGTTATGTATTTTAGAGTGTTAAGGAAGAAAAATGGCTGACAATCGCCCCCCCCCCTTAACACTCGTACTTAAAAATAAAATGGATAATTACCAGATATTGAAAAATATATGTATATATAGAATACAGTCAAACATTAGAATACAAACTATCACACTTCGATAGCTACCAGTAAAACAGAAACTTAACATTAACAAGCATAAATGCAACAAATTCAATAACTTCAACAGGGTTAATCAAAAACATCAATTTCCAACAATGTTAATAACAATATTCAATATCAACAACAACAATTTTAACAATTATATATAACAACTAGATTAACAATTTTTTTCATTTCATGAAAGTTTAGTTACAATTGTAACTCTAACGAAAGATTTTTTTTTCACATCGGAAAAGTTCAATAGCAAAAGTCTATAAAAATAACATTTTCCTGAAAAAAAAAATCCGTGAAAGATAATTACAATTACCTCGTCACATGCAAGTGACTACGAGTTACCTTTACATAAAAAGAATTTAATATGATGATTTTTCCTTTAGTCTTGACTTGTAACAATATTCAAATGAATTTTAAACAATCATACATTTGCATATTTATCCTGAAAAAGAATGATTATCACATAAACATAAATTCAGGACAATATGAAGAATACGTATACATGAGCTACAATATGATAATACTTTGACAATATATGAAAGACACATGTTATGCAAATGAGAAAATTTCAATGATGAAAATAATAACGATCATGATCGTGATAGCGATTATGAATTATGATTATGATAGTGACATAGTTAAATGACTGTGACTGTGAGCGCTCACATGAAAGACAACACAAAAAAAAAATATGCTTAAGCTTTTGAAACGATATACATTTGCAAATGATTTGGCCAATTTAAATATGGAAAAAAAACTTGTTATATATATTCTTAAAACGAGAAGAAAATTTTCATATTTACATATGCAATAAAAACAGAATACAACTCGATTTTCAACACCTATGAAATGATATTATGAAACATATGCATACGAAACAAGTATGAAATAACAAGAGTATAATTACATATTCAAACATTTTTTCTTCAAAAGAAAAGTACTGAAATATACAAAAATTTCAGTTTAAAAAAAATGCTAAACTTCAAGGTTTAACATGAAAAGTTAAACAAGCATCTTAATGCTTGACACCAGTTCAAAGGAGGAGGAGTTTCTTTTTTTTCATAGCATTTAAAAATTATGTATATATATAAATTACTTATAACTAAAAATTACATCAATAAACTTTTTAAGATCAAACTTTGTTAAAGGTTTAGTGAAAATGTCTGAGAGATTAGATTTACTGGCTACGTGTTTAACATTAAAAATCTCTTGGTTTAAAAGGTCTCTAACAAAAAATAATTTTACGTCAATGTGTTTCGTTCTGTAATTTTCAATGGGAGATTTAAGAAAATCAATGGAGGCCATGTTGTCTACTAAAAGTGTTGGTTTAACTTGTGGACCTGTAAAAATGTGTTTGTCATAACATTCAGTTATGATCCTACTAAACCATAGAAGCTCTTTAGTTGCTTCTGTTAAAGCCACAAATTCTGATTCCATAGTAGACAAACAGACAGATTTTTGTTTAAAGGCTCTCCACATGATAGGAGCTTTGTCTAACACTAGTAGTTGTCCCCCCATTGATGTCCTGTCATCCCTATTAGCGGCGAAATCCGCGTCGGTGTAAGTTATTAGGTTTATGTGTTTGCAAGGTAACCTCAGTTTATAGTGTTTTGTGCTTTGGACATACCCTAAAAGCTTCAGGAGACCATTCCAGTGAACAATCCCAGGATTGCTCTGGAATTGGCTGAAGATATTTACAGCGTACGAAATATCAGGACGTGTCCTGCTTGTTAAAAATGAAAGGCAGCCCAAAACACTTCTGTATGGATATTGTAACATTTCCTGGGTTTCTACTTCGGTTTGAGGACATTGTGACTTGGAGTAAACAGTACCTTTAGTTATAGGGAGTGATGTAATGGGAAAGTTGAATTCTTTAAATCTTGTACAAATATCATCAATATATTGCCTTTGATGAATTGAAACAGTGCCATTCTCATCCTCCTCAAACTCAACACCAAGTAGTTTGCGTGTTCTCCCCAGGATTTTTATGTCAAAATGTTTTGTTAAAAGGGTTAAAACTTCATTAATATGTTTCTGATGGTTACTTAATATTACAAAGTCATCCACATATAGTAATAAAACAACATAATTGGAAAACGAATAGACGCAATTACACCACTCTAACTTTTTAAAACCGAGAGAAATTAAAATCTTATGTAATTCATAAAACCATACTCGTCCACTCTGGTGGAGGCCATAAAGGGCCCTCTGGAGTTTGCAGACTAAATGCTCTTTACCTTTTACCTCGAACCCTGATGGTTGTTTCATGTAGATGTTATCAGAAAGAGGGGCATACAGATAGGCACCTTTTACATCACACTGAGTGTGGATCCATCCGAGACTTGAGACAAGGGCTGCAAAGAAAAAGCGAATTAGACTGAAATTGACTACGGGCGAAAACGTCTCATCGTACGTTTCACCCCTGACTTGTTTGTAGCCTTGTGCTACAAGTCTCGCTTTATACCTTGCAACCCGTCCCTTGTCGTCTCGTTTGATGGTGAATACCCATCTGCAGCCTAGTGGTTCGGTGTTGGGTGGTAGAGGTGTTAATACCCATACTTGTCTTTTATTTATAACATCCATCTCTTCCTTCATTGCCTGTCTCCAGAGTTCCCACTGAGGTGATTTTAACGCCTGTTTATATGTGATAGGTATGGAGTCTTCTAGTCAGGAACTGGTTTTATGAGTTTCAGAGAAAGAGGTGTGTGGAGGTGTGTAACTGGGACTTGAGCTAGCACTAGGAGTGGACTTTACAATGCCTTGGGACTTATTGCTTCCTTTAAAACTGAACAGTGACGGATCAAATTTTATACCATTAGAATGACAGTAGTCTCTTACTTCCTTCAGTGATCTCAGACGTTGTGTCTCACCCAACTCGTAATAGTAGACGTCGGTTCTCGATTTGTCAGGCCTGGTTACAGGCTTACGGAACCAGATAGCTTCCCTGAGAGTTCTAGAAAAATCCTCGCCATCCTCGTCACTGTCACCCTCAGGTGGGTGTGAGGAGGCAGAGTCGGAAGATTTAGAGGTACTTGGTCTAATACTTTGAGTGGGTGGTGTTTCTGAAGTAAATCTATCAGGTTGAAGATCAGTCAAAGGGTCTATTTCAGGTGGTTCGGAACTTAGGATGTAAGAGGGTCCCAGATCGCTTCCGTTGCGCTGCTCCGAAGTAGTAAATGGGTTTGTGCCTATTGAATAGCTTGGACCTTGTTCACTGTGTTTGTGGATACTTCTAGATACAGATTCGTCACCAAACCTAACATTTATTGTCTCTATTATTTTATTGGTTTCGGGAATCCATACCCTGTAGCCTTTTGTAGACATTGCGTAACCCACTAAAACACCCTTTTTAGCCTTTGGATCGAATTTGGAATTTCTTAGTTGTTTAGGTACCCCCACATATGCCACCGTACCAAAAGGTCGTAAATGTCTTATGGATGGTTTATTACCACAATAATATTCGAAAGGAGTTTTTTTCTGAGTTTTGTGACATATTCGGTTAAGAGTGTATGCGATGTATAAGACAGCTTCTGGCCAGAATTTGAGACTGAGTTTACTTTCATTGAGTATTGAGCGAGCCCCGTCCATTATTGTTTGATTTAAACGTTCTGAAACTCCATTTTGCTCCGGAGAATACACATTGGTAAATTCGTGTTTTATGCCATTGTCCTCAAAGAATTTAGTGAATGCTTCATTATCGAATTCCCGCCCATTGTCGCTACGAACTTCTTTTACTTTGGTGCCCAAAAACCTTTCTGCTCTTTTTACGTGGTTAGAAAATACCTTAAACACCTGTGTTTTACTGCATAAGGGGTATACTGACACTTTGCGAGAGAAGTCGTCTGTTATAGTTAGGAAATACTTCTCCCCGTTTCGCCCTGTTATTTGTGTCGGACCCCACAGATCAGTGTGTAGCAGTTCTAAAGGTCGTTTAGATCTTATTTGGTTTATTGGGCGGAATGATGTTCGTCTGTGTTTATTAATTTTACATGTTTCACATTCAAAGTCTTTACATTTAATGGGTGGTAAGCCCCTAACGCCATTACATTTTAGAGTATGTTCAATTAATGTAGAACTGATGTGCCCAAGGCGTCTATGCCAGAGTTTAAAATCATCTTTTTGAACGGTTGAGGCTTGGAAACGTACCTTTTTAGGATTTTGATTACGGTTAATTTTCGGGTCTTTATTTCTATTATTATGGTTAGGATCTGGATAGAGGCAGTAAATGCCATCTTTAAGAAAAGCACGAAAAAGTGTGCCAGAATCCCGATATGCCTTGACCCTTCCCTCACCTCCTTTGAACTTGGCACCCATTTTATCAAGTCTGGGACCTGAAATTAAATTATGTCTTAGACTAGGACAATACATGACGTCGCCGAAGCGAACCATTTCCCCATTTATTTTTAAATCCACTAAACCGGTGCCCTCGATAGGGAAAGTAGCACCGTCAACTGCAACAGCCAATTCCTCATTTTTTAAAGGTTTGAACTTAACATATAAACTTTTATCTTTACAGAAATGGTGGGAGGCACCCGTGTCAAAGACCCAGGCGTCTCCCCCACATTTTATGTTACTTAGATTAGATTGTATGAGGTAGTTTACCTGGCCTGTTGTCTTACGTTGACGTCGGTTGCGAGGCACATCTTTTCTGGATCTATGACCATCAGATTGAGCACGGACAGGACTGGATACGGAAGAGTCTTTCGATGAATTTCTGGAAAAGGAGGAACCTCTGGACAAAGAAGAATTTCTGGAACTGGAAGAGTCTCTGTACACCACGGAACCGGAATTGGAGGAGTCTCTAGGCATCATGGAACTTCTGGAACTAGAGCTAAAACAGGATTCCTGGCGGGTGACATCAGGCACTCTACACTGGCTCTGTAAATGTCCTATGCGTCCACATTTGTGACACCGACCTCTGAACTTAGGCTTAAAGGAACACTTCTTTGAGGAACGGGCTCTGGAGAAATGAGACTGCACGGCATCCACTCTGTCGTCCTCTCGTAGTTTGATACGGGACTCCTCTGCGACTAGTTCTGTAAGAACACTTTTGAACGTAAACTGTTCGTCTGGCCATCGCAGAATCCCTTGCACCATGTTGTCGAACTTCTTCGGGAGCCATCTAAGCAATTGAAATGTGAGGTAAGTTTCTTTGATTGGCTCATTTATTGCAGCCAGTTGGTCAGCAAGCCTTTGGAGGCGAGCTGCAAACATATCGACGGGCTCTTCAGGTTGTATCTTACAGGAAAGAATTTCGCCAAATAATTGCATATGGCGTGCCCGGTTATCAGGCTGAAAATGCAATTTAAGTTTAGTCCAGGCTTCATGAGGGTCGTCGATATTTTCGATGATTCTCCGGAATTCATTTTCGACATTTAAATATACAACTGATAGTGCAGATCTGACTCTGGATTTATATTCCTTTGTCGCTACAGAGTCACTTTCATCAGGAGCCTTTTCAGTGCCATTAACTATGCTCCACGCATTCTTATCTAATAGTAGATACTTTACGTCAGCTGCCCAAGTTCCATAATTGTGAGAATTCAGTTTTGTTATGCATACCTGTATGTTAGCCATGGCCATGCATTTAAACAGAAGATATTACATAAAAAAGGAGAAATTTTTTTTTTTTTTTTTTTTTTTTTTTTTTTTTTTTTAAATAACGTACTTAGTAATCAGATAGTACAAAAATTTCTATTATAAATGATCCAAAAAAAACCTTTTTGTATTTCATATCAATAGGAAAAGGGAGAAAAAAAAACATATAGCCTTCAAAAAATTTTATATTGCGCCCCCCCCCCTCTAAAATGACTCGGAGGTCCAATGGCCGCATACTACAAACAACTGTCAAAAAAAATTTGAAATGTCACCAATTAGGTTATGGCCGCCGTAAAGGGTTTAAAAGCGTATTCGCTTCGGGCCCATAACCCGTGATCGGTTCTGGAACAAGAACCGTCTAAAACAGAGTAAAATTTAGCAGCTTATAACAGTGTAATTACGGTGACCTAAAAGAGTAAGTAATTGGTGACGTTGTGACAGTGTAGTATAAGACATTAAAGAAACTGTTTTTCAGTAAAATCAGGCTAACGTTTATTGACGAAAAATAAATGTAAGTTCAAATAAAACATATATAAGTCCAGGTGAAAAATATAACAGGCATAATGTGAACGGAAAACAAGTTCAGTTAAAATTATTCTAAGTCATGAAATAATATTCAAGTTTAAATGAAAATAAGTATAAACTCAGATGAAAAAATAACTGGTAAAATGTAAACAGAAAAATGAGTTCAACTCCAAATTTAACTTAAAATCATTCTATGTATTGAAATAATATTACTTATTGAATGGCATGGCATGGCATATAACAATACTAGGATAGCAATGAAAAAGCAAAACAGACTCACTTATGGACGACAGCTATCGACGTATTAAAGAAATTCCAGCAATACGGCACATCTAATAACTCGATGAAAAGTCTTAAGAAAACAGAGTTTTTAACTGAAGCTAATAATGTCCACACATACATATGATGATTTCATTAAAACAAACACAAATGGATTACCACTGCTAATGAAATGAAGCACGGACGATGTTGATAAAACCATATTCAAAATCAAACGTCCAGCAATGGATTTAGCATAATTACTCAACTAGATGTTAACTTTAAAAAACTTTTAAAACTGTATGAGTTAAAAATACATTTCTGAAACTGTATCATATTGACGTTAACATCAATTGTCTAGAGACATAACATCACTTCAAAATCCACAACACAACATATCTCCGCCGGCTTTAAATAGCCGCGGCAATTCCGAAACTGGATACGCCCCTCCGAGTTGAGTAAGCGAGCTCCTGACTTGCGACGGAAGAAATGCAAGACCGCCACTTGCGAGATGCGATCCGCGATGCTTGCGGATTGAGATCGAACGGAGCGATAAAACCAGAATGAACGTACCCACGGAAAAGATAAGCGATTGATTTGAACGTGTAAACAAAAGTTCGGAAACTGGATACGGAAGATGGAAAATGGAAAATGCCGGCAAAGGAAAGAAATGAAAGTTGGAATAAAACATAAGATAGTAAGCCATGCCATTTTACAATATTACGATATATATAATTAGAGTTATGTATTTTAGAGTGTTAAGGAAGAAAAATGGCTGACAAATTTTTCTAATAAAATAACTTTTAAAAGGAAATTTTTGAGATAGCCTACTAAATTAATTCATTTTAGATTTCACATTTACATTTTTATATCATACTGATCATAGCATAAATATGCTATCTAGGAATAATAAAACGACGTATAATCCATAATACTCTATAATCCACACAAACTTTGGCCCCAACTTCTGCGGATTATCGAACTTTGACTGTATTTATATTAATATTCTATTAATTATTTTTTTTTTTTGTTATTTAAAATAAAAGTTATGTCAATAAATATAAGTTGGAGATTTGTATAATTTGGTGAAATTGGCCAATGGGGTAATTAAGTAGTACTGCAGTTTAAACATATCCAGTCATTTCTATCATGGATGATGCCTGAAACCATCATTTTGCATTTTTTAAGCATAATTTGAAAATAATTTGGAAGAATTTTTTTTTATTTTGGATTTTTCTAAAGCAGGTCTTAATAAATCTAAATCCATTAAAAAAATGTGGGTTGCAATTCATAATGTTTTCAGATAATAATTCATATCATAAAATTATAAAAGATGGAAATTCAACATATTTGTCTTTTGCTATATTAGTGTTAGCGCTATATAGAAAAATTAGCACATTTGGAGTATAATTGTAGAAGATATTAATTAAAATATGAAAATGTAATTTAACATGAGAAGCACTAAATTTGGGATGTTTATAATTCAAAAAGTTAGCATTCATGCTTGATCTATAGGAATCCAGTATATGAAATGCATCAAATGTTTCATTAAAATAAATGTAATAGTCTGGTTTTAAAAACTTCTAAAAAAATGGTTTTATGGCCGACCTGATCTTGTTGTAGGAATCTCACTGTTGTAGGAACTCACTCATTTGAGTGAGTTAATGGCCTTTATTACATCAGCCTTGTTTGAACTTTTCCCAGTTTATGAGTAAAATGTCGGTGACAGACAGACACTGGAATGATCTTTTAATGGTTCTTTTTTTGTATTTTTAAGTACAAAGAACAACAAGAGACTTCATCTGACTGGTTTTCTATATATAAATCTCATTACATACATATTCCTCATTTGTTTGTATATAAATGTATATTATATATACACATAAAAAATATATTGTATACTTAAATGTTTTTATTATTTTATATATTTATTATTTACATGAAATTAATAGATTATATTATATTACAAATGTTTAGATATGTATATAATATTACAAGACAGTAAAACCTGTAAAAGGGGAATCTTTCTATAACGTAATTCTGTCTCAAATGGAAGAATTTTAAAGCACCAACGAAACGAACAAAAGATCATATTTAGACAGAGTATCTTAAAAATATAATTGATTACACTTCTTTTAACGGAAGTCTAAAATGGTATTTTTTACCCCATCTCCTTGCAATCACATGGCAGGATTGACTGTGTGTGTGTGTGTGTGTATTGGTAATTGAAGTATTTTCAATAACTTAAAGAATTTATGTATATATTTATTTAATTTCATAATTTAAAAAAAGGAGCATGCCTAAAATAAAGGTAGATTTATCTCCATAACTGAAGCTAGTAATACAATCAGTGTTGAATTAAGGGGGTGGACCGGAGGAGGGGACATTTCCCCCTCTCAGAGCTATCAAATGTGCCCAGAAAATTTGAGATTTTATGTTTTCAATTCTAAAAAAGTGTAATTTCCCCCATGGAATTATTGTGTCCTTCCTGGAGAAAAATATCTGAATTCAACACTGAATACAATGAAATTACATTATAATGTACTAAAGATTTTAGAAACACTATGATCTAAAATATTGAGCCCATACTGAAAAGTTAAATATACTTTAGTCAAGTTCACACAATACATACATTTGCTTGCATTAAAATTAGGATTAAATAGTTAAGTTTAAACCTTGAATTACCGAAAAATGTTACACATATGTTACTAAGATATTCTACATCAGAATTTTTATTTAAAACTATTTATCTTATTCATTTGATTTATTATTGATTAGTTCATAAATTTAGTTATTTTAAAGAAATGTCGGTACTACTTGGTTATAACATCGACCATTTTCGTCAAATTAAAAAAAAATCGCTAAAGCAATAGCCAATTTATATATGTTGACATAATTTTTATTTTAAATAACAAAAGAACAAATAAATTAATAAAACATTAATAAAAATACAAATAAAAAGTGTAATTAAAAACCACTTGATGACTTTTTAAACATGTGTATCATGTTTAATGTCATTGAATATGACATTCACAATCATCTATTATTAGCATTTAATGTTATAATTTGGCGATAGTTTTTTGGTCGACGAGTTAACCAAGTATTACCGAAATTTCTTATTTGTATTTCATTATTATCTATTTAATATTCAATTTTGGCTAAAGAAACTAGTGACATAAAGATCAAACAGAATAAATATGCTTGAAAAAACAGCCTGGTTACAGTTGTCTAACACAGCCATAACACTTCTGTTTTTCTTTGTTTTCATATTTCACCTCAACAGTTTCTTCCGATATCTGACCATAAAGTTCAAAAGCATGTTACCATGTAAGCATGTTAATTTTTTTAAAGCAATTTTATTTGTAATTGATGAACAGTTTTTTTTTTTGGAAATATAGTTTGTGTAAAAATAATATTGGTTTCTATTATTATAGGGACCGTTCAAGTATTACGTAAACATATTTTTAGTCATTTTGTACCCCCTCCCCCCCTTGTAAGAAAATATAAACAAATACTAGAGCCCCTCCCCTTTGCTTTCGTAAGATTTTATGACAGTTTATTCATAAAAAGTTACCAATCAATTACATTATTAATCCTACAAATTTATATAGGCATACAGGGATTGTGATATCAAAACATTTAAAATGGTTTTAATATATTGTTGTTTATTGCATTAAAGAAACCACAGAATACAAAATGGTTTAAATATATTGTTATTTAGCACATTGAACAGTAAAACAAGATATACAAGAAGTCTTAACTTACTTAGGCATCATAACTAAAATTTTTGACATGAATCATATAAATTTTGGAGTTCAATTTGGTGTTCATATTTTAATCTAATGTCCAGGATCCTTGAACCTATGTTCCAACATTGTCTATTATAAAGTTTTCACTGGAACAGTGGCCTGGGGTATTGCAGGTTTCCGGTCCTTTTCTTCCACTTCTTCTTTCTCCAGCCACTCAACGTCCTCATCACCATCTTGAAGAATGCACATCAGTTCATTGGCTCGCCGAGCCGCTATACGCAGTGGACGCACTCGTGTCTGAGAGATATTTTGTTTATCATTCCCATGAATATTTCCCCTATGGCGATCAGCTGATTTATTGGACGCATTATATTGTCCAAAAACCTGACAAATACGTTTTGATAGCTTCGGTTTCACTGTTGTACAGAAATATTCGTAAGGTAATTGAATGAACCCTGCTGAAGAAATTTCTAAATCTAGTGCAAGGCGGAAATTTAGGTCTAGAAATTCTCCTTCATCACTTACGATGAGATCATGTGATGTTTGATTCATTTTAGCTGGTGGTGACAAGTATCGTGATTTCAGAATCTTAAAAATTTCCCTTCTAACCGAAGACAACACGTTTCATTTTTCAATTTCACTATCTGAAGCAAATATAAAATTATACACTTACTTTAATGAAAAGTTCAAAAAAGTTGATTTTTTTGGGGTTGCAATCTGCAGTTCTTCCTCAATTCTCTTTAAAATAAGCCTTTCAAGATCTTTGTCGCACTTTGCTTTATTTTTGTATCGTCGCCAAACACCATTCGTCATTTTTTGCACGATTTGGGCAGGAGTATCATTTCGAGATTTTTAAAGCTCTGATAAAGTTTCTGATATAATAAGGATTTGTCACTGTTAGTATCCATAATTAAATCCGACTAAATTCTCTATGGAACTAAAAGTAATACTCTTTCACTAAATATTCACTTTGTAAATTCACTATGCAACTGAATTAAAACAATACATATCTATGCTGTGTATCCGAGACAAGAAAAACCCCAAGTAGGTTTTCTGCTTTCTAAAGTTCCAAAACTTGTAGAGAAGGAAGTTCGACAATAGGAGCGAAAAGACAAAAAATTCCAGAAATTCTGCAAAAATTCCTGGAATTCCATGACCGATTGAACGGGAGAAAAGAAAATACCGGACTTACCTAAAATAAAGTCAACTGACCAGTTACCCTGGCAACAGAACCCAGCCACACAGGTTCCTGTGTTTTTTTAGTCTTGCAAGTACTTGACTTGGCACACAACTTAACAGACAACAATGAAGACAAAGGGCGAATGGGTGATGCGGGTCACGCGACTGCCGATGGATAAGCAAAGGATAAAATCGAAAATAAACGGCGAATTTCGAACGGACTGTAGAACGCTCTTTCCCCGTCATTCTTTGTTTGCTTGTTGAATTTCATTTGCAGTTGCTTCGTTGTTTGATTCTTACGTAAGAATTGTCGTTACCCCTCCTCTCCCTTGTCAGAAAAAATAAGCAGACTCTAGACCCCCCCCCCTCCGTGCTCTTTTAGTTCTTACGTAATACTTGAACGGTTCCATACTTCAAAATCAATTTATATTTGGAGGTTCAAAACAATTTTAAAGCGTTCTCGAAGTTTCACATTAAGTTCTCTGAGTTTGATTTGTGAATTAGGTTTAATTTAAGATTTAGATTTTTCATTGTTCGAAACAGAACTTCGTCACGACATTCTTCATTTAGAGTTTCCCTTCCATCAATGAAATTTCAGTGAGTAATATTAAACTGAGCATTCACACGTCGTGATTGAGGTCAATTCAGGGGATGGAGGCATTTTTCGGTGGAAGAATTTTTGCAACTCTGGAAGGAGTAAATTGAAATTCTGGAGCATTTCTAGACGATTAATAAGCATGAAATCCTAAATCTTCTGGGGAGAGATTTCGATGCTTTGAAGAGGGTACCCCCTAAATTTGAAGGTGTAGTGTAATCTGCGTAAAAACCGTTTCCAATGTTTCTCGTATAATTTAAATTCGTACAAACATTAGAAACTTTACTATAGTTCTGTAAATGCCTTAAATGTCTCATTCAAAGGGTAAAGAGAAAATTACAATACTTAATAAATATTAAAAAATCTGCCCTCCAAAATTCATTAATTTATTTAGAAAATGGCTGCGATTGAAATGCTCAATAACAAAAAATGCCATTATTTTGAAAAAACACAGAAGAACATAGGAACCTTCCAATCTGCTCTTTTCCTTAATATTAACGAGACTTTGAAATAACCCTTAAGAAAATATCTTTTAGATTTCTGTGGAAAAAGGATAGAATTATGGTTCGTTTTTCTGTAAGATAGTTTAAGAGCTGTAGAGGTTAAATAGAAATGTCTGTAGGGAGAAAGTGTTTAATAGAAATTTCTGCTCTAAAGACATGTCTATTGAACATCAACAGATATTTCTCTATCTTTTAAACTTAATTATAAAAATATTCTGTAGGATTCTATAAAATTTTTTCCATAGCCATTTTCTAAAAGACATTTTCGTAAGGGAAAGGAATTCAAGCGAGAAAGATGCATTGATTTGTGGAAATATTCTTCAGATTTATCGCGAGATCTCTCTACATCGAATAGCCAACCTTGACAAAAAAATCTGTATGATTAAAAAATATATATGAATTAGTTTTCTTAGTGAGAAATTCTGCTCTTTTGAACTGGTCACAACAAACTTTTAATCATCAGTTTATTATTTCTTGCTCAATGATTGACAAAAGCTCTTTTAGAGCTGAAAAGACATCACCAGCATGTTTTTGAAGAGATGATAAATCATGTTCAGATTTCTTCAGAGGCTACTTCAGTCAAATGAAAAGACTCGTTCGTTAATGCTAATTCTATGGAAGACCTTCATAAAGATGTTTCAGTTGAATTTCAGTACTTTTAAATATTTTTTTCTTTGGATAGCTGTGGTCGATCTGTACAATGACCGTTTATTACTTTTTTGATTTTCATTGCAAATATTTTTAAAGCGGACACTGTCAGTTTCGGAACCAGTTTGGAAAGAAAATCCTCATAAAAAATATCTACAATCAAAATTGAAAAAGTAAAAGACGGCAAGCATACAGAAAGATCTCAGCTAACCAATTCAAATTGAATAATTTAATAATATTGAAATGCAACCAAGATATCTTTATAAATTTCTTCCATACTATTAAAATTAGCAAACGAGTCTTTTCATTTGACTGAAGTAGTAGTCTCTTAAGGTAATTTGAAAGAAGTAATAAAAATTCACAAATAACCAGTTCAATAACAGAGTTGCTTCTACTAATTCCAGGTAGGACATTACGTTATAATATTATTTGACATCTATATATTTAAAACGATAAGGAAAAAAGTCAGCATACTTCAAACTGGTCTCTACGCATACGTGCTTGCGCCGAAATCGCTCCGAACCAATCGGAGGAGACTCTACTTCCTGTCTCTACATGCATAACTAGAAATACGTTGCGACCATTGGGAATGCATGTGTTGAATGAAAATGAATGCGAAAAGAAGGATTTCTTTTTCTTTTCATAATTTTATTGTTCTTGGTTAACATAATGATCTTCATTTTTTGGAAAAATATTTTTTTTCCGTTCCTCACTTTACGTAAGTTATTTTATTTCCATTTCTATTCCATTTTTTAGCCAGCAAACAGAGTTTAGGCTTAATGTAGATAAGCGATTTTTTTTTCGACATTTTTCTATGAAATTGAAACATTCAATAGTTAATGATTAAAGTTTTTATTTAATTTCTTGGCCGATTAAGCATTTTCCGAATTGTAATTTTCAAATTTGTATTAAGTATGTGTAAAAAACCTGGTTAGATATCATGTTGTTTGTTAATTTGTTTTGTTTTTTGGAGGGAGAAAGAAGCAGGGATTTTTGACCGATGTTATTGACTTTATGGATATAAACAGATTCGCAAATTACTATTTATTTTTTGCTTCATTTTCTTATAATACTCATGTCAAGAAAACTGTGATTTTTTTATATATATATATCTGCGATATCTGTATAATATCTGTGATTTTTTTCCCCTTAAAATTTCATTTCTGAGCTAACTCATAATGTTTAGGAAGTATTTACATTACATTGTTTTCGCCGAAGAATGATGAATTGCATATGAAACGAAAAAAAGCCCAGTTTTAAACAGCTTTGCAAATCATTAATATTTATTTAATGTTTCACTTTTTTTGTCTTGAGTTGACTCGAAGTTCCCTTTTTAAAAAAGTACCATTTTTTAAAAGTGTTCCTGTGACGAAATTTGCTGAGTTTTTTTTTGGGGGGGGGGCAGAGGGGAGAATTTTTTTTTATAAAATTTGCTATATATATTTTTTTTCAATCTCTTGATCTCTCAACAATGTTTTTCCAAAAATATGAAGATCATTATAATCAACGAAGAAAAATAAAATTATCACAAGAGATCACTCTTTTTGCATAGCATTCATTCGTGATAATGCAGACCTTATGTACCATATTTACTGCTAGCTCTTTTTTATGATTATTTGGCAAAATTTTCATTTTTTGTAGTACCTTGACAAATTTTGTGTGTTTTCGGGATCTTTTGACGAAGATCACGTTTTTTATGATACCTGGAGAAAATCAGTCTTTTTCTCGAGGTCTTTTGATGAAATTTGTCGTTTTTTTCTCACGATCTTTCGATTTAATTTGCTGTTTTATCGAATTTATCATTTTTTTGTGAATTTTGTCGTTTTTTCTTTTTTTTTTTGAAAAATTTTTCGTTTCTTTTGCTATTTTTTGCGATCTTTTGATTAAATGTGCCTTTTGTTCCATCTTTTGACAAAATTTGTTGCTTTCTCACAATTTATTTACCAATATTTGCGTTTTTTGAAGTACCTAGACAAATTTAAGTATTTTCGTGATCTTTTGACAAAATTCACATCTTTTATGATACTAGGAAAAAAATTATTTGTTTTCTCAGGAATTTTGGGTGAAATTTGTCGTTGGATATCGAATTTATCCTTTTTTCGTGATTTTTTTGTGAAATTTGGTTTTTTCGTTATTTTTAGAAATTTGTCATATTTTTTCTTTTTTTTCTTTTTTTTTTTTTTTTTTTTTTTTTTTTTTTTTTTTTTTTTTTGCAAAAATTACCTTTTTTGTGATTTTTTGATGAAATGTGCATCTTTTTTTCATCTTTTGACAAAATGTGTTGTTTTCTGACAATCTGTTTACCAATATTTGCATTTTTTGAAGTACCTAGACAAATTTAAAGTATTTTCATGATCTTTTGATGAAATTCACGTCTTTTATGATACAAGGAAAAAATTATTTGTTTTCTCAGGGATTTTCGGTGAAATTTGTCGTTTCTTCTCGCTATCTTTCGATGTAATTTTCCGTTTTGTTGAATTTATCCGTTTTCATGACTTTTTGTGAAAATTTTCGTTTTTTTGTTATTTTCAGAAATATGTCATTTTTTTCACTTTTTTTTGCAAAATTTACCTTTTTTGTAATCTTTTGATGAAATGTGCCTCTTTTTTTTCTTCTTTTGACAAAATGTGTTGTTTTCTCACAATCTGTTTACCAATATTTGCATTTTTTGAAGTACCTAGACAATTTTAAAGTATTTACACGATCATTTGACGAAATTCACGTCTTTTATGATACCAGGAAAAAATTATTTTTTTCTCAGGGATTTTCTGTGAAATTTGTCGTTTTTTCTCGCTGTCTTTCGATGTAATTTGCTGTTTTATCGAATTTATCCTTTTTTCGTGATTTTTTTTGCAAAATTGTCGTTTTTTGTTATTTTTTTAAGAAATTTGCCTTTTTTTCGCTTTATTTTTAGCTAAATTTATGTTTTTTTGTGATTACCTCGACAAATTTTATGTGCTTTTTGAGATCTTTGGACGAAATTCGCGTCTTTTATGATACCTGGACAAAATTTGTCATCTTGAGGTCTTTCGGTAAAGTTTATCGTTTTTCTCAAGTTCTTTCGATGTAATGTGCCTTTTTTTGAAGATCTTTTTGAAAAATTTGTTGTTTTTTGCAAAATTTATCTTTTTGTGATTATTTGATGAAATTTGCTTTTTTTCATTCCTTTGACGAAATTTGTTGCTTACTCGCAATCATTTGTTAAAATTTGTTGTTTTCTCACAATATTTTGAAATTTTTTTCACAATATGTTTACAAATTTGCCATTTTTTAGGGATTTTTTTTGGTCAAAATTTGCCTTTTTTTTCGAAATTTTTTCATGAAAATTACCATTTTTTAGACGTTTTGGCAGAATTTTGATTTTTCGCAATACTTTCGCGAAATTTGTTTTATTTGGGATACCTAGACAATTTTTTTGCAGTTTTTTGAAAAATATTTTAGATATTTTTTTATGAAATTTGTTGTTTTTTGCAATCTGTTGAAATCTGCTGTTTTTTTCCACATCTATTTACAAAATTTCCGGGTGATGTTTTTTTTTGGGGGGGGGGGGGGTATTTTGACGAATTTTTTTTGTGATTATTTGCCAGAATTTGCATTTTTTATGGTACCTAGACAAATTTTTGTACATAGCAAATGATTTCTAGCATTTTTCTTAAAAAAACTTAAACAGTTGAAAAATAATCTTCAAACATTTTCAAGAGTTTGTGATGTGTGTCGCAGCGTTGCACCGATTCTGTGCCCGGGATCATGTCATGTTGGTGTTACGTTGATAAATGGAAAAGCATATTGAAATTTTTAATAAATATTATATCAATCTTTAAAAAAAATTATAGCGGCAAAATACTTTTTTTCTTTGGTTCTTTCATATTGTTGCCATCAAGTTTTGACGGATTTCACCTAGCCAGAATAAATATTATTATTACTTTTTAGGTGCGTTCGTAATTATGTAAATACGTAGCACCTATTGTTGTCGCTCAGTCCGTCCGTCTGTCCGTCTGTCTGTCCGTCTGTCTGTCCGTCTGTCTGTCCGCATATAACAACGCAAAAACTACCCAACCGAATCTTTTGAAAGTTAAAATACATAATTATAACATAATTTTGTCGAGTCATTTCAAATTTTATGAAAATCGGGTGGAAGATCAATTACAGGGACAATCAAAAGGATTCTGTTACATTACGGTCAATAGGGAAAAAAGTTTCAAATGCATTTTAATCGTTTGAAATTTAAAACATATATTTATTGCGTAATTTTGTCGAGTCATTTCAAATGTTATGAAAATCGGATGCATAGATCAATTACAGGGACAATCAAAAGGATTCCGTTACATTACGATAAATGCGGGAAAAAAACTCAAATGCATTTTAATCGTTTGAAATTTAGAAATATAATTATTACGTAATTTTGTCGAGTTATTTCAAATGTTATGAAAGTCGGATGCATAGATCATTTACAGGGACAATCAAAAGTATTCCATTACATTACGGTCAATGGGGAAAAAGTTTTAGATGCATTTTAATGATGTTACACTCATTCGAACATAATAGAATTGGCATGAATCTATGAAATATATACTAAAATATGCATTCCGTACAATCTCTGATGCAAAGAATTTTTATTATTAAATTACAGGGCCACACAAAAGTATTCCACTACATAATGCTATACGGGGAAACATTGTTTGGGACGTGTTTTAATTATATTCAACTATTTCACATTTTATGAATAAGATATACGTTGCTGAGGTGTAATAAACATTACTTCCTGCATATTTACAGAGACGTAAAGATTTCAACTACTATACTGTATCGTGAGTACGCTCTACTATATCAGCAAGATCTGAATATTTTTAAAACTTCGTTATCGTACGAATGCACCTCATTTGCAACGTTCACGTGCAATTTCCAACTTGTTTTAATATGTGAAATTTACATGTATTTTTGATTTATGAAAAGGTAATAGAAAAGTTAGTTGAAAATCCAAATGTTTATTTGTTGAATGGGGTGGGTAATGTAACAACAAATTAACCACTGAGAGAATCATTGTTATAGTTGTTGCTAAATGGCAAACTATAAATTCAGTCTTATTTTGCTGCGAAGTAAGTGAAGTATGTATATTTTAATGAAATGAGTAATGACAGTAATTTATGATTTATTCATGTCATGTACAATTTATTGGTGTTGTATTTGTAAATGGAAAATCATCAAATGAGAGAGATTCTAATTCTATGACAGCATGTTTGAATGTAACTCTGCCAGCGGGTCTCTTGCCTCGATGTAAAATGCAGGTTTTTCTTTTATTTATTGAAATTTTTGCTGAAGATTAGTCGTTAAAAAATCCTTTAATAGCTGGATAATACCTTTTTCTTTCTTTGGTGCCGTCAAGTTTTGACGGGTTTCATCTAATAAAATTATAAAATGAACAAAGATAAAGTCTCGGAACTTAATCAGAGTTCCATTATTGCATTTTCATAAATTCGTCTTTTCCATTAACTGTCAGCGCCAGTTGGATCCATCAAAGCCCATTTCCATCTTAGCAGGTATACTTGTATACTTATTCTTCAGGAGCGTGAAATGTTTTCATTTACGGGATGATTCCACATTCTCCAAAAACCTGCCATGAAGTATACACGATTGCAAAATGTTCCATTTTAAATGGGTTTCAAGTTTTAGGTACTATTAATATATAGTACTATCAGTCTTTGACCACTACGCTGGTTGGTTTCTCTAAAGAAAACTTTAATCAAACGAAGTATATCTTACATAAATTAGAAAAAAATTAATGTCTAATCAAGCATCTACAATTGTTGTCTTATTAATATAATCTAAGATTACCCTTCAAAGTCAATGTTGACGACATAACAGACAAAATAGCTCTAAAATGATTGAAGTACCTATGTTTAACTATATTTTTTAGTAGATGTGCTATCTTGAATTTTTCGCTTCTACCTAAACTTGCTGCTGAGAAATGGCGAAATACGTCAGAAACGCTGGAGGAATACAGTTTGAAATAATGGTCAGAGAAATTTCCATTGATGTATCGAATGAGGGATAAAGGCCAAATTAAAAAAATTGACCCTCCGCCCAGAATTACAACTATCACACAGACACATCTTTCTGGTATAAAACATTCCCTTCTCTTTAAAATTTTCAAATATTATGACTAATATTCATCAGAAGACATCATTAAAAAATCTGATTTGTACTGATAAAACAATAAAATTGCAAAAAAAATCGGAAACTACCCTTTGAGGGGGGGGGGGGAACTGAGGTGATGGAAAAAAGGCTATGCCAGTGATCACATTATCTATATACATTATAAATTATATTAAATTATGTAGAATGATTTAGCAATAAACATTAACATTTAGATTTAAAAAAATCTGTTATCTGGAGAATTTCTTACTAAACACATTTGCATATTAAAATTCTATAGCCACAAAAAAAAATATTTTCTCTCTATAATTTGTAAACTTTACTTAGATGATATTACTTAGTTGTTGTGATGTTTACTATGATGTTTACTTAGATGATATTAAGCTATAGAATTTTCGCTGAAATTTACTTTATATTATATTTATA
This sequence comes from Maratus speculifer, assembly GCA_964019185.1. Classification (NCBI taxonomy): domain Eukaryota; kingdom Metazoa; phylum Arthropoda; class Arachnida; order Araneae; family Salticidae; genus Maratus; species Maratus speculifer. Next base: position 363,166,404 of record OZ025296.1, read on the forward strand.
AGAAGTTATTTATTTTTAAATTGTTGCTGTTTATTTTATTTACAATTTGATCTTTATACTGTGAGGAAAGTCATCTGACACACCTGTGACTCCGCTAACTTCAGATAATTGGGAGTCTAATTGTAGTTTTTAATGCTAAGGTAGAAATTTTATTACACTTTATTTTTTACATCGATTTTAAATTTTCGTGATATCTTTATTTATTTTTTATGAAGTGTAAAAACTGAAATTAATTCATTTTACTTTATTGCAGATGCATAAAACCATTAATCTAACACATTACACCACTTAAAATATCTTAGTGTGTAAAACCAGTGCAGCAAAGTATTTCTTATGAGAGGTTTTTGAAAAAAGCAGTTCCTAACTCATGGTCAAAAAACCATTTATTTATGAGTTATGCAAGAATTTCTGCCAAAACAGTTTTTTTTGTGTGAGGTATGCAACAAGAAATTTTCTTACAAGAGCCCTCTAAGCAGACATCTATTAATTCATACTGGTGAGAAACCTTTTAAATGTGAGGTATGTAACAAGAAATTCTCTGAAAAGAGTGCTTTAAAAAAGCATCGGTTAATTCATACTGGTGAGAAACCTTTTGAATGTGAGGTATGCAACAAAAAATTCTCTCAAAAAAGCCATTTAAGCAGCCATCTGGTAACTCATAGTGATGAGAAACCTTTTGTATGTGTGGTATGCAACATGAAATTCTCTCGAAAGAGCAACTTAAACAGCCATATGTTAACTCATAATGGTAAGAAACCGTTTGTTTGTGATATATGCAATAAGAAATTCTCTGAAAAGAGTTCTTTAAGAAAGCATCTGTTAGTTCATACTGGTGAGAAACCTTTTGCGTGTGAGGTTTGCAATAAGAAGTTCTCTTTAAAAACTAATTTAAGCAAACATATGTTAATTCATTCTGGTGAGAAGCCTTTTGAATGTGAGATATGCAACAATAAATTCTCTCAAAAGAGCAGTTTAAGCAGCCATCTGTTAACTCATACTGGTGAGAAACCATTTGTGTGTGATATATGCAACAACAAATTCTCTCGAAAGAGAGAATTAAGCAGACATTTGTTAGTTCATACTGGTGAGAAACCTTTTGAATGTGAGGTATGCAACAAGAAATTCTCTGGAAAGAATGATTTAAGAAGGCATCTGTTAATTCATACTGGCGAGAAACCTTTTGTATGCGAGGTATGTAACAAGAAATTTTCTTTTAAGAGCAATTTAAGTAGACATCTGTTAAGTCATACTGGTGCAAAATCTTTTGTATGTGAGCTATGCAACAAGAAATTCTCTCATAAGCATCACTTAAGTACACACCTATTAATTCATGCTGGTGAGAAACCATTTGTGTATGATACATGCAACAAGAAATTTTCTCAAAAGGGCCATTTCAACAGCAATCGGTTAACTCATACTGGTGAGAAACCTTTTGAGTGTGACATATGACAAGAAATTTATTCAGAAGTATACTTTAAACAAACACCTTTTAGTTCATGCTAAAGAGTTATCTTTTGCATGAGAGATGTGTTTCAAGATATTCTTTCAAAAGATTTGTTTAAAGAAGCATCTGTTAATTCATACTGGCGAGAAATCTTTTGTATGTGAGGTATGTAACAATAAATTTTCTGTAAAGAGCAGTTTAAGCACACATCTGTTAAGTTATACTGGTGCAAAATCTTTTGTATGTTTGATATGTTACAAGAAATTCTCTCATAAGCATCACTTAAGTACACAACTATTTATTCATGCTGGTGAGAAACCATTTGTTCGTGATATATGCAACAAGAAATTCTCCCTAAAGGGCCATTTAAAGTGCCATCTGTTAACTCTTACTGGTGAGAAACCTTTTGAGTGTGACATATGCAACAAGAAATTTATTCAGAAGTATACTTTAAGCAAACAACTTTTAATTCATGCTAAAGAGCTATCTTTTGTATGAGGGATGTGTTTCAAGATATTCTTTCAAAAGATTTGTTTAACGAAGCATCTGTTAATTCATACTTGCGATATGAATTTATCTCGGATAAATAGAAATAAAATTCATAAAAGCTCTCTAAGAGTTAAATTTTTCTCCTAATTTTTTTAATTGCCTAATAGCAGCCTAATAGCAGCATACTGCAGAAATAAAGAAATACTTCTTTTCATTTATTACAATACGCATAAAAGGTGAGACACAAACATTTGCCTATTAAACCAGTAAATCAGCACATCAGGAACAATACCATGAGCCATGGCAAATACAATTTTATTTTTATCATTCCTTATATTATCTAAAAAATATTACATATCTCTATTTTCTTACACTTACAAGATTTTATATGATTCATAGTATTTAAGTGAAAAAACCCTTTGTTAAACCTGATTTCTCTCAATAAAGTTCTTTGTTAGTGAAATTGATTTTCTTGTAAATATTTAACCTGAAATTAGTAGTTTTGTAAAGGGAATGATCCCTTGACTTTCTCATAATATTGGAAAAAATGTGTGTGTAAGTGTGTTTCATACATTAGTCGTTAATTAAAAAAATAATAACTATCTGATGACAATTTAAATCTAAGTAAAGGGTGATAAAAGTATTTTAAAATTTTGCTTTCCTCACCAGGATCATATTACAAGAAAGTATACTAATTTAAATTGACATGACATTACAGATACCTGTAATAATCTAATAACTTTCATCATTTCAAAATCGCCTGTTCTTATTTGTTTACTTGTGAGAAAATAACAGCCTAGTGTGAGTTTTATATGTCAATGAAGATCGGAAAAAAAAGAATTAAATATTTGCTTATCACAGCCAATTCTATCTCTAAAACTTTCCATCATACTTAAAAAAAAATTTATGACATCGATGTAATTGAATATGAATTATGGGTACTACTTGTATATCCTCTCAATCAATTTCGCCAGACTATACAAATCGCCAAACTAATAACCGAATTATACCTATTGACATATTTTTTTTTAAACAACAACAAAAAAACAAATACTATGAAATACAAATAAAAAGTCGAAATAAAAATAACCTAATGACGTTTTAAACCCAGGTGTCGTATTTAAGGTCATGGAATGTGAGATTCAAATATCATCCATTATTGGTAGTTAATCTTATTCTATGGCGATAGTTTTATGGTCGACGGGATAACCAAGTACTCCCGAATATTGTTATAATGAATCGAAAATGAATTATTTATTATTCAACCAGGTTAACCTTGCTCCACTTTTACAAAACTTTGATCCATTCTGTCGTGGTGGAAATTTGACGGATTCTTTCCAATGAGCTGTCAAACACATACAAGTGCATCTGTCTATATTTTGAGACCAAAACTTTGCCGTAACTTAAGTGATGGAGCAGATTTAGGCTGGAATTACCGTGCCTCGGTATGTCTGGTCTTACGCTCGATCGTTCCTGCGATCAATCGTAACTTCATATTACGGTGCTTCAGCGTAAGTACTCTTCCTCTCAGCCAATCAGAAGCAGTAATCACACTTGTTGTGGTTGCGCCTCATCCATTTGTGTTTAAATTTACGACTGTTTTCAGCCTGTCTTAAGTTTCGCGGCTACCGTAATACCGTTTACAATTTCTTTACATCGTAAGTCTCTACGTCGATCTTAAGTAAGGCACCATAATCCCAGCCTTTATCTTTTTTTGGTATTACTCTGACCGACCTACTCTAGTCGACCGATTTCGCCAAATTATACAAATCGCCAAACTAATAGCCAAGTTATACATATTGACATAATTTTTATTTTAAATAACAAAAGAACAAATAATTAGTAGAATATTAATACAAATATTAATAAAAAGTCGAAATAAAAATCACTTAATGTCATTTTAAACACGTGAATCGTATTTAATGTCATTCAATGTGAGATTCACGATCATCCATTACTGGCATTTCATCTTGTAGTTTGGAGATAATTTTTTGGTCGACGGGATAACTTAGTAGTACCTCTTTTTTTCTCTCTCTTGGTCCTAAGTTACCCCGGTTGACTAAAGCATTTGTTGTTTGTTCAGAAAGACGCTCAAAATTATTTCACGTTATAATATATTGTATGTGGAGAATCATTTGTGATTTTGCTTTAATTTGATTTTGTTTTTATTTAATTATGTTTTAATTTAATTTTGATTTAATTTAATTTTGTTTTAATTTAATTTTGTTATTATCATTTAATTTAATTATAATGTTTATATAATTACGAACGCACCTAAAAAGGAATAATTTGAATTATCCCCTTAAAAATCCTCCATTCTTTAGCACACAAAATTTCAAATATTTCTCTTTAATTCGTTAAAAAATATTTTAACAATAAATAATCTATCATCTAAATACTTGCCCTTGAAAATACTTGCTTTTTTAATCCGCCTAATAACAAACACACTTTGCTTAATCTTTACAAATTTTTATTTTTAAATTCATTTGTTTTCTGACTTATTTATTAAATAGATAATAATATGAAATAAATAAACATATGTTTGTAACAATGTATATGTATATATGTAAGTAACTGTTAAATAAATATCTTACCCAAAATTATCTCCTACTGCCAAAATCTCTGTTTGTCTGCCCTTGCACTCTCCTTATATCGTGAAGATCTCTTTCGACTATAAAACAAATTTCATAAAATTTCAAATTTTAACATTTCTTTATTTTTTATGCTTCTATTTGTGAATTTGTTGTAATGATATTTAATTATTAATCTAAATACCCCTAATATATAAGTATTATGTATAATAATGTATAAATATACATAATCTATATTCTTTTCCCCAATCTCCTCCCAAAAGTCCTCCAATCTTCTCCCAATCTCAGTAAACATGGTTTAAAATGTTTTTGGTTATCCCGTCGATAAATTTCGCCAAATTATACACGCTGTCTTATATTTTATTTCAAATAACGAAAGAACAAATAAATTAGTAAAAGATTAATAAAAATACAAGTAAAAAGTGGAATTAAAAATCACTTGATGAGAAAAAAAGAATAAGAAAAGGTGTTTTCTTCAAAGAAAATCATTTTCAGTAGGGGGTATGATATCCACGGGCGGCCAGCAACGTTGAACACCTTTAAGGCATGGACTCAATGAGGCTATTAATGACGAGTTGGGGTATTCTGCCCCACTCTTCGAGAAAAGCTCTTTCCAGTTCTTGGAGAGTTTGTGGGGGTTGTTGGCGGCCAGAAACTCGTCTTCCTAGAACGTCCCAAACGTGATCGATTCGATTCATGTCCGGAGAACACGCTGGTCATTCCATTCGAACGATTCCTTCCTCGAAAAGGAAATCCTCCACCAGGTTTGCACGATGTGGCCTGCAGTTATCGTCCATTAAAATGAAATTATCTCCGATTGCTGCAGCGTAAGGGACTACAATAGGTCTGAAAATCTCATCCCTATATCGGCGACCAGTCAGAGCTCCATCTCGAATGATGTAGAGGTCAGTGCGCCCGTCAATGGAGATGCTACCATACACCAACACTCCTCCACCGCCAAATCTGACACTTTCGTGCACGAACGCAGGATTATTCCTACTGCCACGGTCCCTCCAGATGAAAATACGCCTATTATCCGGATGCACAGAAAAACGGGACTCGTCGGAAAAAAGAATATTGCTCCATTCATTTCCCCTCCAGTTGACATGCTCGGTTGCCCACTCCCTGCGGTCGCGACGATGCCTTGATGTTAATCTAACACATACCATCGGTCGGCGAGCATACAGACCTACAGCATGGAGCCGGTTTCGGACAGTCTGAGTTGAAATAGTGGTGCCTGTAGCCGAGCGAAGGTGTTGTTGGAGAAGAGTAGCGTTCATGTTTCGGTGTCTCCGAGCTGTTAACACTAAATACCGATCTTCATTGGGCGTTGTTGCCCGTCTACGACCTTGCCCTTGTCTTCGGCCTGCACATCCACTCTCCAAAAAACGGTTCCAGATCCTGGAAATGACACTTTGTGACACTCCAATGGCTTGCGTTACTTCGGCTTGAGTTTGGCCCTCTTCTAACCTACCAACAATTCTCCAAGCTTCTGAATCTGTCAAATGATTTCGCTGAGACATCGTACTCATCGAAACAAAGCAATCACTGAATGCCGATCATCCTTGTCTTCATTCTCTCTTATCCAGTTGAAAGTCAAATTTCATTCGCTGCCGCTGGAGCGACGTTTTTGACGTCGAACTCAAAATTTGCATACTCCACAGTTTGAAAACCAGAAAAATTTGCATTTGCTCTTCTTCTATTTTCGGCAAAAATATTTCGTTTATATCTTTATTTTATATAAAACTTCAAATATCCTTTAATTGTTTTGAGCAGTGTAGAATGACAACAAACAAGGTACTACCCTCTGTTCAACAACACACACCTACAGTGTTGCCAGTTGTGCCACATAAATCTGGGCTCCAAATACCACTCATTTCTAATAGGTTTTTTTTGCCATCTTTAATCGCCGATAATTCTGCCTTTAGATAGGTTGAAAAAATTACTTCTTCAAGCTATCTAAAGACAGTATACAGAAGGCCTTATGTATTTTAAATATAAATTTCGAGATTGGATTGCCATGGGACACGTGGGAAAGACTGAAACACAGATCAAGTTTTTAAAGAGATAGAGATGTAATCATTATAGTGTTGATAACATTGTGTACAGCATTTTAAGGGATTCTTTTTTTTTGAATAATTTGATGCCAATTTGTTGAACTAACGTGGACATTTCTATTATATGTGTGTTTCTATAAAATAACATTTGAAATCACCTTTTTTTGAGAGGTCACATTGTTGTTCCTCATAATAATAATCGTTCATTTGGAAGTTTGTTAAAATATGTTTTTTTTCTGTAGATACTGTGTCACAAGTTATTCATGAACCCTCAACAAAGCCACTTCACACACACACTCAAAAAAAAACGTTAACCAACATACGCATTTTAACATTTGCATAAAACACCAATCAGTTTCAAAAACCTGTAACGTTAGAAAAACAATAAAAACAATAATGTATAATGCATTATGAACCTGGGGTGTAGTGAAGGATGTACGGGTGTATAAGCCGTATACCCTCTGGATTTTTTAAAGAACATCGTATATCCTCTGTTTCCTAAGAAAGCTATATTATATATACTCTAGGGTATACCCTCCTGCTTGAGCGTATACCCTCTGTTGTCTTTACGACTACACCCCTGTTATGAACAAAAATAAATAAAAGCACATAAAAAAATCCCATTTGGAGTAGGTAAACCGTGGATAAGTTACAATTCTTTCCTGCGAAGTTTACTTTCAGCTCAGCAATGCATAAAAACAAACAGTCACCCACCTCCTCTTTTCATCACGATATATTTGCGGCTGCTCTGTACAATTTCGTAAAAAACAACTGCAGTGGACTCTCTCTATCTGAACACTCTCTAATGTGAACACCCCGGTATTATGAACACATTTTGACGGTCCTGCCGAAACTCCATAGACTTAACAAAAGATGAGCTCTCTATATTCTGAACGCCCTCTAATCCGAACACCTCACTATTATGGACGCTACTTTTGGTCCACATTTATGTCCCATCTCTCTGTAAACTGAACACGTGTTTAAAATCTCAATTCAAATTCCGATCATGGAAATTCGGAGATACTGTTACAAAAGATTATAAAGGTTCAACAAACTCGATTAAAAAAACAAACAGTCAAAATCACTGCTAGGTTGTAAGTATGGATTTGAAATTCCAATTTGTTTGATAGAACCTTCAGTTAAATAATGAAGCACCTGTTGTCACATTCCTGTCAGCTGTCTTCTGTAAGAAAAGCTATTTTATGACTTTGTTTTAATTAGAAAATATAAAAATTTAGTTTTTGATTAGTTGGTGAAAATTCCAGTAAGTTGAAATAATCCTCTTCCATCGTTCTTATTTCAAATAATAGTTCTATATGAAATATTTTTAACCACAGCTTAAGCATGATATTTTAAAGATTAATTTTGGAACTTTAGACTGATTTCTTTGATAGATCAACTACTAAGAAAAATGGCAATTAAAGAAACGATTTGGTTATAATTTTGTTGCTATTTATTTCATTAGATTTCATTTCTGCAAATGATAGGATATTCACTAACCCTCTAAGTAGCATAACTGGGTTTTTCTGTCACACAATTTTTTCATTCAAAGGTTTATTTATTATAAAATTGATATCATGTTAATTTTTTGAATTGCATATGATAAATAAATATCGAAGATTATAAAATGGAAATCTCCATATCTATAATCTCCATAGCTGTTATTTTATGAATTGTTTAACTTGCATGCAAAATTCTGCAGCACACTTAAAGGTTTAAGGCTTGTAAAAATCATGTTTGTTTATTTTTATAATAAAAAAAAGGAAATATAATAAACCCTCTTAACACCGACCTCATTTGATCAACTACCGGCTCTGCCACCCTACATAGTAGTAGTAGTAATGAATTTCCAATCCCCCTCTATGCTGAACACCCCAATAATCTGAACACTTTCGGTCGGTCCGATGAGTGTTCAAATAGAGTGTCCACTGTGTTTTAAAAAATGTTCAACAACTTAATAACCGTTTCAATATTTTATTCCAATTGATTGGCAGTGACATTTAAGGGGGCTCAGGGGTTGAAAACTTTTCAAAAAATCGATTTTTTTATGATCTAGTTTGATTATTCAATTAATTCTTAACTTAATGCAAAAAACCGCACAAAAATATTAGCATTTTTAACGGAGTTATAAGCATTTATGTATCAATACTTACATAGCCGCATCCATATAATTTCAAGTTTAAGTCGTGTTTTCTCAAAACTTGATTTTTGATGACTAACACCAAGATTTAAAAAAAGTGTTTGTTGGAATGGCTTAATTTTTTTGCGTGCATATAACATCATTATCTAGATTATGAATTAAGGATATAACTATCACTTAATAAAAACATTATTAAAAATTCTCTCAAAATTAAAAATTTAAAAAACCTCTAAAAATACAACTTTTTTCCATTAAAAATACTCAAACTATTAAACTATCTAAAATATATTAATTCATAATCTAGATAAGGATGTTATATGCATGCAAATAAAATTAAGCCATTCCATCAAATAGTTTTTTCCATCTTGGTGTTAGTCATCAAAATCAAGTTTTGAGAAAACGCGACTTAAAGTTGAAATTATATGGGTGCGGCTATGAAAGTGTTGATACATAAATGCTTATAACTCCGATAAAAATGCAAATATTTTTATGCGGTTTTTTGCATTGAGTTAAGAATTAAATGAATAATCAAATTAGATCATTAAAAAATCGATTTTTTGAAAAGTTTTCAACCTCTTAAATGACCTTCTCAACAAACTTTCTTGAACATTTAAGGCTTCTCATACTCCAAAAGTGTAGGATACAAAATTTAGCCAAAATCATTAGCATATTTTTCAGATAAAATTTGCATACATGGACAAACATTTGCTCTTGTTGTAACATAACAGCAGGAAAGGCTATGCATAGCTTAGTCAAAATTAATTTTAAGTTCAACTCGACAAAACAATAAACTCTCGGCCGGTTAACAATTATGTATTGGTGCTGAATTCAGAGATATTTCTTTTCATGCCAAGCATTTATTTCAGCATTGAAAATATTAAAAGTCGGTTCTCCTGCCAAATCTAGTGAAATGTTGTCAGCTTTGCGACTTCCTTTACTTCCCACTTTTTTAACTACTTAATCACTGTTTGAAACTTCATTTCTATTAAAATCCAATGACTCATCGTGCTACCAAAATATCTCCTTATCGAATTTTCTGTCATGTGACCTATCCCAATGGTCTTCTTGTACCTCAATAAGGTAGGATACAAAGTTTAATCAAGATTATCAGAAACATTTTATAGATAAAATTTCCAAACACACAAGATTTGATCCTATTCATGCTGAATAAATATTAAATTAAGTATTTATATATTAAAAAAATACTTAGCTCATGATGCGTGCAAAGAATACCTGATAATGAGCAACGGTGGGTAATTACTTTAAAATCTTACCAGCCAAAGATTTATTTTACTAGACAGCAAAATGCCACATGCAGTTGGTTTTGAAGAAGAAATAAAAATTTACTCATTACTGGCGAATAAAATGGAACATTTATCCACCCCTGATAATGAGATAGATTTCATTCAAATACTTGGGAAATTTTAACAAATAAGAAAGATATGTTTTTCATACAAGCATATTTTTAGCACACTTCTCATATTTTTTCTAAAGTATTCTAAAGTAAAATCCGATAAAGTCTTTTCTATTCCATAAGATACTGGACACAATTTAAACTTTTAGGTCAGAATAATTTCTTATTTTAGGGGAAAATAACTTTATAGTGAAATAAAAAAACTACCAAGAAGTTTTTTCATAAGGTTTGTTGAAATCTAATGAATATGTAAATAGTTATTTTCTTATCAAAAATACACTAAGCCACAGAACAAGTGTAGGTTTATTTTATTATAAAAACAAAAACATAAAAATCAGTTATATAAATGCAATGAAATATACATGATTCATATTCAATTTTGGAAATAAAAATGTAGGAGATGTTCAAGAATTGTCTATTTCATATGAGACAAATATTTCTTAAATAACGATTTTCAGGTAACCTTATGAAACATATTTCACAAAGATAAGATTTCCTTCCTCAAAAATGATTGAAGCGATGGGCTCTTAGGTTACGCTTATCAGAAATTTTTTGGATCTTATTTCACAAACAAAAGGATTTCATCTTGCATGCATCAAGAGATGGGTTCTTAGATTAACATTTTGAGAAAATCTTTTGGAACATATTTCACAAACAAAAGAATTTTTTCCTGTATGTATCATGAGATGTGTTCTTAGATTACTTTTATCAAAAAATCCTTTGAAACATATTTCACACACAAAAAGTTTTCTTCCTGTATTCTTCAAAAGATGAGTTTTTAAATATTGATTATAAGAAAATGTTTTGGAACACATTTCACAAACAAAGGTTTTTTCTCTTGCAGTATTATTATGAGTGAAGAGATGGCTACTTAGAATACTATAACGAGAAAATCCTTTAAAACATATTTCACAAACAAAAAGTTTTTTTTTCCTGTATGCGTCAAGGGATGTTTTCTTAAACTGCTCTTATCACTAATTGCTTAGGAACATACTTCACAAACAAAGGTTTTTACACCTATATGAATCGAGAAATGTCTTTTTAGATCATAATTACGAGAAAAACCTTTGAAACACATTTTAAGAATAAAGGGTTTTTTACCTGTATGAATTAAGAGATAATTTCTTATCTGATAATTATGACGAAATGCTTTGGAACATATTTCACAAACAAAGGGCTTCTTCTCTTGTATGACTCAAGAGATGTCTTCTTAGGTAGCTATTCTTGGAAAATGTTTTGGAACATACTTTACAAATAAAAGTTTTTTCTTTCTGCATTAAAGGAGGAATGTTTTTCTTTACCACCCTTTTGAGGTTCTAAGAGCTGTTCATTTGAGGAAGAAATTGCTTCTGTAATGGATGACATTTTCTTAAGTGAAAACATTTATTCTCGGATGATAACAGAATCTTTTTCAAATTATCAATATGGAGAGATTATAGACATTTTTATCCAAGGAAATGACATATGGAACTTTAGTAAATGAGTTATATCTAACTTTGAATCTAAGAACAAAAAGAAAAATAATAAAACCACACATTTTTTAATAAATAGCACTACATTTTAATTCTGAATTAAATATGAGAATTCACAAGTTTCAATTCTTTAAAAAGTACAAATTCATGAACTATCAGATTGTCCATTCTTAAGTGCTACAGAACTCGTAGATAGATATCATCATAGATATAGATTACATAAGCAGGTGAGCATTTAAATCACAGAAACTTTCACACAGAATCACACAGACTTTCTCATATTTAGATTGATAAAAATGCAAAATTTATTTCTTTGCATGCCAGTAATTTTACTTTTTTCTCCCAGAAAATTCTACTTACTTGTTTAGCATATTCACAATCGATATCAAAACGAAATTTTTACCTCTTTGCTGTCCATATGTTCAGTCTTAACTCAATTTCACTTGTATTTCTGACAAATTTTACAAATAGTTAATCATATTGTGCAGCTATGCATTTATTCCATTATTTTTAAAAACGTTTTTAAAATTGACAGTGAATTGTATACGTTTTGCAATACTTTTTATAATAATTGACTTATGATTCATAGGTCACTATCATTATTTTTTTTTGTAATTTCGGACACCGCTCTTAACATCATCTCCCCTCCTCCACAATAATATTGTTATCGATGTAAAAAAATTCGATTTTTTTCAAGCAATTATCAAATATGGCGACATTTATTTTCTACTTACTTTATAGACTCAAACGAAAGGAAATCAATAAAATATTTTACATATGGAATAATTTGAACTAAAAGTAAGGCATGTATAATAATTCTACACTAAAAGCTGAAACTTCATATTCTTAATAAATTAAATAAATAATATTAATCATGATTCAAAATAAATTTAACATTTAATAGGTGCTAAATATTAAAAGTTTTAAAACAATAAAACTTTATAAGACGTTAAAACATTCAATTAACAATTCAATTTCGAACAATTAAGTTAGTAAAATTTTAATAAAAATATAAATAAAGAATCAAATTAAAAATCACTTGATGATGTGAAACACGTTTAGCTTGTTTAATATCAAGTGAATGTGGCATTTACGATCGTCCATTATTGGCATTTAACCCTCTAGATCCAAAACCACCCGAGATATTTTGAGACAGTTTAATTCGTATATCCTAATTCCCACCAATAAATTTAAATAGCAACATTTGCTTTGCTTAATAACAGAAATTCCGTAATTAAATAACCCGAAGTTAGCCATTGAAATTTTCTGGTGTAAAGTCAGATTTCCTGAACTACATAATTTCAAGAACGTGTTCTATCCTCTGAATTAAAGGGTTAATCCTATAATTTTTTTATAGTTTTCTAATCGACAGGATAATGGAGTAGTAGTACCTTTGCATGTATCATTTATCAGACCTGTAACAAACATTACTCACAATAAAGTAAATTATTAAAAAGTATGCACTATCCTATTCACTGAAATGAATAAAATAGTGTCTTTGACGTTATTTCTATAAACGTTAAGCTTAAAGTACATAAAAAGGTGGTCAGATAAGCATGTGACAAGCATCTTGGCATTTATTTTTGTATACTTTTTATGAAAGTTGCTGTTCAGATTCTGGAATATTTTTATATGAAGTCCCCAGTTATTCATAGTAAGAAAAATATCAAGGTAACTGTTAGAAATATTACAACTGATTTTCTTCAAAAAATATAAATGTTTTAATAACATTAAAACTATTTCAAAAGCTCAATGTTATACATTTAATTATAATTACAAAAAAGTACAGGGTGTGATGTGGGCAAGGGCTTCGGAAAGGGAGGGGGACAGAGGGGGGAGCCTCCCCCAAACATTTGTACATGCTGTAACAGTGGCAAATTTACAAACTGAACTTGCAAATTAGTTAATAATACATATAATAATAATATAGTTTTAATAAAAAACTATAAGACACTTTCTATTTCTGATAGATTTGACGAAAGTTAGCAATACAATTAGAAATATTACTATGCTATTTAGATAAATATATTTTATAGTTCTAGTAACTTGGCAAAATTATAAAACTAGTTGGCAAAATCCGAGAACTATTTATGTTTGCTTTTCTCTGAGTTGAGAAATACTGAATTTTGGCTTGGCAATTTAAGGCTCTCTCCCCCACCAATAAACAGTCTTCGCGAGGGCCCTGGATGTGGGGGTGGACATACTAACCCTTAGTGTGACATCCATCAAAATAACAATCTAATATAATTATTGATGTCTTTATTATTGCATATAAAATTTTTATGCTGATAGAATGGGGAGAACATGATGAAATTATTTTAAAAAGGGAAGAATCCTTAAAGTGACATTTAATTTTCCAAAACAAAATAATATAAATATCTATACTTTAATTATTAATTATTAAAATCTCACAAGATTTTAAGAGAACGAAATATAGCTTAAAAATACATTTTTCAGGGATAGAAAAATGACAAACTTTATATCTCTAATAATATACTGTTATTTTTATTTATTGTATATTAATAATATACTCATATTTTAATTATAATATTTTTATAATACAATTAGTCCTTGAAACAAATAATTGTTTTAATGCTTCTTGATTTTAAGTTAGTTTAAATCTTCTTAGAACAAAAAAAAAAAAAAAAAAAAAAAAAAACATTGAAATTAATAAAATTTTTGAATTTTTATCTTATAAAAATATGCCTCTTAATAATGGAGATAATAAAAGTTCACAATCAATTCAAGAATCTAAAAATTTAAGTAACCTCTAAATTTAATATTAGTTAATAAAAAATTCATAATGGTTTTTTTTTTTACTGACCAACACGCATAAATATTGAGTTATATATAGTTTATAAGATCCATACTTTGTTAAATAATGTATTATGAAATAACATTGTAACTTAATATTTTTAAACTTCATTAGTATTAATATCAGAAAATTACTTGCTCCTATATGCAAAATAATGTAATTTTATTTGAACATCAAAAAGAGAAATTATGAAAGGAAATGAACTCTTTATCAAAAAATTTTATAATTTAGTTTCATGCTATAATAGTCTGCATGCATTGGTAGGCGGAAAAAAATCCCTCTGGAAAAAAAGCATACCTATTTACAAATCACATATTTAAATAACTGTGATAACAATACACATGATTAACCTTAGAATATAAACACTAGATTGAGGTGATTTTTTGAAATTTGGCATATTTACTCTCGCGTGACGGAAAGGCGGGGGAGGAGCTTTAAATGTTATCTGAACACCTGTAATTGCCTAAATGATAAAATTTATTAAAGTGCGGAGAATTAGATTATAAAATTAGGTACATTATTTATATATTTTTTAAATTGACTCTCCCCTGGTCTTTTGGGGGGGTGAAGGTTGTGTGTGTGTGCAAGGGAGGTTACAAACTCCAAATCTATAACGGCTTTAGACGGTAACTTTTTATCAGGATGTCTTCGAAGTGTATAAACATCAGATCGGATGAGTTTCTCTTAATGTACCCTCTTCTCAGGAGGGGGAGTATAAAATCTATTATATTTCTCATAAAACTGTACAAGAGGCCATTAATATTTTATATATCCAACTCCCCCTCTAATTTTCATAAAAAGCTGAATATAAGAAAATCAATGTATAGAATTGAAGCTGGTGTAATACACAATTGAAATGAAAAAAACTTCTTTAAACACCATAAAATAAGTTAACTGCGCAAGGCCTTTCGAAAGAACTTAGTCTTTCTTCGTCAGGCGCAAAAAAACGTGCGTCCACAATGAATGTAGCGGCACGACTGAAGGGGAATGCGGGAGGGAGAGGGAGCAAGCAGAATGAACAGCCAATAGGAAAGAAGAAGGCAACAGCCAATCACGGAAGAGCATAAACAAAACTAGATAGACAATGAAGGAGAGGAAAGGAAGAAGGGGGGAAGGGAAATGGGAAAAAAGCGGGGTAAATTAAAAAATTAACTAAAAGGAGAGATTAAAATGAAATAAAATGTACGCAAAAAATACATAAATTAGTAAAAAAAAAAAAAAAAAAAAAAAATTAAAATACATAAAAATAAAAAATAGTTTACAATTAAAACACACATGAATAAAAATTGTATACATAATATATATATATAAAATAATAATAATAATAATAACAATTAAATAATAAACTGAATTATGAAGCAGTGCTGAAAAGATTCTTCCAGGCAACGGAGAGGGTTTTAGAATCAGATTTATCATTAACAATAATATCACGATTAATATAAATAGCTAAATTTTCAAGAAAGTCTAACTCAGAGGAACTATTGGCATTAAAAATAATTTTAGCAGTTTGAAAATTGAAACTATGGCCGGAATCCCAAGAGTGTTTAGCAACAGAAGATTTAGAAATTTCTTGATTAATGACATACCGAGAGTGTTCTCTTAGGCGTTTTTCGAGATTTCTTTTAGTTTGACCAATATACGATAAATCACAGCCATTACAAGGAACATTATAAATACCCCATTTTTGGAGGTCAGGGACAGGACATTTCATAGAAGGAAATTTTAATTTATTGACAGGTTTAAAGATAACATTAAAATTGAAACGTCTTAAAACTTTAGCTAATTTAAAACATAAAGGAGGATAAAAAGGGAGGACGACCAAATTATCAGGTTTACTTTTATCAATATTAGAAAGAGTGGAATTGTTAGGGGGTCTATTGAATTTGCTCACAGCAGTATTAATGATAGAAGGATTGAATCCACGTTTTACAGCAACAGATTTTAAGTAATTGAGTTCATTCTTAAGAGATGCAAAATCGGAACAAATTTTGAGAACACGATAAACATAAGTATAAAAAACACCGACCTTTTGATTGACAGGATGATTTGAGAGAGCATGGGGTGGATTAGAGACAGAAAAAGGTTTTCTATAAACACAAGTTTTGAAAGAAGAATCACATTTGGTAACTAAAACATCAAGGAAAGGAAGTTTATTACAATTTTCTAACTCAAAAGTAAACTGAATATGAGGATCAATAGAATTGACAGTTTGAAGAATTGTTGAAAAATCAAATGGATTATCCAATAGGACGAAAGTATCATCAACATAACGTATCCAACATTTAAAATTGATCAGATTTAATAATTTATCTTCAAAGTAATGCATATAAATATCACAAAGAATGGGAGATAAAGGATTACCCATACTTAAGCCTTCTAACTGTTTGAAAAATTTATTATCGAATTGAAAAGTAGTAAGAGTTAAGCAAATTTTAGTTAAATTAACATAATCTATGACCTCAATATCCGAGAAATGAAATTCACGTAATCTTTTTTCCAAGCAAGAAAGAGCGCCTTCAATCGGGACATTAGTAAATAAAGATTTGACATCAAGAGAAAGCATAGAACAATTCGATGGATTAATACTTTTTAATTTATTAACGAAATCATAAGAATTTTTTACAGTATGAGAATTAGCAATGCATAAAGGCGAGAATATGGAAGCTAAAAATTTGGCAAGAGGATGAGTAACAGTACCAATATTAGAGACAATAGGTCTTAAGGGAATATTGGTTTTGTGAACTTTGGGCAAAGCATAAAAACGAGCACAAATGGGTGCAGAAGGAATAACACAATGTTTAGTGTTGTCATTTAGAACAACAGAATTCTTAACAGCTTTAGTGAGAGTGGCAAGATGCGAATTAGTGGGATCTTTTTTAACTTCAATATAAGGACCTTCAGATAAGAGAGCATGAACTTTATCAGAATAATCATTTTTATCCATAAGAACAATTTGACCCCCCTTATCAGCTTTAGAAATAATAAGATAATCATTGGACTTAAGCTCATTCAGAGCAATATGCTGAGGACGTGAGAGATTAGGTTTATATTTAGAAACATTAGAAGAAATAGTATCAGCAAGAATGTGACGAAGGGTTTCTTTTTGAAAAGGAGAAACTTTACTATGTTTAAAGGAAGACTCAATAGGAGCAATCAATTTGGTGAGAGAAGGTTTGCAAGATTGAGAAAAATTTAAACCAAGATCTAAAATGCTTTTTTTGCTCAGGAGTTAATGTATGAGAAGATAAATTTACAATATTGATTTCATTAGAAAGATCCTTATTCAAAAATTGATACTTGGAATTCTTATTACATAATAAAGAGAACTTTTTATCAAGTTTATTTTGATGAGCAGATTTGAAAGAAAGCAGAGAAGGCCAAAATTTGTTTACACTATTACAAAAATTATCAAGATTTTTACTGAGAAACAAATGCAGATCATAAAGTACTTCTTCAATTTTGGAGAGAGTATGCCGAACATCCTGAATGCAAGCTCTTAAAACTATAAGGTGTGAACGAAACATAGCTTTAGAAATTCTAAAAGAACTATTGACAGAACACTTAAGTTGAATAAAATTGGGGATAACATTATTTTTCTTGCAATTTTGAAGGAAATTTAAGTGAATGAGAAATTTAATACGTTTGCGACTAAGTTTAGTAAACCGGTTCAATTGAGCAGTATACATAATAACGACAAGAAAATAAACAATATACAAGTACAGAAAAATAAAACATGAATAACACAAAAAAGTGAAAAATAAAAGGATAGATAAAAAATATATGAATAAGATCATAAATGAAAATATAAAATGAAAAACAAATAAATAAGACACTAAGATAAAGAATAAAGATAAAAATTACTTACGACAAAAGTGGGGGCAAAGGTGGCCAGTTGAAATGCCAGAATCAGCACAAATCAATGTATAGAATTGAAGCTGGTGTAATACACAATTGAAATGAAAAAAACTTCTTTAAACACCAAAAAATAAGTTAACTGCGCAAGGCCTTTCGAAAGAACTTAGTCTTTCTTCGTCAGGCGCAAAAAAGAAGTGCGTCCACAATGAATGTAGCGGCACGACTGAAGGGGAATGCGGGAGGGAGAGGGAGCAAGCAGAAAGAACAGCCAATAGGAAAGAAGAAGGCAACAGCCAATCACGGAAGAGCATAAACAAAACTAGATAGACAATGAAGGAGAGGAAAGGAAGAAGGGGGGAAGGGAAATGGGAAAAAAGCGGGGTAAATTAAAAAATTAACTAAAAGGAGAGATTAAAATGAAATAAAATGTACGCAAAAAATATATAAATTAGTAAAAAAAAAATTAAAATTAAAATACATAAAAATAAAAAATAGTTTACAATTAAAACACACATGAATAAAAATTGTATACATAATATATATATATAAAATAATAATAATAATAATAATAATTAAATAATAAACTGAATTATGAAGCTGTGCTGAAAAGATTCTTCCAGGCAACGGAGAGGGTTTTAGAATCAGATCCCATTAATGGAGTATGGTTCCAGTTTATACTTATGTTTATCGTGCTCTCAAAATTTGTTCCGATTTTGCATCTCTTAAGAATGAACTCAATTACTTAAAATCTGTTGCTGTAAAACGTGGATTCAATCCTTCTATCATTAATACTGCTGTGAGCAAATTCAATAGACCCCCTAACAATTCCACTCTTTCTAATATTGATAAAAGTAAACCTGATAATTTGGTCGTCCTCCCTTTTTATCCTCCTTTATGTTTTAAATTAGCTAAAGTTTTAAGACGTTTCAATTTTAATGTTATCTTTAAACCTGTCAATAAATTAAAATTTCCTTCCATGAAATGTCCTGTCCCTGACCTCCAAAAATGGGGTATTTATAATGTTCCTTGTAATGGCTGTGATTTATCGTACATTGGTCAAACTAAAAGAAATCTCGAAAAACGCCTAAAAGAACACTCTCCGTATGTCATTAATCAAGAAATTTCTAAATCTTCTGTTGCTAAACACTCTTGGGATTCCGGCCATAGTTTCAATTTTCAAACTGCTAAAATTATTTTTAATGCCAATAGTTCCTCTGAGTTAGACTTTCTTGAAAATTTAGCTATTTATATTAATCGTGATATTATTGTTAATGATAAATCTAATTCTAAAACCCTCTCCGTTGCCTGGAAGAATCTTTTCAGCACTGCTTCATAATTCAGTTTATTATTTAATTATTATTATTATTATTATTATTATTATTATTTTATATATATATATATGTATTATGTATACAATTTTTATTCATGTGTGTTTTAATTGTAAACTATTTTTTATTTTTAGGTATTTTAATTTTAATTTTTTTTTTTTTTTTTTTACTAATTTATATATTTTTTGCGTACATTTTATTTCATTTTAATCTCTCCTTTTAGTTAATTTTTTAATTTACCCCGCTTTTTTCCCATTTCCCTTCCCCCCTTCTTCCTTTCCTCTCCTTCATTGTCTATCTAGTTTTGTTTATGCTCTTCCGTGATTGGCTGTTGCCTTCTTCTTTCCTATTGGCTGTTCCTTCTGCTTGCTCCCTCTCCCTCCCGCATTCCCCTTCAGTCGTGCCGCTACATTCATTGTGGACGCACGTCTTTTTTGCGCCTGACGAAGAAAGACTAAGTTCTTTCGAAAGGCCTTGCGCAGTTAACTTATTTTATGGTGTTTAAAGAAGTTTTTTTCATTTCAACTGAATATAAGAGTCTGATTTTTTTTATATATATAACGAGTGATCTAGTTGTCACAACGCGCTGAAATTTTGTGTTCGTGAGCAATGTCATATAACTTTATATGGGAAATTGACCGTTTTTTTTTAAACTGAAGCATCCTAAATTTTAATGCAGCGCAAACATAAATGAGTCACCGAGAAATACAAGTAACTTAATACCTTTGATGTCGAATAAAAATATTGTTCAAATCTTAGGCAGCTAAGCATTAATAATCTGAAAATTCTATGCTCCTAAATGTAAAAATATATCCTGTTGCTTGATCAGAGAGAGAGAGATAGAGAAATTCTGTAAGGAACTGAACTCTATAATCAAAAAATTTCATAATTTAGTAACAATATCTATTTTTAGGTGCATTTGTAATTATATAAATACGTAGCGCCTATAGTTGTCGTTCAGTCCGTCTGTCTGTCTGTCCGCATATAACAACGCAAAAACTACCCAATCGGATCGTTTGAAATTTAAAATACATAATTATTACATATTTTTGTCGAGTCACTTCAAATTTTATGAAAATCGGATGAATAGATCAATTACAGGGACAATCAAAAGGATTCCGTTACATTACGGTCAATGGGAAAAAAAGTTTCAAATGCATTTAAATCGTTTGAAATTTAAAACATATAATTATTACATAATTTTGTCGAGTCATTTAAAATTTTATGAAAATCGGATACATAGATCAATTACAGGGACAATGAAAAGGATTCCGTTATATTACGGTTAATGGGAAAAAAGTTTCAAATGCATTCTAATGGTGTTACACTCATTCGAACATAATAAAATTGACATGAACCTATGAAATATATATATATATATATTCTAAAATATACATTCTGTACAATCTGTGATGCAAAAAATATTTATTGTTAAATTATAGGGCCACACAAAATTATTCCACTACATAATGGTATACGGGGAAACATTGTTTGGGGCGTGTTTTAATTATATTAAACTATTTTACATTTTATAACTGTGATATACGTTGCTGTGGTGTAATAAAAATTATTTCCTATATATTTACAGGAACACAAAAATTTTTACCACTATACTGTATACGAAGTACTGTCTACTGTAACAGCAAGATCTGAATATTTTTAAAACTTCATTATCGTACGAACGCACTTCATTTGCTACGCTTCGCGTGCAATTTCCAATTTGTTAATTCTTGCGCTATTGTTGTCTGAGCGAAGCGAAGTTTTATACTCAGAGTTACGTAACGATATTAAAAGTCAAAAAAATTTATTCGTCAAGCAAATCTGAAAAAGTACTTATCGGATTTTGATTCTGTTTGTACCAGTAGGTACCTATGAAGGTAATCTGGTGAATGCACCATCTACGAAAAATTAGTTCCAAATAGTTTAAAAGTTATATTTAAAAAACTGATAAAAAAAACACACTTTATTTGCATACGTCACAGAAACTTGATGTGCGTCATTTTTCACCGGCTGGATATTTTCATAGACAGCCGAAGCAGAACACTTGGAGTAAATAGTAATTGTCTGAGCGAAACGAAGTCTTATACACATAGTACGTAACGATATTAAAAGTAAAAAATATTCTTCCGTCAAGGAAATTTAAAAAAATACTTGACGGATTTTGATTCTGGTTGTACCAGAAGGTACCTGATGAAGGTAACCTACTGAATGCACTTACTACGAAAAGTAAGTTCAAAATAGTTTTAAAATTATATTTAAAAAACTGATAAAAACACACAATTTGGCTACATACGTCACGAAAATTTAATGTGCGTCACTTTCATGAGCTGGATGTTTTAATTAGATTTCCAAATTGAAGCACATGGAGCAAAAAAAATATGCAAACAATTTTCATTTAAGTGCAACAAAACATATTAAAACTTAAAAAATAAACTGAAATTTTTTTCCGTTAATTGAAAATAAAGAAGCAACAATTCTTAGATGCGATACTTTTTATAATTGCGTTTTATAATCGGCATTAGCATCTTTTATATTTCGCGCGTGCAAATTGGAAACAATTCTTTTGTGTTTAAATAAAATACGAGTTTAAGTTGGATTAAAAGCGTTTTAATCTCTTGAGGGGCGCCATTTGCAGTCTGCAAACGGTTAATTTTTGTCAACTGGTACCAGTAATTTTTCAGTACAATTTTGATCTCATAATATACGTGACGAAACGGTTTAGATTATTTTCAATTAAATTTGTTCGTAAATATCGGTGGAAATTAATTATTTGATCATTTTTGAAGCAGAAATGCCTTGCCCCTGAAAGGTTTAAGCAATGTATCTTGTTTAATGCGATTGAATGAGACATTCCCGATCATCCATTACTGGTATTTAATCTTATAGTTTGGCGATACTTTTTTGGTCGTCAGTATAATCAAGTAGTACCAAAAAAATAAACAATAGTAGCAATAAATAAAAGTTATAAATAATAAACATAATAATAAATATACATAAAACAATAAATCGAAAATATTAACACTTACAGCAATTTTCAAAATCAAAGTTTTCACCAATTTGGTGACAGAAAAAATCGCGCCAACTTGATACGTATATAACATCTACGCCATATTTATGTGTAAAAATAAGTATAAACGTTCATCAGATATGAAATCTGATTTTCTGAAGCCCAAATTGGACCAAGATTTATAAAAATGCCGAAGTGAAGATATTAAAGGAAAAGTACCATGAAAACGGACGGAAATATCATATACGTATTTGATTGGTTATGCCGTCGACCAAAAAAATATCGCCAAATTATAAGATTAAATTCCAACAATAGATGACCTTGAATGTCCCATGCAATGAAATTAAACAAGATACACGAGTTTAAAACTTCATAAAGAGATTTTTATTTCAACTTTTTATGAATGTTTTACTAATTTAATTGTTCTTCTATTGTTCAAACTAAAAATTTAGTCGACATGTATAAGTTGGGTATTAGTTTGGCGATTTGTATCATTTGGTGAAATTGGTCGATGGGATAACTAAGTAGTACCGTATTTAGTTTGGCGCAAATTTGGCAAAAATCATTTTTAATTATTTTCTATTATATTTAAAAGGAAGTAACAATAACTAAACTCACGATAAAATACAGATTAATTTAATGTAGGAAAAACAATTGTCGGGTTACCATGTCATGCAAAATAACGATAGTTCGATGCCAATTATGTGGAAGAGTTCCAAATCCTGTTCTGGCATTTTTGGTGAAATTTTATTTTTTAATTTAATTTTATATTATTTATTTTATTCTACTTTTTTGCATTAAATGAATCGGTTCTTTTTTTTATTTTCCAACAAAGTTGAAAAGTGTTTATGCATTCGGTTTGTCTGTCCGTCTGTCCACACTCTAACATCCGTAAATTTACTCGGATTTTTTATGCAATTGGTAAACCTTATTTAGGGCCCCCTAGGCATGTTTGATATTATATATGAAGTATGTGAGATTAATAGTTCATTTACAGGGACATCCAAATGTTTTCCATTGCATTATGGTCTATAAGAAAAATCGATAACAGAGTATTTTTATGAAACTACACTATTGCAAAGTATTGAAACTTATATAAATCGATGAATTTTATTATGATTACGTTTGAACAAGACATTCATATAATTTTTAATCCGTTTACAGGGATACTTAAAAGAAATCGGTTACAATACCGTCTTTGAGCAATAATTGCTGGTCATGTGTTTTCAATTTCGGCATGTGCTTTGAAATTTAACTGTTTTTAGGTGCATTCGTAATTATATAAATACGTAGTACCTATAGTTGTCGTCTGAACCGTCCGTATCTCTGTCCGCATAGAACAGCACGAAAATTATCGACCGAATCATTTTAAATTTTAAATATATATTTGTTTCTGAATTTTATTGAGTTATTTTAAATTTTAGTAAAATTGGATAAATAGTTCGAATACAGAGACAGTCAAAAATATTCTGTTACATTATGGCCGATGGGATGAAATAATTCCAAGAACATTTTAATGATGTGACACGCCCATCGAAACCTAATGAAATTGATATGCATCTATGAGGAGCACTGGAATATATATTTTGTAGAGCATGCCGAGCAAAGAATGTTTATTATTCATTTGCAGGGCACCACAAAAGAATTAAATAACAAAAAGGTACGGGGGAAGAGACATTAATTTTTCAACTTTACTAATCTGGGGATTTTATCATTTTCTCAATTGTCACTAGCAAGCTTTTTAAATAATTACTTTTTGGGGTAAAACTCGAGTTCATGTTGGCGTTTTTGAGCGAGCATATCTAGCGTAAAAGTATGCGCAGATTTATAAGTCATTTGTGGTGACATTTTTCGGCTCAAAGCTTAAGGAGACGAGATATTCAGATCTAGTTCGTACCTTATACTATAGGCATTGCATATTCCTTTTATTTAATGTATGCTACAGTGAAATGCTGCTTAACTTCATGAGAACAAGTTTGAAAAGGAAGAAAAACAGTGTATGTAGTGGCCAGCAGCACAATCCATTTAAATCCGATTGAGCATATCTGGGACACACTCGAAAGACCTAATGCATTTCTTTGTTGGCGTCTTCGGAATTTTTATATGTCATTTTTTAAATAAAGAATTCCCTAAATTCCCACCGAGAACCTCATCGTATCCATAGAAAACAGAAGTAGATATTATATTATCAACTATTCTGTATTAAATATCTACACACCATGTAAACAAATTCTCTCATTCTACTCAACCATGATGATTTATGCAATTTTTTGTACTGTTTATATTTTTTACATCATTTCAAAGAGTTCAAATTCCGATTCAAGATATTTTGGTGTTTTATCATTTGCATTACTTTTAATGCATTAGTTACTATTAATTTTATAACCATGCATGTCTGATTTGCATAGCTTGCTTTCCCATTTTTTAACCGTGTAAAGGAATTTTTACATAATATTTTGCATTTCTACTATTTACTTTTCTCATTTTTGACATTTAAATTTGTGGCACTACATAATCAATTAAAAAAACGGTACTTCTAGGTTATCCCTTCGACCAATTTCACCAAATTATACAAATCGCCAAACTAATAGCCAAATTATACATGTTGACATAATTTTTGTTTTAAATAACGAAAAAACAAATAATTAGAAGAATATTAATAAAAATATTAATAAAAAGTCGAAATAAAAATCACTTAATGACATTTTAAACACGTGAATCGCACTTAATGTCATTGAATGTGACATTCACGATCATCCATTATTGGCATTTAATCCTATAGTTTGGCGATAATTTTTTGGTCGACGGGATAACCTAGAAGTACCAAAATAACATATCATTTTTTATTAACTTTTTGGAATATAGACTTTCTATTTTCAAAATATTTGGTAGAGAATTGGGACATCTGAAGTATAACTGAATGTTTTTGCCACGATGACAAAAAAAAAAAAAAAAAAAAAAAAAAACTAACAAAAAATTAATAACTCAATAATAAATTGTGGTACAGGTTTCAAACAAGTTGCATTTAAAGGTAATTATTTTTTTCTTTATACGACGGTGTGCAATGTTTAGAAATTTAAAAATTTACAGTACCGAAAATTATTAAACTGAAATTTCATTTAATATTTGTTTATGATTGGCTCAGAAATATTAACGTGTATCTAAATGCGCCCAGGCATATTAATATAACACTGTTATTACGTAAACTACGTTTTGATAATTTTAAAAATGTTATTATTGGTTTTTTTAAATATAGAAATCATTTACAAGCCTAAAATTATAGCCTTTGAAAATATTATTTTCCAAATAGTCGTAATTTCTAAAATTACATTTTTTTAATGTGGTATTTTTTCGTTCTTTCTTTTTTAATACTTTTTGCAAATTATTATTAAATATATGTTCTCAGCAATATCGCTCAGACTAATCCCTCTGAGGGAAATCCTAGTAGTCTATATGTATTGTGTCTTTATATTGAACTTTTGAAATGTTGATGCTTGGTCGTATATTGATTTAACAATTTAAAATATTTCTATTTGAACATTACATTTTTTGAGAAATATTTAAAAATCTGATTTGGAATAAAGGTTTATTTATCTTTTTTCCCCTCCGTTTTTAAGTATTTTACTTTTTTCGTTAATGATTTATAAATGTTGCGTTATATGGGGAGAAACCGATTGAAATCTGTTTAACATCTTGCGGCGCGGTTGTATATCTATGAAACCAATTTAATTTTAATTCCCCAAAGCCACATTGATATGGGAATTTTGGTAAAAAAAATTGCGGTTGATTAAATGCGCGAATTATAGTTTTTTTCTTATTTACAAATAAAGTTGTCTTCAAATTCCGGAGACAGTTATTAATTCCAACACTTAAGGAATGAATCTGCCCTGAGCCGCAAAGGGTTAACAGTTTAAACAGTTATAATGATAATCTGTCTATATCGATACTTTTTCTAATCCCTTCAAAATCGTTATAGACGGTTTCACAATATAATTTAAAAGTTACATCAGAATTCGAATGAAATTCGAACAATAGTTATAAATTAGAAAATAAATTAATTAACAATAATTAGTAGTAATTTATTTTACATATTATTTCACAGCAAAGGTGATGCAAGTAAAATAATAATGATGATAATAATAATATAAAAAACAGGTTAAAATATGTAGTATTATAGTTAAATGAAAAACATTGAAATGATTTTAAAAAAAGAACATGAAAAGAAAAGAAAATATGTATTCCAATAAATAATAAAATAAATAAACGCAACATGTAAATGTTTGAAAATATATTATTTTGATGAAATATAATCTTATGGAAAATAAAAATAAAATGAAATATGTAAACATGTGTATGACTGTGTATGATATGTGTATGACTATGGCAAGTTGGTCCTCCCTGAATTTGAAAAAAATCCGTCGGAAGGGGGCGCTGCAATCGCGATTTTTTGCCATTTTCAATATTGTACCGTCCAAAAGTATATGAAATTATGCATCGAATTTAACCAATTTTTTTCTGTAAGTGTATAGTTATGGCTAGTTAGTCCTCCCTGAATTTGAAAATAATCTGCCCGAAGGGGGCGCGGCAATCGTGATTTTTTTGCCATTTTCAATATTGTGCCGACCAAAAGTATATGAAGTTATGCATCGAATTGAAACAAATTTTTTGTGTATGTGTATGACTATGGGTTGTTGGTACTCTCTGAATTTGAAAAAAAAACGTCGGAAGGGGGCGCTGCAATCGCGATTTTTGCGCCATTTTCAATATTGTACCGACCAAAAGTATATGAAGTTATGCATCGAATTGAAACAAATTTTTTGTGTATGTGTATGACTATGGCTAGTTAATCCTCCCTGAATTTGAAAATAATCCGTCGGAAGGATGCGCTGCAATCGTGAATTTTATGCCATTTTCAACATTGTACCACATAAAAGTCTATGAAGTTAGTTCTAGAACTGAACTAAATTTTTTGTATATGATTATTTTTTGGTAAGGCAAGTAGGTCTTCCTTGAATTAAAAAAAAATCTGCCTATCATTCTATTGTCTACTGGCTCGTGCAGAGAGGGAAATTCGTTTTTACTCCGATTAATTGATTGAAGCAGAAATTTAAGATGAAAATCAAAGTTGTTATGGTATTGAATTAAAATTATTAAAGCATTAAAATGAGTAACTTTTTTTTTAAATATGAAAATATACGTATGAGAGAGAAGAAAGTTTTGGGATTGGCACATCCAACTAGTTTTCAGTATTATAGGTAAGTCAGGGGTCCATTCCCTTTGCAAAACTACTATTTTCAGCTTCAATATTTATAAGAAAATTAATTTTACCATCAAAGAACTTTATTGTGAGAAATCAGTTTTAACAAAATTTTTTTTCACTTAAATACTATCAATCATTATAAAACCTTACAAGCTTATAAGTGTAAAAAAAAGAGATATGTAGTATTTTTCAGATAATATAAAGAATGATAAATCTAAAATTGTGTTTGCATGACTCATGGTATGGTTCATGAGGATTTACTGTATTATAGGCAGATTTTTGTGTATCACTGTTCATTTTTGTGCGTTGTAATAAATGCAAAGAATTATATCTTTATTTCTAGAGTATGCTACGAATAGTTATCTGAAATTAACAAATTTTGGGAACAAAATGTAACACTTAGATAGCTTTTTTGGAGTTTAATTTTGTTTATTGCACATAAAAAATTTCTCTCCAGTATGAATTAACAGATGCTTCCTTATTAATTTATTTTTAAATGCTTTGAGTAATCAATTAAAAATAACACAAAAACCTTATAGATTTCATGTTTACATGTTTCATTGCTCTTACGGCAATTTTTTCAAAAGCAAACTCATAATATTAATTCAAAGTCCTATTTTGTAGACTGTCAATATAGGCATATTTTTTCCTAATACATAATGCTAAGCATTTTTGCTCAAACTGCCTGCTAAGATTTCGAAGATTGGAGTTCATAAATTTATTTCTGCTCTTCAAAAATGATGGAATTACGTTCAAACTTCGGCATAATTTAAGAAAGATTAAATTTAATTAAGTTTTGAACTCCAATTTTCGAAATCTTAGCAGGTAGTTTGAGCAAAAATGCTTAGCATTATGTATTAAAAAGAAATATGCCTATATTGGTAGTCTACAAAAGAGGACTTTGAATTTATATTATGAGTTTGCTTTTGAAAAAGTTACCGTAACAGCAATGAAACATGTAAAACTATAAGGTTTTTGTGTTATTTTTAATTGATCAATTAAAGCATTTAAAAATAAATTAATATTTTAAAGTGATGTTTTATATTACATGTTATAGATACTTCCTTAAACAATTTTTCTGAGAGAATATCTTGACATACGTCTTTCACACAAAAGATTTCTCTTTAGAATGAATTACAAGATGTTTGCTTAAAGTACACATCCGAATAAATTTCTTGTTGCATATGTCACACTCAAAAGCTTTCTCACCAGCATGGATTAACAGATGGCTGTTTAAACTACTCTTTTGAGAGAATTTCTTGTTGCATATCTCACATACAAAAGGTTTCTCACCAGTATGAATTAACAGATGGTTGCTTAAATGACACTTTTGAGAGAATTTCTTGTTGCATACCTCACATTCAAAAGGTTTCTCACCAGTATGAGTTAACAGATGGCTGCTTAAATTGCCCTTTCGACAGAATTTCTTGCTGCATATATTGCATACAAACGGTTTCTCATCACTATGAGTTAACAAATGGCTGTTTAAATGGCTCTTTTGAGAGAATTTCTTGTTGCATACCTCACATTCAAAAGGTTTCTCACCAGTATGAATTAACAGATGCTTCCTTAAAGCATTCCTTTCAGAGAATTTCTTTTTGCATATCTCACATTCAAAAGGTTTTTCATCAGTATGAGTTAATAGATGACTCCTTAAATAATTCTTTCGAGAGAATTTCTTGTTGCATATATCACATACAAAAAGTTTCTCATTAATATGAGTTAGAAGATGGCTGCTTAAATCTCTCTTTCGAGAAAAATTCTTGTTGCATACCTCACATTCAAAAGGTTTCTCACTAGTAAGAGTTAACAAATGATTGCGTAAATTGCTCTTGCTTGAGAATTCTTTATTGCATACCTCACAGAAAAATGACTGTTTTGGCAGAGATTCTTGCATAGCTCACAAACAAAAAGTTTTATAGTTTTTCCAGTCAGTTAGAAGCTGCTTTTTTTAAAAGTTCTCATAATAAATATTTTGCTGCATTTGTTTTACACATTGAAGATATTTTGAGTCATGTGATGTGTTAGATTAATTGTTTTATGCATCTGCAATAAAATAAAATTAATTAATATCAGTTTTCAGTTTTCATTTAAAAAACAATCCATAAACTTATCACGAAAATTTATAATCAATGTAGATAACATGTAATGAAATTCTCACCATAGTATTAAAAACTACAATAGACTCCCAGTTATTTGAAGTTAGCGGAATCAAAGGTGTGTCAGATGCCTCTCATAACAGTACAAAGATTAAATTGTAAATAAAATAAATAGCAACATTTTAAAAATAAATAACTTATCATAAATAAAATACAAAGAAAATTTAAGGAGAAAATTCTATCTAAAAGAATTCTGTCTAAAGATCTTCTGTCTCTAGTTCTATCCAAAATTTAAAGCAACGAAGATACATTTTACAAAGAATAGAGAGAAAATAATTTTTTTTTGTGGTGACGGAATTTTAGTACGCAAATGTGTTTAGTAAGAAATTCTTCGGATTTCAGAATTTTTTTGTTATTTAATGTTAATGCTTATTTTTGTAACATTCTGCGTCATTCAATATAATTTACATTGCAATTAAATAGCTTAATTACCTAGTATAGCCAAGTGGATGCCGTGAACACCTCTTCCTCAATCAAATATCCTGAGTTTCTAAAACGCGCAATTAACAACACTCAAAACTACTATATCGGAATCACAAAGAATCAATGAAAATTTTTATTTTAGTTGAATGTTGCTTTCTTAAACGGAAAAATTTAAAGTTACATCTTTTGCCAAGGCTATGAACTTTTCTGTTTTAGGCAATTTTCCATCATAAACATGTTCCGTTTTAACTTTTTCATCTAAAATTATTAAAATGTTTTTCACTCTGTAGTGTACCTCTGAAGAATTTAAATTTATTACAATGGAATCTGTGAAAGTTACCTATATAGCAAGTAAAGAAAATCAAAATTAAACGAAAACAATAAGCCATCGGTCCGCTCTTTCATATTATGAACTTTTTTTCCATCACCTCAATCTCCCCCCCCCCTCCCAAAAAAAAACCGCAGTTTTCGATTTTTTTTAGTTGTAGCGTTTTATCATTACATATCAGATTTTTTTAATGGTGCGCTCTGATGAATATTAGTCATAATATTTGAAAAAACCAAAGAGGGGAATGTATTATACCGGGGGGAAGTGATAGTTGTAACTCTGGGACGGGGGAAATTTACTAAATTTGGCCTTAATCCCGCATGCGATATATCATTGGAAAGTTCTCTGACGATTACTTCAAATTATTTTCCTCCAGCGTCTCTGAGATAGTTCGCTATTGCACAGCAGCAAGTTTAAGTAGAAGCGAAAAATTCACGATAGCACATCTACTAAAAAATAGTTAAACATAGGTATTTTAATCATTTTAGAGCTATTTTATCTATTATTTTGCCATCATTGACTTTGAACAGTATAATGTAAGATTATATTAATAAGAAAACAATTATAGATGTTTGATTAGATATTCAGTTTATTTTTTCTAATTTTTGCAAGATGTATTTCGTTTGATTCAAGATTTCTTTAGAGAAGACAACCAGCGTAGCGGGCAAACACTGCTAGTACTATACATTTATAGTTCTTAAAACTTGAAACCTATCTAAAATAGAGCATTTAGCAATTGTGTTTACTTCTTGGCAGGTTTTTGGTGAACACGGAATCACCCCGCAAATGGAAACATATGACAGTCCCGAAGAATAAGTGTATAAGTATATCTGCCAAGATGGGAATGGGTTTTGATGGTTATAACGTTTGCTGAGAGTTGCGGGTTAAAAACCAGTTTATATAAATGATTTAACGTCACACTGATTGAGTTTTGAGACTTTTCATTTCATAATTTTATTTCAAACGAACTTAATGTACTGTCTGGGTTTAATAAAAGTAACTCTTTTCTTGAACTGGTTATTTATGAACTTCTTCTGTCATTATTTATATTGTCACTTTTAAAATACAGGATTTTTTTTTTAGCTGTCGCTATTCAGAGCTCTCTGTGCCTAGTTTTAATAATCTTAACTGCTTTAAAATTTATAAAACTAATGAAACCATGGAAGAAAGATTCCAAGAAAAAAAAAATTCCAATCTCCAGCAAGGGATATTCCAGGTGACATGTTACGATCGGCCGCCGAAAATTTTGTAAAAAGTATGCAAGGTGTGGTGCAAGAAAACGGTAATCACATTGAATGGGGTCGAATTCCTCATCGGGAAAATGAATATGATGAATAAAACATGGTTTTTTATCCAAATTATTAATTTTGTCTGTTTCTGATGTTTTTTTTTCATTTAAGCGTCTAATTTCACGCTATCGGCAGTGATAGGATTTTTTTTTGTTGTTGTTGGATTCTTTTTTTCCAAGGTTTTATGAGTCCATTTATAAATTTTTGTGTCATCCCAGTTATTAGAACGAGCTAACAGCGGCTCTGAATGGCGTCAGTTTAGAAAAACACCCTGTATAAAAACTATTAACATGAAATTTAAAAAATATATACTTTCAGCAAGTGTCAAAATATTTCAAATACTGGCTTACGTATTATCGCAGATTGAATACTACTTATAAAACAGAAGTTTACCTAAAGATCTATTTTTAAAGATATCTTGGAAACAAAACAGAATAGAAAAAATATATATTTACTTTGATATAAAGAACAAACTTCTATATAAGATTTAGAACAAGACTATCAATAGAAAACTCACGGACTTCAGAACTTTTCAAGATACGAGATGTTTTATTAAAATTGAGAGCAAATTTTCAACAAAAGAAGCCAACGACTCTACATTATTGGCAGGATTTCTGTCGAGTCGAATGCTGCCAGCGCCACCTGTAAGACAATGACTACGAACTCGACAGTGCATCTTTTCCCATCAGTACAGTAAAAATTCAGCTTTTCCCCCATTTATATGTTCAATACAAGTTATATATTTTGCAAGAGTTTAAAAGAGCTTGCAATGTATTTTTTAATCTATTACATTATTTCATTTGAAATGTTTAAGAACTATCTATGGAATGGGGTGTTGCAGCATTCATCGAGCATTCACAAAAATAAAATAGATCAGTCACAGTAAAGTATGAATAAGGATTGCTGAAAAAGAGCTTTTAATTGTAGCATGCGTTTTTAAATTTGACCATTTTCTCCCATATTATTCGGTATGTAAAAATTCTATACGTCTTATACAGAGCTCCGCAAAAGAATTCGAGCTTATTTTTGCTCATTGATAAAAATGACTGAAAGAATTTTTGTTTTGCGTTTGCTAACTCAATATTCGGGACGTAGGTTAGGGCGATCGCTGGTTTCATCGCCCACTTACCGTTTTCCAGTGTCATTAATTTGTCTACCTTTTCTTATAAATTTGCCCAGTTTCAAATTTTCTCTTTTTTTCTTTTCTATTTAGAGTCTAAGGCATACGGGTCGTAAAAAAAGATGTTTGACGAGGCTCTTAGTCGCTTAGCATCGTCTGTGCTTCTCGTAATTATGTAAATGTCTAGCACCTATAATCATCGTTCAATCCGTCTGTCCGTAAGTAACAGCAAAAACTACCCAGCCGAATTATTTGAAATTCAAAATATAGTATTGTTGCATCATTTTGTCAAGTCATTTCAAATTTTATGAAAATCGTATTCATAGTTTAATGACAGGGTCTATCAAAAGTGTTCCGTCGAATGGAAAAAATCGTTTCAAGTGCATTTTAAAGATGCTACACTCTTTCGAACCCAGGGGAGCAGCCAGAACTCGGTTCTGGGGGTGGTTTTGAGTTTCTGGTAAGGTGTTTTCCGGTTATTTGAATCACCGGTTAAAAGAATAAGTACTAATTAGAATATTCACTGCAAAATACTTAAACTCAAAGAGTATCTGTGTGGCAGGAAATCATCATTCTTTTAGCATAATACGTCTCAGAAAACTGATTTAGTTCAAATAACCAACTTTTACTTAACTAATCCATGTAATATGCACTTTTACAATTTTAAGTAGAAATTTAGCCATTTAATTCGATCACTTTATTATATAAAATCTGATTCAATAAGCGCCGGATTCCGAAATACTCCAAAACGTTTAAATATTAAGTTTGGTTTTGATTCATATAAGCGGCAATTATAGTGATCTTTCTTAGCTCTGGGATGGGTTTTAACCACAAACATCCCCCTTGGCTGCGCCACTGTTCGAATCTAATAAAATTGATATACATCGATGAAGTATGTACTAAAATATACATTCTGTACAATCTGTAGAGCAAAAATATTTATTATTCATGTTGTTTCGGAAATGTTTGAAGCGCGTTTTAATTATATATACTAAACTATTTCACATTTCATGAAATGGATATAAGTTGTTGCGACTTACTACAAATTATTTCCTGTATAATAGAAAACACATAATGTTTACAGGGACACACAAAAGCTTTCACATACTCTAATGTATCCTAAATACTGTATATTATTGCACCAAGATTTGAAAATTTTTAAAATTTCGTTATAGTATCAGCACATTTCATTTGCCATGTTTGATGTGCAATTTCAGGCTTTTTTT
Organism: Maratus speculifer; assembly: GCA_964019185.1. Classification (NCBI taxonomy): domain Eukaryota; kingdom Metazoa; phylum Arthropoda; class Arachnida; order Araneae; family Salticidae; genus Maratus; species Maratus speculifer. The sequence continues at coordinate 363,200,821 of OZ025296.1, forward strand.
AATTGTTTTGTGCAGTCCATAATGTTTTCGGAACACGATAAAATATATCTATAGCTCATTCTAAACTGTATAACTAATGTATGTATTATTGGAATTTTGTAACAAGTTATTTCAATGGAACTTCAAAACAGACAGTGCATAAAGGAATAAAATCATTTAAATTTAAAAATTAAATGACAGGGTTTCTTAAAAATATCTATTTTAATAAGAGAGAGTGGGATGGAATGGGATGGGGGGGGGGGGTGAATTTCCCTTACGGATCATTCTAAACATTTTATCCATCACACACAAAACCAGTCTTTTGTAGAAAAGAATTACAATTCTATAAAAAAAAAAAAAATCAAGAGTAAAAAATAAACTTTTTTCGAGTGCTTTTATTGCTTGCTGTATTTCAATAACTTGATTATCGGAAGATGTTGTAGTTTCCCTGTTTATAGAACATAATACTGCGTAATATGCATAATTTGAACTAAGTTTAAAACAGCACTGTTGTTTATACAAGTAGTTTAACATAAAAGAAGGTAGTGAGGAGAAATGGGATATGTCAGCAAAGACAGGAATGGGACAAGTCCAATTCCTTATTTTGAATAAGATAAACGTAAATTATTAATATGCAAATATTTTAATAAAAAGTATTCAATTTAAAGAGAAGTAATTCAAAGATTGAACAGAAAATATTTTAAAACTTAAGCCAAGGAGAAAAAAAAAGCAAAAGGTGGTAAATAGCAAAGTCCAGCAATAAACAAGAAAAAAAAAGCAGAAATGAGATACTGTTTAGCTTTCAAAACCTTTTAATGATAAAGATATTGGAATTTGATAGACATTTACCTTTTCGCAATTTCACCAATCATAAAAAATTGTAATGTAAGGAATTCAATTGGTCTAATGCTAATTTGATATAAGGGTAAATAATTTTGTTCTTAAGTTTTATACCAAGAAAGCAGAAATAATTAAGGGAGAGTGGGACAATGGGAGGAATGGGACAGGAGGTTTTTCTCTTTATGTATCAATCTAAACATTTCATCAATCACACACAAGATGAAGCAGTGGTAGCTCAATCTTCAGTTGAAAAAAAAATTGTTGATCTGTATTAAGCTTGCAGTTGTATATTTCAAGAATCAAAGTAAATTTAATCATATACTTTTATGCTTGCTAGGTTTTAATGACTTGTTTATGTGTAGATGTAATAGTTTCCCTATTTATGGAATATTATATTGTATTTCATCCATAACTTAAACAGATCCTAAAAGCAACATTTTTGTTTATACAAGACGTTTAACACTAAACAAAGAAGCAGGAAGGAATGGGACATGCCAGTAAAGGAAGGAATGGGACATGTCCAATACAATAGACTCCTTCAAATCCACACAGCTTGGAATCAGAGGTAATGCAGACTTTAGAATATTGCGGATTTCTGGTCATTGCTTTGTTTAAATGTTTTAAACAGTAATTTGAATGTAATTTATACCGCAATCAAAATTATAATGAATGCTTACAATATAATAAAATATCAAAATATTTATGTAAAGTAATAAAGTTAAATAATAAAATTGAGATATTTATGAAATGATTAAAATATTAAAAGCAAAAGTCAAGTTAATAATCAAAATGAATTATTAAATAGTCATTATAAAGATGAGATGCATTTTTTCTAAATTATTCAATGAAACTTGCCACAGAAAGGTTCATTATTAATTATATCAGAATCATAAAATAAGGATGTTTTATTTCAGGTTTAGCCAGATTTAATAATTAAAAGAGCTTTATTAAAACATGTCTAGTAGTCTATAAATATGTCTAGTAAAAAGATTATAGATACCAGTGACATCAGCAATATCTTGAATTTTTTCAGAAATAAATTTATTCTTCATTCATGAAAAAAAGTCAATTTAGTAATATTAACGAAAATTACAAATAAAAATATATATGGAATTTAACAGATATTTTTTCAATATAATTCTTATATTTTATAGGAATAAAAAAAATTGTATTACAGAACATATGTATATGTAATTATTTTTATTTAAGAGCACATATATCAATTTTTTAATAAAATGATATATTGAGATAGCATATTAAATTAATTATTAGATTTCATATTATACAGTTTATAAAATTAAAATGATGTCTAGGAATAATAAAATGACACATAATCCATAACAATCTATAATCTGCAATATTCCATAATCCACACAACCTTTGGCCCCAACTTCAGCAGATTATAGAGCTTTGACTGTACTTCATTCATACTAGTATATATATAATGGTTATTATAATTACATAGTTCATACACATTTCTGGTTTAAAAAAAACTACCTGATCTTTCTCCGTAAAAATCCGTCTTATATATTGTTGTAAAACTCAACACAATGGACAATCTTAAATTAAATATTTGAAAAAAAGTATGCAATGAAAGATTTTTTAATTTTTAATTATTTTCATATGATTCTAGAGTTCTGTATTTTTTATACATTTTATTTACAAATTTTAGATTTGATTAATAATGAATTCAAATTTTCTTCATTTACAGCCACAATCAAGATGCTGATGGAAATTAGTATACATCAAATATTCCCTCACCACTACAATTATTAAAAGAAATGCCCCGACTTTTTGCCCAAATTTTTTTAATTGCCTGACCAGTAAAAATATTGAATTAGCGATACTGGCATCACTGTTGGTACAGTGTACTTTTCTGGAACAGGTAATATAAGAGCATTTGGTACAACTTGGTTATCCCATCGACTAATTTTGCTAAACTATACAAATCACCAAATCATACATATCATTAAAATTTTATTTTAAATGCCAAAAAATTAGTAGAATATTATTAAAAATACAAATTAAAAGTCAAATTAAAAATAACTTGATGCTGTATTAAACATGTGTATTGTATTTAATGTCATTGAATGTGACATTCACGATCATTCATTACTGACAATTAATCTTATAGTTTGGTGACAGATTTTTTGGTCGACAGGATAACCAAGTAGTACCGAACATTTTTGCCAAATGTAAAGTAACAATAGAAAATATTTTTTATCAAAGCAGCCACAACACTTACTTCCAACCTAAACTACATCATGAAGATGATGGAATTTCAATATTTCAGATTCTTAAAACCCTTGCTATTTTTTTAAGCTGTTCTAATATTTTGGGTAAATTTTATAACCTTCATATGTATTATATTATGCGATTAATTACTGTTAGGAACAAATATTTTAAGGTTAATCATTTAAAAAATATTCATATTTAACTTAACACAATACAGTCAAATTCAGTTTGTGAGAAATACAATGACATAAAATTTAAATTTAAATCAAACTCTTAATCACAATTCAAACGAATACCTTGTGTTTAACCCAAAAATCGTAACATAAACCAGATTTAAATAAATAGATAAGTGAAAATGTCAGCAAGAAAATCTTTTTCCTAATTTTTCAAATGGTCAAATATCAGTGAAAATAAAAGAAAATGTAAATGAAATTTTGCTGCTATCATGTGATCAAATCATAAGTTGGAGAATTTTTATAAAGAGTAAAAGATGAAACACATCCTACCATTAATTTACTTAAGTAAAGAGGATTGATCACAACATTTATGTTTTAAAAATAAGCAATTATTATAATCAGAGGATACGTGTTGAATATATTTTTTCTTTACGCAAAGAGACGCCAAAGCAGTGAATAAATCACGATGATTGAGAATGATAGATGAATCAATTGATTCATAAGAATCAATACCACTTTTATGAATTATTTTGTCATTCACAATTCATTCTTTTATTGGCGTTGTTGTCTCATCCGTTGTTTGTAATATCAGGTAACTTTTAATACATAAATATATTGTTTTGAACTTCTTGATAACGCTAAGGTCGGGTAGTTTCTTTGATTTTTCTTCAACTCAATACTTTACTATTTGCTATTTGATAATGATTGCACAAAATTTAATGTGACACAACTTTCATTTTTGTTGATCTGTCATCGAATCATTATTATAATGTTTTATTCATAACAGATAATACTGCTTATTATTATTTATTTTAAAATAGTTTAGTTTAATATTATTCTTTTTTTTTACGTTTACTTTTAAAGCAATTTGTTGCTCATTGACTCAATTTGACTGTATTCTGTTTAAATGAAATTAAATATTTTTTAATAATTGATCACATAATGCAATACCTTTTTATAGCTTATTGAAATTTACACATAAGAACACATACACTTTTAAGGGGGCTCATCACTAATTTGAAAACACTCTCTCCATAATATTAAGCAGGGTGTTTTCGAAATTCTCACTTAAATTTGAATATTTTTATATGCCATTTCTTTTTGCATATGATAGCTGAGTTTCATCTTCAATATGATATTTTTCTTTTACTTTTTTGATTTTGGTTACAGATTTTTTGTTAAACGTATTTTCAATTTCAAAACAGTTCTTGAAATTGAAAATACCTTTTTAAATCAGCAACCAAATTCTATAAAGTAAAAAATCGCCATATTAAAGATCTAGCTCAGCTATCTTTCGCAAAAAAAAAAAAAGGTTTAAAAATATTGAAATTTAAGCGAGAAGTTCTAAAATAACCTTCCTATTAGTTTAACATTAATGAGTGGGTGTATTTACGCGTGTGTAGAGTCCTCTTAAGAAACTATTTATGAATCCTAGAACATGTGATACACTGATTTGCAGATTTTACCTGTTGGGATTAAGGTATTCTTAAATCAAAAACAGCAACTTTGTGACATAAGTTTTCATCTACAGTATAACATCTTTAGTTCGGAAACTTCTGTAATCCGGACACTTCGGTAGGTTTATTCAAAATTTTTGAAGATTATAGATAATAGATGGCGCCATAGGTCTTATTGAAAGGAATTTCAGAAAATGGTTAAGAAAATAAAAAATTAGATAGTAACACAACGTTTTTTTTTTCGGTATTAAAACTGTAAGAACTCTCTAAATTACATTTGTAATTAATATAGGTGTCTTTATAGTTACAAAGGAAAAAATTCATGATTGATAATTAATTGAATCATGATATTGATTCATGCACTGAGCTCAATAATAACAATATTATACAAAAAAGTCGAAATTAAAATCATTTAATAACATTTCAAACATGCATATCATACTTAATGTCATTGAGTGTGACATTCATGATCATTCATTATTGGCATTTAATCTTATAGTTTGGCGATCATTTTTTGGTCTATGGGATAACTCCTATAAATTTCTTTAAAACAGATTGAGAGATTAGCCACTGCTGTCACTAATAGAAACAAACTTATTGTGGAGGGAGATCTTTCTTGTCTAATATTAAGGAAATTATTCATATAAAGATATGAAAATTAATAATTTTTAGAGAAATCCTTGATTATTAAACTGAAACAGAAAGTGTTAAGTGGAATTATTTTAGGCATTATTTATATTGAAGGTATAAAATAGTTCGTTTTAAATAATTTTATAGAATCAAAAACTATGCATAGCTTTTTAAATATGGCTATTTTCTGAGAGTTTTTTTTTTTTTTTTATATACTATTTCATTAGAGATTATTTCACATTTCGAAAAAATGCATTTTTTACTTATTGTTGTCAAATTTAAAACAGCAGATCAAATCAGCAACCCTAAAATAGACATATCATCACAAATATAAACAATGAAACTTTTAGTTTAGATACAAGGACAAAATTACAGAACTTTTTTTATTTAAAATATTACATACATATTTAATTTGTAATTCTTGATAATACTATTGAACTCATACTTTTTCAAAAATTTAATCATTTTACAAAATATCTTTTTCTTATCATTTTAGTTTATTATTACTTTACTTAATTATTTTAGCGCAGTAGACTCCCTCAAATCTATACATCTTGGGATCAGAGGTTCTGCAGATTTTAGAATTATGCAGATTTCTGGTCTTTGCTTAGTTAAAAATTTTTTCTCAGCAATTTGAATTTAATAAGGCAATCAAAATTATAATGCATGATTATAAAATATTAAAATAATTAAAGTAAAATAATAAACAAAAAAGGTGAAATGTAAGATAACTTAAAACGGATTCAAATACTAATAGTAAAGGTCTACTAAATAAAATTAATTTATATTTGAACTTGCATAAAAAAGATGCAATGTATTTTCCTTGAATTATTCTATAACACTTTTCTTGTGAAAAGTACTCTCTATTAATTACATAAAAAACATTGTAATAATAAACAAAAAAGCTTGATTAATAGGGTACATAACTATATTTGGTCTAAAGATCATGATTACCACTGTTATCAGCAATAGCTTGGTTAAAAAATATTATATATGCTCTTTTCATAGAAAATAACAAGTTCATTTATATTATTTTGAATTACATATTAAAATACATAAGGGATGAAACAAAGAAAAAACTACAACTTTGCTCCTACATTTGATATGAAAGTTTCATAGTTTACATCAGTAAAGATGTGCCAATTTTAGGGTTGCATATATGAGGGAGTTTACAGTATTTTATAATACTTCAAGTACTCATTATAATTTTGACTGCATTACATATTCAAAATACTATTTAAAAATGCAAACAAAGCAATACCAGGAATTCCCAAACTTTTAAAATCTACATAACCTTCGGTTTTGAGCTGTGACAATTTTATAGTGTCTACCATATTTTCTTTCTATTAAAAAATTTATGCACGCATAAATATTAAAATGAAACGAAAAATTAATGAAAATTATATCACATTTAAAACAACATGTGATTCAACATCACATAATTCGACATTAAGGCCCCACACTAGGCACAAAAAAGACCCGGATGATAATGTAAAGTCTATGGCAGCGTTCTTTTGAAATATTTTGCTCAAATTTTAATATTTTTACATGATTTTTTTTTTTTTTTTTTTTTTTTTTTTTTTTTGCATAGGATAGCTGAGAACGTTCCACAACCGGCCTTGTTTTCATTTTTTCAATTTTGGTTTCAGTTTTTTTTAATTACTTTAAATTTGAAGAACGTTTTAAACTGGTTCTGAAATTTATAATATCATAATATAAAAAATATATAAACAAAATCGAAAAAGTAAAAACTTGGCCTGTTGTAGATCGACCTCAGATATTCTATGCAAAAAATTCAGATAAAAATATTAAAATTTGAGGGGAATATTTGAAAAGAATGTGCCAATAGACTTTACAATATCATCCGTGTCTTTTTCTGTGTCTAGTGTGGAGCCTTAAGAACCGAAAAAGTCCCTCAATAAAATGAACTCATGATAAGAGAACATTGAAACTTCTCATTTAATTATGTGTCAATATTCCTCAATATCGTACTACTTGATTATCCCATCGACCAAAAAACTATCACCAAACTCTAACATAAATGTCAATAATGGGTTACTGTATCTGTCACATCCACTTGTTGTAAAATACAATATACAAGTTTATTATGCCAGAAAGTGATTTCAAATTCGATCTTTTATTTACATTTGTTATTAATATTTTACTAATTGATTTGTTTTTTCATTATTTAAAATAAAAATTATGTCAATTTGTATAACTTGGCTCATAGCTTGGTGATTTCTATAATTTGGCGAAATTGGTCGACAGGATAACCAAGTACTACCCACAATATTTTAAAACGAAAGCAAACTGTCACACTTGTATGATAAATTTACAAATCAGTTTGATTGTGTTAAAATAATTGTATATGTATGTACCACATCGTTATATGGCGTTCCTTTGCCTGCAATTTATTCTGTCGAGCTGTCTAAATCACAGACCAGATGTTATCTGAGGGAGAATTGCCACCAGTTGTCGCCTAGTTAGATTAAAAGATAAAGCATTGGCCTTGCAAGCCAAGGATCTGGGTTCGATTTTTAGCCTGGGGAATTTTTCGCAAATATTCAATTCGTATGATAGATTTACCAATCTGTTTGATTGTGTCAAATAATAGCATAAACAAACAGTAATTTTTAAGATATTGCACTTATAAATACAATGTAGGTACAAGCAAAGATCTTTTATCTGCATAAGTTGAAACCAAGGATTAAGCAGATTATAGAGTATTATGTGGTTTACAAGTAATTTTGTTTTTTCTAAGAAGCCTTTTAATACCATATTGAGTATAGTATAATACAAATATGAAATCTAATAATTTAATTTATTATATCATAAAAGCTCATTTATTAAAGAAGATATATACTTAAATAATAATGTATATACAGTCAAAGATCTTTAATCTGCACTAGTAGGGACCAAAGTTTGTGTAGATTATAGAATATTGCTGATTACAGAGTATTGTATGGCTTTGTTTTTTTCTAGAGAACATTTTAATAACCTAATCATTATAATATAAATATGAAAATTAATAATTTAATATAATTTTAATAATTTAACTTCCCATAAAAGCTCATTTATTTAAAAAAAAATACATATAAAAAAAAATAATGTATGCACAGAAATTAGATATTAAAATTAAGGTTTTTTTGCAATCAATTGCTGAAATCTGCCATATTTTTCCTTGACTATTTTTCAAAGTGTGCAATAAATTTCAGTGACAGATTGGCAGAATTTGCAATTTGATTTGCTATCTTTCAAAATTTGCTGTGTTTTTCAGCAATCATTTTACAAAATTTGGAGTAATTTCTCTCAATTCCTAACTGAAAAATTTTTTTTTTCTCAGCAATCGTTTCACGAAAATACATGCTTTTTTCCAAAGATCGTTAGGTGAAATTTGCAATTTATTTTTTCGCTATCAATTGTGAAAATTTGTGTTCTTTTCTGCAATCATTTCACTCTTTATTTCAACAATCGTTTAAATCGAATCATGTTTTATCAACAATCCAGTGATGAAATCATCAATTTTTTTACTGCCACCATTTGTCAAAGTTTGCGATATTTTAAAGAGATAGATTGATGAAAACCATTATGTGGTACTGTGATATTTTGACAAATTTTGCAATATTTTTCCTTGATTGTTTACCAAATTTTACTTTTTTCTGCCACTACTTGTTGAAATTTGCAATATTTTTCAACAATATATTGGGAACATTTGTGATATTTTTTTCTGTGATCATTTCATGAAACTATTGAATTTTCCACAATTAATTGCCAAAAATTATGTTTTTTACTGGCGTCAATTGATGAATTTCAGGGCCATTTGTAGAAGATCATAATATTTTTAGCAATAGATTGGCAAAAGTCCCATTATTTACTCATGCTAAACAATGCAGATTATAAAATCTGAGGATAATAGGAGTGCAAATTATCGATCTTTGACTGTACATTGAAATTTGATTTGTTATGAAAATTAAGGGTTTTTTTTCTGCAATTGTCTGATGAAATTTCTGACAATTTGTTCTAGATCGCAATATTTTTTAGCAACAGATTGGCAAAATTCCTGATATTGACTTTTTCTAAGGTACGTGGAATGTACAAAATTGTAGACAATGGGTGCATGGATCATCAATCCTTTGCTGTATTTTCATGTCATTTTTAAAGGATGTTTTATTATATTTCCAAGTGATGCATTTTTAACTGAAATATATTTTGTTATAAGCACCGACCAAAAAAAAAAAAAAAAAAACTTAGAAATCAATTTTTTATAAGTTTAATAAGCATTCAGTAGTAACAATTATACCATGGGATGGGATGAGACAGGTACTCTTAAAAGTTAAAGCATAAAAAAAAGAAAATTATTTGGACAAAAAAAAGAAAGTGGCACAAATAAATCAAGTTTGGGTTCAGAAGGCAGAAAAAATGGCCATTTTGACAAAAACACAATCAAAATAATCCATCTGTAACAGATATTAATGCTTGGCACAATTGGTGCAAGAATGTAAGTATGCACATAAGTGGCAGTTTTCCAAATTTCTTCAGGTGGCTTATGCATTTTTTGAACAACAATTTGAGTTAATGAAAACAATGAAAGAAGTATGACATAGAATCAAGACACATTTTAATATGTATTAATTTTATGTGTTTGTTCCAATTGAAGAAAAAAAAAAGAGAGAGAGGGCTACAACATATTAACTAATTGTTAGTGCATAATAAATGCTCCTTCAACTGCTTCAATGTGGCAACTATATAAGATGAAATATGACATTAAAAATAAAATAAAATGTTGTAAGTAGTGTCATTGTTTGTAGACTGTGTAACTTCTAGCATAAGAATACACAAGTAGGTACTATTTTCCTAAATGTACGAAAAAAACCCCGAACTGTTTAAAAATTCAGTGCAAACACAACATCTACGGCTAGCCATATAACACTATGAATTTATCAGAATGCCAGATTCTAGGCTTGTTAAATTCCTTTATTATTTTGGTTGAATTTTAATGAAATTTATATAGAATATCAGTATGCAATAAATTATTTTAAAAACATTTACGTTCAAATGATTATAACCAGAGTCTATAAGCAATATATTGTTTTAAATTTAAAGAAAACACAATTTCTTGTTTTCAAATTTAAATTAAATAATATTTTCCGAACTACTTATAAATAAATAAGCAAATAAAATTATCAGCTATAAATAAAGCATTTTGATAATGTTTGAAATGTATTACTAATTAAACGCAAAGAAAAAAAAAAAAAAGATCAAATGGCGGTTTTTAGAAATTTTAGCAGATGCGTAATCAAAGGAACTATTTTAGCATAATCTTATTTTAGTTAAGAGGTTGGGATAAATAAACTGATTTTTTTAAATGTTACCTGATTAATCAAAAAAGACAAAAGACAAGACGCCTAATGCAGGAATGAATCACAGATTTGTACATCATGATTTTATGAAAAGGATTCATTCCTTAAATGGAGAGACCCCCCCCCATTTAGTGATTACCCTAATTAATGATTAAGCTGCTATTTTTATTTATAAAAATGTTCCAAAGACAGTATAAATATTACTTTTTTTCCCTGTTTATAATATTAGTTATTAGACCAGACATTATCAGAAACAAGAGTTACCAATAAATTTTCCTGTTAGTTAATCAAAATCAAATTGTGTCAAAAATTAAACCCGATACTCTGTTTAAGTGCTATATTCGCGGGTTTTCACTAATGCTATCTATTCCTGTTTTATAAGTAAATATTTTTGAACATTTCTGTTGCAGATATTTATTGAATGGTTCACTATACTTCGATAAATTCTTTCGAGTCATTCATTTCTTGCGATTCATTCATCATGGTAGCGTGGCTTTACTCTTGTGATAGCATCTAGCGTGTTCCGATATTAAGAATAGCTCATTCTTTTAACCAATTTTCTAACCCATTCCCTTTATTAAAATAAATTAATGGTAAGTTTTTTAAAAATTATTTTGTCGTTACTCTTCTTCTGTAAAATTCTACAACTTGTGAGTTGAAGGTATGATGGCACAAAATTTTAAGTGTAGCAATTTTAATTTTCGCTTACATGTACAGTCATTTAAAATACTCGGCACACAGATAAACTGAATATTTTACAAGCCGAATAGTAACTATCAAGCCCAGTACTTTAACGTATTACATTTTATAGGTGTTAAATTTTTAAACAATTTTGCATACATTTGAAACAGATGCTTTCCTTCTCCTAAGCATGATTTTTTATTTTTAAAAGTAAACTTTACACTATTAAAATTATCATTTGAGTTATTATTGAACAAAACATATTTAATTTATGAAATTTTAAATTTTATGGCTGTGAATTGTAAGTGAAATTGCATGGCAACAATTAAATTGTTTTTTGTTTAAAAGAACTTTGGACAATAGACATTATTTCATAACTCCATGTATTAAGTTTTTTCATTTTCAGACGATGAACGTGAGATGATGCTGATATGTTATTATTATTATTCTTTGGTTTTCGATATGTATGTTTTCAATATATGTGCTGTGATGTAACCGTCTAATAAATGTTTTGTGTATTTATAAAAGAAGTTATATTTATCGTGAAAAATATTATAAATTTATCTAAATATTACGAGAATAATTAACATGAATGTAATTTTCTTATATTCTAAAAAAAAATATTTTAAAATCAAAGGATTTTATTGGAAGGGAAATTTTACTGTCACATAGGTACTACATTTTAATTCTCAGAAAAATATTAAAGTATAGAAAAGTACTAAGGTTTAGCAAAATATTAAAGTATCATTAGTATAGAAGATAAAACTACTAGTTAAAATTGTTGAGAATGTAAACGGACTTTAACTGTACTTATAGTAAATTATATTATATTACATAAGTGGCAACAGTATTATTGTTGTTAGTTTTATTATGTGGAAGTTTCTGTGTTATGTTATGTGACTGAATGTATGTTCTGTGTCAGGGTTAGTGAACCAGTGGCATGCGTGCCGTAGTTGGCACTTGAGGGGATGTTTTTGGCATGCCATTAATCGAAGTTTCAAATCAAAATTTACTCACGTTCTTCAAAACTCTGCACCTTATTATTATTTTTTTAAATAATGCACGTGCTTAGTTGAAAATAGCTTTTTTTTTTTCATAAGTACTAGTGTACTTGTCGTGCCATTGTAGTACTTACAAAGAAATACCTCCCCCGCACACACATACACACTTTCTCAATTTCGCTCTGCTGACACCAGTAAGAGAGAAATCTAATAAATATACACATTTTTTTGCCTTAATATTTTTTAAACTTCTGCATCATTTAACACATTTTGATCTACATATAAGGCTTTATTTATCTGTTTCTCTAATTTCTAATTAATTAGTCTGTGAAAATAACAAAAATATTAAGATAACCAATAAAGTATGTTTTTTTTTTTTTTTTTTTTTTTTTGACAAGAAAATTAAGAATTCGATTGAAATTATTTGTGAAATGGAATGAAAGCTATAATGTCACAATCATGCATTCAAAGATTTTTATCCTTTTATGTGTCAGCTTCATAAAGTGGTAAGAGTAATTTATCTGGCAGACAACAGATTGCTGACACAATTCTGTTAGTTGCATATGAAACTCTGAAAACTAAGTTGCTAGTCATTTCATTTTTATTCTGATTTGCTTTTCTTGCGTGTTTTTTTGTTATTAAAGTATCTTCACTGTTAATTCTGTTAATATAAGACTGATTAGATTAAAACATTAAAGAAATACAGTAAAACCCCGATAATTCGGATTAATTGGGACCAGACACAATCTGGATTATCGAAAATCCAGATTATCCGGAGAATAAGAAAAAAATGAAATAAAATAATACATACATACAGAAAATCACCTTTATGTTTAACTAATTGATTATTTACAGACAGTAAAAATGTTTATTTTGTAATAAAAAAGTTTGTAATTTTTTGTTGTGCCAGTTTTCTATACCTTTAGTGAGCCGTACGGTCACGCATCTGCTTGAGCATAAGTAGTTCGTGGGTGTAGTTTAAATAAGAAAGCTTAAGGTATTCTTTCGAAAAGATTTCAGAAAAAAGTTTTTTTTTATTCAGAATAAGACGATGAAACAAGTTTATGCTATGGAAATTAACCAAATCGTTTCTCAATCGCTTGACCAAACCGATCCAGATTATCTGGATTTACAGGGTCCGGATTTGCGAGGTTCTACTGTATTTATTAAATATAGCCAATTTGTCTTTAAAAAAAAACAGATATTAAGACAGATATAAAGACTTTCAAGTGTTGGACTGACGGAGAAAATGTGGTATGATTAATATATATGGTAAGGCTCTCTGCGTTTTATGTTCCGGGACTGTGGTCTTGAGCATGTCATCTGTAAAATGGCATTATGAAACTAATCACAAATCTCAAAGAAAATATGATGAGCAAAAAGAATTCATTGGCAATGCGATTCAAGAGAAAAATAAACTGTCCACATCTATGATTAAATATATCAGCAATTATTATCAAATTACTGTCACAAGTTTCTGGACTGCAAATGTCATTGCCCAGCATGATAAACTTTTCTGCAATGAGGAATTTTTGAAGGAAGCCTGGTTAACACGTTGCTTCTTTTTTTGACAATTTTGAAAATGAGGATAAAATAATTTAACAAATTAAAGATATTTCTTTATTAAGAAATACAGTCAAAGATAGAATCCTAAAAATAGCAGAAAATGTAACAGAGCAACAAAAATCTTATACAAAGGCTTCTCTTTTCCTTTCACTGTGTCTTGACAAAAGTACAGATGTAACTAAATCTGCTTGTTGAGCTGTATTTATATGATATTTTATAGAAAATCATGTTAAGGAGGAATTATGATCGTTATTATCACTATCAACTGCAACCAAGGATGCAGATATTTGTACAGCAGTTATAAATTCCCTTACTGAAAATGAAATAAATACATCTAAAATAGTTTCTGTTACAAGTAGAGATGTAAATTTTCTGGAAAAATATAAGTGGCGGAAAAAACTGTTTTTTTTACCGGTTTTTTCGGAAAAAACCAGAAAAGTTGGAAAAATTGATTTTTCATGATTCTTTCTCCCAAATAAATTGTATTTTCTTAGAGATATTAAATAATAAACATTTTTTCCCATTTATTTGTATTAAAAGATAATTATTTTTACTTTATGTTACAAAATGAAAAGAAAGTAGCAAAGACTGCTTTTAAAAGTTAGTTTTTTTTTCACAGTCTAAGAATTTTTATTAAATGCTATTGTTTGTTATATCATATCTCTGTTGAAATGATTTTTCAGTTACATGTTTAACTACCAATTGATCTAATGTAAAAAACTGAGCCAATATGTCTGCAGTTTGGAATGAAATAAATTATGATATTCCATTTACATAAGTGTAGTTTTTAAGTAAATAATACTACAGTGAAATCCCATTAATCCACCCTTCCCGATCAAACGCCCCCTCCCCACTTTATAAAGAATTTGGAATTTTCAAAAAATCCCAAGAAAGTGCCCTCCCTCCCCATTCTCAAAGGTGATTGAGATCGGGATTAATCATTATGAAATGAATGAATTATGAATATTTGATGAAATGTGCGTTTTTTTCGAGATTTTTTTAATTGATTTCATGCTTCTTTTGGCTATTTTTTTACAATTTTCTCCTTTTTTGTGCATTTTTTTGACAGAATTTGCGTTTAAAGTTAAAATTATTTTCAACATTAGAACACCAGAATATTCGTATTCCAAGCATACCAGTTTCGGTAGCATATAGCATACCTTCCTCAGTTTAGCACTGAGGAAGGTATGCTATATGCTACCGCTTGGCTATGCTATATGCTTGGAATACGAATATTCTGGTGTTCTAACGTTGAAAATAATTTTAACTTTATCATATTGCACCAGACAACAACCTATTACTTAGAATTTACGTTTTTTTTTTTTTAACCTAAATTTTTTCAAGTATCAAAATTCCTGATTCATTCAACACTTCATTCATTTCATCATGATTCATTCCTGTAAATTTTGTTCAACGACCCAGGAAAAATCCTGTGTAAGCGCCCCCCCTCCCTTTAACTATTGTATGATTTTTTCTCACGTTTGGAGGGGGGCGGATTAACGATATTTTATGGTAGTTTAAAGAAATTATTGCAGTTTTGTCATTATTATGAATATCAGTATTCAAAAATTCCACTGTTTATTTAAAATATGTATATTTTTACATTATTTCATTTTTTTTCCCTTTCAATTAGTTTTATTTCCTTTAAAAAATATGTTTAGTTTTGGTATAGCTTTCCTATCTCAATTCAAAAAAGTTTTGATTTAGTTTTATAATCTAAATTCAAACAAAACTAAGTTTTAGTTTGGCTTACTCAGGTCTGCAACTAAAAAATAGCATAGGATTTATTGACTGTTAGATTTTTACTTATTGAATCCAGGTGTAATTAAATGTAATTTTTTCTTTTTATCCTGAAATCTGGTATTCCATTCTTGAGTAAGAAACCATATTCAATAATGTTTCCATATGGTAATTTTATATTTCTAAAACTGGAACTCAAATGTTATGAAAATAGAACACAACAAATAGAAAATGCTTGCTATTTATGGAATTGACAAAAGCAGATATACATACAAAGATAAACTTCTACTGTGCTTTAGAAAACTACAAAAATTCAAAGTTTAATCAAGAAGGAAAGTATAATTTGGAATATAGTTACTTGTTACATATATATATATGTTACAGGCCAAACCCGATTTTAGGCCAAACTAGATTGGCCTAGGCCAAAATAGTCTATCCTAACACCCATCGGATAAACTAGTTTTTCCTAGGCCAAACCGGTCTATCCTAACGCCCATCGGATAAACTAGTTTTTCCTAGGCCAAACCGGTTTATCCTAACGCTCATCGGATAGACTAGTTTTTCCTAGGCCAAACTAGTCTATTCTAAGGCCCATAGGACAAACTAGTTTTTCCTAGGCCAAACTAGTTTGGCCTAACTCTTATAGGATAAACTAGTTCAGCCTGCTGTTTTTTGGTCTGAACTAGTTTATCCTAGGCCAATTCAATTTGGCGTGATTTTATTGAATTCAATGACTGCCTCAGCGCCAACATTCTAGTTTCTCCTAGGCTGATCTAGTTTGTCCTAGGCCAATGTAATTATCCGTGTTTTTAGCTCACGGGCATCAAAGCCAGCGAAATAAAGGGCTCACAGGTTCTGTATGTATGTACGTATGTACGTACGAATGTAGATAACGCTATATCTCTTGATATAAATATCCCATTAGCTTCAAATTTTGGATGTAGGTTCCTTCTGATAAGATACTTTTCTGATTTGTTTTGGAAAATCACTGAATAAAAATAAAGGGGGCAAACGGAAATCTAATCCCCCATCGTTAATTTAGAGAAATGCATTTATCATGCAGAGTTATCAGTTTTCATTTAAAATGTTAGATATAGAATTAATCTGACAAGGCGCCTCCGAGATTAGTTGTGGATGTTTATTGTTTAAGTGTTAAAGAAAGGGCAATGTAGGTAACCCCCATAATTTAGATAAATGGTTTTTAACGCAGAAATTACGGGTTTGCTTCAAATTTAGCTTATAAGTTCTTTCTGATAAGGCAATTCCCTGAATAGTTTTGAGTGTTTAATGGTAAAGTATGAAAGGAAAATGACGGATTTCCCTCTTATCTAGTAAAAACTAGTTTTTCCTACGGGCATATAGATAAACAAGTTTGGCGTAGGAAATCTAGTTTATATAATTCGCGTTAGGATAAAATAGTTTGGCCTAGGCTAATCTAATTTGGCTCGAAATCGGGTTTGGCCGGTAAAAAACATGTGATTCACTAGAATAAGTATAAATGTGTGTCAAGAGTAATTGCTTATAACATCAATACAGGAATTTCACATGTCCACCCTAAAGACATAATGCATTTCACATGGGTTTTTTTCCTGCAGAGTCGTGCCAACTGAGATCAGGCTTGCATTTATTATTATTAT
Organism: Maratus speculifer; assembly: GCA_964019185.1. Classification (NCBI taxonomy): domain Eukaryota; kingdom Metazoa; phylum Arthropoda; class Arachnida; order Araneae; family Salticidae; genus Maratus; species Maratus speculifer. Next base: position 363,218,123 of record OZ025296.1, read on the forward strand.
TATTGCATATTCGAGCCAGATTGGAGGTGAACATAATTTGGAATCGAACAGCGTTTTCCATTTTTTAGAAATTAATTTCTTGTCGACATATAAGCTATTCTTGTCACCGCGTCAAGTTTTTCTTTTCCGTGAAGTCGTAACCGAAAATTTGTTTCAAAACGTAGATTTAATAGTATTTTCTCAAAGGTACATCGCTTTTATGGAAAAAATGGTTAACGCCATTCGATTACATATTTTCTGAGTGAGAATGCCTGTTAATCTTATGCCTTTCCGAAAATGAATTAATTCTTAAATGTGTTAGGATGTAGCTCTTTTGGATATGAGAAAAGTCTTAAGGAATGACAGAGAAACATATTCACAAATTTACTTTTTACTGAACAGTTTAGTTATGATGTTTATAATTCTTTATTTTTTTCTTTTGTTCTAAACTACATTAAATATTTAATGAATCCCCATTTCAATATTGAAAGGTCTATGAAATTAAATAATCAATAATATATTGTGTATTTTTCATTCTGTGAACATTTCGTAATTTAAAAATACATTGTAAATTTATTCAATATGTATGTATGCAGTATTTTTTAAAGGAATCCTAATTGTATGTTAAGTAAAATCTGAATTTTTGGCAGAAATTGAGTAGGGCCAGATTGAGTGGGACTGAGTCTTTTTTCACATATTTTTGTAGAGGCAGGGCTCGGGCTGAACTTTTAAGTTTTACACAGGGTCACGGCAAAATAACTTTCCTTCGGGAAAGGCGGGGCCCGGAACTCGAAATTCTGGCCCGTGCAAACCTCTAATAGTATTCTACAATGCATCGAATAAAATACATTATAATGGTGATGACAAAACCACTTTGCACAAGGTTAGCAATGGAGCAGTAGTCGGGATCAATATTAAAAAGAATATTGCCCAATTAAACTGATGGCTTTACATTCACAGGCTGTTTACAGTCATTGTGTATTTCAGGTTTATTTTTTTGTAGAATGACAACCTCGAAAAATAAAGTAAGTTGGATTACTTTTTCCCATTTCCCCCACTTATATTTAACCGTTTAACCCCCAAAACTAATCTCAGATACGCTTTATAAAATTAAACAATTATCCAAAATTTGAAACAAATCAGATAATTCTACTCAAAAAACCATTCATCTGATTTAGAGAGGGTAATCCCACATTCCTTCCTTTATACTTAATCATTAAACCCTCAAAACAATTCAGGGATTCGCCTCTTAAAGAAAAAACTATAAGCTATATTCAAAATTTACGGCAAATTGGATAATACTGCATAAAAACCCATTTACCTAATTTAAGAAAGGCGATAAATCGTCCACTAACCCATTATACATAACTATAAGAAAAGACCCAAATTAACTAAAGAAGCACCTGATCAAATGAATTCATGTCCAAAATTTTAAGCAAATTGGATAATTCTGTATTATAACAAATTTATATATTTTAAGGAAGGAAATAAATTGCTGGTTCAGACCAAAAACCAAAGAAGAGCCAAAATTAATCAGCGAAACGCTTTATCAGAATGAACAAATCTAAGATTTGCAGGAAATCGGTTAATTCTGCATGAAAAACCCATTTAACTAAATTAGGCGGGATTCCCCAGTTCTTTCCTTTGTTCTTATTCAATTAATCCCCAAAACCAATTAGGGAAACGCCTTACCAGAATGAATCTATTTCTAAAATTTGAAGTAAATCAGTAAATTCTGCGTGAAAAAAGCATTTACATAAATTATGGGGCGTTATTCCTATTCTCCCCTCCCTTTATACTTAAGCAATTGACACCCACAACTAACGAAGGCGCTTCAACAGAATACTCCTATATCTAAAATTTGAATAAAATATGCTAATAATCCATAGAATTCCATTTGTTTGAATTAAGGGAAGGGGCGAATCAGCCTCTCGTCCCCTCCCCCCTTATTCTTCTCCAATGACCTGCCAAAATTAATCAGAAAAACTCCTCATAAGAATAAACCTATATTGAAAGTTTGATGGAAATCGAGTATTTCTATCAAAAATTATTGCGTTACGTACTTACGTTCATACATAGATACAGAACCCACGGGCACACTAGTTCTCAGTCTTGGGTAGCTGACGAGATAAAAACATGTCAAATTACATTATTTCTATCAAGAGTTATCGCGTTACGTACATACGTACATACATGTGTACACACATACATACAGAACCTGTAAGTCATTTTTTTCTTTGGCTTTGACGCCCATGAGCTAAAAACACGTAAAATTACACTGGCCTAGGAAAAACTAGATCAGCCTAGGACAAACTAGAATTTTGGCGCTGAAGCGGTCATTGAATCAAATAAAATCCCGCCAAATTGAATTGGCCTAGGATAAATTAGATCGGCCTAGGATAAACTAGTTCAGACCAATAAACAGCAGGCTAAACTAGTTTATCCTATAAGAGTTAGGCCAAACTAGTTTGGCCTAGGAAGAACTAGTTTGTCCTATGGGCGTTAGGATAAACTGGTTTGGCCTAGGAAAAACTAGTTTATCCGATGGGCGTTAGGATAAACCGGTTTGGCCTAAGAAAAACTAGTTTATCCGATGGGCGTTAGGATAGACCGGTTTGGCCTAGGAAAAACTAGTTTATCCGATGGGCGTTAGGATAGACTAGTTTGGCCTAGGCCAATCTAGTTTGGCCTAAAATCGGGTTTGGCCTGTAACATATATATATATTTTTTCCCATGGCAGTTGTATTTTTCTAATGCAAACTGCCCATGTTTTTGCAACATTTTTGTACATTATGGAGGTAAAATGGAGGTCAATTTTAGATTCAACACCTTGAAAAAACATTCAATTAATCAGCTATGACGAAATCTTGAAAAATGCATCATAATAGTGCCACCCACAGGACAATTTACACCCAAAACTAAACAACATTAATATATATAAGGAATTGTCTGAAGCTGTAGTTTGATAAAAAATCGTCCTTTAGTTCTTGTGATAGAGCTATTGCAGTAATCATGAATAATGCAGCATAGCAGCGTCATCTGATGAGCGATTTATACCAAAAAGTAATGAGCACAAAGTTAATCAAAGATTAACTTAATCTGAAGTTTTATGAAAATACATACATTAGTTCTTGAAACTATAGAACTATTGTGGAAATTATGAATAATGCAGCATAGCAGAGCCATTGGTTGGGCGATATACGCTAATAACTAAACATCTTGAGTTTATATCAAGGTGTAACTGAATCTAAAGTTTTGTGAAATTATGTGCAGCAGTTCTTGAGGTAGAGTGCCCATAAATTTTTTGTCACATACAGACTCACAGAATGACAGATATTTTCCAAAAACCATCAAATCATGTTCAGGACCTTCTAAAACATTTAAATACGCCAAAAACAGGAAGTCAAATTTTTCACGAATTCAATACTTGCTTCTTGAAAAGAGAGAAAAAAGTAATAAATGCATGCTTCAAATTTTATACAGTAGACTCCCTGAAATCTGCAAACCAGAAATCCGCATACATTTTTTTGATGTAAACAATGAAGCTTTCAGTTCAGATATTGGGACAAAATTTGATATTTTTATTTTTGTATCAATTCTATGTAATTTTTAATTCATAATTTTCTTAATAATACTCTATTCATGTTTTTTCATGAAGGAAGAATAACTTTTTCTGGAGAAAATTCAAGATATTTCTGATATCACTGGTAATCACAATCTTCTTACCAAATATAATTATGCATTAATAAAATTTTTTTGGTTATTAAGTCTGGCTAAACTTCAAAAAAAAATTCTTAATTTATGATTTTGATGTGAAGTAGTAACGTACTTTTATGAGGCACGTTTTGTTGAATAATTTTGGAAAAATACATTTAATCATACAGTATTGATTATTAACTTGACCTTTGCTATTAGAACTTTAATCATTTTTAAAATTATCTGAATTTTTATTGTTTAATTTATTATTTAATTTAATATTTTATTATATTGTAAGCATTCATTATAGTTCTGATTAAACTATTAATTGCACCCAAATTACTGTTCAAAAAAATGCAAACAAAGCAATGACCAGAAATCTGCAAAATTCTAAAATCCGCACAACCTCTGGTCCCAAGCTGTGCGGATTTGAGGGAGTCTACTGTATTAAATTTTTACTTTTTACCATTTCCATTAATTGGCATATTATTGAAATAATTTTGCACATGGATTAATTTTTAAAAAGAGAAGTTGCATTTAATTATATATCTAGATTTTTTTCATGTAATCCTGTTTTTGTGAAATTGTGAACTTCTTGTATATACTTGTACAAAATATAATCAGAATTTGTGAATAAGAAATTATTAGTATATTTAGGTTCCTATTTAGCCATTTTTAATAAGGTTATTTATACATATATACAACTTGACAAGATTCAGTTGCTATATGGCATGACATTTTTTTTCTTCAATCACTGCATTTGTGAAAGATTCAATTTGTAGATTAAACTTTTTCTGAAATGTACATTTTCAAGAGAAATTTTGCAAAGGGCCTTGTGTTTCAAACAAGAAAAAAAACTGAAGGATCCTTTCAAGTCTTCTCAAACAGAGATCAGATTACCCACATTAAAGTTTTCATGTGGGACACTCAACATAAAAATAAATAAAATAAAAAGTATGAGAATGTAGCTATTGCAGAATTTTCAATACATTATTTCATAAATAAAATTTCAATTTTTCCAGTTCGAAAAAATCGAAAAATAAGTCTTCGGGAAAAAAAAACGTTTTTTTCCGAACATTCCCATCTCTAGTTACAAGTGAAGGGGCCCCTCAGTATGGTGGATATTTTTTTTTCTTCAAATAAAAGAATATTTTGCAATGTTTATGAAATCAGAACATAAAAATGAATCAACGAAAATAAAAAGCTAAAAGCGTTCCTTAACATTTTTTGGTCTGTTTTTTTTTAATATTTGCCAATGCTTTCTTTATGCATTTTAATATATTTTTAAAACAATAATTTCCTATTTAACAGTATGTGTAAAAAAAATGTTTTATACAGATATGTGTTGTAATTTTTTTTTAATATTTATGTTATGTTTGTGTGTCTGTTTTAAGATAAAATTACCACCAATATAAAACTGTCAGCAGCCTTAAAATGCCAAAATCAATGGCATGTATTATCATAATTTTTACAATCATTTGGTAAGTTGTTTTGATTCTAATTTATTTTGTTCGATTACTATATTTATTTCTTATATATTACCATATTGATGTGATTATGTAATTAATTAATTTTATCATGTGATAAGATGTTTCGATTAGACTTTTCAATATGATACATTATTCAATTTAATGTGTATGTTGGTAATAACTTCAGCTATGTTATCCATATTTACTGTAATCTAATAATAGTAAAACTAGATAATTTTGATTCATTATTATTATTTTTTGACGAGGGAATTGCAGGAAAGGGGATGTTGGCACACTATGGTCATTTGAAAAAAATTTTTAAGAAAATTGGCACATTATTCAATTTAATGTGTATCTTGTTCTTCAGCTATGTTATCCATATTTACTGTTATCTAATAATAGTAAAACTAAATAGTTTTGATTTATTATCATTTTTTTGACGGGGGAATTGCAGGAAGGGGGGTGGGGGTGGCACTAGTGATTGGCGATTTCGATTTTTTAAATCGATGTAATCGATACTACGGCCAACTCGATTTAATCGATACTTTAAAATTTTTAATCGATATCTCTGAAGGTAATATAATTTTCATTTTCCTTCAAAAGGCGAAGATAAAATAGTCGGATGTGCCAATTCCAAAATTTCAGTGTATTAGTTTCTAAGATAGAAGAATTAAAGAAACCTCAGACCCCCCCTTACCTGCAAAATAGCATTTTTGTTGAGTAATGTACACCAAAAATTGATCAGGATCATTTTTTCATCAGGTACCAGCTGAATCTGAATTTTGATGAAAATCCATGAAAGCGCCAGATACAGCTATTGCGAAATCATGAAAAATGCAGCATATCAGCGCCACCTGTAAGGGCAATTTACACCAAGAACTAAACAACACTAATTTATGTCAGGGATTTACTGAATCTGAATTTTGATGAAAATTCGTTCTTGAGATAGCGCTATTGCGTTAATCATGAACAATGTAGTATAGCAGCGCCATCTCTTAAGCGATTTCCACCAAAATGTAATTAGCATCAAATAATATCAAGGACTAATTGAATCTAAACTTTTATGAAAGTCTGCGCAGTGGTTCTTGAGATAAAGCTATAATAGAAACAGGGGCGTGCGAAAAGAGAACTGCGCCCAGTTCAAAGTTCCAATTTAGCCCCCCCCCTCCCTATTAATTTTTTCTTGAGATAGGTTAGAAGTGATGTTAGTAGTAAAAATTTGGCGCCCCCTAAATTTCCGCGCTCGGGACGACCGCCTCCTTTCCTCCCTCATTTCACATAGCGCTAAGTGGAAATTGTGAAAAATTCAGTATAGCAGCGCCATCTGAAAAGCGATATACATCAAAATGTAAAAAACATCAATTCATGTCAAGGACTAACTGAATCAGTAATTTGATGAAAATCCGTGCATTCGTTATTCAGATATAGCTGTTGTGCAAATCGCAAAAATGCAGCATTACAGCGCCACCTATTAGACTATATATACCAAAAATTAATTAGATTCAGTTTAAATCAAGGTCAAACTAAATCTAAAGTTTTGTGGAATTCCATACATTTGTTCTTGAGATAGAACACGGTCAGAAATTTCTGTCATATACAGACTCACAGAGTGACAGACACACACACAGACAGATATTTCTTAAAAACCATGAAATCGTGTTAAAGACTTTCTAAAATATATAAATCCATCAAAACGGGAAGTCGAAATTTTTCACGAATCTAATACTCTCTTTTTGTAAAGTTACAAAAGAAAGTAAAAATGTAAAATCGATTCTGCGCATAAGATCGGTCTTTAGATTCGATTTCGATCTTTAGATTCGATTTCGATCTTTAGATTCGATTTCGATCTTTAGAGTCGATGTCGATCTTTCGATTCGATTTCGATGTTTAGATTCGATGTCGATCTTTAGATTCGATTTCGATCTTTAGATTCGATGTCGATCTTTAGATTCGATTTCGATCTTTGGTATCGATTTCATTTTGATTTCCTAAAATTGAAAGCGCATTTTGGAAGATTCTTAGATACCAATAGAATTGTAATTTTTTTGATTTACTTTAAATGGATTCACGTTTCAGATCTAATCGATTTTTCCAATTTTATTGTTTTAATGGTAGTATTGATGTAAAATTACGTATAAGAATGGATTTTTTTTCTAGGCTAAATTAGTGTTGAATGCAGGTATTTTTCTGCAATTCCGGAGGAAGGCATCATGTTTTACAGCTCTGTAAGAGAGGGGCATCGCAATTTCTGCATTAAAAAGCATAAAATCTTATAACTTCTGGGGAGGGGGGTATCCCCTGCGGGGCACCCCATTAATTCGACACGAGGTTAAATCGTTATGTTTTTGTTTAGAAGTCCAGTTATTTGAGGTATTAGTTTATTATGTTTTATTTTTCACGCTCGTCTCTTCTAATCCCCCTCCCCTTCCGCGTCTGTTTTAATTTACAGGGCCGTTTGAAATATGCGTACAGTTTTAAAAATGTCCAACTCTCGGTCTATTTTATTTTAGGTCCACATTTTAAATCCTTGACAAAAGATAAATAAGGGATCGCCCTTCCAGCCATTTGGGGTTTATTTGCGCCCCGCCGGGGACCATATTTTTTTGTTTCTTCAAAAGAAACAAAAAAAATGCTGAGGGACGCTTGCACCCTCCCCCAATATACACCTTAAAATTTCGCTCATTTAATTCTCTACCATGTTTAACTTAAAAGTTTAAGCTACATGAACCCCCAAAGCTGTGGACCCCCGCCCCCCTGTCGATCACTCACTTAATTTTGCTTATTTCTTCACTTCATTTCAATCTTTAAAAGGCTATAACTTTGCTTCTATAGGAGTTATAGTGATGAGAAAATTTCTAGTATAGCTAACCATTTCTTGCCGTTCTTTTTGATATTCCAGTTTCCCGGTTTTCCCTATAGGATCCTTTTTTGGGGGGCAGAGGGTGTTTTTCTCATTTCTTGATACAATATGTCTATTGGAAGCTTATGCTTCATACATTACAAATCTAGCATAAGAAATTTTCTCCTATCATTTTAGGTTACGTTACGGACCCATAACGGGTTAAAATTTTAATTTTTCAAACTTCTTCGAAAACAAACAAAAAAAACATTGATACATATTAGCGAAACTTGGGTTCGAACCCGCAATCTTTTGATTGCACACGTAATCACTAAGCTTATTGGCTACCGAGTGCTCAGCAGCGCTATAATTTCTTTAGATTGTCATCTTTAAATTCGTAATATCTTTTGAATGGAATGTCTGATTTGAATAATTCAAAAAGTAATATACAGATGCTGCAACAGGCATGAATACAAAATGATTTATTTGGATAAAGATTAAGGTATCGATAGTGTGGTTGGTGTATTTATCGCGTTTTCAAATGTAAGAAAGTAGTTATAGTGAGTTAATTACAATAGCTGGACATATGGTATCCAGCGGTTTTTTATAGATATTGATATGTTCTTTAATATTATAGAACCTTTTTTATTCATGTAAAGGTATTTCCTGACGATTCAAAATTATATATCCTAACGATTCAAAAAATGCGCACGTAACTGTTCAAGCTTTCACTTCTGTCGGCACTCTCGGAGTGCCACTATTTTTTTTCATGTTTTCCCGTCCTAACCCCCCCCCTCCTCTTCCTCTCCAATCTTAACTTACAGGATCATTCAAATTATGATTGCGATTTTTAAAAAATTCTAATAATCGTTCTATTTTGTTATAAATCCATATTTTGAAACCTCAACAAAAGATACATTTGGGCCGGGATCGCCCTTCTGTCCGTTTGGATTTACCTTGCTCCCCTGGGTAGGGGGCATATTTTTTGTTTCTTCCACACCATCTTATGTAACATATCGTTATAAAGCTTTTGTTCTCGTTTTTTTCTGTTTCTAACCCTCTCTCCACCTAGTTACATGCTCTTGGCACTTTTTATAGCTTCAAAGAGTGCATGTTCCCCGCGGGCCACCCCATGAATTCAACCCTAAGTTAAACACTATATTTTTATTTAGAAGCTCAGTTATTTGGGTTAATAGTTTATTATGTTTTTTTTCAAGTTCGTCTGTTCTAATCCCTCACCCCCCCTTCCCTTCCTCGGCAATCTTAACTAAATGGGCCGTTCAAAGTATGCATGCAATTTTTAAAATGTTCAATTCTCGTTCTATTTTATTGTAAATCCTCATTTTGAAACTTCGAGAAAAGATACATTTGGGCTATGGTCGCCCTTCCGTCAAGAGTGGGGATACCTGCCCTCCTGGGTATGGGGCATATTTTTTGTTCTTCCAAACTATCTCGTGTAACAGTTGGTTGGTATTAGAAAAAAAAGTTTTTGTCAAAGTTTTTGTGTAAGTGACAACTATAAGTGACAATCATTTTAAAATTTAAAATTCTTATTATCCGACTCTAAAATCTGCAATAGCTTAATTCTATGCCTCCCTAAATGGGGATGGTGGGGTGGAAGGTGGTAATTACGATCCTGCTGATTGTCTAAGTCTTGAAATTACTAATTTGGAGCTTCTTTGTGTGAATCTGATTATCGAAATATCGATTCTAGAACTGAGAAATCGATTCTTATTATGATCGATGTTATTTCATACGATGTCGATTTTAATCGATTCTCAAAATTTCCAGAATCGCCCATCACTAGGTGGCACGCTATGGTCATTTGAAAAAGTTTTGGAAAAAAATTGACACGCGAGCGTGAAAAGGTTCGCCGACCCTGTTCTGTGTGTAATCTTTAGATATAAAGGATTGTGATTTTTTTTCATCAGGCTCTGATTAATTATTATAGCTAAAAAAATCAAAGAGACTTTGCTGAAATTTATGACAGACGAGGGATTTTAATTACGGAAGAACATTTGGCCTAAACAATGTTTTTTTCCATCACGTAGATTTTGAATAGGGCTACAGCGAACATTCGATATCTATTTGGTTGTACTACCGAATATCAAATTATTCAGTCTACCCAACCTAAAACTATGCAGCCAAGACGATTACTTAAAAAATGTCTTTAAAATAATTTTTAAAAATTATACCAGTTGTACTCTTATTTCAAATAATTAAGGTACTCAGAATAATTGGGCAGAATCATCTTTAAACAAAAGAGATTGTATTTATATTTGCTAATTTAAAAGTATGTGTAATTATGTGTAGACTCCCTCAAATCTGCACAGTTTGGGACCAGAAGTCGTGCAGATTTTAGAATTTTGCGGATTTCATGGCATTGCTTTGTTTACAATTTTTAAACAATAATTTCAATGTAATTAGTAATGCAATTGAAACTACTATGAATGCTTAAAATATAATAAAATATTACAATAAGTAATAAACTAAAATAATAAAAATTTAGATAATCTGAACATACATAACATATTAAAAGCAAAGGTCAAGTTTAATAATCAATAATGTATGATTGAACATTCATTACAAAGATGAAATGTATTTTTCCTAAATTATTATGAAACTTGTCTAAAAAGGGAAATTACTGATTCACATCAAAATCATAAAATAAGAAAATTTTATTTCAGGTTAACCAGACTTAATAACCAAATAAGCTTGCAAATGTATTTGGTAAGAAGATTGCGACTACCATTGATATCAGCACTATCCTGAATTTTTTTTTCTGTAAACAATTTATTCCTCCTTCATGAAAAAACATGAGTTCAGTGTGCGGGAGGGATTTTATAAATTTTGAAAAGAGCACTTTGAAATTCCAGAGAGAGGTAGCACTCTTAAGTGATTTTTGGGCTTGATTGCTGCAAAGGCAACTAAGCCATGGCCTTGTGACCACTGCTGATGGGGTCCCAAATTGTCTAAAATGATTTAGAGAAAGAAGTCTTAAAATTACATTTTTAGCAATTATTTTCTCAAAAACCAAAATTATTTGCGTATAAAAACATTTCATATTTATTTACTTAGAAGGTGTCACAAATAAAAATTAAATTAAAGAGTTGACATGTTTCGGTTCATTAATAAGAACCGTATTCATAACATATAAAATCAGTAGAAATTTAAATGACACTGGATATAAATATAATTTAAAAATCAAAAGGGGCGCAATGTTTTGTTTTGATTTTTAAATTATATTTATATCCAGTGTCATTTAAATTTCTACTGATTTTATATGTTATGAATACGGTTCTTATTAATGAACCGAAACATGTCAACTCTTTAATTTAATTTTTATTTGTGACACCTTCTAAGTAAATAAATATGAAATGTTTTTATACGTGAATGAAAAAAAAAAAGGTGAAGTGATTTTGTTTTAGTTTTTGAAAAAAGAAAGCTAACAACAGTTTTAACATCAAAATTATTTGGTTTAATTTTCAATTGTACCATAATATCTAACAATATACCCTCAATGCTTGCCTTTTTCCCAAAATATAGGACCTACTATGCTGCGAGGGGCTCCCAAAAATACCTTGGCCTTGGGCCCTGCACAACCTTAATCAGGCTTTGGGTGGTTCATAATCATAATATCCTAAATGTTCGGGGTAGACATTTCAATGCTTCGAGGAGGGGAGCAAGCACCCTTTAAATTTGTTGCTAATCAGTGTAAAAAATTGTTTCTGATGTTTTTCGCATTATTTTGAATTCATACAAAAATTATGAATTTTCCCATAGTTTCCTAACTGCATTCATGAATAAAAACAAAATTACAGTGCTAAATAAATACATTTAAAAAACTATTCTTCAAAATTCATTAATTTTTTTTTAAATTGCTCCGGTTAAAAAATTAAATTGCAAAAATTGCCATTCTTTTGTAAAAACCCTGGTGAACATCAAAATCTTCCAATAACCCTCTGGTCTTTCTCTAAATATTAACGAGACTCGAAATAAAAAAATTCAAGTGAGAAAGAGACATTGATTTGTAGAAATATTCTTCAGATTTATCGTGAGATCTCTCTACATCGAATGGCCATCCTTGACAAGCAATATGTATGATTAAAAAAAATATATCGAACTTATCTGTAGCAAGGGATTCTGCCCTTTTTAATTTGTCAACAAACTTTAAAGTGCCAGTTTCTTATTTCTTGCTCAATGATTGACGAAAACTGTTGAGCTGAAAAGATATCTGTTGATTTCAAAATTCGACATTTAGGCAGAGAAAATAATATTCTTAGAAATAATAATATAAAATTTTCCTACCTTGCGGGTTCTTGAGGGATGTACGGTGGGTGGAATCAGAATTCTTTTCCATCTTCACAAACAAAAAATCCACAGCAAATAAAGACACAGAACGTAAACACACAAAAAAGGTTGATTATTTACAAGCGCGCAAAATATTACATGTTTCTTAATCACTATCCTCAGTACGACTACATCAAAATCTGAAAAGTACAAAAAGAACATTAACAAAAAAGATCGTAAATAAACCAATCAGAGTTCAGTTTGCAAAAAGAAAGAAAACATAATGTCGAAAAAATGATCGGCTGCTGGCGCCGGGGGTTTTAGTGAAGAGTGTTTTCACAATATCATCAGCATGTTTTAGAACAGACGATACTAAATCCTATTCAGATTTCTTAAGGGTGACCCGTACTCCATTTTCGGCCAAAAATCATCAAAAGTTCAAAAAACAATTTCTTAGAAAACGATAAAATACATATTTGCGAATATCCATGTAATATATCAGAACTCGGGGACACTTGTAACAGGTAGAAAATGAGCTTTTTAAATTGTACTCACTATAGAGTTTAAAGGACTATCGGCCATTTAAAACGTGTTTTCCTGAAAATGACTTTTTTCATATTTTGCCTAAGTTCAAAGTACTAAGGCTCAATGGTAAAATGATTTAAAAACAAAGTGTTTATGTTTTTAGAATCTTAAAAAATTTTACAACAAAAGTAAGGAGAGATTTTTTTTAACTGTTTCTGAAAATTTTACATAAATTGGTAAATATGAAAATTATAACGAATTTAAGGAAATTTACCATGCGTACTTTTATTTATTTTTTTCAGCTGATTAAAATAAAAAATTATAAATATCTCTCCTTAGTTCTTTTCTATATACTATAACACTATTTAAGAAATTTTAGTAATACCAAAATATTGAAAATTGAATGAGGAGTAGTAATTTTAAAAAGTGTATTTTTCGACAAAAAAGTCATAAAAATCCCCATAAAAAATATACGTTTTAATAAAAAGTGAATTTTTTTGCTAATTATTTCTTACAAGAAGATTCTTAAATAGTACTTCAAAATTCATTACTTTAAAATCAATAATAAAAATTTTGGGTTTTTTTCTTACGGGTCTCCCTTAAGGTAATTTAAAAGGGACAATAGAAGCTCACAAATAACCAGTTCAAAAATACCCATACGAAAATGGCTTTTAGAGTACTATAGAATAATTTTTATAGAATTATCGCTCGTTTTTCTATAGGCTAGATTAAAAGCTATAAAAATGTCTGTAGGGCAGAAATTTCTGTTAAACACTTTTTCTTTACAGATATTTCGATTAAACCTACAGCTTTTAAACTAGCTTATAGAAAAACGGGTCATAAGTCTATGGGATTATATAAAGCTTTTTCCTTATAATTCTAAGAGATTTTGCATAAGGGTAGAGTTACTTTTATTAATTCTGGGTAGCACATTGCGTTATAATATTGTTTGACATAAAATTATAAAATGAACAAAGATAAATTCTCGAAACTCTATCAGTGTGCCATTATTTCATTTGCATAGACTGGTCTTTTACCTTAACTGTCAGAGCCAATTGGACCCGTCAAAGCTCATTTTTATCTCAGCAGGTATACTTGTACACTTTATCTTCAGTTTCCATTTGTGGGGTGATTCCGAGTTTTAAAAAAAACCTGCCAAGAAGTAAACACAATTGCAAAATGTTACTTTTCAGATAGATTTGAAGTTTTAGGAACTATAAATATAGCACTAGGAGTCTCTGCCTGCTACACTGGTTGTTTTCTCTAAAGAAGTCTTGAATCAAACGAAGTACATCATGCAAAAATTAGAAAAAATAAATTTAATATCTAATCAAGCATCTATAATTGTTGTCTTATTAATATATTCCTACATTATTCTGTTCAAAGTCAATGTTGACGACAAAATCGACAAAATAGATCTAAAATGATTGAAGTACCTATGTTTAACTATTTTTTTTAAGTAGGTGTGCCTAGAGATGGGAATGCTCGGAAAAATTGGGAAAAAAACGAGATTTTTCAGTTTTTTGCCGAATGCTTTTTTTTAAATTTTTCCAAACTGGAAAAATTGAAATTTCTTTTGTAAAATAATATATTGAAAATTTTGTATTAGCTGCATTCTCATACTTTAAACCCGCGAGTAGTCGCGACTTTTTTCTCAACGTCATTAGTCGCGCTCGGTCTTTCGCCGCTTGCCCCCCCCCCCGCATACCAAATATGTAAAATAAGAAATATTATTCACCTAATATACGAAAATAACATTACAACTAAGATATAAATTTGCAGTTTTCTTAAATTATGCATTTTATTCATGAGATCTGGAGTAATTGGAAAAAGTAAAAATGAACTCACATTAGTGACTTTTACGTAGACTTTTTCGCCAACTTCAACTTTGTTTCTAAAAATCTACCTGAAAGATAAACAGAGGTGTCCTGTTACTTCACTAAGGTGGTCGAGAGAGCTTCAAAGTCAGCTACATGGTAGATCTCCCCTGTATTTGTAATGTGATATAAGTTAGGAGACGATAAGTTATACGGGCGGCGAAAAGACCGACACGCGACTACTGACGGGTTAATTTGATTTATTTTTATGTTGAGTGTCCCACACGAAAACTTTAATGTGGGTAATCTGATCTCAGCAGAAATCTGTTTGAGAAGTCTTGAAAAGATCCTTCACATTTTTTTCTGCTTTGAAACACAAGACCCTTCACAAAATTTCTCTTGAAAAATAGACATTGTAGTAAAAAGTTTAATCTCCAAATTGAAGCTTTTAGAAATGCTGTGATTGAAGAAAAAAAAATCTCATGCCATATAGCAGTTGAATCTTATCAAGTTGTATATATGTATGAACCATATAAAAAATGTCTAAATAAGAACTTAAATATAGTAACAATTTCTAAATCATAAATTCAGATTATATTTTGCATAAGTATATACAAGAAGTTCACAATTTTGCAAAAATAGGATTACATGAAAAAAATCTAGATATATAATTAAATGAAACTTCTCTTTTTAAAAATTAACTCATGTGCAAAATCATTTCAATAATATGCCGATTAATGGGAATGGTAAAATTAAAAATTTCACATAAAATTTGAAGCATGCATTTATTACTTTCTTCTATCTTTACAAATAAGTATTGAATTCGTGAAAATTTTGACTTTCAGTTTTGGGTGTATTTAAACAATTTAGAAGGTCCTAAACAGGATTTGGTGGTTTTTGGAAAATTTCTGTCACTCTGTGAGTCTGAATGCGACAAAAAATTTATAGGCACTCTTCCTCAAGTACTGATGCACATAATTTCACAAAACTTTAGATTCCGTTACACTTTGATATAAATTCGAGATGTTTAGTTATTAGTGTATATCACCCAACCAATGGCGCTGCTATGCAGCATTATTCATGATTTCCACAATAGTTCTATCTCAAGAACTATTAGACGATATTTCATCAATTTACAGATTCAGCCAGTTCCTGATGTATATAAATGTTGTTTAGTTTTTGGTATAAATATAGGTGGCACTACTATGCTGCATTTTTCAAGATTTCGTTTCAAGATTCCGTCGCTGATTTATTGAATGTTTTTCAAAATGTTGAATTGAAACTTGACCTTTATTTTACCTCCATAATATACAGTAATGTTGCAAACCATGGACAGTTTGCATTAGAAAAGTATGATGAAAAAAATCCATATTTTATTACAAAATTCGTTCCAAATTATACTTTCCTTTTTGATTGAACTTTGAATTTTAGTAGTTTTCTAAAGCACAGTAGAAGTTTATCTCTGTGTGTAACTGTTTTAGATAATTCCTCAAATAGCGGGCATTTTTTATTGGTAATGTTCTGTTTTCATAGCTTTTGAGTTCCACTCTTAGAAATATGAAATTACCATATAGAAATATTATTGAATATGGTTTCTTACTCAAGACTGGAATACCAGATTTCAGGATAAAAAGAAAAAAAAGTTATGTTTAATTTAACTTTAAAAAACATATATATTTTCTTGGTTTCGGTGAGTAAAAATTTAACAGTCAATAAATCGTATGCTGTTTTTTAGTTGCAGACCTGAGTAAGCCAAATTAAAACTTAGTTTTGTTTGAATTTAGATTATAAAACTAAATGAAAACTATTTTGACTTGCGATTGGAAAGCTATACAAAAACTAAACATATTTTTAAAGGAAATAAAATTATACTTGTAAGAAGAAATGTAATATTACAAAAATATACATTTTTTAAACAAACAATGGAATTTTTTAATACTAATATTCATAATAATGTTAAAACTGCAATAATTTATTTTATTAAACTAGTATCATTTATTTAAAAAGTTTATTTATGTAAATGGGATGCATAATTTATTTCATTCCAAACTGTAGGCATATTAGCTCAGGTTTTTACATTAGGTCAATTGGTAGTTAAACATGTAACAAAAAAATAATTTTAACAGAGATATGATATAACAAACAATAGCGTTCAATAAAAATTCTTAGGCTGTGAAAAAAACTACATTTTTATAAAAAGGCTTCGCTTCTTTCTTTTTATTTTTGTAATATAAAGTGAAAATAATTTTCTTTTAATACAAATAAATGGAAAACAATGTTTACTATTTAATATTCTCTAGGAAAATATAATTTATGTGAGAGAAAAATGACAAAAAATCAATTTTTCCAATTTTTCCGGATTTTTTTTTCGAAAAAAAGTAAAAAACCAGTTTTTTCGGCCACTTATATTTTTCCGGAAAATTTACATCTGTAGGTGTGCCATCTGGAATTTCTCGCTTCTACCTAAACTTGCTGCTGAGAAATGGCGAAATACTTCAGAATAATTTATTATTCAGAATTTATTTTTAGCTGGAGGAATATAGTTTGAAATAATGGTCAGAGAACTTTCCAAATATATATATATCACATGAGGGATGAAAGCCAAATTTAGAAAATGTCCCCTCCCAACAGAGTTTTAACTATCACGTCTCCCCGGTATAAAACATTCCCCTCTCTTTAAAATTTTCAAATATTATGACTAATATTCATTAGATTGCATCATTTGAAGAATATGATCTGCAATGATAAAACGATACAATTGCAAAAAAAAAAAAAATGAAAACTGCTCTTTGAGGGGGAGAGAAACTGAGGTGATAGAAGAAAAGTTCTTAATATTAAAGCGCGGACCGAGGACTTTCGGATTGTTTTCGAGTAATACTGATTTTCGAGTGAGATAGGTCACTTTTACAGATTCCATCGTAATAAATTTGAATTCTTCACAGGTACACTACACATTGAAATCGTAATAATAGTTCTAGATGATATCGTTAAAATGGAACATGTTTGTGATGGAAACTTGCCTTTAACTGGAAAGTTCATAGCCTTGACAAAAGATGTAACATTGAAATATTCTGTTTCAGATTATACCATTCAAAACTTGTCTAAAATAGAATTTTTCATGGGTTCATTGTGATTCGGATTTAGTAATTTTGAGTGTTGTTAACTGCGCAATTCGGAAACCCAGATATTTGTTTGAGATGGAAGGTGTCCACGGCAACCACTTGTCTATACCACTGATTAAGTTATTTAATTGCTGTGTAAATTATATCGAATGACCCAAAATATGTAAGCAATAAATATTAACATTAAAAAAATTCTGAAATCCGAAGAATTTCTTGCTAAACATATTTGCATATTAAAATTTCATAGCCGCAAAAAAAATTATTTTTTTTCTAATTTTAATTAAATGTATCATCGTTTCTTTGGATGATAATAAGTTATAGGATTTTCTCCTTAAATTTCCTTTATATTTTATTTATAACTAGCAGGCTATGCCCGCTGCGCTGGTCAATATTTCAAAATCAACCGTGGATGAAACGAACTGGGGAATTTTAAATTTGTATTTTAAATAATTTGGACCTCCAGCAGCACCTTGCTCATTGCTGAAAACGATTTAGAAACCATTGTGATATTAAATTATCTTAAACGTTGCGCAAAAACCAGCTATTTAGAAGTAACTATTTTAGTTTATTACTAACAGTGCACATTTGGATGCGAAATGAGACCATTATGGCAACAGGATTTAAAAAATTTTCTTATCTGAAGAAATATTAATTATTACAGTCGTTACCATGGTACAACTTCTGAAAAATTTCTTCACAACTTTTCATTATGTGAAGCCAGGAACCCAAAGCTACTCCCACCTAAAAAGTTTCTATATATATTAAATTTTGTCCGCGCAAGGCACAATTATGCAAGAATCATCTTCAAACTCGTCAAGTACATTGAGATGGTTAATATCTCAGTGGGAATTGAAAATGAGCAAAATAGGCCCAAGGGGGTGGTAATTGGGAAGGGTTCAAAAATTTGAATACCATCTTAACATGGCTTTCACAAAACCAGCTCTTACAAAACAACAGCAGAAAAAAAATTTCGTTACAGCAAGTTGCCAACGATAAAAAAAAACATACATTAAAATTATCACTACAATAATTACTTTATTATTGCAAAATTTCATCCTGAAAAATGAAAACAAAATTACTTGCTCTTTCGTATTTAAGCATTTTCTCTTTAGTTATTTAAGATAAAATTATGTAAATTTGTAGAATTTGGCGTACGATTTAGCGAAATTGGTTGACGCGATAATCAAGTAGTAGCAAATTTACACTTTTTATTTTTCACAAAAGATTCCCACACAGACATCATATACGCAATAGGTTTAGCACGATTATCTTGCAACTACAATGTGGCAAAATCCTCGTTTTAGAATACCAAAGAAATTTATGTATATTTTATTATTTTCTATCATTTTAAACAGCAATTAGCAATAAATAAAAAGTAACTGTAGAACAAAACAACAAATATCATTTCAAGAAAGAAAAAAATGAAATTAAATAAACAACTTATCATTAGATAATCAACTATAGCTGGGTTACCATATGAGGCAAATAATGCCATTTTGGCGCCAGTGAGATACCTCGATGAGTATAGGCAAAATCCGTGATAAAATTTCCATTTGGTAAAAACTTTAATCGGTATTTATACTGCATTTTCCCTACTTATGTATAAGAAAAAACTTTGACACAGATGTCATGTATGCACCACATTGGCGCAATTTTTTTCTGGCGCCAACTTGAAGAACATGGTTTTTAATTACCAATTTCATAAATATTTGTTAAATATTTTGTATTATTTGAAAAAAAAATAATAAATAAAAAAGTTTAATTAATAGCTATAGAACAAAATGATTTATATTATTTTAAAAAACAAAATGAAAGTTAATAAATAGTTTATTAATAAATAAACAACCATAGCCGTGTGGCATAAAATCGCCATTTTGTTGCAATCGTGCGAATGGGGTGCGTATATGACATCTGCGCCAAAACTTTAAAAAGTTGCAATTAAATTATTTTACAGTTTGGATGAGGAAGACGTTTATACTAAAATTTAAACATTATACGCATTTTTTTTTTTTTTGCTATAACTGCTATTTATATATTTACAATTAAACATAAAAAAATATCCTAAAAATGCTCTCACACATTTAAAAGAGAGTGAGAGAATTTAGTAATTGTGAACATCGCTCCGGCTTATGTCTTCTTGGTATAAAATCGCATTGTTTGATGACAAAAGTAAATTCAAACACCCAAATAAAGAAATAACATACAATTAACAGATAAAACCATTTTTAAAAGTAATTCTGCTATTTTGTCCTGTAAGACACATAATGGTAGAATTAGATTTTAAAAATATTTTTTTTTAAATAGAAAAATGTTATTTACGTTTTATCTAATAAAATATTTAAAATACATTTTTGTTAGCATGCGCGAAAGAGAATAGCGAAAGTTTGATTGAAGAAATATTGAAGAGGAAATGGTCAATTAAAAAAGACTTGTAAATTTTATTCAGCGGGAATTTTTCATTTCAAAATGTTGAATTTATCTATAGTAATAACGCATAATTGCATAAATTTACTTTGAATTGCAAATTTTTTCCTTCAGTACTACTTGGTTATACCGTCGACCAATTTCGCCAAATTATACAAATCGCCAAACTATTAGCCAGATTATATAGATTAGCATAAATTTTCATTTAAATAACGAAAAACAAATTAGTAGTACATATATAAAAGTAGAAATAAAATGTCGAATTAAAAATCACTTGATGACATAATTAGTATTTATATTATGCTTAATGTCAAGTGAATGTGACATTTACGATCATCCATTATTGACATTTAATCTTGGAATTTGGGGGTAGATTTTTAATCGATGGGGTAATCTTTCCTTCTTCAGTTTTTAAATTTTAAAACTGAAATTTTTCTTGTAAGTGAAATTGACGAAATGGCGCAAGAAAATTTAAATTAACAATGAAAACATTTGCAAAAAGAAATAAAAGAGTTATACTCATATCTATATAATTTACGATTGAATATTAAAATATACTTTAAAAATTATCTTCATTTGAAAAAAAACAACATTATTGCGACCATTAAGAACCTAAGTCAGGCATTAAGTCAGTAGTGCATTTTCGGCATAAAAACACATTCTTTGGCGACAAAAGCAAGATGAAAATGGTATAGAAACAAATACTAACTCACAACTTACAGTGTCTTTTACAATCAGATCTGCTTTTTTCTGCTGTAAGTTATATTATACGGAAATTCGATAAAAAAGAGAAAGAAAATAATAAAAAGGGAAATAACTATCATTCAAAATTCATTTAATCAATTTCTGAAATTCATGTTTTTATTCTAACACCAGGGATAAGTCGCCAAAAGTTGAACCAATTGTTATATTTCGCGTTAATTTATTTTTTAAGCATTGTAATGCTTTATTTCATATGCATATTTTTTTCATTATCAAGATATATATATTTTTATAATATTACGCTTCATTTAAGCGGTCTTTTTTATTATTATTAATATTATCACTAGTTATTTTCTGCTATTATTTGCAAGATGTTTGTAATATTTCTAATAGATATAGCCATTTTAATTCTTTTAGCAATTATAATTTTTGCCAAAAACAGCTACTGGCAACCCTTTTGTCAAAAATAACCGAAAAATGCGAAATTTACTACGAAAAATCAGAGTTATCTCTGTAAATTTGAATCATAAACCTTCGGGAAAATATTTCCTATCGAATGATACAATCGGCAAAAAAATCCATCGATTAATTTTTGAAAACACTCGTTTGGAAGTTTCAGAACTTCTGCTTTATAATATATATGATAGGTTATTTATTTTTAAATTGTTGCTGTTTATTTTATTTATAGTTTAATGTTTATACTGTTAGGAAAGGCATCTGACCCACCTTTGATTCCGCTAACTTCTCTTAAATGGGAGTTGTATTTTTTAATACAAAGGTAAGAATTTGATTACTATAACTTATTTTCTACACTGATTTTAAATTTTTTTATAAGTTTATTTATTTATTAAAAGAGATGTAAAAACTGATATTAATTAAATTTATTTTATTGCAGATGCATAAAACAATTAATCTAACACTTCACATCACTCAAAATATCTTCAATGTGTAAAACAAGTACAGCAAAATATTTCTTTTCAGAACTTTTTGAAAAAAGCAGCTTTTAACTCACAGCTAGGAAAACCTTTTATTTGTGAGTTATGCAAGAATATCTACCAAAACAGTCTTTTTTGTGTGAGGTATGCCACAAGCATTTCTCTCACAAGAGCCATTTAAGCAGGCATATGTTAATTCATACTGGTGAGAAACCTTTTGAATGTGAGGTATGCAAGAAGAAATTCTCTTTAAAAAGCCATTTAACCAGGCATCTGTTAACTCATTTTGGTGAGAAACCTTTTGAATGTGAGGTATGCAACAAGAAATTCTTCCAAAAGGGCCATTTAAGCAGCCATCTGTTAACTCATAGTGATGAGAAACCGTTTGTGTGTGATATATGCAACAAGAATTTCTCTCAAAAGGACCATTTAAGCAGACATCTATTTAGTCATACTGGTGAGAAACCGTTTGTGTGTGATGTGTGCAATAAGAAATTCTCTCGAAAGGACCATTTAAGTAGACATCTGGTAAGTCATACTAATGAGAAACCGTTTGCATGTGAGATATGCAACAAGAAATTCTCTCAAAACAGTTCTTTAAGAGCACATCTATTTATTCATACTGGTGATAAACCATTTCTGTGTGACATATGCAACAAGAAATTTTCAAGAAATTGTGATTTAACCAAGCATCTTTTAGTTCATACTGGGGAGAAAGCTTTAGCATGTGAGATATGCAAGAATAACTTTGCTCGAAAGAATGAATTAATGAGGCATCTGTTAATTCATACTGGTGAAAAACCTTTTGAGTGTGACATATGCAACAAGAAATTTATTCGTAAGTGTACTTTAAGCAAACACCTTTTAATTCATTCTAAAGAGAAAACTTTTGTGTGAGAGATGAATGTCGAGATATTCTTTCAAAAGATTTGTTAAACGACGCATCTGTTAATTTATACTGGCGAGAAAAATTTTATGTGCGATAAACAAAAATAATCTCCAAAAAGCTATCGAAGTGTTACATTTTGCTCCTAAAATTTGTTAATTGTAGATAACTGATCGTAAAAGAAATAAAGAAATAATTCTTTCCATTTATTATTATGCACAAAAAAACAGTGACGCACAAAAACTTGCCTATCACACCAGTAAATCAGCACATTAGGAACTATACCGTGAGCCATGGCAAACAAAATTTTAATTTTAGCATGCTTTATATTATCTGAAAAATGTTACATGTCTCTGTTTTTTGCACTTATAAGCTTGTAAGATTTTATAACGATTGATATTATTTAATTAAAAAAAAAACTTTGTTAAACCTGATTTCTCACAATAAATTTCTTTGATGGTAAAATTGAATTTCTTATCAATATTAAAGACGAAAATTGTAGTTTTGAAAAGGGAGTGGTCCCCTGACTTACCCATAATGTTGAAAAAAAATGTGTGTGATAGACTGCTTGTTATTTTGAAAAATAGGGACAGTCTGATGATATTTGAAACATAAGTTAAGGTTGGTAAAAATATTTCAAAATTATGCCTTTTTCATCAGGTTTATATTAAAAGAAAGTATTCTACGAATTGATTATTTTCAACTGAGCGAAAAATTGCCCAGGCCGGGAATGGAACACAGATACTTGGGTTACAAGGCCAATGCTTTAATCCTTAAGCTAACTGGTTGATCTCCGGCGGGGATTTTTCGTTCAGATAACCTTATCGGTCATAACATCTGGTCTGTCATTTACACAGCTCGACAGAATTAACCGCAAGTAATGAAACTCCATATAACGATAGATACATAGACCCATATAGCACACTTGCCTCTCCAGGATATCCTGGGGAGGATTCACATCCCAGGACCGTTATCCCCCAGGCATCCCTGAGGATGCAGATGATTTTCACCAGGAGGTCCCCAGGAACCGAAAATATCCGCATTACAGCATCTTGGCGCGCTCCCCAGGACCTCCTTCAGGGTCTTCCCCGGGAGGTTTTGGGGGAAGATTTGAGGAAGAAATACAAGAGGACTTTGGGAAACTTCAAGGTCACTAATATGTTTTAAAAAAATAAAGCTATGATTCAATTTAAATTTTTTTAGAAGAAAACGCGAATTTTTTTTTTGTTATTCAGACGGATTTACATATACAGAGATTATTCAGGAACAAATTTATTACCTTCATTTTTCCTACTGGATTTGAGCCCGAGTACCTTGGTATTCTACACACGCGCTCTTACCGTTAATCTATAGGGCCAACAAGGAATAAAAGTTTCTAAGGTATAGATGCATTTTTACTCTGCTTTTGAAACTTAAAACTAGGAAATGTCCTCATTTTTTGCGCCTTATGCATACGTTCGACATAAATTTAAATTAATAACTCTAAATAAATTATCAATAATTATTTGTTATAACATAAATGTCTTCGAATTAAAATTTTTTAAAATGAAATTGTATTTTTAAATGATAAAAATATCCTTTTACCTTTTAATACTTAAAATCCATAAAAATCGTTCTGTAGTTAGAAAATTGATTATGAACTATATATGTTGACACACAATGAATGATACAAAATGTTTCTAATGATATTCCCTATAAAATTTAATTTTAGTTAATAAAAATATTATTTCCAGAGACTAAAATAGCAAGAGATTAAAACACATAGTTTTTTTTAAATTATGATTTTTTTTAATGATTGACAAATAAAGACTAAGTGAATCCTTTCAGAAATAAAAATTTTGCTCTCTCTCTCTCTTGCTTTTTTTTACAGAAATTTTAATCGATTTTTTTTCTTTTTTCTCTTGGTGCTGTTATTACATGAATTTATGAAAAAAATATATATAAATTTGCTTACTCTTTTGTTTCCTAATTTTTCCTCTTTGAAATATTTCATTGCTGCAGTTTCATAGTGAACCCCGCCAGCGGCCAAGAGATTCTGCTCTCGAAGCTGGTAGATGGGAGGTGCTGAGTTTGTACACAATCGCGCCTTGTTGTTCGGCGTTTTCCGTGGCTGTCGGACGTTCCTCTCAGCCCGCACAACTTTGAAGAAACTCCGTAGTAGTTATAGCTGCCACTACCGATATTATTAGGTGATATTGGTCACCCACTGTGAGGATTGTGTAAATGAACACTTATGCTGTCAATTAACTGAACTAACAGTTTATTTATACTATATGTACACAAGAAATACACTATTTACAATTATATGCAATTACAACTCGGATATAGATGATCCGGTTCAACATTAAATTAAATGCCGTAAAAAGTTGGCTGTGTACAGTTCAAATTACACCTTCTCCCTCACATTCAATGCACGTTAGATTCACTTTACAGGAGATCAATTTCGAATCTCCCAACACAAGGGTACTCGGCCTATGCTATCTGGCCCAGACCACTACGCATCAGGACGTCTGTGTCCCTTGCTCTCCAGATACGAACTGCTTACACTCTCCGACACAGAGCACTCTACGCAAGGACCTCTGTCATACACTGCTCCCTAGGTATGAGCCAGATACGATCTGCCCAAAATCTCAGACAAGACTTGCTCTTCTCAAATCACTGCTTTTCCTCAATCTAAACCCCCTTGTGGAGCTTCTCCATTGGACACATTCCACATTGCTTTCTTGATTCGTGGCATGTTCCTTGTTTGCTCATCATTCACATACATCGCGGACGGATGAACACGCCTCTCGGCAATATTCTCTTTCTCACTTCACCACCTGCACATTATACCTGTCAATTCTCACTTTAACAAAGAAAAAATGTCACCTTGAAAATTCCAGTACACAGCCGGTACAATACATAAAATATTAAGATAGAGAAATAACAGAAATTCCAATCTGTAGCAGATGTTATCTCAGGACCTGACAGTAGTTTTCTTCGAATCTTGGATTTCCTTGCGTAAATACGGGTTAGGTTCCTTTAGAAAGACCCTCAAGGAGGGCACCCCCTCCCTTGATATGTCCCTTGATGATTTTTTGTTTATGATTGACAAGTAAGGTCTAAGTGAGCCTTTCAAATGTAAAACCTTTTCGCTCTCTCTCTCTTTCTTCTTCTTATTTTTTTTTTTTTTTTACTATAAGAATGTATATTTTTTAAACAGAAAATATTTTCAGATAAATCATTTATTGGTATGTGTTTGGGGAGGGGGGGAGGTGCGGCTCAATAATTATGTATTTTAAATCCAAATATACCATTTTAAATTAATTATCTTTGAATTTGTGTTATGTACTGTGATAAATATGTCTAATTTCGTCGGGACGCTTTTGTTTATTTTATTTATATATATATTTATATATATACAAAAACATTTAACATTTGACATTAAGATGCTTCAGGACTCGATTTAGATAATTCTCATAACAAAGTTTTAAACAGTACTCATGAACAAACTTACATTATGAATCTCTTTTTTTTCTTTGCATAAATACCTTTACCTCTAAATATAAGAAAAAATATATGATCTAGAAGATCTATCTATTCTATTTAGAGATTTTAGTGTATTAAATTAGAAACTTACTGTTTTGTTAATTTCAACAAGTTAAATTAATTAATTAATAAAAAAATAATAATAAAGCAAAACGCAATAGGTTATTTATTAATAATTAATAAAATATTGATAAATGAACAAAACTTGATTTAAAACATACATAATAGTAATTGGTATATAAAAATAGTAAGTAACTGAAATAATAAATTAAAATTTTTAATTTAACTAAAAAGATTAAAAGCTACAGCAATAAATAAAAATAATTACAAGTTAAGAACAATTATCTAATTTGCTAATAAATAAGAAATCGAATAATTAATAAAATAAAATTAAGCCATTAAAATCGATACTGATTAAATTGCACTCGATATTTTATTTAAAAACAGTTGAGTATTGTAATCCAGAATCATTCATAAGATGGCGCCAGCACTGTGACTTCCTGGGCACTTCCCCAGGAATGATTAACCGGGTACTTCCCCAGGAGTGGTTTCCCGGGTACTTCCTCAGGAGTAGCGTTCTTGGGAAGTTGCTCCGTGGGACGTTACTGGGAGCTCATTCCTGAGGACATCGTAAAAGACTCTTTCCCAGGACATCCTGATCTTTTCATTTTAGTTTTAGTAGGAATATGGGATGACTTGGAACTCCTGAGGAGGTATTGAGGAGCTATTGTGCTATATGGGGATATAATATTATTTTAACACAATCAAACTTATTGATAAATTTATCATTTGAATTGATTATTTCCAACTGAGCTAAATTATTCTAATTTAATTGGCATGTCATTACTGATACCTGTTGTAATCTTTTAAGTTCCTTAATTTGAAGATCGCTTAATCTCATTGTTTATTCACAAGGGAATAACAGTCTGATGTGAGTTTTAAATGTCAATAAATATTGGGAAAACAAGAATGAAATATTTCCTTACCGCAACAAATTGTATCTCTAAAAATTTCCATCGTATTGAAAACAAAATGTAAGCCATCGGTATAGGTCATGCCCATCTGACTATGATATATGTCTACTAATAACTAATATGTCTACTAATAATTTTAACCTAATACTAATTTTAGTTTAAATTTTTTAGTTGAAGTTGGTTCACCATCAAGTTCCTGAAAGGATCAGAAAAAGATAGTTGAGAAATCATATGAAAAACTGATGGTACTAGAGAGAAAAGTAGAGCTCGATCTAAAAAATGACACAGTAACAAATTGGCAAATAGTTTCAATATAAAAAAAAGTGCGTAGAAAAGAAATGGAATCAAATTATCTGTAATGCTTATGAAATTGGACAAATTTTTGTTAGCTGAAAATGTGATCTGAGCTTTACTGTTGCTTTATATTCAGAGTCATACTATAATCCACTCAAAATGATTACCGGGCAAAATAGTTAACAGAATACATAGTTATGTTGTTTCAAATCAGCTAAGATCCACAACGCTAAACGAATATAAACCATGAAGTTATAATTAAGGTGTAACATTAATGTAGTCTGGTTGTTGAGAAATTGATGTAGAAAACTATTTCTTAACAGCAATATTTAGTATACGGTTGAATCGTATATGTTTAAGATTTTGGGTTTACTTGGAGCTTTCATCTTCCACTAATCAAAAAACCCTGGAATGGAATTTTCTCCACACTTTATACTGAATGAACCATTTAGGTTTTCGTTCTTTATTACATCAGCATGTAACTTATAGTTATGAACCCAAAATTTTAAATTGGTTATGGATTATTGGGATTCGGAGTGTGTTAAAAATGCCTTCTATTTCCATGATTGAGTTTAAGGCACCAGCAAAGCCCAGTCCAAATTTTCAACTAACAAAAATTTAGGTAATTTCATGAGCTTTACAAACAATCTGATTCCATATCTTTTCTACACACTTTTTTATATTGAAAATATTTGCCAATTTGTTACTGTATCATTTTTTAGATCGAGCTCTACTTTTCTCTCTGGTTCCACCAGTTTTTTATATGATTTTCAAACATTCTATGCATAAGTTCAAAATGTTTTACTATATGTGCTCTAAAAGTTTGAAATTGATATCTTAATTAGTTTCTTTTATTCTGATTACTGGAAAATTCTAATTTCTTTTATTTCGTCTGTGAAACCAAGTTCAAATGTGATTGCGATTTTGTTATTTTGAGAAAAAAATCGCGTAGTTCATGATAATATTCTCGGCTAATTTTCAAAAATTAAATACTTGAGCCTCATGTACACCAGGATAAGCTTTGGACTATCTCAGCCAAATTTTCAGTTTTGCATATGTAGTAGAAATTTCCAGCCACCTCCATCAGACATACACGCACATAGGTGGCAGCTTCACGCTGATTTTTGTGTTCTTAGCATTCCATATGAATATGTAATGAGGCCTTCTGTGAACCAATGCAAAATGGTTTCAGCGGAAAGAACAAGTAAAGAAATTGATTACTTTTTATTGGAAATTTCATTTTTCGTCGAAATGGCAATGAGAAAAGCTAGATAAAAAAATGTGATGATCTACTGCCAAATTTCATTCTCAAATTGTATTAAAATCAAAGCAGAGGATTTTTTGATCTTCCTAGTACGACCACTAGAAATGTCCACTTTCGTCGTTTTAAAAGTTAAAAACATGCGCTAAAATCTCTTAGCATGTACTCAGTCACATGCACTTAAATTCAACACATATGCATTAGAGAAAGTTATATCTACACTAAAGAGCCAAAACCTTTTGAACACACTCACATTTTGCAATGAACTCAATTGGATGTCCTGGAAAGCATATAATATGGTGGAAGTGGTATTTAAAATGCTGCTCGGGAGTCTAAAGAATAATTTTTTGGTTTACGTCTGCTTGTGAAAGTGAAGGCCGCATATCTAAGCTACTTTGCTTTAGGGCAGATTTCAGTGGCATAACGATTCAGAATGTGTAACTTCGAAACGGCCCGTCTCATGGGTTGTTCAGTATATATGTTACAGATTAATTATAGATTAATATTATAACATTAATATTAATCGTACGAAGTGGATGAATGACGGTGAAACCATCAGTCGAAGCCGTTGCGTTGGACTCCCAGGCTTTATCAAATAAAACGGATGCCGTAGAACCCCCCTTTCTTGGTAAAGAAAAATCGGCATCATATACTGACTATACAGGTCCGAGGGGAAATTCTTTTGGAGCATACAACTCAGCTGACACTGTGGAGGGTTAAACGATTCGGCTAACGTCCCACTCATGTATCCCTGTTGAGCCAGCATCATCGATCAATACTCCTATTCTAGCCCTGGTGACATCATGACTGGAACATGGAACATAGGGAGAAAGTTGGATGAAACACGACTTATCCTTCAACACACTGGTAGCAGGTGTTTAGGTACGTCGTCTTCTATGCGTACTGTTAATCTCCGTTCTACAGCAGATCATACACAGGCCAATTCTGGCGATATTAAGAGCCCACACTACTGACTGTCAAAGACCCGGATGATAATGTTAAGTTTACGGGGGCGTTGTTTTCAAATATCTCACTCCACATTCAATATTTTTTACAGGAAATTTTTGCGTAGGAGAGCTAAGAATCTACAACCAGAATAGTTTTTACATTTTCGATTTTTAAGTGCGTTCGTAATTATGTAAATACGTAGCACCTATAGTTGTCGTTCAGTCCGTCCGTCTGTCTGTCCGTCTGTCCGTCTGTCTGTCCGTCCGCATATAACAACGCAAAAACTAACCAACCAAATATTTTGAAATTTGAAATATATAATTATTACATAACTTTGTTGAGTCATTTCAAATTTTATGAGAATCGGATGGATAGATCAATTACAGGGACGGTCAAAATTATTCCGTCACATTACGGTCAATGGGGAAAAATGTTTTAAATGCATTGTAATCGTTTGAAATTTAAATTACATACTTATTACATAATTTTGTCAAGTCATTTCAACTTTTTTGAAAATAGGATGCATAGATCAAATACAGGAACAATCAAAAGTACTCCGTTACATTACGGTCAATGGAAAAAAAAGTTTCAAATGCATTTTAATAATATTACACTCATTCGAACACAATAATATTGATGTGCGTCATAAAGTACATATTCTAATATAGATTTTGCATAATCTGTTGTGCAAAGAACATTTATTATTGATTTACAAGGCCAAACAAAAGTATTCCATTACATAATGAGTATAGAAAGAACATCGTTTGGTGCGCATTTTAATTGTAATTAACTATTTACAATTTCATGAGATTGATATATCACAGTGATATTTTTAAACCTTCGTTATCATACGAACGCACCTCATTTGCTACGCTTCCCGTGCAATTTCCAACTTGTTTTATATTATGAGAGTTTCAGTTTCAGAACCGGTTTCGAAAGTTAAAGTAATTAAAAAATTCTGAAATCAAAATCGAAAAAGTAAAAACTAGCCCAGTTGTAGATTGTCCTCAACTGTACTATGGAAAAAAAATCATCTTTTAAAATATTAGAATTTAAATGCGATCTTGATAAGAACGCCCCCATAGACTTAAGATAATCAACCGGGTCTTTTTCAGTCAATAGTGTGGACTCTTAAGCTTTGGGAAATGTTCTCATGGGCCTCCCTGGGAACCTGTGTTTGTTGTAGAACAGACCACGAACTACCTTAACATCACTGCGGATCATTTACATTAGCATCGCATGTTGTCTGTCTTCCGAAATGGAAAAGGAGTCTTCGTGCAAGACAACGCTCCATGTCACAGGACTCGGATTGGTCCCAGAAACAGAATACTGAATTCCAGTTAACATCCTGGTCACCTAACTGGACGGATTTTAATCCGTGAGAGCTCATTTCGGGTGTCATTCAACGGCAGGCCAGAGCTCAAAAACAACGATTTTTGAGTGTCCCGAATATGCATGACCGCTGCTTGAACAACTAATACAATTTATCTTCGGTCATCTACATAGAACTTGTGGCATCCATGCCAAAGCGATTTGCAGCTGTGTTTTGGATCAAAGTTGGGCTTTCAATGTTTTTAAGTAGGTGGTCATAATGTTTTGGCTCATAAGTGTATACCTGTATGTAGATGTTGTATGTGAAGTGAGAAATTAGACTCATTGCAAAGAGCCTGAGCTGTTTGAAAAGAGATGGGCTAATTGGAGAATCATCTCCTTTCTTTCAATTAGCCTGACATTTTCCCGGCATTTTGCAAAGAGCCTCAAAAGCATTACGCGAATTGAAAACTGACCACTGGGTTTCTGAATCAGTCTGGTATTTTTTAGGCTTATTTAAATCTGCCTTGATAGAGTTAGGCTAATTTGAAAATGGTCACTTATTTTCCAATTAGGGGGATTACTTTAGGCTTTTTGAACCATAACCGGACCTGAACCAGGAAAAAATTACAACAGACCGTACACCGATCCGAGTGCGACAAATTAATTTTAGTCTACACACAAACAAATTCCGTCCTGTTTATAGTTCTCCAGTAAGGATAAATAGACAGTCTGTTATTTAAATTATCTCTTTAACTATAGAATGCATGAGTCCTCTTCACGCACACACATCCTAAATTAAAAATTTCTGAAATTTATTTTAAGACAATCTGCTGCACGTAAGAATTAAGGAAGAAACAGCATGAAAATTACCCTCCTTTCTCCCAAATATTCACTTCCACTTCTGTCCTTCCGCACAGAAATTAGTTTAACATTTTTAATATCAGAGGCGTGCGAAGAGAAAATTTCGCCCGGGGCAAAGGTAGAATTTGACGCCCTACTCCCCAACTTTTCCTTGTGACAGGCCAAAAATGACGTTGGTAATATAAATTTGGCGCCACCTAAATTTCCGCGCCCAGGGCGACCACTCCCTTCGCTTACCCATTTTGCATGGCGCTGTTTAATATTACTTTTTTAATTCTGCTATATTTCTTATTATGTAGTAAGGTGATTTACCTGAAATCCTCACCGCGATTCAAATTTTTACCCTTTCTCAACAAACAAGGAAAAGAGGATTTCTAAGAATATGTCGGGAAAAAACAATAATTTTGAACTTTTTTGCAGTTTTGCCATCCTTATTTCTGAATCACAGGATTGCTATAAAAGAATCATTCATATTCAAAACCTGATTTATTCAAAAGTATTAAACTTACAAATAGGATTGCTATACGAAAATGATATCCAAGTTGTATGTGTACCATACGTACAGGAGATGGGTAGTTCAATTCAATCCACTTGATGCAAGGCGGTTATTTTTGTACTGCCTTCTGAAAGAATGTTGCACTGGTATGACAGACGGACATTTTGCATCTTCTAAGATGCAGAAACACTTTTCTTGCTTTATCTCCATTTCGAAGGAGACTGGAATGAATTATTTACAGATACTTAACTAGTTTTGTCACGTGAACTGTGTTTACAAACTTGAACTAGCGCTGCCAGGTCACCTGGTGTGCACACTCGAACTAGTGATTTCACACCATCGGGTGTACAAGCTTGGATATTTTGTGGTTACTTTCATATATCAATCATATTTGTAAAAATAATATTTTTGAATAAATCAAGTTATGAAAGTGAAGAATTATTTTATAGTAACACTGTGAAAGTTAATTTTTAAGATAACGTCCCCACCCCTCTTTACAAAATATATTATCAAAGATAATATAATATCAAAGAATAACCAAATAACACAAGATTTTTGCTCCCTCCCCTCATGTCTATTAATTCACCCATTTTTCTGGAGATAAAGAGAGAAATTTTATTGAGCTCTTTAGATCATTATTTATTTATTGTTGCTATAAAATAATAATACAGTATAAAAAATCTTTAAAAAATAATTTTTAATTTCGTATGTGGGAGAAACAGAATTTTTTGGATGCGGGAGAATGGGTAACTTAAATGATCCTTTTATTATTGTAACAAGATAGTTACAAAAAAAGGAAAGAAAAAGTTTTAAAACCATGCTTACTGAAAGGAGGAGAAGAAAAGGGACTTTTGGGAGGAAGTTGGATGAGGGAATATAGATTATTAATTATCGTTACAATAAATTAAGAAATAGAGGTGAAAGAAAATTAATTTAAAATGTTCTAAAAATTTTATGATAGAAGGTGATATGAGGGAAGTGTAAGGGGAGACAACAAACAAGCAGAGATTTTGGTGATTGGGGACAATTTTGATAAAGATATTAATTTATTCTTATATATATACATATAGCGAGGTGCAAAACGATAGTAACGATAAAAACAAAGACATTAACTCGCGTTTCCTAAGCAGACACATATTGCTTTCTGTTAAAATTTAATGTCATAATATTCCAATTAATATTAAAGTAATATTTTACAAAAACTGCATATATTTTTTAATAATTTTAAAAATTTGTATTTTGCTAAATTTACGCAGAAGCAAACTCATAAGAACGCAGTCAATATTTCTAAAACTGCGGAATGTGAATGGCAGATGTTTTTGCATACTATTTAAAAACTCATTTAAAAATCATTCTGAGTACATTCATTTAGTTCGCAAAACATTTCGATTACAGGGTGAATCAGAAGGCTTTGTAACTTCGTAAAAAAGCAAATTCTAGCTATTAACAATATCGTAACATAGTTTCAAACAAATGATGATAAAATTAAACTTCCATAGACAGTCATTTTTATTTTATTTTTACGGAATCCAGCTACTTATGTTTCTAGAAAATCGATAACGAGGCAAAAGTTCTTTCAAAACTATCTTAAAGTTTGATAATTCGCACTGTTCCAAGTAAAATAAAGACAGCAAAAAAATTGAGAAGCCAGGTAAAGATGCTAGTACCAACAACAATAAAAATATCGGTAGTTCTTAAAATTATGAAAAACCATTCATGTTCGCGTTCAACATCTGGCAGTAAAAAAAACCACTTTTCGTTTGCAGAGGAACACCTGAAGCAGCAAACGAATTGGTCTAAAATGATTTTCAGTGCTGAAAAAAGTTTAATTTCGATATTCCAGATGGTATTTATCCATATTTGCATGGCTTTGAAAATGAAAATGACGTATTTTCCACCCTTCAATTAAGTGGAGGCTTCTTGATGATTTGGGATACTTTTTCCTCGGAAGGTAAGCTTATATTTGCTTTTCTACATGAATAAACAAAGTAAACATACTTTTATTTGCATATTAGCATGCCATTTGTTAAACCTGAGAGAAAAAATTGCGGACTGTTGCGAAATTTCCAACAAAACAATGCGTAAATCCACTCTGAAAAAGACACTAAAAAGTGGTATGAAGATAAATAAAACTCTCAAACTTGATTGTCCAGCCAATGACCCAAACCTAATTGCCTTGAATAATGTTTATGTTAATACAGGGCACAATATATAACGAAAGATGGTCAAACCAAGTAGTATCACTTAAATGCAGAATTCAAAATTTAAATTTTGAAGATATGACGTGTTTTGTCTTTCAACAAATTCAAAACTATGTAAACTCTATGCTACAATGTTGCATAAGAATTATTAAACACAAAAGAAGCCCAGTTGGCATGTAATGTTTCTATAATTTAGAACAATCTGTTTCGTTCTTATCATCTTAGTGATAAAGAGTAAAAATGGAATGTACAAAGTATAATATTTATAATAGTTGTTTTAGAATGTTTTCTTAATGTTGAGTATTTAGTGATAATAAATTTATAAAAAGCAATAAATTTATATGGTTTACATTAGGGTTAATATAACTATACTTTAATTTAGGAAATTAAATGATCGTTCTTACCATTTTGCAACATTTTTTTTGTATATACACTGTTACAAAAATACAATTATTTATTTCATATTAGTATTTATTTATTAAATAACTCAGAAAATAAATGAATTAAAAAAGGGTTATAAAGATTTAACGATGCGTGTTTGTTATAAAACGGGACAAACAAAATGGAAGTAATTTCAAAGGCAAGTATTTAGATGATAGATCATTTATTTTTAAACTATTTTTTTACGAATTAAAAAGAAATATTTAAATTTTGTGCGCTAAAGAAGGAAGTATTTTAGGGGGAGATTTCAGATGATTCCCTTTTCTTATGCAGACATAGAATGAAAAGCCGAAGATTCTCATCTCTCGATTCACCATCTTTCCTTCTACGTTAAAGTTAAAAATAGGGTTTTTTAATCATTTTTCTAAATCTCGATTATAAGCCCCCCTTAAAAATTAAACGTATTTTTCTGCTTTTGAAAAAGAGAATTCTTACATCTGACCCAATAGGAAATGTAAACATATAATAAATACTTTGCACTCCCTGTTCTACAATAAACATGTTTCAGACATCCTCAGAAATTCGTACTCGTTTCATTCAATAACTTCTTCAAATAATGCAAAATAAAACCAGAAAAAATTTTCCACATAAACTACACTATAATTTGGAATTTTTTTGAGCATCGGTACTTCTTGGTTATACCGTCGACCCGTTTCGCCAAACTAAAGAAATCACCAAACTGTTCGCCAAATTACATAAATTGGTGTAATTTTTATGTTAAATAATGAAAGTTCAATTAAATAAGCAAAACATAATAAAAAATAGAAATAAAAAATTGAATTAAAAATCAGATGATGACACAACAAACAGGTGTATCGTAGTTAATGTCAAGTGAATGTGACATTTACACTCATCCATTATTGGCATACAATATTATGCTTTGGCGGTAGCTTTTTGATCGACGGGATAAACAAGTAGCACATGAGCGTCTTTCTGGAGAAACTACAAATGCTGCAGTCAATCAGTGTAACTTTGGACCAAGATAGAAAAGAAGATTAAAATCTGCTTTATCACTTCAGTTAACGACAAAGTTTTGGTCTCAAAAATTTAGACAGATGCACTAGTGCGTGTTTGGCAGATCATTGGAAAGAATTCGTGAAGGTGGCAGAATGGATCAGTCTTGTAAAAGTGGAGCAAAGTTACCCTGATTGACTATAATACAATTCATTTTCAATAGCAAATGTGGCATAGTGAACCTCAGTATCTCACATCAATTACACGGTAATTGGTGTAATTCCAAATAGTTAAGTCATGTTAGATGGGCATGAGCTACATCGAAGTCATAATTTATTTTTCAACACGATGGAAAATTTTAGAGATTGAATTGACCGTGGTAAGCAAATATTTCATTCTTTTTTCCCAATATTTATTGCCATTTAAAAATCACACCAGACTGTTATTCCCTTAAGAATAAATAATCAGATTAAGCGACCTTGAAATTAAGGAACTTAAAAGATTACAACAGGTATCAGTACTGACGTGACAATTAAATTAGGATATTTTCTTTTATTATAAGCTGATGAGAAAAGCATAATTTAAAAACATTATTACCACCCTTAACTTATATTATGGGTAAGTCAGGGGGATATACTATTTTCAAAACAAATATTTTCAGAATAAATATTGATAAGAAAATCAATTTTACCATCAAAGAAATTTATTGTGAGAAATCGGGTTTAATTTTTTTAAATTTAAATAGTGTAAATCATTATAAAATTTCACAGGCCTTATAAATGTTAAAAAATAGACATTTGTAATATTTTCAGATATATAAAGCATCATAAAAATAAAATCCTGTCTGCCGGGGCTCATGGTTATAGCTATTGATCTGCTAATTTGGTTTAACTAGTCAAATTGTGTTATTCACTACTCTTTATTGTACACTGTAATAAACGGAAAGAAATATTTTTGTACTTCTGAAATATGCTATGATAAGTTAACTGCAATCGAAAAATTTTAGGAACAAAATATAGCACATAAAGTTTTTTTAAATTTATTTTTCTTTATCTTTCATAAGATGTTTCTCGTTATTATGGAATTAACACATGAACAGATCAACAAATCTTTTGAAAAAAACCTATTAACATCTATCTCAGACAAAATGTTTCTCTTCAATATGAATTAAAGCATACTCCAGAAAACATTTCTAGTTGCATATCACAACCACACAAAAGGTTTCTCGCCATTATGAATTGACAGATGCTTGCTTGAATCACACATTTGAGAGAATTTATTGTTTCAAATCTAGCATACAAGATTTTCACCAGTGTGTTTTAAGATATGCCTGGTTAAATCCTTCTTTTTAGAAAATTTTTTGCTGCATATGTCACACTCAAAAGGTTTCTCACCAGTATGAGTTAATAGATGGCTTCTTAAATTGAACTTTTGAGAGAATTTCTTATTGCATAACTCACATTCAAACGGTTTCTCACCAGTATGAGTTAACAAATGTCTGCTTAAATTTCTTTTTAGAGAGAATTTCTTGTTACATATATCGCACACAAATGGTTTCTCACCACTATGAGTTAAACAATGGCTGCTTAAACTGCTTTTCTGGGAGAATTTCTTGTTGCATATACCACAAGCAAACAGTTTCTCACCACTATGAATTAAGAGATGGCTGTTAAAATGGCCCTTTCGAGAGAATTTCTTGTTGCATATCTTACATTCAAAAGGTTTCTCACCATTATGAGTTAACAGATGGCTGTTTAAAACGCTATTTAGAGGGAATTTCTTGTGGCACATATCACACTCAAACGGTTTCACATCACTATGAGTGAACAGATGGCTTCTTAAATGGCGCTTTTGAGCGAATTTCTTGTTGCATACCTTACATTCAAAAGGTTTCTCATCACTATGAGTTAACAGATGCGTGCTTAAATGGCTTTTTAGAGAGAATTTCTTGTTGCATATATCACACTCTAACGGTTTCTCACCACTATGAGTTAAAAAATGGCTGCTTAAATGACCCTTTTGATAGAATTTCTTCTTGCATACATCACATTCAAAAGGTTTCTCACCAGTATGAATTAACAGATGTTTCCTTAAAGCACCGTTCTGAGAGAATTTCTTGTTGCATATATCACACACAAACGGTTTCTCACCACTATGAGTTAACAGATGGCTGCTTAAACAGTCTTTTTGAGAGAATTTCATGTTGCATACCTCACATTCAAAAGGTTTCTCATCACTATGAGTTACCAGATGATGTCTGCTTAAATTGCCTTTTTGAGAGAATTTCTTGTTGCATATCTCACATTCAAAAGGTTTCTCACCAGAATGAATTAACAGATGTTTCCTTAATTCTTCCTTTCGAGAGAATTTCTTTTTGCAAATATCACACACAAACGGTTTTTCATCACTATGAGTTATTAGATGGCTGCTTAAATTGCTCTTTTGAGAGAATTTCTTGTTGCATACTTCACATTCAAAAGGTTTCTCACCAGTATGAGTTAACAGATGGTTGCTTAAATGGCTCTTATAAAAGAATTCTTTGTTGCATACCTCACACAAAAAAGACTGTTTTGGCAGAAATTTTTGCATATCTCACAAATAAAAGATTTCCCAGGCCTTTGAATTAGAAGCTGCTTTTTTCAAAAAGTTCTGATAAGAAATATTTTGCTGCATTTGTTTTACACATTGAAGATATTTTGAGTGTTTAGATGCGTTAGGTTAATTGTTTTATGCATCTGCAAGAAAATAAAATTATTTAATATCAGTCTTTACATTTCGTTTAAAAAAATAAATAAATAAACTTATCACGAAAATTTAAAATCAATGTAGAAAATAAATTGTAATAAAATTACTACCAATGTATTAAAAACTGCAGTAGACTGCCAATTATCTGAAGTTGCAGAGTCATAGGTGTATCAGATGTCTTTCATAACAGTATAAAGATTAAATTGTAAACATAGTCTGATCAAGCAGAAGTTGTGCCCAGGGCCTGTTAAAAAGTTGCCCCCCCCCTACCTATTCATTCCCGACTACACTTTCTGAAAAATGTAGGTTTTTTGAAGAACTGACACAGTTGTTCGAGTGAAAAGTATCTAGGTCAAAAGCTTCTAAAATTTCATCATGTCATTCAGAATATTTAAATTTTCCACTTCATATTTTGTAAAACAATATTATTTGAAAAGTATTAAGGGAAAAAATCAGCCACATAATTTGTGGGCCCAGTGCCAAGGCTCCGGAGGTCCGTGCATTAATCAGGCCCTGATTGTAAATAAAATAAATAGCAACATTTAAAAAATTAAATAAAATATAAAGTAAATTTAAGTAGAAAATTTTATTTTAATATCATCTAAAGAAACGATGATACATTTAGTAAAGAATAGAAAGAAAATATTTTTTTGTGGCTATGGAATTTTAATATGTAAATGTGTTTAGTAAGGAATTAGTTGAGGAATTCTTTCAAAAATTTTTTAAACTTTTTTTACCTAATTTAAATGTTTATTGCTAAAATTTGCCTAATCATTTATTATAACTTACACTGCAATTAAATAATGTAATCAGTGGCATAGCCAAGTGGATGCCATGGATATCCCCCCCCCCCCCTCAAACGGAGTATCAGCGTTTCTGAATCGTGGAATCAAGAATACTCAAAACTCCTAAACCGGAATAACAAAGAAAGATTTTCAAAACTCTAATTCAACTTTTACTTAATTTTTTTCACTTAATTGTTCTTTTTTTATGCACTTACTTGTATTAAAGTATCTTCGAATGTTATATCCTTCTTAACTTCACTTTCAACATGGTTCATTCTAGGATCTTAATCTGCCCTTTTCACATTATTATTTTTTACTAGCAAAAGCCATGCTTTGTTTGGATTCGCGAAGCATTATTTCATTAGATAACTATTTGAAAGTAACAATATTTTTTAAATTATTTTTTGTACTACTTGATTACCCCGTCACCAAAAAAAGTACCGCCAGACTAAAAGATTAAATGCCAATAATGATGATAAAAATGTCACATTCACATAACATTAAACTCATATCACGTGTTCGTTATGCCATCATACAGTGGCGAAATTGTAAGAGAAACAAATGGTATACGCCAGGGATGAGATTTCCGCTTTTTTGGACACCAGTAAAATCTTTGAGAAAATGTCATTCTCTTAAATCGCAAAAATATTCCGATTAAATAACATAACATTTTCTCTAAGATTTTACTGGTGTGCAAAAAAGCGTAAATCTCATCCCTGGTATACGCTCAATACAGAAGATATATTCTAAAATATATGTACTAAAGCTTTCTTGAGCAGCAGAGGGTATACGGTGTTCCTTTAAAAAGTCCAGGAGGTATATACGGTTGATACCCTCGTATATTCTCCAGTACATCTCTGGCTGTCAAGTGATTTTTAATACGAAGTTTTATTTGTATTCTTATTAATGTTTTAATAACTTATTTGTTCTTTCGTTATTTAAAATAAAAATTATGCCAATTTGTAAAATTTAGCGAATAGTTAGGCGAAATTGGTTGACGGGATAAACAAGTAGTACCAATCAATAGTAGATAACCAATTGATACTGCTTGGTTATCCCGTCGACCAAAAAATTATCGTTAAACTATAAGAGTAAAATGCCAGTATTGAATGACCGTGCATGTCTCATTCATTGACATTAAATACGACAAAGGTGTTTGAAACATCATTAAGTGATTCTATTTCGAATATTTATTTGTATTTTTATTAATATTCTACTAAGTATTTGCTTTTACGTTATTTAAAATAAAATTTTTCTCAATATGTATAATTTACAAATTAGTTTGACGATTTGTATAATTTGCCGAAATTGGTCGACGGGATAACCAAGTAGTACCCAAAAATGTACTGTGATATAGTATCAATCGAATGAGGTAATAAAGTACAAAGTTCTATAAAATCTTGATTAAATGCCTACTGTATTCAAGCTGACGAATAAAATGCTTTAAACAGTAATAACTGGATGAAATTGGGCAATTAATTTCTCCTCAACGGAAGTTAAAATCTTCAATATTTAGGGATATGGACCAGGATCCATATACCATATTATTAATTACAGAAAGAATATTTAGTTCATTATTTACTATACATTTATGGTAAGTCTTACAGATCCGGCAGATTGAATATGCATGCCAAACGGTATTTACGTATCAACGCCACCGCAGCAGAAGTTGCTCTAATGCGCCAGTAAAGAGCAATAATGTTGCTCATACACGCACAAAAAAGGCGTCAAAAATGAGCAAAAAAAGCACTAAAAAACAGTAAAGCACTAAAAATGCATTAAAAAATGGCGTCAAATTCAGAAAACAACATGGCAATAAGGATTGCTCTTTATAGGCGCATTAGCGCAACTTCTGGTGCGGTGGCGTTAATACGTAAGTACCTGCCAAACTAATGACGATGACAAATTTTACAAAAATAGAATTTTAAATTTCTGTGTGCATCTTCGAAATTTAAATCATTTCTCCGAGCACATGCATTCCCTGGCAGAACAGATTCGTCATGTCGTCGTTTTGGCAAAGATGTCATATACGCACCACATAGGCGCTATACTCTTTTCAGACGCCAATGACATATAAGCACCGGGGTACTTAACTGGCGGCAAAATATTGTTATTTTGTTTCACATGGTAATCTGGATGTTGCTTATTTATTAATAAATTGTTTATTTACTTTTATATTCTTTTTTCAAATAATATGTTTTGTTCTATAGATAAAAATTAAACTTTTTAAAATTTATTGTTATTCACTTTTTAAAAATATGTACGGAAACTGGTAATGGAAAACGAAGTTTTTGCCAAATTGGCGTCGGAAAAAAATTGCACCAATGTGATGTGTATATGACATCTGTGCCGTCGTTTTTTGCGCTGATATCTGTCCTCTTGCCTTAAAGATATATCATATTCGCGTTCTTTTCAACCAGTGATTGTACGTTTTCTTGGCATTTTTTTATAACAGAGCTAATATATTCCATAGATTGTTTTAAACGGCAAATTGTTTAAAATAAAACGGTAAATTATTTAAAAATGATACTACATGTAACAAAATAATAATATTTGCTTCATTTGGTTCAAGTTTCAACCTTTGAAATTCAAACAACTCTTTATATAACGAATTTAACAATTAATTTTATTTGTTTACTATTCTTTTGTTTCCACTTTACAAAAAAAAAAAATTCATAACATAATTATTTTAATAAGCGTGTGTCAACAGCGCAAACGATTTTTCCGGAAAAAAGAAAATACATTTTATTTATTTAATTAATCGTGATTCTACCTATAATTGCAACTCCATGATTTCTTTTCTTCTGAAAACATACGTTTCATTTTTTATTTCCAAAATTTCGTCCGTAATGGAAAAACATGTAAAATAATAAAATTTTTAAAGGTTATTCTGTAAAAAAAAAAATAATATTGTGCAAATCTACAGATCATAATTTATATTTGTGTTTAATTTCAAGTCAAAATCCTGAATAGTTTTTTTATAAAGTGTACGACAAAAGGTAATTTGAGTGGCCTACACTGTAAAAAATAATTGTAATAAAACAGCCCATTTTTCAATCATATGTGTTTATTAACAGCTTCAAACTATTAAAAAACGCCATAGTGTATTATAACAGTATTATTTTGTTTGAAACAAGCTATCACTGTTTTTCTCCAGTCCGAGTGTTTACCGACCGCAAAAATCTGTTACGAGATTCTTATCCATACGCCGCAACAAGTGCATACGAAATATTTCTGTATTTGAAGCGAAGTGAAGGTCCACGTCAGCCATGTTTGTTTGTATTGTAAACAGCGGCGGCCTCCGCTCCGCGTGCTTTGAAAAACTTTAAAGTTATTCATTTTTCTTTTAGTTTTATGTCTCGAATTTTAAAATATTATGTCAAAATATCATTGGGAGTTCCTGTGAAAATACTTTATGATGCTGAAGGACTTATATTAACTTTTGAAACTAATATTGGCGAAATATACCACGTGAAACTGGTAGAAGCTGAAGATAATATGAATTGTCAAATTGTCAGCGGTTTTTTAGCAGCTACTTTGATCAAGAATCAAGTAAGGATAATGTAAGTACTATGCATTTTTATTTAATAATGTAGTTGTATGTTTGTTTAATTAACTGTTTAATTGCGAAAATGTTTTAACTTCAGATTAATTTTTGCCCTGAATTTATGTTGTGCAGGCACTTCGAATGGTGAATTTTCTGCTACTGAGTGTCATTCTTAAAGTTTTAGTTATTATATTTCAACTATCACATATCAGTGTTTAAGAAAAAGATTATAAAACTCTGTATTATATTAAAAATAAGACAAATTAAGTCTATATTTTTGAGGTAATTCCTGGTCAGTGCTAAATAATGAAATTTCACAATATTTATACTTTGTTTTACTTAATTTAAGTATTTAATTTTTGTTTTATTATTTAAGAGGCTAAGATATAAAAATAATAATTTTAAAAAACATATTAAAAATGTAAATTCTAAGTTATTTCAAAAGCAAAATTTGTCTTTTACTCCAAAACATACAAATACTAAATATAGTGCATTGAAAATTTCAAATCGCATTTTAAAAGATAAATTGTTAAATTACTTTAAAAAATGCAGTTTTAAAAGCATACAATTTATAAAAAATGTTGAAAATATTAAAATAAAGCAAGTTAAACCAAAATAATAAAAATATATGAGCATTTGGAATGTCGATTTCTGTTGAATGTATGAAAACTATGTTAAAATATTAAAACAAAGAAAATTAAATCAAAATAATAAAAAAAATATGCTCATTTCTGTTGAATGCATAAAAACTTAGTGTTTTAAAGTATTTATTTATTATTTATATCCAAATTTCTTTATTTGGATTATATTTTAATGATTAACCTCTAAATTTTTAAAAATTTTGAAGCATAACATTGCTATAAATGATCACTTGCTGCAGTGGTGTAACTATGTGGGGAAGGAGGGGCGGTCCGCCCTGGGTGTCAT
Organism: Maratus speculifer; assembly: GCA_964019185.1. Taxonomy (NCBI): domain Eukaryota; kingdom Metazoa; phylum Arthropoda; class Arachnida; order Araneae; family Salticidae; genus Maratus; species Maratus speculifer. The sequence goes on from OZ025296.1 coordinate 363,262,083, forward strand.
CCTCTAAGGGGTGACACCCAATCTTTATTAGCAAATATATATATACATAATCTTATAAGATTTTGAAAAAAAAAAATTCTGGAATAAAATTAAATTTGTAGCACGACACATCAGAGTCAATTTTCTTTTCTCGGTTAATATGAAATTTATACATAATAGGATGTCTAAATAAGATATGCATAAGGGAATAAAAATCAATCTATTCAACGAGTGGATAAAAAGCAAACTTGAAACACTTTTCTTTTACATATAGACACCGTATTGACTTATGCGGCCTATGGGATAAGTAATAAGTTGCTCCTGTTTTTTTTCTTTCTTTCTTTCTTTTTTTTTTTAATATGCAGGTGAGTTGAAGGGTGAACAAGGAATGGCATGGTATTTTGTTAATAACATAAAGTTGTGATTGAAAAAATATGACGAGTGGGGGGGGGGGGGTTGAGATCATTCACATCAACCCGCGGTGTCACCCACCTCGACTGTGTCACTGACTTGCTGACAGCGAGTTTTTTTCATGCTGCAAAAAAAAAAAAAAAAAAAAAAAAAAAAAAATTGGTTTTTGTCAAATGGTCATTTAATTAAAAAAAATTTTAAGCGCTGGGCTTAAAATTTTTAAACTTAAACAGAAATCGGCATTTTTGATGTTATTTGTAAAAAAATATACAAAATGGTGTGGGAAGGGGGAGGGGAGAGGTTTTGTAATGAACAAATAATAAATATATAAATAAAATGAGATAAAAAATTTAAAATGTAAAGAAAAACAGAAATATATTTTTAAAAATATAAATTGAAAAATTACAGCCATAAATTAAAAAAAAAATTGCCATAAATGCATTAAAAAATTGATAACATAGTGAAAATAATGAAAAAAAGTTTTAAAAATGTAAATTGTAAGTTATTTCAAAAATAAAGTTTGTCTCTTACTCCAATACATAAAAATACTACTTGTAGTATACTGAAAATTTCAAATAACATTATAAAACAGGGCTAGAAATTCAAATTTTCAAAAGAGGCGAGTCTCCCTACCAACATTTATAAATGGAACGGAGTTTAGCTATTTGGGAGAAAGAAAAAAAAATCTTTAAAACTCACTATTATTTTATGTGCTATTTAAAAAATTACAATACAGCCATGACAAAATATTATTGAAGCAATTTTTATCAACAACTCAGAATAATTATGCAAAATGTGTTTAAAGGCAAACTTTTGTATTGCCTAGTCTACAAAATTCGCATTTATTCTGCGACCCTTCATCTAAATTCACGTCTTTTTCGCAATTCTTTGACAAAATTTGCATTTTTTAGTGGCTCTTCGATTAAATTCCTGTTTATTCTATGACTCTTTTATGAAATTCACGCTTTTTGCGACTTTTACGTGAAATTCACACATTTATTTTGTGATACTTTGTCGATTTTTTTTTTCGCAGTCCTGAGATCAAATTTACATTTATTAAGGGCCCCCGGCTTAATTCTGTTCTGAATTTTCCAAAAATTTAAATTATTCAGTTCTGGGAGGAAAAAAAAATCTGACATCAATTTGAAATTTCGGGCAAGAATGCATATATATATATATATATTACATATTTTAAACAAATGGTCTCTGAAAAATATCAATTTTGTATATCGCTTGTAGAAAAATCATGAATTTCTTCAGACGATCAACGGAAAAACGGAAATTCTGTCAGAATGTCGCGAAAAAATGCAAATTTCGTCAGATGATCCTGAGAAAATGCAATTTCGCCTGAAGATCGCAGAAAAAACACAAAATTTGAAAGATCATGGAAAAAACACAAATTTCGTCAATTAATAATGAAAAAAATCGCAAATTTCACCAAAGAATCAAGAAAAAAAGCAAATTTTGTTCAGGGATCACAGAAAAAAACCAAAAATCTTTAAAGAATCGTGGGAAAACAAAAACAGTCGGAAAAAAAAACCCGCTAATTTTGCAAAGAATCGTGAAAAATGGCAAATTCTAACAAACAATCGCAAAAAAAAAAAAAAAAAAAAAAAAAAATTGTCACAAGATCGCGAAAAATTTGCTAACTTCGTAAACTTAGCAAAAATTGCTAAAAATCCGGATATTTCGTCAAAAAAATTATGAAAAATTCGAAAATTTCTTAAAAAATCTCAAAAAATTCGCAAATTTTGCCAAAGGGCAATGGAAAAAACACATAGTGTGTAAATTGAATTTCCCTCCAAACACACACTGCTAAAACCTTCCAAAAAATTGCTGTGAATTTTAGAATTTTTTTTTCATTAAGAACCATCCCTGAAGCGACTCTGACGAATTTGGCGTTTTCCCCGATCTTTTATAGAAATTTGTGTTATTTCGAGGTAAAAAACTCGCAAAGTGTGTCAATCAGTCGCACGAAAATATCACAAAAATCGCAAAACAGTCGCAGGAGTTAATCGTAGATGCAGTTGGTTTTTTTGGGAGGGGGAATGGGGAAAATTTTTAGGCAGGAAACGCCCACGTTATTCTTTTGTGCGGGTTTTTGAAATTTTGGGCACGAATCCCGCCATCCCGTCCTCAAATTCAAGCCCTGTAAAAGATAAATTGTTAAATTATCTTCAAAAATGCAGTTGTAAAAGCATACAATTCATAAAAAAATTTGAAAATATTAAAATAAAGCAAATTAAATTACGATAATGAAAATTTATGTTCATTTGAATGTCAATTTCTGGTTGAATGCATAAAAAGTTTTTGAGTATTTATTTTTTATTTTATTTATTTCATTATTTATTTATTTATTTTGTCTGTTTACGAATTTCAAATTATTGCTTAAGTATATGGAAGCATTTTCTTTTTATAAATTGTCTGGTTTTTAAAACCCTATTTTTGATAATAATTTCACAATTTATCTTTTATTTGGCCACTTAGCGAAAAAGAGTTTTTTTCTCAAAGAAGGAAAAAAATAATGCCAGATCAGATTCTGCCTTCTTGTTTTTTATCTTGGTGCAAAAAAACTCTTTTTCACCATGTGGTTATTTATATTGTTTAGAATTGCACAACCAAGAGAAGGGCCATTTACAAATATGTTTGGGTGGTCGAGGGCCACATCAATAACACAGAGATAATTCAATTTTAATGTGATGATCTGTGACCTATAATCGGATAAAAAATGTAATTTTAGAGGGGATTAGGTGGGTGGGGGTTACCCCTTTAAGTTCACTAACCCAATTAAAATATCCAACTCAGTTGGTAAGGATATATCAGCAGTAGCAGTTTTTACATATAACACATATAGCAAGAATTATTTTCAAAAAATAAAAATATTGCTTGATTTTATTCAAAAGAGCAAGTTTGTTTTATTTCAGGTGCTAAAAGACAAGCATAAATGGCTGGTGCTGAAAAAAATGTGAACTTTATGAACAAATTAGTGAGAAGGAGCCGATCAACAAGATTTTCCTGAGTTTGATCAACAAAATTCCCAGTTTTCTGGCTCGATTAATGAAATTTGTAATTCTTCCACACCTGATCAGTCAAAATTGCACTTTTTGCAAAACCAATCGACAAAATTCGCAATTTTTAAGAAGCCAGTAGAGAAAATTCATGATGTATCCTCGCCTGATCAACAAAGTTCATAATTCTTATGAAACCGATCGAGAAAATTCATGATTTTTTTCACTACTGATCAATAAAATTTGCTAATTTTTACGAAGCTGGTCGACGAAATTGTTGATTTTTAAAAAGCCTATCAACAGTATTTGAGTTTTTTTTTCTCACATGGTCGACAAAATTCTCGATTATCTTCTGCAGTTGATCAATAAATTTTTCGATTATTTTCTGCACCTGATCGACGAAATTTTCGATTATATTCTGCACATGATCGCCAAATTCTCGATTATTTTCTGCACATGATCGACAAAATTCTTAGTTTTTCATTAACTAATCGGCGATTTTTTTTATTTTTCGGCAACTGATTGATGAAATTCGTGATTTTTATGAACCTGATCGATGGAATTTGCAATTTTTATGAAGCGAGTCAATGAAATGCATGATTTTCCCAAGCCAATCGACGAAATTCGTGATTTTTTCCACATGATCAACAAAATTCATGATTTTTATGAAACTGATAGGCCAAATTTGCGATTTTTACGAAGTCTATCAGCCAAATCTTCGTTTTTACTAAACCAATCAACAAAATTTGAGTTTTTTCCAAGCCTAATCGTCAAAATTTTCTATTTTTTCGTGCATGATTGGCAAAATTCACAATTTTTATGAAGGAGATCGATAAAATTCGTCATTCTCAACACCTAATTGATGTAATTTGCCATTTTTACAGAACTAATCAACAAAATTCTTCATTTTTCTTCTCATGATCATATAATAATATAATAATAATGGCTATATAATATCGTAAAATCCCGTTAATCCCCTCTTCCCGATAAAACGCTCCTCCCCACTTTATAAAGAATTTGAAAATTTCAAAAAATCCCGAGAAAGCGCCCTCCCTCCCGATTCTCGAAGGCGATTGAGAGTGAGACGAATCATTATGAAATGAATGAATCACGAATCTTTGATGAAATGTGCGTTTTTTCAAGATTTTTTAATTGATTTCATGCTCGTTTTGGCTTTTTTTTTTTTTACAAATTTCTCCGTTTTTTCTGCATTGTTTCGACAGAATTTACATTTTTTTTTTAACCCAAATTTTTTCAAGTATCAAAATTCATGATTAATTCAACGATTCATTCATTTCATCATGATTCATTACTGTAAATTTTGTTGAACGCTTTTTAATTTTTGTAATAATAAAGTCCTTAATTAACGGCAAGTCATTACAATACTAACCAGAATATATCTATATATATTTTTTTAGTATAGTTATCAGAATTTAACTGCAGTTGATGAAAATTACAGCTATGTCTTATTTTAAAAATTAATAAAACTGAAATCGGAAAAATGTCCGGATTTTAGAGATTTCCGGAATTTGGAGGTCCGGATTTTCGAGGTTCAACTGTAACATAAAAAGTATACTTATATAAATGATGCAAAACTTGTAAAAAGTTAATATGCCTATAATGGAATGCTACCTGTAAATAGTCCCTAATCCCTTCTAAAAGAATATTATACGATTATACATGTAAATACAAAAACCTGCTTAAAATAAAAAATTTCAATATCTTTTGTAATTTCACTTTGGCAGGTTTTACTGTATATATATATGTATATAACATGAATGAAAATTCTGAATCCCTTCCAAATAGAAATCCTGGCTACACTATTGAAAATAACATTATTTTAATCATTTATTTGCTTTTTGTTTAGCATGTTTAAAGCTTCTTATGGTAGTCAGTTTAAAGTATAGAAATGTGCATTTTTGATAGGGATACAACTATAATTCGTGTAGCATGTATTTTGTTTCTAATAATGATGGGGGGAAGGAGGTTAAGATGAAATTAAAAGAAAATGGCATCATGGAAGAATCTCATTCTTCCTTAATAAACTGCTATACTTTTAAATTTACAAAGGAGTTATTTTATATTTAATTAAATTATAAAAACTAGATACAGTAGACTCCCTCTAACCAGCAGAGCTGGGAACTAGAGATTGTGCAGATTTCTGGTCATTGCTTTGATTACATTTTTAAACGACAATTTGAATCTAATTCATAATGCAATCAAAACTGTAATGATTGCTTACAATATAATATTAAAATACGTAATAAACTAAAATAATAAAAATTTACATAATTTTAAAATTCTGAAAATAGTAAATACAAAAGTTGAGTTATCTATGTCATCTATGTATGATTATTCCTTCTGAAGATGAAACATATTTTTCCTAAATTGTTTAATGAACCCTACCCCATAACCGATTCGCATCAAAATAATAAAATAAGGAAGTTTTTATTTCTGGTTTTTCCAGACTTTATAACCAAAATAGCTTGATTAATTAATACATAAATATATTTTGTAATAAGATTGTGATTACCAGTAATGTCAACAATAACTTGAATTTTTTCGGGAAATAATTTATTCTTCTTCCATGAAAAAACATAAATTCAATAATACTAACAAAAGCTATAAATTAAAATACACATGATAAAATTGGTATAACGCTAAAAGAGTCACATTTTGTCCGTATATCTGAGCTGAATGTTTCATTGTTTACATCTGTAAATTATGTGTGGACTTTAGAGTTTTGAATTTTAGAGAATTACTGTATTTAACATAGAAAACTTAATGAATAGTTTATTTTCATTTGAAGATTTAAAAAAAATTATTATTAATAAATTATATAATTTCAAAGTGAAAGTAATATAAATATAGTTCAATGCATGTGAATACATATATGTATGACGTATATTAACATTTAATCAAATTTAGTATTAATTCTATTTATACTTTCTTTTTAAATATAAATTTAAAGCATTTTTAGAAACATAAATTACTGAAAATACATTTTTAGTTCTAATATAACATTCTACAAAAACATAGGTACATGCAACTATTTTACCATTTAATATATGACATACTTAAATGTCGTTAATTATTTTTTCTGATATTTTTGCATGAAACTAAACTATTATAACTATTACAGCAGTGTAACCTATGGAAGAATTCCATATGCTATTTTTCATTTTTTATTATTGAAGCTACTAGTGGATAAATAAAAACTATGTATACAAATTTTCATTACAAGAATTTTTTTGTTCCAAATTTATAATTTTCTGGCTTTTTTTTTCAGAGATATTTTTTATAAATGTAATGTAATATATTTATATATATCTATAGATTTGTAATATAATTTTATGTTTTAATTTTGCATGCACAATAAACATATAAAATATGAAACACATAAAACAATAAGAAAATATAAATGTATACAGTATATTTATTTATATGTGTGTATAAAATATGCATATATATAGAAAGTTATATCAACAAATTGGGAATAAGTATATAATAAGGGTTATAAATAAAAACCAGTCAGATGAAATCTTTTGTTGTTATCAGTACTTAAAAAGGTTAATATCATAATTTAATGCAATTATCCATATGAAAGCAAAAATAGAGAATCTGTCGAAATCACTGCATGTGAAAATAAACTTTGTAATCATAATTTATCCCATAATATACGAAAAACATGGCATAACACCATAAAATCTTAAAATTATATGTGTTTGCAGTACTTTAATTTTCCTCACGCATAGATGCAACACATTGAAGCTTTTGATTCATTTCGATTTTGTTTTATTAGAAATTTTATTTCTCACTAAGGAATCAAACTTTTAGTCATTTCACCATCACATTTTCCTGAAGACAGCTCGAAACACTGAATTTAGATTTTATTTTACAAATTCTAATTAAAGTTCTTGCTTTTGTGTGCCATCGAGAAAAGTTTTTCATTCTTAACAAATATGTTCATGGTAGTTATATTTTATGATGCAATTATGCAGTATAGACTCTCTCAAATCAACTTGGGACCAGAAGCTGTACTGATTTTAGAATTTTGCAGATCGTTGCTTTGTTATACATTTTTTGAACAGTAATTTGAATATAATTAATAGTACAATTGAAACTATAATGGCTGTTTACAATAAAATAAAACATTAAAATAAGTAATAAACTAAAATAATAAACATTTAAACAATTTTAAAAATAATTAAAATGTTTATTATAAAGATGAAATGTATTTTACCCAAATTATTCAATGAAATTCGCCTTATAAAGGCATATTGCTAAGTCGCACCAAAATCATAAAGTATGGAAGTTTTATTTCAAATTTAACCAAACATAATAACCAAAAGAAAAAGCTTGATTAATACATAAATATATTTGGTGAAAAGATTGTAACGACCAGTGATATCAGCAATATCTTGAATTTTTTCAGAAATAATTTTATTCTTCCTTCATGAAAAAGCACGAATTCAGTAATATTAACAAAAATTACAAATTAAATTACATATGCAATTGATATAAAACTGAAAAAGTCAAATTTTTCCATTATATTTTAAGTAAATGTTTCATTCTTTACATTCCCAAATTGTGTGGGGATTTTAGGGTTGCAGATTTGAAGGAATCTACTGTATATGTTTATAAAGAGATAATGTCCAACTTTTTGAATGCTTATTCATGAACCTTGTTTTATTTATTTAAAATTGATTTTTATGTTGTCGGTTTTTATAATTCATTGCATTTTGGATATTCTGAGTATTTTCTTTTCTTCAGACTTTGTATTTCTTGTTCAATTTCCTCTGTGTTTTTTATAATTTTTATTAACACTTATAACACTGTTTTTTTTTTTTCTTTTTTTTTCAAACATTCTTCTCTTTCTAAACTACATTTGGAAATAAAATATAAAATAAATTGTTTTATAGCGTTAAAATTACATTTCCTAGCATTATAAGTGTTTTTTCTATCATTTTATTATAAAATATAAAGCATTAGAGCTATACTAAAGTTAATGCAGAAAACGAAAATTTGCCTATCATACAATACATAAGTTAAAGCTAGCTATACCCCAGACAATCCCATCTCTGAAATCACATCATAACATATAGAATTCTAATATTTATTCTTTCTTTTTTATATAGACAAGTCCATTAGCTGTTCCAGAACAAGTCAGAGCTAAAATTAATAGTTTTCACCAATCAATTATCATTAACAATTATGAATAATTTTATCACAAAACACAAAAACTTTAGTAGAAGAGTAAGCAAAAAAACATATCTTACCATTAACTTATTTTACTAAAGTGTTCATTAAATTCTAAAAACGATCTTTCATTGTATCGCTATAGGTCATTAAATTTCAATAATTTGCCATCTATTTGCAGAGAACTTTCATATTGTCCAAGTTCACATAGAAGCAAAGAAATGCCAATGCCATGAATGAATCATGGTGAATGCTTTTGAATGAGGAATGAATCAAATTGATAAAACCGCTGTAACGGAAAGTTCAACTTATGACTTTTTACTTTCTCACATCTACCAATATTACCATTTGTTTTGAGAATTAAGAAAAATATCTTCTACATTTGACAAAGAAAACAAAACGGTTCTTTATAAAAAATAAATTGTTTTGTTAGTCAAAATTCTGAAATTTTTTATTTGAATTCGCCCACTAGTGAAAAATTTGACACATATCATCATACATTACAGCAGCATCCTCATTAAAAGTATAATATCTAGAACAGAAACAATTCTTAATAGAGATGAACCTGTTATTACTAATAACAATTTAAATTTTTGATTAACTGAGTTTTCGATCATTCATTATCTGAAATTAATTCGATTATCGAGTAACATTCATAAATTGATTACTTTAGATTTTATATATTGTTTTGATGGCATCTTTCAAACATAAATGGACAAATTTTCTGCTGAAAGTATAGACTTTTAAATATATTTTTAAAATATGATAATTCGGGATGTTTTGATTTAATTCAAGATTATTTTTACATGCTTCACCCAAACAATTAAAAATATTTTCCAATACATATTAAAAGACTTACTTAGGAATAACTTTTTTCATGAAATTTCAAGTTGTAATTTTACCGATTTTTCAAGAGCTCAGCTTATATCCATTGAATTTTAATTTTTCTTGCATTGCATATAAAAATAAATTATTTCTTATCAATATAATTATTAGAATATGATAGAAAGTAGTTTTCTATATTTTGAACTCTTTTGACTTAATAGTTTTGGCTTATTTTTTACTTTAGTAGAACAACTTTTCTTTTCTTTTTTTAATTATGTGGTAACTTTCGTTAGTTCAATGAAACTTTAACATTTTATAAGGATGGCAGATATAAATTTATTGAAAATAAGTTTTAGTTAGTCCTTTTAGTTTGTTTGTAGGATTTAGTTTATTCAATTGATTTTTGTTGTAAGAACACTTCTTTGTAAATTAATGTCTTATTTAATAAAAATAATATTAAAAGCTTCAGAATATTGATGAAAAAATATGCTTGTTCTTTCCATAACACCTTTTAAAGTTTTTAAAAAATTACAGTTTAAATTATTCTGCATCTGACAAGAATTCTCTGAACATCAAACCATTAAAGATCCTAAATATAAGGCAGTTCAACTGGAATATTTGTTGATGATTAAATTAAACTTGCATGTTTATTAATGCATATAAATATATTCAAGCTTTGATAAAAAAAAAAAATATCAGTTTTTTCAAAAGAGAGAGGTATGTTAGCCACTGCTGTCACTAACGCAAATGAACTTATTATGGGCGAAATCCTTCTTGTCTTATATTAAGGAAATTATTGCATATAAACAGACGGAAATTTGTAGTTTGAAAGAGAAATCTTTTATTATTTAATTAAGACAGAAAGCGTTAGGGGAATTTTTTTAAGCACTATTTATGTTGAAGGTATAAAGTAACTGTTTTTAAATAATTTTATATGATCAAAAACTATGCATAGCCATTTAAATATGGTTGGTTTTTGAGAATTTTTTTTTTTTTTTTTTTTTTTTTGTACATTTTTATTCATATCATTTCATTAGAAATTATTTCATATTTCGAAAAAAATGCATTTTTTTTTATTGTTGTCAAATTTGAAACAGTAGCTAAAATCCCCAACCCTAAAATCCACAGATCTTCACAAATATAAACAATGAAACATTGAGTTTAGATACAAGGATAAAATTACAGAACTTTTTTTTATTTAAAACGTTCCATATATATTTTAATTTGTAATTCTCAATAGTACTATTGAACTCATGCTTTTTCAATAATTTAATCATTTTACAATTTTTTTAATCATTTTAGTTTATTATTACTTTCCTTAATTATTTTAATACAGTAGGCTCCCTCAAATCTACACGTAGATTTTAGAACATTGTAGATTTCTTGTCTTTGCTTAGTTTACATTTTTTACTCAGCAATTTGAATTTAACAAAGCAAACAAAATTACAATGAATGATTATATTGCATTAAAATAATTAAGTAAAATAATAAATTAAAAAAATAAAATGTAAGATAATTTAAAACTGATTGAAATATTAATAGTCAAGTAAATAAAATCAATAATGTATATTTGAATTCCCTTAAAAAAGATGCAAAATATTTTCCTTGAATTATTCTATGATACTTTTCTTATGAAAAGTACTCTCTATTAATTTACATTAAAATCATTGTAATAAAAAACAAAAAAGCTTGATTAATAGGGTACATAAATATATTTGGTCAAAAGATTGTGATTACCACTGTTATCAGCAATAGCTTGATTTAAAAAATATACATATGCTCTTTTCATAAAAAGTAATAAGTTCATTTGGTACTTACTCTGTTATCCCATTGACCAAAATACTATCACCAAATTATGAGATTAAATGCTAATAATGGATGATCATGAATGTCAATTCAAAGACATTAAATACCATAAACGTGTTTAAAACGTCATTAAGTAATTTTTATCTCGGCTTTTTATTTGTATTTTTATTAATATTCTACTAACTGTTTATTTTTTTATTATAGAAAATAAAAATTACGTCAATATCTATAATTTGGCTATTAGTTTGGTGATTTGTATAATTTGGCGAAATTGGTCGATGGGATAACAGAGTAGTACCGTTCATTTATATTACCTAGTATGAAAGTACATATGGGATGAAATAAAACAAACAAACAAAAAAATCTACAACTTTGCACCTATACCTGAAGGGAAATCGTTGTTTTCATCATTAAATTATGTGCTCATTTTAAGGATGCAGTTTTGAGGGAGGCTACTACAATAATAAAATGCAGTGTAACAACATTGAACAGCAAACCCATCCATATAATCAGTCTTCGATAAGAAGGAGCCATGTTAGGCTTAATTTTGAATTGATATGAATATGAAAAAACGTATCCGCCCAAATACAAATGTTTTCTACCTGTTAATTTTTCTGTTTAACAAAAATTTCTATAAAAGATTCAAAATTTCAATGCTTTGCACAGTTTAAAACCATTTCTGAAATCAAGTTGAAAGCAACGTTTCAAAACAAGACGCTTTGGTATTGAGTCATTTCCTTCTATGATTATTCAAAATATACACATATGTGGTACTACATGGTTATCCTGTAGACCAAAAACTATCACCAAACTATGAAATTAAATGCCAATAATGGTTGATTAATGAATGCCACATTCCTTTGAGATTAAACATATTACACGTGTTTGTTATGTCACCAAGCAATTTTTATTTCAACATTTTATGTATTTTTTAATCATCTTATACTAATTTAATTCTTTTTATGTTTTTTAAAATGAAAATAATCTTAATTTGTATAATCTGGCAAACAGTTTAGTGATTTATATAATTTAGCGAAATTGGTTGATGGGATAACCAAGTAGTACTATATATATATATATAGCTGTTCTGCCTCTGATTATTTGATGTGAAATCAGCTATAGGTAAACAGAAGACAAAAACCAATGGGCATGAAGAACATTTTAATAATGTTCCGCTTTGTTTAGTAACCAGTTTTTTTCAGGGTGGGGTGGGGGGTGTTTCCAGATGATTCCCTTACAGTCAAAGTTATATAATCCGCAGAAGTTGGTGCCAAAGGTTGTGTGGATTATATATTGTTATGGATTATGCATCATTTTATTATTCCAAGACATCATTTTTATTTTATAAAAAGAAATATAATATGAAAAGATAAATTTGAAATCTAATATTTTATTTAATATGATATCCAATTTAAAAAATGCATTTTAAAAGTTATTTTATTAAAAAAAATGATATATGTGCATTTAATGAAAGTAATTACATATACATATGTTCTGTAATACAGCTTGTTTTTTTACTTTCTATAAAATACAAGAGTTATATTGAAAAAATATCTGCTTTATTATGATTTTTTTTAAACTTTTTTATTATTTGCTTTAAAAAATCCTTTTTGGATAAATTTGTAAATTTTCTTAACTGTTTACATTTGTAAGGTAATGCAAATTATGGGTGTGTGGATTATCGATCCTTGACAGTACAAAGAAAAAAACATGCTGGAGAAATGCCGTTTTCCATTTGTTAACAAAGTTAGCATCATTTGTGAAAGAAATGATGAAAAATTATTATCATTGTACAGCTTTAAAAAGGGTCATTAAATACATTTGTATCACAATAATTTAAAAACTACAATGACATATAAAAAATAAGATTATGAAGTACTAAAAGACATTCATAAAGCTTATCCTTCAATAAACATAACTTCAGTCCTTTGCTTACAAGTTTAACAGACAGGTTTAGAATACAGTGGACAATTTTACAGTAGACTCCCTTAAATTCACAACCCTAAAATTCGCACATAATTTACAGATGTAAACAATGAAACATTCATTTCAAATATAGAGACAAAACTGACTTTTTTAAGTTTTACATCAATTCCATATGTATTTTAATTTATATTTTTTGTTAACATTACTGGATTCGTATTTTTTCATGAAGGAAGAATAAATTTATTTCTGAAAAAATTCAAGATATATTGTTGACTATTGTTTAATGGTAATCACAATCTTCTTACCAAATATATTTATGGATTAATCAAGCTATTTTGGTTATTAAGTCTGGCTAAACCTGAAATTAAAACTTGCTTATTTTATGATTTTGATGTGCATTAGTAATGTACCTTTATAAGGCGAATTCTATTGAATAATTTAGAAAAAATACAGTTCACCTTTATAATGAATATTTAATCTTAAATTATTGATTATTAACTTGATCGTTGCTTTTAATATTTTAATCACTTAAAAATAATCTAAATTTTAGATTTATTACTTTTTTTAATGTTTCATTATATTGTTAGTATTCATTTTAGCTTCAATTATATTATTAATTACATTCAAATTACTGTTAAAAAATGTAAACAAAGTAATGACCAGAAATCTGCAAAACCTATGGTCCCAAGCTTTGCAGATTTGAGGGAGTCTACTATATTTAATTTTAAATTTATCCTATTTATTAATCAAGATTTATATGTATATACATATATATGTATACACTTTTTTTGGTGAGGGAAGGGGGGTGAATGAAAAAATACTATTTCAAAGTGAAAAAAAAATAGTAATTATTATTAGTATCATTTCAATAGTTGCAGCAGGCTTTTTTAATTAAGCAGTTTTATTGCATACTTGTTAAATTATTGTTTTATTGAGAAATCTTAATTTTGTTATGCTATACAGTAGACTCCCTCAAATCTGCAACCCTAAAATCCACACATAATTTACAAATGCAAACAATGAAACTTTTAGTTCAGATTTAGGGACAAATATTCACTTCTCTATTTTTAATTCAATTCCATAGATTTTTAATATGTAATTTTTATTGATATTACTGAATTCATACTTTTTCATGAAGGAAGAATAAATTAATTTCTAAAAAAGTTCAAATTATTGTTGATATCACTGGTCATCACAATCTTTTCACCAAATATATTCATGTACCCTAATAAAGCTTTTTTGGTTCTTATTTATGATTTTGAAGTGAATAAGTAATGTATCTTTGTGAGGCATGTTTCATTGAATAATTTAGAAAAAAAAATGCATCCAATCTTTATAATGAATATTTAATTATATTTTATTGGTTAATTCTTTGATCTGTGCTTTAAATATTTTAAAAATTATCTTATATTTTATTAATTCAGTTTATTACTTTACTTATTTTGATATTTTACTACATTGTAAGCATTAATGTTATTTTAGACTGCATTATTAATTACATTCAAATCACTGTTTAAAAAGTGTAAACAAACCAATGACCAAAAATCCACACAACCTCTGCTCCGAAGATGTATGGATTTCAGGGAGTCTGCTGTATTAGCCGAAAAGCCTGGTTTACACAGAAGTATTGTAAATGTTAATGGTGTGTTTAGAACATAAACTAGCCAAACAATGCTCATCTAATTACTTCATACTGTATATAAAAAATATTGTATATCAAATACAGCCAAGGATCGATAATCTGTGCACTCAAAATCTAAAATTTTCTATGGTAATTACTTTATAAATACTAATGCATTACTTTATGAATGTAAATAATGAAATAAGTATAGTTAAGAAAATTTACAAATTAGTGATCCAAAAACAATTTTTTAGAAAGAAATAATTAAAAAAATGAAAAAATATTATAATAAAACATTTTTTAAAAAATATATAACTCTTTTATTTTATTAACAGTAAATAACAAACTGTATTGCAGAACCTACGTAATTATTTTTATTTAAATGCACATAAATTTTTTAATAAAATAACTTTAAAAAGGCATTTTTTGAGATAGCCTATTAAATTGATCTTTAAATTTCATATTTATTTTTTCTTCATTTTTATTTTTACTGATTATAGAATTAAAACACAGTCTAGGAATAATATAATGATGCATAATCCATAATGCTCTATAATCTGCAATATTCCATAATTCACACAACCTTTGGCCCCAACTTGTGCGGATTATTGAACTTTGACTGCATATATTGTTGTAAAACTCTACACAATGGAAAATTTAAAATTAGGTAAATGCTAAAAAAATGTATGCAATGAAAGAATTTTCAATTTTTTCATCTGATGCTATTGTTCTGTAGCTTTTATACATTTTATTTACAAATTTTAGTTTGGATTAACAATTAATTCAAATTTTCTTCATTTACAACCACAATTGAGATGCTGATGTAAAGTAAGTACATCAAAAATTCCCTCATCACTTCAATTTTTAAAAAAATGCCCTGACTCTTTTGCTAAAATATTTTAATTGCATGACCAGCAGGAATCCTGAATTAGTGATATTAACAGTGACATCACTGTTGGTACAGTGTATTTTTCAGGAACAAGTGATATAAGAACATTTTTGCCAAATGTAAAGGAAACAATAGAAATTGTTTTTTATCAGAACAGCCACAACATTTACTTGCAACCTAAATTACCTCAAGAAGATGATGGAATTTCAAAATTTCAGATTCTTTAAACCCTTGCTATTTTATAAAGCTGTTCTAATATTTTGGGTAAATTTTATAATCTTCATATGTATTATATTATGTGATTAATTACTGTTAGGAACAAACATTTTAGGGTTAATCATTTAAAAAGTATTCTCATTTAACTAAACTCAATACAGGCGAATTCAGTTTCTGAGGAATACAATTATCTAAAATTAAACATTTAAATCAAACTCTTAATCACAATTCAAATTAATTCCTTCTGTTTACCCCAAAATCGTAATTTAAACTATATTTAAATAAATAAATAAATGAAAATGTCTGATAAAAAAAAAAACTTTTTCATAATATTTTAAATGGTCAAATAAAATATTAGTGAAAATAAAAGTTGCAATACATGAAATTTTCTTGCTATAACATAGTAATCAAGTCATAAGTTGGAGAATTTTTTGTGACGAGTAAAATAAGAAACACATCCTACCATTCACTTACTTTAGCAAAGAGGATGGATCACCACGTTTACGTTTTAAAAATTAGCCATTATTAGAATCAGAGGATACGCATTGAAAATTGTATATTTTTTTCTTTAAGCAAGGAGACGCTAACGAAATAAATGATTCTCGTTGGCTGATAGATGAATCAAATCAAAAGTATTTGAATCATAAAAATCAATTTACTTTTAAAGAATCATTATGTCATTAACGATTCATTCTTTTTTTGGCGTCTTTCTCTCTTCCGTTTGTAATATTAGATAACTTTTAAGACATAAATTTATTGTATTCAACTTCTTCTTAATACTAAGGTATGTTTATTTCCCAGGTTTCTGTTCAACTCAATACTTTCCAATTTGCTATTTGATAAAATAATGGCACGAAGTTTATCCTGATGCAACTTTCATTTTTGCTGATCTGTCAACCAGTCATTGTTATTATGTTTTATTCATAACCGAGAATTCCGCTTATTATTATTTATTTTTAAATAGTTTAGTTTAATATTATTCAAATTTCAATTTTGAGACAACAAATTGGTTTGAATATTTTTTTTACGGTTACTTTTAAGACATTTTTTTGCTTTTAAACTGAAATTTATTGCATTCTGTTCAGTTGAAACTAAATGCTTTTTAATAATTCATCACAGAATGCAGTATTTTTATATAGTTTATTGAAATTTACTTGTAAGAACGCATACACTTTTAAGGGGATTCATCACTCACTTGAAAACACCCTCTCCATAATGTTAATCCAATAGGCAGGTTGTTTTCAAATTTCTCAGTTAAATTTAAATAGTTTTATGTGTCATTTCTTTTTGCATATGATAGCAGAGTTTCATCTTTAATATGATATTTTTTTTACTTTTTTGATTTTGGTTACAGATATTTCTTAAAAGGTATTTTCAATTTCAAAACCGTTCTTGAAATTGAAAGTATCTTTTTAAATCTGCAACCAAAATCTGAAAAGTAAAAAATAGCCATATTAAAGATTTAGCACAGCTATCTTATGTCAAAAAAAAAAAAGAGTATATAAATTTAAGCGAGAAGTTCTAAAACAACCTGCCTGTTGTTTTAACAATAGGGTGTGGGCAGAGCCATCCTTAGAGGTGTGCGAGATCTTTACTGATGTAAAGTAAGTACATCAAAAATTCCCTCATCACTTCAATTTTTAAAAAAATGCCCTGACTCTTTTGCTAAAATATTTTAATTGCATGACCAGCAGGAATCCTGAATTAGTGATATTAACAGTGACATCACTGTTGGTACAGTGTATTTTTCAGGAACAAGTGATATAAGAACATTTTTGCCAAATGTAAAGAAACAATAGAAATTGTTTTTTATCAGAACAGCCACAACATTTACTTGCAACCTAAATTACCTCAAGAAGATGATGGAATTTCAAAATTTCAGATTCTTTAAACCCTTGCTATTTTATAAAGCTGTTCTAATATTTTGGGTAAATTTTATAATCTTCATATGTATTATATTATGTGATTAATTACTGTTAGGAACAAACATTTTAGGGTTAATCATTTAAAAAGTATTCTCATTTAACTAAACTCAATACAGGCGAATTCAGTTTCTGAGGAATACAATTATCTAAAATTAAACATTTAAATCAAACTCTTAATCACAATTCAAATTAATTCCTTCTGTTTACCCCAAAATCGTAATTTAAACTATATTTAAATAAATAAATAAATGAAAATGTCTGATAAAAAAAAAAACTTTTTCATAATATTTTAAATGGTCAAATAAAATATTAGTGAAAATAAAAGTTGCAATACATGAAATTTTCTTGCTATAACATAGTAATCAAGTCATAAGTAGGAGAATTTTTTGTGACGAGTAAAATAAGAAACACATCCTACCATTCACTTACTTTAGCAAAGAGGATGGATCACCACGTTTACGTTTTAAAAATTAGCCATTATTAGAATCAGAGGATACGCGTTGAAAATTGTATATTTTTTTCTTTAAGCAAGGAGACGCTAACGAAATAAATGATTCTCGTTGGCTGATAGATGAATCAAATCAAAAGTATTTGAATCATAAAAATCAATTTACTTTTAAAGAATCATTATGTCATTCACGATTCATTCTTTTTTTGGCGTCTTTCTCTCTTCCGTTTGTAATATTAGATAACTTTTAAGACATAAATTTATTGTATTCAACTTCTTCTTAATACTAAGGTATGTTTATTTCCCAGGTTTCTGTTCAACTCAATACTTTCCAATTTGCTATTTGATAAAATAATGGCACGAAGTTTATCCTGATGCAACTTTCATTTTTGCTGATCTGTCAACCAGTCATTGTTATTATGTTTTATTCATGACCGAGAATTCCGCTTATTATTATTTATTTTTAAATAGTTTAGTTTAATATTATTCAAATTTCAATTTTGAGACAACAAATTGGTTTGAATATTTTTTTTTACGGTTACTTTTAAGACTTTTTTTGCTTTTAAACTGAAATTTATTGCATTCTGTTCAGTTGAAACTAAATGCTTTTTAATAATTCATCACAGAATGCAGTATTTTTATATAGTTTATTGAAATTTACTTGTAAGAACGCATACACTTTTAAGGGGATTCATCACTCACTTGAAAACACCCTCTCCATAATGTTAATCCAATGGGCAGGTTGTTTTCAAATTTCTCAGTTAAATTTAAATAGCTTTATGTGTCATTTCTTTTTGCATATGATAGCAGAGTTTCATCTTTAATATGATATTTTTTTTACTTTTTTGATTTTGGTTACAGATATTTCTTAAAAGGTATTTTCAATTTCAAAACCGTTCTTGAAATTGAAAGTATCTTTTTAAATCTGCAACCAAAATCTGAAAAGTAAAAAATAGCCATATTAAAGATCTAGCACAGCTATCTTATGGCAAAAAAAAAAGAGTATATAAATTTAAGCGAGAAGTTCTAAAACAACCTGCCTGTTGTTTTAACAATAGGGTGTGGGCAGAGCCATCCTTAGAGGTGTGCGAGATCTTTACTGATGTAAAGTAAGTACATCAAAAATTCCCTCATCACTTCAATTTTTAAAAAAATGCCCTGACTCTTTTGCTAAAATATTTTAATTGCATGACCAGCAGGAATCCTGAATTAGTGATATTAACAGTGACATCACTGTTGGTACAGTGTATTTTTCAGGAACAAGTGATATAAGAACATTTTTGCCAAATGTAAAGAAACAATAGAAATTGTTTTTTATCAGAACAGCCACAACATTTACTTGCAACCTAAATTACCTCAAGAAGATGATGGAATTTCAAAATTTCAGATTCTTTAAACCCTTGCTATTTTATAAAGCTGTTCTAATATTTTGGGTAAATTTTATAATCTTCATATGTATTATATTATGTGATTAATTACTGTTAGGAACAAACATTTTAGGGTTAATCATTTAAAAAGTATTCTCATTTAACTAAACTCAATACAGGCGAATTCAGTTTCTGAGGAATACAATTATCTAAAATTAAACATTTAAATCAAACTCTTAATCACAATTCAAATTAATTCCTTCTGTTTACCCCAAAATCGTAATTTAAACTATATTTAAATAAATAAATAAATGAAAATGTCTGATAAAAAAAACACTTTTTCATAATATTTTAAATGGTCAAATAAAATATTAGTGAAAATAAAAATTGCAATACATGAAATTTTCTTGCTATAACATAGTAATCAAGTCATAAGTAGGAGAATTTTTTGTGACGAGTAAAATAAGAAACACATCCTACCATTCACTTACTTTAGCAAAGAGGATGGATCACCACGTTTACGTTTTAAAAATTAGCCATTATTAGAATCAGAGGATACGCGTTGAAAATTGTATATTTTTTTCTTTAAGCAAGGAGACGCTAACGAAATAAATGATTCTCGTTGGCTGATAGATGAATCAAATCAAAAGTATTTGAATCATAAAAATCAATTTACTTTTAAAGAATCATTATGTCATTCACGATTCATTCTTTTTTTGGCGTCTTTCTCTCTTCCGTTTGTAATATTAGATAACTTTTAAGACATAAATTTATTGTATTCAACTTCTTCTTAATACTAAGGTATGTTTATTTCCCAGGTTTCTGTTCAACTCAATACTTTCCAATTTGCTATTTGATAAAATAATGGCACGAAGTTTATCCTGATGCAACTTTCATTTTTGCTGATCTGTCAACCAGTCATTGTTATTATGTTTTATTCATAACCGAGAATTCCACTTATTATTATTTATTTTTAAATAGTTTAGTTTAATATTATTCAAATTTCAATTTTGAGACAACAAATTGGTTTGAATATTTTTTTTACGGTTACTTTTAAAACATTTTTTTGCTTTTAAACTGAAATTTATTGCATTCTGTTCAGTTGAAACTAAATGCTTTTTAATAATTCATCACAGAATGCAGTATTTTTATATAGTTTATTGAAATTTACTTGTAAGAATGCATACACTTTTAAGGGGATTCATCACTCACTTGAAAACACCCTCTCCATAATGTTAATCCAATGGGCAGGTTGTTTTCAAATTTCTCAGTTAAATTTAAATAGTTTTATGTGTCATTTCTTTTTGCATATGATAGCAGAGTTTCATCTTTAATATGATATTTTTTTTACTTTTTTGATTTGTGTTACAGATATTTCTTAAAAGGTATTTTCAATTTCAAAACCGTTCTTGAAATTGAAAGTATCTTTTTAAATCTGCAACCAAAATCTGAAAAGTAAAAAATAGCCATATTAAAGATCTAGCACAGCTATCTTATGTCAAAAAAAAAGAGTATATAAATTTAAGCGAGAAGTTCTAAAACAACCTGCCTGTTGTTTTAACAATAGGGTGTGGGCAGAACCATCCTTAGAGGTGTGCGAGATCTGTGGGTGCACAGGGCCGCGTGCTTAGAGAGGCCTCGCACCTGGACACAAAATATTTTTTCTTTAATAAAAAGAAAAAGGTATATTTAAAAATCCCTTAATATAATATATGATTTTAGTAAAGAAAAGATAGTGGTTATTGCATAAAATGTACCCTATGTTAGAAGAGAGACTTCCAATTTTCAAACATATTTTTTGAAATCGGTTCCATAGTTCCAGAAATTACCCCTACAAACATAGGCTACTCCTTTATTATAGCTAAGTGATCGAACCTTGGCTCCTTTGGTCACAATCTTTTCTATTCATAGTACAGTTGAACCTCGAAAATCCGGAACCGTCGAGACAGCGGCGATTTCGGATTTTCGATTTTTCCGGATTTTGGAGGTTTATTAAAAAATCTTTTTTATGGCTATATAATACCGTAAAATCCCGTTAATCCAATCTTCCTGATCAAACGTCCTCTCCCCACTTTATAAAGAATTGGAAATTTTCAAAAAATCCCGAGAAAGCGCCCTCCCTTCCGATTATCAAAGGCGATTTAGAGTGAGACGAATCATTATGAAATGAATGAATCATGAATCTGATGAAATGAGCGTTTTTTCAAGATTTTTTAATTGCTTTCATGCTTGTTTTGGCTTTTTTTTTTTTTTTTTTTTTTTTTTTTTTACAAATCCTGCATTTTTTTGACAGAATTTACGTTTTTTTTTTTAAACCCAATTTTTTCAAGTATCAAAATTCATGATTAATTCAACGATTCATTCATTTCATCATGATTCATTACTGTAAATTTTGTTGAACGCTTTTTAACTTTTTAATTTTTGTAATAATAAAGTCTTTAATTAACGGCAAGTCATTACAATATTAACCAGAATATATCTATATATATATTTTTAGTATAGTTATCAGAATTTAACTGCAGTTGATGAAAATTACAGCTATGTCTTATTTTAAAAATTAATAAAACTGAAATCGGAAAAATGTCCGGATTTTAGAGATTTCCGGAATTTAGAGGTCCGGATTTTCGAGGTTCAACTGTATAGATAAGATTACTTTAAAAGACTGAAAGGAAGGGGTGTTTCAAAATCCTTGCACCTGGTTTCACTTTAAAACATCCTCTATAAAGACGGCCTTGGGTGCAGGTGTACTCACGTGTGTGTAGACCACCCCTTAAAAAACTTCCTAGAACAAATGATACACTGATTTGCAGATTTACCTGTTGGGATTAAGTATCATTTTGTGTTTAACGAAATTTCACAGTAACAAAGTTCGATAGTTTTTGTTCAGAAAAAAATAGATTCGGCAATTATTTCTTAAAAAGCACATTTTTTTAAATAGCTACAAAAAGCATTTTGTAAATAAAATGTTTTGAATTTGGTTTAAATATCTTGCCACGGTGACATGAATTGAACTGAACTGATGTTTTCCTTAAGAAAGAAAACTGAAATTTTTCTGTTATTCCACTTTTTGTTTTAAAGTTGTAATGCCACGTTTTCTGTATAATCGTGAATTAAATGTACTTTATTTAAAAGTGTATGACTTTATTTTTTTTAGGACAGCTATAATATATCAGATAAATATCCATCAATGAATCCTTATTATATTTTGAACAAAATATAATTATTTTTCACCCATAAAGTGGTATAAAATATTGCTTTTGGTGTTTCATGTAAAAATATCATCACTTAAGAAATCTGCTCCCTCTCAATGGGGAAATTGTACATTTTTCAATTTAACTTGAATTTTATAGAATATAAAAGGATGGGCACTTTGATATATTTTTTAGTTTTTTTTATCGTGGAAAATACATTAAATTAACACTAAAAACTGCAGTTTTAATCTTGACCGCTGAAAACCGTGTTACATGATGAATGCAGTTTTGATGTCACTACACATGTAAACAAACCTTTTCTGTGAGGATAGATTATGTTAAGCTGGGTGATTTTTTTCTTTTCTTAGTATGATTTCCAATAGTATCAGCAATATCTTGAATTTTCTCAAGAACAAATTTATTGTTCATCAATAAAAAAACATCAATTCATTAATATTAATGAAAATTCCAAATTTAAATAGGTATGGAATTGATATGAAAATAAAAAAGTCAAATTTTATATCTCTATCTGAACAGAATGTATCATTGTTTACATCTGTAAATTATGTGCAGAGAGTTGCTGATTTTAGGGTTGCAGATTTGAGGAAGTCAACTGTATTGCAATGGAGCCTGCAGCTTAAAGAACTGATATATCAGTTTGCAGTCGTGAGAAAGTTATATGTATCACTGTGAGATAACAATCTAACAAAATCAAATAGTTATGCTTGATCTATGGGAATCCATTGTTATACAGGGTGATTCAGCTCGTCGGTGACAAACTTTAAGGATCGATAGAGCACACCTAGAGGAACATTTTTGAATAGGGAATGTAGGGTCCCTGACGCGATGGTAAGGCGCTAGGCGCTTTCGAAAATTTGGGTGCCGAAATTCGAAACGTCATAAAAACTAGGGAAATGGTTAGATTTTCTTGCTTGTTGCGTCGAAATGATTCTGTTTGTTTAGACTTCTCTCTCTCTCTCTCTCATCTCATGTCTTCTCATGAGATAGTGCTGTGGTGTATATTGTTTAGACTTTCTTCAGTACCAATTTGATAAGCGTATCTCTTAAAACATGGATAGGGGGCGTTGCAGACTTTGGAGAGCTAGACAACAACTTTAAGCCCGTTATTTTGATAATTTAAGACATGCTCGCCAAAGTTTATACTCTAACTTAAAGTTTGAACCCAAAAGTAGAGCCCTGCAAAAAGCGTAAGAGCCGGAATAAAATGTCAAAGTACAGGGTGGTCGAAATTCGAAGGCTCCTAAGAGATAAACAAACAGATTTCTTGACTTATGGCATGCATTTTCATGATTCTGTTTGCTGGGGCTCTCTGAAACTCAGTTGAACGGTACAAAAAGAAACATCGATAGGGGGCGCTTTGGGCAAAAAACATAATTCGTTGACATTTCGGACGCTAACTGGAAACGGGGCGCTACGATCAGTTAGAAACAAAACAAGAGAGTAATTTACTTATCATAAGAAGCTATTAAAACTGCAGTTTGTTTGTTTTTTTTAACAAACATAGCTGGTTTCAATCATGCACAATGCGCGCAATAAAATTTACATAAGGTGCTTTTTGCTGATTTATGCAAAAGATATCGTACCATATCGATATGCAAAAGATACGTAATGCGTAGACGACAACGCGAGATGACGTAGTTGTATGCGCAGACACGTCTTTTGAACGTGCGGTACCTACTTAAGCTTCGGGTTACTTGTCTGCAGATCGGTAGTAGGATGGAACGGTACACAAACTCTGAATTGGCTGACATGCATTTGGCGTATGGCGCTGCTGGTTGTAATGGACGAGCCGCTCAGCGGTTGTACGCCGAGCGTTACCCCAACAGGCAAATCCCCTGCCATGCCTTCTTCGCTCGAGTACACCAGAGGTTGTCCACAACGGGATCTTTCGACGGAGGCAGGCCTGAACGGGAGCGATCAGTGAGCACCCCCGACAACGAAGAGGCTGTGCTTAACCTGGTTGAGGACAACCCAGGTCTTAGCACGAGAGATATCGCCAGACATGTTGGCATTTCGCAAGCAACTGCGTGGCGCATCTTACGTTCCCGGAATCTGCACCCCTACCACATCCAGCGGGTGCAGTTGCTCAGAGAGCAGGATTTTGGCCCTCGAGTGGAATTCTCAAGATGGTACTTGGCGATGAGATCCAGGGATCCCCGTTTTGTAAACAGCATTTTGTTTACGGACGAGTCCACCTTCAGCCGGGAGGGAATGTGGAACGCCCACAACAGTCATGTGTGGTGTGATGAAAATCCACATGAAACCAGAAGCCGAGCAGCCCAGGAGCGTTTCTCAGTAAATGTGTGGGCCGGCATTCTGGGGGATTGCCTCAATGGCCCTTATTTGTTACCTGAACGGCTGACAGGTGGAAATTACCTGATTTTCCTGGATCAAGTGCTGCCGCAGCTTCTGGAGGAGGCGCACGTACCCGAAGGTTCGCGTCGCCAGATGTGGTTCCAGCACGATGGAGCTCCGGCCCATTACACGAACGACGTGCGTCTCCATCTAAACGCAAGGTATGGCAAGCGGTGGATCGGGCGTGGGGGTCCAGTTCACTGGCCTGCCCGATCACCAGACCTCACCTGCTTGGATTTCTTCCTTTGGGGTTACCTGAAGGCCGAGGTATACCATACACCTGTCAGCAGTGCTGAAGAACTTGTGGCGCGCATTGTGGCAGCTGCAGGGCAGATCAGAGATACTCCTGGCATTGTTGGAAACACACACTCCTCAATGCGACGGAGGTGCGAAGCCTGCATCATGGCCCAAGGTCGAAATTTCGAGCATCTTCTGTAGTTTTATTTTTTGTAAATAAATTTCCAGTATCATTGATGTTTTTGGTCTAAATTTATTCAGAAGTGTTGAGCAGAGGTAGAAAATGTGTTTTCATTATTACTAACTGATCGTAGCGCCCCGTTTCCAGTTAGCGTCCGAAATGTCAACGAATTCTGTTTTTTGCCCAAAGCGCCCCCTATCGATGTTTCTTTTTGTACCGTTCAACTGAGTTTCAGAGAGCCCCAGCAAACAGAATCATGAAAATGCATGCCATAAGTCAAGAAATCTGTTTGTTTATCTCTTAGGAGCCTTCGAGTTTCGACCACCCTGTACTTTGACATTTTATTCCGGCTCTTACGCTTTTTGCAGGGCTCTACTTTTGGGTTCAAACTTTAAGTTAGAGTATAAACTTTGGCGAACATGTGTTAAATTATCAAAATAACGGGCTTAAAGTTGTTGTCTAGCTCTCCAAAGTCTGCAGCGCCCCCTATCCATGTTTTAAGAGATACGCTTATCAAATTGGTACTGAAGAAAGTCTAAACAAACAGAATCATTTCGACGCAACAAGCAAGAAAATCTAACCATTTCCCTAGTTTTTATGACGTTTCGAATTTCGGCACCCAAATTTTCGAAAGCGCCTAGCGCCTTACCATCGCGTCAGGGACCCTACATTCCCTATTCAAAAATGTTCGTCTAGGTGTGCTCTATCGATCCTTAAAGTTTGTCACCGACGAGCTGAATCACCCTGTATATAAATAAAACGTACACTTTGAGTACGTTTACCGCTTTGAGTTCATTTTTCTTAATACAATTAAAATTAGATTTCCGACGACATCTAAATGCTACATGTCTATAATAAAATAAATAAATAAATCTGAAAATAGTCAATTCTATTTCAGAAATACAAGTAAGGAAATTCATAGTACTAATTTTTTATGAATATTTTATTTTTATTTATCTATTTAAAAAATATTAAACCCTAAAGGGTTTTTTAAATATGCAAAATTATTTACTACTAATTTACTTTATTATTTACTAGAAAATTATTTACTCATTTATTTATTTATTTAATTTTTTTAAAAAACACTGAAGGATTTTTTAAATATGCAAAATTGTTTACTAATTTACTTTATTTATTATAGTATTTCTTCTCCCGTCAACGATCCTTATAAAAAATTGCAGTTTCAGTATAGAATGTATGACATTTCAAATAATTATTTAACTTTTAATTTATTATTTTCAATTTTGTTATCTTTCTACTCTCTGAATGATTTAAAATTCAGAATCAAATTTTGATGTTTGTTGAGTTTTTGTTATGTAAAAAATTAAAATAAACTTTTTAGATGTTGAAATTTGAACACATTTCACAAATCATCAATCATGAAATTTAGTGGGGTCAGGTCAAGATTGTTGCTTGCTAGCTGCGCCGAAACCTGAAAATTTCCGTCCTTGCTGACCTCTTGTTTGGCTGTTGACAGTTCCCATCCAACAAAGTTTATTATAAAAACTTTTTTTATATAAAATTAAAATCAAGATCATTCAATCATACGCTCAAAATGTTTCTTCGCGATACAAATGATACGAAAAATAGAATTGCGTCATCTTTACAAGCAACCAGCCAATCGTACTTTTACAAGTGAATCGTTATGACTAATATAATCAGTGTTAATTTTAAAGAATTAATTAAAAAATACATCATCAGTGTTTAGTTATTTTTTGGCATGATAGTTTTAATGAAGAATGAATTCTTGTTTAATTTTAATATTTTTAGAATTATGATAATGCATACATATTTTTTTGGGTATCAATGGAATCGATATGGAAATCTACGAAAAACATATTTTATTCCACGCAATAACGATATACTTTGTTTACATATTATTGATAACACATGATTTAAAACACATGTTTTAATTTTTGTACTGTTTTTAAAGAGGGAGCATTGCGTTGTAGTTTTATATAAAAGGGGGGATTCAAAAAATAAATATATTTTATGCATGAAATACTTTTGCCTTATATATTAGCTACAATAAAAATGACGACAGCTAATGTTATGCATTTATTTCTTTTAAAATTTAAAAATTCTGTAGATAATTTTTTTCAGATCACTAGTTTCATAAAAATATTTAAAAGATTAGTTTTAATAAATATTATTACTTAATAATATTTTTTTATTTGATGGCACTTAACGATGGGATTATTAGGATACATCTGAAACGAATAAATATCCTTTCCTTATCCCGAATAAAACACGTATCCAGATTATCTAGACACAAAAGAATTATAATTTTATAAAACGCTGACTCCGCCCTCCTGGAATAGAAATTATGATGCTGGGTGGGTTTTTTTGGCCATACGCACTTGAAAAGAGGATATTTCCATGAGCATTTGTCGTGTAAGTCACATTTCTAGTAACTGCTAAATTGTAAGCCACTGTTATTTCCGAAAGGTTTGCATGGCTTTGTTCAATTAGTGAAATATTTCTGATAAAATAAGTCACATTTTTCCTTTCTTATATACCGTTCATGCATAAAAAATCTCTATTAACATACTAGTATTCATTTGAGCAATTACTGTTTCATTTGTATTTATATAATAATAGAACATAAAAATATTAATTAACATTAATTAATTATATTTAAATAAAATATTATTTATATTAATTTATGCATGTTTAAATTTTAATAGTAATATATACTTAAATAGTGATAATAATATAAGTAAAAAAAGAAAATCTTTAATTATGTTAATATTCCACTGATATAAATAAAGTTTTTTTTTAATGTTATTATCACTATTTAAATATATAATCATTATTGATGTTAAACTTATATATAAGTAATTAATATTTAAATATGTATAATTGATATTAATTAATAAGTATTTAAATATTTTTAATAATATATTTTTCTTAAATTATAATCAATATTTAGTTGCTCAGTTATAATCAGATAGTTAATGTAAATAGTGTGGAAAATATACTAATTTAAACACAATTTATTAGTAATAATTGTGTAACTGAATCATATACTGCTTTGGTCATCCCTAGAATCTGGAAATTGTACTTTTTTTTTCTTTTTTAATATATTGTTTACATTAGTGATGTATTTAAAAGGCATGAGTGACCTGAAAATAGGAGTAGAAGATAGCAAATAATATCTAAACTATATACGTTTTTTTACTACATTAGAAACATACACATAAGTAGGGTTTATGCAGACATGTATGAATGCATATATTCATACATACTACGTATATACATTGATGTGTTTGTATTTATCCATACATGAATATGTGTATGAATGCATATGTGTTATGTTTTACGAGAAAAAAAAATTGTCAGATTTATTGACTTACAATGTTATCTGGGAGTAAGAAATGCAAATCTACGCCAAAAAAGATGCAATATTAGCTTGTTTATTAAAAGCTGTATTTAATTAATCTTAGTGTATAATTATAACTTGGTGGCGTAAAACATATTGGTAAAAAAGAAATAAAAATTTGATCCAGAAGACCTCTGTAACATCTATAATTTCTAAGAAAGATTTTGATTTGATGTTAAACAAAATAAAATATGTTTTAACTATTGCTTTAGATGAAAATGATGATTTTGATGACTATTTGATGTTAAACAAAATAGAATATGTTTTCAGCTATCTCTAATCGAATACAATAATCGCTCTTATTTTCTTCTGCTTTTTTATTTTTAGTTATTTATTTATATTTTATTTCGTTTATTTATTTATATTTTATTTTTTAATTTTTTTTTCAAAACTTAACATGTTATGATTTCATGTATGTTTTCCGCGTTAAAAAGGTTTAATTTATTAATCTTAGTCTATTACTGAAATTGGCAATTTATATCACACTGGTAAAAAAAAAAAAAAAAAAAAAAAAAAAAAAAAAAAAAAAAATGATGTAGCTGGCCTGATTATTTTCTTAGTAATGTCTTGAATTGATACTTATCAAAAAATAAATAAATGAACAGAACACAAAATATTTTTAGCTACTATTTTGTGAACTATTCGAACACAATAACAGCTCTATTTCGTTCCCCCTTTTTTTATTTATTATTATTATTGATTATAAATTGGTACACTATAAGAAATGTAAAGAAATATAAATTAAAATTTACAAATTAAGTTAATGCAACAAGTTAAAACAATTCTCCTACGTAATTATTTAATACCTGATAGTGCTTAAAAACAAAATTCCGTTATATATGTATATATATGTATTTACATAAATTATTTGTATGATTCATTTTCTAAAACATAGTTTGATTTAGTCAATTCATTAGATGAACATTACTATTTTATTATCGTTTCCCTAGATGGCGACACCATGAAAATAAATGATGTTAGCGAGGAATCTTTGAAGTGCGAGAGTATGCGCGCGAAGTTGCGCAGATCGGTTTTCGGAGAATTCCGAACCTTTCAGGCGAAAGGCGCTTGTGGGCTAGATGTTCTTTTCAATGATCTCAGCACAGTCAAAGAAACTCTTTCCATTTCCAAGCCCAGAAGTCAGACGAGGACATTATTTTTGTCAGAAAGCATTGAATCTAGAGTTGGCCGAGGAGTCGAGGAGTCGACTCTAAATCTCGACTCCTTACAAGTGAATCGAACTATCGACTCCTATCTGGCTAACGGAGTCGACTCAAAAGAGTCGAACTTTCATTTCAACTCAGTTTGGGATTCGGAGTCGAAGAGTCGAAAAGTCAACTCACTCACTCAAAGAGTAGTTGGACCAGTTTAACAGAGTGTCGGACTTGGAGAGTCGAGAGTTGAAGATTGGGTGGTCGACTCTTCGATTCTTCGACTCCTTGAAAACCACTCTTTCGACTCTTCGAATCCGCGCTGGGCTTTTTAGCAAAAAACAAATGTCTTGGTTTTACTTTATATTGCGGTTGGGGATTTTGGGAAAAGCGGAGGCAGTGTAGATGTGCATTGCACGTGTAATTAGGAAGATACCGAATGAATGAAAAGAGTGGAAGGGGCAGAGAAAAAAGGGCGTTCTGCTGGTTATTTCTGGAAAGATTAATTGAATTTATGCAAAAAGGGGCGTTCAGCAGGATATTTCTGGGAAGATTAATTGAATTTATGATAAGCTTTTGCCGATTTCCGTATTGAGGAAAGATCGAACGATCAAACGATCCAGATATTATGTTTGTGTTTTTTGCTAAAAGAAAGTAGAACTGGTTAGGGAAATATTTTCAACTGCCTTTATCTGATGCAATATAGAAAAAAAAGGTTGAAGAGAGAGAAATAAAATTTTACTTTAATAGCAAATTGCTTAAAAAACAGTGTTAAGACATATTTTTTTGAGAGGAGATATCTGTGGGTGTAGGTAGATGTTATAAAGAACTTTGGGTGGTGTAAAGACTGCACTATTTTACCATTTAAAACACAAAATGCCTGATATTTCCGGGGAGGAGTCTCATTGTTCCGCTGGAATGCCTGACTCCCGGGCCACTTTCCGAATTCACCACTGCTAAAAAGTTTTATGAGTTTATTTTATGATTGATGTATTTTAGATAAAGTGTTGTCCTTCATTTGATTACGAATATATTCTTTTAATATATATATATATATATATATATATATATATATATATATATATATATATATATATATATATATATATATATATATATATTATAAATGATAAATGTTTGCAGATAATGGAAAAATGGATATAATTTTCATAATTTTTTTAAGTTTAGATGGTCTATTTTTTTAAATATTCCTTTTTTCAAACCAGATTCGGATAATATTTCCTGTTTATTTTATTTTATTTATTTAATTTATTTTTATTTTATTTTATTTTATTTATTTATTTATTTATTTTTTTTGGTAGCGTAAGTAAGTTTTGAGTGTCAATCGGGAGGAGAGGAGATCACAATGTCATAGCTACCAAATTTTACGCTTATTTTTTACAGTTATTTTTAATGAAAGGAATTTGCTTGTTTTTCTAAATTTCCGATGATTTTAAAATAAATTTTTTATTTATTATTATTAATTTTAAATAGTGGTAGGATAAAAACATAAAACCTGGCAGTTATTCAGTATAATATCATGAATTTATAAACAGAATTTCAAAAGGAAGTCAATTATAAAAACTGCAAATATGAGGGGAAAAATTAAAAAATTAGTCTCTCCGCCGCTTTTTTATGATCGCATAAGGGCTAAATTATGTCCCAGACACTGTACATTTTGATAGCTTTGCAAAATAAAATCTATTAAAATTACAGAAAACTTGCAAATATTCATAATTTATTTAGAGGATCTCATAGGTCCAACCAGGCCCGGTACAAGCGAAAGCTACCCCAGGCTAATGTAAAATAAAAAGTTCTATCCGGTCCCGACCCGTACAAATAAATAAATTAATAAACTTACCCGGCCCGGTTCAATTTCTACAAAAAAATCCGATTTTTCTTAGCATACAATAATTTTCTTAAGAATATTTTATGCACATTCATGAGCAATATTTTAGTTTGGTATGTATTCGCAAGACAGAAAATACACAATATGAACAGCAATGTTATCGTTTACTTAGATTTTTAGACTCTTCAACATTCGTTAAAAAAAAATAATGTAATTTGGAATAAAAGAAAAAAAAGAGGGTTAAAAATGTCTTAGCTTTTAAAGCTGTATAATATAAAGTAGATTTCTGAAAATATTTCTCTGAATTTATTAAATCTGTTCTTAAATTCAAAAAAGCTACGTTCTTACACATTTCTGAATTCATTTTTAGTTAAAAAAAAAAAAACTCGTTAAATTGAAAAGTTTTCTTATTCAGAAATTATGTAATTGATTGGCGCTTTCCAATTTTTGGCAAAATAAATTAGAAAATTACTCTTAAAATTGAAGTTTATATTGCAAGGGAAAAGAGAAAATACTGTCGTTTCATGACAAGAATACATTTTTTCTTCATATGTAATGTATTTATTAAAAAATGGAAATGCTGTTTGATATTTCATCTCCTCTATAGTTGCCTGTCAATTTTTAAAGTTCTAAATAAAAATGTACCAGAAATTATGTCAATGCTGAATTTTTTTTCTAGAATTGAATCTTAAATTTTCTAATATCTCTTCACCTCTTCAAACACACTGCAACAGCTCCGTTTTTTCTTTTTCGTATTTAGTTTGATTAGCAGTTCATTTATTAAACAAATGGAAAACGTTATTTGATTCGAAATCCCCTCAATAGTCAGGCTATCAATTTTATAATTGTACATTAAAACATGCTGACATTGAACCCTGCAATATAAAGCTTATGTGAAACGAAAAATGCAATTTTCTACAAAACAATGAGACTCAGCTATTATTTTCCAGCAAAATTCGAATAAACTACTGTTGTCCCCTTTTTTTCATAATTTTAGTTTTAATAAATTCAGAAATAGACTAGACCGGGGAGGGGGGGAGATATATTTTTTGCATTGTATTTTCTACAGAATCTAAACGTAAAGTAATTAATTTGTTTTTAATTCGATGATACGATATATATTTCCAACATAACCAACACGACATATATGTAAACGCTCACATTTAAAAAAAAAATAAAAAAATCAATTAACTTAATTTGTTTAATTTCTCTAATATTCTCTAATAATCTCTAATTTCTCTAATGTTTCTCTTTTTTTGGGGGGGGGGGATATTTGTGAATAACTAATAATTTATAAATATAAAAACATAATGAACTTAAAGTATCCGTTTTAAATTTTTAAGTAACCCCCCCCTCCCCCTCAAAAAAAAAAAAAAAAGGAAAAAGGAAAGAAAACAGTCTAATAATTTTAAACGCTGTGATTGCCGGATCCTGTCTCGAAGCTCCGGCCTATTTTTAGCGGCACTCGGGTCGGGCCTTACTTTATTTTACAAGCCACGGATTGGGCCTTGTCATTGCATTCTCCCAAGCCGAGCTCGAGACTTACTTTTTACTAAAAGACTGGTTCGGGTCTAACCTTT
This sequence comes from Maratus speculifer, assembly GCA_964019185.1. NCBI lineage: Eukaryota > Metazoa > Arthropoda > Arachnida > Araneae > Salticidae > Maratus > Maratus speculifer. The sequence continues at coordinate 363,295,650 of OZ025296.1, forward strand.
TTTTCCTCATAGCGATCGGAAGGTAACTCGTCTATAGCGAATTTTTATTTAATGTTATTCCGTCTTGGAGGATTTTACTTCGTAGCATTTTTCAGATTTTTAAGCCTCTAATGCGTAGAGTAACACATAATATGTGGATTAAGAATATTAATATCAACTGAAACATTTACATACAAATTAACATTAATTAAAAAATGAATATCATAGCATAGGGTTCTTCTTTAAAAATAAATATTATAAACATAAAAAAAATCTAAAATATTAATTTTTGATTAGAACTTCTCAAACAGAAAAATCCATGTTTTCTACAAATTTAACTATGCCGGATCAGGCTAAGAAGAAGATTTTAACTTTTTTCTTGTCGAGTTAATAACTGTTCTGTACGAAGCAAGTTGGCCGAATATTTATGTTTTTTAACCAGGTCATTATGTTTTATACGTTCTGGGCCGGTACAGGCTCTTACCACAAAAATATATCTTTTATCTAAAAACTAAAGCAAAATAATTCGAGCATACATTTTAAAATTCTCTTTTGTGCGATATACGTGATACAAGACATCAAATTGCATCATTTTTACAACCAACCAACCAATCGTAAGTGAGTCGGGAGTCGACTCACCATCTCGACTCATTAACATTAACCAAGTGAATCGAGTCAGAGTCGACTCCTCAAGATGAATCGAAATGCCCAACCCTAATTGAATCGCCAGAAATGGGACTCATTATTATTGAAAGAGTATAGAACAGTATTATACTTTGGAAACCAGAACTTTCTATAGATACAAAATAATTCTTAATTCTTTTCCGGCATGAATCACTTTTTCTTAAACAATACAAAACAAAAGTTCTGAAACGATCGAAAGTTATTTTTTTTCCCATTTATCAATTGAATTGAGTCAATTCTAATTGAGAGGGTCGTGAATATCATTAAGGAAACTCATAGCAGATATTTTGTTTACTTTAAAAAAAGTTAAGTAAAAGGAATTTTTGATGATACAAAATTATTTCCCTATTCCCCTATTGACCCCTCAATAGTCATCATAAAAATTGCATCAAATAAATAATTCCTAACATACAAAAAAATCGTCAACTTTTAAAAAATATTTTTTTTATTTAAATTTTACAGAACTTTTTTTCTTAGAACAATATAAAATTTTATTGAATACTCGTTAACTAAAAAAATATATAATACACGTTTTAGTTAATAAATCGCTATAACATTGAAATTTCATCCATTTACCTTTTTCCCCCAAAAAAAACTTTCTTTAATCAGATTTATTGCAAGATTGTTTTCGGATAACATATATAAGAACAAGAATGACAAGCACAGATTATAAAACATCTCCAGCACACACTGAGTATAATGTTAAGAATTTTATTTCTTTCTTTTTATTTCTTAGTGAAATACATTATTGTTCGCGCTGTGACAAAATACTTTTGCGTGTCTCTGTAAATGAAAAATAAATGTCAGGGTCTGTTGATGTTGGCGCATGATAGGACTAAAATGGAATGGAGTTTGTTTTCATTTTAAGCGAAAGCAGAAACATTTAATACGCGAATGCTCCGAGAATGCTTGACCATATTTAACATTCCCATAACGAGATTATTAAAGTATGCGAAATCTTAGATCGAAGTATACTCACAATAGTGGCCGACATCACCATTCATTATAATAAAAGGGAAAATCAACCAGCCCCACCCACCATCCTACATTTGCATTTCAAGATGAGCGGAGTCGCTCTACATTTGCATTTCAAGATGAGCGGAGTCGCTGTTTCATAATTAATTAACACTCGAAAAAGTATGTCGCATACAGAGAAAAAAATGCGTAAAAAAATACGTTAAAAAACTGAGCAGAAAACATTTAAAACGCGAATGCTCGAAGAAAACTCGACAGTTCCTAGCATTCTTATAACGAGATTACCAATGGCGATTCAAGTGCTCGAATACGCAATCTTGGGGGGGGGGGGATGTAATTTCTGGCTTCAGGATAGTGCCGTGCAAGCTCATTGCATTAGATGTATTTTTAATTTGCTCAGAATAATTATTTTTTTGCACAACTTCATATTTTATGCCATATTTGTTTTCTATGTTATATGACAAAGTAGAATTTATCCAAATTTGAATATTTAAAACTTTCAAATGCATTTACAATAAAAAATTATTTCAATGGCACTTTAGTATTAGTTAAAGGAAAATTAAAGGGGCACTCATCCTGTACCGAAGGCTGCGAACAGTGCCTCTATAGGCCGCTTTAATTCCCTAAAGTGTGCTAAATCCCAGAACGCGTAACTCTGCGTCAAAGTATACACACAACAGTGGCCGATTTCGACTATCATTATTTTCAAAACCAGCCCCACCCACCATACTAATTTGCATTCCAAGATGGGCGGAGTGTCCGTCTTATAATTCCTTAATCGAATGAGAATGTCTACAAAGGAAGACGAAGGAGAGGTAATTTAATGAGCATAATCCGCAAAAAATGCAAAGTGATTTTTTTTTTTTGTTTTGGTAAATTATGAGAGCGCCCCCATAGATGGTAAGCTGTTAATCAATGCTTCTGCAATGCTTTTCAATGGGAAAAGAAGAAAAAAATCTGAATTTTTAGAAAATTTTTCAAGTAGAAATGTGATTAATTGAAGTTTTCTTCACAAGATACATATTTTTTTTAAAGGTAAGTGATGTTGCGATTGATTTTGTAAGATTTTTAAAATACGACACCACTCTGACCACCAAAAGGCACGCCGTTTAAAAACATTGAATCTCATTTCTGATTTCGTGTCGTATCTTACATAACACTGCTATTGCTTCCTAAATCTAGAAAATTTCGAGTCCATTAGGGAATTTAGGTATTTCTTTTTCATTTCTAGGGAATATTTAGAACACTGGTAATACTTTTCCAAAATCTAGGGGAAAAGACATTTTTTTTTCATCCTTATGTCTTTTTCTGAGGATGAACATAAGAAAGTGAAAAATGTGACATTTGTAATGATTGAACATGGAAGAAGAAACTAAAAGGATGGGAGAAATTCCTTTCATGTAAACTTTTTTGGTTAAGGTTCCTATCCCTGTCCGCGAAGACACTCGCGAGCTAATGTTAATCCTACGGGGCGGCATTTTTCTAATCTCTTTCGCGTTATGACATTTTTTTTTTCATTGGATAGCTGAGGTCCCTCTCAAAATCGCCCTTGATTAATTTTTCGAGTTTGGTCGCAGGTATTTTCTATAAAGTTACTTTCACTTTTCCCCCTAAGTTTCCCTAGTTTCTGAACCGGTTTTCGAAGTGGAAGTAACTTAAATAAAACAATATCTGCGACCAAATCGAAAAAGTAATCAAGGAGCGATGTTTCAACATTCGCCCATCCTATTTGCACATAGGAAACTAACACGATCATTAATAATGCATTCTCTATACACTCGAATTTTTCACCATCCCATTCTTCTCTTAGCATAAAATGAAGTCATGACAATAGTTTAATAATAAGAAACATAGTAACTACAGCGTGTTTTATCTTTCTGCGTCAGAGAGGTCCCCCCCCCCAATCATTCATCTCTCGCTACAGCCTTGTTCTTATCGCAAATAATTTTAAAAGAGATTTACAGTAGCCATGGACTATTTGAGAATAATAAAGGATAAGAACGTGAAAAGTTTGTTTAAAGCATATTAATGCCATTTAACATAATTTGCTTTATCAGAAATTACTCTTTAGTAAGCAATAAAAGTTCCAAAATATCAAGTTATCGGTATTAGTTTACGGATGTTACGCCAGAAACCTCGTAATATGTTTTTACATCTGTACTCCGCCTTAAGTGTTCTTTATATTTAAACTCCGCCCATCGTCATTATGGTATATACTTGTATAGAATAACAGCACAGTACAGAAATTCTAGCTCTATAAATTAGGTGCAGCGTCGTTTTCGATCGGTATCATTTAAATACAGATATGAATTATACTAATATTACTTAGGAAAAATATCTAATTTTTGAATATTGCAAAAACAATCCAAAACATTCTTAAAAATCATTGCACCGTATTTCATGAATTTAAAATATGTTTTAAAGATTTTCAATAATTATAATTTCATAGTTTTTTTACAATTTCTTTCTGTGAAAAATTGTTTAAAAACATAGTAAATGTAGCAGGTCACAAAACGGTGATATGTGTTCTTAAAAAGTTAAAAACATACCCATAACTCGTTTTGTGAAAGTATTATTTTATTGGTTTGTTTATAAAACACTTTTTTACACATATTTGTGTATTTTAAATATTCCTTATAATTGATCATATCATATATTTATTTAGCTTCAAGTTGTACGATGGGTATCACATATAAATACTTACAAATGTATATAAAAAATTTTGCAAAAAAGGAAAAAGGGAATGGATTTTAAGCTGGAGTTACACATCGGTCTGTTGCTGCACAATTCTTTGTATTCTTAGTCTTGATATTTACAATTGCATTTTCCACTTTGTATTAGTTGCAAACAATGTGCACTATGGTACATATTCATTAAATATTTTTGATACAGATTTGTTGATATCTTTTAAAAAAGACAAATAAACTGTGCCTTTTCATATCCCAGGAATAACTTTTTTTTGTCATAACTAAATTATTTAAAATAATGATAAGAAATCAAGTTATTATTTTCGTTAATTAAAAAAATGTTGGCTAAAAGTTTTATTGTAAACTTTTGTTAAAAATTCTGCGCGTTAAGTTTCTTTAAAAATATTCATGAGCGTGTGAATTAGAAATCAGTATTTCCATTTCCGTTAAAAGTTCGAAAGATATTTAGCATTTTTATCTCTTCAGATAGTTTCAATTATCTAGCTTTAGAAGAAAACAATTCGAAGAAGTAAAAATATTACAGAATGTTTTTTAAAAAAACATCCTATTTTACAGTTTTGTGAGCGGTTATTCCTGCTTTAAAAAAGTCATTGAACCACAATTTCACAACGCTGGTGATTCGTGTCATACATAGAAATAAGTAGCTCCATTGCCACTAAGTCTAACGATCTAGAAATATGCTATCGGGTGTTAATGGCTTAACCCATTCCGGTGCAGTGATCCTACGTCCAAATCTACTAATTTTAATTCCAAACGACACGAAGAACATTTTAATAAAATTTTGCTTTTATTATGAAAATTCAAAGAAACCTAGATTATCTCTCTTATACCTAAACCTCAAACTAAGCTTCAAGACTCGACTGACTACCGCCAAATTTCTCTGCTTCCTATTATTAGTAAAGTTTTTGAACGCGTCATTAGGTCCCAGCTAAATGACATTCTAGATGAAAGGAACATACTTATTCCTGACCAATTGGGCTTCAGAGCTAAACATTCTACAGTACACCAACTCCTCGTGTTGTGGAATTCCTAAGTGAAAACCTCAACAAAAACTCCAGCTGCTGCTGTGTTTCTTGACGTCGCTAAGGCTTTTGACAAAGTTTGGCATGAAGGCTTTATATACAAACTAATTAAGCTTGGAATTAATGCCAGACTAATGCACTTATTACATTCGAACCTTAGCGACCGCGCTTTTTGTGTCTCAATTAACAAAATTCTTTCCACACTTTACTGAATACTTTCGGGTATTCTTCAAGGCTCGGTTCTTGGCCCTACATTATTTAACCTCTTCTTTAACGATATCCCAAGAACACTGATGTCTTATCTTGTCCTGTATGCGGACGACAAGGCAATGTATGCCTCTGCACATCATCTATTCACATTATACAAAATTTTACAAAAGCACATTGATGATTTTCTTAGCTGGTGTAACCTATGGCGTGTTAAACTTAATGAGCAAAAAACTGTTGCTATCTATTTCTCTAGAAAACTAAATTATCCTAATCCCATCATTATCAATAACACCACCATCCCCTGGACTAATAACACCAAATACCTGGACGTAACTCTGGACCGTACACACATCTGGAAAATACATATCACTAATATTCGAGGCAAAGCCGCCGGAATCTCTAAATTTCTTTCTCCGCTTCTTAAAAGTAATATCCTCTCTATAAATAATAAACACATTCTTTACAGTGCCTGTATAAGATCTATTTTCACATATGCCTGTCCTATCTGGGGTTTCGCTTGCAAGACTAGTATGAATGCGTTATATGGCGCACATAATAAAAATTTACGCAATATCAGTAATGGTAACAGATACTTACGTAATACTACAATCCGCAGAGACTTAAATACCGTTTCTCTAAAAAAACGCATTAATCAGCTCTCCAAAAATTTCTATAAGTCTGTTTATAACCTTCCCAACCAAATTGTTGCGGAATTACCAGACTACGAGGTTTCGGACCCTATTAACAGAAAACGTCCTAAATTTACGCTTTTATTAAACGATGAAAGTTGAGTTTTCCTCTCTTCATTAATAAACTTAAATTCTTTGTTTGTTTTTTGTCTTGACCTGTATTATTAAAAATTAAAAAAAAAATAGTTATTCTGCTATTATTAACATTACTTCTATGTTATATTAAAAAAAAATGTATGGTCTCTGAAAAGAGTCTTTTGTTTTACGGTTGGGGTTTTCCCTGGTAGCTTTTTCGCCTGGCCATGGCCTTTTTGGATCTAATGGAATTTTCTCTTGTTTTATTTTTATTTTTGTTTTTCTTTTTAACTTGATATACTACATGCTTACTCATGTACTTTTTTACTTTTCTCTCTTTTTAAAAATTATTAATAGATAATTTTTAACTTGTGGCCACCTGCCGCATTTAAACATTTTTCTTTTTAACGGCTCCCTAACGCCTTAGCAACACGACTTACCTCTATACTGGATGTTAAGTTGCCACGCAATTAGGTAATCCAAGAAGCTGCTCACATTGTTCCATTGTTCAAAGGCGAAAATTAATACAATTTTACTGTTTCAATAAACTGGTGTCAATCAAGAAATCTGAATTAAAAAGAAGTAGCCCACTGGCAACACTGATTGATGTGACACGCCAGGTTTTTAAGCTTAAAAAAAATCCTTCTCGAGTCAGAAAAATTTAAGAGAAATTGTTAAAAATAAAACTTAATGTTTTTATTTGCTATATACTACAGCTTAACCCTTTGACGGTTATGAACGAGTTCAGCTCGCAATCGAATCTTGCTTCGTAATGCGCGCAAACGAGTTCCGCTCGTCGGCAAAATTTTGACCGTAATGGTTAGAAACGAGCCCTACTCGCGTAGTGAAAATTTTCCCCAATGCGCGCTGACGTGCTGACGAGCTGACCTCGTTCACCGTTATTATTCTGCATTGATTATGTTACAAACGATTCCGACTCGCGAAATTTAGTTAGTTTTACTGCCTAAAGATGGCAGTACGGGTCCCATAAATTTCTTTTCATAATGAAGGGGGATTTTTTTTTTTTTACCTTCTTCTTCTTATACGTATTTTGGCGCGTGTTTTAGGGTGTTTGTAAAGTAAAATGGCTCAAAAGCGAAAGTTACATAATTATGATGATGATGATTATGATTGTGATACAGAAAGCTTATCAAGTTTCGAGTCTGATGAAGACTTTGTTCACAGTATATCAAGCTCAGAAGACGATTCAAGCGATGAGGAAGATTTTTCGTGTGTTCGACAGTGGTGTAAAATTAATTCAAGTTCTCCCGCTCCTAGCCGATTTAGTTTTACTGGCGATGTGGGCATGAAAGCTTCCGTGACAAATATTTCTGACCCACTAGAGTACTTCGAGCTGTTTTTTACTGATGAGATTGTAAATCATATTATTACTGAAACCAACATTTTTGCTGATGAAAATTTAAATAAATTTAAGAGCAAAGAACATTCCCGAAGTCATCATTGGAGTGAAACTAATGCGAATGAATTGAGAGTATTTTTTGCAACATTAATTTTGCAAGGAATAATTACGAAACCAACTGTAAGAATGTATTGGTCAAAAAGAAAGTTAATTGAAACTCCTAGTTTTTCTAACCTCATGAGTTCGAGAAGGTTTGACCTTATTATGCAATTTATTCATTTTGATAGAAATGAAAACACTGATTCTTCTCATCCTCAGCGAAAACTGAAAAAAATATGGACAGTTTTAAATTACTTACAGAAAAAATTTTCGGAAGTTTATACACCCGAACAAGACATATGTATTGATGAAAGTCTATTGTTGTATAAAGGGAGACTTTCTTGGATCCAATACTTACCACTTAAAAGGGCCAGATTCGGTATCAAAACGTTTATGTTATGTGAATCTCATAGTGGATACGTGTGGTCTATTATAATTTATGTCGGTAAAGGCACAGATATATCTGAAGAAAATAAAGAATGTTCGTTTTCTACTCAGGTAGTTTTGGCATTGTCTAAGCCGCTATTAAACAAAGGATACTGCCTTACTATGGATAATTACTACAATTCTCCCGAGTTAGGGGAAATTTTATTGAAATCTAAAACTGATTTTTTTGGAACATTAAGACCTAACAGAAAAGATCTACCGAAGGAACTGAAAACAGAAAAGCTTAAAAAGGGAGACTTACTTGCCTATCAAAGAGGTAAGATGATGATAATGCGATGGAGAGATAAAAAATATGTTCATTTTATAAGCTCAATTCATAATCCTGAAATCGTAAAAGTCCCAAATAAATTGAAAAACGTGGAAATAGAGAAGCCTAAGATTGCTTTAGATTACAATAACACGATGGGCGGTGTAGATCGCATGGATCAGCAAATTGGATACTATAACGTAACTCGATCTCGTCAAAGGAAATATTACAAGAAAATATTTCGTTATTTAATGGACATAACAATTTTTAATGCTTTTCAGCTGTGGAAAAAAAAAGGGAACAAAAAATCAAATTTGGAATTCAGAACTGAGCTAGCTGAAAGAATTGTTGAAAAATATCACACTCACAGACATTTGAAATCAAAACCTGCTGAAACAGTTTCGAACACTTTAAGATTGTCAGCACGCCACTTTCCTGATTATATTCCACCTACAGAAAAAAAGAAAGAACCTGCTAGACGATGTGTGATATGTTGCAACAAAAATGATGACAATGGTAAAAGAATTCGCCGTGAAACACGTACTTATTGCAAAGACTGTAATGCCCCATTATGTGCAATTCCATGTTTTAAAGTATATCACACACAAAAAGATTTTTAGGTTATTGAACTTAAATGCTTCATAAAGTTTTACATTAGTTGTATTTATTTAGTCCTTTCATTTTAATATTTGTCTAATATTTATAATTAACTATTATTATTTATATAATTGATTATAATTATGATCATTTATAAATTACTAATTAATAATAATCATTTATTAATTATTTTAAAGTGCGTAAAAACTGTTATTTATGTACTACAAATACTTTAAGTAATTTTTAAAACGCGTGAGGCGAGCTATCTACGGCATCGCCAGAGAAGGGTGACATTTTCGGAAGAACGGCTGGGGAAAACAGCTGCCACTTTCGACTACTGTTTACTTGTAATGCTGCGCGAATTAAGTAAACGAAAACTTCTCGTTTCCCTAACCGTCAAAGGGTTAATAATAAAAAATCTTGTCAACGAATCTGCGACTGACGGATTCGTCATGTATAAATATTAGAAATTTAATTCCAAGGGCTACGGAGCAAGACCATCTTGATAATAACAGGCTGGGACAGCGTTTTCGCCGCTAGGGGAAAGGAGGAAACGTTGAAATATATTAGTACCATGCTACAATAAGGGGTTTATATCTAAAGTAACACCGATATTCTTTTATTGTCATTTATTTTCCAAAAAAAAAAAACATATTCAGAATCAGTTATTGCAAGTAACTGTCTTTACAGGTAAGCAAATAATTCATATTATTTTAACTAATATCGTGAATTGTTTTGGAGTGAATTACAAAATATTTACTTTGTATTCAAAATTATGAAATTATAAAATTATGAAGTCATCTTTATATAAAAATATAATGGTGAAATTAATGATTAAATAACATTTAATTTAGAAACAAATTTTTATTAGCAATAATAATAATATATAAATAACAGAATTTACAGCAGTAACATACAATTTTCTTATTTATTTAAAGATTTGTAAAACATTTTCTTGTTTATAAAAAAAATTTTTTTGTTGTTCTTACTAAAAAATAAATAAATAAATAAATAAAAATGTAGAAAATTATAAATTTACTTCTCTTTATCAACATATAGGAAATCAATTCGCAGAAATTAGTACTCAATAAATAAATACAAATTTTTAAAGACAAATATTAAATATATATTGTATAATTACAGTAAAATATACAGCTTCGAAGTTAGAAGATATTAAATGTCACATCTATTATTTAAAAAAATAATAGTTAAAAGGCTATCATACAAATATTAAGCTATCTTTATCTTTACACATTTAAACTAAGTGCAATTAATTTAAAAAAAAAACAATTTTGTAAGTTTTCGTAGAGTATATATACAGAGTGTTTCTAAATTCATGGTCCAAACTTTAAGGGGTGATAGTACACATCAAGACAAACAATATTTAAATAGGAAACCAAGGGTCCCAAAGTCTTCCGAAGGAGATAGGCGCCATTAAAGTTTAGGGTCCAAAAATTCAAATGATTATGAAAAACAAAAAAATTGGTCGATTCGTTTGCGGTTTTCACTAAAATTATTCTTTATGTCAGTATTGTCTTGAAAATAAATTATAAAGATAAATTTCAAAAAATGACGATAGAGGGCGCCTTAGACTTTAAAGTAACGAACAACTTTTTTTACCGTTATTTTTTGCATCTCATTAAAGGTTTCGTAAGCTTAGACTTAAACTTAAATTTTGAGCTCAAAATCTGAATAGTTGGAAGCAGTTAAGTAGCACAAACTTAACTGTGTTCAGAGGGTTTTAAATTCAAATGATTATAAAAAACGCAAAAATTGGTCGATTGATTTGCGGTTTTCACTAAAACTATTCTTTATGTCGGTATTTTATTGAAAATGAATTATAAAGATAAATTTCAAAAAATGCCGATAGAGGGCGCTTTAGACTTTGGAGTAACGTACAAGTATATTTTACCGTTATTTTTCGCATCTCATAAAATTTTTTTAGAAGCTTAGACATAAACTTAAATTTTGCGATGAAAATCTGAATCGTTGGGAGTGGTTAAGTAGAGCAAACTGAACTGTGTTCAATGGGGGTGGGGAGGTTCAAATTTCAAATTATTTTAAAAAACGGAAAAAATGGTCGATTCGTCAGCCGTTTTCGCTAAAACTATTCTTTTTGTCAATATTTCCTTGAAAATAAATTTTAAAGATTAATTTCAAAGAATACCGATAGAGGGCGCCTTAAACTTTAGAATAACCAACAACTATTTTTAACCGTAATTTTTTGTATCTAATTAAATGCTTGTAAAAGTTCAAACTTAAATTTTGAGCTCAAAATCTGGATCGTTTTGAGTAATTAAGTGCGGAAATTTGAAATGTGTTCGAGGGGTGGGGAGGGTAACATTTTAACTCATGAACACTGTTCAGTTTCCGCTTCTTAACCCCTCCATCGATTTAGAATTTGAGCTCAAAATTTAAATCTAAGCATTTGCAAGCATTTAATTAGATACAAAAAATAACGCTTAAAAATAGTTGTTGGTTACTCTAAAGTTTAAGGCGCCCTCTATCGGTATGTTTTGAAATTAATCTTTAAAATTTATTTTCAAGGAAATATTGACATAAAGAATAGTTTTAGCGAAAACGGCAGACGAATCGACCAATTTTTCCGTTTTTTAAAATAATTTGAAATTTGAACCTCCTCACCCACAGTTGAACACAGTTCAGTTTGCTCTACTTAACCACTCCCAACGATTCAGATTTTCATCTCAAAATTTAAGTTTATGTCTAAGCTTCTAAGAAAATTTTATGAGATGCGAAAAATAACGGTAAAATATAGTTGTACGTTACTCCAAAGTCTAAAGCGCCCTCTATCGGCATTTTTTGAAATTTATCTTTATAATTCATTTTCAATAAAATACCGACATAAAGAATAGCTTTAGTGAAAACCGCAAATCAATCGACCAATTTTTCCGTTTTTTATAATCATTTGAATTTAAAACCCTCTGAACACAGTTAAGTTTGTGCTACTTAACTGCTTCCAACTATTCAGATTTTGAGCTCAAAATTTAAGTTTAAGTCTAAGCTTACGAAACCTTTAATGAGATGCAAAAAATAACGGTAAAAAATAGTTGTTCGTTATTCTAAAGTCTAAAGCGCCCTCTATCGTCATTTTTTGAAATTTATCTTTATAATTTATTTTCAAGACAATACTGACATAAAGAATAATTTTAGTGAAAACCGCAAACGAATCGACCAATTTTTCTGTTTTTCATAATCATTTGAATTTTTGGATCCTAAAATTTAATGGCGCCCATCTCCTTCGGAAGACTTTGGGACCCTTGGTTTCCTATTTAAATATTGTTTGTCTTGATGTGTACTATTACCCCTTAAAGTTTGGACCATGAATTTAGAAACACCCTGTATATGTTATATACATATTAAAATCACATTAATGTTTAAAAATTACTTGAATGAATGAAAAGAGGCATTTATTTATTTATTTAATATTTGTATAACACAACTCAAACAAAAACTTAAATCTTTGCTTTTTAATAAATTTGAAATTGAATCTCATGATAATTATTATACTTTTATTTATTTATTTTTATTATTTATTTATTTATTTATTTATTTTTTTGCATATATATTTAACGTCCATTAAAATATATTACAAATAATAATAGGTTATTGGAGTTTAATCACTTATACAAAATTACTATTATCATTATTATTTTTGTTCTTCAATTTAGAAAGGAAATAAATTGTATAATGAATACAACTATCCTTTATAATTATTAGTAAGTTATAAAACAAAATTTCACAAGAAATCAAAAAACATCTAAATGAATGAAAAGTTATTAGGTATTCTAGATATATTTATTGTTTAAAACAGCTGTATCAAGAGCGTCTTTAAACCTTTGCCTTGCAATAGATGAAATACAATATTATTTATTTTTTTTAATTATGTATACATTTTCAGACATATTTAATACGTAAAATTATATAGTGATTTTTTTTTTTCGAAGAGTAAATAATTTATATTATGCATACAATTCGTTTTCATCATTATTAATAATAAAACAAAATTTCACATGAATTATAAGAAGAAAAAATATCTAAATGAATGATAAGATATTGTTTATTATAAATATGTTTATTGTACAAAACAGCTCTAACAAAAGCGGCTGTAAATTTCTGTAAATTTTTGCTTTGCAATTGATGAAATACAGTATTATTTAATTTAAAGAAATGTTTTTATAAATATAGTAATTTGTTTAATGCTTAAAATCATGCCTTGATTTATTTTTCCTCGGTTTAGAGAGTAAATAATTTATATTACGAATAAAATAGATTTTTATTATTTTTAATAATAAAAATAAATTTCACATATATTTTAAAGGGATCACCTGAATGAATGAAAAGATATTGTATATTATAGATATATTTATGGTATGAAACAACCCTAACAGAAACTTTTTAAAAATCTTTCCTTTGCTATAGATAGAAATAAGTATTATTTGATTTAAAAAATAGGCAAAAGAATTATAAATGTACAAATAGGTTTAACGTATAAAATTTCTTTTTTCTCAGTTCAGAGAGTAAGTAATTTATATTACGAATACTATTATTTTCTATTATTATTAATAATAGAACAAAAAAAAATCACATGAATTTAAAAATAAATAAATGAATGAATGAAAAGAAATTGTGTATTCGAGATATAGTTATTGTAATAAGCTGGTCTAACAAAAATATTTTTAATTTTATGCTTTGCAATTCATGAAATACATAAAGAAAACAATCTATATAAATATACTAGTGTGTTTAATTTATAAAATCATATCTTGATTTATTTTTTCTTGGTTAAGAGAGAAAATTATTTATATTACGAACACAATTAATTTTTATCATTATCAATAATAGAACAAAGTTTTACATAAATTCTAAAAAGACCATCTATGCGAATGAAAAGATATTGTGTAATCTAGATATATTTATTGTATAAAACATTTCTAACAGAAACGTTTTTAAATTTTTACTTTGCAATAGATGAAATACAATATCATTCCATTAAAAAAAAAAAAAAATAGAAATTTAAAAATATGGTAAATGTATTTCAATTGATGAAATGCTTATTTTTTTCTTATTTTATTTAATTTCTTTATTTCTTATTTATTTATTTAATTTATTTAATTATTTATTTATTTAATTATATTATATAATAATATAATATAAATATATATATATATATATAATATATAATATAAATATATATATATATAAATATATAATATAAATATAATATAAATATATATAAATAATATAATATAATTATATTATATTATATTATTTACTTATTTATTTATTTAATTTATTTAATTTCTTTATTTCTTATTTAACTTAAAGAAAAATAATGGTGAATTTACTAATATTTTAATAAGCAATATTAATATCTTGAGTTTTTTTTTTTAATTTAAAGAAAAGTAATTTAAATTACGAATACAATTGACTTTTATCATTATTAATAATAAAGTAAAGTCACTTAAATGAATTAAAATATATTATATTTATTGTATAAAACATCTCTAATGAAAAGGTTTCACAAATCTTTAAATAAATAAGAAAATTATATGTTACTGTTGTAATTTCTGTCATTTACATATTATTATTACCGTAATTTCGGGTGTATTAGCCGCGGATCAAACAACTCTTTTTGGACCCAGAAATTTTATTTAGTGATTGAAGACAAATATTTACGGCGATCTAAATAGTTATATTTGTCTCTTAAAAAATTCTGGGTCGAAAAAGAATTGTTTGATCTGCGGCTTATACACCCGAAATGGAGAAATTTCACCCGGGAGGAATACGGTTTCTTTTGTGTGTAACTGATAAAGTTTATCTTGAAATTCTCAAAAATCCACTCAGAATCGTTAAAATAATTCTAAATAATTTTTAATTACTGTTTTTAACAACGTAAAAACATAAACAAAACCACGTGATACAAAAACGCGACGTGATTGGTTGTGACGTCATTTGCCACGAAGTCGAAATGTTTAAGTTTTGCACGCATTCTTTTTCCCATTGCTTTTCATATTTTCAACCTTGTTTCATCAGTTTCTACAAATTTATTTAACGTTAGCAACTTTAAATTTATAAAAAAGTAAGACTTAACTTATCTTAATATAAAATAGATCGTTTACTTTTTATTTTCATTAAAATTTTAATTTGAAAATGTAGATTTTCGGCTTAGAAATGTAGATTCAAGCAATCGGACAATAGGCTCCCAAAAATGGATTCTATTTCCATGTTAGTTTTTTAGGAAATGATTCTGATTTCATCGGCCCAGAAATACGAGGATTAAAATCTAAAGGATATGTATTTCTGTTCAACTTTTATTTTTATTTACTATATAATAATAATGATTAAAATGAAATGAAAGATTAAAAGCTAAAACAGTAGTTCGTGATTGTTGATTGTTGTTTTTGAAATGAGTTATCTTCTTATTTCAGTATATTTTAATTTAAATAAAGTTTAAATTATTTTACAATACTGATAAAGTATATTTGATATAAAATAAAATATTGAGAAATAAGACAGACGTTTTATTTATTTAATACTTAATATGTATTTTCTGACTTCTGAGTAAAAATTTTCTCGGCAAACTACAAAACTTTGTATCAAAGCTGAAAAGAGAAGTTTATAGCAATACCTGAGAAAATTAAAATTGTTGCAGTAAAATCTGTCCTATAGAAAGTTATAAAAAAGAAAAAAAAAATCATCCCTTCCCGTCCCTTTGACACTAAAAAAAAGGTCATAATAACTATAAGAATAATTAATGTTTTTTTTTTCTTTTAAATATATAAAGTATTATTTAAAACTTTCATTAAAAACATACTATACGGAAAAAAATAAGCTCAAGTTGAGACAAACATTGTGATATGGATCATTTTCTAAAAACTACTGTACAACTTTTTAATATAACATTGAATAATGAACAGGAAATCAATCTAAATTTTTAGATTTATTCAATTTTTTAATTAACAAATATAGAACCAAGTGTAATTTGTTCAAGTTTGAACAATTTAGTTTTCTTAAAACATTTATCTTGTAGTCATGACAGGTTACTTCTTCCAACTAAAATTTGAGTAGCTAGTTTGCAACAATCTTTTAAATAATCCGTGGCGTGCTCGTAGAATGTTCGCTAGCTGGCCAGATAGCCCGGGTTCGATTCTGCGTGTTGACATTTTTTAAAAAAAGGTTTGCTAATGCTTCGATTTTTTTTTTCTCAATTTCATTGAAAATATACACTTACTAATTACGCTTCTTTTTTTTATGAAAATTTCTTGTTTCATTTTTAAAGTAACATTTATGTTGGAGGAATTACAGGTTACTTTGTGTTTAATTTGTGGAGATTTTTTTTTCTCATAAGACTGTATACCTTTTTATACTTTAAATACTTGTCTCAAAAAATTCATAATATTTTATTTAAAAAAAGAAAAAGCGTAACAAAATGAATACTTTTTTAATATTTAGTTTTAAATATTAATATATGTCAAATAATGAAATAGAAAAATGTTTATCATTACCGACTCTGAAATTTACTAAATGTACAATTAATCGGTGACATATAAAAAAAATATTCAGAACAGAATATTAATTTGGAAAAATTTCCTATACAGAGCATTACTTCTTAGCTAGTATTTGCCTTCAAAAGAAAATAAAAACGATATAAATAAAAAATATATATATCTATTCTGATTTATTATGTAAGTCTAGCTGACGATTTATTATAAGAAGTATAATTGTATATGTATGTATCATAGATTATATATCATGTGGGATCAGCAAACAATTTTTAAATTTCTAGTTGAAAATTTTTGCTTTATTTTTGTTAGAGTGAAAAATATATATATATATAATTTGTCCATTTTTATTCATCTAAAGTTAAATACATTTAGACATTTTATATCAAAATTATTATTTATAATTTACAGAAAATAATAAATTTTCACTTGAAATTCTATAAAATACATATATACATTAAAAATATATAATGGTAAATAATAACTATAAATAAATAAAAATCTAGGCATAAAATAGCTTATATTTTCGGTAGTAGAAATTTTATTTTACAATTGAGATAAAATATAAATTTTCATGGAAAAAAAAACTTAATTCTATATACACAACATAAACATAATATTAAACTCCCCCCCCCCCCAAAAAAAAACAAACAAAAAAAACAAAAAAAAACAACTTTAGCTAAAAGTGTTATTTAGGGAGCCAGATTCTGCTTTAAAAATCCCCCAAAATTTGAATTCCTGAGTGTATTAAAGCTACTGTACATTAATGTAGAACAAACCTTTTCTTACTCCCCCTCCCCTCATTTTTTTCTGGATATGCTACTAATTCAAAAATACTTATTAAAAAGTCTGAAAATGCTTCGTTGTGGATGTAAGTTTGACTGAAAATTTGTTTTCATAAATGATTGTTTTTTTTTTTTTTTTTTTTTTTTTTTTTACATATTATGTTAATGTTTGTTATATACATTAAACATAGATATCAAAATTAGAGGTGTTTTAAAAAAAAAAAATGCATTATGATTTTTGAATAATGAACATATATATATATTTCAAACATAAGCTATCGATTACTTGAAGGCACTTCTTAATATGCATAAATAAAAATGAATGACTATATGTATGATACATAAATATTTTTCTTGTATTCCATATGCGATTATTCCCTTTCATGTTTTCAGAAAAAAATTATTAAAATTATATTTATATTCAATCAATAAATACGCATACAAAGGAAGAATAGCAGATTATAAGTTTACAAAAACATT
This sequence comes from Maratus speculifer, assembly GCA_964019185.1. Lineage (NCBI taxonomy): Eukaryota > Metazoa > Arthropoda > Arachnida > Araneae > Salticidae > Maratus > Maratus speculifer. The sequence goes on from OZ025296.1 coordinate 363,313,530, forward strand.
TCTATCAAGTTAACATCAGTATAAATTATCGTTATCATAATAGGAACGCTAAAAAAAGTGCTTATCAGGCGAATTTACTGTACTATATGTGAAACATGGCACTATACAACATTTATAACACACTTTGCTACTCATTTTTAATACAGAAAATTTAAAAACATATAAGAAATGTATCAAACACTTAAGCCAGTAACGTAGTACTACGGTGTTTACATGGCAAATGACGTCACAGTCGCTTTCGTCCGCGATGCAGCGTTTTCGCGCCAAGCCAAAAATTGCAGTTTTAAAATTCATTTAGTGAATTATTAAAGCTTCAAATATACATAAAAATGGTATCAATTTTCTTGATTTTTTCTGCTCTTCAATATAAAAGTGAAAATGAAAATCGTGAAATTTCTCCATTACGGTATTATTGCTGATAAAATTTGTTTCTGAAATAAATGTTATTTAATCATTAATTTCACCATTATAATTTTTATCTACAAGCAGCTTTGATATTTATATATTTTATTTTTATGAGGTTCAGGAATTTCATAATTTTGAATACTAATTAAAATATTTTGTAATTCACTCCAAAACAATTCACGATATTAGTTAAAACAATATAAATAATATGAATTATTTGCTTACCTGTAAAGACAGTTACTTGCAATTACAGATTCTGAATATGGTTGATAATATTCATGTGATGTTTCAAAATGTATCCTTGATATTAATTAAATATTCCATAGCCGGATGTAACTGTACCACTTAATCAAGTTATTAATCTTCTAAACAATTTTAAAACCCATTTTGTGTATTAATTTGTATCTTTCGGGGAAAAAATCATGTTTTAATATAAAAAATATCAAAGCACGTGCTAACAACACACAACATAAGCCTGCCCAGGTGGAAATCAAAATGGGGTGAAGATTTCAAGTGATTTTCTACTTCCCTCCTTTGATCACGTGACTTTCCCCAGAGACAGCTGCTGTCCAAGCCCGGTATATCAAGAAAGCTCTGGTCGGGCCAATACTGTGTTGTACGGAGTAAGATGACTGAACTTTTAAGTTATTTACTGGGCGTGGCTTTTATTTTCTGTACAGTACGGGCTGGTCGAGCTTGAAATTTCGGCCATTCCACACCTCTAGTTTGGCTGCTCCTAGTTCCCATCCAAGAAACTTTAATTAATACGCAATTTTTTTTATATAAAAACACACGCAAAATCATTCGCTCAAAATTTCTCTTCTGCGTAATACACGTGATACGAGACATAGAATCGCGGTATCATTACAACCAACCAATCAATCAAGTGAGTCGAGAGTCGACTCTCTAAGTCCACTCCTCGAAAGGAGTTTAAATGCCCAACACTATTATTTACTGTTCAGAATCCGTCTGACCCGGATTCCAGAACTTGAATGTAAATTCACTTTCAGAACACTTAAATTCATAAGCGTTAAATTTTACAAAAAGATATTTCTCTGTAATATTTCTGACTTGAATGTCTATTTTTTAACTTTGCAGTCGTGCAGCGCAATCCGCCCAAAAGATCTGAACAGAAATGTACTGGTATAAAGCGGGAAACAGAAGATTGAGTGAACATAACGAACCCGTCCATGAATAAAGCGTCACACTGAGTGTCTAATGACCTAGCTTCTCGGCAATATTCAGAGAATTCTTTAACCATTTCAGGGGCGCCGTTTGCAATCTGCAAACGGTTGATTTTAATGCCCAGCTGCGAATTGGCATCAATAAGTTTTTAGTACAGTTTTCATCTCATAATATACGTTAAGAAGAACTTTGGATTAATTACAAATAAATTTGTTCGTAAATCGCGGTGTGACTTATTCATTTAAACATTTTTGGAGAAGAAATACCTTGCATCTGTGGGATAGTTTAAAATTGAAAAAATAAATAAATAAATAAATAAAAAATAATTAAGTATAGGAATTTAAAGTTTATTATTATTTTAATTATCAGTAAATGATTCGCTTAAAATAATAATAATAAAAAGAAAACAAGCGATACAAAGATGGGAAGCAAGCGAAATTGAAACATCTTCAATGTTATGTAACTAAATATTTAATATAAGTCAAATTTTTATGTTAATTAATCAACATCGATATTCTTTCATGATTTAATGACAGTCTGTTTTATTGGCCCGTTTATCTTAACTTTTTATAGCGATATGATTTTCAGTCATTCTTTTATTTTTTTTTATATATTTTTATAAATTTTAATTACTTGTTTATGAGTTTTAAGTATTTATTGTACTTAAATCAACATTCTTTACTAATGCATGTGCTTTTCGTTATTTTGATTAAGACAAGAACTATTTTGATTTAAAATAACTTTTCTTTGTATTCCATTTATTATATAAAGCTATTTATGTGTATAGTTTTTTTTTAATTAAATGTGGAATTTAACATTTTGTGTTCTATTCCAGGTCTTCGCTGGCTCTTGACCGATATTTGATATTTGGAAAACAAGAAATAAAAAACAGCAGCTAAATGAAAAAAAAAAGTATAGGAAACAAGATTTGGAGTAAAATTCTGGAAAATCAATCTTTAACCTATTTTTGCATACCTTTTTAGGTGCGTTGGTAATTGTATAAATACGTAGCATCTATATTCGTCGTTTAGTCCTCCCGCGTATAACAAAGCAAAAATTACCCAACTGAATCATTTGAAATTTATAATATATAATTCTTGCACAATTTTGTCGAGTCGTTTTCAAATTGTATGAAAATCGGATGTGTAGTTTAATTGCCGGGACAAAAAAATATATTCCGTTATATGATGGCCATTGGGAAAAAAAGCTTCAAGAGCATTTTAATGACATTGTACTATTTTGAATATAATAAAACTGATCTGCGTCTAAGAAGTGTTAACTAAAATATATATTCTGTACCCTCTATAATGCAAAGAATAATTCTCATTAATTTACAGGGCTGTCAAAAGTATTCCATTACATAATGATATAGAGCGAACCATTGTTTAGGGTGATTTTTAACACTTTTTAACAAATTTGAAAAGTGTTTATGCATTTGGTTTGTCTGTCCGTCTGTCCGTATGGCCGTCTTTCAGCGCTCTAACTCCCGTAAATATTCTCGGATTACTATGAAATTTTTATATGTTATTGATGTTTACCCTAGCACGAACCGTATTGAAAATGAAGTTTCTACTATGATTAGTTTATTTACAGGGATAGTCAAAAGTTTTCCGATACATTACGGCCAATGGGTAAAAATCGTTTAGAGGGAATTTTAAAGGTGTTACACCCAGTCAAACTTATTCAAATTTACATGCATTCGCAAAGTGCACTAAAATACGCATTATTTAAATATGCTGTCAAAATAATAGTTATTATTTGTTTACAGGGCCACTCAAAAGAATTAGATTACACAATAATAAAGGGGGGAATTGTTTGCGACATATTTTAATAACGTTAAACGATTTCAAGTATCATAAAATTGATATACGCCGTTGAGACTTATTATTTAACGCATAATATGAAGTGCATGGCATTTACAGGGCCACACAACATATTTCAAATTTTATACTTTTATCCGAAGTACTGTATATTATCGATGATAGCTGATGGATGGTTGAAATGCATTTTTTAAATTATGATATGCGCTTTTAAATTTTACTAAATTTTCTGCATATTATATGGCGTATATAAATGTTATAGTTGATATACAAAAGAGATTATAGAGGTTACTGAATATGAGAGTAATTAACTTAAAGGTGGTTTTTAAGTAAGTTATGCATTTTTAGGTTGAATTGCTTTCAGTTTACTAAGAAATGTTTGTAGAATATAGATTAAATGATATACAGGGTCACGCAAAGAATTCGCTACATGGTTACCCATAGATGATAATTTCTGGAAATATGATTTAAGTAGTTTTAACTACTTAAGTCATATTTCCAGAAGTACCTCCATGTAATAAAGTTTGTAGGTAAATTACATAGCTGAACAAAAGTATTGAAGTGTTTTCCTTCTATTAGAATAAAGTGCTGAAAGAGAAATTTCAAACAGTTAGACATTTTCTCGCTAAACTAAAATTTTCCATCATGTAGTATATATATATCAACCGAAGGAACAAATACAGGGCTGTTCAAATGGAATGCATATTTGGCTATGGACATTAGCATCTTATTTCGCTAAATAACAAAGTTTTGTTAAATATTTCAGGAAGTGTTGGAAAATGTTTCATAAATTTGCTTAACGCATGATTTTTCTTACTTTTTAACTATATTAAATTATTTTACGCTTTATGAAATTGATAAGAGTTGCTGAGGTTTGCAACAACTTTCTTCATGTATAATAGAAAATTGCATTTTCAGTTACACACAAAGGATTTCGGATAACATACCGTATCGGAAGTACTGCATACTATTTTACCAATACCTCAAAAGTACGAACGCCCCTCATTTGCTACGTTTAACGTGAAATTTCCACTTGTTTTATAATCTCTTGAGCGTCGGTGGGGTATATTTTGTCCCACTTAGGATTAATAAAGATTTACACAAGAAAAAAAAATTTTTTTTTCAAAGTTTGGGCGGATAAAAAAAATGGCACGTGAAATAGTTTTTCCTGATTTTAATGTAAAATTTTTTCAAACTTCCGGTTGAAGTTAAGGATTACACAAACGCAATTGCTTGCCCCTCAAAGGGTTAATGTGTTCCAAAATAATCTAATTTGTTTTCTATTTGCTTATAAAATAGAAATTCCATTATGCGCTACAGAAACCATTAAAAATAAGTGCGTTTTGAATGTTCCTCAAATGTGTAAATCTTTCAGACAATCTCAAAAAAAAAAATTAAATTTAACAAATTACAACGACTATTTGGGGAATGATATTTTCAAAAACTCAAATTTTAAAGACTTATAAATAAATTCTATATTTAAATTAATAATAATAATAAATATTATTTTTAGGATGATTATAAAGAGTCATATATTACGTACACCGTGCATTAAACATTAACATTCCTAGACTAACCATAAAAAATCAGTAAACTAAAGATAGACAACTTTATCTGTTTAAAATGTGAATTTTCATTTGATGGAGTTAATCAGACTGACTTCTGAACGCCTCATATTATGTATGACATGGATTAAACATTAATATTCTTCGACCCATCACAAGCAAATTTTAAGTGAAATTTCAGTTTTACAATTTTTGGAGCTGCAAATTTTTCAACTTCAAAATATCGCACATTTTAAATTTTTACACCGTTGCGTAGAAAAAACAATGTACTTTTTAAAGCAATTTGTTTGAAATCTCCATCGCAGTTTGTTGTTAATTTATAAATTTTTTTTTTCAAGTTTTAATTACTTTTTTTTTCATTGTGGCAACAGAAGTATTCCATTTTTGGACATTAAACTTGGACCAATCACAGAAAACAAATAAAATAAAAAACAGAAGTATTGCATGTTTGGACATTAAACTTGGACCAATTAGGAAACGAATAAAATAAACCAACTTTATTGCGGAATTCAACCAATAAAAAGATTCAGACATGCTTTAGATTTCCCAAATCTCTACCGAGAACAACAGCTATTTTTTCCAAATAGTTAATAAAAATAGGTATATTTGATTTGCCGTTTTGAAAATATACACTAAAAGTTGTATTGAGATCGATAGAAAAAAAATTGATTGGCCAATGGTATTGCAGTCATGCCATAAAAATTACATACAGCTAACAAATGGCTAATAAACAGGGAGGCAGTGTCTTAGGGTGCTGCTAAACTGAATTGGTATCGATTTCTCATCTCTACAAAAAGAGCAAAGAAAACGGCATGGTGCGATTGCGCATGTTAAGCAAGACCAATCGTAATGCAAATAAGAATCTGGACTGTATTGGCATACCACACACAAGAATTGAGCACTCGCAATTTGTCGAGTTTCATTGTTCGGTTACTCGCCAATTCAAGTATTGTGCCGTGATTTTTCGCAGATGCGAAGGGCAGCGAGAATTCTGCCTGTTACTCAGTAATGGTTACAGGGTAGCCAGTATCAGCTAAGGAGAAAACCTCCCCCCCCCCCCAGGTAGAACAAAGATATCGGCTTATAAAACATGTAAATTTTCCATGTGGGTGAACAAAGTCCGGGCCAGGATTCGAACCAATTCATTGATTTACCGATTGAATAATCGTGTTATAAATTAATCTAATATCGGCTAATATCAGATTGAGATATGCTTTCTAATCAGATATACCCGAATATTGTTATTTGGAAAAGTTGGTCAATATTTCCCAACATCTCTGAATATCTGTGTGTGACATTAAGTGATATCTTTTTCGGAATTGCTGAATATATATATATTTCTAATATTTCAGAATATAATATTTCAGATAATATTTCTAATATTTCAGATATATATTTCTAATATTTCAGATATATATAATATAATATTTCTAATATTTCAGCTATGTATTTCTAATATTTCAGAATAACATTTTTAAATATTAAATTGCAACATTTTAGAAATTAAATTTTATTTTGAACCCCAGTAACTGCGATTTGCAAATGTGGTGGGGATAAATTTCTCACTAGAGTAGTTCATGTACATGGGATTTCTAATCTTATAATCAAACAATGCAGAGAAACCAGTAAAGACTATTGGGATTTAGATTTTAAAGATATTTAAGAACTAAGAAAAAAGAGACATAATTTAAGAAGAGAACACTAAAAAAAGAAAGTTAAAAGTATGTATTTCCAGAGGAGATATTTCGAATATAAAAAAAATCTAACGCCCATAGATTTAACATTACCGAGGTGAGTGACTCCGAACGCTGAGTGACTAGCACTTTAAGGCTCCTGTCCTCTCTCGAGAAAACACTCGCGAGCTAATGCTATTCCTATAAGGAAGCATTTTTCTAATAACTCTTTCGCATTTGGACATTTTTAAACCCACTATGTACCACCATATTTTTTTAAACCACTTTCAGTTTCGAAACCGGCTTTGAAAGTGAAACTAATTTTCTAATCTTTTAACTAATCTGCAACCAAAATCTAAAAAGTAAAAAAAGGTTCAGTTAGTCGGCATGCACCTCAGCTATTTAATGCAAAAAAAATTATTCAAAAATGTCAAAATGCGAAAGAGTTATTAGAAAAATGCTTCCCCATTGAAATAACATTAGCTCGCTAGCGTTTCCTCGGCCAGGGACAGGGGCCTTAAACGACAGTTTTGACAGACATTTTTCTCACACTCACAAAAAACCCCCATTCCTGTGCACAGTGTACCCAACGAATTTCTCAATATTATTTCTTAATATCCAAGGAACTCTTTACAGATGCAGACTCAAAGTAATACCTGCGCGGCTGTTTGAAAATATGTTTTCTTATACAGTTTTAATGTTTCAAACTGTTTGCTATTCATTTTTATGACGCTCAAGTTTCAGAAGATTCCAATTAAAATTCAAGTTCATTTGTGGAATATCCATGAGTGCCAATGAAAATTTCAATATAGCTTTATAAAGTGTGTTAAAAAGATACATGGATAAATTTTAAGTAATTTATGTATAAAAAATATAATACAAGGTTCGCAAAATTGTACCACTAAATTTTAAGAATATTTTCAAAGTAGTATTTCACTGCAGAAAAATATTGTAAAATATGTGAATGAAGGTGGTGGCTGCGAATTCGTTGTTTTAAAAATTAATTGTAAATTTTCTTATTTATTAATAGTGTTATTAGATCCTTTTAAAATTGAAGGAGTGTGCGAACCTTGTAGAAACTTTTGTTCAATTGAAGTTTTGAAAAAATTGCAATTCACTCCTCACAAAACACAGGTATTCGACTTTAAAAATCTGTTCACCAATATACTTATTGATTGCATTTATAATATTTTACTAAATATTTGCGATATATCTTACTTAAGCAATGAATTAAATATTAATTGAGACTTGTTTTTAAGTCTGTGCCATTTTTTTACAATTATTATGTAACTTGTAAATTAATAGAGGTTTATATATACTTGAAGGCCACTGCATAAGATAAAAAATTTTATAAAATAATTCTACTAATTCGATATTTATCTATTATTATGGTTTAAACAAAAAAATAATTTTATGTAAGTCTATTATTATTGCATTTCAATAAATGTTCATCTACTTATTAAAAAATTAAGCTTTTTATGAATTAAAAAATAATTCGTTATTTAAAATTAAATCTTATTATGCCTCATTACAATGCAAATTACATTTTACTTAACATAATTAAAATTTAATTTTGTCACATTTAATAGTAATTAAAAATTAATTAAATTATCTGACCGGCAATAAAAGAATTACAAAGCATCTGACAACAGAAAACAACTGATTTTTATATAACTGCTTTACAAGACTTTAATAAAATAATTCTGTTATGATATTTATCTATTATATTTCTAATTTATGTTACTATTTCTTTTCTAATACAAAAAATATTTTAAATGCAATTTAGGAGTTATTCCATATTATAAAATATTCATTTGGCTATTAATTAGTAGATAATATAATTTAAACATTCTTTTATATATTTTCCTTTAATACGTACTTCTGATAAATATTCTTGATGAATGAAAAAACTGTAAAATCCAAATTCTAAAAAAGAGAAAATCAACTGCAAAAAACACAACTTTTGGCATGTAATCCCGCCCTCCTCTATTTAATTGAGGAGAAAGTGAGGGGAGCGAATAAAAAACTGAGACAGACAGACAACATCAAAATATTACATTATTTACTAAGTGATAAATTTAATAATGATTCAAGAAAATATTAACCAGATAAATGGGAGTATAATTTTAAATATAAATGCTAAATGAAAACTTTAATTACAAAGAAATTTATAAACATTGTGTCGTACCTCGACTAATTTTATACGCTCCCTTGTAAGTAAGGGGGGAAAAATTAATTTTGGCCGTGGAAGTTGAGAGGCACTATTAATAGGTATACCGTATTAATTATTAATGTTACTAGAAATACTTAACTTAGAAAACACACAGACACGTGGTAGTAAAGTAAACACGTTAGAGAAGTACTTTTACTTGAACAAACGATATACAGTCGAGTCTTCCTATAACGAAACTCCATACATCGAATTTATCTATATAACGAATTTTTTGTAGGAACGGTCCCCTTTTCGCATGATTACATTAAAAACAATCTCTCTATAGCGAAATATCTATCTCCATATAACGAATTTTTTCATAAATTGGTCTTAATTTATTCAGCTTTAAGAAAGATTCGAAATCATATGGAGTCAATTTTCCATCACTTATTTTTGATTTATCTTCAGTGCTGAGTTTTTTTTAATATTAATTATCTCCTTGTTCTTTAAATCCAACGAATTCATCCCAACTTTCAACATCCTTTTCAAAACAGAATCAATTAGATTGTTACACATATGAGAAAGGAATCAAACCGAGGCACATAAGAGAGGTCTTCAAATGGAAGAAATGTTGACTACAATTTTTCATTCCTTGCTAAAATTTGGGCTTTTTTTTTTTTTTTTTTTTTTTTTTTTTGATAGCGTAATAATTTTAAAATCAAAACAACAAAAAATTACAAGATTTCTGCGTCTGAATTTAATGCAACTCTTCCTTATTTGATTTTCATTAAGCTTTCAAATAAATGTCTGTTTTCTTTATTTGAAACTGCTTAAATAATTAAGAAATGGAATGTTATGTTAATATTTACTTTTAAACATTCCAAAGTCTTAATTAAAAACATCAAAAATAATATTTTTTAAAATTTACACATTAAATACGATTTTTAACATCATTTTCTATATATCGAATTTCTCTATATAACGAATTTTTTACTGGAACGATGAATTTCGTTATATAGAGACTCGACTGTATATATAAAAAAATTAGCCACACGCTTTTTAGGAATTTGTGAAACCGCGTTAGGAGAAATTCTTCATGAGTACGCAATCTAAACTATTAAATTTTAGCTACTTTACGCAAAATTACAGATCCTATTTTACATACAGGACATGAACAACCACCGATGTCCAAGGGTTGATTTTGGAAATATCGACTGCTGTTAGATTCAGCAGTCAACTTACGAGCGTGTCCAATTATTGGCGATACTTCACAGTAAAAGTAATCTGTTTACTTCATTTAAAGATTACTAGTTATATTTTGTAGTACGAGTGTTAAAATTCTGTAGTTGCATTCTCTGCAGCATACTCAAATATAAATCTTCACTTGCTTTGCTGATCAGCCACGAAGCTAACCTAATCATTTTGGATGCCAACAAAATTTAAAACATTCTTCTTTTTATATTGAGTTTTTTTTTTTTAAAATAGCAAAAAGTTATACTTTTCTGTAAAGGAAATTTAAATCTTTAAAAGTGCTAATTCTAATATTAATATTAAAATTGCAGGAACCAATAAAAATAAATGAATTTTTAAAGATATAAAGATTGGAAATGCCTTCAGCAGTTATTTAAACAATAATAAAAACTGGAAATCATAACTTAGCATGTTAGATTTTTGCTTCTGCTTTCATTTATCTATAAAGTTATGTTGCCATGTTCAATAATTCTTTAATCAGAGATTTCAGTTATTCAGCTAATCATTAATGACACCGTTTTTATCGTGATTATTATTTTAGTATGAAAAATTAATTTTAATTCAATTTTGTGAAACTCCTTTTTATAAAAAATGAGTAAGAAAAAAAATAAAAATAAGCATAAAAAAATTAATAATCAATAATATTTTATTTGAAACCTCGGCACTGCAACATTTTAAAAATGAGACATATTTATGATTAAAGCGTACTTTGTCTATTTTAAATTAAAATTAAAGAATAAAAGAGCTTTCGGGTACTATAATACACAATATATAACATAAAAGTGTCAAATCGCGCCTTTTAACTCGAAATCAGAATTAAGCTATCGCGGGAGTATGACGTGTTGTGTCACCTCAACAAATTAGAAACCATGAAAACTCTATATTACAATGTTGGACATACACAAAGAAGCCCAAATGCCGTATACCTTCTGCATTTTTAAATGAGTACCGTATACCCCCTGTTTCTCAAGAAAGCTTAAAGTATACACTCTCTAGGGTATATCCTTTGCCTTGAGCGTATACCCACTGCTTAGAGCGTATATCCTCTGTTATTTTTACGACTACACCCCTGGGTGCTATTGCTATTTGAACTGAATTGTAGCATTTGAAGTTTATCTACCTGCTTTCGTGTTCTTTCTATCTCTTTTTTCTGCTATCGACGCATTTCACGATAATTTCAGTTTTAGTTAACAAATAAAGAATTTCTACAACATAGAATAAGTTGTCAACTTTTAAAATATTCATTTATTATATTAAATTGTCTTAAGATATTTTAAAATAACTTATAATCCTAAAATAGAATTTAGCTAGTTGTCGAGTATGTATCTCTCTATTCTAAAAAAAAGTAACTTATGGTGACAACGCCGCTGACATTGAGATTTTTGTGACCCAGAGTGTTTCTTTGTTAATATTAAAAAACTACTGCGTACAAAAATACGAAAATAAGTAGTATTAGAGAGAAATGTATGATAAATTCGTCGATGCAAACAATTTTTAAATCAAATAAATATTGTAAGAGATATTTAATATTAAATTTGGTCAAAATCGTTTCAATAAAAACATTCAATATTTAATCAAATATCAAATTATATCAAATTTCAATAACTATGCCTAGGAATTTAAATTTTTTAAATTATTTTATACGTTACAGTTTCCCGGTGTGAAGACTGCAATTTTTTTTTAATTTGTTTAATTTTTTGATGTTTTGTTTCCATTTTAAATTCAAATTTTCAGCACTTGATGCAATATTTTTTACAAATTTTAGAAAAAGTTAATATTTTTAGTTGTTGTTAATTTGTGAAAACCGAGAAAAGAATAACATTCTTTGAATTAAAAAAAATATATTTGCACTTGGCTGTTATAAATACAAAAAAAATCTTACAAAGATTACTCTTCGAAGCAGATGACATTACTTTGCGAATTTAATATACTAAATATATAGTAAACTTTTCTAATTAAAATGAATGCTTTATACGAAAAAATATTAATCATTCTTACCTAATAAATCCTTTAAGGATGTATTCGAAAAATGCTTTTCCACCTTCAACAGCTCGAAATTTTCCGATACAATTTCAGACGCATTTTTAAAAGTAGAAACATGAAATTTGCTGAGAGGATTTTTGAAGAGACGTATAAGGTGCCGTGTGATATCATTTTGTGCTCCATTCATTAGAATTTGATTTATAAACAGTTACCTTCTTAGTACAACACTTTTTTTCATTCTCAGATCTCCCGCCTCGGAAAAATCGGTTCAAAATGCCGTTTTTGATTACTTTTTTGGCGATATTTTCTGCATTTATCAAAGAATCCACAATCACGGCACCCTGTGTACTTTCTAAATAAGACATTTTGCCAGAGCATTTGAGAGAGACATTTGAGACATTTGCCAGAGCATTTGAGACATTTGAGAGCAAAAATGAATTTAAAAATAAATCGAAAAATAAGCAGTTTGAATCGAAATAATCCTTAACTAAAATGCTTTTCGTCGTATTGACTACCATCTTTTAACAATAATGACATACAGTTAAAAAAATCCAGTTAGTATTAATGAAGGATAATAACTATCCACTTATACTTATGGAAGTTAAACACACATCCTTCGTTGTAAATATCAATATGTTGACAAAGATATCGAATGAAGATGAAGTTCATTAATGAAGCTTCAACTTGTAAAAATATGCTTTTAGTTTTGGGAAAATTTACGTTAATCGTGTTTTTATATCATCTGTACCATGCCTGTCCAACCTTTCACTAAGCAAGGGCACATTTCAGCTAAGGACAAACAATGAAGGGCGCCATCACTAACAGAGCTGTAAAAATACAAAAATATTATCTCGCAGTATTAATAGGGAGGCACACATACAAATGCATATCGTAGTAAATATAAGGCCCCTGTGTGGATCTGGAGCCTCAAGTAAAAAAGAGAAAAATCAAATAACTATAATCAAAGTAATTTCAAAATATATATTTTTCTGTGACATGTTATCTCAAAGAATTTTGAAGTGGAGGAGGCAGTAACTTTAATCTGATTTCTAATTGAAATAAAATGGTAATCAGAGACATTATTAAAGTTTTTTTTTAATGAATAGATATCATTTAATTTAGTTTTGGAGGCGAAAGTATGACATTATAAAAAGCACAAAAACAAAAAGGATATTAGTGATCAATCCATGGATGGTTTCAAAGAAATGTCTTGAAAGAATTTTAATAGATGGAAATTATTTCGTATGATTTTATAGATTTTTTAAAACAAATACCTAAAATTTTAAAAGTCTGAGCGGTAAAATGACACTTCTTTATTATGAAACAGCAATGAGTCAGTGCAATAACATAAAAAAAGGTTTTAAAAAAAGGTTTAACATTCCTGCATGAAGAAAGAGAAAGGGGTGCGTTTTTTTCCCATTTCCCATTTAAACATACTATGTTGCTGCCAACTTTTACCAATTTCCATCGCCATAATTTCATAGCATTTTGCATAAAGAATAACTGTAAATTAGTGGAGAAACGCAATAAAACATGGTTAAATTAATAAAATACATTCTCATTTTGGATGCCTGTAATACACTTGCAAAGGTTTCAAAAGTATTTCTCAAGCAAATATCAAGGATTTCATATAAAGCCTTTTTTAAATTGAATTTTATTTTTAAAAATATTAGTGTATGAAATATCCAAAGGGGCGCCAAAAATCTGGTATAGGGCACCGCGTTGAACAGCGCTGATCTATACGAATTGAAATTACATTCCTTTTAATAAAAAAATAGCGTCAAAAGTGTATATTAATCAGTTTTTCCCCTGTTTCAAAACAAAAATGCCTTCCACTAACATTTATGAATTTTAAACAAAATTTTTCATTATTATGTAGTAATTTATAACTTATTAATTAGCATAAGTAAAAAACATTTCTCATTCATTTTAAATATGACGTCATTATTTATCTAGCTCCAATAATTACTGACATTCATATCGCTTGTATTTTTAACTGCTACAAAATATCGTTTTTATTTCCATTATGACGTCATATTTTTCTAAGCGAAGTATTTTGAATATTTAAAAATAAAATTCATTTCCATTTTTTAAAATTTCTAATTATGTCGTCATTTTTGACAGAAAAATTCTTATTAACGAAACAAATATCCATGTTAAATATATAACAAAAATACTCCTTCTATTTTTATTTCACATATGACATCATACTTATTTTCTTTTAAATTCCTTTATTTTCATTTTTTGCATGGAAGTAACGCATTTAAAAACTTATTGTCGCTCAGAAATTATTATTCTAATTTTTTTTTCTTTTTGGCGACAGAAAAGGAAATTAAATTTTATCTAAAATATGACCATTGATTTAGTATAAAAAAATGAAATTTTGAATTATTAAGAAAAATATTAGAATAAAACAATTAAAAATTAGCCTATGTCCATTTCCGGGCATTAACTTACCTATATGCAAAGATTCAAAGATCAAAGATTTTAAGGAAATTATTTCTGGCACTCAAACCTCTGTTTATGAAAAGAATATTTTCCGTATTCATCTATCAAACCAAACTCATATTTTTGGGGCTTGGTGGCCTAGTGATTGAGACACCACTCCGTTTTGAAGTCAACTTCATTGCAACTTTCGGACACAGTTTCACATTTATAATATTATAAGGAAGTTATCTAAATGCAGTTTCATTCAAAATAAAATTAATTTCTTGCGTTATGAAATAAAAAATGGTACTTTAATTCATGTTAATACAAATATAGTTGCTATGAAAAAATTAAAACCACCCTCAAATGTTAAAGAACTCCAAAAGTTCTTAGGATCCATTAATGTTTATCATTAATTTATAAATAAATATGCAGGATTAAGGTTTCCCCTCAACAAATTACTTAAGAAAAATACTATATGGAAATAGATGGAAATGGAATACAGATTCTCAAAAATTAAAAGATGCCTTAATTGCTAAAGCTGTTTTGAAAATTTATTAGCTTATCTTGCCTGTTCATATGTTTATTGATGCCTCACAGATGGCAGTAGGTGCAGTCGTTAAACAACCCCATAGTGCTAATTTTGTACAGCCTATTACATACTATTCTAGAGGATCCAGAAGTTATGAAGAAAATTTTTTTACAACCAAATTAGAGTGTCTTGCAATAATTGACACCTTAGACAAATTTTATCATTATTTTCATGGAAATAAATTCACCATTCACACTGATCATGCATATCTTGTGTGGTTAAAAAATGTTAAACATCTGACGGCTAGATTATTCAGATGGGGTTTGAAGCTAAGTATGTTGTTATTTACAGTTGAATTTATGGTTGAGGTTGTTATTTACGGTACCTCATGATTTCACGTAAACTTGAACTACAAAAAAATCATTATAACGTGAGAACTAAAATGGCACAAACGAAACTTTATGCGGAATAAGCGAGCACTGACGTAGCACTGGCGAATGCAGTTATAAAAGTTTGATTTCCTTCCTGGGGCGGGGCTATCGTTTCACTGGCCCCGCCCCAGTATATTCGTTATCACTAGAGAAAGGAATTGGCTGCGAAGTTTCGCAGCACAAACGAATGGTCCAGTTGAATTTTGAAAATCTGTATAGGACGTGGCCAATGTGCGTCTCATATTCATACATCTTCGAAAACTTTTATCAGAATATATGGATATAAAACACCACACTAGTTAACAGCTGTTTTGGTGCCTAGGTATTTTTAGCTGATTTTATACAATTTTGATTTGCTGAATTCAAATATAGCTTTAGTTTTTGCCTAGCAGCTCGAATTTTTAAGGTAAACAACTTTTTGTAAAATATATGTTACATCATTTTAAGGTAAATCCATGTATTAAAAAATATATATATATATATAAATAAATTAAGCACAGAATTTTTTTTATAATATACAAACGTTAATATTTATTATTATAATATCCCGCCAGTAGTCGCGTGTCGGTCTTTTCGCCGCCCGTATAACTTATCTTCTCCTAACTTATATCACATTACAAATGCAATGGAAATCTACCATGTAGCTGACTTTGAAGCTTTCTCGACCACCTTAGTGAAGTAACAGGACACCTCTGTTTCTCTTTCAGGTACATTTTTAGATACAAAGTTGAAATTGACGAAAAAGTCTACGTAAAAATCACTATTGTCAGTTCATTTTTACTTTTTCCAATTACTCCAGATCTCATGAATAAAATGCATAATTTAAGAAAACTGCAAATTTATATCTTCGTTGTAGTGTTATTTTTGTATATTAGGTGAAAAATATTTCTTATTTTACATAGATAGTATGCGGGGGGCCAGCGGTGAAAAGACCGAGTGCGACTAATGATGTTGTGAAAAAAGTCGCGACTACTCGCGGGATATACACATATTCAAATAATAATTTTTTTAATTTTATTATACAAATATTTTTTACTCACAAATATAGAGGAAAACGTCACCGATGAAACCGATTCTCACTGAACGCTTCGGAAGCTTCTTTTCCGTAGCATTCTGGAATATATTTTAAAAAAGTCCCAATTTAAACTCAAACAGTAATTTGCCATCATATGCGGATCTCATCTTTTTTGGTAGTGGTCCTCCATAGCCTTAATATTGTGGTGAAATCTTTCATCCTTTTTATCACTTGTGCCTCCTAAATTTTCAAGAAAATGCTCTAAGTGCCAGTGTAGATAGTGCACTTTAATGCTCATATTATACCCAAGAGATTTAAAACTATTATGCTTTTCATTTACATGTTCTACATAGTTTTCTGCTTTGCGTTTGCCCGGAATGTTTTTGAGAGCTGCCACAAAAGAAGTCTAGGCTTTTTGTTCAGCTTCATTCGTCGAATTTACGAAGACAGGATCCTTAATCAGTTGTCTTATTTGTTGTACGTCAAATATTTCTGCTTTAATTTCTACATAACTCAATTGGGATGTTTTTTCCGTTATATATGCAAAGCATGACCCGTTCTTATGAAGAGCCTTTACAAACTGCTTCATAAGACAGAGCTTAATATGCAGTGGAAGAAATATGATTTTCTTTCGCCCAACTAAAGGGTTATTAATGATATTCCTTTTCCCAACTTCCATGTTTTCTCTCTTAGGCCTCTTTTTTCTAATCCAGTGATGTGTTTTATCCCTGCTATCCAAAAGACACAAAAACAAGGGTATTTGGTGTAACTTCTTTGCTATCGAAGGACAATCATCTAAAAAATATTCAGGAAAACCCATTTTTTCCAACAGCCCTTTAAATTTGTGACTAAGTACAATATTGTGTTCTTGGGAAAAGAAGGGCTGTAGAGTCTTTTGTCTTGTGCGATAAAAGGTAACATTGGCTCTTTGTTCTAGTAAATTTTTGTCCTTCAATCTTGAAGCCAGTAATTTAGAAGCTTCTTTTAAAAGATTGAGATCTCTTTTGAAATCATTTAAATCATTCTGGTTGAAACATTGAGGCATTCATGACATCTCCTCATTATCACTATCACCTTCATAGCTATCTGAAAGATGATCAGAAGGACAGTATTCATCCTCATTAAGCTCTGGTAGCTGGTAAAATGATGGGATCGGTAGTTCCTCTGAGTGAGAACCGGGGGGGTCTTGAAGAGATTAAATCAGGATAAGTTTACTTATTACAATTGTTTCCATTAATTCGAATAGTATTCCAGTGCTAGGCAGAAATAATAGTCATAGAAATGGTTTTGGGGTTCTCTCCAAATCATTGGTATGCCGAATTTAAGACTTCTTCTTTCCCGTTAGCCGACTGTCATAAATGTTTTGTACAAGTTTTACAGACCTGATGCGGTGCACAGATTTTATCCTGATCACCAATTCTAATCCCAAAGTATCCAAGATAAGCTCTTTTTACAAAGTCAGTAACATTTTTTCTGTGCTCTTTTAATGTGTATTCTCCGCATATGTATCAAAATTCAACTGGATGATTTATACAACTTCTTCTACTTGAACTCATTTAAATTCTATTCGACAACTTAAACACAACATGTTTTACGTTAAATTTATACGAATTCTATCCTAAACACAAATATCATGGAAGATCAATAACTTTAGAAAGTCAAAGAAAGCCAGATTTGTCTCCATGGAGAAAACGTTGAAACTAACCTTATCTCTTGGAGGTATTTACATTTGGCTTTATGGATGAGTGGCTCGAAATCATAAACATGCAGAAATCCTCAGTTTTGCTTGCACATCTGTTTTTTCAAGGTCTTCTAGCATTTCAACGTCCTTCAAATCACCCTGAGCGTCTCTACAGGGCTTTGTGTCAGAAAGTCATTTTAAGTGTTAAAGGTTACTTTAGTTCTAAAAAATCTTTAGTTCTCTTCGCATATCTAAAAAAGTAGAGCTGATAGAAAAAAAAAACTGATTTCATATTTAGATCCAGCGTCCTAAAAATATCCAAAATCAGCTGTAAAATCTCAGGCACCAAAATATATATATATATATATATTTTGTAGACCTGTGTAATCCATTAAATATTTTCATACGTAAGAACTTGATGTATATGAACTTGAAAGAAAAGACAAAGACAAAAAAATTTGCACATGTTCAGCGGATTTGCGTCTGCGTTATGAAAACTGCAATTTTCACCTTGTATACTTCCTTTTCGGAAACATCGGTTGTTTTATCAACCAAATTACATGATTGATAACAGAGGTTTAATCATATTGGATACAATATTAAGCTGTTTATTTTATTTAAAGGTTTCTTGTGATATATTATGGTGTGAGTGTTAAAAAATAGTAGTTGCAATCTCTTCGTCAAATTCTAATTTTAAATGTTGAAAAGCAAGTGCAAACTTAATTCGTTCGGCAGCAATAAAGTTAATTCTTAAGGAGGCTCAGGGGATGAAAACTTTTCAAAAGATCGATTTTTTAATGATCTAATTTGATTATTCATTTAATTCTTAACTCAATGCAAAAAACCGCATAAAAATATTTGCACTTTTAACGGAGTTATAAGCATTTATGTATCAACACTTTCATAGCCGCATCCATATAATTACAACTTTAAGTCGCGTTTTCTCAAAACTTGATTTTTGCTGATTAACACCAAGATTAAAAAAACTATTTAATGGAATGGCTTAATTTTTTTGCATGCATATAACATCATTATCTAGGTTATAAATTAATATATTTCAGATAGTGTAATATTTTGAGTATTTTTAATGGAAAAAAAGTTGTATTTTTTAGGGTTTTTTTAAATTTTCAACTTTGAGAGATTTTTTAATAATGTTTTTATTAAGTGATAGCTATATCCTTAATTCATAATCTAGATAATGATGTTATATGCATGCAAAAAAAAAAAAAAAAAAAAAAAAATATTAAGCCATTCTATCAAATAGTTTTTTTTTAAATCTTGATGTTAGTCGTCAAAAATCAAGTTTTGAGAAAACACGACTTAACGTTGAAATTATATGGATGCGGCTATGTAAGTATTGATACATAAATGCTTGTAACTCCGTTAAAAATGCTAATATTTTTATGCGGTTTTTTGCATTGAGTTAAGGATTAATTGAATAATCAAACTAGATCATAAAAAAATCGATTTTTTGAAAAGTTTTCAACCCCTGAGCCCCCTTAATTTATTCATTTTGAATGCAAACAGAACATTCACACATTCTATTGTTAATGATGTTCGAAATAAACCGCAGTAATCTCTTAATATGCACGAGGATTAGGTTCATGGAAACATCCGTGAATTTTGATCCCGTGCATAAAAAAAGGAATTATGTTTTAAGATTTTGTTTTAATGCCAAAAAAGCAAGTGTAAAGCAAAAGTATATTTATTAAGCATTAACATGGACATGCCGTCAATAAACCTGCTGCCAGAGATCAAAGATTCGTCTGCAAAAATGGACCAGCGTAGCGCGCGACACTTGCTAGTTTTGTTATAAAATATTAAAAATACCTAAATCTCTTCAGTTTTTAGCAAATTATTTCTGGCATTCAAACCTTTGTATATGAAAAAAAATATTTTCCATAATCATCTATCAACCAAACTCACATTTTTCGGCCTTCGTGGCCGAATGATTTTATTATATTGGCCTTATTTTTTTAACTATATTTATTTAAGCTTTGATATTTTCATTATTTTTTGGCCTGTTTGTTATTTTGCTGAAAATCAAGTAATCATCTAAATTACCCCTCCACTTTTCCCGATATTTCTTCGCCGTTAAACCATTCTCGAGGGATAAAATTTCAAATATTTAAAGCTCTTTGTCTTTTCGAAAATCTGTCTGACTTATCTGACGTAATGCTCATCCTTTTTATTGTATCATTTATTGAAGACTTCCTAAAGAAGATAATTTTAGGAGATTAGAAAAGTGTAACAAAATTAATTTAAAACTTTTAAATATTGATTCTGATCTATTATAAACTTATAAGATAAAATGAATCTTTTTTGTTTCTTAACTTCATATCTAAATTCAAATGTGCTTCACTTCTTTTATTAAATCGAGCCTATATAGAATATATTTTTGAACTAGGTGAGATCCATATATAGATTTTCTAGAGAAATTAATGCTTTAAAATTTTTTATGAAAAATAGAAAACAAAAGAAAAAGAAAGCACACAGTGTTTTGCCGATAAAAATATCAAACAAAGAATGTAACAATATTAGATAATTGCATATGATTTTGGAATGTGTTTTTAGATTAAAAAAATCATTAACTGAAAAACATATGAATTATCTGATATGACATTTGGATTTAACGTTGTTCTCATGCAGAAGTTTGGAAATCGAAACTAAAATCCATTCATTTAATTTTTTATATGGTAAAATATAAGAAGTTTTTCTTTGAAATGTGGTTTGTAAAATTATTTGAAATAATAATTTAATTTTTAGTACAAATAATTATTTTTTTAATTACTTAAATTTCTTTTTTTCTCTTTTGTCAACAAATCATCCCCTCCCCTTCTTAAAAAATAGGGATGTTAATACACACAAAATTTCATTAAATATAACATTTAAGATCCCATAGACTGTAGAAAAAAAGAACTTCGTGATCCTGGAGAAAAAGACCCATACATGTAGTTTTGAAGATAGTTTAAACAGCTCCCTTCATCAGGTAGAAACAACCGGGGGGGGGGTTCACTTAAACTAAAAAATAAAGGAATTTGAGCGAATGCAAACTCTATTGTTTCCATCTGATGATGAAGTATATTTTAACTGCTGTTAAAATTATATTCATGATTTTTTATTAGCAATTTCCTTTAAATGAACAAGAAGTGTTATTATTTCAACTCAAATATTTGCTTCAAATGATCTATAACAAAATTCGTATTATAGGAATACTTAGAATATAGAATTCCTCTTATCGCAATATGTTACAAATAATTATATGTATAAAAAATACTTTAATAAAAGAATTTTCAAACTTTAATTAGTTTTATAATTAAGGATTATTTTATTAATTATTATGAAATTTATTTGGCGTTTAAATTTACTAGTATTAGATCTAATCAATATTTAAATCTCTATTAAGTATTTAATAATTGACAAAGACAAAATATACATTTCTGTATTTATAACAAATGAAATACAATTAAGAGAGTTCTTTTAACTAATTAAAACATTTCAGAAATATTTTTTAAGTTACTGAATCGTGCACAGAGTAGCACAGCCATGATTTTGTTTCAGGGAAGGGTGGGGTGATGGTGTCAACTTCAAGACATACTGAATGCATTTTCTCACGAAATGCATTTTCCTGGAATAAAATTTTGAAATTTGAATTTTTAAAAAAAGCTTTGAAATAGAACAATTCTGATAGAAAGTTTAAAAAAAAAAACATAAGTTTGAAATTGTATCTTAAATTTTAAATTTAAAGAATAAAATTTTTACAGTAAAATGAGTGGTCCATTTTTTATTTTATAAATTTTTTTTTCATCCCATCAAGATAATCTGTGCGCATGAGTATATAATTCTAAACAGATTGGGCTGAGGGTTGTTAGGGGGTATAACATATACGGTAATCTGGAAAAAAAAGTGATAGAAAAAAGAAGGTCGAAAAAAAAACACAAGCAAAAAAGTGACCGAGAAAGAAAAAAGGCGAATGTAAATGTTTATTTTAAGTCAATGTCTACTAGTGTAAATAACTGAAAAATGGTGTAAATGTTTGCATATGAACAAACATTCACAGCATTAAACCATTACCATTATCTCTTTACATAACTACTTGATTTTTGACTTACGCATGTATAAATTCACATATTTATTTATTTTTTTTATTATTTATTTATTTATGTAAATTTTAAACAAATTGATTAAAATAATTATGACAGGTCTTTTTTTACTAAATATTATTTTAATTGTTTATTTATTAACATAAAATTGTATTTTTAATAATAATGCTAATTTTTAGACTTCTTTAATTAAAATAGATTATCAATTTAAAATTTTCTATGTTCTGATCAGCAGCTTTAATATTTTGAAATATTTATTAACAGACCAACAAAAAAATTACAAAAAGCAAGTACTAACAAGATCTTTGTTTAGACAACAGAAAATTAGGAAATTAGCACGGTTTGTTACATCTCCCCCTTTTTTTAACCGGTAGAGAACTAGGAAATCTGAATCTTTTAATTGGGTGAATTCCGCAACTTATTTATTCGTTTTCGCATTGGTCCATGTTTAATGTCCAAAAATGGAATTCTTCTGTTGCCACAATGACAAAAAAGTAATAAAAACTTTAACAAAAAAACATAAACAAATCGTGATAAAGATTTCAATTAAATTTCATTTAAAAGTGCAATTTTTCTCTACGCAACGATGTAAAAATTAAAAATGTGCAATGTTTTAAAGTCTAAAAATTTGCAGTTTCGAAAATTATAAAACTGAACTTTCATTTAAAATTTGTTTAGGATGGATCTACGAATATTAATGTTTAATCCATGTCATACGTAATATGAGGCGTTCAGAAGTGAGTCTGATTAACTCTATCAAATAAAAATGCACATTTGAAACAATTAAAATTGTATATCTATAAACTATTCCTTTTTTTTTCATTGGTTTAGGAATATTAATGTTTAATGCATGGCGTACTTAATGTATGATTCGTTATGTTCATCATAGAAATGTTTATTATTATTATTAATTTAAATATAAAATTTATTTATAAGTCTTTAAAATTTTAGTCTTTGAAAATATCATTTTCCAAATAAACGTTGTTATTTGTTAAATTATTTTATTTTGTTTTAAAAATCATGTTTTTGTTTTATATGTCAAGTTTTTTAAAAGCTACTGAATTCAGATGTACTCATTTAAACTTAACTGGGTGTATCAACATCAGATTTTTTTTTCGCCGCTTTATAAGATCAATTTAGTGGAATAATTTTTGGCTAGGATCAAGAAATTTCTACATATATTATTCTAAATATTAAAAAAAGAAATAAATTAAAAAAAAATTCCATAAGATACTAAAATAATGGAAAAAAAAGCACCCCCCCTCCCCAAAAAAAATCACATTTATTCCCATGTATGCATAACGAAAAGACAAAGTTTTGTTTATATAATTTAATGTCTAGGTAAATGTAAAAAGCATAGTAAAGCTTAACTTTTTTTAATGACATTAAGGCTATATTTAAAAATTTATTTATTTATTGCTAACTTAGTAAAAAAATGACGCTTGAGAATTAATTCATGAATATCACAAATTAATTAATGATAAAAACGAATGTTTTCGTAAGCGAATATTCACACGAATTTACAGAATTATTCGTCTACGAGAATTATACAAATCAGTTACTTGATACCTCGTTACTTTTTAGCACTTAAATACAAATAAATTCAATATTTATCAATTCCATGTCATCTTTTTTTCCGTTCCTGTTTGATCACATTTTTTCCCTGTCACATTTTTTCCGGTCACAAATAGATAGACCAGAAGATTCAGAAATTATTTTGCTTGTGTTTAAAAGAGTAAAACCTAGGGCGAAAAATAAAAGCTGGTGGAAAATGAGCAAATGCTCTTAATAAAAAATATGCAATCGAACATTTTTTCCATTTTTAGGTATATAGGTAGAAAAAATTTCAGAGAACCCTGTCAACGTTGGTGATTTGAAACAGGACGGGAAAAAAAACCCATCGTCCTGAGAAAAATATCGTTTATAACTAAAGAAATTATAATAAGTATATTGTAGTATATAGGTATATAGAAATTATATATAAGTAATTCATTTATCGATAAATTAACAAAAAATTCTTTCAACAGTTATATTTGAAAGTGCCGTGATTTTATGTCTTTGTCTCCGTATTGGGACAGAAAATTTCATGTTGTATTGCAGTTTTTTGGGGGGGGAGGAGGGGGGTGATGTCACTTTATAAACAGTCAAGAAAAAGTTACATCAGAGTTGTAATATGCTGTAACTCCAAGTCTCAGAGGAAAACTAAGATTTCTGCTAAATTTCTTTCTAAATTTATAGAGAAAAAGTTCTGAAAATGTTTCGACATATAGGAGTAAAAAAACATTTCGTATTCACATTAATGAACGTGAAAATGAAACTTGGCAATTAAATAATTTACTAACACTTTATTATTCGACACTACTTCAAATTCAAATTAAATTAACTGCTTATAAATATCACTTAACATATCGATTAAGACTAATGCAGTTTAGAATGAGTTATAGATACTTTACTCGATCTCATTTCGAAAGCAGTATTAATTACACAAAACAAAAATATTTCAAAATAGGTGATTTCTTTTGCCTTTGCATCTTTTTATTCGCATCCCTTAATTTATTATGGTTAACTGGCTCAAGAGAGATCTTGCAGAGGAATGCATTGGAGAACTTTATAAGAGAATCTGTTTTTTATTATAGTGATATATTTAGTTAGATATATCATGTCTTTTAGCTTTAACAATGAAATAACTGTACAATTAAGCTTGCTTTAAATCTGAGTATTTTCATTTTTCGTCAAATGATTTACGTCTTGAGTAGTAAGCTTTATCAGATTGTCGCGTTCAGAGATTCCATTCTAAACGCCAACTCAAACAGCTTTTTTCTAAAAGAATGCAAGCGTCTATTGAAAAATTATAAAAACTATTCGATTTCAATGTTTCCAAACAAGAGCACCTTCCAATTTTATGTATTTATGAACAAAACTGAACTCAGAAATATGTCAGAAATAAAGTAAATTTAAATTCCAAGATTGTTGAAAAAATATGCTTTTCATGCATGCGGATTAGCAGGGCAATTACCCAGAACCCTAATAATTTAAAGTCCAAAACTTTGAAATAGTTACAATTTTATTTCTGCACTTTTAACTGTCATAATTTAGTGCGGAAACGTATGTATTTTAAAAATTATTCATACTTCAATTAAACGAATTATTTATTTCATTTCATGTAAATACTTTATAAAAGTAAAAACAATAACATAAGTTAACTATTG
Source organism: Maratus speculifer (assembly GCA_964019185.1). Taxonomy (NCBI): domain Eukaryota; kingdom Metazoa; phylum Arthropoda; class Arachnida; order Araneae; family Salticidae; genus Maratus; species Maratus speculifer. The sequence continues at coordinate 363,338,962 of OZ025296.1, forward strand.
TCTTTAAAACACTAAACAGTATTTTCCCAAATAACAAGATATTCAAGAGTGTTTCTCTTTCTCCTATAAAGGTGTGTGGTCTTCTGAAATTTATATCCAAATTTCAACCATAAGTCGAATTTTTTCACATAACCTGCAGAAAAAAATGTGAATCTGAAAACAATCAATTGTAATTAAAGATGTGTTATATTAATGAGGAAATATTGTTCTAATCTTAGGCAGCTAAGCATTATAATCTGAGAATTCCCTGCTTCTAAATATAAAAATATGTCCTGTTGCTTGCCCCCCTCCCCCTCCCAAAAAATCTTGTTAAGAATGATCTTTTCGTTCTACACTTTTCATAATTTATTAGTAATATCTGTTTTTAATTTTTGCGCTATAATACTCTATATGCTTTATAACGATATTTTATTGTGTTTGTTGTTTTTACCTTTGAAATGTTAATGCTTAGTAGAGGTCTGCACGGGGAGAAATTTCCAGGCCCGGCGCGGCCCATACGAAAAAAATATTAACCCGGCCAGAGCTCAGTCCGGCCACGAAAAAAGTTAAAAATTTTGCCCTAACCCTGCCCGGTCGGAAAAATTTTCTACAGAACATTCATCTTTATTCTTACGGAAGACTTCAGACCAAAAAAACTTATCTTTGTCTTTTTTTTCATGTTTATAATCTTCATATATGCAAAAGTACTGTAGGCTGCAATATTTATGCTTTTAATAAACTTTTGTTTGAGTAAATGTTTCAGTTATCATTAGTATGTAATGGAGACATAAAAATTAAAAAATGGTATATGGTAAAAGTAAAATCTTCTAAAACGGAATCGCACTGGAAAGAAAAAAATACGTTTCCTTCTTAGCAGATGTAAATGTTTAGTAAAATTTTTTCTCGCGTATTATTGTATTCATTTTGCATGGATGAACAGTTAAAAAAAAATTGCAGTTTTCAGTTTAAAAGAAAATTTTGTCATAATCATTTCTTTTATATGTGTTTAACTCTTCTTTAATAAGCCTAATAATCTACAATTCTTTAAAAAGAATAAATTCTAATGTTTAGTTGCAGAATAATGACGACTTAGAAGTATATGCCTCTTTTGCAAAAAAATTTGGACCAAGCCAAATTTTACTTATTTATGAACAGGCAAAAGGGTCTAGGCAATCTATATGCTAGGCAATAAGGATCTAGGCACGTCTAGGCAAAAGAGTTTTCTTCCGGGAAGATTCAACAGGAACTGATTATTTTGGTCCGTGAAGACTAGAAAGAATGAAACCAGTCTTGGCTTCGTACGGAAAAATACATTAGCTTCGGCCCAATACTCCAGGGAAAAAAAAATTAAGGCCCAAGCTCGGCCCGAAAAGATTAGTGAGTAGGCCCAGCCTGAGTCTTCAGAAGTAAGGCGCGAGCCCGGCCCGGCCCGAATGGCGTTAATGGAAATCGGTCCGAACTCGGCTCGTGCAGACCTCTAATGCTTGATCGTAAATTGATTTAAATACTTAAAAACATTTCTATTTGATCATTATATTTTGTTTGAAATAATTAAAATTCTTATTTGGAATAAAATTTCATTCAAATTTCTTTCCGGGTTCTCTCTTATTTAAAATTAAAATACATTATTAAGCATTATTTCCCAGAATAATTATCTTAATATTCTTTTCTGTGTGCATTTAACCATTTTTCATTCCTCCCTCCCTCCGTTTTTAAGTTTTTTTTATTTAATGATTTATAAAAGTTGCGTTATACTGGGAGAAATAGACTGAAATCTGCTTAACAGTTCAATTAACAGTCTGAACCAGCTTCTAATGATAATCTAACATTATTGATATTTTTCTAATCTTTTCAGAATCGGTATAGGTTATTTACAATTTTAAAATTACACCATAATTTGAATAAAATTAAAAAAATAGTAATAAATTAGAAAATATTTTTTGTTATTAGACAATATTTACTCGTAAATTAATGTGGGTGTTTTTTTATGTATTGTTACACAGCAAAAGTGGTGGAAGTAAAGTAATAATAATAATAAAACAGTTTTGAATACTTAGTATTATACTTAAGTGAAAAATATTGAAATACTTTCATAAAAGAAAATGAAAATAAAATAAAATATGTATTCTTTCATTATAAAATTAAATAAATTCAAAAGGCACATGTTTTAAAATAAAAATAATTGTTATTATAAAATATAATCTTATAGAAAAGAATATTAAAATAAAATAAGTCGGCATTAATATTTTGCGAATTTGTCAAGGTTCATAATAAAATTATAAATCCTCAACTGTATGTGTTTCGGATTCACATTAGTATTTATTTTGCAATATATAAATCCATTTACAGAAAACGTCGTTCTCCAAAGCATTCGAACTACAATAAATTACTTGATAGATAGTCTCCTAAGTACTGCTATTGTGCAGTGGAAAGAAGGAGTGGCAAATAATCACCTTCTCCAGTCCCAGGCACGAACAATGGGGGGAAAGCACAACCTCGTTCGCGCGCTCATAACCATTTCAACGTAGATAAACTCAACCGTCTATAAGCGCTTATAACCATTTAGCAGCATACGATTCAGGGCGTTTATAGACGCTCTTCACCATTTAGAAGTAGAATATTTCGGACTCGTATACGCGCTTATAACCACGAAAGGGTTAAGGAACTGAAAAGATTATTTAAACTATGAGAAAGGACATGACAAATAAATGTAGACAATTTCTTTAAATATGATCCTGATGAGTGAAGCAAAATTTTAAAACACTCTTAACTTACACCAATCTTAACTTATATTCCAAATGTCATCAGACAGTTATTATTTTTTAAATTATCAACTAATGTATCAAACACAGTACAATCAATGTACACACACATTCTTTTTCAATATTATGGGTAAGTCAAATGGGAGATATTCTATTCAAAACGAATATTTTCAACTTAAATATTGATAAGAAAATTAATTTTACCATCGAAGAACTTTATTGTGAGAAATCAAGTTTAAAAAAAGTTTTTTTATTTCAATACTATCAATCATTATAAAATTTTACAGGCTTATACATGTAAAAAAATAGATATGTAATATTTTTCAGAACATATAAAGCATGATAAAAATAAAATTGTGTTTCCCATGGCTGATGGTATAGTTCCTGATGTGTTGACTTACTGGTTTAATAGGCAATTTTTTGTGTGTCACAGCTCTTTTTTGCGCATTGTAATAAATGGAACGAATCATTTCTTTATTCCTGGAATATGCTGAAATTAGTTATCTGCAATTATTATAAAATAGTAGGAGCAAAATGTAACAGTTAGACAGATTTTTTGGAGCTTATTTTTGTTTATCACACATAAAAATTTTCTCGCCACCATAAATTAACAGATGCATCGTTTCACAAATCTTTTGAAAGAATATCTTGACACATCTCTCTTACACAAAAGATTTCTCTTAAGAATGAATTAAAAGATGTTTGCTTAAAACATACTTCCGAGTAAATTTCTTGTTGCAAATATCACACACAAACGGTTTCTCACCAGTATGAGTTAACAGATGGTCGCTTAAATGGCCCTTTCGAAAGAATTTTTTGTTGCATACCTCACATTCAAAAGGTTTCTCACCAGTATGAGTTAACAAATGTCGGCTTAAAGGACTTTTTAGAGAGAATTTCTTGTTGCATATATCACACACAAACGGTTTCTCACCAGTATGAGTTAACAGATGGTCGCTTAAATGGCCCTTTCGAAAGAATTTTTTGTTGCATACCTCACATTCAAAAGGTTTCTCACCAGTATGAGTTAACAAATGTCTGCTTAAAGGACTTTTTAGAGAGAATTTCTTGTTGCATATCTCACACACAAACGGTTTCTCACCAGTATGAGTTAACAGATGGCTGCTTAAATTGCCCTTTTGAAAGAATTTCTTGTTGCATACCTCACATACAAACGATTTCTCACCAGTATGAATTAACAGATGCCTCCTTAAGGCACTCTTATCAGAGAATTTCTTGTTGCATATTTCACATACAAAAGGCATCTCACCAGTATGAGTTAACAGATGGCTGCTTAAACTGCCCTTTTGAGAGAATTTTTTCTTGCATATCTCACATACAAAAGGTTTCTCACCAGAATGGATTAAGAAATGTCTGGTTAAACTCTGTTTTTTAAAAAAATTTTGTTGCATACCTCACATACAAAAGGTTTCTCATCAGTATGTCTTAACAAATGGCTGCTTAAATCACTCTTTTGAAAGAATTTCTTGTTTTATATTTCACATACAAAAGGTTTCTCACCAGTATGTCTTAACAGATGTCTGCTTAAATGGCTCTTATAAAAGAATTCCATGTTGCATACCTCACACAAAAAAGTCTGTTTCGGCATAAATTCTTGCATAAATCACAAATAAAAGTTTTTCCTGGCCGTGAGTTATTAAGCTGCTTTTTTCAAAAAGCTCTCATAAGAAATATTTTGCTGCATTGGTTTTGCACATTGAAGATATTTTGAATAATGTGATGTGTTAGATTAACGGTTTTATGCATCTACAATAAAATAAAATTGATTAATATCAGTTTTATTTCATTAAAAACAAACAAAAATAAATAAAGTTATCACGAAAATTTAAAATGAATGTAGAAAATAAATTTCTACCTCTGTGTTAAAAACTACAGTAGAGTTCCAGGTGGTCAGATCAAAAGAATCATAGGTGGGTCAGATGCCTTTCCTAACAATACAAAAATTAAATTATAAATAAATAAAATCGCAACAATTTAAATATAAATAACTTATAAATAAAATATAAAGTAAATTTGGGGAGAAAATTCTATAATTTAATATCATCTAAAGAAACGATAATACACTTTACAAAGTATAGAGAGGAAATAAATTTTTTTGTGGCTATGGAGCTTTAATATGTAAATGTGTTTACTAAGGAATTTTTCGGATTTTTTCATCTAATGTGTTTGCTTATTGCTGAAATTTGCCGTATCATTTAATGCAACTTACACTGTAATTAAATAATGTAATTAGTGGCATAGCCAAGTGGATGGCATGGATATCTCCCTCCCCCACCTTCAAACGGAGTGTCTGAGTTTCTGGATCGTGCAATCAACAACATTCAAAACTTCTAATTGAATAACAAAGAACTCACAAAAAATTTCAACTTAGACAAGTACTTGTCTTAAATGGGTATAATTCAAAGTTATGACTTTTGCCAGGGCTATGAATTTTTCTGTTTTAGGCAAATTTTCAACATAAACATTTTCGTGTTGACTGTATCCTCTAAAACTATTATAACGTATTCACTCTGCAGTGGTCTTGTGATAAATATAAATATAAAACAATTAATTCTGTGCAGGTGGCCTATCTTAAACGGTAAAAAATATAAAATACTTAAATAAATTACACATTTGTTACTGAGAAAATACTCTCAAATTAGTTTGCAGATAGACTTTATTAAAATTACTTCAACATGCCACTGGCATCGTTAAGTTAGAAATTTACTTACTTGATGAGTTGAGTTGTACAGTTAGTTATTTGAAGAGTTGAGTTATACAATTACTTATACAGTTAACAGTTAGCAAGAATTAATTTATGTTTTGAATAAATGTAATGATGCAATATGAAAATTAATAAAATATAATAATACAAAGAAAACCAGGATTACAAGAAAACAACATTACGTATTTACAGTTCCTAAAACTTGAAACCTATCTAAAATGGAACATTTTGCAATTGTGTTCCTTCTTGGCAGGTCTTCGGAGAATATGGAATCTTCAGGTAAATGGAAACATTGGACGGTCCCAAAGAATAAGTGTACAAGTACACCTGCTAAGATGGAAATGGGTTTTTGACAGGACCAACTGGCGCTAGCAGTTAAGGGAAAAAGACCAGTTCATACAAATGCAATAAACGTCACACTTATTGAGTTTCGAGACCATTATTTTTGTTTATTTTATAATTTTATATCAAATACAGTGGACTCCCTCAAATGTGCAACTCTAAAATACACAACTCTCAAAAATTTGCACATAATTTACAGATAACAATGAAGATTTCAATTAAAAAGGGCAAAATTTGACTTTTTTCCCTTTATATCAATTCTATGTATATTTTAATTTGCATAAATACTTTCTTAATTCGACTGAATTCATGTTTTTTCATGAAGGAATTTTCTGTATATTTATTTCTGAAAAAATTCAAGATATTCACAATCTTCTTGCCAAATATATTTATGTATTAATCAAGTTTTTTTTTTTCGTTATTAAGTCGGGCTAAACCTGAAATAAAACTTCCATATTTTATGATTTTGATATGAATGATAATGTACTTTTATTAGGCACGTTGCACTGAATAATTCAGGAAAAATACATTTCATCTTTATAATGACTATTTAATCATATATTATTGATAATTAATATGACCTTCGCTTTTTAATATTTTTATCATATTAAAAATCTATTTAAATTTTAATTATTTCAATTTATTACTTATTTTAATATTTTATTGTACTATTGTAAGCATTCATTATAGTTTCGATTGCATCATTAATTAAAGTCAAATGACTATTCACTTAAAAAAAATTAAACAAAAAAATGACCAGAAATCCGGAAAACCTTTGGTCCCAAGCTGTGCGGATTTCAGGCAGTTTACTGTAATATTATAACGTAATGTGCCACCTGTAATTAATAAAAGCGACTCTATCCTTGAACGGTTTATTTGTGAACTTATATTGCCTTTTTTAAAGTACCGTAATTTCTGGAAGAAACGCCGCATCGCGAAAAATCACTCAAAAGAATTTAGAAAATGGTCGTAAACGCCGCAGGTGAAATTTCCGCGGTAATCGCGGTTGCCGTGTTAAACAGAAACACATTAATAAGCTGTATTAATAAATCATAAAAATGAAATTATTAATCAGAAATTAATAAATTAAATACAAAATTAATAATGTTATTTAAATACCGTATTTTCGGGATTAAGCGCCGCGACGCATACGAGTTTAAAAGTAAAAATATGCTTAGTGCGGCTCGGCGGATACGGTGATTTTTTTCCCTAACAGTATCGTAAAATACCATTAATCCGCCCCCCTCCCAAACGTCATGAAAAATCGTAAAATAATCAGAGGGGGTCACTTACACGTGATTTTACCGCGATCGTTTCACAAAATTTGCAGGAATGAATAGTGAATCTTTGAATGAATCATGAATTTTGATAATTGAAGCAATACTTGAAAAAAATTGGTTTTTTTAAAAAAAAAAAAAACGTAAATTCTGTCGAAAAAACACAGAAAAAAAAAGAAATTTGTAAAAAAAAAAAAAAAAAAAAAAAAAAGCCAAAAAATCATGAAATCAATTAAAAAAATCTCGAAAAAAAAAGCACATTTCATCAAAGATTTATGATTCATTCATTTCATCATTTCGGCTCATCCGCATGATTCAAAATTTGATGTCTGAATCTTTGGAACAGGGGAAAAAAATCTGATTCAGAACAAATTTTCTGAAAGTTATAAAAGAAGAAGAGGGGGAGATAAGAGGTAAATTCATTCGAAAATGCAATTTTCGTTTATTCGTAATCTAATGCGAAATTTGCGTAACTTTTTGCGGTCTTTTAATGAAAATTGTCGTTTTTTCGCAATATTTTGACGAAATCGAAATTAATTTGTTTTTGCAACCATTTCTCGGAATTCGCGATACATTTCATGTCCGAAATTTTGGAATTATGATCTATTTTTTTTTAATTTTCGGAAAAATTCAGAAAAATATTATTCTTGTTTGAAAAAAAAAAAATGCGCTTAAACGCCGCATCACTTGAAATTTCAGTTTAAAACACATAAACGCCGCGGCGTTTCTTCCGAAAATTACGGTACCTTAAGAAATCTGAATATGATTTAGTATCTTCGGTTCTAAAACGTGCTGCTGATGTCTTTTCAGCTTTAAAACAGTTTTCGTCAATCACTGAGCAAAAAATAAGAAACTGGAGCTAGAGCAGATTTCCTTGCTACAGGAAACTTTGATACATTATTTTTAAATCACACAGATTCCGTATCAACTTGGCAATTCGATGTAGAGAGATCTCACGATAAATTTGAAGAATATCTCCGGAGAGGAGATCAATGTATCTTTCTCGCTTGAATTCTTTTATTTAGAGTTTCGTTGATATTTAGGGAAAGATTTCAATGGATAATGAAAGTTTTGATATTCGCCTGAAGTTTTACAAAATACTGACAATTTTTGTCATCCGGAGTCATTTTTAAATAAATTAATGAATTTTGAAAAGCAGATATTTATGTATTTATTTAGCATTGTAATTTTGCTTTTATTCATTAAAGCAGTTAGGGAACTATGGGAAAATTCGTAATTTTTGTACGAATTTAAAATAATAAGAAAAACGTCGGAAACACTTACTACGCTGATTAGCGTCAACTTTAAGTGGTGGGGTAGGGCTCGAGGCATTGAAATGTCTTCCCAGAATATTTGGGATTTTATGCTTATCAGTCACTTTGAAGTGTTCTCTTTCCCGAATTTCAAAGTGCTTTTGCAGAGTTTCAAAAATCCCTACCTCAGAAAAATGTTTCAATCATCTGAAATGACCACAATTGTGACTTGTGACCCTTTTAAGCCGAATTTTTTTATTTCAATTCTTAGAAAAAAAAAACACTTTTATGTTAATAACATTAACACTAGATATCCAAATAGATAAATAATTATTCAACGAGTATTTCACTTTCTGAAAGATAACGAATGTAGTTGTTTTGAGTACTATTTAATTAACATTCATATAACAGTAGACTGAGGAAGAATTTTTGGAGATGTTTAGAAAATATTTTATTACAATAAGATTTAATTGATATTACAAATTACTAATACTTTTTTGTACTTTTTTACTCATGACTCTTTCAGGAAAGTAACTTTTACTTTAAATTTACAGAGTGAAATATATGCTTAAAATAAAAGAATCACAAACAGCAAAAAGAAAATGAAGCAAATAATAATAATTATTATTACTAAATGCCTGAAATAAATGATGTCATATATTAAATGCATTGACATATACTAAAATTACTACATGTAAAAGGTAGCAAAAGTATTTCTTAAAACAGAATAATCCTCCATTAAGGAACATGTACTATTAACAGTACACCAGACCCGAAACGGTTAATACTGCTTACAGAAATTTCATTGATGGAAGGTGAATTATGTATGGAGAGGTTGGTTATGACGTTCTGTTTTTTAACAATGAGAAATCCAAAGCTAAAATGGAACTTAATTCACATATTAAACTCCGAGAATTTACTGCTGAACTTGGAGAACGCTCTAAAACTGTTTCGATCCACCCAAAATAAATTGCATTTGAAGTAAAATAGCAGAAACCTATATTATTTTTTACACAACCCAATATTTCTTAAAATGTGTTAATCAATAACAAATAAAACTGTTTAAAAAAATTAGCATCCATGAAGTTTACGAACAGATATCGGAAGAAACTCTTGAGACCAAATATGGTACCAAAAACAGCATAACATGAAATTGACAAATGCAGAAGAGTTATGGCTGTGTTAGACAACTTTAACCAGATTATTTTTTCCAACATAAACTATATTCGTTGTTCATGCTTGTTATATCACTAGTTTCTTTAGCTAAATCAGAATGCTGTTTTCTTAAATATTAAACACATAATCTTTAAATATAAATCAGAAATTTCTTTAAATTAAACTAAATTTGGAAACCAACATTTAAAATTTTTGGTGGTGATGAGGTTCTGTTTTTTAACAATGAGAAATGGAGGATATTCCATTTACGTTTTGATCACGTGGTCAAGGCAAAAGCTTCTAGTGTAAAGAAGAGAAAGCGTTAGATACAATGTAAATCCCCACCAGCCAATGAAACAGTTCATAGGGAAAGCAGTAGCAGGGGGGAGATTTGACAGCTCTGAGGGGAGGGGGAATGTTCTCCCCCAGACCACCCCCTTAATTCAACACTGATTGTATTACTAGCTACAATTATGGAGGTAAATCTACCTTTAATTTTGGCATGCTACTTTTTTTAATCAAGAAATTAAATAAATATATAGATAAATTCTTTAAGTTATTGAAAATACTTGTATTACCAATACACACACACACAGTTAATCATATCATGTGATTGCAAGGAGATAGGGGGGGGATACCATTTTAGACTTCCGTTAAAAGAAGTGTAATCAATTATATTTTTAAGATACTCTGTCTAAAGGTTATCTTTTGTTCATTTCGTCGGTGCTTTGAAAGTCTTCCATTTCAGACAGGATAACATTGTAGAAAAATTCCATTTTTACAGGTTTCACTGTGTTGTCATGTTACATACATATCTAAACATTTGTAATATAACATCTTTTAATTTCACATGTATAATAAATATATAAAATATTAAAAATGTAGAATAATAAAAGCCTTTAAGTATACAATATATTTTTTTATATGTGTATCAGTAGCGGCTGGTCAGAAGGTGCTGCATCAATTTATTCACACAACTAAAATTGTATGGTTATTTCAGTTTTTTTTAATCAACAAAATTTGTCAAATAAATAATATGAAAGATTCTGTTAAATTTTAGTGGTGTGAAAAATCGGATGCAGCACTCCTTGACGAGTCGCTACTGATGTGTATATATAAAATGTATTTATATACCACGTAATATCAACAAATGGGGAATAACTATATAATGAGAATTATAAATAGAAAACCACTCAGATGAAGTCTTTTGTTGTTATCTTATCTTAAAAAATAAAAATGGAACCCTTAAAAGATCATTCTTGAGTCCGTCTGTCATAGACCTTTTACTCATAAACTATGTAAAATTCAAACAAGGCTGAAGTAATAAAGGCTATTAACTCATCTATTTATATAACAAGATCAAATAGGCCGTAAAACTATTTTTTTTTTTTTGAGAAAGACTAAAAATTAGTCTATTACATTTATTTTAATGAAACATTTGATGCATTTCATATACAGTGGATTCCTAGAGATCAAGCATGAATGATAAGTATTTGAATTAGATACATTCAAAATTCAGTCCTTCTGATGTTAAATTACATTTTCATACTTTAATTAATATCTTCTGAAATTTACTTCTAATGTGCTATTTTTTTTATAAAGCGCTAATACTAAAATACCAAAACATAAATATGTTGAATTTCCATTTTTTATAATTTTATGTTATGAATTAGCAAACTATTATTCGAAAACATTATGAATTTCAGTTTTTTACACACAACTTTGCCAACAGTTTTTTTAACTGATTTAGATTAATTAAGACCTGCTTTAGGGAAATCCAAAATAAAAAGATTTTCTTCCAAATAATTTTCAAATTATGCTTAAAAAATTCAAAAAAGAAGGTTTAAAGTGTCATCCATGAAAGAAATGACTGGATAGGTTGAAACTTCGGAACTACTTAGTAATCCCATTGACCAATTTCATCAAATTATACAAATCGCCAAACTAATAGCCAAATTGTATTTATTGACATAACTTTCATTTTAAATAACAAAAAAAAAATAATAAATAAATAAATAAAATAATAATAATAATTAGTAGATATTAATAAAAATACAAATAAAAATTATTTAATAACATTTTAAACATGTGAATTATGTTTAATGTCATTGAATGAGACATTCACGATCATCCATTATTGGCATTTAATCTGATAGTTTGTGATAGTTTTTTGGACGACAGAATAACCAAGTAGTACAGAAGCTTCTTATGCTATCCTATAATCTGGCAGTCTTCATTGACTGCTTGAGAGGTGCCTAAGATGCCTTGATTAAGAAAGGGGCTCTATCGGTCCACAATCAAGCACTAAGCTTAAATTTAGATACAGCCTGTTTTATAGTGATTAATTTTTCAGAAATCTATTGTATGAAAATTTGTTTTTAGGATAACTGAAAGGTGTTGAGTTCATTTATGCTTTCAGAATTTGGTGCTTCTATAGAAAAAAATTAGAGTTTGTTTTAATACGTAGATGTCCTCTATAAGCAAATTTTATATACACCATTTAAAAATAGACTTTATTTCAAATTGTTCAGTATCAATAACTTTCTTCTATGATAATTTATTGAGAAGTTAGTGGAGGGTGTTTACTTTTTTCCACGATTGTACAAATCTATAAAAAATATTTTTAACATATTAATTAACTTAAAGAAATAAATCTAACTTTTTGAATAGAATTTAACTTCCATTCATGAATCTAGCTTAATTTCTTCAAAACTGATATTTTTATATTGTCTGTTTTCATAATCTCTTTGCAATTTGGATGTTCTGCCTTTCACTTTCTTCTGTTTTTTATATTTGTTACTATACACTGGTGTCCAAAATTTAAGCATAATTGGTAATTAAGTAATTATTTTTAAGTAATGAAAGAAATATGAATCGGAATGTGCTGAAACTCCTAGTGTGTAAACAAAATAGTACGCGTCACATATTTTCGCGAAGAGTTTTCCCCGAAATCGAACAGGGGACCGTCAAGAAATTGAAAAAGAACGAAGATCTTTTGGATAACCCTGTCAAAACTAATGTAGCAAAAGCGTTCAAACTGCACATTATTATTAATTGGCTTATTGTAATGTACTGTGTTAATTTTTACAAGGATAGAATGTATACTCGTAGAGAAATTAAGGTTTCTATAAAACCAGTCCTAAGTTTTTTGCTTATAATTTGCAGAGTTCTTAATATAAAATAGTGTTCTTTTTTGAAAAAATGACAAACATCATTGTACACAATACCCTGTCATCAGAATTAAAAAATAATAAAAATTGTATGAAAAATGAGTATGGTTAGTAAATAATTTTTCATTGCGCATGCGTCAACGATATCAAAATGTCATTTGCATATTGTGTTAGCTAAATGTATAGAGCAACTTCTGTAAAAGTTTCAAAAACATAGCTTGAAAATTCTGAAAATGGGAGCCTATAGAATCAACTCAAAATCCTTTATTCCCTAAATGAAGCAAAAAGATGAGGGGCTGTATCCATATTCCATTGTTTAGTGCCTACACAATATTGCATGTACAACTATATTTAGCTAAAACCCCTGAATTTTTTGCTTCCTTTAGGAATAACGGATTTTGAGTTGATTCTATAGGCTCCCATTTTCAGAATTTTCAAGCTATGTTTTTGAAATTTTTACAGAAGTTGCTCTATACATTTAGCTAACACAATATGCAAATAATATTTTGATATCGTTGACGCATGCGCAATGAAAAATTATTTACTAAACATACTGATTTTTCATACAATTTTTATTATTTTTAAATTCTGATGACAGGGCATTGTGTACAATAATGCTTGTCATATTTTCAGAAAAGAACATTATTTTATAATAAGAACTCTGCAAATTATAAGCAAAAAACTTGGAAAAATTTAGGACTGTTTTTATAAAAACCTTAATTTCTCTACGAGTATACATGCTATCCTTGTAAAAATTAACACAGTACATTACAATAAGCCAATTAATCATAATGTGCAGTTTGAACGCTTTTGCTACATTAGTTTTGACAGGGTTATCCAAAAGATCTTCGTTCTTTTTCAATTTGTTGACGGTCCCCTGTTCGATTTCGGGGAAAACTCTTCGCGAAAATATGTGACACGTACTATTTTGTTTACACATCTGGAGTTTCAGCACATTCCGATTCATATTTCTTTCATTACTTAAAAATAATTACTTAATTACCAATTATGCTTAAATTTTGGACACCAGTGTACCTTATAACACTTGAAAAAAAAAATATCATTCTCTTTTTAAATTAAATTAAATTTTTAAATTAAAACATAAAATAGATTGTTTTTCAGAGTTAAAATTACACACCTCCTAGTGTTATAAATATGTATATATTTTTTATCATTTAATTATAAAATGTAAAGCATTATACATATACGAAAGTTAATACAGAAATAGAAAATTTGCCTATCAAACAATACTTAGGTTAAGCCTAGCCATACCCCAGAAAACAAATCATAATAAATAGAACTCTAAAATTTATTCATTAATTTTGATCAGTCTTTTAGATGTTCCAGAACAAGTCTGAACTAAAATTAACAGTTTTCGTCAGTTAATAATCATTAACAATTTAGAATACCTTTATCACAAAATACAAAAACTTTATAGAAGAGAAGGCAAAAGAATCCCCACCAGTGGCCGCGAGGTTCTGACCTCCAAACTGGTAGACGGTAGGTGCTGGGTTCGAACCCAATCGCGACCGTCGGCCTAACCGTTCGAAGTTTTCCGTGGTTTTCTTCGAACCTTGCGTAAATACGGCTTAGGTTCCCTTAGAAAGACCCCCACGGAGGGCAACCCACCCCATAGGGCCTATATCCATAGCGTAGATAATCGGCCGACAAAAATACACCAATACACCTAAGCAAAATAAATATATCTTAACATTAACTTATTTTAGTAAACAGCTCATTAAATTCTAAAAACGTTTTTTCATTATATCTTTACAGGTCATTATATTTCAAAAATTAACGTCTACCCACAGAAAACTTTCATATTGTCTAAGTTCAAATAGAAGCAAACAGACGCCAACGCCATGAATGAATCACAGTGGCTTAATTTGAATGAATCACATCAATAATTATCTTTTAACTTATATTATCTGTTTTCGTAAGTACTTTGCCTTTTGGATGTTATAAATTCCTTTTTCTTGAGTAATTTTTTTTTTTCAATTTCCTCTGCGTTTTTTATATATGTTATTATTGCGTATAACACTTTTTTTTATAATTCTTTTTGTAAACTACATTTAGAAACAAAATGTAAAATGAACTGTTTTACAATGTTAAAATTACACATCCTAGTGTTATATAACTGTATTTTTTTCATTATTTTATTATAAAATAAAATCGATTAAAAATATACCAAAGTTAATACCGAAATCGAAAATGCGTCCATCATACAATGCTTAGGCTAAACCTAACCATACCCCAAATTATTAAATCTCAGAAAACAAATGATAATAAATGGAATTCTAAAATTTATTATCTCCTTTTTATGTAGATCAGTTCTTTATATGATCTAGAACAAGACTGAACTAAAGTTAACAGTTTTCACCAGTTAATAATCATTAACAGTTTAGAATACTTTTATTACAAAATAGAGATGTTTTAGTAGAAGAGTAAGCAAAACAACCGTATATTACCATTAACTTATTTTAGTAAAAAGTTCATTAATTTCTAAAAACGTTCTTTCATTTTATTGCCATAGGTCATTATATTTCAAAAATTTGCCGTCTATTTGCAGAGATCTTTTATATCGTCCAAGTTCACATAAAAGCAAAGTGACTGATTTGTTACTCAAAATTCAGGAATCCTTTATTTGAATTCACCCTCTAGTGAATCGAGTGAAAAAATTGACAATTATCATCCTACATTAGAGCAGCATCTTCATTAGAATCTAAAAGAGAAATAATTTTGAACAGAGATAAAAGTTTCCTGATGAACAACTTTAAAGATTGATTAATTGAGTTATCGATCATTCATTATCTGAAATTAACTCGATTGTCGAGTAACTTTCTTGAATCGAGTACTTTAGATTTCATGTATTGTTTTGACGCCATCTTTCGGTAAATAACATAAATGAACTAATTTTCTGTTAAAAGCAAAGACTTTTAGATATATATTTTTAAATAACACAATTCAGGATGTTTTGATTTAGTAATTCAAGATTATTTTTACATGCTTCATTTAAACATTTTAAAATATTTTTAGCATATGTAACAGGAGTATTATTATTACTTTTTTCATGAAAATTAAACTTAGTTTTATCAGTTTTTTAAGAACTCAGCTTATATCCACTGAATTTTAATTTTTCTTGTATTGCAAATAAAAATAAATTATTTCATATCAAATGTAATTGTTAGAATATGTTGAAAAATGTTGTTTTCAATATTTTGACAGCTTTTGTTATAATTGGTTTTGGCTCATTTTTTGCTTTAGTAGCACAAATTTTTATTCTTATTATTATGTGATAACTTTCGTAAATTCACTGAAACATTAACATTTTAGAGGCATGGCCGGGCATAATTTTATTGGAAATAAATTTTATGAGTCCTTTTACTTTGTTTATTTGATTTTTGTTATAAGAACAATTCTTTGTAAATTAATTTCTTATTTAATAAAAATAATATTAAAAGCTTCAGAATATTGATGGAAAAATATAATTGTTCTTTGTGTAACATAACTTTTTTTTTAATTACAGTGTAAATAATGCTGTATCTGGCACAAATTCTCTGAACATCAAACTGCTAAAAACTCTATATATATTGCAATATAGCTTGAATATTTGTAAATGATTAATTTAAACATGCATGTATATAAATGCATGTAATTATATTTGAATTTCGATAACTAAACAGTTTTTTTCTTTTAAAAGGAGAGAATGATTACCTACTGCTGTCCCTATCATAAATGAACTTATTGTGGATGGAGATGTTTCATAACTTATAATTAAGGAAATTATTGCGTATAAAAATATGAAAATTTGTAGTTTTATAGAGAAATCTTTGATCATTAAACTGAAACAGAAAGTGTTTAGGGAATTATTTTAAGCACTATTTATGTTAAAGGCCTAAAAGATTTTTTTAAAGAATTTTATAAAATAAAAAAGTATGCATAATCATTTAAATATGACAATTTCTTGAGAGTTTCTTCTTGTCAAGTTTTATTCATATCATTTCATGAGAGATTATTTCACATTTCGAAAAAATACATTTTTTTTTTTTTTTTTTTGTCAAATTTAAAACAGCAGATCAAATCCGCAACCCTAAAATCCACACATCTTCACAAATATAAACAATGAAACTTTGAGTTTAGATACAAGGACAAAATTACAGAACTTTTTTAATTTAAAATGTTCCAAGTTTTTTTTAATATGTAATTCTTGATAAAAATTTTGAACTCATGCTTTTTCAATAATTTAATCCCTTTACAAAATATCTTTTTTTTATCATTTTAGTTTATTATTACTTTACTTAATTATTTTAGTACAGTTGACTTCCTCAAATCTGCACAGCTTGGGACCAGAATTTAGCAGATTTTTGGTTCTTTCTCAGTTTACATTTTTCACTCAGCAATAATACGGCAATCAAAATTATAATGACAGATTATATTGTAGTAAAATATTAAGATAATTAAGTAAAATAATAAACTAAAAGGATAAAAAGTAAGATAACTTAAAACTGATTGAAATATTAATAGTAAAGGTCAAGTAAATAAAATTAATAATGCATATTTGAATTTGCATAAAAAAGATGCAATTACCTTGAATTATTCTATGACGCTTTTCTTATGAAAAGTATTCTCTATTAATTTACATTAAAATCATTGTAATAAAAAACAAAAATGCTTGATTAATAGGGTACATAATATATTTGGTCAAAAGATTGTGATTACCACTGTTATCAGCAATAGCTTGATTTTTAAAAATGTTACATGCTCTTTTCATAGAAAATAATAAGTTAATTTATTTATATTAGTATGAAAATACATACAAGATGAAAAAAACTTTAAAAAAAACTACAACTTTGCATCTATACCTTAAGTGAAAGTTTCATTGTTTACATCCATAAATTATGTACGCATTTTAGGGATGCAAATTTGAGGGAGTCTACTATAATAATAAAATACATCGAACAGCAAACCCATCCATTTAATTAGTCTTCGATAAGATGGAGCCATGTTAGGCTTAATTTTGAATTGAGATGAGTATGCAAAAATTTATGTACCCAAATACAAATATTTTCTGTCTGTTATCTTTTCTGTTTAACAAAAATGTCTATAAAAGATTCAAAATTTCAATGCTTTGTGCAGTTTAAAACAGTTTCTGAAAGCAACATTGCAAAACAAGACGCTTTGGTATTGAGTCATTTCCTTTTGTGATTCATTCAATATATATATGTATATATGTGGTACTACTTGGTTGTCCCGTCAACCAAAAAAACTATCGCCAAACTATGAGATTAAATGCCAATAATGGTTGATCGTGAATGTCACATTCCTTTGAGATCATATATGTTACCATATATGTTACACATGTTTGTTACGTCACCAAGCAATTTTTATTTCTACATTTTAAGTATTTTTATTAATCTTATACTAATTTAATTCTTCTTCTATTTTTTAAAATGAAAATAAACTTAATTTGTATAATTTGGAAAAATAGATTGGTGATTTATATAATTTTGCGAAATCGGTCAACGGTATAACCAAGTAGTACCCTATATATATATAGACAAGTGAGTTATAAAGCTTCAAGATTATATAAATGACATGAAGCTCTTCTACCCCTGCTTACCCATGGGTATAGAGAAGAAAAATACTAATGGGCATGAAGAACATTTTAACAATGTTTCTCTGTTTCCGAGATAATTCAATTATTTCTGAAATATGAATCAGAGATTGTACAAAGAAAAAAACATGCTGGGGAAATGCAACTTTCTGTTAATAAAGTTAGCATCATTTGAGTAAGAAATGATGAACAATTATTATTATTCTACAGCTTTAAAAAGGGGCATTAACTATGTCTGATACCTATTTGTAAAAATTTAAAATAATAATTAAAAAACAATAAGCACAATAATGTAAAAACTACATTGACATATAAAGATACGTATATAAGATTATTAAGTACTAAAAGACATTCATAAAACATATCCTTCAATAAAAATAACTTTTGTCTTTTGCTTACAAGTTTTAATGACAGGTTTAGAACACCGTGGACAGTTTTATTAATTTTAAATTTATCCTATTTATTAATCAAGATATATATGTATATAAATATATACATATATAAAAACACTTTTTTGTATAGGGCAGGGCCATAGCTAGAAGTGAACAATAGGGGGGGGGCTCATAATTTTTTTCTCTCTTTCTCTGATGCAGAAAGATAAATTAGTGCATATTTACACTGCAACTACTACGTTTCTTAGTAAACTGTTGTAATAGCTTTATTTTATGCTATGAAAACTATATGATGATGAAAATTTTGAGTATATAACTTGTGCAAAATTAAACATCATGTTAGCTTCATATATGTACAAATAGGATGAGGGAGTGTCGAAACACTTATTTTAGATATAATTTAGTATTCCTACAAAACTCTGAAAGCGTCTCAAAACTTAAATGATATGTTTGAACAGAATTTCATTTCAATTTTCGGAACAGAAATTCATTGAGTGACCTTGGAATTTTTTCCAGGCTGGGCTCAAAATATTTTAGGGGGGGGGGGGGGGGCTGAGTCGCCCATAGCACCCCCTTAGCTACGGCCCTGGTAGAGAGGGGGGAGGGTGAATGAAAAAATATAATTTCAAAGTGAAAAAAAAAAGTAATTATTATTAGTATCATTTCAATAGTTGCAGCTGGCTTCTTTAATAAAGCAGTTTTATTGCTTATTTGTTAAATTATTGTTTTATTAAGAAATCTTAATTTTTTTATGGTATACAGTAGACAACCTCAAATCTGCAACCTTAAAATCCACACATAATTTACAAATGTAAACAATCAAACTTTTAGTTCAGATGTAGGGACAAATATTCACTTCTTTATTTTTAATTCAATTCCATGTTAATATGTAATTTTCATTAATATTGCTGACATCATACTTATTCATAAAGGAAGAATACAAACTCATTTCTAAAAAAGTCCAAGTTATCATTAATATCACTGGTAATCACAATTTTTTCACCAAATATATTTATATATTAATAAAGCTTTTTTTGTTATTAAGTCTGGCTAACCTGAAATGAAACTTAGTTGTTTATGATTTTGAAGTGGATTAGTAATGTACCTTTGTGAGGCATGTTTCATTGAATAATGTAAAAAAAAAATGCATTCAATCTTTGTAATGAAAATTTAATTATATAT
Organism: Maratus speculifer; assembly: GCA_964019185.1. Taxonomy (NCBI): domain Eukaryota; kingdom Metazoa; phylum Arthropoda; class Arachnida; order Araneae; family Salticidae; genus Maratus; species Maratus speculifer. Next base: position 363,358,813 of record OZ025296.1, read on the forward strand.
TACTAGTAAATTATTTGATCTTTTTTTTAAAATTATCTTAAATTTTATTATTTTATTTATTTTAATGTTTTACTATATTGTAAGCATTCATTATAATTTAGATTGCATTATTGATTACATTCAAATCATTGTTTAAAATATGTAAACAAAGCAATGATTAAAAATCCGCACAACCTCTGCTCTGAAGATGTGTGGATTTCAGGAAGTCTACTGCATTAGCCGAAAAGCCTGGTTTACCCAGAAGTACTGTAAATGTTAATGGCATATTTAGAACATAAATTAGTTGAACATTGCTCATCTAAATACTTCATATGGTATAGCAAATATCAAAAATATTGTATATCAAATACTTCATTCATACTAGTATAGACATACCGTATTTTCGGGCGTAAGCGCCGCGGCGCATACGAGTTTAAAAGTTAAAATTATGCTTACTGCGGCGCTTCTGCCGGGGCGGCGGATACGATATACTTTTTTCCCTTGCAGCGACATTCATTACAAAGGTGATTGTGATTAGAATTTTTCTGAAATCTTCAAAAATCAATCATCAGGAGGAATATGCGAAGCATAAAAAATATCGCGAAATTCGACAAATGATAGCCTAATCTCTGTCAATCATTCGCAGAAACAGCAAGAATTTTATCATAGGATCGGGAGAAAAAAAACACGACTTTTATCAAAGGTTCGCGGGAAAAACGCCGCATATGTATAAAGAAAAAATGTGTATTTCATGAAAGGATCACTTGAAAAACAACAATTTTATTATCGTAAAATCCCGTTAATCCGCCCTTCCCAATCAAACGCTAGTCCCCACTATAAAAAAAATCGCAGAAAAAAACGCTAATTTCGCCAAAGAATCTCGAAAAATAACCGCTTATTTATTGAAAGGATCGCAAAAAAAATCATGAATTTCACCAAAGTATCGCTAAAAAACCCACATTTCGACGAAAGATTGCAGTAAAAGGCGTAATATGTCAAAAAGTCTCTAAAAAACACAAATTATGTCAAAAAACGCGGAAAAATCGTGAATTTCTCAAAAGAACGCAAAAAAGAATTGTCAAAAAAGTTGTTAGAAAAAACGCAAATATGTCGTATCTGTAAATTAAACGGTAAAAAACGAGAAAAAACGTAAATTCAGCGAAAAAACGCAGAACAAAATAGAAATTTAAAAAAAAGGATGAAATCCATTAAAAATCTCGAAAAAACGAACATTTCATCAAAGATTCATGATTCATTCATTTAATCATGATTCACAACTTTCTCAAAGGCGAATGAGAATGGAATAAATCATGATGAAATGAATGGATCATGAATCTTTGGTGAAATGTGTTTTTTTTTTCGAGATTTTTTAATAGATTTCATTCTTTTTATGCTTTTTTTACAAATTTCTCCTTTTTTCTGCGCTTTTTCGACAGAATTTACGTTTTTTTAAAAAACGCAAATATTTTCAAGTATTGTTTCAAGTATCCAAATTCATCATTCATTTTTCATTTAAATATTCATGATTCATTCAATTCATCATGATTCATCCTTTGCTCATCCCCATGAAAAACGCAAATTTTTTCAAGTATCGCAAAAATACTCTACAAATTCCACATATATCGCGAAAAAAACCTGCATATGTCGTCAAATATCGTGATAAAACCCTGCAAACCTTGTTACAAACTATAAAAAACGTATTAAAAAATCTCGAAAAAAAGGCTGCACGAATTCAAATTTAATTTTATCATAAAAAATATACAAAATATACTAAATTTAAAATTGGATTTATATTACAAATGTTAAAAAAAACGCGAAAAAACACTGAATATAATGCAATTTTTAACATTTTGATGTATTTTCGTAAGTGCGGCGCATACGGCGGTGCGGCCCTTCTGATGAATATTTGTTTTATTTTAATGCATTTTCGGAGGTGCGGCGCTTACGGTGTGTGCGGCGCATACGCCCGAAAATACGGTAATGGTTAATTGGGTGATTCTCTGCAAATAGGCCAAATTGATGTCCCAAGCCTATATCTCACTAGTTTATTATTATTATTTTTAATTCTTTAAACAGACATGCATAATATGATGTTTAGAGAATATTTTGGTAGTTTTTATAATTTAGGTGTTTATAAATTAATTAGTACTGTAATTCAAATTAATCATTTGTCACTCCCTCATGCTGTCCCCACAGAAGATTTCAACTTTTAAAATTAATTTTTGTAATATTGAAATAAAAATATGTTATTTCTTTTTTAATAATTTGATTTTATGTTAAAATAAAGACTATAATTTGGTACTCTTATAATTTATTGCTAAAAATATTAACTTTAATATCATTATTGAAAGTTGTCCCCACCTTCTCATGTCACTCCCTCACTGATTTACTAAAGTTGCTCTAATTCCTACCAGAGGGCGCATAAAGCTAGTTGATGGAAACAGGATGTTTTGGTAGCCATTAGTGCACATTGCATTAAAAAGAAAGTAACTTGATTTTTAATTCCATTGTTCTCAGAGAGAAATTTTGACAGAGATTGAGCTGAAAGTTTTTTTACCTCATCACTTCCTCATCAGCCTCTACTGAATACAGGTAAATATTAAAAAATATTAATTATTATTGATTTGTAAGTATTTACCGTATTTTCGGGCGTATGCGCCGCACACACCGTAAGCGCCGCACCTCCGAAAATGCATTAAAATAAAACAAATATTCATCAGAAGCGCCGCACCGCCGTATGCGCCGCACTTACGAAAATACATCAAAATGTTAAAAATTGCATTATATTCAGTGTTTTTTCGCGTTTTTTTAACATTTGTAATATAAATTCAATTTTAAATTTAGTATATTTTGTATATGTTTTATGATAAAATTAAATTTGAGTTCGTGCAGCCTTTTTTTCGAGATTTTTAAATACGTTTTTTATAGTTTGTAACGAGGTTTGCAGGGTTTTATCGCGATATTTGACGAAATATGCAGGGTTTTATCGTGATATTTGAGGAATTTGCAGAGTAATTTTGCGATACTTGAAAAAAATTGCGTTTTTTATGGGGACGAGCAAAGACTGAATCATGATGAATTGAATGAATCATGAATATTTGAATGAAAAATGGATCATGAATTTTGATACTTGAGGCAATACTTGAAAAATTTGCGTTTTTTTTTTAAACGTAAATTCTGCAGAAAAAGCGCAGAAAAAAGGAGAAATTTGTAAAAAAAAAAGCATAAAAATAATGAAATCTATTAAAAAAATCTCGAAAAAACACACATTTCACCAAAGATTCATGAACCATTCATTTCATCATGATTCATTGCATTCTCATTCGCCTTGGAGAAAGGTGTGAATCATGATAAAATGAATGTATCATAAATCTTTGATGAAATGTTCGTTTTTTCGAGATTTTTAATAGATATCATGCTTTTTTTTTCAAAATTCTCCTTTTTTCTGCATGTTTTCGCCTGAATTTACGTTTTTTCTCGTTTTTTACCGTTTATTTATAGGTACGACATGTTTGCGTTTTTTCTAACAATTTTTTTTGACAATTCATTTTGGCGATCCGTTGAGAAATTCACGATTTTTCCGCGTTTTTTGACATATTTGTGTTTTTTAGAGACTTTTTGACATATTACGCCATTTTACTGCAATCTTTCGTCGAAATGTGGGTTTTTTAGCGATACTCCGGCAAAATTCATGATTTTTTTGCGATCCTTTCAATAAATAAGCGGTTATTTTTCGTGATTCTTTGGCGAAATTAGCGTTTTTTTCTGCGATTTTTTTTATAGTGGGGACTAGCGTTTGATTTGGAAGGGCGGATTAACGGGATTTTACGATAATAAAATTGTTGTTTTTCAATTGATCCTTCCATAAAATACACATTTTTTCTTTTTACATATGCGGCGCTTTTCCCGCGAACCTTTGATAAAAGTCGTGTTTTTTTTCTCTCGATTCTATGATAAAATTCTTGCTTTTTCTGCGAATGATTGACAGAGATTAGGCTATTATTTGTCGAATTTCGCGATATTTTTTATGCTTCGCATATTCTTCCTGATGATTCATTTTTGAAGATTTCAAAAAAATTCCAATCAGAATCACCTCTATAATGAATATCGCTGCAAGGGAAAAAAAGTATATCGTATCCGCCGCCCCGGCAGAAGCGCCGCAGTAAGCATAATTTAAACTTTTAAACTCGTATGCGCCGCGGCGCTTACGCCCGAAAATACGGTAGATATAGTTTAAAGTCCACTAAGCCTAATCTCAATTTAGATAATGATAACAAAGTAAATGGCCATTTTGTTAAAATTCATCACTCCCTCACAATCACTCCCTCATATTACTTCATAAATGAGGGAGTGATGTAACTTGTGAGGGGGTGATGAGTTTAGGCTACATATTCTGGGATTAAAATTAAATTATTACTATTATAAAATCAAATGCTAATAACAGAATTTTTATGTTCTATGAACAAAAATAAATAATAAATTATTTTTATCGCTATATTATGAGTTTTTTAATTGTATTAGTCTCTGATTATGATTATATTGCATGACTTCAAAAGATTGCTTGTTAGTAAATAGATTATTACTTACTTGAATTAGTATTTTGAAATTTTAATATATTAAATATCAGTATACATAAAAATTAAGCATAAATAGCCTAACTGGTACATGCTTAAATAGTTGTTAAGAAGAATCTATATATATAAAAGGAATTCTGAGGATAATTGAGGCACAGGCGAAAGCAAATCTTGGCAATGCGCCAACTCGGTCCAGAGGAAGCAAATCTTGGCAATGCGCCAACTCGGTCCAGAGGTATAAAAGCAAGATAGAAAAAAACGCGCAGGTCTGTGCATTCAAGTACAACCACCCATATGTATATGCTGAAAGTTTGTTCTGACGCTCACCCGACGCACGTGGAGTGCCGATGGTCCGGGGAGAGTCACCGGGGGATCCGTCGCGAGCTGAGAGAGAAGCGTACCATACACATAAATTATTAAATAAACCTTCAAATTAAGCCCGGCGAAGCGGGCTGGGTATGCTAGTATAATTAAAGAGTACAGTGAATAATTGATACCATGCTGTATAGTGTACCTGTTATACATTTTACACAAATTATTATGGCAGAAATAAGCAAATTCTATCTTCAAGAATTCATGACTTCTTTGTTTAAGCAATTGTGTTTTCTAGAAATTTAAAGATATGTGTAAGATTTACTTTGACAAAGAGTTTTATATTATAGATAAAATTGTTGTGTGCTAAAATATAATAGCCATAAGAACTCCTATTTCATATGTAAGCTTAATTCATTTCAAGATTTTGAAATTAAAAACCTAGTTGTTTAATATGCCTTTCTTTCTCTTTTCAGGATGGGCAAGAAAGAAGAAGCTAGAGCAAAGAAGAAAGAATATGACAAAAAAAGAAGAGAAGCAATGAAAAGAGATCCAGTAAAGCTTCAGCAGATGAAGGAGAAGGAAAAACTAAAGTACATGAGGAAACGGGAAAAAGGAGTTCCAGCAGCAAAGTTAGCAAGCCATATGACTAATCGCGAAAAGAGAATTGTCAGAAAAGAATGGAAGAAGAGGTCAAAACGTTATAGAGAAAATAAAAAGAAGAAATCTGAAATATTGCAACAGATTTTAATTGATAGTTCCCCTCCTCCTACTCCAAGTCCAAACTCCTCTAACAATGACCTAATTCAACAAGGTGGGAATAGTAAAGTAATAGAGATTCAGGAAAGGAAAACAGTACCTACAAGTGAACCTCAATTGCTTTCAAAACCATCTACTTCAAGGGAACTAGTTGGTCGTAAAAGAGTCAAAAGGGCAAGATCAAAAATGTATAGAAAGATTAAGGAGTTGGAAGAAAAGTTATCTCTCTCTACAAAGCGAGCAGAAAGATATAAGAAGAGATACCAGAGGGTTTTAAAAAATAAAGAAGTCAACTCCAATAACATTTCTGAACTTAGTACACCCAGAAGAAAAGTTAACAAGTTTTTAGGAAAAGAAAAAGTTTCATCACCCATAAGAAAAAGACTACTGTTCTGTGAAGTTTTGACTACACAGATGAGAGAAAATTATACATCTCTTGGTGACAGTCATAGAAAAAAGAGAGCTTTCTACAAGATGATGAAGAATAATATTGTAAGAAAATACAGGTTTATGAATACAGCATCTAAAGAATGTATATTTAAAACAAAATCTTCCGTAAATTCTGTAAAACTTGCAAGCTCAAATGTTCGCCCTAGAGGTTTGTATCTAAATAAAAAAATTCGAGAGGATGTTCAACTTTTTTTTGAAAGAGATGACGTATCTAGAATTACAGCAGGAAAAAAAGAATGTGTTACAGTGAAAAAGGAAAAAAGACAAAAAAGATTTTTGAATGACAGTCTAAAAAAACTGCATGGGAAATTTTTGACAACTGTAGATTACAAAATAAGTTACCAGTCATTTTGTCGTTTGAAACCTTTTTGGGTTAAGTATCCAAAAGTAAGTGACCGAGATACTTGCAGTTGCATCATTCATGTGAATTTTGAATTGATTATCAAGAAACTGCATGAACTGAAAGTTATTAACTACTTCTCATCAAGTGATATGCTGAAAACATTATGTTGTGACCAATACAATACAGAATGCCTTTTTAGACAGTGTCATTTGTGTAAAGAGAAAAACCTCAAGTTAAATACATTTGAAGACTGTGAAGTAAAACTCAAAAGATGGACAACTGTGCCAACTACATGCGTCATTAAAGGGAAAGAAAAGACTATTCGCAAAGTTTCAAAAACCGACATTTTAATAACAGTCAAAAAGCTAGTTGATATGCTGAATGAGTCACTTCATAAATTTATGTACCATACAGGAAACATTGTGCACCAATTTAATGCAATAAAGAAATTAAAATCTGAGCTGGGACCAAATGAAGCCTTCATCCATGTAGATTTTAGCGAAAACTTCTCTACCAAGTATGGAGAAGAAATCCAATCCTTTCATTTTGGAGGATCCAGAATACAAATAACACTCCATACCGGAGTTCTATATTTAACAAATTCAGATGGAATTGTACAATCTTTTCCTTTCTGCACATTGTCCAAGTCTCTTCGCCACGATGCTTTTGCTATCTGGGCACATTTGATACCTATTTTTAAGTGGGCTACAGAGTTGAAAGGTGAAAGGCAAGAAATATTAAATGTTTTCCACATGCTGAGTGATAGTCCAGCCACCCAGTACCGAAATAAATCCATGTTCCACATACTCTCACACCATATTGATCACATCATTCCAAACTTAACAGGAATCTCATGGAATTACTCTGAGGCGGGTCATGGAAAAGGGGCCCCTGACGGCATCGGAGGAACACTTAAAAGATCTGCAGATAGGGCTGTAGCAGAAGGAAAAGATGTAGCCAATTTTGAAGACTTTGTTTCAGTTTTAAAAGAAAGATGTCCTGGAGTCCATATCGTTCTAGTGACCGAAGACAACATTCATAAATTTGAAAATGGGGTATCTGGGTTTATTCCAGTTCCTTTCAAAGGAACTATGAAAGTCCATCAAGTTGTTTACTCCAAAAATGTGCCTTGTATTTTTTTTAATTCACTAAGTTGTTTTGAATGTCCCTTTGACCAACCTTGTTGCCATTTTCACTTAGGTAGTGGTTATGATAGGCTTTGTAAGGTCCTAGATGAAGAAGCCACATCTTCTAGTGTTCCACAGAAACATAAAAGAAATGTGAAAGAAGAATGTGGAAATTCTGTAATAGGAAGCTGGGTAGCTGTTATCTATGACAGCTACTGGGTACCAGGGGTTGTAGAAAAAAAAAGAAATAATATGGTGACTATAAAATTCATGAAAGTCATTGGACAAAACCGTTTTGTTTGGCCTGAGAGAGATGACCAAGATACTATTCCTTTAAACAGTATCTTAACAACATTGAGTGAACACCCAGAGCTTGTTTCTTATACAGGTCGTGCAATTCATTCTCTTCCCATGTACGAATATCAGAGAGTTAGTAGTATTTTTAAAACAGTCAACTGAAAAATGTGTTTGGAACTTCCTTACAGTAGTTTCTTATTTCTTAAAGATCATTTTACATTAATTAATGATTCTACATCTGCTTTTGTTTATTTAATAGTGTTTGTATGTGTATATTTCATTTGGTAATAAAATATTTAGTTTAGTACATGCATTCTAAATTCATCATTTTTATTTAAACAACTATCTCATGTATCAATCTCACTCCCTCATCTTTATCATCACTCCCTCATTTTTTTTAAAAAAAGAAAAAATAAATATGCAAAAAATAAATATGATTGATCATGGCCAATATTTTTTCTGCTATGCATAAGCTCAGATATATTCATAAAAAAAATAATCATCTGTTTCTAACAAAGTTGAAATTTTTTTTTTCTAACTCTTATTTTGGCCTATTTGGAGAGAATCACCCAATTATTACATGGTTTCTACACATTTCTGGTTTAAAAAAAAAAAAAAAAAAAAAAAAAAAAAACAGATCTTTCTCAGTAAAAATTGTTTTTATATAGCGTTGTAAAACTCAACACAATGGACAATTGTAAATTAGATAAAATTAAAAAAAAAAGTATGCAATGAAAGAATTTTCAATTTTTAATTATTTTCATGTGATGCTAGTGTTCTGTAGCTTTTATACATTTTATTTACAAAGTTTAGATTGGATTAATAATGAATTCAAATTTTCTTCATTTACAACCTCAATCGAGACTCTGATGGAAAGTAGTACTTCAAAAATTCCCTTGCCACTTCAATTGTTAAAAAAATGCCCCGACTTTTCACCTAAATTTTTGAATTGTCTAACCAGTAGGAATCCTGAATGACTGATACTGGCATTACGGTTGGTACAGTGTATTTTTCTGGAAAATTTTTGAATTGTCTAACCAGTAGGAATCCTGAATGACTGATACTGGCATTACGGTTGGTACAGTGTATTTTTCTGGAACACGTAGTATAAGAACATTTGGTATGATTTGGTTATACCGTAGACCAATTTCGCCAAATTGTACAAATCGCCAAATCATACATATCGATATAATTTTATTTTAAATAACAAAAAATTAATAGAATATTATTAAAAATTCAAATAAAAAGTCAAATTAAAAATCACTTGATGCTGTTTTAAACATGTGTATCGTATTTTAATGTCATTGAATGTGACATTCACTATTGGTATATAATCTTACAGTTTGGTGACAGATTTTTGTTTGAAGGGATAACTAAGTAGTACCGAACATTTTGGCCAAATGTAAAGAAACAATAGAAAATATTTTTTATCAGAGCAGCCACAACATTTACTTGTAACCTAAATTACGTGCTGAAAACATTGGAATTTCAAATTCTTAAAACCCTTGTTTTTTTAAAACTGTTTTAATATTTTGGTAAATTTTATAACCTTCATATGTACTATATTATGTGATTAATAACTGTTGATAACAAATATTTTAGGTTTAATCATTTAAAAAGTATTCTTACTTAACTTTACTCAATACAGACAAATTCAGTTTGTGAGAAATACGACGATCTAAAATTAAACATTTAAAATTCTCTATTATAAAAACTCTTAATTACAATTCAAATGAATTCCTTGTGTTTCACCCCAAAATCGTAACATGAACTAGATTTAAATAAATAGATAAGTGAAAATGTCAGAAAGAAAATCTTTTTCCTAATATTTTAAATGGTCAAGTATCAGTAAAAATAAAAGTTGCGAATTGTGTTGGTATAACATGATCAAGCCATAAGTTGGAGAATTTTTAGAGAAGAATAAAAGAAGAAACACATCCTACCATTAAATTACTTTAGCAAACAGGGTGGATCACTACGTTTATTTTTTAAAAATTAATCATTAATTAGAATCAGAAAATACGCATTAAACATTATATATTTTTTTCTTTAGGCAAACAGACGCCAACGCAATGAATGAATTACGATGGCTGAATTAAAATGATAGATGATTCAAATCAAAAGTACTTGATTCCTAAGAATCAAGACCATTTTTAATAAATCATTTCATTCACGATTCATTCTTTTATTGGCGTTGTTGTCTTAACCATATTTTGTAATATCAGGTGACTTTTAAAACATAAATTTATTGTATTCAACTTCTTGTTAATACTAAGGTAGGGTAATTTCTTAGGTTTTTCTTCAACTCAATACTTTACTATTTGCTTTTTGATAAAGATTCCACGAAATTTAATGTGATGCAACTTTCATTTTTGCTGACTATCATCGAATCATTATTAAAATGTTTCATTCATAACTAATAATTAAGCTTATTATTATTTATTTTTAGATAGTTTAATTTAATATTCAAATTTCAATTTGGATACAGCAAATTTATTAAATTTTTTAAGGTTTACATTTTAGACATTTTGTTGCTTATTAACTGAATTTGATTGTATTCTGTTTAATTGAAACTAAATATTTTTAATTATTGAGTGCATAATGCAGTAACTTTATATAGTTTACTGAAATTTACATATAAGAACACGTACACTTTTAAGGGGACTCATCACTAATTTGAAAAAACCCTCTCCGTAACATTAATCCAGTGGGCAGGTTGTTTTCGAATTTCTCACTTAAAATTGAATATTTTTATATGCCATGTTTTTTAGCATATAATAGCTGAGTTTCATCATCAATATGATATTTATTTTTACTTTATTGATTTTGGTTACAGATTTTTCTTTAAAATGTATTTTCAATTTCAAAGCCGTTCTTTAAACTGAAAGTAGTATTTTTTTAAATCTGCAACTAAAATCTATAAAGTAAAAAATAGCCATATTAAAGATCTAACTCAGCTATCTTATGCAAAAAAAAGGTTTAAAAATATTGAAATTTAAGCAAGAAGTTCTGAAATAACCTGCACATTGGTTTAACATTAAGGAGTGGGTGTATTCATGTGTGTGTAAAATCTCCTTAAGAAACCAGTGTTGAATTCAGGGGATGGCCCGGGGGGACTTCCCCCCGGAGCTATCCAATGTCCCCCAACGGCAAATTTCAGATTTTGTGTTTTAAATGGTAACAAAGTGTAATCCATTCTGGAACTCCATTGTGTCCCTCCCGGAGAAAAGTGTCTGAATTCAACACTGTAAGAAACTATTTATGAATCCTAGAACAAGTGATACACTGATTTGCAGATTTTACTTGTTGGGATTAAGGGTATTCTTAAATCAAAAAGAGCAGCTTTGTGACACAAGTTTTCATCTATTTTTGTTTGGAAATGCATGAAACTAGCAGGTGTTGTTGTTCAGAAACTATCTAATTGCACTTATTTTTCAATTTTTTTTGCTAACACATTAGATATTTCAAAACAAGCCAACAAAATTGGTGTTTTTATTGTAATTTATCATACTTAAAATGTCTTCTGCTTCATATTTATTTTATTGTATATCATCTGACAACATTTATGCAAATACAGTAGACTCCCTCAAATCCGCACTCCTAAAATACACAACTCTTTAAAATCCGCAGATATTTTACGGATGTAAACAATGAAACATTCAGTTCAGATGTAGGTACAAATTTTGACTTTTTTAATTTTATATCAATGCCATATGTTTTGTAATTTGTAATTTTTGTTAAGGTTATTGAATTCATGTTTTTTCATGAAGAAAGAATAATTTACTTCTGCAAAATATAAGATATTGCTGATATCATTGGTAATCACAATCTTACTATACATATTTATGTATTAATCAAGCTTTTTTAGTTATTAAGTCTGGCTAAACCTGAAATAAAGCTTTATTATTTTATGATCTTGATGTGAATTAATACTGTACCTTTATGAGGCAAGTTTCATTGAATAATTTAAGAGAAATACATTTCATCTTCCTAATGAATATTTAATTGTACATTATTCATTATTAATTTAACCTTTGCTTTTGTATTTTTATCATTTTAAAAACTATCTAAATTTTTATTATCTTAGTTTATTACGTATTTTAATATTTTAGCATATTATAAGTATTCATCATACTTTTGATTTCATTTTTAATTACATTCAAATTACTTTTTAAGAAATGTAAACAAAGCAATGACCAGAAATCTGCAAAATTCTAAAATGAGCAAAACCTCTGGTCCCAAGCTGTGCGGATTTGATGGAGTCTACTGTATTATATTTTTACATCTGACAACAGTTTTTTTGTTAGTATTTTTATTCCAATCTAAAATTACATTCCTGGAACTAGCTTTTTTTTATGTGTGTTTTTTATAATTCGAAGTAAATATTTGTATTTATAATACTAATACATACTCCATTGCCTTCCTTATGACCTATCACATTCTATTGTTTAACAGTTTTTAATAGCATTTCCCTTTGAAAACAGAATTGCAATACAACATTGAGAAAGACACATGATCAAAATCCCTTATAACTCGATAGGTAGTTTAATGATTATACTATGGAAAACTAAGCTCCTTTTGAAGTTTTCCATAGTCAGGCATTTGTGAATGTTTCAAAACGTTTTGCATTTCTTGAGCTCAGCAGTCGAGAACTTTTCTACGCACTGTGCATTTGAAATCTAAAAAGGCAGGGTTCTGGCTGTCGCTCGCCATTGCGTCAAATTGCAAGTAAATTCTTAATTTAACGAGTAAACAAGCAATTAGATTCACTAAATTCCTATTGCTTAATTTTTGCTCTTTCTTTCTTTTCTTTTTCATTTTTTATACATAGGCATATATACATATTTTTAATATATTTTGGCAGATTATTGAAATTACATTGATAACAATCGTTGTTGCAGCTATAAAAAAACTTAGATTATTTTAGAACATTTTGAAAAAAAGAGGGAGACATTAAAAGATTAAAAACTTTTTATTTATTTATTTACTTATTTTATTTTATTTATTTATTTATTTTTTTTTTTTGTGCTACATGGCGAATCTATTTCACTAATACTTTTTTCTTTTTTCTTTTTTTTTTTTAATTAACCAAATTACTAATGTTTGTCAAATGTCAGCGAGAACACTGCTCAAAGGGATATTGTACATTTTTAAATTTAACTTGAATTTTATAGAATATAAAAATAAAGAGCATTTTAATACTATTTTTAGTTTTTTTTTTTTAATCTTGGAAAATACATTAAATTAACATTAAAAAATGCAGTTTTAGTCTTGACTGGAGAAAGCCATGTCACGTGATGAAAGCCGTTTTAATGTCACTACACATGTAAACAAACCTTTTGCTGTATTTTTCTATGAGGATAGTTTACGTTAAGCGGGATGATCTTTATCTTTTCTTAAAAATGATGGCAGAACAAACTAAAAGCATTGTAAATTGTTGGAATAAATAATATTGTTAATTTCTACTGAGATTCCCCCCCACTACTCATTCTTCTAAAGATTTTCCTTTCGCGATCTTGATGTAGTAATAAAATAATGATATAAGTTTGTACTACAATTGTTTTATAGAAAAATATACTTTCTTTTTTATATTAATATTCCACAAAAGATCAATTTAAAAAAAATGTAGTTTAACAAATTACAATGACTATTTGGAAAATTATATTTTCAAAGACTAAAATTTTAAATGACTTAGAAATAAATTTTATATTTAAAAAAAATATTAATAAACATCATTTATTTGATGATCAAAACATTATTTACATAATAACAGTGTCCTATATTACGTACACCCTGGATTACAAATTAATATTCCTGTACCAATCAAAAATCAATACAAATTTTAAATAAAATTTCCCTTTTACAGTTTTCGGTTCTTCAAATTTTTAAACTTCTACATCCCACATTTTTGGTTTTTACACCGTTGCACAGTGGGGCAGGAAGCCTCCAAAGTTGGCAAAAAATAAAATTTACTTTGAACAAAAAAGCACATCACGGATTCTTTTGTAGAAGAAAAGTATAAAATTTTAAACTTTTACATAAGCTAAATAGTAATTTATTAATTAATTTACAAACCTTTTTCAATATTTTTTGTAGAAAAATGAGTTAAAAACAAGAATTTAAGATAGTTTTATACTAATTAGATATTTATAAATCATCCATAATATCGCATTAAAAAATGTAAACATAATTAGTAATTTTAATTATTCTCAAGCAAACCTTATAATGAATATTAGCGACTCATTTTGAAGGATTGTATCAACCTTTCTCAGGCAAAATGTACGTATTACTATAAAGACAGCAGAAGAAAAACTGGTTCTGTTGTTTTAGTGCTAACACACACTTTTTGTTTTCCTGTTTTTCAGATCTTAAACTCATACATGTCACGTACACTAACGAATATGTAGAACTAGAATTGTATAACCGTTTTACTCTTGATATTTTTGATCATCCAGAACAAATTCAGACGGAATATGAAGATGGGCACATTTGCTTTTCATTGACGCTTCTGTTTGTTTTTCAAATCGAGGAAATGAAAGCGATTTGCCAAGCCACTCTTTGTTAATTCTAAAGCATTTCCCTTGTTTCGCCAGGCTTTTGCTCATCGGAATTTATATTAAACTTTAAAACATTTAATCTTCTTTTCATTTAAACTACTTGTTCGTAGTTTCTCCGATTATGGAGCTCTTACACCATAAAATCACATTACTTTTCAAAAGTTTTTTGTTAAAACGTTCCATGATAGTCAGTTTCATTTAAATACATTGTTTTGTGATAAACAATGCATTAAAATTTGTATTTAACAAAGAAAATATTTATAATCATGTTTGGCACACCCGTACACTAACAAAAATTTAAGGATGATTAGCTATATAAAAATGACCATACAATTAAAAAAGTGGCAAAAAGGAGCAAGATTTTCTGGCACATTTGTCCTTTTAAAACTCATACTTAGTAGAAAAAATTATAATTAACACTTAACTCACCTTAACTCATAACTAAAACCTACAATGTTTGTAGACAGTGTTAATTTTTTTTATAAATTTCACCACTATATATTCTAAGCGTCTGTATATCTATAAAAATCGTATTAAAACAAATTGAAAGTTAATGAATTATTGTTACATACTTGTAGTTAAAGATTCCATAGTCAAAAAAAATTATTTTTTAATTATTATAGCGAAATTAACAAACGAATGTTGAAACAAAATTATTGATTTTTTTTTCACTTATTATCAAAGCACAATATGCAGTTTAACTTCTTTCTCTAGTGACGATCAAAATAACTTTGCGCAAATTTTAATACTAAGAAGATGTGTACAGACATCTGCTCTATTAAAGTGACGTATGTCAGTAGCTCAAAATAAAATTTCATTTTTTCGATTTTTTGCCAGTTTTGAAGGTTTTTTGCCCCACTGTGCATCGTATAGAGAAAAAATGCACTTTTAAATGCAATTTGTTTGAAAGCTGTATGTCAATTTTTTTTTTAAGTTGTTAATTTCTTTGTAGGTTTTCTAATACTTTATTTGTCATTGTGGTAACAGAAATATTTCATTTCTGGACATTAAACATAAACCAATCAGAAAATTAATAAAATAAAAAACAGATGTATTCCATTTTTGGATATTAAACGAGGATTAATCTCTAAATGAATAAAATAAAAAAAAATTGCAGAATTACACCAATAAAAAAAAATTCACATCTTTCAGTTCTTTACCAAGGACAACAACTACCGTAAAATACCGTTAATCCGCCCTTCCCGATCAAACACCCCCTCTCCATTTTATAAAGAATTTGAAATTTTCAAAAAATCCCGCGAAAGCGCCCTCCCTCCCCATTCTCAAAGGCAATTGAGAATGTTGTGAATCATTATGAGATGAATGAATTATGAATCTTTGATGAAATGTGCGTTTTTTCGAGATTTTTTAATTGATTTCATGCTTGTTTTGGCTTTGTTTTACAAATTTCTCCTTTTTTTCTGCGTTTTTTCGACAGAATTTACGTTTTTTTTTTTTTTTTTTTTTTTTTTTTTTAAACAAATTTTTTCAAGTATCAAAAATCATGATTCATTCAACGATTCATTCATTTCATCATGATTCATTCCTATACATTTTGTTGGACAATCGCGGAAAAATCCCGTGTAAGCGCCCCCCTCTAACTATTGCACGATTTTTTTCCACGTTTCGGGGGGCGGATTAACGGTATTTTCCAAATAAATCAAACCTTGTTAACATGAACGAGCTTAACGGGAATTAGGGGAACTTGGGGTAAAGTGAAATACTTAAAAATAATTGTAATTTTCAAAACGAATAAACAGAAAATTTGTTTGAAATTTTACACTACATAATTTATAATACCCTTGACTTATGAAATTAATTATTTTCAAATTTTTATTTTTGAATTTCTGTGGTGTATTAAGGATATAACAAAGTAGTAGAAAATTATCTCTTTGCCCCATACCTGGGGCAAAGTGATATTGTTAATGGGGCAAAGTGAAATATAAAAAAGATCCCTTCTATAAATGACTTTTTGCAGTTGTTTGACAATTATGCTAATCTGCATAAGAAACTAATTTATCCATGTCTCAGTTCTTTCACTTTACACAAATTTTCCCAGTGTTTCTGTATGTATACAAGACTTGTATCATCAGTTATAGGCAACACAGAAAAATCCTTTTTAGTCCGTATGGACGCATGAACTTAACTGCAAGAAAATGTGGTCCATCTTGTGAGGGAAACGAAATCACTTTACTAATAAACTGCTTCTTAGTATCCAGACCTTTATTTGAGTTCAACTCAATCAAGAGAAAATTCTCATTATTTATTTCACTGAATCCCACTTTTTCTGTGAAAAGCTGAACTTCACCCTTGTCTTCAGTGAAGTCATCTTCCTGGGCCTGAAATTCATCTTCTGTCTCACTGTTATCATCACAAATATCAGATTCTACTGATGATGTGGATGAATCTGAATTTTCATGTTATTTAATGTGTCACTTTTTCTTTCTGTTAGAACCTTAAGATGCTGCAAATAAGCTCTTAGCTATCTTTGGCTTACAAGTTGAAGCAGTCGTAGTATCAGTCGTCAGTTTCTTTTGCTCTTGTAAATTCTTCAGTACAGGACTTGAGGTTAAAACCAAAGTTTTACCATGTTTTTTATTTAAACACTTGACACTGTGTTTGGCAACGGGAATAGGCTATATATCTCTTGGAGAAACATGGGTTGTTTTTAAATTTCCATTGTAGGAGATGCATTTATTTTGGTTGATCCAGGCTCATTTATGTCAGATGATTGAACAACTTTTATTGCAAATGGTTCTCCTATATCTTCCCAAGCCTTTTTTAGAAGCTTCTGAAACATCTCCATCTTCTTTTACTCTTTTAACTCTTCTGTACAGTGTAACCACTGATATTCCAAATCGTTTAGCTGCTGAATTAAGACTCATCTGGTCAGTACCTGTTACTGCCTCAACAATAGCACCCATTAATGCTTCAGACCAGGATTGCTGCTCTGTTTTTCTCATGTGTGTTCTTACCATTATACATCTAAATATGTAAACAAAGTTATCTAATATTTTAAAAATTATATTTATGTTTTAGGGGCAAAGTGAAATAAAATATTTCAGTTTGCCCCATCACTAAAATTCTTTTTCACTTTGCCCCGCATGTAGTAAAAATTTTTTATAAAAATTTCAAACCAAAAATAGGCCAATTATTAAATAAACAAATACTTCACTAGACAGCAGAAGGATCTAATTTAAACTTACAATAATAATTATGAGAATTTTATCAGTGTAGAATTCATAAAATGTTATTTTCTTACCTAATAATATTACAATGTGATCATCAAATTTAAAAAATTGTCTCTAACATCATATATACTGATCTCATGAGATCATTGCTGTCTGACAGAAAGCAACTAGATGTGAAATAACATAATGCAAGTATCTGAAGATAGGTAGCACTGTATACAGATTAAATATTTAACCATTTCACTTTGCCCCTCTATTTCAATTTACCCCAAGTTCCCCTACTTTTAACATGAATTAAAAAAGTATACCCCTGAAGTAAAACCCCTCTGAAAAGGAAAACAAAGATTTGATACTGATAACATGAATTACTGGTAACATGAGTGAAATTTTGATTCCCTTGAGGTTCATCTTAACGAGGTTCGACTGTAGCTAAAAAGCATACAGAAATTACAATAATTTACCAACCACATTTACAAATTATTAGTTTTTATTTGATATTTTAAAATTTTTCTTGATTTTTATAAATTAAGATAAAAAAATACTACTTTTCAAAACAATTTCTCAATTGTATTCCATTCAGCTTGATTTCATTGTATTTGAGCTAATTCTGTTTTTCCTAATGGGTTCATTAGAACATGTGTGGCAGGCACTGGCTTCAGCAAGGAAAACCTGTGTAAACTCCGAGATTAAAAAGCTAAATTTTTAGTTCTATTTTTTTTATACATTTAATTTGTAATTGTATAAAGCAAACACTATTTTTTTTCTTTTTTTTTTCTTTTTTTTGTGTAGAAGTCCAAAAAAATGTTCTATATTTTCTTTTGCAAGAAAATTTTTTTTATACATGAGAAAGTGATCTTTTCCAATTTCTCCAGAAAAATCTGATAA
The DNA here is from genome assembly GCA_964019185.1 of Maratus speculifer. Lineage (NCBI taxonomy): Eukaryota > Metazoa > Arthropoda > Arachnida > Araneae > Salticidae > Maratus > Maratus speculifer. The sequence continues at coordinate 363,377,287 of OZ025296.1, forward strand.
AAGATTTTTCTTCTGGTACTTCAAAATTTCCAGTAACTTTACTTAGATTGATTGGGATTGTCATCAATTGAGAAAAGAATATTAATAGCAGTCAAAAAATTGTAATTATCATTTGTAAATTTCAGATTTAACGTCTCTGTACTTTGGTGACTGTATTGTATATGATATATTAATACACTTGATTCCCTCAAATCCACACAGCTGGGGACTAGAAGTTGTGCAGATTTTAGAATTTTGCAGATTTCTGGTCATTATTTTGTTTACATTTTTTAAACTGTAATTTGAATGTAATAATTAATGCAGTTGAGGATATGATGAAAGCTTACAATATAATAATATATTAAAATAATTAATAAACTAAAATAATAAAAATTTAAATAATTTAAAAATGCTTAAAATATTAAAAGCGAAGATTAAATTAATTCATAATGTGTGATTAAACATTCATTATAAAGATGAACTGCATTTTCCCCAAAATTATTCAATGAAATTTTCCTCATAAAGGCACATTACTAATTCACATTCAAATCATAAAATAAGGAAGTTTTATTTCAAGGTTAGCCATACTTAATAACTAAAAGAGTTTGATTGATAGATATTTGGTAAGGAGATGTGATTTCCAATAATATCAGCAATATCTTGAATTTTTTCAAAAACAAATTTATTCTTCCTTCATGAAAAAACATGAATTCAATAATGTTAATGAACATTACAAATCAAAATAGGTATGGAATTAATATGAAAATAAAAAAGTCAAATTTTATATCTCTATTTTTACAGAATGTTTCACTGTTCACATCTGTAAATTATGTGCAGAGTAGAGTTGCTGATTTTAGGGTTGCAGATTTTAGGGAGTCGACTGTATTGCAATGGAGCCTGCAGCTTAAAGAACTGATATATTAGTTCGCGGCAGTGAGACAGTTAAATGTATCACTGTGAGAAAACAATCTAGCAAAATCAAATAGTTAGTATGCTTCATGCTTGATCTGAGAATTCATTGTTATTTATAAAATGCATGAATAGTTTCATTAAAGTAAATTTATTAGTATGGCTTTTTGTAAAAAAAAAAAAAAAGCTTGGGTCTAAATAGGTCTGTCTATAACCTTTATTACTCCAGCCTTGTTAGAACTTTTCTCAGTGTATAGTTTATGAATAAAATGTCTATGATAGACAGACATAGGAATGATCTTTTAATGGTTCTACTTTTATTTTTAAGTACAGAGAAAACAAAAGACTTCATTTGACTGGTTTTCTATTAATAACTCTCGTTCTATACTTATTCTTCCTTTGTTGGTGTAACTTAGTATATATAATTATATATGCATATATATATATGCAGTATTATATACAGGCCCGTAGCCAGGCTTTCCTTTCGGGAGGGGCTGAATTTTGAAATTTTTTCTGATCTTACAAAAGTAATTAGTATAAGTTACAGCAAACAATTTAAAAATAATCAAGACTTAACCTAAAATGTGTTCCTGCATAGGATACTTGGTAACCATGTCAAATATTGTTATTTCGTATTCAATTTTTTTCAATTTCTGTTGCAATTTTTGACATTCAAAAGCACTTCCAGCTTCCAAACCGGTTCTGAAATCGGAGAGTTAAAAAAAATCTTGAAACCTAAAAATCACAGAAAAACAATATTTGAGTTGAACCTCAAGTATCCTATAAGAAAAAAGTTAAAAAATATTGAAATGCAAACAAGTAACATGAACTGATTTAAAACTCATGATTAATATTATCGTGGAAGAGTCTGATATTGCGAGTGCGATGTCTTGAGACTATTCATCCATAAATGAAATTAATTTCTTTCGCTTTATTTTTTCCAAAGAAAAATTAATTGCTACAGTCACTTTTAATCATAAAAATTATATTTGTATTTCACATTCTCTGACTATAATAATTATAAATGTAGTACTCTTAGTACAATAAATTTACTAATGCAACAGAAGTAGTCATCGTAATTTTTTCTTGGCCATGATGCTGATTAACTTATCAAGATCTACTGTAATGTCCGAATGAAAGGAAATGATGGCAAAGCTATCAGTCTCTCATCAGCCATAATGATTTGAGGCAAAGATTTAAATAATTTCAATGTTGAAAAAGATCTTTCAACACTGACTGTTGTTACTGGGTTTTCAATCAAGACTGCAAACAAGGGTTGATATTATTGTAATACATCACATTAAAAGTACTAAAACTTTTAGGACTCTGTGTTGGTGTCAACACCTTGGTGTGTTTGTACCCTAATTCATATTCAGCTTTCACTTGCTACATTGATACTTTATCATGAAAATATTTCGGCAGATTCTCTAATTTGCTTGCTTTTTTCAGTTAAACAAATCCTGGAAGGAATAATGGGAAATCTCTTAAAGTGTCTTCATTCGAAATTAGATCATTTAAATTTTGAATAAGACGTCCTACATGGAGAATAAAGACCGTGATATTGTAATACTTTTCAGCGTATGTAATTTGTGGGTTTGTAGGTGTTGTGTTTATAAATGTTAGTCTTGAGATCTTTATTTTAATTGGAAAGATATCTTCCCGAAGTTTTGCTGCACAATAAAATATCTCACAAAATATTTCTCTGCATTTTTCTCTATATTTATGTAAAACAATTAGGACATCTTTAACATAAATTACATTTGACATCATGTCATGAAATTTTTCTTGAAGAACTCACTATGACTTTGTCCATGTGTTTTTCAAAATAATTTTTTGAGCTAAAGCAAATGTATGTAGCTCAACAAAAGTTAAAATTCTTTCATGCATTTCGTTAAATTTTGTATCACAGATGCCGAGAAGTCATTTTCTTTTGTTTAATGCAATACATTATGCAATTGCTTCGTGAAACACTAAATTTGCCTTTAGGTGATTTTAAAAAAAAAACCCTTGTCATTGCTTTAACAAGTCCATGATACTTTCGGATTATAGGAATCAGCATGCTGTTGGACAAGGCAAGATTTAATAGATGGCTGCCAAAGTTGATGTATCTAATTTTTGGATACACTGGAAAATTTTAGAATGGACCCCGCCAACATGACCAGACTTATTATCTGCTTCATCATACCTCTTTGTAACGTATTTATACATGTCAATGCATAATTGGTCACAATGTTGTAATATTAATTTTCTTGAATTTTTGGCAGAGAAGACATTTATTGGAATAAAACCTAAAAGAATTTTCTGAATTATTGGGGTTTGTGAATAGTTTAATACTCCACATATCTGATTGTGGAACAGAATGTAGCAGTCTCATTTATTATACATGTTTAACATTGAATTTTGTGGACCTGACAGAAAATTACTTGCTGAACATATCCGCCCCCCCCCCCCCTCTCATGAAAGTTTCTAAGATTTTTCATTAAATGTATTCAAATTCAAATGGGCATTAATGGTCATTTTAATTATGTTTTACTAATTTAATAAATAGAAAAAAAAAGTATGACAATCTCTTTAACTCTTTCAGTATCAACATCTAAAAAAAAATAAAATAAAATAAAATTATGAAATTTTTACACGATGTTAATATTGCTCCCAATAATCTAAAAAACTTCAAAATACAATTATAATTTGAAAAAATGCATGTTTAAAACAAGATATAATACCATGTTTATTTAATACTCATGTTAGTTCAAGTTATGCAGAATTTAAAGTAGTAAAACACTATAAAATCAAAATGTACGAAAGTGACAATTTTACGCCTTTTGTATTATTAAGTAATTTTCCTTTTTAAAATATCGAAATAGCTAGACGGCAAAATCATATTTTGCAAGTATTATGTATCAATTTATACGTAATATAAATATATCACAAAAACAAGCTTTTAGAGAATCAAGAGTGATTGTATAAAACAAAATGTAAATAAACGTCACATACTTATTTGAAAAAAAAAATCCAAAACTTTGTTTAGCTTAAAAAAAAACAAATCCAACAGAATGCAGATAAATCATTCGTTTATTACATATAGGATTTAATGCCATGCGTATTCACATTTTTTTCTTTTTGTAAACAAAACACTGCGTTGCAGCTGTTTATATGTTACAGCCATCATAGAACAGATTTTTATTTCTGATTTCTTAAATTGCCCAAGCAAATTAAATTAATCACAGCTGTAAATCGTTAAAAATGTGGAATATGAACTATGTCAACAGTTTTTTAATCATTTATCATTACTGCGAAATATAATCCAAAATCAGGCAACATTTTTGCCCGGAACACAGAACATTTCAACCACGGCGCCATTTCAAAGTGGCGCCCTGTTTATTTTGCAACTGCTAGAGAATTTCACTTCATATGGTGCATGGTTTGTAAAATTTGTTTAAAGAAGTGAAAATATACCATTTTTAATATTTTAAACCACTTAAAAGTATGCTGACATGAGAAAAGAGCAAATTAAAACTTTTTTAGGCATTTTATAAGCAAAAATTAAGAGCAATACTACTTTTCCTTTATTTACAGTGTAGCGATAATTTTGTAAAGTCTTTCCAAACTTTCGGGAGGGGCTTCAGCCCCCTTAGCCCCCTCTCCCTGGCTATGTGTCTGATTATATACACACGCATATAATACTGTATACTTTTATATATTTTTCATTCTTTTATGTATTTCATATTTTAAATATTTATTATGCATGCAAAATTAAAACAATACAAATATTACAAATGTTTAGATATGCATATAATATTACTTCTGGGAAAAATATCTCTGACACCCCCCCCCCCCCCCTGAAAATCATAAATTTTTAAAAAATTATTGTAATGAAAATTTGTAGGCAAAAGTATTATTTATTCATTAGTGCCATCAAGTACATTAAAAAAAAAAAAACTCCAATGCTGAAGAATGCAACAATCACATCAAAATATTTATCAACAAAAAAAAGCAGAACAGGATATGGAATTCTTCCCTAATTACACTGCTCTAATGGTATAATAGTTTAGTCTCATGCAAAAATATAAGAATAAATAATTAAGACATTTAAGTATGTCATGTATTAAAAAATAAAATAGTTGCATGTACCAGTGTTTTTGTATAATCTTATATTAGAATTTAAAATGTATTTTTAGTAATTTATATTACTAAATATGCTTTACATTTACATTTAACAAGAAAGTATAAATGGAATTAATATTAAATTTTATTGTATGTGAGTATATGTCGTATATATTTGTATTCACATGCATTGAACTATGTATTTATTACTTTCACTATGAAATTATGATAGCATTTATTATTAATAATAATAAAAAAATGTTCAAATAGGAATGTATATGCAATAAGTTTCATAAGTTTAATATCCAGTTTTTACGTTTTAATTGTATGTAAAATAACTCCCTTGTAAATTTTAAATAGAAACAGTTTATAAAGAAAGAATAACATGCTTCTGCACGCTATTTTCTTTTTATTTCACTTTATCCCCTCCCCCCTGCTTCCTTAACATTAAAAAAATTACATATTAAACAGTCTATAGTTGTAGTCCTAGCAAAAATCATATTTTTATACTTAGAATTGACAGTAAGGAGCTTTAAACATGATAAAAAAATCAAATAATTAAAATATTGTTATTTTCAATAGCCAGGATTTCTTTATGGAAGAGATCAAGAATTTTCTTTCATGTTATGTATACACAATAGACACCCAGAAATCCCCAAATAATTTATGTATGTAAACAATGAAACATTCAGTTCAGATCCAGGGACAAAATTTGACTCTTTTATTTTTATATCAATTCCATATTTTTTTTTAATTTGTAATTTTGTTTATTTCTGAATTCATGGTTTTTTAAGAAAGAATGATATATATATATATATATATATATATATATATATATATATATATATATATATATATATAGATTTAATTTAAGATATTGCTGATATCACAGGTAATTACAATTTTCTTACCAAATGTTTTTATGTTTTAAGGAAGCTTTTTAGGTGCGTTCGTAATTATATAATACGTAGCACCTATAGTGGTTGTTCAGTCCGTCCGTCTGTCCGTCCGCATATAACAACGCAAAAACTATCCAAACGAATCGTTTGAAATTTAAAATACATAATTATTACATAATTTTGTCGAGTCATTTCAAATTTTATGAAACTCGGATGCATAGATCAATTACAGGGGCAATCAAAAGTATTCCATTACATTATGGTCAATGGGGGAAAAAATTTCAAATGCATTTAATCGTTTGAAATTTAAAGTACATAATTATTACATAATTTTGTCGTGTCATTTCAAATTTTATGAAACTCGGATGCATAGATCAATTACAGGGGCAATCAAAATTATTCCATTACATTACGGTCAATGGGGGAAAAAGTTTCAAATACATTTCAATCGTTTGAAATTTAAAATACGCAATTATTACATAATTCTGTCGAGTTATTTCAAATTTTTTGATAATCGTGTGCATAGATCAATTATAGGGGCTATCAAAAGTATTCAATTACATTATGGTCAATGGGGAAAAAGTTTCAAATATATTCTATACGTTTCAAATTTTAAATACATAATTATTACATAATTTTGTCAAATTATTTCAAATTTTATGAGAATCGGATTCATAGATCAATTACAGGGACAATCAAAAGTATTCCGTTACATTACGGTCAATGGGAAAAAATGTTTCAAATGCATTCTAATCGTGTTACACTCATGCGAACTTAATAAAATTTATATGCAACTATAAAGTACATATTATAATATACATCTTACATAATTTGTGGTGAAAAGAACATTTGTTATTGATTTACAAGGCCACACAAAAGTATTCCATTACATAATGGTATAGGGAGAACATTGTTTGATGAGCGTTTTAATTGTAATTCACTATTTACAATTTATGAGATTGATATATGAAAGTAATATTTTTAAAACTTCGTTATCGTACGAACGCACCTAATTTGCTACTCTTCACGTGCAATTTCCAACTTGTTTAATTATTAAGTCCGGCTAAACCTGAAAATAAATTCTGTATTTTATACTTTTGATCTGAATTAGTAACTACCTTTATGAGGTAAGTTTCATTGAATAATTTAGGACAAATACATTTTATGTTTATAATGAATATTTAATCATACTTTATTGATTATCAACTTGACCTTTGCTATTAATATTTTAAACATTTAAAAAAATATCTAAATTTTGATTATTTTAATGTATTGCTTATTTAAATATTATATCGTAAGCATTCATTATACTTTTGATTGCATTATTAATTATATTCAAATTACTGTTTAAAAATTTTAAACAAAGTAATGACCAGAAATCCTCAAAATTCTGGTCCCAAACTGTGTGGATTTGGATGAGTCTACTTATAGTAAAACCTGCCACGATCAAATCACAATGCTTTGTGAAAACTTTCGTTTTAAACAGGTTTTTCTGTTAATATGTGTAAATGTATGGAATAATATGGTATGGAAAAAGTTTTGTATTTTGGAAATAAAAAGTTTTGTGTTTGGGAAAAAATGTTTTTTGTTTGGAAAATTATTTATTTATTTATTTATTTTATTTTATTTATTTATTTATTTATTTTTTGTGTGTGTGTGTTTCAGAAAAAAGTTTGATGTTTAACAAAATTATTTTTGTGTTTAGGAAAAAAGTTTGATGTTTAACAAAATTATTTTTGTGTTTAGGAAAATGTTTTATGCACAGTAAGAAGAAATAAAATGATAAAAAATATGTATTGGAAAAGGTTTTAAGTTCAGTAAAAAATTCAGTGCAGTAAAAAAGTTATGTATTGGAAAAAAAGTTTTATGTTTTAGTAAAAAGTAATGTATTGGAAAAACAATTATATATTTATAGTAACATTCCATTGTAGGCATTAATTTTTTACAAGTTTTGCCTCTTTTATATAAATGTACTTTTTTATTTTACATGAAGGGATGAGTGGGCTTCTCTTTTAGACTAATTGTTTACAGCAATGAATTGATTATTTATTGCCTTTAAAACATATCGTTAGATCTGAATGATTCATTTTATCCTGACTGGTGTGTTTTGAGCTTCTGAAAATTAAAATTTTAATCATTGCACTTTTCTTTTTATTAATTAAATGTTATAGAAAAATATGTAAAACAGCTTTTTTATATAAAGATAAGATACTTGTTTTTATTTAATATTAAAGTTAATATGCTAAAAAGAAAGCTTTAAGTAATAATTTTATGAGAATATATAAATCTTCAACATGGGGCACAATGGACCATAATCTATTCTGTTAATGTAATGCTCAATTATCAAAATATTTAATAATTGTTTATTCTCTACAAATAAATACCATTTTAAAATAATTATTTAACTGTGAAATAAAGTAAACAAAGAAAAATGTCTATGTATCATAGTAAGGAATATTTTTGTTTGTATTTAATACTTTTAAAACAATACAAGTATTTTATCAATTGTAACCAGTTATTATTAAAACAATTTCTAGCATTTTCTAAAATTTCATTAATTATTTTAGAAATAAAATAAAAGAAATTTGGAATGAAAACATTATCGTTACTAATCTGTTGTTTGTATTGATGTTATCATAAAATCACTCGCAGATCGAAAATTATTTCAGTAAAATTTCAGGCTCACAGATATTTTGGAGTTTCATTTTCAAGTTTTCATGATAATGACTTTATTTTATTTAATATCTTCACCTTATTTTCAATGTTATTGTATCAATCAGTTGGTATTTAAAAAATATAATACTCTTTTTTGTTAATTTTTCTTTCTTGTTTTGTAAAGGTTTTGTTTGAAATTTTAATTGAAAAATTTGCATTATTATGTTATTTTGGAGATATAGGGGTAAATAAACAGGACTAAAATTAATAAAAAATAAATTTATATTGTAATTCAAATAATACTTAATAGAGGGTCATGTGCTTCAATGAGTGGACCAGTGTAACCCGTTTCTGAGGCACCCTGGTCCAATTTATGAACATATACAAACTAATTTTTTAAAAGTGCACAGATGTCATATACGCACCACATTTCCACCTGTGTTCCCCTCCCGCCAATTTGACATTTCACATCTGTGCCAAGGAGAAGATCTGTTTAATTAGTTTATAACAATTGTTAGGAAAATAAAATGGGAAAAATTAAAGATTTCAGTGAAATATGCTGATTAAATGAAGCAACTGCATATTCAATATGTATGTATGTATTAATATTTACGATTTATTGTGAAAATTATACTTACCATTTTGTTACTTATTAAACTTATTATTTATAACTGGTTATTTATTGTTTCCTTTTTTATAAAATTCATGTTTATTTACTATAATTTTTTTATTTTTTAAATTATTTTTATTTTCTTTTTTAAAAAACTAGAATCTCTTTCATTTTTTATGTTATTTTATTTTCATATTTCAATAAAAAATCATGTGCTGTTAGTTCATACAATTTGCACTTTTATTCAAAAAGAAAATTTTCGCCAAATTGGCGGGAGGGGAAAACACATGCAAATGTGGTGCGTAAATCTGTGCCAAAAAAAAAAGATATTTGAAACTATGTTTTGAAAAAATTCTGAGCCATGTAAAAACACTTAAGTATATTCAAGAATATTTTTAGGCAGATTGGACATTCCATTAAAGAGGGGGGGGGAAATGTAAACTGCTAAAATGGTAATTATCTTTAACAGAAACCTACCTTAAATAGAAGTATTACACTGTCCTGAAATGGATTGGCATACAATTAAATTTGCTGAAAACCTGGCTGAAAGGGATTTTTCATGACTTATCAGTGGTTCCATCGTAAACGATTATGACATGTACTTTATAAACACAATAAATAACCTGTAAAAGCGGAATCTTTCTTCAACGTAATTCTGTTTCAAATACAAGAGATGTAGAATACCAACAAAAGAAACAAAACGCCTTATTTAGACAGAATATCTTCAGAATATAATTGATTACACTTATCCTAATGGAAGTCTAAAATGGTAGTTTTTTCCATCTCCTTGCAATCACACCTTGACAAGACTTGATTGCGTGTGTATGGGTAATAGAAATAGCTCGAGTAACTTTAAGAATTTAAGTACAGTAGAACCCCACTAATCCGGACCCCGTTAATCTGGATCTTCGGATCGGTTTGGTCTTTTTTTTTTCAAGTTTTAAAAGACAGAAGCGATTGGCTAATTTCCATAACGTTGACTTGTTTCACAGCCATATTCAGAATTTAAAAAAAAATCTGAAATAGTTTCGGAAGAATTAAGCAAAGTAAACATTTTTACTGTCTGTAAATATTCAATAAGTTTCACATAAAGGTGATTTTCTGTAAGTATGTTTTATTTTACTGCATTTTTTTCTAATTCTCCGTATAATCCGGATTTTCGATACTCCGGATTGGGTCTGGTCCCAATTAATCCGAATTATCAGGGTTTTACTGTATATCCATTTCATTTCTTAATTTTAAAAAAGTAGCATCTATAAATTAAAGTAAGATATATTTTAATAATTGTAGCTAGTAATACAAGGAAATTACATGATGATATACCATAGATTTTACAAACACTATGATCTAAAAAACTGAGCCCATATTGAAAAGTTAAATGTATTTTAGTCAAGTTTTGTACAACATAAACATTTGCTTGCATAAAAACTAAGATTATACGGTAAAGTTTAACCCTAGAACTACCGAAAATGTTCTCTAGTCTTATTAAAATATTCCACATCAAACTAATTATTTTAAACTGTTTAACTTATTTTTGGTTGATTTATAAATTAAGTTTATTTTAAAGAAATTTCTGATTTATATTTAACTATTATCGGCTTAATATTTTTGAAAAAGACATTCTATTTTAGCTAAAGAAACTATTGATATAACAAACATGTGCAATAAATGTATTTCATGTTGGAAAAAACAGTCTGGTTGCGATTGTCTAACACAGCCTTAATTCTTCTGGGTTTCTCTGTTTCATGTTTTGCTGTTTTTTGATACCATATTTCGCCTCAATAGTTTTTCGATATTTGGTCGTAAACTTCAAAGATGCTAATTTTTTTAAACACTTTTTTTTATTAACACTTTTTATTAGAAATATTGGGTTTGTAAAAAATAATATTGGGTTCTGTTATTTTACTTTTAAAGCAATTTATTTTAGATTGTTCGAAACTGTTTTAGAGCGTTCTCCAAGTTCAGTGGTTAATATGTGAATTAGGTTCCATTTAAGCTTTGGATTCATCACTGTTAAAAAACATAACCTCATCATCACCCTCTTCATGCACAACTCTCCTTCCATCAATGAAGTTTCTGTAAGCAATATTAATCCTTTCAGGTCTGGTGTACTGTTAATAGTACATGTCTTTTAACGGAGTATTATTTTGTTTTATGAAATACTTTTGCTATCCAGGAGCGTGCAAAGAGAAAACTACGCCCGGGGCAAAGTTGCAATTTTGCGCCCCCCCCCAACTTTTTTTGTATCAGGCCAAACAATGACGATGGTATAAAAATTTGTCTCCCTCTGGGTGTCCGCGCGCGGGGCGACCGTTCCCTCCCCCCCCCCCTTTTCGCACGGCGCTGTTGCTATCATTTATATGTAGTAATGTTAGTATATGTCTGTGCATCTATTATATGATATCATTTATTGTAGGCATTTAGTAGTGATAATAATTATTATTTGCTTTATTCAATTTTCGCTGTTTGCGATTCTTTTATTTTAAACATGCTTAAACTTTGTAAATTTCAAATGCAATTATTTTCCTGAAAGATTCGTGTAATAAAGCCAAAAATATTAGATAGTTGTAATACCAGTTAAATCTTATTGTAATACAATATTTTCTAAACATCTCCGAAAATTCTTCCTTAGCCTACTGTCAAATGAATGTCAATTGAATAGTAAGCAAAACAACAACATTCGTTATCGTTCAAACAGTGAAATACTCGTCCAATGATAGTTAATCTTTTTGGATAGCTAGTGTTAATGTTATAAACGTAAAAGTAATTTTTTTAAAAATTGAAAAAGAAATCGAACTGAAAGGGTTAAACTGGGCATTCATAAGTCACAATTTTGGATGACTTTCAGATGAATAAGACATTTTTCTGCAGGAAGGATTTTTGCAACTCTGTAAAGGGCACTTTGAAATTTTGGAGAGGCGTAGCACATGTTGGCGATTGATAAGCATTAAATCCCAAATGTTCTGGATAGACATTTCGATGCTTTGAAGGGGGCTTCCCATAAATTTGACGCTATTGTGTAATCAGTGTAAAAACCGCTTCCGATGTTTTTCCTGTTATTTTAAATTCGTACAAAAATTTTAAACTTTCCCATAGTTCTATAACTGCCTTAAATGTCTCATTCAATGGGGATAAACAAAATTATAGTACTATATATGGCTATATAAACGTTCTGGGGAGGCATTTCAATGCTTTGAGGGGGACACCCCTTAAATTTGTTGCTAATCAGTGTAAAAAACTCTTTCCAATGTTTATCATATTATTTTGAATTCATACAAAAATTATGAATTATCCCATAGTTCCCTAACTACATTCATAAATAAAAGCAAAATTACAATGCTAAATAAATACATAAAAAATCTTTCCTTCAAAATCCATTAATTTTTTTTTAAATGTCTCAGACTGAAAAATTCAATGACGAAAATTGTCATTATTTTGTAAAAACCCAGGTGAACGTGGAAATCTTCCAAAGTCTCTCTGATCTTTCTCTAAATATCAACGAGGCTCAAAATAAAAAAGTTCAAGCGAGAAAGAAACATTGATCTCGCGAAATATTTTTGAGATTTATCGTTTGATGTATTATCTCTCTACATTGAATAGCCAACCTTGACAAGGAATCTGCAGGGACGTGCGAAGAGAACATAAAAGCAGGCACGAATTTTTCCAAGTTTTTACTTCTAATATACAGAGTTCGTAATATAAAAAATGTTCTTTTCATAAAATATGATAAATAATATTTCGTATAATAACCTGTAATCAGAAATAAAAAATAATGAAAATTGTATGAAAAATAAGAAGATTTGGTAAATACCATTTCACCGCGCAAGAGCGAATGCAAACAAAATGTAATGTACATAATGTTTTATCTTAATGTATATAACAACTTTTCTAAAAGTCTCAAAATTATAGCTTGAAAATTCTGAAAATTATCATAGATAGAACAAGCTCAAAATCTGTTGTTCCGATAAGGAAAAAAAATATGTGGGGCTACATCCGAATATAGTAGTATTACAATATTGTGTATGCTGTATTGTCACTAATCAATAGGTATATGAATACAATGCCTCGTCTTCTTGCTTCATTTTGAGAACAAAAGATTTTGAGCTTATTAAATCGATGATAGTTTTTTTAACTTTCAAGCTATGTCTTTGAGACTATCACAAATGTTGCTCTATGCATTTCGTTAACACATTATGCACATTATATTTTGATTGCATTCACGCATGCGCAGTGCAACATTTGACAATATTTGGAACTGTTCTTATGAAAGCCTTATAATATCTCTACATGTATACATGATATCATCATACAAATGAACCACTTGCCAACTTGACAAAGAATCTGTATGATTAAAATATATATATATATACGTCCAAGTTTTCCGTTGCAAGGAAATCTGCTCGTTTCAATTGGTCAACAAACTTTTAAGCGACATTTTCTTATTTCTCGCTCAATGATTGACGGAAATTTTTTTGGAAATGAAAAGAAATCATCAGCTTTTTTAAAAACAGAGTATACTAAATCATATTCAGATTTCTTAAGGTAATTTAAAAGTGCAAATAAAAGTTCTCAAATACCCAGTTCAAGAATAACGTTGCGAAAATGGCTTTTAGAGTTCTATAGAGTAATTTTTATAGAATTATGGAACGTTTTTCTATATGCTAGATTAAAAGCTATAGAAATGTCTGTAGAGGAGAAATTTCGATTAAACACTTTTTCTCTTCAGGTATTTCGATTAAACTTCTACAGCTTTTAAACTAGCTTATAGAAAAAGGGCCATAATTCTATAGGATTCTATAAAGCTATTTATATAGAATTCTAAAAGACATTTTCGTAAGGGTAGAGTTACTTTTATTAATTCCAGGCAGCGCACTACGTTAGAATATTGTTTGACATAAAATTATAAAATGAACAAAGATAAATTCTCGAGACTCAATCAGTGTGCCATTGTTGCACTTGCATAAACTGGTCTTTTCCCTTAATTGTCAGAGCCAGTTGGATCCATCAGAGCCCATTTTTATCTCAGCAGGTTTACTTCTACACTTAATTTTCAGTTTCCATTTGCGGGGTGATTCCGTATTCACCAAAAACCTGGCAAGAAGTAAACACAATTGCAAAATGTTCTATTTTAGATGTTTTAAATTTTAGGAACTATAAATACATAGTACTAGTAGTCTTTGTCCACTACTCTGGTTGGTTTCTCTAAAGAAATATAGAATCAAACGAAATGCGTCTTGCAAAAATTAGAATAAATAAACTTAATATCTAATGAAGCATCTATAATTGTTGTCTTATTAATATAATCTAACATTATCCTGGTCAAAGTCAATGTTGTCGACATAATACACAAAATAGCTCTAAAATAATGAAAGTACAGTAGAACCCCGATAATTCGGATTAAGTGGGACCAGGCCCAATCCGGATTTGCGAAAATCCGGATTATCCGGAGAATGTAAACAAATGAGATAAATTAAAACATACTGACAGAAAATCACCTTTATACTGAACATATTTAATATTTAGAGACAGTAAAAATGTTTACTTTGTAATTATAAAATTTGCCATATTTTGCTGTGTCAGTTTTGCAGGCCGCATGGTCACACATTCCCTTCAGCATAAAGTTGTTCGTTATATGTAGTCTCCACATGCCGTTCAAAATAGATCATTAATTGTTCAAAATGGGAAATTGCTTCATTATAGCTTATAACTTCTGGTTGATCATCGTTGGTAATGGTTTTCGTCTGCATCGTCTTCATTTTCTTCAGTTGTGCACAAAGCGATTATTAAGTCATCTGTAAGCGAGGCGTTTTCTTCATTATTTTATGCTTCCAACCAATTGCTAATGTCGCTGATATCAACATCTAAGCAATCATCAATTTTTTAAAACTAGTTGACAAAATTTTCAGGAGTAATTTCGCTTTCATTCTCGTTTATTCTTCCTTCTATTTCGATTTTCCGCAAGAGATTTGTAGAATGGTTTTGGGACGAGGACAAGCAAACAGTCCCAAGAGACCTATGGACTGGCTGACAAAGATCGGAAAGCGATCCTTATCAGTCATTGTGTCTATAAGGATATTTTTACTTTTCTTTCTTGCAATACTTTGAGCAAAACTTTATTAAGCAGTGAAATTTCGATGACATTTCTAAATGGATTAAATAGAAAACTGTAAATTGGAATTGCCAAAGCTTAAATGATGCATAGTTGTTCCTTTCATAGATAACAATAAAGAGTTTAAATAAGAAAGCTTGAGGTATTCTTCTGAAAAGATTTCAGAAAATACTTTTTTATTCAGAATATGAGGCTGAAATAAATTTATGACACGGAAATTTGCTGATCACTTCTCAAACTTGAAAAAAAAAAATAAAATAAAAAATTGAGCAAATCGATCCGGATTATCCGGAGATCCGGATTTAAGGGGTCCGAATTTGCGGGGTTCTACTGTACTTATGTTTAACATTTATTTTTGTGTGTGCTATCTTGAATTTCTCACTTCTACCAAAATTTGATGCTGAGAAATGGCGAAATACCCCAGATACGCTGGAGGAATATAATTTGAAATAATGGTCAGAGAACTTTTAAGTGATATATCACATGAAGGATGAAGGCCAAATTTAGAAAATTCCCCCTTCCCCACCAGAGTTCCAAACATCGCGTCTACAAGTATAAAACATTTCCCCATCTTTAAATTTTTCATACATTATGACTAATATTCATCAGAAGGCACTATTAAAATATCTGATCTGTAATGATAAAACGATTCAATTGAATTTTTTTTTCAAAACTGTCCTTTGAGGGGGAGGGGGAGGGAGAACTGAGGTGGTGGAAGAAAAGCTCATAATATGAAAGAGCGGACCGAGGGCTTTCAGATTGTTTTCGTGTAATCCTGATTTTTTTTACCATTGATTGGTCACCTTCACAGAATTCCTTGTAATGTACTCACACTCTTCACAGGTGCACTAGAGACAGAAAACGTTATAATAATTTTAGAGAATACAGTTAAAACAGAACATGTTTATGATGGAAATATGCCTTCAACAGAAAAGTTTATAGCCTAGACAAAATATATAATTCTGAATTATGCCGTTTTAGATTATACCATTCGACACCTGTCTAAAATGTTATTTTTAATGTGTTCTTTGTGATTCCGTTTTAGTAGCTTTGAGTGTTGTTGAATGCAAGATTCAGAAACCCAGATATTCGTCTGAAGTGGGAGTGTCCACGACGTCCACTTGGTTGTGCCACTGGTTACATTATTTAATTGCAGTGTAAATTATATTGAATGATACTGAATGTTATAGCAATAAACATTAATATTTAGACCAAAAAAATTCTGAAATCCGAAGAATTTCTTAACACATTTGCATTTAAAAATTACATCACCACAAAAATAATATATTTTCTCTTTATTCTTTGCAAAATGTATCTTCGTTTCTTTAGAATTTAGATAGAACTAGTCATAGAAGATATTTAGATAGAATTTTTCCCTTAACCTTCCCACTGCCGCGACCGGATGTATCCGTTCACTAGGCTGCAGGTTTCTCTGCAGTTGAAGGTTTATTTTAATTAATATAGTTCTACAAACATAATATAGTTTAAAGAAATTAAGTTATAGTTGATGCTTTGCGTATACGTAACAAAAAAAATTATGCCATCAGAAAAATCCCTCTTTCATTAACATTGTAAAAAAATTGCAGAGAAAAAACTTAACGATTTTACCCTTTTGCTCGACGTTCAGCGGGTTAAGTTTTCTTTGTATTTTATTTAAAATAAGTTATTTATTTTTAAAATGTTGCTATTTTTTATTTACAATTTAATCTTTATACTGCTAGGAAAGGCATCTGACGCAACTTTGATTCCGCTAACTTTAGATAATTGGAAAAATACTGCAGTTTTTAATACAAAGGTAAGAATTTCATTACAGTATATTTTCTACATTGATTTTAAATTTTCGTGATAAGTTTATTTCTTTATTTTTTTTAACGAAACGTAAAAACTGATAATAATTAATTTTATTTTATTGCAGATGCATAAAACCATTAATCTAACACATCATATCACTCAAAATATCTTCAATTTGTAAAAAAAAAAAAAAAAAAAAAAAAAAATATATCCGAATTTTTTGAAAAAGCAGCTTCTAACTCATAGCCAGGAAAACCTCTTATTTGTGAGCTATGCAAGAATTTCTGCCAAAGCAGTCTTTTTTTTGTGAGGTATGCAAGAAAGAATTCTCGCGCAAGAGCAATTTAAGCAGGCATCTGTTAAGTCATACTGGTGAGAAACCTTTTGAATGTGAGATATGCAACAAAAAATTTTCTGAAAAGGGCAATTTAAGCAAACATTTGTTTACTCATACTGGTGAGAAACCGTTTATGTGTGATGTATGCTGCAAGAAATTCTCTCGAAAGGACCGTTTAAGCATACATTTGGTAAGTCAAACTGGTAAGAAACCTTTTAAATCTGAAGTATGCAACAAGAAATTATCTCAACAGTGCCAGTTAAGCAGCCATCTGTTAATTCATGGTGATGAGAAACCTTTTAAATGTGAGGTATGCAACAAGAAATTCTCTCGAAAGGGAGATTTAAGGCAGCATATGGTAATTCATACTGGTGAGAAACCTTTTGAATGTGATGTATGCAACAAGAAATTCTCCCGAAAAGGCGTTTTAAGCAGACATCTGTTTATTCATACTGGTGAGAAACCTTTTGAATGTGCGGTATGCAACAAGAAATTTTTTCAAAATAGCCATTTAAGCAGCCATCTGTTAACTCATACTGGTGAGAAACCGTTTGTGTGTGATATATGTAACAAGAAATTCTCTCAAAAAAGCAATTTAAGCAGCCATCTGTTAACTCATACTGGTGAGAAACCGTTTGTGTGTGATATTTGCAACAAGAAATTCTCTCTAAAAAGCAATTTAAGCAGCCATCTGTTAACTCATACTGATGAGAAACCGTTTGTGTGTGATATTTGCAACAAGAAATTCTCTCTAAAAAGCCGTTTAATCAGCCATCTGTTTATTCATATTGGTGAGAAACCATTTGTGTGTGAGGTATGTAGCAAGAAATTTTCTAAAAAGAGTGATTTCACCCGGCACACTTGTGAAAAACCTTGTATACGAGTTATAAAACAATAAATTCTCTCAAATGTGTCATTTAAGCAAACATCTGTCAATTCATAATGGTGCGAAACCTTTTGTGTGTGGGACATGCAACTAGAAATTTTCTCAAAAATATGCTTTAATTCACATTGAGGAGAAACATTTTGTGTGAGAGATATATGTTAAAAGATTTTTTCAAAAGATTTCTTTAAGAAAACATCTGTTAAGGTCATACTAACGAGAAATATTTTATGAAAGATAAACAAAAATAAATTCCAAAAAAGCTATCTGTGCTTTATTTTGCTCCTATAATTTGTTGATTGCACTTAACTAATCGTAGCATATTCCAAAAGTAAAGAAATATTTCTTTCCGTTTACTACAGTGCACAAAAAAGAGCAGCGAACAACAAAAAATTGACTATTTAAACCATTAAATTTGCAGATCGGAAGCTATAACCATGAGTCCTGGTAACACACTATTTTATTTTTAGGATGCTTTATATTATCTGAAAATATTACAAAATCTCTATTTTTTTACATTTTTAAGCCTGTAGAATTTTAAAGTGATTGATAGTATTTAAATTTAAAAAATTTTTGTTAAACCTGATTTCTCACAATAAAGTTCTTTGATGGTAAAATGGATTTTCTTATCAATATTGAAGCTGAAAGTATTTGTTTTGAAAAGGGAATGGTCCCATGGCTTACCCATAATATTGAAAACAAAAATGTGTGTTAATGAGTTAGATACACTGATTGTTATTTTGAAAGGTAATAACAGTCTGATGACATTTGAAATATAAGTTAAGGATAATTTTAAAAGTGTTTTAAAATTATACTTTTTTCATCAGACATATATTGAAAAAGTATTCTACGAATTGATTATTTCCATTTTAGCGAAAAACTGCCCAGGCCGGGATTCAAACCCAGATACATGGCTTACAAGGCCAATGCTTTAGCTGTTAAGCTAACTGGGCGATAGCCTGCTGGGATTTTCCTTCAGACAACCTTATTGGTCATAACATCTGGTCTCACATTTAGACAGCTCGGCAGAATAAACCGCAGGTAATGGAACTCCATATAACGATCAATACATAGATATTGGATTATTTTAACACAATCAAACTGATTGGTAAATTTATCATACGAATTGATTATTTCCAGTTAAGTGAATGTATTCTAATTTAATTGTCATGTCATTACTGATATCTGTTGTAATCTTTTAAATTCCTTCATTTCAAGATCTCTTAATCTGATTGTTTATTCGTGAGGGAATAACAGTCTGGTGTAAGTTTTAAATGTCTATAAATATTGGGAAAAAAGAATGAGATATTTGCTTACCACAGCCAAATCTATCCCTAAATTTTCCCATCATATTGAAAAAAGACTTCGGTATAGCTCATGCCCATCTGACTATGACTTAACTCTTTCGAATTACACGGATTACCATGTAATGGATGTGAGATATTGAGGTTTATTATGCCACATTGGTTTATCAAAATGAATTATTTGCAGTTAATCGAGGTAATTTTGCTCCACTTTTACAAAACTTTGATCCACTCTACCACCTTCGAGAATTCTTTCCGATGAGCTGCCAAACACACTCTAGTGCATCTGTCTCTATTTTTGAGACCAAATTCTTTAACCTTAACTCAAGTATGGAGCAGTTTTTAATAATTTTTTTTCTCTCTTAGACCAAACTTAACTACGATAATATATTCAATAATCTCACATATTTTGACAATAAATAAAAACTATTTCTTTTGTATGAGTTATGTGAAGGTTTTCTTTAGTACGAAATTTTTTATATCCAAATAATGAAGAAGGAAAGGGTTAATACGTATATCTAAGAATGGCTCAACACACTTGGTACCCAATTTATTTTGCGTCTGAATTATGGTGCAAGGTGATTAAATAGGAGGCGCGAAGTTAGGAGGAGCGTAAAACCTAATTTATTTCACATACTTTGAAAATAAATATGAGTTGTTGACTTTTTCTTTTCTGTGTGTGTGTGAATATTTTGAAAAATACAATGTAGGTAACGAAAATGGAGAGATCCAGCTTTCCTAAAAGCTGATGAAGGTTTCAATTACTTTGTCTCTCCAGTTTATAAATCAAAAAATCCTTTTAGTCTCTAGAAGTTTTGTATACAAACTGACCCGGTCGTAGATTTTTCCAAACGAACCGCGAAGGATTAAAACCTCTATTCATATTAAAATTCTAAAAATAATAAAGAATCTCTAAAAATGTATCTCAGGGATTGGTCTTCAATATCTTTGGCAGAATATACTGGACTTTCTAACTACTATAATCGCAAAAAACCAACATTAAAATTTATCGTCTTCAAAATGAATCTCGGACACGGGCCACTACTTTCTGCATCTCGCAAGCAAGTGTGCTGCGCATCAACTGGAAAATCTTAAGCGAATCGTAAAATGAGTTTAAAGAAAAAAAATCGCAGAAATCGGGCCCATGAAGCGTCAGTTAAAAATACACCTGGCGGTAGAATGTTGTACTAAAACTATAAAGTAATCGAAACCAACCCATACGACCAAAAGCGTCCTCCGTACGTCCTATGTGGTCCTGTTCAGGGCCGGACGGTCCTATAACCATCCGATCCTGTACGTGTCCGAATTCGGACTCTCGGAGGACGCCAGAATCCGGATGAACCATCCATGATGAGCAGTCCAGTATCTTCGGAACGGCAAAATTACCAGTGCGCATGCGCCATAAATGTCAACTGTCGCGATGTGTATTAATGGATTCTAAGGAATTTTAATTAAAATTTTACTCTAAAGGCTCTGGAAATTTATATATTAAAGATAAGTAAACTTTCGAATATTAACCTTTTAGAATGAATTCTTGAGATTTGTACAAAAATATAAGGATTTTTTTACAATCTAATACCATGAGGCAGGCAACTTTCATAGAAAACGTATAAAAAGTTATAGACATTTTTTCATGTAAATATTCGTAACAAAAATGTGTTATAATCATAAAACAAACCTTTGTTCATTATATTTTACATAAATTAAAAGCAATAGTATTATTTTTAAATACATGTCATTTTGTGATTCACCAAAACATTGTTTACGATTGATTGTTTGGAAATTGCTGTGTTAGATATGAAAATACATTAAGCATTCATTTTACGAAGGACAAGCAAGTAAAAATATTCACAAAGCTTTAAATACAATTTTTAAATCAATTTAATCATTAAATTTATTCATCTTTTTATGTAATATAAATATTCATAAAGTATCTCTTTATTTTAAGGACTTAAAAAATGTATTTTGTAAAATAAGGATTTTCAAATTCTCTAACTAAGCTTACATGTGGCCCGAAAGCAAAAGCTCCAGTTGCGGGCTCAGAGTAATACTTTAGCACCTTCAATTTGTCTTTATTTATACATGTATAACTGCATTAAAATATATATATCGCTAAGTGTTGCTTGCTTTTTTAGGGAGTGTGGGTGAAGATATTCAGTAAGACATAACACCCCTAAAATATATATACTTGTATTTCTTCATTTAAAAAAATATGTCATAGTTACTTTTTTCTTTTGATGTGTTTAAAAACTGTCTTGCATTTTCTAAGAAAAGATTTTTAGACTAGCATGTTTCATCTGTCTGCATGTTTTCCATTTTAAATAACGATAGTGGCTGCATTCCTTCTAAATCATTATTTAAAGACTCAACACCCTGCCTTTATTTTATTATAGTGAAATGTATCCACCTATTTGTGCCAAAATATCTCAAAGCTCTTCGACAAATCACAGTATTTCAAAATTTCTGTGTCCTAGAGCTTGCAAAAATTATTGAACTTCTTATTTCTTTAGGAAAACAGGTTATTCAGTGATCATATTCCAATTTTATTTTTCAGTTTTTAATCCATAAAATCCTTTAGGAGGTTTATCGTTGTTTATTTATCATATTTAAAAATCACAATAGCTACAATCACTGCTATGTGTGTTGATACAGTTTCTCTTGAAAAAACAGTTCTTCAATTAAGTATAGGAAACTCTATATCTAAAATTTAAGCATAATATAACTGCAAATATTTGAATCTGTTTTATAATAAATGATTACTTAAGTTAAACTGGACACCAGTGTTATGCATACACATAAATGTATGTAGGTTGTTAGTTACATGTACATATTTGTATATATTTATATATTATATGTGTATGTATAACACTGGTGCCCGGCTAACCAAAAAGTACAAATAAATATTTTTGAATCATTTATTAATGTTGCTTTATTTTTATTTAAAGTATTTTCTTCTCTATTCATTTTTTGTCTACAGTAAACATGAAGTTTGGTAAAAGAATTTCTTGAAATTATTGTTCCATCCCATGTATTTTATTAGTTCTGCAAATGTACACTATTTCAAGGCTGAAACTAGACTCTTTTTGAAAGTTTCGGCCCAGGTCAAAAATTGATTTCAGTACACCCCCTCACGCAATAAAAGTTATTGACCACAGATACCTACACAAAAAATAAATTAAATAAATCCTTAAAAAGTAAAAACCATTTAGCGATAATTAAAATGTTAGCAAGAAATACATAAACAATGCTACTAAATGATTAACATTGGTTTGAACATTAAGAGTCTACACTCGTCATGCAAAAAAACTGGATAGCTAATGTTAAATCTATGAGAGCATTCTTTTTAAAATTTCTGTCTTGCATATTAAAAATTTTAAATTATTATATTTTTCTTTTTTAAATCATGTTTAGAATTGCTGACAATGAATTCAAATCCTATTTAGAATTCATGCAAACTTTTTATTATGTAGTTTTTACTGTGATTATTTTATTTAAAAACTTGAGGTTTTTCTAAATACTATTGTTACGAATTTTGTAAATAGTTAGTGTTTGTACTGTAAAATAATGTAAATAATCTTATTAAGTTCCATTCCTTTACTAATATTAATTTTTGTTACATTGTCTCTGTTATCAAGCAAACTTGTCTATTATTTTTCAGTGAATGTTTACGGTAGATTGGCGAAATAATATAGATATCGCCAAGTTGGCGTCACTTTTGGCGACTAATTTTGGTCGCCAAATTTGGTGATATATCGCCAAGTTGGCGACAAACTTGGTGATTGTTGGCGATGGTAACCCTTCCCTCTCTATGGTAACCCCCCCTTCCAGATATACTGATACATTGAATGTTATTCCGTGGTTTTCTGGATTTTTCGGGAAGCTTGTGGAAATTTCCATTGCATGCGGCGAGACTATATAAGGAGAGCGATACGAGCTGTTGTTGTTATTATTTATCAGTCAGTCATTGAGTGAACTACTAGGCGATTGTTTAAGCAAGTTTGCTTGAGTTTTATCTACGTTGTTTTGAATGTGATTTAGTTTTGAGAGGTTGTATAAAGAGTCTCTGGGACCTATAACTGTACTTGTGATGAACTTGAGATTTGAACAGTTATTTTTGAATGTCTAGTCATATTTGTGAGTTTCGAAGACTGTTGTTCTGAAGATTTGTAAATAAATTATTTTCTACTTTTCTAAGAGACAAGAGTTTGAAGTTGTCTAACCATAAGATCAAAAGAACCCTATATACGCAACAAATTTTGGTGTCAGAAGTGGGGTCTTATGCCGAAAGCAAGAGGAATGGACGAACAAAATTGATAAAGGCCAAGAAGAGTTGGCGGAAAAGATGAATAAAGGCCAAGAAGTGTTGGCGGGTAAAATGAATAAAAACGAAAAAAGAATGGAACAGTTGACAAATAAAATTGACAAATGCCAAGAAGAAGTGACTGAAAAGATGAATAAAGGCCAAGAAGAGTTCGCGGAAAAGATGAATAAAAACTAAGAAAGAAAGGAACGGTTGACAAATAAAATTGATAAATGTCAAGAGGAAGTGACTGAAAATATTAATAAAGGCCAAGAAGAAATAAAAAAAACTTTGGAAGAAAAATTCTCGTCGGAAGATAGAAGAATAGATTCGGTAGAAGAGAAAATAGAGGAAGTAGAAGAGAAAATTCAGAGTGAAGTTAATAATGTTGAGGAGAAAATGGAAAGGAAAATAGTTGAAGTAGATGAAAAGCTAAATAAAAGAATAGAAGATCTTGAGAAGAAGCTTTCAGCGTCTAGAGGTAATTTTGAAGAATCTAGGAATCCGCCTGCTTCTCCTGTGCACAATAAGCTGACGACATACGACGGGAAGAGTTCCTGGCAAGTTTACAAGACCCAAGAAACAATTTAACCACGTATAGGCCACAACCCAAAAGACACATGCATTTATACAGACGGCTCAAAATTGGAATCAGGTGCTACAGGCTCGGCTTTTGTAGCTTTCAAAAATAATAAAAAAATAAAGACTTGGTCAGTGCCTTTAAGAAATTGTACCAACGTCTTCCAAGACGAATTACTGGCTATACATAAAACAGCGGAATGGGGCAATTCATTGTGTGAGCCATACAGCATTAGGTCGGACTGCCAATCAGCAATAGATTCATTAAGGAAACCATTCAACACCAGTGACACAGTCAACAAAATACACAACCTAATCAAAGATTCAAGAAACAATTTTAAAATTACCTGGGTCAATGCACATGTCGGTATCCAAGGAAACGAAGAGGCCGATGTATTAGCCAAACACGCAGCACTAAACCAGAACAATGAACGTGCATACTACCTGGAAAAACCAATTTCAAAACTAAAAAGAACACTAAAAGACTTAACAACTGAACAGTGGCAGTTCGAATGGGACTATGGGGACACAGGCAGGGAAACTTACCAGTACTTTCCAAAAGTAGACGAAAATAGATTAGTTAGCGACTACCTAGTGTCACAACTTTACACAGCTCATGGAGCATTCCCAGAATACCTTCACAGATTCAAGAAGGCGCACACACCGGAATGTGATTGCGGTTCGCAGGGTACCTAAACACTATCTGCTACACTGCCCACTCACACAAGCAGATCCCCTAGCAAACATAACAACAGAAAACGAAAAATTATGGCATAAACAATTAGCAAAAAACAAACACGTACAGAGAAAGGCAAAAATCATAATCAGGTGGCTCCAAGACAACTGCGACAACATCACGTCACTCATACATCAGAACACATAGACAAATGACCACACTTACAAAAAAAAACTCGCAATCCTTTACTACGGCCACTAATCCTTCATGTACCCGCGCGCATTTTTGTGTTATATGTTACTACAT
Organism: Maratus speculifer; assembly: GCA_964019185.1. Lineage (NCBI taxonomy): Eukaryota > Metazoa > Arthropoda > Arachnida > Araneae > Salticidae > Maratus > Maratus speculifer. The sequence continues at coordinate 363,402,728 of OZ025296.1, forward strand.
GTAAAAAAAAAATTAAAAATCTTATTAAACGGCCTAGGATTCCTATCGCCACAAAAAAATTATAAAATAGTGTATTTTGTCTTATGTCCCAGCAGTGTGCGGTAGTCGTGCGATATCAGCAGTATCCAAGGCCCGAAACAGGTGCCCCGCAGGAACTTCCTGTATGCACGTCGCAAGACATAACGGATCTGCAAGTCGCACACCATGACACAATAAAAAAATTCACCTGCCTCCGGCACTGCTTGTCCATCCTGTATGTTATTAAAGGAAAAATGGCCTAGGTCTAAAACCCTACGGTCAACAATAAAAAATCATAAAATGTTAAAATACTGATATGTCTTATGATCACAGCAGTAAGCGGTAGTCTTGCAGTAACAGCAGTATCCACGGCCCGAAACAGGTGCCCCGCAATAATACTATTGCAAGCACGTCGAAAGACATCTCGGATCTGCAAGCTGCACATTATGCCAAATCAAAAAGCTTCATCCGCCCCCGCCTAACTGCTTGTCCGTCCAGATCTAAACAACATAAGATATATATTACAAAAAAAATCAAAAGGGAATTCACGGGGAGTGCTTGGGTTAAGTGAACTTTCTGGTTAATTTTAAACAATAGCAATGTTACTAACCCATTTACCTTCCAGGATTCCTTCCCCTAGGACTTGGCTCCCGAAAATTTCAAGTTGATCTAATCGACACAGGGATCCTGGGCGGTCCGAAGAGATTCGGGAGCACCAATCAAGTCCACTGCACCAGAACCGTACAGGTTGACTTCATAGACGCAGAGACTCAAGGGACTCTGGCCGGTCCGACACCGTTCTGGAACTCCCCCCCTAATGGGCTAACGCCTCTCAGGCTTTCAAGTTGACCTCATTGACGCAGGGATCCACGGGACCCTGTGCGGTCCGAAGAGCAATGGGAAGCAACCTACTAGCCCAATTACCCCGAACCGCACACGTTGACCTCATCGACGCAGAGATTCAAGGGACTCTGTGCGGTCCGAAACGTGTTCGGGTTTTTTTTTCGCTTTTTTCGTTTTTCCCTTGTTTTTTTTTCTAGAGACAGTACGGCTCTTTATTAGGTGCATTTGGACTCTGTCCGCACGAGCTACTGGACCCGCTCCAATGGGACAACCCATGGAGCACCTTTCTTTTTTGGGGTACGGTAGAAAGGAGGGATCTCGTCAACACCAGCAGCGATTCGACTGCCTTGCATTTCGGCCCAAAAATTCTCCCTTCTCTGGCACTACTTAGCATTTCGGCCTTTTTAGTTTTGGTTATTTATTTTTCTAAATCTCCCTCAAAATTGTCCCCCCTGTTGTCTGCTAAGGACATGTCACCGTTTCGTCTCAAAATTTTTTTTAGCTCCAGCCCTATTTTACCTGGCACGGCGAGTGGGAGAGATGTACTGCGCGAAACTCAGAACATTCACAAAGGCAATAAACTACTCAGTCCAGCAACCGTTAGCCACAATCAGCCGACCTCGGCACTTGTCTGCGTAGATCGTCCCCACTTTGCCGGCTAACATTCCATCATGTACGCTAATGGCGCCTGGTGCATGTAAAATCCGTCGTGGTTGCAAAGTCCTCCAAGTTACCTGTGAATTATACCTCTGGAGGTGCCTTGCCAGGTGAAGGTCTCGTCATCTGATCAAGGCTCTAAATTACGAGACCATCTTGCGAAGCCATTTGCAGTTCAAACAACAGGATGTACCATTAATTAATTGGCGAAACAAAGTATGTTCAACGACAAGTAAGTACTGCAGAAATGATGGCATGCGAAGCAAAGTTTATTGCCACTACGTGGCAATTAGGCGGTCCTCCGCCCCGATACCAGGTATCTAACCCGTTAAGCTGAGGTAACTCGGCAGGTAGGGACCTGGTCATCGATTGGAAAGAAAGAAAGCAATCCTTGATTCCGGCATTCATTTATGTTAGATTAATAAGGCTTCTTAATTATCCTTGTAAGTATAGCATACAAGGCGGTGATAACGGAGTTTCTTTTCAATTCCCTATTTTATGTCTTGCATTAGCTTTGTTTACTCAGATCATTTGGTATGATTCTGGTACATGAGTTTACATCTTTCAAACAAAAACATACAAATCAGAAATATTTAAAAGAAGCATATTTTTAATTTTAAATTAAACAACCGCATTGAAAATAGTCCAAAAGAGTAATATCAAGTTTATGAATCTGCAATTGACGGATTCAGAAATCCCTAAAGATGAAAAACGAAGCTGGATGTCATACGTGTAAATAGAATCTCTACTTTTCTGAGGGCAGGGCTGTTAAACCAAAGATCTTAGAGGGAAAGATGGAAAAGCTTCATAGGCGTAACGCAAATTCACAGCTGTCAGTGAAACAGTGCAAACGGCTAGACAATAGAAGTCGCATACAGGAGCTTAAAACGGGTTCACTTGACGCGCTTTGGCGGTATCACAGTAGCGATTACTATCATAATGTCGAGTAATGATGTGGTCATCGCAGTCCGTCTCGATCCCCGCGAAAGCAGTGCGACACCTCTCCCTCTCCATCTCTTTTCATGGAGGAATGTGAGTTAGGTCAAAGTTCATACAATACGTTAGAGAAGATTAGATGAATCTGTTCGTTGTTATGTTAATTTCAGAGTGAAAGTGGAACTTTCGATATATAAAATTTATTATTTAACAAGTTCAGCATCACTGAACGCTTTTCAATTGTACGTGTTCATCGGCTATCTATTTGCAATGTAGAAAATATATCACAACAACCAAATCATATTAAAAAATCTCCCACAATCTTTAAGTCTCTGGACGAACTGGCAAAAGAAATGGCGTTTTCAATTCTCGCGGGGGAGTTGACGCAAGGAGGTTTACTAGAAAAATATTTGGCGAATTGGTGGATGCAATGAATCAGCCTACGATTGGATCTTCCCCTTCGAGCGTGTTTCCCAGCAGTGTTGTTTGCAATGTTTCAGTAATGGTTTCCAAAGCCTTCCTATCTTTCCCTCTAAGATCTTTAGTACAACCTTTATAGACTAGCGTTTGATTCCTAGATGGTTCCCTGCAGAAAAACGAAGAGTGGGAAAGTCTACTTTTTAATCGGGGTGATGTGAAGAAGTGGAATCTTGTATTGTGGTAGAATTAAAATAAGTTTCAAATTTTGTTCTAAGCTATATCGCTTTGACTACAGATATGTCTGTAGTACGCCGTTTGTTTTTAATTCGATAGATCGTAAATTCGAAATGGTGGAGGATTTGAAAATGTTAGACTTAATTTTTCAATACTTATTTAAATTGTTAAAAAAAAGTTTGAATGAAAAAATAAAATTTTTAAATTTACAAATTTAATTAAATTGAAAATATCATTTTAATAATATTAATAATAAAAATATTTTTAATTTAAAAAATATTTTTTAAAAATCGTCTAGCATTTATAATAACAATAAATTTGATGTACAATTTAAGCAAACATTTATTTAAATTGTAAAGAATGAATTGAAATAAAAAATACAAAGTTTGTGTTTTTTAAAATTCAAATAAGTCTAAAAAGATCATTTTAATCATTAAAATCAAAAAATATACATATTGCATATTTATAGTAATGATTCATAAATCCCTTATTTAAATTGCAAAATATAGTGCGAAGAAAAAAACACGGAGATTCTAGTTTTAAAAAGTTAAGTAAAAAATCATTTTAATTACAAAAAAAATTAATCATCGAGCGCAGAAGTATCGTGTACATTCCACATGTATGATCCGAAGTTTTTGAAAAGAGTGCAACTGTCTTTTGACAGAAATAAGAACCAAAAGGCTCCGATGCATGTGATATGATTTATTATCAATTCCTATTAAAAATAAAACAATTTAACGCTTAATTTCTGTCCAAAGATATATATGTGTGAGAAAAGAAATACAAGCGTTTAATATTTACGCTAGAACCAAACTATTATGTAATGGTTTAAAATACAAATTATTTTTTTTTATTGATAATAGTTGAAGAACAAGCATTAACACCAAAACATTGTGCCGTGATTTAAAAATATTACAAAATAAATAAAAAGTACAAAATTATTTTCTAAAATATAGGCATTTTGATTTTAATTATTATATGGTGTTAAAAATTCAATCTATTAAAGTATTTTAATAATTCTTCTACAATAATCCGATGGAAAATAATGAATTCTGTCAACAGATGTCTCCTTCCCACCTTATTTCCTTTCGTAGGGAAACATCCAGGTATGAGAGGTTAGTGGCACCCCGATTTCCTTAAAATGTCATTAGGGCGGGGCGCATTTTTGCTGATCCCGCCGAAGCTAGCATAGGGGAGAAAATATGGGCTTCTGATTGGTTAAACAATTTAAAGAGCAATTGTTGTATGCAAATACATCGTTTTGTATGCGGTTGTACGTATTAGGAACATATATGGGTATGGGTATAGCATGTTAAAAGTGTTCTAGAAAAAACGCTTTTACACTCACAACAGCTCAAAATTTTCCGATATCATTTCAAACACATTGTTAAAAGTAGAGACATGAAACTTGATGAGGGGTTTTTGAAGAGACGTAAAAAGTGTCGTGTGATGTCATCATTAGAATTGGATTTATAATAACTAGCAGGCTAAGCCCGCTGCGCTGGTCTATTTTTCAAAACAAAACATGAATGAAACAAAATATTGAATATGATTGTGTTTTTTAAAGCAACTTCACCTCGAATGCTCTTTCACATTTCTGAAAATCACACAAAACGCCATTGTATTGATAGATAGAAAATCAACGATTATAAGTGCACCAAAAATGCATTAAAAGTTAGCAAACAGCTGTTTCGAATCTACTGTCGAGATTCTTCATCAATGCAAAACTCAGCGAGCTAGAAAAAACAAAACTGAGCCAAAAATAAAAACAACAACAATGGAATCAATGCCCGTTGACGCCAAAATATATTAAAATAATAATAAAATATTATGTTGTTGTATCAGCTTATGTATTCGATAAAATTCGGGCTTTTAAGAAAAAATATTTCAGTTGACCATTTATTGTAGAGTTTGATAGATAAATGAGGCAATTATGAAAAGAGCAATTTAAATATTGTTTATTCACCATACTTCTAAAATAGCGAGCATTATGATCGCAGAGATTGACCATTGAATTTAAACAATTTTCAAGTGATTCATTTTCATTTGATAGTTTTTGAACTCTAAACCTCTCAACTTGAGGATATGGGTATCTGTGGAAAACTTAATACATCCTCTATCAATATTATATTATATTTCGCAACGTACATCTGCTCTTGATAAATCTATTACAGTGTTCCGTTTTTGGAATGCAGTAGAATAAATAAAGTTAAATGAAGTTTTCCTTAGAAAAATAAAGTGAATGTTTTTTGAATGTGTGAAATTCATTTTTTGATACAGATGTCATATACGCATCACTTTGGTGTGATTGAAACAAAATGAACATTTTATGCCTCTCATGGTAATCCAGCTCTGTTTTTAATTTATTAATGAACTATTTATTTACTTTCATTTGCATTTTAAAATGATACAAAATGTTATGCTCTATACATAGAAAAATAGAAATGTATAGAAATAGAAAAGAATAGAAAATATAGAAAATAGAAATGTATCTGTCATTCGAAAACGAAGTTTCCGTTAAAGTGGCGCCAGAAATCACCCCAACGTGGTGCATATATTACATTTGTGCCTCTTTCTTACAACATGGGTGTGTGCATTTGCGCCTAAATTTAGTTATTTGGCTCTATTTTTGTAATATTAACTGGAGTTTGTACAATGCACGGTACTACTTGATTATTATGTCGAGAAAAAAATTAATAGCAGATTATAGGAATAAATGACAATAATCGATGATCGTAAGTATGATAGCAATTGATATTACACGTGATACACGTATTTTTTTACGTCATAAGTGCTTTTTAATTCAACTTTTAATTTGTATTTTTTATTTATGTTTATTGTTCTTTCGTTATTTAAAATGAATTTATGTAAATTTGAATAGTTTGGCGAAACTGGCCGACGTGTTAATCAAGCAGCACTCAATTTACATTTGAAAATATCATATTTCACAAAAAATTCCGGCACAAACCCGGATTTGCAAGATTTCCTTCCAATACCAATGCGGCAGAATCCTCGTTTTAGAATAGCGGAGAAATGTGCATTTATAAAAATTATTTTCATTATTTTGAAACGAAAATTATAATAAATAAAAAAAAAGTTACTATAGCACAAAACAATTTATAGAATTTCTAAAAAGAAATTGAAAGTAAATAAAAAATTTATTAATACAGAAACAACTATTGCTGGGTTACCATATCAGGCAAAATAACACAGTTTTAACGATAGTCAGATACCTCAGTGTGTATATAATATCTGTGCCAAACATGTTTGGAAAAAACAATAATCGTTATTTATACAGCATGTTTAAATACTGTAGTATAGTGAAAAAAATGTATACATGACATATACGCACCACATTGACACGTTTTTCTTCTTCTAAAGCCGATTCGGAGAAAATTTTGTTTTCAAATACCAGTTACATATATAGTTTACAATTATTTTCTGTTATTTTAAATGGAAAATAACAATAAATTTTAAAAAGTTTAGTTAATAATTATAAAACAAAACTATTTATATCCTTTAAAAAATAAAATAAAATAAAATAAAAATTTACTAATAAATAAACAACAGCCAGGTTACCAAGTGAGGCATAAAATCGCCATTTTATTGTAGTCGCGCAAATGTGGCGCATAAATGACAAATGTGCCTAGATTAAAATAGTTTATATAATTGGAAAAAAAAGAAAAAAATTGTAAATAGACTACTTATTAATAAATAGACAATAACATCCGGGCTGCCATATCAGGCAAAATAATGACACTTTGGCGTCAGTTAATTACCCAGATGTATATATGGTATTGACGTAAGAGACAAATCGCACCAATGTAGTGCGTATGAGATATCTCTGCCAAAAAAAATTTTAAAGTTGCAGTTAAATTATTTTACAGTATTTATGTATGTGGAAAGACATTTACCCTAAAATTTAAATATTATTCATTTTTGTGGTGTTAACTGCTATATGTATTTAAGTTAAATGTAAAATTTTTTCCTAAAAATGCTCTCACTCATTAAAAGAGAGAGAGAGAGAAAATAGTTTTTGCGAACATCGCTCCGTCTTGTGCTTTTTTGGGTTTAGAATAGCATTGATTGGCGACAAAAGTAGATTGAAACACCCAATTGAAGAAACAACATACAAATAACAATTAGAGCTTTTTTTTTTAAATTAATTCTGCGAGTTTCTTCTGTAAAACACATAACGGGAAAATTAGATTTAAAAGTATTTTTAGAAAAAGAAAGAAAAAAAAATACTTATGTTTTACCTAATGAAATTTTTGAGATGTTTTCTTTTAATCTGGCTCGAAAGAAATAAATAGCCAAATATTGTGGCACTTCAAAATTTTCTTTCACATTGAGTTACTTTTTAAATATTATAAATACTCTTTTTTTTCATTAAAGATAAATTTTTTTCCTTTCATAATATTATTTTGCATTAAACGAATTTTTTTCTTTTTATCATTATTTATTTTTAATTAATGAATTAACAGGTTTTTTTTTTTCAAAATTGTTTATATTATTTTCCATTAGAGAAAGCAATTCATTTCTTTTTTGAAATATAATTATCGCCAAAAAATTAGTTGTTGCAACCCTTCCGTCAAAAATAACCGAAAAATACGAAATTTAGTACGAAAAATCAGAGTTTTCCCTGTATATTTGTATCATAAACCTCCGCAAAAATATTTCCTATCGAACGATATAATCTGCAAAAAGATCCATCGGGTAGTTTTTGAAAACACTCGTTTGGAAGTTTCAGTACTTCTGCTTTATAATATATATGATTACCTTCTCAGTAGGATCCTTTTTTTCGTTCCCAGATCTCCCGCTTCGGAAAAATCGATTTAAAATGCCATTTTTGATTGCTTTTTTTGCAATATTTTCTGCCTTTATCAAAGAATCGACTCTCACGGCACCTTGTGTACTTTCTAAATAAGAGAATTTGAAATTGAGAGCAAAAATAAATTAAAAAATAAATCGGGAAATAAGCAGTTTTGATCGAAACACACCCTTAAAATAATAAGAAGAAACGCCATTTTTTTAAAAAAAAAGTAATATAGAACAATTGTTTTGTAAATATCACGTAATTGAGGTCGTAAAAAGAAAATAAAATTGTTGTCTCTAACTAAATTGTTCTGAATGTGGATGTACGTATTAGGGGCATATCATGTTAAAATAATAAGGAGAAATGGTAATTTTATTTTTATTATTTTCTAAAAGTAATAATGAATAATTGAGAAACATCATGATTAACTTCTTTAAATATAAATTCCAGATTTATTTTTACCTATTGAAATATATTTAAAATCTGAAGGAATTTTATCAAAAGCCATCTTTTAAATGGTTTTCAAGCAGAAATTGATTACTAAATAAAAATAAATGTAAACATGAACCAAAGCAAAATGCTCTTTTTAAATTATTTAAAGAATTAGAAGTCCGTATTTTCTTCCTTATGCTAGCATCGGTGGGATCGGCAAAAATGCGGGCGGGGCCATATCAGGGTTGATAATCACTGAATGATTTAACTGTATGTGAATCTATATTATGGGGTTTTATAATACCAGACCCTTTGACCTGGTTACTTGACGCTTAATGAACGGAATAATCGGACATTACCTTAGCATGGCATATATATAGGTTTTAGATATTTCCACTTAATATTACTGGTATAAGTTTTTGATTTAGTTTAAAATTGTTTGGATAAGGATTAAATTGAATTCTGAAGATATTTACGTGATAAGTATGAGTATGATGTGATAGATGAATATAGCAGATAATTCTTTTGTACGAATTGAAGAGATTTAGTTATTTTCATATTTTATATGTAAAAAAAGAGAATTTACAATCTGTTACTGTGTCACTGAAACAAAGTATTAGAATGAGGAATGAGACTTTTTCGTTTACTTTTCTTACTCGTCCCATTTTTAGTATTTGGTTATTTTTCCTTCATGGTTCTATTAAAATGGATGTTTTAACAGCAAAAATAAGCATTTTGCTTTTTTATCAAATACAAGTAAAGTTGAACATTCATCAACAAAATCAAAAATAGGACATTCATGATTAATTTATTTTTGCATTTACTTTTTAATTCCGTTCAAAAAGAGTTTTTCCGTCGAATCTACGCTTTGTTGTTTGGAAGAATTCTTACATAATGACGATTTTTAATTTATTTATTAAAGGGGTATAAAAAATAAGTTCTGGTTTATGTTTCTTTCCTTTCTTTTTCTTTTTTCTTGATATTTTCATTAGATTTGTTAAATTTGAATTTATCCGAAAAATATGTACCATTAAAAAGTATATCTCTAAATATTCATTCTAACACCACTGATCAAAGCATATTCTGATTGTTTTTTTGGTTCATAAAATGAGCAACGTCACGGCAGCGGTATTTGGTATTTAATACGAAAACTCTTTATTTTAACTATTTTAATCGAAATTAGAAAAAAAAATTAAATTAATAATCCATATCTACAATGCAGAAAATTTTAGAAAATAAGAAAAATGAACATGAAAATCTAAAAGTGCTACAAGTTGCCGTAGACGTGAAATGGAACAATCTAGGTTAATTCAATTGGAAAAAGCTGCTTGACAACTTTCAAAATGTGTCACTCATTCCAAGAATGTTGTAACACGGCTGAGTTCCCCCCACTCACTCAGCTGAACCACTGCCTCCTACTTACTACATGCATCTCCTATTCACTGTTTTACCATATTAAAACTGGAAGACAGCTTAACCCCAAAAATCCCTGCCACCTATTGGTGATATTTGATGTGATTTTTAAAAATCTACAAATTAATAACGTAAACAAAAACTGTTTTGGGAATATTTAAATACAAGATTTTAATATAAATTACTTAAAAAAATATTTTTAAAAAACATTAAATCGAGGGATGTATATGAAAAAAAAAATTGTATAATTAGGAAATGTTTCTGTATCGTTGATAAATTAATTACGTTTTATTAAGTATGAAAATAAAAAAAATTTTGGGCGTAAGGCACTGAGAGCCAACTTGGGCCACAAGTATGATTGATTATAATTACGTATATGTAATAAATATGCATAACTATCTATATAAAACCCCTCCGTGTATAACAATTCCGGAGTCAAACTATCCACGAGAAAAAGAAACTCATTCACCAATGAAAACGTTTCATAGTCGTATTGGAGCGTTCTCATTTGTCAGATTTACAGTAGGAGCTGTAAATGACGTCACTACATTTTATTTCGCTTTGAAATCTTTCCACGATTTCAAAAAGTACACTGTTAAAAATTTGACCCATTTGCTGTAGCGTCACTCCACAGCTTCTATAGAATATCTCTTTTATGACCAATGAGAATGCTCCATAACACAGTAAAGTAATCGTTTTCTATAAAAGCAGTGGAGTGACGCTGTAGCAAATGAGTCAAATTTTTTTAGAGTGTATATTTAATTAAAACTTTTTATTATAGGAAAGCGAAGGTGCGTTTTAGATGCAATATTGTTAAAATTTTTATATTCGGGTTGCTTAAATTTTTTTTCTTTACAGCCGTGAATGACTTTTGAGAATTTCAAATCTATAAAAAAACATTGGGAAAAGTTACCTCCAATTTTAAAGGCAATCTATTTTCTGACCAATGAAACCGTTCCATAGTCGTAATGGAGCGTTCTCAGTGGTCAGATTTACAGTGGGAGCTATAAATGACGTCACTACATTTTACTTCGCTTTGAAATCTTTTCACGATTTCAAAAACACTATTTAATTAAAACTTTTTATTTAAGCAAACCGCGGGTGATTTAAATTTCATTATAATCCCCACCCCCATCTACCAGATACTTTTGCTATAGTTTTTAATGCAGATTTCTATTAAAATTTTCTTTCTTTCTTTTTTTTCTTTTTTTTTTTGGTTAGATTTTTTTCTCTCCAAGTTTAATCGCTGTATTTAGCAAAATTGTTTCAGCCTCAAGTGGCTATGATTGACCACAGTTGTTGTAATTTTTTATCATCCTTTAAAAAAGCAAACACGTCATTTTGACGGGCTATCTTCTATTTAATTAATAAGTACGCAAGTTTAGTGAATACGTATAATTAATTAATAATTAAGGCTGTTCTCAATTGATCTGATCAACAACAGCAAAACTTTTTGACACATTTACAAATTCATTTTTTAATACAACGATACAAAATTGGAAAGCTGGACCATGGAAGCGATTTCGAATCGAAATCAATTTTCCCTTTTATGATCATTAAATTACCTATCGAGTTATAAGCTATTTTGATCACGTGATCACGCCCTTTTCTCTCTTTGTAAGACTGGTTTTCCTGCTTTTATCGGGAAATTCTGTTTAAAACGTCAATTTTGACAGCTTGTTCTAAAACATCTATTGCGTTTGAAAAAAAAAAAAAAAAAAAAACGGAAATATGAGTGCGATTTGGTAGTTTCTGAACATTAACGCCTGCTAATTTCACGCATTTCCGAACAAAAATTTATTAAAACTTATGTCCTAAAGTTGCCTTTCTTCATTTAAGAACACCCTTAAATGCATTTGTGTATCTATTAATTAAAAAAGATTAGGGCATTTTCATTTTCGGTCGAATATAGGAAGATCCCCAAAATTTTGATTCGGTTTTTGTTTCGGCTTTAAAAGCCTTTTTCAGTCTATCCTTAAAATCAAGAAGTGTAAGAAAAAGTAATAAATTGGAAATACCACTGTATGCACTGATATTACAAGGCACTTTATTCATCTTTTTTATTACTCTTCCCCTTCGCCCCTCCAGAGACACACACAAGTTGCCTCAAAAAATTGATAGTAGTATATTTCTAAAATTAATTATTTAACATTTTCTATATAATTAAATTATTCATATTGTGTTAATAACTCTATTAATGTCAATTACATTTATTATGAAAACGAAACTTGCAAGTCTTCGGATCAGAAACTAAATCAAACGTCAATTTTGCAATTTTCTTTCTTTCTTTTTTTTTTTTTTTTTTTTTTTTTTTTTTTTTTTTTTAGAAATAAGGGTTTAATACATTTAACTCACTGTTTCAATTATTTTATATTTGTATTATTGACTATCAAGTACATTCAGGATTTAAATTATTGAAATATTTCAACTGACGCAATATTTATATTGCTTGAAAACACCATATAAAGCTATTAATATCTATCTACTTTGATCACATTATTCATTCGTATTCGATTTCATCTTGTATCCTGTCTGTTCTTTTTTTTTTAAATTTATTATGGAAGAAGAAATTTAAATAATGTTGAATGTTATTGTTTTTTAAATTTCATCCAGAAAAGGCTTAAGATAATTGTTTGATACAAAATTTTATCTATTATTTTTATTATTAATAATAACAATATTATTTTTAGATTTTTTTGCATAAAAGCACTGTTTTAAGACATTATAAACTAATAAAAATACATCATATTAACAGCAACTATACATTCATTTAATTTATTATTATCATTAAAAATAAACTTTCTGTATGAAAAAAATAATAAGAAGAAGAAATTACTGCATTAAAGAAAATAATAAAAAGAATATTGCCCAGTTAAACAGATGGCATTGAGCTCACAGGCTACGCATACTAATTGTACATTACAGCCTTGTATTTTCGTTAATTCTGTTCGAAAAAAATCAAGAAGGGGAAACAGCCTCCCCTTTCTCCTTTTATATACTTAATCATTTAACCTCCTAAACTATCAAGGACATGATTTATCATATAAAAAATCTATATCCAAAATTCAGTGCAAATTGGATAATTCTTAATAAAAACCCATTTAGCATTTATATAATTTAAGAGGAGTTATTCCTTCTTTTATACTTAACGATTAAACTTCCAAAACTATTCAGAGATTTGAACGAAATCTGACAATTCTGATTGAAAAATCCATTTATGCAAGTTAAGGGGAGGGGCATTAGAACCCCCGTTCCCCCTGTTTATACTTATTCAATGAACACCTAATAACAGCCACGGACTCGCCTCATCAGAATGATCGTATATCTAAATTTTGAACGAAAACTGTTAATTCCGCATGAAAATCCCGTTTATATCAATTAAGGGGAGGGGCATGAGCCCCCCGTTCCCCCAGTTTATACTTATTCAATGAACACCTAATAACAGCCACGGTATCGCCTCATCCGAATGATCGTATATCTAAATTTTGAACGAAAACTGTTAATTCTGCATGAAAATCCCGTTTATATCAATAAGGGGAGGGGCATGAGCCCCCCGTTCCCCCTGTTGATACTTATTCAATGAACACCTAATAACAGTCACGGAATCGCCTCATCAGAATGATCCTATATCTAAATTTTGAACGAAAACTGTCAATTCTGCATGAAAATCCCGTTTATATCAATTAAAGGGGGGGGCATGAGCCCCCCGTTCTCCCTCTTATACATATCGAAGGAACTCCAAAAACTAATCAGGGAAGCGCCTTATCAGGATATACCTATATACAAAATTTCAAGTGGATCCGATATTTTTATCATGCGTTATCGCGTTACGCACGTACGAACGTACATACAGATCGGACGGGCACATAAGCTCTCAGGCTATGATAGCCTGTGAGCTAAAAATGGAGAGTTAGCCGAAAGCTGCCAAGGGAATGAATTTTTTTGATAAGAAATCGACTCTCACGATTTTCTATAATTATCAACTGACGGGAGGTTCCTTTAAACTCCCCTAACTTTTATTGGTTAAAATGGTCAACGCCTTTCTTGACGCAATGAATATTAAAGTAAAGCCGACCCTTTTAACCTCCGAAATCCGGGAGTGTTAAACCAGACATTCGTTGGTAAAGTAATCGCTTTTCAGTCCACCTGGGAGGAATAGCTAACGCCAAATCCTTATTCTGTCTTTAATTTTATGGTTATTAAAGTCAAAATGTCGCTTCGGAAAATCCCGTATTCTGTGAAACCGAATACTCCTATCCTCTCATACTCAGCCGCAAAACACACATCCTCCACGAGAAAAACTACAAACCTAAACTGGACTGTCTCTTTAATGAGAAAAAAGAGAACTCACAGATGTCCCTATTTTCTTAAAAACACAGAATGCTCTGAGTTTTAACTTATTATTATTATTATTATTTCAACTCTATAATTTCTAAAATTTCCGTACCAGTATGAACACAGTAGAAAAGAAAACTAAAATTTACTTAGATTTATTTTTACAGAGCCCAAGTTTTAATGTGTTTTAAATATCAAATATTTTTTTTTAATGTTCACTTGATTTCACCTACTATGAAAATTTAATACTAAAGGTCTAACTAACAGAATGAAATACATTAATAAAAATATACGAAATAAATATTTTTTTAACATCGTCTCCTCCAGCTTATAATCATTGCCCCTTAACGCTGACGTGACCACATCGCGTACACAAATTTTATTCGGTGTACGCGCTAATTACCATGTCTTTCAAATATTCCCTTTACTTATGAAATATCAAAAATACCCTATTTAAAAAAAATTATGCACAATTCTTTATTAATGGTGTCAAAAATATACCAGTTATATGCTCATTTACTTTAAAGATTATAACTTTGATTTATGCTACTAGATGATAATAGCGCCAAGGAAAGAGAAACAATTATGGTTGGTATCAAATTAGCCATTTTTATTGCAAATGCTTCTTGTCTGGCTTAAGAAAGGTATGCTTTTCAATTCATTATTATCTGATTTATAGTATATTTTAATTTTAACTGACAACAGTTTTGTTTAGTTCAAAATGATTACTTTGATTGTGTAAAAGTTATTTTGACACAAATATTTGGATTTCTGAATTAATGATAGATGCCAATTAATGGAGCTTCAATTTTGCTAGTTCCATGTAATTGGCACCTATTCCAGTTACAAGGGAACCTCAAGATTTGATATCAAACCACTTATTTTGGCAGTACTTTTAAAGTTATAGATTAATTTTGTTTATCAGTTGTTTTTATTTGAAAATATGAAATGTTATTCGTAATTGGAATCCATTAAAGCTTCATATGACAATTACTGGAAACAGCATGACAATTACTGGGTATTAATATAAATATATTGTATTGTTTTAAAGTGTTCTCATTTCGGACTAATATGTTGATTTCTTACTCTCAAAAACTTGAAATATGTCATCTTCATCTAGAGTAAATTCATTTAAAGCGATTAAACCCAATGCAAAGTATAAAGTTTTTATTATATAAGCACGTGCCAATTACTGGATCACAGAGTGTCATACATTGGTGCTCTAGGTGCCAATTACTGGTGACTACAGCAACTTTTTATAAATATATTTTTATAAAAATACTTTAAAATTTTTTTTTTGCTTTTTGTAGGCAAAATAGATGCACAGGTGTGCATTCTTTGATTTAAAAATATTTGCAAGTAAATATTTTATTTCTTGGTAATGAAAATTGAATTAAGTTTAAAGACAAAATCTTAATGTACCAATTACTGGGGATGTTAACCTACGCATCATAAATCTCGAAAGGGTTGAAGAGTATCTTTTAAACTAAGAAGTTTAAAATATCAGTATTTTTCTATAGTTTAAAATTATTAAAAAAAGTTAAATTGAAAAATAAATTACATATTTAATTACAAAAAATATACCTTAATTAGAATTATTGAAAAAATTTCTGCCCAACCTGTTATTTGTATTTCCAGTAACTAAGCCATCAACAAAATTTTTAATTCCACCCCCACCCAAAATTTACGACAATTCACTTCTTACAAAATTCTTCTTCTTCGTCAATTCAATTCTTAACAACTAAAAAATATTTTGTAAACAAGGTGTCCGAATAGTATAGAAACGATCGAATAACGGGAGAATTAATAGTTCATATATATATATATATATATATATAAATGTATTTAGTGAAACCAAATTTGACCTCAAAACCGACTCCTTGGGGCTTAGAGGAGATGAATATTGACATACTAAATGGTAACTCCCATTTTCTATCGCAGATTCGGATTCTGGGAGCAAAAATACGCAACTTTTGTATTTAAAGCCCTTTTTTTTTTTTTTTTTTTTTTTTTTTTATAATCATTTTGTAATTGGGCACTTTCGACATGCTATTATCGAAACCAGATTTTAACATCTCGAAACCAGATTGGCATTTGTTCTGAAAGTTGCCGTCTTTTGCGTGAAAATGTTTCTCGAAAAACATTGGTAGCTGTTGATTGCATTTTCCATGCTTTTTTCATAAAAAATTAATAAAAATACATTAAATTATTTTTCTAGTTGCATATTTTTGTATCTACTCTATCATTCTAAATAATAACTTGCGTTTTTTGATTCTCTAATGTGTAAATATGTATGTACCTCTCCTCCGAATAAATAAAGGATAATTTTAATTTATTTGGAAGCACCTCATACAAACGTCATGAATTTCCCGTGTCCTACCCAACATTAGTCACCAGTGTGGCGTCTTAAAACTTCATTTCAGAAATATCGGCTGCCTTACGAACCGACTTACATGACTGAGAAATTCAAGTTTTTTTCACAGGTAAAATTTTGCTGTTTGTTTTATTACGTATTTACTTGCTATATTTTATGGTGTGATTGTTAAAAAATTGTGGTTGCAATCTCTTCGTCAAATTTAAGTGTTATATGTTGAGAAGCAAGCTCTTAAAACATTCTATTTATAACGATGGTCGAAAAAAACTACCGAAATCTTTTGACATGCGCGAGTGTTAGTTTCACAGAAACGACGAAAGAAATTATTCTTCCGTGATAAAAAAGAAATTAGGGCTTAAGATTTTGTTCGAAAGGCAAAAAAGCAAGTAAAAGTTGAAATATATTTATTAAGCTTTCAATTGGATATGCTGTAAATAAATTTAAATAATTATAAACATATTGTGCAATATTTTGTTGTTAGGTGATGGTTAATAAATAGGAAGAACGGATCTTTTGTTCATGAATTTCCATATAAGAAAAGTTGTGGTATCTATTTTTTTTCCGATTTAACCCCTTTGTGACGGAAGAATTTTACGAAATTTTTAATGTTTTTTCACCGGTTTTTAAAAACAGAAATTTGAGGCTTGTCAAATCCGAAAAATGCTCCGATTAAATAAGGCAAATTTTACAGTAAAATTTAACTGGTAGGGATAAGCAAAGATTCTTAAACCTTTTTGCGGCACGTATATGTGTCGCACCTTTCACCCGTTAAGGACCGCATTTCATTGCTTTCTCGATAAATTTGTTGCTGAAATTTTAAAATTTCTCCTACACATTTAGCACACAAATTTTCATTCGCATTGAAAACTCGGATTTTTACTAATCAAGGCTTTTTTTTTAAAATCATTAAGTCACATGTCGGATTTTTCGGAAAAACTGATTTATATTTTTTTCGATATAAGGATTGCACTTCTCGAAACTTAGGCCATATAAGTACAATGCAAGTTGTTTAGTGTCATTTCGTTCATTAAATTGATAAAAAAGAAAAAAAAGAAGAAGAAGAACAAAAAGATTTTAATTAGTAAAAACTATTCGTTGATGAAAAGTTTATTGAATCAATCAGGTTTTAAGAACTTCAACTTTTTATAAACATTTTAATAAACAATTTACTTAAGAAAGGTATTACAAAATATATTAAAATCAAAAATCTTAAACTTTTTACCGGCGATAGGTATGTTGAAATAGTGCTTTTACTCCCGAAATATCTCAAGGCAAACGCTGAAGTGACTAACCTGTATAGGTTCCAATTCTAAATATCATTGATGCGTGTCATTAGTATTTATGGTGATCCCCATGGACGAAACATGGCGGCATTGTCAAAGAAACAGAATGGATTCATGCAGAAAATTTTCAGCCTCGAGCTACAAATTATAGCTAATAGAAATTTTATTTTAAAGAAGTTTATTGATGCATGGATCTACAATTGCTTTTCACCCCTTCCTTCACCCAATATATTGATTTCATTATAATTTTCAAATATGTGGTGCACTTCTACAATTTGAATCAATTTAACCTGGCATTAATCACAAATCTTGTGAAAAGTATTGAGAAATTTTATCTGTATTTCACTCTGTCTCAGTATGTGTGTTTGTTTCCGATAACTAGCAAAATCGATTGCACATTTTTGTCTGAAAATTTGGACGGAAGAAAATGTAAATCAATTTTTTTTCACTAATTAGCCAAAATATTAATTAAAAGATCACCAAAAAACAATTTTTTCTCAAATGGTAAAAGCTTGGAGATATTGGGACTTGATTCCACATCAGAATTGAAAGAACTTAAGAATTTTTACTAATTTATGAAAATTGAGAAAACTGATTATTATATCGATTTAAAAATTTCAGAGCATACGTATAAAAATATTTTACATCAATGTATGATTCTTTTGTAAAAATCAGACTATAATTTTCTTACTTTTAGCAAAAAACTAATGGCGGCTGAGATAATTTAATAAAAAATCTAAAAAAATGAAATGGGGACGTGATATTAATTAACAACAATTCAATAAAGAAATTTTTTTGGGAAATCAGCCGTCTCCTAAAATCATTTTCAAAAGAAAAAAAAAAGAACTGAGAATTTCTACAAATCAGCGAAAAATTAGAAAACTAAATACGATATCAGTTTGAAAATTTGAGAGCATAGGTAAAAAATGTTTTACATTCTTATGTTTTTTTTTTTTATATATAAATCGGATGGTAATTTTTCTTGTTAGTAAAACACAAAGGACACAAGAGGTACTAATTTACAAAATGAAGAAATGTGCATTGAGAATGAAGAGGTAGCCAAAGAAAGTTTAAATTAATGATAACTATTTAACTAATTAAACAAGTTAGACCTTTCAAAAGATTAAATACAGTAGAAAGCCGATTATCCGAATCCCAATTATGCGAAAATTGGCTTTAAGTAAAGACCTTAATTTTTCTTAAATTGTGAAAATCTTACTGTCAACATTACTTTTACCTTAGTAAAGGCTAATTCCATGGGTTCTGTAGTGTAAGTCACACAACTTATTAATTGATATACTTGTTAGCCACCGTTATTTTCGAAAAGTCTGCTTGGCCTTATTCA
This sequence comes from Maratus speculifer, assembly GCA_964019185.1. Classification (NCBI taxonomy): domain Eukaryota; kingdom Metazoa; phylum Arthropoda; class Arachnida; order Araneae; family Salticidae; genus Maratus; species Maratus speculifer. Next base: position 363,421,834 of record OZ025296.1, read on the forward strand.
ATTAATGAGAATGTGCCAATAAAATTAATCACATTTTTTTTCGTTCTATAATACTGGTATCCAAAAATCGTAGCCTGTGACTTACACTACAAGTACTCATGGAAGTAGCCTAAAATGATATCTTTCAATATAGTTTGATTTATAATTATTATTTTATTTGTAAGGTTTAGATCAAAACAATTCCGAATAATTTTTAATACTTTGAAGAGTTGTTTTAAAACTCAATCACTTTAGAAATTGGAAGCGAAATAAATAAAAATCAAAACATTGAAAAATGTCACTGGACACAGGTAGAAATAGTGTTAAAAAAACATGTTTTTTATGAAATAGACAAAAAAACCAGAGTCAACACTCTTATTTGGTTCATTGTGTAATTCTGGGCTCTTTATTAGACAGACACATACGACACTTTGTTTTTTTACAAAAAATGTTGTGATTTTCTTTTATTTTTCAACTTTGCATAGTTTCAATGCTGCTTTTATCGCGCTACCTTTTTAAATAACATCTGATGTTGTTGCATCTTCTTGTCCTAATGTATCGAAGGACCGCATCTACGATATAAGTAGCTTTGATTTTAACCTATAAATTATCTCTTTGCTGTTGGAGCGACTTGTAATTTTGGTTTGCCATTTAGTCTGCTTTGAATACGGTACCACAACATTTTTGTTACAACAATGTTCTAAATTACAGCCATAGCTTTTCATCAAAGAAGTTTCCACCATAAGCTTCCCGGTTATTTCTAAATTCCTACGGAACCTATGGACGAAAATTCCTAAGGAATCTCGGTTATCCGAAAATGCTTTGGTCTCATGCTTTTTGGATAATCGGGGTTTTACTGGATATAAATATCATACATTGAATTTTACGGCGTGTTTCACCTGCTACAGATTGTCGGAGAAATTATAACGCGAAAAGAATTGTCTTAAATGTAATACTACCAAAATTTTTGAGCTGGATATCTTATGCATTTAGTTATGCGTCACAAATCCCGATATTAATTTATTATTATTTTATTAATTTGCTTTTTTTATTAATTAATCTGCTTGATTGCATTTTCAAGCAATTTTTCTAAATTAATAAAAATAATCCAGTTTCAAGATTTAAGTTAAATTCTGTTCCCTGTTCAATAAAAATTATTCCGAATTCGTGAAGCGGTATTTTTTAGAGTTTTTTGCGACTTTTTGACTTGATATAAACAATTCTATTAGAGACTTTTAGCTTAATACAATATGTTTTGTGATCTCAATTTTCGAGGTTTAGCGATTTTTGATTTTTTTTTTTCCATTCTGCGTCGATTTTTTACACGTGAAAAAAAATCCGATAAAAATGTTTGACTAAATTAAAGAAAATTTTGTTTTCTGCTATTTTTAATTATTGAGTATTCTTTAAATATTATTTTAAGCATTTTTTTGAGTATGCAGCAATCTTTTGAGAATCGGAAAAAGAATTTGATTTACACTTTTATTTTAAAATAGTAAATTTTGTCTTCCGTGATTTTTTAATTTTAATAATTTTTCATTCTTTTTCAATTTTTGGCATCTTTTTTTCGTTTCTTTTTCTTTTTCTTTTTTTTTCTTTTTCCTTTTTTTTTTTTTTTTTTTTTTACATTTGGAAATTAAGAAAAAAAATTGATTCAAAATTAATGACGTAAATGTTATACCGTACATTTTTATATAATTCAGATCGCTTACGAGCCACAATTTAGTTAGAAAATTGATAGCCCTTAAAAATGGAGGTAGTTTTCCTCTTTTAAAATTACATTATTGTTGATGAGTATTATGATTTTGCTTTCAAAGCTGTTTATTGTAAAACAACAAAGTTCAGTTTAAAGTATTGTCTTTTGATGCGGGTTTACGTTTTTACCGCTTTTTTTGAAGTGAAAATTAGCAACAGCTCTTTCTAACAAATCTGGATAGATAATAAAGTATAATACTTGTAAATATCTGAATTATATCGTAAAAAACAAATAGGCTGCATATTTTTATATTTCTGCAATAGCTTTCTTTTTCTTATGGATATGAATAATTTAAATCATGATACGAAAATAATTTGGTAATTTGCGTCATTAATAGATATTTTTTGAAAACTTCGCTTTCAGTTTCTTTAATATTATTCTTTCGCTTGTAAGCTGAAATGAAATGAACAACTTTTTTCCTAGCAGAAGTTTTCTTTTAACTAGCTTTAAAATAAATACATTCAGCGCGGGGAAAATGTATTGTAATTTTTCATTGCTATAATTGCTTGTTCAAATCGGTGATAGAGAGCGCGTGTGTAAGCACCTGCCTGATTGCCTTATCGCTTTACGGATGACTTCGAAAGCTCGAACCGGTGCGTCCTACGTCCCATGGCCGGGTAATTTTGTGTGCACATATTCTAATCGCTTTAAACCTATTTCTAATGTTTCTATTTTTGATCCTAATTCTAGAACTGCTAGGGCAATGTCTCGTCAATGGAAGGTTAGTCTTGAGAAAGCGGCTTTAAGTATTAAGTCGGATAAAGATAATTGGGAACTTTATGCTAATTTAGATAATGAAACCATACATTTAGATGCTAATAATCTTACTATTACAACTCCTGACAATAGCTCCACTAATTCTAATAGTGATAAACTAAATTCTAAAACTGATTCTAGTAAAATTAATGAAAATGATTCTAAAATAAGTAATTCTAAAGACACTGATGAGAACTTTATCCCTGTTAAAAATAAAACACGCAGGAAAAAATTTCACAGTAATGCTGCTGAGAATGATAAAATATCTAGACCTAATAGTACGCAAAATAGTGAGATTAGAGATAATGATATTGTTATCGAGATGGAATCCGTTAGCAAATCTATCGTTAATGAAATAACTTCTAATAAGCAACCTAACGTTAATGAAATTAATACTAGTAAAGTTAAACCTGATAAAAAACCAAAACCCATTATGGTTAATAATCGCCAAATTAATACTATTCAATTTACTGAGCAACTTAGGTCAGATCTTAAACTAAATTTCGAAGCCAAATTTGCCGGTAATTACCTGAAAATTCTTCCGGAAAGTCTAGAAGATAAAATGACAATGCACGAGCATTTAAAAAAAAATAACTTTCCGCACCACTTAATCTCCGATAGAGAAGCTATAATTAATGTTGTAATTAGAGGTCTCCCTAAGAATAACGTTTATATGGATGACATCCAAAATGAACTTCAAAATATTTCCGCCAATAAAATCACCAAATGAAAAGTAAACGGGACGGTAAAATTCTTCCACTATATCTGGTTAAGCTACCTAGAAAAACCAACTCTTACGATATTCTTAAAATTCGCAATCTCTTTCAACTTAGAATTAATATTGAAAAATTTCGACCTTCAAAAAAAGCTGTGCAATGCTTCCGTTGCCAGCAATTTAATTGTCAGTATCCAATGTTTTAATAAACCTAAATGCGTCGATTGCAGTGGCAACCACCTATCCAGTGATTGTAACGTTAAACTTATTAAAGACGGTCCTAAACCGCCTCCTAAATGTACTAATTGTGATATCCAGCATCCATCTAAATACAAAGATGTACTAAATATCCGTTAAAACCTCAATTTCGTAAAAGTTATGCCCAAGTTACTGCTAAAACGGAAATTAAGCCTCAGTCTAAAAATATTCAAAATCATACTAATATTCCTAAAAATAATACTAAACCTAATCCACCCACTCAGCAGCTTTACGAGCTCCTTGAATTAACCGGTAATGTTTCTTCTATCATTGAAATTCTACAAGCAATTAAATCTGAACTGCAAGTCAGCTCTTTTGACGAAATTCCCCAAAAACTCAACAGCGTCTATCAGAAAATTAAATCACAAAAAGATCCTATCTCTAAATTACTCACTTACAGCGAGTTATTAGCTAAATCTGATTGTAATTCTAATTAATTTTTAGAGTTATTTATTTAATTTAATTGTTATTTTAACTCATTATTATCATATTGAAAAAAAAAACGAAAAGATGTCAACGAATTAACACACCTTAGTTAACTATTTTTATTTTTATTTATTTATTTATTTATTTTGCAATGTTTTGTAAAGTAATTTTTGTAATGTTTTATTGTGTGGTACTTGAACAGAGCCTTTTTTTTAATTCGCTTTGCCGCCTTAGAAGTTTTCCCGTTCTTGTTGGTCTTGAACTCCATATTTTTAGACTTTTTTCTCTTTTTCTTCTCCTTCGGATTGCCCCGCCATTCTTTTCTCGGGTTGGCTGCCCCGGCAGCCACCCTGCTTAAATACATTTTCCTCAACTTCTTCCTCTCATTTCCGTCTCCAGCTCTCCGGCGTGCGGACGCGCTCCGGTAGCTGCCGACATTTTAAGCCTATTATCTCACATGTAGTACTCGCACTACGGTTAGACCTACACTCCTGCAGAATTCGTTCTGCATCTATCTTTTTTCTTAAGGCTTACATCAAGATGTGCTAGCCAATCACTCATAGCCCGGACGTGGAGTTGCTTCGTAACTGGATAGTCCATATCATGCCTCATCAAGTTCAAGTCCCTATGGATCGGATGGTTATTTAGCTTTAAGTAACATCGAATAACACTGCTGTTGATTTAATGTTATATGATAAAAAAAATAAGTAAATACAAGTGAGAAAAATCATGTGTTAACCATAGAATATGAAACACTTTCCAACACTTCCTGAAACCTTTAACATAACTTCATTATTTTGGGAAATAAGGTGTTTTTATCCATAGCCAAATAAGTTTTACAATACTTTTGAACAGCACTGTATTTGATCTGCCAGCTTATATATATACTGTAATGAAAAACATTAGTTTAGTAAGGTAACGACAAACTGGTTGAAATTTCTCTTTCAGTAATTTATACTAATAGATGGAAGCACACTTGAATACTTTTGTTGAGTCCTGTAGTTTCTTTATTTTGCGTATCTTTATTATACGCCACTATTTTGCTAAAATTAAATTCAAATAAAAACACTCTTAAAACTACATAAATGATATTTCCAGAAATATCATTATCATTCAAAGATGTCTATGCAGCCAAATCTTTGCGTGACGCTGTATATCAAAAGTAATTTGAAAGCAAATCAACGTAAAAATGTATAACTTTTTTAAACCACTTTTAAATAATGCTCATATTTAGTAAACTTTAGGAACTCTTTTGTGTAACCCCGTGATATAGCATTTATACACACCATATAATATGCACCTATTTAGTGAAACTTAAAAGCGCATATTATAATTAAAACTGCATTTCATCCATCTATTAGCCACTATGATAACTTACAGTACTTCGGATAAAATATACTGTTTCAAATTTTTGATATAAAATATGAGAGTATATTCAGTGGCATAGTTATGTTTTTTGGCTTTTAGGGCAAGAATAATTTTTTTGCCCCCACCACTCCATAAAAAAGAAAGAAAAGAACCACATTATGGTCCCTCGAGAAAAGAAAAGGCCTTTTTTAGTTGTATTTATGACGGCCAATTATCTGCACAAGGAATATACGGCCTAGGGAAGGTTCCCTCCGTGGTTGTCTTTCTTAGGGAACCTAATCAGTATTTAAGCAAGGAAATCCAAGATTCGAAGAAAACCACGGAAAGTTCCAAACGATTGTTTCGACGGGCGCGATTGGGTCGAACCCAACACCTCCTATCTATAAGTATTTCTGTTCAGGCCTCTAGTTTACCTACAGTGGTGGCCAAAATTGTGGGCACTTTTAGGTAATTAGGCACTTCCAAAAAGTAAAAGCCTACATTTTGCAGCCGTCCCCGGAGGAAAGCACTTCGGAAAATTTTGCTAAATTTTCGTCGATCGTCACCCCTAGATCCCAAAACCACCCTCCGTTGAAATGTTGACTTACCTATATATACTATATATATATATATATATGAATATCTGAATTTTTTCGTGCTGTAACTCTCGAATTTAAAAACGGTTTTAGATGAAATTCGATTGAGATGTGCATAGTTAAATTACTAATGTCTCGACCGAGTTCGTTGGACAGCTTCAAACGCCATCTCGTTTCAAAATGGAGGCCATTTGAATTTGTAGACACTTATGGAAATTTTTATGTTTTCTAACTTTTTCTCTAAAATGCCCTATGTTGTTAACTTACATTGTGTGACTATTTAAAATGTCTTTTGATGTTTCTAACATTCTGTTTAATATGATATATAAGAGTTTTCATTTTGTGAAACGGAACTTTATCTATAAGTATACAAAGTTAAAAAACTTAAAATTTTCAAAAATATCAAATGGCCGCCATTTTGAAATCTAGTAAATCTACAAACAGAAAATTACAGAAGGAAATGTAAGGAGCATTTGGAAATGCTGACTTCTGACAGAATAACAAAATCAGCTTTCAATTGCCATTCAAAGGGAAATAGAGACGCAGGAAGGCCACGAAAGAATTGGGTTGATGCCGGAACACGCCTTTATCGATAATAGGAAAAATAATAATGATATAACAAATTTAATGTTTTTGTTTTCCGCTTTTTTTTTTGATAATCTACTGAGATAACAAGTTTCTAAAAGGTCTTCACATACAATAATATTGTAAGCTACTTTTCATTTTCTTATCTTGTTTGACAGTATCAGTGTACTTCACTAGTAGTAATAGTAGTAATAACAACAACAAAAATAATAATGTAAATAAGAGATATCAATGAAACAGTAGTTGTTGAAAGTTATTTTTCAAATGCTTCTAAGTTAATTAATCTATATTATATACGCATTACAGTTTTTTTCTTCTTTTTTCAGTTTTAGAGGAACTTTCTGTAACTTTACTGAAAAAACTCCATTCCAAGTATTAAAAATAAAGTTTAAATATATGGACATTTTATGAAAATCAAATTCATTGCTTGCAAAAGCACCCTATTTAATTCCTCTAATTCAATATTTTTCTACCTCTCCCGCCCCATTTAAAAATAATAATAATTAGAATGACTTATTTTTAATTTTTATTTGATTTTCCTAGCTATTAATCTCCCAGTCGACCTTCTGAACAGAAATGGAATTGCTACAAAATATTGATACTTTTTATTGTACACCAAATACTGAAACCTTTTAATTCACAATTCCTATCAAGGTCGTAATGAATCACCCAACAACTGAAGAAAGTAAAAGGGCATAGCCGGATAAGCATTGGAAAATGCCATTCAATCATATTTCTTCTTTTTTCCCCCTTGTGTGGCTACCTATCTCACTATGCATTTCCCGTATTACCACCTTATAAATATTGATATTTTATGAGATTAACCAGTTAACCGGCGGCCCCGAGATCGTTCGGGGGTAAACATCTTATCGTTTCCCGTGAGCCCCGATGTATCTCGTCACTTTACTTCTGGTCTAAAAACGGCAACCACGAGTCCCAAACTTGTTTTGTGAGTTTCCTTCCATATCACCTCCCCCTCTTTCGGAGAAGTTTCAAAAGAAAGTGATTGATTACGTTCAGGGGTGTTTTACAATAAAAGAAAACCCCCTGTGGTTTATGTTCGAGGGGTTCTTACATAAGTGAAATTAGGGCTTTTTTTATTTGAGTATTTGAATGTAAAAATGTTCTATTTTTCTTTATTTACTCAAATAAAATAAAAAATTGCAATTTAATGCAGAAAAAATTAGTTATTACTAAAAGTGATTATCATCCAAAAATAAATAAATAAATAATAAAATAAAATAAATATATATCTAAATAAAAATAAAATAAAAATCGACTTTAAAATTTATTTATTTATTTATTTTGGAAATTTTTAGACCAGTGCAGTTTAAAATTTATTTTCTCAAATTAATGTATAAATATTTCGCAGAAGTTATCACAGAATCTTATTGCATTCTGGAATTTGACTAATTTATGAGCGGAATTTAAAACTGAAAGTAGAAATGTTCTAAATGTCTTCACATTAGCTTTTATTTATACGAGGCGGAACCTGTCGAAATTCGACGAAAGAAAATCTTTAAAAAAGAACTGTTTCATTTATTTATAATAAATCTACAAAATTAGTTACAATAAAATTTACATCTTACATTGGTCAGTCTAACACTCGAGCAAATATTATTTTAAGCTAAAATTAACAAAATACTATGAAACTCAATTATCCAAATTATTAAACGAAATAAAACCGAAATTCACCAGATTTTATAATAGACGCATTTTAATTTCCACTTTTTTTTTTTTTTTTTTTTTTTTTTTTTTTTTTTTTTTTTAAGAAAAAATGGAATGATTATGTTGCCACAATTATTAAATTGGTACAGAAAACTATCAAAAAATTAATATATCAAAAATAAATTGAGATACACCTTTGAAACAAAATGCATTTAAAAGTCCGTTTTTTTCTCTATACGACGGTGTAAAAATTTAAAATGTACGATGTTTAGAAGTGTAAAATTAGCATTACCGAAATTGCATAAAAAAATGTTGCGCATTTAAATCCCCCCCCCCCTCTTTTTTTAGCACTTTCCAACGAAGTTGAAAAATGCTTATGCATTCGGTTTGTCTGGCCGTCTGTCCGTGCTCTAACTCACGTAAATATACGCGGATTGCCATGAAATTTTAGGACGTTATTGACATTTACCCTAACACGAACCCTATTGAAAATAGTTTCTACCATGATTAGTTTATCTACAGAGAGAATCAAAAGTTTCCCATTACATTACACCCTATGGGGAAAAATCGTTATTGTACTCGGATTGCCATGAAATTTTAGGACGTTATTGACGTTTACTATAGCACAAGCCCTATCGAAAATGAAGTTTCTACCATAATTAGTTTATCTACAGGGTGAATCAAAAATTTTCCATTACATTACGGACTATGGGGAAAAATCGTTTCAAAGGAATTTTAAAGATGTTATACTCTGTCAAACATATTAAAATATGCATTCTATAAAATATAAGGTGAAAATGTAGCTATTATTCATTTATAGGGCCACACAAACGAATTCCATTAGATAATGGTAAAAGGGGGAATTGTGTGTGACATATTTTATATATATTAAGCTGTTTCATGTATAATAAAATTGATGTATGTCAATGAGGCTTAGTATAAATTATACGATACTGCTTACCCTAATATAAAGTACATAGTATTTACAGAGACACACAAAAGATTCCAAATAGTACATTCTTTCCGAAGTACTGTATATATATCCTATGATAACTGATGGATAGATGAAACGAATTTTAATTATTATATGCGCGTATAAGTTTCACTAAATTTATACATATTATATGGTGTGTATAAACGCTATAGTTAATATACAGGGCCAACCAACAGAGCTCGTCAACGTTACTGAATATGAGCATCATTTACTAAAAGCTGATTCTTAAATAAATTATGCATGTTTATGATGAACTGCATTAAAATTACTATGAAATGTTTGCAGAATATAGATAAAATGATATACCGAGCCACATAAAGAATTGGGTACATGGAGCCTATGAATGATAATTTATAAGAAAGTGATTTCAGTTGTTTTAAGAGTGTTTTAGTCTAAAATAAATTTTATCTTAAGATTGATGTGTAATAAAGGTACCAGGCAAACTACAAGGTTGAACAAAGTATTCAAGTATGTTTTCATCTAATAGTATAAATTGCTGAAAGAGAAATTTCAAGCTACTAGACATCTTTTGCTAAACTAAATTTTCCCATTATATAGTATGTATATTAGCTGACAAATCAAATACAGGACTGTTCAATAATACTGGAATGCATATTTGGCTATATTTGGCTTTATATCCTTATTTACCTAAATAATGAAGTTTAGTTAAATATTTCATGAAGCGTTGGAAAGTGCTTCATAATCTATGCTTAACGCATGATTTTTCTTGCTTTTTTTTTTTCAATTTTAAGAGAAAATGGAGTGATTCTGTTGCCGCAATTACAAAATTGGTTTTAAAAATTATAAAAAAATTAATATCTCAAAAATAAATTGAGGTACAGATTTGAAACAAAATGCATTTAAAAGTAATTTCTTTTTCTCTATACACGACGATGTATAAATAAAAAATGTGCGATATTTAGAAGTGTAAAATTTGCAGTAGCAAAGTTGCTAAAGCGAAATTGCGGGGGAAAGTGTTGTCATTCACAAAATGACGTATGCGTTACGCACAGATATTATTTTTTTAGAACAAATAATGATCCTTAAAATTATTTAAAAATAATTCAATAATGGTAAGTAATATCATTATAACATACCAGGGGCTTAGCTACAGATTTTTATTTTTTTTTTGGGGGGGGGGGAAGAATAAAACTTTTACTCATTTTAAACAAATTGCTCTATTTTTATAACTAAAATTACATGCACAATATGTGTTTAATAATAACAATAATTATGCCTAAAGGAAATGTCCAAACAGAAGAATTGAAACTAAAAACATAAAAACTGTAATCATTGATTCATTATTTTTTTCTTCTTATATTGATCACAAGTCATGGTCGTATTTCATAAGAAAATTGTTTCATGGTATTTTGAGATTTTAGAGAATGAATCAAAGTTTTAAAGAAAATACATTAGATACACTGTAATAGAATTGTGGGGAATTCAGATCTATTAGATGTGTGAAATTTTCGTAATACAATGAACACAATGTCAAATTGAGCCTGGGTGCTTTTAGCATATTTTTTGAAAATTTAATTGGTTTACTATCACTGAATTAAGAAAGGCACTCAGCAAAACTATAAATATCTGTATTTTTAATTATAATTTTTAAAATAGAAAAAGTGTCTCAAGAATTTCTCAACTCTAAGCTTACATTTCCCAAGTTCGCATATATTGGAGGAAGTGGCTCCTCCCCTCCCCCAATAATTCTCCATCGCTACGCCTATGTAACATAATGGTGTGACGTTCTCTGGGACTATGTTAATAAGCCTAAGTGCACATGAAAAATTCTTACATGAATAAACAGATTTCGCATGAATAAACAGAAAATGTTTTAAAATGGGGCTCTCTTCTGAGCTGCGGCCCCTCAATACCTTCAATAGCAAACGCCTTTAATTTTTAATTTTTTTTTTCTTCCAAAAGAAAAAAAAATATTCAAACTTACTGATGGGAAACCTGCTGCCTTCAGATGCTCATAAGAGAGTTATATACACACTTCTGCCTGATTTGAATTTATATATATAAAAGAAAGTACGGCAAGCCTTTAAATTTTAAATGTTTCGAAATTCGGTATTCGATGAATATATATGTTTAACATAAGTCTCAAATCACCTGTTCAAGAATTGGAAACTTTCAACATAAGTTCTGACACTTTTTAAACAAAATGACATAAAATTGGCCAATTTGACTATTGAACCGATTAGGAATCAAAATGAGCTTCCACTTTTTGATAAACAAATTACTTATCGAGTTATAAGTAATTATTATCACGTAACGACAGGTTTTTCTCTTGTCTTGTGGTGTCGCATGTAGAAATTCCACCCTGTTTACCCCCCCCCCCCTAACTCACACACACTTCTGTGGTAATATTTTCTGAAACATCTTTTGCGTGCATTAAAAAATTGTATCAACTATTATTACTGTAATAATAGAAAAATCAACTAATAATACCAATTTACTTGTGTTTGGATTAATACATAAAATGCGACATAACAAAAAGCATTAGCCGCCAAAATATTTTTTTCTTACTGCTGTTTCAAGGCTTCCCGATAGAAAAGCCCGTCCTTTATTCACATATGCAAGAAATAATTTGCTTTCACTTTCTCTCTCTCACTTTGAAATAAATTATATGCATATCTACACAACCAGTATTAAAAAAAGAGGGAAGGAGACTGAAATAGTAGACAATGCAAGTCATTTTACATTCTCTGAGAGTAATAGAAATTATATAATTATTGATATAAATTTCAAAACTTATTTCTACATTTTGTGTGACTAATAGTGAAACTAATATATTTGTAGTTATAATATAAGGAACTCCACAAGGGAAATGTAAAAAGTTAAATAAGATGGCGAACGGGAAAAAAGTGATCTGAAAAAAACTTATCGGAAAAAAGTGCCATAAACTACAAAAGAAGAAAAAGTGGACACGGAAAAAAGTGACAAGGAAAAAGTTACAAGGAATTGATTTTGGATATTCATTATTGATTTTGGGGATTCATGGTTTAAGTATGAAAGGGGGATCGGGGGAGACTTTTAAATTAGGTAAATGGGTTTTTCATGCTGAATTAATTGTTTTGGTTAAATTTTTGGACATGCGTTTAAACTGAAAAGATGCTTGCCTGATTAGTTTTGGGGACTGACGATTACCCCCCCCCTCATCCGCCCTAAATTAGATAAATGGATTTTTATGCAAAAATATCCGTTGTATTTCAAATTTTAAATATAAATTCTTTCTGATAAGGTAAATCCCTGAATAGTTTTAAGGATTTAATCACTAAATATAGAGGGTGAACGCAGGATAACTCCCTTAAATTAAATAAGTGGTTTTTTTACATACAATTATCCGATTTGCTTCAAATTTTGGATGTAGGTTCTATATGATAAGACGTTTCCCTGATTAGTTATGGGGTTGTTTTGCTAACTGAAAAGGGGGGGGCGATTATCCCTCCCCCTTCCTTAAATTAGATAAATCGGTCTTTATATAGATCTATCGATGTATTTTAAATTTTAAATATAGATTCTTTCAGAAAAGGTAAATCCTTGAATAGTTTTAAGTGTTTAATGGCTAAGTATGATAGGCAAACGGTGGATAAACCTTTTTAAATTAAATAAATGGCTTTTTAAGCAGAATTATCGACGATTTTTGAACTCGAGAACATTGAAAATTATGTCATGAAACAGCGATCGATCCAAGATAGATATTATATATTATTCAAAACAAGGAAGCCCTTATTCGATCACAAATCATATCAGCAGTAAGGTGAGGTCTGCTAATATTATCTACATACTTTTGTGCAAAGAATGTGAGTATGTCGCAGGCATTTGCGCTTTTGAGAAAGGAACTAACATCTTCCGAGAATGCCTTATATTTTCATTTTCATTTTCTTTCTTTATTTCTTTCATTTTCTTTCTTTTTATTTTATTTACTTTTAGCGATCATATATATATATATATATATATATATATATATATATATATATATGTATGTATAATTATGATTTATTCTGAATAATATAAATATAATTACGATTTTACCAATAAACAACTTTTGATTATTGTTCAATCTGACTTACTTTTAGAAAGCTTTTCTGTAGGGCAGGAAGTAAGAATAACTCTATATAATTATTCAAGTAAATCAAGACAGATAAGTTTTCTTGTATTCTGTAGTTAAAATATTTAGCATTCATTGCTTCGCCGTTAATCGATAGTTACCTACTGTGCGGAGTACTAGAACGGCGCCTTATGAAGTAGTCATGCCTGTGGGGTGCCCGTAGGTTCTATAATATGAGGAAGGGTTGGGAATCGCTATTGTGGAAGAAGCCTAACGGTCCAGACAATGAGGACCCGAAATCTTTTAACTACTACTTTTTTATTTTATATAATTAATATATTATTTGTATTTCAAGAGAACTATACAATTAGATAATTTATGTTAAAAAATGAAATAATAAAGAATAAAAAGGGCTCTATTAACGCAATAATCTGGTTGCAAATTTTGAATAGAGTTCTATTTGTTTGACATAAATTTCAAAAGAAACAATTTTGTGTAAATAAAAATTCTTACAGTTATGTTATATTCCCATAACTAAGCCCAAAATAAAGGATTTTTTTTTCTTTTGAAAGAAACATTTTATAGATTTTAAACTAAAATGTTGTTTTTAAATTGATTATAATAATTTATAATTAAAATGATTTTTTAATTATAAATTCATATGCATATTGCATTTTTATTTATTTTTTTCCTCCAAAGATTAATTTATTATAGCTTAGCTAGTGCCAAAACTATTTAAAAAATTTGAAACCGTGTCAGTAGTTACAGAAACAATGGTACATTAGTATCAGCTGTCTTTGTTTTGTTTTCTTAATTATAATCACATGTTTAAACATTTTACATAAAAATAATTACATAAATGTCTATCGAAATTTTACACTTTCTGAGATGCAAGTAATAAAAAATACCTAAGAAATTTTGTGCCTTTGTAGTGTGTGTATGGAGTAGGATTTATTTTCAACTTTTTAAGATGAAAAAATATGCAATTTGTACTTAATAAATTATTTAAAAAAAAATCATTCACTTTTGCACTTAAAATAAATCTCACATTTTCGAATTTTTGAAAATATTTAGAAAAATTGATATGTTTTATCGATAATAAATGTTTTCAGAACAATAACGAGATCTATATTACTTATTCTATACATAGCCCTCGCAAAAATTTTTTCATTGGTGAGGGAGAGAGCCTTAAATTGCCAAGTCAAAATTCAGTATTTTCCAATTTGGTGAAAGGCAAACATAACTACTCGGCATTTGCCAACTAGTTTTATATTTTTACCAAGTTATCACAATTAGAAAATGTAATATAGTTTTTATGTATAGAAAACTTAATAATATATCTAATTATATGGGTAACTTTCATCAAATCTATCAGAAAGAGAAAGTGTATTATAGTTTTTTAAAAAAGTTTTGAATTAATTTGCCAGTTCATCTTGTAAATTTGCCAACTGTAACAGCATGTGCGAACGTTTGGGGGGAGACTCCCCTCTGCCCCCCCCATAGCGAGGCCCCTGATTCTATAGTTCTCTTATATGCAATCGTATTCGAATGGAAAATAACAAGAAACAGTGTTCTGGAAACACATACATTATCCCCACCTATGCCGTACTTGACAGCCGAGATTTTCTCTCGAGATAAATCAGCACAATACTTATTGACAGCCGAGTGCAGGGGAAAAGAACAAGCCACACAGAGAAGCTAACAATCTTGTTTTTAAGGAAGGACGATTTTCGACCGCGCAAATTCAACGAAGGAGACCGGATATAGGGTAGCTTTTGTAATATCGTTTCGCCGGTCAAGTGGTTAAAATGTTTTTTCGAATTTTTAAAAAACCTCATTTTCTCAAAAACTACTGTACCGTATTACATACCATTTACTGAGTTTATATAGACATTAAAGATGCATAACTGGGAAATTTTGTATAATTTTCTGATTATAAAAAGTGTGTTACCAATTAAAATATTTATAAAAATAAAAAATCATATCTTATAGTCGTCCGAAAATTAAGAATTTCTTGTAAATAATTCCTCATATGTGCCTGAATATAATATATAAATTCCGAAATTTGCGTTGGGTACTACATATAAATATTTACAAAAATATGCATAAAAAATATTAAGATCCATTTGAAAGCGTTAGTTGGGGGCGGAGCTACTCCACTTCGACATCCGAAGAATTTTCGGTAAGATGTCAGCAGACAGTGCGTATTTTCGAATTCAGTAAGCATATAGGCCATAATTTTCAGCACTGTCATAACAACATTTTTTATATAAAAACAAAATCAAAATGATGAGAGCATATGCTCAGATATTGTCTTCTGTGCTATACACGTGGTACGAGATATAGAATTGCATCATCTCCAAACCGATCATCCAAACGCGAATGAGTCGAGAGTCGTCTCATCGATCAAATACGCCAACTCCTCAAAATGAGTCGCAATGACCATCCCTAAAAGTTTCACAAACATACAACTACTCTTACGAGCACTCACTAGTCACTGAAAATGACCCGGATGATAATGTTAAGGCTATGGATGCGTTATTTTCAAATATCTTGCTCAATTTTAATATTTTTAAACGATTTATTGCATACAATAGATGAGGACGGCTAGATTTAAATTTTTCGATTTTGTTTGTACTTTTTTTAAATTTTTATTATTATTATTTTAATAGTAGGATAGTTTCAATTTCAGAACCAGTTCAAAATAGTTCCGAAAGTTAAAATAATTTTCTTTAAAAAGATTTGAAACTAAAATCGAAAAATTAAAAACTAGCCGTCCTCTGCTATCCTGTGCATAAAAAAATCGTTTAAAAACATTAAATTTTGAGCGAGATATTTGAAAAAAAATGCCGCCATAGAATTAACAATTTCATTCGGGTCTTTCCAAGAAACTCGGGTAGGCTCTTAATGTTCCAATTTACATTACATTTATACAAGCCAAATCCGTCTATGCAGATTCGTCGACTTGAACATTGAAACTTAGGATATTTTGCATAACATATGAACTTCCATTAAATTTTATTGAACGTAACTTCTATTAAACTTTTCTGACTCGAGTAGGATTTTTCGGGGACGGGAACTACGATGCTAGATCTATTAACACGTAAAATAAAAGTGGGTTGGGGGCAGTCTCCCCCAAAGTAACTTATTCCAGAGAAAAAGGATAGTCTTAAAAGTCATGCAAATTGAATGAATGCATGTCCTGATTAAGATTTATTTACTTCTTATCTGAACGTGTAGTGTTTACTATTTACAACTTTATAGAGTTACGGAACTTCTCCCGCTCCAAAAGATGCATTTTTGCGCGTTTTCTCAATCTCTGACTTTTTATGTAAATGTTCTTTTGTGTTATTTAAACATTTAAATAAACGCAGAAATTATTTCGCTTCCAACAGTTAAGACACAATATTTGTGTGAATTCTGACCGCAAAGTTAAGGATTTGTGGGAAATTTTAAATGTAATTTTGAACATTGTTTTTTAAAACAATGCGTTGGTTCTGATACGTTTTTTTTTTAAGTTGGTACACAAAATATCTCCGCAACACATTAATTCATTTTCCGTGTTTATTTTATTTATTTATTTATTTATTTATTTATTTATTTATTTATTTTAGCAAAAATAATTTTTTTAATGTATTTTTTTTATAGATTTTTGATACGTTTGTTCTTTTTTTTACAAAGTAAAATTAATTTTATTTACTTGGGAACTGATACATTAAGCGCGATTTTTTGTCATTTTGTTCAAAAAGCTAATTAACAGAAAACAAAAATTTTAAAGGATAAAAAAGTTATAGATACTCAACTTTTTGCTTTATCGGTCTAAAATGAAACCTTTTAACTATTCAAAAATTTCTTAGTATACTAAATAAAAATGTGCAAGAAAATACATAATTTAAAAAAAACTTACATTGTTTACGCTCGCTTACACACAGTAATCCTTACGAATTATTTTGTGTAAATCTGCATATTATCTATAGCATTTAGTATGAACTAAGCAAAAATTTAGTTGAACATAAAAACGCTTTCCTACTCGCCAATCATCTAGTTTGGCAGTCCCAGTTGCCATTAAACAGAGTCTAATACAAAAATAAATAAGGTACCCTGGGGTAATAACGCCACGTTAAGGTTCTACCAATTTTCACGGCTCAGTTTTAGTTTGTATTTTTCAAAGAAATATAGGATTTGATACAGCAACTCATTGACTATATATATAAAAAAAATAATTTAACAGATACCGAGTGTCCCAAAAATGACTGATGGATTTTAAAATTCAATAACTTGCAAACGGTGACAGCTATTTAAAAGATTTTTGCAGTAGGGTTATGTATAATGTCAGGAGTTTTTTTACCGTAATTTTTCATTTTAGTTCGCATCTCAAACAATAGGTGGCGCTGACGGCGATTGAAGGCCAGGTGATCAGTGCTGAGTGAAGCGTCGACCTGGCCTTCAATCGCCGTCAGCGCCACCTATTGTTTGAGATGCGAACTAAAATAAAAAATTACTGTAAAAAAACTCCTGAGATTATACATAACCCTCCTGCAAAAATCTTTTAAATAGCTGTCACCGTTTGCAAGTTATTGAATTTTAAAATCCATCAGTCATTTTTGGGACACCCGGTATGTATTCATAAAATGTAATGGCGTGATTTCTTGACCAATGCTATTTGGCGTTATTACCCACCTATATGGGTAATAACGCCATGCAAACAAAACTATGAAATAAGATGGAATAATTGCATGGAGATTGCCCAATTCTAAAAATACAAACTCTACAAACTTAGAAATTGACAAATTGCATTCTAAGCTATTGAAAATGTTCAATTTTTTGTGAAAGTGTAAGAAAAATAAAGGTGTGGTTAGGGGGGGAGGATGTGGCAAAAGACTATCAGACCGTGAGCTTCTTTTTGCTTAAAAAGAACCGCTTAAATAGAATTATTAGAAACATTGCACAGTTTTAACTGTGTTTATTTGAATCAGTATTTAGGATGTAGCTCGGCCACTGTAGGGAATCAACCGGGATATTAATGCCAAGGATTGGCGTTATTACCCCCTTACACTTATTGCGCTGTACATTTTAAATTAAAAATTATCTCGAGAAGATATCCAAAATCTTCAACAACATTTTGAAAGTCCATGAAATATGCTACAAATTTATGTAATTAACAAAGTATTTCCGGATAAAAAAAATAGTCTTCACATCACAAAACGTACCTCGCAAATTTTAGATCAAGCGTTAATTTTAGTTGCTTGTAAAAACAATAAGATCTAAAAATGAAACAAATTAACTTGAAGCTGTTTTTTGCAATTTATATGGCTCAAAACCCTTCTGCGCAGAGCACATGGGTGTCACTTACCAGATTATTTCATAATTATACAAAATATTAGCACTTGGCGTTATTACCCCGCCTGGCGTTATTACCCCAGGGTACCTTAGTTACATTAAATCCAAAGTAAAATGACTGAAGCATAAGCTCAGAAATTCGCTTCTGTGTTATACATGTGATACAAGGTATAGAACCGCGTCATCTTTCAACCAACCAACCAACGGCAAGTGAGTCGAGAGTCGATCATTACATAGGCTCATCGATCCAATAAGTCGAGCCCTCAAAATGATTCTATATGACTATCTATCTCTAATAGTTTCATAAACATACAACTACCCTGAAAGGGTTGTCTCTTAAGAGGCCACACTAGTCATTGAAAAAAAAACCTGGATGATAATTTTAAGTCTATGGAGGCGTTATTTTCAAATATCTCGCTCAAATTTTAATATTTTTGAATGACGTTTTTTTCATAGGTAAGCTAAGAACGGCAAGTTTTTAATTTTTCGATTTTGGTTATATATATATATATATATATATATATATATATATATATATATATATATATTATTAGGATAGTTTTAATTTTAAAACCGGTTCCAAAAGTTCTTTTTAAAAAAATCTGAAACCAAAATCGAAAAAATAAAAACTAGCCGTCCTCAGCTATCTTATGAAGAAAATCGATCAAAAAGATTTAATTTTAAACGAGATTTTGAAAAAAAAATAAATAAATAAACAACTCCATACAATTAACATTATTATCCGGGTTATTTCCAGTGACTCGTGTAGGCTCTTATTGGTCCAATTTACACGTGCCGAATCCATCTACGCAGATTCATTGACACGAACTTGTTAACAGTAATATTGTATTGAGTGTAATTTAAAAGCATTTGTTTTAAACTTTTCTGATTCGAGTAAGATTTCTCGGTACATCACTGTCTGTTCATGAAGTCGGATTAGACGATGCTCCATCTATTAAGACATAAAATAGAAAAGGGTCGGGGGCAGTCTCTCCCAAAGTGTTTTATTCAAGAAAAAAAGATGTCATAAAAAGTCCTATTAATTGAACAAATGCATGTCGTCTTTGAGGTTTACTTCTTATCGGAACGTGCAGAGTGAAATTATACAAGTTTTAAGATTTCTGAAAGTTCTCCGCCTCCAGAAAAAAATGCATCTTTGCTCGTTTTCTCAATGTCTGACATTTTATACAAATGTGCTCTTATGTTATTAAACATTTAAATGAACGCAGAAATTATTTATCGTCCAACAATTACAACACAATATTGGTTTGAATTCTGACCGTGGAGTTGAGTATTTTGTGTAAAATTTTAAACGTGATTTTGAATGTTCTTGTTTAAATCAATGTATTGGTTTTAATGCCTTTTCTTTACTTTCTTCCATCTTTGCATGAAGAAAGTATTGGATTCGTGAAAATTTTCGAAATCCGGTTTTCGACGGATTTACACGTGTTGGAGGTCAAAGAACCCGAAAAACATGTTTTTACAAAATGGTTGTCTGTGAGTCTGTCATTCTGTATGTGATAAAACTCTATTTCAAGATCTAATGCACGGAATTTTACAAAACTTTAGATTCTATTGGATTTTGATGTAAATTGGATCGATTAGATTTTGGTGTGTATCGCTCAACAGGTGGCGCTGCTGTGCAGCATTATTCACAATTTCCAAAACACACTTGCCAAATGTTTTATTTTTCTATCACATGACACTAAGCCAGCAAAAGGACTTAATGGTATTTTAACTCATTCATTCTGGTCTTGAAGATGTATTGAATTGAAGCAATATATTTAATTAAAACATAACATTCACATTTTTCCGATATGAGTTTTTTTTTATGCAACTCAAAACGAAATTTCTGAAGATATTAAAACGTTGAATTTCTTTTATATTTAATAATAAAACTGAAAACAACCAATTCTAATTCAGAAGGGCATGTGTATCACAAAGGAAATTGAAAATGGATATTTTTTTCTACTAATATTTTTTAAATATACAAAATTATTTACTAATTTATTTGTATTTCTTCTGCCATCAATGTTGATCCTAAAAACTGAAGTATAAATGATACCATATTAGGAAAAAATTCGTTAACTTTTCCTTTTTTATTTTAGATTTTATGAAGTATCATTCAATTTTTAGAAGAATTTAAAATTCCGAATAAAATGTCGGTGCTTGTTGCGCTTTTCTTATCTAAAAAATTTAAATGTGCTTTGAAGTTGTTGAAATCGGAACACCGTTCTCCAATCACGTGTCACATCGTCTTGCAGAATAAGGATAAAAGATATGTAAGAAAAAGAACGGCTAGGGCATCGGTTATGAAACACTTTCCAATGCCAATTGTATATTATTAAGAAAATTCATTTTTTTTCTTCATGTTACGAAATCTGTTATAGTCCATCCTGAAACCGAATTCTTTTGTGTGTAAAATGCGTTATTGTTAACGTCATCTTCTCTGAAAATGAATATGAATGCCAGAGTCTATTTATGATTTCGCCCTTTAGGTCTTTCTGGAAGGGCGGAGCTTGTCCGTGGTTTGTTTCCGTTTTAGTCAAAAGCAGAAAATTCGGGCAGAGACGCACCTTTAGTGGCTGTGTATAAATGATTTTATGCTTTTTTTCAATATTTTTAACCCCCTCCCTTTTGTCACAAAGTGTCACACTCCACTTTACCCCTTCCCGCCTGTTGTCACATGTCACGTTATGTTATATAAACATATAGTACTTTTTGTTCAGAAACAAAGCACTATGGTATAAAGCATATTTAAAATTTTATTTTTAAACTTTATCTATAGGCGCTTTAGTGACATTTGTGAGCATAACAATAAAAATGATTCGTATACTTCTTTTCTATGGAATAAGATTAAGGTTTACAACAAAACACATATTTAATATATAATAGTATTAAAATATTAATATGAAAGAGTAATTAAAAACAATAATATTTTGGAATTTGAAATTGAATTTAATATATTTGGCTTTAAATTATATATTTATAAACACAAAATACTTTAATTTGAAAATATCTTCAAAATTTAATCTGCTGATTTTTAATTATTTTATTTTAACCAAATTATGTGATGTCACATTCATTCTTACCCCCTCCCACCTTCTTGTCACAAACTGTCACAATTTCATGAACCTCCTTTTCATCCCTCAAAGCGTAACAATATTTATGGACGGTCCCTTTAAGGGGCTACTTCAGTCAAATGAAAAGACCCATTCACTAATGTTAATCCTATGGAAGAAATTTATACAGATATCTCGGTTGCATTTCAATATTTTTAAATGATTTTTTGGCTTTGGCTATCTGAGATCGATCTGTATACATGCCGTTAGTTACATTTTTCATTTTGTTTACAGTTATTTTTTACGAGGACTCTTTCATTTTCGGAGCCGGTTTTGAAAGCGAAAGCAACCCCATAAAAAATATCTGCCACCAAAATCGAAAAACTAAAAAACGACCTCCATTCAGATCAATCTGAGATATCCAATGCAAAAGGAATCATCTAAAAATATTAAAATGCAACCAAGATATCTTCATAAATTTCTCCCATAGGATTAGCATTAGCGAACGGGTCTTTTCATTTGAGTGAAGTAGCCTCTTAAATAATACTTGTCCTATAAAACGCGAGTACTCTGAGAAGGCTCAACAGTGAGATCATTTTCCTACACCACTGCGAAATCTCAGATCGCGTAACACTACGTGAAAAATACATTTGCAGATTTCTACATCTATTATTTCCAAAAAGAACTTTAAAATAGGCAAATAGTTATAGTTTTCCTATGTGCCGCGAGAGTGCGAAGTCTTATCGCTTCTACAGACAGACAGACAATCATTTGAGCCTTTCGGAGCTGCACCCAATAAAATAAAAAGAATTGGAAAGCGAAACTCGTTCTGTTACTGGAAAGAAGATTGCTGATTTTGCAAACACGTAAACGTCCTCTCAAATTTTATTCACAATGAAGGGTCAAAATGCCCGAAATCTTTCTCATGATATGGTGATGAGACATTCTACTTACACCAGGAATTGAAAAAATACCAAATTGTTCGAAAAGAGTAATTAAATACAAAAATTATGGACATTTTTCAATTCCTCAAATCGGATTATGCATACAAATCGAATACTTGATGAAAATAAAAAGCTAGTATGAAAGATTGAATTTTTCAAAATACTAACACTAATATTGTAAACCGTACACATCTTTCACGATTTAGGTTGTTCTCAACTGGTCCACTCAACAAGCGCAAAACATTTTGACATATTTACAAATTCATTTTTGAACAGAAACATTTAAAATTGCTAGGCCTAACTATGGAAGCGATTTCAAATCGACTTAATTTATTCATTTCATCATAATTAAATTACTTATCCAGTTCTTAGCTATTTCGATCACGTGATCACCCGTTTTTCGTTTGCTTTTCGACCAGTTTCCCTTCTTTCGTCGAGCAATACACTCAAAATTTTCAACTTTGAAGGCTTGTTATGATATCTTTTATATTGCGTTTCTTAAAAAACAGAAAACTCAGTGCAATTACACAGTTTCTGAATAACAACATCCGCTAGTTTCATGCATTTTCGAACAAAAATAAATTTAAATTTATGCCACAAATTTGCCCTTTCCGGTTTAAGAATACTCTTAAAGTGCCAATTGTACTCGTATGTCCAACGACCAAAGACTGTTTTCTTCGAGAAGAGATTTGTCCATCGCTTTCTCCGATTCAAAAACGTTAATTCTGAAGGTTAACGAGACTTTCGCAAAATTTTCATATTCCGGCCAACTTTCCCGCGCCTCAGATGTGATTTAATCGCTGAAATCACGCCTCCATGTTTGGAGTACACCAAAATAATTGGACACAATCTTCAGTTTCATTACACTTTAAGTTACATATGCAAATATTTTCGAAGTAAAAAAATATCCTCAAGTGCACATGGTAACAAGTCCGCCCATAATAATAATTTCTATTCCAGGATAGGCGGAGTCATAATTCTTAGTCGAATGAGATAGCCGTGAACAAATAAATAATCGAATAAATATTTTTATATAAATATTTTTATATATTATGGACAAGGTTTTGGAAATTTCATGTGACAAAAAATTATACACCACATTAAAACTAATTGTGTACTAACATCTACTAACATCTCCAACCAATAATATGGACTTAAAAAAGAGAAAAACTATTATTGTTATTATGATTTAATTGAGAAAAAATAGCAAACATTTTTTAGAATTATTTGTTACATAGCTTAGAAAAGTACATAGTTTCGAAAGATAATATTTGTGATTTTTTTTTTTTTTTGACTTATCAAAATTGTATATATTTCTCTAATAGGATAAAAAAAGGCGCCTTTCATTGAGCGCCAAGAACTGGGGTGCGCTCTTTCTTATTAAAATCGGACAAGCTAGCAGGGTATTCTAATTTTACATTACAGACCGCTGTATAGTCAGCAGCCTAATTTGTGCGAGATATTTGAAAACAACGCCCCTGTAGAATTTGCGTTAGCATCCGGGTCCTTTTCAGTGACTCGTGTAGGATCTTCGTGTTCCAATTTTAACAAGCCGAATCCGTCTGTGCGGATTCATGGACATGAACTTTAAAGAGATAGTACGTATCCAACATATACTGCGTTAAGTTTTACTTAATACTATTTCTTTTAAATTTTTCTCACTCGAGCTAGATTTTTCGGTACATCACAGTCTATTTATTCATAAGCTAGAGAGGGACAATGCTGGGCCTACTAAAACAAAAAATAGAAGAGGGTTGGGGACAGTCTCCTCCAAAGTATTTTATTCTAGAAAAAAAATACCCTAAAAAGTCATGCAAATTGAACAAATGCGTGTCGTAATTAAGTTTTGATTACTTCTTATCTGAACAAGTAGAGGATTTTGACAGGTTTAAAGAGGTATGGAAGTTCTCCGATCCCCCAAAAATGCATTTTTGCTCGTTGTCTCAATGCCTGACATTTTATATAAATATTCTCTCATGTTATTAAATATTTAAATAAACATAGAAATTATTTATCGTCCAACAATTCAAACACAGCATCTATTTGAATTCTGACCGCAAACTTAACGATTTGTATAAAAGTTTAAACGTAATTTTCAACTTTGTTCTTTTAATCGATGCGTTGGTTTACGCCTTTACTTTACTTTCTTTTATCTTTGCAAGAAAAAAGTTTTGGATTCGTGGAAATTTTCGAAATCAGGTTTTTGAAGGATTGACACGTTTTAGGGGTCAGAGAATCCGAAAAACATGTTTTTACAAAATGTCTGTTTGCGAGTCTGTGAGTCTGTATGTGGCAAAATTTTTGTGGACGCTCTATCTCAAGAACGAATGCTAGGAATTTTACAAAACTTTAGATTCTGTTAGACCTTGATATAAACTATATCGATGTTTTTTTTTGTGTGTACCGTGCAAAAGGTGACGCTGCTATACTTCCTACCTTATTCACTATTTCCACAATAACCATGTCTAAAGAACTAGTACACAGATTTTCAAAAAGCTTTATATTTACTTAGACCTTGAGTTAGACCTTGACCTTTAGTTAGCTCTATCTGAAGAGCTAATGAACGAAATTTTCTAAAACTTGAGATTCAGTTAGTCTCTGATATATATCAGTGTTGTTTAGTTTTTGGTGTGAATCGCCCTACAGGTGACATAGGTGGCGAAGACAATTGAGATTTTGTTGGATGAAAATAGATGCGTGGGAATCTTGCTAACTTCTTAGGTTCTAAAAATAGTTGATTTTATGATTGCTCTCTTTGCATTCGTGGACGATTTTCTTATTTCAGGGTTGGGAAGTGGTTGTGTAACGGCCGACGTTCGTGACACTCAACCGAATTTAATTTGCCAGGCTAAAAAAAATTCATTTAAAAAATTTTCGTGAAGAGGAGGAAAAAAGTACGGACCTTGATCTATCCGGTTAACTGGACAATCCGTAGTCCTCATAATCGGCGATCTACTGTGTTGTAATTAAATTAATTTTTTCAGTGTCACCTTTTATTTTTGCGATAGCAACTTTAAAAAAGAACTTTAATTTCCTGTAGGCATCGTGTCTTGGAGATAAAGCATCTCGCTAATAAACAGAAGATTCTTCGTTCGAACTCCTGTGCTCGAAATTGAAATTTTCATGTTAACACGTTCGCTGCCACTCACGCGAAAGCGCGATATATGGCGCCAACTTCAGGGGGCACTCAGGCGCCAGAGCATGATGTCCAATAGCCAGTCACGCGGGAAAATCTTTCACTGATTGTATGTTATAAAAAAATAAATCGGCTTCTGGGAAAACCCCACTTCTACAGGGGTGCATTAACTATCATCACGTCTTCATGTAAGCGGCAACGAACGTGTTAAGATGGATTGAATCAAAAGAAATTTCGTATTTTTTGCCATTTTAAGGGTTTTTGTTATTTTTTAATAAATAATCACTGGCATTTTAGGAATTCAATTTTGTCTTTATTTTTAAAACTATTGCAATTTATTAATAAATCAGGATTTTAAATTTCGTTTAAACATATTTTTTTGTTTTAGAAATTTAAAATTTTATCTATATTTCCGTTAGTTTTTAATATCCAATTTTATTTAAATAATTTGATTTGAACATTTCTAATTTGACTAAAATATATAACTTCCTTTTTTAAATATTTTAAAATTAAATTTATTGATGCTACCATCTATGTAAGAATTCAATAACTATAAATTAGCAATTTCAATTTATTAATTGAAGGATAAATTGCTTTGAAAGAAATATTAAACGAAACTCTTTTTGATCACACACTGACCGGCTCCAGCTGCCTAGTCTGTTTTTTTTTTATCACATCGTGAATCGAACGAATCAGCCTAAAGCCAATTCGCACGCTTGATGTTGAATTTAAAAACATAGATAGCAAAATGAACGGTCTAAGTAATTAAAAAGCAATTTCTGTATATTTTTTCTGACTTCAAAGTATTTATAACGGGCCAATTTACTTTTTCAACATTTTTTCATAAATATATTTATTTATATAAAAAATATATATTCCCTAAGGAAGAGCCTGATTAAAGGCTTGAAATTACTAAGATTTTTTTAAATAAAATTAACTATTAACATCTATTACTAATTAACATCTCTAGTTGATTATTTTAATCGCCTTTTAAGTAAACCTGAACATTTTAAAAGTTTATATTATACATTTTATGTTATAAGCAAGGCGAAAATTTCATTCCGTTATATATTTTATATTTATTTATTTTTTAACTTATTGTTCTTATCTGCTCTGCTTAACAAGCGCAAAACGTTTTGACACATTTACAAATTCATTTTTTAACAGAAAGTTATAAAATTGGAATCCCTGACTATGGAAGCGATAATGAATGGAACTCATTTTTCCATTTCATGATAATTAAATTACCTATCCAGTTCTAATCTACTTCGATCACGTGATCACCCGTTTTTCTCCTGCTTTTCGACCAATTTTTCTGCTTTCGTCGGTAAATGTGCTCAAAAACTTTAACTTTTAATGCTTGTTATAAAAAATCTTAGAGAGTCGACCGAGAAATTTTTTCTTGAATTAAGAGCCCACACTACTGACAGCAAAAGACCCGGATGATAATGTAAAGTCTATGGGGGCGTTCTTTTCAAACATCTCGCTCAAATTTTAATTTTTTATTTTTTATTTACATTTTTTTATTGCACAGTATAGCTGAGGACGATCCACAACAAGCCTAGTTTTTACTTTTTTTTTCATTTTGATTGTATATTTTTAATATTAGGATAGTTTCAGTTTCATAACCGGTTGAAACCGGTTCTGAAAGTTAAAGTATTTTTTAAAAAATCTGACACCAAAATCGAAAAAGTAAAAACTAGGCCGGTTGTGGATCATCCTCAGCTATACTATGCAAAAAAAATCATTTTAAATATTAAAATTTTAAAATTTGAGCGAACTATTTGAAAAGAACGCCCCCTATAGACTTTACATTATCATCCGGGTCTTTTTCGATCAGTAGTGTGGCTTTTTAAGTTAAATTTAAATAACGCAGATTTAGGTTTAAAAAATCAATTAATTAATTTTGAATAAAAATTTTAGTGAGAAATATTATCATCAATATTGAGTAAAATTTCCGGGCGTTCTAGTGCTAAAAATATTTGACAATACTTTACAATTCAAACAACTTGTATGACAGAAATTTATTAAATTAAGATTGTCCATTTTAAACCATGTGTTGTTGAAAATTATTAGTTGAAATTTTATACAGTCCCCAAGTATTGGCTTAGATAGAAATTTAAAAAAGTAGTTAAAATAAATAAAAAAATAAATGATGTAGCAAACTTTAGCCCTTTGGGGACTAGCGACACATATACGTGCCGCAAAAACGCTTAACCCTTTCCGTCACACCGTGGCCAGTCCAGGATACTTAATGTTAATTCCAAACTTGCACCAATAATATTTTAATAGAATTTTGCTTTTACAATAAAAGCTTAAATTACATCATAATATTGAAAATAGTCGTTTGCAAACTCCAATGGCAGTCGATAATTATTTTACTACAAAATTTGCCCGTGCCGAAAAGGGTTAAGAATCCTTATTTATTACCACCAATAAAATTTTATTGTAAAATTTGTCTTTTTTGATTGGAGCACTTTCTCGATTCAATAAGCCACAAATTTCTGTTTTTAAAAACCGGTGATAAAATATTAAAAATTTCGTAATAGGGTCCCGTCGCGAAAGGGTTAATAAATTACATTTACAATATCATACAAAACAACTTTTTCAATTCAATGGAAATTATTGACAACGTTTTAAATACACAAAACTCTAACCATAAGTATATTATTAAATTGTAGAGCATCCAATAAATAATAATGTAAAAAAATAATAAACGGATGATTTTCAGTGTTTCTTAAACACAAATACGTTTAAACACTTAGCTGATTTGCCCATATGTCGTGCTGGCAAGAAGAGTTTGCTTGATTCATTATTCAGAGCCTTTTGGTTGGTTGTATAAGTTTTAATGGCACAAAATCCCTTGAGGGACATGCTGCGCCAAACCAAAGACAAAATTGTAAGAATGATAATAGACAACGTCAAAATATTTGAATGGGGGCTTCCCAGCCAGATATGGTCAAGTAAGTATACGAAAACAAAAAGATTAAAATGCTAAATCATTAGAATGTGGAAGTAAAAAAATAAACAGAGAGCGCTATCTAAATGGAGTCCCACCCAGATGTTGTTCAAGGGTATCAAAGTCGTAAAAACAATATAAAATCATATATCAACGTAAAAACCAGCAGCCTTAGAAAGGCAAAGAGTGCTCCGTGAGGTGTTTCACCGATAAGGTTTGTTAAAAGTGGTGATAATGAATTAAAGCAAGATCTATACAGATGCCGGAGGCCCGGACAAGTCAGTTAAGAGATGATGTATGGTAAGTTGATCAGAATGACAATGTGGACACACAGGTGCATCCTCCCTAAGTAATAGATGTCCATGTGTGATCCTAGAGTGTCCAATTCTCAGACGAGTCAGTATAACATCAGACTTTCTAGGATATGTCGATAACCAGGTCTTGATAATTGGTTTGACATGATGCAATTTATTATTCTGTTCTATATCCCAATTTTTTTGCCATTTATCATGAATAAAATAGTTAATAAGTATTTTTACATCTGAGAATGGAATTTTAACTCGTAATGGAATAAGAGCATGTTTGGCTGCCTCATCAGCTTTGTCGTTGCCAGGGATACCCATGTGTCCCGGTACCCAGCAAATTAAAATATTGTAGCCACGTCTTGTCAATTTATTATAAAAATCTAAGATGGATATGACATAGGGAGGTTTTTTTAATGATTTAATTGCGTCAATTGAGCTATTTGAGTCAGTATAAATGATGAATGATGAACTATGATGATGAGATATGTGGTACATGGCTCTCTCTGTTGCAATCAGTTCAGCTGAAAACACGGAAATAGAGGAGTGAAGACGATAACATAAAGATGTGTTTTCACAGAATACCCCACAACCAACAATGTCTCTATTCTTGATAACCATCTGTATAAATGTCGATGTAGTCATTAAAATTTGAGCAGTGTGCAGCAAACAGTTGTTGAAAAACAGCAGGAGCCAAGTTCTTTCTATCATACCCTTTGAAGGGATGAAGGGTGGTAATATTAGGAGGTTTCCAGGCAGAAAACATATGTAAAGGGCATGGTCTCACCTCGATGTTACTCAAGGGAGTATTGTCAATAATGTTCCTTATCCTGAGACCAAAAGATGGAATACAAGATGATCGATGCTGATAATGAATATCATTGTCTGTATTTAAAATGTATGTACCGGGTGTCCAGTAAATAACTGACCCATTTTGAACTTAAATAACAAATAAACGGTTTTAGATAATAATGCGCAGTTTGCGATATTGTCAATAGAAAATCAATAAAATTTTAAACATGTACTTTGTTAATATAGTTCAAATTTCGGAAAAAAATATCGCGCTGGTGGTAACAGGCTGTTTGAATACAGACATGACTCTAATTTTCATAAATATGAGATTTTCGGCTGTATCTGAATCTATTTGTTGTCGAATCTGAATCTATATGTTCAATCGACTCTCGAATCAGCTTCAGAAATAGGGTACGTTGGTTGGAAAGAGATTTAAAATAATATTTGTGATTGAACCATCTGTATTATATTTCCCCTCCTCAGTCTTGTGACTGAGATATTATTTTAAATATTATTATATTACATTAACAAAGTGCATATTTTAAAATTTATTTATACTCTAATAACAATACAGCAAGCCGCGCATTTTTATCTCAAACAGTTTTTTTGTTATTTACATTCAAAATGGGTCAGTCATTTGCTGGACACCCGGTATGAAGGGGATGATCAGGATGTGACAGGATACGGTAATATAATTCTAATGAAATTTTTTCACGAATATAGTGCAATGAGGGTTCATTGCAATCGACATAAAGGCTTTGGACAGGAGAGGTACGAAATGCACCAGAGCACACACGGAGTGCACTATGGTGCACAACGTCGAGTTTTTTTAGAACAGAAGTACGAGCTTCAGCTCGTACTTCTGTAGACCTGGCAGGCATAGTCAATTTTAGAACGTATCACTGAGCGATAAATTTTAAGAACAGAAATACGGTCTGCTCCCCAAGAAGTGTTCGATAAAACTTTTAATAGGTTTAGGGATTTTTCACATTTTGTCCGTAAATATAAGATGTGCGGTAAAAATGTTAGTTTTTTGTCAAAGTAGAGACCGAGGTAACGAACACTATCCACAACAGGTATTTGGGTTGAACCAATAAAAATATCAGGATCTAAATGCAGATCCCTACGTCTACAAAAATGCACACAACAGGTTTTGTCATGAGATATAGTAAAACCATTTTTGTTAGTCCAATTAATAATACGAGTGATTGCAATTTGCAGTTGTCTCTCAATAAAGTGCATATCCTGTCCCATACACATGATACGAAAGTCGTCAACATAAAGGTTTCCTTTGACTGAAGGGGGTAGCTGGCTCAGGATGTTATTTATTTTTATAGCAAAGAGGGTGACACGCAGGACACTACCCTGAGGCACACCCTCTTCTTGTACATGGAAGCTTGATAAAACTCCTCCAATTCGAACGTGAAAAAGACGAATGGCGAGGAAATTTTTAATAAAAATGGGGAGGTTCCCTCGAATGTTAAGGTTGTACAGGTCATGAAGTATCCCATACCGCCATGTTGTGTCATAGGCTTTCGCCATGTCAAAAAATGCTGACACCAAATGGTTGCGTTTAAGAAAAGCAGTCCGTATGTAACTTTCAAGATGAATAAGATTATCAATAGCAGACCTACCACGTCGAAAACCACTCTGAAAAGAAGCTAGGCAATTATTAGATTCTAAAATGTGCACAAGTCGAAGGTTGACCATTTTTTCTAAAAGTTTGCAAAGGCTGCTAGAGAGTGCAATAGGTCTGTAATTATTTGGGTCAGTGGGATCTTTTCCCGGTTTAGGGAAAGGAATGATGATAGCTTTATACCAGGCCTGAGGAAAAACTTGTTCAATCCAAATTCTATTAAAAATAGCAAGTAAGTTATTGAGTGAAGCTGTGGAATGATGTTTTAGCATAGTGTATGTAATCCCACCATGGCCAGGAGCAGATAAACGGCTGCTTTGCAGATATTTTTGTAGTTCTACAGTGGTAAAAGGTACATTTTACCACTGTAAGGCACGAAACTGGCTCGAATTAAAATTAATGCGGATAGTTTCCATTTGTCGTTTATATGATAAAAAAGGTTTCTTGGTAAGAGTCAGAGCTAGAGTTAGATGCAAGTGTATTTGCTATTGTTTCAGCAATATTTTTGGGTGAAGCTACAGTTTGGCCATTGTGATTTAGGACTGAAATATGATTTTCAGATTACAGACCCATACAGTTTTTTACTTTTTTCCAGAGAACTTTACTTGAAATGTTAGAACTGATGTTTTATACATATTGCTTCCAGGAGTCACGCTGGCTTTTACGACGCACTCTTCTAGTTTCTGCCTTTGCTTTTTTGAAGGCGATATAGTTCATATTACTGGGGTACCTCCGGAAGATGTTCCAAGCCTTCTGTTGATTTTTTTTAGATGTCTGACATTGACTGTTCCACCACGGCTTCTTGTGCCTAGGAGAAGCAGTGGAGATAGGATTGCTATTATTTGCAGCATTGATAATACACTGAGTGATATTATCAAGTGCATCGTCAATATCACAGTCAAGCATGTCATTAGTAATGTTAGCTTCATTAGTGAAGGTTGGCCAATTGGCTCTGTCGTAAATATAACGCTTAATTTTTAGAATCTCTGTTAGGAGTAGTCTGTGTGATAAATATAGGAAAATGGTCACTGCCGAGCAAATCATTAGAAATCCAAAAGTTCCAGTATGGATAGATAGAAGGGGAGCAAATAGCGAGATCTATAGTGTGAAAAGTGCGAGTTGGTTTATGAAAATATGTATGATCACCATTGTTGAGCAGGCATAAGCCATTGTCAGAAATAAGGTTTTCTATAACATCACCACATGCATTATTGTCAGAATTACCCTAGAGTTGGCTATGAGCATTAAAATCTGCAACGATGATGAATGGAGATGGGAGTTGAAGAATAAGATTATCTAGATGTGCTGATTGTATAGACAGATTAGGTGGTAGGTATATAGTAGTACAAATAGTTATTAGCCGGTTAATGTGCACACGAGTTGCAACTGCTTGTAAATTGGTATTTAAACTGATATAGGAATGGGGTATGTTGCGAGATATGAAGAGAGTCACTCCTCCAGTGGCCCTATCACTACCAGTGAAGTCTTTCCTGTAAGCAGCGTAATTGCGTGATTTTGCTTTGTCATTTGGTTTTAGATGGGTTTCCTGCAGAGCTAAGCAGAGTAGTTGATGGTCAGAGAGAATGTCCCGGATTTCGTCATGTTTATTAAGATAACCACGGCAGCTCCAAGAGATGATATTATTCATAATTAGGAGAGTTAGGGTTGTGTATCTAAGTTATTTTTCATAAGGTATTATAGTGTCATTCAGGCACAAATTCTTCAAATACAGTATTATCGTCAACATCCGAGTCATTGCTATAGGGCTCGGATTCCATAGCCTCGTCCGCGTACTGCTGTAGCTGTTTCGGATCTTTAATGTTTCTTATGATTGAGCTGATGCCAGAATTTCGCTTCCCCTTTCCAGCAGTCTTCCATTGTGGAGAGGCTGGAGTTGAGGTTTTCTTTTTAATCGCTTGTATAGGCGGTTTTTTTAAATTCTGTTTTCTGGGAGCATCAGGTTTCTGTGGAATATTAGTATTCATGATAGCTTTTGTCTTAGTTTGGGGTTGAGATGACTTAGTGGATAGAGCTGTCGGTTTCTGTTGTTTCTTCTCTATGTCAATTTTTACCGGTTCAGAGGATGGGGTGTTGGTCGATTCTTTAACAGGAGTACTGGTTGATTGTGTTACAGTTGATTTACTGGATGGAAATTGGGAATCAGTTTGTGTACTTATGTGTCTTACGGATTTTGATTGATTCTTAAGTAAGCTGGAGTAGGAAATTCAAACGGATGGTGTTCTGGATTCAACAAGCTTGAGGGCATCCGAGTACGATAAATTCTGAGTAATTTTTATGGTAATTATTTCTTTTTCACGTCTCCAATTAGGACAAGTGCGAGAATAGGCTGTATGATCGCCTTTACAGTTTGCACAACGTACGGAATTTTCACATGTTTTATTGTCGTGACCGACTTCCGCGCAACGTGCGCAGGTATCAGATCCACGACACTGGCCATTGGTATTAGTATGGCCATAACGCTGGCATTTAAAACATCTGAGAGAGTTTGGTATGTATGGTCAAACTGGACAGCTTAGATAGCCAGCTTTAGTTCTAGCTGGGAAATTAGGACTATTGAAGGTTAAAATAATATGTTTAGTAGGTAGTATTTCTTCATTGCGACGGATAGTAATACGGCCTACATCTACGACATTTTGGTCTTTTAAATTTTCTAGAAGTTCAGCTTTAGTAGAGTATAACAATCAGGCTCAGATTTTACACCACGGCTTGTATTTAAAATTTTTATGTATTTGTACAGAAACCGAAAAGGTGCCTATTGTATAGCAATTAGAAAGAATTTGTGACTGTTTAGCTGTAGAAACCTCAACTAGTAGATACCCAGATTGCAGTTTATTGATAGAATGGCCATCCCCTAGCACTGACTGGAATGTTTTTGCAATGAGAAATGGTGAAGTCTTTTTAAATGAATTATCAGATAGGCTATCAGTACGTTTAATGATAAAAAAAACGAGTGAATGATAGAGTCTGTGTAATTTGTTGCTCTCCACTAGGGAGAGAAGTAGAAGGAAAAGAAGTGTTTCCATCCATATTTAGAAATAATAAGATT
Organism: Maratus speculifer; assembly: GCA_964019185.1. Lineage (NCBI taxonomy): Eukaryota > Metazoa > Arthropoda > Arachnida > Araneae > Salticidae > Maratus > Maratus speculifer. The sequence continues at coordinate 363,456,206 of OZ025296.1, forward strand.
CAGACCCCGGCCGCACCACCCTCTCCCTAGCCCTACAAGGGGATGCACATTCGTGCACCAGTGCTAACCAGGGCCCATACGGTCACAAGACAACCCTATGTCAGTCTCCACCCTTAACGAGATGACTAGTAGTTGCTCGATCACTTGATCTCTAGAGCCAGTGACGAAAATCAGCTGACCAGCCGATTGATGCATACGGGACCAAATTCACCTCCCGTCTACCTGAAGCAGAGACCAAAGTAGTGTGTTGGTTTCCCTCAACTACCAGGATCCCCCTTTCCAGGGACACGGGTCGCCACGCACGGCCAACACGTGGGTGGTTTACAATTCTCCATGAGTCGATATGCAGGATAACATCGGCTCATACAGAATTGCCCTCACCTCCGAAGAGGAAACCACAACGAGAGTGAAACAAAGAGGAAAGGAAGACCAGAGGAGTAAGAGGAAAAGGAAAGAAGAAAGATCACTCAGGTGCCCCGGGGTCGTGAAGCCCGTGAATACCTAAAGAAGGTATCCCCCTGGGGGTGGTTTAAAAATTGTAAACAAAGCAATGATCAAAAATCTGCAAAATTTTAAAATCCACATAACCCTTGGTCCTAAGCTGTGCGGATTTGACGGAGTCTACTGTATATATATTAAAGCTCAAACTCTCACTTCCAGATTTTCTTTTCATACATATAAAATTTGTGAAAGTATTTTATGGGTGGTCACTAGTATTTTGTAATATTAAATGTAACATTCAGAGTTAAAATTAAGTTTTCCATAAACAAATCTGAAAGTTTTTATGGACTTCTTATCCTTAAAGAGAGTTGCATACAAAGCACTCATTTTAAAAGTTCTGGTTGTGTAATAGTATGCATTTGTCTTTAATTCTATTTTAAGGTATTGAAGCATGGTTTTTATTTATTCTCATTCTATTTTCTTTATAGAGCATTGCCTGGTATTAACCCACAAACCAGAGGTTCGAAAAGGACAAGAGATTTGGAAAGTGTCAATATATATCCAAAAGTCTTTAAACTTATCAATAACATAAAGGATTTTTCATCGAAGTGGAAGATTTAACTTGTTATTGTATATGCTGTGTAAATACTGCATTGTAAAATTGTTTTGATTTTTATTGTAAGTACTATATTGTAAAATTATTTTGATTTTTATTGTCAATATGTCTTGCAAATAAATTTTGTCATTTTTTAATTCGTTGTTTTTACTATTCATATTTAGTGCTTTTCTAAAAATAATTTTTAATTCAAAATACTCTATATATTTTCAAAAAAATTATTTAGAAGAAACAAAATCCATATTTTAACTTAATAGTTTTGAACAAATGTTAATAAATTTTAAAATACTTAAATACAAACATTTTGATAACCAAAATTTAAGTACACATTAAGCATTATATGATTGATTTTCATATTAATTTGTCTAAAAGATATCTCAACAATAGTCTTAAATTTATATGGATGTGACAGTACATTTTTTTAAAATTTAAATTATCATATGAAACCAGTTATGTGTGAATGCAAAGGAAAAGCTGTGGGTGGATTTGTAATAGTCTGGTTTTTAATACTGTTCTTTTCTTACAGGTTATTTATAAATTAATACTATTCTCCATCATATTTAAATTCTACATGAATTTTATTCCCAGTTTATCAAATTTCAAATCATATGATCCAGTTATTTATGAATGTTTAATAGCTCTCATATTTAATTTGTTGATTATCATGGGAGAGAAGCAATGTGAGTATTTTTTTTAACTTAACAAATTACTGACTATAATGAACTGCAATTTATAGTTTGCATAAATGTGAGCTAAGTTCAAATATTTTTAGTACCTGCTTTTATAAATTTTGAGAGATAAATGGCACATGCATTTTACAGAAATAAATTTCTAGAAAATTCAAATATAGTCGAACCTCATTAACATGAACCTCAAGCGAAATCAATGTTGTTCATGTTATTAGCATCAAATCTTTGTATTCGTTTTTATAGGGGATTGTGAAAAGAATTCATTTTAAAAATAATTTCCATCAAGCATGTTCATGTTAAGGAGGTTATACTGTAATATAGATTGCAGCTTGCTGCAACCAATAGCCTTTTATTTATGTTTAAAAACTATGAGCATTATGTTTAAATCTATGTGCACCGTAATCTGTTTCGGAAAATAATAAATAACAAATTTATAATTTCCTGAACTGTCCAAGTGAAGACTGGCTAGAGGTCCAGTAGTTTGCAATTTTATGGGCAGTATCCTTAAATTAATGAGATCCTTCTTATGAGGACCACATTAATTTACGATCACTGGAAATTAAAAAGAGATAACTTTTATGAGCAGAATGTTAATTTAAGAGCAATCATCATAAGAAAAAATTAACAAACCTTTTACAAACAGAATGTTAATTTAAGAGGATTAATCGTAAAAAAATTACAAAACTTTTATGATCATAATGTTAATTTAAGAGGATTGACCGTAAAAAAAATTACAAACCTTTTATGATCATATTGTTAATTTACGGCCAGTGACTGCAAAAAAATTATGAAACTTATTACGGGCATGATGCTGATTTACGGTCAGTGACTGTAAAAAAATAAGGAAACTAATATTAAAATAAGGAAACATAAGGAAAGGAAACAAAAAATAAGGAAACATAATATTAATTTATGAGTAGTGACCGTAAAATAATTTTGTAACCTGTTACGAGCATGATGTTAATTTACGGCCAGTGACTTTACATTTTACGGGCAAGCTTGTATTTTTATGGTTATAGCAACTTTACTGTCACAACATTATTTTTACGGTGAGTGACTGGCACACTTTTTGCCAGTCACTGACCGTAATTTAGCAGTGAAATTTCTTAGAGTGTAGGGAAATAAGGTATTACTGTCTATAAACAAATATGTAATACAATACTTTTGAACAACGCTGTATTTGATCTGTCGGTTGATATATATATTATATAATGAGGAAGTTTAGTTTAGCAAAAAAAAAAAAAAAAAAAAAAAAAAAATGCATAGCTGGTTGAAATTTTTCTTTCGACAAATTATACTAATAGTTGGAAATATACTTGAATATTTTGTGTTCAGCCCTGTAGTTTACCTAATACCTTTATTACTCGAAAGTATTTGGCTAAAATTTAATTTTAAAAAATACTCTTTAAACTACTTAAATCACATTTTTAGAAATTATCATCCATAGACGACCCTGTATCTAGATCTTTTGCGTGAACCTTTATCTATATTCTACAAACATTTCTTGGTAAACTGAGTGCAGTTCAATGTACTATGCCTATGCATAATCTACTTAAAAGCCACCTTTAAGTAAATTACGCTCACATTCATTAACATTTACGAGCTTTTTATGTAATCCTGCATATGTAAATTTTGTAACTATAAGCATTTATACACATTATGTAATGCGCATACATTTAGTGAAACCTAAAAGCGCATATTATAATTAAAAATATATTTAATCTGTCCAATAGCCATCATCCATAATATAGAGTAATTCGGACAGAATATACTATTTCAAATATTTTGTGAATCCCTGTAAATCCTATGTACGTAGTATTATGCCTGAAGAACAGGCGATTTTGAAATGAATGAACTGAAAGATTACTACAGGTATCTGTAATTACAAGACAATTAAATTAGAACTAGATGGTACCCGTCAAGATTTGACGATAAACATGTTAAAAGATTAATTAGAATGTTAGATTTTCTTATTTTTTCCCGGAAAATAATTAATACTTTTCCTTTTATGCACACAATCATATATCTTCTTTGTAATGCTCATACAAAATATAGCAAAAATTGTAGATTAGTTTAATATATTTGAAAAATAATTAAAAGAAAAATACTTTAGCTTAAAGATTTTAAGTTAAAATTGTTAAACAATTTTAAAAATTTTATAGATTTCACAATTTTAAACATCCAGACATTATTTCAAAACGGCACTCGGGGATTTAATTAAAAATCATTTAATATATGGCCTAAATCAAGGCCACCTTATTATAATAACATATGTTATATATGATATTATGATAACGTGGCCTTCGCCTAAATGATGTATAACATTTATTTATTTATATAATTCACGTGTATTGCAGTTTACAAATGGATTACTTTTTCTAAGCTTCCACGCATGTGACAGGAATGGGAAAAATTGCTGCTACTATCTACTGACAAAATAATGTTTAAATATTTACATTTTTTAGAAAATTAGTACATAGATTTTTTTTAAATATTGCTAGATATTAAATTAAAATTTACAATATTTTTACTAAATACACAATAAATAAATAATATTGTTGTTTATTTATTTATTTTTAAGAATGCGATTTGTAAGTATCAACTATAATTTTATTTTTACAAATATATCTCTAAAGCCCTGAACTGGAAATTGGCTGTTTACATCTAATAATTACTAAGTTTTAGATATTTGAAATATTTTAAAAATGAAATTGTTATTTTAAAAAAATACATTGTTGAGTACAATAATTAAAATCAACGTTTAACACACAATACACAAACACACACCACATATGTATACGTTTCGCGAGCACCAGGGCTCGCTTCCTCAGTCTATAAAAATTAAAATGTTAAAAACAGAAAACCCCCCCAACTGTTGAGTGTTAAATTTTATTTTATTATAAAGCAGCAAAAGAATAAAAATCATATAACTTTTCCACGTAGAAATATGCATCATTATTCAAATAAATTTTTCTGCCAAGCGTTGGGATCGAACCAAAGTCCTCTACAAAAGCTCAGCGGTTTAAATTCGTGCCTTAAACCACTAAGCGAACCAGACTTGCTTCGACTTTCCTCTAATTGCAAGGACTAATAAATTCAATTTTATGCTGCGCAAATGCCAAAATTGAGTTGATCTTACAGAATTGGCTTACTATTCTAATATATGTGGTACTTTCGCTCAGTTGGAAACAATCAATTCGTATGATAAATTAACCAATCAGTCTGATTGTGTTAAAATAATATTATATGTGTGTATCCATTGTTATATGAGTTCCATTACCTGCAGTTTATTCTGTCGAGATGTGTAAATGATGGACAATGTTATGAACAATAAAATTATCTGAGCAAAAAATCCTAGCCGTCTATCGCCCATTTAGCTTAACAGGTAAACATTGGCGTTGTAAGATAAGTATCTGGGTTTGATTCCCGGCCTGGACAATTTTTCGGTCAGTTAGAAATAATCAATTTGTAAAATACATTCTTTTCATATAAGCCTGATGAGAAAAGTATAACTTTAAAGCACTTTTACCAGCCTTAACTTGCATTTAAAATGTCATCGGACTGCTCCTATCTTTGAAAATAACAACCAGTGTATCAAACATTAATACACTTTTCAATAGTATTGGTAAGTCAGAGGGTCCATACTCTTTACAAAGCCAAAATTTTTAGCTTAAATATTGATAAGAAAATCAATTTTACCATCGAATTTTATTGTGAAAAATAAGGATTAACAAAAGTATTTTTTAATTTAAATATAAACCATTATAAAATTTTACAGGCTTAAAAGTGTAAAAAAATAGGGATTTGTAATATTTTCAGGTAATAAAAATAAAATGGGGTTTGCCAGGGCTCATGATTATAGCTCGTGATCAGCTAACTTAATGGTTTAAATAGTCAAATTTTTATTGTTCGCTGCTCTTTTTTGTGCATTGTAGTAAACGGAAAGAAATATTTCTTTACTTCTGGGATATGCTATGATTAATTAATTGCAATCAACAAGTTTTAGGAACAAAATATAGCGCAAATAGCTTTTTTGGAATTTATTTCATACGTTTATCTTTCTTAAACTATTCCTCGTTAGTAAGACATTAACAAATGCTTCCTTAAGCAAATCTTTTGAAAAAATCTTTTAACACATTTCTCTCACACAAAATGTTTCTCTTCAATCTGAATTCAAGCATACTTCTGAAAAAATGTCTAGTTGCATAACACACACACAGAAAGTTTCTCGCCATTATGAATTGACAGATAATTGCTTGAATCACACACTTGAGAGAATTTATTCTTCTATTTCTCGCATACAAGGTTTTTCAGCAGTGTGTTTTAAGGTATGTCTGGTTAAATCACACTTTTTAGAAAATTTCTTGCTGCACATATCACACACGAAAGGTTTCTCACCGGTATGAATAAATAAATGTGCTCTTAAAGAACTGTTTTGAGAGAATTTCTTGTTGCATACCTTACATTCAAAAGGTTTCTCACCAGTATGAGTTAACAGATGCCTGTTTAAATGGCTCTTCCGAGAGAATTTCTTGTTGCATACCTCACATACAAAAGGTTTCTTACCAGTATGATTTAACAGATGGGTGTTTAAACTGCTCTTTTGAGCGAATTTCATATTGCATGTATCACACACAAACGGTTTTTCACTAGTATGAGTTAACAGATGCCCGTTTAAATATCTCTTTTGAGAGAATTTCTTGTTGCATACCTCACATTCAAAAGGTTTCTCACCAGTATGAATGAACAGATGCTTGCTGAAATCACCCTTCTGAGAAAATGTCTTATTGCATATATGACACACAAATCGTTTCCCACCAGTATGAGTTAACAGATGATTGTTTAAACTGCCTTTTTGAGAGAATTTCTTGCTGCATACCTCACATTCAAACGGTTTCTCGCCAGTATGAGTTAACAGATGGCTGCTTAAAGTGCCCTTTTGAGAGAATCTCTTGTTGCATACCTCACATTCAAAAGGTTTCTCACCAGTATGACTTAATAAATGTTTGTTTAAAGGGCTTTTTGAAGAGAATTTCTTGTTGCATACCTCACATTCAAAAGGTTTCTCACCAGTATGAGTTAACAAATGGCTCCTTAAAATGACCTTTTGAGAGAATTTCTTGTTACATACCTCACATTTAAAAGGTTTCTCACCAGTATGAATTAACAGATGGCTGCTTAAACTGCCCTTTTGAGAGAATTTCTTTTTGCATACCTCACACGAAAAAGACTGTTTTGGCTGAAATTCTTCCATAGCTCACAAATAAAAGGTTTTTCAGGATATGAGTTAGAAGCTGCTTTTTCAAAGAGTTTTCATAAGAAATATTTTGCTGCAGTTGTTTTACACATTAAAGATATTTTCAATGATGTTATGTATCAGATTAATGGTTTTATGCACCTGAAATAAACTAAAAGTAATTAATATCAGTTTTTACGTTTCATTAAAAAAATAAAGATATAAACTTATCACGAAAATTTAAAATCAATGTAGAAAATACACTGTAATGATTCTTACCTTTGTACAAAAAACTGCAGTAGACTCTCATATATCTGAAGTTAGCGTATTCAAAGCGAAATCAGATGCCTTTCCTAAGAGTATAAAGATTTAATTGTAAATAAAATAAATAGCAGCCTTTTAAAAATAAATAACTTATAAATAAAACACAAAGAAAACCTCAGGAAAAACTTCTATCTAAAGATCTTCTATCACTAGTTCTATCTAAATTATAAAGGATCGAAGATACATTTTACTGAGAATAAAGAGAAAATAAATTATTTTTGTGGTGATAGAGAATGCATATGTGCTTAGTAAGAAATTCTCCGGATTTCATTTTTTTTGTCTAAATGTTAATGTTTATTGCTTAAACATTCTGTATCATCTATATATTATGCTAATGTAAGTGGCACAAAAATCAGGATTATTTGTAAGTTGTTTAATGGCAACACCCAAATGAAATACATCTTATGGGTTAGTATGCAAAAGTTATTTGGTAAAATTTATGCAGTGGTAAATTGGATTTATTTATGTTTTGTTCCTTTGCTGCAATTATAAATCTTCAAAATATCTTTATTTTTTTTGTTCTTTTTAGTTAAAAAATAAAAAAAAGTTATGAATTTTAAACTTTTCAGTTTAAAATTAAAGTTATGTATTATAAATGAAATGATTAAAAGTATTACATTATTATATTTTAAATAATTCATGAAATACGAAAAAATGCCACGGGTACAATATCTGGCGATCTGCGCGGGGCTTGCATAGATATACTGAGTTCTTGATCTATCAGCACAGATGTAATATATGCACCACATTGGCACGTTATTTTTCTGACGCCAATTTGGAAAAAACTTCGTTTTCAAATACCAGTTACATACATATATATTTAACTAATTTCTATTATTTTAAAAAGGAAATAATGAAAAATGTAGTTAATAATTATAGAATAAAACAATTTATATCATTTAAAAAAAGGAAATAAAAGTATACAAACAATTTATTAATAAATAAATGACAAAAGCCGGGTTACCATGAGAGGCACATATAATTTACATTTTGTTGCAATCGCGCCGGTGTCGAGCGTATATAACATCTGTGTCGATTTCTCTAGCAAAATCTTCCAATTTGGCAAAAAATTGAGTAATTAAAATAAATTATGAATAAAAGCAACATGATTTAATGGTTGGTATACATTCAAGGGGACCAAACTGGTCACCAAGGTCGGCTAGTTTAATATAATTTACAGTGTAATTAAATAATGTAACCAGTGACATCGACAAGCAGATGCCATGGACGCATCCTCCTAAAACGAATATCTGTGTTTCTGAATCGCGTAATCAACAGCACTCAAAACGGCTAAATCGGAATCACAAAGAACCCATGAAAAATTCTATTTTAGACAGGTATTGAACGGTATAATCTTAAACGGCATAGTTCAAAGTGACATATTTTGCCAAGACAATGAACTTTTCTGTTTTAGGCAAGTTTCCAACATACACATGTTCCGTTTCGATTGTATCCTCCAAAACTATTGTAACATATTCTCTCTGTAGTGCTCTTGCGAAGAATATAATATATTACAGTGAATTCTGTGAAGGTGACCCATCTTAAAAGTTAAAGAAAGTCAGGATTACACGAAAACAACATCATATATTTATGGTTTCTAAAATTTAAAACCTATCTAAAATGGAACATTATGCAATCGTGTATCCTTCTTGGCAGGTTTTCGGCGAATATGGAATCATCCCGTAAATGGAAACATTTGACGGTCCCGAAGAATAAGTATACAAATAAACCTGCAAAGATGGAAATGGGTTTTTGACGGGACCAACTGGCGCTAGCAGTTAAGGGGAAAAGATCAGTTTGTACAAATGCAATAATGGCACACTGATCGAGTTTCGAGACCGTTATTTTTGTTTATTTAGTAATTTTATATGAAACAATATTATAACGTATCCTCAGGGCCGTAGCTAGAAGTGAATAATAGGGGGGGGGGGTGCTTAAGAGAATGAAGGGGAGGACTCATATTTTCTCTTTATATATATAACGCAGAAAGATAAATGAGTGCCTATTCACACTGTAATTACTGTGTTTCTCATTAAACAGTTGTAATAATTTCATTTTATGCTAAGAAAAGTATAGGATGATGAAAAATATGACTGTATAGCTAGTTCAATATTAAACATCATATTAGCTTCCTATGTGCAAACAGAATGAGTGAGTGTTGGAACATTTATTTTAGATACAATTTTGCATTTTCGCAAAACTGTGAAAGGTTCTAAAAATTAAATTAGATTTTTGAACAGAATTTCATTTGGATTTTCCGAACAGAAATTCATTGAGTGACCTTGGAATCTTTTCCAGAGGAGCTCAAAATATTTTCATGGAGTTACAGCTGAGCCTCCCGTAGCAACCCTTTATCTGCGGCCTAGCATGTCCTACCTGGGAATAATAAAAGTAACTGTATTCTTAAGCTAGTTATTTTTGAACTTTTATTGCTATTTTTTAAATAACTTAAGAAATATGACTATTATTTAGTATCTTCTGTTCTAAAACATGTATAAAAAATGTAAACAAAACAATGACCAAAAATCAGCAAAATTCTAAAATCCGCAAAACCTCTGGTACAAGGTATCTGGATTTGAGGGAGTCTATTGTAATATTATAACATAATGTGCTACCCGGAATCAATAAAAGGGACTCTATTCTTGAACTGGTTATTTGTGATATTTTACAGCCATTAAAATTGCGCTTAAAATTAAAACCATTGGTGCTTAAAAGTTTGTTGCGACCAGTTCAAAAAAGCAGAATTTCTCACTACAGAAAACTTTGATGCTATATTTCTTTGAATCTTTGTACATTTTAATCGCACAGATTCCTTGTCAAGTGTGCTATTCGATGCAGAGTGATAAAACATCTCACCAGATAAATCTAAAGAATATTTCCGTAGATCAATGATTCTTTCTCGTTGGAATTCTTTTACTTCGATTTCCGTTGATATTTAGGGAAAGAGCTGAGAGATATTGGGAGGTTTTGATGTTCACCTAGGTTTCTTTTCTTTTCTTTTTTTTCTTTTTTTTTATTTTTTACAAAAAAAGAAAAAAAAGAAAAAAAAGCAAATTGTTGTCATTAAAATTTTCAACCGGAGTCATTTTAAAATAAATTAATGGATTTTTGAGGACAGATTTTTATGTACTTATATAGTATTGTAATTTTGTTTCTTCCCATTGTATAAGACATTTAATGCAGTTATATAACTATAAGAAAGTTTCAAATTGTTCTACAAGGTTAAAATATTACGAAAAACATTGAAAACAGTTTTTACACTACCCAAGAGTGTCAAATTTAGGGGGAAGCCCCCCTCGAAGGATCGAAATTATCTCCAAAACATTTGGGATTTTATGCTTATGAATCGCCTAGAAGTGCTACCACTCTCCAAAATTTCAAAGTGCTCTTTCCAGAGTTGCAAAATCCCTCTCGCAGAAAAATATCTCAGTCATCTGAAATGACCACAATTACGACTTGTGAATGCCCAGTTTAATCCTCTCGGATCCGAATTTTTTTTTTTTTTTCAATCGTTAGAAAAAATTACTTTTACGTTAATAACATTAACACTAGCTATTTAAATAAATAAATTATTATTCAACGAGTATGTCATTGCCTGGAAGATAACGAATGTTGTTGTTTTGCTTACTATACAATTAACATTCAGATGGAAATAGGCTAAGGAAGAATTTTGGGAGACATTTAGAAAATTTTGTATTACAATAAGATTTAAGTGGTATTACAACTTTCTAATACTTTTTGTGCTTTTTTACACATGTTTCTTTCAGGAAAGTAAATTTTATTTTAGATTTACAGAGAGAAATATATGTTTAAAATGAAAGAATCGCAAACAACGAAAAGAGAATGATGTAAATTACAATAATTATTGTTATTACTAAATGCCTAAAAATAAGTGATGCCATATAATAAATGCATAGACATATACTAACATGAGTACGTGTAAATGATAGCAAGGTATTTCTTAAAACAGAATAATACACCATTAAGTACAATTAGTAGTACACCAGATCCGAAATGGTTAATACTGCTTACAGAAATTTCATTGATGGAAGGAGAGTTGTGCATGAAGTGGGTGGTGATGAAGTTCTATTTTTTAATAATGAGAAATTCAAAGCTTAAATGGAACCTAATTCACATACGGAGATCTGATAACTTGAACTTGAAGAACGCTCTAAAACTATTTCGGACGCCCTAAAATAAATTGCATTTAAAGTGAAATAACAGAAACCTATATTATTTTTTACACAACCCAATATTTCTAAAAGTGTTAATTAATAACAAATAAAATTGTTTAAAAAAAATTAGCATCCTTGAAGTTAATGACCAGATATCAGAATAAACTATTGAGGCCACATAGAGTATCAAAAACTGCGAAACCTGAAATAGAGAAACCCAGAACTATGGTTGTGTTAGACAACTGTAACCGGACTATTTTTTTCCAATGTAAACTATATTTGTTGTTCTTGCTTGTTATATATCGCTAGTTTCTTTCGCCAAAATTGAATGTTTTCTGTTCCTTAAATATCAACCAGATAATAATTAAATATAAATCAGAAATTTCTTTAAAGTAAACTAAAAATTATAAATTAGCCAAAAATGAGTTAAATGGTTCTAAATAAAAATTCTGATGTAGAATATAAGATTTGTGTAGCATTTTCGGTAATTTTAGGATTAAACTTAACCATTTAATCCTAATTTTAATGTAAGCAAATTTATTTACTGTATGAAAATAGACTAAAATATACTTAATTTTTCAGTATGGGCTCAATTTTTTAGATCATAGTGTTTGTAAATAAAATGTTTAATTGCTTGTTTAAATAGTTAAATGGTTCTAAATAAAAATTCTGATGTAGAATATAAGATTTGTGTAGCGTTTTCGGTAATTTTAGGATTAAACTTAACCATTTAATCCTAATTTTAATGTAAGCAAATTTATTTACTGTATGAAAATAAACTAAAATATACTTAATTTTTCAGTATGGGCTCAATTTTTTTTAGATCATAGTGTTTGTAAAATATTTGGTACATGCCAATATAACTTCATTGTATTCAGTGTTGAATTCATTTTTCTCCAGGAAGGGCACAATAATTTTAGGGTAGGAAATTACACTTTTTTTCCATTGAAAACACAAAATTTCAAATTTTCCAGGGGGGGCATTTGATAGCTCAGGGGGGGAATGTTCCCACCCGGACCACCCCCTTTATTCAACACTGATTTTATTTCTAGCTACAATTATGGAGAACTTTATTTTAGGCATGCTACTTATTTTTAAATTAAGAATTTAAATAAATGTATACATAAATTCTTTAAGTTACTGAAAATACAGCATTTACCAATACACATACACACAGTTAATCCTGTCATGTGATTGCAAGGAGATGGGGGGAAAATACCAGTTTAGACTTCTGTTAAAAGAAATGTAATCAATTATATTTTTAAGATACTCTGACTAAATATGATCTTTTGTTCGTTTCGTCAGTGCTTTGAAATTCTTCTATTTGAGACAGGATTACATTGCAGAAAAATTCCCCTGTTACTATTTTACTGTTTTGGAATGTTATATACATACCTAAACATTTGTAATATAATATTATCATTTAATTTCACATGTATAATAAACATATAATATTAAATATATAAAATAATAAAAATATTTAAATATACAATATATTTTTTATATGTATAAATAATATGTATTTATGGTACAAACAAATGGGGAATAAGTATGTAACGAAAGTTATAAATAGACAACCGGCCAGATGAAGTCTTTTGTTGTACTTAAAAAATTAAAAACAGAACCCTTAAAAGATCATTCCAGTGTCTGTCTGTCACAGACATTCTACTCAAACTAGGGACAGTACAAACAAGGCTGAAGTATAAAAAGTCTATTAACTCATCTATTTATGCAACAAGATCAAATGGACCATAAAAACATCTTTTTTTTTTTTTTTTTTTTTTTTTTTTTGAGAAGGACTAAAAACCAGACTTACATGCTTATTTTAATGAAACATTTCATACATAGTGGATTCCTATAAATGAAGCATGAATGATAAGTTTTTGAATTATAAACATTCAAAATTTAGTGCTTCTGATGTTAAATTACATTTTCATATTTTAATTAATAGCTTATAAAATTATACTGCTAATGTACTATTTTTTTTTATATAGCACTAATACTAAAATATCAAAACATAAATATGTTGAATTGTCATTTTTTATAATTTTATGATATGAATTATTAAATTGTTATTTGAAAACATTATGAATTGCAATTTGCTTTAGAGAAATCCAAAATAAAAAGATTTCCTTCCAAATAATTTTCAAATTATACTTAAAAAATGCAGAATGATTGTTTAAGGCTATGTCAATAATAGAAATGACTGGATATGTTGAAACTTTGGTACCACTTAGTTATCTCATTGACCAATTTCACAAAATTATACATATCGCCAAACTAATAGTCAAATTATATTTATTGACATAACTTTTATTTTAAATAACAACAAAAAAGTAGAATATTAATAAAAATACAAATAAAAATTACTTAATGATGCTTTAAACACATGTATCATTTTTAATGTTATTGAATGAGACATTCATGATCATCCGTTATTGGCATTTAATCTTATAGTTTTGCAACATTTTTCTAGTTGATGGGATAACCAACTAGTACCGAACCTTCTTATGCTATCCTATAATCTGGACATCTTCAGTGATTGCTTGAGTGGTGTCTAAGGCGCCTTGATTAATAAAGGGGGCTCTATCGGCCCACAATCAAGCACTAAGCTTCAATTTGGATACAGCCTCTAAAATACACTTATTTTAAAATAATTAATTTCTCAGAAACCTCTTATATGAATTGCATGAAAATTTGTTTTTAAGCTAAATGGAGAATGCTGAGTTCATTTATGCAATCAGAATTTGGTATTTCTATAGAAAAAAATAAAGTTAGAGTTTGTTTTAATAAGTATATCCCCCTTAGGAAAATTTTATATTACACCATTCAAAAGTAGACTTTATTTCAAATTGTTCGGTATCAATAACTTTCTTCTACGATAATTTGTTGAGAAGTTAGTAGAGGGTGTTTACTTTTTTCCATGATTGTACAAATCCATAAAAAATATTTTTAACATATTACGTAATTAAATTAAAGAAATAATGTCTAACTTTTTGAATAGTATTTAACTTCCATTCATGAAACTTGCTTTGTTTCTTTAAAATTGAAATTTTTATATTGTCCATTTTCACCATCTCTTTACAATTTGGATATTCTGCCTTATATTGTCTTTCTTGACTTTGAATGTTCTACATTTTCTTGTGTTTTTTATATTTGTTATTATCGCTTATAACACTTGAAAGTAAAAATCATTCTTGTCCTTTTAAACTAAATTTAGAAAATAAAGCATAAAATAAATTATTGAGAAGTTCAGAGTTAAAATTACACACCTACAAGTGTTATAAATATATATAATTTTTTTATCATTTAATTATAAAATATAAAGAATTAGACATATACGAAAGTTAATACAGAAATAAAAAATTTGCCTGTCATACAATACTTAGGTTAAGCCTAGCTGTACCCCAGAAAACAAATCATAATAGAACTCTAAAATTTATTCATTAATTTTGATCAGTCTTTTAGATGTTTCAGAACAAGTCTGAACTAAAATTAACAGTTTTCACTAGTTAATAATAATTAACAGTTTAGAAAACTTTTATCACAAAATACAAAAACTTTAGTAGAAGAGTAAGCAAAAGAAATATATCTTAACATTAACTTATTTTAGAAAAGAGTTCATAAAATTCTAAAAACGTTTTTTCATTATATCTCTATAGGTCATAATATTTCAAAATTTTACCATCTACTTGCAGAAAACTTTCATATTGTGCAAGTTCAAATAGTAGCAAACAGACGCCAAAGCCATGAATGAATCACGGTGGCTGAATTTGAATGAAACAGATAATATAAATTAAAAAATAATTATTGATATGTTTTCATAAGTACTTTGCCTTTTGGATGCTATGACTTCCTTTTTCTTGAGTTTTTTTTTTTAATTTCCTCTGCGTTTTTTATATGTGTTATTATTGCATATAACACTTTTTTTTTAAATTCTTCTCTTTCTAAACTACATTTAGAAACAAAATGTAAAATAAATTGTTTTACAATGTTAAAATTACACTTCCTAATGTTATATACTTTTTCATTATTTTATTTTAAAATATAACTAATTAAAAATATACCAAAGTTAATACAGAAATCGAAAATTTGTCCATCATACAATGCTTAGGCTAAGCCTAACCATACCCCCAAACTATCCCATCTCAGAAAACAAATGATAATAAATGGAATTTTAAAATTTATTCTTTCCTTTTTATGTAGATCAGTTCTTTAGATGGTCTAGAACAAGTCTGAACTAAAATTAACACTTTTCACCAGTTAATAATCCATAACAGTTAAAAAACCTTTTATTACAAAATACAGAAATTTTAGTAGAAGAGTAAGCAAAATAAACGTATCTTACCATTAACTTATTTTAGTAAAGAGTTCATTAAATTCTAAAAACTTTCTTTCATTTTATTGCTATAGGTCATAATATTTCAAAAATTCGCCGTCTATTTGCAGAGATGTTTTATATCATCCAAGTTCACATAAAAGAAAAGAGACGCCAACGCCATGAATGAATCACGGCGGCTAATTTTGAATGAGGAATGAATCATATCATAAAATCAGCTGCAACAGAAAGTTCAACTTCAGACTTTTTACTTTCTCACATCTACCAATATTAACATTTGTTTCAAGAATTAAGAAAAATATCCTCTTCAATTTAAAAAACAACAACAACAACAACAAAGACCCGTTTATTTTTCAAAAATGACTGATTTGTTTCTCAAAATTCTGGAATCCTTTATTTGAATTCACCTTCTAGTGAATCCAGAGAAAAAATTGACACTTATCATCCTACATTACAATAGCATCTTCACTAGAATCTAGAAGAGAAATAATTTTGAACAGAGATAAAAGTTTCCTGATGAACAATTTTAAAGAGCAATTTTCATTAGCTGAAATTAACTTGATTATCGAGTAACTTTCTTGAATTGATTACTTAGATTTTATAAATTGTTTTGGCACCATCTTTTGGTAAATAACATAAATAAACAAATTTTCTGTTGAAAGTATAGGCTTTCAGATATATTTTTAAAATAAGACAGTTCAGGATATTCTGATTTAAAGCAATTTTACACACTTCACTTAAACAATTAAAAATATTTTTTTTGTATATCTAAAAGCAGTATTGTAATTTTTTTTTTTTCATGAAATTTTATCTTAGTTTTATCAGTTTTTTAAGAGCTCAGCTTATATCCATTGAATTTTAATTTTTCTTGCACTGCATATAAAAATAAACTATTTCTTATCAAATATTATCCTTGGAATATGATGGAAAGTGTTGTTTTCAATAGTTTGATCTGTATTGACTTACTGGTTTTGGCTCATTTTTTACTTTGGTAGCGCAACTTTTATTTTCATTTTTTAATTATTATGTGGTACCTTTCATCATTTCAATGAAACTTTAACATTTTACAGGGAAGGCCAGATATAAATTTATTGAAAATAAGTTTTAGTTAGTCCTTTTAGTTTGTTTATAAGATTTAGTTTATTCATTTGATTTTTGTTGTAAGAACAATTTATTGTAAACCAATTTCTTATTTAATAAAAATAATATTAAAAGCTTCAGAATATTGATGAAAAAATATTCTAACTCCTTCTTTCCTTCACACCATTTTTTTTTATTATTATTATTACAGTTGAAATTATGCTGCATCTGACAAGAATTCTCTGAACACCAAACCATTAAAGACCCTAAATATAGTGCAGTTCAATTAGAATATATGAATATAATTAAATTAAACTTGCATGTCTATTAATGCATATTATTATATTCAAATTTTGATAAAAAAATATATTTTTTTTTGTACTACTTGATTATTTTGTTGACCAATTTCCCCAAATTATACATATTGATACAATTTTTATTTAAAAAAAAAAAAAAAAAAAAAAAAAGGAAAATATTAATAAAACTACAAATAAAAAGTCGAAATTAATATCATTTAATAACATTTCAAACAGGCATATCGTACTTAATGTCATTGAATGTGACATTCATGATCATCCATTATTGGCATTTAATCTTATAGTTTGGCGATCATTTTCTTTCTATGGGATAACTCCTATAAATTTCTTTAAAACAGATTGAGAGATTAGCCACTACTGTCACTAACAGAAACAAACTTATTGTGGATGAATATATTTCTTGTCTAATATTAAGGAAATTATTCATATAAAGATATGAAAATTTATAATTTTTAGAGAAATCATTGATTACTAAACTGAAACAGAAAGTGTTAATTTGAATTATTTTAAGCACTGTTTATGTTGAACGTATAAAATAGTTTGTTGTAAATAATTTTGTAGAATCAAAAACTATGCATAGCTTTTTATATATGGCCATTTTCTGAGAGTTTTTTTTTTAATACTATTTCATTAGAGATTATTTCACATTTTGAAAAAATGCATTTTTTACTTATTGTTGTTAAATTTAAAACAGCAGATCAAATCAGCAACCCTAAAATAGACACATCATCACAAACATAAAGAATGAAACTTCGAGTTCAGATACAAGTACAAAATTACAGAACTTTTTTAATTTAAAATATTCCATACATATTTAATTTGCAATTCTCGATAATATTATTGCACTCATGCTTTTTCAATAATTTAATCAATTTACAAAATATCTTTTTTTATCATTTTAGTTTATTATTACCTTACTTAATTATTTTAGCACAGTAGACTCCCTGAAATCTACACAGCTTGGGATCAGAGGTTCTGCAGATTTTAGAATTACGCAGATTTCTGGTCTTTGTTTAGTTTATGTTTTTTTCTTAGCAATTTGAATTTAATAAGGCAATCAAAATTATAATGGATGATTATAATGTAGTAAAATATTAAAATAATTAAGTAAAATAATAAACAAAAAAGATAAAATGTAAGATTTATCTTTTATTTATATCTTACATTATCTTACATTTACATATCACATTACTTAATAGTAAAGGTCAAGTAAATAAAATTAATTTATATTTGAATTTGCATAAAAAAGATGCAATGTATTTTCCTTGAATGATTCTATGACACTTTTCATATGAAAAGTACTCCCTACTAATTTATATAAAAAACATTGAAATAATAAACAAAAAAATCCTTATAAATAGTACATAAATATATTTGGTCAAAAGATTGTGAATATTACTGCTATCAGTAATAGCTTGATTGAAAAATATTTATATATGCTCTTTTCATAGAAAATAACAAGTTCATTTATATTAATATAAATTACATATTAAAATACATAGGGGATGAAACAAAACATAGAAAAAACTACAACTTTGCTCCTACATTTGAAATGAAAGTTTCATTGTTTACATCAGTAAAGATGTGCAGATTTTAGGGTTGCATATATGAGGGAGTTTACATTATTTTATAATACTTCAAGTATTCATTATAATTTTGACTGCATTACATATTCAAAATACTATTTAAAAAAATGCAAACACAGTAATACCAGGAATTCACAAACTTTTAAAATCTACATAACCTCTGGTTTTGAGCTGTGCAGATTTTAGAGTGTCTATCATATTTTCTTTCTATTAAAAATTTATGCACACATAAATATTAAAATGAAACGAAAAATTAATGAAAATTATATCACATTTAAAACAACACGTGATTCAACATCGCCTAATTCGACCTTAAAACCCCAAACTAAGCACAAAAAAGACCCGGATGATAATGTAAAACCTATGGCAGTGTTCTTTTCAAATATCTCACTCAAATTTTAATATTTTTACATGATTTTTTTTTTTTTTTTTGCATAGGATAGCTGAGACCGTTCCACAACACTTTTCATTTTTTCAATTTCGGTTTCAGTTTATTCTTTTTTTTAATTACTTTAAATTTCAAAAACATTTTAAACCGATTCTGAAATTGAAACTATCATAATATAAAAAATATACAGTAGACCTCCCTCAAATCTGCACTCCTAAAATCCCCACATATTTTACAGATGTAAACAATGAAACATTCAGTTCAGATGTAGATGCAAAATTTGACTTTTTTAGTTTCATTTCAATTCCATATATTTTTTACTTTTCTAATTTTTGTTAAGGTTATTGAATTCATGTTTTTTCATGAAGAAAGAATAATTTATTTCTGAAAAATACAAGATATTGCTGATATCATTGATAATCACAATCTTACCAAATATATTTATTAAATAAATTTCAGTGACAGATTGGCAGAATTTGCAATTTGATTTGCTATCTTTCAAAATTTGCTGTGTTTTTCAGCAATCATTTTACAAAATTTGGAGTAATTTCTCTCAATTCCTAACTGAAATACTTTTTTTTCTCAGCAATCGTTTCACGAAAATACATGCTTTTTTCCAAAGATCGTTGGGTGAAATTCGCAATTTATTTTTTCGCTATGAATTGTGAAAATTTGTGTTCTTTTCTGCAATCATTTCACTCTTTATTTCAACAATCGTTTAATGGAATCATGCTTTATTAACAATCCACTGATGAAATCATCAATTTTTTTTTTTTTTTTTTTTTTTTTTTTTTTTTTTTGCCACCATTTGTCAAAGTTTGTGATATTTTAAAGAGATAGACTGATGAAAACCATTATGTGGTAATGTGATATTTTGACAAATTTTGCAATATTTTTCCTCGATTGTTTACCAAATTTTAATTTTTTCTGCCACTATTTGTTGAAATTTGCAATATTTTTCAACAATGGGAACATTAGTGATATTTTTTTCTATGATCATTTCATGAAACTATTGAATTTTCCACAACTAATGGTCAAAAATTGTGTTTTTTACTGGAGTCAATTGATGAAATTCAGGGCCATTTGTAGAAGATCATAATATTTTTAGCAATAGATTGGCAAAAGTCCCAATATTTACTCATGCTAAACAATGCAGATTATAGAAAACTGGGGATAATAGGAGTGCAAATTATCGATCTTTGACTGTACATTGAAATTTGATTTGTTATGAAAATTAAGGTTTTTTTCTGCAATTGTCTGATGAAATTTCTGACAATTTGTTGAAAATCGCACTATTTTTTAGCAACAGATTGGCAAAATTCCCGATATTGACTTTTTCTAAGGTACGCGGAATGTAGACAATGGGACAATGGGTGCATGGATCATCAATCCTTTGCTGTATTTTCATGTCATATTTAAGGGATTTTTTATTATATTTCCAAATGATGCATTTTTAACTGAAATATATTTTGTTATAAGGACCGACCAAAAAAAAAAAAAAAAAAAAACCCTTAAAAATCAATTTTTTATAAGTTTAATAAGCATTCAGTAGTAACAATTATGCCATGGGATGGGATGAGACAGGTTCTTTTAAAAGTTAAAGCATAAAAAAAAGAAATTTATTTGGACAAGAAAAAGAAAGTGGCACAAATAAATCAAGTTTGGGTTTCAGAAGGCAGAAAAAAATGGCCATTTTGACAAAAACACAATCAAAATAATCCATCTGTAACAGATATTAATGCTTGGCACAATTGGTGCAACAATGTAAGTATGCACATAAGTGGCAGTTTTCCAAATTTCTTCAGGTGGCTTATACATTTTTTGAACAAAAATTTAAGTTAATGAAAACAATGAAAGAAGTATGACATAGAATCAAGACACATTTTAATATGTATTAATTTTATGTGTTTGTTCCAATTGAAGAAAAAAAAAAAGAGAGGGCTACAACATATTAACTAATTATTAGTGCATAATAAATGCTCCTTCAACTGCTTCAATGTGGCAACTATATATAAGATGAAATATGACATTAAAAATAAAATAAAATGTTGTAAGTAGTGTCATTGTTTGTAGACTGTGTAACTTCTTGGATAAGAATACACAAGTAGGTACTATTTTCCTAAATGTACGAAAAAAACCCGAACTGTTTAAAAATTCAGTGCAAACACAACATCTACGGCTAGCCATATAACACTACCGTAAAATACCGTTAATCCGCCCCCCCCCCAAACGAAAAGAAAAATCGTACAATAGTTAGAGGGGGGGGCGCTTACACGGGATTTTTTCACGATCCTTCAACAAAATTTACAGGAATGAATCATAATGAAATGAATGAATCGTGAATTTTTTTACTTGAAAAAAACTTGGGTTTTTTTTGTTTTTAAACGTAAATTCTGTCGAACAAAAGCAGAAAAAAGGAGAAATTAGTAAAAAAAAGCCAAAACAAGCATGAAATCAATTAAAAAATCTTGAAAAAACGTGCGTTTCATCAAAGATTCATGATTCATTCATTTCAAAATTATTCATCCCACTGTCAATCGCGTTTGAGAATCGAGAGGGAGGGCGCTTTCTCGGGATTTTTTGAAAATTTCAAATTCTTTATAAAGTGGGGAGAGGGCGTTTGATCGGGAAGGGCGGATTAACGGGATTTTACGGTATGAATATATCGGAATGCCAGATTCTAGGCTTGTTAAATTCCTTTATTATTTTGGTTGAATTTTGATGAAATTTATATAGAATATCGGTATGCAATAAATTATTTTAAAAACATTTACGTCAAATGAATAGAATATAATCAGAGTCTATAAGCAATATATTGTTTTAAATTTAAAGAAAAAACAATTTCTTGTTTTCAAATTTAAATTAAATAATATTTTCCGAACTATTTATAAATAAATAAGCAAATAAAATTATCAGCTATAAATAAAGCATTTTGATAATGTTTGAAATTACCAATTATACGCAAAGAAAAAAAAAGAAAAAGATCAAATGGCGGTTTTTAGAAATTTTAGCAGATGCGTAATCAAAGAAACTATTTTAGCATAATCCTATTTTAGTTAAGTGGTTGGGATAAATAAACTGATTTTTTAAATGTTACCTGATTAATCAAAAAAGACGAAAGACAAGACGCCTAATGCAGGAATGAATCACGAATTCGTACATCATGATTTTATGAAAAGGATTCATTCCTTAAATGGAGAGATCCCATTTAGTGATTATCCTAATTAATGATTAAGCTGCTATTTTTATTTATAAAAATGTTCCAATGACAGTATAAATATTACTTTTTTTATCCCTGTTTATAATATTAGTTATCAGACCAGACATTATCAGAAACAAGAGTTACCAATAAATTTTCCTGTCCTTATCAAAATCAAATTGTGTCAAAAATTAAACCCGATACTATGTTTAAGTGCTATATTCGCGGATTTTCACTAATGCTATCTATTCCTGTTTTATAAGTAAATATTTTTGAACATTTCTGTTGCAGATATTTATTGAATGGTTCACTATACTTCGATAAATTCTTTCGAGTCATTCATTTCTTGCGATTCATTCATCATGTTAGCGTGGCTGTACTCTTGTGATAGCATCTAGCTTGTTCCGATATTAAGAATAGATCATTTTTTAACCAATTTTCTAACCCATTCCCTTTATTAAAATAAGTTAATAGTAAGTTTTTTTAAAAATTATTTTGTCGTTACTCCTCTTCTGAAAAATTCTACAACTTGTGAGTTGAAGGTATGATGGCACAAAATTTTAAGTCTTGCAATTTTAATTTTCGCTTACATGTACAGTCATTTAAAATACTCAGCACACAGATAAAAGCACTCGATACAAGCCGAATAGTAACTATCAAGCCCAGTACTTTAACGTATTACATTTTATAGGTGTTAAATTTTTAAACAATTTTGAAACAGATGCTTTCCTTCTCCTAAGCATGATTTTTTATTTTTAGAAGCAAACTTTACACTATTAAAATTATCATTTGAGTTATTATTGAACAAAACATATTTAATTTATGAAATTTTAAATTTCATGGCTGTGAATGTAATTTTATTATATTCTAAAAAAAATATTTTAAAATCAAAGGATTTTTTTGGAAGAGAAATTTTACTGTCATATAGGTACTACATTTTACTTCTCAGAAAAATATTAAAGTATACAAAAGTAATAAGGTTCAGCAAAATATTAAAGTATTATTAGTATAGAAGATAAAACTACTAGTTAAAATTGTTGAGAATGTAAACGCATATTAACTGTACTTATAATGAATTATATTATATTACATAAGTGGCAACAGTATTATTGTTGTTAGTTTTATTTTGTGGAAGTTTCTATGTTATGTTACCGAATGTATGTGCTATGTCAGGGTAGTGAACCTGTGGCATGCGTGCTGTGGTTGGCACTTGAGGGGATGTTTTTGGCACGCCATTAATCAAAGTTTCAAATCAAAATTTGCTCACATTCTTCAAAACTCTGCACCTCATTATTATTTTTTTAAATAATGCACGTGCTTAGCTGAAAATATCTTTATTTTTTCATAAGTACAGTAGACTCCCTTAAATCCGCACAGCTTGGGACCAGAGGTTTTGTGGATTTTAGAATTTTGTGGATTTCTGGTCATTGCTTTGTTTACATTAAAAAAAATAATTTGAATGTAATTCATAATGAAATCAAAAGTATAATGAATGCATACAATATACTGAAATATTAAAATAAGTAATAAACTAAAATAATAAAAATTTAGATATTTTTAAAAATGATTAAAATACTAAAAGGAAAGATTAAGTTAATAATCAATAATGTACAATTAAATATTCATTATAAAAGAGAAAATGTGTTTTTCCTAAACTATTCAATGAAACTTGCCTCATAAAGGTATATATCTAATTCACATCAGGATAATGAAACTTTATTTCCGGTTTAGCCAGACTTAATAACCAAAAAAGCTTGATTAATACATAAATATATGTGGTAAGATTGTGATTACCAATGATATTAGCAATATCTTTATGTTTTTAAAAAATAAATTATTCTTTCTTCATGAAAAAACATGAATTCAATAACCTTAACAAAAATTATAAATTAAAAAATGTATGGAATCGATATAAAACTGAAAAAAATCAATTTTTGCACCTAGATCTGAATTGAATGTTTCATTGTTTACATCCGTAAAATATGTGCGGATTTTAGAGAGTTGCGGATTTTAGGAGTGCGGATTTGAGGGAGTCTACTGTACTAGTGTACTTGTTGTGCCATTGAAGTAGAGAAATGCCTCCCCCCCACACACATACACACTTTCTTAATTTCGCTCTGCTGACACCAGTAAGACGGAAATCTAATAAATATATACACATTTTTTTGCTTTAATATTTTTTAAACTTCTGCATCATTTAACACATTTTGATCTACATATAAGGCTTTATTTTACTGCTTCTGTAATTTTCTAATTAATTAGTCTGTGAAAATAACAAAATGTTAAGAAAACTAATAAAGTATGAATTTTTTTGACAAGAAAAAATAAGAATTCGAATGAAAGCATTTGTGAAATGGAATGAAAACTATAATGTCACAATTACGCTTTTGATGATTTTTATCCTTGAAAATGTGGTATTATATATATGGTAAGGCTCTCTGCATTTTATGTTCCAGGACTATGGTCTTGAGCACGTCATCAGTAAAATGGCATTATGAAACTATTCACAAATCTCAAGGAATATACGATGCGCAAAAAGAATTCATTGCCAATGCGATTCAAGAGAAAAATAAACTGTTCATATCTATGATTATATATCAGCATATATCAGCAATTATTATCAAATTACTGTTGTAAGTTTCTCAGCTGCAAATGTCATTGCCCAGCATGATAAACTTTTCTGCAATGGGGAATTTTTGAAGGAAGCCTGGTTAACACGTTGCTTCTTTTTTTGACAATTTTGAAAAAGATGATAAACAAAAATCTTATACCAAGGCTTCTCTTTTCCTTTCACTGTGTCTTGATGAAAGTACAGATGTAACTAAATCTACTTGTTGAGCTGTATTTATACGATATTTTATAGAAAATCATGTTAAGGAGTAATTATGATCGTTATTATCACTATCAACTACAACCAAGTGTGCAGATATTTGTACAGCAGTTATAAATTCCCTTACTGAAAATGAAATAAACACATCTAAAATAGTTTCTGTTACAAGTAGAGATGTAAATTTTCTGGAAAAATACAAGTGGCAGTTTTGTGAAAAATGCAAGTGAGCAGTAAGGGTAATTTTTTTTTTTTTTTTTTTGAAAAAAAAAAAAAAAAAACAGAAAAGTTGGAAAAATTGATTTTTCATGATTGTTTCTCCCAAATAAATTATATTTTCTTAGACAATATTAAATAATAAACATTTTTTCCCATTTATTTGTATTAAAAGATAATTATTTTTACTTTATATTACAAAATGAAAAGAAAGTAGCAAAGCCTGCTTTTAAAAGTTAGTTTCTTTTCACAGTCTAAGAATTTTTATTAAATGCTATTGTTTGTTATATCATATCTCTGTTGAAATGATTTTTCAGTTTACATGTTTAACTACCAATTGACCTAATGTAAAAATCTGAGCCAATATGTCTGCAGTTTGGAATGAAATAAATTATGGCATTCCATTTACATAAGTGTAGTTTTTAAGTAAATGATACTAGTTTAAAGAAATTATTGCAGTTTTGTCATTAATATGAATATCAGTATTCAAAAATTCCATTGTTTGTTTAAAATATGTATATTTTTACATTATACATTTTTTTTCTTACAATTAATTTTATTTCCTTTAAAAAATATGTTTAGTTTGGTATAGCTTTTCAATATCAATTCAAAAAAGTTTTGATTTAGTTTTATAATCTAAATTCAAACAAAACTAAGTTTGGCTTAATTAGGTCTGTAACTAAAAAATAGCATAGGATTTATTGATTGTTAGATTTTTACTCACTGAAACCAGAAAAAAAATATATATTTTTTTAAAAGTTTAATTAAACATAATTTTTTTCTTTTTATCCTGAAATCTGGTATTCCATTCTTGAGTAAGAAACCATATTCAATAATGTTTCCATGTGGTAATTTTATATTTCTAAAAGTTGAACTCAAAAGTTATGAAAACAGAACACAACAAATAGAAAATACTCGCTATTTAAGAAATTAATAAAAGCAGTTACATACAAAGATAAACTTTTACTGTGCTTTAGGAAACTACAAAAATTCAAAGTTTAATCAAGAGGGAAAGTATAATTTGGAATATAATTACTTGTTATAAAATGTTTTTTTTTTTTTTTTCCATCGCAGTTGTATTTTTCTAATGCAAACTGCCCATATCTTTGCAACATTACTGTACATTATGGAGGTCAATTTTAGATTCAACACCTTGAAAAAACATTCAATTAATCAGCTATAACCTATAACGAAATCTTGAAAAATGCAGCATAGTAGTGCCACCTATAGGGCAATTTACACCCAAAACTAAACAACATTAATATATATCAGGAATCGTCTGAAGCTGTAGTTTGATAAAAAATTATCCTTTAGTTCTTGAGATAGAGCTATTGCAATAATCATGAACAATGCAGCATAGCAGCGTCATCTGATGAGCGATTTACACCAAAAAGTAATGAGCACAAAGTTAATCAAAGATTAACTTAATCTGAAGTTTTATGAAAATACATACATTAGTTCTTGAGACTATGGAACTATTGTGGAAATTATGAATAATGCAGCATAGCAGCACCATCAGTTGGGCGATATGCACTAATAACTAAACATCTCGAGTTTATATCAAGGTGTAACTGAATCTAAAGTTTTGTGAAATTATGTACAACAGTTCTTGAGGTAGAGTGCCCATAAAATTTTTGTCACATACAGACTCACAGAATGACAGGTATTTTCCAAAAACCATCAAACCATGTTAAGGACCTTTTAAAACATTTAAATACACCAAACACGGGAAGTCAAAATTTTCACAAATTCAATACTTACTTCTTGAAAAGAGAGAAAAAGTAATAAATGCATGCTTCAAATTTTAAATGTTAAATTTTTAATTTTACCATTTCCATTACCGTAATTTCCGGGAATAACGCCGCGGCTTTAAACTAGATTTTTTTGTTTTGTAAACAAAAGTGCGGCCAATAACTAGGTGCGGCTTTTAAATAGGACTAATTAATTTAAAATTTTTGAAAACAGATCGGCAAATCTAAACTTTCGTTGCTTTCGCTGTAATGATACACATGCACGTGGAATTCTATTTTTAAAGTTAAAGAATCTGATGCTTAAAATTGATTTTAATTTACTGATACATCGTAAAATCTCGTTGACCCGCCCCCTCCCCACTTTATAAAAAATTTGAAATTTTCAAAAAATCCCGAGAAAGCGCCCTCCCTTCCAAAACTATCACTGAAAAAACGCCAAATTCGCCAAACAATCATGAAAAATAACCGCAAATTTCTTTAAAGGATTGCAATAAAAAAGCGAATTACGCCAAAAAATCTCTAAAAAAGTACAAATTATGTCAAAAGAAGGGTTAAGAAAGGAATGAATCATGATGAAATGAATAAATCCTGAATCTTTAGAAATGTGTGTTTTTTCAAGATTTTTTAATTAATTTCATGCTTTTTTTGGTTTTTCTTTTACAAATTTCTTCTTTTTTTCTGCGTTTTTTCGACAGAATTTTCGTTTAAAAAAACGCAAATTTTTTCAAGTATTGCTTCAAGTATCAAAATTCATGATTCATCCAAAGATTCACGATTCATTCAATTTATCATGATTCATCCTCGCAAATTTTGTGAAACGATCGCGGAAAAATCCCGTGTAAGCGCCCCCCTCTAATTATTTTTGATTTTTCGTCACGTTTGGGGGAAGGATTAACGGTATTTTGCGGTAAGTTTTATCTTAAATATGTCTTCAGATGTGAGTTGTAAGTGCCGCAGTTACCCTGCAAAATTTAAGCTGAATGTTATCAATTTAGCAAAAGTTAACGAGAATCGTGGCGCAGCGAAGGGATGAGGTTCTGGTTTCATTGAAATAACTGTAAAACAAAAAAAGATAAGTTATTTATTTAAAATCAAAATGTTTTACTTTATATCAGTTAATAATTTTATTTCATTGCTCTAATAATGAATGTAGGAATATACCTGGAGCGGCGTTATACCCGGTGCGGCCTTATATCCGGTGCGGCGTTAAACTAGTTTTTTTTATTTTTAATCAAGTGCGGCGTCATACTCGGTGCGGCGTTATTCCCGGAAAATACGGTAATTGGCATATTATTAAAATAATTTTGCACATGGATTAATTTTTAAAAAGAGAAGTTGCATTTAATTATATAATCTAGATTTTTTTCATGTAATCCTGTTTTTGTTAAATTGTGAACTCCTTGTATATACTTGTACAAAATATAATCAGAATTTGTGAATAAGAAATTATTAGTATATTTAGGTTCCTATTTAGACATTTTTAATAAGGTTATTTATACATATATACAACTTGACAAAACTCAGTTGCTATATGGCAAGACATTTTTTTCTTCAATCACTGCATTTGCGAAAGATTCAATTTGTAGATTAAACTTTTTTCTGAAATGCACATTTTCAAGAGAAATTTTGCAAAGAGTCTTTCTTGTGTTTCAAACAAGAAAAAAATTGAAGGATCCTTTCAAGTCTTCTCAAACAGATTTCTGCTCAGAGATCAGATTACCCACATTAAAGTTTTCATGTGGGACACTCAACATAAAAATAAATAAAATAAAAGGTATGAGAATGTAGCTATTGCAAAATTTTCAATATATTATTTTATAAATGAAATTTCAATTTTTCCAGTTCGGAAAAATTGAAAAATAAGCCTTCGGAAAAAACTGAAAAAACCAGTTTTTTCCCAACTTTTCCGGTTTTTTTCCGAACATTCCCATCTCTAGTTACAAGTGATGGAGCTCTCAGTATGGTGGATAATTTTTTTTTCTTTAAATAAAAGAACATTTTGCAATGCTTATGAAATGAGAACATAAAAATGAATCAACGAAAACAAAAAGCTAACAGCGTTCCTTAACATTTTTTGGTATGTATTTTTTTAATATTTGCCAATGTTTTCTTTATGCATTTTAATATATTTTTAAAACAATAATTTCCTATTTAACAGTATGTGTAAAAAAATATATTATACAGATATGTGTTGTAATTTTTTTTTTTTAAATGTTTATTTTATGTTTGTGTGTCTGTTTTAAGATAAAATTACATCCAATATAAAACTATCAGCAGCCTTAAAATGCCAAAATCAATAATATGTATTACCATAATTTTTACAATCATTTGGTAAGTTGTTTTGATTCGAGTTTGGGTCATTCTCATGAAAAGGGTACAAATAGCAAAAAAAAAAGTTATTTTACAAAAGTTTGTAAAATGCTTTCTCAATTGCATGGATGTTTTCATTTATACTTAATAATTCCCTCATATCAGTAGTCAAGTTTTCTATTTTGTTTTCACTAGTTTTTAATCTTTTTAAAATTTTATATGTCCACGGAGGAGACATGATAGTCAATGGAGGGGACATTTATATTTTAAAATTTTGAATGAAAGCATAAATGATTAATTACTGGCCACAATTGGTATTGGTACACATTTATTTCTTATAATTAAATAATAAGAATACCTATTAAAAATGGATTCAACAAAACATTCAATTTTAAACAAATAGCACTTTTTAAATAATGACACATACTATGTTTTAGTTAATTAAACTTTATGATTCAAATAAAGGAAAACATTTTGTGGGAAAGTAATCACATAACATTAGATTTGAACAATACCAGTCATTTAATTATTAATTAAACAAAAGAAAATACACATGGTAAAACAGCAAAACTGTAAGTCATTAGCCTAAATTTTTAAAATGCTGAATGTTTTTGATTTCAAAAATATAATGATTTCTAGCATCCAACATAGGTTGTTTTAGAATGTGGACAACATCAGTAATTTCGACAGTAGCAATATCTTCAACAGTTGGAAATATAAATTTATTTTTCCCGGATGATTTTTACATGAATTTGATAGTGCACTCTTCAGAGTTGTTTTCTGACATAATGAAGCCAATGTAGTGTTTGATGCTTTTTTTTCCCTATAAATTGCACTACAACGTAATCACTTCTTTTAGGCTTTCTTAGGTTTTCAATTTCTTCTTCACTCTCAGAATCTGAATACACATCATTATAGGAGAGTTTATCCTTTGGCATTTTTTCAAGTTGAATCATTCCCAAATGGTAATGTGTACACTTATCACTTT
Organism: Maratus speculifer; assembly: GCA_964019185.1. NCBI lineage: Eukaryota > Metazoa > Arthropoda > Arachnida > Araneae > Salticidae > Maratus > Maratus speculifer. The sequence goes on from OZ025296.1 coordinate 363,486,688, forward strand.
TGAAACTGAGACATGTCAGAGATCTTGCTTCAGTATTTGTCTCACCTCTTTTGAACACAACCTCATGAATTTTCATTGTTCCAGGAAATGGTGAAATATATTTAGGAATGTTCTTTTCCACGTTATTTACAGAAATTTCTTCAATTTTCTTAACTGTTATACTTTTGCAGTGTTGTTGAAGTACTGAAACTAGAGTCTCACAATTTGGAATATCAATTTGCTGAGCTACTAAATTGTCAGCCGTTCTTTTAATTACTGCTCCAACTCCATCTGGTGCACCTTTTCCATGTGAACTCTCGCTGTAGTGCCAATGGATTTCATCCACGTTAAACTGAGAGGATAAATAACCACCTATCAACTGGAACATGGTTTTGTTTTTATATTGAGCACTTGGCCCATCACTAAGAAAATGGATCTTTTTCAAATTAGGTATAAGCGACTTTGTCTTCTTTGAGTGAAAGCAAATGTGCAGCTATTGCTGCTGCATCATGTCTATTACATTCACTGATTGTTGCATAAGAGACAGGATTTTCTTTAATATCTGTTTGACAATACATAACACAGGTATGTATAGTTACCTGTGGCTTTGAACCACCAAAGTGGGCAGATTGGATTTCTCTATTAAATTTGCACAGATAATTTTCTGAAAAATCGATGTGCATCAGTATTTCATTTTTTTCAAATTTTTCTTTATATTCGAAACCTTTTCGTATTGGTGTACAATGTTTGATACATGTTTCAAAAACTTATCAATATCAGAAAAAAATAATTTTACTATTTCCTTTTTAGTACTCTCAACATCCACTTTCATAGTTTTGGGGCACATTTTTATTTCACCTTTAATCGCCACAGGAACTTTTTTGCTGATCCATTTCTGAAAAAGTACAGGCTCATCTTGAAAATCTTTTATTTTAATTTTATTCAATTTGCATTGATCACATTCTCGATTCAAGCAAAGTTCACTTTTGGAATCACAGCACATTGCTTTAAGAACTTCTGATGTACATTTTTCACTAATTATATTGCAATTATGCATCTTCTTAATTAAAAGTAGCATGTTTTCATGCACTTTGCATAAGCATGTTTCTCTATCGGAAGCTTTTGGATAAAGAACCCAAAAAGGTCGAAGACGACAAAAAGTTGGATAACTAATTTTTTGATACTGAGGATACTCTTTTTTAAACATTTTATGCAAATTATACATAGTGTCATTCAAATAACGTTTTTATTTTTTCAATTTTTTTCTTGTTATTGTTTCTTTTTTTCCTGGGCACAAACGGCTTACTTTGTCACTTTCTAGGAATTTCATTACATTTAACCTGGTTCTTTCAAATTTATTATCCCTGTTTGACACAATCTGAAAAGTTTTATCTTGACATTTACTAAACATTTTATTTGAAGTAATTTTTTTTTAGCTGATTGAATAAGCGATACTTCGTTACAATTTTACCAGTCAAAACTTGTAACATTGTTTTTTTCACTTTACATGAATTTTGCCTTTTAAAGTTATTATGTATTTGTTTGCTAATAGCTTCAGCAAACAGCAATTTTCTAAACACTTTAGATTTACTATTTCTGTCTTTACTGTTCAGTTCTCTTCTAACTTTTCTTCTTGGTGATTCATTGTTACTTTCATCATTTTTCTTTGATCTACTTAATTGTTTTCTATACTTTTCAAGTTTAGTATTCAGTTTTTTATTTCTCTCTTCTAATTCTTTTATTTTCTTTTTTAATTTATATTGGTTTCTTCTAACAACCTGCTTTCCTTTCATAATTCCACTATAAGGTGAACTTGGAGGAGTATTTGCTTTCATATGCAGTTCAGTTTTTTCCACAATTTTTCTTTCTTTGCGATATTTCCTTGCTTTTTCTTTCCAGACTTTTCTTATCATTCTCTTCTCGCGTTCAGTCATATCTTTAACACTTCTAATTTTCCCAGCATTTTTTCTTTTTTGATATCGCTCTCTCTCCTTTTTCTTAGCTTCTTCTAACAGTAAAGGGTTTTCTTTTAATTTCAGTCTAGCACATCTCATACTAAGTTTTTTCTGCTCTCTTCTCTTCTGAATTTGAGCATCTGACTGCTTTGACTTTTTAATTTTTGATTCTCCCACTTTTCCTAAAAGTAAATAAATAAATGTATTTAGTTATAAAAATATTTTTTTACATATTATTGAAACTATAATATTATAAATAGTCTATATTGTTATTTCAATTGTTTACCTTCTTATAATAATAATGAAGTTGTTTTAAATATATATATATATATACGAATGAAACTACAAAAATCATTAAATTTTATTAAAAAGTATTTACTTATATTAATTTTTATCCATATTACATTAACTAATCAAAAATACCCTAATTTTTAAGATACTGTCTACTCCGTGGACAATGAAATATTCTCTGTGGACATGCCAAGTCCACGGAGGGGAATTCCACGGAGGAGAAAAAAATTAAGTTTTAAATTTTTAAGTACTTTGGTTTTGTGGTTACCAAAATGGTACATGTATTCTAAATAAATATAATGATAAATCTATCTAAAGTTTGTATTATAACTATAAAAGAACTTTCCTTACCTTATTTGTGATGACTACGGAGTATATACTCAGAACTTTGCTAAACTCTAAATGTAGCCAAGAAACTAGAAAAGATTCAGCAAATTCTCAACAGAATGACAAGTTATTACTAAAGATCATAATGGCTACCTTTCTTCCAAACTTTGTCTCATGATGGTTTGACATATGCTGCCATCTATGGTATTTTTTTAAAGTTATTTTCTGTGTCCATGGAGGGAGACTCATTTGGCTTGGGACAATGTGTACTAATTCTTTAGTAAAAATAAAAAGATATTTTTAAAATATTAAGTTAAAACTTAACTGTAGACTTTAAACTAATTAATACTAAAAAAAAAAAATTTTTTTAATTTAAATTTGTTGAAAATCAAAGAAAAATTATTTTGTGTTTCAGATGTTGGGACGTCCACGGAGGAGACATTTGATTTATATTCATTGAAAAATCAAAGTCAATTATTAAAATTATTTTGTCAGAAATAATTTTGATGGCTTATTTAAAACTTAAATATACATATACTTTAAAAAAAACTGAAATTTGATACATTTTCTGGAATGTATTGTTATGTGACTGTAAAAAGCACCTTTTCACGAGAATGATCCGTTTATTTTTTTCTATTACTATATTTATTTCTTATATATTACCATATTGATGTGATTATATAATTAGTTAATTTTATCATGTGATAAGATGTTTCGATTAGACTTTTCAATATGATACATTATTCAATTTAATGTGTATGTTGGTAATAACTTCAGCCATGTTATCCATATGTACTCTAATCTAATAATAGTAAAAGTAAATAATTTTGATTCATTATTATTATTATTTTTTTTTTTTTTTTGACGGGGGAATTGCAGGAAGGGGGGTGTGTTGGCACGCTATGGTCATTTGAAAAAATTTTTTAAGAAAATTGGCACATTTTTCAATTTAATGTGTATGTTGGTAATAACTTCAGCTATATTGTCCATATTTACTGTAATCTAATGATAGTAAAATTAAATAGTTTTGATTCATTATTATTTTTTTTGACGGGGGGAATTGCAGGAAGGGGGGGATGGCACTAGTGATGGGCGATTTTGATTTTTTAAATCGATGTAATCGATACTACGGCCAACTCGATTTAATCGATACTTTAAAATTTTTAATCGATTTCTCTGAAGGTAATATAATTTTCATTTTCCTTCAAAAGTCGAAGATAAAATAGTCGGATGTGCCAATTCCAAAATTTCAGTGAATTAGTTTCTAAGATAGAAGAATTAAAGAAACCTCAGAACCCCCCCCCCTGCAAAATAGCATTTTTGTTGAGTAATGTACACCAAAAATTGATCAGGATCATTTTTTCATCAGGTACCAGCTGAATCTGAATTTTGATGAAAATCCATGAAAGCGCCAGATACAGCTATTGCGAAATCATGAAAAATGCAGCATATCAGCGCCACCTGTAAGGGCAATTTACACCAAGAACTAAACAACACTAATTTATGTCAGGGATTTACTGAATCTGAATTTTGATGAAAATTCGTTCTTGAGATAGCGCTATTGCGTTAATCATTAATAATGTAGTATAGCAGCGCCATCTCTTAAGCGATTTCCACCAAAATGTAATTAGCATCAAATAATATCAAGGACTAATTGAATCTAAACTTTTATGAAAGTCTGTGCATTGGTTCTTGAGATAAAGCTATAATAGAAACAGGGGCGTGCGAAAAGAGAACTGCGCCCGGTTCAAAGTTCCAATTTAGCCCCCCCCCCTCCCTATTAATTTTTTCTTGAGATAGGTTAGAAGTGATGTTAGTAGTAAAAATTTGGCGCCCCCTAAATTTCCGCGCTCGGGACGACCGCTTCCTTTCCTCCCTCCTTTCACATGGAGCTAAGTGGAAATTGTGAAAAATTCAGTATAGCAGCGCCATCTGAAAAGCGATATACATCAAAATGTAAAAAACATCAATTCATGTCAAGGACTAACTGAATCTGTAATTTGATGAAAATCCGTGCATTCGTTATTCAGATATAGCTGTTGGGCAAATCGCAAAAATGCAGCATTACAGCGCCACCTATTAGACTATATATACCAAAAATTAATTAGATTCAGTTTATATCAAGGTCAAACTAAATCTAAAGTTTTGTGGAATTCCATACATTTGTTCTTGAGATAGAACACGGTCAGAAATTTCTGTCATATACAGACTCACAGAGTGACAGACACACACACAGACAGATATTTCTTAAAAACCATGAAATCGTGTTAAAGACTTTCTAAAATATATATATCCATCAAAACGGGAAGTCGAAATTTTTCACGAATCTAATACTCTCTTTTTGTAAAGTTACAAAAGAAAGTAAAAATGTAAAATCGAATCTGCGCGTAAGATCGGTCTTTAGATTCGATTTCGATCTTTAGATTCGATTTCGATCTTTAGAGTCGATGTCGATCTTTCGATTCGATTTCGATGTTTAGATTCGATGTCGATGTTTAGATTCGATTTCGATCTTTGGTATCGATTTCATTTTGATTTCCTAAAATTGAAAGCGCATTTTGGAAGATTCTTAGATACCAATAGAATTGTAATTTTTTTGATTTACTTTAAATGGATTCACGTTTCAGATCTAATCGATTTTTCCAATTTTATTGTTTTAATGGTAGTATTGATGTAAAATTACGTATAAGAATGGATTTTTTTTTCTAGGCTAAATTAGTGTTGAATGCAGGTATTTTTCTGCAATTCCGGAGGAAGGCATCATATTTTACAGCTCTGTAAGAGAGGGGCATCGCAATTTCTGCATTAAAAAGCATAAAATCTTATAACTTCTGGGGAGGGGGGTATCCCCTGCGGAGCACCCCATTAATTCGACACGAGGTTAAATCGTTATGTTTTTGTTTAGAAGTCCAGTTATTTGAGGTATTAGTTTATTATGTTTTATTTTTCACGCTCGTCTCTTCTAATCCCCCTCCCCTTCCGCGTCTGTTTTAACCCTCTAAGCGTTTGGCCCGTAGAATTCCGTACACTAAGCTCCAGGTTTCACTGCAATATAAGCAATGTTTAAGATAGTATAATTCTATAAATTTAATGAATTTTCAAAGCATTGAAGAATGATTAAGACTCTGAAGGATTACATTTATATTCCTAAATAAGATTTTTTATGTAATATTGAAAGAATCATATTTTATTAGCATTTAAAACAAAATGCAGAGAAAACAACATTACAATTTTACCCATTTGCAAGACGCTTGGAGGGTTAATTTACAGGGCCGTTCGAAATATGCGTACAGTTTTAAAAATGTCCAACTCTCGGTCTATTTTATTTTAGGTCCACATTTTAAATCCTTGACAAAAGATAAATAAGGGATCGCCCTTCCAGCCATTTGGGGTTTATCTGCGCCCCACCGGGGACCATATTTTTTTGTTTCTTCAAAAGAAACAAAAAAAATGCTGAGGGAGGCTTGCACCCTCCCCCAATATACACCTTAAAATTTCGCTCATTTAATTCTCTACCATTTTTAACTTAAAAGTTTAAGCTACATGAACCCCCAAAGCTGTGGACCCCCGCCCCCCTGTCGATCACTCACTTAATTTTGCTTATTTCTTCACTTCATTTCAATCTTTAAAAGGCTATATCTTTGCTTCTATAGGAGTTATAGTGATGAGAAAATTTCTAGTATAGCTAACCATTTCTCGCCGTTCTTTTTGATATTCCAGTTTCCCGGTTTTCCCTATAGGATCCTTTTTTGGGGGGCAGAGGGTGTTTTTCTCATTTCTTGATACAATATGTCTATTGGAAGCTTATGCTTCATACATTACAAATCTAGCATAAGAAATTTTCTCCTATCATTTTAGGTTACGTTACGGACCCATAACGGGTTAAAATTTTAATTTTTCAAACTTCTTCGAAAACAAACAAAAAAAACATTGATACATATCAGCGAAACTGGGGTTCGAACCCGCAATCTTTTGATTGCACACGTAATCACTAAGCTTATTGGCTACCGAGTGCTCAGCAGCGCTATAATTTCTTTAGATTGTCATCTTTAAATTCGTAATATCTTTTGAATGGAATGCCCGATTTAAATAATTCAAAAAGTAATATACAGATGTTGCAACAGGCATGAATACAAAATGATTTATTTGGATAAAGATTAAGGTATCGATAGTGTGGTCTAATTTTGGTTGGTGTATTTATCGCGTTTTCAAATGTAAGAAAGTAGTAGTTATAGTGAGTTAATTACAATAGCTGGACATATGGTATCGAGCGGTTTTTTATAGATATTGATATGTTCTTTAATATTATAGAACCTTTTTTTATTCATTTAAAGGTATTTCCTGACGATTCAAAATTATATATCCTAACGATTCAAAAAATGCGCACGTAACTGTTCAAGCTTTCACTTCTGTCGGCACTCTCGGAGTGCCACTATTTTTTTTCATGTTTTCCTAACCCCCCCCCTTCCTCTTCCTCTCCAATCTTAACTTACAGGATCATTCAAATTATGATTGCGATTTTTAAAAAATTCTAATAATCGTTCTATTTTGTTATAAATCCATATTTTGAAACATCAACAAAAGATACATTTGGGCCGGGATCGCCCTTCTGTCCGTTTGGATTTACCTTGCCCCCCCTGGGTAGGGGGCATATTTTTTGTTTCTTCCACACCATCTTATGTAACATATCGTTATAAAGCTTTTGTTCTCGTTTTTTTCTGTTTCTAACCCTCTCTCCACCTAGTTACATGCTCTTGGCACTTTTTATAGCTTCAAAGAGTGCATGTTCCCCGCGGGCCACCCCATGAATTCAACCCTAAGTTAAACACTATATTTTTATTTAGAAGCTCAGTTATTTGGGTTAATAGTTTTTTATGTTTTTTTTTCAAGTTCGTCCGTTCTAATCCCTCACCCCCCTTCCCTTCCTCGGCAATCTTAACTAAATGGGCCGTTCAAAGTATGCATGCAATTTTTAAAATGTTCAATTCTCGTTCTATTTTATTGTAAATCCTCATTTTGAAACTTCGAGAAAAGATACATTTGGGCTATGGTCGCCCTTCCGTCAAGAGTGGGGATACCTGCCCTCCTGAGTATGGGACATATTTTTTGTTCGTCCAAACTATCTCGTGTAACATTTGGTTGGTATTAGAAAAAAAAGTTTTTGTCAAAGTTTTTGTGTAAGTGACAACCATAAGTGACAATCATTTTAAAATTTAAAATTCTTATTATCCGACTCTAAAATCTGCAATAGCTTAATTCTATGCATCCCTAAATGGGGATGGTGGGGTGGAAGGTGGCAATTACGATCCTGCTGATTGTCTAAGTCTTGAAATTACTAATTTGGAGCTTCTTTGTGTGAATCTGATTATCGAAATATCGATTCTAGAACTGAGAAATCGATTCTTATTATGATCGATGCTATTTTATACTATGTCGATTTTAATCATTCTCAAAATTTCCAGAATCGCCCATCACTAGGTGGCACGCTATGATCATTTGAAAAAGTTTTTGAAGAAAATTGACACGCGAGCGTCAAAAGGTTCGCCGACCCTGTTCTGTGTGTAGTCTTTAGATATAAAGGATTGTGATGTTTTTCATCAGGCTCTGATTAATTATTATAGCTAAAAAAATCAAAGAGACTTTGCTGAAATTTATGACAGACGAGGGATTTTAATTAGGGAAGAACATTTGGCCTAAACAATGTGTTTTTCCATCACGTAGATTTTGAATAGGGCTGCAGCGAACATTCGATATCTATTTGGTTGTACTACCGAATATCAAGTTATTCAGTCTACCCAACCTAAAACTATGCAGCCAAGACGATTACTTAAAAAATGTCTTTAAAATAATTTTTTAAAATTATACCAGTTGTACTCTTATTTCAAATAATTAAGGTACTCAGAATAATTGGGCAGAATCATCTTTAAACAAAAGAGATTGTATTTATATTTGCTGTTTTAAAAGTATGTGTAATTATGTGTAGACTCCCTCAAATCTGCACAGTTTGGGACCAGAAGTCGTGCAGATTTTAGAATTTTGCGGATTTCATGGCATTGCTTTGTTTACAATTTTTAAACAATAATTTCAATGTAATTAGTAATGCAATTGAAACTACTATGAATGCTTAAAATATAATAAAATATTACAATAAGTAATAAACTAAAATAATGAAAATTTAGATAATCTGAACATACATAACATATTAAAAACAAAGGTCAAGTTTAATAATTAATAATGTATGACTGAACATTCATTACAAAGATGAAATGTATTTTCCCTAAATTATTATGAAACTTGTCTAAAAAGGGAAATTACTGATTCACATCAAAATCATAAAATAAGAAAATTTTATTTCAGGTTAACCAGACTTAATAACCAAATAAGCTTGCAAATGTATTTGGTAAGAAGATTGCGACTACCATTGATATCAGCACTATCCTGAATTTTTTTTTTCTGTAAACAATTTATTCCTCCTTCATGAAAAAACATGAGTTCAGTGTGCGGGAGGGATTTTATAAATTTTGAAAAGAGCTCTTTGAAATTCCAGAGAGAGGTAGCACTCTTAAGTGATTTTTGGGCTTGATTGCTGCAAAGGCAACTAATCCATGGCCTTGTGCCCATTGCTGATGGGGTCACAAATTGTCTAAAATGATTTAGAGAAAGAAGTCTTAAAATTACATTTTTTGCAATTATTTTCTCAAAAACCAAAATTATTTGGTTTAATTTTCAATTGTACCATAATATCTAACAATATCCCCTCAATGCTTGCCTTTTTTCCCAAAATATAGGACCTACTATGCTGCGAGGGGCTCCCAAAAATACCTTGGCCTTGGGCCCCGCACAACCTTAATCAGGCTTTGGGTGGTTCATAATCATAATATCCTAAATTATCGGGGTAGACATTTCAATGCTTCGAGGAGGGGAGCAAGCACCCTTTAAATTTGTTGCTAATCAGTGTAAAAAACTGTTTCTGATGTTTTTCGCATTATTTTGAATTCATACAAAAATTATGAATTTTCCCATAGTTTCCTAACTGCATTCATGAATAAAAACAAAATTACAGTGCTAAATAAATACATTTAAAAAACTGTTCTTAAAAATCCATTAATTTTTTTTAAAATTGCTCCGGTTAAAAAATTAAATTGCAAAAATTGCCATTATTTTGTAAAAACCCTGGTGAACATTAAAATCTTCCAATATCCCTCTGGTCTTTCTCTAAATATTAACGAGACTCGAAATAAAAGAATTCAAGTGAGAAAGAGACATTGATTTGTAGAAATATTCTTCTGATTTATCGTGAGATCTCTCTACATCGAATGGCCATCCTTGACAAGCAATATGTATGATTAAAAAAAATATATCGAACTTATCTGTAGCAAGGGATTCTGCCCTTTTTAATTTGTCAACAAACTTTAAAGTGCCAGTTTCTTATTTCTTGCTCAATGATTGACGAAAACTGTTGAGCTGAAAAGATATCTGTTGATTTCAAAATTCGACATTTAGGCAGAGAAAATAATATTCTTAGAAATAATAATATAAAATTTTCCTACCTTGCGGGTTCTTGAGGGATGTACGGTGGGCGGAATCAGAATTCTTTTCCATCTTCACAAACAAAAAATCCACAGCAAATAAAGACACAGAACGTAAACACATAAAAAAGGTTGATTATTTACAAGCGCGCAAAATATTACATGTTTCTTAATCACTATCCTCAGTACGACTACATCAAAATCTGAAAAGTACAAAAAGAACATTAACAAAAAAGATCGTAAATAAACCAATCAGAGTTCAGTTTGCAAAAAGAAAGAAAACATAATGTCGAAAAAATGATCGGCTGCTGGCGTCGGGGGTTTTAGTGAAGAGTGTTTTCACAATATCATCAGCATGTTTTAGAACAGACGATACTAAATCCTATTCAGATTTCTTAAGGGTAACCCGTACTCCATTTTCGGCCAAAAATCATCAAAAGTTCAAAAAAAAAATTCTTAGAAAACGATAAAATACATATTTGCGAATATCCATGTAATATATCAGAACTCGGGGACACTTGTAACAAGTAGAAAATGAGCTTTTTAAATTGTACTCACTATAGAGTTTAAAGGACTATCGGCCATTTAAAACGTGTTTTCCTGAAAATGACTTTTTTCATATTTTGCCTAAGTTCAAAGTACTAAGGCTCAATGGTAAAATGATTTAAAAACAAAGTGTTTATGTTTTTAGAATCTTAAAAAATTTTACAACAAAAGTAAGGAGAGATTTTTTTTAACTATTTCTGAAAATTTTACATAAATTGGTAAACATGAAAATTATAACGAATTTAAGGAAATTTACCATGCGTACTTTTCTTTATTTTTTTCAGCTGATTAAAATAGAAAATTAAAAATATCTCTCCTTAGTTCTTTTCTATATACTATAACACTATTTAAGAAATTTTAGTAATACCAAAATATTGAAAATTGAATGAGGAGTAGTAATTTTAAAAAAGTGTATTTTTCGACAAAAAAAGTCATAAAAATCCCCATAAAAAATATACGTTTTAATAAAAAGTGAATTTTTTTGCTAATTATTTCTTACAAGAAGATTCTTAAATAGTACTTCAAAATTCATTACTTTAAAATCAATAATAAAAATTTTGGGTTTTCTCTTACGGGTCTCCCTTAAGGTAATTTAAAAGGGACAATAGAAGCTCACAAATAACCAGTTCAAAAATACCCATACGAAAATGGCTTTTAGAGTACTATAGAATAATTTTTATAGAATTATCGCTCGTTTTTCTATAGGCTAGATTAAAAGCTATAAAAATGTCTGTAGGGCAGAAATTTCTGTTAAACACTTTTTCTTTACAGATATTTCGATTAAACCTACAGCTTTTAAACTAGCTTATAGAAAAACGGGTCATAAGTCTATGGGATTCTATAAAGCTTTTTCCTTATAATTCTAAGAGATTTTGCATAAGGGTAGAGTTACTTTTATTAATTCTGGGTAGCACATTGCGTTATAATATTGTTTGACATAAAATTATAAAATGAAGAAAGATAAATTCTCGAAACTCTATCAGTGTGCCATTATTTCATTTGCATAGACTGGTCTTTTACCTTAACTGTCAGAGCCAATTGGACCCGTCAAAGCTCATTTTTATCTCAGCAGGTATACTTTTACACTTTATCTTCAGTTTCCATTTGTGGGGTGATTCCGAGTTTTAAAAAAAACCTGCCAAGAAGTAAACACAATTGCAAAATGTTCCTTTTCAGATAGATTTGAAGTTTTAGGAACTATAAATATAGCACTAGGAGTCTCTGCCTGCTACACTGGTTGTTTTCTCTAAAGAAGTCTTGAATCAAACGAAGTACATCATGCAAAAATTAGAAAAAATAAATTTAATATCTAATCAAGCATCTATAATTGTTGTCTTATTAATATATTCTTACATTATTCTGTTCAAAGTCAATGTTGACGATAAAATCGACAAAATAGATCTAAAATGATTGAAGTACCTATGTTTAACTATTTTTTTTAAGTAGGTGTGCCTAGAGATGTGAATGCTCGGAAAAATTGGGAAAAAAACGGGGATTTTTCAGTTTTTTGCCGAATGCTTTTTTTTTTAAATTTTTCCAAACTGGAAAAATTGAAATTTCTTTTGTAAAATAATATATTGAAAATTTTGTATTAGCTGCATTCTCATACTTTTAACCCGCGAGTAGTCGCGACTCTTTTCACAACGTCATTAGTCGCGCTCGGTCTTTTCGCCGCTTGCCCCCCCCCCCCCCGCATACCAAATATGTAAAATAAGAAATATTATTCACCTAATATACGAAAATAACATTACAACTAAGATATAAATTTGCAGTTTTCTTATATTATGCATTTTATTCATGAGATCTGGAGTAATTGGAAAAAGTAAAAATGAACTCACATTAGTGACTTTTACGTAGACTTTTTCGCCAACTTCAACTTTGTTTCTAAAAATCTACCTGAAAGAAAAACAGAGGTGTCCTGTTACTTCACTAAGGTGGTCGAGAGAGCTTCAAAGTCAGCTACATGGTAGATCTCCCCTGTATTTGTAATGTGATATAAGTTAGGAGACGATAAGTTATACGGGCGGCGAAAAGACCGACACGCGACTACTGACGGGTTAATTTGATTTATTTTTATGTTGAGTGTCCCACACGAAAACTTTAATGTGGGTAATCTGATCTCAGCAGAAATCTGTTTGAGAAGTCTTGAAAATATCCTTCACATTTTTTTCTGCTTTGAAACACAAGACCCTTCACAAAATTTCTCTTGAAAAATAGACATTGTAGTAAAAAGTTTAATCTCCAAATTGAAGCTTTTAGAAATGCTGTGATTGAAGAAAAAAAATCTCATGGCATATAGTAATTGAATCTTATCAAGTTGTATATATGTATGAACCATATTAAAAATGTCTAAATAAGAACTTAAATATAGTAACAATTTCTAAATCATAAATTCAGATTATATTTTGCATAAGTATATACAAGAAGTTCACAATTTTGCAAAAACAGGATTACATGAAAAAAATCTAGATATATAATTAAATGAAACTTCTCTTTTTAAAAATTAACTCATGTGCAAAATCATTTCAATAATATGCCGATTAATGGGAATGGTAAAATTAAAAATTTAACATAAAATTTGAAGCATGCATTTATTACTTTCTTCTATCTTTACAAATAAGTATTGAATTCCTGAAAATTTTGACTTCCAGTTTTGGGTGTATTTAAACAATTTAGAAGGTCCTAAACAGGATTTAGTGGTTTTTGGAAAATTTCTGTCACTCTGTGAGTCTGAATGTGACAAAAAATTTATAGGCACTCTTCCTCAAGTACTGATGCACATAATTTCACAAAAGTTTAGATTCCTTTACACTTTGATATAAATTCGAGATGTTTAGTTATTAGTGTATATCACCCAACCAATGGCGCTGCTATGCAGCATTATTCATAATTTCCACAATAGTTCTATCTCAAGAACTATTAGACGATATTTCATCAACCTACAGATTCAGCCAGTTCCTGATGTATATAAATGTTGTTTAGTTTTTGGTATAAATATAGGTGGCACTACTATGCTGCATTTTTCAAGATTTCGTTTCAAGATTCCGTCGCTGATTTATTGAATGTTTTTCAAAATGTTGAATTGAAACTTGACCTCTATTTTACCTCCATAATATACAGTAATGTTGCAAACCATGGGCAGTTTGCATTAGAAAAGTATGATGAAAAAAATCCATATTTTATTACAAAATTCGTTCCAAATTATACTTTCCTTTTTGATTGAACTTTGAATTTTAGTAGTTTTCTAAAGCACAGTAGAAGTTTATCTCTGTGTGTAACTGTTTTAGATAATTCCTCAAATAGCGGGCATTTTCTATTGGTAATGTTCTGTTTTCATAGCTTTTGAGTTCCACTCTTTCCACTCTTAGAAATATGAAATTACCATATAGAAATATTATTGAATATGGTTTCTTACTCAAGACTGGAATACCAGATTTCAGGATAAAAAGAAAAAAAGTTATGTTTAATTTAACTTTAAAAAACATATATATTTTCTTGGTTTCGGTGAGTAAAAATTTAACAGTCAATAAATCGTATGCTGTTTTTTAGTTGCAGACCTGAGTAAGCCAAATTAAAACTTAGTTTTGTTTGAATTTAGATTATAAAACTAAATGAAAACTATTTTGACTTGCGATTGGAAAGCTATACAAAAACTAAACATATTTTTAAAGGAAATAAAATTATACTTCTAAGAAGAAATGTAATATTACAAAAATATACATTTTTTAAACAAACAATGGAATTTTTTAATACTAATATTCATAATAATGATAAAACTGCAATAATTTATTTTATTAAACTAGTATCATTTATTTAAAAAGTTTATTTATGTAAATGGGATGCATAATTTATTTCATTCCAAACTGTAGGCATATTAGCTCAGGTTTTTACATTAGGTCAATTGGTAGTTAAACATGTAACAGAAAAATAATTTTAACAGAGATATGATATAACAAACAATAGCGTTCAATAAAAATTCTTAGGCTGTGAAAAAAACTACATTTTTATAAAAAGGCTTCGCTTCTTTCTTTTTATTTTTGTAATATAAAGTGATAATAATTTTCTTTTAATACAAATAAATGGAAAACAATGTTTACTATTTAATATTCTCTAGGAAAATATAATTTATTTGAGAGAAAAAATGACGAAAAATCAATTTTTCCAATTTTTCCGGGGTTTTTTTCGAAAAAAAGTAAAAAACCAGTTTTTTCGGCCACTTATATTTTTCCGGAAAATTTACATCTGTAGGTGTGCCATCTGGAATTTCTCGCTTCTACCTAAACTTGCTGCTGAGAAATGGCGAAATACTTCAGAATAATTTATTATTCAGAATTTATTTTTAGCTGGAAGAATATAATTTGAAATAATGGTCAGAGAACTTTTCAAATATATATATATCACATGAGGGATGAAAGCCAAATTTAGAAAATGTCCCCTCCCAACAGAGTTTTAACTATCACGTCTCCCCGGTATAAAACATTCCCCTCTCTTTAAAATTTTCAAATATTATGACTAATATTCATTAGATGGCATCATTTGAAAAATATGATCTGCAATGATAAAACGATACAATTGCAAAAAAAAAAAAAAAAAAAAAAAAAAAAAAAAAAAAAAAAAAAAAATGAAAACTGCTCTTTGAGGGGGAGAGAAACTGAGGTGATAGAAGAAAAGTTCTTAATATTAAAGCGCGGACCGAGGACTTTCGGATTGTTTTCGAGTAATACTGATTTTCGTGTGAGATAGGTCACTTTTACAGATTCCATCGTAATAAATTTGAATTCTTCACAGGTACACTACACATTGAAATCGTAATAATAGTTCTAGATGATATCGTTAAAATGGAACATGTTTGTGATGGAAACTTGCCTTTAACTGGAAAGTTCATAGCCTTGACAAAAGATGTAACATTGAAATATTCTGTTTCAGATTATACCATTCAAAACTTGTCTAAAATAGAATTTTTCATGGGTTCATTGTGATTCGGATTTAGTAATTTTGAGTGTTGTTAACTGCGCAATTCGGAAACCCAGATATTTGTTTGAGATGGAAGGTGTCCACGGCAACCACTTGTCTATACCACTGATTAAGTTATTTAATTGCTGTGTAAATTATATCGAATGACCCAAAATATGTAAGCAATAAATATTAACATTAAAAAAATTCTGAAATCCGAAGAATTTCTTGCTAAACATATTTGCATATTAAAATTTCATAGCCGCAAAAAAAATTATTTTTTTTCTAATTTTAATTAAATGTATCATCGTTTCTTTGGATGATAATAAGTTATAGGATTTTCTCCTTAAATTTCCTTTATATTTTATTTATAACTAGCAGGCTATGCCCGCTGCGCTGGTCAATATTTCAAAATCAACCGTGGATGAAACGAACTGGGGAATTTTAAATTTGTATTTTAAATAATTTGGACCTCCAGCAGCACCTTGCTCATTGCTGAAAACGATTTAGAAACCATTGTGATATTAAATTATCTTAAACGTTGCGCAAAAACCAGCTATTTAGAAGTAACTATTTTAGTTTATTACTAACAGTGCACATTTGGATGCGAAATGAGACCATTATGGCAACAGGATTTAAAAAATTTTCTTATCTGAAGAAATATTAATTATTACAGTCGTTACCATGGTACAACTTCTGAAAAATTTCTTCACAACTTTTCATTATGTGAAGCCAGGAACCCAAAGCTACTCCCACCTAAAAAGTTTATATATATATTAAATTTTGTCCGCGTGATAAAAGGCACAATTATGCAAGAATCATCTTCAAACTCGTCAAGTACATTGAGATGGTTAATATCTCAGTGGGAATTGAAAATGAGCAAAATAGGCCCAAGGGGGTGGTAATTGGGAAGGGCTCAAAAATTTGAATACCATCTTAACATGGCTTTCACAAAACCAGCTCTTACAAAACAACAGCAGAAAAAAAAAATTTTCGTTACAGCAAGTTGCCAACGATAAAAAAAACACACATTAAAATTCTCACTACAACAATTACTTTATTATTGCAAAATTTCATCCTGAAAAATGAAAACAAAATTACTTGCTCTTTCGTATTTAAGCATTTTCTTTTTAGTTATTTAAGATAAAATTATGTAAATTTGTAGAATTTGGCGTACGATTTAGCGAAATTGGTTGACGCGATAATCAAGTAGTAGCAAATTTACACTTTTCATTTTTCACAAAAGATTCCTACACAGACATCATATACGCAATAGGTTTAGCACGATTATCTTGCAACTACAATGTGGCAAAATCCTCGTTTTAGAATACCAAAGAAATTTATGTATATTTTATTATTTTCTATCATTTTAAACAGCAATTAGCAATAAATAAAAAGTAACTGTAGAACAAAACAACAAATATCATTTCAAAAAAGAAAAAAATTAAATTAAATAAACAACTTATCATTAGATAAGCAACTATAGCTGGGTTACCATATGAGGCAAATAATGCCATTTTGGCGCCAGTGAGATACCTCGATGAGTATAGACAAAATCCGTGACAAAATTTCCATTTGGAAAAAACTTTAATCGGTATTTATACTGCATTTTCCCTACTTATGTATAAGAAAAAACTTTGACACAGATGTCATATATGCACCACATTGGCGCAATTTTTTTCTGGCGCCAATTTGAAGAACATGGTTTTTAATTTCCAATTTCATAAATATTTTTTAAATATTTTGTATTATTTGAAAAAAAAAATAATAAATAAAAAAGTTTAATTAATAGCTATAGAACAAAATGATTTATATTATTTTAAAAAACAAAATGAAAGTTAATAAATAGTTTATTAATAAATAAACAACCATAGCCGTGTGGCATAAAATCGCCATTTTGTTGCAATCGTGCGAATGGGGTGCGCATATGACATCTGCGCCAAAACTTTAAAAAGTTGCAATTAAATTATTTTACAGTTTGGATGAGGAAGACGTTTATACTAAAATTTAAACATTATACGCATTTTTTTTGCTATAACTGCTGTTTATATATTTACAATTAAACATAAAAAAAAAATCCTAAAAATGCTCTCACACATTTAAAAGAGAGTGAGAGAATTTAGTAATTGTGAACATCGCTCCGGCTTATGTCTTCTTGGTATAAAATCGCATTGTTTGATGACAAAAGTAAATTCAAACACCCAAATAAAGAAATAATATACAATTAACAGATAAAACATTTTTAAAAGTAATTCTGCTATTTTGTCCTGTAAGACACATAATGGTAGAATTAGATTTTAAAAATATTTTTTTTTTAAATAGAAAAATGTTATTTACGTTTTATCTAATAAAATATTTAAAATACATTTTTGTTAGCATGCGCGAAAGAGAATAGCGAAAGTTTGATTGAAGAAATATTGAAGAGGAAATGGTCAATTAAAAAAGACTTGTAAATTTTATTCAGCGGGAATTTTTCATTTCAAAATGTTGAATTTATCTATAGTAATAACGCATAATTGCATAAATATACTTTGAATTGCAAATTTTTTCCTTTAGTACTACTTGGTTATACCGTCGACCAATTTCGCCAAATTATACAAATCGCCAAACTATTAGCCAGATTATATAGATTAGCATAAATTTTCATTTAAATAACGAAAAACAAATTAGTAGTACATATATAAAAGTAGAAATAAAATGTCGAATTAAAAATCACTTGATGACATAATTAGTATTTATATTATGCTTAATGTCAAGTGAATGTGACATTTACGATCATCCATTATTGACATTTAATCTTGGAATTTGGGGGTAGATTTTTAATCGATGGGGTAATCTTTCCTTCTTCAGTTTTTAAATTTTAAAACTGAAATTTTTCCTGTAAGTGAAATTGACGAAATGGCGCAAGAAAATTTAAATTAACAATCAAAACATTTGCAAAAAGAAATAAAAGAGTTATACTCATATCTATATAATTTACGATTGAATATTAAAATATACTTTAAAAATTATCTTCACTTGAAAAAAAACAACATTATTGCGACCATTAAGAACCTAAGTCAGGCATTAAGTCAGTAGTGCATTTTCGGCTTAAAAACACATTCTTTGGCGACAAAAGCAAGATGAAAATGGTATAGAAACAAATACTAACTCACAACTTACAGTGTCTTTTACAATCAGATCTGCTTTTTTCTGCTGTAAGTTATATTATACGGGAATTCGATAAAAAAGAGAAAGAAAATAATAAAAACGGAAATAACTATCATTCAAAATTCATTTAATCAATTTCAGAAATTCATGTTTTTATTCTAACACCAGGGATAAGTCGCCAAAAGTTGAACCAATTGTTATATTTCGCGTTAATTTATTTTTTAAGCATTGTAATGCTTTATTTCATATGCATATTTTTTTCATTTTCAAGATAAATATATTTTTAAAATATTACGCCTCATTTAAGCGGTCTTTTTTATTATTATTAATATTATCAGTAGTTATTTTCTGCTATTATTTGCAAGATGTTTGTAATATTTCTAATAGATATAGCCATTTTAATTCTTTTAGAAATTATAATTTTTGCCAAAAACAGCTACTGGCAACCCTTTTGTCAAAAATAACCGAAAAATACGAAATTTACTACGAAAAATCAGAGTTATCTCTGTAAATTTGAATCATAAACCTTCGGGAAAATATTTCCTATCGAATGATACAATCGGCAAAAAAATCCATCGATTAATTTTTGAAAACACTCGTTTGGAAGTTTCAGAACTTCTGCTTTATAATATATATGATAAGTTATTTATTTTTAAATTGTTGCTGTTTATTTTATTTATAATTTAATGTTTATACTGTTAGGAAAGGCATCTGACCCACCTTTGATTCCGCTAACTTCTCTTAAATGGGAGTTGTATTTTTTAATACAAAGGTAAGAATTTGATTACTATAACTTATTTTCTACACTGATTTTAATTTTTTTTATAAGTTTATTTATTTATTAAAAGAGATGTAAAAACTGATTTTAATTAAATTTATTTTATTGCAGATGCATAAAACCATTAATCTAACACATCACATCACTCAAAATATCTTCAATGTGTAAAACAAATACAGCAAAATATTTCTTTTTAGAACTTTTTGAAAAAAGCAGCTTTTAACTCACAGCTAGGAAAACCTTTTATTTGTGAGTTATGCAAGAATATCTACCAAAACAGTATTTTTTGTGTGAGGTATGCCACAAGCATTTCTCTCACAAGAGCCATTTAAGCAGGCATATGTTAACTCATACTGGTGAGAAACCTTTTGAATGTGAGGTATGCAAGAAGAAATTCTCTTTAAAAAGCCATTTAAGCAGGCATCTGTTAACTCATTTTGGTGAGAAACCTTTTGAATGTGAGGTATGCAACAAGAAATTCTTCCAAAAGGGCCATTTAAGCAGCCATCTGTTAACTCATAGTGATGAGAAACCGTTTGTGTGTGATATATGCAACAAGAATTTCTCTCAAAAGGACCATTTAAGCAGACATCTATTTAGTCATACTGGTGAGAAACCGTTTGTGTGTGATGTGTGCAATAAGAAATTCTCTCGAAAGGACCATTTAAGTAGACATCTGTTAAGTCATACTAATGAGAAACCGTTTGCATGTGAGATATGCAACAAGAAATTCTCTCAAAACAGTTCTTTAAGAGCACATTTATTTATCCATACTGGTGATAAACCATTTCTGTGTGACATATGCAACAAGAAATTTTCAAGAAATTGTGATTTAACTAAGCATCTTTTAGTTCATACTGGGGAGAAAGCTTTAGCATGTGAGATATGCAAGAATAACTTTGCTCGAAAGAATGAATTAATGAGGCATCTGTTAATTCATACTGGTGAAAAACCTTTTGAGTGTGACATATGCAACAAGAAATTTATTCGAAAGTGTACTTTAAGCAAACACCTTTTAATTCATTCTAAAGAGAAAACTTTTGTGTGAGAAATGAATGTCGAGATATTCTTTCAAAAGATTTGTTAAACGATGCATCTGTTAATTTATACTGGCGAGAAAAATTTTATGTGCGATAAACAAAAATAATCTCCAAAAAGCTATCGAAGTGTTACATTTTGCTCCTAAAATTTGTTAATTGTAGATAACTGATCGTAAAAGAAATAAAGAAATAATTCTTTCCATTTATTATTATGCACAAAAAAACAGCGACGCACAAAAATTTGCCTATCAAACCAGTAAATCAGCACATTAGGAACTATACCGTGAGCCATGGCAAACAAAATTTTAATTTTAGCATGCTTTATATTATCTGAAAAATGTCACATGTCTCTGTTTTTTGCACTTATAAGCTTGTAAGATTTTATAACGATTGATATTATTTAATAAAAAAAAACTTTGTTAAACCTGATTTCTCACAATAAATTTCTTTGATGGTAAAATTGAATTTCTTATCAATATTAAAGACGAAAATTGTAGTTTTGAAAAGGGAGTGGTCCCCTGACTTACCCATAATGTTGAAAAAAATGTGTGTGATAGACTGGTTGTTATTTTGAAAAATAGGGACAGTCTGATGATATTTGAAACATAAGTTAAGGTTGGTAAAAATATTTAAAAATTATGCCTTTTTCATCAGGTTTATATTAAAAGAAAGTATTCTACGAATTGATTATTTTCAACTGAGCGAAAAATTGCCCAGGCCGGGAATGGAACACAGATACTTGGGTTACAAGGCCAATGCTTTAATCCTTAAGCTAACTGGTTGATCTCCGGCGGGGATTTTTCGTTCAGATAACCTTATCGGTCATAACATCTGGTCTGGCATTTACACAGCTCGGCAGAATTAATCGCAAGTAATGAAACTCCATATAACGATAGATAAATAGACCCATATAGCACACTTGCCTCTCCAGGATATCCTGGGGAGGATTCACATCCCAGGACCGTCATCCCCCAGGCATCCCTGAGGATGCAGAAGATTTTCACCAGGAGGTCCCCAGGAACCGAAAATATCCGCATTACAGCATCTTGGCGCGCTCCCCAGGACCTTCTTCAGGGTCTTCCCCGGGAGGTTTTGGGGAAGATTTGAGGAAGAAATACAAGAGGACTTTGGGAAACTTCAAGGTCACTAATATGTTTTAAAAAGATAAAGCTATGATTCAATTTAAATTTTTTTAGAAGAAAACGCGAATTTTTTTTGTTATTCAGACGGATTTACATATACAGAGATTATTCAGGAACAAATTTATTACCTTCATTTTTCCTACTGGATTTGAGCCCGAGTACCTTGGTATTCTACACACGCGCTATTACCGTTAATCTATAGGGCCAACAAGGACTAAAAGTTTCTAAGGTATAGATTCATTTTTACTCTGCTTTTGAAACTTAAAACTAGGAAATGTCCTAATTTTTTGCGCCTTATGCATACGTTCGACATAAATTTAAATTAATAACTCTAAATAAATTATCAATAATTATTTGTTATAACATAAATGTCTTCGAATTAAAAATTTTTTAAATGAAATTGTATTTTTAAATGATAAAAATATCCTTTTACCTTTTAATACTTAAAATCCATAAAAATCGTTCTGTAGTTAGAAAATTGATTATGAACTATATATTTTGACACACAATGAATGATGCAAAATGTTTCTAATGATATTCCCTATAAAATTTAATTTTAGTTAATAAAAATATTATTTCCAGAGATTAAAATAGCAAGAGATTAAAACACATAGTTTTTTTTAAAATTATGATTTTTTTTAATGATTGACAAATAAAGACTAAGTGAATCCTTTCAGAAATAAAAATTTTGCTCTCTCTCTCTCTTGCTTTTTTTTTTACAGAA
This sequence comes from Maratus speculifer, assembly GCA_964019185.1. Lineage (NCBI taxonomy): Eukaryota > Metazoa > Arthropoda > Arachnida > Araneae > Salticidae > Maratus > Maratus speculifer. The sequence continues at coordinate 363,509,102 of OZ025296.1, forward strand.
ATTTTAATCGTTTTTTTTTTCTTTTTTCTCTTGGTGCTGTTATTACATGAATTTATGAAAAAAAATATATAAATTTGCTTACTCTTTTGTTTCCTAATTTTTACTCTTTGAAATATTTCATTGCTGCAGTTTCATAGTGAACCCCGCCAGCGGCCAAGAGATTCTGCTCTCGAAGCTGGTAGATGGGAGGTGCGGAGTTTGTACACAATCGCGCCCGTCGGCCTTGTTGTTCGGCGTTTTCCGTGGCTGTCGGACGTTCCTCTCAGCCCGCACAAATTTGAAGAAACTCCGTAGTAGTTATAGCTGCCACCACCGATATTATTAGGTGATATTGGTCACCCACTGTGAGGATTGTGTAAATGATCACTTATGCTGTCAATTAACTGAACTAACAGTTTATTTATACTATATGTACACAAGAAATACACTATTTACAATTATATGCAATTACAACTCGGATATAGATGATCCGGTTCAACATTAAATTAAATGCCGTAAAAAGTTGGCTGTGTACTGTTCAAATTACACCTTCTCCCTCACATTCAATGCACGTTAGATTCACTTTACAGGAGATCAATTTCGAATCTCCCAACACAAGGGTACTCGGCCTACGCTATCCGGCCCAGACCACTACGCATCAGGACGTCTGTGTCCCTTGCTCTCCAGATACGAACTGCTTACGCTCTCCGACACAGAGCACTCTACGCAAGGACCTCTGTCATACACTGCTCCCTAGGTATGACCCAGATACGAACTGCCCAAAATCTCAGACAAGACTTGCTCTTCTCAAATCACTGCTTTTCCTTAATCTAAACCCCCTTGTGGAGCTTCTCCATTGGACACATTCCACATTGCTTTCTTGATTCGTGGCATGTTCCTTGTTTGCTCATTATTCACATACATCGCGGACGGATGAACACGGCTCTCGGCAATATTCTCTTTCTCACTTCACCACCTGCACATTATACCTGTCAATTCTCACTTTAACAAAGAAAAAATGTCACCTTGAAAATTCCAGTACACAGCCGGTACAATATATAAAATATTAAGATAGAGAAATAACAGAAATTCCAATCTGTAGCAGATGTTGTCTCAGGACCTGACAGTAGTTTTCTTCGAATCTTGGATTTCCTTGCGTGAATACGGGTTAGGTTCCTTTAGAAAGATCCTCAAGGAGGGCACCCCCTCCCTTGATATGTCCCTTGATGATTTTTTGTTTATGATTGACAAATAAGGTCTAAGTGAGCCTTTCAAATGTAAAACCTTTTCGCTCTCTCTCTCTTTCTTCTTCTTATTTTTTTTTACTATAAGAATGTATATTTTTTAAACAGAAAATATTTTCAGATAAATCATTTATTGGTATGTGTTTGGGGAGGGGGGGAGGTGCGGCTCAATAATTATGTATTTTAAATCCAAATATACCATTTTAAATTAATTATCTTTGAATTTGTGTTATGTACTGTGATAAACATGTCTAATTTCGTCGGGAAGCTTTTGTTTATTTTATTTATATATATATTTATATATATACAAAAACATTTAACATTTGACATTAAGATGCTTCAGGACTCGATTTAGATAATTCTCATAACAAAGTTTTAAACAGTACTCATGAACAAACTTACATTATGAATCTCTTTTTTTTTTCTTTGCATAAATACCTTTACCTCTAAATATAGGAAAAAATATATGATCTAGAAATGTCTTCTATTTAGAGATTTTAGTGTATTAAATTAGAAACTTACTATTTTGTTAATTTCAACAAGTTAAATTAATTAATTAATAAAAAAATAATAATAAAGCAAAACGCAATAGGTTATTTATTAATAATTAATAAAATATTGATAAATGAACAAAACTTGATTTAAAACATACATAATAGTAATTGGTATATAAAAATAGTAAGTAACTGAAATAATAAATTAAAATTTTTAATTTAACTAAAAAGATTAAAAGCTACAGCAATAAATAAAAATAATTACAAGTTAAGAACAATTATCTAATTTGCTAATAAATAAGAAATCGAATAATTAATAAAATAAAATTAAGCCATTAAAATCATACTGATTAAATTGCACTCGATATTTTATTTAAAAACAGTTGAGTATTGTAATCCAGAATCATTCATAAGATGGCGCCAGCACTGTGACTTCCTGGGCACTTCCCCAGGAATGATTAACCGGGTACTTCCCCAGGAGTGGTTTCCCAGGTACTTCCTCAGGAGTAGCGTCCCTGGGAAGTTGCTCCGTGGGACGTTACTGGGAGCTCATTCCTGAGGACATCGTAAAAGACTCTTCCCCAGGACGTCCTGATCTTGTCATTTTAGTTTTAGTAGGAATATGGGATGACTTGGAACTCCTGAGGAGGTATTGAGGAGCTATTGAGCAATATGGGGATATAATATTATTTTAACCCAATCAAACTTATTGATAAATTTATCATTTGAATTGATTATTTCCAACTGAGCAAAATTATTCTAATTTAATTGGCATGTCATTACTGATACCTGTTGTAATCTTTTAAGTTCCTTAATTTGAAGATCGCTTAATCTCATTGTTTATTCACAAGGGAATAACAGTCTGGTGTGACTTTTAAATGTCAATAAATATTGGGAAAACAAGAATGAAATATTTCCTTACCGCAGCAAATTGTATCTCTAAAATTTTCCATCGTATTGAAAACAAAATGTAAGCTATCGGTATAGGTCATGCCCATCTGACTATGATATATGTCTACTAATAACTTATATGTCTACTAATAATTTTAACCTAATACTAATTTTAGTTTAAATTTTTTAGTTGAAGTTGGTTCACCATCAAGTTCCTGAAAGGATCAGAAAAAGATAGTTGAGACATCATATGAAAAACTGATGGTACTAGAGAGAAAAGTAGAGCTCGATCTAAAAAATGACACAGTAACAAATTGGCAAATAGTTTCAATATAAAAAAAAGTGCGTAGAAAAGAAATGGAATCAAATTATCTGTAATGCTTATGAAATTGGACAAATTTTTGTTAGCTGAAAATGTAATCTGAGCTTTACTGTTGCTTTATATTCAGTCATACTATAATCCACTCAAAATGATTACCGGGCAAAATAGTTAACAGAATACATAGCTATGTTGTTTCAAATCAGCTAAGATCCACAACGCTAAACGAATATAAACCATGAAGTTATAATTAAGGTGTAACATTAATGTAGTCTGGTTGTTGAGAAATTGATGTAGAAAACTATTTCTTAACAGCAATATTTAGTATATGGTTGAATCGTATATGTTTAAGATTTTGGGTTTACTTGGAGCTTTCATCTTCCACTAATCAAAAAACCCTGGAATGGAATTTTCTCCACACTTTATACTGAATGAACCATTTAGGTTTTCGTTCTTTATTACATCAGCATGTAACTTATAGTTATGAACCCAAAATTTTAAATTGGTTATGGATTATTGGGATTCGGAGTGTGTTAAAATGCCTTCTATTTCCATGATTGAGTTTAAGGCACCAGCAAAGCCCAGTCCAAATTTTCAGCTAACAAAAATTTAGGTAATTTCATGGGCTTTACAAACAATCTGATTCCATATCTTTTCTACGCACTTTTTTATATTGAAAATATTTGCCAATTTGTTACTGTATCATTTTTTCGATCGAGCTCTACTTTTCTCTCTGGTTCCACCAGTTTTTCATATGATTTTCAAACATTCTATGCATAAGTTCAAAATGTTTTACTATATGTGCTCTAAAAGTTTAAAATTGATATCTTAATTAGTTTCTTTTATTCTGATTACTGGAAAATTCTAATTTCTTTTATGTCATCTGTGGAACCAAGTTCAAATGTGATTGCGATTTTGTTATTTTGAGAAAAAAATCGCGTAGTTCATGATAATATTCTCGGATAATTTTCAAAAAATAAATACTTGAGCCTCATGTACACCAGGATAAGCTTTGGACTATCTCAGCCAAATTTTCAGTTTTGCATGTGTGGTAGAAATTTCCAGCCACCTCCATCAGACATACACGCACATAGGTGGCAGCTTCACGCTGATTTTTGTGTTCTTAGCATTCCATATGAATATGTAATGAGGCCTTCTGTGAACCAATGCAAAATGGTTTCAGCGGAAAGAACAAGTAAAGAAATTGATTAGTTTTTATTGGAAATTTCATTTTTCGTCGAATTGGCAATGAGAAAAGCTAAATAAAAAAATGTGATGACCTACTGCCAAATTTCATTCTCAAATTGTATTAAAATCAAAGTAGAGGATTTTTGATCTTCCTAGTACGACCACTAGAAATGTCCACTTTCGTCGTTTTAAAAGTTAAAAACATAGCTAAAATCTCTTAGCATGTACTCAGTCACATGCACTTAAATTCAACACATATGCATTAGAGAAAATTATATCTACACTAAAGATCCAAAACCTTTTGAACACACTCACATTTTGCAATGAACTCAATTGGATGTCCTGGAAAGCATATAATATGGTGGGAGTGGTATTTAAAATGCTGCTCGGGAGTCTAAAGAATAATTTTTTGGTTTACGTCTGCTTGTGAGAGTGAAGACCGCACATCTAAACTACTTTGCTTTAGGACAGATTTCAGTGGCATAACGATTCAGAATGTGCAACTTCGAAACGGCCCGTCTCATGGGTTGTTCAGTATATATGTTACAGATTAATGTTACAGATTAATTATAGATTAATATTATAACATTAATATTAATCGTACGAAGTGGATGAATGACGGTGAAACCATCAGTCGAAGCCGTTGTGTTGGACGTCCAGGCATTATCAAATAAAAGGGATGCCGTAGAACCCCCCTTTCTTGGTAAAGAAAAATCGGCATCATATACTGACTAAATTTACATTCCAAGACAATACAGGTCCGAGGGGAAATTCTTTTGGAGCATACAGCTCTGCTGACACTGTTGAGGGTTAAACGATTCGGCTAACGTCCCATTCATGTATCCCTGTTGAGCCAGCATCATCGATCCATACTCCTATTCTAGCCCCGGTGGCATCATGACTGGAACATGGAACATAGGGAGAAAGTTGGATGAAACACGACTTATCCTTCTACATACTGATAGCAGGTGTTTAGGTACGTCGTCTTCTATGCGAACTGTTAATCCCCGTTCTACAGCAGATCATAAACAGGCCAATTCTGACTATATTAAGAGCCCACACTACTGACTGTCAAAGACCCGGATGATAATGTTAAGTTTACGGGGGCGTTGTTTTCAAATATCTCACTCCACATTCAATATTTTTTACAGGAAATTTTTGCAAAGGAGAGCTATGAATCTACAACCGGGCTAGTTTTTACATTTTTGATTTTGATTTTCGATTTTTTTATATTATGAGAGTTTCAATTTCAGAACCGGTTTCGAAAGTTAAAGTAATTAAAAAATTCTGAAATCAAAATCGAAAAAGTAAAAACTAGCCCAGTTGTAGATTGTCCTCAGCTATACTATGGAAAAAATCATCTTTAAAAATATTAGAATTTAAATGCGAACTTGATAAGAACGCCCCCATAGACTTAACATAATAAACCGGGTCTTTTTCAGTCAATAGTGTGGACTCTTAAGCTTTGGGAAATGTTCTCATGGGCCTCCCTGGGAACCTGTGTTTGTTGTAGAACAGACCACGCACTACCTTAACATCACTGCGGATCATTTACATTACCATTGCATGTGGTCTGTCTTCCGAAATGGAAATGGAGTCTCATTGCAAGACAACGCTCCATGTCACAGGATTCGGATTGGTTCCAGAAACAGAATACCGAATTCCTGTTAACATCCTGGTCACCTAACTTTTAATCCGACAGAGATCATTTCGGGTGTCATTCAACGGCAGGCCAGAGCTCAAAAACAACCATTTTTGAGTGTCCCGAATATGCATGACCGCTGCTTGAACAACTAATACGATTTATCTTTGGTCATCTACAGAGAACTTGTGGCATCCATACCAAAACGATCTGCAGCTGCTTTTTGGATCAAAGTTGGGCTTTGGATGTTTTTAAGTAGGTGGTTGTAATGTTTTGGCTCATAAGTGTACACCTGTATGTAGATGTTGTATGTGAAGTGAGAAATTAGACTCATTGCAAAGAGCCTGAGCTGTTTGAAAAGAGATGGTCTAATTGGATAATCATCTCCTTTTTTTCAATTCGCCCGACATTTACCCGGCATTTTGCAAAGAGCTTCAAGAGCATTAGGCGAATTAAAAACAGACCACTGGGTTTCTGAATCAGTCTGGTATTTTTTAGGCTTATTTAAATCTGCCTTGACAGAGTTAGGCTAATTTGAAAATGGTCACTTATTTTCCAATTAGAGGGATTAATTTAGGCTTTTTGAACCATAACCGGATCTGAATCAGGAAAAAATTACAACAGACCATACACCGATCCGAGTGCGACAAATTAATTTTAGTCTACACACAAACAAATTCCGTCCTGTTTATTGTTCTCCAGTAAGAATAAATAGATAGTCTGTTACTTAAATTATCTCTTTAACATTAGAATGCATGAGTCCCCTTCACGCACACACATCCTAAATTAAAAATTTCTAACACAATCTGCTGCACTCAGGTAAGAATAAAGGAATAAGCAGCATGAAAATTACTCTCCTTTCTCCCAAATTTTCACTTCCACTTCTGTCCTTCCGTACAGAAATTAGTTTAACATTTTTAACATCAGGGGCTTGCGAAGAGAAAATTTCGCCCGGGGCAAAGTTAGAATTTGACGCCCTCCTCCCCAACTTTTTCTTGTGACAGGCCAAAAATGATGTTGGTAATATAAATTTGGCGCCACCTAAATTTCCGCGCCCAGGGCGACCGCCCCTTTCACTTGCCTATTTTGCACGGCGCTGTTTAATATTACTTTTTTAATTCTGCTATATTTCTTATTATGTAGTAAGGTGATTTAGCTGAAATCCTCACAGAGATTCAAATTTTTGCTTTACCCTTTCTCAACAAACAAGGAAAAGAGAATTTCTAAGAATATGTGGGGGAAAAACATTAATTTTAAACTTTTTTGTAATTTTGCCATTCTTATATCTGAATCACAGGGTTGCTATGAAGAATCATTTCCATTTAAAACCTGATTTATTTAAAAGCATTAAACATACAAATAGGATTGCTATATGAAAATAATATTCAAATTTTATGTGTACCACACGTCCAGGCGATAGGCAGTTCAATTCAATCCACTTGATGCAACACGGTTATTTTTGTACTGCCTTCTGAAAGGATGTTGCACTAGTATGACAGACGGACGTTTTACATCTTCTAAGACACAGAAACTCTTTTCTTGCTTTACCTCTATTTCGAAGGAGACTGGGATGAATTATTTACAGATACTAAACTAGTTCTGTCACGTGAACTGTTTTACAAACTTGAACTAGTGCTGCCAGGTCATCTGGTGTACAAACTCGAAATATTGCTTTCACACCACCGGGTGTATGTACAAGCTTGGATATTTTGTGGTTATTTTCATATATCAATGATATTTGTATGTATAATACTTTTAAATAAATCAGATTTTGTAAGTTTCTTTTATACTAAACCTGTATACTTTAGATTTAAAAAAAATGTCCCCATCCTTCTTTACAAAATATATTATCAAGGATGAGAATAAACAAATAAAACAAAATATTTCCCCCCCCCCCTTTCATGTCTACAAATTCAGCCATTTTTCTGGAGATAAATATTTAAAACTGAATGGGAGCGTTAGATCATTATTTATTTATTGTTGCTACAAAGTAACAATAGAGTATAAAAATCTTTAAAAAATAATTTTTAAGTCTGTATGTGGGAGAAACAGAATTTTTCGGATACGGAGGAATATTTAACTTACATGATCCTTTTATTATTGTAACAAGATAGTTACAAATAAAGCAAAGAAAAAAAATTTTAAAACCAAGTTTACTGAGAGTAAAAGAAAGAAGATGGAAATTGCACGTGAATCGTAGCAAATAAGGTGCGTTCGTACTTCAATGAAATTTAAAAATATTCAGATATTGCTGTTATAGCATACAGTACTTTGGGAACAGTATAATCATCGAAATCTTTTGTGTGTTCCTGTAAGTACTATCTGATTTCTATTACATAGGAAATATCTTGTATTAAACCGCAGCAACGTATATTAATTTCTTAAAATATGAAATAATTTAATATGATTACAACACGCCTCAAACAATATTTCTCCGTAAATCCTAATGCAGTGGAATGCTTTTGAGTAGCCCTGTAAATTAATAATAAATAATGTTTAGTATCCACTTCACTGATTCATGTCAATTCTATTACATTCGAAAGGATATAACTTCATTAAAATGTACTTTAAACTATTTTTTCCTATTGACCGCAATGCGACGAAATACTTTTGATTGTCCTGTAATTAAACTATACATCCGATTTTCATAAAATTTGAATTGACTCTATAAAATTATGCAAAAATTATATATTTTAAATCGCAAACAATTTCGTTGGATAGTTTTTGCTCTGTTACATGCGGATAAACAGACAGGCGTACGCACTGAATAACAACTATAGGTGCTATGTATTTATATAATTACGAATGCGCCTAAAAATGTTTAGCTATTGACACAATAGTATTCAGTATTTCAGATACAGTATAGAAGCCGAAATCTTTTGCCTGTCCCTGTAAATACTATCTGCTTTCTATTATACAGGAAATAACTTGTAGTAATCCTCAGCAACGTATATCGATTTCTTACGAAGTTAAATAGTTTAATATGATTAAAATGCGCACCAAACAATGTCTCAATATATAATTATGTAATGGGATACTTTTGTTTGGCCCTGTAAATCAATAACAAATATTCTTTGCACCACAAACTGTACAGAATGTTTATTAGAGTATATATTTTATAGATGCATATCAATTTTATTTTATTTGAAGGAGTGTAAGAGCATTAAATTACTCTTGAAACTTTTTTCCCTTCACCGTAATGTATCGGAATCTTTTGGTCATCTCTTTAATTGAACTATGCATCCGATCAGCATAAAATTTGAAATGAGTCGACAAAATTATCTAATAATTATGTACTTTAAATTTCAAACGATTCCGTTGGGTAGATATTGAGTTGTTATAAGCGGACGGATTGGACGACAACTATAGATCTACGTATTTACATAATTACGAACGCACCTGAAAAAGGGATTTTTGGGTCGAGGTTGGGAAAGAGAATATAGATTATTAATTAAATATCGTTACAATAAATTCACAAATAGAGCAGAAAAAAAATAATAAAAAATTTTATTAAATTTGACAGTAGAAGGTGATATAAGGGAAGGGCAACGGGAGACAGCAGACGGAGATTTCGGTGATAGAAGATAATTTTGGTTAAGATATTTACTTATTCTTATATCTATATATATAAACATATACACTGTTACAAACATATGATTATTTATTTCATATTATTATTTATTTACTTATTAAGTCAGAAAATAAATGAATTTAAAAATAAAAAAATTATAAAGATTAAACTATGTGTGTTTCTTATCAGACGGGACGAAAAAATTTGAAGTAATTTCAAAGTATTGAGATGATAGATTCTTTATTGATAAAATATTTTTTTAACGAATTAAATAGAAATATTTTAAATTTTGTGTGCTAAAGAACGGAGTATTTTTAAGGGGATAAATTCAAATGATTCCTTTTTAGGTACGTTCGTAACTATATAAACAAGTAGCACCTATAGTCGTCGTTCATGTCCATCTGTCCACTTATAACAGAGCAAAAACTACCCAATCGTATCGCCTGAAATTCGAAATATATAATTGCTGTATATGTTGTATAAGAACTGATATGTATCTAAGAATTATATACTAAAAATACATTTTGCACAATCTGTTGTGCTAAGAATAATTGTTATTAATTTACATGGCCACAGAAATGTATTCTGTTACACAATGGTATAGGGGGTGGGGACACTGTTTGGAACGCGTCTTAATACTATTAGACCATTTAACATTTTATAAATTTCAAATACGGTTCTTAGGTTTGCTACTAGTTGCTTCCTGCATAATAGAAAGCAAATAGTACACTCATGTCCATAAATTAAGGATAATGCCAGTTTTAGCAAATAAAGGCACGGAAACAAAACAAAAGGTGACTTCTTCGTTAAACCCATACATTAAACAAAATAAAAAGAACAAAAACGATGCTATATGTATGATAACATTAATAAAATCTACAATTGTTGCTCCCTAGATCAATTACAAAAATTACCCCCATTAAAAAATCTTAACATCATATGGTTGGTATAATGGTTAATAAATTGTATGCCGCCCAGAAAATGAAGTACAGTCCGAGCAATGCCTAGGCATGTTGAGTATCAAATTATCAAGCTGATTTTGGGTAAGATTACTTCAATAATCATGCAATGCTCTCCGATGCTCCGATGTTCAGGACACATGTAGGAGGTCGTTGGCGAGTTGCAACCCGTCGGCCAAACATATTCCATATATGCTTTATCGGATTCACGTCAAGCAAAAATGCTGGCCGATCCATACGGTGATATCCTCAGCTTTAAGGCATTCATTTACGACGTTTTCACATTGAGGACGGCAAAGACGTACATGTTCTTCCAGAATGATGTCCCGATAAATTTGGTCTAATATGTTTCCGGTTTGAACATACAGCTCATATTCAAAATATTAGAATAATTACCTTTTTTTTAGAAATTGAAAATATCGTTTGGTAATTTAATGTCTTTTAATGAAAATATGCAAACGATATTTTTATTAAGAACTTATTGTTGATTAAACTTACTTGTTATCTTAAATTTAATATCATTTTTGAAAAGATTAATTGCAAAAAAAAATTATTTTGAAAAGTCAAAATATTAGAATATTTATTCAAGTGGTTCAAAATATTAGAATATTTCACATTAATTCTCCTTTAATTATTACCAATTCTTAACTGGTGGCATCATTGATTAAATTCAGACTATTTTATTTAAAATCAGTATTCTTTTTTGCAGTTTGTTTCTTTTTCGTCTTAAAATGGGCCGTGTGAGTGATATTCCTGAATCTACTAAACTTCGTATGGTTGATTTGTATCGGCACGGTAAAAATCAATGTTTTATAGCGAATTATTTACATTGTTCGCAATCGAGCGTTAGTAAAATACTAACACAATATTCAAAAATTGGAAAATTTCAAAATAATCGCCGAAATGGTGGCCGAAAACCAAAAACATCTGCTAGAGATGACAGGAAACTGAAGCGTATAGTTAAGAAAGACAGTTTTAAAAGTGTGCGATTCTTGCACCGAAAATGGAAAGAAGAAGGAGTTGAAGTTTCTACATCGACAACATTAAGACGTCTCCATAAATTTAAATCTGAATCTCGTGTACCGAAAACAAAACCTCTCATGACTGCAAGACAAAAGCGTATAAGATTGAATTGGTGTAAATCAAGACCTTTATGGAGCAATGAAGATTGGAAAAATATATTATTTAGTGATGAAAGTATGTTTTGAGTTTCATATGTTAATCAAGGTATTCGAGTTTGGAGAATGAAGCAAGAAGCATTTGATAAAGAATGCCTTAAACGTTCCGTAAAATTTGCTGCTAGTGTGATGGTTTGGGGTTGTATGAGTGCAGAAGGACCTGGAAAGTTATGCATCGTCTACGAAAAGGTTAACTCTCTGATATATCAAGAAATTTTAGAATATTACATGATTCTATCATCAGAAGATTTATTTGAAGATGATTTCATCTTTCAACAAGATTTAGCGTCCCCGCATACCTCGGTGTCAACTAAGAATTGGTTCCGCCAACGCGACATTAAGGTACTTCCTTGGCCACCAAATTCACCAGATCTTAATCCCATCGAAAACTTGTGGTGTATAATGAAGAAAAAACTTCAAGAAAATCCTCCTTCAAGTAAAACTGAGTTAGTGGCACGTATAAAGTCTATTTGGGCTAATATTGATAGAAATGTTTGTAAACACCTTGTATATAGTATGCAAGATCGATTGTACGCTGTTATGAAAGCTAAAGGGGATGCTACAAAATATTAACTACCATTTACTTCATATTCATAAGGTAATATTGTTGCGTAAAATAAAATATTCTAATATTTTGAACCAATCTAAATTTTATTCTAATATTCTGGTGTGTTTAAGGAAGCTGTATACCTAATTTATTGTGCTGTATTTTATATTTTATAAATGTTAAAATCTTATCTAAACATTCCAGATTTGATTTATAAGAAATTTAATTGCATTTACTTAGTATAAAAAATAAATAAATGACAAATAATTTTTTCTTATTACTTTTTCTCAATTATTCTAATATTTTGAATATGAGCTGTATAGATTTGTTCTGGAGCCCAGTATAATTCCATCCCAAACGAGCAATCCTGCACCCCCGTAGCAGTGTCGTTTAATGATGTTGTCTTGGTGGTAATGGGTGCTTGGCGTTCTCCATATGAAAGTCAGACGTGAATCAGACTGCAAGCTAAACTTGGACTCGTCGGAAAACTTCACACAAGTCTTCTGTGACGATGTCCACACTGCATGTTCTCTACTCCAGGCTAACCACAGGCGACAGCGAGTTGCCGTTGAGCAGAACACATCTTACAAGTCTGCGAGCATATAGACCAATACTTCCCAAACATCTGTACACGGTATGCTTTGAAACAGTCGTACCCGTGGCAAAAGGTAGCTGACAAAACACGTCAGATGCAGTCTTCCGTCTTTTTCTTTCGGCAGTTACTGACAAATAAATGTCTTCATTCGTGGTTGTAACTCGGGGATGACCTGTATAGTAACGTTTACTGACATTTCCGTCATCATGGAATCATTTCCAAAGTCTAAATATTACACTTTGGGCAATTCCAAGTTCCTCGAATACTTTCATCTGAATACGCCCACATTCCAGACGGCCGATAATACTATCACGTAAAATATCATCTACATGTGTCCTCTGTGTCATAACTGTTCGGTTTTGGCTTTGAGAGGCTTAGAAAATGATTGTTAAATGTTTTACTCCTTTGCCACCGTTCGTTATATACGACTGTCTCACACTTTCGTCATTGTGACATACTATCGGCGCCATCTGGTGGCTTTCTGAAATTTGCATATCAGTTTTGAAGATCTGTGTGATAATTCTGCAGGTGACATTTTTTCTTTAGGATTTGATTTCTATGTGATTCTGAATTATCCTTAATTTATGGACATGAGTGTATTTACAAGGACACAAACGATTTTGGCCCGTGTACTATATCCGATGTACTATATACTATTACACCAAATCTGAATATTTAAAAAAACATTGTTATAGTACGAACGCGCTTCATTATTTACGTTTGACGTGCAATTTCGAACTTCATTTATGCAGGGATCGGGTGAAAAGCCGAATATTCTCATCCTTGTATTAAACTTCTTTACTTCTATATTAAGGGGTATTTCGATTCAAATTCCGATTTATTATTTTTTTTACACTTTTGCTCTCAAACTCATCAAACTCGCAGATTCACTTATTTAGAAACTACACAAGGTACCGTGACTGTCGATTCTTTGATAAATGTAGAAAATATTGCAAAAAAGCAATCAAAAACGGCATTTTGAACAGATTTTCCGAAGCGGGAGATTTGGGGACAAAAAAAGTATCATACTGAGTAGATAATTGTTCATAAATCAAATACTAATGAATGGAGTATAAAATCACATCACACGGCACCTTGTACTTCTCTTCAAAAATCCCCCCAAGAAGTTTCATGTTTCTATTTTTAAAAGTGTGTCTGAAATTGTATCGGAAAATTTCGAGCTGTTGAAGGTGGGAATACACCCTTAAAGATAACAAGTAAGAAAATTTATGCATTAAGCGTAGATTATGAAACACTTTCAGAAATCTTTAACAACACTTCATTATCTAGGGGAATAAGGAGTTACTGTCTATAGACAAATATGTAATCCAATACTTTTGAACAACCCTGTATTTAATTTGTCGGTTGATTTTTTTATATATATATTATATAATCAGGAAATTTAGTATAGCAAGAAAATGTATACCTAATTGAATTTTTTCTTTCGGCAATTTATACTAACAGATGGAAATATATTTGAATATTTTTCGTTCAGCCCTGTAGTTTACCTGATACCTTTATTACTCGAAAGTTTTTTGCTAAAATTTAATTTTAAAAAATACTCTTCAAAGTACTTATATCACATTTCCAGAAATTATCTTCTTTAGTCGACCCTGTATTCAGTTATTTGATTGACCCTATCTATATTCTACAAATATTTCGCAGTAAAGGAATTCAATTCAATGTGCTATGCATAACCATATTTAAATAAATTACGCTCATATTCAGTAACATTTATGAGCTCTTTGTGTAACCCAGTATCTCTAAATTGTGTAACTATTAGCATTTATACATGTCATGTAATGTGCATACATTTAATGAAACCAGAAAGCGCATATTATAATTTAAAATGCATTTAGTCTATACAATAGCCATCATCATCCATAATATACAGTAATTTGGGTAGAACATACTATTTCAAATATTTTGTGTGTATCTGTAAATGCTATATACTTCGTATTATGCCTGAAATAACTCATATTAAGCCTCATTAGATCATCATTTATTTATTGTTGGTACAAAGTAGCAATATTCTATAAAAATCTTTAAAAAAATAATTTTTAAGTTTCTATGTTTGAGAAATAGAATTTTTTTTTTTATGTGATAGGTAACTTAAATGATCCTTTATTGTTGTAACAAGATAGTCACAAATAAAGCATATACTTAAAGAAAAAATAAAAGATTTTAAACCATGTTTAATGAGAAAAGAAGAAAAAAAACTTTTGGGAGGTGTTGGGGGGGGCGTATGTAGATTATTAATTAAATATCGTAACAATAAGTTCACAAATAGAGCAGAAAAAATAAAGAATTCTTAAAATTTTATGAAAATTGTTGGTAGAGGAAACAGATCTTCATGATATTGGGGGAGGGCAAGAGGAGACAACAGACCAGCAGAGATTTTGACCGCAGGGGATAATATTAGGTAAGATATTTATTATTTGTTAGATACAGGGCCGTAGCTAGAAATGATCTATAGGTGGGATCATTAGATTGTAGGGAAGCTCATATTTTTTTCTCTCTAACGAAGAAAAATAAATTAGTGTCTATTCACGTTGTAGGTATTATGTTTCTTATTAAATTGTTGTAATAACTTCATTTTATGCTAAAAAAGTAATAGAATGATGAAAAATTCGAGTGTATAACTGGTGCAAAATTAAACATCATGTTAGCTTCATATGTGCAGATAGGATGAGGGAGTGTTGAAAAACTTGTTTTAGATGCAATTTAGTAGATTTGCAAAACTGTGAAAGGGTCTCAAAACTAAATTAGATTTTTCAATTTAGCATCGAAGCAGAAATTCATTAAGTGACCTTGGAATATTTTCCAGGTGAGGCTCAAAATATTAGAGGGGAGGAAGCTGAGCCGCCCATAACGCCTCCTTAGCTACGGTCCTGGTTAGATACATACTTAAACACCGTTACAAGCATACGTTTATTTATTTAATTTTATTATTTGTTTATTAAATAAGTTATGAAACTAAATGAGTTTAAAAATATAGAGTTACAAAGATTAAACAATGTGTGTTTGTTATTAAACGAGATAAAGAAGTAACAAATAATTACACGGGGAAAGATTTAGATGAGATTTTTTATTGCTAAAATATTAAAAAAGAAGATTTTAAATTTTGTTAAATGGAGGGTTTTAGGAGAAGAATTCAGCTAATTCTATTTTTTATGCAGGGATCAGGTATAAAGCTGGATTCAATAACCTTCTTTCCTTGTACATTAAAGATAAAAATGGGTTTCTTGATATTTTTTCTAAATCTCGATTATATGCTCCGTTTCCAAATTAAACTTTTTTTCATTTTGAAAACAGGAAGACTTACAATCAACACTATATGAAATGTAAACATACAATAAATACTTTGCACTCCCTATTCCACAGAAATCGTGCTTTAGAAGACCTCAAGTATTCGCACTCCTTTCATTCAATAATATTTCTTCACATAATGCAGAGTAAAACCACAAAAGGTTTTCCACATAAACCCACAAATGTAATTAATTTTTATATGTAATTTTATTAATGTAATTTTTATATTTAAAAACGGAAGAACAAATAAATCAGCAAAACATAATCAAAAACATAAATAAAAAAGTCAATTAAAAATCACTTGATGACATAACAAACACGTGTATCGTATTTAATGACAAGTGAATGTGACATTTAAAATCATCCATTATTGGCACGTAATCTTATAGTTTGCCGATAGTTTTTTGGTCGACGGGATAGACCATTAGTACCTGATGGGTCTTTCTGAAGAAGCTACAAATGCTACAGTCAATCAAGGTAACTTTAGAACAAGAGAGGGAAAAAAAGATTAAAATCTGCTCCATCACTTGATTTAACGGCAAAGTTTTGGTCTCAAAAGTATAGACAGATGTAGTAGTGTGTGCTTGGCAGCTCATCGGAAAGAATTCGTGAAGGTGGCAGAATGGATCAAAGTTTTGTAAAAGTGGAGCAAAGTTACTCTGATTGACTATAACATAATTCCTTTACAATAACAAATATCGCATAGTAAACCTCAGTATCTCACATCCATTGTATGGTAATCTGTGTAATTCCAAAGAGTTAAGTCATATTCAAATGAGCATGAGCTATACCGATGACATAATTTTTTTTCAATTCGATTTTCGATAGTATTTTTTTTCGATACGATCAAAATTTTAGAGATTGAATTGGATGTGGTAAGCAGATATTTCATTCTTTTTTTCCGTTTAATTTAATAATTTCTTCAAATAATACAAAATAAAATCACAAATGATTTTCCACATAGACCACATTATAACTTGGAATTATTTTGATATCGACACTTCTTGGTTGTCCCCTCGATCCATTTCGCCAAATTATAGAAATCGCCAAACTCTTCCACAAATTATATAAATTAATGCAATTCTTATGTTAAAAAACGGAAGAACAACTAAATTAGCAAAACATAATAAAAAACATAAATAAAAAATTACATTAAAAATCACTTGATGTCACAATAAACACGTGTATCGTAGTCAATGTCAAGTGAATGTAACATTGACAATTATCCATTATTGGTATGTAATCTTATAGTTTGGCGATAGTTTTTTGGTCGACAGGATAAACAAATAGTACCTGAACAAACTGAACAAATTACAAATGCTACAGTCAATCAGGATAACTTAGGACCAAGAGAGAAAAAAAAGATTAAAATCTGCTCCATCATTTGAGTTAACGGCAAAGTTTTGGTCTCAAAAATATTGATAGATGCACTAGTGTGTGTTTGGCAGCTCATTGTAAATAATTCGTGAAGGTTCCACATTGACATAATGGATTAAAGTTTCATAAAAGTGCAGCAAAATTACCCTGATTGACTATAACGTAATTAATTTTCAATAACAAATATCGCATAGTAAACCTAAGTGTCTCACATCAATTAAATATCAATCTGCGTAATTTGAAAAAAGTTAGGTCATAATCAGAAGGGCATGGGCTATATGGAAGTCATAAACTTTTTTTAACATAGAAGGTTTTGGCGATTGAATTGACTGAGGTCAGAAAATATTTCAAGGGGTATTTTCCCCAATATTTATTGACATTTAAAACTCACACCAGCATGTTATTCCCTTACGAATAAACAATCAGAACAGGCGATTTTGAAATTAAAAAACTTAAATGATTACAGCAAACATCAGTAATGACATGACTTTCAAATTAGAACACTTTCTTTTAATATTAAACCTGATGAGAAAAGCTTAAGTTTAAAATATTTTTACGAACCTTTACTTATATTTCAAATATCATACGACTGTCGTTACCTTTTAAAATATTAACACACTATTTTTTTCAATATTACAGGTAAGTGAGGGAGACATACTCTTTTCAAAAGAAATATTTTCAGCTTAAATATTGATAAGAAAATCAATTTTACAATCAAAGAACTTTATTGTGAGAAATCTGGATTAACAAAAATATTTCTTTTAATTTAAATACTATCAATAATTATGATATTTTACAGGCTTATAAGTGTAAAAAAAAGAGATTTGTAATATTTTTGGATAATAAAAATAAAATAGTGTTTGCCAGTGCTCATTGTTATAGCTCCTGATCTGCAAGTTTAATGGTTCAAATAGTCAAATTTTTGTTGTTCACTGTTTTTTTGTGCACTGTAACAATATTTCTTTACTTCTGGAATATGCTATGATTAGTTAATTGCAATTAACAAATTTTAGGAGCAAAAGATAGCACAGATAGCTTTTTTGGAAACTAATTTTTTTTATCTTTCATAAAATATTTCTCGTTAGCATGACATTAACAGTTGCTTCCTCTCTCTCACACAAAATGTTTCTCTTCAGTATGAATTAAAGCATGCTTCTGAGAAAATTTCTAGTTGCATATCACACACACACAAAAAAATTTTCACCATTATGAATTGACAGATGTCTGCTTAAATCACACACTTGGGAGAATTTATTGTTACATATCTCGCATACAAGGTTTTTCACCAGTGTGATGTAAGATATGTCTAGTTAAATCACTCTTTTTAAAAATTTTCACCAGTATGATTTAACAAATGTCTGCTTAAATGGTCCTTTCGAAAGAAATTCTTGTCGCATATATCGCACACAAACGGTTTCTCACCAGTATGAGTTAACAGGTGCCTGCTTAAATAGCTCTTTTTTGAGAATTCTTTGTTGCATACCTCACATTCAAAAGGTTTCTCATCACTATGAATTAACAGATGGCTGCTTAAACTACTCTTTTGAGAGAATGTTTTGTTACATACCTCACATAAAAAAGGTTTCTCCTCATTATGAGATAACAGATGCCTGCTTAAATATCCCTTTAGAGAGAATTTCTTGTTGCATATATCACACACAAACGGTTTCTCACCATCATGAGTTAACAGATGGCTGCTTAAATGGCCCTTTTGAGAGAATTTCTCGTTGCATATATCACACACAAACGGTTTCACACCGCTATGAGTTAACAGATGTCTACATAAATGGTCTCTTCGAGAGAATTTCTTGTTGCATACCTCACATTCAAAAGGTTTCTCACCAGTATGAGTTAACAGATGGTTGCGTAAATTGCTCTTGCGTGAGAGTTCTTTGTTACATACCTCACACAAAAGAGATTGTTTTGGCAGAAATTCTTGCATAGCTCACAAATAAATGGTTTTCCAGGCTGTAATTTAGAAGCTGCTTTTTTCAAAAGGATCTCATAAGAAATATTTTGCTGCTTTTGCTTTACACATTAAAGATATTTTGAATATTGTGATATGTTAGATCAATGGTTTTATGCATCTGCAATAAAATAAAATTAATATCAGTTTTTATATTTTGTTAAAAAATTATCACAAAAATTTACAAACAATTTAGAAAGTAAATTTTAATAAAGTCTCTACCATAGTATTAAAAACTGCAGTAGACTCCAAATTATGTGAAGTTAGCGGGATCCAAGATGTTTCAGATGCTTTTCCTAACAGTATAAAGATTAAATTGTAAATAAAATAAATAGCAACATTTAAAAAAATAACTTATTATAAATAAAATACAAAGAAAACATAAGAAGAAAATTCTATCTAAAAGAACTATCTAAAGATCTATCTCTATTTCTATCTAAATTCCAAAGGAACGAAGATACATTTTACAAAGAATAAAGAGAAAATAAATAATTTTTGTGGTTATGAAATTTTAGTATGCAAATGTGTTTAGTAAGAAATTCTTCGGATTTCAGAATTTTTTTAATCTAATGTTAATGCTTTTTGTTGCAACATTCAGCGTCACTTAATATAATTTACACTGTAATTAAATAACTTAATCAGTGGCATAGTCAAATGGATGCCGTAGACACTTCCACCTCAAACGAATATCTGGGTCTCTGAATAATGTATTCAACAACACTCAAAACGACTAAGACGGAATCACAAAGAACCCATGAAAAATTGTTTGTTAGGCAGGTGTTTAATGGTATAATCTTAAACGGAATAATTCAAACTGACATCTTTTGCCAGGGCTATGAACTTTTCTATTTTACACAAATTTTTAACATAAACATGCTTGGTTTTCTCAAAAACTATTATAACATATCCTCTTTGTAGTGTACCTTCGAAGAGTATAAATATATTACAATGAATTCTCTGAAGGTGACCTATCTTAAAAGATAAAGAAAAGGAGGATTACACGAAAACAACATTACATATTTACAGTTCCTAAAACTTGAAACCTATCTAAAATGGAAAATTTTTCCATAGTGTTTCCTTCTTGGCAGGCTTTCGGAGAATATGGAATCATCCAGTAAATGGAAACATTTGACGGTCCCGAAGAATAAGTATACAAATACACCTGCTAAGATGGAAACAGGTTTTCGATGGGACCAACTGTTGCTGAAAGTTAAGAAAAAAGACCAGTTTATATATATGCAATAACGTCACACTGTTCAAATTTCAAGTCCTTTATTTTTGTGTGGATTTGAGGGGGTCAACTGTAATATTATAACGTAATGTGCTACCCGTAATTAATAAAGGCGACTCTATTCTTGAACTGGTTATTTGTGAACTTTTATTACCACTTTTAAATTATCTTAAGAAATCTGAAATATGATTTAGTATCTTCTGTTCTAAAACATGGTGATGATGTCTTTTCAGCTCAAAAAAGGTTTTCTTCAATCAATTAGCAAGAAATAAGAAACTGGCGCTTAAAAATTTGTTGACAAATTGAAAAGAGCAGAATTCCTTGCAACAGAAAACTTTGACGTGTATATTTTAAAATCAAACAGATTCCTTGTCAAGTTTGCTCTTTGGTGCAGACAGAACTCACGATAAATATGAAGAATACACTGCTGGACAAAATTATAAACTCAGAAAATTTTTAATTTGTTTACATAATAATGTAAATAAGCTTAGCTTTACATTAATAAAATAATGATGAATATTTATAATAAGACATCCAAATTTAATATAACTCATAATTAAAATGGAGTAATTTAAATAAGAAAATAATTAACTTTAAAAAATAACATTATGTCAGACATGGACAAAATTATAAACTCAAAAGTTATGAATTTCTATATTTTGGCATATTTGATATAAATAAATGTGTTCTGTGATAAGAAACTAATAAATGGAGTCATTATGGATCAATACATTCCGATGAATCAATACATGTTTTAATTTTTCTCATAAAATAACATTATGTGAGACCTGGACAAAATTATAAACTCAAAGTTATGAATTTCTACACTCGTATTTCTGATATAAATAAATGAATAATGTATTTTATGATCATAACCTGATAAATGGAGTTATTAGGGATGAATATATTTCAATACGTCAATGCATTTTTATAAAATTTTTCAAAAAAGATGAGTAATATAAATATAGTATACGTGTAAACTGAAAACATAAAATTATGGAGTTTAAGAAGTGAACGTATTTTCGAATTTTGGTGCAAAATATTAATGCATACATTCAAAAATGTGTTGAATAGCCATTTTTCTGAATGATTTCGAATATGTGACTTGGCATAGATTGAACAAGTTTTTCCAACTGCCATATGGACAACTGGTATTCTCAAAGATAGCCATCTTTAAATCATTTGCGTTTTGATATTGACGTCCATCGCAATAAACTATCCGAATCATTGCACACCAATAATTTTCAGTGCAGTTTAGATCAGGGCTGCAGGCTGGCCAGTTCAAGACATTTACATACCACGCTGCAGCCACTCTTTTGTACTTTTTTGCATAGTGTATTTCTGCATTATCTTGCTGAAATACTCAGTTTACTCCAGCTATCAAAGGTCCATATGGCACAAGATTATCTTCCAGCATTAACTGGTAGTCTTCTGCTTTTTGTTTTCCATTAAAAAAAGCCAGAGCAGTTTTACCATTCTGAGAAAAGCCAACCCACACCATCACGGATATTCCACCAAAGCTTCAAATAAAAATCCACTCTTCATGTTCGATATTGTGCCAGTAGTATCTTATGCCATCTGGACCATCTACATTAAACTTCTTTTCATCGGACCAGATGACTGTGCTCCACTCTGTTGTCCATGACATGTGATATTCTGCAAAATGAAGTCTGGCTTTCATGTGATGGGGATCAAGTTTTGGCTTAGCTTTCATTTTCTTCCATTTCATATTCAGTCCTCGTTGAAAAATTCGTCTGACAGTTTGAGAGGTTTCATTTGGTTTTAAGGTATTTACAATTTGGCATGAAGAAGCTCCAGTACTAGATGTTGTTCGTAAGATAGATCATCAATTTCTGTCTCTTGGACATTGACCACTCCATTTTTCTTTCTATACACTGACAGATTCATTAAAAGCTTCTAACTTCTTTCTGTGAACATTTAATTAGCAAAACAATTTGGAAGTTATTTAATGCAGTTAGGAAACTATGTGAAATTTTTGTACGAATTCAAAATCATACGAAAAATATCGGAAACAATTTTTTACACAGATTAGCATCAAATTTAAGGGGTGCATCCCTCAAAGCATCGAAATGTCTCCCCAGAACCTTTAGGACTTTAATGCTTATAAATCACATGTATGTGCTACATATTCTCCGGAATTTCAAAGTGCTCTTTCCAGAATTGCAAAATCCCTCCTGCAGAAAAATGTCTCAGTCATCTGAAATGATCACAATTGTGACTTGTGAGACTTACCATTGCTTACGTAAACTTCACGGATGGACAGACAGTTGTGCATGAGGAGGGTGATGGTGATATCTTTTAACAATGTGTTATCATTGATGCCCATTATTACCTCTGATAGATATTCATTTCATTTCGAAACAATCAGTTTGTGAAAAGAGACAGAAACTGATTATTTTACCAAGAAATGTTTGCATTTGTATATCATTAACTCTTACGAAGATCATCCTTAAAGGTTACAGTAGACTCCCTCAAATCCACATTTAATTGAGGGATGAAAATAATAATACATTCTGATTAGATAGAGGGACAAATTTTGACTTATTTAGATTTACATCAGTTATACACATATTTAAATTTGTAATTTTTGTTAATATAACTGAATTCATGTTTTTTCATGAAGGAAGAATAAATTGATTTCTGAAAAAAAAAAAAAAAAAAAAAAAAAATGAAGATAGTTCTGATATCAGTGGTAGATGCAGTCTTCTTATGAAATACATTTGCAAGCTTTTTTGGTTATTAAGTCTGTTAAACCTGAAATAAAACTTCCTTTTTTTATGATTTTGATGTGAATTAGTAATGTACCTTTGTGAGACAAGTTTCATTAAATAATTTAGGAAAGTTCATTCATTTTTGTAATTAATGTATAATCATACATTATTGATTATTAACTTAACCTTTGCTTTTAATAGGTTATACACATTGAAATTATCTCAATTTGTATTATTTTAGTTTATTACTTATTTTAATATTTTATTATACTGTAAGCTTTCATTATAGTTTCAAATACATTCCTAATTACATTGAAATCATTCTTTAAAAAATGTAAACAAAGCAATAACAAGAAAGCCACGAAATTCTAAAATTTGCATGACCTCTGGTCCCAAGCTGTCCGGATTTGAGGGAATCTACACATATTTACAGATACTTTTAAAACAGCAAATAAATATAAATACATTCTCTTTTGTTTAAAGATGATTCTCCCAATTGTTCCGAGTACCTGAATTATTTGTAAATAATTTGGTAGAACTGGTATAAAGTTTTAAAAATATTTTTAACAAGTTTTCTAACAATTCGGTTTGGTTGCATAGTTTTAGGTTCGGCAGACTGAATAGATTGATATTCGGTGGAATGACCAAATACCGAATAGATATTGAATATTCGATACAGCCCTATTCAAAATCTATGAGATGGAAAATCATTGTTTAGGACAAATATTCTTCCCCAAATAAAGAAAATCCCTTGTCCCTCATAAATTTCAACAAAGTCTCTTATCTGATTTTTTTTTAAATTGAGATATAATAATTAATCAAAGCCTGATGAAAAACATCACAAGCCTTTATTTCTAAAGACTACACATAGAACACACATAAGGTGACATAACATAACATAGAAACTTCCATAAAATCAAACTAACAACAATAATATTGTTGCCACTTATAAAATAATTTACTATAAGGTATTAAGTACAATTAATGGGCAACAACATTCTCAACAATTTTACTCGTAGATTTATCTTCAATACGAATGATTTTTGGTAAACTTTAGTACTTTTCTATACTTTAATATTTTTCTGAAAAGTAAAATGTAGTACCAATATGACTGTAAAATTTCTCTTCTAAAAAAATCCTCTGATTTTAAAATATTTGTTCTAGAACATAAGAAAATTACATTCACAGCCATGAAATTTAAAATTTTATAAATTATACATGTCTTGTTAAATAATAACTCAAATGATAATTTTAACAGTGTAAAGTTTACTTCTAAAGAAAAAAAAAAAAAAAAAATCATGCTTATCAGAAGAAAAGCAACTGTTTCAAATATTAAGCAAAATTGTTTAAAAATTTAACATCTTACAGTACTGGGCTTGATAGTTACTATTCGGCTTGTCAAATGTTCAGTTTATCTGTGTGCCGAATATTTTAAAGGATGGTAAATGTAAGCAAAAATTAAAATTGCCTCACTTAAATTTTTGTGCCATTACATCTTCAACTCACAAGTTGTAAAATTTTTCAGAACATGAGTAACGACAAAATTAAATAAATAAAAATAGCTTACCCTTAATTTACTTTAATAAACAGGATAGGTCAGAAAATTGGTTTAAAAAATTAGCTATTGTTAATATCAGAACACACTTATTTCCTAGTTGTTATCACAAGAGTAAAGAGACGCTAATACGATGAACGATTCGGAAAAAATGAATGACTCGAAAGAGTTGTACAGATATAATGAACCATTCAATAAATCTCTGCAACAGAAATGTTCAAAAACATTTATTTGTAAAACAAGATTAATTAGCACTAGTCAAAATCTGAGAATGTAGCACTTAAACAAGGTATCGGGCATAAATTTTGACACAATTTGATTTTGAAAAACTAACAGAAAATTTATTTGTAAAGCTTGTTTCTGATAATGTCTGGTCTGATAATTAACATTATAGACAGGGATAAAAAAAAGTAATATTTATACTGTCATTGCAACATTTTTACTAATAAACTTAATCATTAATTACACAACTAAACGGGAGTTTCTCAATTTAAGGAATGAATCATTTTCAATAAATCGTGGTGTAAAAATTCTGCGATTCATTCCTGCATTTGGCGTCCTGTCTTTTGCCTTTATGTTTTATGAGGTAATATTTAAAAAATCAATTTATTTATCCCACCCTCTCTACTAAGATAAGATTATGCTAAAATAGTTTCTTTGATTACGCTTCTGATAAAATTTCTTAAAACCGCGATTTGATTTTCTTTTTGCCAATAATTAGTAATTTCAAACATTATCAAAATGCTTTATTTATGGTTGATAATTTTATTTATTTATAATTAGTTCGGCAAATATTATTCCAATTTAAATTTGAAAATAACAAACTGTGTTTTCTTTAAATTTAAAACAATATATTGCTTATAGACTCTGGTTATATTCTGATCATTTGAAAGTAAATGTTTTTTAAATAATTCATTGCATACAAATATCCTATATAAATTTCATAAAAATTCACTCAAAATATTAAAAGAATTTAACAAGGCAAGAATTTGATATTCCAATATAGTCATAGTGTTAGATGGATAGCCATACATGTTGTGGTTGCAGTGAATTTTTAAATAATCATTTGTTTTTTCGTACATTTAAGTAAAAAAATACTTATACTTGTGTATTCCCATGCTAGAAGTTACACAGTCTACCAACAATGACACTAGTTATAACATTTTATTTTATTTGTAATGTCATATTTCTCTTATATAGTTGTTACATTGAAACAATTGCAGGAGTATTTATTATGCACAAACAATCATTTCATATGTTATAGCTCTCTCTCTCGTTTTTTTCTTCAGTTGGAACAAACACATAAAATTAATACATATTCAAATAAGTCTTGATTCTGTGTCATACTTCTTTCATTGCATTCATTAAGTCAAATTTTTGTTCAAAAAATATATAAGCCACTTGAATAAATTTGGAAAACTGTTACTTATGTGCATACTTACACTCTTGCATCAATTGTGCCAAGTGTTAAATACTTGCTACAGATGGATTGTTTGAAAAATATTGTAATCTTCAATAAATTGTCAGAAATTTTCTCAGGCAATTGCAGAAAAAAAGACTTAATTTTCATAACATGTTGAATTTTAATGTAGAGTCAAAGATCGATAATCCACACTCCTATTACCTGCAATTTCCTATAATCCATGTTGCTTAGCAGCTGTAAATATTGGGAATTTCACTGATCTATCGCTAAAAAATATTATGATTTTTGACAAATGATCACAAATTTCATCAGTTGACTGTGGAAAAAAACACAGTTTTCGAAAAATTTGGTAATTTCAGGAAATCATCATAGAAAAAAATTTCACTAATTTTGCCAATATACTGTTGAAAAATATCACAAATTTCGACACGTAGTGGCAGAAAAATGCAAACTTTGGTAAATAATCATGAAAAAATATTGCACAATTTGTCAAAATATGGTAGTACCACATAATGTTTTTTGTCACTATATCTCTGAAAAATATCACAAACTTTGAGAAATTGTTGCAGTAAAAAAATTACTGATTTCATCACTTGATCGCTAGTAAAACATAATTTCTTTAAACGATTGTTGGAAAAAAATCATGAATTTTCATGAGGAATCAAGGATCGATAATCCAAACTCCTATTATCTGTTAATTTTCTATAATCCACATTGGTTATCAGCAGTAAATATTGGATTGCTGAAAAAAGGGGCATTTCAAGGGAGCAAAATTCCAAATTTTGTAAAAAGATTGCTGAAATGCACAGCAATTATTTTTATCACGTAACAAATTATTCACGTAACAAATTTTTAATCACGTAACAAATTTTGTCTATTGGTTATTTATTGCACAATTTGACAAATAGTCACGGAAAAATATTGCAAATTTTAGCTAATGATTGAAAAAAAAATTAATTTTCATATCTAATTTCAGTGCACATATTACTTTTTTAATGTGTAATTTTTTTATAAATGAGCTTTTATAGAAATTAAATTATTAAAATTATATTACATTATTAATTATATTACATTATTAATTATATTACATTATAAACTGATTAGGTTATTAAAATGCTCTCTAGAAGAAACAAAACCATAATCCACTCTGTAATCCACGATATTCTAGAATCTGCACAAACTTTGGTCCAACTAGAGCAAATTAAAGATCTTTGACTTTACATACATTATTATTTAAATATATATATTCTTTAATAAATGAGCTTTTATGGGATAATAAATTAAATTATTAGATTTCATATTTGTATTATACTATACTGAATATTGTATTAAAAGGCTCCTTAGAAAAAACAAAATCACTCTTAATCCACATAATCCTCTGTAATCTGCAATATGGGTCATTCTTCAAAAAAAGGGCATATTTCAGAATTTTTTTTTAATTTAAAAACTTTTTTTTTCACTTAATTTTTTTTCTGGGTTTTATAAGCAAGTGAGGAACACTAATAAAGCTATAGTCCTGTTCAATAAATTTTATTTATTTAATAAAAAATCATATTTGTATTATACTATACTGAATATGATATTAAAAGGCTCCTTAGAAAAAACAAATTTGCTCATAATTCACGTTCTGTTATCAGCAATGCTCTATAATTTGCTCAATATTTGGTTCCAACTTGTGCGGATTAAAGATCTTTGCCTGTACTTACATTGTATTTATAAATGCAATATCTTAAAAATATCTGTATGTTTATGCTATGATTTTAACACAATCAAACTGATTGGTAAATTTAACATTTAAATTGAATATTTTCCTACTGAGCGAAAAATTGCCCAGCCCAGGAATCAAACCGAGATCCTTGGCTCACCATTTAACCCTTTATCTACCGAATTATGAACTCATGAAAATTTTACATTCTAAAGCATTTTACGTAAATTGTTTAAACTAAATTAAAAGGTTTTCATAATCATTTGAAAAATTTTTGAAGGATTGAAAAATTTAGAAGGATTAATTAAATTTGAATTTACAGGGATTTTGTGCTACATTTATATCCCCACTCAAATATTTTATTTTAAATTATTTTCTTAGTATTTTGTAGAATTATAAAATGTACAAATATGATGGTCTTACAGTATAAATATAGAAATATTTTCAAATTGAAAAATCTCCATCCCGCTTCCTCAGCTCCAAGAAAGCTGAAAAGATACAAACATAAAAGAAATCATCCTTTTTAAAATATTTTTGTTTTGTGAAACCCACGTTTTTTAAACAAAATAAAGTAATGTATCTGTAACTCATTCTAAATAGTATTACAAATAATTGACATATAAGAATTTTATAATAAGTAATTTTAATGGTAATTATAAGTACCGTAGGTAGATAAAGAGTTAAGCTAACTAGGCGACAACTGGTGGGCATTTCTCGCTGAGATAACCTTATTGATCATAACATCCAGCCTGTCATCTAGACAGCTCAACAGAGTAAACTGCAGGTAAAGGACCTCCATATAACGATGGTTACATAGATATACTATTACTTTAACACAATCAAACTGATTGGTAAATTTATCATACGAGTGCGACAATTTGCTTTCTTTTAAAAATATTGTGGTTACTACTTGGTTATACTATTGACCAATTTCGACAAATTATAGAAATTGCCAAGCTATTAGCCAAGTTATACAAATGTAATTTTTATTTTAAATAATGCAATAAGAAATCAATTAGTAAAACATTAATAAAAAATACAAATAAAAGATCAAATTTAAAATCACTTTCTAGTGTACCAAACATGTGTATCGTATTTTATAACAAGTGGATGTGACATATACAGTTTACCAATAATTAGCATTTAATCTTAGAGTTTGCCGATAGTTTTTCGGTCGATGGGATAACCAAGTAGTACCATATTGTGGAATACTGACGTATAATTAAATGAGCAGTGCCGATCTTCACTTATCATGTGTTCATTTAGTTCCCTTTTATTGAGGGACTTTTTCAGTTCTTAAGGCACTTCTTCACTTAGCACAGAAAAAGTCCTGGATGATAATGTAAAGCCTATGGGGACGTTCTTTTCAAATATCTCCCTCAAATTTTAATATTTTTAACTGACTTTTTTGCATAGAATAGCTGAAGATGATCTACAACCGGCCTAGTTTTTACTTTTTCCATTTATCTTATCTATTTTTTATCTTATGATAGTTTCAATTTCAGAACAGGTTTAAACTGGTTTTGAAATTTAAAGTAAATTTTTTTTTATATCTGAAACCAAAATTGAAAAAATAAAAACAAGGTCGGTTGTGGAATGTCCTCAGCTATCCTATGCAAAAAAAAAAAAAAAAAAAAAAAAAAAAAATGTAAAAATAAAATTTGAGCGAGATATTTGAAAAGAATGCTCCCATAGACTTTACTTTATCATCTTAATGTCTTTTTCTGTGCCTAGTGTGGGGCCTTAAGGTCGAATTAACTGCTGTTGAAATATGTGTTGTTTTAAATGTGACTTAATTTTCACTAATTTTTTGTTTCATTTTAATATTTATATGTACATAAATTTTTTAATAGGAAGAAATTACATTAGACACTCTCAAATCTGCACAGTGTAGGACTGGAAGTTATATAGATTTTTAAAGTTTGTGAATTTCTGGTCATTGTTTTGTTTGCATTTTTTAAACAGTATTTTGAATATGTAATGCAGTATGGAACCAGTTATACAGTGATATTTCTAATGGACTGATGTTAGAATCTTTGTAGAAAAGTATCATATACTGCCAGTTTGACATATACATTGCTTGGAACAATGGTATAGTTAGTTTGATAACAGCATCTAGTATTATAAATAGAAGCATATATAGTTATATTATAGATGTTTTCATCTTTATGCTGAGAAAACAGAATAATTTTTGTTCCCAAGGAATTCCCATAAATTACCTTTGTTTATTCTAACATTTGATTTTACTAACTTCTAATTCTCAATTCAAGTAATCTAATAATTATTCTAAAATTAGAGGTAATACCACAACCCCATATATTCCATAAATATATTTGTGGAATAATAATTTTTGTTCCCAAGGAATTCCCATAAATTACCTTTGTTTATTCTAACATTTGATTTTACTAACTTCTAATTCTCAATTCAAGTAATCTAATAATTATTCTAAAATTAGAGGTAATACCACAACCCCATATATTCCATAAAACTTATAAAATAGATGCTGATTTCATGCACAACAAGTTAACCAGAAAAACCAATTGCCCGGAATATATCTGACACCAACCATTGCAGATACCGTAATTTCCGGGAATAACGCCGCGGCTTTAAACTAGATTTTTTTGTTTTGTAAACAAAAGTGCGGCCAATAACTAGGTGCGGCTTTTAAATAGGACTAATTAATTTAAAATTTTTGAAAACAGATCGGCAAATCTAAACTTTCGTTGCTTTCGCTGTAATTATACACATGCACGTGGAATTCTATTTTTAAAGTTAAAGAATCTGATGCTTAAAATTGATTTTAATTTACTGATACATCGTAAAATCTCGTTGACCCGCCCCCTCCCCACTTTATAAAAAATTTGAAATTTTCAAAAACTCCCGAGAAAGCGCCCTCCCTTCCAAAACTATCACTGAAAAAACGCCAAATTCGCCAAACAATCATGAAAAATAACCGCAAATTTCTTTAAAGGATTGCAATAAAAACGCGAATTACGCCAAAAAATCTCTAAAAAAGTACAAATTATGTCAAAAGAACGGTTAAGAAAGGAATGAATCATGATGAAATGAATAAATCCTGAATCTTTAGAAATGTGTGTTTTTTCAAGATTTTTTAATTAATTTCATGCTTTTTTTGGTTTTTCTTTTACAAATTTCTTCTTTTTTTC
This sequence comes from Maratus speculifer, assembly GCA_964019185.1. Lineage (NCBI taxonomy): Eukaryota > Metazoa > Arthropoda > Arachnida > Araneae > Salticidae > Maratus > Maratus speculifer. The sequence goes on from OZ025296.1 coordinate 363,540,174, forward strand.
TGCGTTTTTTCGACAGAATTTTCGTTTAAAAAAACGCAAATTTTTTCAAGTATTGCTTCAAGTATCAAAATTCATGATTCATCCAAAGATTCACGATTCATTCAATTTATCATGATTCATCCTCGCAAATTTTGTGAAACGATCGCGGAAAAATCCCGTGTAAGCGCCCCCCTCTAATTATTTTTGATTTTTCGTCACGTTTGGGGGAAGGATTAACGGTATTTTGCGGTAAGTTTTATCTTAAATATGTCTTTAGATGTGAGTTGTAAGTGCCGCAGTTACCCTGCAAAATTTAAGCTGAATGTTATCAATTTAGCAAAAGTTAACGAGAATCGTGGCGCAGCGAAGGGATGAGGTTCTGGTTTCATTGAAATAACTGTAAAACAAAAAAAGATAAGTTATTTATTTAAAATCAAAATGTTTTACTTTATATCAGTTAATAATTTTATTTCATTGCTCTAATAATGAATGTAGGAATATACCTGGAGCGGCGTTATACCCGGTGCGGCCTTATATCCGGTGCTGCGTTAAAATAGTTTTTTTTATTTTTAATCAAGTGCGGCGTCATACTCGGTGCGGCGTTATTCCCGGAAAATACGGTAAATGGTTCTGTACTGTAAAATCAAAATTATAATGAATACTTGAAATGTTATATAATACAGTAGACTCCCTCAAATATGCAACTCTAAAATCTGCCCATCTTTATAGATGTAAACAATTAAATTTTCATTTCAGATGTAGGAGCAAAGTTGTAGTTTTCTTTTTTTAGCTGTTTTTCATCCCCTATGTATTTTTATATGTTATATAAATGAACATAATAATATAACAGAACATAATAATATAAATGAACTTTTTATTTTCTATGAAAAGTGCATATATAAATTTTTTTAAATCAAGATATTGGTCATACCCGTGGTAATCACAATCTTTTGACCAAATACCCTAATTTGTACCCTATTAATTAAGTTTTTTTTTGTTTATTGTTACAGTGATTTTAATGTAAATTAATAAAGAGTACTTTTCATAAGAAAAGTGTCATAGAATAATTCACGGAAAATATATTGCATCTTTTTTATGGAAATTCAAATATACATTATTAATTTTATTTACTTGACCTTTACTATTAATATTTCAATCAGTTTTAAGTTATCTTACTTTTTGTCATTTTAATTTAGTATTACTTTACTTAATTCTTTTAATATTTTACTACATTATAATCATTCATTATAATTTTGATTGCCTTATCAAATTCAAATTGCTGAGAAAAAACGTAAACTAAGCAAAGACCATAAATCTGTGAAATTCGAAAATCCGCACAACCTCTGATCCCAAGCTGTGTAGATTTGACATAGTCAAATGTACTAAAATAATCAAGTAGTAATATACTAAAATCATAAAAAAAATATATATTTATACATATATTCTAAAAAATGATTAAATTGTTGAGAAACCATGAGTTCAATAATATTATCCAGAATTACATATTAAAATATATACGATATGTTTTAAATTAAAAAAGTTCTGTAATTTTGTTCTTGTATCTAAACTCAAAGTTTCACTGTTTATATTTATGAAGATGTGTGGATTTTAGGGTTGTGGATTTGAGCTGCTGTTTTAAATTTGACAACAATAAATAAAAAAATGCATTTTTTCGAAATGTGAAATAATCTCTCATGAAATGATATGAATAAAAATTGATAAAAAGAAACTCTCAAGAAATTGTCAAATTTAAATGGTTATGCATAGTTTTTTATTTCATAAAATTCTTTTTAAAAAAAATTATGCCTTCATCATGAATAGTGCTTAAAATAATTCCCCTAAACACTTTCTGTTTCAGTCTAATAATCAAAGATTTCTCTATAAAACTACAAATTTTCATATCTTTATACACAATAATTTCTTTAATATAAGTTATGAAAGATCTCGATCCACAATAAGTTCATTTATGATAGCGACAGCAGTAGGTAATCTGTCTCTTTTTTTAAAAGAAAAATCTGTTTAGTTATCAAAATTCAAATATAATTGTATGCATTTATAGACATGCATGTTTAATTTAATCATTTACAAATATTCTAGTTACATTGCATTATATGTAGAGTTTTTGATGGTTTGATGTTCAGAGAATCGGTGCCAGATACAGCATTATTTACACTGTAATTTTTTTTTATAAAGTTATGTTACGCAAAGAACAATCATATTTTTCCATCAATATTCTGTAGTTTTTACTATTATTTTTATTAAATAAGATATTAATTTACAAAGAATTGTTCTTATAACAAAAATCAAATAAACAAACTAAAAGGAATTATAAAATTTATTTTCAATTAAATTATACCTGGCCATCCCTGTAAAATGTTAATGTTTCAGTGAATTTACGAAAATTATCACATAATATTAATAATAAAAATTTGTGCTACTAATGCAAAAAATTAGCCAAAACCAAAAAGTCAAAAGCTATCAAAATATTGAAAGCAACATTTTTCAACATATTCTAAAGATTATACTTGATATGAAATAATTTATTGTTATTTGCGATGCAAGAAAAATTAAAATTCAATTGACATCATCTGAGTTCTTAAAAAACTGATAAAACTATGTTCAAATTTGATGAAAAAGTAATACCGTAAAATACCGTTAATCCGCCCTTCCCGATCAAACGCCCCCTCCCCACTTTATAAAGAATTTGAAATTTTCAAAAAATCCCGAGAAAGCGCCCTCCCTCCCGATTCTCAAAGGCGATTGAGAGCGAGATCAATCATTTTGAAATGAACGAATCATGAATCTTTGATGAATTGCGCGTTTTTTCAAGATTTTTTAATTGATTTCATGCTTGTTTTGGCTTTTTTTTACTAATTTCTCCTTTTTTCTGCGTTTTTTCGACATAATTTACGTTTAAAAAAGAAAAAACCCAATTTTTTTCAAGTATAAATATTTATGATTCATTCAACGATTCATTCATTTTATGATGATTCATTCCTGTTAAATTTTGTTGAACGATCGCGAAAAAATCCCGTGTAAGCGCCCTCCCCTAACTATTGTGCGATTTTTCTTTTCGTTTGGGGGGGCGGATTAACGGTATTTTACGGTAATAATACTCCTTTTACGTATGCTAAAAAATATTTTAAATTGTTTAAGAAAAAATAATCTAGATAATAGATAAAAATATTCATGTAAAAATAATCGAGAATTAAATCATAACATCTTGAATTGTTTTATTTAAAAAATATATCTAAAAGTCTATGCTTTCAACAGAAAATTAGTTCATTTATGTAATTTACTGAAAGATGGCGTAAAAATAATACATAAAATCTAAAGTGCTCGAATCAAGAAAGTTACTCGATAATTGAGTTAATTTCAAATAATGAATGATCGATAACTCAATTAATCAATCTTTAAAATTGTTCATCAGGAAACTTTCATCTCTATTCAAAATTATTTCTCTTCTAGATTCTAATGAAGACGCTGCTGTAATGTAGGATGATATGTGTCAAACTTATTCTCTGGATTCACTAGATAGAGGGTGAATTCAAATAAAGGATTCCAGAAATTTGAGTAACAAATCAGTCATTTTTCATAAATAAACTTTAAACTTTTTTTTTAATTGAAGAGGGTATTTTTCTTAATTCTTGATTATTGGTAGATGTGAGCAGTGGCGTAGCTAAGGGGGACGTCCGACCCGGGCGCCGAGGCCTAGGGGCGCCAAATTGAGAGAAATTGTTATATATCTATATAGGGGTGGGGGCGCAAAATTTCTTGCTGGCCCCTTGCGCCAAAAAACATAGCTACGCTACTGGATGTGAGAAAGTAAAAAGTCAGAAGGTGATTTATCAGTTGCAGCTGATTTAATGATATGATTCATTTCTCATTCAAAGTCAGCCACCGTGATTCATTCATGGCGTTGGCGTCTCCTTGCTTTTATGTGAACTTGGAGGATATCAAAGATCTTTGCAAATAGGCGGCAAATTTTTGAAATATAATGACCCATATCAATAAAATGAAAGAACGTTTTTAGAATTTAATGAACTCTTTACTAAAATAAGTTAATGGTAAGATATATTTCTTTTGCTTACTCTTCAACTAAAATATCTGTATTTTGTAATAAAAGTATTCTAAACTGTTAATGATTATTAACTGATGAAAACTGTTAATTTTATTTCAGACTTGTTCTAGATCATCTAAACAACTCATCTACATAAAAAGAAAAGATAAATTTTAGAATTCCATTTATCATCATTTGTTTTCTGAGATGGGATAAATTGGGGTATGGTTAGGCTTAGCGTAAGCATTGTATGATGGACAAATTTTCGATTTCTGGGTATTAACTTTGGTATATTTTTAATTAGTTACATTTTATAATAAAATGATGAAAAAATATATTTATAACACTAGGAAGTGTAATTTTAACATTGTAAAACAATTTATTTTACATTTTGTTTCTAAATGTAGTATAGAAAGAGAAGAATTATAAAAAGAAAAGTGTTGTACGCAATAATAACATATATAAAAAAAAGAGGAAATTAAAAATAATAATAAAAAAACCTCAAGAAAAAGGAAGTCAACATCAAAAAGGCAAAGTGTTTACGAAAACAGATAATATTAAATAAAAGATAATTATTGATATGATTCGTTCAAATTCAGCCACCGTGATTCATTCATGGCATTGGCGTCTGTTTGCTTCGAGTTGAACTTGGAGGATATGAAAGTTTTCTGCAAGTAGATGGTAAATTTTTGAAATATAATGACCTATAAAGATATAATGAAAAAACTTTTTAGAATTTAATGAACTCTTTACTAAAATAAGTTAATGCTAAGATACATTTCTTTTGCTTACCCTTCTACTTTTTGTATTTTGTGATAAAAGTATTCTAAACTGTTAATTATTATTAACTGGTGAAAACTGTTAATTTTAGTTCAGACTTGTTCTGGAACATCTGAAAGACTGATCAAAATTAATGAACAGATTTTAGAGTTCTATTTATTATGATTTGTTTTCTGGGGTATGGCTAGGCTTAACCTAATTCTGTATTAACCTTCGTATATGTCTAATGCTTTATATTTTATAATTAAATGAAAAAAAAACATATATATATTTATAACACTAGTAGGTGTGTAATTTTAACTCTGAAAAACAATTTATTTTATGTTTTATTTTCTAAATTTAGTTTAGAAAGACAAAAATGATTTTTTTTTCAAGTGTTATAAAGGATAATAACAAATATAAAAAACACAAGAAAATGTAGAACATCCAAAGGCAAGAAAGACAATGAAAGGCAGAATATCCAAATTGCAAAGAGATTGTGAAAACAGACAATATAAAAATTTCAATTTTAAAGAAACAAAACAAGGTTCAACAATGGAAGTGAAATACTATTCAAAAAGTTCGACTTTATTTCTTTAATTTAATTAATATGTTAAAAATATTTTTTATGGATTTGTTCAATCCTGCAAAAAAATTAACACCCTCTAGCCTCTACTATTATCTCAATAAATTATCATAGAAGAAAGTTATTGATACTGAACAATTTGAAATAAAGTCTACTTTTAAATGGTGTATATAAAATTTGCTTAGGGGGGATATGCATATTAAAACAAACCCTAACTTTATTTTTTTTATAGAAATACCAAATTCTGATAGCATAAATGAACTTAGCACTCTTCAATTAGCTGAAAAACAAACTTTCATGCAATTCATATAATAGGTTTCTGGGAAATTAATTATGTTAAAACAAGTGTATTTTAGAGGCTGTATCCAAATAGAAGATTAATGCTTGATTGTGGACCGATAGAGCCCCCTTCTTAATCAAGGCATCTTAAAGCACCTCTCAAGCAGTCAATGAAGACTGCCAGATTATGGGATAGTATTAGAAAATTCTGTACTACTTGGTTATTCTGTCGTCCAAAAAACTATCACAAACTATCAGATTAAATGCCAATAATGGATGATCGTGAATGTCTCATTCAATGACATTAAATATAATACAGATGTTTGAAATGTTATTAAATAATTTTTATTAATATTCTACTAATTATTATTATTATTTTATTTATTTATTTATTATTTATTTATTTTTTTTTTTTTTTGTTATTTAAAATGAAAGTTATGTCAATAAATACAATTTGGCTATTAGTTTGGCAATTTCTATAATTTGGTGAAATTGGGATTTTATCTATAATGGGATTACTACCGTAATTTCTGGAAAAAACGCCGCATCGCGGAAAATCACTCAAAAAAATTTAGAAAATAGTCGTAAACGCCGCAGGTGAAATTTCCGCGGTAATCGCGGTTAACATGTTAAACAGAAACACATTAATAAGCTGTATTAAGAAATCATAAAAATGAAATTATTAATCAGAAATTAATAAATAAATACAAAATTAATAATATTATTTAAATACCGTATTTTCGGGAATAAGTGCCGCAACGCATACGAGTTTAAAAGTAAAAATATGCTTAGTGCGGCGCAGCGGATACAGTGATTTTTTTTCTAACAGTACCGTAAAATACCGTTAATTCGCCCCCCCCCCCCCCAAACGTGACGAAAAATCATAAAATAATTAGAGAGGGGCGGTTACACGGGATTTTTCCACGATCGTTTCACAAAATTTTCAGGAATGAATCGTGAATCTTTGAATGAATCATGAATTTTGATAATTGAAGCAATACTTGAAAAAAAATTGGTTTAAAAAAAACGTAAATTCTGTCAAAAAACGCAGAAAAAAGGAGAAATTTGTAAAAAAAAAGCATGAAATCAATTAAAAACTCTTTAAAGAAAAGCAGATTTCATCAAAAATTCATGATTCATTCATTTCATCATGATTCATCACTGAATCTTTGGAACGGGGGAAAAAATCAGATTCAGAACAAATTTTCTGAAAGTTATAAAAGAAAGGGGGGGGGGGAATTCAGGAAATTCCTTCGAAAATGCAATTTTTGTTTATTCGTAATCTAATGCGAAGTTTGCGTAACTTTTTGCGGTCTTTTAATGAAAATAGACATTTTTTGCGCGATATTTTGACGAAATCGAAATCGATTTGTTTTTGCAACCATTTGTCGGAATTTGCGATACATTTTATGTCCGAAATTTCGGAATTATGATCGATTTTTTTTTTTAATTTTCGGAAAAATTCAGAAAAATATCACGCTTGTTTGAAAAAAAATGCTCGTAAACGCCGCATCGGTAGAAACGCCGCATCGCTTGAAATTTCAGTTTAAAACACGTAAACGCCGCGGCGTTTCTTCCAGAAATTACGGTAAGTAGTTCTGAAGTTTCAAACTATCCAGTCATTTCTTTCATGGATGATACCTTAAACCTTCTTTTTGCATTTTTAAAGCATAATTTGAAAATTATATGGAAAAAAATCTTTTTATTTTGGATTTTTCTAAAGCAGGTCTTAATAAATCTAAATCAATTAAAAAACTGTAGGCAAAGTCGTGTGTAAAAAACTGAAATTCATAATGTTTTTGAATAATAGTTTGCTAATTCATATCATAAAATTATAAGGAATGGAAATTCAACATATTTATGTTTTGGTATTTTAGTATTAGTGCTATATAAAAAAAATTAGCAGATTAGAAGTATAATTTCAGAAGATATTAATTAAAGTATGAAAGTGTAAATTAACATCAGGACTAAACTTTGAATGTATCTAATTCAAAAACTTATCATTCATGCTTGATCTATAGAAATCCACTGTATATGAAATGCATCAAATGTTTCATTAAAATAATTGTAGTAGTCTGGTTTTTAAATCTTCTCAAAAGAAAAAAAAGAACTTGGTTTTATGGCCCACCTGATCTTATTGTATATACAGATGGGTTTATTACATCAGCCTTGTTTGAACTTTCCCCAGTTAAAAAGTAAAATGTCTGTGACAGACAGACACTAGAATGTTCTTTTGAGGGTTCCGTTTTTATTTTTTTTATAAATACAAAAAACAACAAAAGACTTCATCTGACTGGTTTTCTGTTTATAACTCTCATTAGTTACTTATTCCCCGTTTGTGGGTATATAAATGCGTATTATATCTACACACATTAAAAAAATGTATACTTAAATATTTTTATTAATTTATATATTTAATATTTTTTGTATTTATTATACATGTGAAATTATGAGATAATATTATATTACAAATGTTTAGATATGTATATAATATGTCAACTGAGTAAAACCTGCAAAAGGAGAATCTTTCTATAACATAATCCCGTCTCAAGTCGAAGAATTTCATAGCATAGACAAAACGAACAAAAGATCATATTTAGACAGAGTATGTTAAAAATATGATTTATTACACTTCTTTTAATGGAGGTCTAGAATGATTTTTTCTTCCATGTCCTTGTAATCACATGATATGATTGACAGAGTGTGTGCATTGGTAATACAATTATTTTCAATAACTTCCATCCATAAGTATATCCATTTCATTTTTGAATTTAAAAGAATAGCATGTATAAAATAAAGTAATATTTATCTTCATAATAGTAGCTAGTAATACAACGAAGTTACATGATGATATACCAGAGATTTTACAGACACTATGATCTAAAAAACTGAGCGCATACTGAAAAATAAAACGTATTTTAGTCAAGCTTCATACAACATATACATTTGCATGCATTAAAATTAGGATTAAATAGTTAAATTTAACCCTAGAATTACCAAAAATGTTACTCTAGTCTTATTAAAATATTCTACATCAGAATTTTTATTTAAAATCATTTAACTTATTATTGGTTGGTTTATTAGTTTATTTCAAAGAAATTTCTTAGTAATATTTAACTGTTAGCTGGTTAATATTTAAGGTAACAACATTCAATTTTGGCTAAAGAAACAAGTGATATAACAAGCTCGCACAACAAATACAGTTTATGTTGGAATAAATAATCTGGTTACAATTGTCTAGCACAGCCATAATTCTTCTGAGTTTCTTAGTTTCATGTTCTGCCGCTTTTAATATCCTGTTTGGCCTCAATAGTTTCTTCCGATATCTAGTCATAAATTTCAAGGATGCTAATTTTTTTAAAGCAGTTTTATTTGCGATTGATTACCGTAAAATACCATTAATCCGACCCCCCCCCCCAAACGTGACAAAAAATCGTAAAATAATTAGAGGGGTCCGCTTACACGGGATTTTTCCGCGATCGTTTCACAAAATTTGCAGAAATGAATCATGATGAAATGAATGAATCGTTAATCTTTGAATGAATCACGAATTTTGATACTTGAAGCAATACTTGAAAAATTTGGGTTAAAAAAAAACGTAAATTCCGTCGAAAAGACGCAGAAAAAAGAAGAAATTTGTTAAAAAAGAAAGCCAAAAAAAGACTGAAATGAAATAAAAAATCTCGAAAAGACACACATTTCATGAAAGATTCATGATTCATCCCATTCTTAATTGCCTTTGAGAATGGGGAGGGAGGACGCTTTCTCGGAATCTTTTGAAAATTTCAAATATTTTATAAAGTGGTTAGAGGCGTTTGATCTGGAAGGGCGGATTAACGGGATTTTAGGGTAACATTTTTTTAGAAATGTTGGGTTGTGCAAAAAATAATATTGAGTTTTGTTATTTTACTTCAAACGCTGTTTACTTTTGGTGGTTCAAAACAGTTTTAGAGCGTTCTCCAAGTTCAATGATTAGTATGTGAATTCGGTTCAATTTAAGCTTTGGATTTCTGATTGTTAAAAAACAGAACCTCATCACCACCCTCTTCATGCACAACTCTCCTTCCATCCATGAAGTATTTGTAAGCATTGTTAACCCTTTCGGGTCTGGTGTACTATGAATTGTACATGTCTTTTAATGGAGTATTATTTTGTTTTAAGAAATATTTTTGCTACCCGTTACATGTAGTAATGTTAGTATAGTTCTTTGCAGTTATTATATGATCATTTATTTTAGGCATTTAAGAATAATAGTAATTATTCTTATTTGCTTTAATCTCTCTTTGCTGTTTGTGATTCTTTTATTTTAAACATATATTTCACTGTGTAAATTTAAAATGTAAGTTACTAACCTGAAAGAATCTTATGTAAAAAAGCACAAAAAGTATTAAAAAGTTGTAATATCAGTTAACTCTTATTGTAATACAATATTTTCTAAACATCTTCGAAAATTCTTTATTAGCCTATTGTCACATGAATGTTAATTTAATAGTGTGTAAAACAAAAACATTCATTATCTTTAAGACGGTCAAATACTCGTTGAATAATAATTTATCTATTTGGATAGCTAGTGTTAATGTTATTAATGTAAAGTAATTTTTACTAAAAATTGAAAAAAAAGTCGCACCCAAAAGGGTTAAATTGGGCATTCACAAGTCACAATTGGGTCATTCCCTGTCAAATCAACCAAAAAAGTTCAATATTCAACGTGACCATTACCGATTTCAATGAAACTGCTAGGGATCATTCTTTGACATGAGAAAACTAATGGGCTAAATAACATGTTTGAGAGATTTCGATTATGAGGGTCATGATGGGTCATAATGGGTCATGGTCAAGCTATATCTAAAGAACAGGTGGATCGATTTTAACGAAATTTTGTATGCAGCATTTTTTTGGCACAATAAAATCATTGGACTAGGTTACATGTTCGAAAAATTTCGATTAATGGGTCATTTTGGGTCATTAAGAGTCTGGGTCAAGCTATTTATATTTAAGGAACGGAGTGATGGATTATAACAAAATTTTGTATGTAACAGTTTTTTTGACATGAGAAAACTAATGGGCTATCTCACATGTTTGAGAGATTTCGATTATAAGAGTCATTTATGGGTCATGATGGGTCATAAAGGGTCATGGTCAAGCTATATCTAAAGAACAGGTGGATCATTTTTAATGAAATTTTGTATGCAACATTTTTTTGGCATGATAAAATCATTAGACTAGGTTACATGTTCGAAAAATTTCGATTAATGGGTCATTTTGGATCATAAAGGGTCTGAGTCAATCTATATATAATTAAAGAACGGCATAAACAGTTTTAAAGAAATTCTGTATGTAACAATTTTTAGAAACGAGAAAACTAATGGACTAAGTCACATATTCGAGAACTTTCGATTATAAGGGTCATTTGTGGGTCTTAATGGGTCAAGGTTAAGCTATATCTAAAGAATGGGTGGGTTGATTTTAACGAAATTTAGTATACAACATATTTTTGGCATGAAAAAATCATTGGAGTAGGTCACATATTCGAGAAATTTCGATTAGTGGGCCACTTTTGGGTCATTTTAATTTTATCTAGACAACGTTTCGCGCAATTTTGACTAAATTTTGTATTTTATCGTTTTCGGTCACAAGAAAATCATTGGGTTATGACAGATTTTTGAGAAAATTCGATCAGTGGGTCATTTTGGATCATAAGGGGTCAGGGTCAAACTAACTATATCTAAAAAACGGCTCAATCGATTTTATCTAAATTTTGTATCTAATGTTTTTTGGCATGCTAAAACTAATGAGCTAGGCCACACGTTCGAGAGATTTCGATTATAAGGGTCATTTGTTGGTCATGATGGGTCATGCTAATTTTAAATAGAAAATGGTACTCACCATTTTGATTATACTTTGTATTATATCGTTTTTGAGCAAGAGAAAATCATTTGGCTTGGACAATTGCTCGCGAAAATTCGATTAGTGGGTCATTTTGGGTCTTAATGAGCTAGAGTCATTCTAATTATATATAACAACGACTCAATCAATTTTACCTAAATTTTGAAGCAAAACGTTTTTTGTCACGAAAAGACTATTGGGCTGAGTCGCATGTTAAACAAAATTATATTAGTAGGTCATTTCACTTCATTGCTGAATGCTGCCAAGCTAATTTTACCCAAAAAATGGCTTAAACGATTTTGATTCAATTTTATATTCTACTGTTTTTGATTACCTGAAGACGATTGAACTATGTCACATGCTTGATCAAATTTGATTAGTGGCTCATTTTGGGTAATACGGGTCAGGCTCAGGGTCACGAGAATATCGCAAAAGCCAATAACTTGGTGATATTTGACAAAATATTGGCGACATATGGCCAAAAAATCGACTATAAAAATTACGAAAACCAAAACACCTATTTTTAGCCAAATGAAAGAATGCCTCCAAATTTGGCTATATCTAGCAAAAAATATCGTCTTTCAGAATGTAAAGAATTTTTTTATACATTCTTAAGAGGATTCGAGATGCATGGTTAAACCAATCAGAGTCGAGCTAAAAAAGTGATTTAGATCGATATCCTTTCGTTGTAAATTTTAAAATAAAGTAAAATTTATAAACATGCGCATAAAAACATAGTTTTCTTATTGATTGTTTTTCTAAATAATACTATTATAAACATGTTTTACAGTAATAATACAGAGTTAATGATACAGTGAAAATACTATATCGAGTTGAACACAAAGTTAATTTTGACCGAGCTAAGCTCAGTCTCCCCTGTTAGTATGTATCAAAGTTTTCTGTTGCAAGGAATTCTGCTCTTTTCAATTTGTCAACAAACTTTTAAGCGCCAGTTTCTTATTTCTCGCTCAATGATTGACGAAAACTCTTTTATTGCTGAAAAGACATCATCAGCATGTTTTAGAACAGAAGATACTAAATCATAGTCAGATTTCTTAAGATACTTTAAAAGTGACTATAAAAATTCACAAATAACTAGTTCAAGATTACCCTTACAAAAATGGCTTTTCGAGTTCAATAGAATGATTTCTATAGAATTATGACCCGTTTTTCTGTATGCTAGATTAAAAGCTACAGAAATGTCTCTAGAGCAGAAATTTCTATTAAACACTTTTTCTCTACAAGTATTTCGATTAAACTTCTACAGCTTTTAAATTAGCTTATAGAAAAACAGTCCATAATTCTACAAGATTCTATAAAGCTTTCCCTAGGAATTTCTAAAAGACATTTTCCTGTGGGTTCTTTTATTAATTCCAGACAGCACATTGCATTATAATGTTGCTAGGACTTCCCTCAGAGGGATTAGTCTGAGCGACATTGCTTCAAACAGAATTTTAATACTAATATGATAAAAAAAGCTATTTTTAATTGATTATATATTGTCACAAAATGAAATGACAAAAAATAGAAAAGTGAATGGTACAATTCCAAATATTACATACAAAATTCCTATACACGGGTAAATGGGAAAACAAACTATACAAAACAGCCATGCATGGGTATAAAATTCGAAGTACGCAATGTATTAAAAGCATTAAAATATCTTGTATCGGAATTTGAGCTCTTTGAAATAACATCAAGTATATACACACCAGTTTTAATACCTAAAAGTGGCGCAAATCGTGATGGTTGAATAGAATGAGGGAATTATTTATATGGTGTGTGGTGCCCTTAAATAGTTAGAACAAAATAGTTAATATATATAATTGCTACATCTGTTTGCTATGCATGCGATGAGGTTCTCAATAAAAAAATTAGGTTATTTTCTCTTTAAAAATGATATGTAAAAATCTCGAAAACGACAACAAAGGAATACAATGTGTCCTTTCGAGTGTGTTTTCCTGATATGCCCAATCTGATTTAAATGGGTCGTGCATTCTGGCCACTACATACGCTGTTTTGTTTTCTTTTCAAACTCATTCTCATGAAATTGAGCTGTATTTTTCTTTAGCATGCACAAAATAAAATGAGTGTGATGCAATGGCATGGCATCGGAATTCATGACAATCATGAATGTGGTAGAGAGTTTACAGAAATATACGCCGTATACTTTTAGATTTTTTAAGAACCACTGTATACCCCCTCTTTCTCAAAAAGCTGCAGTATATACATTCTAGGGAATATTCTCTAACTTGAGCATGTACTCTCTGCTTAGAAAGTATATTCTCTGTTTTTTACGACTACTCCTATAGTATAAGGTACAAACGAGATCTGAATATCTCATCTGCATATGCGATGAGCCTTCAATATGTAATTACAAGTGATTTACAAATCTGAACATATTTTTTCAGCATAACATGCAGGCTAAAATACGCCAATGTGAACTCGATTATGCTGTTTTACCCGAAAAAATTATTATTTAAAAGACCTGCTAGTAACAATTGAGAAAATCACTCTATGATAAAATCCCTAGATTAGAAAACTGAAAAGTTAATATCTCCCCCATACCATTTTATAATGGAATTCTTTTGTGTTGACCTTTAAATGAATAATAAATATTTTTCGCGCTGCATGTTCAACAAAATATATATTCTAGTACTCTTAATAAATGCAGATCAATTTCATTATGTTTCTACGACTTTAACATCATTTAGAAGTACTTGGAACTATTTCATTCCATCAGCTGTAATGTAACGGAATACTTTTGACGGTCCTTGCGTTCGAACTATTTATCCGATTTTATTAAAATTTGCAATGACTCAACAAAATTCGGCAACAAATAGATATTTAAAATTTCAAACCATTCGGTTGGATAGTTTTTGTGCTGTTACATGCGGACAGACAGACGGACGGACCAGACGACTATAGGTACTAAATATTTATATTAATTACTGACACACCTAAAAAAATATTTAAAAGCGCATGCAGAAATTGAAAACGCATTTCCAGAAATTATTGCTCAAAGACAGTACTATAAACGATTTCTTTTGTGCGTCCTTGTAATTGGATTCAAAATGCTATGAATGTCCTGTTATAACGTAATCGTAATGAAATTCAATGGTTTATATAAGTTTTATACATTTGTAATCTCGTAATTTCTTTAAAATACTCTGCAAAGAATTTCCCCCAATAGACCATAATGTAATGAAATTCTTTTGGGTGCCCCTGTAGATAAACTATTAATCCCACATACTTCATATACAATACCAAACATGCCGAGGGGACCCTAAACGAGGTTTACCAATGGAAAATAAGTCGGTGTATATTTACGGAGTTAGAGCGTAAACAGACGCATAGACAAATCAAATGCATAAACACTTTTCAACTTTTTTGGAAAGTGTAAAAAAAAACAACCTCACAGGCTGATGATCGCATCCATATCAATTCATGTCATAAATATTTAATGTCAAAAAGAAAGAAAGAAGAAGAAGAAGCTCGCCAAAAAATTTAGAACAGGATAAAGTGCACTTTTTTATATGATTGGCGCCAAAGTATCGTTATTTACATTGCATGATAACCCGGCTGTTGTTTTTTATTTATTAATAAATTGCTTATTTATTTTTTCTATATTCATTTAATTTAGATTTAATCGTGTTTTCTTAATTGTTACTTCCTTTTAAAAATAATAGAAATTAATTTAAAGATGATTTTCGCCAAATTTGCGCCAAACCCGATGCGTATATGATATTTCTGCCCTAAGTTCATGATACTTTTCCAATACCTTCACCTTTGCGTTTTTATAAATCATGGTCCAGTTTGAGCTTCAGAAATTGAGATTTTAAACCTGATGATTGTTTATGTTTATTTTTATTCATAAACATGGCACAGATGTCATATTTATGTGCAAAAATATAGGCTACACGTAAGCGCGACTTTTTCGATGCCAAATTGGTGAAAACGTTGTTTTTGAATATTGCTATGAGTATTTTACGATTTACGATTTATTGTGATATTTATATTATTTATTTATTTATTATTATGTTTATTATTATCATATATATTAAAACAGTAGGCTACTTCTTTAAGATCAACTCGAATTGGTCTTTGCGCATGCGCAAAGTTGAACTTATTATCCCTTCCAGTTAGAGGTAAGGTGAAGCAAGTCTGGTTAGCGCAGTGGTTTAAGGCACGGATTTATAGCTTTGAGCTTTTGTAGAAAACTAGGATTCGATCCCAACGCTCGGCAAAATCTTTTTTTTTTTTTTTAAATTGTACTTTTTACTACGAGGGGAAGTTATATGATTTTTATTCTTTTGTTATTATTATTATTTTGATGCTTTATAATTAAATAAAGTTTAACACTCAACAATGATTTTTTAGGTACCAATTTTATTTTTAAAATATTTCAAGTAATTAAAACGTAGTAATTATTAGGTATAAACAGCCGATTGGAAAATTGGCTGTATTGGAAGCCTTGAATTGGAAAATTCAGGGCTTTAGAGACACCTTTGTAAGAATAAAATTATTGAAAATCTTTACAAATTGCATTCTTATAAAAAAAATAAATAAACAACAATAAATACAAATTTAATTTAACATATAGCAATACTGTAAAAAAATGTATTATAATTTTCTAAAAAATGTAAATATTTAAACATTATTCTGTCGGTAGATAGTAGCAGCAATTTACCACATTCCTGTCATGTGCTTGGAAGCTTAGAAAAAGTAATCCATTTGTAAACTGTAATATACGTGAATATAAATAAATAAATGTTGAACATCATTTAGGCCATATATTAAATGATTTTTAATTAAATCCCCGAGTGCCGTTTTGAAGTAATGTCTGAATCTTTAAAATTGTGAAATCTGCTAAAATATTTTGAAATAATTTAACAATTTTAACTTAAAATGTTTAAGCTAAAGATTTTTTATTTAATTATCTTTTAAATATATTAAACTAATCTACAATTTTTGTTATGTTTTGTATGAGGAAGGAAGATATATGTTTGTGTGCATATAAGGAAAAGTATTAATTATTTTCAGGGGAAAAAAATTAAAATTAAGAAAAGAAAACAGAGGGAAAGAAAAATAGTCATGTAAGACTTAAAATTGAGCTACTTTGTGATACTCATGGTTTAATAATTTTAATAATATATGAAAAGTTATGAAAAATTCAAAAAATTCAAATATATTATAAAAAGTTACTTGGTAGCATGAGATTTTAAGTTTCGGGATTTAAAATGAGTCTGATAAAAATAAAATTATTAAAAACTTTTCAACATGATTTTAAAAATTAGAAAATACTAAACATTGTCATTTTTTCAAAACACTGAGGAAATTCACCAAAATAAATATCAGTTCAATTAATTTTAGTTATCCTTCTGCTAAAAAGCAAGCGCTGTTAAAATTCTGCTTAAATTCTTTCAGATGATTACTTGAGTAGGTTAAACTGACAGAACCATGAAATGCTTTGAATCTGTTGAAATCACATAGGTAACATTCAAATAAATCAAGTTTTCAAAACTTTATTTACAGGATCTAATTAAATTTTTAGCATGTTTATCGTCAAATCTTGACGGGTACCATCTAGTGTTTATTATTTATAACTGTTTAATCATCACTTCAACAACTGTTTTTTTTAATTACTTGATTAACTCATCGACAAAAAAGTAGTGCCAAATAATAAGATAAAATGCCAATAATGAATGATCATGAATGTCGCATTCAATCGCATTAAATACGATACATGCGTTTAAAACATGATCAAGTGATTTTTAACCCACTTTTTATTTGTATTTTTATATAAGTTTCACTCATTTATTTCTTCTTTCGTTATTTGAAATAAAAAATGAGTCAACGTGTATAATTTTGCGAAATTGATCAATGAGATAACGAAGTAGTATGGATATTATATTTAAACACGTATTTTATTTAAACACGGCAGAATTGTTTCCAATTTGCATGAGCGAAATTATAAAATATGCTAATGGTGGTTATAAAGTGCTATTATGAAGAAAATCGCAAAATCTCAAATACTAAGTTACTAGGAATAAGGGCTTTTTTCTTTTAAATTAACAACAACAACAAAATTATTTTCCAGTTTTTTTCTTAAATTTTAAGTATAATTTATTGTACTTGAAAATTGTTTACGTATTTTCCTTGCTCCATGTGCTTAAATTTGGGAATCTAGCGAAAACATCCAGCCGGTGAAAAGTGACGCACACCAAATTTCTGTGACGTATGCAAATAAATTGTGCTTTTTTATCAGTTTTTTAAACATAATTTTTTACCTATTTGGAACTAATTTTTTTAAGTAGGTTACTCTCATAGGTACCGTTTGGTACAATCAGAATCGTAATCCGATATGTATTTTTCCAGATTTACTTGACGAAAGAATTATGCTTGACTTTTAATATCGTTACTTACTATGCGTATTAGTCTTCGGTTCTTCAAGACAACTATTTACTCCATGTACACTGATTCGGTTGTCTACGAAAATATCCATCCGGTGAAAAATGATGCACACCAAATTTCTGTGACGTATGCAAATAAATTGTGCTTTTTTGTCAGTTTTTGTAATATATCTTTTAAACTATTTGGAACTAATTTTTGAAAGTAGGTGCATTCAGCAGGTTACCTACATAGGTACCTTCTGGTACAAACAGAATCGAAATCCGACAAGTATTTTTTGAGATTTGCTTGACGAAAAAAAAATTTTTTGATTTTTAATATCGTTACGTACTATGAGTATAAGACTTCGCTTCGCTCATACAATTAGACATAAAATTATAAAATGAACAAAGATAAGGATCTTGAATCTCAGTCAGTGTGCCATTATTGCATTTGCATAAATTTGACTTCACTCTTAACTGTCAGCGTCAGTTGGACCCATCAAAGTCCATTTTTATCTCAGCAGGTATACTTGCACACTTATTCTTCAGTTTCCATTTGCGGGGTGATTCCGTGTTCACCAAAAACCTGCCAAGAAGTAAACACAGTTTCAAAATGTTCCATTTTAAATAGGTTTCAAGTTTTAATAACTATAAATATGTAGTACTAGCAGTCTTTGCCCGCTACTCTGGTTGGTTTCTCTAAAAAAATCTTGAATCAGACGAAGTACATCTTGCAAAAGTTAGAAAAAATAAACTTTATATCTAATCAAACATCTATAATTGTTGTCTTATTAATATAATCCTACATTATCCTGTTGACGACATAATAGACAAAATTGCTCTAATAATAGACAAAATAGATTGAAGTACCTATCTATGCTAATAAAATAACAAAACGTTCTGTCTGTCTGTCTGTGTGTGTGTGTGTCTGCGATGGCTAGCAAAATCTACCGCACGTAGTAGTCTGAAATTTTAGGTGAAGATAGTCCAAGACAGGTCTTGATGCACCTGAAGCTCAGATTTTTAATATTTTAAGGGCTGGGGCCCATTTAATTTTTATTCACCAAATTGTTAATAACTCGACCCCTTTTTATTTAATCTTCATTTTGAGGAACCTTTCTCCATTTATCTTTTCTTGCCTTTTTACTTTTCAGTTATGACCCTGGACCCTCGGGGCCCCTTTAATTTTGTGTGTAATAAATTGTTAATAAATTACTTCCATTTAATTTGATCTTCATTTTTGATATACCTATTCCATTTAGATATGTTCAAGTTTTTCCAATTCATATAACACACTGGGATCCCCTAGATCATCATAGGGCCCGTCCCAAGACCCCTTGATCTTTTTGTGCGCCAAACATTTTTCATTCCCCAAATTTCTCACCTTCTCAGTGCAAAAATTTAAAGTGGAATCTTGAACTCTATTTTCAGGACCAACATCCTGATATTTTTATTCGGGCCCTGAGGCCCTTTTTTAAACATTTACCCAATCAATTGGTGCATTTAAAAAATATATTATTCCTACGAATAATTCATAGTTCTATGCTTAATTTTGACTAATTAAAGGTCTGAAGCGCTATATACTAAAACATTTTAACATGTTTTCATGTTAGATTCCCTGGTTTTTACTGTCATTAGGCCCCTACGGGGCCCCCATCATAGCTCCTTTAAAAATGGTCCGATTCATTAGCTTTTTTTCCCTAACAACTTTCTAAGTCCTCCAGCTACTATATGAACGACAAAAAAATTTTCAGACTAACTACCACTAATTTTGAATATTAATCGCTTTCTTGAGGCCCTTGGTACAGCCTTTTTAAAAGTGATCCAAATTGCTCTCAATTTTATTTAACATAATTTTAGCGACTTCCCACTATTTTAATAACTACATATATTTTTATACCCAACTACATACAAAATAAATTCCTGGCCATATGGGCCCGGTACAGGGTCCCTTGAAGTTTTTGTAATAATAAATTTTCAATAAATTGCTTCCTTTTAATCCAATTTTCATTTTTAGGATTCTTTATATATTTAGATGTTCGAATAAATTGCGACATGCGAAATAAATTCCTGGCCCCTTGGGTCCCGCTACAGATCCCCTTGAATTTTTTGTATTATGAATTGTTATTTAACTGCCCTCTCTAAATCTAATCTTCATTTTTGGAACTACTTTTCCACTTAGTTATTCCCACGTTCTTGAATTCCATTTACGAGCCTGGGATTCCCTATGGTTACGTAGGGCCCGACTCAGAGCCTTTGAAATTTTTATTCGACATGCATATTTCACCCACTCATTTCCCCCACCTTCTCAGTGCATAATTTTAAAGTTGAGTTTTGGACTCTTCTTTTAGACCTACACCCTGATATTTTTATTGGTTCCTAGAACCTTATTTAAAGCATTTACTCAGTTTTTTATGCCTTTTTAAAAATATTATTCTAACGAACAATTCATAGCCTGTGATTAATTTTGACTATTTTTAGATAATAATTGTAATGTAAGTGTTTACGATTATCATAACGGGTCCCGGGCAACGCCGGGCGGGTCAGCTAGTGTTTAGCTATATTTTTAGTAGGTGTGCTATCTTGTATTTCTCACTTCTGCCTAAACTTGTTGCTGAGAAATGGCGAAATACCTCAGAGATGCTAGAGGGATATAATTTGAAATAATGGTCAGAGAACTTTTAAGTGATATATCACATGAGGGTTGAAGGCCAAATTTAGAAAATTCCCCTCTCCTCGCCAGAGTTCCAACTATCACGTCTACAGGTATAAAACATTCCATTCTCTTTTCCACACTCATTCCAAATATTATGATAATATTCATCAGAGGGCACCATTAAAAAAATCTGATCTGTAATGATAAAACGATACAATTGAAAAAAAATCGAAAACTACCCTTTGAAGCGAAGGAGGGAAACTGAGATTATGGAAGAAAAGTTCATAATATGAAAGAGCGGACCGGGGACTTTCCGGTTGTTTTCGTGTAATCCTGATTTTCTTTACCTCTAAGATAGGTCACCTTCGCAGATTCCATTGTAATAAATTTAAATTCTTCACAGGTGCACTAGAGACAGAAAACGTTACAAGAGTTTTAGATGATACAGTTAAAATGGAACATGTTTATGATGGAAATTTGCCTTTAACTGAAAAGCTCCGCCTTGGCAAAAGATGTAACTTTGAATTATTCCGTTTAAGGTTATACCATTCAACTAAAATTGAATTTTTCATGGGTTCTTTGTGATTCCGATTTCGTAGTTTTGAGTGTTGTTAATTGCGCAGTTTGGAAACCCAGATATTTGATTGAGGTGGAGGTGTTCACAGCCACCACTTGGCTATACCACTGATTAAGTTATTTAATTGCAGCGTAAATTAGATTGAATGACGCAGAATATTTAAGCAATAAACATTAACATTAAAAAAAAATCAGAAATCCGGAGAATTTTTTATTCAAAACATTTACATATTAAAATTGCATTACCAAAAAAAAAATAATTTATTTTCTCGCTATACTTTGTAAAATGTATCATCGTTTATTTAGATGTTATAAAGTTACAGAATTTTCTCCTTAAAATTACTTTATATTTTATTTACAATAAGTTATTCATTTTTACAATATTCCTATTCATTTTATTTACAATTTAACCTTTATACTGTTAGGAAAGACATCTGACACACCTTTGATTCCGCTAAATTCAGATAATTGGGAGTCTATTGTAATTTATACAAAGGTAAGAATTTCATTACTATAACTTGTTTTCTACATTGATTTTAAATTTTCGATATAAGTTTATTTATTTATTTTTTAATGAAATGCTAATTTATTTTATTCTATTGCAGCTACATAAAACCATTATCCTATCACATCACATCACTCAAAATATCTTCAATGTGTAAAACATGTGCAGCAAAATATTTCTTATCAGAATTTTTTGAAAAAGGAGCTTCTAACTCACAGCCAGGAAAACCTTTCATTTGTGAGCCATGCAAGAATTTTTTCCAAAACAGTCTTTTTTGTGTGAAGTATGCAACAAAGAATTTTTTCAAAAGGACCATTTAAGCAGACATTTCTTAACTCATACTGGTGAAAAACCGTTTGTGTGTGATATATGCAACAAGAAATTCTCTCAAAAGAGCAATTTAAGCAGCCATCTGTTAACTCATACTGGTGAGAAACCGTTTGTCTGTGATATATGCAACAAGGAATTCTCATTAAAGTGCAATTTAAGCAGCCATCTGTTAACTCATAGCTATGAGAAACCGTTTGTGTGTGATATATGCAACAAGAAATTCTCTCAAAAGGGCAGTTTAAGCTGCCATCTATTAACTCATACTGGTGAGAAACCTTTTGAATGTGAGTCATGCAACAATAAATTCTCTCAAAAGGGCAATTTAATCAGTCATCTGTTAACTCATAGCGATGAGAAACCGTTTGTGTGTGATATATGCAACAAGAAATTCTCTCGAAAGGGAGATTTAAGGAGCCATTTGTTAACTCATACTGGTGAAAAACCATTTGTGTGTGATATATGCGACAGGAAATTCTCTCATAAAAGCTCTTTAAGCAGACATTTGTTAAGTCATACTGGTAAGAAACCTTTTGAATGTGAGGTATGCAACAAGAAATTCTCTCAAAAATGCATGTTAAACAGACATCTGTTAACCCATACTGGTGAGAAACCTTTTGTATGTGAAGTATGCAACAAGAAATTCTCTCGAAAGGGAGATTTAAGCAGGCATCTCTTAACTCATACTGGTGAAAAACCGTTTGTGTGTGATATATGCAACAAGAAATTCTCTCAAAAGGGCCATTTAAGCAGACATTTATTAAATCATACTGGTTAGAACTTTGTATGCAAGATATGAAAGAAATACATTTTCTCAAATGTGTAATTCAAGCAAGCATCTGTCAATTCATTATGTTAAGAAACCTTTTGTGGGTGTGATATACAAATAGAAAATTTCTCTGAAGTATGCTTTAATTCATATGGAAGAGAAACATTTTGTGTGAGAGATATGTGTGAAAAGATTTTTTCAAAAGATTTGTTTATGGAAGCATCTGTTAATTTCATACCAATGATATATTTTTTATAAAAGATAAACTTATGAAATAAATTCCAAAAAAGCTATCTGTGCTTTATTTTGCTCCTAAAATTTCTTAAATGCAGTTAAGTAATCGTAATATATTTCAGAATTAAAGAAAAATTTCTTTCCGTTCACCACAGTAAAAAAAAAAAAAAAAAAAAAAAAAGAGCAACAAAACTTTGACTATTTAAACCATTAAATTTGCAGATCAGGAGTTATAAGCATGAGCCCTGGATAACACCATTTTATTTTTATTGTCTAAAAATATTACAAATCTCTATTTTTTTTTACACTTTTAAGCCTGTAAAATATGCACTTTTAAGCCTGTAATGATTGATAGTATTTAAATTAAAAAAAAAAACTTTTGTTAAACCTGACTTTTCACATTAAAGTTGTTTTATGGTAAAATTGATTTTCTTATCAATATTTAAGCTGAAAATATTTGTTTTGAAAGAGTATGTCCCACTGACTTACCCATAATATTGAAAAAAAAAAGTGTTTATGTGTTTGCTACACTGGTTATTATTTTAAAAGGTAACAACAGTCTGATGATATTTGAAATATAAGTAAAAATTGATAAAAGTGTTTTAAAACTATGCTTTTTTCATGAGGCTTATATTAAAAGAAAGTTTTCTACGAATTTATTATTTCCAAGTGAGCAAAAAATTGCCCAGGCCGGGAATTGAAACCAGATACTTCGCTTACAATTCCAATGCTTTACCTGTTAAGCAAACTGGACAATAGCGGGCTGGTATTTTTCGCTCAGATAACCTTATTGGTCATAACATCTGGTCTGTCATTTAGAGAGCTCGGCAGAATAAACCGCAGGTAATAGAACTCCATATAACGATGGATACATATAGTATTATTATAACACAATCAAATTGATTGGTAAATTTATCATACGAAGTGATTATTTCCAACTAAGCAAAAGTATTCTAATTTAATTGTTATTTCATTAATGATACCTGTTGTAATCTTTTAAGTTCGTTAATTTCAAGATTTCCTGTTCTGATTGTTTATTCGTAAGGGAATAACAGTCTGGTGTAAGTTTTAAATGTCAATAAATATTGGGGGAAAAGAATGAAATATTTGCTTACCACAGCTAATTCAATCTTTAAAATTTTCCAGTGTATTAAAAAATATATATGATTTCGGAAAAAAAATTATGACTTTGATACAGCTCATGCCCATCTGATTATGAGTTAACTCTTCCGAATTACACAGATTGCCATATAATGGATGTGAGATACTGAGGTTTACTATGCCACATTCGTTACTGAAAATACATTATTGGTCATTCAGCGTAACTTTGCTCCACATTTACGAAACTTTGATCTATTCTGCGTGGTGGAACCTTCGCGAATTATTCCCAGTGAGCTGCCAAACACACACTTGTGCATCTGTCTATATTTTTAAGACCAAACTCTTTGCCGTTAACTGAACTGATGTACCAGATTTCAACCATTTTTTTTCCTCTCTTTGTCCAAAGTTATCCTGATTGACTGTAGCATTTGTTGTTTCTTCCGAAAGACGCTCAGGTACTACTTGTTTATCCCATCGACCAAAGAACTATCCGCAAACTATAAGATTACATGCCAATAATGGATGATATTCGCATTC
Source organism: Maratus speculifer (assembly GCA_964019185.1). Taxonomy (NCBI): domain Eukaryota; kingdom Metazoa; phylum Arthropoda; class Arachnida; order Araneae; family Salticidae; genus Maratus; species Maratus speculifer. The sequence goes on from OZ025296.1 coordinate 363,564,820, forward strand.
ACTTGTCATTGACTACGAAACTCGTGTTTGTTATGTCATCAAGTGATTTTTAATGCAATTTTTTATTTGTATTTTTGATTATGCTTTACTAATTTATTTGTTTTTCCGCTATTTAACATAAAGAGTACATCAATTTATATAATTTGGGGAAACAGTTTGGCGATTTCTATAATTTGGCGAAACGGGTCGACGGTATAACCAAGAAGTACCGATGCTCAAAATAATTCCATGTTATAATATGGTCTATGTGGAAAATGATTTTACTTTGCATTATTTGAAAAAATATTATGGAATAAAAAGAGTACGAATTTCTGAGGTTCCCTGAAACATGCTTTCTGTAGAACAGGGAGTCTAAAGTATTTGTTATATGTTTACATTTCGTATAGTGCCGATTATAAGAATTCATTTTTTTAAGCAAAATAAGTGTAATTTTTATCCGGAGCATTTAATCGAGATTTAGAAAAAATATTAATATACCCATATTTATCTTTAATGTAAAAGTAAAGAAGGTTAATACAGGGGTGAAAATTCAGCTTTTTACCAGATCCCTGAATAAAAAATACAATTATCTGAATTCTTCCCCTAAAATCCTCCATTTAACAAAATTTAAAATCTTGATTTTTAATATTTTAGCAATAAATAATCTCATCTTAATCTTTCCCCTTGAAATTACTTTTTAACTTCTTTGTCCCGTTTAATAACAAACACGCATTGTTTAATCCATATAACTTTATACAGTGAAACCTCCAAATAAGAGACATCTATGGGACTGCAACTTTTGTCCCTTAAATAGAGGTGTCCCTTATTCGGAGTGTCCCTTATTTGGAGGTTTCACTGTATTTTTAAATCATTTATTTCCTAACTTATTTAATAAACAAATAATAAAATTATATAAATAAACATATGTTTGTAACAGTGTATATGTATGTATTTAACAATAAATAACTATCCTACCCAAAATCATCCCTGCTGTCAAAATCTCTGCTTGTCTGTTGTCTGCTCTTGCCCTTCCCCAATATCATGAAGATCTGTTTTTTTTACCATCAATTTTCATAAAATTTTAGAAATTCTTTATTTCTTCTACTCTGTTTGTGAATTTTTAGTAACGATATCTAATGAATAATCCACATACCCCCTCCCCTCCCTAACTCCTCACAAAAGTTTTTTTTCTCCTTTTCTCAGTGAACATGGTTTAAAATCTTTCTTTCTTTATATGCTTTATTTGTAACTGGTTTTTTACAATAATAAAAGGAACATTTAAGTTACCTATTCCACCCCCCCCCCAAAAAAAATATGTTTCTCAAACATAGAAACTTTAAAATTATTTTTAAAGATTTTTATATTGTATTGCTACTTCATACCAACAATAAATAAATGATGATCGAACGCTATTATTATATTTTCACCTTTCCAACAGCAGAAAAATGGGTGAATTTCTAGACATGAGATAGTCCAAGAGCCGACCGCATAAAAGCCTAAGTCATCGAGTACAAGAAAAAATTCTTTATTTTATGGTAGATCAGTCATAGAGCAATCGAATGATCCATGTCTGTCGGAAGCGAAGGGGTTCATAAGCCAAAAATTAATACCACTAGTGGTGTATTCGTAGGCTTAGCATTGTATTTGCCGTACAATCAAAAGTATGAATACATGGACAATTGGGTGCAGAAAAAAATAATGCTAAGCCTATGAATCAACCACCAGTGGTATTATTTTTGGCTTATGCGCCACTTCGTTTCCGGCAGACATGGATCATTAATTTCCTCTATGACTGCTCTTTCATATAATAAAAGGTTTTTTCTTGTGCTCGATATCATAGGGTTTTGTGCGGTTGACTCTTGGACCAAGAGGGGGGTGTGAAAAGATTTTAATCTTGAGTTATTTAGTTATTGTCAACCTTGATAATATATTTTTTATAGAGAATTCGGGACATTATTTTAAAATCTGAAATATACAGGTTTTTTATAAAAGAATCATCATTCCTTTTCAAAGTCCGATTAATTCAAAAGTATTATGCTTACAAATATTATTGGTATATGAAAATAATCACAAAATATGGGCACAAAGTGGCAGACTGTTTATTTGTTCTTACCGGAGAACAATAAACAGGAAAGATTTTTTGTGTAGACTGAAATTAATTTGTTGCGCTCGGATCGGTGTACGGTCTATTGTAACTTTTTCCTGGTTCGGTTCGGGTTATGGTTCAATAAACCTAAAATAATCCCCCGTAATTGGAAGATAAGTGATCATTTTCAAATTAGCCTAAGTTTCTCTAGGCAGATTGAAATAAGCCTGAAAATACCAGACTGATTGAGAAACCCAGTGGTCAGTTTTCAGTTAGTCCAATGCTCTTTAGGCTCTTTCCAAAATGTCGGGTTAATTGAAAAGAGGGAGATGATTCTCCAATTAGCCCATCTCTTTTCAAACAGCTCAGGCTCTTTACAATGAGTCTAATTTCTCAATTAGCATACAACATTTATATACACGTATAATTCTTATGAGCCAAAACATTATGGCGACCTACCTAAAAGCATCCAAAGCCCGACTTTGATCCGAAAAAGATCTACAAATTGCTTTGGCATAGATGCCACAAGTTCTATGTAGATGACCGAAGATATTAAACGCCTCTTTCGATAAGAGTGAATGTAAATTTCATAAAATTGTTTATGTGCTGTGCTAGAAAAAAAAAAGTTAAAAAATGTGATCTATTACATTTAGAACAGTTTTTTAATATTATGTATTTTTTTTTCGAATATACTTTCAGTATCGGACTCTGATACAGAAGGCTCAAATATTTCCGGCTCTGCTTTAAAATTGTCGGGTTGGGGGCAAGTCCGGATTCTAAAAAAATGACCTAGAACTCATCTCTCATTAACACATCTCAGAAATTTTTATTAATAACAGACAGAACAGTAACAGAGTAACATTATTAAAATATGTCACAGATATTATTTCTTTGTAGGCCATAATATAACAGAATGCATTTGAGTTCACCTGAATGCGAAATATAAGTCCCAAACATAACATTCCATGTAGTTGTGAAGAATAGTAGTGTAGTAGTAATAGCCTAGTAGTGTAGTAGTGAAGTATTAGTTGTTCAAGCAGCTGTCATGCATGTACGGGACCCTCAAAAATGGTTGTTTTTGAACTCTGGGCTGCCATTAAATGACACCCGAAATGTGCCCTGTCGGATAAAGATCCGTCCACTTAAGTAACCAGGATGTTAACTGTAATTCGGTATTCTGTTTCTGGAACCAATCCTGGTCCTGTGACGTGGAGCGTTGTCTTGCACGAAGACTCCATTTCCATTTCGGAAGACAGATAACATGTGATGGTAATGTAAATGATCTGAACTGATGTTAAGATAGTGCGTGGTCTGTTCTACGAGGTTCCCAGGGAGGCCCATGGGAGCATTTCCCAAAGCTTAATATCGCCACAGCTTGCCTGCGTATGATCTGTTGTAGAACGGGAATTATCAGTTCGCACAGGAAACGGCGTACCTAAACACCTGCTATCAATATGTTGAAGGATAAGTCGTGTTTCATCCAACTCTCTCCCTATGTTCCATGTTGCAGTCGTGATGTTCCCTGGGCTCAAGGCTTTGAGAATAGATAGGTTGGCTCGTTACTAAGGAGTCGAACACGCCCACTCTCGATGCCATGCAGGATCATACGTCACAAGAATCCAGAGAACCTAGAAATCTCCTAGCTCCTTCGGACGTAACATATATTTTCTTTATTTTGGTCTGTTTGTCCAAAATATTTCTTTTAGATTTGAAGAAAAATACACAAAAATTTTAATTTGAAACTAGTTCTCTTAACGGTCTCTTTATTGTAGAAAATCAAATGCTTTAAATTGTAAAATATATATATATATATTTGAATATGTGAAATGTAGTAATTATTTTATTATTTTCTGAATTATGTATGAATTGAATATTTAACAAATATGGATATTGTTAAATAAATATTGAAAGGGCTAAAAAGGGAAGAAGAAAGAGATAAGAACAACTGCATAGTTGTTTTTTCCCCTTATTATTTTCTTTAGTGTAGAAAATCAAATGCTTTAAATTATTTATATATATATATATATATATTTGAATGGTTGAAATGTAGTAATTATTTTATTAATTTTTAAATTATGACTATATTAACAAAAAATGGATGTTCTTAATAAATATTTAGAAGGCTAAAAAAGGAAGCAGAAAACGATAAAACCAACTGCACAGTTGTTTTGTTTTTCATTATTATTTTTGTTATTGTACAAAACCAAATGCTTTAAATTGTTAAAAATATGCAAACAGTTGAAATGTAAGAATAATTTTTTTATTTTTAAATTATGACTATATTGAATATTTAACAAAATGGATGTTGTTAATAAATATAGAGAGGGCCAAAAAAGGAAGGGGAAAAATGTAAACACAACTGTATAGTTGTTTTATTTTTCATTGTTTATTATTATTATTATTATTATTATACAAAATCAAATGCTCCAAATTGTAAACAATATGTGAACAGTTGAAATGTTGTAAGTATTATTATCTTTTAATTATGGATACATTAAACATTTAACAAAAAATGAATGGATTTTTATCTATACTCTCCCTCTCCTCCCTCTTTTGTATCAGCCTTTTGAATTAGCCAATACTTGGTTTTCAAAAAAACCCTTTAAGGTACTATGTGTTTTTTATACAATAAAAAGTTTCAAATCCGGACATTTTCGTAGTTGCCGTTTTTATTTTAGCAAAACGTAAAATAAACCGCTAATGATCGCATACAACGAATTCCGAATAAACAGTAAAAATAAGAAAACATTTATCACATTAAAATAAATTAAAACCGAATTCCTTTTCCTGACGTAGAAAAACTGAGGAATTAAAAATAAAATCCAAAAAACTAAAAATTAAAAATTGCAAATAACAAAGTTTATTGTACATAAATTTACTGGCTAAAACTTTTCAACCACAGAGTGTTTTTCTGAATTGGAAAATATCGTATTGACAATTGTTTAAAATATTACTTATCACGGGGTATGACTTTTATTATATTAGACTAAAACTTTGAAATTTAATTCATTTTACGGAAGTCAAAAAATAGTCGTAAAATGTTAAAAAAAAAAACTCTCAAAACAACTTTAAAAAATTGGAACATCTATGATTTCCAAGTAAACCTCGTTGTTAAGAGGCCATCATTTATTATACTGAATTAAAATGTAGCTATCAGATTCCTGTAGGTAATATAAAGAGAAAGAAATATGATTTTTTTTTATCACAAAGTTTACAAGAATGTTTAAAATCACATATAAAAAAATAAATTAAAAAAGTTGTAATTGTGATAAAGTTTTTTAACCTTTTTAAAAACATATATTATCCTCCTATTAAAATATCTGGTTTAGCATTATTTTAATTTATTTTCCTTTAATTAATAATTAATTGTTTTCATTTTACTATTAAAATGTTTTGCCGACATAAATAATTTGCCCGTAAAAATGAATAAAGTTTCTTTTCTTTTCTTTTTTTTTTCAAATGATCTGAAATTTGGAAAAATCCAATCGATGGGTTCCGGAGGATTCCGAATTGTTGACTTTATTAGTATGTTAAAATAATAACAATAATTGCATACGTTATAAGTATTTTTTAATGTTTTTTATTACTTAAAAATATTTTAAAACTTATTAGTTTTTATAAATATAATTTTAAAAAGTTATTATTCTGTTTTTCTAATTTGTGGAAATTCCATATTGAAACGCATTTTAATTAAATAAGTTCAAACTAATATTTTACTAAACTAGCAAAAGCCATGCTTTGTTTGGATTCGCGAAGCATTATTTTATAAAACAGATATTTGAAAGTAACAATATTTTTTTTTATTATTATTTTTGCATCTTTATTAAACAAAAACGTTATTTTATGTTTTGGCGCATTTTAATTTTTTATTTATGATGTAAAACTGGCATAATAAGATATTTTCGAAGCAAACTTTTACAATTTTTTTTAAATTTTCAACTAAAAGCTCTTTTAAAGATATTAATTATAAATAGAAGTTTTCATATACGTCCATTAACATTTCAAAAATATGCATTAAAATATTTAATTCCTATAAAGGACGTTAAATACTAATAAAAACATTAAAAGATCTTAATAATTTTTACATGTTTCGATTGAAATTACTCAATCATTATCAGAAAAAGAAAATACAAATAAACACAAAGATGGAAAATGACAAAAAAAAAAAACTATTACAAATGAAATTTAAAAATTTTAAAAATAAAAATCACGCGCGTAATATTTTAATTATGTATCTCGTTGCGTAATTTTTTAATTATTTAACAATTCAATCCAAATGTTTGGGATTTGAAATGACAAGGAATCATTGCAGACCATTGAGCTTCTGACGTAAATTTCAATACTTTCTCTAATAAAAAGTTGCAAATAAAAATCTGACCTGTAAATTAATCGACTTTCATTAAACAAAATATCTATGTTTTCTATTTGATTTAGCCTAGATAATGCGGTTTTACCTCTATTAAATTTTATGTCTGCAATGTGTTTTTTACATCTTATTTTGAATTTTCTTTGAGTCATGCCAATATAATAATTTTTATAACCACCTTCTTTAAGAAATGCAATAATATAAACACCTGATCTGTGAAATTTATCAATGGGGTCAATTCTAGTTGTTAAAATTGATTTTAATTTTGGAGGGGGTCTAGTACAACACAATTAAAAAAGTTTGATTTAAATTTAATAGCTAGACCCCCTCCAAGTAATTTCAAGTAGCCACTGGTGTTTTTTAATTGTTTGAAATATGCATGTTTCCAATCTTTGTAATCAACATCCGATAATCTTTGATAGCTATTTTAGAATAATGTATTTGAAGAAAGCTTGAAGAAAGTTACTTCTTCAAAATCCTATTTTCTGGAAAAAACATTTGAAATCTGCTTTCGTTGATACTATGAATTTTTAACTGTAAAACATTTTATTTTAATTTCTTAGTTTTTATACATGTTAGCGTATGAGAATTGCTGTAATTCTCTCTGTGTGGGAGAACTTTTTACTTTCTGCGAATGGCAACTCAATTAATGGAATTACTTTTTAACGAAGTGCTCTCTCATTCTCGCAGTGACGTTTTCACGAATAGTTATTGTTGTGTTTGCGAACTTATTAAAGTCTTATTTTTCTATAAAATCCTTCTGATTAATGAGTCGATATTATTTAGCCAAATTACGACCTTCGCAAAAATATTTATAAAGAGCTGGAACCAACAACTTCACGCAGATCTTTTAATTTTTCATTTATATAACAAATTTAAGAATTAATTTTATTTGTTTACAATTATTTTGTTGCCAGTTTACAAAAAAAAAAAAAAAAAAAAAAAAAAAAAAAATCCATAATACAATTTTTTTTAAATGTTTAAGTGTCATCTGTGCAAACGATTTTGCGGGATAATGAAAACATGTTTTATTTAATAAATTAATCATGATTCTATCTATAATTATTTACTCCATGATTTAAACTTTTTTTTTCTGAAAATATACGCGTTTCATTTTTTATTTATTTGCTAAAATGCGTCCGTATTGGAAATGCATGTAAAATAAATTAATTAAAATAATAATTTTTTTAACGTTTTACTGTAAAAAAAATTATATTCTGCAAATCTACAGATCGTAATTTATTTTTGTGTTTAATTTGAAGTTAAAATATTGAATAGTTTTTTTGTAAAGCGTACGACAAATTGTAATTTGAGTGGACTAGTAGAGGATTCGCTTCGCTCATCCTAATTAATATGTATAAAAAGTAGAAATAGACCACTGATAAGTAAAAAATAATATATCATAGTAACAAAATAAGAGAGGGAGAATAAGAATTATAAAGCAACTATAACAGTTTTTCCTCTTATTTTCAAAAATATTTTAATTTTATCCCCTGCGTCACTGTAAAAATTTTAAAACTAATTAATTTTCTTCTAAGTATTTTTATAACTAAGGTTTGTCACTTCTTTACACGAGCAAAAAAAGCATTGAAATGTATTTATTTTCGCTTAAAATTGCATAGAATTCAACTGTTTATAGCGTATTAGCATGGGATGAAGTCTGACTGTGGATTCTTGTGACGTAGAGGAGCGGAAGCCCTCTGATTGGAGGAAAAGTTACTGGTCAACCTATCTATTCTAAAAACGTTGGATGATACCCGGGGCAGATTGCCCCCTTCACCCCCTGCTACCTATGGCACTGGTTTTAAGAATCTGAAATTTTGAAATTCCGTTGCCTTCATGATGTAATTCAGGTTGCAAGTAAGTCGTGTTGTGGCTGCTCTGATAGAAAATATTTTCTATTGTTTAGCAAAAATGTTCTTATATCACCTGTTCCAGAAAAATACACTGTATCGACAGTGATACCAGTATCACTCATTCAGGATTCCTGCAAGTCAGGCAGTTAAAATAATTGGGCAAAAAGTTAGGACATTTTTTTAATGATTGAAGTGATGAGGGAATTTTTGATGTACTACTTTCCATCAGCATCTTGATTGTGGTTGTAAATGATGAAAATTCGAATTCATTATTAATCCAATCTAAAATTTGTAAATAAAATGTACAAAAGCTACAGAATACTAGCATCAAATGAAAAAAAAATACAAATTGAAAATTCTTTCAGTGCATACTTTTTTTAAACAAAAACATTTATCTAATTTAAAATTTCCCATTGTGTTGGGTTTTACAACAATATATAAAATAGATTTTTAATGAGAAAAATCAACATTTTTCTCAGAATCTCTCAACATTTTTTACCGGAAGTATCTAGGAAACATGTAATTACATTCACCGTTATATCTATACAGTAAACTCTCTCAAATCCACTCAGCTTTGGACCAGGAATTGAACTGATTTTAGAATTTTGTGGATTTGGTCATTGCTTTGTTTACATATTTAAAATCAGTAATTTCAATGTAATTAATAATGTAATTGAGATTATAATGAATGCTAACAATGTTGTAAAATATTAAAATAATTATATAAAATAATAAAATAAAATAAAATAAATTAAATTTTTTTTAATGATAAAAATATTAAAAGCAAAGATCAAATAAATAATCAATAATGTATAGTTAAATATTCATTATAAAGATACGATGCATTTTTCCTAAATTATTCAAAGAAACTTGCCTCACAAAGGTACACTGCTAATTCCTATGAAAATTTAAAAATAAGGAAGTTTTATTTCAGGTTTAGCCTGACTTAATAACCGAAAATAGCTTGATTAATACATACATACATTTGGCAAAAAGATTGTGACGATCAATAATATCTGCAATATCTTGAATTTTCTCAGAAATACAGTGAAACCTCCAAATAAGGGACACTCCGAATAAGGGACACCTCTATTTAAGGGGCGAATCTTCCGGTCCCAGTCCCTTGGTATAGGACATGTAATGTATTTACCTCTGAATAAGGGACACTCTATTTAAGAGACACTTGAAAATGAGATTAATGAACCTGGTTCTTGCATTTCAGATAATGAAGTAGTTTGTGATGAAAATGAAAATGCAGATTTTTGTGAACTTATCAAACAGATGAACAGTCATGTTGATACAGAGGCATACGATGCAATTAAAAAGCATTTATTTACCCACAATTCTGATTCGATATCAGTGCGTTTATCTCCATTGAAGGGAATGCTGAAAATTGTGACGATAATTCTGAAAGTGAAGAATAAAAGAAAATTGTAAAACAAAGAACTTTATAGATGTTTTTAGGCTGTTCTCAAATCCAAAATGGCAAATTTAAGACATAAGTTTTAATTTATTTTTATTCAAAAATGCCTGAAACTACAAGGCATTTTTGTTCAAAAATATGTAATCGACCAGTTTTTTCTATTTCTTTGAAAATGCAATAGCTCTTCCAGAAAATATTTTAAAGTGAGTGTTTTGAACCAAATTCCCACGTAAAAAAGAATAACTATTCAAGAAAGGGTAAAAAACGCCTTTGTCACGTGATCAAAATCGCCTCTAACTCAAAAGATAATTTGTTTATCAAAAAATTGAAAACACAGCTCAATTCCATCTCACTTCCGTAGTCAAGCGTTCCAATTTTATTACCTTTCCGTTTAAAAATTAATTTGTAAATGCGCCAAAACGTTTTGCACGTGCTGAGTAGAGCAGTTGAAAGATTTGTTGCCTTAAATATGCAAAACAGCTGAACATTTTCTTTCTTTTTGTAAATACTGCTTGTAATGAAAAATTAAATTTATAAATATATTAAATGAATACTTGAAAGGTTTGTACTTAAAAATTGAAATTCGTATAACAATCCCTTTTTATTGATAACTCGAAGTAAAATTCTTTTAAATGTTTTTATGCTTTTTGCATGTACACAGTTTGTATAAAGATACAAATTAATAATTCTTCAAATCATTTAACAATTTACTAATCAATTGAAAATTTTAACTAATTAATTCTCTTTTGTCTGATTAACGGACTTTATACACTTCGGGTACATTTAATTCCCCCTTTAATGCTTTATAAATTTTATATCCTTCTGAACGATTAATTAAAACTAATATAAAAAACTCTGAATAAGGGACACCTCTATTTAAGGGACAAAAGTTCCGGTCCTATAGGTGTCCCTTATTTGGAGGTTTCACTGTACTAAATTTATTCTTCCTTCATGAAAAAGCATGAACTCAGTAATATTAACAAAAATTACAGATTAAATATATATAAAATAGATATAAAAATAAAAGAAAGAGTCAAACTTTGTTTCTACATCTGAACTGAAAATTTCATCTGTTTACATCTGTAAATTATGTGTGAATTTTAGAGAGTTCCGGATTTAAGGGAGTTTACAGTACTAGTGTGAATGAAGTATTTGATATACAATATTTTTGATATTTGATATACAATATGAAGTATTTAGTTGAAAAATGTTAAGATAGTTTATGTTCTAAATATGCCATTAACATTTACAATACTTCTGGGTAATTCAGGCTTTTCGGCTTATGAAGCAGACTCTACGAAATACACAAACCTTCAGAGCAGAGGTTGTGCGGATTTCTGGTCATTACTTTCATTACATTTTTTAAACAATGATTTGAATGTAATTAATAATGCAATCAAAATTATCATGAATGTTTACAAGACAGTAAAATATTAAAATAAGTAATAAACTAAAATAATATAATTTAAGATAATTTTTAAAATATTAAAAGCAAAGATCAAATTAATAATCAATAATGTACGATTAAATTTTCATTTTAAATATCAGATTCATTTTCCCCAAATTATTTAATGAAACTTGCCTCACAAAGGTACATTACTAATTCATTTCAAAATCATAAAATAAGGAAATTTTATTTCTCATTAGCCAGACTTATTAACCAAAAAATCTTTATTAATGCATAAATATTTTTGATGAAAAGATTGTGATGACCAGTGACATCAACGATAACTTGAAATTTTTTTAGAAATGAACTTATTCTTCCTTCATCAAAAGCATGAATTCATGAATATTCATGAAAATTACATGTTAGTAAACATATGGAATTGAATTAAAAATAAAGAAGATAAATTTTGTCCCTACATCTGAACTGAAAGTTTCATTGTTTACATTTGTAAATTATGTGTGGATTTTAGAATTGCAGATTTGAGGGAGTCTACTGTAGGGAAGAGTGTTGTACCTTGAGACATCCATAATTTATTATAAACTATTGGCAAAAATGAGCTTTTTTTATTCTAATAGTGACCTATAACCAACTGATCAATACATAGTAAAAGATAAGATCAATAGCATTGCATTAATAACTTGGTGAGAAAAAGAAAATTTCACTACTCCAAAGTAATGATGGGCGATTTTGATTTTTTAAATGGATTTACTCGATACTATGGGCAACTAGATTTAATCGATACTTTAAAATTTTTAATCGATTCCTCTGAAGTTAATAGCATTTCCATTTTCCTTCAAATGTCGAAAATAAAGTATTCGAATGTGCTAATCCCAAAATTTCTATTTCATACATGTTAAATCTTCCAGTTTCACTATCACGGTGTCAAAATTAAATGATAACTTATATCCATCATGAGGATTCAATAAGCATAATTAATGTATGTGCATTTTAAAACAAAATGTTAGCACTTCATTATCCAAACATATAGTTGAATTTCAGCTCACACGCTCTTAGATGTCTGCAATCAAAATTTGAAAATCAAAGAGCATAAAAGCGACACCTTTTGGGCAGTATACAAAGTCTAATAAAGATCTAATTATGTAATCGTGCAACAGAATATGAAGTTTGATTAAATTCCATGCATAAGTTTTGAAATAGAGCTATGATAAATATTGTAAAAAACGCATAGTATATTACATAATTTACACGAAAACCTAATCAGGAACATCTTATGTCAACATCTAACAAAATATAAAGTTTGATGAAAATATGTTCATTAATTCTTTAACATTGTGAAAAAAAAGTATTGAATTATGGGTGTGGTACCGAAGGACATCCATTTCCCGGATCATTGAATGGTACGCCAGGAAGATTTCAGATTTTTAAATGCTTCATGGAGAAAAGTCCAAACCCCGTCCCTCGCACACATATACAGAAATCTAGAATGTCTCTCTCCAGAACCGCAAAAATCTCTTCCGAAGAAAAATGTCTGAATTCAACACCCCTTAAAAAAGCGGCATAACCTATCATGATTTATACGATAGCCTAATCAAGAACAACTTATGGCAATGTCCGACAAAGAATTAAATTTGGTGAAATTCCGTTCATTTGTTCTTGAGATATGATCCATAAAATCATATGTATAATGAAAAACGGTTGAATTTTGGGGTATCCCGAAGAGGAACATCTCCATCCGAAAAAATGAAGTGTGTATATATTACAAATGGGGAAAAAATAGTATTAAAATTTTAGTTCCAGAATAGCTTTTCTAGCTTAATTTAAAGACATTGTAACATATTTAACTGTTTAAATGGCAATTTCTGTTGCACTTTCAATTTTATTTTTTGACATTAGTAAGCAGATATTTTCACACGAGTCAAGCAGCCCATAATATTAAAGGGAGATTAATTATCGGTACTATGTCAGAACTAGTAATCTGTATTCCTGTTTTAAAAGAAAACGTTTCCGCCATTTTACTGTCGATGAAAATAAGCATATTTTAAAAACACTTTTACCAACCTTTACTTATATTTCAAATATCATCAAACGGTTCCTACCTTTCAAAATAACAACCAATGTAACACATTAATACACATTTTTTTCAATATTATGGCTAAGTAAGTAAGACATACTTTTCAAAACTACAATTTTCAGCTTAAACATTGATAAGAAAATGCATTTTACAATCAAAGAACTTTAATGTGAGAAATCAGGTTTAACAAAGGTTTTACTTTTCACTTAACTACTATCAATCATTATGAAATTTTACAGGCTTATAAGTGTAAAAAAAAGATCTGTAATATTTTCAGATAATAAAAATAAAATGGTGTTTGCCAGCGTGCATGATTATAGCTCCTGATCTGCTAATTTAATGGTTTAAATAGTCAAATTTTTGTTGTTCACTGTTTTTTTGTGCACTGTCATAAACGGAGAGAAAAAATTCTTTACTTCTGGAACATGCTACGATTAGTTAACTGCAATAAATAAATTTTAGAAGCAAAATGTAGCACAGATAGTTTTTTTTAATCTATTTTTCTTTATCTTTCATAAAATATTTCTCGTTAGTATGACATTAACAGATGCTTTCTTAAACCAATCTTTTGAAAAAATATTTTAACACGTATCTTTCACACAAAATGTTTATCTTTAATATGAATTAAAGCATACTTCTGAGAAAATTTCTAGTTGCATTTCACACACACAAAAGTTTTTTTACCATTATGAATTCACAGATGCTTGCTTAAATCACACATTTGAAAGCATTTATTGTTTCATATTTCGCATAAAAGATTTTTCACCAGTGTGTTTTACGATATGCCTGGTTAAATCAATCTTTCGAGAAAATTTCTTGCTGCATATCTCACACACAAATGGTTTCTCACCAGTATGAATAAACAGATGCCTGCTTAAATCTCCCTTTTGAGAGAATTTCTTGTTGCATACCTCACATTCAAAAGGTTTCTCACCAGTATGAATTAACAGATGCTTCCTTAAAGTACTCTTTTCAGAGAATGTCTTGTTGCATACCTCACATTCAAAGGGTTTCTCACCAGTATGAATTAACAGATGTCTGCTTAATTTGCCCTTAAAACAGAATTTCTTGTTGCATACCTCACATTCAAAAGGTTTCACATCACCATGAGTTAACAGGTGCCTGTCTAAATCTCTCTTTCGAGAGAATTTCTTGCTGCAGATATCACACACAAACGGTTTCTCATCACTATGAGCTAACAGATGGCTCCTCAAATAGCCCTTTTGAGAGAATTTCTTGTTGCATACCTCACATTCAAAAGGTTTCTCATCAGTATGAGTTAACAGATGGCTGCTTAAATGGCCCTTTTGAGAGAATTTTTTGTTGCATACCTCACATTGAAAAGGTTTCTCATCACTATGAGTTAACAGATGGGTGCTTAAATGGCCCCTTTGGGAGAATTTCTTGTTGCATACCTCACATTCAAACGGTTTCTCACCAGTATGAATTAACAAATGTGTGCTTAAATTGCCTTTTTTTGAGAATTTCTTGTTGCATACCTCACACAAAAATGGCTTCTCATCAGTATGACTTAACAAATGCCTGCTTAAATTGCTCTTGCGAGAGAATTCTTTGTTGCATACCTCACACAAAAAACACTGTTTTGGCAGAAATTCTTGCATAGCTCACAAATAAAAGGTTTTCCAAGCAGTGAGTTAGAAGTTGCTTTTTCAAAGAGTTCTCAGAAGAAACATTTTGCTACACTTGTTTTACACATTGAAAGTATTTTGAATGGTGTCATGTGTTAGATTAAGGGTTTTTTGCATCTGCAATAAACTAAAATTAATGAATATCAGTTTTATCGTTTCATTTTTAAAAAATAACGAAATAAAGCTATCACGAAAATTTAAAATCAATGTAGAAAACACACTGTAATGAAATTCTTACCTTTGTATTAAAAACTGCTGTAGACTTCCAATTATCTCAAGTTATCGAAATCAAATGTATGTCAGATGCCTTTCCTAACAGTATAAATATTAAATTGTAAATAAAATAAATAGCAACATTTTAAAAATAAATAACTTACAGAGAACTAAAATACAAAGACAACTTAACTCCCTGACCGTGGAGCAAAATGGCAAAATTATAAGGTTTTGTTTCTCTGCAATTTTTTTAAATGTTAAAAAAGAGGGATTTTTTCTGATGGTATAATTTTTTTACGCATATGCTTATAAGCCTTAAGCATCAATTATAACGTAATTTCTTAAAACTAGATTATATTTGTAGAAATATATTAATTTAAATAAATCTTCAATTGCAGTGAAATCTGCAGCCTAGTGAACGGAAATATCCGGTCGCGACAGTGGGAAGGTTAAGAAAAAATTCTATCTGAAGACCTTCTATCTCTAGTTCTATCTAAATTCCTAAGAAAGGAAAATACATTTAACAATGAATAGAGAGAAAATAAATTATTTTTGTGGTGATGGCATTTTAGAATGCAAATGTGTTTAGTAAATTCTTCAGAGTTTTTTTTGGTATAAATGTTAATGTTTATTGCTAAAACATTCTGCATCATCTATATACCATGCTAACTTAAGTGGCACAAAAATCAGGGTTGTTATTATTTGTTAGTTGTTAAATGGCAACATCCAAATGAAATACATCTTATGGGTTACTATGCAAAAGTCTTTTGGTAAGAATCATGCAGCGGTAAATTGGATTTATTTATGTTTTGTTAGTTTGCTGCAATTATAGAGCTTCAAAATATTTTTTTTCTGGTTTTTTACTTAAAAAAATAAATAAAAGTCATGAATTTTAAACTTTTCAGTTTCAAATTAAAGTTATGCATTACAAACGAAATGAGTAAAAGGATTACATCATTATTTTTTAAATAATTAATGAAACACGGAAAAATGCCACGGGTACAATATTTGGCGATCTGAGCCGGGCTTGCATAAAAATACTGAGTTCTTGATTTATCAGCAGAGATGTCATACATGCACCACATTGGTGCGTTACTTTTCAGACGCCAATTTGGCGAAAATTCCGTTTACAAATACCAGTTAAATACATATTTTTTAACTAATTTCTATTATTTTAAAAAGGAAATAATAAATAAAAAAATTAGTTAATAATGATAGAATAAAACAATTTATATCATTTAAAAAAAGAAAATAAAAGTAAAAAAACAATTTATTAATAAATAAATGACAACACCTGGGTTACCATGTGAGGCAAATATAATTGCCATTTTGTTGCAATCGCGCCAATGTGGTGCATATATGATATCTGTGTCTGTTTCTACAGCAGAATTTTCTAATTTGGCAAAACCTGAGCAATTAAAATAAATTATGAATAAAAGCAACACGATTTAATGATTAGTATACATTCAAGGGAGACCAAATTGATCGCCAAGGGCGGCTAGTTTAATATAATTTACAGTATAATTAAATAATGTAACTAGCGGCATCGACAAGCACATGCCGTGGACTCATCCACCTCAAATGAATATCTGTGTTTCTGAATCATGCGCTCAACAACACTCAAAACTACTAAGACGGAATCACGAATACCACATGAAAAATTCCATTTTAGACAAGTGTTGAATGGTATACTTTTAAACGACATTATACAAAGTTACATCTTTTGCCAAGGCTATGAACTTTTCTGTTTTCGGCAAATTTTCTACATAAACATGTTCCGTTTTAACTGTATCCTCAAAACTATTATAACATATTTTCTCTGCAGTGCTCTTGTGAAGAATATAAATATTATTACAATTAATTCTGTGAAGGTGACCAATTTTAAAAGGTAAAGAAAATCAGGATTACACGAAAACAACATTACATATTTATAGTTCCTAAAACTTGAAACCTATCTAAAATGGAACATTTTGCAATTGTGTACCTTCTTGGCAGGTTTTCGGAGAATATGGAATCATCCCGTAAATGGAAATATTTCATGGTCTCGAAGAATAAGTGTACAAATACACCTGCTAAGATGGAAATGGGTTTTTGATTGGGCCAACTGGCGCTGACAGTTAAAGAAAAAAAGACCAGATTATACCAGTGCAATGACATCCTACTGATCGAGTTTCGAGACCATTATTTTTGTTTATTTTAGAATGTTGTATCAAATACAGTGGACTCCCTCAAATGTGCAACCCTAAAATCTACAACTCTCTAAAATTCGCACATAATTTACACATGTAAACAATGAAGATTTCAGTTCAGATATAAGGGAAAAATAAAACTTTTTTCGCTTTACATCAATTCCATATATATTGTAATTTGTATTTTTTTTTTACTGAATTCATGTTTTTTATGAAGGAAGAATAAATTTTTTTCTGAAAAAATTCAACATATTCACAGTCTTCTTGCCAAATATACTTATGTATTAATCCAGTTATTTTTCTGGTTATTAAGTCTGGCTAAACCTGAAATAAAACTTCCTTATTTTATAATTTTGATATGAATTAGTAATGTACTTTTATGAGGCAAGTTGCACTGAATAATTTAGGAAAGATACTTTTCATCTTTATAATGATTATTTGATCATATATAATTTGACCTTCACTTTTTAATATTTTAATTATATTAAATATTATCTAAATTTTTATTAATTTAATTAATTACTTATTTTCATATTTTATTATACTATTGTAAACAATCATTACAGTTTTGATTGAATCATTAATTAAATTCAAGTGATTGTTTAAAAAATGTAAACAAAGCAATGACCAGGGATCAGCAAAATTCTAAAATACGCAAAACCTGTGGTCCCAAGCTGTGCGGATTTGAGGGAGTCTACTGTAATATTATAACAATGTGCTACTCGTAATTAATAAAAGCGACTCTATTCTTGAACTGATTATTTGTGACCTTTTCGGCCACTTTTAAAGTACCTTAAAAAATCTGACTATGATTTAGTATCTTCTGTTTTAAAACATGCTGATGATGTCTTTTCAGCTCTAAAACAGTTTCCGTCAATCAATAAGCAAGAAAGAAGAAACTGGCGCTTAAAAAATTGTTGACAAATTGAAACGAGCAGAATTCCTTGCCACAGAAAAGTTTGATGCATATTTTTTAATCATACAGATTCCTTGTCAAGATGGCAGTTCGATACATCGAATAATAAGTCATAAGTCTAACGATAAATCTGAAGAATATTTCCAGTGATCAATGTAGGGCCATAGCTAGGAGTGAACAATAGCGGGGGGGGGGGCTCATAAATTTTTCTCTCTCTCTGACGCAGAGAGATAAATTAGTGCATTTATGCACATTGTACGTACTCTGTTTCTTATTAAACTGTTATAATAACTTCATTTTATGCTAAGAAAAGTATATGATGATGAAAGTTTTGAGTATATAACTGGTGCAAAATTAAACATCATGTTAGCTTCATATGTACAAACAGGATGAGGGAGTGTTGTAACATTTATTTTTGATACAATTTAGTAACTGCAAAACTGTAAAAAGGTTTCAAAACAAAATTTGATTTTTGAACAGCATTTATTTGAATTTTCGGAACAGAAATTCATTAAATGACTTTGGAATCTTTTCCAGGGGGGGGGGGGGGGTCAAAACATTTTAGGGGGAGCTAAGCTGCCCACGGTGCCCCCTTAGCTACGGCCCTGGATCAATGCATCTTTCTTGCTTGAATTCCTTTATTTCGAGTCTCGTTGATATTTAGTGAAAAAGCTGAGGGATATTGGAAGATTTTTATGTTCACCTGGGATTTTACAAAATAATGATAATTTTTGTCATTAATTTTTTCTACCAGAGCCATTTTAAATAAATTATTGCATTTCGAAAAACAGATTTTTTATGTACTTATTCAGTAATATAATTTTGTTTCTTCCCATTGTATGAGACATTTAAGGTAGTTATAGAACTATAAGAAAGTTTGAAATTGTTCCACAAATTTAAAATAATATGAAAAACATCAAAAAGGAGTTTTACATTGATTGTTATTGATACACTACAAATTGATACAGAACAGAACCAAATTTAGAGGGTACCCCACACAAAGCATCAAAATGTCTCCCCTGAACATTTGGGATTTTATGCTTAATAATCATCTAGAAGTGCTACCACTCTCTAGAATTTCAAAGTGCCCTTTACAGAATTGCAAAAATCCCTCTCGCATAAAAATGTCTCAGTCATCTGAATTGACCACAATTGTGACTTGTGAATGGTCATTTTAACCCTTTCGAGTGCGATTTTTTTTCAATTTTTAGAAAAAAATACTTTAATGTTAATAACATTAACACCAGCTATACAAATAAATTAATAAGAGTTTTAATGAATATTTCATTGTCTGAAAGATAACGAATGTTGTTGTTTTGCGTACCATTCAAGCAATATTCATATCACAAAAGACTAAGGAAAAATTTTCGGAGATGTTTAGAAAATATTGTATTACAAAAAGTTTTAACTTATATTACAATTTTCTTATACTTTTTTGTACTTTTTTACGCATGATTCTTTCAGGAAAGTAACTTTTATTTTAAATTTACAGAGTGAAATATATATTTAAAATAATTGAATCACAAACAGCAAAAAGAGAATGAAGCAAATAATAATAATTATTACTATTACTAAATTCCTTAAATAAATGCTGTCATATAATGAATGCATAGACATATACTAACATTACTACATGTAAAGGGTAGCAAAAGTAATTGTTAAAACAAAATAATACTCCATTAAAAGACATGTACTATTCATAATACACCAGACCCGAAAGGGTTAATATTGCTTACAGAAACTTCATGGATGGAAGGAGAGTTGTGCATGAAGAGGGTTTGATGAGATTATGTTTTTTAATGAGAAATTCAAAGCTTAAATGGAACCAAATTCACATACTAACCACTGAACTTGGAGAATGCTCTAAAATTGTTTCGAACCACCAAAAATAAAATGCCTTAGAAGTAAAGTAACAAAACCCAATATTCTTTTTTTTCAAAACCCAATATTTCTAAAAAAGTGTTAATCAATAGCAAATAAAATTGTTTTTAAAAAAATTAGCATTTTTTAAATTTATGAACCGATATCATAAAAAGCTCTTGAGACGAAATATAGAACCAAAAACAGCAGAACATGAAACTGAGAAACCCAGAAGAATTATAACCGTTTTAGACAACTGAAAACCAGATTTTTTTTTCTTCCAACATAGACTATATAACAATAATATAACATATATAGTAATATAACATATATAATGATATAAAATATATAGTGATATAACAAGCACGCACAACAAATTGTGCATTCTTGTTATATCACTAGTTTCTTTAGCTAAAATAGAATGTCATTTTCTTAAATATTAACTAGCTGACAGTTAAATATAAATCAGAAATTTCTTTGAAATAAAGTAAATTTATAAACCAACCAAAAATAATTTAAATGGTTTTAAATGAAAATTCTGATGTAAAATATTTTAATAAGACTTGAGTAACATTTTAGATGGTTCTGGGGTTAAGCTTAACCATTTAATCACGATTTTAATGTAAGAAAATGTATATGAAACATGTCTAAAATACATTTAACTTTTCAATATGGACCCAGTTTTTTAGATCAATGTGTATGTAAAATCTTTCGTATATCATAATGTAACTTCATTGTATTACTAGCTATAATTATGGAGATAAATCTAACTTTATTTTATATATGTTATTTTTTTAATTAGGAAATTAAATAAACATATACTTAAAATTCAACAATTCTTAAAAAAATTTCGAAATAGCATTCAAAAAAGCTGGATTAAATTTTTAACAAGCTACGATGATAGCTCTTATTGCTTTTAATGGGCTTTTTTTTTTTTTTTTTTTTTTTTTTTTTTTTACAAAATTAGCTTTTTTGGCCAAAACTGCATTTTATACAACAATGCAATTTAATTATTAACTATGCATTTTTATGTTTTTTTTTTAATTTGTTTTAAAGATAGTTAATTGTGGTAAAGTGATATTAATGTTATTTTTTGCAGTGCATAAGATAAATAAATGTGTAAGGTAGTCATATACAAATTCACATACAAATACTTTTCATAGGTATTATGTTATGAATCGTTAAACATAAAAGACAAAATAGGCCAGACGCTTAAAGGGTTAAAGATGGAATTCAGCTATCCATTCCAAAAAAATTGTTTAAAAAATATTTATTTTTAAATAAGAAATGAGAAAAAAACGTGCTCATAGAATTAACATTGTGGAAAGGGTGTTTTCAAGTGAGTGATGAGTCCATTTAAGTTATGTGTTCTTATATGTAAATTTCGATTAACAGCATAAAGGTGCTCCATTATGCGATCAACCGTTTAAATATTTAGTTTCAACTGAACAAAAAACAACCCTATTCAGTAGGGTGGAGCGAAAAAAAAATTTTTTTGAAAATCAAAAACGGGTAGGTGCCAAAAGTTGCCTTTATACTAGTACATCAACTGCGTGAAATTTTACCGCTGAAAAAAAATGGCTTGAGTCTGCGCTTTTGCTCCAAAAATCGAAATTTTGGGTAAAATTTGTCATTTTTTGACATTTTTTCAAAAAAAGTAAAAAATTTCTATAGAGCTGGTTAGTATTTAAAAGTGTTGCTTAGACCTTTATATTTATCTGCTTAACATATTTAAACTATAAAACAATATGTTTATTCCCTATAGCTGGAGCAAAACAGACAACTTTTAGTAAGAAAACAGCATTACCACTCTATTGTGTCATATAACGAATTGTTGTTTTTAATGCAGCTCTTGTTTTCAAAACTACCTTGGACATGCGTCGTGGAGGTGGCTATATTTCCTATACCATCCGGCCCAACTATTCGATCATCTTAGTACAATGTTTTATTTATACATTGATTTGTGATTTTCTTTATAAAAATTTGGCATGTTTTCGATGCTTCCACCTTGTTTATCAGTTTTTTGCATCCACATCTGCTGTAACTATCTTCATGTATATTTTTATAGTTTATACAAAAAAAAAAAATGACAAGCAGAGTAATGCACGGGAATATTATTAAAGGGATCTATTCGCCCATCTATTATATTTATCAAACCAAATCATTCAGTTGATGAATAATGATTGGAAGTTCTGTTACCACAACATTTTTTCAGTCAATTGTATATATATATTTTTTTTTACGTAATGATTTGCTTCAAAGATGATTTCAGATATTTCAACTATAAGTATGCCATCATTTATTCTACTTTTGTATTTTTTATATGTTGAGAAGCGAGCTGTTTAATGTGATGGTGATCGTCAGCGAGAATTGCAATGAAAATTTGTTCTCCATGTATAAAGCAACCGCTGTTGTAAATAACTTTTTTTTGCATTAGTTTTATACCGTTTTCTAAGTGTTTTCGTATCCAGTTAATTTCCTATTAACTTTTAGATCCCCTTTTTATGAGTGGACAACATTTGATGGTGAAATGTCCTGGGCATAAACTTATAATGCATTGTATTTTATGAGGGAATGGACGGATATTGACTATAAGTGCTCATTTAAAATTAGGAGAATTTTATTTGTTACTGTGAACCATTTTGCATGGGGTAAGCTTAGAATTATCTATGATATTGAGTCATTCGCTACTTCAACTCCAGTGAATTTCCTCTGCGTCAATTATTAGAGAAGTCGATATCAAACGTTCTAAGCTACATGGATTCACTGGATCAATAAGGAAAATCTTTGTCTACGTAATATTCACTTCCTATTGCATTTTTTTTTTTTTTTTTTTTTTTTTTTTTTTTTTTTATAAAATAGAAAAATTATTTTCTCAAATTGAGAAAAAGATACTCAGAACAGACTAGAAATTTCTGTCGTAGATTGCAAAGCTAATTCATAAGGAAAGCTATTTCTCAGAAAGAATGGGGAATAGAAATTTAGAAAACATCTCACAGAAAAGACAGCTCATAATGTTAATAAAATTTTCCGCTTTATATAAGCACAGATTGGCAATCAGCGTCTATATGTTCACTCACCAAATGTATAATCCAAGTTTATACCGCGGGATGTTTTATACCAAATGTACTACACACCTAAATAATAGATCTAAAATCTTATTAGAAATTACTAGACTACGGATCAACACAGGAACGACATAAAGCATACTAAAACTTCTTTAGAAATACTGTTGTTTTACACGCAAATTTTGTTTGCAATCCTCTGTGACGATCGTCATAATATTAAACAGCTAACTTCTCAGCATATGTTCAATGTAATAGGTTCAATAAATGATGACATACTAGAAACTGAATTCATACAATCAATTTTTAGGCAAATCATTGCATATAAAATGTAATTGATTGAAATAATGCTGTGATAACAGAACTTCCAATCATAATGTACTAATTGCATGGAATTTTAATGAAGATAATAGACTGCTGACTAGGTTCAATTAAGAACATACCCAATACATTACTCAGCTTCTCTTTTGTTATGCATGGTATAAAAATATATGTGCAGCAGGTCACACCAGCATGATCCAAATCATCCAAAGTCTGTGAATACAAAGAAGAGATAAATTACTTTGATATATAGAAAACTTATACTCGTCTTCGGGAAAAAAATAACAATTCAATACATAAATAAAACACTGGGCCTAGATGATTGGGTGGTTGAGACGGGTGGGATAATGCAACCACCTCTATGAATTATATACACAGTAGTTTTGAAAGCAGCTAGGTAAGAAATGCATTCAAAAGAACATTTCGTTGTATGCTCTAATAGAGAGGTTAACGCTGATTTTTCACAAAAAGGTGTCAGATTTGCTCCAATTATACAGACTACAGATATTGTTTTATAGTTTAAATATGTTAAGCAGATAAATATAAAGGTCTAAGCAACACTTTTAAATACTAACCAGCTCTGTAGGAATTTTTTAATTTTTTTGAAAACATGTAAAAAAATGACAAATTTTACCCAAAATTTCGATTTTTGGAGCAAAAGCGCAGACTCAAGCCATTTTTTTTCAGCGGTAAAATTTCACGAAGTTAATGTACTAGTATAAAGGCAACTTTTGGCACCTACCCGTTTTTGATTTTCAAAAAAAAATTTTTTTTCGCTCCACCCTACTATTCAGTTGATGAGAAACAAAATACTTCAGAAATCACTGCAAATAATAATAATAATAATAATAATAATAAAACTAATTTGCTGTATCTAAATTAAAATTTGAATAATATTAAATAAAACTATTTAAAAATAAATAATAATAAGCGGCATTATCTGTTATATATATATATATATTATATATATATAGAAACATTTTCATAATGATTCGATGATAGATCAGCAAAAATGAAAATTGCGTCACATTAAATTTCGATCTACCATTATCAAATAGTAAAGTATTTAGTTGAATAGAAACTTAAGTAAATACACTATTTTAGTATTATCAAGAAGTTCAATACAATAAATTTATGTTTTAAATGTTAACTGACATTATAAACAACGGATAAGACAACGACGCCAATAAAAGAATGAATCGGGAATGACGAAATGATTCATTAAAAGTGGTATTAATTCTTGTGAATCAAGTATCTTTCATTTGATTCATCTGTCATTTCAGCCATCGTGATTCATTCACACCGTTTGCGTCTCTTTGCCTAAACAAACAAACAAAAAAAAATAGTATATAATATGCAACGCGTATCCTCCGATTCTAATAATAGGAAATTTTTTAAACATAAACGGGGTGATAAACCATTTTCTTTGCGAAAGTAAATGAATGGTAGTATGTGTTTCTTCTTTTACTCTTCACTAATAATTCTCCAACTTATTACTTGATCATGTTATAGCGACAAAATTTCATGTATCACAACTTTTATTCTTACTGATATTTGACCATTTAAAATATTACGAAAAAGTTTTTTCTAGTAATCACTTATATATTTATTTAAATATAGTTGAAGTTACGATTTTTGGGTTAAACACGAGGAATAATTCTTTTGAATTTTCATCAAGAGTTTGATTTAAATGTTTAATTGCCGAAATGTCAGTGAAGGCTTACTTTGGAGACACGAAATTTTTTGGTTTCCGTCTGTCGGTCTGTCTGTTCCGCGATAACTAACGCAAAAAACATCCGATTGGCTTGAAATTAAGTGGGTATGTTAGTGAGGCACTGGATTAAGCTGTATAGTTTTTTATTAGATTTGATTCATTCGTTCCGAAAATATAGAATATTTTATTTTGCGCAATAATGCTTTTCTATGGCAAATCCAATGATTTTCATTTTTTTTTTTCCTTGAGAGAAAATGACACATTTCATTAATGGAATTCAATGATAAATGGATACTGAAATTTACCAGTTAAATTATTCGAATTGTTTTGAAATTTCGTCTCTGCATTTGTCAGATTTTTAAAGTTATTACTGCAAATTTTGGAGATTTTTTATAAATGTGTTCCAATAATATAAACTAATTTGGTTTAGAGATTTACTTATTTAAAATGTATTTATTTCATTTTCTTTATTTTCTCATAATGGTTGCTAAGCAATCATTCCTCATAATCCTTACTTTTATAATGTTATAAATTAGAATGCGTGTACAAAAATTTAAATGAAGTCAACGTCAAAACTGATGAATTAATGTGTTTTTATCTTTGTGTATAATTATAACATAGACCAGAAAAGAATATAGGCTATATTTTATTAATTTTATTCAAATATTTTCCTTAATGATTCAAAATTTCCTTCTTTTTCATACAGAATCAAGAGCGATTCTTTAGATAAAATTTAACCAATTTCCTTTATCGTTACCAAAAAAAAAAAAAAAAAAAAAAAATCTGGAATAATTTTTCAATGGCAATAAGTTTCAATTGAGCAATTTCCATTCGAAAAACTAAACTAAGAAAAAATAAATATGACGTCAGAATTAAAATAAAAATAGTACTTTGTTAAATATTAAACACGGAAATTTGTTTCATTAATAAGAATTTTTCTGACAAAAATGGGGGCATAATTAGAAGTAACAGAAATAAAAAATAATTATATTTTTAAAAATATTTCAATTGATAAAATTTGACATCATAATTGAAATAAAACAGGTATTTTATAGTTGTCGTTAAAAATACAAGAAACATGGACAGCAATAACTCATGAATAATGACATCATTGCCGAAACTTCGGCGAAGGCTTATTTTGGTGACGCAAAATTTATTGTTTTCCATCTCTCAGTCTGTTCTTGTGTCTATCTGTCAGTCCCCGATAACTGCCACAAAATGCAATCAAAACTTCTTTTTTTCGTAAACAAAATTGTAAAACTCTAGATTATTGAGTTTACACTTTCAAAAGTTCCTGATAATCAGATTTAGGTGTTTTTGGTGGGCAGGTATCTAGAAGTATGAGGATAATGAAAAATGCTTATTAAAACTGTCACTTATCCTTATAAATCAAAATGTAGAAAAAAATACAAGCTATATGGTAACCATTAGCAGATTGATAGAAAGTTAGAAATTTAAATTTAATGAGATTACGGGGGGTTCAGGGGGGCTCGGCCTCCCTGAATAAATCTACTGTGGTATAATAAAAAAACAAAAATAATAGATCATGAATTTTTCAGACTATCCTAACATAACTAAATCTTTAATTTAACGGCTTTTGATGGCTTCAAATTTCTTATTCTTATTTTATTCTTATAAATAATTACGTAATTCGAAAATTTTAAATTACAGTTTCCAGGAAGTTGAATATTACGCTAAGTGTGTTTTTAAAAAAAAGAAGTGAAAAGCTGACGTTGAGGCTCTTGATCTGCAGATTTACTAGTTTTAGATGTGTATTCCTCATATACAATGATAATTAATTTTCCATAATTGATGCAAAAAACTGTGAACTAAAGAATATATATATATATATATATATATTTACTTTAATAAATTAACAAAGTTGGGGCCAAAGGTTGTGTGGATTATAGAGTAATTATGGATTATGCATAATTTCATTATTCCTAGACAGCATTTTAATTCTATAATCAGTATAATATGGAAAGATAAATATGAAATGTAATAATTAATTTAATAAGCTATCTCAAAAAATGCCTTTTTAAAGTTACTTTATTAAAAAAAATCGACATAGTATATGGGCATTCAAATAAAAATATATATGTTCCATAAAACAGTTTTTTTTTTTTTTTTTTTTTTTTTTTTTTTTACTGTTAATAAAATAAAAGAGTTATATTAAAAAAAATGTTTTATTATGATTTTTTTTATTTGTTCTAAAAAATCATTTTTGGATCACAAATTTGAAAATTTTCTCAACTGTTTACATTAAAAAAGTAGCACAGATAATCAATCCTTTACATTATTTAAACAACAATTTTTAAAAAATGATGTTATGCAAAGAACGCTTTTTTTTCCATCAATATTCTGAATCTTTTAATATTATTTTTATTAAATAAGAAATTAATTTACAAAGAATTGTTCTTACAACAAAAATGAAACGAACAAACTAAAAGGATTCATAATTTTTTTTTCAATAAAATTATAGGGCAGATGTGGCAGTAATGGACTGCCTTGCAGTTTTTGGTTCATGAAAAATAAATAATAGTTAATCTTTTATTTATTTTTTTCTTAACTCCCCGTTGTATGCTTCATAATCAGAAAAAACATTTAAAACTACCTCTGTACCTGTACAAAGATAGTTTCAATGTCTTTGACATTGATCTCAGCTATCCAATGCAAAATAATTGTTGATATTATGAACTTCAATTATTACCGTAAAATACCGTTAATCCGCCCCCCCAAACGAAAAGAAAAATCGTACAATAGTTAGGGGAGGGCGCTTACACGGGATTTTTTCGTTATCGTTCAACAAAATTTACAGGAATGAATCATCATAAAATGAATGAATCGTTGAATGAATCATAAATATTTATACTTGAAAAAATTTGGGTTTTTTCTTTTTTAAACGTAAATTCTGTCGAAAAAGGGAGAAATTAGTAAAAAAACGCGCATTTCATCAAAGATTCATGAATCGTTCGTTTCAAAATGATTGA
This sequence comes from Maratus speculifer, assembly GCA_964019185.1. Classification (NCBI taxonomy): domain Eukaryota; kingdom Metazoa; phylum Arthropoda; class Arachnida; order Araneae; family Salticidae; genus Maratus; species Maratus speculifer. The sequence continues at coordinate 363,592,926 of OZ025296.1, forward strand.
TCTTGCTCTCAATCGTCTTTGAGAATCGGGAGGGAGGGCGCTTTCTCGGGATTTTTTGAAAATTTCAAATTCTTTATAAAGTGGGGAGGGGGCGTTTGATCGGGAAGGGCGAATTAACGGTATTTTACGGTATACTGTTTAAATTCTTACTCATGCTCCTTGTATTTAACGTGCTTTTTATATGTAGTTTTCTTTTGTTAACTTTTGTGGCAATTGTTGATTATTTGGTTTAAAATAGTTTTTTCAGTTTGTTCCACTGCGGAAGCCTGTTAGTTTTCTTTTTCTAAATTAAAGTTATCTTCGTAATGTTTATTTCATATTTTTTATCTGAATTAAATTAATTAATTCTTGTTTACCCATTATCTGCTAAAATATTTTCAAGTGGTTATGCTCCCAGACTTGCTTCGTACTGCGCGATAGTTACGGTAACGAGAATTATAGTACACTAAAGTAACCTTTTACAATTAAAACATACTTTTTTTTCTTTTTTAAATATATTAATACCTTTAAGTCCATTTAAGTTGGCGAAATTTTATGAAAATTGACAATGTTTCATATAAAAGATGAAAAGTCGTCTTCTTTTCTAATTTTTTTCTAATAACATAAAAATATTCCATTATATGCATAGACACGTAAAATAAAATCAATTTTAAAATTGGTTAATAATTTTTCATAATACATTGTTTATAAATTACGAAAAAAATAGAAAAGTATATATTTTTAACTATTTTATTTATTTAAACATTTATATTGAACGGATTTAGAACAAACACTACTTAATAAGACATTCTTCAACAAAAAATTTTAAACAAGTTTTACTTATGCAATATTAGGCTATTTGCATTATAGTAATTTTAGAAAATAGTTATTTTCCTTTTTACCTTCATTTTTTACCTCGTGTAAAGCCTTGTTGTGATATTTATTATCAAATGTTGTCATAAGAGATCGCGAAAGCAAAGATGATCTAATATAGCCGTATCTGCTATTAGAGCCACATCCTTTTTCAGAAGCCTCACTCACAAGTTTCACACATCATTCCACCACCTGTGTGTGTGGTACGGAAACGCCCTTATTGTTTTCATTTCCAATTCTGAGAGAGATTTCGATTCAATAAAAGAGAAAATTCTCTCTGGACTGATTCTGTGTAAAAAGTTGGTGAAGTAACTTTGCAGCTCGAAAAATCAATTAGTTCAGTCTAATCCTTAGCGCGAAAATTTAACTTGCGTATCACAAAATCTCTCACAGTTGCCACTTGTTTTGTCACCAGTTTCATTGCTTTCAAAACTTGTTGTAATCCTAATAGCCATATCACACGGGAGGCTTTCGCTCAACTTTTCTCCAACAGAACATTTCAATGAGCAAAACTTGATTGACCTTGATGATGGAGAGAATTTTGGTGGTTATTTTAGCTCACCGAGCATTTTCCGTGTCGCCCGGGAAATGTTGAACGTTCAGTCAGCGCTGATCATTTGAACCAATAGGAGCGAAGCGAGAGTTCAAAGTTCGAAGAACCTGTTTACCAAGTACGCAGTGGTTGGGAGAACATGTCGTGTCAAATGATTTCTGAAATACTTGTTGTTTATCATTCTACGTGTGATACCGCTATAACTCTCGCACATGCTCCCTCTCATCTGCAATCATTGCCAATAGTAGGTTTTATGGATGAGTGAAGTAAGCGTTACCCTCAATAACAGGGTCTGTAACTTCCTGCAGACTTTTTGATAGGTAGCGCGATGTTGTTATTGTCTTGTGTATATGTTTTGATTAATGGAATTATTCTTCTTAATTTCAAACCATACAGGCACACATGTTTCTATGATGAATAAAACTAACTGCTTCGTTTCAGTCCTAGGGTTTTCTGTGGATATATACAGTCTGAGAATTCGATTGGCGGTCTTTAGCCACCGGGAATGAGAAATGGTCCCTGGATCTCGGACAGAAAGATCCTCAGGATAGAAGCCCGATCATACAGCATTGATATTTTAAAAAGATATTTTTGATCTTTATTGAGGTCATTTGGGTTTTCAACAGTCACTATTGGGCGAGAGCAATTGATTGATTCAAACTTGATGACAGGTTGTCTTTCGCAAGCAGGTAGTTGCTTGCCTATATTACGAGAAAATAATGCTGGCCGTTTGTTTTTATCTTCAATGCATTGAAACAAGTGCCTAAACGGAAATTCGATGAAATGCAACAAGTAAATGCACCGCTGTAAGGGCCTGCGTATCTTCATTTCCAAATTTTGAATAACCCTTTTTTTTCAATCCCGTATTGATAGAGGAGCTATCACATCCAAATACAAGGACTTCATCTAAGGAGATATTCTTCTGAGGTAGATATAAAACGATACTTTCACAAACATTTTTTCCGGTTCCATTCATAGGCGTTAGATGACCAACATATTTTGATCATCCGGCTTCTGAATTAAAGAAATGTGCCCTTCCCCATTAGATCTTCGATAGCGTTTAACACCGATTTTTCCTTGATATAACGTAACTGTTTGTGGTAATTACATGACAAGCCTGAAAGCCAGCTGTGTTCACAGCTCATATGCGCACTGAGCAATTGGAATAGAAAAAAATCGGTTTGTCAGTTGTTTTTGTAATCAGCCTATATCAATTTTGATCATATTTTCCAAAATTCAGGTACGATGCGCGATTTAAAGGTATTAAAGATTTAAAAAAGAAAAAAGTTATTTTTTAATTGTAAAAAGTTACTTTAGCGTACTATTACAAGCAAGTACTAATTTTTTTTAATTTTCCTCATTAATTCCAAAAAATGTCATTTTTGATCAAATTTTCCAAACTTCAAGTGCAATGCGCAACTTAAAGATATTAACCGATTTCAAAAAAAATTTTGCGTTATCTTTTTAGTTGTAAAAGGAAACTTTTCCGCACTATTAGAAGTAGGATCGAAATTTTTTTAATTTTCATCATTAATTTAAAAAAAATGTCATTTTTGGTCAAATTTTCTGAACTTCAAGTGCGATGCGCGACCTAAAGATATTAACCGATTTCAAAAACCTTTTTTGCGTTATCCTTCTAATTACAAAAGGCAACTTTTCCGTACTATTAATAGTGGATTTGAAAAAATTCGATTTTTTCGACCCACCCTAATGCACATAGCAAAACTAGATCGCCTAGTGTCACGGATGTCTGATTTGGATATCAAACCAAATGACTTTGTGGTAATGAGTAAGCTTTTGGAGACTTTATCTAGTGACTTTGAGCCACTGAAAATGGCTTGGTGTGCAAGACCTGAAGAGCAACAGACACTAGTGGAGCTTAAGAAATTACTTGTTGCAGAAGAGCAAAGAAGAATGTTAGACTCTTCCAAAGAAAATGAATCAAATGTCTTACTTGCCAAGTCTAGTTTGAGAAAGGTTCACAGTGCTGCAGAAAAGTATGGCAACCATGCAAACAAGCAGGGGAAGAAGTTTAAATGTTTTAGATGTGGGAAAAGAGGTCACATGAAACGTGATTGTATTGTTAAAAAAAGTTAATAATGTGCATGAGAGAAAATCAAAAGATGAAGTTTTTATTAGTGAATGCCTTGCAGCCAATTGTGATGACACATGGGTCATTGATACAGGAGCCACGCAACACATAACTAACAGACACGATGTCTTTCAAAGTTTTACACAGTATAAGTGCCCAATAGAAGTAAGGGTTGATAATAATTCCACAATGAAAGCATATGGCCATGGTGAAATCTCTGTGAAAATGTTAGTTAATGGCAACTGGAAAGCCAGTGTAATGGAAAATGTATTATATGCTCCAGATGCTTCGAGAAATTTATTTTCTGTAATTCAAGCTCTAGACCAAGGGTCAACATTTAAGATGTGTAACAATAAGTGTGAATTTGTAAAACCTAAAGGAGTTGTTGCTGTGGGAATACGCCAAGGTAACTTATTCAGATTGCTATGCAAAGTAATAGTACCTGCGGTAAACAGTGCAACTAACATTCTTACAGTGCCCTCTACTAAAGCTCAACTTACTGAATCAAACTCGCTTCAACTTTGGCATGAGAGACTTGGCCATTTGAATAAACAGCATGATCGAAATCTAAGGGACAGGACGCAGTTAAAGGCACCTGAACATCTTATTGAATGCTGTATTGCAGAAGAGAGTGAACCAGAACACTACTACCAAGCGGTAAAATCGGACAAGGCAAATGAATGGCAAGCTGCAATGGATGAAGAAATTAAATCGTTATTAGAAAACAATACTTGGTATTTAACAGACCTACCAGAAGGAAGACGAGCCATTACAAACAGATGGGTATATAAATTGAAACAGTCACCAAGGTGTTGGAACAAGCGATTTAAAGAGTTCCTAGGAAAATATGGTCTTACAGAAAGTGCTGCTGATCCATGTTTGTTTTGCAGTAACGAAAAGCAACAGAAGTTGTTATTAGCATTACATGTAGATGATGGACTTGTTGCCACAACTCCTGAGATCAAGAATCATTTCCTTGAAGAATTACAGCGTGAGTTCAAGGTAACATACAAAGATGCCGAATATTATCTTGGTGTAGAGATTAAAAAGTTGACAAGTGGAGACATTGCTATTAGTCAGCAAAATTATGCTAATAAAGTTTTGAAAAAGTTCAACATGAAAGATGCTAATCCAGTTTCTACTCCCATAGAAAAGGATAATCTTTCAGGGGAAGATAATGAAGAGATTGTTTCTGAAAAAGTCCCTTACAGAAAAGCTGTAGGCAGTTTGATGTACATGGCAGTTGCTACCCATCCCGATATTGCCTTTGCTGTTTCATATTGTTCTCAGTTCTTGGATAAAGTAAAACAAAAACATTGGTCAATGGTAAAACGAATACTAAAGTACATCAAGGGAACGTCTAATTTTGCATTAGTGTTTAAGTCTGGTTTTCACCCTGGTACATTAGAGGCATATAGTGATGCAGATTATGCCAGTGACACAAGAACCAGAAAATCAGTTTCTGGTATTGTATTTAAATACAGTGGAGGAACCATTGACTGGGCAAGTCGTTGACAGCAGTGTGTGTCATTAAGCACCACAGAAGCAGAGTATATAGCTGCAAGTGAGGCAACCAAAGAAATTGTTTGGCTGAAACGTCTGTTTGATGACATTGCCCCATTAACATCAACGCCTATTCTGCAAGTTGATAATGCGAGTGCAGTTCGTTTGGCTAAAAATCCTGAGTTCCATCAGCGAACTAAACATATAGATATTAGATATCATTTTGTTCGAGAAAAGTGTTTAATTGGTGAAGTCAGTGTCCAGCACATTGATGGTGAATACCAAATTGCGGATATTTTTACAAAAGCCTTACATAGAAAACGTTTTGAAATGTTAAGGACTCTCTTGGGTATGGTAAGAATGCCATAATTGCAAGTTCAAGGGGAAGTGTTGATATTATGAACTTCAATTATTATACTGTTTAAATTCTTACTCATGCTCCTTGTATTTAACGTGCTTTTTATATGTAGTTTTCTTTTGTTAACTTTTGTGACAATTGTTGATTATTTGGTTTAAAATAGTTTTTTCAGTTTGTTCCACTGCGGAAGCCTGTTAGTTTTCTTTTTCTAAATTAAAGTTATCTTCGTAATGTTTATTTCATATTTTTTATCTGAATTAAGTTAATTAATTCTTGTTTACCCGTTATCTGCTAAAATATTTTCAAGTATAATTATTAACAAAAATAATAATAAGAGTAGGGAAATGAGAATGACATATTAAAAAATAAATTCCCATTGGAATAATAATAGCAAGGTGATGCTTATGTGTGACTGAAAAAGCCTCTTGGGATGCATACACTAAAGATTTATGCAATGACACTGTATAAAAGATAGATTCATCAAGCCATTTCTTAGCAAAAAAACAGGATAACAAGGGGTGATTCCCAATCAACGAGTTTCCAGGGTAATTAATGGACACCCATCTTATATCATAATAGTATGATTAAATTAAGATTTAAAAATATTGTTAACAATCTGTGAGTGAAAATGAAAAAAGTTGCCAATTTTGCTGGAAATTACCAAAATTTTTGGCTTTATATCTGTGGTTTATGTGCTAAAAAAGTTCTAATTTTTTTTGTTGCATACACTAATGTTTATAATCTAAGAGGTTTTTTTCTTGAATTGCTAATCTGAATAATTGTGAAAGAGCTAATGTTTCTCAGATGCAACAACAGATGGTGCCAGCTGATTTAAACAATGTATATTGAAAAATAAGAAATTCATTCGACACTGTAGTCTTTGTAATGACTCTTTTTTTTAACTCAAGGTTGCACGCCATAGAACAATAGGAAAGCATGATCTTCAGACATGTGGAGACATTTGCACTATCACAGCATCAAATGCAAAGGGAGGTCAATTTATAATCTCATTTTCTAATCCCTTGTGCTTCAGGCTACGAAAATTACATACAAGCAAATTTGTTACCATTTTCTCTGAAAGATTTCATATTATTAATCTGTAATTTGCAAAGCCTTTAACAAAAATCTGTTAATTATAAACATGAATTTAATACCAGAAATATAAAAGTTTAATGCAAAATGTTTTTTTTTTTTTTTTTAATACAATAGAGGATATATTAATCTAAACTACAAAATCTAAAAACAAAAAATATTGATAAATTTGTAAATTTTTACTAAAATTTTGCAATTTCTTAAATTTTTTGAAAATTTTACAGATTTATATATTTTTTTCTGTCTATTGTTTCCATGTGTAACCACTGAAATAAGTTATTTTGTTGGCGAGTGAACACAGACCCCCACCCCTTTTGCTCCTTCAATTAGAAAAAAAACATCTTTTTGTCAAATTTTAGTTTAAAATTAATTTATATTATGATTTATTTTTTAAAATATCAGATATTTCTTTGCCTCTTTTGAAAAAATAATATGGCTATGTCTTTGCATTATTTAATTCCTTTTCAAACATTCCAAAACAGTTTACCTATGATTTCTAATTTTCTCCAACAGAATTCATGAAAATGGTTAAAAATCTTGGTACTTACGTATTAACGCCACCGCAGCTACAGATTTGGTGGTTTATAAGTATCTCCAATCTACACCTAAAATTTCTGCGACAAATCATAAAATAAAATATTTTATTTCAATTCAAAACACCTTATTTTAAAAAAAAGTCAATAGGATTAATGGAAAATGGGCCGATACAGTGTTTTATATGATAAATCCAGTTGCTTTTCACAAAAATTAATCGATGTCAACACCTTGTACCAGCAGTATATGAATCTCAAAGCTTAATAAAATATAATTCTGCTTCCCTGAATCTGCTTTTTTTCATAAGTCCCACTTGCTAATCACACTGCCTTAAATTACATTTCCAAAACTTACGTTTACCAAAATAAAGTTTCACTTCATGGGAATAAGTACATTTTTGGGGTTTTTTGGAAAAATATTTTGCTCCTGAGAAAATGAAATTGCATCGTGTTCTGTTTTTGGCAAATCTTAAATATGCATTTTCGTAGCACTAAAAATGGCATCAGGCATAAAAAAAAGCAAGCAATGAGGAATTCAAAAGATAACTGCTTGCACGAGCAAACAACAAGAATACTCTTTATTAGTGCAACTTTTGCTGTGGTGGCTTTAATATATAAGTATACCAAATTCTTCATAGAAAAAATTTTCTTGCACAGTCTACAAATAAAAATTATTTAAGAAATGAGATTTATTATAATAATCTATCAATTTTTTATGCAAAGTATATTGCTGTAAAGAAGAAAAAGGTAAAACTTGTAGATAGAACATTATTTACCCCCCACCCCCCCCCATTTTTTTTATTGTTGCTATCATTGAATAATGCAAAAACTTTTGTTTAGATAATTTAAAACATAAGTTTTATTCAAATTCTGTAAGGAATTGAATTAATTTTCTTGCTTTTATGTCTTGAAGAATTCTATCTGAATTGTAAAAGGACCTGAAATCCAGAAAATTCCAAAGTCCAGGAAGCCCTCAGTCCTCAGATCAGGATTCCCGATAATAGGTCCTCTATCAAATCAATAATTAAAGCATCCATTCCACACATAGAACATTCACATCTTGAAGCAATCAGCTCCTCTTGCATCATTCAATCAAAGGTAGCTTCAAAAATACAATATATACCGTAAAATACCGTTAATCCGCCCTTCCCGATCAAACGCCCCCTCCCCACTTTATAAAGAATTTGAAATTTTCAAAAAATCCCGAGAAAGCGCCCTCCCTCCTGATTCTCAAAGGCGATTGAGAGCGAGATCAATCATTTTGAAACGAACGAATCATGAATCTTAGATGAAATGCGCTTTTTTTCAAGATTTTTTAATTGATTTCATGCTTGTTTTGGCTTTTTTTTACTAATTTCTCCTTTTTTCGACAGAATTTACGTTTAAAAAAGAAAAAACCCAAATTTTTTCAAGTATAAATATTTATGATTCATTCAACGATTCATTCATTTTATGATGATTCATTCCTGTAAATTTTGTTGAACGATCGCGAAAAAATCCCGTGTAAGCGCCCTCCCCTAACTATTGTACGATATTTCTTTTCGTTTGGGGGGGCGGATTAACGGTATTTTACGGTATATATATATATTTATCTTTATCACTCAGCAACACATAAACAAAATACAAAAATTTTCTTCCTTATCTTCCCCATCCGCTAATAAACAAAAAATATACCATACAACAAAAGTTAAAATTACCTATAAATATACTGATGTGCAAAAAAAAAAAAAAAAAAAAAAGCTTCAATGTACGCAAAATCTACTAAAACAAATTTTCAACAATATCCATTTTTACTGACTAAAGGACAGAAAAACTGTTCACTTCGGGTGAATTGCAGTTTATTCTCCTTCGCCAAGGCGAATTTTATTTGGTGCGATAAATGCTTCAATATGGCAATCCTAAGGAGTGTTCCATTTTAAAGTCTGTTTTTTAAACTGTATCCTACCGTTTTCAAAGCCGTTTCCTGATTGGACACCATTTTTTATTGCATGTTTTTTATAAGATGAAAGAAGAGAACGGAGAAAGGGAGCATTTAAATTTTTGAAAATAGTTATTCCCACTTTGAAATTGCTCCTGATAGCACTTTTTTTTGCGTTGCGTCTTGCATTCAACAAGTGAGTTTACGTATAAAAACATTTCATATTTATTTACTTAGAAGGTGTCACAAATAAAAATTAAATTAAAGAGTTGACATGTTTCGGTTCATTAATAAGAACCGTATTCATAACATATAAAATCAGTAGAAAATTAAATGACACTGGATATAAATATAATTTAAAAATCAAAACAAAATTTTTTAAAAACAAAATTTTTGTTTTGATTTTTAAATTATATTTATATCCAGTGTCATTTAATTTTCTACTGATTTTATATGTTATGAATACGGTTCTTATTAATGAACCGAAACATGTCAACTCTTTAATTTAATTTTTATTTGTGACACCTTCTAAGTAAATAAATATGAAATGTTTTTATACGTGAATGAAAAAAGGTGAAGTGATTTTGTTTTAGTTTTTGAAAAAACGAAAACTAACAACAGTTTTAACATTGAATTTTATCGATACTGGATAATAAAGTGAGTTTATTTTTTTTGCATTTTCCTCTTTTTATATTTAATTAGATACCGTTCAGTAACTACTATGGAAGTTGTTGATTGTTTGAATGGGGAAGTAAAGTATTCTAATGGATACTTTACACTGTTGAAAGTATGCGGCAAAAAGTATATGATTGACTGGTGTGTAAATGAGGGTTTGATGTCACTCAGATATGAATGTCCCAGGTGTGGAAGGGATATGCAGCTAACGGTGAACAAGAATTTGAATGATGGCTATGAATGGCGTTGTCATGTGCAAGGAGGAGTTGACAAGCATGAAATAACTCAGAATGTAAGGAAAGGTATGTGTGGTTTTCCGTGAGTAGAATAGATGGTTTAAGCAAGATAATGAAAGTGACGTGTATGTGGTTTGGTGAATGTATGGAGAAATATTGTATAGCTGATTTCAATGTGGCGAGTAATACCGCAACTGATTGGTATTCTTTTTGTAGGGAAGTGTGTGAGACAGTGATTATGGTAGAGAGTAAGCCTTTGGGTAGTGTAGGATGAACTGTAGAGATTGATGAAAGTAAGTTTGGAAAGATGAAATATGGAAGAGGGAAGCATGTGAATTTGAGAATGGGTGTTTGGAGGTATTGAAAGAAGGACAAATAGATGTTTTTTTGGGTTGTTCTGAAGCCTGGTAAAGAGAATTTGCTTCCCGTGATTGAGGAATGGGTGTTGCCAGGGACCACGATACTTTTAGATTGTTGGAAGGCCTACGATTGTTTAGACGATGAAGGATTTGAGCACGTACGGGTCAACCAGTCTGCATTACGTGCACCTGAAACCACACAAATTCCACTGAGGGCACCTGGGCGACAATCAAACGAAAATTGCGGAATACTCTGTACATAGCGAAGTATTTTGATTCATATCTAGCTGAATATATGTGGAGGCGGAAGCACAATCACAGTTGAGTGATGCAACTTTCCGCAAATTTATCTTAGACATTAGAAAGGTCTATACTCCATGGCAAAAGGATCCTGCAGCCACGGAGAACCAGTGAACCGATCTAAAAAGCAGGGGGTTCTAAAAGCGATCTAAAAGCCCCTCACAAGAGCAAAACAGCGGCTCTGGGTAAGTAAAAATTATCCTTTTTTTGTCTTTGCATTTGTATTTTATGTGCTTTTTGTTTATTTTGATTGCTGCCATCTTGGAAAGTGCATTTTTGCCTAGTGTCTCTTTGAGCAAGTTGCTCTGGGTGACAAGATGCAAAAACACACCAATTTGGCGATTTTTAATTTTCTGCGATCGCACCTTAACTGCTATATTTCAGGCTATCACTTCACAAAATACAGAAGTACTGAACACAAAACTCATGCCAAAAATGCATTTAAATAAATCTGATTATTAAAAGGAATCAAGCATTTGATCAAACTAATCCAAATTCCATATATATTCACAATAGGCATGGCAACAATTTAAAAAAAAAAAAAAAAAAAAAAAAAAAATATATATATTTCTTAGAAAAGTTCAACAATACCAAATGTCTCTTGCTCGTTCAAGGATTCAGACGTAGTTTCTTAAGTGTGCGTGTGTTTTGTGTAAGATTTGATAAACTTTATAGAAGGACTTCATCACGTGATCAATCATTTAAAAAAACATTTACTTTCATTTCAATAGAATACAATTAAATTCAGATTATGAGTTATCAATACAGTGTTTTTAAATTAAACGCTAAAATATTTTCAAACTGATTTGTTCTTTCTAAATTAAAGTACTTAAAAATAAATAATAATAATAAAGGAAATTATCTCCTATAAAAAAAGCATTTTAATAAGGCTTTAAAATGATTCAGTGATAAGCCGTCAAAAATGAAAGTTGAGACACACGAGGAAGTTGAGAAATTTCGTGTTGTCATTATCAAATATCAAATTGCAGAATTTTTAATAGAAGATGAACGAAATAAACTATCCTATCTTAACATTAACTTATTTTAGTAAAGTGGTTGGATACAATCTGAGAAGAAAATTAAAAGTTGGCTTATATGAGAAGCCTACGGATACTATAAATTTTTAAGTTTTAAAAGATATTTGATATTACTCAGAATGAAAGAGACAAGACACCTACAAAAGAAAGAGTCGTGAATTTCAAGATGATTCATTAAAAATGATTCATGCATTTTGTGAATACTAATTATTAATATTAATTAATAATTAAACTGCCGCAATGGCTATATCAGTAGTATATATTTTTTTAATCTCCTGGTTAAAATACTATTTGCCAGATAAGCTATTAAAAGAAACAAGCTTTACCAAAGAATCAAAGCTAGATTTTTCTTAGTTATTCCAAAATCAAATTTCTAACTTCAGAGGATATTTTAGAAATAGATTCGTGAATTTGAATAAATGCTTTTTATTTCTTTTTTATAAATAAATAGTCTGTTAAAATTATTTCTACAAGATATTATTCATGAATGATTCTTTTTAGCGTGATTCATCCTTTGTGTTGGCGTTTGTGATAAAAAAGACGAAATGAGTTTATACTCTGATTTCTGATTGTAACAACAGGTATTTTTATTTTAAATATATTTACTGACCTTTTTCTATTATTCAAATAAATTAATGATAAAGTGTTTTACTTTAGCTATTCTTCTACTTGTGATTAGATTGTATGATGACCACTGAGCTGGAGCTCAGTGATGATGACTAACAATTTTAAGTGTCACAACTTACTATTATTATTTATTATTATTATTATTGTCGTTACTATTATTATTATTTATTTATTAAACTGCTGCAATGGCTGTATCAGTAGTATATATTTTTTTATTACTTGTTGTAATACTGTTTACTAGACAGTTATTAAAAGAAACAAGCTTTACTAAAGAATCAAAACTAGATTTTCCTTAGTATTACAAAATCAAATTTCTAACTCCTGAGGATATTTAAGAAATAGATTCGTAAATTTGAATTATTTTTTTTTTATAAATAGATACTCTTTTAAAATTATTTCTGCAAGAGATTCATTATTCATGTACAATTCTTTTTGCGATTCTTGATTCATTCTTTGTGTTGGCGTCTCTCATAAAAAAGAGGATATGAGTTTATACTGACTTTTCCTCTTTATTCAAATAAATTAATGATAAGGTATTTTTCTTTAGTTATTCTTCTGAAAATTCCGGAACTTGTGATTCAATCATATGATTACTTACAATTTCATGTGTCGCAACTTTAATTTTTGCTGGGATTTATGGTAATTTAAAATCGACGGCACACAGATAAACTGAATATTTAGCCAGGCGAATACTTTAATATTTTAGACTTTATAGCTATCAAAAGTAAAATTTAACATAATATTTAAAACAAATATTTTCGTTTACATAAATAAAATATTTTGTTTGTTTGTTTTTCTTTTACAAGTAATCTTCCTATAAGTAACTAATATATACCATAAGTAAAATACAGTATAAGAAGTATGCTTTGAGTTATTATTTAAGAAACCTTTTTTTTTTTTTACATAATATATTTTGATTTCATGATTGTGAACATAATTTTTTTTATATTCTAAAAGGTATTTTAAAATCAAAGAAAATTTTTGGAGGATTTAGTAGAAAAAAAATTTACCGTCAATTGTTTGTAAGAAAAGCATTGAAGTAAAAAATATATAAACGATACAATTTATTTAAAAGATGGTAACTTTGATTAACTATGCAGTATCCATGCCAAGTACATTTGTGCTGTGAATGACACCAATTATGCTGATTAAATTAATCTTTTTCTTACAGCAATATAGATTAGAACAGCTAACAAGAAACTGTAATGTTATAATAATATTCATAATATAGTTTATTTACTTATCATTGCTTAGCTTTTCTATTTTTTTAATAATTCATTTTTATTTTTTATAGGTTTTGCTCCAAATTCTTTGTTTGATTTATTTTAAGAAGAGGGTGGTTTTAAAACCTTTTTTAATTTTATAAAATTTTTAATTTCATTGTTTCTTTTGTTAATTAAAGCACATAAAGAAAATTTGGTACTATTTGGTTATCCTGTTGATATAGGGCAAAACTGGGAAATTTCTTTAGCGGCCATTGGTCGGTAAGACTAGTTTTTTTAAGTAGACACTTTCTTTAAACTAGTAGCCATTTTTTTATTTAAAAATACTAAACAGTAAAAATTTTATAAGTATTAATCTAAAACTGAATAGCCCAAATAAATGTTAATATAAATATATTGAAACGAAAAAAAAAAAAAAAAAGTAGAATCTTTGATGAAATACAAGAAAATTTTATTCTCTCCATTTGAAAAAGTGGCCGGGAGGTGGCCACTGACAGACAATTTTTCACGAGCCACTTTTTCTCATTTAATGGCCCTGTGGCTGGTGGCTAGTGCTATTTTTTTCCTTTACCTGTTGACGAATTTCACCAAATTATACAAATCGATCAACTAATAGCCAAATTATACAGATTGACATAATTTTTTTTTTAATAATAAAAAAACAAGTAATTAGTAGAATATTAATAAAAATCACTTAATAATGTATTAAACACATATATCATATTTCTGTGGCTTCCGGTAATAACTAGGTAAGGCACATTTTTTAAATTTGAGTAATTAATTTTAAAGTTTTCGAAAAGGTCTTTTTATCATTACTTTAATAAAACAGATTAGAGCTTAATAATTTTCTAGCACTGGGCCGATGTAGGAATTCCTTAAATCGATTTATCACCCATCCTACATCGCGATTTAGGGCTAAATCACGATTTAGCGACTTTACCTTTAGACTATGAAAACCCATTTTTTTTTATTTATAGAGACAAAATACAGTATTTATTAACCCCCCCCCCTTTATCCTTTCTTGTGCTATATAGTATACAGTTATTTTTCTAAATTTTTTGAAAACAGTTTTTTACATAATAAACACAAAAAAATTGAATCCCATCCAATTATAGACTTAAGACTCAAATAGATACATTGATAAACATCTTTTATAATAATTTCAATAAATCGATTTTTTTAATAGGAGGAGTATGTAATTTAATTTGAAGTGAAAACATTAGGACTGGGCGACGTAGAGATTTCTTAAATCGATCTATCATCCATCTAACATTGCGATTTAGCACTAATTTTACCCTCTATAATATGAAATCTATCATTTAATTTTTAGTAACAAAATACAGGCTTTATGTCCCCCCCCCCACTTGTATTAATTTAGCATTTAATTGTTCAAATAACTAAAAAATATATATTTTACACACACACACACACAAAAAAAAAACTGAATGCCTTTTTTTTTATTAATGATCTATTTTAATATTTTTTATAAACTCATCCTTAAAGAAATAGAATAAAAAAGGATTTTTTTCATTGTGTCTGACTTGTTTTGAATGCTACAATCTAAATTACTTGAGTAGGGAAGCCTGGGGGCAACTTCTCATAACACGCTCAAATAGCACTTCATTGCTAATACAGTTGAACCTCGAAAATCCGGACCTCCAAATTCCGGAAATCTCTAAAATCCGGACATTTTTCCGATTTCAGTTTTATTAATTTTTAAAATAAGACATAGCTGTAATTTTCATCAACTGTAGTTAAATTCTGATAACTATACAAAAAAATATATATAGATATATTCTGGTTAATATTGTAATGACTTGCCGTTAATTAAAGACTTTATTATTACAAAAATTAAAAAGTTAAAAAGCGTTCAACAAAATTTACAGTAATGAATCATTATGAAATGAATGAATCGTTGAATTAATCATGAATTTTGATACTTGAAAAAATTTGGGTTTAAAAAAAAAACGTAAATTCTGTCGAAAAAATGCAGAAAAAAAACGGAGAAATTTGTAAAAAAAAAAAAGCCAAAACAAGCATGAAATCAATTAAAAAATCTTGAAAAAACGCACATTTCATCAAAGATTCATGATTCTTTCATTGCATAATGATTCGTCTCACTCTCAATCGCCTTTCAGAATCGGGCAGGAGGGCGCTTTCTCGGGATTTTTTGAAAATTTCAAATTTTTTATAAAGTGGGGAGGGGGCGTTTGATCGGAAAGAGCGGATTAACGGGATTTTACGGTATTATATAGCCATAAAAAAAGATTTTTTAATAAACCTCCAAAATCCTGAAAAATCGAAAATCCGGAATCGCCGCGGTCCCGACGGTTCCGGATTTTCGAGGTTCAACTGTAACATGCATGCACTTGTGTTTTACAGACACTGAGTTAAAAACTTATTGAAGTAAGATAGAAGCAGATTCACTGATAAATTTAGCTGTTCATTTACCATCAGAAGAATAGTAGTATAAAAAAAGAGGGGGGGGGGAGAGATTTGAGAAAAAGGGTGCATTTTTTTTAATTTAAATAAAAAAAAATGTGTTTAATATAAATGTTGACATTCATATAGTGAATGGAGAAAGATTGAGAGGCCACATTACCAAAGTTGCTGATTTTTTTTAGATCGTTGGCCCCTGTAAGATTAGTAATAAAACATAATCTTAAATATATATATGTATATCTTTATAATGACAAAAAAAAGTAGAAAACCGCAAATCTACAGAAAATTTCATTGAATGCTTCCTCATTCTGCTGTAAAAAACAAATTACCTAAAACATTACAGAACCCTCTTAAAATATTTTTAATTAATTAAATAGTTAATTAAAACTAAGGTATTCTAATGCTACACAAACATATGAAAAATAATTTTTCATCAAAATAATGCATAAAAATATAAACTAAGAATGGGTTAATTTAGATTTTAACCTTAAGACTTTTTTTTATTTTTCTCAAATAGTGAATCATTTACAAATAAAACACAATAAAATGTTATTTAGATTTTAATTAATAAATAAATGTGTTTTTAATGCACTACACACATCACATACAGTTGGCATCTATACTGGTGAGTGTATTTCGCATCATTAAATAGTATATCTTGGGGGGGGGGAAATAATCCAAGAGCTGAGCATGCAACAGAAATTGAATATTGAAGATACTGAAATGTCCTTTAAATCCATTTGCATCCAGTGTGAAAAAAGAAATAAATTATTTGAAATGCATGTGGGATCAAAGCTGATGAATATATTTTTCAGAATAAAGCTGTATTTCTTGAAAGAAAAAAAAATCAAACTGAATATACTAAAAGCACATGGCAAAAAAAAAACCCTGCGATATTGAAAATACAAAAATGCCATCGAAATCTGCTTGCATCCAATAGAAAAAAGAATTAACTAGTTCTCTAATTAGATGTAATCAATGTAGATATGCATATTTTGATGAAAAAATCTGTATTTAACTTGGCAATCAAT
The DNA here is from genome assembly GCA_964019185.1 of Maratus speculifer. Classification (NCBI taxonomy): domain Eukaryota; kingdom Metazoa; phylum Arthropoda; class Arachnida; order Araneae; family Salticidae; genus Maratus; species Maratus speculifer. Next base: position 363,609,757 of record OZ025296.1, read on the forward strand.
AATTATTATTTTAAGTCGTCACTTGGCGAGTGATGACTAGAGTGGCGATAGATGACCAGCAAATTTCTTGAAATGCATGTGGAATCAAAGCTGATAAATATATTTTGCCAAAATAAAACTATTTCTTAAAAAAATAATCCAACTGAAAACAGTAAAAGAACTCGGCAAAAAACTGAAATATTGAAAATACAGCTATGTCATTGAAATCTGTTTGCATCCAGTAGCAAAATGAAATAACCACTTTTTTAATTAGATGTAATCAATGTAAAGATGCATGTTTCCATGAAAAAAACTGCATTTCACTTGGCGATTGAAAATAGTATTTTTAATCGCTACTTGGTTAGTGACGACTAAGGTGGCGATTGATGTCCAATAAATTTACTTGAAATGCATGTGAAATCAAACCTGATGAATTAATATATTTTCCAAAATAAAACTTTTATTTCTTGGAAAAATAATTCCAACTGACCACACTAAAACATAACAAAAAATCAAAATATTGAAAACTCAGCAGCAGAAATTTTTTCTGCAGTCTGCAACACAAGTAAAAACTTAAAAAACAGTCTGCAGACAATCCCTTGCATTACACTATATGCACTCAAACCTCCTAAGTATTTGTGATAGACAAAAGAAAAGTATATTTTAAAAAAGAAGTTGTCTTTGTTGTCAGAATTTTTAACACCTCATACATTGTCCAAAAGAGGGGGGGGGGTCTCCTTTGACGAAACCTGCTGTTTTTTTTTGCGATCTCTTGAAGAAATTTGCAGTTTTTTCGCGATCTGCTGAAGAAATTTGCAGTTTTTTCGCGATCTCCTGAAGAAATTTGCCTTTTTTTCGCGACCTTTTGAAGAAATTTGTCGTTTTTTCGTGATATTTTCTACGAAATTTGCAGTTTTTTGGATTTTTTAACGAAAACTGCCGTTTTTTCGCGATCTTTTGAAGAAATTTGTCCTTTTTTTCGTGTTATTATGAAGAAAATTTCCCTTTTCTCGTAATTTTTTGAAGAAATTTACCGTTATTCCGTGATCTTTTACGAAAATTGCCGTTTTTACGCGATCCTTTTAAGAAATTTGCCTTTTTTCGTGATTTTTTGACGAAATTTACCGTTTTTTCGCGATTTTTGAACGAAATTCGCGTGTTTTTCGCGATCTATGACGAAATTGATTTTTTCTCGAAGACTATCGAAATTCGCGATGCATTTTATGTCCGAAATTTTGGATTTAGGACAGAATTTTTTTAATTTTTGCTAAATTTTTAAAAGTTAAAAAATAGTTTGTCGCAGCTTTGCGCCGATTCTGCTCCCGGGATTGAAAATACAGCTAAATTATTGAAATCTGTTTGCATCCAGTAGGGAAAAGAAATAACCACTTTTCTAATCAAATGTAATCAATGTAGAGATGCGTATTTCCATGAAAAAATCTGCATTTCACTTGGCGATCGAAAAAAAAAAATTTATCGCCAGTTTTATATTTTTAATTATCGCATGGCAAGTGTCGCCCGCTAATTTTTATCTGTATTAAATCAAATCCTGTTACATCGATTTAACAAAAGGGGGGCGCTATGGGCGGCTCAGCCCCCCTAAAATATTTTGACCCCCCCCCCCCCTGAAAAAGATTCCAAGGTCACTCAATGAATTTCTGTTCCGAAAATCCAAATGAAATTCTGCTCAAAAATCTAATTTAGTTTTGAGACCCTTTCACAGTTTTGCAGAATTACTATGTATCTATAATAAGCGTTTCAGCACTCCCTCATCCTATTTATACATATGAAGCTAACATGATGTTTAATTTTTCACCAGTTATAGATTCAAAATTTTCATCATGTATTTTTTTAGCATAAAATGAAGTTATTACAACAGTTTAATGAGAAACATAGTATCTACAATGTGAATATGCACTAATTTTTCTTTTTGCGTCAGAGAAAGATAAAAACAAATAAGCACCCCTACATTTTCTTGACCCCCCCCCCCCCACACACACACACCTATTATTCACTTCTAGCTACAGTCCTGTCCTGACCCTGCTAAATCGATTTAACACAAACTTGCTCTGTTTTCCCAAAATAGTATTTTTCTTACATCGCCTTTTTCCTAAATCGGAAAGCATTGAGGCAGGGCTACATCGTTTCGCTACATCGCGATTTAGTTAAATCGCGACGTCCGATGTATCTATTGAAAACCAATAGTTAAATCAGATTTTCGATGTAAGCATTAAATCAAGGCTACATCGTTTCGCTACATCGCGACGTTCGATGTATCTATTCAAGACCAATAGTTAAATCGGATTTCCGATGTAAGCGTTAAAACGATTTAAGGCTCAGACCTGCAAATTTGAATTTTAACTTTAAAATTGCTCCCCCCTCCCCGCCCTCCCAGGCATAAATAGTGAATTAATAAAAAAAAACACATTGTTTTTTGGATTTTAATTAATAAATAAACGCAGTGTTGAATTCAGACACTTTTCTCCGGGAGGTATTTCTGTGGCTCCGAGGGGGGGGGGAGAGAAATTGCACATTTTCACCATTAAAAACACAGAATTTCCGGGGGAGGGACCCCCTTAATAAATGTGTTATTAATACACTACACACATCACATGCAGTTGACATCTATGCTAGCAGTAGCGTATCTAGACTTATCATTTCAGAGGGGGCTGAGATACAGCATACATTTCTGAGAGGGTAGCGCCGTGCAGATGGTCGGGAGGGGGAGGGACGAAGAGAGCGGTCGCCCCGGCGCGGGAATTTAGGAGGCGCCAAATTTATACTACCAACGTAATACAAATGGCATCTATACTGGTGAGTGTATTTCGCATCATTAAACAGTATTATCTTGGGAAAAAAATAATCAAAGAGCTGAGTATGCTACAGAAGTCGAAAATTGAAGGTACTGAAATGCCCTTGAAATCCATTTGCATCCAGTGTGAAAAAAGGAATAAGTTATTTGAAATGCACGTAGAATTAAAGCTAATAAATATATTTTCCAGAATAAAGCTATATTTCTTGAAAAAATAATCAAACAGAATAAACTAAAAGCACATGGCAAAAAATCTACGCAATATTGATAATACAAAAACGTCATCGAAATCTGCTTGCATCCAATAGAAAAAAGAATTAACCAGTTCTCTAATTAGATGTAATTAATATAGATAGCATATTTTAATGAAAAAACTGTATTTCACTTGGCGATCAATAATTATTATTTTAAATCGTCATTTGGCGAGTGATGACTAGTGTGGCGATCGATGACCAACAAATTACTTGAAATGCATATGGAATCAAATCTGACGAATATATTTTTCAAAATAAAACTGTATTTCTTGAAAAAAACATGCAACTGAAATAGATAAAAGAATGCGGCAAAGAAAACAAAATATTGAAAATACAGCCATGTCATTGAAATCTGTTTGCATCCAGTAGGAAAAAGAAATAACCACTTTTCTAATTAGATGTAATTAATGTAGAGATGCATATTTCCATGAAAAAAATTGCATTTCACTTGGCGATTGAAAATAGATATATTAAATCGCCACTTGGCGAGTGACGACTAGGATGGCGATGGATAGCCAACAAATTACTTGAAATGTGTGTAGAATCAATGCATTTTTGCAAAATGAAACTGCATTTCTCGAAAAAATACCAAACTGAACACAGTAAAAGAACTCTGCAAAAAACCAAAATATTGAAAATACAGCTATGTCATTGAAATCTGTTTGCATCCAGCAGGAAAAAGAAGAAAACACTTTTCTAATTAGATGTGATCGATGTACAGATGCATACTTCTATGAAAAAAACTGCATTTCACTGGGCGACCGAAAATAGATTTTTTTAACCGCCACTTGGCGAATGACGACAAGGGTGGCAAACGAAATTTTTTAATTGCCACTTTTAAATTTTTTGTAACCACATGGCAAGTGACTGCTGCTAATTTTAAATCAAATCCTACTAAATCAATTTAACACCAGCTTGCAATGTTTTTCTTAAATAGTCTTTTTCTTAAATCGAAAACACTGATGTTTGTGATGTGTGTTTAAATCGGATCCTCTAAATCTAAATCGATTTAACACCAACTTACTCTGTTTTCTCTAATTCATCTTTTTCTTACATCACCTTTTTCCTAAATTGGAAAGCATAGAGGTTTGCAAAGTTTGCTTAAATCGCTAAATCGATTTAACACTAGTTTGACATGCAAGCAGTATATACACCAAAGTAGATAACTCAATTTTCTGATGTTAGCTCTGAATGATTACTTGAAAACTATATAAAACCAATGGCTAAATCACGATTTAAGACTGACGAAATCGCGATGTAAGGCAATGGCTAAATCGCGATGTATGGCAATGGCTAAATCGCGATTTCCGATGTAAGCTTTAAATCGATTTAAGAGATAAATCGATTTAAGGCCCAGGTCTAATTTTCACTACATTCAATTAGGTATAAGAACCTGTTTTTTTTGACATAATAGTTATATAAAAATGGTTTATATTAATTGAGAACCCATTAAAAATGTACCTTTATCTGGTTATTACCGTTTTACATTTATTTTCGGTAAATGTAAAACGGCAATAACCAGATAAAGTTACATTTATTTTTAATAAATGTAAATAAAATTAAGGCATTATTTACATTTTAAACATTCATTTCGCAACAATTAAATACGTTGCCAATTTTTTATTAAATTAAAATTAACATATCTGTGGAGCTGTCTAAAAAAAAGAATTTTTTTAACTAATAATTAATTTAAATTTATAATTTCTTATTTAATTATGATAAAAAAAATTTCATTTTTATCAACTTTTATTATTATAATTTTTCATTTATATTAAAAGAATACAAAGCATTAACCAGATCATTTGCTTTATGTGATTATTGTGCAAATTAATGCACTAACTGTTTGCAGCCTCCTGCCACAGATTATATTTAATTTTTATAGTTTATTGACATTAATTTAATTATTTAGAGATATTTATAAGTTATACAAGCCATTTTAATGTAATTTTTATAAATATAGGCGATTTAAAAAATAAATAGAAATCTTACCTGGTTATTACTGTTACTTTATGCACTTACCCGATTATTGCTGTTTTTTCAATTTAAGTGAAAATTTATTATAGTCGCCTTACGACGGGAAGTATTCGATTTTCATTTTTTAGTACAATATCAGATGAAAGGTTTCTTTTAAAGCTACATTTTCCCCAATTATCTCAATTTTTTAAAATGTGCCTTACCTGGTTATTATCGGAAGCAATTGATTTAATGTCACTGAATGGGACATTCACGATCATCCATTATTGACAGTTAATCTTATTGTTTGGCAATAGTTATTTGGTTGACAGGATAACCAAGTAATACCAAAAAATTTTTTCCATTGTAAAACCAAAATTTTTAAATCAAAGAGAAATTACAAAATAAATAAATAAATAAATAAATAAATATCTTACAACAAATTAATAATGTGGTGCACACAAACATCTTTAAAAAGTGAAAAATATTACAGTTTGGTCTTTTTGAATGGCGACATCTCAGGAACAATTTAAAATGTTCCTATTACTTTTGATTTAGTGAGGAAGTTTTTAAATGCACCAAAAAATAGTGTCTTGAGTAGGTAATGCTTTTCAGAGGTTACAAACATACAATTTGTTCTTAAAATCTTTAAACAAATTAATAATGTGGTGCACACAAACATCTAAATCCACTTATTTCATCAGAAATAAAATACATTCAAACAAACACCCTGTGTCACTGCAGTTTGAAACCGGATTATCGTTAGTCAAAAGTATTTTGATAAGCTGAACGATCTATCAAATATCGATTTTTATAACATATCTCTTCAACCAATTTCAGTCTTTATTAAATGTCAATAGATTGGCCCTCATTATATTCATACAATGCAATTTCTCACATTCTAATGTAAAAACGTGGAGAAAATAAAGCTGATTTTTTCCATTTTTCCATCCCCTGCCTCTACCATATCTTGAGATATCTCATCGGCTTGTGGATACAGGACAAGGAAACACAAAAAAAATTTAGATAATTCATTATTTAATGTCACTAGAAATCGAGATGACAGTTATAGCAGGAAAATTAAACTTCGTGTGCTGGCATTCAAAAGGGAAAAGTAATTATTTTCTGGGGGTGGTGGGTGCTTTTGTTTTCTTTAGTGGTAAACCAGAGAATAAAAAAAAAAAAAAAAAATACTGAGGAAGTAAAGTGGCTGGGGATGACACTGAAATTGTACCCTAAATTAGGCCCAAACAAAATCATGTGCTTTGTCATGCCTAGCAGTTCAAACTGATTTAAATTGTTTGCTTTCATTTTGAACAATTTTCAACAAAGTTGAAAAGTGTTTATGTATTTGGTTTGTCTGTCTGAATGGTCGTCTGTCTGTGCTCAAACTTCTGTAAATATACTCGGATTGTTATGAAATTTTTAGATGTTATTTGCTGTAATTTTGAATAATTCAGAAAACTGATGTTAAAAGTGTAGCTTGCATTAGTCTCAATATGCAACTTATAATAAAATCAGGTTTATCATCTCGTCATCTGAGAATAATAACGTTCTATGTTTATTTTTGAAAAAAAATGACTTACTGATATAGAAATGTTCTATTTGTATATATGAACATATTTTTGCATCAAAATGATGTCATATGATTGTAGGGTCATATATAAATTATATATAGCATCATTTTGATGCAAAAATGCCTTCATAGATACAAATAGAACCTATCTATGTCAATTAGTCATTTTTCCCCAAAACACAGATAGAACTTTATTATTCTCAGGCAACGATCTAACAGGCTGTTTCAGGCATGTTAGCCTACAGCTAAAAACACTGGGAGACATTTTGACCACTCCATATACAGCTGTATGCTTAAATTTTCAAATGGTTCAATTTCCTTTCCTGGATACAAAAGAAAAAAAATAAAATAATTACCAGAGTAATTAACAGTAATCAAGTATAAGATGAAAATCAAATTACTACATATTGAAAACATTGCATGAATTAATACAGTGTGTATTTGCCCTTATGGTGCTGAAAGTAAAATAAAATTCTACTGCAGTTCAATGACAATTACGGTGAAGTATAATGAAACTGTTATTACCATTCAGAGTAATCATAAAATGGATGAACTTAAATGAATGGATCATATTAGAAGTAGTGTTACCACCAATTAAAACATTGCTACATTATTTGGAAAAGGAAAGTTTCAGTCATTTTGACTGGGGTACAATGAAAGGGGGATTATAAGGTGAACTGGGAGGGGGGGGGAGAATTTGCATTTGTGTTTTTTTAAAATTTTCCATATTTTATAGACATATACTAAATAAATGATTTTTATCAATAAATTCAAATATTATACATTTATTTTCAAATAACTTTTACAGATCAGTTATAAATTCCTTTGTTTTCAGTAATGCTGTAAATAAATCAAAAACATTTAAAGCATCAAAACATTTTGTTTCTTCTTGCAAATTAGTTTCAGTAGCCATAGCATGCCATCCCCAGTGCAAAATATAATGATGACGGCATGCTATGGCCTCTAAAACTGGTTTGCAATAAGATATGAAGTCTTCTGGTGCTTTAAACATTGATTTTATTCATTTATAATATTAAATACCTAGTACTTGGCAAATTGGTCGAATACTGAATAAATACCGAGTACTTGGTATGGCCCTTTTTGATACATGACACTTTATAAGCTCGCCAATGGTTTTGTCAAAACTGTAACTACAAGCATGACATAATTCTGATTGCAAGATTTCTATAATAAAGAAGTACCTTTTTTCTTCGCTTTTCTCTTATGTATTATCAGTTTCAATATTCCTTAATTTTATTGTTATCATTTCTAAAGATTTTTTTTAAATAACGCAATCATGAAACTTATAATGTAATAATATTTTTTTACACACGCTACTGACCATTCATAAGTTCTTTTATTCTCTCGTGCAAATAATTGATACTTTATGAGATAGCCAAATCGATTGCTATATAAATTTTCTCTCTCTCTCTCTCTCTCTATATATATATATACATTTAAACCCTTTAAATAATTAGGGTCTAATTTCAGATAATGGCACTTTTGGTGTTTACATTTTCTAATTTTCTTTAATTAAAAGTTCAAATATATATTACATTGTATAAAAAAATGACGGCCATTTCAGTAAAAGGATATCAAGGAAAATTTTTACAATTTTATCAAAAATTTCCTCTTATATATTCTCATAATATACCATCATTCCTGTGTGTTTTGTATGCACCTAGAAAATGAGGATTTTGAGAAACTAACAGATGTGAATGAGATTTTTTGCTTTATTCATAGCTTCTTTGGCCAGTAATGTAAAATCTAAGGATCAACCCATGAAACACTCTGTCATGTGCTTTAAGTTATTTGAAAGGGGGATATTTAGAAGCATTTAGTCACAATGTGTCAAATTCTGTCATCATCCAGATTTAAAAACCTGTAGTTCTAAATAAAGCATGCAAGTTGCAAATTCCATTCCATTTTTTAAAATTTAATCTGTCATAAATGTATCATTTCGGGATAATTAATAATTCATGTTGAGTGTGTTAACCTAAGACATATGTTTGAAATTGTAAAACTTGGAAGAAGCTCAAGTCTAGGTTATTTATTTTTCCTAAAATATCTTCTATTTTACATTTTAAATAATTTAATTATATGCTGCTTTTAAGAACAAGAGATACATTCTCCTTTAGAACAGTCAAAAATACTAAAGACATTCCTTAACTTAGATTAATTTTCTTTTCCTAGAAATATTCGACAAAGAACCTATCTTAAGTTTTTGGTGTTAAATAATTTTGGATAAGAAAGTCTCTGCCCCTCTACAGATTTGTGAATACCACCTTTAGCTGGCTATGTATTATGCAATACATTGAATAAGCTTTAACTTTCAGTTCAAGAATTAATCTCTTTTACAATTTCATCCCTGAAATTATGTTGATAAATGCTAATTTGCTTTACTAGGCATCTAAATTAAATAAGAATTAAATTAAAATTCTAAAATCACACAATTGTAGTAGGAAAAAAAATTAATAATCTGTTTCTTCTGAAATCTGTTATTTTCAAATTTACATTTATGTAAAAATAGTTCAATGCTATTGAAAATGAAAAGTAACACAGGCATTCCAAATAAATACATCTATGTTCTAATTCTCATTAATGCAATTTTATATCATTTATTATATATTTTCTTAATAAATAAATGTTAATGTATTTTTCATAAGTATTGAATGTTCTTGCTGTACTTTAAGGAAAAAAGATCATAAGTAGATTCCCTCAATTCCGCACAGTTTGGGACCAGAAGTTGTGTGCATTTTAGAATTTTGCAGATTTCTGGTCATTGCTTTGTTTACATTTTTTAAAAAGGAATTTTGATGTAATTAGCAATGAAATCAAAAGTATATTGAATGTTTACAATATACTAAAATATTAAAATATGAAACTGAAATAATAAAAATTTAGATAATTTTTAAAAAATGATTATAGTACTAAAAGCAAAAGTCAAGTAAATAATCAATAATGTGCAATTTAATTTTCATTATAAAAAGTAGATGTGCTTTTTCTAAATTATGCAATAAAACTTGCCTCATAAAGGTACATTTCTAAATCACATCAGTATCTTAAAATAACAAAGCTTTATTTCAGGTTTAGCCAAATTTAAAAACCAAAAAAGCTTGATTAATGCATAAATCTATTTGGTAAGAAGATTGTGTTGCTGATGATATCAGCAATGTCTTGATATTTTCTCAGATAATTTTTTCTTTTTCATGAATTCAATAACCTTTAGAAAAATTGCAAATTAAAAGATGTACGGAATTGATATGAAACTAAAAAAAGTCAAATTTTGCACCTACATCTTAACCGATTGTTTCATTGTTTACATCCGCAAATTATGTGCGGATTTTAGAGAGTTGTGGATTTTAGGAGTGTGGATTTGAGGGAGTCTACTGTATTGTGATCTTCATGAAACATTCCACTGCAAAAATTTAAGAGTTGAATTCAATAAGTTTTAAAATTGACCAATGAGTTTCAAGTAAAGCGGGGCAATAATTACATTGAGGGACTGCTGCATCTTTCAAATGTTTATGGCAAGGAGGGTGTTACCCATGCCAGGAATCTTGATGTAAATTATTTGTAAATATCTTACATATATGTTTCGCTAATTTCACAACTGTGACTCTATAAATCTTGTTGTTAAAACTCCCGTGTAGAAAGTATATTTTACGATGGCTTAAGACGCTGGTATGTGACAAAATCAAGTCATCTGTGAGGGAGGTGAAAATTTTCAATTCTCATTGATCGTTTGAAAAATGCACTTGCAAAAGTCGTTGGTGCTGTAAAAAGAAAATAAAAAAATATTGATAAAATATGCTGGAGCGATTAAAAAAAAAGTTTACCAACTAAAGCAATGAATAATAAAATTAGAAATGTAAAGCTATTGCTAATAAAGAACATTGATTGAAGATATAAAGCTATGAAATATATATAAGTAGGTATATGTATGTAGGCATACATATATGTATGTATACATATATATATATATATATATATATACAGGATGTCCAGCAAATAACACCCTGATTTCAAAATTAAATTTCTCAAAAACAAAGATCAATCGAATTATGAAGCAAACGGTTTGTTTATCAGGTAAGCTGTAAAAATCTTATACGAAAGTTTCGAACGATAAATATTTTGAAAAGATTGTGTTCTGATTGCAAAAAATGCTTTGATTTGACATTTTTCTTGCTTTAGATTGCTGCCAGAGAATGTGTTTTTCGGCTTAAAGTGCCATATTTCATAGTTTTTTTTGATTAAATTTTTGAAATTTCGAAATTCTAAAAATTTACTTCAAAAAATCTTTAAAATATTGCACTATAAGCTGAAATTTTTTTTCTCTGCAGGCAATCTAAAACAAGAAAAATGTCAAATCAAACATTCTATGCAATCAGAGCGCAATTATTTTAAAATATTCACTGTTTGAAATTTCTGTATAAGATTTTTACAGCTTACCTAATGAAAAAACCGTTTATCGCATATTACTATCGATCTTTGTTTTTGAGAAATTTAATTTTGAAATCAAGATGTTATTTGCTGGACACCCTGTATATATATATATATATATATATATATATATATATATATATGTATGTATGTATACATATACATAATAGTGTAAAACAATGTGCATGTATGTTTTTTGTCAATTACCTTTTTTGATATTAGTGAAATTTAAATGGTGAAACTAAGGTTATGTTTGATGGTTTGATTTCAAGTCCAAAAAAGTAAGTGTCGCTGTCATTCCAGTACGAGTCCGTAACTCTGCATGTGAGCAAATATTTTGGTGGTCTTGCTTTTTCATAATGAAACTGTGTCTTTTAAAGCATAAACAGTGTTTTTAATTAGTTTTCATTTCAGAATCTGGAAGCGCGATAGCGCTACATAGCCTTTAATCACTTAAATCTTCTGTGATGTTACCGCCATGAACAAACATTGTTCTTCAAATGTAATCTTACAGCATACTTGTCATTCATAAATAAAAGATATGCATAAGGAAATGTTAATTTCCTTGTTATTAATATTTATTTACAATATGCAAATAAATTAAATTTATACCACTAGAATTTGAATATATTCGACTTTGTTAATAAAACTTTCTATTTAAGTTAAGATTGATTGCGTTGCCTTCCACTGGAAGCTTGCTCGCTATTCAGTCACAGCAAAGCATGCTCACAACACTGAAATGTTTTTATTGGCTATACCAAACTGAATAAATTTATTTCTAAAGTACTATTATTTTGTCGATAAATTAACTTTTGTCTATAGGATTGCTAATAAATGTTCTTTTAGAGTATCTTTTCTTCCTGAATAATATTCGTTTAAACAGTGACTATGTATTGAAATAGTTTTGTAAATATACATATATATATTTATTTTAAAACTGATTTATAAAAATGAAGAAATGTTAAACTAGGAAATTGAAGATCAACCTATGTATTCTAATTTTTTAAAGTAGCTATAGTGAATTATTCAAAATCCGTTTACATACCTTTAAAGTAAATTCTGCAATCTTGCCCATAGACAGGCATTTTTATGATTCTGGATGTCACATCGTTACTGCAACAGCATTATATACCGTAAAATATTGTTAATCCGCTCCCCCAAACGTGACGAAAAATCGTACAATAATTAGAAGGGGGGGGGGCGCTTACTCGGGATTTTTCCGCGATCGTTTCACAAAATTTACAGGAATGAATAATGATGAAATGAATGTATCGTTGAATGAATCATAAAATTAGTTACTTGAAAAAAATTGTGTTTTTTTTAATAAAAAAAGGTAAATTCTGTTGAAAAAACGCAGAAAAAAGGACAAATGTATAAAAAAAGCCAAAAAATCATGAAATCAATTAAAAAATCTCGAAAAAAACGCACATTTCATCAATGATTCAAGAATCATTCATTTCATAATCATTCATTCCATTCTCAATCACCTTTGAGAATGGGGAGGGAGGGCATTTTTTCAGGATTTTTTGAAAATTTCAAATTTTTTATCAAGTGGGGAGGGGGCATTTGATAGGGAAGGGTGGATTAACGGGATTTTACGGTATATATTGTCTTTTTAAATTTTTACTTAATGTACAAATGTTACATTGATTCATCTGTTTTTGAATGAAATATTTATATTTAAATAATTACCTCCCTACCCTGTCATCTCATTTTATAAAATAATATACTTTCTACAATCTTTATAAATTCTGACTGTTTAGTCAGATTCTTCAGGCACTTTATCCTATTTGCATGAACAAATCAAATATATTTGCAGTTGTAATTCTTAATTGCGCAAGAAAATGCACATTATTACTACTACAATTTACAGCTTTAACCATGTTAATAATGCCAATAAATGATTAAAATATTTCTATAATATTTATTTTCAGAGGAATGGTAAAACACAGGGTTTAAACAATAATAATGAAAATTAAGTATTTTTTTAATCTGGGTTATTTGTGGCTAAATACAATTAAATACTCAAATTCCACTGCCAAATATATATATATATTCACTTTATTCCTTGTAAAATTTATCATTGTTTTTATAATAATATGGTTTATAATAATATGGTAGCAAATTTATTTAATTTAATACTTTGATTTGAATTTTTTATTATAAGTTTATTTTCTTGTTAATTTATTGCTTCACGAATCATCATGAAATTGATCTGTTGATTTATGGGATTGTTTTTGCAGATGAATAGAGCCATATTAGTGTGGATATGTATTACATCATGAAAACAAATATTAACACATGAATTGTGCAGCTAGAGATTACTGGAAAAGCAGCTTCTGCATCACAGTAATGAAAATCATTAATTTGTGAGTTACGCAAGAAGACTCCCTCCATAGAAAACCATTTGTGTACTTATCTGTTAATTTATATTGATGAGAAATTTTTAAAGTGTGAAGTATGCAAAAATAAATACTCTCATAAGTGTAATGCAAGTAGGCATATATTAACTCATGCTAATGAATGCATACTGTGAACTATGCAACAACATTTTTTCCTTCAAAACTGTGATTTAACCATGCATCTGTTGCTTAATAGAAGTGAGAAATCTTTTGTTTGCGAGATGTGCAACAAGAAATTCTCTCAAAAGAGAAGTTTAAAATAACATCTCTTAATTCCTAGTGGTGAGAAATATTTTGTATGTGAAATATACAACAAGAATTTTTTTGAAAATAGTATCTTAATTAAGCAGTTGTCAATGCATATTGGAGAGGAAACTTTTGTATGTCAGATATGCAACAAAAAGTCCACTGAAAATTTGTAAGTTAAGCAGACATTTGTTAATTCATAGGTGTGAGAAAACTTTCATATTTCAGATATGCAACAAGAAATTCTCAAGAACCCTCTAAGCCATCATCTGTTAATTCAGGCTGGTGAGAAACGTTTCATGTGTGAGATATGCCACAAAAATTTCTTTCAAAAGTGTTATTTAAGCAAACATGTTAATTCATACTGATGAAAAACCTTTTGCATGTGAGGTTTGCAACAAAAAATTCTTCTATAAGAATAGTTTAACCAAACACCTGTTACTTCATTCTGACAAAAAACTTTTTATTTGTAAAATATGCGACAAAAATTTCACTCGAAAGAATGATTTAAGCAGACATCTGTTAATTCATACTGGTGAAAAACCTTTTGTATGTGAAATATGCGGTAAGAAATTTATAAAGAAAAGTGCTTTAATCAGTCATTTCTTAATTCATACTTCTGAGAAACCTTTTGTATGTGAGGTATGCAACAAGAAATTCTCTCATAAACATCAGTTAAGTACACACCTATTAGTTCACACTGGTGAAAAACCGTATGTGTGTGATCTATGCAACAAGAAATTCTCTCAAAAGAGCAGTTTAGCCAGACATCTGTTAATTCATACTGATGAGAAACCATTTGTATGTGAGATATGCAACAAGAAATTCTCTCAAAAGAGGAGTTTAAGCAACCAACTGTTAATTCATACTGGCGACAAACCTTTTGCATGTGAGGTTTGCAACAAGAAATTCTCTGTAAACAGTAATTTAAGCAAACATATGTTAATTCATACTGGTGAGAAACCCTTTGCATGTCAGATATGCAACAAGAAATTTACTCAAAAGATTAGTTTAACCAAGCATCTCTTAACTCACACTGGTGAAAAATCAATTGCATGGGATATATGAAACAATCAATTCTCTCAAAAGGGTGATTTAAGCAAGTATCTGTTAATTCATAATTCACTACGTTTGGTTAAATATTATTGTGTTACTTCTTGTTGGAGTTAAAAATTGATCTGTGATGAAAGATGATAAAAAGTCATCTTCAGAAAAAATATTCTTGTTTAAGGGATATATGCTAGTGATTTTAAATCAATTTATTTTGTTAGTTGGCATCGTCACATTAGGATAAATAATTCCAATCAATTCAGGAATATGAATAATTGTTGTTCCTTGAGCAGGAAGATCTAGTCTCGTGTAGCTACTTTAAAATAACTTTTAAGTGATCCATATACTGTATGTTACAGAGGCTGCAGTATGTGAAAAATGTGCGGTGGTATAGTGTTAGCAAAATTATTACATTTTCTTTGGCATAATTCCAACGGACAATCTTTGTATGGCTATCATGATTATCCATTAATAATTGATACTTTAACTGTTTTGTTTATATCTTACATTCTTTATGAAGTGCTGTAAAATTTTTACAAAATAAGGTGCATTCATCTACTATGTGCTTGCTAAACACCATATGCTGTCATATATTAACTTTGTATCTTCATCAATCATCTATAATCAAGATAACCCTGTTCTAAACAATACCGATATTATCTAAATGTAGCAATGAGGATAGAAGTGTAACAAAATATTGCATTTAGCTTAACTTTGGGGACACTTGAACCTGGTGATCAAATGACCCCATAGACAGGGCCATAGCTAGAATTGAACAATAGGGGGGCTAAAAAGAATGTACGGGGGGGGTCGTACGTAAAAGAATGTACGTAATTTTTTTCTCCTTCTCTCTGACACAGAAAGATAAATTTGTGCATATTCACAATGTAGGTGCTATGTTTCTTATTAAACTGAAGTAATAACTTCATTTTATGCTAAGAAAAGACTATGATGATGAAAAATTCGAATGTATAAATAGTGCAAGATTAAATATCATGTTAGCTTCCTATTTGCAAATAGGATGAGCGAGTGTTGAAATACGTAATTTAGTAATTCTAAAAAACTGTGAAAGAGTCTCAAAAGTACATTAGGTTCTTGAACAGAATTTCATTTGAGTTTTCAAAAAAGAAATTTATTTAGTCACCTTGGAATCTTTTTGTGGGGGTGGGCTGAGCCGCCCATGACACCCCCTTAACTACGACCCTGCCCATAGAATGGGGATCATGTGTCCCTAATATGCATTTGTGGGAAAAAGAATTGCTAAATTATACGTAAAGAAACTGCACTTGATTAAAACAACAGAACTTAAGCAGTAAGGATTGTTAGTGTATTATATCATTAAAGTTAAGTAATTTATTTGTGTTTAGCAAAAAATATGAAACACAAACTACCTACTGAAAAAGAAGTTTGATTGTTAGAAAACAGAAAATTCTTTCTTACAACAGAAATAAAAATGTCTACATGAAATTCTGTTGGTAGAACTATTGATAGGGAATTACTTTATTAGTGTTTTCACTTGCAGAGACTTAATTGCATTTGTTCTCTGGTTTTAGGCCTAGGGAGCAAGTCTCCCCTAGTGCTTTTCTCCAAATTTTAACTTTTACGTTTTTTTTTTGTTGTTTAAAGAAACGCTTTGGAAATGAGTATACTTGCTTTGTGTGAAACAGTAAACATCTGTTGTATAAATTTGGGAAATTATAGAATATGTAAAAAATCTCTATGATTAAAGTGTATCAGCAGTTTTGGAGAGCTGACTAATTCATTATTTCTCTTTTCGTTATATATATATAAATACACCCATTTCATGAAAACAGAATTTTTATCAATAATATTAAAATACAGTTTCAGGACTAGAAGTTTGGTATTGTATATCGTTATGTTTTTACCACTTTTTCCCATGTTTTTCACCGGTAAATAGCCAACCCTGGTCTTGCGTGAGTTGCAACGTTCATAGACATTTTGTATTATGGGCCCACCGTGCAAAAGTAATTATTTTCAATGGGCATGCAGCGACCAAAACTTTTAGCTCCCGGGAATTGAAATCTAAAGTTTGGCTCGGGCAATGCTAGGCGAATCTGATAGGAAATGATTAATAAAAGGTTTAGTAGTATCCTCTAGTTTATCTGAAATTGATACATTATTATTGTTACTTAATCTGAAAGCTTGAGCTTTTGAACATTAAGCATACACTATTTCAAATTTTACATATAGTCTTCTATTTTTTTTATTTTATTTTGAATTTTAGATTTTAAAAAACTTCATTGTTTAAAGCATTTAGATTAGAACCGATTTTGATTTTTATATAGGATTAATAAGATATTCTTACTACCTCCTTTCAAATTCTAATTAATGCTTTATTTTGATTGAATTTGTTTTTTTTTTTTTTTTTTTTTTTTTTTTTTTATATCTGAAACAAAAGTAGAGCAATGTGCTTTCGACAAGTTTGATTGGTGGTTGTTTACAATCAGGTTTCCAGGAAAAACCAGTTACAGTAGAAATCCTCTAATCTGCAAAGTTTTGTTCCAAGAGTTGTGCAAATAAGAGGCTTTTTGCGAATTTCAAGTCATGCCTATTTAATCTTAATTTATAATTTTTTTTATTCGTGTTTTTTTTATATAGATTGTTCATGCTATAAAATAAATTAAAAAAGCACATTTTAATGCATAAATGAAGTAAAAATTAATTTTAAAATAATAATAAGGTATTTTTTTTAAAAAATACATCAGCGGTTGTTTATTTTGACATTTCGTTTATATTGTTGAATTCTATCTTCAATTCTATAAATAATTTTAATTTTTTTTTTAAATTTTTTGTCTGATGAAATAAGCAATGACTTTTATGTATATATTTTTTATTAAATCCTCTTTCTAATTCAATTCAGTATTATTAAGTTATAATAAATGAATAGTTTTAAAATCTATTTATGAGTAATGCTTAAAAGAAGAAAAAATTACAATGGAGCAAAATTTTTATTGCCGGTACTTTTTACAACAAATTCTTTGTTGTTATTATTACTGAAGAATTCTAAAAGCTTACTTGCAGTATTTCAGAATGATATAAAAATAGCCCTAATAATATTAGTTTTTAAAAAGCTTTGAAATTTCTACTTATAATTTAATTGTGTTGTGGGTAGGAATAAAAATCTTTAGTAAGTTTCAGATTGAAGAATCTGGTAACTTTTATTGACAAAAGAATGAGGATTTTGTTAAAATAAAGACAATTATGAGAGTAAGTAAAATAAAAGACATTAATTATAATAATATCATGAATACATTTTTTTAAATGTGAATTTTATCATTTTAGCCACTATTCCAATGCTATCTTCATAATTACTTTGCAAAAAGACCGATTACTAGTAGATGCATATGGGGTATCGCCCTCTGTTGGAGAAAATCAAAGATGTTTAAGATTTTCTTCATATTGCAATATCCCATTAATCAAAGTTCGAATGTAATAAATGTTATATTTTTATGTTTTGTTTACAATTTTATAATTAAGATTTAATTTTAAAAATAATAAATGATTAAATACATTGTCTAAGCTCGTTCATTAAAAAAAAATCCTAAGAGTTCAAACTGTATTTTCCAAATACTTCTTGAATAAATATAAATAAATAAAATAATGTAATAATTAAATGTACTTACATTAATTTATAAAGAAGACTGTTATGACTCATATTAATAAATAAAAAGACAAGGAATATATTAAATTTCGTGTAAAGCAATTTCAAATTTGAAATTCTGTCACCATTGAAACAATATTTTAAAATTTTAATTCTTTGCCTGCAATTTTAATTTTTTTGCGAATTTCAGGTTTGCGGTTTTGTGGCGCTCTACTGTATTTAAAATCTACTTGTCTCAGCCATTCCAATTAATTGTTTTTTTACTGAATTATAGGATAGAAAATGTAACCGTTTTTAAATGTAACAAATCCATTTTTCAAATTAAATCAAATTTAAAAAATATTTTTTTTAATTTATGGAAAGGCTAACGGCAAATTTTGTCAAAAAAATCGCAAAAACGACAAATTTCGTCAAAAGGTCGCGAGAAAAAGACGAAATTCGTCAAAAGATCATGGAGTAACGGCAAATTTTGACAGACATAGAAAAAACTGACTTTTTGTAAACAGATCGTGAATTTAATGCAAATTTTGTCAAAAAACTAGCGAGAGCACGACAAATTTTTGCAAAAGATCGCGAAAACTGGCAAAATTCCTCAAAACATCGCGAAAAACAGCAATTTCGTCAAAAGATAACGAAATAAAGCAAAGTTTGACAGATTCCGAAAAAACTCAAATTTCGTAAAAGATCGCGAAAAAACACAAATTTCGTCAAAACATCACGAGATCACGACAAATTTCATCAAAAGATCGAGCGAACATGAGAAATTTCAACAAGCAGTCGCGCGAAAATTCGCCAAAAGATCGTGGTAAACTGGTAATATTCATCAAAAAATCGCGAAAAAAGGCAAATTTCGCAAGGAAACGACTAAATTCGTCAAAAGATACCGAAAACACGAAAATTTCGGCAAAAGATTGCGAAAGCTGGCAGAAATCATCAAAAGATTGCGAAAAACGGCAAATTTAATTCAAATTTTGTATCGTCAAAAAAAAACAAATATTGCTGAGTGAACACAACACCTTTCATCAGATGGTCGCGCGAAATTCATTAAAAGATCGTAGTAAACTGGTGAAGTTCGTCAAAAAATCGCGAAAAAACGACAAATTTCCTCAAAAAACGCGAGAAAACGACAAAATTCGTCCACGGATCGCAAAAAACAGCAAATTTCGTCAAAAGATCGCGAAAAATAGCAAATTTTGTGGAAAAGATCGCGAAAAACTGCAAATCTTGTTAAAAAATCGCAAGAAAATGGCAAAATTCGTCAAAAAATTTAGAAATAACAGCAAATTTCGTCTAAAAATCTCAAAAACAGCAAATTTAGTTTAAATATCGCAAGAAAACGACAAACAATCATGAAAAACGGCAAATTTTGACAAAGATTCCGAAATTTTTTTAACAGATATAAACACATCTTTTCCCAATCTTTTATAAACAGATTGGGAAAAAGGAACATATCGATAACACGAGAGCACGACTAATTTCGTCAAATGTTTACGAAACGGGTAAAATTCGCCAAAAGATTGCGAAAAACAGCAAAATTCGTCAAAAGATGCCGATAAAACCACAAATTTTGACAAAGATTCCGAAAAAAACTCAAATTCCTTAAGTAGATTGCAATAAATGCAAATTTCGACAAAAAAATCGCATGAACACGACAAATTTCAACGAAAGATCGCCAAAAGAATACAAAATTCGTCAAAAGATAGCGAAAAAACGGTATTTCGTCAAAAGATCGCAAAAAAATCAACAATCATAATTGTTTTCAGAGATCACGAACAAAAGGCCAATTTTGTAAACTGATAGCGAAAAAAAGCAAATTTTGTTAAAAAATGGCGAAAAAAGACAAATTTCGTTAGATCGCGAATACAAGACAAAATTCGTGAAAAAAACCGTAGTAAAACTGTAAATTTCGTCAAACATCGCGTAAAAATCGAATTTCGTCAAAAAAGCGCGAGAAAACATTGATTCGTCAAAAGCCTTTATAGAAACGGTGAAATTCATTAAAGATCTTAAAAAAAAGAATTTCGTCAATAAATCGCAAAAACGGTAAAATACGTCAAACGCAAAAAAACGACAAAGTTCGCCAAAAAATCGTGAAAAACAGAAAATCGTCAAAAGGTCGCGAAAAACGCATTTTGGGCACCTATCACGAAAAAATGCGACATTCGTCTAGTGTTCGCGAAAAAATGGAGAATTTCGAAAGAAGATCGATAGAACACGAAAAAATGCCTCCGAAATTCGTCAAAAGATTGCGAAAACACGTCAAATTTCATCAAAAGATCGCGAAAAAAACGACACAATTCGTGAAAAATACTTAAAAAAAGAAATTTATCAAAAGATCGCGAAAAAAACGCATTTTGGCCAGGTATCACGAAAATAAGCGAATTTCGTCTAACGTTCGCTAAAAAATGTTAAATTTTGTCAAAAGATCGCAAGAAAACGACAAATTTCGTCTAAAGATCGTGAAAAAACAACAAAATTTGTTTAAAGATCACGAAAATAATTTTGACAAATTCCGAAAAAACTCAATTTTTGTAAAAACAGATCGCGAAAAAAGGCAAATTTTGTAAACAGATTGAGAGAACACGACAAATTTCCTCAAAAAGTCGCGAGAAAAAATAAAATTCGTCAAAAAACCGTGCAAAAACGGTAAAAATCGTCAATGATCGAGAGAAAACGGAATTCTGTCAAAAAATCACGAGAAAATGAGAAAATTCATCAAAAGACCGTGGTTAAACGGTAAAATTCGTCAAAGATCACGAAAATCGGACTGTCTTCAAAAGATCGTGAAAAACGAATTTGGCCAGATATCAAGAAAAACACGAAAATCGTCTAATGTTCGCGAAAGAATGGCGAATTTCGTCAAAAGTTTGCGAGAACACGACAAATTTTGTTTAAAGATCACGAAAAATATACAAATTTTTTACAAAAGATTGCGAGAACATGAAAATGTTCATCAAAAGATCGCGAAAACGTCAAACTTCGTCAAAAGATCGAGAAAAAAACAACAAATTCTATCAAAAGATCGTGAGAAAAAACAAAATTTTCAAGAAGTTGTAGACACAAAGAAAATTTTGACAGATTTTGAAAAAAACTGAAATTGTGCAAACAGATCGCGAAAAAAGACAGATTTCGTCAAAAATGTGAATTTTGACACTAAAGCTTGAAGAAAAAACTTCTGTATCACGAAAGGCCGCAGAAAAAAGAGGATTTCGTTAATGCATCAAAACATTTGAATTTTGACAAAGGTTTGCTAGAAAAGTATGCAAATTTTGCCAAATGGCGGCACAAAAAAGAAGAAAATTTTGTCAAACGATAGCTTTAAAATAGAATTTCGTAAAATAATCATTATAAAAATCTGAATTTCATTAAGGTGTCGTTGATGAAACACAGCAATTTGTTTAGAAAACAGCACACATAGAAACAACAATGTTTATTATTTCAGGTGCAGTTTTTTTAACTGAAAAACTTATTGTTTTTCAAAAATCTGCTTTACCCGGACCCAACTTATCAATCTGAAATGAAATCAGAGTTAAAACAAACTGCTACAAAAATAATAAGTGCCGAGCTGGGATCCCCTCCCCTTGTTTTAGAAAATTTGCTGTGAATTTCATTATTTTATTTTTTTCAGAAAAATGCATCACCAGGGAAGGGGGGAGAACAGGGTCTGAACCTGATGCCGCCCCATGCACAAATGAGTTGAAAAGTGTGCCTTTCAATTTAAAAAATCATTGTAGATTAATTTTTAAAATATATATATCCATTACTAATATTAATCTCCTTCGCCTTTATAATAGGTATGCTGTGGCGTCAAAGTCAAGAGTGGCTAATCTGTGATAAAACAAAAAACTAAATTACAAATTTATCTTAAACAAACAAAAAAAACTCGTCAATATTTTTCATTTTATTTTCGACCATATAAAATGTGGACCTGTAACTCCATCAGCCTCCTTCTCCTCATTGAGGTGTTTCTGTGAGGCAATATGGCTCTAACCAGAATGTCTAGTTCGTTATGCATTGCAGAAAAGAAAGTTCAAATCTGTCTCTAACACAAAGAAAATAATCATTAAATTTCAATTTCATTTTCAACGATTTTGAAAGACTCCATTATCCCCCTTTTACTTGTTTGGATAGAATATGGAACTGAAAAGAAGAGAGCTGTTAGCCTTTCAATGATAAGGGAAAAAGTACAAATTTATCTGAAAAGAAATAAAAGTACCTTTTTAGGAGCGCTCGTAATTATGTAAATACGTAACACCTATAGTTGTCGTTCAGTCCGTCCGCATATAACAGCGCAAAAACTACCCAACCGAATCATTTGAAATTTAAAATACATAATTATTACAGAAGTTTGTCGAGTCATTTCATATTTTATGAAAATCGGATGCTTAGATCAATTACAGGGACAATCAAAAGTATTACATTACATTACGATCAATGGGGAAAAAATTTCAAATGCATTTTACATGTTATAAATTTAAAATACATAATTATTAAAAAATTTTTGTCGAGTTATTACAAATTTTATGAAAATCGGATCCATAAATCAATTGCAGAGACAATGAAAAGTATTCCGTTACATTACGGTCAATGGGGAAAATTTTTCAAATGCGTTTTAATGGTGTTACACTCATTCGAACATAATAAAATCGATATGCATCTATAAAGTACATATTATAATATACATTTTGCATAATCTGTGGTGCAAAGAATATTTGTTATTGATTTACAAGGCCACACAAAAGTGTTCCATTACATAACGGTATAGAGAGAACATTGTTTGGTGCGCATTTAATTGTAATTAACTATTTACAATTTTATGAGATTGATATATGAGGGTGTTATTTTAAAAATTTCGTTATCGTACGAACGCACCTTATTTGCTACGCTTCAAGTGCAATTTCTAACTTGTTTAATTTTTTTTTTACTATTTTGAAGGAGGACTCTGTAATCTTTTTTACCTCTTTGTGTATAATGTGGTGTCACACTGCACTAATAAAAGAGAAAAGAGCGCCTAGTATGTAGAATCATAAGGGATAACAGTAATTTATCTCAAAGAAAAAGCACTTAGACCTCGAGACGGCATCAGTTTCATCAATTTCTCGGCTGAAATTCCGATATTCATTAAAACTCGATTCGTGTATCAAATACAATCGGCATTATATCTTGGGAAAATACACCTGAAAACCGGATTTTAGCGGTTTATTTATAGGTTTATCTTCCTGCTCCCACCCTTCCGAGTTTTCATACTTTTTGTGTGCAGTGAAGTACAGTGGCAAACCAACCACTGCTAAATCAGGTTTAGGTCAGATTAGGAGGAAAACTTGCTAAAATCAGGTTTTCAGGTGTTTTCCATCAAGATATAACTTGGCAGACCGATAGCGTTTTAATACGCGAATCGAGTTGTAACTAAATCTGGAATTCCAGCGGTGTATTGGATGAGATCCTTAGCGATGCTCCGTCTATCTCTTTCATTTCATTTTTGGCTATTTCGAGAGGGGGACTGCAACCCCATTAGGTCCTTTCACTCTTTTGAGAGTATAGACCCCTTGCATTGACGTCACAGCAACGGCTGATACTCTAATCTGGTGCACATCTGGAGCCCAAACAAAACATCATAACTCCTCGTTTACCAGTTAATGCACATGTGGTCTTTCTGTTTAGTTTTGAGTTTTCTTATTCTTGCAATATTTTACTAAGTAATTAAAAAATGAAGCGCAAATCACTATAGTTACAAATGTGAACACACCACATTTGCCTTATGTGTGGGCGCCAGATGAAGCGTGTGACGTCACATGCAAGGTTTTTATATAGTGTTAATATATTTTAATTGAAACTAGATCGAAAGGAGCGGCTAGTCTGTCGAATGATGGGGTGGGTATAAATTTATCTCAAACAGGAGGGGGGAAATCGTAACTGTTTTTCTTATCATTTTCAACTATTTCAAGACAAGGAGGTCGTACAGTCACCTCTCACTTACCGTATTTACTCGTGCATAACGCGCATTTAAAACAAATTAGGGAAGAACTCCTAGGTGTGCGTTATACACAGACTATTTTTTTACTGTTGGATGTAATCCCACGATATACATATGAATCGAAACATGTATTCAGAGAAGACATTAAAACTCGAAAAATCTTATTTAATTGAAGTATTGCTGCATCTTTATTTCCCTCCTTGCACTTTTTTATACAACAGAGCTAGTAATATTATTTAAATGCTAATTAGCAATTCTCAGTGCCGTCACTCACTCCTCAAACCCCTCCCCCCGTCATTCACTCCCTACCCGAAATCTAAAAACCTAATGTTCGCCTTGTGTTCTGGCCTGTTGTAATGTTTGTTTCGACTTTCTTTACGGAAATTCATGCTGTCATTCATTCACTTGCATATCAAATTTTTATACGAGATTTAAAAAAAAACGCCATTTTTAGCACTTTCCAACAAAGTTGAAAAGTGCTTATGCATTCGGTTTGTCTGTCCGTCTGGCCGTCTGGCCGTCTGTCCGCGCTCTAACTCCCGTAAAAATACTCGGATTGCTATGAAATTTTTATACATTATTGAGGTTTACCCTAGCACGAACCCTATTGAAAATGAAGTATCTACCATGATTAGTTTATCTACAGGGTGAATCAAAAGTTTCCTATTACATTACGGCCTATAGGGAAAAAATCGTTAATATACTCGGATTGCCATGAAATTTTAGGACGTTATTGACGTTTACCCAAGCACAAGTTCTATTGAAAATGAAGTTTCTACCATGATTAGTTTATCTACAGGGCAAATCAAAAGTTTACCAATACATTACGGCCTATGGGGAAAAATCGTTAATATACTCGGATTGCCATGGAATTTTAGGACGTTATTGAGGTTTACCCTAGCACAAACCCTACTAAAAATGAAGTATCTACCATGATTAGTTTATCTACAGAGAGAATCAAAAGTTTCCCATTACATTACAGCCTATGGGGAAAAATCGTTAATATACTCGGATTGCCATGAAATTTTAGGACGTTATTGACGTTTACCCTAGCACAACTCCTATCGAAAATGAAGTTTCTACCATGATTAGTTTATCTACAGGGCGAATCAAAAGTTTCCTATTACATTACGGCCTATGGAGAAAAATCGTTTCAAAGGAATTTTAAAGATGTTATATCCTGTCAAACATATTAAAATATGCATTCTATAAAATGTAAGGTGAAAATGTAGCTATTATTCATTTACAGGGCCACACAAAAGAATTCCATTAGATAATGGTAAAAGGAGGTATTGTGTGACATATTTTGAATATATTAAGCTTTTTCATGTATAATAAAATTGATATATGTCACTGAAGCTTAATATAAATTATACGCTACTGTCTTGCATAATATGAAGTACATAGCATTTACAGGGCCATACAAAAGATTTCAAATAGTATATTCTTTCCGAAGTACCGTATATGTGTCCGATGATGGCTGATGGAGGGATGAAATGCATTTTAATTATGATATTCGCGTTTATATTTCGCTAAATATATGCACATTATATGGTGTGTATAAATGTTATAGTTGATATACAGGGCTACCCAAAAGAGCTCACCAACGTTACTGAATACGAGCGTAAATTATTTAATTGTGGTTCTTAAATAAGCTATGCATTTTTACGCTAAGCTGCATTCAATTTACTGAGAAATGTTTGCAGAATATAGATTAAGAGATATACAGGGCCACGCAAAGAATTCGGTACATGGACGCCTATGAATGATGATTAATGAGAATGTGATTTCAGTTGTTTTAAAAGTGTTTTAGTTTACAATAAAATTTAGCCTAATGCTGACGTGTAATAAAGATACAATGTAAACTACAGGGCTGAACAAAAGTATCCAAGTATGTTTCCATCTAATAGTATGAATTGCTGAAAAAGAAATTTCAAGCTACTGGGTATTTTCTTGCTAAGCTAAATTTTCCCATTATATGAACTGACATATGCAATACAGGGCTGTTCTAATGTACTGGAATACATATTTGGGTATATTTGGCTATACACTATTATTTACCTAAATAACAAAGTTTTCTTAAAGATTACATTAAGTGTTGGAAAGTGCTTCATAATCTATGCTTAACGCATGATTTTTCTTACTTGTTTTCTTGTAAAGTAGAATGTGCACATTATACACGCATGCGCGGTATCAACGAGTAAGTACCGTATACGCCTCTCAGTTATTCTCTAGTTTCCTAATGTCTCGTCAAAAAAGGAATAGGAAAATAATGCAATAGATCTCCACTTATGGGCGCAACTTTGAATTGCCTCTCTCAGTTACACGCGAAAGTAAAACGCAAATCACAAACTGAATGATGTGGGAATTTTTTTTAAAGTCTGTTATAAATTTTCTACAGGTGTCAAAGTCAAAAGACCGTTCCGCAAAACGCCCGAAAGGTTGGACAGGTTGACTTTACACCCTCTCCACTTAATTTTGACGGTTTATTCTTTCCTTTTTTGTCTTTCATTTTTATGAAGCTACGCTCTTTGCTTTTACGGTAGTATCAGAATTTTATTTTATTTTTTTTCCTTACAATGAAAATGAGTAAAAAAAAGTTAACAATTTCATTCAAAGTGGAAGTTATAAGAGCAGCAGAAAATGATCCTAAATTGTCAAAAATAAGTTTATCTCGAAAATTTGATTTGTCAGAATCGATGTTTAGAGAGAATTTATAGAACAAAGAATCGATCAAAAAAAATGAACCGTGAAATTCTACACAAGCGAAGAAACGATCATGAATTCAAAGAGAAAATTTGAGATTTGATAAACCACTTTAATTCAATGGTTCAGAGAAATGAGAGCTTTTTATTTACCCATTAATGGTGAGTTATTTAAAAAAAGGCACTCACTTTGTTAGCAAAATTGGGAATCGAGAATTTTTCTGTTTCTCGGAGATGGCTAAAAAAACTTAAGAAGAGATACGGTTTAACAGACCATTCTCTGAGTAGTGAAAGCGCTGCTGTTTCAGATTTAACTGTTAATGAATAGATCGCAGGACTTCCAAAATTTATTTAGAACTTTGAGTTTAATAGCATTTTTAATTGTGATGAAACAGGTTTATTTTACAATCTTTGGTACTACTTGGTTATCCCGTCGACCAATTTCGACAAATTATACAAATCGCCAAACTAATGGTCAAATTATACATACTGACGTAATTTTTATTTTAAATAATGAAAAAACAATTAATTAGGCGAATAATTAATAAAAATACAAATAAAAAGTTGAAATAAAAATCCTTAATGACGTTTTAAACACATGTACCGTATTTAATGTCATTGAATGTGACATTCACGATCAACCATCATTGGTATTTAATGTTATAGTTGGGCGATAATATTTTGGTCGACGGAATAACCAAATAGCACCCAATCTTTTACCAAACGAAACGCTGGATTTTATACGAGAAACGTGATGTCATGGTGGCAAACTCAGCGAAAAAGAGTGACCGTGGTTTTATGTTGCAATGTGGGTGGATCAGAAAAGTTACCGCCCATAGTGACTGGTAAATCCAAGAAACCACAATGTCTCAAAAATTTAAATTAGATGCCATGGTCCTATAAAAATAGTACCAAAGTCTGGATGGCATCGAAAAGTTTTTCAGACTTTTTGAAAGAAAAACAAGGAAAGAAATGTTCTGTTATTTATGGACAAGTGTTCCCGACCATTCTCCAGGTCTTTCATTGCTGACCTATACACGAGTTATATTTTTCCTTTCAAAATCTTCTAGCAGAATCCAGTCATTAGACCGTGGCACAATATTAGAGCTGTTAAAGCGCAGTATAGGAAATATTCGGTGAGAAGAATGTTCCTGTCACAAGAGCAGAAAAGGAATGGACCACAAGCTTTTCTGACGCCAAAAAAAGTCGCGATAGATTCTAGTTAATCAGCTTCTTATTTATCCCACAAGCGTCTCCCAAAAGCCAATCAAGTATCACAATACTTGTGGGAAACAGCGAAATCTGCCTAGCGCTAGTGGTCAATTCAAAAATACGTATTTAGATTCTGGAGGCTATGCATATGTTGGCTTCCTTTTGGAATAACATAACGACCACAATAATTTGTAACTGCCTTAGAAAAGTGGATTTTTGTCATTCAGATGACGCTGAAGTTTTCCCATTATAAAAAAACAAAAAAAAACATCAATGATTTTCACATAGATGAAGAAGGAGGAACAGCATAAGCCACAGTTATCTTTCGTATCAAGATTTCGTGAATGGTTCATGAAAGTTTAACATCAACAGCGGTAAGAGATTTCGAAACTGTTTTTAAAGGCGTGATAGCTGAAAAAGAAGGTGAAGATGATAATAATGATGAAACTGATCCTGTCACTGTCTTATCTTATGCTGCTGCTTTGAGGAGCCCTGGGCCCTTAGAGATGTCACCTTTAAATTATGATGTAGCATAAAATAAAATGACGCATTTAAATGCATTAAAAAATCTGTACTACTTGGTTATCCTGTCGATCAAAAAACTATCGCCAAAATATACGATTAAATGCCAATAGTGGCTGATCTTAATTGTCACATTCACTTGATAAAACACGTTACGCATGTTTGTTGTGCCATCAAATGATTTTTTTACGATGGTTTATTTGAATTTTTACCAATTTATCTGTTCTTTTCTTATTTAAGATGAAAATTTTGCCAAAATATATGAGGAGCCCAGAAGCCAAGGTGTATAAGTGACAAAATTGAAAAAAATGAGTTAAGTGCACAATCTAGAAATAAGTCTATCTATTTGCAGGTAAGAAGTTATGAGTGATTTTTTAATTATATACTGTGTTTTAGGGGTCAGTTACTTAAACTCTTTCCCAAAACTGTGAAACGCTTGGAGGCCAAAGGGTATAAGTGCAATTGTAACCATGAACGTCTACAGCAGAAGCGCGACCAACGACATACAAGGCCATTTGCTTTTTTATACATTAAATAAATGCATTTTAATTGTTAACATGAAAGAAAATCATGCTTTAAGTGTTGATTATGAAATACTTTCCAACACTCTCTGAAATCTTTAAAAATCTTTGCTATTTAGGGTAATAGAGTGTTACTGTCCATAGCCAAATATGTATTCTAATAATTTTGAACAGCCCTATGTTTTTTCTGTCGGTTGATATATACTGCATAATGGGAAAATTTAGTTTAGCAAGAAAACGCATAACAGTTTGAAATTTCTGTTTCAGCAGTTTTTACTAATAGATGGAAATACACTCGTATACATTTGTTCATCCTGTAGATTACCTTGAACCTTTATTATACGCCAGTATTTAGCTAAAATTTAGTTCAAACTAATACACTCTTAAGAATACTGAAATCACATTTCCAGAAATCGTCATAAATAGATGACAATGCATAAAATTTTGTGCATGACCCTGTATATCATTTTATTAATGTTTTGCAAACATTTCTTTGCAAGCTGAATGTAGTTCAGCATAGAAATATATCACTTATTTAAAAGCAATCTTTAAGTAAATTACGCTCATATTCAGTAACCTTTACGAAATCTTTTGTATAGCTCTGTATATGAACTATAGAATTTATATGAACATATGCATATATATTAATATGTATAAATTTAGTGAAACTTAAAAGCGCAAATCATAATTAAAAATGCATTTCGTCCATCCATCAATCATCATCAATAATATACAGTACTTCGGATAGAATATACTATTTGAAAGCTTTTTTGTCTCCCTGTAAATACTGAGTACTTCATATTATGCGCAAAATAACTTATATTAAGCGTCTGCAATATATATCAATTTTATTATACATGAAAATTGTAATATATATAAAATACGTTGTAAAAAATTCCCTCTTTGTCATTAGGTAATGTAAATCTTTTGTGAAGCCCTGTAAATAAAAAATATCTATTCTTTTCACCTCATATTTTACAGAATGTTTATTTTAATGCAATTCGTAAATGCATATAAATTTTAATGTGTGACAGGTTGTAACTTCTTTAAAATTCACTTGAAACGATTTTTACCATAACCCGTAATTTAACGGAAAATACTTGATTGTCCCTGTAAATAAACTAATCGTGTTAGAAACTTCATTTGCAATAGGTTCCTGTTGAGGTACACGTGAATAATTTCCAAAAATTTCAGGGCAATATTTACAAGAGTTAAGGCACGGACAGACAAACTAAAATCACATTCCCTTTTCAATTTTGCTGGAAAGTGTTAAAAAATATAAAATTTCAATGTTTCAAAATTTATAATAAAATTTTCAAACTTATATTAGAACAAAAAAATTTCCTTTCATTCATTTATATCAACATCGTTCATTTTTTTTTCGTAAATTCATTTTTTATTTCATAATTTTTCCGTTTTTAGAATTTATATTAAAACAAAATTTTGTCCTTTCATTTATGTGTATCAACATTGTTCTTAATTTTTTCATAAATACAATTTTTTATTTCATATTTTTTGCATTTTTCGGCACTGGTACCTTTAGCTTCCAAGAACTTTTCATTACTGTTTGGAAGCCAAGGGATAAAAGTGCCGAATGATGATAAACATTGCTTGGTTATAAATAGAAAGAAAAATTGTATTTCACATTTTTTAAAACAGTTATTGAAATAAGAGTTCAAAGATCTTTAAGATATAAGCAAAAGTTTCATATCTCAATTCATTCAATTACAATTGATGTTTAACTTTGAACTCCATTTACTCGAAATCTAAATTTTGCCACTTGTACCCCTTGTCTTCTGGGCTCCTCATATCTACAGTAGACTCCCTCAAATCCGCACAGCTTGGGACCAGAGGTTGTGCGGATTTTAGAATTTTGCGGATTTCTGGTCATTGCTTTGTTTACATTTTTTAAACAGTAATTTGAATGTAATTAATGATGAAATCAAAAGTATAATGAATGCTTATAATATACTAAGATATTAAAATAAGTAATAAACTAAAGTAATAAACATTTAGATAATTTTTAAAATTATTAAAATATTAAAAGCAAAGGTCAAGTTAATAATCAACAATGTACAATTATATATTCATTATAAAGATAAAATATTTTTTTCCTAAATTATTCAATAAAACTTGCCTCCTAAAGGTACATTACTAAAACATTCACATCATGATCATAAAATAACGAAGCTTTATTTTAGGTTTAGCCAAACTTAATAACTAAAAAAGCTTTATTAATACATAAATATATTTGGTAGGATTGTGATTACCAGTAATATCAACAATATCATTAATTTTTTTAGAAATAAATTATTCTTTCTTCATGAAAAAACATGAATTTAATTACCTTAGCAAAAATTACAAATTAAAAAAATGTATGAAATTGATATAAAACTAAAAAAGTCAAATTTTGCACCTACATCTAAATTGAATATTTCATTGTTTACATCCATAAATTATGTGCGGATTTTAGAGAGTTGCAGATTTTAGGGAGTCTACTGTACTCGGAATTAATGGCAGAATTAATGTTTTTGCAACTAACGATATCTCTGTCATTATATATCTCAGAAAATTGACACACAATAATTACAAAATGATTAAATCTTAACGTTTTTTGTAAAATTTACTCTTATTAAAAGGATATTTTAAAACATAATATTTGAAGTTGCACTCGCGGTATATATACCGCGATTAATGATTGTTTTGTTACAATTGCAAATGCAAAACATAAATTACATAAAACTAATAATGCGTCCTTTACCTTTAAAAAGATTATAATACTCTTTAAAAATAATTATAATAACATATTTTACTTACTCGTTCATTAATTAGCTCGTTCATAACACCAAACGATCATGGATATGGAATACATGGAATAGGAATCGCTTTTTGGCGGGTAAAAAAACATGTTACGGTTGCAGTCGAAATATGACTAAAATGCGGGGCACACCCTAGCGCTGGAAAATAGACGAGATCGTACCGTCTTTTTGCTAAAGATTTGATAAAGCAGTAAAAATATGTGGATTGCCCTTAACATTTTGAGTATCTAAGGGATAAGGTCGTTTATTTAGTGGATCAGACCGTTTTTCTTCAAATAAGGCTATTGCCCGTGAAAACTGAAGGGCAAATGCTCATAAATTTACAGTTTTTCCTGAGAGTGTGGCGAGGTTTTTATCGCAAAAATAGAGACAGATGCACTAGTGTGAGTTTGGCAGCTCATCGGAAAGAATTCGTGAAGGTGGCAGAATGGATCATAGTTTTGTAAAAGTGGAGCAGTGTTACCCTGATTGACTATAATATAATTCATTTTCAATAACGAATGTGTCACCGTAAACCTCAGTTCCTTACATCAATTACATGGTAATCTGTGTAATTCTAAAGAGTTAAGTCATCGCCAGATGGGCATAAGCTATGTCAAAGTCATAATTATTTTTTTCAATACGATGGAAAATTTTAGAGATTGAATTGGCTGTGGTAAGCAAATACTTCATTCTTTTTTCCCCAATATTCATTGACACTTAAAACTCACACCAGATTGTAATTCCCTTACGAATAAATAATCAGAACAGGTGATTTTGAAGTTAAAAAACTTAAAAGATTACAACAGGTATCAGTGATGATATGACAATTAAATTAGAATGCTTTTGCTCTGTTGGAAATAATAAATTCGGTTGATAAATTTACCAATCAGTTTGATTGTGTTAAAATAATACTATATCTAGGTATTCATCGTTATATGGAGTTCAATTACCCGCGGTTTATTCTGTCGAGCTATCTAACTGACAGACCAGATGTTATGACCATCTGAGCGAAAAATCCCAGCCGGCTACCGCCCAGTTAGCTTAAGAGGTAAAGCATTGGCCTTGTAAGCCAAGCATCTGGGTCAGATTCCCGGCTTGGGTAATTTTTCCGACAGTTGGAAATAATCAATTCGTAGAATACTTTCTTTTAATATAAGCCTGATGAGAAAAGCTTAAATTAAAAATACTTTTATCATCTTTTACCTTTATTTCAAATATCATCAAACTGTTGTTACCGTTTAAAATAACAACCAGTGTATCAAACACATTAACACAATTTTTTTTTCAATATTATGGGCATGTCAAGGGGACATAATCTTTCCAAGACTAATATTTTCAGCTTAAATATTGATAAGAAAATCAATTTCAACATCAGAGAACTTTATTGCGAGAAATCAGGTTTAACAAGAGTTTTTTTTTCACTTAAACACTATCAATCATTATAAAATTTTACAGGCTTATAAGTGTAAAAAAAAATAGGGATTTTGTAGTATTTTCAGATAACATAAAGTATCCTAAAAATAAAATGGTGTTGGCAAGGGCTCATGGTTTTAGCTCCTGATCTGCTAATTTAATGGTTTAAATAGTCAATTTTTTGTTGTTCACTGTTTTTATTGTACACTCCAATAAACGGAAAGAAATATTTTTTAACGCTTGGAATATGCTACGATTAGTTAACAGCAAATAAAAAATTTTAGGAGCAAAATATAGCACAGATAGCTTTTTTGGAATTTATTTCATAAGTTTATCCTACATAAAATATTTTTCGTAAGTATGACATTAAGAGATGATTCTTTAAACATACCTTTTGAAAAAATCTTTTAACACATATCTCTCACACAAAATGTTTCTCATCAATATGAATTAAAGCATACTTCTGAGAAAATTTCTAGTTGTATACTATAAAACAAAAGTTTTCTCACCAGTATGAATTGACAGACGCGTGCTTGAATCACACATTTCACAGAATTTATTGCTTCATACCTCGCATACCAGGTTTTTCAACAGTATGATTTAAAATATGCCTGGTTAAACTTCCCTTTCGAGGGAATTTCTTGTTGCATATATCACACACAAACGGTTTCACACCACTATGAATGATCAGATGGCTGTTTAAATGGCTCATTTGAGAGAATTTTTTGTTGCATACCTCACATTCAAAAGGTTTATCATCACTATGAGTTGACAGATGCTTGCTTAAATGGCTTTTTAGAAAGAATTTCTTGTTGCATATATCACACAAAAACGGTTTCTCATCACTATGAATTAACAAATGTCTGCTTAAAGGGCCTTTTAAAGAGAATTTCTTGTTGCATATATCACACACAAACGGTTTCTCATCACTATGAGTTAACACATGCCTGCTTAAAACTCCCTTTTGAGAGAATTTCTTGTTGCATACCTCACATTCAAAAGGTTTTTCACCAGTATGAGTTAACAAATGTATTCTTAAAGGGCTTTTTAGAGAGAATTTTTTGTTACATATATCACACACAAACGGTCTCTCATCACTATGAGTTGACAGATGGCGGCGTAAAATGCACTTCTGAGAGAATGTTTTGTTGCATATATCACACACAAACGGTTTTTCATCACTATGAGTTTTCAAATGGCTGTGTAAACTTCCCTTTTGAGAGAACTTTTTGTTGCATATATCGCACACAAACGGTTTCTCATACCTATGAGTTAACAGATGGCTGTTTAAATGGCTCTTTTGATAGAATTTCTTCTTACAGATATCACATACAAACGGTTTCTCATCACTATGAGTTAACAGATGGCTGCTTAAATTGCCCTTTTGAGAGAATTTCTTGTTGCATATCTCACACACAAACGGTTTCTCACCACTATGAGTTAACAGATGGTTGCTTAAATGGCCCTTTTGAGAGAATTTCTTGTTGCAGATATTACACACAAACGAATTCTCATCACTGTGAGTTAACAGATGGCTGCTTAAACTGTCCTTTCGAGAAAATTTCTTGTTGCATATCTCACATTCAAATGAATTCTCAGCAGTATGAATGAACAGATGTCTGTTTAAATTGTCCTTTCGAGAGAATTCTTTGCTGCATATGTGACACAAAAAAGACTGTTTTGGCAGAAATTCTTGCATAATTACCAAATAAAAGGTTTTCTTCGCTGTGAGTTAGAAGCTTTTTTTTCAAAGTTCTGATAAGAAATATTTTGCTGGATTTGTTTTACACATTGATGATATTTTGAGTGATGTGATTTGTTAGATTATTGATTTTATGCATCTGCAAGAAAATAAAATTAATTAATATCAGTTTTTACATTTCATTAAAAAAATAAAAAAATAATAAAATTATCACGGAAATTTAAAATCAATGTAGAAAATAAATTGTAATAAAATTCCTACCATAGTATTAAGAACTGCAGTAGGCTCCCAATTATATGAAGTTAGCGCAATCAAGGGTGCGTCAGATGCCTTTCCTAAAAGTATAATGATTAAATTATAAATAAATAGAATAACTAGCAACAATTTAAAAATAAATAGTTTAGTATAAATATAATATAAAGTAAATTTAAGGAGAAAATTCTATAACTTAATATCATCTAAAGAAACGGGGATACACTTTACAAAGTAAATAGAGAAAATAAAATTTTACTGTGGCTATGGCATTTTAATAAGTAAATGTGTTTAGTAAAGAATTCATCGGATTTCAGATTTTTTTTAATGTAATGTGAATGTTTATTGCTGAAATTTGCTGTATGATTTAATATAACTTACACTGCAATTAAATAACGTAATCAGTGTCATAGCCAAGTGGACGTCGTGGACTCCTCCACCCCACGCTAATGTCAAGATTTCTCAATCGTGCATTGACTACACAAAGAACACATGAAAAATTTAAACAGTATAGTGAATGGTATAATCTTAACAGGCGTTAATAATTCAAATAGACATCTTTTGTCAAGGCTATGAACTTTTCTGCTTTAGGCAAATTTTCCACATAAACACGTTTCTTTATTACTGTATCCTCTAAAACTATTATAACGTATATTGTCTTTATACTGCTCTTGTACTATACTTAGTGTACCATATTATTGTACTACTAGCTGACCCGCCCGGCGTTGCCCGGGTCCGTATTAACAATATTAAACGAACTTGAAATTTGCATGATTTTATCATTAACTCGTTACATGCAGAAATGCATTGTCTGAAATACGTAGCCACTGACTGTGTGAAAAATCGGTTTTAAAAACAACAACTAATATTAAGCTCTAAAAATACTCAAAATGAGCAATGAAAAACGCGGGAGGGAATATGTATCCAACGATTGCATGATTTTCGTGTTAAAAAGTTTATGTTTACCCGTAAAAATCACTGTTAAGTCACGTAACTAATTATTATTTTCACATACAAATCCCAAGTGAAATATTTTGAATTTCAAACTAATTATATCACTCTTAAATCCGACTATACCATGAATGAAATCGATACACGATGGTAGCTAAAAGATTGGTATATAGTATTATAATTTCAGAGCTATTTAACAAAAGTAAGTGTTATTTTTAATCAAATCTTGCGTAATGTTCCCTCTGTGTATAAATTCCTAACCTTAAACTTTGGTACCGTAACCAGAACCTGTCTGTAACCTAACAGCGACTTAACAGTACCCTACAGTAAATTAAATATAACAGAAATGTAACCTAGCCCTCACTTTATTGTAACATATCCTTATTCTAACCATAACATAAATGCAATTTAACTTTAACCTAAATAATATAATAGAAAAAAACCATTTTAAAAAATTACTATTTCTTCGTAAAATATGCTTCAGCAGTAATTCATTTCTTTCAATTCGTTTTATTAATACAAAATTCCTTCCTCGTGCTTTTGTTTGAGACATTAAAATTTCAGCGATAAATGGTGTAATATTGCAAACCTTATTTTCGGTTTACTTTGCGTCCACCTATCGTTTTCTCCATGGTGTACAGCTGCTGTGATTAAAAAAATCCTCATTTAAACTGACAGTTAGCCAGTCTATGAATTTTAAAGGTCTTTTTTAATTATTTCTGCAAAAATTTTATGCAACCAATCAACCATAAGAAAATGAAAGGGGAAAAAAGCGAAAAAAGGCGATTTTTTATGAGAGTGAGCTTTGGAATTTAATTAATTACTCAGTTAATAAATATAATTTTGAAATTCTGAGCTTCAGGTGCATCAGGAAAGACATTGGGTTACTCTCAAAAAAATTTTGAGCTTCGTACGTGCAGTAGATTTTGCTAGCCATCACAGTCACACAGACAGACAAAGCGTTTTGTTCTTTTATTAGTATAGATACTTCACATTTATACTGCGAAGAGTATAAATGTACGTAATAAGATTAAAAAATTCAAAGAATGCGACCATTCTTGACAACAAAAGCAAGGGTCTAAAGTAAAACCGTTTGAAATGCATTCTCCCAACCCTTCAATACTTACTCATGTTGGTTTAGCGCTGTTACTAGACTGCACGCATAGATGATATCTTCGTAAGTTAATTACCTTTGACCTGCGATGTAAGAAAGTTAGCTTCTCTTGAGCATTGTTGTAGCATTAAATTCTGTCAATATTTAGGCAAAACACAAATGAAGACTTTAAAAATTCTAAGATATGAGTACGATGATTCTACCGAGATGAAACTCAAGGTTTATGAATGACATCGATTTTTTTAAAAGAGCTGAGAATCCATCAAAAACGATAAATGTGTTAGACAACCTTCGCTGAGGCTACACACTGGTACCTTCTGATTGAGAACACACCATTACATCAATATCAACAGGTAAAAGAATTCCCCGTTAAAATTCCCACTAATGTGCTTTCACATACCAGTCCCGAACAACTGGACATAGTCCCGTGTGACTTTGACCTGTTTCCATCAATGAAAAACATTTAGAGAGACGCTGTTTTTAGTCATCAGATGAGGTAAAAACAACATTACAGGAGGCCTTATGGAAGGTTGCGAAAAATGATTTCCAGAAGTTTTAAGAACTGTTGCAGAAGTGTATCGTCTCCCAAGGTCACTTCTTTGAAGGAGGATATGCTTTGATACTGTGAACTATTCAGAGTAATATTTTTTACAACTTTTCCCTGAACTTTTGAATCATACTGTGTATTACAATGAATTCTGTGAAGGTGACCTATCTTAAAGGTAAAGAAATTTAGGATTACACAATAAGAACATTATGTATTAATAGTTCCTAAAACTTGAAACCTATATAAAATGGAACATTTTGCAATTGTGTTCCCTTCTCGTCAAGTTTTGGGTATACACGGAATCATCTCATAAAGGTAAACATATGACAGTCCCGAAGTATTGTTGACTTTTATTTCTACTGTGTGGTTTTGATTTTGTATTAGTATGTAGTGTTTTTTCGGAACTGCTCGTAGCAGTATTGTATTAATCAACATGAAGTATTTATATTAATATAAGTATTCTTTAACAAGTACAGCGGAGTGCATTCTTTAGTGAGTCCCACATTAATCAGTTATTCATCATTCTAGATCATATCATTTATTATTAATTTAGCAAGTACAAAAGAATTAAAAGCGTCATCCAAATAACATTCGAAGCAATAAATGATGGGTGTATCTGATGAAAGTTCCGAAGATAAAGACGTATGAAGGTAAGATTCATCTAACCTAGTTATGTATTATCTAATTGATTAATAATAATCAATTAACATTATAAAAAGGCCACTATTTTCATATATACATTATTGTGTGATAGCGCCGCGTTATAAAGGCAAATTGATATTTTATTATCAACTACAATGATTTCGAGACTGAATTTATTACACAAGGTGGTATAATATATAAATAAACATATAATAAAATGGCCTCAAAAAATAAACTGCATCATTAAATAGTGCATATAATTATTGTGAAATATATTTGTTCTTTTTTCTCAACATCATTGATAATATCTGATATATTTGTTGAAAATGGATGAATAAAGATAAGTGATATCCTATAACTGAATGAATAAAATTAAATATAGAAAAATCTCTTATATAAAGAAAAATAAAAACAATTTATCATTGACTTAGAAGATTAAGTATTTATAAGTTTATAAGGAAACATGGCCGCGTCTAGAAATTTTCAATTAGTAGAGAAATTAAATCAAAACAACTACTCGACTTGGAAATTTAAAACAGAAATGTTGTTAATAAAAGAAGAAATCTTCGAGGAAATTATCGATGAAATACCCACTCCGATCGCCACAGCTTAGGAAAAGAAGGATAAAAAAGCCAGCGCAATTGAAGATTGAAGATTGAAGATAGTGCATGTCAAAGGGTTACATATTGCTCGAGAACATGGGATGCGCTCAAAGCCATACACGAACGAGCATATTTATCAAGTAAATTACATTTATTAAGAAAACTATGTGCAGCAAAGCTGCCAGAAAATGAAAAATTAATTAAACAAGTAACATACATTTTAGAATTAAAAGATAAATAATTAGCGATTAGGGAAACAATTAACGAATCACATCTTTCAGCATTATTGCTGTGTTCATTACCCCCAAGTTACATTACATTAATTGTAGCACTTAAAGGTCGTGATGAAACTAATTTAACAACAGAATTTATTATAAATAAATTAACTGATGAATATAACAGAAGAGTTATAAACGTGGATCAGAGCGACAATTCCGCTAAAGCGTTCAAAACACATAAAAGGTTCCCATATGATAATAGCAAAAGGGAAAAATATTGTACGTATTGCAAAATGAAAAGTCATACTTACAGGGAATGTTGGCATCTTAAAAATAGACAAACTCACCCAAATACACAAAAACAACAAACATACAAAAACAAATATAATACATCGTCTCTCTGTTATCAACAATCGTATAATAAAAATGAATATACTGATCGTAAGCAAGAATATAAGCCAAAGTACAAAACACAATTAAAAACAGATCGAAACAGTGACGCAGCCTTTCTAATTGAGAAAGCTGGAAAACAAGCATAGATTATTGATTCTGGTTCTTCCACACATATTTTAAACAATAAAGACTTGTTTACTAAATTTAACGATGATGAAAAAAACAACCGTTAATATTGCAAACGGAAAAACATTAAATTCGCACGGTATGTGAGAAACCACATTTATGACTAAAACATCCGATGGAGGCGTAAACAAAATTACATTAAAGGAAGTATTATACGTACCTGATTTAGAATCTAACTTAATTTCAGTAAATAAGGCAATAAAGAATGGCTATAAATTAGTTTTTGATAAAGATAAATGCAAGCTATTCTGAAATGGGAATATATACCTGGAAGCAAAAATGAAAAACAATATATACGAGGTTGAATTGATAGAAAATATAGAATCTAACACAGTAAACATCGCGAGAAATGTGAATGAATGTGAAAGCAAAAAATAAAAATTGCATAGAATTGTGGCACAAACGCCCGGGCCACAGAAACTACAATTCCATAAAAGAAATGATTAAAAAAAATTAACCTCTGGAATAGAACTAAATAATTGTAGTCATGGTACAGTATGCGAAACATGGACACAAACAAAAACAAGCGATGCACCTTATCCCAAAACAACATATAAAAACAAAACAGGGAGAGTACTTGATCTAGTGCACACAGATGTATACAGATCAATAGGATCCCCACAATTGGTGGAAAAGCAATAATTGTAACTTTCATAGATGATTATTCTAGGTTTACAGTTTTATACTTATTAAGTCATAAAGATGAGGTGCATGATAAATTAATCGAACGGGATCGAATGGTACGAAATCAATTCGAATTATATGCGAAGCAATAAGATCCGATAACGGAGAATACATAAATAGAGAAACAAACGACTACCTAAGAAAAAGAGGTATAAAACACCAACTATCCGTGCCATATTGTCCGAGCCAGAATGGCGTAACTGAGAGGATAAATAGATCATTATTAGACATGACCAGAAGTCTATTACGCGAAGCCAATTTATCGCAAAGATTTTGGGGAGAAACAATTAATACCGCGAATCATTTACAAAATCGCTTCCCAACAATATCAACGAATAAATAATACGAGCTTTAGTTTAAACACAAACCAAATTTGCACTATTTACGTACATTCGGCTGCAAAGCATATGTATAAATAAACAAAAAACATCGAGAAAAATTAGACGATAGAGCTCAGGAAGGGACATTCGTAGGACATGATAACAATTCAAAAGGGTACCGCGTATACACTAAAGATAACAAAATAGTAATAGAAGAACCGTAAAATTCATAGAGAACTGCAAAATTAACTTAAAAGAAAGTAAAGATATAGAAAATTCATGATGATAAAATTTACATTAAAACAGAAATAAACAACACAATCAAGGAACCAACCGCGTCCAAACAACTCACCACTGAACCCAGAAGATCGCAAAGATCAAGCAGGGGGTACCATCAGACAGATACGTCTGTTATGTCAACAATAACAAAGTGAATGAACCTACTAGTTGGAATGTCATACAGGAAATTGATAATCCCAGTGAAAAAGAAAATTGGCTCAAAGCCACACAAGCGGAAATCAATTCGCTAAAAAAACATAACACATG
This sequence comes from Maratus speculifer, assembly GCA_964019185.1. NCBI lineage: Eukaryota > Metazoa > Arthropoda > Arachnida > Araneae > Salticidae > Maratus > Maratus speculifer. The sequence goes on from OZ025296.1 coordinate 363,651,399, forward strand.
AGAATTAGTGGATCCTCCACCAAACAAAAAAAATTATAGGATCAAAATGGACACTTAAAAGGAGATTAGATAGTTACGGAAACGCTCAAAAATATAAAGCACGCCTAGTAGCCAAGAGCTATAGTCAAAAATACTGTGAAAATTATGATGAGACATTTGACCATGTCGTCTCACAATCAACACATTTTTAGCAGCAGCCGCATATCACAAACAAAACATTAGATACATAGATATTGACACAGCCTTTCTATATGGTGAGCTTGAAGAAGTATACATGAAACAGCCCGAAGATTACATAGAAAAGAATTCTGAAAACAAAGTCTGCAGACTGCAAAAATCAATATACGGTCTAAAACAGGCAGCCAGAACTTGGCATAAAAGAATTGAACAATCCTTACAAAAAACTTAAATTCAATCGAAGTATTGTTGATTCCTGTTTATTCACCAGGAAAGAAAAGGAACATTTCACACACATAATTATTTACGTTGACGGCATATTAATATCGGGTGATGATAAAACAGTTGAAATTACAGTAAAACAACTTAATGAAGAATATGAACTCAAAGATCTTGGTTATATATTCTCGGAATTGAAAAAAAGAAGATAAAAAAGAGATACATTCTGAGCCAGAAGTTAAAAATAGAATTAGTAAATAAATTGGGTCTACAAAATGCTAAACCCGTAGGAACTCCAATGGACCCCGGTTTTAATAAAATAGAAGACGAACAAAATCTCCTAACAAATAATACAAATTTCAGAAGAACCATAGGATCAATGTTATACATAGCAACAAACACGCGTCTTGGCATATCCGCTGCGGTTAATATCCTCAGTAGAAGGTATGAAACGCCACGTGAGATGGACTGGAAAACAGCAAAACGAGTGGTCAACTACCTAAACTGCACTAAAGAGTTAAAGTTAACTATCAACACAGACGGTCAACCAATATTGGAAGCTTATGCTGACTCCGATTGGGCAGGGGACACCAGAACATAAAAATCAACGACAGGCAACATTTTCTTTTTAGGAAAAAATCCAATTAATTGGTACACAAAGAAACAGAATTGTATAGCAAATTCGTCTGCAGAAGCTGAATTTATTTCAGCGGCCACAGCACGTCAAGAAATTACTTGGCTTGTAAAACTTCTAAATGATTTAAATTTAAAACAAGAAGAACCAATAGTAATTTTTGAAGATAATCAGAGTGCGATAAAAATGGTAGAGAATGAGAAATTTTCAAAATATACAAAACACATCGACATAAGAACAGCTAAAAGAAGATAAAATAATCGATTTGAAATACTGTTCATCAGAAGCCGATGCACTGACAAAACCCCTACCCGAACTTCAACTGGTGAAACACTGAGAATCTATGAAACTACAGTGTTATTCATCTGAGGTGATTAAGGAAAGATGTTGAAAGAAACTAATAATCACCCTTCAGATGAACTAAACAATCTACTTAAAAATAGATATTAATTTATTTGCGATATAAACATTTTGCGTACCACCAAAAGAAATGATTACATTTTTCAACGATTTCGAAATGAAACTGAAAATAGACTGAAAGTATCTTTTCAAGGACAATTAATCCGAATACATGTATTACCGCGTCAAGTCAACTCACGTCACTAAAAACTAAATAAATGAAAAAAGGAAAAGAACTGAAAAAGAACTCTTTTTCTGTTAAATAACTGTTGACTTTTATTTCTATTGTGTGGTTTTTATTTTGTATTAGTATGTTATGTAGTGTTTTTTCGGAGCTGCTCGTAGCAGCATTGTATTAATCAACATGAAGTAATATATTAAGTGTTCTTTAACAAGTACAGCGGAGTGCATTCTTTAATGAGTCCCACATTAATCCGTCATTCATCGTTCTAGATCATGCCATTTATTAATAATTTAGAAAGTACAAAAGGATTAAAAGCAATTTAATTTTAAATGCTTTAAGTGATCAATTAAAAATAACATAAAAAGATTATAATTTGACATGTTTCATTGCTCTTACAGCAACTTTTTCAAAAACAAATAAATGATAAAAAGAAATTTCTCGAAAGAAACAGAAAAGCATAAATCACGTGAACATGAGCAAATAAAAATAAAACTGGAAATAAAAATGAATATAAATAATTGTGAACCTGAAATATTACAAATTATTGTCTTAAAAACCTTTGAAGCATTTCCTTCCAAATTTTAGGTAGCTCCATGGAGGCAAATTCATTGCAAACATTGTCTCTACGTTTGTTTTTTATTATTTCTTTATTTTTTATTATTAAAAAAAAAAAAAAAATTATAAACCAACCAAAAATAAATTAAATAGTTTAAAATAAACATTTTGATGTGGAATATTTTAATAAGACTAGAGTGACATTTTCGGTAGTTCTAGGGTTAAACTTTACCGTTTAATCTTAATTTTTATGCAAGCAAATGTTTATGTTGTACAAAACTTAATTAAACCATATTTAACTCTTCAGTATGGGCTGAGTTGTTTGGATCATATTGTCTGTAAAATCTTTGACACATCATCATGTAACTTCGTTGTATTATTAGCTACAATTATGGAGATAAATCTTACTTTATTTTATACATACTATTTTTTTAAATTAAGAAATTAAATAAAGATATACTAAAATTCTTTAAAAAATTCTAAATACTCAGGGTTTAAAAAAAGTTAGATTAAATAATAATAATAAATAAAGCCACGCCGGCGGCTTTTATTGCTTTTAACTGGCTTTTTTTGTACAAAATTTGCTTTTTTGTCCAAAACTGGCTAACTTCTAAAACCAATTACTTTCTCTGGTTTTCACTGATCTTAACATCCTTTTTTAATTTTTACTGCTTTATGTTACTACTTTTTTAAATTAAGAAATGAAATGGATATACAGTAGACTCCCTCAAATCTGCAATCCTAAAATCCACAACTCTCTAAAATCTTCACATAATTTATGGATGTAAACAATGAAATATTCAGTTTAGATAGAACAACAAAATTTTATTTATTTAGCTTTATAACAATTCCATATATTTTTTTTATTTGTAATTTTTCTTTAATATTACTGAATTCATGTTTTTTTTTATGAAAGAAGAATAAATTTATTTCTAAAAAAATTAATATATTGCTGATATCTCTGATAATCACAATCTTCTAACCAAACATATTTATGCAATAATCAAACTTTTTTGTTATTAAGTCTGGCTAAAACTGAAATAAAACTTCATTATTTTATGATTTTGGTGTGAATTAGTAAAGTATTTCTATGAGGCAAATTTCATTGAATAATTTAAGAAAAATACATTTAATTTTTATAATGAATGTCACAAAAAAATTACAAGGGTTAATATTTAATCATACGGTATTGATTATTAACTTGACCTTTGCTTTTAATATTTTAAAAATTATCTAAATTTTTATTAGTTTACTATGTTATTTATTATACTGCAAGCATTACATTCAAATTATTGTTTAAAAAATGTAAATAAAGCAATGACCAGAAACCCGCAAAAATCGCAAAACCTCTGGTCCCAAGCTGTGCAGATTTGAGAGAGTCTACTGTACTTATATTCTTAAAGTTACTTGAGCTATTTCTTTTCTGATGTAAAACATTTTAATAAAACTTGAGTAATATTTTTGGTAGTTCTAGGGTTAAACCTAATCATTTAATTTCAACTTTAATGTAAGCAAATGTTTATACTGTGCGAAGCTTGACTAAAATACATTTAACTTTTCAGTATGGGTTAAGTTTTTTAGATCATAGTGTTTGTAAAATCTTTGGTATATCATCATGTAATTTCGTTGCATTACTAGCTACAGTTATTTAGATAAATCTAACTTCATTTCATGCATACTATTTTTCGAAATTAAGAAATGAAGTAAAGATATACTTAAATTTACTCGAAATACTTCTATACCCAAGCAAACACACAGTCAATCTTGTCAAGATCTGATTGCAAGGAGATGGGGAATAAACTATTTTAGACTTCCATTAAAACAAATGTAATCATATTTATATTTTTACGATACTCTGTCTAAATACGATCTTTTGTTGGTTTCGTTGGTACTTTGAAATTCTTCCATTTGAAACAGGAAATTTTGGATTGTTAAAAAAAGATTCCACGTTTTCACGTTTTACTGTGTTGCAATATTATATACACATCTAAACATTTGCAATATAAAATTATCTTCTAATTTCACATGTATAATAAATATATAAAATAATAAAAACATTTAAGTATACAATAATTTATTTATGTGTGCTTATATAATATGCATTTATATACAAACAAATGGGGATTAAGTATATAATGAGAGTTATAAATAGAAAACCAGTCAGATGAAGTCTGATAATAGTATTTAAAAAATAAAAACAGAACCATTAAAAGATGATTCTTATGTCTGTCTGTCATAGGCATTTTTATTCATGAACTAAACAAAGTTCAAACAAGGCTGAAGTAATAAAGGCTATTAAGCCACCTTTTTATACAAGATCAGGTGGGCCGTAAAACCAATATATATACAGTAGACTCCCTTAAATCCGCAAACGCCAGAAATCCGCGCATTTTTTCCGATGTAAACAATGAAGTTAAAGATGGCGCTGAAGTCAGCGGCTAACGCAATACAAATAATTCTTTAAATATATATATATTTAAATCCTTTTCAACTTCTTCCTTCTTTTTAAATGTCAATTAAAATTCAATGCGCTATTCAAATAAATGTCCTTCAATTTAAATTCTACAGTGTTAAATAATGTTTCTTAGACGTACGATGATCGATATTTAATCGAATTAATCATTATCGTATCGCAGTTGCAGCGTAATATAACTTTCAACGGCCGTTTTTTAGAATTTGCAATTCGCATGGCAGGATAAATTTTGCTATATAAAATTATTATTTTATTAGTTCTATTACTATTTTCGTATCCCTGTTAGTTACGAAATGAATTTGGGATTTACATTCGGTTTACTAATTACGATGATCGATATTTAATCGAAATAATCATTATCGTATCGTAGTTGCAGTGTAATTTTTGCTGTATAAAATGAATATATTTTTTAATTAATCAAGTTTTTTTTGTTTATTAATAAAGGCAAATATTTTTCTTTATAAAAAAGATTGATTTTTCCTCATCATTATTTATATTTAGTATTGCATCTTAATTATTTACTTTATTTTAACATTTTTCTAAAATTTAATTTTACTTATTATTATTATTTTTTTAATAATAACTTGTTTTTTAAGTATTTATTTATTTAAATATTTTACTTAATTATTTTAACGTTTCAGTTTATCATTTGCATTGATTACAATGCTTCTTACCAATCAAATTAATGTTTCAAAAATGTAAACAAATGAATGACCAGAAATTCGCAAATTTCTAAAATCTGCACAACCCCTGGTCCCAAGCTTTGCGGATTTGAGGGATTCTACTGTATATATACAGTAGACTCCCTCAAATCCAAAAACCAGAAATCCGCAACTCTCTAAAATCCACACATATTTTATGGATGTAAACAATGAAACTTTCAGTTTGGATATTGCTACAAAATTTGATTTTTTTAGTTTTGTATCAATTCCATATATTTTTTAATTTCGTAATTTTGTAATTTTCTTAATACTCCATTCATGACTTTTTCATGAACTTAGATTTTTTTGGGGGGGGAAAGGTGAATTCAAGATATTGTTGATATCACTGGTAATCACAATCTTCTTACCAAATATATTTATGCATTAATCAAGATTTTTTGGTTATTAAGCCTGGCTAAACTTGGAAAAAAAAATCCTTATTTTATGATTTTGATGTGAATTAGTAATGTACTTTTATTCGGCAAGTTCTATTGAATAATTTAGGAAAAATACATTTAATCTTTATAATGAATATTTAATCATCCATTATTGATTATCAACTAGACCTTTGCTATTGGTATGTTAATCATTTAAAAAATTATTTAAATTTTTAATATTTTAGTTTATTACTTATTTTAATATTTTATTTTAGTGTTAAGCATTCATTATAGTTCCGAATGCACTATTAAATGCACTGAAATTGCTGTTTAAAAAATGTAAATAAAGCAATGACCAGAAATCTGCAAAATTCTGAAATCCACACAACCTCTGGTCCCAAGCTGTGCGGATTTGAGGGAGTCTACTGTATATATTTTTTTGAAAAGTTTTAAAAACCAGACTATTACATTTATTTTAATGACACATTTAATGCATTTCATATGCATTGGATTACTATAGATCAAGCATGAATCATAAGTTTTTGAATTATAAACATTCAAAATTTAGTGCTTCTGATGTTAAATTACATTTTCATATTTTAATTAATATCTTCTGAAACTATACAACTAATGTGCTATTTTTTTTATATAGCGCTAATACTAAAATATCAAAGCATAAACATCTTGAATTTCCATTTTTTATAATTTTATGATATGAATTAGGAAATTATTATTTGAAAACATTATAAATTGCAACGTAAAGTGTTTTAATGGATTTAGATTTATTAAGACCTGTTTTAGGGAAATCCAAAATAAAAAGATTTTCTTCCAAATAATTTTCAAATTATGCTTAAAAAATCCAAAATGATTGTCCAAAATGATAACACTTGAAAAAAAAAATATTATTGTCTTTTTAAACTAAATTTAGAAAATAAAACATAAAATTAATTGTTTTTGAGAGTTAAAATTACACACCTACTAGTGTTATAAATATATATATATATATTATCATTTAATTATAAAATAATAAAGCATTAGACATATACGAAAGTTATTACAGAAATAGAAAATTTGCCTTTTCATACAATACCTAGGTTAAGCCTGGCCATACCCCAGAAAACAAATCATAATAAATAGAACTTTAAAATTTATTCGGTGCGAATGCAGTTCACTCTCCTTCTTGGCGCGATTTTCAAAAATCGCCAAATTGGCACGTTTTTGCGTATTGTCTCCCGGAGCATGCTGTTTTGCTCCGGAATAAATGAAATTGCAGGGTTGCCATATTGAAACATTTATCGCTAAAAAAAAGTCGCCTTGGCGAAGGAGAGTAAACTGCATTTCACCCTTTTTTAGTAAAGAGTTCATTAAATTCTAAAAACGTTTTTTCATTATATCTCTATAGGTCGTTATATTTCAAAAATTTACCATCTACTTGCAGAAAACTTTCGTATAGTCCAAGATCAAATAGAAGTAGACGCCGACGCCATGAATGAATCACGGTGGCTGAATTTGAATGAATCATATCAATAATTATCTTTTAATTTATATTATCTGTTTTCATAAGTACTTTGCCTTTTGGATGTTATGACTTCCTTTTTTTTTTTTTTTTTTTTTTTTTTTTTTTAATTTCCTCTGCGTTTTGTATATACGTTATTATTGCGTATTACACTTTTTTTTATAATTCTTCTCTTTCTAAACTACATTTAGAAACAAAATGTAAAGTAAATTGTTTTACAATGTTAAAATTACACTTCCTAGTGTTATAAATATGTATATTTTTCATCATTTTATTATAAAATATAACTAATTAAAAATATACCAAAGTTAATACCCAGAAATCGAAAATTTGTCCATCATACAATGCTTAGGCTAAGGTAACCATACCCCAAATTATCCCATCTCAGAAAACAAATGATAATAAACGGAATTCTAAAATTTATTCTTTCCTTTTTATGTGGATTAGTTCTTTAGATGATCTAGAACAAGTCTGAACTAAAATTAACAGTTTTCCCAGTTAATAATCATTAACAGTTTAGAACACTTTTATTACAAAATACAGAAATTTTCGTAGAAGAGTAAGCAAAAGAAACGTATCTTACCATTAACTTATTTTAATAAAGAGTTCATTAAATTCTAAAAACTTTCTTTCATTTTATTGCTATAGGTCATTATATTTCAAAAATTTAGCGTCTATTTGCAGAGATCTTTCAAATCGTCCTAGTTCACATAAAAGCAAAGAGACGCCAACGCCATGAATGAATCACGGTGGCTGATTTTAATGAAGAATGAATCATATCATAAAATCAGCTGCAACAGAAAGTTCAACTTCTGACTTCTTACGTTACGTTCAGTATTAACATTTGTTTCAAGAATTAATAAAAATATCCTCTTCAATTTCACAAAAAAAAAGTTTATTTTTGAAAAATGACGATTTGTTACTCAAAATTCTGGAATCCTCTATTTGAATTCACCCTCTAGTGAATCCTGACACTTATTCTACATTACAGCAGCATCATCATTAGAATCTAGAAGAGAAATAATTTTGAATAGAAATGAAAGTTTCCTGATGAAAAATTTTAAAGATTGATTAACTGAGTTATCGATAATTCATTATCTGAAATTAATTCGATTATCAAGTAACTTTCTTGAATCGAGTACTTTAGATTTTATGTATTATTTTGACCCCATCTTTTGGTAAATAACATAAATGAACAAATTTTCTGTTAAAAGTATAGACTTTTAGATATGAAAAAATAATGATACAACGTTAAGGAGCACAAATTATATAACATAATAGATGTTTAAAAGGAATACAGCCGTTTCGGATATATTAGATATATATTTTAAATAAGACAATTCAGGATGCTTTGATTTAATTCGAGATTATTTTTACACGCTTCACTTTAACAATTTAAAATATTTTTTAGTATATCTAAAAGGAGTATTATTATTATTTTTTTCATGAAAGTTTATCTTAGATTCATCAGTTTTTTAAGAACTCAGCTTATATCCATTTATTTTTATTTTTTCTTGTATTGCATATAAAAATAAATTATTTCTTATGAATATAATTATTGGAATATGGGGCCATTCCGTGTCAAATCAACACAAAAAAGTAGCATTTTCAACCCGACCCCCTCAGAATTTTATGAAATTTGGCTCACTTGTTAAATTTATGTAGAAATCATCAAATACAAAATAATAAGTCTCTATTTCTAATAGTTTCTGGGATAAATAGCATAAAAAATTGAAAAAAATTGCAAAATTTTGAATTCCGTGCACTACAAAAAAATTCATATTTAATTCCCTAATCGACATACAGGTTTAACCTTAGTATTGTTACAAAGGGTTTGCTTTGGCCTTTCTTATGATATATCACACACATATTTTTCTTTAATTTTTAATTTCAAGGTCAAACATTTTGACCTTTGACCTTCTGTATCTCAAAAAGTGGTGTTTTATTTTTTTTCAAAAAAAAAATATATGTTATTCTTACATTGTTCCTCTATAATATCTGACTTTCTTATTTTGGGACACTCATGGGATATTGAGTTATAAATTAAAATGCACACACCTGATTCCAATTTTATTACCAAAATCCCCCTACATGATGACTTATCTATGCTAATTTATGCCAACATACTTATATTTATACATGTTTGATAAGCATATTTAACGATAAGCATAGACATGGTCTACTTATCTCAACTCCTTATATTAATTTTGAACATCATATAAAGTTAAAAATTTTAAATGAAAAAGATTATATTTACTTTAATTATAAAGATTGATTGAATTAATTTCTTTATTATAATGTAAATATATATATTTATATATATATTATACTAGCAGCCTTCACCAGTTATGCTGGTCAGTTTTTCTAATGAAACCTTGAATCAAACGAATTATTATCTGTGAATTTAATCATGTGTTTTAAAGCAATGTGGAGATTTACATGGAATGTCGATCGGAATTGTTGAAAGCAATATGGACGTTATTACGCTATTATATGTTTTATTGAGTCAAGACAATATTTGGGCTATTAAGAACTAACTTCTTTGGTTGATAATTTATAGTAAAATTTGATAAAGAAGGGTGGAACAATAAGTAACATGCTAAAAAAGTTCACGAAAAATTGTGAATGCAAGTTTCACCAGTTTCCCTTAATTAGGTCTTTTGACAAATCTTATCATACATAATTCATCGGATTCTAGACCTCAAATCCTTAATTAAATAACCAAGCAACCTGGTGACGGAGCAACACGAAGCAAATGATATCAGCTTTATACTAAATCATTCACTGAAAAAATAACTAACCAATAAAGCTCCATTGAAATCTACTTATCAGAATCTTTTAAACTGAAAATGTATCAAACAAAACTAAAGTTTGTGGCTGAACAATTTATGAAAAGGATCTCGATCGACAGTGTCCATCCCTGTTTTTGCTGATGGCATTAGTGGAACTGTAAATGATAGATTAGCAGCCTGAACTAGCTTAGAACGCACATACACTGATCAAATAATGACAGCTCACTAACTGTTTGAATAGACAATAGCAAATATTACAGACATACAATTTGCTTATGTTGCTTCCTTGCAGTATCAAGTAGAAAATCATTTGTTGCAACAGCATTTAATGTTTTCTTGTGTGGCCCTGGCACCCAAAAGTTACATGCTTTATATGAAGCACTAGTAACAAACTTCAGTGTAAAATGTATTTGAATTCCACAGCACAGAAGGAAGTAAGAGTAACCAAAGAACAAGACTAACTTAAACTGCATGAAATAAAATGGGTTTGTTACATGTATTTTTGAATATCAGTAGTGGGTAGGACGTGTTCTTGATGTAAATAATGACACAGAAGAAATAAACTTCTTTCATAGTCATGGTCCATCTCTATCCTTTTGTATACACAAAACCCAGATATATTGCAAATACCAGCAGCTTCATTTATAATGAGTCATAAATTAATGACAATTGATACAATCTTGATACAATGGTTGATACAATCATGATTGATACAATGATTTTAGCAGGGGTGATTGTAACTCAGAGTGAAAAAAAACTCTGAAAATTATCAAAGCAAAATATACCAATTGAAAAAGGCACATTCATTTGAGAAGATTTGGAACAGCAAAGAAACTAGTTTGGAGCAGAAAAAGCAGTTTTTAATAAAAGCAAAGGATTAAAAAAAAAACATAGAAACAAAATCAGTTTATAGAACAAAAAGTTTCACTCCATAAATAACTTTTTTTTTTTTTTTTTTTGTAATCTTTTGACGAAATTTGCCGTTGTCGTTATTTTGGGATTTTCTGAGGAAATTGATCATTTTTTCACGATTTTTTGATGAAATCTATTGTTTTTTCACAATTTTTGAATGAAATCTATCATTTTTTCACAATTTTTTGGATGAAAGCGATTATTTTTTTTGCGATTTTTTGAAGAAATTTGCGTTTTTTCCGCGATTTTTTCAAAATTCATGATATTTTTTAATGCTCGAATTTCCCACTAAACCTAACAATATTATAAACCTGGAAAGATCGATTGAAAAACCTGGAAATCAAGGATACACCCGGAACACAATCACCCCTGTTAATAAAGAGATAAGGGTGAGATGTTTATGTTTAAATTAATATCTCAATATCCCATGAGCGTCCCAAAATTAAAAAGTCAGATATTATAGAGGAACAATATAAGAATAACATATAATTTTTTTGAAAAAAATAAAATACCACTTTTTGAGATACAGAAGGTCAAAGGTCAAAATGTTTGACCTTGAAATTAAAAATTAAAGAAAAATATGCATGTGATATATCATGAAAAAGCCCAAAACAAACCCTTTCGAACAATACTAAGATTAAAGCTGTATGTCAATTAGGGAATTAAATATGAATTTTTTTGTAGTGCACAGAATTCAAAATTTTGCAATTTTTTTCAATTTTTGATGCTATTTATCTCCGAAACTATGAGAAAAACAGACTTATTATTTTATATTTGATGATTTCTACACAAATTTAACAAGTGAGCCAAATTTCATAAAATTCGGGGAGGGGGGGGGGAGTTGGGTTGTGAGCTGTGTTGATTTGACATGGAATGACCCAATGATGGAAAATGTTGTTTTTAATATTTTGATCTCTTTCGACTTTTTGGTTTTGGCCCATTTTTTGCTTTAATAGAACAACTTTCATTTTCTTTTTTTAATTATTATGTGGTAACTTTCGTTATTTCAATGAAACTTTAACATTTTGTAGGGATGGACAGGGATGGATATAAATTTATTGAAAATAAGTTTTAGTTAGTCCTTTAAGAGTCCTTTTAGTTTGTTTGTAGGATTTAGTTTATTCATTTGATTTTTGTTGTAAGAACAATTGTTTGTAAATCAATTTCTTATTTAATGAAAATAATATTAAAAGCTTCAGAATATTGATGAAAAAAAAGCAAGTTCTTTGCATAACATTATTTTTTTTTTAATTGTAATTTAAATAATGCTGTATCTTATGACAAATTTCTGAAATTCAAACCATTAAAGTCCCTGAATATAATGCAGTTCAACTAGAATATTTGTAGATGATTAAATTAAAATTGCATGTCTATTAATGCTCGTTTTTTCTGTAACACCATTTTTTTTTTAAATTTCAGTTTAAATTATGCTGCATCTAACAAGAATTCTCTGAACATCAAACCATTAAACACATTAAATATAGTGCAGTTCAACTAGAATATTTGTAGATGATTAAATTAAACTTGCATGTCTATTACAACGTATAATTATATTCAAACTTTGATAAAATTATTAGTTTTTATGGTACTACTTGATTATCCTGTTGGCCAATTTCACCAAATTATACATATTGACATAATTTTTATTTCAAATAACAAAAAAAAAAAAAAAAAAAAAAAAAAAAAAAAAATAATAATAATAATAATAATAATTACTAGAACATTAATAAAAATACAAATAAAAAGTCGAAATAAAAATTATTTAATAATGTTTCAAACACGCATATCATACTTAATGTCATTGAATGTGACATTCATGATCATCCATTTTTGGCATTTAATCTTATAGTTTGGTGATCATTTTTTGGTCAATGGGATACCTCCTAGTATTTTTTTTTTAAAGAGAGAGAGATATTAGCCAGTGCTGTCACTAACACAAATGAACTTTTTGTGGACGGAAACCCAGTGGCAGAAAGTTCTGATTGTGTCTGTGACAGCAATGCAGTTGAATGAAAATAAATGAGAATGAATGAAATGAATGAGAATGAATGTGGGAGGGCATGTTATAATTTTCTTGTGTACATTATAAATATAGTTCTTACTGATTAATATTATAAAAAGACTTTTGTCTTTTTATAATTACAATACAACTTAATAAGTAAAAAGTAAAATTAATATTTTTTGAACAATCAGACTAATAATGAATACGTAAAATAGTTCTTTGAAGTTAAAACTAAATCTATTTAAAATTAAATTGAAATATAGTGCACATATATTGAAAACAATGTATAGTTTTTTATCTTGCCTAAGTTTTCAAATCTACAGAAGACATAAATACAATGATATTAAAGGGAAAAAAATATTTATGCTGTCACATATGAAATAGTGATAAAATGAAGAAAACAATTCCATTGAACCGTAGATGCTATACTGCTTCCTTAAATTCTCAAAACATTTCTTGTTAAATCATAACAAAATGTTAAAATAAAATATGTTATAATAAAATGTTGAAATGTGCTAAATTTTTTTTCAAAAAAGGGAACAAAAATCACCTAATATATCAGAATCTTAAAATTTATTCAAAAAGGGGTCACTGAAATTTAAAGTCACTATTTCTTTACCATAAAGTACAGTAGACTCCCTTAAATCCGCACAGCTCGGGACCAGAGGTTGTGCAGATTTTAGAATTTTGCGGATTTCTGGTCATTGCTTTGTTTACATTTTTTAAACAGTAATTTGAGTGCAATTAATAATGTAATCGGAACTATAATGAATGCTTACAATATAATAAAATACTAAAATAAATAATGAACAAAAATAATAAAAATTTAGATAATTTTTAAAATGATTAAAATACTAATAGCAAAGGTCAAGTTAATAATCAATAGTGTATGATTAAATATACATTATAAAGATTAAATGTATTTTTCAAAAATTTATCAACAAAACTTACCTCATAAAAGTACATTACTAATTTACATCAAAATTATAAAATAAATTTTTTTTTTCAAGTTTAGCCGGCTTAATAACCAAAAAATCTTGATTAATGCAAAAATATATTTGGTAAGAAGATTGTGATTAACAGTAATATTAAAAATATCTTGAATCTTTTCCAAAAAAATTTATTCTTCCTTCATGAAAAAAACATGAATAGAGTATAATTAAAAAAATTACAAATTAAAAAAGATATAGAACTGATACAAAACTAAAAAAATCAAATTTTGTCCCAATATCTGAACTGAAATTTTCATTGTTTACATCCATAAAATATGTGTGGATTTTAGAGAATTGTGGATTTCTGGTTTGCGGATTTGAGGGAGTCTACTGTATATATGTTATAGTTTTATAGCAGTCATACCTTGTAATACCAAGTAAATCTTATGAAAAGAAATAGAACATTCTGAATGATAATTTTTATAAATACACTGGATGTGTATCTAAAATTTGTTAAAATTTGCAGTACTAATTTATGGTCAAAAAACAAGTTTTGATACAAAAAAATCCGTTTTTGAAACACACACACACACACACACACACACACACACACACACACAAAAAAAAAAAAAAAAAAAAAAAGGGACAGGAAAATTAGTTTGGAAAATCTTTCTTGTCTTATATTATGGAAATTATTCATATAAAGACATGAAAATTTGTAATTTTATAGATAAATCTTTGATTATTAAACTGAAACAGAAATGTTTTAGGGGAATTATTTTAAGCACTATTTATGTTGAAGGTGTAAAAAACCTCGTTTTAAATAATTTTATAGAATCTAAAAATATGCATAGCCATTTAAATATGATGGTTTATGTATGTTTTTTTAAAAGGGTTTTTTTTTTTTTTTTTTGTAAATTTTTATTCATATTATTATTCCATTAGAGATTATTTCATATTTCGAAAAAATGCATTTTTTTACTTGTTGTTGCCAAATTTAAAACAGCAGCTCAAATCTGCAACCCTAAAATCCACACATCCTCACAAATATAAAGAATGAAACTTTGAGTTCAGATTCAAGGACAAAATTACAGAACATTTTTAATTTAAAATGTTCCATACATATTTATTTTAATTTTTAATTCTCGATAATATTATTGAACTCATGCTTTTTCAACAATTTAATCATTTAAAAAAATATGTTTCTTTTTATCATTTTAGTTTATTACTACTTTATTTTATTATTTTATTACAGTAGACTCTCTGAAATCTACACAGCTTGGGACCAGAGGTTGTGTAGATTTTAGAATTTTGCAGATTTCTGTTCTTTGTTTAGTTTGCAGTTTTTACTCAGCAATTTGAATTCAGTAAGGCAATCAAAATTATAATGAATGATTTTAATGTTTTAAAATATTAAAAGAATTAAGTAAAATAATAAACTAAAATGACAAAAAGTAAGATAACTTAAAACTGATTGAAATATTAATAGTAAAGGTCAAGTAAATAAAATTTATAACGTATATTTGAATTTGCATAATAAAAAAGATGCAATATATTTTCCTTGAATTATTCTATGATACTTTTCTTATGAAAAGTATTCTCTATTTACCATCCATAACAATCTATAATCCACAGTATTCCATAATCCACACAACCTTCGGCCCTAACTTCTGCGGATTATAGAACTTTGACGTACTTCATTCACACTAGTGTAGATATAATGGTTACTGTAATTACATGGTTTGTACACATTTCCAGTAAAAAAATTACCTGATCTTTCTCAGTTAAAATCCATCATATATATCGTTATAAAACTCAACACAATAGACAATTTTTAATTAGATAAATGTTTAAAAAAAAAACTATGCAATGGAAGAATTTTAATGTGATGCTAGTGTTAACTTTTAAACATTTTATTTACAAATTTTAGATTGGATTAATAATTAATTCAATATTTCTTCATTTACAATTACAATCGAGATGCAGATGGAAAGTAGTGTAACAAAAATTCCATCACCAATTATTAAAAAAATGCCTTGATTTTTCACTAAATTTTTTAATTGCCTCACCAGTAGGAATCCTCGATTAGTGATACTGGCATCACTGTTGGTACAGTGTACTTTTCTGGAACAGGTGGTATAAGAACATTTAGCATGAATTGGTTATCCCATCGACCAATTTGGCCAAATTATACAAATCACCGAACCATACATATCGATATAATTTTATTTTAAATAACAAAAATTTAGTAGAATATTATTAAAAATACAAATTAAAAATCAAATTAAATATCACTTGATGCTGTTTTAAATATGTGTATTGTATTTATTGTCATTGAATGTGACATTCACGATCATTATTAGCAATTAATCTTATAATTTGGTGACAGATTTTTGGTTGAGGGGAAACCAAGTAATACCGAAACTTCTTATGCTATCCTAAAATGTAACCAAGTAGTACCGTACATTTTTGCCAAATGTAAAGAAACAATAGAAAATATTTTTTATCAAAGCAGCCACAACACTTACTTGCAACCTAAACTACATCATGAAGACGATGGAATTTCAATGTTTCAGATTCTTAAAACCCTTGCTATTTTT
Organism: Maratus speculifer; assembly: GCA_964019185.1. Taxonomy (NCBI): domain Eukaryota; kingdom Metazoa; phylum Arthropoda; class Arachnida; order Araneae; family Salticidae; genus Maratus; species Maratus speculifer. The sequence continues at coordinate 363,667,872 of OZ025296.1, forward strand.
TTTAAGCTGTTTTAATATTTTGACAAATTTTATAACCTTCATATGTACTATATTATGCGATTAATAAGTGTTAGGAACAAATGATTTAGGGTTAATCATTTAAAAAATATTCTTATTTAACTTGACTCAATACAGACAAATTCAGTTAGTGAGGAACACATTGATCTAAAATTAAACATTTAAATCAAACTCTTAATCACAATTCAAATGAATTCCTCGTGTTCTACACAAAAATCGTAACTTAAACTATATTTAAATAAATATATAAGTAAAAATGTCTGCTAGTAAAAACTTTTTCAGTCAAATATCAGTGAAAATAAAAGTTTCGTAAATGAAATCTAGTTGCTATAAGGTGATCAAGTCATAGGTTGGAGAATTTTTATAAACAGTAAAAGAAGAAGCACCTCTTACGATTAATTTACTTTAGCAAAGAAGATGGATCACTACTTTTATGTTTTAAAAATTAGCCATTATTAGAATAAGAGGATACGCGTTGAAAATTATATATTTTTTTCTTTTACCAAAGAGACGCCAATGAAATGAATGATTTACGGTGGCTGATGAATTGGCGGGTGAATGAAACAATTCAAAAGTATTTGATCATAAGAATCAATACCAATTTTATTGAATCATTATGCCCTTCACGATTCATTCTTTTATTGGCGTCTTTCTCTCTTCCGTTGTTTGTAATATTAGGTAACTTTTAAGACAAATTTATTGTATTCAACTTGTTGTTAATACTAAGGTATATTAATTTCTTAGGTTTCTATTCAACTCAATACTTTACAATTTGCTATTTGATAAAATAATGATAAAATAATTTAATGTGACGCAACTTTCATTTTTGCTGATCTGTCATCCAATCATTATTATTATGTTTTATTCATAACAGAAAATTCTGCTTATTGTTATTTATTTTTAAATGATTTAGTTTAATATTATTCAAATTTCAATTTTCAGACACTAAATTGGTTTGAATATATATTTTTTTTACATTTAGTTATGAAACATTTTGTTGCTTATAAACTGAATTTTATTGTATTTTGTTCTCTTGAAACTAAATATTTTTTAATGATTGATCCCATAATGCAATTCCTTTATATAGTTTATTGAAATTTACAGATAAGAACGCATACACTTTTAAGAAACTCATCACTCATCTGAAAACACCCTCCCCGTAATGTTAATCCAGTGGGCAGATTGTTTTTGAATTTCTCTCTTAAATTTGAATTTTTTTATGCGCTATTTCTTTTTGCATATGTCGTTTTGATGAGTTTCATCTTTAATATGATATATATTTTTTTCTTTTTTGATTTTGGGTTCAGATATTTTTTAAAAGGTATTTTCAATTTCAAAACCGTTCTCGAAATTGTAAGTATCTTTTTAAATCTGCAACCAAAATCTAAAAAGTAAAAAATAGTCATTTTAAAGATCTAGCTCAGCAATCTTATGCAAAAAAAGAGAGAAAAGTTTAAAAATACAGTAGATGCTCTAAAATATGCAACCTTAAAATCCACATATAATTTACAGATGTAAAGAATGAAACATTCAGTTCAGATAGAGGGACAAAATTTCATTTTTCAAGAAAAAAACAAATAATTAGTGGAATATTAATAAAAATACAAATAAAAAGTCAAAATAAAAATCACTTAATGACATTTTAAACACATGAATCATATTTAATGTCATTGAATGGGACATTCACGATCATCCATTATTGGCATTTAATCTTATAGTTTGGCAATAATTTTTTGATCAACGGGATAACCTAGTAGTACCCTAAAAAGTAATAAATAGCCATATTAAAGATCTTGCTCAGCTATCTTATGCAAAAAAAAAAAAAAAAATTGAAATTTAAGTGAGAAGTTTTAAAACAACCTGCTTGTTGGTTTAATATTAGAGTGTGGGCAGAGCCATCCTAAGAGGTGTGCGAGAAGTGCAGGTGCACAGGACCTCATGCTTAGAGAGGCCTTGCACCTGGTGACATAAGATTTTTTCTTTAATAAAAAGAAGAAGTTATAATCGTACAGTAGAACCCCGATAATCCGGATCGTTTTTTTCATTTTTTTTCCAACTTTGAGAAGCGATTGGCGAAAAAGTTTTTGCTTTATTATTCAGAATACGACGATGCAACAAGTTAATGTTAAAAAAAATTAGCCAATCGCTTCTCAAACTTGAAAAAAAAGCGAAAAACCCGATCCGGATTATCGGGGTTCTACAGTAAATCCATTAATATAAATGTATGATTTTACTTAAGTAAAGATTGTGGTCCTGGCATAAAATGTACCCTATGTTAGAAGAGAGATCTTCAATTTTCAAACATATATTTTATAAATTGGTTCAATAGTTCCAGAAATTACCTCTACAAATATATGCTACTCCTTTATTATAGCTAGGTGTTCGAACCTTGACTTCTTTGGTCACAATATATTGGTGAAAAACATTCTTTTTTATTCATAGTATAGATAAGATTACTTTAAAAGACTGAAAGGGAAGGGTGTTTCAAAATCCTTGCATCTGGTTTCGCTTTAAACATCTTCTATAAGGCGGGTTCTATGTGCGGGTGTACTCATGTGTGTGTAGAGTCCCCCTTAAAAAACTTCCTAGAACAAATGATACACTGATTTGAAGATTTTCCTGTTGGGATTAAGTATCATTTTGTGTTTAACGAAATTTCACATTAACAAAGTTCGACAGTTTTTGTTAAAAAAAAACAGATTTGGCAATTATTTTTTAAAAAGGTAGTGAATAAAATGCACTTTTTTTAAAAAGTTACCACAAAAAAACATTTTGTAAATAAAATGTTATGAATTTGGTTTAAATAGCTTGCCATGTGACATAATTGAACTGAACTGATGTTTCCCTTGAGAAAGAAAACGTAATTTTTTCTGTTATTCCACTTTTTGTTTTAAAGTTGTAATGTCACATTTTCTATATAATCGTGAATTAAATGTACTTTATTTAAAAGTGAATGACTTTATTATTTTTAGGACAGCTATAATATATCAGATAAATATCCATCAATGAATCGTTATTATATTTTGAACAAAATATAATTATTTTTCACCCATAAAGTGGTATAAAATATTGCTTTCGGTTGTTCATGTAAAAATATCATCATTTTAGAAATCTGCTCCCTCTCAATGGGGAAATTGTACATTTTTCAATTTAACTTGCATTTTATAGAATACAAAAGGATGAGCACTTTGATATCTTTTTAATTTTTTTTTAAATCTCTGAAAATACATTAAATTAACACTAAAAACTGCTGTTTTAATCTTGATTGCTGAAAGTCTTGTCACATGATGAAAGCAGTTTTGATGTCACTACACATGTAAACAAACATTTTCTATGAGGATAGTTTACGTTAAGCTGGGTGATTTTTTCTTTTCTTAAAAATGGCAGCAGAACAAATTAAAAGCATTGTAAATTGTTGGAATAAATAATATTGAGAATTCAAGTAAGATTTTGCCTTCCTCCCCCTCAATGTTCTAAGATTTTCATTTCAAGATCTTGATGTAGAAATAAAATATCGATATAAGTTTATACTACAAATGTTTTATAGAAAAGTATACTTTTCTTTATCATATTAATGTTCCACAATAGACCAATAAAAAAAATGTAATTTATCATATTACAAGGACTATTTTGAAAATTGTATTTTCAAAGACTAAAATTTTAAAGACATATAAATAAATTTTATATTTAAAAAAATAATAATAAAAAAATCTTTTTTATGATGATCAAAATATTATTTATGTAATAAGTTCTATATTACGCACGTCATGGATTAAAAATTAATATTCCTGTATCAATCAAAAACAAATTTTAAATGAAATTTCAGTTTTACAATTTTCAGTACCGCAAATTTTTAAAATTCTAAACACTACACATTTTCAGTTTTTGCACCGTCGCATAGAAAAAATGTGCTCTTAAATGCAATTTGTTTGATAGCTGTATCTCAATTTGTTTTTAAGTTATTAATATTTTTTGTAGGTTTTTCTAATACTTTGTTTATCATTGTGACAGCAGAAGTATTTCAACTCCGGACATTAAACTAATGAACTAATCACAAAAGTAATAAAATATAAGACAAAAGTATTCCATTTTTGGACATTAAACATGGACCAATCAGAAAACGAATAAAATAAAAAAAAGTTGCAGAATTCAACCAATAAAAGGATTCAGATTTTGCAGTTTTTTATCAAGGTCAACAACTATTTTCTAAATACAATCAAACCTTGTTAACATGAACACACTTAACATGAATTACTTTAACATGAATTGTTTTCGCAATTTCCTATAAAGACAAATTAGTCAGCTTTGATACTTAATAACATAGATTACTGTTAATATGAGCAACATTTTGATTCCCCTTGAGATTCATGTTAACGAGGTTTGAATGTAGCAAAAAAGTATACAGAAATTACAATAGTTCACCAACCACATTTAAAATTTATTAGTTTTTTTTATATTTAAAAAAATTTCTAGATTTTTATAAATTAAGATTTAAAAAAATACTAGTTTTCAAAACAATTTCTTAGTTGTAGGGGAGAGAGGGGTTAGTGTGGACAAGGGGTTAGTGTAGACATTCAAAATAACAATTTAAACAATATAGTAGAAATTACTAAAAAATTTACACAAACTGACAACAATGTACTCCATATTAAGCAAAAATTTAGTTGCAAAGGGTTAAAAAGTTTTTTATTAGTTGCAAGAAGCTTAATTTCATGCATGAAAAGTAAAACTAAGGTTTCTTTTTCATTTTTGCATCACAAAGAATTTAAATTTAGAATCCAATAAACAAGTTGCTATAAGACAAGTGTGACTTGTCTTCTTTATTTCTATAACCTTCATTAAGATATTAAATTAGTTAAATGAGTATAATTGAAGAATAACTTCACAATGTTAGAATGGGGTTAGTGCAGACACACTACTAAGGGTTAATGTAGACAGCTCATTGTACTGCATAATTTGTATTTTAAGTACTAAATTTTTTATAATGTAAAGATTTATAGAAAGTATGTTAACTTACAAATGTAATTACTATATTAAACATCAAATAAGACCATTTTCCATATGAATAAGGATATGTATTGAAATTTTCATCAAATCATTTCAAGCAGAAATTTGATTTTTTTTCAATTCACCAATTTTGCATTTTTAGAGGATTAATTTAGCCTTAATTTTCAATTAATTCAATAAAAATAGAATATACATTTTTTTCTATGTTGGTTAGAAGGATGATAAACATCAAGTGTTACATTATTATAAACGAATCCCATCATCACCAACCCCTTAGATGTTGCAATATTGTATATTTTGTAGGCAGAGTGGAAAGTGTAAATAGTTTTAGTGTCTATGATGTTATATTTCTGCAGAAAAAAAAGATCCAGCACATCATTTTACTTTTCCTGGTAAAATTTTTTTATACTTTTCTTGAAAAATAATTCACTAATTATAAATGGGGAATAATAGAAAAAAAATCACACAACTTGTGATTGTTGGTGTTGCTTCTTTCTCCATAAATCCTTTAGCCTGTAATTTAAACTTAGAAGTTTAGATAATAAGGAATATTTATGAAAAAATTACCTATCCACACTAGCCCCCAACATATTTTAGTTTTGTCCACACTAACCCCTTGTGGGGGTTAGTGTGGACACATGGATCAATGTTAAAAACTGCCAATTTTCTTATTGTTTAACTGTATTTATCATCATCTTTCCTGTATATTAATAAGCAAAAAATATCATTGTTCAATTTGAAAAAGTTGCAAAATTTTAAAAATGCTCATAAAATTTTATGAAATAAAATTAAATTTTTCTGTCCACACTAACCCCTCTCTCCCCTATCACATTAAGATTGATTTTATTGCTTTTGAACGTAATTCTGTTTTTCCTGATGGCTTCATTAGATATAAATGTGGCAGGCATTGGCTTCAGCAAGGAAAACCTGTGTAAACTCTGAGATTAAAAAACTAAATTTTAGTTCTATTTTTTATACATTTAAATTAAACTTATATTGTATAAAGAGAAAACATTTTTTAATGTTTTAATGTAACATATTTTTTAATGTGTAGAAGTCCAAAAAAAATTGTTTTCTTTTGCATTAAAATATTTTTATGTGATAAAGTGATCTTTTCTAATTTCTCCAGAAAAATCTGACAAAAAAGATTGTTCTTCTGCTACTTCAAAATTTCCATTAACTTTACTTAGATTGATTGGGATTGTCATCAGTTGACAAAAGAAAATTAATGGCAGTCAAAAAATTGCAATCATCATTTATAAATTTCAGATTTAAAATCTCTGTACTTTGGTGACTGTATTGTATATGATATATTAATAAAGTCGACTCCCTCAAATGCGCACAACTGGGGACCAGAGGTTGTGCAGATATTAGAATTTTGCAGATTTCTTTTCATTGTTTTGTTTATATTTTTTAAACAGTACTTTGAATGTAATAATTAATGTAATTGAGAATATAATAAAAGCTTACAATAAAATAATGTATTAAAATATGTAATAAACTAAAATAATAAAAATGTAGATAATTTTTAAAATGCTTAAAACATTAAAAGCAAAGATTATGTATGATTATCGATAATGTATGATTAAACATTCATTATAAAGATGAACTGCATTTTACCAAAATTATTCAATGAAACTTGCCTCATAAAGGCACATTACTAATTCACATGTAAATCATAAAACATGGAAGTTTTATTTCAGGTTTAACTCTATTTAACAATCAAAAAAGCTTGATTAATACATATTTTAATAAGTGATACATATATATATATTTGGTAAGGTGAGTGTGAATTCCAATAATATCAGCAATATCTTGATTTTTTTAAAAAATAAATTTATTCTTTCTTCTTGGGGAAAAAAAAAAACCCATGAATTCAGTAATATTAACGAAAATTACAAATTAAAATAGGTATGGGATTGATATGAAAATAAAAAAGTCAAATTTTATATCTCTATCTGAACAGAAAGTATCACTGTTTACATCCGTAAAAGTATAAGCTCAATACAGAGTGGGCTCTTAAGGAGTGCTTGGACAGCGCATGCGCCTGTTGTCGGCTTCCACTTTATTTGGCGTTCAGAGGCAACTCCTCGCCAACGTGCTGAAAATGAAATGAGCGGGGCTTTTCTCTATGCTGATTCAAACACATGAATGCTAAAAATATGTGTGTGTGTGTGTGCGCGGGGCGAAATCTATTTTTATTATTTCGTGAAGAAAAAGAGGGAGAGGGATGAGAATCAGTGTTTATGACGTGAAAAAAGAAAAAAACTGCGGAAGAAATTGGATTCAATTTTTTATTATGTCGTTTGATTTATGCAAACATTTCAATCAACATTAGTCATATAGTTAGTTAACATAATATTTTATTTCGTTCGCTTGTATCAATGCTATTTTATAAAAATAATTCTTTTAATTTTATAATAAAAACTTTTCATCCATTCAAACTGTAAAATAATTAGAATCGACTTGTATTATGTCATAAAAAGAAGCAGAGGGGGGAGGGGCGTCAGAATCAATTTTTTTATGTAGTTTGATTCATTTTAATCAAAATACTTAATATAATCTTTCATTTATTTCATCAATTTGTATCAGTGTAGTTTATTTAAAAATAATTTAATTTTATAATATAATATTTTTATTTATTGAAATTGTAAGTTAAGTATTTTTATACAGTATGTAATTATTTGCAACGGTATATTTCTTTTTAAAGGAAAATTTCTCAGCACCTTTTATCTAATATAATGTGAATATTATGAGTTGATAAGTCTTTTTTAATTTTTTAAGATATAAAAAATTCAAATATTTTTCTACGCCTCTAGTTTCAATACTCATTTTCATTTTTGTTTTGTTTATTTATTCTTATTATTTTAAACTGAATTCTTTAAAAATAATTATTTTTAAAGCACATAAAATGTAATTCTCTTTTTCTAATACTGGAAATTTTCAGTCCCTTCCACTTCATGTTTGAAGATGAAATAAGAAATTTGGATGGGAATGCTATGTGATAAAATACAATTAAAAGCGATTTTGTTTCTATACTATATTATTATTAATACTATTATTTATATTTTTTATTTGCAAAACTTATCGTGATCCAAACAAGTGTTATTTCATCATTAATTTGGGTGTGGAAGGGGGGGGGGTGCATATATACAGAGAGAGTAAAAGCTTATTAAATGTTGGTGCATCTTAAAAAAATTTTTTTAAATATCAATTTTGTCAGGAAATTTTGAATGTTCCTGGAAACACCAATAGAATTATTTGAATAAAAATAATTTAGAAATTTTAAAACTTATCTTTTATAATTTTTTTTTTCCAGGAAAGATTTTTACTTTTAAAATGAGGAAATAAATAAAAATTATGCTTTGTTACGTTTCTGAAATCTAAAATCAGGATACTTATAAAAATATCCTTAAAAATAAATTCAAATATTGGAAATATTATGCTGTTAACAATAATTCTCAAACAGAAATAAAATACTCGTATTACATCTCGAAACTTGCAGCTATTTTTTTTATTTGCTTGTTAATCAGTATCTTAACTCTTGTTGTGGTATAAAACATGTCTAGTAAGGGGAAAAAAACTGCTTTAAATTATAATTTTTGACGAGCAACCAAGACTAATTTCAAATAAAAATTACAAACCTGAAAGTCTTCTCTACAAACACCACTCCCACTTTAATACATTACTACAATCTAAATTTCAACAGTTTTCTTTAGAACTTTTCTTTTCTTTGTAGCACCTAAGATTGTATATGATGCAACTGATACTGTTTTAAAAATATTTTTAACCAAAAATTCTCAATGACATATTTTTTACGATCTCTGTTACAGTATACAACGCTTCCCCTGGAAGATTTGGAATTTTATTCTTATTAATTAATGATTTTAAAGTGAAATTTGTCTTGGAACTATCCAAATGCTTCGCCTCCATCCCCAACCACTTTTTTTTTGTTTTTTTGCTTCAAATTTATCTTAATTCAACACTAGAAATTTTTTAAATTATTACAATTCCTAAATTGTTATCATGCTTAGTTTTTTTTATTTACCATTCTCTTATTAAATTATAATATAACAAGAGAAAAAATGAAATCTTAAAATAATTTTTAAAAAAACACAAAATTGCTAAAAAAAATATTATGTTTCCTAAATTATATAAGCCCTATTTTTGCCTGCTTGTAAATTTCAAAAAGACATATGCATATAAATTTTGCAAATTTTTGATTAAATTTTAAAAACACGAAAGTTTAATGTTCAATTTTAATAATATTTTTAATTTTAATTTTTGTATTAATATAACACCAACTAAGATTGTTACATCGAAACGTTACATATATAACTACAGATTTTCTCAAATAAAATTTTTATTTCTCAGTAATCCAATTCATACGTTAACTTTCTCTTTTCATATTCAGCCGGAGCCCTCTCTACCAGATGCTTAAATAGCGAACAAGTACTATATTCAGTTAACCAAGCAAGCGATAAATAGCCAAATACAGTAACCCTACTGCGGGAGCCCTCTCTATATTGAGACGCTAGTATCCGTAAATTATGTGCAAAGAGTTGCCAATTTTAGGGTTGCAGTTTCAAGGGAGTCAACTGTATTGCAAAGGAGATTGCAGCTTGAAGAATTGACATATCAATTTGCAGCTGTGAGAAAGTTAAATGTATCACTGTGAAAAAACAGTCTAACAAAATCAAATGGTTATGCTTCATGCTTGGTCTATGGGAATGCATTGTTATGTAAAATGCATGAAAAGTTTCATTAAAAAAAATTTATTAGTCTGGCTTTTTATTTAAAAAAAAGCTTGGTTTTATGGCCTCCATCTGATCTTGTCTAAATAGGTTTGTCAGAATAACCTTTATTACTTCAATTCTGTTTGAACCTTCCCCAATTCCTAGTTTATGAGTAAAATGCCTGTGACACGCACACACAAAAAATGATCTTATAATAAATCCATTTTTACTTTTTAAGTACGGATAACAATAAATGACTTCATCTGACTGATTTTCTATTTATAACTCTCGTTATATACTTATTCCCCATTTATTAGTATATAAATGCATATTATACACATACACATAAATAAATATATTGAGTAATTAAATGTTTTTATTATTTTATATATTAATATACACTAGACTCCCTCAAAACCGCAACTCTCTAAAATCTCGCATAATTTACAAATGTAAACAATTAAACTTTCAATTCAGATATGGAAACAAAAATTGACTTTTTAAATTTTATATCAATTTCATGGATATTTTAATTTGTAATTTTCATTAATATTACTGAATTCATGTTTTTTCCATTCCATATACACTGCTCAAAACAATTAAAGGATATTTGAAGTTTTATATAAAATAAAGATATAAACGAAATTTTTTTGCCGAAAATAGAAGAAGAGAATCACAAATGCAAATTTTTCTGGTTTTCAAACTGTGGAGTATGCAAATTTTGAGTTCGACGTCAAAAACGTCGCTTCAGCGGCAGCGAATGAAATTTGACTTTCAACTGGATAAAAGAGAATGAAGACAAGGATGATCGGCATTCAGTGATTGCTTTGTTTCGATGAGTACGATGTCTCAGCGAAGTAATTTGACAGATTCAGAAGCTTGGAGAATCGTTGGTAGGTTAGAAGGGGGCCAAACTCAAGCCGAAGTAGCGCAAGCCATTGGAGTGTCACAAAGTGTCATTTCCAGGAACTGGAATCGTTTTTTGGAGAGTGGATGTGCAGGCCGAAGACCAGGGCAAGGTCGTAGACGGGCAACAACGCCCAATGAAGATCGGTATTTAGCGTTAACAGCTCGGAGACACCGAAACATGAACGCTACTCTTCTCCAACAACACCTTCGCTCGGCTACACGCACCACGATTTCAACTCAGACTGTCCGAAACCGGCTCCATGCTGTAGGTCTGTATGCTCGCCGACCGATGGTATGTGTTAGATTAACATCAAGGCATCGTCGCGACCACAGGGAGTGGGCAACCGAGCATGTCAACTGGAGGAGAAATGAATGGAGCAATATTCTGTTTTCTGACGAGTTTCGTTTTTCCGTGCATCCGGATAATAGGAGTATTTTCATCTGGAGGGACCGTGGCAGTAGGAATAATCCTGCGTTCGTGCACGAAAGTGTCAGATTTGGCGGTGGAGGAGTGTTGGTGTATGGTGGCATCTCCATTGACGGGCGCACTGACCTCTACATCATTCGAGATGGAGCTCTGACTGGTCGCCGATATAGGGGTGAGATCCTCAGACCTATTGTAGTCCCTTACGCCTCAGCAATCGGAGAAAACTTCATTTTAATGGACGATAACTGCAGGCCACATAGTGCAAATCTGGTGAAGGATTTCCTTTTAGAGGAAGGAATCTGTCGAATGGAATGGCCAGCGTGTTCTCCAGACATGAATCCAATCAAGCACGTTTGGGGCGCTCTAGGAAGACGAGTTTCTGGCCGCCAACAACCCCCACAAACTCTCCAAGAACTGGAAAGAGCTCTTCTGGAAGAGTGGGGCAGAATACCTCAACTGGTCATTAATAGCCTCATTGAGTCCATGCCTCAAAGGTGTTCAACATTGCTGGCCGGCCGTGGAAACCGTACCCCCTACTGAAAATGATTTTCTTTGAAGAAAACACCTTTTCTTTTTCTTTTTTTCTCATATGCACAAATTGTGTTTTTTTCCTTTTGTACACAAATGCGCAATAAAATGCATTTTTTTCAGCCAGACATGTGTAATTTATTCTCATATAACCTACTATGTCAGTCGACCATGTATCAATCAGCTAAAAAGTTTCCCAGATACAAAATCCACCTAAAACTGTAATATCCTTTAATTGTTTTGAGCAGTGTATATTGTTCAATTCCATATATATCTTAATTTATGTATATATATATTTTTTATTTTACTGAATTCATGTTTTTTCATGAAGGAAGTATAAATTTATTTCTGAAAAAGTTCAAAATACTGCAGATATCACTGGTCATCACAATCTTTGTACTAAATATATTTATGTATTAATCAAACTTTTTCGTTTACAACTCTGGCTAAACCTGAAATAAGATTTTCTTATTTTAATATTTGGTACATATGTATAAACGCCACCGCAGCAGAAGTTGCAATCTTGTTGTTCATACGGGCACGCAGTTATCTTTTGGACTCCTTGTTGCCTTAATTGCTGATTTTTTGGTGACTTTTTTAGTGCTTTTATTCTCATTTTTTGTGTGCGTATGCGAACAAGATTGTTCTTTATTGGCGCTTTAGCACAACTTCTGCTGCGGTGGCGTTAATACGTAAGTACCCTTTTTTGCATCAAATAGCTGAGCTAGATCTTTAATAAGGCTGTTTTTTGAATTTTCACTTTTGAAATGGTCAACAAACTTTTTAAGCACCAGTTACTTCTTTCTTGCTCAATGATTGACAAAAGATGTTTTTGAGCTGAAAAGACATCATCAGCATGTTTTAGAACTGGAGATACTAAATCATTGTCAGATTTCTTAAAATTGAGCATAAAAGTTTACAAATAACCAGTTCAATAATAGAGTCGCTTTTATTAATTCCGGGTAGCACATTATGATATAATATTACAGTAGACTCCCTCAAATCCGCACAGCTTGGGACCAGTGTTTTTGCAAATTTTAGAATTTTGCGGATTTCAGGTCATTGCTTTGTTTAGGTTTTTTTAAAGTCATTTGAATTTAAGTAATGATGCAATCAAAACTGTAATGAATGCTTACAATAGTATAATAAAATATGAAAATAAGTAATAAAATAATAAAATTTTAGATAATATTTAGTATGATTAAAGTATTAAAAAGAGAAGGTCAAATTATTATCAATCATATAAGATGAAATAGCCACTATAAAGATGAAATGTAATTTTCCTAAATTTTTCAGTGCAACTTGCCTCATAAAAGTACATTACTAATTCACTTCAAAATCATAAAATAAGGAAGTTTTATTTCAGGTTTAACCAGACTTAAAAAAAAAAACTTGACTAATACATAAATATATTTTGTAAGAAGATTATGATTATGAATAAATATCTTGAACTTTTTCAGAAATAAATTTATTCTTCCATCATAAAAATAGATGAATTAAATAAAATTAAAAAAATATATACAAATTAAAAAATATATGGAATTGATATAAAGCGGAAAATCTCAAATTTTGCCCTTATATCTGAAATGAAATTTTCATTGTTTACATCTCTAAACTATGTGCGATTTTTAGAAAGTTGTGGATTTTAAAGTTGCACATTTGACCATTTGTCCACTGCATTTTATATAAAATTATAAAATAAAGAAAGATAATGGTCTCAAAACTCGATTGTGTGACGTCATTGCATTTGTATAAATTGTCCTTTTTCCCTTAACTGTCAGCGCCAGTGCGTCCCACCAAAAGCCCATTTCCATCTTAGCAAGTATACTTGTATACTTATCCTTCGGGACTGCCAAATGTTTCCATTTACGATTCTGTGTTCACCAAAAATCTAATAAGATGGGAACACAATTTTCAAAATGTTCCATTTTAGATAGATTTTAAGTTTTTGGAACTATAAATATGTAATGTTGTTTTCGTGTAATCCTGATTTTCTTTACCTTTTAAGATAGGTCACCTTCACATATTTCATCATAATATGGTTATACTCTTTACAAGTGGACTACAGGAGAAATACATTGTAATAAATTCAGAGGATACAGTCAAAAGGAAACATGTTTATGTTGAAAATTTTCCAAAAACAGAAAAGTTCATAGCCGTGGCAAAAGATGTAACTTTGAATTATGCCGTTTAAGAGTATACCATTCAACACCTGATTAAAATGGAATTTTTCATGTGCACTGAGATTAGTCTTAGTACTTTTGAGTCTTGTTGAATGCAAGATTCAGAATCCCAGATATTCGTTTGAGGTGAATGAGTCCACGGCATATGCTTGTCGATGCCACTGGTTACATTATCTAATTATCTTATCTGTAAATTATATTAAATGATACAGAATGTTTTAGCAGTAAACATTAACATTTAGACAAAAAAAAAATCCGAAATCCGGAGAATTTCTCATTAAACAAATTTGCATACTAAACTTCCATCACCACAAAAATAAATTGTTTTCTCTCTATTCTTCATAAAATGTATCTTCGTTCTTTTAGAATTTAGATATAGAAGAGTTTAGTTAGAATTCTTTTAGGTAAAATTTTATCCATAAATTTTCTTTGTATTTGATCCATAATAAATTATTTATTTTTACAATGTTGCTATTAATTTTATTTACAATTTAATCTTTATAGTGTTAGAAAGGGCATCTAACATACCTTGGATTCCGCTAACTTCACATAATGAGAGTCTATTGCAGTTTTTAATACAATGGTAGAAATTTTATTAAAATTTATTTCCTTTATTGATTTTAAATTTTCGTGATGTGTTTATGTATTTTGTTTGATTTTTCATGGAACATAAAAGCTGATATTATTTTATTTTATTTTATTGCAGATGCATTAAACAATTAATCTAACACATGACACCAAACAAATTATCTTCAATTTGTGAAACTAATGCAGCATTTTTTTATCATAGCTTTTTGAAAGAAGCAGCTTCTAACTCATAATTTTTTTTGTAAGTTATGCAAGATTTTCCCCCAAAACAGTCTTTTTTGTGTGAGATATGCAACAAAGAATTCTCTCACGAGATCCGTTTAAGCAGACATCTGTTAACTCATACTGGTGAGAAACCGTTTGTGTGTGAGATATGCAATAAGAAATTCGCTCAAAAGAGTAATTTAAGGAAGCATCTGTTAATTCATACTGGTGAGAAACCCTTTGTAAATGAGATATGCAATAAGAAATTCTCCCAAAATAGCAGTTTAAGCAGACATCTGTCAAGTCATACTGGTGCAAAATCTTTTGTATGTGAGATATGCAACAAGAAATTCTCTTATAAGCAATTACTAAGTACACACCTATTAACTCATACTGGTGAAAAACCGTATGTGTGTGAGATATGCAATAAGAAATTCTCCCAAAACAGCAGTTTAAGCAGACATCTGTTAAGTCATACTGATTCAAAATCTTTCGTGTGTGAGATATGCAAAAAAAAATTCTCTCGTAAGCAATACCTAAGTCAACACCTGTTAATTCATACTGGTGAGAAACAGTTTGCCTGTGATATATGCAACAAGAAATTCTCTCGAAAGGGAAATTTAAGCAGCCATCTGTTAATTCATACTGGTGCAAAATCTTGTTTGTGAGATATGCAACAATAAATTCGCCCATACAAATTGTTTAAGGAAGCATTTGTTAATTCATATTGGTGAGAAACCCTTGGCATGTGAGATATGCAACAATAAATTCTCTCGAAAAAGTTCCTTATGTACACATCTGTTAATTCATATTGGTGAGAAACCGTATGTGTGTGATACATGCAACAAGAAATTCTCTCAAAAGGGCCATTTAGACAACCATCTGTTAACTCATTCTGGTGAGAAACCTTTTAAGCGTGACAGATGCAACAAGGAATTTATTCGAAAGTGTACTTTAGGCAAACATCCTTTAATTCATGCTGAAGAGAAGTCTTTTGTTTGAGAGATGTGGCAAGATGTTTTTTCAAAAGATTTGTTTAACGAAGCATCTGTTAATTCATACAGGGGAGAATCTTTATGTTTGCGATAAACAAAAATAAACTCAAAAAAAGATATCTAAGTGTTACACTTTGCTCCTATAATTTATAATTGCAGATAACTTATAGTAGCTTACGCCAGTAATAAAAAAGAAATTCTTTCCACAATGCACAAAAAAACCAGTAACACTGAAAAACTTGCCTATTAAACTAGTAAATCAGGAACTATACCATGAGCTATGGCAAAGGCAATTTTATTTTTATCATTCTTTATATTATCTGAAAAATATTACATATGTCTATTTTATTTATTTTTGTAAGCTTTTAAGATTTTGTAACGATTGATAGCATTTAAATTTAAAAAAAAAATTGCTAACCCTGATTTCTCACAATAAAGCTGTTTGATGGTAAAATTGATTTTCTAATCAATATTTAAGCTGCAAATATGAGTTTTGTAAAGAGAATGGTCCCCTGATTTACCTATAATATTGAAAAAAATGTGTGTTTTATACACTAGTCGTTAATTTAAAAAATAATTACTCTGTGATAACTTTTGAAATACAAGTAAAGACTGGTAAAAATGTTTTAAAATTTTACTTTTCTCATCAGGATTATAATAAAAATAAGTATCCTACATTTCATTACATTTCATAATTTTTTTTATAAATTTCATTACATTTTAAGTATTATAGCTTAAAGGGAAAGCGCCATCTTTAATAATCGCAGATTTTGAAGTTTTTAAATATATGTTGTAGGATAGAAACTTTTTAGTCTCATATTCAACAGATTTTAAGCAACGTTTGTCTTTTCTTGAGGAACAATGGGGAGGGGAATGGTCCAATATTTTGACGCAACTTAAATGCTTTATAACGAAAGTATAGCGTTGATCGTAGCTCACTTAATACAGTGTTGCTCTTCATACCACAGTTGAAAACGAAATGCACACGGAGTGTAACAAGCAATTCGCACAAGCGTAGTTAGTAGATATGATAGCAAACGCTTCAGACCTGCTCGTGCCTTCGATGAGTAATTGAGTAGATAACGGATCCCTTTGTTCTCTTCCCAGATTCTTGAAGCTTTCAACTTCGAGATTTCATCGCCAACATGGTGTTTTTTTAGCGGTGATCCCTTCTTGGCAATTTCCTGCTTTCATTCTTATCACAAAAGAAGCGCAACGCAGACGAAATAGGTCTTGGTGGGATCGGTGGGAGAAACCTGTTTGGCGCGCATTCTGTCCACCACCACGTGATGCTGGGCAGGTGGCCAATACTCCAAGAATAGGTTGCTATTTCTATGTCCAATTGTATGAGAAGTCTATGGCTCATGCGCAGATCAGTTTCTCTGAATGACAACTCAACAATGAAATCCTAACAGATGGCGGCAAAAGATAATTTTGGAGCAATTTTTAAAGGGGAGAGGAAAATCTGTTATTTTATTTATTCAACTTTGTCTTATTTGCAAGTTGGGATTCTTTTGTTCAACGCAACTTGTTGCAGAAGTAGATTCCATCTCTGATTACTACGAATATTAACTGTGACGCTGAACATGAAGAAAATTTTTAACTAATATTAGCAGCTAGATAAAAGTACGATCATGTACGGTAAACTCCCTCAAATTACAGGCGCCTAGAAAATAAGGAGCGATCCGTTCTGTGATTGGATGTTGGCCACTCGTTCGCTGTTTGGATGTGAATGCGAAATATTTTGGCGACATTTCCTCCTATAACTTGCGACTAATTGCGGATTTAGAATTTTTTTCTTTATGTTATTGTCATTTTCTGAAATCGCGCAATTTCTAATCGAGAAGAATGATAACCAAGATCAAAGGACTTATAACAACAAATACACCTTCTTTGGAAGAAGCTATTTTAAATATCAGGCTGTATTAAGCTACCATCGTAAGCGCTAAAAAGTATTTTTTCTTATGAATCATAAGTAAATAAATATTCAAGTTAAAATATTTGTAATGAATGTGTACGTTGATATTTGTTACTAGCAGTTACCCGTGACTTCGTTCACAAAACATTTAAAGAAGAAATAATTGATCAATCAAGCAAAAAATTTCGATGATGAAAAACATGTGTAATTAACTTTTTATCGCGAATTTATGGTAAAAAACTTCTGATAATCCCTATTTGCTAATTTGTTTGCTGGTTAAAATTTTCCTTACAGCGATTAATACTAATAAATAGAAACATTCTTGAATTCTTTTGTTCAGCCTTGTAGTTTTCCAAGTGCCTTTAATACACGAAAGTATCTTTCTAAAATTTAGTTAAAAAAATATTTCTTATTACAACCTAAATTACATTTTCAGAAATTATTATCCGAAGACAACCTTGTATCCAGTTCTTTGCGGGACCCTGTATATCATTTTATATATATACTAAAAACATTTCATAGTTTACTAAATGCAGTTCAAATAAAAATGCATATTTTATTTAAAAACCACCTTTAAGTAAATTACGCTCATATTCAGTAATCTTTCCGAGATCTTTTGTGTAACTCTGAATATCTAAATTTAACTATTTATACTATTACCATTTATACTCTTCATTTAATATGCATACATTTAGCGAAACTTAAAAGCACATATCATAATTCAAAATGCATTTCATCCATGCAACAGTCATCATCCATCGTATACAGTACTTCGAATAGAATATATAACATTTGAAATCTTTTGTGTGTCCCTGTAAATGCTATGCACTTTGTATTATGCATGAAATAACTCACATCAAGCCTCAGCAACGTATATGAATTTGATTATACATGAAATCGTTTACCATAATTAAAATATTCGGAAACTGTTCTTCCCTTTATTCTTATGCAAGAGAATTCTTCTGTGTAACCCTGTAAATGAATAATAAGTGTCCTTTTCACTACATACTTTACAAAATGCATATTTTAGTGCACTTTGTAAATGCATATAAATTTGAATGTGTTTCACAGGGTGTAACATCGTTAAATTTAATTAAAACGATTTTCCCATAATGCCGTAATGTAAGGAAATTTTTTGACAATCCCTGTAAATAAACTAATCATGGTAGAAACTTTATTTTCAATAGGTATTCGTGCTAGGTAAACGTTATAGTCTAAGAGCTAGCAACGTCAAAAATCACGTCATTTTATCAAGGCTCATTTTTTTATATGTTTTTTCCTTTTATGGTAGAATACGTTTGCAAGCGGTCTGGCAGTCGGGAGACGTTGCATTTACCGATGGCAGAAGGGGTTGTGCAGGTCAAAAAGCTTCAAAATCACGTCATTTTATCAAGGCGCATTTTTTAATATGTTTTTCCCTTTTATGGTAGAATGCGTTTGCAAGCGGTCTGGCAGTCGGGAGACGTTGCATTTACCTATGGCAGAAGGGGTTGTGCAGGTCAAAAAGCTTCAAAATCACGTCATTTTATCAAGGCCCATTTTTTAATATGTTTTTCCCTTTTATGGTAGAATACGTTTGCAAGCGGTCTGGCAGTCGGGTGACGTTGCGTTTATCTGTGGCAGAAGGGGTTATGCAGGTGAAAAAACTTCAAAAATCCGCCATTTTATAAAAGCTCATTTACTTATATGTTTTTATGAAGCTTAAAAATTGCAAAATATTACTCTTTGGATAGCAGACAACCTATAATTAATTTTCCAGACACAAATTCGGTTGCAAAGTTAATGTCAGACGTCTTTAAATATGGCAACGAAAGTGCCTGTTCCAAAATTGGTTTATAATTTAAATTTTATAAGACCTCTTTACGTCATTTTATCAAGATTAAAAATTACAAGATATTACTATTTGGATAGCAGACAACCTATAATTAATTTGCCAGACACAAATTCGGTTGCAAAGTTAATGCCAGACGCCTTTAAGTATGGCAAAAAAAAGTGCCTGTTCCATAAGCGGTTTATAATCAAAAACTTATAAGACCTCTTTCCGTCATTTTACTATTCTTAAAAATTACAGGATATTACTCTTTGGATAACAGACAACCTATAATTAATTTGCCAGACACAAATTCGGTTGCAAAGTTAATGCCAGACGGCTTTAAATATGGCAACGAAAGTGCCAGTTCCAAGAGTGGTTTATAATTTAAATTTTATAAGACATCTTTACGTCATTTTATCAAGCTTAAAAATCACAAGATATTACTCTTTGGATAGCAGACAACTTACAATTAATTTGCCAGACACAAATTCGTTTGCATAGTTAATGCCAGGCGGCTTTAAATATGGCAACGAAAGTGCCTGTTCCAAGAGTTGTTTATATTTCAAAAAATTATACGACCTCTTTACGTCATTTTATCAAGCTTAAAAATTGCAAGATATTACACATTGGATAGCAGACAACCTATAATTAATTTGCCAGACACAAATTCGTTTGCAAAGTTAATGCCAAACGGCTTTAAATATTTCAACGAAAGTGCCTGTTCCAAGAGTGTTTTATAATTTAAATTTTATAAGACATCTTTACGTCATTTTATCAAGCTTAAAAATTACAAGATATTACTCTTTGGATAGCAGACACTTACAATTAATTTGCCAGACACAAATTCGTTTGCATAGTTAATGCCAGGCGGCTTTAAATATGGCAACGAAAGTGTCTGTTCCAAGAGTTGTTTATATTTCAAAAAATTATACGACCTCTTTACGTCATTTTATCAAGCTTAAAAATTACAAGATATTACACATTGGATAGCAGACAATCTATAATTAATTTGCCAGACACAAATTCGGTTGCAAAGTTAATGCCAGACGGCTTTAAATATGGCAACGAAAGTGCCTGTTCCAAGAGTTGTTTATAATTTAAAAATTATAAGACCTCTTTACGTCATTTTATCAAGCTTAAAAATTGCAAGATATTATCTTTGAATAGAAGACAACCTGTAATTAATTTGCCAAACACATACTCGGTTGCAAAGTTAATGCAAGACGGCTTTAAATATGGCAACGAAAGTGCCTGTTCCAAGAGCGGTTTATAATTCAACAAATTATAAGACCTCTTTACGTCATTGAACCGAATTTGAAACCCTGGATTTTTCTGAGTCTTATTCATTAGATTCACTATTCTTCTGCACCTGATTTTTTGCACGAGACTTTTTCAGAGCCTGATTGAGTAAATATGTGATACTTTGTGCTTGATTGACGAAAGTTGCATTTTTTTTAAGTCTTACCGACAAGCCTTTTCATGTGATGAAAATTTGTGCACCCTTAGAAAGGTTAGGTGTAAGAATTCATATAATTTGTTAACATCAACTCACAGCTTAAATATTGGACAAATAAATTCCAGTGTGGCCAAAACCGGAGCACCCACCTTAATATTTAAAAAAAGAAACTTATATTTTTATAAACAAGAGTTTTTAAGTAAACTTTATACTGAAAAAAAATTGCCGAATTTACCGAATGCAGCCGAATTTGTGCGCAAATTAATTATAAGTTGTTTGCTATCCAAAGAGTAATATCTTGTAATTTTTAAGCTTATAAATGACGTAAAGAGGTCTTATAATTTTTTGAATTATAAATAACTCTTGGAACAGCCATTTTTGTTGCCATATTTAAAGCCGTTTGGCATTAACTTTGCAACCGACTTTGTGTCTGGCAAATTAATTATAGGTTGTCTGCTGTCCAATGGGTAATATCTTGTAATTATTAAGCTTGATAAAATGACGTAAAGAGGTCTTATAATTTTTAAATTATAAACCGCTTATGGAACATGCACTTTCGTTGTCATATTTAAAGACATCTAGCATTATCTTTGCAACCGAATTTGTGTCTGGCAAATTAATTATAGGTTGTCTGCCTACAAAAGTCTAATATCGTGTAATTTTTTAGCTTGATAAAATGACGTAAAGAGTTCTTATAATTTTTTGAATTATAAACAACTCTTGGAACAGGCATTTTCGTTGCCATATTTAAGGCCGTCTGGCATTAATTTTGCAACCGAATTTGTGTCTGGCAAATTAATTATAGGTTGTCTGCTGTCCAATGTGTAATATCTTGCAATTTTTAAGTTTGATAAAATGACGTAAAGAGGTCTTATAAATTTTAAATTATAAACCGCTCTTGGAACATACCTTCGTTGCCATATTTAAAGCCGTCTGGCATTAACTTTTCAACAGAATTTGTGTCTGGCTAATTAATTATAGGTTGTCTGCTATCCAATGTGTAATATCTTGCAATTTTTAAGTTTGATAAAATGATGAAAAGAGGTCTTATAATTTTTTGAAATATAAACAACTCTTCGAACAGGCACTTTCGTTGCGAAATTTAAAGCCTTCTGGCATTAACTTTGCAACCGAATTTGTGTCTGGCTAATTAATTATAGGTTGTCTGCTATCCAAAGAGTAATATCTTGTAATTTTTAAGCTTGATAAAATGACGTAAAGAAATCTTATAATTTTTTGAAATATAAACAACTCTTGGAACAGGCACTTTCGTTGCCATATTTAAAGCCTTCTGGCATTAACTTTGCAACCGAATTTGTGTCTGGCAAATTAATTATATGTTGTCTGCTATGCAAAGAGTAATATCCTGTAATTTTAAAGCTTGATAAAATGACGGAAAGAGGTGTTATAATTTTTAGATTATAAACTACTCCAGGAACAGGCACTTTCGTTGCCATATTTAAAGCCGTCTGGCTTTAACTTTGCAACCGAATTTGTGTCTAGCAAATTAATTATAGGTTGTCTGCCCACCAAACAGTAATATCTTGTAATTTTTAAGCTTGATAAAATGACGTAAAGAGGTCTTATAATTTTTAAATTATAAACCGCTCTTGGAACAGGCACTTTCGTTGCCATATTTAAAGCCGTCTGGCATTAACTTTGCTAACGAATTTGTGTCTGGAAAATTAATTATAGGTTGTCTGCTATCCAAAGAGTAATATCTTGTAATTTTTAAGCTTGATAAAATGACTTAAAGAGGTCTTATAAAATTTAAATTATAAATCACTCTTGGAACAGGCACTTTCGTTGCCATATTTAAAGACGTCTGGCATTAACTTTGCAACCGAATTTGTGTCTGGAAAATTAATTATAGGTTGTCTGCTGTCCAAAGAGTAATATCTTGTAATTTTTAAACTTGATAAAAACATATAAGAAAATGAGCCTTTATAAAAATGCAGATTTTTGAAGTTTTTTGACCTGCATAACCCCTTCTGCCACAGGTAAACGCAACGTCATCCGACTGCCAGACCGTTTGCAAACGTATTCTACCATAAAAGGGAAAAACATATTAAAAAATGGGCCTTGATAAAATGACGTGATTTTGAAGCTTTTTGACCTGCACAACCCCTTCTGCCACAGGTAAACGCAACGTCTCCCGACTGCCAGACCGCTTGCAAACGTATTCTACCATAAAGGGGAAAAACATATAAGAAAATGAGCCTTGATAAAATGACGTGATTTTGAAGCTTTTTGGCATGCATAACCCCTTCTGCCACAGGTAAACGCAACGTCTCCCGACTGCCAGACCGCTAGCAAACGTATTCTATCATAAAATGGAAAAACATATTAAAAATGAGCCTTGATAAAATCAGGTGACGAAAACGATGCTAGCTCTTAGACTATTAAGAACGTTTAAAAATATCATGGAAATTGGAGTATATTTACGAAAGTTAGAAAGCGACCAGACAGACAGACAAACCGAAAGCATAATAACTTTTCAACTTTGTTCGAAAATGTTAAAAAATCGAGCCAAAAATATATTAATCAGTAGTTTTATTTTCCGCCTTTTCCCCACAAAAAATTTCTTCCATTGATAATTATGAGTTTTGAATAAAAATATTCATTTGTATGTAACTTATAACTTATTAATTAATATAAGTAAAAAATATTTCTGATTCATTTTAAATATGACGTCATTATTTATCTTGCTCCATTAGCTACTGATATTCATACCCCTTGTATTTTTAACGACTGCTATAAAGTACCTGTTTTATTTCAACTATGACGTCACATTTTCATAAGTGAACCATTTTATTAAAAGTATAATTCTTTTTCAATCTTTTTACTTTTAATTTATGTCGCGATATTTTACACAAAAATTCCCATTAACTAAACAAATATCCTTGTTAAATTAATTATAAAAAATACACCTTTTATTTTTATTTCAAACACGACGTCATATTTATTTTCTTTTAAATTATTTTATTATAGTTTTTCGCGTGGAAGTTTTTTATTAAAAATTCATTGCCGCTGAAAAATTATTATTCCAATTTTTTATTTTATTGACAACAGGAAAGAAAATGGTTAAATTTTATCTGAGAAATGACTATTGATTTTGTATGAAAAATAATTAAATTTTGAATTATTAAGGAAAATATTTGAATAAAATAAATAAAAATTAGCCTATGTTCATCTCACTCCTATAATCTATCCAATGCAAAGATTCAAAGACATTAATCCATCCGTTTTGAAGCCAAGTTCATTCCAATTTTTCGGACACACTTTCACATTTATAATATATATAAGGATAGTAACCTCCTTAGATTCGGTGTATCCTATAGTATACACATCTTTACAATTTTTTTCACCTATATGAATAATGTTAAAAAAAATAAAGTGAATGGAGCCTAACAGAGAGTAGAACTAAACAAATTAGCATTTTGTTTCTTATAGCACTTTTTTGGCGAGATATGTGTTTTATTAAAACGGATTGCAGCAAAAATGAAAACACAAGTAATTTTTCTATATGTTAAGATAATATTTGCAGAGTTAATTAGTAATAAAAAATTATTATATGTATATATATATATATTCACTGTTATTGCAATGCAAAATAATAATAATAAAATAAAAAAAATTAAGAAATTGCCAAAAATTACTCTTTGAGTCTTTTTTAATTATTTTTTAATGAATTTATTTATTTATTATTTATTATTATTATTATTATTTGTTTGCTTCTCAATCTCTCTTGGCTATCACTTAGTTATTATAAACTCATATACATATCTGAAGTGAATAAGTAAATCTAAAACAAAGAAATGCTTAGATTTTCGAACTTTTAGTTTTAAATATAATTAAATTTTTTTAACCTTTTTAATATATACATATTTCTTCACTTAACATAACTTTCTTAAAGGTGTTCTCGACTGCTCTGCTCAATAAGTGCAAAAATTTTTGACACATTAACAAATTCTTTTTTTAACGGACAGATTGGAAATTGGAGGGTCTGGCTTATGTCAGCGGTTTCGAATAGAACACAGTTTTCCATTTTATGATCATTAAATTACTAAATTATAAGCGATTTCGATCACGTGATTACACTCTTTTCTCCCTTTGCAAAACTGTTTTTTACCTTTCACTGGGAAATGCGGTTCAAATTGGCCAGTTTGACAGATTGTTCTGAAAAAACAATTGCATTTGCACAAAAACAGAAAAATGACTGCGATTAGATGGTTTCTCAACAACACCGGCTAGTTTCAAGCATTTCCGAGCAAAACTAATTTAAAACTTATGCCACAAATTTGCCCTTTTTGATTTGAGAACACCCTCAAAGCAATCATTAAAGTATCACTTTCTCTTCCCCCCCCCCTTCCAGGCAGCACACAAATTTTGAAATTTTTAAAGTTAAGATTTTTACGCCCGTCATACTGAATTTTTAAAAGGTTTTTGTACTATTATTATAGATATAAAGCAACAAAAATGAACAAATATGTGTCACACAAAAATAGAAATATTTGAATAAATGATTTGTAATAAAATGAATAAAAGTTACAGCCAGTATAGATTTTGAAATCAGTTGTGTCATAAAATAAATAAGGAACGAAACCCTCTTTACAGCAAAATAAAAAAGAAGTTTGTTGATACTGCTTTCACTATCTTAATTATAGTCATGTTATTAACCTTTTCAGAAATTTACAATAGTTGGATGCTAAATATATTCTGCCTTTGTATATGCTTTTTTACATTGTTTTGTACAGAATCATACTGCAACATTTTGTGTAGTTGTGATGTAATTTTTCTTTTTATTATTTTAGTTTTGGGAGATTTTGTTTTTAATATCTATATTCTTTATGTGAGTGGGTCCTCATAATGTTTATTGTTGCACATAATCAGTAGAGTCATTCTGAGTAATAATTATGTACTAAGTAATTTGGTCGAATTATGACTGTGTATTCATCCGATACCGACTAATTATGCAAAATTTAATTATTTTTAAGAATTATTGAAGAAAAAAGAATTTATAATTGATCTGTAAAAGTTATTTGGATATAAATGTATATTATATGTAATAATAATTCATAGCTATCTATATTTACTGAGTTTATAAAAAACACTTACAAAATATACAAAAATAAATGGAAAATCATTAATAATTCAGTTTTAAAAATTCATTGAAAATTCAGTTTTACATTTATAGAAATAAAAATAAGTTATTTTTGAAACTGTACACAAATACTGGGATTTTGAAAGGCCAGTGCCAGGGCAGAGACAGATGAGGCAGTCACTTCAGAGCCCATCATGGCAGGGCGGCACTTGTCTGGCATATTAGTACAGATAAAATAAACCAAAATTTGAGTAAATACAACAACATTCATAAACAATTGGGGAAGACTTTGTTTTAACACAAGAAATGAAGATCCAATCAGCCTCCCCCCAAACAAAGAAAAGCTGTTTTATCATGTTTTTGGAAGAAGGGGACAAAAGGCAAAATTTTGTGTGTGTTGTATGTGGGGGGATTTCAACTTAATTCTTAATCGAATGACGCTATTTGCAAGTCAATACCGTTATTCGTAACAAAGTTAGATTAGTTTTATGTAAATACAAAGTCATCAATAATTTAATGAATACAAAATTATGAATAAACTGATTTTGAGAAATTAAGAAACTTGAGGAAGACTCGAATGATCCTGATTCTGAATATTTCTATTTTGAGAACATTTAATAAGTTTGTTATTATTTGATATGATAGAAATAACATGTCTATAACAAAAGCTAAATTTGCCAAAGCTGTGCCCAATAATAAAATATTATTTTTGACTTTGTATTAATTAAGCCGACCCTAACTTTGTAATGAATGATTGCATTGAGTTGCAGATGATGTTATTCAATCCAGAATTTATAAATAACTAACAAATGATACCCAACTTCACCTAATTAAAAAAGTTGAATTTCCCCCAATCTCTTGAGTTAAATACCCCCTCCCTAACCTCTCACACCCCCACACGCGCACACACAAAAAAAAACATGGTAAAACAATATTATTTTGGCCGGACTCATCGTAACTTTCTTTGTAGAGCTAAAACAATATTCTTACCAATTTTTAATAAAATGTCACGTCATGTTGTTGTTACGCTGTAAAAATCTGTTTTATCTCAAAAAAGTACAATTTTTGCCATAGCATTCATAAAATGTGCTGCTTCATAAAACAGTAACTTTGTGAAAATTTACCTATCTACTTAAAATTGCAGATGATGTCATTCGATTAAAAATTAAATTTTCTGTATGAAATGATATCCCATTTGATCTACTTCAAAAGTTATGATTTCCTTCCCTCCTCCTTTTGTCCCCTAACATTTGATAAAATAACTTTATTTTAAGGGGGACCCATTGGATTTTCCTTTCTAGTGTCAAAACGAAGTTCTTCCCAAATCGTCGTTATTGGTCATCATCAGTTGTTTAAAACAATGTTGAATTTAGACACTTTTCTCTGGGAGAGACTTCTGTGGCTCTGGGGGGGGAGGGCATTCAAAATGACCAGTCCGGGTGCTCAAATTTCTTTCGTGTTCTGAATGTAAAAAAATTGTCAAATAACAGTAATTTCGAACAAGCACGTCAAAAAATTCCATGCTGCAGAAGTCTCTGAAATGGCAATGAAAATAAATTTGGAAATACAGTGTGTGGATTGCAAAAAAATATTTCAGTGACGAGATTAATCTCAAATACCATTGGTATGAATCTCAAAAACCATCATCAAATAACAATATGTCTTCATAAATTGTTTTGTGTTATGAAAAAACATTCTCAAATAGAAGTAATTTAAACAAACATGCAAAAAAATTCCACCCTAAAGAAGTCCCTGAAATAGCACCGCCGAAAAAATTGGAATGTCAGTCCATAAATCGCAACGAACAACTCAGTCGCGAGGATAATCTGAAATACCACTGTTCTGAATGTAAAAAATCATTCAGAAATAAAACTAATCTTAAAAAAAAACATGAAATGAAATTCCACCATAAAGAAATCACAAAGAAATTCCACCATAAAAAAATCACACAGGTGAAAAATTCAGAATTTAAGTGCATAGATTGCCAAAAATCATTCTCAAGTAACAGCAACCTTAAGAAACACGCCAAAAGATGCACCCTAAAGAACATGTAAAAGTTCAGTGTACAGAACGTGACAAAATATTCTGTAACAAAAATAATCTAGAACACCATATAAATAATAAACATGTAATAAAACCTCACGTGTTTCCAGAGGCCCTGCAAAAATAATTGCTGTTGAGAAAACAAATGACAAAATTATTGTAAGTACGCATTTTAGCCATAAAAGTGATTTAGGTCGGCTTTAACTCCTGACGAAAGGCAGTCTATAGCTGCAAAAATTGCTGCAAATATACCTTTTGATGATATTCTTGATGAATTAAGAGATACCCTCATTTCGGGTAACGTTGAAAGAAAACACTTGCTGACACAAAAGATTTAAGTAACATCGAACAATCTTTCAACATTCGTTTCAATGAAAAAAAACAAAACATTGAAAATGACATGGAAAGTGTCAAGTAATAAACCTATAGCATATTTTAAACCATTAGGTCAGGAAGATTTTGAAAAAGGGTTGTGTAAAGATGATTTTTTGCTTGTCATAATGACAGATGCCTAGAGCGAAATGCTAAACAAGTTTGGCAGTGATTGTATGGATCCCCTGGAACTAATCAATATGGTTACCAACTGTTTACTGTCATGCTATTTGATGAGCTAATACAAGAAATCCCTTGTGCTTTCCTGTTTTCAAACCACAGTGATATGAATCTATTCTTTCTTTGTATTTCAGCATCATTAAGGAAAAAATTGGCATATTGACTCCTAATGTATTTATATCTGACATGGCTAATGAATTTTATAATGCTTGGCTCAGAGAAACGGGCATACCTCATAAACGTCTATTTTGTACACGGCATGTAAATCAGTTGTGGCGAAAAAAATTGGCAACAAAGATTTAATAAATAAATAAAAGCATATAAAATTTTGCGTGTTTTGTCAACAGAAACTGATAAGCAAACCTTTCTTATTTAAAAAGAAATAATTTTGGAAACTTTATACTCTGATCCAGAGACTGTAGATTTTGCTTTGTATTTAGCTACTTACTATCTTAAAAAATCCCCATCTTTGCGCATACTGCTATAGAAATCATGCTGGTTTAAATACTAATATGCATTTAGAACTCATGCTTAAAGCATTGAAATGTGTATATTTGAAAGGGAAAAAATGTAAACGTTTGGATAAGTCAATAAATACTATTATGAGATTAATAAGAGACAAATTGTTCGACAGATTAATTACTCAACATAGAGGAAAACTAACAAATAAAATAAAAGAACTGAGAAAAAGGCACAAAACCAGCTTAGATTTATCTTTAGATATCCTAAAAACAGAAAATGAATGGATTATAAGTTCAGAAAATAGCACAGACACATATTCAGTGCAATGAATAAAAAAAAAGTGTGATTGCAATTTAATATTCACCGATTGTAAAGCTTTTATTCATAACTTTTCGTGCACATGTGTAGACTCAGCTGTCCGATGGAATATGTGAAAGCACTTACATCTGTGTATTTTACTAAAATTGATCTAGAGTTAGAAAATCAACTGCAGATTGATCCTCATATTCCTGAAGGCATAATTGTACAAGAACTCTCTCAAAAAGTAAAATTGCAGTTCAAGATCTTGAAAGCTAGAAAAAAAAAGATGCAGTACAAAGGTGCATACAATTAGTGAACTTAGTAGAAAACGATGACCAAATGTTTAAGATTAAAAAATTTTCAAAATATACCACGGCTTCAAACTTCTGGGGATAGTAAGATTAGTTAGCATAGTAAAATTAGCTGGGATAGTTAATGATAATAGCTCAGCTAACAAGAATATCATTGCACAATGAAAAAAAAAGATCTGCTGTAACACAGCAGAATAATTCTGTAAGTGAGAAATGCAAAAAAAGAAAAATAATTAACAAGAGCTTTTCTTCAAATAAGTTGCAAAAAACAGCTTTGAATTTGCTATTATCTAAATCAGGGCAAAACATAAAAAACAATAATCAATGAAGTAGGAATATAAAATAAGAATTTCTAAATTCCAGAAAATCATTTCATTATCATAATCATTATCATCATCATTATCCTCATCATTCATTATCATCTTATGATACATCAATTTAATCTGTCTTATACGAGCAATTTACATAAAGAAATTAAAACTCAATGTAAAATTTCTCATACTAATGGGAACTAGCAAAATTCAAGTTTAGGTATTGATTATTAATATTTTAAACAATATTAAGACTGATATTAGATATATATATTTTTTCAAATAATGTTATGAATAATAAATTCGAATATCTTATTTAATTGCATGTAGTTTTTCTTTTATAATATTATTTTACGTAATGTTTTCATTTGCCTTTGAGTGACATTTTATTATGCATCTGCTGAAGGACTTTTAAGTCCCTGGAAGTCTAATTGATAGTGGTCTTTTTGAAAGAAAGTTATTTTGAGAAAATCACTAAAACCAAAACTTATATCTGCGATTCAACAAGTTTAACGTAAGTTTACATATGATGATCATGTATAAGAAAATACTTTTATCTACATCGGGATGTGTTTAGGAAGATTTTAGGTGCTTTAAAGGACCCTTCACAAAACAATTCATCTTAAAACAGGACCCTTCACAAAACTATTCGTCTCTTAAATACACCTGTCACAAAATTTTTTCACCTTCAAATTGAACTTTTCACAAATTTAATCCTTTAATAATAAAATCTGGCTTGCAAATAAGCAATTGAACTCACCAAAGAGCAAATTACTTATGAAAAATAAAACCTGACGACATAGATAATTTAAAATTCTGACAAGAATTTTCTCAAATATAAGTAAAAAATTCACAAGTTCACTAAAACAGGACCTTGTGAGAAATGTCTGGACAGACCCCTGTACATATTAAAAGCTTTTTTTCAGATTTGGAAGAAATGGTAACACAGACTGCCGATCCCTTATTCCCTGTTTATTTTCATCCTACTCCAAGGGCAGTAGGATTACCTCCCTCCCTTATCCAATGTTACAGTTTATATATTAAAATAAATGCTCTTTATTAAAAAGAAGGAAAAAAGTTGTTGATTGAAAATTGAACTTATTTGAATCAAATAACTTGAATCTTATCAAGTTTATAGTAAGTATTTAAAGTTTTAAATGTAGTTTGATATCCTGTTAATTAGTTATATATACCGTAATTTCCTGCTTATAATCCGTGGATCAAACAATTATTTTTAGACCCAGAATTTTTCTAAAGAGAAATTTAACTTATCAGATTGCCGTAAATATTTGTCTTCTATCACTAAATAATAATTTTGGGTTCAAAAAGATTTGTTTGATCCGCGAATTATACGCTGGAAATTTTGGTATATTTCGAAATTAAATTAGTTTTAATTTAAGTTAGTTTATAAAGAGATAAGTTTATTCTAAAAACTTTCTATGATATTGTAGAGTAAAGCAGTAATAATTTAAATGAAAGTTAGAATATTATTTAAATCAATTTATATATATTTTTTAATCAATTTATACATATTTTTTAACATTACTTTTATAAATCTTCACCAGTATTTTATTTTCTTGCACATAAGTTTGAATAAAGAACCATTGTTTAAATTTATTATTTATAGAGACATATTTTTAAATCACGATGTTTTATTATTAACCGTTAGATGACGCTGTACCATATAAATAAATTTGTTTACAAACTATAACATTGTTTACATTTTTTTTTGTGTGTGTGTGTATCAATTCCTTTTTTCTAGTAGAGTCGAACCCCCTTATAACGAACTTCATGGGACCGAAGGTTTTGTTCGTTATATCCGATGATTCGCTATATCCAAACCGTCAAAAAATATTAGAGTTCACATAATGTGTAGATTATTACCTGCTATATATATATATGTAATAATGATGCATTAAGAAAAAAAAATTTAAAATCTGTTAAATATGAACATTAATGAATTAATGGATTACATTAAATTGACGAAATACTAAATAAATTAACTAAAAATGAAGACAAATAGAAGTACAGTGAAGCGCTGATTATCCGAACAAGTAGAGACCGACCCTAATTAGGATAAGCAAAATTTAGGATAAATGGGGCGACAATATTTAAAGAATGTTCCCAACTTTACTTAAGTCTTTAGTCTTTATCAAGGCTTCGGATTGCCAACACTAGTAATTGCTGGTGTGATTAACAATCGTTTTATTTTATTCTTTTTTGTTTGTTTGTTTACTTTTTGTCACTTAAATTTTCTTTTATTGTTATTGCTGCGATTATAGCTTGCTTCAAAGAAGACGTTCTTTTCAATGGTGCCGGTGCTTGAATTATTCTTAAATAAGTTAGATGAATACGTTAACCTTAAATACGGTAATAAACAGCTGTGATAGGCGTAACGGAGAATGACTGACGGGTGGGGCGTAATCATGGATTCAGAATGGATACCGTAAATGAGAAAAAATACAATTCTTCTTATCCTTTAACAAAAAGATGCTAACTTGCTTCTCTAGCTGGCATGCATTTTCGCATTTTCATATAAAATTAAAGTCGAAATCCTGTTTTTACAACTGCGGAAAATTAAAAAAAAATCCTGGTCAACTGGTAAAAATGATCCGATTCTTAAGATTTCTGAGGTTCACTGTAAAAGGATAAATTAGCATTAACCCGTTCGCGACGGCGCGGCGCGCGCATTCGGAAGCGCGCATCTCAGGACGAAGCGGGGAAATTTGATTTCACGTTCAGGGCCGAAAGATTTTTTGAAGCTAAGCCTAACTCTTGTGAAATGTTCTTTAAAAAATTACAAAAAAATCGTTTTTCCATGTAACCATTTGAAATACACATGCATGAAATAAGTTGTTATTATATATATTCACGCAAAAGATTGGAGTATTTCCTCTACTATTTTAATATAAAAATGACTTTTTAAATATATAAAATGTATGTTTTAACCACTTTTTAGGTTGAAAAACATTATAATATGATTAAAAAACACTTATGTGCCTCTACTATAGTAACACATGAAACATTTTACTCAAGTAAAGAATAATTTTGTTAAATAATAATTGGCTAATCTAAGTAATTTTTAACATACTCTTAAACAAAATAAGAGTTTTAAAAAAGTTGATTTATTCACAAAAAATAATCAAACAAACAACTTTCAAAACAACTTGTGGATGTTATTTTTCAATATTAACTATGCAGACATACATAAAAAATAGTTTAAAATGTTTAATTTAATTTGAATTTTTGAAAATTCCAAAATTCCATTTAAATATATTATCAATCATAAAATATCTTTTAAATAAAAAGCATTTGATAATAATAAGTAAAGTAGAATTATACTTTATAAAATGCATTTCTAATAAGTTATTAAATGTTAAAAATATTTCTGAAAATAAAAGAAGAATATATAGTAATGCATCATAAATGAAATGTCAAATAAAGGGTATTTGATAATAATGAGTAAGTTTGAAAGCTCTAAAAAGTTTTACTTTTAAAGACTAAATATTCTCCAAAATCTCTGTAATTTTATTCTTTATAAAAAAAATGCGTTTTTTTTGTATTTTTTTTTTTTTTTTTGTTTTGTTTTTTAAACATTTTAATGGGTGTAGAAATATAACACATGGATGTATATAACTTAATTTAATATGAATTAATTTGAAACGATAGATAAAATTATTGAAGATAAAGATAAAAAAATAAAACTAAAGTAAAAAATAAAAAGTTCTTTACCGAAATAATTCTAAGTATTAAAGAAAGCAAAATCCAAGAATCAGTAACTTGTTTTTCGTTTTCTTTTCTTTATTTTCCTTTATTATTTACTGAGCAAATTAATTTGCCACAACAAAATAAAATTATAAATTGGATACATCCTTTTATTTTTAAACAGTAAGTCTAAGAGTCCAGAAATCACAACGATTTATATAGATCGTTACAACACATATTTTAGAAAAAAAAAAAAAAAACTTAAGAAAGTATTTATTTAGTCGACCTTCAACTAAGCAAATTTTCAATCCAGATAAAAGTAGAAAAAAAAAGAGATATAGACCAACGCATTCAAAAGAGTTAGTCATAGGCGCCCAGATTGCAAAATATTTATAGTTCATTAACTCTTTCTAATCTTCCTTCCCCACTCTCACTCTTTACATGTACTGCAGAAAACTTTATGATAAAAAAAAAAAAAATAAAGTTTTACCAGACGTGTCAAATATTTATCCTTGAAAAGAGAGTTCGTATCAGAAACGGAATAGATAATAAAATAATCAAAGGCCCAATACTTTATCCCAGAAGAATCTGAAGTGAAAGAGGGACAATTTATACTTGTCTCAATAATCGGAGGAAAATGAAATAGGGGAAGATGGGGATACTTGAGCCATTTTTTTGAATTTTATTTTTTTTTAATTTTTTATATTTTTTTAGAATAAAATAAAATATTGAAAATGAAAATTTGATATTTTTCCTTCAACTAAGAACCACTTTCAATAAATTTTGAACTATTTTTCTATGTATAATAAATGTTTATTTTTTGTTTTACATCATGGCTCAAGTATCCCCATGGCGGGGATACTTGAGCCATAGTGAAGGGATACTTGAGCCACTGCGGAAAAATACCTACAAAAGTAATTTTTTTCGCTTTATTTTTGCACAAACATTTTACAGAATGATAAATTATGAAACGTAAAGTCTTTCAAAACCAATTGAGAAAACAAAGCTAGTAATACGATCATTTTTTGTCGTTAAAACAGGTTGTCGAAGGATAATTTGAACTTGAGTTATAACGACGGTAGAAACATCCTCAGTTCAGAGCCATTTAAATTTGAAATCTGCAATTCTTCGGGCAAATTTCATTTTCAAAATATTAAGCACTTATCCAACAAATATTTTTACAGTTTTCTTTCTGGCATATTTTATTAGTAACCAACCATCAATAGAAGGTTTTCTTTCACATCATCACCATCATTGACAGAATTTTCCTCTAATGATATTGTCGAACTCATGCTTTTAGTTTAGTAGCTGTCGGAATTTAAGCCAGATGTATCATTCTACTATTTCAAACACTTTTTTGATTTTACAGGAAAAGATTTTGTCTTCCTCTTTGGCTACATGTAGGTAAGTTTGAACTGGGATTTTTGTTGCTTTTCTTGTTTTTGTGCGCTCTTTTTACCAATTTTTCTTCAATTTTCTTAGTTAAAAAAAAAAAAAAGTTACAGCAACAGAGGTTACGATTTCAATATAAAATACTAATCTTAATATGTTATATTAAAAAATAAATATCTTAATATGTTGGACCTAACTAATTAAAGTATTAGAGATTATAGCCTGTAAAACCGTTTTAAAAAGTTATTTTCATTTAATGAAAGTTAAATTGAAAACTATGTTTACATTTATCTAGACAGGCTATTTTGTTAGTCAAATCGAAAAATAAAATAGACATTTTCATTTAAAAAATACACATTTTTAAACATTTTTAGGTCGTTATTTTTTTAAGAAAAAAAAATAAAATGTAAAATTATTCTCCCTTTTCTCCAGAAAAATTTCTGTTAGTGAATATAAGGATGGAATTTTATTTTTTGTTTGTTTCACCCATGTTTAATTTCTAATGGGGATGGTTAAGACATGGCTCAAGTATCCCCACTCTCATTGGCTCAAGTATCCCCACTATCACTATTTTTGTTTCCCAGAGTTTTACTAAATAAAGCATGCAGCAATTAGAACTATTTTAGACTCAAAATACAATTGAAATTATGCTTATTGAATGTATGTATATAGTTGCAACTTTAAACAAAACTTTGATTACAAAAAAACAAAAAAACCATGCACCCAAATATTTACTTCAGATAGGGAAAAGACAACTATTAATCACTATACTTTCAAAATGGTACCAATATGTGTGATTTCTTTTTTACGTGTTCAGAACTGTAAATATGTTGTCATATTGGCAGTTTTAGAAAGAAAAATTAACCAACTGTAGAGATAATAGGGGTGGCTCAAGTATCCCCTATGCTCAAGTATCCCCACTCTCCCCTACAGAAAAATATGTGTATTTGTGTGTAGTTCAAGAAATTAAAGAAACAATAATATTTGTTCAAGTACTGAAGTCAACTGGAAATAAAAAAGACTTTGTCATTAAGGAAAATTATGTCTTTAGCATAAATTTTTCCGATATAGTTACAGTGGTAACGCAACCAGAACTCAGACAAACAGATCGTCAACTTTTGTATTCTTTTTGTAAAGAAATGGCTGTAAAAGAAAAATAAATGCAGTTAAATTTAAATCCCACTCACATTGTTTTTATTTCTTTTTTTAAATAAATATATAATATAGTTTTGCAATCACTTCAGCATTTAATTACCCTTTTTATTATCTATATCTTACAATTTATTACTACTGCAAAGTAACAAATAGGACAGATATATATTTTTTAAGTTATAAAATATTACAGATTGTTCGAAAAAACTAAAGAGAAGATGAAATAGTTTTACGTAATCATCAAAATATCTAGATATGATTTCATTATTGTGTATATTTAAGTGTAGAAATGTAAAAAAAATTATAACCTCTGTACAGTACACATTAAACTCAAGAATGGAGTGGCCCACTTCTGGGGGGCCACTACTGGGGCATCAGAAATTTACTATGCCCACTACTGGAGCATAGAAAAAGGTAACATTTTTTTATTTTCCGTTTTTTCTAAAGAATGTATTTTAAAAATTTGAATGTTTATTCTGATACACGAAGGTAAGAACGAGGCTAATAATATATATATATATATATATATATATATATATATATATATATATATATATATATATATATATATATATATATACATATATATTAATCCACTAATATATTGATAAAAATTTGACAAATGGCCCACTACTGGTGCGTTTACCTTATTTGTTGCAGAAAAAATAAAGAATTTTTAAAATTTGAAATTTTATGAAATTTGTTGGTGGTCGAAACAGATCTTCATGATATAAGGGAAGGGCAGGGGCAGACAAACAGTGATTTTGGCAATAGGAGATAATTTTCGGTAAGATATTTATTTAACTGGTTACTTACACACACATAAACTGTTACAAACATATGCTCACTTTTTCCATATTATTATTTATGCATTAAATAATTTACAAAATAAAAAAATTTAAAACTAAAAAGTTATCAAGATTAAAGAAAGTGTGTTTGTTATTAGACGGGACAAAGAAAAAGGGAATTAATTTCAAGGAGAAGTATTAAGATTATTCAATGTTAAAAGATTTTTAACGAATTATAAAAAAAATAGATTTTAAACTTTGTGTGCAAAAGAACGCAGGATTTCAGGAAGAGAATTCAGATAATTTCTTTTTAGGTGCGTTCGTAATTATACAAACAAATAGCACCTACAATCGTCGTTCAGTTCCATCTGTCCGCATATAAGATAGCAAAAACTACCCACCCGAATTGCCTGAAATTTAAAATATATAACAGTTGCATAAATTTGTTGAGAAATTTTAAATTTCATGCAAATCGGATACATAGTTTGATGACAGGGACAATCAAAAGCATTCTCTTACGTTACGGCCAACAGAAAAAAAAATTCAAGGGAATTTTAAAGATCTTACACACTTTCGAACATAATAGAATTGATAGGTATATTTAAGAAGTATATACTAAAAATACATTCTGCACAATCTGTTGTGCTAAGAATATTTGTTATTAATTTAAACGGCCACACAAAAGTATTCTGTTACACAATGGTATGGGGGGGAAGGTATCACTCTTTGGAGCGCGTCTTATTACTATTAAACCATTTCAAATTTAATGAAATTCATATACGGTGCTGAGGTTTACTATTAGTTACTTCCTGTATAATAGACAGCAGATAGTATTTACAAGGACACGCAAAAGATTTTGGCCTCTGTATTATAAACTATTTCACCAAAATCTTAATATTTGAACACATTATTATAGTATGAACACGCCTCTTTTGCTACGTTTCACTTTCAATTTCCAACTTGATTTATGCAGGGATCAGGTGAAAAGCCGAAGATTCTCATCCTTGTATTAAACCTATTTACTTCTACATTAATGATAAAAATGGGCTTTTTAATATTTTTAGTTAACCTTTATTAAATGCTCCTCTCGTAAATAAAACTTTTTTTTATTTAAAAAAAAAGAACGCTTACCATCGACACTATACGAAATGTAAACATATAATAAATACTTTGCACTCCCTAATCAACAGAATGCATGATTCAGGAGATCTCTGAAATTCCTTTAATAATATTTCTTCAAATAACGCAAAATAAAACCACAAACGATTTTCCGCATAGACCATAATTATAACATGGTATTATTTTAAGCATTGGTACTTCTTGGACATCCCGTCAACACATTTCGCCAAATTATAGAAATCGCCAAACTGTACCTCAAATTATATAAATTGATGTAATTTTTATGTAAAATAACAGAAGAACAAATAAATAAGCAAAACATAATCAAAAACACAAATAGAAAATTGAATTAAAATCACTCGATGACGTAACAAACACGTATATCGTAGTCAATGTCAAATGAATATGACATTTACAATCATCCATTATCGGCCTGTGATCATGTAGTTTGACGATAGTTTTTTTGGTCGACGGGATAAACAAGTAGTACCTAAGCATCTTTCTGAACAAACAACAAATGCTACAGTCAATCAGCATAACTTTGGACCAAGAGAGAAAAAAACAAGTTGGTAATTGCACGTGAAACTTAGCAAATGAGGTGCGTTCGTACGATAACGAAGTTTTTAAAATATCACTCACATCTATCAATCTCATAAAATTGTAAATAGTTAATTACAATTAAAATGTGCAACAAACAATGTTCTCCCTGTACCTTTATGTAATGGAATACTTTTGTGTGGCCTTGTAAATCAATAACAAATATTCTTTGAACCACATATTATGCAAAATGTATATTATAATATGTACTTTATAAATGCATATCAATTTTATTAAGTTCGAATGAGTGTAGCACCATTAAAATGTATTTGAAATATTTTTTTCCCATTGACCGTAATGTAACAGAATACTTTTGTTTGCGCCTGTAATTGATTTATACATCCGAATTTCATAAAATTTGAAATGACTCGTCAAAATTATGTATTTTAAATTTTAAACGATTCGGTTGGGTAGTTTTTTTGTTGTTATATGCGGACGGACAGACGGACGGACTGAACGACAACTAGAGGTTTTACGTATTTTCATAATTACGAACGCACCTAAAAAGATTAAAATCTGCTCATCGGAAAGAATTCGTGAAGGTGATTAATGGATTAAAGTTTTGAAAAAGTGGAGCAAGGTTATCCAGATTGACTGTACATAATTCCTTTTCAAGAACAAATGTCGCATAGTAAATTTCGGTATCTTATATCAGTTACATGGGAATCCGTGTCATTCCAAAGAGTTAAGTCATAGTCAGATGGGCATGAGCTATACCGAAGTCATAAACATTTTTTAGGTATGATGGAAAATTTTAGAGATTGAATTGGATGAGGCAAGCAAATATTTCAAAGTTTTTCATCAATATTTATTGACATTTAAAACAAACATAAACTGATATTCCCTTACGAATAAATAATCAAACAGGTGATTTTGAAATTATGGAACTTAAAAGATTACAACCGGTATCAGTCATGACGTGACAATTAAATTAGGATACTTTCGCTCAGTTGGTAATAATTAATTCGTTTGATAAATTTACCAATCAGTTTGATTTTGTTAAAATAATACTATACCTAGGTGTCCATCGTTATATGGAGTTCCATTACCTGCGGTTTATTCTGATGAGCTGTCTAAATGACAGACCAGATGACTAATAAGGTTATGTGAGCGAAAAATCCAAGCCGGCTATTTAGCCCAGTTAGCTTAACAGGTAAAGCATTGCCTTGTAAGCACTGGTCAGGAGAGCCAAAGAAAGATTCTCATTGACGAGACAGACGCCTTCCCACTCAGGTCGAAGTTTTCCCTTCCACGGTGTATCGATTTACGGACAATCCTTAGGTTGCGCCTGCTATGTGATAACGATTCGATGCGAGCTATTAGCCTCTAGCGGAACCTGATGAGCTGAGGAAAAATTTCACCCACGCCCTCCTCCACACCTGCTTGCGCTGCTTGATTGTATTACGAGGTTGTGTCCTGCACGCCGGTTGCGACCCCAGGTGGGTATGGAAAGTTCCGCCTAGACGTCATAGACACCGTCTCGAAAAGTGGACGTTTCACTGGTATAACAGACGAACATTTTGCATTTTCTAAGATGCATAAACACTTTTCATGCTTAATTGGTAGAGACAGAACTGCACTTGTTTTGGATGCTGAATTCCTGCTGTAATGTTACCTGGTTTACAGATTTTAACTAGTACTGCCACGCCACCTGGTGTACAGTACAAACTTGGATATTTTGTGATTACTTTCATCTACTTATATATATAAAATATAAACGGAAATTTCGCATTTTCCGTCTACTCCTTCAATTCTACTGAAGGGACTTTGAAGTAACTTATATCGTTACATAGGTATTCTTTTAAGGAAGGTATTCGTAGTACATTGTTCTATGTATATTAATTATAAAGTTATGATTGAAAGTTGTTTTATTTTGGACAAAAGGGTTACCATTTGGCATATGTTTTTCAATTGGCGCGGCACATTAAGCTATCTTTCTTAAAGAATTGAAATGTTTATATTAATTAGAAATAAAGAAAAAAATGCAAATATTTCTAAAAATAAAAAAAGTTATTATTTATTTTATTTAATATACAAATAAGAAAAAAATCAGTTAAAAATAATATAAAGTAAAACTATTTTAAACTCGTGGAAAGTGATAATGGAAAATAAATTTTTATTATCGAGAGAGAAGCTAAACTGAGTTGCCACCATATTTAAAAAATATCGTAAAAACATTTAAAATTAAAAATAAAATATAAAAATGGAAATAAATTTAAAAATAGCTAAAATGGGCACAACTACAAATAAATAGCTTTCATTTAAAAAACAATTATCAAAATCGGTTGAGTAGAAAATTCAGGGCTGACGACACGACATTTTTTAGCTTGTCTGAAAGAAATAGCATCGGAGGCTAAAAAGAGACCTTACGATTATTCATATGGACATTTATGGGTTATATGCATTGGAATAACCTAATTGAAATTGTTCATAGAAAATTGACGTAATTTGGAACATAATTTTTTATACATTTTGATACTTTATTACTATACCAGCAATGTGACAAAATGTACATTAAAGTTGAGTTCAAAAAAATTTCTAAGACATTTTCAGACCCATTTCTAAAATTAAAACATGAAACTTTTTGAGATGATTTTGAAGAGATGCATAAGAGGCCGTGTGACTTCAATTTTTCTCAATTAATTAGAATTTTATTTATAAGCGATTATGTTCTCAGTATGACCCTTTTCTTCGTTCCCAGATATCTCGCTTTGGCAAATCCGGTTCAAAACGCCAACTTTGACAGCCTTTTTTGCAATACTTTCTGCGATAGGAAAAAATTGTCAAACACGGCATATTATACAGTTTCTAAGTAAGAGAATTTGGCAATTTGATGCGTTTGAGAGCAAAAAGGACTTTATAAATAAATTAGAAATTAAACAATTTTGATTGAAATACATTCTTAATTGCTATTACATTCAACTAAACATCCAAATAATTTTTATTTCAAACATTGTAACCTACTATTTATTGAAAATTCTTTTTCTCTTTACTTATTATTTAACTGTAAACATGCAAAATTACTAAATTTACCATTTCTGGAATCATTTTTTTTTTGAGTTATAGCTTACATTTTCCGCTTAAACAAAAATGATGATGTTTATTGCAGTGCTAAGAGATAGTTACAATTTCATGCCAGCAGTATAGATGGAGATATTAAAAAAATATTTTATTGTAAATATTTGTTTGTTCTTTTACTTTCTATATATTCTTTGTTTGATAAAATAGTACGCGAAACTGTGTAATTTTGAGATGCTATATTTTAAAAATGATTACTTTCGCACTAATGATGATAAATAATTTGAATATTTCATTTGGTGCCAACTTTTACGCTTAGCAACAATGGAGTGATATAAAATAAACGTATCGAGCTTTTAAATTCCAGCATTTATAATGTCATTTATAGTAGCGGCGAGGAAAATTTACTAAAAAATTACTTGCAAGCTACTGATATATAGCTTGAAGCGGCAGTTATGTCATATATGCATTGCATTGGCACGAATTTTTTTTTTACGCCAGTGTCATATATGCATCAGGGTACTTAACTGGCGCCAAAGTTTCACTATTTTGCTTGATTTGGTAACCCGGATGTTGTGGTTTAGTTATTATAAATTGTTTATTTACATTTTTCTTTGTGTAAATTGTTTTTTTTCTACAGTTATTAATTGAATTTTTTTATTGTTATTATTCCCTTTTTAAGATATGTATGTAACTGGTATTAGAAAACAAGTTTTTTGCCAAAATACCGTCCAAAAAAATTGTGCCAATGTTGTGCATATATGACATCTATGCTCTTCAACATAGCACTTTTATTAAAATGATTTAAAAATTAAGATGAAAAAAATCTATAATTGAAATACAAGTCTAATTCAGTTATGCTAGATTGCTTTGGTACAAAATTAACTACAAATGTTGTAACTATAATCGTAAATCACAACATTCGTGCACTGAAACCTCTTTAAAGTTACGTCATTCTGACTTAATTATGGCATTTATTCAGCAGAGATATTCAAAAGTAACATTCTGTTTCATAAATATTTAATGATCAATATTAATATGATATTACATCTGTCTACTTTTACTTTAAATATAAAATGCAAATTGGTATTTCGTTCCGGTTGTTGATAATCCGAGTCCTGCTCAAAGTATTTTCATGGAATAATTTTTTGGAAGCATCTAGCATCTAGCATATTTCATATTATTTTATGTTATTTATTTATCGAATTATGGGAGAAAGTTCAATAATCCGTAAAACTCATTTGTGGGATATTATTCATTTAAAAAAATCTACTACACGTATTTTGTAGGAACTTGCATTGTGAGTTAGATAATTTTTCATGAGTGGTTTAAGTATATTGCATATTGCTCTACAATTCGGAATTATAGAGTTAGTCAGTTATTTTGAAATGAATTTCTATAATCACGTAAATCCGATTATGAAAGATTAGTCTTTATAAAAAATATTAATAGACGGATTTTGATGAGACTTACATTGTTAGTTAGACAAATTTTCAATGAGTTTTTGTAAACGCTAAATCGTTCTATAACAAAACTTACTATAAAAAATCAAAGATTTATCTGGATTGGCAGACCAGCGTATCGGGCGACGCCAGCTAGTCCTTCATAAAATATTTCTCGTTAGTAAGACATTAACAGGTACTTTCTTAAACACATCTTTTGAAAAAATCTTTCACACATATCTTTCACACAAAATGTTTCTCTTCAATATGAATTAATTGATGTTTGCTTAAAGCATACTTTTGAAAATTCTTGTTGCATACGTCCCACACAAAAGGTTTCTCACCAGTATGAATTAACAGATGTGTACCTAAAGAAATTTTCCGAGAAAATTTCTTGCTGCATATCTCATATACGAAGAGTTTCTCACCAGTATGAATTAACATATATTTGCTTGAATCACATATTTGAAATAATTTATTGTTTCATATCTCGCATACAAGTTTTTTTTTCACCAGTGTGTTTTAAGATATGCCTGCTTAAATATCTCTTTCGAGAAAATTTCTTGCATATATTAGACACAAACGGTTTCTCACCACTATGAGTCAACAGAAGCCTGCTTAAATGGCACTTTTGAGAGAATTTCTTGTTACATACCTAACATACATAGGTTTCTCATCAGTATGTTTTAACAGATGCTTCCTTAGTTCATTCGTTCGAGAGAATTTCTTGTTGCATATATCACAAACAAATGGTTTCTCACCACTATGAGTTAACAGATGCCTGTTTAAATCTCCCTTTTGAGAGAATTTCTTTTTGCATAACTCACATACAAAAGGTTTCTCACCAGTATGAATTAACAGATGCTTCCTTAAAGAACTCTTATCAGAGAATTTCTTGTTGCATATATCACACACAAACGGTTTCTCCTCAGTATGAATTAACATATGTCTGCTTAAAATGCTTTTTAGAGAGAATTTCTTGTGGCATATATCACACACAAACGGTTTCTCACTACTATGAGTTAACAAATGGCTGCTTAAACTGCCCATTCGAGAGAATTTATTGTTGCATACCTCACATTCAAAAGGTTTCTCACCAGTATGAGTTAACAGATGTCTTCTTAAATCTGCCTTTCGAGAGAATTTCTTGTTGCATATATCACATACAAACGGTTTCTCATCACTATGCGTTAACAGATGGCTTCTTAAATGACCCTTTCGAGAGAAATTCTTGTTGCATATATCACAAGCAAACGGTTTCTCACCACTGTGAGTTAACAGATGGCTGCTTAAATGGCTCTTTTGAGAGAATTTCTTATTGCATACCTCACATTCAAAAGGTCTCTCACCAGTATGAATTAACAGATGGCTGATTAAATGACCCTTTTGAGAGAATTTCTTGTTACATACCTCACACAAAAAAGATTGCATTGGCAGAATTTCTTGCATAACTCACAAATAAAAGGTTTTCCAGGCTCTGAGTTAGAAGCTGCTTTTTTCAAAAAATTCTGATAAGAAATATTTGCTGTATTTTTCTACACATTGAAGATATTTTGAGTGACGTGATGTGTTAGATTAATGGTTTTATGCATCTGCAATAAAATAAAATTAATTAATACCAGTTTTTACATT
This sequence comes from Maratus speculifer, assembly GCA_964019185.1. Taxonomy (NCBI): domain Eukaryota; kingdom Metazoa; phylum Arthropoda; class Arachnida; order Araneae; family Salticidae; genus Maratus; species Maratus speculifer. The sequence continues at coordinate 363,712,582 of OZ025296.1, forward strand.
TCATCAAAAAAATAGATGAATAAACTTATCATGAAAATTTAAAATCAATATATAAAATAAATTGTAATAAAATTGCTACCATAGTATTAAAAACTGCAGTAGATCGCCAATTATGTGAAGTTAGAGGAATCAAAGGTGCGTCAGATGCCTTTCCTAACAGTATAAAGATTAAATTATAAATAAAATATACAGGAACAAATTAAAAATAAATAACTTGCTATGAATATTGTAAATTGAAGTAAATTGAAGGAGTAAATTCTATAATTTAATATCATCTAAAGAAACAATAATACATTTAACAAAGAATAGAGAGAAGATATTTTTTTTCTTTTGGCTATGAAATTTCTATAAGTAAATGTGTTTAGTGAGAAATTCTCCAGATTTCAGAATCTGTTTCATCTAATGTGAATGCTTATTGCTGAAAAACTCTGTATCATTTAATATAACTTACTCGGCAATTACATTAATGTAATTAGTGACATAGCCAAGCCTACGCCCACCCCATACTAATATCTGGATTTCAGAATCATGTATTCAACAACACTAAAAACTACTAAATATGAATCAAATAATAAATGAAAAATTCGATTTTAGACAGGTGTTGAAATGTATAACCTTAAATGGTATAATACAAAGTTAAATCTTCCGCCGAAGTTATGAACTTTTCCGTTTTAGGTAAATTTTCAACATAAACATGTTTCGTTTTGACTGTATCGTCTAAAACTATTGTAACATATTCTCTCTGCAGTGCACCCGTGAAGAACATATATATGTTAGAGTGAATTCTGTCAAGGTGACCTATCTTAAAAGGTAAAGAAGTCAGGATTACTCGAAAACAACACAACGTATTGACAGTTCCTAAAACTTGATACCTGTCTAAAATGAAACATTTTGCCATCGTGTATCCTTCTTGGCAGGCTTTCAGAGAGTATGGAATCATTCCGTGAATGGAAACATTCGACAGTCCAGAAGAATAAGATACCTGCTAGGACTGAAATGGGTTTTCATGGGACCAACGGCCTCTGACGGTTAAGGGGAAAAGACCAGATTATACAAATGCAATGAGGTCACACGGATTGAGTTTTGAGACCATTATTTTTGTTTATTTTATAATTTTATATCAAATACGGTGGTCTCCCTCAAATGTGCAATCCTCTAAAATTCGCACATAATTTACAGATGTAAACAATGAAGATTTCAGTTCAGATGTAGGGGCAATATTTGACTTTTTACGCTTTATGTCAATTACATATATATTTTAATTTGCATTTTTTTTTTTCATTTTACTAAATTCATGTTTTCTTATGAAGGAAGTATAAATTTATTTCTGAAAAAATTCAAGATATTCACAATCTTCTTGCCAAATATATTTATGTATTAATCAAGTTTTCTTTTATTAATAAGTCTGGCTAAACCTGAAATAAAACGATTTTCATATGAATTAGTAATGTACTTTATGAGGCTAGTTGCACTGAATAATTTATGAAAAATAGATTTCATCTTTATAATGTCTATTTAATCATACATTATTAATAATTAACTTGACATTTGCTTTTAAAAAGGTTTATCATAATAAAAATTATCTAAATTTTTATTAGTTTAATTTATTACGTATTTTAACATTTTATTATGCTATTGTAAGCATTCATTATAGTTTCGATTGCATCATTAATTAAATTCAAATGACTGTCTAAAAATGTAAACGAAACAATGACCAGAAATCAGCAAAATTCTAAAATTTGCAAAACCTCTAGTCTCAAGCTATGCGGATTTCAAGGAGTCCACTGTAATATTGTAACGTAATGTGCTACCCGGAATTAATAAAAGCGACTGTATTCTTGAACTGGTTATTTGTGAACTTATAATCACTTATAGAACTTATAGTCACAAAATCTTAAGAAATCTGAAATATGATTTATATTCAGTTCTAAAACATGCTGATGATGACTTTTTAGCTCTAAATGTGTTTTCGTCAATCAGCCAGCAAGAAATAAGAAACTGGCGTTTAAAAGTTTGTTGACCAATTCAAAAGAGCAGAATTTCTTGCTATAGAAAAGTTTGATACATATATTCTTTTAATGATACAGATTCTTTGTTAAGGTTGGCTATTCAATTTAGAGCGATAATACATCTTAGAAGTCTGCATGGGTCGAAATTTTCAGGCCCGATCCATAGAAAAAAATTCGGCCCGGTTCGAGCGAAAAAAATATTGGCCCGACCCGGCCAGGCCCGAGAGTTAAAATTTCGACCCGAGCCCGGCCCACTGAGAAAATTTATTGGCCCGACCCGAAAGTTCAAATTTCGGCCTGAGCTCAGCCCGGCCAGAGTGAATTTCTACCGAACATTGATCTTTACTCTTACGGAAGAGTTCAGACCAAAAAAACTTATCTTAATTTTTTTTTTCATGTTTATAATCTCCAATTATGCAGAAGTGTTGTGGGCTGCGATATTTATGATTTTAATGAACCTTTTGATTTTTTAATGAACCTTTGTTTGTTGTATATAAATGTTTCAGTTATCATTAGTATTATTAATCCGCATTCCATGTAATGGAGACATAAACATCTAAAAAATGGTATATGGTAAAAGTAAAATCTTCTAAGGCGAAATCGCATTGGAAAGAAAAAAAGTTGTTCTTTTCTTAGCGGATGTAAATGATTAATATATTTTTTCTCGCGTATTATCGTATTCGTTCAGTACAGATGAACAGTTTAAAAGAAATTATTTTTCACAAACCGTTTTGAGTTAAAAAAAATTCTGTCATAATCATTCTTTTTTTATGTATTTAACTCTATTTTAATAAGCGTAGTAATCTACAATTCTTTAAAAAAAATAAGTTCTAATATTTAATTGTAGAATAATAATGATTTAAAAGTATATGCCTTTTTTAAAAAATTTTTGGACCAAGCCAAATTTTAGTGATTTATGAAGACTTGGCCACGAAAAGAAAAGGATTTTCATACGGGATGATTCAACCAAAATTGATTATTTTGTTTAGTGGAGACTGGGAAAAATGAAATCAGTCTCGGCTTCTTACGGAAGAATTTGGCCCGAGCCCGGCCCGAAAGTATTAGTGACTAGGCAAAGCCCGGTCCGAGTCTTCTGAAGTAAGGCCCGAGCGAGACCCGTGCAAATCTCTAATACATATCACGATAAATCTGAAGAATATTTCCGGAGATCAATTTTTAGGTGCGTTCGTAATTATGTAAATACATAACACCTATAGTTGTCGTTGAGTCCGTCCGTCCGCATATAACAACACAAAACTACCCAACCGAATCGTTTTAAATTTAAAATACATAATTACTGCACAATTTTGTTGGATTATTTCAAATTTTATGAAAATCGGATGCATAGATCCATTACAGGGACAATCAGAAGTATTCCGTTACATTACGGTAAATGGGGGAAAATGTTTCAAATGCATTTTAATGGTGTTAGACGCATTCGACCATAATAAAATTAATATGATCTATAAAGTACATATTATAATATACATTTTGCACAAACTGTGGCGCAAAGAACATTTGTTATTGATTTACAAGGACACACAAAAGTATTCCATTACATAATGGTATAGGTAGAACATTGTTTGGTGCGCATTTTAATTGTAATTAACTAGTTACAATTTTATGAGATTGATATATGAGAGTGATATTTTTAAAACTTCGTTATAGTACAAACGCACCTCATTTGCTACGCTTCGCGTGCAATTTCCAACTTGTTCTTCCTCGCTTGAATTCTTTTATTTCGAGTCCCGTTGATATGTAGGGAAAGAGCAGAGAGATATTGGAAAGTTTTGACGTTCACCTGGGTATTTTACATAATAATGGCTATTTTCGCCATTGAATTTTTCAGCTAAAGCCATTTTTAAATAAATTAATGAATTTTGAAAGGCAGATTTTTTTATGTATGTATTAAGTACTGTAATTTTGCCTTTATTCATGAATGCAGTTAAGGAACTATGGGAAAATTCGTAATTTTTGTAGAAATTCAGAATAATACGAAAAACGTTGGAAATGGTTTTTATACTGATTAACGTCAAATTTAAGGTTTGCCTCCATCGAAGCATTGAAATGTCTCTTAGGACCATTAAGGATTTTATTCTCATTAATTGCCTAGATGTGCTATCCCTCTCCAGAATTTGAAAGCGCTTACAGATACTTCACAGATGATGGGAGATGTGTGCATGAATAAGGTCGTAAGAAGGTTTTGTTTTTAATAATTAGAAATCCAAAGCTTAAATTGAACCTAATTCACATATTAAACTCTTAAATGTGAAATGAGAACTTACTAAAGAACTTACAGAACGCTCTAAAACTGTTTCGAAATACCTAAAATAAATTGCTTTTGAAGTAAAATAATAGAAACCATTATTAATTTTTCACAACCCAATACTTAAAAAAAAGTGTTAATCAATTTCAAATAAAATTGTTTAAAAAAATGAATATCCTTGAAGTTCACAACCGAATATTTCCAAAAAAGTGTTAATCAATCGCAAATAAAATTGTATTTAAAAAATTAGGATCCGTGAAGTTCACGACCAGCTATCGAAAGAAACTGTTGAGGCCAAATATGGTATGAAAAACAGCAAAACATGAACCAAAGAAACCCAGAAGAACTAATGCTGTGTTAGACAACTGTAACCAGACTATTTTTTCCAACATAAACTACATCTGCTGTGTGTGCTTGTTATATCACTAGTTTCTTTAGCCAAAATAGAATGTTTTTTTCTGAAATATTAATCAGATAATAATTAAATATAAATCAGAAATTTCCTTAAAATAAACTAAACTTATAAAACAGCCAGATAGTCCAGGCATTAAGTGCTCAAAAAGGACAAATAAATGCAAGTTTTGGTGTAGTTTTGATTTTTGGTTTCTTTTATGTTTTTTGGGTCACTGAACACGAATCTGGCATTATACAACAAAATTTCTCTCCGGAAATACGTTTTTAAAGAAAAAAAAGTGCAAAAAACGTGTCTTTTTTCGTTTTTTCTAAATACCGTAATTTCGGGTGTATAAGCCGCAGATCAAACAATTCTTTTTGGACCCAGAAATCTTATTTAGTGATTGAAGAGAAATATCTACGGCGATCTAACTAGTAACATTCATTTTTTAAATTTTTCTGGGTCGAAAAAGAATTGTTTGATCCGCGGCTTATACACCCAAAATTACGGTAACTTCAAAATTATGCATTTTACATAAAAGTCATCAATGCATAAATTAAAGAGCACAAAATTTTCTACATTTCATGCATTTAAAGTTTTTTTCTCTGATCAATAGTTTAGCTGTGAGAGAGCCGCAAAAATGGGTCTGAAAAGCAAAAAATTCTGAAAAACGTGAATTACAGAACCGTACTTCGATGAAACATGAAAAACAACTATATTACGCAAAATTTCCCCTCTCAATAATACTAAATATATTATTATTGACTATATTTTATTAATCTGATGTTCCTTGTTTCTTTCATGAAAAAAAAAAAAAAATAAATAAAAATAAATAAAAATGAGCATTTTTGTGATCAAAATCTTTATTTGCTATTACAAAATAATAATAGTAGTAATTTCTTAATTTGACTTTTAAATAATTTAAATAAAACAACTCATACAGACTTTAACATATAAAAGCTGACACGGATTCCAGTTCTTAAAGTTCTCGAAGTCCAAAATGTGGGTGTGAAAATCAAAAAAATCCGGAAAAGAGGAATTATGGCACTGTACATAGATTTAACATGAAAACTGACCATTTTTCGCAAAGATTGAGTTTAAATGTTTCTGAAAATATTATGATTGACTATATTTTACAATGAAGTTTCTAACAATAAAAACGACAACTCACTATGAATTATTATTTAATTATAAATAATTATGTACATTAGTAAGTACATTTACTTAAAATACAAAGTATTATTTCCACTTTCTTTTATTTGAGGGTCCCTGCTTTTCAGCGACATCTACAAAGTAGAAAATAGACGAATGGAATTAGTGGATGTTTTTATATCTATCACTATTATAAATAAAAGTTTTTTTAATAGTAAATATTTGATACCTTGCAGCATGACTATTTTCCCTTCCATTGGGTCCTCTGATTCATTGTGTGGGCAATCCATTTCGAGATCAGCTTCAAAGTCTAGCTCATCTTCTTCGTCTTGACACACAACTGCGATGTTGTTGCAGTTTCCCGAAGCAAATCTTCTATCTGATATCTTCGCAAATAATTTTTGCTACTGCTTCAACCACTTGCAGTCTCTCATCTTGATCAGATTTACATGTTTGCTGATACCATGCATTATTCAGTATCTTCCCTTCTATATTCTAGAAACACACAATGGACTAATTTCTGATTCTTTGTGATCAGTATGTCGTCTTCATGTCTCTCAATGAGGTTAAACTTTAAAATTCTCATATCAGGTTGATAACTCCCTGTAACCTGTTTCATTAGCTCTTCCATAGATAATTGACATTCATCATCATGATTTTCAAGGTAATCATATATACGTTGCATTGCTCTCACGATTGTCTTGGCAAATGGACCACGTTTCTTCTGTTCTTGGACCTTCGGCCTCCCATAAATATATTTACAACATTTGATGTTGTATTGAGCATCTGCTGCGATCAAATCATTCACTGGTTCGAGGCGCTGATTTATAGCCTGCCCATAATCATCATTGCGAGCTCTTGCTGCTTTCAGAATTGTACTTTTGAATCCCATGTATCGCACACTGTATGCAGTATTGCGTTCGCTTGGTGGATTTTTCGCTTGTGTTGCAATGAACTTTTCCGAAATGCACAGTCCACATATAGAACAATTAGTTCGAAAATAAAACTGAGGAGTTGATCTTAAAATTTGAGAAGTGCTAACATTTTGTTCCCCAATCTTCTTCACATAAGCAGTCACCATCCGTTCATTTACGTATGCTTTTCTAAACTTAACATGCACATCTACTGAGGTTTCCCCTTTAGGAAATTGCCTTTCCATCCTTTCTTTCTGTATTTGCCTTAAATAACGCTGCAATACCTCGACTAACTTTCACTGACTTCCCTCTGCTAAAGGAGAGTCACAAATAAAACACAGCGACATCGTGCAAAATCAGTTTAGATGTTTACTATATTCACGAAGACACAAACAGTGAATATTACTAAATTATAAGTAAGCAGTTGCATATGGAAACTGAGAGGAATGTGTCCTCCTGAATAGCTAATGATCTGTGAGACGCATATTTCTAACAGAGGCAAGACTGGTGGGGAAGGGGGGGGTAGTATTCTACTGAACGTGGACATGGGATGCGGGGGTGGGCACTTGACCAACGTTATTTCACACTTGCACCCCTTCAATCAAAAGGGAAAGTGCAGATGGGATCAGTTAAAGCCTGTTTTAGTTATTTTATTTACATTATTTAAAAGTCAAATTAAGAAATTATTACTATTATTATTTTGTAATAGCAAATGAAGATTTTGATCACAAAAATGCTCATTTTTATTTATTTTGTTATGAAAGGAACAAGAAACATTAGATTAATAAAATATAGTCAATAATAATATATTTAGTATTATTAAGTGGGGGAAATTTGCGTAAAATAGTTGTTTTTCATGTTTGATCGACGTAAGGTGCTGTAATTCACGTGTTTCAGAATTTTTTGCTTTTCACACCCATTTTTGCGGCTCTCTCACGGCTAAACCATTGATCAGAGAAAAAAAACTTTAAATACATAAAATATAGGAAATTTTGTGCTCTTTAATTTATGTATTGATGACTTTTATGTAAAATGCATAATTTTGAAGTTATTTAGAAAAAACGAAAAAAAGACACATTTTTTGCACGTTATTATCCAAAAAACGTGTTTCCGGGGAGAAATTTTGTTGGATAATGCCAGATTCGTGATCAGCGACCCAAAAACATAAAAGAAACCAAAAATCAAAACTACACCAAAACTTGCATTTATTTTTTACCAAATGCCTGGACTAAGAAATAAGTTAAAAGTATTAAATAAAAATTCTGATGTAGAATATTTTAAAACGACTAGAGTAACATTTTTGGTAGTCCTAGGGTTAAACTTTACCATTTAATTTTAATTTTTATGCAAGCAAATGTTTATATTGAATAAAACTTTAATATAATATATTTAACTTTTCAGTATTGGCTAACTTTCTAGTTCATAGTTTTTGTAAAATCTTTGATATACCATAATGTAACTTCGTTGTATTACTAACTACAATTATGGAGATAAACCTAAATTTATTTTATATATACTATTTTTTTTTAAATTAAGAAATTAAATAAAGATATACTTAAATTCTTAAAAATATTCGAAATACTCAGGCTTTCAAAAAAGCTGGTTGAAAAAAAAAAAGTTTGCTTTTATTGCTTTTAACCGCCTTTCCTTTGTTCAAAATTTGCCTTTTTGGCCAAAATTGGCTTTTAAGCAATGATGCAATTTAGAAACAAAATTTACATTTTTATGTATATTTTAATTATTTTAAAGGATATTTAATTATAATAGAATTCAATAAAACACAATTTCACAACAATGGAGATATTAATATTGGAATAATACATATGGATCTGATAGTAATTTATACTCAGAATTGGAAATATGTCAACTGACTTTTAAAAGGTCAAACCAATTGATTTCTCTGGTTTTCACTGATCTTAACACCGCCTTCCCCCCCATTTTTTTTCTTTTTTACTGCTTTATATAATTAAAAAGGAAATAGTTGCTTAGTCACAAAATTTATTACTCAACTAATTTTAAGGAATATTAATATGCAAGTCTTATTTTACTGTTCAGAAACATTTATGTAAAATCACATTTAAAAAAAACAGCAATTCTTTCACATAAAACAGTATTATGAATAACTTATGCAAAAATTAGTGCATCAATATGCACTCTTTTAAATAGCAATAAGATTTTCAAAATTCTAATTCAATTTTTATTTAATTTTTCTTTTTTTATGCATTTACATGTATTAAAATCTCCTCAAATGCTATATCCTTTATAACTTTATTCTCAATATGGTTCATTTTAGGAACTTAATGAGCCCAAATGGACTTTTTACACTATTATTTTTAATAAATTATTAGAATATAGATTACTTATTACCGGTTATTCTAAAGTATTATATAAGATAATTTCAATTATTAAATACACATAATCAATTGGTACTACTTCGTTATCCCGTTGACCAATTTTGCCAAACTAATACCCAAATTATACATATTGATATACAGCTCATATTCAAAATATTAGAATAATTACCTTTTTTTTAGAAATTGAAAATATCGTTTGGTAATTTAATGTCTTTTAATGAAAATATGCAAACGATATTTTTATTAAGAACTTATTGTTGATTAAACTTACTTGTTATCTTAAATTTAATATCACTTTTGAAAAGATTAATTGCAAAAAAAATTATTTTGAAAAGTCAAAATATTAGAATATTTATTCAAGTGGTTCAAAATATTAGAATATTTCACGTTAATTCTCCTTTAATTATTACCATCTCTTAACTGGTGGCATCATTGATTAAATTCAGACTATTTTATTTAAAATCAGTATTCTTTTTTGCAGTTTGTTTCTTTTTCGTCTTAAAATGGGCCGTGTGAGTGATATTCCTGAATCTACTAAACTTCGTATGGTTGGTTTGTATCGGCACGGTAAAAATCAATGTTTTATAGCGAATTATTTACATTGTTCGCAATCGAGCGTTGGTAAAATACTAACACAATATTCAAAAATTGGAAAATTTCAAAATAATCACCGAAATGGTTGCCGAAAACCAAAAACATCTGCTAGAAATGACAGGAAACTGAAGCGTATAGTTAAGAAAAACCGTTTTAAAAGTGTGCGATTCTTGCACCGAAAATGGAAAGAAGAAGGAGTTGAAGTTTCTACATCGACAACATTAAGACATCTCCATAAATTTAAATTTGAATCTCGTGTACCGAAAACAAAACCTCTCATGACTGCAAGACAAAAGCGTATAAGATTGAATTGGTGTAAATCAAGACGTTTATGGAGCAATGAAGATTGGAAAAATATATTATTTAGTGATGAAAGTATGTTTTGTGTTTCATATGGTAATCAAGGTATTCGAGTTTGGAGAATGAAGCAAGAAGCATTTGATAAAGAATGCCTTAAACGTTCCGTAAAATTTGCTGCTAGTGTCATGGTTTGGGGTTGTATGAGTGCAGAAGGACCTGGAAAGTTATGCATCGTTTACGAAAAGGTTAACTCTCTGATATATCAAGTAAATTTTAGAATATTACATGATTCCATCATCAGAAGATTTATTTGAAGATGATTTCATCTTTCAACAAGATTTAGCGTCCCCGCATACCTCGGTGTCAACTAAGAATTGGTTCCGCCAACGCAACATTAAGGTACTTCCTAGGCCACCAAATTCACCAGATCTTAATCCCATCGAAAACTTATGGTGTATAATGAAGAAAAAACTTCAAGAAAATTCTCCTTCAAGTAAAACTGAGTTAGTGGCACGTATAAAGTCTATTTGGGCTAATATTGATAGAAAAGTTTGTAAACACCTTGTATATAGTATGCAAGATCGATTGTACGCTGTTATGAAAGCTAAAGGGGATGCTACAAAATATTAACTACCATTTACTTCATATTCATAAGGTAATATTGTTGCGTAAAATAAAATATTCTAATATTTTGAACCAATCTAAATTTTATTCTAATATTCTGGTGTGTTTAAGGAAGCTGTATACCTAATTTGTTGTGCTGTATTTTATATTTTATAAATGTTAAAATCTTATCTAAACATTCCAGATTTAATTTATAAGAAATTTAATTGCATTTACTTAGTATAAAAAATAAATAAATGACAAATAATTTTTTCTTATTACTTTTTCTCAATTATTCTAATATTTTGAATATGAGCTGTAGTTTTTTTTTTTTTTTAATAACGAAGTACCAAATATTTAGTAGAATATTAATAAAAATACAAATGAAAAATTGAAATAAAAATCACAAAATGACGTTTTAAACATGTGAATCGTATTTAATGTCATTGAATGTGATATTCACAATCATCCATCATAGGCATTTAATCTTACATAGTTTGGCAAAATTTTTTTGTTCGACGGAATAACCAAGTAGTACCTATCAATTTAGTTCTCTTCAATTTAAAAAATAAACAACAGTACATAGTGAAAAATTCTATTTTGATGTTGATATTTTCTTATACAATAAACTCCTTCAAATCATAATCTGGTTGCACAGCTTGGGACCAGAGGTTGTATGGATTTTAGAATTTTGCGGATTTCTGGTCATTACTTTGTTTACACTTTTTAAACAGTCATTTGAATGTAATTAATAATGCAATCGAAACTATAACAAATGTTTACAATTTAATAAAATATTAAAATAAATAATAAACTAAAATGACAAAAATTTAGATAATTTTTAAAATAATTAAAATATTAAAAGCAAAGACCAAGTTAATAATCAATAATGCATGATTAAACATTCATTAAAAAGATGAAATGCATTTTACCTAAATAATTTAATGAAATTATTCTGATAAAGGTGCACTACCATAAAATCCTGTTAATCTACCCTTCCCGATCAAACGCCTCCTCCCCCTTTATAAAAAATTTGAAATTTTCAAAAAATCCTGAGAAAGCGCCCTCCCTCCCCATTCTCAAAGATGATAGAAAATGGGATGAATCATGATGAAATGAATGAATCATGAATCTTTGATGAAATGCGCGTTTTTTCGAGATTTTTAATTGATTTAATGTTTTTTTGGCTTTTGTTTTTTACAAATTTCTCTTTTTTTTCGACAAAATTTACGTTTTTAAAAAAAAAAACAATTTTTTTAAAGTATTGCTTTAAGTATTAAAATTCATGATTCACTCAACGATTCACGATTCATTCATTTCATCATGATTCTTTCCTGCAAATTTTGTGAAATGGAAAAATCCTGTGTAAGCGCCCCCCCTCTAATTATTTTACGATTTTTCGTCACGTATGGGGTGTGTGTGGATTAACGGTATTTTACAATACTTATTCACATCAAAATTATAAAATAAGTAGGGGTGGGGAATTTTTCTAAATTCTTACCTGCCAAGAATTTATTTCACCAGCCCGCAAGATGCAACACACTCACAGTTGAAAATAGTTATGGCAAAATCGCACGTGATTACAGAGAAAATTCCTATTAGTTCTACAATGCATTTTCATAATTATTTTTTCTATAATATTAAGAAATATATATAACAGAGGTAAAATTAATATTAGATAGAACTTAGTACCATATTTACACTGTAATAATTTGGAAAGTTAAAATATCTAGATTAAAAAAGTGTTTTTGATAATGTGCCTATTGCCTTACAAATTTTCAAAAACTAAAAATGCACTCACCTTGTGAGAAAATCCACTCGCCACTGGCGAGCAAAATGATGTATTTTTGTACCCCACCCCTGAAAATAAGGAAGTTTTATTTCAGATTTAGCCAGACTTAATAACCAAAAAAGCTTGATTAATACCTAAATACATTTGATAAGACGATTGTGATCAGCAATCCAATATCATGAATTTTTTCAGAAATAAATTTAATCTCCCTTCATGAAAAAACAAGAATACAGCAATAATGACAAAAATTATAAAATAAAATATACATAGAATTCATACAAAATTCAAAAAATCAAATTTTGTCCCTGCATCTGAAATGAATGTTTCATTGTTTACATCCATAAATGATGTGCAGATTTGAGGGAGTCTACTGTATAGCCAACAGAAGGAGGGGGGGGGGGGGATTATTCCACAAAAAATTGGAAACAATGCTTCTAATAGTTTTTTATAATAATTGGATGTTGATGTTATTTTTTATCTGAGATTACCACTGGTAACCTTGCAATGTGTCTTCTTTATATGTAATACATACTTCACTGCAATTATTAAATTAAATTTCCTCTTTAAAAAAGGTTAAAGCTACTTGAATAAAACTTGATGATTCTCATTTATTTACATACCTATACTCTTGTGCAAAACAAAAATATCTGCTACAAATTTGTTATTTTCAGTGTGTTTTTGAAAAACAGTCTTTTTGTTTCTGAACCCAAATTTTATTTATTTTTTCTCCTCTCCATACAATTTTATGTTTTATGCTTGAATTTGTAAGTGCACCTGATCCATAACATAATTTCTACTGTTAAATGCTTTTAGAAATAACAACCAAGTAAATTTAAAGCTTTCTTTCTTTTTCAATATTTACAGCAAAATATATTTCAGTGGAAAATGCAGTGTTTGGAAACACAATAAGAAAATTCTCTTGAATTTAATATAAAAATAAAGTCAAGGATTGATAATTTGGGCATCCATTACCCACAATTTTATATAATTCCCATTCCTTAGCAGAAGTAAATATAAGGAATTTTGCCAATCTATTGCTAAAAAACATTACAATATTACAATCTTCAAAAAATGATCACAAATTTTGTCAATTGATTGCGGAAAAAACTTTACTTTTTATAATCTATCAAATTTCAATGTATATTATTCTTTAAATATAAAATCTCTTTAATAAATGAGCTTTTGACAGACTGTTAGTAGACTTTATATCTACATTGTACTATAGTAAATATGGTATTAAAATGCTCTCCTAGAAAAATAAAATAATTGCTCATAATTTACAAAATACTCAGTAATCTGCAATATTCTGTAATCTTTGGCTCCAACTTTTATGGATTAAAGATCTTTGTCTGTATTTTAAGCTTTGTAGTGTAAAATTTTTCACAGATGATTCATAAAATAGAAGCTATGAAAAGTATTGGCATTAGAATTTTTATTTAGTGACCTTACCTATTTATTTCTATCTTTCACTTCAAAAAAACTAGCTTTAATGTCTATATTGTGTTTAATCACCATTTGATTTCTAAAGTTACATGACAGAAAAACCCGGTTAAGATGCTTAAACAGTTAAAATATGATGCTGTTTTCAGATTAAATAACTTTTATGTGTAGTTATTATTACTTTTTTCTAAACAGTAAGATCTCTGCACTGTACAAGTTATTTCTCAGGCCCCCATTCAGGCTCTAAAAAATCTGTTAATTTGATTGGCTTTAAAAAGATAACAGAAGGATAAATTAATAAATAAAAAGTCAATGGGAGTTTCCAATCATTTTTTTTTTTCTGAGCAATGTTAAGGTGAAATCAGCTGCTGTTAATTGCTGAACACATTTTCAAAACTAAAAACAATAATATTAATGCAAATGCAGAGATTTTAATAGAGATTTTTTTTAAGGGTAAGAAACGAAACTATCCACATCGAACACCTCATTTCATTGCAAAATATTTACATCAGAAACAGGTTTACAGTATTGAAGAACAATACTTAAAAATAACAAAACTAAAGTAGATATTTCAGATGAATTTGTTTTTTATTAAAGTTAAATATATATTTTTATAAAGTATCCTTAGTTTAGAAGTGATTCTGTTACCAATTTTCAGAAAATTAAAAAAAAAAATCAATTGTAATTCCGAAAATACATAAAATCAATTGTGAATTTCAATAAATGATAGCCAATATATATATATATATACAGAGTTCTCGCTGTTGCTTGCCATTGCGCCAAATTGCGACTAAATTCTTTATTTGGCGAGTAAACAAGCGATTACATTCGCCAAATTGCTAGTGTTCAATTTTTGCTTTTTCTTTCTTTTCCTTTTCGTTTTTCATATATATGCATTTTTACATATTTTTAATATATTTGTAGCAGTTGAAATCGGACAGTTGAAATTAAATTAATAACAATCGATGTCGCAGTTATAAAAACTTAGGTTTTTTCAGAACATATTGAAAAAAGGGGATACATTAAAGGATTAAAGATAATTATTTTAGTGCTACACGGCGAAACTATTTTGCTAATACTTTTTTTCATTTGGCGAATGTTTTTAATTTTTAATTCGCCAAATTACTAACGTTGGTCAAATGTCAGCAAGAACACTGTATATATATGTATATCTATATATATGTATATCAGTTTCATCAATCCTACAAATAACATCATCCAAGGATGGCAGGAAAAAGGAAAATTCTTTGAAAGAAACATAAAAAAACACAAAAAAAAAAAAAAAACCATAAGTTTTCTCAAAAAAGCAAAAATAATAACCAGAAATTACATTAAAAAATCATATAAGGGTTTATACAAGTTTTTATTGCGTATAAAAAGAACATATCTTACCACTAATTTATTTTAGTAAAGAAGTTGGCTTAGAAAATTGGTTTAAAAAGTTTGCTATTGTTACAATCAGAACTTACTTATTTCATCTCGCTATCAGAAAAGTAAAGTGACGCCAACACAATGAATGAATCGGAAGAAATCAGTAAATTGGGAGAATTCATTTATGAAAAATTAATCATTCAATGAATCACTGCAACAGAAATGTTCCACTAATTTGTAATTACGTAAACAAAACATTTATTTATAAACAAGAATAGACAGCATTAGTCAAAATCCTAGAATCTAGCACTTAAATATGACCTCGGTTTTAAAATTCTACATTGAAACACGAAAATTTAATGAGAAAGTTTGTTTGTGTTATCGTCTGGTCTGATAACTAAAAATATAAAAAAAAAAGATATGTTCTGTTGTCATTGTCAAATTTCCTTAGATAAATAATAGTGTAATTTGTAATTAGTTAATTATAGGGGAGTTTCTCTATCTAATGAATGAATCCTTGCAACAAAATGTCGATGTAAAAATCAACGAATCATTCCTTCACTTGGCGTCTTGTCTTTCGCTTTGATTGTATCATCAGGTAACTTTTAAAAAATCAGTTTATTTATCCCACCCTCTTTACTAAAATAAGTTTGTGCTGAGACAGTTTATTTGTTTACTCTTCTGCTAAAAATTCTACAAACTAAGATTTGATCCTATAGCTCTACAAAATCTCATCTGTTAAATTTTCCTTTTGCTGATAACTAATCATTTAAAATATTATTGAAACGTGTTATTTATAGAAGATAATTTTATTTATTTATTTATTTGTAATTAGTAACAGCAAATCTTTTTTTTTTCTGTTTTTTAACATAAAACATTGAGTTATTCACAGACTGGTTGTATTCTGTTCATTTGAAAGTAAGTATTTTTAAAATAATTAATCACATACAGATGTGTTAGATAAATCCATCAAAATTTATAGAAAATATTAATACAATTTTAAGACTATTTATGTACAATTTTAAGAAGTCAATAATCTGACATTCCAGTACAGTAGACTCCCTCAAATCCGCACAGCTTGGGACCAGAGGTTTTGTGGATTTTAGAATTTTGCAGATTTCTGGTCATTGCTTTGTTTACATTTTTCAAAAAATAATTTTAATGTAATTAATAACGAAATCAAAAGTATAATGAATGCATATACAATATACTAAAATATTAAAAAAAGTAATAAACTAAAATAATAAAAATTTAGATATTTTTTAAAATGATTAAAATACTAAAAGGAAAGGTAAAGTTACCGTAAAATACCGTTAATCCGCCCCCCTAAACGAAAAGAAAAATCGTACAATAGTTAGAGGAGAGCGCTTACACGGGATTTTTTCGTAATCGTTCAACAAGATTTACAGGAATAAATCATCATGAAATGAATGATTCGTTGAATGAATCATGAATTTTGATACTTTAAACATTTGGAGTTTTTTTATTTAAAAACATAAATTCTGTCGAAAAAACGGAGAATAAAGGAGAAATTAGTAAAAAAAAGCCGAAACAAGCATGAAATCTATTAAAAAATCTTGAAAAAACGCACATTTCATCAAAGATTCATGATTCATTCATTTCAAAATGATTAATCCCACTCTAAATTCCCTTTGAGAATCGAGAGGGAGGGCGCTTTCTCGGGATTTTTTGAAAAGTTCAAATTCTTCATAAAGTGGGGAGGGGGCGTTTGATCGGGAAGGGCGGATTAACGGTATTTTACGGTAATAATCAATAATGTACAATTAAATATTCATTATAAAAGAGGAAATGTGTTTTTTCTAAATTATTCAATGAAACTTGCCTCATAAAGGTACATTACTAGTTCACATCAGGATCATAAAATAATGAAACTTTATTTCAGGTTTAGCCAGACTTAATAACTAAAAAAGCTTGATTAATACATAAATATATTTGGTAAGATTGTGATTACCAATGATATTAGCAATATCTTTATTTTTTCTGAAATAAATCATTCTTTCTTCATGAAAAAACATGAATTCAATAACCTTAACAAAAATTATAAATTAAAAAATATGTATGGAATTGATATTAAACTGAAAAAAATCAATTTTTGCACCTACATCTGAACTGAATGTTTCATTGTTTACATTCATAAAATATGTGCGGATTTGAGGGAGTCTACTGTATATTCATAATGTTAGATGCATAGCGAAAAGATGTTGTAACTGCATTGATTTTTTAAACAGTGTCTTATTGTTTTTTTTTTTTACATTTTGGGATATGGTACCTACCTGTGTATCCTCATGCTAGGAAGATACACAATTTACCAACAGTAACATTACTTATAGCATATTACATATTTATTTTTGTAATGTTATTTTTCATCTTATGTAGTTGCTACATTAAAATCAGCAAATTGAAATGGAGTACTTATTTTGTGATAACAATTATTTAACATGTTGTAACCTTCTGTTTTTTTTTCAGTTGAAAAAAAAAAAAAAAACAGAATATTAATATTTAAAAATTTGTCTTGTTTCTATGTAATATTTATACAAAATGCTACTATGTTATACAAAATAATTAAGTCACTTGAACAAAACTAGAAGATTCTCGCTTATGTGCATACTCTCACTCTTGCACTAATGCTTTTGCAAACTTCTGATAATTCTCTGACAAAAATATCTACTATAAATGTATTACTTTGTCTGTGTTTTGGTCAAAACGGCCATTTTGTTTCTGCCTCCTGAATCCAAACTTGATTTATTTGTGCTACTTTTTTTCTTATCCAAATAATTTTCTTTTTTTCACGCTTTAACTTGTAAGAGTACCTGCCTCATTCCATCCAATGGCATAATTGTTACTACTAAATTATTATTAAACTTAATAACTAATTCATTTCTAAGTTTTTTTTTCAGTATTTATAACAAAATATATTTCAGTTTAAAATGCATCATTTGGAAACACAATAAGAAAATTCTCTTTAGTATGACATGAAAATACCGTAAAGGACTGATGATCCGTGCATCCATTGTCTGCAATTTTGTACATTCCGTGTAACTTAGCAAAAATCAATATTGGGAATTTTGTCAACCTATTGCTAAAAAATATTGTGATCTTCAACAAATTGTCAGAAATTTCATCAGACAATTGCAGAAAAAAAACTTAATTTTCATAACATGTCCAATTTCAATGTATATCCAACTCCTATTATCTCTAATTTTCTATAATCCATGTTGCTTAACAGCAGTAACTATTGGGGATTTTGCCAATCTATCACTAAAAAATATTACGATCTTAGACAAATGGTCACAAATTTCCTCAATCAACTGCAGAAAAAGACACAATTTTCGGCAAGCAATTATCGAAAAATTTGGTAATTTCCTGAAATGATCATAGAAAAAAATTTCACTAATTTTGCTAATATATTGTTGAAAAAATCACAAATTTCGACAAGCAGTGGCAGAAAAATGCAAATTTTAGTAAACAATCATGGAAAAATATTGCAAAATTTTTCAAAATATTGCAGTACCAAATAATGTTTTTTGTCAATCTATCTCTGAAAATTATCGCAAATTTTGACAAATTGCTGCAGTAAAACAATTACTCATTTCATCAGTGGATCGTTAGTAAAACATGATTTCATTAAACGATTGTTGAAATAAAGAGTGAATTGATTGCAGAAAAAAACATAAATTTTCACAATTGATCCCGAAAAAATGAATTGCAAATTTCACCCAACAATCTTTGGAAAAAACCATGAATTTTCGTGAAAGGATTACTGAAAAAGGGCATTTTGGTAAAGAATCAAGGGAAAATATTGCAAATTTCGTAAGACCATCAAATGTTATAGCAAATTTTGCCAATTGGTTATTTATTGCACGCTTCGACAAATAGTCACAGAAAATAATTGTGGATTTTAGCAATTGATCGCAAAAACAAAATTTTCACATCTAATTTCAGTGCATATATTATTTTTTTAACATGTATTTTTTTTATAAATTACCTTTTATGGAAATTAAATTATTACAATTATATTACATTATTAATTTCCATATTTATATTATAGTGATTACCGTATTTTCCGGGAATAACGCCGCACCGAGTATGACGCCGCACTTGATTAAAAATAAAAAAAACTAGTTTAACGCCGCACCGGATATAAGGCCGCACCGGGTATAACGCCGCTCCAGGTATATTCCTACATTCATTATTAGAGCAATGAAATAAAATTATTAACTGATATAAAGTAAAACATTTTGATTTTAAATAAATAACTTATCTTTTTTTGTTTTACAGTTATTTCAATGAAACCAGAACCTCATCCCTTCGCTGCGCCACGATTCTCGTTAACTTTTGCTAAATTGATAACATTCAGCTTAAATTTTGCAGGGTAACTGCGGCACTTACAACTCACATCTGAAGACATATTTAAGATAAAACTTACCGCAAAATACCGTTAATCCTTCCCCCAAACGTGACGAAAAATCAAAAATAATTAGAGGGGGGCGCTTACACGGGATTTTTCCGCGATCGTTTCACAAAATTTGCGAGGATGAATCATGATAAATTGAATGAATCGTGAATCTTTGGATGAATCATGAATTTTGATACTTGAAGCAATACTTGAAAAAATTTGCGTTTTTTTAAACGAAAATTCTGTTGAAAAAACGCAGAAAAAAAGAAGAAATTTGTAAAAGAAAAACCAAAAAAAGCATGAAATTAATTAAAAAATCTTGAAAAAACACACATTTCTAAAGATTCAGGATTTATTCATTTCATCATGATTCATTCCTTTCTTAACCCTTCTTTTGACATAATTTGTACTTTTTTAGAGATTTTTTGGCGTAATTCGCGTTTTTATTGCAATCCTTTAAAGAAATTTGCGGTTATTTTTCATGATTGTTTGGCGAATTTGGCGTTTTTTCAGTGATAGTTTTGGAAGGGAGGGCGCTTTCTCGGGATTTTTTGAAAATTTCAAATTTTTTATAAAGTGGGGAGGGGGCGGGTCAACGAGATTTTACGATGTATCAGTAAATTAAAATCAATTTTAAGCATCAGATTCTTTAACTTTAAAAATAGAATTCCACGTGCATGTGTATCATTACAGCGAAAGCAACGAAAGTTTAGATTTGCCGATCTGTTTTCAAAAATTTTAAATTAATTAGTCCTATTTAAAAGCCGCACCTAGTTATTGGCCGCACTTTTGTTTACAAAACAAAAAAATCTAGTTTAAAGCCGCGGCGTTATTCCCGGAAATTACGGTAGGTTCTCTAGAAAAAACAAAACCATACAGTACTTTGTAAGCCATAATACTATAATCTGCACAAACTTTGGTCCCAACTAGTGCAGATTAAAGATCTTTGATTGTACGTACATTATTATTTAAATATATACTTTCTTTAATAAATGAGCTTTTATGGGATAATAAATTAAATTATTAGATTTCACATTTGTATTATACTATACTGAATATGGTTTTAAAAGGTTCCTTAGAAAATACAAAATTACTCATAATCCACATAATACTCTGTAATCCACAATATTTTATAATCTGCACAAACTTTGGTTCTAACTTGTGCAGATAAAAGATCTTTGCCTTTACTTAAATTGTATTTATAAATGCAATATCTTAAAAATATGTGTTTGTTTATGCTATTATTTTAACACAATCAAACTAATTGGTAAGTTTATTATACAAACTGAATATTTTACAACTGAGCGAAAAATTACCCAGGCCAGGAATTGAACTCAGATCCCTGGCTTACAGGACCAATGCTTTACCATTTAAGCTAACTGGGTGACAACTGGCAAGCATTTCTCCCTCAGATAACCTTATTGGTCATAACAGCTGGTCTGTCATTTAGACAGCTCAATAGAATAAACCACAGCTAAAGAAACTCCATATAATGAGGAGTATATAGAAATACTATTATTTTAACACAATCAAACTGATTGGTAAATTTATCATACGAGTGTGGCAATTTGCTTTCTTTTAAAAATATTGTAGGTTCTACTTGTTTTTCCTGTCAACCAATTTTGCCAAATTATAGAAATTGCCAAGCTATTAGCCAAGTTATACAAATATAATTTTTTTTTAAATAATGAAATAACAAATCAATTAGTAATACATTAATAAAAAATACAAATAAAAGATCGAATTTAAAATCACTTTTTGGCATAACAAACACGTGTATCATGTTTTATAGCAAGTGAATCTGACATATATGATAACCAATTATCGGCATTTAATCTTAGAGTTTGGTGATAGTTCTTTGGTTGACGGGATAACCAAGTATTTCCATGTTGTGGAAATTGACGTATATTTAAATGAGCAGTGCCAATCTTCTGTTATTATGTGTTCATTAAGTTCCCTTTTATTGAGGAACTTTTCAGTTCTTAAGATCAAATCAAGTGCTGTTGAAACATGTGTTGTTTTAAATGTGACATAATTTTTACAATTTTTTTGTTTCATTTTAATATTCATGTGTACATAATTTTTTAATAGAAAGGAAATACGGTAGACTCCCTCAAATCTGCACAGCTTAGGACTGCAGGTTATGTAGATTTGAAAAGTTTGTGTATTCTTGGTAATTGCTTTGTTTGCATTTTTTAAACAGTAATTTGAATATGTTATACAAACAAAATTACAATGATTGCTTGAAATGTTATAAAATATGGTCGACTCCCTCAAATATGCAACCCTAATATCTGTACATCTTTACAGATGTAAACAATGAAACTTTCATTTCAGATGTAGGAGCAAAGATGTAGTTTTTTTTTTTAATTGTATTTTATCCTATAAGTATTTTAATATGCAATTCATAATAATATAAATGAACTTGTTATTTTCTTTGAAAAGAGCATACTATAAAATTTTTTATCAAGATATTACTGATAACAGTGGTAATCACAATCTTTTGACCAAATATATTTATGTACTAATTATCCGGGGTTTTTTTTGTTTGTTTTTTATTACAATGATTTTAATGTAAATTAATAGAGAGTACTTTTCATAAGAAAAGTGTCATAGGATAATTCAAGGAAAACATATTGAATCCTTTCTATGCAAATTCATATATACATTATTAACTTTATTTGCTTGACCTTTACTATTAATATTTCAATCAGTTTTAAGTTATCTTACTTTTTACCCTTTAGTTTATTATTTTACTTAATTCTTTTAATATTTTACTACATAATAATCACTCATTATAATTTTGATTGCCTTATTAAATTTAAATTACTGAGTAAAAAATGTAAACTAAGCAATGACAAGAAATCTGCAAAATTCTAGTCCCAAGCTGTGTAGATTTGAGGGAGTCTACTGTACTGAAATAATTAAGTAAAGAAGTAAAAAACTAAAATAGTAAATAGAAAGAATATTTTTTAATTTATGGAAAAAGCATGAGTTCAAAAATATTATCGAGAATTACAAATTAAAATATGTACGGAATGTTTTAAATAAAAAAAAGTTCTGTAATTTTGTCCTTGTATCTGAACTCAAAGTTTCATTGTTTATATTTGTGAAGATGTGTGGATTTTAGGGTGACAGATTTGAGCTACTGTTTTAAATTTGACAACAGTAAGTAAAAAAATGCATTTTTTCGAAATGCAAAATAATCTCTAATGCAATGATATGAATAAAAATTGACAAAAAACTCTTTCAAAACACTATGCATAGTTTTTGATTCTATAAAATTATTTAAAACAAGCTATTTTATATGCATAAAAGATATGTTAAAAATATGTATAAGCATATAGTACAGTAGACTCCCTCAAATTTCAACAGCTTGGGACCAGAGGTTATGCGGATTTTTGAAATTTGCAGATTTCTGATCATTGCTTTGTTTACATTTTTTAAACACTAACTTGAATGAAAAATTATTTTAATACATTACTAACAGACCCGACAGACGTTGTCCAGGCACCGACTCCACAAAATCAAATAAATGTACATAAATATAATAATACGCACAATAAATACTATGCTCTTAATTTAATTTCTTATTACTATTATGTAAGGAAATTATTTTACACTGTACAGTAGTTTTTGAAGACGGTTCAATTTTTGATAGGAAAGTTTATTTTTCTCTTTTTAGTTAAAAGTTAACAATTTTCTGAAGTTAGAAAAAATTATTGCAAAACATACATGTATGTCAGGAGTGGGGTTCAAACACACAATCTCTTTCTTTAAGAACCAAAGCTTAAAGCTGGCGTGTTAGACCGCTTGGCCATTCCATCCGCACTGTATTCAGCAAACTTATTCAACACTTTTAATTAGCAAAAAATCACTAACTATTAGTTTTTGCCTAATTACTAAAAAAGTACTTAATCAATTTCGATGAAATGTGAATCTAAACCATTCTCGAACCCACTTCAACACACTCACAAACTTTCATTGAAATCGGTCCTGTCGTTTAGGAGGAGTTCAGTGGCAAACACACACACAGAAGATTTACATATATATAGATAATCAGTCATTATAATTTTGATTGCCTCATTAAATTCAAATTATTGTTTAAAAACTGTAAACTAAGCAAGGACCAGAAATCTACAAAATCCAAGAATCTGCATAACCTCTGTTCTCAAACTGTGTAGATTTGAGAGAGTCTACTGTTATAAAATAATTAAGTAAAATAGTAACAAACTAAAATTATAAAAAGAAAGATATTTTTTTTAAATGAATAAATTGTTGAAAAAGCATGAGTTCAATAATAATATCGAGAATTACAAATTAAAATATGTATGGAACGTCTTAAATTAAAAAAGTTCTGTAATTTTGTCCTTGTATCTGAACTCAAAAGTTTCATTCTTTATATTTGTGATGATGTGTGGATTTTAGGGTTGCGAATTTGAGCTACTATTTTAAATTTGACAACAACAAGTAAAAAAATGCATTTTTTTAAATGTGAAAAAAACTCTCATGAAATGATATGAATAAAAATTGACAAGAAGAAATTCTGAAGAAACTGTCATACTTAAAAAATTATGCATAGTTTTTTATTATATAAAATTCTTTTAAAAACACTATGTTATGCCTTCAACATAAATAGTGTTTAAAATAATTCCTCTAAACACTCTCTGTTTCAGTTTAATTATCAATGATTTCTCTATAAAACTACAAATTTTCATACCTTTATATGCAATAATTTCCTTAATATAAGTTATGAAAGATCTCCATCCACAATTAGTTCATTTGTGATAGCGACAGCAGTAGGCTATCCCTCTCTCTTTTTAAAAGAAAAAACTGTTTAGTTATCGAAATTCAAATATAATTATATGCATTTATATACATGCATGTTTAATTTAATTATTTACAAATATTCTAATTATATTGCACTATATTTAGAGTTTTTAATGGTTTGATGTTCAGAGAATTGGTGCCAGATACAGTATTATTTACACAGTAATTAAAAAAAAAAGTTGTGTTACACAAAGAACAAGCATATTTATCCATCAATATTCTGAAGCTTTTAATATTATTTTTAATAGACTTGTTCTTATAACAAAAATCAAATAAACAAACTAAAAGGACTAGTAAAATTTATTTTTAATAAAATTATACCTGGTCTCCCTGTAAAATGATAATGTTTCAGTGAATTTACGAAAGTTATCACATAATAATAATAATAATAGAAATTTGTGCTACTAAAGCAAAAAATGAGCCAAAACCAATAAGTCAAAAGCTATCAAAATATTGAAAATAACATTTTCCAACTTATTCTAACAATTATATTTGATATGAAATAATTTATTTTTATATGCAATGCAAGTAAAATTAAAATTCAATGGATATCAGCTGAGTTCTTAAAAAACTGATAAAACTAAGTTAAAAATTTCAGGAAAAATGTAATAATAATACTCCTTTTACTAATACTAAAAAAAATCTAAATTATTTAAGTGAAGCATGCAAAAATTATCTCGAATTAAATCAAAACATCCTGAATTGTCTTATTTAAATAATATATCTAATAGTCTATACTTTTAACAGAATTTTTTTTTCATTTATGTTATTTATGGGAAGATGAGGTCAAAACAATATCTGAATTCTCGATCAATAAAGATTCGATAATCGAGTTAATTTCAGATAATGAATAATCGATAACTCAGTTTTTCAACAATTAAAATTGTTCATCAGGAAACTTTCATTTCTATTCAAAATTATTTCTCTTCTAGATTCTAATGAAGATGCTGCTGTAATGTAGGATGATAGTGTCAATTTTTTCTCTGGATTCACTTGAGGGTGAATTCAAATAAAGGATTCCAGAATTTTGAGTAACGAATCAGTCATTTTTCATAAATAACTGTTTTCTTTTGTTTTTTTTTATTGAAGAGGATATTTTTCTTAATTCTTGAAACAAATGTTAATATTGGTAGATGAGAGAAACTGAAAAGTCTGAAGTTGAACTTTCTGTTGCCTCTGATTTATTGATATGATTCATTCAAATTCGGCCACCGTGATTCATTCATGGCGTTGGAGTCTGTTTGCTTCTAGTTGAACTTGGACGATATGAAAGTTCTCTGCAAGTAGATGGTAAATTTTTGAAATATAATGACCTATAGAGATATAATTAAAAGACGTTTTTAGAATTTTATGAGCTCTTTACTAAAATAAGTTAATATTAAGATATATTTCTTTTGCTTATTCTCCTACTAAAGTTTTTGTATTTTGTGATAAAAGTATTCTTAACTGTTAATGATTATTAACTGTTGAGAACTGTTAATTTTAATTCAGAACTTGTTCTGGAACATCTAAAGGACTGGTCAAAAGGAATGAATAAATTTTAGAGTTCTATTTATTATGATTTGTTTTCTGGGGTATGGCTAAACTTAACCTAAATATTGTATGATAGGCAAATTTTCTATTTCTGTATTAACTTTTGTGTATATCTAATGCTTTATATTTTATAATTAAATGCTAGAAAAAAAATATATATTTATAACACTAGGAAGTGTAATTTTAACTCTGAAAAACTATTTATTTTATATTTTATTTTCTAAATTTAGTTAGAAAGACAAGAATGATTTTTTTTCTTTTTTAAAAGTGCTATAAAGGATAATAACAAATATAAAAAACGCAAGAAATTGAACAAGAAAAAGAAAGGCAGAATATCCAAATTGCAAAGTGATTATGAAAACAGACAATATAAAAATTTCAGTTTTAAATAAATAAAGCAAGGTTCATGAATGGAAGTTAAATACTATTCAAAAGTTGGACATTATTTCTTTAATTTAATTAATATGTTAAAAATATTTTTATGGATCTAATCATGGAAATCGAGTTAATTTCAGGTACATGTTTATGGTACAATCATGGAAAAGAGTAAACACCCTCTACTAACTTCTCAACAAATTATTGTAGAAAATTTATTGATACATAACAATTTGAAATAAAGTCTATATTTAAATGGTGTATATAAAATTTGCTTAGGGGGGGATATACATATTAAAACAAACCCTAAATTTATTTTTTTCTATAGAAATACCAAATTCTGATTGCATAAATGAACTCAGCACCCTTCAGTCACCACCAAAAAAAATTTTTCATGCAATTCATACAATAGGTTTCTGAGAAATTAATTATTTTAAAAGAAGTGTATTTTAGAGGCTGTATTCAAATTAAAGCTGAGTACCGTATTTTCGGGCGTATGCGCCGCACCCATCGTAAGCGCCGCACCTCCGAAAATGCATCAAAATAAAACAAATATTCATCAGAAGCGCCGCACCGCCGTATGCGCCGCACTTACGAAAATACATCAAAATGTTAAAAATTGCGTTATATTTAATGTTTTTCGCGTTTTTTTTTAACATTTGTAATATAAATCCAATTTTAAATTTAGTATATTTTTTATGATAAAATTAAGTTGGAATTCGTGCAGCCTTTTTTTCGCGATTTTTTAATACGTTTTTTATAGTTTGTAAGGAGGTTTGCAGGGTTTTATCGCGATATTTGACAAAATTTGCAAGGTTTTATGGCGATATTTGACGAAATTTGCAGGGTTTTATCGCGATATTTGACGAATTTGCAGAGCTTTTCGCGATAGTTGAAAAAATTTGCGTTTTTTATGGGGATGAGCAAGGGTTGAATCATGATGAATTGAATTAATTATGAATATTTGAATGGAACAATGTAAATTTGTTCTGGATAGCCTAGTTGCATATCAACCGTACGTCCAGTCTAGAGGTGGTTCGTCAATATTAAGGATATTTGAATGACAAACGAATCATGAATTTTGATACTTGAAGAAATACTTGAAAAAAATGCTTTAAAAAAAAAAACGTAAATTCTGTCGAAAAAGCGCAGAAAAAAAGGGGAATTTTGTAAAAAAAAGCATTAAAAGAATGAAATCTGTTAAAAAAATCTCGAAAAAACACACATTTCATCAAAGATTCATGATCCATTCATTTCATCATGATTCACACTGTGGTGTATTTAACTGTAATCGAAACTAAGACAAAAATGTAAATAGAATGTTTTTAGGTAAGCGGCAATTGTGTTCTATGCCGATTGTGTGTATCTGTGATCGTCTGCTGTAAATAATGTGTCCGTATTAAATAAGTTCTTTTAATAAGATGAAAGTATTATTCTTCCAAAGTATATATATCTTGCTAATGATACAAAATCGATATTTAGTTCACATATTAAAATAATATGTGATATCTGGCGACGATGTATGGAATGAAAAAGTATCGGATCCATGTACATTAGATGCTGAAGACTGCCAAGGTAAAAAATTCTTTTTGTATTTATCTTTAAAGAAGATTTAAAATGGAGCAGTTGGTTCAAAGTTTAATAGAACAAAATAAAATTTTATTAGAGAAATTAACCACTTTTGCCGATCCGAAAACGCAAGAAGCTAAAGTTTCAGTTCAATTTGAAAAATTTGATGAGACAGATGAAGCTTTTGATTCTTTTTTAGAACGCTTCGAAGCTTTCATGGATATTCAAAATGTTCCGGATGGCAAACGTGGGAAAGTTTTTATTTCTAGTTTGTCAGCAAAATTATATAATTTGTTGAAAAACCTGCTAGCTCCTTACAATCCTTCCGATAAAGATTACCTTATTCTAAAAAATACTTTAAAAGCTCATCTCACTCCGACGCCGCTTATAATTCCTAGTAGGCATGTGTTTCTTAATCGTAAGCAACGGGAGGGAGAAAGTGTCAGTGCTTTTATGGCTGAACTTCGCTCCTTGGCAATTCCTTGTCAGTATAAACAGGAAATGTTGAACACGATGTTACGGGATGTTTTCGTAAGCGGGCTAAGGGATAGAGCAATATTAGATAGACTTTTTGAGGAAGATGATATAGATATTGAGAATACCTTGAAAATTGCTTTAGCTATGGAGAAAGCTATGAAAGGGGCAAATGAGATAATGGGTAAATCTTTAAAAATTAAAGAATTTAGCGTGAGGAAAAATAATGAGCAGTCAAAATTTGTTTCGCAAAAGAAAAACTTCGGAAGAGAAAATCTTTCGGGAAAGAAAGTAAAAACGAGCTGTACACGGTGTACAGCAACGGATCACGATAAATATTCCTGCAGATTTAAATTAGCTAAGTGTCATTTTTGTCAAAAAATCGGGCACATTCGAAAAGCTTGTTTTGCAGCGAAAAAAGGGTTAAAAGGGAACACGGTAAAACAAAAGCAGGTAGATACCCTGTATTCTAGTGAAAATGTTATCCCAATGTATTCCTTTGATTTGAATTCGCTGAAAGAGGAGGAGCAAAGAAAACCTCCAATTATGTTAACAGTAAATATTGAAAATAAACCTGTAAATATGGAACTTGATACTGGAGGGGCCGTCTCGGTAATGAGCATAAAAAAATTTCGTGAGATTTCGAAAAAAAGAATTCAACCCACAAAAGTAGTTTTTAAAACATACAAAGGTGAAATAATTGTACCTTTGGGTTTTGTTACTGTTGATGTTGAATACAAAAATCAAAAATTTAAATTAAATTTGTATATTGTTAAGGAAAATTTGGATACAATTTTTGGCCGCGAATGGCTATATAGTATAAATTTGGACTGGAATTCTATAAAAGCTGTAAGAACATCCTATGACTATAATTTGAGTAAATTGTTAGAAGAGTATAAAGAGCTTTTTGACGATAAGTTAGGGGAAATTAATAATTATGAAGTAAAGTTGGAACTTAAATCTGATGCAGTGCCAAAATTTTGTAGAGCTAGACCTGTACCCTTTTCTTTAAAAGATAGGATTGAACAAGAAATTGATAGGCTTGAAAAGGAAGGCATCATAGAGAGAGTAGAGACCTCTGATTGGGCAACACCAGTTGTCCCGGTTGTAAAAACAGATGGGTGTATACGCCTGTGTGCAGATTATTCTGTTACCGTAAACCAAAATATTATGGTACAACAACATCCTTTACCAAAATTAGAGGAAATTTTTTCAAGCTTAAATGGGGGTAAACATTTTTCAAAAATCGATTTTAAACATGCATATTTACAAATGAAAGTACATCCAGATAGTCAAAAGTTCTTAACGATAAATACACATAAGGGATTATATGTATGTAAAAGACTTATGTATGGTTTAAATTCTGCTCCAGCAATTTGGCAA
Organism: Maratus speculifer; assembly: GCA_964019185.1. Classification (NCBI taxonomy): domain Eukaryota; kingdom Metazoa; phylum Arthropoda; class Arachnida; order Araneae; family Salticidae; genus Maratus; species Maratus speculifer. The sequence goes on from OZ025296.1 coordinate 363,742,352, forward strand.
AGATATATTGATGGTCTTTTCCAGGGGATGGAAGGAATCAAAGTTTTTATGGATGATGTTAGAGTGACTGGATCAGATGATAAATCACACTTAGAGGCCTTAAGAAATTTTTTTCAGAAATGTAAAGACCATGGGCTAAAATTAAATTTAGATAAGAGTAAATTTTTTCAAAAAGAAATTCAATTTTTAGGGCACAAAATCGATGCAAACGGTATACATAAGACTGATGAGAAAATTTCTGCGATTTCAAAAGCTCCTAGACCCACTAACGTACAGGAAGTACAAAGTTTTTTAGGGCTTGTTAACTTTTATGGAAAATTTTGTCCTAATTTGGCTACAATAGCGAATCCTTTGTATAAACTAACACAGAAAGGTGTGAAATGGGTTTGGTCAAAGGATTGTCAGGAAGCTTTTGAAAAAATTAAAAATGAAATTTGTTCTCCGCGTGTCCTAATGCATTATGATCCATCACTGCCATTGATATTGGCAACTGACGCATCTCCTGTAGGAGTAGGGGCGGTTCTTTCCCACTCTTTACCTGATGGAACGGAAAGACCAATAGCTTTCGCCTCCAGAACCCTCACAAAAACTGAGCAAAAATACGCTCAGATTGATAAAGAAGCACTAGCAATTGTGTGGGCTGTCAAGAAATTTTATCTTTACCTAAAAGGGAGACGATTTACATTATTAACTGACCACCAACCTTTAGTAGCCATCTTCGGATCGAAGAAAGGTCTTCCAGTTCTGGCAGCGACAAGATTGTTACATTATTCTTTAGTATTACAATCTTTCCAGTTTGACATTAAGTATCGTAATACAAAACAACATGGTAACGTTGACTTTCTGTCTAGGCTGCCATACACCTCTGAACAGCTAGACGTTAAAGATGAAATTGATCTATTTCAGTTAGCACAAATCGAAACTCTTCCTGTCACAGCCAGAGACTTAGCCAAAGAAACTCTGTTGGATGCAGACCTCGCCCCATTGCTTAATATTTTACAGAATGGAGGAATTTTAAGAGGGAGAGAAGCAGAATATAGTCTACAAGATGGTTGTGTCATGTTAGGCCAGCGTGTGTGCGTTCCCAAAAAGTATCAGGCTCAGGTGCTTGAAGAGTTACATCATGGTCATCTGTGTGCTGTTCAGATGAAAGCTATCGCTAGATCGTATGTTTATTGGAAGAACATCGATAAGGATATAGAAAATTGCTCAAAGAATAGTGTAGACTGTGCTCGGTACAAAACCGACCCACAGAGAGTAAAGGTGCATTGCTGGGAGTATCCTAGTGCACCGTGGCAACGTATTCACATAGATTTTGCTGGGCCTATCTTTGAATATATGTTCCTGATTATAGTAGATGCTCATTCCAAGTGGTTGGAAGCTTATCCAATGAAATCCACCACAGCAACCAAAACCATCGAATGCTTAAGAGATTGTTTCGCCCGATTTGGATTGCCACTCATGCTGGTAAGTGACAACGGTCCACAATTTACATCATTTGAATTTGAGATGTTAATGCGTAATAACGGCATTAAACACAAGACCACTGCGCCATTTAAACCATCTAGCAATGGGCAGGCCGAAAGATACGTCTTTACAGTCAAACAATCTCTAAGAGCAATGCAAAATTATGGTGGCACAATACAACAAAAATTAAGTACGTTCCTTATGCAATACAGAAAAGCTCCAAACCTCACGACACTTCATAGTCCAGCCATGCTCATGTTGAAGAGAGAGATTCGGACAAGAATCGATCTGCTGCGTCCTGATCTTAAGAGCAGAGTGGAAGAAAAAGTTCGTAAAGGAACTTATGAATTCTCGGATAGAGGATTCCAAATTGGCGACAATGTCGCTGTACGAAATTACCGACATGGCAACAAGAGATGGAGGTTTGGTAAAGTCGTTAGAAAAGATGGACAGCTACATTACACTGTCGATGTAAATGGTCAATTGTGGCGTAGACATGTAGATCAAATACGGGATGGAGGTGACATAGAGGAAAAAGAAAGCGAGCTCCGACGATCATTTTCAAAACCTGCCATTCCTGTGCAAAATGATGATGTTCCGACAACTAGTGCTGAGTTAGCACAATCACCCACTAGTGTGGAAGCGGAGACGACTGATGCAACGCCAGTCTCAGTTACTACATCAGAGCATGCTCCACTCAGTGTCCACGGTTCAACTCCAACACCACAACCAGTTCGCCGATCTACTAGAATCCGGAGACCTCCTCAGCGATTGGACTTGTAGTGATAGTTTAGGAAGGGAGGAGATGTGGTGTATTTAACTGTAATCGAAACTAAGACAAAAATGTAAATAGAATGTTTTTAGGTAAGCGGCAATTGTGTTCTATGCCGATTGTGTGTATCTGTGATCGTCTGCTGTAAATAATGTGTCCGTATTAAATAAGTTCTTTTAATAAGATGAAAGTATTATTCTTCCAAAGTATATATATCTTGCTAATGATACAAAATCGATATTTAGTTCACATATTAAAATAATATGTGATACACACCTTTCTCATTTGCCTTTGAAAACGGTATGAATCATGATGAAATGAATGAATCGTGAATCTTTGATGAAATGTTCGTTTTTTTTAGATTTTTTAATAGATTTCATGCTTTTTTTCAAATTTCTCCTTTTTTCTGCGTTTTTTCGCCTGAATTAACGTTTCTTTTAGTTTTTTACCGTTTATTTATAGATACGACATATTTGCGTTTTTTCTAACAATTTTTTTACAATTCTTTTGGGCATTCTTTTTGGCGAACCTTTGAGAAATTCATGATTTTTCCTCTATCTTTTGACATAATTTGTGTTTTTTAGAGATTTTTGACATATTTCGCGTTTTTACTGCAATCTTTTGTCGAAATGTGGGTTTTTTTAGTGATACTTCGGCGAAATTCATTCATTTCCCGCGAACCTTTGATAAAAGTCGTGTTTTTTCCTCACGATCCTTTGATAAAATTCTTGCTTTTTCTGCGAATGATTGAAAGAAATTAGGCTATCATTTGTCGAAATTCGCTATAGTTTTTATGCTTCGCATTTTCTTCCTGATGATTGACTTTTCACAATTTTCAGAAAAATTCCAATCAGAATCACCTCTGTCATGAATATCGCAGCAAGGGGAGAAAAATTATATCGTATCCGCCGCCTCGGTAGAAGCGCCGCAGTAAGCATAATTTTAACTTTTAAACTCGTATGCGCCGCGTAGCTTACGCCCGAAAATACGGTACTCCATTCTTGATCAATAAAGCCCCCTTCTTAGTCAAGACATATTAGGTGCCATTGAAGCAGTCATTGAAGACTGCCAGATTATAGAATAGCATAAGAAATTTCAGTACTGCTTGGTTATCCCGTTGACCAAAAGACTATCGCCAAACTATAACATTAAAGCCAATAATGGATGATCGTGAATGTGTCATTCAATGACATTAAATATGATACATATCTTTAAAACGCTATTAAGTAATTTTTACAGTGAAGAATCGATAATCTGCACAACCATAATCTGCAATTTTCTATAATTCTCATACTTTATGAAAGTAAACAGTGAAGTAAACAGAAAATTAAAAAATTTGTGATCCAAAAATCATTTTTTAAATAAATAATAAATAAATCGAAAAAAAAAAACAAAATAAAACATCTACATTTTTTAAATATAACTCTTTTATTTTATTAACAATAAAAAGCAAACTGTATTAAGGAACATATATAGTTATACTTAAATGTGTACATATAAATTTTTTTAATAAAATACTTTTAAAAGGAAATTTTTGAGATAGCTTATTAAATTAATTCATTTTAGATTTCACATTTACATTTTTATATTATACTGATTATAGCATTAAAATGCTATCTAGGAATAATAAAACGACATATAATCCATAATACTCTATAATCTACACAACCTTTGGCCCCAACTTCTGCGGATCATAGAACTTAGACTATATTTTTGCTTTTATTAATATTCTACTAATTATTATTTTTTGTTGTTGTTATTTAAAATAAAAGTTATGTCAATAAATATAATATGGCAATTTGTATGATTTTTTTAAATTGGTCAATGGAGTAACTAAGTAGTACTGAAGTTTTAACATATCTAGTCATTTCTATCATGGATGACACCTTAAACAATCATTTTGGATTTTTTAAGCATAATTTGAAAATTATTTGGAAGAAATTTTTTTTATTTTGGATTTCCCTAAAGCAGGTCTTAATAAATCTAAATCCATTAAAAAAAACATTAAGTTGCAATTTATAATGTTTTCAAATAATAATTCAAATAATAATAAATTTTCATAATTCATATCATAAAATTATAAAAAAAAAACATTCAAGATGTTTATGTTTTGATAGTATTAGTGCTATATAAAAAATTAGCACATTAGTTGTACAGTTTCAGAAGATATTAATTAAAATATGAAAATTTAATTTACATCAGAAGCACTAAATTTTGAATGCTTATGATTCATGCTTGATCTATTGGAATCCAGTGCATATGAAATGCATCAAATGTGTCATTAAAATAAATGTAATAGTCTGGTTTTTAAAACTTCTCAATATATATATATATATACAGTAGACTCCCTCAAATCCGCACAGCTTGGGACCAGAGGTTGTGCGGATTTTAGAATTTTGCGGATTTCTGGTCGTTGCTTTGTTTACATTTTTCAAACAGTAATTTGAGTGCAATAATTAGCGCAATCAGGACTATAATGAATGCTTACAATATAATAAAATATTAAAATAAGTAATAAACTAAAATAATAAAAATTTAGATAGTTTTTAAAAGGATTAAAGTACTAATAGCAAAGGTCAAGTTAATAATCAATAGTGTATGATTAAATATTCATTCTAAAGAATAAATGTATTTTTCCAAAATTATTCAACAAAACTTGCCTTATAAAAGCACATTATTAATTCACATCAAAATCATAAATTAAGGATTTTTTTTTTCAAGTTTAGTCTGGCTTAATAACCAAAATATCTTGATTAATGCATAAATATATTTGGTAAGAAGATTCTGAATACCAGTGATATCAGCAATATCTTGAATTTTTTTCAAAAAAATTTATTCTTCCTTCATGAAAAAAACATGAATAGAGTTTTATTAAGAAAATTACAAATTAAAATATATATGGAGTTGATACAAAACTAAAAAAATCAAATTTTGTCCCAATATCCAAACTGAAAGTTTCATTGTTTACATCTATAAAATATGTGCGGATATTAGAGAGTTGCGGATTTCTGGTTTGCGGATTTGAGGGAGTCTACTGTATTGGTTTTATGGCCCACCTGATCTTGTTGTATAAAAAGGTTGGTTAATAGCCTTTATTATTTCAGCCTTGTTTGAACTTTGTTTAGTTCATGAATAAAAATGCCTATGACTGACACACATAAGAATGATATTTTAATGGTTCTGTTTTTATTTTTTTAAATACATATAATATCATAAGACTTCATCTGACTGGTTTTCTATTTATAACTCTCATTATATACTTAATCCCCATTTGTTTGTATATAAATGCATATTATATACGCACACATAAATAAATTATTGTATACTTAAATGTTTTTATTATTTTATATATTTATTAAGCATGGTAAATTAGAAAATAATTTTATATTGCAAATGTTTAGATGTGTATATAATATTGCAACACAGTAAAACGTGTAAAAGGGGAATCATTTTATAACAATCCAATAACAATTTCCTGTTTCAAATGGAAGAATTTCAAAGTACCAACGAAATAAACAAAAGATCGTATTTAGACAGAGTATCATAAAAATATAAATGATTCCACTTCTTTTAATGGAAGTCCAAAATAGTTTTTTTTCCCATCTCCTTGCAATCACATCTTGAAAAGATTGACTATGTGTTTGCTTGGGTATAGAAGTATTTTGAGTAAATTTAAGAATTTATGTGTATCTTTATTTCATTTCTTAATTTCGAAAAATAGTATTCATAAAATGAATTTTGATTTATCTAAATAACTGTAGCTAGTAATACAACGAAATTACATGATGATATACCAAAGATTTTACAATTGCTGTGATCTAAAAAACTTAACCCTTACTGAAAAATTAATGTAATGTCAAGCTTCGCACAATATAAACATTTGCTTACATTAAAGTTGGGATTATCGTTAATCCGCCCTTCCCGATCAAACGCCCTTTCCCCACATTATAAAAGATATGAAATTTTCCAAAAACCCAGAGAAAGCGCCCTACTTCTCACAAAAATATCGCTGTAAACGGATCGCTGAAGAACGGTTGAATCATGATGAAATGAATGAATCATAAATCTTTGATGAAATGTGCGTTTTTTTCGAGATTTTTTAATTGATTTCATGCTTTTTTGGCTTTTTTTTTCAAATTTCCCCTTTTTTTCTGCGTTTTTTCGACAGAATTTGTGTTTTTTTTTTAACGCAATTTTTTTCAAGTATTGCTTCAAGTATAAAAATTCATGATTCATTCATTTTATCATGATTCATTCTTGCAAATTTTGTGAAACGATCGCGGAAAAATCCCGTGTAAGCGCCCCCCTCTAATTATTTTATGATTTTTCGTCACGTTTGGGGGGCGGATTAACGATATTTTACGGTAAATGATTAGGTTTAACCCTAAAACTGCCAAAAATATTGCTCAATTTTTTATTAAAATTTCTACATCAGAAGAGAAATAGCTCAGGTAACTTTAAGAATTTAGGTATATTCATTTCATTTATCACTTTAAAAAAGTAGCATGTATAAAATATAGTAAGATTTATCTCCATAATTGTAGCTAGTACAACGAAGTTACATGGTGATATACCAAAGGTTTTACTGACACTATGATCCAAACAACTCAGTTCATACTGAAGAGTTAAATATAGTTTAGTTAAGTTTTGTACAACATAAATTTAAGTTACAATAACATTAAGTTTTGTGCAACATTGCTTGTATAAGAATTAAGATTAAATAGTTAAGTTTAACCCTAGAACTACCGAAAATGTTATTCTAGTCTTATTAAAATATTCCACATCAAAATATTTATTTTAAACTAGTTAATTTATTTTTGGTTGGTTTATAAATTTAGTTTTTTTTTTTAAAGAAATTTCTGATTTATATTTAACTGTTAGCTGGTTAATATTTAAGAAAACAACATTCAATTTTTGCTAAAGAAACTAGGATATAACAAGAATATATAGAATACAAAGAATATAAGATATACTAGAATATAAAGAATATACCAAGCACAAACAACAAATAAAGTTTATGTTGGAAAAAATAGTGTAGTTAGAATTGTGTAAAACAGCCATAATTTTTCTGGATTTCATGTTTTGCCGTTTTTGATACCCTGTTTGGCCTCAACAGTTTCTCCCAATAACTGTTCGTGAACTTCAAGGATGCTAATTTATTTAAACAATTACTTTTATAATTGAGCAACATTTTTTAGAAATATTGGGTTTTGTAAAAAATAATATTGGGTTCTATTATTTTACTTCGAAAGTAATTTATTTTTGGTTAGATCATTCTCCAAATGCAGTGGTTAGTATGTGAATTAGGTTCAATTTAAGCTTTGGATTTTTCATTGTTAAAAAACAAAACCTCATAACCAGCTTCTTCATGCACAAATCTCCTTTTATCCGTGAATTTTCTGTAGGTATTATGACCCTTTCGGGTCTGGTGTACTATTAATGGTACATATCTTTTAATGAAGTATTATTCTATTTTAAGAAATACTTTTGCTACTATTTACATGTAGTAATGTTAGTATATGTCTATGCATTTATTATATGACATCATTTATTGTAGGCATTTAGTAATAATTATTATTATTATTTTCTTCATTCTCTTTTCGCTGTTTGCGATTCTTTTTTTTAAATATTTATTTTACTCTGTAAATTGAAAATAAATATTACTTTCCCGAAAGAATCATGTGTAAAAAAGCTAAAAAAGTATTAGAAAGGTTTAATATCAGTTAAATGTTATTGTAATGCAATATTTTCTAAACATCTCCACAAATTCTTCCTCGGCTTACTGTTACATGAATGTCAATTGAATAATACCCAAAACAACAACATTTGTTATCTTTCAGACACTGAAATACTCTTTGAATGATAGTTAATCTTTTTGGATAGCTAGTGTTAATATTAATTACCTAAAAGTAATTTTTTATAAAAATTGAAAAAACAAAATTGCATTAGAAAGGGTAAACTGGTCATTTACAAGTCACAATCGTGGTCATTTCTGATAATTGAGAAATTACCGTAATTTCCGGGAATAACGCCGCGGCTTTAAACTAGATTTTTTTGTTTTGTAAACAAAAGTGCGGCCAATAACTAGGTGCGGCTTTTAAATAGGACTAATTAATTTAAAATTTTTGAAAACAGATCGGCAAATCTAAACTTTCGTTGCTTTCGCTGTAATGATACACATGCACGTGGAATTCTATTTTTAAAGTTAAAGAATCTGATGCTTAAAATTGATTTTAATTTACTGATACATCGTAAAATCTCGTTGACCCGCCCCCTCCCCACTTTATAAAAAATTTGAAATTTTCAAAAAATCCCGAGAAAGCGCCCTCCCTTCCAAAACTATCACTGAAAAAACGCCAAATTCGCCAAACAATCATGAAAAATAACCGCAAATTTCTTTAAAGGATTGCAATAAAAACGCGAATTACGCCAAAAAATCTCTAAAAAAGTACAAATTATGTCAAAAGAAGGGTTAAGAAAGGAATGAATCATGATGAAATGAATAAATCCTGAATCTTTAGAAATGTGTGTTTTTTCAAGATTTTTTAATTAATTTCATGCTTTTTTTGGTTTTTCTTTTACAAATTTCTTCTTTTTTTCTGCGTTTTTTCGACAGAATTTTCGTTTAAAAAAACGCAAATTTTTTCAAGTATTGCTTCAAGTATCAAAATTCATGATTCATCCAAAGATTCACGATTCATTCAATTTATCATGATTCATCCTCGCAAATTTTGTGAAACGATCGCGGAAAAATCCCGTGTAAGCGCCCCCCTCTAATTATTTTTGATTTTTCGTCACGTTTGGGGGAAGGATTAACGGTATTTTGCGGTAAGTTTTATCTTAAATATGTCTTCAGATGTGAGTTGTAAGTGCCGCAGTTACCCTGCAAAATTTAAGCTGAATGTTATCAATTTAGCAAAAGTTAACGAGAATCGTGGCGCAGCGAAGGGATGAGGTTCTGGTTTCATTGAAATAACTGTAAAACAAAAAAAGATAAGTTATTTATTTAAAATCAAAATGTTTTACTTTATATCAGTTAATAATTTTATTTCATTGCTCTAATAATGAATGTAGGAATATACCTGGAGCGGCGTTATACCCGGTGCGGCCTTATATCCGGTGCGGCGTTAAACTAGTTTTTTTTATTTTTAATCAAGTGCGGCGTCATACTCGGTGCGGCGTTATTCCCGGAAAATACGGTATTCTGTGGGAGGGATTTTTGCCTCTCTGGAAAGAACACTTTGAAATTTTGGAGAGTGGTACTTCTAGGAGATTATTAAGCATAAAATCCTAAATGTTCTGGAGAGACATATCGATGCTTTGAGTGGGATACCCTCTAAATTTGATTCTGTAGTGTAATCAGTGTAAAACCCGTTTTTGGTGTTTTTCATATTACTTTAACTTTGTAGAACAATTACGAACTTTCCCATAGTCCTATAACTGCTTAAATGTCATGTCTCATACAATGGAGAAAAACAAAATTACATTACTGTATAAATACATAAAAAATCTGTCCTTCAAAATGCATTAATTTATTTTAAAATGGCTCACTGAAAAATTCAATGACGAAAATTGCCATTACTTTGTAAAAAAACCCAGGTGAACATCAAAACCTTCCAATATCCCCCTGCTCTTTCCCTAAATATCAACGTGACTCAAAATAAAAGAATTCAAGCGAGAAAGATACATTGATCTCCAGAAATATTCTTCAGATTTGTCGTGAGATCTCTCTACATCAAATAGCCAACCGTGACAAGCAATATGTATGAATAAAAATATATGTATAAAACTTTTCTCTAGCAAAGGATTCTGCTCTTTTGAGCTGGTCAACAAACTTTGAAGCTCCAGTTTCTTATTTCTTGCATAATGACTGACAAAAGCTCTTTTAGAGCTGGAAAGACATCATCAGCATGTTTTAGAACAAAAGATAAATCATATTCCGATTTCTTAAGATTTTTTAAAAATGACTTTAAAAGTTCACAAATAACCAGTTCAAGAATAGAATCGCTTTTATTAATTCCGGTTAGTACATTATGTTATAATATTACAGTAGACTCCCTCAAATCCCCACGGCTTGGGACCAGAGATTTTGCGGATTTCTGGTCATTGCTTTGTTTTAATTTTTTAAGTAAATAGACATTTTAATTTAATTAATGATGTAATCGAAACTATAATGAATGCTTACAGTAGTACAATAAAATATTAAAATAAGTAATAAATTAAAATAATAAAAATTTAGATCATTTTTAATGTGATAAAATATTAAAAGCCAAAGATAAAGTTGATTATCAATAATGTATGATTAAATAGGCATTATAAAGATGAAATGATTTTTCCTGAATTATTCAGTGCAACTTACCTCATAAAAGTATATTACTCATTCATATCAAAATCATAAAATAAGGAAGTTTTATTTCATGTTTAGCCAGACTTAATAGCCCCAAAAAAATCCTGATTAATACATAAATGTATTTGGTAAAAAAATTGTGAAAATCTTGAATTTTTTTTAGAAATAAATTGATTATTCCTTCGGGAAAAAACACGAATTCAGTAAAATTAAAAAAATAATAATAAAATTAAAATATATATGGAATTGATATAAAGTGAAAAAAAGTCAAATTTTGCCCTTGTATCTGAATTGAAATCTTCATTGTTTACATCTGTAAATTATGTGCTAATTTAAGAGAGTTGTTGATTTTAGGGTTCCACATTTAAGGGAGTCCACTGTATTTCATAGAAAATTATAAAATAATTAAAAATAAAGGACACTAAACTCGAACAGTATGACGTTATAGCATTTGTATAAACTGGTCATTTTCCTTAACTTTCAGCAACAGTTAGTCCCATCAAAAACCCGTTTCCATCTTAGCTGGTGTACTTGTGTATTTTTTCTTCGGGTCCGTCAAATGTTTCCATTTATGGGATGATTCCATATTCACTTAAAACCTACAAGAAAGATACGAGAGGGCAAAATATTTCATTTTAGAAAAATTTCAAGTTTTAGGAACTTTAAATATGTAAAATTGTTTTCGTGTAATCCTGATTTTTCTTTACCTTTTAAGATAGGTCACCTTCAGAGAATTCATTGTAATATATTTATATTCTTCACAAGAGCACTGCAGAGAAAATATGTATAAGTGGCAACAGTATTATTGTTGTTAGTTTTATTTTGTGGAAGTTTCTATGTTATGTTACCGAATGTATGTGCTATGTCAGGGTAGTGAAACTGTGGCATGCGTGCCATGGTTGGCACTTGAGGGGATGTTTTTAGCACAACATTAATCGAAGTTTCAAATCAAAATTTACTCACATTCTTCAAAACTCTGCACCTCTTTATTATTTTTTTAAATAATGCACGTGCTTAGCTGAAAATAGCTTTATTTTTTCATAAGTACTAGTGTACTTGTTGTGCCATTGAAGTACTTACAAAAAAATACCTCCCCCACACACACATTCACACTTTCTTAATTTCGCTCTGCTGACACCAGTAAGAGGGAAATCTAATAAATATATAAACATTTTTTTGCTTTAATATTTTTTAAACTTCTGCATCATTTAACACATTTTGATCTACATATAAGGCTTTATTTTACTGTTTCTGTAATTTTCTAATTAATTAGTCTGTGAAAATAACAAAAATGTTAAGAAAACTAATAAAGTATGAATTTTTTTGACAAGAAAAAATAAGAATTCGATTGAAAGCATTTGTGAAATGGAATGAAAACTATAATGTCACAATTACGCTTTTGATGATTTTTATCCTTTTATGTGTCAGCTTCATAAAGTGGTAGGAATAATTTATCTGGCAAACGACTGATTGCTGACACAGTTCTGTTATTTATGTATGCAACTCAGAAAACTGAGTGGCTAGTCATTTCATTATTATTCTGATTTGCTTTTCTTGCGTGATTTTTTTTTTTTTTTTTTTTTTTTGTTATTAAAGTATCTTCACTGTTGATTCTGTTGATATAAGACTGATTAGATTAAAACATTAAAGAAGTATTCATTAAATATGGCCAATTTGTCTTAAAAAACAGAAATCAGAAGGTAGTAAAGACTTTCAAGTGTTGGCCTGTCGGAGAAAATGTGGTATTAATATATATGGTAAGGCTCTCTGCATTTTATGTTCCGGGACTGTGGTCTTGAGCACGTCATCGGTAAAATGGCATTATGAAACTATTCACAAATCTCAAAGAAGTTACGATGAGCAAAAAAATTCATTGCCAATGCGATTCAAGAGAAAAAAAAACTGTCCACATCTGTGATTAAATATATCAACAATTATTATCAAATTACTGTCGCAAGTTTCTTGGCTGCAAATGTCATTGCCCAGCATGATAAACTTTTTTGCAATGGGGAATTTTTGAAGGAAGCATGGTTAACACGTTTCTTCCTTTTTTGCCAATTTAAAAAAAAATGATAAACAAATATCTTATACAAAGGCTTCTCTTTTCCTTTCACTGTGTCTTGATGAAAGTACAGATGTAACTAAATCTACTTGTTGAGCTGTATTTATACGATATTTTATAGAAAATCTTCTTAAGGAGGTATATATGATCGTTATTATCACTATCAACTACAACCAAGGGTGCAGATATTTCTACAGCAGTTATAAATTCCCTTACTGAAAATGAAATAAACACATCTAAAATAGTTTCTGTTACAAGTACAGATGTAAATTTTCTGGAAAAATATAAGTGGTGGAAAAAACTTTTTTTTTTTACCTTTTTTTTGGAAAAAAAAGGAAAAGTTGGAAAAATTGGTTTTTCATGATTGTTTCTCCCAAATAAATTATATTTTCTTAGAGAATATTAAATAATAAACATTTTTTCCCATTTATTTGTATTAAAAGATAAATATTTTTACTTTATATTACAAAATGAAAAGAAAGTAGCAAAGCTTGCTTTTAAAAGTTAGTTTCTTTTCACAGTGTAAGAATTTTTATTAAATGCTATTGTTTGTTATATCATATCTCTGTTGAAATGATTTTTCAGTTACATGTTTAACTACCAATTGACCTAATGTAAAAATCTGAGCCAATATGTCTGCAGTTTGGAATGGCATTCCATTTACATAAGTGTAGTTTTTAAGTAAATGATACTAGTTTAAAGAAATTATTGCAGTTTTGTCATTATTATGAATATCAGTATTCAAAAACTCCATTGTTTGTTCAAAATATGTATATTTTTACATTATTACATTTTTTTCTTAAAATTAATTTATTTCCTTTAAAAAATATGTTTAGTTTTAGTATAGCTTTCCAATCTCAATTAAAAAAAGTTTTGATTTAGTTTTATAATCTAAATTCAAACAAAACTACTCAGGTCTGCAACTAAAAAATAACATAGGATTTATTGACTGTTAGATTTTTACTCACTGAAACCAGAAAAAAAAAATATATATTTTTTAAAAGTTTAATTAAACATAATTTTTTTCTTTTTATACTGAAATCTGGTATTCCATTCTTGAGTAAGAAACCATATTCAATAATGTTTCCATATGGTAATCTTATATTTCTAAAAGTGGAACTCAAAAGTTATGAAAACAGAACACAGCAAATAGAAAATGCTCACTATTTATGGAAACAAAAACAGTTATATACAAAGATAAACTTCTACTGTGCTTTAGAAAACTGCAAAAATTCAAAGTTTAATTAAGAGGGAAAGTATAATTTGGAATATAGTTACTTGTTATAAATTTTTTTTTTCCCCATCGCAGTTGTATTTTTCTAATGCAAACTGCCCATGTTTTTGCAACATTACTGTACATTATGAAGGTAAAATGGAGGTCAATTTTAGATTCAACACCTTGAAAAAACATTCAATTAATCAGCTATGACGAAATCTTGAAAAATGCATCATAATAGTGCCACCTATAGGGCAATTTACACCCAAAAAGAAAAAACATTAATATATATCAGGAATGTCTGAAGCTGTAGTTTGATAAAAAATCGTTCTTTAGTTCTTGAGATAGAGCTATTGCAATAATCATGAATAATGCAGCATAGCAGCGTCATCTGATGGGCGATTTACACCAAAAAGTAATGAGCACAAAGTTAATCAAAGATTAACTTAATCTGAAGTTTTATGAAAATACATACATTAGTTCTTGAGACTATAGAACTATTTTGGAAATTATGAATAATGCAGCATGGCAGCTCCATTGGTTGGACGATTTATGCTAATAACTAAACATCTTGAGTTTATATCAATGTGTAACTGAATCTAAAGTTTTATGAAATTATGTGCAACAGTTCTTGAAGTAGAGTGCCCATAAAGTTTTTGTCACATACAGACTCACAGAATGACAGATATTTTCCAAAAACCATCAAATCATGTTCAGGACCTTCTAAAACATTTAAATACACCAAAAACGGGAAGTCAAATTTTTCATGAATTCAATACTTACTTCTTGAAAAAAGAGAAAAAAGTAATAAATGCATGCTTCAAATTTATTGTTAAATTTTTAATTTTACCATTTCCATTAATTGGCATATTATTGGAATAATTTTGCACATGGATTAATTTTTTAAAAGAGAAGTTGCATTTAATTGTATATCTAGATTTTTTTTCATGTAATCCTGTTTTTGTGAAATTGTGAACTTCTTGTATATACTTGATGCATTTGCCAAAGATTCAATTTGTAGATGACAGACGAGGGATTTTTTTTTAAATTGGGGAAGAACATTTAGCCTAAACAATGTTTTTTCCATCACATAGATTTTGAATAGGGTTAAACCGAACATTCGATATCTATTCAGTTATACTATCGAATATCAAACTATTTAGTCTGACCAACCTAAAACTATGCAGCCAAGACGATTACTTAGAAAATCCTTAAAATATTTTTAAACCTTATACCAGTTGTACTCTTATTTACAAATAATTAAGCAGAATCATCTGCTAACAAAAGAGATTGCATTTATATTTATTTGCTGTTTTAAAAGTATGTGTAGACTCCTTCAAATCCACACAGTTTCGGACCAGAAGTAGTGCAGATTTTAGAATTTTGCAGATTTCTGGTCATTGCTTTGTTTACAATTTTTAAACAATAATTTCAATGTAATTAGCAATGCAATTGAAACTATAATGAATGCTTACAATATAATAAAATATTAAAATAAGTAATAAACTAAAATAATAAAAATTTAGATAATTTTAATATAAGGTGGTCTGGTGTAATAACGCCAGGCGGGGTAATAACGCCAAGTGCTAATATTTTGCATAATTATGAAATAATCTGGTAAATGACACCCAGGTGCTCTGCGCAGAAGGGTTTTGAGTCATATAAATCGCAGACAACAGCTTCAAGTTAATTTGTTTCACTTTTAGATCTTATTGTTTTTACAAGCAACTAAAATTAACGCTTGATCTAAAATTTGCGAGATACGTTTTGTGATGTGAAGACTATTTTTTTATGCGGAAATACTTTGTTAATTACATAAATTTGTAGTACATTTCATGGACTTTCAAAATGTTGTTGAAGATTTTGGATATTTTCTCGAGATAATTTGTAATTTAAAATGTACAGCGCAATAACTATAACGGGGTAATAACGCCAATCCTTGGCATTAATACCCCGGTTGATTCCCTACAGTGGCCGAGCTACATCCTAAATACTGATTCAAATAAACACAGTTAAAACTGTGCAATGTTTCTAATAATTCTATTTAAGCGGTTCTTTTTAAGCAAAAAGAAGCTCACGGTCTGATATTCTTTTGCCTCATCCTCCCCCTCCCCCCCCCCACACCACACCTTTATTTTTCTTACACTTTCACAAAAAAATTTAACATTTTCAATAGCTTAGAATGCAATTTGTCAATTTCTAAGTTTGTAGAGTTTGTATTTTTAGAATTGGGCAATCTACATGCAATTATTCCGTCTTATTTCATAGTTTTGTTTGCATGGCGTTATTACCCATATAGGTGGGTAATAACGCCAAATAGCACTGGTCAAGAAATCACACCATTACATTTTATGAATACATATCTGTTAAATTATTTTTTTTATATAGATAGTCAATGAGTTGCTGTATCAAATCATATATTTGTTTGAAAAATACAAACTAAAACTGAGCCGTGAAAATTGGTAGAACCTTAATGTGGCGTTATTACCCCAGGGTACCTTATTTAACATATTAAAAGCAAATGTCAAGTTAACAATCAATAATGTATGATTACACATTAATTACAAAGATGAAATGTATTTTTCCTGAATTATTTAATGAAACTTATCTCATAACGGTACATTACTGATTCACATCAAAATCAAAAAGGAAGTTTTATTTCAGATTTAACCAGATTTAATAACCAAATAAGCTTGGAAATGTATTTGGTAAGAAGATTGCAACTACCATTCATATCAGCACTACCTTGAATTTTTTTTTGAGAAATCAATTTATTTTTCCTTCATGAAAAAAAAAAAATTCAGTAATATTAACAAAAATTACAAATTTAAATATGTATATAATTGATGTAAAACTAATTAAGTCAAATTTTGTCCCTCTATATAAACTGAATGTACCATTATTTTCATCCCTCAATTATGTGCGGATTTGAGGGAGTCTACTGTAACCTTTAATGATGATCTTCATAAGAGTTAATGATATACAAATGCAAACATTTCCTGGTAAAATAATCAGTTTCTTTTTTTTTGACAAACCAGTTGTTTCAAAATGAAATGAAAAACTATCAGAGGTAATAATGGGCATCAATGATAACTCATTGTTATAAAACATCACCATTACCCTCCTTGAGCACAATTGTCTGTCATTTTGTGAAGTTTCTGTAAGCAATGTTAAGTCTCACAAGTCATAATTGTGGTCATTTCAGATGTCTGAGACATTTTTCTGTGGGAAGGTGTTTTGCAATTCTGGAAAGAGCACTTTGAAATTCCAGAGAGAGGTAGAACCTCTAGGCGATTCATAAGCTTAAAGTCCTAAAGGTTCTGGGGACACATTTCGATGCTTCGAGGAGGGAAGCATCCTTTAAATTTGACGCTAATCAGTGTAAAAAAAGTTTCAGATGTTTTTTGTATTATTTTGAATTTATACAAAAATTATGATTTTTCCCATAGTTCCTTAACTGCATTCATGAAGAAAAGCAAAATTACAATGCTAGATAAATACACTAAAAAATCTGTCCTTCAAAATCCATTTATTGATTATAAAATGGCTCCAGTTGAAATATGAAATAGCAAAAATTGCCATTACTTTGTAAAAACCCTAAAAACCCAAGTGAACATCAAAACCTTCCAATATCCCTCTGTTCTTTCCCCAAATATCAACGAGACTCGAAATAAAAGAATTTAAGCATGAAAGAAACATTGATCTCTGAAAAAAATCTTCAGATTTATCGTAAGATCTCTCTATATCGAATAGCCAACCTTGGCAAAGAATCTGTATGATTTAAAGAAATATGCACAAATTTTCTGTTGCAAGGAAATCTGCTCTTTTCAATTTGTCAACAAACTTTTCAGCGCTAGTTTCTTATTTCTTGCTCAATGATTGACGAAAACTTTTTTTGAGCTGAAAAGACATCATCAGCATGTTTTAAAACAGAATATAAATCATACTTCAGATTTTTTAAGGTAATTTAAAAGGAACAATAAAAGTTCACAAATAACGAGTTAAGAGAATACCCTTACGAAAATGGCTTTTAGCGTTCTATAGAATAATTTTCATAGAATTATGGCCCATTTTTCTATATGCTAGATTAAAAGCTATTGAAATATCTGTAGAACAGAAATTTCTATTAAACACCATTTCTCTACCGGTATTTCGATTAATCTTTTACAGTTATTTCTACAGCTTTTAAACTAGCTTATAGAAAAAAGGGCTATAGTACTGTAGGATTCTATAAAGGTTTTTCTATAGAATTCTAAAAGACATTTTCGTGTGGGCAGCTTTACTTTTATTATTTCCAGTTAGAGCATTACATTATAATATTGTTTGAAATAAAATTATAAAATGAACAAAGATAAGGATCTCGAAAATGGTTTTTAGAATTGTATAGAATAATTTTTTTAGAATCTTATAGAAATATGGCCTATTTTTCTATATGCTAGATTAAAAGCTACAGAAATGTCTGTAGAGCAGAAATTTTTATTAAACACTTTTTCTCTACAGGTATTTCTATAACTTATAAACTAGCTTATAGAAAAACGGGCCGTAATTCTATAGGATTCTTTAAAACTTTTCCTGGGAATTCTAAAAGACATTTTCGTAAGGATAGAGTTACTTTTATTAATTCCAACCATCACAATACGTTAGAATATTATTTGACATAAAATTATAAAATGAACAAAGATAAAGTCTCGAAACTCAATCAGTGTGCCGTTAATGCATTTGCATAAACTGGTCTTTTCCATTAACTGTCAGCGCGAGTTGGACCCACCAAATCCCATTTGAATGTCAGCAGGTATGCTTATATGCTTATTCTTCAAGAACAGTCAAATGTTTTCATTTAAGGGGTGATTCCGTGTTCACCCAAAACTTGCCAAGAAGTAAACACAATTTCAAAATGTTCCATTTTAAATAGGTTTCAAGTTTTAGGAATATAAATATGTAGTACTAGCAGAATTTGCCTGCTATTCTAGTTGGTTTCTCTAAAGAAATCTGGAATCAGACGAAATACATCTTGCAAAAATTAGAAAAAATATTCTTAACTAGCTGACCCGCCCCGCGTTGCTCGGGCGCGTGATAATAATATCAAACGAACCTGAAATTTGTGATTTTATCTCTAATTCGAAATACGTGGCCACTGACTGTGAGAATAATCGGTTTAAAAAAATAAACAACTGAATTTAGAGTAACAAATATTTAAAACGACTTCAATGAGAAACGGAGGAGGAAATATGTGTTCAACAATTGCGCAATTTTCGCGTTAAAATGCTGATTTTATCCGTAAATATCACTGTTCAGTCACGTAA
Organism: Maratus speculifer; assembly: GCA_964019185.1. Lineage (NCBI taxonomy): Eukaryota > Metazoa > Arthropoda > Arachnida > Araneae > Salticidae > Maratus > Maratus speculifer. The sequence continues at coordinate 363,761,519 of OZ025296.1, forward strand.
CTTTTTTTTTTCACCTCGAAATCCTAAGTGTAACATTTTGATTTTCAAACAAATTATATCTCTCCTAGATCCGACTATACCTTAATTAAAATCGATTATCAATGATTAGGTAAAAGGTTAATATATAGTAATGTAGTTTCAGAACCATAGAACAAAATTAAGTATATTTCAATTAAAACGTGTGTAATATTCAACCTGTGGATAAAATCCTAACACTAACCTAATTGTAATGTAATCGCAACCTATCTGTAACCTAAATGCAACTTAACCTGAGCCAAACTTAAATATATCATAAATGTAACCTAGTCGTCACCTTATCATAACTTATCAATTTTCTGACCGCAACCTAACTACAATTTACCTTAAACTAACTGTAACTTAATCATAACCTAACTATAACGTAACCGGAGTTTAAATATAACGTAAGACTAACCGAAATATAATTGCAACCTATCTATAACCCAAATTTAACCTAACTGTTACCTAACTGTAGCCAAATTCTAAATTAATTAAAATTAACACTAACTATTAACTAACAATTCTAACCGCGTACGTGTTACAAAGTACTTTAGTTACACTTTTCACCACTACGGGGCACAGTATATTTTGTACGAAAATCTGATATGGATCACCGCCACCTGCGGTCGGATATAATAAGCTTGCAATGCACGATTTGCAGAGTGCTTTAGTTTCACTTGCCATCACCAGAATAGGCATTTTTTCGTAAACAAACCTAAATCCGATCGATAATCCGATTTTCATTCTTTCCGTAGATATATTACCCAACGGGATGGGGATACAAATAGCAATTTATGAAATTTGTTGAAATTTCTATTCAGAAATAATGATAACCACCACGCAATTAAGAGTCCAATATTAAAAATTAGAATCGCCTACACTGCTGCTGCATGCTCTGTAAAATATGTTAGTTCTACTTTTCACCTCCAGGAGCTCACTAATTCCTTCATAAACCTATATCCGAAGGAAACTCCAGTATTAAGCGAATTTGTACATATATTATTCGAGAGGGCGGTAAAATACAATAAGAATTTAAGAAAATTAATGAAATTATTGTTCGGAAATAACCACTACTTATAAATTAAGGATGAAATATGGTCTGTGCAAATATCCTACACAGATTCCCACTACCCGCAGCACTGTATGGCAGGTGTGCGTTAAACTCGGAACAATTTTTAGTATTTAAAAGCGAAAAAAAAAAGAACAATGAAAAAATGTGTTTAAAAATAAAAAGTCATGCATCAAGTACAGATTATGAAACACTATCCAACACATTCAGAATAATGTAAAAAACTGCACCGTTTAAAAATTTAAGATATTGCGTCTCATTTCACCATGTGAAAATATATTAAGCATTTCAAAACCAAATTTCAGCTGTTTTCATCTGCATTCGGAAAATGATCCGAAAATTTTAGAAGCCCTGAATATGATACATCGATAGGTACATATTAACAACATGCATTCCAAAATTTAATTCATTTAAGAGATACACATATTTCAATTGAAAATTCCTCTTCAGCAATATCCTCTAATGAGGAGAATGGTAGGCAAATATTTTTGTGCTGCCCTGTACATGATGTATAGAATTTATATGTAAAGTGTAATGTGGAAAAAAAGTATTTACATTTAAAAGCGCATACCGAATTTTAAAACGTACTCTCCAGCAATTATTAGGCAAAGACAGTATTGTAACCCCTTCTTTTGTGTGTCCCTGTAAATTTATTTTAAAATGCTGTAAATGCTCTGTTTTAACGTAACCGTAGTTAAATTAATTGATTTATATTAGTTTGAATACATTAGAAATAGCGGAATGTCATTAAAGTACGCTCCAAACGATTTTTACCCATATATCATAATGTAATCGAACTCTTTTGAATGTCCCTGTAAATGAATCATTAGTCATAAATACCAAACATGCTTTGGTGACCCTAAATAATCCTTATCAATTGCATGAAAATCCGACTATAAATATAGTAGGATTTTCATGCAATTGATATAAATCTTATTTAGGGTCAGCAAACGCGGGAGTTAGTGCGTGGACAGACGGACCGAGAAACCAAATGCATAAGCACTTTTCAATTTTCTTGGAAAGTGCTAAAAAGACAGATGTTTCTTAAACTACGATAGTTTACTATAATCACTGGGTAAAAATACTCGATAACCGCTTCCAAGTCGCCAATGCTCCTTTATCTTTAGAAACATCCGAAAACAATTTATTTTCCATTTACAGTTTATTTAATATATAAAGCATTTCAAAACCGAATTTCAGCTGTTCCCATTTACATTCGGAAAATTATCCGATTTTTTTAGGAACCTTGTATATGATATAGATATTTGTAATGCAATATGCATTTCAAAATTTAATTCATTTAAGTGGTACATATATTTCTGAAAATTAGTCTTTAGCAATTTCCTCTAATAAAGAAAATGGTATGCGACTATTTTTGTGCAGCCCTGTATATCAAATATAGATTTTATATACAAAGAGTATTATGCAAAAAATTAATTAAATTTAAAAGTACATACCAAATTTTAAAACGTACTCACCAGCAATTATTACGCAAACACAGTACTGTAGCTGATTTCTTTTGTGTGTCCCTATAAATCAGTAAAAATGGCTATGATTTGTGTGTTTAATTTAATCGTAGTGAAAGTAGGTGATTTATAGCCGTTTCAATACATTTGAAATAGCGAGATCTCATTAAAATACTCGTCAAACAATTTTTCCGTATATACGGTAATGTAATCGATTTCTTTTGAGTGTCTCTGTAAATGAACCAATATTCGTACATATTTCATATGCAATACCAAACATGCTTTAGTGATCCTAAATAAGCTTTATCAATTGAGTATATTTACGGGATTTACAGTATGGACAGACGGACAGACAAACCGAATGCATAAGTACTTTTCAACTTTGTGATAAAAAACACTTCTGAGATTTAAAAAAATATATATATATCATTAATATTATCGAAAATGAGAATTTAAATTATATTTAAAATGTTTTCAATATCTTATTTAATTTCAATATGAAATTTAATTATTTCTAATTTTCCAATTTCTTTATTTTAAAAGCGAACATTTATTTTAATAAATAATAATAGAACAAAGACAATTTTAAAAATTTGCTATTTCTTCTTAAAATATGCTTTAGTTGTAAATCATTTCTTTCAATTCGTCTTATATACAAAATCCCATGGAGGATTGAGATAGGTGGAGGTGAAGTAAGGATCAAAAAATGTTTGCATTATGAATCCATTTATCGCTCAAATTTTAATGTTCCAAACAAAAGGACGTGGAAGGAATTTTGTATTATAATACGAATTGAAAGAAATGAATTACAACTGAAGCATATTTTAAGAAGAAATAGCAAATTTTTTGAATGGTCTTTGCTCTATTATTATTTATTAAAATAAATGTTCGCTTTTAAAATAAAAGAAATTGGAAAATTAGCAATAATTAAATGTCAAATTGAAATTAAATAAGTATTGAAAACATTTGATGCGAACTAAAAATTGTATAACTAAAAGTTTCCTAATTTAATATAATTTTAAATACTTTATAACGTAGATGAAAAATGTTTATGACTTAATAATTGCATGTAAATAAATATTTAAAATATAATGATGAAAACATTCTTTTAAAATCATGTATGAAAACTTAAGTAATAAATATTAATCTAATGTATAGATTTCTGACTGCAGACGATTTTAAGATATTAACAGAAGAATGTTATATTTCCAAGCAAAACTTTAAAATAATATTCTATATTGATATTTAAAACACATATGATAAAATAATTAATAAATTCTTACCGTTGAAACGATAAATTAGTTCTTTTTAAAAAATAATGGCAAAAATATACGGGTTTAAATCTGTTTCAATTGATAGGCGTGTCAAAGCACGTGTTTTTTATTTGGACTTAATGTTACTTAATGTAGGGTTACATTTTTAGCATCACCCCCAGAGATAATACTTCCCCTCCACCTATCTCATTCCTCCATGACAAAATCCCTTCCATGTTCTTTTGTTTGGAATATTAAAATTTGAGATATAAATGGTTTCACATTCAAACCTTTTTTCAGACTTACTTCACCTCCACCTACCTTATTCCTCTATGGTCATCGTCTTGAAACATCAAATACTCCAATGTCATTGTTACACCGGCTTATCTGATTACTTCTGCGAAAATTTTTACACAACCAACCAACCGTAAAAGAATGAAAAAGAAAAAAAATGGGAAAAAGATGATTTTTTATGAGAGTGACCTCTCGATTTTAATTAATTACTCAGTTAATAATTGGAATTTCGAAATTCTGAGCGTCAGGTGCATCAGGAGAGATATTGGGCTACTCTCAGAAAAATTTTGAGCTTCGTACGTACCGTAGTTTTCGCTAACTATCGCAGACACATACACACACACACACAGAGCGATTTGTTATTTTATTAATATAGATATCTAATCAAACATCTATAATTGTTGTTTTATTAAGATAAACTTTCATTATCCTGGTCAAAGTCAATGTTGTCGACATAATAGACAAAACAGCTCTAAAATAATTGAAGTGCCTGTGTTTAACTATTTTTTAGTGTCCTATTTTGAATTTCTCGCGTCTACCTAAACTTGATGCTGAGAAATGGCGAAATACCTCAGAAACGCTGGAGGAATATAATTTGAAATAATGGTCAGAGAACTTTCCAATGACATATCACATGAGGGATAAAAGCTAAATTTAGAAAATTGTCCCTTCCCCCAGATTTCCAACTATCACGTCTCAGCAGTATGAAACATTCCCCTCTCTTTAAAATTTTCTAACATAATGACTAATATTCATCAGAGGGCACCATTATAAAAATCTGATCTGTAATGATAGATCAATACGATTATAATTTTTTTTTGAAAACTGCTCTTTGGGAGGGAAGGGGGTGAGAGAAACTGAGGTGATAGAAGAAAAGTTCATAATATGAAAGAACGAACCGATGGCTTTCCAATTTGTTTTGAGTAATACTGATTTCCGTTATTTCTAATATAGATCACTTTCACAGATTCCATTGTAATATATTTAAATTCTTCACAGGTACACTACAGATTGAAAACGTTATAATAGTTTTAGATGATACAGTTAAAACGGAATATGTTTATGATGAAAATATGCCTTCAACAAAAAAGTTTATAGCCTAGGCAAAAGACGTATTTTTGAATTATTCCGTTTAAGGTTATACCATTCAACAACTGTCTAAAATGGAATGTTTCATGGGTTCTTTGTGATTCCGATTTAGTAGTTTGGAATGTTGTTGATTGTGCGATTCATAAATCCAGATACTCTCCGTTTAAGGGGGGTGTCCACGGTATCCACTTGGCAATGCCACTGATTATATTATTTATATACATTATAAATTATATTAAATGACGCAGAATGTTTCAGCAATGAGCATTAACATTAGATTAAATAAAATTTGTAATCCGGAGAATTTCTTACTAAACACATTTGCATACTAAATTTCCATCACCACAAAAACTATTTTCTCTCTATTCTTTGTAAAATGTAACTTCATTCCCTTATATATTAGATAGAACTAGTTATAGAAGATCATTTGATGGAATTATCTCCTTAAGTTTTCTTTATATTGTATTTATAATAAGTTATTTATTTGTAAAATGTTGCTATTTATTTTATTTACAATTTAATCTTTATACTGTTAGGAAAAGCATCTGACACACCTTTGATTCCGCTAACTTAAGATAATTGGGATTCTACTGCAGTTTTTAATACTATGGTGAGAATTTCATTACAACTATTTTCTACGTTGATAATAAATTTTCGTGATAAGTTTATTTAAATTTTTTAAGGAAATGTAAAAACTGATATTAATTTATTTTATTTTATTGCAGATGCATAAAAACATTAATCTAACACATCACATCACTCAAAATATCTTTGATGTTTAAAACAAATGCAGCAAAATATTTCTTATCAGAACTTTTTGAAAAAAAGCAGCTTCTAAGTCACAACCTGGAAAACCTTTTATTTGTGAGCTATGGACGAATTTCTCCCAAAACAGTCTTTTTTGTGTGAGGCATGCAATAAAGAATTCTCTAACAAGAGCCATTTAAGTAGACATCTGTTAACTCATACTGGTGAGAAATCGTTTGTGTGTGGTATATGCAACAAGAAATTCTCTCTAAAAAGCCATTTACGCAGTCATCTGTTAACTCATACTGGTGAGAAACCTTTTGAATGTGAGGTATGCAACAATAAATTCTCTAAAAAGGGCAATTTAAACAGCCATCTGTTAACTCATACTGATGAGAAACTGTTTGTGTGTGATATATGTAACAAGAAATTCTCTCATAAGGGCGTTTTAAGCAGACATCTGATAACTCATAGCGGTGAGAAACCGTTTGTGTGTGATATATGCAACAAGAAATTTTCTCGAAAGAGTGATTTAACCAGGCATATCTTAATTCACACGAGTGAAAAACCTTGTATGCGAGATATGAAACAATAAATACTTTCAAATGTGTGATTTAAGCAAGCATCTGTCAATTCATAATGGTGCGAAACCTTTTGTGTGTGTTGATATGCAACATGAAATTTTCTCAGAAGTATGCTTTAATTCATATTATAGATAAACATTTTGTGTGAGAGATATGTGTTAAAAATGTTTTTAAAAGGTTTGTTTAAGGAAGCATCTGTTGATGTTATACTAACGAGAAATATCTTATGAAAGATAAACTTATGAAATAAATTCCAAAAAAACTATCTGTAGCTTTCTTTTTCTCCTAAAATTTGTTGGTTAAGCAGAAAATGCAGTTAACGTTGAAACGCAGTTAACTTATCGTATCATATTCTAGAAGTAAAGAAATATTTCTTTCCGTTTATTATAGTGCACAAAATAGAAGAGTGAACAACAAAAATTCGCCTATTTAAACCATTAAATTAGCAGATCAGGAGCTGTAACCCTGAGCCCTGGCAAACACAATTTTATTTTTATAATGCTTTATATTATCTGAAAATGCTACGAATCTCTATTTTTTTACATTTATGAGCCTGTAAAATATCCTAATGATTGATAGTATTTACATTAAAAAAAACTTTTGTTAAACCTGATTTTTTACTATAAAGTTTTTTGATGGTAAAATTGATTTTCTCTTTGAGCTGAGAATATTTGTTTTGAAAATAGTATGTCCCCCTGACCTATTCGTAATATTAAAAACAAAATGTGTGTTAATGTGTTTGATACACTGGTTGTTATTTTAAAATGTAGGAACATTCTGATGATATTTGAAATATAAGTTAATGTTGGTAAAAGTGTTTTAAAATTATGCTTTTTTTATCAGGCTTACATTAAAAGAATGATTTTTACGAATTGATTATTCCCAACTGAGCGAAAAATTACCTAGGCCGGGAAGCATTTTCAGAAAGAATCACGTTTTGAGCACCTTATCTCCAGAACAGCGATTGGCGCGAAGATGAAGTAAATGCTACGCACCCTTTCCTGTTTGTGGCGTCAAACGCGTAGCGAATAGCAACCCTTCCTTCTGCAAAAAGATCGCATTGTTCGATCTTATTGTTCATTTGTTTTTCCCTAAATGTTATCAAGCAAAGGCTATAATATGAGGAAATGTTATTTACCGTTGTTTACGATTAAAACATAGTTTAAAACAAAGAGCTTTTTCAGATTAAAATGCTTTAAATTTCGCTGAACATCTAAACATAGGGGTTTTTTTCTCAATTCAAACATATTATTTCCTTAACTAAAATCTAATTAGTTAATTAAAAAAAGTAGTAAAAATTCTCTTGTACTAAATATAATTCTATTAATCATATGTTTTATGACACATTTGAACTTAGTTTATTTTGTGTTTGGCCATGCTGCTAGCTGAACGTTCTCGCTATCGCCAACTCGCCAACGCTGGTGCTCAAAACGTGATTCTTTCTGAAAATGCGGCCAGGAAAGGAACCCAGATATTCGGCTTACAAGGCCAGTGCTTTACCTGTTAAGCTAACTAGGCGATAGCCGGCTGGGATTTTTCGCTCAGATAACTTTATTGGTTATAACATCTCGTCTGTCATTTAGACAGACAAGTAATGGAATTCCGCAAGTAATGGAATTCCATATATCGATGGGTACCTAGATATTGTATTATTTTAACACAATCAAACTGATTGGTAAATTTATCATACGAATTGATTATTTCCAACTCAGAGAAAGTATTTCTAATTTAATTGTCATGTCATTACAGATACCTGTAGTAATCTTTTTAGCTCACAGGATATCATAGCCTGAGAGCTTATGTGCCCGTCCGTTCTGTATGTTCGTTCGTGCGTAACGCGATAACTCATGATAAAAATATCCGATCCACTTGAAATTTTGTATGTAGGTATATCCTGACAAGGCGCTTCCCTGATTAGTTTTTGGAGTTCATTCGATATGTATAAGAGGGTGAATGGGGGGCTCATGCCCCTCCCCTTAATTGATATAAATGGGTTTTTCATGCAGAATTAAGTTTTTGTTCAAAATTTAGATATAGGATCATTCTGATGAGGCGATTCCGTGACTGCTATTAGGTGTTCATTGAATAAGTATAAATAAGGGGTACGGAGGTTCTAATGCCCCTCCCCTTAATTTATATAAATGGGTTTTTCAAGCAGAATTGTCAGATTTCGTTCAAATCTCTGAATAGTTTTAATAGTCTAATGGTAATGTATGAAAGAGGGGAATAACTCCTCTTAAATTATATAAATGCTAAATGGGTTTTTATTAAGACTTATCCGATTTGCTCTGAATTTTGGATATAGATTTTTTTTATGATAAAGCATGTCCTTGATAGTTTAGGAGGTTCAATGATTAAGTATAAAAAAGGGGGAAAGGGGAGAGCTGTTTCCCCGTAATTATTTTTCGAACGGAATTAACCCTTGAAAATATAAGGCTGTAATGTACAACTAGTATTCGTAGCCTGCGAGTTCAATGCCATCAGTTTAACTGGGCAATATTCTTTTTTATTAAGTTCCTTAATTTCAAGATAGCTTAATCTGATTGTTTATTCGTAAGGGAATAACAGGCTGTTGTGAGTTTTAAATGTCAATAAATATCGAGAAAAAAAGAATGAAATATTTGCTTACCACAACCAATTCTATCTTTTAAAATTTGGCATCGTATTGAAAAAATGTTTATGACTTCGTTATATCTCATGCCCATCTGACTATGAATTGACTCTTTGAAATTACGCAGATTAAGATGTAATTGATGTAAGGTACCGATGTTTACTATTCCACGTTCGTTAATCAAAATTAATTATTTTCAGTCAATCTCGGTAACTTTGCTTCACTTTTACGAAATTTTGATCCATTCTGCCATGGTGAAACTTTGACGAATTCTCTCCAATGAGCTGCCAAACACACTAGTGCATCTGTCTCTATTTTTGAGACCAATTTTTTTGCCTTTAACTCAAGTGATGGAGTAGATTTCTACCTTTTTTTCCTCTCTTGTTTCTAAGTTACCCTGATTGACTGTAAGCATTTGTTGTTTCTTCAGAAAGACGCTCATGTACTACTTGCTTTTCCCGTCGACCAAAAAGCTTTTGCCAAACTATAAGCTTACATGTCGTTAATGGATGATTTTAAATGTCACATTCCATTGACATTAACTACGATACAAGTGATTGTTACATCAGCGACTAATTTTTAATTCAATTTTTTATTTTTGTTTTTGATTATGTTTTGCTAATTTATTTGTTCTTCCGTTTCTTAACGTAAAAATTACATCAATTTATATAATTTAGGTAAGTTTTGCGATTTCTATAATTCAACAAAATGGGTTGACGGGATAACCAAGTAGTACCGATGCTCAAAATATTTCCATGTTATAACATGGGGTATGTGGAAAATCTTTTGTGGATTTACTTTGCTTTATTTGAAGAAACATTATTGAATGAAATAGAATACGCAATAAGCCTTACGCATACTATATATAGAATACGCAATAAGCCTTCTTTAAAAAAATATAAAAAGTTTTATTTAGGAGAGGAGCATTTAATAGAGGTTTAGAAAAAATATTAAAAATCTCATTTTTGTCTTTAATGTAAAAGTAAAGAATAATACAAGGATGAGAGTTTTCGGCTTTTCACCCGATCCCTGCTTAAATCAAGTTGGAAATTGCAAGTGACTGCAAAAAGTGGAAACTGCAAGCGTAAGAAATGAGGAGCGTTCGTACTATAATAATGTTTTTAAAATATTCAGATTTTGGAGTAATAGTATATTGTACATCGGATATAGTACAGGGGCCAAAATATTTTGTATGTCTTTGTAAGTACTATCTGCTTTCAATTATACAGGAAGTAACTAATAGTAAATCTCAGTACCTTTCATGAATTTCATAAAATGTGAAATAGTTTGATAGTACTAAGACTGCTCCAAACAGTGTTCTCCCCCTCCTATACCATTGTGTAACAGAATACTTTTGCGTGACCGTAAATTAATAACAAATATTCTTTGCACAACAGTTTGTGCATAATGTTCTTTTTAGTATATACTTCTTAGATACATATCAATTATATTATGTTCGAAAGAGTATAATATCAATAAAATTCCCTTGAAAATATTTTTTTTTCCATTGACCGTAATGTAACGGAATGCTTCTGATTGTCCCGGTTATTAAACTATGCGTCCGATTATCATGAAATTTGAAATTTCTCAACAAAATTATAAAGCAGTTAGATATTTTAAATGTAAAGCGATTCGGGTGGGTAGTTTTTGCTCTCTTATATGCGGACAGATGGAACTGAACGACAACTATAGCTGCTGCTTGTTTGTATAATTACGAACACACCTAAAAAGGAATTATCTGAATTCTCTCCCGAAAATCCCAAAGAATGCACAAAATTTAAAATCTTTTTTTAATTCTTTAAAAAAATTTAACAATATATAATCTTATCTAATTCTGTCCCCTTGAAACTACTTCCAACTTGTTTGTCCCATCTACTAACAAACACACTTTGTTTAATCTTTATAACTCTTTATTTTCTAATTCATTTGCTTTCTGACTTATTTAATAAAAAAATAATAATATGAAACAAATGAGCATATGTTTGTAACAATGTATGTGTATGTATGTAACAATTAAATAAATATCTTTACAAAAATTATCTTCTTTTGCCAAAATTGCTGCTTGTCCGTTGTCTCCCCTTGCCCTTACCTCATATAATCTTCTACCATCAAATTTCATAAAATTTTAAATCATTTTTTTCCTGCTCTATTTGGGAATTTTTTATAACGTAATTTAATCAATAATCTATATTACTTCCCCAACCTTCTTCCAAAAGTCTTTTTCCCCACTGTCGTTTCCATGGTCGTTTAAAATCGTTTTTCCTTATTTGCTTTATTTGTAACTATCTTGTTATAATAGTAAAAGGATCATTTAAATTACCCATACTTCCCATCCAAAATAATTCTGTTTCTCCCACATACAAACTTTAAAATTATTTTTTAAAGATTTTTATACATTGTAGCAACAATAAATAAATAATGATCTAACACTCCCATTAAATTTTCATTCTCCATCCCGAAGAAAATGGCCTAATTTCTAGATATGAGGGAGAGGGGGGGAGGGGCAAAAAGTTTTTAATCTTGTGTTATTTGATTATTCATACCCTTGATAATATATTTTGTAAAGAGGGATGTGGACATTTTTTTTAATCTAAAGTATATAGATTTAATGTAAGAGAAACTTACAAAATCTGATTTATTCAAAAATATTATACTTCAAAGTGATTGATATATGAAAATAACCACAAAATATCCAAGCTTGTACACCAAGTGGTGTGAAAGTACTAGTTCGAGTTTGTGCACCAGATGACGTGGCAGCACTAGTTCAGTAACTGTAAATAATTCATTTCAGTCTCTTTCAAAATGAAGGTAAGGCAAGAAAAGTATTTTTCCATCTTAGAACAGGAAAAATGTTCGTCTGTCATACCAGTACAACAAATTTTCAAAAGGCTGTATAAAAAAAACACCTTGTATCAAATCGATTGAATTGAGCTAACCTACCGCCTGGACTTGTGTCCCAAGGGCACACATAAAACAATCGTAGAATGAGCATAAAACTTGGGTATTATGCGGTTATTTTCATATATCAATCCTTTTGTAAGTTTAATACTTTTTAAAAAATCATGTTTTGAATGTAGATGATTCTTTTATAGCAACCCTGTGATTCAGATATAAAAATGGCAAAACTGCAAAAAGTTCATAATTATTCTTTTTCCCCACATATTCTTAGAAATTTTCTCTTCCCTGTTTGTAGAGAAAAGGTAAAGTAAAAATTTGAATTTCGGTGAAGATTTTAGATAAGTTACCTTACTACATAACAAGTTGGAAATTGCACGTGAAGCGTAGCAAATGAGGTACGTTCGTACGATAGCGAAGTTTTAAAAATATCACTCGCATATATCAATCGCATAAAACTGTAAATAATTACAATTAAAATGCGCACCAAACAATGTTCTCCCAAAAGTATTCCATTAGGCAATGGAATACTTTTGTGTGGCCTTGTAAATCAATAACAAATATTCTTTGCACCACAGATTATGCAAAATGTATATTATAACATGTACTTTATAGATGCATATCAATTTTATTACGTTCGAATGAGTGTAACACTATTAAAATGCATTTGAAACATTTTTCCTCATTAACCGCGGATTTTGATAAAATTTGAAGTAACTCGACAAAATTATGTAATAATTATGTATTTAAATTTTCAAACTATTAAAATGAATTTGAAACTTTTTTCCCCATTGACCGTAATGTAACGGAATCCTTTTGATTGTTCCTGTAATTGATCTATGCATCCGATTTTCATAAAATTTGAAATGACACGACAAAATTATGCAACAATTACATGTTTTAAATTTCAAACGATTAAAATGCATTTGAAACTTTTTTCCCCATTGACCGTAATGTAACGGAATCCTTTTGAATGTCCCTGTAATTGATCTATGCATCTGATTTTCATAAAATTTGAAATGGCAAAATTATGTAATAATTATGTATTTTACATTTCAAACGATTCAGTTGCGTAGTTTTTGCGTTGTTATATGCGGACGGACGGACAGACAGACGGACAGACGGACGGACTGAACGACAACAATAGGTGCTACGTATAATTACGAACGCACCTAATAAGAAATGGAACAGAATTCAAAAAATAATAATATTAAAAATCTTAAACTGTGTTCTGTGCGGAAGGACAGAAATTGCGATTTAGCCATTGCCTTACATCACGATTTAGTCAGTGTTAAATCTATTTAAAATAAAGTAAGGATTCAGAGCGTAGACTTCTCATAACTAGACTCCACATCGGCAACCATTTCTTACGCCGGCGTAAGACAATTTTTGCAAAATATATTTATTCATCAACTTAGATTTCACACGCTTTTCAAGCAATTTTTTGGCAATCGATCATCCCCCCAGTCGTCACGCACCAAGTGGCGATTAAAAAAACCTATTTTCAATCGCCAAGTGAAATGAAATTTTCTATGGAAATATACATCTCTACATTGATTACATCTAATTAGAAAAGAGGTTATTTCTTTTTCCTACTGGATGCAAACAGATTTCAATGATATAACTGTATTTTCAATATTTTGGTTTTTTGACGAGTTCTTTTACTGTGTTCAGTTGTATTATTTTTTCAAGAAATGCAGTTTTATTTTGCAAAATATATTCATCCGCTTTGATTCCACATGCATTTCAAGTAATTTATTGGCTATTCATCGTTACCCTAGTCGTTATCGTCAAGTGGCGATTTAAAAGAGTCTATTATTGATTGCCAAGTGAAATACAGTTTTTTTCATCGAAACACGCATCTGTACATTGATTACGTCTATTTAGGGAACTGGTTAATTCTTTTTTCCTATTGGATGCAAACAGATTTCTATGACTTATTTGTATTTTCAATATTTCGTTCTTTTGTCATGTGCTTTTAGTGTATTCAGCTTATTTATTAGAAATATAGCTTTACTTTGCAAAGTATGCTCATCAGGTTTGATTCCACATGCATTTCAAATAATTTATTTCTTTTTTCACACTGGATGTAAATGGATTTCAAAGGCATTTCAGTACCTTCAATTTTAGGCTTCTGTTGCATACTCAGCAGTTGAATTATTTTTCCCCTACGAATATACTGTTTAATAATGCGAAATTACACTGACCAATAGTGGTGTAAAAAGTGGACTGATGGGGCTACAGCCCCTTCCAAAATTTGTAGAAAACAAAGTTTAATTACGAAATTTTATCAAAATGTAATGAAATCTGCTAAGATGAATTTAGATGAGTCCAGAAAACTATGTCGTTTTGGCAGGTTTTCATTAAGAAAGTGTTTTTTGCAGAGACCACAAAATAACCGTTTGAACCAAGTTTCGGATATACACAGGATTTTTATATACGCCATAAAAATGATACTAGTTAAGACGAAAACTTGCTTAAAACGAAATTTTTTCTGTCCTTTGCGATTCCATCTTAGCAGGTTCAATTTATAATATGTGCATTACCTGCTGCGATAAAAAAATATTTAAAATGAAAATGCTGACGTTTCTTGCGATACCCTCTCACAGCGGCGTGCAAAGAAAAAACTGCATCCGGGGCAAAGTACCGATTTTTCGCCCCCCACCCCCGAACTTTTTCTTGTGGACAGGCCAAAAATTACGTTGGTAGTATAAATTTGGCGTCCCCTAAATTCCTGCGCCGGGGCCGGGGCGACCGCTTCCTTTGCCCCCCCCTTTCGCACGGCGCTACCCTCTGAGAAATGTATGTTGTATCTCAGTCCCCTCTGAAATGATAAGTCTAGATACGCTACTGCTAGCAGAGGTGTCAACTGCATGTGATGTGTGTAGTATATTAATAACACATTTATTTAGGGGGTCCTTACCCCGGAAATTTTGTGTTTTTAATGGTCAAAATGTGCAATTTCTCTCCTTCCGGAGCCACAGAAGTACCTGTCGGAGAAAAGTGTCTGAATTCAACACTACATTTATTTATTAATTAAAATCCAAAAAACATTTTATTGTGTTTTTTTATTAATAATTCACTATTTATGCCGGGGGGGGAGGAGCAACTTTAAAGTTAAAATTCAATTTTGCAGGTCTGAGCCTTAAATCGATTTAATGCTTACGTAGGAAATCCGATTTAACTATTGGTCTTCAATAGATACATCGGACGTTACAATGTAGCGAACGATGTAGCCTTGATTTAATGCTTACATCGGAAACCCGATTTAACTATTGGATTTCAATAGATACATCGGACGTCGCGATTTAGCCAGTTCTTAAATTGCGATGTAGCGAAACGATGTAGCCTTGCCTCAATGCTTTCCGATTTAGGAAAAAGGCGATGTAAGAAAAGGACTATTTAGGGAAAACAGAGCAAGTTTGTGTTAAATCGATTTAGCAGGATCAGGGCCGTAGCTAGAAGTGAACAATAGGGGAGGCTCAAGAGAATGTAGGGGGGTAGGGGTCATTTGTTTTTTCTCTTTCACTGAGACAGAAAGATAATTATTAATGCATATTCACATTGTAGATACTATGTTTCTCATTAAGCTGTTGTAATAACTTCATTTTATAATAAAATAAGTACATGATGATGAAAATTTTGAGTCGATAACTGGTTAAAAATTAAACATCATGTTAACTTCATATGGGCAAATAGGTTGAGGGAGTGCTGAAACGCTTATTTTAGATACAATTTAATAATTCTGCAAAACTGTGAAAGGGTCTCAAAACTAAATTAGATTTTTGAACAGAATTTCATTTGGATTTTCGGAACAGAAATTCATTTAGTGACCTTGGAATCTTTTTCAGGAGAGGCTCAAAATATTTTAGGAGGGGCTGAGCTGCCCATAGCTCCCCCTTAGCTATGGCTCTGAGCAAGATCCGATTTAAACACGCGTCGTTAAACTTAATGCTTTCCGATCTAAGAAAAACATGGCAAGCTAGTGTTAAATCGATGTAGCAGGATTTGATACAGATAAAAATTAGCGGCTGACACTTACCATGCGGTGATTAAAGATATCAAACTGGGATGAGAAAAAACTTTTTTCGATCGTCAAATGAAATGCAGCTTTTTTCATGGAAATACGCATCTCTACATTTATTAGATTCAATGACGGATGTAAGGGGGGGGGCGATGGGGCGATCGCCCCACTTGAGCCCAATAAAGGTTCTGAAAAACGACATTAGATGCCCGCACGGAAAAAGGATTGGAGACCGGCGCGGCCCGGGTCGAGCCGCGCCAGTTTTAAGTCACGGAAGTTGGTCAGGTTGTTGTAGTCGATTGACATGGCTCAGTTATGTATAATAACAAAAATATTTATTAATTATATTTACAAATCAAATTGTTACATGACACGCTCGGAAAGGTAAGTAGCAGAGCTGACTAAAAGGCGTGCTTGCTGGACGGAAGCTCCGAGCGTAGTGACGTTAGACGACGCTATCGAGAGCGCTTGCCTCGTCGGCAAGGGTTGCCAGGAGGACACTGGTTTTACCAGCAGGGGAGCTAGATTTGGCACATGCAGCCACACACTCCCCCCGCAATATTACACATCATTCTTTTAACCGGGCCGGGAAACGCACAGTTCGTCCCGACCGAGTAACGGTGGGTTTTGTTTGTGTTTGAGTGGTACAGAGTCTGATACACTAGGAGTGGGAATGTCAGATGCCAGAAAAGCTGGTTTAATCCTATCGATGGAAATGGTGGTTTGACGTCCATTGAAGTCTATTATGAAAGTTTTTTCACATTTGTCTATCACCTTAAATGGGCAATCATAGGGATTTTGTAAAGGTTTTTTCACACCGTCATATCTGACGAACACATGCGAACAGTCTTTTAAATGTGGGTGAATAAAAATTGATTGAGTCCCATGTCTGGATGCAAGTGTTGGACGAATGTCCCTAAAATGCTGCTTTAGACATTCAACAAGTTGCTGCGGTGATGCATCAGTTTCAGTGGGGACGAAAATTTCACCAGGAAGCCGAAGAGTTGTGCCATAGACAAGGTCTGCTGCTGTCGCCTGGATGTCCTCTTTGAACACAGAGCGGAAACCAAGTAAGATGGTGGGCAATGCTGCAGTCCACTGGTCAGTGCTATGTTCTTTCAAGGCGGCTTTCAGTGGGCGGTGAAATTCTTCGATCAGGCCGTTAGCTTGTGGGTGACATGGGGAAGACCTAATGCGTTTTATTCCCAAGAAATGGGACAGATTTTGAAAAAGTACACTTTCGAATTGCCTTCCTTGGTCTGTTGTGATATGGGAAGGGCAACCAAACCTGGTAATCCATTGGTTGTAGAAAACTGTAGCTACTGTGTGAGCACTGATATCTGGAATAGCCACAGCTTCTGGCCATCTTGTGAATCTGTCTATCATGGTAAGACAGTAGGAGTTACCCTGGGAAGGTGGAAGCGGGCCAACGAGGTCAAGATGGACATGATCAAATCTCTTAGATTGGCTAGGGAATGAACCCAATGGGGATTTAGTATGCCTGTTAATCTTAGCTTTCTGGCAGGGAATACATTGTCTTGCCCAAGTTGCACAATCTTTATTAATCGAGGACCAAATAAATCTTGTTCTCACCAACCGAGTTGTACTCCTGATTCCAGGATGAGACAAATTATGTAATTGGGAAAAAATTTGTTTTCGTAGAGAGATAGGAATGTATGGTCTGGCAACGCCAGTAGAAAAATCACAATATATAGGAGTTGTATGACCAGGTAAGGTTACTTTTTTTAGTTCCAAATTTTGCGGTTTATCAAGTAAATTTTGTAATTCAGGGTCATTTATTTATAATTGTGAAATTTCATCAACGTCAATAGAATTTGGCATAGCGATTGAAGCGATTCTAGAAAGAGTGTCTGCAGTGACATATTCCGATGCTTTTATATGTTGGATGTCGGTTGTGAACTGAGATATAAAATCCAGTTGTGTAGACTGCCTTGGCGAATGCTTATCAGTGCGCTGCTGGAAAGCGAATGTTAAGGGCTTGTGATCGGTAAAAAGTGTGAAACATGTCGCTTCAAGCATGTGGCGAAAATGTTTAATACCAGCATACGCTGCAAGTAGTTCTCTATCGTATGCACTGTAAGCACATTCAGCTGGGGAAAGTTTGCGGGAAAAAAACCCAAGGGGTTGCAGTTCGTTTTCAACTAATTGTGATAAAGCTCCACCAATTGCAAAATCTGAAGCATCTACTTGCAAGACTAGGTTAGCATCTGGTTTTGGATGAGCTAAAAGGGTTGCATTTACAATTAATTCTTTACATTTTTTAAATTCTCTGTCAGCCTCAACCGACCACTCAATTTTCGTTTTGTCATTTTTCTTAGCGCCTTTTAAATAGTTACTAAGGACAGTTTGATGTTTTGCAACGTTTGGCAGAAACCGGCGAAAAAACTCAAAAATCCAAGGAATCTTTGAAGATCTTTGATAGTTTGAGGTTGTGGATAATTTAATATGGGTGCAACCTTATCAGGGAGGGATTTTGTGCCATGTTGTGAAACAAGGTGGCCTAAAAAGGAAATTTCCGTAACACCAAATAAGCATTTTGAGGCATTAATTGTAAGTCCATATGCATTTAGTCTTTCAAATAGTAAACGTAAATGGTTTTTGTGTTCGGCCTCATCTTGGCTAAAAATGAGCACATCATCTAAATAGACAAAGCAAAAGGGTAAATCTCCCAGAATTTCATTCATGAATCTTTGAAACGTTTGTGCAGCATTACATAATCCAAAATTTAAAAAAGGGAATTCGAAAAGACCAAACGGTGTAATGACTGCTGTTTTTGGTATGTGATCGGGATGTACAGGGATATGAAAATAAGCTCTAACAATATCAATTTTAGAAAATATTCGTTTTCCATGAAGAGCATTTGAAAAATCTTGAATATGAGGAATCGGATACCTGTCTGGTGTAGTGCATGCATTTAATTTTCTATAATCTCCCACAGGGCAGATGCTACCACAACTTTTAGTAACTACATGTATTGGCGAAGACCATGGTGATTTAGAGGGTCTACATATGCCCTGATCAATCATATATTGAAATTCTTTTTTAACTGATTCGTATAGTTTGGGATTTAATCGTCTCGGCTTACTGTGAACTGGTGGTCCAGTGGTTTCGATATAGTGTACAGTATTATGTGGCACTGATTCGTGTTTAGAATTTATTTTTGTAAGAGTGGGATAGTCTGTTAAAAGTTTATGATATTCTGAATTACCGGAAATAAGTTTGACAGAGTTTTCAGACTGTTGTGCAAATGTCCCAATTTGTGAAAGTTTTGTCACACTATCAGTGAGCCAACGACGTATAAGGTCATCAAGAAGGCCAAAATTTTCTAGAAAATCAGCTCCAATAATCGGCATTGGTACATTTGCTATTAGGAATTTCCAATCAAAACTACGCCTTAACCCTAAGTCCACATTGAGTAATTTTGTGCCAAATGTTGATATTTTAGTATTATTTGCAGCAAAGAGCTGTACTGAATCTGGCTGTAAGTTTTTAGCATTTTTAGGGGGAGGGATACACGAAACATCAGATCCGGAATCAACGAGGAATTTAAAATGCGATTTCTTATCAAAAACATATAGGCGACACGATTTAAGGGCTATCGGCGTTGAAGTCGCCGAAATTTGAATGTCGATAGCCGACTTTAGTTTTCCGATTGTTCTTTTACATATTTACAGGGCTCCTGACATTTGAGCGCTTTTTGCCGTAGGTTTGATGATAATAACAAAATTCGTCAGATCTGGATTGCCGATGCGGCGATTTGAAATGTCACCCACTTGACTGATTTCTCGAACGTGAACGCGACCGCAACAATCTTTCAACTTTCTGACTTAACGCCGCAATTTCCGCGCGGAGGGCGGATATTTCGTTAAGCGGCGAGTCGGCAGCAAGCGCCGATTTATCGTGCGAGCTTTCACCGATTGCGTACACACTACTCGAGTCGGAACGTACTTCGGCAATTTTTTCGGCCATTTTAGCAAGGTTTTCCAACGATTCGGAACTTACTGCCAAAATACTCTGCATATCGGCTGGAAGCCTCTGAAATCATAAATTTTTTTAAAAATCGTCCGTAATCGAATTTTTGGCAAGCTGTTGCATCTTTCTTAGTAAGTGGGACGGCTTTTCATCTCCTAACTGTAATTCTGAAAGCAATTTTTTAATTTGTTTGTTTTCGGATTCGGAAAATTCTTGAATTAACCTATCCTTTAGCGTTTTATACTTATCGGTTGATGGGGGGTTTAATAAAATGTTGGACACTGCAGACAATGTTTCCGGATCGATTGCTGCGACGATATTATTATATTTCGTCGCATCGACAGTAATTTCGGATAGATCGAAATGACTTTCGGCTTGAACAAACCAAAGTTTGATGTTAGTTTTCCAAAGAGGCGGTAATTTGACACCTAATTTTGCAACTTGGACGTTATTCGAGCTATTACTTATATCGTCGGGCATACTGTCCCCCAAAATGTTAAATGATATTGTTCCATGTAGGCAGACGATACCGTGCTACCTAAATTAAAATGTCAGTGTTGAGAAACTGAAGAGAAGTGAAGTGTTTTCTGTTTTTATTCTAAAGTTGTGTTTGAGATAAATGCAGACGATAACGCAGCAGTGAGCTGCGAATGAGTGTTATTCCTTTAATAAAGAGTTTTTTAAAGAACCAGTGCATATGAAATAATTTGTGTAGTGTGTGCATAATAATTAACAGATATAAAATACAAATTAATATTTGAACAAATAAATTTTGAATAAAAGATATTAATTTAGCATTGGGTACAATTCCTAACCAAACCAGAGGAGAAATGAAACATGCATCTTACCTTCTTTCGTCTCGGCCTAGCACGTGGTCCGGCTGCTGAAGATCGTCTTTCCCATTACAATATCGGAGAAGTGCGTGCAGCTATTACGGGTCACCACTGTTGTAGTCGATTGACATGGCTCAGTTATGTATAATAACAATAATAACAAAAATATTTATTAATTATATTTACAAATCAAATTGTTACATAACACGCTCGGAAAGGTAAGTAGCAGAGCTGACTAAAAGGCGTGCTTGCTGGACGGAAGCTCCGAGCGTAGTGACAATAGACGACGCTATCGAGAGCGCTTGCCTCGTCGGCAAGGGTTGCCAGGAGGAGACTGGTTTTTCCAGCAGGGGAGCTAGATTTGGCACATGCAGCCACAAGGTCTTTACACTTTCAGAACCGGGGCGAGTCGAGTCTTACTTTTTCCTGTAGAGCGGGGTCGAGCCACACTTTTCTTTTCAGGGTGGGCCTGGTGTGGATTTCGTTCTTCCTTGAGGTAAACGCTCGGTCTGGGATCGAACCGGACCATAAGGGGGGAGATGCAATGGCAGATCTAAGGGAGGGGGTGAAAGGGCGATCGTCCCCCCCCCTTGGGCTAATAAAAATTTCCTAAAAAGACATGCAACCTCGCAGGAAATGAACTGAAGCCTAAGTCGAGTCCGGCGTGGCCCGCACCTTTTGAAATTCTCGAGGTTCGAGCTGGGTCAGGTCTTCTCGCTTTCAGAACCGGGCCATATCGTAATCATTATTTTTCTGTAGATTTGGGTCGGGCCTAATGGCGGGTCAGAAGGGGCGATCGTCTTCACTTTCTTGGGCTAATAAAAGTTCCCCCAAAATACATGCATCCTTGCAAGAAATGAGTTAGATCCTAACTAGAATCCGGCAACCCCGCCCCGGGCCGCGCCTTTTTAAGTTTGTGAGGCTCGGGCTGTGTCTGGTCTTACCGCTTTCAAAACTCGGCCGTCATTTATTTGATACTGTCATGATCATTAATTTTCTGCAGATTTGGTTTGGGCCTGAGTTATTGTTCTTTTAGATCGAGTCTGACCTGGAGTCATTCTTCTTAGATGTCTGCACTAGAGATGACACAGGTTCAGACTTAGCCCGTGTCCGATACGAGATCGTGCTCTGATTTTATACTGGGATTCGGACTCATTTTTTCTGAAATCTGAATATTTAATTTATCGATGAATAGAAAAATGTAAAAAACGTTTTCCCCTTAAAAATTAGTACTTATTCCTTTTCAAATCAATGTCTTGCTATTTTGATAAAAATGAAAGTGAAGCACACTTTTTTTCTTTTTAGTATTTGAATGCTATTAAAAAAACAG
Source organism: Maratus speculifer (assembly GCA_964019185.1). Taxonomy (NCBI): domain Eukaryota; kingdom Metazoa; phylum Arthropoda; class Arachnida; order Araneae; family Salticidae; genus Maratus; species Maratus speculifer. Next base: position 363,783,725 of record OZ025296.1, read on the forward strand.
AAAACAATTAGTCATATCTACATCTGTAGATTTATGTTCAAGCATTGCCGGCGACCGACAATCCGGCGCCTTCGAAAAAAGGCGGGTATTAATAAATTTGTCTTAAGTTCGATTTTTGTTTGTGGCAGAGATTATTTTGCAATTGGATCGTTTATTATTACTATTATTTAGACATCCAACGCGAAAAGAATATTTTCTGTTGATTTTAGTTTGCGGTTACCGAATAATTTAAATTTCTAGTATACTCAACGTATACAAGTCGTAATCGCTTTTCATATGGAAATAACTGTAGTAATTATCATTTCTTTTGGGATCTCTGCTAATGCCATAGCGGTAAGTGAATGTATTTACCATATTCTTGCGATCAAGTAGTGTTTTCTCTGTTTTTAAAAAAGTGTTGAACATTAAACTTTTAATTTGAGGTTATTTTTTGGGTCATGCTATAACGAATGAACGCTTGTTATGAAGAATGAAATGGTTATAGTTAAAAATGTGCATTTTTTACAGAAAATTTAAAAATGTTGTTCGATTTGACAGATAATAGACAGTATTTTCTACAGGTTCCATGTATTTATTCATGAAACACATTTCATTAATATGTCCATTGTCCATAATATTTTTTACACTAAAACAGAGACAACATATGAGAATCCTTTTATGCGTAAAGTATATTTTTATTTTACATCAAACTGTTCTTTTGATAAAATGTTAAATTTAATTTTTCGTTTAACAGCCTTTTTTTAATATAAAAAATAGCTTTAAAATTATAATTACTTTTGGAACATTTTTTATAAGTATTATGCAATTTTTTCTACTGTATAATTTCATTATCGGCTTTTGCTCTTGATGCCGCAAAATGTTTCTGCCTCAGGCGGAACTGGGCTGTGGAATAATAGCCCAAATTTATCTCTAGTCCGCACTCACCAAAATTTCCCTGGTCGGGGTTCGACTAGGAATGAAAGTTAAATTTCGGTCCTTGTCCGACCCAGCCTAGACGTGTGCATGTGCCCGGGCCTGTCCGAGTCGACGAAATGGTTCCGAATTTTCTAAAGGGCCAGCAAAATTAGAATAATTTTTCCAACAGGCCGGGCCAATAAATAAAATAAACGGGACGAGCCGGCAAAAAAATTGAAGGGCCATATGGGCCGAGCCCATAAAACAAAAAAAATTGCGGGCTCACTGGCCCTTTGTAAAGATTTATAGCTTTTGGTTGCAGGACTCAGGCTATCTGCCGGCTAAAATTCCGTCATGTACGCTAATGGCGCCTGGTGCATGTAAAATCCGTCGTGGGTGCAAAGTCCTCCAAGTTACCTGTGAATTATACCTATGGAGGTGCCTTGCCAGGTGAAGGTCTCGTCATCTGATCAAGGTTCTAAATTACGAGACCAACTTGAGTAGCCATTTGCAGTACAACAACAGGATGTAATAATAAGCAACCGAAAAAACAAAGTATGCACAAATGAAAAATAAGTATTGCAGATAAGAGGACGTGTGCAGCGAAGATAACAGGTTAATTGCCGCTACGCGGCGATTAGACGGTCATCCGCCCCGTTACCAGGTATCTAACCCGTTAAGCTGAGGTAACTCGGCAGGTAGAGGCCTGGTCTTCGGTTAGAAAGAAAGAAAGCAGGAACGTTAAAACATGAGCTATTTTCAATTATATGGGTTTAATGAGAATAAATATAAATGTGCGTCATCAGTCGAAACTAGTTTGAACACATCAATACAGAAATCTAAATTTTACAGTGTAGAGATCAGCATCGGAGAATTATATTGTGTGTAACCTGGGTTCAATATATATATATATATATATATATATTTATCAGGCTCGTACCGGCCTGAGATCAGGCTTGCATTGTTTTTCTACATATAGACGAGCCGGGCTAGAACTAGACTTAATTGTTCTCAAGATGTGTAGGACAGACAATATGCAGTGCCGTGCGAAAGGGGGGGCGAAGGATGCGGTCGGCCTGGGCGTGGAAATTTAGGGGGCGCCAAATTTATGCTACCAACGTAATTTTTGGCCTGTTACAAGAAAAAGTTGGGTCGGAGGGGGGGGGCACATTTTGCTTTGCCCCGAGCGCAGTTTTCTCTTCGCATGTCAAATGATTGCGGATTTTTCTACCTTCTCATGCTGTCGCTTCCAGAAATTCTGTTCAAAACGATAATTTTCACAGTATTTTCTTAAACTGCTTATCAAAAAAAGGATTATGCCATAGTTTTTGAATAAAAACACTTGCTAATCCTGCTAATGTGATCCAAAATATAAACATTAGTTAACCCGACCAGCAGCAAAAGAAAAGAAGTCAACCGGACGCAGACCCCACCCGCAGCAAAAAATAAAAGCAACATGACCCGCAGTGAAAAAATTAGCCCCGATCCATGCATTAAAGTCGAGTCTCCAAATTTCTAAAATCGCCCCCCCCCCCCTTGAGGACTCTCCAGACCCGCCCTTGATAATCCCTACTTGCAAGTAAGACATTGTAGAAGAAATAAAATAACACCTTCGCCCCCATAAAAAATTGTTCAAAAATCATCTGCTAGGATTTCGTTGTTGAGTTGACATTCAGAGTAACTGATCTGCACATGAGCCACTGACTTATCATATAACTCGACTCAGAAATAGCAACCTTTTCTTGAAGCATTGACCCACTTCCCCACCATCATGTGATGGTGGGCAGACTGCGCGCCAGACCGGGTTCTCCCGCCGATCTCACCAGCCACCAAGACCTATTTCGTCTGCGTTACGCTTCTTTTTTTTCGAGAATGAAAGCAGGAAATTGCCAAGAAGGGATTACCGCCAAAAAAGACATCCTTTTGGCGATGAAATTTCGGAGGTGAATGTTTCAAGAATATAAGAAGAAAACAAAGGGATCCGTTATCTAACCCATTCCTCATCTAAGGCAGGAGCAGATCTGAAGCGTTTTCTTTCATACCTAATAACTACGCTTGTGCAAATTGCATGTTATACTCCGTGTGTTTTTCGTTTTCAATTGCGGAAGAGCAACATCGTACCATGTAAGCTACGATCAACGCTATTCTTTCGTTATAAAGCATTTAATTTGTGTCAAAATATGTATCACACCCTCCCCCCACTTCCTGGTTTCTCAAGAAATAAAATAAGTTGCAATAAATCCATTGAATCTGAGACTAAGGGGCCTCTATCCTACAACATATATTAAAAAATGGCACTACTTGGTTATCCCGTCGACAAGAAAGCAATCGCCAAATCATAAGATTAAATGCCAGTAATGGATGATCGTGAATGTCACATTCGATGTTATTAAAGATATGTCATTAAGTGATTTTTATCTCGAATTTTATTTTTATTTTTGTTTATATTCGACTTATTATTTGTTTTTTCTTTTTTTTGAAAATACAAACTATGTCAATATGTATAATTTGGCTTTCAGTTGGTGATTTGTATAATTTGGCGAAATGGGTCGACGGGATAACTCAGTAGTACCTAAAAAACTTCAAAATCTGTGTTTACGAATGTCGGCCCTCTCCTTGTAAGCTATGAATGATACTTGACATGCAATGAATTTTTAGTGTTTTAGTAAACAAAAGTGGAACAAAAATGTTTTCAGAAATTCTCTATTCTAAAAAAAAGTAACGAACTCTATCACCGACGCTGACAATGAATATTAGTGACCGGGTACTTTTTTTTCTATTAAAAGAATACTGTACACAAAATACGAAAATAACATTATAGAGAAATGTTCGACAAACACGCTAAAGGAAACAACTTAGAAATCGACGAAATATTTTAAGAGTTCTAATGTTAAATAAGGCAATGGAGACTATAATAAATGCTTACAATATAGGAAAATATTAAAATAATTAAATAAAGTAATAAACTAAAATAATAAAATTTAGATATACTTTTTAAATATTAAAAGCAAAGTTCAAGTAAATAATGAATTATGAATAGTTATGCATTCATTCACATAAAAATCATAAAATAAGGATGTTTTATTTCAGGTTTAGCCAGACTTTGTCACGTGAGCAGTTTATACTTTTCTACTGTCACGTAACAATTTATGTACTACTACTTCAACTTAGTTCTTGTCTCGAGTGTTCTAATAAATTTAATGGTTTAGTTATGGTCAACTTTATATTTAATCTCTCTTATTATTTTAAACATCTTAATCACATAAAATTCGCATAACTACTTATTCACATACAAATCATAAATAAGGAAGTTTTATTTCAGATTTAGCCAGACTTAACCAATTAATGCATACATACATTTAGTAAAAAGATTACGATTACCAATAATATCACAAATATCTTGAATTTTTTCAGAAATAAATTTGTTCTTCCTTCATGAATAAGCATGATGTCAGCAATATTAACGAAAATTACAGATTAAAACAGATGTAGAATTTATATCAAAAGAAAAAAGTCAAACTTTGTCCCAGCATCTGAACGGAAAGTTTCATTGTTTACATTGTAAGTTGTGTGTAAATTTTAAAGAGTTGCAGATTTAACCCTTTATCTACCGCATTATGAATTCATGAAAATTTTACATTCTAAAGCACCTTACGCAAATTGTTTAAACTAAATTAAAAAATATACATAATCATTTAATAAATTTTTGAAGGATTTTAGAAGGATTAGAGGATCTAAATTGAATAGTTGAATTTGAATTTACAGGAATTTTGTGGAATATTTATAGCCCCACTCAAATCTTTTATTTTTAAATATTTTCTTAGTATTTTGTAGAATTATAAAATGTACAAATGCGATGTTCCTACAATATAAATATAGAAATATTCCCCCATTGAAAAATCCCAATACCCCTCTCCCAGTGCTAAGAAAGCTGAAAAGATGCAAAGGCAAAAGAAATCATCGTTTTAAAAATATTTTTGTTTTGTGTAACGAATAATGCTTTTGGAAGAAGATAATATAATATTCTGTAACTCGTTCTAAACAGTATTACAACTAACTGACGTATTAAAAGAATTTTATAATAAATTATTTTAATGTACAGTATTTATTTCCATTTAAAAATAACACCAGACCGCTATTACATTATGAAATAACAATCAGAATAGGCGATTGAGGAACTGAAAAAAATTACTTAAGCTAAAAGTAATGACATAGCAACTAAATTAGGATATTTTTTACTATAATCTTGGTAAGAAAAACAAAATTTTAAAACACTTTTACCAACCTTTATTTATATTTCAAATATCATCAGACAGTTATTTTTTTAATTATCAACTAATGTACGAAACACACTTACACACACATTTTCTTTTCAATATCATGGGTAAGTCAGGGGACCATTCCACTTACAAAACTGCTATTTGCAGCTTAAATATTGATAAGAAAATCAATTTTACCAACAAAGAATTTTATTGTGAGAAATGAGGTTTCACAAAGGTTTTTTCCCTTAAATACTATCAATCATTATAAAATCTTACAAACTTAAAAAACGTGTAAAAAACGGAGATTTTTAATATTTTACAGACAATAGAAAGAATGATAAAAATAAAATTGTGTTTGCAATGGCTCATGGAATAGTTCCTGATGAGCTGATTTACAGGGCAAATGTTTGTGTATCACTTTTTTTTGCATTGTGGAAAGAATTATTTCTTTATTTCTGGAGTATGCTGCGATTAGGTATCTGCAATTAAAAAAAATTAGGAGAAAAATGTAACTCTTAGATAGATTTTATGAATTTTATTTTTGTTTATCGCACATAAAATTTATCTTGCCATTATGAAATAACAGATGCTTCGTTAAACAAATCTTTTGAAAGAATATCTCTCGAATAATTTTGAAAGACACACATTTCTCTCGCTCTCTCATTCATTCTCTTCAGAATGAATTAAAAGATGTCTTCTTAAAGTACACTTCCGAATAAATTTCTTGTTGCATATATTACATTCAAAAGGTTTCTCACCAGTATGAGTTAAGAGATGGATGCTTAAATGGCCGTTTTGAAGGAATTTCTTGTTACATAGCTCACATACAAAAGGTTTCTCACCAGTATGAGTTAATAGGTGTGTACTTAAGTGATGCTTATGACAGAATTTCTTGTTGCATATTTCACATACAAAAGATTTTTCACCAGTATGACTTAACAGATGTCTGCTTAAACTGCTTTTTTGAGAGAATTTCTTATTGCATATCTCACACACAAATGGTTTCTCACCAGTATGAGTTAACAGATGTCTGCTTAAATGGCGCTTTTGAGAGAATTTCTTGTTGCATATCTCACATACAAAAGATTTCTTACCAGTATGACTTAACAGATGTCTGCTTAAATTGGCCTTTAGAGAGAATTTCTTGTTGCATATCTCACACATAAAACGTTTCTCCCCAGTATGAACTAACAGATGATTGCTTAAATTGCCCTTTTGAGAGAATTTTTTGTTGCATACCTCACATACAAAGGATTTCTCACCAGTATGAATTAACAGATGATTCTTTAAATCATTCTTTTCAGCGAATTTCTTGTTGCATATCTCACACATGAAACGTTTCTCACGAGTATGAATTAACAGATGCTTACTTAAAGAACTTTTTCGAGAGAATTTATTGTTGCATATTTCACATACAAAGGGTATCTCACCAGTATGAATTAACAGATGGCTGTTTAAATTACCCTTTTGAGAGAATTCTTCGTTGCATACCTCAAATAAAAAAGACTGTTTTGGTGGAAATTCTTGCATAACTCATAAAAAAAGATTTTATGAGTTAGAAGGTACTTCTTTCAAAAATCTCTGATAAAAAAATTGCTGCATTTGTTTCACACATTGAAGATATTTTGAGTGATGCGATGTGTCAGATAATTGGTTTAATGCAACTGCAATAAAATAAAATTAATTAATATCACATTTTTACATTTCATTAAAAAATAATAAATAAACTTATCACGAAAATTTAAAATCAATGTAGAAAATAAACTGCAATAATTTTTTTACCATAATATTAAAAACTACAATAGACTCCCAATTATTTCAAGTAATCAAAATCAAAGATGGGAAAGATGCCTTTCCTAACAGTGTAAAGATTAAAATATAAATAAAATGAATACAAACAATTTAAAAATAAATAACTTATAAATAAAATGAATACAAACAATTTAAAAATAAATAACTTATAAATAAAATATAAAGTAAATTGAAGGCATATTTTGAAGGAGTATAATTGAGAGTGTTTAACTGAAGGAGTATTACATTCTATAATTTAATATCATCAAAGGAAACAATAATACATTTATCAAAGAATAGAGAGAAAATAATTTTTTTGTGAGTACGGAATTTTAATATGTAAATGTATTTAGTAAGAAATCTCTGGATTACAGACTTTTTTTATTCTAATGTTAATGCTTACTGCTAAAACATTCTGTATCATTCAATATAATTTACAATGCAATTAAATAATGTGACCAGTGACATAGAAAAGCATATGCCGTGAACTCATCCACCTCAAACGAATATCTTGGTTTCTGAATCTTGCATTCAACAACACTCAAAAGTACTAAGACGGAACCACAAAGAACACATTAAAAATTCCATTTTAAACGGGTGTTGAATGGTATAATCTTAAACAGCATAATTCAAATTTACATCTTTTGCCAAGGCTATGAAGTTTTCTGTTTTAGGCAAATTTTGAACATAAATGTGTTCCGTTTTGACTGCATCCTCTGAAACTATTAGAATGTATTTTCTCTGTAGTGCACTTATTAGGAGTATATTACAATGAATTCTGCGAAGGTGACCTATCTTAAAAGGTAAAGAAAATTAGGATTACACGAAAACAACATTATGTTTTTATAATGCCTAAAAATTGAAATCTACCTAAAATGGATAATTTTGCAATTGTGTTCTCTTCTTGGGAGATTTTTGGTGAACACGAATTCGTAATGGAACCATTTGACAGTTCTGAAGAATAAATATACAAGTATACCTTCTAAGATGGAAATGGGCTTTGATGGAACCAGCTAGCACTGACAGTTAAGGGTTAAGACCAGTTTATGCAAATGCAATAATGGGACACTGATTGAGTTTCGAGACCATTATGTGATATACACTACAAATTTATTTTTTATTAATTTAAATCTTATTTACTTTCAAAATAACATAATAATGAAAATCTTTCAAGCAAAATTTCAAACAAAACAGAAAAATTATTTAAAAGAATTATATTTTTTTCAATAACAAGAGACTGATAAAATAACATTAAAATAAGGTGAAGTTATTTACTAAAAAAAAAGTCATCATCATGAAAATTTGAAATGGAAACTCCATTGAGTATTACATCAAAACAGAATAGTTCATGGTCCATTGTGTTCCATGTTGAAGTTCTGTACATTCTCATAAAAATACAATTTAAAGCTTTCCTTTTAGCATATTAACTTTAATATTAAATAAAAACAAGTATCTTACCTTTATAAGATAATATTTTTTATTTATTTTATCTATAACCTTTAATTAATAAAAAGAAAAATGCAATGATTAAAATTTTTATTTTCAGAAGCTCAAAACAACCAATCAGGATAAAATGAATCATTCAGATCTAACGATGTGTTTTAAAGGCAATAAATAATCAATTCGTTGCTGTAAACAATTAGTCTAAAAGAAAAGCTTTAAAAATTTAAAAGTAAATAAATATATGGGGTGGTCAACTGTGTACTTAGGTCCACTGTAGCTCACACTCTTTCCTTCATGTAAAATGAAAATGTATATCTATATAAATGAGGCAAAACTTGTAAAAAATTAATCTGCCTACAAGGGAATGTTACTATAAATATATAATTGTTTTTCCATTACATTACTTTTTACTAAAAAATAAACTTTTTTCCAATACATAACTTTTTACTGAACTTAAAACTTTTTCCAATATATATTTTTTATTGAACATTTTTTTTTTTTTTACTTTCTTACTGTGCATAAAACTTTTTCCTAAACACAAAAATAATCTTTTTAAGCGTCAAACTTTTTTTCTAAACACAAAATTATAATTTTCCAAACGCAAAACTTTTTATTTCCAAAACACAAAACTTTTTCCAAACCATATTATTCCATACATTTACACATATTAACACAAAAACCTGTTTAAAACGAAAGTTTTCACAAAACATTGCGATTTGATCGTGGCAGGTTTTACTATACAGTACACTTTAAAGATAGAAAACCAACGATTATAAATGCACAAATAAAGTATGAGAAGGTAGCAAATAGCTATTTCGAATCTACTATCGAGATTCTTCATCAGTGCAAAACTCAGCGAGCTAAAAAATAGCAAAACTGAGCAAAGAGACCGAGAGACGCAGGCTTATATACCCACTATGGGAACAATCCCGCCTAAAGAAAAGCAAGCAATGAGAAGAAAGCAGCCAAAACAACTGGGTGGACAAGTAGCGACATCTATCGGAGAACAAGCAAAACAAAAACTAAAAAGCGAGTGAAAAAAAGTATTAAATTAAAGATTTCCAAATACTTGGCAAACAAGGAGTACTAGATAACCATCACACAATGTGTCACACCTGTCAATAAAACTTGTAAAGACAAAAGTTATTTTTATTGAAAGTTAAGTTTTATGAATGTCTTTTAATATTTCATTATCTTATTTTTTTATGTCAATGCAGTTTTTAAATTATTGCGATACAAATAAGTATCAGAAATAGTTAATGTCCCTTTTTAAAGGTGTACAATGATAATAATTGTTCATTGTTTGTTTCTCAAATGATACTAACTTTGTTAACGAACAACAAATGGAGAGTGGCATTTGCCCAGTACTTTTTTTTTGTTTGTACAATCTTTGATTCATATTTGATAGATACAGTCAATGATCGATAATCCGCATACCCATAATTCACATTACTTTACAAATGTAAACAGCGAAATAAACAGTTAAGAAAATGTACAGATTTTTTGTCCAAAAATGATTTTTTTGAGGCAAATAATAAAAAAATTGAAAAAAAAATCATAAGAAAGCAGATATTTTTAAAATATAACTCTTAGATTTTATAGAAAGTAAAAAAAAAACTGTATTACAGAGCATATGTATATGTAATTATTTTTGTTTAAATACACACATACATCAATTTTTTAATAAAATAACCTTAAAAAGGCATTTTTTGAGATAGCATATTAAATTACTAGATTTCATATATATCTTTTCATATTATATTTTTTTATGAAATAAAAATGATACCTTAAAATAATAAAATGACGCATAATCCATAACAATCTATAATCCACAAAACCTTTGGCCCCAACTTCTGCGGATTATAGAACTTTGACTGTAAGGGAATCATTTCGGACCCCCCCCCCCTCCCCTCTGAAAAAAACTGGTTATTGAACAAAGAGGAACATTGTTAAAATGAAGGAATATTGTCAAATGTTAATACCAATGGCCGTGTTCTTCTCGACAATTGGTGTTTTCCTTCTGTTTACCCATGGCTGATTTCACATGGGTAAGCACTAAGCAGGGGCAGAATAGCTTCACCTCATCTATATGTTCTCAAAGCTTTATAACTCAATGGTCTGTATACTTATATGGTATTACTTGGTTATCCTGTCGACCAATTTTGCTAAATTATTCGAATTAAGATTATTTTCATTTTAAAAAATGGAAGAAGAATTAAATTAGTATAATATTAATGAAATTACATAAAATGTCGAAATAAAAATTGTTTGGTGACGTAACAAACATGTGTAACGTGTTTTAAAGGACAAAATTAGCACTAGCCACTGGCCACAGGGCCAGTAAATGAGAAAAAGTGGCCAGTGAAAAATTGTCCATCAGAGGCCACCTTTGTGGCCACTTTTTTACAAGGAGAGACTACAATTTACTTACATTTCATCAACAATTCTACCTTTTTAGGTTCTAATGTATTTATATTATATTAACATATTTATTTGTGCTAATCAGTCTTACATTAATACTTATAGAAATTTTAACTGTTTAGTATTTTTAAATAAAAAAATTGGCCACTAGTTTAAACAAGTGGCCACTTGAAAAATTAGTCTTACTGGTCAATGGCCGGTAAAGAAATTTCTCAATTTTGCTCTATAACGTGTTTAATTTCAAAGGAATGTGGCATTTCCGATCAACCATCAATGGCATTTAATCTCATAGTTTGGCAATAGTTTTTTGGTTGACGGGATAACCAAGTAGTACCATATATACATATACATAAATATATTTTTTGAATAAATCACAAAAGGAAATGACTCAATATCAAAATGTCCAGGGGATATTAAGATAATTAATATTATTTATTATTAATACTGACTGTATTAATTATAAATAATATCAGAAATGGAAAATATCACTTTCTCATGTATAAAAAATTTTCTTGCAAAAGAAAAAGAAAAAAAAATTTTTTGGACTTCTGCACATAAAAAAAAAATAATTTTCTCTTTACATAATTACAAGTTGAATGTATAAAAAAATAGAAATAAAAATTTAACTTTTTAATCTCAGAGTTCACACGGGTTTTTCTTGCTGAAGTCAGAGCCTGAAACACTTACCTAATGCACCCATTAGGAAAAACAGAATAAGTTCAAATGCAATAAAATAAAGATAAATGCAATATAATTAAGAAATTGCTTTGAAAATTAGTGTTTTTTTAATCTTAATTTATAAAAATCTAGAAAATTTTTAAATTGTTAAATAAAATCTAATAAATTTTAAATGTGATTGAAGAATTATTGTAAATTCTGTATGCGGTATTTCGAAAATAGTTGTTGTCTTCGGTAAAGAACTGGAAAATCAGAAGTATATCTGAATCTTTTTATTGGATAAATTCTACAACTTTTTTATTTTATTCATTTTCTGATTGGACCATGTTTAATGTCCAAAAATAGAATACTTCTGTTTTTTGATTTTATTTATTTTCTTATTGGTTCATGTTTAATAGTCTAGAAATGGAATACAAGTTGCCACAATGACAAAAATGTATTAAAAAATTAATAACTTAAAAACAGGTTGAGATACAGCTTTCAAACAAATTGCATTTAAAGGCAATTTTTTTTCTCTATACGATGGTGTAAAAATTGAAAATGTGTGATGTTTAAAAGTTAAAAAACTTGCAGTACTGAAAATTGTAAAACTAACATTTTATTTAAAATTTGTTCAGGAAAATTAATTTTTATTCCACGGTGTACAAAATAAAGACTCTGTTATTACGTAAATCACATTTTGATCATTAAAAAATGATGTTTATTATTATTCTTATCTTTAATGTAGAATTTATTTATAAGCAAGGTTCACCCAAGTGGACCCAGCCTGAAAAAAACAAGAGTGGGCCCACTTGAAAAAAAAAAACATTGTGGGTTTTTTTAAAAAAAATTTTATGATTTTACAATTGTGTCATTATTTAATCTAAGGTATCAATGCAAAGATAAATGCAAATTTAAATATATTTCAAAAGAACAAGATTTAAAAGGAACTTTAAGCATCAGGGTTCGTGATTTAATAAAAATCAAAATAATCTTTTTTTTAAAATTTAAATCAGATTTTTGTTATTTAAATTGGATTTTTTTTTTTTAAAGTGTCATACATTATTATTATTTTACATGATTTTTTGTTTAATTAAAAAAATATAAATTTTACATACATAGACATGCATGTTATAAGTAATACCTATTAATAATATTACACAAATGATTCATATTATTTCAAGGTAAAATTTTAGGCTATGAAAAAAAAAAAAAAAAAAATCTTGATTATACAAAATGCAAGAAAAACTACAAATCAGATGTCAAAAATTACTTCAACTTTCAGTATTTTAATTACAATAAAAACATCTGCAGCACATAAAAATTTTAAACAAAATTAGACGCAAACTAAGTTTTTAACTTTTAATTGCTGTCTGAGAAAAATGAGTTTAGCAGCTGCCATCAAAATACTTAAGACCATAGGACACAAATTGATATGTCATTACTAATTGACTGACTTCTCAGTAGTGTTGGAATTTACACTAGAAAATTTTGAATAGCAATTTTACTTTTTTTGCAGAATTTCTATCATCCTATAAAACAATAATTATTTAAACTTACTTATGAGAACTTAGATCCCTAAATAAAAATTCAGCCAGAGAAGGAATGCTACAGTATTGCCTCATCTATATGATTTTTTAGTGGAAGATTTCAATCATCAGTAAATTTAAGAAGTAATTAATTAGAAAGTTCATTGTTTTATAAGATGATAGATATTTCACAAATCAAATAAAATTGCTATTCAAAATTTTCCAGTGTGAATTGAAACACTAGTGAGAAGTCGGTCAATTAGTGAATATGTCACAATTTGTGTCCTCTGGCCTTGAGCATTTCCAAGGCAATGGTTTAGCAGTTTTATCAGTTGATTTCTAATTTCTGAAAGTACCAAACCAAAGGCAGAAAACATTTCTTTTACTGAAGCAAATAAATCTATTGCAGTAAAAAGCTAGTTCATCATTAATTCTCAAAGTTTTTTAATATGAGCCTTTTCGATACCTTTAAGGTTTTACTAAATGTACTAATGAGTGAATATTCAAATATTTAATATATTTCTGCTTAGATTTCTCTACTGTTGCCAGATTATTTAAAAATTTGATTCAAATGAAATTTGAAAACACTTTTTTTTTCTAAACTTTACATTTATTTTACTTTTCGACCAAGCTTAAGCTTTATCTTTCTAAAAGCTGTTTGATTATAGTATATGAGGACTCCAGAAGCCAAGGGGTATAAGTGACAAAATTGAAAAAAAATAAACTACAGTCAAAGATCTATAATCCGCACAAGTTGAGGCCAAAGGTTGTGCGGATTATGGAATTTTGCGAATTATAGAGTATAATGGATTATACGTCATTTTATCATTTTTAGACAGCATTTTAATTCTATAATCAGACTAATATGGAAAGATAAATATGAAATCTAGTAATTAATTTAATAAATAATCTAAAAAAATGCATTTTTAAAGTTTTTTTTTTTTAAATGATCTATATATATGTACTTAAAGAACAATAATTACATAATAATGAGATTTATTTTTAAGGAATATTTTATGGAAGAAAGTATAAAAAAAAATGAGAATAAATTATGCACAAAAAATAACCAACACAAAGTAAAATAAAATGGTAATTACTTCAGTATACTATAATGAAATAGTACTATGAATATTATATAAGAAATCTTTTGTTTAACATAAATAAGAGTCGAGTGTTGTTTGTTTCAAAACCTGAAATGAATGAATCATGAATCTTTGATGAAATGTGCGTTTTTTTTTAGATTTTTTAATTGATTTTTTGCTTGTTTTGGCTTTTTTTTTTACAAATTTCTCCTTTTTTCTGTGATTTTTCAACAGATTTTACGTTTAAAAAAAATCAAGTGTCAAAATTCGTGATTCATTCATCATCTCATTCATTTCATCATGATTCATTTCTGTAAATTTTGTTGAACGATCGCGGAAAAATCCCATGTAAGCGCCTCCCTCTAACTATTGTACGATTTTTCATCACGTTTGGAGGGGAGGATTAACGGTATTTTACGGTACAATATTTAGTTCCCAGCTGGTGCTGTGTTTACTCTCCTGAACTTGCACAAACTGAAATAGCTACGAATGAACAGTTGTCAATTCGAACGTTCAGTAAGATTAGGCACGTTCCGTAATACAGTTTAGTTTTTTACTGTCAATAAAATAAAAGAGTAAAAAAAAAATACATGTTTTATTATGATTTTTATTACATTTTTTATTATTTGTTAAAAAAAAATCATTTTTGGATCACGGATTTGTAATTTTTTTTAACTGTTTATTTCATTGTTTACATTCGTAAAGTAACGCGGATTATGGGAAATTGCGGATTATAGATCCTCAACTGTAAATACACAGACGACCTAAAAATATGCTTTTTTCATTTCAGGTAAAGAAATATAAAGTGATTTTCTTATTACTTGCTGAGTTATAGAGGCAAACCACTTTTTTTGAAAAACAAACAATATTGATTAATTATACATTTAAAGAAAATTGTACTTTATTTTTTAACAGTTATTGAAATAAGAGTTCAAAGACCAGAATTCAACAAGCAGAAATTTCCTATTTCAATTCACTCAATTGTTATTGATGTTCCAATTTAACATCAATTATCTTTAAACTCAATTTACTCCAAATCGAAATTTTGTCACTTGTACCCCTTGGCTTCTGGGGTCCTCATATATTATATAAAACTAAATTATATTAAAGCACATTATTATGTTTGTTTACATTTTAAATTTATTAAAAAATAACTTAAAAGAAAAAATGATTTAAATCAATGGTTTTTTAAAAAAATCAATTGATTTAAATCATGATTAAAATAAAGCTGATTTAAATCAACGAACCTTGCTAAGCATTGATAAAATGACCAAAAAATAAATTCGCTGTAAAGTAGGAAAAAAAGTTATTAATTGATTTCTTATTCAAAATTAATGAAAGAAACTACATAAATTTAGCATATTTAACTTAAAGCCGGATTGTTATAATTTTGCCCAACTCAAAAAACCAACTGGTTTTTTTTTTAAATTTCAACTTTAAATTACACAAGGTTAATTTCTTAATATTGTTATTAAGATATATTTCTTAATAAAAATACACCATTCATAAAGTTTCTTTCCCCACTACAAAGAAAGGGGGGGGGGATGACTTAATTCTTCCAGTGAAAATGTTTAAAAGAAATAGGTGTAACTAATGTTTTTGTATATCTCAAACACAAAATGAAAAATTTTCCCATTAATAAATAAATAAATAAATCTGATATATAATTTATTCTATGTTATATTATGCAGTTGAAGCTCATAACAAAATACCATATCCCCTGGGAATCCTAATTTATTAAAGTAGCTATGTAAAATTATTTGGTTTATTCTATTAATTAGTTATAATAAAAAATATATATTAATTCTGATTAAGCATTAGTATTAGTATTAATATAGTATTTTAATGATAATTTCATTCGTAAAATTATTACTAATAATCAATTATTGTAAAATCAAAGTGTAATTGACTGTCATTGATTTATATATTTTTGTAATTACTTCAAATTGTATTTAGTTGTAAGTATATTTTTTTCAAACATTCTGAACATTCTTCGTTAACTCAAAAAATCCATTTATAGCTGGTTTAATATATCCTTAATGAAAGAAATTAGTCATATCAGACACAAATCTACCTTTTAAATTAACTTGACTTTTTAATATATACATTTTGTTAATTCATTCTTAATGCAAAATTATACCCAGGTTTCACTGATAAATGAAGAATTTAGCTATTATGTATATAAAAATTAGAAAATTAAAGTTTAAAAAAAGAAAAACTCAATAAAACCCAAAAAGATCCGTGTTTTTTTTTCAGAAAAACTTGAAAAAAACCACTGGGTTTTAGACTAGTGGGGCCAGTGGGTTGGGCTTTTTTAAAAAAACCTAAGTTTTTAGCTCACAGGCTATCATAGCCTGAGAGCTTATGTGCCCGTCTGTTCTGTATGTATGTGCGTTCGTACGTAACGCGATAACTCATGATAAAAATATCGGATCCATTTGAAATTTTGTATGTAGGTATATCCTGACAAGGTGCTTCCCTGATTACTTTTTGGAGTTCATTCGATATGTATAAGAGGGGGAACAGGGGGCTCATGCCCCTCCCCTTAATTGATATGAATGGGTTATTCATGCAGAATTAACAGTTTTCGTTCAAAATTTAGATTAGGATCATTCTGATGAGGCGATTCCGTGACTGTTATTAGGTGTTCATTGAATAAATATAAACAGGGGGGACGGAGGTTCTAATGCCCCCCCCCCCTTAATTTATATAAATGGGTTTTTCAAGCAGAATTTTCAGATTTCGTTGAAATCTCTGAATAGTTTTGGAAGTTTAATGATTAAGTGTAAAAGAGGGGTATAACTCCTTTTAAATTATATAAATGCTAAATGGGTTTTTATTAAGAATTATCCGATTTGCTCTGAATTTTGGATATAGATTTTTTATATGATAAAGCATGTCTTTGATAGTATAGGAGGTTCAATGATTAAGTATAAAAAAAGAGGAAAGGGGAGAGCTGTTTCCCCTTCTTAATTTTTTTTCGAATGGAATTAACCCTTGAAAATATAAGGCTTTAATGTACAATTAGTATTTGTAGCCTGTGAGCTCAATGCCATCAGTTTAACTGGGCAGAATTCTTTATTTCAAACCCTGTTTGTAAGTGTTTAAAATTTTAGTCTTTGAAATTATAATTTTCCAAATAGTTGTTGTAGTTTGTTAAATTACAATTTTTAGTTTTAGTTTTTGTTGAATATTAATATGAAAATGAAAAGTACATTTTTCTGTAAAACATTTCTAGTATAAACTTATACTGATATTTTATTTCAACATCAAGATCTTGAAATGATAATTCTTAGAACAATGAGGGGAAAAAAAAGTTCTCACTTGATTTCCCAATATTATTTATTCCAAGAATTTACAATGCTTTTAGTTTGTTCTGCCATCATTTTTAAGAAAAGGAAAAAATAATTCAGTGTAACGTAAACTATGCATATAGAAAAGCACAGCAAAATGCTTATTTACATGTGTAGTGACATCAAAACTACTTTCATCGTGTGACACGGATTTCTCCAGTCAAGAATTAAACTGCATTTCTAAACGTGAGTTTGAAGTATTTTCCAAGATTTAAAAAAAAAAAAAAAAAAAAAAACTAAAAATGGTATCAACATACTCTTTCTTTTGTATTCTATAAAGTGCAAGTTAAATTGAAAAATGTACAGTTTCCCTTTGAGATTTCTAATATATAGAGCATAGAAAAGTTCTTGATTGCTGAGCTCAACAAACCTAAAATGTTTTGACACATTCACAAATGCCTGACTATGGAAACGATTTTGAATGGAGCTTACTTTTCCATTGTATAATCATTAAAATACCGATCGAGTTATAAGAGATTTTGATCACATGTTTTTCTCTCATTGTGTTGCAATTCTGTTTTCATAGGGAAATGCAATTCAAAACTGTCAAACAATAGAATGTGATAGGTCGTAAGGAAAGCGATGGAGTATGTATTATTATAAATAAAAATAATTACTTCGAATTATAAAAAACACACATAAAAAAAAGCTAGTTCCAGGAATGTAATTTTAGAATGGAATAAAAATAATAATAATAAAAAAAAAACTGTTGCCAGATCTAAGAACATAATATTTGCATAAATGTTATCAGACGATATACAGTTAAGGATCGATAATCCGCACACCCATAATCTGCAATTTTCTACAATTCATGTCACTTTATGAATGTAAACAGTGAAATAAACAGTTTAAAAAATTTACAAACTTGTTCAAAAATGATTTTTTTAAAATAAATAAATTAAAATAATAATAAAATGCCTACTTTTTAAAAATATAACTCTTTTATTTTATTAACAATAAAAAACAAACTGTATTAGGAAACATACATAGTTATTCTTAACTGCACACATATCAATTTTTCTAATAAAATAACTTTAAAAAGGCATTTTTTGAGATAGCCTATTAAATTAATTCATACTAGATTTCACATTTACATTTTTATATTCTACTGATTATAGAATTAAAATGCTATCTAGGAATAATACAACAATGTACAATCCATAATACTCTATAATCCACACAACCCTTGGCCTCAACTTGTGTGGATTACAGAACTTTGAGTGTAAAATAAAATAAATATGAAGCACAAGACATTTTAAGACTGATAAATCCCAATAAAAATGCCAATCTTGCTGGTTTGTTTTGATATAGCTAATGTGTCAGCAAAAAACCCCCTGAAAAATAAGAGCAATTAGATAGTTTTTGAACAACAACACCTGCTAGTTTCATGCATTTCTGAACAAAAATAAATGAAAACTTGTGTCACAAAGTTGCCCTTTTTTGATTTAAGAACACCCTTTATCTCAACAGGTAAATCTGCAAATCAGTGTATCACTTGTTCTAGGATTCATAAATAGTTTCTTAAGGGGACTCTAGACACACATGAATACATCCACTCATTAATGTTAAATAATGGATAGGTTATTTTAGATCTTCTCGCTGAAATTTCAATATTTTTAAACTTTTTTTTTTTTTTTTTTTTTTTTTTTGCATAAGATAGCTGAGCTAGATCTTTAATATGGCTATTTTTTACTTTGTAGATTTTGGTTGCAGATTTAAAAAAATACTACTTTCAATTTCAGGAACGGTTTTGAAATTGAAAATACCTTTTAAGAAAAATCTGTAACCAAAATAAAAAAAACAAAAAAGTATTATCATATTGATGATGAAACTAAGCTATCATATGCAAAAAGAAATGGCATATAAAAATATTCAAATTTAAGTGAGAAATTCGAAAACAACCTGCCTTTATGATTAATGTTACAGAGAGGGTATTTTCAAGTGAGTGATGAGTCCCCTTAAAAGCATATGTGTTCTTATATGTAAATTTCATTGAACTATATAAAGGTACTACATTCTGTGATCAATTATTAAAAAGCATTTAGTTTCAAATAAACGGAATGCAATCAAATTCAGTTTATAAGCAACAAAAGGTTTTAAAAGTAAACGTTAAAAAAAAAAAAAAAAAAAAAAAAAAAAAAAATTTGCTGCCTCAAACTTGAAATTTGAATAATATTAAACTAAACTACTTAAAAATAAATAATAATAAGCGGAATTATTTGTCAGGAATAAAACATTATAATAATGACTGGATAACAGATCAGCAAAAATGAAAATTGCGTCACATTAAATTGGGTGCATCACTATCAAATAGCAAATCGTAAAGTATTGAGTTGAATAGAAACCTAAGAAATTAACCTACTGTAGCATTAACAAGATGTTGAATACAATAAATTTTTGTTATAAAAGTTACCTAATATTACAAACAACAGA
Organism: Maratus speculifer; assembly: GCA_964019185.1. Taxonomy (NCBI): domain Eukaryota; kingdom Metazoa; phylum Arthropoda; class Arachnida; order Araneae; family Salticidae; genus Maratus; species Maratus speculifer. The sequence goes on from OZ025296.1 coordinate 363,803,590, forward strand.
ACACACAACGACGCCAATAAAAGAATGAATCGTACAAGACTTAATGATTCATTAAAAGTGGTATTGATTCTCATAAACCAAACACTTTTGAGTTGATTCATCTATCAACCACCGTGAATCATCCATTTCGTTGGCGTCTCTTTGCTTTAAAAGAAAAAAATATATAATTTTCAATGCGTATCCTCTGATTCTAATAATGGCTAATTTTTAAAACATAAACGTGGTGATCCATCCTCTTTGCTAAAGTAAATTAATGGTAGGATGTGTTTCTTCTTTTACTATTTATAAAAATTCTCCAACTTTTGACTTGATCATATTATAGCAACAAAATTTCATTTGCGCAACTTTTATTTTCACTAATATTTGACCTTTTAAAATATTATGAAATTTTTTTTTCTAGCAGACATTTTCACTTATCTATTTATTTAAATATAGTTTAAGTTACGATTTTTGGGATAAACAGGAGGAATTCATTTGAATTTTGATTAAGAGTTTGATTTAAATGTTTAATTTTAGATGATTGACTTCCTCACAAACTGAATTTGTCTGTATTAAGTTAAATAAGAACATTTTTTAAATGATTAACCCTAAAATATTTGTTCCTGAAAGTAATTAATCGCATAATATAATTCATATGAAGGTTATAAAATTTACCCAAATTATTAGAACAGCGTAAAAAAGAAATTTAATTAAAATAGCAGGGGTTTTAAGAATCTGAAAATTTGAATTTCCATTGTCTTCATGACGTAATTTAGGTTGCACATAAGTGTTGTGGCGGCTCTGATAGAAAATATTTTCTATTGTTTCTTTACATTTGGCAAAAATGTCCTTATATCACCTGTTCCAGAAAAATATACTGTACCAACAGTGATGTCACTGTTAATATCACTAATTAAGGATTCCTACTGGTCATGCAATTAAAAAATTTGGGTAAAAAGGTCAAACCATTTTTTATAAAAAATAATTGAAGTGATTGATGTGTTACTTTCCATCTGCATCTCAATTGTGGTTGTAAATGAAAATTTGAATTAATCATTAATCCAATCTAAAATTTATAAATAAAATGTATAAAAGCTACAGAACACTAGCATCACATGAAAGCCAATAAAAATTGAAAATTAATTTCATTGCATACTTTTTTTTTTTTTTTTAAAAGCATACATCTAAGTTTAAAATTATTCATTTTGTTGAGTTTTACAACAATATAGAAAATGGATTTTTACTGAGAAAGATCAGGCAGTTTATTTTACTGGAAATGTTTACGAACCATGTAATCACACTAACCATTATCATAGAAGGCGGCAGCCTTCAAGTGATGCAGCTTTAAACCTACCATCGTCATAAGGATAGATGCGGAACTTCATATATACAGCTAACTCAACATCAAAGGAAATCGGAAAAGCCGCCTTCTAATAACTCAGCAAATATTGGTCAGAATGGTCCAATTTTTTTAATATAGTCTTATATTCCCAGTCTAATCCTATCCTATAATTTTTACATTTCTACGTGCCGTATATTTTTAGATCTCGATAACCATTTTAAAACTGAAATCGATGGTGTTTGTTCCTGATAATGAGATCTAGAAAACGGGCTGGGAGATTTTATTAAAACTTATATATAATATGAATCTCTTTAAGATAGAGAGAATAAGACTTGCCTTGTTTCTAGGAAAACTCTTGTTTGTTATATATTGGTCTTGGAAAATTGGACTATATTAGCTCGCGGATTACATGTTATTCTATGGGTTAGCAGACGAAGACACTGCGAAAAGGCAAATGTACTTATGGTCACAGTTAAAACACCCGCATCGAAGCAATAAATGTTTTTTAAACTACAAAAACATCTTATCATGTGCTTTAAAACATTCAATAAATATATATTAAATCAAATTTCTATTTATTTTGCCTTTATTTTTCGTAAGAAGAAAATATTACATTTTTTATATCGCATATTTCTGCATTTTGTGGAAAAAATATTTTGAATCCTTTTTTAAAATAGGAAAATATTTTTTAATTATACAAATTCAATATAATTTCGACTTACATATTTTTCTTTAAAGTTTTCAAACAAAAATTATTTTAAATTATTTGCTCTTAGAAATGTATGTATTCATACGCGTGGTGGCGCTACTTGTCTGGTTTTGTTTTGAATCTGAACCCGAACGCGGTAAGTTACACGGAGCATTTTTCATTCAGGTAGTAATATTCTTACATAATGTCCATTAAATTGATATAGAAAATGCACGAATTAAAAAATATAAACCAGACAAGATAGAATCATTAAGTAATTTTCAGGTTTTAATAATCCACATGTTGTTTCTTGTTACGCCAATTGAATCTCGCAATGTCAATATACAACGAATAAGCTCTGCAATAAAGTTAACCGGAGAATCTTGCAATGGATTATTAATTAGTACAGAATGTGAAACTTTGCAATAAAGTTATTTGCTTGTATTTTTGAAGACTTATGGATTACAGTGTGGAGGCAGGATATATTCAAAATTTTACGAGAATGCCGGTTAAAAATCTGGACTGCATTTTGTTTTGTTGTCAGTAATTTTGGGTGAAATGCAGTTTACTCTCCTTCGCCAAGGAACTTTTTATGTGTATTGTTTGATAAACAAAAAATATATAGAGGTAAAATTGTTTATTTTTTTAATTTTTTCGCTGCTTGAGCAAAGAATAGGTTTGCATTAATCATAATTAATAAACGGAAACTTACTGGCTTGCTTAAAGTATTCTTTTTAAATACAGGGTACAAAATACATGAATTTTCTTAAATCCAAGTTTATTTTATTAAAATTTGTCATTTCATGAAAATAAAATTATTGCATATCTTTTATCTTTGAGTTTAAGTGTTAAAACACTTTTCAATGTTTGCATTTTAACATGTTTTGCAGATAATACATTTTGTGAATTTCACAGATTTGACTGTATTATACTCTATTATAAGCATTCATTATGATTTCTAGTACATTATTACATTTAAATTACTCTTTTTAAAAATGTAAACAAAAGATGAGCACATTATATTTGTGCAATGTCTGGTCCCAAGTTACACACACTTGAGGGACTTTACAATTTCTATATATTGCTTGTTTTAAACTTAAGTGAAATGTTGGCTAAAAAATTTTCAGTTTCATAAATTATTTCAATTTGAAATACTTTAGTAATCGCTACTACTGTTATTCCGTCGACCAATTTCGCCAAATTATACATAATCACATATTTTTTTATTTTAAATAATGAAAAAACAAATAATTAGTAAAATATTAATAAAAAGTCTAAATAAAAATCATTGACATTTTAAATATACAAATTGTATTTAATGTCATTGAATGTGACATTCACAATCATCCATTATTGGAATTTAATCTTATAGTTTGGCGATAATTTTTTGGTCGACGGGATAACCTAGTAGTACCTAGTAATCTATAAAGCTAACAAGTAACATTTATACAACATTTCATTAACTTGATTCCTCTTAAGTAAATTTGAATAAGCGACGGCAAAAATCCATTGCAAGATTCTCTGGTTAACTTTATTGCAGACTTTATTCATTGTATATTAAGACATTGCAAGATTGAATTGGCATAACAAGAAACATCCATGTGGATTATTAAAACCATGAAAATTACGTAATGATTCTATCATGTCTGTTCGATGTTTTTCAATTTGTGCATTTTCTTTATCAATTCTATTCTAAATAAATAAATTCTACCTGAATGAAAAATGCTAATAATGCATTCTGATTCAAAACAAAACTAGACAAGTGGCACCTTCTTAATGTGGAATATAATATAGAATGTATGAAAACTTATGAATTAGAGGGGGGAGGCAGAGTATATTCAAAATTTTATGAGAATGCCAGGTAAAAATCCTGTATTGAACTTTTTTTTGGTTTGTTGTCAAAAACTTTTTTCTCATGTCTATAAATAAATTACTCCTTGCACCAACATAAGATTTTGTTGTCAGTGGCACAGCCAAGGGGGTGGTTTTGTGAACTACATCCATGAATCGCTAAAAAAAAAAAAAAAGCAAATTGCATAAAAAATGGGAATTACATCCACAAATTGCTTAAAATGTGAATTACGTCCATGAATCATGTAAAAAAGCAAGAATTATATTCATAAATTCTATGAAAAATGCAAATTACGTCTATGAATCGTGTAGTAAAACATAAATTATGTTCATAAATCGCTCAAAAAACACGAATTTTGGCGCCAAAAAGCTGAAACGGAAATTACCTCTATAAAACGCATGAAAATAGCGACTTGCATTCATGAATTGCATAAAAAATGTGAATTACGTTCATGAATCACTCAAAAAATGCAAATTACATCCATGAATTGCATAAAAACGTGAATTACGTTCATAAATCACTCAAAAAATGCAAATCACTTCCATGAATTGTGCAAAAAAAACACGAATAACGTTCAGAAATTGCAAAAAATGCGAATTATGCTCAAGAATTGGTAAAAAAAGCGAATTACATTCATAAATTCTATAAAAACACAAATAATGTCAATAAATCGATCAAAAAACTGAAATTTCGTCGATCAAAAGCTCAAAAGATGCAAATTATGTCTATGAATAGCATAAGTATAGCAAATTACGTCCATAAATCATGTAAAATGTAAATTACATTCATTAATCGCATAAAAATCGCGAATTATGTCCATGAATCGCATAAAAAACGCGAATTGGGTCCACAAATCGCTCAAAACGTGAATTACATCCATGAATTGTTTAAAAAAGTGAGAATTACGTTCAGAAATTGTATGAAAAACACAAATTATGCCTATGAATCGTGTAGTAAAATGGGAATTATGTTCATAAATCACTCAAAAAACACGAATTTTGGCAGCAGAAAGCTGAAACGCAAATTACGTCTATAAATCGCATAAAAATAGCGAATAGTGTTTTGCATTCATGAATTGCATAAAAACGCAAATTACATTCATGAATCGCTCAAAAAACAAATTACATTCATGAAACGCATAAAAACATGAATTGCATTCTTAAATCACTCAAAAAATGCGAATCACTTCCATGAATCGTGCAAAAAAACACTAAGAACGTTCATAAATTACAAAAAATGCGAATTACGTCCAAGAATTGGTAAAAAAAAGCAAATTACATTCATAAATCCTATAAAAACACAAATAACGTCAATAAATCGATCAAAAAATGCGAATTTTGTCGATAGAAAGCTCAAAAGATGCAAATTATGACTATGAATCGGATAAGTTTAGCAAATTACGTCCATAAATCATGTAAAATGTAAATTGCATTCATTAATCGCATAAAAATCATGAATTATGTCCATGAATTGCGCAATAAAAGCGAATTGCATAAAAAACATGAATTGGGTCCACAAATCACTCAAAACATGAATTGTTTAAAAAAGTGAAAATTACGTTCAGAAATTGTATGAAAAACACAAATTATGCCTATGAATTGTGTTGTAAAACGGGAATTATGTTCATAAATCGCTCAAAAAATTCGAATTTTGGCAGCAGAAAGCTAAAATGCAAATTACATCTATAAATCGCATAAAAATAGGGAATAGTGTTTTGCATTCATGATTTGCATAAAAAACGCGAATTACATTCTTGAATCGCTCAAAAAATGCAAATTATGTCCATGAATTGCATAAAAATGTGAATTATGTTCATAAATCACAAAAAAAATGCGAATCACTTCCATGAATCATGCAAAAAAACACGAATAACATTCATAAATTGCAAAAAATGCGAATTACGTCCAAGAGTTGTGTAAAAAAGTGAATTACATTCATAAATCCTATAAAAACACAAATAACGTCAATAAATTGATCAAAAAACACAAATTTCATCGACAGAAAGCTGAAAAAAATGTAAATTATGTCTATGAATTGCATAAAAATAGCAAATTACGTCCATAAATCATGTAAAATGTAAATTACATTCATTAATCGCATAAAAATTGCGAATTATGTCCATAAATTGCTCAAAAATGCAAATTACATTCATAAATCGCATAAAAAACACGAATGATGACCATGAATTGCACAAAAAATGCGAATTACACCCAACATTAAATTAATTTGCAGAAAGTTTTTGGTTTTATACAAGTCTGCCAACAAGAACCTACAAGTTATCCTAAAACCCATTCTAAACCAACAAAAATTTAATGGAAAGATAAATTTGTCCAAGAAAGACAAAATAATTTCCATTGACATACATTGACCAGAATCAAAAAATTCCTATTGAAATCTATCCTATACACTCCAAAACCTGAAAGAAAAAAATCCCTCCTAGAGTAACTCAATCTATCTACTGCAAAATAAAATACATTGAAATGCAACTGAACAAGAACCTGAAAATTACATTTGAAATCAAACCGAAACCAGATTCAACCCCCCCCCCCAAAAAAAAAAATCCAACCATATCTCGATTCGGGAAAGAAAACTTAATTTCCGTAGATACGCGTGGTCAGAAATCTGGAAATTCCAATTAGTCTATGGGTTAGCAAACCTTAATTCAATCTGAAAAAAAAAAAAAAAAAAAAAAAAAAAAATTGACAAGCAGAGTTGTATAATATAAACGCACGCCATGTGCAGAAAATTTTATGAAGAAACAATTTTTATTTATTTATTTCGACAAAGAATTGCGTAAAAAAAAAAAGTGTATCTCAACAAAGAATCATGTAAAAAAACCCAACATTTCGACAAAATACCACGCGAAAAACGTGAATTTCATCCAAAGACCGCAATAAAAACATACATTCAATCCATGAATCGCATAAAAAATACGAATTCCTTGCATGAATCGCATAAAAAATGTGAATTACATGCATGAATCGCATAAAAAATGTGAACTACATCCATGAATCACTAAAAAAAAAAGCAAATTGCATAAAAAATGGGAATTACGTCCACAAATTGCTTAAAATGTGAATTACGTCCATGAATCATGTAAAAAAGCGAGAATTATATTCATAAATTGTATGAAAAATGCAAATTACGTCTATGAATCGTGTAGTAAAACATGAATTACGTTTATAAATCGCTCAAAAAACATGAATTTTGGTGGCAGAAATCTGAAACGGAAATTACCTCTATAAAACGCATAAAAATACCGAATTGCGTTCATGAATTGCATAAAAAATGTGAATTACGTTCATGAATCGCTCAGAAAACGCAAATTACATCCACGAATTGCATAAAAACGTGAATTACTTTCATAAATCACTCAAAAAATGCAAATCACTTCCATGAATTGTGCAAAAAAAACACGAATAACGTCATAAATTGCAAAAAATGTGAATTACGTCCAAGAATTGGTAAAAAAAGCGAATTACATTCATAAATCCTATAAAAACACAAATAACGTCAATAAATCGATCAAAAAACACAAATTTCGTTGATAGAAAGCTCAAAAGATGCAAATTATGTCTATGAATAGCATAAGTATAGCAAATTACGTCCATAAATCATGTAAAATGTCTATTACATTCATTAATCGCATAAAAATCTCGAATTACCTATGTCCATCAATCGCTCAAAAAAGATGCGAATTGCATAAAAAACATAAATTGGGTCCACAAATTGCTCAAAACGTGAATTACGTCCATGAACTGTTTAAAAAAGTGAGAATTACGTTCAGAAATTGTATGAAAAACACAAATTATGTCTATGAATCGTGTAGTAAATCGGGAATTATGTTCATAAATCGCTCAAAAAACACGAATTTTGGTGGCAGAAATCTGAAACGGAAATTACCTCTATAAAACGCATAAAAATACCGAATTGCGTTCATGAATTGCATAAAAAATGTGAATTACATTCATGAATCGCTTAGAAAACGCAAATTACATCCATGAATCGCATAAAAACGTGAATTACTTTCATAAATCACTCAAAAAATGCAAATCACTTCCATGAATTGTGCAAAAAAAACACGAATAACGTTCATAAATTGCAAAAAATGTGAATTACGTCCAAGAATTGGTAAAAAAAGCGAATTACATTCATAAATCCTATAAAAACACAAATAATGTCAGTAAATCGATCAAAAAACACAAATTTCATTGATAGAAAGCTCAAAAGATGCAAATTATGTCTATGAATAGCATAAGTATAGCAAATTACGTCCATAAATCATGTAAAATGTATATTACATTCATTAATCGCATAAAAATCTCGAATTATGTCCATGAATCGCTCAAAAAAGAAGCGAATTGCATAAAAAAACGTACATTGGGTCCACAGATTGTTCAAAACGTGAATTACATCCATGAATTGTTTAAAAAAGTGAGAATTACGTTCAGAAATTGTATGAAAAACACAAATTATGTCTATGAATCGTGTAGTAAATCGGGAATTATGTTCATAAATCGCTCAAAAAACACGAATTTTGGCAGCAGAAAGCTGAAATGCAAATTACGTTCATAAATCACTCATAAAATGCGAATCACTTCCATGAATCATGCAAAAAAATACTAATAACATTCATAAATTACAAAAAATGCGAATTAAGTCCAACAATTGGTAAAAAAAGCGAATTACATTCATAAATCCTATAAAAACACAAATTTCGTCAACAGAAAGCTCAAAAAATGCAAATTATGTCTACGAATTGCATAAATATAGCAAATTACATCCATGAATCATGTAAAATGTAAATTTACATTCATTAATCGCATAAAAATCGCGAATTATGTCCATGAATCACATAAAAAACGCGAATTGGGTCCACAAACCGTCAAAACGTGAATTACGTCCATGAATTGTTTAAAAAAGTGAGAATTATGTTCAGAAATTGTATGAGAAACACAAATTATGTCTATGAATCGTGTAGTAAAACGGGAATTATGTTCATAAATCGCTCAAAAAACACGAATTTTGGCAGGAGAAAGCTGAAACGCAAATTACGTCTATAAATCGCATAAAAATAGCGAATAGTGTTTTGCATTCATGAAATGCATAAAAAACGCGAATTACATATCGCTCAAAAAACACAAATTATGTCCATGAAATGCATAAAAACATGAATTACATTCATAAATCACTCAAAAAATGCGAATCACTTCCATGAATCGAGCAAAAAAACACTAATAACGTTCATAAATTACAAAAAATGCAAATTACGTCCAAGAGTTGTTTTAAAAAAGCGAATTACATTCATAAATCCTATAAAAACACAAATAACGTCAATAAATTGATCAAAAAACACAAATTTCGTCGACAGGAAGCTGAAAAAAATGTAAATTATGTCTATGAATTGCATAAAAATAGCAAATTACATCCATAAATCATGTAAAATGTAAATTACATTCTATAATCACATAAAAATTGCAAATTATGTCCATAAATTGCTCAAAAATGCAAATTACATTCATAAATCGCATAAAAAACACGAATGATGACCATGAATTGTGCAAAAAATGCGAATTACACCTAACATTAAATTAATTTGACGAAAGTTTTTGGTTTTATACAAGTCTGCCAATAAGTACCTACAAGTTATCCTAAACCCATTCTAAACCAACAAAAATTTAATGGAAAGATAAATTTGTCCAAGAAAGACAAAATAATTTCCATTGACATACATTGACCAGAATCGAAAAATTCCTATTGAAATCTATCCTATACAATCCAAAACCAGAAAGAAAAAAATCCCTCCAAGAGTAACTCAATCTATCTGCTGTAAAATAAAATACATTGAAATGCAACTGAACAAGAACCGGAAAATTACATTTGAAGTCAAACCGAAACCAGATTCAACCCCCCCCCCCCCCCAAAAAAAAAAAAAAAACTATCCAACCATATCTCGATTTGGGAAAGAAAACTTAATTTCCATAGATATGCGTGATCAGAAATCTTGAAATTCCAATTAGTCTATCTTAAACCTAATCTGAACCTGAAAAAGGAAATTCCATATAACCGGAGCCCAGTATCTATACAGGACAAAATATTTTCCATTAAAGCGCAACCTCACCAGAACTTGAAAATTCCATTTGAATTGAACCTGATTGAAACCTGAAAAAAATTTCCATCGAACCTTAACCTAATCCGAAAAAGAGAAAATTATTTCTGCCGATACACACTGACAAGAGTCTGAAAGTTAATATGAAACCTAATCCAAACCCGAAAAGGAAAAAACAATGAAAACACAAGTCTGTCCAAGAAAGACCAAATAATTTCTGTCCACATACACTGACAAGAATAATGGAAATTATTTCTGCCGATACACACTGACAAGAGTCTGAAAGTTAATATGAAACCTAATCCAAACCCGAAAAGGAAAAAACAATGAAAACACAAGTCTGTCCAAGAAAGACCAAATAATTTCTGTCCACATACACTGACAAGAATTTCAATTGAAATCTATCCTAAACCCAGTTCAAACACTACCCCCCCCCCAAAAAAAAAAAATTTCAATTGTAACCCAATTTATCTGCAACAAAATAATATACTTGTAATGCAACTCAACAAGAACCTGAAAATTCCATTTGAAGTCAATCCGAAACCAGATTCAATCCCCCCCCCCCAAAAAAAAAAATATATATTTAATCAAATCAAGATTTTAGAAAAAAAAGAACAATTTATGTGGATATGTATTGACCAGATCATGGAAATTCCAATAGAAGTCTATCTCAAACCCGATCTGAATAACCTGAAACCCAATCCAATCCCCCCCCCCAAAAAAAAAGTAAAATAAAAAAATTAGGAAATAAAAATCTGTTCAAGAAAGACAAAATAATTTCCATCCCCATCCACTGACCAGAATTGAAAACTAGTACTTGAAATGCAACTCGGCAAGAACCTGAAAATTTCAATTCAAGTCAAACTGAATCGAGATTCAACCGCCCCCCCCCCCTAAAAAAAAAAACAATTATCTAACCAAATCAAGATTTTTAGAAAAAAAAAATTATGTAAATACATACAGACTAGAGCATGGAAATTTTAATAAAATCTTAAACCCGATACAATCTCCCCCCCCCTTACATAACTAACAAGAAGCCTTGATGACCCCACAAAACATAACTAACAAGAACAAAGAGTCATGCATACTTCATCGATTATGATGCATTTTCTGACTCATTCTGAATATTGTAAACTTATTGTCATTCATGTACAATAATTTTACCATTCTGTGCAAAAAAACAAAGCATAATTAACGAGAGTAAAAATTTTTCCATTAAACATGTTTATATACTTTCCATTTTATTCTGAATGCTTTAAACCTATCAGTTTCATCTTTGTACAGTAATCTTCCCATCCAAATCTCTCCCCCCCCCCCCTGTTTATATATGTTTTGTGCAAACAGCAAAACATAAATAAACTAACAAGAATGAAAAGTTACACATACAGTATAGATTATGAAACACTTTCCAACACATTTTCATTATTGTAAGCCTATCATTTTAATGCATTTGCTGTAATTTTACCACTCTATATAAAGAACAAATCATAATTAACAAGAAAGAAAAACCTGTGTGCAACATAGATTATGAAACACTTTCCAGCATATTCTGAATATTGTAACGGATATAGTCTTAATCAATCTGCAATATTACCAACCTATACAAAGGTTGAAACATAATTAACAAGAATCATGCACGCAGCATAGATTATGAAATACTTTCCAGCACATTCTGAATATTGTATTCCTGATCATTTTAATCCATCTGCAGTATATGTATCATCATGTGTAAAGAATAAACATAGTTAACTAGAATGAGAAATGATACATACAGCATAGATTATGAAATCCTTTCTTAGAAATACAGTGCTGAATGTACATTACTTTCTTATCTTATACTAACGTACTTTACTACAGAGTTGTTTTTAACGAAATCAAGTAGCACAGCATATATTAATAATAAAATATGAAATATCTTTTTTTAAGTGGGTGGGGGAGGGGTAATTAAAGGTGATCAGAAATCATGAATATGAATTCTTTGCATTAGTCTTTAATTTTTTGTTTTTATCTTTTTATTATTAACCTAAAAAAAGCACTGATATCAGTACAAAAAACCCTGAACGGGTTAAAAGCTTGTGACGCAGCACTTTATCAGATATATCTAAGAATTTTAAATTTGGGACTTAAAACTAATGATATCAAAATTTATGTGACGCTATGCTATTAATTAATATATACATATATTAAAATTTATTCATTAAGGTTTTATCAATTACATCTTTCATAAATTCAAAATATGAATCTTAAAAGATATGATATCAAAATTTAAGTGACGCCTTGACGAGGCTTTAAACAATGTTTTAAAATTCCATTTATTTATTTATTGTCTAAATACATTTTCATATCTAAACAATACTTTTCATTTTCCAATACACTGTTAAATACATCACTTTCACTGAATATATATAATGCACTGAAATATATTTATTTGAATAAATAGATTTATCTTTTGGGCTACGCTATCCAAAATCAAAAATAATATTTGAATACATATTTTTTGCGTCATTGTATCTATTTGCATCTATTTAACTTACTTTGGATACAATGACGCAAAAAATATTTGTTCAAATGTTATTTTTGATTTTGGATAGCGTAGCCCAAAAGATAAATCTATTTATTCAAATAAATATATTTCAGTGCATTATATATATTCAGTGAAAGTGATGTATTTAACTGTGTATTGGAAAATGAAAAGTATTGTTTAGATATGAAAATGTATTTAGACAATAAATAAATAAATGGAATTTTAAAACATTGTTTAAAGCCTCGTCAAGGCGTCACTTAAATTTTGATATCATATCTTTTAAGATTCATATTTTGAATTTATGAAAGATGTAATTGATAAAACCTTAATGAATAAATTTTAATATATGTATATATTAATTAATAGCATAGCGTCACATAAATTTTGATATCATTAGTTTTAAGTCCCAAATTTAAAATTCTTAGATATATAAGATAAAGTGCTGCGTCACAAGCTTTTAACCCGTTCAGGGTTTTTTGTACTGATATCTATACTAGTATGAATGAAGTACAGTCAAAGTTCTATAATCTGCAGTAGTTGGGGCCAAAGGTTTTGTGGATTATAGATTGTTATGGATAATGTTCATCTTATTATTCCTAGACATCATTTTAATTTGATAAACTGTATAATATGAAATCTAATAATTAATTTAATATGCTATCTCAAAAAATGCATTTTTAAAGTTATCTTATTAAAAAATTAATATATGTGCTTTAAATAAAAATAATTACATATATACACATGTTCTCTAATACAGTTTGTTTATTTAATTTCTATAAAATATAAGAGTTACATAGAAAAAAATCTGTGTTTTATTATGTTTTTTTTTGTCAAATTTTTTATTATTTGCTTTAAAAAATCATTTTTGGACCACAAATTTGTAAATTTTCTGAACTGTTTACATTTGTAAAATAATGCAAATTATAGAAAACTGTGGATAATGGATGCGCAGATTATCGATCCTTGACTGTATTAATATTTCAATCCGTTTTAAGTTATCTTACTTTTTATTTTTTTAATTTAATATTTTACTTAATTATTTTAATGCAATATAATCATTTATTGTAATTTTGTTTGTCTTAATAAATTCAAATTGCTGAGTAAAAAATGTAAAATAAGCAAAGACCAGAAATCTGCGAAATTCTAAAATCTGCACAACTTCTGGCCTTAAGCTGTGTAGATTTGAGGGAATCTACCGTACTAAGATAATTAAGTAAAGTAGTAATAAACTAAAATGATAAAAAAATAATATTTTGTAAAATGATTAAATTGTTGAAAATGCAAGAGTTCAATAATATTATTAAGAATTACAAATTAAAATATGTATGAAAAAGTTCTGTTATTTTGTCCTTGTATATGAACCCAAAGATTCATTCCTTATATTTGTGATGACATGTGAATTTTAGGATTGTGGATTTTAGCTGCTGTTTTAAATTTGACAACAACAAGTAAAAAAATGTTTTTTTGAAATGTGAAATAATCTTTAATGAAATAATATAAATAAAAAATTTAAAAAAAACCTGAAAAATTAGCTATTTTTAAATGGCTATGCATAGTTTTTTATTCTATAAAATTATTTAAAAAGAACTGTTTTATACCTTCAACATAAATAGTGCTTATAATAATTCCCCTAAACATTTTCTGTTTTAATTTAAAATTCAAGTATTTCTCCCTAAAACTACAAATTTTCGTATCTTTATACACAATAATTTATCTAATATAAATTATGAAAGATCTCCATCCACAATAAGTTCATTTATGATAGCGACAGGAGTAAGGTAATCACTCTCTCCTTTTAAAAGAAAAAAATGTTTAGCTATCGAAATTCAAATACAATTATATGCATTTATAGACATGCATGTTTAATTTAATCATTTACAAATATTCTAGTTATACTGATCGAAATTTAGAGTTTTTAATGGTTTGATATTCAGAGAATTGGTGCCAGTTACAAATTTATTTACACTGTAATTTAGAAAAAAAAATTATGTTGCGCAAAGAATGAGCATATTTTTCCATTAATATTCTGAAGCTTTTAATAATATTTTTATTAAATAAGAGTTTAATTTTCAAAGTATTGTTCTTGTAACAAAAATCAAATAAAGAAACTAAAAGGACTCATAAAATTTATTTTTAATAAAATTATACCTGGCCATCCCTATAAAATGTTAATGTTTCACTGAATTTACAAAAGTTGTCACATAATAACAGTAATAAAAAGCTGTGCTACTAAAGTAAAAAATGAGCAAAAAACAATAAGTCAAAAGCTATCAAAATATTGAAAACAACTTTTTCAAACATATTCTAACAATTATATTTGATATTAAATAATTAATTTTTATATGCAATGCGAAAAAAAAAATAAAATTCAATGAATATAAGCTGAGTTCTTAAAAAACTGATAAAACTAAGTTAAAATTTCATGAAAAAAATAACAATAATGCTCCTTTTATATATACTAAAAAATATTTTAAATTGTTTAAGTGAAGCGTGTAAAAATAATCTCAAATTTAATCTTGTCTTATTTTAAAAATATATCTAAAATTCTATACTTGTAACAGAAAATTTGTTAATTTATGTTATTTACCAAAAGATGGCGTCAAAACAATATATAAAATCTAAAGTAATCGATTTAAGAAAGTTACTCGGTAATCGAGTAGACAATGAATGATTGATAACTCAGTTAATTGATAATTAAAATTGTTCATCAGGAAACTTTCTAATTTATTTCTGTACTAGTACTATATTACTAATCAGGATGCTGCTGTAATGTACGATGATACGTGTCAAAATTTTCAATAGAGGGTAAATTTAAATAAAGGATTCTAGAATTTTGTGTAACGAATCAATTCATTTTTCAAAAATAAGCATTTTTTTGATGCTGCAACAACAACAACAATCGTTCGTTTTTACTTGAAGCAGATATTTTTCTTAACTATTGAAACAAATGGTAATATTGGTAGATGTGAGAAAGCAAGAAGTCAGATGTTGAACTTTTTGTTGCCACTGATTTATGTATATGATTCATTCAAATTCGGCCAACGTGATTCATTCATGGCGTTGGTGTCTGCTTTTATGTGAACCTTTACTATATGAAAGTTCTCTGTTAATAGACCGCAAATTTTTGAAATATAATGAATAATAGCAATATAATAAAAGAGCATTTTTAAAATTTATTGACCTATACTCTGTATTAAAATGAGTTAATGGTAAGATACGTTTCTTTTGCTTACTCAGCTACTAAAGTTTCTGTATTTTGTAATAAAATTATTTTAAACTGTTAATGATTATTAACTGATGAAAACTGTGAATTTTAGTTCAGACTAGCTCTAGATCATCTAAAGAACTGATCCAAATAAAAAGCAAAGAATAAATTTTAGAATTCTATATATTATTATTTGTTTTCTATTCTGAGATGGGATAATTTG
Organism: Maratus speculifer; assembly: GCA_964019185.1. NCBI lineage: Eukaryota > Metazoa > Arthropoda > Arachnida > Araneae > Salticidae > Maratus > Maratus speculifer. Next base: position 363,819,512 of record OZ025296.1, read on the forward strand.
GGGTATGGCTAGGGTTAGCCTAAGTATTGTAGGATGGAAAAAATTTCAGTTTCTGTATTAACTTTGGTACATTTTGAATGAGTTATATTTTAAAAGTTTTATTTGAGTTATATTTTAAAAGTTTAAAAGTTTTATTTATATTATAAAATGTTGAAAAAGATATGTATTTATAACACTAGGAAGTGTAATTTTCACATTGTAAAATAATTTATTTTACATTTTGTTTCTAAATGTAGTTTAGAAAGATAAGAATGATAAAAAAAAGTGTTATACTCAATAATAACATATATAAAAAACACAGAGGAAATTGAACAAAAATATAAAAAAAATCTTAAGAAAAAAAAAGTCATAACATCCAAAAAGCAAAGTAATTTTGAAAACAGATAATATAAAATTCAGTTTTAAAGAACAATAAAGCAAGGTTCATGAATGGAAATTAAGTACAGTTAAAAAAATTTGATATTATTTTTTTATTTAAATAAGATGTAAAACATATTATTTGGGAGGAAAAAGTAAACAGCCTGTACTAACTCCTCAACAAATTATAATAGAAGAAATTATTGATAACATAACAATTTAAAATAAAGTCTACATTTAAAAGATGTATTTAGAATTTACTCAAGGGGGCATCTACCATTAAAACGAACTCTAATTTTACTTTTTCTATAGAAACACTAAATTCTGAAAATGTAAATGAACTCTACACCCTTCAATTATCCCCCCCCAAAAAAAAAAATTCCATGCAATTCATACGATAGGTTTCTGAGAAATTAATTATTTTATTACAAGTGTATTTTAGAGGCTGTATCCAAATTGTAGCTTGGTACCTGATTGCCGACCGAGCCCCCTTCTTAATCAAGGCATCTTAGGCACTTCTCAAGTGGTCACTGAAGATTGCCAGATTATAGGATAGCAGATAGCATAAGAAGTTTTGATACTGCTTGGTTATCCTCTGGACCAAAAAACTATCACCAAACTATAAGATTAAGTGAACAATAGTGGATGATTGTGAATGTCTCATTCAATGACATTAAATATGATACAAGTTTTTAAAATATCATTAAATATTTTTTATTTGTATTTTTATTAATATTCTACTAACTTTTTTGTTGTTATTTAAAATAAAAGTTATGTCAATAAACATAATTTGGCGATTTGTACAATTTGATAAACCTGGTCAACGAGATAAGTAAGTAGTACCGAAGTTTCAACCTATCTAGTCATTTCTATCATGGATTACACCTTAAACATTCATTTTGCATTTTTTAAGCATAATTTGAAAATTATTTGGAAGAAAATCTTTTTATTTTGGATTTCTCTAAAGCAGTTCTTAATGAATCTAAATTCATTAAAAAACTGTGGGTTGCAATTTATCATGTTTTCAAATAATAATTGCATAATTCATATAATAAAATTATAAAAAATGAACATTCAACATACAGTAGATTTCCTCAAATCCGCACTCTTAAAATCTGCAACTCACTAAAATCCACACATATTTTACAGATGTAAACAATGAAACATTCAGTTCAGATGTAGGTGCAAAATTTGACTTTTTTAATTTTATATCAATTCCATATATTTCTTAATTTGTAATTTTTGTTATGATAATTGAATTCATGCTTTTTCATGAAGAAAGAATAATTTTTTTCTGAAAAAATAAAGATATTGCTGATATCTTTGTTAATCATAATCTTACCAAATATTTTTATGTATTAATCAAGCTTTTTTAGTTTTCAATGTTTTCAAGTTTCAATGACTAATTTAGGAAAAACACATTTCATCTGTATAAATGAATATTTAATTGTACATTGATTATTAATTTGGCCTTTGCTTTCAGTATTTTTTATCATTTTAAAAATTATCTAATAATTTATTATTTTAGTTTATTACTTAGGTATTTTAATATTTTAGCATATTGTAAGCATTCATTATACTTTTGATTTCATTATTAATTACATTCATATTACTTTTTTTTAAATGTAAACAAAGCAATGGCCAGAAATCCACAAAATTCTAAAAAATGCAAAACCTCTGGTCCCAAGCTGTGCAGATTTTAGGGAGTCTACTGTATTTATGTTTTGGTATTTTAGTATTAATGCTATGTAAAAAAATTAGCACATTAGGAGCATAATTTCAGAAGATATTAATTAAAATATGAAAATGTAATTTAACATCAGCAGCTCTAAAATTTGAATGCTTATAATTCCAAAACTTATCTTTCATGCTTGATACAGGAATCCAGTATATTTTGCAATATGTTATATGTTTCAGTAAAATAAATGTAATAGTCTGGTTTTTAAAACTTCTCAAAAAAAAATATTGGTTTTATGGCCACTTGATCTTGTTGTATAAAAAGGTGGGTTAATAGCCTTTATTACTTCAGCCTTGTTTGAACTTTGTTTAGTTCATGAATAAAAATGTCTATGACAGACAGACAAAAGAATGATCTTTTAATGGTTCCGTTTTTATTTTTAAGTATAGATCTGACTGGTTTTCTATTTATAACTCTCATAATCCCCATTTGTTTGTATATAAATGCATATTATATATGCACACATAGATAAATTATTGTATACTTAGTTTTTATTATTTTATATATTTATTAAGCATGATAAATTAGAAAATAATTTTATATTGCTAATGTTTAGATGTGTATATAATATTGCAACACAGTAAAACGTGTAAAAGGGGAATCTTTTTATAACAATCCAAAATTTCTTGTTTCAAATGGAAGAATTTCAAAGTACCTACGAAACAAACAAAAGATCGTATTTAGACAGAGTATTGTAAAAATGTAAATGATTACACTGGTTTTAATGGAAGTCTAAAATAGTTTTTCCCCATCTCCTTGCAATCACATCTTGACAAGATTAATTGTGTGTTTGCTTGGGTATAGAAGTATTTCGAGTAAATTTAAGTATAGCTTTACTTCACTTCTTAATTTCGAAAAATAGTATGCATAAAATGAAGTTAGATTTATCTAAATAACTGTAGCTAGTAATACAATGAAATTACATGATAATATACCAAAGATTTTACAAACACTATGATCTAAAAAACTTAGCCCATACTGAAACGCCAAATTTTTTTTAGAGAACGCTCCATTACGATCATGGAACGGTTTCATTGGTCAGAAAATAGATTGCCTTTAAAATCAGAGGTAACTTTTCACAATGTTTTTTATAGATTTGAAATTCTCAAGAGTCATTCACGGCTCTGAAGAAAAAAAATTAAAGCAACCCGATTATAAAAAATTTTAACAATATTGCATTTAAAACGCACCTTCGCTTTCCTTTAATAAAAAGTTTTAATTAAATATACACTGTAAAAAATTTGACTCATTTGCTATAGCATCACTCCACTGCTTTTATAGAAAACGGTTACTTTATGTGTTATGGAGCATTCTCATTGGTCATAAAAGAGATATTATATAAAAGCTGTGGAGTGCCGCTGCAACAAATGGGTCAAATTTTTAACAGTATATTTTTTGAAATCGTGGAAAGATTTCAAAACGAAGTAAAATGTAGTGACGTCATTTCCAGCTCCCTCTGTAAATCTGACCAATGAGAACGCTCCATTACGACTATGAAACATTTTCATTGGTGAATGAGTTTTTCTTCCCTCGCGGATAGGTTGACCCCGGAATTGTTATACACGGAGGGGTTTTATATATATAATTGTTTTAAAGGGTTTACATTTCAGACTAATATACTGATTTCTTACTCTCAAAAAACTGAAATTTGGCATCTTCATCTACAGTAAATTTATTTAAAGGGATTAAACCCGAATTCTTGTATTCTAAAGAAGCACTGATGAATGCAATGTATGCTGCAGATACTGAAAACATGAGTGGTCAGGAGTGCAGAAAATGTTTTTACTCCTAACATTTCTCTCAATCCATATGAAAATTTTCCGAAGTTTTGCAATATGTTATAAGCTTAGAGTCGCGAGAAGGATATTTCTATTTATAGCGGAATTTTTATGTTTTAGAAAATTATGTAATTTATTGTTAAATTGAAATCAAACTTAAATTTGCATGCATAATTCCTCCAGATCCTAGATCGCTGGATTGGACATATTCTATAGCCTCTTATTTTGGATATGAAGATCTGGAAAATTTAGAAACTATAATTTAGAAGATTCAAAATCTGTTTAAAAAATAATACATAATAATTTAATAGATAGTGACAATATGAATTTGGGTCTTAGAGAAAAGAAATAAAAAAAGGAAACAAATTTGTTGAAAGAATATTTTTATGCAGTTTATGATAAACATTATTATATAGATCACATTATTGATTTAAATTGTGCAGAATCTACTGTTAAATGTTTACGAGAAAAAAGTGAAAACATATATTTGGGTCAAAGGTCACACATATCAAAGTCAGCAAATGTAGAGAATAATTTCATTTTTTATGATCCATTGAAATTATCAGGCAGTTTTTTTCTCTGGAATCATCCATTATTTGAAAAATAAAGATTGGATACTGACAGATAAAACAGCATTAAATTCTATATTACTATTTTTCCAATTAACATTTCAAAATATGTTTTTATTTTATATTTGGAAATACTATTTTAAAACTGTTTTAAACAAGTCTAAAACATTTATTTCCAACATCCAGATGTGTGTTTTAGCATTAATTTATTTATGTGATGTTTAATATTTTCAGAATAAATTCTTATAATTAATATCATCAATCTATGCTATCTTACAACCAAACTTTTCTGCCTATAGTATGTTATAATTATTATTTTCTATCATATGTTTCACAAAGTCATGGAATTTTTCATATATGTACTACCTAAAAATGCAAAATATAAAGTTGTTTTTTTATATAAACATGTGCCAATTACTGGATCACAGGGTGTCATACTTTGTTGCTCTAGATGCCAATTACTGGTGATTACAGCAACTTATTATAAATATAAAAAAAAAATACTTTTTGAAATATTTTTGGTTTTAGGGGGCAAAATAGATGCACAGACATGTATTTTTTGATTTTAAAATATTTGTAAGTAAATATTTTGTTTCTTGGTACTACATGTCGTTTAATGGATTATTATTCTGTTTTGAGAAATACTTTTGCTACCATTTACATGTAGTAATATTAGTATATGTCTATGCATTTATTATATGACATCGTTTATTGTAGGCATTTAGTAATAGTAATAATTATTATTTGCTTAAATCTATTTTCGCTCTTTGCGATTCTTTTATTTTAAGCATATATTTCAGTCTTTAAATTTAAAATAAAAGTTACTTTCCAGAAAAAATCATGTGTAAAAGATGCACAAAAAAGTATTATAAAGTTGTAATATCAGTTAAATCTTATTTTAATACAATATTTTCTAATCATTTCCAAAAATGTTTCCTTAGTCTACTGTCATGTGAATGTTAATTGAATAGTTCGCAAAACAAAATCATTCGTTATCTCTAAGACAGTGAAATACTCGTTGAACAATAATTAATTTATTTGGATAGCTAGTGTTAATGTTATTAATGTAAAAATAATTTTTTGTAAAAAAAAAAAAAAAAAAATCCACCCGAAAGGGTAACGGGGAATTCACAAGTCACAATTGTGTTTATTTCATATGATTGAGACGTTTTTCTGCGGGAGGGATTTTTGCAACTCTGGAATGAGCACTTTGAAATTCCGGAGAGAGAAAATCATTTCTAGGCGATTCATAAGCATAAAATCCCAAATGTTCTGAAGAGACATTTCGATGCTTCGAGGGGGGCTTCGCATAAATTTTAATCTGTTATGCAATCAGTGTAAAAACTACTTCCGATGTTTATATGTTTATAGATGTTCCGATGTTTGTTTGGTATTATTTTAAATTTGTAGAAAAATTACAAATTTTCCCTTATTTCTATAATTGCCTTAAATGTTTCATACAATGGGGAGAAACAAAATTACAACACTATATAAGTACATAAAAATATCTACCCTTCAAAATCCACTATTTAAAAATGGCTGTGGTTGAAAAAATTTAATGACAAAAATTGCCATTATTATATAAAATCCCAGGTGAACGTCAAAACCTTCCAATATCCCTCTGCTCTTTCCGTAAATACTAACGAGACTCGAAATAAAAGAAATCAAGCGAGAAAGAAAATTGATTAATGGAAATATTCTTCAGATTTATCTTGAGATCTCTCTACATCGAATAGCCAGCCTTGACAAAAAATCTGTAGGATTAAAAAATATACGTATCAAAGTTTTCTGTAGCAAAAAAAAAAAAAAAAAAAAAAAAAAAAAATCTGCTCTTTTAAATGGGTCAACAAATTTTTAAGCGCCAGTTTCTTATTTCTCGCTCAATGATTAACGGACACTCTTTAGGAGATGAAAATGCATCATCAGCATGTTTTACAATAGAAGATACTAAATAATATTCAGATTTCTTAAGAGGCTACTTCAGTCAAATAAAAAAAAACTCGTTCGCTAATGCTAATTTTATGCAAGAAATTCATAAATATGTTTCAGTTGCATTTCAGTACTTTTAAATCATTTTTTATTAATTGAATAGCTGAGATCGATCCCTACAATGACGTTTATTACTTTTTTCGATTTTGATTGCAAATATTTTTAATGCGGACACTTTCACTTTCGGAACCAGTTTGGAAAGTGAAAGCATCCTCTTAAAAAATATCTGCAATCAAAATCGAAAAAGTAAAAAACGGCATGCATACAGATCGATCTCAGCTATTCAATTAATAAAAAATGATTTAAAAGTACTAAAATGCAACCAAGATACCTTTATAAATGTTTTCCATACTATTAGCATTAGCCAAGGGTCTTTTCATTTGACTGAAATTGCCTGTTAAGGTATATTAAAAGAAGTAATAAAAGTTCACAAATAACCACTTCCAGAACAGAGTAACTTTTTTAAATTTCAGATAACACATTACATTATAATATTGTTTGATATAAAAATATAAAATGAAAAATGATAAGGATCTCGAAACTCAATCTGTGTGATGTTATTGCATTTGCATGAACTGGTCTTTTCCCTTAACTGTCAGCGCCAGCTGGACCAATCAAAGCCCATTTCCATCTTAGCAGGAAAACTTGTATACTTACTCTTCGAAACCGTCAAATGTTTCCATTAACGGGATGATTCCATATTCTCCGAAAACCTGCCAAGAAGAAAACACGGTTGCAAAATGTTCCATTTTAGAGAGGTTTCAAGTTTTAGAAACTATAGTACTAGCAGTCTTTGTCCACTACTCTGGTTGGTTTCTCTAAAGAAATCCTGAATCAGACAAAATACATCTTGCAAAAATTAGAAAAAATTTTCTTAATATCTAATCAAACATCTATAATTGTTGTCTTATTAATATAATCTTTCATTATCCTGTTCAAAGTCGATGTTGTCGACATAATAGACAAAATAGTTCTAAAATAATTGAAGTACCTATGTTTAACTATTTTTTCTGTGTCCTATCTTAAATTTCTCGCTTCTACCTAAACTTGATGCTGAGAAATGGCGAAATACCTCAGAAACGCTGGAGGAATATAATTTTAAATAATGGTCAGAGAACTTTCCAATGATATATCACATGAGGGATGAAAGCTAAATTTAGAAAATTGTCCCCCCCCCCAGATTTCCAACTATCACGTCTAAGCAGTATGAAACATTCCCCTCCCTTTAAAATTTTCAAACATAATGACTAATATTCAATAGAGGGCACCATTATAAAAATCTGATCTGTAACGATAGATCAATACAATTGCAAATTTTTTCTTGAAAACTGCTCTTTGGCGGGGGGGGGGGGGGTGAGAGAAACTGAGGTGATGGAAGAAAAGTTCATAATATGAAAGAACGGGCCAAGAGCTTTCCGATTTTTTTTTGAGTAATACTGATTTTCCTTATTTACAAGATAGATCACTTTCACAGATTCCATTACAATATATTTAAATTCTTCACAGGTACACTACAGAGAGAAAACGTTATAACAGTTTTAGGTGATACAGTTAAAACGGAATATGTTTATGATGGAAATATGCCTTCAACAGAAAGGTTTATAGCCTAGGCAAAAGATGCAACTTTAAATTATTCCGTTTAAGATTATACCATTCAACAACTGTCTAAAATGGAATTTTTCATGGTTTCTTTGTGATTCCTATTTAGCAGTTTTGAATGCTGTTGATTGTGCGATTCATAAGCTCAGATACTCCCTTTAAGGAGGAGGGTGTCCACGATATCCACTTGGGAATGGAACTGATTACATTATTTATGTACATTATAAATTGTATTAAATGCCGCAGAATGTTTCAACAATAAACATTAACATTAGATAATATAAAATTTGTAATCCGGAGAATTTCTTACTAAACACAGTTGCATATTAAAATTCCATCGCCACAAAAACAATTTATTATCTCTCTATTCTTTGTAAAATGTATATTCGTTCCTTTATAATTTAGATAGAACTAGTTATAGAAGATCTTTAGATGGAATTATCTCCTTAAATTTTCCTTATATTGTATTTATAATAAGTTATTTATTTTTAAGATGTTGCTATTTATTTTATTTACAATTTAATCTTTATACTCTTAGGAAAGGCATCTGACACACCTTTGATTACGCTGATTTCAGATAATTGGGATTCTACTGCAGTTTTTAATACTATGTTGCGAATTTCATTACAACTTTTTTCTATATTGACAATAAATTTTCGTGATAAGTTTATTTAATTTTTTTAAGGAAATGTAAAAGCTGATATTAATTTATTTTATTTTATTGCAGATGCATAAAACTGTTAATCTAACACATCACTTCACTCAAAATCTCTTCAATGTTTAAAACAAATGCAGCAAAATATTTCTTATCAGAACTTTTTGGAAAAAAGCAGCGTCTAACTCACAGCCTGGAAAACCTTTTATTTGTGAGCTATGAACGAATTTCTCCCAAAACAGCCTTTTTTGTGTGATGTATGCAACAAGGAATTCTTTTATAAGTGCTATTTAAACAGACATCTGTTATTTCATACTGGTGAAAAACCTTTTATGTGTGAGCTATGCAACAAGAAGTTCTATCAAAAGGGAGATTTAAGGAGCCATCTGTTAACTCATACTGGTGAGAAACTTTTTGAATGTGAGGTATGCATCAAAAAATTCACTCATAAGGGCAATTTAAGAAGCCATCTGTTAATTCATACTGGTGAGATACCGTTTGTGTGTGATATCTGCAGCAAGAAATTCTCTCAAAAGGGAGATTTAAGGAAACATCTGTTAATTCATACTGGTGAGAAGCCTTTTGAATGTGAGATATGCAAGAAAAAATTCTCACAAAAGGAAGCAGCCATCTGTTAACTCATAGTGGTGACAAACCGTTTGCGTGTGACGTATGCAACAAGAAATTCTCACTAAAGAGCAGTTTAAGCAGCCATCTGTTAACTCATAGTGGTGACAAACCGTTTGCGTGTGAGGTATGCAACAAGAAATTTTCTGTAAAGAGTAATTTAAGCAGTCATATGCTTACTCATATTGGTGAGAAACCTTTTGAATGTGAGGTATGCAACAAGAAATTCTCCCAAAAGATTCATTTAAGCACCCATCTGTTAACTCATAGTGGTGACAAACCGTTTGCGTGTGAGGTATGCAACAAGAAATTTTCTGTAAAGGGTAATTTAAGCAGTCATATGCTAACTCATACTGGTGAGAAACCTTTTGAATGTGAGGTATGCAACAAGAAATTCTCTCTCAAGAGCCATTTAAGCAGCCATTTCTTAACTCATACTGGTGAGAAACCTTTTGAATGTGAGGTATGCAACAAGAAACTCTCTCTAAAAAGCCCTTTAAAGAGACATCTGTTAACTCATACTGGTGAAAAACCTTTTGAATGTGGGGTATGCAACAAGAAATTCTCACAAAAGTGCAATTTAAGCAGTCATATGCTAACTCACACTGGTGAGAAACCTTTTGAATGTGAGGTATGCAACAAGAAATTTACTCGGAAGTATGCTTTAAGCAAACATCTTTTAATTCATTTTAAGGAGAAATCTTTTCTGTGAAATATGTATGTCAAGATAATTCTTTCAAAAGATGTGCTAACGAAGCATCTGATAATCATACTGTTGAGAAACTTTTTGTGTGCGATAAATAAAAATAAACTCCAAAAAAGCTATCTAAGTGTTACACTTTGTTCCTAAAATTTGTTAATTGCAGATAACTAATAGTAGCATACTCCAGAAATAAAGCAATAATTCTTTCCATTTATTATAATGCACAAAAAGAACAGTGACACACAAAAATTTGCATATTACACAAGTAAATCAGCACATCAGGAACTATACCATGAGCCATGGCAGACAAAATTTTATTTTTATCATGCTTAACATTATTTGAAAAGTATTACATATCTCTATTTTTTTACATTTATAAGTTTGTAAAATTTTATAATGATTGATAGTATTAAAATTAAAAAAAAACTTTTGTTAAACCTGTTTTCTCGCAATAAAGTTTTTTGTTAGTAAAAGTTCTTATAAATATTTCAGCTGAAAATAGTAGTTTTGTAAAAAGGAATGATCCCCTGACTTACCCATAATATTGAAAAAAAGAGTGTGTAAGCATGTTTCATACATTTGTTAACAATTTAAAAAATAATAACAACTATCTGATGACATTTGAAATGCAAGTAAATATTGGTAAAAGTGTTTTAAAATTTTGTTTTTCTCATCTGGATCATATTAAAAAAGTATCCTAATTTAAATGTCATGTTATTCCTGAATGTCTGTTGTAATCTTTTGATTTCCTTAATTTCAAGGTCGATTAATCTGATTGTTTAGTCGTAAGGGAATAACAGGCTGGTTTGAGTTTTAAATGTCAATAAGTATTAGAAAAAACAAGAATGAAAAATTTACTTACAACAGCTAATTATATTTCTAAAATTTTCCATTGTATTAAAAAAATTATGACATCGGTATAGCTCGTGCCCATCTGACTATGACTTAACTCAGTGGTTCCCAACATGGGGCGCACGCCCCACAAGGGGGTAATTTGGCTTTCGAGGGGAGCAATTTGAGAATTCTATGAATTTCGGTCATCCTGTCTTATGATCCTAAAAAAAATAACTGCTCTACTGGCGTAAAGCAACGAATAATTTAAAAAACATTTTACAATATAAATTTTCCAGTTTGAAACTTAAAAAATATATATTTCAAATTGATTTTCGATAGAATAAAAAATCAATTTACTATCGCCAGACACTGGACGTTTGATCAACCAATTAAAACGCGTCTTATTAGGGATTTTGATTTTAGGATACTACAGTGAATATCTTAATCTGGCAGACACCTCTATAACTGTGATTGTCGATCATCTGAAACTGTTGGCCTCTGATATGAACGATAGATTCGTTAATTTAAAGCAAATTGATTTTCCATCATGGGTCATGCAGCCAATGTTAGTTGATTTGTCTGATGTTTCAACACCATACAGAGAAGAAATCGCTGAAATTCAAAACGATGAGTCAATTAGAACTTTATTCAATATGAAAAGCAATATGGCGTTGCTTTGTGCTGAGACTAAAACTAAATATCCTAATTCAACACAATTTGCAAGAAAAATATTGTTACCCTTTACATCTTCGTACCTTGCTGAATGGGGTTTTAGTACAGTAAACGATTTATTACTAAAAAAAAGAAATCGACAAGACATCACTAAACTAGGGGATTTGAGATTAAAGCTGACAAAATTAGTGCCTGATATAAAATCTCTTTGCAGCACAAGGATCTCATTAATTTTATTCTATTCATCTTAAATGTTATAATTTGAACTTATTTTATTATATTTTTTATTTATTTATTTATTTTTACTGTCAGCAATTGAAATGACAGAAACATAATCAAGAAACATCCAATTAAAATTATTTTTGTCTATCGAAGTTCACTATTAAATATTTGAAGATCTAATTTGCTTTTTTTCAGTGCTGCATATTATTATTAGATCGGGAAGTGGCTGCACAAACCATTTCACCTTATCGAGTTGATCACTAAAATTCATGATCTAGTTAAAACTCGATTCGCATATCAAAATGAAACTGGTCTACCAAGTGATATCTTAGTGGAAAACACCTGCAAACCCGATTTTAGTGGTTGACTAGCAGATTTACCATTTGTTTTCTTGCTAGCAGTCCTCTACGTTTTCATACTTTTGACTGCAGTAAAGCACTTTGATAAACTTACCGATCAATCACTAAAATCGGGTCTTCAGTGGTTTCCATCAAGATATGATTTGGCAAACCAGTTGCATTTTAATATACGAATCGAGTTTTGTCTAATACTGAATCTTCAACAATCAACTCTATGAGCTGATGGTTCGTGCAGCTGCTTCCTGATATTATTAACGATTTATATACTAGCAAAAGCCATGCTTTGTTTGGATTCGCGAAGCATTATTTTATAAAACAGATATTTGAAAGTAAAAATATTTTTTAATGTTATTTTTGCATCTTTATTAAACAAAAACGTTATTTTATGTATTTTAATTTTTTATTTATGATATAAGACTGGCGTAATAAAATATTTTCGAAGCAAACTTTTACAAAATATTTTTAAATTTTCAACTAAAAGCTCTTTTAACGATGTTTTTACAATTTCCAGTAACACTGGTGTTTTTTTAAAGTTGTTTGAAATATGTATGTTTCCAATCTTTGTAATTAACATCAAATAATCTTTGATAGCTATTTTAGGATAATATATTTGAAGAGAGCTTGAAGAAAGTTACTTCGTCAAAATCCTATTTTTTGGAAAAACATTTGAAATCTGCTCTCGTTGATACTATGAATTTTTAACTGTAAAACTTTTTTTTCTGATTTCTTCGTTTTTATACATGTTAGCGTATCAGAATTTTTGATATTGTAGAATTTTTCGTAAGGAAAATTTCCTATTGAATGCTTAATTTTGAAGGATTTTCACTCTCGACAACGTTACGTACGTTTTTAAGCTAACTGGTGTCTATATATCCTGAATATCTGTAACTGCTTTATCTAATGTTAAACCTTGGCATTTATGAAATGTAACAGCAAAAGCTAACTGCAGAAGAAATTCTTTCCTTGAGCAATTAATGCTTCCATTTTTCTGGAATTTAATTATTGGGGGAATTGGTACGCACCAATTCTTATAAGTTAAATTATTGTAGTATTCAAATTTATCCATGATTATTCGTGATATCTGGTCTGGTGGCTTGTGATTTTTTTTATTATGTGCAACAAAGTCTAAAGTCCCGTTCACTAAATCTTTTTCGGTCCACAAATAAGAACGTAACATTACTTTAAATCCAAATGATAAAATAAGAAATGGTTAAAGTCAATTTGTGGTTTCTGAATCGGCCAACTTTGCTTTCGTACATTTATAAAGAGCTTGAATCGAGGCAACAACTTCGCGCTTCAATTCTTTTAATTTTTCATTTATATAACAAATTTAACAATTAATTTTATTTGTTTACAATTCTTTTGTTGCCACTTTACAAAAAATAAATCCACAATACAATTTTCTTTTAATGTTTAAGTGTCATCTGTGCAAACGATTTTGCTGAATAATGAAAATATATCTTATTTATTAAATTAATCATGATTCTATCTATTATTACTTACCCCATGATTTATATTTTTTTCTGAAAATATACGCGTTTCATTTTTTATTTATTTGCTAAAATGCGTCCGTATTGGAAATGCATGTAAAATAAATTAATTAAAATAATAAATTTTTTTAACGTTTTACTGTAAAAAAATTATATTCTGCAAATCTACAGATCATAATTTATTTTTGTGTTTAATTTGAAGTTAAAATATTGAATAGTTTTCTGTAAAGTGTACGACAAAGTGTAATTTGAGTGGCCTAGTAGAGGATTCGCTTCGCTCATCGTAATAATATATATTATTAACGATTTCTTCCTGAATACATTTCTTTCATTTATGTTCATTTTTTCATGACATTTCTTTTATATGTTTACGTTTTCTTTTCCATTCCATTTTTAAGTGGCTTTTTTTACTTCTTTAAATGGAATAACAGCTCAATTTTTATATAATAAGAATTATTTTTCAGAGAGAGGGGTGGGGGTCATCAGGGTTTTAGTTATGAATTGGTGGGGCATGCCTGAAAAAGGTTGGGAAACACTGATTTAACTCTTTGGAATTACAGAGATTACCATGTAGTTGATGTAACCTACTGAGGTTTACTATGCCACATTTGTTAATAAAAATAAATTATGTACAGACAGTCAGGGTAACTTTATTCCACATTTACGAAACCTTGATCTATTGTGTCATGGTGGAACCTTCACGAATTATTTACAATGAGCTGCAAACACACAATAGTGCATCTTTCTATATTTTGAGACCAAATTCTTTGCCGTTAACTCAACTGATGTACAAGATCTAATCTTTTTTACTTCTCTTCGTACAAAGTTACCCTGGTGACTGTTGAATTTGTAGTTTATTCAGAAACATGTTCAAATACTCCTTGTTTATCCCGTCGACCAAAGAACTATCCGCAAACTATAAGATTACATGATTACATGCCAATAATGGATGATTGTCACATTCACTTGTCATTTACTACGATACACAGGTTTGTTATGTCATCAAGTGATTTTTAATGTAATTTTTTATCTGTATTTTTGATTATGCTTTACTAATTTATTTGATCTTTCGTTATTTAACATAAAAAGGACATCAATTTATGTAATTTGGGAAACAGTTTAGCGATTTCTATAATTTGGTGAACTTGGTTTACGAGATAACTGATGCTCAAATTAATTTCATGTTATAATATAGTCTATGCGGATAATCGTTTGTATCTATTTGGGGGAATTGTTTGCGAATTATTTGAATTATGGTAAACGACTGCATGTATAAACAAATTGATATACGCCGCTGAGGCTTAATATGAGTTATTTCAGGCATAATACGAAGTACATAACATTTACAGAAACACACAAAAAATCGAAATTGTATATTCTATCCAAATTACTGTATATTATGGATAATGGTTGTTGGATACACTAAATGCATTTTGAATTATAACATGCAATTTTTGGTTTCACTAAATGTGTGCACATTACAAGATGTGTATAGATGCTAATAGTTACACAATTTAGAGATACTGGGTTACACAAAGAGCTCGTAAATGTTACTAAATATAAGAGTAATTTACTTAAAGGTGGTTTGTAAAAAGATTTTGCATAGCACGTTGAACTGCATTAAGTTTACTAAGAAATATTTGTAGAATATAGATAGGGTCAATCAAAGAACTGGATACAGGGTCGCCTATTGATGACAATTTCTGGAAATGTGATTTAAGTAATTTAAAGAGTATTTTTTTAAACTAAATTTTAGTAAAATAATTTCGAGTAATAAACGTATTAGTTAAACTACAGGGCTGAACACAAAATATTCAAGTATATTTCCAGCTATTATTATAAATTGCTGAAAGAAAAAATTCAACCAGATATGCATTTTCTTGCTAAACTAAATTTCTTCATTATATAATGTTTAAATCAACCGACAGATCAAATACAGGATTCTTCAAATGTATTGAATTACATATTTGTCTATAGACAGTAACACCTTATTTCCCTAGATAACGAAGTGTTGTTAAAGATTTCAGAAAAAGTTTCATAATCTACGCTTAACTGTTGATTTTTCTTACTTCTTATTTTTAATATAGAAGTAAAGATATTTAATACAAGGATGAGAATCTTTGGCTTTTCACCTGATCCCTTCATAAATTAAGTTGGAAATTGCAAGTGAAGCGTAGCAAATGAGCCGCGTTCGTACTATAACAATTTTTAAAATATTCAGATTTTGGTGTAGTAGTATATGGTACATCGAATATTGTATAGTGGCCGATATCTTTTGTGTGTCCTTGTAAATACTATCTGCTTTCTATTATACAGGAAGAAGTAACTAGTAGTAAACCTCAGCATCATATATGAATTTCATAAAATGTGAAATAGTTTAATAGTATTAAGACGCGCTCCAAACAGCGTCCTCCCCCCTCCTATACCTCTGTGTAACAGAATACTTTTGTGTGGCCGTGTAAATTAATAACAAATGTTCTTAGCACAACAGATTGTGCAGAATATATTTTTAGTATACACTTCTTAGATACATATCAATTCTATTATGTTCGAAAGAGTATAAGATCAATAAAATTCCCTTGAAACTCTTTTTTTTTCATTGACCGTAATGTAACGGAATGCTTTTGATTGTCCCTGTCATTAAACTATTCATCCGATTTTTATGAAATTTAAAATTTTCAACAAAATTATACAACTATATATTAAAAACTTCAGGTGATTCCGTTGTGTAGTGTTTGCTTTGTTATATGCGGACAGATGGACTGACGACGATTGTTAAGTGTTACTTGTTTATATGGTTATGAACGCACCTAAAAAGGAATCTTCTGTATTCTCCCTCTAAAATCCTCCATTCTTTAGCACACAAAATTTAAAATCTTTTTTTTTAATTCGTTAAAAAAAATTTAACAAAAAATAATCTCATCTAAATCTTTCCCCTTGAAATTGCTTCCAACCTATTTGTTCCGTCTAATAAGAAATACGCATTGTTTAACATTTATAATTTATTATTTTTAGATTCATTTATTTTCTATATTATTTAATGCATAAACAATAATATGAAATAAAGAAGCATACGTTTGTAACAGTGTAACTGTGTATGTAAGTAACAGTTAAAAAATATCTTATCCAAAATTATCTCCTATTGCCCAAATCTCTGTTTGTCTGTTGCCTACCCTTGCCCTTCCCTTATATCATGAAGATATGTTTCAACTACCAGCAAATTTAGTAAAATTTCAAATTTTAAAAATTCTTTATTTTTTATAGCTCTATTTAGGAATTTGTCGATATTTAATTAATAATCTGTATTCCCTCTCCCAACCTCTTCACAAAAGTCCTTTTTTTCTCCCACTCTGAATAAACATAGTTTAAAATCATTTTTTCTTCATTTTCGTGTTACTGTCTTTTTACATTAATAAAAGTTTTTTTTCCCAAATCATTTCTATGTAGGTGTATAAATTTTCCTGATACAATATGCTGATGTTTAAATAAATACAAATGTAGCGCGTATTTTCCATTGGCAATCCAGTACACTGATTAACTTTAAGAGCATTTTTAACTTTTTTTGGTACTTGCTTGTTACGATGCTTCATTTGAATCTGTCTTTAAAACAGATATACTTAAGTGGCTACTTCAGTCTGGAGGAAACATTCGTTGGCTCATTAATTAATTCAATGAGTGAAACTTTTTAAGGTACCTCGTTTGCATTTAAATATATATATATATTTTTTCGCATTGGATAACACAGATTTATCTTTACATCTGCCGTTTTGTATTCAGACATTTTTAATTAAAACAATACCACTTTCTGAACCGATTTTGAAAGTGAAAGCATGATCATAAAAGAACTACTAACAAAATTTAAAAAAAAACTAAAAAAAATACATTTGTACAAACCAGCTTTAAATTAAAAAAAAGACAAATTTTAACAAACGTACGCATTTTAATATTTGCACAGAACACCAATCACTTTTAAAAACCAAACCAAACGTTACCAAAAAAATTATTTTAAAATATTGAAATGCAAACATGGTATCATTAAAACAGCGGTTCCCAAACTTTCTTGGTACGCGACCCACCTTTCAGTGAAAAAAATTTTCGCGACCCACTTTTCAACGAAAAAAGAAAAAAAACATAAAAGTTGTATAGCAGTATAGCAATTTTTGAAAGATAGCTTTCGCTCATCTATCCTATCTCGCAAAAAAACACAAATTTTCGTATGGAAGATACATTTATAGAAATTAAAACAAGGCCCAAACACAAAGATAGTTAAAATTATGCTTAATTATCATGAAAACATAACTTTATAATCAATGAGATTCCTGGTACTGATGTTTATCAATGTGGGAACATCTATTAACATGCAGTTTGTTTCAGTACTTGTCTTTCAAAAACAGCAAAGTAGAAAAAGCATGTTCTCATAAGCACAGAGTGTTGAATTTCAACAAGGACCTCAAAGCTGATTTAAGTATTTCTGGATATTCTGTTCCTGTATTAATCTAGAAGGAAATAAAGGATTTTCCCTTGAAATATTATTTCCTGTTGACATTGTCACATCTTTTTAAACAGATGAAATAAAATATAATATTTTGATAACAACCTCGATTGTTCCGCGACCCACCAAAACAATTGCCGCGGCCCACCAGTGAGTCGCGACTCATAGATTGGGAACCGCTGCATTAAAACTTTCTTCTGTAGGATTACCATTACAAAAATGTCTTTTAGGTAATTAAAGTAGCATCATGCAGAAAGCCTTGCAAATGCAAATGGAAACATCGATTTTCTAATGATTATAAGCAAAGCTAGAGTGACAACAAACAAGCCACTACCCTCTGTTTAGCATCATACAAATACAGCATTGCCAGGTGTACCACATAAATCTGGGCTCCAAATACCACTAATTTCTAATAGTTTTTTCTATCTTTAATCATTGATAATTCTGCATTTAGATAGGCTGAAAAAATTACTTTAAAATACATAAAAATTTCGATATCGGATTGTCATGGGACACGTGGGAAAGACTACAACATAAATCGTTTTTAAATCGATAGTGACAGCGCGGTGCTTAAGGAGGGGGCGAAGGGGGCAGTTGCCCCGGGCGTAGAAATTTAATTGGCACTAAGTTTATACTACCAACGTCAATTATGGCCTGTCGCAGGAAAAAGTTGGGGGTGGGGGCGCCAAATTTCAACATTGATCCCGGGCGCAGTTTTCTCTTCACAAGCCCCTGGATAGAAATGTAATCATTTTAGTGTTGATAACACTGCACAGCATTTTAAGGGATATTTTAATTAATTTATGCCTTTTTTGACGAACATGGACAACATAATAATATGCGTGTTTCTAAAAAAATAACACTTAAAATATTTTTTTTTGAGCGGTTACTTTGTTGTTCCTCGTAATAATAATCGTTCATTTGAAAATTTGTTAAAATATGTTTTTTTCTGTAGAAACAGTGTCGCAATTGGTTCATAAACCCTCAATGACTTCACAAACAAAGACAAATGTTAACCAACATACGCATTTTAACATTTGCACAGAACACCAATCCCTTTCAAAAACTTATAATGCTACAAAAGGAAAAAAAATAATAATGTATAATGCATTATCAACATAAATAAATAAAAGCACACAAAAAATCACATTTGGAGAAGATAGAAGATGGATAAGTTACACTTCTTTCCCGTGAAGTTTACTTTCGGTTCAGGAATGCATAAAAACGGTCACCCACCTTCTCTTTTCAACACGATTTATTTACGGCTGTTCTGTACAATTTCGTAAAAAACAACATTTTAAAAATATGTTCGACGATCGTTTCAATATTTTATTCCAATTGATTAGCAGTGACATTTAAATGACCTACTCAACAAACTTTCTCGAACATTTAAGGCTTCTCATACTCCAAAAGGGTAGGATACAAAATTTAGCCAAAATAATTAGCAAATTTTTCAGATAAAATTTGCGTACACGCACAAAACATTTGCTCATGTTGTAACATAACAGCAGGAAAGACTTAGTTTAGCTCAGTCAAGATTAACTTTAACTCGATAAAACAATAAACTCTCGGTGGGTTAACAATTATATATTAGTGCTAAATTCAGAGATATTTCTTTTCATGCCAAGCATTCATTTCAGCCTTGGTAATATTAAAAGTCGGTTCTCCTGCCAAATCCAGTGAAATGTTGTCAGCTTCTCCTTTACTGCCAACTTTTTCAATTACTTAATAACTGTTTGAAACATCATTTCGATTAAAATCTAATGACCCATCGTGCTACCAAAACGGCTCACTTATCGAATTTTCTCAATCATGTGACCTATCCCAATGGTCTTTTTGTACCTCAATAAGGTAGGATACAAAGTTTAATCAAGATTATCAGAGACGTTTTATAGAATTTCGAAACACACAAAATTTGATCCTATTTATACTATATAAATATTGAATTAAGTGTTTATATATTAAAAAAATACTTAGCTCATGATGTGTGCAAAGAATACCTGATAACGAACAACGGTGTATAATTACTATAAAATATTTCCAGCCAAGGATTTATTTTATTAGCCAGCAAAATGCAACATGCAGTTGGTTTTGAAGACAAAATAAAAATTTACTCACTACTGGCGAGTAAAATGGAACATTTATCACCCATTATCCCACCACCCATTATTGGAAACCATTATCATGGGTGGAGACCCATGACAATGGGATAGATTTCGTTCAAATGCTTGGGAAATTTTAAGAAATAAGATAGATATTTTTTGCATACTTCTCACATTTATTCCAAAGTTTTCTAAAATAAGTAAAGAAAAAATCAAAAGTCATTCCTATGCCATAAGATATTGAAGTACAATTTAACCTTTTAGGTCAGAATAATTTCTTATCTTAAGGGAAAAATCTTTATAGTGAAATTAAAAAAAACTGCCAAAAAGTTTTTACATAAAGAAAGGTATGCTGAAATCTAATGAACATGTGAACAGTTTTTTTCTTATTATAAAAAAGGGCGTGAAAGAAGTGTAGTTTTATTTTTTATTAGGATAAGCGAAGCGAATCCTCTACTAGTCCACTCAAATGACACTTTGTCGTACACTTTACAAGAAAACTATACAGTATTTTCACTTGAAATTAAACACAAATATAAATTATGATCTGTAGATTTGCAGAATATTATTTTTTTTACAGAAATACTTTTCAAAAAATTATTATTTTAATTAATTTATTTTACATGCATTTCCAATGCGGACGCATTTTAGCAAATAAATAAAAAATGAAACGCGTATATTTTCAGAAAAAAAAATATAAATCATGGAGTAAATAATTATAGATAGAATCATGATTAATTTAATAAATGAAATATGTTTTCATCACTCCGCAAAATCGTTTGCACAGATGACACTTAAACATTTTAAAAGAATTGTATTATGGATTTTTTTTTTAGTAAAGTGGCAACAAAAGAATTGTAAGCAAATAAACATAATTTTTAAATTTGCCATATAAATGAAAGATTAAAAGAACTGCTTAATGTTGTTGCCTCGATTCAAGCTCTTTATAAATGTACTAAAGCAAAATTGGCCGATTCAGAAACTATAAATGGGCTTTAATCATTTCTTACTTTATCATTTGGATTTAAAGTAATGTTACGTTCTTATTTGTGGACCGAAAAAGGTTTAGTGAACGGTACTTTAGACTTTGTTGCGCGTATTAAAGAAAATCACAAGCCATCAGACCAGATACCGCGAATAATCATGGATAAATTTGAATACTGCAGTAATTTAACTTATAAGAATTGGTGCGTACCAATTCCCCCAATAATTAAATTCTGGAGAAATGGAAGCATAAATTGCTCAATAAAACAATCCTTTGCAATCAGTTTTTGCAGTTATAATTCACAAATCTCAAGGTTTGACATCAGATAAAACAGTAGTAGATATTGGGGATAAAGAGACACCAGTTTGCTTAACGTACGTAGCGTTGTCGAGAGTGAAATTCCTTCAAGGTTTATCATTTAATAGAAAATTTCCTTACGAGAGATTCTACAATATAAAAAATTTTCATATGCTGGTATGCAGAAAAAAAGGAGAAATTAGAATTAAAAAAAATACATTTAATAGTTCTTAGTATCAACGAGAGTAGATTTTAATGTTTTTCCAAATATTTTGTTTGAATGTATTATTCTAAGATTGCTATCAAAGATTATTTGATGTGAATTACAAAGATTGAAAACATACCTATTTCAAATCATTTCAGATAACTCCAGAGGCTATTGGGAAATGTAAAAACATCTTTAAAACTTTTGATTAAAAATTAAAAAAATATTTTAAAATTTTGCTTCGAAAATATTTTTATTTATACCAGTCTTATATCCCAGATAAAAAATTGCGAGGAAATTCTTAATTATTTGGCTGAATTTACATTTCTAAAATTTAATTACGCCAAAACATAAGATAAAGTTTTTGCTTAATAAAGATGCAAAAATAATATAAAATAATAATGTTATTTTCAAATATTTATCTTATGAAATAATGCTTCGCGAATCCAAACAAAGCACGGCTTTTGCTAGTTTTATTACAAAAACAAAAGCATAAAAAGAAGTGTTTTTCTCCTGTATGCGTCAAGAGATGGGTTCTTAGATTACTTGTATAAAAAAAAAATACTTTGGAACATATTTCACAAACAAAGGGCTTTTCCTTTCCAGTATCAGTATGAGTGAAGAGATGGATACTTAGAATACTATAACGAAAAAATTCTTTAAAACATATTTCACAAATAAACGGGTTTTTTCCTCCATGTGTCAAAAAATGTTTTCTTGGATTACTATTCTGAGAAAATCGTGTGGAACATATTTCACAAACAAAAGATTTTTTTTCCTGTGTGTGTTAAAAGATGGGTTCTTAGATTACTTTTACAAGAAAATCTTTTGGAATATATTTCACAAACAAAGGGTTTGCTATTGCAGTATGAGTGAAGAGATGGGTACTTAGAATACTATAATCAGAAAATCCTTTAAAACATATTAAAAAACGGTTTTTTTCCACCGTTTGTCAAAATATGTTTTGTTAGATTACTATTTAGAGAAAATCCTTTGGAACTTAGTTTACAAACAAAGAGTTTTCTCCTGTATGCGTCAAGAGATCTTAGATTACTATTCTGAGAAAATGCTTTGCAACATTTTTCACAAACAAAAGTTTTTACACCTATATTAATTGAGAGATGTCTTCTTAGATCATAATTACGAGAAAAACCTTTGAAACATATTTTAAAAAGAAAGGGTTTTTCATCTGCATGAATCAAGGGATGATTCCTTAACTGATAATCATGACGAAATGCTTCGGAACATATTTCACAAACAAAGGGAACTTCACCTGTATGACTCAAGAGTTGTTTTCTTAGAAAATTTTTCTTATCACCATTTTGAGGATCTAAGAGCTTTTCATTAAAAGGAAGAAATTGCTTCTGTAATTGATGACATTTTCTTAAGTGAAACTAGTTGGAAGTGCCAATCCCAAAACTTTCTTCTATCGCATACGTACATTTTAATATTTTTAAAAAATAATTACTCATTTTAATGCTTTAATAATTTTAATTTAATATTACACCAACTTTGATTTTCATCTTAAATTTGTGCTTCGGTTAATTAATCAGAGTAAAAATGAGTTTCGGTCACTGCACGAGCCGATGGACAAGAGCATGATCGGCAGAATTTTTTTTCAAATTCAGGGAATACCTAAGTGCCATACCAAAAATTAATCATACACAAAAATTTTAGTTCAGTTCTAGGCCTAAATTCATACACTTTTAGGTGGTGGAATATTGAAAATGTCATAACAATTGCTATTGCATCACCTCCTTCCGGCGTATACTTTTTCTAATTCAGGGAGGATCAACTAACTATAGCTATACACTTACACAAAAATGTGGTTCAATTCGATGCGTAACTTCATACACTTTTGGTCTGTACAATATTGAAAATAGCACAAAATTCGCGATTGCAACTCCCCTTGCGGCGGAATATTTTAAAACTGAAAGAAGATCTGCTTGCCACAGCCAAAAACATTCACAAAAATTTTGGTTCAACTCTGTGCATATCTTCCTACACTTTTTGATGGTAGAATGGCGACATACGGACACACAGACATTTTGTAAAAACATGTTTTTGGAATCTCTGACCTCTAAAATGTGTAAATCCGTCGAAAACCGGAAGTCGAAAAAAATTTCAATTACAATACTTTCTTTTATTGCAGATGGAAGACAATAAAAATTTAGTTTCGGATGATAATAGAAACTTTTTCAGATTATCAATATGGAGAAATTATAGACATTTTTATGGAAGGAAATGACTTATGGAACTTCAGTAAAATAGTTTATCAGTCTTTGAATCTAAGAACAAAAAGATAAATAATAAAACAACACATTTTTTAATAAATAGCGCTAAATTTTAATTCTGAATTAAGCATGTGAATTTACAAGTTTCATTTCTTTAAAAAGTACAAATTCATAGATTAAACTATCACATTATACATTCTTAAGTACTACAGAATTCAAGTATTTCAGCATAGATGTAGATTGCATATGCAGGTGAGCATGTAAGTCACAGAAACTGACTTTCTCATATTTAGATTGGTTTAAAGGAAAAATTTATTTCTTTGCATGCCAGTAATTTTACTTTTTTCTCCCATAAAATTCTACGTACTTGTTTAGCATATCCACAATCGATATCAAAACAAAATTTTTGCCTCTTTGCTGTCCAAACGTTCAGTCTGAACTCAATTTCATTTGTATTTCTTACAATTTTTTCAAATAGTAAATCATATTGTGCAGAAATGCTTTTATTCCATAATTTTTAAAAACTTTTTGAAATTGACAATGAATTTTATACATTTTGTATTACTTTTTATAATAATTGACTTACGATAAATAGATCTCTATCATTAACTTTTATATAATTTCGTACACCGCTCTTAACATCATCTCCCCCCTCTTCAATAATATTGTTATCAATGTCTAAAAAATCGATTTTTTTTTTCCAAGTAATTATCAAATATGGTGACATTTATTTTTTACTTACTTTATAGTCTCAAACAAAATGAAAGCAATAAAATATCATTTTACACTTTATAGTCTCAAACAAAAAGAAATCAATAAAATATCACTTTATATATTAAATAATTTGAACTAAAAGTAAGACACGTATAAAAATTCTACATCATAAGCTGAAACTTCCTATTCTTAATAAATTAAGTAAATAATATTAATCATAATTCAAAATAAATTTAATATTTAATAGGTGCTAAATATTAAAAGTTTTAAAACAATAAAACTTTACAAGACGTTAAAACATTCAATTAGCAATTCAATTTAGATCAATTAAGTTAGTAAAACATTAATAAATATATAAATAAAGAGTCAAATTAAAAATCACTTGATGATGTGAAACACGTTTACCGTGTTTAATATCAAGTGAATGTGGCATTTACGATCATCAATTATTGGCATTTAATTCTATATTTTGATGATAGCTTTTTTAATCGAAGGGATAATGAAGTAGTAGTACCCTTGCATGTATCATTTATCAGACCTGTAACAAAAATTACTCACTGCAAATTAATCTATTAAAAAGTATGCACTATTCTGTTCATTGAAAGGAATAAAATAGTGTCTTGTCATAAATTTTTGTATACTTTTTATGAAAGTTGCTGTTCACATGCCGGAATAATGTTATTTAAAATGAAGTCCCCAGTTATTCATAGTAAGAAAAATATTATGGTAACTGTTAGAAATATTACATCTGATTTTCTTCAAAAAATACAAATGCTTTAATAGCATTAAAACTACTTCATAAGCAAAAATCCAATATTATATATTTAAGTATAATTACAAGAAAATACAGGGTGGGATGTGGGGGTGGACATACTAACCCTCAGTGTGACATCCATCAAAACAACAATCTAATATAATTATTGATGTCTTTATTATTGCATATAAAATTTTTATACTGATAGAATGGGGAGAACAAAATAAATTATTTTAAAAGGGGAGAATTTAAAGTGACATTTAATATTCCAAAACAAAGTAATATAAATATCTATACTTTAATTATTAAACATTAAAATCTCACAAGACTTTAACAGAAGAAAATATAGCTTAAAAATACATTTTTGAGGGGTAGAAAAATGTATTTTGAAAATCTCACAAGACTAAAAGAAGAAAATATAGCTTATACGTTTTTGGGGGGTAGAAAAATGACAATCTCCAATTATCCCCAATAATATACTGTTATTTATTATTTATTGAATATTAATAATATACTCATATTTTAATTATAATATCTTTATAATGCAATTAGTCCTTGAACCACATAATTGTTTTAATGCTTGTTGATTTTAAGTTAGTTTAAATCTTCTTAGAACAAAAAAACAGGAAATGAAATTAATAAAATTTTAGACTTTTTATCTTTTTCAAATATGCCTTTTAATGATTGAGATAATAAAAGTTCACAATTGGAGAATCTAAAACTTTAAGTAATCTCTATATTTAATATTAGTTAATAAAAAAATCATAATGTGAGTATTTTTATTTACCAACAAGCATAAATATTGAGTTATACATAGTATATAAGATCTATACTTTGTTAAATAATGTATTATGAAAAAAAAACAGTGTAACATAATATTTTTAAATTTCATTAGTATTAATATCTGAAAATTACTTGCTCCTATCTATAAAATAATGTAATTTTATTTGAACAGAAAAAAAGAGAAATCATGAAAGTAACTGACATCTTTGTCAAAAAATTTCATAATTTAGTTTCACTCTATAATAGTCTGCATGCATTGATAGGAGGAAAAAATCATTCCGAAAAAAGGCGTTCCTATTTACAAATCACACGTTTAAATAACTCTGATAACAATGCACATGATTAACCCTAGAATATAAACACCAGATTGATGTGATTTTTTTTTAAATTTTGGCATCTTTACTCTCTTGGGACAGAAAGGCGGGGGGGGGGCTTTTTCTCAACAACTTTCATTGCCTAAGTAATAAAATTTTGTAAAGTGTGGAGAGTTAGAATATAAAATTAGGTATTATATATATTTTTTAAAAATTGAGTCTCCCTTTTTTGGGGGGGGGTGGCTGTGTGTGTGAGAGAGAGGTAACAAACTCCAAATCTATAACGGCTTTAGATGGTAGCATTTTATCAGGATGTTTTCGAAGAGTATAAACATCAGATCGGATGAGTTTCTCTTAACTTACCATTCTCCTTCTTCTCAGGGGGAGGGGGGGGAGTGTAAAATCAATGATTATATTCCTCATAAAAATGTACAAGAGGCCATTATTATTTTATATTCCCCCTGCAATTTTTATAAAAAGCTGAATATAAGAGTCCGAGAATTTTTGTTATAACAAGTGATCAAATTGTCTCATCGCGCTGAAATTTTGTGTTCGTGAGCAATGTCATATAATTTTATATGGGAAATTGACCGTTTCTTTTTAACTGAAGTCCCCTAAATTTTAATGCAGCGCAAACATAAGAGAGTCGCCGAGAACCACCAGTAACGTAATGGTGAATTTGATGGTGAATAAAAATATCGTTCAAATCTTAGGCAGCTAAGTATTAATAATCTGAAAATTCTTTGCTCCTAAATGTAAAAGTATATCCCGTTGCTTGATCAGAGAAAGAGAAAGAGAGAAATCCTGTAAGGAACTGAACTCTATAATCAAAATATTTAATAATTTAGTAACAATATCTATTTTTAGGTGCATATGTAATTATGTAAATACGTAGCATCTATAGTTGTCATTCAATCCGTCCGTCTGTCTGTCCGCATATAACAACGGTAAAACTACCCAACCGAATCGTTTGAAATTTAAAATACATAATTATTAATAATTTTGTCGAGTCATTTCAAATTTTATGAAAATCGGATGAATAGATCAATTACAGAGACAATCAAAAGATTCCGTTACAATTACGGTCAATGGGAAAAAAGTTTCAAATGCATTTTAATGGTTTGAAATTTAAAACATATAATTATTACATAATTTTGTCGAGTCATTTAAAATTTTATAAAAATCGGATGCATAGATCAATTACAGGGACAATCAAAAGGATTCCGTTACATTACGGTCGATGGGAAATAAGTTTCAAATGCATTCTAATGGTTTTACACACATTCGAACATAATAAAATTGACATGAACCTATGAAATATATACATACTAAAATATACATTCTGTACAATCTGTGATGCAAAAAATATTTATTATTAAATTACAGGGCCACACAAAATTATTCCACTACATAATGGTATACGGGAAAACATTGTTTGGGGCGTGTTGTAATTATATTAAACTATTTTACGACTGTGATATACGTTGCTGTGGTGTAATAAAAAATATTTCCTATATATTTACAGGAACACAAAGATTTTGACCACTATACTGCATACGAAGTACTGTCTACTGTAACACCAAGATTAAACACTAAGATATTCTTAAAACTTCGTTATCGTACGAAAGCACATCATTTGCTACTAGAGGTCTGCACGGGCCCGGGCCTGGCCCGTGGCCCGTACCCGGCCCGGCCCGCGGGCCGGGCCGGGCCGGCTGAATCGTTTCGGATTTTCTAACGGGCCGGGCCCGGCCGGCAGATTTAGAATAGTTTTTCAACGGGCCGGGCCGGGCCGACAAACAACATAAACGGGCCGGGCCGGGCCGGCAAAAAAATTGAACGGGCCAGACGGGCCGGGCCGGGCCGACAAAAAAAAATTTCGGGCCTGCCGGCCCGTTCTGAAGATTTAAGTACAAACGATAAAATATGAGCTATTTTCAACGAAAATGGTTTTAACGAGAATAAGTATAAATGTGGCCATACTAGTTTGACAGCGTCAGTATAAAAATGCACAGTGTATCGGCATCGGAGAATTACATTATGTGTAACCCGTTTTAATATTTTTTTAGCTGACTCATGCCGGTCCGAGATCACGCTTACATTATTTTTCTACAAATAGACTGGCCGAACCGGTGCTAGACTTAATTATTGGCAGAAAATATGATTTGTAAAATTATTAACAGCCATAAAGAACTTATGTTAGCTTAGTCTTCGGATATATACTTCTTGATGATTTTTAAATTAATTTCTCAATAATGCGAAAGTTTGACACATTTTCTGATTAATTTTAAATTGTAAAAGTATAAAAGTGACAAGCCTAACTATTGAAGGGATTTGGAATCGAATAGCGTTTTTCATTTTTGGTAAATAAAATACTTGTATAACCTTGTTGAGATATAATAGTTTCTCAAATGAATGCAGGTTTTTCTCCCTTCCCTTGCTATTGCTTCCGGAAATTCTATTCAAAACGCTAATTAAGACAGTATTTTATTTGTTTACAGTATTCTTAAATTGTTTGTATCAAAAATTGGATAACGCCATTCGATTATATAGTTTCTGAATAAAGATATCTGCTAATCTTATGCGTTTCTGAGGGAAAAAAAATGAATTTAGAAATGTATCAGAAAGGAGCTTCTTTGAATTTAAGAGTGAATTTGGATTTGAAATCTATAATAAAATAATATAGAAATATATTTATAAATCTTCTTTAATTAAACAGCTTCAAAATTAACGATGTTTTTAGCTTTCTTTCTTTTTTCTTTTATTCTAAGCCATATTAATTTTTTAATGAATCTTTCTTTATTCGAATGTTGAAAGCCTAAGAATCTAAGTAATCATTAATGTTGTTAATGTGTATTTGCTGTAAAATATACTGTAAAATCATTCCATAGGTATGTATGCAGTATTCTTTAAAGAAATCTTTGTTATATGATAAAAATCTGAATTTTTTAGAAATCGTAGAAATTGTAACGGGCCAAAACGGGCCGGGCCTGTTTTCGCTGATTTTTGTACGGGCCGGGCCGGGCCTAAAATACAAAAATTTAAACGGGCCGGGCCGGGCCCGGGCCGAACTTTTGAGTTTTACAACGGGCCGGGCCGGGCCGAAATAACTTTCCTACGGGCCGGGCCGGGCCGGGCCTGAAAATTCCGGCCCGTGCAGACCTCTATTTGCTACGCTTCACAACTTGTTCCAACTTGTTAATTTTTGTGGTGTTGTAGTCTATATGTATTGTGTCTTTATGTTGAACCTTTGAAATATTGATGCTTGGTCGTATCTTGATTTAAATATTTAAATTATTTCTATTTGAACATTATATTTTTTGAGAATTATTTAAATATCTGATTTGGAATAAAGATTTATTTATATTTTCCCCTCCGCTTTCAGGTATTTAACTTTTTTTTCGTTAATGATACATAAATGTTTGAAACCGATTGAAAAATGAATAACATCTTGCAGGGCGGTGGTATATCTATGAAACCATTTAATTTTAATTCACAAACCCCACATTGGCATCGGAATTTTGGTAAAAAAAAATTGCGGTTCATTTAACCCTTTTCGACACGGACAATTTCTGTTAATAAAATGAGAATTTTATAATATATTATATTCCATAAATATAAACTTATGGAAAAGAATACTAAAATGAAATATGTATTCTATGAATTTGTCAAGTTTCACCCAAAGAAACTAAAACTCCTCACTTGTATGTTGGATTTACATTAGTGTTTATTTTGCAATAGGATGCTATTCTTAACCATTTACAGAAAACGTCATTCTCTAAGCATTTTTAGCCAAATCTCTAAAGCATTCGACTACAATAAGCATAAGCAACTTGACAAAGGGTCCTATCTAAGTACACCTATTGTGCCGCGGAAGGAAGAATTGTTTGAAAAAACATCTTCTTTACTCCCAGACTCGAACAACGGGGGAAGGCACAAATGCGAATAAGCTCCTTTAACCTCGAGGCAATGAAATGCTGACCGTCTGAATGTGGTTTTAACCATCTAAAAAGATAATACTCAGAGCGTGTATAGATGACCATAACGATTTAGAACAGCAACATTCTGGGCACGAATACGTGCTCATAACTTCGAAAGGGTTAAAAATATTTTTGTTTTGTTAAACCAATAATGATTTTGGAACAAGATAAAGTAATGTATCTGTAAGTCATTCTAAACAGTATTACAACTAACTGATGTATTAAAAGAATTTTATAGTAAGTTATTTTAATGATACTCATAAGTACTGGCGGGTAGATAAATGATTAAGGGAGTCTACTGTATTTATTGCAAATTAAAAATCAGACCAGACTTCTATTCCTTTATAAAATAATAACCAGAATAGGCGATTAAGGAACTGAAAAAAATTAAGCTATCAGAAATTACATAATATTTAGGATTTTTTTAAATTCTGATGAGAAAAACAAAATTTTAAATTCTTTTACCAATCTTTACTCATACTTCAAAAGTCATCAGACAGTTATTATTATTTAAATTATCAGCCAATGTATGAAACACACTTACACGCGCATATTTTTTTTCAATATTATGGGTAAGTCAGGGGACCATTCCCTTTACAAAACTTCTATTTTCAGCTTAAATATTGATAAGAAAATCAATTTTACCATCAAAGAAATTTATTGTGGGAAATCAGGTATAACAAAGGTTTTTATTTTAACTTAAATGTTATCAATCATTATAAAAGCTTATAAGTGCAAAAAAAACCCCAGACATATGGCTAATTCCACACGAATTTGTTTGTCTGTTACGTCTGTTTGTAATACTATAATTTTTGGCTACCAGTATTTTAGAGCAGAAAAATGTGATTTATTTTAGCGGACAAATCTCATCACTTGAATAAGGTAAAGCGAGCTTTTCAGAAAAAACGGTGGCCAACAAGCATAGCGATTTTCAACTGTGTAACAGACAAACAAGTTCGAATGGAACTATCCATATGTAATATTTTTCAGGTAATATAAAGAATGATAAAAATAAATTTGTGTTTGTCATGGCTTATGGTATAATAACTGATGTGCTGATTTACCGGCACTACGGTTTAATAGGTAAATTTTTGTGTGTCACAGTTTTTTTTTGTGCATTGTAATAAATGGAATGAATTATTTCTTTATTACTGCAGTATAGTACGATTAATTATCTGCAATGAACAAATTTTAGGAGCAAAATGTAGCACTTAGATAGCTTTTTTGTATTATTTTTTTTTATCTTTCATAACATATTTCTCGTTATTATAACATTAACAGATGAACAGATCCACAAATCTTTTGAAAAAACACTTATCTCTCACACAAAATGTTTCTCTTTAATATGAATTAAAAAATATACTTTTGAGAAAATTTCTAATTGCATATCAACACACAAAAGGTTTCTCCCCACTATGAATTGATAGATGCTTGCTTGATTCACACGTTTCAGTGAATTTATTGTTTCATGTCTAGCATACAAGATTTTTCACCAGTGTGTTTTAAGATATGCTTGGTTAAATCATTCTTTCGAGAGAATTTCTTGCTGCATACCTCACAAACAAATCGTTTCTCACCAGTATGAGCTAACAGATGGCTGCTCAAGTTGCCCTTTTGAGAGAATTTCTTATTGCATACCTCACATTCAAAAGGTTTCTCACCAGTATGAATTAACAGATGCTTCCTTAAAGAACTCTTTTCAGAGAATTTCTTGTTGCATATATCACACACAAACGGTTTCTCACCACTATGAGTTAACAGATGGCTGCTTAAATGGCCCTTTCGAGAGAATTTCTTGTTGCATACCTCACATTGAAAAGGTTTCTCGCCAGTATGAGTCAACAGATGGTTATTTAAACTGTCCTTTTGAGAGAATTTCTTGTTGCATACCTCACATTCAAAAGGTTTGTCACCACTATGAGTTACCAGATGGCTGCTTAAAATGCTCTTTACAGAAAATTTCTTGTTGCATATCTCACATTCAAAAGGTTTCTCACCTGTATGACTTAATAAATGTTTGCTTAAAAGGCCTTTTTGAGATAATTTTTTGTTGCATATAACACACACAAACGGTTTCTCACCATTATGAGTTAACAGATGGCTGCTTAAATGGCCCCTTTGAGAGAATTTCTTGTTGCAAACCTCACATTCAAAAGGTTTCTCACCATTATGAGTTAACAGATGGCTGCTTAAATGGCCCCTTTGAGAGGATTTCTTGTTGCAAACCTCACATTCAAAAGGTTTCTCACCAGTATGAATTAAAAGATGCTTCCTTAAATCTCCATTTCGAGAGAATTTCTTGTTACAGATATCACACACAAACGGTTTCTCACCACTATGAGTTAACAGATGTCTGCTTAAATGGCTCTTGTGAGAGAATTCTTCGTTGCATACCTCACACAAAAAAGACTGTTTTAGCAGAAATTCTTGCATAGCTCACAAATAAAAGGTTTTCCAGACTGTGAGTTAGAAACTGTTTTTTTTTCAAAAAGCTCTCTTAAAATATATTTTGCTGCAATTCTTTTACACATTGAAAATATTTTCAGTGATGTGATATGTTAGATTAATCGATTTATGCATCTGCAAGAAAATAAAATTAATATCAGTTTTTACATGTCATTAAAAAAAAAATATGACAAGAATTTAAAATCAAAGTAGAAAAAAAATTAAATAAAATTTCTACCATAGTATTAACCCTTTCCGGCACACTGTGCCCGGTCTGGGATACCTAATTTTAATTCCAATCTTGCAAACGGCACCAGTAATATTTTAGTAATATTTTACTTATAAAATAAAAGCTTAAATTGAGGTATTTAAAACATTTAAAAAATTTGTTTGTAAATTCCGGTGTCAATCGATAATTTCTCATTTTAGTACAAATTTTGCCCGTGCCGGAAAGGGTTAAAAAAGCCAGTAGAATCCCAATTATATCCAGTTAGTGGAATCCAAAGTGTGTCAGATGCCCTCCCTAACAGTATAAAGATTAAATTGTAAATAAAATAAATAGCAACATAAAAAAAAACTTATTATAAATAAAATATAAAGTAAATTTAAGGATAAAAATTTTATAATATAATATCATCTAACTAAACCAGCATACATTTAACAAAGAATAGAGAGAAAATAAAATTTTATTGTGGCTATGAAATTTTAATATGTAAATGTGTTAAGTAAGGAATTCTTCAGATTTCAGAATTTTTTTTATCTAATGTGAATGCTTAGCCGAGCGGCATTTCGTATCATTTAATATAACTTACACTGTATGTAATCAGTTGCATAGCCAAGTGGATGCCATCGACCCCCCCCCCTTAAACGGTGCATCCGGGTTTCTGAATCGTGGAATCAACAACACTCAAAACTACTAAATCGGAATGACAAAGAATTCATGAAAAATTTAATTTCAGACTAGGTCTTTTCTTAA
Source organism: Maratus speculifer (assembly GCA_964019185.1). Classification (NCBI taxonomy): domain Eukaryota; kingdom Metazoa; phylum Arthropoda; class Arachnida; order Araneae; family Salticidae; genus Maratus; species Maratus speculifer. Next base: position 363,853,385 of record OZ025296.1, read on the forward strand.
ATGGGTATTTTTCAAAGTTTGCCTTTGCCAGGGCTATGAATTTTTCTGTTTTAGGGAAATTTTCAACATAAACATGTTTCGTTTTGCTTGTATCCCGAAAACTAATGTAACATATTTTCTCTGAAGTACTCTTGTGAAGAAATATTACAATGAATTCTCTGAAGGTGACCTATCTTAAAAGGTAAAGAAAATCATGTTACACGAAAACAACATTACATATTTATAGTTCCTAAAACTTGAAATTTATCTAAAATGAAATATTTTGCCGTTTTGTATCTTTCTTGTCAGGTTTATCAGTGAATATGGAATCATCCCGTAAATAGAAACATTTGACAGACCCGAAGAATAAATATACAAATACAGCTGTGAAGATGGAAACAGGTTTTTAATTTGGCCAACTGTTGTTGAAAGTTAAGGCAAAAGACCAGTTTATACAAATGCAATAACGTCACACTGTTCGAGTTTCGAGTCCCTTATTTTTGTCTATTTTATAATTTTATATCAAATACAATGGACACTCTCAAATGTGCAACCCTAAAATCCACAACTCTCTAAAATTAGCACATAATTTACAGATGTAAACAATGAAGATTTCAGTTCAGATATAAGGACAAAATTTGACTTTTTCGCTTTATATCAATTCTATATGTTTTTTTTTTTGTTGTTGTTTTTTTTTTTTACTGAATTCATGTTTTTTTATGAAGGAAGAATAATTTTATTTCCGAAAAAATTCAAGATATTCACAATCTTCTTGCCAAATATATTTATGTATTAATCAAATTTTTTTTGGTTATTAAATCTGGCAAACTTGAAATAAGACTTCCTTATCTTATGATTTTGATATGAATTAGTAATGTACTTTTATGAGGCAAATTGCACTGAATATATTAGAAAAAATACATTTCATCTTTATCCTGTCTATTTCATCATATATAATTTGACCTTCATATAATAATTTGACCTTCGCTTTTTAATATTTTAATCATGTTAAATATTATCTAATTTTTTAATATTTTAATTTATTATATATTTTCATATTTTATTATACTATTGTAAGTATTCATTACAGTTTTGATTGTATCATTAATTAAATTCAATGTAAAATGTAAACTAAGCAATGACCAGAAATCTGCAAAACCTCTCATCCCAAGATGTGTGGACTTGAGGGAGTCTACTGTAATATTAAAACGTAATGTGCTACCCGTAATTAATAAAAGTGCTCTATTTTTGAAATGTTTAGTTGTGAATTTTTATTGCCACTTTTAAAGTACCTTAAGAAATCTGAAAATGATTTAGTATCGTCTGTTCTAAAATATGCAGATGATGTCTTTTCAGCTCTAAAACAATATTCGTCAAGAAATAAGTTAAAAAATTTTAAAAGTTTGTTGCGACAAATTCAAAAGAGTAGAATTCCTTGATACGAACAAACTTTGACATATGTATTTTTTAAATCATACATATTCCTTGTCAAGATTGGCTATTCGATGTACAGAGATCTCACGATAAATTTGAAGAATATCTCCACAGATCATTGCATGGGAAGTTCTTGATGTTCACCTGGGCTTTTACATAATAATGGTTATTTTTAACATTAAATTGTCTCAACTGGAGCCATTTTATAATAAGTTAATGGATTTTGAAGGTCAGTTTTTTATGCATTTATTTAGCATTTAATTTTGTTTTAATTCATGAATGCAATTAAGAACTATGGGAAAATTCAAAATTTTTAAATAAATTCAAAATACAGTAGACTCCCTCAAATCCGCAAACCAGAAATCCGCAACTCTCTGAAATCCGCACATATTTTATGGATGTAAACAATGAAACTCTCAGTTCAGATATTGGGACAAAATTTGATTCTTTTAGCTTTGTATCAATTCCATATAATTTTTTATTTGTAATTTGTTAATAATACTCTATTCATGTTCTTTTCATGAAGGAAGAATAAATTTTTTTGGAAAAAATTCAAGATATTGCTGATATCACAATAGATGGTAAATCACAATCATCTTACCAAATATATTTATGCATTAATCAAGGTTTTTTTGGTTAATAAACCTGGCTAAACTTGAAAAAAAATTATCCTTATTTTATGATTTTGATGTGAATTAGTAATGCATTTTTTGAGGCAAGTTTTGTTGAATAATTTTGGAAAAATATATTTAATCTTTATAATGAATACTTAATCATACACTATTGATTATTAACGACCTTTGCTATCAGTGCATTAATCATTTTAAAAATTATCTAAGTTTTTATTATTTTAATTTATTACTTATTTTAATATTTTATTATATTGTAAGCATTCATTATAGTTTTGATTGCCCTATTAAGTGTACTCAAATTACTGTTTAAAAAATGTAAACAAAGCAATGACCAGAAATCCGCAAAATTCTAAAATCCGCACAACCTCTGGTCCCAAGCTATGCGGATTTGAGGGAGTCTACTGTAATATGAAAAACATAAAAAAAGTTTTTTACACTGATTAGCCTCAAATTTAAAGGATACCCCCCCCCCCTTCGAAGCATCGAAATGTCTCCCCAGAAGCTTTAGAACTTTATGCTTATGAATCACCTACAAGTGCTCTCTCTCTAAAATTTCAAAGTGCCATTTACATAATTGCAAAAATCCCTCCCACAGAAAAATGTATCAGTCATCTGAAATGACTACAATTGTGACTTGTGAGACTAACATTGCTCACAGAAACTTCATGGATGGACAGACAGTTGTGCATGAGGAGAATGATGGTGATGTTTTTAAACAATGAGTTATCATGGATGCCCATTATTATCTCCGACAGCTTTTTCATTTCATTTCAAAACAATCGGTTTGAGAAAAAAGAAAGAAACTGATTATTTTACCAGAAAATGTTTGCATTTGTATATCATAAACTCTTACGACGGTCATCATTAAAGGTTACAGTAGACTCCCTCTAATCTGCACATAATTGAGGGATGTAAACAATGAAACATTCAATTATGATAGAGGGACAAAATTTGACTTGTTTAGTTATCATCAACTATATAGGGGAGAGTGGGGCACTTTTGAACATTTTTCCAGAAAATCAATATATTTCTTACTTACTATTTATTGAGTTTTAAATATTACATAATAAAAAATAACGCATTTCTTCATCATATGAACTATAAATTAAACTTTTTCCAAAGAAATTAAATAATTTATGAGGATTTAAAAAATTGAAATATTTTTGTTCAAACCTGTCCCATGTTGGGGTACCTTTGAGCAAGCAAGGGTCATCTTTTGAACAAATGAATAAAATATGAAAATATTTAGAGTTTATATAAAAAGTTGCATATGTTACAGGAATATAAAGTAATATGAATAAAATTAAATAACTACATTTTGTTGAAATTACTTATTTTTTTTTTTTTTGTTATTTAACCAAATTTAAATCCATCAAAGTTGATTTCAAAACTCATTGTTGACAAAACACAAAGTGTCCCTCCAGTTGCGTTTGGTTGTGAAAACTATTTTACAATACCCTTGAAATATACCAATGTGATATCTGATGATTCTGGAAAATTAAATTTTTCATTCGCTTTTTTTTAAAGACTTGATATGAAATTCCGTTTTATCTGTTACAGAAATCAGAAATTATGTATGGAAACATGTTATATCATAAATCATTATTTTGTATCTAGTATTTGCAATTATCCAATAAATGAATTTAGATTTGATTAAATTTAGATTTGAAACTTCCCATCACTGATACATACAGAGGTTGAAACCTATGTGTGCAGTAAGGAAAATAGTTAGCAGTCCATGTTCTTTGACATTCTTTTTACATAAACAAATTTCAGAAATAATAATATTTAGACACATTATCAACTCTTTACTTCATAGTTTTAAGTGTTCTCTTTAAATTGTTTCAATTATTATTTATCACCACTTTATTCGATGTTTTTTCGCTGTTCAGTGGTGCCCCAACTTTTTTGTTCAAAGGGGCCCCATCACATGGAGTTCAATATTACAATGGTTTACTCAATTCGGCAGAAGAATATGAATAAAACAAAGCTTATAAACTAAAGGTAACATCTTTGTTTAAGCATTGAATAAAAAAAAATAAAATTTTAAGGATAGAAATTTGTAAAAAAAAACTTACAAGTTTATTTTCTTAGGTTCAGAATCAAGAGGGAGAAAAATACATATCCTGTTTAGACAAAATTGTTCATACAAAGTAGTACAGCTTTGTATAATTATTCCCTTGAAGCAGCAGCAATGTATTGCCATATACATTTTTTAAAATAATCTATTAGAAGGAAAATATTTAGAATGTTCAAAGGTGCCTCCCTCTCCCTGACATATTTAATTTTGTATTTTTTTTTAAATATTACTGAATTTATGTTTTTTCATGAAGTAAAAATAAATTGATTTCTGAAAAAAATTCAAGAAAGTGCTGATATCAATGGCAGTCACAATCTTCTTACCAAATACATTTGCAAGCTTATTTGGTTATTAAATCTGGTAAAACCTGAGATAAAACTTCCTTATTTTATGATTTTGATGTGAATCAGCAATGTACCTTTGTGAGACAAGTTTCATTAAATAATTTAGGAAAAATAAATTTCATCTTTGTAATGAATGTTTAATCATACATTTTTTATTATTAACTTGACCTTTGTTTTTAATGTGTTGTATACATTAAAATTATCTAAATTTTTATTATTTTAGTTTATTAATTATTTCAATATTTTATTATATTATAAGCATTCTTTATAGTTCATTTGCATTACTAATCACATTGAAATCATTGTTTAAAAAATGTGTAAAAAAAGCAATAACAAGAAAGCCACAAAATTCAAAAATTTGCACGGCCTCTGGTCCTAAGCTGTCCGGATTTGAGGGAATCTACACATAATTACACATACTTTTAAAACAGCAAATAAATATAAATGCATTCTCTTTTGTTTAAAAATGATTCTCGCAATTATTCTGAGTACCTGAATTATTTGTAAATAATTCGGTAGAACTGGTATAAAGTTTAAAAAATATTTTTAAGAAGTTTTCTAAGTATTCGGTTTGGCTGCATAGTTTTAGGTTTGGCAGACTGAATAGTTTAATATTTGGTAGGGTGACCAAATACCGAATCGATATTGAATGTTCGATACAGCCCTATTCAAAATTTTTGTGATGGAAAAAACATTGTTTAGGACAAATATTCTCTCCTAAATAAAGAAAATCCCTCATCCATCATAAATTTCAGCAAAGTCTCTTATTTAATTTTTCTTTTCAGATATAATAATTAAGCAGAGCCCAATGAAAAAAAAAAAAAAAAAAACAAGCATTTATTTCTAAAGACTGCACATAGAACACACATATAATAACGTAACATAACATAGAAACTTCCACAAAATCAAACTAACAGCGATAATACTTTTGCCACTTATAATAATATAATTTATTATAAGGTATTAAGTACAGTTAATGTGTGATTACATTCTCAACTATTTTAACTTGTAGTTTTATCTTCTTTACTAATGATAGTTTAATATTTTTCTAAATTATAGTACTTTTCTAAATTTTAATATTTTTCTGACAAGTAAAATGTACTACCTATATGACAGTAAAATTTCTCTTCCAAAAAAATCCTTTGATTTTAAATTATTTGTTTCACAATATAAGAAAATTACATTCACAGCCATGAAATTTAAAATTTTATAAATTAAATGTGTTTTGTTAAATAATAACTCAAATGATAATTTGAATAGTGTAAAGTTTACTTCAAAAAAGAAAAAAAATTAAAATTATGCTTATTAGAAGGAAAGCATCTGTTTCAAATATTATACAAAATTGTTTAAAAATTTAACACCTGAAAGTATTGAGCTTGATAGTTACTATTCGCCTTGTCAAATATTCAGTTTATCTGTGTGCCGAATATTTTTAATGATTGTAAATGTAAGCAAGAATTAACGTGTGACATTTAAAATTTTGTGTCATCATACCTTCAACTCACAAGTTGCAGAATTTTTCAAATGAAGCGTAATGACAAAAAAATGAGTCAATAGAAATTGCTCACCATTAATTTATTTTAATAAAGAAGATGGGCCAGAAAATTGGTATAAAAAATTAGGTATTGTTAATATCAGAACACACTTATTTCCTAGATGTTATCACAAGAGTAAAGAGATGCTAATACAATGAATGAATCGGAGGAAATGAATGATTCGTAAGCATTTATTCAAATATAGCGAACAATTCATTAAATCTCCGCAACAGAAATGTTCAAATACATTTACAGTAGACTCCCTCAAATCCGCACAGCTTGGGACCAGAGGTTGTGCGGATTTTAGAATTTTGCAGATTTCTGGTCATTGCTTCATTTACATTTTTTAAACAGTAATTTGAGTGCAATTAATAGTGCAATTGGAACTATTATTAATGCTACAATATAACAAAATATTAAAATTAATAAATCAAAATAAAAATTTAGATAATTTTTAAAATGATTAAATTACTAATAGCAAAGGTCAAGTTAATAGTGTATGATTAAATATTCATTATAAAGATTAAATATATTTTTCCAGAATTATTCAACAAAACTTGCCTCATAAAAGTACATTACTAATTCACATCAAAATCATAAAAATAAGGATTTTTTTTCAAGTTTAGCCAGGCTTAATAACAAAAAAATCTTGATTAATGTTTAAATATATTTGGTAAGAAGAATGTGATTTCCAATAATACCAGAAATATTTTGAATTTCTTCCAAGAAAAATTATTATTCCTTCATGAAAAAAAAAACACGAATAGAGTATTATTAAGAAAATTACAAATTAAAAAGTATAATGGAATTGATACAAAACTAAAAAAATCAAATTTTGTCCCAATATCCAAACTGGAAGTTTCATTGTTTACATCCATAAAATATGTGTGGATTTTAGAGAGTTGCGGATTTGAGGGAGTCTACTGTATTTATAAAACAGGAATAGATACCATTAGTCAAAATCAGCGAATATAGCACTTAAACATAGTATCGGGTTTAATTTTTGACACAATTTGATGATGAAAAACTAACAGGAAAATTTATTGTTAAAGTTTATTTCTGATAATGTCTGTCTGATAACTAACATCATAAACAGGGTTAAAAAAAGAGTAATATTTATATTGTCATTGCAACATTAATAATAAAAATATCAGCTTAATCATTAATTAGTTAGCTAAATGGGAGTTTATAAATTTAGGGAATGAATCCTTTTCAATAAATCATGATGTAAAAATCCGTGATTTATTCCTGCATTTGGGGTCTTGTCTTTTGCCTTTTTTGTTTTATCAGGTAACGTTTAAAAAAATCAGTTTACTTATTCCACCCTCTTTACTAAAATATGATTACGCTTCTGCTAAAATTTCTAAAAAACACAATTTGATCTTCTTTTTGCAGATAATTAGTAATTTCAAGCATTATCGAAATGCTTTATTTGTTGTTGATAATTTTATTTGTGTATTTATTTGTAATTAGTTCGGCAAATATTATATAATTTAAATTTGAAAACAATTCAAATGATAATTTTAATAGAGTAAAGTTTACTTCTAAAAAAAATCATGCTTATCATAAGTTAAGCATCTATATGTTTCCAATATTATGCAAAATTATTTAAAAATTTAACACCAACAAAATGTGACACCTTAAGGTACTGGGCTTGGGAGTTACTATTCGGCTTGTAAAATATTCAGTTAATCAGTGTGCCAAATACTTTAAATGATTGTAAATGTAAGCAAAAATTAAAATTGCCACACTTAAAATTTTGTGCCATTATATTTTCATCTCACAAGTTATAGAATTTTTGAGAAGAAGAGTAACGACAAAATAAATAAAAAGAGCTTAACATTAATTTATTTTAATAGAGAGGATGAGTCAGGAAATTGGTTTAAAAAATTTGCTAATGTTAATATCAGAACACACTTATTTCCTAGATGTTATCTCAAGAGTAAAGTGACGCTAACACGATGAATGAATCTGAAGAAATGAATGACTCGAAATAATTCATTCAGGTATAGTGAACATAATTTGATTTTGAAAAACTAACAGGAAAATTAATGTGTAAAGCTTGTTTCTTGTAATGTCTAGTCTGATAACTAACATTACAAACAGGGATAAAAAAAAGTAATATTTACACTGTCATTGCAACATTTTTATTAATAAGTAGCAGCTTAATCATTAATTAGTTAACTAAATGGGAGTTTCTCCATTTAAGGAATGAATCCTTTTCAATAAATCATGATGTAAATCTTCCGCGATCCATTCTTTTATTTAGCGTCTTGTCTTTTGCCTTTTTTGTTTTATCGGGTAGCATTTGAATAATCAGACCTTTCGACGCACATCATCTAGTCTTCAACACCACAGCTGCCTGCGAGATGAACATTAGACTCTTTTTATCATCTTCTTATATGACTTCTCTTATTATGAACTTGAACTCTGCTTAGATCGTCCCTTGTTCGATAGAATTTAACGTGTGGATCATGCCCATGTAGGTATTCCAATAGCAATCGCATTTGAGCCTTTGAATAATCAGTTTATTTATCCTGTAAGTGAAATCACATGGCAATAATTAAACTGTTTTTTGTTTAAAAGAACTTTGGAAAATAGACATTATTTCATGACTCCTTGTATTAGGTTTTTTTATTTTCAGACGATGAACATGAGATGATGCCGATATGTTATTATTATTATTCTTTGTTTTTCCGATATGTATGTTTTCTATATATGTACTGTGATGTGACCGTCTAATAAATGTTTTGTGTATTTATAAAAGTTACATTTATCGTGAAAAATATTATAATTTTATCTAAATATTACGAAAATAATTAACATTTTGGTAGAAGAGCGGTGGTTTTAGAGAAAATGTTTGTGTTTTGAGTGCCGAAATAAATAAAATAAAAAAATATGAATTGAGTGGAATTAGGCCTAATGGAGGAAAATAATTTCTCCGATCGGAATAACTACCAATAGGATAAATTTAAGAGGTAAGAATTTTATATGCACTTAAAATATTCAGGAAGATAAAGTATTTTAACTATGTCTGAGTCATGTTTGGATTCCTAGAATAGAACCCTTAACAAGTAAAAATTATACGTTATGGAGCATGAGTGTTGAAGCTTTAATTAAGTCAAAGCATTTATGTGATGTTATCGAAAATGATGGACCGATAAAAAATGAAAAGGATCCTGCTAGTTTAAAAGTGCATAAAACATGGTTAGAGAAAAATGATGATGTAAATGGTATAATTATATTAGCGTTGTTAGCAGAACACACAATGGCAGTTAGAGGAGTTAAGAAAGCTAAAGAATTATGGGAACTACTTAAAAAGCATTATGCAGGAATTGAGAATCAAAGAAAAATTCAATTAAAAATGAATCTGGCGAGAATAGTAAAAAATGAAAGGAAAACAATTGAAGAATATTTAATAAGAGCTCAAGGTATCGCAAACGAAAAATAAGAATTGGGTACAGAAATTGATGAAAGTGAATTAATAGGATTTATTATAGAAGGACTCCCAAAGAGATATAGTGAAGTAACAACTGCAATATCGTCAAACCCAAATATTACTTACGAAGTGATGCGAGAAACTTTATTGAGATATGAAAGAAAATATGATAGATTTCACGAAAGCGATTTTAAAGCATTTAGGAGTAATAAAAAGGAAAGAATTTATTGCTTCGCGTGCGGAAAGCCAAATCATGTAGCGTGGAATTGTTATAATAAATCGAATATGACACACTCGCGAAATAATAGAGAATATTTACCAAACAAAAATTTTCAAAATTTTTCTAGTAATAAAGTTAAAGCATTTCAGGATATGAGAGAATATTCACAGAACAATAAGAATTTTAACAAGAATAATAATGTTTCAAACAAGAAAATAAAGGAATATACATGTTTTACAAATGAACATGCATTGCGCTCAGATGAATTTCATAAAAATGAGTGTAAAGAATCTGAAAATAAAAGGGAAATAACCTGGATGTTAGATTCAGCTTGCACTTCGCATATGACGCATAGAGAAGATATCGTTGTAGAAAGAAAACCTGAAGATGTAGAAATTGTAACAGCTGACAGCGAGCGATTAATACAAGCAAAATATCGCGGAAATGTTCATGTTCTTGGCGAATCAAATATAAAACTTACAGATGTTTTTTGTGTACCTAATTTAAGAGAAAATTTGATGTCAGTGCCAAGTGTAGTCAGAAAAGGAAAATATGTGATATTTAATAATGAAGGAGCAGCCATTTATGAAAATAACACAGGCGAATTAATTGCTCAAGGAACTTTTGAAGATAATACATTTAAAATAAATTTAGCTGTACGAAAAATAATTGAAGATAGAAATGAATCTTGTTTACAGACAAAGGAATCTAAGAAAGAACTATGGCATTGAAGACTTGGGCATATAAATTATGCATATTTACAAAGAATGTCAAGAGAAAATCTTGAAAAGGGATTAGAAGAGATAGATGGTAAAGAAACAAAATGCGAAATATGTATTCAAATATCAAAAATATTGTATATCAAATACAGTCAAGGATTGATGATCCGTGCACCCATAATCTGCAATTTTCTATAACTTGTGTTACTTTACAAATGTAAACAGTTAAGAAAATTTACAAATTTGCAGTCCATGATTGATTTTTTAAAGCAAATAATAAAAAACTTGACAAAAAAAAATCATAATAAAACAGACATTTTTTCAATATATTTTATACAAAAAAAAAAACTGTATTACAGAACATATGTATATGTAATTATTTTTATTTAAGTGCACATATATTATTTTTTAAATATAATTTAATATACTTATTTCAATATAACATTTATTATTAGATTTTATATTTATCTTTTCACATTATGCAGTTTATAAATTTAAAATGATGTCTAGGAATAATAAAATGACACATAATCCATAACAATTTATAATGCGCAATATTCCATAATCCACACAACCTTTGGCGGAATTTGGCGGCAACCTTTAACGGAATTTCTAGATTCAGTTGCCGTGCTCAAAGCACACAATAAAAGCTATGCAATAACTTAAAAGTATGCAATGAAAGAATTTTTAATTATTTTCATATGATGCTAGAGTTCTGTAGTTTTTATACTTTTTATTTTCAAATTTTAGATTGGATTAATAATGAATTCAAATTTTCTTCATTTACAACCACAATTGAAATGCTGATGGAAAGTAGTACAATTATTTAAAAAAAAATGCCCTGACTTGTTGCCCAAATTTTTTAATTGCATGATCAGCAAGAATGCTGAATTAGTGACTCTGGCATCACTGTTGGTACAGTGTATATTTGTGGAACAGGCAATATAAGAACATTTAGTACAACTTGGTTATCCCATCGACAAATTTTGCCAAATTATACAAATCGCCAAATCATACATATCAATATAATTTTATTTTAAATAACAAAAAATTAGTAGATTACTATTAAAAATACAAATAAAAAGTCACATTAAGTATCACTTGATGCTGTTTTAAACATTTGTATTGTATTTAATGTCATTGAATGTGACATTCATGATCATTCATTAATGGCATTTAAGCTTATAGTTTGGTGACAGATTTTTGATCGACAGGATTATTAGAAATTATCTTTACTTGAGATAGTATTTATGCCAAAACATTGCTAATCTTTCAACTCCAGAATTATACGTTTGTAGTTGTCCTGATGGCAACTTCCCTCTCACTCTAATAAACTAAATGTAAATGCTTTGTTTGATGCTATTTTTTTAGTTCCGATTTTTTCTTTTATCTTCCTATTTTTACCATATTATCTGTTATAAATGCTTTATTTCTAACATGTTATCAGCACAATGTTCTGAAGAAGTTTTTTTCATATTTGAGTTAGCATATCATGGATAATTACGAAAAGTAAACGAAGTGAAGCCGGTCACTGTGTCGCTAAGCCTAACCGACATAATGGCCAATTTAAAGATTCCGAAGCTAAATGGGGATAATTATACAGCATGGAGTATCCGTACACATGCTGCACTAGTGCAAATGAGCTGTTGGGAAGCCATTGATCCCTGCTATGGTACAGAATTAAAAGAAGATGAAACGAAAGTTAATGAAAAGGCACTTACGTTTCCTGTTTCTCGTAGTTGAAGACAACTTTTTGGACGATATCGCCGATTGTACACAAGCAAAAGATGCATGGACTTGTCTAAAGGATATCCACATGAAGTTTGGATTATTACATACACTGCAGTTCCTCAGAAAATTTTTCAACGTAAAAATGAATTCTGGTGAAAATGTAAGCTCCTATTTAGGCAGATTAATGGAATTGCATCGCAAGGAGTCTTCCTGCAGACATGGATTCCCGAACAGAGACGTCGCTCTCATCATGTTGATGGGCTTACCCAAAGAATACGAAGGCCTAATATTAAATTTGGAATGTAATGAAGACACTTTGTCGACAAAAACTGTCAAATCGCGCCTAATAGTTGAAGAGAAATAATTGCTCCGCTAGAATGCCAAAAGCTATCCAGAAGTTATTGAAAATATTGAAAGAGCTCTAAAAACAAAAGATAGTGGAAAAATACGAAGCCATGAAGCGTTCAAGAAGTATGTTACAAAAAATTAAAGAAGAATTTGGTGTTTTTCTTGTGGACATTGGGGGCATATTGCCCGAAAATGTTCAGTTTCCAACATTGTATCGCCTAAACAGAAAGTTTCAAGTGATGTATATGAAACACTATTTACTGGTACTCTTGGAAACAAATCTGTTTGTAATTGGTACCTTGATAGTGATGCCATTGAGAATATGTGCTCGCAAAGAGAAAAATTTGTTGATATGTTTGCCATAAAATCAGAAGTTGAAATAGTAAACTCTGAAAAGATTGAAGCTCTAGGGACTGGCAATATCATTTTAAGACCCTCAGAAGAATACGGAACAGAAACTCTTTTCTTAGCAAACGTGTTGTATGTCCAGAGTTATAAGTTTGTAGTTGCCCTGATGGCAACTTCCCTCTCACTCTAATAAACTAAAGTAAATGCTTTTTTTGAAGCTATTTTCTTTTAGTTCCGATATTTTCTTTTATCTTCCTATTTTTTTCTATATTATCTGTTATAAATACTTTATTTCTAAAAAGGATAACCAATTAGTACCGAACATTTTTACCAAATGTAAAGAAAAAATACAAAATCTTTTTTAATACAGCAGCCAAAACACTTACTTGCAACCTAAATTACATCATGAAGACGATGGAATTTCAATATTTCAGGTTTTTAAAACCCTTGCTATTTTTTTTAAGCTTTTCTAATAATTTGTATAAATTTTATAACCTTCATATGTACTACATTATGCAATTAAATACTGTTAGGAACAAATATTTTACGGTTAATCACTTAAAAAATATTTTCATTTTACTTAACTCAATGTGAGCAAATTCAGTTTGAGAGCAATACAGTGATCTAAAATTAAATATTTAAATCAAACTCTTAATCACAATTCAAATGAATTCCTCATGTTTAATACAAAAATCGTAACTTAAACTATATTTAATTAAGTAGATAAGTTAAAATGTTTGCTAGAAAAATCTTTTTCATAACATTTCAAATGGTCAAATACCAGTAAAAATAAAAGTTGCGTAAATGAAATTTTGTTGCTATAGCATGATCAAGTCATTAGTTGGATAATTTTTAGTGAAGAGTAAAAGAAGAAACATATCTTACCATTAAATTACTTAAGAGGATTGATCACCACGTTTATGTTTTAAAAATTAGCCCTTATTAAAATCAGAAGATACGCGTTGAATATTATATACATCCTTTAAGCAAAGAGGCGCCAAAGCAATGAATGAATCACGATGCCTGAATTAGAATGATAGAGGAATCAAATCAAAGTACTTGTTTCATAAGAATCAATAATTTAATGAATCATTATGCCATTTACGAATCATTCTTTAATTGGCGTTGTCTCTTCCGTTGTTTGTAATATCAGATAACATTTCAAACATAAATTTATTGTATTGAACTTCTTGTTAATGCTATGGTAGGGTAATTTCTTCTGTTTCTATTTAACTCAGTACTTTACAATTCACTATTACAATATTACTTTGAAATTATGATTGCACGAAATTTAATGTGACGCAACTTTAATTTTTGCTGATCTATCATTGAGTCATTATTAAAATCTTTCATTTATAACAGAAAATTCCGCTTATTACTATTTATTTTTAAATAATTTAGTTTAATATTATTCAAGTTTTAATTTAAATGCAACAAATTGGTTTGAATTTTTTTTTAAACATTTTGATGCTTATAAACTGAATTTGATCGCATTCTGTTCAATTGAAACTAAAGATTTAAATAATTAATAGCATAATGAAGTATCTTTATGCTGTTTATTTACACATAGAAACACACGTACGCTTAAGGGGACTCATAACTTACTAGACAACACCCTTTTCGAAATGTTAATCCAATGGGCAGGTTGTTTTCAAATTTCTAACTTCAATTTGAATATTTTTATATACCATTTCTTTTTGCATATGATAGTTGAGTTTCATCTTCAATATGATATTTTTTTTCACTTTTTTGATTTTGGTTACAGATTTTTCTTAAAAGTTATTTTCAATTTCAAAACCATTCTGAAAACTAAAAGTACCTCATTAAATCTCGAATCAAAATGTATAAGGTAAAAAATAGCTATATTAAAGATCTAGCTCAGCTATCTTATGCAAAAAAAAGTTTAAAAATTTTGAAATTTAAGCGAGAAGTTCTAAAATACCTGCCTTTTGGTTTAACATTAAGGAGTGGGGGTATTCACGTGTGTGTAGAGTCCATTTAAGAAACTATTTATGAATCCTATAACAAGTGATACACTGATTTGCAGCTTTTAACTGTTGGCATTAAAGGTATTCTTAAATCAAAAAGAGCAACTTTGTGACACAAGTTTTCATCTATTTTTGTTCAGAAATGCATGAAACTAGCAGGTGTTATTGTTCAGAAACTATCTAATTGCACCTATTTTTCAGGTTTTTTTTGCTAACACATTAGATATTTCAAAACAAGCCAACAAAATTGGTGTTCTTATTGTGATTTATCATACTTAAAATGTCTTGTGCTTCATATTAATTTTATTGTATATCGTCTGACAACATTTATACAAATATCATGTTCTTACATCTGACAACAGTTTTTTTTTTGTTATTTTTATTCCATTCTAAAATTACATTCCTGGAAC
This sequence comes from Maratus speculifer, assembly GCA_964019185.1. Classification (NCBI taxonomy): domain Eukaryota; kingdom Metazoa; phylum Arthropoda; class Arachnida; order Araneae; family Salticidae; genus Maratus; species Maratus speculifer. The sequence continues at coordinate 363,868,592 of OZ025296.1, forward strand.
TTGCTTGTTTTTATGTGTGGTTTTTATAATTCGAAGTAATTATTTGTATTTATAATAATACATACTCCATCGCCTTCCTTATGACCTATCACATTCTATTGTTTAACAGTTTTGAACTTCATTTCCCTATGAAAACAGAAAAGCAACACAACAGAAGAAAAACATGTGATCAAAATCCCTTTTAACTCGATAGGTAGTTTAAAGTTTCTAAAATGGAAAACTAAGCTCCATTCAAAATCGTTTCCATAGTCATGCATTTGTGAATGTGTTAAAACATTTTGCGTTTGTTGAGCTCAGCAGTCGAGAACTTTTCAATGCACTATGCATTAGAAATCTCAAAGGGAAATTGTACGTTTTTCAGTTTAACTGGCATTTTATAGAATACCAAAAAAAAAAAAAGCATTTTGATACCATTTTTAGTTGTTTTTTTAATGTTGGAAAATACATTAAATTAACGTTAAAAAATGCAGTTTTATTCTTGACTGGAGAAAGCCGTTGATGAAAGCAGTTTTGATGTCACTAAACATGTGAACAAACCTTTTGCCGTATTTTCCCCTGTACTTTTCTAAGAGCATAGTTTACGTTACGCTGAATTATTATTTACTTTTCTTAAAAATGATAACAGAACAAACTAAAGGCATTTTAAATTTTTGGAATAAATAATAATTCGAATTCAAGTGAGATCTTTTTCCACCGTCATTGTTCTAAGATTTTCATTTCAAGATCTTGATGTAGAAAAAAAAAATTGATATAAGTTTATGCTACAAATTTTTTATAGAAAGATGTACTTTTTTTTATATTAATGTTCCACAATAGACTAATTTTAAAAAAGCATACAGAAATTACAATAATTCATCAACCACATTTAAAATTTATTAGTTTTTATTTGATATTTTAAAATTTTCTGGTTTTTTATAAATTAAGATTAAAAAAATACCAGTTTTCACAACAATTTGTTAATTGTATCACATTCAGCTTGATTTCATTCGACAGTATTTGAACTAATTCTGTTTTTCCTAATGTGTTCATTAGGTATAAGCGTAGAAAGGGCACTGGCTTTCAACAAGGAAAATCTGTGTAAACTCTGCTCAGAGTTTCTAATCTCAAGATTAAAAAGCTAAATTTTTAGTTTCTTTTTATATACTGTTGAAGCTCTATAATCTGCACACGCTACGGCCGAAGGTAGTGTGGATTATGGAATATTGTGGATTATAGAGTATTATGGATTATACGTCATTTTATTATTCTTAGACGGCATTTTAATACTTTAGTCAGTATAATATGAATAGATAATTATAAAATCTGATAATTAATTTAATATACTATCTGAAAAAATGTCTTTTAAAGTTATTTTATTAAAAAATTCATATATAAGTGCATTTAAATAAAAGTACAGTAGACTCCCTCAAATCCGCAACTCTCTAAAATCCGCACATATTTTATGGATGTAAACAATGAAACTTTCAGTTTGGATATTGGGACAAAATTTGATTTTTTTTTTACTTTTGTATCAATTCCATACATTTTTTTATTTGTAATTTTCTTAATAATACTCTATTTATGTTTCTTTCATGAAGGAAGAATAAATTTTTTTTGGAAAAAATTCAAGATATTTCAGATATCACTGGTATTCACAATCATTTTACCAAATATATTTATGCATTAATCAAGATTTTTTGGTTATTAAGCCTGGCTAAACTTGAGAAAAAATTCATATTTTATGATTTTGATGTAAATTAGTAATGTACTTTTATGAAGCAAGTTTTGTTGAATAATTTTGGAAAATTACATTTTATCTTTATAATGTATGTTTAATCATACACAAATACTTATTAACTTGACCTTTGCTATTAGTACTTTAACCATTTAAAAAATTATCTAAATTTTTATTATTTTAGTTTATTACTTATTTTATTACATTGTAAGCATTTATTATAGTTCCGATTGCACCATTTATTTCACTCAAATAACTGTTTAAAAGATGTAAACAAAGCAATGACCAGAAATCTGCAAAATTCTATAATCCGCACAACCTCTGGTCCCAAGCTGTGCGGATTTGAGGGAGTCTACTGTAATTACATATATTTTATAATGCTGTTATCCGTTTTTTATTGTTAATAAAATAAAAGTGTTATAGTAACAAAAAATGAATGTTTTTTATTATATGTTTTTTGATTTTTTATCATTATTTGTTTTCACGAATTTGTAAATTTTCTTAACTGTTTATTTCATTGTTTACTTTCATAAAGTAATGCAAATTATAGAAAATTGCCGATTTTTGATGCATAGATTATCAATCTCTGACTGTATACATTTAACTTGTAATTGTGTAAAGAGAAAACTATCTTTATTTAATGTGCAGAAGTCCAAAAAATTTTTTATGTGTGCTTTTGCAAGATTTTGATGCATGAGAAAGTGATCTTTTCCAATTTCTCCAGAAAAATCTGATAAAAGATTTTTTTTTCTGCTACTTCAAAATATCCAGTACAACTTTGCTTAGATCTATTGGGATGTCATCAATTGTCAAAAGAAAATTAATGGCAGTCAAAAAATTGTAATTATCATTTATGCATTTCAGATTCAACATCTCTGTACATTGGTGACTGTATTGTATGATATATTAATACAGACTACTCCCTCAAATTCGCACAGCTGGGGACCAGAGGTTGTGCAGATTTCTGGTTATTGTTTTGTTTACATTTTTTAAACAGTAATTTAAATGTAATAATTAATGCAGTAGATTATATAATGAAAGCTTACAATATAATAATATATTAAAATAAGTAATAAGCTAAAATATATAAATTTAGTTAATTTTTAAAATGATTAAAATATTAAAAGTAAAGATCAAGTTAATAATCAATAATGTATGAATAAACATTCATTATAAAGATGAACTGCATTTTCCCAAAATTATACAATGAAACTTCCTTCTTAAAGGCACATTATTAATTCACATCCAAATCATAAAATAAGGAAGTTTTATTTCAGGTATAGCCAGATTTAATAGCCAAAAAACTTGATTAATACATATTTGGTAAAGAGATTGTGTTTTTTTTCCAATAATATCTTGAATTTTTTCAAAAGCAAATTTATTCTTCCTTCATGTAAAAACATAAATTGAATTAAATTAACAAAAATTACAAATTAAAATTGGCATGGAATTTACATGAAAATAAGTCAAATTTATATATTTATCTGAACAGAATGTTTCATTGTTTACATCCATAAATTATGTGCAGAGAGTTGCTGATTTTAGGGTTGCAGATTCGAGGGATTCAACTGTATTGCAATGGAGCTTGCAGCTTAAAGAACTGATATATCAGTGAGATAGTTAAATGTATCACTGTGAGAAAACAATCTAACAAAAATCGAATGGTTATGCTTGATCTATGGGAATCCAATGTTATATTTAAAATGCATCAAAGGTTTCATTAAATTAGATTTATTAGTCTCACTTTTTGTAAAAAAAGCTTGGTTCTACAGCCCAAACCTGATCCTGTGGTCTAAACAGGTAGGGGTCATTCCACACGAAATGAGCAAATCAGGTGTGGCTGACATGTCACAGATTTTATTGAAAATCACCATGTAAGTAGATCACAATTATTTACAAGGAAACACAAAGTAATAGAGTTCAAACTAGTTTATTTCAATACAAAAATTTACATTAAAGTTGATCTGAAATCGAGGTCTTGTGTACATAGTTGAAATTTCAAGTTTAATTATAAGCCTTAGGAATAGAAAGACTGTAATAAAGATTACTTACATTTAAAAATGAACTATAACTATCAGATTATTATAATTTAGTAATTGTGTTTTTATTTCATAATTTAAAAATAAATAAATAATAAAAAAAATCGTCGAAGAAATGAAATATTTCAGTTTTTTTTATGTAGGACACTCTTTCCAGATTCAATTTTTTCTTTTTGATATTATAGTTAATTGAATATATTTAATACATCTATATTTTAATTCTTGCCTCTTTCATTCTTTTATGAGAAAAAAATAAATATTGAAAACTGTTGATTAAAAATTCAACATTTTTATCATTTGTTTGGACACGAATAAAAGCTTTCAAAAACTTTAAACTCTTTGATATTATGGATAAAAGTTTATATTTTAAATATACGAAGTTTTATTCTTGCTTTCGGTTTATTTTTGCTTCAAGAATATTTGAAATTTGTATAGAAGAAAAATGATTCTCTAGATAAAATAACTGTGTTTTAATCATAAAATCAAGTAGCAAACATAGATGGCAGCACATATCTTTTTTTAAGCAAGAAATTTGCAAAAAGCGCATGTTTTCAAAGAAAGATTGTCTTTAGCATATCTCGAATATTTGTTTTTTTAACCCATTTTTGTTATGTTAGAAATCAAAAAGGCATTATTGAAACTTTTTTAGTGTGTCATGGACATTGATTCTTATATATGTGCAATATTGTTGATGTCGGAGCTTTTCTTTAATTATTTTTTGAGGTTACATTAGAGCAGGGCTGTCCAACGCGGCGCCCGCGGGCGCCCTTCGAAGATTTTCTTGACGCCCTTTTGAAGATTTCGTATTAAACCTTTCATAAGTAACATTTCATCATAAAGAATGATTTCTTTAAAATCATGACTATTTATATCAGAGATATTTTCAAAATTTCTGAATATATATTAAAAATCATAAACATACTTAGAAAAGTTAATGATGCATACTTTTACGATTTGTAGTTATTGTTTATAAGCTGTAAATATGATGTTTAAATATGGTAATTATTAGAAATAGATCTTTTTAATACTTAAGACTTAGCATGAATATAAGTGTTTTTCAAGTTCTCATCTCTTTCCTGCTTTTTTGAAGAGTATATATGTGCATGAAATTTAAGTTTTTTCTTATTGCTACTATCACACTGGTCGAATTATAGAGGGGTTAAATTTCTCCTACTTGACATTTGATTTTTTTTTTCAATTTGCTTAATAAAATCAATAAAATACAACAGAATGATTTCCAGATATGAAAGCAATTCCACAGATTACCTCTGTGGAATCACCCACATGGATTGGTCATTCGTTATCATGTCCGTCCTTATTTATTTTTCTTTTTTTTTTTTACTTTCTTCTATCTTTATAAGAAGAAAGTATTGGATTCATGAAAATTTTCGACTTCCGGTTTTCGACGGATTTATACGTTTTAGAAGGTTCTGAACACGTTTTGACTATTTTTAGAAAATGTCTGTCTGTGAGTCTGTATGTGACAAAAAATTTGTGGGCGCTCTATCTCAAGAACTAATGCTCTAAATTTAATAAAAGTTTATATTCAGTTATACCTTGATATGAATTAGTGCCTATTGGTTTTTGGTGAAAATTGACCAGCAGGTGGCGCTGCTATACTACGTTTTTCATGATTTTCAAGATTGCTATATCTCAAGAACTAATGCACAGAATTTCACCAAACTTCAGATTCTGTGACCCCTTGATATACATAGACGCTGATTAAGTTTTGTGTAAATTGACCAGCAGGTGGCGCTGCTATACTACGTTTTTCATGATTTTCAATTGAAAACGAATGCTTCAAAACTCCAAACTTCAGATTCCGCAATACCTTGTGATACATAGCAGCTGATAAGGTTTTGGTGTGAACTGCCCTATAGGTGGCGCTGCTATGTTACATTTTGTACGATTTTTACGACAGCTATATCTCAAGAACTAATGCAGAGAACTTCATCAAATTTTAGATTCTGTTACACTAGAATATATAACATAATTAGACGCTGATTACATTTTGGTATTAACCTTGCAACAGATGGTGCAGCTATGCTGCATTTTGCACGATTTTTCCGATAGCTATATCTCAACAACCAACGCACACAATTTCATCAAACTTCAGATTTTGTTACAAAATGACAAATAACATAATTTCACGATGATTACGTTTTGTTATAAATCCTTCAACTGATAGTGCTGCTGTGCTATATTTTACACGGTTTTTTTTAAACTAGCTATATTTCAAGAACTAATGCACAGAATTTCATCAAACTTCAGATTCTTTTACACCATAACATAATTAGACGCTTTTTTACGTTTTGGCATAAATTGTCCAAGATATGGTGTTGCTGTGCTGCGTTTTGCAAATTTCTTGTTATAACTATATCTCAAGAACTAATGGACGAAATTCCATCAAATTTCAGATTCTGTTAGGTCTTAACATAAATAGATGCTTATTAGGTTTTAGTATAAATTACCCAACATGAGGCACTACTAAGCTCATTTTCTCAGAATATTAATTAAATTTTGCGTTTTAGGCTTTTCGGATACCAGAATATCATTAGGCTAGGTCAAATGTTCGAGGAAATTCGATAGTGGGTAACTTTGGGGTCACCACGTTTTTTTTTTTTTTTAAATATTAAAATGTACTTATGAGATAGAAGAAAGTTTTGGGATTGGCACATCCAACTAGTTATATTAAAGCATAGCACGGCAGTGCTATGCTTTATTTATTCCCATTTTGTTTTTTAATTTATTCAGCAAATTATGTTTTTGTTTAATAAAATTATGTTTAGGTCTTCAACATAAGTCAAAAGGTATTTTTACATCCTAAAAGAAGTCTAGAAATATCTCTGATTTTCATCTTATTTATTTTTTGTTATTGTTGTTAGTATAGCTGTGATTACAGTTTCAGGCATCTTACCTCTACAACCATTTTTTGTAGACCTCTCATAGAAAAAGTTATAATTTGAACTTTAATACATACAACTGCCTAACTGTAGGGATTTTTTGTCTACGACTATAAAATTTATTTGAATTATGTTAACACGTGCGTTCATACTAATATTGTCCGATAATAGTGCCGCATGTTTTCAGTCATGTGAAGAATGGCGCCCTTCATTGAATGCCAAGATCTGAGATGAGCCCCTGCTTACTGAAAGGTTGGACAGGCCTGCATTAGAGGAATAATTATGATTTTGTCATTTTTTTAAAAGTTTCTAAGTTTTTTTTAAGATGAAGGAAATAAATAAGAACTTTGAAACTTGGAGAATTCTATCTTCATATATAATGCTACATTTTGCTTCAATTTCACATATATTTTTTAAATCCTTTAATTTTTATAACGTTTCAAAATTTTTAAAAATTTACAAAATTTCAATATATACAACCAATTTATGATTAATCATAATATTACCAGATTATTATTACTCAAAAAATATGAAGATTGATATCCAGGGATTACAATATTATAAAAAAAAAACTTCATTTTTGTTAAATAGTTTTCAAAATACAGAACTTCAAACTTGCAACTTTCGACGATTATCTGCGAGCCATTCTATATCACAAGTTTTTTAAATGTCCAAAACAGATTTAAAAAAAATATTTTTCGTCAAAATATTGTGCAGAACTACATTTGAATATGAAATGAACACGTATCTCAAATTTTATTAAAATTGGCTTCTATGCATCCACGGTTTTTTTTTTACATTTTTGCTCATTTTACATGGAATAACCCATAGGTCAGTAGCCTTTAATATTTCGGTTCTGTTTGAACCATTCTCAATTCCTAGTTTATGAGTAAAATGCCTTTGACTGGCATACACACAAAATGAACTTTTAATGATTTCGTTTTTATTTTTTAAATACATATAACAACAAAAGACTTCATCTGACTGGTTTTTCCATTTATAACTCATTTCTATAGTTATAGTCTGTCTCAAAAGTTTAAGCACTCTGCAAATCTGGTTTAAAAGAAATGAAGAAGAAAATGTTTTATGGTAATCTATAATAAATACTCGACATTTAATCAAAATGAAGTGAAATAAGCCATTTTTGGTGGTTAAAATAAAAAATATATATTTATTTTTATTTAATTTTCCTTTTTTCTTGACGAAACGCTGTCTCAAAAGTTTAAGCACTTTATGCAAAATTTTCTAGAAACACCGGATTGGCCGTGTGTAATGACGCGGTATTGCACTTGCATAAAGTGTAAAAGTTAGAGAAATTATTTCCTATCTTTTTAAAAATGCCGAAGGGTAAAAAATTCATAAAATATGAGATTTTGAATTTTTTTTAAATTGAAAACGCAAAATAAAACAGTTTCTGAAGTTGCAAATGTTTTAATTCGATAAAAGCGAGGTATATATCAAATACTCTGTAGAAATGATAATTTTAAGTGGAAACCAAGATGTGGACGACCACGTATGACGACTGTTCAGACTGATCGGAGAGTACGGAAATTGGTATCTAGACAAAAATATGTCCATACGGCAAATAAAAAATAATCTCAGAGTACAGGCATCCAAAGACACTGTACATACATGCATTTAAGAGTGTGATTACATCATACTAAAAAAATGGCTCGCAAACCGTCTCTCAAATTACATCACAAACGGGCAAGAATGAACTGGGCTAAAAAACACATGTCCTACGGGGACAAATGACTTACTGTTTTATTCAGCTATGAGAAAAAGTGGAATATAGATGACAATGATGTTTGGATCGCGTATCGGCATGCTTCACGTAAGGAACCAAGGGCATTTTTCAGCAGGCAGCATACATGCAAATCCGTTATGGTTTTGGGGGCGTTTGGATTCAGTGACCAGGCCAACTACAGGCCTACTAAAAGGAAGACAAGATTAAAAAAATATAAAGAGATGCTTAACCAACAATTGCTTCCATTCGGTGACATTTTGGGGGGGGGGGGGTCCTGAATGGACTTTTCAATAAGACAATGCCTCACCACCAACCTCAATCCACTATCACATTCTACAAAACTTAGGCTTTCTCGAAAAAATTTTAAAGTTCTTGACTGGCCAGCTTTAAGTCCAGACTTAAACTTGATTGAGAATGTCTGAGTTATTTAAATCCGCCAGGTTTATGGCAATGGAAAGCAGTATGACTCTATTGAATAACTCAAAGAGGCCATTGAGAAAACATAGTACTCTTTGCCACCAGAAACCTTCCAACTAATAATTTCAATGGGCGTACGTGTATTTGAACTAATCCGAAGTTACTGAAAAATAATTTGTAAGTAAAAGTTCTGTAAAAATTGTAAATCTGGTTGTTTTTGACATTGTGCATAAACTTTTGAGACAGTTTTTTTAAACAATTTTTTGAATTATATTTTTTACAATTATGTAACTTATTTTTTTTTCTACTTTTGTTATCATTTATTTAAATAATGTTGCGTAATCTGCAAATAAAAAAATGTCATTCGTTCTAACTTTTTATAATTCTTTGAAAATCGACATTTTATGCTTGTGCTTAAACTTTTGAGACAGACTATATTTCCCATTTGTTGGTATAACTTAGTATAGAAATTCTTATTAAATTCAGGCATATAAATAGGTATATAGTAGACTCCCTTAAATCTGCAAACCTAAAATCTGCATATAATTTATGGATGTAAACAATAAAAAATTCATGTCAGATATAGGGACAAAATTTGGCTCTTTTAGTTTAATAACAATTCTATATATATTTTAATTTCTAATTTTTGTTAATATCATTAAACTTGTGTTTTTTATGAAGGAAGAATAAATATTTTTTTGAAAAATTAAAATATTGCAGATACCATTGGTAATCATAATCTTCTTTCCAAATATATCTATGTATTAATCAAGCTTTTTTGATAATTAAGACTGGCTAAACCTGAAATAAAACTTCCTTATTTTATAATTTTGATGTAAATTATTAATGTACCTTTATGGGACAAGAATAATTTAAGAAAAATACGTTTCATCTTTATAATGAATATTTAATCATATATTATTGATTATTAACTGGATCTTTGATTTTTATATTTTAATCATTTTAAAAATTATCTAAATTTTTATTATTTTGGTTTTATTACTTATTTTAATAATTTATCATACTGTAAGCATTCAATACAGATTCGATTGCATTATTAATTACATTCAAATTACTGATTAAAAAATATAAATAAAGCAATGACCAGAAATCTGCAAAATTCTAAAATCTGCACAACCTCTGGTGTCAAGCTGTGCATATTTGAGGGAGTCAACTGTACTATACACTTATACATATTTTTATTAGCTATTTTATATCTTTCATATTTTATATATTTTTTATGCATGCAAAAGTAAAAGAAAATTATATTGAAAATATTTAGATATGTTTATAATATTACATCTACAAGAAAATATATTTGAAAAAAAAAGGCAGAAAATTATAAGTTTGAAAAAAATAATTATAACGAAAATATGTATGCAAAGTTATTATTTATCCACTAGTAGCATCAATTAAATTTAAAAAAAAACTCCATTGTTGAAGAACGCAACAGCCACATTAAACATTTATCATGAAAAAATGCAGAACAGGATATGGAATTCTTCCCCAGTTGCACTGCTCCAATAAAATAATAGTTTAGTTTCATACAAAAATATAAAAAATATAATTAAGATATTTAAGTATGTGATATATTAAAGGATACAATAGTTGCATGTACCTATGTTTTTGTAGAATGTTATATTAGATTTAAAAATGTATTTTTAATAATTTCTGCTTCTAAATATGCTTTTTATTTATATTAACAAGAAAGTATAAGTTTAATTGATATAAAACTTGATTGAATGTATATAAGTATTCACATGCATTGAACTGTGTTTTTATTATTTTGACTATGATTATTATGATATAATTCATGATTATTAATAAAAAAGTGTTCAATGGAAATATACTATGCAATAAGTTTCATAAGTTTAATATTCAGTTTTTACGTTTTAATCGTATGTAAAATAACTTCCTTGTAAATTTTAAAAGGGAAATAGTTTATAAAGGAAGAATAAGATCCATCTGTGATGCCATTTTCTTTTTATTTTATTTAACCCCCCCCCCCCTCCCACACCCATTATTATTTTTAAAAAACTCATATTAAACATATTATAGTGGTATCCCTAAGAAAATGCATATTTTTAAATTTAGATTGACTATAAGGAACTTTACATGCTAAAAAAATCAAATAAATGATTAAAATATTATTATTTTCAATAGCTAGGGTTTCTTTTTGGAAGAGATCAAGAATTTTCATTCATGTTATATATGAAATAATAAATCCTGCCATGATCAAATCGCAAAGCTTTGTGAAAACTTCCGCTTTAAACAGGTTTTTGTGTTATGTGCAAATGTATGGAATGACTATGACATACAATGCTTTGAAAAAAAAATGTGTTTTGGAAATAAAAGGTTTTGTGTTTGGAAAATTATTTTTTAGGAAAAAGTTTTATGCACAGTAAAAAAGTAAAAAATAAATGTTCGATAAAAAAATATGTATTAGAAAAAGTTTTATGTTCAGTAAAAAATTCAGTGCAGTAAAAAAACTATATATTGGAAAAAAGTTTTATATTTTAGTAAAAAATAATGTATTGGAAAAACAATTATATATATTTATAGCAACAATCCATTATAGGCAGATTACTTTTTTACAAGTTTTCCTTCATTTATATAAATGTATTTTTTATGGTACATATTGTGAAGAGTGAGCTACATTGGACCTAATTACACAGATGACCAGCCCTTATATATTATTTATTTAAAAAATTTTAAGAATTTTCTTTTAGACTGATTGGTTAAAGCACTGAATTGATTATTTATAGCCTTTAAAACACATTGTTAGCTCAGAATGATTCATTTGATCCTGATTGGTTGTTTTGAGATTCTAAAAATAAAATTTTTAATTATTGCACTTTTCTTTATTATTAATTACATTAGTAAAAACAGTTTTTTTAAAAGGTAAGATGCTAAAAAAAAGCTTTAAATAATAATTTTATGAGAATGTATAGAACTTCAACATGGGTCACAACATTGGACCATAAACTATTCTGTTAATGTAAGCTGAATTATCAAAATATTTATAAAATACTTATTCTCTACAAATAAATATCTTTTTAAAGTAATTATTTAACCGTAAAATAAAGTAAACAAATAAAAATGTCTCTGTATAATAGTAAGAAATATTTTTGTTTGTATTTAATGCTTTTAAAGCAATACAAGTAATTTAGGTCCTACTTGGCTTACTGTAGACCCATTTCGCCAAATTATATAAACCGCCAAACTATCAGCCAAATTAAACAAAATTCGCATAATTTTCCATTTAAAGAACGACAAAGCAAATAAATTAATCGAACACTAATAAAGTAAAAATAAAAAGTCGAATGAAAAATCATTTGATGACGTAATAACCATGTATTTTGTGCTTTATGTCAAGTGTATGTGACATTTACTTTCATCCATTATTGGCATTCAATCTTTTAATTTGGCGGTAGATTTTTGGTCGACGGGATAATCAAATAGTACCGTATTTTATCAATTGTAACCTTTTATTACTAAATCAATTTCTAGCATTTTCTAAAATTTATTTAATCATTTTAGAAGTAACATGAAACAAATTTGGAATCAAAACTTTATGGTTACTAATCTGATGTCAGTATCGGTGTAATCGTAAAGTCACTCACACATCCAAAATTATTTCAGAAAAATTTCAAGCTCATAAATATTTTGGAGTTTCATTTTCACGTTTTCGTGATGAAGACTTTATTTTATTTAATAACTTCACATTATTTTCAACGTTACTGTATCAATCTGTTGTTATTTTAAAAACATAATACTCTTTTTTAAAAATCAAACTCTTGTTTAAAAAATAAAATATTCTTTTTGACAAATTTTCTGTTTTGTTTTGTAAATGTTTTGTTTGAAAATTTTACTTGAAAAGAATGCATTATTATGTTATTTTGGAGATACAGAGGGACAGTGGCACACCCAGGATTAAGCTTTGGAGGGAGCTGATATATTTTAGAGGTCTGCATTTTCTTGATCTGGCCCAGAATGTCAGACGAGCTCAAGCCGATTTTTTTACATTTTATTAAAAATGAACGAGATGGGTCGTTACTGGACATACATTTTTTAGGTGCGTTCGTAATTATGTAAATACGTAGCACCTAATGTTGTCGCTCAGTCCGTCCGTCTGTCTGTCTGTCCGCATATAACAACGCAAAAACTACCCAACCGAATCGTTTAAAATTTAAAATACATAATTTTAACATAATTTTGTCGAGTCATTTCAAATTTTATGAAAATCGGATGGATAGATCAATTACAGGGATAATCAAAGTATTCCGTTACATTACCGTTAATAGGGAAAAAAGTTTCAAATGCATGTTAATCGTTTGAAATTTAAAACGTATAATTATTGTGTAATTTTGTCGGGTCACTTCAAATGTTATGAAAATTCGATGCATAGATCAATTACAGGGACAATCAAAAGGATTCCGTTACATTACGGTCAATGGGGAAAAAAGTTTCAAATGCATTTCAATCGTTTGAAATTTAAAACATATAATTATTATGTAATTTTGTTGAGTCATTTCAAATGTTATGAAAGTCGGATGCATAGATCATTTACAGGGACAATCAAAAGTATTCCATTACATTACGGTCAATGAGAAAAAAGTTTCAAATGTATTTTAATGATGTTACACTCATTCGAACATAATAGAATTCGTATGAATCTATGAGATATATACTAAAATATGCATTCTGTACAATCTGTGATGCAAAGAATTTTTATTGTTAAATTACAGGGCCACACAAAAGTATTCCACTACATAATGCTATACGGGAAAACATTGTCTGAGGCGTGTTTTTATTATATTCAACTATTTCACATTTTATGAATACGATATAGGTTGCTGAGGTGTAATAAAAATTACTTCCTGCATATTTGCAGAAACACAAAAATTTCGACTACTATACTGTACCCGAAGTACGCTGTACAATATAAGCAAGATCTGAATATTTTTAAAACTTCGTTATCGTACGAACGCACCTCATTTGCTACGTTCACGTGCATTTCCCAGCTAGTTTGTATTGACTTGATACAGAAAGAATACTGGGTGGTGGAAGAGGGCAATTAGCAAAACCTGTGGGAGGAGGGGGGGGGGGGGCTCTGAAAATTATTTGCTTAATTCTCTTTTCGCTGTTTGCTATTCTTTTATTTTAAACATATATTTTGCTCTGTAAATCTAAAATAAAAGTTACTTTCCTTCCAGAATCACGTGTTAAAAAGCACAAAAAGTATTAAAAACTTTTAATAGCAGTTAAATCTTACTGTAATGCAGTATTTTCTAAACATCTCCAAAAATTCTTCCTTAGCCTACTGTCATATGCATATTAATTGTATGGTAGGCAAAACAACAACATTCTTTATCTGTCAGACAGTGAAATACTCGTTGAATGATAGTTAATCTTTTTGGATAGCTAGTGTTGATGTTATTACTCTAAAAGTAATTTTTTCTAAAAATTAAAAAAAAAATCGCACCTGAAAGGCTAAACTCATCATTCAAAAGTCACAATTGTGGTCATTTCAGAAGATTGAGAAATTATTCTGCTTGAAGGATTTTTGGAACTTTGGAAAGAGCACTTCGAAGTTCCAGAAAGAGATAGCACTTCTAGACGATTCAGAAGCATAAAATCCCAAATTTTCCTAAGAGACATTTCGATGCTTTGAAGGGGGCACCCCTTAAATTTGACGCTAATCAGTGTAAAAACCGTTTCCGATGTTTTTCGTACATTTTGAACTCGTACAAAACTTACGAATTTTCCCTTAGTTACCTAATTGCATTAGTGAATAAAAGCAAAATTAAAATACTAAATAAATACATAAAAAATCTGCCCTTCAAAATCCATTTATGTATTTAAAAATGGTTCCAGTAGAAAAAATTCAATGTTAAAAATAACCAATATTATGTAAATGCCCAGAAAAACGTCGAAAGCTTTCAATATCCCTATGTTCTTTACCTAAATATCAAAGACAGGAAATAAAAAAATTCCAACGAGAAAGAATCATTGATTTGTGGAAATATTCTTCAGATTTATCTGATGAGATGTGTTATCTCTGTACATCGAATCAATTTTTGAACTGGTCACAAAAATCTTTTAAGCGCCAGTTTCTTATTTCTTGACGAAAACCGTTTTAGAGCTGAAAAGACATCATCAACATGCTTTAGAACAGAAGATACTAAATCATTCTCAGATTTCTTAAGGTACTTTAAAAGTGGCAATAAAAGTTCAGTAAAAGTGGCAATAAGAGTTCACAAATAACCAGATCAAAAACAGAGTCAATTTTATTAATTCCGGGTAGCACATTATATTATAATATTACAGCAGACTCCCTCAAATCCGCACAACTTGGGACCAGAGATTTTGCGAATTTTAGAATTTTGCTGATTTATGTTCATTGCTTTGTTTACATTTTTTAAACAGTCTTTTGAATTTCATTAATGATGCAATCAAAACTGTAATGAATGCTTACAGTAGTATAATGAAATAGTATAAGAAGTAATAAATTAAAATAATAAAAATTTAGATAATATTTAATGTGATTAAAATATTAAGAAGCGAAGGTCACATTATTATATCAAGGTCAAATTATATATGATGAAATAAGCATTATAAAAATGAAATGTATTTTTCCTGATATATTCAGTGCAACTACCCTCATAAAAGTACATTTCTAATTCATATCAAAATCATAAAATAAGGAAGTTTTATTTCAGGTTTAGCCAGACTTAATAACAAAAAAAAACTTGATTAATACATAAATATGTTTTGCAAGAAGATTGTGAATATCTTGAATTTTTTCAGAAATAAATTTATACTTCCTTCATGAAAAAACATGAATTCAGAAAAAAAAAATACAAATTAAAATATATATGGAATTGATAACGCGTAAGAAGTCAAATTTAGCGCCTATATCTGAACTGAAATCTTCATTGTTTACATCTGTAAACTATGTGTGAATTTTACAGAGTTGTGGATTTTATGATTGCACATTTGAGGGAGTCCACTGTATTTCATATAAAATTATAAAATAAACAAAAATAATGATCGCAAAACTTGATCAGTATGACATTTAATGCATTTGTATAAACTAATCTTTTTCCCTTAAATGTCAGCAACGGTGGGTCCCATCAAAAACCCGTTTCTATCTTAGCAGGTGTACTTGTGTACTTATTCTTCGGGACTGTCAAATGTTTCCATATACCAGCAGATTCCATATTCTTCTAATACCTGCCACGAAAGATTCACGATGGCAAAATGTTCCATTTTAGATAGATTTCAAGTTTTAAGAACTATAAATATGTAATGTTGTTTTCTTGTAATCCTGATTTTCTTTACCATTTAAGATAGGTCACATTCACGGAATTCATTGTAATATATTTATATTCTTCGCAAGAGCACTTCAAAGAGAATATGTTATAATAGTTTTTGGGGATACAGTTAAAATTGAACATTTTTATGTTGAAAATTTGTGTAAAACAGAAAAGTTCATAGCTCTGGCAAAAGGCAAACTTTGAAATATATCATTTTAAACAAACACTTGTCTAAAATGAAATTTTTCATGGGTTCATTGTCATTCCGATGTAATAGTTTTGAATGTTGTTGATTGCACTATTCAAAAAACCAGATACTTCATTTGAGGGGGGAAGGGGTTATCCATGGCATCCATTTGGATGCCATTTCGCTGATTATATTATTTAATTGCAGTGTAAAATATATTGAATAATACAGAATGTTTTAGCAATAAGCATTCACATTAGATTACAAAAAATTCTGAAATCCGGAGAATTTCTTACTTTATGCATATATGCATATATAACCTGCTATACATATGCATATTAAAATTCCATAGCCACAAAAAAATTTATTTTCTCTCTATGCTTTGTAAAATGTATCATCGTTTCCTTAGATGATATTAAGTTATAGAATTTTCTCCTGAAATTTACTTCATATTTTATTTATAATAAGTTATTTATTTTTAAAATGTTGCTGTTTATTGTATTTACAGTTCAATCTTCATACTGTTAGGAAAATCAACTAACACACCTTGATTCCGCTAACTTGAGATAATTGAGATTCTACTGCAGTTTTTAATACTATGATAAAAATTTTATTAAAATTTATTTTCTACAATGTTTTTAAATTTTCGTGATGAGTTTATGTATTTTGTTTAATTTTTCATGAAACTTAAAAGCTGATATTAATTTATTTTATTTTATTTCAGATACATTAAGCCATAAATCTAACACATCACATCTAACAAAATGTCTTCAATGTGTCAAACAAATGAAGAAATATTTCTTATCACAGCTTTTTGAAAAAAGCAGCTTCTAACTCACAACCTGGAAAACCTTTTTTGAGTTATGCAATATTTTCTGCCAAAACAGTCTTTTTTGTGTGAGGTATGCAATAAAGATTTCTCACACAAGTGCCATTTAAGCAGGCATCTCTTAACACATACTGGTGAGAAGCCGTATGTGTGTCAGATATGCAATAAGAAATTCTTCCAAAACAACAGTTTAAGCAGACATCTACTAGGTCATATTGATGCAAAATCTTTTGTGTGTGAGATATGCAACAAGAAATTTTCTCATAAGCAATACTTAAATCAACACTTATTAATTCATACTGGTGAGAAACCGTTTGTGTGTGATATATGCAACAAGAAATTTTCACGCGAGAGCCATTTAAGTAGACATTTGTTAAGTCATACTGGTGAGAAACCTTTTGCATGTGAAGTATGCAAAAAGGAATTCTCTCAAAAGAGCAATTTAAGCAGACATTTGTTAAGTCATACTGGTGAGAAACCTTTTAAATGTGAAATATGCAACAAGAAATTCTCTGAAAAGGGCAATTTAAGCAAACATTTGTTAACTCATACTGGTGAGAAACCGTTTGTGTGTGATATATGCAACAAGAAATTCTCCCGAAATGGAGCTTTAAGACTGCATCAGTTAATTCACACTGGTGAGAAAACTTTCGAATGTGAGGTATGCAACATGAAATTCCCTCGAAAAGGCGATTTACGCAGCCATCTGTTAATTCATACTGGTGAGAAACCTTTTGAATGTGAGGTATGCAACAAAAAATTCTCTGAAAAGCGCCAATTAAGCAAACATATGTTAATCCATACTGGTGAGAAACCTTTTGAATGTGAGGTATGCAACAAAAAATTCTCTGAAAAGCGCCAATTAAGCAGACATATGTTAATCCATACTGGTGAGAAACCTTTTGAATGTGAGGAATGCAACAAGGAATTCGCTCGAAAGAATGATTTAAAGAAGCATCTGTTAACTCATACTGGAGAAAAACCTTTTGAATGTATGGTATGCAACAAGAAATTCTCTGAAAAGAGTTCTTTAACCAAACATTCCTTAATCCATACTGGTGAGAAACCTTTTGAATGTGAGGTATGCAACAAAAAATTTTCTCTAATGGGCAATTTAAACAAACATCTGTTAATTCATACTGGCGAGAAACCTTTTGAGTGTGTTATATGCAACAAGAAATTTACTCGGAAATATGCTTTAAGCAAACATCTTTTAATTCATTCTGAAGAGAAATCTTTGATGTGAGAGAGATGTGTCACGATATTCTTTGAAAATATTTGTTTAACGAAGCATCTGCTAATTCATACTGGTGAGAAAACGTTTATTTGCGATAATCAAAAATAAACTCTAAAAAAGCTATCTAATTGTTACATTTTGCTCCTAAAATTTGTTAATTGCAGATACGTAATCGTAGCATACTCCAGAAATAAAGAAATAATTCTTTCCATTTATTACAATGCACAAAAAAAACTGTGACACACAAAAACTTGCCTATTAAACCAGTAAATCAGCAGATCGAAAACTATAACATGAGCCATGGTAAACACAGTTTTATTTTTACCATTCTTTATATTATCAGAAAAATATTACATATCTGGTTTTTTTACTCTTATAAGCCTGTAAGGTTTTTATAATGACTGATAGCATTTGAGTGAAAAAAAACTTTTGTTAAACCTGATTTCTCACAATAAAGTTCTTTGAGGATAAAATTGATTTTCTTATTTAGGCTGCAAATAGCAACTTTTTAAAGAGAATGTTCCCCTGACTTAGCTGTAATACTGAAAAAAATGTGTGAAAGTGTGTTCCATACACTAGTCGTTAATTAAAAAATAATAACTGTCTGGTGACATTAGAAACATAAATAAAGGTTGGTAAATGTTTTTTATGAATTTTGCTTTTTCTATCAGGATTATAATAAGAAAAATATTCTAATTTAATTGTTTTGTCATTACTGTTAGCTTAAGTAATTTTTTCAATTCCTTAATCGCCTATTCTTATTGTTATTTGATAAAGGAATACAGGGTTGCCGGGTTTTTTTTTATATTATCCGCTTTAAAATAGCCGGTTTTTATTTTTAAATTGTTAATTTGCATTGAATCCATATTAAAATTAGAATTATTTATTTTTAATACATTTTGGATTATTTACTACAAAAAAAAGCTATAAATTTCTATTTCATTTTTCAAATAAATAAGTCTTTATAACCACTAGAAGTCAACTGTAAAGGTATTATGTCTGAAAAAATATATAAATCTTAGAAAAAAGAAAATATACTCAAGAAATGTGTTTTAAACTTCTATATTTCATAGTTTTACTTACATTACACATTCTTAAAAATTATATTTAATTCGATTTTGATAAAATGTAACACATCAAAGCATTCATGGAAACATTCTTACATGTCAATATCTAAAGATTAAGTCATAGAATCAACAATGTTGAAAGAGAAATAAGGAAGAATTCAGTATTTGAAGAGAGTTTAATACATAATTATTTAAAATTAAACAACAACAAAAAATATTCTAATAAAATTTGTTGAATTAAAATTTTGAATAGCTCTTTATCTAAAAGTGCACATTTGCCTTCTTGCGTGATTATATTCATGCGTACATTTACTCTAAAAATGAATATATTCATGCATATGCTAATTGAGAATACTGAAATAAATTGTGAAATATAATATATTATGAAATTGCGTAATTCATAATATTATTTTCAACAGTGAGAAATTGTGTTTTTTTATTTTGTTTATATGTATAAATTTAAATGTTTATAGGGAATAAAACAAGACATTTTAATAACTCTTAAAATTAGTTTAATAATAAAACATGTAACTAAGTAATTATTGTCTTCTTTAATTTTATAAAGCAGTAAAAAGGGTGGGATTAAAAGCAGGGGTCTGTCCAGACTTTTCTCACAAGGTCCTGTTTTTGTGAAATTGTGAATATTTTTTTTACATTTGTGAAAACTCTTGTCAGAATTTTTTTAAGTTTTAAATTATCGATGTCTTCAGGTTCTATTTTTCATATATAAAAAGCTTAGTAATATGCTCTTTGGTTTGTTCAACTGCTTATTTACAAGCCAGATTTTATTATTAAAAGATTAAATTTGTGAAAAGTTTAATTTGGAGGTAAAAAAAATCTGTGAAAGGTCTATTTAACTGACAAATAATTTTGTGAAGGGTCCTGTTTTGGAATAAAATGTTTTGTGAAGGGTGATGTTTAGTTATAAAAATTTTGTGAAGGGTTCAGTTTTAAGATAAATTATTTTGTGAAAAGTCCTTTAAAGGACTTAAAATTTTCCTAAACATATCCCTGAAAAGTCAATGTAAATCAGAAAAAACATTTTATATGGCCATTTTATAATTTGGCTGACATATTTGCAATGCTGATTATAAACCACTAGCTACTCCATCAATGTGTTATTCTCGTATTAAGGTCTTCATTATTAAAAAATTGTGTTATAACCCAATTTCTCATAATAAATGATAATTAAAATCTCAATTTTTCACTTTATTAAATAAATTTATCAAACTCAAAATAAATTAAACATCATTAAAGCTAGTTAAAAGAAACTTAAAAATGTGTAGCTTATAATTAAAATGCTTCACTGTATAAAAGCCAATTATGTTTAAAAAAGGCCAATTTTGGCCAAAAAAGGCCAGTTTTGGTTAAAAAAAACAGTTAAAACCAATAAAAGCCACCGGCCTGGCTTTCTTAATTTTAGCCGGCTTTTTTGCAACCCTGGTGTGATTTTTAAATGGCAATAAATACGGCCCTTAACAATTTATCTATTGACGTTCTTATAAGCATCATTAAAATAGCTTATAAAAATTCTTTTCATACGCCACTTAGTTGTAATACTATTTAGAATGAGTTACAGATACATTACTTTATCTTTTTCCGAAAGCATAAGGTTACACAAAACAAAAATATTTTTATAAAGATGATTTCTTTTGCCTTTGCATCTTTTCAGCTTTCTCGGCGCTAAAGGAAAAGGAATGGGGATTTTTCTGTGCGGAAATATTTCTATATTGTAAGAACATTATATTTGTAGAGTTTATAATTCTAAAAAATACTAAGGAAATAATTAAAAATAAAATATTTGAGTGGGGTTATAAAAATTGCACAAAATCCCTGTAAATTACAATTTAATTTATCCTTCAAAAATCCTTCAAATATTCATTAAATGATTATGTAAATCATTTAATTTAGTTTAAACAATTTGCGAAAAATGCTTTAGAATGTAACATTTTCATGCACTGAGAAAAAATATATACTTCCTTCAACTAGATTGAATAGTTAGTCACTTTCTGAATACCTAAACTAGAACTATAAATGAAGAATCTATGCGATTAGGTTAAACAACTAAGCTGAATAGATGAAATAACATACCATTTCTAGTCTCTCGTTTTCTTGGGGAAAAAACGATATTGAATCATTTCAGTAACGAGAAATACTCGCTTAATCTCGGGAATGGTTTCATAAAATAGAATTATAGTTTTTAAATCAATCCTCTTATGTTCGCATCTGTTTGTAGAGATTTTTAAATAAATTGGACAACGAGATTATGGGGAAATGCTTCGGAATTCTAATAGGAGACTCTAGAATTCTCAAGCTAAGTGAGTTAGAATTTATAAGGATGACATGGAACTATTTTTTCTAAAGCCACAATTTAGATTCTAGATGCCAGAACTATATATTTTTCTCTCAGTGTGAATTCATAATGCGATCGATAAAAGGATAAATCTGACAACTCTTTAAAATCCACACATAATTTACAAATGTAAACAATGAAACTTTCCGTTCAGATGTGGGACATAATTTGACTTTTTTATTTTTATATAAATTCTACATCTGTTTTAATCTGTAATTTTCATTAATATTGCTGACATCATGTTTTTCCATGAAGGAAAAATAAATTTATTTCTGAAAAAATTCAAGATATTGCTGATAACACTGATAATCACAACTTTTTTACTAAATATATGTATGCATTAATCAAACATTTTTGGTTATTAAATTTGGCTAAATCTGAAATAAAATATCCTTTTTTATGAATTTTATGTGAATAAGTAGTTATGTGACTTTTATGTGATTAAGATGTTAAAAATAATAAGAGAGACCAAATATCAAATTGACCAAAACTAAAAAAAATTAATAAGAACACTCGGGACAAGAACTAAGTTGAAATTGTAGTACATAAACTGTTACGTTACAGCAGGCCCGGACTGGCTCCTTTAGGGGCCCTCGGCTGGAGATTGAAAAGGGGCCCCTAACGGGAAATTTAGCGAAAACAGAATATTATATTTTATTTTTTAATTTAGGCTTGGATGGCAAAAAACCACATTTAGGTTATTTTGTCACTTGGAAAATAGTTGAGTAAATTTTAAGCTTTTTTTAATGTTGTTAACTTACTTTCACAATACATATTTGTATTATTTTTGTACACCATACCTAAACTAATTTCATGCTAGAAAAAAAAATAAGAATTATTCATTTTAAGTGGTTATTACTTAAAAATGAGCGTGAGGTATATTTATAGTTTTCGGCAATCAAATGACTGTGTCGAAATCATAATAATCTAAATCCTACTGTGATACCTAAGGAAATATTAAAAGTTACTTTTTTTTACAGTAATAAAGAAAATGGTTACGTGTGATAGCAGATCACTCAGAGTTTAATATATCTTTCAAACAACTTATCCTTTAATTAACAAATCCAAATTGTTGATTTATAATTATTAAATTCTTACATGCATGGTAGCATCAATAAATTTAAAGTAAAAGGAAGTTATAGTTAAGTTACCGAAAAAAAAAAAATGTTTAAACGAAATTTAAAATGCTGAATAATTAGTAAACCGCTCATTTTTAAAATAGAAAGAAAATTGTAATTAAATATATATATATATATATATATATATATATATATATATGAATATTAGTGATAAAAAATAATATAAACCCTTAAATCGGCAAAAAGTACGAATTTTTTTAAATGTCTATCTTACTAGGGAACTGCAAGAAGTGTAAGCCACCGATTTTGATGTAAGTGGTATCGTTGGAAAGATCGCATTGTGAGGAGTAAAAAACTCAATAGAACTACCCGTCAGAAATGAGCCGTTTTCGAAATATCCGACAATTTTTTTCACGTAGCTAGTAAACACTTACTGGGAAACCGCAAAAAATTTTAACGAAAGTGGTATCGCTGAAAATATATTATCGGGAGGATTAAAAAACTCAATGGAATCACCCGTCGGAAATGAAACGTTTTCAAGATATCCGACAATTTGATCACGTAGCTAATGCACACTGAAAAGTGTGCATTAGCATTAATGCAGTTTCCCAGTATACTGGGAAACTCCATTAAGTTACATAAATTGTCGGATATCTCGAAAACGACTCATTTCCGAAGGGTAGCTCCATTGAGTTTTTTTACTTCTCAAAATGATATCTTTTCAACGACATCATTTTAGTCAAAATCGAGACAACAATTTTTTGCGGTCCTCTGTTAGGTGTGCACTAGCCCAGTATGTACTAGCTACGTGGCTTAAATTATCGGATACCTCGAAAACGGCTCATTTCCGAAGGGTAGTTAATTTTTTACTCCCTTGATAAGATCTTTCCAACAATACCACTTTCGTCAAAACCTAATTTTTTTGCGATTCCCCAGTAAGTATGCACTAGCTACGTTACATAAATTGTCAGATATCTTGAAAACAACTCGTTTTCGACGAGTAGTTCCATTGAGTTTTTTACTTCTCATAATAAGATCGTTCCAACGATACCACTTTCGTTAAAATATTTGACATACACTTCTTGCAGTTCTCTAGTTAGTATGAAACCTTCATATTCCAGCATCACGGTTCGAACTGCGAATCTTCTGCTTACTAGCGAGCTTGTTTCCCCAAAAATCTTTCACGTACCTTTCCTTGAAGGACGTAGCTGACGTTTTGTTTATTTGTTTGTGTTTTATGCTGATCAGTTATCTACACGTGGGATATAGACCCTAAGGGGAGGGGTGCTCTCCGTAGGGCTCTTTCTAAGGGAACTTAACTTGTATTTACGCAAGGAAATGCAAGGTTCGAAGAAAACCACGGAAAACTCCGAAAATGTTAGACCGACGGTTGTGATTGCATTCGAACCCGGCACCTATCGTCTACCAGTTTGGAGGTCAGAACCTTTCTGCCACTGGTGGGGCCATAGCTAACGCAAATTGCCAACTCGTAACAGCTATATCTGGAGTACTACCTACCATCATTCTGAATATTATGCTATCATATGGGTTTTAAAAAATAATACTACAGAACATTGAACCTATTATTTGTTGTAAAAGTTTGCATGGGTCCGGGTTTGGCCCGAGACCCGTATCCAGCCCGGTCAAGTAAAGAAATTTAGCGGGAGTGCGGGGCCGATAAAAAAAATTAGGGAACCTGCAGTGAATGACTTTTGCGAGATGAGTATAAATGTGCGCCACAAGCCGATGCTAGTTTGACACCATTCAAACAAAAAATGCGGGCATGGGGCAGTTATGTGGTATCAGAGACAGGGTTTAATTTTTTCAGTAGATTCATACCTAAGGCCGTGATCAGGTGTGCACTTTTTTTCTACGTAGTAGAGTCGGGCCAGAACTGGACTTAAATGTTCTCAGAATGTGTAGGGCAGTTACTATATTTTTTAAAAATATTAACAGCGATAATAAACTTCTGTTAATGGAATCTTTGGAAGTATAACTTAGGGTGGTTTTCAATCCACTTCTCAATAACGCGAAACTTTCTGACTAATTTTTAACTGTAAATGCATAAAATTGACATGCGTGAAACTGTCAAATGGTAAGAGATTTTCGTCACGTGACTGTAGGTTTTCCCCTTTTCAATGATATCGCTTCCGAAAATTCAATTTAAAATGCTAACTTTGACAATATTTCTAAAAGATATAATGTCTTTATCAAAAAATGGAAGACACCATTTGATTACATAGCTTCTGAAATAAGAAAAAACAGCAAAACTTATGCATTTCCGAAGAAGATGAATTTAGAAATGTGTCAGGAACTAACTCCTTTGGATTTGAAAGAAGCTCTAATAAATGACAGAGAAATATTTTCACAAATATATTTTTTACAATACATCGTCAGGGATAATCATGTTTTTACCGTCTTTTTTCTTCTTTAAATCAAAATTATATTAATTTTATATAATTTTTTATGTGGATGTTCAAAAATCTAGGCTTCTAAGTAATCATTAATGTTATTATCGTGTATTTTCTATGTTGAGAAAATATCCTGATTTTAAAGTATAGTTTTAAAATATAAAATATTTCATAAATGTGTATGTAGTATTCTTTAAAAGGTTCTTAATTGTGTGTTAACAAAAACTAATTTTTTTGTGCAAATTGAGTGGAATCGGGTCGTCTTTACTACTTAACCAAGAATTAAAAGTTTTAAATATTTTTCAATGTTTAAAAAATTTCTGATTTTTTTCATTCCTTTTCGTACTGTCGCTTTCGTACAACTGCTTCATGTTGACCACACTGTGAAATTGCACTAGTTACAACCATACTAAATGAGATTGGCAAGTGAGCGTCGCGATGTACTCTGATTCTGATTCTATGTGTACTGCAGAAAGGGCGATGTATCTGTCAGCAGCCTTTTTCCGTCTGTCTAACGACATGACACGACGAAATTATACAGTCACCGCCAAAAAAATCTTGACACTTGAGATTTTAGAAGTTTTGTTGAATATCTAGAAATATACATGAGTAATTATTCTGAAACTTCAGGTGTGTAAACAATATAGCACAGGTCATATATTTTCGTGAAATTTGTTTGCCGAAGTCCTATAGGGAACCGTGAAAAAATTGAAAAAGAATGAATATCTTTTGGATAACCCTGTCAAAACTAATATAGCAAAAGCATTCAAACTGCAGATTATCATTAAGTGACTTATTTTAATTATGTATGTTCATTTTTACGCAGATAGCATGTATACTCTTAGAGAAATTAAGGTTTTTATAAAAACAGTCCCAATTTTTTTCAAGATTTTTGCTTATTATTTGTAGAGTTCTTAATATAAAATAAAGTTTTTTCCTGAACGTATGGCAAACAATATTATACATAATACCCTGCAACCAGAATTTTAAAAAAATAATAATTGTATGAATAATGAACAGGTTTACTAAATAAATTTTCATTGCGCATGCGTAAAAGTTATGCAAATTTTGATTGCATATTGTGTTAGCTAAAGGTATGGAGCAACTTTTGTAAAAGTCTCAGAATCGCAGCTTAAAAATGCTGAAAATTATCGTCGATAGAATCTGATGAAAATCCGTTATTTCCAAAAAGACGCAAAAAGATAAGGGGTTCTATCCAAATATAGTAGTGCGCGCAATATTATGTACAGTCACCGCAAAAAAATCTTGACACTTGAGATTTTAGACGTTTTGTTGAATATCTAGAAATATACATGAGGAATTATTCTGAAACTTCAGGTGTGTAAACAATATAGCGCAGGTCATATATTTTGGTGAAATTTTTTTGCCGAAGTCCCATAGGGGACCGTCAAAAAATTGAAAAAGAATGAATATCTCATGGATAACCCTGTCAAAACTAATGTAGCAAAAGCATTCAAACTGCTGGTTATCATTAAGTGACTTACTGTAATTATGTGTGTTCATTTTTATGCGGATAGCATGTATACTCGTAGAGAAATTAAGGTTTTTATAAAAACAGTCCCAATTTTTTTCAAGTTTTTTGCTTATTATTTGCAGAGTTCTTAATATAAAATAAAGTTTTTTCCTGAACATATGACAAACAATATTATACATAATACCCTGCAACCAGAATTTTAAAAAAATAATAATTGTATGAATAATGAACAGGTTTACTAAATAAATTTTCATTGCGCATGCGTAAAAGTTATGCAAATTTTGATTGCATATTGTGTTAGCTAAAGGTATGGAGCAACTTTTGTAAAAGTCTCAGAATCGCAGCTTAAAAATGCTGAAAATTATCGTCGATAGAATCTGATGAAAATCCGTTATTTCCAAAAAGACGCAAAAAGATAAGGGGTTCTATCCAAATATAGTAGTGCGCGCAATATTATGTACAGTCACCGCAAAAAAATCTTGACACTTGAGATTTTAGACGTTTTATTGAATATCTAGAAATATACATGAGGAATTATTCTGAAACTTCAGGTGTGTAAACAATATAGCGCAGGTCATATATTTTGGTGAAATTTTTTTGCCGAAGTCCCATAGGGGACCGTCAAAAAATTGAAAAAGAATGAATATCTCATGGATAACCCTGTCAAAACTAATGTAGCAAAAGCATTCAAACTGCTGGTTATCATTAAGTGACTTACTGTAATTATGTGTGTTCATTTTTATGCGGATAGCATGTATACTCGTAGAGAAATTAAGGTTTTTATAAAAACAGTCCCATTTTTTTCAAGTTTTTTGCTTATTATTTGCAGAGTTCTTAATATAAAATAAAGTTTTTTTTCTGAAAATATGACAAACAATATTATACATAATACCCTGCAACCAGAATTTAAAAAAATAATAATAATTGTATGAATAATGAACAGGTTTACCAAATAAATTTTCATTGCGCATGCGTAAAAGCTACCAAAATTTTTATAGCATATTGTGTTAGCTAAATATAAAGAGCAACTTTTGTGAAAGTCTCAAAATCACAGCGTAAAAATACTGAAAAATATCGTCCATAGAAAAAGCTGAAAATTCGTTATTTCCAAATGCAGCAAAAAGATAATGCGCTGTATCCATATTTCATTGTTTAGTAACAATATAGCATACAATGCCTGAAAGAAAAAAAAACATTTGCATCGCATTTTAAGTGTTCAGATGTTTTACTTTATGTTTGAATTGACAGTGCTTTTGAGACCTCTAGGTACTATGGCTGCCGCCTCAATTGATCCATAATACACAGAAACAGACACAATACAGAACACTTTTTGTTACAGATATCCATTACATATATTTATTACACTTCAAAGGGACAACAAACCATCCATGCCCGAACCCGGATTCGAACCGGGGACCCACAGTGTGGCATCAGCTGCCATTACCGACCACGCCACTGGGTCGGCGTTTATTCATTTATTTATTTATTTTTGCCTGTTTTAAACATAGAAGCCGGGTAGAAGTTTTCATTGAGCATGCGCCACTTTAAATAGTAATGCTTGTATCTTGAGATGACTCAGCGGTTTTTTTCGTATCTTCTAGTGGTTTAAAAGGTGGAATTTAATTTTGTTGCAGATACAAATCTTTTTTGGTGCAAATAATGGGGCGAAAAAAGCTTACAGTTGTTGAAAAATCTCACGCTTTAACTTTATTAGAACGAAATGTTCCTATAAGTCGCATTGCTAACGATTTGCAAGTATCGAGACAAACGATTTATGCTTTAAAAAAGGCGAGTGCAAATTTACCTCGGGGCAGTATGCCAGTACGAAAAATCGATTCAGGAAGACCAAAAAAGACCTCAGATCGGACTGATAGTATTTTGAAACGCGAGGTATTATTAAAACCAACCATTACAGCAGCAGAAATAAAAAATGAACACCCAAATATATTAAAGGATGCATGTAAGGACTGTCTGCCGCAGACTTCAAAAAGACTTGAAGCTTCCAGCTCGAATAGCAGCGAAAAAACCCATGCTTACTGATGTCATGAAAAAAAAAGATTAAATTTTTGTAAGAAATATTTGAATTGGACAGCAGAAGACTGGAAGAAAGTAATGTTATCCGATGAAAGTACCTTCAGGCTTATCAGAGGACGCCCGATGTTGGTGAGACGACCTAAAGGTTCCTTACGCTATGATACGAAGTTTATCGTGAAAACTGTAAAACACTCAGATAGTGTCATAGTATGGGGAGCTTTTAGTGGTGAAAAAGGTAGAGCTGGATTATATTTCGTTCCAAAAAATATTACTATGTATGGAAGAAAATATATAGAAGTTTTACAAAACCACTTACTGAAATTTTGGTCCATTCATGGATGTGAGTATTTCATGCATGATGGAGCACCTGCACATAAATCAAAACTTGTACAAAAATGGTTAAATGATAATAATATACCAGTGCTTGATTGGCCAGGCAACTCACCTGATCTCAACCCTATAGAAAATGCTTGGAATCATATGAAAAATAAGGTACAAGAGTCTCACCCATCCAGCATAAAGGAATTGAAAGAAGTATTGGAAACTTTGTGGGTCAATATGGACAAAAACTATTTCCGAAATTTAGAAACTTCTATGCCTAACAGATTGCAAAGTGCCATAAAAGCGAAGGGAAATATGTCAAAATATTAGTTTTGGCAATAAAATTATTTAATATGTAAGTTTTTACTTTTATAACACTTTTTTTATGAGTGTCAAGATTTTTTTTTTTCGGCTTTGTACATAATATTGCGCGCACTACTATATTTGGATACAACCCCTTATCTTTTTGCGTCTTTTTGGAAATAAAGGATTTTCATCTGATTCTATCGACGATAATTTTCAGCATTTTTAAGCTGCGATTCTGAGACTTTTACAAAAGTTGCTCCATGCCTTTAGCTAACACAATATGCAATCAAAATTTGCATAACTTTTACGCATGCGCAATGAAAATTTATTTAGTAAACCTGTTCATTATTCATACAATTATTATTATTTTTTAAATTCTGGTTGCAGGGTATTATGTATAATATTGTTTGTCATATGTTCAGGAAAAAACTTTATTTTATATTAAGAACCCTGCAAATAATAAGCAAAAATCTTGAAAAAAATTGGGACTGTTTTTATAAAAACCTTAATTTCTCTACGAGTATACATGCTATCCGCATAAAAATGAACACACATTATTACAATAAGTCACTTAATGATAATCTGCGGTTTGAATGCTTTTGTTACATTAGTTTTGACAGGGTTATCCAAAATATATTCATTCTTTTTCAATTTTTTGACGGTCCCCTATGGGACTTCGGCAAAAAAATTTCACGAAAATATGACCTGTGCTATATTGTTAACACACCTGAAGTTTCAGAATAACTCCTTATGTATATTTCTAGATATTCAACAAAACGTCTAAAACTCAAGTGTCAAGATTTTTTTGGCGGTGACTGTATAAGTTACCATGAAAAAACTATCAATTATTTAAAATTTTTTGTAAACGCATATTGTTATTGGAAAATACTCAATTTTTTTCTTACATAAGTAGTAATTATAAAATCGTATATTCCTTTTTTGAGTTGCACTTCTGGGGCCCCTTTGGGCCGGGGGCCCTCGGCGATCGCCGACCAGCCGACCTGGCCAGTCCGGGCCTGCGTTACAGTAGTAAAGTATAAACTGTTCACGTGACAAAGTCTGGCCAAACCTGAAATAAAACTTCCTTATTTTATGATTTTTATGTAAATAAGTAGTGCAACTTTATGAAGCAAGTTTAACTTAATAATTTAAGAAAAATGCATCTCATTTTTATAATGAATATATAACTATTCATTATTGATTATTTACTTGAACTTTGCTTTTAGTATTTAAAAAAAAATTAAATTTTTATTATTATAATTTATTGTTTTATTTAATTATTTTAAAATTTTCCTATATTGTAAGCATTTATTATTGTCTCCATTGTATTAGTTAACATTAATTATCTCCTAAAATAACTCGTCGATTTATAAGTTGTCTGCTTTAGCGTGTTTATGAAACATTTCTCTATCATACTATCCATTTTCGTATTTTGTATGCAGTATTTTTCTTAATAGTAACAAAGAAAGACCCCGGTCATAAAAAAATTCATTGTCAGTGGCGGTGACAGTGTTAGTTATTTTTTTTAGAATAGAGAATTACTAAAAACATTTTTATTCCATTTTTGCTTACTAAAGCACTGAAAATTCATTACATGTCAAGTATCATTCATAGTTTACAAGGAGAGGACCAAGTTTCGTAACCACAGATTTTGAAGTTTTTTAGGTACTACTGAGTTATCCCATCGACCCATTTCGCCAAATTATACAAATCAAAAAACTGATAGCCAAATTATACATATTGGCATAATTTTTATTTTAAATAAAGAAAAAACAAATAATAAGTCAAATATTAACAAAAATACAAATAAAATTCGAGATAAAAATCACTTAATGACGATTTAACTACGTATATTGTATTTAATATCATCGAATGTGATATTCACGATCATTCACTATTGGCATTTAACCATATAGTTTGGCGATCGTTTTCTGCACTTTAAACATTTTGACCCTTTTGCTCCGTCATCACTCCATCGCTTTTATAGGAAACGATTACTTCGCTGTATTATGGAGCATTCTCATTGTTCAAAACAGAAATATTCTATAAAACCGATGGGGTAAGGATGCAACAAAAGCGAAAATTTTTTTACAGTGTGACGGGTTAATCAAGTAGTACCATTTTTTAATATATGTTGTAGGATAGAGATCTCTTGGTCTCATATTTAAGGACGTTTCTTATTTCTTGAGAAATCAGGGAGCAGGGGTCTAATATTTTGAAGCAACTAAAATGCTTTATAAGAAAAGAATAGCATTGATCGTAACTCACTTGGTACGGTGTTACTCTTTGTTGAAAACGAAAAGCACACGGAGTATAGCAAGCAATTCGCACAAGCGTCGTTAGTGGATATGAAAACAAACGCTTCAAATCTGCTTATGCCTTAGATGTGGAATGGGCTAGATAACGGATCCCTTTGCTCTCTTCGAAGATTCTTGAAGCATTCACCTCCGAGATTTCATCGCCAAAAGGGCGTCTTTTTTGTCACTGATCCCTTCTTAGTAATTTCCTGCTCTTATTCTTATAACAAAAGAAGCGTAACGCAGACGAAATAGGTCTTGGTGGCTGGTGGGATCAGTGGGAGAAACCGTTTGATGTGCATTTTTTACCGTCACGTGATGGTGGGGCGGTTCGTCGATGCCTCAAGAAAAGGTTGCTATTTCTGAGTCCAGTTATATGAGAGGTCTATGGCTTCTGCATAGGTCCGTTTCGCTGAATGACACCTCAATAACGAAAAGCTAGTTGTTGGCGGCAAAAGATAATTTTGGAGCAATTTTTGAAGGGGGGGGGAGCTGTTATTCCATTTCTTCTACAGTGTCTTATTTGCAAGTAGAGATTCTTTAATTCAACGCAACCTGTTGCAGACGTACGCTCCACCTCTGATTACTACAAATATTAATTATGACGCTGTAAATGAATAACAATTGTTAAAATTATCAGCTAGATGAAAGTACGGTCATGTACTTATATAATTCGCAGTACTATATCTCCTCTAAGATCACGTTGAACAAAAAGCTCCTCTTTTAAATAATATTTTTAATCATTTCCGTTTCCATTCAGATTAATGTTTGTTAATATATTGCTTATTGTGATTTCTGAGCTAAATACTAAGGTAAATTAAAATATGCATGTAACAATATAGCGTTTTCCCCTTCTTTATCATTGTGAACAGTAGCAAAAAATTCAATGCCAGATTTTCTTGAAATATCGATTATAATTCCTTGCACAATTTTTACACGGAATGTTTAAATTTGTCTTTAATAGGCCCTCATTAATGACGACTATTAAAATAGACAATTTTAAAATAGAATAAAAAGACGGTGTAAAGTTTCTCATGGACTCATTTTGTAAAAAGAAAGCTCTTTTTGGTAAAATCTATTGTATATTTTAGGTAATATATTTTCTAAAAAAAGACATTTGATAATATTTCTATGTCAAATTTTACAAAACGCTCATTAGGTGTTTGTAACATTGCAGTTCGATGCGAATGCAATTTAGTGAGAAATATTGGTGTTACATTAGTACCAAAACACACACAGCAGAGATGTAGTGGTGGGTATACGCCGTGTACCTTGTGGATTTTTTAAGAAGCTCCGTATACCTTCTGTTTTACAAATAAAGCATTAGTGTATACCTTATCTTTGAACATTCATGGCGTCAGCATATAACTTCTGATTATACCGTATACTCTCTGCTATTTTTACAACTACAACACTGACACACAGTGCTCGAAATTGAAATATTCACGAACCCGTCCTCTCTTTCAAAATTATTCAATGGTTAAAAACTTTTTGAATTCAAGAAAGTCAAGCCTGAACCTTTCTTCTTCCTCCCACACCTTAATGCTTCAAAAAGTAGTTACAAATGTTAATACTTCAATTTTATTAGTTCTTTTATTATACTAATTTTGATTTTCAACTTAAATTTCCGCTTTTTTTCAAGTAATCTGTATAAAAACGGGTTAATATCAATCATGATATTTCCTGAGACAAATTTTTCATTATTTTTATTATACATCAAGAGAGAGATCACAATAAGCTAAATACATAAAACCGTAATGATAGTTTTTAAAAACTGCTCGAACCGAATGATATTATCATTAATTTAACAAACCGGAACAATATTGGTCGTAATTTCACGAACTGATTTGTTCTGATTTGTTGCGGTACATTTCGAGCCCTGCAAAGCGTACACCAAGCAAAACATCAATAATGTAGAAAAACTTGCATATTAGTGTGAATATTTTAAAGTAAATAATTTTGCTGTGAGTCGACATGTAACATGGAAGAGTAACTGGGCATACTGTTCACTGCATGAATAATCTTAAAATTTGTGCCTTTTATATCGCCTGAAATTTCCTTGACCTTTAACTTTCCGAAAGTCATCCAATATCACTTCCTAAAATCTTCCCCAGATCCTCCCATGGAGGACCTTCAAGGAGGGCCTGGGGAGCTCCCCAGGATGCTGTAAAGTGGACATTTTCTGTTCCTGAGGACGTCCTGGTGACAATTTTCTGAATCCTCAGGGATGCCTGGAGGATGATGATGATGTTTTACTGTAAATCATCCTGGGGAAGCTAGTGTGCTATATGGGTATAAAATAACGCTTTAATCAATTTAAAAAGTTTTTAAAATATGAAAAGATTAATAATGTTCTTCGTTATTTTAATAAATGATTATTTAATAAAATTAATTTCATAGATACCGAATTGCACTGATTTTTACATGCCCATTATATTTTTCTGCTAATTTTCTTTGTTTATTAGTAACTTTCCGTTCTTGGAGCAACTCATGATTTCTGCGGCAATTCGGCTAATATAGAATAATCAACATTGACAAGTTAAGGGGAAACGAAATTGTGGTGAGATTTTGAAAATAAACATTGATATTTTATAAAAGTGTATGCTTTAAAAATTATTCTTGCTGCTTTCAACGGATTAAATTGGACAGTTAAAAAAAAATCACTGTAATAGGAATTTTTTTTTCTTTCTATTATGTTCAAATTTTGTAACGAGAAAAACTAGTCGTTGGGGGCCACCGTAATACTTACCCATCATATATATGCATATATAATATATGAAAATAAAACATTTGTAAACTATTTATAAAATGCATTGCAATTCCAAAACAAAGTTTAAACGTGTATTTAAATATTTTTATTATTCATAGTAACGCTATATTAATGAGCTGCTGATGAATCTATTTCGACAAATTATACAACACACCAAACAATACAAGTAATACTGAATTGCGAAAAAGAAACATCCTTATAACTCCAAAAATAATAATCTTATTAACTAACATTTTATTGCGTCGGATTAAGCGTCTCATTTCCAATTAAAATATATCTTTGAATTGAAATTTAAAATAAATACAGGGTTATGAAAAATCGAAGAACTTGAAAAACAGGACTGCAGATATCTCGGCAACTCATAATTCGATCGACTTCTATCTTTATGCGAAATTTGTGTTATTTTATTGCTTTTTACGATCACTTCTTAAAATAAAGAATTTCGAAAATGTTTATGTACCTTTCATCAGAACGAATTTTTCGAGAGTCCGAAAAAAATAGTTCCGGATCATCGAGGTTACTGATATTCGATAGGCTTCGTCCCTTTCTTATATATTAAGTCCATACAAAATTTCAAGTCCGTATTTCAATTTGTTCGGGAGATAGAGCGTTTACAGCCACACAGACAGACGGACGGCAAAAAAAAATCTAAAAATATGCTTTTTGAAATCTCCAGTGTCTAAAGCATGTAAATGCGTCAAAAAATGTTTAGATTTTAAAAACGATTGCAGGGCTTACCCTATGGTACACATGATGGGTAAGTAAAAGGTAAAGTGAAATTTTAATGCTGTAAGTCTGATTTGACATTAATGACTATTGTTTACTAGAGTGCCATTAATGAGTATTACAACAATGTAATTGATTACAATATAAAATATTTCGTTGGCAATTCTGATTTTTTATGTCATTTACAGTTTATAAAACCATTAAATTAGTACATTGTGAATACTGCGTAATTTTAACTATTAAATTTTAATATATTCAAATATTTTTCTTTAATCTTTAAAATGAGGGTGGGCATGCATGTAACATGAACGCATAGCACGAATGAAAAAAATAGTATGAATACTATTGTAGAATCTTAAGTTCTTGAAATCATAAGTAAACTGAGAGACATAAAGTCGATTCTGACACCGTTAAAATTTTAGAACTTCTATTAACTATTAAATATTTACAAAAAAATATTATTTACAGAAGAATATTTACAAAGAAACCACAGACACTTCAAAAATCGTAATTCAACGTTTCATCATATCAGAATTCGTCATTTCGCGTCGTTCTCTCCGAACGACAACAATCGTTCTACTTTCGCTGTTCTCACTTCAGTTCTTAAGTGTCAGCCTTTAGCCCCGCCTTTCATCTAGCTGCGTGGGATATATACTATAATGGGCATATAGAACTTATACCAGCCGTGCTGTAGGACCTTGTCTTTTTCGTCGGAGTTTGGAAATGGGATATAAAGCAGCCCTGCTGTACGAGTAAGAAGGTCGCTCCGACACTATAAAATTATCGATGTTGTAAAAATATTTTATTTTCAATTTTAAGCTATAACTTTTGGTGAATAAATTCAAGACTCAAATTTACTACAGTAAAACCCCGATCAATCGTTCCCGCATATATCGTTTCCCCACATTCATCGTTTTATTTCTACAGTCCCTGCACAAGTTACGCTTAAATAGTGTTGACGAAATCCGCGTACATCGTTCTTTAAAAAGTCTTTTTCCCGCATTCATCGTTGTAAAATGTTTCTTTTTAGTTGAATGAAATTGAAAGTCATGTGAATCCATATGAACATACAGACTGGAATTACTTCTTTTATACTAAAATAACTCATTTGTGCTGTTTGTGTTGATGATGGTGACAATAATACAGATGAAGAGTGGTTGTATATAGCGGAGGATGCGCTTATATTTCCATTGATCAAGTTGTTGTGACATGTGATGTCCTAAACATAGGAGAAATGTGTGGTAATGCAAAAATTGTAAACAATGGCGAAGGCGGCATTTCTAACTACGTGAACTTTTATGTATGCATATGAAATTAAAGAAATTGATCCGAACAATGTTGTATGTCTAGCAAATTTATTATTATTATTTTTAAATTAACAAAGATTTAAACACTATTATTGATTTTTTAAATTAAATACTAGCAAAAGCCATGCTTTGTTTGGATTCGCGAAGCATTATTTCATTAGTTATTTATCGGAAAGTAACCATTTTTTTATATTTGGTACTACTTGATTATCCTGTTGACCAAATAGGTACCTCCAAACTAAAAGATTAAATGCTAATGATGATGGTAAAAAATATCACATTCACATAATATTAAACTCGTATCACGTGTTCGTTATGTCATCGTGTTATTTTTATTATGAAGTTTTATTTGTATTCTTAGAAATGTTTCATTAATTTATTTGTTCTTTCGTTATTTAAAATAAAAGTTATGTCGATCTGTTTAATTTGGCCAATTGTTTGGCGATTTGTATAATTTGGCGAAATTGATTGACGGGATAATCAAGTAGTACCTTAATTCGACTTTTTATTTAGATTTTTATTAATGCTTTACTAATTTTTTTGATTTTTTGTTATTTAAAAAAATGCGTCAATTTGTGCAATTGTGCTAATAGTTTGGCTATTTGTATATTTGACGAAATTGGTCGACGGGATAACCAAATAGTACCCGAATTAAAAATCACTTGATGAGATAACAATCACGTGTATTATGTTTAATGTCATGGAATATGACATTTATGATAATCCATTATTGGTATTTAATCCTGAAATTTGGAATTATATTTTTGGTCGACGGGATAATCAAGTAGTACCCAAAAATGTATGGAATGAAGTAATAAAGTACAAAATCCTATAATATCTTGATAAAAATTAATAATTTGCCCACTGTATTCAAGCTGATCACCTTTAATGCGATAAACAGTAATAACTGGATGAACTTGGGCAATTAATTTCTCCTCGACGAATGTTAAGCCCTTTAATATTTAGGGATGTGGACCAGGATCCATATTATTAGCTAAAGAAAAAATATTTAGTTCCTTATTTACTATACATTTATGGCAAGTCTTTTGAGATCCGTCAGAGTGAATGCCAAGCCAAGGATGATGAAAAATTTTATAAAAATATTAATTTAAAAAATTTTTGTGCATCTTCGAAATTTAAAGCATTTTTCCGAGCACATGCATTCTCTTATCAGAAGAGATTAGTCACGTCGTCTTTTTGGCACAGATGTCATATACGCACCGCATTGGCGCGATTTTTTTTCAGACGCCAATGTCATTATGCACCTGAGTACTCAATTGGTGACAAAGTGTAGTTATTTTGCTTGACATGGTAACCCGGCTGCTGTTTATTTATTAATAAATTGTTTATTTAATTTAATTTTCTTTTATTTAATTATATAAATTGTTTTGTTCCACAGGTATTAATTAAACTTTTTAAAATTTATTGTTATTCCCTTTTTAAAATATATTGTAATACTAGGTTATACCGTAAACCGAAAAATTATCGCCAAACTATAAGATTAAATGCCAATAATGGATGATCGTGATTGTCACATTCAATGACTTTAAATACGATTCACGTTTTTAAAATGTCATTAAGTGATTTTTATTTCGACTTTTTATTAATATTTTTATTAATATTCTACTAATTATTTGTTTTTTCGTTATTTAAAATAAAAATTATGTCAACATGTATAATTTGGCTATTAGTTTGGCGAAATCGGTCGACGTGATAACAGAGTAGTACCAAATATATATATGGTAACTGGTATTCGAAAACCAGGTTTTTGCCAAATTGGCATTGGAAAAATCGCGCCGATATGGTGTGTATATGACATCTATGCCGTCGTTTTTTACGCTGGTATCTAACTCCTTGCCTTAATGTTATATCATATTCGCATTCTTTTCATCCAGTAAGTGTATGTTTCCTTGGCATTTTTTATAATAGAACTAATACATTCTATAAATTGTTTTTAAACAGCAAACTATTTAAAAATAGTACTACATATACCAAAATAATAATATGTATGTTTCATTTGGTTTAATTTTTAATCTTCGAATTCAAATAACTCTTTATATAATGAATTTAACAAATAATTTTATTTGTTTACAATTTTTTTGTTGCCACTTCACACAAAAAAAATAATAATAAAACACAATATAATTCTTTTAATATGCGTAAGTGACATCAGCGTAAATGATTTTGTCGGAATAAAGTAAGTATATTTTATTTATTTAATTAATCATGATTCTGTCTACAATTGTTAACTCCATGAATTATTTATTCTTCTGAAAATATGCATGTTTCATTTCTTATTTCTAAAAATGCGTCCGTAATGGAAAAACATGTAAAATAAATTAATTAAAATAATAATTTTTTAAAAAAGTTATTCTGTAAAAAAATTATATTGTGCAAATCTACAGATCATAATTTATATTTGTGTTTAATTTCAAATCAAAATATTGAATAGTTTTTTTGTAAAGCGTACGACAAAATGTAATTTGAGTGGGCTAGTAGAGGATTCGCTTCGCTCATCCTAATCAATTTTCTATAACTTCAATTTATTTCTTTTACAGTTTAATAAGCAACAAATAAGCATTTAATAGTATACTGTATACATTGCACTGCATTTTAAATACATGTGACATTTTAAAGTTAGGAGCCAGAAACATCATCGCTGGGGTCCCCGTTCTACCGCACAGAAGTCATAGCAAGCAAGAAAAAAATAATAAGTAAACAAGTTGAATGTAGATTCTGCCATTGCAGAATTTAATTTCGCCTCCAATTAGAAAAAAAAATCGATAGAGGTCTTTTAGAAGGGCGACCCCGTTTAGAATGCAATTAACTAATTTCATTTTTCTTGTGTTTATCAATATAATAACAAACAGAACGGCGTGAAATACCCAATTGATTAGCAAATTCTCTATGAGTCATTGGAATTGCGGAATAATAAAGAGTTACAATTTGACGTGCTACTTCTTCATTGACTAGATTCATCAAAAACGGATTTTTTCTTTAGTTTAAACGCTTTTTATAGACGCTGAGAAAAAGGAAATGCATTTTAACAATAAAACGACTGGAATCCAATCGAATTCGACGAATGAAATATTTAAAAGACCCGATCGATTTGGTTTTAAAAAAAGCAAAAGTAATTACATAATTGAATCAATAAATAATAAATGTATTTCCAAACTTAATGTTAAGTTTGCCAGTTATAATTTTGCATGCAAATATTCGCACATCTTCAGTTAAAATTATAATCTGAGTGCTGACGAAATACTGAAATTTTATTTTATATGCACTCACAGAAAAATAGTTTTATTAAGAAAAAAATAATTTTATTTTTACTGTGACATTATTTTCACCAACTGAAGTCATCTGAAAGTAAAATCTCAATCTCAGTGTCCATAAAGAAAAGAAATATTGAAATGTAACATCGTTATGAGTAAAAATGCGATGTTTTAAATAGTGACGTCATTTTCTATTCAAATGTTTTTTTAAAGTTACTATTATTAGTAATATGAAAAAGGCATCCGTAATAATATTGTAATTCCCATTTATCTGGTTGCTGAATGACATCATTTTCCTCATTTTAATTTTTTCTTTAGATATTAATTTTTATCATAGGTTATTTTCTGTTATTTTGTTTAGATTATTATTATTATTTCTCAGTAAATATATTTTTTACCGCAATTAGTGCATAATTATACGCAGTCATTTTATTGTGGTTAAATTTTACGAAAACAATTGACTTTTTTCTTTTAAATGCGAGGACATGTTCACTGATGAAATAAAGCTTCTGACTCTTGGAAAGTAATAATGGAAAATAAATTTTTATTATCGAGAGAAAAGCTAAACTGAGTTGCCACCATATTTAAAACACATCGTAAAAAGCATTTAAAATTAAAAATAAAATATAAAAATGGAAATAAATTAAAAAATAGCTAAAATGGGCACAACTACAAATAAATAGCTTTCATTTAAAAAAAATAATTATTAAAATCGGTTGAGTAGAAAATTCAGGGCTGACAACACGACATTTTTTAGCTCGAAAAAGCTTGAAAAATGAAAGAAATAGCATCGGAGGCCAAAAAATGTAGAGGATAGAATAAATTACTCGTTGGCTGCTCCAAGTTACTATATTAAACTGTAGTCATGAGAGAGGGAAAGGCTCCTTTTGCAAACTATCTTTAACCAAAAAAATATTCCATCCTTTACTTCAACAAGCCGTAAGTCGTGCTCATCAAAGAAAAAAAAACAAGAATCTTCCTTCTCCTCTCGAGCTTCCTTTCTTTAATCTAAAAGAAAGTTCTAGAAAATTCTCTACTCTCGAACCATCATATTTCCATGTAAAAGTAATTCATGTCCATGGTCGAGATTTTATTCCATTCAGACGATAATTTTATTTTTTTTTAAATATTATTTAACCAATTTATAATCGACTCAGATTTCAAATATCCTGTGCAAACGATATAGTTCTGCAAACGATTAATTTTAAGAAAAAAAGAAAAGAAATGAATTTATTGCTATGCACACATATCAAATGTTGAAGGAAGGAAAATAAATAAATAAAAATAATGATATTTTTTGAAATGTATGGTTTTGGAATAAATCTAATGAGACTTTCTTAAAAAGGGTTGATAAAAACATAGAAAAAATTAGTTTTATTTGGAATATTAAGAAGTAAAGTTTAATTAAGAATATTTTTAATTTAGAACCATCTTTTTAAATTTACTCATACTGGAAAAAATGTTTTTTAAGGCGAATTAAGAATTTATATCTTTTCCATAAAGATTAATAGATTGGATCTAGAAACAAGATTTTATTTTAATAAGTTGAACTAAGTACGGAATATTGTTATAAAGAAATTAATATAGTATAAAGGCTAATTTTGGCGAAAAAAATTAAAATTTGTAATATACATAAACATTGTGCTTTTTCGTACTTTTAATTTCGCATTCATCGTTTTTTTTCCTGAACCCCTTGAAAAAACGATGGATCGAGGTTCT
The DNA here is from genome assembly GCA_964019185.1 of Maratus speculifer. Taxonomy (NCBI): domain Eukaryota; kingdom Metazoa; phylum Arthropoda; class Arachnida; order Araneae; family Salticidae; genus Maratus; species Maratus speculifer. The sequence goes on from OZ025296.1 coordinate 363,910,141, forward strand.
ACTGTATCACACAACTTGTAAGATTTAATACCCAGATGAAATAAATTATAGAAAATTATTAATTGGTATGGCGAGTACTTACTTGGTCAGATTCTGATTTTCACACATTGTACTTTTCTGACAAGAGTTGAAATGGAGTTTCAAGATGATATGCTATCTCGAGCTGCATTGGAAAATTGCTTGCAAAATTTGCTGCTTAAGATTGATTTTTTTTTTCAAAAGAAAGAAATAAACAGATGAACAACAACTACAAAAAGAAAATATTTTGCAGGGATTTTTTGTAATATTATCTTTATAATAATGAATGATAATAGTTTGTAAAATAATTATTTAATTCATTTTTGTGACTAATAAATTTTATTTGTTATACATAGTAATTTTGTTTATATTTATAGCAATTTACTTAGTTTTGTAGTAGCAATTCCATGTTTGGGAATTGTCAATGAAGTATTATTTACGAAATAAATTTACAAGTCTTAAAAATGATTGTAAATAAAATTTAAAAATTCGCTATTTTTGACAAAAAAAGATAAAAGTTGTTTTATAAAATCTAGCTAAAATTAGAATTTATATGAAACACTTATAAATGATGACCATATTAATTAACGAAACTCGTTTAATTTATGTTTATTTCAAATGTCTGATAAAACCATTTACAGATTATAATAATTTGCATTTCTAAAAAACTATTATACACCTTTGCCAAACTGGTGGGGAAATTCCATAACATGCACTCAATAGCCAAAATGTTATGACCCCCCCCCCCACATTTTGCAATGAATTTGCCTGAACGACATGGAAGTCGCATAATCCGTTGGGAATGGTACTTTAATGCTGCTAGGGAGTCTCGGAAATCATATTTGCGCTTATGAAGGGTAAGGGCAGCTGATCTGAGCTACTTTGACAGAGGACCCAATTCAGTCGGCCGACGACCCAAAACGAGTATCTTTGAAATTGCATGTCTCATAAGTTCTCCTGGACACATCGTTGTTAATATTTGTACAAAGTAGATGAATGGCGATGAAACCGAACTGTTATAAAAATTCTTAAACATACCATAAAATACAGAAAAATGCGCGAGGCTCTTCGAAAGAACTGAGTCTTTCATCAGACGAAAAAAAAACATTCGTCTACTATGAATGCACATGTCGTGCAGCTGCATTTGGACGTCCTTTATGCGCCTGTCTGAATTCTTTCGAAGGGCTTCGAGCATTTTAATATATTTTGAAGAGCAGTTCACATCATGTGACTTTTACCGGAGAACAATGAAGAAAGCTGTAGGACACACAATTACAAAAAGCATTTGAAGCATTGATAACTGTAGCGATGGTTGTCCTACAGCAGCAGCAAAAATCTATTCGTGACGTCACCTTGCACAGCTCTATGGTGTGTAAGATTTTTTTATAACTGTTCGATTGATTATAACTCATTTTCTTGGCGATGAAACCACCAGTCGAAGCCATCGCGTTGGTCGCCCAGGCATCATCAAACAATTAGGAAGTTGAGCCCCCCCCCCACACTTGGTAAAGCAAAATCGGCAGCAGAGACTGGCTCAATTTACACCACAAGACAATGCAGGTTCAAGTGGAAATTTTTCGGAGCATACCGTAATTTGCTGAGTATAATCCTCGGATCAAACAATTCTTTTTCGACCCTAAAGTATTTTTAAATTATATGTAACTTCTTATATCTTGGTAAATATTTGGCTTCGATTACAAAATAAAATTTCCGGGTTGAAAAAGAATTATTTAAACAGCGGATTATGCGCAGAAAATTACGGTAAAGCTCAATTGACACTACGGGGCTAACGTCCTACTCATGTACCCCTGTTGACCAAAAATCATCGACCAATACTTCTACACTAGCTCCGGGAACATGGAACATAGGGAGAGAGTTGGATGAAGCACGATTTATCCTTCGACACATTGATAGCAGGTGATTAGGTACGCCGACTTCTATGTGAACTGTTAATCCTCGTTCTACAGCAGATCATAAACAGGCCAATTGTGGCGACATTAAGAGCCCACACTACTGACTGTCAAAGACCCGGATGATAACATTAAGTCTTTGGGGGCGTTCTTTTCAAATATTGAACTCCAATATTATTGACTCCAATGACGCGATCATAGAGGGCGCAATGTTTTGTATTTTGGGTCATTTAGTTTTCTACTGATTTTATGTGTTATGAATACGGTTCTTATGAATGAACCGAAACATGTCAACTTTTTAATTTAATTTTTATCTGTGACACCTGTTCTAAGTAAATAAATATGAAATGTTTTTATACGTCCAATATTATTATTTTTACAGGTTCTTTCTTGCATATGATAGTTAAGTATCGACAACCGGACTAGTTCTAACATTTTCGATTTTGGTTTTAGATTTTTTTTATATAATGATAGTTTCAGAGCCGGTTTCGAAAGTTAAAGTAATTTTTTTTTAAATCTGAAATCTAAATCGAAAATGTAAAATCTAGAACGGTTGTAGATCGTCCTCAGCTATCCTATGGGAAAATCATATTAAAAATGTTAGAATGTAAGCGAGATATTTGAAAAGAACGCCCCCATAGACTTAACATTATCGTCCGGGCCTTTTTCAGTCAATAGTGTGCTGTTAAGCTTTGGGAAATGTTCTCATGGGTCTCCCTGGGACCTGTGTTTGTTGTAGAACAGACCACGCACTATCTTAATATCACTGCGGATAATTTACATTATTATTCCATATTATCTATCTTTCGAAATGGATTCTTCGCGCAAGACAACGCTCCGCGTCATAGGACTCAAATTGTGCTCGTTTGGTTTCAGAAACATCTATGTAAAGGGTGTCCCTAAACTCATGGTACATACGCTAGGGGGTGATAGAACACATCAAGACGAGTAATAGTAAATAGGAAACCAAGGGTCCCAAGCGTTTTCCAAAGGAGATAGCCGCCATTAAGGTTTAGGGTCCAAAATTTCAAATAAACATAAAAAAACGGAAAAATTAGTCGATTGATTTGCAGTTTTCACTAAAACTATTCTTTATGACAGTATTTTCTTGAAAATAAATTATAAAGATAAATTTCGAAAAATGCCGATAGAGGGCGCTTCAGACTTTGGATTAACGAACAACTGTTTTTTGCCGTTATTTTTTGCTTCTGATTAAATGTTTTCGTAAGCTTAGACTTAAACTTAAATTTTGAGCTGAAAATCTGAATAGTTGGGAATGGTTAATTAGCACAAACTGAACTGTGTTCAGAGGTTTCAAATTTCAAATGATTATAAAAAACGGAAAGATTGGTCGATTCGTTTGCGGTTTTTGCTAAAACTACTCTTTAAATCAGAGTTTTCTTGAAAATAACTTTTAAAGATAAATTTCACAAAATTTCGATAGAAGGCGCCTTAAACTTTGTAGTGTACAACTATTTTTAACAGTTTTTTTAATCTCATTTAATGCTTTCAAATGCTTAGACTTAAATTTTGAGATCAAATTCTGAATCGTTGCGAGTATTTAAGTAGCGTAAAATTGAACTGTGATCGAGAAGGGGGGGGAGGGTTAAATTTATACTCCTGAACAAATTTCCATTTGCGCTTCTTAACCCCTCTAAGGATTCAAAATTTGAGTTCAAAGTTTATGTTTACATCTGAGATTTAGAAAACCTTTAATAAGATTTTGAAAGCATTTAATTAGATACAAGAAATAACGGTTAAAATTAGTTGTTGGTTACTCTGAAGTTTAAGGCGCCCTCTAACGGAATTTTTTGAAATTTATCTTTAAAATTTATTTTCAAGAAGATACTGACGTAAAGAAAAGTTTTGTTTGAAACTGCAAAAGAATCGATCAATTCTTACGTTTTTTTATAATCATTTGAAATTTGAGGCCTCTGAACACAGTTCAGTTTGTGATACTTAACCACTCCCAACTATTGAGATTTTGAGCTCAAAATTTAAGTTTAAGTCTAAGATTACGAAAACATTTAATCAGATGAAAAAAAATAACGGCAAAAAATAGTTGTTCGTTACTCCAAAGTCTAAAGCACCATCTATCGGCATTTACTTATATTTATTTTTATAATTTATTTTTAATAAGAATAAAGAATAGTTTTAGTGAAAACCGCAAATCAATCGACCAATATTTCCTTTTTTTATAATCATTTGAAATTTGAATCCTCTGAACACAGTTAAGTTTGTGCTACTTGACCACTCCCAACTCTTGAGATTTTGAGCTCAAAATTTAAGTTTAAGTTTAACATTACGAAAACATTAGATCAGATGCAAAAAATAACGGCAAAAAACAGTTTTTCGTTACTCCAAAGTCTATAGCGCCCTCTATCGGCATTTTTTGTAATTTATAATTTATTTTCATGAAAATACCGACGTAAAGAATAGTTTTAGTGAAAACCGCAAATCAATCAGCCAATTTTTCCGCTCTTTATGTTTATTTGAAATTTTGGACCCTAAACTTTAATGGCGGTTATCTCTTTTGGAAAACGTTTGGGACCCTTGGTCTCCTATTTACTATTATTCGTTTTGATGTGTTCTATCACCCCTTAGCGTATGTATCATGAGTTTAGGAACACCTTGTATATATATATATATTACGCTAACGTATGTGGTACAAAAATCGCGATTTTTCATTAGTTGTTTAATGGCAACGTCCAAATGAAGGGCATCTTATGGGTTACTATGCAAAAGTCCTTTGATAAGATTATAGCTGCGGTATATTGGATTTATTTATGTTTTGTTCCTTTGCTGCAATTATGAAACTTCAAAATATCATTTAAATATATTTTTTTTCTGTTTTTTTTACTAAAAATAAATAAATAAAAGTCATGAATTTTTAACTTTTCAGTTTCAAATTAAAGCTATGTATTGTAAATGAAATGAGTGAAAGGATTATATTATTACACGACATTGGCGCGTTATTTTTCTGACGCGTAATTCGCTAGAACTTCGTTTTCAAACACCAGTTACATACATATTTTTAAACTAATTTCGATTATTTTAAAAAGGAAATAATAAGTAAAAAAGTTTAGTTAATAATTACAGAATAAAATAATTTATATCATTTAAAAAAGAAAATAAACAAACAAATTATTGATAAATAAATAACAATATTCGGGCTACCATATGAGGAACGTATAATTGCCATTTTGTAGCAATCGCACCAATGTGGTGCGTATATGACATCTGTCTATTTCTTTAGAAGAATCTTCTACTTTGGCAAAATCTTGAGCAATTAAAATAAATTATGAATAAAAACAATATGATTTAATGCTTAGTATACATTCAAGGAAGACCAAACTGGTCACCAAAGGCGGCAAGTAATACTGAATTCCAGTTAACATCCTGGTCACCTACTCGACGGATATTAATCTGACAGAGCACATTTCGGATGTCATTCAACGGTAGCCCAGAGCTAATAAAAACAACCATTTTTGAGTGTCCCGAATATGCATGACCGCTGCTTGAACAACTAATACGATTTTTCATCAGTCATCTACATAGAACTTGTGGCATTCATGCCAATGCGATTTGTAGCTGTTTTTCGGATCAAAGTTGGTCTTTGAGTTTTTTTAGGTAGGTGGTCATAATGTTTTGGTTCATAAGTGTATACATGTATGTGGATGCTGTATGCTAATTGAAAAATTAGTTTCATTGGAGAGAGACTGAGTTTCTTGAAAGGAGCTGGGTGAATTGAACAATCATGCCCCTTATATCAATTAGTCTGAAATGTTCCCGGCATTTTGCAAAGAGCTTAAAAAGTACTAGGCGAATTGAGAACTGATCACTGGGTTTCTCGATCAGTCTCGTATTTTTTAGGCTTATTTTTACCTGCTTCGACAAAGTTAGGCTAATTTGAAAATGATCGCTTATCTTCCAATTGTAGGAGATTATTTCAGGCTTGTTGAACCATAACTCGACCCGTGCGCAATAAAGTAATATCAGTCTACACACAAACAAAGTCCGTACTGTTTATTGTTCTCCAGTAAAATTAAATAGACTTCCACTTAAATTATCTCTTTAACATTAAAATGCATGAGCCCCCTTCACACACACACATCCTAAATTAAAAATCTCTAAAATTTTATTTTAAACCAATCTGCTGCTCTCAGGTAAGTATAAAGGAATAATCAGCAAGAAAATTGCCTCATTTCTCCAAAATTTTCACTTCCACTTCTGTTCTTTCACACAGAATTTAGTTCAACATTTTTAATATTATTTTTTTAATTCTGCTCTATTTCTTATTATGTAGTAAGGTGACTTATCTAAAATCCTCATCGAGATTCAAATTTATACTTTATCCTTTCTCAAAAAGCAGAGAGGACATGATTTCTCGGGATATGTGGGAAAAAACAATAGTTTTGAAATTTTTTGCAGTTTTGCCATTCTTATATGTGAATCACACATATAGGTTACTATAAAAATCATTCCTTTTCAAAACCTGATTTATTCAAAATATTATGTATACAAATATGTTTGATGTATGAAAATAACTGCATATTATCCAATTCGTAACTCTATGAATGTTTTATGCGTGCCCCTTAGTCACATGACACACGTCCAGGTGGCAGTTTAATTCTATCCACACAATTTGTAACGTGATACAAGTCAGTTCTTTTCTGTACTGCCTTCTGAAAAAACGTTGTCCTGGTAAAAACATGGCAACCTGGTATCTCTCGCCCCGAAGGCGCAAGCCGACTTTATATGGGTTTCCCCATGTGACGCCATATCGACAGCCTGCAGTTCGACAAGGATGTGCACTGCCAAACGCACGTCCTGCACCCAAGAGTCCGGCCGAAGCGTAAGAAATCCCACCCGGCTCAAAGAGCCTTTCTCGATTCTCCCCGACTACCTGCAGAAACTCGACACCAACATAGAGCCCACGAGTCACTGCCGAGGATCCCGAAAGGGCAATTGAGAGTCTGTCTAACAAGGAAGGTCTCCATTGGGGGCATACTCAGAATTTTTTGAAAAAAATACGAATTAAACTACTCATGTAGGTAATAAAGGATCAGTGAAAATTAGCGGCGGAATTACATTATTAGATATCTAAAAAAATAAAATAGTTTGGAATAATTGGCATGAAAAGCTGAAAACGACGCGGGATTTGGCGAGCAGTGCATTTCCTCGCCAAAAGCAGACGATTTTAACGAATCTGAATTGATTTTAATTGATTTCACTGTTAAAAATCTGCAGCATTTACTGCAACGTCACTCCACTACTTTTATAGAATATCTCTCTTCTGACCAATGAGAATGCTCCATAGCACGGGGAATTGACCGTGTCATACACGGTTAAAAATCTGCTGCATTTTGTTGCAACGCACTCCACCGCTTGTATATAATATCTCTATTCCAACCAATGAGAAAGCTCCATTTCACGGCCAAGTAACCGTTTTCTATACAAGCTAAGGAGTGCGTTGCAACAAAATGCAACAGATTTTTAACAGTGTATTTTTCAATTTGGAACAATTTTAATCAATTTAAATTGCGTTTTAAATGATAAAATATATTAATTTCATTTTGTTATAAGTACATATAAACCTATATGACAAAATAACACTTAAAGTAAAGTAAAAATGCAAAACTAAAATTACTTAACACTAGAACGCCCGGATGGAGTCGATTCGACTCCAATCATGTAACTAAATTTCAATTCGAACCAGAAAAATTTTCTTGAAATAATTTAAATCTAATCCACGCAAATTTACGTTAAATAAATCAATTAAATAATTTTGAATAAAAATTCTGGTGAGAAATATTATTTTCAAACTTGAGTAGAATTTCCGGGCGTTCTAGTGTTAAACTAAACTTATTTAAATAAATTGAATACAGAAAGTTTTTTCTTTAAAAAGTATTCGAAGCGTAAAAGCGTATTTTTCAAAATTTCGTTTTTTCGCCAACCGGAGATAAATCGCCAAATAAACGAAATTTTTATTATTTTTTTACGGACGTTATAAGGAGCTTCCGCCGAAATTTTTTTATAAACATATATAACTATATGAGAAGAACATTCTGTAATTTTTTCAGATATTTCTGAGTATGCCCGTATGGAGACCTTCCTTGTAAGATCAACTGCTATCAAAGTAAAAACATTTTTAGAGAAAAACCGATGACCTCTTGCTGGATCCCAGGGAGAAGAGGTAAACATCTTCTGGTGGCTCCATCTAGCTGGGGGTATGCGTCCTCTCTCCCGGAAGTACACGTTAGTGTGCACTTGCTACGTACCGCCCGGGAGCTCAAACAAGGAACCTCTGGTCGAGCTAAAGAGCTAAAGAAAGACTCTCCTTGACGGCACAGACGCCACTCCACTAAGGTCGAAGCCTTCCCTTCCACGATGTACAGATTTATGGACAAATTTTAAGTTGCGCCTGCTACGTGATACCGATTCCGGTCGAGCCAGGAGCCTCTAGCGGAACCTCAAGAGCTGAGGAAAGACTTCACTCATGCCTTCCTCCACAGCTGCTTGAGCAGGGATTACGAGGTTGTGTCCTGCACGTCAGTTGCGATTCCAGGCGGGTCTCGAAAGTTCCGCTTAGACGTCATAGACACTGCCTCGAAAAGTGGACGTCTCACTGGTATGACAGACGAACATTTTGCGTGTTCTAATCTTGGAAATTTTGTGATTATTTTCATATATGAATGATATTTGTAAGCATAATAATTTTGAATTAATCGAATTTTGAAAGTGAATGATGATTCGTTTACAGTAACCCTGTATATTTTAGATTTTAAAATAATGTCCTGAATCATCTATACAAAATATATTATCAAGGGTGACAATAACTAAATAACACAAAATTAAAATCTTTTCACCCCTCCCTCTTAATCCTAGAGAAAAACGCACAAATCCCTATGTTATCGAGCACAAGAAAAACATTTTATTTTATGAAAGAGCAGTCATAGAGGAATCGAATGATTCATGTCTGCCGGAAGCGAAGTGATGCACGAGCCAAAAAAAATACCACTGGTGGTTGATTCATAGGCTTAGCATTATGTTTTCCTGCACCCAGTTGTCCATGTATTCATACTTTTGATTGTACGGCAAACACAATGCTAAGCCTACGAGTCAACCACTAGTGGTATTAAATTTTAGCTTATGCATCACTTCGCTTCAGGCAGACATGGATCATTCGATTCCTCTATGACTACTCTTCCATAAAATAAAAGGTTTCTTTCTTTTGCTCGACGACTCAGGGTTTTGCGGTTGACTCTTGTACCTATCTCATGTCTAGAAATGAATCCAATTTTCTGGTATTTCAAAAATGAAAATTCAATACGAGCGTTAGGTCATTTATTTATTGTTGGTACAAAGTAGCAATATAGTGTAAAAATCTTTAAAAAATAATTTTTAAAGTTTCTACGTTTGAGAAATAGAATTTTTTGGATGGGATAGGTAACATAAATGATCCTTTTATTATTGTAACAAGATAGTCACAAATAAAGCATATAAAGAAATAAAAAGAAGAATTTTAAATCATGTTTACTGAGAAAAGAAGAAAAAAAAAGGACTTTTGTGAAGAGTTGGGGGAGAGAATATGTAGATTATAAATTGGATATCGTTACTACAAATTCACAAATGCAGCAGAAAAAATAAAGAATTTTTTAAAATTTTATAAAAATTGTTGGTCGAAGAAACAGATCTTCATGATATTAGGGAAGGGCAAGAGGAGACAACAGAAAAGCAGATATTTGGAAGTAGGGTATAATTTTGGTTAAAGTATTTATTCATTGTTAGATACATACATATACTCTGTTACAAGCATATGTTTATTTATTTAACTTTATTATTTGCATATTAAATAAGTTGGGAGATAAATGAATTAAAAAAAGAGTTATAAATACTAAACAATGCGTGTTTGTTATTAAAAAGGCAAAAAAGTTACAAGTGATCTCAAAAGGAAACATTTAGATGAGATTATTTATTGTTAAAATATTTTTTAACGAATTAAAAAAAGATTTCAAATTTTTGTGTGCTAAAGAATGAAGGATTTTTGGAGGAGAATTCAGATGATTCCCTTTTCTGATGCAGGCATTAAGGGAAGAGCCGAAGATTCTCATCGCTGTATTCTTTCCTTCTATATTAAAGGTAAGAAAGGTTTTTATATTCAATTTTCTAAATCTCAATTAAATGCTCCTATTCCAAATTAAATTTTTTTTGTTGAAAGTAAGAAATCTTACAACCGACACTATACGAAATGTAAACATATAACAAATACTTTGTACTCTCTATTCTATAGAAAGCATGTTTTAGGAGACCTCAGAAATTCCTACTCATTTCATTCAATAATTTCTTCAAATAATGCAAACTAAAATCACAAAAGATTTTCCACATAGACCAGCATAGGTACTTCTTGCTTATCCCTTCGACCCATTTCGCCAAATTATAGAAATCGCCAAACTCTTCGCCAAATTATATAAATTGATGTAACTTTTATGTTAACTAACGGAAGAACAACTAAAGCGAAACATAATCAAAAATACAAATAAAAAATTGAATTAAAAATCCCTTGATGACATAACAAACACGTGTAACGTAGTTAATGTCAAGTGAATGTGACATTTACAATAATCCATTATTGGCAAGTAATCTTATAGTTTGACGACAGTTTTGAGGTCGATGGAATAAACAAGTAGTAACAGAGCATCTTTCTGAAGAAATTACCAATGCTACAGTCATCAGGTTAACTTTGGTCCAAGAGAGAAAAAAAGATTAAATTTGCTACATCATTTGAGTTAATGGCAAAGTTTTGATCACAAAAATATAGACAGATGCACTAGTGTGTGTTTAGCAGTTCTTCGCAAAGAATTCGTGAATGTTCCACATGACATAATGGATCAAGGTTTCGTAAAAGTGGAACAAAGTTACCTTGATTGACTATACATAATTCATATTCATTAAACAAAGTGGCATAGTAAACCTCAGTATCTTGTATCAGTTACATCGCGTAATTCGAAACAGTTAATTCATAGTCAGATGGGGATGAGCTATATCGAAGTCATAATTTTTGTTTTCACTACGATGGAAATTTTTAGAGATAGAAATGGCTGTGGTAAGCAAATACTTCATTCTTTTTTCCCAATATTTATTTACTCACCAGCCTGTTATTCCCTTACGAATAAACAATCAGATTAAGGGATTATGAAATTAAGGAACTTAAAAGATTACATAAGGTATCAGTAATGACATGACAATTAAATTAGAATACTTTCTTTTAATTTAAGCCTGATGAGAAAACCGTAATTTTAAAATACTTTTACCATCTTTTACTTATATTTAAAATATCATAAGATGGTTTCTACCTTTCAAAATAACAAACAGTGTATCAAACACCTTAACATACATTTTTTCAATATTATGGGTAAGTCTGGGGCACATACCTATTTCAAAAATAATATTTTCAGCTTAAACATTGACAATAAAATCAATTTTAACATCAAAGAACTTTAGTGTAAAAACCAGAATTAAAAAGTTTTTTTTAATTTAAATTCTATCAATCACTATAAAATCTTAGACTTATAAGTGTAAAAAGGTAGAGATTTGTAATAAAAATAAAATGATGCTTGCTAGGGCTCATAGTTATATCTCCTGATCTGGAAATTTAATGGTTTAAATAGTCAAATTTTTGTTGTTCACTGTTTTTTTGTGTAATGTAACAAACAGAAAGAAATATTTCTTTACATCTGAAATATGCTTTTGTACTGAAATGTACTTTTTGTTAAATATTAAACATGGATATTTGTTTCGTTAATAAGAATTGTTCTGACAAAATGGGGGCATAATTAGAAGTAAAAGAAATAAAAAATAATTATATTTTAAACAATTATTTCACCTGATAAAATTTGACGTCATAATTGAAATAAAACAGGTATTTTATAGTTGTCGTAAAAAATATTAGAAACATGGATAGCAATAACTCATGAATAATGACGTCATTGCCGAAACTTCAGTGAAGGCTTATTTTGGCGACACAAAATTTATTGTTTTCCGCCTGTCAGTCTGTTCTGTCTGTCTGTATGCGATAAAAGCCACAAAATGTAATCAAAACTTCTTTTTTTCGGAAACAAAATTGTAAAACCCTAGATTACTGAGTTTACACTTTCAAAAGTTCCTGATACATCAGATTTAGGTGTGTTGTGGTGGGCAGGTATGTAGAAGTATGAGTATAATGAAAAATGCTTATTAAAACTGTTACTTAATGTATAAAGAGTTACAAGATATACGATAACAATTAGCAAATTGATAGAAAGTTACAAGTTTAAGTTTAATGAGACTACGGGGGGTTCAGGACCCTGAAGAAATCTACTATGTTATAATTAAAAAACAAAAATAATAGATCATTTAAATTTCAGAATGTCCTAACATAACTAAATCTTTAATTTAATTCTTTTGATGGCTGAAAACTTCTTATTCTTATTTTATTCTTATAAATAATTACGTAATTTGAAAATTTTAAATTACAGTTTCCAGGAAGTTGAATATTACCCAAAGTGTGTTTAAAAAAATGATGTGCAAAGCTGACGTTGAGGCTCCTGATCTACAGATTTACTAGTTTAAAAGAGGAGCTTTTTGTTCAACGTGACCTTAAAGGAGATATAGTACTGCGAATTATATAAATACAATAGACTCCATCACATCCGCACATAATTCATGGATGTAAACAACGAAACATTCAGTTCAGATAGAGGGACAAAATTTGACTTTTTTAGTTTTATATCAATTCCAAACATATTTTAATTTGTAATTTTTGTTAATATTACTCAATTCATGTTTTTCCATGAAGGAAGAATAAATTTATTTCTGAAAAAATTCAAGATATTGCTGTGATATCACTGGCAATCAAAATCTTCTTACCAAATATATTTATGTATTACTCAAGCTTTTTCGGGTATTTAGTCTGGCTAAAGCTGAAATGAAACTTCCTTATTTTATGAATTTAATTTAAATTAGCAATGTACCTTTATTCGGAAAGTTTCATTAAGTAATTTAGGAAAAATACATTTCATTTATATAATGAATATTTAGTCACACATTATTGATTATTAACTTGACCTTTTCTTTTATATTTTAATCATTTAAAAAAATTTCTACATTTTTATTATTTTAGTTTATTACTTAAATATTTTATTATATTGTGCGCATTCATTATAACTTCGATTGCATTATTTATTACATTCAAATTATTGTTTAAAAAATGCAAATAAAATAACGACGAAAATCCACAAAATTCTAAAATCCGGTTTATGCGGATTTGAGGGAGTCTACTGTACATGACCGTATTTTCATCTAGCTGCTGATATTAGTAAAAAAATGTTCTTCAGGTTCAGCGTCACTGTTAATATTTGTAGTAATTAGAGATGAGCCTACATCTGCAATAGGTTGCATTGAACTAAAGAACTAAGAACTAACTAAACTAACGAACTAAAGAACTAAGACACTGTAGAAGAAACGAAATAACAGCTTTTCCCCCTCAACAAAAATTGTTCCAAAATTATCTTTTGCCGCCATCTGCTAGAATTTCGTTGCTGAGTTGTCATTCAAAGAAACAAATGTGTGCATGATCCATAGGCTTCTCTTATAACTGCACTCAGAAATAGCAACCTTTTCCTGAAGCATTGACCCCTCTCCACCATCACGTGACGGTGCACAGAATGCGCGCCAAACCGGTTTATCCAGCCAATCCCACCGGCCACCAAGATCTATTTCGTCTGCGTTACGCTTCTTTTGTTATAATAATGAAAGCAGGAAATTGGCAAGAAGGAATCACCGCCAAAAAGAGACACCCTTTTGGCGATGAAATCTCAGAGGAGAATGCTTCAAGAATCGGAGAAAAGATCCATTATCTAGTCCATTTCCCATCTAAGGCATGAACAGATCTGAAGCGTTTGCTTTCATTTCTACTAACTACGCTTGTGCGAATTGCTCGCGTGTGCTTTTCGTTTTCAACTGCGGAACGAAGAGCAACACAGTACCAAGTGATCTACGATCAACGATATCCTTTCATTATAAAGCATTCAAGTTGCGTCAAAATATTACCCTACCCCCCCCCCTTGGTTTATAAAGAAATAAGGAACATTGCATAAAATCTATTGAATTTGAGACTAAAAGGTCTCTATTCTACAATATATATTAAAAAACTTCAAAATCTGTGGTTATCAAAGTTTGCGCTTTCCTTGAAAGCTATGATACTTGAAATGTAATGAAATTTAGGATAAATTTATGAAATGTAATGAAATGAAGGATACTTATTTTTATTATAATCCTGATAAGAAAATCAAAATTTTAAAACAATTTTACCAATATTTACTGGTATTTCAAATGTGAACAGACATTATTTTTTAAATTATCAACTAATGTATGAAACACACTTACACACACATTTTTTTTTTCAATATTACGGGTTCAATCGGAATTCAATTATCAGAGGACCATTCCCTTTACAAAACTATTAATTTCAGCTTAAATATTGATAAGAAAACCAATTTTAACATCAAAGAACTTTATTGTGAGAAATCAGGTTTAATAAAGTTTTTTCACTTAAATACTATCAATCATTGTGAAATCTTACAAGCTTATAAGTCTAAAAAAAGACGTTATTAATTTTCTGATAATATAAAGAATGATAAAAATAAAATTGTGCTTGCCATGGCTCATGGTTATTGTTCCTGATGTGCTGATTTACTGGGGAGATTTTTGTGTATCACTTTTTTTGTGCATTGCAATAAATGGAAAGAATTATTTCTTTATTTCTGCATTATGCTACAATTAACAAATTTCAGGATCAAAATGTAACATTTAGATAGCTTTTTTGGAGTTTATTTTCGTTTATCGCACATAAAACTTTTCTCGCGAGTATGACTTAACAGATGCAACATTTAACAAATCTTTTGAGAGAATATCTTTACACATCTTTCTCACACAAAAGATTTCTCTTCAGAATGAATTAAAAGATGTTTGCTTAAAGCATACTTCCGTGTAAAATTCTTGTTGCATACCTCACATTCAAAAGGTTTCTCACCAGTATGAATTATCAGATGCCTCCTTAAATCATTCTTTTGAGAGAATTTCTTGTTGCATACCTCACATTCAAAAGGTTTCTCACCAGTATGAGTTAACAGATGCCTGCTTAAATGGCCCTTTCGAGAGAATTTGTTGTTGCATATATCACACACAAACGGTGTCTCACCACTATGAGTTAACAAATGGCTGCTTAAATGGCATTTTTGAGAGAATTTCTTGTTGCATACCTCACATTGAAAAGTTTTCTTTCCAGTATGACTTAACAAATGTCTGCTTAAATGGCTTTTTAGAGAGAATTTCTTGTTGCATACCTGACATTCAAAACTTTTCTTACCAGTATGAGTTAATATATGTTTGCTTAAACTACTCTTTTGAGAGAATTTCTTGTTGCAAATATCACACACAAACGGTTTCTCACCAGTATGAATTAACAGATGTCTGCTTAACTGGTCCTTTCGAGAGAATTCTTTGTTGCATACCTCACATTCAAAAGGTTTCTCACCAGTATGACTTAATAAATGTCTGTTTAAAGGACATTTTGAAGAGAATTTCTTGTTGCATACCTCACATTCAAAAGGTTTCTCACCAGTATGAGTTAACAGATGGCTCCTTAAACTGACCTTTTGAGAGAATTTCTTGTTACATACCTCACATTTAAAAGGTTTCTCACCAGTATGAATTAACAGATGGCTGCTTAAATTGCACTTTTGAGAGAATTTCTTTTTGCATACCTCACACAAAAAAGACTGTTTTGGCAGAAATTCTTGCATAACTCACAAATAAGACTTTTTCTTGGCTGTGGATTAGAAGCTGCTTTCTTGAAAAAACTCTCAGAAGAAATATTTTCTGCACTGGTTTTACACATAGAATATATTTTGAGTGGTGTGATGTGTTAGATTAATGGTTTGATGCATCTGCAATAAAATAAAATGAATTAATATCATTTTTTACATTTCATAAAAAATAAATAAACATATCACAAAAATTTAAAATCGATGTAAAAAATAAATTGTAATAAAATTACTACCATAGCATTAAAAACTACAAGTCTCCCAATTGTCTAAAGTTAGCGGAACCAAAGGTGGGTCAGATGCCTTTCCTAACAGTATAAAGATTAAATTGTATATAAAATAAACAGCAACAATTTAAAAATAAATAACTTATTATAAATATAATATAAAGTAAATTTCAGAACAAAATTCTATACCTTAATACCACCTAAAGGACGATAATACACTTTACAAAGTACAGAGAGAAAATAATTTTTTTCTGGCTATAGAATTTTAATATGTAAATGTGTTTTGTAAGAAATTCTCTGGATTACAGTTTTTTTTAATCTAATGTTAGACCAACCACCGTCCGAGACATATATATTCGGGATGAAGACACGGAAAATCGCTAGCTATAGAGCCTACCCCAATGGCTAGCCGTTTTTCAATGTGATTAATTTATCTAATTTTTCTATTAAATTTGTCCGGCTTCAAATGTACTTTTTTTTTCATTTTCTATTTAGAGTCCAAAGTATTCGGGTCGTAAGTAAAGGGTTTTGGCACCATCCGTATCTAGTCTTTTTTATCTAACTTTTTGTTGAAACACTCAGTATCAGACACGGCAATTAAATAATGTAACCAGTGGCATAACCAAGTGGACGTCGTGGACACTCCCACCTCAAACGAATAACTGGGTTTCTGAATCTTACATTCAACAACACTCAAAACTATTAAAACGGAATGACAAAGAACCCATGAAAAATGCCATTTTAGACAGGTGTTAAATAGTATACTCTTAAACAGGATAATTCATATATACATCTTTTGCCGAAGCTATGAACTTCTCCGTTTTAGGTAAATGTTCAACATAAACATGTTCCGTTTTGACTGTATCCGCTAAAACTATTATAATGTATTCTCCCTGTACACTGTCAGGAAAATTCGTCAATATACACTAAGTTATCGTTATTTTTTCACAAATAATTACCGTATTTCCAGAAAACGTATTTGATCTGTGAATTCATTCCGAGCGTCGAAAAATGAGGAAGAGATTCTGTTTATTTCTTGCACGCATGCGTATTGGGTCTGTTAGTAATAAATTCGAATTTAGTTTTAAAATGAAAAGCAAACTATTCTATAGATTAAAATGTCTAATTTAGTTTAAAAAGACAGAATGTTTTCGTATTTAAAAATAAATAACAATTACTTTCTTCATTCATTCAAAAATTCTCGCAATTTGTTATTCATATTCAAAGTTGGATAAGTTGAATAAAGTTGAATTTATTAAGTTATTTATATAATAAATATTCCCATTTAAAATGTACTTTAAGTGAACACATTTAAAAGATATTTTAATTAAAAAATAAAATGCAAAAAAAAATGATATTATTCAAAAAAGTCTTGTCGTAGAACATCCATATTTTTCTTCTAGCAATCTACGCAAATATAATTAAAATTCACATTTTTATACTATATTAATATAAACGTATAAAAACACCAGCCACAGTTTCATTAAAGATGAAATCTTCCCGAAATTAACTTCAAAATTAAAAGCTCTTTAACGAAATAAACCAAATCACACTCATAAGAAATAAAGGATTCTACTTCTAAGCACTTTTCTCCTGAGAAATTGTGGCGCTGCGGATGAGCGTTGGCCTTGTAATGCTGGGGTCGTGAGTTCGACCCTCACCGCCGGCGTATTTATCTTTTCCAGACTTTTTTCAAAAGACGGATATTTTTCCTCTTTTGACGGAGAAAAAATAAACAGATAGTCGTCAATATACAGACAATTTCTGGCAGCAGTGCTGCCAGTACTTTTTCTGTGAAAAGACGGAAGTTTTTTTTGAGAGTGTAGTGCACTTGAGAAGAGTGTAAATATATTGCAATGAATTCTGTGAAGGTGATCTATCTTAAAAAGTTAGAGAAAATCAGGATTACACGAAAACAACACATGGTATTGACAGTTCCTAAAACTTGAAACCTGTTTAAAATGGAACATTTTGCAATCGTGTATCCTTCTTGGCAGGTTTTCGGAGAATATGGGAATCATCCCGCGAAAGGAAACATTTGACTTCCGAGAAGAATAAGTATACCTGCTGAGATTGAAATCGGTTTTGATGGAACCAACTGCTGCTGACGGTTAACGGAAACACACCAGTTTATACAAATGCAATAACTGCACACTGATAGAGTTTCAAGACCTTACCTTTGTTTATTTTATAATTTTATATCAAACAATATTATAACATAATGTGTTAACTGAAATTAATAAAAGAAACTCTATTCTGGAACTGGTTATTTGTGATCTTTTATTATTTCTTTTAAAATACCCTAAGAGGCTATTTCAGTCAAATGAAAAGACACGTTCGCTAATGCTAATAGTATGGAAGACATTTATAATGATATCTTGGTTGCATTTCAATATTTTTAAATCATTCTTTTTTAATTGGATATCTGAGATCCTATCTGTATGCATGCCGTTTTTTACTTTTTCGATTTTGATTGCAGATATCTGTTATGAGGATGCTTTCACTTTCCAAACTGTTTCCGAAGGTGAATGTGTCCTCAATAAAAATATTTGCTATTAAAATCGAAAAAGTAATAAACGGTCATTATACAGGTTAATAACATTAACACTAGCTATCCAAATAGTTTAATTATTATTCAACGAGTATTTCACTGTCTTAGAGATAACGAATGTTGTTGTTTTGCATACTATTCAATGAACATTCATATGATAATAAGCTGAGGAAGAATTTTTGGAGATGTTTAGAAAATATTGTATTACAATAAGATTTAACTGATATTACAGCTTTCTAATACTTTTCGTGCTTTTTTACACATGATTCTTTCAGGAAAGTAACTTTTATTTTAAATTTACAGAGTGAAATGTATGTTTAAAATAAAAGAATCACAAACAGTAAAAAGAGAATGAAGCAAATAATAATAATTATTATTACTAAATGCCTGAAATAAATGATGTCATATATTAAATGCATTGGCATATACTAACATTACTACATGTAAATAGTAGCAAAAGTATTTCTTACAACAAAAGAATATTCATTAAAAGACATGCACTATTAACAGTACATCAGACCCGAAAGGGTTAATACTGCTTACAGAAACTTCATGGATGGAAGGTGAGATTATATGAAGAGGGTTGCAATGGTGTTATGTTTTTAATAAGGAGAAATCCAAAGCTTAAATGGAAACTAATTCACATACTAAACTCTGAGAACTTACTGCTGAACTTGGAGAACGCTCTAAAACTGTTTCGAAAATAAATTGCATTTGAAGTAAAATAACAGAAACCAATATTATTTTTTACACAACCCAATATTTCAAAAAAAGTGTTAATCAATAACAAATAAAATTGTTAAAAAAAATTAGCATCCTTGAAGTTTACGAACAGATAGCAGAAAAAACTCTTCAGATCAAATATGATATCAAAAACAGCATAACATGAAACTGGCAAATGCAATGTTAGACATCTATAAGCAGATTATTTTTTTTAACATAAACTATATTTGTTGTTCGTGCTTCTTATATCACAAGTTTCTTTAGCTTACATAGAATGCTGTTTTCTTAAATATTAACCAGCTAACAATTAAATATACATCAGTAATTTCTTTGAAATAAACAAAACTTATAAGCCAATCAAAAATAAGTTAAACGGTTTTAAATAAAAATGCTGATGTAGAATATTTTAATAAGACTTGAGTAACATTTTCGGTAATTCTAAGATTAAACTTAACTATTTAATCCTAATTTTAATGTAAGCAAATGTATATGTTGTATGAAACTTGACTAAAATATATTTAACTTTTCAGTGTGGGTTTAGTTTTTTAGATCATAGTATTTGTCAAATCTTTAATACATGATAATGTAAGTTCATTGTATTCAGTGTTGAATTCAGATATTTTTCTCCGAAAGGGACACAATAATTCCATGGGCGAAATTACACTTTTTTACCATTGAAAACGTAAAATCTAAAAATTTCTGAGGGGGGTGGGGACATTTGACAGCTCTGAGGGGAGGGGGAATGTTCTCCCCCAGACCACCCCCTTAACTCAACACTGATTGTATTACTCGCTACAATTATGGAGGTAAATCTACCTTTAATTTTGGCATGCTAATTTTTTTTAATTAAGAAATTAAATAAATATATATAGATAAATTCTTTAAGTTATTGAAAATACTTGTATTACCAATACACACACACACAGTCAATCATATCATGTGATTGCAAGGAGATGTGGAAAAAATACCATTTTAGATTTCCGTTAAAAGAAGTGTAATCAATTATATTTTTAAGATACACTGTCTAAATAATAGGTTGTTGCCTGGTGTAATATGGTAAAGTTAAAATTATTTACAACGTTAGAACACCAGAATATTCGAATTCCAAGCATACCGGTTTCGGTAGCATATAGCATACCTTCCTCAGTGCTAAAGATAATGGAGATTTGCTCATATATATATAGGGAGGATGGGGATTCAAGTGATAAGTTTCTTGACCAATAGGAAAACAGAGGATCCTAGGCAACAGCCAATAGGAAAACAGGGAACAGTTAATAGGAAAATTGGGTGGAAAATGGAAAAGATATTGCGAGAATTGCATTAAAAGATTAAGAACAATTAGTTTTAATGTAATATTTCCAACAGTTTGATAATGGTGGAATAGCAAAATCACAATTAACAAGATTAGGAAGATTAGGAAGATCCATATCCATAAAAATCTTCCTAATCTTGTTAATTGTGATTTTGCTATTCCACCATTATCAGACTGTTGGAAATATTACATTAAAACTAATTTTTCTTAATCTTTTAATGCAATTCTCGCAATATCTTTTCCATTTTCCACCCAATTTTCCTATTAACTGTTCCCTGTTTTCCTATTGGCTGTTGCCTAGGATCCTCTGTTTTCCTATTGGCTGTTGCCTAGGATCCTCTGTTTTCCTATTGGTCAAGAAACTTATCACTTGAATCCCCATCCTCCCTATATATATATGAGCAAATCTCCATTATCTTTAGCACTGAGGAAGGTATGCTATATGCTACCGAAACCGGTATGCTTGGAATTCGAATATTCTGGTGTTCTAACGTTATAAATAATTTTAACTTTACACTGTCTAAATATTATCTTTTGTTCATTTCGTCGGTGCTTTGAAAGTCTTCCATTTCAGACAGGATTACATTGTAGATTGTAGAATTCCCTTTTTACAGGTTTCACTGTGTTGTCATGTTACATACATATCTAAACATTTGTAATGTAACATCTTTTAATTTCACATGTATAATAAATACATAAAATATTAAAAATGTAGAATAATAAAAGCCTTTAAGCATACAATATATTTTTTTATATGTGTATCAGTAGCGGCTGGTCAGAGGGGGCTGCATCAATTTATTCACACAACTGAAATTGTATGGTTATTTCAGTTTTATTTAATCAACAAAATTTGTGAAATAAATAATATGAAAGATTCTGTTAAATTTTATTGGTGTGAAAAATAGGATGCAGCACTCCTTGACGAGCCGCTACTGATGTGTATATATAAAATGTAATATACCACGTAATATCAACAAATGGGGAATAACTATATAATGAGAATTATAAATAGAAAGCCAGTCAGATGAAGTCTTTTGTTGTTATCTTATCTTAAAAAATAAAAATGGAACCCTTAAAAGATCATTCCTGTATCTGTTTGTCACAGACCTTTAACTCATTAACTAGGTAAAGTTCAAACAAGGCTGAAGTAATAAAGGCTATTAACTCATCTATTAATACAACAAAATCAAATAAGCCGTAAAACTATTTTTTTTTTTTTTTGAGAAAGACTAAAAACCAGACTTTACATTTATTTTAATGAAACATTTGATGCATTTCATATACAGTGGATTCCTACAGATCAAGCATGAATGATAAGTTTTTGAATTATAAACATGCAAAATTTAGTGCTTCTGATGTTAAATTACATTTTCATACATTAATTAATATCTTCTGAAATTATACTCCTAATGTGCTATTTTTTTATATAGCACTAATACTAAAATATAAAAACATAAATATGTTGAATTTCCATTTTTTTATTATTTTATAATATGAATTATGAAATTATTATTTGAAAACATGAATTGCAACCTACAGTTTTTTAATGGATTTAGATTTATTAAGACCTGCTTTAGGAAAATCCAAAATAAAAAGATTTTCTTCCAAATAATTTTCAAATTATGTTTAAAAAATGCAAAATGATGTTTTAAGGTGTAATCCATGATAGAAATGATTGGATAGGCTGAAACTGTGGTACTACTTAGTTATCCCGTTGACCAATTTCACCAAATTATACAAATCGCCAAATTATACTTATTGACATAACTTTTACTTTAAATAATAAAAGAAAAAAAGTAGAATATTTCTAAAAATACAAATAAAAATTAATTAATAACATTTTAAACATGTGTATCACATTTAATGTCATTGAATGAGACATTCACGATCATCCTACAGATCAGCTTACAGACACTTGACGGATGGAAGGTAAATTTTATATGAAGAGTGTGATAATGAAGCTCTTCTTTTAATAAAGAGAAATCCAAAGCTTAAATTGGACAAAATTCAGACACCACATTCCAAGAACTTATTGCTAAACTTGGGGAATGCTCTAAAACAGTCTAATTAAATATTCATTATAAGGATGAGATGCATTTTTCCTAAATTATTCGATGAAACTTGACCATCATGGGGCATTACTAATTCACATCAAAATCATAAAATAAGGAAGTTGTGACAGTTATTTGAAGAATCGAAGACTTAACGTCACAAAACATTTATTTCACAAAACATAACAAACACACACAAAACATACCACGATTACAGATGAGATTTTAGACATATATGGAAATTATTCACCTTGGATAAGGTGTCGAACATTTTACATGTCAACGGTGTTACATGTTTTCAGTCGGACTAACTTAGATCTCACTCTGGGGGGGGGGGGGGGGGAAGAAAAAATGTTCCGTGCAAGGAACCAATGAAAACAGCGCCCTCTGGGATCTGGAAAGAATAGTAGAGTTGAGAGGTACGTTACAAAGTTTTATTTCCAGGTTGAGCCAGATTTAATAACCAAAAAGCTTGATTAATACATAAAATACATTCAGTAAGAAGATTGTGATTAACAGTGATATGAGTATTATCTTGAATTCCAGAAATAAATTTATTCTTCCTTCATAAAAAAGTATTAAGTCAGTAATACAGTAGCTCCCTCAAATCCGCACAGTTTGGGATCAGAGGTTTTGCAGATTTTAGAATTTTGCGGATTTCTGGTCATTGATTTGCACATTTAAAAAAAAAATTTGAATGTAATTAATAATGAAATCAAAAGTATAATGTATGCATACAATGTACTAAAATATTAAAAAAAGTAATAAACTAAAATAATAAAAAGTTCGATATTTTTTAAATGATTAAAATACTAAAAGGAAAGGTAAAGTTAATAATCAATAATGTATAATTAAATCTTCATTATAAAAGAGGAAATGTGTTTTTCCTAAATTGTTCAATGAAACTTGCCTCATAAATGCACATTACTAATTCGTATCAAGATCATAAAATAATGAAACTTTTTTTCAGGTTTAGCCAGACTTAATAACTAAAAAAGCTTGATTAATACATAAATATATTTGGTAAGATTGTGATTACCAATGATATTAGCAATGTCTTTATTTTTTCAGAAATAAATTATTCTTTTTTCATGAAAAAACATGAATTCAATAACCTTAACAAAAATTATAAATTAAAAAATCCATGGAATTGATATAAAACTGAAAAAAAATCAATTTTTGCACCTACATCTGAACTGAATGTTTCATTGTTTACATCCGTAAAATATGTGCGGATTTTAGAGAGTTGCAGATTTTAGGAGTGCGGATTTGAGGGAGTCTACTGTATTAATAAAAACTACAGATAAAAAAATAGATTTAGGATTAATATAAAAAAGAAAATCAAATTTTGTCCCTACATCTGAATTGAAAGTTTCACTATTTACATCTGTAAATTTTGAGCGGATTTTGGTGATTTGCGGATTTGAGGGAGTCTACTGTAATTAAATCATTTATTTGTTTTTTTTAGCATGTTTAAAGCTCTATATAGTCAATTCTAAGTACAGAAATATGCATTTTTGTTATGGATACAACTATAAATCATGTAACATGTATTTTGTTTTTAATAATAATGTGGGGTTGGGGTGGGAGAAAGGTTAAGATGAAATTAAAAGAATTTGGCATCATGAAAGAATCTTATTTGTCCTTAATGAACTGTTTTCCTTTTTTAATTTACAAGAGAGTTATTTTACATGTAACAAAACTGTAAAAATTACCAAAAAAGCCAAATACAGTAGATTCCTTTAAATCAACACAGTTTGAGACCAGAGGTTGGGCGAATTGTAAAACTTCATGGATTTCTGGTCATTGCTTTGATTACATTTTTAAACAGTAATTTGAAAGTAATTAATAATGCATTCGATACTATAATGATTGCTTACAGCATAATATAATATTAAAATAAGTAATAAACTAAAATAATAAAAATTTAGCTATATTTTAAAATAATCAAAAAAATTAAATGCAAAAGTCGAGCATAGTTAAATAGTCATTCTAAAGAGGAAATGTATTTTTTCTAAATTGTTCAATGAAATTTGCCTCATAAAGGTACATTACTGATTCTCATCAAAATAATAAAATATGGAAGTTTTATTTCAGTTTTTTCCAGACTTAATAACAAAAAAAAAAGCTTGATTATTCAATACATAAATATATTTTGTAACATGATTGCGTTTATCACTGATATCAACAATATCTTGAATTTTTTTTAGGAAAAAATTTATTCTTCTTTAATGAAAAACATGAATTAAATGATACTAACAATAGTTACTAATTTAAATATATAGGGAAATGATATAAAGCTATAAAAGTCAAATTTTGTCCCAATATCTGAACTGAATAGTTCATTGTTTACATCTGTAAATTATGTGCAGATTTTAGAGAAATGCTGACATTAGGCTTTTGGATTTTAGGTAGTCTAATGTATTAAACTTAGAAAACTTATTGCATAGACTTGAAGATAATTTTTACTTGAAGATAATTTTTTAATTTAATAATAAATTATATAACATTTTCATAATGAAAGTAATAAAAACATAGTTCAATGTATGTGAATATATACTTGTACACTCACACTGAATCAAATATAGTATTAATTTTATTGATATTGTTTTTTTTAAATATAAATTTAAAGCATATATAGAAATATAAATTACTGAAAATATATTTTTAATTCGAATATAACATTCTACAAAAACATATCTACATGCAACTATTTTATCTTTCAATATATGATTTACTTCAATGTCTTAAATATTTAATCTTATATTCCTGCATGAAATTAAACTATTATACTATTACAGCAGTGTAACCTATGGAAGAATTCCATATCCTGTTCTGCTTGTTTTCGCGATAAATATTTCGATGTGATTGCTGTGTTCTTCAGCATTTGAGTTTGATTTTTTTATTTTTGAAGCTACTAGTGGATAAATAAAAATTTTGTATACATATTTTCGTTATTATTATTATTATTTTCAAATTTATAAATTTCTGGCTTTTTTTAGAGGTATTTTTGTAGATGTAATATAGATATCTATATATCTAAACATATGTACCATATTTTCGGGCGTATGAGCCGCGGCACTTACGAGTTTAAAAGTTAGAAATATGCCTTATGCGGCGCTTCTGCCGGGGCGGCAGATACGGTGTTTCCTTATCTCTTGGTCGGAATAATTTCCAAAAATTCTGCAAATTTGTCATCAGTACCAAGTTTTTGGAATATTAAAAAAATAGCAAATTTGGACAAACATTCGCAAATAATAATAATTTTCGTAAATCATTCGCAGAAAAAATAACAAGCTTCATAAAAAATCGCAGAAAAAGCAAGAATTTTATCAAGGAATCGGGTGGAAGCAGATTTTATCAAATGATCGCAAAAAAAACACGAATATCGTGAAAAAATCGCGAGAAATTGCAAATTTCGTCAAAAAACTCTTGAAAAAATACATTTTTCACAAATGTATAATTTGAAAAAAAAAACATGAAATTTGTTAAATGATCCTATGAAAAGAATTTCGTCTTAATGTCTACGGAAGAACAAAGTATTTTATGAATAGATACCGTAAAATACCGTTAATCCGCCCTCCCAAACGTGACGAAAAATCGTACAATAGTTAGAGGGGGGCGCTTACACGGGATTTTTTTCGCGATCGTTCAACAAAATTTACAGGAATGAATCATGATGAAATGAATGAATCGTTGAATGAATCATGATTTTTTATACTTGAAAAAATTTGGGTTTTTTTAAAAAGAAATAAAAACGTAAATTCTGTCAAAAAAAGCAGGAAAAAGGAGAAATTTGTAAAAAAGCCAAAACAAGCATGAAATCAATTAAAAAATCCCGAAAAAACGCACATTTCATCAAAGATTCATGATTCATTCATTTCATAATGATTCATCCCACTCTCAATCGCCTTTGAGAATCAGGAGGGAGGGCGCTTTCTCGGAATTTTTTGAAATTTTCAAATTCTTTATAAAGTGGGGAGGGGCATTTGATCGGGAAGGGCGGATTAACGGGATTTTACGGTAATTAAAAAAACGCAAATTTTGTCAAAGAATTGCAGAAAAAAATTAGAATTTCCTCAAAGGACCTTGCAAAAATGCGTATTTCGCGAAAAGATCGAGGAGGAAAAACATGAAGTTCTACATAGAATTTTTCGATTTTGTTTACAAGATTTATTATTATTAATTTATATTTATGGATACTTTTATTTTTGGAATCGGTTTCGAAAGTGAAAATATTCTTGTCAGAAAAACCTGCCAAGAAAATCGAAAAAGTAAAAAGCTGCCTTTGTAAAGACCGATCTCCTCTATCTAATACAAAAATAAATAAATAAAACAAAATTGAAGTATAGTATTAAAGTGCCAGCTAGATATTTTTTTAAATGTCTTCCATCATATTAACATTAGCATGCGGATGTTATCATATAAATAACTGATATCGATTTCATTTGCAATTGGAAAATAACCCGAGTGACACGTGCTAAATTCCTCAGGATTTCGTTCTTTACATCTATACTTTCATTATAACGCAAACGAACATTAAAGGAAAAATTGAATGAAAAAAAGTATTTTTGAGTAAATAAATAAATAAAACTTGTTTCACGAAATATTTTGGTTTAAACTATTTTTTTTTTTTTTTTTTTTTTTTTTTTTTTTTTTTTTTTTTTTGCATAGCAAAACATTTATCAATAGAACGTTTATCTGATTTTCACGGTGTCTAAAAGGTCCGAGTCAAAACTCCATATATTTCAAGCGTTCCAACTTTTATGGAAGATGTGTCCGCAAGATTAAAGGCGGGGTCAAGGCATTTGCCATCTAGCGGCAGGGGTGCATAACTAAAGCATTATTCAGTAGATTGTAGTTTCTTTTGTGTGAATGGCAACAAAACTTTGTTTCTATAAAATGTTACTTTAAAATATTGCATAGAATAAGTTTTAGGTTTGAAATGTTGTAAATAAATATAGAATAAGTGTAGTACGACAAAATATTAACACAAAATATACTAAGATGAAATATCATTTAACTATGCGATACAAATATCGCCGATTAAAATATGTTCGATTTTAAATATGTTTTTAATGTAATGAAATATGACTCATTAAATTTAGTAAGTAGTAGTTATATAAATATATTTTGAAATAGTGTCACATTTTACTAAATTCTTGATGAGCTAAATTATACAAAATGGTATACACCGTAGTATTTCCTATGATAATATAATGTTTATCAATATTTAGAAATGTATAGAATTTAATACTAAACAAGTTGAATGTAGATTCTGCCATTACAGAATTTAGTTTCGCCTCCGATTAGAGGACAAAAAATCGATAGAGGTTTTTTTAGAAGGGCGACCGCGTTTAAATTGCAATGAACTAACTTCATTTTTCTTGTGTTTATCAATATAATAGCAAACAGAACCGCGTGAAATACCCAATTGAATAGCAATTTCTCTCTGAGACATTGGAATTGCGGAATAATAAAGAGATAAAATTTGACGTGCTACTTCTTCATTGACTAGATTCATCAAAAACGGATTTTTTGTTTAGTTTAAACGCTTTTTTATAGACTCTGAGTAAAAGGAAATGCAATTTAACAATAAAACGAGTAGAATCCCGTCGAATGAAATGTTTAAAAGACTCGATCGATTTGGTTTAAAAAAAAAGCAAAAGTAATTACATTATTGAATCAATATATAATAAATATATTTACAAAGTAAATGTCAAGTGTGCCAGTTACAATTTTGCATGCAAATATTCGCACATCTTCAGTTAAAATTGTAATATGAGTGACGGTGAAATCCAGAAATTTTATTTTATATGCACTCACAAAAAAATAGTTTTATTAAAAAAAAAACTAATTTTATTTTTACTGTGACATTATTTTCACTAACTGAAGTCATCTGAAAGTAAAATCTCAATCTCAGTGTCCATAATGAAAAGAAATATTGAAATGTAATATCGGGTACTACTAGGTTATCCCGTCGACCCAAAAAATTATCGCCAAACTATAAGATTAAATGCCAATAATGGATGATCGTGAATGTCACATTCAATGACATTAAATACTATTCATGTGTTTAAAATATCATTAAGTGATTTTTAGTTCGACTTTTTATTAATATTCAATAATTATTTGTTTTTTCGTTAACTAAAATAAAAATTATGTCAATATGTATAATTTGGCTATTAGTTTGGCGATTTGAATAATTTGGCGAAATTGGTCGACGGGATAACAGAGTAGTACCTAATATCGTTATGAGTAAAAATGCGACGTTTTAAATAGTGACGTCATTTTCTCTTCAAATGTTTTTTAAAAGTTGCTGTTATTAGTAATATGAAAAAGGCATCCGTAATAATATTGTAATTCCCATTTATCTGGTTGCTGAATGACATCATTTTGCTCATTTGAAATTTCTCTTATTTTGCTTTAAAGATTAATTTTTATCATAAATTATTTTCTGTTATTTTATTTACATTATTAATATTATTTCTCGGTAAATATATTTTTTTTATTTCAATTAGTGCATAATTATACGCAATCATTTAGGAAAATAAATTTTTATTATCGAGAAAAAAACTAAACTGTGTTGCCACCATTTTGAAGAAATGTCATGAAAAAGCTTTTAAAATTAAAAATAAAATACAAAAATGGAATTAAATTAAAAAATAACTAAAATGGGCACAACTACAAATAAATAGCTTTCATTTAAAATAATAATTATCAAAATCGGTTGAGTAGAAAATTCAGGACTGATGACACGACATTTTTAGCTTGTCTGAAAGAAATAGCATCGGAGGCTAATAAAACATTCAACTTTATCTCCATTTTCCATTTATCAATTGCAGACGATAAAAATTAAATGTTTTCTTGGTCGTATCGAGTTTTTTTATTTAACCTGCAAATATTTCATTCTTTTAATTTAAAAACCTCTTTCATTATACGTATATTCGGGATAACTTTAATTTAAAATGTATGTATTAAATGTTGTTTTGTTAAACAAAGAAATATTGTTAATTTATTTGTTTAAATATTTAATGTTCTAGAATCTAGACAATAATTTTCCTAAAATCGTAGATTAGACTCTTTTTTTCTTTTATCAGAAAAAACTATTTCGAGAATTCATATTAAAAATTCAATCATAAATTTCAAGCTATTCTCTCAATTATGACAGATTAATCAAGTCTATGAGATTTATTGCAAAATATTTTTGTTATAGTTTGTTTCGGTAAAATTATGTACATTTAAAAAAAATAGTCACAATTAGTACTCATAAGTACCACATAATGCTACGAAAACTATTGACTTTTACCCTAAAATAACAATGCGACTTTTTATAAATACACACATTTTTAATAAAAAAAAATATGTGTATTTAAAAAAAGTCGCATTGTCATTTTAACTTTAGGGTAAAAGTCAATATTTTTCGTAGCATTATATGGTACTTATGAGTACTAGTTAGTACTTTTTCTCCCGAAATTAAAATGATATGGTGACTATTTTTTTTAATGTACATGATATTATCGAAATAAACTGTAACCAAAAAATTTTGCAATAAATCTCGTAGATTTGATTAATCTGTCATGATTGAGAGAAAATTCAGAAAATATGCGTAAGAGATGAGGAGATAATAAACATGTCTGTGCATATATGACATCAAACCCGTGCATTCATTTGCACCCCTGCCACCAGCTGGCGCAGCATGTTAATTTACGACAGATTCCAGCATTATCTTGGAACGCTTAATATATGTATGCATTTTTGGTCCAAGTTCTCGTAACTAAATAAACAATGAAGTCATGATAATGAGACTTTTTTATCCAATTAATCTAAGAGTGGACTTTTTTATGGATATCTGTAATTTTCTTAAAATTTAGTGTATTTTAATAAAAATTTGGTATACAGCCTAGTTTATTGTTATTGCAAGTTGCTGAAAATTTGAACAAAATCGATCAATTAATAATGAAAATATTTTTTTTTTCGTTTTTTAAAGTAAGTAAAAGAACTTTGCATTAGATTCATTTTCAGTTCATTATTTATTTTTGCTGCTCGAACATTTTTTTTTTCAACAACGCAAACATTTGAGACTTACTGGGATCTCCTTTTACTTTTAAAGGAATACAATTTGCACGGGTATTCAAATGATTTGGCTACTCTTTTGCGTACCGTCTCTGATTTTTGCATAATTTACGTTTTATAATGCGTCTGCGGCATTGCTAGCAGTCACAGCGACTTCTTAGGTTCACGGCCGGGAACCTGAGTGAAATAATATATGTTCCCAGAAATGATTTCTGGTATCTCAATAACACTATTTTTCGAGCCCACAGTTATAGTAAAAATAATTTTTATTATTAATATTAATGAATTTCATAATTATAAAAAAAACATTACTACTAACTGTGAAAGAACCTTTTTTAATGAAAGATTATTATTTTTTTTGGGGGGGGGGGAATATTAAAACGTGATTTATAAAAAAGCTAAAATTTTAAAAAATCGAAAATTGTAGGGAACA
Source organism: Maratus speculifer (assembly GCA_964019185.1). NCBI lineage: Eukaryota > Metazoa > Arthropoda > Arachnida > Araneae > Salticidae > Maratus > Maratus speculifer. The sequence continues at coordinate 363,941,307 of OZ025296.1, forward strand.
TATTTACTAGATTAATTCAATAGATTAATTTAATGTTCTAGATTAATTCTTTAAGCAGCATTTCTGTTTCGAATTTTGAAAAAACTCCGTGAAACTGTGAAAAAGTTAAAATATACTATATTGAACTTACAGTTTGAAATTGGATTCATTTCACAAAAATATAAAAAAAACGACGTGAAACGAAACAAAACACGGAATATAACACAATTTTAAACATTTTTACGCGTTTCCATAAGTGCGGCGTTTACGGTATTGCGGCACTTCTGACGAATACTTATTTTAATGTATTTTCGGAGATGCGGCACTTACAGTGTGTGCAGCGCATACGTCATACTCACACTAAATCAAATTTAGAATTAATTCTATATACAGTAGACTCCCTCAAATCCGCAAACCAGAAATCTGCAACTCTCTAAAATCCGCACATATTTTATGGATGTAAACAATGAAACCTTCAGTTGAAATATTGGGACAAAATTTAATTTTTTTGTTTTGTATCAATCCCATATATTTTGTAATTTTCTTAATATTATTCTATTAATGTTTTTTCATGAAGGAAGAATAATTTTTTGGGGAAAAAAAATTCAAGATATTGCTTATATCACTGGTCATCACAATCTTCTTACCAAATGTATTTATGCATTAATCAAGATTTTTTGGTTATTAAGCCTGGCTAAACTTGAAAAAAAAATTCTTATTTTATAATTTTGATGCGAATTAGTAATGTACTTAAATGAGACAAGTTTTGTTTAATAATTTTGGAAAAATACATTTAATCTTTATAATAAATATTTAACTATACACTATTTATTATTAACTTGACCTCTGCTATTAGTACTTTAACCATTTTAAAAATTATCAAAATTTTTATTATTTTAGTTTATTGCTTATTTTAATATTTCATTATATTGTAAGTATTGGAAGAATTGTAAGTATTGTGTTACCTATGAAAGAATTCCATATCCTGTTCTGCTTGTTTTCACGATAAATATTTCGATGTGATTGCTGTGTTCTTCAGCATTTGAGTTTGATATTTTTATTATTGAAGCTACTAGTGGATAAATAAAAATTTTGTATGCATATTTTCGTTATTATTATTATTTTCTAATTTACAAATTTCTGGCTTTTTTTTCAGCTGTATTTTTTGTAGATGTAATATAGATGTAATCTATATACCTAAACATATGTAATATAATTTTGTGTTTGAATTTTGCATGCACAATAAGTGCATAAAATATGGAATACATAAAAAAATAAGAAAATATAAATGTATATACAGTATATTTATTTATATGTGTGTATAAAAAATGCATATATATAGTAAGTTATATCAACAAATGGGGAATAAGTATAGAATAATAATTTATAAATAGAAAATCAGTCAGATGAAGTCTTTTGTTGTTATCTGTACTTAAAAAGGCTAAAATCATAGTTTCATGCAATTACCCACATGAAAGCAAAATTAGAGAATCTGTCAAAATCATTGCCTGAGAAAATAAACTTTGTAATGATAATTTATCCTATACTATACCAAAAATATGGCATAACACCATAAAATCTTAAATTTGTATGTGTTTGCAGTATTTAATTTTTCCTCGCGCATAGATGGCAACACATTCAAACTTTTGATTCATTTTCAATTTTGTTTTATTAGAAATATTATCTCTCGCTAAGGAGGCAAACTTTTAGTCATTTCACCGTCAAATTTTCCTGAAGACGGCTCGAAACATTGATTTTAGATTTTATTTTAATTGTACAAATTCTAATTAAAGTTCTTACTTTTGTGTATACCATAAAGAAAAGATTTGCACTCTTAGTAGTGTTCTTAGTAGTTATATTTATCGTGCATGTGTGTATGTTTATAATAAAATAATGTCCAACTTTTTTAACAGTATTTAAGTACTTATTCATGAACCTTATTTTATTTTTTTAAATTGATTTTTGTGTTGTCTGTTTTCATAATTCTTTGCATTTTGGATATTCTGAATTCATTTTCTTGAGGTTTTTTTTTTTTTTTCTTATTCAATTCCCTGCTGCGTTTTTCATTATTTTTATTATCACTTATAACACTTTTTTTTTCAATCATTCATCTCTTTCTAAACTACATTTAGAAAATAAAATATAAAATAAATTGGGTACTACTCTATTATCCCGTCGACCAATTTCTCCAACTTATACATATTGACATAATTTTTATTTTAAATGACGAAAAAACAAATAATTAATGGAATATTAATAAAAATACAGATAAAAAGTCGAAATAAAAATTACTTAATGGCATTTTAAACATGTGAATCGTATTTAATGTCATTGAATGTGACATTCACGATCATCCATTATTGGCATTTAATCTTATAGTTTGGCAATAATTTTTTGGTCGATGGGATTACCTAGTAGTACCATAAATTGTTTTACAGTGTTAAAATTACACTTTTTAGCGTTATAAATATATTTTTATCATTTTAGTATTATAAAATATAAAGCATTAGACATATACTAAAGTTAATGCAGAAATAGAAAATTTGCCTATAATACAATACATACGTTAAAGCTAGACCCCCAAACTATCCCATCTCTGAAAACAAATCATAATAAATAGAATTCGAAAATTTATTCTTTCTATTTTATATGGATGAGTCCTTGATTTGTTCCAGAACAAGTCTGAACTCAAATTAACAGTTTAGAATATTTTTATCACAAAATACACAAACATTAGTAGAAGAGTAAGCAAAAGAAACCATTAACTAATCTTACCATTAACTAATCTTAGTATAGAGGCCAGGTCAATAAATTTTAAAAACGCTCTATAATTATATCGCTATAGGTCATTATATTTCAAAAAATTTCCGTGTATTAACAGAGAACTTTCATATCGTACAGGTTCACATAAAAGCAAAGAGACGCCAATGTCATGAATGATCACTCACGGGCAATTTGGCTGAAGAATGAATCATATGAAAAAATCAGCTGTAACCAATGACCTAAGATACTAGAACTAGAAGTATATTAGAAAGTCAATGGCTGCAACAGAATATTCAACTTCAGACTTTTTACTTTCTTACATGTACCAATCATACTATTTGTTTCAAGAATTAAGAAAAATATCCGCTTCAAGTAAAAAAGAAAACAAAACGGTTATTTATTAAAAATGAATTGATTCATTACTCACAACTGTGGAATCCGGTATTTGAATTCACCCTCTAGTGAAAAAATTGACACGTATTATCCTACACTACAGCAGCATCCTCATCAGACGTAGAGCACCTAGAACAGAAATAATTTTAAATAGAAATGAAAGTTTTCTGTTGAACAATTTTAATTATCGATTAACTGAGTTGTCGATTATTCTTTATCTGAAATTAACTCGATTTTCGACTACCATTTGTGAATCGATTACTTTAGCTATTAGATATTGTTTTGACGCCTTCTTTTGGTATATAACACGGAGTAAGAAGCAGGAGGGGAAAGTAGGGTTAAAATTTTGCCATGCGGATTTTTTGACGATAGGGGGTGACACCTCTGCATCAGGGCTGTCGATCGATGCTTCTGCAATGCTTTTCAATGGAAAAAATGGTCATTAAAAAAAAAAAAAAAAAAAATTACGAAAAATCTGTATTTTTAGAAAGTTGTAAAAATGGAAATCTGGTTACTTGAAGTTTTCTTCACAACATACATATATTTTTTAAGGTATTCAGGGCTTGTTTTTATTTTTTAAGCCATTTAAAATACGAGATCATTCCGACAAAAACCAAAGGGCAGGCCATTTAAAAACATTGAATATCGCGGATTAAAATTACTGTTGTAAGTAAGTTGAATATCGCAAAGAAATAGACTTATGATTCTTTGAAATTAAAGATTAATCAAATATTTTGGAGTAAATTTTAATTTCGGGTATAGTTTTTATAACCTTTGAACAATTTAATAATTCATAACTTTGGATATTTATGCAATTAGTACATGTAGAATTAAAGGAAAATTTTATTTTAATTATTTGGAGGGGAAAAAAATTTATAAATTATAGGATCTCCAGATTACACATTTAAAATAATTTAAATATAGTTTTTTTTTTTTTTTTAACTTTGTTTCTATCTTTTATTTGTGACTGAGCAGTAAAAATAAATCTATTAATCAAAATAATTCTTAGCTCATTCAGGAACTTTTGCTGTTAAACCCTCATCTTCTCCATCCGGACAATTCAGGCCTGTTTGAAATGAGGGGGGGGGGGGTCGCCCCGTTCGAGGAGATTGAGGAAGCACCTAATTTATTCTACCAACATCAATTTCTTTTTTTATTTCCTGCTATCTTTACAAGAAGAAAGTATTGGATTTGTATAAATTTTCGACGGATTTTACACGTTTTAGGGATCAGAGATTCCAAAAAAACATGTTCTTATAGAATAAATAATTGAAAGTCTGTGAAATATATTTTGTGGGTGCTCCATCTCAAGAAAAAATACACGGAATTTAATAAAATTTGATATTTAGGTAGCCCCTGATATAAATTGTTGTTGATTAGTTTTTGGCGTAAATCGCTCAACAGGTGGCGCTGCTATGCTGCATTTTTTACGATTTATGCAACAGCTATATCTTAAGAACTAATGCACGGATTGTAATAAAAATGTAAATAGTATAGTCTCATAGGTAGTCCCTGATATAAACTGATGCTGATCAGTTTTGGTGTAAATCCCTCAACAGGTGTCGCTGCTATGCTTCATTTTTTACGATTTACACAACAGCTGTATCTCAAACGCATGGATTCTAATAAAAATTTAGATTTAGGTAGCCCCTGATATAAATTGATGCTGATCAGTTTTTGGTGTAAATCGCTCAACAGGTGGCACTGTTATGCTGCATTTTTTTATGGTTTATGCAACACCTGTATCTCAAGAACTACACATGGATTTTAGATTTCAATAAAAATTTATATTTAGGTAGTCCCTTATTTAAACTAACGCTGATCAGTTTTTGGTATAAATCGCTCAACAGGTGGCACTGTTATGCTGCATTTTTTTACGGTTTATGCAACATCTGTATCTCAAGATATGTATTAAAGCTTGTGTAAAATTTTTAGAAAAAGGAATCCGAAACTTCAGTTGGCAAGATGAAATCAAAACAGTTTCATATTTTATGCAGTGTTAAATTAAGGGATTGGCCCAAGGGGATATTCCCCCTCCCCCTGGAAAATTCGAAAATTTGTGTTTTCAATGGTCCAAAAGTACAATCCTCCCCCCCCCCGGAACTCTATAATGTCTCCCCCCTGGAGCCATTGATGTCCCTCCCGGAGAAAAGTGTCTGAATTCAACACTGATTTTATGGTCCAATAAATTTGTATAATATAAATTAATCCACAGACAGTGGATAAAGAAGTAATAAATACTGCTTACAAATGCTATAAAAATGCACGGATTATCTTTGGCTAATTAATCTTTTGTAAAATGTACATGACTTTTTTCATATTAAATAAGTTTGTATTTAGACACAAAACAAAGTCAGTGCTTTATTATTCCACATAACATTTAAAAAACATATAAGTAAGATATATACGCAATAAAAAATTCTCAATTTAAATATAATTGCAAGTAAATAGCATTATATTAAAGCCTAAAAAAACATCACTCACTTGTGGAGCACGGAATAAACTTAATTTTTTTTCCTTCATCTTTTTTTTACTATTATAGCCTGTTTTACATCCAGGAACACAGCACTTATATCCCATCTTAATTTATTTTATGATATAGCAATATGAAACATAAACGAATAAAATAAAATATCTTTTAATTCGAACGTATGCATCTTAAGCATACAATCATATTGAAATATGTACTGCTAAAAAACCAGCCTACATCGTATCGCAGCCCCCTCATTATTTACCAAAATTTCACTTTGTATCTTCGAAGAGTCATGCGCATTAAGTTTCCCCTCCTGTTTCTTACTCCGTGGTATATAACATAAATAAACAAATTTTCTGTTGTAAGTATAGACTTTTAGATTTATTTTTAAAATAAGGCAATTCAAGATGCTTTGATTAAATTCGAGATTATTTTTACATAATTCACCAAAACAATTTAAAATATTTTTCAGTATATATAGAATAATTATTATCATTACCTTTTTCAAGAAATTTTAACTTAATTTTATCAATATTTTAAGAGCTCAGCTTATATCCACTGAATTGTTACTTTTCTTGCATTGCATATAAAAATAAATTATTTCATATCAAATATAATCATTAGAATATGTTGGAAAATGTCGTTTTCAATATTTTGAACTCTTTTGACTGATTGGGTTTGGCTCATTTTTTGCTTTAGTAGAACAACTTTTATTTTCTTTTTTTGATTATTATGTGGTAACTTCGTTATTTCAATGAAACTTTAACATTTTGTAGGGATGGACAGATATAAATTTATTGAAAATAAGTTTTAGTTAGTCCTTTAAGAGTTCTTTTAGTTTGTTTGTAGGATTTAATTTATTCATTTGATTTTTGTTGTAAGAACAATTCTTTGTAAATCAATTTCTTATTCAATAAAAATAATATTAAAAGCTTCGGAATATTGATGAAAAAAATATGCTCATTCTTTCCGTGATACCATTTTAAAAAATATATATGTATATAATTTAAATTATGCTGCATCTGACAAGTATTCTCTGAACATCAAACCATTAACGACACTAAATACAATGCAGTTCAACTGGAATATTTGTAGATGATTAAATTAAACTTGCATGTCTATTAATGCATATAATTATATTCAAGCTTTGATAAGAATATCAGTTTTTTTTTTAAAAAAGAGAGCTATATTAGCCACAGCTGTCACTAATGAAAATGAGCTTATTGTGGACAGAGATCTTTTTTTGTCTTATATCAATTATCATATAAGGAAACGAAAATTTGTAGTTTTATAGAGAAATATTTGAATTTTAAACTGAAACAGAAAGTATCTAAGGGATATATTTTAAGCGCTATTTATGTTAAAGGTATAAAATAGCTCGTTTAAAAAAAATTTATAGAATCAAAAACTATGCATAGCCATTAAAATATGACTGTTTTTTGAAAGTTTTTTTTTTTTTTTTTTTTTTTTTTTTTTTTGTAAATTTTTATTCATATCATTTCATTAGAGATTATTTCACATTCAGAAAAAATGCATTTTTTAATTTCTTGTCAAATTTAAAACAGCAGCTCAAATCCACAACCCTAAAATCCACATGTCATCACTAATATAAACAATGAAACTTTGAGTTTAGCTATAAGGACAAAATTACAGAATTTTTTTAATTTGAAATGTTCCATACATATTTTAATTTGAAATTCTCGATAATATTATTGAACTCATGCTTTTTCAACAATTTATCATTTTACAAAATATCTTTTTTTTTAAAATCATTTTAGTTTATTACTACTTTACGTAATTATCTTAGTACAGTAGACTCCCTCAAATCTACACAGCTTGGGACCAGAGGTTGTGCAGATTTTAGAATTTCGCAGATTTCTGGTCTTTGCTTAGTTTACGTTTTTTCTCAGCAATTTGAATTTAATAAGGCAATCAAAATTATAATGAATGATTATAATGTAGTAAAATATTAAAATAATTAAGTAGAATAATAAACTAAAAAGATAAAAAGTAAAATAACTTAAAACTGATTCAAATATTTATAGTAAAGGTCAAGTAAATAAAATTAATTTACATTTGAATTTGCATAAAAAAGATGCAATATACCTTGAATAATTTTAAGACACTTTTCCTTTGAAAAGTACTCTCTGTTACTTTACATTAAAATCATTGTAGTAATAAACAAAAAGCTCAATTAATAAGCTACATAAATATATTTTGTCAAAAGATTGTGATTACAACTGTTATCAGCAAAAGTTTGCTTAAAAAAATTTTTAGATGCTCTTTTCATAGAATTTACAAGTTCATTTATATTATTATGAATTACATATTAAAATAAATACAGGATGAAGTAAAACTAAAAAATCCCTTATAACTTTGCTCCTACAACTGAAATGAAAGTTTCATTGTTTACACCTGTAAAGATGTGCAGATTTTAGGGTTGCATATTTGAGGGAGTCTACAGTATTTTATAATATTTCAAGTATTCATTATAATTTTGATTATTACATATTCAAAATACCATTTAAAAATGGAAACAAAAACCAGGCATTCACAAAGTTTTAAAATCTACATAACCTCTGGTCCCAATCTGTGCAGATTTGAGGGAGTCTAACGTATTTTCTTTCTATTAAAATATTTATGTACACATAAATATAGAAATGAAACAAAAAATTAGTGAAAATTATGTCACATTTAAAACAACACGTGTTTCAAAAGCAGTTAATTTGACCTTAAGAACCAAAAAAGTCCCTCAGTAAAAAGGTACTAAATGAACACATGATAAGAGATGATCGGCACTGCTCATTTAATTATACATCAACATTCCACAATATTCTGAAAAAAAGGCAGATTGTCACACTCGTATGATAAATTTAGCAATCAGTTTGATTGTGTTAAAATACAGTCAATGATTGATAATCCAAACACCCATAATCCGCAATTTTCTATAATTCGCGTTACTTTATGAACGTAAACAGTGAAATTAACAGTTAAGAAAATTAACAAATTTGTGATCTAAAAATGATTTTTTATAATAAATAGTAAAAAAATTGAAAAAAAAACATTTTTATTCTTTAATATAAATCTTTTATTTCATTAACAATAAAAAACAAACTGTATTTAACATATATAGTTATTCCTAAATGCGCACATATAAATATTTTAATAAAACAACTTTAAAAAGGCATTTTTTGAGATAGCCTATTAAATTAATTCATATTAGATTTCACATTTACTTTTTTATACTATACTGATTACAGAATTAAAATGCTATCTAGGAATAATAAAACGATGTGTAATCCATAATACTCTATAATCTACAATATTCCAAAGTTCACACAACCTTTTGCCCTAACTTGTGCAGCTTATGGAACTAATTCAGAACAGAACATTACAATTATAGAACAGTAATTGTATATGCAAGTACCCATCATTATGTGGAGTTCCTTCGCCTGTGGTTTATTCTGTCGAGCTGTTTGAATGACAGACCAGATGTTATGACCAATAAAGTTATCTGAGCAAGAAATGCTCCCCCAGTTAGGTTAAACAATAAAGCATTGGCCTTGTAAGCCAAAAAAATTGGGTTTAATTCTTAACCTGGGCAAGTTTTTGGTCAGTTGTAAAATATTCAGTTCGCATAATAAGTTTACCAATTAGTTTCATTGTGTTAAAATAATAGTATAAACAAACAGTACATTTTAAGATATTGCATTTATAAATACAATGTAAGTACAGGCAAAGATCTTTTATCTGCACAAGTATGAGCTAGAGGTTAAGCAGATTATAGAATATTTCAGATTACACAGTATTATGTAAATTATCAGTAATTTTTTTTCTTCTGGAGAATCTTTTAATAACATATTCAGTGTAGTACAGTAGACGCGTTCAAATCCATTATCCTTAAATCACACAAAACTCAAATCGGCTTATAATTTACAGATGCAAACAATGAAACTTTCAATTCAGAATTAGGGACAGAATTTGACTGTTTTACTAATTTCAGTTACATCAATAATTATTTTCAAATTACTGTTTAAAAAATGTAAACAAAGCAATGGCCAGAAATCTGCAAAATTCTAAAATTCGCACAACCTCTGGTCCCAAGCTGTGCAGATTGGAGGAAGTCTACTGTATAATATAAATATGAAATCTAATAACTTGGCTAATATATTATTTCATAAAATCTCATTTATTACAGAAATTATATATTTATACATTGAAATTCGATATGCAGCAGACTCTCTTAAATCCGCAATCTTTGGACAAGAGTTTATGCAGATTTTAGAATTTTGTGGATTTCTGCTTATTGCTTTATTTGCATTTTTAAAGAAATGGTAATTTAAATGAAATTAATAATACAATCGAAATTATAATGATAAAATATTAAAATAAATAAGTAAATAAGCTAAGATAATAAAAATTAAAATATTTTTTTAAATATTAAAAACAAAGGTCAAGTAGGCCAACAATGTATATTAAATATTCATTATAGAAATCGAATACATTTTTCCTAAATTATTTAATGAAACTTTCCTCACAAGATTACACTACTACTTCACATCAAAGTTTTTAAATAAGGAAATTTTATTTGAGGTTTACTCAGACTTAATAACCAAAAAAGCTTGAGTAATACATAAATACATTTGGTGAAAAGATTGTGATTACCAGTGATATCAGCAAATTCTTGAATTTTTTCAGAAATAGATTTATTTATTCTTCATGAAAAAGCATGAATTCAGTAATATTAACAAAAGTTACAAATTAAAAAATATATGAAATTTATATAAAAATACATAGTCAAATTTTGTCTGTACATCTGAAACTGGAAGTTTCATTATTTACACTTACAGTCAAAGATCGATAATCCATGCACCCAAAATCTGCAATTTTCTATAATTTGCATTACTTTATGAATGTAAATAGTTAAGAAAATCAACAAATTTGTGATCCAAAGATGATTTTTTAAAATAAATAGTGAAAAAATTAAAAAAAAAACTATAATAAAACATCTATTTTTTTTAAATATAACTCTTTTATTTTATTAACAATAAAAAAAACTTTATTATGGAATATATATAGTTATTCTTAAATGTGCACTATCAATTTTTCTAATAAAATAACTTTAAAAAAGGCATTATTTGAGATAGCCTATTAAATTAATTCATATTAGATTTCCCAATTACATTTTTATATTAGTATACTGATTATAGAATTAAAATGCTAGCTAGGAATAATAAAACAACTATGTAATACATAATACTCTATAATCCACAATATTCCATAATCCATACAACATTTGGCTCCAGTGTGTATGTTTTAGAGAGTTGCAGATTTTAGGGTTGTGTATCTGAGGAAGACTATCGTAAAATACCGTTAATCCGCCCCCCAAACGAAAAGAAAAATCGTACAATAGTTAGAGGGGGGCGCTTACACGGGATTTTTTCGCGATCGTTCAACAAAATTTACAGGAATGAATCATCATGAAATGAATGAATCGTTGAATGAATCATGAATTTTGATACTTGAAAAAATTTGGTTTTTTTTATTTAAAAATGTAAATTTTGTCGAAAAAACGCAGAAAAAAGGAGAAATTAGTAAAGAAAAGCCAAAACAAGCATGAAATAGATTGAAAAATCTTGAAAAAACGCACATTTCATCAAAGATTCATGATTCATTCATTTCAAAATGATTCCTCCCACTCTCAATCGCCTTTGGGAATCGGGAGGGAGGCGCTTTCTCAGGATTTTTTTTAAAATTTCAAATTCTTTACAAAGTGGGGAGGGGGCGTTTGATCGGGAAGGGCGGATTAACGGGATTTTACGGTACTGTATAATGAAAATTAAGTTTTTTTTTTCTGCAGTTGACTGATGAAATTCCTGACCATTTCTCGAATATTGTAGCTTTTTTTATTGATAAACCGACAAAATTCCCAATATTTACTTTCTGCTAAGGGACGTGGAGCATGAATCCTTGACCGTACAGTCAACATTCTATAATCCACACAAGTTCGGGCCAAAGGTTGTGAAAATTATGGAATATTGTGGATTATAGTGTATTATGGATTATACGTCATTGGATTATTCCTAGAACAGCATTTTAATTCTATAATCAGTTTAAAATGGAAAGATAGTAATTAATATGGTATCTCAAAAAATGACATTTTAAACTTATTTTATTAAAAAATTTATATGTGCATTTTAATTAATTAATGAAAATAATTACACAAGTTCTGTAATACAGTTTGTTTTGCACAGTTAATAAAACAAAAGTTATGTTAATAAAAAATAGATAATTTATTGTGATTTTTTTTCTATTTTTTTATTATTTGTTTAAAAAAATAATTTTATGAATTTATAACTTTCTTAACTGTTTACATTTGTAAAGTAATGCAAATTATAGAAAATTGTGGATTATCGATCCTTGACTACATTTTCATATTTAAAAGAATTTTCTTATTTTGTTTCCAAATACTGCATTTTAACTGAAATATATTGTGTTGTAAGCATTGAAAAAAGAAAAAAAAACTTTGAAATAAATTAGTTATTACGTTTAAAATGTGTTTATCAGTAAAAATTATGTCACTGGATGGGATGAGACAGATACTCTTACAAGTTGAAGATTGAAAAAAGAAAATTCTTTAAACAAGAAAGAAAATGGCACAAAATTCAATTTGGCTTCAGAAGGCAGAAACAAAATGGCCATTTTGGCCAAACACAATTGAAATGATCCATTTGTAGCAGATACTTCATTTGCCGCAGTTGACAAAAGAGTGTGAGTATGCACATAAGTGACAGTTTTCCAAATTTATTCAAGTAGATTATACATTTTTGAACAAAAAGGTGACTTAATGAATGCAATGAAAGAAGTATGACATAGAAACAAGACACATTTTAATATGTATTAATTTTATATGTTTGTTCCAATTGAAGAAAAGAAAGAGATAGAGAGAGACCTATAAGTTATTAAATGATTGTTGTTGGTGGAATGTATATAATACAATTACCACCTTTTACTAAGACAATTAAAGTGACTAAGAAATAAAAAAAAAAGAAAATGTCTTCAGTCTAAGGTGGAACTATGGAAATATAACTCAAAAGAGGCAGCCGAGGTCAAAGGGCAAGGGCTGCTGTACCGTCCCGGCCAGTGACAGTGAAAAGCTTCTTCTTTTTTTTTCTGCTCTTTTTGGATGGAGAGAGAAATATTTTTCAGTTGAGTTCTGTCCTGTGCTCTCGCTCGACAAGACAAGGCTGTCGCTTGACAAGACTACGTTGAAGGACGCAAGAGAGGGGTCACCATGAATCACAGAGGGCCTCCTCCGATGCTAACCTGCTCTTCCCCGATTGCACGGAAGTGAAAAACAGAATGACGAAAAGCGTACAAATCAACTAGGTATGAACATTTCATTCCATGGTTCCATATTTATGGTATTGATTACATATAAGTGTATGGAATGAAGATGGCACTAGTTTATATATGTGCCTATCTTATAAATATAAAATTTTAGCCAAGAGGGACATACCCCATAATTAATTGTAATTGCATTCATTTTACTTTTAAATATTGTAAATATAATATTTAGCCAAGAGGGACATATCCCATTAAATAATTGTGATTAAATGCATTTTACATTTAAATCTTGTAAATATAAAATCTTAATAAAATTTGATATAGTATTAATTTTGCTCTATTATCTTTTTAGTAAATTCGTTTCTTTGCTCTTTTTTTTAAATAACTAAATTTGCTTTGCAGGGTATATTTGATTAACTAATCCCTGCAGGACTTATACGACAGCTCGTGCCACGAATCCACACAACGCAAATATTATGTATCTTAGCAATTTTAATATAATTAATTATTTAAGAATTGCTCCACGAGTGTCCAGAGTCCTGGTGCTCACTATACAATATTAAACGGCAATAATTATAACTAAATTACTAATTCACTTACCAAGAAAATTAATGACAAGTAATATTAATAAAAGGAAATCTCTTAAAATAAAAAAATGTGCATAAAGCGTTCCAGCAGTTGTAGCCAGGGGCCTCGCTAAGGGGGGGGATGGGGGGGAGCCTCCCCCCCCAAAACATTTGTGAATGTTGTTACACTTGGCAAATTCACAAACTTAGTTGGCAAATTTTCTTTAAAATTTTAATAAAAATTATAATATATCTTCAATTTTTGATAGAATTGGCAAAAATTACCAAACTAATTGGGAATATTATTAAACTTTTAACAAATAAGGGCTATAATTCATTTTCTAATTGTGGTAAGTTGGCAAAATTGTAAAATGAGTTGGCAAATATTGAAATTTGACTTGGCAATTTTAGGTCCTCTCCCCACCCAATAAAAAGTCTTAGCGATGGCCCTGGTTGTAGCATAATAAATACTACTTCAGCTGCTTAAATATGGCAACTCTATAAGATGGAATATGATATTACAAATAAAATAAAATGTTGTAAGTAGTGTCATAATAGGTAGACTGCATAACTTCTAGCATGAGAATACACAAGCAGGTATCATTTTCCTAAATGTACAAAAAAAAAAAAAAAAAAAAAAAAAGTTTAAAAATTTAGCTCAATTACAGCATTTATTGACAACCAATCTCATATCATGAAGATACTACAATGCCAGATTCTTGGCTTGTTAAATTCTTTTGATATTTTGGGTGAATTTTGATGAAATTTAAATAGGATATCAGTATGCCATGAATTATATTAAAAAAAATTTACTTTCAAATGGTCAGAATATAATCAGAATTTAAAAACAACATATTGTTTTAAATTTAAAGAAAAAACAATTTGTTGTTTTCAAATTTAAATTGTAAAAATATTTGCCGAACTTATTACAAATAAATACATAAAATAACCAACCATAAATAAAGCATTTTTTTAATGCTTGCAATTACTAATTATCGACACAAAGAAGATCAAATCGCGGTTTCAAGAAATTTTAGCAAAAGCGTAATCAAAGAAATTATTTTAGCATAATCTTATTTTAGTAAAGAGGGTGGGATAAATAAACTGATTCTTTAAATGTTACCTGATAAAACAAAACAAGTAAAGGACAAGACGTCAAATGCAGAAATGAATCACGGATTTTTACATCATGATTTATTGAAAAAGATTCATTCCTTAAATGGAGAAATTCCCATTTAATTAATTAATGATTAAGCTGCTATTTATTAATAAAAATGTTGCACTGACAGTAAAAATATTACTTTGTTTTATCCCTGTTTATAATGTTAGTTATCAGACCAGACATTATCAGAAACAAGCTTTACCAATAAATTATCCTGTTTTTCAAATTCAAATTGTGTCAAAAATTAAACCCAATACCATGTTTAAGTGCCATATTTTCGGATTTTGACTAACGCTATCTATTCCTGTTTTTATAGAAAAATGTTATTGAACATTTCTGTTGCAGATATTTATTCAATGGCTCACTATACTTGAAAGAATTCTTTCGAGTCATTCATTTTCTGCGATTCATTCATTATGATAGCGTCTTTTTACTCTTACGATAACATCTAGGAGTTAAGTGTGTTCTGATATTAACAATAGCTAATTTTTTAAACCAATTTTCTAACCCCTCCTCTTTGTTAAAATTAATTAATGGTAAGCTTATCTTATTATTTATTTTGTCGCTACTTTTCCTTCTGAAAAATTTTACAATTTGTCAGTTGAAGATCTAATGACACAAAATTTTAAGTCTCCGGACTTTAATTTTTGCTTACATTTACAATCATTTAAAATATTCGGCACACAGATAAACTGAATATTTGACAAACCGAGTAGTAACTATCAAGCCCAGTACTTTAAGGTGTTAAATTTTTAAACAATTTTGCATAATATTTGAAACAGATGCTTTTCTTTTGATAAGCATGATTTTTTTTTTAAGTAAACTTTACATTATTAAAATTATTATTTTTAAATTATCATTTAAAATTCTCATTTAATAAAACATATTTAATTTATAAAATTTTAAATTTCATGGCTGTGAACGTAATTTCCTTATATTCTAAAAATTATATTTTAAACTCAAAGGATTTTTTAGGAAAAGAAATTTTACTGTCATATTGGTACTACATTTTACTTGTCAAAAAAAGATTAAAGTATAGAAAAGTACTAAAGTTCATCAAAATGCTAAGCTATCATTAGTACAGAAGATAAATCTACAAGTTAAAATTGTTGAGAATGTAACTGCACATTAACTGTATACTTAATATCTTATAGTAAATTATATTATTATAAGTGGCAATAGTATTATTGTTGTTAGTTTGATTTTGTGGAAATTTCTATGTTATGTTATGTTACTGTATGTGTGTTCTATGTGTAGTCTTTAGAAATAAAGGTTTGTTATTTTTTTTTCACCAGGCTCTGATTAATTATTATATCTCAAAAAAAAAAAAAAAAAAAAAAAAAAAAAATCAAATAAGAGACTTTGCTGAAATTTATAACAAATGAGGGATTTTCTGTAATTAAAGGAGAATATTTGTCCTAAACAATGTTTTTTAAATCTCATAGATTTTGAATAGAGCTTCTTTGAATATTTGATATCTATTCGGTATTCAATTATGCTACTGAATATCAAATTATAGTCAAGGATCCATAATCCTTGCACCCATAATCAGCAATTTTCAATAATCTGCATTACTTTACAAATGTAAATAGTTAAAAAATTTACAAATTTGTGGTCCAAAATGAATTTTTAAAGCAAATAATAAAAAATTAAAAAAAAATCACAATAAAACAGAATTTTTTTTCAATATAACTCTTATATTTTATAGAAAGTAAAAAAAAAAAAAAAAATGTATTACAGAACATATGTATACGTAATTATTTTTATTTAAATGCACATATATCATATTTTTTAATAAAATAACTTTTAAAATGCATTTTTTTGTGATAGCCTATTAAAATAATTGGTACTTCTAGGTTATTCTGTCGACCAATTTCGCCAAATTATACAAATTGCCAAACTAATAGCGAAATTATGCATGTTGACATAATTTTTATTTTAAATTACGAAAAAACAAATAATTAGTAGAATATTAAAAAAAATTTAATAAAAAGTTGAAATAAAAATCACTTAATGACATTTTAAACACGTGATTTGCATTTAATGTCATTGAATGTGACATTAACGATCATCCATTATTGGTTTTTAATCTTATAGTTTGGTGATAATTTTTTGGTCGACGTGATAACCTAGAAGTACCAAATAATTATATTTCATATATATCTTTTCACATTATACTGATTGAAAAATTAAAATGATGTCTTGGAATAATAAAATGACGCATAATCCATAACAATCTATTATCCGCAATATGCCATCATCCACACAATCTTTGGCTCATCTTCTGCAGCTTATAGAACTTTGACTACCAAACTTAAAACTACTCAGTCAAACCAAATACTTAGAAAACTTCTTTAAAATATTTTTTTAACCTTATACGATTTCTATTCTTATTTTAAAATAATTAAGGTACTCAGAATAATTTTGCAGAATCATCTTTAAACAAAAGAGAATGCATTTATATTTATTTGCTGTTTTAAAGATACAGTAGACTCCTTTAAATCTGCACAGCTTGGGACCAGAGGTTGCACGGATTTTAGAATTTTGCAGATTTCTGATCATTGCTTTGTTTACATTTTTTAAACAGTAATTTCAGTGCAATTAATTGTGCAAACAGAACTATAATGAATGCTTACAATGTAATAAAATATTAAAATAAGTAATAAACTAAAGTAATAAATTTTAGATAATTTTTAAAATGATTAAAATATTAATAGCAAAGGTCAAGTTAATAATTAATAGTATATGATTAAATATTCATTATAAGGATTAAATGTATTTTTTCCAAAATTATTCAGTGCAACTTGCCTCATAAAAGTACATTACTAATTCACATCAAAATCATAAAATAAAGATTTTTTTTTCAAGTTTAGCCAGGCTTAATAACCAAAAAATCTTGATTAATGCATAAATATATTTGGTAAGAAGCCTGTGATTACCAGTGATATCAGCAATATCTTGAATTTTTTCCAATAACATTTATTCTTCCTTCATGAAAAAAACACGAATAGAGTATTATTAAAAAAATTACAAATAAAAAAATATTTGGAATTGATACAAAATTAAAAAAAATCAAATTTTGTCCCAATATCCGAAATGAAAGTTTCATTGTTTACATATATAAAATATGTGCGGACTTTAGAGAGTTGTGGATTTCTGGTTTGCGGATTTGAGGGAGTCTACTGTATTTATGTTGAAAGAACAAAACAGCTCCTTTTAAAGAGTTTTACAGGATCAAAAGTTATGCATAGCAATTTAAACATGACTGTGTTTTGAGCGTTTTTTTATAAGTTTTTATTCATATCATTTCATTAGAGATTATTTCATGTTTTGAAAAAGTGCAATTTTTTTATTCATTGTTATCAAATTTAAAACAGTAGCTCAAATCCCCAACCCTAAAATCCACACTTCTTCAAAAATATAAACTATGAAACTTTGAGTTTAGATATAAGGACAAAATTACAGAACTTTTTAAATTTAAAACGTTCCATACATATTTTAATATGTAACTCTCGATAATATTATTGAACTCATGCTTTTTCAATAATTTAATCATTTTAAAAAATATCTCTTTTTTTATCACTTTAGTTTGTTATTTACTTAATTATTTTAGTACAGTAGACTCTCTCAAATCTACACAGCTTGGGACCAGAGGTTGTGCAGATTTTAGAATTTTGCAAATTTCTGGTCTTTACTTAGTTTACACTTTTTACTCAGCAATTTGAATGCAATAAGACAATCAAAATTATAATTAATGAAATGTAGCAAAATATTAAAAGAATTAAGTAGAATAATAAAATAAAAGGATAAAATGGTAGATAACTTAAAACTGATTCAAATATTAATAGTAAAGATCAAGTAAATAAAATTGATTTATATTTGAATTTGCAAAAAAAAAGATACAATATATTTTCCTTGAATTATTTTATGACACTTTTCTTATGAAAAGTACTCTCTATTAATTTACATTAAAACCATTATAATAATAGACAAAAAAGCTTAATTAATAGACTACATAAATATATTCTGTCAAAAGATTGTGATTGCCACTGTTGTCAGAAATACCTTGATTAAAACAAGTTATAAATGCTCTTTTCACAGAAAATAACAAGTTCATTTATATTATTATGAATTACATATAAAAATACATACAAGATGAAATGAAACTAAAAAAAAAAAAAAAAAAAAAAAAAGATGTGCAGATATTAGGGTTGTGGATTTGAGGGAGTCTACAGTAATTTATAACATTTCAAGTAATCATTATAATTTTGATTGTACAGTACAGAACCATTTATCTGCAATGGTTGGGGTCAGATATATTCTGGACAACTGGTATTTCGGTTAACTTGTTGTTCTTGAAATCAGCATCCATATGATAAGTTTTATGGAATATATGTGGTTGTGATATTACTTCTAATTTTAAATTAATTATTAGATTACTTGAACTAAGAATTAGATGCAAGTAATATCAAATGTTAGAGTTTAAATGGAGGTAATGTAGGGGGATTTCTTGGGAACAAAAATTATTCTGTTTTCTTAGCATAAAAATAAAAGCATTTATAATATAACTATGAATGCTTCTATTTCAAATACTAGATGCTGTTATCAAATTAAGATTGTATGCAATTGTTTAAAGCAGTGTATATGTGAAACTGGCAGTGTATGACACTTTTCTACAAAGATTCTAACATCAGTACATTAGAAATATTACTGTATAACTGATTCCATACTGTATTACATATTCAAAATGCTGTTTAAAAAAATGAAAACAAAGCAATGACCAGAAATTCACAAAATTTAAAAATCTACATAACTTCTGGTCCTAAGCTGTGCATATTTAAGAGTGTCTAACATATTTTCTTTCTATTAAATAAATTTATGTACACATAAATATTAAAATGAAACAAAAAATTAGTGAAAATTATGTCACATTTAAAACAATGCATGTTTCAACAGCAGTTAATTCGACCCTAAGTACTGAAAAAGTCCCTCAATAGAAGTGAGCTAAATGAACACGTGATAAGAGAAAATTGGCACTGCTCATTTAATTATGTGTCAATATTCCACAATATTGCCACACTCGTATAATAAATTTATCTATCAATTTCATTGTGTTAAAATACTATCTATGTATCCATCATTACATGGAGGTCCTTTACCTGTGGTTTATTCTGTCAAGCTGTCTAAATGACAGACCAGATGTTGTGATCAATAAATTTATCTAAGCGAGAAATGCCTGCAATTTGTTGACAAGTTAGCTTAAATGGTCCTGTAAGCCATGGATCTGGGTTCAATTCCTGGCCTAGGCAATTTTTCTCTTAGTTGTAAAATATTCAATTCGTATAATAAACTTACTAATCAGTTTGATTTTTTTAAAATAATAGCACAAACAAACATATATTTTTAAGATATTGCATTTGAAAATACAATGTAAGTACAGGTAAAAATCTTTTATCCCCACAAGTGGGAGCTAGGAGTTAAGCAGATTATAGAATATTTCAGATTACAGAGTATTATGTGGATTATGAGCAATTTTATTTTTTTCTAGGAAACCATATTCAATATAGTACAGTAGAATACCTCAAATCCACAACCCTAAAATCACAGAAATTTCTAAAATCCGCCCATAATCTATAGATGTAAACAATGAAACTTTCAGTTCAAAATTAGGGACAGAATTTGACTGTTTTATTAATTTCAATTGCATCAGTAATTACATTCAAATTACGGTTTAAAATATGTAAACAAAGCAATGACCAGAAATCCACAAAATTCTAAAATTTGCACAACCTCTGGTCCCAAACTGCGCAGATTTGAGGAAGTCTACTGTATAATATAAATAAGAAATCTAATAACTTGGCTATTAAATTATCCCATAAAAGCTCATGTATTACAGAAATTCTATATTTATAGATTGAATTTTGATATACAGCAGACTTTCTTAAATCTACAAATTCAGACCAGAGTTTGTGCGGATTTTAGAATTTTGTGGATTTCTGGTTATAGCTTTATTTGCATTTTTAAAGAGTAATTTGAAGGAAATTAATAATGCAATCGAAATTATAATGATAAAATATTAAAATAATTAAGTAAATATACTATTGTAATAAAAATTAAAAAATATTTTTTTCAACATTAAAACCAAAGGTCAATTAAATATTCAATAAGGTATAATTAAATATTCATTATAAAAATCAAATGCATTTTTTCTAAATTATTTAGTGAAACTTTCCTCATAAAGGTACACTACTACTTCACATCAAAGTCTTTAAATAAAGAAGTTTTATTTCAGGTTTACTCAGACTTAATAATAAGAAAAATCTTGATTAATACAGTCAAAGATCTATAATCCGCTGTTTTCTCATTTTTTGAAAAAAATCGTTTTGGGATCACTAATTTGTAAATTTTTTAACTATTTATTTCATTGTTTACATTCTTAAAATAATGTGAATTATAGAAAACAGTGGATTATGGGTGTGCGGATTATAGATCTTTGACTGTATATCAATATATTTGGTAAGAAGATTGTAATTACCAGTGATATCAGCAAATTCTTGAATTTTTCCAGAAATAAATTTATTCTTTCTTCATGAAAAAGCACGAATTCAGTAACTTTAACAAAAGTTACATGTTAAAAAATATATGAAATTTATATAAAAATAAATAAGTCAAACTTTGTCCATACATCTGAACCTGGAAGTTTCATTATTTACGTTTATAAGTTATCTGCAGATTTTAGAGAATTGTAGATTTTAGGGTTGCATATCTGACGGAGTCTACTGTATAACGAAAATTAAGTTTTTCTTTCTGCAATTGACTGATGAAATTCCTGACCATTTGTCGAATATTGTAGCATTTTTTGGAGATAAATTGGCAACATTCCCAACATTTACTTTCTGACAAGGAATGTGGAGAATGGGGTGCATGAATCATCAATCCTTGACTGTAAGTCAAAGTTCTATAATCCGCACACATTCAGGCCAAAGGTTGTGCGAATTATGGAACATAGTGGATTATAGAGAATTTTGGATTATAGGTCATTTTATTTTTCCTAGAACAGCATTTTAATTCTATAATTATTCATTAATTCATTAATTCATTATTCATGAAAAAAATTATTCATTAATTAATGAAAATAATTACTTAAGTTCTGTAATACTCTTTGTTTTTCGCAGTTAATAAAAGAAAAGAGTTGTGTGGATATTAAAGGGAAGAACAAAGGAAGAAGGGTGGAACAAAAGTAGATATTTTAATCTGATTTTTTGTATATTTTTTTATTATTTGTTTTAAAGTATAATTTTTGTACCCCTAATTTATAACTTTCTTAACTGTTTACATTTGTAAAGTAACCCGAATTGTGGATTATGGGTGCACAGATTATTAATCCTAGACTATATTTTCATATTTAAGAGAGTTTTCTTATTGTGTTTCCAAATAAAGCATTTTAACTGAAATATATTTTGTTGTAAACACTGAAAAAAAAACTTTGAAATAAATTAGTTATTATGTTTAAAATGTGTTTGTTACTAAAAATTATACCACAGGATGGGATAAGACAGGTACTATTATAAGCTGAAGCATGAAAAAAGAAAATTCAGCACTACTTGGTTATCCTGTCTACTAGTTTCGTCAAATGATACATGTTGACATAAATTTTTAATTTAAATAACGAAAAAACAAACAATCAGAAGAATATTAATAAAAATCCAAATAAAAAACAATTAATGATGTTTTAAGGACGTGTATCATATTTAATGTCATTGAATAGGACATTCACGATCATTCATTAATGGCATTTAATCTTGTAGTTGGCGATAGTTTTTTGGTCCCCAGGATAACCAAGTAGTACTGAAAATTCTTTGGGGAACAAAGAAAAAGGCACAAATAAATCAAGTTTGGGTTCAGAAGGCAGAAACAAAATAGTCAATTTGGTAAAAACACAGTTGAAATAGTCCATCTGTAACAGATATTTACGCTTGGCACTATTAGTGCAAGAGTGTAAGTATGTACATAAGTGACAATTTTCCAAATTTATTCAAGTGGCTTATAAATTTTTTGAACAAAAATTTGACGTAATGAAAACAATGAAAGAAGTGTGACACAGAAACAAGACACATTTTAATATCTATTTTATGAGTTTGTTCCAATTGAAGTAAAAAAATTAAGAGGGCTACCAACATATTTAATAATTGTTTGTGAATAATAAATACTCCTTCAACTGCTTTTAGTGTGGCACGATATAAGATGAAATATGAATTTACAAATAAAATAAAATATTGTAAGTAGTGTCATTGTTGGTAGACTGTGTAATTTCTAGCATGTGAATACACAAGTAGATATCTTTTTACTAAATGTACGAAAAAAACAAACAATTGTTTAAAAATTCGAAGCAACCACAACATCTAATGGCAACCAATCTCATACTATGAAGATATTGGAATGTCAAATTCTTAGGTTGTTGAATTCCTTTATTATTTTGGTTGAACTTTATATAGGATATCAGTATGCAATGAATTATTTTAAAAGCATTTACTATCAAATGAACAGAATATAATCAGAATCTATAAGCAATATATTGTTTTAAATTTAAAGAAAATTTGTTGTTTTCAAATTTAAATTGGAATAATATTTTCCGAACAAATTACAAATAAATAAAATTATCAGCTATCATTAAAGCATTTTCATAATGCTTGAAATTACTAATTATCCACAAAAAGAAATTCACATCTGAGTTTTTAAAAATTTTAGCAGAAGCGTAATCAAGAAAAAAAACTATTTTAGCATAATCTTATTTTAGTAAAGATGGGGAGTTACTGATTTTTTAAATATTACCTGATAAAACAAAAAAGGCAAAAGATAAGACGCCAAATGCAGGAATGAATCGCGGAATTTTGACGTCCTGAGTTATTGAAAAGGATTCATTCCTTAAATGGAGAAATTTTCTCTTAGTTAACTAATTAATAAGTGGATCATTCGAGACAACAGCTTAGCCGCTATAAGTCTCAAAAATCCCCCCCCCCTCCAAACAAACGAACTAATTAATGATTAAGCTGCTATTGATTAATAAAAATGTTGCAATAACAGTATAAATATTACTTTTATTTTATCCTTGATAATAATGTTAATTATAAGACCAGATATTATCCGAAACAAGCTTTACCAATAAATTTTCCTGTTAGTTTTTCAAAATCAAATTGTTTCAAAATTTAAACCCGATACCCTGTTTAAGTACTATATTCACTGATTTTAACTAATGCTATCTATTCCTGTTATATAAATAAATGTTTTTGAAATTTTCTGTTGCACAGATTTATTGAATGGTTCACTATGCCTGATTGAATTGTTTCGAATCATTCATTTCTTCCGATTCATTCATTGTTTTAGCCATAAACATGTTAGCGTCACTTTACTTTTGTTAGGATAGAAAATAAGTGTGGAATCTAGGTAATAAGTGTGTTCTGATATTAAGAATAGCTAATTTTTAAAACCACTTTTCTGGTCCATCCTCTTAATTAAAATAAATTAATGGTAAGCAATTTTTATTTATTCATTTATTTTGTTATTACTCTTCTGAAAAATTCTGCAACTTGTGAGTTGAAGGTATGATGGCACAAAATTTTAATTGTACCGACTTTAATTTTTTATTACATTTACAATCATTTAAAATATTCGGCACACAGATAAACTGAATATTTGACAAGCTGAATTGTAACTATCATATCCAGTATACTTTAAGGTGTTAAATATTTTTAAAAAATTGCATAATAATTGAAACAGATGCTTTTCTTTTGTGAAGGATTTTTTTTTTTTTTTCTTAAGTAAACTTTGCACTATTAAATTTATCATTTGAGTTTTTATTTAACAAAACATATTTAATTTATAAAATTTTAAATTTCTTGATTGTGAATGTAATTTTATTATATTCTATAACAAATATCTTAAAATGAAAGGATTTTTTTGGAAGAGAAATTTTACTGACATATTGGTACTACATTTTACTTCTCAGAAAAATATTAAAGTATAAAAATGTACTAAAGTTTAGCAAAATGCTAAACTATCAGTAGTATAAAAGATAAATCTACGAGTTAAATTGTTGAGAATGTAATCATACATTAACTGTATTTAATATGTGACAGTGTTATTGTTATAACAACAAGTGTTATTGTTGTTAGTTTGATTTTGTGGAAGTTTCTATGTTATGTTATCGTGTGTGTGTTCCGTATATGGTATGTTATGTTCCGTATGTATGTGTAGTCTTTAGAAATAAATGCTTGTGATGTTTTTCATCGGGCTCTGATTAATTATTATATCTAGAGAAAAAAAATTCAAATAAGAGACTTTGCTGAAATTTATGACAGACAAGGGATTTTCTTTAATTAGGGGGAAATACTTGTCCTAAACAAAGTTTTTACCATCACATAGATTTTGAATAGGGCTGCATCGAATTTTTGATACCTATTCGGTATTTGGTTATACTACTGAATGTCAAATTACAGTTAAGGAGTGATAATCCATGCATCCATAATCAGCATATTTTTATTATCTGCATGTACTTTACAAATGTAAACAGTGAAATAAACACTTAAGAAAATTTACAAATTTGTGGTGCAAAAATGAGTTTTTAAAGCAAATAATAAAAACTTTGAAAAAAAATCTTAAAACAGATATATTTTCAATATAACTGTTATATTTTATAGAAAGTAAAAAACAGACTGTATTACAGAACATATGTATATGTAATTATTTTTATTTAAATGCACATATACATTACCTGGCCATTGATGATCATCCACTTGCGATTTTAGACATTTTGTTAAATATCTTGAAAAATTCATGAGGAATTATTCTGTAACTCTCAGTGTACAAACATAATAGTACAGGTCATATATTTCCTTGAAAATTTTTTCTCGAAACTTTATAGGGGACCATCAACGAATTAAAAAAGAATTAATATCTTTTGGATAACCCTGTCAAAACTAATGTAGTAAAAGCACTCAAACTGTAGATTGTGATAAGTGGCTTACTGTGATAAACTGTGTTCTTTTTTATGTCGATAGCATGTATATACTCGTTGAGAAATTAAGGTTTTTATAAAAACAATCCCGAATTTTTCCATGATTTTTGCTTGTAATTTGCAGAGTTCTTAATATAAAATAATATTCTTTTCTGAATATGTGGCAAACAGCATTGCACATAATACCCTTTAATCAGAATTAAAAAATAATGAATAATGAGTAGGTTAATAAATAATTTTTCACTGTGCATACGTCAACAATATCAAAATTTCATTTGCATATTATGTTAGCTAAATGTATAGTGCATCTTTTGTGAAAGTCGCAAAATCATAGCTTGAAAATTCTGAAAATAATTGTCTATAGAATAAATTGAAAATCCATTATTCCCCAGTTTAAGCAAAAAAAAGAGGGGTTGCATCCATATATTCATTGATTAGTGTCAATATAGAATACACAATATGGGACATACTACTACATTTCAATAAAATTTCTCCTTTTTTTGCTTCATTTTAAAAACAATGGATTTTCAACTTATTCTATTGACGATTATTTTATGAATTTTCAAGCTATGATTTTGAGACTTTCACAAAAGTTGCTCTATACATTTAGCTAACATAATATGCTAATGAAATTTTGATATTGTTGACACATGCACAGTGAAAAATTATTTAGTAAACCTACTCATTTTTCATACAATTATTATTATTTTTTAATTCTGATTACAGGGGTATTATCTGCAATGTTGTTTGTCACATTTTCAGAAAGGAATATTATTTTATATTAAGAACTCTGCAAATTATAAGCAAAAATTACGAAAAAATTGGGATTGTTTTTATAAAAAACTTAATTTCTCAAGAGTATACATCCTATCGACATAAAAAAGAACACAGTTTATCACAATAAGCCACTTAATCACAATCTACAGTTTGAGTGCTTTTGCTACATTAGTTTTGACAGGGTTATCCAAAAGATATTCATTCTTTTTTAATTTGTTGATGGTCCCCTATAAAATTTTGATAAAAAATCTTCACAGAAATATATGCCTTGTACTATTATGTTTATACACTGAGAGTTTCAGGATAATTCCTCATGTATTTTTCTAGATATTTAACAAAATGTCTAAAATCATAAGTGGACGATCATCAATGGCCAGGTAGTGTATCAGTTTTTTAATAAAATAACTTAAAAAAGACATTTTTTGAGGTAGCAAATTAAATTAATTATTAGATTTCATATGTATCTTTTCACATTATACTGTTTGAAGAATTAAAATGCTGTCAAGGAGTAATAAAATGACGCATAATCCATAACAATCTATAATCTGCAATATTCCATAATCCAGACAATCCTTGGCCCCAACTACTGCTTATCTTCTGCTTCAGTCTGTCGAACCTAAAACTATTCAGCTAAACCGAATACTTATAAAACTTCTTTAAAATATTTTTAAAACCTTATACCAGTTATACTCTTATTTAAAACTAATTAAGATACTCAGAATAATTCTGCAGGATCATCTTTAAACAAAAGAGAATACATTTATATTTATTTGGTGTTTTAAAAATATTACAGTAGACTCCCTCATATCCGCACAGCTTGGGACCAGAGGTTGTGCAGATTTTATAATTTTGCGGATTTCTAGTCATTGCTTTGTTTACAATTTTTAAACAATAATTTCAATATAATTAGTAATGTAATTGAAACTATAATGAATAATTACAATATAATAAAATATTAAAATAAGTAATAAACTAAAATACTAAAAATTTAGATAATTTTAATGTATATAACATATTAATAGCAAAGGTCAAGTTAATAATCAATAAAGTATGATTATACATTAATTACAAAGATGAAATGTATTTTTCCTAAATTATTTAATGAAACTTATCTCACAAAGGTACATTACTGATTCACATCAAAATCATAAAATTAGTAAGTTATATTTCAGATTTAACCAGGCTTAATAACCAAAAAGATAGCAAATGTATTTGGTAAGAAGATTGCAACTATCAGTGTTATCAGCACTACTTTGAATTATTTTCAGAAATCAATTTATTCTTCCTTCATGAAAAAACATGAATTCAGTAATATTAATAAAAATGTTGAAGCTAAAGTTAGAAAGAAACTGTTATAATGTCAAAGTAATCTTCCACGTTAGGGAAGTATAAAATTGCATCTTAAGTGTACTTGTTTCTTAATCTAATTAATTTTGTAAATGTGGTTTTCTTTTATTAATAAGTTGTAAATAAATATGATTAATCGAGACATTATCTCAGTCTGTTTTATTTAGTAATAAGTCGATGTGTGTCATCTTTTCTAAGAATAATTTCCTTGTAGCATATTTGTTACATTTTTCTTTTAAGGTTACAATTGATTTACTGAGAAAAACTTCTTATAGTCCTATTATAAATATTTCTAATAGTTTTTTTTCAGGGGGGGGGGGGAAGGGGTGGCGCAGTTATTTTAAATTGAAATTTTATCAAAAATTCATAAATGATAGAGCCAATTTGCATTGCAATTTATAAAGAGTGTGTTTATATCTATCGAGTAAATAAAAAATTAAGTGTATTCCGCTTATTTAAAAAAAAAAATGTGTTCTATATTTTTTATTTTAAGGAGTGATCGTAAAAGGCAATAAAATAACACAAATTTTGCATAAAGAACGAAGTCGATCAGATTATTAGTTTCTAAGATATTTGTAATCCTGTTTTCCACATTCTTCGATATTTCATTACCCTGTATTTCATCAAATTTCAATTCAAAGATATATTTCAATTGAAAACGAGATGCTTAATCCAACGCAGTTAGTTAATATAATTATTATTTTTTGAGTTATAAGGATGTGTCTTTTACGCAATTCCGTACTACTTGAGTAGCTTGGTGTTTTAGATAATTTGTCGAAATTGGTTCGTCAGCAATTCATTAACTCCTTCACGACGGGAGCTTTTTACGAATTTTTTAATGTTTGTCAGCGGTTTTTAAAAACAGGAATTTGTGTCTTTTTAAATCGAGAAAATGCTCCGATTAAATAAGACAAATTTTACAGTAATACTTTGCTGGTGGGGATAAATAAGGATTCTTAAGTCTTTTTGCGGCATGCGTACGTGTTGCTTTACCCCAAAGGGTTGATGCAGCATTACTATATGTATTGAAAATATTTAAATATATGTTTAAATTTTGTTTTGGAATTGCAATGCATTTTATAAATATTTCACACATGTTTTCTTCTCATATTATGCATATCCAGGATGGGTAAGTATTACGGTGGCCCCTAACAACTAAATTTTTATTCATTTTATTTATTCATTCATTTTACATTTATTTATTCATTAACGGCTCTGCGTAAAAATTTAAGCGAAGCTGATAAAATATGGACCATTTTCATAGGTCATGACTTTCGCGAGAATAATTATAAATGTGTTTTACAAACCGATACTGGTTTGACAAAATCACAAAAGATATTATAACATGCCCCGATTAGAGATCAGATAATCGGATAATCACATCGTATCTAAGCACAAACTCAATTTCAGAAGCAGACTCGTGCTGGACCGAGATCAGGCTTATATATATATATATATATATATTGTTGTTGTTTTATTTCAGCATATTCGAGTCAGACCGAAACAGGTTCTTGTTGTTTACGGTGGGGCAAGCAATATGTTTCGGAGAAATATTAATAGATTAATTAATGAATTTGCCGGGCCACTAAACAAATTTAACAGACCTAGCCGACATAAAAATTGAACGAGCCTGCCGTTTCGGATCGATAAAAAAAAAATTAAGCAGGTCCTACTTGCCCAATATATTAATCTCAGCTTGGCCGATATATTGCGACTTTCGCAAGAATATGTATAAATGTGGTTTACGAGCCGATGATAGTTTGACAACATCAAAGAGGAAATGTAAAAAGTGCCCAGCGTAAAGATCGACATCAGACAGTTATAGGGCATCTGAGTCCAGGTTTATTTTTTTCAGCAGACTTGTACTGAGCCATGATCAGGCTTGCACTTTTTTCTATGCAGTCGAGATGGGACGAAACTAGATTTAATTTTTCTCAGGATGTGGAGGGCAAGGAATATGTTCTGTAAAAATATTAATGGCTATAATGAAAGTTTATTAACGTGATCTTTGTAAGTACAACTTAAGGTTATTCTCAAATTCCCAGCTCAACAACGTGAAATTTGACACACTTTCTGACTCATTTTTCTTTATGAAAGGCATAAAATTGACAGGCCTGATGATTGAAGTAATTTAGAATCGAATAGCGTTTTCCATTTTTTATAAATAAATTACTTTTTGATTTATAAGCTATTCTAATCATTTGATTGCAAGTTTTTCTGCTCTCCAGTACTATTGCGTTTTGAATTTCGATTCAAAATGACAACTTTGGCAATATCTTCTGAAAGATCTTTTGTCTTTTACAAGAAATGGAAAATTCCATTGGACTTCATAGTTTCTGCATATGAAAGTCTGCCAATTTTATCTATTTCCGAAAAGAAATGAATTCAGAGATGTGTAAGAAAGTAGCTAAATTGGATCAGAGTATTAATTTACAGAAAAATGCGGGGTCATCCATAAAATAAGTTTTCCGTGGTTCGTAATATATATAGATATATACACATAAATAATTGCCCGAAAACATATATTGCAAAATATGCAGCAATGTTTTAACTAATTCTCCATATTAGAACCAATGGAATTAAAATGTTGTCACAACGTGGGATAAGTTTTTGAGTTCAGTGTCATACAAGTTTGCCACCTGGGAATGCAGCCAGGAACTTGATGTAGTTGTCAACTCTTGTCAACCGTAAAAACCTTGTTGAGGTATTTGTTGCCTGCATCGTGATATCGCTACAGAAATATCAATGCTGCTTGCCCATGTTTGGTTTTGTGTTCAGGTGTAAATGGATTAGGCACCCACATGGCGGACAGTTTCCAGATCAACAGGTGTTTCGTGCATTGAGCATCTTTTTCGCGCTTTTTTAGAGCAATACCACAATGAGAGTGACGAGTACATCAACAGGATCCAGACCAACTGGATCCAACTTTCTGTGTAAATATTTTTTGTTTCTTTTTAAATGCCGTGGAAAACTCGTTTTTTCGATGACCTTCGTATTTCAAAATATACTTTTTTATGATTTCAAAAGTTGGATTTTTTAACGAACTTTTCTTTCATTTTTATGAATCTTTATTTGAATGTTGAAAAGTCTAAATGTGTAAGATATTATTAATGCTGCTATTGAGGATTTTCTGGCTTGTGAGCACATAGTAGTTTAAAGTATACTGTAAAATTATCCCATTAATACTTAAGTATTTTCACTGTTTTTTTTTTTTTTTTTTTTTTTTTTTTTTTTTTTTTTTAATGTACGAGCCGTGCCAATTTATACTAATAAAATAACAAATGGCTCTGTCTGTGTGTGTGTGTGTCTGCGATAGCTAGCGAAATTTATGGGACGTACGGGGTTCAAAATTTTTATGAGAGTAGCCCAATATCTCTCCTGATGCACCTGAAGCTCAGAATTTTAATATTTTGATTAATTCCTGATATATTAATTACGAAGTGGAACTCACTTTCTTCAAAAAGTCATTTTTTTTATGTTCGATGTTCGTGGAAAGAAATAGTTTGCACATGCGGAAAAACCCTTTTACGCACCTAAACGGAAGAAGAAGCATATATCGGCGTTTATTTCTGTTTTTGGATCATTTTGTTTAAATCCAAATCAACGGAACTGCTCGGCGCAGTTAAACTTAACAGATATATTTCGAAAGATCATACTTTTAGCTCTCAAATGCTATAATCAATTCCAAATAATGTTGCAGTTAACGATTTAAAAAGAAACTAGAAGGAACCCGTCAAAACTTGACGGCACCAAAAAAAGAAAAAGGTATTTTCCAGGTATTAAAGGATTATTTAACGACTAATGTTCAACAAAAATTTCAATGAATAAAACAAAAACCTGCATTTTACATCCAGACAAATGACCCGCAATTGGAACAGTTACATTCAAACATGCTGTCATAGAATTATAATCTCTATCATTTGATACTTTTCCATTTACAAAAAAGGATAAATTCGATAAAATGGCAAATTACATCAAAAGATCGAGAGAATAAACAACTAATTTCACCAAAAGACTTTGAGAAAATGACAAATTTTGTCCACGCATCATATAAAACGTGAATTTTGTCAAAAGATTGCGAAAATACACAAAATTTGTCTAGGTACCACAAAAAATACAAATTTTGGCAAACTATCACAAAAAAATAACAATTTTGTCAAGAGATTGACAAAAAAATAGCAAATTTCATCAAAATAACCCCCCCCCCCAAAAAAAAACACCCGGAAATTTTGTAAATACAGTCGAGTCTCTAAATAACAAAATCCAGCATTCCATTAAAAAATTCGTTATGTAGAGAAATTCGATGTATAGAGAATGATATTAAAAATCGTATTTAATGTGTGAAATTTGAACAAATATTATTTTTGATCTTTTGAATTAAGAATTTGAAGTGTTTAAAAGTAAATATTAACCTAACATTTTATTTCTTAATTATTTAAGCTTTTTCAAAAAGGAGAACAGACATTTATTTGAAAGCTTAATGAAAATCAAATAAGGAAGACTTGCATTAATTTCAGACAAAGAAATCTGTAATTTTTTGTTGTTTTGATTTTAAAACTGTTACGCTCCCAAAAAAATGCTCAAATTTTACCAAGGAATGAAAAATTGCAGTTAACATTTTCCTCCATTTGAAGGACTCTCTTATATGCCTCTCATTGATTCCTCCCTTACATGGATATCAATCCAATTGACACTGTTTTGAGAAAGATGTGGGAAGGTGGGATGAATTCGTTGGATTTAAAGAGAGAAAAGTAATTTAAAAAAAAAAAACTCCGCACTGACGATAAATCAAAAAATAAGTGATGAAAAATTGATTCCATATGATTACGAAGCTTTTTTAAACTGTTTTTCATGACCAATTTATGAAAAATTCGGTATATGGAGATAGATATTTCGCTGTATAGAGACTGTTCTTAATGTAATCATGCGAAAAGGGGACTGTTCCTACTAAAAATTCGTTACATAGAGAAATTTGATGTACGGAGTTTTGTTATAGAAAGACTCGACTGTACATGAAAAAAAACAGCAAATTTCATCAAAAGATCAATAAAAAAAATGTAAAATTTGTTGAAAGATTAAAAAAACACAAATTTTGTCTAGGTATTCTAAATGAAACAAATTTCGTCAAAGTATTGCAAAAAATCAAAATTTTGTGAAAACGTGTTGGAAAATGGCAATATTTATGAAAAAATTTCGAAAAAAAGGCAAATTTTGACAAAATTTTTTTAAAAATGGCAAATTTGTAAATATATTGTAAGAAAAATTCAAAATATTTTGAGAAAACAAATTCTTCAAATGATTGTGAGTAAGCAACAAATTTCCTCAAAGGATGGAAAAAAGGCACATTTCGCCAAATAATCACAAAAAAGGAAAATTTAGCAAAAAACAAAAATAGCAAAAATAAAAAAAAAACGACAAATTTTGCAAAAAGATAACGAAGAAGGATAAATTCAATGAAATGGCAAATTACATCTAAAGATCACAACAAAACGAGAAATGTGGTCCAGGTATCATAAAAGATGTGAATTTCGTCTTACAATTTCACGAAGGCTGTAAGACGATGATTAAGTTTATTCATTCTCTTACACTGTAGGGGGAACTGGGGTACATTGATACAGCTTTTTTCTAAAAAAATTTTTGGTGTCTAGAAAGCAGAAATTTCAAGTTATTTTTCGATGTGATGTCAGCAAAACCTGTGTAGTTTGTTATGAAAATGTTCAATCGTTGTTTTAATTATTACTTTTGCATGTAATTTAAAAAAAAATAAAAAAAGTAATTTGTATCAATGTGCCCCATCCCCGGGGCAGATTGATACACTTTGATATGTCTCGGAAAAATGGAGACAAAATAACACCAATGCATATTTTTCATAGAAAAATAGTTAGCAAACTATTTTATATTATTTATAAAAATTCAAATCACCCACACTTTATTTGTAAGCAATATTAAAGCAATCAAAATGAAATGTATAATGACCTGATGTTCTGCCTGTTCCTTGTCTGATTGTTGGCTGTGGTAACTTTGTCATATCTGGTACTTCAACCCCAGCATTATCTTCTTTCTTACGAAAAATGAAAAATTACCAAGTTTTCTGTTCATAAATCGGTTTATAAACAGAAAATAAAGGATAATTATATTAAAAATTCTGTTTTTAATATAATTATCATGTGCTGTTCTGCAGGTTGTTCCTCTTACGTAACACTTTTCATGTAGAAAATACTTTTTTCTCTAGAGGATTGATATAAATTTGAGATTTTCCAGGCTGCCGTCTTTTTCTTTAATTAGTTCTACTAGCACTATATGTTGGGTAAGTTCGTACGTCTTCTCTTTGCAAAAATACTATAAAATGTTCTAATATAAAGAAATTAAAGCTTTAATAAAAACTAATATTACAAATTTTTAGCGAAAAGGAGTACATTGTAAAAAAAAAAAAAAAAAAAAAAAAAAAAAAAAAAAAAAAAAAAAAGGTAATGAAAAAATGAACTAGAAAAGGATTTAGGTTGTATCAATGTGCCCCGACAAAGACTGTATCAACGTACCCCATACAGCCATTTTGAATAAAATGAGTCTCAAATCCAATACTTCATAATTTATCTAACTAAAAAGAATAAGAAACTGATAAAGAGTAGTTTTACTTGCCAGAGAGAGTATTCTTTTCGGTTGAAAATACTGGAACAGTTTTATAATACCCTTTCAATTCTACAACTCAAATTTACTTTTGACCTACAAAAACAATTAATCACCCGTCCCATTTCAACAAACTACTGAATCATTTCAAAACTTTCTGTATATAGTTGAGTGCACTAGTATCACCTTTTGGAGCTGTTGTGAAACTTTCTGTAATGGCCCTGTGTGCTGTACAGGGGGTGTATCAATGTGCCCCATGTATCAATGTCCCCCAGTTCCCCCTACAGATTAAATAGTACGTTTCTGTTGCTACCTATCCTGTAATAGTAAGTTATTTATCATTATTTATTTTATGTTGCTGTGTCCAGTTCGATTATTTTTCATAGCGAGTCCTAGGCTTGATCATTATTTAATAGCAAATTTCATGAAATTCCCCCCTCCCTCCAAAAAAATAAACCACCAGGAAATTTTGTAAATAGATGAAAAAAAGAAAGATTTTGTCAACAAATCAAAAAACGGCAAATTTCTTCAAAAGATCAATAAAAGAATTGTAAAATTTGTTGAAAAACTGCCAAAAAACCCCACTAATTTTGTCTAAATATTCCAAATGAAACAAATTTCATCAAAGTATTGTAAAAACTCAAAATCTTGTCAAAACGTGTCGAAAAATGGCAAGTTTTATGAAAAAAATTTCGAAAAAAGACAAATTTTGACAAAAATCACTAAAAAATGGCAAATTTGTAAACATATTGTGAAAAAAATTCAAAATACTGTGAGAAAACAACAAATTTCGTCAAAGGATGGAAAAAAGACTCATTTCGTCAAATAATCACAAAAAGAAAAAATTTGGAAAAAAAAACCCAACAAATTTTGCAAAAAGATAACGAAAACAGGCTAAATTCAATGAAACGGCAAATTGCATCGAAAGGTAACAACAAAACGACAAATTTGGTCCAGGTACAAATGATGTGTATTTAGTCTTACAATTTCGCGAAGGTTGTAAAACGATGATTAAGTTCATTCATTCTCTCACACTGTACAGATTAGAAAGTACGTTGCTGTTGCTACCTGTCCTTTAATAGTAAGTATTTTATCATTATTTATTTTATGTTGCTGGGCACATATCGATTATTTTTCATAGCGAGTCCTAGGCTTAATCATTATTTAATAGCAAATTTCATTAAAATACCCCCTTCCAAAAAAATAAATAAAAATAAACCACGCGAAAATTTTGTAAATAGATGAAAAAACCCAGAAAGAGGAAAAACCCAGAATCACAAAAAATAGCAAATTTTGTCAACAAATCAAAATCAGTAAATTTCTTCAAAAGATCAGTAAAAAAAATTAAAATTTGTTGAAAGACTGAAAAAATAAACACAAATTTTGTCTAGGTATTCCAGATGAAACAAATTTCGTCAGTTTTGCAAAAAATCAAAATCTTGTCAAAACGTGTCAACAAATGCAATTTTTATGAAAGAATTTCGAAAAAAGGCAAATGTTAACAAAAAACATTAAAAAATGGCAAATTTTTAAACATATTGTTAAAAAAATTCAAAATATTGTGAGAAAACAACAAATTTCGTCAAAGGATGGAAATAAGACATTTCATCAAATAATCACAAAAAAGGTAAATTTCGCAAAAAACCCAACAAATTTTGCAAAAAGATCTCGAAAATAGGATAAATTCAATAAAACGGCAAATTATATCGAAAGATCGCAACAAAACGACAAATTCATCAAAAGAACTCGAGAAAAACGAGAAATTTAACCGAAAGACCTGGAGAAAATGACAAATTTTGTCTAGGTTTCATAAAAGACGTGAATTTCGTCAACAGCTCGTAAAAACACATAAAAATTTGTCTAGCTACCTCAAAAAATGCAAATTTTGATAAATAGTTTATGAGAAAACAACAAATTTTGTCAAAAGATGGAAAAAGTCACGTTTCATCAAAAGATCGCTAAAAAGATAAATTACGCAAAAAAATAGCTAAAAAAAGACAATTAAAAAAAAATACGGAGAAAAAGAAAAAATTCTCAAAAAATATCGAAAAAATAACAAATTTTGCAAAAAAAAAAAAAAAAAATCATAAAAAAGGATAAATTCGATAAAACGGCAAATTACATCGAAAGATCCCAGATAATTTCACCGAAAGACCTCTAGAAAACGACAAATTTTGTTCAAGCATCACAAGAAACATAAAGTTTGTCAAATAATCACAAAAAATAGCAAATTTTCTCAAAAGATTGAAAAAAATAGCCAATTTAATCAAAATACCCCCCCCCCCTAAAAAAACAATTCGGAAAATTTGTAAATAGATGAGAAAAAAACAACAAATTTCGACAACAAATCACAAATAACAGCAAATTTCTTCAAAAGATCGTTAAAAAATTGTAATATTTGTTGAATGACTGCAAAAAAGAAAAAAAAAATACAAATATTGTCTAGGTATTCCAAATAAAACAAATTTCGTCAAAGTATTGGTAACAATCAAAATTTGGTCAAAACATCTCGAAAAATGGCAATTTTCATCAAAAAATGTTGAAAAAAAGGCAAATTTTGACAAAAAAAATCCTTAAAAAATGACAAATTTGTAAACATATTGTGAAAAAAAAATTCAAAATATTGTTAGAAAACAACAAATTTTGTCAAATGGTTGTGAATAAATAACAAATTGAATGGATAAAATAACAAAGGATTGAGGAAAAAGTCACATTTCGTCAAATAATCACAAAAACGTAAATTTCGCAAAAAATATCAAAAAACACACAAATTTTGCAAAAAGTTGACGAAAAAAGGATAAATTCAATAAAACGGCAAATTACACCGAAAGATCGCAACAAAACGACAAAATTCATCAAAAGAACTCTAGAAAAACGACAAAATTCACCAAAAGACCTCGAGAAAACGACAAATTTTGTCCATAAAAAACGTCAATTTCGTCAAAAGATCACGAAAACACATAAAATTTGTTTAGATACCTAAAAAACGCAAATTTGAAGTGAGAAAACAACAATTTTTTTCAAAAGATGGAAAAATAGCGAAAAAAACGACAAATTTCTCGAAAAAAATAACAAATATCTAAAAAAATTACGGAAAAAGGATAAATTTCGCAAAAAACCCCACAAATTTTGCAAAAAGATCACGAAAAAAGAATAAATTAAAAAAACAGCAAATTACATTGAAAGATCGCAACAAAACAACAAATTTCATCAAAAGAACTCGAGAAAAATGACAAATTTTGTCCAGGTATCATAAAAGATATGAATTTCGTCCAAAGATCATAAAACACATAAAATTTGTCTAGGCACCTAAAAAACACAAATATGAAGTGAGAAAACAATAAATTTTGTCAAAAAATGGAAAAAAAGCACATTTCATCAAAAGATCGCAAAAAGGTAAATTTATGAAAAAAATACAAATTTCTCAAATGCCGAAAAAACTACAAATTTTGAAAAAAATCACAAAAAGAATAAATTCGATAAAACGGCAAGTTACCTCGAAAGATCGCGAAAATAAACAACAAATTCCACCAAAAAACCTCGAGAAAACGTCAAAATTTGCCCATATCATACTCATTTGATCATAAAAAATGTTAATTTTGTCAAAAGATTGCGAAAATACACCAAATTTGCCTAGGTACCACAAAAAACACTAATTTTGGCAAATAATCACAAAATAGACAAGAGATTGAAAAAAATAGCAAATTTTATCAACGTATCCCCTTCCCCCCCCCAAAAAAAAACCACTTGGAACTTTTGTAAATAGATGGAAAAAAACAGCGAATTTCGATATCAAATCGCAAAAAACAGCAAATTTCTTCAAAAGACCGATAAAAAAATTGTAAAATTTGTTGAAAGACTGCAAAATAAAGGATAAATTCAATAAAACGGCAAATTACATCGAAAGATCGCAACAAAACGACAAAATTCGTCAAAAAAACTCGAGAAAAACGACAAAATTCACCAAAAAACCTCAAGAAAGCGACAAATTTTGTCCAGGTGTCATAAAAGACGTGAATTTTGTCTTACAATTTCGAAAAGATTGTAAAACGCTAGACCCATAACTAAAATGATTAAGCCTTGGACTCGCTATGAAAAATAATCGAAATGGACATACAAAATAAAATAAATAATGATAAATAACTTACTAAAATACATGATAAATACAGGACTGGTAGCAACGTATTTTCTAATTTGTACAGCGTGCGAGAATGAATGAATCGTAACGCCTCTATATTTATCCGTATTTAGGCACCCAATGTCATCTGCAAACACTGAACTCTGATTGGAGCACGGCGTCCCGCACATGCGCTCTGACGATGATACATGGAGTAAAGGTTGTTACTCCGTGCGATGATGTGATCATGTTTATCTCTCTCTCTATGCTGAATCGTTCTCGTTAATGAATTACATGGTCGACCCGGAAGATTTGCTTGCGCATGCGTAGAGACCAGTTTTAGCAATGCTGAAACCAAATCGCTACCATTTTAATATATACTAGATGGAACCCGTCAAAACTTGACGGCACCAAAGAAAAAAAAAAGGTATTTTCCAGCTATTAAAGGATTATTTAACGACTAATCTTCAGCAAAAATTTCAATAAATAAAACAAAAACCTGCATTTTACATCCAGGCAAATGACCCGCAATTGGCAGAGTTACATTCAAACATTCTGTCATAGAATTATAATCTCCCTCATTTGATACTTTTCCTTTTATAAAAAAGGATAAATTTGATAAAATGGCAAATTACATCAAAAGATCGCGAGAATAAACGACAAATTTCACCGAAAGAAAACGACAAATTTTGTCCACGCATCATATAAAACCTGAATTTTGTCAAAATATTGCGAAAATACACAAAATTTGTCTAGGTACCACAAAAAACACAGATTTTGGCAAATAATCGCCAATAAATAGCAAATTTTGCCAAAAGATTGAAAAAAAATAGAAAATTTCATCAAAATACCCTCCCCCCCCCAAAAAAAAACCCCGGAAATTTTGTAAGTAGATGGAAAAAACAGCAAATTTCAACAACAAATCGCAAAAATCAGCAAATTTCTTAGAAGATCAATAAAAAGAAATGTAACATTTGTTGAAAGACTGAAAAAAACCCACAAATTTTGTCTAGGTATTCCAAATGAAACAAATTTCGTCAAAGTATTGCAAAAAATCAAAAATTTATGAAAACATGTCGAAAAATAGCAATTTTAAGAAAAAATTTCGAAACAAATGCAAATTTCGAAAAAAAATCCCTAAAAATGGCAAATTTGTAAATATATTGTGAAAAAAAATTCAAAATATTGTGAGAGAAGAAACAAATTTTTCAAATGATTGTGAGTAAGCAACAAATTTCTTCAAAGGATTGAAAAAAAGGCACATTTCATCAAATAATCACAGAAAAGGAATATATCGCAAAAAAAAAAATTCGTCAAATTTTGCAAAAAGATAACGAAAAAAGGATAAATTCAATGTAACAGCAAATTACATCGAAAGATCACAACAAAATGAAAAATTTGGTCCAGGTATCGTAAAAGATATAAATTTCGTCTTACAATTTCGTGAAGGTTGTAAGATGATGATTTAGTTCATTCATTCTCTCACACTGTACAGATTAGAAAATACGTTGCTGTTGCTACCTGTTCTGTAATAGTAAGTTATTTATCATTCTTTATTTTATGTTGCTGTGTCCATTTCGATTATTTTTCATAGCGAGTCCTAGGCTTAATCATTATTTAATAGCAAATTTCTTCAAAATACCCCCCCCTTCTAAAAAAATAAAATAAAAATAAACCACCGATAAATTCTAATTAGATGGGGAAAAACCCAGAAAGATTTTGTCAACAAATCTAAAACAGCAAATTTCTTTAAAAGATCAATAAAAATATTGTACATTTTCTTGAAAGATTGCAAAAAAAAAAAAAACACAAATTTTGTCCAGGTGTTCCAAATGAAACAGATTTCTTTAAAGCATTGCAAAAAATCAAAATTATGTCAAAATGCGTCGAAAAATGGCAAATTTGTAAACATATTGTGAAAAAAATTCAAAATAGTGTGAGAAAACAACAAATTTTATCATATGATTGTGAGTAAACAAAAAATTTTGTCAAAGGATGGAAAAAAAGGCACATATTGCCAAATAATCGCAAAAAGGGAAAAAAATCGTAGATATCTGAGAACCAATCGGAGGAGACTCTACTGACTGTCTCTAGACGCATAACTAGAAATACGTTGCGACCATTGACTTTGCGACCTGTCCTGACAAATCCCGACATATTTTATTCAATGAAACAACAAATTACAACAAAAGATCACAACTAAATGACAAATTTGGTCCAGGTATCATAAAAGATGTGCATTTCGTCTTACAATTTCGCGAAGGTTGTAAGACGATGATTTAGTTCATTCATTCTCTCACACTCTACAGATTAAATAGTACGTTGCTGTTGCTACCTGTCCTGTAATAGTAAGTTATTTATCATTCTTTATTTTATGTTGCTGTGTCCATTTCGATTATTTTTCATAGCGAGTCCTAGGCTTAATCATTATTTATCATTATTTATTTTATTTCGAATTTTTCGGTCGAAAAATGAATAAAATCATGGCTCGCAGAATAAATTTCGCGCATGTGGTGACTCTATCTTCAGCCTCTACCTCCAGTGAGACATGTTAGAAGTATATGTGGATAGGATTTACATGCACGAGCTCAGTACGGCCGGATGTGTGTATTGAATGTTTTACCCGTGACCGGCCCAATTATATCTTTATAATTTACTAGCTGACCTGCCCGGCGTTGCCCGGGCCCGTGATGTTATTCAGTTTTCAAATGTGTTATTTGTTTTGTAAATGACCCTTATATTAAATAAAAATTTCTATGATTTTATATCTTTAAGTCTATTTTGTCATATTTGATAATTTTAAATGGAAAAATCGCGAAAAGGTATTGACTTTAATGCGCATGCTGTTTGATATTTTACTCTCTATGTAATTTGATTTTTTGGAAACATTGCTCACCGAAAGCGAACGAAACCGCAACGGAACACTCAGGTTTTTCCTAAATTCAAAAAAAAAAAAAAAATAATCACATATTTTATTTTGTAAAAAAATAATTTTATCCATACGAAAGTTCTAAAATTTTTGTAAGTAATGTAAATCTGGTTTATTGAAAGCCCCTAAAAAGACTGTGCTAAAATACCGACATTTCGTTGCTTTTAGCGTAGGAAAAAAGTTTTCTCCAAAAGTCGGGATGTGATTCGTGTTTGCGGTGTCTTCGAACGGGTTAAATCTCGTATTTTATTTAAACAAATTGCATCATAGATTATAAAAGTATTTAAGCTTTAAAAAAATATTTTCGGTTTTTCAGAATCGAAAATTGCACCATGCAAAGGCAAAACCGCAATGAAACGATCTGTTTTTTATTGATATCATCAAATTTTTCGCACTTTTTATTTTCTAAAAAATATTTCTACTCGCCCGTATATTTTTAATTTTTTAAGTGGGTGTAAATTTGGTCTTTTGAGATGCTTTTAAAAGACTGTGCTGAAATACGTACGCTTAGATACTTTTAGCGGAGAAAAAATATTCTATTTGTGATCTGAAACGTGACCTCTTTTTGTCGGTGTATTTGAAAGGGTTAAATCTTATATTTTAAAAACCGATTGCATCATAGATTATAAGAATGTTTTTAAGATTTAAGAATATGTGTTTTGTTTGCTGGAACCTATAGGGTTGCGCTTTGCTAAGGCAAAACCGCAATGAAAACGATCTCTTTTTATTGATTTCATCAAATTTTTCACACATTTTATTTTGTAAAAAATATTTCTATCGGTCCGAACGTTTCGAATTTTTTGTAGGGAGTATAAATTTGTACTACTGGGAAGATTTTAAAAGAATGAGTTGAAATATGTACGTTAAAATAATTTTAGCATAGAAAAATATTCTCTCTGCGAGTCACAAAATGACCTTCTGTTGCCAGTGTATTTGAAAGGGTTAAATTCCAAATATTTTAAAACCAATTGCACCATTGGTCAGAAGAAAGTTTTAACTTTAAGATCTTTTATTTTGTTTGCTGACATTTTAAAAAATACACTTTGGAAGAGCATTTACATAAGGAAGAAAATGGTTTTGGAAAAACGACTCTTTTTGAATATCATCTATATATTAAAACGCTAATAAAAAAAAATTCAGCATACTTAAAACTGGTCTCTATGTATAGGCGCTTTTCGCAGATATCTGAGAACCAATCGGAGGAGACTCTACTGGCTGTCTCTAGACGCATAACTAGAAATACGTTGCGACTATTGACTTTGCGACCTGTCCTGAC
Organism: Maratus speculifer; assembly: GCA_964019185.1. Classification (NCBI taxonomy): domain Eukaryota; kingdom Metazoa; phylum Arthropoda; class Arachnida; order Araneae; family Salticidae; genus Maratus; species Maratus speculifer. Next base: position 363,984,077 of record OZ025296.1, read on the forward strand.
AAATCCCGACAAATTTTATTCAATGAAACAACAAATTACATCGAAAGATCACAAGAAAATGAAAAATTTGGTCCAGGTATCATATAAGATATGAATTTCGTCTTACAATTTCGCGAAGGTTGTAAGACGATGATTAAGTTTATTCATTCTCTCACACTGTACAGATTAAATAGTACGTTGCTACCTGTTGCTACCTGTCCTGTAATAGTAAGTTATTTATCATTATTTATTTTATGTTGCTGTGTCCTTTCGATTATTTTTCATAGCGAGTCCTAGGCTTAATCATTATTTAATAGCAAATTTCATCAAAATACCCCCCCCCCTTTCCTCAAAAAAATAATAAAATAAAAATAAAGCACCTGTAAATTTTGTAAATAGATGGGAAAAAAACCCAGAAAGATTTTGCCAACAAATCAAAAACAGCAAATTTCTTCAAAGATCGATAAAAATATTGTAAAATTTGTTGAAATACTGCAAAAAAACACAAATTTTGTCTAGGTATTCCAAATTCCAAGAAATTTCGTCAAAGTATTGCAAAAAATCAAAATCTTGTCAAAACGTGTCGAAAAACGGCAATTTTTATGAAAAACTTTTGAAAAAAGGCAAATTTTCACAAAAAAATCACAAAAAATGGTAAATTTGTAAACATATTGTGAAAAAAATTAAAATATTGTGAGAAAACAAGAAATTTTGTCAAAGGATGGAAAAAAGACATTTCATCAAATAATCACAAAACGGGTAAATTTCGGAAAACCCCAACAAATTTTGCAAAAAGATCACGAAAATAGGATAAATTCAATAAAACAGCAAATTACACCTAAATATCGTGACAAAACGACAAATTCATCAAAAGAAATCGAGAAAAAGACAAACTTAACCGAAAGACCTAGAGAAAATGACAAATTTTGTCCAGGTATCATAAAAGTGTGAATTTCGTCAACAGTTCGTAAAAACACATAAAATTTGTCTAGGTACCTCAAAATCGCAAATTTTAGTAAATAGATTGTAAGAAAACAACAAATTTTGTCAAAAGATGGAAAAAAAGGCGCATTTCATCAAAAGTTCGCTAAAATAGTAAATTTTGCAAAAAATTATCAAAAAGAAATTAAAAATAGCGAAAAAAAAGAAAAATTTTCAAAAATAACCGAAAAAATAACAAATTTTGCAAATTAAATCATAAAAAGTATAAATTCGATAAAACAGCATTTTACACTGAAAGATCGCGGACTAATTTCACCGGAAGTCCTCGAGAAAGCGACAAATTTTGTTCAAGCATCACAAAAAACATAAATTTTGTCAAATAATCACAAAAATGGCAAATTTGGTAAAAGATTGAAAAAAAAAACAAATTTAATCAAATACCATCTTTCCCACCCAAAAAAACTAACCGGAAAATTTGTAAATAAATGATAAAAAACAGCAAATTTCTTCAACAAGTCGCAAATAACAGCAAATTTCTTCAAAAGGTTGTAATATTTGTTGAAACACTGAAAAAAATACAAATATTGTCTAGGTACTCCAAATAAAACAAATTTCGTCAAAGCGTTGCAAAAAATCAAAATTTGGTTAAAATATCTCAAAAAATCGCAATTTTCGTGTAAAAAATGTTGAAAAAAAGGCAAATTTTGACAAAAAATCCCTAAAAAATGACAAATTTGTAAACATATTGTGAAAAAAAATTCAAAATATTGTTAGAAAACAACAAATTTTTTCAAATGATTGTGAATAAACAATAAATTTCATCGAAAGGTTGGGAAAGAAAAGACACATTTCGTCAAATAATCACAAAAAATGTAAATTTCACAAAAAATAGCAAAATACCCACAAATTTTGCAAAAAGATCACGAAAAAAGGATAAATTCAATAAAACCTTCAATTACATCGAACGATTGCAACAAAACGACAAAATTCATCAAAAGAACTCGAGAAAAATGACAAAATTCACCAAAAGACCTCGAGAAAACAACAAATTTTGTACAGGTATTAGAAAAGATGTGAATTTCATCAAAAGATCACGAAAACACATAAAACTTGTCTAGGTACCTAAAAAACGCAAATCTGAAGTGAGAAAACAACAAATTTTGTCAAAAGATGGTGAAAAAAAAGGCACATTTCATCAAAAGATTGCAGGTAAATTTCGAAAAAAATAGCGAAAAACCCACAAATTTATCAAAAATACCAAAAAACGACAAATTTCGAAAAAAATCATGGAGAAAGGATGGAGCCCATCTAGATGGATCCCATCAAAACTTAATGGTAACAATATAGAAGCAATGAAGAGAGAAAACATATTTTTTTCAGCTATAAAAGAATTTTTTAAAGATTAAGTTTTATTAAAAATTTCAATAAATGAAAAAAACCCTGCATTTTATATCCAGGCAATTTAAATTCACAAGTGCACTCATAGAATTTCTCTCATCTGACGCTTTTCCATTTACCGTCAAAACACGAATATCACATGATACCGGGTGCAGAATCGACGGAATGGTGCGACGCTCGTCACAGACTTTTGAGAACGTCTGCAGACTATTTTTCACCCGTTAAAGTTTTTAAAAAATGCAAGAAATCATTTACCATGTTCCATTGTAATGTTATCTGGATAACATACGATTGACGAAGCTCCGATTCACGTTAAATTATAAATCAAGGACGATTCTGTTTTGAATTTTCCGAAAAATTTAGGCAATCATCTTAGAAAAAACCGTCATAAACCTGAAATTCAGAACTAATAGTAATTTTTTACAAATATCAAAAAGGAAAAAAAACAATTTTGTCAATTGTGCGAAGAAAAAGCACCAATTTCGCACATATATCTCATGAAAAACATGATGTAAACTATAAATTGATATGAACATTATCATGATATAAACATGATAAAAACTATAAATCAAGGATGATTCCGTTTTGAATTTTCCGAAAAATTTAGGCAATCATTTCTAAACTAAGTAATCTAACTAAAGTAATCTTAAATTTTGACAAATAGTCTAAAAAAATCCCATTTGTTAATTGTGCGAAGAAAAATTACCAGTTTCGCCATATATCTCAAAAAACATGATATAAACTGTAAATTGATATAACATGATAATATGATCATGATCATTAAATATGATATAAACATGATAAAAACTGTAAATCAAGGACGATTCTGTTTTGAAAAATTTAGGCAATCATTTCTAAACAAAATCACCAATTTCGCTATCTCTGGAAAAACATGATATAAACATGATAAAAACTGTAAATCAAAGACGATTCGAATTTTGATTTGAATTTTTCCGAAAAATTTAGGCAATCATTTCTAACTAAAGTAATCGTAAAACTTGACAAATGGTCTATAAAAAAAGAAAAAATAATCAATTTTGTCAATTGTACGAAGAAAAATCACCAATTTCGACATATATCTTTGGAAAAACATGATATAAGCTATAAATTGATATAAACATGATAATATGATCATGATCATGAAATATGACATAAACATGGTAAAAACTATAAATCAAGGACGATTCTGTTTTGAATTTTCCGAAAAATTCAGGCAATCATTTTTAAATAAAAAGAAAAATCCATCATAAATCTGAAAATTCGTAAAATTTGGCAAATCGTCCTGAAAAAAAATCAATTTTGTCAATCGTGTGAAGAAAAATCAGCAATTTCAGTATATAACTCGGGAAAAACATGATATAAACTATAAATAGACATAAACATGATCATGATAAAAACTATAAATCAAGGACGATTCTGTTTTGAATTTTCCGAAAAATTCAGGCAATCATTTCCAAACTGAGTAATCTAAATATAATCGGAGTCGACACATCAAAATAAATAAAATAATGATAAATAATGATTAGGCCTAGGAGTAGCTATGAAAAATAATCGGAGTCAGCACAGCAAATTAAAATAAATAATGATAAATAATGATTAAGACTAGGACTCGCTATGAAAAATAATCGAAATGGACACAGCAACATAAAATAAAGAATGACAAATAACTTACTATTATAGGACAGGTAGAAACAGCAACGTACTTTCTAATCTCTACAGTGTAAGAGAATGAATGAACTTAATAATCGTCTTACAACCTTCGCGAAACTGTAAGACGAAATTCACATCTTTTATGATACCTGGACTAAATTTTTCATTTAGTTGTAATCTTTTGATGTAATTTGTTGTTTCATTGAATAAAATTTGTCGGGGTTTGTCAGGACAGGTCGCAAAGACAATTGTCGCAACGTATTTCTAGTTATGCGCCTAGAGACAGTCAGTGGAGTCTCCTTCGATTGGTTCTCAGATATCTGCGCAAAGCGCCTATGCGTAGAGACCAGTTTTAAGTATGCTAACAATTTTTCAATAGCGTTTTAATATATAGAAGATATTCAAAAAGAGTCGTTTTTCCAAAACCACTCTTCTTCTTTTTGTAAATGCTCTTCCAGAGTGTATTTTTTAAAATGTAAGCAAACAAAATAAAAGATATTAAAGTTAAACCTTTCTTCTAATCGATGGTGCAATTGGTTTTAAAATTTTTGAATTTTAACACTTTCAAATACACTAACAAAATAAAGTCATTTTGATATTCGCAGAGAGGATATTTTTCTATGCTAAAATTATTTTAACGTACATATTTCAACTCATTCTTTTAAAATCTTCTCAATAGAACAAATTTATTCTCCCTACAAAAAATTCGAAACGTTCGGACCGATAGAAATAATTTTTACGAAATAAAATGTGCGAAAAATTTGATGAAATCAATAAAAACAGATCGGTTTCATTGCGGTTTTGCCTTAGCAAAGCGCAACCCTATAAGTACCAGCAATCAAAAACACATATCCTTAAATGTCAAAAACATTCTTATAATCTATGGTGCTATCAGTTTTTAAAATATAAGATTTAACCCTTTCAAATATACCGACAAAAGGAGGTCACTTTTCAGATCACAAATAGAATATTTTTTATATATTTATAATAGAATATTTTTTATTATTTATGTATTTAAGCGTACGTATTTCAGCAAAGTCTTTTAAAAGCATCTCAAAAGACCAAATTTACACCCACTTAAAAAATTTAAAACATACGGGCGAGTAGAAAGATTTTTTAGAAAATAAAAAGTGCGAAAAATTTAATGAAATCAATAAAAAACAGATCGTTTCATTGCGGTTTTGCCTTTGCATTGCGCAATTGTATACGTTCTGAAAAACCGAAAATATTTTTTTAAAGCTTAAACACTTTTATAATCTATGATGCAATTTGTTTAAATAAAATACGAGATTTAACGCGTTCAAAGACACCGCAAACACAAATCACATCCCGATTCATGGAGAATACATTTTTTCTACGCTAAAAGTAACGAAATGTCGGTATTTTAGCACAATCTTTTTAGAGGCTTTCAATAAACCAAATTTACATTACTTACAAAAATTTTGGAACTTTCGTATGGATAAAATTATTTTTTTACAAAATAAAATATGTGAATTTTTTTTTAATTCAGTAAAAACCTGATTGTTCCGTCGCGGTATCGTTCGCTTTCGGTGAGCAAAGTTTCCAAAAAATCAAATTACATAGAGAGTAAAATATCAAACAGCATGTGCATTAAAGTCAATAACTTTTCGCGATTTTTCCATTTAAAATTATCATATATGACAAAATGGACTTAAAGATATAAAATCACAGAAATTTTAGTTTAATTTAAGGGTAATTAACAAAACAAATAACACATTTGAAAACTGAATAATATCACGGGCCCGGGCAACGCCGGGCAGGTCAGCAACTAAATTATAAAGATATAATTGGGCCGGTCACGGGTAAAACTTTCAATACACACATCCGGCCATACTGAGCCCGTGCATGTAAATCCTCTCCACGTATACTTCTAGCATGTCTCACTGGAGGTAGAGGCTGAAGATACAGTCACCACATGCGCGAAATTTATTCTGCGAGCCATTATTTTATTCATTTTTCGACCGACAATCTTTTTCCGGGAATTTCTATTTCTCTTTTGATCATTTTCCCCCTTGTTTCAAAACATTGTAAACTCTTTGGCAAAAAAATGCAAATTCTATATGTTATTTAGTTCTGAATTTCTAAATTAAAATTAAACCTGTTAATGTTCCAAAATAAAAGCGAAATAATTATTTAATAGAATTTATTTATGTCTGTTAGTTTTATGTCGCCTAATGTTTGTTAGTTTTATGACGTCTACCTAAAGAAAAAAGATTTTGTTACTTTTTGGGAGGAGAGTGGGAGGCGCCAAATTGAAAATTTGCCAAGGGGCGTAGTTTTTTTCTTCGCTGGTACCCCACAAAAATTTTGGTCACGCTACGCGTATTGTTCTTTATCATTCCGATTTAGTAGTTTTGAGTGTTGTCGATTCCGCGATTCATAAACCCAGATACTCCGTTTTAGGTGGGTGGGGATATCCATGGCATTCACTTGGCTATGCCACTGATTACATTATTTAATTAGAGTGTAAGTTACATTAAATGATACGGCATGTTTCAGCAGTAAGCAAACAGATTAGATAACAAAAATCTAAAACCCGAAGACTTCCTAACTAAACACATTTACATTTTAAAATGCCATAGGCACAAAAAACAAATTATTTTCTCTCTATACTTTGTAAAATGTATAATCGTTTCCTTGGATGATATAAAGTTACAGAATTTTCTTCTTAAATTTTGCTTTATATTTTATTTATAATAAGTTATTTATTTTTAAAATGTTGCTATTTATTTTATTTACAATTTAACCTTTATACTGTTAGAAAAGGCAACTGACACAACTTTGATTCCGCTAAATTCAGATAATTGGGAGTCTATTGTAATTTATACAAAGGTAAGGATTTCATTACTATAACTTATTTTCTACATTGATTTTCAATCTTCTTGATAAGTTTATTTATTGTTTTTTTTAAATAAAATGTAAAAACTACTGAAATGAAATGTAAATACTAATTTTATTTTCTTGCAGATGCATAAAACCATCAATCTAACGCATCACATCACTCAAACTATCTTCAATGTGTAAAACAAACACAGCAAAATATTTCTTATCAGAACTTTTAGAAAAAATCAGCTCCTAACTCACAGCCTGAAAAATCTTTTATTTATGAGTTATGCAAGAATTTCTGCCAAAACAGTTTTTTTGTGTGAGGTATGCAGCAAAGAATTCTCTCGAAAGGCAGATTTAAGCAGACATTTGTTAAGTCATACCGATGAGAAACCTTTTGAATGTGAGGTATGCAAAAAGAAATTCTCTCAAAAAAGCAGTTTAAACAGCCATCTGTTAACTCATACTGGTGAGAAACCGTTTGAGTGTGAGGTATGCAACAAGAAATTCTCTCAAAAGAGCAGTTTAAACAGCCATCTGTTAACTCATACTGGTGAGAAACCGTTTGAGTGTGAGGTATGCAACAAGAAATTCTCTCAAAAGAGCAGTTTAAACAACCATCTGTTAACTCATACTGGTGAAAAACCGTTTGAGTGTGATATATGCAACAAGAAATTCTCTCAAAAGGGGGATTTAAGCAGACATTTGTTAGGTCATAGTGGTGAGAAACCTTTTGAATGTGATGCATGCAACAAGAAATTCTTTCGAAAAAGTTCTTTAAGTAAACATCTGTTTATTCATACTGGTGAGAAACCTTTTGCATGTGAAATATGCAACAAGGAATTCCCTCAAAAGGATCGTTTAAGCAGCCATCTGTCAACTCATGGCGATGAGAAACCGTTTGTGTGTGATATATGCAACAAGAAATTCTCTCGAAAGGGAGCTTTAAGTAGCCATGTGTTAATTCATACTGGTGAGAAACCGTTTCAATGTGAGGTATGCAACAAGAAATTCACCCAAAAGGGTTATTTAAGTAGCCATCTGTTAACTCATACTGATGAGAAACCGTTTGTGTGTGATATATGCAACAAGAAATTCTCTCGAAAGGGAGTTTTAAGCAGGCATTTGTTAAATCATACTGGTGAGAAACCTTTTGAATGTGAGGTTTGCAGCAAGAAATTCGCTGAAAAGGGCCATTTAAGCCGGCATCTGTTAACTCATACTGATGAGAAACCGTTTGTGTGTGATATATGCAACAAGAAATTCTCACAAATGAGATGTTTAAGCAGGCATCTGTTAACTCATACTGGTGAAAAACCTTTCGTATGTGAGCTATGCAACAAGAAATTCTCACAAATGGGAGTTTTAAGGAGGCATCTGTTAACTCATACTGGTGAAAAACCTTTCGTATGTGAGGTATGCAACAAGAAATTCTCACAAATGGGAGATTTAAGGAGGCATCTGTTAACTCATACTGATGAGAAACCTTTTGAATGTGAGATATGCAACAAGAAATGCTCTCGAAAAAATGATTTAAAGAGACATCTGTTAATTCATACTGGTGAGAAACCTTTTGAATGTGAGGTATGCAACAAGAAATTTACTCGGAAATATGGTTTAAGCAACCATCTTTTAATTCATTGTGAAGACAAATCTTTTGTGTGAAAGAGATGTTTCAAGATATTCTTTCGAAAGATTTGTTAAATGATGCATCTGTTAATTCTTACTTCCTAGAAAATTTGTATGAGCGATAAATAAAAAGAAACTCCAAAAAAGCTATCAACGTGTTACATTTTCCTCCTAAAATTTGCTAATTGCAGATAACTAATCGTAGCATACTCCAGAAATAAAGAAATAATTCTTTTCATTTATTACAATGAACGAAAAAGAATTGTGACACACAAAAATTTGCCTATTAAAACAGTAAATCAGCATATCAGGAACTATTCCATGAGCCATGGCAAACACAATTTTTTATCGTTATTTATATTATCTGAAAAATATTAAATATGTCTGTTATTTTACTTATATAAACTTGTACGGTTTTATAACGATTGATAGTATTTAAGTGAAAAAAAAACCCTTTATTAAACCTGATATCTCACAATAAAATTCTTTGGTCGTAAAATTGATTTTCTGGTAAATATTTAACCTGAAATTAGTAGTTTTGTAAAGGGAATGGTCCACTGACTTACTCATAATATTACAAAAATGTGCGTGTAAGTGTGATTGATGCATTAGTTGTTAATTTAAAAAATAATGACTTTTGAAACGTAAGTAAAGATTGGAATAAATGTTTTAAAAGTTTTGCTTTTCTCATCAGGATCATATTAAAAGAGAGTATCCTAATTTGTCATGTCATTACTGATAACTGATGTAATTTTTTAAGTTTCTTAATTTCTAAATCGTCTGTTCGGATTATTTATTCATAAGGGAATAACAGGCTGGTGTGAGTTTTAAATGCCAGTAAATATGGGGAAAAAGAATGAAATATTTGCTTACCGCATCTAATTCAATCTCTAAAATTTTCCATTGTATTTCCATTAAAAAAAATATGACTTTGATGTATCTCATGCCCATCTGACTATGACTTAATTCTTTCGAATTACACAGATTACCATGTAATTAATATGGGATACTGAGGTTTAATATGCCACAATTGTTAATGAAAAGGAATGATGTTACAGTCAATCAGGGTAACTTTTCCCCATCTTTACAAAACTTTGACCCATTTTGCCACCTTCACGGATTCTTTTCAATGAGCTGCCAAACGCACACTAGCGCATCTGTCTACATTTTTGGGACCAAAACTTTGCCGTTAACTCAAGTGATGGAGCAGATTCAATCTTTTTTTGGTCCAAAGTTACGCTGATTGACTGTAGCATTTGTAGTTTGTTCAGAAAGACGCTCAGGTGCTACTTGTTTATCCCGTCGACCAAAAAACTATCGCAAACTATAAGATTACATGCCAATAATTGACGACTGTAAATGTGACATTCACATGACATTGACTACGATATACGTGTTTGATATGTCATCAAGTGATTTTTAATTTAATTTTATATTTGTGTTCTTTTATTATGTTTCGCTAATTTATTTGTTCTTCCGTTATTTAACATAAAAATTACATCAATTTATATAATTTGGGGGTAATTCTAGGTTATCCCTTCGACCAAAAAATTATCGCCAAACTATAATATTAAATGCCAATAATGGATGATCGTGAACGTCACATTCATTGACATTTAATAAGATTCCACGCGTTTAAAACGTCATTAAGTGATTTTTTTCGACTTTTTATTAATATTCTACTAATTATTTGTTTTTTTTTCGTTATTTAAAATAAAAATTATGTCGATATGTATTATTTGGCTATTAGTTTGGCGATTTGGCGAAATTGGTCGACGGCATAACAGAGTAGTATCAATTTGGGTAACAGTTTGGCGATTTTTATTATTTTGCGAAATGGGTCGAGGGGATAACCAAGAAGTACCAATGCTCAAAATAATTTCATGTTATAATATAGTCTATGTGGAAATTCGTTTGTCGTTTTACTTTGCATTATTTGAAGAAATATTATTGAATGAAATAAGTATGAATTTCTGAGGTTCCCTGAAACATGCTTTCTATTGATTAGGGAGGGCAAAGTATTTATTGTACGTATACATTTGGTATACCGTCGATTGTAAGCATTCTTCTTTTCAAAAGCAAACAAAGTTTAATTTTTAAGGGGAGCTTATAGTTTCAGCTAGGTGGGAAGGTCTACCAAATAGCTTAAGGTCAACAAGCCCCACCTTAGGGGAGCTTATAATCGTGATTTACAAAAATGATTGAAAAACCTATTTTTAACTCTTTCCAAAGAAGTTGAAAAAAGTTTGTGATTTCGGTTTGTCTGGTCGTCTGTCTACGCTCTAACTCTCGTAAGTATACTCGGACTAGCATAAAATTTTTAAACGTAATTGACGTTTACTCTGGCAGGAGCCCTGTTGAAAATGAAGCTTCTATCATAATACTTTATTTACAGGGACAGTCAAAAGTTTTCCGATAAATTACGGCCTATGGGGAAAATTTGTTTCAAATGAATTTTAAAGCTGTTACACCTGGTCAGATATATTCAAATTTATATGCAACTGTATAGTTCACTAAAATATGTATTCCGTGAAATATGCTGTGAAAAGAATATTTATCATTCATTTACAGGGCCAGACAAAATAATTCCATTGTAGAATAAAGAGGAGAATTGTTTGCGACATATTTGAATTATGGTAAACGATTGCTTGTATAAATAATTTGATATACGTATCTGAAGCTTAACATGAGTTATTTCAATTATAGTACATAGCATTTACAGGGACACACAAAAGATTTGAAATAGTATATTCTATCCAAATTACTGTATATTATGGATGATGGCTGTTGGATAGACTAAAAGCATTTTTAATTTTAATATACACTTTTTGATTTCACTAAATGTATGCGCATTATATGGTGTGTATAGATGCTAATAGTTACACAATTTAGATATACAAGGTTACACAAAAAGCTCGTAAATGTTACTTTATAAGAGCGTAATTTTCTTAAAGGTGGTTTTAAAATAGACTATGCATAGCATGTCGAACTGCATTCAGTTTACTAAGAAATGTTTGTGGATCTTAGATAAAATTATATACAGGGTCACAGAAAGAATTGGATATAGGGTCGCCTATGTATGATAATTTCTGGAAATGTCAATTAAGTAGTTTAAAGAGTATTTTTAAACTAAATTTTAGTAAAATATTCTCGAATAATAAAGGTATTAGATAAGTTAGAGGGCTGAACAAAATATATTCATGTGTATTTCCATCTGTTTGTATAAAGTACCGAAAAAACACTTCAACCAGCTATGCATTTTCTTGCTAAACTAAATTTCTCCATTATGTAATCTGTACTTCAACCGACAGATCAAATACAGGGTTGATCAAAAGTATTGGATTATATATTTGGCTATTGACAGTAACACCTTATTTCCCTAGATAACGAAGTTTTGTTAAAGATTTCAGGAAGTGATGGAAAGTGTTTTAAAATCTACCCTTAACGTATGATATTTCTTACTTGTTACCTTTAATGTAGAGTAAAAAAGTTTAATACATGGATGAGAATTCTGTTTTTCACTCGATCCCTGCATAAATCAAGTTGGAAATTGCACGTCTAACGTAACATATGAGGCGCGTTTGTACTATAACATTGTTTTTTAAAATATTCCGATTTTGGTGCAATAATATATATAGTACATCGGATATTGTACAGGGGCCAAAATCTTTTGTGTGTCCTTGTAAATACTATCTGCTATATATTATACAGGAAGTAACTAATACTAAACCTGAGCACCGTATATGAATTTCATAAAATGTGAAATAGTTTAATAGTATTAAGACACGCTCCAAACAGTGCCCCCCCCCCTATACCATTGTGTAACAGAATACTTTTGTGTGGCCGTGAAAATTAATAACAAATATAATTAGCACAACAGATTGTGCAGAATGCATTTTTAATACATACTTCTTAGATACATATCAATTCTATTATGTTCGAAAGAGTATAAGGTCATTAAAATTCCTTTGAAAATATTTTTTTTCATTGGCCGTAATGTAACGAAATGCTTTTGATTGTCCCTGTCATTAAACTATGCATCCGATTTTCATGACATTGAAAATGACTCAACAAAATTATACAACAGCTATATATTTTAAATTCCATGGCGATTTGGTTGGGTAGTTTTTGCTCTCTTATATGCGGACAGATGGACTGAATGACAACTATAGGTGCTATTTCTTTGTATAGTTACGAAAGCACCTAAAAAGGAATCATCTGAATTCTCTCCAACATTTTTTAGCACACAGAATTTAAACCTTTTGTTTTTTAATTCGTTAAAAATATATTTTAACAATAAATTATCTATCGTCTAAATACTTGCCCTTGAAATTGCTTCCAACTTATTTGTCCCGTCTGATAAGAAACACGCATTGTTTAATCTTTATAATTTTTTATTTTTAATTGATTTACTTTCTCAATAAATAAATAAATAAATAATAATATGAAATAAATAATCATATAGTGTTTGTAACAGTGTATAGATATATATGTAAGAATAAGTAAATATATTGACTAAAATTATCTCCTGTTGCCAAAACCTCTGTTTGTCTGTTATCTCCCCTAGCCCTTCTCTTATATCATGAAGGTCTTCTTATTCTACCAACAAATTTCATAAAATTTTAAAATTATAAAATAAGTCGTAAAATTATTTACTTTTTCCGGATTATTTGTAGATTTTTTGTAACAATATTCAATTAATATTCTATAACCCAGTGGCACAGCTAGGGGGGGGGGGGGGGCAAGGGGGACGGTCGCCCTAGGCGCCAAGGACAAGGGGCGCCAAATTAAGAAAAGTTTAAATAAAAATTATTTCACATATTTTGACAAAATATAAAAACTACTTTTTTGTATGAGTTTTTTATGAGTTATGTGACAGTTTTCCTTAGTACGATATTTTTTATATCCAAATAATGGAGGAAAAGCTTCTGTGCGTATTTCTAAGGATGGCTCAACACACTTGGTACCCAAGATATTATGCACCTGAATTGGGGCGCAAAGTGATTAAATAAGAGGCGCCAAATTAAAAGGAGCGTTAAACCTAAATTATTTTACATACATTGAAAATAAATATGAGTTGCTGATTTTTTCTTTTGCGTGTGTGTGAATATTTTGAAAAATACAATGTAGGTGACGGTAATGGAGAGATCCAGCGTTGCTAATAGCTGATTTGCAACTACTTTGTCTCTCCAGTTTATAAATCAAAAAATGCCTTTTAGTGACCCCAGAAGCAGAAACTTTTTCTGCAGTCTGCAACGCAAGTAAAAACTTTAGAAACAGTCTGCAGAACTTAAGGCCCTCTTTCCTAGTGTTGATTTCAAGGAGTGACACAGATAAGGGTATTCCTCCCCCCTTCCCCCAGAAAATTTGAGATTTAGTGTTTTCAATAGTCAAAAAGTGCAATGTCTTCCCCTAGGAGCTACGAGTATCTCTCCAGCAGAAATGTGTTTGAATTCAACACTGCTCTTTCCAGTTTCTTGCATTATGTTAGATACAATCTAACATCCCAAGTATTTATGATTAACATTAAAGGAAAGTGTTAAAAATAAGTTACTTTAACCCTCAGAATTTTTAACACCATCATACATTGTCCAAAAAGGGGAGAAAAACCACTATCTTCACTATGTTTTTCCTTTTTTTTCTCGTACCCCACTGGCGAAACTTTTGTTTCTTCGTGATCTTTCAACAAAATTTGCAGTTTTTTTTGTGGTATATGGATGAAATGTGTTCTTTTTCGAGATTCTTTAACAAAGTTTGCGTTTTTTCATGACCTTTAGCGGTTTTTTGGTGATTTTTAGACGAAATTTGTTGTTTTCTCGCAATCTTTTGACGAAATTTGCCTTTTTGCGGTCTCTACAAATTTTGCCGGATTTTTTTTGGGGGGGGGGGATTTTTTTTTCAGCATTTTTTGAGATCTTTTGACGAAAATTGCCATTTTTATGTGAGCCATTGACGAAACTTGACGTTTCTTTTCGTGATACTTCCACAAAATTTCCGATCTCTTGACGATATTTGCGTATTTTTGTAATACCAGGACAAAATTTGTCGTTTTCTAGCAATCTTTTGACGAAATTTGTCAATTTTTTCACGATGTTTTGAAAAATTTTGCAATTTTTTTCCAGAATTTGCAGTTTTTTATCAGGATCTCTTGTCGAAATTTCCTTTTTTGGGTTCTTTTGACGAAATGTGTTGTTTTGTCGCGACTTTTTGGCAAAAATTGTTTTCTTTTCGTGACCTTTTAACGGATTTTGCCGTTTTTTCGTGATTCATTTGACAAAGTTTGCATTTTTTTGTGGAAAAAGTTTGTGCTTCTACACGATCCTTTGACGAAGTTTGATGTTTCTTTTCGTGATTCCTGCACAAAATTTGCGTTTCTTTTGCGATATTTCGACGAAGTTCGCAACTTTTCGTAATGCCTGGATGAAATTTGCTGCTTCTTCGCGACCTTTTCATGAAATGTGTTGTTTTTTGTGACTTTGGCGAAATTTGTTGTTTTAATTATTGACAATTCATGCGATTTTTTGATGAAACTTGCCTATTTTGAGATCTGTTTACAAATTTGCCGGGTTTTTTTTATCTTTTGTTAAAATTCACCCTTTTTTAGATCTTTTGACGAACATTACCGTTTTTATGCGATTCTTTGACAAAACTTGCCATTGCTTTTCGTGGTACTTGGACAAAATTTGCGATCTTTTGACATTTTTTTGTAATATCTGGACAAAATTTGTCATTTTCTAGCAATCTTTTGACAAAATCTGTTGTTTTTTCAGGATATTTTGAAGAAATTTGCCATTTTTTTGCAATTTGTTTGCAAAATTTGCGGGTTTTTTCAGGATTTCTTGTCGAAACATCCCGTTTTTGGGATTCTTTTGACGAAATTTGTTGATTTTTCGTGATCCTTTGACAAACTTTGCGTTTTTTGGCGATCCTCTGACGAAATTCACGTTATCTCTGAGATCTACGGTGAAATTAGCAATATTTCTTTGAATAATTAACTTATTCTTGGGGGGGGGGGGAGATGGGGACAAACACTCACCATTTGTTAAAATTCACAATACATTTTATGTCCAAATTTTTGGATTTAAGACTGATGGATTTTTGAAAATATTGCTTAAATTTTTGGGACTCGTTCCCGATTTATAGTTTAATGTGAATTGGAACTTCGACAGTCGGATGTATTGCGGATCGTATTACAATGGCACATGGCAAATAATTTCTAGCAAGCTTTTATTATTATTATTATTTTTACTATTAATTGTTTAAAATAGTCTGAAGGCGTTTTGAAAGAGTCTGCGACGTGTGTCGCAGTGTTACGCCGATTCTGTTCCCGGACATAGTGACTTGAAGTCTTGTATACAAGCTCACCCGGCCGTAGATTTTACCAAACGAACCGCGAATGATTAAAACCACTATTCATATTAAAATTCTAAAAATCATGACGAATCTCTAAAAATGTATTTCAAGGATTGGTCTTCATTTTCTTCGGCAGCATAGGACTTTTTTACTACTATAATCGCTAAAAACCCACATTGAAATTTATCGTTTTCAAAATGAATCTCCGACACGGGCCACCACTTTCTGCCTCTCGCATAGCAGGTGTGCTCCGCATCAGCTGGAAAATCTTGAGAGAATCGTAAAATGAGTTTAAAGAAAAAAAATTCTCAAAAACTGGCCGATGAATCATCAGTTAAAAATATCCTTGGTGGTAGAAAGTAGTACTTCAACCTATAAAGTAATCAAAACCAAATTGAATGAGCAAAGCCCAGTTGAAATTGGGGCCATCGAAAAGAGGCCCCCATCATCCTAGTAAAGTTGTTCCTCGAAATCTTGTGTACTATCGCCGAAAATTTTTTGGAAAAAAAAAGAAAATTTACCGATTTATCATACAGCACGATAATGCCGTTTAGTAGAGCACAGATACATCTCTAAAGTCCAAAGTTTGCCCCTTAATAACTTTGGACCCAATCCTCAGACTGCAACAAAATTGAAAAGGCAAAGTGTCCTACTCCAGACCTCAATGTTTATCAAATTTCATCGAGATCCACCGGTTAGTTATCGAGATACAGAACCCCTGTTTTGTCAGTTTTTCTCGTGAAACAAGATAAAAGGGCAAACAACTCAATTATAACCCGAACCAAAAAACATTCAGTGACGTGTAATTGTTCAAAAAATTTAATTTAGGTATGTGCCTTTCGAAAGCCCTGTCAAAAAGTATCCAATATTAAAGAAATGGCATCCATTTAAAATTTATATAGCGCTATACTTTCTATGATTTAATAGTATAGAAATCTCCTCTTTTTAATTGCTAATTTAATCATTTCTTTCAAGTTGCCAACTAAAAAACAGCATGATAATTTAAAAAAGAAATAATAACACGTGTTCTTTTTTTTATAAATAAATAAAAATGCAGATTCTCCTGATAGATTTTTGCATTTTTGAAGTTGCCGTCATTCGAAATAGAAAATGCATATCTTTCATAAACAAATATGTAAACTGTAACTAAATTTATGTTAAAACAACATCACATCTTTATTTGAATGTTTCCGATGTCAAAACAGTTACTATAGTACAGATATTTCAATTAAAAAGGGATAATCTAGAAAAAATTCAAATTTTTTATAAAAAAAGAGCGATTTAGAAACAGAGAAATGAAAATATTTGTAGATAGATACCAATGGACAAATAAAAATTTGCATAGATACCGCGAAGCTGTAGGGGGGCTATCACGGTGGGCGGTTCTGTCACCAAACGTCGCCAAGTTTGTCTCCAACTTGGCGATGTATCGTCATATCAGGCGATCAAATTTATTAGCCAAAAGTGACGCCAACTTGGCGCTATTTGAAGTATTTTTCCAAAATAATATGTCTACTAATAACTTTAACCTAATGCTAATGTTAGTTTAAATTTGTTAGTTGAAGTTGGTTCACCATCAAGTTCTTGAAAGGATCAGAAAAAGTTGTGAAATTATATCAAAAGCTGGTGGAACCAGAGAGAAAAGTAGAGCTCGATCTAAAAAATGATGCGGTAATAAATTGGCAAATATTTTCACTATTAAAAATGCGTAGAAAAAAATGGAATCAAATTCTCTGTAAAGCTTATAAAATTGCCCAAATTTTTGTTAGCTGAAAATGTGGACTGAGCTTTACTGGTGCTTTATATTCAGAATCATACTACTATCCACTCAAAATGATTACTAGGCAAACTGGTTAATAGAATGCATAATTATGTTGTCTCAAATCAATTAACAAGGAGAGAGCCCGAGGCTTGTATGACCGAATTCAGAGACCCTTTGTGCTTCGATAGAGTATAAGCAATAGATAAACATATCACAAGGATAAAGTGCAGTATTTAGGGGGCCATAAAAAAGGCCCCAAAGTCACCCATTATTCACTCTTTAGTATATGAGATAAACTACGAGCTATTGTGAGTGGCCAGATAGCCTAGTTGGCAGCGCGCCAGACCTTTTAATTTCACTTTCCGAATCTCCGCGAGTTCGATTCCGAATCCGGGTACTTTTTTTCTCCACCCAAAATAATATTTATTATTTTAGAACCAATATTCAAAACTATATCTCTAATTGTTTAAATGTAAGGCAAGTATAAATAAAAACACGCTTCTGCACCCACACACACATATATGTATTTATTTTTTTACGCGATTGCAGTTTTATTGTTTTATTGCAGCGCGATTGCAGTTTTATAGATCTAATGAAAAAAAAAACTGAATTATTCAGTCGAAATTTTTTTAATTTTATTCACATTATATGTTTTTTGATTAATAGATTTCTATTCTTCTCAGCAGAGCAAATTAAAAAAAGCTATATACAATAAAAATATGTTATTATTTTTTTTCTTATCTAACATTTATCAATTTAAAATGTTTCATATTTTTTGCTTTTTTTTCATTTTGAAAATATAATTATTATTTTTTTTGTTGTTATAGGATGTCATGTTTGGAATTAGAATAACTGTTTATGTCAAAAATCTTTTCAGGCACCTTTTATTACATAGATTTGCATGTGATTTTTAAGCAATATAAGTTCACTACAGAAAAGAAACAAAGTGGGTTCAGTATGTTTATACTTTTTTGTTGAATCTTTAGCAGCCACCAGCTGCAGAGCGAATGAGTATAGTATTTTGTTTTTAAAGTTTTGCTGTGATTAAACGTTTTTCGTTATAGTACTGTAATAATTAAAATGAAAAAAATTATTTTGTAAAAAAATGTCTAGAGAAAAAACCTTCTAAATTTGCAAATATTGAACGAATATCAGAAGATTCGATTCATAGCTAATCAGCAAAATTGAGATTAAAAGATGCAGCCGTGTATTACGAAAAGTTACTCTCTGAAAATGATTTAATTCCATCGGAGCCCTCCGATATTATTTCTTATGAAGCTGAGCTTATCGGAAATGAAAATTTTCAGAATACTCTAGAACTACTTTGTGATAGGAAGCTTATATTTGATGATATTGACATATATGTAGTAAAGACATATATGTAAAATAAATGTAAATAATTGTAATATAAATATAAATAAGTGTATATAAGTATCTGTAAAATAAATGTAAATAATTGCAATATAAATGTAAATAAGTGTATGTAAATAGCTGTATAATAAAGATAAATATTTGTAAATGAAACTAAATATAAAATTTACAAAATACAAAAATGTTGAATGAAAGAAAAACTTATATACCGCAAAAGATTTTTTTTCATTTTTTACTTTCCATTGTATCAATAACTTTGTAATAAATTCTTTCTTTCTGTAAATAAATATGTGTGAATATGCGTAGAAGCATATTCTTATTTATATTTATTGGATCTTAATTGGATACATATTTTTGAATAATGATTCTAAAATAATAATTATTATTTTGTATGAGGGAATAAAGTACCCAGACTCGGAATAGAATTCGCGGAGATTCGGAAAGAGAAAATTAAAAGGTCTGGCGCGCTGCCAACTGGGCTATCTGACCAATCACAATTGTGCGTAATTTACCGGTTATATACTAAACAGTGAATAATGGGTGACTTTGGGGCCCGTTTTTTACGGCCCCTCAGAATATCTCACTTTATCCTTGTGATATGGTTGTCTATTAATTATACTCTATCGAAGCACAAAGGGTTGCTGAATTCTGTATCACAAGCCTCGGGCACTCTCCTTGTAAAATCCGCAACGCTAAACGAATATAAACCATGAAGTAATAATTAACTAGTAACATTCATATAGTCAGATTGTTGAGAAATTGATGTAGAAAGACATTTCTGAACAGCAATATTTATTATTTGGTAGAATCGTATATGTTTAAGATTTTGAGTTTACTTGGAGCTTTCATCTTCCATTAATCAAAAACCCCTGGAATGGAATTTTGTCCACACTTTGTACTGAATGGATCGTTTAGATTCTCGTTCTTTATTACATCAGCATGTAACTCATAGTTATGAACACAAATTTTTAAATTGGTTATGGATTATTGGAATATGGAGTGTGTTAAAAATGCCTTTTTCCATGATTGAGTTTAAGGCAGAAGTAAAGCCCAGTCCACATTTTCAGCTAACAAAACTTTAGATAATTTCATGAGCTTTACAGACAATCGTATTACATTTTTCTTCTACGCACTTTTTTATATTGAAAAAATTTGCCAATTTGTTACTGTATCATTTTTTAGATCGAGTTCTACTTTTCTCTCTGCTTCCACCAGTTTTTCATATGATTTTCAAACATTTTATGCATCAGTTCAAAATATTTTTCTATATGTGCTCTGAAAGTTTGAAATTGATATCTTAATTAGTTTCCTTTTCTCTGATTACTGGAAATTGTTAATTTCTTTTTTTTTTCGTCTGTGGAATCAAACTCAAATGTGATTGCGATTTTGTCATTTTGGGAAAAAATTTGCGTAATTCATCAGTTTATAATTAATGTTCTCTGGTAATTTTCAAAAATTTAAAATTTGAGCTTCATGTACACCAGGATGAGCTTTGAACTATCTCATCCAAATTTTCAGATTTGCATGTGTGGTAGAAATTTCTTGCCATCTCCATCACACATACACGCGCATAGATGGGATTTTCACACTGATTTTTGTGTTCTTAGCATCAAGTATTCTCGCTGACATTTGACCAACATTAGTAATTTGGCTAATTAAATATAAAAAAACATTCGCCAACTGAAAAAAGTATTAGCAAAATAGATTCGCCGTGCAGCACAAAAAATTATCTTAAATCCTTTAATGTACCCCCTTTTTCAATATATTCTAAAATAACCTAAGTTTATGCAATTGCGACAACGATTGTTTTTAATTTAATTCCAACTATCAGGTACAAATATATTGAAAATATCTATATATTAAAAATATATATATATTAAAAATATCTATATAGTAAAAATATGTATATATGCATATGTATGAAAAACAAAAAAGGAAAGAAAGAAAAAGCAAAAACTGAGCACCATAATTTGCCGAATCTAATTGCTTTTATACTCGCTGAATGAAAAATTAAGTCGCAATTTTGTGCAAAGGCGAACGACAGCGAGATCCCTGCTTAGCATTCCATATGAATATTTTCATGTAATGAGGCTTTTTGTGAACTAATGCAAAATACATTCAGCTGAATGAACAAGAAAAGAAATTTATTCTTTTTTATAAGAAATTCCATTTTTCGTCGAATTGGCAATGAGATAATAAATAAAATGAGAAAATAAACAAAATGAGAAAATAAACAAAAAAATGTGGGTGACCTACTGCCAAATTTTCTTCTTAAACTGTACAAAAATCAAAGCAGAGGATTTTTTGGTCTTCCTAGTACGATCGCTACAAATGTCCATTTTCGTCGTTTTAAAAGGTAAAAACATGCGCTAAAATCTCTTAGCATGTACTCAGTCACATGCACTTAAATTAAACACACATGCATTCGAGAAATTTATATCTACACTCAAGAGCCAAAACCTTTTGACCACCTTCACATTTTTCAATGAACTCGTTGGATGGCGTGGAAATGATATGATGTGGTGGGAATGGTATTTAAAATGCTGCTAGGGAGTCTAAGGGATAATTTTTGCGTTTACGTCTGCTTGTGAGTGTAAAGGCCGCATATTTAGGCTACTTTAATTGAGGGCGGATTTCAGTCGCCTAACGATTCAGAATGTGTAACTTCGAAACGCCTACAGTACTAAATGTTCAAGACCAGATGATAATGTAATGTCTATAGGGCCGTTGTTTTCAAATATCTCCCCAAGTTTACTTATTTTTACAGGATTTTTTTGCGTAGGATTGCTAAGAATCTACAACCAAGGCTAGATTTTACAATTTCTATTTTTTTATATTATGATAATTTCATTTTCAGAAACGGTTTCGAAAGTTAAAGAAATATTTTTTTTAAATCTGAAATCAAGATCGAAAAAGTAAAAACTAAGCTGGTTGTAGATCGTCCTCAGCTATCCATGGAAAAAAATCATCTTTAAAAATATTAGAATTTAAATGAGAACTTGAAAAGAACGCCTTCATAGACGTAGCATTATCATCCGGGTCTTTTTCAGTCAGTAGTGTGCTCTCTAGCTTTGGGAAATGTTCTCAGGCCTCCCTGGCACCTGTGTTTGTTGTAGAACAGACCACGCAGTATCTTAAAGTCACTGCTGATCATTACCATTACCTTTACATGTTATCTGTCTTCCTAAATGGAAATGGAGTCTTCGTGCAAGACAATGCTCCATCTCATAGGACTCGATTGGTTCCAGAAACAGAATACTGAATTCCAGTTAACATCCTGGTCACCTAACTGGACGGATGTTAAACCAACAGAGCACATTTCGGGTATCATTCAAAGGCAGCCCAGAGCTAAAAAACAACCATTTTTCAGTGTCCCGAATATGCATGACCGCTGCTTGAACAACTAATACGATTTATCTTCGGTCATTTACATAGAGCTTGTGGCATCCTACCAAAGCGATTTTCAGCTGTTTTTTGGATCAAAGTTGGTTTGGGTGCTTTGGGGTAGGTGGTTATAATGTTTTGGCTCATTAGTGTATACATGTATGTAGATGTTGTATGCTAATTGAGAAATTAACTCATTGCAAAGAGCATAAGCTGTTTGAAAAGAGATGGGCTAATTGGAGGCTTATCTCCCGTTTTTCAATTAGCCTGACATTTTCCAGGCATTTTGCAAAGAGCCTAAAGAGCATTAGGCGAATTGAGAACTAACCACTGGGTTTCTCAATCAGTGTTTTTTTGGCTTATTTGAATCAGCCTTGACAAAGTTAGGCTAATTTCACATATCTTCCAATTAGAGAGGATTATTTTAGGCTTAATGAACCATAACCCGACCCGAACCAGAAAAAAATTACAACAGACCGTACACCGATCCGAGCGCAACAAAATAATTTCATTCTAAACACAAACAAATTTGGTCCTGTTTACTTTTCTCCGGTATGAATAAATAGACAGTCTGCAACATAAATTATCTCTTTAAAATTAAAATGCATGAGCCCTCGTCACACACACACGCACACATCCTAAATTAAAAGTCTCAAAAACTTTATTTAAAAACAATCTGCTGCTCTCAGGTAAGAATAAAGGATTAAACAGCATAAAAATTACCCTCCTTTCTCCCAAATTTCCACTTCCCCTTCTGTTCTTCCACACAGAAATTAGTTTAACATTTGTAATATTAGAGGCGTGCGAAGAGGAAATTACGCCCGGGGCAAAGTTAGAATTTGGAGCCCCCCTCCCCCAACTTTTTGTTATGACAGGCCAAAAATGACATTGGTAATATAAATTTGGCTACCCTAAATTTCCGCGCCCAGGGCAACCTCCCCCTTCGCCCCCCATTTTGCACGGCGCTGTTTAATATTACTTTTTTTTTAAATTCTGATCTGTTTCTTATTATGTAATAAGATGATTTATCTAAAAACCCCATCGAGATTCGAATTTTTGTTTGACCCTTTCTCAACAAACAAGAATTACAGAATATCTAAGACTATGTGCGGGAAAAAACAATAATTTTGAACTTTTTTGCAGTTTTGCTATAGTTGCTATAAAGACTCATTTACTTTCAAAACCTGATTTATACAAAAATATTATACAAACGCGATTGCTACATGAAAATAATATGCAAGTTTTATGTCTACAACACATAATCCTCTAGCGGCGGTGGGTAGTTCAATTCAATCCACTTGATGCAAGGCGGTTATTTTTGTCCTACATTCTGAAAGGATGTTGCACTGGTATGACAGACGGACATTTTGCATCATCTATGACACAGAAACTTTTTTCTTGTTTTACCTCCATTTCGAAGGAGACTGAAATGAATTATTTACAGATACTGAACAAGTGCTGTCACGTGAACTGTTTTACAAGCTTGAACTAGTGCTGCCAGGTCATCTTGTGTGCACACTCGAATTTATGCTTTCACACCACCGGGTGTACAAGCTTGGATATTTTGTGGTTATTTTCATATGTTAATGATATTGGTAAGTATAATATTTTTGAATAAATCAAGTTATGAAAGTGAATGATTCTTTTATAGTAATGCTGTGTACGTTAATTTTTAGAACAATGTACCCATCCTACTTTACAAAATATATTATCAAGGATGAGAATAACACCAAATAACACAAGATCCCTCCCCCTCATGTCTAGAAATTCCATCATTTTTCTGGAGATAAAGACAGAAATTTTAATGAGAGCGTTAGATCATTATTTATTTATTGCTTCAACAAAGTAACAATACAGTATAAAAATCTTTAAAAAATAATTTTTAATTTGTATGTGTGAAAAATAAAATTATTTGGATGCGGGAGAATAGGCAACTTAAATGATCCTTTTATTATTGTAACAAGATAGTTACAAATAAAACAAAGAAAAAAGTTTTTAAACCATGCTTACTGAGAGGAGGAGAAAAAAAGGACTTTACGGAGGAGATTTGGGGAGGAAATATAGATTATTAATTAAATATCGTTACAATAAATTAACAAATAGAGGTGAAAGAAAATTAATATAAAATGTTCTAAAAATTTTATGATAGAAGATGATATAAGGGAAGTGTAAGGGGAGACAACAAACAAGCAGAGATTTTGGTGATTGGAGACAATTTGATAAAGATATTAATTTATTCTTATATATATACATATAGCGAGGTCCAAAACGATAGGAACGACAAAAACAAAGAAATTAACTCGCGTTTCCTAAGCAGACACATAATCCTTTGTGTTAAAATTTAATACATGGTATTCCAATTAATATTAAAGTAATCGTTTACGAAAACTGCAAATAGTTTTTTAATATTTAAAAAAATATGTATTTGACTAAATTTACGCAGAAGCAAACTCATAAGAACGCAGTCGATATTTCTAAAACTGTGGAATGTGAAAGGCAGATATTTTTTGCATATTATTTAAAAACGCATCTAAAAGTCATTCTGAACCCCATTCATTTAGTTCGCAAAACATTTGGATTACAAGGTGAATCAAAAGGCTTTGTAACTTCGTAAAAAGCAAATTCTAGCTTTTAACAACATCGTAACATAATTTCAAAGAATTGATGATAAAATGTAACTTCCAAAGACTGTCATTTTTATTTTATTTTAGAGAATCCAGCTACTTATATTTCTAGAAAATTGACAGCGAGGCCAAAAGTTCTTTCAAAACTATCCTAAATTTTGATAATTCTCAATGTTGCAAGTAAAACAATGAGAGCAAAAGAATTGATATAGCCAGATAACGATGCTAGTATCAATATCGATCGTACAAACAACAATAAACATGTCGACAGTTCTTAAAATTATAAAAAAGGCGTTGATGTTCGCGTTTAATATCTGGCAGTAAAAAAAACCGGTACTACTCTGTTATCCTGTCGACCAAAATATTATTGCCAAATTATAAGATTAAATGTCAATAATGGTTGATCGTGAATGTCAATTCAATGACATTAAATACGATACATGTGCATAAAAAGTTATTTTGGTACTTCTAGGTTATCCCGTCGACCAATTCCGCGAAATTATACAAATCGCCAAACTAATAGCCAAATTATACATGTTGACCTAATTTTTATTTTAAATAACGAAAAAACAAATAATTCGTAGAATATTAATAAAAATATTAATCAGAAGTCGAAATAAATATCACTTAATGACATTTTAAACACGTGAATCGCATTTAATGTCATTGAATGTGACATTCACGATCATCCATTATTGGCATTTAATCTTATAGTTTGGCGATAATTTTTGGGTCGGTGGGATAACCTAGAAGTACCGTTATTTTTATTTGTTTTTTTATTATTTAAAATAAAAATTACGTCAATATGTGTAATTTTGGCTGTTAGTTTTGGGAAATCGGTCGACAAGATAACAGAGTAGCACCAAAAACCCACTTTCACTTTGCAAAGAAACTTCTGAAGCAGCAAACGAATCGAACTAAAATTATTTTCAGTGCTGAAAAAAGTTTAATTTCGATATTCCAGATGGCATTTATCCATATTTGCATGGCTCTGAAAATGAAAAAGGCGTATTTTCCACCCTTCAATTCAGTGGAAGCTTCTTGATGTTTTGGAATACTTTTTCCTCGGAAGGTAAGCTTATAATTGCTTTTCTAGATAAATAAACAAAATAGACATACTTTTATTCGCATATTAGCGTGCCATTTGTTAAACCTGAGAGAAAAAATTGCGGACTTATTCGAAATTTCCAACAAAACAATGCGTAAATTCACTCTGAAAAAGTCACAAAAAAGTGGTGTGAAGATAAGTAAAACTGTCAAATTTGATTGTCTAGCCAATGATTCAAATCTAAATTAAAGCCATGAATAATGTTTGTGGTAATACAGGGCACAATATACAGGGTGTCCCAGAAGTAATGAGACAAACTTTAAGGGGAGATAGGGAAAAACACAAGGATTCAGAATTGCCCAACAACCCACGGTCAGAAACGCTTTACTGGAGCGGTAGTGACAACACAAAACACAAGAAAGAAAGGACACGAACAGGGAAAGAAAACATGTTTATTATTCTTAGTGCTAAAAATCTATTGAGACAATGCTGGGAAGTGCTGTGGAACTTGTTACACGCATCGTGGCAGCTCTTGGGGAAGTTCGGGTCATTCTTGGTGTTTTCGAGATCATTAGATCATTCAGGCGCTTTTAGATGCGTTCCGTGCATCACGGCCCGGTATCGTAATTTTGAAAACCTGTTTTGATGACGATCGTTGCTTCTTTAATTTTCTTTTTTCTTAGTTTTTTGCTCTATTAAGGATAAAAAACATATATTCTCCCCTTATCCGTTTTTGGTCTTTCTTATGTTTTGTGTCGTCCCTACCGTGTCAGGAAAACGTTTCCGACCATTGGTTGCTGGGTTAAAGTGAATCTTTGTGGTGTCACCTACCTCCCCTTAAAGTTTGTTCTATTACTTCTGGGACACCCTGTATAACGAAAGATGGTCAAACCGTGTAGTATCACTTGAATGCAGAATTAAAATCTGAAATTTGGAAGATATGACGTGCTTTGTCACTCAACAGATTCAAAACTATGTAAACGCTATGCTACAATGTTGAATAAGAATTATTAAACACAAAAGAAGCCCAGTTGTCGTGTAATATTTCTATAATTTAGAACAATCTGTTTTGTTCTTATCATTTAGCTCTCAGTGATATCGAGTAAAAATACAATGTATTATATGTAATATTTATAGCATTTGTTTTAGAATGTTTTCTTTATGTTGAGTACTTAGTGATAATAAATTTATTTGGTTTATATGAGGGTTAATATAATCATACTTTAATTTAGGAAATTAAATGATCGTTCTTACCATTTTGCAACACTGTTTTTGTTTATACACTGTTAAAATCATACGATTATTTATTTCATATTAGTATTTATTTATTAAATAACTCAGAAAATAAATGAATTTAAAAAAAAAGAGTTAGAAAGATTAAACAATGCATGCTTGTTATTAGACAGGACAAACAAAATGGAAGTAATTTCAAGGGCAAGTATTTAGATGATAGATTATTTATTGTTAAAATATTTTTTAAGAAATTAAAAAGAAAAATTTTAAATTCTTTGTGCTTAAGAATGAAGTATTTTAGGGGAAGATTTCAGATGATTCCTTTCTCTTATACAGGCATTGAGTGAAAAGTAGAAGATTCTAACCTCTCTATTCACCATCGTTCCTTCTACATTAAAGTTAAAAATAGGGGTTTTTTATTGATTTTTCTAAATCTCGATTATAAGCTCCCCTTAAAAATTAAATTTTTTTGATTTTGAAAAAAAAAAAGAAATCTTACAATCGACACTATACCAAATGTAAACATATAATAAATACTTTGCATTCCCTGTTCTGCAGGAAACATGTTTCAGGAAACCTCAAAACTTCATACTCGTGTCATTCAATATTTCTTCATATAATGCTAAGTAAAATCACAAATGACTTTCTACATACACCATATTATAGCATGAAATTATTTGGAGAATCGGTACTTCATGATTGTCGACCCATTTCGTCATATTATATAAATTGATGTAATTTTATGTTAACTAACGGAAGAACAAATAAATTAGCAAAACATAATAAAAAAACACAAACAAAAAATTTAATTAAAAATAAATTGATGACATAACAAACACGTGTATCGTAGTTAATGTCAAGTGGATGTCACATTTACAATAGTCCATTATTGGCATATAATCTTATAATTAGGCGATAGTTTTTTGGTCGAAGGGTTGAACAAGTAGTACCTGATCGTCTTTCTGAAGAAACTACAAATGCTATTGGCAATCAGGGTACTTTTGACCAAGAGAGAAAAAAAGATTAAAATCTGCTTCATTACTTGAGTTAACAACAAAGTTTTGGTCTGAAAAATATAGACAGATGCACTAGTGTGTGTTTGGCAGCTCACTGGAATTAATTCTTGAAGGTTCCACCATGGCGGAATGCATCAAAGTTTCGTAAAAGCGAAGCAAAATTACACCGATTGACTGCAAATAATTTCTTTTGATTAACAAATGTGGCATAGTAAATATCAGTTCATTACATCAATTATATGGCAATCCGCGTAATTCCAAAGAGTTAAGTCATAGTCAGATGGGCATGAGCTATATTGAAGTCATAAACATATTTTAAGTATGATAAAAAATTTTACAAATTGAACTGGTTGAAAAAAGCAAATATTTCATTCTTTTTTTCCGAAATTTATTGACATTTAAAACTCACACCAGACTGTTATTCTATTACGAATAAACAAATCAGAACAGGCGATTTTGAAAAGAAGGAACTTAATAATAGATTACTACAGGTATCAGTAATGACATGTCAATTTAAATTAGAATATTTTCTTTTAATAGGATCCTGATGAGAAAAGCATAATTTTGAAATACTTTTACCATCCTTTACTTATATTTAAAATGGTCATCAGATAGTTATTATTTTTTAAATCAACGACTAATGTATCAAACACATTAAAACATTATTTTTTTCGATATTATGAGTAAGTCATGGGACCAATCCTTTTTCAAAACTACTATTTTCAGCTTAAATATTAATAAGAGAATCAATTTTACCATCAAAGAACTTTATTGTGAGAAATCAGGTTTAACAAAAGTTTTTTTATTCACTTATATACTATCAATCGTAATAAAATCTTACAAGCTTATAAGTGTAAAAAAACAGAGATATGTAACAGTTTGCAAATATTATAAAAAATGATAAACATAAAATTGTGTTTGCCATGGCTCATGGAATAGTTCCGGATGTGCTGATTTACTGTTTCAATAGGGAAATTTTTGTGTGTCACTGTCTTTTTTTATGCATTGTAATAAATGGAAAGAATTGTTTCTTAATGGTTCGATTAGTCATCTGCAAATTTTAGAAGCAAAATGTATCACTTCGACAGCTCTTTTGGAGTTTATCACACAAAAATTTTCTCGCCAGTATAAACTAACAGGAGCATCGTTTAACAAATCTTTTGAAAGAATATCTTGACACATCTTTATCAAACAACAGATTTCTCTTCAGAATGAATTAAAACGTGTTTGCTTAAAGCATACTTCCGAGTAAATTTCTTGTTGCATACCTCACATTCAAAAGGTTTCTCACCAGTATGAGTTAACAGAGGGTGCTTAAACTGCTTTTTTGAGAGAATTTCTTGTTGCATACCTCACATTTAAAAGGTTTCTCACCAGTATGAGTTAACAGATGGATGCTTAAACTGCTTTTTCGAGAGAATTTCTTGTTGCATATCTCACATTCAAAAGGTTTCTCACCACTATGAGTTAACAGATGGGTGCTTAAACTGCTGTTTTGAGAGAATTTCTTGTTGCATACCTCACATTCAAAAGGTTTCTCACCAGTATGAGTTAACAGATGGGTGCTTAAATGGCTTTTTAGAGAAAATTTCTTGTTGCATATCTCACATTCAAAAGGTTTCGCACCACTATGAGTTAATAGATGCCTGCCTTAATCTCCCTGTTGAGAGAATTTCTTGTTACATACCTCACATTCAAAATGTTTCTCACCAGTATGAATTAACAGATGCTTCCTCAAAGCACTCTTTTCAGAGAATTTCTTGTTGCATACCTCACATACAAACGATTTCTCACCAGTATGAATTAACAGATGCTTCCTTAAAGCACTCTTGCCAGAGAATTTCTTGTTGCAAACCTCACATACAAAAGGTTTCTCACCAGTATGACTTAACAGATGGCTCCTTAAATCTACCTTTCGAGAGAACTTCTTGCTACATATATCACACACAAATAGTTTCTCACCAGTGTGAGTTAACAGATGGCTGCTTAAATGGTGCTTTTGAGGAAATTTCTTGTTGCATACCTCACATTGAAAATGTTTCTCACCAGTATGAGTTAACAAATGTCTGTTTAAATTGCCTTTTTGTGAGAATTCCTTGTTGCATACCTCACACAAAAAAGACTGTTTGGAGAGAAATCCTTGCATAGCTTACAAAAAAGATTTTCCTGTCTCTGAGTTAAAAGCTGCTTCTTTCAAAAAGCTCTGATAGAAAAATTGCTGCATTTGTTTCACACATTGAATATATTTTGTTTGATGTGATGTGTTAGATTAATGGCTTAATGCATCTGCAATAAAATAAATTAAATTAATATCCAATTTTTACGTTTTATTAAAAAACAAACAAAAATACATAAACTTATCACGAAAATTCAAATAGAAAATAAATTTTAATAAAACTATTACCATAGTATTAAAAAACTGCAGTAGAATCCCAATTATCTCTTCGCACCAGAATCAAAAGTGTTTCGTAACAGTATAAAGATTAAATTGTGAATAAATAAAATAAATAGCGTCTTATAAATAAAATATAAGGTAAATTGAAGTAAAAAATTTCATAATTTAATATCATCTAAAGAAACGACGATACATTTAGCGAAGAATAGATAGAAAATAAATTTTTTTTGTGGCTATGGTATTTTAATATGTAAATGTTTTTAGTAAAGAATTAGAAATTCTTCCAGAATTTTTTTTTTACTTTTTTTATCTAATGTGAATGCTTTTTGCTGATATTTGCCTAATCATTTAACTTCACTGCAATTAAATAATGTAATCAGTGTCATAGGCAAGTGGATGCAATGGATATCCCCCCCTCTCAAATGGAGTGTCTGAGTTTCTGAATCGTGGAATCAAGAACACTCAAAACTACTAATTCGGAAATACAAAGACCTCATGAAAAATTTCATTTTAGACAAGTGTTTTTTTTTATTCAAAGTTAGTCTTTTGCCAAGACTACAAACTTTTCTGTTTCAGGCAAATTTTCAACATAAACATGTTTCGTTTTGATTGTATCCTCAAAAAGTTTCATACCATATATTTTCAGTAGTGCTCATGTGAAGAATATAGACAATATTGCAATGAATTCTGTGAAGGTGACCCATCTTAGTAAAGAAAAACAGGATTACTCAAAAACAACATTACATATTTATAGTTCCCAAAACTTGAAACCTATCTAAAATGGAACATTTTGCCATTGTGTTATTTCTTGGCAGGTTTTCAGAGAATATGGAATCATCCCGTAAATGGAAACATTTGACGGTCCCGAAGAATAAGTATACAAATACACCTGCTAAGATGGAAATGGATTTTTGATGGGAACAACTGTTGCTGAAAGTTAAGGAAAAAGACCAATTTATACAAATGTAATAACGTCGCATTGATGGAGTTTCGAGTCCTTTATTTTTGTTTATTTTATTGTTTTTTTATCAAATACAGTGGACTCCCTCAAATGTGCAATCCTAAAATCTGCACATAATTTTCAAATTTAAACAATGAAAATTTCAGTTCAGATATAAGGATAAAATTTGACTTTTTTGCTTTGTTTCAATTCCGTATATATTTTAATTAGTATTTTTTTTTTACTGAATTCATGTTTTTTCATAATGGAAGACTATATTTACTTCTGAAAAATTCAAGATATTCACAATCTTCTTGTCAAATATATTTATGTATTAATCTTTTTTATTTCTTTTTTTATTAAGTCTGGCTAAACCTGAAATAAAACTTCCTTATTTTATGATTTTGATATGAATTAGTAATGTACTTTTGTGAGGCAAGTTGCACTGAATAATTTAGAAAAAATACATTTCAAATTTATAATGACTGTTTAATCATATATAATTTGACCTTCATTTTTTAATATTTTATTCATATTAAAAATTATGTAAATTTTTATTTTATTATTTTAATTTATTACTTATTTTAATATTTTATCATACTATTGTAAGCATTCATTATAGTTTCGATTGCATCATTAATTAAAATTAAATGACTGTTTAAAAAATGTGAGCAAAGCAATGACCAGAAATCAGCAAAATTCTAAAATTCGCCAAACTCTGATACCAAGTTGTGCAGATTTGAGGTAGATCTCTCTACATTGAATAGCCAAACTTGCCAAGGAATATGTATGATTGAAAAAAATATACGTCAAAATTTTCTGTAGCAAGGAATTCTGCTCTTTTGAATTGGTCAAAAACTGTTAAGCTCCAATTTCTTCTTTCTTGCTTATTGATTGACGAAAGCTCTGTTAGAGATGAAAAGACATCATCAGAATTTTTTAGAACTGAATATAAATCATATTTCAGATTTCTTAAGATTTTTTAAAAAGGGACTATAAAAGTGTGTGTAATATTATAATATAATGTGCAACCCGGAGTTAATAAAAGCGACTCTGTTCTTGAACTGGTTATTTGTGAACTTTCAATGCATCTTTCTCGTTTGAATTATTTTATCTCGAGTCTCGCTGATATTTAGGGAAAGAGCAGAGAGACATTGGAAGGTTTTAATGTTCACCTGGGAGTTTACATAATAATGGCAATTTTTGTCATTGAATATTTCAACCGGAGCCATTTTTAATTAAATTAATGGATTTTGAAAGGCAGATTTTTTATGTATTTATTTAGTAATGTAATTTTGCTTTTATTCATAAAAGCAGTTAGGGAACTATAGGAAAATTCGTAATTTTTGTATGAATTTAAAAGAATACGTAAAACATCGAAAAAGGTTTCTTAGACTGATTAGCGTCAAATTTAAAGGGTGCCCCCCCACAAAGCATCGAAATGTCTCTGCAGAACCTTTATGCTTAAGAGTCGCCTAGAAGTGCTACCTCTCTCTGGAATTTCAAAATGCCCTTTACGGAATTGCAAAAATCCTTCCCGCAGAAAAATGTCTCAGTCATCTGAAATGACCACAATTATGACTTGTGAGACTTAATATTGCTTACAGAAGCTTCACAGAATGACAGACAGTTGTGCTCAAGGAGGGTGATGGTGATGTTTTATAACAATGAGTTATCATTGATGCCCATTATTACCTCTGATAGTTTTTTCATTTCATTTTAAAACAACCGGTTTGCGAAAAAGAAAGAAACTGATTATTTTACCAGGAAATGTTTGCATTTGTATATCATTAACTCTTATGAAGATCATCATTAAAGGTTACAATGGACTCCCTCAAATCCGCACATAATTGAGGGATGTAAACAATGAAACAGTCAGTTCAGAAAGAGGAACAAAATTTGACTTATTTAGCTTTACATCAATTATATGCATATTTAAATTTGTAATTTTTGTTAATATTACTGAATTTATTTTTTTTTCTTGAAGGAAAAATAAATTGATTTCTCAAAAAAATCCAAGGTAGTGCTGATATGAATGGTAGTCGCAATCTTCTTACCAAATACATTTCCAAGCTTATTTGGTTATTAAGTCTGGTTAAATCTGAAATAAAACTTCCTGATTTTATGATTTTGATGTAAATAAGTAATGTACCGTTATGAGACAAGTTTCATTAAATAATTTAGGAAAAATACATTTCATCTTTGTAATTAATGTGTAATCATACATTATTGATTGTTAACTTGACATTTGCTTTTAATATGTTAAATACATTAAAATTATCTAAATTTTTATTATTTTATTTATTACTTATTTTAATATTTTATTATATTGTAAGCATTCATTATAGTTTCAATTGCATTGCTAATTACATTGAAATTATTGTTTAAAAATTGTAAACAAAGCAATGACCAGAAATCTGCAAAATTCTAAAATCTGCACTACTTCTGGTCCGAAACTGTGTGGATTTGAGGGAGTCTACACATACTTTTAAAACAGCAAATAAATATAAATGCATTCTCTTTTGTTTAAAGATGATTCTGCTTAATTATTTTGAATTCCTGAATTATTTTTAAATAAGAGTACAACTGATATTAGGTTTAAAAAATATTTTAAAGATTTTCTAAGTAATCGTCTTGGCTGCATAGTTTTAGGTTGGACAGACTAAATAGTTTGATATTCAGTAGTATAACTGAATAGACATCGAATGTTTGGTGCAGCTTTATTCAAAATCTATGTGATGGAAAAAACATTGTTTAGGCCAAATGTTCTCCCTTAATTTAAAAAAAAAATCCCTCGTCTGTCATAAATTTCAGCAAAGTCTCTTGCTTTATTTTTTGAAGATATAATAATTAATCAGAGCCTGATGAAAAACATCACAGTCCTTTATATCTAAAGACTAGACATAGAATAGGGTCAGCAAACCTTTTCATGCCCAGCGTGCCAATTTTCTTCAGAAAATTTTTCAAATGACCCTAGCGTGCCACCCCCCCCCCTTCCTGCAATTCCCCCGTCAAAAAAAAATAATAATGAATCAAAACTATTTAGTTTTACTATTATTAGATTACAGTAAATATGGATAACATAGCTGAAGTTATTACAAACATACTCATTAAATTGAATAATGTATCATATTGAAAAGTCTAATCGAAACATCTTATCACATGATAAAATTAATTAATTACATAATCACATCAACATGGTAATATCTAAGAAATAAATATAGTAATCGAAAAAAATAAACTCGAATCAAAACAATTTACCAAATGATTTTTAAAATTATGGTAATACATGGCATTGATTTTGGCATTTTAAGGCTGCTGATAGTTTTATATTGGATGTAATTTTATCTTAAAACAGACACACAAACATAAAATAAATATTTTTAAAAAATTACAACACATATCTGTATAATATATTTTTTTACACTTACTGTTAAATAGCAAATTATTGTTTTAAAAATATATTAAAATGTATAAAGAAAACATTGGCGATCTTTAAAAAAATACATACCGAAAAATGTTAAGGAACGCTATTAATTTTTTGTTTTCGTTGATTCATTTTTATGTTCTCATTTCATAAGCATTGCAAAATGTTCTTTTATTTGAAGAAAAAAAAAATATCCAAAATACTGAGAGCTCCATCACTTGTAACTAGAGATGGGAATGTTCGGAAAAAAAACAGGAAAAGTTGGGAAAAACCCGGTTTTTTCAGTTTTTTTTCCGACGGCTTATTTTTCAATTTTTCCGAACTGGAAAATTTGAAATTTCATTTATGAAATAATACATTGAAAATTTTGCAATAGCTACATTCTCATACTTTTTATTTATTTATTTTTATGTTGAGTGTCCTACATAAAAACTTTAATGTCTGTAATCTGATCTCTGAGCAGAAATCTGTTTGAGAAGACTTGAAAAGATCCTTCAATTTTTTTTTCTTGTTTGAAACACAAGGCCTTTTGCAAAATTTCTCTTGAAAATGTACATTTTAGAAAAAAGTTTAATCTACAAATTGAATCTTTCGCAAATGCAGTGATTGAAGAAAAAAAAGTCATGCCATATAGCAACTGAATCTTGTCAAGTTGTATATATGTATAAATAACCTTATTAAAAATGTCTAAATAGGAACCTAAATATACTAATAATTTCTTATTCAAAAATTCTGATTATATTTTGTACAAGTATATACAAGAAGTTCACAATTTCACAAAAACTGGATTACGTGAAAAAAATCTAGATATATAGTAATTAAATGCAACTTCTCTTTTTAAAAATTAATCCATGTGCAAAATTATTTCAATAATATGCCAATTAATGGGAATGGTAAAATTAAAAATTTAACATAAAATTTGTAGTATGCATTTATTACTTTTTTCTCTCTTTTCAAGAAGTAAGTATTGAATTCGTGAAAAATTGGACTTCCTGTTTTTGGTCTATTTAAATGTTTTAGAAGGTCCTGAACATGATTTGATGGTTTTTGAAAAATATCTGTCATTCTGTGAGTCTGTATGTGACAAAAATTTTATGGGCACTCTACCTCAAGAACTGTTGCACATAATTTCACAAAACTTTAGATTCAGTTACACCTTGATATAAACTCAAGACTCTTAGCGTTTATCGCCCAACCAATGGCGCTGCTATGCTGCATTATTCTTAATTTCCAAAATAGTTCTATAGTCTCAAGAACTAATTTATGTATATTCATAAAACTTCAGATTAAGTTAATCTTTGATTAACTTTATGCTCATTACTTTTTGGTGTAAATCGCTCATCAGATGACGCTGCTATGATGAATTATTCATGATTATTGC
The DNA here is from genome assembly GCA_964019185.1 of Maratus speculifer. Lineage (NCBI taxonomy): Eukaryota > Metazoa > Arthropoda > Arachnida > Araneae > Salticidae > Maratus > Maratus speculifer. The sequence continues at coordinate 364,020,456 of OZ025296.1, forward strand.
AATAGCTCTATCTCAAGAACTAAAGGATGATTTTTTATCAAACTACAGCTTCAGACAATTCCTGATATATATTAATGTTGTTTAGTTTTGGATGTAAATTGCCCGATAGGTGACACTACTATGCTGCATTTTTCAAGATTTCGTTATAGCTGATTAATTGAATGTTTTTTCAAGGTGTTGTATCTAAAATTGACCTCCATTTTACCTCCATAATGTACAGTAATGTTGCAAAAACATGGCCAGTTTGCATTAGAAAAATGCAACTGCGATGGGGGAAAAAACATTTTATAACAAGTAACTATATTCGAAATTATACTTTCCCTCTTAGTTAAACTTTGAATTTTTGTAGTTTTCTAAAGCACAGTAAAAATTTATCTTTGTATGTAACTGCTTTTCTTAATTCCTTAAATAGCCAGCATTTTCTATTTGTTGTGTTCTGTTTTCATAACTTTTGAGTTCCACTTTTAGAAATATAAAATTACGATATGGAAACATTATTGAATATGGTTTCTTACTTAAGAATGGAATACCAGATTTCAGGATAAAAAGAAAAAAATTACGTTTAATTAAACTTTAAAAAAAAATATTTTTCTGGTTTCAGTGAGTAAAAATCTAACAGTCAATAAATCCTATGCTATTTTTTATTAGCAGACATGAGTAAGCCAAACTAAAGCATAGTTTTGTTTGAATTTAGATTATAAAACAAAATAAAAATTTTTTGAATTGAGCTTGGAAAGCTATACCAAAACTAAACATATTTTTTAAAGGAAATAAAATTAATTGTAAGAAAAAAAATGTAATAATGTAAAAATATACATATTTTAAACAAACAATGGAATTTTTTAATACAGATATTCATAATAATGACAAAACTGCAATAATTTCTTTAAACTAGTATCATTTACTTAAAAACTACACTTATGTAAATGGAATGCCATAATTTCATTCCAAACTGCAGACATATTGGCTCAGATTTTTACATTAGGTCAATTGGTAGTTAAACATGTAACTGAAAAATCATTTCAACAGAGATATGATATAACAAACAATAGCGTTTAATAAAAATTCTTAGACTGTGAAAAAAAACTAACTTTTAAAAGCAGCCTTTGCTACTTTTCTTTCATTTTGTAATATAAAGTAAAAATAATTATCTTTTAATACAAATAAATGGGAAAAAATGTTTATTATTTAATATTCTCTAAGAAAATATAATTTCTTTGGGAGAAAAATCATGAAAAATCAATTTTTCCAACCTTTCCGTTCCCCCCCCCCCCCCAAAAAAAAACGGTAAAAAAAAAACAGTTTTTTCTACCACTTATATTTTTCCGGAAAATTTACATCTCTACTTGTAACAGAAACTATTTTAGATGTATTTATTTAATTTTCAGTAAGGGAATTTATAACAGCTGTACAAATATCTGCACCCTTGGTTGTAGTTGATAGTGATAATAACGATCATAATTCCTCCTTAACATGATTTTCTATAAAATATCATATAAATACAGCTCAACGAGCAGATTTAGTTACATCTGTACTTTCGTCAAGACACAGTGAAAGGAAAAGAGAAGCCTTTGTATAAGATTTTTGTTGTTCTCTTACATTTTCTACCATTTTTAGGACTATCTTTGACTGTAAAAATATCTTAGTTCTATATAATAATTTCTTAATAAAGGAATATCTTTAATTTGCTAAATTATTTTATCTTCATTTTCAAAATCGTGAAAAAAAGGAAGGAACTTGTTAACCAGGCTTCTTTCAAAAACTCTCCATTGCAGAAAAGTTTACCATGCTGGGCAATAATATTCGCAGCTGAGAAACTTGAGAATCCTTGCTGATATATTTAATCATATATGTGGACAGTTTATTTTTCTCTTTTATTGCATTGTCAATGAATTATTTTTTTTCATCGTAACTTCTTTGAGATCTGTGATTAGTTTCATAATGTCATTTTACAGATGATGTACTCAAGACCACTGTCCCAGAACATAAAACGCAAAGAGGATTACCATATTTATTAATCATACCACCTTTCTCAGTCAGTCCAACACATTGAAAATCTCTACCACCTTGTACTTTCTGTTTTTTTAGGCAAATTGGCCATATTTAATAAATACTTCTTTAACGTTTTAATCTAATCAGTCCTCTATTGCCAGCTTTAACAGTGAAGATACTTTAATAACAGAAAATCCCGCAAGAAAAGCAAATCAGAATAGTAATGAAATAACTAGCCACTGAGTTTTATACATAAATAACAGAATTGTGTCAGCAATCAGTCGTTTGCCAGATAAATTACTCCTACCACTTTATGAAGCTGACACATAAAAGGATAAAAATCTTCAAAAGCGTGATTGTGACATTATAGTTTTCATTCCATTTCACAAATGCTTTCAATCGAATTCTTATTTTTTCTTGTCAAAAAAAAATCATACTTTATTAGTTTTCTTAATATTTTTGTTATTTTCACAGACGAATTAATTAGAAAATTACAGAAACAGTAAAATAAAGCCTTATATGTAGATCAAAATATGTTAAATGATGCAGAAGTTTAAGAAATATTAAAGCAAAAAAATATATAGGTATATTTATTGGATTTCTCTGTATGCAAATTTCTGCTGTCAGCAGAAAGAAATTGAGAAAGTGTGTATGTGTGTGGGAGGGGAGGTATTTCTCAGTAAGTAGTTCAATGGCACGACAAGTACACTAGTACTACTTAAGAAAAAAATAAAGCTATTTTCAGCTAAGAATGTACATTATTTAAAAAAAATAATAACGAAGTGCAGAGTTTTAAAGAATGTGAGTAAATTTTGATTTGAAACTTCGATTAACAGCGCCCCAAAAATATTCTCTCACGTGCCATAGGTTCATCAACCCTGACATAGAACATACATAAGATAACATAACATAGAAACTTCCACAAAATCAAACTAACAACAATAATACTGTTGCCATTTATAATAATATAATTTGTTATAGGATATTAAGTACAGTTAATGTGTGATAACATTCTCAAAAATTTTAACCTGTAGATTTATCTTCTGTACTAACATAGTTTAATATTTTACAAAACTTTAATACTTTTCTATATTTTAATATTTTTCTGACAAGTAAAATGTAACACCTATATGACAGTAAAATTTCTCTTTCAAAAAATCCTTTGATTTTAAATTACTTGTTACTAGAAGAAAATTACATTCACAGCCATGAAATTTAAAATTTTATAAATTGAATATCTTTTGTTTAATAAATTAAATGATACTTTTAATAGTGTAAAGTTTACTTCTAAAAAAAAAAAAAAAAAAAAAAAAAAATCATGCATTTAAAAAGGAAAGCATCAGTTTCAAATATTATGCAAAATTGTTTGAAAATTTAATACCTATAAAATTTACACCTTAAAGTACTGGGCTTGATAGTTACTATTCGGCTTGTCAAATATTTACTTATCTGTGTGAAAATATCTTAAATGATTGTAAATGTAAGCAAAAATTAAAGTTGGGACACTTAAAATTTTGTGCCATCATACCTTCACGTCACAAGTTGTGGAATTTTTCAGAAGAGTATCGACGATATAAATGAATAAATAAAAATTGCTTACCCTTAATTTATTTTAATAAAGAGGATAGGTCAGAAAATTGGTTTATAAAATTTGCTATTGTTAATATCGGTAGGCGGAAAAAAGCGCACGGAAAAAAGCACACCGGAAAAAAGCGTCACAGGAAAAAAGCGTGACCGGAAAAAAGCGCACCGGAAAAAAGCGTCCCTTTTTACAAATCACTTATTTAAATAAGTCTGATAATAGTACACATGGTTAATCTTAGAATATAAACACTAGATTGAGACGGTTTTATGAAATTTGAGTGTCCTTGCTCTCTCGGGACTGAGATGGGCGAAGGTGGGGGGGGGGGGCTTTAAAAGTTGTCTCAAAACCTGTTATTGCCTCAATGAAAAAAAAATGTAGGATACGAAAAATAAGATAATAAACACTAGGTACTTAAATGTTTTTTTAAATTCAGTCTCCCTTGTTCTTCTGTGGTGGTGGTTGGGAGGGGAGGAGGGGAAGAGGGCGATTGTCTACAAACTCTGAATCTATCTCTTACATTATTTTTTTTTATATTTATAATTTGATTATTTATAATTTAAATTGTACATAATTAATTTATATATTATATAATTATTATTTTTATTATTATTATCAAATTACATATTAATATTTTATTACATTTTATATTATACGTTTATACTTATATAATACATATTAATTAATTATTAATATAATATATTAATAGTAAATAATTAATAATATAATTAATAAATTAAGAATAATAATCAATAATAATAAATAATAAATAATTTATAATAAATTAATAATAAATTAATAATATATAATTATAAATTAAATATAAAATTAAATTAAAAAAAAAATTACAAATAAATATTATTAAATATTAAAAATTATACTCATTAACAAAAATATATTTAAAAATGATAATACTTTATTAACTCATAGTAATATCAACTCATATGTATATTTTTCATTCAGCCACCCTTGTTCTTCTGTGGGGGCGGGGGGAGGGGTGAGTCTACAAACTCCAAATCTATCACTGCTTTAGACGATAACATTTTTTCGGAATGTTTTCTAGAATTTAGGGAAAAAAGTGACTGGAAAAACAAGAGCGCAAAAAGTGATCAGAAAAAGGTGGCAAGGAATTGATAAATATTGAACTTGTGGATAAATAAATAATAAAAACTAAAGTGGCAACAAATGTCTCATTTATATCACTCTCGTAGGACAGCGGTTCCCAACCTTTAATACGCGGACCCTTGGGGATACGTAGCGAGATTGCTGGAGGTATATGACAATAGTATCAGTAATGGCGGATGATAAAATATCATTTTTTAAATAAATTCTTGTTTATGTGTAGATTTTTTAATATTTAATTATATATATTTATACACTTATTTTTTATGTCCTATAAGTTAATAAAATATTACCATTTTTAAAATTAATTCTTGTTGATGAAACTAGATTTTTTAATATTTAATTTTATTTATTAATACATTTGTTTTTATTGATTTACTATGAGTTAATAAAATATTATCATTTTTAAATAATTTTTTGTTAATAAGTATAATTTTTAATATTTAATTACATTTATTTTTATTTTTATATTTAATTTATATTTATGTATTATTAATTTATTACTTATTTATTATAAATTATTTATTCTGTATTATTATTATATTATATTAATACATTTATTATTATATATTATGTTATATATTATATAAATATATAAATGTAATATAAAATATAATAAATTATTAATATGTAATTTTATAATAAAAATAACCAATTTATAAATAATATTAAAAAAATAAATATAAGAGATATATTCAAAAGTTTGTAGACACCCTCCCCCCCCCCCCCCCACTCCACAGGAGAACAAGGGAGACTGAATTTTAAAAAATCATTTAAGTACCTAGTGTTTATTATCTAATTCTTCGTACCTTACAATTTTTTTTTCATTAAAGCAATGACAGGTTTTGAGATAACTTTTAAAGCCCCCCCCCCCCCCGCCCATCTGAGTCTCGATAGAGCAAAGACTTAAATTTCATAAAACCGTCTCAATCTAGTGTTTATATTCTAAGATTAACCATGTGTACTATTATCAGACTTATTTAAATATGTGATTTGTAAAAAGGGACGCTTTTTTCCGGTACGCTTTTTTCCGTGATTCGTTAATATCAGAACACACTTATTTCCTAGATGTTATCACAAGAGTGAAGCGATGCTAACACGATGAATGAATCGGAAGAATTCATTCAAGTTTAGTGTATCATTCAATAAATATCTGCAACAGAAACGTCCAAAAATATTTATTTATAAAACAGGAATAGATAGCGTTAGTCAAAATCCCCGAATATAGCACTTAAACTTGGTATCCAGTTTAATTATTGACACAATTTGATTTTGAAAAACTTATAAAAAAATTTATTGATAAAAACTTGTTTCTGATATTATCTGGTCTGATAACTAACATTATAAAGAGGGATAAAAAAAAAAAAAGAATATTCATACTGTCATTGCAACATTTTTTATTCATAAATGTAGCAGCTTAATCATTAATTAGTTAGATAAATCGGAGTTTCTCCATTTAAGGAAAGAATCTTTTTCAATAAATTATGATGTAAAAATCTGTGATTCATTCCTTCATTTGGGGGTCTTGTCTTTTGCCTTTTTTGTTTTATCAGGTAACGTTTAAAAATCAGTTTATTTATCCCACCGTCTTTACTAAAATAAGATTATGCTAAAATAGTTTTTTTGATTACGCTTCTGCTAAAATTTCTTGGAACCGCGATTTGATCTTCTTTTTGTGGATAATTAGTAATTTCAAGCATTATCAAAATGCTTTATTTATGGTTGATAATTTTATTTATTTTTTTATTTGTTATTAGTAAGTCAAGTATTATTCAATTTAAATTTGAAAACAACTCAAATGATGATTATAATAGTGTAAAGTTTACTTCTAAAAAAAAAATCATGCTTATCAGAAGGAAAGCATCTGTAATCCAATATTATGCAAAATTCTTTACAAATTTAGCACCTATAAAAAGTAAAACTTAAAATACTGGGCTTGATAGTTACTATTCAACTTGTCAAATATTCAGTTTATATGTGTGCTGAATATTTTAAATGATTGTAAATGTAAGCAAAAATTTAAATTGCAACACTAAAAATTTTATGCCATCATACATTCAACTCACAAGTTGTGGAATTTTTCAGAAAAAGAGTAACGACAAAATAAATAAATAAATAAAAATAGATTACCCTTAATTTATTTTAATAAAGAGGATGAGTTAGAAAATTGGTTTAAAAAATTAGCTATTGTTAATATCAGAACACACTTATTTCCTAGATGTTATCGCAAGAGTAAAGCGACGTTAACACGATGAATGAATCGGAAGAAATGAATGACTCGAAAGAATTCATAGAGGTATAGTGAACCATTAAATAAATCTCTGCAACAGAAATATTCAAAAGCATTTATTTATAAAACAATAGATAGCATTAGTCAAGCCGATCCAGTGGCGTGGTCGGTAGCGTGTGCTCCTCCCACACCGCTGGACCCTGGTTCGAGTCCAGCTAGTGGCATGGGTGTGCGGGTGTTGTCCCTGTGATGTGTATTAAAATGTATGTACTGGATTTCTTGCAATAATAAAAGTGTTCTGTATTTGTTTCTGTGGTTTATGGATCATTCGAGGTAACAGCCATTTGTAGCTATAGACCTCAAAAGCATTGTTACTCAAACCAAACCAAACTCAAAGCATTAGTCAAAATCTGTGAATGTAATTATTAAACATGGTATCGGGTTTTTTGACACAATTTTGACACAATTTGATTTAAAAAAACTAACAGGAAAATTTATTGTAAAGCTTGTTTCTGATAATGTCTAATCTGATAACTGATATTATAAACAGGGATAAAAAAGTAATATTTCTGCTGTTACTGCAACATTTTAAAAAATAAATAGCAGCTTAATGATTAATTAGTTAACTACATGGGACTTTCTTCATTTAAGGAATGAATTCTTTTCAGAAAATCATGATGTAAAAATCCACGATTCATTCCTGCATTTGGTGTCTTGTCTTTTGCCTTTTTTGTTTCATCAGGTAACATTTAAAAAATCAGTTTATTTATCCCACCCTCTTTACTGAAATAAGATTATGCTAAAATAATTTCTTTGATTAAAGCGTCTGCTAAAATTTCTAAAAACCGCGATTTGATCTTTTTTGTGGATAATTAGTGATTTCAGGCATTATCAAACCGCTTTATTTATGGCTGATAATTTTGTTTATTTATTTATTTGTAATTAGTTTGGCAAATATTATTTCAATTTAAATTTGAAAACAACAAATTGTTTTTTCTTTAAATTTAAAACAATATATTGCTTATAGACTCTGGAAATTTAAAAGTAATCGCTATTTAACACAGATCTGGGATTTGCAGAATAGCACTTTTTTCTTAGTAAATCAGACACGCTTATCACAGACATGACATTAGTTTTTTGATATCATCTATATTTTTTTTCAAAAAACAAAATAAGATGGAGCAGTGGCGTAGCTAAGGGGGGGGGGCAAGGGGGGCGTCCGCCCCCGGCGCCGAGGCCTAGGGGCGCCAAATTGAGAGAAATTGCTATATATCTATATTGGGGTGGGGGCGCAAAATTTCTTGCTGGCCCCGGGCGCCAAAAAACATAGCTACGCCACTGAGATGGGGTGCCTTTTAATAAAATCATTGTGTAATATTTATTGCATAGTAAAAACATCTTAATAAAAACAAAAATAAATTTCATAGTAAAATGGCATTAATAAATGCAGTAATACAACACTGCACTAAAGGATGTGAAAGGTAAAACTACATGGCATCTTGTTACGCATTGATGATAGCCCTTGAAGGCGCAATTTTTTCCTGTGCATCTGTAGTGAGAACATATATTTATTTTGTTTTTATTTTGTTTGTTTATTGATATCTTGCATTAGTTTTGTTGTTTTCGTAAGATTAAAAATTAAATCTCTTCAGGAACAATATATTCTTGCAATAGAAATCGAGAAAAAGAATTTACCAAATATTTTTCGCAAGAAAGCGCATTTGTATACTGTACAGATATTCCTGGAGTTATGACTCATTTATTTTTCACTCCTGATCGTGAACAATCTCAGTAGAGACTATTTATTGATTCTAATAAAAGAAGTTAAAAAGGTGTCTTACTTAATACAGTAGAGGACCTATTATCCGGAATTCCGAAATCCGGAAGGACCGGAAATGAAGAAGATTGAGAACGAGGTGAATCATGATGAAATGAACGAATCATGAATCTTTGATCAAATGTGCGTTTTTTCGAATTTTTTTAAGATTTCATGCTTTTTTGGATTTTTTTTTCAAAATTCACCTTTTTTCTGTGTTTTTTCGACAGAATTTACGTTTTTTTAAAAAAAAACCGCAAATTTTTTCAAGTATTGCTTCAAGTATCAAAATTCACAAGTCATTCAAAGATTCATGATTCATTCATTTCATCATGATTCATGCCCATAAAAAACGCAAATTTTTTCAAGTATAGCGAAAAAACTCTGCAAATTCGTCAAATATCGCTATAAAACGCTTCAAATTTCGACAAATATCGCGATAAAACCCTGCAAATCTTGTCAAATATCGCGAAAAAATCCTGCAGATATCTCGCAAAAAATTCAAATTTTGTGAAACGATCGCGGAAAAATCCCATGTGTAAATATGGTCCCACAAATAAAAGCTCACCCCTCTAATTATTTTAAGATTTTTCGTCACCTTTTGGGGGGTGGGGGTGGATTAACGGTATTTTACGGTATGTATCTATCTATCTATATATATATATATATATAAAGCCAGTTGGCAAAACGTCCGGATTTTGAAGAGCTCTGAATTTTGGATGTCCGGATTTGAGACTTTGTACTATAGTACAAGAGTCAAAATTGTAGCTTAGTGTTTTTTCCACAGACTTTACATACAATACACTTTTCATTCATATTCTAGATAGCAGTGCTATATTCCTTGTTTTTTTTTATTTATTTAATTTTTTTTTGAGGGGGGGAGAGTGTCGAGTTTCGGACGGACCCGAAATCCGGAAAGCCCTCGGTCCCGACGATTCCGGATAACAGGTCCTCTACTGTAATGGCAATGTTCTACCTTCAATTCCTATAGCTTATTCAGTAATTTTTAAACAATCATAAAATAACCTTGATTTTCTCATCAGTATCATTAAATATCCAGAATTTAAACAGCAAATCTGTGGGAATTTAAAAATTGTATCAATGCTGTTTAGGGCAATACCCTGTTTCTTAAATTGAAATATATTTTTTTGTAAACAATGAAAAAAGGAAAAAAACATAAAATGAATAATATGAACTTTAAAATGTTCATGCTTATTTAAAAGGCGATTAAATAATCAACTATAGATGTCAAAAAGTTAATTTTATTTAAAAATCTTAGCACTTTCAAACCTTTTCCAAACAGGTTCTTCCTCAGAGAATATTTTTTTATACATAGAAATAAATAATAATAAACAAATAAATACAAATATCAAAGTAAATACAAATATCAGATTTTGTTTTGAAAAATATTCTCTTTTGAAAAGAAAATATTCTCTGAGGAAGAACCTGTTTGGAAAAGGTTTGAAAGTACTAAGATTTTTAAATAAAATTAACTTTTTGACATCTGTAGTTGATTATTTAATTGCCTTTTAAGTAAGCATGAACATTTTAAAGTTCATATTATTCATTTTATGTTAAAAGCAAGGCGAAATTTTCATTCTATCATATTTATATTTATTTAAGGAAAAAAGTTTGATATAAATTAGTTATGCTCAAAATGAGTTTATTACTAAAACTTATGTCACGGGATGTGATGAGGCAGATACTCTTACAAGTTAAAGCATGAATAGAGATGGGAATGCTCAGAAAAAACCCCGGAAAAGTTGAAAAACAAAGACAGATTTTTAAATTTATTTTTCCAAAGGCTTATTTTTTTCATTATAATTTTGATTGGATTATTAATTACATTCAAATCATTGTTTAAAAAATATAAACAAACCAAAGACCAGAAAACCACACAACTTCTGATCTGAAGGTGTGTGGATTTCAGGGAGTCTACAGTATCAGGCAAAAAGCTTGGTTTACCCAGAAGTATTGTAAATGTTAATGGTATGTTTAGATCATAAACTAGTTGAATTTTGCTCATCTAAATATAGTAGGCTCCCTCAAATCCATAAAACTTGTTACCAAAGACTGTGCGGATTTCAGAATTTTGTAGATTTCTGGTCATTGCACTGTTTACAATTTTTAAACAGTAATTTGAATGTAATATTTAATGCAAATGAAACTTATAAAAAATGCTTACAATATAATAAAATATTAAAGTAATGTAAACAATAATTTTTAAAATGGTTAAAATGTTAAAAGCAAAAGTCAAGTTAATCAATAATGTATACTTAAATATTCATTATAAAGATGAAATGTATTGTTACAGAATTATTCAATGAAACATGCCTCATAAAGGTACATAACTGATTGACATCAAAATCATGCAATAAGGAAGTTTTATCTCAGGTTTAACCAGACGTAATAAACAAAAAATATTGATAATTACATAAATATATTTGGTAAAAAGATTGTAATTACCAATACATTGAATATTTTTCAAAAATAAATTTATTCTTCCATCACGAAAAAAAAAAACAAAAAAACATGAATTCAGTAATATAAAAAAAATTACAAATTATATTAAAAATGGAATTGATATAAAAGTAAAAAAGTCCAATTTTGTCTCTGTATCTGAACTGAATGTTTCTTTGTTTACATCCATAAATTATGTGAAGAGTTTAGAGAGTTGCGGAATTGGGGGAGTCTGCTTCTATTGTACTTCATATTGTACATCAAATATGAAAAATATTGTATATCAAATACAGTTAAGAATCGATAATGTGCATACCCATAATCTGCAATTTTCTAGAATTCGCGTTACTTTACAAATGTAACCAGTTAAGAAATTTACAAATTTGTGGTCCAAGTTTGATTTTTTAAAGCAAATAATAAAAAAATTGAGAAAAAAATCATTATAAAACAGATATTTTTTTAATATAACTTTTATATTTTATACAAAAAAAAGGCTGTATTACAGAACATATGTATATGTACCATATTTTCGGGTGTATAGTCCGCAGCTTATACAAGAAAAAAAACCTTCCAAAAAGCTGCTGTGGCTTATACATGAAGTGGGTTATACAAAGAGTTTTTTTTTTAATTGGAAATCGTGATATTTTTTCTACAACTTTTAAACATAAAAAATTTTTAAAAAAAAATCAAAATTTGTAATTTTTTTTCGCTATGCCACGAAATTTAGAGAGTTCTCCCATGTTTGTAAAGGCCTTTTTTTACTGCTTAAATACAGTTATTTCTGGGTTTGGAAGAACTGTAGCAACTACCGCCAAGTATTGCACTGATAGATCTATAATAGCTAGCATATAAGTCGTGAAATTTTAGACAAAAAAAGAACTTCAAAGTGGGGGTCAAGTTATATGCGAGACCAAAAAAAAATTTTTTTAAATCTACAAATAAAATATCAGAAAATAATTTGCTAGCGAATCGGTGCTGCAGTACCCCCATTGTGTCGTTCCCGAGAAATCGTTCCCTTTTCGGAGTTGGTGCATTTTGGACCGATTCCAAGGATTCGTTCCTTTTGAGAACCAATGACCTAAGATACATATACATTTTATGTTCAAAATTTTGAATTCATCACCGATTTTTTTTTTATATTTCAGAAAAAATATCACGCTAGTTTGAAAAAAAAAATGCACATAAACGCCACATCGCTTGAAATTTTATCTTAAAACAAGTAAACGCCGTGGCGTTTCTTCTGAAAATTAAGGTACTGATAATCTTATTTTTAGCCAAATTACTGTAGGTATTATGCATCACGAAAAAATTTCGTAAATTTGTGTTAAAAATTATGACCAATTCCTTCTAATTTGAACCTTGATCGAAATATACGTTCGTAAATGGTGTATAGCCCGCAGACTATACACCGATGCATCTCCGCGAACTTTTTTTACTGCACTGCTCGATTTAGGGGTGCAGGCTATACAAAATACAGTAATTATTTTTAATTAAGCGCAGATGTATCATTTTTTTAATCAAATGATATATTGAGATAGCATATTAAATTAATCATTAGATTTCATATTTATCTTTTCATATTATACAGTTTATAAAATTAAAATGATGTCTAGGAATAATAAAATGACACATAATCCATAACAATCTATAACCTGCAATATTCCATACTCCACACAACCTTTGGCCTCCAACTTCTGCAGATTATAGAACTTTGACTGCACTTCATTGACACTAGTATAGATATAATGGTTACTGTAATTACATGGTTTGTACACAATTCTGGTAAAAAAAGAAAAATTACTTGCCTTTCTCAGTAAAAATCCATCTTATATATTGTTGTAAATCTCAACCCAATGGACAATCTTAAATTATTTTTATTTTTTTTTTTTAAGTATGCAATGAAAGAATTTTTAATTATTTTCATTATGATGCTAGTGTTACATTAGTGTTTTTGCATTTTATTTTCAAATTTTGGATTGGATTAATAATGAATTCAAATTTTCTTCCTTTACAACCACAATCGAGATGCTGATGGAAAGTATCACATCAAAAATTCCCTCACCATTACAATTATTAAAAAAATGCCCTGATTTTTCACTAAATATTTTAATTGCATGACCAGCAGGAATCCCGAATTAGTGATCCTGGCATCACTGTTGGTAGAGAGTATTTTTTCTTAAACAGGTAAGATAAGAACATTTGGTACGTTTTAGTTATCCCATCGACCAATTTTGTCAAATTATACAAATTACTACCGTATTTTCGGGCGTAAGCGCCGCGGCGCATACGAGTTTAAAAGTTAAAATTATGCTTACTGCGGCGCTTCTGCCGGGGCGGCGGATACGATATATTTTTTTTCCCTTGCAGCGATATTTATTACAGAGGTGATTCTGATCGGAATTTTTCTGAAAATTGTGAAAAGTCAATCATCAGGAAAAAAAAATGCGAAGCATAAAAAATATCGCGAATTTCGACAAATGATAGCTTAATTTCTGTCAATCATTCGCAGAAAAAGTAAGAAATTTATCAAAGGATCGGGAGAAAAAAACACGACTTTAATCAAAGGTTCGCGAGAATATGTAAAGAGAAAAAAATGCGTATTTCATGAAAGGATCACTTAAAATCTACAATTTTATTATCGTAAAATCCCGTTAATCCTTCTTTCCCAATCAAACGCTAGTCCCCACTATAAAAAAACTGCTGAAAAAAACGCTAATTTCGCCAAAGAATCACGAAAAATAACCGCAAATTTATTGAAAGGATCGCTAAAAATCATGAATTTTGCCGAAGTATCGCTAAAAAACCACATTTCGACGAAAGATTTAGTAAAAATGCGAAATATGTAAAAAAATCTCTAAAAAACACAAATTATGTCAAAAGATCAAGGAAAAATCGTGAATTTCTCAAAGGAACGCCCAAAAAAATTGTTAGAAGAAAGGCAAACGTGTCGTATCTATAAATAAATGGTAAAAAAAAGAGAAGAAATGGAAATTCAGACGAAAAAACGCAGAAAAAAGGAGAAATTTGAAAAAAAAGCATGAAATCTATTAAAAAATCTCGAAAAAACGAACATTTCATCAAAGATTCATGATTCATTCATTTCATCATGATTCACACCGTTCTCAAAGGCGAATGAGAACGGCATGAAGCATGATGAAATGAATGGATAATGTATCTTTGATGAAATGTGCGTTTTTTCGAGATTTTTTTTATAGATTTCATTCTTTTTACGTTTTTTTTACAAATTTCTCTTTTTTTCTGCGCTTTTTTGACAGAGTTTACGTTTAAAAAAACGCAAATTATTGCTTCAAGTATCAAAATTCATGATTCATTAAAATATTCATTATTCATTCAATTCATCATGATTCATCTCTTGCTCATCTCCCATAAAAAACGAAATTTTTTTCAAGTATCGCGATAAAACCCTGCAAATTTCGTCAAATATCGCGATAAAACCCGGCAAACCTCGTTACAAACTATAAAAAACGTTGAAAAAAATTAGGAAAAAAGGCTGCACGAATTCAAATTTAATTTTATCATAAAAAATATACTAAATTTAAAATTGGATTTATATTACAAATGTTAAAAAAACGTGAAAAAACACTGACTATAACGCAATTTTTAAAATTTTTATATATTTTCTTAAGTGCGGCGCCTCTGATGAATATTTGTTTTATTTTAATGCATTTTCGGCGGTGCGGCGCTTACGGTGTGTGCGGCGCATACGCCCGAAAATACGGTAAGTCATACATATCGATATAATTTTATTTAAAATAACAAAAACTTAGTAGAATATTGATAAAAAATAATAAAAAGTCAAATTAAAAATCACTTGATGCTGTTTTAAACATGTGTATCATATTTCAAGTAATTGAATGTGACATTCATGATCATTCATTATTGGCATTTAATCTTATAGTTTGATGAATGATTTTTGGTCGACGGGATAAGCACGTAGTCATGTACCGAACATTTTTGCCAAATGTAAAGAAACAATCGAAAATATTTTTTATCAGAGCAACCTAAGTTACATCATGAAGATGATGGAATTTCAACATTTCAGATTCTCAAAACCCTTGCTATTTTTTAAACTTTTCTAATATTTTGGGTAAATTTTATAACCTTCATATGTATTATATTATGCGATTAATTACTGTTTGAAACAAGTATTTTAGGGTTAATCATTTAAAAAATATTCTTATTCAACTTAGTTCAATACAGAAAAATTCAGCTTTTGAGGAATGCAATGATCTAAAATTAAACATTTAAATCAAACTCTTAATCACAATTCGAATGAATTCCTCGTGTTTAACACAAAAATCGTAACTTAAACTATATTTAAATAAATAGATAAATGAAAATGCCTGCTGAAAAAAGCTTTTTAATAATATTTTAAGTGATCAAATATCATTGATAGTAAAATTTGCCTAAATGAAATTTTATTGGTACAACAGGATCAAGTCATAAATGGGAAAATTATTACTAAAGAGTGAAAGAAGAAACACATCCTACCATTCACTTACTTTAGCAAAGAGGATAGTTCACCACGTTTACGTTTTAAAAATTAGCCATTATTAGAATCAGAGGATACGCGTTGAATATTACATATTTTATTTCTTTAAGCGAAGGGACGCCAAAGCATTGAATGGATCACGAAATGTTAGATGAATCAAATACAAAAGTACTTCATTCATGAGAATCAATACCACTTTTAATGAATCATTACGTTATTAAGATTCATTCTTTTATTGGCGTTGTTGCCTCTTCCGTGGTTTGTCAGGTAACATTTAAAACAAAAATTTATTCCATTGAACTTTTTGTTAATGGTATGGTAGGTTGTTTCTTAGTTTTTTCTTCAACTCAATACTTTACAATTTGCTATTTGATTATAATGACACAAATTAAATGTGCCGCAATTTTCATTTTTGCTGATGTGTTATTTAGTCATTATTATAATGTTTTATTCATTGCAGATAATTCCGCTTATTATTATTTATTTTTAAATAGTTTAGTTTAATATTGTTCAAATTTCAATTTAGATGCAGAAAATTGGTTTGAATGTATATTTACGTTTACTTTTAAAACATTTTATTGCTTATAAGCTGAATTTGATTGTATTCTGTTCAATTGAAACTAAATATTTTTTAATAATTGATCGCATAATGCAGTACCTTTATGCTGTTTTTCGAAATTTACACATAAAACACATAACTTAAGGGACTCATCACTCACTTGAAAACACCCTTTCTTTAATGTTAATTCAATGAGCAGGTTGTTTTCCAATTTTTTACTTAAATTTGATTATTTTTATACGCCATTTTTTTTTTTTTTTTTTTTTTTTTTTTTTTTTGCATATTATAGCTGAGTTTCATTTTTAATATATATTTTTTTTACTTTTTTGGTTTTGGTTACAGATTTTTCTTAAAAAGGTATTTTCAGTTTCAAAACTGTTCTCAATAAATGAAAGTACCTCTTTAAATCTAGATTCAAAATCTAAAAAGTAAAAAATAGCGATATTAAAGATCTAGCTCGGTAATCTTATTTAAAAAAAAAAAAAAAAAAAAAAAAAAAGTTTAAAAATACAGTAGGCTTTTTTCAAATCCACAACCCTAAAACACACATCTCTCTAAAATCTGCATATAATTTACAGATGTAAACAATGAAACATTTAGTTCAGATAGAGGGGCAAAATTTCTTTTTTTTTTTTTTTTTTTTTTTTTGGTTTTATATCAATTCCTTACATATTTTAATTTGTAATTTTTGTTAATGTAACTGTATTTTTTTTTTTATTATTCATGAAGGAAGAATGCATCTATTTCTGAAAATATTCTTCATGATATTGATGATATCACTGGTCATCACAATCTTCTTAACCAATATATTTATGTATGAATTAAGCTTTTTTTTGGTTAAGTGAACTAAACCTGACATAAAACTTCCCTATTTTATTATTTTGTTGTGAATTAGTTATGTACCTTTATGGGGTAAGTTTCACTGAATAATTTAGGAAAACTGTATCTCATATTTATAATGAATATTTAACTAATCATACGTTGTTGATTATTAATGAGATCTTTTCTTTAAACATTTTAAAAATTATCAAAATTTTTTTTATTTTAGTTCATTACTTATTTTAATATCTTATTATATTGTAAGCTTTCATTATATACTTTCAATTGCATTTTTTATTGCATTCAAATTGCTGTTAAAAAAATTAAACAAACCAGCAACCAGAAATCTGCAAAATTCTAAAATACGCACAATCTTTCGTCCCAAGCTGTGTGGATTTGATTCAGTCTACTGTATGGAAATCTAAGTTAGAAGTTCTAAAATAACCTGCCTGTTGATTTAACACTATGAAGCGGGTGTATTTACATGTGTGTAGAGTCCCTGGTTACTGAGTTAACAGTTGGGAATACGAAATTTCACATTCACAAGGTTCGACTGTATTTGTTTAAAAAAAGAATACCGTTAAATCCCGTTAATCCCTTCCCGATCAAACGCCCCCTCCCCACTTTATAAATAATTTGAAATTTTGAAAAAATCCGGAGAAAGCGCCGTCCCTCCCCATTCTCAAATGCGATTGAGAATGAGATGAATCATTATGAAATGAATGAATCATGAATCTTTGATGAAATGTGCGTTTTTTTTAGATTTTTTTAATTGATTTCATGCTTGTTTTGGCCTTTTTTTTACAAATTTCTCCTTTTTTCTGCGTTTTTTCGACAGAATTTACGTTTAAAAAAAAAAACCCAAATTTTTTCAAGTATCAAAATTCATGATTCGTTCATTTCATCATGATTCATTCTTGTAAATTTTGTTGAACGGTCGCGGAAAAATCCTGGGTAAGCAACCCCCTCTAACTATTGCGCGATTTTTCTTCACGTTTGGGGGGGGGGCGGATTAACGGTATTTTACGGTAGATTTGTCGATTATTTTTGATTTTTTTAAAAAGCCATTATTGAATAAAATGCACATTTTTTATAAAAAAGTCACCGCATTTTGTAAATAAAATGGGTACTATGGTTATCCGTCGATCAAAGAACCATAGTCAAACTATAAATTTAAATGCCAATAATGGATGATCATGAATGTTGCATCCAATCACATTAAATATGATAAAAGTATTTAAAATGTCATTAAATAATTTTTATTTGTATGTTTATTAATATTCTACTAATTTATTCGTTTTTTCGTTATTTAAAATAAAAATTACATCAATACGTGTAATTTGGTGATTTGTACAGTTTGGCAAATTTGGTCGACAGAATATCCAAGTAGTACCATAAAATGTTATTTTGGTTTAGATAGCTTGCCACAATGACCACCTTAATGACTTTATATCATGCACTATGTATAGATAAAATGCATATATAAAAGGATATTTATAGAAAACAAAAGGATGAGCACTTTGATACCATTCTTATTTTTTTTTTTTTTTTTATGTTGGAAAATACATTAAATTAACATTAAAAATGCAGTTTTAGTCATGACAAGAGAAAGCCAACTTACATGATGAAGAAATTTTAATGCCACTACACATGTAAACAAACCTTTTGCTTTATTTTCCCCTGTACTTTTTTCTATGAGCATAGTTTACGTTACACTGAATTATTTTTTTTCTTTTTTTAAAAATGATAGCAGAACAAACTGAAAGCATTGTAAATTTTTGGAATAAATGTTATTGTAAATTCATGTGAGATCTTCCCCCTCCCCTTCATTGTTCTAAGAATTATCATTTCAAGATCTTGATGTATAAATAAAGTATCGGAACAGTTTTGGAATTCGCCTCCAATCTGTCATCTGTCTTTTTTTTCTTGGCATGAAAAACCCTTTTTTGCCAAGTGGCAATTGTCACCAAGTAATAATTCATAGCCATTTCAGGCCGGAAGGGAGAAAGGAGTCATAATGAGCAAACAATAAAGAAATTTTAAATAATAAAGTAAAGCAAAAACTCATTTAAATATATAAATAACTGACAATAAAAATCACAATAAAGCATTTTTAAAGCCTACATCCACGAACTAAACACCTAAAAATCTTATTGAATAACCTAAGACTACATTGACAGCCAAAATACATAAAGAACACATTAAAGCAATCTCTAATCATACATTCAGAAAGGAAAAATGTCACAAAAATGCTTTTTTTTTTTCACGAAAAATAAATCTACTGTTATCCAAAAACAAAAATTACATAAGGCAATTTAATTATTAAATATATTAAAGAAATTTAACCCTACATTGACAAAGCAGATACATAGAATCCAAATTACAGTTACCTGTAATTCTATATTCACAAATAAAACAAAAATTAAAACAACATTTTATACAAAAAAGTACTTACTACACCATACTATCTTTCCATTTTCATCAACCACGTGATTCCTACAAGGCCAAGAATAACCATCAGACACTTTCTTCTCTCAAATACTCATATTTCCTCGACAATAAGGGCAAACAGTGTTTCCTTTAATTAAACTGACCTCCCTTAAGAACATTTCTAAACATCTCTGTGCAAAAATGCCGAGTCGGATTGCCATTTTACTCACAGTAAACCTATTACTCAAACCATAGACTTCTCATATTGCATTCATTCCTGATCTAAGCTCAAAACCCTCAAAATACACCTTTACCCATGTACATATGCCGGAAGAAAAAAAATTGGGTTGCCAGAACACTAAAATCGGCATGGTTGAATCAGCACTAACATCGGCAATGACAATTGCCAAGAAACATCACAGATGATTGGGGGCGAATGCTGTAGGGTAGCCAAAATATCGATATAAGTTTATACTACAAGTGTTTTATAGAAAAATTTACTTTTTTTTTCATGATAATAGTCATGCACAACCTTTTTGCCAAAAAATTGCTTGCCATCGGAATATTTGAAAAGTGACATTACCGTAAATTACCGTTAATCCGCCCTTCCCGATCAAACGCCCCCTCCCCACTTTATAAAGAATTTGAAATTTTCAAAAAATCCCAAGAAAGCACCCTCCCTCCCCATTCTCAAAGGTGATTCAGAAAGGGGTGAATCATTATGAAATGAATGAATCATAAATCTTTGATGAAATGTGCGTTTTTTCGAGATTTTTTAGTTCATTTCATGCTTGTTTTGACTTTTTTTTTACAAATTTCTCCATTTTTCTGTGTTTTTTCGACAGAATTTACAATTAAAAAAAAAATACACCATATTTTTTCAAGTATCAAATTTCATGATTCATTTATTTCATCATGATTCATTCCTGTAAATTTTGTTGAACGATGGCAGAAAAATCCTGTGTAAGCACCCCCCCTCCAACTATTGTACGATTTTTTGTCACGTTTGGGGGGGCGGATTAACGGTATTTTATTGAATAGCAAAATTTCTGCAATTATTATAAAGAAAATTATTCTGCACGAAAATAGTGGTAACACATGTTGTGCGCCACTAACATTAAAATTCCAAAATAGACTAATTTTTTAAAAAAAGTATACAGAAATTACAATAATTCACCAACCACATTTAAAGTGTATTAGTTTTTATTTGATATTTTAAATTTTTTCTAGATTTTTATAAATTAAGATGAAAAAAAATGCTGGTTTTCAAAACAGTTTCTTAATTATATCACATTCAGCTTGATTTCATTGTATTTGAACTAATTCTGTTTTTCCTAATGGATTCATTAGACATAAGTGTGGCAGATGGTGGTTCAGCAAGGAAAACCTGTGTAAACTCTGAGATTAAAAAGCTAAATTTTTAGTTCCATATTTTTTTATATGCATTTAACTTGTAATTGTGTAAAGATAAAACTGTTTTTTTTTTTTTTAATGTGCAGAAGTCAAAAAATGTTTTTTTATACATGAGAAAGTGATCTTTTCCACTTTCCCCAGAAAAATCTGATAAAAGATTTTTCTTCTGCTACTTCTAAATTTCCAGTAACTTTAGACTAGCATTGTCATTAATTGACAAACGGAAATTAATGGCTGTCGAAAAATTGTAGTTATCATTTATAAATTTCAGATTCAAAATCTCTCTATTTTGTTGACTGTATTGTATATGATATATTAATACCGTCGACTCTCTCAAATCCACACAGCTGGGGACCAGAGGTTATGCAGATTTTAGAATTTTGCAGATTTCTGGTCATTGCTTTGTTTACATTTTTTAAACAGTATTTGAATGTAATAATTAATGCAATTGAGAATATAATAAAAGCTTACAATAAAATAATGTACTAAATTAAGTGATAAACTAAAATAGTAAAAATTTAGATAATTTTTAAAATGCTTAAAATGTTGAATAAAAAGACCAAATTAATAATCCATAATGTATAAGTTTAATTAAACATTCATTGTAAAGATGAACTGCATTTTTCCGATATTATTCAATGAAACTTGCCTCATAAAGGTACATTACTAATTCACATCCATATCATAAAATAAGGAAGTTTTATTTCAGGTTTAGCCGGACTTAACAACCAAAAAAGCTTGATTAATTTATATTTGGGAAGGGGAGTGTGATTTCCAAGAATATCAAAAATATCTTGAATTGTTTCAAAAACAAATTTATTCTTCCTTCATGAAAAAAATATGAATTCAATAATATTAATGCAAATTACAAATTAAAATAGGTATGGAATTGATATTAAAATAAAAAAGTCAAATTTTATACCTCTATCTGAACAGAAAATTAAATATATCTCCGTAGAAAACAATCTAACAAAATCAAATGGTTATGCTTGATCTATGAGAATCCATTGTTATATATAAAATGCATCAAAAGTTTTATTAAAATAAATGTATTAGCTGGCTTTTAGTGAAAGAAAGTTGATTTTACGCTCCCCCCCCCCCCAACCTGATCCTGCGGTCTAAATAGGTTTGTCAGAATAACCATTACTACTTCAGTTCTGTTGGAACCTTTCTCAGTTCCTATGATTACAAGTTAAATTTATATAAAAAAATAATACCTAGTATTAACAATTTAGGTTATGAGTAAAATGCCTATGACAGGCATACACGCAAAATGATCTTTTAATGATTTTGTTTTTATTTGTACAGATAACAACAAAAGACTCCATCTGTCTGGTTTTTCTATTTATAAATCTCGTTCTATACTTATTCCCCATTTGTTGGTATAACTTCATTAGGAATGCTTATTAAATTCAGACATATAAATAAATATACAGTAGACTCCCTTAAATCCACAAACCTAAAATCTGCACATAATTTACAGATGTAAACAATGAAACATCCAGTTCAAATGTAGGGACAAAATTTAACTTTTTTAGTTTTATACCAATTCTATATATATTTAAATTTGTCATTTTTGTTAATATCACTAAACTCACGTTTTTTTATGAAAGAAGAATAAATATTTTTCTGAAAAATTAAAATATTGCAGATATCGTTGGTAATCATAATCTTCTTTTCAAATATATTTATGTGTTAATCAAGCTTTTTTGGTAATTAAGTCTGGCTAAACAGGAAATAAAACTTCCTTATTTTATCATTTTAATGTAAATTAATGTACCTTTATGGGACAACAATAATTTAAGAAAAATATGTTTCATCTTTATAATGAATATTTAATTATATATTATTTATGATTAACTTGATCTTTGCTTTTTATATTTTAATCATTTTAAAAATTATCTAAATTTCTATTATTTTGGTTTTATTACTTATTTTAATATTTTATCATATTGTAAGCATTCAGTATAGTTTCGATTGCATTATTAATTACAAATTGACATCAAAATCATAAGTTTTTTATTCAGGTTTAGCCAGACTTAATAACCAAAAAAGCTTGATTAATACATAAATATATTGGTTAAGAAGATTGTGATGACCAGTAATATCAGCAATATCTTGAATTTTTTTTATTCTTCCTTCTTAAAAAAAAAAAAAAAAAAAAAAAAAAAAAAAAAAACGTGAATTTAGTAATATTAATGAAAATTACAAATTAAAAAATATGTTGAATTTATATAAAACGAAAAAAGAGTAACATTTTGTCCCTCTATCTGAATTGAATATTTCGTTGTTTACATCCATAAAATATGTGAGTATTTTAGTGTTGCAGATTTAAGGGAATTTACTGTATATTAATCTTCTATGTTTGTTCCCACTAAATATATATATAGTGGGTGATATGTGATCAATAATATCGGCAATATCTTGATTTTTTTTTTTTTTCAGAAATAAATTTCTTCTTTCTTCATAAAAAAACATGAATTCAGTAGTATTAACACGAATTGCAAATTAAAATTCTTAAAAGAATTGATATGAAATTAAGAAAGTCAAATTTTTTACATAAAAATTTTATTGTTTACTTCTGTAAATTATGTGCAGATTTTAAGGTTACAGATTTCATGGAGTCTACTATAAAGTAAAATCAGTTAAAATGAAATCTCAATGGATTTTGAAAAATTCCTTTTTAGACAGGTTTTGTGTTACTATTGTATGGTATTCTTTTAGACGGAACAATGGAATATTTCTATTTATGGCTGCATTCCGTTACAGGCAGATTAATTTTTTTTCAAGTTTTGCCTCATTTATATAAATATACTTTTCATGGTATATGTTTGGAAGAATGAGCTACATTGGACCTAAGTACACAGATGGCCAGCCCTTATATATTATTTATTTTTAAATTTTTAAGTATTTTATTTTAGACTAATTGATTAAAGATTGAATTGATTATTTATAGCCTTTGAAACACATCGTTACCTCAGAACGATAGCTTTGATTCTGGTTCGTTGTTCTGAGCTTCTAAAACTAAAATTTGTAATAATTTTACTTTTCTTTATTATTAATTAAATGATATAGATAAAAAAGTAAATACATCTTTTTTTTTATAAAGGAAAGATACTTGATTTTATTTAATATTAAAGTTAATATGCTAAAAAGAATGCTCTAAATAATAATTTTATGAGAATGTATAGAACTTCAACATGGGGCACACTGGACCATAAACTATTCTGTTAATGTGATGCTGAATTATTAAAATATTTTTTAAATGGCTCTTCTCTACAAATAAATACCGTTTTAAAGTAATTATTTAACTGTAAAATAAAGTAAGCAAAGGAAAATGTCTATGCATCATAGTAAGAAATATTTTCATTTGTATTTAATGCTTTTAAAGCAAAACATGTATTTTATCAATTGTAACCAGTTATTACTGAAACAATTTCTAGCATTTTCTAAAATTTCATTAATCATTTTAGAAGTAACATAAAATAAATTTGGGATCAAAACTTTATGCTTACAAACTGTTGTTTGTATCGGTGTTATTGTAAAACCACTCATAGATCCAAAATTATTTCAGGAAAATTTCAAGCTGATAAGTATTTTGGAGTTTCATTTTCAAGTTTTCGTAAAGATGACTTTATTTTATTTAATAACTTCACCTGATTTTCAACGTTACTGTATCAATCTGTTGTTATCAAAAAATTATAATACTCTTTTTTGTTAGTTTTTCTGTTTTGTTTTGTTTGAAAATTTTACTTGAAAAAATTGCATTATTATTTTATTTTGGAGATATAGAGGGACAGTGGCGCACCCAGGATTAAGTTTTGGAGGGGGCTAGCATATTTTAGAGGCCTGTATTTCCCTGATCTGGTCCGGAATGTCAGACAAGCTCAGTCCTATTTTTACTTTCTTCTATCTTCAATAGAAGAAAGCATTGTAATCGAAATTTTTTTCGACGGATTTGCACGTTTTAGGGGGGGGGGGGTCAGAGTTTTCAAAATACCTGTTTTTACAAGATGCCTGTCTGTCTGTCTGTGTGTGTGTATGTCGCCATTCTACCATCAAAAAGTGTATGAAGCTATGCATAGAAATGAACCAAATTTTTTGTGAATGTTTCTGGCTGTGGCAAGAAGGTCCTCCTTCAGTTTTGAAATATTCCGCCGGAAGGGGCGCTGTAATCGCAATTTTTGTGCCATTTTCAATATTTTACCATCCAAAAGTATATGAAATTATGCATAGAATTCAACCAAATTTTTTGTGTAAGTGTATGACTATGGCTTGTTGGTTCTCCCTGAATTCGAAAAAAATCCGCCGAAAGGGGCCATTGCGATCGCGATTTTTGTGCCATTTTCAATATTGTACAGGCCAAAAGGATATGAAGTTATGTATCGAATTCAACCAAATTTTTTGTGTATGTGTTATGATTATGGTTAATTGGTCCTCCGATTATGATTAAAATATTAAAAAGCGAAGGTTAATTAATTAATGTATGATTAAATAGTCATAATAAAGATGAAATCTATTTTTCCTAAATTATTCAGTGCAAATTGCCTCATAAAAGTACATTACTAAATCATATTAGAATCATAAAACAAGGTAGTTTTATTTCAGGTTTAGACAGACTTAATAACCAAAATAAACTTGATTAATACATAAATATATATGGTTAGAAGATTGTGAATATCTTGAATTTTCCCAAAAATAAATTTATTCTTCCTTCATGAAAAAACATCAATTCAGTATAATTTTAAAAAAATACAAAATAAGATATATATGGAATACATATAAAGCTAAAAAAGAGTCAAATTTTGTCCCTATATCTGAACTGAAATATTCATTGTTTACTTCTGTAAATTATGTGCGAATTTTAGGGAGTTGTGGATTTTTTGGTTGCACATTTGAGGGAATCCATTGTATTTGTTATAAAATTAAAAAGTAAATAAAAAAAATAATGGTCTCGACATTCGATCAGTGGGAAGTTTGTTGCATTTGTATAAAATGGTCTTTTTTTTAACTGTCAGTCAGTTGGTCCAATCAAATACCCATTTCCATCTTAGCAGTTGTACTTACTCTTCAAGACCATCAAATGTTTCCATAAACTGGATGATACCGTTGTCGGACGTTCCCCTCAGTCCACACAACTTTGAAGAATATCCGTGGTAGATATAGCTGCCACCACCGATATTACTAGGTGATATCGGTCACCCACTGTGAGATTGGTGTAAATGAAGACTTACGCTGGTAACCGAATTATCAGTTTATTAAGAATATATGTACACACAAAATACGCTATTTACAAATATATACAACTACAACTCGGATATAGGTGATCCGGTTCAACATTAAATTAGATACCGTAAAGATTGGTTGTGTACTATTCCAATTACACTTTCCACCTCACACTCAATACACGTTAAATTCACTTTTTTGGAGCTCAACCTTGAGTCTCCCAACACAAGTATACTGGGCCTGCACTTCTTAGCCCAGAGCACTAAACACCAGGACGTCTGTGTCCTTTGCGCACCAAAAAAAGCACACTTATGCTCTTCCGCACAGAGCAACCTCTAGGTACGAAACCTAGGTACCGAATCAATGATGTGAGGCAAACTTGCCCTCTCCAAATCACTGCTTTCCCCCACATAAACCCCTTTGAAGCCTCCTCATTGGACACTCCATTCTTTTCTTGCTTAGTGGCATGCTACTAATCTGCTCACCATCCGCATACTTCACTGACAGGCGGACATGCCTCTCAGCTATCTCTTTTCTCTAACACCCCACCTGTAAAGGATTAGCTGGCAATTCCCCTTTCCACGAAGAAGGAATGTCACATTGGAAATTCTGTACACAATCATACAATATGAGATATTCAAATAGAGAAAGAGTAGACATTACATTCTTTAGCACAGGTGCTATCAGATCCTGACACCCTCCACCTTAGCGGAAAATATGCCTTTTAGGGGCTAATTTTCCCCAAACATATAGTAATATCGCAGAAGAGTTCAATAGTCTCTTTACAGATTTCTTCATTATGCTTATTACGTAGGTATTTCCAGGTGTCTGAACACTATCTACTGACATCTCTACTGAACCTTTACTAATATTATTATTACCTAAACAATACACATGTTAATACAATATTATAAACAAAAAAAATTAAAAAATATTTACACACTCACAGAAAAAAAAATTAAATGTGTGACGACATCCCTTTAAGGTTGTCCACTACTGGGTCGTTGATGCTGATGGGCTAACAACTGGTTGTTCTTCCCAGCTCTTTCTATGTAGCCTAGAAATTGCGTCAGCATTTAAATGTTGCGCTCCTGGTCGATGAGAAATACTCAGGTTCCAGCGTTGCAAGGCAAGAGCCCATCTAGTGAGTTTGGGTGATCTTGGGGTTGTTTCAGTGAGAAATTTTAATGGATTGTGATCTGTAATGATCTCAATTTGAGATCCATAGGTCCACTTTTCAAACTTCCGCAACCCGAAGAGAACACTCCAAGCCTCTTTCTCTATACTCGGCCAAGCACGCTGAGCCCCTGACAATTTCTGACTGGCAAAAGCTATCGGTTTATACTGACCCTTTTCATCTTTTTGAGTAAGGCAACATCCTACTGCCAGGTCGGAAGCATCTGCGTGGAGCTGATATTCCCGGCCTACGATAGGTGTAGCCAAACTCGTCACTTTACATAACTCATCTTTAAGAGTATTAAATGCTTTTTCTGTAGGGTTGGGCATTTCGATTCATCTTGAGGAGTCGACTCTGACTCGATTCACTTAGTTAATGAGTCGAGATAGTGAGTCGACTCACTTACGATTGGTTGGTTGGTTGTAAAGATGACGCACTTTTATGTCTTCTATCACGTATATCGCACAAAAGAGAATTTTTAAATGCTCGAATTATTTTGTTTTAGTTTTTAGATAAAAGATATATTTTTGTGGTAAGAGCCGAAATTTTCAGTCCTGTACCGGCCCAGAACGTATAAAAAATAATGACCTGGTTGGTAAAAAACATAAATGTTCGGCCAACTTGCTTCGTACAGAACATTTATTAACCCGACAAGAAAAAAGTTAAAACCTTCTTCTTAGCCTGATCCGGCATAGTTAAATTTTTAGAAAATATGGATTTTTCCGTTTGAGAAGTTCTAATTAAAAATTAATATTTTAGATTTTTTTTATGTTTATAATCTTTATTTTTAAAGAAGAACCCTATGTTATGATATTCATTTTTTAATTAATGTTAATTTGTATGTAAATGTTTCCATTGATATTAATATTGCTAATCCACATATTATGTGCTATTCTACGCATTAGAGGCTGAAAAATGCTATAAAGTAAAATCCTCGAAGACGGAATAACATTAAATAAAAATTCGCTATAGACGAGTTCCCTTCCGATCGCTACGAGGAAAAAAAGTTTAGACCCGAACCAGTCTTTTAGTAAAAAGTAAGTCTCGAGCTCGGCTTGGGAGAATGCAATGACAAGGCCCAATCCGAGGCTTGTAAAATAAAGTAAGGCCCGACCCGAGTGCCGGTAAAAATAGGCCGGAGCTTCGAGCCAGGATCCGGCAATCACAGCGTTTAAAATTATTAGACTGTTTTCTTTCTTTTTTTTGAGGGGGGGGGGTTCTTTACTTAAAAAATTTAAAACGTATACTTTAAGTTCATTATCTTCTTATATTTATAAATTATTAGTTATTCACAAATTCCCCCCCCCCCAAAAAAAAGAGAAATATTAGTATAAATTAAGTTAATTGATTTTTTAAAATTTTTTTTAATATGTGTGCGTTTACATATATGTCGTGTTAGTTATGTTGGAAAGATATCGTATCATCGAATTAAAAGGAAATTAATTACTTTACGTTTAGATTCTGTGGAAAATATAATGCAAAAAATATATCTCCCCCCTCCCCGGTCTAGTGTATTTCTGAATTTATTAAAACTAAAATTATGAAAAAAAGGGGACAACAGTAGTTTGCTGGAAAATAATAGCGATTATCATGAGTCTCATTGTTTTGTAGAAAATTGCATTTTTCGTTTCACATAAGCTTTATATTGCAGGGCTCAATGTCAGCATGTTTTAAATGTACAATTATAAAATTGATAGCCTAACTATTGAGGGGATTTCGAATCAAATAATGTTTTCCATTTGTTTAATAAATGAACTGCTAATCAAACTAAATACGAAAAAGAAAAAATGGAGCTGTTGTAGTGTGTTTGAGGAGGTGAAGAGATATTAGAAAATTTAAGATTCAATTCTAGAAAAAAAAAAACTCAGCATTGACATAATTTCTGATACATTTTTATTTAGAACTTTAAAAATTGACAGGCTGCTATAGAGGAGATGAAAAATCAAACAGCATTTCCATTTTTTAATAAATACATTACATATGAAGGAAAAATGTATTCTAGTCATGAAACGACAGGTTTTTCTCTTTTCCCTTGCAATATAAACTTCAATTTTAAGAGTAATTTTCTAATGTATTTTGCCAAACATTGGAAAGCGCCAATCAATTACACAATTTCTGAATAAGAAAACTTTTCAATTTTACGAGTTTTTTTTTTTTTTTTTTTTTTTTTTTTTCTCAACTAAAAATGAATTCAGAAATGTGTAAGAAAGTAGCTTTTTTGAATTTAAGAACAGATTTAATAAATTCAGAGAAATATTTTCAGAAATCTACTTTATATTATACAGCTTTAAAAGCTACATTTTTAACCCTCTTTTTTTACTTTTATTCCAAATTACATTTTTTTTTTTTTTTTTTTTTTTTTTTAACGAATGTTGAAGAGTCTAAAAATCTAAGTAAACGATAACATTGCTGTTGCTATTGTGTATTTTCTGTCTTGCGAATACATACTAAACTAAAATATTGCTCATGAATGTCCATAAAATATTCTTAAGAAAATTATACTATGGTAAGAAAAATCGGATTTTTTTTGTAGAAATTGAACCGGGCCGGGTAAGTTTATTAATTTATTTATTTGTACGGGTCGGGACCGGATAGAACTTTTTATTTTACATTAGCCTGGGGTAGCTTTCACTTGTACCGGGCCTGGTTGGACCTGTGAGCTCCTCTAAATAAATTATGAATATTTGCAAGTTTTCTGTAATTTTAATAAATGTCATTTTACAAATCTATCAAAATGTTCAGTGTCTGGGACATAATTTACCCCTTATGCAATCATAAAAAAGAGGCGGGGAGACTAATTTTTTTAATTTTTTCCCTGATATTTACAGTTTTTATAATTGACTTCCTTTTGAAATTCTATTTATAAAATCATGATAATATACTGAATAACTGCCAGGTTTTATGTTTTTATCCTACCACTATTAAAAAAATAATAATAATAAATAAAAAAAATGTATTTTAAAATCATCGGAAATTTAGGAAAACAAGCAAATTCCCTTCATAAAAAATAACTGTAAAAAATAAGCGTAAAATTTGGCAGCTATGACATTGTGATCCCCTCTCCTCCCGATTGACACCCAAAACTTACTTGCGCTACCAAAAAAATAAATAAATAAATAAATAAATAAATAAAATAAACAGGAAATATTATCCGAATCTGGTTTGAAAAAAGGAATATTTAAAAAAATCGACCATCTAAACTTACAAAAATTATATGAAAATTATATCCATTTTTACATTATCTGCAAACATTTATAATTTATGAAAAAAAAAAAAAAACATATTAAAAGAATATATTCGTAATCAAATGAAGGACAACACTTTATCTAAAATACATCAATAATAAAATAAACTCATAAAACTTTTTAGCAGTGGTGAATTCGGAAAGTGGCCCGGGGGTCAGGCATTCCCGCGGAACAATGAGATCCCCCTCCCCCCCCCTGAAATATCAGGCATTTTGTGTTTTAAATGATAAAAGAGTGCAGTCTTTACCCCACCCAAAATTCTTTATAACATCCACCTACACCCACAGAAATCTCCTCTCGAAAAAAATGTGTCTTAATTTAACACTGTTTTTTAAACAATTTGCTATTAAAGTAAAATTTTATTTCTCTCTCTTCAACTTTTTTTTCTATATTGCTTCAGATAAAGGCAGTTGAAAATATTCCTCTAACCAGTTCTTCTTTCTTTTAGCAAAAGATACAAACATAATATCTGCTTTGTTTGATCGTTCGATCTTTCCTCAATACGGAAATCGGCACAAGCTTATCATAAATTCAATTAATCTTCCCAGAAATATCCTGCTGAACGCCCCTTTTTCCATAAATTCAATTAATCTTTCCAGAAATAACCAGCAGAACGCCCCTTTTTCTCTGCCCCTCCCACTCTTTTCATTCATTCGGTATCTTCCTAATTACACGTGAAATGCACATCTACACTGCCTCCGCTTTTCCAAAAATGCCCAACCGCAATATAAAGTCAAGCCAAGACATTTGTTTTTTGCTAAAAAGCCCAGCGCGGATTCGAAGAGTTGAAATCTGATACCGAGTCGAAAGAGTGGTTTTCAAGGAGTCGAAGAGTCGACCACCCAATCTTCAACTCTCGACTCTCCAAGTCCGACAGTCTGTTAAACTGGTCCAACCACTTTTTGAGTGAGTGAGTTGACTTTTCGACTCTTCGACTCCGAATCCCAAACTGAGTTGAAATGAAAGTTCGACTCTTTTGAGTCGACTCCGTTAGCCAGATAGGAGTCGATAGTTCGATTCACTTGTAAGGAGTCGAGATTTAGAGTCGACTCCTCGACTCCTTGGCCAACTCTATTTTTCTGCCCTTTCATCCCATGGTACAGCATTTTTAACCTTCCCTTTAGTCAATTCGGTTAAAGGTATAGCAATTTCGGCATAATTTGGAATATAAGATCGGTAAAATCCCATTAATCCCAAAACAGATCTGACTTCTTTTTTAGTTTTTGGTCTCTCTAGATCCCTTATTGCTCCTATTTTTTCCTCATCAGGTGCATGCGTTCCACCCCCAATTACATGACCTAAAAACTTAGTTAATTTCTCTCCAAATTTGCACTTATCCAATCTAATCGTAAAATTTCTATTTTTAAGTTCTTCAATGACAGCCCTAACATGCTCACAATGTTCTTCCCAGGTGTCGGAGAAAATGATGACATCATCAATATATGCTTCCGCATACCTCCGATGACCTTGAAGAACCTCATTCATATCTTTCTGAAACGTAGCAGCCGCCCCTGATAATCCAAAAGGCATTGTACGCCACTGATAAGTTCCATTATGCGTTGTAAAAGCTGTCAAATGTTTACACTTCTCAGCCATTTTAATCTGCCAATAACCCCTCAATAAATCAATTGATGATAAATACTTAGCCGCCCCTGCGGTATACATGATTTCTTGAGAATCTTTCATCGGAAAGGTTGGCACCTGAGTCACCGAATTTAATGCTCTATAGTCTATACAAAGCCTAACAGTTGTGTCTTTTTTCGCCACACAAACAATTGGATGACTAATTTCAGCATTTGACACTTCGATTAGATTTAATTCTAATAACTCCTGAATCTGCCTATCTACTTCCTCTTTGTAAGCTACCGGTACACTATATATCTTTGGCTTTTTCCATTCCATCCCCGGTTTAAGATCAATACGAAGTTCCCCTACATCGGCTGGTCGTACAGGACCCATAAACACCTCTTTATTCTCCCTCAAAATAGACTTTATATCTTTAACTTGATTGTTAGATAACCCTTTTATTTCGAACCTCTCTATATCTCGTTCTACTTCCTGATCCCGGTTCAAAATAGGAATTTCCCCAACTTCTACAAATTCCTCATCACCCTCGAAAACAATATTAACTATATTACATTTAGCAATAAATTCTCGTATTTTATTTTGGTGCACATGCTTCCTACTCCCGTCAGCTAGTTCAACTATAAAAGAATGCTGATTTCGTTTTTCGATTATGGTTGCCGGCCCTTGCCACCTAGAATATAGTTTATTAGTTGAATCGGGGATTAACAGTATTACCTTATCACCTACTTCAAACGTTTTTTCCTTTGACCTTAAATTATAATGATACGCCATTCTATTTTGTTGCACCTCGGACGATAATTTTGCCTCATTTGCGGCTCTTTCTAAATGTCCTCTAAGTTTATTCAGATACTCATGAATCGGCGTGGTATCTAACTGCGTCCCTTATTTTCTCCTGCCCAGGATGACTTGAGAATCGATAAAGGACCCTCCGGCGCTCTACCATATAACAACTGGAAAGGTGCGATTCCCGTCGTAGAATTTGGGACTTCCCTATACGTCCATAATACAAATGGTATTTGTTCATGCCACTTTTTTCCTTCTTCTCTAATAGTATGATGTAACATACGTTTAAGAGTCTGATTAAATCGTTCCACAAGCCCGTTAGACTGTGGATACTGTGCGGTCGAAAATCTTGGACTAGCAACTAACCTTTTCTCAAATTCTTTTGTTAAGTCGGCAGTGAAATTGGTTCCATTATCGCAGGCGATTATATTTGGAATTCCTGTCCTCATAAATATTTGAAGTAGCGCATCACACGCAGTTTTAGCACTTAAACTTTTTAGAGGGATCGCATCCGCCCACCTGGTATGTTGATCAATTAAAGTTAGTATATACTGATGCCCTTGGGAACTTTTAGGATCAATAGGCCCAATTAAATCAACATTAACTACCTGAAATGGAAGTTCCGGGCGCGACACTGGGGAAATAGGAGCTCTATCATTTACTTTAATCCCTCTAGTTAATAGGCACTCTAAACATGACTCACAAAATTGTTTAGTTTCTTTCGCCATCCCCTCCCAATAAAATGCATACCTGATTCTCTGTAAAGTTTTCTTGGCTGCATGATGCCCTCCAAATACCGAACTATGCGCTAATTTTAGGATTTCATCTCGCCTTATTTTGGGTACTACTAATTGCGCTATAGTCTCGCCTAACAATTTCTCTTTGTGATATAATAAGCCATTTACAATATAATAATCCCCCTTATCCATTTTAGCTAATTCCCAAGCTTTCTCTAACTCTTTACAATCTAATTGGGATTTCTTAAACATATCTGAATTGCTAACGATAGCTTTATTACCTTTCTCCACTTCCGTTTTTTCTGGATTCTGCCTTTGTTCATTTTGCGAACTCGCTTCTATTGCGTAAACATTACAACTATCGTTATTCATACCTTCCTTTTCATTCAAGTTATCAATAACTTCCGAATTATCAATAATAATTTCTGAACTTTCTAATTCTTGGGCCTCTAGCGATAGCTCCTCACGGTTGACACCTGACAACTCGTTAATCACTTCGGGATGTAAAATTACTTGCTCATTAATATTATCAGTCACTGCGCAAAGTACTTCCTGATGAATGATATTAGTCTGTCCGAATTGCGGAATAGCTAACGGTAATTTAACCAACGGCGATTTAACTGCTTCACCGAATAACCCTTGTAAATAAATACTACTCGCTCCTTTTAATTTCTCTTCCGGTACCAAATCTTTATGAACAACACTAATTTCACATCCAGAATCAACCAATCCCTTTGCTTTTTGCCCATTCACACTAACTTCAATTTTCTCAAGTTTATTTAATTTCTCACCAATAACGTTAGTTCTCTGTTCGGCCTTTGCCGATATTCTCGCCACAATAGCTCCATTAGGTAACTCTTTGTTTTCTTTTACCACAATCTTATGCACACCCGCTTTCGGATCTCGCCCTTTATTACCATTATTTCCCTCATTACCCACTTTATTACAAAAACGTTGGTAATGACCTCTCAAACCACATTTAAAGCATTTAGGAGCTGAAGCATTACTAGGCTTCTTAAAATCTATTTTCCTATCCGAAACAGAATTAGCCTCATTACTCCCGTTTTGCCTCCAATTATTACTAACTTTGTTATCATCCCTCGGTCTCATTTTTTCATTGTTTACGTGCTTATCTTTACCTTTAAAACTTTTATACGTAACTGCATAAGATTTATTTTTATGATCAAAATAATGGTCACATTCTCTAGCAATTTTAGAAGCTTCTAACCATTTACCCTGGTGAGTTAACCCAATATATGACGCAGTATCCTCATCTAACGTGCTTACTAACTTATCAGTAACTATTAACTGGTTGACCTTTTCATAAGAGTCAGCACCTCTAATCTTACAATAATTTTCCCACGTCGCTATTAAACGCGATACAAATAATATATGAGTTTCATTCTGGTTTCTCTTAGCCTTCTTAAAATTTTCCAAACACGCCTTCGGTGTCGGCTCATGTTCCCTTAGAACTAACTCCTTTAACTCCTCATAATTCTCCATTTGTTCCGTAGTGGTATAAATTAACAAATTATCTGCCTTATCTCCTAACATATTTAGTAGAATTTCGGCCTGCTGGTTTTCCGGTACATTTTTAGTTTTGAATGCCCTTTCTAAACTGTTGAAAAATAAATTCCATCCCTCAGTCCCTTCTGGTACTTTGATAGATAGAGTTTTAACACTTTTGATCAATTTTTCTATATTACTTTCATTATTAGATTCCCTAGAGACATTAGAATTATTTGCCGATCCTTGAACCCTTAATCTCTCCATTTCTAATTCATGTTCCATCCTTAATTTTTCAACCCTTTCTTCTCTTTCTAATTTTTCCTGCTCTAATTTTTCCTGTTTTTCTTCACGCTCTAACCTTTCCTGTTTTTCTAACTTTTCGCGTTCTAATTTTTCCTGTTTTTCTAACTTTTCGCATTCTAATTTTTCCTGTTTTTCTAACTTTTCGCTTTCTAATTTTTCCTGTTCTAATCGTTCTGCAACAATAGCGTCAGATAATTCCTTAATAACCCCCTCGTCATATTCATCACTGTCCGTTATCTTTTTCTTAAGCTGAATTCTGGTATCATCTTCCGCGAATTCAACACCTAATTCTTCAGCTATCACCTGAAGATCAACCTTTTTTAGTTTCAATAAGAAAGCCATACCTTCACCGATTGTTATAACCACCCTACAATAATATTTAAACCTACCAAATTAATATTTCCTAAATTTTTTAACTTAGTACAGTTACATCTCCACTTATTTTACTAATTAATACCCTTCAGATAATCGATGCATTTAATTTCTAATTAACCTACTAAATACTCTAATTTTCCTCAACCATTGATATCACACAATATACTTCCAATAAAACAAAAGGTAAAATAGCAATTCAATTTGACCACTATGCAATATAGATTCCAATATATACATTTAGATAACAACATACAATATACATAAAAATACTGGTACGCTGAAATTGAATAGAAGTATTGGTGTCAATCAATAAAATCCACATAAAGAAAAATTGTAAAACATGCCTATATAAATTTCTACTATTATCCTCACTAAAATATTTCCGAACTCAATACTGGTTCTTACACTTAAAACAACTACACTGAAAATCTTTACTTTTATTTTTCCTCACTATGGCTCTCTTTTGAGCCTTTTTTTTCACTATGGCTCTCTATTGGGCCTTTTTTTTCACTATGGCTCTCTTTTGGGCCTTTTTTTCCACTATGGCTCTCTTTTGAGCCTTTTTTCCTCACTATGGCTCTCTTTTGAGCCTTTTTTTTCTCACTATTATTGGCCAATTAAAATCTTAAGCAAATGTTATTATACACTCTTCAAACTTAAAAAAATGTTGCTTCATTTAAATATTACTTTAACAATAATTTAACTTTAATTAAATTTAATTATTCCTTCCAACTACTATTACCATAATTAGTAAAAAAAATTATAGACCATCAATACTAGCTCAAGTTATTATGACCTTTCCTTAAATATGGTTATGGACACTTCATAGGTAGGAAGTATTGATAAAACACATAAATAATATAGACAATTTACTTAAATTACTATTAATTATACAACAACAAATTTTGGTTCGAGATGTCAGCAGAAAGATATGATCAAAACACCTTACCTTATACTTTCTTTGCTGGATTACTTTTCTAATCACAGGTAGCTCCACGATGTAGCGGTAATATGGCACAATAGTTCAGTTTAGTTCTTTCTAATAAAGATACGCACAACACTTTAGCATACAATCGACGATCCGGCACGATGCTTTAGCACACGCTCGACGATATGGCACGACCAGACAAGAATTACACTGGATACTCCGGCATTAACAGACTGCAACACGGCTCGCTGGTCACTGGTTTCAGGCGATTCTATCCCGACGCTGCCAACAATTTGTCGGACGTTCCCCTCAGTCCACACAACTTTGAAGAATGTCCGTGGTAGATATACAGCTCATATTCAAAATATTAGAATAATTGAGAAAAAGTAATAAGAAAAAATTATTTGTCATTTATTTATTTTTATACTAAGTAAATGCAATTAAATTTCTTATAAATTAAATCTGGAATGTTTAGATAAGATTTTAACATTTATAAAATGTAAAATACAGCACAATAAATTAGGTATACAGCTTCCTTAAACACACCAGAATATTAGAATAAAATTTAGATTGGTTCAAAATATTAGAATATTTTATTTTACGCAACAATATTACCTTATGAATATGAAGTAAATGGTAGTTAATATTTTGTAGCATCCCCTTTAGCTTTCATAACAGCGTACAATCGATCTTGCATACTATATACAAGGTGTTTACAAACATTTCTATCAATATTAGCCGAAATAGACTTTATACGTGCCACTAACTCAGTTTTACTTGAAGGAGGATTTTCTTGAAGTTTTTTCTTCATTATACACCATAAGTTTTCGATGGGATTAAGATCTGGTGAATTTGGTGGCCAAGGAAGTACCTTAATGTTGCGTTGGCGGAACCAATTCTTAGTTGACACCGAGGTATGCGGGGACGCTAAATCTTGTTGAAAGATGAAATCATCTTCAAATAAATCTTCTGATGATGGAATCATGTAATATTCTAAAATTTCTTGATATATCAGAGAGTTAACCTTTTCGTAGACGATGCATAACTTTCCAGGTCCTTCTGCACTCATACAACCCCAAACCATGACACTAGCAGCAAATTTTACGGAATGTTTAAGGCATTCTTTATCAAATGCTTCTTGCTTCATTCTCCAAACTCGAATACCTTGATTACCATATGAAACACAAAACATACTTTCATCACTAAATAATATATTTTTCCAATCTTCATTGCTCCATAAACGTCTTGATTTACACCAATTCAATCTTATACGCTTTTGTCTTGCAGTCATGAGAGGTTTTGTTTTCGGTACACGAGATTCAAATTTAAATTTATGGAGACGTCTTAATGTTGTCGATGTAGAAACTTCAACTCCTTCTTCTTTCCATTTTCGGTGCAAGAATCGCACACTTTTAAAACGGTTTTTCTTAACTATACGCTTCAGTTCCCTGTCATCTCTAGCAGATGTTTTTGGTTTTCGGCCACCATTTCGGCGATTATTTTGAAATTTTCCAATTTTTGAATATTGTGTTAGTATTTTACTAACGCTCGATTGCGAATAATGTAAATAATTCGCTATAAAACATTGATTTTTACCGTGCCGATACAAATCAACCATACGAAGTTTAGTAGATCCAGGAATATCACTCACACGGCCCATTTTAAGACGAAAAAGAAACAAACTGCAAAAAAGAATACTGATTTTAAATAAAAGAGTCTGAATTTAATCAATGATGCCACCAGTTAAGAATTGGTAATAATTAAAGGAGAATTAATGTGAAATATTCTAATATTTTGAACCACTTGAATAAATATTCTAATATTTTGACTTTTAAAAATAATTTTTTTTGCAATTAATCTTTTAAAAAATGATATTAAATTTAAGATAACAAGTAAGTTTAATCAACAATAAGTTCTTAATAAAAATATCGTTTGCATATTTTCATTAAAAGACATTAAATTACCAAACGATATTTTCAATTTCTAAAAAAAAGGTAATTATTCTAATATTTTGAATATGAGCTGTAGCTGCCACCACCGATATTACTAGGTGATATCGGTCACCCACTGTGAGATTGGTATAAATGAAGACTTACGCTGGTAACCGAATTATCAGTTTATTAAGAATATATGTACACACAAAATACGCTATTTACAAATATATACAACTACAACTCGGATATAGGTGATCCGGTTCAACATTAAATTAGATACCGTAAAGATTGGTTGTGTACTATTCCAATTACACTTTCCACCTCACACTCAATACACGTTAAATTCACTTTTTTGAAGCTAAACCTTGAGTCTCCCAACACAAGTATACTGGGCCTGCACTTCTTAGCTCAGAGCACTAAACACCAGGACGTCTGTGTCCTTTGCGCACCAGAAAACGCACACTTATGCTCTTCCACACAGAGCAACCTCTAGGTACGAAACCTAGGTACCGAATCAATGATGTGAGGCAAACTTGCCCTCTCCAAATCACTGCTTTCCCCCACATAAACCCCTTTGGAGCCTCCTCATTGGACACTCCATTCTTTTCTTGCTTAGTGGCATGCTACTAATCTGCTCACCATCCGCATACTTCACTGACAGGCGGACATGCCTCTCAGCTATCTCTTTTCTCTAACACCCTACCTGTAAAGGATTAGTTGGCAATTCCCCTTTCCACGAAGAAGGAATGTCACCTTGGAAATTCTGTACACAACCATACAATATGAGATATTCAAATAGAGAAAGAGTAGACATTACATTCTTTAGCACAGGTGCTATCAGATCCTGACAACCGTATTCTCCGAAAACCTGCCAAGCATGAAAAAGATGGCAAAATGTTCCATTTTAGATACGTTTCAAGTTTTAGGAATTATAATTATGTAATGTTGTTTTCGTGTAATCCTGATTTTCTTTACCTTTTTAAGATATGCCACCTTCATCGAATTCTTTGTAATATATTTATACTCTTCACAAGTGCACTACAGAGAAAATACAGGATGGTCATAAAAAAACTTTGCCGGTATATGGAGCTCTAACGGCCAGTCCGTTCATCCGATCGAGATGAAATTTCATATATAGCAATTTATCGGTATCAGCTCGAGATTCTCTGAACGGCAACAAAATGGCGCTCACGGTTACGGTTAAAATTACAGAAACTCGAAATTTTCCAATGGCAACACCCATTTTTTTCCATCGCAAAATGATCAGCGCATGCGAAAACCCTAAAGAGCGTTGGAACCGTACGTGTATAGCCATAAACGGACACGTTATGCACGCACAAAAACTGTTCTGCGAATCCCTCCCCCCTATAAAAACACGATTGGCGCGCAAGGAGTAAATTCGCATATGACACAGAGTCTTTTTATCCGTTTTCTACGCTGACTATCTGGCAAACGACGTTCCGTGATTGGTATTTTGTCTCTGTCATATTAAAATTTTTTGCGTGCGCTTTGGTCGTGTATTTTGGGGCCGTTCGTAGAGCTGATTTTATGCAAGCATAACGCGTCCATTTATTGCAATAACCATACCGTTCCAGCGCTCTTTAGGGTTTTCGCATACGCTGATCATTTTGCGATGAAAAAAAATGGGTGGTGCCATTGGAAATTTTCGAGTTTCTGTAACTATAACCGTAACCGGGAGCGCCATTTTGTTGTCGTTTAGAGAATCTCGAGCTCATACCTCTGAATAGCTATATCTGATATTTCACCTCGATCGGTTGAACGGACTGGCCGCTAGAGCTCCATATATCGGCAAATTTTTTATGACCACCCTGTACATTGTAATAGTATCAGAGGATACAATTAAAACGGAACATGCTTATGTTGACAATTTGCCTAAAACGAAAAAGTTCATAGTCCTGGCAAAATATGTAACTTTAAATTTCTCCGTTTGAGATTGTACCATTCAACACGTGTATACAATGGAATTTTACATGGTTTCTTTGTGATTCCGTTTTAGTAGTTTTGAGTGTTGTTGAATGCACAATTCAGAAACCCAGATATTCCGTTTGAGGGGGGGGGGGATATCTACGGCATCCATTTGGCTATGCCACTGATTACATTATTTAATTACAGTGTAAGTTCTATTAAATGACACGGCATGTTTCAGCAATAAACAAACACATTAGATAAAAAAAAATTCTGAAATCTGAAGAATTCCTTATTAAATACATTTATATTAAAATTCCATAGCCACAATAAAATTTTATTTCTCTCTATTCTTTGCTAAATGTATCATCGCTTCTTTAGATGATACTAAATTATAAAATTTTCTACTTAAATTTACTTTATATTTTATTTATAATACTGTAAGTTATTTATTTTCAAAATGTTGCTATTTATTTCATTTAATATTTAATCTTCATACTGTTAGGAAAGGCACCTGCCACACCTTTGATTCCACTAACTTGAGATAATTGAGAGTCTATTGTAGTATAGACCGTGTTACTAATTTTATTATAATTTATTTTCTACATTAATTTTAAATTTTCGTGATAATTTTATTATTTTTTTAATGAAATGTAAAAACTGATGTTAATTAATTTTATTTTATTGCAGATGCATAAGACCATTAATCTAATGCATCACATCACTCAAAATATCTTCAATGTGTAAAGCAAATGCAGTAAAATATTTCTTATCTGAACTTTTTGAAAAAAGCAGCTTGTAACTCACAACCACGAAAACCTTTTATTTGTCAGCTATGCAAGAATGTCTCCAAAAGAGTGTTTTTTGTGTGAGGTATGCAACAAAGAATTCTTTTATAAGAGCCATTTAAGCAGACATCTTTTAACTCATACTGGAGAAAAACCTTTTGAATGTGAGGTATGCAACAAGAATTTCTCTCAAAAAGGAGGTTTAAGCAGGCATCTGTTAACTCACAGTGATGAGAAACCGTTTGTGTGTGATATATGCAATAAGAATTTCTCTCTAAAAGGCCCATTAAGTAGACATTTGTTATCTCATACTGGTGAGAAACCATTTGAATGTGAGGTGTGCAATAAGAAATTCTCTCAAACGCACCTATTAAGCATCCATCTGTTAACTCATAGTGATGAGAAACCGTTTGTGTGTGATATATGTAACAAGAAATTCTCTCTAAAATGCTCTTTAAGCAAACATTTGTTATCTCATACTGGTGAGAAACATTTTGCATGTGAGATATGCAACAAGAAATTCTCTCATAAGAGTAGTTTAAACAACCATCTGTTAATTCATACTGATAATAAATCTTTTGTATGTGAGATATGCAATCAGAAATTCTCGCAAAACAGCAGTTTAAGCAGACATCTGTTAAGTCATACTGGTTCAAAATCTTTTGTATGTGAGATATGCAACAAAAAATTCTCTCATAAGCATAACTTAAGTAAACACCTATTAATTCATACTGGTGAGAAACCGTATGTGTGTGAGATATGCAATAAGAAATTCTCGCAAAACAGCAGTTTAAGCAGACATTTGTCAAGTCATACTGATGCAAAATCTTTTGTTTGTGAGATATGCAACAAGAAATTCTCTCATAAACAATACTTGAGTCAACACCTATTAATTCATACTGGTGAGAAACCGTTTGTGTGTGATATATGCAACAAGAAATTCTCTCGAAAGGGAAATTTAAGCAGCCATCGGTTAATTCATACTGGTGTAAAATCTTTGTGAAATATGCAACAATAAATTCGCCCATAAGAATGCTTTAAGGATGCATCTGTTAATTCATACTGTTGAGAAACCCTTTGCATGTGAGATATGCAACAATAAATTCTCTTGGAAAATTTCTTTAAGTGCACATCTGTTAAGTCATACTGGTGAGAAACCGTTTCTGTGTGACATATGCAACAAGAAATTTATTCGAAAGTGTACTTTAAACAAGCATCTTTTAATTCTTGCTGAAGAGTGAGAGATGAGTGAGTTTTGTGTGACAGAGATGTGCCAAGATATTCTTTCAAAAGGTTTGTTTAGCGAAGCATCTGTTAATTCATACTGCCAAGAAACTTTTTGTGTGCGATAAACAAAAATAAACTCCAAAAGAGCTGATTGTGAAAAATAACACTAAATAAGTCTTCACTACGTCCACTAACTCGTAATACTAATAATATATATTCTACATAAAAATATCAGAATTTATATCATAAAACATTTTGCTTCTAAGACTTTGTATAGTAACAAAAACATTTAAAATATATTAAAACATTTTTATTTACATGTTTCAACTCAATAATTAATAGAGTCATCCTCAGAATATAAATAGAAAAATAAAAATTACAAATACAATGAATGTGAAAATCAGAAAAAGAGTTATTGAAAATAAATAAATTAAATGTATCACGCGTATTTTTAATTTGATATTGTCCTTGGTCTAGTAAAACAATTTACACTTTTAGATTCCTAATTAATCGTGCTTTTGAAGTTTCTTCAGATAAAAACTTAGATAACGAGTTGGAGAAAATTAAATGTATCGCAATTAATAATGGATATCAAATTAAATTCATTAACAGATTAATAAAACGCACCATTAATAGTATGAAATTGAATGACTCGAAAAATAAAATGAAAACGTTTAATGAAATCAATAGGAAAAGAGTTGTAGTAAATTATTTTCCGGGCTTTTTTGAATGTATCAAAAATCTTTTTAAAAAAATTTGAATTATGTTTAATAGCGAAACCTCCCCCCAAATTAAAAATGCTCTTAAATACCAAAATTGATCCCATTAGTATGGACGATCTTTCGGGAGTTTATATGATTCTATTTATTAGAGAAGGAGGAATAAAAAACTTTTATATAGGCATGACCCAACGTAAATTTGAAATCAGACGTAAAGAACACATAACAGATATAAAACTTAACAGGACTAAAACCGCTCTATCCAGGTTAAATCAAAAAGAAAACATCAACATACTTTTTAATGAGAGTAAAATTAATATACAGGTCTAATTTTTATTTAAAATTATTCAGAAGAGAATCAATTGAAATTTATTTAAATAGTTCACATATTTGTAACGATACACTGTCATTTCGCATCCCAAATATATGGATTGAATGGTTAGACAATTTACATGGTAATTGTTTTACTAGACCAAGGACAATATCAAATTAAAAATGCGCGTGATACATTTAATTTATTTATTTTCAATAACTCTTTATTCTGATTTTCACGTTCATTGTATTTGTAATTTTTATTTTTCTATTTATATTCTGAGGATGACTCTATTAATTTTTGAGTTGAAACATGTAAATAAAAATGTTTTAATATATTTTAAATGTTTTTGTTATTATACAACGTCTTAGAAGCAAAGTGTTTTATGATATAAATCCTCATATTTTTATGTAGAATATATATTATTAGTATTATCCAAAAGAGCTGTCTAAGTGTTACACTTTGCTCCTAAAATTTGTTAATTGCAGATGACTAATCGTAGCATACTCCTGAAATAAAGAAATAATTATTTCCACAATACACAAAAAAACAGTGCCACACAAAAATTTGCCTATCAAACCAGTAAATGAGCACATCACGAACTATACCATGAGTCATGTCAAACAGTTTTATTTTTATGATTCTTTATATTATCTGAAAAATTTTACATATCTCTGTTTTTTTTTTGCACTTATAATCTTGTAAGATTTTATAATGATTGATATTATTTAAGTGAAAAAAAAACACCTTTGTTAAACCTCATTTCTCACAATAAATTTCTTTGGTGGAAAATTTGATTTTCTGGTAAATATTTAACCTGAAATTAGTAGTTTTGTAAAGGGAATGGTCCCCTGACTTACTCATAATATTGAAAAAAAAATATTGTGTTAATGTGTTTGATACATTAGTCGTTAATTTAAAAAAATAATAACTGTCTGATGACATTTGTAGTATAAGTTAAGGATGGTAAAATTATTTTAAAATTATGCAAGCTTATATTAAAAGAAAGTATTTCAATTTAAATTGACATGTCATTACTGATACCTGTAGTAATCTATTAAATTCCTTACTTTCAAAATTGCCTGTTCTGATTTGTTTATTCGTAAAGGATTAACAGGCTGCTGCGAGTTTTAAGTGTCAAATAATATCAGAAAAATGAATGAAATGTTTGCTTACCACAAACAATTCAATCTCCAA
Organism: Maratus speculifer; assembly: GCA_964019185.1. Taxonomy (NCBI): domain Eukaryota; kingdom Metazoa; phylum Arthropoda; class Arachnida; order Araneae; family Salticidae; genus Maratus; species Maratus speculifer. The sequence continues at coordinate 364,065,366 of OZ025296.1, forward strand.
AACTCCATCATACTTAAAACAGTTTATGATTTCGATATTGTCAATTAAATGCACAAATTATACAATTATTCCATAGGCACTGGTTACATTAAAATCACTTTATTTAAAAGAATAACTCACTAGCAGCTCACTGCCGCATTATCTTCTGCACATTTCTCAAACACAACTTTAGAATAAAAACAGAAAAAGCACTTCACTTCACTTCAGTTTCTGGACACTGAGATTTTAATTATAGGTGACGCGGTATATCTGGGTTCATGAAACGTACCGGCCCCCATTGACATGTTTCACATTCAATAATAACTCTATTTTTACTAAGTACACTAATTACACAAAGAAATTCAAAAGGTCTCTGTATATGTTTACCTAAATATAATAATTGAAAGAAAAATGAATATAACACTCACACACACATATATATATATGTATACATTTATCTTTTTTAAAGTGCCATGGGTTTCAGGCATAGGTAAAATACATATTTTACTGATCGATCTTTTAAAAATTCCATTGTGAGTTTTTACCTGAACTATGCGAATTTTCTTATTACCGTAATATACTTTAATAATTCTGCCTAATGGCCACTTATTGGTTGGTATATTTTCCTCTTACTAACAACACTAGATCTCTTATTTTTACATTATCCTTTTCAAACCTCCACTTACCCCTCTGTTGTAATTCACTTAAATAATTATAATGCCATTTGCGCCAAAAAAAGTTGTATAATTTTAGTTATTCTTTGCCATTTTTTGAGGCTTTTTACTAAGTACACTAATTACACAAATAAATACAAAAGGTCACTATATATGTTTACTTAAATATAATTATTGAAAGAAAAATCAATATAACACTCACATACATATATATATATATATATGTATATACATTTGTCTTTTTTTAAGTATCATGGGTTTCAGGCATAGGTAAAATACATAATTTACCAATCGATCTTTTAAAAATTCCATTTTGAGTTTTTACCTGAACTACGCAAATTTTCTTATTACCGTAATATACTTCAATAATTCTTCCTAATGGCCACTTATTGGTTGGTATATTTTCCTCTACTAACAACACTAGACCTCCTATTTTAAAATTATCCTTTTCAAATCTCCACTTACCCCTCTGTTGTAATTCACTTAAATAATTATAATGCCATTTGCGCCAAAAGAGTTGTACAATTTTAGTTATTTTTTGCCATTTTTTGAGGCGATTTTCTTTTATCTTGCTTAAATCAGGCTCAATAATGACATTTAATGGTCTGTTTATAAGAAAATGAGCTGAGGTTAGCACTCCAAAATCATTTGCATCATTAGATAATGGACGCGGAGGCCTCGAATTTAATATTCCTTCTGTTTGTATCACTACTGTAAGAAATTGCTCATACGTGAGGTTAGCACCTCCCACGATTCTCTTAAAATGAAATTCAAAGGATTTTATTGCGGCCTCCCAAAGACCTCCGAAATTGGGTGATCTGGGGGGAACAAATTTCCACTTAATGCCTTCACTAGACAAATATGCTGCTAATTTCTCACCAGGTGTTCTTTCTAATTCATAAAAGACCCCAAGAGTCTTAGCTGCTCCAATAAAATTTTTCTCATTATCAGAATACAATTTGGCACATTTATCTCTGCATGCAGTGAATCTTTTCAGTGCTGCAATAAATGATTCAGAGGTTAAATCAGAGACAATTTCTATATGTATAGCCTTAAATTCAAAACAAACAAAAATACAGATATAATTTTTTTGTCAGATGGTCGTACTTGCATAACCAATTTTGATCATAAATGGCCCACACAGATCAACACCCAAAATATTAAAGCAATAGTCCAATTGGACTCTATCCCTGGACAAATCGCCCATCAATTGATCTGCAGTAACTGGTTTAGCTTTTAAAAAAATGCACTGATGAACCACAATTTCGACACATTGCACGACCATTTATTGGTCAAAATTTATCTCTTACTAAGGATAGTAAAGTTCACGCACCAACATGCAAATTTTCTTATGATAATAATTTATAACAATTGCAGTAAAATGATTACATCTTTGGTAGAATCGCCAGATGCTTAAATTACTATTATCTAACCTGCTACCAACCCTTAAAATTCCAAATTCATCTAAGTGAGGGTTGAGGACTTTTAGCTTGCTTTTCGGACTTACCGATCCTTTAGTCTGGGGACTATGTATGTCTGCACTGAACTCATTATTTTGTACTGATTTAACTAAATGTGTCTCCGCAAACTCAAATTCTGACGTACTCAATGGTCCATTACATCTGTACAGATGATTTCTTACATTCATCACGAATCTGAAAATATAACTAAGAATACGCACAATCGTTAAATAGTTATTACTAAGATTAATCAAGTTATTTACAAAACAATTCTCGGCAATATTACAGTTTACAACATTAAATTCATTAAAGGTTTTAACATTAATTTTGAGCTCTTATCTGAACTCCTCATTTGTTTCTGGTATCGTTATTGATCGTTGAGGATAATCGCTGTTCTGAAGAAATGAAGGTCCTTTCCATCACAAGTCACAATATATAAGTTTGTCAGGATCCATAACACGGGGAACTTTGTTAGCAGGATTTTGCTCTGAGCAAATATGATGCCATTGTTCAGCACTAGATTTTTCTTGAATGTTAGCCACTCGGTTTTGAACAAATTGCTTAAGGTCGATAGGTTCTTTTTGAATCCATTGAATCTGAACAAAGGAAAGTATTAGTCACTATTACTTTCATAGATGATAACACTCTGTTTACCAGTTTGGTTAGCAAAACTGTTGCACATAGCTCCAGTCTTGGGATTGTTAGACTCTTTATTGGTATAACGCGCGACTTGCTAGCGATTAAATTCACCATCACATTTCCTAAAGAATCACTGGATTTGCAATAAACTGCTGCCCCATAGCAAAGTTCTGAGGCGTCTGCAAACCCGTGTATTTCTATAATTTTTGGATTTTCAATTATAATACGACTACAAATTTTTATATTATTTACACATTAAAACGACATAAGAAATTGATGCCATTCGTGAAACTCTGATTCAGCAATCTCGTCATTCCAGTCAATATTGATTCTCCACAATTTCTGCATTAGTATTTTGGCTTTAGATATAACTAGACCAAGAAGTCCCAGTGGATCAAACAGTCTCACGATTGTTGAAAATACTTCTCGCTTGGTGTAGGAATCGCTCAACTTCACCTTAACTCGAAATGTGAAACAATCATCCCTTGGATTCCATGAAACCCCTAACGTTTTAGTTTCAATTTCATTTTCTAAACTATAACCTTCTTCATATGTCAGCGAAAGATTTTTATCACTTGTACACCACTTATGAAGTCTCATACCTGCTTTATACATAATCGCTATGAGATGCCGCTGCAACTCTTTAGCATCCTCATGCGTAGGTGCACCGCACAAAATATCATCCATGTAAATATTTTCACGAAGAATTGCTGCTTCCATAGGATAGTTATCACCTTCATCAATCGATAGTTGGTTGAGAGTTTTCATTGCTAGATAAGGCGCACTAACCGTACCGTATGTAACGGTCTGCAGTACAAAAATTTTAAGCTTTTCCTGGAAATTATCGTTCCACAAAATTCTCTGTAATGGGTGCTTACTAGGATCAATGTTTATCATTCCATACATCTTTTGGACATCCGCAGTCAGTGCATAAACATGCTCTCGAAAACTAATCATAATTATAAATAAGTCATTCTGAATGACACCGCCATTATATTGCAATGAGTTAAGTGATGTGCCATATGTTGTTGTGGCAGAACAGTTGAATACGACTCTCAGTTTTATGGTGGACTTTTCTGGTCTAAATATACCATGATGTGGAGCATAATACACAACGTCAGATTCCTTTACTTCTTTAACCTGTTTCATACGCCCCAACATATCATATTCATTTAAAAAATCTTTATACAATTTGAAGTATTCCTTATCTTTTGATAAGCGAGTCCAAAGCGATTTGAGTTTTTTAAGAGCAAGCTCCTTAGATTGGCCTAAACACGAAGGATTTTCCTTTAAAGACACTCTCACCACGTATCTCCCTTCCTCATTTCTCCAATGCGTACGCGCAAAATGTTGCTCACATATTCAAATTCTTTACTTTTTTATAACTCTGCATCGACGTTTTCAACTTCCCAAAACTTTTTTAATGTTTGGTTTAAATCATCCCCCTTAATTAGCCCACAATGAACTCTTACATCACTTTCCTGCTCTATGCATCCACTAGCCACATTCCCAAATACGGTATTTTGCAAAAGTAAATTTGAACTCTGAGAATATATTTGTCCCGGTCATAATAGCTCATAAAATATTTCTGCTCCCAACAACATATCAATTCTATCAGGGAAATTAAATCTATAATCTTCTAATATAGTTAAATCTGGTACCTCAACATTTATGTTAACCACTTGTTACGGAATTAAATCTGTAATTTTCTTTACTACTAGCACAGTCAATTCCCTTTCAAAACTTTTATCTCTGTTCGCTATTTTTGTATTTACGCAGCATTTTATTCTCATAGAAGGGTCATCGAAACACGAAATTAAAGTATTCGTTTTATTAATTCTAAGCTGCAATCGATTAGTACACTGTGAAGTAATCAAACTGGCTTGTGAACCGACATCTAGTAAGCATCTAACTTCCTGCTATTCCGAAAATTTATCTTTAATGAGGATACGCGCCATATTTAATAAAACAGATTTTGTTTTATTTTTCACAAAACTTGAGGCGACAGTCTGACTCGGAGGGTAGGAAAAGGGGTTGTGATTTTCTTATTCCTGCAAACACATGACCAACATTTTTATTTTGATTATTTAATTCCTTTTCTTCTTTAGGAAAATGTTTTAGAGCAGAATGCGGTAGTTTATATTTAGGACAGTTTTTAGATTTACCTTTGTGTACTCAACAATTATAATTTAAACATTTGAAACATGCTTTATTTAATTTCACAACTTCTATTCTATATTTTATGGACAGCTTTTTCTGAATTGAGGACAAGAATGTAAACCATGATACTCATTAGATTTACACAAGACACATTTAAAAAATTTTCTTTCCGAAAAAAATATATTTGAAACCTTCCTTTGAGGTCAATTTTGAAATTTATTTGTCGCTATACGTTTATTTTCATTTATCGCATTTCTCGAATACATATTTGATTCATCTTTAGATTTATTTTTAAACGACAAAAAATATCGTATTCTCAACGTAGTTGTTGTGGTTTAAAATATGACTCTGCTTGTTTAACTGCGATATAATTTATTAATTCGCGATCTAACGAATTGAAAATTTTATCTGAAACAATCAGGTCGCATAATGATTTAAAATCATTTACTTCACGCAGATTGCAGTAATACTCAAAATTTTAACTCAGTCTAGCTGTAAATTGAACGTAACTTTGCAATGGTATTTTTTGCGCACCCCAGAAATTTTTTAAACATTCTTGTGCGGTAGGTTGAAATACCCTTAAGACTATAATTTTCAATTTATCACAACTAATCGGCTCTTCCTCTGATAAATAGATCAGTAAATTACTCGCTTTTTCCCCGAGAATATTTAACAGAATCTCTGCCATAAATTCTTTAGGTACATTTTTAGTTCGAAACGCTTTCTTAAGAGATTGAAAGGAAAGATTAAATGACTCAGTTTTGACGATAAAGAAATAGTTAAAGTTTTGTTACTTTTAATAAAACTTTCCAGGTTATTGTTCCCTATTTCCGTTTCTGATTTTTCTGTTACGGACGTCAAACTTTCCCGAGACGTTTTACGCTATTTGGCTATTTCTAATTCTTTCTCAACTGAGCTAATTTAATTTTTTCAAATTCAGAATTTCGGGATGGTTCTTTACGAATATTTTCTAATTCTAGCTACTTTTCAAAGTACGCTAATTTAATTTTTTCTAATTCTAATTTTGTTTTCAAAGCTTCCTTTCGTGATTTATATTCCTCAACAACTGAATTAACGACGCTTTTTAATAACTGCTCATGTGAGTAATGCTTACTTTTCTCTATAATATACCTTAAATCAATAATTTTACTACTTTCAGAAGCAGTTAATCCCAATTCCTCATTCAGGAGCTTAAGCCCGTCTTTATTAAAATGATCAATATCAATCAAAATTTAATCAAAATCAAACTAGAAAATTGCTCTTACCTCAAATCGCTGCGAAAATCTCAAAGTAGAAGCAATGTTTCACTTAAATCATCTTCTTTAATACAATACACTTCTTATTTAAAAAGGATATTATTCGATGAATCTCAAGTTGAAAGTTGAAGAACACATCTTTCATAGAAGTCTTAATATAACATCACAATATAATTCGAATTTGACGATATTTATTATGTCACTCACATAAATTAATTACCCTCACCTCACAGTTAGGCGAATCATTGTCGTATTAACTTCACTTATTACACAATTACTCCACAGGCGCTGGTTACTTTAAAATCACTTTATTAAATAGAATAATTCACTAACAGCTCTCTGCCGCTTTATCGTCTATACACATCTCAAACCAGACACATCGGCAGGCGATCTTTGTAAAAATTAAAATTAAAATCTCGATAATATTCTAAAAAGGAAAAATAAACCTGTACATTGAAAGAATATTACGAAATCTTTTCGCGCTCTTTTTGAGAAACAAGCAATAGATGATTACTATGTTAAATAAAATAAGAAAAAGAACTTTAGCTGTTAAAATATTAATAGATTACGAAACTAAGATTAAACGTATGTTCCATAAAGTTAGAATTAAAAGCTCAGAGAGGGCAAAACGGCACAATTTTTTTAATTTTATTATATATATATATATATATATATATATATATATGACATTTAAAAGTTAGGAGCCAGAAACATCATCGCTGGGTTCCACGTTTTTCCGCACAGAAGTCATGGCAAGCGAGAAAAAAATAAGTAAATAAATATAGAGAATCCAATAAATTACTCATTGGCTGCTGCAAGTTAATTTATTTAACTGTATTCATGAGAGAGGGAAAGGCTCCCTTTGCAAACTGTCTTTAACCGAAACATCAAAAAGAATATTCCATCATTGTTTCAGCGAGCCGTACTCATCGGAGAAAAAAACCAAGAATCTTTTTTCTCACCTCGAGGCTTCCTTTCTTAAATCTAAAAAGAAAGTTCTAGAAAATTCTCTACTCTCGAACCATCATTTTCCCCTGTAAACATAACTCATGCCCAGAATCGAGTTTTTATTCCACAGACGAAAATTTTATTATTTTTTAAATATTATTTAGCTAATTTATAATCGACTCAAAATTCTGAATATATTAGACAGACGATATTTTTGCAAACGATTAATTTTAAGAGAAAAAGCAAAAAAAAAAAAAAAAATGAATTTATTGATGCACAAATATCAAAAGTTGTAGGAGGAAAAATAAATAAATAAATAAAAATAATGATATTTTTTGAAAGGCATGATTTTGGAACAAATTTAATAAGACTTTCTTAAAAAGGGTTGATAAAAACATAGAAAAAATGAGTTTTATTTGGAATATTAAGAAATAAAGTTTAATTAAGAATATTTTTAATTTAGAACCATCTTTTTAAATTTACGCATACTGGAATAAATGTTTTTTAAGACGAATTAAGAATTTATATCGTTTACATAAAGATTAATAAATTAGAGCTAGAAACAATATTTTAATTTAATAAGTTGAACTAAGTACGGAATATTGAAATAAGGAAATTAATATAGTATAAAGGTTAATTTTGGAGAAAAAAAAATTTAAATTTGATATATATATATAGATAGATATTACATATTTGATTTAACTTATTTGTTACAAAAATTAACACAAGAGGTTGAAACAACTGAATAAAACATATTAAGAAAAATATATTAGAACGCATCGCGTACACAAAATTTAATTTGGAACATACCGTACTTTTTAAACATTCCTTTTATTTGTGAAGTATCAAAAAATGTTTTAATTAAAAAAGTTAAATATTATTGTTTACTTATTAATTGTGCCAAAAAGAAATTCCACATGCCTATTTTGACGATACACACGAGTGTTATAAATCTCGAAGGGATCGAAGAGATAGAATATTTTTTAATTTAAAAAGTTTCTAAGATCAAAATTTGTTTGTCAAACATTTCTATTGTTTGATACTTTGAAAAAAAGGTTAAATTGAAAAACATACATTAAATTACAAAAAAAAAGAAAAAAAATTCCTTTTTTTGGAATATTGAAAAATTTTCTGCACTTCTTGCTATTTTGTAGTTGCAGTAACTAATCAATTCTCAAAATATTTCCTATAATATTCCTATAATTCCACCCGCACCCAAAGTTTACGGCACTACCCTACCTTTCGCTAAGTCAACAAAAAAATATTTTATATACAGGGTGTCTGAAAAGTTTACAAACGCTCGAATAACTTGAGAAATACATATCAGATGTCAAATATTTTTTTATATAAATGTACTCAGTGTTACCAAATTTGACTCCCGCAACCGAACCACTGGGAGTTAGAGGTGGTCAGGCTTTGAAATGTTGATTGATAACCCCCCATTTTTCGCATTCGGATTTTGCGGACAGACATACGTAACTTTTAAATTTAAGGGTGTTTGTTCTGAATTGCTCTGCTCATAAGCACAAAACATTTTGATACATTAACAAATTCATTTTTAGCGGAAAGATAGGAAATTGGAATGCCTGACTATGGAAGCAATTTCCAATCGAACTCATTTTTCTATTTTATAATAATTAAATTACGTATCAAGTACTAAGCTATTTCGATCATTTGATTACCCGTTTTTCTCCTGCTTTTCGACCGGTTTTTCTGCTTAAATCGGGAAACGTGCTCAAAAGTGTCAACTTTGAAGGCTTGTTATGAAAAATCTATTGTGTTTTTTAAGAAACAGAAAATTGGGTGCAATTAGACAGTTTCTGAATAATAACACCTGCTATTTTCATGCATTTGCGAACAAAAATAAATTAAAGCATGTGACACAAAATTGATTAAAGCATGTGACACAAAGTTGCCCTTTTTGATTTAAGAACAACCTTAAGGGTGTTTGTTCTCAACTGCTCTGCTCAATAAACACAAAACATTTCGACACATTAACAAATTCATTTTTTAGCGGAAAGATAAGAAATTGGAAGCGATTTCGAATCGAACTCAGTTTTCCATTAAATGATCATTAAATTACCTACCGAATTATAAGCTATTTTGATCACCAGATTTTCTCTCTGTCGTCGACTGGTTTTTCTGCTTTTGTCGGAAAATGCAATTCAAAACATGAATTAATTGAAGCCTTTCTCTGAAATATCTATTGCGTTTGCACAAAAACAGAAAAATAAATGTGATTCGATCATTTCTGAATAACAAAACTTACTCGTTTCAGGCATTTCCGAACAAAAATGAATTAAAACTTATGACACAAAGTTGCCCTTTTTTATTTAAGAACACCCTTAACGTTTTTTTCGGATCCTCAATTGTTCATGTTGTAATTCGAGCATTTTCGACATGCTGTTGGTTGCCCCCATCCAATTTTTGACATCTCGAAATCTGATTGGCCAGAACTTTTGTCGTGAAATTTGTCTTCTTGTGCGTGAATATGTTTCACGAAAAACATCAGTAGTGTTTGATGGATGGCACTTTCTATGCTATTTTCGTAAAAATTAATCGAAATGTATTATATTAGTTTTCTGTTTGAATATTTCTGTATCTAATCAATCATTTCTAAATAATAACCTGCGTATTTTGATATTTTAAAGTATAAATATGCACCGCTCCTTCGAACAGAAAAGGGGTAATTTTAATTTATTTGGGAGCGGGGTTTATGGATATTCCAAAGAAAAGAAAGCGTGAAGAAGGATAGCTTCTATAGACGTAGTGTAAATCCCCGATTGCCAGCGAAACAGCTAAGCAGTAGAAGTGGCATACAGGGGCGGAAGATGAAACCGGGTTCACTTGGCGCACTTTGGTGTTGTCGCCAATACCGATAATTGGCAAAATAAGGAGTAATGCTGTGGTCACCGTTATCCATGCGAAAGAAGTGTGTCCCCCTCCCCGCCTGTTTCGTGGAGAGAGTAAAAACCCCGTCAACGAGAGTTGGGTCAAAGATCATTCAATACTTCAGAGGCAGGAGATTAAATGAATCTGTTCGTTATAATCTCTCGTAGCATGCATGGTCACAGTGACGTCACTTTGGTCACATCACATCTGGGACCAAAATGCCACCACTGAGTGATGTCAGATTGTGACTGAGATGTGACTTTCTTAAAAATCTAGAAAATTACAAAAAATCTTCAAAACCCGTTATTTACTTTAAAAAACATGTTTCTGGCAATTTAAATATCGTAGTTTTTGTCACAGTTTCGTCACAATGTTAATGTCGCACTAGTCACAAATGACACATTTTTTACAAATTTGTCACACCGTGACTTCACAAAGTGGTCACAATGTGACGTCACAAAAAAGCTCTAAAACGGCCATAACGACTTCACATCGACGATCGATGGTCACAAAGTCACAATGTGACTTCACAGTGATGTCACCACGCCTTACGAGGTGTTAGTTTTCGAATGAAAGTGGACCTCTCGAACCTTAAAATTTATTATTTTACAGAGTCCTACATGAGTGAGGATTTTTTTATTGTACATAATAATCGGCTATGTACTTGCAATATGTAAAATAGATCATAACAACAAAAAATCTTTCACAATCCTTAAGAGCCCACAATAGTCACAGAAAAAGTACGCAAAAAGACCCGGATGATTATGTAAAGTCTATGGGAGTGTTCTTTTCTAATATCTCGCTCAAATTTTAATATTTTTGCATGATTTTTTTGCACAAGATAGCTGAGGGCAATCCACAACCGGGCTAGTTTTTACTTTTTCGATTTTGGTTATATATTTTTTATATTACGATAGTTTCAGTTTCAGAACCGGTTTAAACCGGTTTCGAAAGTTAAAGCAATTTTTTAAAGAAAATCTGAAACAAAAATTGAAAAAGTAAAAACTAGCCCGGTTGTAAATTGCCCTCAGCTATCTTGTGCAAAAAATGCATGCAAAAATATTAAAATTTGAGCGAGATATTAGAAAAGAACGCTCCCATAGACTTTACATGGTCATCCGGGTCTTTTTGTGTACTTTTTCTGTGACTATTGTGGGCTCTTAAGAGCCCACAATAGTCACAGAAAAAGTGCTCAAAAAGACCCGGATGATAATGTAAAGTCTATGGGAGCGTTCTTTTCTAATATCTCGCTCAAATTTTAATATTTTTGCATGTTTTTTTGCACAAGATAGCTGAAGACGATCTACAACCGGCTTAGTTTTTACTTTTTCAGTTTTGGTTTCAGATTAAAAAAAAATACTTTAACTTTCGAAACCGGTTCTGAAACTGAAACTATCGTAATATAAAAAATATAAAAGCAAAATCGAAAAAGTAAAAACTAGGCCGGTTGTGGATCGTCCTCATCTATCTTGTGCAAAAAACTCATGCAAAAATATTAAAATTTCAGCGCGATATTCGAAAAGAACGCCCCCATAGACTTTACTTTAGCGCTTGGCTTTTACCGCGTGACTAGTGTGTGCTCTTAAATCTCAAAACGAACTGCCAAAAAAAAGTGTTTTGAATCCTCGCGAGGGAGTTGGCCCAAATTTCCAAAAGGACCTGTCTCATTTAGTTACGGTTTCGAAAGCCTTCCTTTCCCTCCAAGTTTTTTGATTGTACAATAATAAACAGCTTATTTATATATATATAAGCTTATTTATTTATATATATAACAGCTCTCTATATTGAGACTAGCCTCTCAAACAATAGAGAGGGCTCCCGCAGTAGGGTTACTGTATTTGGCTATTTATCGCTTGCTTGGCTAACTGAATATAGTACTTGTTCACTATTTAAGCATCTGGTAAAGAGGGCTCCGGCTGAATAAGAAAAGAGAAAGTTAATGGATGGATTGGATTACTGAGAAAAAAAAAATTTTTTGAGAAAATCTGTAGTTATATATGTTACGTTTCGATTTAACAATCTTAGTTGGTGTTGTATTAATGCAAAAAATAAAATTAATTTTGATATTATTAAAACTGAATATTAAACTTTCGTGTTTTTAGAATTTAATCAAAAATTTGCAAAATTTGTATGCATATGTCTTTTTGAAATTTATAAGAAGGCAAAAATAGGGCTTTTATAATTTAGGAAACATAATATTTTTTTAGCAGTTTTTTGATTTTAAAAAATTATTTTAAGATCTCATTTTTTCTCTTGTTATATTATAATTTATGGTGAGTAAAAAAAAAAAAAAAAAAAAAAAAACTAAGCATGATAACAATTTAGGAATTATAATAATTTTAAAATATTTGTAGTGCTGAATTAAGATAAATTCGAAGCTCAGAAAAAAAAGTGGTTGGGGGTAGGAAGAGAAGCATTTGGATAGTTCCAGGACAAATTTTACTTTAAAATCATTAATTAATAAGAATAAAATTCGAAATCTCTCAGGGAAGGCGTTGTATACCGTACCAGAGACCGTAAAAAATTTGTCATTCGGAATTTTTGGTTAAAAATATTTTTAAAACGGTATCAGTTACATCAAATAAAATCTTATGTGCTACAAAGAAAAGAAAAGTTCTAAAGAAAACTGTTGAAATTTATATTGTAGTAATTTATTACCGTGGGAGTGGTGTTTGTAGAGAAGACTTTCAGATTTGTAATTTTTATTTGACTTAGTCTTGGTTGCTCGTCAAAAAAATATAATTTAAAGCAATGTTTTTCCCCTTACTAGACATGTTTTATGCCACAAGAGTTAAGAAACTGATTAACAAGCAATTAAAAAAGTAGCTGCAAGTTTCGAGATGTAATACGAGTATTTTATTTCTGTTTGAGAATTATTGTTAACAGCATAATATTTCCATTAATTGAATTTATTTTTAAGGATATTTTTATAAGTGCCCTGATTTTAGATTTCAGAAACGCAACAAAGCATAATTTTTATTTATTTCATCATTTTAAAAGTAAAAATCATTCATGAAATTTTTTTTATTAAAGATTAGTTTTAAAAATTGAAAATTATTTTTATTCAAATATTTCTATTAGTATTTCCAGAAACATTCAAAATTTCCGGACAAAATTGATATTTAAAAACAATTTTAAAGATGTACCAACATTTAATAAGCTTTTACTCTCTCTGTATATATGCACCCCCTGTCCTTCCACACCCAAATTAATGATGAAATAACACTGGATCACGATAAATTTTGCTAATAAAAAGTATAAATAATAATAATAATAATATAGTATAGAAACAAAACCGCTTTTAATTGTATTTTATCACATAACATTCCCATCCAAATTTCTTATTTCATCTTCAAAGATGGAGTGGAAGGGACTGAAAATTTCAAGTATTAGAAAAAGAGAATACATTTTATGTGCTTTAAAAATAATTATTTTCAAAGAATTCAGATTAAAATAATAAGAATAAATAAACAAAACAAAAATGAAAATGGATATTGAAGCTAGAGGCGTAGAAAAATATTTGAATTTTTTAAAACTTAAAAAATTAAAAAAGACTTATCAACTCATAATATTCACTTTATACTAGATAAAAGGTGCTGAGAAATTGTCCCTTTAAAATAAATATACCGTTACAAGTAATTACATACTGTATAAAAATACTTAATTTACAATTTCAATAAATAAAAACATTATCCTTCTATAGTAAAAAAAAAGAAAACCTAGCCTTAAACAAATCTCCAGGAATGACTCCTGGAATGATGCTGATGTGTAAGATTTCCGGAAATAACCAGTCCGGGTGGACCACAACTTCCATGAGTCGAATAGACCAATCAGGAAAGGACTCGATTATACTAGACTTAGAAATGTATACACTTCCTTTTTTTCCCTTATGGTGCTAGTTTGGTAGATTTTCCTGGGTTTTAGGGATATTTAATGCTCGGTATTTTAATAAGTGTACGTTTATGAGAGGAATTCCAAAATTGAGTGTATGGAAAATAAGGAATCGCGAAGCGATTCCATGGGGTATTGGCGAGCGCAGCAAGCAGGGGTAGCCTACAACTTGGAACCTCGAAGCGATTATGCGGGGGGGTTGGTAAGCGTAGCGAGCGGGGGGGGCGGAGCCCCCCTAGCATTATAAAATTAAATTAAGTATTTTTAAATAAACTACACTGATACAAGTTGATGAAATAAATGAAAGATTATATTAAGTATTTTTATTAACGATAATTAAAATGAATCAAACTACATAACAAAAATTGATTATGATGCCCCCCCCCCGCTTCTTTTTATGACATAATACAAATCGATTCTAATTATTTTACAGTTTGAATGGATGTAAAGTTTTTATTATAAAATTAAAAGAATTATTTTTATATAGATAGCATTGATATAAGCGAACGAAATAAAATATTATGTTAACTAACTATCTGATTAATGATTGAGATGTTTGCATGAATCAAACGACATAATAAAAATTGAATCCAATATTTTCCTCACTTTTTTCTTTTTTCACGACATAAACACTGATTCTCATCCCTCCTCTTTTTCTTCACGAAATAATAAAAATAGATTTCGACCCCTCCCCCCCCCAGCAACACATTTTTAGAATTGATGCGCTTACATCAGCATAGAGAAAAGCCCCACTCATTTCATTTTCAGCGCGGCTAACAAAAGGGCGCATGCGCTGTCCAAGCTCTCCTTAAGAGCCCTCTCTATATTGAGCTTGTACTACAAGCACGAACAACAAATATAGTTTATGTTGGAAAAAAATATTCTGGTTACAGTTGTCTAACACAGCCACAATTCTTCTGGGTTTCTCTGCTTCATGTTCTGCCGTTTTTGGTACCCTATTTGGCCTCAACAGTTTCTTTTGATAGCTGGTCGTGAACTTCAAGGATGCTAATTCTTTTAAAACAATTTTATTTGTAATTGATTAACACTTTTTTATATATATTCGGTAGTGAACTTCAAGGATATTCATTTTTTAAACAATTTTATTTGTAATTGATTAACACTTTATTCGAAAATATTGGGTTGCGTAAAAAATAATAATGGTTTCTATTGTTTTACTTCTAAAACAAATTTATTTTAGATGGTTCGAAACAGTTTTAGAGCCTTCTCCAAGTTCATTAGTAAGTTCTCGGCCTTTAATATGTGAATTAGGTTCAATTTAAGCTTTGGATTTCTTATTGTTAAAAACAAAACTTCGTTACGACCTTATTCATACACACCTCTCCTATCATCTGTAAGCAATATTAAACTGGGCATTAACAAGTCACAATTGTGGTCATTTCAGGTGACTGAGACATTTTTCTGCGGGAGGGATTTTTGCAACTCTGGAAAGAGTACTTTGAAATTCCAGAGAGGGGTAGTACTTCTAGACGATTAATGAGAATAAAATACTAAATGTTCTAGGGAGACATTTCGATGCTTCGAGGGGAACACCCCCTAAATTTGTCAATAGTATAAATTCATCAATGAATAGTGTAAATCAATGACAATAGACAATCAGTATAAAATCGTTTCTGATTTTTTTTTGTATTATTTTGAATTTGTATAAAAATTACGTATTTTCCCATAATTCTGTAACAGCAATAATGAATAAAAGAAAAATTACAATACTAAATATATACATAAAAAATCTGTCCTTCAAAATCCATTAAATTATTTAAAAATGGCTTCGTTGAAAAATTCAATGACAAAAATTGCCATTTTTTTTTAAACCCAAGTGAACGTCAAAACCTTCCAATGTCTCTCTGGCTTTTTCCTTAAGTATCAACGTGATTCGAAATAAAACAATTCAAACATTGATCTCCAGAAATAGTCTTTAGATTTTTCATTGTTATTCCCTTACGAATAAACAAACAGTTTAAGCGACCTTGAAATTAAGGAACTTAAACGATTACAACAGGTTTCAGTAATGACTTGACAAATAAATTAGAATACTTTCTTTTCACATAAGCCTGATGTGAAAAGCATAATTTTAAAATACTTTTACCACCCTTTACTTATATTTTAGATATCATCAAATTGTTCAAACTTTTAAAAATAATAACTAGTGTATGAAACACATAACACACATTTTTTTTCAATATTATGGATAAGTCAGGGGGACATACTCTTTTCAAATATTTTCAGCCTAAAAATTGATAAGAAAATATATTTTATCATCAAAGAACTTTATTGTGAGAAATCAGGATTAACAAAAGTTTTTTAAAATTTAAACACCATCAATCATTATAAAACTTTACAGGCTTATAAGTGTTAAAAACCGAAATTTGCAATACTTTCAGATAACAAAAATAAAATTGTGTTTGAAAGCGTTCATTGTTATAGCTCCATATCTGCAAATTTAATGGTTTAAATAGTCAAATTTTCTTTGTTCACCGATTTTTTTTTCTGCACCATAATAAACGGAAATAAAATTTTCTTTACTTTTGGAATATGCTACGATTAGGTAACTGCAATTAACAAATTTTAAGAGCAAAATATAGCTACAGATAGCTTTTTTGGATTTTATATTTCATAAGATATATCTCGTTAGCATGACATTAACAGATGTTTCCTTAAACAAAATTTTTGAAAAAAATCTTTTAACACATATTTCTCACACAAAATGTTTCTCTTCAGAATGAAGTAAAAGATGTTTGCTTAAAGAATATTTCTGAAAAAATTTCTTGTTGCATATGTCACACTCAAAAGGTTTCTCACCAGTATGAGTTGACAGATGGCTTCTTAAATGGCTCTTTTGAGAGAATTTCTTGTTACATATCTCACAATCAAAAGGTTTCTCACCAGTATGGTTTAACAGATGCCTCCTTAAATCATTCTTTCGAGAAAATTTCTTGTTGCACACCTCACATTCAAAATGTTTCTCACCAGTATGAATTAACAGATGGCTGCTTAAATGGCCCTTTTCAGAAAATTTCTTGCTGCATATATCACATGTTAAAGTTTTCTCCCCAGTATGAATTAAGAGATGCCTGGTTAAATTGCCTTTCAGAGAGAATTTCTTGTTGCATACCTCACACACAAACGGTTTCTCCCCAGTATGAATTAACAGATGGCTGCTTAAATTGCCTTTTTGTGAGAATTTCTTGTTGCATACCTCACACACAAACGGTTTCTCATTAGTATGAATTAACAGATGGCTGCTTAAATGGTCCTTTCGAGAGAATTCTTTGTTGCATACCTCACACAAAAAAGACTGTTTTGGGATAAATTCTTGCATAACTCACAAATAAAAGGTTTCCCAGGCCGTGAGTTAGAAGCTGCTTTTTTTCAAAAAGTTCTGATAAGAAATATTTTGCTGAATTTGTTTTAGACATTGAAGATATTTTGAGTGATGTGATACGTTAAATTAATGATTTTTATGCATCTGAAATAAAATAAAATAAATTAATATCAATTTTTAGATTTCATCAAAAAAATAAATGAATTAACTTATCACAAAGTTTAAAATTAATGTAGAAAATAAGTGTTATTAATGAAATTTTTACCTTTTTATTAAAAACTACAATAAACTTCTAATTATGTGAAGTTAATAGAATCAAAAGTGTGTCAGATGCCCTTTCTAACAGTATAAAGATGAAATTGTAAATAAAATAAATAGCAACATTTTAAAAACAAATAACTTATTATAAATAAATTATAAAGAAAATTTAAGGAGAAAATTCTGTATTTTTATAACATCCAAGGAAACGATGATACATTTAGCAAAGAATAGAGAGAAGTAAAATTTTATTGTGGCTATAGAATTTTAATATGTAAATGTGTTTAGTAAGTAATTCTCCGGATTACAGATTTTTTTTCATCTAATGTGAATGCTTATTGTTGAAACTCTCTGTATCATTTAATATAACTTACACTGCAATTAAATTAATATGACCAGTAGACGTCGTGGACTCCTCCACCTCAAACAAATATCTGGGTTTCTGAATCATGCATTCAACAACACTCAAAACTACTTAGACGATTCACAAAGAAAACATGAAAAATTCCATTTTAAACAGATGTTGATTGGTATACTCTTAAATGGCATAATTAAAAGTTACATCTAATGCCAGTGCTATGAACTTTTGTGTTTTAGGCGAATTTTTAACATAAACATGTTTCGTTTTGACTTATCCTCAAAAATTATTATAATATATTCTCTCTGCAGTGCTCTTGTGAAGAATATAAATATACATTTAAATGAATTCTGAGGAGGTGACCTATCTTAAAAGGTAAAGAAAATCAGGATTACATGAAAACAACATTACATATTTATAGTTCCTAAAACTTGAAACCTATCTAAATTGGAACATTTTGTAATCGTGTTTCCTTCTTGGCAGGTTTTTGGAGAATATGGAGTCATCCCATAGATGGAAACATTTCACGGTTCAGAAAAATAAGTATGCAAGTACACCTGCTAAGATGGAAATGGGTTTTTGAAGGGACCACCTGTTCCAGAAAGTTAAAAGAAAAAGTCCAGGTTATACAAATGCAATAAACGTCACACTGATTGAGTGTCGAGACCATCCTTTTTGTTTATTTAGTAATTTTATATCACACAATATTATAATGTATCTACAGGGCTGTAGCTAGAAGTGAATAATAGCGGGGAAGGTCAATAAAATGTAGGGGAGGGTTCATATTTTCTCTCTCTCTCTCTCTCTCTGTGAGGCAGAAAAATAAATTAGTGCATATTCACACTGTAGTTATTATGTTTCTCATTAAACTGTTTTAATAACTTCATTTTATATTTAAAAAAAAGAATAGGATGATGAAAAATTTGAGTGTATGATGAACGCACTATTAAACACTGTGTTAGCCTCCATGTACAAACAGGATGAGCGAGTGTTGAATCACTTATTTTAGTTACGATTTGGTATTTTCACAAAACTGTGAAAGGATCCCAAAAATAAATTAGATTTTGGATCAGAATTTCATTTGGATTTTCAGAACATAAATTCATTAAGTAACATTGGAATCTTTTCCAGGGGAGCTAAAAATATTTTAGAGGGAGGGGTGCCCGAGCGCCCATAGCACCCCCTTATCTACAGCCTACCTCGAATTTATAAAAGTGACTCTATTCTTGAACTGATTATTTGTGAACTTTTATTGCCACTTTTAAAGTACCTTATGAAATCTGAATATGATTTAGTATCTTCTGCTCTAAAACATGCTGTGATGTCTTTTCAGCTCAAAAAAGTTTTCTTCAATCAGAAAATAAGAAATAAGAAACTGGGGCTTAAAAATTTGTTGACCAGTTCAAAAAAACAGAAGCAGTTGCTACAGAAAACTTTGATACATATATTTTTTTAATCACACAAATTCCTTGTCAAGGTTGGCTATTCGATGTAGAAAGATCTCAGGATAAATCTGAAGAATATTTCCAGAGATCAATGTTTCTTTCTCGTTTGAATTCTTTTATTTCGAGTCCTGTTGATGTTTGAGGTAAAGAGCAGAGGGGCATTGGAAGATTTTGATGTTCTCATGGGTTTTTACGTAATAATGGCAATTTCTGCCATTGAATTTTTCAACAAGAGCATTTAAAAATAAATAACAAGATTCTGAAGGGCAGATTTTTTATGAATTTACTTAGTAATGTAATTTTGCTTTTATTCATTAATGCAGCAGAGAAGTATGGGAAAATTAGTAGTTTTTGTACAAATTTAAAATAATTCAAAAAATGTCGGAAACGGTTTTTACAATGATTAGCTCTCGCAGAAAAATGTCTCAGACACAGACATCTGAAAAGACCACAGTTGTGACTTGTGACCATTTCAAGTGAATATTTTTTTCAATTTTTAGAAAAAATTATTTTTACATTAATAACATGAACACTAGCTATCCAAGTAGATTAATTATTATTCAATGAGTATTTCACCGTTTTAAAGATATTGAAAGTTTTTGTTTTACATACTATTCAATTAACATTGATATGACAATAGACTAAGGAAGAACGTTAGTAGATGAATAGAAAATATTGTATTACAACAAGATTTCACTGATATTACATTTTCCTAATACTTTTTGTGCTTTTTTACGCATGATTCTTTCAGGAAAGTAACTTTCATTTTTAATTTACAGAGTTAAATATATATTTAAAATAAAAGAATCACAGACAGCGAAAAGAGAATGAGGCAAGTAATAATAATTATTATTATTACTAAATGCCTACAATAAATGATGTCATATAATAAATGCATAGACATATAGTAATATTACTGCATGTAAAGGGTAGCAAAAGTTTTTCTTAAAACAAACTAATACTCCATTAAAACCATGTACTATTAATAGCAGGGGTGATTCTGAGTGAAAAAAAATTTTTCGGAAATTCACATCGCATTTTCGGAAATCGGCGGGGGAGTGGGGGGGATTCCGCGAGTTACCCCCCCCCCGTCACCTCCCCGTGCGATTATCCGCGATCTACAGACGAAATCGGCGTTTTCCCGCGATCTTCAGACGAAATGAGCGATTTATCTGCCATATTTTAGCAAGATCGGCAATTTAGTGCGATCTATTGTCGAAATCGGCGGTTTTTCTGCGATCTTTTGACGAAATCGGCGTTGTTCCGTGTTTTTTTTATTATGAAATAGGCGTTTTTTGGACGAACTTTAGACAAAATTTGCATTTTTACGCGATCTTTTCTCAAAACGGCGTTTTATCCCCGCGATCTTTTGACAAAATCGGCGTTTTTCCCGTGATCTTTTGATGAAATCGGCCTTTTTTTCAAAGGTACTTTTGACAAAATATTTTTAAGCGATCTTTTATCGAAAATGGTGTTTTTTTCTGCGATCTTTTATCGAAATCGGCGTTATATCCGCAATCTTTAGACGAAATCAGCGTTTTATTCCGTAAGTTACCTCCTCTCCACAGCTATTATCCGCGATCTTCAGACGAAATGAGCTATTTATCGGAGATATTTTAGCAAAATCAGCAATTTATTGCGATCTTTTGTCGAAATCGGCGGTTTTTCCGCGATCTTTTGACGAAATCGGCGTTGTTTCGTGTTTTTTTTTTATTATGAAATCGGCGTTTTTTTTTTTTTTTTTTTTTTTTTTTTTTTTTTTTTTTTTTTTTTTTTTTACAATCTTTAGACAAAATTTGCATTTTTACGCAATCTTTTCGGAAACGGTGTTTTATTCCCGCGATCTTTTGACGAAATCGGCGTTTTTTTTTCAATATTCTTTAGACAAAATATTTTTAGGCGATCTTTTGACGAATTCGGCGTTTTTCCGCGATCTTTTGATAAAATCGGCGTTTTTTTTCTATATTCTTTTGACAAAATATTTTTAAGCGATGTTTTTACGAAATCGGAGTTTTTTTTTTTTCCAGTGATCTTTTTTTCCCCGTGGCCTTTTTTTCCACCCCCAATATTCATTTGACAAAATATTTTTAAGCGATCTTTTATCGGAATCGGCGTTATATCCTCAATCTTTAGGCGAAATCGACGTTTTCCCGAGTTCTTAGTCGAAATCAGCGTTTTATCTGCGATATTTGGTGAAATTGTCGTTTTTTCCGCGATTCGCACAGGAAATTCGCGATTTTCAGAGACCTTTTGACAAAGTTCGTTGACAAAAACATTGAAGAAATCGTGGTTTTTCCACGAAATATTGACGAAATGTGTGCTTTTTCGGCCATCCTTTCACGAAATTTGCATTTATCCGTGCGCAAAACCGTACAAGTTGGCAACTATGCGGAACTGATAACCCAATTTCAAATTTTCGGAATTGGATGCCTTAAATTTTCGGAAATTTCGGAATTTTCGGACGAGAATCACCCCTGATTAATAGTATACCAGATCCGAAAGGGTTAACATTGCTTACAGAAACTTCATTGATGGAAGGAGAGTTGTGCATGAAGAGAGAGGTGATGAGGTTCTGTTTTTAACAATGAGAAGTCCAAAGCTTAAATTGATCAAAATTTAAATACTAAACTCCGAGAACTTACTGCTGAATTTGGAGATTGCTCTAAAACTCTTCGGAACCATCTAAAATAAATTGTTTTTGAAGTAAAATAACAGAAACCAATATTATTTTTTACACAACGCAATATTTCCAAAAAAGTGTACCTCAATTGCAAATAAAATTGTTTTAAAAAAAATTAGCATCCCTGAAGTTTATGACCAGATATCTGAATGCAAGTTTTAAAATACAGTAGACTCCCTTAAATCCGCAACTCTCTAAAATCCGCACAAATTTTACGGATGTAAACAATGAAACTTTCAGTTCATATATTCGGACAAAATTTTGATTTTTTCAGTTTTGTATCGATTCCATATATTTTTTAATTTGTAATTTTCTTAATAATACTCTATTCATGTTATTTTCATGACGGAAGAATAATTTTTTGGGGGGAAAATTCAAGATATTGCTGATATCACTGGTAATCACAATCTTCTTACCAAATATATTTATGCATTAATCAAGATTTTTTGGTCATTCAGCCTGGCTAAACTTTAAAAAAATAATCCTTATTTTATGATTTTTATGTGAATTAGTAATGTACTTTTATGAGGCAAGTTTAGTTGAATAATTTTGGAAAAATACATTTAATCTTCATCAATGAATATTTAATCATACACTATTGATTATTAACTTGAACCTTTGCTGTTAGTACTTTAATCATTTTAAAAATTATCTAAATTTTTATTATTTTAGTTCATTACTTATTTTAATATTTTATTATATTGTAAGCATTCATTATCCGACTGCATTATTAATTGCATTCAAACTATTGCTTCAAAAATGTAAACAAAGCAGTGACCAGAAATCCGCACAACCTCTGATCCCAAGCTTTGCGGATTTGAGGGAGTCTACTGTAATTAATTTCTCAGAAACCTATCGTATGAATATCATGAAAACTTGTTTATAGGATAATTGAAGGGTGTTGAGTTTACACTTTCAGAATTTGGTGCTTCTATAGAAAAAAAAAATAAAATTAGAGTTTGTTATAATACGTCGATGCCCCCACCCCCCCCCTCTAAGCAAATTTTATATACATCTTTTAAAAGTAGACTTTATTTTAAATCGTTAGTAACAAAAATTTCTTTTACGATAATTTGTTGAGGAGTTAGTATAGGATGTTTACTTTCTTTCCGCAATCATACAAATAATATTTTTTGCAAATTTTTTAAATTAAAGAAATAATGTTCAATTTTTTGAACATTTTTATTATAACTTTCTTTATCTTGAGATTATTTTTTTCTTATATTCAATTTTCTCTGTGTTTTTTACATTTGTTATTATTACCTATAAAACTTTTTTTTTAATCATTCTTCTCTTTCTAAACTACATTTAGAAAATAAAATGTAATATAAATTGTTTTAAAATGTTAAAATTACACTTACTAGGGTTATAAATATATTTTTTTTCATGATTTTATTATAAAATATATCCCATTAAACATATATACAAAAGTTAATATAGAAATAGAAAATTTATTTATCATACCCCAAAAGGTAAATAAATTTTCTATTTATGGATAGGCAAAGCCTAGCCATCCCAAAATCATCCCACCTTGGAAAACAAATTAAAATCCTAAAATTTATTCTTTGCTTTTTATATAGATCGGCCCTTTAGATGATTCAGAACAAGTCTGAACTAAAATTACCAGTTTTCACCAGTTAGCAGTTTAGAATACTTTTATTACAAAATACAGAAATTTTAGTATAAGAGTAAGCAAAGGAAACGTATCTTACCATTAACTTATTTTAGTAAAGAGTTCATTAAATTCTAAAAACGTTCTTTAATTTATTGCTACAGGTCATTATATTTCCAAAGTTTCCCGTATATTTGTAGAGAACTTTCCTATAGTACAAGTTCACATAAAAGCAAAGAGACGCCAACACCATCATGAATGAATCACGGTGGCTAATTTTGAATGAGGAATGAATCATATCAATAAATCAACTGCAACAGAAAATTCAACTTCTGACTTTTTACTTTCTCACATCTACCAATATTAACATTTGTTTCAAGAATAAAGAAAAGTATACCCTTCAATTAATAAAACAAAACAAAACGCTTTTATATGAAAAATGAATTGATTCATTACTCAAAACTCTGGAATATGGTATTTTTACTTACCCTCTAGTGAAAAATTTGACAAGTATCTTCATACATCACAGCAGCATCCTCATCAGAAGTATAATATCTAGAACAGAAATAATTTTGAATAGAGATGAACCTGTTATTCCTGATGAACAATTTTAATCATTGATTAACTGAGTTATCAATTACTTATTACCTAAAATTAACTTGATTATTGAATAACTTTTGTGAATCAAATAACATAAAGAAACAAATTTTCCATTGAAAATTTTCCATTATTTTTAAATTAGACAATTCAGGATGTTTTAATTTAATTCGAGATTATTTTTACATGCTTCACTTAAACAATTTAAAATAGTTTTTAGTATTTCTAAAAGAAGTACTATTATTATTTTTTTTTTTGCGAATCTTTAACTTAGTAATTTTATCAGTTTTTAAAGAGCTCACCTTATATCCATTGAATTTAAATTTTTCTTGCTCAGCATATAAAAATAAATAATTTCTTATCGATATAATTATTAGAACATGTTGGAAAGGGTTGTTATCCATATTTTGATCTCTTTTGACTTACGGGTTTTAGCTAATTTTTTACTTTAGTCAAACAACTTTTATTTTCTTTTTTTAATTATTATGTGGTCACTTTCATTATTTCAATGAAACTTTAACATTTTATTGTCCAGATATAAATTTATTGAAAATAAGTTTTAGTTAGTCCTTTAAGAGTCCTTTTAATTTTCTTGTAGGATTTAAATTATTCATATGATTTTTGTTGTAAGAACAATTCTTTGCAAATTAATTTCTTTCTTAATAAAAATAGTATTAAAAGCTCTAGAATATTGATGAAAAAATATGTATGTTCTTTCCGTAACACCATTTTTTTAATTACTGTTTGAATAATGATGTATCTGACAACAATTTTCTGAACATAAATAATTAAAGACCCTAAATATAATGCAGTTCAACTGGAGTATTTAAAGATGATTAAATTAAACTTGCATACTTGATAATGCATGTAATTTTATTCAAACTTTGATAAAAATATTAGTTTTTTTGGTACTACTTGATAATACTGCCGACCAATTTCGCAAAATAGCCAAACTAATAGCCAAATTATACATATTGACATAATTTTTATTTTGAATAACGAAAAAACAAATAATTAATAAAATATTAAAAAAAATACGAATAAAAAGTCGAAATAAAAATAATTTAATAACGTTTCAAACATGCATATCATACTTAATGTCACTGAATGTGACATTCATGATCATCCATTATTGGCAGTTAATCTTATAGTTTGGCGATAGTTTTTTGGTCGACAGGATAACCTAATAGTATCTTTTTTTTAAAAGAGAGAGAGATATTACCTACTGCTGTCGCAATCATAAATGAACTTATTGTGGATGGAGATCTTTCATAACTTATAAGGAAATTATTGCGTATAAAGGTATGCAAATTTGTAGTTTTATAGAGAAATCTTTGATTATTAAACTGAAACAGAAAGTGTTTAGGGGAATTATTTTAAGCACTATTTATGTTGACAGCATAAAATAGTTTTTTTTTAAAAGAATTTTATAAAATAAAAAACTATGCATAACCATTTAAATATGACAGTTTCTTGAGAGTTTCTTCTTGTTAATTTTTATTAATATCATTTCAGGAGAGATTATTTCACATTTCGAAAAAATGCATTTTTTTACTTGTAGTTGTTAAATTTAAAACAGCAGCTGAAATCTGCAACCCTAAAATCCACACATCATCACAAATATAAAGAATGAAACTTTGAATTCAGAGATACAAGGATAAAATTACAAAACTTTTTTAATTCAAATCTTTCCATACATATTTTAATTTTTAATTCTCGATAATATTATTGAACTCATGCTTTTTCAACAATTTAATCATAAAAAAAAATCTTTCTTTTTATCATTTTAGTTTATTACTACTACTTTACTTAATTATTTTGTTACAGTAGACTCTCTCAAATCTACACAGGTTGGAACCAGAGGTTGTGCAGATTTTTGGATTTTGTAGGTTTCTGGTTTTTGCTTAGTTTAAATTTTTTAAACAACAATTTGAATTTTGATTTGAATTTTGATTGCCTTACTAGGCAATCAAAATTATAATGGACAGAAAAAGTCCCTCAATAAAAGGGAACTAAATGAACACATGATAAGAGAAGATCTACTCTGCTCATTTAATTATATGCCAATATTCCGCAATATATTACTACTTGGTTAACCCATCGACCAATAAACTATTGCCAATCTCTAAGATTAATTGCCAGTAGTGAGTTACTGTATATGTCACTGTCACTTGCTATAAAACACAATAAAAATGTTTGTTACACCAGAAAGTGATTTTAAATTCCATCTTTTATTTGTATTTTTTATTTATGTTTTACTAATTCATTTGTTTTTTCATTATTTAAAATAAAAATTATGTCAATTTGTATAGCTTGGTGATTTCTATAATTTGGCAAAATCAGTCAACAGGATATCCAAGTACCCACACTATTTTTAAATGAAAGCAAATTGTCACACTCTTATGATTAACCTACCAATCAGTTTGATTGTGTTAAAATAATAGTATATCTATGTACCCATCATTATATAAAGGTCCTTTACCTGTGGTTTATCCTGTCAAGCTGTCAAAATGACAGACCAGATGTAATGACCAAAAAGTTTATCTGAGTGAAAAATGCCCACCAGTTGTCGCCTAGTTAGGTTAAAGGTTAAAGCATTGGCTGTGTAAGCCAAGGATCTCAGTTCGAATCCAGGCCTGGGCAATTTTTCACTCAGTTGTAAAACATTCAATTTTTATAATAAATTTACCAATCAGTTTCATTGTGTTGAAATAATAGCATAAACAAACAGATATTTTTAATATAAATACAATGTAAGTACAGGCAAAGATCTTTTATCTGCACAAGTCACAACCAAAGATTAAGCAGATTATAGAACATTGCAGATTACAGAGTATTATGTGAATTATGTGTAATTTTGTTTTTTCTGGAGAGCCTTTTAATACCATATTCAGTATAGTATAATGTAATTATGAAATCTAATAATTTAATACATTATGCCATAAAAGCTCATTTATTAAACAAATTATATATTTAAAGAATAATGTATGTACAGTCAAAGATCTTTAATCTGCACTAGTTGGGACCAAAGTTTGTGCAGATTAAAGAATATTGTGGATCACAGAGTACTGTATGATTTTGTTTTTTCTAGAGAACATTTTAATAACATAATCAGTATAATATAAATATGAAAATTAATAATGTAATATAATTTTAATAATTTAACTTTCCATAAAAGCTCATTTATATAAAAAAAATTACATATTAAAAAAATAATGTATATGCACAAAAATTAGGTATGAAACTTAAGGGTTTTTTTTTTTTTTTTTTTTTTTCGAAATCAATTACTAAAATCCACAAATATTTTTCCTTGACTGTCAAAGTGTGCAATAAATTTCAGTAACTGATTGGTAAAATTTGCTATGTGATTTGATGATATTACAAAATTCGCTGTGTATTTCAACAATCATTTTACAAAATTTAGAATATTTTCCCTCGATTCCTTAAGGAAATGCTTTTTTTTCAGCAATCATTTCACAAAAATTCATGTTTTTTTCAAAAGATCATCGAGTGAAATATGCAACTAATTTTTTCGTGATTAGTTGTGAAAGTTAGCACTTTTTCTGCAATCATTTCACTTTTTATTTCAACAATTGTTTAATGAAATCATGTTTTACAAGCGATCTTTTGATGAGATCAATAATTTTTTTACTGCAACCATTTGTTGAAATCCGAGATATTTTTCAGAGATAGATTGACCCCATTATTGGGTACTGCAATATTTTAACAAATTTTGCAATATTTTCCCTTGATTGTTTACCAAATTTTATGTTTTTCTGCCACTACTTGTCGAAATTTGTGATTTTTTAAAACAATAGAGTGGCAAAATTAGTGAATTTTTTTTCTATTTCGCAAAATTATCAAATTTTTCGACAATTGCTTGCCGAAAATTGTGTTCTTTTCCGCAATCGATTGATGAAATTTTTGACCATCTGTCTTAGATCGTAATATTTTTTATCGATAGATTGGCATAATTCCCAATTTTTACTGCTGCTAAGCAACATGGATTTTAGAAAATTACAGATAAAAGGAGTTTGGATGTACATTGAAATTTGATTTGTTATGAAAATTAAGTTATTTTTTTCTGCGGTTGTGTGATGAAATTCCTGACAATTTGCTGAAGACTGCAATATTTTTTAGCAATAGATTGGCAAAATTCCTGATATTGACTTTTGCTAAGGTACGGAGAATGTGGAAAATTGCAGACAATAGGTGCATGGATCATCAATCATTTACTGTATTTTCATGTCATTTTTTAGGGAATTTTTTTTGTTTCCCAACAATGCCTTTTTAACTGACTTGCTTGCCGAAAATTGTGTTCTTTTCCGCAATCGATTGATGAAATTTGTGACCATTTTTCTAAGATCGTAATATTTTTTAGTGATAGATTGGCATTTTGTTATAAGCACCAAAAAAATAGTAATAAATTTGTTATAAAGTTTAATAAGCATATAGTAGTAACAATTATGCCACGGGATGGGATGAGACAGGTACTCTTACAAGTAGAAGCATGAAAAAAAGAAAATTATTTGAACAAGAAAGAAAATGGTACAAATAAATCAAATTTGGGTGCAGAAGGCAGAAACAAAATGGCCATTTTGGCAAAAACACAATCAAAATTCTCCATCTGTAACAAATATTTATGTTTGGCACAGTTGGCACAAGAGTTCCAGTATGCACATAGGTGACAATTTTCCAAATTTATTCAAATGGCTTTACATTTTTTGAACAAAAATTTTACTTAATGAATGCAATGAAAGAAGTATGACATAGAATCAAGAAACTTTTTAATATGTATTAATTTTATGTGTTTGTTCCAATTGAAGAAAAAAAACAGATAGAGAGAGGGCTACAACATATTAAATGATTGTTAGTGAATAATAAATACTCCTTCAACTGCTTCAATGCAGCAACTATATAAGATGAAATATGACATTGCAAATAAAATAAAATGTTGTTAGTAGTGTCATTGTTGGTAGACTGTGTAATTTCTAGCATGAGTATACAGAAGTAGGTATCATTTTCCTAAATGTACGGAAAAAACCCCCCAACTGTTTAAAAATTCAGCACAACCACATCTACGGCTATCCATCTAACACAATGACTATATTGGAATGTCAGATTCTTGGCTTGTGAAATTCCTTTATTATTTTGGTTGAATTTTGATGAAATTTATATAGGCTATCAGTATGCGATGAATTATATTTAAAAAACATTTACTTTCAAATGATCGAAATATAACCAGAGTCTATAAGCAATATATTGTTTTAAATTTAAAGGAAAAACAATTTTTAGTTTTCAAATTTAAATTAGAATACTATTTGCAGAACTAATTACAAATAAATAAAATTATCAGCTATAAAAAAAAAAAAAAAAAAAAAAAAAAACATTTTGATAATGCTTGAAATTACTAATTATCTGCAAAAAGAATATCAAATCGCGGTTTTTAGAAATTTTAGCTGAAACGTGATCAAAGAAAGTATTTTAGCAATATATTATTTTAGTAAAAAGGGGGGATAAATAAATTGATTTTTTAAATGTTACCCATGGACCTTCTTAGCTCCATGATGTTACCTGATAAAACAAAAAAGGCAAACGACGAGACGCCAAATGCAGGAATGAATCGCGGATTTTTATATCATGCTCTATTGAATAGGATTCATTCCTTAAATGGACAAAACTCCCATTTAGTTAACTAATTAATGATTAAGCTGCTATTTATTAATAAATATGTTGCAATAAGAGCATAAATATTACTTTTTTATCCTTGTTTATAATGTTAATTATCACACCAGATATTATCAGAAACAAACTTTACCAATAAATTTTCCTGTTCATTTTTCAAAATCAAATTGTGTCAAAATTTAAACCCGAGACCTTGTTTAAGTGCTATATTCACGGATTTTAACTAATGCAATCAATTCTTGTTTTCTAAATAAATGTTTTTGAACATTTCTGTTTGTTTGTTTGTTTGGAGGGGGGATTTTTGAGACTTATAGCGGCTGAGCTGTTGTCTCGAATGATCCAATTAACATTTCTGTTGCAGAGATTTATTGAATGGTTCACTCATGTCTGAATGATTCTTTTGAGTCATTCATCTTGTTAGCTTCACTTTATTCTTGTGATCTACGACATAATTGTGTTCTGATAATTTGATCTATTGATTTTTAGAAGTTTATAGACATTCTGTTCCTAGATGTATGGATCAATAAGGGTATGAAGCCGCTAAAGAAGCGTAGCTATAAACCTCATCTTTCGAGCCTTTGCTCCGATTAATCAATCAATCAATCTGATCTATTCACGTTTTATTGATCACGTTGATCTGATTTTTGATATAATTTTTTAAACCACTTGTCTGGCCCATCCTCTTTATTAAAATAAATTAATGGTTAGCAATTTTTATTTATTCATTTATTTTATCGTTACTCTTCTTCTGAAAAATTCTGCAGCTTGTGACTTGAAGGTATGATGGCACAAAATTTTAAGTGTCGCGACATTAATTTTTGCTCACATTTACAATCATTTAAAATATTCGGCACACAGATAAATTGAATAGTTGACAAGCCGAATAGTAACTATCAAGCCCAGTACTTTAAGGTGTTACATTTTATAGGTGATTGAAATGAAAAAAACTTCTTTAAACACCATAAAATAAGTTAACTGCGCAAGGCCTTTCGAAAGAACTTAGTCTTTCTTCGTCAGGCGCAAAAAAGACGTGCGTCCACAATGAATGTAGCGGCACGACACATTCATTATTTTCATTGTGGACGCACGTCTTTTTTGCGCCTGACGAAGAAAGACTAAGTTCTTTCGAAAGGCCTTGCGCAGTTAACTTATTTTATGGTGTTTAAAGAAGTTTTTTTCATTTCAATTGTGTATAACACCAGTTTCAATTTTATACATTTTATAGGTGGTTAATTTTTGAACAATTTTGCATAATATTTGAAACAGATGCTTTCCTTTTGATAAACATGATTTTGTTTTATTTATTTATTTTGAAGTAAACGTTACACTATTAAAATTATCATTTGAGTTATTATTTAACAAAATATATTTAATTTATAAAATTTTAGATTTCATGGCTGTGAATATAATTTTCTTATATTCTAAAACAAATAATTTAAAATCAAAGGTTCCTCAAGGACCCAAATTCCGAAAAAAAAAAAAAAAAAAAATTCACAAAATTTTTTTAATTTGTAAATTTTTACTAAAATTTTGTAATTCTTAATTTTTTTTTTTAAATTTTACAGATTTCTAATTGTTTTTTTCAGTTTATTATTTTAATGTGCAACCACTAAAATAAGTTCAGGGGCGAGGGAACACCCCCTCCCTTCTGAAATTAGAAAGAAATCATCTTTTCGTCAAATTTTAGTATAACATTAATTAATACAGTACACTCCCTTAAATCCGCAACTTTCTTAAATTCGCACATAATTTATGGATGTAAACAATTTCAATTCAGATATTGGGACAAAATTTTACTTATTTTGTTTTATATCAATTCCATATACATTTTAATTTGTAATTTTTGTTAATATTACTGAAAGCGTGTTTTTTCATAAAAGAAGAATAAATTTTTTTCTGAAAAAATTCATGCTATTATTGGTAATCACAATCATCTTACCAAATATATTTAGGTATTAATCAATTTTTTTTTTTTTTTTTTTTTTTTTTTTGTTATTAACTCTGGCTAAACCTGAAATAAAATTTTCTTATTTTATGATTTTGGTGTGAATTAGCAATGTTACCTTTGTGAAGTAAGTTTCATTGAATAATTAAGGAAAAATACATTTCATGTTTATAATGAATATTTAATCCTACATTATTGATTACCGTAAAATCCCATTAATCCACCCTTCCCGATCAAACGCCCCCTCCCCACTTTATAAAAAATTTGAAATTTTCAAAAAATCCCGAGAAAGCGCCCTCCCACCCCATTCTCAAAGGCGATTGAGAATAACATGAATCATTATGAAATGAATGAATCATGAACCTTTGATTAAATGTTCGTTTTTCGAGATTTTTAAATTGATTTTCATGCTTATTTTGGCTTTTTTTTACAAATTTCACCTTTTTTCTGCGTTTTTTCATCAAAATTTACGTTTTTTTTTTTAAAACAAATTTTTTCAAGTATAAAAATTCATGATTCATTCTACGATTCATTCATTTCATCATGATTCATACCTGTAAATTTTGTTGAACGATTGCGGAATAATCCCGTGTTAACGCCCCCCTCTAACTATTGTGCGATTTTCCTTCACGTTTGGGGGGGGTGGATTAACGGTATTTTACGGTATTAACTTGACTTTTGCTTTTAATATTTTAATCATTTTAAAAATAATCTTAATTTTTATTACTTTAATTAATTACTTATTTTAATATTTTATTATATTGTAAGCATTTAATGTACTATTAATTGTATAATTAATTACATTCAAATTACTGTTTAAGAAATGTAAACAAAGCAATGACCATAAATCCACAAAATTCTAAAATCTGCACAATCTTTGGTCCTAAGCTGTGTGGATTTGAGAGAGTCTACTATATTACGACTTGTTTAAAAAAAAATCGTTAGATATTTCTCCTCCTTCCCCACCTATAAAAAAATATGACTACACCATTTTATTATCTGAACATGCATGTATGATAGCCTTCCATTTATTTTATAGTTTATTGAATGTCCTCCCTTCTCAGACATTTCCAAAACGGCCTATCTGCTTACAGTTACTTTTTTTTTTTTTGATGGAATTTACGAAAAAGATTAAAAACCATTGTGGAAAAAGTATTCCTGCATGGTAAACAACACAAAATACGATTTATTAAAAATGATCATCAAAATTTTTTTTTGCAAATTATGTAGCTGTAAAGAAGAAAACGATTGAGCTTGTAGATAGAATATTAGTAACCCATTTCATTTTTTATTTTTTCATTGCTATCATTGAATAATGTTGTAATTTTTGTTTACATAACTTAAAACTATTGAAAACATAAATTTTAATATTTTTCTACATGGGATTGTTTAAATTTTGTTATTTTTATGTTTCTGAAAAATTTCAGATTTCGGAAAAACCCAAAATCCAGAAAACCCTCAGTCCAGAGGATTCCGGATAATAGGTCTACAATACTGAACTGTACTACATTTTACTTGTCAGAAAAATATTAAAGTATGGAAAAGTAACTAAAGTTTAGCAAACTATCATTAGTATAGAAGATCAAAGTACAAGTTAAAATTGTTGAGAATGTAATCATTAATTGTTAGTATTAATAATTATTATATATTTATTTATTATTATTTATATATATATTATATACATATATATATATATTATATAATAATAATTATTATATAATAATTAATAATAATAATAAATAATTAAAAGCGCATTAACTGTACTTAATACCTTATAGTAAATTATATTATTATGAGTGACAACAGTATTATTGTTAGTTTTATTTTGTGAAAGTTTTTATGTTATGTTACCATACGTGTGTTTTATGTGTAGTCTTTAGAAATAATGTATTTCATCGGGCTCTGATTAATTATTATATCTCAAAAAAAAAAAAAAAAAAAAAAAAAAAAAAAATCAAATAAATAAGAATCAAAAATTAAATAAGAGATTTTGCTGAAATTTATGAGAAACGAAGGATTTTCTTTAATTAAGGACGAATATTTGACTTAAACAATGTTTTTTCCAACACATAGATTTTTAATAGGGTTGCACTGTATATTCAATATCTATTTGGTATTCAGTAATCCTATCAAATATCAAACTACAGTAAAACCCCAATAATTCGGATTAATTGGGACTAGACCCAATCCGAATTATCAAAAATCCGGATTATCCGGAGAATTAGAAAAAAGTGAAATAAAGTTAAAACATACTTAGAGAAAATCACCTTTATGTGAAACTTATTGAATACTTACAGATAGTAAAAATGTTTACCTTGTAATAAAAAAGTTTGTAATTTTGTGCTGTGCCAGTTTTTTATAACTTTTGCGAGCCATACAGTCATGCATTTTAAATAGTAATAATTTTCTGCAAGTGATATCGTAGAAGCGTTTTGTCACAATAACAAGAAAGTAGACCTATGGGCTGACAAAGATGAGAAGCGATCCTTATCGGACAATGGGTCTTATAGGGACTATTTTATCTTGCTTCTTGCAATGTTCTAAGTAAAAATTTATTGTGCAGTGATTTCTTATAACATTTCTAAGTGGTTTAAATAGGAAATTGGGGAAATTGGATTTGCCAAACTTCGTGATACATAGTTGTTTCTTTGAAAAATAACATTAAAGAGTTTAAATAAGAAAGTTTAAGGTATTCTTCCGAAAAGGTTTCAGAGAAAGGATTTTTTTATTCAGAATACGACGATGAAACAAGTTAATGTTATGGAAATTAGACAATTGTATCTCAAACTTGAAAAGAAAAAAAATGACCAAATCGATCTGGATTATCCGGAGATTCGGATTAACGGGGTCCGAATTAGCGGGGTTCTACTGTATTCAGCCTGCCGTATCTAAAACTATGCAGCCAAACCGATTAGTTAGAAAACTTCTTTAAAAATATTCTTAAAACCTTATACAAGTTCTAGTCTTATTTACAAATAATTAAGGTACTCAGAATAATTGGGCAGAATCATTTTTAAACAAAAGATAATGCTTTCATATTTATTTGCTGTTTTAAAAGTATTACAGTAGACACCCTCAAATCCGCACAGCTTGGGACCAGAAGTCGTGCGTATTTTAGAATTTTGCAGATTTCTACTTATTGCTTTGTTTATAATTTTTAAACAATAATTTCAATGTAATTGATAAAGCAATTGAAACTATAACTAGCAAAAGCCGTGCTTTGTTTGGATTCGCGAAGCATTATTTCATAAGATAAATATTTGAAAATAACATTATTATTTTATATTATTTTTGCATCTTTATTAAGCAAAAACTTTATCTTATGTTTTGGCGTAATTAAATTTTAGACATGTAAATTCAGTCAAATAATTAAGAATTTCCTTGGAATTTTTTATCTGTGATATAAGACTGGTATTAAAAAAATATTTTCGAAGCAAAATTTTACAAAATATTTTTTTCAGGGCCGTAACTACCGCCGGGGCACTGCCCCGGGGCCCCCAAGCCTGAGGGGCCCCGAACTGATGGTTAAAAAAACTATCGATTTTAGTTTCTAGTCTACGTTCCTATAAAATGCCCAGCACATACATAAAAGTTAGTAATAAAAAAAATCAAAGTGTTAGAATAGATGTTTTTGCTTGTCTGTCAATACACTCCTTACGATTCGCATGCAAAAGGGGTTTTACAGCAGACAGCAATATGTCGAGTCGAATGTGTCATCATGTCGCTCCAGCATGTTTGCTGATCCCACCAAAGCTAGTATAAGGAAGAAAATATGGACTTCTAATCGACTGAATAATATAAAAAGCATCTAAAAAACTCTAGAA
Source organism: Maratus speculifer (assembly GCA_964019185.1). Classification (NCBI taxonomy): domain Eukaryota; kingdom Metazoa; phylum Arthropoda; class Arachnida; order Araneae; family Salticidae; genus Maratus; species Maratus speculifer. The sequence goes on from OZ025296.1 coordinate 364,101,012, forward strand.
AATCTTTCTTCTTATCTATACTAATAAGTTAACAAAACGCTCTGTTTGTGTATGTCTGCGTATGTGTGTGAGAGAGTGTGACTGCGGTTAGCAAAATCTACCGCACATAGGAGTCTCAAATTTTAGGTGAAGATAGTCCAAGACAGGTCCTGATGCACCTGAGGCTCAGACTTTTAATATTTTAAGGGCCAGGGCCCTGGGCCCCTTACAATTTTTACGCGCCAAATTGTTAATAGCCTGACTCCTTTTTATCTAATCTTTTCCGTTTTGAGGTACCTTTCTCTTTTTAGATATTTTCGCCTTTTTACTCTTCAGTTATGACCTTGGACTCTTGGGGCCCCTTTTAGTCTTTGTGATAGTAAATTGTTAATAAATTGCTTCCATTAATTTCGATCTTCATTTTTGGGATACCTGTTACATTTAGATGTTTTCAAATTTTTACATTCCATATAAGACACTGGGGCCCCCTAGATAATCATAGGGCCGACCCAGGGCCCCTTGATCTTTTTGTGCGCTAAACATTTTTCACTCCCTAAATTTCTCACCTTCTTAGTGCAAATTTTTAAAGCTGAATCTTGGACTCTTATGTCAGGACCAACACCCTGATATTTTTATTCGGGCCCTGGGGCCCTTTTTTTAACGCTTACCCAAACAATTGGTGCATTTTTAAAAAATATTATTCTTGCAAATAATTCATACTCTATGCTTAATTTTGACTAATTAAAGGTCTAAAGTGTTATGTACTAAAACATTTCAACATGTTTTCATGTTAGGGCCCTGATTGTATTTGTCAGTTGATCCCTCTATCATAGCTTCCTTAAAAATGGTCGGATTCACTAGCTTTTTTTAACAACTTTTTAGATCCTCCAACTACGACATGAATAACAAAAAAAATTTTTTAGACTTCAGCTACCACTATTTATGAATATTAATCGCTTTCTTGGAGCCCTTGGTGCAGCTTCTTTAAAAATGATCCAAATTGCTTTTAATTTTATTCAACATAGTTTTAGCGTCTTCCCATTATTTTAATAACTACACAAATATTTTTATATCCAACTACATGCGAAATAATTTCCTGGCCCTTTGGGGCCCAGTACAGGGCCCCCTTGAAGTTTTTGTAATAATAAATTATCAATTAGCGTCTTCCCATTATTTTTATAACTACACAAATATTTTTATATCCAACTACATGCGAAATAATTTCCTGGCCCTTTGGGGCCCAGTACAGGCCCCCTTGAAGTTTTTGTAATAATAAATTATCAATAAATTGCTTCCTTTTAATCTGATCTTCATTTTTAGGATTCTTTATTCATTTAGGTATTTTGATGTTTTGACATTCTATACAAGACACTGTGTTCCCCTGTGGAATCATGGGGTCCAGCCCAGGGCCCCTCAACATTTTGTGAAAAAAACATATTTCACTTCCTATATTTCTGATCTTCTTAGTGCAAAATTTTAAAGTTGCCTGGGACTCTTCTTTCAGGACCAATCCAGAAAACCTGATGTTTTTATTCGGACCCTAGGGCCCCTTTTTAAACATTTGCCCAATCAATTGGCGCATTTAAAAAATTATATCATTCCAAAGAATTGTTCCTACTATATGCTTAATTTTGACTAATTAAAGATCTAAAGCGCTATGTACTAAAATATTTTAACATGGTTTCATATTAGGGCCCTCGTTTTAACTGTCAGTTGGTCTCTACAGGGCCCCATATTATAGCTCCCATAAAAATGGTCCAATTCACTAGCTTTTTTTTTCTATCAATTTTTTATGTCCTCTCTCTACCTATTACATGAACGACAAAAGAATTTCTCAGACTTCAGCTACCATTAATTTTGTTTGTCAATTGCTTTCTTGAGGCCCTTGATGGAGCTTTTTTAAACATGAACCAAATTGCTTTCAATTTTATTTAACATAGTTATAGCGTCTTTCCATCATTTTAATAACTACAGAAAATATCTTTATACCCAACTACATGCAAAATAAATTCCCGGCCCCTTGGGGCCCGTTGAAGTTTTTGTAATAATAAATTGTTAATAAATTGTTTCCTTTTAATCCGATCTTCATTTTTAGGATTCTTTATTCATTTAGATATTTTAATGTTTTGACATTCCATATAAGACACTTTGGCCTCCTGTGGAATCATAGGGCTCAGTCTAGGGCCCCTGAACATTTTGTGAGGCAAACATAGTTCACTCTTTAAATTTATCCCCTTCTCAGTGCAAAATTTTTAAATTTGACTTGGACTTTTCTTTCAGGAACAAGATTCTTATATTTTCATCCGCGGCTAGGACCCTTTTTAGCACTTTCCAACAAAGTTGAAAAGTGCTTATGCATTCGGTTTGTCTGGCCGGATGGCCGTCTGTCCGCGCTCTAACTCCCGTAAATATACTCGGATTGCTATGAAATTTTTATACGTTATTGAAGTTTACCCTAGCACGAACCCTATTGAAAATGAAGTATCTACCATTATTAGTTTATCTACAGAGAGAATCAAAAGTTTCCCATTACATTACGGCCTCTGGGGAAAAATCGTTAATATAATCGGATTGCCATGAAATTTTAGGACGTTATTGACGTTTACCCTAGCACAAGTCCTATTGAAAATGAAGTATCTACCATGATTAGTTTATCTACAGAGAGAATCAAAAGTTTCCCATTACATTACGGCCTATGGGGAAAAATCGTTAATATACTCGGATTGCCATGAAATTTTAGGACGTTATTGACGTTTACCCTAGCACGAACCCTATTGAAAATGAAGTTTCTATTATGATTAGTTTATCTACAGGGCGAATCAAAAGTTTTCCATTACATTACGGCCTATGGGGAAAAATCGTTTCAAAGAAATTTTAAAGATGTTATACCCTGTCAAACATATTCAAATGTGCATTCTATAAAATATAAGGTGAAAATGTAGCTATTATTCATTTACATTGCCATACAAAAGAATTCCATTAGATAATGGTAAAAAGGGGAATTGTGTGTGACATATTTTAAATATATTAAACTTTTTTATGTATAATAAAATTGATATATGTCACTGAAGCTTAATATAAATTATACGCTACTGTCTTGCATAATATGAAGTACATAGCATTTACAGGGCCATACAAAAGATTTCAAATAGTATATTCTTTCCGAAGTACCGTATATGTGTCGAATGATGACTGATGGAGGGATGAAATGCATGTTAATTATGATATTCGCGTTTATATTTCGCTAAATATATGCACATTATATGGTGTTTATAAATGTTATAGTTGATATACAGGGCTACCCAAAAGAGCTCACCAACGTTACTGAATATGAGTGTAAATTATTTAAACGTGGTTCTTAAATAAGCTATGCATTTTTACGCTGAGCTGCATTCAATTTACTGAGAAATATTTGCATAATATAGATAAAGGGATATACAGTGCCACGCAAAGAATTCGGTACATGGACGCCTATGAATGATGATTTATGAGAATGTGATTTCAGTTGTTTTAAAAGTGTTTTAGTTTACAATAAATTTTAGCCTAATGTTGGCGTGTAATAAAGTTACAATGTAAACTACAGGGCTGAACAAAAGTATTCAAGTATGTTTCCATCTAATAGTATGAATTGCTGAAAATGAAATTTCAAACTACTGGGTATTTTCTTGCTAAGCTAAATTTTTCCATTATATGAACTGACATATGAAATACAGGGCTGTTCTAATGTACTGGAATACATATTTGGGTATATTTGGCTATACACTATTATTTCCCTAAATAACAAAGTTTTGTTAAAGATTTCATTAAGTGTTGGAAAGTGCTTCATAATCTATGCTTAACGCATGATTTTTCTTACTTGTTTTAAACATTTTCCGAATCAATTTGTGCATTTCGATAAAATATTATTAAAATGAATAATTCATACCCTATGATTAATTTTGACTAATTGTAGATCTAAAGAGCTAAGTACTAAGTTATTTTAACATGTTTTCCTTTTAGGGCCTTCTTTTTAACTGTCAGTTGTCTTTTTTGAGCCCTTATTATAAATCCCTTTTAAAATGGTCCAATTAACTCCTTTTTTTAAACAACTTCTTAAATCCATCAGCTACTAAGAAACCTCCATAGTCTAGCTGCTACCAATTTTGAATATTAATCGCGTTCTTGGGGCTGTTGGTGCAATTTCTTTAAAAATGATCCGAATTACTTGCAATTTTCTTTCACATTGCTTTAGCGTCCTCCCATTACTTTAATAACTACAAAAAATATTTTATACCCAACTACATGCGAAATAAGTTCCTGGCCCCTTGAAGATTTTGTACCATAAATTGCTATTAAACTGCCCTCTTTTAATCCAATCTTCATTTTTGGAACTATTTTTTCACTTACAAGGAAGGTCTCCATTGGGGGCATACTCAGAATTTTTTGAAAAAAATACGAATTAAACTACTCATGTAGGTAATAAAGGATCAGTGAAAATTAGCGGCGGAATTACATTATTAGATATGTAAAAAAATATAATAGTTTGGAATAATTGGCGTGAAAAGCTGAAAGCGACGCGGGATTTGGCGAGCAGTGCATTTCCTCGCCAAAAGCAGACGATTTTAACGAATCTGAAAATTGATTTTAATTGACTTCACTGTTAAAAATCTGTAGCATTTACTGCAACGTCACTCCACTACTTTTATAGAATATCTCTCTTTTGACCAATGAGAATTGCCCATAGCACGGTAAATTGACCGTTTTCTATAAAAGCGGTGGAGTGATGCTGCAGAAAATGGTACAGATTTTTAGCAGTGTTGTAGCTTGTGCAACACTGTTAAAAATCTGCTGCATTTTGCTGCAACGCACTCCACCGCTTGTATATAATATCTCTATTCCAACCAATGAGAAAGCTCCATTTCACGGCCAAGTAACCGTTTTCTATACAAGCAAGGGAGTGTGTTGCAACAAAATGCAGCAGATTTTTAACAGTGTATTTTTCAATTTGGAACAATTTTAATCAATTTAAATTGTGTTTTAAATGATAAAATATATTAATTTCATTTTGTCATAAGTACATATAAACGTATATGACAAAATTACACTTAAAGTAAAGTAAAAATGCAAAACTAAAATTACATAAACTAAACTTATTTAAATAAATTGAACATAGAAAGTTTTTTCTTTAAAAAGTATTCGAAGCGTAAAAGCGTATTTTTCAAAATTTCGTTTTTTCGCCAACCGAAGATAAATCGCCAAATAAACGAAATTTTTATTATTTTTTTACGGACGTTATAAGGAGGTTCCGCCGAATTTTTTTTTACAAACATATATAACTATATGAGAAGAACATTCTGTAATTTTTTCAGATTTTTCTGAGTATGCCCGTATGGAGACCTTCCTTGTTAGTTATTCCCATGTTCTTACATTCCATTTAAAAGCCTGAGACTCCCTATGGTATAGGCTCAGGCACCTTGAAGTTTTTGTTCTCCATGCATATTTCACCCACTTATTATCAAATCTTCTCAATGCATAAATTTAAAGTTGAATTTTGGACTGTTATTTCAGGACCTATACCCTGATGTTTTTATTGAGGTCCAAAGGTCTTTTTTAAAGCATTTACTCATTTTTTATGCACTTCTTTAAAATATTATTTAACGAATAATTCATATCCTATGCTTAATTTTGACTAATTGTAGATCTAAAATGTTAATTGTTTGCTTAAGGTTATCATAACGTGTCCCGTGCAATGCCGGATGGGTCAACTAATCTATTAATAAATACATAAAATCGAAAAAAAAAATTATCACAATCCATCTTTCAAAAGGTTTTTAAACAGAAACGCATGATTAAGTTACATATACTCAAAAATGAACCTAAATAAAATGCTATTTAAAGTACTCAACCAATCAGAAGTCCATATTTTCTTCCCTATGCTAACTTCAGTGGGATCGGCAAAAATGGCGTCGCCGCCAAGTGCCTGCCGAGTAGTTGTCCAATTCTACATTTTTTAGTTATTTTTGGGCTTATCATACTATGTACATTTAAACAACGGTGTGCGAGAAAAGAAACTATACCCGGGGCAAAGTTTTAATTTGCCCTCCCTGGGGGGCCCCCACCGAAGGTTTTGCCCCGGGGCCCCCAAGTTTATAGTTACGGCCCTGATTTTTTTAATTTTTAATCAAAAGTTTTAAAGATGTTTTTACATTTCCCAATAGCCTCTGGAGTTATCTGAAATGATTTGAAATAGGTATGTTTTCAATCTTTGTAATTCACATCAAATAATCTTTGATAACAATCTTAGAATAATACATTCAAACAAAATATTTGGAAAAACATCAAAATCTACTCTCGTTGATACTAAGAACTATTAAATACATTTTTTTTATTCTAATTTCTCCTTTTTTTCTGCATACCAGCATATGAAAATTTTTTATATTGTAGAATCTCTCGTAAGGAAATTTTCTATTAAATGATAAACCTTGAAGGAGTTTCACTCTCGACAACGCTACGTACGTTAAGCAAACTGGTGTCTCTTTATCCCCAATATCTACTACTGCTTTATCTGATGTCAAACCTTGAGATTTATGAATTATAACTGCAAAAACTGATTGCAAAAGGAAATTGTTTTATTGAGCAATTTATGCTTCCATTTTTCCAGAATTTAATTATTGGGGGAATTGGTACGCACCAATTCTTATAAGTTAAATTACTGCAGTATTCAAATTTATCCATGATTATTCGCGGTATCTGGTCTGATGGCTTGTGATTTTCTTTAATACGCGCAACAAAGTCTAAAGTGCCGTTCACTAAACCTTTTTCGGTCCACAAATAAGAACGTAACATTACTTTAAATTCAAATGATAAAGTAAGAAATGATTAAAGTCCATTTATAGTTTCTGAATCGGCCAACTTTGCTTTAGTACATTTGTAAAGAGCTTGAATCGAAGCAACAACTTTAAGCAGTTCTTTTAGTTTTTCATTTATATGGCAAATTTAAAAATTAATTTTATTTGCTTACAATTCTTTTGTTGCCACTTTACTAAAAAAAAAAAAATTCCATAATACATTTCTTTTAAAATGTTTAAGTGTCATCTGTGCAAACGATTTTGCGGAGTGGTGAAAACATATTTCATTTATTAAATTGATCATGATTCTATCTATAATTATTTACTCCATGATTTATATTTTTTTTTCTGAAAATATACGCGTTTCATTTTTTATTTATTTGCTAAAATGCGTCCGCATTGGAAATGCATGTAAAATAAATTAATTAAAATAATAATTTTTTGAAAAGTATTTCTGTAAAAAAAATAATATTCTTCAAATCTATAGATCATAATTTATATTTGTGTTTAATTTCAAGTGAAAATACTGTATAGTTTTTTGTAAAGTGTACGACAAAGTATCATTTGAGTGGACTAGTAGAGGATTCGCTTCGCTCATCCTAATAAATACTTACAATATAATAATTTATTAAGATAAGAAAAAAACTAAAATAATAAAAATTTAGATAATTTTTAGCATGATTAAAATATTAAAAGTTAATAATCAATAATAAATATTGAATATAAAGATTAAATGTATTTTTCTTAAATTATTCAATGAAACTTCCTCATATAGGGTAAACAGTACAGTTATTGGCACCTTTTCGGTTGTGAGACTCGGTGTGACTTAAATTTTACAGCTAAAATGAAACCAAAGTTTAATTTAAAACCATTAAAGATGCTATTTTCTGATAATACATAGATAGAACAACTGAACTTAAAAGTTAATTTATTAAAAAATGAATGTAAGACAGAAATCATAGTTATTCGCACACTATTTTTAGTTATTGGCTCCCTCCAATAATCATCTACATTGATACAAAGACAAAAGAAATCAAACTACTTGCATGTGTACATTTAATAATCATTTTAATAATGATAAAATTAATTATATTAAGTGAAATACATATGAAATTGACTTATTTTGTGCAATTTTTAACAACAAATGACTGGAAATATAGAAAAGCTACCAAAAAAAAAAAAAAAAATCCATGACTCTATCTTTTTTCTTTTTCTTTTCTCTTTTTAATGTTTTTTTTTTTTTTTTTTTTTTTTTTTTTTTTTTTTTTTACAACAAAAAAGTACTGGATTCATGAAACTATTTTACTTATAGTTTTCGACGGATTTATACATTTTACACCTGCCTGTGATTGTTTGTCTGTATGGATGTATGCGACACAAATTTTGTATGCATTCTATCTAAAAAAAATAATGCACAAAATTTAGTAAAAATTTATATTCAGTTAGTCCATGATATAAATTGGTGCTGATTACATTTTGTTGTAAGTCGCTCAACAGATAGCATATGATGCATTTTTATAATTTCTCCAATAGCTCAATCCCTAGAATTAATGCAAGGATCAAACTGCAAATTCTGTTAGTCTTGGTGCTTGCATTTTGTTATGAATCGTCTAACAGGTAGCACTGCAAAGCTGCAATTTTCACAATTTCCACAGTAGTATTATCTCAAGAACTAATGCATGGATCTTCATCAAACTTTAGATTCAGATAGATGTTGCATATGTAAAGAAATTTCGATGTAAATCAACCAACAAGTGGCGTTGTTAAACTGAATTTTTCAGATTTTAGTAATAGTCATATCTCAAGAACTAATGAAAAGAATATCATATCACCAGAGTCCCATGATGGTGAAAGATTGCTATTTAATTTTGGTACTATGATAGTGAATTTTGAACTACTATAAACATTTATGAGATCGAAGTAAGTTTTAGGATTGCTATATTTGACAAGTTTAACCTCATACTTACTTGTAGTTCAGGCTTTTGTACCTGATTTACTATGCCAGGATATTATTTTTTCTTCATGTTTTACAAGAACATAAAAATTAGTTGTAAATTCATTTGAACTATTGTTGCCACTATTATCATAATATTGATTGATTTAAAAGTCTAACTCAGATACTCTTTTAACTCCAATTTGGAGCTTTTGTTCAGTTTCTTAGCTTTTAAATTTTCTGTTTTTTTTTCCGTTTTCATTTTCGTTGATATTAGATGATTCTTTCGTTGATATTAGATGATATCAGTCATTTTTGTCATCTTGTTCCACTTTCTTCTGTTTAGCTTTAAACATTTCTTTCCAATTCCTTCTGGTCATTACAATGGTGCTAAAGTCATTTTTTCGGTAGCTTTCATTACAAAAAGTAAAAATCTACCTATTGCAGCCGTCCGGAGGAAAACACTTGCAGAAAATTTTGGTATATTTTCACCGATCATGACCCCCAGACTCCAAAACCACCCTCCGTTCACATGTTGACATATATATATATATATATATATATATATATATATATATATAAAACCATATATATATATATATATATGATTTTTGTCATGCGATAAGTAACGTATTTATGAACCGATTTGAATGAAACTTGGTATTACATAGTACATACAAATATCTCGACCGAGTTCGTTGGCCAGCATCATCCGCCATCTTGTTTCAAAATGGCGGCCATTTAAAGTTTTTTAAAAAAATTACAAGTAAATGCGAAAAATTTAAAAGTTGAAAAATATTTTTATTTTATGTGTTAGATTTTAAAACACCAATTCCAGAACACTTTTTATTTTGTCTATATCTCAAAAAATTATTGAGTTATAGCACTTTGATGTTTTCTTATGGCTGACATTTTGAAACGATCTGATTTTTGTCATGCTATAACTAACGAATTTATGAACCTATTTGAATGAAACTTGGTATATACTTAGCACATACAAATATCTAGTAGAATCACATATAGTTTTCTTAAATTATACATTTCTCTAAATTACAGTTAAAACTAATCTTTAATTAAATATCTATTTTATCTTAACGTTTCATTTCGATCCCACAATATCTGTTATTCAAAAGAACAGAAAGAAAACATTTAACATCTGCTTTATCATTAAAACTGTGCTCAGCTAAACAGATTTTTTTAGATGAATATTCACCCTAGCTAGAAACAAATAAAAAAAGAATAACGATCGAATGTGTTTGCGGTCAGTGAAATTTCATTTTCAGCTCTGCGTAATTTTAAGTCTAACTTATTCGTTGCATAAGAGTCTTTTCATGTACCTAATGTTTGTTGTGTCTTTTGAGAAAATTTTCTCAAAATATGCTTCTAACGTACGAATTGGCAGTCGAATTCCTTTTTGGCGTATTTTTAGGACTGCTATTTTCTGGTTGCCCTGCTATTAAATTCAAAATCCTTTTAATTGTTAAGGCGTAACAGACAATTTTGCGTAGATGATATCAGTCATTTTTCATATGCTTTTTGACGCCAATTGTGTGATGCCAATGTGTGAATTATTATGTGAGGAATTAATTGCCTCCTTCTCGCTTCATGAACTCAATCATGTGAAGACTGTTTTCTTAAAAATGCGTTCAGGCACCATCCCTAACTTTTTCTATATGAAAGCTTTAAATTTATAAGTTACTGCAAATAAATAGTTTTCTTAAAGAGCATTTATTTTCTTAAGCGATCATAGCCTACAACTCTAGCGAATGCATTTTAAAAAGAACCTGCTCAATATACTTCAAAATACAAATCTATATCATAATCTATTTTAAAATTTAAAATTAAATGCGAAAAATTAAAAGTTGAAAAATATTTTTATTTTATGTGTTAGATCTTAAAACACGATATCCAGAACACTTTTTACTTTGTCTATATCTTAAAAAATGATTGAGTTATAGCACTTTGAATTTTTCTTATGGCGGACATTTTGAAAAGATCTTATTTTTGTCATGCTATAACTAACGTATTTATGAACCGATTTGAATGAAACTTGGTATGTACATAGTACATACAAATATCTCGACCGAGTTTGTTGGCCAGCATCATCCGCCATCTTGTTTCAAAATGGCTGGCCATTTAAAAAAATTTAAATTTAAAAATAAATGCGAAAAAATTAAAAGTTGAAAAATATTTTTATTTTATGTGTTAGACCCTAAAACACCGATTCTAGAACACTTTTTACTTTGTCTATATCTTAAAAAAGGATTGAGTTAAAGCACTTTGAATTTTTCTTATAATTTCTTATTTTTCTTAAAACGGTCTGATTTTTGTGACGTGATAACACTCGTATTTATTAATCGATTTGGATGTAACTTGGTGCGTACATAGTACTTAATAGAGCCTGGATCGAAATCGTTAACCAGTCCATCTGCCATCTTGTTTAAAAATGGCAGCAATTTAATTTTTTTAAAAGAAATTTACAATTTGAAATTAGGTACAAAAAAGTGAGAAATTGAAAAAGATTTTTCTTTTATGCATTTGACCTTGATACAAAGATTCCAGAGCACTTTTTGTTTCGTTTGTATCTTAATAAATGTCTGAGTTATAGTACTTTTAATCTCTAGTGTTGCTCGCATTTTGAAATGATCTGGTTTTCGTCACATGATAACACGTGTATTTTTAAACCGATTTGATTGAAACTTGGTGCGTAGATAGGACATACTTATGGTTCGTTGTATGGTCCGAGTTCATTGGCCAGTTCCCACCGCCGCTTGTTTCAAAATGGCGGAATATTATTTTTTTCAAATTTAAATTTTAAAATTAGGTGCAAAAAGTAAGAAATTGAAAAAGATTTTTCTTTTGTGTTTTGAACTTGATACAAAGATTCCAGAGCATTTTTTGTTTCAACTATATCTTGAAAAATGGCTGAGTTTTAAAACTTTCAATTTCCAGTGAGATTGACATTTTGGAACTGTCTGAAATTTGTCACGCGTTAATACGCATATTTATAAACTGATTTCGATATATCTCCGTGTGTTCATGGTACATACCAAAGTCTTTACCGAGTTCACGGGCCAACTTTATCCGCCATCTTGTTTCAAAATGGCGGCCAATTAAATTTGTCAAAAATCTTTTAAATGTATAATGATGTATAAACAAAAAATTAGAAATTGAAAAAAAGTTCTTTCTAAACTATTTATCTTAATAATGAATTCCGGAGTATTTTTTGCTTTTCTCTACCTTCAAAAACGCCTGGGATATAGCAGTTTGAATTTCTAATGTGGCTGACATTTTTTTAAAAGTCAAATTGCCCGCGACAGCACTCGTATATATTAATCGATTTCGATGCGAGTGCATGTTCACATGAATTAAGATTTTGATCAAGCTGATTGGGTTTTTTTTATCCATCATGCTGCTTTAAAATGGATATCGTGGAATTTGGCGACCCTATAAATCGCTTAAAATAAAACTAGGTTGAATAAAAGATGACTAATTTCTAAAAATTCCTATTAATATTCAGTATTGACAAAAACTAGTATTCAATTTTACATAATCGTGTTCCACTATTTTGAGCTTCGTATATTTGATTTATATAACTTAATATATAAAATAAATAAGTATATGAAAGCTCTTCCTCCCGGCATTTCCCGAAGGACTTTTTTAAATCTTTCTCCTCTGAAATATTAGGCCAAAAGCGAATATGTAACGATGTAATAATACACTTAATGATTGTTCATTCTGTTGATCTTATGTCTAAACTCTATATTTTTTGCTGCATATATTTTTCACCAAATTGCATCCTATTCCTTGTTAGACTGATAGCAAAGATAAATCCATATGGTAAATATGGTCTTGTTTCCCTTCTGGCACTTTTAATTTTGATTGAGACTTAGAATATGTAAATCTAATGTAGGCTTAATTAATAGCTGATTGTGTTTCTTCGACTTTTCGAAATGCCTGAATTAATAACTCCAGTTTCATTTTCAATACTGTGCTAGTTTTTCTTGCAAATATTTCTACTTCTAGGATATTTTTAAACACATTGAAACTTAAAATAGCTGTGTCTGGAAGAGTAACAGAAGAGTTCCTCCCTTCCCTCCACGCTCATAGCTCCATTAAAAACATTGTAAAACTATGGTTATATCCAACATTTTTAAAGCTATTTTTTATCCAATCTTTGCTAATCGATGTAATTGCTTCTTGAAGGAATAGTGCAAAACATTCCTTTCTAAGCATGTTATCTAAATGTTTGCTATACCATTCTAAAACATCTGCCTTTCATGTTAAACCTTTTAGTAAACCTTTGAGTATTGTAATATTGCATGGCTATAAGATTTTTTATTGAGTTTTGGTATAATAAAACAAGAATTACACCCTCTTTTCAGAACAAAATATTTAAGTGATATAGCTTTTATGGCTGTAAAACAAAATGACTGCCATAACAAGACTTTTCTTAATGGATTGTGATGTGTTAATATACTTTTCATGTACTCATAGAAGGCCTCTAGAAGGCATCCATTCACTTTCAAATAAACCAATCCCTCAAAGAACTTTGCATAGAATGGATAATACTAATTGGCATCTTTTATATTGGTAAATTACCATTGGTGGATGTTCAAGTGTAGAGGCTTAAAAAGTGAGCATCACTGTAAGTAAAGATGTTGGGAGTCCATTATCTATCTCAATGACATTTCTGAAATCTTTAAGTGATAACTATTTCGAGGTTTTAAGGCTCACCTGAAAGCCTATTTCATCTTTATTAAAAACTGTGGTTGGATTATTCAATATACCAAAATGATTTTCTTTTAAATGTTTCAACCAACCTTTCAGATAATTTACACAAACAGCATCATCTAATTCTATATATATATATATTCTAGACGTAACAAACATTGATGCCATTTTACAAAGGCATGATATCATCCATCACCAGGAAAATTATCTTTAAAGACCAATTTCCCTTTATTTAACATTGAAAAATTTTTATATTAAATATTTTATACACAAGTAAATGATTTTATTTATTTAATTATTTATATTTAGAAGAAAAATATATTTAAATTAAAAAAATGATAATAAGTTAGTATGTTAACTGAAATTTTGACATGCTAATCACTGAAACAACATAGTTTTTGGCATCTCCGTATCAGTAACTTGTCAATAACTGTTAAAATTTTGTATTTTAATTTTAAATTGCTGGTAGATCATTTAAAAGTGTATTATTAGAAATAAAACACACAAAATACATCATTTGAATTTTTTTATGAAAATTATTGACAACGGTGCCAATAACTGAATTTGTCATAGTTATTGTAGACAGTAATTGGCACACACGCAAAATAAATATTTAGCAATTTTTAAAACCAAAACAGTATTATTTTAGTTGAAGATGTTACATATTTATCTAAAACAATCCAACTGGGAAGAAAAATATAAAAAAATTGTACTATTTTTGCCCAAACGTCATTGAATCATCCTTTGAAGGCTTACTTTGGAGACACGAAATATTTTGGCTTCTGTCTGTTCCGCCATAACTGCTGCAAAAAATACCCGATTAACTTGAAATTAAGTAGGTGTTTTCTTGATATACCTGGATTTAACTGTATAGTTTTTTGTTCTATTTGATTCATTTGTTCGGAAAATACAGAACATTTAATTTTGCACCATAATGCTTTTCTACGGCAATTCAGACGTTTTTAAAATTTTAATTTTTTTTAAAGAAAATGGCTCACTTGCTCAATGGCATCAAATGACAAATTGGATTTTGAAATTTACGAATACGAGGCTGAAATTATTCAAATTATTTTGAAATTTTGTCTATGCATTTATCAGATTTTTCAAATTATTACTGTAATTTTTGAATAATTTTTATAAATGTGTTCCATTAATATAAAACAATTTGTTTTAGAGATTTACTTATTTTAAATGTATTTATTCCATTTTTTCTTTTACTTTTTATAGTTGCCTAGCAACCCCTTATCATCATATTAAAAGCATGTATAATGCTTCAATGTAATGTTTGAATTTTCATGTAAATTAAGGTAAATGAAAAAAGTATATATTAATTAACCCATTGAAGGGCGGTGGTATACAATGTATATCACTTAATTTTAACTACAAAATGCTACATTGACACATTTTGAAAAGAAAATTTAAATTTTATCAAATACGTGAAGAAAAGCTTTTATCTCATTTGAAATAAGTTCGTTTTTAAATTCTGGTGTCAATCAATCATTTTACCATTTTAAGAATAGAAGTGCTTTGCCCCTCAAAGGGTTAAAAGAAAATTAATATAACTTCATATTGGATATCAAATGGAAATTTCCAAGTATCTTTTAATAAAAAAAGATAAAGGAAGATAATGGTGAGAATATCATTACAACTTTTTCTACATTGATTTTTAGTTTTTGTTCTAAGTTTATTTTTTTAAATGAAGTGTAAAAACTGATATTAATTAATTTTATTTTATTACACTTGCATAAAACCATTAATTTAACACATCACATGACTCAATCATGACATATCTTCGATGTGTAAAATAAATGCAATAAAAATTTCTTATCAGAACTTTTTGAAAAAAGCAGCTTCTAACTCACAGCCTGGAAAACCTTTTATTTGTGAGCTATGAAAGAATTTCTGCCAAAACAGTCTTTTTTGTGTGAGATATGCAACAAAGAATTTTCTAAAAAAAGCCATTTAAGCAGACATCTGTTAATTCATACTGGTGAGAAACCTTTTGAATGTGAAGTATGCAACAAGAAATTCTCTCAAAAGAGCCATTTAGGCAGCCATCTGTTAACTCATAGTGGTGAGAAACCGTTTGGGTGTGATATCTGCAACAAGAAATTCTCTCAAAAGAGCCATTTAAGCAGCCATCTGTTAACTGAACGTGGTGAGAAACCGTTTGTGTGTGATATATGCAACAAGAAATTCTCTGAAAAGGGCAGTTTAAGCAGGCATCTGTTAACTCATACTGGTGAGAAACCGTTTGTGTGTGACATATGCAATAAGAAATTATCACGAAAGGACCAATTAAGCAGGCATCTGTTAATTCATACTGGAGAGAAACTGTTTATGTGTGATATCTGCAACAAGGAATTCTCTGGAAAGAATGATTTAAGGAAGCATGTGTTAATTCATACTGGTGAGAAACCTTTTGAATGTGAGGTATGCAACAAGAAATTCTCTCTAAAAGGCCATTTAAATAGCCATCTCTTAACTCATAGTGGTGAGAAACCGTTTGTGTGTGAAATATGCAGCAAGAAATTTTATCGAAAGAGTGATTTAACCAGGCATATCTTAAAACACACTGATGAAAAACCTTGTATGCGAGATATGAAACAATAAATTCTCTTATAAGCATTACTTAAGTACACACATATTAATTCATATTGGTGAGAAACCTTTTGTGTGTGAGGCATGTAATAAGAAATTCTCTCAAAAGGGCAGTTTAAGCAGCGATCTGTTAACTCATACTGGTGAGAAACCTTTTGAATATGCAACAAGAAATTTATTCAGAAGTCTGCTTTAAGCAAACATCATTTAATGCATATTGAAGGGAAACATTTTGTGTGAGAGATATGTGTTAAAAGATTTTTTTCAAAAGATTTGTTTAATGTACACATTTTAGAGAGTTGTGGATTTTAGGGTTGACCATATGAGAGAGCCCACTGTATTTGATATAAAATTATAAAATAAATAAAAATAATTTTCTCGAAGATCGTATAGTGTGACGTAATTGCATTTGTATAAATTGGTTTTTTCCTTAACTTTTAGCAACAGTTGGTCCATCCATGGTCCTATTTTATCTTAGAAGGTATGCTTATTCTTCGGGACCGTCAAATGTTTCCAATTACAGGATTATTCCATATTCTTCGAAAACATGCCAAGAAGGAAACACGATGGCAAAATGTTCCATTTTAGATCAATTTCAAGTTTTAGCAACCATAAATATATATTGTTGTTTTCGTGTAATCGTGATTTTCTTTACCTTTTAAGATAGGTCACCTTTACAGAATTCATTGCAATATATTTATATTCTTCACGAGAGCTCTACACATAGAATATGATGTAATAGTTTTTGAGGATATATTCAAAATGGAACATGTGTATTAGGGTGGGCCGAAAAAAACTTTTTTTCGATTTTCGATTATGGCGGGTGCGGAAAAGTGGCCACTGGTGGCACTCAGTTCATACAAAAAATTTGAGATTTTTTGGACATTTCTTTACCCTGCCGCAAACGGCTTGAAGTTTTGCAAAAATGTTCATTTTTTAACTTTTTTCGAAAAAAATTAAAAAAATGTTAAATTAAATTTATTTTGGTTGTATTTACTTGAAAAGGCATATTTAATGTACCAAATGCTTAAATAATATCTGATCATGCATTATTTAATATCTATGTGTATTACAACTCAGGCTATTTTTATAGCTTTTTCGCGTAAAACAGGCAAAAGTTGTATTTGTTTGAATCGATCGTTAGTTTCTATATTATTTATGTCCCTTGGTCTTCTTTATATTTTTTCTATGTGTCAAACGTCATATATTTGTGGAAAAGATAGCAGTATACTTCAAAAACAAATCTGGAAGGTGAGAAAGTGGTGAAGCAGGACTCTAAGCGAGCGCAATGACTCGTCGTAATACTCAGGGAGTGAAGGACGAAATAGCTCAGAGGCAAAATGCGATAAAGGATTCTTATTATTTATCCTCGCTCAGTAACCTGCGACATTTGTTCAGTGTTAACGTGAAACTTTTTTGTAGTGATTATACTGTGCTTTTTGGGGCCTTTAATGTGCCATTATAGTGTTTTGTGCGTTTTATTACAACGAGCTGAGAAATGGCTAGTATAAAGGGCCATGACAATGCAAAGACACACATAGCGTGAAAAGTAACTTTTTGGAGGCATCATGCATATTGAAGGAATTGCAACTGCCAACTTATGCTGATAATCATGATCCACTACTACTGGTTGCTTCACCATGTAGAAGTTGTGACAGCAGAGGATACGAATCGCGTCATCGATAAAAACAAAGTCAGAAGAGAGAAATAGAAACTTGGAAAGAAAATACAGGCACAAGACGTTATTGAAAGGAGGAAAATTAAAAGAATATTTTTTGATGGTAGAAAGGATAAAAGTATATTAAGAGGAAGAAAAATAACAAGCGGCACCGTCGAGAGAAAGGCGAGGAACACATCACCGCGTTCCGGTCACGGAAAAGAAATAGCAAAATCATTATATAATCTTCCAAGTCACCACAAGTTAGACTTTTCTGAACTGACGAGGTATCAAGGTAACGGAACCAGGTATCAAGTGACCCGAGTATTTCTAACCAGGTTCAAACAATACGGTGATGTGTTCCTCGCCTTTCTCTCGACGGTGCCGCTTGTTATTTTTCTTCCTCTTAATATTCTTTTATCCTTTCTACCATCAAAAAATATGCTTTTAATTTTCCTTCTTTCAATAACTTCTGCCTGTATCTTCTTTCCACGTTTTTATTTCTCTCTTCTGACTTTGTTTTTATCGATGACGAGATTCGTATCCTCTGCTGTCACAACTTCTACATGATGAAGAAACCAGTAGTAGTGGCGCATGAATATCAGAATAAGTTGGCAATTGCAATTCTTTCAATATGCATGATGCCCCCAAAAAGTTACTTTTCACGGTATCGCGTGTCTTTGCATTGTCATGGCCCTTTATACTAGCCATTTCTAAGCTCGTCGTAATAAAACGCACAAAACACTATAATGGCACATTAAACGACCCAAAAAGCACTGTATAATCACTACAAAAGGATTTCACGTTAACACTGAACAAATGTCGCAGGTAACTGAGCAAGGATAAGTAATAAGAATCCTTTATCGCATTTTGGCTCTCAACTATTTCGTCCTTCACTCCCTGAGTATTACGCCAAGTCATTGCGCTCGCTTAGAGTCCTGCTTCACCACTTTCTCACCTTCCAGATTTGTCTTTGAAGTATACTGCTGTCTTTTCCCCAAATATATGACGTTTGACACATAGAAAAAATATAAAGAATACCAAGGGACATAAATAATATAGAAACTAACAATCGATTCAAACAAATACAACTTTTGCCTGTTTTACGCGAAAAAGCTATAAAAATAGCCTGAGTTATAATACATATAGATATTAAATAATGAATGATCAAACATTATTTAAACATTTGGTACATTAAATATGCCTTTTCAAGTAAATACAACCAAAATAAATTTAATTTAACATTTTTTAATTTTTATCGAAAAAAGTTGAAAAATGGACATTTTTGCAAAATTTCAAGCCGTTTGCGGCAGGGTAAGGAAATGTCCAAAAAATCTCAAATTTTTTGTATGAACTGAGTGCCACCAGTGGGCACTTTTCCACACCCGCCATAATCGAAAATCGAAAAAAAGTTTTTTTCGGCCCACCCTAATGTGTATGTTGAAAATTTGCCTAAAATAGAAAAGTTCATAGCCCTGGCAAAAGACAAACTTTGAAATATACTCATTTAAGAGAAACATTTGTCTAAAATGAATTTTTTCATTAGTTCTTTGTCATTCCGATTTAGTAGTTTCGAGTTGTTGATTCCACGATTCAGAAACACATATACTCCCTTTGAAGGGAAGGGGGTATACATGGTTCCACTTGGCTATGTCACTGATTACATTTTCTAATTACAGTGTAAGTTATATTAAATGATACGGAATGTTTCAGCAATAAGCATTCACATTAGATAAAAAAATTCTAAAATCCGAAGAATTTCTTAATAAAAACATTTACATATTAAAATTTCATAGCCATAATAAAATTTTATGTTCTCTCTATTCTTTGCTAAATATATCAGCGTTTACTTAGATGATATTAAATTATAAAATTTTACAGGTACCACCGGGAACGGAGGATACCCCTCCTCTATAAATTAAGTAAATGGCATTTTAGGCAGAATTATCCGATTTGTTTCAATTTTGGATGTGGATTCATTATGGTAAGGCGAATCCCTGATTAGTTGTGGGTTATCCCTCGTTCCCTTCTATATTTAGCCATTAAACCCTTAAAACTATTCAGAGATTCACTTTATCAGAAAGAACCTATATACAAAATTTGATATACGCCGGATAGTAGCAAAAAATTAAGGAGGGGGATAATCGCCCGTTCCCCCTTTTTAATTAGCAAAAGAACCCTATAAGTAATTAGGGATACACCATATTACAATGAATCTACATTCAAAATTTGAAGCACATCGTATAATTCTGCGTAAAAAGCCATTTATTTAATTTAAGGGGGTTATCTTCCGTTCCCTCCTCTATACATAGCCATTAAACCCTTAAAATTATTCAGGGATTCAGTTTATGAGATAGATCCTGTATCCATAATTTGAAATATATCGGATTTGTGTGCATAAAAAACAGTTTATGTAATTTATGGGGGGGGGATAATCACCCTCATTTTTTAATTAACAAAAGAACCCCATAACAAATCAGAGATAAGTCTTATCATAATGAACCCATATCCAAATTCGAAGCAAATCGGATAATTTTGGGTAAAAGCTATTAATTTAATTTAAGAGGTTATTCCCTCGTTCCCCTTATATGCTTAACCATTAAACTCCCAAATCTCTTCAGGTATTATAAACTCTATATAAGTCTTATCAGAAAGAACTTATATGTAAACTTGACACACGTTGGATAATTCTGCATAAAAACCCATTTATCTAATTTAAGGCAGATGGGAGGGGGGGGATCGTCCCTTCCAAAACTAATCAGACAAGCTTCTTTTCAGTACGAACAGATATCCGAAAATTTAATCAAAACAGTTAATTTAGCATTAAAAACCCATTTACCTAAATTATGAGCCTCCCCCCCCCCATCCCACTTTCATACTTAACCAATGAATCCCCAGAATCAATAATAAATCCCCAAAATCAATTCCTTGTCATTTTTTTTCCGGTAACTTTATTTCCATGTCACCTTTTTTCCGCTTTTGTAGTTTATGTCACTTTTTTCCGGTCACCTTTTTTTCCGTTTACCGAGGGGAGTGGGGTCTACAAACTCCGAATATATCTCTAATATTTATTTTTAAAATATTATTTGCAGTTTGATTATTTATAATATTAATTATATGTAGTATTTTATATATTACATAATTATTATTTTTATTATTATTATAAAATTACAATATATCAATCTTTTTTATTAAAATCTCTTTGTCTTATACGTATAATGCAAAGTAGGGGGGATAAGGGATAGTTGACCTACTTTTTACTAAACGATTTTTAATTTTTTAAATATTAAACCTAGTACAAAGTTTCTTGTATCATTTTATTCGTTGTTCAATCATCCATCAGAATGTAATTGTGACATAAGTGTAATATATAAGAAATTTGAAAAAAGATCGATTTTAATCTTGAGAAAATAATGAATCAAGCCTCCCCCACATGTGGACCCGTTGCCTAATGTTAATTCTAAGGAAAAATTTGTAAAAATATTCTGATTACATTTAAATATTTTTATTTTATTTAATTTTATATGTATTAAATATATCACTATGTAATAAAACATCTTTTTTACTTTTTAGATTTTGTTTAAAGATATTTTTAATAAGGATACTTACTTTAATTTTCGGAACTAATTTTAAAATTGAAAGCATTCTCGTAAAAAAAAAATATCATTAAGATCGAAAAAGTAAAAAAAAAGTCTTTTTGGAGGTCAATCTCAACTATACAATGCAACGAAAAAAAAAAATTTAAAAATATTGGAATGCAACCGGGATATTTTTATAAATTTCTTCCATAGGATTAGCATTAGCGAACGAGTCTTTTCTGATTTGTAAGTAAAGTAGCTCCTTAAATGAAACTATCATATCAATTTTTTTAAAGGACTTTTATTGTTTCGGGCCTAATCATTTCATTTAATTATTTTTTTAGGGAAAAAGTTGCAGAATAAAAATAGGTTTTCTGTCCAACATTTAAAAAATCAAAGAAATTTTAAATATCTAATTTTAATAGATATATTTAAAATTTTGGCAATAAAAATCTCCAAAATTATTTTATTTCAATATCTTATTAAACATAGTTTGAATTACAGAATAAAATATCAAAATGATGTTTGATAAATGAATATTAGAAGATATTATTTTCAGCCAGTTATCAGTAGAAGATTTTTCAGAGACTGCAGTCAAAGTTGGTGCTTTGAATCAGGACTGAAAAAGAAAAAAATTGCCGTTCTGCGATAATATTCTTTTATAATTAAAGATGCGATTCATTTATAGATAAATCAACAAAAACATCTTCCAATAGTTACATCTGAAAGTGCCGAGTTTCTATATATTAAAGTTCATCCGTAATGTACAAGAAAATTTTGTGTTGTATTGCATTATTTTTTCTGAAGGCGGGGGGGGGGGTAAGAGCAGAGTTGTCACTTTAAAAACAGTAAGAAAAAGTTACACCAAAGTCGTATAATCTACTGTAATTCCTAATCTCAGAGGAAAATTAAGATTTTTGCTTCCAATCAATTTTCATACCAGTTTTAAAAATATTCATACATATAGGAGTAAAAGATATTTCGTATTCACATTATTGAAGACGGAAATGAAAAATATGAACCTTGGCAATTAAAATAATACATAAACCCTTTATGTGTTTAAGCCCCATTAAAATAACAGCATAAAAGATCCATTTACTATAGATCAATTAGTAGTAATACAGCTTAAAATGAGTTATAAACACTTTTATTTATCTTGTTTCGAAAGTATTATTGGTTATACAAACAAAAATATTTTTAAAATGATGATTTCTTTTCTTTTGCACCTTTCTGTCCGCATCACTTAATTTGTTACGGAAAACTGGCTCAAGGGAGATCTTGCAGAGGAATATGTTGGAGGACTTTCTAAGAGAATCTTGTTTTTATTATATTGTGGTGTATTTGGTAAGTTGTAGTATGTCTTTTAGCTTCAACAATGAAATAACTATAGATTTACGTTTTTATTTTTAAACTGAATATTTTTATTTTTCGACAAATGATTTAAGCCTTGAAATATAAGCTGTTGTTTTCTCATGACGAGCTTCATCAAACTATTGGGTACAGATATTTCATTGAAAACGCCAACTATGACAGCATTTTCTAAAAATATGCCTAACTGTATCGAAAAATGGTAAAAATTGTTCGACTTCATTGGTTCAGAACAAGCGAGCACCAATGACTTCGATGTGTTTATGCAAGAAACTGAATTCAGGAATATGACAGAAAAAGTGAATTTTATTTCGTAGATAGTTGAAACAAATGTGCTTTTTCTGCATGCGGGTTAGAGAGACATTTATCCAGAGCCCCAATAATTTAGTTCCTCAAATTTAGAAATAGTTGCTATTTTACTTCTAAACTTCTTTCTTTTGTTCTTTAGTGAAGAAATGTTTGAGTCTAAAATATTATTCATACTTCTATTATTTAATATTTCTTTATTATAATGCTGTGGATTACAAATAACAAAACATAAATAAATAAATAAAACTTGTTTTAATATATTTTGTTTTCTTCATTACCGGTAGAGTCTTTGTGGTAATGGCTATTGTGTAACATTTATAAAGATTTTGTTAGAAATACTATCTATAACATTCTTCCTTATGTTGTAATTTCAGAAAAATTTCGTAGATCCACGACGATCATGTCCCTTATAACCCAAAACTATCAGTTTAGAACTTTATATATCGATTTATTTATCTGTACAATATTTTTATGAACATAACTTCCATAATTTTGCACAAATCTCTTCCAAACTAAAACATAAAATCAAGGAAACAAAAATCTCGGTTTAGTTTGTTTGTGGAAAAATCCGAAGGAGATGAAAATTTTGAAAGTTTGATTTTTTTTAAAGCATTTAAAGGAGCAACACTGCTTAAATCAGTTGAAAATTAATTTAATTTTTATTCTAAAAATTATTTGTAATCACATTTTATTAGTTTAAATACGCTATCAAAAAGAAAGCGCGCTTTTGGAGTTGTACAAATAGACTACGTCATAACAAGTAAAAAAGTAACAAAAATATTCATGTTTTCTTTTTTGTTTTCAAAGCAGTATTATAAAAATCAGTGAAACTCGGTCCTTAAATTTTCAGTTATCTAACATCAACCTTTAAAAAATCCATTGTAACATGTTTTCTAGGGAAATATAAAACATTTTCTTAACTATTGAAAGTAGCTATTTTTCTGCATAACTCGGAGTAATTAACTTTTTGATCAAAAATTTACAATTTACATTGAATTTTACTAAAATTATCTATAATTTTTAACGTACTTAAAAAACTACATTTTTAAAATTATCATATATATCAGAAAACTTTTTTTCTCGAAGCACCGATGTCCATGATCAGTCAAGTAACAAGATATCAATAAAAAATATCCAGTTTTTAGTATAAAAATTTAATATAAATCAAATTTCATAAACTAAAAACTTTATTTTTTAGTTGATTTTATTTTTATTTAATTTTTTAATTGAAGAAAAAAACAAAAAGTAGAAAGAAACAGAAATCCTAAAAATATTAAATTTCAAGATTTGAAAACAGTGTTGCATGTTGCATATGCAAAATCATATTTATAATACTTATAATATACGCTATTCGAATCATTTATTTGCATTTAATAGTTAGAATGAAGTTACTGACCTCCCCACTTAATCGAGTTACGGATAATCGAATTATCCGCTTATTCGAACACAATTCTCCGGAACCGAATTTATTCCCATTCGATGAATATTATTTTTCCTGGCTTAATCGAATATCTTTCTCGAAATCTCCCCTCTTATTCGAATGAAAACTGAGTGAGGCAATTTGGAAAATGGATGTGAAAAACACGTTTCAGCAAAAATTTTCTCCCACTTTTTGACATTTTTGGTTCTTGTTTTGGTTCTTTACAAAAAAAAAAAAAATCAGGTTTTTTTTTTTTTTTTTGCATGATATTGACCGTCGGGTGTACAATGGAAAAGTCATGTGAAATCGCTCCTTTTTTTTCTTTTTCCTCAAATGAGTTTAAAAAATGGTAAAAGATATTAGACAGTTTCAATGAATTTTGCATTTATTTGTTTTCGTTTGTTGAAGAATGTTTCTTACTTTTTCGATTTTGTTTACGCATATTTTTAATGCGGACACTTTCGTTTTCGAAACAGGTTCCAAAAGGGAAAACATTCTCATTAAAAAAAAAAAAAAAAAATAGTCAAATTCGAAAAGGTACAAAATGGCCTTTATAAAGATTGATCTCAGCTATCCATTGCAAAAAAGATTATTTAAAAATATTGAAATGCGATCGAGATATCTCTTTAAATTTCTTCCGCATGATTAGCATTAGCAAGCGAATCCTTTTGAGTGACTACAGTAGCCCCTTAATGATAATATACCGTCTCTTTCGGGCTCAACATGGTAATTATGATACCATTCGAAAAGTAATTCGTCATTTGTTCTAAAATTTCACAAGATTCCAGTTAATCGATTATTTTAAAATCTGTATAAATAACGTAAATTAAATTCTAACAATTATAACAAAATATGGATCCAATTCAGATGAGCTACGTTAAATGCAACCATATTCACATGTTTGTTGACATTAAATTATTATTTATTTATTTACATTATCTTGCTTTTATTTCACTTTGTGTTATTCTAGTAAAGAGTTTTACAGTTTCTCACTCTGTTGATTAATTATACTGTATTTAATAATTTTGTCACTTTCCTATACATAAAATTCTACATTTATTTATTTCTTTTTTAATAAAATATTATTTTTGGAACTGTCCATATTCATTTAAGCGGGGCGTCCTTATTATTATTATATTTAAAATATTCAGTTTATTATTATTTTTTTCTTTTCCTTACATTTCGACAGAAGAATTATAATAATGAGATAGTTTTAATTTCGTAATTTTTTCTGCGAAAACTGTCGTACCTAGAATACTTTTTTACACAATTTTTAAACCTTAACTAACATACAAATAAATTTCTACAAAAAAAAAGAAAAAAGAAAAGAAAAAGAAAAAAAGAAAGAAAAAAACCTATGTTTTTAATCTCTTGATGTGAAAAAAATATTTGTTTTGAATAATTTATCATAAAAAGATCAATATTAAATATTGGCTAAGTGACGGAAAATTATAAAATTTTTTAAAGTCCTTAAAACAATAAGTATACTGCTGTACTTACTGATTTAAAACATTTAAAATTAATACGTTGAACTAACTCATTTAAGTAATAAATCTTTAAATTTGTATTTAAAAAAGCATCTTTATCAACTATAAAAAGCTATTATATGTTATAATAAATAATATGCAATAAATATCTTGTAAAGGGAAGCAATTAAAAACGAATAACATTCATTTTATAAAATTTCAACCTTCAGCTTAACATAGTAAATTTATCAATAATATTTGAAAATTTTAAGAGTGAACAAAATTGTGATATTTTACATTGTATAATATCAAATATGCACGATTTAAAATTCTTTTTTAACAAAAATTTCATACGTAATAAGTAATAAGGAACTATCTCTTACCTGTACCTGTAATTGACATCTATGGGGTTGACATTCTTTGTGAAGAAATACAAACATTTTTAAAAAGTAATGGATCTGATTATTTCAAGTAATGCATTATTTTATTAATAATCAACATTTCTAGATTATTTTAATACTTAATTATGTTAATACTAATTATACTAGATTATGCTAATACATTTTTTAAAATCCAATAATTACGTTTAAAACTTTTCTAGAGTGTGGAACAACTCGAAGCAGGGACTTATAAAGAGACCTACATCGCAATTTGTGCATTGAAATCTACTTTGTTTACGTATTCGTCTGCCATCTTTATCGAAATTATTTGTACATACTGCACATCGACGAGCAGCGCGCTTATTTTTCTTAGTTGGTTTGACGTAGCTAGGAAAATGTCTTCCAGTCAGTCTCAAAATATTTGGATTTCTTCCGATACTTTTGTTAACATAATCACTTGTTCTGTATCTTTTAATAAGTCCTTCAAACAATTCAACGCGAAAATCAACATGTTTCATTGATCCGCCTTCTTTTTTATACAGGAGGAAGGCATTCCATACGGCCTGGTTCAGAAGGTGACGAAATATTTTCTTGTAATATTTTCTTTGCTGATTTCTGATGCTTGGATAATAAGCCATGCACTGATCAGCCTTATCTACACCGCCCATACCAACATTGTAATCCACAACAACTTTGGGTTTAAGTACAGGATTGTTTTGAGGCTTTTTAGGAATTAGATTAATCATTTCATTATTGTGAATTGTGCTCATCAGGCAGACTGGTTTTTTATCTTGCCACCTGATGAGGCACATTTTCCCCTTTTGGAATGCAACGATTTTTCCTTTTGCAAGTTTTTCATATCTAAACGTTGGTGGCAAGTTTTTCCGTGTCTGTCGGATTGTGCCACAAACATCAGTTTTTCTTGCTATTAGTAATTCCGCCAATTCAGGAGACATATAAAAATTGTCAACAAACAAACAATAACCTTTGTTTTATAAATCCTTTGCTAACGTCATAACGCAACGTGTCGCCATGCCGTATGTAGAAAATTCTTCATCAAACGGAGTGTCTTTACCAGTGTATATTATCATGTTCCAAATGTAACCACTGTTTGACTCACACAATTCATAAATTTTGACACCGAAGCGAGCTCTTTTTGTCGGAATGTATTGTTTGAATCCTAGTTTTCCTTTATAAGGCATCAGTGATTCATCCACTGCTATGCACTTCTCTGGCACATATGCGCTCTGGAATTTATGGCAGAGCAGTTTGAATATTTCATAGATTTTTTTTAATTTTGGTTGAGGGTGAGTTTTTTCATCATAAGAATCGTTATTAGAGAAATGTAAAAATTTCATGATTATCTGAAATCTTTTCCGAGGCATTAAATCATTTATAAAAGGAGTAGATAGACTTTTCCTCTTGGACCAATACCACTCTTCTAATGGTTTTTGCACTACGCCTTCATACAAAAGGATAGCGAGGAACAATCTCATTTCATCTGAATTTGTCTCCCGCCAATCTTGAGCTCGGGAACTGGGAGTCAATTCGTTTTTTTTCTAAAAACTGGTCTGCAAATCTGTTAGTTTCGCTGACGATATAATTGACGATTTCATCATCAAAATATAATGAAAAATAGTCTATTGGTTCCTTTAAACCGTTGACAGTAACTTTTACACCATGAAATGCTTTAAAATCGAAGGGAGGAGGAGTAGGTTGGGGAACATCATCATCCAATCTGCTCCATAAACGCACGGTAGAAAGAGGCTCTTCATCTGATTCAGAATTTTCATCATCATCCGAATTATTCCAAACGGATGAATTATCGGAGAGGAAATCATCGTCTTCACTATCCATTTTATTGTTTAAAGGATGATATGTATAAATATATCTCACTCTCTCTATATTAATTAATTAATAACAACAAAATAAAATAAATTTTAAGAGAAGCTTGAAAAAATAAGAAATGATTGCTGAAAGTATTAGCTTTTCTCTGAAGGCATAAAACCCTTTACTTATGTATTCGAACAGTCTAGATGAATAACCAATTACCAACACGTAATGGAACAGCCACTGACAAGTCAGAAAGTAATTTTTTGGAAAATCCTTTAATTATTCTTAAAAATAGTTATCTGTTACCTTCGTAGATTGATCGGTAGAAAAATAAAAAAAAAACGCAGAAAGTTTTCCCATGGTTTAAGACAAATGTGAAACAATTATTTATCTGCTACACGTACTACCAAGCTGACTATAGTCATTAATTTTTATTTAAAAAGAAACCGTTAACGGATGTTTTAATGGAATAGCCTACCCCACAGCTTAAAGATAAATTGAAAGTATTTAAAAATACTTTATCATTAGCAAGTCTTTGACAGATCAGAACAGTAAAGTACAAATTATAGACATTGAAATATTTCGATCTAATTATATTTTAAGTGCTTTTAGCAGGCCTAAAGCTAGAAAGATCTGTTACTGCCTTTGATGGAACAGATGACGACAGGTTCCATTTCCAGTAGTCATTTGATGACAGAAAAAGGACCACCAGTACACCTGGACGCCTACATCTCCCCCCTTCCCTTCCTCAAATGAAGGACCTGGAGGAAAAATTCGAAACCCATAAACGTAAAAAAATGAAATATGGTTAAAATTTGCTTTCCACCGGGGCTTCGAGGTACAGAGCCATATGTCGAAAAAATCTTATGCATTTTTCTATTTGATGAAATTGACTATGTCACTTAACTCTTCACTGCACGTTTTTTTTTTTTTTTTTTTTTTTTTTTATGAAAAAAATGTTTGAAATCTATATATTGGTATAATAATGGGAAAAATAATTTAAAAAATAAACCAATTTTCAAATATTCAACAAAAATTTGATATTTTATAGCGCGTACCTTGTATATACAATTAGAATTTTTAAATACTGTATAGCTTTATTTTGCAATTAAATGGGGTTAAATTAATTTTATCTGCTTAACAGTACAATTTCCTTTCTATTAATATTTTTCGGTATTCCGTAAAAACAATAAAAGTATATATTTTTTTTATTTATTTATACATCCAGTTTAATTGATTTACAAGAGTTAATAGACTAATATCATTTTAAAACTAAGTTTCAGTTAATTAGTATAATTTTTAATATTTAGTTATATTTATTTATACATTTCTTTTTAATTTTATTTACATTTAATTTTTATTAATTATTGTTTTATTATTAGTTACTATTATTATTAGATATTATTATTATTATATTTATTATATTACATATATCATATAAATGTTTAAATGTAAAAGTATAAAATAAAACATTAATACGAATTTTAATAATAATAATAATTACAATATAATATTTATTATTTTATATAATTAAAATTATAAAAAATAAAATTATAAATAAAATAAAAAAAATTATGTATAAAATATAGATTCGAAGTTTGTAGACATCCGCTCACACACATGAACACACCCCATAAAAGAACAAGGGAGACTGACAAGGAAGGTCTCCATACGGGCATACTCAGAAAAATCTGAAAAAATTACAAAATGTTCTTCTCATATAGTTATATATGTTTATAAAAAAATTTCGGCGGAACCTCCTTATAACGTCCGTTAAAAAATAATAAAAATTTCGTTTATTTGGCGATTTATCTCCGGTTGGCGAAAAAACAAAATTTTGAAAAGTACGCTTTTACGCTTCGAATACTTTTTAAAGAAAAAACTTTCTATGTTCAATTTATTTAAATAAATTTAGTTTAAGTAATTTTAGTTTCGCATTATTACTTTAAGTGTAATTTTGTCATATACGTTTATATGTACTTATAACAAAATCAAATTAATATATTTTATCATTTAAAACACAATTTAAATTGATTAAAATTGTTCCAAATTGAAAAATGCACTGTTAAAATCTGCTGCATTTTGTTGCAACGCACTCCCTTGCTTGTATAGAAAACGGTTACTTGGCCGTGAAATGGAGCTTTCTCATTGGTTGAAATAGAGATATTATATACAAGCGGTGGAGTGCGTTGCAACAAAATGCAGCAGATTTTTAACAGTGTATGACACGGTCAATTCGCCATGCTATGGAGCTTTCTCATTGGTCAGAAGAGAGATATGCTATAAAAGTAGTGGAGTGACGTTGCAGTAAATGCTGCAGATTTTTAACAGTGAAGTCAATTAAAATCAATTTTCAGATTAGTTAAAATCGTCTGCTTTTGGCGAGGAAATGCACTGCTTGCCAAATCGCGCGTCGCTTTCAGCTTTTCACGCCAATTATTCCAAACTATATTATTTTTTTACATATCTAATAATGTAATTCCGCCGCTAATTTTCACTGATCCTTTATTACCTACATGAGTACTTTAATTCGTATTTTTTTCAAAAAATTCTGAGTATGCCCCCAATGGAGACCTTCCTTGTGAGTTAAATATATATATATATACATACATACATATATATATAAGTATCTAGTGATTAAATTCTAACTGTGGCACAAATTGACTCTCTGCACCTCGGATTAAAACTCTTTATTGTTTTATAATATTAAATGTAACAAATTCTTAATGACACAAAATTATTTTTTCTCGAATTTCATCTAATTGAAATATGCTTTCGATATACATATCCCTCGTTTTATCTTTTACAATGATTGTTTGTTCATGCGTTATACTGGAACTTTCTCAAGTAGCATTCTCAAAGCTTTAGTTTTTAAACTGAAACTTTCCTATTGTTGTTTAGCCTGCAGTTTTTAATGAACACTTGAAAAGCGTCTACAAAGTTTGCCCTATATGCCTTTCTTACGTCGGGTAATTCTGCATAAAAAACAATTTATCTAATTTAAGGGGGGGGGATTGCCCGTCCGTCCCCTTTTTAATAAGCAAAAGAACCCCATAACTAATCAGTGATGAGTATTAACATAATGATCATACATTCAAATTTTGAAGCAAATCGAAGAATTTTGCGTAAAAAGCTATTTATTTAATTTAAGGGATGGTATTCCCGCCCCCCCCCCCGTCTATACTTACCCATTAATCTCTTAAAAATGTTTAGGGATTCACTTTATCAGAAAGAGCCTATATCCAAAATTTGAAATAAATCATTTAAATTGTACATAAAAAACAATTTATCTAATTTGTGGGGGGGGGAATAATCGTCCACCCCCTCTTTTTAATTAGCCAAAGAACCCCATAGTTAATTAGGGATACGCCTTATCATAATCAACCTACATCCAAACTTTGAAGCAAATCAAATAATTCTGCGTAGAAAGATATTTATATAATTTAAAGGGGTTTATCCCCCGTTCCCCCCTCTTTACTTAGCCATTAAATTCTTAAAACTATTCAGGGATTCATTTTATGAGAAAGAACCTATATTTAAAATTTGAATTACATCGGAAAATTCTTCATAAAAACCGATTTATTTCATTTGAGGGGGTGGAGGAGGATAATCGTCCGTTCCACCATTTTTACATAGCAAAAGAATCCCACTACTATTCGGGGATATACATCATCATAATGAATCTATGTCGAAAATTCCAAGTCAATTAGATAATTCTGCGTAAAAGACCATTCATTTAATTTAAGAGGTGCTAACCCCATTTCCCCCATTTATACTTAACCATTAAACCCTTAAAACAATTCGTGAATTCACTTTATCAGAAAGAACATATATTTAAAATTTGAAATACATCGCATAGTTCTGCATAAAAACCGATTTATCTATTTTGATGGGGAGATAACTGCTTGCCTCCCCCTTTATTTTATTATAAGCAAAAGAACCCCATGACTTGTCAAAAATAAGTCTTATCATAATGAACATATGTCGAAAATTCCAAGCAAATCGTATAATTCGGCGTAAAAAGCTATTAATTTAATTTAAGAGAAATTATCCCCTGCTCCCCCTCTTTACTTAGCCATTAAATTCCGAAACTTTTCAGTCATTATAGACAATATATAAGTCTTATCAGAAAGAAAGTATATCCAAAATTTGACGCACTTTGGATAATAATGCATAAAAGCCCAATTATCTAGTTTTGAGTGGATGGGGTGGGATGTAAATCGTCCGTTTCCATAACTAATAAGGCAAGCGTCTTTCCAGTATGAACGTATATCCAAACATTGAACCAAAATGAGTAATTCAGCATGAAAAACCCATTTATCTAAATTAAGAGCTTCCCTTTGATCAGTGACTTTCGACTTAACCAATGAATCCCCAAAATCAATTCTTTGTCACTTTTTTTTCCGTGTCACTTTTTATTCGCTTCTGTAGTTTTTGTCACTTTTATCCTATAACTTTTTTCCGGTCACTTTCTTTCCCGTTTATCATGACCCACCGCTCAGTGAAGGGTTAAACTTGATTAAGAATGAATATTATTGATATAATATTAATTTTAAAATCATAAGAAGCAAATGAAATTTAATTCAAAGTCAAATGAGTGGTGCTATGGAATTCTCACCTCCTCTCCTCTGCTAGTAGCGCATATGATTTTTAGCTCACAGGCTATCAAAGCCTGAGAGCTTATGTTCTGTATGTACGTACATACGTAACGCGATATTTCATGATAAAAATATCCGATTTACATGAAATTTTGAATTTAGGCTTATTATGATAAGACGCTTCCCTGATTAGTTTTGAGAGTTCATTCGATAAGTATAAGAAGGGGAACGGGGACTATTGCCCCTCCCCTTAATTTATATAAAAGGGTTTTTCATGCAGAATCAGTAGATTTCGTTCAAATCTTAGATGTAGGATCATTCTAATGAGGTGCCTTCGTGATTAGTGTTGGGTGTTCATTGGATATGTTTAAAGAGGGGAATGGTAGGTGTAATCCCCCCGTCTTAGTTTAGGTTTTTCACGCAAAATTTATCTATTTGCTTCAAATTTTGAATAAAGGTTTATTCTGAAATGGCGCTTCCCTGATTTGTTTTTGGAATTCACTGGATAAGTATAAAGAGAGGATAGGGGAAACTACCCCTCATAATTTATGTAAATGGTTTTTTCATACAGATTTAACCGATTTGTTTCAATTTTCTTATACAGGTTCATAGTAGTAAGAAGCTTCGCTCATTTATTGTGGTATTTTCTTTTGTTAATTATAAAGGAGGGTACAGACGATTACTTTCTCTTAAGTTAGCTAAATAGAGTTTTGTGCAGAGTTATCCGATTTGATTTAAATTTTGGATGTAGTTTTATTCTGATAAGTTGAATTTCTGAACAATTTTAGAGGTTTAATGATTAATTATAAAGGAGGTAACAGGGGAAAACGTTTCTTAAATTACATGAATGGGTTTTTATGCAGAATTATTTGACTTGCTTCAAAGTTTGGATACAGGTTTATTATATGATAAGATGTATCCCTGATTAGTTTTAGGGCTTTAATGATAAGTGTAAAGAAAGAAAATTGGGGAGGGGGGGTACGTCCTTCCTTATCTCTTTTCGAAGGGCATTATTATATAAGGCTGTAATATACAATTAGTCTGCATAGCCTGTGAGCTCTATGCTATTAGTTTAACTGAGCATCATTCTTTTTATTTTATTTTTTTCAAAATATTTTTAAACTACACCAAAATAAAGTAAATGACAAAATTGCCCGCGTAATGCATTCATTCAGACACAAGTAACTATACTAGAGGATTTTTTTAGAACACAGGTTATCAAAGCTTGAGATCTTATGTGCCCGCCGTTCTGTATGTATGTACGTACGTAAAGCGATAAATCATGATAAAAATATCCGATTTTCATGAAATTTTGGATATAGACTTATTATGATAAGACGCTTCCCTGATTAATTTTGAGAGTTCATTCGATAAGTATAAGAAGGCAAACGGGGGCCATTGCCCCTCTCCTTAATTTTTATAAATGGGCTTTTCATGCAGAATAAGTTGATTTCGTCAAATCTTAGATGTAGAATCATTCTAATGAGGTGCCTCAGTGATAAGTATTGGGTGTTCATTGGATAATATTAAAGAGGTAGAATGGAGGAGGGGGGAGGTAATCCCCCAATCTGAATTTAGGTTTTTCAAGCAAAATTTATCGATTTGCTTCAAATTTTGTATATAGGTTTATTCTGAAAAGGCGCTTCCCTGATTTGTTTTTGGAATTCACTGGATAAATATAAAGAGAGAATAGGGAAACTACCCCTCATAATTTATGTAAATGGTTTTTCATGCAGAATTTTCCGATTTGTTTCAGTTTTTGTATAAAAGTTCATGGTAATAAGAAGCTTCGCTCATTTGTTGTGGTGTTCTTTTGTTAATTATAAAGTATGGGCGATTCCCTCCCCCTTAAGTTAGCTAACTAGAGTTTTATGCAGAGTTATCCGATTTGCTTTAACCTCTTCAGACCTGGTGTATCTTATAGGATATACATCTTTATAATTTTGTTTTCACATATATAAATACTGTTAAAAAAAGAGAAATTAATGTGAATGGAGCCTAACAGATAGCAGAAATAAAAAAAATAGCAATTTGTCTCTCGTAGTGCTGTTTCAGTGAGTTACATGATATACAAATATGGCTTGCAGCAGAAATGCACGAAATGTACAAAAAAAAGAAAACGTAAAAATTTTTACTTGTGTGTTAAGATACCATTTGTAGACTCCATTAGTAATACAAATTATTAAATATATATTTGTTTGATCTTTTTCTATGTTTTTACAATGCAGAAAAGTAAAATTTAATTTAAAATAACCTAAGAAATTGTTAAAATGCGTGTTTTACAAGTCCCCATATATCAAAAAAAATTATGTACAAAAAATAAATTTTAATTATTTCGTTGTTCAATCTTTCTTAGTTATCAATTAATTAATGTAAATCCATAGCTGAAATTAATAAAAGTAGATCAATAAACCCTCGGGTCTGCAGAGGTTAAATTTTGGTTGTAGGTTCTTTCTGATAAGTTGAATTTCGGAACAGTTTTGGAGGTTTAGTGGTTAATTATAAAGGAGGGAACGGGGGATAACGTTTCTTAAATTACATAAATGGGTTTTTATGCAGAATTATTCGACTTCCTTTGAATTTTGGTTACAGGTTTGTTATATGATAAGGCGTATCCCTGATTAATTTTGGGACTTCAATGATAAAGTATAAAGAAAGGAAAATGGAGCGGTACTTCCTTTCTTATTTTTTCGGGGGGGGGGGGCATCATTATATAAGGCTGTAATACACAATTAGTCTACATAGCCTGTGAGCTTTATGCCATCAGTTTAACTGGGCATCATTCTTTTTATTATTAAACATACCAGGACATCCAAGCGGGACTTCCCGGGTGAAAAAAAAGAAAAACATAGGCAAAAGTTATTAAAGAAAAAAGAACAGTACGTATTTAACGTTTAGCATATTATTTTTATATTCCTCATTAAAAACCAAAATATATTCTTATATCAAAACTATAAATTATGCTTACAAATAAAGTTTTGAAATTTATTAAACGATGCTATCGTATTAGCCGTATGCCAGGAGTTAATAGTTGAAGAAATTACCAAATATTTCGCTGGTTACTTCAACCTTTTTGATAAGATAGTTTCACCGTCAAAAGTGTTTTATTACAGTTACAATAGTTACAGTTTGTTAAGTTTTATTACATGCCTGTTAAATTTATAATTTATTAATACATTATTAATATTTAATTTTTTATTAGCAAAATTTTAATTTTGCGATGTATTATCAATTAAAATAAGTGCTAAACTGTAAATTGTTTAATTCAAAATAGGGTAATCTCTCGTAATCAGGCTGCACATGACAAATTTTGGTTTAAAATCCATAAAAAAAATTATTAACAGAGATTTATTTTTTCTCTATATGGAGGTGTAAAAATTTAAATTGTTTCAATTAGTATAAGTTGAATTTATATTTATATATATATATTTTTTATTTAATGATGACGTTTTAAGTCAATTACAGAAATTCAACCGGAGTCAAATGCTGAACTATTTATATTGTTGTCAAAACGTCAATTGAGGATCAGTGAGAACATACGAAAAGTCTAAAGTTTCTTTCTGATTATCTGTTCCGTGATGACAGCAAAAAAAAAAAAATCTCATTATTTTTTAATTAAGTAAGTATATTGGTGAAATACCTGAATATTATTTGGACACTTTTTTTTTGTATTTGATTCATTCATTCGAAAAATATACAACATTTAATTTTATTTCGTAATGTTTTTCTAAGTGAATTCAGATGATTTTAAATTTTTTTTTATTTGCTGGGGGGAAAATTGCACATTTCATTAATTGAATTAAATGTTATATCATTAAAACAAAATTTTTGAAATGGCGGTCTTAAATGAATTCCTTTGACTTGAAATTTCGTCATCACATTTATTAGAATTTTGAAATTAATTGGCTTAATTATTTAGAAATTTTATGCATGAATTACATGTGAGAAAAAAGAAACATTTTATCTCTTTTTTTTTTAAGTAAAATTTTTCTTGTGTGTTTCTTTCTCTCTTTTTTTTTTATTGTAAGGTACCCTGGGGTAATAACGCCAGGCGGGGTAATAACGCCAAGCGCTTATATTTTGCATAATTGTGAAATAATCAGGTAAATGACACCCATGTGCTCTGCGCAGAAGGGTTTTGAGTCATATAAATCGCAAAAAACAGCTTCAAGTTAATTTGTTTCATTTTTAGGTTTTATTGTTTTTACAAACAACTAAAATTAACGCTTGATCTAAAATTTGCGAGATACGTTTTGGGATGTGAAGACTATCTTTTTATCCGGAAATACTTTGTTTATTACATAAATTTGTAGTGCATTTTACGTACTTTTAAAATGTTGTTGAAGAATTTGGATATCTTCTCGAGATAATTTGTAATTTAAAATGTACTGCGCAATAACTATACCGGGGTAATAACGCCAATCCTTGACATTAATATCTCGGTTGATTCCCTACAGCGGCCGAGCTACATCCTAAATACTGATTCAAATAAACACAGTTAAAACTGTGCAATGTTTCTCTTATTTCTATTTAAGTGGTCCTTTTTAAGCAAAAAGAAGCTCACGGTCTGATATTATTTTGCCTCATCCCCCCCCTCCCATACCACACCTTTATTTTTCTTACACTTTCACAAAAAATTGAACATTTTCAATAGCTTAGAATGCAATTTGTCAATTTCTAAGTTTGTAGAGTTTGTATTTTTAGAATTGGGCTATCTACATGCAATTATTCCATCTTATTTCATAGTTTTCTTTGCATGGCGTTATTACCCATATTGGTGGGTAATAACGCCAAATAGCATTGGTCAAGAAAAAACGCCATTACATTTTATGAATACATATCTGTTAAATTATTTTATTTTATATAGATAGTCAATGAGTTGCTGTATCGGATCCTATATTTGTTTGAAAAATACAATCTAAAACTAAGCCATGAAAATTGGTAGAACCTTAACGTGGCGTTATTACCCCAGGGTACCTTACTATTTAATAGTTTCAGATTAAATTTATTTCAAAAACATGTATAAAGGTAGAAAAATCATACGTCAAACATAAATTTTTAAAACACTTTCCAACGCCTCAGTAATGCTTTATCGAAACTTTAATGTATAGTAAGATAAAAAAGAAGTAAACATTTTAGAGAACGTAAAGAACATCTTAAAATGAGATTTCAGCTGTCCGTATTTATTCCAATTCTTTTGTATAGCATTTTATTCAATATGTGGATTTGTATATTTATTATTTCAAATCTAGAAAAAAAAAATTACCGGAAAAAAGTGATCGAAAAAGCAAGAACGGAAAAGAGTGACGAGGAAAAATATGACCGGAAAACGTGACAAGGGAAAAAATTAACGGGGAAAAGTGACAAGGAATTGATAAATAATAATTTGTCGATCAATAAGTAATAAAAACTAACGTAATAACAAATGCCTAATTTATATAATTCTCATAGTTCAGCTGTTCCCAATCAGGGGTACGTGTACCCTTGGAGATACTTTGCAGGTCGTCTGAGGTACCTGACAATAATATATTAAATAAGTAATGGCTTAAATAAAAAAAGTGCTAAAAATGATTATTTTTATCGATTTATTATATGGTTGAGAAAAAATAATTACTAATGAAAAAAAAGTACATTGTTGTTATTATTTATTATAATTTATTTATTACTTTCTTCTATCTTTACAAGAAGAAAGTACTGGATTCAGGAAAATTTTCGACTTCCAGTTTTCGACGGATTTATACGTATTAGAAGCTCCTGAACACGTTTTGACTATTTTTAGAAAATGTCTGTCTGTGAGTCTGTCGGTCTGTCTGTCTGTCTGTCTGTATGTCTGTCTGTCCGTCTGTCTGTCTGTCTGTATGTGACAAAAAATTTGTGGGCGCTCTGTCTCAAGAACTAATGCTCGAAATCTAATAAAATTTTACATTCAGTTAGACCTTGATATGAATTAGTGCCTATTGGTTTTTGGTGAAAATTGGCCTGCAGGTGGCGCTGCTATACTACTTTTTCATGATTTTCAAGATTGCTATATCTCAAGAACTAATGCACAGAATTTCACCAAACTTCAGATTCTGTGACCCCTGCATATACATAGACGCTGATTAAGTTTTGGTGTAAATTGACCAGCAGGTGGCACTGCTATGCCATGTTCTTCATGATTTTCATGATAGCTATATCTCAAGAACTAATGCACAGAATTTCACCAAACTTCAGATTCCGCGATATCTTGAGATACATAGCCGCTGATAAGGTTTTGGTGTGAACTGCCCTATAGGTGGCGCTTCTATGCTACATTTTGCACGATTTTTGCGACAGCTATATCTCAAGAACTAATGCAGAGAACTTCATCAAATTTTAGATTCTGTTACACTAGAATATATAACATAATTAGACGCTGATTACATTTCGGTATTAACCTTGCAACAGGTAGTGCAGCTATGCTGCATTTTGCACGATTTTTCCGATAGCTATATCTCAACAACCAACGCACAGAACTTCATCAAACTTCAGGTTTTGTTACACAATGACATAATTACACGATGATTACGTTTTGTTATAAATCCTTCAACTGATGGTGCTGCTGTGCTATATTTTACACGGTGTTTTTTTAAACTAGCTATATCTCAAGAACTAATGCACAGAATTTCATCAAACTTCAGATTCTTTTACACCATAACATAATTAGACGCTTTTTTACGTTTTGGCATAAATTGTCCAAAATATGGTGTTGCTGTGCTAAGTAGTGCAATTTTTTTGTTATAACTATATCTCAAGAACTAATGGACGAAATTCCATCAAATTTCAGATTCTGTTAGGTCTTGACATAAATAGATGCTTATTAGGTTTTAGTATAAATTACCCAACATGAGGCACTACTAAGCTCATTTTCTCAGAATATTAATGAAATTTTTAGTTTTAGACTTTTCGGATACCAGAATCTCATTAAGGCTAGGTAAAATGTTCGAGGAAATTCGATAGTGTGTAACTTTGGGATCACCACGTTTTTTTTTTTTTTTTTTTTTTTTTTTTTTTTAAATATTAAAATGTACTTATGAGATAGAAGAAAGTTTTGGGATTGACACGTCCAACTAGTTTTTATTATATAGAATGGGATATTTTTATCATACTAAATTAATTATTTTATTATATTAATATATTAATTATATATATACATATTAATTATTTATAATTATTTATAAACTACTACAGTATACCCTCTAAAAGCGCGACTGAAAGAAATCGAATGCGCACCTTTTATTTTACAGGAACTGAAAAACATTACTCGATTCTTTGACATATAAATAATAATTTCTGAAAAATTCCCGCTTTTACTCAGTAAAAGTACATTGTTAACAAGCTCATAGGATTTGCTTGTAAAGTGAGGAAAAAATGATAATCTTTTAAAGCATAATACATACAGTAAATTCTCTGTAAGGCGGAATCTGTATAAGACGGCAGTCTGTGTAAATCGAAAAGATTTTCAAGTCCTTTTACGGAAATTTTTCTCGTTTTCGATTTAATCTGCCAAAGAAAGTTTAATTTTATTTGAAACCAAACTTCCACTTTGATATGATTGAATTAGAGTTTTCCTTTAACAAGTCTTT
Organism: Maratus speculifer; assembly: GCA_964019185.1. Taxonomy (NCBI): domain Eukaryota; kingdom Metazoa; phylum Arthropoda; class Arachnida; order Araneae; family Salticidae; genus Maratus; species Maratus speculifer. The sequence continues at coordinate 364,141,299 of OZ025296.1, forward strand.
TGATAATAGATAAGAAAATAATAAAAGCTTTCAAGAGAAAATATGAAATAGTTTAAACCCATGCATTCCTCATATTAAGGAAGCAATATAATACAATTAATATAATTTTTAAGTCTTTCAAAAAATAATATTCCATAAACAGAAAGTCCAGAAAAATGTTTTTTAGTACATGCAATGGTACATTTGTTTACAGTTTTTTCCTTCTGATGAATTTTTACCGCATAGTAAAGGAAAGAACGTAATTACTTTCTTTTTACACAACCAACAGAACCTGATAACATCCTTGTCTCCTAACGAGATCGATCCCGCTCGCCTTCTCGGAATTGATAGACCTGATAGTCCCTCACAGATCCCTTGTAAAAGGACTAGGGGAAAGAAGTGTGCAATTATCAGTTCGAGGCATTATTTGAGACATTTCTCGCTGCTACAATTTTCAGTTCACGGCGTTTTTGGAAGTGATTTTGTGAAGTGAAAAAAGACGACGCAGGCATTTTTCAGAAGGATTTCCGCGGACTGATATATCAGCCAGCAGCAGTCGGGAGGTTAATATTTATTTACACTCATTAGAACTTCGAAGAACTTTCATCAATTGCTACGAAAAGAGTAATTGGGAATATTTGCATGTTTACATTTTTAAAATAAATTTTAATGAAAGTTTTTTTTTTTTTTTGGGGGGGGGGGGGGTTAAATTACTCGTGCTGATTATTCCAATTTAATACATGATAAATATATAATACTAAATTACCATGTTTGGTTTATCTTGTCATAAAAGTGTAGCTATGGTTAGAAAATGCCGCAATGAAATTACCACATAAATTCAAGAATGTCTTAAATAGAGAACGTTATTATCTCTATAAATAATTTAAATGCCAAAAATTAAAGTAAGAATTTTCATCAGTCACTAAGAAAACCGTTTCTTGGAAGGCCTGTTTACTATCTTAAAATGTGTCGTAACATTTTTTTTTTTTTTTTTGTCAAATTTTTTATGTTAATTAATTTAATTTCAATTGTGATTTATATGATAAATCTGAAATAACAAATTATCATGTTTTTGTTTAGCTTATCATACATGAAAGTGTGGTTGTGATTGGACAGATCAAAATATAATTACATAAATTCAAGAAATAGTTGAATCAAGAACAATATTAACTTTATAACAAAATTACTTAAATGCTTTGGGTAATTTATTTCCTTTTTATCTGTCACAGTTTTCAATATAGTAATAGTTTTAAATAACTATAAGCGCAATGGCTTTAATTTTCTCTTAATAGATGGCAGCACAATAAAACAGTTTAAAACAGGAAAATATCGCTCTTCAGGGATAAATCTAAAAGTTCGGAATTTGCAGATTTCATTCTAAGTCCTACCATTAGGAATCCTGCTGTCTCTAGCCGCTAGTGAAAAAACTACCTCGATGCATCTTTAACTCCTTTGGGACGATCAACAATTGTGCTGCATAGGGTGATCAGAATCCTTGATTATTTATTCTCTCTAATAAATTTTGTCTTATTTAACCCTTTTTCTACCGAATTATTTATCAAGAAATGGCTTCACATCAATAATTGTCTTCCTTAATATCTGAATATATACTCGAATTTTTAAATAATGATAATGTGAAATTTAGAAGTGTTTTTTCATTAAAACTGATTAAATAGATTGGTATTTATAATTTGTTTTGTAAAATATTAAGAATAACAATAGAATTAATTAACCAAAAATACACTTATGCTAATATTACAATTCTTATGAAAGCAATGTATTTAAATGCATTACGAGCCTCTGTAAATGTAAAAGCTTTTACCGTCGACAATATTTCATATAACGTTTTTTCAAAGAAAAAAAAATATACCAATGAAAATTATTAAGAAAATTACCTCTTTTTAAAAATATTTAACTTTGACAGGTTTTTTTTAATAAATTACACAGTAATTTATATAAAAGAAATATGTATATAAATAATTCAAAAAGGAGTTAATCATTATGTATAATTTATTATTTACCCCCCCCCCCAAAAAAAAAAAAACAATTTATACATTTATATATAATGCGTGATTTTCGTTACATACCGTCACAATTTTAAATTAGAAAAAACTCCTTTCAATTTAAAAATCAACTAACACGTGTAGAAAATTTCATAAAATAAAACTTTTTTAATGAATAAATTGATACAGTTAATAAATAAAAAAAAAAGATTCTATTAACTACATTAATACGCACACATTTTTTAATATGTAAACTATATTAATTTTTAAAAAACTTAACTAATTTAGAAATCAGTCAATACTAAGTATTTTATAATGATCGACAAGATCTCAGCTAATGAAAGCTGTCATCTGAAAAAAATCACTGTAATCTAGAGGAAATTAGTATCGAAGAATCACGGTTTTTGTGGAAATGGAGAGGAGGAACCAAGTGTCAACCAAACAATTCAAAAGTTCATTAAATACTTTACACCATTTCTCCTAAAAGGGGGAAATAGAAGAATGTTCCATGATCGCCCCCCCCCCCCCCTTCGGTCGTCTGAACGATAGGCCGTTTCGCCCTCTGTCGTCTTCAGAGGGTTAAGACACGTCCGTACATTATTTCCATAATGAGGGTTTCCGTCTCTGACTATCAAGTTATTTAATTTAGGGATTTCCTTTATTTATTGATAATTACTTTTTTCCATGGGTTTGTGTTAAAATAAAATAAAATAAAATAAAATAAAATAAACACAAACTTTAGTTTTTGTTCTCTGTCTTAAATGCATTGAAAAATATATATATATTAACAGTTCGAACAAAACAAATTCGTCAGATGTAAATTTTCAAGTAATATAATCATAATTAATTTATTGACTATGATAACTGGAAAATAAGCAAAAGAATTTTTTTTTTCACTATTTCATCAATGCTCCCCCCTATCCCCTTCATCAGATGTAGATTTTGTAGCACTGACCTATCCGAACATTTGAAGCACGACTTAATTGCTATTTTCAGAATAATCTTTACCGTGCTATTTCTTTTTTTTCCTTTCTTTATTTTTTTTTCCTAGCGATATATATGTATGTATATATGTGCAATTTTGATAATTTACAACAAAAACTTACGTTATCTTTCCAAACTATGTACTTTTCTAAACTACATAACAAATAATTCTAAAATATGCTTGTTATTTCTATCTAAATTAATTTATAGAAAACTTTTTTTCCCAAGTCTATGACGGTGGTAGAAGGTGGATGTGAATTAGTTTTACGATCGAGTAGAGTTTTTTGTTTTATCCAATTTGCAAAACCCTGTCCATAACATACAGAAACATTTTTAAAATATCTTCTTGCATTTGTTCATACGCGGCCATAGCACTCGTTAAGGAAAATATGACTCCGCCCACTTTGGAATCGAAATTTTGATGGTGGGTGGGTTTGTTGTCATAAACAATTGAGGAGATTTTTTTACTTCGAAAATGTGTGATTGTAAACAATAGAGTAAATTAGTAAATAATTTTGAGGCAAATAATAAACTAAGTTAGTAAATAATTTTGTAGTAAATAATAAAGTAAATTTGTAAATAATTTTTTATATTTATTTAATTCTTTTTTTTAAGAAAAACAATAAAAATATTCATAAAGAATATCCACTATCGATTTCCTTGCTTGTGTTCATATTCTTCTGAATTAGAATCGACTATTTTCAGATTTAAATTAATATATGACAGAAATTTAGCATTTCGATGTCGTCGGAAGTCTCATTTTCAGTACGATTACGAGAAATCAACTCAGCCCGAAAAAAAAAAATAATAATAATAAATATTTTGCTATATTGATAAAAATTGGGGAAATCATACTTTGATGTAAAATTCCACAGACTATTTGCGTAAGAATGAGCCCCATTGCCGGCCATTCTGTGTCATGAAATTGAAAAGAGCAAACTACTTTGGGACGAGCGACGTATGAGCTGCATAAAGTGTTTAGAATCCTTGATTATTCTATGCAATAGTTTTTGCCTTGTGTAATCCGATCACTTCACGATTCCATTAAGCCAAAATTTCTGCTTTAAAAAACCAGTCATAAAGGATAAAAGAAATCCTGTAAAAGACGCTCGTCCCGAAGGGAGTTAACATCAGTCTGCGGGGAGTGGCTCACTATTTAATGACTTAGCCCATTCATGGAGTAGGTGGGGAAAGACGAATAGAACAGACAACAGAAAATTCAGGTCGTTCTGTGTTGATCATACTTATAATCAACAAAAAACGTTTCAAACGAACAAAACATTGATTCCTTTTAGAAATTGATTTTTTTTTTCTTTTGTTATTGCAATTTACATTGTTTTGCACTATTAGTGTATATATAATCCTTTTTTTAAACTCAAATTTTTGTTTTTGCGTATAATTATGCTGCTATCAGTTTGCTAGTAAAGGGAATAGACAGATAAAGATTGGAAACACACCTTTCAATCAAATTTCTTGATTTCTCCCCCCAGGTGTCTCTACCTATCTAACAATGTATTTCCCCTATTATCGACTTATAATTATTCATATTTTATTTGATAAACTTGTTTTTTCAAATTTTTAAAAACTTTATTTTCTGAAAAACCCAAACACATGCCATTAATTGAATTTATATAGACATCAAAGTTGTATAACTGGGAGATTTTGTGTAGTTTTCAGATTATGAAAAGTGTGTGAAAAATCGATTAAAAAATTTACAAAATTAAAAATCATATCTGATAGTTACCCAAAAATTAGCATTTTCTTGTAAAAATTTCCTCATATGTGTCCACATATTATATATAAATTCCATTAGTTATCGTTCGATACTGCATATAAATATTTACAAAATATCTATAATTTTTTTAAAACCATTTAAAGGCGTTATTTGGGGTGGAGCTACTCAACTTCGACATCTGAAAAAATTTTCGAACTATGTCAGTAGACAATGTGTCAACTGACGTATTTTAGATTTCATTAAGCATATAGGCAGTAGCGGCTGGTCAGGGGGTGCTGCATCAGTTTATTCACACCACTAAAATTGTATGGTTATTTCAGTTTTATTTTATCAACAAAATTTGCCGAATAAATAATACGAATGACTCTTTTAAATTTTAATGGTGTAAAAGTTTGGCTGCAGCACTCCCTGACGAGCCGCTACTGCATATAGGCCATAATTTTCAAAACTACCGATTCTATTTCGATATCGAAAACAGATGTTTTGCATCGGAGATAATAGAGAAAACATTTTTGCTTCGAAAACAACAACATTCTTCGATATCAAAGTGTTAATCAAACTAAGCAATTCCGTTATTTTTTTCATGCGAAAAAAATAAATACAGATGCTTTATAGCTAGAATTAAAACATAATGCGTTTTTTTAATTCTGAGATATTATCTAGAATATGTGGAATTAGAATATTTTTTATTCAAAATGTATTCTACTAGCAATTGTTGTTTTTTCTAATGGCAGTTTTCTGTGTCTCTTTAATTCGAAAATAAATATTAGCGAAAGGTAAATAATTTGAGTTCAAAGAAGAAAACGAAAGCTGACAACATTGGATATATTCTGTATTGAAACACATATTTCTTTAATTTTAATCTATTTAATATTTGATAATTTTTTTCTCTTTTCTTTTTTTTTAATAAATAAATATTTGTAAAAAATGAATAGGGGAAATTACAAAGATATTAAAATTTTGTAAAGACATAGCTAATTTTTCGTGATTTTATTATAAATTTATGTGCAAATACACAGTTAATTTTTTACAAATTAATTATAAGCTTATATGCAAATACATAATCGGGATCAGTGCTTTAGGCCTCACTCTCAAGAACATTGACTTTTATGGGTTAAAACAGCTCACACTTCATAATGCATTACATTATTCTATACATAAAAAAAACTTTAATTTTTTTCTGTAACCACAAGCTTTTTCTTCCAAGAAACTTCCAGAACAACCACATTTCCGGTTATGATTTTTAGATGTCATCGTAACAAATAGAAATCATGCACTACAATATTTCTGTTTCTGATCTAGGCGGTTAATTATTATTTAGACACAAACATTTAACACGATGGTAAACCGGCCTTATAGATGTTCTTTAAAGCTTGAAGCTACTAACTATAATTCCTCTTTATAAAAACTGGTCAAAAATATTTTCATTTAAATTGATTGTGATCACTGTTGTTACATATCGATTTCTAAAAATGTAGTTTGTTTCTATGCCAAAAATATTCTTCCATGTAATTGTATGCAACACCAACAACAAATGTTGATATCGAAACAATATCGCCAGCGTTGAGAATGTTGCCCATGTTTCCATTAAAATTTAACATAAAACAATTCTGTAACCTTCATAGCATGCATAATCACAGTGACGTCACAATGATGTCACTGTGGTCACATCACATCTGTGACCAAAATGCCATCACGTTGTGACTGAGATGTGACTTTCTTAAAAATCTTTAGAAAATTAAAAAAAATTCTTCAAAACATGTTATTTACTTTAAAAAACACTTTTGTCACAGTTTCATCACGATGTTAATGTCAAAGTAATCACAAATAACACATTTTTTACAAATTTGTCATACCATTACTTCCCAAGGTGGTCACAATGTGACATCACAAATGAGCTCTAAAACTGCTATAACGACTTCACATTTTAGTCACTGAGACTTGGCAACGACGTCGCGGTGACGTCAACATGCCTTACGGGAAGCGTATATTCCAAAAATTCTTCAGTTGTCGAAGATGAGTAGCTCCACTCCAAATAACGCTTTTAAATGAATTTTAATAATTTTAATGCATGTTTTTGTAAATAATTATATATAGCACCCAACGCAAATTTTTGGCATTCATACATAATATGCGGAAACATATGAGAAAATTTTTTTAGAACAAAATGGTAATTTTCGGTGAACTATAAGACATTACTTTTATTTTTGCAAACATTTTAATATCTTTTTGAAACGCTTTTTATGATGATAAATTTATACAAAAATTCCCAGTTATGGACTTTTCCTGTCTATAGAAACTCAATTAAGGGCACGTAATTCGGTACAGTAGTTTTTGAGAAAATGAGGTTAATAAAAAATTCGAGAAATAAATTTATCTGATAAAATATCAATATGTATAAAGTGATAATAGGGGAAATACACTGTCAGATAGGTAAACACACCTGGCAAAAAAAAAAAAAAAAAAAAAAAAAAAAAGAAGAAATTTGATTGAAAGGCGTGTTTTCAATGCTATGCCCTTTAGTGAACTGCAAAACTAAATAGACAAGATTTTGCATATCTTAAGAGAACCTAAAATATGACTATTAAGCTGACCGCAACGTTAAAAGAATGAAACAGGTCAGTATATGTAATTTCCACAATATATGCAAAAAGTTCTTTTAAAGTGTTTTTATTCTTTTATTTCTCTGTTTGCGACACACTCACTTGATTGTTAAGTAATTATGTAACAGCGACTCCGCCCATCTTGAAATGCAAATTAGGATGGTGGGTGGGGATAGTTGAAGTTTTCTTTGACGATAAAGAACGGCGAAATCGGCCACTGTCGTGAATGTACTTTGATCTGTGATTTCGCACACTTTAGGAATTTCGCAATAGGAATGCTAGAAACTGTTGCGCGTTCTCGGAACATTCGCATTTAAAATTTTTTCTGCTTTCGATTAAAATGAAAACAAACCCATTCCCTAAAGACCTATCGTGCGCCATCATCAACAGACCTTGACATTTATTTTTCATTTACAGAGACACGCAAAAGTATTCTGTTACAGCGCGAACAATAATGTATTTCACTATATGAAAGAAATAAAATTCTTAACATTATACACAATGAGTGCTGGAAATGTTTTATAGTACCTGATTGTCGTTTTTGTTCGTATATCTGAAATCCGAACACAATTTGACAATAAAACCTGATTGGAGAACAGGCCCGTAGCTAGACCATATTATCAGGTAGGGCAAAAAATTTTCTAGGAATGGCAGATTATTTCTTCATTTTTTTAGGGTTCTGTACTTATAAAGTGAAAACTGAATCATCATAAGATCCACTACCGTGTCTATCTGTCGCAGCCGTTTTACTCATAAACTATGAAACATGAAAAGTTCAAATTGGGGGAAACACTAAAGATTATTGACCCACATATTTACATATTATTAAACATTTACAAATATATTTAAGAGGGGGGGGGGAGTAAGGTGTTAATTAAGTTAGTTCAAAAAAAAATTTCTTTGTATATCGTGTGGGGTACCTTGTGAAAGCTTTCGTTACGCTGAACTCAAAAATACATTTATTTTAATTTTAGGGATTTCTTTTAATATATTTTCAGAGATATAATCGAAAATATAGTGGAAAAATATGTACTCTCTTCCCCCATCTAATTCCGAATCCACTGAAACTAAAATTATAAAAAAAATAGTGGTTATGTATGTTACTTTAAACCTTGCAGGAAAACTATAGTGATTATTCTAGGTAGCAGGTTTTGAGAAAAGCACTGTTTTCTCTGTTACACACAAATTTAGATTTGAAGGCATTGAGAAAAGGTATTGAGGAACATTGGTGGTGCCTATCGTAGCAGAAGTATAAAAGCATTGTTGATAATGAATTTTGAAAAAAATCGTCGATAATTAGCCGAGATATTAACCCTTAAAGACAGGGGTGGTTTGGACCTAAATAATGAGTGGCGGTGTACTTTGCATACCATCGGCTTTTAAAGCCCAGATAATAACTTTTAACAGTATATTTGTATAATGCAACACCTAGTCGCAGTATGAAAGCAATAAAGTTCATATTTTTGAAAATATACTTATTTAATTAAAATTAATCGCATAAATCAGGATTCATACGCATAAGAAAAAAAATATCCATTTTAGTACTAGGATTTTTTTTTTTTTTTTTTTTTTTTTTTTTTAAGTATTATTTGTCTTGTTTCATGCAAAGCGTTTTCTAAACGGATATAGCGTCTCCTACGTAACGAAGTTTTTGGTATTAAAATATCTTTAAAAAAATTCCTTGTGCATGTGAACCTTTTGTAAATAGTATGGAGTTCGCGACTAATTTACATTGAGTGGGCTACTCGTTATGACTCTTGTATTTTCAAAAATTAACTATAAACCCATTTGGAAAAACACCTCACCGACCAAAGCGACTTTGCAAATTTGCGAACTATTTTCTACACAAGCTCCTTTAATTCAATGCCAAGTTTAAACATTAAACAAGGGTTTTGTGTTAGCTGCACTGAAAAAAGAAAAGGTTATTACTACGCTGACTTTAGTTTTATTAAATGCCAAATGAAGTTTAAGTATATACTATCTTTTACTCTCAGTACTGATTTAAGTTTCTTATAAATAGATAAGGATAAGATTTAAAAAAATTTTTATACAAAATAGCAATATTTAGTATTATTTACGCTTCCTATCACTTTGAACTTTTATTGTATACTCATTCAAACTTTTCTAGAATGCTATAATTAACCCTACGTTGAATAGTTTTTTACAAATTCTTTTTATTCTATCAGCAACGATTTTCATTTAAAAATACAGTTAACGCCTTAGCAACGAGATCACTTTGCTTAATTTTTAATCTTTAAACATCGATCTTTCAAAACAGAAAAATTTCTGTATTTGAAAACGCAAATGCTCGAAAATGCTCCAATTATAAAAGAGGTGTAAAAATAATAACTGGTGTGAAAAATGAAGGATTCTGAGAATTTTAAGTGACAGGTATACCAGTCGCTCGTATTGAAGATTGAAGGGATTTATAATACATATATTTAATAACGAAACCCTTTGAGCGCGAGTAAAACTCTCATTTGACCGTTTATTTAAGTTTTTTATACATAGTTCATCAATTGCATATATTGCAATTTTAGGGATTTCTTTTCACTTAAAACATGAGAAATTTCTAGAGCAAGAGTGAAACTTTTAGATTCTTCAGAGGCACAGAAATATATATATATATATATATATATATATATATATATATATATATATATATATATATATATATATATATGGTTAACGGAAATAAAGTGTTTTTATTTTAATTAAACAATTTAAATCTATGCATGTTCTATGTTTGTTTATATTAATAATACTTTTAGGTACAATTTATTAAATGAAGGTTCACTATATTAACGTTCCACAATAAATTGATAATAAAATAAAATAAAATAAATAGAATAAATAACCAGTGTGTATTACTCACGAGTTAGGAGCAGACTCTGTTTTCTGTTTTAGTCTATGCTTCATGTATAGATATGAATACATGTCCCTATTTTCAAATATAACTTGTAGTTACAGCTTACAGCTGAAGTAATCTGTTCGCGTGCACTCATGTTCTCCAAATACATAACGTTTAAAAAGAAAAAAGCCTTTTTTTTTTTTTTTTAACACTATCACTAAAGATTGAATAGCAACTAAAATTCAAAATGGTTTAATGCATATGAGGCATAGAGCACAATGAGTTTCTATTGTGTTCATGAGTTGCTATTTACTCCTCAAAATCGCTGTCTCAAAAATTTCCGGGGGCGGCTAGGCTCTGTCAAACAAAGGGCCTCACTCCGCACAAACACTGGCATGACAAATTGGATCCAGATCGTCCCATTGTAAAATTGTCCAAAACTAACCTTTAAAAAACATTTCACAGTATCTATTTAGAAAAATAATCCCTTAAACACTTTAAAGAATATTTCATAGGAAAGGACACAATTTCGGACCACAGAGAGTATTGGTGCGGGCAGACATAACCATTACTTGTGGTCACTTGTCGGCGTATTTTATGTTCGCAAGCGGTGTGTTTTATGTATGACTTTTCCATGTCAAAGAAGAACTGTTTTAGCTCAGTTTAACTGCAGGATAGGGAGCCTTTCAATCAAGTAGCATTTAGATCGTTATCTTCTGAAAACATTGTAATCTTCCCCTTTACTATTGTCAATAAACCACAGAAAGAAAGAAAAGAAAGGATTTTCTCGAATTCAGTTGAAGTTGTGCAAAAAACACGTGTACCCAGCCTCTTTTTTTTTTTTTTTTTTTTTTTTTTAAACTTTTCTCAAAGCAAACATAACAAAAGAGAGAGAAAGATCCTAATGCGTGACATATTCTGTTTATTGAAATGGGTTAGAGTTTACATGTAACAACAATTAACTGTCAAGTATAACGAATTCAAGTTAAGAAAACAATATTGTAAACTGGTTCACAGTAATTTTAGAATCCTTTGGTTCCAGCCGGCTTTCTAACGATAAGTTTCGTATGGTGACAATTGTACAAAGAAAGCAATCTTTAGGAATATAAACTAATCCAGATTTGTTTAATTTGGAGTGGTGTGGACAATTTCTATAAAGCAAAAAAGCGAGGAATGTAGAACGCCTTAATTTCTGGCAGAGGTCTGTTAAAAAGAGAAAGAAAAAAAAGCTTTATAGATAATTGTTTTGCTGTTTCCAGTCTAAAAACTAAATTTAGAGGAAAAAGGGGAAATCTGACAGGAAGAAAGAAAAACGTGAATTTCATTGTTGTATCAATAAAAATATTTTAAAAGGAAATACTTAGTGATGCAACATGCAATGATCGAAATGTTGAATTTCATTCTAAGTTGGCTAAAAAGTGGAAAAATATAAATTTAACGTTTTGCCCCTTTTATTCCTTCTTTTTTAGAAATTTAATGTAGAGTTTTGCGCTAGGTCGGGCAAAACTTTTTCCAGGTCGGGCTTTGCCCGACCTGGCCCCCCCTTGGCTACGGCCCTGTTGGAGAACGGTTTTTTGGGGGAAGGGGGGATATGGATGAGATTTCAATACTATTACTAACTTATTAGCTAAAAGGTATGTTATAATTTTTTAGTTAATGACCATAAAATTTCCATAAAATTATATATTTTCCTAAAAATAAAGCTTCGCAAAATTTAAAATAAAAAATAATTATTTAAAAGACGGCTATTTTTTTATATTTTATGAATTATTTATTTAATGCCTAAATTACAATTTTTATGATGAATATTGAGGGGACACTAGGGGATTAGTAAATAATTTTGTATTATTAAAAATCTCTTTTACTTATTTTTTTAAGTAAATAAAATATCTGATGTGAGTTTTCTTAATTATATTCACGACTTTCTCAATTAGAATTGACTATTTTCAATTGTATTAATAAAAGGGGAAAAAAATTCTCTTTCAATGGAACTTTTGTTTTGTTTTATTCGACTCATGCCGGGAAAAATTAAGAATTATTAGGATGAGCCAAGCGAATCCTCTACTAGCCCACTCAAATTACATTTTGTCGTACGATTTACAAAAAAACTATTCAATATTTCGATTTAAAATTAAACACAAATATAAATTATGATCTGTAGATTTGCACAATGTAATTTTTTTACAGAATAACTTAAAAAAATATATTATTTTAATTAATTTATTTTACATGTTTTTCCATTACGGACGCATTTTTAGAAATAAGAAATAAAGCATGCATATTGTCAGAAGAATAAATAATTCATAGAGTTAACAATTGTAGATAGAATTATGATTAAATAAATAAATAAAATATATTTTCTTTATTCCGACAAAATCATTTACGCTGATGTCACTTACGCATATTAAAAGAATTATATTGTGTTTTATTTATTTATCTTTTTTTCGTAAAGTGGCAGCAAAAAAATTGTAAACAAATAAAATTAATTGTTAAATTCATTATATAAAGAGTTATTTGAATTCGAAGATTGAAAATTAAACCAAATGAAACATATATATTATTATTTTGGCATATGCAGTACTATTTTTAAATAGTTTGCCATTTAAAAAAAAAATATAGAATGTATTAGTTCTATTATAAAAAATGCCAAGGAAACATATACTTACTGGATGAAAAGAATGCGAATATGATATAGCTTTAAGGCAAGAGATTAGATACCAGTGTAAAAAACGACGACATAGATGTCATATACACACCATATCGGCGCGATTTTTCCGACGCCAATTTGGCAAAAACCTGTTTTCGAATACCAGTTACCATATATATTTTTTAAAAAGGGAATAACAGTAAACAAAACAATTTACAGTCAAAGATCTATAATCCGCACAAGTTGAGGCCAAAGGTTGTGCGGATTATGGAATTTTGCAGATTATAGAGTATAATGGATTATGCGTCATTTTATCATTTTTAGACAGCATTTTAATTCTATAATCAGTATAATATGGAAAGATAAATATGAAATCTAGTAATTAATTTAATAAATAATCTAAAAAAAATGCATTTTTAAAGTTATTTTTTTTTTAAATAATTTTAAATTTTTTTATATATATGTATTTAAAGAACAATAATTACATAATAATGAGATTTATTATTAAGGAATATTTTATGAAAGAAAGTATAAAAATAATGAGAATAAATTATGCACAAAAAATAACCAACACAAAGTAAAATAAATGGTAATTACTTCAGTATATTATAATGAAATAGTACTATTTAAGAAATCTTTTGTTTAACAAAAATAAGAGTCGAGTGTTGTTTGTTTCAAAACCTGAAATGAATGAATCATGAATCTTTGATGAAATGTGCGTTTTTTCGAGATTTTTTTATTGATTTCTTGTTTGTTTTGGCTTTTTTTTTTTTTTTTTTTTTACAAATTTCTCCTTTTTTCTGCGATTTTTCAACAGATTTTACGTTAAAAAAAAAAAAAATTCAAGTATCAAAATTTATGATTCATTCATTTCATCATGATTCATTCCTGTAAATTTTGTTGAACGATGGCGGAAAAATTCCATTTAAGCGCCCCCCTCTAACTATTGTACGATTTTTCGTCACGTTTGGGGGGGCGGATTAACGGTATAATATTTAGTTCTCAGCTGGTGTTGTGTTTACTGTTATTCTCCTGAATTTGCACAAACTGAAATAGCTACGAATGAACAGTTGTCAATTCGAACGTTCAGTAAGATTAGGCACGTTCTGTAATACAGTTTAGTTTTTTACTGTCAATAAAATAAAAGAGTAAATAAAAAAAATACATGTTTTATTATGATTTTTATTGCATTTTTTATTACTTGTTAAAAAAAATCATTTTTGGATCACGGATTTGTAATTTTTTTTAACTGTTTATTTCATTGTTTACATTCGTAAAGTAACGCGGATTATGGGAAATTGCGGATTATGGGTCCGCGGATTATAGATCCTCAACTGTATATAATTTAAAAAAAGAAAATTAAAGTAAATAAACAATTTATTAATAAATAAACAACATCCGGGTTAGCATTTCAAGCAAAATAACTACATTTTGTCGCCAATGAAGTACTCCGGTACATATATGACATAAGCGTCTGAAAAAAAATAGCGTCAATGTGGTGCATATATGACATCTGTGTCAAAAGGACGACATAACGAATCTCTTCTGATAGAGAATGCATGTGCTCGGAAAAATGCTTTAAAGATCGAAGATGCACAAAAAAAATTTTAATTATATTTTTGAAATTTTTTTCATCATTGTTGGTTTGGCTTTCATTCTGACGGATCTCAAAAAACTTGGCATAAATGCATAGCAAATTTATGTATAAAAAATGTATAGTAATATTTTTTCTTTAGCTAATAATATGGATCCTAGTCCACATCCCTAAATATTAAAGGGCTTAACTTTCGTCGAGGAGAAATTAATTGCCCAAGTTCGTCCAGTTATTACTGTTTATCGCATTGAAGGTGGTCAGCTTGAATACAGTGGGCAAATTATTAATTTTCATCAAGATATTATAGGATTTTGTACTTTATTACCTTATTCCATAGATACTATAACACAGTACATTTTTGGGTACTACTTGATTATCCCGTCGACAAAAATATAATGCCAAATTTCAGAATTAAATGCCAATAATTGATTATCATTATTGTCACATTGCATGACATTAAACATAATACACGTGATTGTTATGTCATCAAGTAATTTTTAATTCGGGTACTATTTGGTTATCCCGTTGGCCAATTTCGTCAAATAATGCAAATGGCCAAACTATTAACACAATTGCACAAATTGACTTTTATTTTTATTTTTTTTAATAACGTAAAATCAAATAAATTAGTAAAACATTAATAAAAATCCAAATAAAAAGTCGAATTAAGGTACTACTTGATTATCCCGTCAATCAATTTCGCTAAATTATACAAATCGCCAAACAATTGGCCAAATTAAACAAATTGACATAATTTTTATTTTAAATAACGGAAGAACAAATAAATTAATGAAACATTACTAAGAATACAAATAAAATTTCATAATAAAAATAACTTGATGGCATATCGAACACGTGACACGAGTTTAATGTTATATGAATGTGATATTTTTTACCATCATCATTAGCATTTAATCTTTTAGTTTGGCGGTACCTATTTCGTCGACAGGATAATTAAGTAGGACCAAATAATATTAAAAAAGGGTTACTTTCCAATAAATAACTAATGAAACAATGTTTCACGAATCCAAACAAAGCATGGCTTTTGCTAGTTTTGTATCTATAGAAAGTTCTAGTTTCGTAAGTATAACCGTATTGAGAATTCAATTGTATTAATAAATGGGAAAAAATTTCTCTTTCAATGGAACTTTTGTTTTGTTTTATTCGACTCATGCCGGGAAAAATTAAGAATTATTTTGTATTTATAGAAAGTTCTAGTTTCGAAAGCATAACAGTATTGAAAATATTGAATATTTCAATAATATTGAGTCCCATTTCTGGCGATTCAATGCTTTCTGACAAAAATAAATATCCTTCTCTGACTCCGTAAAAGTATAAGCTATCGGGAGGGGAGGCTCTCAATATGAGCATTTACGGCGCATGTTCGATGCTTGGCTTACTTTACCCTTGGCGGTTTTGTTACGTCAATTTCTTCAAACAAACTTAATAACCTTGTCGAGAGCCTTGCATCTCCGTTTAAAAATTCCCCGTCTTGTTTATGTTACTTCTAGCGTTTTCTTTCATGTGCTTTTCAAATCGATTGTTATTAAATGTTGTTTTATTAAATTTATTTTATTTAAAGCACAATTAATTATTATTTTGAAATAGCAAACGCTGAAAAAATAAGTGACTGATATTTTTTTACTCGCCAAGTAAGCGATAAACTGTCATATTTGACAGTTAACGTAAACGGTCTTCTATGCATGTGTAGCAAACTCGGATCTTGCCGATAGGAGCTTGTGTTCCGTAGTGAGAACCTGGAATAAAAGGGACTTCGAAAGAGTTTCTTTGATTGTTGGGAGACAATTAAAAGAGCATCTAGACCACAAGCGCCTTTCGCCTCAAGGATTCGGAATCCTCCGAAAACCGATCTGCGCAACTTCTCGCGCACTTCAAAGATTCCTCGCTAACATCGTTTATTTTCATAGTGTCGCCATCTAGAGAAAAGATAATAAAATAGCAATGTTCATCTAAGGCTTTTGACTAAATCAAACTGTTTTTTAAAAAATGAATTGATTATACAAATATATGTAAATTATGTAAATATATATATTTAACGGAATTTTGTTTTTATGCACCATCAGATATTAAGCTGCTACTTCAGTCAAATGAAAAGACCTGTTCGCTAATGCTAATCCCATAGAAGAAATTTATAAAGATATCTCGGTAATTTTATGCGCATAATTTCTAAATATATAATATTATATAACATCGAGTTTTTATTATTTTTCAATGCATGTTTCATTCATAAAATTTATGTTTCTACGCGAAGGAAATAAGTTAAAACATAAATATGATTATAAAATTACTATCCATCTTTTAAAATTCAATATGTACATTATTCAGAAGTAAAATTAGTTTAGTTTTAGTTATTTGTTTTACATTTTATGTTATTAGTCGAGTTTTTAAAACTTTTTAAACCCTTTTTTTAAATACAAGGATTCATATAGAAATATACATTTTATAAACAAAGAAAAGTTTTAATTTTTATGTTGCTAATTTATTTCTTAATATAATATACTGACAATACAGTTTATATATACTTGGATAAAATCTTTTACTTGAATAATAATGAGACAATATTTCTTAAAAATATGTTCTCCAAAATATAGGTTTTTGAAGATTATTAACGCCCAATCCAAAGTTGCGGGTGTGACATTTACACAACTTACATTAGTCACCAGCAAAAATATTTTTGAGCATTGTTTTCAATTTGTATGAATTTCAATGTAGACCACTTACATATACATTTATCTAAATCTGAAAATTGTCCGATGTATCATTTATTTATAAAAAAAAATAATTTCTACCTGTTGCGGGTGTGACACAAAAAGGACATGCATTTTCATCTTTCAGTGCAAAAACGCAAAACTCTGTGAATTATGACAACTGAGTGAATTGATTTTTTTAAATTTTAAACAGTAATACTTAAGTAATTATTCTATAAAAAAATTAAATTACTTACTCAATTATTGATTTTGTAGAAAGTATTCAAAATTTTCGTTGCGGGTGTGACGCCCTGTTACGGGTGTGACTTGTACAGCCAATAAAATAATGACATACACAAATATTTTCAAGGCAGATTTTTTTAATTGAAGAATTAATCAATGTTACAATTATAATATCTAGAGAGGAAAATATCAAACAAATTCCATTTCAAATCTTGAATTTATAATTTCTGGTGGTGGTAGCTTTTTTTACAAAAATGCTCTTTTTTCCCTAGGATACATCTGACTGACTGGGCCAAATATACACAGTTTCTTAAATTTTTTTCAAACATTCTAATTCTATATCGTCACCATCCATTTGTCTTATTTGCCCATCAAAATTTTCACTTTTTTAATGTCGAGAATAAAACAACTTCCACAAAATCTCCAGCTGCACATTCATTGTTGGATATTATATCCTTGTCAAAGTTTGGATACATTTGACTGCCTGAGCCAAATATACACATTTTCTTGATTTTTTTTTTCAGATACTCTTATTCTATATCATCTCTATTCATTTGTCTTATTTGTCCATCAAAGTTTTTACCTTTTTTTTAATGTGGAGAAAAAAACAACTTCTACAAAATCTCCAACTCTACTCTTATCGTTGGATATTATATTTTTGATAAAATATGGTAAGAAACAAATTCTCTTGTGATCACTTTCTGAAGTTATTGCGATATTAATTGTTCCTACATCAATAGAAACAAACATGATGTATCGATTGATTGTTGAGCTCCGATTGTGCTTGGTGCCAGCATGCATGAAGCATTTTCACAATAACTTCTGAAATTTCACATTCAGCAGAGTTCTTTTATATTCTTTGGACTTTTTTTATACACATAACAAAATCTGAAGCTGAATTTATAGTTGCAGAGTGTTGCTAGCGTTACCACTTTCTTGGCAACTGCACCAACCCCGTCGACAACTCCTTTACCATGAGATGAAATGTAAAAGGATTGCCATCCTTTACCATGATTTTTTTAAATAGTCTCTTCTTTTCTCTCCTTGCTTTGTCTCTTTCCTTCTCTTTATGTAGCTATGCTTCATATTTAAAAGGGTTTTCTTTAATCTTTTTTCAGTGATATCGTGATCTTTCTGTACTCTTCATTCTCTGCAAAAGAGAAGAAATTAATGGGTAAACTTAATAAAAACAGCACTTCCAGTCCGAAAATATATGCTTAACAAATTGTTAATATTTATCCCTTGAAATTTCCAATCTTACATAAGGTTAATTATGTTAAATTTTGGTTCATTTCAAATTGACTATATACATTTTATGCTAACTTAATAAACATTTTAACAGTTTCTAATATTCTTACTTCTACTTTTTATTTAATTTGAATTAAAAAAGAAAAAAATCTTCCCCTAATAATACTTTACTTATTTTAAAAAACTAAATATATATATAAATTAGATAAATACTATCAAATAACAAAATAAAAAAATATATATATAAAAAACAAAACAAAATTAACAAATTTAAAGAAAATTGCTAAAATATTGTTTCGTAATTTTCTTTTTTTAAAACTTCTATAAAAATCTTACCTTTTAAATTAATTTCTTAATCATATATCAGTAATGAAATTATTTTCTTGTAGTAAAGCAACAATTTTATCAATCCAAACTGAATAAATCAACTGCACACAGAGTAACATGCTCAGATGATGCAAATTTTTATTTATTAACTGGAATTCACTCTATTAAATCAAACGATATAGTTAAAGCTGCCAAGTAATGTTTTCCAGCATATTATTCTTATATAAACTTACATATAATTTGTTCAAATATACATTTGTAATCAATTTTAAAAGACGTTGCGGGTGTGACTTTAATTAAATGTCACACCCGCAACAGGGACATGTCACGCCCGCAACGCTCAATAATTATAATTAAAATATTAATTAATTTTTTTTGTGTTTGTAATTCAAAGTGTCTTAATAAACTATTTTTGAATATAAAGTTTCATAACTTTAGGTCAAAATTTTTTTTTCTGTAGAGATATAAATGTAACTTTTTGTTGCGGGTGTGACACAATAATTAAGAGTAATTAAATATGCTTACCTTTTGTAATGAAGATTAGTGAACACTTTTCTGCAGACAAAAACTCTCAATAATAACTGTCAGATAATATATATCCAAGTTTGGAGATTTTCAGAATGTTTGTTCAGCTGTACGAGACCATGAAATGTAAAGATATTTGCCGCAGTCTATTTTACAAAGTCATAGTGTCACTTTATTAATTAAAATAAATACGTTAATGACAAAAATGTAATTCTTTTTTGATAAAATATGAAATAGTACACTCTTAACAGTTAATATGCAAAATTTTAATCATATTTAAAGAAATTTAAATTTTCATCCTCATGTCCATTTTTTTGTGGATTGGCCGTTAAGCAAATTTTTAAGCCCTTAATATTCTCACATGATATATTGTCGGGCGCGACGATTAAGTGTTAACCCAACTAACACATAACTTGTGGGCCACTAAAGGTGTCGTTAACGTTGGCCCAAAGTGTTTGGTGACGGCCCGCCGTTCTTTGCCGTAACGGCTCCGTCAAAAAACTGTCACGCCGGCCAGAACGCGGTCACAAGAAGATGCCCACAAGTGTGCCATTAACTTTTTACCAAAATATCAGACAGCCTCAAACTGGCCACAGTTATTCTTTTAAAGGCCATTAACAATCAAAGCTAGCCAGAAGTTTGCCCTAGTCATGCCATTTGTGTTTTGTAAGAATTAAATTTTGCTAAAAGCTGCCCGCAAAAGAGCCTTTAATGATTTCTGCTCTCCAAAAGCCTGCCACTGCCATGCCATAAAAATTATTTAAGCATAAATTCAAAATTTGTTGAATAAAAAATATTTATTGAAGAATTGCTTGAATGATTAAATGTTTCTGCATAAAAAATAAATATATTAAGAATAATTTAGGTACAATAAATATATGTATATATAAATTTACTTTTCTTGAATTTTTCCAAAATACAATACTTGGCATATTGAACTTAATAATTTGTTTATTTATTCTATTATGCATTAAAAAATATAGGTATAAATAATGCCATTTATAAACAGTTGCTTTTCATATACAATTTGAAAAATAAAATCAGTATGCCAAGCATAATATTTATAAAAAGCTCAAGATAAATAAATTTATACATTTTTGAAAAATGAACCTAAATTATTATATATTTATTTATATTTCTATATTTCTATATTTATTTTTCTATATTTATTTCTATATTTATTTCTATATATCTATATTTATTTTTCATGAAGAAACATTTGTCATTCAAGCTATTATTCAACAATTATTTTTTATTCAACACATTTTGAACTTACGCCTAAATAACATATAGTCTTAATATGATTTATTATGTATTTTATATTAAAATAAATCTATTTTATATATGTATGTGGTGTTTAGTTTCTCTTATTGTTAAGTCTGTTAATATTTGATGTCTATTCATTAAAGTACATTAAATCACAATTATTTTTGCATCATTTTCAATTTATGAAAAAAAAATCACACAGCTATTTAAAATAAATAAAAATAGAGTTTGATGTTTATATAAGTCACGAACCTTTTTTTTTTTGTATATACATATATATATATATATAACTGTCTCTCGTTCTTGTGCACATTTTTAGTTTGTTTATGTGAGATAATATTAGATTTTCCTTTCGAAATTGAGCAAAATAATTATAATCTTTTCTCAGAAAAGTATTTCGAGTAATTAATATTGCGTTTTATCTTTACTCTATTTCTTTAGTGCATTAAAATTATTTAGTTATTGGTTTTAATGGCATTTTCACCAAGGAGAAATTATTATCCGCACTTAGAAAGGGGGAAAAATCCTTTTCTTTGAAAGTTGTATATATATATATATATATATATTAAAAAAAAAGAAAAAAAAACCTCATGGAAACAATTAATTTTAAGTAAACTAAAATGTTAAGAAAGTAACATCGAAAATTCACAATATTTAAAATCGATTTATATAATTCCAACAATAAAACATTTCGTGTAAAAAAAATATATATTTAATGATACAAACTAAATGAAATTTTGAAGAAAACTAAATTTAATAAATTTAATAAATATTAAATAAATGTTATTGTGCGTTTGCGAAAACCAAAATACGTATTAATACGGTTCTAATATAAAAACAAATACAATAAAATGATGCAGAAATATTTTAAAGTTAAAAATCTTTAATGAATAGACAAAAATTGAAAAGACTTACAATATTTTATGTGTAAATATCCTCAGAGATAAAGACTGCAGCACCAGCGTGCCAGCTAGCATCAGGTGTGGAGTTGGAATAAGGAATGACAGAGATAATTGACAAAGACGAGAACGGGGGAGAGGGGTGAGTGACTCAGAGAAAAACTGCTAGGTCACTGATGTGTCCTTGAAATTCCTCAGAAAAAAAGGGAGAAAGATAAGGAATCTTTTTACAGATATAGCAAAATAAACGTCTATTTGATGTATCTGGATTTAAAAATTATGTCTATTTAACGATACATTCTTACAGCCCGGATATATTTTTATGTATTTTAATATTTAATGGAATTTTTTTTTAAGGAGACGTTTCGCAAATTTAACGACAACTCTTCGGGATTTTAAATACAGTAAACTGTGTAAGGCGAAATAGATTTGAATCGAGAAAGTTTCCTATCGTAGACAATATTCCGCCATAACTAAATTTTATTCTATCTCAATAAATTCGCAGAGACTTGAAAATCTTTGCGAAATATATAGATTTCCGTCTTACACAGTGTTTTACTGCATTTTAATCATTTTTTCATAAATAAAAGATTGTATGATGTTTTTGAAACAAAATGAAAAGTCATATTACAGAAATTTAAGTTAAAAAATATACATAGCGATAGAATACTTTTATCAAAGTTTTAGGCATTTACTTCTCTAAGAAAGAACTTTAAGAAATGATTGTACGATCTTTAGTAATTTTAAAGAAATTAATGAAAATTTTTCGTTAACTTGAGATTCTAGTGGGCTTATGTTTTTAATTTTTTTTTTTTTAAAAAAAAGCATATATTTTTTTAAAATGTGTTTTTTTATTTCGCCCCTTTCAATGTTCCGAATCTTTTCTACACATTTTGTGATGTATTTTTAAGCGCAAAAACATTAATCTTGACCAAATGATTATTATAGCGATTTGTCATTGAGCAGTTTTCGTTTCATTTTTTTTAAATCTATGCATGAATTACAACTTGTAAGCGATTGAATTTTTATTATTTCCGTTTTTTTTTCTTTTTTTTTGCCATTTCCCGTTTTCTCGCGTCCAGCTTTTTGGTACAAAACATCAAACTTCACAGCATATTCTGAAAGATCTGCTACCTTTACTGAAATTTACTTTTATATAAGGACTTTTTTGTTTAAATATTTATATTAAATTATTTTAATCTATTTATTTTTCTCATTTTCTTTCATTTTTTTTAATATATAAATGATGAGTGTAAAAGGGCGCCGGTTAAGAAAAATGTATGGAAGTGTGGATTCTATTTCAGATATACACATTCATGAAAAATGAAAAAAGTTGTTCGATTACAAAAACAATTTTTATTCATTTATGTACAAAAATAATTAAATGTATCAGAAAGTAATTGATGTAACAAAATGTGTCAAAAGCATGTTTTACACAGGAAAAGTAAAACACTTTTTAAACAAAATGAACGAAAGAATTTTTAAAAAATGTACTGTTCTACAGAAAAATTATTCATTTTAAGGGAGAATTATTAGTCCACAACCTTTGCCTTCCACCTACGCTTGCAGAGGCAAGGAAATCGAAATGTATTTCTTTTCCTTCTTTCTTTCTTTTTTTCTTTCTTTTTTCTTTTTTTCCCCAAAAACAACCTTTTTTATTTTTAAGAAAAAAAAAATCTTTCCTTAAAAAAAAAAAAAAAGGAATTTGGCTTTTATGTCAATTTTAGAAATACTGTAATAGGCAATTTTAGAAATATTTATGCATTTACAACTAAAAATTATACATGTATGTATACGAGAGTTTTGCATTACAGAGTAGGTGGGGAGAGCAGACAGAGACTGATTTAGGAACAATCTAAAGACTTTTTCTATTTTAATATTTATTTTAAATATCTTTAATGTATTTTAAACATTTATTCATTTTCTTTTAGTTATTTTTTATAAGTAATGAATGCAAAAGAGCGCCTGAAGAAATTATTTGGAATACTCTATACATTTTGGGAGCAATTTTTATTATTTATAAAAAAAATATTTTTAAACTAAATAAAAATATGACATCTATATTACTGTTTTAAATATAAAACTTACAACATATTTATATGTTTATTAAAACCCAGATTTGAAGTAATTTATGAAAGAAATGAAGACACAAAAAATACTCTCTCTTTCTTTAAATAAAAAAGCTGGTTATATTATAACGGCCCTTTGCTTTCTAGAGTATGATACGCCATTACATTATTGCCGGAAACTGACCCTTAGAAGTTGGCCGGCAAAGCAAATGTAACTGTTCTCTCATCGCCGATCCGTTACTGGCTCGGCGGTAGCTGCCGCAACTAGCGGCGGGTCATTAGCGGTACCGCATTGTTTTGTTACAAATGGCCTTAACTCCTTCTGGCCGCAATGAAATCGTCTGCAGGCCGTAAGTCATGTGTTTGTTGAGAAAGTAAACATTCCATAATAATAATAATAATAATTAATAATATTAATTTTTTTATTATTATTATTTATTTATTTATTCATTTATTATTACTAGCTGCACCCGTCGAAATTCGACGGAAAAGAATATATATTAGATAAGTATGTTACATTTAAAGCTTATGAATAATAAAAGTGAATGACATAAAAGAAAAGTGTACTTAGATGAAAATATAAATTTTATTCAGTTTTATCTATAATAAATAGAAAATCAGTTTTCATATTGGTTCAATGATAGGTTACTTATTTATTTATTTATTTATTTATTTATTTATTTTGAGTTAAGATTTAACTTTTCTTTTAAAGTTAAAGTATTTCTTTACATACGACATTAGTTGTTGTGTTGCTTTTTGGAACTGTTTACACTTTCAAATTTATAAATGAACGTACTCGAGACATCGCAACATATACCGTGGTTAAATACTGGTTCAGGTAAATAAATATCAACAGAATCCATTTTAGCCCTTGTGCTTTATTAATGGTCATGCAAAACGCAACACGAATAATGAAAACCTTCTAAATAAAAAGGGAAGAGTTGTATCTGATGGCATTAAATCCATTCTAGGAATCAAAACTTTTTTTGCAACTCCCTCGCCAGTAGTAACTGCTGGATCCAAAATATTATCGTACATGTTTCGTACAATTTACCTGGTCCCTTTTAAAAGACTTTCGTGAGGACTTAAATTTCTTAGTAATATTAGAATTGCTTCGATTTTTAATGTGAGAATGTGTGGAGGCAATCCACTTAATTCTAAGCTATTTAAAAATTCCGTTGGGAATTGGAGGATTTCTTTTTCACTTTCAGTTATTAAATTATTACTACTCATGTATGTTCTGGACGTGCGAGGTATAAAGATAATAATTTTATGGTTAATTTCACTGCAATGATCGTTTTTTGGGGCTGGAATTGAAACTTTAGCCAATTTGGTGAACATGAAAATCTTCTTCGAAAAATGTGGGATGCGATGTCATTTTCTGCTATAATAGACGGTGGTAAACATACTTTTTTTGAGTTTCCAGAGAATTCTTCATTCATGCAAGAATTTCTCCATTACCTATTTTAAGCAAAAATTCCGAAAATTCAGATTCTTCTGGTCTTAATCGCATATTTTTTAACAATTTAAACATTTTAAATTATGACCAAAGAGTCGAAAACTTAATGCAGTTTTAAACTATGCTTTGTTTTGTTCTTTGTTTAGTTCCAATTTTGTAATTGTGGCAACAGAATCACTGCATTTTCCCTTTAAAATTGAAAAAAAAAAGGAAATTAAAATGCGTATACTGTTTTAAAAAGTCTGTTAAAAAATTCAGTGAATTTAGGCTATATTTCGTTTAATAATTTGGATAATTGTGTTTTATAATATTTTATTAAAATTACCTTAAAATAATATTGTTTGAGAGTTAGACTGACTAATATAAAATGTATTTTTTGCTGTAACTAATTTTCTAGATTTATTATAAGTCATTGAAACTGTTCTTTTTTAAATATTTTCTTTCGTAGAATTTCGACGGGTTCCACCTCGTATTTGTAATATCAACAAAACATTTTAATTATTACAGAAACAAGGAGTTACTAAAACTGCATTGCCAACCCAATACGCATTTACAGCACTTGCAATAAATTTAATTTATTAGTTTGCAGTCTCCATGAACTTGTCATAATTAGTTTTATTGCCATGACAACGAAAAGAAAAACGATATCTTTGTTATTAAAAAAAATAAAAATTTTGTGTTTGATATTGAAATGTAGAAAACGTTTTATTTATTTTTATTATTTTAAATAATAACTTAATACAACGAAATGATTATAATTAATTTTTGATATCATGTAAAATAGAAAGATCGTAATACCGGCAAATCGCAGGTTTTATTCTTTTTTTTTTCTTTTTTTTTCTAATATGACATCAGTTACATTCTCCTGATTGGTGGAAAGTAATAAAGAAAAATAAATTTCTATTATAGTGAGAAAAGCTTAACCTGTTGCCACTGTTTTGAGGAAATGTCGCGAAAAAGCTTTTAAAATTAAAAATAAAATATAAAAATGGAAATAAATTAAAAATTAGCCAGAATTGGCACATCTACACATGAACAGCTTTCATTTAAAAAAATTATTATCAAAATCGGGCCAGTAGAAAAGTCATGGCTGATGACTAAAAAAACAGCCAGGTGTTTTAAATATATAATTATTATTGAGTGAGAGAGAGAAAACAAATCACAGAAATTTAGAAATAGTAGTTTTAGACATATTTCTACTGGAAGAAATTTCGTTGGTATAAACTTTCTACAAAAATGCGTTCAGAAGATTACATATACATGTGTGTGTGTGTGTGTGTATAGATGTAAAACCATTATACAATACTACTATTCAACATCGACAATGAATATAGGATAACCCAATATAAAGCAAACTTAAACAAGACGAGTTAGCAATATAGGAACAAATGCGAATATTATTGGAAATAGTAGTACTTGGTTATATATATATATATATATATATACAGGGTGAGCAAAAAGTCCATGAAAACTTTAAAAATTCATAAAAACCGAAAAAATAACCGAAATGAAAAACGGTTTGCAGGGTTAGTAACTATAGGTCACGGGGATTTTTTTAAGACATGAAAAAAAATAATTAAAAAAACAGTCAATAGGTGGCGTTGACGTACCCAAATCAAAGAAAAGATACCCAAATAAAGAACAGAATGTTTCCTCAAACCGCCGAACAAGCTTTATGAGGCCTGCCGCTGTTAAAGGCCCCTTTCCCGTCCTCAAATCCTTTTGAAATCGGAATTTACGCAAAGCAATAGTCGCAGATTCCTTGTTCATGTAAAATAATTTCACCAACAAAGCTTTGTCCTTCGCAGTGAGCATCCTTGATCAAGTTCACGGCTCACACCGGTGAACTAGTTGTGGATTAGGGGCGCAAGCTCTTATAACCGGTTCATTTGCATATTTCCGCGGAAATCGCAAGTACCAGCGCCATATGTCGGCTGTTTTTTGAATTATTTTTTATTTCTGTCTTAAAAAAATCCCCGTGACCTATGGATGCTAACCCTGCAAACCGTTTTTCATTTCGGTTATTTTTTCGGTTTTTATGAATTTTTAAAATTTTTACGGACTTTTTGCTCACCCTGTATATATATATATATATATATATATATATATATATATATATATATACAGGGTGTCCCTAAACAAATGGTATATACGCTAGGGGGTGATAGAACGCATCAAGACGAGTAATAGTAAATAGGTAACCAAGGGTCCCAAACGTTTTCCAAAGGAGATAGCCGCCATTAAAGTTTGGGGTCCAAAATTTCAAATGCACATAAAAAACGGAAAAATTGGTCGATTGATTTGCGGTTTTCACTAAAATTATTCTTTATGTTGGTATTTTCTCGAAAATAAATTATAAAGATAAATTTTGAAAAATGCCGATAGAGGGCGCTTTAGACTTTGAAGTAATGAAAAACTATTTTTTGCCGTGATTTTTTGCATTTCATTAAATGGTTTCGTAAGCTTAGACCTAAACTTAAATTTTGAGCTCAAAATCTGACTAGTTGGAAGCGGTTAATTAGCACAAACTTAACTGTGTTCAGAGGGTTTAAATTTCAAATGATTATAAAAAACGGAAAAATTGGTCGATTGATTTGCGGTTTTCACTAAAACTATTCTTTATGTCGGTATTTTATTGAAAATGAATTATAAAGATAAATTTCAAAAAATGCCGATAGAAGGCGCTTTAGACTTTGGATTAACGAAATAATCCATCCTAATGCTATTTTTTGCCGTTATTTTTTGCATGTCATTAAATGGTTTCGTAGGCTTAGATTTAAACTTAAATTTTGAGCTCAAAATCTGAATAGTTGGTAGTGGTTAAGTAGCAGAAACTGAACTGTGTTCAGAGGGTTTAAATTTCAAACGAAATGGAAAACTGTAAGAAAACGGAAAAATTAGTCGATTCGTTTGCGGTTTTTGCTAAAACTACTCTTTAAATCAGTGTTTTCTTGAAAATAAATATTAAAGATAAATTTCACAAAATGCCGATAGAGGGCGCCTTGGACATTGGAGTAGCGTACAACTATTTTTAACCGTTATTTTTTTAATATCATTAAATGCTTTCAAATGCTTAGATTTAAATTTTGAGATCAAATTCTGAGTCGTTGCGAGTGTTTAAATAGCGCAAAAGTGAACTGTGTTCGAGGGGGTGGGTAAATTTCAACTCCTGAGCACACTTCAGTTTGCGCTTCTTAACCCCTCCCAACTATTCAGAATTTGAGTTCAAACTTCAAATTTAAATCTAAGATTTCGAAAACATTTAACAAGTTTTGGAAAGCATATAATTAGATACAAAAAATAACGGTTAAAATTTGTTGTTGGTTACTCTGAGGTTTAAGGCGCCTTCTAACGGAATTTTTTGAAATTTATCTCTAAAATTCATTTTCAAGAAGATACTGACTTAAAAAATAGTTTTATTTTAAACCGCAAACGAATCAACTAATTTTTCAGTTTTTTATTATCATTTGAAATTTGAACCCTCTGAACACAGTTCAGTCTGTGCTACTTAACCACTCCCAACTATTCAAATTTTTAGCTCAAAATTTAAGTTTAAGTCTAAGATTACGAAAACATTTAATCAGATGCAAAAAATAACGCAAAAAGTAGTTGTTCGTTACTCCAAAATTTAAGCGCCCTCTATCGGAATTTTTTGAAATTTATCTTTATAATTCATTTTCAATAAAATACCGACATAAAGAATAGTTTTAGTGAAAATCGCAAATCAATCGACCAAATTTTCCGTATTTTATAATCATTTGAAATTTAAATCCTCTGAACACAGTTAAGTTTGTGCTACTTAACCGCTTCCAACTATTCAGATTTTGAGCTCAAAATTTAAGTTTAAGTCTAAGCTTACGAAACCATTTAATGAGATGCAAAAATCACGGCAAAAAATAGTTTTTCATTACTTCAAAGTCAAAAGCGCCCTCTATCGGCATTTTTCGAAATTTATCTTTATAATTTATTTTCAAGAAAATACCAACATAAAGAATAATTTTAGTGAAAACCGCAAATCAATCGACCAATTTTTCCGTTTTTTATGTGCATTTGAAATTTTGGACCCCAAACTTTAATGGCGGCTATCTCCTTTGGAAAACGTTTGGGACCCTTGGTTTCCTATTTACTATTACTCGTCTTGATGTGTTCTAGCACCCCCTAGCGTATATACCATTTGTTTAGGGACACCCTGTATATATATATATATATATATATATATATATATATATATATATATATATATACACTATATTGCCATTGATTATGGGACACTTGCGATTTTAGACATTTTACTAAATATCTAGAAAAATACACGAGGAATCATCTCGAAACTCTTAGTGTATAAATATAATAGTATAAGTCATACATCTCCGTGAAGATTTTTTCCCGAAACTCCAAAGGGGGCCGTCAACAAATTAAAAAAGAATGAATATTTTTTGAATAACCCTGTCAAAACTAATGTAGCAAAAGAGCTCAAACTCTAGATTGTAATTGAATACCTTATTGTAATAAGCCTTGTTCATTTTTATGCAACTAGCATGCATACTCGCAGAGTAATTAAGGTTTTTATAAAAATTATCCCAATTTTTTCCAAGTTTTTTCCTTATAATTTTCAGAGTTCTTAATATAAAGTATTATTTTTTTCAGAAAATATGACAAACAATATTGCACACAGTACCCTGTAATCAGAATTAAAAAATAATGAAAATTGTATAAAAAATGAGTTGGTTTACTAAATAATTTTTTACTGCGCATGCGTCAACGATATCAAAATTTCATTTGCATATTATGTTAGCTAAATGTATAGAGCAACTTTTGTGAAAGTCACAAAATCATAACTTGAAAATTCTGGCAATAATCGTCAATTGAATAAGTCGAAAATTCGTTATTCTCAAAATGAAGCAAAAACAAGAGGGGTTGTATCCATATATTCATTGATTAGTGTCAATATAGAATACACAATATGGGATGTACTATTGCATTTGGATAAAATCCCTCATTTTTTTGCTTCATTTTGGAAACAACGGATTTTGTCCTTTTTCTATAGACGATTACATTCAGAATTTTCAAGCTATGATTTTGAGACTTTTACAAAAGTTGCTCTATACATTTAGCTAACATAATATGCAAATGAAATTTTGATATCTTTGACGCATGCGCAGTAAAAAATTATATAGTAAACTTACTCATTTTTCATATAATTTTTATTATTTATTAATTCTGATTACAGGGTACTGTGTACAATGTTGTTTGTCATATTTTCTGAAAAAAATATTATTTTATATTAAGAACTCTGAAAATTATAATGGAAAAACTTGGAAAAATTTGGGACCATTTTTATAAAAACCTTAATTACTCTGCGAGTGTGCATGCTATTTGCATAAAAATGAACACAGTGTATTACAATAAGGCATTCAATCATAATCTAGAGTTTGAGCGCTTTTGCTACATTAGTTTTGACAGGGTTATTCAAAAGATATTCATTCTTTTTTAATTTGTTGACGGTCCCCTATGGCGTTTCGGTAAAAAATCTTCACGGAGATGTATGACGTATACTATTATATTTATACACTAAGAGTTTCGAGATGATTCCTCATGTATTTTTCTAGATATTTAGTAAAATGTCTAAAATCGCAAGTGTCCCATAATCAATGGCAATATAGTGTATATATATATATATATATATATATATATATATATACATTTGGGGGGGGGGGGATGGGAAATTTAAAGATAGTGAATTTTATCACTAATCTTTTTTACATGAAAAAA
The DNA here is from genome assembly GCA_964019185.1 of Maratus speculifer. NCBI lineage: Eukaryota > Metazoa > Arthropoda > Arachnida > Araneae > Salticidae > Maratus > Maratus speculifer. The sequence continues at coordinate 364,172,211 of OZ025296.1, forward strand.
AACAAAATCAGGTGTATTAAAAAGATAAGGTTATAACTATATTATTTCAACAATTGTGTGTGCCTTTTATAAAATTATACAAAAAAGTAAAAGAAAGTAAATGCAGACATTTTTTTCAGGAATTCACATTTTTGTCTTCAATAAGATAAAATAAATGCATAATATATTTTTATTCTATATATTATTATTATTGTTATTATATGTTAAAATATTTATTTATACACTTAAACCTACAGTTTTAGATACATTTGATCTAAATTTGATTTTGTTAAACTTGTTTTTTTTTTCAAATATATGTTAAATTAGAGAGGATAACGCAGAGAATAAACTGTCAATCCGCCCTAGAAAAAAATATATAACAAACGCTTTTACTGGTATTATCTGAATTGTTTTCAAAATAAAGCGTAGAATTTGGTAGCTACATATCCCTAATGACAATTGAGAGAATCCCTCCAACATTGATTGTGCAAAAAATTGGGCTAAAATAATTTAAAATAAAATTTTCCTTTAAATTTGTGTGTGTGTGTGTAGCATTTGAGATAGAATAAATAAATCCCCCTAGATGTATTAGATAATTTTAAGGTAAAAAAAAATAAGGTAAGCCAAAATAACAAAAAAAAAAGCTATTTTTTACAAAACTCTCAAAACCCAATACTTAGATATATATATACAGGGTGTTTCGCTACCAGACTGACAAACTTTGAGGGATGATAGTAGACACGAAGACAAACATTATTAAATAGGAAACCATGGGGCGCAAACGTCTTCTGTAGGAGCTAGGGGCCATTAAAATTTATGGTCCACAATTTCAAACGATGATAAAAAACGAAAAAATGGTCGATTCGTTTGCGGTTTTCACTAAAATCATTCTTTATATCACGATTTTTTTAGAAAAGATTTTAAAGGTTGCGTTCAAAAATTGTCGATAGAGGGCGCTTTAGACTTTAGAGTAAAGAACAAGTACTTTTTACCATTATTTTGTGCATGAGGTTGAAATTATTCTAAAGTTTAGACTTTAACTTAAATTTTAAGCCCGAAATCGGAAATATTGGTTTCGGGTAACTAGCGATAATTGAACTGTGAACAGAGGGGGAGATTTTAAACACTCATAAACATTGGAAAAACAAATCGATTTTGTTGCGGTTTGCGTGGAGATCATTCCCTTGGTAATTATTTTATTCAAAATGACGTACAGCTTTGGTGTCCTCATTTTTTGACAGAGGGCGCTTTCGACACATCTCTGACATTTCAATGGCATTACTTCTGGGCATTTTACAACCAGACCAATATATTTACTGGAAGTGTTAGGGATACAAAGACGACTCTGAATCACATAGGAATGTAATGTTGGAAATGCTTTTTTTGCAAGTTACGATTAAAGGAAGCAGAGGAAAAAGTAACAGAAACAACAGAGAAAGAGCGACACGTTAATGTGACAGAAAACCGTTTATTTAAAAGTTTACTAGAAAAGATGTTCGAAATTACGACCAGAAGTAATCTGGCAAGTTAGACAGCGAAGGTACATATTGCTGCGGTTTACTTGCGGTAGATGGCGCTAAACGGTAATGCGCCTGAGCAGCGATCACTGTGAAGTGATCATTCGTGAACCGGTTCTAAAGATAGCAGAATGAAGTATTTGAACGATGAACTGCACGATAGGACTCCACCAGATTTTGCCAATGACGTTTCCGACACTTCAAAGTAACATATGGACAGTAGTGGATAGGTCGGGGTGGCCCGATTCATTGGCCTGCCAGATCGCCGAACCTATCATGTATGGACTTCTTTTGCTGGGGTTAAATGAAAAATTGGGTGTATGAAACTCCCGTACCATCAGTTGAAGACCTCGCAGCTGGTATTTCTGTAGCTGCCAGAAAACTATCAGAGATGCCAGGAATCTTTCAAAACGTGAGGAATTCCACGCGACGCCTCTGTCAAGCATGCCGGACTACTTTTGGTCGTAATTTCGAACACCTTTTGTAGTAAAACATTTAAATAAATTCTCTAGTCTAATAAATTGTATTGTTTATGTCACATTAACGTGTTGCTCTTTCTCTGCTGTTTCTGTTTTCTTTTCTCTGCTTTCTAATTCGCAAAAAAGCATTTCCAACGTTACATTCCTATGTAATTCCGAGTCGTCTTTGCATTGCTAACACTTCCTGGAAGTATGTTGGTCTGGTAGTAAAACACCCAGGAGTAATGTCATTGAAATGTCAGAGATGTATCGGAAGCGCCCTCTATCAAAAAATGAGGACACCAAAGCTGTACGTCATTTTGAATAAAATAATTACCAAGGGAATGATTTCCACGCAAACCGCAACAAAATCGATTTGTTTGTCCATTATTTATGAGTGTTTAAAATCTCCCCCTCTGTTCACAGTTCAATTTTCGCTAGTTACCCGAACACAATGTTTCCGATTTCGAGCTTAAAATTTAAGTTAAATTCTAAACTTTAGAATAATTTCAATCCCATTCACAAAATAACGCTAAAAAGTAGCTGTTCGTTACTCTAAAGTCTAAAGCGCCGTCTATCGACAATTTTTGAACGTAACGTTTAAATTTTTTTTCTAAAAAAATCGTGATATAAAGAATGATTTTAGTGAAAACCGCAAACGGATCGATCCTTTTTTCCGTTTTTTAACATCGTTTGAAATTTTGAACCTTAAACATTAATGGTCCCTAGCTCCTATAGAAGACGTTTGCGCCCCATGGTTTCCTATTTAATAATGTTTGTTTTCATGTCTACTATCATCCCTCAAAGTTTGTTGATCTGGTAGCGAAACACCCTGTATAAACCAATGGGAAACCACTAAAAATGTTTTGAAATGAGAACAGTCATTATACATCTGATATTTATTTTATTTTAATAAACGGTTCTTTTTTATTGATAAAAAAAGAAAATATTGTACCCTATAAAATTGTGCATTGTTATACTTTTAATATGCATATATTCTTTCCATGTGAAATAAGATTTTTAAGAAAATTTATTTGTTTTATAACTTCTAACGGGACAAAAAATGAGATAAAGAGAAGATAATTAAAATATCCTTAGATTTGGAAAACCAGATTAAGTAAAAAAAAATCACTTTTATAAGAAATTAAAATAAATAAAAAGAAATCCTGGACGTATTTTTTACATGTATGGGTATTTTTCGGTTTCTGGCAAAAAGTACCCTTTTGAGCTGTACTATTTTTAGATAAATTCAATGCCATTTTACAGTATGATACTCAGCGGCACTAATTTACAAGACAGCTCGTCCAATAATTTTCTCTCTTGGCTCACTTAAACGACATTATTCTATTCATTACATTTTTCCCTTTAATATTAATGTTAAAAATATATAGTTCACAACCCCTATGTTCACAAAGTAATAATTTTGTCCACTTTTTACCAATTTCTGAACAATTTACACTGTTTATACTGAAAATTTTGCATGCCCAAATATCAGACAAATATTAGCTTAAAAGTATATTCACATGACATAGAATTAATTTTCTCTCAAAAGAGAAACGTCTATATATTTCTTTTGCCGGTGAACATGATTCCATTAACTGTCTATTTTAATCCCTTGGCACTCATTATGCATCCCTATTTTTTATTTATTTATTTGTTTTTTATTATTTTTTTTTCAAACAATATGTGTGAATGGGGGAGGGGACGGAGGTTTGATTTGTTACAAATATTTCATTACAATTATAATAGCTAGGCGTTTTATTTACTCATAAATACAATGCATCCAAAGTAAGCAGACCAGATATCAGGGGGTAAAACAAAGCGGGGGACTGTAAAAAGTGTACTCTTCCTCCGGGAGGAATGTTAAAAGACGTATCGATAGATCAATTTAATTCATCACATATGACGCGTATAAACATTATCACCTCTTTATAATTAGAAAGGGTGATGCTTAAATATGTTGGTGTGAGATATATTGCAAGACTCCTCATTTTTCCGCTGAAAGTTGTCTATAATATCAATCAGTCAGAAGTTAACAACTAACGCGCGCAATAATAATAATAATAATAATAATAATAATAATAATAATAATAATAATAATAATAATAAAAGGACAGGTTTTTTTAAAATTTAAACTGGTACCATTTATGATGCATTTACTATATATATTTTTTAGTTTAAATTCATGAAATTTCAAGGTATTTATATATTTAGAAACGAAAAGATCGAGTAGCAGTTCTTTTTTTTCTGTGCAGACAAGCATTGTCAAAAACTACTGTAAAAGGAAGTGATTTTTGACATGTGTAAAAGAAAAAGAAAAAGAAAAGACATCAATTTCTTGATTTTATGTTAAATTTAAAAAAAATTATCAATAGCCTTTTATCTACTCTGTATTAGCATACAAAGCTCACCACTGTAAAAATACAGTTCTTCAAATGAAGCGAGTGTAACTCAGAAAACTTTGACTGCTTTATAATTATATTAAAATGGTTTATATGCATGTATGTATTTTTTTTTTATTTATTCGCCCAATCCACGAAAAAATGGACATGAGGATGAAAATTTAAATTTCTTTAAATATGATTGAAATTTTGCATATTAACTGTTAAGAGTGTACTATTTAATATTTTATCAAAAAAGAATTAAATTTTTGTCATTAACATACTTATTTTAATTAATAAAGTGACACTATTACTTTGTAAAATAGACTGCGGCAAAAATCTTTACATTTCATGGTCTCGTACAGCTGAACAAACATTCTGAAAATCTCCAAACTTGGATATATACGATCTGACAGCTATTATTGAGAGTTTTCGTCTGCAGAGAAGTGTTCACTAATCTTCATTACAAAAGGTAAGCATATTTAATTACTCTTAATTATTGTGTCACACCCGCAACAAAAAGTTGCATTTATATCTCTACAGAAAAATATTTTTGATTTAAAGTTATGAAACTTTATATTCAAAAATAGTTTATTAAGGTACTTTGAATTACAGACACAAAAGAAATTAATTAATATTTTAATTATAATTATTGAGCGTTGCGGGCGTGACATGTCCCTGTTGCGGGTGTGATATTTAATTAAAGTCACACCCGTAACGTCTTTTAAAATTGATTACAAATGCATATTTGAACAAATTATAGGTAAATTTATAAAAGAATAATATGCTGAAAAACATGTACTTGGCAGCCTTAACTATACCCTTTGATTTAATAGAGGAAATTCCAGTTAATAAATAAAAATTTGCATCATCTGAGCATGTGACACTGTGTGCAGTTGATTTATTCAGTTTGGATTGATAAAATTGTTGCTTTACTGTAAGAAAATAATTTTATTAGTGATATATGATTAAGAAATTAATATAAAAGGTAAGATTTTTATAGAAATTTAAAAAAAAAGAAAATTACGAAACAATATTTTAGCAATTTTTTTTAATTTGTTAATTTTGTTTTGTTTTTTACATACATTTTCTTAATTTTGTTATTTGATAGCATTTAACTAATATATATATATTTAGTTTTTTAAAATAAGTAAATCAATATTAGGGGAAGATTTTTTTCTCTTTTAATTCAAATTAAATAAAAAGTAGAAGTAAGAATAATAGAAACTGTTAAAACGTTTATCAAGTTAGCATAAAATGTATATAGTCAGTTTGAAATTAACCAAAATTTAACATAATTAACTCTATGTAAGATTAGAAATTTCAAGGGATAACTATTAAAAATTTGTTAAGCTTATATTTTTGGACTGGAAGTACTATATTTATTCAGTTTACACATTAATTTCTTCTCTTTTGCAGAGAATGAAGAGTACAGAAAGATCACGATATCATTGAAAAAAGATTAAGGAAAATCCTTTTAAATATGAAGAATATCTACAACAAGAGAAGGAAAGAGACAAAGAAAGGAGAGAAAAGAAGAGACTATTTTAAAAAATCATGGTAAAAGATGGCAATGCTTTTGCATTTCATCTCATGGTAAAGGAGTTGTCGATGGGGTTGGTGCAGCTGCGAAGAAAATTGTAACACTAGCAACGCTCTGCAACTATAAATTCAGCTTCAGAATTTGCCATGTGTATAGAAAATGTCCTAAAAAATATAAAGGTACTTTGCTGAATGTGAAATTTCAGAAGATATTGTGAAAATGCTTCATGAATGCTGGCACCAAGCACAATCGGAGCTCAACATTCAATCGATACATCATGTTATTTTTATTGACGTAGGAACAATTAATGTAGAATAACTTCAAAAAGTGATCACAAGAGAATTTGTTTGTTACAATACTTTGTCAAAAATACAATATCCAATGATAAGAGTTCAGTTGGAGATTTTGTAGAACATGTTTTATTCTCCACATAAAAAAAAGTGAAAATTTTGTTGGACAAATAAGACAAATGAATGGGGATATTATGGAATAAGAATATCGGAATAAAAATCAAGAAAATGTGTATATTTCGTTCAGTCAGTTAGATGTATCCATACTTTGACAAGGATATAATATCCAACGATGAATGTGCAGTTGGAGGTTTTGTAGAAGTTGTTTTATTCTCGACATTAAAAAAGTGAAAACTTTGATGGACAAATAATACAAATGGATGGTGACGATATAGAATTAGAATACTTGAAAAAAATTTAAGAAAACGTGCATATTTGGCCCAGTTAGTCAGATGCATCCTAGGAAAAAAAAGAGCATTTTTGTAAAAAGCTACCACCACCAGAAATTATAAATTCAAGATTGGAAATGAATTCTTTTTTATATTTTCCTCTCTGATATTATAATTGTAATATTGATTAATTCTATAATTAAAAAAATCTGCCTTGAAAATATTTGTGTATGTCATTATTTTATTGGGTATACAAGTCACACCCGCAACAGGGCGTCACACCCGCAACGAAAATTTTGAATATTTTCCACAAATGCAAGAATTGAGTAAGTAATTTAATTTTTTTCATAGAATAATTATGTAAGTATTACTGTCTAATTTATAAAAATATCAATTCACTCAGTTGTCATAATTCACAGAGTTTTGCATTTTTGCACTGAAAGATGAAAATGCATGTCCTTTTTATGTCACACCCGCAACAGGCGGAAATTATTCTTTTTTTTTATAAATAAATGATACATCGGACAATTTTCAGATTTGGATAAATGTATGTGTAAGTGGTCTACATTGAAATTCATACAAATTGAAACCAATGCTCAAAAATTTTTTTTTGCTGGTGACTAAATTAAATTGTGTAAATGTCACACCCGCAACTTTGGATTGGGCGCCCTGTTATTTTTGATATTAGTGATTTTTATTGCACTTTTCAATGCAGTTTTTAGAAAATTTTCTAATTTTATGGTAATTTTTTTGATATTCGGAAGTAAAAATTGATTTCAAACTTTTAATCTAATATAATTTTAGAGATTTTTAACGCGATTTTTCAAGAATTGTTGTGTTCCGTGTCGATTTTTTATTATCTATAAAGGATTTCCTTTTACTACGTGATTATCCTGTCGACCAATTTCGCCAAATTATATCAATCGTGTAACAAGCTAAATTATACAAATAGATGTAATTTTTATGTTAAATAATGAAAGAAGAGATAATTTAGAAAAACATTAACACAAATACATATAAAAATAAGAAGTAAAAACCACTTGATGACGTAACAAACATATGTAACATGTTTAATGTCAAGTGAATATGGAATTTTCGATCCGCCATTATTGTAGTTTAATCTTATGGTTTGACCGAGATAGCTTCTTGGTCAACCGGATAATCAAATAGTTCAGATTTCTGATTAGAATGTTTTATCCGTTTGATGAAATTCTGATTACTGCGATTTAAAAAATAACTAGCGATATTTAGTGCATTTTTCAATGCGTTTTTAATGAACTTTTTAATGCGATTTAGTACTAATTTTTTCGATCCCCACCACAGTGGTGTTGTAACAAATAAAAAATTATTTTGGTTTCAAACTTTTAGCCTAATATAGTAAATTTCACCATTTACCTTTTTTTAATTTTGTCGATTTTCAGTGTGATTGTTGATATATTTTGTGTTCTGCGTCGATTTTTTTTGTAATTCATGTAAAAAAGAATGGTTGCTACGTTTTACACGACTAGAATATTTTTTTATTCACGGGATGTATTTACATTTAGCGATTTTTAATGAATTTTTCAATGGTTTTGTATTGGTTTTTTGAATCTCACGGCTTTTTTTTTTTTTTTTTGAAATTTCGAAAAGGAAATTAATTTTAAACATTTACACTTCATTTACGAATTTTGAAATTTAGTGATTTTTTAATGCAATTTTTAGCAATGTTTTCATTATTTCTTCGATACGATTTTTAGCCATTTTTTTAAGTTCCTTGGCGATTTTCTGCCATTGAGAAACCAATTTTGATATCAAACATTTTGTTTAATGTAGTTATGCTTCGAATGCAATGTTTTATCTCTTAATATGATTTTGGCGTTCCATGCCTACATTTTGTAATTTATGAGTGATTTCGATCATAACCCCCCCCCCCCCGCCCTGCCTTAATATTATTTTTTTAAGCATTGACTTCCAAATATTTAGCTACTTAATGCAATTTTCAATGTAATTTTTAGCCATTCTTCAAGTTCCGTGGCGATTTTTTTACATCCGGATATCGATTTGGATTTCAAATTTTTTGGTTAATATGGTTAATTTCTTGATTACAATATTTTATATTATAACAGTGAATTTTTACCCTAGGGATTTTTTAAAGTTTTATGACTTTCATTACAATTTTCAATGCGACTTTTGGGCTTTCTCAGTCTTTTTTTCCTTATAAACATTTTTTAAAGGAATTCGATTTTAAATTTCTAGACTAAAGGTGCTATTACACGTGTCGTGCTGCAGGCGTCAAATTGCAGGCGACTCCATGTTTTCCTATGGGACCAGGGGAGTCGCTTGGTAGCGCGCGATTCTCTTTTGTCGAAGCGTCTTTGACGTCTGAAACGAAGCAAGTCGCCAGTAAGAGCCAATCAAATGCTTGGAAATTCCAATGGTGGTAAAGACTCTTCTCGAACAGCCAATGAAATGCTAAGAACACGAAAAAACGCAGGCGATTTTTGTCGCTTGCAATTTTTACGTGTAATAGCACTTTAATAAGAGTTTGGTTTCAAACATTTATCCTTTCGGTAATTGTTTTGCTCTCTTATTTTGATCTACAGCAATTTTTAATGCAGTATGCTTTTTATTTTTATTTTATTTTATTTTATTTTATTTTTGTTGTTGTTGAGTTTACGGCGATTTTTTTCAGATACGGAAAAAATATTCGGTTTTTAATTTCTTCGCTAATATGATAAATCTTCTCCTGGTCGAATAAAGATTTTGATTGCGATTTTTTAGCAGTTTTTTTCTTATTTCAATGCTTTTTACATTCTCAAATTAATTAGATTCAAAACATTTATCCAAGTAGAGTAAATTTTGAGTTCCGTGATTTTTGAAAATTTTGCCATATTTAAAGCGATGTTTACGTTTCTTCGCGACCCGCTTCGATTTTTTAGAGGTTCAATTTTTGGCCGAATTTATTAAATTCTGATCTCTTTTCTTCAAAGTTTATTCGAATTTTGAAACACAATTTTTGAATTTTGTTTTATATTTTTATGAGATTTTTAATGTTTTTTGCGATTTGTAAGATTTTTCCACATTAGTAAAAATAATCCAATTTCAATTTTCTAGCCCATCTCTTTTCAACGAAATTTAGACAAAATTCGTGCAGCATTTTTTTAATTTTTCATTATGATTTTTAGTTTTTTCGCAATTCTTGCTATTTTTTGATGAACCCGGGCAACGCCGGGCAGAAAAGCTAGTGTATATATATATATATATATATATATATATATATATATATATATATATATATATATATATATATATATATATATATATATATATATATATATATACCGGATATCCCAAAAATGGCTGATGGATTTTAAAATTCAATAACTTGCAAACGGTGACAGCTATTCAAAAAAATTTTGCAGGAGGGTTATGTACAATGTCAGGAGTTTTTTATCGTAATTTTTTTTAGTTCGCATCTCAAACGATAGGTGGCGCTGATGGCGATTGAAAGCCAGGTCGACGCTTCACTCATCACTGATCACCTGGCCTTCAATCGCCGTCAACGCCACCTATTGTTTGAAATTCGAACTAAAATAAAAAATTACGGTAAAAAAACTCCTGACATTGTACATAACCCTCCTGCAAAAATTTTTTAAAAGCTGTCACCGTTTGCAAGTTATTTAATTTTAAAATCCATCAGTCATTTTTGGGACACCCGGTATATATATATATATGTCACTTACGAATTGAAACCTAGGCATAATCATACATGCACATTTTACTATAATAAGGAAGTACCAAAGCGCAATACCAGAAGTTGTTGGATCGTTTTCATTTGTGCTCAAGATTTTTAACTAAAATCTGTATGTTACAAATATTGCACATAAACGCCACGTAGTTTTATGAAAAGATAATTTTGTATTAACTTTAAGAAAATTTTTTCAATTTGTAAATTAATTAAACAAGTTTTAATTTTCCAAAATGAGTGAAAAAATGTTTTGGTTTCATTCGAACCAAATTTTCTTGGCTATACCATGACAAAATTTTTGTGACAGACAGACACCCCCAAAAATTACCAAATCATATTTAGGACCTCCTAAAAATTTTAAATCCATCAAAAACTGGAAGTCGAAATTACCCCTAAAATATTGTAACTGAAAATAGAATGTTTATAAATTAATTTAATGCATTATACCATATAAAGTATATTTTACTAGTGGCTGAAATTTATCAGAGAGTGATTAGTTAAATTAAGTTATATGTGTACTGTAACTGCAAAAATATTCGGAATTTTATACCTTATCAGGAATAAGCGGAATACTTTAGAATTTCTACAATATAAATTATTAAATTTTATTACATTAATTCAAACTTTTACACCGGAAATCTTAAGCTAAATTTGTAATTGAATAATATTTTATGACAGTCTAGACGCTTTAAACGTATTGTTTTATTTTCATAAAAGTAATCTCGAACAGAGATTGCTTACTTTCGAAATATTAGAAATAGATTAGGTAATCGAAAACTAGTGTCTTACGCCGCTATTAGATTCACCATGCGTAAGACTTTTAAGCCAACACTTGATTTCCTCCAACTTTTCGCTAAATGTCCTCCCAATATTCCGTGTAATAGCAAACAGCAATGTCTCTCCAACTTTTTTCGGCAGTAGCAAAAAAGTCTGGGCTACCCCATATTTTTCATTCAACATCGAACATTTCAACGAATCAGAGATAAGCGATTAATACGGATAAGCGATAAATTTTAACGGATGAATCAAATTTATGATTTTAACCGAAACATGTAGTTCCAGTGCTAAACAAAATTATTCAATTTTACGAAAAGAAAGTATGCAAACAAAGCTTAGAATTAAAAAATAACTAGTCGGATGTGGCAAGCCTAAAGCTTTCTCCTATCTTCAAAATTCGCTATCACATGTCCAAAAGTAAATGGAAATCTATGACCATTGTGTGGATTCTAAAGATACGAAATTCCGTCTTTTAGTTCTTGAGATATAACTGTTTTTAAAGTCATGTAAATACTGCAAAATGCAAACTAGCAGCTTCACCTGTTAAGCGATTTATATCAAAAAATAATCAGCACTGATTCATATCACGGACTAATTGAATATAAATTTTTATTAAATTCCGTGCATTTTTTTCTGAGATAGAACGCACGCAGTATTTGGGTCCATTTTGTACAAATATGTTCATCGTGATCTCTGACCTCTAAAAAGTATAAATCAATCGAAAAATTTCATGAATCCAATACTTTGCTTAAAACTCAATGCATGTTTGGGGACAAACTGTAAGCTCCTCCCCTTTTTTTCGGTAAGTAATAGAGTAGGCGTGGTCGAATGCCAGGAAGATGAATATTGTCATGCAGTTTCCGAAAAATAGTGGACAGTGGATGAATACTGATTATCAAATGTCTTTTTATGGGCGTAATTAGCCTACAGAAATAAACAATTGTCCTCTTAAGAAAAATGACTTTTCAAAAAATATATCAGATTGCAAACTATATAAAACTGAATGCATCTCTTTCATTAGGTTCGAAAGGCAAGAAGAAAAATTTTGGAATATCTTAGTGAAATATTGTAAGAATATTCCTCAAAATTACTGCGAATTTAAAATACACTTTTGCTGGGCATTATACAGCTGAAAATATATATACTAACAAACAATGAGATTATTTTGTGGGCGCCGCAATAAAATATAGCAGTTATGAACAGGGGTGTAGTCTTAAAAATAACAGAGCTAATTTCTGAGTTTGTAACAGAGCGCTCTAAGCAGAGGACATATGCTCAAGACAGAGGGTATACCCTAGAGTATGTATACACTATAGCTTTCATGAGAAATAGAGAGTGTACGGTGTTCCATGAAAAAATCTGGAAGGTGTATGCCGTATACCGTATACCCTCTATTACATCGCTGATTATGAAAGGAAAACTCTAATCGGCTTTAATCATTTTGGTTGAATTCTATAGAGACTTTCTTTTTTAACACGCTATAAATCTATTATTTATATATGATTACGGCAAAATAATCATAGAGGTGTTTAAAAAAGAGTTTTTAGGTTTTATATGCAATTTCTTCTAAGGTACAACCTCGAGAGGGGTGTGTGGACATATTAGCGTTTAAAGGTTTAAATGACTTTTTATTTATCATTACTTCAAAAAGACTAATTTTGCCAAATAATTTAAAAATAAAAGCATTTAAATATAAAGCCCTCCCACATTCATATCAATCACCGCCCTTTCACAAATATGAAGGAGGGCTAGAAGAAATAGTTTAGATGATTAGATAATTATTTTCAGTGAAAAGTAAGAAACAATGGTTTCTTTTTTTCTATAAATTAAACGGAATTTTAAATTTTGAATGCTGCTGGGGAAGAAAAAGGAAATCAGAAATTTGAAGAGACTTTTAAAATAATTATTATTTATCAATACTTTAGATACGATTTTTCAAAAGACAAAGACTTATAAATATTTGAAACTTTATGGCCCGAGCGTGACTTTGACTGCAGGGAAAGTTTGGAAAAAGAATTTTAGTAAATAAGATATTTACTTGATTTTCTTCAAAACAAGAAACAGCTCACAAAATTATGAAATATAGCGAGGTTTAAATAAGTAAATAAAATAAAAATGAAATCAGAAGACGAAATTCAGTATTCCACCTTTGATTCAAACACAAACTAGACACCGTGAACTTAAAATCGTTTCCGTTTACTTAAAAGGTGGAAGATAATAAGACTGCAGGTGTCACAAGCTTAAAATGTACATTTCATATAAATTTCCTGGTACTATCGATTTGAAAACCAACAGCCATCGTCTGGGAATATTATCGTTAATTACCGTTCTGTTCATTTCGAATATGTCATATCATTTGAAAAAGGGAGAGGCTATAATTTTAAGGATAGATGAAAGTAGAAGTAGTAGTATTTTGGATTAAAGTTTGAAGAAGGAAAAATATTTAATTGTGGATTAAGTCATTTTAATTCTTTACTTTGTTCATATATATAATTTTAGTTTATCAAATGCATAACTGGACTTTAGTAGCAATGCTTTGGATTAAAGTTGCGTATAAAAAATTATTTATTGCAATTCCCTTTGTCATTTCCTTTTAAATGGAAAGTAGTGATAGTTATACGCAATAATATTGAATTTAATTCGATTACTATGCGTAACTGGACCTTAGTAGAATTAACAATGCTTTGGGTTAAATTTATGTAAAAAAAATTATTTATTGCAATTTCATTTGCCATTTCGTTTTAAACTGAAAGTAGTGGTAGTAATACACAATAAATTAATTAATTCGAATACTACTAAAAACTTTCGAAAAATCTTTCTCGAGTCAGAAACATTCTAATGAAACATTTTGTAATTAAAGTAATCCGTTTTATCGCTTTATGATGTTACATTACTGCTTTCATGACACTGAATCTGCGTACGACGGATTCGGTACGGTATCTAATATCTAGGTTTATACAAGCTTAAGTACCCTGTATTCTATCGGAATACAAATTTGAACACATATCAGTTTGGGCCACGAAGGCTCGGAATTGCTTCGCAACTTGGACTTCCTTGTCATGCCTCCACATGTCCACATTCGTGTTAAAGAACGTCGATGAGAGAAATCTGAAGTTCACGAATCTGCAACAGACGACAGACGGATTCAGAAATTTCTAACACTAGCTGGATACGTGGAACTTGACACTACCGGCTCTTTCGAAGAGTGGCTCAATGTGTAACACTCCAGTTAACAGGTTGCTGAGATTTCACACTGACCTCCCATATGAAAGTAGTAACTCAGTCTGTGTTAATATAGAAAACGGAGTATTTCTCGCAGCTCTTTAAATACCTTATAAGCGGATATATATCTCTTCAAGAAGATGCAGCCAAGTGATGCACCGATTTGGAGCGTTTCTAAATTGAAGTTGTGCTAAATTGTTCTGTAGTGGGCATCTCATGATTAATTTTTGGTCCTGCTTTCTTAACGACCTCTACGACTTGAAATGTAACCGCTGAAATTTTCTTTTTTTTTTCTGCTGCAGTGTGACAATAAAGAAAATCAGAAATATTCTGCCTCGCGATTAAAAAAATAATTGTGTGGTGAAATATTTTTTCTTATAATGGAAATAATAAGATAACTTATTTCCCCTAACTTTTATTCTGACAAGAGAGATAAATTATTTTTGAGCAGCCACAAAGTGTAAAACACGTAATGCAAATACATTAATGTAATTACTATTTTTTGGGCGGGGGGGGGGGCGAGTTGGTGTCGGGAGAGGGGTTTTGCAAATCGCTGGAATCACGTTATCTTCGAATGCAACAATGACGTTGTACGAAAGGAGCATCATGTGACTCTAGCGGTCTGTAAAACAAGATTATGTGGGATGCACCGCCGTGCCGCAGTCTTTCTTTTTCGTTAATTTCGATTTTGTCTCATGGAAATAATTATTAAGTATTAAAAAAATGGGAGATTTTGAATATCAAAAGACGGATGCCGACAAAGGGAAATGACTATGGCCTGTCCCTTTCGCTAATTTTTTTTCTTTCGTATTTGCTGATTTTTCCAAAGTAATAAGAGTTAGCATGTACCTCCCCTCACCATTAGAAAAAGGAATTTCCTTATTATTTCGGGGTAGGGTGATATTTTTGTGTTTCAATAACTTCTGTTTTTTTAATATGAGTTTCAAAGAACGTGTATGATTTTTTTATTATTATTATTACCATAGAATGTTATGTAGGACAATATATATATATACATACATATACAGGGTGATTCCAATTTTTTTTTTACAATAAAAGAAGGGTGATAGTAAACATCAAGACAAACAATATTAAACAGGAGACCAAGGGTCCTAAACGTTTTCCAAAGGAGATAGCCGCGAATAAAGTTTAGGGACCAAAATTTCAAATAAATATAAAAAGTGGAAAACTTGGTCGATTGATTTGCGGTTTTCACTAAAATTATTCTTTATGTCAGCATTTTCTTGAAATTAATTTATAAATATAAATTTCAAAAAATGCCAGTAGAGGGCGCTTTAGACTTTGGAGTATCAAACAACTATTTTTTGCCGGTATTTTTTACATCTCATTAAATGTTTTCGTATGCATAGACTCAAATTTAAATTTTGAGCTGAAAATCTGAAAGTGGGATTGGTTAAATAGCACAAAGTGAACTGTGTTCAGAGGGTTCAAATTTCAAATGATTATAAAAAAAGGGAAAATTGGTTCATTGATTTGCGGTTTTCACTAAAACTATTCTTTATGTTGGTATTTTCTTAAAAATAAATTTCAGAAATGTCGATAGAGGGCGCTTTAGACTTTGGAGTAACGAACAACTATTTTTGCCGTTATTTTTTGCATCTCATTAAAAGTTTTCGGAAGCGTAAACTTAAACTTAAATTTTGAGCTCAAAATCTGAATAGTAGGGAGTAGTTAAGTAGCACAAACTGAACTGTGTTTAAGGGGGGGGGGTGTTCAAATATAAAATAATTATAGAAAATGGAATAATTTGTCGATTCGTTTGCGGTTTAAAATAAAACTATTCTTTAAGTCAGTATCTTCTTGAAAATAAATTTTAAAGATAAATTTCAAAAAATTCCGTTAGAGGGCGCCTTAAACTTTAGGGTAACCAACAATTAGGGGTAACCAACAATTTAACCATTATTTTTTTTGTTCTAATTAAATGCTTGCAAAAACTTATCAAATGTTTTCGGAAGCTTAGATTTAAACTTAAATTTTGAGGTCAAAATCTGAATAATTAGGGGTAGTTAAGTAGCGCAAATTGAAGTGTCTTCAGGAGTTGAAATTTAACCCCCTCCCCCTCCTCGAACAAAATTCAATTTTTCGCTAATTAAACACTCCCAACGATTCAGAATTTCAGCCTAAAATTTAAGTTTATGCATTTGAAAGCATTTAATGAGATTAAAAAAATAACAGTTAAAAATAGTTATACGTTATTCGAAAATCTAAGTCGCCCTCTATCGGCATTTTGTTAAATTTATCTTTAAAATTTATTTTCAAGAAAATGCTCATTTAAAAATTAGTTTTAGCGAAAACCGCAAACAAATCGACCAATTTTTCCGTTTTTATAATAATTAAAAATTTGAACCCTCTGAACACAGTTCAGTTTGTCTTCTTAACCACTCCAAACTATTCAGATTTTGAGCTTAAAATTTAAGTTCAAGTTTAAGCTTAGGAAAGCATTTAATAAAATGCAAAAAATAACGCCAAAAAAGAGTTGTTCGTTACTCCAAAGTCTAAAGCGCCCTCTATTGGCATTTTTTGAAATTTATCTTTAAAATTTATTTTCACGAAAATACCTAAATAAAGAATAGTTTTAATGAAAACCGCAAATCAATCGACCAATTTTTTCGTTTTTTATTATCATTTCAAATTTGAACCCTCTGAACACAGCTCAGTTTGTGTTACTTAACCACTCCCAATTTCAGATTTTGAGCTCAAAATTTAAGATGAGTCTAAGCTTACGAAAACATTTAATAAGATGCAAAAAAATACCGGCAAAAATAGTTGTTCGTTACTCCAAAGTCTAAAGCGCCCTCTATCGGCATTTTTTGAAATTTATCTTTATAATTTATTTTCACTAAAATGCCGACATAAAGAATAATTTTAGTGAAAACAGCAAATCAATCGACCGATTTTTCCGTTTTTTATGTTTATTTGAAATTTTGGTCCCTAAACTTTAATGGCGGTTATCTCCTTTGGAAAACGTTTTGGACCCCTGGTCTCCTATTTAATATTGTTTGTCTTGATGTGTACTATTACCCCTATTTTATTGTAAAAAAAATTTAGAATCACCCTGTATATCCCATTTACACATTTTATACAATATGTCTGTTGAATTGTGTTCTTAGAAACTTGCTACGACATTTACAATAGAAATTATTTAGAATTTGTTCTAAAATTAATTTATAAATTTTATATTAAAAGGAAATTTATATTCTATAAGATATAGGTCCAATCCATTTCAAGTGGTCCAGCACTGGTCGCTCGACCATTTTTAAAAAATCTGAAATTTTTTGTACAACAACCCAAACATGATGGAAGTTCAAAATGACCGTTATTTTAATTTCACTATTTTTTGTTTGTGCATGGCGGCCATCTTTGTTTCATCGTGTTCAGCGATTTTCTCAGATACTAGAATACACAAAATTGTAAATATCTCATCTTTTATTTTCCCAATTGAAATGGGGTTTGCAGCATTTTGTTCAGAATACAATAGGCTAAATGTACGGTGGTAGAATAATTTTGAAAAATAAATTTTTATAGGTGAAATTTTAGCACAAAATTTAAGATTTTTTCCAAAATCTATCCATTTGCAAGAGGAAATTTTTTATGCAAGGAAATCTGTCAACCATACACAATTTTTTCTACAAATTGGTCAAAAGTGTGTGTACTCATACACCAAGTTTCAGATCTGGGAGTTAATTTCTCTTTGCGAAAAAAATTCCGAAATTCTTCAAAAATTTCAAAAACCGCACTTTTTAGGCTTTGATATATCTGGTGGGGCACGAGATAAAAATTTGAAATTTTGGCCTTTGATAGTACTATGTAGTATTGTTAGGTACAAAAAATTTCAAGAAGGAGATTTGACTATAAGCTGAGATATGAGAGGGACTATAAGTGTGTACCATTAATTAACAAGCGAAACAAAGTATACTCAACGACAAGCAAATACTGCAGAAATGATGGCATGCGAAGCAAAGTTTATTGCCACTACGTGGCAATTAGGCGGTCGTCCGCCCCGATACCAGGTATCTAACCCGTTAAGCTGAGAAAACTCGGCAGGTAGGGGCCTGGTCATCGGTTAGAAAGAAAGAAAGAGAGGGACTATAAGTGAAAACAATATTGTCTAACTATTGTAACCTACTATGTAATTGTTCCACAAGACTGTCAACCTTACACAATTTTTTCTACAGATAGGTCAAAAGTGCGTGTACTCATACACCAAGTCCCAGATCTGGGAGTTGATTTCCATTTGCGAAAAAAACTCCGAAATTCGTCAAAAATTTCAAAAATCGCGCTTTTTAGGCTTTGATATCTGTGGTGGAGCACGAATAAAAATCTGAAATTCTGACATTTGATAGTATTATGTAGTAGTGTTATGTACAAAAAATTTCAAGAAGGAGATTTGACTATAAGCTGAGATAAGGTGATTAAAAAATGTTAAGAAATGCTATTATGAGTACATTAGGAGAAATGAATTAGTCTCTTTTTTTACAATATTTACACAGAAAATATCATTTGTTGAAAATAGTTTAATAATAAATGTTTAATTTACAAAGAAACTATATATGCTCAACAAAGAGCTTAACACTATTTACGAGAGATGTTATGCGTTCGACCAGTTACTGTTGTCAGTCCATCAGGCTGTTCTTTCTCAAAATTTTATTTGAAACCACCCAAGTATTGTCATCCCTTGTTAACTTGAATGAAATTCTCTAGGTTTAATAATTGAAACCACGTCAACTCGATCAGTTGCAACTCATTGTCTGAAATTTACTTTTCCTGAAATGTGTACCGAGTAAAATTGTTACAATCGCATTTCTAGTAGGTTTGTTCCTCTGGACAAATAGTGTATTGGCTTAGCATACATTCTGAATTGTTTAAATCACACAGACGCATTTGAAGAAGATATTTGTTATTAACATTTAACTTTGTATCATAAATAATTAATTTAAAATTTTGGAGGTATGAACAATTACATAGTATGTTACAATAGTTTGGCAGTATTGTTTTCACATATTGTCCATGTCATATCTCAGCTTGTAGTCAAATCTCTTTCTTGAAATTTTTTATGCATAACACTACTACATAATACTATCAAAGGCCAGAATTTCAGATTTTTATCTCGTTCTCCACCAGAGATATCAAAGCCTAAAAAGTGCGATTTTTGAAATTTTTGACGAATTTCGGAATTTTTTTCGCAAAGGGAAATCAACTCCCAGATCTGGGACTTGGTGTATGAGTAGACACACTTTTAGCCTATTTGTAGAAAAAAAATGTGTAAGGTTGACAGTCTTGTGGAACAATTACATAGTAGGTTACTATAGTTAGACAATATTGTTTTCACATATTGTCCATGTCATATCTCAGCTTGTAATCAAATCTCCTTCTTGAAATTTTTTGTACATAACACTATTAAACAATACTATCAAAGGCCAGAATTTCAATTTTTATCTCGTGCCCCACCAAAGATATCAAAGCCTAAAAAGTGCGATTTTTGAAATTTTTGAAAAATTTCGGAATTTTTTTTGCAAAAAGAAATTAACTGCCAGATCTGGAACTTGGTGTATGAGTACACGCACTTTGGAACTATTTGTAGAAAAAATTGTGTAAGTTTGACAGTTTTCCTTCCATGAAAAATTTCCTCTTGCAAATGGATAGATTTTTGAAAAAATCTTAAATTTTGTGCTAAAATTTCACTTGTAAAAATTAATTTTCAAAATTATTCTACCACCGTACATTTAGCCTATTGTATTCTGAACAAAATGCTGCAAACCCCATTTCAATTGGGAAAATAAAAAACGAGATATTTACAATTTTGTGTATCCTAGTATCTGAGAAAATCGCTGAACACGATGAAACAAAGATGGCCGCCATGCACAAACAAAAAGTAGTGAAATTAAAATAACGGTCATTTTGAACTTCCGTCATGTTATAGTTGTTGTACAAAAAATTTCAGATTTTTAAAAAATGGTCGAGCGACCAAAAAAATATTTTCTGGACCACTTGAAATGGATTGACCCTATAACATTTGTGATAAATATAAATATTTATAATAAAAAACGAATTTACCATTACTATCGAATTTGGAACTTCTGCATGCGAACTGCATCCATATTTGAGCATAATTAACATCTCATATATATTTATTAAATTTTAAAATATATTTGATATCAAGTGAAAAAAAAAATGTTTACAAGATAAAAATTTTTTATCCGAAGATTTCCATGTTTAAAAAGTAATTTTGTCACATTCTACTTATTATACTTGCGTATCTATAAAACAGTATTGGAATCGTGCTTCTTACATTTTAAAATTACATATTTTTATGTTTGAATTTATCATTTTTAAAAGCTCCTTAATCTAATGCATCTGGCATAACAAATAATATTTGAAAAATAATAAAAATGAATTCATATCTGTATTTAACTGTTTCTCATATCGTATTGAAATATTTTAAATTAATTAATTTATACTTATACTGATGATATAGAAAATAATAGCTAACTTTTAAAAATCGCCTGTCGCTTATTTCAGAACAAACAGCAAGTTATTTTTTAACAGGTGCTCCTTTGGACGGGAATTAGTTCATGGACAATCAATCATTCTGGAAAAATGTTGTGGACGTCTTCTCTATCCAAGAATACACAACGGGTTTCAACGGATTATTGTTTGCTTTCAAATTCTACGAGGGGAAGGAACTTTTTACAGATGCACTGCTATGCGTTTTGTAAACTGAAGACCTTGACCATTTATACACATACAAAAGCGTACCTATGGAACCATTTCCAGTAGTTAAAATTTCAAAGGACAAAACCGTGGAAGTGTTAACTCATTTCTAAATGGAATAAAAAAATCTTTTTGTTTCATTCTAGGTTTTTTTTTTTTTTTTTTTTTTTTTTTTTTTTTTTTTTTTGTGTGTGATAGCAATGAATTCTTTGCTATTAATGATTTTCACTCAAATTATGAGGACGTTAATTATATAGGATTTTTCATCCTCCTCATTTTAAAATGTAAGCAACAGATTTTTATGCATTTATATGCAATTTAAATATGAACACAAGTTTCCATTATTATTAAAAAACTGTGATAAAATCATTATTTTAATTTGTAAAAAAGAATATTAATAATATTCTATACAATACCATTATACTGTATAATACTATACTATATAATACTATTATAATAATTAAAGAATAATAATTCTATTGCGTTGTTATATTATATTAAGTTATTGCTCATTATCAGTGATCTGTCTTTCACAAGATAAGAAAAATCAGAATAATAATAATAATAGTAATAATAATAATAATAAAAAGAATAATAATAATAATAATAATAATAATGCTATTCTATACATTACTACTACACTAAATAATACTATACTATATAATACTATTCTATATATTACTACTATAATAATTAAAGAATAATAATACTATTGCGTTGTTATATTATTACATTATTGTACATTTTCAGCGATCTATCTTTCACAAGGCCAGATCTGATCTCAGAAAAATGGACTCTTCACAATTCTTAAAACTTAAATTTCCCCTTTCTTATTAAATTTATCAAAAAAGTCGAATTAAAAGTTTTAAATTTTGAAGTATCTACTTTTGCGAGACTGAAATTTGTGAAATACAAATCACTGATAATGTAATCATAATATTAAAATATAAAAATACTATCAAGATAATAATATAAAAGCGCACTAATATAAATGCATACTAGTATAAAAATACGCAGTAATAATGTATTAATAACACATTGACATAGTTTACATTTTAACTACACAATAGTGCGATAATGTTCTTTAAATTGAAATGGAAACTTATGGGAACATTTAAATAAGTAATATATACATAAGCATCTGTCACTTACCCTGTTTTAAAAAGCTGAAAGTACTTAATAAATCCATTGCTTTTACGAGCCGGCAAGTGCTGAATAAAGCATAAAGCAAGATGGCTGACCCACGCCACCCAAAGTAGCAAGTGTTTAAGTTCTTGATCGGAGGAAAAACACGGCGTCCCCTGAGTTGTGGTTTTCATTTAAAATGCGCGCGCATATTAAAGTAAACGATATTTCGTCCTTGGTGCGCGCGCGCACTGCTTCATGCTTCATTCTGTAATGTTTGCTTTCCTGCTATGCATGGTAGCGTGGGATTACAAAGGTGCCGACTGATGGTATAGTTACGTGTTTTCGAAGCTGAGGTTCTTGTACCATTCTACTTTCTTTGAGAAGAGTGCAGGCTAATGTATTTAAGACACAGGCCTTTTTGCCTGGTAATTTAATCATACGGCATTTTGTGCAACCAATGCTCAATCGTTCAGTTGATTTATTACTATCAATTATTTTCATTTAATATTAGTGGTATGAGTTTTTCATTTATTTTACAGTTTTTTAGATAATTTTATTATTTGATAACTTTCTCTTCATGACAGTATTAAAAATGATATCCTTGCGCCTTCATTAAATGCAAGGAAAGACCCTTCGTCAACAAAATCAAAGTACATTCATGATTATTTTTTTTCCATTTATTTTTTACTTCTGTTCAAAAGAATTTTTCATTTGAGTTTTTCTTTTGTTCTTTGGAAGAATTTCGTACTAAATAACAATTTTTTATACTTTTATTTCAGGCGCATCAAAAGTAAAATTTAGTTTATCTTTCTTTCCCTTTCTTCTAAAAGAAAAGAGTTAGATTTGTTTCATCTTCGATTTATCATTATATATTATTATGTTTTCTTGAATGTATTATTGTATTATATTATATTTTATTTATTTCATAAATGTGAGATTATCCGAAAAATATGTACAACTAAAAGGAATGTCTATAAATATTTGACTTATTTTGGCACATGCTGATTGGCACACGCTGATCTTCGCACATATAGTTGTTCAGAGGATGAACAATGCCACAGCAGCGGCATTTGTTATTATTTCGGAAATGCTTTCTTTGAACTGTCAAACGTGCACTATATATGTTGAAACAATAACTACCGGTATTGATTTTTCTTCTTATAAAAACTTTTACAAAAAAGTTATTTAAATTACTATTCGACCCAATTCTACAATGTTAAAATTGGGTGTAAAGAAAAAGAATAAGTGTGAAAGTCTAAAAGTGCTATAAGTGGCCATAGAAATTAAGCGAACATCCTAGATTAGTTTTATTCAGTTATATTCATTCTTTTTTTAACGCGTGGGTTTCAAACATATGTTTGCGACGTCAAAAAAAAGCACCCTTCAAGTAGACGTTAGGAGCCATCTCAATACTTACTCATTATGGATATGTAAAAGATGAAAATAAAGTATCTGTAAATTATTTATAAAATGCATTGCAACTCCAAAATAAAATTTAAACCTATATTTAAACATTTTTAATACATTGTATGCTCTTGTAGCGACATCTATATGTCAAATGTATTTAGCGCAATCAATTAAAAAAAAAAGTTCAACTTTGAACAAAATCCAGTTGTTACGCTGAGCAGACTAATTAGTTTCTTGTAGAATGGAACTATTTATGTGCATGTTGTTATGGTCATATTTATCGACCATTAAAGTTTATTTTCTTAAAGGAATACATATAATCAAGCGTCTTACACTTAACATACCATACTCCTTCACGGAATAGCGGGTGCTACTTAATTATTCCGCCGATCAACTTCGACAAGTTATATAAATCCCAAACAACTCGCAAAATTAAACGAATTAGCATAATTTAAATTTTAAATAATGAAAGAACAATTAAATTAGTACAAGATTAATAAAAATAAAAATTAAATGTCGTAACACTTGATGACGTAAGAAACACGGAAAATACTATTTTTAAGCTGTTTTCTTTTTTTTTTTTAAAGATTAATTAAACTTTAAAATAATAATCTTTCCTGAAATAGGAAAAAATGTTTCATGAAGTGATGAAAATGTCATTAGAAGATTTAAACACATCCAAAAACACTAGTCAAATTAAAGAATAAATATACTACAACAAGTTTATCAAACATTTCTCGATAACACTACAAATTCTTCATATTTTTGTATGCAGTTGTTTTCTTAGTACTCTCGAAGAAAATCTCAAGGCCACAAAAAACTTAATTGCAATAGATAGCATTAGTTTTTTTTTTTTTTTTTTTTTTTTTTTTTTTAGAATAGAGAGATTTGTTGTTATGTATATTTATATTTCATAAATTTATATGCCTAAAACTAAATAAACTAAATAGTTGCGACAGCATTGGTTATTTTTTTATTTTAGAATAGAGAGATTTTTTATTTTTTTTTTAGATTTATATTTCATAAATTTATAAATCTAATAATAAATGCTTTTTTTTTTTTAAATTAATTTCTTTTTTTAAAATATTTGTATTTTAAATAATAAGGTTGTTCTAGTTGCAATACCTTTGAAAATTAAATACTATTCGGATAAATATATAAAGTTAAAACTCTATGTCTATGTTATTTGTCATAGAAAGAAATTGGAAGCCCTGTTGCATTTTGCGATTTATATTAACCATAGCTCCGCCTACTTATAAATAAGGACCATCCTTTACAAAGTTATACAGAATGAATTAAAGAAATTAAAGAATTTTTAAATTTTTAAAACATTAATTTATTACTAGAATTGTAAAAAGCTTTCGTTAATGTTATAATTTAATATCCGGAATAAATAATTTCTGCCTTATTCGAATTTACTGAATGAAATTTTTAATCCTCCTCCTCAATCCTGAGACAAATATTAGAATTGACCAAAACCGGTTTAAAAATACTACAGTAAAACCTCCATAACGGGCACTCCCAAATAGCGGACACCTCTATTTAACGGACAGTTTACCGATCTCCACTCCCAAATCTAAATTTTTGTAAGTTTAACCTCTGAATAACGGACATTCCGAATAGCGGAGGGAATTTTTTGCGATGAAGTATGCGAAATTGTATTTTAACGAAGAAACAAAAGTAAAAAACCTCTAAATTTGTAAAAGCAATGTGTCAAAATTTTGTGATCACAGATAAATGTAGAGAATGGGCCGGGTCCCACCCGAGCCTTTCCTCCTGCGTCCAGTATTAAATTCAGGAGATGGGCCGAGGGACTTTACCTTCAAGAACATCACAATGTCCCACTCACTTCCCTCCGGAAGATTTGAGATTTTAAGGTATGGCAAAATACAGTCAGCCGTGACATTTTTATTATTTTTATTTTTTTAAGATCATTTAGGAAAATTAAAATTATTGACATATTTAAAACTTCACATTGAAATAATAATAATAATAATAATGAAACATTGTAATTTTTAAATGCCAAAGGAAACTTTTTAAATACATTTTTTTTTCGTATGAATGTAGTAAAAGTGTATAAAGCAATGTACCATTTTATTTCAATTTTATTGCTTAAAAAATAATTTTAATTTCTAATTAATCATATATCAGAATTTTAGGACATATAAAAGTCAATTAATGAAACTTTAAGCATTTTTTTAACAATTTTTGAATCTCCGAAGTTTTTCCCGATAGCGGACACCTCCGAATAGCGGGCAGTTTCCGCGTTCCCGAGTTGTCCGTTATTTGGAGGTTTTACTGCATTCGAAATCTTCGAAGATGTATGAATCTGTATATCGATTCGTATGCTATGAATTCATTTAATAAAAAGTTCTAGAAACTAATTTAACAATCCTAGGATAATTTAAATTAATTTAAAGGCAGTTATTTAGTGTCTCCTCCAGGCGATATTAGGACAGAGGAGGTTAATTTTAGAACATACTGAGACTGTCGCCCCATTGATTTGATAAAAATATTTTATAATATTATTAAAAAAATAATAATAATAAGAGTAACAAAATTATAGTTTAACAAATCACAACGACTGTTTAGAAAATGATATTTTCAAAGACTAAAATTTTAAAGAGTTGTAAAATAATTCTATATTTAAATTAATAATAAACAGCATTTTTAATATTGACTTCCTGACGCCTTATATTACGTACGACATGGATTAAATATTAATATTCTTGAGCTCATCACAAACAAAATTTAATTGAAATTTCAGTTTTGAAAATTTTCATTTTTAATATTTTCGGAACTGCAATTTTTTAAACTTCTAAACACTGCACATTTTTTTAATTTTTACACCGTTGCGTAGAGAAAAAAATGCACATGTTAAGGAATTTTGTTTGAAATCTTCATCACAATTTGGTTTCAATTTTTAAAATTTTGTATAAATTTTTATTACTCTTTTTGTCATCGTGGCAATAGAAGTGGTCCATTTTTGGACATTAAACTTAAATCAATCAGGATACGAATAAAATTAAATAAGTTTCGGAATTCAACCAATAAAAAGATTCAGATATACTTCAGATTTTCCAATTCTCTACCGAGGCAAAATCTATTTTCCAAATAGTTAAGGTATCCGACTACGTTCGGAAACATTTTTTTTAAAACTGTAATTTAGACACATTTTTTGGTATTTTTCAGTGTAATGTAATACAGAATAAAGAAAATTATAAAAAAATATATAATATCAATGCAACTTTTTGAAATTTCGAAGACTTTTGGTCATTTTTTAGCATTTTTTTTTTTTTTTTTTTTTTTTTTTTTTTTTATAAAAACGGCTCCGGCTCTAAAAAAAAAAAATAATGCATATAACCCAATTTTTTTTCATCATATGCATATTACACATTATTGAGTGCAATGAACTAAAAACTAGTCAATATACAGAAATCTAAAAGAGATACAGCTGATTATATACAACTACATAGAAAATTTAGATAATTTTACGAGTAATTTTTCATTAAAATAGCTATATACCGACAAATAAGTTACTTAGAGCTAATTCTTTAGTTCATTACACTCTAGACATTCTCAAAAAGCTACACAAAAGATTTCATGGTTATAAGATTATAAAATTTTGAGTCAGAGCAATAGTCGTTCACCTTTTCCGATGAAAATTTAATTTTTCAGAAAACGCGTTTAAAGTTTTCATATGAGTTTAAAAGAACGTTTTTTATTAAATAAACACTTAAAAACCACTAAATTTATAACTTTAGCCTTCTACTTGCTTATTTTATACATATTTCTATATTTTTATGCATTTAATTCTTTTTTGGAGCATTTTCGAGTTTGCTATTGTAAGTCGTTATATTAATATTTAATGCTATCAGACTATTTAAAAAGCCATTTTTTTAAATAAAGTGTAATTTTAGTACTTTTAAGTATAATACAATACAAAATAAGAAAAACAATGAAAAAATATAAAAATTTTATGCAACTTTTTAAAAAATTGAAGAATTTTGGTCATTTTTTAGCATTTTTTTTATTAAAACGGCTCCGCCTCTGCCTCTAAAAAAATAATGCATATAACCCATTTTTTTTCATCATATGCATATTAGACACTGTTGAGCGTAATGAACTAAAACCTAATCAATATACAGAAATATAAAAGAGATACAGCTGATTATATACAATTACACAGAAAATTTCAATAATTTTACGTGTAATTTTTCATAAAAATAACTACATGTTAACAAATTACTTACCTAGAATCAATTCTTTATTTAATTACGCTCTGTTCATTATCAAAAAGCTACTCAAAAAATTTCATTAATAAAGACTAATAAAATATTGAGTTAGAGCATTAGTCGTCTACTTTTCTTGCTAAAAATCAAATTTTGCATTTGTTGCCAATTTTAACTTGATAAAGTAGTAGAAAAAATAATTAAAACATTTGAGGCAATGCTATAGACACAGCTAAAATATAATATTAATTCTAAAACCTCAAAAATGGGCGAAAACAGTTGAATAAACATCAATTTTCGATCCACTTCCGGCTTAAATTAACACCGTCTGCTTTTCTTTAAAGGGCTCTAATTTGATTTCTAATAAGCGTACAAGAAAAATAAAAACAGATTTAGAAACAGAAATGTTCATTCTATAAAAAAAAATCAAATAAAATAAAATTGCGAATTTTCATCGAAATTGACCTTTTAAACGTAGGCGGATACCTTAAAAAAATACTAATAACAAACAACGTTTATGATTCGAATAATTACAATAAAAATGGTTTTTAAAAAATCAATAAAGTTTGCATTGCTATTGCTAATTTTAAGGATTACCTGATCCCTTTTGCCATTTTCAAGTTTAATATCTGGAGTCAAGTTTATTTTATAATATCTATAAAATTTGGCAGTACAATCGATAATGTTATTTTTTTAATACGTTTGTTGATAACTTAAAACAAATAAACCTATAATGCTGCAATAAATAAAAGCTAGTTTGCTTTAACAATTTACAAGTTAAAAGAATCTTAAAAATAAGGAAAAGAAATTCTAATTGCTATCATCTGTTCAAACTTTAATTCCCATGTTAATATTCACATGCTATTTGTCGGACTTTGACGGCGAATATTTTCAACTTAATTTTTTTTAAAAAAAGAAGAAGAAAGTTTGAAAGAAAATAATTACTCATTGACTTAATAATCAATTGACTTAACCCTTTAAATCCCATGATAAAATACGTTCTAGAAATAGAATATTTAGTTTAACACCAGAAAAATTCAATGGCTAATTTCCTTTATTTAAATACGGTATATACTGGCATTAATTAAAACAAAAATTGCCGTTTTAATTTTCTGGTGGGAATGGAGATATACGAATTAAAATATCTCGGGCGGTTTGGGATCCAGAGGGTTAATAATAGCTTTTAAAAAAGTCATTTCCTGCCGGAAAAAACTTAATAGTTTAACTATATAGTAAAAGTATTGCAATTTTGATTTCAAAAATTAGTACTCCTCATGTTTCAAATAATCGAAAACCCTTCGTGGGTTCATTCGATTGAATTTGAAAGACAAATACCAATTAACCCCTTCGGCACGAGCAACCATAATACGCGCCGGCGAGTTTGCACTTACATGACGCGCGACCAGTATACGAGACGGGGCTTTTGGCACTCAGATCCTGAGCGACTGGTATCTATGCCATTAGATTGGAACGAATTGTATAATGTACAATTTAAATTGTGTAACATACAAAATATTTATATTGATCATATTTGAATTTATATATGAGTAGAACACATTCCATTCTAACTAGAAAGTAAAACGGAATCAATTAAGATTATTTTCATATATTTTAATTTAGTTAAAAAATTACTTTATCGAAAAGAAAATGTGTTTATTTCATCTTCATCTTATGTTTCTGATTGATAGGGCTCTGAAAAGTGATCTATTTTCGATCATAAATCGTTTGCCTGTTTAATAAAACTTTATTTTTTTATTTATCACAAGTTTTTCTGCTGTTGTTAACAGGATGGGTGGGACGCAAGGGCGGATCTGGAGAGTCCTCAAGAGGGGGGGGGGGGGCGATTTTAGAAATTTGGAAGCTACAGTCTGATGCACGGGTCGGAGCTCATTTTTTTAATACGGGTCGTGTTTCATCTACTTTTTTGCTGTGGGTCGGGTTTGGGTACGGTTGGCTTCCATTTTTTTGCTCCTGATCGGTTTAATTTCTAATTTGGTCGTGTTTTGGTCCGGTTGAATTCTATTCCTTGCTGCGGTTAGAATTAATTTCTGATATTTTTCTTTTGGGTCAGGTCGACTACTACATTTTGTTGTTGGTCAGATTGACTTTTACTTTTTAGCTGTGTTTAGCGCTTTTGGGGCAGTTTAGGACTTGGTTTTTACTTTTGCGGGAAAGGTTCGGTTTAAGAAGAATTGATTGGGATGAGCCCTTTGATAAAATTTTTGTTCTTTTATCGCAATTTTTGGACGAAATGAGTGTCTGTTTCACGATCCTTTGAAGAAATTCGTGTTTTCCTCGCGATCATTTCACAAAATTTGATGTCCTATATGTTTCTACTCTCTTAAAAGTCAGCCACAAAATAGCTCAAGTTGAGCTGAAATCCACTCATCTCAATGTTGAAAGGCAGCTTCTCAAAGAATTGAAATAACTCGTGTTTAAACCAATTTAAACGAAGTTGAGTTATTTAAATAACCAATTTAGACCAAGAAGATTTAATCGTTTGAAAAACAACTCTTTTATGATCGGAAAAATTACAGCTCTTTCATGAGAAGCTAAATCAGCTCTTTCGTTTTAAGAGTGTATTTTTTGCTGCCGATCGGGTTAATTTTTACTTTTTGTTGTGGGTCGCGTTTGGATCCGGTTAACTTCTACTGCTTGCGGCGGGTCAAGTTAATATCTGATTTTTTTGCTTCAGGTTGGGTCTGCGTCCGGTTAACAACTATATTTTGCTATTGGTCGGGTTGACTTTTACTTTTTAGCGGCACTTAGCGCATTGGGGCAGATTGTCATACATTTCGGATTGAGTCAGTTACAGATTCGGTTTTTACCCTTGCGAGAATGGCTGACCCAGTTTTGATCGCGATCCTTTGACGAAATTTGCGTTTTTCCGCGATCCTTTAACGAAATTAGATTTTATCTGTGAACGCGATCCTTCGAAGAAATTCAGATCAGAGAATTACCGAACGTTTAGCTGCACGGGTCGCGGTCAGGCCAATAATGTTTTCATACTACCTAGATCAGAGACGGACCGAATATTTAGCTTTTATTCCGGGCTGAGCCACGACCTGGAAATTTTGTCCAATGTAAACTTTTAGGAAAAATGAAATCGAGACCACGCTCGGTCTGGGAGAAAAGAAGCCTGCCCCCTCCCGAGTCTCCAAAGAAAGTAAGATCAGGACACGGCCCGATTCCAAATGAGAGAAAACCGTACCCAGTCCAAGTCTCGTAGACTTACACTGGCGCGACCCGTGCCAGGCCGAGACGGGTTTGAGCTTCGCCTCAAGTTATTTCTCGTGAGGATGCATAATGTCACTTTGTAAACCCTTTATTAGCCCAAGGGGGAGGAGGCCTTCACCCTCTTCCCCCAACTCTTAGAACCGCCACAGCATACGGGCCGGGTCGATCTCAGATCGAGCGTTTAGCCATTATACCGGATGGAGCCTGGGGTTGAAAATTTTGGCCCGTGTATACCTCTCGTAGGAAAGAAGTCTATGCCAGACCCGACTTGGGAAAAACAGTGTGGCTCGATCCAGCTCTGCAAAAAAAATCAGACCCAACCCGAACCGGTTTTCAAACTGTGAAGACCTGACCCAGTCCCAGTATAATAATTTAAAGTTGGCGCGACTCGACCCAGGTCTTGCCGGTTCCGAGTTTACGACCAACAACTTTTCCGTGTGGGCATCTGATGTCGTTCCATAGATCCTTTATTGGACTCAATGGGGAAGCGATCGCCCCATCGCATCCACGGAAAATTGATAGTTTTAGATTTTAAGATTCTAAAGTTAGTCTAAGATGTAAATCCAATATATTGCACTCAAAATGAGAGTAATCACTCACAATATAGAGCAATTGAGCAATTGAGAGCAATCACTCACAAATAATTGACTGGTAATGCAATATCAGTAGTTCCGCTCTCTGCTATGCATATTGCATGATTAATTGTATATTTTCTGTCATCCTCCCGAATATTTATTATTATGCAATATTCTTTTTTATTCAACCATTTTCTTTTTCTTCTTCGTTCTCTTCGAAAATAATAAGGATAATGCCAGAAATCATGAAAATGGTTTAAGTAGAAACACACAAAGAGCAGTGATAATTTAAGATTTCGAAGTGAGCCTCATGTGTAAGTCCAACATGTTACACTCAAAATGAGGGAAAAAGACCCACCATACCTAGTAAGCTTACCGTTATTTTTATGTTACAAATATGCGGAGTTGTGTCACTAACGTACGTTAATACCCGTAAGGTATCGTGACGTCACTGCGACGTCGCTGTGAAGTCACACTGTGACTTTGTGACCATCGATCGTCGGTGTGAAGTCACAGTGATTAAAATGTGAAGTCGTTATGAACGTTACATCGTCGTTACATCGTGACGAAACTGTGACAAAAGTGCCGTTGTGACAAAACTGTTTTTTAAAGTAAATAACATGTTTTGAAGAATTTTTGTAATTTTCTAAATATTTTTAATAAAGTCACATCTCAGTCACAATGTGACATCACTGAGTGGTGGCATTTTGATCACAGATGTGATGTGACCACAGTGACGTCACTGTGACCATTCATGCTATGAGACTAGTAAAAATTCCTTCATTTTAATGAGCATTTAATTTGAAGTGTTTACTTATTATTTGAATGATTATGTTCTTTCAATGTAAATGTTTGTTATTTTTAATTAAATTTCTGTCAATGCTTCCTTGATATTTGTCAGTGTTTGGCTAATATTGAAAAAAGTAATATCTTTAAAATGCAAGATGAAAAAAATCAAATGTTAAAAATGTTGTATTAATTTACTGTTTGATCGTGTGAAGATGATTACTAATGAAACTAGTTGGATTTGCCAATCCCAAAACTTTCTTCTATCACATACGTACATTTTAATATTTAAAAAAATAGTTACACATTTTAATGCTTTTATAATTTTAATTCGATACTAAGCTAACTTTGATTTTTTATTTTAACTTTCTGCTTCAGACAGTTAATCAGAGTAAAAATGAATTTCCGTCCCTGCACGAACCGATGGACAATAGAATGCTAGACAGAATTTTTTTCAAATTCAGGGAGAACCTACTTGCTATACTCAAAAATAATCATACACAAAAATTTTAGTTCAGTTCTAGGCATAACTTCACACACTTTTAGGTGGTGCAATATTGAAAACGGTACAAAAATCTCTATTGAAGTGCCCCCTTCTGGCGGATTTTTTTTTCAAATTCAGGGAAGACCAACTAGCTATAGCCATACACTTACACAAAAAATTTGGTTCAATTCGATGCATAATTTCATACACTTTTAGTCGGTACAATATTGAAAATGGCACAAAAATCGCTATTGCAGTGCCCCCTTCCAGCGGAATATTTAAAAATTGAAGGAGGACCTGCTTTTCATAACCAAAAACATTCACAAAAAATAGTTGAATACTATGCATATCTTCATACACTTTCTGATAATAGAATGGTGACATACAGACGCACATACATGCAGACAGATGCACGGACAGATAGACATTTTGTAAAAACATATTTTTTTTTTTTTTTGGAGATAAGTAAAAAAAAAGAAGATTGAAGAAAGTAAAAAAAAAGCATGTTTACGTGTTGAGCGGAAGGGAAGAGAATATGCTTATCAGAAACGGGAGAAAAGTAAATTAAAAGCATGAGAAAGAAGTACGTGAAAGAATAAAAATTGTTAAACACTGCCTTAGAGCAATCAAATTTTGATGTTTTGTTATTGCAGCCAAAGATAAATCGAGTTTGCCCGTGGTCAAACTAACCGTTTAATATTAGGTGTTTGAGTTCTATAACAATGGCCAAGAATTTACCTTTGTAAATTTCCATGAATATTTTGAAAAGTGTAATTGAAAACTTAGCATTTGCTTCTTAATAAAAGCACGGCAAATCTATTTAAATATATATTTTAAAATACTATCATGTATAATATTGTGTAGTGTGCTGATTTCTAGCTTTAAAGCTTAGCTTAGTCAGAAAATTGGCAAATTTTTGGATTTGCGTTTAAAGTCTGAATGATTTCGTATGTCTATGAAATCAATTCTTTGACTATTCTATTTTTTTCTCTTTTCTGTTTCATGCGAGTTCCACATTTGAAATTTATCCTATTATTATTATTACTATTGCTATGATTATTTTTATTATTATTAAAGCTATTAATATTTTATTTTGACTATAGGATTTCATATAATATTTAATGGATATTTAAAATTGATTTCACTACTACTTGTAATAACAAAATAATAATAATAATAATGTCTGAGTTTATCGAAAGTAGCAAGATCATATTGATTTAACCCATTAGGAACAAGTGACCGGTATACGTGCCACGTAAGGTGCTTAAAATCCTTTGATTATTGTCACCGGTAAGTTTTTATTGTTAAAATTGCTTTATTTATTCCGCGAATTTTCTCTATTCAGTTAAGAAACATTCTATGTTTTCAAAAACCAGTGGTAATGTATTAAAAGTTATGTAAAAGGAGCTCCTCCAGAACGGATTAAATAACAAAAGGTATATTTATGAATTCCACAGTGAATAAGAGCGGAAAATTACAGGTAATATTTCAGTATAAATATTCCCATTTTATAAAAATTGACGATTAAAAATTCAGTTTTAGGGAAAGTAAAGGCTATCTTTTACATAAAAAAGTAGAAGAAAAATATCTGAAATGCAGATTATTTTACTCCTCACTAATAAAAGCTCTACCTATTATGACTTCGCCTTTTTGCTAGTTAAGGATTCGAAAGCAAAGTTGCCAAATCTTCGGCTTTTTGAACACCACTATTATCTTTTTTTTAAAAAAAATCTTGTTCTTTTAAATCGCCAAAATAGTTGAATTAAATAAAATAAAATTTTCTTCATTAAAATACTGGTATCTAAGAATCGAGATTTGGCAGCTCTGTGACAGGTTGTTTAAAAAAGAATTTTTAAAAACCACATCGCTCCCAGAAGCACTATTAAAAAAAGTACAGGATAGTTCGAAAGAAAATTTATGTGTATTCATATAACTATTTAGTTATTTCTTTTCTTTCTTTACCCGTCTAATCATTGGTAACAAAGATCGAAAACCTTTAAAAACCATAGGACGAATAAAAATTATGTTTCACACCAGATTTATTTAAAAGTTAAAATATAATGATAAAATAACGTGTTTTTTCATGTGTGGCTGAGCAAAGTTATGATGGTTTCATGCAGTCAGGCTCTTCCGGCCTGAAATTACGTAAAGAGAAAATCGTAAGCTCAATGCAGGGCGGGCTCATAACTCCTTCGAGACGGGAGCCTTTTACGAAATTATTAATGTTTTTGGTTTTTGCAACGGTGTTTGTGCCTATCAATAAACTGATCCCATTAAATAAAGCAACTTTTACTGTTGGGGATAAACAAAAATTGTTATACTTTTTTGCGACACGTATATGTATCACTCTTCTCCAATTAGTTAAGGAGAGTTTGTACAGCGCATGCACCTGTTTTTGGCTGAGTCATTACTTGCCGTTCAGCGGAAATTAATTGCGAATGCTCTAAAAAATGAAAATTCAACTATGAACCGGACTTTCCTCTATTCTGATGCGAGCAAAATACTGAAAAAATATGTGTGTGCCAATAGAGTGGACACAAGAATTCAATTTTTGAATTTTTTATTGGGGACGCCCCCCCCCCCCCACCCAAAAAAAAGCTACCAATTGACTAGAAAATGAGATTTGCAAAGTTTCTGCAGATTTGGATAATACTAACCCTTGCCTCATTGAGGTCAAAGTTTGAAAAATAAACGTGATTTTTCGCAAAAAGGTGCTGTTTTTACTTCACGGAATGAATACAGCTGAAGCTAGAAACATAATGCTCGTTTCTGATAAAAAATGTTCTGGCTTTCAAAAATCACACACCATTTTTTTTGCAAAAAAATTATAGATTTAAAATATGCATATTTTCGCAACTAAATTCGTTGTGAATTCTAAAAATTGACTTGTTATAAAAATCTGAAAAAATACTATAACATTCCATTTCATAGACTTTTCATCTTTTTTGTTTTCATTTTGCACATAATAAAAGGTTTAATTAAAAATAAATTCTAAGTAAATGTAAAATAATTATTTTTAAACTGAAAGATTTTTTGAAAAGACAAACAAACAAACTATAAAAATTTAAATAAATAATGTTCAAATGTATTTTTTATTTGAAGTTGACATACAAGAAAGAGAGAATTTTAAAGAAAAAAATTTTATCATTTACAACTGTCAAAATAAAATGATAATGGCTTACATAAGAGGGTTTTTAAGAGTCTTGAAAAATTTATTTACATATACAATTTTTAAAACAGAAGCTGCACCCCTTTAAGCTGTGTCATTGACAACCTTACAACTATTTACTATGTTTACTGCTTTTAAATAATGTTTATTTTTACTCTATAAATTGGGGTTAATATTTAAAATTTATAATTTATTCAATATATAAATTGAATTCAATATATATATTTCCCCGAATATAAGATTAAAATAAATTTTTCCCATATATCTATTGACCAAACCTACTGCACATTCGAGAGAATAGTATATGATTGTTTAAATTCGGGGAGAGGGGAGGGAAGAAAAAAGGGAACGCCCCCAGTTTTGTTAATTTCTAAACCGAGATAGAAAATAAAACGAAAATAGCCATTCGACTTTAAATAATGATTATTTTTTTTTATTTTATGTTTAAAAGCATGCTTAGAGGGATGTCATCATCCTGAAAATGTACCAAACTCTGAAATTTCAATACAAATACATAACTTTCGCATCGTATCTGACTTTTTCGATAATGTCATTTTATAAAACCAAACGTTAAGTTAGCCAAGCATTATTAGAAATCACGGAAGTTTAAAATTTAGAATCCCCAAGTGTTAAGTGAAATGATCGATGCAAAATGAATTGCATTGTATTCAGTTTAAACACTGCTTTGTGAAGTGAGTTTTTGTTCTAAAATTGAATACACAAAACTTCTAGAAATACATATTTTTTTAGAGTTACATTTTTCAGTGTTTTAGATAAGCAATTTTTAATAAAAGTGCATCTTCGAAAAATTTAAAAAATACATGTAAGGTGTAATTTATGAATGATATGACGTTTACAAAGTCTTTTGTAAGATGGGCGGAGTTTTGTGGAAAAAAAAAGTTAAGAAATCTTAACACGTTCGCGCCGATAACTCCGCCTTCTGTGTTAAATGAATGGGAATTTCACGCGCTAGCGCGTGAGCGGCAGCGAATGTGTTAAACTTTTTTCCATAAAAAATAATCCTGAGATTTTTAGGGAAATTTTCAAATGTGGGCGTATTAAACAATCGCATCTAAGCAGTGATGTAGTCGTAAAAAAACAGGGGCTATAAGGTCAAAGCAGAGGGTATACGCTCAAGGCAAAGTGTATACCCTAAAGCGTACATACTAATAGATTTTTGAGAAACTGAGGGTATACGGCGTTCTAAAAAATCCAGAAAGTATACGCCGTATATCGTCCAACATATCTTTCCATCTTACCATTGTGACAACCAAAATGAACGCGTAACTATAGCTAAGTGCATTCTATCTGCGCATCCGTAACATTTTGGATACAATACTGGGTACAAAATTAACAAAACTGCGACAACAAGTGGACAGGGATGATGATGCCAATATGCGAATTTTTAATATGACATTATCAACGATGACAAAAAAATCTATCTTCTGGGCATATTTTCTCATACTATACTCCCTTATGGAAGATGCTTCGTTTTTATCTGATGTAGAATAACGTATTAACGAAAACATTTTTTCACGCCTTAAATGTTACAACATACACATCAGATCGCCTATGGAGCGCTGTTACTGGTTAAAGAATAGATAGCCCGTAAAAACAGATATAATTTTCTTCTTTTAAAATTATTGTTGGTGGATATCATGATAAATGGCTTTTGCTTTCATTCCAAAGACGTTTATCCTAAAATAATAAAATTGAGCTTTAAGTATTGACTCTTGATATGGATTTACCCATTTACTGCCTTTTTTGAACACGAAAATTAACCAACCGTACTTTCTAGCAAATCTGGATCAATAATAAAATATAATATTTATGATGTCTGAAACATATCGTAAAAGATCTGCATATTTTTATATTCCTGCTACAGCTTTCTTTTTCTTATGGTTGTGAATCATTTTAAATAATAAAAGGAGAATAATTTGGTATTTTGTAAAATTAAAAAATATTTTTAGAAAACTTTATTATTATTCCTTCGAAAGGAATTGAAATGAACTGAACAACTTTTTTCCTAGAAGAATATTTCTATTAACTAGCTTTAAAATAAATACATTCAAATCGGAAAAATGTACTGTAACTTTTAATTGTTATAACTGCTTCACACGTGGCTGACACCGTTTGTATTTTAAGCATACTGAAATAAAACATTGAATGCCAGTAATGGTTAAGCAGGCTTAACGGAATGTTATCACGTTTTTCACAAAAACACTCCTCACTTCCACCCCCTTGGTCCGATTTTGCCCATTAACGAACTTGACCGAGATTTTATGCCCCTTGATTTTACATAAAAGATTGAAGAATATCTGAGCATAATTATAGAAGTTATCGTGTCCAGAAGAAAGTGATATACACCGATAGATAGATAAACTTTTTAACTAATAGTAGTTTTGGGGTCTATGGATCATGATCGGTGTAGATCTGCAAAAAATTTTCAGAAAATCCAACATGGGAGCGATCACAATAGGTAGTATTTCATATGAAATCTACCTAAAAAAGGGCAGCAAAATAGCATCTGAGTAAATTTTCCTTCCTACTAACTTATCTTTTCAATCTCATGTTTTTAATGTAATTTTGTTTTATTTTAGCCCCCTCCACCCTCCAGTTGCTACTCGTGAGGTTTTTAAATTGCTCCCCAGTTATCCAACAGCAGTAACTTTCCGACATTTAAATCAAAAGCTTAATTTAATTAGCCTAGTTCGTTTAACCCTGCTAATTCAAATTTCCGTGTTCTTGGCGTTTGAACTTTTGGTTTGGATATTAAGATACCAGACTGAACGGCCCGTAATATAAAAGTAGTTGCCCATATGTTTTAGCAAAGCTGTATATATGGTTGACAGAGACATACAACTGTTGAAAGATGCAACAAATAGTGCGTGGGATTAATTTTCTTTCCCAGTATCTTAATTCTTCATCCCCCGTTTTAAATTTAATTTTGTTTTATTTTATTTCCCCAATCCTCTCCTATTGCTACTAGTATGGTTTTTAAAGTGCTCTCCAGTAATCATAAAGATGTTATTTTGCTTGATGAGTGGAGTTGTCCAGAATTGCCTGATTGCCTCGCCCAAACCATCTTCGAAATCATTTGCATTAATAAAATAAATAATAAAAATGTAAAGTAAATGTACCTTAACATGTTAGACTTTTTATATCCTGATTTCATTCATGTCTAAAGTTATGTTGTTTTGTTCGAACCATTTTGAGTCAGGAATTTCAAATAATCATAAATCACTGTGCTTTTATCATCTTTATATTTTTCAGTATGAGTGGTTAATATTGATACAATTCTTTTCTATAAAAAGTAAGCATGAAAAAAGGTTTCCAATAGAACGCTTCAACGAGTTTAATGGGATAAAATCTCTCGTTTAATTACTAATGAGTTTAATTAAACGAGAGATTTACGCCGGGGGCACCTTAAAGGAAAGAAACTAGGGAAAGAAAACCTCACCCGCTAAGAAATTCGATAGTCTTTAATATATCAGCTTCCACATGTCGGTTGGATATTTTTTCTTCACCCAGTCAATCATTTTTAACCCGTTCGCGACGGCGCGCGCATTTTGAAGTGCGCATCTGAGGACGGAGCGGGGAAATTCGATTTCACCTTCTGGGCCGGAGGATTTCGCGCAGTTAAGCCTAACGCATGTCAAAAATTCTTTAAAAATTAATAAAAAAATAACTTTCGCATGAAACTTTTTGAAATTCACATACATGGAATTTGATGTTATTTTACATATTTATTCAAAAAATAATGTATATTGTGTGATATTGTAATTGGAAAAAATGTTTAAATGTAAATAATGAATAGTTAAATCCTGTTTTTAGCTTTTAAAATGATATAACATGACAGAAAAATACTTACCAGGCTGTTAAATATCAACCTATGAAACATTTTGCTATAATAGAAAAACAAGCCTGACCATCTTGATATTTAATAATTTTTAACTCTTTCAGTAAATAAAATAAATGTTTTACAAAAAACGATTTATTTAGAAATGAAAAATATTAAATAAAACATACAAACAACCTGCTACTGTTGCTTTGTAACACTTATATATATATATATATATATATATATATATATATATATATATATATCTGTGTGTGTGTGTGTAAGATTGGATTAAATAAAAAAAATGTATATAACACATAATTAAAAGCAAACAAACAGTCTTGAATAATAATCAGTAATGATGTGCAAATCAGAGTAAAAATTAAAAATGTACCTATCCAAAATATGTTTATGTTAAAATTATTTCAGAAAAAGAAAATATATTTCCATATGGTATATCGTATAATAAGGTATCTCAAATAAAAATTATTGGATAATTATGAATAAAATTTAATAATGATTTGAAACTTTCAAAACTTTCATTGATGTTAAAATTATCTTTTAAAATCTATGTTAACATATAATCTAATATATATGTAAGAAAAAAATCTTGAATAATAATGAATAAAGCACAATAATACTTTAAAATACTCTTTAAAACTTAAAACACTCTTTAAAAACTTTTGTTCATGTTACTAGTAATTTTTAAAATGAAATGTATATATATGCAAGCATGTAAGCTAAAACATATTAGATAAATATATAGAATTATAGAAAAAAAACTGGTCAGTAACGCAGGAAAATATTCTTAATTTAGCTGCACTGAGAAAGAATGTTATCAGCGTATCAGCTCCCACAATCAGTGTGTAACCCTTTTTTCTTTTTTTTTTTTTTTTTTTTTTTTTTTTTTTTTTTTTTTTTTTTAATTGCGAAGCACTCCTGAAATAAAATAAAAATATAAAAAAGATAAATCTTTCTTTCTATAAGAATGATTATATTAATGACGTCGGTTTTTGCCACTACGATCTGATCGAGATACAAGAGCGGGAAAAAAAAGCAATGAATCAGATGTTCATGTTATCATTCATAACCTTAAATATGCTTAATAATACACTTACTTACGTTAACCGCAAATTTTTCCTTCTGAAGTTCAGTAGCATTATTTCTAATAAAGAAAAATAAAGTTTTACTAGACGCGTAAAAAGATTTATGAAACACAAAGACGTGATGAAAAAATAATATTTTTCCCATTGTAGTATTTCCATAAAAAATTAAATTCGCGTGGATTTAAAAAAAAAAAAAAAAAAAAAAAAAAAAAAAAGGTTTCATTAGCTTTCCTAGTTTCAAGGAAAAGTCTTCTTCCTTAATATACATTCAAATAGAATTAGGATAAATTTTTTATAATGCTAAACTGTGAAAAACAAAACGTTCCGTTTGATCGGCATCAATGGTAGTCTCGCGGGATGTGAGTACAAACAGCGCCGGCATCAATTGTAGTCTCGCGGGATCTGAGTACAATCGGTGCCGGCATCTATAGTGGTCGCTCGTCCCCAAGGGGTTAAATAATAACCTGCGCAATTGTTATCTTTTAACTTGTTAACTTGCTCCACCCCTTTCGATCAGAAGAGGCATAACCTTTATTACTTGGGGCGTGGTGGGTTAATTTCTGCGTTTGAATAATTTTTACTTATATTTAATCGTTTAGTTAGAGTTCGGATTATTGTTATTAATTATTGTTACTGTAGAATTTTATAATGGAGAAAAAATATATATATAATTTTTATAAGCTGGCTTAGCAAATGATTGGGATGCAGCGTAATTTTCAGGCGGGGGTGGGATAATAGATTTTTGATAATTAATTAATTACATGAAAATACAAAATAGAAAGCAGGGCTGAAAACATTACAATAATTCTAAAAATAGTTTTTTTTTTTTTGTAAATTAATTTTATTTTTTTATCGAAACATTTTTTCATAATATTTTTAATTTTATAATTTTAAACAATTGAAAAATGTTGATGTTATAAACTTTTGTTAATTTAAAGCAAAATTTAATTTCTCTTGTTTTGTTCATTATAGAAAATCGTTTAATTGTTTATTTATTATTAGAATAAAATAAAAAAAAATGTGAAAAAATATATAAACATTAATGTCATTTTTAGAGTTAAATTAAAAACAAATCAGTTCATTTCCTTCATTTTTTTAAGCCCGAGAAGAGACATTTATTAATGTACTTCATACAGCTAGTTCTGCGTTTAATGTTAATTTTTTGTAACAAATAAAATAAACAGATTAAAAAAGAAAAAAAAATCAGATAATATAAATATCCTAAAAACACACATTCCTTTCAAATTAAATCGAAATATTGAAGCTTTTAATGAGCATGTGAAAGGATCTTCAAAGTTTAACCTTATACGCATTCCTTCATTTATAATTTGCTTATACGTCTTAATTCAGTCAAGACTACTACTAATAAAAACTGAAATTCAAAACTATAAATAAAGAGTATCTAACACATTTTAGCTGGTTAAGCTAATACCGAAGATTCATGTTGAAATTTTTCAAAGGAAGAAGAGTCCTTTGAGGGAAGAAAGAATCAGTATGTTTCATTAGCAGATACAGGCAGCCTTCGAATATAATTATAAAAAAATAAAATTTAGATTTACAGTAAAATAAATATACTATCTAGAAAAATATTGCAAAATTTACTTATTTCCTATGTCTGTTGCAAAAATACATTAAGATGTAAGAATAATAAAATATAATTTATTTATTTATTTTATTTTCTTTATTTTTTTCTATTTCTAAATGTGTCATATGATTATTTGTATA
Source organism: Maratus speculifer (assembly GCA_964019185.1). Lineage (NCBI taxonomy): Eukaryota > Metazoa > Arthropoda > Arachnida > Araneae > Salticidae > Maratus > Maratus speculifer. The sequence continues at coordinate 364,214,916 of OZ025296.1, forward strand.
AAAGCAAAACTTTTTTGTGTTGTATCTTACAATCTTCTATAACTAGCCGCTAAACCGTAAATTTTGTTTTTAGAAATTTTATTAAATTTAGAAATTATTTTTTAATATTATTTTATTGGTATTTATGTTTGTTTTCATCGATTATAAAATTAATTGCTTGGATTATATATAAACACTGTTTAATCATGAGTTCTGCAATTGTAATTATTTTCAGATAGTATTGTTTAGATAAAAATTTAATAACTATACATATGTTTATATTAAGAGCAAAAATGTGTATTTTAAATGACTCTTTTAAATTTTTAAAATAAATATATATAGTTGTATATGTATCAGTATTATCATTTTAAATTATAAAATTTAATTTCGGACTGGTAAAGTGTGACAAGATTAAAACTAGACGAAAAACTTTAATAGTTGTTGCCAGTGATAAATTATTTTTTATATTCATTTATACAAGTCAAACTGCAGGTTTGAAGATCAGTAGTATTCTACTGTGTTAAAAATTATGGAACAAATGTTATATAGAAGAACATGACATGTAAATAAAATCTTTTAAAGCTACATATTTTTTTTTTTTTTTAATTTATTTACGAAATAATTTTCAGATAATTCTTTTATTACTTTCTTCTATCTTCAATAGAAGAAAGTATTGTAATCGAAATTTTTTTCGACTTCCGGTTTTCGACGGATTTACACGTTTTAGGGGTATGAGATTCCAAAAAACATGTTTTTACAAAATGTCTGTCTGTCCGTGTGTCTGTGTGTGTGTCTGTGTGTCTGTCTGTATGTCGCCATTCTACCATCAAAAAGTGTATGAAGTTATGCATAGAATTGAACCAAATTTTTTGTGAATATGTTTGGCTGTGGCAAGCAGGTCCTCCTTCAGTTTTGAAATATTCCGCCGGAAGGGGGCGCTGCAATCGCGATTTTTGTGCCATTTTCAATATTGTACCGACCAAAAGTATATGAAGTTATGCATCGAATTGAACCAAATTTTTTGTGTATGTGTATGGTTATGGCTAGTTGGTCCTCCCTGAATTTGAAAAAAATCCGCCGGAAGGGGGCGCTGCAATCGCCATTTTTGTGCCATTTTCAATATTGTACCGACCAAAAGTATATGACTTTATGTATCGATTGAACCAATTTTTTTTGTATCTGTATGACTATGGCTAGTAGGTCCTCCCTGAATTTGAAAAAAATCCGTCGGAGGGGGGCGCTGCAATCGCGATTTTTGTGCCATTTTCAATATTGTGCCGACCAAAAGTACATGAAGTTATGCATCGAACTGAACGAAATTTTTTGTGCAAGTGTATGGCTATGGCTAGTTGGATCGCCCTGAATCTGAAAAAAATCCGCCGGAAGCGGGTGCTGCAATACCGAATTTTATGCCATTTTCAATATTGCACCACATAAAAGTGTATGAAGTTCGTTCTAGAACTGAACTAAACATTTTGTATATAATTAATTTTTGGTAAAGCAAGTAGGTCCTCCTTGAATTTGAAAAAAAAAATCCGCTTATCATTCTATTGTCCATCGGCTTGTGCAGATACGAATATTCGTTTTTACTGCGATTAATTGATTGAAGCATAAATTTAAGATGAAAATCAAAGTTGGTAAGGTATTGAATTAAAATTATTAAAGCATTAAAATGAGTAACTATTTTTTTTATATATTAAAATGTATGTATGAGATAGAAAAAAGTTTTGGGATTGGCACATCCAACTAGTCTTTTTTAATTTTATTTAATACTGAAAACATTTTCATTTTTTTGTAAATTCAATGTTTCTTTTATTCAAATTTTATAATTCAACATTTATCGTTGTATATTTATACTTTTAATTATTCCCACATTCCAGTAACAAACGCAAGCGAAAAGGGCTACATAAAGTTGAGGGAAGAAAGCAGCGAATTTCCCCTTTTCTTCGCGGCTGAAACGGAAGGAGAATTTTTTCTTAGCTCTACTGTTAGAAGCTGGTCTCTCCTCAGACAGTTTTATTCACAAATTGAACGAATCAGCCTGAAGCCGATCTGTTTGCTTGAATTTTTCATAAAATGGTTTCATTAACGTATTGAGTGGTCTAAATATTATATACACTTATCCTGTATATTTTTTCTGACTTAAAAGTATTTTTAATGTGACAATCAATTTTTCAACAATTTTATTTATTTTTAGAAAAACGGTTGAAATAGTGGAATTGCTGCATTTCAGTTGTCAACTTACATTTATCTTACATTAAAAAAATTTTTTTTGAACTGCATATTTAATTAAAATTTAAAAAGTTTTTAATATTTTATAATCTTTGCTATTTTCTTTAAATATTGCTGTAACTTCCGGATGTTTTTTTTTTAAGATTTTCATATATGTACTACTGAAACCTGCACTTGGATTTTTAGATACCTAAAATATTATATTTAATTTATTATATTATTATTACATTTATATACTGTGTGAAACAATGAAAACTAACACATTTAGATTCACTTTCATCAAAAAAAAAAAAAAAAAAAAAAAAAAAAACCTTGTTCAGTATTACTATCATTTTGGGGACGAGCGACAATTATAAGTGCTGCAAAAGGGCTTAAGAATCCTTGTTTATCAAAAGGGCTTAAGAATCCTTGTTTATCCCCATCAGTAAAATTTTACTGTAAAATTTACCGTATTTTCTCTTTTCACCTTTTTTTTTTAAATCTTAGGACAGAACAAAACTCTATAACTTTAGCAATTTGTCATATTACTCTAAGACGAATTTAATAACTTCAACACTTGGAAAAGCTAGAATTGGAAAAAAAAGTAAATATTTTATCATTTAATGTAAGGATATGAGGTGGCTCTTTAGCTCCGGGGCCCATGGGCAAAGTCCCGATTTGCCCATGCGGTAATAAGGGCCTGTTTTTAATGGAAGATAACTCAACATAGACATTAGATGCTGAAAATTTCGTTGAATTCGTAAATCCCATTGATATGGAAATAACCACACGATAATTTTGTTGTATCGAAGAAAAAAAGTGCTGTCGAAAATAGGCATTAATATTTTGAGCCCAAGGGAAAGGAAAAAAGATTTTGACCGTTGAAAAATAAGCAGAAGAACTAAACCTTATTGAAGTTCGAATGGCGGTTTTTGAAAATATTGATTTAGACCTTAGAAAACTCAATCTGCTGTAACAGAGAGTTTCTAGGAGAAAAAAGAAAATATTGTCGGTTCAAACTTCATTGCAAGGTTTTTTTTTACAAGCTCCAAAACTTGAACAGGGTAGCTAAAAGAACACTAGATTTTAAGTTAACGACTTATGCATTTATTCCGAATTCTTGTATTGCAAACGCATTTTTTTACTAATGTTAAATGTGTATAAAATAATAATCCCTTAACACAGCAAAATATGGTGATAAGATTTTGGAAAATTTTTACTACTTAACCTTTTTAACGCATCTAAATGTACCTTGATGACAATTTTGATTTACGTCGTTAACTTTGCCGCATATTGTGGACGTAAATCGGGGTAGAGTAAATTAGCTTATAGTTGCATATTTTTTTTTTTTTTCGTTTAGTTAATTATTTCTAAATAATAACCCGTTAAATTGTTATATTTTAAGTTGTTAATTTGCACCGCCTCTTTCGATCGGAAAAGGTGTAACTTTATTATTTGGGGCGTGGTTGGTAAATTTCTGAGTTTGATTAATTTTTGCTTATATTTTAATCGTTTAATTCAGGTTCGAATTATTGTTATTATTATTATAACCGTATAATTATATAACGGATAAAAGAAAAAAATATATGTAATTTTTTTTATGCTAGCTTAGCAAATGATTTGAATGTAGTGTAAATTTCAAGTAGGGATTGGATTATAGTTTTTGTTAATTAATTAGTTACATGAAATTACAAAATATAGCAGGGCAGAAAACATAACAAGAATTCTAATAATCATATAAACTTTTTTTTAATTTAAAGCAAAATTTAATTTATTTTGCTTTGTTGATTACAGAAAATCGTTTATTTGTTTATTTACCATTAGAATAAAATAACAAATGTGAAAAAATATATAAACATTAATGTTATTTTCATTGCAAATTAAAAATAATTCAGTCTATTTCCCACATTGTTTTAAGCCCGAAAAGGGACATTTATTAATATATATTTCACACAGCAAATTCTACATTTAATGTTAATTTTTTTAAACAAATAAGGTAAACAGATTGAATATTAAAAAATTTAAAAATCTGTTCAAACACCATGATAATATAAATACCCTAGAAACACACATTCCTTTCAAATCAAATCAAAATAAATCTTAGAGTTTTTAAAATGCTATTTTTTTTATATTTCAAATGTCCTTTATTATTTTGTACTCACTCATCATAAGTATAATTCAAAATCTGTAATACAAATAAAATAAAAAGTCTAAAATTTACTTAGATTTCTTTTTAAAAGAATCCAAGTTTTAATATGTTTTAAATTTCAAATATTTTTTTTTCTTTAATGTTCATTTGAGAAACACATTGTAACAAAAAGGTTAATATTTGTTAAAAAAAAAATTAACTTTAAAGGCTGAACTAAATGAGTAAAACATATAAATAAATGCTCCTTCTCTTGCTTAAAAATAGACGAAATATTTTTTTTTTAAACATTTTGTCACATTTGAAATTTTATTTTATTAATAATACAATAAATAAACAATTTTCTACATTATCCTTACGTTAAGAATATTAAAACACCATTTTCCCCACCTTATAATCATTGTACCTTAACGCTGACGAGACCGCATCGTGTACACAAATTTTATTCGGTTTACGCGCTAATTACCGTGTTTTTCAAATAGTTCAATAACATGTGAATTATTAAAAAAACTCTAATTTAAAAAATATATATAATTGTTTATTTATCAATGGTATCAAAAAAAAAAAAAAAATCCACATGCATATTTTGATGATGCATATACGCATCATAAATCTCGAAAGGATTTATAGTGGAGATCTGTATTTTAAAGTATTGCGACCAGGTTCTTTTCAAAAAAAATGCATTCGCTAGAGTTGTAGGCTGTGATCAATAAAATAAATGCCTTTTGAGAACTTTGTTTATTTAAGGTAGAGTTATAAAAATTAAATCATTTCTTACTGAAATAATTAGGGATGGTGCCTGTAACCATTTTTCAAGAGACCTTTGTTACATGACTGAGTGCATGAAGCGAGAGAGAGGCAATTGAATTTTCTCATTCAGAATTCACACATTGGCATCCAGAATTGGCGAAAAGGAGCATATGAAAAGTGAATGATATCATAACCATGAAATTTTCTGTTACGCTTTAAACAATTAAGATGATTTTGAATTTAATACAGGGCAACCAGAAATGGGCAGTCCTAAAAAAATACGCCAAAAAGAATTCGCGCCAATTCGTACGTTAGGACTCTGTTTTGGGAGAATTTATGAAAGACACAATAATGTGGCATGCACAAGGAAAGATTATTACCTAACGAATAAGTTAGAATCACAATTAAGCAGAGAGAAAAGCGATTTTACTGACCGCAAGCAAAGCATATCTTTGTTCTTTTTTTATTTGTTTCCAGCAAGGGTGAAATACGCATCTTAATGAATTCTCTTTATCTGACAGCCGTTTATCAGTAATAAAGCAGATGCTAGATGTTTTTCTTTCTTTTCTTTTGAACGGGAAGTTATTGTGGGATCGAAATAAAACATTAAGATAAACTAGATATTTAATTAAAGATTAGCTTTAACTGTAATTTAGAAAAATGTAAAATTTAAGAAAACTATATGTGATTCTACATCACAGGATTGAAGAGTATCTTTTAAACTAAGAAGTTTATAATATCAATATTTTTACAGATATATATTTATATTTATATTATATATAAATATATCTTTAGGGGGAACTAGGGGACACTGATACAGCTTTTTTCAAAAAAAATTTTTGGTGTCTAGAAAGCAAAAATTTCAAGTTATTTTTCTATGTGATGTCAGCAAAACCTGTGTAGTGTTTTATAAAAATGTACAATCGTTGTTTTATATATTATTTTTTCATGTAATTTTTAAAAAAATCAAAAAAGTAATTTCTATCAATGTGCCCCATCCCCGGGGCAGATTGATACACTTTGACACGTCTGGGGAAAATTGAGACAAAATAACACCAATGCATATTTTTCATAGAAAAATATTTAGCAAACCATTTTATATATATTTAAAGATATTAAAATAGCACACAATTTATTTGTAAGCGATATTAAAGCAATCAAAATGAAATGTATATTGACCTGATGTTTTGGCTGTTCCTTGTCTGTTTGTTGGCTGTGGTAACTTTGTCAAATCTGGCACTTTAACCCCAGAATTATCTTTTTTCTAAGGAAAGGTGAAATAATTACCAGGGTTTCTATACAGGGTGATTCATAAAAGATGGGCAGAACTTTAAGGGGTTATAGTACACTTAAAGAAAAATAATATTAAATAGGAGACTAAGGGTCCCAGATGTATTCCCAAGGAGATAGGGGGCATTAAAGTTTAGGGTCCGAAATTTCAAATGATTATAAAAAATGGAAAAATTGGTCGATTCGTTTGCGGTTTTTGCAAAAAATTTTCTTTATGCCAGTATTTTCTTGAAATAAAATTTTAAAGTTCAATTTCAAAAAATGCCGATAGGGGGCGCTTTAGACTTTCGAGTAACAAACAACTATTTTTTAACGTTATTTTTTGTATTTCTTTAAATGATTTCGAAAGCTTAGACTTAAACTTAAATTTTGATCTAAAAATCTAAGTCCTAACGAGTAGTTAAGTAGCGTAAACTGAAATTTGAAATTTGAAACCCTTCTCCCCCCAGAACAAAAATCAGTTATTCCCGATCTTTGTGTCGTAGATTAGGCTCTAACTACTGCCGCGTTTTGCTAAAATTATTCTTTATGTCAGTATTTTCTTGAAAATAAATTTTAAAGAAAAGTTTCAAAAAATTCCGATAGAGGGCGCTTTAGATTTTGGAGTAACGAACAACTATTTTATACCGTTATTTTTTGTGTCTCATTAAATGCTTTCTAAAGCTTAGACTTAAACTTAAATTTTCAGCTCAAAATCTGAATCGCTGAGCGTGGTTCAGTAGCGAGGGGAGAGGGTTCAAATTTCAACTTCTGAACATAGTTCAGTTTGCACTACTTAACCATGCCCAACGATTCTGTGCTGTGATACGAGGCAAAAATACAACTTTCGTCAAGGACTGCATAGTCTGAATTCGTTCATAAAGGCACTGGCACAGTTGGAAACGTCGCTCATGCAAACGTTAAAGCTCCATTCCTGACGCTAGTCACCGGGTGAAGAAGGAGACAGAAAGTATGCAAATGTCAAATGGGGAAGAAGAAGAACACGTATGCAAAATTTCGACACGATTCAGGCATAAAAACCACTGAACGGTGAGTCAAGTGTAAGTCGCTGTAGTAATGAATCGGAAGATGGTGCCCTTCACGAATAAGGAAAAGGCTGAGATGCATTTAATTTACGGAGCGGCAGATGGAAATGTGCAGAGGCACAACGAATGTACGGAGAGCGATTTCCCAACAGGCGGTTGCCTAACCGCAAAACTTTCGAGCGCTTGCACAGACAGTTGTGTGAGACGGGATCATTTCTCGCTTCCCGGTCGAATGCAGGTCGTGCAAAAAAGGTCGAATCAGTAGTTGTTGCAGAAGCCTTTCTGGATGTAGTAGCGGCGCAGCCAAGAACAAGTACACGAACAGTGGCTAGGCAGGTGGATACCTCTCAGTCCATGACTTGGAGGGTACTGAAGGATGAACATTTGCTCCCGTTTCATGTGCAACGAGTCCAGAAACTGTCTCCAGGGGATTATCCAAATCGTATTGAATTCGCCCGCTGGTTTCTGCAGCAGAACGCGCTAAATCCACATTTTGGACGAACTGTGCTTTTCACCGATGAATGTACCTTCACACGTGAAGGTACATTTAACACACACAATGCACATGTATGGGCGGATGTCAATTCACATGCTCATCAGAGACGCTTTTCCATCAATGTTTGGGCAGGAATCCTCGGAGACCACCTAATCGGACCGTACCTTCTTCCTGAACGCCTCAACGGTAAAACATACCTCACATTTCTGCAACATGTGCTGCCAGACCTGTTAAACGTTGTTCCTCCACGCATCCGGCGGGTCATGTGGTTCCAGCACGATGGAGCGCCAGCCCATTACGTACGAGACGTCCGCAACTATCTGGACATCACATTTCCGAACAGATGGATTGGTCGAGGTGGTCCTGTTGCTTGGCCTGCTCGCTCGCCAGATCTTTCACCCCTCGATTTCTTTTTTTGGGGACAATTGAAGGCTCTTATGTATGAGACACCCATTGAATCCCCCGAGGAACTGGTCGCCAGACTTTCCGCCGCTGTAGGGGAAGTGCTCGAAAAGCCTGATGTTTTCGCGAATGATCGCCGTTCCATTCTTCGCCGTTGTTCTGCGTGCATAACCTCTGGTGGTCACAATTTTGAACATTTATTGTAATTACATGTTAATAAATATGCTTTGGTAACATAATCCTAATTTGTGTCTTTTTACCTCGTATCACAGCACACAATGTGTGGACATGGTAAACTGAACTGTGCTCAGGAGTAGAAATTTCAAACCCCTCTCCCCAGAAACTTAACCACGTCTAACGATTCAGATTTTGGGCTGAAAATTTAAGTCTAAGCTTTAGAAAGCATTTAATGAGACACAAAAAATAACGGTATAAAATAGTTGTTCGTTACTCCAAAGTCTAAAGCGCCCTCTATCGGAATTTTTTGAAACTATTCTTTAAAATTTATTTTCAAGAAAATACTGACATAAAGAATAATTTTAGCAAAACGCGGCAGTAGTTAGAGCCTAATCTACGACACAAAGATCGGGAATAACTGATTTTTGTTCTGGGGGGAGAAGGGTTTCAAATTTCAAATTTCAGTTTACGCTACTAAACTACTCGTTAGGACTCAGATTTTTAGATCAAAATTTAAGTTTAAGTCTAAGCTTTCGAAATCATTTAAAGAAATACAAAAAATAATGTTAAAAAATAGTTGTTTGTTACTCCAAAGTCTAAAGCGCCCCCTATCGGCATTTTTTGAAATTGAACTTTAAAATTTTATTTCAAGAAAATACTGGCATAAAGAAAAATTTTTGCAAAAACCGCAAACGAATCGACCAATTTTTCCATTTTTTATAATCATTTGAAATTTCGGACCCTAAACTTTAATGCCCCCTATCTCCTTGGGAATACGTCTGGGACCCTTAGTCTCCTACTTAATATTATTTGTCTTTAAGTGTACTATAACCATTTAAAGTTCTGCCCATCTTTTATGAATCACCCTGTATATAAATCGGTTTACAAACAGAAAATAAAAGATAATTATATTAAAAATTATGTTTATAACATAATGATCTTGTACTCTTCTGCAGCTTGTTTCTCTTACTTAACATTTCTCATGTCGATAATACTTTTTTCTCTGGAGAATCGATATAAATTTAATATTTGCCAGTCTGCAGTTCATTTCTTTTTTTAATTCTGCTTGCACTAGACATTGTGTAAGTTTGCACGTCTTCTGATTGCAAAAATACTATAAAATGTTTTAATATCAAGAAATTAGAGCTATTTCACTTCAATAAAAAATAATAGTAGAAATTTTTGACGAAAAATGGTTGAATTAAGGAGTGTATGGTACAAAAAAAATAAATAAATAAATAAATAAATAAAAGGTAATGAAAAAATGAACTAGAAAAGGATTTAAGTTGTATCAATGTGCCCCGACAAAGACTGTGTCAATGTGCCCCATTCAGCCATTTGAATAAAATGAGTCGCAAATCCAACACTTCATAACTTATCTAACAATAAACAATGAGGAACTGATAAAGAGTAGCTTTGCTTGCCAGGGAGGGTATTCTTTTCGGTTGAAAATACTGGAACAGTTGTATAATACCATTTCAATTGTACAACTCAAATTTACTTTTGACCTACAAAAACGATTAATCACCCATCCCATTTCATCAAACTATTGAATCATTCCAAAACTTTCTGTATGTAGTTCATTTCACTAGTATCACCTTTTGAACCTGTTGTGAAACTTCCTGTACTGACCCTGTGTGCTGTACAGGGGGTGTATCAATGTGCCCCAGTTCCCCCTATATATATATATATGTATATATATTATAAAAAAGTATTACCTTTATTCTTGAAATTACCTGAATTATTGAAACATTTTCTGCCCACCTTGTTATTTTGTATTTCCAGTAGCTAATCAATCAACAAACTTGTAATCCCACCCCTAAAAGGCTAAATGCTTTTTTATTTTTTGGAAGCCAATTGAGTTCGAAAAAAAGCCATATTTTTTATATTTTACGTCAAAAAGTTCAATCTGGAAACCTTGTTTGTAAATAAAACGAATCAGCCAGAAACCAATTCCAGCCAGAACACCTTTAAGGTGGAACACAAGTCACAAAAAGAGACCAAGATGATAATGTAAAGTCTATGGGAGCATTCTTTTCAATTATCATGCTCAAATGTTAATATTTTGACATTTTTTTTTTCGCATAAGATAGCTGAGGACGATCTAAAACAGGCCTAGTGTTTACTTTTTCAATTTTGGCTTCATTTTTTTTAACTACTTTAAATTTCAAAACAAGTTTAAACCGGTTATGAAATTGAAACTATCATAATATTAAAAAAAATATATACGAAAATCGAAAAAGTAAAAACTAGGCCGGTTTTAGATCGTCCTCAGGTATACTATGCAAAAAAATCACGTAAAAATATTAACATTTGAGCGAGCATTTTGAAAAGGATGCTCCCCATAGACTTTACATTATCATCCGGGTCTTTTGCAGTGAATAGTTGTGGGGCTTTAAATAAGAAATTTCACAAATCACACAAAAGCACGAAGTTGTCTAAATATATATTTAAAAAACTTTCTGTTAAATTTTTTCTGTTTTAAAAGTATTTTCAACGATTCACCATTTCAACAATTTTGTTTATTTTTAAAAATACTCTTGAAATAGTGAAATTGTTGCATTTCAGTGTTTAATTAAACGAAAATGTATGCATGTAATGTAAAAGAAAAAAAAACTCTTTGAACTGCATATTTAATAAAAATTGAAAAAAAGTAGCGAATACTTTACAATTTTTACTGTTTTTTTTAAATATCGATATATCTGTCGAATTTTTTTTAAAGATTTTATTATGTAATTACTGAGATCTGCACTTGAAGTTTTAACTACATCTAATATTATATTTACCTTAATTTTTTTACTATGATATTTTGTGCAAAACAATGAAATCTAACGCAGTTTCATATACTTTCATTCTTTAAAAAATAAGAAAAAAACATGCACAGATTTATGAGAAGAAATCGAGTTAATAATAAAGATTAATGCCACAAAAAGGTTTTTTTTTCTTGTATTACAAGTATAATAAGTAAAAGTGAAGAAGAAATAAAAAATTTTAAAAGAAAGATAAAAAAAATACTAGATTTATTCAATAAATAGAGTTAGTTTTAATTTCAATTAATGCATGTATTAATGCAACTTTCTAAGACGATGCCTTCTTATACGCTTTAACTGTGCATCGAATTATTTGACGTTTAATGGTGAACAGACAGCCGTTAATATAAAAAAAACCATTGAAAATTAAGGAAGTGTGATGAACAGCGAGATTAAATGATAGTACGTCAGTAGTTTTCAAGCAGTTACGACTGTTTGCAGCCAAAACTTCTTGAACAGGCTTGCATTATCATTCTCAAAATATAATTATTGATAAAACTTACTAAAACAACTCACAATGAAAATTTAGAAAAACATAAAAAAAATTTAGAAAATTTAGTCAAAATACCCGGGGGATCCCAATTTAAAAAGCCATGGATTGAAAACAGTCACTGTTAACTACCAGTTTAATAACCTACAGTTTAAGAAAGCATGGTCCAAACAACATGCGTTGAAACGCGGATTTTATTTTACCTCTTGTATAAATACATTTTCCGCTGTCGTTAAAGCAATGCAGTTGCAATCAACTGCATTTTAACTTTTTAGCAAAGTAAAAAAAAATTTCGCTTTGAACTCATTCTTTTAGTTAAAACCAACTGCAGCACATAGAAAAGAAATATTATGAACGATTCACAGAATGCAAATGATTTGATGCTCTCTTCAAACGTTCCTTTGAAACAAAGGCGAAATTTTGTCACCCCCACCAGCACCCCCTTTTGCTGCAACTGCTTACAAGGGTCGCAGCGTCCCTAAAATTTTCACACTTTCCTGCCACAATTTTAAAAGGAAAATATTTATTGAAAATTGTTGTTGTAGATGCTAAAGGAATCTGATAAAAATATTTTTGATTTAAAAGACTGGTAGAAAAATGGGAAAATTTTAGGGATGTTGCGGTTGCTTAGCAACACCACAAGATATTAGTTGAGAAATTTTAAGAACTTGAAATAAGAAAAATCATCTACTTAGTTTTCGAAATCTCAGTTTTAGTTAACTAATAACAAAGAAAAAAAGAGGGTGGGGGTGGGCCGTTGTTTGGAATTCCTTGTTCTGAGGTTTAGTGTAATTTTATTTCTATAGAAAAGATTCGGTAACACTCAAAGGTGACCGGTATTCGTAGGTTACCGTTTGTCGGAGTGACTTTTGTAGGAGGTTTCACTGTACATGAAGGATTTCGGATAAGATAAAATTTTTATGACAATAATTCTGCTCATTTGATATTTATCTATTAATATGATTTTACCATAAAAATAATTTTATGTAAGTATATTATTATTGCATTTTAATAAATGATCATCTATTTATTAAAAGATAACTTTTTATGAATTAAAAAAAAATCGTTATTTAAAGTTAATTTAAATTTTATCGCTTAAAAATGCTAATTACATTTTACTTAACACAATTATAATTTAATTTTGTTTCATTTCATTGTAATTAAAATGTAATTAAAATATTTAATTGACAGAAAAAATTACAAAGCATCTGATAATATAAATCAAGTAATTTTTATATCAATGTTTTATAAGACCTTAATAAAATAATTCTATTACGATATTTATCAATTACTTTTCTAAATTACTTTACTATTACTTTTCTAATATAAAAATATTTTAAATGCAAGTTGTAGGAGTTATTACCTTTTAATAAATGTTGATTTAATCATTAATCAGCATATAATACAATTTAAATTTATATTATTTATTATTTCTTAATAAGCACTTCGGATAAACATTCTTGATTAATTCACTAATCATTAAATCCAAATTCTAAAAAAGGCAAAAACACAACTTCTAGCATAACCCCGCCCTCTACGATGCATACTGAAGGGAAAGGGAGGAGAGCAAATGAAAAAAAAAAAAAAAAGAAAAAAAAAAAAAGATTATGAAAATTATTAATATTATTAAATTATTAATATTAAGTGAGAAATTCCTAAATAATACAAGGAAAAAAAAAACTTAAATACTCCAAAAAATGCGGGTATACTTGAAAATATAAAGTTAAATTAAAACCATCAATTACAAAGAAATTTGTAAACATTGCCTCTGCCAAACTTAGGCGCGTTATAAGTAAAATAAAAATTAGAGTATGAATTTGGTAGCCAACAGGCAATATTAATAGACATACCGTATTAATTATGAATGATACTAGAAATATTTAACTAAAAAAACACTAAAAAATGTGAACATTTAGGGAAAATGCTTTTAAGAGGCCCTTTAAGTTGAATAAAAGCCCAAATTTAGGTACACACCCTACCCTAAAGTTTCATTTGTAAATTTAACGAATCAGACAGAAGCTAATTCGTATACTTGATGTCAAAACTTCCAAAATAACGAGCAGTAAACAGTCTAAAAACATTTATGAAAATTTTCTTTATATTTTTTGTGCCTTAAAAGTATTTTTAAGAATTCACTTTTTCAACAATTATGTTTACTACCCGGCTATTTCCATGAGTACTTGTAGTGTAAGTCACAGGCTACGATTTTTGGCTACCAGTATTTTAGTACGAAAAAAATGTGATTTATTTATCGGCACATTCTCATTAATTGAATAAGGCCAAGCAGACTTTTCGAAAATAACGGTGGCAAACAAGCATAGCAATTATAAGGTAATGTGACTTACACTACAAAACCCATGGAACTAGCCTCCCTCTAAATAAACGCTTCAAATGAGGAAATAACCGCATTTCAATGCTCAGCTAAAAGTATGTTATGTCAAAGACAAAAAATAAACTGTATATTTAATTGAAATTTTTAGAAAGTCTTAAAATTTTTTTTGAATATTTTAAAATTCTTACTGTTATTTTAAATATTGATATGTCTGCCGAATGGTCTTTGAAGATTTTTATGTCATAGAAGGCGGCAGCCTTCAAGTGACGCAGTTTTAAATCTACCATCGTCAAAACCTACCATCGTCATAAGGGTAGATGCGGAACTTCATATATACAGCTAACTCAACATCAAAGAAAATCGGAAAAGCCGCCTTCTAATAACTCAGCAAATATTGGTCAGAATGGTCCAATTTTTTTAATATAGTCTTATATTCCCAGTCTAATCCTATCCTATAATTTTTACATTTCTACGTGCCGTATATTTTTAGATCTCGATAACCATTTTAAAACTGAAATTGATGGTGTTTGTTCCTGATAATGAGATCTAGAAAACGGGCTGGGGGATTTTATTAAAACTTATATATAATATGAATCTCTTTAAGATAGAGGTAATAAGACTTGCCTTGTTTCTAGGAAAACTCTTGTTTGTTATATATTGGTCTTGGAAAATTGGACTATATTAGCTCGCGGATTACATGTTATTCTATGGGTTAACAGACAAAGCAGGAGTGAAAAACCTTATGTACTTATGGTCACAGTTAAAACACCCAAATCGAAGCAATAAATGTTTTTTAAACTACAAAAACATCTTATCATGTGCTTTAAAACATTCAATAAATATATACTAAATCAAATTTCTATTTATATTGCCTTTATTTTTCGTAAGAAGAAAATATTACGTTTCTTACATTGCATATTTTTGCATTTTGTGGAAAAAATATTTTGAATCCTTTTTTAAAATAGGAAAATATTTTTTAATTATACATATTCAATATACTTTCGACTTATGATTTTTTTTTAAAGTTTACAAACAAGAATT
This sequence comes from Maratus speculifer, assembly GCA_964019185.1. Taxonomy (NCBI): domain Eukaryota; kingdom Metazoa; phylum Arthropoda; class Arachnida; order Araneae; family Salticidae; genus Maratus; species Maratus speculifer. The sequence continues at coordinate 364,230,065 of OZ025296.1, forward strand.
ATTTTTAATAATTTGCTTTAGAATCCCATGTATTCATACGCGTTTAGATAGTTTTGTTTTGAATCGTAATCGAATTCGCTGGCGGTAAGCTTTGTACTTGTCACTTGTTGTTGTTTTTAGCATGTATGTTATGTAATTTGCGAAATATTCAATTCCAGGAGACGAACGTGAAGCTAAACCATCTATAATGAAAAAGAAAGGTAAATAAATATTTTTTGACACTCATTATTAAAGTATTATTTAAAAAGTGGTGTATACATTAGTTAGCATGTTGATTTGATTTCAAACCAACATAAACTATCACAGAATGTGTAAACTATTGCTAAATTTTGGTAAACAAACTATATTTATAATTGACCAACAGTTAAACCAAGTGCTTGTGAATTCTAAAATTCTCAAAATAGATTGTTTTTAAGTTTATAGATGTCCTTATCATATGAATTAATTAACAATAATTATATGAATTAATTAACAATACTAAATTTTAAGTGTTGTAAAAATTGTGCTTCTTTATTTCATTTATTAATTTCTGTGATTAATAACCCAGGATGTTAATTTTTAGATTAAAATTGCTTGAATATGTTATTCAAAATGCATTTATTATTTTTTCTTATGCATTTTTGTCGCTATTAATTTTCATTTTGAAACTGTGCCTTTTTAGCTTAGCTTAATGGCCAGTAAATCCAGGTTTTAAACAATTTTTAAAATAAGTAAGTGCACTTATTATTGGAAATTGTGAACAAACTAGTATTTATCAACAAATTACAGCAGTATTTTCATAATTCAAAAGAAAGTAATGAAGTTAATTTTTTCTTACATGCATTAGTGACTGTGGCTATAAAGATTTCAAAGATTTAAAAACAAATTAGTTGCACTCATTGTTTTTTTTCTTCATGTACACACAGTGCTTGTACAACATGCATTAGTGATTGCATTTTTAATTAATTTTGTGTATTTTACGGATTGTTGCACAGCAATTTTGCTGCAGCCTGAGTGTTTTGTTTTTGTTTTGTTTTCATGTGCTCTAAGTGTTATACATGCAGTAGTTGGACTGCTTTAACGAGTTTTATTTTAGCGAGTGAGAGTTTTAGGCCCTTTTTTTCTAATGTAAACGTTGTTGTTTTAATGTATTTGTTTCACAATATTGTCACTGGATTTCTTTAGTTCAGGTATCACTCATTTCTTCCAGATATTGGGAATCTGCATGTTACCGCATAGTTTGCTGCATCTATTAATTTTTGTTGTTTGTTTTCATATGGGCATAATGTTCATACATTTGTTATTGACTGCGGCTTTGAGAAATTTCATGTGTTTTAGAGACCATTGCATAAGTTTGCTGCATCCAGTAATTTGACATGCACTCAGCTTTCATTATCCATTAGTTACTATTGCTTTAACATATTTCATGCATCCTATTATTTCATTAATAATTTCGAAATTCCATGTTTATATTTTAAAATGTTATTTAGCAGTTGCCACGGAGGTACTACAGCGCATCATTGTAGTCTGCATTAGATGCTGTTCAAAATAGAATTTTTTTTTTTTCTTCCTAAGAGTCTGATTATTTAAATCCAAGCATGGAAAATTTTGTCTCAGATCACAAACTGAATACAAAAGTATTGTAATAGTTAATAATACGTTATAGAAATCAATAATCAAAATATAAAAGCATTAGCCTTACAGCTTAGAACATAGCATTATTAATTAACTGCATTTATAAATTGGACATCTAAAATGGAAAATCTTAATATATTTTTATAATGTTAGAATTTACAAGCATTTAAAGTTGGTTAAGCAAAAAATTCTTAACCAAATATTAACGATAACATTGGTTTAAAAAGAAATAACTTATACTTCTATGCTTTAATAATGAGTTTCATAAAATATAAATTTACCCCCTTTTTTTTCTATAGATGTTTTAATTTCATATTCATTGTCTCGAAATTGAAGTATTTCTTTCTAACATTCTTTTACAAAAAAGTTTGATAATTTAAGGCTTTTTTTATCTAAAAAAAAAAAAAAAAGAAAAAAGAAAAAAGAAACAGGCCTTGTTTTTACTTATGAACACAAAATCCTCAAATAAATTTGAATCCATTATTTAAATAAATTGCATAACATACCTAAGAAGAAAACATGTTTAAAATTCAATTTAATACAAGAAATTAAAAATTTTTAATTCAAATAATGTAAAGTTACTGTTACAAACACACTAACAAGTAAATATTTTAAAATACTAACAGCTAATAATGGGCGATAAATAATTAATTTTTTTAGTTTTGTCATTTCTAAAATGTAATTGTTTAAATTCTATTTGAGTTGAACCTCATCCAAACCCTAAAAAATATTCTATCAAACCTTAATTCAATCTGAAAAAAAAAAAAAAAAAAAAAAAAAAAAAAAAAAAAAATCTGACAATACACACTGACAAGCAGAGTTGTATAATATACACGCACGCCATGTGCAGAACATTTTATGAAGAAACAATTTTTATTTATTTATTTCGACAAAGAATTGCGTAAAAAAAAAAAAAAAAAAAAAGTGTATCTCAACAAAGAATCATGTAAAAAAAACCCGACATTTCGACAAAATACTACACGAAAAACGTGAATTTCATCCAAAGACCGCAATAAAAACGTTAATTCAATCAATGAATCGCATAAAAATATGAATTCCATGCATGAATCACATAAAAAACATGAATTCCATGCATTAATCGCATAAAAAATATGAATTACATGCATGAATCGCATAAAAAATGTGAACTACATCCATGAATCGCTAAAAAAAAAAAAAGAAATTGCATAAAAAATAGGAATTACGCCCACAAATTGCTTAAAATGTGAATTACGTCCATGAATCATGTAAAAAAGCGAGAATTATATTCATTAATTGTATGAAAAACGCAAATTACGTTTATGAATCGTGTAGTAAAACATGAATTATGTTCATAAATCGCTCAAAAAACACGAATTTTGGCGGCAGAAAGCTGAAATGGAATTACCTCTATAAAATGCATAAAAATAGCGAATTGCATTCATGAATTGCATAAAAAATGTGAAATATGTTCATGATTCGCTCAAAAAATGCAAATTACATCCATGAATTGCATAAAAACGTGAATTACGTTCATAAATCACTCAAAAAATGTGAATCACTTCCATGAATAGTAAAAAAAAAAAAAAAGAAAAAAAAAAAAAAAAATTACATTCATAAATTGCAAAAAATGCGAATTACGTCCAAGAATTGGTAAAAAAAGCGAATTACATTCATAAATCCTATAAAAACACAAATAACTTCAATAAATCGATCAAAAAACGCAAATTTCGTTGATAGAAAGCTCAAAAAATGCAAATTATGTCTATGAATCGCATAAATATAGCAAATTACGTCCATAAATCATGTAAAATGTAAATTACATTCATTAATCGCATAAAAATCGCGAATTATGTCTATGAATCGCTCAAAAAAAAGCGAATTTCATAAAAAATGCGAATTACGTCCACAAATCGCTCAAAACGTGAATTACGTCGATGAATTGTGTAAAAAAGTGAGAATTACGTTCATAAATTGTATGAAAAACGCAAATTACGTCTATGAATTGTGTAGTTAAATGGGAATTATGTTCATAAATCGCTCAAAAAACACGAATTTTGGCAGCAGAAAGCTAAAATGCAAATTACGTCTATAAATCGCATAAAAATAAAGAATAGCGTTTTGCTTTCATGATTTGCATAAAAAACACAAATTACATTCATGAATTGCTCAAAAAATGCAAATTACGTCCATGAATCGCATAAAAATGTGAATTATGTTCATAAATCACTCAAAAAATGCAAATCACTTCCATGAATCGTGCAAAAAAACACGAATAACATTCATAAATTGCAAAAAATGCGAATTACGTCCAAGAATTGTGTAAAAAAAGCAAATTACATTCATAAATCCTATAAAAACTCAAATAACGTCAATAAATCGATCAAAAAACACAAATTTCGTCGACAGAAAGCTGAAAAAACGCAAATTATATCTATAAATTGCATAAAAATAGCAAATTACGTCCATAAATTATGTAAAATGTAAATTACATTCATTAATCGCATAAAAATTGCGAATTATGTCCATAAATTGCACAAAAATGCAAATTACATTCATAAATCTCATAAAAAACACGAATGATGACCATAAATTGCGCAAAAAATGCGAATTACACCCAACATTAAATTAATTTGCAGAAAGTTTTTGGTTTTATACAACTCTGCCAACAAGAACCTAAAAGTTATCCTGAAACCCATTCTAAACCAACAAAAATTTAATGGAAAGATAAATTTGTCCAAGAAAGACAAAATAATTTCCATTGACATACATTGACCAGAATCTAAAAATTCCTATTGAAATCTATCTTATACAATCCAAAACCAGAAAGAAAAAAATCCCCCCAAGAGTAACTCAATCTATCTGCTGCAAAATAAAATACATTGAAATGCAACTGAACAAGAACCTGAAAATTACATTTGAAGTCAAACCGAAACCAGATTCAACTACCCCCCCCCCTTCCCCCCCAAAAAAAAATTATCCAGCCATATCTCGATTCGGGAAAGAAAACTTAATTTCCATAGATACGCGTGATCAGAAATCTGGAAATTTATCTTTAACCTAATCTGAACCTGGAAAAGAAAATTCCATATAACAAGAACCCAATATCTGTACAGAACAAAATATTTCCCATTAAAGCGCAACCTGACCAGAACTTGAAAATTCCATTTGAATTCAACCTGATCGAAACCTGAAAAAAATTTTCATCGAACCTTAACCTAATCCGAAAAAGAGAAAATTATTTCTGCCGATACACACCGACAAGAGTCTGAAAGTTAACATGAAACCTAATCCAAACACTAAAAGGAAAAAACAATGGAAACACAAGTGTGTACAAGAAAGACCAAATAATTTCTGTCCACATACACTGACAAGAATTTCAATTGAAATCTATCCTAAACCCAGTTCAAATACTACCCCCCCCCCCAAAAAAAAAAAAAATTCCAATTGTAACCCAATCTATCTGCGACAAAATAATATACTTGAAATGCAACTCAACAAGAACCTGAAAATTCCATTTGAAGTCAATCCGAAACCAGATTCAATCTTAAGTATTTGCATTCATAAATTGCATAAAAAAATTGTGCAAAAAAACACGAATAACATTCATAAATTACAAAAAATGTGAATTACGTCCAAGAATTGGTAAAAAAAGCGAATTACATTCATAAATCCTATAAAAACACAAACAACGTCAATAAATCGATCAAAAAACGCAAATTTCGTTGATAGAAAGCTCAAAAAACGCAAATTATGTCTATGAATCGCATAAATATAGCAAATTACGTCCATAAATCATGTAAAATGTAAATTACATATTAATCGTATAAAAATTGCAAATTATGTCCATAAATTGCTCAAAAATGCAAATTACATTCATAAATCGCATAAAAATCATGAATGATGACCATAAATTGCGCAAAAAATGCTAATTACACCCAACATTAAATTTATTTGCAGAAAGTTTTTGGTTTTATACAACTCTGCCAACAAGAACCTAAAAGTTATCCTGAAACCCATTCTAAACCAACAAAAATTTAATGGAAAGATAAATTTGCCCAAGAAAGACAAAATAATTTCCATTGACATACATTGACCAGAATCTAAAAATTCCTATTGAAATCTATCTTATACAATCCAAAACCAGAAAGAAAAAAATCCCTCCAAGAGTAACTCAATCTATCTGCTGCAAAATAAAATACATTGAAATGCAACTGAACAAGAACCTGAAAATTACATTTGAAGTCAAACCGAAACCAGATTCAACTACCCCCCCCCCCCCAAAAAAAAAAAAAAAAAAAATTATCCAGCCATATCTCGATTCGGGAAAAAAAAACTTAATTTCCATAGATACGTGTGATCAGAAATCTGGAAATTCCAATTAGTCTATCTTAAACCAAATCTGAACCTGGAAAAGGAAATTCCATATAACAAGAACCCAATATCTGTACAGAACAAAATATTTCCCATTAAAGCGCAACCTGACCAGAACTTGAAAATTCCATTTGAATTCAACCTGATCGAAACCTGAAAAAAATTTCCATCGAACCTTAACCTAATCCGAAAAAGAGAAAATTATTTCTGCCGATACACACTGACAAGAGTCTGAAAGTTAACATGAAACCTAATCCAAACCCGAAAAGGAAAAAACAATGGAAACACAAGTGTGTCCAAGAAAGACCAAATAATTTCTGTCCACATACACTGACAAGAATTTCAATTGAAATCTATCCTAAACCCAGTTCAAATACTAACCCCCCCCCCCCCCCCCAAAAAAAAAAAAAATCCAATTGTAACCCAATCTATCTGCGACAAAATAATATACTTGAAATGCAACTCAACAAGAACCTGAAAATTCTATTTGAAGTCATTCCGAAACTAGATTCAATCTTAAGTATTTGCATTCATAAATTGCATAAAAAAATTGTGCAAAAAAACACGAATAACATTCTTAAATTGCAAAAAATGTGAATTACGTCCAAGAATTGGTAAAAAAAAAAAAAAAAAGCGAATTACATTCATAAATCCTATAAAAACACAATCAACGTCAATAAATCGATCAAAAAACGCAAATTTCGTTGATAGAAAGCTCAAAAAACGCAAATTATGTCTATGAATCGCATAAATATAGCAAATTACGTCCATAAATCATGTAAAATGTAAATTACATTCATTAATCGTATAAAAATTGCAAATTATTTCCATAAATTGCTCAAAAATGCAAATTACATTCATAAATCGCATAAAAATCATGAATGATGACCATAAATTGCACAAAAAATGTGAATTACACCCAACATTAAATTTATTTGCAGAAAGTTTTTGGTTTTATACAATTCTGCCAACAAGAACCTAAAAGTTATCCTGAAACCCATTCTAAACCAACAAAAATTTAATGGAAAGATAAATTTGTCCAAGAAAGACAAAATAATTTCCATTGACATACATTGACCAGAATCTAAAAATTCCTATTGAAATCTATCTTATACAATCCAAAACCAGAAAGAAAAAAATCCCTCCAAGAGTAACTCAATCTATCTGCTGCAAAATAAAATACATTGAAATGCAACTGAACAAGAACCTGAAAATTACATTTGAAGTCAAACCGAAACCAGATTCAACTACCCCCCCCCCCCCCCCCAAAAAAAAAAAAAAAAAAATTATCCAGCCATATCTCGATTCGGGAAAAAAAAACTTAATTTCCATAGATACGTGTGATCAGAAATCTGGAAATTCCAATTAGTCTATCTTAAACCAAATCTGAACCTGGAAAAGGAAATTCCATATAACAAGAACCCAATATCTGTACAGAACAAAATATTTCCCATTAAAGCGCAACCTGACCAGAACTTGAAAATTCCATTTGAATTCAACCTGATCGAAACCTGAAAAAAATTTCCATCGAACCTTAACCTAATCCGAAAAAGAGAAAATTATTTCTGCCGATACACACTGACAAGAGTCTGAAAGTTAACATGAAACCTAATCCAAACCCGAAAAGGAAAAAACAATGGAAACACAAGTGTGTCCAAGAAAGACCAAATAATTTCTGTCCACATACACTGACAAGAATTTCAATTGAAATCTATCCTAAACCCAGTTCAAATACTAACCCCCCCCCCCCCAAAAAAAAAAAAAATCCAATTGTAACCCAATCTATCTGCGACAAAATAATATACTTGAAATGCAACTCAACAAGAACCTGAAAATTCTATTTGAAGTCATTCCGAAACTAGATTCAATCTTAAGTATTTGCATTCATAAATTGCATAAAAAAATTGTGCAAAAAAACACGAATAACATTCTTAAATTGCAAAAAATGTGAATTACGTCCAAGAATTGGTAAAAAAAAAAAAAAAAGCGAATTACATTCATAAATCCTATAAAAACACAATCAACGTCAATAAATCGATCAAAAAACGCAAATTTCGTTGATAGAAAGCTCAAAAAACGCAAATTATGTCTATGAATCGCATAAATATAGCAAATTACGTCCATAAATCATGTAAAATGTAAATTACATTCATTAATCGTATAAAAATTGCAAATTATTTCCATAAATTGCTCAAAAATGCAAATTACATTCATAAATCGCATAAAAATCATGAATGATGACCATAAATTGCACAAAAAATGTGAATTACACCCAACATTAAATTTATTTGCAGAAAGTTTTTGGTTTTATACAATTCTGCCAACAAGAACCTAAAAGTTATCCTGAAACCCATTCTAAACCAACAAAAATTTAATGGAAAGATAAATTTGTCCAAGAAAGACAAAATAATTTCCATTGACATACATTGACCAGAATCTAAAAATTCCTATTGAAATCTATCTTATACAATCCAAAACCAGAAAGAAAAAAATCCCTCCAAGAGTAACTCAATCTATCTGCTGCAAAATAAAATACATTGAAATGCAACTGAACAAGAACCTGAAAATTACATTTGAAGTCAAACCGAAACCAGATTCAACTCCCCCCCCCCCCCCAAAAAAAAAAAAATTATCCAGCCATATCTCGATTCGGGAAAGAAAACTTAATTTCCATAGATACGCGTGATCAGAAATCTGGAAATTTATCTTAAACCTAATCTGAACCTGGAAAAGAAAATTCCATATAACCAGAACCCAATATCTATACAGGACAAAATATTTTCCATTAAAGAGCAACCTGACCAGAACTTGAAAATTCCATTTGAATTGAACCTGATCGAAACCTGAAAAAAATTTCTATCGAACCTTAACCTAATCCGAAAAAGAGAAAATTATTTCTGCCGATACACACCGAGAAGAGTCTGAAAGTTAACATGAAACCTAATCCAAACCCGAAAAGGAAAAAACAATGGAAACACAAGTGTGTCCAAGAAAGACCAAATAATTTCTGTCCACATACACTGACAAGAATTTCAATTGAAATCTATCCTAAACCCAGTTCAAATACTACCCCCCCCCAAAAAAAAAAAAAAAAAAAATCCAATTGTAACCCAATCTATCTGCGACAAAATAATATACTTGAAATGCAACTCAACAAGAACCTGAAAATTCTATTTGAAGTCATTCCGAAACTAGATTCAATCTTAAGTATTTGCATTCATAAATTGCATAAAAAAATTGTGCAAAAAAACACGAATAACATTCTTAAATTGCAAAAAATGTGAATTACGTCCAAGAATTGGTAAAAAAAAAAAGCGAATTACATTCATAAATCCTATAAAAACACAATCAACGTCAATAAATCGATCAAAAAACGCAAATTTCGTTGATAGAAAGCTCAAAAAACGCAAATTATGTCTATGAATCGCATAAATATAGCAAATTACGTCCATAAATCATGTAAAATGTAAATTACATTCATTAATCGTATAAAAATTGCAAATTATTTCCATAAATTGCTCAAAAATGCAAATTACATTCATAAATCGCATAAAAATCATGAATGATGACCATAAATTGCACAAAAAATGTGAATTACACCCAACATTAAATTTATTTGCAGAAAGTTTTTGGTTTTATACAACTCTGCCAACAAGAACCTAAAAGTTATCCTGAAACCCATTCTAAACCAACAAAAATTTAATGGAAAGATAAATTTGTCCAAGAAAGACAGAATAATTTCCATTGACATACATTGACCAGAATCTAAAAATTCCTATTGAAATCTATCTTATACAATCCAAAACCAGAAAGAAAAAAATCCCTCCAAGAGTAACTCAATCTATCTGCTGCAAAATAAAATACATTGAAATGCAACTGAACAAGAACCTGAAAATTACATTTGAAGTCAAACCGAAACCAGATTCAACTCCCCCCCCCCCAAAAAAAAAAAAAATTATCCAGCCATATCTCGATTCCGGAAAGAAAACTTAATTTCCATAGATACGCGTGATCAGAAATCTGGAAATTTATCTTAAACCTAATCTGAACCTGGAAAAGAAAATTCCATATAACCAGAACCCAATATCTATACAGGACAAAATATTTTCCATTAAAGCGCAACCTGACCAGAACTTGAAAATTCCATTTGAATTGAACCTGATCGAAACCTGAAAAAAATTTCTATCGAACTTTAACCTAATCCGAAAAAGAGAAAATTATTTCTGCCGATACACACCGAGAAGAGTCTGAAAGTTAACATGTAACCTAATCCAAACCCGAAAAGGAAAAAACAATGGAAACACAAGTCTGTCCAAGAAACACCAAATAATTTCTGTCCACATACATTGACAAGAATTTCAATTGAAATCTATCCTAAACCCAGTTCAAATACTACCCCCCCCCCAAAAAAAAAAAAAAAAAATCCAATTGTAACCCAATCTATCTGCGACAAAATAATATACTTGCAATGCAACTCAACAAGAACCTGAAAATTCCATTTGAGGTCAATCCGAAACCAGATTCAATTTCCCCCCCCCCCTCAAAAAAAATATCCAATCAAATCAAGATTTTAGAAAAAAAAAGAACAATTTATGTCGATATGTACTGACCAGATCATGGAAATTCCAATAGAAGTCTATCTCAAACACGATCCGAACTCTTAACCTGAAACCCAATCCAATCCCCCCCCCCAAAAAAAAAGGTAAAATAAAAAAATTAGGAAATATAAATCTGTTCAAGAAAGACAAAATAATTTCCGTCCCCATCCACTGACCAGAATTGAAAACTAGTACTTGAAATGCAACTTGACAAGAACCTGAAAATTTCAATTCAAGTCAAACTGAATCGAGATTCAAACCCGAAAAAAAAAACCATACATTGACCAGAACCGGAAATTTTCAATTGAAGTCTATCCTAAACACAATCCAAACACTAAAAAAAAAAAAAAAAAAAAAAAAATCCCTCCAGTAGTCAATCTATTTGCAACAAAATATTATAGATTGAAATGTAACTCAACAAGAACTTAAAAATTTCATTTCAAGTCAACCCATAACCAGATTTGAACCTTAAAAAAAATTTATCCAACCATATCCTGAAACGAGAAAGAAAATATAATTTCCATTGATACGGACAGACTAGAAGCTGTAAATTCCGATTGAAGTCTATTTTAAATCCAATCCCTGCACAGAACAAAATATTTTCTGTGGAAATGCAATCTGACCAGAACTTGAAAATTACATTTGAATTGAACTCACTCCAACAACCCCCCCCCCCTTCAAAAAAAAAAAAAAAAAAAAAAAAATTCTATGGAATCTTAACTTGATCCGAAAAAGGAAAAATAATTTCTGCTGATACACATTGACAAGAACCCAATTTGAATTGAAATGAAAATCAGTGTAAACATTAATCTTTTTAAGAAAGACGAATTAATTTCTGTCAACATGCACTACCCAGAACCTGAAAATTCCTATTGAAATCTATCCTTAACCCAATTGAAAAAAACACAAGAAAAAAACTTCTAATTAGAACCCTTTTACCTGTGACAAAATAATATATTTTGAAATGCCACCTGAAAATTCCATTTGAATCTGGTTTAAATTTTTCGGTTTTAGGGTAGATTTCAATTGGAATTTGTATTTATAGCTGTTTAGTAAATCAAATGTGGTTCTTAATGGATAAATGTTATTTTACATGATTTATGAGAAAAAAATAAAAAAAATTCAAGTTGTCAAAATATTACGTACAATGTTGAAAATCTAGAAAAGACTTTGATGTACTGCACTGCAAGAAACCCTAAGAAAATATGGAATATTTTTTAATAGCTGTCTGCTTTTTTCATAAAATTATGTTTAAAAAAAAAAAAAATTAAAATCTAAAAAACATGAAATGTTTAAATTTATGTACTTTGCATGTTTTATGCTTAGTGACTGAAATGTTCAATAAAAATATATTAGTTTTATTTTGTAAGTTAAGTCGCCCAAGAATGGAAAGTTTCATATGAAATGAAAATATTTAATAAATAAGAGAGTCCTGATTTTCTTTCTTTGTCAGTTAAACATTTTCCTAATTGAAGTATGAAACTTATAGGGTGAACCGGGGTAATTCCTGATCAAAAAACACTAACATCTAAATATCTTTTTAATATTTACAATAGATGTGACCAAATTTAGCATGGTTAATGATTCACCATGTTTCTATTCAATAAAATATAGGTTTGATTAAAATATTATTTAAAGTTTGCTTAATTAAATTTTTTTGATTCTCGGTAACTACCCTGGGAACATTGTAATTATCAATTACACCGGGGCAATTACCAATCAGGACATTCTTGTACAAATGATAGGTACATTGATTAATTTAGAATATAGATTGTCAATTTTAATATAAGCCTGATTTAATTAAATGCCTTCATCCATCTGCAATAATTTTATCAATGTGTAAAGGAAAAAATAAAAAACAACGAAAAGTTATGTGTGCAACATAGAATATGATGCAACTTCCAACATATTCTGAATACTATTAACCTACTATTTTCATCCATATACAGTAATTTTTCCACCCAGTGCAAAGAACAAAACATACCTAACAAGAACAAAGAATCATGCATACTGCATCAATTGTGATGCATTTTCCTACACATTCTGAATACTGTAAACTTATTGTCATTCATGTACAAGAATTTTACCATTCTGTGCAAAAAACAAAGCATAATTAACGACAATAAAAATTTTTGCATACAGTATGTTTAGATACTTTCCAATTCATTCTGAATACTTTAAACCTATAGTTTTCATCTTTGTACAGTAATCTTCCCACCCTATGCAAACAGGAAAACATAAATAAACTAACAAGAATGAAAAATTACGCATAAGTATAGATTATGAAACACTTTCCAGTACATGTTCGATATTGTAAACCTATCATTTTAATCTATTTGCAGTAATTTTACCAATCTATATAAAGAACAAATCATAACTAACAAGAAAGAAAAACATGTGTGCAACATAGATTATGAAACATTTCCAGAATATTCTGAATATTGTAACGCATATAGTCTTAATCAATCTGCAATATTACCAACCTATACATAGGTTGAAACATAATTAACAAGAATCATGCATGCAGCATAGATTATGAAATACTTTCCAGCATATTCTGAATATTGTATCCCTGATCATTTTAATCCATCTGCAGTATATGTATCAACATGTGTAAAGAATAAACATAGTTAACAAGAATGAGAAATGATACATACAGCATAGATTATAAAACCCTTTCTGAGATGTATGGTGCTGAATGTACATTACCTTCTTATCTTTTACTAACGTATTTTACTACAGAGTTGTTTTTAATAAAATCAAGTAGTACAGCACACATTAATAAAATATGAAATATCTTTTTTTAAGTGGATGGGGGAGGGGTAATTAAAGGCGAATGAATCATGAATATGAATTTTTTGCGTTAGTCTTTTATTTTTTTTTTTTTATCATTAACCTAAAAAAAGCAATGATATCAATACAAAAAACCCTGTAACGGGTTAAAAGCTTGCGACGCAGCAGTTTATCTCTAAGAATTTTAAATTTAGGACTTAAAACTAATGATATCAAAATTTATGTGACGCTATGCTATTAATATATATATATATATATATATATATATATATATATATATATATATATATATATTAAAATTTATTCATTAAGGTTTTATCAATTACATCTTTCATAAATTCAAAATATGAACCTTAAAAGATATGATATCAAAATTTAAGTGACGCCTTGATGAGGCTTTAAACAACGTTTTAAAATTCCATTTATTTATTTATTGTCTAAATACATTTTCATATCTAAACAATACTTTTCATTTTCCAATACACTGTTAAATACATCACTTTCACTGAATATATATAATGCACTGAAATGTATTTATTTGAATAAATAGATTTATCTTTTGGGCTACGCTATCCAAAATCAAAAATAACATTTAAATAAATAGTTTTTGCGTCATTGTACCTATTTGCATCTATTTAACTTACTTTGGATACAAAAAAAATATTTTGGACGCAAAAAATATTTATTCAAATGTTATTTTTGATTTTGGATAGCGTAGCCCAAAAGATAAATCTATTTATTCAAATAAATACATTTCAGTGCATTATATATATTCAGTGAAAGTGATGTATTTAACAGTGTATTGGAAAATGAAAAGTATTGTTTAGATATGAAAATGTATTTAGACAATAAATAAATAAATGGAATTTTAAATCATTGTTTAAGGCGTCACTTAAATTTTGATATCATATCTTTTAAGGTTCATATTTTGAATTTATGAAAGATGTAATTGATAAAACCTTAATGAATAAATTTTAATATATATATATATATATATATATATATATATATATATATATATATATATATATATATTAATAGCATAGCGTCACATAAATTTTGATATCATTAGTTTTAAGTCCCAAATTTAAAATTCTTAGAGATGTAAGATAAACTGCTGCGTCACAAGCTTTTAACCCGTTAAGGGTTTTTTGTATTGATGTATATTACTGAAGTCCATTCATGGATTTTTAGATACATCTAATATTATATTTAATTTTTTTTATTATTATTTTATTACTAATACTTTTACTAAAACAATGAAACCTAACACATTTTCTTATACTTTCATCCTAATATATATATATATATCCATGCGCAGATTTTAAAAGAAACTGATTTTATAACAAGAAAACTAAATTTCAATAAGATTTTCTTTTTTATTTTTATTTATTTATTTATTTATTTATTTATTTAAGTAAAAAGCATTTAGATAAATGTTTGAATAACGAACATAATACGATGAGTGAAGGAGAAAAAATGATAAAAAGCTAGATTTGTTAAACAAATCGGATTAGTTTTAAATTATGATTAATGCATGTATCAAGTTCGGCGCTAAATTGCACAGCGATTAGGGATAAACGAGCTGAAGCTCCTCCCACACTAATAAGCAAGCGAAATCTACTTGCGAATCCTTTAAAAAAACGTCATGCTGAGTTCTTTAATTTAGTTTTAAATTTATTTTGCTTCAATGAATTGAAAACATACTTCACTATAGTTTAAAAATAATAATAAATATTAATATATTTTTCTATGACTACCCATAACATTTTTATTTTATGTTATAACGTAGTTAAAAGCATTTAGATAAATCTTTGAATAACAAATGTAATACAAAGAGTGAAGAAAAAAAAAAGATAAAAAGCTAGATTTATTGAACAAATCGGGTTAATTTTAAATTAGGATTAATGCATGTAATAAGTTTGGCGCTAAATTGTACAGCGACTAGGGATAAGCAAACTGAAGCTCCTCCCACAATAATAAGCAAGCGAAAATTATTTCCATATCCTTTAAAAACACGTCATGCAGGGCTCTTTATATTAATTAAAAATTTCTTTTTGCTTATATGAATTGAAAACATTCTTCATTATATTCTTAAAATAATTATAATAATAATCATAAATATTAATATATATTTTCTGTGACTACCCATAACATTTTCATTTTATGTTATGACATCATAAGCTAGTAAATAAAAAAAGTAAAATTAATGATAAAAACAATATAGAGATAGAGAGAGGGGAGAGGAAGATATATTTTAATAGTAAATATTTAATTTAATATTGAAGTTATGTTTTGTATCGGGACTTTGCACTAGATTCTTTTAATATTAGCATTATTTATTTATTATTTTACTTAATAAAATTAAGTTTTTAATTATGCATAAAATGCTATTTTTTATCATGATTATTATACAGTTAACTTTTATTTTTAACGTATTCAATTTTTGCTTCATTTTAGTAATCGCAGTAAAAACGAGTTAATCTTGATTATAATATTTGATTTATTTTTTTTTTTTTAATTTTGTTGTACGTTATTTAGAATCTCCGGGTTAGCCAGATGCGAACTTCTCGAAGCTGCACGAGCAGTAAATGTATAAAAGAATTGCGAAGAATCGAGAAAATTGCACAAAAATCTTTATCACAGTGCCCGTTCCCTTCGAGGGAATATCCTGAATTTCAACTAGCTCTGACATTTACCATCTAAAACATAGATATGAAGTTTGGTTCAACTCTGTGCTTTACTTGATACACTTTCCGTTGATAATGCAACAAAAATGGCTTTACAGTGCCCCCTACAGGCGGAATACGGATTATTTTGATACAACTGTTATTCATTTAAAAAATACAGGTAATACACAGTGAGAAAAAATATCAGCAATTTTAATGTGCTATCTATATTTTACATTTTTTCGTGTCACGTTCCCATACAAGGTTATTTATTTGTTTCAGATACATCAATTGGTAAATAGTGCTGACGATTTCCTTTGTGTCTGGGCGCTGAAATGCTGCATTTTTCACGATAAACGCATTAGATACACCTCAAGAAATAACGCACGTTTATATATATATATATATATATATATATATATATATATATATATATATATATATATATATATATATATATATATATATAAATTTAGGATCTGTTAGTCCTTGATATAATTTAGTACTGATTTTTTTTTTTTTTGGTGAACATAAACTTTTATTTTAATGGCCTAGAAATGGCCTAGTCATTTAATAGCTATTTAGTTAAAGTTTTATAATTTTTGTTCCCATTTCTTTGATATAATATAGTTATTAAAAAATCTTCGTATGTTCAATTTGAGTAGCTCCGCCCCAGACAACGTCTTTAAATTTTATTAAATTTTTCATGTATATTTGCAAATATTTATATGTTATATCCAATGCAAGCTTTTTTCATTTATAAACAACAAGGTAGAACCCGTCGAATTTCGACGAAAGGAAACGTTTAAGAAAAATCTGTTCATTGATTTATATTAAACCAACAAAATTTTTTTAAATAAAAAATGCACATTATATTTGTAATTCTAATTCCTAAACAAATGATATTTAACCAATAGTTAATAAAATACTGCTTCTGTAAAATTCAGTTGTAGAAATTATTAAATTTATACTTTAATCGTATATGTAAGCTGAAAAATATAATAAAGATCTTTTATTATGATAAAGTTATCAATTAAGACTCTTATGCTTGATATTCCAAAAATGAAAAGTAGTAAAATTTATTCCACTTTGACTAAATCATAGTGTTTGTCCCTCGTGAAATCGAAACTCGACATCATTTTCACCACCACAAAATTTACATGTGCACCTCTCATATCCATATTCACTTTTTTTTTTTTTTTTGTATTTTAATTTTATTATTTTAAAATCATTTTAATTTGAAATTTGAATCTCGATTGCTATTAGGTGGAAAATATATTAAACGATTAACATTCTTTTAAGTGAAAATGAAATTTTCGAAATAATCTGCATGCAATAAATATGATAGAAAATATTCTTATGACGTCACATAAGATAAAATATCAATTTTTTTTTAAGCGTACAATTAGAATTATTATTATGATCTTCTTTATGGCTTGTTTAACTCAGCGAAATGAATTTAACCAGTTGAAAATCTTCAAGTTTTGTAACATAAATCGCTATTTGTTGGACAAAATCTTCTGACACCATGTTTTTTTTCCCAAAGAGTAAAAAGAAAGAATAGATATGGAATACAGTAGCTGGTGGTGACGCCAAAAATGTAACCGTGAAATACGCTACTATACCCAAACGATAACGCGCAGCATATTACAAACCGATTTTATGGCATACTGCAGCCCCATCTATCTTTTATCTCCATTTCTTTTTCCCCTTTACTTTTAATAGAAATGAAGTACGTCTGTTGCCACGATTATAAAAAAAAGTTTAACTGCAAAAAATAATAATAATAATAATAATAATAATAATATCTCAAAAACAAATTAAGATACAGTTTTCAAACAAATTGCATTTAAAAGTACATTTTTTTCTATACGATGGTGTAAAAATTGAAAATGTGCTATGTTTAGAAGTATAAAATTTGCAGTACCGAAAATTGCATAACCTAATTGCATGTGAAAGTGTTGCCATTCGCAAAATGACGTATGCGTTACGCAGAGATACGTTTGGCCTTTATAATATAGATATACTTGTAATGGGAAGAATTTTATTTATTACAAGAAATTGATGTTTTTCGCATAACCATAAGACATGATTTTTATTTTTGTAGTTTTTTTCATCTTTATTTCACACAGCTCTTATTAACAGAAAACTACACAAAATTCCCCAGTTATGCATCTTTGTTGCCTCTATATCCTTCCTTAATAACATGAAATTGGGCGCAACACTCTTTGAGAAAATCAGTTTTGAAAAAATAAAAAGAAGAAATATTTTTATCTCAGAAAACAATTTTTTAAATTGTGGAAGGGAAGAATTATTGTCAGGCAGGTAACCACTCCTGGGGAAAAAAAAATTAGGAAATTTGATTGAAAGCCATGTTCCCAATCCTTATCCAGTTTTCTCTTTAATCCGACTACAACTAGAAATTTTTGAAAAAAAACTTTCTGGAGTCAGAAACATTTAAAAAAAATATTGAAATTGTTTAAATTTGAACAATCTATCTCTAGGCACAATATTCCCATGTCTATTTCGCTTTCTTGCTAACGGATGTGCTTCAAGTGGATACGGCATATTGTTGTGAACACAATTTCGCGAAAAGAGGAGTGGGCGTACCAGACCCTTTTGAAAAACGAAAACAGATCGTTCCAAAAACTCCTGGAAAAGTTCTTTTACCTGTTCCCAAAGATATTGAAGGGAACAAGCTAGAAAGCTCTCATAGGCCCAATGTAAACGTTACGCGTTTAAGCAGATCGCTTTAATTATCGTTTCCTCCCCAAAGGTCAATAGCGGAGAAGATACGCGATAAGATAATTCGCGGAAGGTTCGCGTGTTACTTTTACAACCACATTTCTTGGCGAAGGATGGATAGTTTTCGCCAAGTGTGTAAGTGCTTAACTTGGACAGTTTTTTAAACACTGGTCTGATATAAAAATTTAAACGAAGCTGATAACATATGAATAATTTTCAATGAAAACGACTTTACTATTAACGAAATGTAAGATTGTTCTCAAATCCAAAAGGGTAACAAATTTTATGGCGCAAGTTTAAATTCATTTTCGCTCGGAAATATATGAAAATAAGCAGATGTTATTCAAAAACTATGTAATCGAAAGACGTTTTTCATTTTTTTGTAAACGTAAATGATCGTACAGAAAATACAGCCGAAACTGGCATTTTGAACCTAATTTGTGGTCGGAAGAAAACAACAACAACAAAACTACCCAGAAAGAGGTGAAAAATCCATTTTTACATGATCGAAATTGTTTATAATTCGATAATATATCCGTAATCCATAGTTAGCTCTTACAATTTTGTTCCTTAACATTAAAAAATGAATGAATAAAGTATCAGAAAGGGCATAACCTGATAAGCATTGGAAACATGCCTTTCAATCAAATTTCTTGATTTATTCCCCCCATAGATTTGTCTACCTATCTGACAATGTATTTCTCTTATTTACCATATAAATAGTAATATTTTATAAGATAAAAGTGTTTTTACGATTTTTTTTAAAATTAATTTTTAAAAAACTACTCGACCGAATTACATGCCATTGATTGTGTTTATATGGACGCATAACTGGGGATTTTTGTATAATTTTCTGATTATAAAAAATGTATGAAAAAGCGATTAAAAATTTTAATAAATTAAAAGTCATACCTTATAGTTCTCCGAAAATTACCATTTTCTTGTAAAATATTCCTTATATGTGTCTGCATATTGTAGATAAATGTCGAATGTTTGTTTAGTGTACTAGATATAAATATTTACAAGAATACGTATAAAAATTAAACTCATTTAAGGGAATTATTTGGGGCGGAGCTACACAGTTTCGACATTAAAGGATATTTCGCACACTGTCAGCAGACAATGTGTTAACTGATATATTTCAGGTTTCATTAAGCGTATCGGCCGTAATTTTCGACACTGTCGATGCTATTGCGATATCGAAACTGATGTTTTGAATCGGAGACAATTGAGAAAATTATTTTTGCTTCCAAAACAACATTTTTCGGTATCGAAATGTAATGTTAGTTATTATAATGAGTTTGATTGAAATAATTTTACCACTTTTAACGAAGGGTAATAAGAGAAAACAGTTCCGTTATTTTAATTTATAACTTACCCATCTTACGTAGTATAGGGTAAGTCTTGCAATCGTTTTGAAAATCGAAAAAAAAATTTTTGACGGATTTATACGTTTCGGACACTGGAGATTCCGAAAAACATATTTTTAGGGAAAAAAATTGTCGTCCGTCCGTCTGTGTGTCCGTCTGTGTGTCAAAAGACTAATTTTCGATAAAAACTTTACAGATGAAGTGGTTGATCGCATATTATGCAAAAAATACGATGAAAAGAGGTTAGTCGTTAAAATCGAACAAAATAACTGGTTGCGTTGAAAACTTTTTTTCACCAATTATCTTCATTTGATTTATTAGCTTTCATGGAAATATCCGAAAGAAGATTAAAATTATTTTTTACAGGATCTTACTAATACAACGAAGCAATATAATGCTTGGCGAAAATGATGAAGGAAGTCTCTTCGATGCATGTATATTTCGTTAAAACTGAAACAAATATGGCAATACTTTGTTATCTCTTCGACCAATTTCGCCAAATTATACGAATCGCCAAACTAACGGCCAAATTACAGGAGTCGCAGCGTCCTTTAAATTTTTGCCCTTTTCTACCAATATTTTAAATCAAAAATCTTCGCCTCAGATTATTTGAATCTCTACAGTGAAATTCTAGGATAAATATTGTCGTTTTAAAATTGTGGTACGAATGACTGAAAATTTTAGGGACGCTGCGACTCCTGAAATTATACATATTGGCATATTTTTTTATTTTAAATAACATAAGAACAAATAAATCATTAGAATATTAATAAAAATACGAATAAAAACTCGAAATAAAAATCATTTAATGGCGTTTTAAACACGTGTATCGTATTTAATGTCATTGAATGTGACATTCACAATCATCCATTACTGGCATTAAATCTTGTAGTTTGGCGATATATTTTTAACCGACGAGTTAACCAAGTAGTACCACAAACATTTTGAAAACAGAAGCTTCATCGCCACACATTTCAAAGAATACGTACCTTTGTTTTATACACTACAAACCTAAACTACTGGCGTGTATGTAATACTAAAATATTATTGCGAATGGGCAAGTGATGTATGAAAACAATTGGCTGCTGATCTCATTTGGCAGCAGCAATCTATTACCCATCTTACGGGAGGTATTCATCCAAAATTGTTAGATTGTCAGAAATTCTTTCTATAATATTCAGAAATTAATACATATCTGATTGTACGAATTAAATATTTCCAGCTGAGTGAAAAATTGCCCAGGCCGGGAATCGAACCCAGATACTTGGCTTACAAGGCCAATGCTTTACCTGTTAAGCTATCTGGGCGATAGCCGGCTGGGATTTTTCTCTCAGATAACCTTATTAAGCCAAGTATCAGGGTTCGATTCCCGGCCTGGGCAATTTTTCGCTCAGCTGGAAATATTCAATTCGTATGATAACTTTACCAATCAGTTTGATTGTGTTAAAATAATTAGTATTAACATATCTGATTGATTGAAGACGACAATGACAATGATTAATTTATTTCCTCTATCTTTGTTTTTCTATATTTACTGTTTTTATTATTTAAATTGCTATTTTTATACATAAAATAATGTAATATATTATGAAGTGTCAGCTGTTTTTCTTCAAAAAGTCACAGTTCTTGAAAGTGAGGGCTAAAACACCGAAACTGACTATATCATTGATGTATATGTATTTGTGTATAAGTTTATAATATATTCGCAAAAAGTTGACTGTCTTGACGATATTTTAATCTCCTAGTAATTTTCCCACTATTTTTGGACTAATATTTGTTATTATTATTATTATTATTATTGTTGTTGTTGTTGTTGTTGTTGTTGTTGTTATTATTATTATTATTTCTATTGTAATTTTTATCTCATCAAACGTTAAACGCTTCAAAATTGTAGAAATATATTTTTTCCATACAAAATATCATGCAATGTTGTCAACTTCAACTTTTCTTTTCACTCAAATTATGTACTTTTAGCTAACGATTACCTTCGAATTAAAGAGCACGAGAATTTGCCGTTAGAAAAAAAAAAAAAAAAAAAAAAAAAAAAATGGGAGTAGCAATATACCTTTAATAAAAATTGTCTATTAACACCCAATCCAGATAATATCACAGAATTAAAACAACATATTAGGTTCTAATTCTAGCTATATGATATCCATATTTATTTTATTTTATTTTATTTTATTTGAGCACTAAATAATTAACGGAACCACTTTTATTACTCTTCGTTAAAAGTAGTTTGAATAAAAATCATTATATTAACTGTCATAACATTTCGATATAGAAGAATGTTGTTATTTTCCAAGAAAAAAATATTTTTCTCTATTGTGTCTGATACAAATCAATTTTCGATATCGAAATAGCATAGTCAATGTTGAAAAATATGGCCTATCTCCTTAATAAAATGTAAAATACAGCAGTCGAGTCATTCCCTGCTGACATTGTTCCAAAAATTCTTAAAATGTCGAATTTTGTTAGCTCCACCCCAAATAACGCCTTTAAATGAATTTTTATAATTTTTATACGTATTTTTGTAAATATTTATATGCAGTACCGAACGCAAAACTTAAGTATTTATATATAATATGCGGACACATATGAGGAATTTTTTACAAAAAAATGGTAATTTTCGGAGAACTGTAAGATTTTTATTTTCGTAAATTTTTTAAACACTTTTTCAAACACTTTTTATAATCCGAAAATTATACAAAAATTCCCATTGCATCTTTGATGTCCATATACACTCAATTATAGTCACGCACTTCGGTACAGTAGTTTTTGAGAAAATGAGATTGTTAAAAATTCAAAAATTGATTAAAAATTGATTCGTTATTAATTTTTTCAATTTATATTTCATAAATTTATAGATCTAATACTAAATACTTAAAAAAATATTTTCATTTTTTAAGTAATTTGTATTTTAATTAATAAGGCTGTCCGAGTTGCAATATCTTTGAAAACTGAATGCTATTTGGATAAAAATATACAGTTAAAACTGTTTTTGTATGTTATTAGTCATAGAAAGAAATTGGAAGCCCTGTAGCATTTTGTGATTTATATTAACCATAGCTCCACGTACTTGTAACTAAAGAGCATCCTTTACAAAGTTACACAGAAAGAATAAAAGAAGTTAAAGACTTTTTAATTTTTTAAAACATTAATTTATTATTAGAATTGTAAAATGGCAGTAATTGTAAAAATTTAATACCTGGAATAAAAAAATTTCTGCCTGATTCGAATTTACTGAATGGAATTTTTAATTATGCTCTTCAGTCCTGAGTCAAATGTTACGATTGACCAAAATCGATTTAAAATTACTATACAACATCTTCAAAGAGGTATGAATCTATATAACGATTCTTATGACGTGAATGCATTTAATAAAAAGTTCTGGAAGTTAATTTAACAATCCTAGAATAATTTAAATTAATTTAAAGGCAGTTATTTAGTGTATCCTCCAAGCGATATCAGGACAGAGGAGATTCAATTTAGAACATACTGAAACTGTCACCACGTTGGTTTGATAACAATATTTTATATTCGTCTTTAATATTATTAAAAAAAGGAAAAAAAACAGTCTAATAACAAACTCCTTTGTGATTCGAATAATTAGAATAAAAAATGGTTGTTAAAAATTCAGTAAGAATTGCAATGCTATTACTAATTTTAAGGATTACTTGATCCCTTTTACCATTTTCAAGTTTAATGTCTAGAGGGCAGTTTATTTTGTAATAGCTGTAAAATTTGACTGTACAATCGGTAATGTTATTTTTTAATAATTTTCTTGATAATTTAAAATAAATAAACCTATATTCTTCTGTAATACTGCAATAAATAGAAACTAGTTTAACAATTTTACAATTTAAAAGAATCTAAATGTTATGAAAGAAAAAATTTAATTGCTATAATTTGAGCAATCTTTAATTCACCCGTGTTTCTGCTAATATTCAAGGACTACTTGTTTCACTTTGACGGCGAATATTTTCAATAAAAAAAAAAAAAAAAAAAAAAAAAAAAGAAGAAGAAGAAGAAAGTTTGAAAGAAAATATATATATTTCCTCATAAAAATAATCATTTAATAATCGCTTTTAAAAAAGTCATTTCCTGCCAGAAGAACTTTATAGTTTAATTATTAAGTAATGTATTACTTTTTTAATGTATTACTGTTACTCCTTTCGAAGAGTCGGCCCACTTGATCGATAAGTCGACTCTCGACTCATTTGATTGGTTGGTTGGTTGTAAAGATGCCGCAATTCTACATATCGTATATCAAGTGTACAGCGCAAAAGAGAATTTTTGAGGGTATGCTCGAATTATTTTGCTTTACTTTTTATATAAAAGATCTTTTTCGTATTAATTAAAGGTTCTTGGATGGAAACTAGGAGCAGCCAAACTAGAGGTGTGGAATGCCGAAATTTCAGGCTCGACCGCCCCGGACTATACAGAAAATAATAGCCGGGCCTTGTAAAAAACTTAAACTTTCGGCCAGCTTGCCCCATACAACACAGTTACGGGCCCAACCCAGAAAAAAATTAAAATCTTGGCCTTACCCTCGACCCGATAGAGGTCTGCAAGGGCCTGAATTTCCGGGCCCGACCCGAGCGAATTTATTTTGGCTCGGTGTAAAGTCAAAAATCCAGCCCGGCCCGCACAGAAATTATTGATAACAGGCTCGACCCGGTCCGATCTGGCCCGACATATTTCTACTATTTCGAAAAAAATCAGATTTATCCTTATATATATTATAAATGTGAAAGTGTGTCCGAAAATTGGAATGAACTTGGCTTCAAAACGGATGGATCGATGTCTTTGAATTTTTGTATATAGATAGCTTATTGGCCTGAAATGAACATAGGCTAATTTTTATTTATTTTATTCAAATATTTTTCTTAATAATTCAACATTTCACTATTTTTCATGCAGAATAAATTGAAAAATTTTCCATAATATTTAATCATCTTTCTTTTTTCGTTGCCAAAAAAAAAAAAAAAAAAAACCGGAATAATTATTTCTCTTCTGTAATTAATTTTCAATTGAAAGATTTTCACGTGATAAAACAAAATGAAATAAATAAATGGACCCTATTCTGTTTTTCGGTTCGAGGTTAAAAGCCGCAATTTTACCAATTGTGACGTCAGTGGAATACTGTTTTTCTTCTTGTATCAAGCAGACGATTATATAAAATTTCTTTTTCACTTAGAAGATTTTACAAGAATATAACTTCACACTTTTCAAGAATATAACTATTTTAGTAGCTTTTCCAGATATTAATCCGCAATAAAAATAAACCTTTTTCTTTCTTTCGGTTCGAGGCTATAAAATTCAACTTTTTACCAATTGTGATGTCACAGGAATACTTTTCATTAAGAATTTTAAAAATATTAATGTAGCGTCATATTTGAAACAAAGTATA
The DNA here is from genome assembly GCA_964019185.1 of Maratus speculifer. Taxonomy (NCBI): domain Eukaryota; kingdom Metazoa; phylum Arthropoda; class Arachnida; order Araneae; family Salticidae; genus Maratus; species Maratus speculifer. The sequence continues at coordinate 364,255,620 of OZ025296.1, forward strand.
AGTTTTCAAGTTTTCATTTTTAATAACACAAGGTAGAACCCGTCAAATTTCGACGAAAGTAAATGTTTAATAAGGAACTGTTTCATTGATTTATAATAAACCTAAAAAAATAACTACAGTAAAAAATGAATCTTAAAATAGTCAGTCTAACTCTCAAACAAATATTATTTAAAGCTAAAATTGAAAAAAAAAGTTATTTCTATAAAACTCAGCTGTCCAAACTATTAAAATTAAACATTAATCGCATATGTAAAGATATAATAATAAAAAATATATAATAAAAATCAGTTATTAAGATGAAGTTATCAATTGAGGATCTTGCGTTTCGTATAAATACGTATAAATATATATGTATATATATATTTATACGTATTATATATATATTATGTTTATTATTTATGTTTATTAATCTATATATATAAAAGAAAGTCTGGATTTCGTATTAATCACAGCACAAAAAAAAATCTACCGAACCAAAAATCTTGAAAATTGGGGTAAAAATACTTTTTATAACAACGAGTGCCGCTAAGAAGGGATTTTAGAAAATTCCACTTCTAATGGGGGTAAAAAAAGGAACGAACTTTTAAAAAATTCCTTAAAAATCGGCTTTAATACTTATTTTTCAACTGATAACATATTTAAGTGTATTCTTTCATGCTGAATCGAATGGTACTAAGCAATTTCTTTTAAATCCAGTAGTTCGTGAGGTACTTCACACTTTCCTAATTTGGCGATGTCTTCGGCGAAAAAACCTGAAATTTTCAATCCTTATCTATATATATAAAAGAAAGTCTGGATTTCGTATTAATCACAGCACAAAAAAATCTACCGAACCAAAAATCTTGAAAATTGGGGTAAAAATACTTCTTATAACACCGAGTGCCGCTAAGAAGGGATTTTAGAAAATTCCACTTCTAAGGGGGGTAAAAAAAGGAACGAACTTTTAAAAAAATCCTTAAAAATCGGCTTTAATACTTATTTTTCAACTGATAACATATTTAAGTGTATTTTTTCATGCTGAATCGAATGGTTCTAAGCAATTTCTTTTAAATCCAATAGTTTGTGAGATACTTCACACTTTCCTGATTTGGCGATGTCTTCGGCGAAAAAAACCTGAAATTTTCAATCCTTATCTATATATATAAAAGAAAGTCTGGATTTCGTATTAATCACAGCACAAAAAAATCTACCGAACCAAAAATCTTGAAAATTGGGGTAAAAATACTTCTAATAGCATCGAGTGCCGCTAAGAAGGGATTTTAGAAAATTCCACTTCTAAGGGGGGTAAAAAAAGGAACGAACTTTTAAAAAATTCCTTAAAAATCGGCTTTAATACTTATTTTTCAACTGATAACATATTTAAGTGTATTCTTTCATGCTGAATCGAATGGTACTAAGCAGTTTCTTTTAAATCCAGTAGTTCGTGAGGTACTTCACACTTTCCTAATTTGGCGATGTCTTCGGCGAAAAAACCTGAAATTTTCAATCCTTATCTATATATATAAAAGAAAGTCTGGATTTCGTATTAATCACAGCACAAAAAAATCTACCGAACCAAAAATCTTGAAAATTGGGGTAAAAATACTTCTTATAACACCGAGTGCCGCTAAGAAGGGATTTTAGAAAATTCCACTTCTAAGGGGGGTAAAAAAAGGAACGAACTTTTAAAAAAATCCTTAAAAATCGGCTTTAATACTTATTTTACAACTGATAACATATTTAAGTGTATTCTTTCATGCTGAATCGAATGGTACTAAGCAATTTCTTTTAAATCCAATAGTTTGTGAGATACTTCACACTTTCCTGATTTGGCGATGTCTTCGGCGAAAAAAACCTGAAATTTTCAATCCTTATCTTTATATATAAAAATCTTCTGTGCGTGTGTATGTAATTGAACTCCTCCTAAACGACTGGACCGATTTCGATGAAATTTTGTGTGTGCGTTCCATTAGATTCGAGAATGGTTTAGATTCACATTTCGTCGAAATTGATTCAGTACTTTTTTAGTAATTAGGCAAAAACTAATAGTTAGTGATTTTTCGCTAATTAAAAGTGCTATATATATTAAAGAAAGTCAGGATTTCGTAGTAATCATAGCACAAAAAAATCTACCATACCAAAAATCTTGAAAAATGGGGTAAAAATACTTATAACATCGAGTGCCGCTTAAAATGGATTTTCGAAAATTCCACCCCTACAATGAGTAGAAAAAAGAACGAACTTTTAAAAAATTCCATAAAAATCGGCTTTTATAGTTATTTTTCTACTGATAACATATTTTAGTGCATTTTTTCATTCTGAATCGAATGGTACTAAGCAAATTCGTTTAAATGCAGTAGTTCGTGAGATAATTCACATTTTCCTAATTTGGCGATGTCTTCGGCGCAAAAACCTGAAATTTTCAATGCTTATCTTTATATATAAAAATCTTCTGCGCGTGTGTATGTAATTGAACTCCTCCTAAACGTCTGGACCGATTTTGATGAAACTTTGTGTGTGCGTTCCAGTAGATTCGAGAATGATTTAGATTCACATTTCGTGAAAATTGATTCAGTACTTTTTTAGTAATTAGGCAAAAACTAATAGTTAGTGATTTTTCGCTAATTAAAAGTGCTATATATATTAAAGAAAGTCAGGATTTTGTATTAATCATAGCACAAAAAAATCTACCGATCCAAAAATCTTGAAAATTGGTGTAAAAATACTTCTTATAACATCGAGTGCCGCTAAAAAGGGATTTTCGAAAATTCCACCTCTAACATGAGTAGAAAAAACAATGAACATTTAAAAAATTCCTTAAAAAAAGCTTTTGTAGTTATTTTTCAACTGATAACATATTTTAGTGCATTTTTTCATTCTGAATCGAATGGTACTAAGCAAATTCATTTAAATCCAATAGTTTGTGAGATAATTCACATTTTCCTAATTTGGCGGTGTCTTCGGTGCAAAAACCTGAAATTTTCAATGCTCATCTTTATATATAAAAATCTTCTGTGCGTGTGTATGTAATTGAACTCTTCCTAAACGACTGGACCGATTTTGATGAAATTTAGTGTGAGCGTTCCAGTAGATTCGAGAATGGTTTAGATTCACATTTCGTCGAAATTAATTCAGTGCTTTTTTAGTAACTAGGCAAAAACTAATAGTTAGTGCTTTTTCGCTAATTAAAAATGTTGAATAAGTTCGATGAATAGAGTGCGGACGGAATGCCCGAACGGTCTAAGGCGCCAGATATAAGCTCTGCTTCTCGAAGAAAGAGATCGCGTGTTCGAACCCCGCTCCTGTGAAACGTGTATGCTTTACAGTAATATAGCCTGTATTATAATTTTGATTAACTGACTTCAGAAAATCGTTAACTTTTAACAAAAAAGAAAAAAAAAACTTTTCTAGCAAAAAAATTGAACCGACTTCAAAAAATACTGAAGAGAAAAAAATAATTTCCTTACATAATTGTAATAAGAAATTAAATTAAAAGCGTAGTGTTTATCGTGCGTCTTGCTATTTTTAAGTACATTTATTTGATTTTCTGGTGTCGGTTCCAGGAAGGACAACGTCTGTCGGTGACAGGACAACGTCTGTCGGGTCCGCTAGTCTATATATATAAAAGAAAGTCTGGATTTCGTATTAATCACAGCACAAAAAAATCTACCGAACCAAAAATCTTGAAAATTGGGGTAAAAATACTTCTTATAACACCGAGTGCCGCTAAGAAGGGATTTTAGAAAATTCCACTTCTAAGGGGGGTAAAAAAAGGAACGAACTTTTAAAAAAATCCTTAAAAATCGGCTTTAATACTTATTTTTCAACTGATAACATATTTAAGTGTATTTTTTCATGCTGAATCGAATGGTTCTAAGCAATTTCTTTTAAATCCAATAGTTTGTGAGATACTTCACACTTTCCTGATTTGGCGATGTGTTCGGCGAAAAAAACCTGAAATTTTCAATCCTTATCTATATATATAAAAGAAAGTCTGGATTTCGTATTAATCACAGCACAAAAAAATCTACCGAACCAAAAATCTTGAAAATTGGGGTAAAAATACTTCTAATAGCATCGAGTGCCGCTAAGAAGGGATTTTAGAAAATTCCACTTCTAAGGGGGGTAAAAAAAGGAACGAACTTTTAAAAAATTCCTTAAAAATCGGCTTTAATACTTATTTTTCAACTGATAACATATTTAAGTGTATTCTTGCATGCTGAATCGAATGGTACTAAGCAGTTTCTTTTAAATCCAGTAGTTCGTGAGGTACTTCACACTTTCCTAATTTGGCGATGTCTTCGGCGAAAAAACCTGAAATTTTCAATCCTTATCTATATATATAAAAGAAAGTCTGGATTTCGTATTAATCACAGCACAAAAAAATCTACCGAACAAAAAATCTTGAAAATTGGGGTAAAAATACTTCTTCTAACACCGAGTGCCGCTAAGAAGGGATTTTAGAAAATTCCACTTCTAAGGGGGGTAAAAAAAGGAACGAACTTTAAAAAAATTCCTTAAAAATCGGCTTTAATACCTATTTTTCAACTGACAACATATTTCAGTGTATTTTTTCTTGCTGAATCGAATGGTAGTGAGCAATTTCTTTTAAATCCAGTAGTTCGAGCGATACTTCACACTTTCCTAATTTGGCGATGTCTTCGGCGAAAAAAACCTGAAATTTTCAATCTTTATCTATATATATAAAAGAAAGTCTGGATTTCGTATTAATCACAGCACAAAAAAATCTACCGAACCAAAAATCTTGAAAATTGGGGTAAAAATACTTGTAATAGCATCGAGTGCCGCTAAAAAGGGAGTTTCGAAAATTCCACTTCTAAGGGGGGTAAAAAAAGGAACGAACTTTTAAAAAATTCCTTAAAAATCGGCTTTAATACTTATTTTTCAACTGATAACATATTTAAGTGTATTTTTTCATGCTGAATCGAATGGTACCAAGCAATTTCTTTTAAATCTAGTAGTTCGTGAGATACTTCACATTTTTTAAATTAACTATGTCTTTAGATGACTGAATCTTCAACGATTATAGACAGTCTAAAATATAACATAAACTGAAAATTAATATGATTTTAAAATTTCGTTTGATTCAAAGTTTCTTTAGAAAAACTGACCAGCGTAGCGGGCGAAGGCTGCTAGTACAGTTATAAATCAGTTTATTAGATTTAGAAAAATATGCAATAATGATTTCAATGTAAATAAACAGGTTTATAAGTTTTTAGGTAATTTATTTTATAAAAATAATTATCCGAGTGAATTTTTAAGATATTATGTAAGGTTACTTTTCAACAAATGGCAACTTTTTGGATTGGAGGCGTAGCTGAGAGGAATGCTGCCTTCTGGAGTATTGTTATATGAAGCGGTCATCTTAAAGTCTACAAGGTAGAAAGGATGACTGTGGATGAAATAACGTGCAGAAAGAAGACACGACCGGAAAGAAAAGGCTGTGTTGATTGAAATGTGGATTGGTCTTCGTTTCAGTTAAAGTTTTTGTCACCTGCTGAAATTAAAAGGCCGTGCTTATGTAGTAAGTTTATCTCTTGTGCTAATAAGCGGGTTCAGGCGGAGGTGTGGCATTTGCTTGCATTTTATACTATAATCAATTAAGATTTCATAAATATAAAAGTGTATTCTTTAAATGGTTTATTACGATTGAAAATTTTCAACATATAAGTAAAGCTTATTTATTTGAATTGATCTTTAAATGATTTTTGAAATAATTTTTGAGTGACTTTTGAGTAAGTCATTTTCATATTTAATGCAAGATTTTGCCAGATTACACGAAACCTGCTGATTAAGCTTTATTTTAATAGCGGGGGGGAAGGTTAAAGCCATTCCGCCTGCTGAAGAGTGATGGCTTTTGGTTCTGCGGGTGACTTTTTATATTGTTCAATATTGTTATTTTAATGTTCACTGTTTTTAATAATGTTTATACATTATGCACCTGGTGCTTAATAAATATTTTCATGAAATTGAGATTGTATATATATATATATACAAATTGACACTATTTTAGAATTTCTCGTGAAATCTAAATCTGTCATAATTTCCATCTTAAAATTTATGTGCTCACATTTAACTTTTTATCATTATTATTATTATAATTAGAGCTTTGAGGAGTAGGTGCTGCAGCAAAGAGCCGGCATAACCTCAAATCATCACATACTTTTTATCAATTTTAGGAGAAAATGGCGTTTCTGTTGCCACAATTAGAAAATTCGTAATAAAAACTATTACAAAAATAATATGTCAAGAATACATTGAGATACTGCTTTCAAATAAATTGCATTTAGAAGTACATATTTTTCTGTATATGAAGGTGTAAAAATTGAAAATGTGCAATGTTAAGAAGTATAAATTTTGCAGTACCGAAAATTGTAAAACTGAATTGTGATAGGAATGTGTTCCCATTCGCAAAATAATGTATGCATTACGCACAGATACGTTTGGCCTTTATAATATAGACAATGTAATTTAGAGTAAGTGCTAAAAAGAGACGACTGTGACGTCACATGTGGAAAATAAAATAAATATGCTCCGATATTGCAATGAAATGAGATTGAATTATGATATCAAAGGTTATCTTTTAAAGAAAATTAAGTTCTTTGTCTGAGCGTGGTTAATGTAAATATTTAATTTTAAAATGAAATAAGTTTTTTTTTATTTTTTTTATTATATTTTTTTAAGGTTAAATATTAAATGACTAGAAAATGTTAATAATTTATAACGCAAATTTATCCATATCGTAAATGATTTAATGATCAATGAAAAATACTTTTTATCATTCTTAGAAAGTAAGAAAAGCTCAACTAATAAAAAAAAAAATTTTGTTTGTAATTCTTAAAATTGTTCAATTCTGAAAATATAAATAAAAATCACTTTAAAAATGCACTTTCGGACTTAAAATCCAAAGATTTAATGTAATTGTGAGAAAATACATTCCCTCAGTCAATATCTCAGTTTCGCATAATGTGCTCGAAGTGTAGCTACTGGAAACAGGTTTGTAAATGGATATTAATTCCACATTTTTTAGCTCTTAAAAAGTAAAAACATGTTGTCACTTTTAAAAATATTTTTTATAATAAATTTCTATAAAGTTTTATGGTATGCAAAGCATATATGTACAAATTATACAAAAATGCTACCTAAAACACAGTTTTGTAGCAGATTTTTCCTAACACTGTTTTTTTTCGTTTTACGGAAACTACCCCCTTTTTGACACTTTCTAACATGGTCTAAAAGTGTTTACGACTTCAACCTGTCTGTATACCGGATGCCGAGTGCCTGGGGTCTGCCGTCTGTTTGTCCGTGTTTTAACTTTTTGTAAATATAGTGGAATTCATATGAAAATAATAAATGTTATTGAGATTTGCCATAGTATGTGCGGCATTGAAAATGAACCAGGTAGCAATTATAGCTGAATCACAGGAGCACTCAAAAGGAGACTTTACATTATGTTCTAAGGCGAAAAAATCATTTGTGGTGTATTTTGATAATGTTACATAGTTTTAAATGTAATGAAATTTACTTACATTTTTAAGGTTCACAAGAACATGGTTACTATCGAATATGTTAAGTGTAGTACTTATAGTGTGCGTACAGGAAGCTCAAAAGTATTTCAATATATCATAGTCTGTGAAGAAAAACCATTTGCAGCGTATTTTTAAAATGTTATTTTATTAAGGTTATTTTAATAATATTGAAATTGATATCAGTTTCTGAAGTGCACTAAAACAGAATTTCTGTAGAAAATGGGATGCAAAGATTTAACATTCATTTACAAGATCACAGAAAAATGTTCGGTAATATACTAGGCTACGGGGGAAATATTCCCAGCGTATTTTAATTGCGTTGCACTATTTGAAACATGATGAAATTAATATACTGAGATAATCAATACAATGATAAATGCTGAAATTTACTACAATATGCTTGCAGTTAAATATAATTTGCATTACATTTGTTGTTCATTTACAGAGACGCATAAAATATTTTGGACCTGTATCCAGATCTCAGATATTGTATCCAAAGTATGATCTATTAGAAAAGATGTCTGAAGAGCTTTTTCAATTATCGTATGTATTTTAAGAAAAATTAATGCATCCTGAACTTCAGCTACATTTGGTATAATAAGAGATGTTTGTAGAATTTAAATAAATCATGTATCGGACTATACAACAAAATGGATATATGGTCACCTGTGCAATAGCGATTCCCGGAAATATGAATTCAATAATTTTAATTGTTTTTTTTTTTTTTTTTTTTTGCTTGAGTAATTTAAGCTAAATATGCGGTCGTATAAATATCTGCACGTAATATACAGGATTGTACAAAAGAATTCAAGTACGTTTCTGTCTATTATTAGAAATTGCTAAAGGTGAATTTTAATCTTCGTTACACTTTTTCTAACTAAGCAAAGTTTTAACATTTTATTTAGAATATTTACAAACACATAGATCATATACATAGCTGCAGAAAAGGATGGGCCGGCGAAGTTATGTATTATGGAAATGTTGTATATATTTTTTTTATTACCTAGGTTTAACACATGATTTTTCTTTGATATGGAATTCTGAAATGCACTACAACATGATTTCTGTAGAATTGGGGTGCGTTACAGTTGTTCTACAGTATAAGTGGTTGCAATTTCATTTTCACGATTGTTCATACCTAACACATTTCCCTTTTATTTGACTGAGTTTTTTAAGTCCCCTTTAAAGAAAAATGCATAGCCTCCTATAAGATATGTGTTAGTTATATATGTTTTAAATTATTGTTAATGAAACGTTTTACTTAATTAAAGCATTTATCTTTTTTTTTAAATGCTACGTGAACGACGTCACGGGTAACAGCTAGTATATTATAAATGTGAAAGTGTGTCCGAAAATTGGAATGAACTTGGCTTCAAAACGGATGGATTAATGTCTTTGAATTTTTGTATATAGATAGATTATTGGTCTGAAATGAACATAGGCTAATTTTTATTTATTTTATTCAAATATTTTTCTTAATAATTCAACATTTCACTATTTTTCATACAGAATAAATTGAAAAATTTTCCATAATATTTAATCATTTTCTTTTTTCGTTGCCAAAAAAAAAAAAAAAAAAACAGAATAATTATTTCTCTTCTGTAATTAATTTTCAACTGAAAGATTTTCACGTGATAAAATAAAATGAAATAAATAAATGGACCCTATTCTGTTTTTTGGTTCGAGGTTAAAAACCGCGATTTTACCAATTGTGACGTCAGAGGAATACTGTTTTTCTTCTTATATCATGCAGACGATTATATAAAATTTCTTTTACACTTAGAAGACTTCACAAGAATATAGCTTCACACTTTACAAGAATATTAATATTTTAGTAGTTTTTCCAGATATTAACCCGTAATAAAAATGAACCTTTTTCTTTCTTTCGGTTCGAGGCTATAAAATTCAACTTTTTATTAATTGTGACGTCACAGGAATACTTTCCATTAAGAATTTTAAAAATATCAATGTAACGTCATATCTGAAACCATGTATAAGTTTTCAAATTTTCAAAAATTCTTTTTTCTTTCGTTTTACGGAAACTACCCCCTTTTTGACACTTTCTAACATGGTCTAAAAGTGTTTACGACTTCAACCTGTCTGTATACCGGATGCCGAGTGCCTGTGGTATGCCGTCTGTTTGTCCGTGTTTCAACTTGAGTAAATATAGTGGGATTCATACGAAAATAACATACGTTATTGAGATTTGCCATATCATGTGCGGCATTGAAAATGAACCAGGTAGCAATTATAGCAATAATCACAGGTGCACTCAAAAAGAGATTAACATTATTTTAAATTATGGTCTACGGCGAAAAAATCATTTGTGGTGTATTTTGATAATGTTGCATAATTTTAAATGTAATGAAATTTACATGCTTTTTAAGGTTCACAAGAACATGGTTACTATCGAATATGTTAAGTATAGTGCTTATAGTGTGCGTACTGGGAGCTCAAAAGTATTTCAATATATCATGGTCTGTGAAGAAAAACCATTTGCAGCGTATTTTAATAATGTTATTTTATTAAGGTTATTTTAATAATATTGAAATTCATATCACTTTCTGAAGTGCACTAAAACAGGATTTCTGTAGAAAATGGGGCGAAAAGGTTTAACATTCATTTACAAGATCACAGAAAAATGTTCGGTAATATAATAGTCTACGGGGGAAAATATTCCCAGCGTATTTTAATTGCGTTACACTATTTCAAACATGATGAAATTAATATACTGAGATAATCAATACAATGATAAATACTGAAGTTTACTACAATATGCTTGCAGTTAAGTATGATTTGCATCACATTTGTTGTTCATTTACAGAGACGCATAAAAGATTTTGGACCCGTGTCCAGATCTCAGATATTGTATCCAAAGTATGGTCCATTAGAGAAGATTGCTGAAGTGCTTTTTCAATTATCGTATGTATTTTAAGGAAAACTAATGCATCCTGAAGTTCAGCTACATTTGGTATAATAAGAGATGTTTGTAGAATTTTAATAAATCATGTATCGGACTATACAATAAACTGGATATATGGTCACCTGTACAATAGCGATTCCTGGAAATATGAATTCAATAATTTGAATCGGGTTTTTTGCTTGAATAATTTAAGCTAAATATGCGGTCGTATAAATATTTGCACGTAATATACAGGACAGTACAAAAGATTTCAAGTACGTTTCTGTCTATTATTAGACATTACTAAAGGTGAATTTTAACCTTCGTTACACTTTTTCTAACTAAGCAAAATTTTAATATTGTATTTAGAACATTTACAAACACATAGATCATATATACAGCTGCGGAAAAAATGGGCCGGCGAAGTTATGTATTATGGAAATGTTGGATATTTTTTTTTATTATCTAGGTTTAACACATGATTTTTCTTTCTTTGATATGGAATTCTCAAATGCACTACAACATGATTTCTGTACAATTGGGGTGCTTTACTGTTGTTCAACAGTATAAATGGTTGCAATTTCATTTTCGCGATTGTTCATATTATCTAACACATTTTCCATTTATTTGACTGAGTTCTTTAAGTCCCCTATATAAAAAAAAACTATTGCATAGCCTGGTATAAGATATGTGTTATATATATTTTAAATTATTGTTAACGAAATGTTTTGTTTAATTAAAGCGTTTATCTTTTTTTTAATGCTACGTGAACGACGTCACGGGTAACAGCTAGTAACATATAATTAAGATTCTTTTAAAGAATACTGTATACATATTTATGGGATGATTTTACAGTATGTTTTACAGAAAATACACAATAGCAATTTTAATGATTATTTGGATTTTGAAACTTTAACATTTCAATAAGAATTCACTAAAAAATTAATATAGTTTCGAATAAAAAAAAAAGAAAGTTAAAAGCATCATTACTTTTGAACTTACTTTTGAATAAAAATTAGCTTTATGATTATATTTCTTTGTCATCTATTAAAGATTTTCTCAAATCCAATGGGAGTTTCTGAATTCATTTCTTTTCGGAAACGCATACAATTAGCAGGTATTCTTAATCAGAAAATATTTAATCGAATGCCGTTATGCATTTTTTGATAAAAGTAATATATCTTTGAGATAATACTGAAAACAGCATTTTGAATCGAATTTTCAGAAGCGAAAGCGGAAAAGGGAGAAAAATCTGCAGCCACGTGACAAGAAACTCTCATATCTCGACAGTTAATGTATTTTCCTAAGATGGAAAACGCCATTCTTTTCCAAATCTCTTCAATAGTCAAGCTTGTCAATTTTATACCTTTACAGTTAAAAATCAGTCAGAAAATGTGTCAAGATTTCGCGTTGTTGAGTAGCGAAATTAAGAACCACTTTACGTACGTTTCCAAAGATTACGTTAACAGAAGTTCATTATCGCTATTAATACTTTTACAAAACATAGTTCTACCCTAGACATCTTGAGAACAACTAAGTTCAATACTGCTAAATATTTTATCATGCCGGCCAGTTTATTTTTTGCCAGCTTAGCCCGTGTATTTTGTTTGTCGTCCCGTTTGAATTTTCTTCTTCACTGCGTCGGTCCGGTCCGTGCAAACCTCTTCGACCGGCATAACTGAATTTTTACAAAACATGGATTTTTGCGTCGATTTGGTTAAAAATTGTTCCGTACGAGGAAGCTGATTAATTCTGGAATTATTTTTTAACTTTTTTTACATGTTTATAATCTTTATTTTTAAAAGGAGTGTCCTATGCTTCGATAGTTATTTTTTTTAATAAATCTCAATTTGTGTATGAATTATTTAGTTAGCATTAACATTGTTGATCTAAATTTCACGTATTAACATATGCATGTTCTGCGTACTAGAGGCTTAAAAATCTCAAAAATGCTATAAAGTAAAATCTTCTAAAAAGGAATTACATTGAAAAGTAACAACTTCGCTATAGGCAAGTTCCCTTCCAGGGGTCCTAGTCCCGGATTGGTACTGATAGGTACTATGGTATTGAATCTCTTTTTCCAGACTCACAAAAAAAAAACTTCTTGCTTTGAAAAAAATAAATAAATAAATAAATAAATAAATAAATAATAGTGGGGAGGCAGGGATAGAATTCTGAAAATATCCTCTGTATCTGGTTTCAAATAAGGAATATCAAAGAAATCGATTATTTAAACTTTAAAAAAATATTTGTAAATTATAGGAGAGATTTGTACAAAACTGGGTAGCGCAGATATCTCCTGAATATGAACTTTCATCTTTCGACCAACAACAGAAATTGTTTGCCGAAAGCCAGCATAAACTGTACTGTGTGAGTTTTTTTTTTTTTTTTTTTTTTTTTTTTTTTTAAGAATGCGTTTGATTTTTTTTCTTAAAAATTATTTTGTTTGTCTCTACGTTTTACGCATATATTAACTGTTTAGAGACTTATTAAATATTGGTTTATGCTATATCTAATTCTTTGTTTTCCTGTTAATATTTTAACACTTTTATAGATTTTTTTTACTATAGGATTGAGAGTAAGGGCATCTTGTTTAAAATTCTGTGTCACGTGGGGGTAAAACCGGGTACTTACGGTATAGCTTAGTACCGGGTATAGCTTGTTTTGTTTTATACTCATGGAATAACTTTTTCAGGTTCGTTAATAATTTAGCATGGAATTTGAAATTGCAATTTAATGCTGTTAACCCTTTAATGTGTCATTCATGGTACCTCTAAACTTATACTACAAATACGAGGTGAGAAAGAGGTTACTTTCCGATCTCGCACTAAAGATTTATTTTTAACACCTAGAAAAACACATGTGTAATTTCGTTTTCTTAAATATAACAAAAATGTATTTTTTTTTTACTGTATTAAACAAGATTTTTTTTTTACTAAAACGAATTTTCCCGGAGTTTTAAATAGATACCCGATTTTAAATAGGTACCCCTACCAGTGCGTCAAAACTGGATTCCTGCATATCTCTGAAAAACGCTATTTTTTACATAATCAATTATATTTTTTATCGGAAAGACTATATTTTGTTATAGCCGAAAGTTCATTTAATATTAAAAACGGAGTTTAGAATTTGATTTTCCAATTGATTGCATTTGAAAATAACAAATGACATCATTGAATTACATGAATGAATAACTTTTGAGAAATGAGTTATGGTACCCAGTTTTACCCCACCTTCTCCTACCCATTTTTATAACACTTGCGAAACATTTATAATTTATTGAAAATAACTAAAATAATAAATACGCAATCCACTAGCGCACTAAAGGGGAAAGCTGAGGGAATTGAAGTCCCTCCCAGACACTGAGACAAAAATAGTTATTTAAAATTTTCTACTTAAAGACTGAAATTTTTGAAAAATATTCATTTTGTCTTAGATTTTTTTCTCTGTTATGTATTTTCCTATGAAATTCAAAATATTAGCATATTTAATAGTCACTGATTTACTAATTAAAAGAAAGTCTTTTAATGTGTTACGGTGAAAAAAAGAATAGACAGTATTAGATAGTCTAGAAAAAGAAAAGACTGTATATTTTTCCCAATGCAAGCGCATCAACTCTAGACTCCCCAAGTCCGACAGTGTGTTAAACTGGTCGAACCACTCTATGAGTGAGTGTCTTCGATTCCAAATCCCAAACTGAGTTGAAGTGAAAGTTAGACTATTTTGAGTTGACTCGGTTATCTAGCTATGAGTCGATTGTTCGACTCACTTGGAAGGAGTCGAGATTCAGAGTCGACTCTTCGACTCCTTGGCCAATTCTATTATAAATTTTGTTGATTGATTAGCAACTGGAAATACAAAATAACAAGGTGGGCAGAAAATGCTTCAATAATTCTAATAAAGGTAATACTTTTTTAATATTTAATGTATGTATATTTTTTCAATTTAACATTTTTTCATAATTTTAAACAATAGAAAAATATTGATATTTTAAACTGCTTAGTTTAAAAGATACACTTCAACCCTTTCATAAGTAAAGGGACTATTTGAAAGACACGGTAAGAAGTGTGTACACCAAATAAAATTTGTGTACGCGATGCGGTTTTGTCAGCGTTAAGGTACGATGATTATAAGCTTTGGGTGACGACGTTTTAATTTATATAACGGAAGGATAATGCATATAACTGTTTATTTATTGTATTATTATTACAATAAAATTAAAAATATAAAAAAAAAGTATATTTTGTATTTTTTTAAGCAAGAGAAGGAGCATTTTTAAATATATTTTACTCATTTAATTCAACCTTTAATGTTAAATTTTTGTAACAAATATTAGCCTATTTGTTACAATGTGTTTTTCAAGTTAACATTAAAGAAAAAAGAACTATTTGATATTTAAAACACATTAAAATTTGGGTTCTGTTAAAAAAAAAAAAATCTAAGTAAATTTTAGACTTTTTATTTTATTTGTAATGCAGATTTTGAATTAAACTTATGACGAGTGGGTACAAAATGATAAATCACATGTAAAATATTAAAAAAAAAAAAAAAAGAAAAGAAAAAGAAAAGCAGCATTTTAAAAAGTCTAAAGATTTATTTCGATTTAATTTGAATGAAATGTATGTTTCTAGGGTATTTATATTATCATAGCGTTTGAATTTTGCTTTTATTTTTCAATATTCAATCTGTTTATCTTATTTGTTACAAAAAATTACACTAAATGCAGAACTAGCTGTATGAAATATATTAATAAATGTCCCTTCTCGTGTTTCAAGAAATGTAGGAAATAAATTGATTTATTTTTACTTTGCTCTGAAAAAGTTTCACATTTGTTTTGACATTTGTTATTTTATTCTAATAATAAATAAACAATAAATGATTTTCTATATTATTCTTTTCCCATGAAATTTAAAACATTTTCTCCCCAAGTAAATAATCAACAATGTTTTAAATAAAAATAAGTATAAAAAAGTATGTTTTATAAGATCGACATTTTTTGATTGTTTAAAATTATAAAATTAAAAATTATGAAAAAAAAAATTAAAAAAAAATTAATTTACAAAATAAAGTAAAATAAAATAAAATAAAATAAAATAAAATAAAATAAAATAAAATAAATACTATAATTATAATTATTGGAATGCTTTCTGCCCTATTTACTATTTTGTAGTTTCATGTAACTAATTAATCATCAAAAACTACAATCCCACCCCCACTTGAAATTTACGTTACATTCGAGTCATTTGCTAAGCCAGCATAAAAAAGTAATGTATTTTTTTTTCTTTTCTCGATTACATAATTTTACATTTATAAATGTAATGTGTAACAATAATCCGAACACGAATTAAACAATTAAAAAATATGCAAAGTTTATTCAAACGCAGAACATTAATCCACCACGCCCCAAATAATAAACGATATCCCTTTTCCAATGTCCAACTGTAAAATAATTTACTATACAATAACACCCCGTCTTACGTCCACAATAGACGGCAAAATTAACGACGCAAGTCAAAGTTAGGGGCATTTAAAAATAACAAGAAATGACAATTTTATTGTTATTTTTATTATTTAAAAGTAATATGGAACAACTGAGAAACATCATCATTAACTTTTTTAAATTCTAAATTCCAGAAAATATTTCTTTACCTATTAATAAATATCTAAAATCAGAAGGAAATTTATCAAAATCTAGTTTCAAAAGGTTTACAAACAGAAATTGATGATTAAATAAACGTAAATTCAAAAATGAATCAAAACAAAAGGCTCTTTAAATTATTTAACCAATCAGTAGACCGTATTTTCTACCCTATGCTTTCGGTGGGATTGGTAAAAATGCTCATGGCCGATCTGTGCAACGATATGATGATAAGCCGTGGCTTCTACGAAATTACGGGATTTTCCAAAGTAATGTCGTTCCCAGAAAAGTTTGACTTGATTGCGATTGCATTGCTTTCGTGACAATGGATTTTTTTTTTTTTTTTTTTTTTTTTTTTTTTTTTTTACACAACAGGTGAAGTATTATACGTGTTTCAACGCATGTTGTTTGGACAATACCTTACTAAACATACATTTTATTAAACTTGTAGTTACCAGTGACTGTTTTCAATCCATGGCTTTTTAAATTGCCATCCTCCCCCCTAGGTATTTTGACTAAACCGTTTTTCTAAATTTTCATTGTGAATTGTTTTAGTAAGTTTTATCAATAATTATGTTCTGAGAATGATCATGCAAACCAGATCAAGATGATGTGGCTGCAAACAGCCGTAATTTCCTGAAAACCGCTGACGAACTATTATTTGATCTCGCTGTTCATCGCACTTCCCTAATTTTCAACGCATTTTTTATATTAACGACTGACGACTCACCATTAAACGTCAAATAATTCGATGCGCAGTTAACCTCTTAACGCGCAGTGTTGCCGGGTCGGCAACACCTAAATTTCCCCTGTTTAGAGACACAAAAACTCCGTGGATATTTCGAAAACTACTCTAATGGCTACTTTAAATCTTTCTTATGAGTTCTAGATGGCAGCACCACTGAGATCAAACTCTACTGTTTTTAAATAATAGGTAAAATGTTTTACTGTAATACGCGCTTCACAGCAATGCTCTTCTCACTGGGCTTATCAATGCATTACTTATGGGAGGTTACCACTTTCGCAAGAGCTGTATATTTTAAATGGTTAGTGCAATCTTTACAAAACAATACCTGTGTACTCCTCTAGGCCTAAATAGATTGCCTAATTTTTTTCCCCTTTAAATTCCAACTTGAGTAGTGCGCCGGAAAGGGTTAAAGCGTGCAAGCAGGCATCGTCGTAGAAAGATGCATTAATCGAAAATAAAACTAACTCTATTTATTCAATAAATCTAGTTTTTTATAATTCTTTTAAAAAATTTTATTTCTTCTTCACTTTTACTTATTATGCTAGTGATTCAAAAATATATCTAAATGCTTTAAAAAAAACCTTTTTGTGACATAGTTTATTATTATAAAATCGGTTTCTTCTCATAAATCTGCGCATGTTTTTTTGTTATTCTTTAAGGAATGAACGTATTTGAAACTGTGTTAGATTTCATTCACTATATATCATAATTAAAAAAAAAATAAGTTAAATATAATTTTAGATGTATCTAAAAATCCAAGTGCAGATTTCAGTAATTACATAATAAAATCTTTAAAAAACATTCTGCAGATCTCTCAATATTTAAATAAAAAACAGTAAAAGTTGTAAAATATTCAAATTTTTTAAAACTGTTTTTCAATTTTAATTAAATATGCAGTTCAAAAAGTTCTTTTTTTCCCTTTTTTTTTTTTTTTTTTTTTTTTTTCATATATAGATTTTTGTTTAATTAAACATTGAAATGCAGCAATTTCACTATTTCAACAGTATTTTTAAAAATAAACAAAATTGTTCAGATGGTGAATCGTTAAAAATACTTTGAACGCAGAAAAAATATAAAGAAAAGTTTAAAATGTATATTTAAACAATTTCTCTTCAACTGATGATTTCCGCGATTTCTCTTTTATAGCACACGAATTGATTTCTATCTGATTCGTTCTGTTTACAAACAGAGTTGCCAAATAGACCTTTCAGAGGCAGAATCTAAGAAATAGGGCTTGATTACGAACTCGGGAGGCTTCCAAAAGAACAATTGACCTCTTGGGGGTTGGATTCTAAGTTTTGTTGATTGATTAGCTTCTGGAAATACAAAATAACAAGGCGGACAGAAAATGCTTCAATAATTCTATTAGAGGTAATACTTTCTGTAATTTAATACATATATATTTTTCAATTTAACCTTTTTTTTCATAATTTTAAACAACAGAAAAATAATGATATTTTAAACTTCTTGGTTTAAAAGATGCTCTTCAACCCTATCGAGATTTATGATACATCGTCAAAATATGCATGTGGAATTTCTTTTTGGCACCAAAATTAAATAAACAATTATGTATAATTTGTTTTTTAATTAGAGTATTTTTGATATTTCATAAGTAAAGGGACTTTTTGAAAAACACGGTAATTAGTGCGGACACCGAATAAAATTTGTGTACGCGACGCGGTCTCGTCAGCGTTAAGGTGCAGTGATTATAAGCTGGGGGAGGTAATGTTTTAATTTTCTTAAAGGATGGATAATGTAGAAAATCGTTTATTTATTGTATTATTATTACAATAAAATTACAAATGTGACAAAATGTTTTAAAAAACGCAATTTATTTCGTTTATTTTTAATCAAAAGAAGGAGCAATATGTTTTACTCGTTTAGTGCAAAATTTAATGTTAAAATTTTGTAACAAATATTAACATATTTGTTACAATATGTTTATCAAGTGAGCATATAATATAAAACATCTCTTTAAAATAACAATCTTTTTAAATGCTTTATGTGATCTATTAAAAATAACACAAAAACCTTATAGTTTTACATGTTTCATTGCTCTTACGGCAACTTTTTCAAAAAAAAAAAAAAAAAAAAAAGATAAAAAGAAATTTTTTGTTAAAATAACTCGAAGTTAAAAATAAACAGAAAAACATAAATCACGTGAACATGAGCACAGAAAAGTAAAACTGGAATTAAAAATAAATAAAAATAATTGTTAGCGTGAAATATTACAAACTATTGTCTTAAAAACCTTTGAAGCATTTCCTTCCAAATTTTAGGTAGCTCCATCGAGACAAATTCACTGCAAACATCGTCTCTACGTATGAAGATTTCTATTGATTCTCTTAAGATTAATGGAAAATATGATCTAGAATAAGGTTAAACTATAAGGTAAAACTATAAGGTTTTTGTGTTATTTTTAGTAGATCACTTAAAGCATTTAAAAATAAATTGATATCAAGTGAACATTAAAGAAAAAAATAATAATTTGATATTAAAAACACATCAGAATTTGGGTTCTGTTAAAAAGAAATCTAAGTAAATTTTAGAATTTTTATTTTATTTGCAATGCAGATTTTGAATTATACTTATGATGAGTGAATACAAAATAATAAGGCATTTGTAAAAGGTAAAAAAACAGCATTTTAAAAAGTCTAAGATATATTTCGATTTTATTTAAAAGGAATGTATGTCTCTAGGGTATTCATATTATCACAGTGTTTGAATTTTGTTTTTATTTTTTAATATTAAATCTGTTTTTCCTTATTTGTTACAAAAAATTAACATTAAACGCAGAACTAGCTGTATGAACTATATTAATAAATATCCCTTCTCGGGCTTAAAAAAAATGTAAGAAATAAACTGATTTGTTTTTAATTTGCTCTGAAAATGACATTAATGATTGTATATTTTTTCACATTTGTTATTTGATTCAATTAATGAATAAACAATTAAACGATTTTCTATAATCAACAAATCTAAAGAAATTAAATTATGTTTTAAATTTAAAAAAATTAAGATCAACATTTATCAATTGTTTGAAATTGTAAAATTAAAAAGTAATGAAAAAATAAAAATAGTTTAAAAATAAAAATAAAATAAAAATAAAATAAAAATATTATTAGAATTATTGTAATGTTTTCCGCCCTGCTTACTACTTTGTAGTTTGATGTAACTAATTAAACATCAAAAACTATAATCCTTCACCCCACTTGAAATTGACACTACATCCGAATCATTTGCTAAACCAGGACAATATATATATATATATATATATATATATATATATATATATATATATATATATATATATATATATATATATTCTCCGTTATATAATTCTACAGTTATAATACAGTGAAACCTCCGAATAAGGGACACCTATGGGACCGGAAATTTTGTCCCTTAAATAGAGGTGTCCCTTATTCGGAGTTTTTATAACAGTAAAATTTCCAAATAAGGGACACCTATGGAACCGGAACTTTTGTTCCTTAAATAGAGGTGTCTCTTATTCGGAGTGTCCCTTATTTGGAGGTTTCACTGTAGTAATAACAATAATCCGAATTCGAATTACACGATTAAAAATTAATCAAAAATTATTCAAATGCAGAATATTAACATACCACGCCCCAAGTAATAAAGGCTTTTCTGTTCGAAAGAGGAAATGCAAATTAACAAGTTAAAAGATAAGAATTAAACATGTTATTATTTAGAAATGATTGACTGGGTGAAAAAAAAATATATACATATATATGCAACTATAAAATAATTTACGGTTCAATAATCCTCCGACTTACGTCCACAAAAGGCGGCAAGGTTAACGACGTAAATCAAAATTGTCGTAGATCAAGGTACATTTAGATGTGCTAAAAATTATAAGTAGTAAAAATTTTTCAAAATCTTATGAACATATTTTACTGTGTTTAGCGATTACTATTTTATATACATTTAACATTAGAAAAAAAAATGCGTTTGCAATACAAGAATTAAGAATAAATCCAAAAATTGTTAACTTAGAGTCTATTATTCTTCTAGCTGCCGTGTTCTACTTTTTATGCAAGCAAAAATATCTTTCAATTTGTGACGAAAGCGACGATACTTAAATTGGCAGAAACATGTTTGTAAACAGTAAATAACATGTTTTGAAGGATATTTATAAATTTCTAAAGATTTTTAAGAAAGTCACATCTCAGTTACAACGTGGTGGCATTTTGGTCAAAGTTGTGATGTGACGAAAGTGACTCACAGTGACGTCACTGTGACCATGCATGCTATTAGGAAAACTTCTTATAAATATTTGTTGATACTCGTCTTTATGCTAAACATTTTTTAGGATAACCGTATTTTCATAAAACCATTCGAATTAAAGAAAAAAAAAGAAAAATTAGAACTTACTTTTAAAGTCTCTTAAAGAAAAAAAAATAATAAAATAAAAAAACATCATTTGGTAGGAATTCTTTCAAACAACAAAACGATCAATACAGATAGATATGTTTACCCCCTTGATGGGTTAAAATGTATCCCACTAAATTTTAATACCAGAATGAAGAAATGAAAATTTTATTTACCAAATTTGTGAAGAAAAACTTTTATCTTCTTTGAAACAAATTTATTTTTAAATTTTGGTGTCATTAAATGATTTCAGCATTTAAAGAATAGAAGTGCTTTGCCTCTCAAAGGGTTAACAAAAGCGCCGACTCAAAGATAACACTCATTTTGAGCAGACAGCAAAAAATAAATTAATCATGAAGATGCTATTTTTCTGTTTTTAATGCACAAATTTTTAAAAATAAATTTGGAATGTATTTGATTTTTTGTTTTATAACATCCAATTTAACAATACAATGAGGAGGGATAACAGTAACTAAACAGTCCAAAACATTCTTCTATTACATATACGGTAATACTTCCAGATGAATAAAACAATGCAGAGTCACCCGTTAGGTAATTTACACCAAAAACGTATCAGCAATAACATATTTCAAGTTCTAACTGAATCTGAAGTTTGATGAACATCTGTGCAATAATACTTGAGATAGAGTGATCTCTAAAATCGTAAAAAGAACTGGATAGGAGAACCACTTGTTGAACGATTTACTCCAAAAACTAAAAAATACAAATTTATATCAGGGTCTAACTCGATTTGAAGTTTGAGGAAAATTCGTGCTTTAGTTCTCGAGATAAAGCGATTGTAATAATCACAAATTATGTCATATAACAGCATTATCTGTTGAGCGATTTACTCCAAAAACTAAAAATATTATTTTATATAATGGACTAACTGAATCTGAAATTTGATAAAAATTTGTGCATTAGTTACTGAGATAGAGCTATTGAGATAAACATGAATAAAGCCGCATAGCAGCACCACCTTTTGAGAGATATACACCAAAACGTAATCGAAACCCTATTATATCAAGGACTAACGGAATCTGAAGTTTTATGAAAATCCGTCCATTAGTTCTCGAGATATAGCTATCGTAGGAATTGTGAAAAAGGAGTATAGCAGTGCCACCTGTTGGGGGATACACACCAAAATCTAATCGTATCCAGTTAACATCAAAGTCTAACTTAATCTAAAGTTTTGTGAAATTCCGTTCATTAGTTCTTGAGATATAGTTGTTCTAGAAATTGTGAGAAAGGCAGCATAAAAGAACAACCTGTTTGGCGATATGAACAAAAAACTATTTAGATCCAGTTTACATCAAAGCAACTCCATCTAAAGTTTTGTGAAATTCCGTGCTTAAGCTCTTGAGTTAGTGTGCCCATATTATTTATGTCATATACATACAGACGGACAGACTGATAGACTCAGAGGCAGCCATTTTGTAAAAACATGTTTTTGGGAATCTCCGATTACTAAAAAGTGTAAATCCGTCGAAAACCAGGATTAAAATTTTTTCATGAATCCATTACTTTCTTCTTGTAAAGATAGAAGAAAGTAAAAAGAAATTACCAATGAAAGTAAATAAGCCCCTTTGGAGGTTAAAGGCGTTTAGACTATGAAATTTTTAATGATAAATGAATCTTTGATGATAATCTTTAATGATAGTTTTATTGCAGATTCGACTTCTACGGGCAAAAATATGTAACTTTTGTATTTAACATTACTTTATTTGTTTATTTTTTCGGATCACCACGTTGTAATCGAGTACTTTTGACATGTTGATTTCTCCCATCAGATTTTGACATCCCGAAATTTGACTGGCCCGAACTTTTGTCGTGAAAGTTGCTTTCTTTTTCATGAATATGTTTCTCGAAAAACGCCATTAGCGGTTAATTCAATGGCACTTTCTATAGGTTTTTTTTTCGAAAAAATTAATAACGATATATTAAATTATTTTTCTATTTGCATATTTTTGTTCTAATCAATCGTTTCTAAATAATTACCTGCGTATTTCGATTTTTTAACGTATAAATATGTACCTCTCCTTCGAACAAAAAAGTGATAATCATAATTTATTTGCGGACGGTGTACGTGGATATTATGCGCTGTACCTTCGTATGACGAATCTTTCGTCTGAGCCAAGTATTCCCAGTTTTACTTGTAGAAATAAAAAGGCTAGGTACCAATTCGTGTGCTTGATTTGATATTCACAAAAAACGGATTTACAAGCGTTAACAGTCTAAATAATTATTTAAAACTTTTTGTACATTTATTCTGACTTATATATAATTTAACTTTTCAACATTTGCATTTTTATTTTTTAAAATATGGTTGAAATGAAAAATTGCTGCATTTCAATGTTCATTTTAAAGGAATTTTATGTGAGGAAAAAAAAAAAATAAACTGCATATTTAATTAAAATTTTAAAAAGTGTTGTATAAAATTTTACTAATTTAAAATCCTTACTGCTTTTTTAAATATCAATATACATGCAGTATGCTCTTTAAAGATTTTCATATGTATATTATTGATGGATTTTTAGATACATCTAATATTACATTTAATTTAATTTTTTTTTACAATTTTATAATTATTATTTTTATTAAAAAATGAAATCTAACCATTTTAAAATACTTTCATCCTTTAAAAATTAACTAAAAGCCATGCTCAGATTTATTAGAATAAAACAATTTTGTAATAAAAAGGTATGTCACATAAAGAATTTTTGTTTTAAATAAAAAGCATTCAGACAAATCTTTGAGTCACAAGTATAATGAATATAAATGAAGAAGTAAAAAAATTGTAAAAGGCTAGATTTAGTAGAAAAAATAGGGTTAGTTTTAAATTTCGAGCAATGCATGAATTAATAATTTAATCTTTAACGAAGTTGCCTGCTTGTACGCTTTAACTGTGCATCGAATTATTTGTCGTTTAATGGAGAGCTGACAGTCAATAATACAAAAATGTGTTGAAAATTATGGAAGTGGGATGGACAGCGATATCGAACGATAGTATGTAGGACGCTTTCGAGTTGTTACGGCTGTTTGCAGATACAACTTCTTAAATAATAATAATACTCTATATATATTATTATTACTAAAATTGGAGAAAAAAAAAAGTTTCTTGAATCGCTTATTTACAAGTCTGAAAACAAAAACAGGAAATGCCAAAATATTATAAAATCGAAATGCGCAAGGCCTTTTTTTTCATCATGTTTTGGAGTTAAGTGCGCGCATCTCGCTGCTCTCCATCCCTGTAAAATTTCTTTCGGAGCAAAGCGACATCATGACGTATATCCCAGCATGAATCACAGTTTACATTACCCCTATATAGCTTTCTATCTTGTACATTTCAGGAACTTTGGCCCTTCCCTAGCAGCATATTCAGTATATGTTTTAACGAGAAAGCAGAAGCGCTCACAAATATATGTAAAGGTACTACTTCACTTATCTGTTCTCCGGTTTTAATAGTATCGGATACGTGATCCGATTTGTAAAAAGAGTATCAGGCAAATGACCCAACATGCATAAATTTATTTTATAGTTATTTATAGAATATTTTCTTATAACTTTCATGGTGTGAGTTTTAAAATAAAATGGTTATTAAAAATTTGAAATATCGATTAGAAAAGCTTCAAGTGTTTATACGTATAATAAAAGGAAATTTATAATGCATTAAGAATGTTATTTTCATACCATTGCAGGAATTCCCTGTTAGTAAAAATTGAAATAAATTGATCAAGCACATGGAATAAATTGATAAGTATTTTAGTTATATGTGTTTTTCTTTAAAAAACAGTATGCATATATAATTATTGCATAAATTGTTTTCTGTCATGCTTGCAGAAACACGAAACTCTTTAATTTTAATAACAAATATCCTCACAGAAGCACATATCATTGTTTATATGTTTTAATATTTATAATTTATAATAATAATAATAATTTATAGTACTTTTACTTATCATTTTCTTATTTATTAATTGAAATTTATGCTTTTTGAAATGATATTTATGCAGTCTATTTTTCGCAAAAAATGTATTAGAAGAATCTCTTATTGTATTAAGAAAGAGAAATTCAGGCGGAATAGTAATAATAAAAGTAAAAAATGGAATAAACAAAAAAGAAAAAAATCATGTAGCTGAGCTTTGACGACTGGTTACTTATTTTATAAAGCAAACGTCCTTAACTAATCTGAAAATTGGTTATGAAACCTTATTTACACCTACATAATGTTTTTTTTTTCTAAAATTTGTTTTCCTAGAGACTACGTATTTATATCATATAAGGAGGGATATTTTGTTGAACTCTAAAAAGAAGAAAAATATATAATCTATATTTTGCAAGACATTTATTAATGAAGAAATTTTATCCTTTGCGATTTAACAACTCAGATTTGAAAAATAATTACTCAGATGTAAGATTTCATCGTTTTAATCATATAAAAAAATAATTTTTAGAAAACCAGGACATAAAAATAAAAATAGGTTTTGGCTAAACAATGTTTTTTTAATATCTCTCTTAAAAAAAAAAAAAAAAAACTTTTTTCGAACAAGGGTGCAGAAATTTAGGAACCAGCAGGTAGTCTCTCACCACTAAAATTTAAAAATTTTCTTCGCTGAAAATTCCGTTGAATATTTAAAAAAAACTTCTTTAAACACCATAAATAAATTAAAATGCGCAAGGCCTTTCGGAAGAACTTAGTCATTCTTCATCAGGCACAAACAGACGAGCGTCTACTATAGTCTGTCTCAAAAGTTTAAGCACTCTGCAAATCTCGTTTAAAATAATTGAAGATGAAAATATTTTATGCTAATTTACAATAAATACTCAATATTTAATCAAAATAAAATAAAATAAGCCATTTTGGGTAGTTAAAATAAAAAATATATTTATTTTTATTTATTTATTCTTTTTTTCTTGAAGAAATGCTGTCTCAAAAGTTTAAGCACTTTATGCAAATTTTTTTAGAAACACGGGATTGGTATTGTGTAATGCGTTGTATGACATCATATTGCACTTTTATACAAGTATAAAAGGTGGAGAAATTATTTCCTAATGTTTTAAACATGACAAAGGGTAAAGAATTCACAAAATGTGAGATTTTGAAAGATTTTAAATTGAAATCTCAAAATAAAACTGTTTCTTAAATGGCAAAAGCTTTAAATTGATCAAAGCTATGTATATATCAAGTACTTTCTAGAAATGATAATTTTAAGCGGAAACCAAGATGCAGACGACCACGTATGACGACTGTTCAGATTGATCGGAAAATACGGAGGGTGGTATTTAGACAAATTTGTCCCCATACGGCAAATTAAAAATAATTTCAGAGTACAAATGTCCGAAGACACTGTAAATAGACGTATTAAAGCGTGTGATTACATCATGTAAAAGAAATTGGCTCGCAAACCGTCTCTTAAATTACATCACAAACTGGTAAGAATGAACTGGGCTAAAAAACACATGACCTACGGGGACAAATGGCTTACTGTTTTATTCAGCTATGAGAAAAAGTGGAACTTAGATGGCCCTGATGGTTGGAAGGCGTATTGGCATGAGTCACGCAAGAACCGAAGGACATTTTTCAGCAGGCAGCAAGGCGATAAATCCGTTATGGTTTAGGGGGCATTTGGGACATTTGCCAGCCCTCTCTAGCTTTTCTAAAAGGACGAGAAAAGTGAAAAAAATTTCAAGAGACCCTAAACCACCATTTGCTTCCATTCGGTGACATTTTGGTGGGTTTTGAATGAACTTTTCTGCAAGACAATGCCTCAATCCACGTATCCCATTCTACAACACTTTGGATTTTTCAGAAAAATGATAAAGTATTCGACTAGCCAGCTTTAAGTCCTGACTTAAACCCGATTGAGAATGTCTGGAATACTTTAACCCGCCAAGTTTAGGCAATGAAAAACAGTATGACTCTATTGAAGAACTCCAAGAGGCTATTGAGAAAGCATGGTATTCTTTGCCACCAGAAACCCCACAAAAACTAATAATTTCGACGAAAGCACATTTATTTGAACTAATCCGAAAACATGAAAAAAAATTTGTTACTAGAAGTTCAGTAAAAATTATAAATATGGTTGTTTTTGACATTGTGCATTAACGTTTGAGACAGTTTTTTTATAACTTTTTTTAAAATTGTATTTTTTTAAATTACGTAATTTATTTTTTCTATTTTTGATATCGTTTATTTAAATAATATTGCAAAATATGTAAATAAAATTTTTTTATTAATTCTAACTTTATATAATTCATTAAAAATCGATATTTTATGCTTGCGCTTAAACTTTTGAGACAGACTATATGAAGGCAGTGCCTGACTGAAGTGAAAAGGCGGGAAAGGGAGCAAGCTGAAGGAACAGTCAATGGGGTAGTAGAAGGCAACAGCCAATCACGGAAGGGCATAAACGAACAATGGATACAATGAAGGAAGGAAAGAAAAAAAGGAAAACGGTAACAAGGGGAACAGTTAAAAGTAAGTGAAAAAGCAGATTATATTAAAAATAAATACACACATACATAAAATGAAAGTTGTTTGGGATGTTTTCATACATCCTTATTACTAGAAAATTCAGTAGTATTCCAGCAAGTAACATGAACAAAATATTAGACTAGAAAAAACGAAATAAATTTAGTGGTGAGAGATTACCTGCTGACTCCTAAAATTTCGTGCTCCTGCTCACAAATATTGTAAATTTTTTAATATAAGATTACAACAGATATGAATTTACCTTTGTAAAAAATCTATTTTCGTAGGTATTCAGCGTTTTAAATTGTACAAAATTTATGAAGCTCGTTTTAGCAATGTGAAACTGTTCAATTAAAAAATAAAATCTTGGGACGAAATATTTACTCCATATCACCGTCTGTTGAGACTCCTATGATTAATTTACATTAACACATTGAGTGCCACGGTGATTGACACTGAGTAATCCGTTTAGGCCGCATCAGTCACCGATGAATAACAGTGTGACATATGATATAAAATTTAAAAATATATACAGGGTGATTAAAAAAACGTGGACAAATTGATATGACAAGTCAGTCAAGGATAAAAAATCACATAGGAACATAGGACCGCAAATCACTTATTGAGACACAAATACAGAGTGTTTCATCCTAACTCAATTTGGGATGACGGTAATAAATTTCAGAAAACTGAAGTATATTTTAATAAAACATTTAATATTAACAAATAAATAAAACATTCTCACCTCTAACAATTATTTTTATCACAATCAAACTGATTGGTAAAGTTATCATTCGAATTGAATATTTCCAGCTGAGCGAAAAATTGCCCAGGTCGGGCATCGAACCCGGATACTTGGCTTACAAGGCCAATGCTTTTATCTGTTAAGCTATCTGGGCGATAGCCGGCTGGGATTTTTCACTCAGATAACCTTATTGGTCGTAACATCTGGTCTGTCATTTGAAACAGCTCGCAGAATAAACCGCAGGTAATGGAACTCCATATAACGATGGATACGTACATACAATTATTTTTATCACAGTCAAACTGATTGGTAAAGTTATCATACGAATTGAATATTTCCAGCTATCGCCCAGATAGCTTAACAGATAAAAGCATTGGCCTTGTAAGCCAAGTATCCGGGTTCGATTCCCGGCCTGGGCAATTTTTCGCTCAGCTGGAAATATTTAATTCGTATGATAACTTTACCAATCAGTTTGATTGTGATAAAAATAATTGTATGTACGTATCCATCGTTATATGGAGTTCCATTACCTGCGGTTTATTCTGCGAGCTGTTTCAAATGACAGACCAGATGTTACGACCAATAAGGTTTTCTGAGCGAAAAATCCCAGCCGGCTATCGCCCAGATAGCTTAACAGATAAAAGCATTGGCCTTGTAAGCCAAGTATCCGGGTTCGATTCCCGGCCTTGGCAATTTTTCGCTCAGCTGGAAATATTCAATTCGCATTCTCACCTCTGTTTTAAATGTGATACCATCAAACAAAAGAGGTAGAAGTTTGCATTTGCCCACCAGCAAGATGCACTTGGCACATTACATTTTGGACTGTGATAATCAGTTTATACGGTATCAACGATTGCTTGAGCAATATGTTTTTCCAGATCTTTTCGTAACTTTATCACGTTCCGCACAAAATAAGGTAGATATCGTTGCATTTTCATTACAATATTTTTATTTTCCTCGAAATTATTACTTTCAAACCGGATGTAACTACAATGAAACACCCTGTATTTGTGATTCAATAAGTAGTTTGCGACTCAATATTCCTATGTGATTTTTTATCCTTGTTGTATGCTTGATTTGTCCCATCATTTTGTCCGCGTTTTTTTTAATCACCCTGTATATTGTTTTAAGTAATTATTGTGGAAGTATATTCCTTTAATGAATAAAAGTTATGTAAATTTTAAATACTTTTTTAGTAATTACCTTGAAACGACATAATTTTTTTTAGCTTTATAGCATATTTTAGACTGCCAATCATTGGTGCCTAACTCGGTCTGAATGGAAAATCCAATGGCAATCACTGGTGACTGGCGTGGCACTCAACATGCTAATGGCATTTTTGGAATATAGTAGCAATTAACCCCTTAACGGTCGCGTTAAATTACGGTTTTAAAATTCAGATTGATTATTGCCATCACTTTTTTAAATATTCATGTTATTTAAAGGCAAGTAAAATGAGATCAGAATAAAGGCACTTACACTATTTTATAAAACTGGTGGGAATCAACCAGTTCTGAATAACAGCCGTGAAAATCGCAGCCCGTAAATATGACGTGAGCGAGAATTATGGGTTTTAAAAAAAGTATTTTCATCTCCACTGTATAAGTAATATTAATTTTTGGTTATGTTGCACATATCCAATGGGCAACAATTAATACGGGAAATCAAAAAAGGTTTGATACAAAGGATTAAAAAAAAGATACCTGAAATATCAACAGATTTTCAATTAAAGTTCACGTTTTAACCCTTTGTGCCCTGACAGTACTTTAAAGCAGCATTAAAATAATCTATACTTTCTATACCTATATGGTAAAGAGGTAAATTTTGTTTATTTGTAGGGGATAACTTGCCGAAACTATTGAACCGTTTTCAAAAGTAATAGTATCACAACGATGACTTTCGCCCCGAATCAAACATAGGCGATATCTTTTGTCGATACCATTAATCCAAAAAACGGTGCAGGGGCAAGAAATATTTTAACAATCCAATTTTTGTGTTACTCACGGTCCTAGAAACATGAAATTTAATAGGTTAATTCATTGCTTATAAAATAAAAATGGCGGAAAGAGCCATTTTCCTTTTTTTGCTTTTTATAAATATTTATTTTGTACTTGCTAGTCAATAGTTTGAGGACTGATATTGCATTCGAATGAGTGAGTATTTTTGCGATGTCTATGCAGAGCAATCACAGAATGAAAATATTAGACTAGTTATGAGTCAAGAAGTTCGGTTTAGTTCAGCGAGTTTATTTTGGGTATCGGATGATAGTGAATGAGTGACAATCTTTTATGTTTAGGTCTCGATGTCTGACGATAGTAGGATTTATCAGATCTATGGTAGGTATAGGTGTCAGTCGATAGTGGAAGCGCGGCATTTTTGTTTTTAACTTTTGTTCTGGATTTTGCTTAGTAAGACAGCTAAATAGAAATAGAAAGCTGATCACCGGTCCTGAGAGATCCAACAACAACAAAATTTTATACCAGGTAACATTTCAGATGTTCAGAAAAATACAAATTCAGGTTGCTGAGTAATTTTAAAATTGCAGGTATTCTACTTTTTTAGTTTCTGATAAATATCGTTATTGTGAATTTATTCAACTTCTGCATGAAATTTCCTTTTCTGCATTTTTTCACAGACATATAAGTTTTATAATGTCATTTAATAAATTCTATAATATTAAGTTCTATTTTACTTGCAACGTAGAAACATTCTTTTTTCATAAGTAATTATTGAGCAGCCTAAATATATATTTTAATTCAGTCATAAAAATTAATTTACAATTATAAATATAACATCCATTTTATATTAATGAAATTTTAAGACTGTTTTTCAGTACAGACTGCTTACTTTTTAATATAATTTGCTTTGCCTGCAAATGCATTTAATTTGGAAGTGCTTTTATGCAAAAACTGACATGACATCGCGGTGCTTAAGTAGCGCCAACGTAATGTGAAACCGCTGCGCGTAACCTCCAAATAAAAATGTAAAATGAACATAAAAAGGGGAATTCTGAAACAATGCACGTCAAAAAGGTGCAATTTAGAGACTCTGGTGGAAATCCTAAGATTATTCTAGAGTTGGAAACACGTGGTTAAATCAGGGCCGTAGCTAGAAGTGAACCATAGGGGGGGGGGGGGGGTTAAAGAGAATGTAGGGGGGGGGCTTCAAATTTTTTTCCTCTCTCTCTAATGCAGAAAGATAAATTAGTGCATATCCACATTGTAATTACTATTTTTCTTATTAAACTGCTGCAATAACTTCATTTTTATGTTAAGAAAAGTATATGATGATGATAATTTTGAGCGTATAACCGGTGCAAAATTAAACATTATGTTAGCTTCATACATACAAACAGGATGAGGGAGTGTTGAAACACTTATTTTAGATACAATTTAGTAACTCTGCAAAACTGTGAAAAAGTCTCAAAACTAAATTAGATTTTTGAACAGTATTTCATTTGAATTTTCGGAACAGAAATTCATTTAGTAATCTTGGAATATTTTCCAGGGGGGGCGGGGGGCTGAGCCGCTCATAGCGCCCACTGAACTACGGCCCTGGGTTAAATATAACCTACATAAAGAGGGGCGCATGGAGCATCCAAACGAGTTTGGTTTCTCCATACTTCGATGTCATTTCAGGCAAAAACCGGAAAATGTAAAGGCAGTATGGTACCAAAGAGCACAGAAAAGGCATAGCATAAGGTATCCCAGCCCAAAAATTAACTCTAAGGACAAAAAAGGGGGCCACGTAGCTCACTAATTTTGAGTGACAATCACCTGGTACTCGTTCACCTTCGAAGTATCCCAGTGTACCCGCAGACCTAGTCTTGAAAAGACACTTTGGAACACCATAACAGGTCCACAACTCCAGCAAACAAGTATTTCGGTTCTTGCCTGATCTAAAAAGAGGTCAAGTTAGAAAAAGGGTATTTTTTACGGACCTTTAAGATGGTTTCATCATCTTTCTGCAGAACATCGAGCTTTTTTAGCAGCTCAGACGTGATCAGCCTGAGAAGGCTCATTTATCCTCTTAAGTTTCACAAGTTCATTGCGAGTAGAAAAAATGTCAGTTTTTGTCTTATTAAAAAACGCTTCTAAATCCAAATCAGACAACTGCCTAACATCTATAATTCCAGAACGCTCCAAAATACAAAATTGCCACAGAGCCAAGAAAAATCTAAGAGAGAGCAGACGATTTATGATAGGCCAGACGTCATACAGCGCTCAGCCAATCCGAAATAGGCACACACTCAAAATCTACTCTGACACAGGAAGACGGGATAAGCACGTCTTTTTCCCTCGTGTCTAAACAGCGAATCCCTGCAAAAACTGTGTAATCGAACAATTGGTTCCCTTTTTTCATAATAGCACAATTGTTTTTAGAAAATATTGCAAAATGACTGCATTCAACAGCATTTCCAATCACGACAGTGAAGGAAAGTAAAAAACTGCCGTCCTAAGACAACAGTCGCTTATAACTAACGATGTAATTCATTCATTCAAATATGAAATTAAAAAAAAAGAATAAAGTAATCTATTTAAAAATTGCTTTTGTTAGTATCATGTTTTTATGTTTAAAAAGTGCCAAAAAGTTTCCGTAAAAAGGAAACCGTCCGAAGAATTTAACCGAGGAAGGATAACTTTTTGAGAACTTCCTTAAATGTGAAGCCATTTTTATTTTGATAAAAACTTTTCCTCATTGAAAATGTGAAAAAATATGGTAATTGTTATGAATCCGACCTATAATTACGTTGTGTGAACTCTCTTCTACTCATGTTTAATTTTGTCAATTTATAAAACACCTTTCATCAATCACGAACAAACGTTAGCATAGCGCCCAACTTTTATGCATTTTTCCTCCCACAAAAATTTTTATAGTAAATATTGTTTTATTTAATCGTCGGAATCTTTCGATTAAACAAATCGATTAAACAATCTCCCTACAATTTTAATGGTAGCGTAAATGCGTAAATGTTGGCAGCTATGCATTTGTTTATTTTTCTACCATTGGGTCTCCCATTGTATATGATATGAGATTTCACAACACAGAAGGTGCCCGGATTGAAAGTTTCCAAATCTTTAGGTGGTGGTGGGGGAGAGGCTCTAAAATAAGATGTTGTTCTTAATATTAGAAGATATCAAGAAGTTAATGAATGTTCCAATATTCAAGACAAGTTATCTATAGTTATAATATCAATTGTTCTTTTTTATTTGTGTGAGTGTGTGTGTGTGTAGTCGATTATCTACATGGGAATAACAGACAAACAGAGAATACCTTCCATTTGAGCAGGTATTCTTTCTAAGCGATTTTAACCCATATTTACGCAAGTTAACTAACTTCAAAGAAAACAACGGGAAACTCTGAATGATCAGGCCGCCGAACGCGACATGGATTTGAAATCCTATTATATATAAGGGAGGGGAACTCAAAATTAAAAAAGTAAAATTAATATGAATTCATAATCAAAAGAACAACTTTTTTTCCAACTTGATAAATTAATTCTTGGGTGTAGTAGCGCCATCAATTTAATATTTAATCGTAACAATTTCCAATGAATTGGTTCATTCTCTATACATACAGACTTTTAATTGAAGATAGACATTCAATTTGATATTTTTTTTACAATCTAATTCTATTTTTAAAAATCAATTTTATTCCTTAGAAGTGCCATAATTTCTTTCTTTACAATACTATATCTGTAAACGAATATGTAATAATCACATAAGGAACACGCTACTGCATCCATTCACCTTCCATTGTTAATAATTCCATTTCTCTTTTCCTGAGAAATATGTGCTTCAATTTAGTTGCTGACAATAACCACTTCGCTAAAACCTAAGCTGATTTACAGCAATCAGCCGTATACCGAGGAAGAGGGAGGCGCTAATATCCATTTTAAGGGTGTTCTTAAATCAAAAAGGGAACTTGGTGATGTATGTTTTGATTTATTTTTGTTCGGAAATGCATGAAAATAGCAGCTGTTTTTATTCAGAAACTATCTAAATGCAATCAATTGTTTTTTTAACACAATAGATCTTTCATAACAAGCCTTCAAAACCGGTGGAAAAGTAGGAGAAAAACATGTGATCACGTGATCGAAATCACTTAGAACAGGATAAATTATTTAATTATCATAAAATCGTAAACTAAGTTCGATTCAAAATCGCTTCCATAATCAGGCATTCCAATTTTAT
Source organism: Maratus speculifer (assembly GCA_964019185.1). Lineage (NCBI taxonomy): Eukaryota > Metazoa > Arthropoda > Arachnida > Araneae > Salticidae > Maratus > Maratus speculifer. Next base: position 364,290,240 of record OZ025296.1, read on the forward strand.
AACTTTCTGTTGAAACATGAATTTGTAAATGTGTCAAAACTTTTTGCGCTTGTTGAGCGGAGTAGTTAAGAACACCCTTAATTCAATTGTATCTCTTGTGTATAAGGCACTCAGGCACCCCACACTTTCTGACGCCCTAATCCAAAAAATGATAACACTTTTACGTAGAACTTCGCTCACCGGGAATCTTTGATCATTACTTCTATCGAATGGATCAACCGCATTCGATACTTTTTAACTGGAACCTTACGCCTTGAGTAGATTTTTCTGAAAAGAAAAAAAAAAAAAATAAAATATAATGAAAATTTCAAAGTGATGCTACTATATATTTCCTTCAAGCTTAATTTTTAAAAATTAAGTATTCTATAGATATTTCTTAGCACAGGAGCATGATGATAATGAAAATATTCAGATATTTTTTTTAATAATTATTACTTTTTATAACTGTCTATATTTGAAGATTATTTAAAAGGTTTAACTTATATTTTTTGTTTTTGCTATTAAGTTTTCAGTTCAAACCATTTCACTTTTTTAAAAGTAAATACATATATTTAAGTATTATAAAAAACAATTATTAATAAAAATGTGCAATAAATGCTTACAGTGTTACGAAACGTTGCAACGCATTTGAAATAAACAAGATTGCAAAGTCTAACAAAAGTTCAAGCAGTGCAATTTATACTGCTTGGCAAGTTAGAATTTTTCCATAAAAATCACATAATAATAATTATCTTATTTTGACGTAAATTGTATTAAATCAATTTTCAGAAAAATATACTAATGGTGTTCAATGCACAGAAAATAAATCAATTAAATTGCTAAAAACAGTGTGTGTACATATCTTTCGTTCTGGATATCATATTTAAAGTATAGGCCTTCGTTATCCACGTTATCGTTCACCTTCGTTATCGGTCAGCGAAAAGATCTTTCACGAGAAGATGCGAAGCACAAGCAAAGTCGTAACTGCGCGGAATATCCATGTACTGCGCCCCAAAATAAATAATATTACCCCTTTTCTGTTCGGAAGAGAGGTACCTATTTACATGTTAAAAGATGAAAATATGCAAGTTATTCTTTAAAAATGATTGACTAGAAACAGAAATATGCAAACAGAAAACTACTTTAATATATTTCTATTAATTTTTACGATAAAAGCATAGAAAGTGCCATCAAACAACCGCTACTGATGTTTTTCGAGAAACATATTCACGCGAAAGACAACACTCACGACAAAAGTTTTGCCTAATCAGATTTCGAGATGTCAAAATATTGTTGGGAAACCCATCAGTCGAAAATGCTCGATCTGCAACGTGATCAATGAGGATCATTAAAAAAAGGTTAAAGTTGTTTTAATGAAATATTTAATAAAGTGGATTAATATTTACCATAAATATTTTCTTATGAAATCATTTATATTTTTCACGTCCTTATAATGTATCAAAGTAAACAGACAATGTGTAAGATTAAACGTAAAAAAAAAAAAAAAAAAAAAAAAAAAAAAAAAAATTACATAATGTGATCATTTTTATCAATAATTAAAATATTTCGTCACTTTATGAGATTGTTTAGTGACAGAATTGAAAATTTCTGATTCTCATGTCACGAAATAAACTTAAAATTTAACGGTTAATTTTAATTAAAGTCCTGATTGTAAGTATATAAAGTGTTTCTTTTACGAAGGTGTATAAACGTTTTATTATAAACAAAAAATATATAGAAAAATAAAATTAAATATAGGCACACACATATGTGTATATATATATATATATAGATATTAACTAATTACTCACTTCATAGGTGTTTTCTTCCTCTCTCCCCCTCCCCCTCTCTCTGTCTTTTTTTATTATTATTTTCCCCGTACCTCTATTATTAGAATATCTTTTATCATTATTATTATTATTATTTAAATTTACAATTTTGTCCTGAAAAAAGTTACTTGTTTATAGCACAAGTAACTTAAAAAAAAAACGAATTTATGAAATTTGGTTCGTTACTTAAAGTTTAATTATTTAAAAAAAAAATTCTTTTATGCAGAAAAGCAATTTTATTTATTATTTGTTTGCCCATCATTCAATTGCATCTTTCATTATATTGAACTTGATACACAATAGTTTAACTTTTAATTAAATAAAGTAATGTTATTTTTTCTCTTTTTTAATCATTAAAATATAAATAGACATGTTCAAAATCTCTGATGTCTATTAGTATTATATAAATTAAAAATGTCAAATATTTAAGTTGACTTAATTAACATTATTCATTTTAAGATTCCCAGATATAAAAAGCATTAAATACATTTCATAATATTTTATAATTCAAAAAACTTGTATAACAAAAATTTGTCCATTTCCTGGATATATTTTATTGTGATGTGAATCTGTGCGAAAAACAAAATATAGCCATGTGCTTTGTATAAAATAAATAAATAAATAAAAATAAAAACCTTTGACATTCTGATGCAAAAACGGGTTTCGAAACATTGTAAAGATATGTTTAGAGATATAAACCTAAACAATCAACAAGGCAAAGTTATTGATTGAGGAGGAAAGGGTTCGAAGGGTTATTGTGAAAAATTGACAGTGAACATACGCCGTAAGTATCCAGGTCGATAGATTTTTTTTCATTACTTATTCTATATTATTCTATTCTTTTTCTATTCTATTCGTATTCTAGTCTTCTATTCTATATTTTTCTTATTCTCTATTATAATATCTTGTTTAACACATCGGAGGCGGTTACTATAAACAGCAATTTAGCCCCTCCTCCCCTCCTTCGTGAAGATTATAAGGTGTTAATATGCACCTCTCCTCTCCATCAAAAAAGGATATGTTTATTATTTAGGGGCGGGTTGATATTCTGCATCTCAATAACTTCATTTTTCCCCTTTCTTTATTTTAATCATTTAATGCGAGTTCGGATGGGCGTGTATGTTTCATTGCTGGCTTAGCTAAAGTGTCGTATGTAGCGTAAATTTCATGTATGGTGGTATTACAGTTGTTGATGATTAATTAGTTACATGCAACTACAACATATTAGGCTGGGCTAAAAAATTTTCAATAATTGTAATAAGTATATTATTACAATTATTATTATTATTATTTATCTTTTATTTATTTATTGTAAATTTCTAAATTTTTCATTTTAATATGTTTTTTTCATATTTTGAATTTTATAATATTAAACAATTAAAAAAGTTGATGTTTTAAACTTTTTTATTCCAAATATAATTTAATTCCTTAAGCTTTGTTGATTTTTTACTTGGGGATAAAAAGTTTTAAATATCGATGGAACATAATAATATCGAAAACTGTTTATTTATTTATTTTTTATTAGAATAAAATAACAAATATGAAAAAAAAAAATTACAAACAAAATGCAATTTTCAGAACAAATTAAAAGCAAATCAGTTTATTTCCTGTATTTTTTTAAGTCTGAGAAGGGAAATTATTAATATGTTTCATAAATGTTTATATATATATTACAAATTTAAAATTTTTTCGCCAAAACTAACCTTTATACTATCTTAATTTTCTTATAATAATATTCCGTACTTACTTCAAATTATTAAATTAAAATCTTGTTTCTAAATCTAATCTGTTAATCTGTATGCAGACGATATAAATTCTTAATTTTCCTTAAAAAACATTATTCCAGTATGCGTAAATTTAAAAAGATGGCTCTAAATTAAAAATATTCTTAATTAAAACTTTATTTCTTAATATTCCAAATAAAACTGATTTCTTCTATGTTTTTATCAACCCTTTTTAAGAAAGTCTTATTAAATTTATTCCAAACCCATACCTTTAAAAAATATCATTATTTTATTTTATCTATTTATTTATTTTTCCGCCGTCAACGATAATTTGCATATTAATAAATTCATTTCTTTTCTTTTTCTCTTAAAATTAATCATGTATAAAAATCGTCTGCCTAAGATATTTAAAATTCTGAGTCAATTATAAATTGGTTAAATAATATTTTTTTTAAAATAAATTTATCGTCTGTTTAAAATAATCTCGTAGCTGGACAAGAATTCTGTTTACATAAAATAATGATGGTTAGAGATTACAGAATGTTCCAGAACTTTCTTTTTAGTTTAAAAGGGGGAAGCTCGAGATGAAGAGAAGATTCTGAAGATTTCTTGGGTTGCTTTTTCGATGAGGACAGCTCGCTGAAATAATGATGGAATTTTTGCAAAAAGGAGCTTTTCCTTCCTCATTATCACGAATTTAATAAATGAATTTACAGCAGCCCATGACTAATTATTGGATCTTCTACATTTATTTATTATTTTTGTTTTTTTCCCTCGCTTGCCATGACTGTGTTTTTCTTTTTAACCAGTGGAAATAATTCGAGTTCTCCTGAAATCGTCACAACTAATCGAAAAGATCCCCCCTCCCCAAGACTTTGTATGAAATTGATAGTTAAATAAAACTACAAGTTCAGACAACAGAAATATAATAATTTAGAAAAGTTAAATTTTGGAATAAAACTGTCAAACTCAGGAAGCCAAGAGATGGAAGAAAAGAAATTAACGCAATATAAAAAATATTAGCGATTAAAATAAAATAGTTAACAGAAAATAATTCTGAATTAAATTTAGGTAGGAGCATTTCCCTGAAAGAAATACAATAATGTTATAACATCACTTACCATTTGTAAGTGCATAGGAGATAATACATATAATAACAATAAATAAGTTATGAATATTAATAAGCAAGAGATAAAAATATAATAAAAACAATAAAAGTTCGTTCTCATGGAAGTTTAAATAACTACAATGACTTAATGCATAGTTTATTTTAAATAAGTCCTTTAAATGAAAAAAGTCTTTCAAGAATATATAAAAGAGTCTTTTTCAATGTCCAGTGAATACAGTCTCTTTAATTAAATATCTCCAAATCTAGTTTAAGCTTTGTTTTTTATGTTATGTTGGATCCAACATCTTTCAATAATATATCAATTTTTCAATAATAAATAGCATCACTCTCAATATCAATAATAAATAATATAGAAAAATTTAAATAATAACAATGTCAACAATAATAAGTAAAGTATAATAAGACTCCATATTCTAATATTTTTCAATAAGAGTATAATTAATACTAAACTTCATTATAGAAATCATAATAATAATAATAATAGTAAAACAAGAGTATAATCAAAAGAAAATATCACTATTTGTTTATTATTGATAGGGAAAATATTGGTTGAGGATAAAAATAATTACATAGCAACTAAATAATTTTCTTATCTTCTAATAGCATAAGAAAGTATTTTTTGCTAGCCGAAAGCATAAATAAAAAAAAAATCATAATAATTCCAAAATCCAAATAAAATTAAATCTAACTATTTAGAAAATGGACTCTCAACCAGTATTTCCTTACAATAATTCCTCTCTGATACTCTTTTACAAAATTGTCAAATTTGGTTATAAGTTTTCAATGCCAAATGTAGAATAATGTTTTATCCACACATGGTTTATAAACTTTAATAATAAAATACAATAGGAATGAAAGTTGTCATTCTTAATTGAGAAATGGAAATAAAAATAGTGTGCTTTTTTGAAAAACTTTTAATATCTAGTTTTCACAATCACTGAAAATCACATATTATGTTATAGGTTTGAGTAGAGTCATTAGATTTTATAACTATTATCATATAATATCTGCTGAATAAATAGAGTAATACTAATGTCAAATAAATGAGTAAATATAGTTAGACTTAAACACCCGTAAAATTTATTTATCAACATCAATTTGAAAGCTTTTACAATCAAAGTGTTCACCTTATGCCTGCATAAGGAGCCCAATTTAATCCCAAAAACTCCCAAAAACAAGTAATATTCTTGTAGCGCTCCAAGAACATACCCGCTGATGTTGAAAATTATGGTTTTTTTATGGTAAATTTAATCTATTGTCTTGACTTTAGTTTGATCTAGTGATTGTATCTGAGGTTTTGTTTGTTTTTTGGATTGCTCATGAAACAGTTTAAAATCTTCGGGTGAAAAATAGGGTCTTAATTTAGAAACATGCACAATAACGGAATTCTGTCCTGTCTCATAATTAAATTTATCTATTTCATAAGTTACATCAGAAAGTTTATTTATAATTTTATATGGTCCAGAGAAAGTAGGTTCTTATTTTCGAGTGTTAGGGTATTTAAATTCTTCATAAATTACAGAGTCTTGTATTTTTAATGGGCATTCAACAAAATTTCGATCATAGAGTCTTTTACTTTTAAGGTGAAATTCATGAGTTCGCGCTTTCGCAATTTTGAGGGCTTTGTCTACTGATGGGTAATAGTTTTGTTTTAAAGGAGATTCATAAGGCAATTGACCATAAAATAAATAGGCAGGTGGAAATTTGGTGATAGAATGGGGCGTATTGTTGTATTCTTCGATGACTTGGTTTAATAATCTAGTCCAAGGTATTTTAGAAGAAGTGGAATTAACTTTACATTTAAGCCTGGTAACTATAGTCTGATTAACTCGCTCTACTTTTCCATTGATCTGAGGATGATGTGCAGATGTAAAACGCTGTTGAACATGATGATTTCTAAGGAATTTCTTAAACCTTGGAGATCTGAAAGATTTATGCCTGTCACTAAGTATTTTTTGAGGTGCTTTGATACTGAAAATTTGTTTTAAACAGTTAGTGTATGTTTCAGTGGTAACATTTTTGGAGGGAAAAGCCCAAACAAATCTAGTTGCATGATCTATTATTATGTGTAAGAATTTTTTTGTTGAGTTGTAATAGTTAAATCCACCAACAGTATCAATAGAAAGACATTCAAAAGGTTGATCTGTTGCTGGCATAGCTTGTAATAAGCCGAATCTTTTCTGTTTTGGTTTTTTATTTTTCTGACAGGTATCGCAATGTTTAACAAATTCGGTAATGTCTATTGTCATATTAGGCCAATAATAGTTGGGAGATATTAAATTAAGCATTTTTTGAATTCCTAAATGTCCAAAATTATCATGAGCAATATGGAGTAATTTTCTTCTTAATGACATTGGTACAACAATTTTTTTGAATCCCTTTTTCTGAACTATAATAATTCCATTCTCTTTTTTATATTTTTTGTCACAAACATTGTCTTTGTCTTGCATCTCTATAATTTCTTTCCTATCTAGCAATAAACTAATATGTTGATTAAAATGACAAACAGGATTTCGTGACAACATGTCTGCTTCGACATTTGTTGAACCCTTTTCATATTTTATCTCATAATCAAACATACTAAGTTTGAGTGACCATCTAAAAAGCCTACCTCTTAAGTTTTTAACACTCCTTAACCATACTAGAGATGCGTGGTCCGTATGAATTGTAAACTTGACACCATGAAAGTAATGATAGAATTTGTCAAGAGTATCTATAATAGCTAAACATTCTAATTCAGTTATGAAATAATTTTGTTCATAACTCTTCAAAATTCTAGAATGATAAGCAATAGGATGTAAGAAATTATCTTTATCAGGTTGTTTTAGAACGGCACCTACTGCTATCTGAGAGGCATCTACAAACATATGTAAAGGTAATTTAGGATCATAAATTTTGAGGATGGGTTTAGCAATTAAAGAATTTTTTAATTTTTCAAAAGACTCCTGGCACTCTGAGTTCCATTCCCATATTGTGTCTTTTTTAAGTAATCGATTTAGAGGATATCTAATTTCAGCATATTTATTTATGAATTTATGGTAAACATTAATGGAACCTAGAAATCGTTGTAACTCTTTCACATTGGAAGGAGGTTTTAAATTTTTGATGGTTTCAATATTGGCATTTGCTGGTGTTATTGTTCCATTAGTAATTTCATAACCTAAGAAATTGATTTTATTTTGGCCTAATTTACATTTAGAAAGTTTAAGTTTAATGTTTTCTTGTTTGCAAATGTTAAAAATTTGAGCTAAATGGTTTAAATGTTCTTCTAAAGAGGAAGAGAAAATTATAATATCATCAAAATAGTGGCACGCAAAGTCGATTTTATATTTATTAAGGATTCTTCGAATGGTTCTGTTGAATATGGGAGGGCCCGTTTTTATGCCAAAAGGGAGCACGAGCCACTCAAAAAGTCCGAAATTGGTTGCAAATGTTAATTTTTCTGTATCGGATGGATGTATTGGTATGTGCTAGTAGCCAGAGGCTAAATCCAAAGTTGAAAAATACTGAGCACTACTCAATTTATCTAAAATTCCATCGATACGGGGCAAGGGTTCTGCATCATTTTTAATTATTGCGTTTAATTTTCTATAGTCTATACATAATCGCGTTTTTTTACCTTCCTCTCTTTTCATAACTAGTGTAACAGGGGCAGAGTAGGGGCTATTACTTTCCTTTATCAGTCCGGCTGCTAACAATGATTGAATTTGGTTTTTTATTTCTATTTCTTCTAGAGGAGATGTTCGGTAGGGCCTCAAAGATATAGGTAGGTCTCAGTTTAGTATAACGCGTTGTGGTTCAATATTAATCCTACCCACATCATATTTATGCTTTGCAAAAATATCACTATAAATATGAACTAATTCCCTTAAATTTACATCTTGAATTAAATTTATTTCCCCAGTTAAATCTGAATCCGAATTATCGCGAAAATTTTGAAGAGTCATGGAACCTCTATAATCAGGATGCACATTAATTTCGTGATCATATTCAACACAGTCTTCATTTTTCATAATATTTCCACAAGTAGATTGTAACTCTATATCATGATTACTTACATTCAGTGTTTCATTATCATAATTATCTATTGCTACAGTATTACCAGTATTTAATTTCATATTTTTTTTATATTCTGAGGTTACAATTTCATTAGATTGATCCCTGTTTTGTTGTACTTGGTCCATATTTACTGTATTGAAAAGAAGGGATCTCTCATTATGTATGGATATACTGTTAGTTATAATTTTCCTTCCCTGCCTTACAATACACTTTTTACATTCTATGGTTAATTTAAATTTAGAACATTCTTTTAACCCCAAAATAGCATAATCCAAATTTGTATTGCATACTAAAAAGTTAACATATTTTTTAATTTTACCCACTTTTAGAAGAACACTACATTTTTTATTTATATGTAAAAATCCTTTTGCCTGACCAATGGTAACTGAGGTTATAGTCTCAATTTTAGCATTAAGTTTTTTAACAAATTTAAGTGGCAATAATGCAATAGTTGAACCAGTATCTACAACACATGGTAAATTATAATTATTTGTACATCCATACACAATTAATTGCCAAACATTATGAAAATTATTTTGTGAGATATTTGGAAGAGTATCAGAGGATGGTACCTCATTCCTAAAAATACATTCTCTTTCCCAATGAAAAGCATTACTCACACCCCTATTTGTGCATATCCTACAAGGTCTTGAAGAATATGAATTTTGAATATAATTATTTTGACAAACTCTAGGTCTTTGAAACTGAGATTGTCTTTGGGGAATCCAATTCCTAGGTGTATTATTGGGCCTAACTGGCTGAATCCAGGGCCTAGTTGATTGAAAAGGTTGAAAATTTTGTCTAGCTGATGGTTGATTTATTACTTGGTTTGAAACTAGTGGGGTGGAAACTTCCACGAATTGTTTGACAACCCGGTACCATTCGGTGGTACTACTAGGAGGATTTATAATAATACTGTTTTTGAATTCTGGTTTTAAACCATCAGTTAAACCTTGTAATAGTATATTTTCACTAAGATGTAATTTCCTACCAATTTCCACTTTCTTACGAAAATAAGTTTCTAAATTGTCTAAATTATCTAAGTTCAGATTTGAAAAATCAGAAAAACTCGGGAAGTCTAATTCAATGAGTCTTTCTATCAAAATTTTCTTAATTTGTTCATAATCCGTACAATTTAAGCAGTCATTGATGTAAATTTTTTGCGCTTCACCTTTCAAATATTGCGCAATAGAATTAAATTTCCATTCTAGATTTTTCTGTTCCCTATCACATGTTTTATCAAAATAAGTTAACCAAGACAAAATGTTCATTCCAGAACTCGGGTCAAACGGTACGAACTTAGGATCTTCCATAATTTTTTGATTCTTACTCATTAGAATAAATGAAGCACTTCTATTTTCTTTATTAAATCCTGATCGTAAAATCATTCGCAATAAATTTCAAAGTTAATAATTTCTATCAATTACATATTTTTTCAAAATTACTATATTTAGCTGCTAACTTTAACCAGAAATTTTATCTAATAAAACAGAAATTGTAAATATCATAGATATACCTTAAATTGGGATCAACTTTTAATTCTATTATTTTATAGATCATAAACATATTCAAAAATTTTAATTATAGGTAATTCCTTACTTAAAATCACAAAATTTACAAAAAAATTAATCATATTTATCAGTCAAAATTCTAGCAACAGCCTTGCACAGTTCCATATTCTTACTGAATTTAAATAAATTATAAGAATCCGGGAACCAAAGCTCACTGTCACTAGAAATTCTAACAAATAAAGGAAAAAACATAAATGTTAACTTAATTTTCAGCTCAAATGTCTAGTTGTAGGAACATTATCATGAAAATACTGCATTCTGAGAATAGTTCTTGATAACAAACAAATATCAATAAAATAGAAAATGTACTTTTTAAAAGTAAACTTGAGCTACTAAGTTTTTTATATAATTCCTTATTATTACAAAATTGCCTTTAATCGTGCATAAAAATGTCATAATAGTCTTAATAAGTAACAGTAAATATCTTAAGAACATCATACTCCTCAATTAAATCCTTAAGAATAAAAATATTTCAATCTCCAACACATAATAATGATAATAATAATGCTCATAAATTGGTAAGTAAGTAAGATTCACAGATAAATAATCAAATAAATAAATAAATTAGTAAATTAATAAATTAACTTCAAATTGCTCTCATCAATAAAATAATAAATAAATAAATAAATAAATAATAAATACTTTCCATCAATCATAAATAGAATAGAAATAATAATCAAAACATTTAATAAAATAAACTTACAGTTCACGAAAAATCTTCAATAAAATCCATTCTTCATTAAATTCCTCATCAAATACCTTTCGCATACTCACCACTTTGAAAATATTAATTTTCAAAAATTTGTCATTATGACCATGATTATCTTGAGTCATCAGTTACACATAAACAGCAAAAAGGTGGAATATCAGGCCTCAGGAATTCACGAAATATTTAGAAGAAATCTTTCAAACCACTCGCACAGAAAGCTGTTTAACATTAAAATCTCCTCTGTTACATTCACTCGAGGAATCAAAAAATAATGGCAATTCTTGCTTAATAACACTTTCAACCATGGCGGGAAAAATTTTCGGCGATCCATATTTTTGTCATCACTTCGTTGCAGTAGATTCATTCGATTCATTTACATAGCATTTTACTTCTTCAGTAGATTCATTTCAAAATCCGAAACAGGCACTAGCACAGGCATTACTTATCCTGTCCGACTTTTCGATTAGTTGTGACGATTTCAGGAGAACTCGAATTATTTCCACTGGTTAAAAAGAAACACACAGTCATGGCAAGCGAGGGAAAAAACAAAAATAATAAATAAATGTAGAAGATCCAATAATTAGTCATGGGCTGCTGTAAATTCATTTATTAAATTCGTGATAATGAGGAAGGAAAAGCTCCTTTTTGCAAAAATTCCATCATTATTTCAGCGAGCTGTCCTCATCGAAAAAGCAACCCAAGAAATCTTCAGAATCTTCTCTTCATCTCGAGCTTCCCCCTTTTAAACTAAAAAGAAAGTTCTGGAACATTCTGTAATCTCTAACCATCATTATTTTATGTAAACAGAATTCTTGTCCAGCTACGAGATTATTTTAAACAGACGATAAATTTATTTTTAAAAAAAATATTATTTAACCAATTTATAATTGACTCAGAATTTTAAATATCTTAGGCAGACGATTTTTATACATGATTAATTTTAAGAGAAAAAGAAAAGAAATGAATTTATTAATATGCAAATTATCGTTGACGGCGGAAAAATAAATAAATAGATAAAATAAAATAATGATATTTTTTAAAGGTATGGGTTTGGAATAAATTTAATAAGACTTTCTTAAAAAGGGTTGATAAAAACATAGAAGAAATCAGTTTTATTTGGAATATTAAGAAATAAAGTTTTAATTAAGAATATTTTTAATTTAGAGCCATCTTTTTAAATTTACGCATACTGGAATAATGTTTTTTAAGGAAAATTAAGAATTTATATCGTCTGCATACAGATTAACAGATTAGATTTAGAAACAAGATTTTAATTTAATAATTTGAAGTAAGTACGGAATATTATTATAAGAAAATTAAGATAGTATAAAGGTTAGTTATGGCGAAAAAATTTTAAATTTGTAATATATATATATATATATATATATATATATATATATATATATATATACATTAATATGTTTCATTCAGCTAGTTCTGCAGTTAATCTATAATTTTTGCAACTAATAATCTGAATTAATTGAATAATAATAATAAAAATCAAGCTATATGATAATTTAAATAGCCTAAAAATTTGCATTCCTTTCAAATTAAATCGAAGTAAATCTTACCATTTAAGAAAGTTTTTTTTTTAATATTTTACACGCACCTTATCATTTTGTACTCACTCATCATAAGCATAATACAAAATCTCCAATAGAATTATTCGCAAATTAAAAATATGTAACATTTTTTTAGATTTCTTTTTAACAGAACTCAAGTTTTTAATGTGTTTTAAATATCATATTGTTTGATTTTTCTTTATTATTTTTTTTTTAATGTTTACTTGATTTAACTTATTTTTCATGTAAAATTAACATTAAAGGTTGAACTAACTGAATGAAATGCATTAATAAATGCTTTTTCTATTGCTTAAAAATATACGAAATAAACTGATTTGTTTTTATTTCTTTTTCCAATTATGTTTCAGTTTTTATATTTTGTCACATTTGTAATTTTAATGTAATAATAAATCAATAAATAAACAATTTTCTACATTATCCTTCCGTTATGGAAAATTAAAACGTCGTCTCCCTCTAGCTAATAATCATTGCTTCTTAACGCTGACCAGATCGCATCGCGTACACAAATTTTATTTGGGATGTACCGTATTTTTTAAACAGCCCCTTTAGTAGTGAAATACACAATAAATACAGTAATTAAAACAGTTAAATATTATGGCTTATTTATTAATGGTGTCAATATCAAATTCCACATGCACATTTTGACGATGCATATTTGCGTACTAAATCTCGAAAGGTTTGAAGAGTTAGAATACTTTTTAAATAAAAAAAATTAAAACATTAAAATTTTTCTATTGTTTAAAGTTATGAAAAAAAAAATGTTAATTTGAAAAAAATATATTAAATTACAAAAAAAAAAAAAAAAAAAAATTACGTTTATTTGTGTTATTGAAAATATTTCTGCCCTATTTGTTATTTTGTAGCTGCAGTAACTAATGAATTCTCAAAACCTATAATTCCACCCCCACCCAAAATTTACGCCACTTCTCCATTCTTTGCTCAGCCAGCACAAAAATATTTTATATACAGGGTGTCCGAAAAGTCTAAAAACGGTCTATTAACATCAGAAATACATATCAGATGTCAAATATATAAATTTTTTACATAAATGTACTGAGTGATAAAAATTTGACTCACGCAGTCAGCTCCCTAAAGATTGTCAGATTCTGAAATCTGGAATGATAACCCTTATTTTTTTATTGCATATTTGGAGTCTACGGGCAAATATACGTAATTTCTGTATTTAATGTTTTTGTGTTTAACATTTTGTATGTAACTAATCCTCATTAATCATGGTGTAATTAAGCATTTTCGACATGCTGGTTTACCCAATCGTATATCGAAATCTCGGAAGTAAATTGGCCAGAACTTTGTCTTTAAGGGGGCTCAGGGGTTGATCGATACGGAAAAACATGAAAACAGAGCTCTCACTTGGAGTCCATGTAAAAACAGAAGTTTTCAATGTAATTAATTTAAACTTTCTGCTATTTTAAAGGTATGTTCGTAGTCTTATAAAATTATAAAATGAAGTACTTCAATGTAATATAATAAGAAATATAGCAAAATTTATGTAACACAGTTTTCGAAAAAAAAATTATGCATAATATCACCAACACCAAGATATCTTAACGTTGAATTGGCATAAGAACCTAATTTTTGCTTTAAAATGATCCGGAAACTTTATAGAATGAATTAAGGATATAACTATCACTCAAAAACAACATTATTAAAAGGACTCTCAAATTTGAAAATTGAAAAATCTCCTAAAAAATACAACTTTTTTTTCATTAAAAATACTCAAAATATTAAACTATATAAACTATATTAATTCATTCTATAGATAATGATGTTATACGCGTGCAAAAAAAAAAAAAAAAAAAAAAAAAAAAAAAAAGCCATTCCATCAAATATTTTTTTTTATTCCTTGGTGTTAGTCGTCAAAAATCAAGTTTTGAGAAAACGCGACTTAAAGTTGAAATTATATGGGTGCGGCTATGAAAGTGTTGATACATAAATGCTTATAACTCAGTTAAAAATGCAAATAATTTTATGCGGTTTTTTGCATTGAGTTCAGAATTAATTGAATAATAAAACTAGATCATTAAGAAAAATCGATTTTTTGAAAAGTTTTCCACCCCTGAGCCCCCTTAAAGCTGCCATCTTTTGCAAGAATATATTTCTCAAAAAACATCAGTAGCCATTGTTTGATGGCACTTTCTATGCCTTTTTAATGAAAATTAATAGAAATATATTAGTTTTCTATTTGCATAATAACCATTTCTAAATAATAAACTACGCATTTTATCTTTTAACATGTGTACCTCTCTTCTTTGAGCAGAAAAGGGATAATTTAAATCGACCCGAAGGAGGGGAGGGGAAGAACTTTTGTCTGAGAAAGAGCAAATATTTCTAAGTTTCATTTGTAAATATAACGAATCGGCCAGAAGCCAGTCCGTATCCTTGATGTATTTCTAACGAAGGTTCTATGGGTGATTTTAAGTCTAATACTATATGTATAAATTTTCTTTATATTTTTTCTGTTTTAAAAGTATTCTTAAGAATTCATCTTTTCAACAATTATGTTTATATATACGCTTCAAATGGGGAAATAACTGCATTTCAATGCTCAACTAAAAAAAACTTTTGTCAAAGAAAAAAAAAAAAAAAAAAAAAAAAAAACTGCATATTTAAATAAAAAATTTTTTTTTGAATATTTTAAAATCTTTTCTATTGTTTTAAATATTGATATATCTGTCGAATGTTCTTTAAAGATTTTCATATGTATATTACTGAAGTCCACACATGAATTTTTACATATATCTAATATTATATTTGTTATTTTTTTTATTACTAATGCTTTTACTAAAACAATGAAATCCAACACATTTCCATATACTTCCATTCTTAATATATATTTATATATATCCATGCGCAGATTTTAGAAGAAACCGATTTTATAATAAAAATCTATGTCACAAAAAGTTTTTTTTGTTCTTTAAGTAAATAGCATTTAGACAAATCCTTGAATAACAAGCATAATGCGAAGAGAGATGAAAAAAAAAACGATAAAAAGCTAGATTTATTGAACTAATCGGATTAGTTCTAAATTTCGATTAAAGCATGTAATTAAGTTCTGCGTTAAATTGCACAGCGATTTGGGATAAACTAACTGACGCTTCTCCCACACTAATAAGGGAGCGAAATCTACTCGCGAATCCTTTAAAAACACGTCATGCAGAGGCTCTTTAAATTAATTTTAAATTTCTTTTTGCTTCAATGAATTGAAAATATTCATCACTATAGTTTTAAAATAATAATAATAATAATAGATATTAATATATTTTTCTATGACTACCCATAACATTTTTATTTTATGTTATAACATAGTTAAAAGCATTTAGAAGTAAAATTAATAATAAAAACAATATAGAGCTAGAGAGAGGTGAGGAGATCATATATTTTAATACTAAATATTTAATTTAACACTAAAGTCATGTTTTGTATCTGGACTTAGGACTAGCTTCTTTTAATATTAGCATTTGTTATTTTTTGTTTTACTTAATAAAATTATGTTTTTAAGTATGTATAAAATGCTATTTTTTATTATGGTTATTAATCAGCCAACTTTTCGTTTGAACGTCTTCAATTTTTGCTTCATTTTAGTAATCACGGTAAAAACGAGTTAACCCCTTCGGGACGAGCGACCGGTATTCGTGCCGGCATTGTTGGCACTCACATCCTACGCGACCGGTATACGCGACAGCGCTGTTAACATTCAGATGACGAACGACTAGTATTCGTGCCGACCGTCTGGAACGTTTTACTATAAAGAATATAACGCATAAAGTATTTATCGTAATCGTATTTGACTTTATATTAGGGAGGACGAATATTTATTCATAAATATATATAGGACAGTTGCACCATAAACTTTAACTAATAATAACACATTGCTCAGTGGTGCACAAAACAGGAATTTTAATATACATTAGTACATATTAAAATAAAATAAAATTTTCAACGTTTCGCGCCGTCTTCTGCGGGCGTCTTCAGGAAAATATGAAATGGAAGGACTACGTTTGCATCTTGTTCGAGAGATATTTCTACTAAATTAAAAATTAAATGAATTAAAATTTAAAAATGTTGCCAATTACACGTGAGTAAAAATTAAAATATTGCAAGGAAATAAAAATTTTAAGGTTTTATGATGTTATGCCATATTTTTGGTATATTGTAGGATAAATTATCATTACATGGTTTATTTTCACGTGCTATGATTTCGATGGATTCTATTATTTTACCTTGAACTGGGTTATTGCATGGAACTATAATTTTGGCTTCCTCAAAATTAATATGGCAACCCTTGTTCGCCAAATAGACTAGATATATAACTAGAATTAAAGAACATCGTAGAGATATAGAACAATATAAACAGAATACTGCCTTTGCTCGCTTCTATTTGGAGAACAAGGGTTGCCATATTAATTTTGAGGAAGCCAAAATCATAGTTCCATGCAATAACCCAGTTCAAGGTAAAATAATAGAATCCATCGAAATCATAGCACGTGAAAATAAACCATGTAATGATAATTTATCCTACAATATACCAAAAATATGGCATAACATCATAAAACCTTAAAAGTTTTATTTCCTTGCAATATTTTAATTTTTACTCACTACTATATTTAAATTTTTACTATATTTAAATTTTAATTCATTTAATTTTTAATTTAGTAGAAATATCTCTCGAACAAGATGCAAACGTAGTCCTTCCATTTCATATTTTCCTGAAGACGCCCGCAGAAGACGGCGCGAAACGTTGAAAATTTTATTTTATTTTAATATGTACTAATGTATATTAAAATTCCTGTTTTGTGCACCACTGAGCAATGTATTATTATTAGAATATTTATTCATTCTAACATAGAAAGCAAATGGAATCAGTATAAATACACACAAATATATATGTACAATACGGACATATTAGTAGACATTAATATATAATAAATTCTAACAAATGTAGAAAGCAAAAACATTAATATAAGGAGTGGAGAATTTTCAGAAAATCGTACTTGTCAAGGATCTCTTTGATTAGGGCACCCCGACGTAAGTCGGAGTATTATTGTACAGTAAGGTGAAGCGAAAAAAATTTTTTTTTGAAAATCAAAAACGGGTAGGTGCCAAAAGTTGCCTTTATACTAGTACATCAACTGCGTGAAATTTTACCGCTGAAAAAAAATGGCTTGAGTCTGCGCTTTTGCTCCAAAAATCGAAATTTTGGGTAAAATTTGTCATTTTTTAACATTTTTTCAAAAAAATTAAAAAATCCCTACAGAGCTGGTTAGTTTTTAAAAGTGTTGCTTAGACCTTTATATTTATCTGCTTAACATATTTAAACTATAAAACAATATATTTATTCCCTATAGCTGGAGCAAAATAGGCAACTTTTAGTAAGAAAACAGCATTACCACTCTATTGGGTCATACAACGAATTGTTGTTTTTAATACAGCTCTTGATTTCAAAACTACCTTGGACCTGCGTCGTGGAGGTGGCTATATTTCCTATATACCACCCGGCCCAACTATTCGATCATCTTAGTACAGTGTTTTATTTATACATTGATTTGTGATTTTCTTTATAAAAATTTGGCATGTTTTCGATGCTTCCACCTTGTTCATCTGTTCTTTGCATCCACATGCGGCTGTAACTATCTTCAGGTATATTTTTACAGTTTATACAAAAAGAATGACAAGCAGAGTAATGCACGGGAATCTATTAAAGGGATCTATTCGGCCATCTATTATATTTATGAAAGTTACATTCAGTTGATGAATAGTGATTGGAAGTTCTGTTACCACAACATTTTTTCAGTCAATTGTATTTTTTTACGTAATGATTTGCTTCAAAGATGATTTCAGATATTTCAACTATAAGTATGCCATCATTTATTCTACTTTTGCATTTTTTATATGTTGAGAAGCGAGCTGTTTAATGTGATGGTGATCGTCAGCGAGAATTGCAATGAAAATTTGTTCTCCATGTCTAAAGCAACCGCTGTTATAAATAATTTTTTTTTGCATTAGTTTTATCCCGTTTTCTAAGTGTTTTCGTATCTAGGTAATTTCCTATTAACTTTTAGATCCTCTTTTTATGAGTGGATAACATTTGATGGTGAACTGTCCTGGACATAAACTTATAATGCATAGTACTTTATGAGGGAATGTACGGATTCTAATCGACTATAAGTGCTCATTTAAAATTAGGAGAATTTTATTAGTCACTGTGAACCATTTTGCATGGGGTAAGCTAAGAATTGTGTATAATATTGAATCATTCGCTACTTCAACTCCAATGAATTTCCTCTGCGCCAATTATTAGAGAAGTCGATATAAAACGTTCTAAGCTACATGGATTCACTGGATCAATAAGGAAAAACTTTGTCTACGTACTATTCACTTCCTATTGCAATTTTTTTTTCATAAAATAAAAAATTATTTTGAAAAATTATTTTCTCAAATTGAGAAAAAGATACTCAGAACAGACTAGAAATTTCTGTCAGAGATTGCAAAGCTAATTCATAAGGAAAGCTATTTCTCAGAAAGAATGGGGAATGGGAGTTTAGAAAACATCTCTCACAAAAGACAGCTCATAAAGTTAATAAAATTTTCGGCTTTATATAAGCACAGATTGGCAATCAGCGTCTATATGTTCACTCACAAAATGTATAATGCAAGTTTATACCGCGGGATGTTTTATACCAAATGTACCACACACCTAAATAATAGATCTAAAATCTTATTAGAAATTACTGGACTATGGAACAACACAGGAAACGACATAAAGCATACTAAAACTTCTTTAGAAATATTGTTGTTTTACACGCAAATTTTGTTTGCAATCCTCTGTGACGATCGTCATAATATTAAGCAGCCAGCTTCTCAAAATATATTCAATGTAATAAGTACAGTAAATGATGACATACTAAAAATTGAATTCAATCAATTTTTAGGAAAATCATTATATATAAAATGTAATTGATTGAAAAAATGCTGTGGTAACAGAACTTCCAATCATAATGTATTAATTGCATGAAAATTTAATGAAGATAATAGACTGCTGAATAGGTTCAATTAAGAACATACCCAATACATTACTCAGCTTCTCTTCTGTTATACATGGTATAAAAATATACGTGCAGCAGGTCATACCAGCAATCCAAATCATCCAAAGTCAGTGAATACAAAGAAGAGATAAATTACTTTGATACAGTCGACTGCACAATGTTTCGAGCACCGGACCCTCGGCGATTCCGAACCAGACGCGGCTCGCCTCAAAGAGTGGAGTGGCCCCGTTGCGGAACGAAACATTGTGCAGTCGACTGCAGAATGGTGGTCGAGAGTATGGTTTCAAAAGACGCTTGGCTCCCAAGGGGTTGTGTAAAAAAGGCGTACAAACACTGTGTTTCAAAAAAAGGTCTGCCTGACTAGGGGTTGTGTAAAAAAGGCGTACTGTCAACAAACGCCTGGCTCCCAAGGTGTTTGTTTAAAAAGACATCTGCCTGACTAGGTGTTTGTTTAAAACAGACGCAAGAGTTGGAGGTTCCCAAGGTGTTGGTTTAAACAGACGCCTGGCTCCCAAGCTAGACGCCTGGGTCTGGGCTAGGGTCCTTCGGGAGACATGCGTCCAAAATCGTCGCACCGGTTTCTTTCTGTGCGATCCGAGTCGCACGCTCCACGTCTCGGGCCACAGAAGGGTGGGGCCCAAACGGAAAAAAAAAAACCGTAGGTCGCACCGTGGCGGGCCTCCGTGTCACGAGAGCGAGCATGGAGGCTCTTTGTAGAAAGCGTGTGACTAGGTTGGAAAACGAAAAACGTGGCGACAGTCGAAATAAGTTTTCATCCAACCCTGGAGAACGAAATCTGGAGTTTTTATGATGTAGATATTTAAAGATGATTATTAGATGAGTCATTAAATCAGCTAAGTCATTAAAAAAAAAAAAAAAAAAATTTTTTTTTTTTTTTTTTTTTTTTTTATAATTAGATGAGTCATTAAATATCAAATGGGTCATAATTTTTTTTTTTTATTTTTTTTTTTTTTTATTCATTTGAAAAAAATATGACTCATCTCAAAAAAAAAAAAAAAAAAAAAATTTTATTTTTTTTTTGTTAATGACCCATCTAATTAAAAAAAAAAAAAATTTTTTTTTTTTTTTATAATTAGATGGGTCATTAAATATCAAATGTGTCATTTTTTTTTTCGGATTCATTTAAAAAAAAAAAAAAAAAAAAAATTATGACTCATCTCAAAAAAAAAAAAAAAAAAAAAAAATTATGACTCATCTCAAAAAAAAAAAAAAAATGACTCATCTAAAAAAAAAAAAAAAAAAAAAAACGTGGCGACAGTCGAAATAAGTTTTCATCCAACCCTGGAGAACGAAATCTGGAGTTTTTTTGATGTAGATATTTAAAGATGATTATTAGATGAGTCATTGAATCAGCTGAGTCATTAAAAAAAAAAAAAAAAAAAATTGGTGGTTCATTCATGGAATCTTATTTCTGTTTTTGTTTTTGGAAATGTGTTGTGTTGTGTTGGAGAGTGTTTCTTGTGAAAATGTGTGTGGGTGGGAGAGTGTTTCTTGTGGAAACGTGTGTGGGTGGGAGAGTGTTTCTTGTGAAAATGTGTGTGGGTGGGAGAGTGTTTCTTGTGGAAACGTGTGTGGGTGGGAGAGTGTTTCTTGTGGAAACGTGTGTGGGTGGGAGAGTGTTTCTTGTGGAAACGTGTGTGGGTGGGAGAGTGTTTCTTGTGGAAACGTGTGTGGGTGGGAGAGTGTTTCTTGTGGAAACGTGTGTGGGTGGGAGAGTGTTTCTTGTGGAAACGTGTGTGGGTGGGAGAGTGTTTCTTGTGGAAACGTGTGTGGGTGGGAGAGTGTTTCTTGTGAAAACGTGTGTGGGTGGGAGAGTGTTTCTTGTGGAAACGTGTGTGGGTGGGAGAGTGTTTCTTGTGGAAACGTGTGTGGGTGGGAGAGTGTTTCTTGTGGAAACGTGTGTGGGTGGGAGAGTGTTTCTTGTGGAAACGTGTGTGGGTGGGAGAGTGTTTCTTGTGGAAACGTGTGTGGGTGGGAGAGTGTTTCTTGTGGAAACGTGTGTGGGTGGGAGAGTGTTTCTTGTGGAAACGTGTGTGGGTGGGAGAGTGTTTCTTGTGGAAACGTGTGTGGGTGGGAGAGTGTTTCTTGTGGAAACGTGTGTGGGTGGGAGAGTGTTTCTTGTGGAAACGTGTGTGGGTGGGAGAGTGTTTCTTGTGGAAACGTGTGTGGGTGGGAGAGTGTTTCTTGTGGAAACGTGTGTGGGTGGGAGAGTGTTTCTTGTGGAAACGTGTGTGGGTGGGAGAGTGTTTCTTGTGGAAACGTGTGTGGGTGGGAGAGTGTTTCTTGTGGAAACGTGTGTGGGTGGGAGAGTGTTTCTTGTGGAAACGTGTGTGGGTGGGAGAGTGTTTCTTGTGGAAACGTGTGTGGGTGGGAGAGTGTTTCTTGTGGAAACGTGTGTGGGTGGGAGAGTGTTTCTTGTGGAAACGTGTGTGGGTGGGAGAGTGTTTCTTGTGGAAACGTGTGTGGGTGGGAGAGTGTTTCTTGTGGAAACGTGTGTGGGTGGGAGAGTGTTTCTTGTGGAAACGTGTGTGGGTGGGAGAGTGTTTCTTGTCAAAATGTGTGTGGGTGGGAGAGTGTTTCTTGTCAAAATGTGTGTGGGTTGGAGTGTGTTTCTTGTCAAAATGTGAGTGGGTGGGAGTGTGTTTCTTGTCAAAATGTGAGTGGGTGGGAGAGTGTTTCTTGTCAAAATGTGTGTGGGTTGGAGAGTGTTTCTTGTCAAAATGTGTGTGGGTTGGAGAGTGTTTCTTGTCAAAATGTGTGTGGGTTGGAGAGTATAAAAAGAACTTCACAAATTTTATAACAAGATTCCATCCTCCATGGTTGGATGAAATCTTATTTGTGAAGTTGTATTTGTGGAAATGAGTCTGAAAAAAAAAAAATGTTTGTGTTGTTTGCGTTGTTTGCGTTGTTTGTGTTGTTTGCGTTGTTTATGTTGTTTGCGTTGTTTGCGTTGTTTATGTTGTTTGTGTTGTTTGTGTTGTTTATGTTGTTTATGGTGTTTGTGTTGTTTGTGTTGTTTGTGTTGTTTGTGTTGTTTGTGTTGTTTATGTTGTTTGCGTTGTTTGTGTTGTTTGTGTTGTTTGCGTTGTTTGTGTTGTTTGTGTTGTTTATGTTGTTTGTGTTGTTTATGTTGTTTGCGTTGTTTGCGTTGTTTATGTTGTTTGCGTTGTTTATGTTGTTTGTTGTTTGTGTTGTTTATGTTGTTTGTTGTTTGTGTTGTTTGTGTTTGTGGAAATGTGAAATATTATAACAAGATCCCATGGTTGGATGAAATTTTATTTCTAAATTTGTATTTGTGGAAATGTGAAATATAACAAGATTCCATGGTTGGATGAAATTTTATTTCTAAATTTGTATTTGTGGAAATGTGAAATATTATAACAAGATTCCATGGTTGGATGAAATCTTATTTGTAAATTTGTATTTGTGGAAATGTGTCTGGATTGGAGTCGAGTGTCTGAAAAAATGGGTTCAAATTGGGTAAAAAAAAAAAAAAAAAAAAAAAAATTGTTTGTGTTGTTTGTGTACAATTTTATTTGTGTATCCAATGTGTGCTAAAGCCCATCTGTGGTGGGACTTTGAAAGGGAACCTAACCCGCATTCACGCTCGAGGAGAGTTTCCGTTTTTGCCGGAAGCTCCCTTCGAGTTCGAAGGGAAACCACAGAAAACCTTCGAAGGCTAGGCCGACGGTCTGACCTTCTGCCCGATTCCGTCTCGGGTGAAACTGGTTTCCTGTAAAAGAAAACGCCCTGTAAAAGAAAACGCGAAGACACGTGAAAACTTGGTACTTGAGTCTTGTTTCCTGTAAAAGAAAACGCCTTGTAAGATCGAAGCGCGTCTTGTAAAGAAAAACGCGAAACTTGATACTTGAATCTTGTTTCCTGTAAAAGAAAACGCCCTGAAAAAGAATACGCGTTTTCTTGTTCATTGTAAAATCGACGAACCATCGATGCAATAATATCAAAAATATCAAATATTTATCAAGCATTTATCAAAAATATCAAGTATTTATCAAAAATATCAAATATTTATCAAGTATTTATCAAAAATTTATCAAGTATTTATCAAAAATTTATCAAGTATTTATCAAAAATTTATCAAGTATTTATCAAGTACTTATCAAATACATTTATCAAATACATTTATCAAATACATTTATCAAATACCAATTTCTTAAAAAATGAAAAAACGTACCTTTCATACTAACCTTTCATTTTTACATTTTCTATGGAAAAGCATTGGAAACATGACCTTATTCAAAACATAATTTAAAACATGACCCAAACAGGATTTTTTAAAACATCCTTATCATGTTATAAGGATGTACATTTTTTAAAACTTGACTTTAAACGCATGACCTTCTTCAAAACAAACTTCCCCACAGGATTTTTTCACTTTTTAAAACACCCTTATTATATTATAAGGATGTTCTATCAAACACTTTTTAAAACACTTTATAAAACAAAACCTTTATAAAACTTGACCTTCTTCAAAACAAACTTCCCCACAGGATTTTTTCACTTTTTAAAACACCCTTATTATAGTATAAGGATGTTCTATCAAACACTTTTTAAAACACTTTATAAAACAAAACCTTTTTAAAACAAGACCTTTTCATACACTTTTTACCTTTTTAAAACACTTTATACACCATTACCTTTCCCCACCACTTTATAAAACAAAACCTTTTTAAAACATAACCTTTTTAAAACACCATACACTTTTTACCTTTTTAAAACACTTTATACACCATTACCACCTTTTTAAAACCAAACCTGTGGCCACCTCTCATGCATCCATCTCTCTGTGTGAAAAAAGAAAACCACCCACCTTTGTAAACCAGGGAAATTGGCCGGCAAGCCGCCGAAGCGGCTCAAACCGGTCATCATCATCATCATAATAATAATAATAATAATAATAATAATTATAAAAAAGAGTACCACCTTGGACATTTCTGTCTCACGCCCCCTAGACAAACCGTTCCTTCTTTCTTGTCGGGATCTCCTTCGCTAGACCACGCTTCCTGTTCGCTTCCCCCTTGTCCACCTTCCAGTCTTCCAGAGTGCCGCCAGAGCTTTCATCCCCCGAGGACCGAATTCGACCCTCAGATATCCGAATTCGGGTCAAGCGACTCTTTACCACGGTGGTTCTACGCGTACCTAAAAGGCCTTGCGCCCCCGTGAGGGGGTGGGCAACACAGGCGCTCCCTCCATCGTGTTGTGACCACCCTTTCCCACCGTGGCATCTCCCAACCCCGGAGGCACCTGGACCGCAGTGCACAGAGGCCTCCGGTCCTGAGAGACTTCTTCTACTGCGCGCCCACGGCACACGGGGTGCCCCAGGCGCCTTCCAGCCGGTTGCCTCTCATCGGAGCCCCAGACCTACAGGCTCAAGCAATGGCCATGCCGGCACAGAGCGTCAATTGACGAGGTTCGTTCCCTTACGGTGCGAGACACGGTCAGGTAATCTCTTTGTACCAGGAATTCGAATCCCGAACTCCCCATGCACGTACCGGATAGCCCTGCAAGGGGCTTCGTTTTCGGAGGAACCTCTAGACCCCGCCAAGAGACAACCGGCCAACAGTAGCCCTTCGGACACCTTGTCGAGCTCCTTTGAACACCCGGAAGGGATTGGAAGGTTTGAAGGGTTCACTACTGGAGAAGAGCGGCTGAAGTACAGACGATCCCTGCTGGAGAAGGGGGAGCAGGGTGGCTCCCATCACTCTGACCCTGGCGCCGCACTGGGAAAAGAAGTGGCTACCGGGGCCACGGTAGCCCTCGAGGAGAATCCTGCGAGCGGCCCCTACATACTGCATGGGAGCGGCGGTCCTCCGCACTCTCTCTTCCATCCGACCTTACGGAGGGCCAGGAATCTTAGGGCCGTGCATGCGAACCCCCTGCCTATTCTAACCGACAGCGAGTATCGCGGTCCATGCTTGCAATTGACCCACAGCAGAGGATCGGAGAGGAGGATTGGAGCGACCCCATGTCCCCGGTATGCGGCCATCCGGCGAGTTCGGGGTGTAGTATCTGTATCCGCCTCCTCGCCCAGCGGGGGAGGGTAGGATCTGAGCAGCCCCCTGTCTCTCCCCTTCTGTCTAGAAGAGGTGCCACAGAAACGTCGCCATCTGAAAAGAAGAAAAAGGACATGAGTGGAGCAAAAAGAAAAGGGTTGTCTCAGAAAATGAATCTTTTTAAAAAAGACACTCAGTCAAGTTTCAATGTCAAAGAACATGGCAAAATTTTCAAACTCTTATCCTCTCATGAAATACACTTTAGAAGAAAATGGATTTATTCTCTTTAACAGAAACTTTTTTAACAAAGTCGCAAAATAAAAACAATCTTTTTATACTCAAGTTTCAATTGTCAACATTGTCGCATAGCTAAATTTTCAAACTCTTATCCTCTCATGAAATACATTTTAGAAGAAAATGGATTAAAAACTTATTCTCTTTAACAGAAACTTTTTTAACAAAGTTGCAAAATAAAAACAATTTTTTTATATTCAAGTTTAAATTTTCAACATTCTCGCATAGCCAAATTTTCAAACTCTTATCCTCTCATGAAATACATTTTAGAAGAAAATGGATTAAAAACTTAAATTTTCAAAGTGTTGGATACATTCTCTTTAACAGAAGACGGCGAAATTTTCGAACTCTTATTCACAAACTCGATACATTTCAGAATTGTTTCAAAACACCCTCTCAAAAAATCAATCTTTTTAACAAAGTCAAAATATAAAAACAATCTTTTTATATTCAAGTTTAACTTTTCAAAGTGTTGGATATATTCTCTTTAACCTGGCGAAATTTTTAAACTCTTATTCACAAACTCAATACATTTCAGAATTGTTTCAAAACACCCTCTCAAAAAATCAATCTTTTTAACAAAGTAACTTTTATCGCATAATAATACAAAGTAAAACACTCACAAGCAGAATAATCCAAAGGCACAAGCATCGAGAAAGACGAAAGCCAAGTGAACGAGCTAGTGAATTCACGGCCTTTTATACACCCGTTTGACCCAATTAATTTTTTTTTTTTTTTTTTTTTTTTTTTTTGTGACCTCAATAATTTTTTTTTTTTTTTTCCAAGGTGTTGGATACATTCTTTTTAACAGAACATAGCGAAACTTTTAAAGAATGAATCTTTTTAACAAAGTAACACATTAAAAACTTAAATTTTCAAAGTGTTGGATAACAGAACTAAGCAAAATTTTCAAACTCTTATACTCTCATTTCAGAAGAAAATTGGTTAAAATACCATCTCAAAAAATCAAACTTTTTAACACAGTCACAAAATAAAAACAATTTTTTTATATTCAAGTTTAAATTTTCAAAGTGTTGGATAACAGAACGCAGCAAAATTTTCAAACTCTTATTCCCTCATTTCAGAAGAAAATTGTTTAAAATACCATCTCAAAAAATCAAAGTTCCAAAACAAAATAATACGAAGTAAAACACTCACAGAAATCCACAGGCACAGAAATCCACAGGCACAGAAATCCACAGGCACAGAAATCCACAGGCAAAGAAATCCACGGGCAGAGCAATCCACAGGCAGAGTAATCCACAGGCAGAGTAATCCACAGGCAGCGTAATCCACGGGCAGAGCAATCCACAGGCAGAGTAATCCACAGGCAGAGTAATCCAAAGAGCAGGCACAAGCATCGAGGTAGACGAAAGCCAAGTGAAAGAGCTAGCGAATGCACGGCCTTTTATACACCAGTTTGACCTCAATAATTTTTTTTTTTTTTTTTTTGTGACCTCAATATTTTTTTTTTTTTTCAAGGTTGCAGAGGGTTGTGCAATAGGATGTAGGCTTCGTATACCTTACAAAGCATTGAAAAAAAAAAATTTTTTTTTTTTTTTTTCAAGGTTGCAGAGGG
Organism: Maratus speculifer; assembly: GCA_964019185.1. NCBI lineage: Eukaryota > Metazoa > Arthropoda > Arachnida > Araneae > Salticidae > Maratus > Maratus speculifer. The sequence continues at coordinate 364,317,795 of OZ025296.1, forward strand.
TTGTGCAATAGGATATAGGCTTCGTATACCTTACAAAGCATTAAAAAAAAATTTTTTTTTTTTTTTCAAGGTCGCAGAGGGTTGTGCAATAGGATATAGGCTTCGTATACCTCACAATGCAATAAAAAAACAAAAAAAAAAAAAAAAATTTTTTTTTTTTTTTTTCCAAGGTTGCAGAGTGTAGAAATGCAGTATAAAAGGCCGTGCATCCGCTTGCTCGTTCACTCGGCTGTCTTGTTTCACCCAGTTTTTGCCTGCCTGCTGGATGACCTCACCACCGCCGATATACAGGGCCGTTTTCCAAAGACTTGGATTCTGTGGAAGATGCAGGAGGAGACTGGTTGCTTTCCGTGAGCTTTCGGGCAGACGGGTTTAGTTTATGAAGACTGCCACTTCCCGAGACATGGATTGAATTGGGTGCCATTGGAAAAGATGGACTTGTATTTTTTCGGTGACCTTTCTACGATAAAACTCTGTTTTCTTTGATAGAGTCCAGCCGCATTTCGAAAGACATTTTTCAAAGTGTTGGAGTGGTCGAAACAGGCATCGAACTGAAAAAGATTGACTTTTTGTAACATTTCCAAGTTAAAACTTGAACCGTTTTCTTGTATGGAGCCCAGCCGCATTTCGATAGACTCTGAATTTTTTCAAAGTGTTGGAGTGGTCCAACTGAAAAAGATTGACCTTTTGTGACATTTCCAAGTTAAAACCGTTTTCTTGTATGGAGCTCAGCCGAATTTCGATAGACTCTGAATTTTTTCAAAGTGTTGGAGTGGTCCAACTGAAAAAGATTGACTTTTTGTGACATTTCCAAGTTAAAACTGTTTTCTTGTGTGGAGCCCATCTGCATTTCGAAAGACTGCGACATTTTTCAAAGTGTTGGAGTGGTCCAACTGAAAAAGATTGACTTTGTGTGACATTTCCAAGTTAAAACTGTTTTCTTGTATGGAGCCCAGTCGCATTTCGATAGACTCTGAATTTTTTCAAGTGTTGGAGTGGTTGAACTGAAAAAGAGAGACATTTCCAAGTGAAACCATCACGCCATGGGTCGGTTCGTGAGATTTTCCCAAAGAAGACCTCCCTCTCTTTCCACCCCATTCCCACGCGCGCGCTGACGCAGGCTTCAGTAGCTCTCTGTCTCGAGCACGATGAACACCTGCATGTGTTGCTCTCTGCCGGTCCTCAACGGCTCGCGCTTGACGCGGTGCCAGCATGCGGTCCACCCGCCGTGTCTGCTGGAGCAGGTCCGAGATGCCCGGCATCTCAAGTGTCGGGTGTGCGGGGCCACACTCAAGGCCCCGGACCTCACCTTTCTCTGGATCCAGTACAAAGATCGGTTGACGGATGAGCAATTTCGTTGGTTGCGGGAAAAGCGAAACGAAATTCTGATTCTCGAACTGGATCCAAAAGATTTGGAAGGATCTCACTTCCAGGTCTAAAGTGTCTCATCCGTCGCAGAAAAAAGAGTTGAAAGGGGAAACCTGTTCCCCTTTCAACTCTTTTTTTGCGCCCAACCCCTCACCAACGTTGGTCCCGAAAGGGAGAGTCGTGTTTAAAACTTTATCTTCTGTTGTGTAGAATTACTATAACTTGATTATAATTTTTTTTTTTTTTTTTTTTTTTATATAATAGTATTTACATTTTATTTTTACATCTATTCATATGAAATATATGTTTAAACATTAAATATAAATATACATCATATTATTCTTTATTCTATTATATCTTATCTCTATTATAACTTGATTATAAAATATATTATACTACTACAAAAAAAAAAAAAAAATTTTTTTTTTTTTTTTTATAATAGTATTTACATTTTATTTTTACATCTATTCATATGAAATATATGTTTAAACATTAAATATAAATATACATCATATTATTCTTTATTCTATTATATCTTATCTCTATTATAACTTGATTATAAAATATATTATACTACTACAAAAAAAAAAAAAAAAAAAAAAAAAAAAAAAAAATTCTAATAGTATTTACATTTTATTTTTACATCTATTCATATGAAATATGTTTAAACATTAAATATAAATATACATCATACATTTCTTTATTCTATTATATCTTATCTCTATTATAACTTGATTATAAAATATATTATACTACTACCAAAAAAAAAAGAAAAAAGAAAAAAAATTTTTTTTTTTTTTTTTTTTAATAATAGTATTTACATTTTATTTTTACATCTATTCATATGAAATATGTTTAAACATTAAATATAAATTAGAGAATTAAATATCTTAAATATACATCATAGAATACTTTACTCTAATATATCATATCTCATCTCTATCATAACTTGATTATAAAATATATCATGATACAACTACTAAAAAAAAAAAAAAAAAAAAAAAATTTTTTTTTCTTTTTTTTTCTTTTTCTTTTTTTTTTTTTAATAATAATAGTATTTACATTTTATTTTTACATCTATTCATATGAAATATGTTTAAACATTAAATATAAATATACATCATATTATTCTTTATTCTATTATATCTTATCTCTATTATAACTTGATTATAATATATATGAAAAAAAAAAAATTTTTTTTTTTTTTTTTTTTTTTTTTTTTTTTTTTTTTTTTTTTTTTTTTTAGGCCGTAGAGGGTAGAAATTTTTCAAGGTTGCAGAGTGTAGAAATGCAGTATAAAAAGCCGTGCATCCGCTTGCTCGTTCACTCGGCTCTCTTGTTTCACCCAGTTTTTGCCTGCCTGCCTGCCTGCTGGATGACCTTACCACCGCCGATATACAGGGCCGTTTTCCAGACTTGGATTCTGTGGAAGATGCAGGAGGAGACTGGTTGCTTTCCGTGACCTTTCGGGCAGACGGGTTTAGTTTATGAAGTCTGCCACTTCCCGAGACATCTTTTCATGGATTGAATTGGGTGCCATTGGAAAAGATGGACTTGTATTTTTTTGATACCGTTCGACTCGTTCGCTGACAGGATGACCAGACATTCTCGACTCTTGTGTGTGTATTGCAGCGTGCCGCAGGGAGGACTGGGTTTAATTCTAAGAGAGTGTGGTCACGGATATCATGCGGGGTGCATCGTGTATTATGTCAAAAGCTGTTGTGATAACAGAGAGCTACCCCTGACGTGTTTCGAATGTGCCACCTCCATCCACTGGCGAGAACTGAGGGCCGTATGGACGGTCCTCTGCCATACCCTGTGTCCCAGCCGGATCGGAAGGAGCCCCGTCGAAAGAGAATGTAGACTGTGGTTAGAAGAGGCCATTGAAAAAGAAAACAAGACATTGGATGTGTAAAATAATTCATGTCCCATGCATTCTAAGTAAATTATTTTTATTCAACAGATGTAAAGATATTTATATTATAAAATATATTTAAATACAATATTAAAAAAAAAAAAAAAAAAAAAAAAAAATTTTTTTTTTTTTTTTTTTAATACAGTTATGTAGTAAATTATTTTTATTCAACAGATGTAAAGATAAAATATTTATATTATAAAAAATATTTAAATACAATATTATTAAAAAAAAAAAAAATTTTTTTTTTTTTTTTTTTTTACATGTATATATATATTTGAATCGCATGTCCCTTAGACACTCTCTGCTTATTTTCCGTCCTAATCGAATGAAATCTCGAAAGTACACCTTCTGATTCACACAACATTTTTTTAAATTGACGGAAAACGTTGAGGTGTATCCTCTTGTATGGGGTGTTTTAGGAGTCCTCTTGGGTTGCGCAACAGGACACCTATTCCAAAAAGAGGATTGAGTGTGAAGGTGAACGACACGGTGCCTTTTCGTGATGCCGCGGACTACGACTCCCCATACACAGAAAGTGTGCCAGTGGACATGGCTTTAAAAAGTCTCTTTGTGTTTTCTAGCGCCTGTGCTTTTTTTTTAATAGTAGCATTCATATTTTATTCTTACATCAGTTGATATAAAATATAGTTTGAGAACTAAACTAAATTTCTTAAAAGTACATCATACTATTCTTCTTATCTCTATTATAACTTGATTATAAAATAGTTTATACGGCTACTGTGTCAGTGACATGACATTCTAATATATTACCGCGTTAAAAAAAAAAAAAAAAAATTTTTTTTTTTTTTTTTTTTTTTTTTTAACGCGGTAATATATTAGAATGTCATGTCACTGACACAGTAGCCGTCAGTCCTAATCGAATGAAATGTCACAAGTGCATTTTCTGATTCACCATCCCTTGTTTTCCAATTCCCCCTAAAAGGTCCTCTTTAAAGGGGTGGTTGCGCAACCTGTCCCCACAAAGGGATGGAGCGGGAAGGTGAAGGGCAAGGTGTCTTTTCAAGAGGCCGCCGCGGACTCCCCATCTACAGGGAGGATGTCAGGATTTTAAAACGTGCCGTCGGGTGGGAAGATGAATGACAAGGTTCGTGGTGTCACTCTCCATGCACTGGCAGTATGCCACGGGGCACTCGATACACGGGATCCGATGCGGGGCGAAAGAATCAAGAGGAGCCCCCCAGTAAAGAGAAGAGAAACAACAGGTCCTCTCGAGAGGGGAGGCGGCTCGTGTGCCAGTCGTCTAGAAGCCCCCCTTCAAACGGGTCTGAAACCATTTTCAGAGAAACAGGTAAGTATAAAAAAATCCAAACTGAAAAAAAAAAAAAAAAATATATATATATATATATATATATATATATATATATATATATATATATATATATATATATATATTAAAATATATATATATATATATATATCCTTTTTTTTTTTTTTTTTTTTTTTTTTACTGAAACTTTAATTTCAATTTCAATTTCAACTTTAATTTTAACTTAAACTTTAACTTAAACTTTAATTTCAATTTCAATTTCAATTTTAACACTTACATGCTACTCTCTGAGGTGCGGGGGCTCGCTCAATGTCTACTCGATTCCCGGACACAAGTATCCCGCTCCCAAGAGGGGTGTTGTCTCTCTTGATTCAACAGGTCCCTACCCAAGAGGGGCTCTCTGGATTCAACAGGAAACGGGGAATAGAAAAGGTGGGTGGCCTTCCACGAGAGGGATGGGAAATGGATTGAGAGAACTCTACGTCTTCAATGGACATTATACAATCCTTTGCCTATCCTATATCTCATCGCTACTATGCTTCACTTGTTATAAAACTATATTAGACTACTACTACTTGTATTTTATTTTTACATCTATTGATATGAAATAAATTTAGAATATGAAATACCTTAATTATACATCATAGAATACTTTACTCTAATATATCTTATCTCTATTATAACTTGATTATAAAATATATTATACTACTACTAAAAAAAAAAAAAAAAAAAAAAAAAAAAAAAAAAAAAAAAAAAAATTTTTTTTTTTTTTTTTTTTTTAATGGTAGTATTTATATTTTATTTTTACATCTATTGATATGAAATATATTTAGAGAATTAAATATCTTAAATATACATCATAGAATACTTTGTTCATCCTTCTGAAATTTTACAAGTTCAGCGTCTTGTCTTTATAAAGGGAAATGTTGAGTGGCCGTTTGAGAGAGGTTCCCGTGGAGAGAGGTGAGAATGGATGTCAGATTCACACCGGACGCAAGATGTAGATAAAATTTTTTTTTTTTTTTTTTTTTTTTTTTCTAAATCTTGCGTCCGGCGTGAATCTGTCCTCCGTTCTGACCCCACTGCATGGGAACCTCTCTCAAACGGCCCTTCAACTTTACCCTTTATAAAGAGAGGGTGTCTGGACTTGTGTTTCGCGTCGGACGACACCCGAAAATAAAAGTGTCCAGCAGGGATACGGAAAGGGGCCGGAATGTTCCCCTCGGTCCGAGCTTTCGTTTGCACCGGGTGGCGTGCCTCTCGTGGGTCGACCGGGGGAGAGGGGCCCGTCGGAAATTTCGGGTTCGCCTTTTCAAAAGGCCCTCCCGCACGCGGTGGGGGTCGGAAAGTTGGGAGGGGGGGTCAGGCCGATGACCCTCGAGACGGCCTTTCGAGGGGCCCCTCGCATCCCGTCCCCAGACATTTCATTCACCCCTGAGGCGTGTTGGCATTTCCGAGGTAAAAGGGGAGGTCGGGGGGGACCGGAGAGGGTTTCGACCCCCTTCCAACGACTTTTCGCTTCGTTTCCCTTCCTCCTCTGCCGAGACCCCCGTTTCGAACGCGGGCGGCACCCCACTCCCTTTTGGGGGCCCTCGGAGGCTTTTGGCGGAAGTGTTTTTCGCTGGTCACGCTCCAACGCGTCGCCGGACCGCCGAAAGAACATTGGTTTCGAATGGCTTGATTTTTTTCCAACCCGTAGATAGGTGACATGACCCCTCTGCCCCGAGCGGTTCCGACCCGACCCAAACCCGCCCGAGACACGCCCCAACGGGACCGGGTCATGTGACCCCTCCAGAGGTTGGAAAAAAATCAAGCTTCTCAAAAATGTCTCGGTTTCGATCGGCATCCGCTTTTTTCGGGGTCAAAAGGGGTCAAAACCGCGAATTGGGGAACCCGGAAGATGCCCTACAGGACCCCCCGGTCGCCCCACGCCTCCCCAACTCGCTGGGAAGAAGCGGACCGACGCGTAGAGTGGGACGTTTTGAGGGGGTCGTTCGGTCGACCGCCCGGGCCCCGGGCCACAAAGTAGAGCGTCTGAATTTCGAGGGGCCCCGGGCCCTTTCCACACGACCGGAAACGGACCGAAGCGACACCGTCGGGAAGAGGGGGGAGAGATGGGGACCGCGACAGGGTCCGCGATCCCTTCCGCCCGAGATCCGACGCGAGAGGCGTCCTCCAAGTTTCCACCCGAAAGTGGGTCAGGGCCCTCGACCCCCCCGTGGACCGCGGAGAGGGACGAAACCGCATGGGGAAGAAAGCCCTGTGAGAGAGGCAACTCCGAGTCGAAGCTCGAGGGTCGAGTCCCAAAATAAAGTTCAAGGTCGCCAAAAATTTTTTTTTTTTTTTTCAAGTTTTTGAACTTACATCTTGCGTCCGGCGTAAATCTCTCATCCATTCGGACCCAGCTCCACGGGAACCTCTCTGAAACGGCCACTCAACCTTTCCCTTTATAAAGACAAGACGCTGGACTTGTAAAATTTCAGAAGGCATGAAAACGAAAGGGGCCGTAGAGAGGTCCGTGGGCCCCGGAGGACACGGGGTAGTGTCGAATATTACATAAAAAAAAAAAAAAAAAAAAAAATTTTTTTTTTTTTTTTTAATAGTAGTATTTATATTTTATTTTTACATCTATTGATATGAAATATATTTAGAGAATTAAATATCTTAAATATACATCATAGAATACTTTCCTCTAATATATCTTATCTCATCTCTATTATAACTTGATTATAAAATATATTATACTACTACTACTACTACAAAAAAAAAAAAAAAAAAAAAAAAATTTTTTTTTTTTTTTTAATAGTAGTATTTATAATTTATTTTTCCATCTATTGATATGAAATATATTTAGAGAATTCATTAAATATCTTAAATATACATCATAGAATACTTTACTCTAATATATCATATCTCATCTCTATCATAACTTGATTATAAAATATATTATACTACTACAAAAAAAAAAAAAAAAAAAAAAAAAAAAAAAAAAATTTTTTTTTTTTTTTTTTTTTTTTTTTAATAGTAGTATTTATATTTTATTTTTACATCTATTGATATGAAATATATTTAGAGAATTAAATATCTTAAATATACATCATAGAATACTTTACTCTAATATATCTTATCTCATCTCTATTATAACTTGATTATAAAATATATTATACTACTACTACAAAAAAAAAAAAAAAAAAAAAAAAAATTTTTTTTTTTTTTTTTTTTTTTTACATCTATTGATATGAAATATATTTAGAGAATTAAATGTCTTAAATATACATCATAGAATACTTTGTTCATCCTTCTGAAATTTTACAAGTCCAGCGCCTTGTCTTTATAAAGGGAAAGGTTGAGTGACCGTTTGAGAGAGGTTTCCGTGGAGAGAGGTCCGAACGGATATCAGATTCACACCGGACGCAAAATGTAGAAAAAAAAAAAAAAAAATTTTGGCGACCTTGAACTTTATTTTGGGACTCGACCCTCGAGCTTCGACTCGGAGTTGCCTCTCTCACAGGGCTTTCTTCCCCATGCGGTTTCGTCCCTCTCCGCGGTCCACGGGGGGGTCGAGGGCCCTGACCCACTTTCGGGTGGAAACTTGGAGGACGCCTCTCGCGTCGGATCTCGGGCGGAAGATTGATCGCGGTCCCCATCTCTCCCCCCTCTTCCCGACGGTGTCGCTTCGGTCCGTTTCCGGTCGTGTGGAAAGGGCCCGGGGCCCCTCGAAATTCAGACGCTCTACTTTGTGGCCCGGGGCCCGGGCGGTCGACCGAACGACCCCCTCAAAACGTCCCACTCTACGCGTCGGTCCGCTTCTTCCCAGCGAGTTGGGGAGGCGTGGGGCGACCGGGGGGTCCTGTAGGGCATCTTCCGGGTTCCCCAATTCGCGGTTTTGACCCCTTTTGACCCCGAAAAAAGCGGATGCCGATCGAAACCGAGACATTTTTGAGAAGCTTGATTTTTTTTCCAACCTCTGGAGGGGTCACATGACCCGGTCCCGTTGGGGCGTGTCTCGGGCGGGTTTGGGTCGGGTCGGAACCGCTCGGGGCAGAGGGGTCATGTCACCTATCTACGGGTTGGAAAAAAATCAAGCCATTCGAAACCAATGTTCTTTCGGCGGTCCGGCGACGCGTTGGAGCGTGACCAGCGAAAAACACTTCCGCCAAAAGCCTCCGAGGGCCCCCAAAAGGGAGTGGGGTGCCGCCCGCGTTCGAAACGGGGGTCTCGGCAGAGGAGGAAGGGAAACGAAGCGAAAAGTCGTTGGAAGGGGGTCGAAACCCTCTCCGGTCCCCCCCGACCTCCCCTTTTACCGCGGAAATGCCAACACGCCTCAGGGGTGAATGAAATGTCTGGGGACGGGATGCGAGGGGCCCCTCGAAAGGCCGTCTCGAGGGTAATCGGCCTGACCCCCCTCCCAACTTTCCGACCCCCACCGCGTGCGGGAGGGCCTTTTGAAAAGGCGAACCCGAAATTTCCGACGGGCCCCTCTCCCCCGGTAGACCCACGAGAGGCACGCCACCCGGTGCAAACGAAAGCTCGGACCGAGGGGAACATTCCGGCCCCTTTCCGTATCCCTGCTGGACACTTTTATTTTCGGGTGTCGTCCGACGCGAAACACAAGTCCAGACACCCTCTCTTTATAAAGGGTAAAGTTGAAGGGCCGTTTGAGAGAGGTTCCCATGCAGTGGGGTCAGAATGGAGGACAGATTCACGCCGGACGCAAGATTTAGAAAAAAAAAAAAAAAAAAAAAATTTTTTATCTACATCTTGCGTCCGGTGTGAATCTGACATCCATTCTCACCTCTCTCCACGGGAACCTCTCTCAAACGGCCACTCAACATTTCCCTTTATAAAGACAAGACGCTGAACTTGTAAAATTTCAGAAGGATGAACAAAGTATTCTATGATGTATATTTAAGATATTTAATTCTCTAAATATATTTCATATCAATAGATGTAAAAATAAAAAAAAAAAAATTTTTTTTTTTTTTTTTTTTTTTGTAGTAGTATTATAATATATTTTATAATCAAGTTATAATAGAGATGAGATAAGATATATTAGAGTAAAGTATTCTACGATGTATATTTAAGATATTTAATTCTCTAAATATATTTCATATCAAGATATAAAAGTAAAATATAAATACTACTAAAAAAAAAAAAAAAAAAAAAAAAAAAATTTGTAGTAGTAGTATAATATATTTTATAATCAAGTTATAATAGAGCTGAGATAAGATATATTAAAGTATTCTATGATGTATATTTAAGATATTTAATTCTCTAAATATATTTCATATCAATAGATGTAAAAATAAAATATAAATACTACCATTAAAAAAAAAAAAAAAAAAATTTTTTTTTTTTTTTTTTTTTTTTTTTTTTTTGTAGTAGTAGTATAATATATTTTATAATCAAGTTATAATAGAGATAAGATATATTAGAGTAAAGTATTCTATGATGTATAATTAAGGTATTTCATATTCTAAATTTATTTCATATCAATAGATGTAAAAATAAAATACAAGTAGTAGTAGTCTAATATAGTTTTATAACAAGTGAAGCATAGTAGCGATGAGATATATTAGAGCAAAGGATTGTATAATGTCCATTGAAGACGTAGAGTTCTCTCAATCCATTTCCCATCCCTCTCGTGGAAGGCCACCCACCTTTTCTATTCCCCGGGTCCTGTTGAATCCAGAGAGCCCCTCTTGGGTAGGGACCTGTTGAATCAAGAGAGACAACACCCCTCTTGGGAGCGGGATACTTGTGTCCGGGAATCGAGTAGACATTGAGCGAGCCCCCGCACCTCAGGGAGTAGCATGTAAGTGTTAAAATTGAAATTGAAATTGAAATTAAAGTTTAAGTTAAAGTTTAAGTTAAAATTAAAGTTGAAATTGAAATTGAAATTAAAGTTTCAGTACAAAAAAAAAAAAAAAAAAAAAAGGGATATATATATATATATATATATATATATATACATATATATATATATATTATAATATATATATATATATATATATATATATTTTTTTTTTTTTTTTTCAGTTTGGATTTTTTTATACTTACCTGTTTCTCTGAAAATGGTTTCAGACCCGTTTGAAGGGGGGCTTCTAGACGACTGGCACACGAGCCGCCTCCCCTCTCAAGAGGACCTCTTGTTTCTCTTCTCTTTACTGGGGGGCTCCTCTTGATTCTTTCGCCCCGCATCGGAACCCGTGTATCGAGTGCCCCGTGGCATACTGCCAGTGCATGGAGAGTGACACCACGAACCTTGTCATTCATCTTCCCACCCGACGGCACGTTTTAAAATCCTGACATCCTCCCTGTAGATGGAGAGTCCGCGGCGGCCTCTCGAAAAGACACCTTGCCCTTCACCTTCCCGCTCCATCCCTTTGTGGGGACAGGTTGCGCAACCACCCCTTTAAAGAGGACCTTTTAGGGGGAATTGGAAAACAAGGGATGGTGAATCAGAAAATGCACTTGTGACATTTCATTCGATTAGGACTGACGGCTACTGTGTCAGTGACATGACATTCTAATATATTACCGCGTTAAAAAAAAAAAAAAAAAAAAAAAAAAAAAAAAAAAAATTTTTAACGCGGTAATATATTAGAATGTCATGTCACTGACACAGTAGCCGTATAAACTATTTTATAATCAAGTTATAATAGAGATAAGAAGAATAGTATGATGTACTTTTAAGAAATTTAGTTTAGTTCTCAAACTATATTTTATATCAACTGATGTAAGAATACAATATGAATGCTACTATTAAAAAAAAAGCACAGGCGCTAGAAAACACAAAGAGACTTTTTAAAGCCATGTCCACTGGCACACTTTCTGTGTATGGGGAGTCGTAGTCCGCGGCATCACGAAAAGGCACCGTGTCGTTCACCTTCACACTCAATCCTCTGTTTGGAATAGGTGTCCTGTTGCGCAACCCAAGAGGATTCCTAAAACACCCCATACAAGAGGATACACCTCAACGTTTTCCGTCAATTTAAAAAAATGTTGTGTGAATCAGAAGGTGTACTTTCGAGATTTCATTCGATTAGGACTGAAAATAAGCAGAGAGTGTCTAAGGGACATGCGATTCAAATATATATATACATGTAAAAAAAAAAAAAAAAAAAAAAATTTTTTTTTTAATAATATTATATTTAAATATTTTTTATAATATAAATATTTTATCTTTACATCTGTTGAATAAAAATAATTTACTACATAACTGTATTAAAAAAAAAAAAAAATTTTTTTTTTTTTTTTTTTTTTTAATATTGTATTTAAATATATTTTATAATATAAATATCTTTACATCTGTTGAATAAAAATAATTTACTTAGAATGCATGGGACATGAATTATTTTACACATCCAATGTCTTGTTTTCTTTTTCAATGGCCTCTTCTAACCACAGTCTACATTCTCTTTCGACGGGGCTCCTTCCGATCCGGCTGGGACTCAGGGGATGGCAGAGGACCGTCCATACGGCCCTCAGTTCTCGCCAGTGGATGGAGGTGGCACATTCGAAACACGTCAGGGGTAGCTCTCTGTTATCACAACAGCTTTTGACATAATACACGATGCACCCCGCATGATATCCGTGACCACACTCTCTTAGAATTAAACCCAGTCCTCCCTGCGGCACGCTGCAATACACACACAAGAGTCGAGAATGTCTGGCCATCCTGTCAGCGAACGAGTCGAACGGTATCAAAAAAATACAAGTCCATCTTTTCCAATGGCACCCAATTCAATCCATGAAAAGATGTCTCGGGAAGTGGCAGTCTTCATAAACTAAACCCGTCTGCCCGAAAGGTCACGGAAAGCAACCAGTCTCCTCCTGCATCTTCCACAGAATCCAAGTCTGGAAAACGGCCCTGTATATCGGCGGTGGTAAGGTCATCCAGCAGGCAGGCAGGCAAAAACTGGGTGAAACAAGAGAGCCGAGTGAACGAGCAAGCGGATGCACGGCTTTTTATACTGCATTTCTACCCTCTACGGCCTAAAAAAAAAAAAAAAAAAAAAATTTTTTTTTTTTTCATATATATTATAATTAAGTTATAATAGAGATAAGATATAATAGAATAAAGAATAATATGATGTATATTTATATTTAATGTTTAAACATATTTCATATGAATAGATGTAAAAATAAAATGTAAATACTATTATTAAAAAAAAAAAAAAAATTTTTTTTTTTTTTTTTTTTTTTTTTTGTAGTAGTATAATATATTTTATAATCAAGTTATAATAGAGATAAGATATAATAGAATAAAGAATAATATGATGTATATTTATATTTAATGTTTAAACATATATTTCATATGAATAGATGTAAAAATAAAATGTAAATACTATTATAAAAATTTTTTTTTTTTTTTTTTTTTTTTTTTTTTTTGTAGTAGTATAATATATTTTATAATCAAGTTATAATAGAGATAAGATATAATAGAATAAAGAATAATATGATGCATATTTATATTTAATGTTTAAACATATATTTCATATGAATAGATGTAAAAATAAAATGTAAATACTATTATATATATAAAAAAAAAAAAAATTATAATCAAGTTATAGTAATTCTACACAACAGAGGATAAAGTTTTAAACACGACTCTCCCTTTCGGGACCAACGTTGGTGAGGGGTTGGGCGCAAAAAAAAGAGTTGAAAGGGGAACAGGTTTCCCCTTTCAACTCTTTTTTCTGCGACGGATGAGACACTTTAGACCTGGAAGTGAGATCCTTCCAAATCTTTTGGATCCAGTTCGAGAATCAGAATTTCGTTTCGCTTTTCCCGCAACCAACGAAATTGCTCATCCGTCAACCGATCTTTGTACTGGATCCAGAGAAAGGTGAGGTCCGGGGCCTTGAGTGTGGCCCCGCACACCCGACACTTGAGATGCCGGGCATCTCGGACCTGCTCCAGCAGACACGGCGGATGGACCGCATGCTGGCACCGCGTCAAGCGCGAGCCGTTGAGGACCGGCAGAGAGCAACACATGCAGGTGTTCATCGTGCTCGAGACAGAGAGCTACTGAAGCCTGCGTCAGCGCGCGCGTGGGAATGGGGTGGAAAGAGAGGGAGGTCTTCTTTGGGAAAATCTCACGAACCGACCCATGGCGTGATGGTTTCACTTGGAAATGTCACTCTTTTTCAGTTCAACCACTCCAACACTTGAAAAAATTCAGAGTCTATCGAAATGCGACTGGGCTCCATACAAGAAAACAGTTTTAACTTGGAAATGTCACACAAAGTCAATCTTTTTCAGTTGGACCACTCCAACACTTTGAAAAATGTCGCAGTCTTTCGAAATGCAGATGGGCTCCACACAAGAAAACAGTTTTAACTTGGAAATGTCACAAAAAGTCAATCTTTTTCAGTTGGACCACTCCAACACTTTGAAAAAATTCAGAGTCTATCGAAATTCGGCTGAGCTCCATACAAGAAAACGGTTTTAACTTGGAAATGTCACAAAAAGTCAATCTTTTTCAGTTGGACCACTCCAACACTTTGAAAAAATTCAGAGTCTATCGAAATACGGCTGGGCTCCATACAAGAAAACGGTTCAAGTTTTAACTTGGAAATGTTACAAAAAGTCAATCTTTTTCAGTTCGATGCCTGTTTCGACCACTCCAACACTTTGAAAAATGTCTTTCGAAATGCGGCTGGACTCTATCAAAGAAAACAGAGTTTTATCGTAGAAAGGTCACCGAAAAAATACAAGTCCATCTTTTCCAATGGCACCCAATTCAATCCATGTCTCGGGAAGTGGCAGTCTTCATAAACTAAACCCGTCTGCCCGAAAGCTCACGGAAAGCAACCAGTCTCCTCCTGCATCTTCCACAGAATCCAAGTCTTTGGAAAACGGCCCTGTATATCGGCGGTGGTGAGGTCATCCAGCAGGCAGGCAGGCAGGCAAAAACTGGGTGAAACAAGACAGCCGAGTGAACGAGCAAGCGGATGCACGGCCTTTTATACTGCATTTCTACACTCTGCAACCTTGAAAAAAAAAAAAAAAAAAAAAAATTTTTTTTTTTTTTTAATGCTTTGTAAGGTATACGAAGCCTATATCCTATTGCACAACCCTCTGCAACCTTGAAAAAAAAAAAATATTGAGGTCACAAAAAAAAAAAAAAAAAAATTATTGAGGTCAAACTGGTGTATAAAAGGCCGTGCATTCGCTAGCTCTTTCACTTGGCTTTCGTCTACCTCGATGCTTGTGCCTGCTCTTTGGATTACTCTGCCTGTGGATTACTCTGCCTGTGGATTGCTCTGCCCGTGGATTACGATGCCTGTGGATTACTCTGCCTGTGGATTACTCTGCCTGTGGATTGCTCTGCCCGTGGATTTCCTTGCCTGTGGATTTCTGTGCCTGTGGATTTCTTTGCCTGTGGATTTCTGTGCCTGTGGATTTCTGTGCCTGTGGATTTCTGTGCCTGTGGATTTCTGTGAGTGTTTTACTTCGTATTATTTTGTTTTGGAACTTTGATTTTTTGAGATGGTATTTTAAACAATTTTCTTCTGAAATGAGGGAATAAGAGTTTGAAAATTTTGCTGCGTTCTGTTATCCAACACTTTGAAAATTTAAACTTGAATATAAAAAAATTGTTTTTATTTTGTGACTGTGTTAAAAAGTTTGATTTTTTGAGATGGTATTTTAACCAATTTTCTTCTGAAATGAGAGTATAAGAGTTTGAAAATTTTGCTTAGTTCTGTTATCCAACACTTTGAAAATTTAAGTTTTTAATGTGTTACTTTGTTAAAAAGATTCATTCTTTAAAAGTTTCGCTATGTTCTGTTAAAAAGAATGTATCCAACACCTTGAAAAAAAAAAAAAAAAAAAAAAAAAAAAAAAAAAAAAATTATTGAGGTCACAAAAAAAAAAAAAAAATTAATTGGGTCAAACGGGTGTATAAAAGGCCGTGAATTCACTAGCTCGTTCACTTGGCTTTCGTCTTTCTCGATGCTTGTGCCTTTGGATTATTCTGCTTGTGAGTGTTTTACTTTGTATTATTATGCGATAAAAGTTACTTTGTTAAAAAGATTGATTTTTTGAGAGGGTGTTTTGAAACAATTCTGAAATGTATTGAGTTTGTGAATAAGAGTTTAAAAATTTCGCCAGGTTAAAGAGAATATATCCAACACTTTGAAAAGTTAAACTTGAATATAAAAAGATTGTTTTTATATTTTGACTTTGTTAAAAAGATTGATTTTTTGAGAGGGTGTTTTGAAACAATTCTGAAATGTATCGAGTTTGTGAATAAGAGTTCGAAAATTTCGCCGTCTTCTGTTAAAGAGAATGTATCCAACACTTTGAAAATTTAAGTTTTTATTCCATTTTCTTCTAAAATATATTTCATGAGAGGATAAGAGTTTGAAAATTTGGCTATGCGAGAATGTTGAAAATTTAAACTTGAATATAAAAAAATTGTTTTTATTTTGCAACTTTGTTAAAAAAGTTTCTGTTAAAGAGAATAAGTTTTTAATCCATTTTCTTCTAAAATGTATTTCATGAGAGGATAAGAGTTTGAAAATTTAGCTATGCGACAATGTTGACAATTGAAACTTGAATATAAAAAGATTGTTTTTATTTTGCGACTTTGTTAAAAAAGTTTCTGTTAAAGAGAATAAATCCATTTTCTTCTAAAGTGTATTTCATGAGAGGATAAGAGTTTGAAAATTTTGCCATGTTCTTTGACATTGAAACTTGACTGAGTGTCTTTTTTAAAAAGATTCATTTTCTGAGACAACCCTTTTCTTTTTGCTCCACTCATGTCCTTTTTCTTCTTTTCAGATGGCGACGTTTCTGTGGCACCTCTTCTAGACAGAAGGGGAGAGACAGGGGGCTGCTCAGATCCTACCCTCCCCCGCTGGGCGAGGAGGCGGATACAGATACTACACCCCGAACTCGCCGGATGGCCGCATACCGGGGACATGGGGTCGCTCCAATCCTCCTCTCCGATCCTCTGCTGTGGGTCAGTTGCAAGCATGGACCGCGATACTCGCTGTCGGTTAGTATAGGCAGGGGGTTCGCATGCACGGCCCTAAGATTCCTGGCCCTCCGTAAGGTCGGATGGAAGAGAGAGTGCGGAGGACCGCCGCTCCCATGCAGTATGTAGGGGCCGCTCGCAGGATTCTCCTCGAGGGCTACCGTGGCCCCGGTAGCCACTTCTTTTCCCAGTGCGGCGCCAGGGTCAGAGTGATGGGAGCCACCCTGCTCCCCCTTCTCCAGCAGGGATCGTCTGTACTTCAGCCGCTCTTCTCCAGTAGTGAACCTTTCAAACCTTCCAATCCCTTCCGGGTGTTCAAAGGAGCTCGACAAGGTGTCCGAAGGGCTACTGTTGGCCGGTTGTCTCTTGGCGGGGTCTAGAGGTTCCTCCGAAAACGAAGCCCCTTGCAGGGCTATCCGGTACGTGCATGGGGAGTTCGGGTTTCGAATTCCTGGTACAAAGAGATTACCTGACCGTGTCTCGCACCGTAAGGGAACGAACCTCGTCAATTGACGCTCTGTGCCGGCATGGCCATTGCTTGAGTCTGTAGGTCTGGGGCTCCGATGAGAGGCAACCGGCTGGAAGGCGCCTGGGGCACCCCGTGTGCCGTGGGCGCGCAGTAGAAGAAGTCTCTCAGGACCGGAGGCCTCTGTGCACTGCGGTCCAGGTGCCTCCGGGGTTGGGAGATGCCACGGTGGGAAAGGGTGGTCACAACACGATGGAGGGAGCGCCTGTGTTGCCCACCCCCTCACGGGGGCGCAAGGCCTTTTAGGTACGCGTAGAACCACCGTGGTAAAGAGTCGCTTGACCCGAATTCGGATATCTGAGGGTCGAATTCGGTCCTCGGGGGATGAAAGCTCTGGCGGCACTCTGGAAGACTGGAAGGTGGACAAGGGGGAAGCGAACAGGAAGCGTGGTCTAGCGAAGGAGATCCCGACAAGAAAGAAGGAACGGTTTGTCTAGGGGGCGTGAGACAGAAATGTCCAAGGTGGTACTCTTTTTTATAATTATTATTATTATTATTATTATGATGATGATGACCGGTTTGAGCCGCTTCGGCGGCTTGCCGGCCAATTTCCCTGGTTTACAAAGGTGGGTGGTTTTCTTTTTTCACACAGAGAGATGGATGCATGAGAGGTGGCCACAGGTTTGGTTTTAAAAAGGTGGTAATGGTGTATAAAGTGTTTTAAAAAGGTAAAAAGTGTATGGTGTTTTAAAAAGGTTATGTTTTAAAAAGGTTTTGTTTTATAAAGTGGTGGGGAAAGGTAATGGTGTATAAAGTGTTTTAAAAAGGTAAAAAGTGTATGAAAAGGTCTTGTTTTAAAAAGGTTTTGTTTTATAAAGTGTTTTAAAAAGTGTTTGATAGAACATCCTTATACTATAATAAGGGTGTTTTAAAAAGTGAAAAAATCCTGTGGGGAAGTTTGTTTTGAAGAAGGTCAAGTTTTATAAAGGTTTTGTTTTATAAAGTGTTTTAAAAAGTGTTTGATAGAACATCCTTATAATATAATAAGGGTGTTTTAAAAAGTGAAAAAATCCTGTGGGGAAGTTTGTTTTGAAGAAGGTCATGCGTTTAAAGTCAAGTTTTAAAAAATGTACATCCTTATAACATGATAAGGATGTTTTAAAAAATCCTGTTTGGGTCATGTTTTAAATTATGTTTTGAATAAGGTCATGTTTCCAATGCTTTTCCATAGAAAATGTAAAAATGAAAGGTTAGTATGAAAGGTACGTTTTTTCATTTTTTAAGAAATTGGTATTTGATAAATGTATTTGATAAATGTATTTGATAAATGTATTTGATAAATACTTGATAAATACTTGATAAATTTTTGATAAATACTTGATAAATTTTTGATAAATACTTGATAAATATTTGATAAATACTTGATAAATATTTGATATTTTTGATAAATACTTGATATTTTTGATAAATGCTTGATAAATATTTGATATTTTTGATATTATTGCATCGATGGTTCGTCGATTTTACAATGAAGAAGAAAACGCGTATTCTTTTTCAGGGCGTTTTCTTTTACAGGAAACAAGATTCAAGTATCAAGTTTCGCGTTTTTCTTTACAAGACGCGCTTCGATCTTACAAGGCGTTTTCTTTTACAGGAAACAAGACTCAAGTACCAAGTTTTCACGTGTCTTCGCGTTTTCTTTTACAGGGCGTTTTCTTTTACAGGAAACCAGTTTCACCCGAGACGGAATCGGGTAGAAGGTCAGATCGTCGGCCTAGCCTTCGAAGGTTTTCTGTGGTTTCCCTTCGAACTCGAAGGGAGCTTCCGGCAAAAACGGAAACTCTCCTCGAGCGTGAATGCGGGATAGGTTCCCTTTCAAAGTCCCACCACAGATGGGCTTTAGCACACATTGGATACACAAATAAAATTGTACACAAACAACACAAACAATTTTTTTTTTTTTTTTTTTTTTTTTTTTTTTTTTTACCCAATTTGAACCCATTTTTTCAGACACTCGACTCCAATCCAGACACATTTCCACAAATACAAATTTACAAATAAGATTTCATCCAACCATGGAATCTTGTTATAATATTTCACATTTCCACAAATACAAATTTAGAAATAAAATTTCATCCAACCATGGAATCTTGTTATATTTCACATTTCCACAAATACAAATTTAGAAATAAAATTTCATCCAACCATGGGATCTTGTTATAATATTTCACATTTCCACAAACACAAACAACACAAACAACAAACAACATAAACAACACAAACAACAAACAACATAAACAACGCAAACAACATAAACAACGCAAACAACGCAAACAACGCAAACAACATAAATAACACAAACAACATAAACAACACAAACAACACAAACAACGCAAACAACACAAACAACACAAACAACGCAAACAACATAAACAACACAAACAACACAAACAACACAAACAACACAAACAACATAAACAACACAAACAACACAAACAACACAAACAACACAAACAACACAAACAACATAAACAACATAAACAACACAAACAACACAAACAACATAAACAACGCAAACAACGCAAACAACATAAACAACGCAAACAACACAAACAACGCAAACAACGCAAACAACACAAACATTTTTTTTTTTTTTTTTTCAGACTCATTTCCACAAATACAACTTCACAAATAAGATTTCATCCAACCATGGAGGATGGAATCTTGTTATAAAATTTGTGAAGTTCTTTTTATACTCTCCAACCCACACACATTTTGACAAGAAACACTCTCCAACCCACACACATTTTGACAAGAAACACTCTCCAACCCACACACATTTTGACAAGAAACACTCTCCCACCCACTCACATTTTGACAAGAAACACACTCCCACCCACTCACATTTTGACAAGAAACACACTCCAACCCACACACATTTTGACAAGAAACACTCTCCCACCCACACACATTTTGACAAGAAACACTCTTCCACCCACACACGTTTCCACAAGAAACACTCTCCCACCCACACACGTTTCCACAAGAAACACTCTCCCACCCACACACGTTTCCACAAGAAACACTCTCCCACCCACACACGTTTCCACAAGAAACACTCTCCCACCCACACACGTTTCCACAAGAAACACTCTCCCACCCACACACGTTTCCACAAGAAACACTCTCCCACCCACACACGTTTCCACAAGAAACACTCTCCCACCCACACACGTTTCCACAAGAAACACTCTCCCACCCACACACGTTTCCACAAGAAACACTCTCCCACCCACACACGTTTTCACAAGAAACACTCTCCCACCCACACACGTTTCCACAAGAAACACTCTCCCACCCACACACGTTTCCACAAGAAACACTCTCCCACCCACACACGTTTCCACAAGAAACACTCTCCCACCCACACACGTTTCCACAAGAAACACTCTCCCACCCACACACGTTTCCACAAGAAACACTCTCCCACCCACACACGTTTCCACAAGAAACACTCTCCCACCCACACACATTTTCACAAGAAACACTCTCCCACCCACACACGTTTCCACAAGAAACACTCTCCCACCCACACACGTTTCCACAAGAAACACTCTCCCACCCACACACATTTCCACAAGAAACACTCTCCCACCCACACACATTTTCACAAGAAACACTCTCCCACCCACACACGTTTCCACAAGAAACACTCTCCCACCCACACACGTTTCCACAAGAAACACTCTCCCACCCACACACATTTTCACAAGAAACACTCTCCCACCCACACACGTTTCCACAAGAAACACTCTCCCACCCACACACATTTTCACAAGAAACACTCTCCAACACAACACAACACATTTCCAAAAACAAAAACAGAAATAAGATTCCATAAATGAACCACCAATTTTTTTTTTTTTTTTTTTTAGATGAGTCTTTTTTTTTTTTTTTTTTTTTTTTTTTTTTTTGAGATGAGTCATAATTTTTTTTTTTTTTTTTGAGATGAGTCATAATTTTTTTTTTTTTAAATGAATCCGAAAAAAAAAAAATGACACATTTGATATTTAATGACCCATCTAATTAAAAAAAAAAAAAAAAAATTTTTTTTTTTTTTTAATTAGATGGGTCATTAACAAAAAAAAAAAAAAAAAAAAAAAAAAAAAAAAAAAAATTTTTTTTTTTTTGAGATGAGTCATATTTTTTTCAAATGAATAAAAAAAAAAAATTATGACCCATTTGATATTTAATGACTCATCTAATTATAAAAAAAAAAAAGAAAAAAATTTTTTTTTTTTTTTTTTTTAATGACTCAGCTGATTCAATGACTCATCTAATAATCATCTTTAAATATCTACATCATAAAAACTCCAGATTTCGTTCTCCAGGGTTGGATGAAAACTTATTTCGACTGTCGCCACGTTTTTCGTTTTCCAACCTAGTCACACGCTTTCTACAAAGAGCCTCCATGCTCGCTCTCGTGACACGGAGGCCCGCCACGGTGCGACCTACGGTTTTTTTTTTCCGTTTGGGCCCCACCCTTCTGTGGCCCGAGACGTGGAGCGTGCGACTCGGATCGCACAGAAAGAAACCGGTGCGACGATTTTGGACGCATGTCTCCCGAAGGACCCTAGCCCAGACCCAGGCGTCTAGCTTGGGAGCCAGGCGTCTGTTTAAACCAACACCTTGGGAACCTCCAACTCTTGCGTCTGTTTTAAACAAACACCTAGTCAGGCAGATGTCTTTTTAAACAAACACCTTGGGAGCCAGGCGTTTGTTGACAGTACGCCTTTTTTACACAACCCCTAGTCAGGCAGACCTTTTTTTGAAACACAGTGTTTGTACGCCTTTTTTACACAACCCCTTGGGAGCCAAGCGTCTTTTGAAACCATACTCTCGACCACCATTCTGCAGTCGACTGCACAATGTTTCGTTCCGCAACGGGGCCACTCCACTCTTTGAGGCGAGCCGCGTCTGGTTCGGAATCGCCGAGGGTCCGGTGCTCGAAACATTGTGCAGTCGACTGTATATAGAAAACTTATACTCGTCTTCGGGAAAAAAGTAACAATTCAATACATAAATAAAACACTGGGCCTAGATGATTGGGTGGTTGAGACGGTTGGGATAATGAAACCACCTCTATGAGTTATATACACAGTAGTTTTGAAAGCAGCTAGGTAAGAAATGCATTCAAAAGAACATTTCGTTGTATGCTCCAATAGAGAGGATAACGCTGATTTTTCACAAAAAATTGTCAGATTTGCTCCAATTATACAGCCTACAGATATTGTTTTATAGTTTAAATATGTTAAGCAGATAAATATAAAAGTCTAAGCAACATTTTTAAATGCTAACCAGCTCTGTAGGAATATTTTAATTTTTTTGAAAAAATGTCAAAAAATGACAAATTTTACTCAAAATTTCGATTTTTGGAGCAAAAGCGCAGACTCAAGCCATTTTTTTCAGCGGTAAAATTTCACACAGTTGATGTACTAGTATAAAGGCAACTTTTGGCACCTACCCGTTTTTGATTTTCAAAAAAAAAATTTTTTTCGCTCCACCCTATTGTACAGTAAATTATTTTACAGTTGCATATTTTTTTTCACCCGGTCAATGATTTCTACCTGTTTAATTGTATTGTTTTAACTTGTTAAATTGTTCCTCCCCTTTCTATCAGAAAAGGGATAACCTTTATTATTTGGTGCGTGCTGGGTTAATGTTCTGCGTTGGAATAATTTCTGTTTATTTTTTAATCATTTAATTAGAGTTCGGATTATTGTTATTATTATTATTACTGTGGAATTATATAACGGCGAATAGAATATATATATATATATATAATTTTTATGCTGGCTTAGCAAATGATTCGGATGTAGCGTAAATTTCAGGTGGGGTGGGATTATAGTTTTTGGTGATTAATTAGTTACATGAAACTACAAAATAGTAAGCAGAACGAAAAAAAAAAAAAAAAAAAACTTTACATTAATTCTAATTATAGTTTTTTTTTTGTAAATTATTTTTATTTTTTCATAATTTTTAATTTTATAATTTTAAACAATCGAAAAATATTGATCTTATAAACTTTTTTGTATTTAAAACATAATTTAATTTTTTTCGTTTTGTTGATTATTTACTTGGGGAGAAGATGTTTTAAATTTCATGGGAAAAGAATAATATAGAAAATTGTTTAATTGTTTATTTATTATTAGAATAAAATAACAAATGTGAAAAAATATATAAATATTCATGTCATTTTCAGAGCAAACTGAAAACAAATCAGTTTATTTCCAACATTTTTTAAGCCCGAAAAGGGATATTTATTAACATATTTCATACAGCTAGCTCTGCATTTATTGTTAAATTTTTGTAACAAATAAGCTAAACAGATTGAACTTTAAAAAATAAAAACAAAATTCAAACACTATATAATATAAATACCATAGAAACATGCATTCCTTTCAAATTAAATCTAAATAAATCTTAAACTTTTTAAAGTGTTTTTTTTTCATATTTTACATGTGCCTTATTATTTTGTACTCACTCATCATAAATATAATTTAAAATCTGAAATGCAAATAAAATGAAAAGTCTAAAATCTGCTTAGATTTGTTTTTAACAGAACCCAAGTTTTAATGTGCTTTAAATATAAATAGTTTTTTTTTCTCTCTTTCTTTAATATTCACTTGACGAACACATTGTAACAAATAGGTTAACATTTGTTACAAAAATTTAAAATTGAAGATTGAAATAAATGAGTAAATTATATTATTAAATGCTCCTTCTCTTGCTTAAAAATATACAATTTTTTGTCACATTTCTAAATTTTATTGTAATAATAATATAATAAATAAACAATTTTCCACATTATTCTTTCGTCGTGAAAATTAAAACGTCATTTCTTCCCCTACTTATAATAATTGTACCTTAATGCTGACGAGACCACATCGCTTTCACAAATTTATTTGGAATGTACCGGGTTGTTTAAACGTTCCCTTCAGTTGTGAAAGATAAAAAAATACTCTAACTAATGTATATATATATATATATATGTATAATTGTTTATTTATTAATAGGACAAAAAAAAAAAAAAAAAAAAAAAAAAAAAAAATTCCACATGTACATTTTGACGATGCATCATAAATCTCGAAAGGGTTCAAAAGTTAGATTATTTTTTAAATTAGAAAGTTTAAAAGATCAAAATTTTTCTATTGTTTGAAATTAAAGAAAAAAAAAATGTTAAATTTAAAATCCTATATTGAATTGGAAAAAAATACTACATTTATTAGAATTATTGAAATTTTTTCTGCCCTACTTGTTATTTTGTAGTTGTAATAACTAATAAATCATCAAAACCTATAATTCCACCCCCACCCAAAACTTACTCCACTTACCCATCTTTTGCGCATTCAACACAAAAATATTTCATATACATCGTGTCCGAAAAGTTTACAAAGGGTCGAATAACTCGAGAAAATACATATGAGATGTCAAATATATATTTTTTTATAAATGTACTCAGTGATACCAAATTTCACTCCCATAACCGACCCCCTGGGGGTTAGGGGTGGTCAGGCTTTGAAATGTTGATTGATCATCCCCATTTTTTATTGCATATTCGGATTTTGCGGGCAAGCATACGTAACTTTTGTATTTAAAGGTATTTGTTCTCAACTGCTCTGCTCAATAAGTACAAAACATTTTGACACACTAACAAAATCATTTTTTAGCGAAAGACAGGAAATTGGAATGCCTGAGTACTGGAAGTGATTTCGAATCGAACTCAGTTTTCCATGATCAGTAAATTACCTATCGAATTATAAGCTATTTTCATCACGCGATTTCCTCCCTTTCGTCGATTGCTTTTTCTGCTTTTATCGGAAGGTGCAATTCAAAACATGATTCTTTGACGCCTTTCTCTGAAATATCTATTGCGTTTGCATAAAAACAGAAAAATGAGTGCGATTCGATAATTTCTGAATAACAACACCTGCTAGTTTCAGGCATTTCCGAACAAAAATTAATTACACTCCTAGCATGACATCATTTGGGAGTTTTCCCTTACCCACCCTCTCTCTTATAATCAGATAAAATGCACGTACTGCATTAACTCGCCGTTGAGCCACTAGTTCCATTTATGTTTTCCGTAAACTATATACAAACTATTTATCAACCTGACAACCAGGGCCTGATTATCAACGGGGCACTCTCCCACCAGAAAAAGTAAATAGAAAATTTTTCCTTACTCATGATAGTAATTTTGACTGAAAAGGGCGTTTAAACAAGGCGAAAATTTCTATATAATTTTACTGGGGAGAGAGTGCCCCGTTAGTAATCAGGCTCTGCTGACAACAACATTAAAGCACCCAACCCCTGACGTCTTGGCAGATTTAAACTGCATACAGTCATACAGTTTACACTGCGAGAAAACGGAAAGCCTTCACTTCCATCCAAACTCCAATTGTAGTTCCTGTATTTTAATTCCTTATCACCTCACTCAATTGACGCATGACAGTGTCATGACAAAAGTGTTTTGGTTGTACATCATACAAACGTCAGAAATTTTTAGTGTCTTACACTGTAAAAAATTTGACCCTTTTGCTGCATAATCACTCCACTGCTTTTAAAGATTATCTCTTTTTTGACCCATGAGAATGCTCCATAATAGGCTGAATTAATCGTTTTCTATAAAAGGGGTGGAGTGACGATGCAGAAAAGGATCAAATTTTTTACAGTGTACCTAATATTACCCTCTAAGTTCTTTGGCCTGAAGATTGCTAGACTGAAATTCGTACCCAGTGTTGCCAGATGGACTACATTTTTTAAATTCAAATTCTTGATTGGCACCCTTTTTGTTTGATGGTAAAATGCGCCTTATTTAATGACGGATTAATAAAGACGAAAAAAAAGGTAATTTTACCGTTTCAAAAAAGTGGTGCCAATCCAGAAATCTTAATTTAAAAAAGTCGCCCACTGGCAGCACTGTTCGTATCGACGATTATCTTATATATTAGATCAAGCACGGAGAACTTGATTACTTGAGTGAAAGACATATTTTGAAATAATACAAATTAACGGCTTTATTTTACATTTATACATTTACTCTTAAATTAATCTGGTGTGATTTTTTTTTTAATTGGACGAGTGTCTTTTAACCTTCTAGATCCTAAATCGCCTGCGATATTTTAAGATATTTTAATTCGTATATCTTAATTCCTACCAGAAAATTAAAACAGCAAAGTTTGCCTTAACCTTTTTAGGACGAGTGACCGGAATACGAGACGGGGTTTATGGCACTCATATCACGAGCTACTGCTATTCGTGCCATCAGACTGAAACTTTTTCTTTAATTTTTTTTATACGTTATACTATTTCATATTGATCATATATGAATTTATATTAGAGAACACATCCTTTTATAACTTGGAAAGCAAATGGAATCAATTAATATTTTTTCATCCATATGATTTTAGTTTTTCAAAAAAATACTGTAATGAAAAAAAAAGGTGTTTACTTCTTTATCAATTTCTGTTATTATTTGGTGCTTTTAAAATGTGATTTCTTTTCGATCATAAACCTTTTTCCTGCTTAATACAACATTACTTTTTATTTATCACAAATTTTTCTGAAGTATTTAGAAGGGTGAAAGTGCGTTTGAGCTTTAAACACAATAATAAATCTGTCGTTTATACGAGTACATCTGACAAACAGACTGCGTGTTTTTCATTGCTTTTATCTTAGTGTGAAAGATCAACGGGTACACATTTTTAATTAGTTCTTTTTTTTTATCTCCGTTTGGAAATCGCTTATCTGTACATCTGTCGTTTTGATTAAACTAGGTTCTGGGATTCTTTGTTTGAGAATAAAAAGTGACTTCATTTTAGATGCGGTTATTTCTGATGAGAAGTAAAAAGAAAAAAGAAAAAAAACAGAAAGAAAAGAAAGTTTTCGATTGTGGAATATCTAATTCCTTCTTCTTCTTTTTTTTTCAATGATGCTATGTATTGTTTCAAACTAATTAATTCCAATTGATTTATCTCTATATGAGTATCGTGTTTCTCAAACTCTTTAAAATGTAAAAAAAAAATAAATAAATAAATAATAATAATAAAAAAAAATTAGAAGGTTAAATTTTTGAAAGTTAGTGATGCTAACACAATCCTTAAATTCTGACTATTTTGAAAAATAAGCTGATACATTAGCATGCATCTTTTGAATTAATAGTCCGTTTTGGCTGTTATAATTGAATAGATTTATTAACCCTCTCATGCATACGGGCCTCATATGAGGACAAATAAATATTACCCTATAAAATATTAGAGGTACCAAATTTTTTCGGCATTTATTCATGGGGACCTTATTTATGGACAGATAATACATTGGATGCAACGCAAAAGATGACAGCAACATATCGATGGTCGTATTTCACATGAATATTGCAATCAAATCAAAGTATTGAGGCATAGTGATGTTGCTCAAAATTTGCTACAAATAGACTAGGAAATATTCTTAATATAGTCAGGGTAAGTTTTTGTCTATACAATTTACCATCATATAGCATGTAATGATAGAAATTTTTACAATATTTCCAATTAGGTTTTTATTTAATGCATAAAACATATATGTCCTCATATGAGGACAGTTTTCACTAAGGTAAACAAAACTCATTTTTGTTTACTACTTTTATTTATTCATTTGTTTTTTGCAATCAAACATGAATAGGAAAAAACGTAACGTAACTGAAGCAGAAATAGCTGAAATAATGACAACAGAATCTGAGGATGATCTGGAAAATAATGATTCTGAAATAGATGATCCGAGTTATATTCCTCATGTAACTGACCATGCAGTGTCATCTTCTGATGAAAGTGAATTTACAAATAAAGCCCCAGTCGCAACTGCACAGAGTGATTCTGATTCAAATAATGAAGGACATGTAAATCAAGCTCCATCATCGTCTACTAATACAAAATCTTCAAGGAAAGGAAACAAACCAAAAGCAAACTCCATTACTTGGTTTAGTGAAAGAAAAAACTTATTGTCCAATAATTCACCTCAATTCAGGGGTAGATTTCAAGTGAATGTACAATCCGACTATCCTTTAGATATGTTTATGAATCTATTTCCGTAAGACCTGCTATCAGATATTATCTATCAGACAAATCTTTATGAATGTCAAAATGGCAAAGATAATTTTAAACTTTTTGTAGAAGAATTGAAAGTTTTCTTAGGAATTGTGATTGTTATGACATATGTCAGATACCCTGGATTATGTCATTATTTGTCCTCAGAACATGGACTTCGAATGTCACAAATTGCAGATGTGATGTCTGTAAATTGCTTTGAGGAAATAAATAAATACTTACATTTTATAGATAATACAACCATTCTTGATGACAATACAGAGAAAGCTATAAACATTCGACCGATTTTGACAAAATTGTAAGAGATATTTCACAAAGCTGCCGATAATGAGGAATATCAAAGTGTGGATGAGATGATGATTTTATTCAAAGGGAAAATCCTCTATAAAACAGTACTTACATAAGAAGCCGCACAAATGGGGATAAAAAATGTGGTGTCGTTCTGGTGTATCTGAATATATTTATTGTTTCGAATTGTTTCAAGATGCAACTGGTAAAAGCGGAATCACATCTGATTGAGGTGCATCTGGTGATGTCATACTTCGTTTGACTTATGATTTGTCGCAGTCAAACTGCAAAATATATGCAAATAATTAATTTTCCAGCATACCGTTGTTCCAAAACTCAAAGCCCTAGGAATTTAGTACGTTGGGGCTATAAGAATTAACAGGCTGATGGGTTCAGAAAAGTAGCAAATATCAATAAAATAACTGAAGAATGAAGTAGTTCGATTGTTTCATCTTCGGATAATAATGGATAATACACCGGTTCATATCGTATCTTCATACTGTGGAAAGGAACCTGAAGGTCAAGTAACACGTTTCAGTAGAAAAGAAAAAAAAGTGATTTCTATCAAGCGTCCACATTGTATCTCTGAGTATAATAAGCATATTGGTGGGATCGACCTTATGGGCTCTCTCTTAGCCCTCTGTCGTAATCATGTCAGGAATAAGAGATGGTGTATGCGTATTTTTTATCACCTTACAAATGTCACTATTGTTAATGCTTGGATCCTATGGAAATCAGAAAAAAATAAAAGCATAGACCTGCTGGAAAAAGTTCAGTTGCAACGGGTTTGATATATAAGGGTACAGCTGCGCTAAATTAAAATAAAGAGGGAAACCCTCTGCGATCAGCAAAGAGAACCAACAACAAAACGTAGGAATACACACGAAATGCCCCAAACTTCGCATTTAGATGGGGGAAAGCATTATCCGAAGAAAACGAAAGCAAAGTTTGTCAGTCGCTGTAGAGATAAAAATTGCAAAACCAAAACACGATATATTTGTAGATTAATGCGCTGTACCAGTATGTCCAGAAAGTATGGAATCATTTCATACCGAATAAATTATATAAAACGTATGCAGATATGTACACATTTAATCATACTGTCCCCATATTTGAGGACAGTACGAATGTACCCCTTGATGCACGATGTCCTCAAATGAGGACGTATCAATATGCTAATAAATAATGTATAAAAATTTCTAATAAAATTGTTTTCATAATAAACTGTTCTCATTTATCACAGAAAATAATTATTTGATTTTTTTTTACTGTGTAGAAAATAATTCATGCATGAGAGGGTTAAATTAAAAAAAATTACTTTATTTAATAAAAAGTTAATCTATTGAGAATCGAGTTCAAGTTAGATATAATGTAAGATACAATTGATTCATTGGGAAAAAAAAAAAATAAAATTGTTTTTCTGTATAAAAGAAATATTTCGAAATAAATTTACAAAAAAATATTTTTCGGATTTTGCCTACAAATTCTATATTTGTTTTAATATAGATTTTAAAAAGAAGAATTTGCGGAATCTTTATGGAATTAAATTATGTAAAAAAATATTAAAATTTAGATATTAATGTGTTTCATAAAGCTAATTTAACTGAGCACAGCTTATAAGCTCTGTATCAAATGACAGTCGAAACTTTTTATTAATAATTAAACATTAAGTAACGAACCAAATTTCGTAAATTCGTTTCTTTAGAGTTACTTACGTTATTGTAAACGAGTCATTTTTTTCCAGGACAAAACTGCGATTTTTTTCAAAAAATTCTTTTAACAATGGTTGGAAGAAAATAATAATTAAAAAAAAGACAGAGAGAGAGAGAGGAAGAAAAACGCCTATAAGTTAGTACATATTTAAAATACGTATATGTATGTGTTTGCCTATTTATTTATTTATTTATTTTTTCGAAATGGTTTTGTTTATAATAAAACACGCGTTTTATATATCTTTATAAAAGAAACACTTCACATACTTACAATAAGGAATTTCTAATTAAATCAAACCGTAGAGTTTTAAGTTTATCTCGTGACATGAGAATCAGAAGTTTGCAATCTGTCATCGAACAAAGCCGTAAAGTGATGAAATATATTAATGGTTTATGTATTTCTTTTAATGTGTAATCTTACATATTCTCTGTTTACTTTTCCTACGTTATAAGAGTTAATTATATAATATGAATATTTTTATAATAAAATATTTATTGTAAGTATTAATTCCATACATTAATTATCCCTATAAAACTACTTTTCCATTGTGAAAAGTTTTTAAACCGAAAAACGAGTAATTTCACCTTCTCCTGCGTCCGTCATACTAAACTTGGAACCACAGCGATCTAATAGTCTCCAGTGAATAACGTGGACAAATATGGCGGATACAGGAGTAGGAACTTCTCCACGGCCAGCATTTTTGCCGATCCCACCAAAACTAGCTAGGTTAAAAATGCGAACTTCTGATTGGTTGAATAATTTAAAGAGCAATTGTTGTTTGCATATAAATTATTCTGAATACGGATGTATGTATTTAGAAAGTATATGCGAACGTTAAAAAATATTTATAAAAAAAAAAAAAAAAAATTATTTCTCATTTTTCTTTATTCTAAGTAATGTAAAACAAATGGATTTGTAAACATAGCGTAAGTGTCACCATAAAAAGAAAATGTGACTTTTATTTGTAAATAAATTATTCTGATTTTGGATGTACAGATTAGGCGTATATACCGGGTATCCCAAAAAAGACTGATGGATTTTAAAATTCAATTACTTGCAAACGGTAACAGCTATTTAAAAATTTCTTGCAGGAGGGATATGTATAATGTCAGGAGTTTTTTTACCGTAACACTTGATTTTAGTTCGAATTTCAAACAATAGGTGGCGCTGACGGCGATTGAAAGCCAGGTGATCAGTATTCGGAGAGTGGAGCTTCGACCTGGCCTTCAATCGCCGTCAGCGCCACCTATTGCTTGAAATTCGAACTAATATCAAGTGTTACGGTTAAAAAAAAACTCCTGACATTATACATAACCCTCCTGCAAAAATTTTTTAAATAGCTGTCACCGTTTGCAAGTTATTGAATTTTAAAATCCATCAGTCATTTTTGGGACACGCGGTATGTGCACATCATGTAAAAATAAAAATAGCAAGAAATGGCAATGTTATTATTATTAATATTATTATTATTATTTAAAAGTAATATAGAACAATTGAGAAACATCATCATTAACTTTTTATATTTTAAATTAAAGAAAATATTTATTTACTAAATATGTAAAATCAGTAAGAAAATTATCAAAATCCATTTTTCAAAAGGTTTTTAAACAGAAATTGATTAACTTTCGGCAGGTATATCAATATTTAAAAAAAAAAAAAAAAAAAAAAAAAAAAAAAACAGTAAAAATTGTTAAATATTCAAATATTTTAAAACTTTTTTCAGTTTTAATTAAATATGTAGTTGAAAAAGTTTTTTTTTTCCTTTTACATTACATGCATACAATTTTGTTTAATTAAACATTCAAATGCAGCAATTTAACTATTTAAACAGTATTTTTTAAAAATAAACAAAATTGTTGAAATGGCGAATCGTTAAAAATACATTTAAGACAGAAAAAATATAAAGAAAAGTTTTAAATATAAATTTAGACGTTTTTGTCTAATACAAAGAAGGTAAATCACTAAGAAATGAAGGCTGAACAGCGCCATCTATTGTCAAAATCGGGCATATTGGGATATTCGACAAAGAATTTGTACTGCAAGAAAAGTTATCTAAAGGCGCAGGAACGCCAAACCTCGTCTACGCCAAAGAAAAAGCCAAAAAAGGTTGCTGTCTCTTTTTCGAATGATGCAGCGCGAAGCGAAATCTTTGACAGCTTTTAACGCCATTTCGTATTTTGTCTTTTCGTGCGAGGAAAATCTATTTATTTTACTTCTACTAAAGTTTGGGTATTTCACAGCAGTTGCAGATGGAATCTACAAAACAAACTTCGAACATGTAAGTAATATTTATTTATTTATTTAGCTTTTTGAAAAATTGTAAATCTAATGCTTTCTAAAATATTTGATGTTGTTTTCATGTAACATTTGCTTTATTTTATTCAACTAACAAAGCGTAATGCACCAATTACATACGATAAATATGATTATTAATTAAATGTGTATACTTTTTAAATATCTCTTTTATAATTGAAGCTTGAGCCGTGTGCTGTATAGATATTTTGTAAAATGAAGTAATATTTCAAAAAAATGTTTGACAATTTATAATGTTTGTATTTTTAAAGTGTAAAATAAAATTAAAAGCAAAAGATTAATAGATAAATGTGCCAGCGATGGACACCTCCCCCCCCCCCCTAAAACTTTTAGCTTATAAAGGAAAAAAAATCTGTAAAAATTGTGCTTTTAATATTTTTTCATAACTTTTTCTCTTGAATGTTTTGTAATTTGGGCTATTGTTTACGTTCTTAATCAACCTGTCAGAATCAGAACATATACATTCCCCCTCTTAGTAGTGTCTCAGTAATTTGATAATTGCTATTGCTTGATACTTAAGTATTTAAACTATCCATTTAAAATAATTATAATAGCAATCTTTTGATAATTACAATATGGTTGCTACAAATGTACATACATTCTGTCTTCAATATTTGATCATTCATGTCTAACAAAACAACTCTAGCCATAAAATGCACTGTAAATATTAATTGCATTTGTAGTAGTAGTGAAATTAATAAATCTGTAGATCAGGTGCTTTCAAATGCAAACTATGCAGTTTTATTTTGAAATCTCTTTATTTAGTATTTAAAGCATTCACATCTGTTTCATTTCTTTCATATTTGTATGACTAATTACTTTTTTTTTTCGTTTTTTAATGCTTATGTATATTTATTTCACTAAATGTATTAAATCCTTTTTTGTCGCAGTAATTAGTTTATCTGAAATTCACTTTTTAAATCTGTCAAAAATAATTAAAATATTGATCTTGTGATGATGACAATAATTGATTTTCTTAAATATCATAATTTATTGATATCCAAATTGTTACATTTATTGGAAAATAAGAACTTTGTTTGATTAACGTGCTTTCTTTAAATCCTCTTTCTAAATACAATCATAAAAATAATTGAAGAGTTCAGATGATAAATGTGGTTAGTTACCCCAAAAATTTTCTGTATTGTTAATTACTAATTTGGCCTCTGTAAATAGGATCGCGTTTAACTATCATTTTCAAAAGGTTTATTATTATTGTTATTTCTTTGATTTGTTATTCAATTTTATCAGTATTATATTTATATTTGTGATTATTTTGTTTAATTTAAGTAAAAAGTATTTTAATCATGAGATGACAAAATTATTGTTTTAGAAGAAAAGAAGTAACAGATGTGCATATTGTTAAGAATATACAATTTTTTTCCCTGATAAAGTTTTTCAAATTCCCTGCTAATGAAGAAATTTAGGTGTTTAATATTGAAATATATATACAGTAGACTCCCTCAAATCCGCACAGCTTGGGACCAGAAGTTTTGCGGATTTTAGAATTTTGCAGATTTCTGGTCATTGCTTTGTTTACAATTTTTAAACAGTAATTTGAATGTAATTAATAATGCAATCAAAAGTTTAATGAATGCTTACAATATACTAAAATATTAAAATAAGTAATAAACTAAAATAATAAAAATTTAGATAATTTTTAAAATGATTAAAATACTAAAAGCAAAGGTCAAGTTAATAATCATTAATGTACAATTAAATGTTCATTATAAATATGAAATGTGTTTTTCCTAAATTATTCAATGAAAATTGCCTCATAAAGGCACATTACTAATTCACATCAGGATCATAAAATAATGAAGCTTTATTTCAGGTTTAGCCAGACTTAATAACTAAAAAAGCTTGATTATAATACATAAGTATATGTGGTAAGATTGTGATTACCAATGATATCAGCAATATCTTTATTTTTTCAGAAATAAATTATTCTTTCTTCATGAAATAACATCAATTCAATAACCTTAAGAAAAATTACAAATTAAAAAATGTATGGAATTGATATAAACCTAAAAAAATGAAATTTTGCACCTACATCTGAACTGACTGTTTCATTGTTTACATCTGTAAAATATGTGTGGATTTTAGAGAGTTGTGGATTTTAGGAGTGCAGATTTGAGGGAGTCTACTGCATATTGTTGTGATTGTTTAAAATTGTTACATATTTTAAAGGTATAAATGGAACTTTTATTGACAGTTATAAATTTTTATTGAAAAATAATCATTTTTAAAAAATTCCTTGTCTGAAGTTATTCTTACGTGTAATAAATATCAGTTCAGAAAAATTCAATTTGTGCTTATAATTTTGTAACTTGTTGTTTTTATTCTATTGTCTATTGTGTTATTTACTAAATGAAACACCATTATTGTTTGAATTTTTTCATTAAATTCTTTAGCAACTTGTATTTTCATAATAGCTTTCTATATGCTGACATAATATTTTAAAATCTTGATTGTATGTACTCTTCCTTCAAACAAAAAAGCAGTTTCATTTGGAGGGGGCTTATAATCAATTTTAAAAAAAAAATCCTTAAACACATTTTTATCATTAATTTTGAAGTATGAATCATAAATACAGGATGAGAATCTTCCTTACTATAGCATATTTCTGCTTTTAAAAAATATCATTAAGGTCACCCCCTCCCCCCTCAGCTTTCTGACACACACGCACCAGGTATACAAAATTTATAGTTTTTAAAAGTCTATTTTCATTTTCAAATGTATCTTTTAATTAATAATAAAAATAATTTAAATATCCCCTTTCCCAAGCTCATATATTTTGGATGAAGAAGAGGGGAAGGTTGTAATTTTTTAAGATTGACTTTTATTATTGTTCCTAGAGATCAACAAATATGACAAAAGAATTTAAAATTCTCAAGATTAAAAGTCTTTTCTGCTGAGGACTTGGAGGGGGGGGGGGGCAGATATCAAAATTATATATGGGAATACATCAAACGATAAAATCTTCTCTCAGTTGGAATTATTATTATTATTTTTTTTTTTTGGCTTAAGAAATTTTGATATGGGATGGTTTTGTGTTTGGAAATGGAAAAGAAAATCAAAATTCTGTCGGACCTGCCGTTGTATAAAGTACAACACTCACTCGATTTTTTCTTTAAAACAAAATTCAAGCAGCAGTGGGTGTTAATAACCATTTGTATTCATTTATTGGATCTCTTTACCAGTTCCTTAAAGTTATTTGTATTTCAGATTGCGCAATTAGTTGGACCTGTCATTGATCTGTTTACAGTGAATGAAATGCGCATGGTTTATCTGCAAACAGCCTTCAAAAAAGCAAATCTTATGCTTGATATATGAAACGACTAATATGGATGATGTATAGGACTAATTCATTATTAGTTTTTTTGTTTTTATTCTTTGTGATTGTAGTAGTTAGTAGATTTTTATATATCTAAACTTCTGCTTTAGTATGTTATAACAAAATAATTTTATTGCAAAATACTTTCATAAATTGTGATCAGAGATAACTTATCTGATATTTGTTTGTTAAATTATTTGTAAAATAATAATTCAGGGCTTGAAAATTCTAAAAATTGTAAGTTTCTCAGCTGGGAACCTACATTAAAAGTGTAGGTTCCCAGACGAAAAGTGTAAGTTCCCGTAAATTTTGTGTAAGTATTTTAACAAAATTTGCCATTTTTTTCATGACTTTTTGATGAAATGTGCTGTTTTACCGCGAAGTTTTAACGAAACTTGCTGTTTTATCACGATATTTTAATGAAACTTGCATTTTATCATGATATTTTAACAAAACCTGTCGTTTTTCGAAAAAAAAAAAAAAAATTTACCGTTTTTTGTGATTGTTTAATGAAGTTTGCATTGTTTTGCGTGAACTTTTGACGAGTTTTAGACAATTTTTGCGATTTTTTGACAAAATTTGTTTTTCATGGTTTTTAACGAAATTTGCCGTTTTTGTGATTTTTTGAGGAAATCTGACATTTTATCGCGATATTTTACCAAAACCTGCTTTTTTTTTTTTTTTTTTTTTTTTTTAAATATGGAATTTGCTGTTTTTACAATTTTTTAAAATAAATTTTGCGTTTTCTGTTTTTTTTTTTTTTTTTTTTTTTTACGAAATCTGTTTTTCTTTCTTAACAAAATTTGTCATTTTTTTGCACATTTTTGACGAAATCTGACGTGTTATCTTGATATTTTAACGAAACCTGCCGTTTTATCGTGATGTTAACAAAACTTGTCGTTTTATTGCAATGTTTTAACGAAACCTGCCGTTTTATGCGATGTTTTAACAAAATCTGTCATTTTATCATGATGTTTTAACGAATCCTGTTGTTTTTCAGGATTTTTTTTAACAAAATTTGCCGGTTTTTGCGTTTTTTTCCGGTAATATTTTGACGACATTACTCATCCCATGGGCCGCTTAAGAGCTATTTTTTTGTGTAATTTGTGCATTATAATGCGTCGCTGGCAGACACGCCGGGAACCTGATTGTAAAAATATACGTTCCCAGAAAAGGATTTCTGGATTCCCCGGGATCCTGGGAATGCTATTTTTCGAGCCCTGAATAATTTAAAAAAAACAGCAATAATTGATTGTTTTTTGCCTGTTGTACAATTTACAACGCACACCCGGCGAAAGGTTAAAGTGCATGTCTGTGTAGGGGGGGGGGGGCTTTCAATTGGAATTTTACTGTACTCTTTTAGGTAGCTTTCATTACAAAAAGTAAAAAGCTACCTATTGCAGCCGTCCGGAGGAAAACACTTCCTGAAAATTTTGGTATATTTTCACCGATCATGACCCCCAGACCCCAAAACCACCCTCCGTTCAAATGTTGACATATATATATATATATATATATATATAACCATATATATATATATATAAGGTACCCTGGGGTAATAACGCCAAGTGCTTATATTTTGCATAATTATGAAATAATCAAGTAAATGACACCCATGTGCTCTGCGCAGAAGGGTTTTGAGTCATATAAATCGCAAAAAACAGTTTCAAGTTAATTTGTTTTATTTTTAGGTCTTATTGTTTTTACAAGCAAGTAAAATTAAGGCTTGATCTAAAATTTGTGAGATAAGGTTTTTGATCTGAAGACTATATTTTTTATCCAGAAATACTTTGTTCATTACATAAATTTGTAGTGTATTTCATGTACTTTCAAATTGTTGTAGAAGATTTTGGATATCTTCTCGAGATAATTTGTAGTTTAGGATTTACTGCGCAATAAGTATCCCGGGGTAATAACGCCAGGAATTGGCGTTATTACCCCGGTTGTTTCCCAACAGTGGCCGAACTGTATCCGAAGGGGGTTTATATATTAATATGGGACAGCATTATTATCATTGTTGAAATGGTAAGATTAAGGGGGGAGGGGTGCCCAATACTTAAAAATAATCTCTCTATTTTATTTTTTTATTATATTATTATTATTATTTTTTTTTTTTTTTTTTTTTACTAATGTAAAAAATAATTTTTAACTCTTGTAAATAAAACTATATCAAAACGTTTTCGAGATTCAAATTCGAACATCTTCAAAATCAGGTTTCTAGTAAATTTCTACTGGATTGTTCAATTGAGTGCGAAATTTTAACTGTCCGCTTTCTCAGCGTTCGGTTTTTCAAAACTTTATAAATTTAACACTTAACTGATGTGACAGAAATTGTAACGTATGAATGTGATGCGGTTTGTGGGACCACAAAATTGAAAGATGAATAAAAAGCGGGAATAATCATAGGATTGTGTTTTTTGTACTAAACTTTTTATACAAGAGTATTATACATAATATTCACCTATCTGGTGATATATATTAAGTATATAATAATACTAAATACTTAATATAGCCTCTGGTGATAGTACTAAAATTCCAAATGAAACAAAATTTCGGTAGTGTTTGCAGTTAAACTGAAAATTACAAGTTAAACTAAAAAATTAAAAGAAAAATAGTGTTCTACGAGACCGGTAACATTAATTAAAAGTTAAAATGCGATCCATGATTAAAAAACATAGAATACTGTTCCTGCGCTAAACTTTTTGTACAGAATTAATTCTAATCAAATTTAATCTATTCAAATATTTCTAATAATACTACGGGAACTCCAAACGAAAAAGAATTTCAGTTGTAATTATAGTTAAACTGGAAAATACAAGTTAAACGCTATTTTTTTTTTTGTGGGTGGGGGGGGGGGGGGGGGGGGGAAGGTACAGTGTTCAGTCAGATTGCTAACAGCAGTTAAAGGTTAATTTTGTTGCTAATATAGAGATAATGATATATAACCATATGAATTATGTATAAAATTGAATAAGAGATCTCTTTGGGATAATATTTTTTAATCAAAAATTTTATTCAATTTATTAAAAACTTATTAAAGCTAAAGCATGCTCTTTAAAACGTCGACAATTTAACTGTAGGTTTGGAGAATCCGCATTAGTGTGGAGTTATGGGTTAAAAATAATTTACTAGATTACTATAACAGTATTAACCCTTAACTGCTGCGACCTAAATTGTCGCATAACTTACTGTGAGCGGCCTGTCAGACCGCTTAATCTAACGATGAATAAAATGTTAAATTAACTTTTAGAATATTGTTTTTGTATTGAACCTTATATGCAGGACTATTATAAATGAAATTCAGCTATTCAAAAGTTTCTAGAGATAGTAATAGGACTCCAAATGAGACAAAATTTTCCCGGTATCTATAGTTAAACTAAAAATTGCGAGTTAAACTCTGAAACTTAAAAAAATTAAGCGGTATGTGAGACGCTAACAGCAGTTAAGGTTTAACAAAAATATTTATTACATATAACTCTAGTTATTATAAAACTTCACATGATTAAAATATTATATTATGAATGGTTAAAACCATGCAATGTTTCTTATAATCATATTTAAGCGGGACTTTTTAAGCAAAGCGAGACACAGGGTGTTATATTCTGTTGAAGCTACCCCTCACTCCTTTTTCTTTCACTTTCACAAAAAAAAATCAATATTTTCTATCGCATAGAATGCATACATGGGAATATAAATCTGATTCAAATAATGCGTGCAATGTTTCTAATAATTCTATTTAAATGGTCATTTTTTATGCAATACGTAGCTTAGAATCTGATATTCTTTTGCCTCCACCCCCCGCCACCACCACAGCTTTCTTTTACTTTCAGAGTCACAAAAAAATTGTACATTTTCAATAGCTTAGATTGCAATTTGTCAATTTCTAGAGCTGTAGAGTTTCTATTTTTAGAATTGGGCAATCTACATGCATTCCATCTTATTTTATAGTTTTGTTTGCATGGCGTTATTACCCATATAGGTGGGTATTAACGCCATATAGCATTGGTCAAGAAAAAACGCCATTACATTTTATGAATACATATCTGTTAAATTATTTTATTTTATATAGATAGTCAATGAGTCGCTGTATCAGATCCTATATTTGTTTGAAAAATACAATCTAAAACTAAGCCGTGAAAATTGGTAGAACCTTAACGTGGCGTTATTACCCCAGGGTACCTTATATATATCTGATTTTTGTCATGCGATAACTAACGTATTTATGAACCGATTTGAATGAAACTTGGTATGTACATAGTACATACAAATGTCTCGACCGAGTTCGTTGGTCAGCATCATCCGCCATTTTGTTTCAAAATGGCGGCCATTTTAAATTTTTGAAAAAATTTAAAATTTAAAATTAAATGCGAAAAAATTAAAAGTTGAAAAATATTTTCCTTTTACGTGTTAGAACTTAAAACAAAGATTCCAGAACACTTTTTATTTTGTCTATATCTTAAAAAATGATTGAGTTATAGCACTTTGAATTTTTCTTATGGCTGACATTTTGAAACGATCTGATTTTTGTCACGTGATAACACGCATACTTATGAACCGATTTCAATGAAACTTGGTATGTACATAGTACATACAAATGTCTCGACCGAGTTCGTTGGCCAGTATCATCCGCCATTTTGTTTCAAAATGGCGGCCATTTTAAATTTTTTAAAAAATTTAATATTTAAAATTAAATGCGAAAAAATTAAAAGTTGAAAAATATTTTCCTTTTATGTGTTAGAACTTAAAACAAAGATTCCAGAACACTTTTTAGTTTGTCTATATCTTAAAAAATGATTGAGTTATAGCACTTTGAATTTTTCTTATGGCTGGCATTTTGAAACGATGAGTTCTGATTTTTGTCACGTGATAACACGCGTAGTTATAAACCGATTTCAATGAAACTTGGTATGTACATAGTACATACAAATGTCTCGACCGAGTTCGTTGGCCAGCATCATCCGCCATTTTGTTTCAAAATGGTGGCCATTTTAAATTTTTTAAAACTTTTAAAATTTAAAATTAAATGCAAAAAAATCAAAATTTGAAAAATATTTTTCTTTTACGTGTTAGAACATAAAACGACGATTCCAGAACACTGTTTATTTTGTCTATATCTTACAAAATGATTGAGTTATAGCACTTTGAATTTTTCTTATGTCTGACATTTTGAAACGATCTGATTTTTGTCACGTGATAACACGCGTATTTATTAACCGATTTCAATGAAACTTGGGATGTACATAGTACATACAAATGTCTCGACCGAGTTCGTTGGCCAGCATCATCCACCATTTTGTTTCAAAATGGTGGCCATTTTAAATTTTTTTAAAAATTTAAAATTTAAAATTAAATGCGAAAAAATTAAAAATTGAAAAATATTTTTATTTTTCGTGTTAGAACTTTAAACGACGATTCCAGAACACTTTTTATTTTGTCTATATCTTATAAAATGACTGAGTTATAGCACTTTGAATTTTGCTTATGGCTGACATTTTGAAACGGTCTGATCTGAACGATCCACAATGTTGCTTTAAAATGGCACACACTTAATGATATCGTAAAATTTGGTGACTCTCTAAATCGCTTAAAATAAAATCAGGTTGAATAAAAGATGACTAATTTCTAAAAATTCCTATTAATATTCAGTCTTGACAAAAACTAGTTTCAATCTTATAAAATCACTAATTTTGAGCTTAGTGTTTTTGAACAATGTAACTTACCTTAAAATAAATAAATAAATATATAAGTATATGAAAGCTACCTCTTCCTCCCGGCATTGCCGGAAGGACTTTTTTTTGCTGTTGTTGTTTGTTTGTTTCTAACATTTATTTAAAAACCTGAGAAAATGAATATATTTTATGAAAAATAATGTACAGAATTCTGGTTTTAGGTGTAAAAGATGGGTTGCTGCGTGTGATAGACCATATCTGAGGAACAAAACTGTTGTACAGTTAAACAAAGGTTACAAACTTTGTTCAGACCATTTTCAGAAGTCTTGATTATGCAACATCTAAAATGTGTAGACTAAAGTCATCTGCTATCCCTGGCTTCAATGTAGGTAAGTATAAATTGTGTATTTCAATTTTGCGCTTTGCTAAACCATCTCAATTAGAAAAAAAAAAAAAAAAAAAAAAAACTTGTAAAATAGCTTCTGGTTTAAATTATTACTTTGTAAATTTAATATTTATAATTGCTATGGCTTTTTAAAAAAATAAAGTTAAAAGATGACTAAAGTTAGTTAAAGATAAAAGATGACTAATTTCTAAAAATTCCTATTAATATTCAGTCTTGACAAAAACTAGTTTCAATCTTATAAAATCACTAATTTTGAGCTTAGTGTTTTTGAACAATGTAACTTACCTTAAAATAAATAAATAAATATATAAGTATATGAAAGCTACCTCTTCCTCCCGGCATTGCCGGAAGGACTTTTTTTTGCTGTTGTTGTTTGTTTGTTTCTAACATTTATTTAAAAACCTGAGAAAATGAATATATTTTATGAAAAATAATGTACAGAATTCTGGTTTTAGGTGTAAAAGATGGGTTGCTGCGTGTGATAGACCATATCTGAGGAACAAAACTGTTGTACAGTTAAACAAAGGTTACAAACTTTGTTCAGACCATTTTCAGAAGTCTTGATTATGCAACATCTAAAATGTGTAGACTAAAGTCATCTGCTATCCCTGGCTTCAATGTAGGTAAGTATAAATTGTGTATTTCAATTTTGCGCTTTGCTAAACCATCTCAATTAGAAAAAAAAAAAAAAAAAAAAAAACTTGTAAAATAGCTTCTGGTTTAAATTATTACTTTGTAAATTTAATATTTATAATTGCTATGGCTTTTTAAAAAAATAAAGTTAAAAGATGACTAAAGTTAGTTAAAGATAAAAGATGACTAATTTCTAAAAATTCCTATTAATATTCAGTCTTGACAAAAACTAGTTTCAATCTTATAAAATCACTAATTTTGAGCTTAGTGTTTTTGAACAATGTAACTTACCTTAAAATAAATAAATAAATATATAAGTATATGAAAGCTACCTCTTCCTCCCGGCATTGCCGGAAGGACTTTTTTTTGCTGTTGTTGTTTGTTTGTTTCTAACATTTATTTAAAAACCTGAGAAAATGAATATATTTTATGAAAAATAATGTACAGAATTCTGGTTTTAGGTGTAAAAGATGGGTTGCTGCGTGTGATAGACCATATCTGAGGAACAAAACTGTTGTACAGTTAAACAAAGGTTACAAACTTTGTTCAGACCATTTTCAGAAGTCTTGATTATGCAACATCTAAAATGTGTAGACTAAAGTCATCTGCTATCCCTGGCTTCAATGTAGGTAAGTATAAATTGTGTATTTCAATTTTGCGCTTTGCTAAACCATCTCAATTAGAAAAAAAAAAAAAAAAAAAAAAAAACTTGTAAAATAGCTTCTGGTTTAAATTATTACTTTGTAAATTTAATATTTATAATTGCTATGGCTTTTTAAAAAAATAAAGTTAAAAGATGACTAAAGTTAGTTAAAGATAAAAGATGACTAATTTCTAAAAATTCCTATTAATATTCAGTCTTGACAAAAACTAGTTTCAATCTTATAAAATCACTAATTTTGAGCTTAGTGTTTTTGAACAATGTAACTTACCTTAAAATAAATAAATAAATATATAAGTATATGAAAGCTACCTCTTCCTCCCGGCATTGCCGGAAGGACTTTTTTTTGCTGTTGTTGTTTGTTTGTTTCTAACATTTATTTAAAAACCTGAGAAAATGAATATATTTTATGAAAAATAATGTACAGAATTCTGGTTTTAGGTGTAAAAGATGGGTTGCTGCGTGTGATAGACCATATCTGAGGAACAAAACTGTTGTACAGTTAAACAAAGGTTACAAACTTTGTTCAGACCATTTTCAGAAGTCTTGATTATGCAACATCTAAAATGTGTAGACTAAAGTCATCTGCTATCCCTGGCTTCAATGTAGGTAAGTATAAATTGTGTATTTCAATTTTGCGCTTTGCTAAACCATCTCAATTAGAAAAAAAAAAAAAAAAAAAAAAACTTGTAAAATAGCTTCTGGTTTAAATTATTACTTTGTAAATTTAATATTTATAATTGCTATGGCTTTTTAAAAAAATAAAGTTTGATTATATTAGTGCTATATTACATTAAAGTTTTTTTTTCTTTCATATAAAAAGAAAATATGTTTGCGGATGTGGCATAAAGGGCTTACAGCGAGAGAAGCAGAAAAGAATTTTATAAGTTTGATTATTAAAATGTTGTATTTTCTCTTAATTCTCTTTTTATGTATGCAAATGAGGAAGGGGAGAAGTACAGAATGGATTTTTAAATTAATTTCATAACATGATTTCTGTGTCTTTAATATGGAATTTTTTTTTTTTTTCTTATGTTCCTATCAGTGTATTAAGATTTAGTTCTTTTTGTTTTAAGAAATGAATATGGGGGCAGGCAAAAAAAAAGTTAAATAGGTTTTTTTAATGTTTTTTATATTGTATGTATGTACACATTTTTTATATTATCGAAAAAATCTGCTTTTTCATCCTGACCAAAATCTTAAATATACATGTTAATTGCTCAAAAAAATGTGCATCTTTTAAAAAGGCAGTTATGCTAAATATTGAAATGTTTTAATCTATCTTTGATAATCTTTATGGGACATCAGCAGCCTCTATCAGTCCTCTGTCTGTCACAGACTCTGTGCACAAAATCTACATAAGTCAGTGAGTTCAAATTTTGTGTACTTATAGCTGAATACCTATTGTCACACAACAAATCCATAAATTTTGAAAAAGACTATAATTTTAATTAAAATATTAATTTTAATATCAGTTCATGTTTTTTTTTTTTGCTGTTTTCTATCTTTTAATTA
The DNA here is from genome assembly GCA_964019185.1 of Maratus speculifer. Classification (NCBI taxonomy): domain Eukaryota; kingdom Metazoa; phylum Arthropoda; class Arachnida; order Araneae; family Salticidae; genus Maratus; species Maratus speculifer. Next base: position 364,362,500 of record OZ025296.1, read on the forward strand.
CTCCATTTCTTTCACTTTTAAAAGAAATAGAGTACTTCTGTTGCCACAATTACAAAATTGGTATTAAAAACTACAAAAAAAATAATAATAATATCTCAAATAAATTCAGGTACAGCTTTCAAACAAACTGCATTTAAATATACATTTTTTTCCTTATACGATGGTGTAAAAATTTAAAATGTGTGATTTTTACAAGTTTAAAAATTTGCAGCAGTTTCAAAATTGAAATTTCATTTCTTCTAATTGTTGCTATTTCAATAAAATGATGGCCCTCCATTTCAGTTTAAAATTCACAGGTTACTAACTTTTAATTACTTCCAAGACTTGGTTTTTATATTTAATAAGAAAATGCTCACAATTTATTAAAATAACATATCTTGCTTGAAATTAATTTGTCAAATACATTTTAAAATCTTTTTAATTATTTTAATATAGTCTTTTCACAGTAAAGTCTGTTAAAACAGAACTTGTATGTAATGCACTGTTTCTTAAATGTGTCTTCTAGTGAAAATGATACTATTAGTGTTAAAATACATTGTTTCTGCTAAGACTTAAAACCTTTATTCTTGCATAGGAGATAAATTTGTAGTATTTAATAGTCATATTATTATAAAAATTTAATAGTGTTAAATAGATCGAGAGGTAGTTGTATAGACAATCACCTCATTGAGTTGAAAGCTGAAATTCCAGAATTGCACACAATTCGATTAGCATATTATATTGCAACTAGTCTGACAGGTCACTGGTTGAATTGTAGGTTTATCATGGTGTTTTGCTGCAACCCAAATGTATGAAAACTTAGAGGTAAGAAAACAGGAAAATATAATGGTAAACCTAGGATTCAACTCTAAAATTGGATTTGCAAGTGTTTTCTACCAAGATACGACTTGGCAGACCAGTTCTGTTTTACTATGTAAATAGAATATTAATTGAAAAGGACTTCTGGAATTCCAGCTTCTAACTGCATGAGGGAATTGTCTGTGATGCCGCTTCTTGATCTAAAATCATAATTGCATAATACTATAAACTTGTATAAAATGCCTAAATGTTTTATTCCAGTGTCATTTACTTTTGTTGTTTTTTAGATGGATGTTCCACAATTCCAACATTTTAGATATATCTGAAGGCAAATTTATATCTTTTTATATGATTTTAATTTTAGAAATATTAAACCCAATGTTTGTATAGTAGGTGATCCATTAACAAACTTATATCATTCCAAAAACTCTGGTTGTTCACTGATCATGGATTTTGTATTGATTTGTATAGAAATTAAATTTGTTCTTAAAAGCTAAATAATGTATTAAAAAGAACATAAACTTTCTGTTTATAATAAGGCTATTTATAATGACCTTACTTAATATGGAGAAATCTTATTTTGCTAGCATTGTCTGTGTTGTTATATATATATATATATATATCTCATTGTAAAAAATTCTATAACTACATTTATTGAATAATTTATAAGAATTTTTCACTTGGATCGCCCAAAAACTCCTCCATTCTCTAAAAGATTGTTTTTAACCAGTGCACAGTGGGGCAAAAAGCCTTCAAAACTGGCAAAAAATCGGAAAAATGAAATTTTATTTGAACTACCGACATACGTCATTTTAATAGAGCAGATGTCTGTACACATCTGCCCAGTATTAAAATTTTCGCAAAGTTATTTTGATCGTCACTAGAGAAAGAAGTTAAACTGCATATTGTACTTTAATAATAAGTGAAAAAAAAAAAAAATTTGTTTCAACATTCATTTGTTAATTTCGCTATAATAATTAAAAAATAATTTTTTTTTTGACTATGAAACCTTTTAACTACAAGTATGTAACAATAATTCATTAACTTTCAATTTGTTTTAATACGATTTTTATAAATTTTATTTTTTGCCAACTTGGGAGCTTCCTGCCCCACTGTGCAGTGGAGCCAATAAAGACCATGAATTAACTAGGCCATACATATAATAATTGTTAAACTGTTCTTGAAGTCAACAATAGAGGCAATTAAATACAATTCAGCACATCTGAAACACAGCACTGCTTCTTCATGACACTGTTTTATGAAGTCTCGTTATTAAAATCGAAAAATCTCTCTCAAAAGTGTTCAGTAACTGTTCCCCCACCATATTTATGTATTTCGTTCTTTAGTGTAAAACAAAAGGAGGGGGTATATCTATTTACTTTATATCTATTAAGATATAAAATAAATGTTATTTATTTTATATTTTAAGATATTAAATAATTCAATCTATTATTTTCTTTAAAGAAAGTTAGAATATAGTGCTTATTACAGGCATTAGTGAGTTAGTAAGTTGCGGATAAGAGAGAGTAGACTGTATTCAGAAAGGAAAACTGTAGCTCAATTGTTTATTTTTTTCCATTAATTTCCCTGTTTTTTTTAAACATCAATAGAAGATAAATTTGATTTTCTAGTATCATTTCCTTTTCAAAAATTCTTGCACAATAATTTCAACAATATAATTTTTATATTTCTTTTTTTTTCTTTAGCTAAAAGTTCTTTGGAATCTGAGGTGGATCTGATGAGGTACTAGAGTACCGTGGAGGCTTATTCGCCTACAGTGTTTGACGCCTGTATCCCAAATGCAAACAGGAGGAAAAAATATTTCAAATGACAAAATTATATTGATTGCTACTAGCAGTCAAATGTTAGTTCAAAAAATTTGATAAAATTAGATTATAATCATGTAAAGCAAATCCCTGTGTATTTTTTAATAAAAAAATTTAATAAATTTGTTACTGTTTGAATGTATGTGTGTGATGTAAAAATCATGAGTGAATTCAAGAAATCTGAACTTTCAAACTTATGCGATACCATTTGTTACAGAAAAATGTTCAAGAATTAAACCAAGAAGAAATTATAAAGTATGTAATAAAAATTAGTATTGAGTCGGTGATTAATTGGATCAAAAATCCATGGTTAAATAATTGCAGCAAACATAATGGTAGAAAATATCACTTTTTGAAAGCCAAATAATTGAAACCAGACACATAAATAAATATTGGTAGAATGCAGATATGAATCGGAATTTACATTATTATATCATCAATTATTAAGTCTCATAATGTTTGAAAGTCATTTTTATGTGAAAGTAGAAAATTAGCCACCTTATATTCACCTTGTAAAGTAGCATGGCAATAACTTATTTATTAACAGATGAAAACTTTAACAATGTACTTTTTCTTTCTTCCAGTTTTTTGGGGATTTTTTGTCGTTCATTCCTCATGTTCCATAATAATTTTAAATAAAATATTTTACTATGGGTTTTCTTTTCTGAGATGTTTATTTTTGTGCATAAAACAGTGAATATATTATGAAACAATTATCCTATTTTTTAGCCAAAATGTATGTAAAGTTACAAAAACAGTAATAACAATCTATACTATTAATATTGGTAATCTTCTAACTAATGGTTACAGCTCAGTTAACAAAATGTAAAACTCAAATTAGGTTTTTTTTTTTTTTTTTTTTTTTTTTTTTTTTTGTAAATGAATATGTTGTAAAAATTATATTAATTTTTAAAATTTATGTAACATAAAAAAAAAGTAACGAATAGATTTTATATAAATAAATAATTATTCTAAATTTAAAAAATGCATTTATTTTTAATGTATTAAGTTTTATTTGCTTACTCAAAGTAAATGTGAGATTATTTCCCCCTTTTTTAAAAATTCATATAGATAGAAAGACTAATGCTACAATCTTATCAGTATAAGAAAATCTTTCTCTTATGACCAATTGCTAAGATTCATTAGCATGAAAAATTTAATATACATTTTTTTAAGCAAGATATATATAGATATGTTGATTTAATTGAAACTACATATGTATACTTTTAATAAATCAAATTTTTGCTTTATCCTTCTCAGTCCTGAGGCAAATTTTACACATGGCACTACAAAAACCATTTTAAAATTATTATAAAACATCTCCAAAGATGCATCAATCTGTGTATTGATGCTTTTAACATGCACACATCTATTAAGATTAATTTTAACAATTCTAGAAGCATTTAAATTAATGTAAAGGATGTTTTTGGTGTCGCTTCCAGGCGGCATCGGGACTGAAGAGGTTATTAATAACAAATTTCAAATGTTAAAAGTTTTGATAAAATTATAAATGTATCGGACCTTACATTAAACATAAGTATTTTTTTATTTTTTATTTGTTTCTAGATCAATGCTGTAGAGTTCATTCTATTGAAGATACAAAAAAGAAATTATGGACTTTATGCTATCAAATGTATTAATAATTTTAATGACAAAGTTCTTGCTACATTAAGATGCTATTCAACTGTATTTTCATGACTGTTTTTTTCTCTTGCTCACATACACAATGCAAAGGTTAAAATTGTGCTTTTGGCATTGAAATAATAGTAATCTCAAAACTCTGATGAAAGAAATGTGTAGGAGGTATGTCAAGTTAAATGCTTTTTAATAATTTAACAAAAGTTTGGCTTTAGGGTTACCTGGTTATTTCTTGATCACAGTACTTTTGATTGTTTGAAAATGTCCTCACTACAATGGAAAAAAAGAAAAAATCCTATACTCTAAATTACCTTCTTTAGAAGTGATCATTGAATAGTTTTGGGGAAAAAATGTTTGAAACTGCTTGCTAAGTTTTTGTAAAATGACATTGGCCTTAGTTATTGTACATTTTTACAAAGATCTTTGTCACAGCTTAAATTTTAAATATTTTTCTTCGCTCTTTTTTTGGTTATTCACTTTACTATTAAAAAATTGTCTTGAAATTTCTTATGTTATTTTAAATAATTTACAGGAAGCTGATCAGAGTATGTTCCATTTATCTGAGGTAATTCCAGGTCAATGTTTTTTGCATGTACCTTTTAGTTATTTGTAACATATTTAATTGTCAGCAAACTCTTTGAACATTAACTCTAACCACACTGTTCACCATATTTTAGTTAACTGTATATCTTAATAAAGTAGGTTCATTCAGGGTAATTCCTGGTCACTGAGGTAATTCTGGGACCATTTTCACTTTCATTATCACAATAACAATTTATCAAACTGTCAAAAATCTGATACTTTGAAATGTATGCCTTAATTATTCATTCAGTTAAAATTTAATATTGAAATATGTATATATATTCAAAACTGCTACTCAAATTTCTGCCAAACACTATTGAATTGCATTTTAACACATTTCACAAAATATTTACAAGTCATTCTTAAAAATTTAATTTTTTTATTTCAACTATAGCATAAGTCATATTTTATTTCAACTATGAATTATCACATTCTTTAAAAGTGATGAAATTTTTCTTTACTATATTGAGCAGTTTTATATGAGCAATTCAAATTAAGCCCCATTTTTGTGAAGCAATTCCTGGTCAGTGCTATATAATTGCTAATTGTATAATTTTATGCTTAATAATTTACCTATTATAATTGTGCATTCTAAAAACTTGTCTTACAACTTGTTTTAGTCGTAAGTGTAAAGTAGCATCTTTAATTGTAATTAAAGGAGGAAAACAGTAAGTTCTGTGAGAATAAGATGTACTCTATGACTGAACAATAAAGTATTAATATTATCTGATTGCAAAATGCGAAACTCATTCATAAAAATAAACATGAATGCAATATGGGTGCCAATTTGTTATGTTGCGTATTATAATAAAGATCCATATTGAAGTTTGTGTAAAATATCTTAAAAAAGGAGTTTGAATCTTCAGCTGGCTTAAGGAGATAAATTTGAAAAGATATACATTGTTACATATTTTATGGACCTATAAATTTGTAAGGTATTAATTAATCCAATGGAAAAAGAAGTAATAAATATTGCTTATGAATGTTGTAAAAATGCATGAAAATTCATTGGCTAATTAATGTTAGATAAAATGTAAAAGCCTTTTCCAGATCAAATAAATTTGCATTTATACCCAAAACAAAGTGTATGCATTTTTATTCCACAATTACAAGATGAACAAAATTTTTACAACATTGACTACATTTATTTTAATACTCAATCTCAAAAAAAGTAACTTTACTACTTTATTTCCATCAAAAATTATGCTGACCAATAATTATACTATTTCCAGGGTAATTCTTGATCACTTAAAAATTTATAATTATTTAAATTATAAATGCATGTATGTTTAAGTAAGCATTTTAACATATAGCCACAAGAGGGGCTTAATCCACAAAATATATGGAAACAATATCTTAAACAATTTTTATAATAATTTTTTGACCAAGAGTTATCCTTGGTAACCCTACATGATGCTGGTTAAGAAAAAAAAAGTTTCACACACATATATATATATGTTTAAATATGTGGAATTTCTGAATAAAATGTTGCATTCATCACTCAATGCATTCCTCACCAATATAAAAGTATTTCAAAAAAGAAAAGAAAAGAATTTTTTTTCCTTTTTTTTTTTCTTTTTTTAAAATCTATCCATTCATCTTTTTTTTTTTTTTTTTTTTTTTTTTTTTTTTTTAATCCATCCAAAAATTTCTTTGTTATAAATAATGTATATATAATGAAATGAGGCATGAACATTATCTATCCTAAATCTCTCAAACAGTTAAATGAATAATTAAAGCTAATTTATATTTTTATGAATTTAGAATGTGAATAATATGAAATTAATAGGAATTGGTATAACATTTTGAAAAGAAAAATAGAAGGTAGAGAGGGATGCATGATTGAGCTTATTTTATTAAAAGGTGAGTTTTATAATGTTTTTATGCATTAAACACAATTTATCATTAAAAGAGGGGGGGGGGGGAGGAAATTCATTGAAAATTAAAAAAAATAATAAAATCAAAGATTTTTTTTTTTTTTTTTGCTGAAATTTTAAAGGATATTTTTCACAGAAATTTGAATTTTTTTTTTCCCTTTAATTGATTAAATATTTTTGTTATTCAAATTATTCTTCTTTTTTTTATTCATTAAATTATTAGAAAAAAAAAGGCTCTTGCATAATTATAAATACACTTATTTTTAAACATGCTTTTGAAACTAAACTTCCTATTACTAAAACATTTTTTTAAAGCATAAATTATTTTTTTTAAATATAAATATTAAAATTGTCAGAACATTAGTTAATAAATAAAAAAAAAAAAAAAAAAAAACGAATGTCAATAATTGAATCTGAAAATAAGTAAAAGCATAATATGAAAATATCCATTTTTTGGGGGGAAAAACGCGATAGTAAATAAGGTGAATCGACAAATAATATGCAATACAGTGAAACTTTAATACAGGATTCTACTGAGCCGTTCTTTTTTTTCTTCTACCAGAATTGGCGATTTAGCGCTCCTAAATTTAATACGAGTACCCTGGTTATGGCGCCAAGCAGTTCACCCTGTAATGCAGCTTTGCTGTTTCGCATATTTTTTGTCGAAAGCTGTTCACGTTACGTCTACGGAAGTTTCGCTTCTTCGTAGTGTATGTTCTTTGTCTAATACTTAGTATTCAATAATCCATATTTAAAGCATACGAATTGGTTTCTCGCTGATTCGTTCTATTTACAAAAAGTTAGAGAAATCGGCTTTTTTGAAGCAAAATCCAAGATTTTTTTTTTTTTTTGTACTTTTAAAACAACATTTGGCTTTTTGGGATTAGATTACAAGTTTGTATGATTTATTAGTTATTGCAACTACAAAACAACAAGGTGGGCAGAAACTGTTTCAATAATTGTAATTTCTTTTTTGTAATTTAATATAGATATTTTTTTCAATTTAACATTTTTTTCATAATTTTAAACAATAGAAAGATATTGATATTTTAAACTTCTTAGTTTAAAAGATAATCTTCAACCCTTTCGAGATTTATAATGCATCATCTTTATGTGCATGTTTTTTTTCCACCATTAATAAATAAATAATTATGTATACTTTTTTAAAATAAGAGTATTTTTCATATTTCACAAGTAAAGGGACTATTTGAAAAACACGGTAATTAGCGCGTACACCAAATAAAATTCGAGTACGCGATGCGGTCACGACAGCGTTAAGGTGCGGTGATTATAAGCTGAGGGGAGACGACGTTTTAATTTTCACAACGGAAGGATAACGTAGAAAATTGTTTATTTTTTGTATTATTAATTAAGTAAAATCACAAATGTAGCAAAATGAATAATAATAATAATAGTACAGAAAATCAATTCATTTCGTATATTTTTAAGCACGCGAAGGAGCATTTCTAAATATATTTTACTCATTTAGTTCAAACTTTAGTGTTAAATTTTTGTAACAAATATTAACGTACAGTCGAGTCTCTCTATAACGAAACTCCATACATCGAATTTCTCTATAAAACGAATTTTTAGTAGGAACGGTCCCCTTTTCTCATGATTACATTAAAAACAATCTCTATATAGCGAAATATCTATTTCCATATAACGAATTTTTTCATAAATTAGTCTTAGTTTATTCAGTTTAAAAAAAAAAGCTTCGAAATCATATGGAATCAATTTTTCATCACTTATTTTTGTTTTACGTTCAATGCTGAGTTTTTTTTTTTTTTTTTTTTTGATATTACTTCTCTCCTTGCTCTTTAAATCCATCGAGTTCATCCCACCTCCCACAAACCTTTCAACATCCTTCTCAAAACAGAATCAATTGGATTGTTACACATATAAAAGAGGAATCAATGAGAGGCACATAAGACAGGCCTTCAAATGGAGGAAAATGTTAACTAATAATTAAGAAATAAAATGTTAGGTTAATATTTACTTTTAAACATTTCAATTTCTTAATTAAAAAGATCAAAAATGATATTTGTTCAAATTTACACATTAAATACGATTTTTAACATCATTCTCTATACATCGAATTTCGCTATATAACGAATTTTTTACTGGAACGATGGATTTCGTTATATAGAGACTCGACTGTATTTGTTGCAATGTGTCTGTCAAGTGAACATTAAAGGAAAAAAAAGTATTTCATATTTAAAACACATTAAAACTTGAGTTCTGTTAAAAAGAATTATAAGTAAATATTAGACTTTTTATGTTATTTGTATTGCAGATTTTAAAAAGTCTAAGATTTATTTCGATTTATTTTGATAGGAATGTATGTTTCTGGGGTATATTGTTATGGTGTTTGAATTTTGCTTGTATTTTTTAATATTCAATCGTTTACCTTATTTGTTACAAAAAATTAACATTAAATACAGAACTAGCTGCATGAAATACATTAATAAATGTCCCTTCTCGGGCTTAAAAAAATGTAAAAAAATTAAGTGATTTGTTTATAATTTGCTCTGAAAATGACATTAATGTTCATATATTTTTTCAATAAATAAGCAATTAAACAATTTTCTATAATCAACAAAGTTAAAGAAATTAAATTATGTTTTAAATTAAAAAAAAACTTTCAAGATAAACATTTTTCAATTGTTTAAAATTATAAAATGAAAAATTATGAAAAAAAAAGGTTTAATGTAAAAATAAAATTAATTTACAAATAAAATAAAATAAAATAAAATAAAATAAAAATAAATAAATAAATAAATAAATAAATAAATACTATTATTAGAATTATTGTAATGTTTTCTGCTCTGCTTATTATTTTGTAATTTCATGTAATTAATTAATCATCAAAAACTATAATCCCACCCCCACCCGAAATTTACACTACATCCGAATCATTTGTTAAGCCAGCATAAGAAAATTATGTATGTCTTTTTATCCGTTATTCAATTTTACAGTAATAATAATAACAACAACAATAATCTGAACTCAAATTAAACGGTTAAAAAATAAGCAAAAATTATTCAAACGCAGAACATTATCCCACCGCGCCCCTAATAATAAGGGTTATCCCTTTTCTGATCGAAAGGGGAGGAGCCAATGAACAGATTAAAAGATAACAAATTAAACAGGTTATTATTGCCGAAACGTCAGTGAAGGCTTACTTTGGAGACACGAAATTTTTTTGTTTCTGTCTGTCTGTCTGTCAGTCTGTCTGTTCCGCGATAACTTTCGTAAAAAGCATTCGATTGACTTGAAATTAAATGGGTATGTTAGTGAGGCACTGGGATTAAGCTGTATAATTTTTTGTTAGATTTGATTCATTCGTTCGGAAAATATAGAATATTTTATTTTCCGCAATAATGCTTTTCTATGGTAGATCCAATGATCTTCAATTTATTTTTTTTTTCTTGAGAGAAAATGACACATTTGATTAATGGAATTGAAGGTTAAATTGATACTGAAATTTACCGGTTAATTTATTCGTATTGTTTTGAAATTTTGTCTAGCATTTGTCAGATTTTTTAAATTATTACTGTAAATTTTGGAGATTTTTTTTCTATAAATATGTTCCAATAATATAGACTAATTTGTTTTAGAGATTTACTTATTTAAAATGTATTTTTTAATTTTTTTTTATTTTCTCATATTGGTTGCTAAGCAACCATTCATCCTAATTCTTATCCATAATTTGAAAGAGTGTACGAAAATTTAAATGAAGTCAACATCAAAACTGATGAATTAATTAATGTCTTTGTATCTTTGCGTATAAATATAACATAGCCCAGAAAAGAACATAGGTTATGTTTTATTAATTTTATTCAAATATTTTCCTTAATAATTCAAAATTTCATTCTTTTTCATACATAATCAATAGAGACTTTTTAGATACAATTTAACCAATTTCCTTTGTCGTTGCCAAAAAAATTTAAATATGGAATAGTTATTTTTCAACGGCAATAAGTTTCAATTGAGCAATTTCCATTCGAGAAATTAAACTAAGAAAAAATAAATAAATATGACGTCAGAATTAAAATAAAAATAGATATAGTACTTTTTGTTAAATATTAAACACAAATATTTGTTTCGTTAATAAGAATTTTTCTGACAAAAATGGAGACATAATTAGAAGTAAAAGAAATAAAAAACAATTATACTTTTAACAAACAATTCACTTGGTAAAATATGACGTCATAACTGAAATAAAACAGGTATTATAGTAGTTGTTAAAAATACAAGAAACATGGATATCAATAACTCATGAATAATGACGTCATTGCCGAAACTTGAGTGAAGGCTTACTTTGGTGACTCGAAATTTATTGCTCATGAAATTATTCCAAATTTATTGTTTATTCCACCTGTCAGTCTGTTCTTCTGTCTGTCTATTCCGCGATAAATGCTGCAAAATGCAATCAAACTTTTGTTCCCGGAAAAAAAAAATTGTAAAACTCTAGATTACTAATTTTACACTTTAAAAGTTTCTTATACATCAGATTTAGGTATTTGTGGTTGGCGAGCATGTAGAAGTATGAGGTTGATGAAAAATGCTTGTCCAAACTGTTACTTAACTTTATAAATCAAAATGTATAAAGAAATGCAAGATATACGATAACCATTAGCACAATTCATAGAAAGTTGAAAATTTAAATTTAATGAGACTACGGAGGGTTCAGGGGGGCGGAGCCCCCCATCTACTATGTTATAATAAAAAACAAAAATAATAGATCATGAAAATTTCAGAATTTCCTAACATAACTAAAATTTAACGGATTTGATGGCGGAAAACTTCTTATTCTTATTTCATTCTTATAAATAATATAATAACGTACCGTAATTTCGGGTGTATAAGCCGCGGATCAAACATTTCTTTTTGGACCCAGAAATCTTATTTAGTGATTCAAGACAAATATTTATGGCGATCTGAGTAGTTATACTTATTTCTTAAAAAATTCTGGGTCGAAAAAGAATTGTTTGACCTGCGGCTTATACACCCGAAATTACGGTAATTTGAAAATTTTAAATTACAGTTTCCAGAAAGTTGAATTTTGCCCAAAGTGTGTTTAAAAAAAAATTATGTGCAAAGCTGACGTTGAGGTTCCTGATCTGCCGATTTACTAGTTTAGAAATAATTGACTGGGTGAAAAAAAAATACAACTATAAAATAATTTACTGTACAATAGTACTTACGTCCACAATAGGCGGCAAGGTCAACGACGTAAATTAAAATTTCGCAGATCAAGGTACATTTAGATGAGCTAAAAAGGATAAGTAGCAAAAATTTTCCAAAATCTGATGAACATATTTTACTATGTTTAGGGATTATTATTTTATACACACTTAACATTAGCAAAAAAAAAAAAAAAAAAAAAAAAAAAAAAAAAAAAAAAAATGCGTTTGCAATACAAGAATTTGGAATAAATGCATAAGTTGTTAACTTACAATCTATTGTTCTTCTAGCTGCCCCGTTCAATTTTTTAACCTTTAGCTTCCGGGGGGATTACCGTAGTCCCAAGAAAATAAATGTTGAAGAATACGGGGTTGGGATTATCGTTATCCCGAAAACTTTTTCCCCTCCAACATGCGGAAAAAGAAATCATTAAGGCCGTTTCGCTCAATAGGGGTCCGACTGATTATCGAGCTAGGGAATTTCTGTAGGGAGGATGTTAATTATCCCAGGGAAATGCCGGGAAAAAAAAACTTGGCAAAAAAATAAACATTGTTTGCGCAGACGACGTAAAGCTGCTTCTACCCCAGTGGCTACAAGGTATTTTAGACAGTTCTTGCTTGTGAGACATAATAATGAATAGATTATATTTAGCAAGTAGTTTTAGAGATTTAGCGTTGCTAATTTTGACTACACGTTTACTCTTAGAATGTAAAACGAAGCATTATTATTTTTTTTCTTTCTTACTAACGCACTAAATATTAGAAATTACGTACGTAATTTTACGCACTGAATTGAAAAAAAAATCAAATGTTTATAATTATTATTATATTTACGGAACTTATGATTGTTCTCAAGCCCAAAGGAGTTAGTTTTTGAAGCTTTTCTGAATTCATTTTTAATATTCAAAAACATACGAAATTGTTAACATATGAAACATATGAACGGGACGTGAAATTCTTATTAAAAAATTACATAATTGAATGGCGTTTTTAATTCATTTAATAAAGGCAAAAGCATTTCAGAAAATAATGTAAAATTTGGCGTTTTGAACAAAATTTCCGATCGCGAAATTTAGGGAAAGGTGGAAATTTGCTGGTTGTATTTTTGTTGCGGTAATGTCAATAAGTAATTTATTTATAACAAAAACAAATGGAAAAACTGAATTCGATTCCCAATTCTATCAAAATCCTATCCTGTCAGGTCTGACAATTTGATGCCACACGTTAAGAATTATTCAGAAAGTTTCACATTAGAAACCAGCTTGATTCTATGGTCACAGCCTACTAAACAGTCATGCGCAACAATACCTTTTACATAAATGAGAATGGAATTATGCATTATCTGCTTCAGAAAATCGTCGAATTCTAGTATTATTCATTATTGATAAATAACTTATTCACTGTCAAATTCAAATGAAATAATTTTTATTTATGCAAACCATAATATAGATTGCATTAATTATTTCTCAGTTATTTTTCATCTGACACCAAAAAGAAAAGGAAGAAGTTCTCAATTTAGCACTTTTTTGTTGTTGTTGTCGTTGTGTAATGCTTATCAATTATTGCGAAACTATTCGACTGATTCATGTGCCTTTTTATTTTGTTTCATTGAAAGATTATTCTCTGCAATTGGTCAAGGATTAAATTTAAATTTCATGAAAATTGCTGCAAGGCTTTTTTTAGAAATTTAATAACAATGCAAATAAATAAATTAAAATAAATAAACTCATTTAAAATATTTAATTTTTAGAGATTTTTATCAAATAAAGTAGCTCTATTTTCTTCTTCTTCTTCTTCTTCTTTTTTTTTTTTTTTTTTTTTTTTTTTTTTTTTTTTTTTTTGCTTTTTTTTTTTTTTTTGCTAGAATGTTGTAACCACAAAATTTATTATTATTATTATTATTTATATAGCTATTATTCTCGAATAAAACAAGGGAAAACAAAAAATAATGATTTAATTATTAAAAACTTTCATGGCGAAACAATTGTTAAAAAATATAATAAATAATAATATAATTAACTTAAAAGTAAAAGCAAAAGGTATAATTAATAATAATAATAAAGTCTAAAAAATTAGGAAGTGTTTGAATTTCTTCAAAACTTCTGCGGCACACTCGTTTAATGTGAAGAATCATATTTCTATGGTAGTAGGATTGTTAGTCTAACACAGAATGGTTCAAAAGTCTGAATTTCATATAAATTAATATAATTAATGTCTTTTTTTCCTTTCATTGGTAAATTTTGTTTAAAAAGCTAACTTTTACAGCTTATTTCACAGTGTCTTGCCTTTACGGAAAAATAGAAAATACTATACAATCTCTTTGTTTCTAAATAAAAATACCATAAATTTCATAAATATGTATCTATAATTTAAAAGCGAAACATATCTGTGCGTAACGTATACGTCATTTTGCCAATGCCAACACTTTCCCATGCAATTTCGGTTTTGCAATGTTCACTACAAAAAATTTTTCACTTCTAACCATCGCACATTTTAAATTTGTATACTGTTGTATAGAAAGAAAAATGTACTTTTAAGTGCAATTTGTTTTAAAACTCTATCTCAATTTATTTTTGAGATATTAATTTATTTTTATAGTTTCCAGTAACATTTTTGAGATTGTGGCAACAGAATAACTCCATTTTTCCTTGAAATAGAAAAAAGAAAAAAAAAGAAGAAAGAAAGAAAAGAAAGAAAGAAAAGAAATTAAAATGCGTTTCCATGCAAATTCGGTTTTGCAATTTTCGATTATTGCAATTATACTTCTAAATATCGCACATTTTAAATTTTTACACATCGTATAGAGAAAAAAATGTACTTTTAAATTCGTACTTTTTTTCCCAGCTCCACACTTGATTCGCAGAAAAAAGAATGAATGCCCATTTCATAAGAAGGAAACTTATGAAGCCGACAGGGGAAAAAATAGAAAAACTATAATATTTGGGATCCCTCTGTACATTAAATTATAGGAAACGATCTATCGATGCAGAGTAGAAATATATGGATATTGTACAACATTTCTACTGATTTTTGCAGAAATAGAGAGTATAATCAGGGAAATATAGCATTTTTTTTAAGTGCAAAAAAACGGGCATGTTTTTTTGCTTATTAGACATGGTTTTCAACCAAATTTAACGACAGTTTCAGAAAAACTGGCAAAATGTAGTTGAAAAAACATAGGCAATAGTAATATAAATAAATTAAACATTTTATGAAATATGAGTAGTTGTATAAAATAATTTTTGTCTGTGCATGTGCAAACGATAACAACGCTCTTTTAAGATAATTTAATAGTCAACTCTATGGTTCAATTCATGAAAAAAAAAACAAGTTAAATATCGTGAAATTTCATAAAGGTGTTGGCGATAGGAATGATTTGATTTTTTATTGAATCTAAAAGCAGCTGAATGATAAGTAATTTTCCATAAACTTTCAATTTCAATTTTAATATGTATATTTTTAAATTTCTATTAATGCTTTAGTTCTTCTTGGATAGCTACTAGAGCGAACCTGTTGCATAATAAAAGGAATTATCAAAATCGGAGATTTGTCCCAAATCTTCTCATCATACACAATCTTGACTGTCAATAAACACTAAGTTTTTCTTAAAATTCGGCTAATTAAAATTTACAATTTGTGGAAAAACCATTATCCTTCACCTGCTTTTAGAGGGAACTAAAAATCAGCTCACTTCTATCACCGATATCTTTCTGAATTTTCCTGATATTTGGCTGGATTTTTTTTTTTTTTTTTTTTTTTTTGAGTTGCTCTATAGAGTTAACTATTAAATCATGTAAAAAGATTGTTGTAACCATTCGCACGTACGCAGATAAAAAAAAAATACTTTATAGTACTACTCATATATTATAAAATATTTAATATATTTATATTTCAATTGCACTACATTATTTCTACTACATTTTGCCAATTTTACAAAAATTGCTGTTAAATTTGTACAAAACCCTGTGTGTAAGCTAAAAACAAGTCATAACATAAAACAATTACTGGCTTTCAAAGAATTATTTTTCTTATTTCATGTGTTTAAACTAACATTTTTTTTCTAATTTTTAGATATTCTAATTTCCAAGTGATTTTTCATCGTTAACTACATCTACTGATAAGTACGCATTGTCAACAAGCAAACCATTTAAAATTAGAAACATAGATTTTTAATGACTATGTTTCAGTCAAGACTTTGACCATTGCTTAACTATTTACCAGTTAATTTAAGTAGCCTGTATAAGATCGTTCCTTTGAAAGTATAACGATGTTCTAACACATGTGGTGGCACACATCTGGACTTAATTTTTTTCAAGATACAGAAATGTTTCTAATACGTTTCCAGAATTTTATTATACTGCTAGCAAGATAACAAAAACAACTAATCGAATAGGGTTACAAATACAGAATTTTTGGCGTATTCCCATTGCATTTAAGACAGTTAAAAGTTCTCAAAAATGTCTTGCTCTTTTTTTTTTTAGGAAAATTAAAATATGCTATTTGTTAACAATGTAGGGAAATCGTTAGACGGGGCTCTAGAAGGCGATAAGGGGGGGGGGGCTCATCCCTCTGCCCCGTCTAGTTACAGGCCTGGCAATTAGTATTCCAAACATTTTTCAATGTTTTCAAAATAGAGAAATAAACAAGACATAAATTTTTAAAATATTAAACAGTTGCTTTTACACTATTTAAAATAATATTTAAATGCATTTATGAAAAAGAAAACATGTATTTATAGTAAAAATAAAAGTATTTGTGAGGTAATAAATTGTGCGGAGTTTCTGAATAATAGGTTGCATTATTTTTTGAAGAAATATTTTAAAAGCTTAAATACCTATTTTTATATTTAATTATGTTTAAAAACTAAATAACTTGTATGCATTAAAAATAAATAAATAAATGAAAAATAAATACAATCATCATGGATTATCTCAACAGTTTTCATAAGTTTATAATTCTGTTGTACTTAGAAAATCAAACATTTGTGTTATATGTATTGTTAACTTCATCTGGATAATTAAAACTAGGTTATTTGTCTTTAATTTAAATAACAACAACAATTAAGATGTTGATTTGTTTATATCTCTTACAGATATTATTTTAGGTCTCACACATAAAATTTCATCGTCTTTCTCGATAGTTAATTTAATAGTTTATAAATTTGATTTAGAAATCCCTAAAATAAAGTAAGGCTACATTTTTAAATATTTAATTTAATATTCAAGCAAGTGTTTGAAAAGTTGAATTATTATGTAATTTTAATTGGAATTGTATATATTTTATAATATTCAATCATAGTTTATTTACTCCCCCTTCTGGGAAGCGGCAGATGAGCAAATTAACAGAAACTCATCCGATCTGTTATTTATAAACTTAGAAAACATTCTGACAATGTTATCTTCTAAAACGGTGATAGATTTTAAGTTTGAAGACCCCCCCCCCCCACCGACGTGCACAGAAGAACAAGGGAGACTGAATTTAAAAAATATATATAATACCCAATGTTTATATTCTAATTCTCCACATCTTACAAAAATTGATCATTGTGACAATGAGAGGTTTTGAGATAACTTTTAAAGCCCTTTCTTCTTCCCTCACTGAGTCTCGGCAGAGCAAGAACGTCAAATTTTCAAAAAATCATCTTATTCTAGTATTTATATTCTAAGATAAACCAAGTGTATTATTATTGGACTCATTTAAATATGCTATGATTTTAAATATGTTAGCTTTTTTATGGATGCGTTTTAGTCAAAGCGCTTTTTTCTGTTTTATTTAGTTATTTTTTTTTTTATTTTTTTAAACCATGAAAATAAAAAGGGACGGCCCAGATAGCTTTGATTATCTCAGGTCGGGATCTGGAAGTTCTGCTGACGTCTAATTTCACCTAACATTTTCTTTGACAAATTTTGAGTCGAAATCGAGGTTCTTCTTACAGCTCATATTCAAAATATTAGAATAATTACCTTTTTTTTTTAGAAATTGAAAATATCGTTTGGTAATTTAATGTCTTTTAATGAAAATATGCAAACGATATTTTTATTAAGAACTTATTGTTGATTAAACTTACTTGTTATCTTAAATTTAATATCATTTTTGAAAAGATTAATTGCAAAAAAAATTATTTTGAAAAGTCAAAATACTAGAATATTTATTCAAGTGGTTCAAAATATTAGAATATTTCACATTAATTCTCCTTTAATTATTACCAATTCTTAACTGGTGGCATCATTGATTAAATTCAGACTATTTTATTTAAAATCAGTATTCTTTTTTGCAGTTTGTTTCTTTTTCGTCTTAAAGTGGGCCGTGTGAGTGATATTCCTGAATCTACTAAACTTCGTATGGTTGATTTGTATCGGCACGGTAAAAATCAATGTTTTATAGCGAATTATTTACATTGTTCGCAATCGAGCATTAGTAAAATACTAACACAATATTCAAAAATTGGAAAATTTCAAAATAATCGCCGAAATGGTGGCCGAAAACCAAAAACATCTGCTAGAGATGACAGATAACTGAAGCGTATAGTTAAGAAAAACCGTTTTAAAAGTGTGCGATTCTTGCACCGAAAATGGAAAGAAAAAGGAGTTGAAGTTTCTACATCGACAACATTAAGACGTCTCCATAAATTTAAATTTGAATCTCGTGTACCGAAAACAAAACCTCTCATGACTGCAAGACAAAAGCGTATAAGATTGAATTGGTGTAAATCAAGACGTTTATGGAGCAATGAAGATTGGAAAAATATATTATTTAGTGATGAAAGTATGTTTTGTGTTTCATATGGTAATCAAGGTATTCGAGTTTGGAGAATGAAGCAAGAAGCATTTGATAAAGAATGCCTTAAACGTTCCCTAAAATTTGCTGCTAGTGTCATGGTTTGGGGTTGTATGAGTGCAGAAGGACCTGGAAAGTTATGCATCGTCTACGAAAAGGTTAACTCTCATATATATCTAGAAATTTTAGAATATTACATGATTCCATCATCAGAAGATTTATTTGAAGATGATTTAATCTTTCAACAAGATTCCGCATACCTCGGTGTCAACTAAGAATTGGTACCGCCAGCGCAACATTAAGGTACTTCCTTGGCCACCAAATTCACCAGATCTTAATCCCATCGAAAACTTATGGTGTATAATGAAGAAAAAACTTCAAGAAAATCCTCCTTCAAGTAAAACTGAGTTAGTGGCACGTATAAAGTCTATTTGGGCTAATATTGATAGAAATGTTTGTAAACACCTTGTATATATTATGCAAGATCGATTGTACGCTGTTATGAAAGCTAAAGGGGATGCTACAAAATATTAACTACCATTTACTTCATATTCATAAGGTAATATTGTCGCGTAAAATAAAATATTCTAATATTTTGAACCAATCTAAATTTTATTCTAATATTCTGGTGTGTTTAAGGAAACTGTATACCTAATTTATTGTGCTGTATTTTATATTTTATAAATGTTAAAATCTTATCTAAACATTCCAGATTTAATTTATAAGAAATTTAATTGCATTTACTTAGTATAAAAAATAAATAAATGACAAATAATTTTTTCTTATTACTTTTTCTCAATTATTCTAATATTTTGAATATGAGCTGTATGAAGCCTTGAAAAAGTTTCATTTTTTAAATTTTATTTATTTATTTAATGAAACAAATTTCTTTATAATAATAATATAATATTAATAATAATAATATAATATTAATAAAAATATAATAATAATATTAATAATAATATAATAATAATATAATATTAATAATAATAATATTTCTTTATAATAATATTCGGTTAATTATTTTACAGATTAAATTAAAGTAGTACTATTCGTAAATATTCGTTTTAGTTATAGTTAAAAACGAAGACCTTAATAGAAACATAAATTCCGTTAGATATCTCTTTATTATTTGTTACTATATTGTTTAACGATTCCTTATATGTTAATTTCTAATTTTTTCTTATCTTGAAATTTCATTTTCTGTTTTAATTTAAATCGTTGTAATAATATTAACAATGATATTTAAGGAAATCACTTATGTGTTATTTAAATATTTGAAAATTTAGCACTTTTTAAAATTATGTATTTTTGTATTATCATATACACTTATAGTAATTTTGCCTATAACAAACCTTCATTTTTAGATTATACCCTTCAAGAAACCAAATGGTATTAAAACATTCAATAAACATCCATCAAGTTTTCTAATTATTTTTTAAAAAGACCGCTCAATTACTAGTAATATATGTTTTATTTAATGACACGCACTTCTCAGAAAATTACATCTTTTTAACGAACCTAAAGCCTCACTTTCTATGCCGACAAGTAAACAGAAACAGCTTTCTCTCAGGGAACAAAATTCCCTATCTTCTCAAGAACGTGTAAATCTTTAACACATGTTCCAAATGATAACAGCAATTTCTGGTCACCTGCAGTGAAGGGTCATTAAGAAAGGGGGATGAAATCGCGTCAGTTCTCCCGTTGTAAAAGGATATTTTACATTTCACTTGACCGAAAGCTAAAGGTTAAGCATGTAAAAAGCCTTCCAATAAAGGTTGAACCGACTTTTTTTTTTACTTAGAAACTCTCTGTTACAGCAGATTAAGTTTTTCTAAGGTCTGTATCAATATTTTCAAAAACCGCCATTCGAATTTCAATAAGGCTAACTTCTTCTGGTAATTTCTGAACCGTCATAATCTTTTTCCTCTCCCTTTGGTTCAAAATGTTTATCTCTATTTTCGACAGTTCTTTGTTTCTTCAATTCAACAAGCTTGTCATGTGATTATCTCCGTATCAAAAAGATTAATGAATTCAACGACATTTTCAGCATCCAATGTCAAAGTTGAGTTATCTTTCGTTAACGACGATTTCATCCATTAATTTTTACAGAGTTTGCAGAGCTTAAATTTATGCTAATGTTAGATGTACATCTCATGCATTAATTTAACTCCCAAATAATAGCGTCATCCAGGGACGAATGATTGTAATACAGTAGTCCTCATCTGAGTATGACTTTATTTTTTTTAACGTTATTTCTTTCTTTGTGTACCTTGTATGAAAAATAGGTACTATTTGAATAACCCATCAAACAAAAAACTATTGTCCAGAAAACTATCTATATAATAAAGACCAAACGTATCTGCGTGTAATGCATGCACAATTTTGCGAATGGCAACACTATGAAATTTCAGTTTTGCACTTTTTTTTTTAACTTCTAAATATTGCACTTTCAATTTTTACATTGATGTATGGCGAAAAAAATGACTTTTGAAGTATTCGATTCAGTTTAAATTAAGATACGCACGTATTAGAGGATTCAGGAGAATTTAAGTGTTTTAGTGTCATAAATTCCATAAAAAATGGTTGCTATATCTAAAAATAGATTCTTCTTCTTCTTCTTCTTTTCTTTTCTTTTCTTTTCTTTTTTTTTTCTTTTTTTTTTTTTAATTTAATGAGGTAAATATTGCTTTACAACAATTTTGATAAAAGATCTTTGAAGCATACGAACTTTGAAATAGTTTCAGATGTGTAGCTATTGTTAAATTATTTTCAAGCAGTCATAAAGTGAACACACGTAACCCAAACACATTAACCTTTTCAGACGACAAGGTTTATTTGCATATATTTTTTTAACTTGAGTTGGTGATTTATATTAAAAACTGATATCAAAGAAAGATTGAACAGTAAAAAAATTAAAAATTATTTTTGCAGATAAAATTTGATGATACGTGAGAACTCAAAAAGCACATTTTTGAGAATTTTTTGGAATTTGTAATTTTATTTTATTGTTAATCCCTTAACTGGTTAGTTCTTTTCCGTTCAATAACATACAAATAGCGGATTTAAACCACTATTATTTAAATAAAATATTCGTAAAATTTATTTTAAACATTCCCGTCTTTCAGTAGCGTGAAAATTTTTTTAAAAACAATAGTCGTGTCAAAAAGCTTTAAAGGATGCAATAAGCAAATCCGTCTTGCGCGAACGGCGTTCGGGCAACTACTAGTTAAGGGTGTATTCGAAAAAACGCTTTTCCACCTTCAAAAGCTCGAAAATTTCCGATACAGTTTCAGACACATTTTTAAAAGTAGAAACATGAAACTTGCTGAGGGGATTTTTGAAGAGACGTACAATGTGCCGTGTTTTGTCATTTTACGCTCCATTCATTAGAATTTGATTTATGAATAATTATCTTCTCAGTATGACACTTTTTTTTGTTCCCAAATCTCTCGATTCGAAAAAATCTGTTCAAAATGCCGTTTTTGATTGCTTTTTTTGCAATATTTTCTACATTTATCAAAGAATCGATGGTCACGGCACCTTGTGTACTTTCTAAATAAGGGAATCCGCGAGTTTGATACATATGATAGCAAAAGTGAATTCAAAAATAAACCGGAAAATATGCAGTTTGAATCGAAATACACTCTTAAGGGCTTAAGACAATGGAAAGAGGAATGATTGATGATTAATGATTTTTTTATTACTAAAGGATATCACAAATGATATTTTAATATACAGAAAAACTCTTTTTTTGTGCATTTCGTACATTTTTGCTGCAACTCATTTGAATATAACACATATCTCGCTAAAAAAAAAAGCGCTGTAAGAAACAACTTACTATTTCGTTTAGTTCTGCAATTTGTTAGATTCCATTCACACTTTTTTTTAACGTTATAGGTATACGTAAAATTTTTTTAAAGATGTGTATCGTATAAGAGATATGATGACTGAAGAGGTTAACATGATGTCTTTTTGAGTGTGGGTGGGGAGGGGATGCTTTTTCCAAAGTAATAAACATTATTTTACCAGATGACTGAAAAAAAATTAAACACCAAGTGGAAATTTATGATTATGCATGAAATACAGTCGCCTCTCGTTAATTCGAATTCGTCGGGACCTCAAGAAATGTTCGAATTATCCGGAGTTCGAATTATGCAAATTATGAGATGAAAACATGCTTAAAATGGTACTATTACAAAGGAATTAATGTTATAGTGGGTTTTAAATTTATTTCGTCTGTTATCATTAGAGTATGACTTAATATTAAATTAGAATGGAAAAATACATAAACTAATTAAAAGATTAGAAACAAGCACAATGGAAAAAAATTTTAAAGCGTCACTGATGAACAGACGGGGAATTAAAAAATGTGGATATCAAATACATGGGATTATATGTATACTCGTTCGGAACAATTTCCCCAAAAATCAAAGAAAGAAAGTTATTCAAATGATGTCAAATCCGTGAGAAAGAAAATAAAAATAAAAAATGAGAATTCTCGTTTTTTCGAATTAAACGAAGTCGAGAGAAAATGAATTCGAATTAATGAAAAATTTTAACGTTATTCTGCCATTGAAAATTTCGGGACTTCCTGTTTGGTTCGAATTAAGCGAAAAGTCGAATTATCCGATTTCAAATTAACGAGAGTCAATTGTATTACATTTATTCTCTATCATCTGCTAACTATGAAAAAGATCATATTTTTTTCAGTATAAAACAAGAATTTCCTATCTAATTAACCAAAAAATAAATAAATAAATAAATAAATAAATAAATAAATAAATAAAATAAAGTAAAAACTGCACACTGGTTTCAAAATTTGTGGAACGATTTATATACTTTTTTTAAAACAGAAGTCAAAAAATAAATGAAAAAAAAAAAAATAAATAAAAAATAATAATAATAATTATGAATGCGCTTTTTCTGATTTTGTTGATGCTTATTTAAAGTTGATTGCATTTGAGAAAAGCGTAACATTTTTTTAAGACATTATTTTTAATATTATCATGAACGAACAATAAAGAAATATTATAATAGAAACTAGCAAGGAAAGTAAACGAGAAAGTCTTATTCCGAATCTCAGTATTTGGTTTATTGAGAAATTTCATTATAAAATATAAAAAAAAACTATTATTATTAATAAAAAAAAAAAAAAAATGCGCCCGTATTTGTACAATTTGGCTAGTAGTTTGGCGATTTGTATTAGCTGACGAAATTAGACGACGGGATAATCAAGTAGTACGCATGGGATAACCAAGTAATACCCATTTTTGTTAGAAGAAAATGTAAAAAATCTTTAAAAAAGAGCTTTTAGTTGAAAATTAGAAAAAAAAATGTCAAATTTTGCTTTGAAAATATATGTATTTATATCAGTCTTATACCATAAGTAAAAATGTAATTCTTAGTTATTTGGTTGAATTTACATTTTTAAATCAAAATGCGCCAAAACATAAAATAGCGTTTTTGCTTAAATAAGATGCAAAAATAATAGGTACTACTTGGTTATCCAGTCGACCAATGTCACCAAATTATACAAATCACCAAACTATTGGCCTAGTTAAACAGATTGACGTAATTTTTATTTTAAATAACGAAAGAACAAATAAATTAATAAAACTTTAATATGAATATTGAAAATTACTTGATGGCGTAACGAACACTTGATACGAGTTAAATGTAACGTGAATGTGACATTTTTTATCATTATTAGCATTTAATCTTTTAATTTGGCGGTATCTTTTTAGTCGACAAGATAATCAAGTAGTACCAAATAATATAAGAAAAATATTGTTACTTTCAAATAATTATCTAATGAAATAATGCTTCGCAAATCCAAACAAATCATGGCTTTTGCTAGTAATTTTAAGTTATTTGGAAAATAAAATAATAATAATATTTTTTTTTCAAAATCAACAGATATAAAGAAAAAATTAGTTAAAGCCAGTTAAAAGTCAATTACCAAAACCGTATTTATAACAATTTTTTCTTAAATTGGCCATGGGTTTTATTTTTATTTTACTGAACATGTTATTATTATCATTTTCATTTTTGTGTGCGCTAAATTTTGTTTCTCTAATTGTCCATTTAAAATCTCAAATGAAAAAGAAAAGAAAACATCATGTACCCAGATTTTTTTTGTATGAGAAACCGCCATTACTTTAAATTTCCTCCCTGAGTAATATCTACAACTTTCTCCTCAGTAAAGTAAGGAGAGGAGAAAAGATAGCCTTTTTAAATCCCCAAAACCGAAAATCCATCAATGCCCTGTCTACAACAGCAGCCAGTTCCTGGTAGACCCGTAGAAACAGGTCTTCGTCCCTTACACATTCATTCCGACATCACGTGACCTGTTCCAAAGGAACAAGTGAAAAGCAGTGTTCCAGAATTTTTTGAAACAGTTTGTTTTCGTATTTCGAAAGGGGCAGTAACGCCCATCCCTCATAGATTCGTATTCGTGATTCTTAGTTGGTATTTGGCTTTCAAATTCAATCGAATATACCCACGAAGGGACTTCGAATACTTGAATCAATACACAATAATAAAATGTGTTGAGTGGAACAGTAGTACATTACTTAATAATTAAACTATAAAGTTTTTCCGGCAGGAATTTATTTTTTTTAAGCGATTTTTAAATGATTTTTTTTCTCATGGGGAAGAGATATTTATTTTCTTTCAAACTTTCCTCTTTTTTTTTCTTTTTTTAAAATTAAGTTGAAAATATTCGCCCTCAAAATCCGGCAAGTATTCCATGAAAATTAGCTGAAACACG
Source organism: Maratus speculifer (assembly GCA_964019185.1). Classification (NCBI taxonomy): domain Eukaryota; kingdom Metazoa; phylum Arthropoda; class Arachnida; order Araneae; family Salticidae; genus Maratus; species Maratus speculifer. The sequence goes on from OZ025296.1 coordinate 364,387,959, forward strand.
TGGGAATTAAAGATTGCTCAAATTATAGTAATTAAAATTTTTCTTTCATATTATTTAGATTCTTTTAGCTTGTAAAATTGTTAAACTAACTTCTATATATTGCAGTATTACAGAAGAATATAGTTTTATTTATTTAAGTTATCAACAAAAGTATTAAAAAAAATAACATTGCCGATTGTACTGCCAAATTTTACAGCTATTTTAAAATAAATTGCACTTCAGATATTAAACTTGAAAATGGCAAAAGGGATCAGGATCAGATAATTCTTAAAATTAGCAATAGCAATGCAAATCTTATTGATTTTTCAACAACCATGGTAATTTATTATTTATTTATTTATTCATTTATTTATTTATTTATTTATTTATTTATTGCATATTGGTGATTTTCACTTTTTCTAAAGATTTCAACTAAATTTAACACCAACCGAAATTTCAACATCCCCAAAATCGTGCAAAGTTAAAAATTTATAATAATTTCCTTTTAAATTCATTTTCTAATTTTATAGTATGTTATTCACCTTCTACAATTCTCCAACTGCTAACAATTTTATTTCCTTCTCTTCAAGCACATAATCCTTAGAGCGTCAGTTTAATAATTATAACAATTACCAACTTTAAAATATGAAAAACGGTAAAATATATAATTTATTTGAATAGTTACAAATTCAATTAAATAAATTTACAATTAAACCAATTTATCAGTTAATAGAAAATTAACAATAAAAATATATTGTAAATTTAAAGAATACGTTAAATTTACAAAATAAAAAAAATATCAAAATTATTTCGATTTTTCTCCTTAGCTTTTAAATAATATCTCTAATCTTACATTAAATAACCGTATCATATAAATCTCCTCTCTTCTCAAATTTTTTTTCGTGATTTTTCAAATCCGTTTGTCATTTCGGGATCGGCCAAATGTGCTTTAGTACAATTATGAAGAGCTTCAATGAAGGCAACCAGTTGGCGCAGTTCTTTTAATTATTCATTTGTATAACGAATTTAACATTTAATTTTAAATTCTTTTGCTGCCACTTTGCAAAATAAATAAATAAATAAAAACATACTAGGATTCTTTTAAAATGTGTAATTTATGTACATGAGTTTCACGGAATAATGAAAATACATTTTATTTATTTAATTAATTATGATTCTATTTATGGTTAATAAATCGTTGATTTAATTTTTCATCTGGAAATATACGTGCTTCAACTTTTATTTATTTTCCAAAAATGTGTCCAAACATGTAAGATAAATTAATTAAAATGTTTATTTTTTAAAGGTTATTCTGTAAAAAAATAATATTGTGTAAATCTACTGATCATAATTTATTTTTATGTTTTATTCCAAGTCAAAATGTTAAATAGTTTTTTTTTTCTTTAAGTGTGCGAAAACATGTAATTTATGTGGTCTAGTAGAGGATTCGCTTCACTGATCCTTAAAAAAAAAAAAAAATGGTATTTTTTAAAAGAACGTGGGAAAACAAGTTAATCATATGTGAAATGACAGTTTTGTCAGATATTTTTCCCCCACTAACGAAAATAACTTATTCCAGTGCACTGTGTACAACAAATTTCTCTAACGAACTAATATCTAAGCAATTCTTCACAGAAGGGGACTCAAAGTACTGGATATTTAAAAATATCTTTTCTTATACAGTTTTATTGTTTCAAACTGTTTGCCATCCATTTTATGACACTCAAGTATCAGAAGAATCCGATTAAATTCGGGTTTATTTGTGGAAAATGGATGAGTGTCAATAAAAATTTAAATTTAGCTTTGTAAACTTGTTTAAATGGATATATGGATTCTTAAAATTTTGATTTAAAAAGACTAGTTATTTTCGGTCAATTGAGGTTTTAAAAAATTGCTATTGACTTCTCAAAAAACACAGATATTCGACTTCAAAAATCTGCTCACCAATAAATCTGTTGATTGCCTTTATAGTATTTTAATAAATATTTGGGATTTATCTTACTTAATCGATGAATTAAATATTAATAGAGACTTATTTTTAATCTTGCGGCATTTTTGTTTTCGCAATAATTATGTAAATTTTAAATCAATAGAGATTTTCATAATTATGAAAAACATTGCGTAAGATAAAATCTTCAAAAAATTAATTCTGCAAATTTAATGTTTATCTGTTAATATGATTTTAACATAAAAATAATTTTATGTAAGTATAGTACTATTTTATTTTAATACATGTTCATCTAATTATAAAAAAAATAGCTTTTTATGAATTAAAAAATAATTCATTATTTAAAATTACATTTTATTATGTCTCATAAAAATGCTAATTATATTCTTTTTACATCCCTAAAATTTAATTTTGTTTCATTTAATTGTATTAAAATCTAATTAAATAATCTAATTGACAATAAAAAATTACAAACCATCTGATATTAACAATCAGCTGATTTTTATAGCAATGTTTAATAACATTTTAATAAAATAATTCTGTAAGGTTTGTTTGTATGTATGTCGGCCGATTATCTATGCTGTGGGATATAGGCCCTATGGGATGGGATGACCTCCGTGGGGGTCTTTCTAAGGGAACCTAACCCGTATTTACGCAAGGCTCGAAGAAAACCACGGAAAACTCCGAACGGTTAGGCCGACGGTCGCGATTGGGTTCGAACCCAGCACCTACCGTCTACCAGTTTGAGGTCAGAAACTCTCGGCCACTGGTGGGGCCAATTCTGTAAGGATATTTATCAATTATACTTCTGAATTACTTTACTATTTCTTTTCTGATATAAAAATATTTTAAATGCAAGTTTAGGAGTTATGACATTTTAATAAATGTCCATTTAGCTATCAATCAGTAGATAATACAATTTAAGCATTATATTATATATTTTCCTTTAATAAGCACTTCTGGGCAATATTCTTGATTAATTCAATAATTGTGAAATCCAAAGTATCAAAAAGGAAATATATCAACAGCAAAAAACACAATTACTAGCATATAATCCCGCCCTCTACTATGCACACTGAGGGGAAAGGGAGGGGAGCGAATAAAAAATTGAGACAGACAGATATCAAAATATTACATTAATTACTAAGTGATAAATTTATTAATGATAAAAATAAAATATTAACTTAAATATCCAAATAAATGTGGGTACAATTGAAAATATAAACTTTACATTAAACCTCCAATTACAAAGAAATTTGTAAACATTGTATAGTACCACGACCAAACTTATAAGGTCCCTTATAACTAAAATAAAAACTTGAGTTTGACCGCAGTAGCCGACAAACAATATTAACAGGTATACTGTATTAATTATTAATGATACTAGAAATATTTAACTTAATAAAACACTCAGAAACGGGGATAATAAGGGAAAATGCTAAAGAGAACCTTTAATTTGAATAATCGATTTAAAAAAAAAAAAGCCCAATTTCAGCTACACGCTTTTTAGTAGTATGGGGATTAGTCATAGCAGAAAATCTTCGATTAGTACGTACTGCAAACACCTAAAATTTAGCTTGTGGAATGATGCCTACCCACTAGCGGCTAGCGACAGCAGGATTCCGAATGGTAGGACTTAGAAAAAAATCTGTAAAGCTTGAACTTTCAGATTTATCCCTAAAGAGGGATATTTTCCTCTTTTATACCAGCGCCCCCTAGATTATTATCTAGTATAATCTAGGGGGCGCTGTTTAGACTGTCGTATTGTGCTGCTATCTATTAATAGAAAATTAAAGCAATTGCGATTACAGTTATTAAGACTATTGCTCTCGCTATTACTACATTGATTACTGTGACAGGCAAAATTGAAATAAATTATCAAAAGAGTTTAAGTTAATATTGCTTTTATTACAATTTATTTCAAGAGTGTACACATGCAATTATTCCTAGAAATTCTTTTCGTAGCAAAATTTTAAAATTCTTTGAGGTTCTAATCAGTGTAAATAAACATTAAGTAACTGATTTCATTTCAGAGGATATCTTAAACACAATAAATTAACGGAAAGCTGGTTATCGCATTTTCAATAACCCGCATTATCAGATCGCTAACGATAATTTCCCTAAACATTTGAGGAAAAGAGGAGAAAATATTCCTCTTTAGGGATAAATCCCAATTCAAGCTTTGCCGATTTTATTCTAAGTCCTACCATTAGGAATCCTGCTGTCGCTAGGCGCTAGTTGCCTACCCAGCAGTACAGATCCTCATCACATCTATAAATAACGACATGAACAACCTTCATAGGTATTCAATGTCTGTTAAAAAAAGTTCATCAATACAGAGAATGGATTAAGTAACTCAACAAGCAATTATTACAAATAAAAATGACAATACGTTTTTTTCCGCTCTGAGTGTATTTATTTTAAAGCTCTTAATAGAAAAACTTCGGCTATGAAAAAAAATTGTCCATTTCATTTTAATTTACAACCAGGATCAACCTCGGATTTCTTCTTTGTTTATAAGGGACTTTGTAAGTTTGGCTGTGATCCTACACAACTTTTACAAATTTCTTTGCAATTAAAAAATTCATTTAGCGCTAAAAATTTCAATTATACCCACATTTATCTGGATCTTTTAATTGATTTTTCCTTGTATTGTTAATGAATTTATCACTCAGTAATTGATGTAGCATTTTGGTGCTCTCAATCTGTGCCTCTCTCTCTCTCTCTTTTTTTTTTTTTTTTTTTTTTTTTAGTTCCTTTTCAATCGCTTCACCCCTTTCTCCACAGTGTACATCGTGGAGAGCGGGGTTATATGCCAGAAGTCGAGTTTTTCCTGTTGATTTCACGATTATTGAATTAATAACGAATATTAATCAGAAGTGCGCATTAATCAAAAATATGTATAATAACGTTTGAATTTTATTTTATACAGATTAATAATCAAATGATCATTTATTAAAATGTTATAACTCATAAACTTACATTTGTAATATTTTTATATTAGAAAAATAATTTAGAAGAATAATAGATAGATATCATAAAAGAATTATTTTTTTAAAGTCTTATAAAGTATTCATATCAAAACTAGTTGATTTTTGTTATCAGATGCTTTATAATTTTTTATTCTCAATTAAATAATTGAATTAAATTTTAATTACGATTAAATGAAACCAAATAAAATTATAATTATGTTAAATAAAATGTAATTAGTATTTTTTTAATAAATTTAAATTCAATTTTAAATAACGATTTTTTTTAAATCATAAAATACTATCTTTAAATAATTCGGTGGAAATTTATTAAAATACAATAATACTATACTTGCTTAAAATTATATTTTTGTTAAAGTCATACCTATAAATAAATATAAAATTAGCAGAATTAATTTCTTAAAAATTTTATATTTTGCAATATCCTTTATATATATATATATATATATATATATATATGTACTCAGAAACAAGTCTCTATTAATATTTAATTCATTGCTTAAGCAAAATAAAAAAAATTAACAAAATATTATAAAAGTTATCAATAGTTATACTGTTGAACAGATTTTTAAAATCGGAGACCTGTGTTTTCTGAGGAGTGAATTGCAATTTTTCCAAAACTTCAATTGACCAAAAGCAACTAGATTTTTTAAAAATCTTTTTAACAAATTTTATAAAGCTATATAGAAATATTTATTGACACTCCGCAATGTTCCACACATAAAACTGAATTTAATTGGATTCTTTTGAATCTCGGGTGCCATAAAAATGAATAGAAAACAGTCTAAAAAGTCTAAAACATTAAAATTGCAAGAAAACATATTTTTAAACAGCTAAACAGGAGTTTCTATTGAGTCCGAATCTTTGAAGAATTCCTTAGATATTAGTTCGTTAAAGAAATTCGTTGTACATAGTGCACAATAGTAGGTTCTTTTGCTAGTGAAAGAAAAATGTCTGACAAAACTGTAGTTCAAGGGTGCTGGTCACTCAGCGTCTGAGTTTATCTCTTTAGTGTTAAGTCTATGGACATTTGATTCAAAATATCTCCTCAAGAAATAAATATTTTTAATTTCCTTTTTCAGTTTTTTCTTTTTAAAGATGTCGTTTTTTTTCTCAGTTATCAAAAATCTCTAAAATCTATGCATAAATAATTGCATAATTTTATATGAAGTGTAAAAATTTTACTTCCAGATTATCAGTTTTTTAAACATAAAATATTAAACTGAGCGGTTTAAAAAAATATTTTGTCAATTAAGAAAAAAAGAGACATGCTTTAAGAACAGAACACTAAAAAAAGAAATTAAAAATATTAATTGCCCGAGGAGAAATTTTGAGCTTACGAATGCTTGAAACGCGCCGCAGAAATCAGCCGCTGAATGACTTAGCAGCCTTAATTCTCTCATACTCCATTAATTATTATCTATCCCCACCCCCCAACGTTCTTTTACAAAGTATCATTTTTTATCATTAAATTTCTTACAAATTCAATAAGAATTTTCTCAAAGCGTGTAAGAATATTTACAGTATGGAACCATTTATCCGGAAACCAGTTAACCAGAAAACCAGTTATCCAGAATGATATTTCTAATAGACTGATGTTAGAATCTTTGTTGAAAAAAGTGTCATACACTTCCAATTTGACATATACATTGCTTGAAACAATATTATAGTTGTTAACAGCATCTAGTATTTGAAATAGAAGCATATATAGTTACATTATAGATGTTTTCATTTTTACGCAGAAAAAATAGAAAATTTTTTGTTCCTAAGAAATTCCAATAAATTACCTTCTTTCAAACTAACATTTGATCTTACTTGCATCTGATTCTTAGTTCAAGTAATCAATAATTAACTTAAAATATAGAAGTAATACCACAACCACATATATTTTAAATAAACTTATCATTATCAAATAGATATTGCTTTAATTCCCAACCAGTCAATCAGAAAAACCAGTTATCCGGAATACAACTGACCCCAACCATTCCGGATAAATGGTACTGAACAGTAATACAAAAGTGTAAAGAAAAGGAATTTATGAAACTCGTTTTTGTTTAAACATTGCTTTGAAAAAAAAAAAAAAAAAAAAAAAAAAAAAAAAAAAAAAAAAAAAACAAGCTTTTTTAAAATTTATAAATATGCTTACATATCTCCAAAAAACGGATGCTTTACGTACAGGTTAACATATATATAAATAAATCGTTTGAGCTCATTTTTACCGTAGCATTATTTTTTTTAATAAACAAGTAATTATTGAAAAATTACATAAAATTAATTTTTTCCGCGTTAAAATATTATTATGTATAAAAAATATTCCTTTTTTTACATAAAGTCTGTTACTTTTTAACATTGTTGCAGTCTTTACATTATTTTTTTTTAATATACAAATCATTCTAGAGCACTTTCGCAATTGCAGTTTCCGCATAAGGTTTTTATTTAGAAACATTTATAGGTTTTAATATAAAATACTTCAACAGAATTTTGTTATATCGCAATCTCTATACATATAAATTAATTTAAAAAAATTAACATACCAACGAATCTCTATAGATTTTTAGATCATTTTATAAAATTATTTTTTAAATATATAAAAAATTATATATCTTTGCAGAAAAGAATTTCTGGAATTTTCTGTGTGAAAAAAGCTTGTCGTACAGTCTTCCATAATGCTCCGAAATCTATGAAAAAATGTCCTATATCTCCTGCTTTCTACCAATGTCAGATTCCAATTCTTCAATTCTGCGCTGGTTTGTTTAGTAAAGAACGAACTTCTTAGTTTGATATTACATTCGACTCTCGTTAATTCGAAATCGGATAAATCGAATCTTCGCTTAATTCGAAATAAACATCAATTCTCGACATTTTCAATAACAGAATGTTAAATTTTTTCATTTATGCGAACCCATTTTCTCTTGACTTCGTTTAATTCGAACTAACGAGATCCCGATTTTTCATTTTTCCTTACTTTCTAACTAACTTTAGATCCTCGAAATAACTTTCTTTCTTTTACTTTGTCGGGATTGTTCTGAACAAGTATACATGTAGTTCCATGCATTTGATACCCTTTTTTTAGTGACCCGTCTATCCAAAAATGACACTGCCACCCCATCTTCGTTTGTGCTTGTTCCTAATCCTTTAATTAGTTTATGTATATCTTTATTAGTTTATGTTTATCTTTTAATTTAATATTATGTCATACTCTCCTTATAACAGCCGAAATATATTAAAAAATACTATAACATTAAATTCTTTGTAACAGTACCCTTTAAAACATATTTTCAGCTCGTACTTTCCATAATTTGAACTCTCGATAATTCGAACATTTCTTGTGGTCCCAACGAGTTCGAATTAACGAGAGCCGACGCCAATGGGGGGATCATCGGGGTTTGATCCCCCTCCGAAAATTTTTTGGGTATTACTATAAATATGCCAGCAACTACCAATCCAGACGAATACGGATAAAACTCGAATATCAACTACAGTCGCAATTCAAATATCAAAATTCAACGCTAGAATACCATTTTATTGCAAGATTCTGTTGGTAATTTGAAAAAAATAAAAGTAATTTCAATCAAATTTGTAAAGTTTATTCGATTTTTTTTAGAATGAGACTTTGTAAAAGCACAATATCAATGCTGTTGAAAAAAGATGATCACAACAGTCAGGCTTGTGTAGCCCAAATTTCTGAAAAATGTTATGTAAATGCTAACGCGAAGACATTTCTGGCAATAAAATATTTAAAAACATACGTCAAAAATGTCAAACGGTAGTTTGGTTTTACTCAAATGTCTGTACGTCGCCGAAGAAGTGTCTAAATAAGTTTATAATTTTATTTATAATGAAAAAAGCTTAAAGTTTCTTTTGTAATTATAATAAATTGATAAATCTGAATTCATAATAAAACTTGATTAAAATCTTAACATTCAGCTCTTTTCAATTAGAAAAAAAAAATCTAAAATAAGTGAAGATTAAAATTTCTTGGTCCTAAATCCCCTTCCGAAATATTTTACTGGATACGGCCTTGGCCGACGGGAGATTGGGATTTTGAGAAAGGAGGAAGCCGTGTACGTGTGCATTTCACTTAGGATTAGGAAGATGGCCAAATGAATGAAAAAAGAGGGAGTGACAGGGACAAGGGGGCGGGGCAGAAGGGTATTTCTCAAAAGATTAATTGAATTTATGATATACATGTGCTGGAAGAAAGCAGATATTATCTTTGTACTTTTCAGCAAAAAATGAAATAGGACTGGTTAGGTTAATATTTTGAACTGTTTTAATATGATGCAATATCGAAAAAAAATTAGAAGAGAGAGAAATAGCATTCTACTTTAATATTAAAGTAGTAGTAACTTTAATATTATAGTAAAGTTATTTATTTTAATCAAATTAAAAATGTTCAAATCGTACTATTTAAATTAAATCGAAAAGTTCAACATTTTACGAAAATCCAAAAGGAAAAAATATTAGCGAAGAATAAATAAAATTTCAAATTTCTACAAAAAAAAAAAAAAAACAAATGCTCAAACGAAATTTAACATACTGAATCATTAATAGTTTTAAAATAGAAAGAAAATTGAATTCCAAAAATATTATAAATGTCAGATGAATGAATCCTAGTAATACAATCCCTGAAAATGGCAAAAAAATACGAAACGTATTTTAATTAAATCCAGCGTATTATGAAAATTTCAATTTAGAACACCTGGGATCGAAATAACAGTCATCTGTTCTTTAGCAATACGACTAACCTACAATTGATAATGTCTACAAGCAAAATGTTTAAATTAAGGCTATCTTTTAGAATGTAAATTGCAAAAATGAACGGATGACTCTGATAGAATTAGTTTAATTAAATTAATAGACTTTAATTTTATCATTTGTCGTGTGACACGAGGTATTTAGCTGTAAATACACAAAATTTTAAATCGCAGACTTATACAGTTTTTGTGTACGGATTCTGTGACAGACGGACAAACAGAAGACAGAGACGAATAGGGCTTTTTAGGGTTTCGTCAGATGAACGAAACCCTAAAAAAATATTCTATATAAAAACAAAAGCAAAATGATTCGAGCATACACCCAAAAAATCTCTTCTGCGCGATGCACGTGATATGAGATACACAATTACGTAATATTTGAATCAACCAACCGTGAATCGACACTTAAAAAGTTTAAGTCAATTAAACATTCTCTCATTGAGTTGAAGCTAGGAGTGGCCAGAAAAACGAGGAACAGGTTCCTTGGAACAGTTCCAAGAGAAAAAACGAAGGAACTGTTTTTTTTCGCCAAAAGGAACTGTTCTTTTCGAGGTAAAATTTCATCTGTCGCCAAACCAAACGATGACGCATTTTTCTCTCCTCTGCTATTGGTTGATGACGGCAAAAGGATTACCAAACATCAAGGATCATCATTAGATATTTTTGTAAGGTGCCAGAGAAGCGGGAAAATCGTCTGAATAAAGATGCCAAGTTCAGAGAAGCAGTTTAAAAAGGAACGTTCTTTAGGAAAAAAACAGTGACTCTCGTTTTATATTATCATTGCGCAGCCGCAGAAAAACGAACGGAACAGATTGTGGAAAGAACAAGTGTAACTAGTTTTTTTGGAACAGTATCGTTCGTTCCAAGAACAGGTTCCTTTAGCCGTTTTTTCTATGTTTTTTCCGTTTCAAAGTCGAGCTTCTTGTTTAATACGATACGCTGTAATTTAGATTTCAATAGGTTGTGTGGGAGAAGGGTAGGTGATTTTTTCTTAAGAAGCGGTGATTAGAAAAGATCTTAGTTGTTAATCTGAAATCTTAGCTGAAGATCTTAGCTGAAAATTCAGTTATCCGTTTTCATTTTGATACATGACGGATTACCGATAGGATAAGTGCTGCCGGAAGCTTAAAACTATACAAAAAGGATAATGGGTTTGAAAAGGGGGGAGGGTTAAACTAGCTTTTCTTCAAGTTTATTTTTCTTGTAGAAGGTTAGAAGATTAGGTGATAGGTATTTTGTGTTTTCGTGGCTTTCAAATTTTCAAACAGTTGAAAAAAAAATCATTGACGAGAGTGACTAAATATTTATGTGCGCAGCAAGTTTTTGGTTTTATATAAGTCTGCCCAGAAGGGGGGGAGATCACCCCCACTTCTCTCCCTAGATCCGTCATTGAAAGAGACATACACTTTTATACATTATCTTTCTATTAAAATTGAATAAATAACGACGACGCCGCTGCATCTCCGTTGTAAATGATTTTTTTTTTCGTTCTTATTAAGAATACTTCTTCTGCATACAACAATATTTTAATCGTAAATATTGTAAAAAAAAAGTTTGATAAGTATGCTAAAGCGGAGTATTTTTAAATCAAAGAATTATTTTAATATATTTTAAATGTTAAAGTTGATTAAAATCGCCCCACTAAGTTTTGTCAAAGAGAAAATTAAAACTATACACAGGAATTTAATTTTTTCTCCTGAGGATATACATAAAAAATAATATGTAGCCTATTCAGATTTTTATATATATATATATTTGAATATTTTTTGTAATTTTAAATTAAGATTGATAATATGAATTTGATGATATGAAAATAATAGTATTTTGGAATTTGAAATGGGATTTAATATATTTAGCTCTAAATTTTATGTTTACTTTATTAAAACAAAATACTTTAAAAAAAATCAAAATTTAATGTGATAATCTTTAATTCTTTCATTTTAGCTAAAATGTTTGGTCATATTTCTTATTCTTCTTACTACTCTCTACCCCCTTGGCACAAACTGTCACAATTTTACGAATCCGCCCCCCCCCCCTCTAAGCATGACGCTATTTGGGGACAGCTCCTAACTAGACAATGTATGCAATTAAATAATAGCTCGGCAAAATTTAAACACAAAATACCTTCTTCTTTGCTCTGTTTAGTGAAGTATTCATAAACTGAACACGTGTTCATTATCGGAACATAAAATTCTCTCGCTAAAGAGTTTGTTAACCGATCTACTTGTAAACCGAAGAGTTCGTTAACCGATCAACTAATGTAATATTATTAGATGTAACTTTTTGCTTTTTTTTAAAAATATTTTGTTCTACAAAGGTATAAATTGAATTGGATGTATAAAATTACTACTACCACCACCACCACTACTACTACTACTACTACTACTACTACTACTACTACTACTAATAATAATAATAATAATAATAATAATAATAATAATAATAATAATAATAATAATAATAATATTAATAATAATAATAATAATAAACACTTACACGCTGAATTATGTATGAATTTCCACACTTCACCCATCCTCCTACAATTTTCTCTCTATAATTTATTTATTTATTTATTTAAATATTGCTCTTATGCAAATAAATAATAAGTACATTTCAGGCAACGTTCAAATTATAATTATTTTTAAAATGAAGCCCTAGTAAAAACATTTGTACACTGAAAGTCGAAAACATATTTTAGAAAATATTTACCTTTAACAAGCGAATGTTTGGTTTATTTTGTGTTGATCGATTATCTAGAGAGATTTAGGACCAGGAGGGAGAGCCCTTCGTGGGAGTTTTTCTTAGGGAACCTAACCGTATTTACGCAAGATGCGAAGAAAACCACAAAAATTCCGAACGGTTAGGCCGACGGCCGCGATTGGTTCGAACCCAACACCTGCCGTCTACAAGTTGAGAGGTCAGAGCCCCTTGGTTAACAAACGAATGAATAAAGACTTAATATATGATGATATGAACAAAGAATGTTCAAAAATTAATAAAATATAACTTAAATTAAATAAGCAACTCAGTAAAATGTTATTCTTCAAACTTAATTCTTAAATTTGTATTACAAAATATTACTGCTAAAAATTTCATTTTAATTCTTGAAATTAAAAGATTGTTGAATATTACTGTAGCTTCTTGTTTCTCAAAAAAGGGGTGGGGGGGGGGCTTTAAAAATTCCACGCCACGTTTTATTAAATATTTTTAACCCGAAATTTAATTTTCTTTGTGTACATTTTTTTTCTTTTTTTATTGTGGATAAACTATTAGAATAATTTAAAGGATTATACACGTAAAAAGATTCATATATTTCTGATTCATAATTGCTGACAAAGCGTCTTATTGCACTATCTATTTTCTGCATCAGTCCGAAATCTTTTAAGATGTTCGCTGCTGCTAACGTGAAGATGTGATGATAGTTCATGCCGAATTGTAGAAGTGGGTTTTTCCCAGAAGCCGATTTACTTTTTATAACAAAGAATCAGTGAAAGATTTTCCCGCGCCAGCGCGTAACTAGCTATTGAGGTTTTGGGGTTAAAACCCCTCCCAGAGCTAAGAAATATTACTATAATTGCCACTTATATTAATCAAAACCGAACTTAATATTTAAACCTATTTGCGTACTTCGGAATCCACCGCTTTATTGAATCATATTTCATTTAATAAAGGGATTCAATTAAATGTCGAAAATTTTACTTATAACTGTGAAAGTGCAAATTACATGGATTAGTTAATGGTGTTCTTAAATCAAAAAGGGCAACTTTGTGACATATACTTTAATTTATTTTTGTTCGGAAATGCATGAAAATGGCAGGGGGTGTTATTCAGAATGTGTCTAATTGCACTAAATTTTCTGTTTTTTTTTTTTTTTTTTTTTTTTAAACATAATAGATCTTTCATAACAAGCTTTCAAAGTGGACGTTTTTGAGCACATTTCCCGACAATAGCAGAAAAACCGGCCGAAAAGCATTCGAAAAAGGGTGATCACGTGATCGAAATGGCTTAGAACTGGATAGGTAATTTAAGTATCATAAAATGGAAAAATAAGTTCGATTCGAAATCGCTTCCACAGTCAGGCCTTCCAATTTTACATCTTTCTGTTAAACAATGAATTTGTAAATGCTTCAAAACGTTTTGCGCTTGTTGAGCGGAGCAGTTGCGAACAATCTTAACTGAAAATTGGTTATTTGAACTAAATCATTTTTCTGAGACGTATTATGCTAAAAGAATGATGATTTCCACACAGATGCTGTTTCAGTTTAAGTATTATACAGTGAATATTCTAATTAGTACTGATTCTATTAACCGGCGATTTGAATAACCGGCAAAAACAGTTATCAGAAACTCAACTCCCCCCCCCCCCTAGAACCGATCGCTCCGCCATTGTTTATAGCAGTTATTTTTAATATTGATCCTGGGTTCTAATCAACATTTTTATATTGATGAACCCACTATTAAAATATTTCGAATATTTCATCATCTTTCCCAAATATCATTCTCTTAATTTCTGTGTAACGAAATTTTTACTTGAAACCGAAATAAAGCAAACAAACAAACAAAAAGAAAATAAATAAATAAAATAAAATAAACGGAAAAAATGTATATCCAGACGTTCTTTTGTATCAGAAGCCCTCTTCATTAATTTAAATTCCTTTTTCCACTATTAGGCACAAGCACAACCTGACCGCAGTACTAAAGCAAAGAAAGGAGGAGAAAAAAAACGGTCTTTAATCTCTGAAAGCAAACAATCAATCAATGCCCAGTCTATTACTGGAACAGTTCCAGAATGTCCACTGAAACTGAAACTTCACTGGTTCGTGATTTTTATTTTCTCCACATTCGAACGAGGGGATTCGCTCGCCAGACGCGGAAAGAGTAAGGGAGGCCACACACCTGTGAAACATTGAGCGAAAAAACATGAGACATGCGACAATTTCACCCTGATAACAAAGAAAAAACCGGTTTCACTGCGACATGTTGCACGATTTTTGACGCATGTCTCGCTAGTGTGTGGCGTGCCTAAGACGTGTTATCACCCGTCTTCTCGTGTCTGTGCCTAGTATATATAGTGTGGGTGTGGCCTGTTTTCGGATTGGTTGAGCACTGGATGACGTCGTCTGCCTTGTCTGAGAGCGTCTGCAGCATCTTAGACGGTGGACTGCTGGGAAGTAAAACCCAAGTTCCATTAGAGAAAGGTATTATAGATTTTGATATGTCTTTTTCTATTTTGGGGCGTTCTGGTTATCCAGATGTGAGAGAACTCTCTGAGATTGATTTAGAAGCGCTTTTCGTTAAGACGAAAGTGGATTTGTTTTCCATTAGAGGTGAAATCACCAAGCTTCAGAGAAGTAAAGAACTTACTGATGTTCAATTGAAAAAATTGTCAGAGCTACTTGAAAAGTATGCTATTTTGGAGAAAGATGATCAGACCATCTTAAAGATTCGTCCAAAGGACTCTTTCACTTATGATTACCTTGTGCCAAAAACTGTTAAAGTAGTTTCTACTGTTTAGGCAAATTCTAAGTCTGTCATTCCGATTTCTAACTCGAGCAAGTCAGGTGAGGTGGCGCCATCTAGTATTGCGGATGAAAACCAAACTCCCTTGGCTAGCAAGAGAAGGTTTGAGGATGATTCAGACATTCCAAATTTAAACCAACCCGAGCAGGAAAAATTTAAAGTTATTAAATGTAAAAAAAGCAAACAAATTTCTAAAATTAATGCTAATGCTAATAATGATATTTTGGATAACTCTGTTGATATGGAAGTGACGATTAATGAACCTTCAACTTCTCAAAAGAAAAATTCTAGGATTCCCCCTTTCAAAATTGTACCTCCAGATAACTGGAGAGAGCTTATTTTTAGAATTAAAAAAATAGTACCCACAGCCACCTCTAAACTAAAAGGTAAATTTCTTAATATTAAGGTTGAAAATGCTGAAGACTTGTACAAATTAGACTTGTAGATTATAGACTTGTACAAAAATATCTTATTGATGTAAAAATTCAATTTCAATCGTATCTTTTGGAAGATGCAAAACCACTAAAAGTGGTTCTTCGGGGGCTTCCCGTCAACACAGCAGTCCAAGAAATACATCAAGCCAAGCCCTAGAATTAGAAGATTTCTTGGACTTCACGGTGACCCAAATGTACAGAGGTCCCGTGAGCAACAAAAGATATATGCCTCTATTTTATGTTTCGATCCAAAAAGAGCCTGATGTTGACCGCAGCTTCCAAATTACTGAAATTATGGATACTGAGGTCAGTTTCGAAAAATATCGCGGGCAAAAAGGTCCCTCACAGTGTCATAATTGTCAGGGATTTTTCCATTCATCCATTTCTTGCAATTTACATTCGAAATGTCTTAAATGTGCCGGTGCACATAAGACGAAAGAATGTGTAAAATCTTTTGACACTCCCTGTCGATGCTGTCACTGTGGCGGTGATCACCCTGCGAATTTTAGGAACTGTCCAAAGTTCCCTAAAACAACCCCCCCTCAGAAAGGCAAAAACTTAAACTCTAATTCAAATGTTATTCCAAAATCAAAGGCCAACACTAAAACTGTTGTTTCTGTGAATTCTAATCGTTCTTTTTCCAACAGGAAAGCTGAAAATTCCCTGTCTTTCAAGGAAGCTGCTATTGGACAAAAGGCTGCTCCACCCACCACCCCTTCTGTTCCCCAAAATTCAAATTCGGCCCCAGTAACGGATGCATTTTCGATCGCCGAGTTCATTACAAATTTATTTCTTTTTTGTGATAGATATGGTGAAGTTACTGTTATGACTGCTCTTAATAAAGCCCTCCCGGAACTGCGCAAAGCAACCACGCAGATTGACCGGGTCAGCATTCTTTTAAATAATATTTACTCTGTCTCTAAAAATGTTTAGATAGCGCCATCCATTGATGGTTGCATCCCCATTTTAGACTTATCTTTCCTATCGTCATGTTCCCAGCTACTAGTAATTTGGACACCTTCTCTATTGGTATATTTAATGCCAATGGACTAAAAAGACAGGTTACTGAATTCAGCGCTTGGGTTTATAGTAACAATTTAGACATCGTTTTGGTCAGTGAGACTCACTTTTCCCAGGGAAATATCTCCAGAATTGCCAACTACGAGTTATTCAATGTTGACAGGGCTCGTAGGGGTGATAACTCCCGCAGCTTTGGCGGCACTGCAATTTATGTTAAAAGAGGATTTAATGCTACTTTTATTAATATTCCCCCTACAAATTGTATTGAAGTTACTCCTATTGTCTTGGACTTTCCCAATATTCCAAAACTTCTTATAGCAGCCATTTATGTACCACCTTTAAATGATAGAAATCTGCTGGAGCAAGACTTATCCCGGCTCACTAATACTTTTCCAAATTTTATTCTTGCGGGGGATTTTAATGCTACTCATCCCTCTTGGCACTGTAGATCTACAAATGGGTTTGGAACCAAACTCAGGAAATGGGTGAATCAAAATTTTGCGCAAATTATAGCGCCCCCCTCACCCACTTTCCCTTTTTCTAATAATTACTTGGACTTAGGGATCACCCGCAATTTTCCTTATCCTTACTGCATTCAAACGCAGAACGAGTTGAGTTCGGACCACTTGCCGGTTCTTCTCCGGTACCAAGTTGACTCTTACAACCTCGATCTTGGCAAGCAAATTCATACTAGATGGAAAGACTTCAAATTCCTACTTGAACAGCGTGAAACTCCGCCCACTCTGCCGGAAACGAAAGAGCAGGCGGAACTTGCCATCAGTCAACTTGGTGACGTCTTGAGAGATACATTCGAGCAGTGTTCTCAGCCGAGAAAAACCACTGCTGCATTTCTCAGACTACCGGAGGAGGTCAGGCAATTGATAACCGAGCGAAATCGTGCTCGCAGGATATGGCAGATCTATCGCACGCAATATTTTAGGACCCAGTTAAATCATCTTAATAGAAAAGTTAAGGCTACTATCTCCAAGTTTAGAAACGAACGCTGGAACGCTTTTGTTGAATCTCTTTCGACTGAAGACAACACCATTTGGAAGGCTGCTTCCCGCATTCGTAGGTCACAAACACACATTCCGGCCATCAGATGCCCTAATGGCATGGCTTATACTAACACTGAAAAGGCAGAAGCTATTGCGGAAAGTCTTAGAAGTCAGTTTACACCTAATTCTGGCATGGACAACCCCAGGGTTGCAACTGTGTTGGAGACCACAGTTCAAAATTTCTTAAACAAAAACACACCAAACACGCTACCCCCGGCCACGCCTACCGAGGTCCGGGAGTACATTTCAGGCTTAAAAAAGAATAAGTCTCCGGATGAGGACCGCATTTCTAATAATATGCTTATTAACTTACCTAACAATTTATTCTTTATATTGTTCTATTAATTAATTGCATGATGACTTTAAATGTTTTTCCTGATTCCTGGAAAAAGGCTATTGTTGTTCCCCTGCTGAAAAGTGGGGCGGAGGACAACCACGCCCCAACCAGCTTTCGACCTATCTCTTTACTCTCCTGCTTATCTAAAGTGTATGAATATGTTCTCGTCAACCGCCTGAAGGAGTTCCTAAACTCTAACGACGCAACGTGCTGATTCCGGAGCAATTCGGATTTAGAGCACGTCACTCAACAACCCATCAGATTTGGAGAGTTTCTGAACTTATTCATGACGGTTTCACGTCCGGCGGGGTGACGGGAGCAATTTTCCTCGATATCCAAAAGGCTTTTGATAAAGTCTGGCATATCGCTCTTCTTTTTAAACTAATCAAACTGAAAATTCCTGCCCAACTAATTAAAATCTATGAAGACTACTTTAAAAATAGATCCTTCAACCCTAAACCAATTGCTAGCTCTGTACCACAAGATTCCCTGGGCGGTCCCACTCTCTTTAATGTCTTTATTAACGACATTCCTAAAGAGCCTGACATAGACTTAGCGATTTTCGCCGATGACACAGCCATGCTATACAAACACAAACAAGCACAAAGAGTGTTCTCTAAACTCCAAAATTATTTGAATATACTTTCGGCTTGGTTTAAAAAATGGAAAATTAAAGTAAATAGTGCCAAAAGTGCCGCCATTCTTTTCACCAACCGACGTTCTAACCCCATTGCTAATTTAAATTTCAAACTGAATGACGAACCAATTCCCTGGAGGTCAGGTTATAAGTACCTAGGTATTCACCTAGATTCTAAATTAACATGGCGCACGCACATCACAGAAACTCTGGATCGTGCGAACCGCGCCGTGGGCTAGAGGTCTGCACGGGCCGGGCCGCGGCCCGAAGCCCGAGCCGGCCCGAACCCGGCCCGCGGGCCGGGTTCGGGCCGATTTCCAATAATGGCATTCGGGCCGGGCCGGGCTCGGGCCTTACTTCTGAAGACTCGGGCCGGGCCGGGTCGGGCCTAGTCACTAATCTTTCGGGCCGGACCGGGCTCGGGCCTTAATTTTTTTGCTGGACGGACCGGGCCTAACTTTTTTTTCCGTACGAAGCCGAGACTGAATCCATTCTTCCTAGTTTTCATGGACGAAAATAATCAGTTCCTATTGAATCTTCTTATATGAAAATCCTTTTCTCGACTTTTTATAAATCAGTAATATTTGGCTTAGTCCAAAAATGTTTGCAAAAAAGGCATATACTTTTAAGCCGTCATTATTCTACAATTAAACATTAGAATTTATTTCTTTTAAAGAATCGTAGATTACTAGGCGTTTTAAAATAGAATTAAACACACACACACACACAAAAAACACATGATTATGACGGAATTTTCTTTTAAACTGAAAACTGAAAGTTTTTTTTTAAATGTTCATCCATGCAAAATGAATACAACAATATGGGAGGAAAAAATATATTAAACATTTACATCTGTTAAGAAGGGAATGTATGGTTTTTTTTTCGTTCCAAAGCGATTTCGTCTTTGGAAATTTTACCATATACCGCTTTTTCGACTTTTTGTCTCCATTACAGGGAATATGGATTAATAATACTAGTGATAACTGAAACATTTACATACAACAAACAAAGATTCATTTAAAAGCGTAAATATCGCAGCCTACGGCACTTCTGCATAAATGGAGATTATAAACATGAAAAAAAAAGACTAATATAATTTTTTTTGGTCAGAACTCTTCCATAAGATTATAGATCAATGTTCTGTAGAAATTCACTTGAGCCGGGCCGGGTTCGGGCCGAATTTTAAACTTTTTTCCGGACCGGGCCGAGCTCGGGCCGAAATTTTAGCTTTCGGGCCGGGCCGGGTCGGGCCTATATTTTTTTCGTTCGGGCCGGGCTCGGGCCGAAATTTTAACTTTCGGGCCGGGCCGGGTCGGGCCAATATTTTTTTCGTTCGGGCCGGGCCGGGCCCGGGCCGAAATTTTAACTTTCGGGCCGGGCTCGGGCCTGGAAATTTCGGCCCGTGCAGACCTCTACCGTGGGCTCCCTAAATCCCCCCTTGGCTTGGAACAGCCCCCTGTCTATGAAAAACAAATTGTTACTATACAAATCCATGGTCAGACCGATCATAACTTATGGGTCGGTTGTGTATGGAAGTACTGTTAAAACCAGACTTGAAAAAGTTCAAACTTTTCAGAATAAGCTTCTTCGTAGGTTCACCAAAGCAACCCGTTATGTCCGCAATGACGTCATTCATCGAGACCTTGAAATCAAACCGATTTTTGTGGAAATCAAGAAACTTACAATGAAGTTTCACAGGTTAGTCCCTGCTGTGCGGAATCCTGCTTTAAATGCCATTAGGCGTTATGATGGAACAGTGGGGAAAAACCGGAAACGGCCCCTAGCAATTCTTTCAAAGGATGATAACTTCATTCCATGTTCCAAAACATTCAGAAGGAATCCTTCTGCCGTCCTTAAAGCAGAATTCCCGGGAAAAATTTATATTTCCCCTAGTTCGAAAGAAATTTTCAACTAGATTTGGAATTATCCCTGACGTCATGCAGCATTCTGTAGTTTTATACAGTCGCGTTTTTCAGCTTTTCTAATTAATTGTAATTTTAATTTTGTTACTTATTTTATTATTTCGACTTCCCTTTACTTTCTTTTAAATATTTAAATTTAATTGTAATTGTTATTGGGTACTCTATCTTTCTCAAAATTTCAGTTGTTTAAGAAGTCACTTCCATCTTTGAGGATAGGCAAGCCTTCCTCATTTTCCTATTGGCCAATGAGGTGCTTGCTCACTGTACCTCGGCTACTTAAGAACTTTTCTTCCCCTTTTGGCTCATTCTACCCTCGACTTCTGGTGTGTGAGGAACTCGCCGCTGGCAATGGTCGCAAAATTTCTAGTCACAGTTTAAGATTATTTCAGTATTCAGTTTAAAAAATTTTTTTTTTCTAAATTTTACTGTCCCCCCTTTAGACCAGGCATGAACCGAAAAACTTGTTTACTGGAGTTGTGGACCTGCGCGAGCGTAGTGTGTACAGGAACTTCGTTTGGTAGTGCGGTCCAGGTGGCCGATAACATATGCCAGTAAAACGCGGGACCTGTGCCGCTATGTTAGCCAATGGGAAACTTCTAAGGTGAACGGGTTTCAGGTGATTGTCACCAAAATTAGTGAGCTATGTGGCCCCCTTTTTTTTGGTTCTTAGAGTTAGTCGTGGGCTGGGATACCTTATCCTATGCCTTTTCTGTGCTTCTTGGTACCATACTGCCTTTACACTCTCCGTTTTTTGCCGACGCAAGTCGGTGAAATGACATCGAAGTATGGGGCAACCAAACTCGTTTGGATGCCACATGCGCCCCTTCTTTTGGAGGTTATATTTAACCTCGTGCTTCCAGCTCTGGAATAATCTTCGGATTTCCACCAGAGGCTCTAAATTATACTTTTTGACCGTGCTTTGTTTCGAAATTCATCTTTTTATGTTTCTTTTGCCATATTTAGTTGGAGGTTACGCGCAATGGACTTACATTGTGTTGGCACTCCGTAAGCACCGCGATGTCATGTCAATTTCACATTTTTAATTTTATTTATTTTTAATAAAATAAAAAGAAAACACAAAATTAGTTAATAAGAATAATTAAAACCATACTTATTTTCAATTAAAGGTAAAATTTGTATGGAGTGGAAAATATCCAGATTTTGATATGGAAAAATACAAAATATTTGTATTTCAGTTTTGAATTTTCATCGGATACCACCTAAATTCTGTGATGCATATTTCTAATTAAATTTAAAGTTTAGGAAAAAAAATAGAAGTTTCTTCACTTTAATCAGTATATCTTAAAATTTCGAGACTAAACTAAAAGCTTTCCGACAGTAAATCAATACAGGCGGATTTCGATATCTCGAAGCCAAAAGGCACAGGGAAAAAAAATCGGAATTGCATGGTTTTATTCAAAATATCACGGTTACAAATAACATTAACACTGCTAAAATATGTACATAAACATTTTTTTTTCTTTTGTCATATCGAGGTTTTCGAGTACACAATGTTTGTCAAATCTAAATTTTTCTGAATAGTTTTATTAGAAAAATAAAACTATATAGTATATTAATAAATTGTATTAATTAATTAGTAAATTACCAGTTAGTTAAATTAATTAATAATAGTTCCGGCTAAGAATAAATTTGTTTTCTACGTTCTAAATTGTTTTTTATTTTTCTAATTAGAAACTGCGAGTGGAAATAAATCCGATTACGAATAAAATTTTATAAGTTTTCTTCGATCTAACTTGTTTTTCTTATATAATTAATAGCTATTAAAATATTTCTCCCATTCATAAATATTTATAGATTAATACTTTTTTTCGGCTAAACTTACTTTTTATTATCGAACAGGAATTTTTCCGACTGGCTTTCCGTTTTTCCAATTTATAATTTTTTATAGGTTAATACATAATACTATTTTTTCCGACTAAACATGCCTTTTCCGATGGAACGGAAAATTTTCCGAATGATATTTTCGTTTTCCAATTTATAAATTTTTGTGGGTTAATGCCATTTTTCCGATCAAACAAGAATTTTTCAGACTGATTTTCCTTTTTTTTAATTTATAAGTTTTTATAGGATAATACGTAATACTACTTTTTCCGACTAAACACGCCTTTTCCGATGTAACGGGAGATTTTCCGAATGATATTTCCATTTTTCCAGTTTGTAAGTTTTTATAGGTCAATACCATTTTTTCCGACTAAACTTTTTCCGATCGATCTGGGAATTTTCCGACTGATTTCTTCTTGGAGGGAGTGCATATATATATACAGGGTGTCCCAAAACAAATGGTATATACGCTAGGGGGTGATAGAACACATCAACACGAGTAATAGTAAATAGGTAACCAAGGGTCCCAAACCTTTTCCAAAGGAGATAGCCGCCATTAAAGTTTGGGGTCCAAAATTTCAAATACAAATAAAAAACGGAAAAATTGGTCGATTGATTTGCAGTTTTCACTAAAATTATTCTTTATGTTGTTATTTTCTTGAAAATAAATTATAAAGATAAATTTCGAAAAATGCCGATTGAGGGCGCTTTAGACTTTGAAGTAATGAAAAACTATTTTTTGCCGTGAGTTTTTGCATCTCATTAAATGGTTTCGTAAGCTTAGATTTAAACTTAAATTTTGAGCTCAAAATCTGAATAGTTGGAAGCGGTTAAGTAGCACAAACTTAACTGTGTTCAGAGGGTTTAAATTTCAAATGATTATAAAAAACGGAAAAATTGGTCGATTGATTTGCGATTTTCACTAAAACTATTCTTTATGTCGGTATTTTATTGAAAATGAATTATAAAGATAAGTTTTAAAAAATGTCGATAGAGGGCGCTTTAGACTTTGAATTAACGAAATAATCCATCCTAATACTATTTTTTGCCGTTATTTTTTGCATCTCATTAAATGGTTGCGTAGGCTTAGATTTAAACTTAAATTTTGAGCTCAAAATCTGAATACTTGGGAGTGGTTAAGTAGCACAAACTGAACTGTGTTAAGAGGGTTTAAATTTCAAACGAAACGGAAAACTATAAAAAAACGGAAAAATGAGTCGATTCGTTTGCGGTTTTTGCTAAAACTTCTCTTTAAATCAGCGTTTACTTGAAAATAAATTTTAAAGATAAATTTCACAAAATGCCGATAGAGGGTGCCTTATACATTGGAGTAGCGTACAACTATTTTTAAACGTTATTTTTTAAATCTCATTAAATGCTTTCAAATGCTTAGATTTAAATTTTGAGATCAAATTCTGAGTCGTTGCGAGTGTTTAAATAGCGCAAAACTGAACTGTGTTCGAGGGGGGGGGGGGGGGTTAAATTTCAACTCCTGAACACACTTCAGTTTGCGCTTCTTAACCCCTCCGAACGATTCAGAATTTGAGTTCAAACTTTAAGTTTAAATCTAAGATTTCGAAAACATTTAACAAATCTTGGAAAGCATTTAATTAGATACAAAAAATAACGGTTAAAATTTGTTGTTGGTTACTCTGAAGTTTAAGGCGCCCTCTAACGGAATTTTTTGAAATTTATCTTTAAAATGAATTTAAAAATTCATTTTCAATAAGATACTGACTTAAAGAATAGTTTTATTTTAAACCGCAAACGAATCGACCAATTTTTCCGTTTTTTATTATCATTTGAAATTTGAACCCTCTGAACACAGTTCAGTTTCTGCTACTTAACCACTCCCAACTATTCAGATTTTGAGCTCAAAATTTAAGTTTAAGTCTAAGTTTACGAAAACATTTAATCAGACGCAAAAAATAATGTAAAAAGTAGTTGTTTGTTACTCCAAAATTTAAAGCGCCCTCTATCGGCATTTTTTGAAATTTATCTTTATAATTTATTTTCAAGACAATACTGACATAAAGAATAGTTTTAGTGAAAACCGCAAATCAATCGACCAATTTTTCCGTTTTTTATAGTCATTTGAAATTTAAACCCTCTGAACACAGTTATGTTTGTGCTACTTAACCGCTTCCAACTATTCAGATTTTGAGCTCAAAATTTAAGTTTAAATCCAAGCTTACGAAACCATTTAATGAGATGCAAAAAATCACGGCAAAAAATAGTTTTTCATTACTTCAAAGTCTAAAGCGCCCTCTATCGGCATTTTTCGAAATTTATCTTTATAATTTATTTTCAAGAAAATACCAACATAAAGAATAATTTTAGTGAAAACCGCAAATCAATCGACCAATTTTTCCGTTTTTTATGTGTATTTGAAATTTTGGACCCAAACTTTAATGGCGGCTATCTCCTTTGGAAAACGTTTGGGACCCTTGGTTTCCTATTTACTATTACTCGTCTTGATGTGTTCTATCACCCCCTAGCGTATATACCATTTGTTTAGGGACACCCTGTATATATATATATATATATATATATATATATATATTATTTTCGACTAAACGTACATTTTTCTGACTGACTTTTTCATTTTTCCAATTTGTAAGTCCTTATAAGTAAATACCATTTTCCCGAAAAAAGATATCCTCCTATCGAAAGGGAATTTTTCAAACTGATTTGTTCGTTTTTCCAATTTGTAAGTCATTACCGTAAATAACTTTTTTCCGACTAAGCGAACATTGTTCCACTTTGTAAGTTCTTATAGGTAAATACCTTTTTAAGACTAAACGTACATTTTCCCTATCGAACGGGAATTTTTTCGACTGATTTTTTCGTTTTTCCATTTTTTAAGTCTTTATAGTAAATAACATTTTTCCGAGTAAACGGACATTTTCCCGACTGATTTTTTTTTCATTTTCCCAATTTATAAGTTTATATAGCTAAATACAATTTTTTTCCAACTATGTTTATTGTTTTACTGATAAACACGAAATTTTCCGACTAATTTACTCGAGAGGGGGGGTGCCCCCCCCCCCCCCGGTATTTACGCCCCTGCTCTTGTTGTAAAATCTAACATTATCCGCTTTAGTGGTAGACTTTAGGAGAACATCATAGAATAAGCTCCTGTAACCACGCCCATTTCTGGCTTTGTTCGTAGACTTTTAATATATTTGAACTTGAAATGTTAACCGTTTCGTGAAGCATATATTACACTTCTCACCATCACGTGGGGGTGGTGAGATCGCACGCCAAACAGTTTTTTCTTTCCAAAAACTGTCATTGGAATTGCTGCTCCCACCTAGACCAGTAAGACGTCTGTGTGCATCCCGAGCTTGACAGTAAAAACATAAATTTGTCAACAAAGGGATTACTGCCCATATTGCTGCCAATTATTAAACCGTATCTTTATATAATACTTTTTAAATTTGCATGGATAATTATTATAATAAACAGATTTCCTAACACTTATAAGCTTGTTTATTCAAATTAAAATCATCATTACGAATTTTAGTGAATCCAATAATTAGATGAATAGCTTTATTCAAAGATGGTTATAATATTACGCAAATTGCAGAACCACTGAGGTAAACTTATTGTAAAAAATGCTAAAACTGTTTCTTTTAACATAGAGATCTATATTAACACTATTACTTGTAATAATAATAAACATAATATTGTGACAAAAGTCTGCACTAATATCGTTACCCCTGTCTTTATTTAATTATATAAAAACTTGGATCGATTTTATTGGATTTAGAATAAAAATAATAATCATAAATTCAAATAGCAACAATGTATCGATAATTATGCAAATTTATTTATTATCTCCTGATATGGGTTTACACATTTATTGTTATTATTATTTTTTATTTATTTTATTTTATTTTATTTTATTTTATTTTATTTTATTTTTTTAGGAAAATTAACTAACCGTACTTTCTAACAAATCTGGATCTATAATAAATACAAATAACACATAATGTAATCATATACATACGTATCTGAACAGTATCGTAAAATACAAATAAACTGCATGTTTTTATATTCCTGCAATAACTTTATTTTTCTTATGGAATAGTAAAAATTCGAAAATGTTTTGGTATTTTGTCTAATAAAAATAAAAATAATTTTTGAAAACTTCGCTTTCGGTTTCATTAAGATTTTTCATTCGCTTCTATTCACTTCTAAATTGAAACGAGCAGAACAATTTTTTCCTAAAAGAATTTTTTCTATTAACTAGCTTTAAATTAAATACATCCATCCCGGAAAAAAATGTATCGTAATTTATGATAGTAATAACTGCTTGTTTATTTCGATTCAACCATCCGTATTAGCCAGTAATTAAATAAGACATTGAATGCTAATAATGGTTGTTCATGTCAAATGTGATAAATAGGATATTTCTCTTTGGGCAGGGCACTTTAAATTCAGGATTTTACACAACCGACTATGGTCACTGTAGGAAAAATAGGCGTTTCAAGGACAAGTGCTTTCTTTTCATTTTCCCTTCGTTGTCATGGTATTAGAGGACGCTAATCCCTCGCTAATCCTCTTTTTTTCCACGGCACTTCTGCAAAACAAATTTACTCATGCAAGAGTATGAGTTACAGCGTTATTCGATGAACTGGATTTCTCAAACGGTGTGAAAAAAAGAAGTGCGGTTAGTCGGTCACGTGGCTGTTACCATAGTTACTAAACTAAGATAGTGGCCGAGGAGTGACCAACAAAAGGGGAACATTCGTCCTTGAAAAGGGAATTTTTCCTGACGTGACTTTCATCCACTACCATGGTTGTAAAAAGTGTGTAGCTGAATTCTTGGCTTGTTCAACTTTATGGATTATTCAAGTTAGAAGAATTCCTTAGTATTTTCAACTAACATCCATATCTTTGCGAGTTTTTTTAATTGAAATATTTCGGGTATCATTAATAACGAATGCTACTACCTTAATAATACCTATTAATATTGCCTGCCAGCTTCAACGGCCAAACTCAAATTTTCCCTTTACTAGTAAGGGACTTTATAAGTTTGGCCGTGATACTACACAATGTTTACAGATTTCTTTGTGATCAAAGTAAAGGTTTCATTTAGCATCTATATTTTCAATTATATACACATTTATATAAATTTTTAAATTATTTTTTTCTTGTACCATTAATGAATTTATCACTTAGTAATTAATGTTTTGTTTTTTCTGTCTGTGTCTCTCGTTTAATATTAAATCCCCTCCCTTTCCTTTCATTATGCATCGTGAAAGGCGGGATTATATGCCAAACGTCGTGTTTTTGCTGTTGATTTTTTTTTTTTTTTTTTTTTTTTTTTTTTTTAGAATTTTGATTTCACAGTTATTAAATTAATAAAGAATATTTATCAGAAATAAGAATACTTATCAGGGGTTGTCTAATAGCCAACGCGCGCATTTTCGTTTTGTATTGTATTGTTTAGAAATTTTACATTTACAAAGTACGGACAAACCCCCATATTCTCTTCAAGGTAAGTTTTATTACAAAATTATGCTTATTTGTAATTAGAACAAGTTTTAGTACTTGTGAGCAATGTAATTTATTATTAATTTCGATAAAATAAGTTTAATAAATCCTACCATTTTGCACCGTGCTGCCAATAATACCATGTTTCGAAACAAAACAAATTATTATTGTAGTTCTGTTTATTTCCAAATAGAGCAGCAATTTAAATCTGAATTGCGTCAATACTTATATAAATTCCATTTTCCCTCAAAATTTTCTTAAAATTGGTGTGAATCGATCATTTAGCTCAAAATGTATTGATGAATAATGAAATATAATAATGTTAATATTTAAGAAATTTATTGATTCATACTCAAATATTTAAATACATCAGAAATTTTCTTAAAATCTCTCTGGGTGCATAGCATCATTGTCTAGGTTTCTTCTTTTAAAACAAACCTAAACAATTTATTTTTTTTTTTTTTAAATCTTAAACAATAAAAATTCTTTTAAAGGTATAGATGTGTCAGTAATGTACAGACTCACAGTTTTTAATATATATATGTATATATATATATTTGTGACAATTTAAAGTTGGGGGGGGGGGCAGAAGCATCATCGCCAGGTTTCCCTTTCTCCGCACAGAAGTCATGGCCAGCGAGTAAAAACAAAATAAATAAATGTAGAAGATCCAAATAATCATTCCTTGGCTGCTCCAAGTTCATTTTACTAAACTGTAGCTATAATAGAGAGAAAAGCTATTTCTGCAGACGATCTTTTACCGAAACATCCAAAAAAATATTCCATCATTTACTACACCCAGCCGTACTCATGGAAGCGAGCACCCAAGAATCCTTCTTCTTTCACCTCTCGAGGCTTCCTCTTTTAAAATCTAAAAAGAAAATTCTAGAACATTCTCTAGTCTCAAACCATCATTCTTTTATGTAAACATAACTCATACCCAGAGTCGAGATTAATATTTGACAGACAACAATTTTATTTTTTTAAAAATATTATTTAACCAATTTATAATCGACTCAGAATTTTAAATATCTTATGCAGACGATTTTTATAGAAGATTAATTTTAAGAGAAAAAGAAAAGAAAGGAATTTATTGATATGCACAATATCAAATGTTGACTGAGAGAAAATAAATAAATAGATAAAATAAAATAATGATATTTTTTGAAAGATGTGGTTTTGGAATAAATTTAACAAGACTTTCTTAAAAAGGGTTGATAAAAACATAGAAAAAATGAGTTTTATTTGGAATATTAAGAAATAAAGTTTAATTAAGAATATTTTTAATTTAGAGCCATCTTTTTTAATTTACGCATACTGGAAATAATGTTTTTTAAGGCGAATTAAGAATTTATATCGTTTCCATAAAGATTAACAGATTAGATCTAGAAACAAGATTTTAATTTAATAAGTTGAAGTAAGTACGGAATATTATTATAAGAAAATTAAGATAGTATAAAGATAAGTTTTGGCGGAAAAAATTTAAAATTTGTAATATTATCCCCTCCCCCCCAGAAAAATAACTTTGTATGAAATTGATAGTTAAATAAAACTACAAGTTCAGACAACAGAAATCTAATAATTTAGAAAAGTTAAATTTTGAATAAAACTGTCAAACTTAGGAAGCCAAGAGATGGAAGAGAAGAAAATTAACGCAATATAAAAAATTTTAGCGATTAAAAAAATAGTTAAGAGAAAATTAAATTGAATTAAATTTAGGTAGGAGCATTTCCCTGAAAGAAACACAATAATGTTACAATATCACTTACTATTTGTAAGTGCATAGGAGGATAATACATACAATAAAAGTAAATAAGTTATAAATGTTAATAAGCAAGAAAAATTAACAATATAATAAAAACAATAAGAAATCTCCTTCATGGGAGTTTATAGAATTTCACTGACTTAATCAGTAGTTTATTTTAAATAAAGTCCTTCAGTGAAAAATGTCTTTCAAGAATGTATAAAAGAGTCTTCTTCAATGTCCAGTGAATACAGTCTCTTTAATTAAAGATCTTCAAATCCTATTTAATCTTTGATTTTAATCTTATGTTTTTTGTTGGATTTCAACATTTTTTTAATAATATGTCAAATTTCTAATAATAAATATTATCACTTCAAAAATTAATAATAAATAATATAGAAAAATTTAAATAATAATAATAATAACAATAATAATAATAATAATAATAAGTAGCATAATGAGACTCCATATCCTAATATTTCTCAATAAGTGTATAATTAATATGGAACTTCATTATAGAAATAATAATAATAATAATAATAGTAAAGCAAGAGTATAATCAAAAGAAAATATCACAATTTGTTTATTATTGATAGGGAAAGTATTGGTTGAGGATAAAAATAATTACATAGCAACTAAATAATTTTCTTATCTTCTAATAGCATAAGAAAGTATTTTTTGCTAGCCGAAAGTATACATAAAAAAAATAATAATTCCAAAATCCAAATTAAATTAAATCTAACTATTTAGAAAATGGACTCTCAACCAGTATTTCCTTACAATAGTTCCTCTCTGATACTCTTTTACAAAATTGTCAAATTTGGTTATAAGTTTTCAAATGCCAAATGTAGAATAATGTTTTATCTACACATGGTTTATAAACTTTAATAATAAAAAACAAATAGGAATAAAAGTTGTCATTCTTAATTGAGAAATAGAAATAAAAATAGTTTGCTTTTTTGAAAACCTTTTAATATCTGTAGTTTTCACAATCACTGAAAATCATATATTATGTTATAGGTTTGAGTAGAATCATCAGATTTTATAACTGTTATCACATAAATATCTGCTGAATAAATAGAATAATACTAATGTCAAATAAATGAGTAAATATAGTTAGACTTGAATACACTTAAAATTAAATTATCGACATCAATTGGAAAGCTTTTACAATCAAAGTGTACACCTTATGCCTGCATAAGGAGCCCAATTTAACCCCCAAAACTCCCAAAACAAGTAATATTCTTGTTGCGCACCAAGAATATACCTGCTAATGTTGAAAATTATGGTGATAAAATATTTAATGAATAAGAATTAAAATTTAATCTACTGTCTTGATTTTAGTTTGATCTAGTGATTGTGATTGTATCTGAGGTTTTGTTTGTTTTTTGGGTTGCTCATGAAACAATTTAAAATCTTCTGGTGAAAAATAGGGTCTTAATTTAGAAACATGCGCAATAACAGAATTCTGTCCTGTCTCATAATTAAATTTATCTATTTCATAAGTTATATCAGAAAGTTTATTTATAATTTTGTATGGTCCAGAGAAAGTAGGTTCTAATTTTCGAGGGTTAGGGTATTTAAATTCTTCATAAATTACAGAGTATTTTGTATTTTTAATGGGGATTCGACAAAATTTCGATCATACAGTCTTTTACTTTTAAGGTGAAATTCACGAGTTCGCGCTTTCGCAATCTTGAGGGCTTTGTCTACTCGATATGTTTACATTTTGATTACCTCACACAGAATTATTACCATCCCTTTTAAAAATCTGAATCAAAATCACGTGAAAATTATAACTATATTTAGCTGCTAACTTTAGCCAGAAATTTTATCTATTAAAAATAGAAATTGTAAATATCATAGTTAAATCTTAAATTGGGATCAATTTTTAATTCTATTATTTTATAGATCATAAACAGATTAAAAATTTTTAATTATAGGTAATTTCTTATTTAAAATCACAAAATTTACTGAAAAAATTAATCATATTTATCAGTCAAAACTCTAG
This sequence comes from Maratus speculifer, assembly GCA_964019185.1. Taxonomy (NCBI): domain Eukaryota; kingdom Metazoa; phylum Arthropoda; class Arachnida; order Araneae; family Salticidae; genus Maratus; species Maratus speculifer. The sequence goes on from OZ025296.1 coordinate 364,419,660, forward strand.
CAACAGCTTTGTACAGTTCCATCTTTCTTACTGAATTTAAAAAAATTATAAGAATCCGGGAACCAAAGCTCACTGTCACCAGAAATTTTAACAAATAAAGGAAAAAACGTAAATGTTAACTTAGTTTTCTAGCTCAAATGTCTAGTAACAGAACCATCATCATAAAAATACTGCATTCTGAGAATAGTTCTTGATAACAAACAAATATCAATAAATTAAAAAATGTACTTTTTAAAATAACTTGAGCTTCTAAGCTCTTTTATATTTCATTATTATTGTAAACACATCTTTAAACGTGCATAAAAATATCATTATAGTTTTTAATATGCAACAGTAATTGTCTTAAGAACATCATACTCCTAAATTAAATCTTTAAGAACAAAAAGATTTTAATCTCCAACACATAATAATGATAATAATAATACTCATAAATAGGTAAGTAAATAAGATTCACAGACAAATAATGAAATAAATAAACCTGACAAACAGAGAATAATTAATTTAAATAAATACATAAAAAGTAAACATATAATAATAATCAAAACACTACGAAAAAATTCCCACCGAAATCCTATTGGGCTCAACTATCTGGAAAAATATCTTTCTATTCACCAATTTACAAGAAATGGTCTTGTAATTATTATTATTTTCTTCTTTTTCATCTCACGAGGAATACTTTTTCTCGACTATGAAAGAATGGATCTCAATCGTCATGGAACTCACAAGTAAACTCAAAGCGATCTTTCAAATCATACAGTCCAAAAACACTTTACAGGAACAACTTCTCTGTTTGTCACTCCAGAAATCAAGAGAATATGGCAGTTTCTGTTTAAGAACACATACATTAATGACGGGAAAATTATTCCGCAATCCACAGTTTTTATTATCGCTTCGTTCCATAGCAAGTTTCTTTAAAAATCCGAAAAAGGCATCACAGGCATTAGCGATCCTGTCGGACTCTTGTATTGATTGAGACATTTTAAAGTTAGGGGGCAGAAACATCATCGCCAGGTTTCCCTTTCTCCGCACAGAAGTCATGGCCAGCGAGAAAAAAACAAAATAAATAAATGTGAAAAATCCAAATAATCACTACTTGGCTGCTGCAAGTTATTTTATTAAACTGTATCTATAATAGAGAGAAAAGCTCCTTTTGCAGACGATCTTTTACCGAAACACCCAAAAAAATATTCCATCATTTACTACATCCAGCCATACTCATGGAAGAGAGAACCCAAAAATCCTTCTTCTTCTTACCACCTCTCGAGGCTTCCGCTTTTTAAATCTAAAAGAAAATTCTAGAACATTCTTTAGTCTCAAACCCTCATTCTCTTATGTAAACATAACTCATACCCAGAGTCGAGATTAATATTTGACAGACAACAATTTTATTTAAAAAAATATTATTTAACCAATTTATAATCGACTCAGAATTTTAAATATCTTAGGCAGATGATTTTTATAGACGATTAATTTTAAGAGAAAAAGAAAAGAAATGAATTTATTGGTATGCACAATATCGAATGTTGACTGAGGGAAAATAAATAAATAGATAAAATAAAAATAATGATATTTTTTGAAAGGTATGGTTTTGGAATAAATTTAATAAGATTTTCTTAAAAAGGGGTGATAAAAACATAAAAAAATGAGTTTTATTTGGAATATTAAGAAATAAAGTTTAATTAAGAATATTTTTAATTTAGAGCCACCTTTTTAATTTACGTATACTGGAAATAATGTTTTTTAAGGCGAATTAAGAATTTATATCGTTTCCATTAAGATTAACAGATTAGATCTAGAAACAAGATTTTAATTTAATAAGTTGAAGTAAGTACGGAATATTATTATAAGAAAATTAAGATAGTATAAAGGTTAGTTTTGGCGAAAAAAATTTAAAATTTGTAATATATATATATATATTAAAAAATTAATTAAAATTATGACTAATAAAATATAAAACTATATAAATTTAATAAATTCATATTTAATTTAATAATTGCAACTTAAGCAATAACAATAGTAATAATAATAGTTTAAAAATGACTAATTTATAATTTAAAACATAATAAAATACATTAAATATAAAATATATAAATATAATTATAATAAATACAATATATTTAAATAATATATAAACTATTATATATAATTTTTATACATTATATTAATGCATTAATTATTACATTAATTATTTACATATTTGTTTATTATTTACTTATTTATTTATCTTTTTGATTTACTATGAGTTGATAAAATATTATAACTTTTTAAATATATATTTGTTAATGAGCATATTTTTTAATATTTAATATTAATTAGTTATACATTTAATTTTTATTGATTTATTATGCGTTAATAAAGTATTATAATTTTTTTAATTAATTCTTGCCAGTGAAATTAATTTTTAATATATAATTTTATTTATTTACACAATTATGTTTATTAATTTACTATCATATAATAAAATATTAAAATTTTTTAATGAAGTCTCGATAATGAAACTGATCTTTAATATTTAATTTTATTTATTTTTACAATTATTTTTATTAATTTGCTATCAGTTAATAAAATATATAATACTTTTTAATCAATTAATGAAACTAAGTTTAATATTTAATATCACCTAAGGATTAATAATTAAAACCAAATATTTATATTAATGCAATAATGACATTTTATTTTTGTCATTCTCATTATTTAGTCTATTAATATCTGAAGATACTAATCTCACTGGTTTAAACAGAAAAAATACATTCTTCATTACCACTCTAATTTTAAGTACATGTTAATTAAATTTAATATTTATTAGTTCCTTGTCACTTTTTTCCCTTATCACTTTTTTGCCGCGTCACGTTTTTTCAGCACTTGTTTTTCCTGTCACTTTTTTCCGTTTATCACTTAGATGATGCATTAGTTCAAGTAATCTCTATAAATAAAAGGAATTCTGAGGATAATTAATTAATTAATTAATTGAGGCACAGGGGAAAGCAAATCTTGGCAATGCGCCAACTCGGTCCAGAGGAAGCAAATCTTGGCAATGCGCCAACTCGGTCCAGAGGAAGCAAATCTTGGCAATGCGCCAACTCGGTCCAGAGGTATAAAAGCAAGATAGAAAAAAACGCGCAGGTCTGTGCATTCAAGTACAACCACCCATATGTATATGCTGAAAGTTTGTTCTGACGCTCACCCGACGCACGTGGAGTGCCGATGGTCCGGGGAGAGTCACCGGGGGATCCGTCGCCAGCTGAGAGAGAAGCGTAGAGTCACCGGGGGATCCGTCGCCAGCTGAGAGAGAAGCGTACCATACACATAAATTATTAAATAAACTTTCAAATTAAGCCCGGCGAAGCGGGCTGCGTATGCTAGTATATGATAAACAAATTTCTCGCGATCGCCAATAATGTGCTAAAGTCGCCAAGATCGCCAAGAAGCAGGGATGTACCCAAAGTGTACCCAAATATGGCGATGATGCTCCGGCCCATAATTCTAGGGTGGGCGCTAAATCGCACAACGCTCCAGGATATACAAATTGCAGACTCCTCCCACTTTAGAAACGAGTGCCGTCCACTGGTTAGTTCTAAAATAATAACATCTTGATGGATTCTTTAAATTAATTTTACATTTTTTTTCTGAACAATGGATTAAAAGCACACTTATGTATTCTTAAAATAATAATAATAATAATAATAATCATTATTATATGTCCTTTCTGTGACAAGCCATAAAATTTTCATTTTATGATGTAAAATCATAAGCTATTGTAATTTGAAATAAAATTTCTTTAAAAGAAAAAAAAAATGAGTGGTGGGGGTTATATGTCAATATAAAATATTTAATTTATATGTTTTAGCATTGAAGTTTTATTTAAGAATACATGTGTACCTTGCCATACAGCTTTTGTTAATATTAACAGTTTTTATTTGTTTGTCATTTTTACTTTTATTTATTTACTTGTATTTATTTATTTATTTATTTTTACTTTAAAAAATTAATTCAGATTTACTAGTTTATGATGTCATGGAGTAAATTGAAAAAAATTACGGCTATTCATAGAAAAATCATACTTAATTATTTTCATTAATTAAGAAATAAAATAAAAACTTTTTTGTAAATCATTTGCTTTGTATCCTCATAAATCTGCTCTTAAATCCAAACTTTAACACTTTATGACATAAGTTTTAAGGCCAACTTTATGACATAAGTTTTAATTTAATTTTGTCGGAAATGCATGAAACTAGCATATGCTGTTGTTCAGAAACTAGTTAAGCACACTCATTTCCTTTTTATTTTTTAGAAAATAGTGTTAAAATGGACGTTTTGAACTTGAGTTCTAATATTTTGAATTTATATTTAATAAAAGAGAAATAGATATAAAGTAATAATAGTAACAAATAATTTTTAATAATTTTAGCTATCAGTTATTTTCAAATACCTTTTTAAATCTTGTTTAATAATGTAAATGATTTTTTTATGTAAAAAACAACAAAAAGATGCGCTTAAATAAGAACTTATTTTTTATAAATAAATATTTTAGAGCCGTTACATAAAAAAATATACATATACGTTTACATTTGGACTTTAAAAGATAGTAAGATAGGTTTTTTTAAAATGTAGTTAAAATTGAAATCCAAATTAATTTTACAAATTTTTTTTGTTCTTAATAATTCATTAAAAACATTCTTTATAATATACTTAAATTAATAATAATGACAGTAATATAGTGTTATTTCTGTGACTACCCAAAAATTTTCCATTTTATGATATGACGTCATAAGCTAGTGAATTTCCATAAAAATTATTTTAAATTAAAAAAGAGAGTGGGAGGAAATATACTTTAATATCAATAATTTCATTTATACGCTTTACGTTGAAGTTTTTATTCAAGTATATTTCTGTACATGTACCACGATATAATGTATGCAGAAAAAGATTTTTCCCTAAAAACCTGGGGAAAAAAAAAAAAAAAAAAAAAAAAAAACTTTACGATTTACTTTGACTTAAGACTAACATCTGTTAATATTAGCATATTTTATTTATTTAATATTTCTTTCTTTTACTTTTATACTTAAAAGAAAAAATATTTGAGACTTTACTAATTTTAATGTTAGCATTAATAGAAAAATTATATTTAATTATTATAATTATGTAAAAATTCAAATAAGATCTCTTTTTTTTTCAATTTATAATTTTTGTATCTTATTAATAAACAAGGAAAGTTCAATTTCGAGAACTTCCTAGGATTTTATTTTTCATAGTAATTGTTTGAATTTATGCTTAATAAAAGAGAAAGAGAGAAAAAAAATGTATAATACTGTCTAATAATTTTAGCTGTCAATTGCTTTCCAATACTTTTACCTAAGTGTTATTTAAATTTTGTACAATTCTAAATTTGAATTTAAAATTTTAAATGTATTAAAAATAATTTTTACTATTTTTAAGCTCAAATATATATATATTTAACTGTCTTGCATTTTAATTTATTTATCATAAATAAGTTAAATAAATTGTACATTTTTAGCTGATTTTTTTTTTTTTTTTTTTTTTTTTTTTTTTTTTTTTATGAAAAAAGTTTATTTTCTCTGGTAAATTATTAAAAATGGTTAAGATAATTCTTTTATAAATAATTTTGTATAAATCTGCCTATTTTATTTATAAAAATCACTTAAATAATTAAATAAGATTTGGATGAAGGTATTTGAGAGTAATTGATAGCTAAAATTATTAGAAAGTAATTATTTAATTAATATTATTTTTTTCATTTCTTTTCTCTTTTATGAAATATAAATTCAAAATATTAGAATAAAAATAAAATTCAATTAAACTTTGTCTTTTAATGGGATGCAAAAGTAATGAATAAAATAAAGCTCTAGTTTAAATTCCTAAATAATAATAATAATTAAACATGGCTTTTTCTCTGTCCAGTCCTAATTTTTTTTTTTTTTTAATTATTATTATTATTATTTATTGCATGACATCGTTAAACTAGTAAATCTGAAATAAATTTCTGTTAAGTAAAACAATAAATTAATGACAAATAAATAAACCATTCTAATATTAAAAGAGGCTAGTCTTATGTAAAGATCATAAATTCAAAGTTAAAGCATATAAATTAAATATTTAGTATTAAAATATATAACCCATCTCTCTTTTATTATTATTATTATTATTATTTTAAGAATATAGTGAAGAATGTTTTTAATTCATTGAAGCAAAAAGAAATTTAAAATTAATTTAAAGAGCCATGAAAATTTTATGCGTAATTTTAAAGGAATCGCTAGTAGATGACGTTCGCTTTTTAGTATGGGAGGAGCTTCAGTTTGATATCCCTAAGCGTTGTGCGATTTAGCGCTGACCTAATTCTAGAGGCTCTAGCCGATAGTAGACCGTTAGACAAGAAGTTTGGAGTTTGACATGATGGTTAATTTTAATGTGTAAACGCGCAGTAAGAGGATGGTTAAAATAAAATTAAAAACTTCAAATAAATACTGAAATCAGAGTATAAACTGAGCATAAAAGCTTCAATATATTTTCTAAATTGCTTTTTATTTAGAAGTAGTTTTAGTTCTTATTATTATTTAAATTTCCTTTCTACTTAATTGAGTGTAACAATGAAGTTTAGTCAAACTCTGGCTCAAATGGTCTATTTTCTTGTAATAAAAATTTGACATAAAGATACATATACAGTAAAACCTCCATAACGGACACTCCCGAATAGCGGACACCCCTATTTAGCGGACAGTTTTCTAATTCCCACTCCCAAAACCTAAAATTTTGTATGTTTAACCTCTGAATAACGGACATTCCGAATAGCGGACTGTAATTTTGGCAATAAAGGATAAAAAATTATTTTTTAACGAGAAAAATTAATGAAAAAAAATAATAATAAGTCTCTAAATTTATCAAGGTAATGTGTCACAAATTTTGTGATCACAGATAAATGTACGGGGTAGACTGGGAATCCAAGTTGTCATACTGTCGACAATATTACAACTGTTTTTTTCCCCCAAAACATAATTTCAGTATGCCAGCCACTTGATCAAGGCATAATGCACAATTTTAAAGCTTGGTATAAAGCTTTTATTATGCTACATTCTTTTTAAGTTGGATTCTATGAATACGCTTGAGAATTGCCTAAAATTAGTTGATGCTGTTGATACTACAATTTGGATTTCATTAATAATAATAAAAAAAAAAAAACATTTCCGACACAAATGAAGAATTAAGCGAAATAAATGAATTAATAAAATATAAAAAATTTTCATTAATATTGATGATGAGTTACTTACTAGAGAAGTATCAATTTCTGTATGCGATTATATTGCTTTAGAATGTTCGACAAAAGTGTATCAAGAATTTCCAAGAAGCGGCAAAATACAATGAGCAATTACACGTTTTTTATGTAAAAATAAGATATTTCAGAAAGATTAAAATTACCTTAGAGTTAAAACTTCACATTGAAAGAGAAATTTCATGTAATTGCAAGCAAAAGCAAATTTTTGTAACAAATTCTTTTCGTAAGAATGTAATAAACAGTGGATAAAGGTATGTAAAGTTTTATTTCAGTTTTATTGCTTAAAAAATACTTTTCATTTATGATTAATCATATAATAGAGGTTTTTGGGCATATAAAAGTCAATTTATGAAACATTAAGCTTTCTTAGCAATTTTTTAATCTCTTAGGTTTTCCCAATAGCGGACAATTTCCGCGCTCTTGAGTTGTCCGTTATTTAGAGGTTTTACTGTATCACTTCGCATCATCGAAAAATCACGAGAACAAAGCCGGGTGCGAAGTTTGCTAGTAATCAATATTGTTGATTTTAGTAAATGAAAAAAAAAAAAAAGATTTATTTTCGGACATATGAGTAGCAAATAGAAATGCGACTCTTAATTCTTCAAGAGTTTAAGCAGGAAGTAGCCATACCTCGGAAACGCTTAAGATAATCAAATTTAAAATCGCTCAACGATGGGAGCGATTTGCAAGACAACCTAGACCATCAGATTTTCCAAAGTGGAAAACAGTCGAATACTTTCGATAGAATATTTTTATTATAAAATGTGGTGTGAATTTTTAAAAATAAAAGTAGTTGATTGATGTTTATACTAATATAGTTTTTCACAAAAAAAAACAAATATTATCTGTTCTAAAAATATAAAAAAGGCAAATATATAAATTTAAGGGATCACTCAAATATTTGGCAATAACTATTTTGAATAAATTACATATAAAATAGAAAAAATCATAGAAATATTGTTGTGTATTCAAAGGAGCATTAATCATAAGAGAGGAAGAAAATACTAATTAATGATTCTCAAAAGTACTAGTGCTTTGCTGATACGTTAATTGTCCGTAATAACTTTTTTCCCTTAAAAATAGTTTTATTATCGTTTCTTAAACTTTACCATAGTTGACACATTTTGTTTTGATAAAATCTAAACTTGGAAGAAAGAATCACACTTTAGCAGAACATTAATTTACATACATAAATTTACAAAAAGAAGGAAGAATGATATAGCGGTTAAATGGCAAAAGATATTTCCAACACAAAATCTGTTAGAGATAGTTTTTGAAACAATTTGTTTCATTCAAATTTACTGTAATTTCCGGCTTACAATCCGCGGATCAAACAATCATCTTTCGACCCAGACATTTTAAAAAATGAAATATAACTTAGATAGATTGCAATTAATATTTAGTCTGCAATTACAAAATAAAATTCGAAGGTATAAATATTTATGAAAGTATTTCGAAGGTCAAAATAAAGGTTCGAACAGAATTGTTAGACCTCGCGGATTATATGCCGAAGATTATGGTAACTGTTTTTGCAATTTTTTATTTTTTTTATATTTTTATTTATTTTATTTTATTTTATTTTATTATTATAATAATAATAATTATTATTGTTGTTGTTGTATACGTTTCATAGTAGCATTGTTCAGGATGTTTCTTCAGACGATTCGGGAGAGGCGGAGAAGGAAATAGCAGATAGTTGCAATTTAAGAGACTTTGTTCACGGAAATGTTTCCAAAATTATTTGGAAAAACATAGAAACAGAAAAAAAAGCCAGGGTTTGTTGAAAGAAAATCGACATAATGTGCAGCTCAGCGTTAAACCATTCCTCCTTTTTTGGCAATTTTTATTTATATTTGTAAATATTTACGTATTACATTCCTCACACAACTTGAAGCTTCATCGATATCTACCACGTAATCAATCATAAGGAATATTTTACACACACAAATAAATGTACCTTTTATCTATAAAAAAAAAAAAAAAAAAAAAAAAAAAACAGAAAGAAAAGAAAAATTATTGTTTTCATAGAATGAGGTCCGTTATTTTTTAAAAACTTTTAAAGAATAAATATCATCGTTTTCTACTCAATTTTTCACTGAAAGATATTGTATAAAAACTACACAAACGTAATTCTTCTTAAAAGATACTTTAAATTCCTGAAATACGGTGAAATTATTTTTAAGAAACGATTAGTTTTACAAAATTAAAAAATTAAATATTTTCTCAAATAATATTAATATAATTTACATCGGTATTCAAATCGTCCGCGAAGACAATGCTCCGCTTATTTTAAATAGCTAGATTTTGTGTTTTTATTTTAAACGAATACCTTTTATAGCTAGATTACTGTACTTTGCATTTATTCTAAACAAATACATACCATAATGCAAATGGGCGGAGTTTAAATCTAAAAATACAGCGAGGGCGGAGTACAGATGTCAAAACATTTTAATAAGTTTTTGAATTGTAATCCATAAATCAATACTGATAACTTGATACGTTAGACATTCACTAAAGACTCATTTCTGATAAAACAAAATCGGCAAATTACATTAAAAGGCATGAATATGCTTTTAAAAAAATTTACATGTTCTTATGTATTATCGCCCATTATTATTCTCAGATTGTCCTTGACTGCTGTAAACCTTCTTTTAAAATATTTGCGATGAGAATCTATAATAATAATAATCCTCAGATAAGGAAAATAAGAGGAATAAAATATCAATTTGCATAATTTTAGAGAATTGACCACTATTGTTATGACGAATACTTAAAACCTTACTACTTCAATATCTTACAACTTAATTAATTTAATATTTCATGCGAGTTTTTCTGTTTTGTACGGTTCTTTGAATATTCGTACCAATAATATTTAAAGCATTTGCCACTTTATTTTTTTATATTATTCAAATCAAAGAATTCATTTATAAAATAGTTGTGTCTAATTTTAAGAAACCATGCATACATTTAAGAAAATTTCACCTTCGGCAGCCGCCATTTTGTCTCAGCGCTAAGGCCTAGTTTTCAGGGGGCGGTGCACGGCTTCGTCTCTGGGGGAGATCGTAAGAGAAATATATAAAATTCTTAATTGCCGAGGCTTATTATTATTGGTTGTAGACTTTAAAATAAGGAATAAATTTTTTCTGCGAAAATGCACCCGCAACTTTCTTTAAGGACTTTGTTTTTTAAGTTTTAAGCATTTTCATTATAGTTTTTTCGACAGTCTGTTAGAAAATCAACGTTCATTATATTCTTTTCATTAATGCTAAAAAATTCTTTTTTTTTTTCAGTTTTTTTTACTATTTGTTCACATGCATTTTCTTTGTAAAAATGCATAGAACTTTTAATATAGGAAAAAGAAAACAGCATTATATGATCCTAGCGAAAAAGAAAACCTTCTGTTTATTTTTTTTTTCTGTTTTTGAGTAAAATATCTATTTAATGAATTATTAAATGCTATTGCTTTTAAAAGCAAACCATTTTTTTCACTTTTCAGTGGAATGGTGTGAGGATAAATCAAGCACTATAAAATATATGTCTATATTAAAATATACCTGTTAAAAAAAATTATATATAAAAATCTTCTGTGCGTGTGTATGTAACTGAACTCCTCCTAAACGACTGGACCGACTTTAATGAAATTTTGTGTGTGTATTCCAGTGGATTCGAGAATAGTTTAGATTCACATTTCATCGAAATTGATTCAGTACTTTTTTGATAATTAGGCAAAAACTAATATTTAGTTATTTTTCGCTAATTAAAAGTGCTATATATGGGTCATTCCACAAGAGTCGGGTAACTTCGTGAAATTGCAAAAAAAATATTTACCATTTAATGTATTCAAAATTTGAAAAATGCCCATTTGTAGACAAAGTTGATTCCGTTTAGGAGCATGTATAATATTTTGAAAATTGAAAAATGTTTTTATTAAAATTTAGCTTTTTGACCCCAAAAAGTCAGTCCCCTGGCGTGTACCACTGGAAAAAGTGAAGACTTAAGTACTAATTATTTTTTAACCAATGGATTTAGGCAGAAAAAATGAAGGTTGTTACATTCTGAGATAGTTAATTAATAACTATTTGTGCATGTTATGTGATTTTTTTAAAAAAAAGTATTACTTTTTTTAAATTTCAAGTTGTGTACTCCTACTTTGCGCGTCAGTCCCCTGGCTCATGTTAGATTCCGAAAATTTCTGATATTATCCATTGTTGATAACTTAATTCTCTTTTTCATATTTATTTATCATATAAAGATGGCAGTGAAGACTGATATTTATCCATCAGCAATTTTTATTCAATGTTTATTGCCATTCTTGTGTCGACAAACAGATTGCAAACACGCAATTTATCAGTCCCCTGGTAAGTAATAATTTAACAAATTATAAATAATTATTATTGATGCGTGCTGCTTTTAACGTCTTTTTATTGTCATATTTAATATTAAAACAGAATAATATGGTATTTGGTTTCAATAAATAGATTTTTTGTGTTTTATAGTGAAAACGTCAGTCCCCTGGCATCAACCCCTTGGCAGTTTTTCAGATTAAAAACACCCAGGAGACTGACGTAAAAGCAAAAAACAGTTAAACACATTAGAGAATGCTAGATAACATGATTTCTATAATAATTTTACATTATTTTAAATTCTCTTATTAATTAGTAATTAGTTACTGATCTATACTATTAAAATCTGTGCGCGTAACTATGTAATCTCAATAACTTGGAAACCACAGAGCGCAGGGCTATGAAATTAGGCACACTGATTGCTGATAGGGGGTCCATGAACGATTGGGGTCAAAAACTTGAATATATTTTTTAAATTATATATATATTTTAACGAATGTTTGTCCTTTTCAATCATTTAGAAAATGGCTGTTGTTTTCGGACAAGAATAGGTATATCTGTTGCTTATCATACGTTCATTTGTTGCCACAATGACAAAAAAATATTAAAAACTACAAAAAAATTAATAACTAAAAAACAAATTGAGATACAGCTTTCAAAGAAATTAGATTTAAAAGTCATTTTTTTCCTATACGACTGTATAAAATTTTAAAACGTGCGATGTTTAGAAGTTCAAAATTTTCAGTACCGAAAATTGTAAAACTGAAATTTCATTTAAATTTTGTTTGTTGTTTGTCCATGTACATCATCCTAACAGTCTTGTTATGAAATCGTTTGAGTTGCTTCTGCTATCCTATAACTTGTGAACGATTTAGGAACGATTGAATTTGAAAAAAATAAAAATATTTTAGGGTGTTGTTCACTCACAGCTTCCAAAGAAAAAAAATCACGTGAAAAGCCTAGTAAAAAATTTACAAGTGAGCAATGGATCAAGTAAAGTGTTGGAGACTTTATTCTATCAAATTTTTAATAAGAAATAAAGAATACCGGAGTGCCGCAATTTGTTCGCATGTTAAAGAAAGCGGAGAGAAGCTGGCTGTGACATTGTATTGGAAAAATTACCAATACCTGTTTCAAGTACCAAACGTAATAAAGTCACTTATACATTTAATAAAACTATTGATGTTTGAGAAAAAAATTACTGTTACTGTTTGCTTTGATTTTTAAAAGTTATAACTTGTTTGAAAAAGTTTTATTTAAAGCTTTAAAAAATTAAATTAGTGTTATTAAAATAAGTAATAAAACGTGTATTCGTTGATGATTAATATAAAAAATATGTATTGAGGTTATGTATTAAACATGTTTTTTATTACTCTTTTGGATAATTATTAATAATTATTTTTTTTAAAAGTTTGAATTATTCATTAAAAAGTTCATTCTAGAATATAACTATCGGTTTCTGTCAGTCGATGGAAGTCACGTCAGTCCCCTGGAATCTACTTTTTAAAAAAGCTCGATTTTTTGAAAAATATTTATATATTTGAGTGTTGCTGTACGAATATAATAAAATTAACTTATTGTTCATTGATATAGTAAAAAAATTTTGAAATCTGAGGTAAAAATAGTACATTTCAATTTCACCTCTAAAGTTACCCGATTCTTGTGGAATGATCCATTATATAAAAGAAAGTCAGGATTTCGTATTAATCACAGCACAAAAACATCTACCGAACCAAAAATCTTGAAAATTTCGGTAAAAATACTTCTTATAACATCGAGTGCCTCTAAAAAGGGATTTTCGAAAATTCCACCCCTAAGATGAGTAGAAAAAAGAACGAACTTTTAAAAATTTCCTTAAAAATCGTCTTTTGTAGTTATATTTCAACTTATAACAATATATAACAACTTATTTTTCATCTGATAACATCTTTTAGTGCATTTTTTCATTCTGAATCGAATGGTACTATTCGTTTAAATCCAGTAGTTCGTGAGGTAATTCATATTTTCCTAATTTGGCGATTTCTTCGGCGCAAAAACCTGAAATTTTGAATCCTTATCTATATATATAAAAAAAAGTCTGGGCTTCGTATTAATCACAGCACGAAAAAATCTACCGAAACAAAAATCTTGAAAATTGCGGGTAAAAATACTTCTTATAACATCGAGTGCCGCTAAGAAGGGATTTTCGAAAATTCCCCCCCCCCCCCCCCCTAAGGAGAGTAAAAAAAAGAACGAACTTTTAAAAAATTCCTTTAAAATCGGCTTTTGTAGATATTTTTCAACTGATAACATATTTTAGTGCATTTTTTCATTCTGAATCGAATGATACTAAGCAAATTTGTTTAAATCCAGTAGTTCGTGAGATATTTCACATTTTTCTAATTTGGCGATTTCTTCGGCGCAAAAACCTGAAATTTTCAATGCTCATCTTTATATATAAAAATCTTCTGTGCGTGTGTATGTCACTGAACTCCTCCTAAACGACTGGACCGATTTTAATGAAATTTTGTGTGTGCGTTCCAGTGGATTCGAGAATGGTTTAGATTCACATTTCGTCGAAATTGATTCAGTACTTTTTTAGTAACTAAGCAAAAACTAATAGTTAGTGATTTTTTGCTAATTAAAAGTGTTGAATAAGTTCGATGAATAGAGTGCGGACGGAATGTCCGAGCGGTATAAGATGCCAGATTTAAGCTCAGCTTCTTGAAGAAAGAGATCACGTGTTCGAATCCCACTCCTGACAAATGTGTATGCTTTACAATAATATTTCCTATATTATAATTTTGATTAACCGACTTCAGACAATCGTTAACTTTTAACTAAAAAGAGAAAAATAAACTTTTCTATCAAAAATTGAACCGACTTCAAAAATTATTGAAGAGTGAAAAATAATTTCCTTACATAATTATAATAAGAAATTAAATTAAGAGCATAGTGTTTATCCGGCGTATTACTATATTTACGTACGTTTATTTGATTTTCTCTAGTCGGTGCCAAGAAGGACCAACGTCTGTCGATGACAGGACAACGTCTGTCGGGTCCGCTAGTATATATATAAAATTTTACCATTTTCCTGAATTTTTTCATCTTTTTAGCACTTTCCAACAAAGTTGAAAAGTGCTTATGCAACCGGTTTGTCTGGCGGTCTGTCCGCGCTCTAACTCTCGTAAATATACACGGATTGTTAGCACTTTCCAACAAAGTTGAAAAGCGCTTATGCATTTTTTTGTCTGGCCGTCTGGCCGCGCTCTAACTCTCGTAAATATACTCGGATTGCCATGAAATTTTTGGACATTATTTAGGTTTACCCTAGCACGAACCCTATTGAAAATGAAGTTTGTACCATGATTAATTTATTTACAGGGACAGTCAAAAGTTTTCCATTACATTATGGCCTATGAAGAAAAATTTTTTCAAATGAATTTCAACGTTTATAACACTTTCCAAAAGTTTAAAAAGTGCTTCTGCATTGTTTGAAAAGTGCTTATGCATTCGGTTTGTCTGTCTGTCTGTCCGTCTGTCAGTCTATCCGTCTGTCCGCTCTCTAACTCCTGTAAATATACTCGAATTGCCCTGAAATTTTTGCATGTTATTGGCGTTTACCTAGCACGAATCCTATTGAAAATGAAGTTTATACCATGATTAGTTAATTTACAGGGAGAATCAAAAACTTTCCTTTACATTATGGCCTATGGGGAAAAATCGTTTCAAAGGCATTTTAAAGATGTTACACCCTGTCAAACATATTAAATTTTACATGAATTTAAGAGGTGCACTAAAATATGCATTCTAATAAATATGCGGTGAAAATATAGCTATTATTGATTTACAGGGCCACACAAAAGAATTTCATTGGATAATGGTAAAGGGAGAGGATAATGTGCGACATTATTTTAAATATATGAAACTGTTTCATGTATAACAAAATTGACAAATGTCACTGAGGCTTAATATAAACTATACGATACTGTCTTGCGTAATATGAAGTACAGTGCATTTACAGGCACACACAAAAGATTTCAAATAGTATATTCCTTCCGACGGACTGTATATGTTTCCGATGTTAGCTGACGAATGAATGTAATACATTTTAATTATGATATACGCATTTTAAGTTTTACTAAATATTTGTACATTATAAAAGTGTGTATAAATGTTATAGATGATATACAGGGCTACCCAAAAGAACTCGCCAACGTTACTGAGTATGAGCGTAAATTACTCATTTGTGATTCTTAAATAATGCATACATTTTTAAGCAGTACTTCATTTAATTTACAAGGAAATATTTGCAGAATATAGATAAAATGATATACAGGGCAACGCAAAGAATTTTGTACATGGACACCTATGAATGATAATTTATAACAATGTGATTTCAGTTGTTTTAAGAGTGTTTTAGATTAAAATGAATTTTAGCTTCTTACCAATGTGTAATAAAGGTACAAGGTAAACTACAAGGCTGAACAAAAGTTTTCAAGTATGTTTCCCATTTATTAATACAAGTTGCTCAAAAAGAAATTTTAAGTTTTTTTCTTGCTAAACTAAATTTTCCCATTATGTAATATGTATATCAACTGACAGATCAAATACAGGATGATATAAAATTTTCCCATTATGTAATATTATATCAACTGACAGATCAAATACAGGATGACAGATCAAAAGTAATGGAATACATATTTGGCTATATACTCTTATTTCCCTAATTAAAAAAGTTTTGTTAAAGATTTCATTAAGTGTTGGAAAGTGCTTCATAATCTATGCTTAACGCATGATTTTTCTTACTTGTTGAAATTTTTAATACAGTTTTTACATGAATTTGTTAACAATTATTTATTATTTATTTTTCAACATTGCCTTTTTTTATTATTTTACCGTGTTTATTTCTATAAATTTCCTTCATAAACAAAAAACAAAAACTAAATACTTAATTTAATGTAAGAAAATATGTATTGATATTATTGAAGCAAAATTATTACTGTCATTCAGGGCTATTTTGAACCGTGGGGTGTAACTTTGCTCCACGTCATCTTCAATAATACACTCCAATACTGCACTCTGCTGGAAAAGTTCTAAATCGAGATTTCTACGCAGTTTTTTTAGAAAATAAATTAGTAACAATATACGCAATTAATTGCATCATCCAACTATTTTGTGAAATACTGTTTTCAAGTAAATTTTGAATACTATGTTGTAATCCAATTAAATTTTCATTGTAGGTAACAATATGTTCATTTATAAGACATATTAATATCTAAATATTGTAAATGTATTAATATTTTGTGATTATATATTTATTAATAGCTAATAAAATGCAAGATAAAAAGACACTATCAACAGAGCCTACACCCCGAATATATTTGCCGCGAACAAAAACAGCTGTTTGTTGTTCATATAAAACACATAAAAGGGTTGAAAAACAATGCTCAATGTTTTAATAATATATCCTTAGTTAGAGTAATACTAGTATTATTTTCACATGAATAAAAATGTCGAATATGTGAAATGTAAAGTTTGAATAGCTCCGCACCGAATACACCTTTAAGTAATTTATTGTATTTTACACATATTTGTGAAAATATTTATATGTTATGTCTAATGCACATGTTCGATATTTATATAAAATATACGTACAAATATGCGGAATTTTTATGGTGGTTTATATTATCAGTAAATTACAAACATCGGTATAACTTTGAGCCAGCTCAAAGTTATATCTGATAAGTGACATCTGAAGCAGCAGAGTCGGCCAACCTTGCATATATATATATTTAAACTGTGTTATATATATTTAAACTTTATTATTATATTTAATTTCAAATCAAAATGTTAAACAGTGTTTTTTTTTTTTTAGTATACGGCAACATGTAATTTATGTGCTCTAATACAGGATTCGCTTCACTGATCCTAATAAAAAATTATATTTTTTAAAGAACGTGGGAAAAAAAGTAAATCATACTTTAAACGACAGTTTTGTCAGACATTTTTCCCGCTGAGGAAAAGACCTACTCCTGTGCACTGTGTACAACAAATTTCTCTAACGAGCTAATACCTAATATCTAAGGAATTCCTCACAGAAGCGGATTCAAAGTAACACCTGTGTGGCAGTTTAAAAATATCTTTTCTTATAGTTTGAATGTTTCAAACTGTTTGCCATTCATTTTTATAACATTCAAGTTTCAAAAGAATCCGATTAAATTCGGGTTTATTTGTGGAACATGGATGAGTGTAAAAAATTCAAATTTAGCTTTGTAAAACTTGTTAAAAAGGATATATGGATTCTTAAAATTCAGATTTAAAAAGTCTAGTTACTTTCGGTCAATTGAAGTTTCAGAACAATTGTAATTCACTCCCCAGAAAACACAGGTCTTCAACTTGAAAGATCTGTTCATCAATATACCCATTGATTGTCTTTATAATATTTTAATAAGTATTTGCGATTTATCTTACTTACAAGATGAATTAAATATCAATAGAGACTTATTTTTAAGTTAGTGGCTTTTTTGTTTTTTCCACAACAATTATATAACTTGTAAATTAATAGAGATATGCATATATTTGAAAAACATGGCGCACGATAAAATCTTGGATAAATTAATTCTGCAAATTTGATGTTTATCTATTAATATGATTTTAACATAAATATAACTTTATGTAAATACAGTACTATTTCATTTTAATAAATATTCATCTAATTATTAAAAAGTAGTTTTTTATGAATTAAAAATTAATTCCTTACTTAAAATTAAATTTTATTATGTCTCTTAAAAATGCTAATTACATTTTATTTTACATAATTGTAGTTTAATTTTGTTTCATTGTATGGAAATAAAAATTTAATTAAATTATCTAATAGAATTACAAAGCATCTTATAACAGAAATCAACTCATTTTTACATGGGTGCTTTATAAGACTTTAATAAAATAATTCTATTATGATATTTATCTATTATATTTCTAAATTACTTTACTACTTCTTTTCTGATATAAAAATATTTTAAATGTAAGTTGTAGGAGTTATTACATTTTAATAAATGCTCTTTTGGCTATTAATTAGTAGATAATATAATTTAAACATTATATTATATATTTTCCTATAATAGGCACTTCTGTTAAATATTCTTGATTAATTCAATAATTGGGAAATCCGAATTCTAAATAATAATAATAATAATAATAATAATAATAATAATAATAATAATAATAATAATAATAATAATAATAATAATAATAATACAGCAAAAACACAACACAGTTCATCAGTGGTGACGTCACAACTCCAGAAATCGGGCCAAAATTCACATTTTCACACAGACATACACTCACTCACAAACACACAGAGTTCAGAAAAGATACGAGATGAAATGAGTTGTTTTATTGTGAAGCTAAAAATTCAAACTTGAAATTAATTTAAACAAGTTACGATTCAGCCCAAACACTTGCGGATCGCCTTTAAAACTTCACGCAGTTCAATGAATTCAGCCTTTGAAAGACTATCTGATTTCATATTGAAAGCCTTTTTGATGGCTTAGAGTGCACTTCTAACACACTCTAAACTCTCTCGGTTTGTTTTGACGCAGTTTGCGTGGAAATGCGGGGTTGAATTGTCAGTGACGTCACACTAATGAGCTCTACTTCTGGCAAATAGCCCCGCTCTCCACAATGCATACTGAAGGGAAAGGGAGGAAAACGAATAAAAAATTTGAGACAGACAGACAACATTAAAATATTATATTAATTACTCAGTGATAAATTTATTAATGATACAAGAAAATATTAACTTAAATACCCGGATAAATGTGGGTATAACTCAAAATATAAACGCTTAACCCTGTGCGGGGCAGAGGAAATTCATTGCTTAAGTATTGAAATTAATGACTGACACCGGAATTTGGAAACAACTTTTTTTGAAAATGAGAAAAGGCTATATTTCAAGCATTCAATAAACCGTAAATTTTTTCTAACAAAGTTCCGGTGCTAATGTAACTTTTGGGAATTAAAATTAAGTGGTATATCTATGAAACCACCGACCTGCAAGGGGTTAAAAGAAAACTTTAATTACAAAGAAATTTGTAAACATTATGTAGTACCGCGTCTAACTTTATAAGGTCCCTTGTAAATAAGAGGAAAAATCGAGTTTGAGCGTCGTAGCTGACAGGCAATATTAATAGGTATACCGTATTAATTATGAATGTTACTGGAAATAATTAACTTAAAAAGCATATAGAAACGTGCAAGTTAAATAAAAATGCTAAGGAAGTACTTGAACTTGAACAATAGATATAAAAAAACAAGAATTCAGCTACATGCTTTTTAGCAATTTAAGGATTCGTGACAGGAGAATATCTTCGATTAGTGCGTAATGTAAGCTTCTAAATTTTAGCTACCTTACGCAAAAACATAGATTTTATCCTATTTAACACACACGACATGAACAACCATTATTGGCATTCAATGTTTTTTTAAACGGTTTTGGAAGGAAATTAATAGCATTATCTAAACAAGCAGTTATTACAATAAATAATTACAATAAATTTTATTCCGCTTTGAATGTATTTATTTTAAAGCTAGTTAACCCTTTCATTCCCAATGAGTCCAAATGACATCATGGCATTTCTTATTTTTTTCTCTATATTTAATTCGGAAATTTCAAATTCACACCAGAAAATTAAAATAGCAATACTTGTTTTATTTAATAACAGACTTTCCAAACTTAAAGAAAGCGAAATTTATCATTGAGATTTTCTGAGTTACTGAATTTCCAGAACGTATTATATCATGGTAATGAAAGGGTTAATAGAAAATTTCTTCTTGAAAAAACATTGTTTAGTTCATTTCAATTTGCAAGTAAATGAATAATCTTAATGAGACTAAAAGCGAAGTTTTCCTTCTCAGATGATAGATATTTAGAAAATTAAAATAATTCAAAGTTAAAGAAGCAAAATGGAAATTACACATTTTCTACAGTAAAAATTTGCCCTCACGCCCTATCCCACCCGATTTTCAAAATCCCGCCAAGGAAATATAACATCTAAATTCAATAGTGATCGCGAATATTTTTAATATCACAGGCACATTTAAATTGAGCGCGGTCCTAAAAAAATAAATAAAGTTCAACAACGGAATATTTTGTTGTCATATTTACATACTTATTTTTGAAAGAAAAAACATTACACTAGCAACCAACTAATTACAAGTGAACTGTTTTCTTTTTCTTTATCGATGAATTAATTGCATCTTTATTTCCTAGCGATTATTGTCCCATGACGGTTATTTTAGGTGCTTTCGCATTGAAGAATTTATTTAAAAAGAAAACTTTGAGAGTATTTTCTTTTACAAAATAAATAAGTAAAGTTTGATTTTTTTTTCTTTTGACTTTCAAAACGATTGCAAGACTTACCCTATACTACGTATGATGAGCAAGTAAAAAAAAAAAAAAAAAAGTTAATGATTGGCATGGCGACTTAGAAGCCAAAAATTAGTTGTCAAGTCAAAAAATTTAATCGCCGCGTGGCGACTGGCGACCGTGAATCTGAACTTATATTCAACAATGCGAAACTTTTTACAATTAGTAAAATCATTTTTGACAGAAAAAAATGAAGTTTACATACATTATCCTTTATATATTTATGAAGTGAACGATGCTTTTCATATTACTGCAAATTCGTTACATCTTGGAATTTACTGTATAATTATTATTATTATTATTATTATTATTATTATTATTATTATTATTATTTTAATGTAGCATATCAAAACTCGACTTAAAACACGATTTCTGCCCGGAAAAACCTTTGTCTGTATAAGGAAAATGCTAATTATTTCTCTTTTAATCGGGAACGCCGCACTGTATTTCAAATAACTTTATGAACGTGTAAAAAAAAAATAAATAACAGTTTGGATTTGAGAGTAGTTTTAATATAACTTATTTAATAATGGTAATTAGGACTATTTTCAAATTATATTTAACTATTCTACCTCATGAAGTCATTTTTAAACTTAGGTACATAAAATGTTCAGGTGTTTTTAATAAGAAACTATGAAAACTATAACAACATTTTCTATTTTTTAATAGAATCACACGGTTTTTTTTTTTTTTTTTTTTTTTTTTAATACTGCTAAAATTGATGTTTTGAAACAAAATCCCAGACGGAAGCCATAGAAAAGCTGTCATGAGACAACAATCGATTATATTGCAAAATTTAAAGAATTCATCATAAAAAAGTACAAAATTCGAATCATTCAAAAATGGCTGGCTAATGAACTTCTCATGACTGAAATTCGCGATTTTACTCATTTTTTTTTTTTAAATATCGCAGAAAATTTCATAATTTTGAGCAGAAAAGAATACAGATATATTTTTTCTAAATATTCACCTTAAAAATATATGCTCTAAAATTGTACCGTATGAGTTTTAGAGGCGACTTAAAAAAAAAAAAAAAAAAAAAAAAAAAAAAAAAAAAAAAACTCTTCAAAAATTCATGAAGAATTTTAAATCTTTAAAATGGATATGAACCCTGTCCTAAAATAAGCAAATTCGATTTTCTATTTCAATTTTCTGTAACATATAGTACGAAAATAATTGCATTATAATGAAAATAATGAGGTACAAACGTGCTGAATTATTCTGATATCTTCATTTTTTTTCATCTATAGAATGTTTATCGAATATTATTTTCAGATTTCAATTTTTTAGGGATATGAGTTTCCCTGAATCATTTTAACTATCTTTTGTTAGTCTGCTTTTTTTTTTTTTTTTTTTTTCAACTATTGTAATTTATAAACTAATGTATCCTACAGAATATGTAGAGTTAGAAAGCAATGTGGAAAGGAATAATTAACGTTTATTCTAGAAATAACACGCTAAACAAATAAATACATCAGTAACATTCATTAGGAATTATATAATTTGTATAGGCACTAATCAATGGAATATGGATACAGCCCCTCATCTTTTTGCTTCATTTTGAAAATAACGGATTTTGACACTATTCTATCGAGGATAATTTTCAGGACTTTCAAGCTATGTTTTTGTGACTTTCACAAAAGTTGCTCTATACATTTAACTAACAAAATATGGAAATGAAATTTTAATAGCGGTAACGCATGCGCAGTAAAAAATTATTTAGTAAACTTGCTTATTTATCATATAATTTTTCTATTTTTTTTATTCTGATTACATGGTGTTTTGTGCAATGTTGATTATCATATTTTTTGAAAAGAACATTGTGTTTGATGAAGAACTCTGGAAATTATAAGCGAAAAACTTGAAAAAAAATTGGGACCGTTTCTATAAAAGCCTTAATTTCTCTACTAGTTTAGATGCTATATTCATAAAAATGAACACAGTTTATTACAATAAGCCACTTAATCATAATCTGCAAATTGAATTCTTTTGCTTCATTAGTTTTGACAGTGTTATCCAAAAGATCTCCATTCTTTTTCAATTTGTTGACGGTCCCCTGCTGGATTTCGGGGAAAACTCTTCGCGAAAATATGTGACTAGTATTATTTTGTTTATACATCAGGAGTTTCGGAGTTATTCCTCATGTATATTTTTAGATATTTAACAAAATGTCTAAAATCACAAGTGTCAAGATTTTTTTTTTTTTTTTTTTTTTTTTTTTTTTTTTTTTTGCGGTGATTGTAAAATCAGAAAAAAATTCCTCCATCTTCTTATAGTATTTGAATAAATGTACACTTTTATTTTATCTTCTGTACAAAAATATTATTTCCAGTTTTTAAAAGTTATAGTAGCGAAAGTTGCCTATTCAGTTTTTGTCTTCTTTTGTACACATATTTTATTCTTATCAAATTACCACATGCTCTTACATTAATGATCAATAAAGTAAAATATTATTTTTTAAAATAGTTTCGTTATAATTATTAAGTACTAGTTAATCGTTGTAATTACTATTATTATTTTACGGTGCTTTTTTTTCTTTTGTCATTAATCTTTTTTACTGCGTATTTCGCTGAACGCAATATGTTATATTTTTCTGCATAACATTTATCAAAAACGCTACTCTATCGTAAATCTTATCAATATTATTCTTTTATTATTTCACACAGGGAAATTATTTTATGACTTTATGAGAGGGAGACTTTTTAAAGTGTAGATTTAAAATAAATTTTAAATACAGTGAAAAGATTCCGTGACCCGGCCATTATGTTACACAGATGCACTGTACATGTTTTGTGTCGCTTAAATGCATTTCAGCACCTGTTATAAAGAAGAAACAATTTCAAGAAACAAAAATATCGTCTTCTTTTTAAATTTCTACAAAAGTCCAAATTTGTTTATAACTATAGAGTAACTTATGTTGCAAATACCGAAATAACCCTGAAAATGGCATAAAGTGTAACACGAATTCTACTGTAAAGTAAAAGACTGGTTTGACAGTGACATGAATAAAGAGTTTCCTACAGCTGCCTTTGAAAAGGGCTTGAAAAAAGTCACAAATGGATTGTCCCATCTTTTGTCATTATCTTAGGAGAAAAGCGGAATCAGAAACATACTAAGCTATAAAAGAAGTTTAGTTGCTCTAACCGCAAACAGCATTGTAAAAATAGTGCAAGGTATCAATAGGCATTTGTAAGCTTACTCGATCAATTTATTTTTGCAAATGTGTTAAAAAAAAAACTATATATGTATGGATATTTTACAGGCTTAATTACGTATTTAAGTAAGTTTTGTGATTATTTGACAAAAAAAGAAAAAGAACAAACAGAATAAATTGAGGAACAATTCTAAACTTATTTGTAAAATTTTTGGCTTAATATTTTATCAATTCGACGGAAGGCTCAATTCTATTTTATTTCGTTTTCTATTAAAATTGCTACATTTTTTTTTAAATTGTATTACATTCTATAACCACATAGCTTAAACTTCATGAAATGTATCATAAAAATACTTCAATTTGCTTTAGATATATACAGTTGTGAGACAATGAGATACTTGAACAAATTAATTGCTCAGTTCAACCCCCCCCCCCATTTTTTTAGATAATTCATTGATACAACAAGGGAAAATATTAAAAGATTAAAACCTTCTCGTGAACAGCAGATCAATGTAATGTCAAATACTATTGTCTTACAATGAAATTAGAAACCATGTAAGATGTTTAAATTCCGATAGTTTATTTTTCTAAGAATTTTGATAGTTTATTTGTTTAGAAAACTTGATATGTGGTCAATGTAATGAAAAGAATAAACATCTGGAAGAAAGTTTATTATACAATGGTTTCAAGACTTCATAAAAGATTGCTTTTTTAGAGCAAAATAAAAAAAAATGTGAAAATGAGGAAGCTAGCAGCAGCAAAATATTGTTTCTGCAGTTTCTTACTTTTTTTGCATTTTGCAATGAAGAAAGACTTCTTTAATGAAGACTTAAAAAAGGTGTATGGTTAATTTATTTTTTATAATATATACATTAAAAATTTAAATTATCATTGCCATAATGCTAAATTTTAATAAAATTAGAATCGTGAAAATAGCATTATTTCTTTCTTTAGTATCTTATTTCTTACTTTTTAGAGTAATTTGCAGGAAAAATGGTATGACATGAAATAAAAGTTACCAAAAATATTGGAATCTAATAATAAATACCTTTAAATATTCTGTGTAATATAATAATTGTCAGTGGAAAACTTTATTCTCCCTGTCCAACAGTCAAAAATTTCTAATAATTTTAAACTTATTTTTCTTTAATCAAAATTCATAAAATGTAAAAGCAATAGTATTAAAATACATAGAAAGCAAATAATCATTTCATATTCCTGTGAATGAGTAGTTTCTTGCAACATAATTTACTATGCAACGACTTTTTTTTTTTTTTTTTTTTTTTTTAACTGTAGCGTTTTAAAAAATCGAATCAAAACGCAATTTTTGTCGCCGTATTCATGGAAAAGAATCTGTCTTTTAAAGCAAATGT
This sequence comes from Maratus speculifer, assembly GCA_964019185.1. Lineage (NCBI taxonomy): Eukaryota > Metazoa > Arthropoda > Arachnida > Araneae > Salticidae > Maratus > Maratus speculifer. The sequence continues at coordinate 364,445,227 of OZ025296.1, forward strand.
ACACTACTAAGCAAATCTTTCTTTTTTGTAACATAGAAAGCTGTAAATTATATTGCAAATAACACTTTTTTTAAGCAGTTAATATTTGTAAACAATTTTAATATTGCTTCTTAAGTAACGTTTATTGATGCTACTCTTAAATTCCAAGTAGCTGTTATACCTCATGAAGTATTTTTTTTTTTTTTTACCTCTTGCGTCGCGGTGATATATCTGTGAAACCACTTAATTTTAAATCCCAAACACAATATTGGCATCGGAATTTCGATTTAAAAAAAAATACAATTTATTGAATGCGTGAAATATAGCGCTTTTTTTTTTCTTACTTAGAAATAAAAAAAATTTCAAATTCCGGTGTCAGTCATTAATTTCAACATTTAAGGAATGAATTTTCCCTGCGCCTCAAAAGGTCAACTTATACATGAATCGGAGCCGTAGCTAAGGGGGCGCTATGGGCGGCTCAGCCCCCCCCCCTAAAAGATTTTGAGCCCCACCTCCTTGGAAAAGATTCCAAGGTCACCAAATGAATTTCTGTTCCGAAAATTCAAATGAAATTCTGTTTAAAAATCTAATTTAGTTTTGAGACCCTTTCACAGTTTTGCAGAGTTACTAAATTGTATCTAAAATAAGTGTTTCAACACTCCCTCATCCTATTTGTACATATGAAGCTAACATGATGTTTAATTTTGTACCACTTATACACTCAAAATTTTCATCATCCTATACTTTTTTAGCATAAAATGAAGTTATTACAACAGTTTAATATGAAACATAAAACCTACAATGTGAATATGCACTAATTTACCTTTCTGCGTCAGTGAGAGAAAGAAATTATGAGCCCCCCTACAATTTCTTGAGTCCCCCCTCTCTTGTTCACTTCTAGCTACGGCCCTGATAAGAATTGTTCAGGTGTTCTTAACTAGAAATCATGGAAACGATAAGCTTTTTCCATTTTTCAATAGAAGAGCCATGTTCTTTGTATGTAAACATTATTTGCTGTATCAGGTGGGCCAATGGAAAATCTTTTTGAATAAAGAACCTTGTTTAGAACAATGTTAAAGGCCTTTCTTTCAAATATAATAAATTATGAATAGACATTTCTGATAATATATATAGAGAAAAAATGTAGTATAAATAAACTCATCACTACCTTAAATTAAATATTTCGGATAAGAATGAACGGAAGAACCATAATTTCCAGTGTATAATCCTCGAATCAAACAATTATTTTTCGATTCAGGAATTTTTTAAAATAAAATGCAACATTTTAAATTGCTATTAATATTTGGCATCTATAACTAAGTAAAATTTCTGGGTCCAGAAAGAATTGTTTCATCCGCGGATTACGATTACACGCCGGAAATTACGGTATGTGGAGGGAGATAAGAGCTAACATACATCAAACTGACATTTCAAACTCGCCTCTCCCTTTAATGAGCGTAGAAAAAGGAAAAGGAGAAATGGACGAGTTCACTTTCAAAAATACTCCCCTTTTTTGCCAGGATTTAAAGGTAGTAAGTTTTTCTCTGTCGCCGTGGTGAAAGAGTTAAACAATTGTTTTTAACATGATTGGAAATTAGCAATGATAAACAAAATAAACAGTTGATAACAGTTTTTGGCAATCATTTAATGGCTCAATTAATACAAGACTGGGCATACCCTGCACTTTATCAAATTATTTAAACAAATGTCTTTTGCGTCTTCAAAATGAAGTCACTGATTTTTTCCCCCAAACATGGCAAAATGCACTTTTTGAAAATTACTGCAAGTCAAACTCAGCAATAAACAAATATAGGGGTTACGTTTAAAACTAAATTGATATTTCAAAACAAAGTCCTTCGTAGTTTTGTTTTGTACTCGTAATAATCTCAATAAAAGAGGCCCGTTCACAAAATTTCTTTCAATAAAACAGGCCTCTTCTCAAAGTTCCATTTGATAAAAATATACTTTCATTGATTATTTTTATTAAAATGTTTAATATTTTAAGAAATTAAACTTACCATAAAAAAAACTTTAGCAAAAGGATTTAAAGTAATTATTAATAAAAATTTGTTGTTATTTTGAGAAACTGTATTTCATTTTTGGGGACAATGTTTTTTACACACAAAAAAAAAGTATAAAGATATGATACATATCTAAAAATAACTTTTACTTTTTATAAAATGGGTCCTAAGAAAAAAAAACGTATCGATAGCTCATAAAGTTAGGTAAATAATGTTTTAAGAAATGCTTTCATCATGTTTACATTATGAAAACGTGTTCTGATGTTTGCAAGTCACCTACAATATTTAAAATTTTTACTCAGTTGTAAATATTAAATAATTAGTGTATAAAGAATATTTAGTAAAACACTTACCTTTTATATTAAAAAAATCCAAAGGAAACGTCGAATTAAGATAACTACGGTAAGTATTCAACACACAAACACAAATCACAGTGGAAGCCGCCATTATTCCAAATCAAGCCCCGTCTCGTCTCGTAGATGTTGCCACTCTTCTTTTTCATTATGACAAACTTATACACGAATAATATGGCAGGAAATCGATACCAAATCAGTGTCGCGCTAGAAAATTATCATATACATGGTATTAAAGGTGATACCGTAAAACACATACATAAGTGACATGTTAAACTACTGTCAGGTATAGGATAATTGATAGATAACAGTATTTAACGATTTTACAGAACTACAATTTTGTATCGTCTTTCTTTAATACTATTGGCACCACTTGCATGACATAACATTATTTTGTCATTAAAACATGCCGCAATGTTACTTGAAAATCGACGTACAATCATGATAAGTTTGGCATCCGATCGTGACTTTTCTGACAAATTTGTGTTTGCTGGGTAGTATACATTCAAGGGAGACCAAACTGGTCCACAAAGGCGGCTGGTAATACTGAATTCCAGTTAACATCCTGGTCACGTACTCGACGGATTTTAATCCGACAAAGCACATTTCGGGTGTCATTCAACGGCAGCCCTGAGCTCAAAATCAACCATTTTTGAGTGTCCCGAATATGCATGACCAGTGCTTGAACAACTAATACGATTTATCTTCAGTCATCTACATAGAACTTGTGGCATCTATGCCAAAGCGATTTGCAGTTGTTTTTCGGATCAAAGTTGGGCTTTGGATGTTTTTAGGTAGGAGGTCATAATGTTTTGGCTCATAAGTGCATACATGCATGTAGATGTTGTATGCTAATTGAGAAATTAGACTCATTGCAAAGAGCCTAAGCTGTTTGAAAAGAGATAAGGCTAATACGAGAATCATCTCCTTTTTTTCAATTAGCCTGACATTTTCCAGGCAATTTGCAAAGAGCCTAAAGAGCATTAGACGAATTGAGTATTGACCACGGGATTTTTCAATAGTCTGGTATTTTTAAGCTTATTTCAATCTGACTTGACAAAGTTAGGCTAATTTGAAACTGATCACTTATTTTCCAATTAGGGGGAATAATTTTAGGCTTATTGAACCATAAAAACAATCCGAACCAGAAAAATTACAACAGACGGTACACCGATCCGAGCGCAACAAATTAATTTCAGTCTACAAACAAAATAAATTCCGTCCTGTTTATTGTTCTCCAGTAAGAATAAATAAACAGTCAGAGATAATGCCACTTAAATCATCTCTTTAACATTAAAATGCATGAACCCCTTTCACACACACACACATCCTAAGTTAAAAATCTCTAAAACTTTATTTTAAGACAATGTGCTGCTCTCAGGTAAGATTAAAGGAATAAACAGCATGAAAATTACCCATCTTTCTCCCAAATTTCCTTTTCCCCTTCTGTCCTTCCACACAGAACACAGTTTAACATTTTTAATATTACTTTTTTTAATTCTGCTCTATTTCTTATTATGTAGTTAGGTAACTTATCTAAAAATCCCGTATATATTCGAATTTTTGTTGTAATCCTTTCTCAATAAACAAGGAGGAGAGAATGTCTAAAAATATGTGGTAAAAAACAATGATTTTGAAATATTTTGCAGTTTATCCATTTTTATACAGTGAAACCCCGATCTATCGTTCCCGCATCTATCGTTTTCCCGCATTTATCGTTTTATTTCTACGGTCCCTGCACAAATTGTACTTAAATAATGTTACTGAAACCCGCAAGCATCGTTCTTCAAAAAGTCGTTTTCCCGCATTCATCGATGTAAAATTTTTCTCCTCACCGAAAAAAATTGAAAGTAATGCGAATACATATGACATACCAACGGTTTTTACTTCTTTTATCTTAAAATTATTCATTTATGCTGTTTGTGTTGATGATAGTGACAATAATCAGTGGCGTAGCTAAGGGGGGGGGTCAAGGGGGGCGTCCGCCCCGGGCGCCGAGGCCTAGGGGCGCCAAATTGAGAGAAATTGTTATATATCTATATTGGAGTGGGGGCGCAAAATTTCTTGCTGCACCCGGCCGCCAAAAAACATAGCTACGCTACTGATAATAATACAAATGAAGAGTGGTTGTATATAGCAGAGGATACAGTTGTGTTTCCACTGATCAAGATGTTGCGACTTGTGGTGTCCTAAACATAGGAGAAATGTGTGATAATTAAAAAATTAAAATAATGGCGCAGAAACAGAGGATAACGTTCATGGTGATGAAGCTGAGCCATCAGTGCCAACTCTGTCTGATGCAATTATGGCATTTGAAACTGTATGAACTTTTATGTATGCGTATGAAATTACGGAAAATGACCGGAAAAATATTGTATATCTTGAAAATTTATTTTTTGATTTAAAAAAATGAATGAAAAACGAAACAAATTATTGATTTTTTTAAAAATAATTTTCAATAAATTTCAATTTTTTGAAAATGATTTTCAAATTTTCAATAAATTGAAATTTTTTGAAAACAATTTTCAGTCGCTTTGATTTATTTTTTTTACAACTTAGTAAGGAACATAATAGTATACTGTATACATTGCACGCTTTAGTAATGCATAAACATTGTATTTTTCGTGTTTTGAAGTTAATCCGCATTCATCGTTTTCCCGCATTTATCGTTTTTTTCCCCGTACCCCTTGAAAAACGATGGATCGAGGTTCTACTGTATATACATCACAGGTTACTATAAAATAATCATTCTTTTTCAAAACCTGTTTTTTTCAAAAATATTATGCATACAAATATGATTGATATATGAAAATAACTGCATAATATCCAAGTTTTATGCTCATTGTACGATTGTTTTATGTGTGCCCCTTAGCACATAACGCACGTTCCAGGAGGTAGTTAAATTCTATCCACACAGTTTGTAGCGTGAAATAAGTCAGTTCTTTTTTATAGTGCTTTCTGAAAAAACGTTGCCCTGCTAGTTCGCCCAACAAGGAACCTCTAGTGGAGCCCACAGAGCTGAAGAAAGTCTCTTCTTGACTCCCTTCCCCTCGTGTCCATCGCTTCCGGTCAAGCAAGAAGCCCTAGCCGAACTGGAAGATCTGAGGAAAGAATCTCTTGACGAAAGACTTCGGCTCGCTTGGGTTTTTCACCCACACCTGCTTGCGCAGAGGATCCGAGGTTGTGTCCTGTACGTCGGTTGCGATCCCAAGCGTATCCGGAAAGTTCCGCCTGGACGTCACAGGCATCGCCTCGAAAACTACCGGCATGACAGATGAACATTTTGCATGCTCTAAGACGCATAAACTCTTTTCATGCTTAATCTCCAGTTCGGGAGAGACAAAAGTGCACTTGTTACTGATGCTGAACTAGTGCTGCAATGTTACCTGGTTCGCAGACTTGAACTAGTACTGCCACGCCACCTGGTGTACAGTACAAACTTGGATATTTTGTGACTATTTTCATGTATCAATAATATTTGTAAGCATAATACTTTTGAATTAATCGGATTTTGTAAGTGAATAATGCTTCTTTTATAGTAACCCTGTATGTTTTAGATTTTAAAATAATCTCCCGAAACCTCTACACAAAATATATTACCAAGGGTGAAAATAATCAAATAACACAAGATTAAAATCTTTTCACCCCTCCCTCTTAGTCCAAGAACCAACCACGCAAAACCCTATGTTATCGAGCACAAGAAAAAAAAACTTTTATTTTACGAAAGAGTAGTAATAGAGGAATCGAATGATCCATGTCTGCCGGAAGCGAAGTTGTGCATAAGCCAAAAAACCACTAGTGATTGATTCATATGCTTAGCATTATGTTTTCTTGCACCCAGTTTTCCTTGTATTCACACTTCTGATTGTACGGCAAACACAATGCTAAGCCTACGAATTAACCACTAGTTGTATTAACTTTTGGCTTGTGCACCCCTTCGCTTCCGGCGGACATAGATCATTAGATTCCTCTATTACTACTCTTTCGTAAAATAAAGGAATATTTTGTTGTGCTCGATGACTTAGGGTTTTATGCGGTCGGCTCTCAGACTCTCTCATGTCTAGAATCCATTTTTCTGATATTGGAGAATGAAAATTTTATAGGAGCGTCAGATCATCATTTATTTTCGTTGGTACAAAGTAACAATATAGTATAAAAATCTTTAAAAAATAATTTTTTAAGTTTCTATGTTTGGGAAATAGTTTTTTTTGGATGGGATATCTAACTTAAATGATCCTTTTATTATTATAAAAAAACAGTTACAAATAAAGCGTATAAAAAAAGAAAAAAAAAAGATTTTAAACCATGTTTACTGACAAGGAAGGTCTCTATACGGGCATAGTCGAAAAAATTACAGAATGTTTTTCTCATGTGGATATATATGTTTGTAAGAAAATTTTCGGCGGAACCCCTTTAGAATGTGCGTAAAAAAATAATCATTTCGTTCATTTGGCGATTTATCACCAATTACCGTCGAAATAACATTTAAAAAAATAATTTTTTATGTCAAATGCTTTTTAAGGTAAAAATGTTTCATGTTAAACTTGTCTTTATATATATATACATATATTAGAGCCGTACCGAGTACTCGGTAAATACTCGGTACTCGGCCTACTCGGCCAATTTGCCGAGTACTCGGTATTCGGCCAAATTTTGGCCGAGTACTCGGCCAATACCGAGTAGTTGTAAGAATTTCATTTTTTAAGCTTATTGATTTATAACTTATCTGTAAAAGGTTATTCGAATATTAATGAATAATATATGAAGTAATTCATAAAACTATTTACTCGGTATTTAACAATATGTCTGTAAAATATAAAAAAAAGTTAAGAACAAAAAAAACCCCGCATAAAAAAACTCCAGATTAAAATTTAGTTTCACATTTATTCAAATAAAAATACTTTTATATATAGGAAAACAAAAAAGACTTATTTTGGATAAAGAAGTTGAAAATACAATAAAAAATTAATAATTAAATTTATTGTACTTCAAATTATGGTGTAAAAACACCAAACGTTCTACATTATCTGTAGTCAGGGCATTTCTCTTACTGTTATAAATTTGCCCTGCCTCTGAAAATATGCGTTCAGAATAAGTGGTAGTAGAAGGGGCACATAAGAATTTTTGTGCAAGGTTGCACATAATTGGGAAATTTTTTTTTTTTCCCCCACCATGCAAATGGGCTGTCAGTTTTGCAAATATCTTCTGTAAAGAAATCCTGGATCTCTTTTTCTATCACTCCTTCACTTGGAGATTTTAAACGTTCACTAGATCCACAATCTTTTTGTTCATTAGCTATTTCATCAAAACATTGCCAGAAAATTGAAGAACTTTTTGCTGGCATCTCTTTTGGTTCATCCACATTCTCATGATGCATTATTTTCTGTTTTTTTGGTGGATTTTCAACTTCTTCTACACTCATCAATTCTAAAGCTTGCTTTTTAACACACTCTTTAACCACGCACTTATACTTTTCATTGAAAAATGTTAGTTTAAATCGAGGATCCAGAGCAGTCGCTATAAAACATTCAAAATTATCTTTGATCTCATTTTCAATGTCGTTGAGATTCTGTTTTTTATTTTTCACAAATGGGAACCTATTATCGAGTTCACTTTCTAATGTATTCTTCATAGTGCCGCAGCCAAAGTGGCTCGAACTTTCTTTCTCTAGAAAGTGCTGCAGTGTTTTGATTGATGGTATCACCTCAGATAAAATAGATTCATTTGAACTCATCATTTTTGTTATTTCCTCAAATGGCGTTAATAATTTTACTACGCTTTCCATTAACTGCCATTGAGAAGCTGTTAGTTGGGCTATATCATTTTCAGTTGCATAAAGAGTAAGAGGCCTCTTTAGTTCTTGAAATCTCTGCAACATATAATAGGTAGAATTCCACCTAGTGGAGACATCTTGGATTAATTTTTTGGGATTTATAGATAAATCCATTTGAATTTTTTCAAATTTCGTGCATGCTGCTGCAGAGTGATTGAAATGGCCTACAACATTTCTAACTACAGCTAGCATATCTGAAATTGCTCGTTGAGATGATAAGCCTGATTTTATTATCAGTTGTAGAGTATGAATAGTGCAAGTTATACTTTTAAGATTTGCATCATTGCATCCTTTTGTAATGTTAGGAGCTCCATCTCGAACTACTACGTGCATAACTTCGTCTTTAATGTTCCACAGTTCCTTTATGCTGCAAATCATGTTCATAATTTCTACTCCAGTATGATGACCTGGAAAGAATTTTACATTCAACATTGCATGCTGAAAATCCATATTTTCAGCCAGCCAATGTGCAGTCCAACTGATGAAACTTTTATTCGTATATGAACAAGTCCATATATCACACGTGAAAGCAATATGAGCTACATCTTTTAAGCTAGATACAATCACCAATTTGCATCGCTCATAAATATCAGGGATGATTTTTTCCGAGAAGTATTTTCTACTTGGTAATGCATACTGGGGTTTCAGTTTAGTCATTAGCTGTTTAAAACCAACATCTTCAACCATAGATAGAGGTTGCCCATCTACAGCAATCATCTCAGCAATATAATAATGAATTTCTTTGGCTCGTGAATCATTAATTTCCCATTTATTATATTTGCCTTCAAAGGATTGTTTTAAGGTTATTTGAGAGAGAGTAGATTGAGAAGTTGAAGATGACGAAATCTGTTGCTGGTCTTCTGTCTGCTTGGGAACGGGGCATTGCTTTTGCATGGATGAAAATTCTGTGTAATGTTTTGTTTTCATATGATTATTCATAGAAGTGTTACTTGCAGTTTTCCCTTTTCCACTTCTTGATAATATACATTCGCATAATTTACATTTTACTTTTGTAGCATCTGAAGGTAATTTTTCAAAGAAATTCCATACAAAACTTCTCTTAGCTCTATCAAAATGACTCATGATGACAGCTGTAACATAAAAAAATAAATTAATAATAATAATATAATACAACTTGTTAATTACAAATTAAATACAATTGCTATTTTTAGATTTTTTAGTCCTTATTGAAATGGATTGATAGTTGATTATTTTTTACATTTATAAATAATGGGCAATTCCGCAGTATTTAGATGTCATGTACGGGACAATTTACACTGTTTTCATGATATATTTTATTGTTTTTCTATGATAAAAAATATAATAAAAAAATTTTGCATCCTTGGCTAACATTAATTTGAAATTAAGTTTTAATTAGGTCAATATTAGAATTAAAAAATATATAGATAATGTTTTGAGGCACACATTTTTTTTTTTTAATTAAATAAACCAAAGTACCAAAATGAACTTTTATCTTTTCTGAATCTTTTTTATTTTTTTTTAAAATGTGCTCCAGTATGCAGCCATTATTTCTCCTTGATATTTGAGCAAAATCTTCATGGACAATAATTTCACCAACTTTTCAGTTTCCCCTTTCCTTTGTTGATCAATCCCTTTTTGGAATTTTAAGAACAAATATATAGATAAGTTAAGTAGTTGAAATAATTTGCAACTAAGTTGAAATAATTTGCAAAGTGAACAACAAAGTAACTATTTTAAAACATTAAAAATATATTCATAATTCTTACTTCTCAATAATAAAACACATACTTTTCAAAATTACAGCATGAAAAATAGCAAATGAATTAAGATGTCTTAAGCATCAAAGCATTAAGAATCAAAGCATTTATTCATTCTTATAAATTGCTAATAAATCTTATTTAAAATTTATTTATTTATTTATTTATTTATTTTTTTTTAAATTAGTCTAGTTTTATGTATAAAAGTTTGCACACTTATTCTTATTAATTTGCTTTATTATGTTTATGGATCACATGTATAATGTTTTGTTCTTATTCTTAGATTAGATAAAAGATTCTTATAAATTGCTAATAAATCTTATTTAAAATTTAAATAAAGTTTTTTTTTTTTTTTTTTTTTTTTTTTTTTTTTTTTTGTAAACTAGTCTAGTTTTATGTATAAAAGTTTGCACACTTATTCTTATTAATTTGCTTTATTATGTTTATGGATCACATGTATAATGTTTTGTTCTTATTCTTAGATTAGATAAAACACCTTTTCTAAGATTTCTTTATCTTGTGTATATTAAATATTAGCATGTAAATTTAAGTAGGCTTACATTTGAGATTTTCAGTTCATTAAAAGTAAGGTAAAAAACTTAATGCACACATTCCAAAAAAGTTAATTATTTTAGAAATAAAATATAATAAAAAAAATCTACTAAAATAAATAAAAGTAAAACAATAACTTACCTTTTTTATCATGAACAATTGTTCTATATTGCAGAACTTTCAGGATTCAATCGATTGAAGTACTAGTTGATTTAAATTTATTTGTGAACATGTGAACACCCTATTAAAATGGCAACTGGCAGCTATTCCTGAAAAAGTGTTAGGTAATGATTTTTCTGTTGCTCTAGCTCACTAGATGGCAGTATTCATCATACTGCCATCTAGTGAGCAACCTGGCCATCTAATTCTGGATCTGAAGACTAATGAAGCTGAGCATATCATGTTCCAATTCATTAAATCTTGTGTGATATATTCTCATATGTTTAATTGATACATCTTAAATTATGCCTGAATTTATAATAACTTGTACATTTCCTGAAAAATGGCAGATGCTGAATCCAATCATCATCAATATTATATAAATTTGAATTAAAATGAAATTGAAAACACACAGTTAGTACATTAATTACATTTAAAAAATAATTTTTATTTGTTGGATTTATAATTAATATACAAGTCATCAATCTGCAAATAATTTTACTGAGATATTTGAAAAATAATATATTTAAAAAATAATAAATTTAAAATAAACATAATTTAATCTGTATGCATGAAAAATGAAAAGAAACTGAAAGCAAATGCAATTTTTTATTTTTCAAAAGAAAATAAGATACATTTAGTTACAAAATAAATATGAAATGTTCTGCATTATTCAATGAATTGTTACAGTAACCAATAAACATTTTTTATTTTTGATAGATAGATTTCAATGGTCAGAATAAATTGGAGGGTTAAAGAATGTTTTAATTTTATATTGGTTAATAATTTTACTTGTTATGCATCAATTCTCCTTTTTTATTAGTTTAGAACTGTCAAAAATTGTCTTTAAAAGGTGCACAAATAAATTTCAAATTTAATGAGTTAATTTACATATAATTAACTATGTACACTCAGGTATACATATATGTAAACCTAAACCCGCATTATTCTCACATAAGTTTTTTTTTCTTACACAACTACTCGGTACTCGGCACTCGGTACTCGGTACTCGGCCGAGTAGTGAGGGCCGAGTACTCGGTACTCGGCTACTCGGCCAAAGTGCTACTCGGTACACCACTAACATATATATTTAAATATCTTTAGTTTTGCTTGTTTTAACTGTAGCTTTACCATATATATGTATATATGTAGTGAAATTTAACCAAGAAATTTTATGAATAAAAAAATTAAAATCGTTTCAATTTCAAAATCAAATTGAGCACTGTCGATTCAACTTCGTCGCTATAGAAACAAAAACTTCTCTGATAATGAAATGTATTGCTGCAGCATTCTTCATCCGGTCTTTATTTTGGAATACGCTTAAATATATGAAAAAAATTACACATGAAATTATTGTTGCAGTGATAAAATTAAACAACTACAGCAACAAGTAACATAAATATGTAATACAAAAAGAAAATATATCCGTTAAACTCCTTACATTCTTAATTTAAATTCCTTAAATACAATTTACAAGCATTTTTTAAAATCGATTGATAAACAATTTTCAGTTACATTAAAATCGTTTGCTGTTGGCGAGGAAATGTGCTGCTCGCCAAATTGTATGACGCTTTCGTTTTTTCACGCCAAATATTCGAAAGTATTTTAATTTTTTGCAGATTTTCTAATGTGATTCTGCAGCTAAATTTGAATGATCCTTTATTACATGTATGAGTAGTTAAATTAGTATTTTTTCAAAAAAATCTGAGTATGCCCAGTACGGAAACCTTCCTTGTGAAAGGAGAAAAAAAGGACTTTTGAGACGAATTGGTGGCGAGAAATAGTAGATTATTAATTAGATATCGTTACTACAAATTCAGAAATAGAGCATAAAAAATAAAGAATTTTTAAAATGTTATGAAATTTGTTGGTCGAAGAAACAGATCTTCATGATATTGAGGAAAGACAAGCGGAAAAAAACAGATAAGCAGAGATTTTGACAGCAGGAGATAGTTTTGGGTAAGATATTTATTTATTGTTAAATACTGTTACAAAAATATGCTTATTTTTTTCATACAATTATTTTCTTAAAAATAAATCATAAAACAAGTGAATTTAAAAATAAAGAGTTATAATGATTAAACAATGCGTGTTTGTTATTAAACCGACAAATACGTTACAAATGATTTCAAGGGGAAGTATTTAGATGAGATTATTTATTGCTAAAATGTTAAAAAACAAGATTTTAAATTTTGTTAAATGGAGGATTTTAGGGGAAGAATTCAGATAATTCTTTTTTTATGCAGGGATCAGGTAAAAAGCTCGATTTTCATCCCTGTATTAACCTTCTTTCATTTTACATTGAAGATAAAAATGGGTTTTTTAATAATTATTCTAAAACTCGATTATCTACTCTTTTTCCAAAGTAAACTTTTTTTTAAAGAAAAAAAAGACTTTCCGTCGACACTATACGAAATGTAAAAGAAAAATAAATACTTTGCACTCCTTATTTTAACAAAAATATGTTTCAGGAGACCTCAGAAATTCCTACTCGATTCATTCAATAATATTTCTTTAAATAATGTAAAATAAAACCACAAGCGATTTTCCACATAATGAACATTATTACATATAATTATTTTGAGCATCGGCATTTCTTCCTTTTCCCGTCGACCTGTTTCGCCAAACTATAGAAATCGCCAACTGTTACCCAAATTATATAAATTGATGTAATTTTTATGTTTAAAAACGGAAGAACAAATAAATTATAAAAAATTAATCAAAATTACAAATAAAAATTTGAATTAAATATCAGTTCAAGACATAACAAACACGTGTATCGTAGTTAATATCAAGTGAATCTGACATTTACAGTCATCCATTATTGGCATGTAATCTTATAGTTTGGCGATAGTTTTTTTAGTCGACGGGATTAACAAGTAGTATCTGAGCGTATTTTTGAAGAAACTGCAAATGCTTACAGTCAATCAGGGTAACTTAGGACCGAGAGAGAAAAAAAAAGTTTAAATCTGTTATATCACCTGAGTTAACGGAAAAGAATTTGTTTTCAAAAATATAGACAGATGCACTAGTGTGTACTTGGCAGCTCACCGGAAAGAATTCATGAAGGTGGCAGAATGGATCAAAGTTTTGTAAAAGTGGAGCAATGTTACCCCAATTGACTATAACATAATTAATTTTCAATAATAAATGGGACATAGTAAATCCCAGTATCTCACATCCATTACATAGCTGTCTGTGTAATTCCAAAGAGTTAAGTCATAGTCAGATGGGCATGAGCTATACCGAAATGATAAACATTTTTTAAGTACGATGGAAAGTTTTAGGGATTGAATTTGATGAGGGGAGCAAATATTTCATTCTTTTTTCCCCAATATTTATTGACATAACTGACACCAGGCTGTTATTTTCTGATGAAAAAACAATCAGAAAAGGCGAACTTGAAATTAAGAAACCTAAAAGATTACGTAAGCTATCAGCAGTGTTCTCGCTGACATTTGACCAACGTTAGTAATTTGGCTAATTAAAAATAAAAAATTCGCCAAATGAAAAATGCATTAGCAGAATGGATTCGTCGTGTAACAGTAAAAAATTATCTTTAATCTTTTAATGTACTCTTTTTTCAAACATACTGCGATAACGATTGTTAATAATCTAATTTCAACTGTCCGCTACAAATATATAAAAATATGTATGGATACATATGTATGAAGAACGAAAAAGAAAAGAAAAAGCAAAATTTGATTATTAGCAATTTGGCAAACCTAACCGCTAGTTTATTCACCAAATAAAGAATTTAGTAGCAATTTGGCGCAATGACGAGCGATAGCGAGAACCCTGACTATCAGTAAAGACATACATTTTTTTCCTTAATATTATGAGTAAGTCAGGGGTCCTTTCCCTTTTCAAAACCAATATTTTCAGCTTCAATATTACTAAGAAAAACAATTTTATCTTCAAAGAACTTTATTGTGGAAAATCAGGTTAAACAATTTTTTTTTTAATGTTAATACTATAAATCATTATAAAATTTTACAGATTATAAGTGTAATAAAATAGAGATTTGTAATATTTTTCAAATATGAAGCATGTTAAAATAAAACTGTGCTTGCCATGGCTTGTGGTATAGTTTGATGATGTGCTGATTTACTGGTTTAATAGGCAAAATTTTTTGTGTCACTGCTCTTTTTGTGCACTATAATAAATGGAAAGAATTATTTCTTTATTTCTGCAATATATTGCAATTAACAAATTTTAGGTGCATAATGTAACACATAATGTTTTTGGAGCATAATGTTTTTGGAGTTTATTATTGTTTATCGCCCATAAAGATTTTCTCGGCAGTGTGAATTAACAGATGCATAATTTAACAAATCTTTTGAAGAATATCGAGACACATCTCTCTCACACAAAAGATTTATCTTCAGAATGAATTAAAATATGTTTGCTTAAAGCATATTTCTGACTAAATTTCTTGTTGCATATGTCACACTCAAAAGGTTTTTCATCAGTATGAGTTAATAGATGGCTGCTTAAATTGCCCTTTTGAGAGAATTTCTTGCTGCATACCTCACATACAAAAGATTTCTCACCAGTATGAATTAACATATGGCTGCTTAAATGGCCCTTTTGAGAAAATTTCTTGTTGCATATCTCACATACAAAAGATTTTTCACCAGTATGAATTAACATATGGCTGCTTAAATTGCCCTTTTGAGAAAACTTCTTGTTACATATCTCACATACAAAAGGTTTCTCACCAGTATGACTTAAAAGATGTATGCTTAAATGGCCCTTGTGGGAGAATTTCTTGTTACATACCTCACATTCAAAAAGTTTATAACCAGTATGAGTTAACAGATGGCTGTTTAATTGACCCTTGTGAAAGAATTTCTTGTTACATACCTCACATACAAAGGGTTTAAATCCAGTATGTCTTAACAGATGGCTGCTTAAATTGCTCTTTCGAGAGAATTTCTTGTTGCATATCTCACATACAAAGCGTTTCTCACCAGTGTGAATTAATAGATGGCTGTTGAAATCACTCTTTCGAGAGAATTTCTTGTTGCATATCTCACACGTAAACGGTTTTTCACCAGTATGAATTAACAGATGTGTACTTAAATGATGCTTATGAGAGAATTTTTTGTTGCATATCTCACATGCAAAATATTTTGCACCAGTATGAATTAACAAATGGCTACTTAAACTACTCTTTTGAGTGAATTTCTTCTTGCATATATCAGACGAAAAAGAATGTTTTGGGATAAATTTTTCCATAACTCACAAAATAAATTTTCCAGGCTGAGAGTCAGAAGCTGCTTCTTTCAAAAGGTTCTGATAAGAGATACTGTTCTGCATCTGTTTCACACATTGAAGATATTTTGACTGATATGATGTGTTAGATTAATGGCTCTATGCATCTGCAGTAAAATAAAATTAATTAATATCAGTTTAACGTTTTATTAAAAATAAACAAAAATACATAAACGTATCACGAAAATTTAAGAACATTGTAGAAAATAAATTGCAATAAAATTTCTGTCTTTTTATTAAAAACTGCAGTAGAATTTCAATTATCTCAAGTTAGAGGAATCAAAGGTGTGTCAGATGCCCTTCCTAACAGTATAAAGATTAAATTGTAAAAAAAATAAACAGCAATATTGTAAAAATAAATGACTCATTATAAATCAAATACAAAAAAAAAAAAAAAAAACCACAAGAAGAAAATTTTATAATTTACTATTACCATTTAAAGAAACGATGATACCTTTAGCAAAGAATAAAGAGAAAATGAAATTTTATTGTGGCTATGGAATTTTAATATGTAAATGAGTTTAGTAAGGAATTTTTCGGATTTCAGAACTTTTTTTTAATCTAATGTGAATGCTTATTTCTGAAACATGCCACATCGTTTAATGTAACTTACACAGTAATTAAATAATGCAATTAGTGGCACAGCCAAGCGGATGCCATGGATATCCCCCCCTCTTCTCAAACGGAGTATTTGGGTTTCTGAATCGTGCAATCAACAACCCTCAAAACTACTAAATTGGAATGACAAAGAACCCATGAAAAATTTCCTTTTAGACAAGTATTTGTCTTAAATGGATGTAATTCGAAGTCATGTCTTTTTCCAGGGGTATGAACTTTTCTGTTTTATAAAAATTTTCAATATAAACATGCTCCGTTTTAACTGAAGCCTCAAAAACTATTATAACATATTCTCTCTGTAGTGCTCTTGAGAAGAATGTAAATATATTGCAACGAATTGTTTGAAGGTGACCTATCTTAAAAGATAAAGAAAATCAGGATTACACGAAAATTGCATTACATATTTAAAGTTCCTAAAACTTGAAACCTATCTAAAATGAAATATTTTGCAAAATCTTGTATCCTTCTTGGCAGGTTTTCGGAGAATATGTACTCATCCCGTAAATGGAAACATTTGACGGTCCCAGGGAATAAGAACACAAATACACCTGCTAAGATGGAAATGGGCTTTGATGGGACCAACTGGCACTGACAATTAAGGAAAAATACCAGTTTATACAAATGCAATAACGTCCCCATGATTGAGATTTGAG
This sequence comes from Maratus speculifer, assembly GCA_964019185.1. Taxonomy (NCBI): domain Eukaryota; kingdom Metazoa; phylum Arthropoda; class Arachnida; order Araneae; family Salticidae; genus Maratus; species Maratus speculifer. The sequence goes on from OZ025296.1 coordinate 364,462,411, forward strand.
ATAATTAGTTTTGTTTATTTTATAACTTTATATCAAATACAGTGGACTCCCTCAAATGTGCAACCCTAAAATCAGTAACTCACTAAAATTCGCACATAATTTAAAGATGTAAACAAAGAAGATTTCATTTCAGATAAAGGGCAAAATTTGACCTTTTTTTGCTTTATGTCAATTCCATATATATTTTAATGTTACTTATGCATTAACGGCACGGCAGCAGAAGTTGCGCTAATGTGCTAATAAAGAGCAATCTTATTGTTCACACTCGCATGCAGTTACTTTTTGGATTTCTTGTTGACTTGTTTGCTATTTTTTATGTCAATTTTTAATGCTATGAAAATGCATATTTGGAATTCATCTGAAAAGGGAAGAGACATATGGGTACATCCAGACATCATTTGGAATCTTATTTATCAGAGTTCATATGGCGTCAGCATCAGGTGAAAGATAATACAGACAGTTTTGATTCTATGTTAAACTCTATATCAGCCACTGTACCAACTGAAATCCGATTGACTACTTTGTTTTTAAATAAAGTGTTTTGTATTTTGAAATTGTTTTGATTTTAAATAAAGTGTCTTACATTAGGATTTGTCGCAAAAATTTTAAGTATAGATTGGCGGTACTTAAAAAGCGCCTGTGAAACTGTTGCTGGAGTGGCGTTAATATGTAAGTACCATTTTAATTTATATATATATATTTTAATTTTACTGAATTCATGAAGGAAGAATAAATTTATTTCTGAAAATATTAAAGATATTCCCAATCTTCTTACCAAATGAATTTATGTATTAACCAAGTATTTTTTTGGTTTTTAAGTCTGGCTAAACCTGAAATAAAACTTCATTATTTTATGATTTTGATAGGAATTAATGTACTTTTATGAGGCAAGTTGCACTGAATAATTTAGGAAAAATATATTCGATTTTTATAATGATTATTTAATCATCTATAATTTGACCTGCATATAATAATTTGACCATTGCTTTTTAATATTTTAATTATATTAAAAATATCTAATATTTTATTATTTTAGTTTATTACATATTTTAATATTTTATTGTGCTATTATAAGCATTCACTATAGTTCTGATTGCATAATTAATTAAATTCAAATGACTGTTTCAAATATGTAAACAAAGCAATGACCAGAAATCCACAAAATTCTAAAATCTGCAAAACGCCTTGTCCCAAGCTGTGCGGATTTGAGGGATTCTACTGAAATATTAAAACGTAATGTGTTACGCATAATTAATAAAAGCGACTCTAATCTTGAACTGGTTATTTGAGAACTTTTATACCCACTTTTAAAAAATCTCAAAAAATCTTTATTATCTTCTGTTCTAAAACATGCTGATGATGTCATTTCAGCTCCAAAAGAGTTTTCGTCAATAAATCAGCAAGATATAAGTAACTGGCACTTAAAAGTTTGTTGTGACCATTTCAAAACAGCAGAATCCTTTGCTACAGAAAACTTCGATACATTTTTTTTTTTTTTTTTTTTTTTTTTTTTTTAATACAGATTCCTTGTCAAGGTCGGCAATACAATGTAGAGAGATCTCATGATATATCTGAAGAATATTTTCACAAATCAATGCTTATTTTTGCTAAAATTCTTTTGTTTCAAATCCCGTTGATGTTAAGGTAAAGAGCAGAGGGTTATTGGATGGTTTGGACGTTCAGCCAGGATTTTACAAAAAAATGGCAATTTTTATCATTGAATTTTTCAACCGGAGCCATGTTTAAATAAATTAATGTATTTTGAAGGACAGATTTTTTAATGTATTTATTTAGTACTATAGTTTTTATTCATCAATGCAGTTACAGAGCTATGGGAAAATTCATAATTTTAGTACGAATTTAAATTAATACGAAAAACATCGGAAGCATTTTTTACACTGGCTACACTACAGCATAAAACTTAGGGTCCCCCCTCCTTTGAAGCATCGAAATGTCTCCCCAGAATATTTGGTATTTTATGCTTATTAATCGCCTAGAAGTGCCAGTGGCGCAGCCAGAATTCGGTTCTAGGGAGGGGGGTTGAATTTCTGATAAAAGTAATCGCCGATTATTTAAATCGCCAATTAATAGAATCAGTACTAATTAGATTATTCACTGCATAATACTTAAACTCAAAGAGCAACTGTGTGGCAGGAAATCATCATTTTTTTAGCATAATGAGTCTCAGAAAAGTGATTCAGTTCAAATAACCTATTTTTACTTAACTAATCCATGTAATATGCTCTTTCACAATTTTAAGTAGAATTTTCGCCATTTAATTAAATTACTTTATTAAATGAAATCTGATTCAATTAAGCGGTGGATTCCGAAATGCACCAAAACATTTACATATTAAGTTTGGTTTTGATTCATAAAAGTGGCAATTATAGCGATCTTTCTTAGCTCTGGGAGGGATTTTAACCCCAAAACCACCCCCTTGGCTGCACCACTGAGAAGTGCTACCCCTCTCCGGAATTTCAAAGTGCTCTTTTCATTGTTGCAAAAATTGCTCCTGCTGAAAAATGTCTCAGTCATCTGAAATGACCACAATTGTGACATGTGAATGCCAAATTTACCCTTTCGGGTGCGAATTTTTTTTTTCAATTTTTAGAAAAAAATACTTTTCTGTTAATAACATTAACACTAGCTATCCAAATAAATTAATTGTTATCCAAAGAGTATTTCATTGTCTGAAAGATAATGAATGTTGTCATTTTGCATACTATTCAATTAACATTCACATCACAGTAGGCTAAGGAAGAATTTTTGGAGACGTTTAGAAAATATCATATTACAATAAGATTCAACTGATATTACAACTTTCTAATATTTTTTGTGCTTTTTGCACACGATTCTTCCAGGAAAGTAACTTTTACTTTAAATTTACAGAGTGAAATGTAGGGGGAACTGGGGTACATTGATACATGGGGCACATTGATACACCCCCTCTACCGCTCACAGGGTCATTACAGGAAGTTTCACAACAGCTCCAAAAGGTGATGCTAGTGTATTCAACTACATACAGAAAATCTTGGAATGATTCAGCAGTTTGATGAAATGGGACGGGTGATTTATTGTTTTTGTTGTTCAAAAGTAAATTTGAGTTGTACAATTGAAATGCTATTATACAACTGTTCCAGTATTTTCAACCAAAATGAATACTCTCCCTGGTAAGTACTGCTACTCTTTATCAGTTCCTCATTATTTATTGTTAGATATATTGTGAAGTGTTGGATTTGAGACTCATTTTATTCAAAATCGCTGTATGGGGCACATTGATACAGTTTATGATGGGGCACATTGATACAGCCTAAATCCTTTAATAGTTCATATTTTCATTATCATTTATTATTTTTTTTACCATACACTCCTTAATCCAACCTTTTTTTCACGAAAAATTTCTAATATTAGTTTTTATTGAAGTGAAATAGCTCTAATTTCTTTATATTAGAGCATTTTATAGTATTTTTGAAAACAGAAGACGTAGGAACTTACCCAGCATCTAGTGCTAGTAGAACTAATAAAAGAAAAGGACGGCATTCTGGCAAATCTCGAATTTATATCGATTCTTTAGAGAAAAAAGTATTTTAGACATGAGAAATGTTAAGTAAGAGAAACAAACTGCAGAACAGAAAATGATACTTATATTATAAACAGAATTTTTAATATAATTATCCTTTATTTTCTGTTTATGAACCTATTTATAAACAGAAAAATTGGTAATTTTTTCATCTTTCATAAGAAAGAAGATAATGCTGGGGTTGAAGTGCTAGATATGACAAAGTTACCACAGCCAACAATCAGACAAGAAACAGTCAGAACATCAGGTCATAATATATTTAATTTTGATTGCTTTAATATTGCTTAAAAATAAATTGTGGGTGATTTGAATTTTTATAAATAAATATAAAATGGTTTTCTAACTCATTTTTTATGAAAAATATGCATTGGTATTATTTTGTCGTCATTTTTCTTAAACGTATCAATCTGCCCCGGGGATGGGGCACATTGATACAAATGACTTTTTTGATTTTTTAAAAATTACATGCAAAAATACTACATAAAACAATGATTGTACATTTTTATAACATACTACACAGGTTTTGCTGTCACCTCATGGAAAAAAAACTTGAATTTTCTCCTTTCTTAACACCAAAAAAAATCTTTGAAAAAAACTGTATCAATGTACCCCAGTTCCCCCTACGTTTAAAATAAAAGAATCACAAACAGCGAAAAGAGAATGAAACAAATAACAATAATTATTATTTTATACTAAATGCCTAAAATAAATGATGTCGTATAATGAATGCATAGGCATACACTAACATGACTACATGTAAAGGGTAGCAAAAGCATTTCTAAAATCTGCACTGGAAGTTTGGCGATTTGTATAATTTGGCGAAACAAATCGACGAGATAAGCAAGCAGTACCATTTCCCTAATACAATATGCTGATGTTTAGATAAATGACAAATGTAGCGCGTATTTTCCATTGGCAGTGCAGTACACTGGATAACTTTAAGAGAATTTTTTCACTTTTTTGGTACTTGCTTGTTACGATGTCTTGTGCTTCATTAGAATCTGTCTTTAAAAAGATATACTTAAGTGGCTACTTCAGTCTGGAAGAAACATCCGTTCGCTCATTAATTAATTCAATGAGTGAAACTTTTTAAGATACCTCGTTTGCATTTAAATATATATATATTTTTTTTTCGTATTGGATAACACAGATTTATCTTTACATCTGCCGTTTTGTATTCAGACATTTTTGATTAAAACACTACCACTTTCTGAACCGAATTTCGAAAGTGAAAGCATGATCATAAAAGATCTACTAACAAAATTTTAAAAAAACTAAAAAAAAAAAAAAAACATTTGTACAAACCAGCTTTAAAACAAGCAAGAAAATTCATGGATTAAGCATAGATTATGAAGCACTTTCCAACACTTAATGAAATCTTTAACAAAACTTTGTTATTTAGGGAAATAATAGTGTATAGCCAAATATACCCAAATATGTATTCCAGTACTTTTAAACAGATCTGTATTTCATATGTCAGTTGATATAATGGGAAAATTTAGTTTAGCAAGAAAATACCCAGTAGCTAAAATCTGCAAAACGCCTTGTCCCAAGCTGTGCGGATTTGAGGGATTCTACTGAAATATTAAAACGTAATGTGTTACGCATAATTAATAAAAGCGACTCTAATCTTGAACTGGTTATTTGTGAACTTTTATACCCACTTTTAAAAAATCTCAAAAAATCTGAAATATGATTTATTATCTTCTGTTCTAAAACATGCTGATGATGTCTTTTCAGCTCCAAAAGAGTTTTCGTCAATAAATCAGCAAGATATAAGTAACTGGCACTTAAAAGTTTGTTGTGACCATTTCAAAACAGCAGAATCCTTTGCTACAGAAAACTTCGATACATTTTTTTTTTTTTTTTTTTTTTTTTTTTTTTTTTTAAATACAGATTCCTTGTCAAGGTCGGCAATACAATGTAGAGAGATCTCATGATATATCTGAAGAATATTTACACAAATCAAAGCTTATTTTTTGCTAAAATTCTTTTGTTTCGAATGCCGTTGATGTTAAGTTAAAGAGCAGAGGGTTATTGGATAGTTTGGACGTTCAACTAGGATTTTACAAAATAATGGCGGTTTTTATCATTGAATTTTTCAACCGGAGCCATTTTTAAATAAATTAATGGATTTTGAAGGACAGATTTTTTAATGTATTTATTTAGCACTATAGTTTTTTTCATTAATGCAGTTACAGAGCTATGGGAAAATTCATAATTTTAGTACGAATTTAAATTAATACGAAAAACACAGGAAGCATTTTTTGACTACACTACAGCATAAAACTTAGGATCCCCCCCCCCCTTTGAAGCATCGAAATGTCTCCCCAGAATATTTGGTATTTTATGCTTATTTATCGCCTAAAAGTGCTACCCCTCTCCAAAATTTCAAAGTGCTCTTTTCATTGTTGCAAAAACTGCTCCTGCTGAAAAATGTCTCAGTCATCTGAAATGACCACAATTGTGACATGCGAATGCCCAGTTTAACCCTTTCGGGTGCGAATTTTTTTTTCAATTTTTAGAAAAAATACTTTTTTGTTAATAACATTAACACTAGCTATACAAATAAATTAATTGTTATTCAACGAGTATTTCATTGTCTGAATGATAATTAATGTTGTCATTTTGCTTCCTATTCAATTAACATTCACATGACAGTAGTCTAAGGAAGGATTTTTGGAGATGTTTAGAAAATATTGTATTACAATAAGATTTAACTGATATTACAACTTTCTAATACTTTTTGTGCTTTTTTACACATGATTCTTTCTGAAAAGTAACTTTTTTTTTTAAATTTACAGAGTGAAATATATGTTAAAAAAAGAATCACAAACAACTAAAAGAGAATGAAACAAATAACAATAATTATTATTTTATACTAAATGCCTAAAATAAATGATGTCGTATAATGAATGCATAGACATACACTAACATGACTACATGTAAATGGTAGCAAAAGTATTTCTTAAAACAGAATAACACTCCATTAAAAGACATGTATTATTATTAGTACACCAGACGTGAAAGGGTTAATATTATTATTTTTAACACAATCAAACTGATTGGTAAAGTTATCATACGAATTGAATATTTCCAGCTGAGCGAAAAATATCCCAGGCCGGGAATCGAACCCGGATACTTGACTTACAAGGCCAATGCTTTACCTGTTAAGCTATCTGGGTGATAGCCGGCTGGGATTTTTCTTTATTGGTTACCCACACAACACACGTTATCTATAAGACGTCGACTTATAGTATGAATACGTCTATAATCTCCATAATGTTATTTAGATGTGCATATCAGTAAATAAACAGACGTCGATCTGACATTCCAATTTAGTTTTCTATCAGACGTCTGTGACCTGCAACAAACGATCTGTGGCTTTCACTCTTTTTAACATCTAAAGGAAATCCTTTACTCCATGTCCTTAGGAAATACTCAAGACTGCATCCAATGGATTTGCGAATAACACGCATTATGCATCTCTTTTGGAAAAAATACTCTTGCTTGAAGGTCTTATAGATGTAGTCTTGTAGACTATCTGGATGTAATCAACGTCTGGAGGAACTCAGAGAGATCACACATGTTATTTCTAATAGACGTAAAAAGAGAGTATCGTGGATATTTTTAGATAACCTTTAGATGTTTTGGCCGTCTTATTTTTACAGCTTCTAGATGACTTATAGATGGATGTGTGCTATGTGGGTATCTGAGCGAAAAATCCCAGCCGGCTATCGCCCAGTTAGCTTAACAGGTAAAGCATTGGCCTTGTAAGCCAAGTATCCGGGTTCGATTCCCGGCATGGGCAATTTTTCGCTCAGCTGGAAATATTCAATTCGTAGGATTAATATTGCTTACAAAAACTTCAAGGGTGGAAGGTGAGTTGTGCATGAAGAGGGTGGTGATGAGGTTCTGTTTTTTAAAAATAAGAAATCCAAAGCTTGAATAGAATCTAATTCACATACTAATAACTGAATTTGAAGAATGCTCAAAAACTGTTTCGAACTATATAAAATAAATTGCCTTAGAAGTAAAATAACAGAACCCAATATTATTTTTTACAAAACCCAATGTTTCTAAAAAAGTGTTAATCAATCACATATAAAATTGTTAAAATAAATTACGTCCTTGAAGTTCACGACTAGCTATCGAAAGAAACTATTGATGCCAACTATAGTACCAAAAACAGCAAAACATGAAACAGAGAAACCCAGAAGAAGTATGACTGTGTTAGACAACTATAACCATATTATATTTTTCCAACATAAACTATATTTGTTGTTCGTGCTTGTTATATCACTAGTTTCTTTAGCCAAAATAGAATGTTTTTTCTAAAATATTTATCAGATAATAATTAAATATAAATCAGAAATTTCTTTAAAATAAACTAAACTTATAAAACAGCCAGAAATAAGTTTTAAAGTTTTAAATAAAAATTCTGATGTAGAATATTTTAATAAGACTAGAGTAACATATTCGGTAGTTCTAGGGTTAAATTTTACCATTTAATTTTAATTTTAATGCAAGAAAAGGTTTATGTTGTACAAAACTTGACTAAAATACATTTAACTTTTCAGTATCGGCTATATTTTTTAGTTCATAGTGTTTATAAAATCTTGGATACATCCTAGAGTAACTTCATTCTATTACTAGCTACAATTACGGAAATAAATGTAGCTATATTTTAGGCATGCTATTTTTTTATTAAGAAATTAAATAAATATATGCATAAATTCTTAAAGTTATTTGAAATATTTCTATCACCAATGCACACACACAGTCAATCTTGTCAAGATTAGATTGCAGGGATATAGGGAAAGAAATATAATTTTGGACTTCCGTTAAAAGAAGCATAATCAATTATAATTTTGAGATACTCTGTCTAAATGAAATCTTTTGTTTGTTTCTTTGGTATCCTGGAACTCTTCAATTCGAGACAAGATTACATTGTAGAAAGTTTCTGCTTTTACAGGTTTCACTGTGTTGCAATATTATATACATATCTAAATATTTGTAATATAATGTTATGTTTTAATTAATGTGTACAGTAGACTCCCTCAAATCCACACAGCTTGGAACCAGAGGTTGTGTGGATTTCTGGTAATTTCTTTGCTTTTTAAACTGTTGTTAGAACGTAATAAATAATGCATATTATAATGAATGATTATAATATAATAAAATATTAAAATAAGTAATAAACTTAAAAAAATAAAAATGTAGATAAATTTTCAAATAACTAAAATGTTAAAAGCAAAGATCAGGTTAATTATTGATAACATACGATTAAATATTATTTAAAAAGTTTTTTCCTAAATTATTCAATGAAACTTGCCTCTTAAATGTACATTACTAATTCATATTAAAATATTAAACTAAGAAAATTTTATTTCAGGTTTAGTTAGACTTAATACAAAAGAAGTTTGATTAATACATAAATATATTTGGTACTTAGATTGTGATGACCAGTGATATCAGTAATATCTTAACCTTTTCAGAAATAAATTTATTCTTCATTTATGGAAAAACATGAATTCAATAATATTGACTAAAATTACAAATTAATATATATATGAAGTTGATATAAGATTTAAAAAATTCAAATTGTGTCTCTATATCTGAATTGAATGTTTCATTGATTACTATATGTAAATTATGTGAAGATTTTAGAGAATTGTGGTTTTCAGGGTTGTGGATTTGAGGGAGTCTACAGTACAATAAATATATAAAATAATAAAAACGGTACTTACATATTAACGCCACTGCAGCAGAAGTTGTGCTAATGTGCCAATAAAGAGGAATCTTGTTTGCACATGCATGCAGCTATCTTTTGGATTCCTTGTTGCCTTGTTGTTTGGTGATTTTTGACACCATTTTCAGTGCTCTTTTTCTCATTTTCGACGCCATTTTTTTGTGCGCTTACGAACAACAAGATTGCTCTTTACTGACGCATTAGCACAACTTCTGCTACGGTGGCGTTAATACGTAAGTACCATAAAAACATTTAAGTATACAGTATATTTATTTATGTATTTGTATATAATATGCATATATATACCAACAAATGGGGAATAAGTATACAACGAGAGTTATAAATAGAAAACCAGTCAGATGAAGTCTCTTGTTGTTATCTGTACTTAAAAAAATAAAAATGGAACCCTTAAAAGATCATTCCTGTGTCTGTCTGTCATAGACATTTTGCTCCTAAACTAGGGAAAGTTCAAACAAGGCATTATGTAATAAGGGCTATTAACTCATCTATTTATACAACAAGATGAGATGGACCATAGGATTAAAAACAAGATTACTGCACTTATTTAATGAAACATTTGAGGTATTTCATATACACTAGATTCATATAGATCAAGCATGAATGGTAAGTTTTTGAATTATATACATTCAGAATATAGTGCTTTTGGTGTTAAATTACATTTTCATACTTTAATTAATATCTTCTGAAATTATACTCCTAGTGTGCTAATTTTTTTATATAGTGCTAATTGCTAATACTAAAATCCCAAACCAAAAATATGTTGATTTTTTTTTTTTTTTTTTTTTTTTTTTTTTTTTTTTTTTTTAATTTTATGATACGAATTATGAAATTATTATTTGAAAACATTATGAATTGCTACCTAAAGTTTTTTAATGGATTTAAATTTATTAAGACCTGCTTTTTAAAAAAAAAAAAAAAAAAAAAAAAAAAAAAAAAAAAAATCTTTCAAATAATTTTTAAATTATGCTTTAAAAATGCAAAATGATGTTTTAAGGTGTCATCCATGATAGAAATGACTGGATATGTTGAAACTTCGGTACTACTTACTTATCCCATGGACCAATTTCACCAAATTATACAAATCGCCAAATTATGTTTATTGACATAACTTTTATTTTAAATAACAACAAAAAAATTAGTAAAATATTAATAAAAATACAAATACAAAAAAAAATTTAATGTCATTTTAAACATGTGAATCACATTTAATGTCATTGAATGAGACATTCACGATCATCCACTATTGTCACTTTATCTTATAGTTAGGCGATAGTTTTTTGGTCGACAGGATAACCAAGTAGTACCAAAACTTCTTATGCTCTCCTATAATCTGGCTGTCTTCAGTAACTGCTTGAGTGCCAAAGATGCCTTGATTAAGAAGGGGACTTTATTGGTCGACAATAAAGCATATTGATCACAGCGTACTATCGCGTATTGATACAGCCTCCAAAATGACCCTGTTTTAAAAAAATTTATTTCTCAGAAACCTATCATATGAATGTCATGAAAATTTGTTTTTAGAGTAATTGAAAGGTGTTGAGATCATTTATGTTGTCAGAATTTGGTACTTCTATAGAAAAAAATAGAATTTGTTTTAATATGTAGATGCCACCCTAATCAAGATTTATATACATTTTTAAAAGTAGACTTTATTTTAAATCGTTCGGTATCAATAATTTTTTGAGGAGTTAGAACAAGGTGTTTACTTTTTTCCACAACTGTACAAACACATAAAAATTATTTTTTATATATTATTTAAATTAAAGAAAAAATTTCTAATTTTTTGTACAGTACTTAACTACTATTCATGAACCTTGCTTTCTTTCTTCAAAATCTAAGTTTATACTATCTGCTTTCCTAATCACTCTGTATTTTTGATGTCCTGCCTTTCCTTTTCTTAAGATTTTTTTTGTTGTTGTTAAATATCCTCTGCATTTTTTATTTATGTTATTATTGTGTATAACATTTTTTTTTTTATCTCTTTCTAAACTACATTTAGATACAAAATGCAACACAAATTGTTTTATACAATGCAGTGGCGCAGCCAAGGGGGTGGTTTTAAGATTAAAACCCCTCCCAGAGTTAAGAAAGGTCACAGGAATTAATCAAAATTAAACTTAATATTTAAGTGCTTTCGTGTACTTCGGAATCCGCCGCTTTATTGAATCAGATTTCATTTAATAAAGTGATTCAATTAAATGGCAAAAGTTCTACTTAAAACTATAAAAGGGCATATTACATGGATTAGTTAAGTAAAAATTGGTTGTTTGAACTAAATCACTTTCTGAGACGTATTATGCTAATAGAATGATGATTTCCTGCCACTCAGATGCTCCTTGAGTTTAAGTATTATACAGTGAAAATTCTAATTAGTACTGATTCTATTAACCGGCGATTCAAATAACAGGCAAATACCTTTATTAGAAACGCAACCCCCTCCCCCCCCCCCCCCTAGAATCGAATTCTGGCTGCGCCTTTGATACAATGTTAAAATTAAAGTTCCCAATGTTATAAATATATTTTTTTCATCATATTAATATAAAATATAACTAATTAAAAATACATTAAAGTTAATACAGAAATAGAAAATTGTCCATCATACAATACCTAGGCTAAGCCTAACCATACCCCAAATTATCCCATCTTAGAAATCAAATGATAATAGATAGAATTCTAAAATTTATCCATTGTTTTTGATATGGATCAGTTTTTTGGATGATCTAGAACAAGTCTGAACTAAAATTAACAGTTTTCACCAGTTAATAATCATTAACAGTTTAGAATAGGTACCTTTATCACAAAATACAGAAACTTTAGTAGAAGAGTAATCAAAAGAAACGTATCTTACCATTAACTAATTTTAGTAAAGAGTACATTAAATTCTAAAAACGTTCTTTCATTTTATTGCTATAAGTCATTATATTTCAAAATTTGCCGCCTATTTGCAGAGAACTTTCATATCGTACAGGTTCACATAAAAGCAAAGAGACGCCAATGGCATGAATGAATCACGGTGAACGATTTTGAATTAGGAATGAATCATATCAATAAATCTGCAGCAACAGAAAGTTCAACTTCTGAGTTTTTACTTTCTCACATCTACCAATATTAACATTTGTTTCAAGAATTAAGAAAAAATTGTACTTCATTTGACAAACAAGACAAAACGGTTCTTTATAAAAAATAAATTGATTCATAATTCAAAATTCTGGAATCCTTTATTTAAATTACTGAGCTATCGTTTATTCATTAAATTCTAATTAAACTGTTGTAATAACTTCCTTTTATGCTAAGAAAAGTATAGGATGATGAAATTATTGAGTGTATAACTGGTGCAAAATTAAAAATCATGTTAGCTTTATATGTACAAATAGGATGAGGGAGTTTTGAAATACTGACTTTTGATACAATTTAGTAATTCTGTAAAATTTTGAAAAAACCCCCAAAATTAAATTAGATTTTTGGACAGAATTTCACTGAGTGACCTTGAAATCTTTTCCAGGGGGGGGGGGGAGCTGAGGTGCCCGTAGTGCCCCTTTAGCTACGGCTTTGACTGTTTATTTCGCTGCTTACATTTGTAAAGTGATGCGAATTATAGAAAATTGCAGATTATGGATCCTTGACTGTATCTCTCAAATGTGAATCAAAGATTGCACAAAGGAAAAAAATGCTGGGCAAATGCCGCTCTCCGTTTGGGATTCGTTAACAAAGTTAGCATCATTTGAGAAAGAAATGATAAACAATAATTATCATTGTACAGCGTTAAAAAGGGACATTAACTATGTCTGATACTTATTTGTGTCACAATAATTTAAAAACTACATTCACAAATAAAAAAAATGAGATTATTAAGTAATAAAAGACATTCATAAAACTTATCCTTCAACAAAAATAACTTTCGTCTTTTGCTTACGAGTTTTATTGACAGGTTTAGAGCACATTGGACAGTTTTATTTATCTTAAATTTATCCTATTTATGAATCAAGTTGTATATATATATATATATATACACATATATATATTGAGGGGGGGGGGGGGAGTTGAATGAAAAAATACAATTTCAAAGTGAAAAAAATAGTAACTATTATTAGTATCATTTCAATAGTTGCAGCAGGCTTTTTTAATTAAGCAGTTTTATTGCATATTTGTTAAATTATTGTTTTATTAAGAAATCTTAATTTTACAGTAGGCTGCTTCAAATCTACAACCTAAATATCCACACATGATTTACAAATGTAAACAATGAAACTTTTATTCAGATGTAGGGATAAATATTAACTTCTTTATTTTAAATTCAATTCATTTTTCATTAATGTTGCTGAATTCATGCTTTTTCATGAAGGAAGAATAAATTCATTTCTAAAAAAGTTCAAGTCATCGTTCATATCACTGGTAATCACAATCTTTTTTACCAAATATATTAATGTATTAATAAAGCTTTTTTGGTTATTAAGTCTGGCTAACCTGAATTAAAACTTCCTTATTTTGTGATTTTGAAATGAATTACTAGTAATGTACCTTTGTGAGGAAAGTTTTATTGAATAATTTAGAAAAAATGTATTTCATCTTTATAATGAATATTTAATTATGGAAAATATTTACTTAAGACAAGTGAAATTTTCTTTTTCTCATTAAGTGGCTAATGCAATGCTTTGATGTTATCTGTCATTATGATGATATCAGTTGCTTATAGGTCACTATTAGAAATAAACAAAGGATCATTGCTGCCAATAGTTTATTAGAAATTAACGATGACCCGAGGTACAAGCATATCAAGGTACAACACTCTCTCCTACAGTAGACTTCCTCAAGTCTGCAACCCTAAAATCCACACATAATTTACAATTGTAAATAATGAAACTTTCAGTTCAGATATTTTTAATTCAATTTCATATTATATTTTCATATATAATTTTCATGAATACTACTGAATTCATGTTTTTTCATGAAGGAAGAAAAAATTCATTTCTAAAAAAGCTCAAGTTATCGCTGATATCACTAGTAATCATAATCTTTTCACCAAATATATTTATATATTAATAAAGCATTTATGGTTATTAAGTCTGGCTAACCTAAAATGAAATTTTGAAGAGAATTAGTAATGTACCTTTGTGAGGCATGTTTCATTGAATAATTTAGAAAAAATGCATCCAATCTTTATAATGAATATTTAATTATATATTACTGGTTAATTACTTGATCTTTGCTTTTAATATTTAAAAAATTATCTTAAATTTTATTATTTTAGTTTATTACTTTAGTTATTTTGATATTTTACTATATTATAAGCATTTATTATAATTTAGATTGCATTATTTATTACATTCAAATCATTGTTTTAAAAATATAAACAAAGCAATGACCAAAAATCCGCATAACCTCTGCTTCGAATTCGTGTGGATTTCAGGAAATTTCTGCATTAGCAAAAAAACCTGTTATGTAATTACATGGTTCATACACATTTCTGGTAAAAAAAAAAAAAAAAAAAAAAAAAAACAGATATTTATCAGTAAAAATTCATTTTATATATCATTGTAAAACTCAATACAATAAACAATTTTTAAATAGATAAATGTTAAAAAAAAGTAAGCAATAAGAATTTTCCATTTTTAATTCAGATTGGATTAATAATTCAAATTTTCTCCATTTACATCGACTATCGGGATGCTAATTGAAAGTAGTACATCAAAAATTCCGTAATCACTTCAATTATTAAAAAAATGCCCTGACTTTTTGCCCAAATATTTTAATTGCATGACCCATAGGAATCCTGAATGAGTGATTCTGGCATCACTGTTGGTACAGTGTATTTTCTGGAACAGGTGATATAAGAACCATTTTTGCCAAATGTAAAGAAACAATAATAAAAAATTTTTATCAGAGAAGCCACAACACTTACTTGCAACCTAAATTATGTCAGGAAGACAATAAAATTTCAAATTCTCAAACCCCTTGCTATTTTTTTTTTTTTTTTTTTTTTTTTTGAGCTGTTCTGATATTTTGGGGTAAGTTTTATAACCTTCATTATGTATTATATTATGCAATTAATTATTGTTAGGAATAAATATTTTAGAGTTAATCATTTAAAAAATATTCTTATTAAATTAAAATCAGTGATCATTAATACAATGACCTAAAATTAAACATTTAAATCAAACTCTTAATCACAATTCAAAGGAACTCTTGTGTTTAACCCCAAAATCGTAACTTGAACAATAATTAAATAAATAGATCAGTGAAAATGTCTGCTAGAAAAAACTTTTTCATAATATTTCAAAAGGTCATATATCAGTAAAAATAAAAGTTGCAATACATAAAATTTTGTTGCTATAGCATGATAAAGTAATAAGTTGGAGAATTTTTAGTAAAGACTAAAAGAAGAAACACATCTTAACATTAATTTACTTTAGTAAAGAGGGTAGATCACCACATTTATGTTTTAAAAATTAGCCATTATTAGAATCAGGGGATACGTATACGCGTTGAATATTATATATTTTTTCTTTAAGCAAAGTGACGCCAATGCAGTAAATGAATCAAGTTGGCTGCAAAAAATACTTGATTCATAAGAATCAATACTACTTTCAATGAATCATTACGTCATTCACGTTTCATTCTCTTATCGGCGTCACTGTCTCAGCCGTTGTTTCTATTATCAGGTAACTTTTAAAACACAAATTTATTGTATTCAACCTCTTGTTGATGCTGAGATAGGATAATTTCTTAGATTTCTCTTCAACTAAATACTATACAATTTGCTATTTGATAATGATTGCACGAAAGGTCATGCAACTTTGTATTTTTGCTGATATATCAGGGAGTCATTAATAAAATCTTTCATTAATAGCAGATAATTCTGCTTATTACTATTTATTTTTAAATAATTTAGTTTAATGTTATTCAAATTTTAATTTAAATGCAACAAATTGGTTTTAATATATATATATATATTTATGTTTACTTTTAAAACATTGTGTTGCTTATAAGCTGAATTTGATTGTATTCTATTCAACTTAAACTAAAATATTTTTTAATAATTGATCACATAATGCAGTACCTTTATGTAGTTTATCAAAATTTACATATAAGAACACATACGCTTTGATTCATATTTTTTTTTGCGTTGTTGTCTCTTCCATTGTTTATAATATCAGGTAACGTTAAAAACATAAATTTATTGTATTGAACTTCTTGTTAATGCTAAGGTAGGGTAATTTCTTATGTTTCTATTTAACTCAGTACTTTACAATTTACTATTACAGTATTACTTTGAAATTATGATTGCACAAAATTTAATGTGACGCAACTTTCATTTTTCCTGATCTATCATTGAGTCATTATTAAAATCTTTCATTTATAACAGAAAATTCCACTTATTACTATTTGTTTTTTTATAATTTAATTTAATATTGTTCAACTTTTAATTTAGATGCAACAAATTGGTTTAATTTTTTTTAAACATTCTGTTGCTTATAAACTGAATTTGATCGCATTCTGTTCAATTGAAACTAAAGATTTAAATTATTGATCGCATAATGAAGCACCTTTATGCTGTTTATCAAAATGTACACATAAGAACACATACGCTTATGGGGACTCATCTCTCACTTGAAATCACCCTTTTCGCAATGTTAATCCATTGGGCAGGTTGTTTTAAAATTTTTCACTTAAATTTGAATATTTTTATTTACCATTTCTTTTTGCATATGATAGCTGAGTTACATCTTTAATACGGCTATTTTTTACTGTTTTGATTTTGGTTACAGATTTTTCGTAAAAGTAATTTTCAATTTCAAAACTGAAAGTACATCTTTAAATCTGGAATCAAAATCTAAAAAGTAAAAAATAGCTACATTAATGATCTAGCTCAGGTATCTTATGCAAAAAAAAATATGTTTAAAAATATTGAAATTTATGTGAGAAGTTCTAAAATTACCTGCCTGTTGGTATAACATTATTTAGTGGGTGCATTCATGTGTGTGTAGAGGCCCCTTCAAAAACTATAGTTGAATCCTAGAAGAACAAGTGATACACTCATTTCTAGATTTTGGATTGTGTTTAACGAAATTTCATATTAACAAGGTTCGATTATCAGTCAAGGATCGATAATCAGCAATTTTCTATAATTCGCATTACTTTACGAATGTAAACAATTGAGAAAATTTACAAATTTGTGATCCAAAAATGATATTTTAAAATAAATGATAAAAAAATTGAAAAAATATCATAATAAAACATCTACTTTTTAAAAATATAACTCTTTTTTTTTATTAACAGTAAAAAACAAACTGTATTACGGAACATATGTATAATTATTTTTGTTTAAATGCATATATATATATATATCAATTATTCTAAAAATAACTTTAAAAAGTCATTTTTGAGGTAGCATATTAAATTCATTATTAGATTTCATATTTATATTTTCATATTATACTGATTATAGAATTAAAATGCTGTCTTGGAATAATAAAATGACGTACAATCCATAATATTCTATAATCTGCAATATTCCATAATCCACACAACCTTTGGCCGCAACTTGTGCGGATTATAGAACTTTGACTGTACAGTACCAAGTCCAAAATCCGGAATCCTCCGGACCTCGGCGATTCCGAATTTCGGACTTTTCCGAATTTCAGATCATTTTTAGAATCTACCCCCCCCCCCCCCCTTCCTTCTAAAAAAAAGTACGTGATTTATATCAAAATTGCATTTTTAGCACTGAAAAATAATAATATTAAAGAAGATATTTTAAATAATAATGAGAACCTTAAAAAAAGTTTTTTAAATGAAATAAATATCCACATTGAATTCCTTTCCCCACGAATTATTTACACCAGAAACACATTTACAATACTGGAAAAAAATATAAAACTAAAGTAGATAGATTATTATTTTAATAAAAATAAATAAAAGCTTATCTGAATCACAACAAATGTTAGTAAATAAATTCAATTTTTCACTATTGTCTTTTGAACATGTCCGTTATTTTACGCTGCTTCATTAATTTCGATTTCTCGGCAAAAACTTTTTCTTTGATTCTGTAAATAGACATCAGTTCCACACCTGTTACGATATTCCTTTGCTCCAATCCTTTGATTACATCATCTAATGAATTGAAGCCTTTTCACGCCGATCCCAAACTTTCGTTAGGGCCTATAAGAATTGTTATAGTTGTGGACAAGTTTTCAATCGTTTTAAGAATTCAAAATTTTATACTTACCGTAATTTAGGGAAGAAACGCCGCACCCGCTGTAATCGCCGCAGTCAAAAGAAATTATTTTCTCTTATTAAGGATGCGATAACATTCCCAAAATATCGCATAAATACGGCAAAAAATGGAATTATTAGACTAATTAAATTATTAAAATAACTAATTGTCAAAAAAAAAAATGTAGGAATAGAGTATTTATATTACAGAACCGATTTTCCGGAACTTCCGGATCCGGAATTTTTTCCTGAAATTTGTTTGATATGTTGTTTTTCTTACTTTAAATACATACTGTAAAATCTCGAAAACACCGCTCCCAATTTTGAACATATTTCATTTTTCGAAATGTATATCAGTTTGTAAACCCGCCACCAAAAATATTTTTTCTTTAACAATAACAAAAAAGAAAAAAAAAATCCCAAGCACAATTCCTTTCTGCAGGTCCAAACACATTTTACCACTTCTTAAAGTTCGGTGTCGGCTCGTTTGTCGTGGCGTTTTTGATCTTAATGAGTTTTGCAGGAAAGGAGCGGTTGTCCGGTAAAAGAAAAACCTTTCTGTCAAGTAGGGTGGATTGCTTATCTGCCGATTCTTTTGTTAATTCCCCTTGTTTCTATTATGTAGAAACTGCAAGTAGATCCTATACAAAAGGACTTCCACACTTTTTCCAAGGATTCAGTTGAAGAGAAGAGTATTGCAATCTGAACGGAGCCTTATTCCGATAACGTTGACTTTCGAAAAACTGCAGAGCACTTGTTTTTCTTTGGAGTTGCTATGTACTGGACCTTTTTGTAGGATGTTGTAACTTTTGAATAACTTACTATATTTTAATAAAAAAATATTACACACCCTAATTCACTATCACTGCAACTTGCTGAAAATTTGAACGGAATCGGTAAATTATCAGAGAAGATATCGATTTTTTTTAATAATAAAAAGAAACCTTGTTTTGCTTATCGTGTCTTTTTTTTTTTCGCTTGTTTGCAGCTCATTAATTTCTTTTTCCACACTCAACCATCTCGGTTTTGATGAGACATTCACGAGGTCCTTTTTAAATATAAAAGAATAGAATTTAAATAATTTCTCACTTTTTTTCTTTATTAGAAAATTTTTATAAACTTTCTTGGAAATTTTTTTTATACGTTAACGGAATATGAATTAAAGTGCATCAATAAATATCTTATCAGTTGTCATAAGAAGGAAATTACAAAATTTCGCTCTTATTATTAGATAAATATATAGATTTTTTTTTTTAATGTAAATCATCATAAGAATGAGAACTAGAAAATCTTGCACTGATAGGGGATCGAAAATACTGTAGTTTTTGTAACAGAACTGAAATGTACCAACAAAAGAGACATTTCAATTGTGAAATTTAAAAAAAACCTTTCCAATCAACGCCGTGCTAAAGGGGGAGGGGGCGATCGCCCCGAGCGTGAAAATTTAAAGGGCGCCAAATTTATTCTATCAACTTCATTTTTGGCGTGTCATAAAAAAAAAAAGTTGGGAGAAGGAAGCGCCAAAATGCAACTTTGCCCCGTGCCGTGGGCAGTTTTCTTTTCGCACGCCCCTGTTTCCAATACTTTGTTTCTACAACGAAGTGCAATAAAAGCAGGCATCTATTGTCCCTTCCTGTTTACTCCAGTCACCGTATTTCTTGGAAAAGGATGATTCATGATGCATTGCATTCGTTGATTTACGATCGGTAACATCGCGAACACGCGGAAAAGGGAAAAGAAAAGTGATTTTTTTTCTTTTGAAACACTGAATAATTTGCTCAAAATTTTCGTAAACGGCGCGGCGTTTATTCCATAAATTAAGGTACAAAAAAAAAAAAAAAAAAAAAAAAAAAAAAAAAAACGCTAGTTAGAAAAATGTCCGGATTTTGGAGAATTCCGGATTTCGGATGTCCGGATTTGAGACTTTGTACTGTATTTGTTCAGAAAAAAACAGATTTGGCGATAATTTTTTTATTTTTAAAGCCATTACCAAATCAAATGTACATTTTTTAATAAAAAAGTCACCACAAAAAGGCATTTTGTAAATAAAATGGGTACTACTTGGTTATCCCGTCAACCAAAGAACCATTGTCAAATTCGAAATTAAAGATTAAATACCAATAATGGATGAACGTGAATGTCACATTCAATGGCATTAGATAAAATAAAGGTGTTTAAAACACCATTAAATGATTTTTATTTAGACTTTATTTGTATCTTTATTTATATTCTACTAATTATTTGTTTTTCCGTTATTTAAAATGAAAATTACTTCAATATGTGTAATTTGGCTATTAGTTTGGCGATTTGTACAATTTAGCAAAATGGGTTGATGGTTAACCAAGTAGTACCATAAAATGTTATGATTTTGGTTTAAATATCTTGCCATGGTGACCACCTTGATGTCTTATTATTGTGCAATGCACTACACACCGAGATAAATATGTTTGGGATGGAGGTAGGGACGATCATTTGTTTCTTCGCCCCACCCATCCACTAACTGTTTTTCAGTGTTTTTAATTTTTCTAATTTCTCTTTTAACCACTTAACCATTTGCCCCGAGATAACTCGGGGTGAAAACCATTGTTTCCTCATACCCATTGCTGGTGAAGTGGTTAAATTTGTCCGGTTTCAATTTCTCTCATTTTTTTCCCTTTTTTACAGTCAAAGTTGTATAATCCGTACAAGTTGAAGCCAAAGTTTGTGCGGATTATGGAATATTGTGGATTATAGAGTATTAGGAATTATACATTGTTTTATTATACCTAGATAGCATTTTAATTCTGTAATCAGTATAATATAAAAAAATGCAAATGTTTAATCTTATATGAATTAATTTAATAGGCTATCTCAAAAAATGCCTTTTTAAAGTTACTTTATTAGAGAAATTGGTATGTGCGCATTTAAAAATAACTATATATGTTCCATAATATAGTTAGTTTTTTATTGTTAATAAATAAAAGAGTTATATTTTAAAAAAATAGATATTTTATTTTTTTTTCAATTTTTTTATTATTTATTTTTAAAAATCATTTTTGGATCACAAATTTATTAATTTTTTTAACTGTTTATTTAATTATTTACATTCATAAAGTAATGTGAATTATGGATGCCTGTATTATTAATCCTTGACCGTACTTGGTTATCCCATCGATCGATTTTGCCAAATATCACAAATTAAGAAACATTTTAAAAGACGGAAGGAGAATTAAACTAGCACAAGATAAATAAAAATACATAAAATATCGAAATAAAAATTCCTTGGGGATGTAACAAACACATGTCACAGTTTAATCTCAAAGGAACGTGTCATTCATGATCAACCATTATTGGCATTTAATCTCATAGTTTGGCAATAGTTTTTTGGTCGATAGGATAACCAAGTAGTACCACATATGTGTATATTTTGAATGAATCACAGAAGGAAATGACTCAATACCAAAGCGTCTTGTTTTGCAATGTTGCTTTCAATACGATTTCAGAAATGGTTTTAAACTGCACAAAACATTGAAATTTTGAATCTTTTATAGAAATTTTTGTTAAACAGAAAGGACAACAGGTAGAAAACATTTGTATTTGTACACATAAGTTTTCTCATACTCATCTCAATTCAAAATTAAGCCTAACATGGCTCCATCTTATCGAAGTCTGTTAAAATGGATGGGTTTGCTGTTCGATGTATTTTATTATATAGTAGACTCCCTCAAATCAGGGCCGTAGCTAGAAGTGAGCAATAGGGGGAGGGGGACTCATAATTTTTTTTCTGTCTCTCTGACGCAGAAAAATAAATTAGGGCATAGTCACACTATAGGTATTATGTTTCTTATTTAACTGTTGTAATAAATTCATTTTATGCTAAGAAAAGTATATGATGATGAAAATTTTGAGTGTATAACTGGTGCAAAATTAAACATCATGTTAGCTTTATTTGTACAAATAGGATTAGCGAGTGTTGAAACACTTATTTTAATTACAATTTAGTAATTCTACAAAACTGTGAAATGGTCACAAAACAAAATTGGATTTTTTAACAGAATTTCATTTGAATTTTCGGAACAGAAATTTATTTAGTGACCTTGAAATCTTATTCAGGGGGGGGCTCAAAATATTTTAGACGGGGCTGAACCACTCATAGCCCCCCTTTAGCTGCCTTAGCCCTGCCTCAAATCTGCATCCCTAAAATGTGCAAATAATTTATAGATGTAAATAATGAAACTTTCATTTCAGACGTAAGAGCAAAGTTTTAATTTTTTTTTTTAAAGTTTTAATTTTTTTTTTAAAGTTTTAATTTTTTTTTTTACTTTTATTTCATCCCATATGTATTTTCATGCTAATATAAATTAATTTGATTTTTTTTTATGAAAAGAGCATATATATAATTGTTTTAAATCAAGCTATTGTTAATAACAGGGGTAATTACAATCTTTTGACCAAATATATTTATATACCCTATTAATCAAGCTTTTTTGTTTTTTATTACAATGATTTTATTGTAAATTAATAGAGAGTATTTTTTATAAGAAAAGTGTCATAGAATAAATGGAGGAAAGTATATTGCATCTTTTTTATGCAAATTCAATATACATTATTAATTTTATTTACTTGACCTTTACTACTAATATTTCAATCAATTTTAAGTTATCTTACTTTTTATCTTTTTAGTTTATTATTTTACTTAATTATTTTAATATTTTACTACATTATAATCATTCATTATAATTTTGATTGTCTTTTTAAATGGAAATTGCTGAGAAAAAAATATAAACTAAGGAAAGACCAGAAATCTGCGAAATTCTAAAATCTGCACAACCTCTGGTCCAAAGCTGTGTAGATTTGAGGGAGTCTACTGTACTAAAATAATAATAAAATTAAAATGATTAAAAAAAAGATATTTTGTAAAATGATTAAATTGTTGAAAAAGCATGAATTCAATAATATTATCAAGAATTACATATTAAAATATGTACGGAACATTTTAAATTAAAACAGTTCTATAATTTTGTCAATGTATCTAAACTCAAAGTTTCATTGTTTACATTTGTGCTGATGTGTGGATTTTAGGATTGGAGATTTTAGCTGCTGTTTTAAACTTGACAACAATGAGAAAAAAAATGCATTTTTTCGAAATGTGAAATAATCTCTAATGAAATGATATGAATAAAAATTTACAAGAAAAACTCTTAAAAACAGTCATATTTAAATGGCTATGCATAGTCTTTGATTCTATAATATTATTTAAAATAAGCTATTTTATGCCTTCAACATAAATAGTGCTCCCATAAACACCTTTCTGTTTCAGTTTAATAATCAAAAATTTCTCTATAAAACTACGAATGTTCATCTCTTTATATGCAATAATTTCCTTAATATAAGAGAAGAAAGATCTTCATCAAAAATAATTTCATTTACGTTAGTGACAGCAGTGGCTAGTATCTCTCTCTCTTTTAAAAAAAAGGTACTACTTAGTTATCCCATCGACCAAAAAATGATTGCCAAACTATAAGATCTAATGCCAATAATGGATGATCATGAATGTCACATTTAATGACATTAAGTATGATATGCATGTTTGAAACGTTATTAAATGATATTTATTTAAACTTTTTATTTGTATTTTGATTAATATTCTACTAATTATTTGGTTTTTTTTTTTTTTTTTTTTTTTTTTTTTTTTTTTTTTTTTGTTATTTAAATAAAAATTATATCAATATGTATAATTTGGCAATATGACGAAATTGGTCGACAGAATGATAAAGTAGTACAAGAGAAAAACTTGTGATATATTTAGCAAAGTTTGAATATAATTATATGCATTAATAGACATGCAGGTTTAATTTGATCATCTACAAATATTCTAGTTGAACTGCGTTGTATTTAGGGTCTTTAATGGCTTGAATTTCAGAAATTTGTTGTTAGATACAGCATTATTTAAACTACAAATTTTTTAAAAAAATGATGTTATGCAAAGAACTTGCTTTTTTTTCATCAATATGCTGAAATTTTTAATATTATTTTTAGAAAAAATATTATTATATAAGAAATATTTTTATATAAGAAATTAATTTTCGAAAAATTGTTCTTACAACAAAAATCAAATGAATAAACTGAATCCTACAAACAAACTAAAAGGACTCTTAAAGGACTAACTAAAACTTATTTCAATAAATTTACATCTGGCCTTCCCTATAAAATGTTAAAGTTTCATTGAAATAACGAAAGTTACTACATAATAATTAAAAAAGAAAATAAAAGTTGTTCTACTAAAACAAAAAAATGAGATAAAGCCAATAAGTCAAAAGAGATCAAAATATTGAAAACAACACTTTCCATCATGTTCTAACAATTATATTTGATAAGAAATAATTCTTTTTTATATGCAATGCAAGAAAATTTAAAATTTAATGGATATAAGCTGGGCTCTTAAAAAACTGATAAAACTAAGATAAATTTTCATGAAAAGGGCAATAATAATACTTTTATATATACTGAAAAATATTTTAACTTGTTTAAGTGAAGCGTATTAAAGTAATCTCGAATTAAATCAAAACATCCAGAATTTAAATATTTTATAAAAATGTCTAAAAGACTATATTTTCGAAGGAAAATTTGTTTATTATGTTATTTACTGAAAGATGGTGTCAAAATAATAAAATCTAAAGTAATCGATTCCTGAAAGTTACTCTATAATCGAATTAATCTCAGATAATGAATAAACACTATCTTAGTGATTTAAATAAATGGTTCCAGAATTTTGAATAACGAATCAATTCATTTTTCATAAAGAACCGTTTTGTTTTGTTTGTCAAAAGAAGAAGATATTTTTCTTAATTCTTGAAATAAATGTTAATATTGGTAAATGTGAGAAAATAAAAAGTCAGAAGTTAAAACTTTCTGTTGCTGCAGATGTGATTCATTCTTCAATCAAAATCAGTCACACTGATTCATTCATGGCGTTGGCGTCTGTTTGCTTTTACATGAACCTGTACGATTTTAAAGTTCTCTGTTAATAGATGGCAAATGTTTGAAATATAATGACCTATAGCAATAAAATGAAAGAACGTTTTTAAAATTTAATGGACTCTTTACTAAAATTAGTTAATGGTAAGATACGTTTCTTTTGCTTACTCTTCTACTAAAGTATCTGTATTTTGTGATAAAAGTATTCTAAACTGTTAATGATTATTAACTGGTGAAAACTTTGTTTTAGTTCAGACTTGTTCTGGGTCATCTAAAGGACTGATCCATATAAAAAGCAAAGAATAAATTTTAGAATTCTATTTATTATAATTTGTTTTCTGAGATGGGATAATTTGGGGTATGGCTAGGCTTTGCCTAAGTATTGTATGGTAGACAAATTTTCTATTTCTATATTAATTTTGGTATCTGTTAAATGAGATACATTTTACAGTAAAAGGATGAAAGAAAATATATTTATAACATTGGGATGTTTAATTTTAACATTGTAAAGCAATTTATATTACATTTTATTTTCTAAATGTAGTTTAGAAAGAGAAGAATGATAATAAAAAAAAAGTTTTATAGGTAATTATAACAAACACAAAAAACACAGAGGAAAACATGAAGATGAACACGAGAAAAAAAAATCTCAAGAAAAAGAAAGTCATAGCATCCAAAAGGCAAAGTAATTCTGAAAACATATTAATATAAAATTCGATTTTGAAGAAATAAAGCAAAGTTCATGAATGGAAATTAAGTACTGTTAAAACAATTGGGCATTATTTCCTTAATTTAAATAATATGTAAAAAATATTATTTGTACAGTTGTGGAAAAAAAATAAACATCCTGTACTAATTCCACAACAAATTATCGTAGAAGAAATTATTGATACCTAACGATTTAAATTTGTCTACTTTTTAAAAATGTGTATAAAATTTGCTTACGGTAGGGGGGGGGGGCGGGCATCTACGCATTAAAACATACTCTAATTTTATTTTTTCTATAGAAGCACCAAATTATGAAAGCATAAATGAACTCAACACCTTTTATTTATCCTAAAAACAAATTTTCATGATATTCATACGATAGGTTTCTAAGAAATTAATTATTTTTAAACTTACAATCCGCTATCTGGTCGTAACCTTCAAGGATGCTAATTTTTTAAAAACAATTTTATGTGCCCAGGGTTGAAAAAAAAAACGTTTTTTTTGGGGGGTTTAAACTGGGTTTTTTTTAAACATCCTTTCTTATTACATAATATGTGCATATTTATTGATAAAAATAGACCTTATTGGTTTATAAGCAGTGCAACTTAATTTGAAAATAATTTAAATTAAGTAATTACAGTGCACTTATATAGAAAAATGAAAAAAATCATATTTTAATTTAAACAGTTTTTGCAAACAGTCTTATATTCAAAGATTTAATTGTTCTACACAGTGAACCATTGATGTCCTGAAAATCTTTATAAACAATCTTTTGAATACTAATAATAAACATTTGGATGTAGTTTGATAAATATTCTTTTAGACGATTATTCAGATAATAAATTTCAAATACTTCTTAGGATTTTTTTTTCTTTGAGTGACAATTTGAAGTTAACATTTTTTGTCATTAGATTCAGCAGATAGCAGAGGGAAAAAATCATTATTAAAATGCTATACAGTAGAACCTCGAAAATCCGGACCTCCCAATTCCGGAAATCTCCAAAATCCGGACATTTTTTTGATTTCAGTTTTATATATTTTTAAAATAAGACATAGCTGTAATTTTCATCAATCGCAGTTAAATTCTGATAACTACCGTAAAATCCCGTTAATCCGTCCTTCCCGATCAAACGCCCCTCCCCACTTTATAAAAAATTTGAAATTTTCAAAAAATCCCGAGAAAAGGCCCTCCTGAATATTCCAAATGTTCGAAAGTTTATTATTAATTTCTTTCTCAACTCAAAATTAAATACGCATCTCTCATTTTAAACAGTTTATTCTCATGAGAAAATTCTTCTCAGTTCTTTCGAACATAAATAATTTAACCAAACACAACTCCAATAAAAAAACCGTAGCATTTTTACACGTAACTCATAAAAAACATTCTAATCAAACTCATAAACAAAAAGAATATTGTTTCACACAGCTTAGGTAAAAACTGAAGAAATAAACAGATAATGTATTTATCACAAATTATCGTTTGCACAGAAAACTTTTTACATTTTGAAATAATTAAATATATCTTGGTTGCTAGGCGACAACGCCAATAGAAAATTAAATAGCATTTTATCAAACATACCGCCCCTCTTGAAACCTCTGAGGGGGGTTTCAAACTAAAACCCTGCAATTACAACCATTGTAAAAAATATAAATAACAATACAATTAAATACAATATAAATGAGTCACAGTTAAGTTAAATTTAAGCAAATATATAAACAATTTTACATAATACATAATAAATAAGCAATTTTACAACAATGTACACTTTCTTATAAAAACTGATTTACTTTTCAAGAGGTAATACAGCAATTTTGGAAACTGCTCTTTTATATACTCCATTTGGGGTTTTTATATTTACGACTCTTACTCTATTATCATTACCAAAAAATACCTCTACAATTCTCCCTAATAACCATTTAGACACTGGAAGATCATCTTCCTTTATTACAACCATATCTCCTATTTTGAGGTTGTTTTTTGATATCATCCACTTTAGCCTTTGCTGCAATGTAATTAAATAACTATTTTTCCACTTTTTCCAGATGGTCTGAACCATTTTAGTGGTCTTTTGCCATAAGTTAAGTCTATTATCTTCAATATTACTCAAGTCAGATTCAGCAATGGCATTAAGTGGACGGCCAATAAGAAAATGTCCCGGGGTCAAGACCTCCAAGTCATCAATATCTGTACTCAAGGGAGTAAGAGGGCGCGAATTTAAGATACCTTCAATTTGGACAATTATAGTTAACATTTCTTCATAAGTTAATTTAGAGTTGCCCACAACACGTTTAAAGTGATACTTGAAGGACTTGACTCCAGATTCTCATAAACCTCCAAAATTTGAAGCTCTAGGGGGAATAAATTCCCAAGCAATACCTTCAGATATCAAGTAATTAGTAAGGTTCTGGTCTGGTTTGTTTACCAATTCATGCAACCTTTTAAGCTCTACATTAGTTTTCACAAAATTGCCTGCATTATCACTGAAAATTTTTCGAGGTTTGCCTCGTCTGGCAAAAAACCTCTTTAATGTGGCAATAAAAGTATCAGACGTTAAATCATTAACTAATTCCAAATGCACTGCCTTTGTTACCATACAAATAAAAATACAAACATAAACTTTATGAAAAATACCTTTACGTTGACCTTTATATCTAATCAAAAATGGACCACAGAAATCAGTTCCTGTGCAATTAAAAACAAAGTCTACATTTATTCTTTCTTTCGGGATCTCGCCCATAATTTGCTCTAATAATTTAGGTTTGGCCCTAAAGCATGTAATACATTTATGTACAATTTTTCTGCAAATAGCCCTACCGTTTAAAGGCCAAAATTCTCTTCGAACACAATAAAGTAAATTTTGTGGTCCTATATGTTGATATTTTTTGTGATAAAATTCAATAACTAATTCTGTTAATTTGTGTTTAGAGGGCAGTAAAATTGGGTGTTTTCGGGCATAATTTACCGTGCTATTTTGCAGACGACCTCCAACTCTGATTAAATTATTTTTATCCAAGAAAGGATTTAATGAAAGTAATCTACTATTTTTTGGTAACTCCTTACCCTTAGATAACAATGTGAATTCAGAACTGAACTCTTTTTCTTGAACAGATTTTATGATAAACTGCTCAGCTTTCTTCAATTCAGCAGATGTTAACTTACCTGAATACCTTTGTTTTGGCTTCTTGACATTCTGAATGAACCTGAAAACATAGCTAAGAATTCTTATTAATTTAGCATAATTATTACTCAATTGCAAAAAAAATCAATAAAAGATGAACAGTCTGATATTAAAAGTGAAGTCTCTGAAAAAGTCTTTTTAAGTTCACTTCTGTATAGATCCTTATCATTTTGCTCAAGTTCGACAGTATTTAAATAAGGTTCAGTTTGTTGTGTTAGGAATAGTGGACCCTTCCACCATAAGCTACTCTGGAGAAGTTTGTCTGGATCTACACCTCGTGACACAAGATCAGCAGGATTGTCAACAGAAGCCACATGTCCCCAATGACTGATATCAGAAAGATTCTGAATCGTAGCTACACGTGATGACACAAAGTTTTTTTAAGTCACACGGCTGTTTTCGAATCCAACATAATACAATAGTACTATCTGAATAATAGTAGACAATTTCTTTAGGAACTTTTAAGGTTTTGGCAACCTTATTCATCCATTTGGCTAAGAAAACTGCACAGTAGATGTATATACATAGTGATTGTTTTGATTGGTGCAACTCGACTTTTACTGCAAAGCAACTGAGAAATTTGCTCGCCTGAAGAATTTGAAGACACAGTATACTGTGCCACACCGTAGGCTTTCTCCGAAGCATCTGAAAAGCCACAAATTTTAATTTGCACTGGATTATTTGTAAAAATGAATCTAACGGCACTTATATTGTTGATGTCTCTTAATGATTCTAAAAACTGCAACCAATCATCAAGCTCAGATGTAGGGAGATTTTCATCCCAACCAATTTGCAGTTTCCACAGTCTTTGTAGGAAAATTTTTGCTTTCGTCACAACTGGTCCAAGTAGACCCAAGGGGTCGAAAATGCGAGCAATATTTGACAGCACACTTCTTTTAGTTACCTTGGTTTGTTCACTGAATGATACACTAAAAGTAAAAGTATCATCATTGGCACTCCAACAAAGTCCTAGTGCCTTAGTTTCACTCATATTTTCAAAAGTGTAATTCTCATTTTTAAAGGTTGGCTCCATTAATTCTGGGTGGTTACTAAACCATTTATGTAAATTCATGCCGCACGTATTTAATAATTGAATAAGCTCAATTTGCAATCTCTTAGCCGATTTTAGGTCAGCTGCTCCAGTCAGGACATCGTCCATATAAAAGTCTGTTTGTACCACTCCAGAAGCATACGGAAATTGAGATTCACCATCTATACCAAGCTGTTTAAGGCAGCGCATGGCTAAATAAGGGGCACTAGTTGTGCCATATGTGACTGTACATAGTCTGTAAGATTTCATTTCACCATTTATAGTATCTTTCCAAACTATGCGCTGTAAATCACTTTGACTTTTATCGATAAGTATCATGCGATATATCATTTTTACATCTGCTGTAAATGCATAGCGGTATGTACGAAATCTAAGTATTATGCTAAACAAATCGTCTTGAATGACACCTCCATTCAGCTGTATGGAATTTAGGGATTCTCCTGATGAAGTTGCATGTGAACCATTAAAGACAACTCTCAATTTTGTAGAACTTTTATCTGGGCGATAAACAGCATGATGAGGTAGATAATTCGCATGTATTGACTCATCTGTTTTCTCTACTTCCTCCATATGGCCTAACTCTCTATACTCCGCCATAAATGCGCAATATAACTCTAAAAGATTTGGATTTTTGACTAGCCTATTCCAAAGTGAATTTAATCTATTTTCCGCAAATTGCTTTGATTCTCCCAAAGAACTAGGATCTTTTTTCAACGGCATTTGTACTATGAATTTGCCCATTATATCTCTCTGATGTGTGTTTATAAAGTGGGTGTCGCATGCTAATTCTTCTGTATTTCTCAATGGTGTACTTTCTTCTACTCTTTCAATTTCCCAAAATTTTTTCATTTCGAAATTTAAATCTGTTTCAGTAATTAACCCACAATGTATTTGTTCCTGCTCGTTACAATCGTAAACACTCCCACTTACTATGCAACCGAACACCGTATTTTGCAGTATTAATTTAGAATTTGGTAACTTCATACGACCCACCTTTATCAATTCTAGAAATACTTCAGCTCCTAGCAAAAGATCTGTTTTCCCTGGTCTATTAAATTCAGGATCAGCAAGAATAATAGACTCTGGAATTCCTAGCTCTGAAATACTAATATATTTCGAGGGCATAATTTGCGAAATCTTTGGTATGATAAGGAAATCTAACTCTCGGCTGTAATCTCCCGAATTATTACTGATCAAGGCAGTAGTTTTATTTTTTACCGCTACAGAAGATCCACTTAAACACGATACCGAAATATTACTTTTTTCTTTTCGAATTCCTAATCTTTCAACTAACTGCAATGTTAAAAAATTGCTCATTGAACCATTGTCCAGTAAAGCACGCACCGGAACTTTATTTCCGAATTTATCTCTCATATAAACAATAGCAGTGGAAAGAAGAACTGTTTTAACATTATTCGATCTCACATTTGAAGTACCAGTGAAATTTTGAACTTGGTTATTTAACTCAAATGGTACGGCGTCAGCATTTAATGTTGGTTTACTTTCATTCGTTGACAATGCATTTGGCACTTCCTTATCACTATAATTTTTTGTGTTTCCCACCGCATTGGAATTTCTCTCACGCCTATCAAAACAAAGAAGTATATTGTGGCGTTTATGGCATTTTGAACACGAGAATGTTGAGTTACATTTTTTGACGCAGTGGTATTCTGAAAGACAGTTAAAGCACATATTGTTTTTTTTCCACAAAATCTACTCTTTCCTGTACATTAAATTTTTGAAATTTGGGACATTTAAAAACACTGCGATTTTCTTGGTTACATACAACACATTTGCGCATATTTTTCTCATTTAAACTCGCAACCATGGATGTTACCTTTGAAAAGCTATGCTTTGTTTGGCTTTCGTTTTGAAAATTTCGCTTTGTATTTACTTGTTCGGACGCACTTAGTGTACGCGCGTGGTCTCTCAAGAATTCTAGCAATTCAGTTAAACTCGGTAAATTATCCCGCTTAAGATGTCTTTCCCACCACATTTTTGTATTTACATCTAATTTTTGAGCCAAAATATAAGCAAACATAGTAGTAGAAAACCCCTCAACTTTTTGTTCTAAAATCTCTAACGACCTAATACATTCATTTGTTATATCTATTAGATTTAATAATGCTGCTGGGGACTCATTCTGAATAACAGGAATATTTAAAAAACGTTTTAAATGCGCGTAAACTTGTTCTCTCGAATTTGAAAACCGTTTTTCCAAAAGCGACCATGCAACTTCATAATTAGAATCCACGATTGAAATAGATTGAATTATACGAAAGGCATCTCCTCTCAATGAAGCCTTCAAATATTGTAATTTCATTGCCCCTGACAAATTTGAAATTTCATGTACAGTAGCCTTAAATACATCCTTAAAGGAAAGCCACTCATGCAAATTACCTGTAAATACAGGAAGAGTTAACTTTGGCAATTTAATGTTATTATCAGCCTTTGTGGCGTTTCCTAAATTAACAGTTTGCAATATCATTTTTGATAACTTTTTTGTAAGTTCAAATTCCATTATTTCTAAAATTTCATTAATTTCTTCGTTTTCTTTAATAAAATCCTCAATTTCATCTTCTTTACTTATCTTATAAATAGACTCAAATAACTCAGAAAAGTTTTTCTCTAATTTATTCCGTTTCTCCTTTATGAGAATTAATTCATTTAATTCTAGCTCAGTATTCGATAATTTTTCTTTTAATTTTGTCAAGTTTGTTTTGAAAATTTTCTTTTTTGCTTTTAATTCTTCCATACTCATTTTTAATGAATAAAAATTAAATGGGTGCACTTACCCCTCTTGGCTCTTTAAAAGATGAGTTCTAACATCGAAGAAATAGCAAAACAGCACAAAATATTCACCAGTTATCCTTCAATCATTGACGTAGAATAACAACTCGCTGATTTTTCTCCGTATAAGACGGACCATATGAAGAATTCAATTGTTCGAAAGTTTATTTTTTTAATATTTTACTCAACTCAAAATTAAACATTCATCTCTTGTTTTAAACAGTTTATTCTCATGAGTAAACTCAACTCAGGTTCTTTCGAACATTAATAATTTCACAAAACACAACTCCAATAAAAACCGTAACATTTTTTCACGCAAGTCATAAAAAACATTCTAAACAAACTCATAAACAAAAAGAATATTGTTTCACACAGCTTAGGTAAAAACTGAAGAAATAAACAGATAATGTATTTATCACAAATTATCGTTTGCACAGAAAACTTTTTACATTTTGAAATAATTAAATATATCTTGGTTGCTAGGCGACAACGCCAGTAGAAAATTAAATAGCATTTTATCAAACACCTCCCTCTAAAAAAAAATGCTGAAAACGGATGAATCATGCTGAAAAGAATGAATCATGAATCTTTGATGAAATGTGCGATTTTTCGAGATTTTTTAATTAATTTCATGCTTGTATTGTCTTTTTTTTTTACAAATGTCTCGTTTTTTCTGCGTTTTTTCGACAAAATTTACGTTTTTTTTAAAACCCAAGTTTTTTCCAGTATCAAATTCATGATTCATTCAACGATTCATTCATTTCATCATGACTCATTCCTGTAAATTTTGTTGAACGCTCGCGGAAAAATTCCGTGTAAGCGCCCCCCTCTAACTATTGTACGATTTTTCTTCACGTTTGGGAAGGGGGCGGATTAACGGTATTTTACGGTATATATATATTACCGTGGTTTATTTATGAAATGATATAGTAAAATTTCAAATAAATAAATAAAAATAAAAGTCACTAAAAATTTTAAAAATGTAGTATCGGGAGAATCGTTATTTGTTTGCACTGGGAGAAAAATTGCATTTTTTGTTTGTTATTATATAGCCGTAAAAAAATTTAATAAACCTCCAAAATCCGGAAAATCCGGAATCGCAGCGGTCCCGGATTTTCGAGGTTCAACTGTAACTAGCAACCAGTCTTTGAATGCTCTTATTTGGCTTTTAATTATTCAAGATAATCTCTCCAATCAAGAAATATTTCCTTTTACAGATTGGGCAAAATCTTAAAAAATCATTGTGATATGTTATTAATCGCATTAAATAATCTGCATAAAATTAAATATTTTATACTAAATATTGAATCTATTTTGTCTTTCATCAATTCACATGTCTGAAGTTTTTTCTCTAGAGCAACAGATATGTTCAGCAATGTGTACTGATTTTAATCCCATGCATAAAAATAGGATTTAAATCCACTACATCTAATGCTTATTGCTGAAATAAAGTGTTAAAGTAGAAATTATTTATATCCAATAATCTGAAACTTGTAAATTAAGGAGAAAAAAAATGTTATTAGATTTCTTCTAAAAAACAATTTTTATTTATTTTAACTGATTAGTTAATTCTATCCATAAAAAAAGACCTAAACCCACTATATCTAATGCTTATTACTGAAATGAAATGTTAAAAGTAGAAAATATGTATATCCAATAATCTGAAACACGTAAATTATAAAGAAAAAAGAGAAAATGTAATTAGATTTCTTCTAAAAAAATCAATTGGTTTTTTTGAGAAAAAAAACCAGTTGGTTTAAACCGTGGTTTAAACCATGGTTTAAACCATGGTTAAAACCGATTGGTTTAAACCGAGCCAACCCTGTATGTGCCGCTGAATAACACTTTAAAACTAGTTGGATGTGCCAATCCCAAACTTTCTTCTATCTCATACGTACACTTTAGTATTTAAAGAAAATGGTTACTCATTTTAATGCTCTAATAATTTTAATTCAATACCATGCCAACTTTGATTTTCATCTTAAATTTCTGCTTCAATCAATTAATCGGAGTAAAAACGAATTTCCGTCTCTGCATGAGCCAATAGGCAATAGAATGATAAGCAGATTTTTTTTCTTGCCTTAACAAAAAAAATCATACAAAAAATTTAGTTCAGTTCTAGAACTAACTTCATGCACTTTTATGTGGTGCAATATTGAAAATGGCATAAAATTCGCTATTGCAGCGCCCCCCTAAGGCGTATTTATTTCAGATTCAGGGCGATCCAACTAGCCATAACCATACACTTACACAAAAAACTTCGTTCAATTCGATGCATAACCTTATTTACTTTTGGTCGTTACAATATTGAAAATGGCACAAAAATCGCGATTGCAGCGCCCTCTTCCGACGGATATTTTTCAAATTCAGGGAGGACCTAGCCATAGTCATACACATACACAAAGAATTTGGTTCAATTCGATGCATAACTTCATATACTTTTGGTCGGTACAATATTGAAAATGGCACAAAAATGGCGATTGCAGCGCCCCCTTCCAGAGAATTTTTTTTCAAATTCAGGGAGGACCAACTAGCCCTAGTCACACACATACACAAAAAATTTGGTTCAATTCGATGCATAACTTCATATACTTTTGGTCGGTACAATATTGAAAATGGCACAAAAATCGCGATTGCAGCGCCCCCTTCCAGAGAATTCTTTTCAAATTCCGGGAGGACCAACTAGCCCTAGTCACACACATACACAAAAAATTTGGTTCAGTTCGATGCATAACTTCATATACTTTTGGTCGGTACAATAATGAAAATGATTTAAAAATCGCGATTGCAGCACTCCCTTCTGGCGGAAGATTTCAAAACTGAAGGAGGACCTGCTTCAATTCTATGCATAACTTCATTCACTTTTTGATGGTAGAATGGCGACATACACACAGACACACGGACAGACAGACATTTTCTAAAAACATGTTTTTTGGAATCTCTGACCCCTAAAGCGTGTAAATCCGTCGAAAACCGGAAGTCGAAAAAAAATTCGATTACAATACTTTCTTCTATTGAAGATAGAAGAAAGTAAAAATATTGGGTTCTATAAAAAAGTAAAAAGGTTTCTATTATTTCATTTCAAAAGCAATTTATTTTAGGTGCTTTGAAACAGTTTTAGAGTGTTCTTCAAGTTCAGCAGTAAGTTATCAGAGTTTGTTGTTTGAATTGTGTTCAATTTAAGCTTTGGATTTCTCATTGTTAAAAAACAGAACCCCATCACCACCCTCTTCATACACAACTCTCCTTCCATCCATTAAGTTTTTGTAAGCAATATTAACCCTTTCGGGTCTGGTATATTATTAATTGTACATGTCTTTTAATGGGGTATTATTCTGTTTTAAGAAATATTTTTGCTACCCTTCACATGTAGTAATGTTAGTATATGTCTATGCATTTATTAAAGGACATCATTTATTCTAGGCATTTACTACTAATAATAATTTCTATTTGCTTAATTCTCTTTTCGCTGTTTGTGATTCTTTTATTTTAAAAATATATTTCACTCTGTAAATTTAAAGTAAAAGTTACTCTCCTGAAAGAATCATGTGTAAAAAAGCAAAAAAAGTATTAGAAAGTTTCAAAATAAGTTAACTCTTATTGTAATACAATATTTTCTAAAAATCTACAAAAATTCTTCCTTAGCCTTTTGTGACATGAATATTACTTGAATAGTATGAAAAACAACAACACTTGTTATCATTCAGACAATAAAATATTCGTTAAATATTCATTAATCTATTTGGATAGCTAGTGTTAATGTTATTAACGTAAAAGTAATTTTTTCTGACAACTGAAAAAAAGTCTCACCCGAAAGTGTTAAACTGGGCATTCAC
Source organism: Maratus speculifer (assembly GCA_964019185.1). Lineage (NCBI taxonomy): Eukaryota > Metazoa > Arthropoda > Arachnida > Araneae > Salticidae > Maratus > Maratus speculifer. The sequence goes on from OZ025296.1 coordinate 364,499,498, forward strand.
AAGTCACAATTGTGGTCATTTCAGATGACTGAGACATTTTTCTGCGGGGGGATTTTTGGAACTCTGTAAAGGGCACATTGAAATTCGGGAGAGGGGTACCATTTCAAGGCGATTCATAAGCATGTTCTGGAGAGACATTTCGATGCTTTGAGAGGGTAGCCCTTAAATTTGATATTAATCAATATAAAAACCGTTTCCGATGTTTTTCGTATCATTTTGAATTCGCACAAAAATTACGAATTTTAGCGTAGTTACCTAACTGCATTAATGAATAAAAGCCAAATTACAATGCTCAATAAATACATTAAAAAAATCTTCAAAATTAATTATTTAATTTTAAAATGGCTCCGGTTTAAAAATTCAATGACAATTGCTATTATTTTGTAAAAAAAAAACTCATGTGAACATCAAAACCTTCCAATATCCCTCTGCTCTTTCCCTAAGTATCAACGAGACTTGAAAAAAAAGAATTCTAGCGAGAAATAAGCATTGATTTATTGAAATATTCTTCAGATTTATTGTTAAATCTCTCTACATTGAATAACCAAACTTCAAACTTAACAAGGAAACTGTAGGATTAAATCGTATACAGCATAGGTTCCCAACCTTTTCTGACCCACTGCCCCCTTTACAAGAGAAAAAAATGCCAACACCCCCCTCTTCCATAATAGTTAATTATACAAAATGTTAAAATAACATTGCATATTTTTTATATTTTATCTGTCTGTTAATCTATTAATCAAAGTAGAAGTTAATTAAAACGACCATCAAATGTAGAATTTTTAAAAAAATAAAAATTGAAAAATAATCACAAAACCAATCAGAATTTTTTTTAAATAGTGAAATAATTGAGGCTATTGGAATTTTAACAATTTTTTCGTATCAGATTCCAATTTCTTCAACATCAAATTGTCAGATTCAAAGATGCATTTTCCTTTTCTTAGACAGTAAATTAACTACTGCACGGAACCCACTTTCAGCCAAATTTGATGAAAGGAAAACTATTAACATTTCATGTTTTCTCCTTCACAATCCAGATTAGAGAGCTGTAGATTTTGAAGTTAGAACTCTTGGTATCCACTTCTGAATTTTACGTATAGTTCTCATTTGCTGCAAGTTCTACAATTTCCGCCTTCAAATATGATGATACTGCTGTAGCTGCATTTGCGAAGAGTCTAAAAATCAACTCGGTTTAAGTAGGATAAATATCATGGAATGGCTATGAGAAAACTTCATGAAGAACGTCCAAATGTTGACAGTAAGTAAGTGAACATTCTTGCTTTCACAGACTGCAAATAATGTGGTAAATAGCTGTATTATCTTCTCCTTATGGATTTCCTTTGAGTAAAAGAAATTTACCTACAGAAACAGCTATGAAGGTTTTTTTTTTCTTTAAATTAAACTTAACTCATTATCATGCAGTCATCTTATGCCTTATTATAAATATTTAAAATATTTAAATTTATTTAATTAAAGATTCTAAACAGATCTGTAACATAATCGATGTCATTTTTTAATGATATCAGGTTTTAGCGTATTTTTACACCTCTGTTTTTAGTTAAGTGCAATACTAAATCAAATATATTGAAAAACGATTCAGACAAATACCTTTTCAGGGACAACGAACTTCTGTATTCAGCAGCAACTGATTGAATTCATTTGCAAGTCTGATGCAAAGTGATAGTGACAACTGCACTACAAAATAAAACAATTGTTTCACTTTGTTGTGAAATGATTTTCCCTATAAAGTTGGTTAAATATCCTACCACACAATGAATTGCTTCTGTTTATATTGACTGCTCTAATAATGTAAAGAAGCGATGTATACAGTTGTTCATTTTAATTTTTTGAAACCAATTGCTGATGATGTGTGACGGAATGCACAAAATGTACAGTTAGTACTGCTTGTTTAAAATGCGTTAATGAAACCCTGCTAATGTCCCGTCGTTGTTCGAGCAACATCAGTAGCCAGTGACAAAATATCATGATAAAGAATTTATTTCCCTTGGATTAACTTCGTGGTATTAAATACCGATTCTTTCTTTGTATGAATTTTCACATTTTTAGCAAAAAAAACTCGTGTTTTTTTTTCTTTTATGAGTTTTTGTTATTTGGTAATGTTGAGCCATGGAGTTGAATGGAAAATTCGCAGGTCTTTAAGTAACAACATAATGATATTTCAATGCTTTTAGCCATCTATTCCTCTTTGTTCCGAATTATTACTCAGGATTTTTTCTCTTATATCAGACGATGATGAAGAGCAGGTTTTATTATTTCGCTGACTACAGGCAAGATTAATTTCTTGCCGACTGTTTGCAATTTTAATATTTACATTATTAAACTTATAATGATATATGAGGCTCGTAGTCCATCATCTTCTTGTTTAGATGATGACTTAAAAAGGTTTGATACAGTTGACTGTACTAGATTAATTTATGACACGATTTTTCAATCTCTAAATTAATTATAGGAGACGTAAATTTTCCATAGATCCATAAGTATCCATAGTATCATACCAGATTATATGATCGTTGAGGTTATTTGGGCGAAATAGTCCACCAGTGTTCGAGTCCGGGATGGCTCATTTGGAAACGCATTGGCGGCTTCAGCCAATACATCCCTGGTTCGAATCCTAGCCCGTACTTTTTTACCCACATGGAAAATTTGCGTCTCCTAAAGTTGATTGTTTTAAAATTTTCTTTTTCAGTCTTTGAACTGGTCAGATGTGGCAATCTAAAAACTTTTTTCTATCTCATGCATGTTAATACTTCAACATTTGCTATCATAGTATTAAAATTAAATGACAATCTACTTTCTAATGGCATGGAGATTCTAATAGCTTGAAATTCCGTGCATTAGTTCTTGAAATTTGACTACTGCGATTATTGAAAAAAAAATGCAGAATAAAAGCGCCACCTGTTATTATCACTGAAACATAATCAGCAATAATATTTATCAAGATAAAACTGAATCTGAAGTTTGATTAATTCTAGAGATACAGTTGTTGCAGAAATCGTAAAGAATAACAGCGCCAACTGTCGAGCGAATTTCAACAAAATATAAACAGCATCTATTCATGTCAAGGAATAATCAAATTAGAAGTTGGTGAAAATCTGTGTAGTAGTTCTTGTGATAAAGCCGTTGCGGAAATCGTGAAAAAAGCAGCATAGCAGCGTCACTTGTTGCGTGATTTACACCAAAAACTAATCAGCATTAATTTATAACAGAATACCTGAATATAGTTTTTTTATAAATTCCGCGCATTAGTTGTTGAGATAGTGTGCCTATAAAATCTATGTCACATACAGACAGATAGGGTAACAGACAGACATTTTGTAAAAACATGTTTTTGGAATCTCTGACCCCTAAAACGTGTAAATCCGTCAAAATCCGGAATTTGAAAATTTTCACGAATCTAATGCTTTCTTCTTGTAAAGATAGAAGAAAGTAAAAGTAGGACATATCTTTGTCTTTTCTATCAACCCACATTTATTCAAATGCTGTTGTAGCCAGAAGGCTTCATGTCTTCATTTGAAAAAAAATTCTTGGCATATTAAGCACATAGGTAACAATTGGTTTGTAGGAAAGTGCCCAGATCCATATTTCAAATATGCAATACTGTACTGCTGGCATTTTTTCTTCGATTAAGATATTTTGAAACATAAAATTTTTACTAATGTAAGTTTAAATTAATTTACTTTTGATCAAATTTATAGATATAACGATTTTTATCGATTTCACTAATGTTAAACAAATTTCTTGAACCGATTCAAATCACGGGTTCGTTTAAAAATATTTGTTCAGGCATATATCGTCATACTTCGGAATTTTTCGAAATACAGGTTAATAAAAAAATAATTATGTTTAAAAATTTTAGCCTGCAAATTACTGCGAATTTTTTACTCCACAATTTTTAAATTCATAATGATTTTTAATTCGAGTCATAGCCCTTTTCCGACATTAGTAACACGACATTCAACACGACTTCTTCGACATTTTTTTTACATTAGTAAAATAAATTCAATCTCTCCTTCTTTCAGATTTAGGTTCGTCTGTATAGATTTCCTTTTAAAGGTGCAGTTAAGGTTTTTATGTCGGACTGGACAATGTAGAGGAGATCAATTATTTTCATTGTATTAGTTCCTAAATAAGTAGGCATGCCATGACCGCCAACCCTCGACGATCCTAACGCCCCCCCCCCCATTTTTCTCTAGACTCGCTACCGCCCCCCCCTGGAAGGTTCCAGCGCCCACTAGGGGGCGGTACCGCCCCCGTTGGGAACCTATGGTACACAGGGTGTACCCAAACTCTTGGGCAGAACTTTAAGGGATGATAGTACACATCAAGACACATAACATTAAATGGGAAACTAAGGATCCCAAACGTCTTCCGAAGGAGATAGGCGCCATTAAAGTTTAGGGTTCAAAATTTCAAATAAGCTTAAAGAACGGAAAAATTGGTCGATTGATTTGCAGTTTTCATTAATACTATACTTTATGTCAGTATTTTCTTGAAAATAAATTATAAAGATAAATTTAAAAAAATGCTGATAGAGGGCGCTTTAGACTTTGGAGTAACGAAAAACTATTTTTGCCGTTATTTTTTTAATCTCATTAAAAGTTTTTAGAAGCTTAGACTTAAATTTTGAGCTCAAAATCTGAATAGTTGGGAGTGGTTAAGTAGCGCAAACTGAACTATGTTCAAAGGTTCAAATTTCAAATGGTTAGAAAAAAAGGAAAAGTTGGTCGATTCGTTTGCGGTTTTCGCTAAAACTACTCTTTAAATCAGTATTTTTTTTAAATAAATTTTTAAGATAAATTTTTAAAAATGCCGATAGAGGGCGCATTAGACTTTGGAGTATCGTTCAACTATTTTTAACGATTATTTTTTAATCTCATTAAACATTTGCAAAAGCTTAGACTTAAATTTTGAGCTTAAAATCTGAATCGTTGGGAGCGATTAAGTATCGCAAAATTGAACTGTTTTCGAGGTGGGAGGAGGGTTAAATTTCAACTCCTGAACACGGTTCGATTTGCGCTAATTAACCCCTCTGAACGATTCAGAATTTGAGCTCAAAATTTATGTCTAAGCTTTTGTAAGCATTTAATTAGATACCTCTAAAGAATTTTTTCAAAATTTATTTTTAAAATTTATTTTCAAGAAAATACGGACATAAAGAATAGCTCTAGCGAACAATTCGACTAATTTGTCCTTTTTTATAATCATTTGAATTTTGAAGCCTCTTCCCACCCTCCCTTGAACACAGTTCAGTTTGCGCTACTCAACCACTCCAATGACTCAGATTTTGACTACAAATTTAAGTTTATGTCGAAGCTTCTAAAGAAATTTAATGAGATGCAAAAAAATAATAAAAATAGTCTGCAACGTCTAAGGCGCCCTCTATCGGCATTTTTTGAAATTTATTTTGAAGAAAATACTGATTTAAAGAGTAGTTTTAACGAAATCCACAAGCTAATCGACCAATTTTTCCGTTTTTTATAATCATTTGAAATTTGAACCTCTGAAAACAGTTCAGTTTGCGCTTCTTAATCACTCCCAACTGTTCAGATTTTGAGTTGAAAATTTAAGTTTATGTCTAAGCCTCAGAAAATATTTAATGATATGCAAAAAATAGTTGTTCGTTACTCCAAAATCTAAAGTGCCCCCTATCGACAGCTCCCTCAATTGGCATTTTTAAAAATTTATCTTTATAATTTATTTTCATGAAAATACTGACATAAAGAATAGTTTTTGTGAAAACCTTAAATCAATCGGCCAATTTTTCCGTTCTTTAAGTTTATTTGAAATTTTGGACCCTAAACTTTAATGGCGCCTATCTCCTTCGGAAGAGACGTTTGGGACCCTTAGTTTCCCATTTAATATTATATCTTGATGTATACTATCATCTCTTAAAGTTTTGCCCAAGAATTTAGATACACCCTAGTACACTTAGATACACATATCAAAGTTTTTTGTAGCAAGAAATTCTGCTCTTTTGAATTGGTCAAAAAATTTTTAAGTGCTTCTTTCTTCTTTATTGCTCAATCAGTGACGAGAACTTTTTAGAGCTGAAAAGACATCATCAGCATGTTTTAGAACAAAAGATAAATCATATTGAGATTTTTTAAGTTTTTTTAAAAATGACTTTAAAAGTTCACAAATAACCAGTTCAAGAATAGATTCGCTTTTATTAATTACGGGTAGCACATTACATTATAATATTAGAGTAGACTTCCTCAAATCTGCATAACTTGGACCAGAGGTTTTGCAGATTTTAGGATTTTGTGGATTTCTGGTCATTGCTTTGTTTACATATTTTAAACAGTTATTTGAATTTAACTAATTATGCAATCGGAACTATAATGAATGCTTACAATATTACAATAAAATATTAAAATACGTAATAAATTAAGATAATAAAAAATTAGATAATTTTTAATATGATTAAAATATTAAAAAGTAAGTGTCAAATCATTATATAAAGGTCAAATTATAGATGATTAAATAGTCATTAGAAGGATCAAATGTATTTGTTCTAAATTATTCAGTGCAACTTGCCTCATAAAAGTACATTAATTCATGTCAAAATCATAAATAAAGGAAGTTTTATTTGAGGTTTAGACAGACTTAAAAACCAAAAAAAAAAAAAAAACTTGATTATAAACTTGATATATTTGGTAGGAGGATTGAGAATATCTTGAATTTTTTGAGAATTATTTTTTTTCCTTCATGAAAAAAAACCTGAATTCAGTAAACTAAAAAGAAAAAAAAAAACAAATTAAAAAATATATATAAAATTGATATAAAGTGAAAAAAGTCAAATTTTGCCCCTATATCTGAACAGAAATCTTCATTGTTAAGTTGTAAATTATGTGCCAATTTTAGAGTGTTGCGGATTATAGGATTGCACATTTGAGGTAGTCCACAGTATTTGATATAAAATAATAAAATAAACAAAAATAATGGTGTCGAAACTCGATCAGTGTGACATTATTGCATTTGTATAAAATGGTCTTTACCCTTGACAGTCAGCGCCAGTTGGTCCCATCAAAAACCCATTTCGATCTTAACAGGTGTATTTGTATACTTATTCTTCGGGACCGTGAAATGTTTCCATTTACGGGATGATTCCATATTCTTTGAAAACCTGCGAAGAAGGATACACGATGGCAAAATGTTCCATTTTAGACAGGTTTCACGGTTTAGGAACTGTAAGTATGTAATGTCGTTTTCGTGTAATCCTGATTTTCTTTACATTTTAAGATAGGTCACCTTCACAGAATTCATTTCAATATATTTATATTCTTCACAAGAGCACTACAGAGAAAATATGTTATAATAGTTACAGAGGATACAATCAAAACAGAACATGTTTATGTTGGAAATTTGTTTAAAACAGAAAAGTTCAAAGCCCTGTTAAAAAACAAATTTTGAAATATATCCATTTATGACTGACACTTGTCTAAAATGAAATTTTTCATGGGTTTTTTGTGATTCCGTTTTAGTAGTTTTGAGTGTTGTTGAATGCATGATTCAGAAACCCAGATACTCCGTTTGAAAGGGGGGTATATCCATGACATCCAATTGGCTATGCCACTGATTACGTTATTTAATTACAGTGTAAGTTACATTAAATTATACGGTAAATTTCAGCAATAAGCAAACGCATTAGATAAAAAAAAAATTCTGAAATCTGAAGAATTCCTTATTAAACACATTTACATATTAAAATTCCATAGTCAAGGTAAAATTTTATTTTTCTCTATTCTTTGCTAAATGTATCATCGCTTCTTTAGATGATATTAAATTTTAAAATTTTCTACTTAAATTTACTTTTTATTTTATTTGTAATAAGTTTTTTTAATTTTGCTATTTTTTTATTTACAATTCAATCTTTGTACTGTTAGAAAAGATTCCGCTGAATCTTCATCTGATTCCGCTAAAATTGAGATAATTAGGATTATACTGAAAATTTTAATACTATGAATGAAATTTTATTACAACTAATTTTCTACATAGATTTTAAATTTTCGTGAAAAGTTTATAAATTTATTTTTTTAATGCAATGTAAAAACTATTTTAATTAATTTTATTTTATTGCAGATGCATAAAACCATTAATCTGACGCATAACATCACTCAAAATATCTTCAATGTGTAAAACAAATGCAGCAAAAAATATCTTATTAGAACATTTTGAAAAAAGCAGCTTCTAACTCATAGCTTGGAAAACCCTTTACTTGTGAGCTATGCAAGAATTTCTGCCAAAAGAGTCTTTTTTATGTGAGGTATGCAACAAAGAATTCTCATGCATGAGTCATTTAAGCAGCCATCTGCTAATGCATAGTGGGGAGAAACCGTTTGCGTGTGATATATGCTACAAGAAATTCTCTCGAAAGGGCTATTTAAGTAGACATTTGTTAATTCATACTGGTAAGAAACCTTTTGAATGTGAGAGATGCAACAAGAAATTCTCCTAAAAATGCAATTTAAGCAGCCATCTATTAACCCATAGTGATGACAAACCGTTTATTTGTGATAAATGCAACAAGAAATTCTTTCAAAAGAATAATTTAAGGAGGCATCTGTTTCTTCATACTGGTGAGAAACCTGAGAAACTTTTTGAATGTGAGGTATGCAAAGGGAAATTCTCTCAAAAGTGCCATTTAAGCAGCCATCTGTTAACTCATACTGGTGAGAAACCGTTTGTGTGTGATATATGCAACAAGAAATTCTTTCGAAAGGGAGATTTAAGCAGGCATTTGTTAATTCATACTGGTGAGAAACTTTTTGAATGTGAGGTCTGCAACAAAAAATTCTCTCGAAAGGGAGTTTTAAGCAGCCATCTGTTAACTCATAGTGGTGAGAAACCGTTTGTATGCGATGTATGTAACAAGAAATTCTCTCTAAAAAGCTCTTTAAGCAGACATATGTTAATTCATACTGGTGAGAAACCTTTTGAATGTGAAGTATGCAACAAGAAATTTTCTCGAAAAAGCAGATTAAGTAGCCATCTGTTAACTCATAGTGATGAGAAACCGTTTGTGTGCAATTTATGCAACAAGAAATTCTCTCAAAAGTGCCAATTAAACATGCATCTATTAACTCATACTGGTGAGAAACCTTTTGAATGCGAGGTATGTAACAAGAAATTCTCTCAAAAGGGCATTTTAAGCAGTCACCTGTTAACTCATCGTAATGAGAAACCGTTTGTGTGCGATATATGCAACAAGAAATTTTCTCTAAAAAGCCAATTAAACGGGCATATGTTAACTCATACTGGTGAGAAATCTTTTAAATGTGAGATATGCAACAAGAAATTCTCTCAAAAGGGCCATTTAAGCAGCCATCTGTTAACTCATACTGGTGAGAAACCGTTTGTGTGTCATATATGCAACAAGAAATTCTCTCGAAAGGGAGATTTAAACAGACATCTGTTTATTCATACTGGTGAGAAACCATTTGTGTGTAAGATATGCAACAAGACGTTTTTTAAAAAGAGTGATTTAACTAGGCATATCTTAATTCACACTAATGAGAAACCTTGTATGCAAGATATAAAACAATAATTTCTCTCAAATGTATGATTTAAGCCAGCATCTAACAATTCATAGTGATGATAACTCCAAAAAAGCTATCTGTGTTATATTTTGCTCCTAAAATTTGTTGTTTGTAGTTAACGAATCGTAGTATATTTCAGAAATAAAGAAATATTTCTTTCCATTTATTATAGTGCACAAAAAATAGTGAACAACAGAAATTTGACTATTTAAACCATTAAATTAGCAGATCATGAGCTATAACCATGACCCCTGACAAACACTATTTTATTTTTATTATCTGAAAATATAACAAGTGTCTAGTTTTTTACACTTATAAGGCTATCAAATTTTATAATGATTGATAGTATTTAAATTAAATAAAGCCTTTTGTTAAACTTAATTTCTCACAATAAAGTTCTTTGGTGGTAAAATTTATCTTCTTATCAATATTTAAGCTGAAAATATTAGTTTTGTAAAGGGTATGTCCCCCTGACTTACTCATAATATTAAGGAAAAAATGTGTGTTAATGTGTTTGATACACATATTGTTATTTTAAGAGGTTAGAACATTCCGATGACATTTTAAATTTAAGTAAAAGTTGGTAATAATGTTTTAAAATTATGCTTTTCTCATGAGGCTAAAGAAAGTATTCTAATTTAATTGAGGTGTCGTTACTGATACCTGTAGTACTCTTACGAATGCCTTAATTTGAAGATCGCTTAATCTGATTGTTTATTCGTAAGGGAATAACAGGCTGGTTTGATTTTTAAATATGAATAAATATTGAGAAAAAAAACTTTGAAATATTTGTTTACCTCTGCCAATTCAATCGCCAAAACCTTTTACGTTTAAAAAAAAGTTTATGTCTTTGATAAGGCCCATGCCCATCTGATTGTGACTTAAGTCTTTGGAATTACGCAGATTGACATTAAATTGATGTAAGATACTGATGTTTACGATGTCACATTTGTTAATCAAAATTAATTATGTGCAGTCAATCAGGTTAACTTTGCTCCACATTTACGAAACTTTGATCCATTATGTCAGCGGTTCCCAAACTTTTGGGCTCGTGGAGCCCTTTTTGGCAACAGATTTTAAGGCGGAGCCCCTGAACCCAACTATACTCTGTAGTTCACAAATTAATGTTTTTTATGCTTATGAAGCAAAGAATGATTTGTTAAATAAAAATCGGAGTCAGTAATTTCTAACATTAGACCAAGGTTCTTAGTTTGGCCCTTTGCTGATACAGAAATTCTAAATTCATACTAGAAATTTTAAAAATCAATATTTCTGTTGTATAACCTTTTAACAGTTTTATTTAATATTACTATTATTGGATACAATAAAATAAAAATAAGGAATTAAAACCCTCTTTTCTTTGTATTAAAATATCTACCTTGTATAATTGAGGTATTTCTTTCAAACACAGCAAAAATTATAGCTAAAAATTTGTAATTTCTAAAACCATTTAGTAACGAGGAAAACTCTTTTTTCTCTCTGAGAAATGTTCAAGCAATACTGTTAAGGGGTTAATGACACCCAATTTTAAAATAAAAAATATTCTTTGGGGATTTCCAGTATGAACTTGGAATTTAAGATCAAAATGGTAACAATGTTTGGATTATACAATGCATTGGGGCTCACGTAAAACTATTATTATTTATGGCGAAAACCACATATACACAGGAAAAAAGGTAAGTTGTTCAGTTTTCGTTAACAGAGAGGTACTTCTATAATTCCAATAGGATGCTCGAGAAAAAAAAGGAAATGCCTAGTTCCAGTCACCCATGAGTAATTATGTAATACGTTTTCGCTAGTCCCGCCTCCCGTAATAGAATCAAGCGATTATGGAATATTTTTTCGTTCTTCCTTAAGTTTTTAGTATTTTTAAACATACAACAAAAGTAAATCGTCTCCTAGCCTTTTTTTGGAGCCAATTTTGAAAAATACATTTAGAATTAGGTCATCATTTTAGTGTTTATGTCTGCGTCGCAAAATCTATAAGCTGTATTGCTTGGTGCAGCATTGTTAACTTTTTTGGATATTTTATTTAAAGTATTTGTCTATTAATTATAGTTTTGAAAGAAACTTTCTTTCGTCATTGTGTTTTCCTCAAAACAGACATGCAGTTAAAAATTATACACAGTTAACCCCTTGAGGGACAATCAATAATGTCTCTGTAATATTGAATTCTCACCGGAAAAATCGAAAAATTTTGTTTTAAAATAAGAAAAGGCAATTTTTCAACACTTAGCCACAAAAGTTAAAAATATAAAATTTCGTTAAAAGTTTCTGGTGAGAATCTCATTTAAATTAGGTGGAATAAAATGCATCCCACCGCCCTGCAAGCAGTTTAACGAACTGCCACTAGAAAAACTTTTCTAACAAAATACGGTACGTGGGCGGGTTTAAATTTATATCAGAACGGGTACTCATTGACAAAAAGTCTAAGTAATGTTTGGAGCTGAGCAAAATTTTAAATTTTTAATGTGATGACAAATGTGAAGAACCAATATATATATTTTTAAATTTCTACAGACTTATTTCTGATTGGAAAATCTGGCAGAGACCAATTAAAAGAAAAAATTAACGAGGGGTTGTAAAAAGAAACAAGATGTTAAAAAAAAGCATTTTTTGGGCAGTTATTTTATTATCTGGTGCAATTTTCGACAATAGCAAGTGAATGTCTGGTTCTGCATTTAACCGGCTTCTGTATTTTATTTTGATACTTGCGTAAGTGGAGAATCCGGTTTCACACAGATATGCCTTTAAAAATGGTAGTAAAATTGATTTTGCTCTGTCTGACAAGATTTTGTATTCATCTGGCAAATGACACCAAAATTCAGTGATACGCTTGCTTTGAAAAGAGATTTCTTGATAGCTTTGAGATGTTAAATCAATGAGAGTTTTCTATTCTTCAGAGTTTTAGCTGTGTGGATTTGTTTTTACACTGAATGTATTTAGTATTCATTTAAAATCATATTTTGAGCAGCTGGAAAGTAATGATCAAATAAATTTATCAGAGCTTCTAGATAATCTTGAATACTTTCTGACATTTTTTTTTCAAACCTAATGTTATAGTTAATCAAAAACATTTTAGTAAGAATTAGATATTTAATAAGAATTAAGTATAAACGTAATAAATAGGCGGAGCTCCAAAGAACTAAACTGTTCTCCTTTTTTCAGTAAACAGAGTTAACAGCCACTGGCGTGCCTTTTCTGTTTCGATTCACCTTGTGCATTCGATTCAGAATTGTATTTCTTGTAGCTTATTTAAAATAAAATTTTTAAAACACAAATTTAGGCTAGAAGTATAAATTAAAACAATTGAAATCAAAAATATTATACAGAAAGTAGATACATCTATAATGCGAACGTTTAAAGGGCTTTGAAGTGTATCATTGTACTTTTCAACCCAGTTATAGAAGTAGATACATTTATTTTTGGCACACACACACACACACACAAATTCCTTCATACTTTTGAAAATAATTTACTTACAATATGCTAATTTCTTTCATGTTTTGTTTATTTTTTCTTGAACGCCGCGGAGCCCCTGGAAAGTTCAGGCGGAGGCCCAAGGGCTCCGCGGAGCACACTTTGGGAACCTCTGCGCTAGAGGTTCCTTGCTCGACCGGAATCTGTATCACGTAGCAGGCGCAACCTAAGGATTGTCCGTAAGTCGGTACACAGTGTAAGGGAAGGCTTCGACCCGATTGGGGTGGCGTCTGTGCCATCAAGGAGAGTCTCTCTTCAGCTCTCCGGGCTCCACCAGTTTCCTTGTTTGAGCTCCTGGTCAGTACGTAGCAAGTACACACTCACGGGTACTTTAGGGGAGAGGACGGGTTTACCTCCTAGCTGGGCATATCCTCCAGCTAGATGGAGCCATCAGAAGAGGTTTACCTCATCTCACCGGGATCCAGCAAGAGGTCATCGGTTTTTCTCTAAAAAAATTTTTACTGTTATAGTAGTTGATCTTAGAGAGACTCGCAACTGCCCTTTCGTGATCCTCGGCAGTGGTCGTAGGCTCTTTGTAGGCGTCCGGTTTCTACAAGTAGTCGGGGAGAATCAAGAGAAAAGCTCTTTGAACCGGGTGGGATTCATGTCGCTTCGGCAGACTCTTGAGTGCAGGACGTGCGTTTGGCAGTGCACGTTTTTGTCCGACTGCAGGTTGGCGATGACGTCACATGGGGAAACCCGAACCATGTCGGCTTGCGCATTCGGGGCTTCGCGGCGAGAGATAGTGTTTCTACCAGGGCAACGCTTTCTCAGAAGGCATTATGAAAAGGAACTGCCTTGTATCACGCTAGAAATTGTGTGAATAGAGTTCAACTACCAACTGGACATGTGTTATAAGCATGCCCAAAACATTCGTAAAGTGAGCATAAAACTTGGATATTATGCAGTTCTTTTCATATATCAATCACATTGGTATACATAAATTTTTTGAATGAATCAGGCAGGAAAGGAAAAGGAATGATTCTTTTATAGTAACCTGTACATGTGATTTATATATGAGATTGGCAAAAATGAAAAAACTTCAAAATTATTGTTTTTTTTTCCCACATATTCCTAGAAATCCTGTCCTCCCTGCTGGTCGAGAAAGGGTAAAGAATAAATTTGAATCTCGATAAGTATTTTATATAAGTCTCCTTACTGCATAATAAGAAATGGAGCAGAATTAATGTTAAACTAAGTTCTGTGTGGAAGGACCGAAGTGGAACTGAAAATTTTGGAGAAAAGAGGGTCATTTTCACGTTGTTTATTCCTTTATTTTTATCTGAGGGCAGCAGATTGTCCTAAAATAAAGTTTTTGAGATTTTTAACTTAGGATGTGTGTGTGTGAAGGGGGCTCATACATCTTAATGTTAAAGAGATAATTTATGTGGCCGACTGTTTATTTATTCTTACTGGAGAACAATAAACAGAACGGAATTTGTTTATGTGTAGACTGAAATGAATTTGTCACGCTAAGATCGATGTACCGTCTGTTGAAATTTTTTCTGGTTCAGATCAGGTTATGGTTTAATAAGCCTAAAATAATACCCCATAATTGGAAAATAAGTGTTTATTTTCAAATTAGCCTAACTATGTAAAGGCAGATTGCAATAAGCCTAAAAAATAACAGACTGATTGAGACACCCAGGGTTCAGTTTTCAATTCGCCTAATGCACTTTGGGCTCTTCTCAAAATGCCGGGAAAATGTCAGGCTAATTGAAAAAAGGGAGATGATTCTCCAATGAGACCATTTCTTTTCAAACAGCTCAGGCACTTTGAAATGAGTCTAATTTCTCAATTATCAAACAACATCTATATACATGTATACACTTATGAGCCAGAACGTTATGACCACCTACCTAAAAACATCCAAAGCCCAACTTTGATCAGAAAAACAGCTGCAAATCATTTTGGCATGGATGCCACAAGTTCTATGTAGATGACCAAAGATAAATCGTATTAGTTGTTCAAGCAGCGGTCATGCATAATTGGGACACTCAAAAATGGTTTTTTTTGAGTTCTGGGTTAGTTCTGGTTCTGAATGACACCCGAAATGTGTTCTGTCGGATTACGATCCGTCGAGTAGGTGACTAGGATGTTAACTGGAATTCAGTATTATTAGCCGCCTTTGGCGACCAATTTGGTCTTCTTTGAATGTATACTAAGCATTAAATCATATTGTTTTTATTAATAGTTTATTTTAATTGCTCAGTTTTTTGGCAAACCAGAATATTCTGCTAGAGAAATAGACTCAGATGTCATATACGCACCACATTGGTGCGATTGCAACAAAATGGCAATTATATGTGCCTCAGATGGTAACCCGGGTATTGTTATTTATTTATTAATGAACTGTTTGTTTACTTTTATTTTCTTTTTTAAAATGATATTAATTGTTTTATTCTATACTTAATAACTACATTTTTGTTTTTCCTTTTTAAAATAATACAAATAAGTTAAAAATTATGCATGTAACTGGTATTTGAAAACGAAGTTTTCGCGAAATTGGCGCCAGAAAAATAACGCGAAAATGTGGTGTAATATTATAATCCTTGCACTCATTTCATTTACAATACATAGCTTTAATATGAAACTGAAAAGTTTAAAATTCATGACTTTTATTTATTTTTTTAGTAAAAAGAACAGAAAAAATATATATACAGTGAAACTTGGATAATTCGAACTTGTATAATTCGAATTTCTTGCTTGGTACCTAGATTTCTGTATTAAAATAATGTAAAAAAAAATGTGGATATTTCGAATTTTAGATTGGATAATTCGAATTTTTCGTAGGATTGCCTTTCATTGAGTTGGAAAATAGTGAATTTTGACTTGGGAATTTCAGGCTCTCTTCCTCACCAATAAAAAGTCTTAGCGAGGCCCCTGCAAGAGAAGCCTCACCCAGTTCCTTAGAAGTTATGGTGCTTATACATACACTTCGACGTTTTTTTGAAATTCAGTCCAATGTAAAACATTCTATTTTTGTGTCTATTGATTAGTTGGAATCATATGCTATGACTCAAAGATTGCATTAAAAAAATTGTAATAAAAATGTCCGATTTTCTTTCTTAAAAGAATTTTTTTTATTAAGAATAATTAAACTAGCAAAAAATGTTTGATTTAATGAAAAAAAAATGTTGAAGTATCGTTAGATAAAGTTTGTGTGTTAAATATTTCATTGTGGAGTTCATCTTTTTTTTTTATTTATCTCTTCTTTTTGAGCGAATATATTTAATTCGAATTTTTGGGTATTTCGAACTTTTCTTTTGGTCCCTTTAACTTCGAATTATCCAATTACGACTGTAAATGATATTTTGAAGCTCCATAATTCCAGAGAAGGAACAAAACATAAATAGATCCAATTTACCACAGCCTAACTCTTACCAAAGAACTTTTACAGAGTAGCCCATAAGATGTGCTTCATTTGGACGTTGCCATTTAGCAATTAACAAATAATCGTGATTTTTGTACCAGATACGTTAGCGTAATACATACACAGGTATTCAAAATTTAAGAACGAGTCCCAAAATGCCAAATTTCAAGGGATTTTCAAGCAATTATTTTCACGCGAATATTCAAAAGGAAGTAATATAATTCGAATAATTACTATCCCTGCATAAAATCTCACTCAGGTCACACATGGTCACAAGAGTCACAGTCACTACGGCGAAAAAAAAGAAATTCCGTACGTCTCTTTTATGAGTCTCAGATGACTACTATATGTGACTTTAATGACAGATCATTGTGATTGCTGCTTTGTGGCGAGTCGTCAGGTGACTTTGCAATGTCGTTTCATTGAGACTCTCGTGTGACCTCTCATCTGGGGACTCAATTTCAAAGTCATTGTGAACGTTGCATTATGATAAATTACCAAATAATGTCCCATTAAAGTCACTTGGTGACATTTCACCACTTTTCACTGTAGTTACTTCATAGTAAGGACTTTGTCAGCATTTGATGAAGCCTTGTGACATAAAATAGATGTTTCCGGAACCAATCGAACACAATTATAGTCCTGTGACGTGGAGCGTTGTCTTGCACGAAGACTCCATTTCGGAAGACATACAACATGTAAATGATCCACTGTGATATTAAGATAGTGCGTGGTTAGTTCTACAACAAACACAGGTTCCCAGGGAGACCCTTGAAAACATTTCCCAAAGCTTAAGAGCGCACATTACTGACTGAAAAAGACCCGGATGATAATGTTAAGTCTATCGGGGTGTTCTTTTCAAGTATCTTGCTTAAATTGTAATATTTTTAAAGGGAATTTTGTTCCGTAGGATTGTTGAGAAGGATCTACAACCGGGCTAATTTTTACTTTTTCAATTTCGATTATTTTTAAATTACTTTAACTTTTTAACTAGCTCTGAAACTGAAACAATCATAATATAAAAAAATCTAAAACCAAAATCGAAAATATAAAAACTATACCGGTTGTAGATTCTTAGCAATCTTATGCAAGAAAAAACCTGTAAAAATAATAAAATTGGAGCGTGATGTTTGAAAATAAAGTCCCCATAGACTTAACATTATCATCCGGGTCTTTTACAGTCATTAGTGTGGGCTCTTAATATCGCCACAACTGGCCTGCGTATGATCTGCTGTAGAACGGGGTTTAACAGTTTGCATAGAAGACGGCGCGCCTAAACACCTGCTATCAATGTGTTGGAGGATAAGTCGTATTTCATCCAACTCTCTCCCTATGTTCCATGTTCCAGTCATGATGTTCCCTAGGCTAGTGTGGGAGTATTGGTCGATGATGCTTGTTCAACAGCGAAACATGAGTGGGACGTTCGCCCTATCGTTTCACATTCAACAGTGTCAGCTGAGATGTATGCTCCGTAATAATTCCCCACCTTGGACCTGTATTGTCTTAGAATGTAAATTGACCCTATATATGATGACGATTTTTCTTTACCAAGACGATTTTTCTTTACCAAGGGAGGTCTACGACATCCCTTTTATTCAATAACGCCTGGGCGTTCAACGCAATGGCTTCTACTGATGGTTTTGCCGTCATTCATCCACTTCTTACGAGTAATAACAATTTTATATCCTGAACAACCCATGAGACGTGCCGTTTCGAAGTGACACACTCTAAATCAGGGCATGAAATTTCAACTTAAAAGGTACTCGCCAGACTAAAAATTTTACTCGCCACTATTTTACATTCATTCAGAAAACAACGTCAGCCTTATCACCTGGCAGAAAATGAATTATTTATGACAAATTTAATTTAAATTGACGATTGGAACGATTGTTTGGTTGTGAAAAACAAATAATATATTTTTTTAACGGCCCAGAAAAGCCATTTATCCATTTTTTTATCAATATTACTGGAAGGCGCCTGCTGGCAAATTTCGCATTTTGCAAGGCTAGTTTTATCATGATATAAAAGTCATTCAAAATGACTTAGCCACTCTTTGTTGGATTTTCTTTTAACTATAAGTGGTGACTCAAAATCACTGCCACATTTCCTTTTTGAAGAACTAGAAAACGAGAAATGCGGAATATTGCTATTATCAGATTCATTCTCGCTTTGCTTAACTTGAGTTTGCATGTGTTCACTTTCAACATTTGTTATCGCATCTTTATCACACTTTTCTTTTGATGTATTACTTTTAGTGAAAAAGAACTATATATTATTCCTTTGTCTTTTCTTCATGACATTTATAAAAAAATAAAATTGACTTAAACAACCACTTTTATTACCGCCAAAGAACATGAAAAATGATAAATCGAAAGAAACAAAAAATGTCAGAGGGGTGGTATATTTTTTACCGTGTTTCAAGCAGCTGCGCTT
Source organism: Maratus speculifer (assembly GCA_964019185.1). Classification (NCBI taxonomy): domain Eukaryota; kingdom Metazoa; phylum Arthropoda; class Arachnida; order Araneae; family Salticidae; genus Maratus; species Maratus speculifer. The sequence goes on from OZ025296.1 coordinate 364,518,344, forward strand.
AGGTGACGAAACCTGAATCTCTTCACGCAGAAGTAAAGAGCGATTTGATTCGGTATTGACGCGTGCTCGGTACGAAAGTGGGGTGGGGGATGAATGCAGACAGGGGAATTTCATTCCTACCTAGGAAAGACTAAAAAATAGGGACGGAGCATTTTTACTTCTTTTGGAAAATAAATATCAACGCTTCATTTTGAAATACTTCCGTGTATCGCTGTGCATAGTTTGATTTGAAGCACAACACTCTAAAAGACGAAACTTACTCGCCAACCTTTAATATTTACTCGCCAATGGCGAGCTGGCAAATGGAAATTTCGCGCCCTGCTCTAAATGCTAGAAATTCGTATTCCATGTAGCGCAGTGGATAGCGCGTTGGACTTCTAATCCAAGGGTCCCGGGTTCGAATCCCGGCAGGGATGATCCTACTTCTGCGTTTCCTAGTCTGGTGGAGGCAAGATGCAGGTCTTGCTTTTAAAAATGATTTTTTTCTAATTCACAACGAATCGTTTAATTCGTGATAACGGGATTCTCCGCTGACTTCACACATCACGATGATAAATAAATAAATATAATTGCATAAGTTGATAAAAATGCTATGCAATAGCTTTACCGGGGTAGTCCCCGAGTGCCACACGTACTTTTTTCTACGCACTTTTTTATATTGAATATATTTACCAATTTGTTACTGTATCATTTTTTAGATCGAGCTCTACTTTTTCCTCTGGTTCCACCAGTTTTACACATAATTTCACAAATTCTTCTGATCTTTTCAGGAACTTTGTGATGAACTAACTTCAACTAACAAATTTAAACTTACATTAGTATCATTTTAAAGTTATTAGTAGACATATTAGTTTGGAAAAATACCGGAAATAGCTTCAAGTTGACGTCACTTTTGGCTAATAATTTTGATCGAGAGATATGACGATATATCGCCAAGTTTGCCACGTTTGGTGACAGAACCGTTTTCATTTGTCCATTAATATCTATCTACATATATTTTCATTGCTCTATTTAGAAATCGTTATTTTTTTATTAAAAAAATTGATTTTTTTTTCTAAATTATTCATTTGTAATGGAAATATCTGTGTAGCTGTTTTGATATTCAAATAAAGATGTGATGTTGTTTTAACTTAAATTTAGTTACAGTTTACATATTTTTTTATGTAAGATATGCATTTTCTGTTTCGATTAACATCAATTTCAAAAATGGAAAACTCTATCAGGAGAATCTGAATTTTTATTTATTTATAAAAAAAGAACACACGTTATCATTTCTTTTTAAAAATATTATGCTGTTTTTTAGTTGTGGCAACTTGAAAGAAATGATTAAATTAGCAATTAAAAATGGAGATTTCTATAATATTAAATTATAAAAAGTATAGCGCTGTACTGTCAAATTTCTATAATCCACACACTCATAATCCGCAATTTTCTATAATTCGCATTACTTTACGAATGTAAACTATGAAATAAACAGTTAAGAAAATTTACAAATTAGTGATCCAAAAACGATATTTTTAAAAAAAATAATAAAAAGAAAAAAAATATATATATAAAACAATTTTTACATATAACTCTTATTTTATTAAGAGTAAAAAACAGGTATTGCAGAATAGGTATAGGTATGCTTAGTATAAGTACTGCAGAACCTATGTTATTTTTATTTAAATGCACATAAGCTTTTAATAAAATAACTTAAAAAAGACGATGAGATAGCCTATTAAATTAGTTATTAGATTTCATATTTATCTTTTCACATTATACTGATTATAGAAATAAAGCACGTTTAGGAATAATAAAATGACGCATAATCCATAATCAACACAACCTTTGGCCCCTACTTATGCGGATTATAGAACTTTGACTGTATAAATTTTAAATCGATGCCATTTCTTTAATATTGGATTTTTTTTACAGGACTTTCGAAAGGCACATACCTAAATTAAAAGCTTTCGAACAAGCTATTACACTTCCCTGTATGTTTTTTGGTTCGGGTTATAATTGAGTTGTTTGCCCTTTTATCTTGTTTCACGAGAAAAAAGGTGTCAAAACAGGGGTTCTGTATCGCTAAAACTAACCGGTGGATCTGGATGAAATTTGACAAAAGTTTGAGGTTTAGAGTGGGACACATCGCCTTTTCAATTTCGTTGCAATCTGATGATGGGGGTCCAAAGTTATTAAGGGGCAAACTTTAAACTTTAATATTAGAGATGCATCTGAGCTCTACTATACAGCACTATCGTGCTGTATGACAAGTCGGTAAATTTTATTTTTTTTCCAAAAAAATTTCGGAGATAGTACACAAGATTTCGAGTAACAACTGTACTAGGATGATGGAGCCTCTTTTCGATGGCCCCAATTTCAGTTGAGCTTTGCTCATTCAACTTGGTTTCGATTATTTTACAGTTTTAGTACTACTTTTTACCTCCATTAGAATTTTTAACTAAAGTTTCATGGGCCCTATTTCTGCAATTTTTTTTCTTTAAACTCATTTCACGATTCTCTTAAGATTTTCCAGCTGATGCGCAGCACACCTGCTTTGCGAGATGCAGAGATTGGTGGCCCGTGTCGGAGATTCATTTTGAAAACGATAAATTTCAATGTGGGTTTTTAGCGATTATAGTGGTTAGAAAGTCCTGTATATGCTGCCTAAGACAATAAAGACCAATCCCTGTGATACATTTTTAGAGATAACCAGAGATATTATTTTTAGAATTTTAATATAAATAGAGGTTTTAATCATTGGCGGTTCATTTGGAAAAAAAAAATCTTCGCCCGGGTCAGCTTGTATAAAAGACTTGAAGTCACTAAAAGGCTTTTTAGCTCACAGGCTAGCATAGCCTGAGAGCTTATGTGCCCGTCCGTTCTGTATGTTCGTTCGTGCGTAACGCGATAACTCATGATAAAAATATCCGATCCACTTGAAATTTTGTATGTAGGTATATCCTGACAAGGCGCTTCCCTGATTAGTTTTTGGAGTTCATTCGATATGCATAAGAGGGAGAACGAGGGGCTCATGCCCCTCCCCTTAGTTAATATAAATGGGATTTTCATGCAGAATTAAATTTTCGTTCAAAATTTAGTTTAGGATCATTCTGATGAGGCGATTCCGTGACTGTTATTAGGTGTTCATTGAATAAGTATAAATAGGGGGAACAGGGGTTCTAATGCCCCCCCCCTTAATTTATATAAGTGGGTTTTTCAAGCAGAATTTTCAGATTTCGTTCAAATCTCTGAATAGTTTTGGAAGTTTAATGGTTAAGTATAAAAGAGGGGGATAACTCCTTTTAAATTATATAAATGCTAAATGGGTTATTAAGAATTATCTCATTTGCTCTGAATTTTGGATATAGATTTTTTATATGATAAAGCATGTCTTTGATAGTATAGGAGGTTCAATGATTAAGTATAAAAAAGAGGAAAGGGAGAGCGGTTTCCCCTTCTTAATTTTTTTTTTTTTTTTTTTTTTTTTTTTTTTTTACGGAATTAATCTTTGGAAATATAAGGCTTTAATGTACAATTAGTATTTGTAGCCTGTGAGCTCAATGCCATCAGTTTAACTGGACAGTATTCTTTATATGATTTATAAGCTGGAGAGACAAAGTAGTTGATAATCAGCTATTAGCAACGCTATATCTCTCCATTCCCATCACCTACATTGTATTTTTCAAAATATTCACACACACACAAAAGAAAAAGTCAACAACTCTTATTTATTTTCAAAGTATGTGAAATAATTTAGGTTTAACGCTTCTTTTAATTTGGCGCCTCCTATTCAATCACTTTCGGCCCCAATTTAGATGCATAATGTCTCGGGTGCCAAGTGTGTTGAGCCATCCTTAGAAGTACGTATTGAAGCTTTTCCTTCTTTATTATTTGGATATAAAATATATCGTACTAAAGAAATATCTCACAAAACTCATAGAAAAAAATACAGTTTTTATTTATTGTCAAAATATGTGAGATAATTTTTTAGCCTCCGATGCTATTTCTTTCAGACAAGCTAAAAAATGTCGTGTCATCAGCCCTGAATTTTCTACTCAACCGATTTTGGTAATTATTTTTTAAATGAAAGCTATTTATTTGTAGTTGCGCCAATTTTAGTTATTTTTTAATTTATTTCCATTTTTATATTTTAATTTTAATTTTAAATGCTTTTTACGATATTTGTTCAAAATGGTTGCAACTCAATTTAGCTTTTCTCTCGACAATAAAAATTTATTTTCCAAAATGATTGCGTATAATTATGCACTAATTGAGATAAAAAATATATATATTTACTGAAAAATAATATCAATAATGTAAATAAAGTAACAGAAAATAATTTATGATAAAAATTAATGTCTAAAGCAAAATAAGAGAAATGTCAAATGAGGAAAATGATGTCATTCAGCAATCATATAAATGGGAATTACAATACTATTACGGATGCCTTTTTCATATTACTAATAACAGTGACTTTTAAAAAACATTTGAAGAGAAAATGACGTCACTATTTAAAACATTGCATTTTTACTCATAACGATATTAGGTACTACTCTGTTATCCCGTCGACCAATTTCGCCAAATTATACAAATTACCAGACTAATAGCCAAATTATACATATTGACATAATTTTTATTTTAAATAACGAAAAAATAAATAATTAGTAGAATATTAATACAAATATTAATAAAAAGTCGAAATAAAAATCAATGACATTTTAAACACATGGATCGTATTTAATGTCATTGAATGTGGCATTTACGATTATCCATTATTGGCATTTAATCTTATACTTTGGCGATAATTTTTTGGTCGACGGGATAACCTAGTAGTATCCGATATTACATTTCAGTATTTCTTTTCATTATGGACACTGAGATTCAGATTTTACTTTCAGATGGCTTCAGCTAGTTAAAATAATGTCACAGTAAAAATGAAATTAATTTTTTTTAATAAAACTATTTTCCTGTGAGTGCATATAAAATAAAATTTCTTGATATCGCCGTCACTCAGATTACAATTTTAACTGAAGGTGTGCAAATATTTGCATGCAAAATTGTAACTGGCAAATTTGGCATTTAGTTTGTAAATATATTTATTATATATTGATTCAATAATGTAATTACTTTTGCTTTTTTTTAAAAATCCAAATCGATCGGGTCTTTTAAACATTTCACTCGTCGAATTCGACGGGATTCCATTCGTTTTATTGTTAAATTGCATTCCCTTTTTCTCAGAGTCTATAAAAAAGCGTTTAAACTAAAGAAAAAATCCATTTTTTATGAATCTAGTCAATGAAGAAGTAGCACATTAAATTGTATCTCTTTATTATTCCGCAATTCCAATGTCTCAGAGAGAAATTGCTATTCAATTGGGTATTTCACGCCATTCTGTTTGCTATTATCTAAATAAACACAAGAAAAATGAAGTTAATTCATTGCAATCTAAACGGGGTCGCCCTTCTAAAAAACCTCTATCATTTTTTTTTCTTTTCTAATCGGAGGCGAAATTTAATTCTGCAATGGCAGAATCTACATTCAACTTATATTTAAACTTTTCTCAATATTTTAAAAAGCATTGTTATAGTATGAACGACCCCCTTTTGCTACGTTTGACATGTAATTTCCAACTTGATTTGTGCAGGGGTCGGATGAAAAGCCGAAGATACTCATCCTTGTATTAAATATCTTTATTTCTATATTAAAAATAAGAAGTAAGAAAAATCAAAAGTTAAGCATAGATTATGAAACTTTTTCAGAAATCTTTAACAACACTTCGTTATCTATGAAAATAAGGTGTTACTGTCTATAGACAAATATGTAACCCAATACTTTTGAACAACTCTGTATTTCATCTGTCGGTTGATTTATATATTATAAAATGAGAAAATTTAGTTTAGAAAGAAAATGCAGTTGAAATTTTTCTTTCGGCAATTTATAGTAGCTGAAAATATACTTGAATATTCTGTGTTCAGCCGTGTAGTTTACCTAATACCTTTATTACTCGAAATTCTTTTACTAAAATTTAGTTTTAAAAATACTGTTTACACAGCCTTAAATGACATTTCCAGAAATTATCATCCATGGGCAATCCTGTATCCAGTTCTTTGATTAACCCTATCTACATTCTACAAATATTTTTTAGTAAACTGAATGCAGTTCAACGTGCTATGGATAATCTTTTTAAAAACCACCTTTAAGTAAATTACTCTCATATTTAGTAACATTTACGAGCTCTTTGTGTAACCCAGTATCTCTAAATTGTGTAACTATTAGCATCTATGCACACCTTGTAATGTGCATACATTTAGTGAAACCAAAAAGTGCATATTATAATTTAAAATGCATTTAATGTATCCAATAACCATTATCCATAATATATAGTAATTTGGATTGAATATAATATTTCGATTTTTTTGTGTGTCTCTGTAAATGCTATGTACTTTGTATTATGCCTGAAATAAATCATATTAAGCCTCAGCGACGTATATCAATTTGTTTATATATGCAGTCGTTTACCATAATTCCAATAATTCGCAAACAATTCTCCTTTTTTATGTAATGGAATTCTTTTTCTGGCCCTATAAATAAATAATAACCATTCTTTTCACTGCGAATTTTACAGAATACATATTTTAGTGAAATATGCAGTTGCATATAAATTTTAATATGTTTGACCAGGTATAACTACTTTAAAATTCATTTGAAACGATTTTTGCTCATCGTTATGTAATGCAAAACTTTTAACTGTCCCTGCAAATAAAGTAATCATGATAGAAACTTCATTTTCAATAGGATTTGTGCTAGAGTAAAAATTTCATGACAATCCGAGTATATTTGCGAGACTTATAGCGTGAACAGACGGCCAGACGAACCGAAAGTATAAACACTTTTCAACTTTGTTGGAAAGTGTTAAAAATGAGTTTTTCATATTTTATTTAAATCTCTGTTAAATGCTCCCTTCAAAAAGTAAACCTTTTTTGATTTTGAAAAAAAAAATCTTACAATCGACACTATACGAAATGTAAACATAATAAATACTTTGCACTACCTGTTCTACAGAAAACATGTTTTAGGAATCCTCTGAAATTTGTACGCGTTTCATTCAATAACTTCTTCAAATAAATACAAACGATTACTTGCATAGACTATATTATAACTTGAAATTATTTTGAGCATCAGTTATCTCGTAAACCAAGTTCGCCAAATTATAGAAATCGCTAAACTGTTTCCCAAATTACATAAATTGATGTCCTTTTTATGTTAAATAACGAAAGAACAAATAAATTAGTAAAGCATAATCAAAAATACAGATAGAAAATTACATTAAAAATCACTTGATGACATAACAAACACAAGTATCGTAGTAAATGACAAGTGAATGTGACAATCATCCATTATTGGCATGTAATCTTATAGTTTGCGGATAGTTCTTTGTTTGACGGGATAAACAAGGAGTAGCTGAACATATTTCTGAATAAACTACAAATTCAACAGTCACCAGGGTAACTTTGTACGAAGAGAAGAAAAAAAAGATTAAATCTTGTACATTAGTTTAGTTAGCGGCAAAGAATTTGGTCTCAAAATATAGAAAGATGCACTAGTGTGTGTTTGCAGCTCATTGTAAATAATTCGTGAAGGTTCCACCATGACATAATAGATCAAGGTTTCGTAAATGTGGAATAAAGTTACCCTGATTGTCTGTACATAATTGATTTTTATTAACAAATGTGGCATAGTAAACCTCAGTAGGTTACATCAATTACATGGTAATCTGTGTAATTCCAAAGAGTTAAGTCAGTGTTTCCCAACCTTTTTCAGGCATGCCCCACCAATTCATAACTAAAACCCAGATGACCCCCACCCCTCTCCCTGAAAAATAATTCTTATTATATAAAAATTGAGCTTTATTCCATTTAAAGAAGTAAAAAAAAGCCACTTAAAAATGGAATGGAAAAGAAAACGTAAACATATAAAAGAAAGGTCATGAAAAAATGAACATTAATGAAAGAAATGTATTCAGGAAGAAATCATTAATAATATATATTATATATATATCGTTAATAATATCAGGAAGCAGCTGCACGAACCATCAGCTCATAGAGTTGATTGTTGAAGATTCAGCATTAGACAAAACTCGATTCGTATATTAAAATGCAACTGGTTTGCCAAATCATATCTTGATGGAAACCACTGAAGACCCGATTTTAGTGATTGATCGGTAAGTTTATCAAAGTGCTTTACTGCAGTCAAAAGTATGAAAACGTAGAGGACTGCTAGCAAGAAAACAAATGGTAAATCTGTTAGTCAACCACTAAAATCGGGTTTGCAGGTGTTTTCCACTAAGATATCACTTGGTAGACCAGTTTCATTTTGATATGCGAATCGAGTTTTAACTAGATCATGAATTTTAGTGATCAACTCGATAAGGTGAAATGGTTTGTGCAGCCACTTCCCGATCTAATAATAGTAATAATAATATGCAGCACTGAAAAAAAGCAAATTAGATCTTCAAATATTTAATAGTGAACTTCGATAGACAAAAATAATTTTAATTGGAAGTTTCTTGATTATGTTTCTGTCATTTCAATTGCTGACAGTAAAAATAAATAAATAAATAAAAAATATAATAAAATAAGTTCAAATTATAACATTTAAGATGAATAGAATAAAATTAATGAGATCCTTGTGCTGCAAAGAGATTTTATATCAGGCACTAATTTTGTCAGCTTTAATCTCAAATCCCCTCGTTTAGTGATGTCTTGTCGATTTCTTTTTTTAGTAATAAATCGTTTACTGTACTAAAACCACATTCAGCAAGGTACGAAGATGTAAAAGGTAACAATATTTTTCTTGCAAATTGTGTTGAATTAGGATATTTAGTTTTAGTCTCGGCAAAAAGCAACGCCATATTGCTTTTTATATTGAATAAAGTTCTAATTGATTCATCGTTTTTAATTTCAGCGATTTCTTCTCTGTATGGTGTTGAAACATCAGACAAATCAACTAACATTGGCTGCATGACCCATGATGGAAAATCCATTTGCTTTAAATTAACGAATCTATCGTTCATATCAGAGGCCAACAGTTTCAGATGATCGACAGTGACAGTTATAACGGTGTCTGCCAGATTAAGATTTTCACTGTAGTATCCTAAAATCAAAATCCCTAATAAGACGCGTTTTAATTGGTTGATCAAACGTCCAGTGTCTGGCGATAGTAAATTGATTTTTTATTCTATCGAAAATCAATTTAAAATATATATTTTTTAAGTTTCAAACCGGACAATTTATATTGTAAAATGTTTTTAAAAATTAATTGTTGATTTACGCCAGTAGAGCAAATGTGTTTAGTTATTTTTTTAGGATCATAAGACAGGATGGCCGAAATTCATAGAATTCTCAAATTGCCCCCCTAGAAAGCCAAATTGCCCCCTTGTGGGGCGTGCGCCCCACTTTGGGAACCACTGAGTTAAGTCATAGTCAGATGGGCACGAGCTATACCGATGTCATAATTTTTTTTAATACAATGGAAAATTTTAGAAATATAATTGGCTGTGGTAAGTAAATATTTCATTCTTGTTTTTTCCAATACTTATTGACATTTAAAACTCAAACCAGCCTGTTATTCCCTTACGAATAAACAATCAGATTAATCGACCTTGAAATTAAGGAAATCAAAAGATTACAACAGATATCAGTAATAACATGACAATTAAATTACGATACTTTTTTAATATGATCCAGATGAAAAAAACAAAATTTTAAAACACTTTTACTAATCTTTACTTGCATTTCAAATGTCATCAGATAGTTGTTATTATTTTTTAAATTGTCAACAAATGTATGAAACATGCTTACACACTCTTTTTTTTCAATATTATGGGTAAGTCAGGGGATAATTCCTTTTTACAAAACTACTATTTTCAGCTTAAATATTTATAAGAAAATCATTTTTACCATCAAAAAACTTTATTGCGAGAAATCAGGTTTAACAAAAGTTTTTTTTAAATTTTAATACTATCAATCATTATAAAATTTTACAAACTTATAAGTGTAAAAAAATAGAGATATGTAAAATTTTTCAAATAATGTTAAGCATGATAACAATAAAATTTTGTTTGCCATGGCTCATGGTATAATTCCTGATGTGCTGATTTACTGGTGTAATAAGCAAATTTTTGTGTGTCACTGTTCTTTTTGTGCATTGTAATAAATGGAAAGAATTATTGCTTTATTTCTGGAGTATGCTACGATTAGTTATCTGCAATTAACAAATTTTAGGAGCAAAGTGTAACACTTAGATAGGTTTTTTGGAGCTTATTTTTGTTTATCGCACACAAAAAGTTTCTCGCCAGTATGAATTATCAGATGCTTCGTGAGCACATCTTTTGAAAGAATTATCTTGAAATACATCTTTCACAGAAAAGATTTCTCCTTAGAATGAATTAAAAGATGTTTGCTTAAAGCATAGTTCCGAGTAAATTTCTTGTTGCATACTTCACATTCAAAAGGTTTCTCACCAGTATGAGTTAGCATATGACTGCTTAAATTGCACTTTTGTGAGAATTTCTTGTTGCATACCTCACAAACAAAAGATTTATCATCAGTATGAATTAACAGATGGCTGTTGAAATAGCCCTTTTGAGAGAATTTCTTGTTGCATATCTCACAAACAAAAGATTTATCTTCAGCATGAATTAACAGATGGCTCTTTAAACTACTCTTTTGAGAGAATTTCTTGTTGCATACCTCACATTCAAAAGGTTTCTCACCCGTATGCGTTAGCATATGACTGCTTAAATTACATTTTACAGAAAATTTCTTGCTGCATACCTCACACGCAAACGGTTTGTCACCACTATGAGTTAACAGATGGGTGCTTAAACTGCTCTTTTGCGAGAATTTCTTGTTGCATACCTCACATTCAAAAGGTTTCTCACCAGTATGAGTAAGCATATGACTGCTTAAACTACTCTTTACAGAAAATTTCTTGTTGCATACCTCACACGCAAACGGTTTGTCACCACTATGAGTTAACAGATGGCTGCTTAAACTGCTCTTTTGTGAGAATTTCTTGTTGCATACCTCACACACAAACGGTTTGTCACCACTATGAGTTAACAGATGGCTGCTTAAACTGCTCTTTTGTGAGAATTTCTTGTTGCATACCTCACATTCAAAAGGCTTCTCACCAGTATGAATTAACAGATGCTTCCTTAAATCTCCCTTTTGAGAGAATTTCTTGCTGCAGATATCACACACAAACGGTTTCTCACCAGTATGAGTTAACAGATGACTTCTTAGATTGCCCTTATGAGAGAATTTTTTGATGCATACCTCACATTCAAAAGGTTTCTCACCAGTATGAGTTAACAGATGGCTCCTTAAATCTCCCTTTTGATAGAATTTCTTGTTGCATAGCTCACATACAAAAGGTTTTTCACCAGTATGAGTTAACAGATGTCTGTTTAAATAGCACTTATAAAAGAATTCCTTGTTGCATACATCACACAAAAAAGGCTGTTTTGGGAGAAATTCGTTCATAGCTCACAAATAAAAGGTTTTCCAGGCTGTGAGTTAGAAGCTGCTTTTTTTCAAAAAGTTCTGATAAGAAATATTTTGCTGCATTTGTTTTAAACATTGAAGATATTTTGAGTGAAGTGATGTGTTAGATTAACGGTTTTATGCATCTGCAATAAAATAAAATAAACTAATATCAGTTTTTACATTTCCTAAAAAAAATTAAATAAACTTATCACGAAAATTAATTGTCAATATAGGAAAAAGTTGTAATGAAATTCGCACCACAGTATTAAAAACTGCAGTAGAATCCCAATTATCTGAAATCAGCATAATCAAAGGTATGTCAGATGCCTTTCCTAACAGTATAAAGATTAAATTGTAAATAAAATAAATAGCAACATCTTAAAAATAAATAACTTATTATAAATACAATATAAAGAAAATTTAAGGAGATAATTCCATCTAAAGATCTTCTATAACTAGTTCTATCTAAATTATAAAGGAACGAATATACATTTTACAAAGAATAGAGAGATAATAAATTGTTTTTGTGGCGATGGAGTTTTAATATGCAACTGTTTAGTAAGAAAATCTCCAGATTACAAATTTTATATTATCTAATGTTAATGCTTATTGTTGAAACATTCTGCGGCATTTAATACAATTTATAATGTATATAAATAATGTAATCAGTTCCATTCCCAAGTGGATATCGTGGACACCCTCCTCCTTAAAGGGAGTATCTTTCACAATAAACAGCATTCAAAACTGCTAAATCGGAATCACAAAGAACCCATGAAAAATTCCATTTTAGGCAGTTGTTGAATGGTATAATCTTAAACGGAATAATTTAAAGTTACATCTTTTGCCTAGGCTATAAACTTTTCTATTGAAGGCATATTTTCATCATAAACATATTCCGTTTTAACTGTATCACCAAAAACTGTTATAATGTTTTCTCTCTGTAGTGTACCTGTGAAGAATTTAAATATATTGTTATGGAATCTGTGAAAGTGATCTATCTTAGAAATAAGGAAAATCAGTATTCCTCAAAAAAAATCGGAAAGCCCTCGGTCCTTTCTTTTATATTATGAACTTTTCTTCCATCACCTCAGTTTCTCTCACCCCCCCCCCCCAAAGAGCAGTTTTCAAGAAAAAATTTGCATTTGTATTGTTCTATCGTTACAGTTCAGATTTTTATAATGGTGCCCTCTAATGAATATTAGTCATTATGTTTGAAAATTTTAAAGGGAGGGGAATGTTTCATACTGCTGAGACGTGATAGTTGGAAATCTGGGGGGGGGGACAATTTTCTAAATTTAGCTTTCATCCCTCATGTGATATATCATTGGAAAGTTCTCTGACCATTATTTAAAATTATATTCCTCGAGCGTTTCTGGGGTATTTCGCCATTTCTCAGCATCAAGTTTATGTAGAAGCGAGAAATTCAAGATAGGACACTAAAAAAAACAGTTAAACATAGGTACTTCAATTATTTTAGAGTTTTTTTGTCTATTATGCCGACAACATCGACTTTGACCAGGATAATGAAAGATTACATTAATAAGACAACAATTATAGATGTTTGATTAGGTATTAAGAATATTTTTCTAATTTTTGAAAGATGTATTTATTTTGTCTGATTCAGGATTTCTTTAGAGAAACCAACCAGAGTAGTGGGCAAAGATTGCTAGTACTATATAGTTCCTAAAACTTGAAAGCTATCTAAAATGGAACATTTTGCAACCATGTTTCCTTCTTGGCAGGTTTTCGGAGAATATGGAGTATCCCGTAAATGGAAACATTTGACGGTTTCGAAGAGTAAGTAAACAAGTTTTCCTGCTAAGATGGAAATGGGCTTTGATGGGTCCAACTGGCGCTGACAGTTAAGGAAAAAGACCAGTTCATGCAAATGCAATAACATCACACAGATTGAGTTTCGAGATCCTTATCATTTTTTATTTTGTAATTTTATATCAAACAATATTATAATGTAATGTGTTACCTGAAATTAATAAAAGAAACTCTATTCTGGAACTGGTTATTTGTGAACTTTTATTATTTCTCAGTCAAATGAAAAGACCCTTCGCTAATGCTAATAGTATGGAAAACATTTATAAAGGGATCTTGGTTGCATTTCAGTACTTTTAAATCATTTTTTATTAATTGAATAGCTGAGATCGATCTGTATGCATGCCGTTTTATACTTTTTCGATTTTGATTGCAGATATTTTTTAAGAGGATGCTTTCACTTTCCAAACTGGTTCCGAAAGTGAAAGTGTCCGCATTAAAAATATTTGCAATCAAAATCGAAAAAGTAATAAACGTCATTGTAGAGATCGATCTCAGCTATTCAATTAATAAAAAATGATTTAAACATATTGAAATGCAACTAAAACATATTTATGAATTTCTTCCATAAAATTAGCATTAGCGAACGAGTTTTTTTTTATTTGACTGAAGTAGCCTCTTAAGAAATCTGAATATTATTTAGTATCTTCTATTGTAAAACATGCTGATGATGCATTTTCATCTCCTAAAGAGTGTCCGTTAATCATTGAGCGAGAAATAAGAAACTGGCGCTTAAAAATTTGTTGACCCATTTAAAAGAGCAGATTTTTTTTTTTTTTTTTTTTTTTTTTGCTACAGAAAATTTTGATACGTATATTTTTTAATCCTACAGATTTTTTGTCAAGGCTGGCTATTCGATGTAGAGAGATCTCAAGATAAATCTGAAGAATATTTCCATTAATCAATTTTCTTTCTCGCTTGAATTCTTTTATTTCGAGTCTCGTTGGTATTTACGGAAAGAGCAGAGGGATATTAGAAGGTTTTGACGTTCACCTGGGATTTTATATAATAATGGCAATTTTTGTCATTAAATTTTTTCAACCACAGCCATTTTTAAATAGTGGATTTTGAAGGGTAGATATTTTTATGTACTTATATAGTGTTGTAATTTTGTTTCTCCCCATTGTATGAAACATTTAAGGCAATTATAGAAATAAGGGAAAATTTGTAATTTTTCTACAAATTTAAAATAATACCAAACAAACATCGGAACATCTATAAACATATAAACATCGGAAGTAGTTTTTACACTGATTGCATAAAATTTATGGGAAGCCCCCCTCGAAGCATCGAAATGTCTCTTCAGAACATTTGGGATTTTATGCTTATGAATCGCCTAGAAATGATTTTATCTCTCCGGAATTTCAAAGTGCTCATTCCAGAGTTGCAAAAATCCCTCCCGCAGAAAAACGTCTCAATCATGTGAAATAAACACAATTGTGACTTGTGAATTCCCCGTTCAACCCTTTCGGGTGGATTTTTTTTTTTTAATTTTTAGAAAAAATTACTTTTACATTAATAACATTAACACTAGCTATCCAAATAAATTAATTATTGTTCAACGAGTATTTCACTGTCTTAGAGATAACTCAAGATTTTGTTTTGCGTACTATTCAATTAACATTCACATGACAGTAGACTAAGGAAAAATTTTTGGAAATGATTAGAAAATATTGCATTAAAATAAGATTTAACTGATATTACAACTTTATAATACTTTTTTGTGCATCTTTTACACATGATTTTTTCTGGAAAGTAACTTTTGTTTTAAATTTAAAGATTTAAATATATGCTTAAAATAAAAGAATCGTAAAGAGCAAAAATAGATTTAAGCAAATAATAATAATTATTATTACTAAATACCTACAATAAACGATGTCATATAATAAATGCACAGACATATACTAATATTACTACATGTAAATGGTAGCAAAAGTATTTCTCAAAACAGAATAATAATCCATTAAACGACATGTAGTACCAAGAAACAAAATATTTACTTACAAATATTTTAAAGTAAGAAAATACATGTCTG
This sequence comes from Maratus speculifer, assembly GCA_964019185.1. Classification (NCBI taxonomy): domain Eukaryota; kingdom Metazoa; phylum Arthropoda; class Arachnida; order Araneae; family Salticidae; genus Maratus; species Maratus speculifer. The sequence continues at coordinate 364,533,740 of OZ025296.1, forward strand.
TGCATCTATTTTGCCCCCTAATACCAAAAATATTTCAAAAAGTATTTTTTTTTTTATATTTATAATAAGTTGTTGTAATCACCAGTAATTGGCATCTAGAGCACCAAAGTATGACACCCTGTGATCCAGTAATTGCCACATGTTTATATAAGAAAACAACTTTATATTTTGCATTTTTAGGTAATACATATATGAAAAATTCCATGACTTTGTGAAACATGTGATAGAAAATAATAATTATAACATACTATAGGCAGAAAAGTTTGGTTGTAAGATAGCATAGATTGATGATATTAATTATAAGAACTTTATTCTGAAAATATTAAACATCACATAAATAAATTAATGTTAAAACACACATCTGGATGTTGGAAATAAATGTTTCAGACTTGTTTAAAACAGTTTTAAAATAGTATTTCCAAATATAAAATAAAAACATAATTTAAAATGTTAAATGGAAAAATAGTAATATAGAATTTAATGCTTTTTTATCTGTCAGTATCCAATCTTTATTTTTCAAATAATGGATGATTCCAGAGAAAAAAAACTGCCTGATAATTCCAATGGATCATAAAAAATGAAATTATTCTCTACATTTGCTGACTTCGATGTGTGTGACCTTTGACCCAAATATGTGTTTTCACTTTTGTCTCGTAAACATTTAACAATAGATTCTGCACAATTTAAATCAATAATGTGATCTATATAATAATGTTTATCATAAACTGCATAAAAATGTTCTTTCAACAAATTTGTTTCCTTTTTTTATTTCTTTTCTCTAAGACCCAAATTGATATTGTCACTATCTATTAAATTATTATGTATTATTTTTTAAGCAGATTTTGAATTTTCTAAATTATAGTTTCTAAATTTTCTAGATCTTCATATCCAAAATAAGAGGCTGTAGAATATGTCCAATCCCGCGATCTAGGATCTGGAGAGAATCTGCATGTAAATTTAAGTTTGATTTCAATTTAACAATAAATTACATAATTTTCTAAAACAGAAAAAATTCCGCTATAAATAGAAATATCCTTCTCGCGACTCTAAGCTTATAACATATTGCAAAACTTCGGAAAATTTTCATATGGATTGAGAGAAATGTTAGGAGTAAAAACATTTTCTGCACTCCTGACCGCTCATGTTTTCAGTGTCTGCAGCATACATTGCAGTCATCAGTGCTTCTTTAGAATACAAGATTTCGGGTTTAATCCCTTTAAATAAATTTACTGTAGATGAAGTTGCCATATTTCAGGTTTTTGAGAGTAAGAAATCAGCATATTAGTCTGAAATGTAAACACTTTAAAACAATACAATATATTTATATTAATACCCAGTAACTGTCATGCTGAGCCCAGTAATTGTCATATGAAGCTTTAATAGATTCTAATTACCGATAATAATTCATATTTTCAAATAAAAACAATTTCTAAACAAAATTAGTTTATAACTTTATACGTACTGCCAAAATATGTGGTTTAATCTCAATCTTGTGATTCTCTTGTAATTGGCACAGGTGCCAATTACTTGGAACTAGCAAAACTGAAGCACCATTAATTGGCATCTATCATTAATTCAGAAATTCATACAAAAATACTTTTACACAATTAAAGTAACCCTTTTCAACTAAACAAAACTGTTGTCAATTAAAATTTAAAATATATTATAAATCAGATAATAATGAATTGAAACGCATGCCTTTCTTAAGCCAGAAAAGAAGCATTTGATACAAAAATAGCTGATTTGAGACAAGCCATAATTGTTTCTCTTTCCTAGGCCTATTGTCATCTAGCAGCATAAATCAAAGTTATAATCTTTAAAGTGGCGTATAACTGGTATATGATCTTGCATTTTTAAAAGACTGGATATAAATCTTATTTTAGGAAATTTTGTAGGATGTGCGAATAACTGGTGCCTGCCATTTACTGGGGATGTTACTATACTAACCACTGAATTTGGAGAATGCTCTAAAACTGTTTCAAACCACCTAAAATAAATTGTTTTTGAAGTAAAATAACAGAAACCAACATTTTTTTTTAAAACATCCCAATATTTTTTTAAAGTGTTAATTAGTCACAAATAAATTGGTTTAAAAAAAATAGCATCCTGGAAGTTCACGACCAGATATCGGAAGAAACTGTTGAGGCCAAATAGGGTACGAAAAACGGCAGAACATGAAACTGACAAATTATTTAGTGTTTTTAAAATTTTAGTGTTTGTAAAATCTGTGGTATATCGTCATGTAACTTTGTTGTATTACTAGCAACAATTACGGAGATAAATCTTACTTTATTTTATACATGCTATTTTTTAAATTAAGAAATGAAATGGATATACTTAAATTCTTAAAGTTACTTGAGCTATTTAAAGTTATTTCTCTTCTGACATAGAACATCTATATATTAAAACGAAAGGCAGAAAAAGTAATCGTGGTTTAATTGCGTCTCTACGCATCGATACTTGCGCCGGTCTCTGAGAGTCTCCTCCTATTGGTTAATCGGAGGAGAGTGTAGTTACTGTCTGTAAGAGCATTTGCAAAGCGCGTTTGTAAATATGGGATAAGAACGCTGACGCTGTTTAATGCAATGCTATAATAATTAATTTTTTTACTTTACCTCATCTTATAATGATTGGAATACATTGTTTTTTTCACTTTACGTAAGTTAATTAATTTATTTCCATCTGTATTCTTTTTTTGCAATGTTATTGCCGGCAATCTTAGGCTTAATTGTAGAGATGTTTCATATGAAATTGAAACATTCAATAAGTTAATGATTAAAGTGTTTATTTACATTCTTGGCCGATAAATCATTTTCTATATTGTAATTTTCAAGTTTATTTATTAGTATGTATAAAAAAAAAGGCTGGAAATCACATTGTTTTTTGTTTTGTGTTTTGATGGTGCGATTTTCGACGGATAGTTTGACTTCAAGGATGTAAACAGATTCGCAAATCACTATTTATTTTTTGCTTCAGTTTCTTATTATACTCATGTCAAAAAACGGTGATTTTTTTTCCCACTTATAATTTCATTTTTGAGCAAATTCATAACGTTTAGGAAGTATTTACATTACATCTCATAGTCTCGCCGAATAATAGAGAATTGCATATGAAATGAAAATAATCCCAGTTATAAACAGCTTTGTAAATCATTAATATTTATTTAATGTTTCACTTTTTTTTAGTACACTTTTTTTAAAAAGTGTTCCCGTGACAAAATTTGCTGAGTTTTTTTGCGGAGAAGGAGGAGGGAATATTTTGATGAAAATTGCTATTTTTTTTCTTTTTAATCGCTTGATCTTGATCTCTCAACAATGTTTTTTCAGAAATATGAAGATCATTATAATCAACAAAGAAAAATAAAATTATCAGAAGAGATCCCTCTTTTTGCATAGCTTTCAATTATGATAAAGCAGTCTTTATATACCATATTCATTGCTTGCTGGTTTTTTTTTTATGATTATTTGGCAAATTTTGTATTTTTTGTGGTACCTAGACGATTTGAAAATTACAATATAGAAAATGCTTTATCGACCAAGAATGTAAATAAACACTTGGAAATAAAATAACTTATGTAAAGTGAAAAAACCAATGTATTTCAATCATTATAAGATAAGTAAAGAAAAAAAATATAATTATCATAGCATTGCATTAAACAGTGATAGCAAAAATGCAGTCTCTCTGTGTTGTTTTCTCACAATCTGTTTACCAATATTTGCGTTTTTTGAAGTACCTAGACAAATTTAAAGTATTTTTTCAAGATCTTTTGACGAAATTCACATCTTTTCTGGTACCAGGAAAAAATTATTTGTTTTCTTAGGGATTTTCGGTGAAATTTGTCATTTTTTTCTCGCTATCTTTCGATGTAATTTGCCGTTTTATCAAATTTATGCTTTTTTAATGATTTTTTTTTAAATTTGTCATTTTCAGAAATTTGTCATATTTTCGCTTTTTTTCTTTGCAAAAATTACCTGTTTTGCGATCTTTTGATGAAATGTGCCTCTTTTTTTCATCTTTTGACAAAATGTGTTGTTTTCTCACAATCTGTTTACCAATATTTGCGTTTTTTGAAGTACCTAGACAAATTTAAAGTATTTTCAAGATCTTTTGACGAAATTCACATCTTTTATGGTACCAGGACAAATTTATTTGTTTTCTCAGGGATTTTCGGTGAAATTTGTCGTTTTTTTCTCGCTATCTTTCGATGTAATTTGCCGTTTTATCGAATTTATGCTTTTTTTGTTAAATTTGTCGTTTTTTTTGTTATTTTCAGAAATTTATCATATTTTCGCTTTTTTTTCTTTGAAAAAAAATTACCTGTTTTGCAATTTTTTCTTGAAATGTGCCTCTTTTTCATCTTTTGACAAAATGTGTTGTTTTCTCACAATCTGTTTACCAATATTTGCGTTTTTTGAAGTACCTAGACAAATTTAAAGTATTTCCAAGATCTTTTGACGAAATTCACATCTTTTATGGTACCAGGATAAAATTATTTGTTTTCTCGGGGATTTTCGGTGAAATTTGTCATTTTTTCTCACTATCTTTCGATGTAATTTGCTGTTTTATCGAATTTATCCTTTTTTCGTGATTTTTGTTTGTGAAATTTTTCTTTGTTATTTTTTTTTAGAAATTTGTCGTTTTTTTCCACTATTTTTAGCTAAATTTACCATTTTTTGCGATTACCTGGATAAATTTTATGTGCTTTTTGAGATCTTTGGGCGAAATTCATCTCTTTTATGATAACTGGATGAAATTCGTCATCTTGAGGTCTTTCGGCAAAGTTTATCGTTTTTCTCAATTTCTTTCGATGACAGTTGTCGTGTTGTCATGATTTTTCGATGTAATTTGCCGTTTATTGAAGATCTTTTTGCAAAATTTATCTTTTTTGTGATTATTTGATAAAATTTGCTTTTTTTTCAATCCTTTGACGAAAATTGTTGTTTACTCACAATCATTTGTAGAAATTTGTTTTCTCACAATATTTTGAATTTTTTTTTTCATAATATGTTTACAAATTTGCCATTTTTTAGGGATTTTTTTTGTCAAAATTTGCCTTTTTTAAAAAAAAATTTCATGAAAATTGCCATTTTTTTAGACGTTTTGGCAAAATTTTTATTTTTGTGCAATACTTTTGCGAAATTTGTTTTATTTGGGATATCTAGACAATTTTTTTTTGCAGTTTTTTGACAAATTTTTTAGAGATCTTTTGAAGAAATTTGTTGTTTTTTGCAATCTGTTGACGATATTTGCTGTTTTATTTTCCCACATCTATTTATAAAATTTCCGGGCAATGTTTTTTTTTTTGGGGGGGGGGAGTATTTTGACGAAATTTTCTAATTTTTGTGATTATTTGCCAGAATTTGTGTTTCTTATGGTACCTAGACAAACTTTGGTACATAGCAAATGATTTCTAGCATTTTTTTTTAAAAACTTAAACAGTTAAAAAATAATCTTCAAACATTTTCAAGAGTCTGTGACGTGTGTCGCAGCGTTGCACCAATTCTGCGCCTGGGATCATGTCATGTTGGTGTTACGTTGGTAAATGGAAAAGCATATTGAAATTTTTAATAAATATTAATCTTTAAAAAAAAAATTTTCTTTGAAAATTTTTTTATAGTGGCAAAATACTTTTTTTTCTTTGATTCTTTCATATTGTTGCTGTCAAGTTTTGACGGGTTTCACCTAGCCAGAATAAATATTATCATTAATTTTTTTAATATGTGAAATTTACACGTATTTTTGATTTATGAAAAGGTAATAGAAAAGTAGTTGAAAATGCAAATGTTTATTTGTTGAATGGGGTGGGTAATGTAACAACAAATTAACCACGGAGAGGATCATTGTTATAGTTGTTGCTAAATGGCAAACTATAAATTCAGTCTTATTTTGCTGCGAAGTAAGTGAAGTATGTATATTTTGTATGAAATGAGTGATGACAGTAATTTATGATTTATTCATGTTATGCACAATTTATTGGTGTTGTATTTGTAAATGAAAAATTATCAAATGAGAGAGATTCTAATTCTATGACAGCATGTTTGAATGTAACTCGGCCAATTGCGGGTCATTTGCCTGGATGTAAAATGCAGGTTGTTCTTTTATTTATTGAAATTTTTGCTGAAGATTAGTCGTTAAAAAATCCTTTAATAGCTGGAAAATACCTTTTTCTTTCTTCGGTGCTGTCAAGTTTTGACGGGTTCCATCTAGTTTTTATAAAACTTGAGTAATACTTTTGGTAGTTCTAGGGTTAAACTTAATCATTTAATCCAAACTTTAATGTAAGCAAATGTTCATATTGTGCAAAGCTTGACTTAAAAAAATTTTGCCTTTCAGTATGGGCTAAGTTTTTTAGATCATAGTGTTTGTAAAATCTTTGGTATATCATCATGTAATTTCATTGTATTACTAGCTACAGTTATTTAGATAAATCTAACTTCATTTTATGCATACTATTTTTCGAAATTAAGAAGTGAAGTAAAGATATACTTAAATTTACTCGAAATACTTCTATACCCAAGTAAACACACAATTAATGTTGTCAAGATGTGATTGCAAGGAGATGGGGAAAAAACTATTTTAGACTTCCATTAAAACCAGTGTAACCATTTACATTTTTACAATACTCTGTCTAAATACGATCTTTTGTTTGTTTCGTAGGTACTTTGAAATTCTTCCATTTGAAACAAGAAATTTTGGATTGTTATAAAAAGATTCCCCTTTTACACGTTTTACTGTGTTGCAATATTATATACACATCTAAACATTTGCAATATAAAATTATTTTCTAATTTATCATGCTTAATAAATATATAAAATAATAAAAACTAAGTATACAATAATTTATCTATGTGTGTATATATAATATGCATTTATATACAAACAAATGGGGATTAAGTATATAATGAGAGTTATAAATAAAAATCCAGTCAGATGAAGTCTTATGATATTATCTGAACTTAAAAAATAAAAATGGAACCATTAAAAGATCATTCTTTTGTCTGTCTGTCATAGACATTTTTATTCATGAACTAAACAAAGTTCAAACAAGGCTGAAGTAATAAAGGCTATTAACCAACCTTTTTATACAACAAGATCAGGTGAGCCATAAAACCAAAATATATATATTTTTTGAGAAGTTTTAAAAACCAGACTATTACATTTATTTTACTGAAAAATTTCATGCATTTAATATACTGGATTTCTATATCAAGCATGAATGAAAAGTTTTGGAATTATAAGCATTCAAAATTTAGCGCTGCTGATGTTAAATTGCATTTTCATATTTTAATTAATATCTTCTGAAATTATGCTCCTAATGTGCTAATTTTTTTATATAGCATTAATACTAAAATACCAAAACATAAATATATTAGACTCCCTCAAATCTGTGCAGCTTGGGACCAGAGGTTTTGCAGATTTTAGAATTTTATGGATTTCTGGTCATTGCTTTGTTTACATTTTTAAAAAAGTAATTTGAATGTAATTAATAATGAAATCAAAAGTATAATGAATGCTTACAATATGCTAAAATATTAAAATAAGTAATAAACTAAAATAATAAAATATTAGATAGTTTTTAAAATGATAAAAATACTGAAAGCAAAAGTCAAATTAATAATCAATGTACAATTAAATATTCATTTATACAGATGAAATGTGTTTTTCCTAAATTATTCATTGGAACTTGCCTCAAGAAGGTACATTACTAATTCACATCAAGATCATAAAATAATGAAGCTTTATTTCAGGTTTAGCCAGACTTCTTAATAACTAAAAAAGCTTAATTAATACATAAAAATATTTGGTAAGATTATGATTAACAATGATATCAGCAATATCCTTATTTTTTCAGAAATAAATTATTCTTTCTTCATGAAAAAACATGAATTCAGTTACCTTAACAAAAATTACAAGTTTGAGTTTGAGTGAACAATGCTTTGAGGTTTATAGCTACAATGGCTGTTACCTCGAATGATCCATAAACCACAGAAACGACTACAGAACACTTTATTATTACAAGAAATCCATTACATACATTTTACACATCACAAGGACAACACCCGCACACCCATGCCGCTAGCTGGACTCGAACCAGGGTCCAGCGGTGTGGGAGGAGCTCACGCTACCGACCACCCCACTGGATCGGCAAAAAATTACAAATTAAGAAATATATGAACTAAATGTTTCATTGTTTACATATGTAAAATATGTGCCGATTTTAGTGAGTTGTGGATTTTAGGAGTGCGGATTTGAGGGAATCTATTGTAAGTTGAATTTTCATTTTTTATAATTTTATGATACGAATTATGCAATTATTATTTGAAAACATGCTGAATTGCAACCCACAGATTTTTAATGAATTTGATTTATTAAGAACTGCTTTAGGGAAATCCAAAATAAAAAGATTTTCTTCCAAATAATTTTCAAATTAAGCTTTTCAAATGCAAAATGATGGTTTAAGATGTCATCCATGATAGAAATGACTAGATAGGTTGAAACTTCGGTACTACTTACTTATCCCGTTGATCAGTTTCACCAAATTATACAAATCGCCAAATTATGTTTATTGACATAACTTTTATTTTAAATAACAACAAAAAAATTAGTAGAATATTAATAAAAATACAAATAAAAATTATTTAATGATGTTTTAAAATCATGTATCATATTTAATGTCATTGAATGAGACATTCACAATCATCCACTATTGTCACTTAATCTTATAGTTTGGTGATCGAAACTTCTTATACTATGTGCTATCCTATAATCTGGCAGTCTTCAGGGATTGCTTGACAGGTGCCTAAGATGCCTTGATTAAAAAGGGGGCTCGGTCGGCAATCAAATACCAAGCTACAATTTGGATACAGCCTCTAATAAAATAATAACCTTGTAATAAAATAATTAATTTCTCAGAAACCTATCGTATGAATTGCATGATTTTTTTTGGGGGGGGGGGATAATTGAAGGGTGTTAAGTTCATTTACACTTTCAGAATTTAGTGTTTCTATAAAAAAAATAAAATTAGAGTTTGTTTTAATGCGTAGATGCCCCCCCCCCCCCCCTGAGCAAATTCTAAATACATCTTTTAAATGTAGACTTTACTTTAAATTGTTATGTATCAATAATTTCTTCTACAATAATTTGTTGAGGAGTTAGTACAGGCTGCTTACTTTTTTCCCCCAAATAATATGTTCTACATATTATTTAAATTAAAAAAATAATGTCAATTTTTTTTTAACTGTACTTAATTTCCATTCATGAACCTTGCTTTATTGTTCTTTAAAATTGAATTTTATATTATCTGTTTTCAAAATTACTTTGCTTTTTGGATGTTATGACTTTCTATTTCGTAAGATTTTTTTTCTTTTTTTTGTTCAATTTCCTCTGCGTTTTTCATATGTGTTATTATTCAGTATAACACTTTTCTTTTCTTTTTTTATCATTCTTATCTTTCTAAACTACATTTAGAAACAAAATGTAAAATAAATTGTTTTACAATGTGAAAATTAAACTTCCTAGCGTTATAAATACATATCTTTTTCAACATTTTATTATAAAATATAACTCATTCAAAATGTACCAAAGTTAATACAGAAACCGAAATTTTTTCCATCATACAATACTTAGGCTAAACCTAGCCATACCCCAAATTATCCCATCTCAGAATAGAAAACAAATAATAATATATAGAATTCTAAAATTTAATTCTTTGCTTTTTATATAGATCAGTTCTTTAGATGATCTAGAGCTAGTCTGAACTAAAACTAACAGTTTTCGTCAGTTAATAATCATTAACAGTTTAGAATAATTTTATTACAAAATACAGAAACTTTAGCAAAAGAAATGTATCTTACCATTAACTCATTTTAATACAGAGGATAGGTCAATAAAGTTTAAAAATGCTCTTTTATTATATTGCTATTATTCATTATATTTTAAAAAATTTTGCGGTCTATTAACAGAGAACTTTCACATAGTAGAGGTTCACATAAAAGCAAAGAGACACCAACGCCATGAATGAATCACGATGGCCGAATTTGAATGAATCAGGAGTGGATACAAATGAAACGTTTCCCGTAACAACTTGTGACACAGTCACAAATCCTACAAAGCGGGATACAAATGAAACGCCAACCGGCTTCTGCCGTCACAAAGTTGTGATTGTTGTCATAAAAATTTGTTACAGCGTGAGACGCGTAGCAAGTTGTCTCAAGCCGGTAACAACTCCGGAAAACGTAAACAAAATATGTCGGCATATCATGTAATGCGGCGATTTTTGATCAAATATTGGAAAAATAATCTTATTTAAATAGCGAAAATTATAAATGTTGTGAATATTAAGTTTTCTATTTCTTTTTTTTTTTTTTTTTTTTTTTTTTTTTTTTTTTAAGAGGGCTAAAATTGGATCGATTTTATTTCTTAAAAATTTAATCCAAACACGTAGTTTTTTTAATATGTAAATTTAAATAACATTTAACAACTTGTGTTGTTTTTTTATTGTAATTTATTTACTAATGAAAGTTTGTTTGCTAAACTACAAACAGACAGACAGGCAAAAATATATATAAATTTGTATTGCTTATAACTGAATGATAATTATTATTGATTTGAAATCTTACTAGCTATAAATAATGGCTTGAATTTTAAACCGAAGGTAAGATACGAGATTAGTTTAATAATTTGTTATGTTAAAAAAGAGATAGAATTGAATACAAATATTTATAATTTTTAAATGATGATTAATAATAATAAATACTGTAAAAAGGAAAATATTTTTCTTAAATAAAATTACTTCTGTTTTGTAATAATTAGAACAAATCGTAATCACACATAACCTTGATATTTAAAAAGTATAAATCTCATATTTATGTATAAATTGTAATTCTACTTTTTCATGACAACAAAGGGTAAAGTGGGGAGGACAGATGTATTTGAGAAGCCATAAAATATATTTTGAAGTACCTAACATATAACCATACAATACAACATATCCAATATAGTCTGCAATTTTTTTTTTCCCTTGAAGAATATAAATAGCATATTAACTTAGATTTTGTTTTACTTTAATCAGAACCTTACATGTAAGATTATTTTTAAACATATTAACATAAAATAATACCAAAATGTAACAAAATAAAACATATTAAAGCTCTCAAAACAATTTGGAATAGTTTATTATTTTTGTCATCAAGAGGTGATCATAGTTTTTCACTGTACTATAATATAGTATTTTTTTCAATAGTTTAGCATATGATTTTATTAATCTGAAAAAGTAAAGAATTTCTAATTAAATTGTTTTTTATACAGGGTGTCCGAAAAGTCTGGAAACGGCAGAATAACTCGAGAAATACATAAGAGTTTGAAAAACGTAAATATACGTGTTAAATATTTTTAAATAAGCTACTCTGTGATACCAAATTTGACCTTCGAAACCGACCCCCTGGGGGTCAGAGGGGGTCCAACTTTGAAATCTTAAATTATAACCCCCATTTTTTATTGCAGATTCGGATTCTACGGACAAAAATACGTAACTTTTGTATTTGATGTTTATTTCAAATCTTCGTTTATCACGGTGTAATCGAGCATATTAAATCGATACATATTCCCGCTTTTCCAACGGGATTTTCCCTAATCGAAACTAATTGGGCAGAATTTTTGACGTCAAATTCCTCGTCTTTTGTAGGAATAGCGTTTCCTGAAAATCACCCGTGGCGATTATTTCAATAGTGCTACACTGTTAAAAATTTGACCCATTTGCTGCAGCGTCACTCCACAGCTATTATAGAATATCTCTTTTGTGACCAATGAGAATGCTCCATAACACAGTAAAGTAATCGTTTTCTATAAAAGCGGTGGAGTGACGATGCAGCAAAAGGGTCAATTTTTTTACAGTGTACTTTACTGTGTTATGGAACATTCTCATTGGTCATGAAAGAGATATTCTATAAAAGCTGTGGAGTGACGCTACAGCAAATGGATCAAATTTTTAACTGCACTACCGAAATAATCGGCACGGGTGATTTTCAGGAAACGCTATTATTGCAAAAGACGAGGAATTTGATGTCATAAATTCTCCCCAATTAGTTTCGATTAGGGAAAATCCCGTTGGAAAAGCCGAAATATGTATCGATTTAATATGCTCAATTACACCGTGACAAACGAGGATTCGAAATAAACATCAAATACAAAAGTTACGTATTTTTGTCCGTAGAATCCGAATCTGCAATAAAAAATGGGGGTTATAATTTAAGATTTCAAAGTTGGACCCCCTCTGGCCCCCAGGGGGTCGGTTACGAAGGTCAAATTTGGTATCACTGAGTAGCTTATTTAAAAATATTTAACACATATATTTACGTTTTTCAATCTCATATGTATTTTTCGAGTTATTCGACCGTTTCCAGACTTTTCGGACACCCTGTATATAAATTATTTCAGGGATATATTTAATCAAACTTTTTAAATTGTTTTGAATGATAAAAAATATACTTTAAAGATTTAATTTATCAAAATAATAATTAAAATATTATCATTAAATTCTTACTTAATGATACTCACCATAAGGGAAAAAAACTATCTAGTTTTTATTTATAGCCTGAAGAAAAATATATAAATAAAATTATATGGTGGATAAATGAAATATTTTCACATTCAAATCATTCAGAATGTACTGAAATAATAAATCATGTCTAAAAAAAAAAAAAAAAAAAAAAAAAAAAAAAAAAAAAAAAAAAAAAAAAAAATCAAGCAATGGACAAGGTTTTTGAACAGATGTACTGTCTGCTATCAAAATGTCCAAAAAATACCATTCAATGCATCCAGTGCATATTATTGTTATTATTATTATTATTATTTTGGGGGGAGGGGGGTTCAAATATAAATAACCTAATCTAGGATATTTTTTTCTTTTAATCACGATTTCATGTACAAGACAATTTTTAAATATATCAGTAAAAATAAATAAATAAAATAAAATTCTTCAAAATTTATCAAAAATATCATATTAAGATCCAAAACATAAGCTTCTATCATATATGTTTACTGAAAAATTGAAACAGTTTATTGTTCTTTTCTTCGGGTTTCTTTTTCCTTCTGTTTAAGATAATTTTTAACACATGAATATAAAAAACAAAATATAACTAAAAATTATCTTCAACGAGAGCTTCAATTCTATTTTTTGTTATGTTTAATTTAAACAAATTGTAAAAAATTAATTTTAAGGGGTTCTTTTGTTTTTCCAAACTTATTCAAGAACAATTAATTGAATTTTAAATTCTCTCAACAACAATAGACTTTCTCTCTTGTGGGAAATCAAAATGAAATGATTAAAAGTAAATTCATATAAATTAGAAATGAATAAAGGGTGTTCCACTGCACTAGAATAATAATATAGCCTATGATTTTTTTTTTTTTTTTAATTACAAATCTAGAATGGAAAAGTATGTTTCGAATTAAGTTTTTATCTGAAATTTCTTCCATTTTTTTAATTTTATGAAATTTAAGATTTGTTTGCTTTCATATTTATAAAAAACATTTCTTTCAATTATTAAAATCTTTAAAACGTCTTATAGAAATTTCATAATATTTGATTTTTTTTTTCACTTAAGAAAATTTCATAAAAGGCAAAGGTAAAAAACTGTGATAATAAATTATCCTGCATGAAATACTACCATTATACTCAAAGGTGGATCCAAGATGTGAAAATTACAACCCCCCCCCACCCCTCTATACACACATAAACTAAATCAATAAAAATAGCTAGAAAAGTATTTTTTTTGTATGCACAATCTCTTCCACCTTCACCCAATTATTTTACTAATAATTATATTGATTTTTTAAAATAAAAATTCACTATCATAGTCAGTTTTTTTATTTTAGCTTTGATATTTATTAACAAAATAGCAAAAAAAATATTGTGTTTTTTCAAGTAACTGTAACGAATTTATTTTGTACCTTGTAGAATTCACTAGAACGCAACCTCCATTTATTTAAACTCATTGCAAACCAGGGTTGTTTGTTTTAAACAATTTTTTTTAATTATTCCATAATGTTTTGATTTATTTTACCCATTGTTGATAAATGCAAAATCCAAGGTACACAGAAGCTACAAGCAAAGTTTTAGAAAAATGATAAATTAATAAATTTCTAAAATGACAAACATTTTTATTCAATCTAACTTTTTGTACAAGCTATAAATCTACAGGGCAGAATAATTAATTTTTAGCAGACTTATCTCATCAGTCATCATAAGACATAGTGAGTCTAGTCTGGGTTCTGTTAGTATGCATGTAGAATGCAAATTTCATGCGTTGATGAACATAACTGAAGTTCTAAATAAAACACATTAATTATGTAAATTTAGCAAAGATAAAGATTAAAAATATGCAATGTTTACAAAAAAAAAACTGTTTTCCTTTGAAAAACACAGATTTACAGTTAATAACATAAAGTTACATTTAATATTTCAGTCAAGCTTTGAAAGAAAATTTTCTTGATTGGAGTATAAATTGGTTAAATGTAAAAATAGTTTAGAAAAAAAAAAAAAAAAAAAAAAAAAAAAAAAAAAAAAAAAACTTATGATATTGAAGTTGAATAAGAAGATATTGAAAAAATTGGTGCTATTGAAGCACCTTTTACATTTAACGATTTAACTTAAATCTTCTATTGCATAACTGAACCCACTACTTATGCAAAAAAAAAAAAAAAAAAAAAAAAAAAAAAAAAAAATTAGGGAGGGGGGGAGGAGGAAAAAACAGTTACGCATGCTATGCGGGTATACTGTGCTTTATTATATAGAGATGTAAACTATGCCTAGAAGCAGCATTTTTGTTTATACAAGAAGTTAGGGGGGGGGGGGATGCCTAAACTATATGAGCCATTTTTATAACTATATAAGCTTTCAAAAGCTTTTTTCAGGGAGGGGGGGGGGGTTATTTACAAATTTAAATACATTCAAAGATATACCTTTGGGAAAAAAAAGGTAAAACGTTCATTTTTAGTTTCTCTTAATGAAATACTTACTACTCAGAATGTAACACATTCTACTCACCATGTAAATATTTTGATTCTTTAAATATATTACTCATCTTGATAAATTCATAATTAAATAATATTTCTTTCTACTGTTTAAGCAAGATTTTTGTGATTTTTTAAAATTCAAAATTTAAGTTTAAAAGTACAATTTTAAATAAAAATATCCTTCATTAAATCATTAAAGTTAATAATTAGAAAAACTTATTTAAATTTATCTGAAAAAAAAATAATGGTTAATCTGAACTGTTTTAAGCATATAAAAATATTGTTATATAGTAAAACAAAATAAACAATATAAACAGAAATCTAATTTAAAAATGTGAATTTACTTTTACTTTTGAAAATATTCAATAAATAAATGTCTAGTATTGTATGAGCATTCTCTTTACTAATAATAGCTACAATTTTACAAGTATCCTATCTATTTATTACCTTAACTTGCACATTCTCTACTTATGATTTCATTTTAAAATGTTATGTTCAGGAGTAGGGAAATACATAATTTTATTTGCCACTGGCAAGTGAATTCTCTGATAGATCAAGTACATTTTTAGGTAATCTTCGAAAATTCCAAACTACAGAGATATGCCAAAAAGTTATTTTTTTCTCTTCTAGTTAGCTTATCTTTCTAAACTTTCTAAATTACACCATACAAAGTTTTATTCTATATTAAACTTTTCTTCCTTATATATATTTCTTAATTTTATGTATTAAAAAAATGAAAATGCATTGTAGCAATAGAAATTTGCTATTTTTACAGTGACATAACTTTTTTCATAACATTTTTCAACTATATGTTGCATTTTGCTGGGTGGTAAGATTTTCTGAAAATTCTCCACTTATGGTTATGCTTGATTTTAATAACTTCAAAAAGCATTTCCTACTTTTAACAGTTACAATGTATCTTTGAACAAACATATTACAAGATATCTTGATAAAGATTTAAAATAGGTTTTTTTTTTAAGTTAACTTAAATCATTTATTAATAGGAACATTTGAATTATGATTAAAATCAACAAATCCTGTCCCCCAAGTAAAATATTTATTATAACACTAAATATAATGAATGAATAAATATAAACTTTTTTCTTTACCCTGTCAAAAAAAAATCACCAACTTAATCGGAGCATTTCCTCGATTCAATTATGCAAAAATTCCTGTTTTAAAAAACAAATGCTAAAATATTAAAAATTCTGTAAAAGAAGCTCATCCTGAAGGAGTTAAATGGAACAAAAAAGCATTTGTTTACATATATAATGTTAGGTTGGTAGGAAGGGATGAGTATTGATGTAGTGGAATATTGAATTAGGGACTGAAAGCTTTCTAGAAATCTAACTTGCAAGCATTTTATTTCTTGCAAATGTATTCAGTACTTTATTTCTTAACTTTTCACAGAAATCATAATCATAATAATACCTCTCCCACTTTTAAAGCTTAAAATGTATTTTTGGACAAACATAATATCTTTTACAAAATATCTTACATTGATTTAAAATAAAAATTTATTGCAAAATCAATTTAAATATATTTTTTTAATTAGTTGATTTAAATTATGATTAAAATAAGCTAATCCTGCCACTTATTATAATGAATCAATAAAAAATATAAACTTTTTTCCTTACTCCATCAAACAATCACTTCATCATTGCTGAGTAAATTGACTGAATTCCTCACCCCCAAGCAAACACATTTTGGTTATTTAGTTTCACTTTCAGAAGCCTACAAACTTCAGCATCAAGACAAGAAAACCTTCAATTTGTTTTTGTAAGCAATTTTTATTACATTGCACAATACTTAATAAACAATAAATTACTTTCTGGCTTTCTCTCAATCAAAACTGTATTTTTCTGTATACTATTGCATAAATAAAAGTTGCATAATTTATTCTTATAAAATGCACAAGTCACGGAAACTCAATGCTCTTCAGTTATTCAAAGAAGCGATTTAAAAATACTTGATGCTTTCATTTTTTTCCCATGGCTATACTTTCAAAAGAGAAAATAATATGTTATGATTTATGAAAGCTCAATGCATATTGTTTTCAGATAACAATCTGCATTATATTAAATTATTATAAGCATTAAATAAATAATAATTTTAAAGTAATCTACAAATTAAAAACTGATAACTTAATCTACTAACAATGATCATTTGAATGTTTAAAATTCCCACATTGTATTTTATTTTATTTAATTCTTTTCAATTGCAAAATATACTGTTATTAAACAACGCTAAAGTAAAAAATTTCTCCTGCAACAGCAAGATTTTTCAGCTGTGAAATAATAAAAATGCATATACCTTACTTCCTACCTATTTAACAAGTGCTTACATGGCATATAACATATTCCATAATGGAATATAACAATATTAAAGACTTGCTTCTGGTGCTGGAGGTTCATTTCTTTCATATTCGATCAAAAATAGAAAAAACTGAATTTTTATTGCCAAAGTATGTGACATGTTTAATAGGGTGGATCGAAAATTTTTTTTTCACTGTGTCAAAACCTACCTATGCGGAAAAGATGTTCTCTTGGATGGAGATTAAGGGAAAAATAATTAAAAAAATTAATTTTAAATTTTAATACTGCCACAATGAGGTTGAATTTCGAAAAAAAGTGAAAAAAGACCTAATTTTGGCTAGATTATTTTTTATTCAAAATAATAGTTTAAAAGTTATCCAAAACCTACCTATGCGTAAAAGATGTTATATTATATGCTGAGTATGAGAAAAATAATTAAAAAAAATAATTTCAAAATTTAAATCTACCGCAATGTGGCTCAAATTTATGTATTTGAACGTTTTTACGGTAAAAAATCAACTTTTTTTTTGTAAAATAAAATATGAATTTTAGACATTTTTAACATTTATTAGAATGAGGGGATATTTAATTGATTACAAGATAAAAACTTTAGTTTCTTATTTAACAGCTTCATTAGTATTAAATCAAGAAAAATCGTCAACATTGCAATTGGCGATAATGACGTTCGTATTGAAAATCGACATGAGATTTTGTAATTCAATTCAATTTTTATAAAACTGTCTCTTATGTATGGTCCATACACAGCAGAAATACTTCCGTGACTCTTTTCATTATTAGTTTTGTAGAATGAGAGTTGCGCGAATAGATATTATTGATAGTAGATGTTATTGCCACTGAAATGATTGCTGGATTTACATATTGCTTCTGAAATCATGTCGTTACTAAATCCGCCAGTTAGTGGAGGTTCGACACATTTTCCTATTTAATTAAATCTATGAAATCCGTCGCAAAAGGTCAAAAAGCTGGTAAATGGAAAATATAGATAGTTTTTATGTAATGATTAGGATTACAGCAGACCGTTTGATTTCATTCGCGCGTTTTTAGAATTCTTATACTGACATAAATGAAAATACAAAAAGCTTCTAACATGCTGCGAATAATCTTTCTATTTCACCAGTGAAACATTTGTGCCCAGCCGCGGTTCCATCCACGCTGCAAAAAAATGACATAGTGAAACTTCATTGGTGTGTAAGTACCACAAAAACATTGTAGTGGACGCTTGAAGATCAGTCCCATATTTCGAATAACACATCCTTTAACATCTATATTAACAGATATTACGTCACAACCGATAGCAACCAACTTTGTTACATGTATATTATTGTTAACACATGACAAAAAATGTACGTCGTGTTTTCAAATTGTTTGGTACTCTCCCGGAATTTATTGTGGCCGATGTTTGTGGCCGATGTATTCGGAACCCAGTTCTTTTTTCAAGCTCAAGTCTGCTTCTATTATAATTTTTCTTCTGTTGTTTTCTAGTGATGCAGTCAGTCTTTACACCCATAAAAGTTTAAAGAAAATGGCCATGGTCATAATCTTTTACAAATGACTAAAGAGAATGACTAAAACGATGGAGTGGTCTTTGGTTTGTTTTGTCATGCCGATTTTTTTCTGTCAGTAGCATTCGATTCATAGTTTTGTGAGATAATGCCCACGTCTTGAAGTGCACCAGACACGATGGCAACACCTGCTTGGTCGGAAGTGCCCAAACTGTCCAATATTCTGATGATGTGACACCTAGCTCGGCAGCATTTTGGCTTTTCAATGATAGCTGATGATGTAGAAAAGTGAGTTTGCTCTCAATACGTCAGTTTAGTTTACACTCAATATTCATATTCATATTCATATTCAAATCTATTGAACTGAAAAAAAAAGCAGTATTTTCGGAAAGATCCAAAAGACTGTAGTAGCTTTCAGTATCTTATTTTGTTTTACTGGAATTAAGAAGAGCGCAATATTTGTCGTTAAACAGTTTAATTTTTCTTAAAAGGCTGCTATGGTAAGTTATTGAGATTGAATTTCATTTACAGGTCACTAGTAACTTATTAGCAACTCCTTCTCACTGGCAGGAAATAAATAGATGTTGACCGATTTCTTTCTTCGGTTATTCTTTAAATACCAATATGTAAATTTTATAACTTTTTGTATTAGGGAGCATATTTACTGGCATATCAAAGATAGAACCAAATAGGGTGTAATTCATATCTCTCTCTTTTTTTATTTTTTTTTAACGACGCCATGGTACAGTAATATTCAAGGTACACTAAGCTACACAATACACAAGCAGACAAATTCTAACTGAAAAAACTGAAACTGCCAGTTTTTCGAAACTTTAAATTAAATGCAGGAGTATTAAATTTCGAAATTAGTTTTATTCATTTATTTATTTATTTTTACTTAATATCCATGCAATATAATATTTCTTACGCAAAGGTAGGTTTTGATTGATATTAAAATGTTTATTTTGCGTCAAAATTAAATCTAACCAAATTTAGATCTTTTTCCGTTTTTTCAATATTTTATCGAATTTTCAACTTTTTTGTGGCAGTATTAAATTTTGAATTTATTACTTATTGTTGTTTTTTACTTAACCTCCATACGATATAACATCTTTTCCGAACTGTTGGATTAAAAAAAATATTAAAGTAATTAGTTTTTGACAAAAATAACCTAACCAAAATTCGGTCTTTTTTCAATTTTTTTCGACATTTCAACCCTTTTGTGGCAGTATTAAATTTTAAAATTAATTTTTTTTATTATTTTTCCCTTAATCTCCATACAATAGAACATCTTTTCCGCATAGGTAGATTTTGATTAATGGTAATTTTTTTTTCGCCATAGACAATCGATCCACCCTAATGTTTAATTAACACATACATGAGGCAATATTTATTCAGGCAAAAGTTTGTTTAGCAAGAAAATACTCAGAACAATACACTTCAATAATCAGTATGCAGACACTCTGGAAGAATCAATAACTTCATTTAGATTGTAAAATTTAAATTCATTTTATACAACAAAATTATCTTCGCAACGTGATTTA
The DNA here is from genome assembly GCA_964019185.1 of Maratus speculifer. Classification (NCBI taxonomy): domain Eukaryota; kingdom Metazoa; phylum Arthropoda; class Arachnida; order Araneae; family Salticidae; genus Maratus; species Maratus speculifer. Next base: position 364,554,137 of record OZ025296.1, read on the forward strand.
TTTATAAACAATCCAAAGGCTACTAGCCAATCAAAAGAGACTATCATTGAAAATAATCGATACACGGTAACAACTTTGTTATGCCGCTATCTTCATTTGTTACGGTCACAAGTGTTACTTTTGTATCGCCGTTTTCATGCCCGTTGCAAATTTCAGATTTGTGGCGCGTAACTGTTACAGCTTGAAACCGTTTCATTTGTATCCACTCCTCATATACATAAATCAGCGGCAACAGAAAGTTCAACTTCTGAACTTCTTGCTTTCTCACATCTACCAATCTTACCATTTGTTTCAATAGTTAAGAAAAATATCCGCTTCAAGTAAAAAAGAAAAAAAACCGATTGTTGTTGTTGTTGCCGCAACAAAAGAAAAAAAAAACGCTTATTTATGAAAACTGAATTGATTCGTTACACAAAATTCTTGAATCTTTTATTTGGATTTACCCTCTATTGAAAATTTTGACACGTATCATCGTACATTACAGCAGCATCCTCATTAGAAATATAGTATCTAGAACAGAAATAAATTAGAAAGTTTCCTGATGAACAATTTTAAATATCGATTAACTGAGTTATCAATCATTCATTGTCTACTCGATTATTGAGTAACTTTCTTGAATCGATTACTTTAGATTTTATATATTGTTTTGACACCATCATTCGATAAATAACATAAATGAACAATTTTTCTGTTACAAGTATAGAGTTTTAGATATATTTTTAAAATAAGCCAAGATTTAATTCGAGATTTTTTTTACACGCTTCACTTAAACAATTTAAAATATTTTTTAGTATATATAAAAGGAGCATTATTTTTTTTTTTTCATGAAATTTTAACTCAGTTTTATCAGTTTTTTAAGAGCTTAGCTTATATTCATTGAATTTTATTTAATTTTTTTTTTTTCGCATTCCATATAAAAATAAATTATTTCATATCAAATACAATCATTAGAATATGTTTGAAAATGTTGTTTTCAATATTTTGATAGCTTTTGACTAATTGTTTTTGGCTCATTTTTTACTTTAGTAGCACAGCTTTTTATTATTATTATTATGTGACAACTTTTGTAAATTCAGTGGAACATTAACATTTTATAGGGATGGCCAGGTATAATTTTATTGAAAATAAATTTTTTGAGTCCTTTTAGTTTCTTTATTTGATTTTTGTTATAAGAACAATACTTTGAAAATTAAATTCTTATGTAATAAAAATATTATTAAAAGCTTCAGAATATTGATGGAAAAATATGCTCATTTTTTGCACAACACAATTTTTTTTCTAAATTACTGTGTGAATAATGCTGTAACTGGCAAGAATTCTCTGAATATCAAACCATTAAAAACTCTAAATATAGTGCAATCAGTGCTGTAATTGGGCGGGAATGCCGTTCCCAGAAATATTTAAATTGTCACTGTAAAAATAAATAATATCAAATATCGCGCACGAGCATAAATTTTTCTTTTTTTCTTCAAATCAATTGTAATGATAATGATTGTTATGTATAATAACAATATTTATAAAGTTTATTGATACTGAAAATGAGCCACATAGCTAAGTTTTCTTCTAGTGCATATGAAAACTGTATCTGATTCAACATCGGAAAGCGAAAGAGTAAATCAGCTGCATGATAACATCATGACCGATGCGAAAATTTAAATCTTTATTAAAAGATTAAAAGAAGGATATTGAACCATATGTTCAATAATCTTGATTCTCGGAAGAAGACTGGCAGACGAGATAGTTTATTGTAAATCAAAAAGCAGAAAAATAAAATCTGTCATTATCATTCTTTATGAAAAAATTCTGTTATTTCAATTAAATTTTTCTTCATGATAGAAAATGTTACTACGCAATTTATAAAATTCATTTTAAAAAATGCTACACAATTACAATAACTAAAAATTAGAGTATAAAAATTAAAACTGTTAGCTCAGAAAAGTTGATTTTGGGCTAAATGTTTTAAATTGGCTTTTAGCTTAACAAAAACCCAGTAACACCAACATGGACTCTATGGAAAAGAGAGTTCCCACAAACATTCTTTTCCAATTACAGCACTGAGTGCAATATAACTAGAATATTTGTAAATGTTTAAATTAAACATGCGTGTCTATAAATGCATATAATTATATTTGAATTTTGATAGCTAAACAGTTTTTTCTTTTTAAAGGAGAGAGTGATTACCTACTGCTGTCGCTATCATAAATGAACTTATTGTGGATGGAGATCTTTCATAACTTATATTAGAGAAATTGTGGTGTATAAATATACAAAAATTTGTAGTTTTAGGGATAAATACTTGAATTTTAATTTAAAACAGAAAGTGTTTAGGGGAATTATTTTAAGCACTATTTATGTTGAAGGTATAAAATAGTTCTTTTTAAATAATTTTATAGAATAAAAACTATGCATAGCCATTTAAATATGGCTGTTTTTTCAGAGTTTTTTTTTTTTTTTTTTTTTTTTTTTTTTTTTGTAAATTTTTATTCATATCATTTCATTAAAGATTATTTCACATTTCAAAAAAAGCATTTTTTTACTTGTTGTTGTCAAATTTAAAACAGTAGCTCAAATCCACAATCCTAAAATCCACACGCCATCACAAATATAAGGAATGAATCTTTGGGTTCAGATACAAGGACAAAATTACAGAACTTTTTTTATTTAAAACTTTCCATACATATTTTAATTTGTAATTCTTAATAATATTATTGAACTCTTGCATTTTCAACAATTTAATCATTTTACAAAATATCATTTTTCTATCATTTTAGTTTATTTACTACTTTACTTAATTATCTTAGTACAGTAGACTCCCTCAAATCTACACAGCTTGAGACCAGAGGTTGTGCAGATTTTAGAATTTTGCAGATTTCTGGTCTTTGCTTAGTTTACATTTTTTACTCAGCAATTTGAATTTATTAAGACAATCAAAATTACAATAAATGATTATGTTGTATTGAAATAATTAAGTAAAATAATAAATTAAAAAAAATAAAAAGTAAGATAACTTAAAACGGATTGAAATATTAATACAGTCAAGGATCGATAATCTGCGCATCCATTATCCACAATTTTCTGTAATTTGCATTATTTTACAAATGTAAACAGTTAAGAAAATTTACAAATTTGTGGTCCAAAAATGATTTTTTAAAGCAAATAATAAAAAATTTGACAAAAAAATCATAATAAAACACAGATTTTTTCAATGTAACTCTTATATTTTATAGAAATTAAATAAACAAACTGTATTAGAGAACATATGTATATATGTACCTAATTATTTTTATTTAAAGCACATACAATATATCAATTTTTTAATAAGATAACTTTAAAAATGCATTTTTTGAGATAGCATATTAAATTAATTATTAGATTTCATATTTATCTTTTCAAATTATATTGTTTATAAAATTAATATGATGTCTAGGAATAATAAGATGACACATTATCCATAACAATCTCTAATCCACAAAATCTTTGGCCCCAACTACTGCGGATTATAGAACTCTGACTGTACTTCATTCACACTAGTATAGATATAATGGTTACTGTAATTACATGGTTTGTACACAGTTCTGGTAAAAAAAAATTACTTCCCTTTCTCAGTAAAAATCCATTTTCTATATTGTTGTAAAACTCAACAAAATGGATAATTTTAAACTAGATATATGCCAAAAAAAAAAAAAAGAAAATAAGTATGCAATGAAAAGAATTTTCAATTTTCATTTGCTTTCATGTGATGCTAATGTTCTGTAGCTTTTATACATTTTATTTATAAATTTTAGATTGGATTAATGATTAATTCAAATTTTCATATACAATCACAATCGAGATGCAGATGGAAAGTAACACATCTTCATTTATTTTTTTTAAAAAATGGTTTGACCTTTTTGCCCATATTTTTGAATTGCATTTCCAGCAGGAATCCTTAATTAGTGATATTAACAGTGACATCACTGTTGGTACAGTGTATTTTTCTGGAACAGGTGATATAAGGATATTTTTGCCAAATGTAAAGAAACAATAAAAAATATTTTCTATCAGAGCAGCCACAACACTTACTTGGAACCTAAATTACATCATGAAGACAGTGGGAAATTCAAATTTTCAGATTCTTAAAACCCCTGCTATTTTAATTATTTTTTTTCTTTCAAGCTGTTCTAATAATTTGGGTAAATTTTATAACCTTCATATGAATTATATTATGCGATTAATTACTTTTAGGAACAAATATTTTAGGGTTAATCATTTAAAAAATGTTCTTATTTAACTTAACTCAATACAGACAAATTCAGTTTGTGAGGAACTCAATCATCTAAAATTAAACAATTAAATCAAACTCTTAATCAAAATTCAAATGAATTCCTCGTGTTTAACCCAAAAATCATAACTTAAACTATATTTAAATAAATAGAAAAGTGAAAATGTCTGCTAGAAAAAACTTTTTCATAATATTTTAAAAGGTCAAATATCAGTGAAAATAAAAGTTGCGTAAATGAAATTTTGTTGCTATAATATGATCAAGTCATAAGTTGGAGAATTTTTATAAATAGTAAAAGAAGAAACACGTCCTACCATTAATTTACTTTAGCAAAGAGGATGGATCACCACGTTTATGTTTTAAAAATTTGCCATTATTAGAATCAGAGGATACGCGTTGAAAATATATATATTATTTTCTTTTAAAGCAAAGAGACGCCAACAAAATGGATGATTCACGGTGGTAGATGAACAACTCAAAAGTGTTTGATTCATGAGAATCAATACCATTTTTAATGAATCATTAAGTCTTGCACGAGTCATTCTTTTATTGGCGTCGTTGTGTGTTCTGTTGTTTGTAATATTAGGTAACTTTTATAACATAAATTTATTGTATTCAACATCTTGTTAATGCTGAAGTAGGTTAATTTCTTAGGTTTCTATTCAACTCAATACTTTACGATTTGCTATTTGATAGTGATGCACCCAATTTAATGTGATGCAGTTTTCATCTTTGCTGATCTGTTATCCAGTCATTATTATAATGTTTTATTCATAACAAATAATTCCGCTTATTATTATTTATTTTTAAGTAGTTTAGTTTAATATTATTCAAATTTCAAGTTTGAGGCAGTAAATTGGTTTGAATTTTTTTTTTTACGTTTACTTTTAAAACCTTTTGTTGCTTATAAACTGAATTTGATTGCATTCTGTTTACTTGAAACTAAATGCTTTTTAATAATTGATCACAGAATGTAGTACCTTTATATAGTTTACTGAAATTCACATATAAGAACACATACGCTTTTAAGGGGACTCATCACTCACTTGAAAACACCCTCTCCGTAACATTAATCCAAAAGGCTGGTTGTTTTCGAATTTCTCACTTAAATTTCTATATTTTTGTATTCCATTTCTTTTTGCATATGATAGCTGAGTTTCATCATCAATATGATATATATTTTTGTTTTTTTTTATTTTGGTTACAGATTTTTCTTAAAATGTATTTTCAATTTCAAAACCGTTCTCGAACTTGAAAGTATCTTTTTAAATCTGGAACCAAAATCTATAAAATAAGAAATAACCATATTACAGTTCTAGCTCAGCTATCTTATGCAAAAAAATATTGAAATTTAAGTGAGAAGTTCTAAAATAACCTGCCTGGTGGTTTAACATTAAGGAGTGGATGTATTCAAGTGCGTGCAGAGTCCTCTTAAGAAACTATTTATGAATCCTAGAACAAGTGATACACTGATTTGCAAATTTTACCTGTTGGGATTAAGTGTATTCTTAAATCAAAAAGGGCAACTTTGTGACACAAGTTTTCCTTTATTTTTGTTCCGAAATGCATGAAACTAACAGGTGTTGTTGTTCAGAAACTATCTAATTGCACTTATTTTTCAGTTTTTTTTTTTTTTTTTTTTTTGTTAACACATTAGTTATTTCAAAACAAGCCAACAAAATTAGTGTTTTTTTGTGATTTATCATACTTAAAATGTATTGTGCTTCATATTTATTTTATTGTATATCACCTGACAACATTTATGCAAAAATTATGTTCTTACATCTGACAATAGTTTTTTGTTAGTACAATAGACTCCCTCAAATCAGCGTATAATTTACGGATGTAAACAATGAAACATTAAGTTCAGATGTCGGTGCAAAATTTGCCTTTTTTAGTTTTATATCAACTCCATACATTTTTTAATTTGTAATTTTTGTTAAGGTTATTAAATTCATGTTTCTTCATGAAAACAGAATAATTTATTTCTGAAAAAAATCAAGGTATTGCTTGCATCATAGGTAATCATAATCCTACCAAATATATTTATGTATTAATCAAGCTTTTTTAGTTATTAAGTCTGGCTAAACCTTAAAAGAATTATTTTAATAATTAGTAATTGCATGTGAATTAGTAATGTACTTTTTTGAGGAAAGTTTCATTGAATAGTTTAAGACAAATACATTTCATCCTTTAAAATGAATATTTAATCATGCATCATTGATTATTAACTTGACCTTTGCTTTTAGTATTTTAATCATTTTAAAAATTATCTAAATTTTATTATTTTAGTTTATTACTTATTTTAGTACATTGCAAGCATTCATTATGCTTTTGATTTCATTATTAATTACATTCAAATTACTTTAAAAAAAATATAAACAAAGCAATGACCAGAAATTCTCAAAATTCTAGAATTCACACAACCTCTGGTCCCAAACTGTGCAGATTTGAGAGAGTCTACAGTATTTTTATTCCATTCTAAGATCTAAGATTCCTGGAACTTGCTTGTTTTTATGTGTGTTTTTTATAATTCGAAGTATTTATTTGTATTTATAATAATACATACTCCATCACCTTCCTTATGACCTATCACATTCTATTGTTTAACCATTTTGAATTGCATTTCCCTATGAAAACAGAATTGCAACACAACGAGAGAAAGACACATGATCAAAATCCCTTATAATTCAATAGGTTGTTAAATGATTATACAATTGAAAACTAAGTTCCATTCAAAATTGCTTCCAGAGTCAGGCATTTGTGAATGTGTCAAAACATTTTGTGTTTGTTGAGCTCAGCAGTTGGGAACTTTTCTATGCACTATGCATTAGAAATCTCAAAGGGAAATTGCACATTTTTCAATTTGACTTGCATTTTATAGAATACAAAAAAAAGGAGCATTTTGATACCATTTTTAGTTGTTTTTTTTAAATCTTGGAAAATACATTAAATTAACATTAAAAATTGCAGTTTTATTCTTCACTGGAGAAAACCTAATCACGTGATGAAAGCAGGTTTGTTGTCACTAAACATGTAAACAAACCTTTTCTATGAGGATAGTTTACGTTAAGTTGGATGATTTTTTTTCTTTTCTTAAAAATGATAGCAGAAAAAACTAAAACCATTGTAAATTATTGAAATAAATAATATTGTAAATGCAAGTGAGATTATCCCCCCCCCTCCCTCTCATTGTTCTAAGATTTTCATTTCAAGATCTTGATGTAGAAATAAAATATCGATAAAAGTTTTACGACAAATGTTTTATAGAAAAATGTACTTTTCTTTTTCATATTAATATTGCACAATAGACCAATTAAAAAAAAAAAATGTAGTTTAACAAATTACGACCATTTCAAAAATTATATTTTCAAAGACTAAAATTTTAAACGACTTAGAAATAAATTTTACATTTAAAAAAAATAATAATAATAAACATCATTTATATGATGATCAAAACATTATTTACATAATGACAGAGTCCTATATTACATACGCCATGGATTACAAATTAATATTCCTGTATCAATCAAACACAAATTTTAAATGAAATTTCAGTTTTACAATTTTCGGTTCTTCAAATTTTTAAACTTCTATACATCCCACATTTTCGGTTTTTACACCGTCGTATAGAGAAAAAAATGCACTTATTAATGCGATTTGTTTGAAAGCTGTATCTCTAAGTTATTAACTTATTTGTAGGTTTTCTAATACTTTATGTGTCATTGTGGTAACAGAAGTATTTCATTTCTGGACATTAAACATGAACCAATCAGAAAATGAATAAAATAAAAAACAGAAGTATTCCATATTTGGACATTAAACATGGATTAATCTGAAAAGCAATAAAATAAAAAAAATTGCGAAATTCAACCAATAAAAAAATTCAGATATATTTCAGATTTTTCAGTTCTTTACAGAGGACAACAGCTATTTTATAAAAATAAATCAAACCTTGTTAACATGAACATGCTTAACGTGAATTTTTTTTAACATGAATTAAAAAAGTATTCCCCTAAAATAAAACCCTTATAAAAAGGAATACAAAGACTGATAACATGAATTACTAGTAACATGAATGAAATTTTGATTCTCCTTGAGGTTCATATTAATGAGGTTCGACTGTAGATAAAAAGGAGACAGAAATTACACTAATTCACCAACCACATTTAAAATTTATCAGTTTTTATTTGAGATTTTAAAAATTTTCTAGATTTTTATAAATTAAGATACAAAAAATACTAGTTTTCAAAACAATTTCTTAATTGTGTCGCATTTAGCTTGATTTTATCGTGTACATGAACTAATTCTGTGTTTCCTAATGGGTTCATTTGATATAACTGTGGCAGGCACTGGCTTCAGCAAGGAAAATCTGTGTAAATTCTGAGATTAAAAAACTTAATTTTTAGTTCTATTTTTTTATACATTTAACTTGAATTGTGTAAAGGGAAAACTATTTTTTTCTTAAGGTGCAACACTAGGAACAGAAAAAGACCCGGATGATAATGTAAAGTCTACGGGGACGTTCTTTTCAAATATTTTGCCCAAATTTTAATATTTTTACATGATTTTTTGCACAAGATAGCTCAGGACGATCCACGCCGGCTTAATTTTTACTTTTTCAGTATTGGTTTCAAATTTTTTTTTAATTAACTTTAAAAACTGGTTTAAACCGGCTCTGAAATTAAAACTACCATAATATAAAAAATAATAAGCAAAATTGAAAAAGTAATGACTAAGCCGGTTGTAGATCATCTTCAGCTATCCTATGCAAAAAAAAACATGTAAAAATATTGAAATTTGAGTGAGATATTTGAAAAGAACGTTCCCATAGACTTTACATTATCATCTGGGTCTTTTTCTGTACCGAGTGTTGGGCCTTAATGTGCAGAAGTCCAAATAAAGTTTTATGTTTTCTTATACAAGGAAATTTTTTATACATGAGAAAGTGACCTTTTCCATTTTCTACAGAAAAATCTGATAAAAAATTTTTCTTCTGCTACTTCAAAATTTCCAGTAACTTTACTTAGATTGATCGGGATTGTAATCAATTGACAAAAGAAAATTAACGGCAGTCAAAAAATTGTATTTATCATTTATAAATTTCAGATTCAACATCTAACTTTGGTGAGTGTACTATATATGATGTATTAAAACAGTTGACTCCCTCAAATCCGCATAGCTTCTGACCAGATGTTGTGTTGATTTTAGAATTTTGCAGATATTTGGTCATTGTTTTGTTTACATTTTTTAAACAGTAATTTGAATGTAATAATTAATGCAGTAGAGAATATAATGAAAGCTTACAATATAATAATATATTAAAATAAGTAATAAACTAAAATAATAAAAATTTAGAAAATTTTAAAGTGCTTAAAATATTAAAAGCAAAGATCAAGCTAATAATTGATAATGTATGATTAAACATTCATTATAGAGATGAACTGCATTTTTTCGAAATTATTCAAGGAAACTTGCCTCATAAAGGCAAATTAATAATTCACATCCAAATCATAAAATAAGGACGTTTTATTTCAAGTTTTGCCGGACTAATAACCAAAAAAGCTTGATTAATACATATTTGATAAGCAGATTGTTATTTTTTTCCCAATAATATCAGCAATATCTTGAATTTTTTCAAAAACAAATTTATTCTTCCTTTATGTAAAAACTTGAATTCAATAATATTAACAAAAATTACAAATTAAAATAGGTATGGAATTGATATGAAAATAAAAAAGTCAAATTTTATGTCCCTATCTGAACTGAATGTTTCATTGTTTACATCCATAAATTATGTGCAGAGAGTTGCTATTTTAGGGTTGCAGATTTGAGGGAGTCAACTGTATTGCAATGGAGCTTGCAACTTGAAGAACTGATATATCAGTTCTCGTCAGTGAGAAAGTTAAATGTATCACCGTAGAAAACAATCTAAAAAATACAAATGATTATGCTTGATCGATGGAAATCCATTGTTATATATGAAATGCATAAAAAGTTTCATTAAAATAAATGTATTAGTTTGGCGTTCAATAAAAAAAATTGGTTCCCCTCCCCCTCACCTCATCCTGTGGTGGTCTAAATAGGTTTGTCAGAATAACCTTTACTACTTCAGTTCTGTTTGAACCTTCCTCAATTCCTAGTTTATGAGTAAAATGCCTATGACAGGCATACACACAAAATGGTCTTTTAATGATTTCGATTTTATTTCTTAAGTAGAGTTAACAACAAAAGACTTCATCTGACTCGTTTTTCTATTTATAACTCTCGTTCTATACTTATTCCAATTTTATTGGTATAACTTAGTATAGAAATACTTATTAAATTCAGACATATAAATAAGTATACAGTAGATTCCCATAAATCTGCATATAATTTATGAATGTAAACAATGAAATATTCATGTTAGATATACGGACAAAATTTGGCTTTTTTAGTTTAATATCAATTCTATATATACACTACTGGCCATTAAAATTGCTACACCATGAAGGCGACATGCTACAGACGTGAAATTTAAACGACAGGAAGAAGATGTTGTGATATGCAAATGATTAGATTTTCAGCGCATTCTTACACAGCAGGTGCCGGTGGCGACATCTACAATGTGTTTAAATGATGAAATTGATCAACCGATTTCTCACACAGAAATTGCATTTGAGAGTTGTTGTCTGGTGGAAAATTGTTCCGATGGCTCGTGTAAAAAAGGAGAAGTACGTACCAGCATGTTTCTGACCTTGATAAAGTTCGAATTGTAGCCTACCGGAATTGCGGTTTATCGTATCACAGTATTGCTGCTCGCGTTGGTCGAAATCCAGTGACTGCTCGCAGAATATGGAATCGATGAATTCAGGACGATATTACGGAAAGCCGTACGGGATATCATCAACGGCCCCCTATCACCAGGAACCGAGAAGACAGGCATGGTATCCGTATGGCCTTAATGGATCGTGCAACTGCGTCACGATCCCTGAGTCAAGAAATCAGGTCATTTGCATGACAAAAGGTGTCTGCTAGAACAGTTCGACAACGTTTGCAGTAACATGGACTCTCAGCTCGGAGACCATGGCTGCGACTTTCCTTGATGCTGCGTCATAGACAGGGCCTTCAATAGTGTGATCAAGGACGAACCTGGGTGCACGAATGGCGAGGAGTCATTTTTTCAGATGAATTCAGGTTCTATTTACAACATCATGATGGTTGAATTCGTGTTTGGCGATATCGTGATGAATGGACATTGGCAGCGTGCATTCGTCATCGTCATACTGGCCCATCACCTGGTGTGTTGATATGGGATGCCATTGTATACACATCTCGATCATGTCTTGTTCGCATTACCGGCACTTTGAACAGTGCATGTTACATTTATGATATTTTACAACCCGTGGCTCTACCCTTTATTCGAGACCTGCGCAACCCTACGTTTCAGCAGGATAATGCCCGACCGCATGTTTCCGGAGTTATACGGATCTTCCTTGATACGGAAAAAGTTCGGCTGTAGCCCTGGCCAGCACGTTTCCTAGATCTCTCATCAATAGAAAACATCTGATTAATGGTCGCTGAGCGACTGGCTCATAACCCAGTCATATGCCAATCACTACGGTTGATGAACTGTGGCCTCGTGTTGAAGCTCCATGGGCATCTGTACCTGTTCATGCCATCCAATCTCTGTTTGACTCTATGCCCACGCATATAAGTGCTTTTATTACTGCCCGAGGTGGTTGTTCTGGTTACTGATTTCTCTGGATCTATGCACCCAAATTTCTTGAAAATTTAATCATTTGCTATTTCTATCATAATATATTTGCCCAATAAATATCATTTTGTTATCTACATTTCTTCTTAGTGTAGCAATTTCAAGGCCAGTAGTGTATTTTAATTTATAATTTTTCTTAATATCACTAAACTCATGTTTTTTATGAAGGAAGAATAAATATTTTTCTGAAAAATTAAATATTGCAGATATCATTGGTATTCATAATCTTCTTTCCAAATATATTTAGGTTTTAATCAAGTTTTTTTTTGGCAATTAAGCCTGGCTAAACCTGAAATAAAACTTCCTTATTTTATAATTTTGACATAAATTATTAATGTACCTTTATGAGACGAGAATAATTTAAGAAAAATGCATTTCATCTTTGTAATGAATATTTAATCGGCACTACTCTGTTATCCCGTCGCCCAAAACACTATTGCCAAATTATAAGATTAAATGGCAATAGTGGATGATCGTGAATATCAATTCAATGACATTAAATACGATACACGTGTTTAAAACTCCATTAAGTTGTTTTTATTTCGACTTTGTATTTTTATTAATATTCTACTAACTATTTGTTTTTTTTTATTATTTAAAGTAAAAATTACGTCAGTATGTATAATTTGACTATTAGTTTGGCGATTTGTATAATTTGGTGAAATAGGTCGACGGGATAATAGAGTAGTATCATTTAATCATAAACAGTAGACTTCCTCAAATCCGCAACTCTCTAAAATCTGCACATAATTTACGAATGTAAACAATGAAACATTCAGTTCAGACGTACGTGCAAAATTTGACTTTTTTAGTTTTATATCAATTCTATATATTTTTAATTTGTAATTTTTGTTAAGGTTATTAAATGCATGTTTTTTCATGAAGAAAGAATAATTTATTTCTGAAAAAAAAAGAAATCAAAATATTGCTAATATCATTGGTAATCACCATCTTACCAAATATATTTATCTATTAATCAAGCTTTATTAGTTATTAAGTCTGGCTAAACCTGAAATAAAGATTCATTATTTTATGATCCTGATGTGAATTAGTAATTTACCTTTATGAGGCAAGTTTCATTGAATAATTTAGGAAAAACAGATTTCATCTTTATAATGAATATTTAATTGTACATTATTGATTATTAACTTGACCATTGCTTTAGTACTTTAATAATTTTTAAAATTATGTAAATTTTTATTATTTTAGTTCATTATTAATTTTAATATATTGTAAGCATTCATTATACTTTTGATTTCATTATTAATTGCATTCAAATTACTGTTTAAAAATGTAAACAAATCAATGACCTAAAATCCGCACAACCTCTGGTCCCAAGCTGTGCGGATTTGAGGGAGTCTACTGCACTATATGCTTATACATATTTTTATTATTTTATATCTTTCATAATTTATATATTTATTATTCATGCGAAAGTAAAACAAAATTATATTACAAATGTTTAGATATGTTTATAATATTACATCTATAAAAAATATCTCTGAAAAAAAAGCCAGAAAATTATAAATTAAAAAAAAATTATTATAACGAAAATATGCATACAAAGTTTTTATTTATCTTGTCGCTTCAATAATAAAAAAAAATTAAACTGAAATGCTGAAGAACAAAACAACCACATCGAAACATTTATTGCCAAAAAATGCAGAACAGGATATGGAATTATTCCCTGTTTACATTGTTCTAATAGTATAATAGTCTAGTCTCGTGCAAATATACCAGAAAAAATAATTAACAACATTTAAGTATGTCATCTATTAAAAGTTAAAATAGTTGCATGTAGATATGTTTTTGTATAATGTTATATCAGAATTGAAAATGTATTTTTATATTTCATGTTTCTAAATATGCTTTTTGTTTATATTTAAAAAGGACAATATCAATATAATTAATACTAAATTTGATTCAATGTGAGTATACAAGTACAGGTATATATTCACATACATTGAACTATGTTTTTATTACTTTCACTATGAAATTATTATATAATTTCTTAATAATGTAAAAAAAAAAATCTTCAAATGGAAATGTACTATGCAGTAAGTTTTCTAAATTTAATACAGTAGACTTCGTAAAATCCAAAAGCCTAATGTCAGCAATTCTCTAAAATCTGCACATAATTTACGGATGTAAACAATGAAACATTCAGTTCAGATATAAGGACAAAATTCGAATGTTTTAGCTTTATATATTTTCCATGTATATTTTAACTTGTAATTTTTGTTAGCAATATTGAATTCATGTTTTTTCATGAAAGAAGAATAAATTATTTCCTAAAAAATTTCACGATATTGTTGACATCAATGGCAATCACAATCATGTTGCGAAATGTATTTATGTGTTAACTAATCAAGCTTTTTTGGTTATTAAGTTCGGAAAAACCAGAATACAAACTTCTTTATTTTATGATTTTTATGTGAATCAATAATGCACCTCTATGAGGTAGGTTTCATTCAACAACTTAAAAACAATACATTTCATCTTTAGAACGATTATTTAATTATGCTTGATTTTTGCATTTAATTTTTTTTATTATTTTAAAATTTATCTAAATTTTTATTATTTTAGTTTATTACTTATTTTAATATTTTATTATACTGTAAGCAATCATTATAGTTTCGAATGCATTATTAATTACATTCAAATTAATGTTTAAAAATGTAATCAAAGCAATGACCAGAAATCCACAAAATTGTAAAATCCGCACTTCCACTAGTCCCAAGCTGTGCTGATTTGAGGGAGTCTACTGTATTTGGCTTTTTTGGTAATTTTTACAATTTCGTTACATGTAAAATAACTCCTTTGTAAATTTAAAAAGGAAAAAAGTTTATTAAGAAAGAATAAGATTCTTTTACGATGCCATATTTTTTTAATTTCATCTTCCATCCTTAACATCCCTCCCCCCCCCCAACCCCACAGTATTATTAAAAACAAAATACATGTTACATGATTTACAATTGTATCCCTAACAAAAATGCATATTTCTGTACTTAGAGTCGACTATATGGAGCATTAAACATGATAAAAAAGCAAATAAATGACTAAATTCAAGTAGACTCCCTCAAATCCACAAACCACTAAAATCCGCTCATAATTTACACATGTAAACAATGAAACTTTCAGTTCAGATGTAGGGACAAAATTTGACATTCTTTCTTTATATTAATTTTAAATCTATTTTAATCTGTGGTTTTTATTAAAATTACTGGCTTCATACTTTTTATGAAGGAAGAAAAAATTTATTTCTGAAATTCAAGTTATTGCTCATATCACTGTTAATCACAATCTTCTTACTGAATATATTTTATGCATTAATCTAGCTTTTTTGGTTATTAAGTCTGGCTCAACCTGAAATAAAACTTCCTTATTTTATGATTTTGGTGTGAATTATTAATGCCCTTGATGGGCAAGTTTCATCGAATAATTTATGAAAAATACATCACATCTTTATAATGAATATTTAACTATACAGTTTTAGAGAATTCCGCAAGTTCAGCAGTAAAATATCGGAATTCGGTACCTGAATTTTATTCAATTTATGCTTTGGATATCTCTTTATTAAAAGAAGAACTTCATCACAACACTCTTCATATAAAACTCACCTTCCATCCGTGAAGTTTCTGTAAGCAATGTTAAACTGAGCATTCTAAAGTCGAAATTGTGGTCATTTCAGATGATTGAGAATTTATTCTGCTGGAAGGATTTTTGCAACTCTGGAAAGGGCACTTCGAAATTCGGGAGAGAGGTAGCTCGTCTAGGCGATTCATAAGCATAAAGTCCGAAAGATTCTGCGGATATATTTTGATGCTTCGAGAGGGCTTCCCATACATTTGGCACTGTTGGTAACCAGTGTAAAAATTGCTTCCGATGTTATTGGTATTATTTTAAATTTGTAGGACAATTACAAACATTCCCATAGATCTATAACTGCCTTAAATGTCTCATACAATGGGTAGAAACAAAATTACAATACTAAATAAATACATAAAAAACCTGTCCTTCGAAATACATTAAATTATTAAAAAATGGCTTTGGTAGAAAAATTAAATGACAGAAATTGTCAGTATTTTGTAAAAGCCCAGAAGAACGTCAAAACCTTTCGGTATTCCTCAGCATTTTCCCTAAATATAAACGGACTCGGAATAAAAAAATTCAAACGAGAAAAAAAATTGATCTCTAGAAATATTCTTCAGAGTTATCGTGAGATATATTATCTCTCTACATCGAATAGCCAACTTGACAAGGAATCTGTATGATTAAAAAAATATATCTTTAAAGTTTTCTTTAGCAAAGGAATCTGCTCTTTTCAGATTGTCAACAAACTTTTAAGCGCCATTTTTTTTTTCTTCCTTATTGATTGACGGAAATTGTTTTAGATATGAGAAAACATCATCAGCATGTTTTAGGACAGAATATAAATCATATTTCAGATTTCTTAACATTTTTAAAAACGACTATAAAAGTTCACGAATAACCAGTTCAAGAATAGAGTTGCTTTTATTAATTACTACATTACATTATAATATTACTGTAGATTTCCTCAAATCCACAAAGCTTGGGACCACAGGTTCTGTGAAATTTGGAATTTTTCTTTGTTTACATTTTTTAAACAATCATTTGAAGTCAATTAATGATGCAATCAAAACTGTAATGAATGTTTACGATAGTATAATAAAATATGAAAATAAATAATAAATTAATAATAAAACTTTAGATAATTTTTTAAACGATAAAAATTTTAGAAAGCAAAGGTCAAGTTAATTATCGACAATGTATGATTAAATAGTTATTATAAAAATGAAATGTCTTTTTCCTAAATTATTCAGTGCAATTTGCCTCATAAAAAAGTACATTACTAATTCATGTCAAAATAATAATATGAGGAAGTTTTATTTAAAGTTTGCCAGTCGTAATAATAATAATAACAACAACAACAACAAAAAACAGTTGATCCCATCAAAAACCCGTTTCCATCTTAGCATGTGTATTTGTATACTTTTTCTTTAAAACTGTCAAATGTTTCCATTTACGGGATGATTCAATATTCTCCGAAAACCTGCCAAGAAGGAAACACAATGGCAAAATGTTCCATTAAAATAGATTTAGGAATTTTAAATATGTAATGTTGTTTTCGTGTAATCCTGATTTTCTTTATCATTTAAGATATGTCATCTTCAGCGAATTCACTTTAATATATTTATATTCTTCACAAGAGCATTACGGAGAGAATGTGTTATTATAGTTTTTGAGGATACAGTCAAAACGGAACATTTGAAAATTTGTCTAAAACAGAAGAGTTCATAGCCCTGGCAAAAGATGTAATTCTCAATTACGCCTCTTTAAGAAAAATACTTGTCTAAAATGATATTTTTCATGGGTTCTTTGTCATTCCGATTTAGTAGTTTTGAGTGTTGTTGATTGCACGATTTAAAAACCCAGATATTCGGTTTGAGGGGGTGGGGATATCCATGGAATCCAATTGGCTATACCACTGATTAGAGTGTAAGTTAATTTTATTTGTAAGCTGATTTAATTACAGCGTAAGTTATATTAAATGATACAGGTTGTTTCAGCAATAAGCATTCACATTAAATAAAAAAATCATAAAATCCGAAGAATTCCTTACTAGACACGTTTACATATTAAAATTCCATAGGCATTATAAAAATTTATTTTCTCTCTGTTCTTTGATAAATGTATCATCGTTTCTTTAGATAGCATTAAATTATAAAATTTTCTACTTATATTTACTTTATATTTTATTTATAATTAGTTTTTTTTTTAATGTTACTATTTATTTCATTTATAATTTAATCTTTATACTGTTAGAAAAGGCATCTGACACACCTTTGATTCCGGGAACTTCAGATAGTTGGGAGTCTTCTGCAGTTTTTAATAATATGGTAGTAATTTTATTACAATTTAAATTTATTTATTTATATATTTTAAATGAAATGTAAAAACTGATATGCATTAATTTTATTTCCTTGTAGCTGCATAAAACCATTAATCTTACACATCACATCACTCAAAATATCTTCAATGTGTAAAATAAATGCAGCAAAATATTTCTTATTATAACTTTTGGAAAAAAGCAGCTTCTAACCCACAGCCTAGAAAACCTTTTATTTTTGAGCTATGCAAGAATTTCTACCAAAACAGTCTTTTTTGTGTGAGGTATGCAACAAACAATTCTCACGCAAGAGCCATGTACGCGACCATCTGTTAACTCATACTGGTGAGAAACCTTTTGAATGTGAGGTATGCAACAAGAAATTCTCTCTAAAATGCAGTTTAAGCAGCCATCTGTTAATTCATAGTGGTGCAAAATCTTTTGTTTGTGAAATATGCACCATTAAATTCGCTCGAAAGAGAGATTTAAGGAGGCATCTTTTAATTCATACTGGTGAGAAACCTTTTGCATGTGAGGTTTGCAACAAGAGATGCTCTCGTCGGATTGATTTAAGCAAGCATTTGTTAATTCATTCTGGTGAGAAACCTTTTGTATGTGAGGTATGCAACAAAAAATTCTCTCGAAAAAGTTCTTTAAGTGCACATTTGTTAACTCATAGTTGTGAGAAATCGTTTGCGTGTGATATCTGCAACAAGAAATTCTCTCAAAAGGGGTATTTAAGCAGCCATCTGTTAACTCATAGTGGTGAGAAACCATTTGTGTGTGATGTATGCAACAAGGCATTCTCTCTAAAAAGCCCTTTAAGCAAACATCTGTTAATTCATACTGGTGAGAAACCTTTTGAATGTGAGGTATGCAACAAGAAATTCTCTCTAAAAAGCAATTTAAGCAGACATCTGCTAACTCATAATAGTGAGAAACCGTTTATGTGTGATATGTGCAACAAAAAATTCTCACAAAAGCGCCATTTAAGCAGCCATCTGTTAACTCATAGTGATGAGAAACCGTTTGTGTGTAACATATGCAACAAGAAATTCTCTCTAAAAAGCTCATTAAGCAGACATTTTTTAAGTCATACTGGGGAGAAACCTTTTGTATGTGAGGTATGTAAGAAGAAATTCTCTCAAAGAGGTAGTTTAAACAGACATCTGTTATTTCATATTGGTGAAAAAACTTTTGTTTGTGATGCATGCAACAAGAAATTCTCTCGAAAGAAGGATTTAAAGAAGCATATTTTAAGACACACAGCTGAAAAACCTTGTATGCGAGATATGAAACAATAAATTCTCTCAAATGTGTGATTCAAGCAAGCATCTGTATATTCATACTGGTGAGGAACCTTTT
This sequence comes from Maratus speculifer, assembly GCA_964019185.1. Lineage (NCBI taxonomy): Eukaryota > Metazoa > Arthropoda > Arachnida > Araneae > Salticidae > Maratus > Maratus speculifer. Next base: position 364,573,430 of record OZ025296.1, read on the forward strand.
GTGTGTGTGTGATATGCAACTAGAAATTTTCTCAGAAATATGCTTTAAGCATGCATCATTTAATTCTTATTGAAGAGAAACATTTTGTGTGAGAGATCTGTTTTAAAAGATTTGTTGTTGTGGTTTTAAAAGATCTGTTTTAAAAGATCTGTTTTTAAAAGAAGTACTGCCGGGTCATCTGGTGTACACACTCGAACTAGTGCTTTTACACCACCGGGTGAACGAACTTGGATATCTTGTAGTTATTTTCCTACATCAATTATATTTGTATGTATAATATTTTTGAATAAATCAAGTTATGAAAATGAATGATTCTTTTATAGTAACACTGTGTATGTCAATTTTTAGAATAATGTCCTTATTCCTCTTTATAAAATAATTATCAAGGATGAGAATAACCAAATAACACACGATCTTCGCCCCCCCCCCCCCTTCATGTCCACAAATTTACCCATTTTCTGGAGATAAAGATTTAAAATTTAATGGGAGCGTTAGATCATTATTTATTTATTGCTGCTACAATGTAACAATACAGTATAAAAATCTTAAAAAAATAATTTTTAAGTTTTTATGTGGGAGAAACAGAATTTTTTGGATGCGGGAGAATAGGCAATTTAAATGATTCTTTTATTATTGTAACAAGATAGTTACAAATAAAGCAAAGAAAAAAGTTTTAAAACCTTGCTTACTGAAAGGAGGAGAAAAAAGGACTTTTGGGAGGAAGCTGGGGGAGGGAATATAGATTATTAATTAAATATCGTTACAATAAATTCACAAATGAGCAGGAAAAAATTAATTTAAAATGTTATAAAATTTTGTGATAGAAAATGATATTAAGGAAGTGTAAGAGGAGACAACAAACAAGCAGAGATTTTGGTGATTAGAGACAATTTTGATAAAGATATTAATTTATTCTTATATATATACATATAGGGAGGTGCAAAACGATAGGAAGGATAGGATAAAAACAAAGAAATTAACTCGCGTTTCTTTAGCAGACACATAATCATTTGTGTGAAAATTTAATACATGGTATTCCAATATTAATGTAATCGTTTACGAAAACTGCATATAGTTTTTTAATATTTCTAAAAATATGTATTTGGCTAAATTTAAGCAGAAGCAAACTCATAAGAACGCAGTCAATATTTCTAAAACTGCGAAATGTGAATGGCAGATATTTTTGCATATTTTTTTAAAAAGCATGTAAAAGTCATTCTGAACCCCATTCATTTAGTTCGCAAAACATTTCGATTACAGGGTGAATCAAAAGTCTTTGTAACTTCGTAAAAAACAAATTCTAGCTATTAATAATATCGTAACATAGTTTCAAAGAATTGATGATAAGATTAAACTTCCAAAGACAGTCATTTTTATTTTATTTTTACGGAATCCAGCTACCTATGTTTATAGAAAATCGACAGCGAGGCCAAAAGTTCTTTCAAAACTATCCTAAAGTTTGATAATTCGCACTGTTCCAAGTAAAATAATGACAGAAAAAGAATTGGGAAGCCAGATAACGATGCTAATATCAATACCCATCGTACAAACAACAATAAAAATGTCGGCAGTTCTTAAAATTTAAAAAAAGCGTTGATGTTCGCGTTTAACATTTGGCAGTAAAAAACCCCACTTTTCGTTTGCAGAGGAACACCTGAAGCAGCAAACGAATTGGTCTAAAATAATTTTCAGTGCTGAAAAAGTTTAATTTCGATATTCCAGATGGTATTTATCCATATTTGCATGGCTTTGAAAATGAAACATAAGTATTTTCCACCCTTCAATTAAGTGGAGGCTTCTTGATGATTTGGGATAATTTTTCCTCGGAAGGTAAGCTTATATTTGCTTTTCTAGATAACTAAACAAAATAGACATACTTTTATTCGCATATTAGCGTGCCATTTGTTAAACCTGAGAGAAAAAATTGCGGACTTTTGCGAAATTTCCAACAAAACAATGCGTGAATTCACTCTGAAAAAGACACTGAAAAGTGGTATGAAGATAAATAAAATTCTCAAACTTGATTGTCCAGCCAATGATCCAAACCTAATTGCCTTGAATAATGTTTGTGTTAATACAGGGCACAATATATAACGAAAGATGGCCAAACCATGTAGCGTCACTTGAATGCAGAATTCAAAATTTAAATTTTGAAGATATGACGTGTTTTGCCACTCAACAAATTCAAAACTGTGTAAACTCTATGCTACAATGTTGCGTAAGAATTATTAAACACAAAAGAAGCCCAGTTGGCATGTAATATTTCTATAATTTAGAACAGTTGTTTTAGAATGTTTTCTTAATGTTGAGTATTTAGTGATAATAAATTTATAAAAAGCAATAAATTTATATGGTTTACATGAGGGTTAATATAACTATACATTAATTTAGGAAACTAAATGATCGTTCTTACCATTTTGCAACACTTTTTTGTATATACACTGTTACAAAAATACAATTATTTATTTCATATTAGTATCTATTTATTAAATAACTCAGAAAATAAATGAATTAAAAAAAGGGTTATAAAGATTTAACGATGCGTGTTTGTTATTAGACGGGAAAAACAAAATGGAAGTAATTTCAAGGGCAAGTATTTAGATGATAGATTATTTATTTTTAAAATATTTTTTTACGAATTAAAAAGAAAGATTTAAATTTTGTGTGCTAAAGAACGAAGTTTTTTAGGGGGAGATTTCAGATGATTCCCTTTTCTTATGCCGACATAGAATGAAAAGCGGAAGATTCTCATCTCTCGATTCACCATCTTCCCTTCTACGTTAAAGTTAAAAATAGGGTTTTTTATAATTTCTCTAAATCTCGATTTTAAGCCCCCCTTTAAAATTAAACGTTTTTTCTGATTTTGAAAAAGAGAATTCTTACATTTGACACAATACGAAATGTAAACATATAATAAATATTTTGCACTAACTGTTCTACACAAAGCATGTTTCAGGAGACCTCAGAAATTCGTATTCTATTCCTTTAATAATATTTCTTCAAATAATGCAAAGTAAAACCACAAAAGATTTTCCACATAGACCATATTATAACATGGAATTATTTTGAGCATCGGTACATCTTGGTTATATCGTTGACCCTGTTTCGCCAAACTATAGAAATCACAAAGCTGATCGCCAAATTATATAAATTGATGTAACTTTTATGTTAAATAACGGAAGAACAAATAAATAAGCAAAACACAATAAATAAACCCAAATAAAAAATTGAATTAAAAATCACTTGATGACATAACAAACACGTGTATCGTAGTTAATGTCAAATGAATCTGACATTTACAATCATCAATTATTGGCATGTAATGTTATAATTTGGCGATAGTTTTTTGGTCGAAGGGATAAACCAGTAGTACCTGAGCATCTTTCTGAAGAAATTACAAATTCTACAGTCATCAGGTTAACTTTGATCCAAGAGAGGAAAAAAGAGACTGAATCTGCTACATCGCTTAAAGGAGGTGGGTCAGTTAGGGCTATTTTTCGCCCTTCATATACCCGGAAAAAAAAGTTTCGAATTCAGATGATTGTTCTGTGGCTTTGTATAGTTAAAGATATGTATTTTTGTTTAACCCCTTAACTTGCAGTGTTGCCTGGTCGGCAACACCAAAAGTTTCCCTCTTTTAGAGACACAAAAACTCCTTGAATATTTCAAAAACTACTCTATTGGCTACTTTAAATCTTTCTTATGAGTTCTAGATGGCAGCACTACAGAGATCAAACTCTACTGTTTTTAAATAATTGGTAAAATGTTTTACTGTAACACGCGCTTCACATCAATGCTCTTCTTACTGCGCTTATCAATGCTTTACTTATGGGAGTTACCACTTCGGCAACATTTATATAATTAAAATGGTTAGTGAAATCTTTATAAAACAATACCTGTGTACTCCTCTAGGCCTAAATGGATTGCCTAATTTTTTTCTTTAAATTCCAACTTTAAAGAGTAGTGCGCCGGAAAGGGTTAATATAAGTTTTACGTGATAAATAAAAGAGTAAGTCATAAAAATTATAGCCCGAAAGTAGAGTGTTTTGGCCTTTTTTCTGCATTTTTGACGTTTTTTGTGTCTTTGAACTAATTTTTTACTAAGAGGAGCTCGATGAACCCAATTAATTTTGACATGCAATGATTCTGCTCTTTATAAGCTTTTATATGAGCATTATTTTATTTGGGTTCAGTGTGCGCTTCTACCTGTAAAAGAAAAAAATGTATCATGTGAGAGAATCAAATGCACTACTATCGGAGCACGTTCAGACTTCTTTTGCCTTACTTAAAAAGTACTAATGTTGTTTAGACGTCAATGTTGTTTTCTAAAATTGTTTCCGTAAATATTTATTAAAGAAATTACTAATAAATAATGCTTGGATACCAATGCCATTGTTGTAAAGTCTCGCAGAAAACTTTTTGTATCTGTTCTAACAGTAAAGTTATATTGATACCTAGATGTTCGAAAAACTAAGATTTACACATTTACAGAGTGGTTCTTAATAGTGCTCTAAATGCATATAATATGTATTTCGTGCTCTCCAGGCTCTAAATACTTCTATTTCTTCTTCTGGTGTAACAATAAGAGATTATGCGTCAATGATTACTGACGATGAGACCACAAATAAGAAACCTAATACACATTTATCAGTATCTTATTTTCACAACTCTGACACTTGTTCTATAATATGTAAAGGTAAGAACCGCCTCGTTATTGGAGCAAAAGCTATTGAAACTCAAGCCTTTATAGAAACTAATATCTATTTTTGTCGAGAAAACGATGCTGTAAAACTCATATTACTTGATCGGTAAATTTACTCTGCAAGATTTAAGTCCTGTAAGTGAGAATACATCGGTGTAAGAAATGCAGAAATGCGATGAATGAAATATTTAAACCAATATCAGAAATGTTGCAAAGAAGGCCTCGATTTTTATACACCGGGACGAAAAATTTCCGAAATCTATTATTATATTGTAATGGGTATTTTTATGTCTGATTTTAACTATATCTTTAAACTTGTAAAGTCCAAAACACGTTTCTCAATAAAGAGATCATCTCGTACTTACTTTGCAATATTACTTGTAAAACTCAGAACTGGTCTCTTTTGTTGTGTTCTGTCTACATCATTCAATGTAAGAAAAATAATAATTTCTTCTGCAAAATATAAAAAACAGGCTTTGATTGAGACCGTTGTTCTAAAACACCGTAGAAGGAACACATCACCAGAACACAAGTTATTGAAAAATATACGAGGCCTTCTGCAGGAAGATTGTTTATTCCAGATGACAACAATGATATTATGATGATTGCTTTCGATAGCAGGTACGTTTATATCTAAAAATGTGTGAACTATTCCTTTCAGAGACATTCCTTCTGGCTATACGAAGAAAGACCTTTTGTTAAGCATATGGTATTCGTCATTACTTCAAATTACATTTTCGATGTCTTCATTCATTACTTAGCGGAAACAAAGAAGAATTACGCTAACATACTTACAAACACATTAAAAAATATTCATTGGGATTGTTTGAAACTTCTGCACGAAATTGATATTAAACATGAAATGCCAAGATTCTGAATTAAGCAGCAACAGTTTTCAACAGATGATGCTAAGCGGCAGCTCTCGTAACCAAATATCGTTTTTCAGCGCACAATTTCTAAAACCTATAACATTTGGATAAAAACACAGCTAAACATTATAACATAATTGTACTGTCAGTGTAAAGTACGCAAAAGTGTCGTAGAGTGCTGGGTGCTTGTTTCTTTCATATTATGGTTTCTCTCTTACAATACTATTGTAATGTACCATCGCTCAATCAAAATTAAAAAACCAAATATCGAATATGTTCAAAGACTGTACAAGACGCGGCCACTGGATGGTCCATTAGTGATTCTGGTGAAGCAATCAATAACGAAAATAATCTAAAACTCATTGTCCAAAAAGTGTGAAACTGTATTATTATTATTATTATTATTATTGTTATTATTTTTCATTTATTATTTCCGATATTTCATGTATTAAAATAATAATCTTAGTAAGCTCCATTTATCTTAATTTTACGCATTTTGTTGCATTTACTATTGATTATATGGATTAAAACTAATGACAATTGTGTTTATGCTCATTAATACACATAATATTTACTTGAATCTATATTTTAATTTTCCACCAATTATTAAACTTTTATTGAAGATATTATCATTTTCTTACTTGTTATGAGGTATACTAATGAAAAAAATATATGTCACGTCTAGGTGCTGATGGGCGAAAAATGGCCTTATTGACCCACCTCCTTTAACGGCAAAGAATTTGGTCTCGAAATAGTGACAGATGCACTAGTGTGAGTTTGGCAGCTTATCGGAAATAATTCGTGAAGGTTCCGCCATGACAGAATGGATCAAAGTTTCGAAAATGTGAAGCAAAGTTACTTCGAATGACTGAAAATAATTTATTTTGATTAACAAACGTATAGTAGACATCAGTACCTTACATCGATTACATGGTAATCTGTGTAATTCGAAAAAGAGTCAAATCATAGTCTGATGGGCATGAGATATACCGAAGTCATAAAATTTTTTTCAATACGATGGCAAATTTTAGAGATAGAATTAGTTGTGGTAAACAGATATCTAATTCCTTTTTTCCCAATATTTATTGACATTTAAAACTCATACCAACCTGTTATTCCCTTACGAATAAACAATGAGATTAAGTGACTTTGAAATGAAGAAACTTAAAAGATTACAACAGGTATCAGACATGACAATTAAATTAGGACACTATTTTAATATAATCCTGATGAGAATAGCAAAATTTTAAAAATATTTTACCAATCTTTACTTACATTTCAAAAATCATTATTTTTTAAATTAACAACTAATGTATCAAACACACTTACATTTTTTTCAATATTATGGGTAAGTCAGGGAACCATTTCCTTTACAAAACTACTATTTTCAGATTATATATTTACAAGAAAATCCTTTTTACTATCAAAGAATTTTATTATGAGAAATCAGGTTTAACAAAAGTTTTTTTAAATTTAAATTCTATCAATCATTATGACATTTTACAGGCTTATTAGTGTTAAAAAACAGATTTGTAATATTTTCAGATAATATAAAGTATCATAAACATAAAATAGTGTTTTGCCAGGGCTCATGGTTATAGCTCCTGATCTGCTAATTTAATGGTTTAAATAGCCAAATTTTTGTTGTTCGCTGCTCTTTTTTGTGCATTGTAATAAACGGAAAGATATATTTCGCTACTTCTGTAATATGCTACGATTAATTAACTGATATCAACAAAATTTGGAGAAAAAGATAGATAGCTACAGACAGCTTTTTTGGAATTTATTTCATAAGTTTACCTTTCATAAGATATTTCTCGTTAGTATGACATTAACACATGCTTCCTTAAAAAAAATCTTTTGAAAAAATACTTTTAACACATATATCTCAAACAAAATGTTTCTCTTCAATATGAATTAAAGCATACTTCTGAGAAAATGTCTAGTTGCGTATGACACACACAAAAGGTTTTTTACCATTATGAATTGACACATGCTTGCTTAAATCACACATTTGAGAGAATTTATTGTTGCATATCACACATAGAAAGGATTTCTAACCAGTATGAGTTAACAGATGCCTGCTTAAAGCAATCTTTCGAGTGAATTCCTTGTTGCATATGTTACAAACAAACGGTTTCTCACCAATATGAGTTAACAGATGGCTGCTTAAATTTCCCTTTCGAGAGAATTTCTTGTAGCATACCTCACATTCAAAAGGTTTCTCACCAGTATGAGTTATCAGATGCTTGCTTAAATCTCCCTTTTGAAAGAATTTCTTGTTGCATATATCGCACGTAAACGGTTTCTCACCAGTATGAGTTAACAAATGGCTGCTTAAATTTCCCTTTTGAGAGAATTTCTTGTTGCATACCTCACATTCAAAAGGTTTCTCACCAGTATGAGTTAATAGATGCCTGCCTAAATCGCCCTGTTGTGAGAATTTCTTGTTGCATACCTCACATTGAAAAGGTTTCTCACCAGTATGAATTAACAGATGCTTCCTCAAAGCACTCTTTTCAGAGAATTTCTTGTTGCATACCTCACATTCAAAAGGTTTCTCACCAGTATGAATTAACAGATGTCTGCTTAAGTCTTCTTTTCGAGAAAATTTCTTGTTGCATATATCACATACAAACGGTTTCTCACCACTATGAGTTAACAGATGGCGGCTTAAATGGCCCTTTTGAGGGAATATCTTTTTGCATACCACACATTCAAAAGGTTTCTCACCAGTATGAGTTAACCGATGCCAGCTTAAAAGGATCTTGTGAGAGAATTTTTTGTAGCATACTTCACACTCAAAACGATTCTCATCAGTATGAGTTAACAGATGGGTGCTCAAATATCTTTTTAGAGAGAATTTCTTGTTGCATACCTCACATTCAAAAGGTTTTTCACCAGTATGAATCAACAGATGTGTACTTAAAGCACTCTTACGAATGAATTTCTTGTTGCATATGTTACAAACAAACGGTTTCTCACCAATATGAGTTAACAGATGGCTGCTTAAATTTCCCTTTCGAGAGAATTTCTTGCAGCATACCTCACATTCAAAAGGTTTCTCACCAGTATGAGTTATCAGATGCTTGTTTAAATCTTTCTTTTGAAATAATTTCTTGTTGCATATATCGCACGTAAACGGTTTATCACCAGTATGAGTTAACAAATGGCTGCTTAAATTTCCCTTTTGAGAGAATTTCTTGTTGCATACCTCACATTCAAAAGGTTTCTCACCAGTATGAGTTAATAGATGCCTGCCTAAATCGCCCTGTTGAGAGAATTTCTTGTTGCATACCTCACATTGAAAAGGTTTCTCACCAGTATGAATTAACAGATGCTTCCTCAAAGCACTCTTTTCAGAGAATTTCTTGTTGCATACCTCACATTCAAAAGGTTTCTCACCAGTATGAATTAACAGATGTCTGTTTAAATAGCTCTTATTGAAGAATTCTTTGTTGCATATCTCACACAAAAAAGACTGTTTTGGCAGAAATTCTTCTATAGTTCATAAATAAAAGGTTTTCCAGGCTGTAAGTTAGAAGTTGAGTTTAAAGAAGTTCGGATAAGTATTTTGCTGCATTTGTTTTACATATTGAAGATATTTCGAATGATGTGATGTGTTAGATTAATGATTTTATGCATCTAGAAGAAAATAAAATTAATATCAGTTTTTACATTTCATTTAAAAAATAAACTTATTACGCACATTTAAAATCACTATAGAAAATAAGTTATAGTAATGAAATTCTTACCTCTGTACTAAAAATTACAATAAACTCCTAATTATGTGAAGTTAGCGGAATCAAAGGTGTGTCAGATGCCTCTCCTATCAGTATAAAGATTAAACTGTAAATAAAATAAATTGTAAAATTGTAAAAATAAATAACTCATTATAAATAAAATATAAAGTAAATTTAAGGAGAAGATTCTGTAACTTTGTTGTTACAAAGTTACTAAAGAAACGATGATACATTTTACAAAAAATAGAGAGAAAATAAAAAAATTTTGTGGCTATGGAATTCTAATATGTAAATGTGCCTAGTAAAGAATTTTTCGGATTTCAGTTTTTTTTAAATTATTGTGTTTGGTTATTGCTGAAACATGCCGTATGATTTAATGTAACTTACATTGTAATTAAATAATGTAATCAGTGGTATAGCCAAGTGATGCCATGGATATCCCCCCATCAGTCGGAGTATCTCGATTTCTGAATCATTCAATCCAACAACACTCAACTACTAATAAATCGGAATGACAAATAACTGTAGGCGTAGCGTGACCAAAATTTTGGGGGGTACCAACGAAGTAAAAACGATTCCCCTTGGCAAATTTTCAATTTGGCGCCCCCCTCTCCTCCTCAAAAGTAAGAAAATCTTTTTCTTTAGGTAGGCCACATAAAACGAAAAAACAAAAGAATTCTATCATTCTATTTCGAGTTTATTTTGGAACTTTAAAATGTTTAATTTAAATTTAGAAATTCAGAACTGAATAACATATAGAAATTTCCATTTTTTTGTCAGAGTTCACAATGTTTTGAAACATGGTGAAAAATGATCAAAAAAGAAATAGAAATTCCCGCAAAAAGATTGTAGGTCGGAAACTGAATAAAATCGTGGCTCGCAAAATGTGGTGACCGTCTCTTTAGCCTTTCCCTCCAGTCGGATATGCTAAAAGGACACATGGAGAGGATTTACATGCACGGGCTCAGTACAGCCGGATGTGTGTATTGAAAATTCCATCTGAGCCCGGCCCGATTTTTTTAATAGTTTACGGACATGTCCGTCTCGTATAAAAAACCAGTGAAAAAACTTAAGTATTAATGGGATAATTTTACAGCCTACTTTAAATTACTACGTGCTCAAAAGCCAGAAAATACTCAATAGCAGCGTTAATAATAGCTTAGAGACTTATACTTTTCAACATTCAAATAAAGATTCATAAAAATGATGTAGTTAAATTAAAAAAAAAAAAGTTCCTTATAAAACCCATATGTTGAAACCATTAAAAAGTAGATTTTGAAATACGAAGGTCATCGAAAAAACAAGTTTTTCGCAATATCAAAAAAATAAATAAATAAATAAATAAATAAAATAAAATAAAAAATAAATTTAAAAAAAACATAATTACCCAGATAGTTGGATTCAGTTGGCCTGGATCCTGTTGAAGTACTCGTTATTCTCATTGTGGTATCGCTCTAAAAAAGCGCGAAAAACATTCTCGATGCACGAAACACCTGTTGATCTGGAAGATGTCCGCAGGTGGGTGCCAAATCAACTTACACCTGAACACAAAACCAAACATGGGAAAGCAGCATTGAAATTTCTGAAGCGATATCACGATGAAGGCAAGAAATACTTCAACAAGATTTTTACGGTTTACAAAAGTTGACAGCTGTAACAAGTTCCTGACTCCATTCCCAGGTGGTAGACTTCTATGACACTAGACTTAAAAACTTATCCCACGTTGTGACAATATTTTGATTCCGTTGGTTCTAATATGGGGAAGAAGTTAAAACATTGCTGCATGTTTTGTATTAATTCTTTTGGGGCAATTATATTTCGTTTATTTTTATGAACCACAGAAAAATTATTTTATGGATTACCCCCGTATTTTTCTGTAAATTATTACTCTGATCCAATTAAGTTACTTCTGACACATCTCTGTATTCATTTCTTTTCGAAAATAGATAAAATTGGCAGACGTTCTCTTTCAGAAACTATGAAATCCAATGGAATTTTCCATTTTTTGTAAAAGACAAAAATCTTTGAGAAGATACTGCCAAAGTTGTCATTTTGAATTAAAATTCAAGATGCAATAGTAATGGTAAGCAGAAAAACTAGCAATCAAATGATTAGAATAGCTTAGAAATCAAAAAATAATTTATTTATAAAAGATGGAAAACGCTATTCGATTATAAAATTACTTCAATCATCAGGCCTGTCAATTTTATGCCTTTCATAAAGGAAAATAAATCAGAAAGTGTGCCAAATTTCATGTTGTTGAGCTGGGAATTTGAGAATAACCTTAAGTTGTACTTACAAAAATCATGTTAATATACGGTCATTATCGCTATTTATATTTTTACAGAACAAATTCCTTTCCCCCCACATCTCGAGAAAAATTAAATCTAGTTTTGTCCCATCTCGACTATATAGAAAAAAAAGCAAGCCTGATCATGGCCCCCAGTACAAGTCTTCTGAAAAAATTAAACCCGGACTCAGATGCCATATAACTGTTCGATGCCGATCTCTACGCAGGACACTTTTTACATTTCTTTTTTGATGTTGTCAAACTATCATCGGCTCGTGACTCACATTTATGAATATTCTTGTGAAAATCGCATTCTATCGGCCAGGCTGAGATTATTGTATCGGGCCAGTAGGCTTGCTTATTTTTTTTATGGATTCAGAACGGCAGACTCGTCAGGTCCGTTAAATTTGTTTAGCGGTCCGACAAATTCATTAATTTATTAATTAATTTATTAATATTTCTCCAAAACATCGTGCTTGCCCCACTGTAAAAAACTAGATCCAGTTTCGGTCTGACTCGAATATGCCTAAAAAACAACAAGAAAAAAACATATATATGTATATACCAGGTGTCCAGTAAATAACTGACCCATTTTGAACTTAAATAACAAATAAACGGTTTGAGATAATAATGCGCGGTTTGCAGTATTGTTATTAGAAAATCAATAAATTTTTAAACATGTACTTTGTTAATATAGTTCAAATTTCGGAAAAAATATCGCGCTGGGGGTAACTGGCTGTTTGAATACAAAAATGACTCAAATTTTCATAAATATGAGATTTTCGGCTGAATCTGAATTTATATGTTGAAGCGACTCACGAATCAGCTTCAGAAATAGGGTACGCTGGTTGGAAAGTGATTTAAAATAATATTTGTGATTGAACCATCTGTATTATATTTCCCCTCCTCAGTCTTGAAACTGAGATATTATTTTAAATATTATTATATTACATTAACAAAGTGCATATTTTAAAATTTATTTATATTCTAATAACAATACAGCAAGCCGCGCATGTTTATCTCAAACAGTTTTTTTGTTATTTACATTCAAAATGGGTCAGTCATTTACCGGACACCCGGTACATACATTTACATAAGCTTGATCTCTGTCCAGCACGAGTCTGCTTATGAAATTGAGTTTGATTTGATTATCAGATTATCTGATCTCTAATCTGGGCTGTTATAATTTCTTTTGTGATTTTGTCAAACCAGTTTCGGTTTGTAAAACACATTTATAATTATTCTCGCGAAAGTCATGACCTATGAAAATGGTCCATATTTTATCGGCTTCGCTTAATTTTTTATGTAGAGCCGTTAATGAATGAATTAAAAAAAATGAATAAAAAACTAGTCGTAATACTTACCCATTCTGGATATGCATAATATGAGAAGAAAACACGTGTGAAATATTTATAAAATACATTACAATTCCGAATCAAAATTTTAACGTACATTTAAATATTTTTAATATACAAAAAGTAATGCTGTTTTAACCCCTTGGGGTAAAGCAACACGTAAGCGTACACATAGCAAAAAGACTTAAGAATCCTTGTTTATCCCCACCAGCAAAATTTTACTGTAAAATTTGATTTATTTAACCGGAGCATTTTCTCGATTTAATAAGGCAGAAATTCCTGTTTTTAAAAACCGGTGACAAACATTAAAAATTTCTAAAAGGCTCCCGTCGCGAAGGGGTTAATGAATTGCTGATGAACGAATTTCGACAAATTATCTAAAACGCCAGGCTACTCAAGTAGTACGGAATTGAGTAAAAACACATCCTTATAACTCAAAAAATAATAATCATATTAATTAACAGTTTACTGCGTTGGATCAAGCATCTCATTTCCAATTAAAATCTACTACCAATTAACACTATTTTTGAATTGAAATTTGAATGAAATACATGGTAATGAAAAATCGAAGAATGCGGAAAACAGGATTACAAATACCTCGGCAACTAACAATCTGATACTTCGTTCTTTATGCAAAATTTGTGTTATTTTATTGCCTTTTACATCCATTCCATAAAAAAAATCGAAAAACTTTCATCAGAACGAATTCTTCGAGAGTCCAAAGAAAAAAAAAATAGTTCCGAATAATCGAGGTTACTGATATTAAATAGGCTTTGTTCCATTATTACATCTAACAAGGAAGGTCTCCATTGTGGGCATACTCAGAATTTTTTGTAAAAAATGCTAATTAAACTATTTATGTATGTAATAAAGGATCAGTCAAAATTAGCGGCGGAATTACATTAGAAATTATGTAAAAAAATAAAATACTTTCGAATAATTGGCGTGAAAAGACGAAAGCGTCAAGTGATTTGGCGCGCTGTACTTTTCCTAGCCAAAAGCAAACGATTTTAATGTAACTGAAAATGTTGGATGTTTGGAATACGCGTTAATGGTATTTAATGAATTTGAAATAAACAATGAGAGAGTTAAAAATATTATATGCATATATATTGCATTACATGACATCTGTTTTTTAAGTAGTTATTTAAATTATCATTAGAAACAATATTTTAATAAATAAAAATAGTCATAGAGAACATTTATTTTCATGCATTTAAGTGCATCTCCATGATTTATGTGTATTCAAAAATAAAAGCCAGCTGTTTCAATGGCAACAAAATTGAACCGACAATATTTAATTGGACTCTGAGCTTGAAACAATTTTAATTAGTTTAAATTATGAATTTCGTTTTAAATCGCAAATTTTGAAGATTAAGTTTGAATATAAATACATATAAATATCGATATAACAAAATAATGCTTAAAACAAACTAAAACTATCAAAACTAAAATTATTTAAATTAAATTTATCTAAACAAGCTCAACATAACACTTTTTTTTTCTTTAAATGTATTTGACGTGAAAAAGTATTTTTTGAAATTGCATTCTATCGCCAACTGAGGATAAATCGCCAAAAAAAGAAATTTTCATTAATTTTTTACAGACACTGCAATGAAGTTCCACCGAAAATTTTTTTATAAACATATATAGCCTCATGAGAAGAACATTCTGTATTTTTTACAGATTTTCCGGAGTATGCTCGTATGGAGACCTTCCTTGTAAGTGCATACAAAATTTCATCTCAATCATTCTCTATCTCAATTTGTTCGGAAGATAGAGCGTTTATAGTCACACAGACAGACGGAGGGACGGCAATTTTTTTTCTGAAAATACGTTTTTCGGGAATCTCCAGTATCTGAAACGTGTAAAATCCATAATTTTTGTTTCGATTTTCAAAATGATTACAAGACTTACTTACCCTGTGTAACGTATGATGGGCAAATAATACAAAAATAATAATAATAATAAATGAATGAATGAATAAACAAATGAAATAAAATAAAATATTTTTAAGTCAATTTCGATTTAAAAATATAAATTTTAATTTAAAAATCTTAAATATTGCTCATGTTTAAAGATCGATATATTTTCTGAGAAATGTAATTTTTTTTAAAAGTTTTGAATTCTACAGAAAAACTAGTTGGATGTGCCAATCACAAGACTTTCTTCTATCTCATAGGTACATTTTAATATTAAAAAATAGTTACACATGTTAATGCTTTAATAATTTTAATTAAATACTATACCAACTTTGATTTTCATCTTAAATTTCTGCTTCAGTCAATCAATAAGTGTGAAGACGAGTTTTCGTCTCTGCACGGGCCGATGGACAATAGAATGATAGGCAGATTTTTTTTTTTTCAAATTCAGGGACGATTCATTTGTCAGACGCAAAAATAATCACACACAAAAATTTTAGTTCAGTTCTATGCATAACTTCATACATTTTTTGATGGTAAAATAACAAAAATGGCTAAGACATCGAAATTATAGCGCCCCCTTCCAGCGGATTTTTTTCAAATTCAGGGCGGACCTACTTACCATAGCCAAACACTTGCACAAAAAATTTCGTTCAATTCTATGCATAACTTCATACAATTTTAGGTCGCACAGTATTGAAAATGGCACAAAAATCGCTATTGCAGTGCCCTCTTCCGGCAGATTTTTTTCAAATTCAGAGAGGACCAACTAGCCATAGCCATAAACGTACACGAAAAATTTAGTTAAATTCATAGAATAACTTCACACACTTTTAGTTGATACAATATTGAAAATGGCACAAAAATCGCTATTACAGCACCCCCTTAAGACGGAATATATCAGAATTGAAAGAGGACCTGCTTGCCACAGTCAAAAACATTCACGAAAAATTTGGTGCAATTCTATGCATATTTTCATACACTTTTTGATGGTAGAATGGCGACATACGGAAACACAGACATTTTTCAAAAACATATTTTTTTGGAATCTCTGACCCGTATAAACCGGAAGTCGAAAAAAATTTCGATTACAATACTTTCTTTTATTGAAGATAGAAGAAAGTAAAAAAATTAAATCATCTTTGCGATTTACAAAGATATTTATTTTTGAAAACGAAAATCTTTTAAAAGAAAAAAAAAATATTTTTTTTATATTCTTTACTACAAGATTCATTGAAAAGATGGACTGAAAAAAAATCCGTAATAATAAGAACACAAATAATGACAATAACATATACCGAAAAATGTTGAATATACTGAAAATCATGGTGAAAATTTTCAGGACTTTTCTAGTTTCAAATTTTCATTGTATTCAATATACTAATGAAAATGAATTTGTAAATATATAAAGAAAATATATGTTGCCAAATGCAGAAAATAAAGAATTTAAACAGACATTTAAGCCGATTCTCAAAAAGATTTTCTTTCTTGCATAACAACAAAAAACTTTCTGACTAAGTTTTAAATGTAAAAGCATGACAATTGCAGTCGTGATTATTGAAGATATTTATGATCAGATGTTTTTATTTCAACTTTCAGATAAAACATATTAAATCTTAAGGGAGGTTACTGTCTCATGCCGGTAATTTTATGCTTCGCTTGCGCTATCACGCCTGGAAATTCAGTTCGAAATGCCAACTTTTCTGAAAGGACTTCGGAGTTTATAGAAAAGTGGAAAATACTATTCCACTATAAAATTAGAAATAAGAACCCTGTTCGGATTAAAAAAAAATGAGAGAAAAAATACAGTTTGGATCTGAGAGTTACCTTGAAAAAACAATTTTTTATAATATTTAGCAATCATAAAAATTTTAGTTTGTAGGTTTTTTCAAAAATAGGATCAATAACAAAACATTATCACCTAAACATAAGTTTCTTTTCGACTTCTTACAAAATAATAAGGTAATCTTTAGTTATATCGTTTCATATTTTTGCTTCATGGTCTAGTTATAAAATATTTTGTGCCAGTGTGAAACAGTGTTCTCAGATTTTACGCCCCCCCCCCTTCCCCCCCAAAAAAATCATAAAAGAAAATTTCTCTAAATTTCTTTAGATTCTCAAAACATTGGCCTAGTGCATTTTGAATGGTTTGATACTAAAACTGTAACATATAGAACACATTTTTTATTTATTTTTTTTAAATAAGCGGAATACATTTAATTTTGTATTTGCTCGATAGATATAAACACACTCTTTATAACTGGTTAAAATTTTACATACTCTACTAAGCATTTCCTAATCGCACCTAAAGTAATTTGGTACAATTTAATTTACTTAAAATAACAAAATCACTGTGATCATACATCAAAAGAAATTCTAGTCATTCATCGTGAGATAAAACTAATTAAAAATAACCCTCACTCTAAATAGGTTAATTATTTAATATTAATTAAAATAAATACATAAGTTTACATTGCGATTATTTAATAATTGCAATGCAAAGGGCCCTATCATTTATGAATTTTTGGCAAAATTTCATTTTAAAATAACTTTGCGCCATCCCCCCCCCCCTTGAAAAAAAATCTATTAGAAATATTTATAATAGGACTATAAGAAGTTTTTCTCAGTAAATCAATTGTAACCCTAAAAGAAAAATGTAACAAATATGCTACAAGGACATTATTCTTAGAAAAGGAGACACATCAACTTATTACTAAATAAAACAGACTGAGATAATGTCTCGATTAATCATATTTATTTACAAGTTATTAATAAAAGAAAACCATATTTACAAAATTAATTATATTAAGAAACAAGTATACTTAAGATGCAATTTTATACTTCCCTAAAGTGGAAGATTACTTTGACATTATAACAGTTTATTTCTAACTTTTGCTTCAACATTTTTATTAATATTACTGAATTCATGTTTTTTCATGAAGGAAGAATAAATTGATTTCTGAAAAAATTCAAAGTAGTGCTGATAACACTGATAGTTGCAATCTTCTTACCAAATACATTTGCTATCTTTTTGGTTATTAAGCCTGGTTAAATCTGAAATATAACTTTCTAATTTTATGATTTTGATGTGAATCAGTAATGTAGAATTTGTGAGATAAGATTCATTAAATTATTTAGGAAAAATACATTTCATCTTTGTAATTAATGTATAATCATACTTCATTGATTATTAACTTGACCTTTGCTTTTAATATGTTATATACATTAAAATTATCTAAATTTCTACTATTTTAGTTTATTACTTATTTTAATATTTTATTATATTGTAAACATTCACTATAGTTTCAATTGCATTACTAATTATATTGAAATTATTGTTTAAAAATTGTAAACAAAGCAATGACTAGAAATCCGCAAAATTCTAAACTCTGCACAATCTCTGGTCCCAAGCTGTGTGGATTTGAGGGAGTCTACTGTAATATTTTTAAAACAGCAAATAAATATAAATGCATTCTCCTTTGTTTAAAGATGATCCTGCAGAATTATTCTGAGTATCTTAATTAGTTTTAAATAAGAGTATAACTGGGATAAGGTTTTAAAAATATTTTAAAGAAGTTTTCTAAGTATTCGGATTAGCTGAATAGTTTTAGGTTCAACAGACTGAAGCAGAAGATAAGCAGATGTTGGGGTCAAGGATTGTGTGGATTATGGAATATTGCAGATTATAGATTGTTATGGGTTATGCGTCATTTTATTATTCCTTGACAGCATTTTAATTTTTCAAACAGTATAATGTGAAAAGATACATATGAAATCTAATAATTAATTTAATTTGCTACCTCAAAAAATGCCTTTTTTAAGTTTTTTTTAAAAAATTGATACACTACCTGGCCATTGATGATCGTCCATTTATGATTTTAGACATTTTGTTAAATATCTAGAAAAATACATGAGGAATTATCCTGAAACTCTCAGAATATAAACATAACAGTACAGGGCATATATTTCCGTGAAGATTTTTTTACCAAAATTTTATAGGGGACCATCAACAAATTAAAAACGAATGAATATCTTTTGGATAACCCTGTCAAAACTAATGTAGCAAAAGCATTCAAACTATAGATTGTGATTAAGTGGCTTATTGTGATAAACTGTGTTCTTTTTTATGTCGATAGGATGTATACTCGTTGAGAAATTAAGTTTTTTATAAAAACAATCCCAATTTTTTCCTAGATTTTTGCTTATAATTTGCAGAGTTCTTAATATAAAATAATATTCTTTTCTGAAAATGTGACAAACAACATTGCAGATAATACCCCTGTAATCAGAATTAAAAAAATAATAACTGTATCAAAAATGAGTAGGTTTACTAAATAATTTTTCACTGTGCATGCGTCAACGATATCAAAATTTCATTTGCATATTATGTTAGCTAAATGTATAGAGCAACTTTTGTGAAAGTCTCAAAATCATAGCTTGAAAATTCTGAAAATAATCGTCAATAGAATAAGTTGAAAATCCATTGTTCCCAAAATGAAGCAAAAAAAAAGAGGGATTTTATTGAAATGTAGTAGTACGTCCCATATTGTGTATTCTATATTGACACTAATCAATGATTATATGGATACAACCCCTCTTTTTTTTGCTTAAATTGGGGAATAATGGATTTTTAATTTTTTCTATAGGCGATTATTTTCAGAATTTTCAAGCTATGATTTTGCGACTTTCACAAAAGATGCACTATACATTTAGCTAACATAATATGCAAATGAAATTTTGATATTGTTAACGTATGCACAGTGAAAAATTATTTAGTTGACCTACTCATTATTCATACATTCTTCATTATTTTTTAATTCTGATTAAAGGGTATTATGTGCAATGCTGTTTGTCACATATTCAGAAAAGAATATCATTTTATATTAAGAACTCTGCAAATTACAAGCAAAAATCATGGAAAAATTTGGGATTGTTTTTATAAAAACCTTAATTTCTCAACGAGTATACATGCTATCGACATAAAAAAGAACACAGTTTATCACAATAAGCCACTTATCACAATCTACAGTTTGAGTGCTTTAACTACATTAGTTTTGACAGGGTTATCCAAAAGATATTCATTCTTTTTTAATTTGTTGACGGTCCCCTATAAAGTTTCAAGAAAAAATCTTCACGGAAATATATGACCTGTATTATTATGTTTGTACACTGAGAGTTTAAGGATAATTCCTCATGAATTTTTCTAGATATTTAACAAAATGTCTAAAATCACAAGTGGACGATCATCAATGGCCAAATAGTGTATATGTGCATTTAAATAAAAATAATTACATATACATATGTTCTGTATTTGTAAATTTTCTTAAGGGTTTATTTCACTGTTTACATTTGTAAAGTAATGCAGATAATAGAAAATTGCTGATTATGGATGCATGGATTATCATTCCTTGACTGTAATTTGATATTTAGTAGTATAACCAAATACCGAAAAGGTATCGAAAATTCGATGCAGCCCTATTCAAAATATATGTGATGGAAAAAACATTGTTGAGGACAAGTATTTCCCTCCTAATTAAAGAAAATCCCTCGTCTGTCATAAATTTCAGCAAAGTCTCTTATTTGATTTTTTTTTCTTGACATACAATAATTAATCAGAGCCTGATGAAAAACCTCACAAGCCTTTATTTCTAAAGACTACACATATATACGGAACATAACATACCATATACAGAACACACATACGATAACATAATATAGAAACTTCCACAAAATCAAACTAACAACAATAACACTGTTGCCACTTATAATAATATAATTTACTATAAGGTATTAAATAAAGTTAATGTGTGATTGCATTCTCAACAATTTTAACTTGTAGATTTATCTTCTATACTATTGATAGTTTAGCATTTTGCTAAACTTTAGTACCTTTCTATACTTTAATATTTTTCTGAGAAGTAAAATGTAGTACCAATATGTCAGTAAAATTTCTCTTCCAAAAAAATCCTTTCATTTTAAAATATTTGTTATAGAATGTAAGAAAATTGCATTCACAAAAAAGTAATTTAAAATTTTTTAAATTAAATATGTTTTCTTAAATAATAACTCAATTGATAATTTTAATAGTGCAAAGTTTACTTAAGAAAAAAAAAATCCTTATCAAAAGAAAAGCATATGTTTAAAATATTATGCAATTTAAAAAAAAAAAATTACACCTTAAAGTACTGGATATGATAATTACAATTCAGCTTGTCAAATATTCAATTTATCTGTGTGCCGAATATTTTAAATGATTGTAAGTGTAAGCAAAAATTAAAGTCGGTACAATTAAAATTTTGTGCCATCATACCTTCAACTCACAAGTTTCAGAATTTTTCAGAAGAGTAACAACAAAATAAATGAATAAATAAAAATTGCTTACCATTAATTTATTTTAATTAAGAGGATGGACCAGAAAACTGGTTTTAAAAATTAGCTATTCTTAATATCAGAACACACTTCTTTCCTAGATCCCACACTTATTTCCTATCCTAACAAAAGTTAAGTGACGCTAACATTTTCATGGCTAAAACAATGAATGAATCGGTAGAAATGAATGATTCGAAAGAATTCAATCAGGCATAGTGAACCATTCAATAAATCTGTGCAACAGAAATGTTCAAAAACATTTATATATATAACAGGAATAGATAGCATTAGTCAAAATCCGTGAATATAGTACTTAAACAGGGTATCTGGTTTAAATTTTGAAACAATTTGATTTTGAAAAACTAATAGGAAAATTTATTGGTAAAGCTTGTTTCGGATAATATATGGTCTTATAATTAACATTATTATTAGGGATAAAAAAAAAAGTAATATTTATACTGTTATTGCAACATTTTTACTAATAAATAGCAGCTTAATCATTAATTAGTTAACTAAGTGAAAATTTTTCCATTTAAGGAATGAATCCTGTTCAATAAATCATGATGTCAAAATTCCGTGATTCATTTCTGCATTTGGCGTCTTATCTTTTGCCTTTTTTGATTTATCAGGTAACATTTAAAAAATCAGTAACTGCCTATCTTTACTAAAATAAGATTATGCTAAAATAGTTTTTTTTTTTATTACGCTTGAGCTAAAATTTCTAAAAACTCAGATTTGAACTTCTTTTTGTGGATAATTAGTAATTTCAAGCATTATCAAAATGCTTTAATTATAGCTGATAATTTTATTTATTTGTAATTAGTTCGGAAAATATTATTCCAATTTAAATTTGAAAACAACAAATCTTCTTTAAATTTAAAACAATATATTGCTTATAGATTCTGATTCTATTCTATTCATTTGATAGTAAATGCTTTTTAAATAATTCATTGCATACAAATATCCTATATAAATTTCATCAAAGTTCAACCAAAATAATAAAGGAATTCAACAACCCAAGAATTCGGCATTCCAGTATCTTCATAATATGAGATTGGTTGCCAATAGATGTTGTGGTTGCTTCGAATTTTTAAACAATTGTTTGTTTTTTTCGTACATTTAGTAAAAAGATACTTACTTGTGTATTCACATGCTAGAAATTACACAGTCTACCAACAGTGACACTACTTACAATATTTTATTTTATTTGTAATGTCATATTTCATCTTATATAGTGCCACACTAAAAGCAGTCGAAGGAGTATTTATTATTCACTGATAATTATTTAATATGTTGGTAGCCCTTTTCTGCCTTTTTTTCTTCAATTGGAACAAACACATAAAATAGATATTAAATTGTGTCTTGTTTCTGTGTCACACTTCTTTCATTGTATTCATTAGGTCAAATTTTTCTTCAAAAAATGTATAAGCCACTTAAATAAATTTGGAAAATGGTCACTTATGTACATACTTTACACTCTTGCACTAATTGTGCCAAGTGTAAATATCTGTTACACATGGACTATTTCAACTGTGTTTTTACCAAATTGGCGATTTTGTTTCTGCCTTCTGAACCCAAACTTGATTTATTTGTGCCTTTTTCTTTATTGCCCAAAGAATTTTCGGTACTACTTGGTTATCCCATGGACCAAAAAACTATCGCCAACTATAAGATTAAATGCCATTAATGGATGATCGTGAATGTCATATTCAATGACAATAAATATGATACACATCCTTAAAACATCATTAATTTTTCTTATTTGTGTTTTTATTAATATTCTTCTAATTGTTTGTTTTTTGTTATTTAAATTAAACATTTATGTTAACATGTATAATTTGGTGAAATTGGTAGACGGGATAACAAAGTAGTGCTAAATTTTCTTTTTTCATGCTTCAACTTATAAGAGTATCTGTCTCATTCCATGCTGTGATGTAATTTTTAGTAACAAAAACATTTTAAAAATAATAACTAATTTATTTCAAAGTTTTTTTTTCAGTGTTAACAACAAAATATATTTCAGTTAAAATGCATTATTTGGAAACACAATAAGAAAACTCTCTTAAATATGAAAATATAGTCTAGGATCGATAATCTGTGCACCCATAATCCACAATTTTCTATAATTCGGGTTACTTTACAAATGTAAACAGTTAAGAAAGTTATAAATTAGTGACACAAAAATTATACTTTAAAACAAATAATAAAAAAATTTAAAAAAATCAGAATAAAATATCTACTTTTTATTAACACAACTCTTTTATTTTATTAACTGCAAAAACAAAGAGTATTACAGAACTTAAGTAATTATTTTCTTTAATTAATTTGAATGCACATATAATTTTTTTAATAAAATAATTTTAAAAAGCATTTTTTGCAATAGCATATTAAATTAATTATTATCTTTCCATTTTAAACTGTTATAGAATTAAAATGTTCTTCTAGGAATTATAAAATGACTTTTAATCCAAAATTCTCCATAATTCACAATATTCCATAATTCGCAGAACCTTTTCCCTGAACTTGTGCGGATTACAGAACTTTGACTGTACAGTCAAAGATTGATGGTCCATGCACCACATTATCCATGGTCCTTAGCAGAAAGTAAATATTGGGAATTTTGCCAATCTATTGCTAAAAAAATACTACAATATTAAAAAAATGGTCAGGGATTTCATCAGCCAATTGTGGGAAAAAAAAAACTTAATTTTCACTACAAAATAGATTCTGTCAGATATACAACCCTAAAATCTGCAGTCCTCTAAAATCCGCAAATAACTTATAAATGTAAATAATGAAACTTCCACTTTCAGATGTACAGACAAAATTTGATTTATTTATATATATATAAATTTCATATATTTTTTTAATATGTAACTTTTGTAAATACAGTAGAGGACCAATTATCCGGAATCGTTGGGACCGAGGGCTTTCCGGATTTTGGAATTTTCCGGATTTCGGGTCTGTCTGAAACTCGACAACCCCCCACCCCTCTCAAAAAAAAAAAAAAAAAACACGGAAAATTTTAAAATAATAACAAAATTATAGCACTGCTATCTAGAATATGAATAAAAAGTGTGTTGTATGAGAAATCTGTGGAAAAAAACACTAAGCTACAACTTTGACTCTTGTACTATAACACAAAGTCTCAAATCCGGGCATCCAAAATTCAGAGTTCTTCAAAATTCGGATGTTTTGCTAACTGGCTTTATAAATGTATATATACATATATATTACCTTGAAGAGATTTGCAAGATTTTATCACGATATTTGACGAAATCTGTACGGTTTTATCGCGATATTTGATGAATTTGCAGTTTTTTTCGCAATACTTGAAAAATTTTGCGTTTTTTTATGGGGATGAATCATGATGAAATGAATGAATCATGAATCTTTGAATGAATTATGAATTTTGATACTTGAAGCAATACTTGAAAAATTTGCGTTTAAAAAAAAAAAAAAAAAAAAAAAAAAACTTAAATTCTGTCAAAAAAAACGCAGAAAAAAGGTGACTTTTGTAAAAAAGAAAAGCCAAAAAGCGTGAAATCTATTAAAAAATCTCGAAAAAACGCACATTTAATCAAAGATTCATGATTGATTCATTTCATCATGATTCATCCTGTTCTCAATTGCCTTCATTTCCGGATTTCAGATAATAGGTCCTCTACTGTA
Organism: Maratus speculifer; assembly: GCA_964019185.1. Classification (NCBI taxonomy): domain Eukaryota; kingdom Metazoa; phylum Arthropoda; class Arachnida; order Araneae; family Salticidae; genus Maratus; species Maratus speculifer. The sequence continues at coordinate 364,598,352 of OZ025296.1, forward strand.
TTACTGAATTCATGGTTTTTCATGAATAAAGAATAAATTTATTTCTGAAAAAGTTCCAAGAATTTGCTGATATCACTGGTCATCACAATCTTTTTCACCAAACAAATTGATGTATTAATTAAGCTTTTTTTGGTTATTAAGTCTGAGCAAACCTGACGTAAAACTTCCTAATTTAAAGACCTTGATGTGAATTAGTAGTGTACCTTTATGAGAAAAGTTTCATTAAATAATTTTAAAAAAATGTTTTCCATTTTTATAATGAATATTTAATTATACATTATTGATTATTTATTTAACTTTTGTTTTTAATATTTAAAAAAATATTTAAATTTTTATCATTTTAATTTATTTACTTAATTATTTTAATATTTTTTCAATACAATTTCCATTGCATCATTAATTTCATTCAAATTACTCTTTAAAAGTGCAAATAAAGCAATAACCAGAAATCCACGAAATTATAAAATCCGCACAAACTCTGGTCCAAAGGATTGCAGATTTAAGAGCGTCTGCGGTATATAATTAATTTAATGTATAAATATATAATTTCTGTAATAAATGAGCTTTTATGGGATAATATATTAGCCAAGTTATTAGGTTTCATATTTCTACTATACAGTAGATTAATTCAAATTTGTGCAACTTGGGACCAGAGGTTGAGCGAATTTTAGAGTTTTGCAGATTTCTGGTTGCTTTGTTTACATTTTTTAAATACTTATTTGAATGTAATTATTGATGCAATTAAAATTAATAAAACAGTCAAATTCTTTCTCTAATTCTGAATTGAAAGTTTGTTTGTTTACATTTATTTGTTTAAATTATGTGTGGATTTTAGAGATTTGTGTGATTTTAGGGTTGTGGAATTGAGGGAGTCTACTGTACTATATTGAATATGGCATTAAAAGGCTATGCAGAAAAACAAAATTACTCATAATCCACATGATACTCTGTAATCTGAAATTCTCTATGGTTCTATTCTGTTATCCTGTCGACCAGTTTCACCAAATTATACAAATTGCCAAACTAATAGCCAAATTATACATAATTTTTATTTTAAATAGCGAAAAAACTAGAATTAGTAGAGTATTAATAATAATACAAATAAAAAGTCGAAATAAAAATCACTTGATGACATTTTAAACACGTTAATCGTATTTAATGTCATTGAATGTGACAGTCATGATCATACATTATTGGCATTTAATTTTATAGATTGGCGATAATTTTTTGGTCAACGGGATAACCTAGTAGTACCTATTCTATAATCTACTTAACCTCTACTTTACACTTGTGTGGATAAAAGGTCTTTGCCTTTACTTACATTGTATTTATAAACGCAATTTCTTAAAAATATCTGTTTGTTTATGCTATTATTTTAACACATTCAAACTGATTGGTAAGTTTATTATACGAATTGAATATTTTCAAACTGAGCGAAAAATTGCCCAGACCAGGAATCAAACCAAGATCCTTGGCTTACAAGACCGATGCTTTAACATTTAAGCTAACTGGGCAACAAATGGTGGGCATTTCCCACTCAGATAACCTTATTGGTCATAACATCTGGTCTGTCATTTAGACATCTTAACGGAATAAACCACAGGTAAAGGACCTCCATATAATGATGAGTACATAAATATACTATTATTTTAACACAATCGAACTCATTGGTAAATTTATCATATGAGTGTGACAATTTGCTTTCTTTTAAAAATATTGTGGGTACTACTTGGTTATATCGTCGACCAATTTCACCAAATTATAGAAATTGCCAAGCTATTAGCAAAGTTATACAAATATAATTTTTATTTTAAATAATGAAATAAAAAACATTAAAAAATACAAATAAAAGATTGAATTTAAAATCACTTTCTAGTGTAACAAACACGTGTATCGTATTTTATAACAAGTGGATGTGACATATACAGTTTACCAATAATTAGCATTTACCGTAAAATACCGTTAATCCGCCCCCCCCCCCCCAAACGAAAAGAAAAATCGTACAATAGTTAGAGGGGGGGGGCTTACACGGGATTTTTTCGCGATCATTCAGCTAAATTTACAAGAATGAATCATCATGAAATGAATGATTCGTTGTATGAATCATGAGTTTTGATACTTGAAAAAAATTGGTTTTTTTTATTAAAAAACGTAAATTCTGTCGAAAAAACGCAGAATAAAGGAGAAATTAGTAAAGAAAGCCAAAACAAGCATGAAATCAATTAAAAAATCTTGAAAAAACGCACATTTCATCAAAGACTCATGATTCATTCATTTCAAAATGATTCATTCCACTCTCAATTGCCTTTGAGAATCGGGAGGGAGGGCGCTTTCTCGGGATTTTTTGAAAAGTTCAAATTCTTTATAAAGTGGGGAGGGGGGCGTTTGATCGGGAAGGGCGGATTAACGGTATTTTACGGTAATCTTAGAGTTTGCCGATAGTTTTTCAGTCGACGGGATAACCAAGTAGTACCATATTGTGGAATATTGACGTATAATTAAATGAGCAGTGCCGATCTTCGCTGAACATTTGTTCATTTAGTCCCTTTTATTGAGGGACTTTTTCAGTTCTTAAGGCACTTCTTTACTAAGCACAGAAAAAGACCTGGATGATAATGTAAAGCCTATGGGGACGTTCTTTTCAAATATCTCCCTCAAATTTTAATATTTTTATCTTTTTTTTTTTTTTTTTTTTTTTTTTTTTTTTTTTTTTTTTTTAATAGAATAGCTGAAGACGATCTACAACCGGCCTAGTTTTTACTTTTTCGATTTATCTTATATATTTTTTATATTATGATAGTTTCAATTTCAGAACCGGTTTAAACTGGTTTTCAAATTTAAAGTAATTTTTTTTTTAATCTGAAACCAAAATTAAAAAAATAAAAACTAGGTCAGTTGTGGAGTGTTCTCAGCTATCCTGTGCAAAAAAATCATGCATGAAAACAACGCTCCCATAGACTTTACATCATCATCTGGGTCTTTTTCTGTGCCTAATGTGGGGCCATAAAGTCGAATTAACTGCTGTTGAAACATGTGTTGTTTTAAATGTGACATAATTTTCACTAATTTTTTGTTTCATTTTAATATTTATTTGTACATAATTTTTTTAATAGGAAGAAATTACATTAGACGCTCTCAAATCTGCACAGCGTAGGACTGGAAGTTATATAGATTTTTAAAGTTTGTGAATTTCTGGTCATTGTTTTGTTTGCATTTTTTAAACAGTATTTTGAATATGTAATACAGTATGGAACCAGTTATCCAGTGATATTTCTAATGGACTGATGTTAGAATCTTTTTAGAAAAGTATCATACACTGCCAGTTTGACATATACATTGCTTGGAACAATTGTATAGTTAGTTTGATAACAGCATCTAGTATTGTAAATAGAAGCATATATAGTTATATTATAGATGTTTTCATCTTTATGCTGAGAAAACAGAATAATTTTTGTTTCCAAGGAATTCCAATAAATTACCTTTGTTTATTCTAACATTTGATTTTACTAACTTCTAATTCTCAATTCAAGTAATCTAATAATTATTCTAAAATTAGAGGTAATACCACAACCCCATATATTCCATAAAACTTATCAAATGGATGCTGATTTCATGCGCAACAAGTTAACCAGAAAAACCAGTTGTCCGGAATATATCTGACACCAACCATTGCAGATAAATGGTTCTGTACTGTAAAATCAAAATTATAATGAATACTTGAAATGTTATATAATACACCAGACCCCCTCAAGTATGCAACTCTAAAATCTGGCCATCTTTATAGATGTAAACAATTAAATTTTCATTTCAGATGTAGGAGCAAAGTTTTTGTTTTCTTTTTCTAGCTGTTTTTCATCCCGTATGTATTTTCATATATTATTAAATGAACATAATAATATAATAGAACATAATAATATAAATGAACTTTTTATTTTCTATGAAAAGAGCATATATAATTTTTTTTAAATCAAGATATTGCTCATAACAGTGGTAATCACAATCTTTTGACCAAATATATTTATGTACCTTATTAATTAAGTTTTTTTGTTTATTATTACGATGATTTCAATGTAAATTAATAAAGAGTACTTTTCATAAGAACAGTGTCATAGAATAATTCAAGGAAAATATATTGCATCTTTTTTATGGAAATTCAAATATACATTATTAATTTTATTTACTTGAAATGCTATTAATTTCAATATGCTATTATATACTATTAATTATATTTAATTAATAATTATAACTAACTACTATTCAATATACTATTAATTTCAATATTCTATTGAAATACTATTAATATTTCAATCAGTTTTAAGTTATCTTACTTTTTGTCATTTTAATTTAGTATTACTTTACTTAATTCTTTTAATATTTTACTACATTATAATCATTCATTATAATTTTGATTGCCTTATTAAATTCAAATTGCTGAGAAAAAACATAAACTAAGCAAAGACCAGAAATCTGTGAAATTCGAAAATCCGCACAACCTCTGATCCCAAGCTGTGTAGATTTGAAGGAGTCAAATGTACTAAAATATTCAAGTAGTAATATACTAAAATGATTAAAAAAAAAAAAAAAGATATTCTAAAAAATGATTATTGTTGAGAAAGCATGAGTTCAATAATATTATCGAGAATTACATATTAAAATATATACGGTATGTTTTAAATTAAAAAAGTTCTGTAATTTTGTTCTTGTATCTAAACTCCAAGTTTATATTTATGAAGATGTGTGGATTTTAGGGTTATGGATTTGAGCTGCTGTTTTAAATTTGACAACAATAAATAAAAAAAATGCATTTTTTCAAAATGTGAAATAATCTCTCATGAAATGATATGAATAAAAATTGACAAAAAGAAACTCTCAAGAAACTGTCAAATTTAAATGGTTATGCATAGTTTTTTATTTCATAAAATTCTTTAAAAAAAAAAATTTATGCCTTCAACATGAATAGTGCTTAAAATAATTCCCCTAAACACTTTCTGTTTCAGTTTAATAATCAAAGATTTCTCTATAAAACTACAAATTTTCATATCTTTATATGCAATAATTTCCTTAATATAAGTTATGAAAGATCTCGATCCACAATAAGTTCATTTATGATAGTGACAGCTGTAGGTAATCTGTCTCTCTTTTTAAAAGAAAAATCTGCTTAGTTATCGAAATTCAAATATAATTGTATGCATTTATAGACATGCATGTTTAATTTAATCATTTACAAATATTCTAGTTATATTGCATTATATTTAGAGTTTTTGATGGTTTGATGTTCAGAGAATTGGTGCCAGATACAGCATTATTTACACTGTAATTTTTTTATAAAGTTATGTTACGCAAAGAACAATCATATTTTTCTATCAATATTCTGGAGTTTTTACTATTATTTTTATTAAATAAGATATTAATTTACAAAGAATTGTTCTTATAACAAAAATCAAATAAACAAACTAAAAGGAATTATAAAATTTATTTTCAATAAAATTATACCTGGCCACCCCTGTAAAATGTTAATGTTTCAGTGAATTTACGAAAGTTATCACATTATATTGATAATAAAAATTTGTGCTACTAATGCAAAAAATTACCCCAAAACCAAAAACTCAAAAGCTATCAAAATATTGAAAACAACATTTTTCAACATATTCTAAAGATTATACTTGATACGAAATAATTTATTTTTATTTGCAATGGAAGAAAAATTAAAATTCAATTGACATCATCTGAGTTCTTAAAAAACTGATAGAACTATGTTAAAATTTGATGAAAAAAGTAACTCCTTTTACGTATGCTAAAAAATATTTTAAATTCTTTAAGTAAAAATAATCTAGATAATAGATAAAAATATCCATGTAAAAATAATCGAGAATTAAATCAAAACATCTTGAATTGTTTTATTTTAAAAATATATCTAAAAGTCTATGCTTTCAACAGAATATTAGTTCATTTATGTAATTTACTGAAAGATGGCGTAAAAACAATACATAAAATCTCTTGATAATCGAGTTAATTTCGGATAATGAATGATTGATAACTCAATTAATTAGTCTTTAAAATTGTTCATCAGGAAATTTTCATCTCTATTCAAAATTATTTCTCTTCTAGATTCTAATGAAGATGCTGCTATAATGTAGGATATGTGTCAAATTTTTCTCTGGATTCATTAGAGGGTGAATTCAAATAAAGAATTCCAGAATTTTGAGTAACAAATTGAGTAAAATTTTTCATAAATAAACTTTAATTTTTTCTTTTTAAATTGAAGAGGGTATTTTTCTTAATTCTTGAATATTGGTAGATGTGAGAAAGTAAAAAGTCAGCAGTTGATTTTTCAGTTGCAGCTGATTTAATGATATGATTCATTTCTTTTCTTTTTTTTTCTTTTTTCTCTTACATTTTGTTAAACTTTACTCTCTATTAGTTGTTAGACAAATTTTCTTATATCTTATTCGTGGATTAACCACTATTACACAATATTTCTTTTTCACGGCTCCCTAATGCCTCACATAGCCGAACCACCTCTAGACTGGACGTACAGTTGATATGCAACTAGGCCATCCAGAACAAACTTACATTGTTCCATTGTTCAAAATCAGCCACCGTGATTCATTCATGGCGTTGGCGTCTCCTTGCTTTTATGTAAACTTGGAGGATATCAAAGATCTCTGCAAATAGACGGCAAATTTTTGAAATATAATGACCTATATCAATAAAATGAAAGAAAGTTTTTAGAATTTAATGAACTCTTTACTAAAATAAGTTCATGGTAAGGTATATTTCTTTTGCTTACTCTTCAACTAAAATTTCTGTATTTTGTAATAAAAGTATTCTAAACTGTTAATGATTATTAACTGGTGAAAACTGTTAATTTTAGTTCAGACTTGTTCTAGATCATCAAAAGAACTCATCTACATAAAAAGAAAAGAATAAATTCTAGAATTCCATTTATTATCATTTATTTTCTGAGACGGGATAATTTGGGGGTATGGTTAGGCTTAGCCTAAGCATTGTATGATGGACAAATTTTCGATTTCTGTATTAACTTTGGTATATTTTTAATTAGTTATATCTTATAATAAAATGATGAAAAAATATATTTATAACACTAGGAAGTGTAATTTTATCATTGTAAAACAACTTATTTTACATTTTGTTTCTAAATGTAGTTTAGAAAGAGAATTTTAAAAAAAAAGTGTTATGCGCAATAATAACATACATAAAAAAAAGAGGAAATTAAAAATAATAATAATAAAAAACCTCAAGAAAAAGGAAGTCAACATCAAAAAGGCAAAGTGTTTACGAAAACAGATAATATTAATTAAAAGATACTTATTGATATGATTCATTCAAATTCAGCCACCGTGATTCATTCATGTCGTTGGCGTCTGTTTGCTTCGATTTGAACTTGAACGATATGAAAGTTTTTTTGCAAGTAGACGGTAAATTTTTGGAATATAATGACCTATAAAGATATAATGAAAAAACGTTTTTAGAATTTAATGAACTCTATACTAAAATAAGTTACTGTTAAGATATATTTCTTTTGCTTACCCTTCTACTTTTGTATTTTGTGATAAAATTATTCTAAACTGTTAATTAACTGGTGAAAACTGTTAATTTTAGTTCAGACTTGTTCTGGAACATCTAAAAGACTGAACAAAATTAATGAACAAATTTTAGAGTTCTATTTATTATGATTTATTTTCTGGGGTATGGCTAGGCTTAACCTAATTATTGTATATAGGCAAATTTTCTATTTCTGTATTAACTTTCGTATATGTCTAATGCTTTATATTGTATAATTAAATGATAATATATATATTTATAACACTAGTAGGTGTGTAATTTTAACTCTGAAAAACAATTTATTTTAAGTTTCATTTTCTAAATTTAGATTAGAAAGACAAGAATGATTTTTTTTTTTTTTTCAAGTGTTATAAGGGATAATAACAAATATAAAAAACACAAGAAAATGTAGAACATCCAAAGGCAAGAAAGACAATGAAAGGCAGAATATCCAAATTACAAAGAGATTGCGAAAACAGACAGTATAAAAATTTCAGTTTTAAAGAAACAAAGCAAGATTCATAAATAGAAGTTAAATACTATTCAAAAAGTTAGACTTTATTTCTTTAATTTAATTAATATGTTAAAAATATTTTTTATGGATTTGTAAAATCAGGGAAAAAAAGTAAACACTCTAGTAACTTCTCAACAAATTGTCGTGGAAGAAAGTTATTGATACCAAAAGATTTGAAATAAAATCTACTTTTAAATGATGCATATAAACTTTGCTTAGGGAGAACATCTATGTATTAATACATACTCTAATTTTTTTTTTTTTTTTTTTTTTTTTTTTTTTTTTTTTTTTTTTTTAATAGAAGCACCAAATTCTGACTGCATAAATGAACAAAAAAGTAAACACCCTCCAGCCTCTACTAACTTCTCAACAAATTATCATAGAAGAAAGTTATTGATAGTGAACAATTTGAAATAAAGTCTACTTTTAAATGGTGTGTATAAAATTTGCTTAGGGGGGGATATGCATATTAAAACAAACCCTAACTTTATTTTTTTTTATAGAAATACCAAATTCTGATAGCATAAATGAACTTAGCACTCTTCAATTAGCTGAAAAACAAACTTTCATGCAATTCATATAATAGGTTTCTGAGAAATTAATTATCTTAAAACAAGTGTATTTTAGAGGCTGTATCCAAATACAAGCTTAGTGCTTGATTGTGGACCGATCTTAATCAAGGCATCTTAGGCACCTCTCAAGCAGTCAATGAAGACTGCCAGATTATGGGATAGTATAAGAAGCTTCTGTACTACTTGGTTATTCTGTCGTCCAAAAAACTATCACAATCTATCAGATTAAATGCCAATAATGGATGATCGTGAATGTCTCATTCAATGACATTAAATATAATACACATGTTTAAAATGTTATTAAATAATTTTTATTTGCATTTTTATTAATATTTTACTAATTATTATTATTATTTTATATATTTATTTATTATTCTTTTTTTAGTATTTAAAATGAAAGTTATGTCAATAAATACAATTTGGCTATTAGTTTGGTGATTTGTATAATTTGGTGAAATTGGTCAATGGGATTACTTAGTAGTTCCGAAGTTTCAAACTGTCCAGTCATTTCTTTCATGGATGACACCTTAAACCTTCTTTTTGCATTTTTTAAGCATAATTTGAAAATTATTTGGAAAAAAATCTTTTTATTTTGGATTTCCCTAAAGCAGGTCTTAATTAATCTAAATAAATTAAAAAAGCTGTAGGCAAAGTCATGTGTAAAAAAACTGAAATTCATAATGTTTTCGAATAATAGTTTGCTAATTCATATCATAAAATTATAAAAAATGGAAATTCAACATATCTATGTTTTGGTATTTTAGTATTAGCGCTATACAAAAAAAATTAGCAGATTAGAAGTATAATTTCAGAAGATATTAATTAAAGTATGAAAATGTAATTTAACATCAGAAGGACTAAATTTTGAATGTATCTAATTCAAATACTTATCATTTATGCTTGAAATGTAGGAATCCACTGTATATGAAATGCATCAAATGTTTCATTAAAATAATTGTAATAGTCTAATATTTAAATCTTCTCAAAAGAAAACAAGTTTGAAATTGCATGTGAATGTAGCAAATGAGGTGTATTCGTACGATAACGAAGTTTTAAAAATATTCAGATCTTGCTTATATAGTACAGCGTACTTCGGATACAGTATAATTGTCGAAATCTTTGTGTTTCTGTAAATATGCAGAAAGTAAGTTTTATTGCACCTCAGCAACGTATATCTTATTGATAAAATGTGAAATAGTTGAATATAATTAACACACGCCCCAAACAATGTTTCCCCATATAGCATTATGTAGTGGAATACTTTTGTGTGGCTCTGTAATTTAATAATAAAGATTCTTTGCATCACAGATAGTACAGAATGCATATTTTAGTATATATTTCATAGATTCATGCCAATTCTATTATGTTCAAATGAGTGTAACATCATTAAAATGCATTTGAAACTTTTTTCCCATTGACCGTAATGTAATGGAATAATTTTGATTGTCCCTGTAAATGATCTATGCATCCGACTTTCATAACATTTGAAATGACTCGACAAAATTATGCAATAATTATATGTTTTAAATTTCAAACTATTAAAATGCATTTGAAACTTTTCCCCATTGATTTTAATGTATCGGAATCCTTTTGATTGTCCCTGTAAATGATCTATGCATCCGACTTTCATAATATTTGAAATGAGTCAACAAAATTACGCAATAATTATATGTTTTAAATTTCAAACTATTAAAATGCATTTGAAACTTTTTTCCCCATTGACCGTAATGTAATGGAATTCTTTTGATTGTCCCTGTAATTGATCTATGTTTCTGATTTTCATAACATTTGAAATGACTCGACAAAATTATACAATAATTACATGTTTTAAATGTCAAACGATTAAAATGCATTTGAAACTTTTTTCCCCATTGACCGTAATGTAACGGAATCCTTTTGATTGTCCTTGTAATTGATCTATCCATCCGATTTTCATAAAATTTGAAATGACTCGACAAAATTATGTTATAATTATATATTTTAAATTTCAAAAGATTCATTTGGGTAGTTTTTGCGTTGTTATATGCGGACAGATGGACGGTCTGAGCGACAACAATAGGTGCTACTTATTTACATAATTACGAACGCACCTAAAAAAAAGAATTGGGTTTTATGGCTCACCTGATCTTATTGTATATATAGATGGGTTTATTACACCAGCCTTGTTTCAACTTTCCCCAGTTTAGGAGTAAAATGTCTGTGACAGACAGACACTGGAATGATCTTTTAAGGGTTCCGTTTTTATTTTTTTTTAAGTACAAAAAACAACAAAAGACTTCATCTGACTGATTTTCTGTTCATAACTCTCATTAGTTACTTATTCCTCATTTGTGGGTATATAAATGCATATTATATCTACACAAAAAAAATATACTGTATACTTAAATATTTTTATTAATTTATGCATTTAATATTTTATGTGTTTATTATACATGTGAAATTATGAGATAATATTAACGTAAAATAACGTTAATCCGCCCCCCACAAACGTGACGAAAAATCGTACAATAGTTAGAGGGGGGCGCTTACACGGGATTTTTCCGCGATCGTTCAACAAAATTTACAGGAAAGACTCATGAAAAATGAATGAATCATAAATTTTAAAACTTGAAAAAATTTGGGTTTTAAGAAAAAAACGTAAATTCTGTCGACAAAAGGAGAAATTCGTAAAAAAAAAGCCAAAACAAGCGTGAAATCAATTAAAAAATCTCGAAAAAATGCACATTTCATCAAAGATTCATGATTCATTCATTCCATTCTTCTGATGACTGAGACATTTTTCTGCAGGAGGGATTTTTGCAACTCTGGAAAGTCACTTTGAAATTCCGGATAGAGATAGCACTTCTAGGTGATTCATAAGCATAAAATCCTACATGATCTGGAGAGACAATTTAATGCTTCCAAGAGGGTATCCACTAAATTTGACGCTGTAGATTAATCATGTGTAAAAACCATTTCCGATGTTTTTCCTATAATTTTGATATCATACAAAAATTACAAACTTTCCCCTAGTTCTCTCACTGCATTCATGAATAAAAACAAAACTATAGTAGTAAATAAATACATTAAAAAATCTGTCCTTCCTGCTTGAAGATCAAACCCTTCCAATATCACACAGCTCTTTCCCTGAATGTCAATGAGACTTGAAATAAAAGAATTCAAATGAGAAAGATGCATTGATCTTCAGATTTATTGTGAGATATATTATCTCTCCACATCGAATAGCCAACCTTGACAAAGAATCTGTCTATTAAAATATATCTTATACTATAATGCGAGCAAAAATTGTGTGTGTGTGTAAATTTTATCACAAAAACGTCTCTAACGATTTTCGCAAAAATTTGGATTTTACCATCTTCGGGCACGAGAAGACCATTGGGCTAGGTCACATGTTCGAGAAAATTCGATTATTGGGTCATAATGGGTCAAGATCAAGCTATTTATATCTAGAGAACGGCTGGATCGATTTTAAGGAAATTTTCTATCCAATCGTTTTTTGGCACAACCAAACTATTGGGCTGGGTTATATGTTCAAAAAATTTCGATTAGTGGGTCATTATGGGTCAAGCCATTTTTATCTAAAAAACGGATCTAACGATTTTGACCAAATTTTATATTGTATCGATTTGGATTACAAGAAGACCATTGGGTTAGGTAACATGTTCGAGAAAATTCGGTTAGTGGGTCATTTTTGGGGTCATTGTGTGTCATGCTATTTTTATCTAGAGATTTTCTCACGCAATTTTGACTAAAAATTGCATTCTATGGTTTTCGGGCCCGATAAAAACATCGGGTTAGGTTACATGTTCGAGAAAAAATTTTAATGAGTCATATTGGGTCATTAAGAGTCTGGGACAAGCTATATATATTTAAAGAACAACGTGATGGATTATAATGAAATTTTGTATGTAACAGTTTTTTGACATGAGAAAACTAATGGTCTAAATCACATGTTTGAGAGATTTCGATTATGAGGCTCATTTGTGTGTCATAATGGGTCATGGTCAAGCTATATCTAAAGAACAGGTGGATCACTTTTAATGAAATTTTGTATGCAACATTTTTTTGGCACGATAAAATCATTGGACTAGGTTACATGTTCGAAAAATTTCGATTAATGGGTCATTTTGGATCATAAAGGGTCTGAGTCAATCTATATATAATTAGAACGGCATGATCAATTTTAAAGAAATTCAGTATTTAACAATTTTTAGAAACGAGAAAACTAATGGACTAAGTCACATATTCGAGAGCTTTCGATTATAAGGGACATTTGTGGGTCTTAATGGGTAAAGGTTAAGCTATATCTAATGAATGGGTGGGTCGATTTTAACGAAATTTTGTATACAACATATTTTTGGCATGAGAAAATCATTGGGATAGGTCACATATTCGAGGAATTTCGATTAGTGGGCCACTTTTGGGTCATTTTAATTTTATCTAGACAACGTTTCCCGCAATTTTGACTAAATTTTGTATTTTATCGTTTTCGGGCACAAGAAAATCATTGGGTTATGACAGATTTTTGAGAAAATTCGATCAATGGGTCATTTTGGATCATAAGGGGTCAGGGTCAAACTAACTATATCTAAAAAACGGCTCAATCGATTTTATCTAAATTTTGTATCTAATGTTTTTCGGCATGCTAAAACTAATGAGCTAGGCCACACGTTCGAGAGATTTCGATTGTAAGGGTCATTTGTTGGTCATGATGGGTCATGCTAATTTTATATAGAAAATGGTACTCACCATTTTGACTATACTTTGTATTATATGGTTTTTGAGCAAGAGAAAACCATTTGGCTTGGACACATGCTCGCGAAAATTCGATTAGTGGGTCATTTCGGTCTTAATTCGGTCTCATTCTAATTATATATAACAACGACTCAATCAATTTTACCTAAATTTTGAAACAAAACGTTTTTTGTCACGAGAAGACTATTGGGCTGAGTTGCATGTTAAACAAAATTATATTAGTAGGTCTTTTCGCTTCATTGCTGAATGCTGCCAAGCTAATTTTACCCAAAAAATGGCTTAAACGATTTTGATTCAATTTTATATTCTACTGTTTTTGATTACCTGAAGACGACTGAGCTATGTCACAGGCTTGATCAAATTTGATTATTGGCTCATTTTGGGTAATACGGGTCAGGGTCACGAGAATATGGCAAAAGCCAATAACTTGGTGATATTTGACAAAATATTGGCGACATATGGCCAAAAAATCGATTATAAAAATTACGAAAACCAAAACACGTATTTGGAGCCAAATAAAAGAATGCCTCCAAATTTGGCTATATCTAGCAAAAAATATTGTCTTTCAGAATGTAAAGAATTTTTTTATACATTCTTAAGAGGATTCGAGATGCATGGTTAAACCAATCAGAGTCGAGCTAAAAAAGTGATTTAGATCGATATCCTTTCGTTGTAAATTTTAAAATAAAGTAAAATTTATAAACATGCGCATAAAAACATAGTTTTCTTATTGATTGTTTTTTTAAATAATACTATTATAAACATGTTTTACAGTAATAATACAGAGTTAATGATACAGTGAAAATACTATATCGAGTTGAACACAAAGTTAATTTTGACCGAGCTAAGCTCAGTCTCCCCTGCTAGTATGTATCAAAGTTTTCTATTGCAAGGAATTCTGTTCTTTTCAATTTGTCAACAAACTTTTAAGCGCCAATTTCTTATTTCTCGCTCAATGATTGACGAAAACTCTTTTATTGCTGAAAAGACATCATCAGCATGTTTTAGAACAGAAGATACTAAATCATAGTCAGATTTCTTAAGGAACTTTAAAAGTGACTATAAAAATTCACAAATAACTAGTTCAAGATTACCCTTACGAAAATGGCTTTTAGAGTTCAGTAGAATTATTTTTATAGAATTATGACCCGTTTTTCTGTATGCTAGATTAAAAGCTACAGAAATGTCTGTAGAGCAGAAATTTCTATTAAACACTTTTTCTCTACAGGTATTTCGATTAAACTTCTACAGCTTTTAAATTACCTTTTAGAAAAACAGTCTATAATTCTACAGGATTCTATAAAGCTTTTTCTAGGAATTTCTGAAAGACATTTTCCTGTGGGTTCTTTTATTAATTCCAGACAGCACATTGCATTATAATGTTACTAGGACTTCCCTCAGAGGGATTAGTCTGAGCGACATTGATTAAAACAGAATTTTAATACTAATATAATTAAAAAAAGCTATTTTTAATTGATTATATATTGTCACAAAATGAAATGACAAAAAATAGAAAAGTGAATGGTACAATTCCAAATATTGCATACAAAATTCCTATACACGGTTAAATGGGAAAAAAACTATACAAAACAGCCATGCATGTTTATAAAATTCGAAGTACGCAATGTATTAAAAGTAATACAAATAATAAAGCATTAAAATATCTTGTATCGGAATTTGAACTCTTTGAAATAATGTCAAGAATATACACACCAATTTTAATACCTAAAAGTGGCGCAAATCTTGATGGTTGAATAGAATGAGGGAATTATTTATATGGTGTGTGGTGCCCTTAAATAGTTAGAACAAAATAGTAAATATATATAATAATATAATGTCTACATCTGTTTGCTATGCATGCGATGAGGTTCTCGATAAAAAATTAGGTTATTTTCTCTTTAAAAATGATATGTAAAAAATCTCGAAAACGACAACAAAGGAATACAATGTGTCCTTTCGAGTGTGTTTTCCTGATATGCCCAATCTGATTTAAATGGGTCGTGCATTCTGGCCACTACATACGCTGTTTTGTTTTGTTTTCAAACTCATTCTCATGAAATTGAGCTGTATTTCTATTTAGCATGCACAAAATAAAACGAGTGTGATGCAATGGCATGGCATCTGAATTCATGGCAATCATGAATGTGGTAGAGAGTTAACAGAAATATACGCCGTATACTTTTTGAATTTTTTAAGAACCACTGTATACCCGCCTCTTTCTCAAAAAGCTGCAGTATATGCATTCTAGGGAATATTCTCTGACTTGAGCGTGTACTCTCTGCTTAGAAAGTATATTCTCTGTTTTTTACGACTACTCCTATAGTATAAGGTACGAACAAGATTTCAAACTCATTCTCATGAAATTGAGCTGTATTTCTCTTTAGCATGCACAAAATAAAACGAGTGTGATGCAATGGCATGGCATCTGAATTCATGGCAATCATGAATGTGGTAGAGAGTTTACAGAAATATACGCCGTATACTTTTTGGATTTTTTAAGAACCACTGTATACCCCCCCTCTTTCTTAAAAAGCTGCAGTATATGCATTCTAGGGAATATTTTCTAACTTGAGCGTGTACTCTCTGCATAGAAAGTATATTCTCTGTTTTTTACGACTACTCCTATAGTATAAGGTACGAACGAAATCTGAATATCTCGTCTGCATATGCGATGAGCCTTCAATATGTAATTACAAGTGATTTACAAATCTGAACATATTTTTTCAGCATAACATGCAGGCTCAAATACGCCAATGTGAACTCGATTATGCTGTTTTACCCGAAAAAAATATTATTTAAAAGACCTGCTAGTGACAATTGAGAAAATCACTCTATGATAAAATCCCTAGATTAGTAAAACTGAAAAGTTAATATCTCCCCCATACCATTTTATAATGGAATTCTTTTGTGGGGACCTTTAAATGAATAATAAATATTTTTCGTGCTGCATGTTCAACAAAATATATATTCTAGTACTCTTCATAAATGCAGATCAATTTCATATAGTTTCTACGGCTTTAGCATCATTTAGAAGTACTTGGAACTATTTCATTCCATCAGCTGTAATGTAACGGAATATTTTTGACTGTCCCTGTGTTCGAACTATTTATCCGACTTTATTAAAATTTCCAATGACTCAACAAAATTCGGCAACAAATAGATATTTAAAATTTCAAACCATTCGGTAGGATAGTTTTTGTGTTGTTACATGCGGACCGACAGACGGACGGACCAGACGACTATAGGTACTAAATATTTATATTAATTACTGAAACACCTAAAAAAATATTTAAAAGCGCATGCAGAAATTGAAAACGCATTTCCAGAAATTATTGCTCAAAGACAGTACTATAAACGATTTCTTTTGTGTGTCCTTGTAATTGGATTCAAAATGCTATGAATGTCCTGTTATAACGCAATCGTAATGAAATTCAATGGTTTATATAAGTTTTACACATTTGTAATCTCGTAATTTCTTTAAAATACTCTGCAAAGGATTTCCCCCAATAGACCATAATGTAATGAAATTTTTTTGGGTGCCCCTGTAGATAAACTATTAATCCAACATACTTCATATACAATACCAAACATGCCTAGGGGACCCTAAACAAGGTTTACCAATGGAAAATAAATCGGTGTATATTTACGGAGTTAAGCGTAAACAGACGCATAGACAAATCAAATGCATAAACACTTTTCAGCTTTTTTGAAAAGTGTAAAAAAAACAACCTCACAGGCTGAAGATAGCATCCATATCAATTCATGACATTAATATTTAATGTCAAAAAGAAAGAAAGAAGAAGAAGCTCGCCAAAAAAATTAGAACAGGATAAAGTGCACTTTTTTATATAATTGGCGCCAAAATATCGTTATTTACATTGCATGATAACCCGGCTATTGTTTTTTATTTATTAATAAATTGTTTATTTATTTTTTCTATATTCATTTAATTTAGATTTAATCGTGTTTTTTTAATTGTTACTTCCTTTAAAAAT
Organism: Maratus speculifer; assembly: GCA_964019185.1. Lineage (NCBI taxonomy): Eukaryota > Metazoa > Arthropoda > Arachnida > Araneae > Salticidae > Maratus > Maratus speculifer. The sequence goes on from OZ025296.1 coordinate 364,615,754, forward strand.
AATAGAAATTAATTTAAAAATGATTTTCGCCAAATTTGCGCCAAACCCGATGCGTATATGATATTTCTGCCCTAAGTTCATGATACTTTTCCAATACCTTCACCTTGGCGTTTTTATAAATCATGGTCCTGTTTGAGCTTCAGAAATTGAGATTTTAAACCTGATGATTGTTTATGTTTATTTTTATTCATAAACATGGCGCAGATGTCATATTTATGTGTAAAAATATAAGCTACACGTGAGCGCGACTTTTTCCATGCCAAATTGGTGAAACGTTGTTTTTGATTATTGCTGTGAGTATTTTACGATTTACGATTTATTGTGATATTTATATTTTTTATTTATTTATTATTATGTTTATTATTTATAACTGTTTAATCATCACTTCAACAATTGTTTTTTTTAATTACTTGATTAACTCATCGACAAAAAAGTAGTGTTAAACAATAAGATAAAATGCCAATAATGAATGATCATGAATGTCGCATTCAATCGCATTAAGTACGATACATGCGTTTAAAACATCATCAAGTGGTTTTTTAACCCACTTTTTATTTGTGTTTTTATATATGTTTCGCTCATTTATTTCTTCTTTCGTAATTTGAAATAAAAAATGAGTCAACGTGTATAATTTTGCGAAATTGATCAATGAGATAACGAAGTAGTATCAATATTATATTTAAACACGTATTTTATTTAAACACGGCAGAATTGTTTCCAATTTGCATGAGCGAAATTATAAAATATGCTAATGGTGATTATAAAGTGCTATTATGAAGAAAATCCCAAAATCTCAAATACTAAGTTACTAGGAATAAGGGCTTTTTTTCTTTTAAATTAACAACAACAACAAAATTATTTTCCAGTTTGTTTCTTAAATTTTAAGTATAATTTATTGTACTTGAAAATTGTTTACGTATTTTCCTTGCTCCATGTGCTTAAATTTGGGAATCTAGCAAAAACATCCAGCCAGTGAAAAGTGACGCACACCAAATTTCTGTGACGTATGCAAATAAATTGTGCTTTTTTATTAGTTTTTTAAACATAATTTTTTACCTATTTGGAACTAATTTTTTAAAGTAGGTGCATTCAGTAGGTTACTCTCATAGGTACCGTTTGGTACAATCAGAATCGTAATCCGATATGTATTTTTCCAGATTTACTTGACGAAAGAATTATGCTTGACTTTTAATATCGTTACGTACTATGCGCATTAGTCTTCGGTTCTTCAAGACAACTATTTACTCCATGTACACTGATTCGGTTGTCTACGAAGCCGGAGAAAAATGACGCACACCAAATTTCTGTGACGTATGCAAATAAATTGTGCTTTTTTGTCAGTTTTTGTAATATAACTTTTAAACTATTTGGAACTAATTTTTGAAAGTAGGTGCATTCAGCAGGTTACCTACATAGGTACAAACAGAATCGAAATCCGACAAGTATTTTTTGAGATTTGCTTGACGAAAAAAATTTTTTTTTGATTTTTAATATCGTTACGTATTATGAGTATAAGACTTCGCTTCGCTCATACAATTAGACATAAAATTATAAAATGAACAAAGATAAGGATCTTGAAACTCAGTCAGTGTGCCATTATTGCATTTGTATAAATTTGACTTCACTCTTAACGTTCAGCGTCAGTTGGACCCATCAAAGCCCATTTTTATCTCAGCAGGTATACTTGCACACTTATTCTTCAGTTTCCATTTGCGGGGTGATTCCGTGTTCACCAAAAATCTGCCAAGAAGTAAACATAGTTTCAAAATGTTCCATTTTAAATAGGTTTCAAGTTTTAATAACTATAAATATGCAGTACTAGCAGTCTTTGCCCTCTACTCTGGTTGGTTTCTCTAAAAAAATCTTGAATCAGACGAAGTACATCTTGCAAAAGTTAGAAAAAATAAACTTTATATCTAATCAAACATCTATAATTGTTGTCTTATTAATATAATCCTACATTTATCCTGTTGACGACATAATAGACAAAATTGCTCTAATAATAGACAAAATAGATTGAAGTACCTATCTATGCTAATAAAATAACAAAACGCTCTGTCTGTCTGTGTGTGTGTGTGTCTGCGATGGCTAGCAAAATCTACCACACGTAGTAGTCTGAAATTTTAGGTGAAGATAGTCCAAGACAGGTCTTCATTCACCTGAAGCTCAGATTTTTAATATTTTAAGGGCTGAGGCCCATTAAATTTTTATGCACCAAATTGTTAATAACTCGACCCCTTTTTATTTAATCTTCTTCATTTTGAGGAACCTTTCTCCATTTATCTTTTCTTGCCTTTTTACTTTTCAATTATGACCCTGGACCCTCGGGGCCCCTTTAATTTTGTGTGTAATAAATTGTTAATAAATTACTTCCATTTAATTTGATCTTCATTTTTGATATACCTATTCCATTTAGATATGTTCAAGTTTTTCCAATTCATATAAGACACTCGAATCCCCTAGATCATCATAGGGCCCGTCCCAAGGTCTTTTGATCTTTTTGTGCGCCAAACATTTTTCATTCCCTAAATTTCTCACCTTCTCATTGCAAAAATTTAAAGTGGAATCTTGAACTCTATTTTCAGGACCAACATCGTGATATTTTTATTCGGGCCCTGAGGCCCTTTTAGCTCACAGGCTATCATAGCCTGAGAGCTTATGTGCCCTTCCGTTCTGTATGTTCGTGCGTAACGCGATAACTCATGATAAAAATATCGGATCCACTTGAAATTTTGTATATAGGTATATCCTGATAAGGCGCTTCCCTGATTAGTTTTTGGAGTTCATTCGATATGTATAATAGGGGGAACGGGGGGCTCATGCCCCTCCCCTTAATGGATATAAATGGGTTTTTCATGCAGAATTAACAGTTTTTGTCCAAAATTTAGATATAGGATCATTCTGATGAGACGATTCCATGACTGTTATTATGTGTTCATTGAATAAGTATAAACAGGGGGAACGGGGGGCTCATGCCCCCCTTAATTGATATAAACGGGATTTTCATGCAGAATTAACAGTTTTCGTTCAAAATTTAGATATCGGATCATTCGGATGAGGCGATACCGTGGCTGTTATTAGATGTTCATTGAATAAGTATAAATAGGGGGAACGGGGGGCTCATGCCCCTCCCCTTAATGGATATATATGGATTTTTCTTGCAGAATTAACAGTTTTCGTTCAAAATTTAGATATAGGATCATTCGGATGAGGCGATACCGTGGCTGTTATTAGGTGTTCATTGAATAAGTATAAACAGGGGGAACGGGAAGCTCATGCCCCTCCCCTTAATTGATATAAACGGGATTTTCATGCAGAATTAAGTTTTCGTTCAAAATTTAGATATAGGATCATTCTGATGAGGCGAGTCCGTGGCTGTTATTAGGTGTTCATTGAATAAGTATAAACAGGGGGAACGGGGGTTCTAATGCCCCTCCCCTTAACTTGTATAAATGGATTTTTCAATCAGAATTGTCAGATTTCGTTCAAATCTCTGAATAGTTTTGGAAGTTTAATGGTTAAGTATGAAGGAGGGGAATAACTCCTCTTAAATTATATAAATGCTAAATGGGTTTTTATTGAGAATTATCCGATTTGCTCTGAATTTTGGAAATAGATTTTTTAATATGATAAAGCATGTACTTGATAGTTTAGGAAGTTCAATGATTAAGTATAAAAAAGGAGAAAGGGGAGAGGTTTTTCCCCTTCTTAATTTTTTTTCGAACGGAATTAACGAAAATACACGAGGCTGTAATGTGCAATTAGTATGCGTAGCCTGTGAGCTTAATGCCATCAGTTTAACTGGGCAATATTCTTTTTATTTAAACATTTACCCAATCAGTTGGTGCATTTAAAAAATATATTATTCCTACGAATAATTCATAGTTCTATGCTTAATTTTGACTAATTAAAGGTCTGAAGCGCTATATACTAAAACATTTTAACATGTTTTCATGTTAGTTTCCCTGGTTTTTACTGTCATTAGGCCTTTACGGGGCCCCCTATCATAGCTCCTTTAAAAATGGTCCGATTCATTAGCTTTTTTCCCCTAACAACTTTCTAAGTCCTCCAGCTACTAAATGAACGACAAAAAAATTTTCAGACTAACTACCACTAATTTTGAATATTAATCGCTTTCTTGAGGCCCTTGGTACAGCCTTTTTAAAAGTGATCCAAATTGCTCTCAATTTTATTTAACATAATTTTAGCGACTTCCCATTATTTTAATAACTACATATATTTTTATACCCAACTATATACAAAATAAATTCCTGGCCATATGGGGCGCGGTACAGGGTCCCTTGAAGTTTTTGTAATAATAAATTTTCAATAAATTGCTTCCTTTTAATCTAATTTTCATTTTTAGGATTGTTTACATATTTAGATGTTCGAATAAATTGCGACATGAGAAATAAATTCTTGGCCCCTTGGGTCCCGGTACAGATCCCCTTGAATTTTTTGTATTATGAATTGTTATTTAACTGCCCTCTCTAAATCTAATCTTCATTTTTTGAACTACTTTTCCACTTAGTTATTCCCACGTTCTTAAATTCCATTTACGAGCCTGGGACTCCCTATGGTCCTGTAGGGCCCGACTCAGAGCCCTTGAAATTTTTATTCAACATGCATATTTCACCCACTCATTTCCCCCACCTTCTCAGTGCATAATTTTAAAGTTGAGTTTTGGACTCTTCTTTCAGACCCACACCCTGATATTTTTATTGGTTCCTAGGACCTTATTTAAAGCATTTACTCATTTTTTATGCATTTTTAAAAATATTATTCTAACGAACAATTCATAGTCTGTGATTAATTTTGACTATTTTTAGATAAAAATTGTGTTTACGGTTATCATAACGCGTCCCGGGCAACGCCGGGCGGGTCAGCTAATGTTTAGCTATATTTTTAGTAGGTGTGCTATCTTGTATTTCTCACTTCTGCCTAAACTTGTTGCTGAGAAATGGCGAAATACCTCAGAGATGCTAGAGGGATATAATTTGAAATAATGGTCAGCGAACTTTTAAGTGATATATCACATGAGGGTTGAAGGCCAAATTTAGAAAATTCCCCTTCCCTCGCCAGAGTTCCAACTATCACGTCTACAGGTATAAAACATTTCACTCTCTTTTCCACTCATTCCAAATATTATGATAATATTCATCAGAGGGCACAATTAAAAAAATCTGATCTGTAATGATAAAAATTGAAAAAAAAATCGAAAACTACCCTTTGAAGCGAAGAGGGGAAACTGAGAATATGGAAGAAAAGTTCATAATATAAAAGAGCGGACCGGGGACTTTCCAGTTGTTTTCGTGTAATCCTGATTTTCTTTACCTCTAAGGTAGGTCACCTTCGCAGATTCCATTGTAATAAATTTAAATTATTCACAGGTGCACTACAGAGTGAAAATGTTATAATAGTTTTAGATGATACAGTTAAAATGGAACATGTTTATGATGGAAATTTGACTTTAACTGAAAAGCTCCGCCTTGGCAAAAGATATCACTTTGAATTATTCCGTTTAAGGTTATACCATTCAACTAAAATGGAATTTTTCATGGATTCTTTGTGATAACGATTTAGTAGTTTTGAGTGTTGTTGATTGCGCAATTCGGAAATCCAGATATTTGATTGAGGTGGAGGTGTTCACAGTCACCACTTGGCTATACCATTGATTAAGTTATTTAATCGCAGCGTAAATTATATTGAATGACGCAGAATATTTTAGCAATAAGAATTAACATTAAAAAAATCAGAAATCCGGAGAATTTTTTATTGAAAACATTTACATATTTAAATTGTATCACCAAAAAAATAATTTATTTTCTCGCTATACTTTGTAAAATGTATCATCGTTTATTTAAATGTTATAAAGTTACAGAATTTTCTCCTAAAATTTACTTTATATTTTATTTATAATAAGTTATTCATTTTTACAATGTTCCTATTCATTTTATTTCCAATTTAATCTTTATACTGTTAGGAAAGACATCTGACACACCTTTGAGTCCGCTAAATTCAGAAAATTGGGAGTCTATTTTAGTTAATACAAAGGTAAGAATTTCATTGCTATAACTTGTTTTCTACATTAATTTTAAATTTTCGATATAAGTTTTTTTTTAATGAAATGCTAATTTATTTTATTTTATTGCAGCTGCATAAAACCATTAATCTATCACATCACATCACTCAAAATATCTTCAATGTGTAAAACAAATGCAGCAAAATATTTCTTATTAGAATTTTTTGAAAAAGGAGCTTCTAACTCACAGCCAGGAAAACCTTTCGTTTGTGAGCGATGCAAGAATTTATCCCAAAACAGTCTTTTTTGTGTGAAGTATGCAACAAAGAATTCTCTCAAAAGGACCATTTAAGCAGACATCTCTTAACTCATACTGGTGAAAAACCGCTTGTGTGTGATAAATGCAACAAGAAATTCTCTCAAAAGAGCAATTTAAGCAGCCATCTGTTAACTCATACTGATGAGAAACCGTTTATGTGTGATATATGCAACAAGCAATTCTCTGTAAAGGGCAATTTAAGCAGCCATCTGTTAACTCATACTGGTGAGAAACCGTTTATGTGTGATAAATGCAACAAGAAATTCTCAAAAAAGAGCAATTTAAGCAGCCATCTGTTAACTCATACTGGTGAGAAACCGTTTATGTGTGATATATGCAACAAGCAATTCTCTGTAAAGGGCAATTTAAGCAGCAAATTCTCAAAAAAGAGCAATTTAAGCAGCCATCTGTTAACTCATACTGGTGAGAAACCGTTTATGTGTGATATATGCAACAAGCAATTCTCTGTTAAGGGCAATTTAAGCAGCCATCTGTTAACTCATGCTGGAGAGAAACCGTTTGTCTGTGATATATGCAACAAGGAATTCTCTCTAAAGGGCAATTTAAGCAGCCATCTGTTAACTCATAGCGATGAGAAACCGTTTGTGTGTGATACATGCAACAAGAAATTCTCTCGAAAGGGAGATTTAAGAAGCCATCTGTTAACTCATACTGATGAGAAACCTTTTGAATGTGAGGTATGTAACAAGAAATTTTCTCTAAAGGGCAATTTAAGAAGCCATCTGTTAACTCATAGCGATGAGAAACCATTTGTGTGTGATATATGCAACAAGAAATGCTCTCGAAAGGGAGATTTAAGAAGCCATCTGTTAACTCATACTGGTGAGAAACCTTTTGAATGTGAGGTATGTAACAAGAAATTCTCTCGAAAGGTTAATTTAAGCAGCCATCTGTTGACACATAGTGATGAGAAACCGTTTGTGTGTGATATATGCAACAAGAAATTCTCTCTAAAGGGCAATTTAAGCAGACATTTGTTAAATCATACTGGTGAGGAACCTTGTATGCGAAATACGAATGAATAAATTTTTTCAAATGTGTAATTCAAGCAAGCATCTGTTAATTCATTATGTTAAGAAACCTTTTGTGTATGTGATATGCAAATAGAAAATTTCTCTAGTATGCTTTAATTCATATTGAAGAGAAACGTTTTGTGTGAAAAGATTTTTTCAAAAGATTTGTTTATGGAAGCATCTGTTAATGTCATTCCAACGAGATATTTTTTATGAAAGATAAATTTATGAAATAAATTCCAAAAAAGCTATATCGCCCAATCCAAAGTTGCGGGTGTGACATTTACACGACTTAATTTAGTCACTAGCAAAAAAATTTTTGAGCATTGGTTTCAATTTGTATGAATTTCAATGTAGACCCCTTACACATACATTTATACAAATCTGAAAACTGTCCGATGTATCATTTATTTATAAAAAAAAATTATTTCCGCCTGTTGCGGGTGTGACATAAAAAGGACATGCATTTTCATCTTTCAGTGCAAAAATGCAAAACTCTGTGAATTATGACAACTGAGTGAATTGATATTTTTATATATTAAACAGCAATACTTAAATAATTATTCTATGAAAAAATTAAATTACTTACTCATTTCTTGCTTTTGTGGAAAATATTCAAAATTTTCGTTGCGGGTGTGATGCCCTGTTGCGTGTGTGACTTGTGTAGCCAATAAAATAATGACATACACAAGGCAGACTTTTTTAATTAAAGAATTAATCAATATTACAATTATAATATCTAGAGAGGAAAATATAAAAAAAAATTCATTTCCAATCTTGAATTTATAATTTCTGGGGGGGGGGGTGGTAGCTTTTTTACAAAAATGCTCTTTTTTCCCCTAGGATGCATCTGACTGACTGGGCCAAATACGCACGTTTTCTTAAATTTTTTTCAAACATTCTAATTCTATATCGTCACCATCCATTTGTTTTATTTGTCCATCAAAGTTTTCACTTTTTTAATATCGAGAATAAAACAACTTCTACAAAATCTCCAACTGCACATTCATCGTTGGATATTATATCCTTGTCAAAGTATGGATACATTTAACTGACTGAGCCAAATATACACATTTTCTTGATTTTTATTCCGATACTCTTATTCCATAATATCCCCATTCATTTGTCTTATTTGTCCAACAAAATTTTCACTTTTTTTTTTAAAGTGGAGAATAAAACAACTTCTACAAAATCTCCAACTGAACTCGTATCATTGGATATTATATTTTTGACAAAATATGGTAACAAAAAAATTCTCTTTTGATCACATTTTGAAGTTATTGCTACATTAATTGTTCTTACGTCAATAAAAACAACATGATGTATCGATTGAATGTTGAGCTCCGATTGTGCTTGGTGCCAGCATCCATGAAGCATTTTCACAATATCTTCTGAAATTTCACATTCAGCAAAGTACTTTTATATTTTTTAGGACATTTTCTAGACACATGGCAAAATCTGAAGCTGAATTTATAGTTGCAGAGCGTTGCTAGTGTTACCATTTTCTTGGCAACTGCACCAACCCCATCGACAACTCCTTTACCATGAGATGAAATGCAAAAGGATTGCCATCCTTTACCGTGATTTTTTAAAAATAGTCTCTTCTTTACTCTCCTTGCTTTGTCTCTTTCTTTCTCTTGTTGTAGATATCCTTCATATTTAAAAGGGTTTTCAATGATATCGTGATATTTTTTCAATGATATCGTGATCTTTCTCTACTCTTCATTCTCTGCAAAAGAGAAGAAATTAATGTGTAAACTGAATAAATATAGTACTTCCAGTCCAAAAATATAAGCTTAACAAATTTTTAATAGTTATCCCTTGAAATTTCTAATCTTGCATAGAGTTAATTATGTTAAATTTTGGTTAATTTCAAACTGACTATATACATTTTATGCTAACTTAATAAACATTTTAACAGTTTCTATTATTATTACGTCTACTTTTTATTTAATTTAAATTAAAAGAGAAAAAAAATCTTCCCCTAATATTGATTTACTTATTTTGAAAAACTAAATATATATATATTAGATAAATACTATCAAATAACAAAATTAAAAAAATGTATGTAAAAAACAAAACAAAATTAACAAATTAAAAAAAAATTGCTAAAATATTGTTTCGTAATTTTCTTTTTTTAATTTCTATAAAAATCTTACCTTTTATATTAATTTCTTAATCATATATCACTAATAAAATTATTTTCTTGCTGTAAAGCAACAATTTTATCAACCCAAACTGAATAAATCAACTGCACACAGTGTCACATGCTGAGATGATGCAAATTTTTATTTATTAAGTGGAATTCTCTCAATTAAATCAAAGGGTATATTTAAAGCTGCCAAGTACATGTTTTCCAGCATATTATTCTTTTATAAATTTACATATAATTTGTTCAAATATGCATTTGTAATCAATTTTAAAAGACGTTGCGGGTGTGACTTTAATTAAATATCACACCCGCAACAGGGACATGTCACGCCCGCAACGCTCAATAATTATAATTAAAATATTAATTAATTTCTTTTGTGTCTGTAATTCAAAGTATCTTAATAAACTATTTTTGAATATAAAGTTTCATAACTTTAAATCAAAAATATTTTTCTGCAGAGATATAAATGTAACTTTTTGTTGCGGGTGTGACACAATAATTAAGAGTAATTAAATGTGCTTACCTTTTGTAATGAAGATTAGTGAACACGTCTCTACAGACAAAAACTCTCAACAATAGCTGTCAGATCATATATATCCAAGTTTGGAGATTTTCAGAATGTTTGTTCAGCTGTACGAGGCCATGAAATGTAAAGATTTTTGCCGCAGTCTATTTTACAAAGTCATAGTGTCACTTTATTAATTAAAATAAGTATGTTAATGACAAAAATTTAATTCTTTTTTGATAAAATATGAAATAGTACACTCTTAACAGTTAATATGCAAAATTTCAATCATATTTAAAGATATTTAAATTTTTATCCTCTTGTCCATTTTTTCGTGGATTGGGCGATATGTGCTTTATTTTGCTCCTAAAATTTGTTAAATGCAGTTAACTGATCATAACATATTCCAGAAGTAAAGAAACATTACTTTCCATTTACCACAGTACAAAAAAAACAGTGAACAACAAAATTTTGACTATTTAAACCATTAAATTTGCAGATCAGGAGCTATAAGCATGAGACCTGACAAGCACCATTTTATTTTTATTACCTGAAAATATTACAAATCTCTATTTTTTACGCTTTTAAGCCTGTAAAATATGCACTTTTAAGCCTGTAATGATTAATAGAATTTAAATTAAAAAAAAAACTTTTGTTAAACCTGACATCTCACATTAAAGTTTTTTTATGGTAAAATTATTTTTCTTATCATTATTTAAGCTGAAGATATTTGCTTTGAAAAGAGTATGTCCCACTGACTTACCCATAATATTGAAAAAAAAAGTGTGTTAATGTGTTTAATACACTGGTTGTTATATTAAAAGGTAACAACAGTCAAATGATATTTGAAATATAAGTAAAAATTGGTAAAAGTGTTTTAAAATTATGCTTTTTTATGAGACTTATATTAAAATAAAATATTCTACGAATTTATTATTTCCAAGTGAGCAAAAAATTGCCCAGGCTGGGAATCGAACCCAGATACTTCGCTTACAATTCCAATGCTTTACCTATTATGCTAACTGGACAATAGCCGGCTGGTATTTTTCGCTCAGATAATCTTATTGATCATAACAGTGGTCTGTCATTTAGACAGCTCGGCAGAATAAACCGCAGGTAATAGAACTCCATATAACGATGGATACATATAGTACTATTGTAACACAATCAAATTGATTGGTAAATTTATCATACGAAGTGATTATTTCCAACTGAGCGAAAGTATTCTAATTTAATTGTCATTTCATTACTGATACCTGTAGTAATCTTTTTAAGTTCCTTCATTTTAAGATCGCTCAATCGGATTGTTTATTCGTAAGGGAATAACAGTCTGGTGTAAGTTTTAAATGACAACAAATATTGAGAAAAAAAAGAATGAAATATTTGCTTATTTCAGCCAGTTCAATCTCTAAAACTTTCCATCATACTTAAAATATGTTTATGACTTCGATATAGCTCATGCCCCTCTGACTATAACTTAACTCTTTGGAGTTGCACAGATTACCATGTAATGGATGTGAGATACTGATGTTTACTATGCCACATTTGTTATTGAAAATGAATTATGTTATGGTCAATCAAGGTGACTTTGCTCCATTTAAAAAAAACTTTGATCCACTTGAAAATATTTTAGCAGATAACGGGTGAACAAGAATTAACTTAATTCAGATAAAAAATATGAAATAAACATTACAAAGATAACTTTAATTTAGAAAAAGAAAACTAACAGGCTTCCGCTATGGAACAAGCTAAAAAAACTTATTTTTTTAAAAAACCAATAACCAACAATTGCCACAAAAGTTAACAGAAGAAAACTACATATAAAAAGGCATGTTAAATACAAGGAGTATGAGTAAGAATTTAAACAGTCTAATAATTGAAGTTCATAATATCAACACTTCCCCTTGAACTTGCAATTATGGCATTCTTACCATAGCCAAGAGAGTCCTTAACATTTCAAAACGTTTTCTGGGTAAGGCTTTTGTAAAAATATCCGCAATTTGGTATTCACCATCAATATGCTGGACACTGACTTCACCAATTAAACGCTTTTCTCGAACAAAATGATATCTAATATCTATATGTTTAGTTCGCTGATGGAATTCAGGATTTTTAGCCAAACGAACTGCACTCGCATTATCAACTTGCAGAATAGGCGTTGATGTTAATTGGGCAATGTCATCAAAGAGATGTTTCAGCCAAACAATTTCTTTGGTTGCCTCATTTCCAGCTATATACTCTGCTTCTGTGGTACTTAATGACACACACTGCTGTCGACGGCTTGCCCAGGCAATGACTCCTTCAACTACAAGCCTAGCTTTGAACCGATCAATGCCACCATTAGCATAATGCTTCAATTTATATACCCATCTGTTTGTAATGGCTCTTCTTTCTTCTGATAGATCTGTCAAATACCAAGTATTGTTTTCTAGTAACGATTTAATTTCCTCATCCATTGCAGCTTGCCATTCACTTACCTTTTCCGATTTTACTGCTTGGTAGTAGTGTTCTGGTTCACTCTCTTCTGCAATACAGCATTCAATAAGACGTTCAGGTGCCTTTAACTGCGTCCTGTCCCTTAGATTTCGATCATGCTGTTTATTCAAATGTCCAAGTCTCTCTTGCCAAATTTGAAGCGAGTTTGATTCAGTAAGTTGAGCTTTAGTAGAGGGCACTGTAACAATGTTAGTTGCACTGTTTACCGCAGGTACTATTACTTTGCATAGCAATCTGAATAAGTTACCTTGGCGTTTTCCCACAGCAACAACTCCTTTAGGTTTTACAAATTCACACTTATTGTTACACATCTTAAATGTTGACCCATGGTCTAGAGCTTGAATTACAGAAAATAAATTTCTCGAAGCATCTGGAGCATATAATACATTTTCCAGTACACTGGCTTTCCAGTTGCCGTTAACTAACATTTTCACAGAGATTTCACCATGGCCATACGCTTTCATTGTGGAATTATTACCAACCCTTACTTCTATTGGGCACTTATACTGTGTAAAGCTTTGAAAGACATCGTGTCTGTTCGTTATGTGTTGCGTGGCTCCTGTATCAATGACCCATGTGTCATCACAATTGGTTGCAAGGCATTCACTAATAAAAATTTCATCTTTTGATTTTCTCTCATGCACATTATTAACTTTCTTAACAGTACAATCACGTTTCATTCAGTCACGTTCTTTTCCCACATCTAAAACATTTAAACTGCTTCCCCTCCTTGTTTGCATGGTTGCCCCACTTTTCCGAAGCACTGTGAACTTTTCTCAAACTAGACTTGGCAAGTAAGACATTTAATTCATTTTCTTTGGACGAGTCTAACATTCTTCTTTGCTCTTCTGCAACAAGTAATTTCTTAAGTTCCACTAGTGTCTGTTGCTCTTCAGGTCTTGCACACCAAGCCATTTTCAGTGGCTCAAAGTCACTAGATAAAGTCTCCAAAAGCTTACTCATTACCACAAAGTCATTTGGTTTGATATCCAAATCAGACATCCGTGACACTAGGCGATCTAGTTTTGCTATGTGCATAGCCATTGAATCCGTCAGATCTCGCACAAAAGATGAGAACTGCATTTGGCAGGCATATTGAGCTTGAGTATTTTTCTGCTCAAACAGTTCATGTAGTATGACCCATATTTCTCTTGCAGTTTTGCACATTGATACGAGATCACATATTCTGCTATCTAGAGTTCTTGAAAAAATACCTCTGGCAGCTCTGTTGCCTTTATTGAAGTTGGCTAAGTCACTGTTATATTTGTTCCTATCTGCAGTAGCAGCGCCTTCGGGAACCGGCTCTGGCTGTACAATTTCTCCAGAGCACACCTCGAAAGCATTTCTTTTTTCCATTAGCAAGCCTTCCACCATCCATTTCCATCTGACCCAATTCTCAGAGCCAAGAAGTTTTTCAGTCGTAAAAAGTTCCATATTTTTATCTTTATTAACTAACCAAACTCACAAATTTGAAATGCGTTTTACCGTTGGTTAGGACTAATTCTCGTTACCGTAACTATCGCGCAGTACGAAGCAAGTCTGGGAGTATAACCACTTGAAAATATTTTAGCAGATAACGGGTGAACAAGAATTACTTAACTTAATTCAGATAAAAAATATGAAATAAACATTGCGAAGATAACTTTAATTTAGAAAAAGAAAACTAACAGGCTTCCGCTATGGAACAAGCTAAAAAAAACTTATTTTTTTAAAAAACCAATAACCAACAATTGCCACAAAAGTTAACAGAAGAAAACTACATATAAAAATGCACGTTAAATACAAGGAGTATGAGTAAGAATTTAAACAGTCTAATAATTGAAGTTCATAATATCAACAGATCCATTTTGCCACCTTCACGAAATCTTTCCGATGAGAAGCCAAACACACACACTTATGCATCTGTCTATATTTTGAGACGTTTTACTTTCCCGTTAACGCAACTGATTGAGCAGATTTTAATCTTTTTTTTCCTCTCTTGGTACCAAGTTACCCTGATTGACTGTAGCTTTTATAGTTTCTTCAGAAAGATGCTCAAGTACTACTTGTTTATCCCGTCGACCAAAGAATTATCGACAAACTATAAAATTACATGCCAATAATGGATGATTGTAAATGTCACATTCTCTTTTCATTTACTACAATACATGTGTTTTTTATGTCATCAAGTGATTTTTAATTAAATTTTTTATTTGTTTTTTTTATTATGTTTTACTAATTTATTTGTTTTTCCGTTATTTAACATAAAAATTATATCAAGTTTTATAATTTGGGGAACAGTTTGGCGATTTCTATAATTTGGCGAAATAAATCGACGAGATAACCAAGAAGTAAAGATGTTCAAAATAATTCCATGTTATAATAAGGTCTATGTGGAAAATCGTTTGTGATTTTACTTTGCATTAATTGAAGAAATATTATTGAATGAAACGAGTACGAATTTCTGAGGTCTCCTGAAACATGTTTTCTGTAAAATATTTAGCGCAAAATGTTTATTTTTTGTTTACATTTCGTATAGTGCCGATGGTAAGCCTTTTTAAAAAAAATTAATTTGAAAGAGGAGCATATAATTGAGATTTGGAAACATTATTAAAAAATCAATTTTTATCTTTAATGTAAAAGTAAAGAAGGTTAATACAGGGGTGAGAATCCAGCTTTTTACCTGATTCCTGCATAAAAAATAAAATTATCTGAATTCTTTCCCTAAAATTCTCCGTTTAACAAAATTTAAAATCTTATTTTTTAATATTTTAGAAATAAATAGTCTAATCTAAATCTTTCCTTTTGAAATAACTTGTAACGTCTTTCTCGCGTTTAGTAACAAACACGCATTTTTTAATCCTTATAACTCAATATTTTTAAATTCATTTATTTCCTAACTTATTTAATAAAAAAGTAACAAAAGTATATAAATAAACAGGTGTTTGTAAAAGTGTACATGTATGTTTCTAACAACAAATAAATATCTTACCCCAAATTATCCCCTACTGTCAAAATCTCTGCTTGTCTGTTGTCTCCTCTTGCCCTTCCTCAATTTCATGAAAATCTGTTTCTTTTACCAACAATTTTCCTAAAATTTTAGAATTTTTTTTTCTGCTCTATTTGTCTATTTGTTGTAACGATATTTAATTAATAATCTACAAACCCCCAACTTCTCACTAAAGTCCTTTTTTCCTCCTTCTCTCAGTAAACATGGTTTTTAAATATTTTTTCTTTCTTTATAAGCTTTATTTGTGACAGTTTTTTTACAATAATAAAAGGATAATTTAAGTTACCTATCCCATCCAAAAAAAAAAATTCTATTTCTCAAACGTAGAAACTTTAAAATTATTTTTTTAAAGATTTTTATTCAATATTGCTACTTTGTACCAACAATAAATAAATGATGATCTAACGCTCCTGTTAAATTATCATTCACCAATACCAGAAAAATGGAGGAATGAGATAGTATAAGAGTCGACCGCACAAAACCCTGAGTCATCAAACACAAGGAAAAAATCCGTATTTTATGGAAGTGTAGCGGTGGAGGGGTGCACAAGCCAAAAATTAATACCACTAGTGGTTAACTCGTAGGCTTAGCATTGCGTATAATCAAAAGTATGAATACATGGACAACTGGGAGCAGGAAAACATAATTCTAAGCCTATGAATCAATTACTAGTTTATTATTTTTTGGCTTATTCACCACTTCGCTTCCGGCTGACAGGGATCATTAAATTCCTCTATGACTACTTTTCATAAAAATAAAAGGTTTTTTCTTTTGCTCGATGACTTAGGGTTTTGTGCGGTTGGCTCTTGAACTGAGAGGGATCGATGAAAAGATTTTAATCTTGTGTTATTTGGTTATTGTCACCCTTGATAATATATTTTGTATAGAGGATTCGGGACATTATTTTAAAATCTAAAATATACAGGGTTCCTAAAAAAGAATCATCATTCACTTTCAAAATCCAATTAATTCAAATGTATTATGCTTGCAAATATTATTGGTATATACAAATAATCACAAAATATCCAAGTTTGTACTGTACACCAGGTGGCGTGGCAATACTTGTTCAAGTCTGTAAACTAGGTAACATTACAGCACTATTTTTTATTACACTCTCCCGAAGTGGAGATTAAGCATGAAAAGTGTTTATGCGTCTTAGAACATGTAAAATGATTGTCTGCCATACCAGTGAAATGCCCACTTTTCGAGGCGGTGTCTACGACGTCGCGGCGGAACTTTCCAGACCAGCCTGGGGTCGCAACCGGCGTGCAGGACACAGCCTCGTAACCCCTGCGCAAGCAGGTGTGTGGGAGGACGTGGTGAAGTTGAAAAAACTCGATTGGGGCGCAAGAAGGAAATTTGCATATGACACAGAGTCAGTACACTAATCTCTGATTACAATACAGATAGGAGAAACTAAAACTTTTATTTTGATTACACATTTTCCAGATGGTGCCATCACAGACAATGCATGGGGATAGCACCCATGTGGAAAATGTGTAATCAAAATGAAAGTTTTAGTTTCTCCGATCTGTATTGTAATAAGAGATTAGTGTACTGACTCTGTGTCATATGCAAATTTTCTCCTTGCGCCCCAATCGAATTTTTTCTATAGGGGGGGGAGGATTCCCAGAACGGTTTTTTTTGCGTGCATGTCCGTTAACATGCCCGTTTCTTGCGATACACATACGGTTCCAACGCTTTTTAGTGTTTTCGCATACGCTGAGCATTTTGCGATGAAAAAAATGAGTGTTGCCATTGGAAATTTTCGAGTTTCTGTAACTATAACCGTAACCGTGAGCGCCATTTTGTTCCCATTCACAGAATCTCGAGCTCATACATCTCAATAGCTATATCTGAAATTTCATCTCGATCGGTTGAGGGGACTGGCCGCTAGAGCTCCAAATATCGGCAAAGTTTTTTTATGACCACCCTGTACATTATTGTTATTTTCAAACATACTTTTAACAGCTTTTCTTTTAAAAGCAGAATTTTGTTTATATAAAAATATATACATATTTATTTCTAAATAAACCAAAAAAAGTTAATAGCAAGGAAAAATGTTAATCATTTTTACTATATTAAAGATTGCTGAAATTATTGTGTAGAACAACTTTCGAAAGACTCTGTTTAGTCTTGCATTCAATTATGTTTTTCATTTTATTAAAGCAGCATGTCCTTATTAGGAGAAAACATATTCTCCATAATAATAATAAGTAATGTTCATTTTCTAGTCAGTTTTTTATTTTTGAATTTTCAGTTTTATTAATTATTCATGAAAAAAAGGGTTAAGATTAATAGGTAAGCAGAAATTAAAATTTTTATTAAAATACCTCATACATTAAGAAATATGTACATACAGAAATGGTTAAACATTTTCAATCAGTAAAGAGGTTTTTTGGGAAAATTCTCTTCCATCAATAACTTTAAGATTTATAAAATTAAAATTTTTATAAAATCATTTGCTGGAGTGCATAGAACAGTCCTGTGACTAAGACTTCCGTACAGCAACACCTGAAAAAAAATAATAAAAAGATAATTTTAAATTGCCGTGCAATACCATATTCTTTATATAACGAAATAGTATATATTTTTAACCATTAATTTTTTTTTTCATGAAACACTAGGAAAAATGAAAATATACACTCAAAACTGAATACAAACTGCATTGTTAAATTAGTGGGGTAGTTAAGTATATAATATGAAAGAGTGGTCAAATGATCGTCCAATGATATAGCAGATCTAGATATCAAAAAAGTTACAAAAGTATACTTGAAAAACATAAAACTTAAATCCAGCTCAGAGTGGAATGACACTTATCACCTTGCGTTCCATTTACGAAGAATAAAACTATTTACTAAAAGCTGCAACACGATTTTATTGAAATTTTCCCGTTATAAAATTAACTGGTTTTTAAAACTTAAAAACCAAAAGATGTTAAAAATCATTTGTAAAATTAGGAAAGGCTCCTGAAATCTTTAAATCGCTAACGCATGTTTTAAAGCTAAAGATCTCAGGGTTTCCTGTTTTTACAAATAATTAACATTTTTTGGTTTTTAAGTTTTAAGGAACAACTGTTAATCATATAATGGGAAAATTTCAATAAAATCGTATTGAAACTTTGTAGTACATAGTTTTATTTTTAGTAAGTTACAAAAGTATCCTTTGAGGGAAAGGTAAATTTAGGAGAACAGGAGGCTCATAACATAAAATTGTGATAAAATAACTATCGAATGATATGTCTCATGAAGGAGTCGGAAAAAGTTTTTCCGGGGGAGGAGGATAAATTGTGGCAATGGGAAAGTGGCCAAAAGACGCTCCGTCTCCAGTGAAATATCACATGGCTCTTACGGAGGTCAGGACTTAACTGGGAAATGAAATAAATGGAGAAAGGGCCTAAAAAACAAAGAAGATCGAAATAAAAGGGGTAATTTATTAATAATTTACTAGTTACAGGTATTTATAGATACATAGTTATATAAAGACATATAATTTCCATTTAATAAAGAAAATAAGAAGTTACCTATAGCTGTTGAGAAAAGACGGTGATATGACTTTTTGCCGGTAGAAAGCAGCAGCAAAGATTTAAAGAACGGATATTTATCTAATATTAACATTATGTATAAACGTATCTTAATATGTAAACTGTGTCTATTTATATGTTTTTTAGTAATTTTTTATATTTTTTGTGTGATTTATATTGGTAAGTTTTTTTATTTTCTGTTTAAATTTATGAATAATCAAAGTAATTATGGTAATTTGTAAAAAGAGTATTTGAATATGTACCTGTTATTTTCATTCACCAGATGGCACTGTGTGTCCAATATTGTATGTAATGATTCTGAGTACAAAGCATTTTGTTGTGTCAGCGAATTCCAGATGTTATGATGTTAGTAAGTTTTCTCGCTGAAAAGAGATGTAAAAGTTTTTGTTTTTGGGGTATATTGTGAAAACCCCATATTGTGTATTAGCCAAGATTGAATCTTATGATATAGTTTTGTCAGCGGGATGTCATCTGAGCACCAAACGTTGGAAATAAACGTAGATGCAGACGAAAATGAAACTGTAAGTTCTCTCTTTTCTTACCATTGTTTCTTTGTGTTACTCTGATTATTTCTGTTTTGAGGAAGTGATGGAAGTGTTGCAATTATTTAAGTGTATAATACAGAGAGTTTTCCCACTCCACCCCTTAAAAACGGTTAGTTTTCATCGATCTAAAAGATGTTAAATTAAATACAAAACTAATAATTTTAGTTTCGTTTTTCAAGGTTTTGTTATTGTTTAACATTACGTGGCGCCCGAACAGGGACTTAGAGATTGGGATGTTTTTTGGTTGTATGACAGTTATAACTCTCTGTTTTATGATTTTGTAAGAATAATATATGTATATGTTTGAGTTAGAATATTAGTGTATTTATTGAAATTTGTAATTTTGTGAATATATTAATTTTAATGTTGTTTTGGAATATAGTTGTACATAACATTTTTGGGAAATAGTAATCATAGTGTTTTCGATATAATGGAGGCTCTTAAGCTTAAAAGGACAGGCGTCAGGTCATCATTCACACATACTGCTAATATTTTAAAAACAGAACTTGCAAAGGAAGATAGTGATATAAGTATTGTAATAGATAAATATACAAAATTACAAAATATTCAGATAGAGCTAAATGATTTAGATAATAAAATCTTAGATTTAATAACCGAGGACGGCAGTGCGGCGGAACAGCTTGTTTTGAGTGAAATCAAAAATAGGGAAGCATATTCAGATGATTTTATTACATTGTCTCGCCTGTTTAATGAGAAATGTAAAATTCCGGAAGGATTTCAGATAGATACGAGGCCAGATGATGTGTTTAGTGCTACAGGTAATAAAATGAGGTCTTATAAATTACCGAAAATAGAATTAAAGAAATTCGATGGGGAATTAATTAATTGGTTACCCTTTTGGAGCCAGTTTCAGAAAATTCATGAGGATGGGGATTTACACGATAGTGATAAATTTTCTTATTTAGTTCAAAGTATGAATCAGGGGTCACGCGCGAAGGAATTTATTGACAGTTACCCGGTTACTTCGGATAATTATAAAAGTGCAGTTATGGCACTTACAGAACGTTTTGGACAACCGGAGTTATTGATTGAGGTTTATGTAAGGGAATTGATTAAATTAATTATTTCTAATGTAAAAGCAGATAATAGAAATAAATTACCCCTTGATAAACTTTATGACAAAATTGAAGCTCAATTAAGGGCGTTGGAATCATTAGGGCTAAAATCGAGCGAAAACACATCATGGCTTTATCCGATGGTGGAATCGAGTCTTACGGAAGACGTTCTAAAAGCGTGGCAGCGAAGTTCATCTTTTAATCAACCCGAAGGGTCAGATCTTTCTCGGCTTAAGAATTTGATGAAATTCCTTAAATCTGAAGTGGAAGGCGAGGAGAGGTTAAAATTAGCGCGCAGTGGTTTCGAAAATGACCGTCGCAGGGAAGGGTATCATGACAGAGATAGGAATAAATTTAAAAAATCCAATATCCCTACTGCATCAAATTTTCTTACGATTAAAGAGCGTTCGCGTATTTTTTGTGATAAAAATCACGAGAGTAAAAATTGTTACGAAGCCCGTTTATTAACTCTAGAAGAAAAAATTGCTAAGATCAAAGATAAAAGGTGTTGTCTTAAATGTTTAGAACTTAATCATGTTGCCAAATTTTGTAAGCAATTTGTACGGTGCTATTCTTGTGGTAAACCCCATTTTATTTCACTTTGTCCAGAAATGCATAAGAAAGGGGAACCGTCGAAGGACAAGAGGGTAACGGAAACTGCACAAATGACTGCTGCTAAACAAACATGCACCGCGGAAGTAGCATTAATGACTTTGCGGGTAAAAGTCGCGGGTAAGAATGTAGTAAAAAAGGTCAGAGTACTTCTGGATTGCGGTTCGCAAAAGTCATACATTTTGCAGTCTCTGGCAGCCAAATTGGATCTGCCAATTATTTCTAAAGAAAACATAGCTCATACTTTATTCGGGGGTGCTAGAACGGCTCCGAAATTGTATAACAAATATCGAGTAAAATTGTGTTCGCTAAATCAACGGAATTTTCCAGATTTAGAATTTGATTTTTTGAGCCAAGACGTAATCTGTGGTGATATCCCTAGTTTACCTAGAGGAGCAATTTTGAGAGAATTGAAAAATAATAAAATTTGGTTATCTGACATATGTGCGAATCCTCCTAAAATTGAGATGCTTATAGGGAGTGACATATATGGTAAAATTCTCACGGGTCAAGTCAAGCAATTAAAAGGGGGATTAACAGCAGTTTGCACGAAGTTGGATTGGGCCGTTTGCGGCGCATTGGATGAATTTTCGCGTCCGAAAGAGCAAGGAGCTACAACTTTGTGTACAAATTTGACCATCAGATATTTCAAAATTTCCGATCTCTGGAATTTAGAAACAATCGGAATATCAGATGTGCCACAAAATTTGACTAAAGCAGCGGAGGGAGAAATGGCCCGGGAACAGTTCTTAGATTCCCTTACTCGAAATGAAGAGGGTCGTTATTGCGTGGGCTTACCCTGGTTGGGAACCAACGCTGAGTTGCCATCAAATCGTCATGTTGCAGAAAAGAGACTTTTTAGTGTTTCTCGAAAACTTAAATCTTTGAATAAATTTGAGGAATATAATAGGGTTTTCGATGAATGGATGGAAGAGGGCATAATTGAAATAGTTCCAGATGCAGAAATAGAGAGTAAGGGACATTATCTCCCCCATCACCCAGTGTTTAAGCCCGATAGTGCAACTACTAAGATAAGACCGGTTTTCGATGCGTCGTGCAAAGTAGGTAGAGCTCCTTCTCTCAATGACTGCTTATTTAAACGGCCAAATTTAATCGAAGAAATTCCTTTGATTTTGTTAAGATTTCGGGAAAAGAGCATTGGGGTGACTTCCGATGTGAAGCGAGCATTTTTGCAAATAGAACTGAAAAAAGAAGACAGGGAGTTTTTGAGATTTTTATGGTGGGAGAAATATAAAGTTATAAAAGTTCTCCGCCATACTAGAGTAGTTTTTAGAGTCACTTCCAGTTTATTTTTATTGAGAGCTGTCTTAAGGTACCATTTGTCACAGGTACCAGAAGAAAAGAAGTTTTTGGCTCAGAAAACAGACAAATCTTTATATATAGATAATTGCGTAACATCCGTTGACAATGTGCAAGAATTCGAAGAGTTCATAAAATATGCTACAGAAGTTCTCGCCGAAGCAAAGATGGAGTTGCGCTTGTGGACCTGTAATTACATTGAGACAGATACATGTGCCATATCGCAGGTTTTGGGGACCGAATCTGAGTTAGAGGATCCAGTATCGGTTTTGGGGATTATGAGGGACAGGAATGAAGATAACCTACATATTAACATTAAAAATTTACCGATTTCAGAAAATTTGTCAAAAAGAGAGGTTTTGTCTATAACACAGACTATTTTTGATCCGTTAGGTTTCCTGACACCTGTTTTATTGACTGCCAAGTTATTGCTTCAAGAAATTTGGACAGTTAAAGTTGATTGGGATACCCCATTACCCGAAGAGATCAAAATTAAATTCTTAAAATGGTATCACAATTTGGGAATACTTAAAGATTTGAAATTGCCCCGGCGCATAGTATTTGGAGATAGAAATTCCTGGTCACTCCATGTTTTTTGTGACGCAAGCCAACATGCCTATGCGACCGTTATTTATTTGAGATGCGAACACGACGGGGAAATTTATGTGAATTTAGTTATGGCTAAAACGAGAGTAGCCCCATTAAAAAAAATTACAATTCTGAGACTTGAACTGATGTCGTGTGTTTTAGGGGCGCGTCTCTCTAAATATGTTACAGAGGCCCTCTCGCTACAGGACTGCCCAAAATATTTTTGGACCGATTCCACCACCGCGTTATCATGGATTAAAAGAAACGATAGTTGGGGAACTTTCGTGGGTAATCGGGTGAAGGAAATTTGTGCAGCTACAGAAATAAGTCAGTGGTCTTACGTTCCGAGCCAATTGAATCCGGCAGATCTGCCTTCTCGCGGTTGCTCCCCTCTTCGGTTTATGGAATATAAGTGGTGGTATGGGCCTAGTTGGCTAAAAGAACATAGAGATAACTGACCAAAGTTAGAAATAGCGCCAGATGAAACTTTAATTTTTTCTGAACTCAGGAAAGGAGTAAATGTAAATGTAAATATTAATATTGTAAAGGATCCTCAAGAAATCAAATGGTATGAAAGATTCTCTAAATTCTCAAAGATGATAAGGGTTTTAAGTTGGGTGAAAAGGTTTAGCAATAATTGTTTAAAACGTAACGTTAATAAAGAACCCTTTCTATCTGCTTATGAAATTGAGGAATCTAAAATCACACTTCTTTCACTTGTTCAGGCAGAAAGTTTCTCAGAGACAGGAGACTCAGTTCATGGCCTTATGAGTAAAAGAGATCAGAGAGGCCTTATAAGAGTAAAGACTAAAATAGTAGAACGGGATGACCATTACGCATTTAGGTATCCTATTTTGCTGCCTTCGAAACATTACGTTGTACATTGTCTCATTAGAGACTTTCATCTAAAAAATTCGCATGCAGGCATCCAGACTCTCATGGTTATCTTACGTGAGAATTTCTGCATTATTGCGGCTAGACGTATGATTAGAATGGTAGTAAAATATTGGCTACCCTGCAAGAGGTTTACCTCAAAGCCGCCAACTACTGCACCCATCCAATTGCCATTGGACAGAGTTCGAGATGCATTTAGCTTTGAAATTATAGGAGTGGATCTCTGTGGCCCCCTGATCCTCAAAAATAAAATAAAAGCATGGGTTGTTCTATTTACGTGTGCTGTGTATAGATGTGTGCATTTAGAACTCGTCACTTCTATAAGCACAGAATGCTTTATACAAGCACTGCGCCGATTCATTTCACGCAGAGGCCATCCATCGATTATACATACGGACAACGGCACCAATTTTATTGGAACGTCAGCCGCACTGAAGAAAATTGATTGGGAGAACGTAGTCTCCCATGAGACCTTAAATCCCATTCAGTGGAAATTTATTCCACCAACTGCTGCATGGTGTGGTGGATGGTGGGAGCGATTGGTTCGCACCACCAAAAATCTGCTTGTGAGAGTGCTAGGGCAAGCATCAGTGAATTATGAGGAGCTTCTTACAATCATATGTGACGTCGAAGATGTCATTAATTGCCGCCCCCTCACGTACGTGTCCAACGATGCGGAAGATCTCCAACCTCTGACTCCGTCGATGTTTTGCGCGACCTTAGATCATCAGGCGTTGTAGATCTCGATATCATAGACAAAAATAAACTGCTTGTTCGACAGCAAAGATGTCAAGATCTTCGTGAACAATTTCGCATAAGATTTCGAAAGGAATATCTTAGCCAACTGGCTTTAAAACATGGCCAAACGGACGGTGTGTGTATCCAGAAAGGAGACATCGTACTTATTGGTGCGGATAACATCAAACGTGTCAACTGGCCAATCGCTCGTGTGCAGGAGCTTTGTACAGGTAGAGACGGTCGTGTAAGAGTTGTCAAACTCAAAACTGCAAATGGTATACTGCTTCGACCCATCCGTAAAATTTACCCTTTAGAAGTGTGCGCCTGCACCAGTGACAAAGTGTAGTTTTTGATTTGGCTCTCACCTAATCAAAAAGGTGGGAGTGTTGAGAAAAGACGGTGATATGACTTTTTGCCGGTAGATGGCAGCAGCAAAGATTTAAAGAACGGATATTTATCTAATATTAACATTATGTATAAACGTATCTTAATATGTAAACTGTGTCTATTTATATGTTTTTTAATAATTTTTGATATTTTTTGTGTGATTTATATTGCTAAGTGTTTTTATTTTCTGTTTAAATTTATGAATAATCAAAGTAATTATGGTAATTTGTAAAAAAGAGTATTTGAATATGTACCTGTAATTTTCATTCACCAGATGGCACTGTGTGTCCAGTATTGTATGTAATGTTTCTGAGTACAAAGCATTTTGTTGTGTCAGCGAATTCCAGATGTTAAGTTTTCTCGCTGAAAAGAGATGTAAAAGTTTTTGTTTTGGGGTGTATTGTGAAAACCCCTTATTGTGTATTATCAGCCAACAATGAATCTTAAATATGATACCGTTTTGTCAGCGGGATGTCATCTGAACACCAAACGTTGGAAATAAACGTAGATGCAGACCAAAATGAAACTGTAAGTTCTCTCTTTTCTTTTCATTGTCTCTTTGTGTTACTCTGATTATTTCTGTTTTAGGCAAGTGATGGAAGTGTTACAATTATTTAAGTGTATAATACAGAGAGTTGTCGCACTCCGCCCTTAAGAAACGGTTAGTTTTTCATCGATCTAAAAGATGTTAAATTAAATACAAACCTAATAGTTTTATTTCGTTTTTCAAGGTTTTGTTATTGTTTAACAGTTGAGCACATCGTGATGTAAGCCTGTATACGTATAACTGCAGATCAAGTCTACTATAGTGATCAAGCCTACTATAGTATACGCTTGGTTAAAGCATTGAATTTTACTGAAAAATATTTCTTTTACATTTTTCCGGGTCAAATAATTTTTCTAAGCTCAGAAAATCGAAGTAAATAATACCAAAGAATGTGGAGGG
This sequence comes from Maratus speculifer, assembly GCA_964019185.1. Classification (NCBI taxonomy): domain Eukaryota; kingdom Metazoa; phylum Arthropoda; class Arachnida; order Araneae; family Salticidae; genus Maratus; species Maratus speculifer. The sequence continues at coordinate 364,641,921 of OZ025296.1, forward strand.
AAAAGTCGTTTCTGAGTCGATTTTTTCAGTTATTTATTTCATAATGTTGGATTTTTTAAGGTTTTCATTGACGAAATCCTATTCGTCTCTGTCTTCTGTATGTTCGTCACAGAGTCCGTACACAAAAACTATGGAAGTTACAGAGTTCAAATTTTGTATACTTACAGCTAAATACCTCTTGTCGTACAACAAATCATAAAATTTTGATAAAATTTTTACTTTAATTAAAATATTGCTTTTAATGTTATGAGTTTATTTTATTGCTGTTGTTGTTGTTGTTTTCTTCTAATTGTTGTACGCAAGTTTAAATAGATATAAAAATTGTTATGTACGTAACACAAATAAATGGGTTAAGTAAATCACGTGAAAAATGCCCTTATTTGTGTTTATTTATAGACTGAAAAAATCCGTTAAATTTACGGCAAAAACTGCTTTCAGTAATGTTGCTAGCAGTTTTTGCCGAAAAAATTGCAGTAAAATTTGATGTAATTTTTTTATTACATCTAATTTTACTGCAAATTTTACGGCAATAACTGCTAGCAACATTACTGAAAGCAGTTTTTGTCGTAAATTTAACGGATTTTTCTTTTTACTCTGTACCTAAGGATTAAAATAAAAAACTTCCTTTTATAATTGTGGAAAATTCTTCTAAAGTTCAGTTCTTTAAATCATAATTAAATTTACAGACATAAATTCTGACACCGTTAAACTTTGAAACTTATATTTAAACATTAATTATTTACAAAGGTAATATTTACAAAATGTATATGTGTATAAACAGAAACAGTTTAAACACTCATAAGTTTTAGTTAATTAATATACGTCTCACGCGGAAAGTCATCTTCATCGAACATTCTTTTTTCCGATTCACAACAAACATTTCATCAAACGTTATCTTCATCTCACTTCGGCATTTTGCTTGAATTTGATCTACTCCTTGAATCGTCTGCCTTGCTGAGAGCCTTGGTCTCAGAGTAGTGGTATGGGGAAACTACGAGACACACTGCTGCTTAGCTGTGGGATAAAGAATCACTCCCACATAATTATTTTTAAAATTAATTTATTCCTGCAACCGCCTACATAAGAATATTATAATTAGAAATTAACAATTTGGATTTATTAATTAAATAGTAAGTTTAAAAAAAAAAGAAAAGAAATATTAAACGAAACCCTCTGTGCGTAATGCGATCACACTTACCAACTTGTTTTAAAATGGCGTGCAAGATTTCTCTTTAACTTATTAGATCTTCGTGCCTTTTAATCAAATCTTATTAGATCTTCGTGGATATATTGACCCTTAACCCTTCGACGGACCAAAAAGTTGTGTTTCTGTAATGTTGAATTCGCACCAGTATAAGCCGGATAAGCATTGGAAACATGCCTTTGATTCAAATTTCTTGATTTTTTTCACCAGGTGTGCCTACCTATTTCAAAATCTATTTTCCCTATTATCACTTTATAAATACTGATATTTTATCAGATAAAAAGGATTTTTCGACTTTTAAAAACCTCATTATCTCAAAAACTACTGCACCGAATTACACGCCATTAATTGAATTTATATACACAAGAAAGACGCATAACTAGGAATTTATGCGTATTTTCAGATTACTGAAAGTGTGTGAAAAAGTGATTAAAACATTTTTAAAAAATATTTAAAAAATTATACAGTTGACTTAAAATTACTATTTTTTTTAATAAAGAAATTTTTTTCCTATGTGCCTGTATATCATGTAAAAATGCCAAAAATTTGCGTGGGGTACTAGATATCAATATTTACAAAATTATGTATACAAATTATAAACATTCATTTAAAGGCTTTATTTGGTGCAGATTTATTCATCTTCGACATCTGTAGAACATTTGGAATATAGACTTACAGAATTGCTGCATTTTAAATTTTAATGAACACATGGGCATCATTCTCAACGCTGACGATACTCTTTCGATAACAAAATTTCTTGTTGGTGTCGCATCAACAAGAGTGAAGAATATTTTTATCATAGACACAAACTACATTCTTCGATATCGGAATGTACAAGAGTGATCACAGCCAATTTAAATGAAAACGATTTTCATCAAATTTTGTAAAGAGATATTATATTTATTAGTTTCCAGCTGTTTAACCGAGCGGTGTGCCTTGGTTACCATTCCGTTAAATTTTTATATCTAAGTAATAGTTAATTGCCGAATCAGAAACAGATTTAATATAATGAATGATTTCTATTATTTATTATGCCATCTAACTAGGGAGCTGCAAGAAGTATAAGTCAGCGCTTTTGACGAAAGTGGTATCGTTGGAAAGACCTCATCGAGAGCAGTAAAAAACTCGATGGAATTAGCCGTCGCAAATTAGCTGTTTTTGAGATATCCGACAATTTATGTCACGTACCTAGTGCATACTTAATGGGGAACCGCAAAAAAATTTAGTCTCGATTTTAACGAAAGTGGTATCGTTAAAAAGGTATCATCATGAGGGAAAAAAAACTCAACAGAACTACCTGTCGGAAATGAGCTGTTTTAGAGGTATCCTATAATATATGTCACGTAGCTTACTAGTTGCACTTAATGGGGGACCGCTAAAAAATTGTTTTATCGATTTTGGTGAAATTGCAAATGGAAATGGTGTCGTTGCAAAGATATTGTGAGAAGTAAAAAACTCAATGGAACTACCCATCTGAAATGAATCGTTTTCGACATATCGGACAATTTATGTCACTTAATGCAGTTTCCTAGCAGTGTGTATTATTAATGTGACACAAATTGTCGGATATCTCGAAAACGTCTCATTTCCGACGAGTGATTCTAATGGTTTTTTTAATCCTAATGATGATATCTTTTCAACAATACCCCTTTCGTTAAAATCGAGACTAAAATTTTTTTCGGTCTCCCATTAAGTGTGCTCTAGCTACGTAACATAAATTGTCGAATATCTCATAAACGGCTTATTTGCGACAAGTAGTTTTATTGAGTTTTTTACTGCTCACTATGAGATCTTTCCAATGATATCACTTTCGTCAAAATCGGTGACTTACACTTCTTGCATTTCCCTTGTGAGAAAATTTCTAGTTGCATATCTTACACACAAAAGTTTTCTCACCACTTTGAACTTAATGATTGCAGATGCTTGCTTAAATCATACATTTCAGAGAATTTATTGTTTCATAGCTCGCATGCAAGATTTTTCACCAGTGTGTTTTAATATATGCCTGTTTAAATCTGGTTTTCGTGAGAATTTTTTGTTGCATATCTCACACACGAAGGGTTTCTCATCAGTATGAATAAACAGATGTTCTCTTAAATAACTGTTTCGAGAAAATTTCTTGTTGCATATGTCACAAATATACGGCTTCTCATCACTATGAGTTAACAGATGCCTGCTTAAATTGCCTCTTTGAGAAAATTTCTTGTTGCAAATATCACACACAAACGGTTTCTCATCACTATGAGTTAATAGATGGCTGCTTAAATTGCCTCTTTGAGAGAATTTCTTGTTGCATACCTCACATTCAAAAGGTTTCTCACCAGTATGAGTTAACAAATGTATCCTTAAATCATTGTTTCGTGAGAATTTCTTGCTGCATACCTCACATTCAAAAGATTTCTCACCAGTATGAGGTAACATATGTCTGCTTAAACTGGCCTTGTGGGTAAATTTCTTGTTGCATCTATCACATTCAAAAGGTTTCTCTCCAGTATGAGTTAACAGATGGCTGCTTAAATGGCTCTTGCGGTAGAATTTCTTGTTGCAGATATCACACACAAACGGTTTTTCAAATCTATGAGTTAACAGATGGCTGCTTAAGCATCGCTTTTGAGTGAATTTCTTACTGCATACCTCACACAAAAAATACTGTTTTGGGATAAATTCTTGCATAACTCAAAAATAAAAGTTTTTCCTGCCTGCGAGTTAGAAACTGTTTTTTAAAAGCTTTGATAAAAAAAAAAATTTGTATTTGTTTCACACATTGAAGATATTTTGTTTCATGTGTGACTTGTTAGATTAATGTCTTTATGCATCTGCAATAAAAAAATAAATTAATATTAATTTTTACGTTTTATTAAAAAAAAAAAATACATAAACTTAACACGAAAATTTCAACACAATGTAGAAAATAAATTGTAATAAAATTGCTACCATAGTATTAAAAACTGCAGTAGAATCCCAATTATCTGAAATCAGCTGAGTCAAAGGTGTGGCAGCCTAACAGCATAAATTTTAAATTGTAAATAAATAAAATAAATAGCAACATTTAAAAAATAAATAACGTATTATAAATAAAATAAAAAGTAAATTTAAGTAGAAAATTTTTATAATTTGATATCATCTAAAGAAACGATGATACATTTAGCAAAGAATAGAGAGAAAATAAAATTTTATTGTGCCTGTGGCGTTTTAATATGTAGATGTGTTTAGCAAGGAACTCTTCGAATTTGATTTTTTTTTATCTAATGTCTTTGCTAACTGCTGAAACATGCGTATCATTTAATATAACTTACACTGCAATTAGATAATGTAATCAGTGCCATAGCCAATTGGATGCCATGGATACCCCCCTCAAACGGAGTATCTGGGTTTCTGAATCGTGCAATGAACAACATTCAAAACTACTAAATCGGAATGACAAAGAACCCATGAAAAATTTCCTTTTAGAAAAGTGTTTGTCTTAAATGGATATAATTCAAAGTTACGTCTTTTGCCAGGGCTTTGAACTTTTCTGTTTTAGACAAATTTTCAACATAAACATGTTTTGTTTTGACTGTATCCTCAAAACTTATTATAACATATTCTTTCTGTAGTGCTCTTGTAAAAAATACAAATATATTACAATTAATTCTATGAAGGTAATCTATCTTAAAAAATAAAGAAATCGGGATTACACGAAAACATTGCATATTTATAGTTCCTAAAACTTGAAGCCTGTCTAAAATGGAACATTTTGCCATCGTGTATACTTCTTGTCGAATTTTCGGAGAATATGGAATCACCCCGTAAATGGAAACGTTTCACGGTCCCGAATAATAAGTTCACAAGTATACCTGCTAAGATGGAAACCGGTTTTGACAGAACCAACTAACGATGACAGCTATTTTTGTTTATTTTATAATTTTATATCAAAAACAGTGGAATCCCTTAAATAAGTAACCCTAAAATACACAACTCTCCAAAATTCGCACATAATTTACAGATGTAAACAATGAAGATTTAGTTCAGATATAACAGCAAATTTTGACTTTTATCACTTTATATCAATTCCATATATATTTCAATTTGTATTTTATTTTTTATTTTACTGAACTCATGTTTTTTCATGAAGGAAGAATAAAATTATTTCCGAAAAAATACAAGATATTCACCAAATACATTTATGTATTAATCAAGTTTTTTCGATTATTAAAGTCTGTGGCTAAACCTGAAATAAAGCTTTCTTATTTTATGAATTTGAATTAGTAATAAACTTTTATGAGGCAAGTTGCACTGAATAATTTAGGAAAAATACACTTCATCTTTATAATGACTATTTAATCATACATTACTGATATTTACCCTGACCTTCGCTTTTTAATACTTTAATCATATTAAAATTTATCTGATTTTTTTTATTTTAATTTATTACTTATTTTAATATTTTATTATACTTCTGTAAGCATTTATTGTAGTTTCGATTGCATTAATTAGATTTAAATGACTGTTTAAAAAACGTAAACAAGTCAATGACCAGAAATCCGCAAAACCTCTGGTCCCAAGCTGTGCGGATTTGAGGGAGTCTACCGTAATATTATAGCATAATGTACTACCCAGAATTAATAAAAGCGACTCTATTCTTGAACTGGTTATTTGTGAACATTTACGGTCATTTTTAAAAAATCTTAAGAAATCTGAAATATGATTTATATTCTGTTCTAAAACATACTGATGATGTCTTTTCAGCTCTAAAACAGTTTCCGTCAATGAATAAGCAAGAAATAACAAACTTTAAAAGTTTGTTGACAAATTGAATAGAATAGATTTCATTGCTACAGAAAACTTGATGTATATCCTCTTCAGCCCTGGAATACCCATTTGGGTACATTAAAGCAAAAAGCAAAATTACCCCCCCCCAAATTTATAATAAATGCATAAATTTCTGCTATCGCTATTCAGATGCATCACAGTGTCCTATATTACCAATAGATGTGCTACATGTTTAAAAAAGGAGGAATCATGTAGAGATGGGCATTATTTAACATAACAGGATAAATATACGTAATATCAACCAAAAACTTATTATTCAGTAACAGATTACCAAATAGTCCCTGTTAATTTTGGAACACCTCGTGTGATAAGCATTTTAAAAGAAGAAGCAAATAGCAAGGCTAAAAATTTTTTAGGAATGAATATTTATACATTAATAAAAGTTTAGTTATTTAAAATCTATTTCCTAGCTTATAAATCTATTTGAATTCTAAAACAAAGAATTTCTATTACTGCAAAATATAAAATCCCCAACAGCATTAAAACGCTTTTGAAACACAGAGAGAGAAAAAAATGCCTACGCACAAAGAAAAACTACCAGATTTTCCTTTTGACGCAACACTATCCTTCTACGACTCTACGACATTAAAAATCCTTTTGGTCTAATCAAGTGCGCCAATCACATGACTAATTGTCCGTTTGCTATCTCAAAAGTTCACGTGGTAAAATCTCTCAAAAGCTATTGGTTGTTCATTATTCTACGGATATTTAAAAACACTTGGCTTCGGTTTTTTCCCAAAAATTATTTTATCGTTTGAATATTTTTATAACGCTCACAGTTACAAAGATTAAAGCAATAAACATGTTTTTAGAATATCGAAAACTATACTTATTGAAAAAAATGAGTGGAATAATAAAAACTGCATTTATCGAACAAGTAGATAGAATACTGAAAATGAAATGTGTTTTAATTCAAGCGTATGTATTTAGTGAGTGACGCTTGCAGATTATTAAAAAGCAAGGAGTTAATGTCGGCCATCTTTGGTCATAATTTTAATGGGAAAGAATATGCGTTTGAAAAATGGAATTAAAAGATATACGGGTTTAATTGTTGATAGAAAGCTGTTTTATCGCACGGGAGAAAATCTTTGGTTGGTGTAGTTAGATGAGTAAAACGGTCGCAATCTTTGACTTTGAATATTTAAAAGGGATATTACTTTGTACTCATATGATTTGGGGAGGGGGGGGGGTATTCTGGCGCTGTGATTTTTTAATAAAGTGTTTATTACTGGGTTTTATTTTTATTATTTTGTCATTATTGCGTCATTAGAAAATAAGAACTCGAAAACATTATTTTCGTAATTTTTATTTTACTAAAAAAAGAAGAAAAATAGCCTGGTGAGAGCAGCGCCATGCGAAAAGGGGGAGGGGCAAAGGGGCGGTCGGCCCGGACGCGGAAATTTATAGGGCGCCAATTTTATACTACCAACGTCATTTTTTGGCCTGTCAGAACTTTTGGGGGGGAGGTTAATGCACATACGAAATTTGTTGGATGAATGACATTTGATTAAAAATGTATAAGTAATGTTTCATGTTCTTGTGGGATAACCTTTGAATATGTGTTGACAGATATTGATCCGGGGATGTCAAAATTAAAGCTTCAAGTCAAGGTACCAACGAATAAAGATCATTTTTTTTTTACAAATTGTATTGTTAAACCGGTGTTATTTTTTATGGAAGATATTTCTGATCGTTTATAATAAGTTAATTTCTAAACCGCTAGTTTTAGATGCATTGTACCAATTGCAAAAATGTTTTAAACTTTCTTCTGCATCATATAAATATCAATTTACATTAAAATAATTATTTTTTAAATTGTTAAGAAGTTACATATTTTATACAGTATTAAATATGTTTATAACTTTTATTTAGAAAAAGTTTCTATGCGTTTTAACAGGTAAAACAGCATAAAACGTCTACGGGTAAAACTTAGTGAGTTATGATACTTATGAAATTTCAACGAGGAAAAATGCATTTTTAGTGCAAGAAAACGATAATAATGCGTGAAATGCAAAGCATCACAGCTAACTAAGTTTTTGACTTGCAAAAATTAAATTTTTAACATCAAATTATTTTAAAGGTCTATGTTTATCTGAACTAAAACAGATTCTACACTTATATATCAAAATTATTCAAGATATCTTAATTAAAGTCCCTCTAATAAAAATATCTGTTGACAGCATATTCTCATTGATTAGTTATTACGTTACAAAAATAACAGGTTGTTGAAACCTGTTACCTGTAATACATTTTTCTGATACCGAAGATCGCCCATGGAGAGTACGTACTTTACTAAATGTAGTCAGAAATGCCTGTCTTAAATTAAAATTTAACTCTGGAACAAAATTTAACTCAGTTGATGTGCAAAAGATCCTGTTTGGGGGGAAATGTATCTTCTGTCAATATTTTCCTTCGGAGCCCAATCCCTGGAATATAAAATTTTTATTCTTGCCTCAAGTGATGGTGTAGTACCGGATTTTTTCTTGTACACAGGAAAAAATGCCGTTCTTGTAGAAGATATGAAAGACTTACAGCTTGGTGGAGCAGTTGTCAATAATAATAATAATAATAACTGAAAATGTACCCGTAAATGAAAGTAGAGTTATATTCACTGACAGATATTTCATTGTAGTGAAAACAGCTGAATAGCTTTTTTCAAAGCGAATTCTGTGTACTGGGACAGTCATGACTAATAGAATAGGTGATGCATGCTGTGAAAGACAGTGCAATAAAACGTGGTGAGTGGACTGAGTTTGCTAGATCCGATGATAAAACTGTGGTGTTGAAACGGAAGGACAAGAAATGTGCATATGATGTCCACCGCATGTGGAAGAGTGTCCAGCGTTACATTTGAGCACTGGTGTAAAAATAAAAAGGAAAAGGTTCCTGTAACCAGACGAGCTATAATAAGAATGTATAAAGCACATTTGGGTGGAAAGCACATACGATAGGTTCATTCATGCGAACAAGTAAATAGTCAGTTTGAATCTCATCTCTTTCCGGACTTAGTTACGGTAAATAGTTGGGTTTGTATATAAGAGATTATAGATCCTCCAATATTCCGAAAAGAGATCAAATGAGTTTACTCGAATTTTGTCTTTATATTGCTAAAGTCCTTATAAAATGCGAAAAGGAAAAGTCTACTGTTGGAAGACCACGAAAATCAGAGCAATCATGCAATGAATCTATATCTTCTAAAAAAAGGAGAATAACCACATCTATTCCCAAAAATGAGGGTTATCATCAAGGATAAAAAGGAAAATCAAGAGTAAAATGTATGAAATGTAATCTATTTATTTTTCTTCAGAATAACTATTTAAAAATTTTTTATAATAAATGACATATTATTAGAAGATTATTATTAGAAGGTATGTAGAATATTACAAGATATGTATAGTATATGTATAGTATATATAGTATAGTAGCAAGATATTTATTACAATTATTACACAATATGAATAATATTTTGCACAATACATAACTTTAGGTAAAAAATCATTTAAATTGTTTAAATTGATATAAGTTTTTAACAATAAATATGTATATTTATTTTAAAACAAAATTGGTCTTATTTATTTAAAGAATGATATTTTTTCTGAATTGAGACCTGATGTACCCATATGGGGACATAAATTTTATCTATATAAAAATTTGAAAAGTAATTTTATTTTCTCTTTTCTAAGCCTAAAAGCGTCATAATTTGCTAATGAAATAATTTTCCTATGCAGCAGATTCTTCTCGGGACTGAAGAGATTAAATTTCTTTATATCATACAGATTCCTTGTCAAGGTTGGCTATTCGATGTAGAGAGATAATACATCTCGCGATAAATCTGAAGAATATTTCCGGGGATCAATTTTTCTTTCTCGTCGGAATCTTTTATTTCAAGTTTTGATATTTAGGGAAAGAGCAGAGGGATATTGCAAGGTTCTGATGTTCACCGGTGTTTGTACTAAATAACGGTAATTTTTCTCATTGAACCTGAGCTGTTTTTAAATAAATTAGTGGATTTTGAAGGGCAGATTTTTTAATGTATTTATTTAGTATTGTAATTTTGCTTTTATCCATTAATGCAATTAGTTAATTGTGTTAATTAATTATTTAGTTAATTCATAATTTTTGTACGAATTCCAAATAATGCGAAAAACGTCGGAAACGGTTTTTACACTGATTAGCATCAAATTTTAGGGATGTCTCCCAAGTCAAAGCATCGAAATGTCCCCACAGAGCCTTTAGAACTTTATGCTTATGAATCGCATGGAAGTGCTACATATTCTCCGGAATTTCAAAGTGTTCTTTCCAGAATTCAAAAATCCTTTCCGAAGAAAAACGTCTCAGTCATTTGAAATGAACACAATTGTGACGTGTAATACCCAGTTTAACCCTTTCGGGTCCGATATATATATATTTATTTTTCTGCAGTTTGGAATGAAATAAATTATGTATTCCATTTACATAAGTATAGTTTTTAAGTAAATGATACTAGTTTAAAGAAATTTTTGCAGTTTTGTCATTATTATCAGTATCAGTATTCAAAAATGCTATTGTTTGTTTAAAAAATGTATTTTTTTACATTATTATGCATTTTTTTCTTTTAATTATAATTTTATTTCCTTTAAAAAAAATGTTTAGTTTCGGTATAGCTTTCCAATCTCAACTCAAAGTTTTGATTTAGTTTTACAATCTAAATTCAAACAAAACTAAGTTTTAGTTTTGTTTGTTTAGGTCTGCAACTAAAAAATAGCACAGGATTTATTGACTGTTTCATTTTTACTCACTGAAACCAGAAAAATATTTTTTTCAAAGTTTAACTAAACAATTTTTTTCATAAATATATATAGGACAGTTGCACCATAAAATTTAACTAATAATAACACATTGCTCAGTGGTGCACAAAATAGGAATTTTAATATACATTTGTACAATTAAAATAAAATAAAACTTTCAACGTTTCGCGCCGTCTTCAGGAAAATATGATAATGGAAGGACCTGTAGTCCTTCCATTATCATATTTTCTAGATTTTTTTCATGTAATCCTGTTTTTGTGAAATCGTGAACTACTTGTAAATACTTGTACAAAATATATTTAGAATTTGTGAATAAGAAATTATTACTATATTTAGGTTCCTATTTAGACATATTTTTAATAAGGTTATTTATGCATATATACAACTTGACAAGGTTCAGTTGCTATATGGCATGACATTTTTTTTCTTCAATCACTGCATTTGCGAAAGATTCAATTTGCAGATTAAACTTTTTTCTGAAATATCTATTTTCAAGAGAAATTTTGCGAAGGGTCTTGTGTTTCAAACAAGAAAAAAAATGTGAAAGATCCTTTCAAGCCTTCGCAAACAGATTTCTGCTCAGAGATTAGATTACCCACATTAAAGTTTTCATGTGGGACACTCAACATAAAAATAAATAAAATAAAAAGTATGAGAATGTAGCTATTACAAAATTTTCACTACATTATTTCATAAATGAAATTTCAATTTTTCCAGTTCAGAAAAATTGAAAAGAAAAGCCTTAAGAAAAAAACTGAAAAAACCTGTTTTTTTTCCCGAACATTCTCATCTCTATATGTAATAAACCCATCTATTTATACAATAAGATCAGGTGGGCCATAAAACCAAGTTCCTTTTTTTTCTTGTGAGCGGATTTAAAAACCATACTACTACATTTATTTTAATGAAACATTTGATGCATTTCATATACAGTGGATTTCTATAGATCAAGCATGAATGATAAGTTTTTGAATTATATACATTCAAAATTTAGTGTTTCTGATGTTAAATTACATTTTCATACTTTAATTAACCCGCAAGAACTCGCGCATGAGATTTTCTTTCACCATCGTACCCTTTTAACACTATTTTTAAGGCTATTTTTCATTTTAATAAAATTTCAAAATGTGATTTCGATTACTTTACCTCTTTTTTGAATAAAAGTATTAAGCCAAACAAAAAATTTGATATTAAGTGACTGTAAAGTAAAAGAAAAAATTGGGCACTGTGTGAGAAATTCTCATAGCGAGTTCTCCCGGGTTAATATCTTCTGAAATTATACTTCTAATTTGATAGTTTTTTTTATATAGCTCTAATACTAAAATACCAAAACATAAATATGTTGAATTTCCATTTTTTATAATTTTATGATATGAATTAGGAAACTATTATTCGAAAACATTATGAATTGCAGTTTTTTACACACTACTTTGCCAACAGTTTTTTTAATTGATTTAGATTTAGTAAGACCTGCTTTAGGGGAATCCAAAATAAAAAGATTTTCTTCCAAATAATTTTCAAATTATGCTTAAAAAATTCAAAATGAAGGTTTAAGGTGTCATCCATGAAAGAAATGACTGGATAGGTTGAAATTTCGGAACTACTTACTAATCCCATTGACCAATTTCACCAAATTATAGAAATCGCCAAACTAATAGCCAAATTGTATTTATTGACATAACTTTCATAACAATAAATAACAAAAAAAAATAAATAAAAATAAAAAAATAAATAAATAAATAAAATAATAATTAGTAGAACATTAATAATAAAATACAAATAAAAATTACTTAATAACGTTTTAAACATGTGTATTATATTTATTGTCATTGAATGAGACATTCACGATCATCCATTATTGGCATTTAACCTGATAGTTTGGTGATAGTTTTTTGGTCAATGGATTAACCAAGTAATACAGAAACTTCATATGCTATCCTATAATCTGGCAGTCTTCATTGACTGCTTGAGAGGTGTTTAAGATGCCTTGATTAAGAAGGGGGCTCTATTGGTCCACAATCAAGCACTACCGTAAAATACCATTAATCCGCCTCCCAAATATGACGAAAAATCATAAAATAGTTAGAGGGGGGTGCTTACATGGGATTTTTCCGCAATCGTTTTATGGGGATGAGGACGGGATAAATCAAGATGAAATGAATTAATTACAAATATTTGAATGAATCATGAATTTTGATACTCGAAACAATACTTGAAAAAAATTGCGTTTTTTTTTAAACGTAAATTTTGTTGAAAAAACGCAGAAAAAAGCCAAAAAAGCATGAAATGTATTAAAAAAAATCTCGAAAAAACCGACAATTTCATCAAAGATTCATGATTCACCCCGATTCAGTGATTTTTTTGGGGGGGGTGGGGAGGGCACTTTCTGGGCTGAAAATTTGAAATTTTTTATAAAGATGGGAGGGGGCGTTTGATCGGGAAGGGCGGATTAACGGGATTTTACGGTAAGCTTCAATTTGGATACATCCTCTAAAATACACTTGTTATAAAATGATTTCTCAGAAACCTATTATATGAATTGCATGAAAGTTTGTTTTTCAGCTAATTGGCGAGTGCTAAGTTCATTATGCTATCAGAATTCGGTATTTCTATAAAAAAATAAAGTTAGGGTCCATTTTAATATGCATATCCCCCCTAAGCAAATTTTATATACACTATTTAAAAGTAGACTTTATTTCAAATTGTTCAGTATCAATAACTTTCTTTCTATGATAATTTATTGAGAAGTTAGTAGAGGGTGTTTACTTTTTTCCACGATTGTACAAATCCATAAAAAATATTTTTAACATATTAATTAAGTTAAAGAAATAAAGTCTACCTTTTTGAATAGTATTTAACTTCCATTCATGAAACTTGATTTATTTCTTTAAAATTGAAATTTTTATATTACCTGTTTTCATAATCTCTTTCAATTTGGATGTTCTGCCTTTCATTTTCTCGTGTTTTTTATATTTGTTACTATACCTTATTACACTTGAAAAAAAAAAATATTCTTCTCTTTTTAAATTAAATTTAGAAAATAAAACATTAAATAAATTGTTTTTCAGGGTTAAAATTACACACCTCCTAGTGTTATAAATATGTACAGTAGACTCCCTCAAATCCGCAAACCAGAAATCCGCAACTCTCTAAAATCCGCACACATTTTATGGATGTAAACAAAGAAAATTTCAGTTCAGGTATTGGGACAAAATATTATTTTTTTAGTTTTGTATCAATTCCATATATTTTTTAATTTGAAATTTTCTTAATAATACTCTATTCATGTTTTTTTCATGAAGGAAGAATAAATTTTTTTAGAAAAAAAACTCAAGATATTGCTGATATCACAGGTAATCACAATCTTCTTACCAAATATTTATGCATAATCAAGATTTTTTGGTTATTAAGCATGGCTAAACTTTGATGTGAATTAGTAATGTACTTTTATAAGGCAGGTTTTGTTAAAAATTTTCGAAAAATACATTTAATCTTTATAATGAATTTTTAATCATACACTATTGATTATTAACTTGACTTTTGCTATTAGTACTTAAATCATTTAAAAAATTATCTAAAATTTTATTATTTTAGTTTACTATTTATTTTAATATTTTATTATATTGTAAGCATTCATTATAGTTCCAACTGCCCTATTAATTGCATTAAAACTACTATTTCAAAAATGTAAATAAAGCAATGACCAGAAATCCGCAAAATTCTAAAATCTGCACAATCTCTGGTCCCAAGCTGTGCGGATTTGAGGGAGTCTACTGTATATATTTTTTATCATTTAATTATAAAATGTAAAGCAATACACATATACGAAAGTTAATACAGAAATAGAAAATTTGCCTATCATACAATACTTAGGTTAAGTCTAGAAAACAAATCATAATAAATAGAACTCTAAAATTTATTTATTGATCTTGATCAGTCTTTTAGATGTTTCAGAACAAGTGTGAACTAATATTAACAGTTTTCACCAGTTAATAATCATTAACAATTTAGAATACCTTTATCATAAAATACAAAAACTTTAGTAGAAGAGTTTGCAAAAGAAATATATCTTATATTAACTTATTTTAGTAAAGAATTCATTAAATTCTAAAACGTTTTTTCATTATATCTCTATAGGTCATTATATTTCGAAAATTTACCGTCTGATTGCAGTAAACTTTCATGCCGTCCAAGTTCAAATAGAAGCAAACAGACGCCAGCGCTATGAATGAATAACGGTGGTCGTATTTGAATGAATCATATCAATTTTACACTTAATTTATATTATGATATAATAGATGATTTATATTATCTGTTTTCGTAAGTACTTGGTCTTTTGTATGTTATAAATTCCTTTTTCTTGAGGGTTTTTTTTTTTTCAATTTCCTCTGCATTTTTTATAAGTTATTATTGCGTATAACACTTTTTTTTTATAATTCTTTTTCTAAACTACATTTAGAAACAAAATATAAAATTAATTGTTTTACAATGTTAAAATTACACTTCCTAGTTTTATAAATATATTTTTTTCATCATTTTATTATAAAATATAACTAATTAAAAATATACCAAAGTTAATACTCAGAAATCGAAAATTCGTCCATTATATAATGCTTAGGCTAAGCCTAACCATACCCCAAATTATTCCATCTCAGAAAACAAATGATAATAAATGGAATTCTAAAATTTATTCTTTCCTTTTTATGTAGATCAGTTCTTTATATGATCTAGAACAAGACTGAACTAAAATTAACAGTTTTCACAAGTTAATAATCATTAACAGTTTAAAATACTTTTATTACAAAATAGAGAAATTTTGGTAGAAGAGTAAGCAAAAGGAACGTATCTTACCATTAACTTATTTTAGTAAAGAGTTCATTAAATTCTAAAAACGTTCTTTCATTTTATTGCTATAGGTCATTATATTTCAAAAATTTGCCGTCTATTTGCAGAGATCTTTCTTATTGTCCAAGTTCACATAAAAGCAATGAGACGCCAACGCCATGAATGAAACACGGTTGCTGATTTTGAATGAGGAATGAATCATATAAAATCAGCTGCAACAGAAAGTTCAACTTCTCACTTTTTATTTTCCCACATCTACCAATATTAACATTTGTTTCAAGGATTAAGAAAAATATCCTCTTCAATTTCAAAAAGAAAAAAAAAGTTTAACGTTGTTTGAAAAACGACTGATTTGTTGCTCAAAATTCTGGAATCCTTTATTTGAATTTACTCTCTATTGAATTCCAGAGAAAAATTTGACTCTTATCATCCTACATTACAGCAGCATCTTCATTAGAATCTAGAAGAGAAATAATTTTGGATAGAGATGAAAGTTTCCTGTTGAACAATTTTAATTAGTGATTAACAGAATTATCCATTACCTGAGATTAACTCGATTATCGAGTAATTTTTGTGAATCAATTACTTTAGATTTTATATATTGTTTTGATGCCATCTTTTGGTAAATAACATAAATGAACAAATTTTCCTTCGAAAATATAGTCTTTTAGATATTTTTATAAAATATTGAAATTCAGGATGTTTTGATTTAATTCGAGATTACTTTTACACGCTTCATCTAAACAATTTAAAATATTTTTCAGTGCATATAAAAGGAGTATAATTATTACCTTTTTCATGAAATTTTATCAGTTTTTAAGAGCTCAGCTTATATATATAATGAATTTTAATTTTACTTGCATTGCATGTAAAAAAAAATTATTTCTTTTCTATATAATTATTAGAATATGATGGAAAATGTTGTTTTCAATATTTTGATCTCTTTTGACTTATTAGGTTTGGCTCATTTTTTGGTTTAGTAGAACTTTTTTATGTATTATATGGTAACTTTCGTTATTTCAATGAAAATTTAACATTTTATAGGGCCAGTATAAATTTCTTGCAAATAAATTTTAATTAGTCCTTTAAGAGTCCTTTTTGTTTGTTTGCAGAATTTAATTTATTCATTTGATTTTTGTTGTAAGAACAATTCTTTGTAAATTAATTTCTTACTTAATAAAAATAATATTAAAAGCTTCAGAATATTGATGAAAAAATATGCTCGTTCTTTTCGTAACACCATTAAAAAAAAATTATGCTGTATCTAATAACAATTCTCTGACCATCAAATCATTAAAGACACTAAATATAGTGCAGTTCAACTAGAATATTTGTAAATGATTAAATTAAGCTTGCATGTCTATTAATGCATATAATTCTATTCAAACTTTGATAAAAATATTAGTTTATTTGGTACTACTTCATTATCCTGTTGACCAATTTCGCCAAATTATACATATTGAAATAATTTTAATTTAAATGACGTAAAAACAAATAATTAGTAGAATATTAATAAAAATACAAAGTCAAACTAAAAATCATTTAATAACGTTTCAAACACACATATCATACTTAATGCATATATATGGGGGGCACCAAAATCCATGTTTAGCCCCGAGTGCAAAAAAGGTTAGTTTTGGCACTGCCATATATATATATATATATATATATATATATAGACCATTGAGTTATAAAGCTTCAAGATCATATAAATGACATGAAGCTGTTCTATCCCTGCTTACTCATGTGAAATCAGTCGTGGGTAAACAGAAGAAAAACACCAATGGGCATGAAGAACATTTTAACAATGTTCCTATTTTTTCAATAACCACTTTTTTTCAGGGGGGGGGGGCTCCAAGATGATTCCCTTATTTCTTAAATATAAATCAAAGAAAAAAATACATGCTGAGAAAATGAGGCTCTGTGTTCGTTAACAAAGTTAGCATCATTTGTGAAAGAAATGATGAACAATTATTATCATTGTACAGCTTTAAAAAGGGACATTAACCATGTTTGATACTTATTTGTATCACAATCATTTAAAAACTATGTTGACATATAAAAAAAATAAGATTATGAAGTACTAAAAGACATTTATAAAACTTATCCTTCAATAAAAATAACTTTTGTCTTTTGCTTACAAGTTTTATTGACAGGTTTAGAACACCGTGAACAGTTTTATTAATTTTAAATTTATCCTATTTATTAATCAAGATATATATGTATATAAATATAAATGAGCCATTATGATCATTCGCTTACATTTCTTGGTAAAGGACTTGACATTTCAAATAAAACTATTAAAATGAACTAGTTAGTATATTTTCTAACTTAGATAATAATTCACATACCTTCTAAAACTATTTGGTAAACTTACTTAGCAGCTTACATTTCGTTGCTTCGTGAGGAACACAATGATCTAAAATTAAACATCTAAATCAAATTCTTAATCACAATTCAAATGAATTCCTTGTGTTTACGCCAAAAATCGTGACTTAAACTATATTTAAATAAATAGATAAGTGAAAATGTCTGCTAGAAAAATCTTTTTCATAATATTTTAAATTGTCAAATATCAGTAAAATTTGTTATACATGAAATCTTGTTGCTATAACATAATCAAGCAATGAGTTGAAGAATTTTTAGTGAAGAGTAAAAGCAGAAACACATCCTACCATTAAATTACTTTAGAAAAGATGATAAATCACCACATTTATGTTTTAAAAATTAGCCATTATGAGAATCAGAGGATACGCGTTGAATATTGCATTATTTTTTTCTTTAAGAAAAGAGACGCCAACGAAATGAATGATTAACGGTGGCTGAGAGATGAATCAATCCAAAGTGACTGATTCATAAGAATCAATACCACTTTTAATGAATCAGTATGTCATTCACGATTCATTCTTTTATTGGCGTCGTCTCTCGTTCTCTGTTAGTAATATTAGATAACGTTTAAGACATAAATTTATTGTATTCAACGTCTTGTTAATACTAAGGTTTCTTAATTTCTTAGTTTTCTATTCAACTCAAAACTTTACAGTTTTCTATTTGATAATGTTGGCCTGAAATTAAATGTGGCGCAACTTTCACTTTTGCTGATCAGTAACCCAGTCATTAGTATAATGTTTTATTCATAACAGATAATTCCGCTTATTATTATTTATTTTTAATTAGTTTAGTTTAATATTATTCAAATTTCAGTTTTGAGGCAGCAAATTGGTTTAAATATTTATTTTAATGTTTACTTTTAAAACATTTTGTTGCTTATAAACTAAATTTGATTGTATTCTATACAGTTGAAACCAGGGCAGTAACTAGAAGCGATCTGTAGGGGGGGGGGGGGGGGCTCATAATATTTTTTCTCTTTCTCTGACACAGAAAGGTAAATTAGTGTATATTTACACTGTAGGTATTATGTTTCTTATTAAACTGTTGTAATAACTTCATTTTATACTAAGAAAAGTATATGATGATGAAAATTTTGAATGAATAACTGGTGCAAAATTAAACATCATGCTAGCTTCATATGTACAAATAGGATGAGGGAGTGTTGAATTACTTATTTTAGATACAATTTAGTAATTCTGCAAAACTGTAAAAGAATCTCAAAACTAAATTAGGTTATTGAACAGAATTTCATTTGAATTTTCGGAACAGAAATTCATTGAGTGACCTTGGAATTTTGTCCAGGGGGGGGGGGGGGGTTCAAAATATTTTAGAGGGGGCTGAGCCACCCATAGTGCCCCCTTAGCTACGGCCCTGGTTGAAACTAGATTTTTTTTTTTATAATTGATCACTTAATGCAGTACCTTTATATAGTTTACTGAAATTTACATATAAAAATGCATACACTTTTAAGGAGACTCATCACTAATTTCAAAACACACTCTCCATAATATTAAACCAATGGGCAGGTTGTTTTCGAATTTTTCACTTAAGCTTGAATATTTTTATACGCAATTTCTTTTTGCATATGATAACTGAGTTTCATCTTTAATGTGATATTTTTTTTACTTTTTTGATTTTGTTTACAGATATTTCTTAAAAGGAATTTTAATTTCAAAACCGTTCTTGAAGTTTAAAGTATCTTTTTCAATCTGTACCAAAATCTTAAAAGTAAAAAATAGCCATATTAAAGATCCAGCTCTGCTGTCCTAAGCAAAAAAATTGTAAAATAATGAAATTTAAGTGAGAAGTTTTAAAACAACCTGCATGTTGGTTTAATATTAGGGTTTGGGCAGAGCCATCCTTCTATAGGGGCATGCAAGAGCTGCGATCCCACAAAAGTCTCATGCTTAGTGAGGTCTTGCACCTGGACACAAAAGATTTGGCACTAATTGGTTATCCTGACAACCAAATTCTATGATTAAATGACAATAATGGTGATTGCAAATGTCACATTCACTTGATATTAAACATGATACACATGTTTGTTACATCATCAGGTGATTTTTAATTTAAATTTTATTTTGTATTTTCATTAACGTTCTACTATAATAATTGTTCTTTCGTTATTTTTTTAAAAAATTGCGTCAGTTTGTATAATTTTCCCAGTAGTTTGGCAATTTGTATAATTTGCCAAAATTAATTGACGGATCACCAAGTAGCATCAAAGATTTTTTCTTTAATGAAAAGAAGATATAATCAAAAATCCCTTAATATAAATGTATGATTTTACTTGAGAAAAGATAGTGGTCCTGGCATAAAATAAAGCCTACGTTGGAAGAGGGACTTTTACCTTCAATTTTCAAACATATTTTTTGAAATTGGATCAATAGTTCAAGAAATTACCTCTACAAACATACACTATTCCTTTATAATAGCTAGGGGATCAACCCTGGGTCTTTTGGTCACAATATATAGGTGAAAACCATTCTTTTTTATCGATAGTATAGGTAAAATTACTTTAAAAGACTAAAAGGGAAGGGTGTTTCAAAATCCTTGCACTGGGCCTCACTTTAAAACTTCCTCTATAAAAACAGCTCTGGGTGCGGGTGTACTCACGTGTGTGTAGAGTCCCCTTAAAAAACTTTCCAGAACAAGTGATACGCTTACTTGTAGATTTACCTGTTGGAATTAAGTATCATTTTGTGTTTAACGAAATTTCACATTAACAAGATTCGACTGTATTTGTTAAGAAAAAAAAAAACAGATTCAGCGATTATTTTTTAAAAAAGCCATTACTGAATAAAAGAAACATTTTTTTAAATTAAAAAAGTCACCACAAAAAAGCATTTTCTAAATAAGCTGTTATGAATTTGATTTAAATATCTTGCCATGGTGACCACCTTGATAACCTTTACTATATCATACCTTGATGATGTTTATATCTGTTGCGTCAGTGAAATGAAATGAACTGAACTGAATTGCACGGATATTTTCCTTGAGAAAGAAAACGGAAAATTTTCTGTTATTCCATTTTTTGTTTAAATAATGTAATGGCATGTTTTCTGTGTGATCATGAATTACCGTAAAATCCCTTTAATCTGCCCTTCACGACTAAACGCCCCCTCCCCACTTTATAAAGAATTTGAAATCTTCAAAAAATCCTGAGAAAGCGCCCTCCCTCCCCATTCTCAAAGGCGATTGAGGATGAGATTGATCATTCTGAAATAAATGAATCATGAATCTTTGATGAAATGTGTGTTTTTTCGAGATTTTTAATTGATTTCATGCTTGTTTTGGCTTTTTTTTTTTTTTACAAATTTCTCCTTTTTTCTGCGTTTTTTCGACAGAATTTACGTTTAAAAAAAAAAAAAATTTCAAGTATCTAAATTCATGATTCATTCATTTCATAATGATTCATTCCTGTAAATTTTGTTGAACGATCGTGGAAAAATCCCGTGTAAGCGCCCCCCTCTAACTATTGTACGATTTTTCGTCACGTTTGGGGGGGGGGGCAGATTAACGGTATTTTACAGTAAATGTATTTTATTTAAAACTGAAGAACTTTATTATTTTTAAGACAGCTATAATACATCCGGTAGATATCCTTCATTGAATCCTTGTTATATTTTGGACAGAATATAATTATTTTTGACCCGTAAAGTATAGTATAAAACATTGCTTTCAGTTGTTCGCATAAAAATATCATCACTTTAGAAATCAGCTCCCTCTCAATGGTGAAATTACACTTTTTTCAATTTAGTTTGCATTTTGTAGAATACAAAATGATGAGCACTTTGATAACTTTTTTATGTTTTTTTTTTAAATCTTGGAAAATACATTAAATTAACATTAAAAACTGCAGTTTTTGTCTTGCGTGGAGAAAGCGTAATGAAAGTAGTTTTAATGTCACTACATATGTAAACAAAACTTTTCTATGAGAATAGTTTATGTTAAGCTGAATGATTTTTTTTTCTTTTCTTAAAAATGACAGCAGAACAAACTAGAACCATTGTAAATCGTTGGAATGAATATTATTCTGAATTCAAGTAAGATTTTTTCCCTCCTCATTGTTCTAAGGATTTTCATTTCACGATCTTGATGTAGAAATAAAATATTGATATAAGTTTATACTAAAAATGTTTTATAGAAAAATGTACTTTTCTTTTTCACAATAATGTTCCACAATAGACTAACTTAAAAATAATAATAGTAATTTAACAAATTACAATGACTATTTGGAAAATTATATTTTCAAAGACAAAAATTTTAAAGACTTATAAATAAATTCTGCATTTAAAAACAAAAAAATAGTAATAAGCATAATTTTTATAATGATTCTCTGTTATTTATGTAATAACAGAGTCCTATATTTCATATGCCATGGATTAAAAATTATTTCTGTACAAATTTTAAATGAAATGCTAGTTTTACAATTTTCGGTACTGCAAATTTTTTAACTTCTAAACATCACACATTTTCAATTTTTACACCCTCGTATAGAGAAAAAAATTTACTTTTAAATGCAATTTGTTTGAAAGCTGTATCTCAACTTGCTTTTAAGTTAGATTAATTTTTTGTAGTTTTTTGAATACTTTTTTTGTCATTGTGGCAACATGTATTTCATTTCTAGACATTAAACATGGATTAATCTAAAAATGAATAAAATTTAAAAATATTGCAGAATTCAACCAATAAAAAAATTCAGATTTTTCAGTTCTTTACCGAGGACAACAACTATTTTCAAAATGAATCAAACCTTGTTAACATGAACATGCTTAACGTAAATTACTTTTAACATGAATTAAAAAAGTATACCCTTAAAATAAAACCCCTATAAAAAGGAATACAAAGATTTAATACTGATAACATGAATTACTGGTAACATGAATGAAATTTTGATTCCTTTTGAGGTTCATATTAATGAGGTTCGACTGTTGCTAAAAAGCATACAGAAATTACATAAATTCACAAACCACATTTAAAATTTATTAATTTTTATTTGATATTTTAAAAAATTTCTAGATTTTTATAAATTAAGATAAAAAATACCTGGTTTTCAAAACAATTTCTTAATTGTATTGTATTCAGCTTTATTTTATTGTATTTGAACTAATTCTGTTTTTCCTGATGAGTTCAATTGATAAGTCTGGCAGGCACTGACTTCAGCAAGAAAAACCTGAGTAAACTCTGAGATTAAAAAGTTAAATTTTTATTTCTATTTTTTTATACAGTTAACATGTAACTGTGTAAAGAGAAAATTATTTTTGTTTAATGTGCAGAAGTCCAAAAAATGTTTTATGTTTCCTTTTGCAAGAAAATTATTTATACATAAGAAAGTTATCTTTTCCAATATCTCTAGAAAAATCTGATAAAAGATTTCTCTTCTGCTACATCAAAATTTCCAGTAACTTTATTTTAGATTGATTGGGATTATCATCGATTGACAAACAGAAATTATTGGCAGTCAAAAATTGTAACTATCATTTATGCATTTCAGATCCAACTTCTCTGTACTTTGATGACTGTATTGTATATGATATATTAATACAGCCAACTCCCTCAAATCTGTGCAGATTGGGACCTGAGGTTGTGCAGATTTTAGAATTTTGCAGATTTCTGCAAAATTTCTGCTTTGAATTTTGCAGATTATTTTGTTTACATTTTTTAGACAATAATTTGAATGTAATAACTAATGCAATATAATAAAAGCTTACAATAAAATAATGTATTAAAATAAGTAATACACTAAAGTAATAAAAATTTTGATAATTTTTAAAATGATTAAACTATTAAAAGCAAAGATCAAGTTAATAATCGATAATGTATGATTAAACATTCATTATAAAGATGAACTGCATTTTTCCGAAATTATGCAATGCCTATGCTATGAAACTTGTCTCATAAAGACACATTACTAATTCACATCTAAATCATAAAATATGGAATATTTATTTCAGGTTTAGTCAGACTTGACAACTAAAAAAGCTTGATTAATACATATTTGGTAAGGAGAGTGTGATTTCCAATAATGTCAGCAATATTTTGATTTTTTCAAAAACAAATTTATTCTTCCTTCATGAAAAAAACATGAATTCAATAATATAAACGAAAATTACAAATTAAAATAGACATGGAATTGATATGAAAATAAAAAAAGTCAATCTGAACATATATCTGTATATCTCTATCTGACCAGAATGTATCATTGTTTATATCTGTAAATTATATGCAGAGAGTACCTGATTTTAGGGTTGCAGATTCGAGTGAGTCAACTGTATTGCAATAGAGATTGTAACTTAAAGAACTGATATATCAGTTCGCGGCCGTGAGAAAGTTAAATGTATCACTGTGAGAAAGTAATCTAACAAAAAAAAATTGTTATGCTTCATGCTTGATCTATGGGAATCTTGATTCCCATGATTTGATGATTTGATTGTTATATATAAAATGCATCAAAAGTTTCATTAAAAGAAATTTATTAGTTGGTTTTATGGCCCACTTCCATCCCCCTCCCCCTACACCTGGTCCTTTGGTCTAAATAGGTTTGTCAGGATAACCTTTACTACTTCAGATCTGTTTGAACCTTCCTCAATTCGTAGTTTATGAGTGAAATGCCTATGACAGGCATACACACAAAATGATCTTTTTATGATTTCGTTTTGATTTTTTAAGTACAGATAATGACAAAAAACTTCACCTGACTGGTTTTTCCATTCATAACTCTCGTTCTATACTTATTCCTTATTTGTTCTTATAACTTACTATAGAAATGCTTATTAAATTCAGACATGTATATAAGTATACAGTAGACTTCCTTAAATCTGCACATAATTTATGCATGTATACAATGAAACATTCATGTCAGATATAAGGACAAAATTTGACTTTTTCAGTTTAATATCAATTCTATATATGAGGACCCCAGAAGCCAAGGGGTACATGTGACAAATTTTATATTTCGAGTAAATTGAGTTCAAAGTTAAACATCAACTATAATTGTAATTGAATGAATTGAGATAGGAAACTTTTGCTTATTTCTTAGTCATCTTTAAACTCTTATTTCAATAACTGCTTGAAAAAAAGTGGAGTACAATTTGTTTTAAATTTATAACTAAGCAATGTTTAACAGCAGTTGGCACTTGTATCCTTTGGTTTCCAAGCAGTAATGAAAACTTGGAAGCCAAAGGGTACAAGTGCAGAATAATTAGAAGAAATGAAAATTTATGAAATAAAAATAATAAATTTAGGAAAAAAATAAGAACCATATTGATATAAATGAATGAAAGAACAAAATTTTTTTAAAATAATAGTTCTATAAAGAAAAAGTTATGAAATAAAAAATGAATTTACGAAAAATTTATAAACAATGTTGATATAAATGAATGAAAGAAAAACTTTTGTTCAAATATAAGCTTTAAAATTTCATTATAAGTTTTGAAACATTGGAATTTTATATCTTTTAACACTTTCAACAAAGTTGAAAAGTGATTATGGTTTTGGTTTGTCTGTCCATCCGCGTCTTAACTCTCGTAAATATATTCGGATTGCCCTGAAAGCTTAGGAAATTATTCACGTTTACTTCAATACAAACCTATTGCAAAAGAAGTTTCTAACACGATTAGTATATTTACAGGGACAATCAAAATTTACCGTTTTATTACGGGTTATGAAAAAATCGTTTCAAATGAATTTTAGAGAAGTTACACCTTGTCACATATTAAAATTTATATGCATTTACAAATTGCATTAAAATAAACATTCTGTAAAATATGAGGTGAAAAGAATAGTTATTATTTATTTACAGGGCCACACAAAAGGTTTCCATTACCTAATGATAAAGAGAAAATTGTTTGAGACATATTTTAATTATATTACAATTTTCCTGTATAATAAAATTGATATATGTCACTAAGGCTTAATATAAGTTCGCGCATAATACGAAATACACAGTATTTACAGGGACACAATTTTTTTTTCAAATAGTATATTTTATACAAAGTGGTATATATTATCGATGATGATTAATGGATGGACGAAATGCCTTTTTAATTATGATTTGCTCTTTTAAGTTTCACTAAATTTATATATATTATATGGTACATATAAATGCTATAGTTCAAAAAGAGGGCAATACAAAAGATCTCGTAAAGGTTACTGAAGTTGAGCGTAATTTACTTAAAGATTGCTTTTAAATAAGTTATGTATTTTTATGCTCAACTGCATTCAGTTTATTAAGAAATGCTTTTAAAATATAGATAAAATGGTATTCAAGATCACGCATAAAATTTTATACATGTTCATATATGGATGATATTTTCTGGAAATGTGATTTCAGTAGTCTTAAGAGTGTTTTAGTTTGAACTAAATTTTAGCTAAATACTGGCGTATAATAAAGGTTCAAGGTAAAGTAAAGGAGGAACAAAATTATACATATATGTTTCCATCTATTAGTATAAACTGCTGAAAAAGAAATTTCAAACTGTTATGCATTTTCTTGCTAAACTAAATTTTCCTATTATGCAGTATATATCAAACGACAGATAAAACATATGGCTATTCAAAATAATTAGAATACATATTTGGCTATGGATAGTAATACTTTATTACCCTAAATAGCGCAGATTTTTAAAGATTTCAGGGAGTTGGAAAGTGTTTCATAATCTATGGTTAACGAAGGTTTTTTCTTACTTGTTAACAGTTAAAATGCATTTATTTAATGTATAAAAAAGCAAATGGCCTTGTACGTTGTTAGTCGTGCTTCTGCTATATGACGTAAACGTATACAACTGCACTTATACCCCTTGGCCTCCATGCGTTTCATAGTTTTGAAAATAGGTTAAGTAACTGACCCCTAAAACGCAGTACATAATTACAAAAATCACTCGTTACTCTTTACCTACAAATAAATAGACTTATTTTCAGATAGCCTGTGCAGTTAAATCAATTTTTTCAATTTTGTCACTTATACCCTTTGGCTTCTGGGCTCCTCATATATTTTAATTTGTAATTTTGGTTAATATCACTAAATTCACGTTTTCTATGAAGGAACAATATATATTTTTCTGAAAAATTAAAATATTGCAGATATCATTGGTAATCATAACCTCCTTTTCAAATATTTTTATGTATTAATCAAGCTTTTTTGGTAATTAAGTCTGGCTAAACCTGCAATAAAACATCTTTATTTTATAATTTTGATCTTTATGAGACAAGAATAATTTAAGGAAAATACATTTCATATTTATAATGAATATTTAATCACACATTATTGATTATTAACTTTTATATCTTAATCATTTTAAAAATTATCTAATTTTTTATTATTTTGGTTCTATTACTTACTTTAATAGTTTATCTTATGGTAAGCATTCAACATAGTTTTGATTGCATTTTTAGTTACATTCAAATTATTGATTTTAAAATATAAACAAAGCAATGACCAGAAATCCGCAAAATTCTAAAATCTGCACAATATCTGGTCCCAAGCCGTGCGGATTTGAGAGAGTCTACTGTACTGTTATGCTTATACATATTTTTATTATTTTATATCTTTCATATTTTATATATTTATTATGCATGCGAAAGTAAAAAAAATATATGTATTACAAATATTTAGATATGTTTATAATATTACATCTACAAAAAAATGTATCTGAAAAAAAAAAGGCAGAAAATTATAAATTTGAAAAGAAAAATTATTATAACGAAAATATGAAGTTTTTATTTATCTAGTAGCTTCAATAATAAAAAATTAAACTCAAATGCTGAAGAACAAAACAACCACATCAAAACATTTATCGCCAAAAAAAAGCAGAACAGGATATGGAATTCTTTCCTAGTTACACTGCTCTAATAGTATAATAGTTTAGTCTCATGCAAACAGATACTACGTTTGAGGGAGGGGGGAGGGATATCCATGGCATCCACTTGGCTATGCCACTGATTACATTATTTATATACATTATAAATTACATTAAAATCCCAAAAGATTGAAATGATGAATGAAAATCCCAAATGCTTACTTTCATCAAATTCAATTTGTAATTATGTTCATGCTATCATGACATTATAATAAATGTAAGTGTCTTCATAAAAAACGCATGATAGTATAATTAAATAAAATTACAGCTTTATTATAACATGATAGCTTAACTTAAAATTCTCATCTTTCACTATATGTCAACTCTTTAAAGAAAAACGAACCGGTCTCACAATTTTACAAAAATATTACTGAGCCCACCCAATATTTTTCAAAAGTTGGCGTCACTGGTTACATCATAATTTTGAACGTAACACTTCAAAGTGCCAAGGGCTCTTAAAGCAGCAGCATAAGGTGGTAGTTTCATCATCATTATCATGATCTTCATCTTCCTTTTCAGATATCACGCCTTTAAAAACAGTTTCAATATCTCTTATTACTGTTGATATTAAATTTTCATGAACCTTTCACGAAATCTTGAAAAGAAAGAAAATCGTCACTTATACCGCTCCACTCTTCTTCGTCTGTGTGAAAATCATTGATGTTGCTTTCGTTTTCCTGTTATAGAATTATTTCGACGTCTTCTGAATAACAAAAACCCGCTTTTCTGAGGCACTTAGAAATTGTTGCGTTAGTCCAAGAGCCGACCGCACAAAACTCTATGTCATCGTCTTTTCAAACAACACTGTGTTTTCCTGCACCCAATTTTCCATGTTTTCGTACTTTTGATTGTATGGCAAACACAATGCTAAGTCTACGAGTCAACCACTAGTCGTATCAATTTTTGCCTTATGCATTACTCCGCTTCCGGCAGACATGGATCATTCGATTCCCCTATTTTACTACTCTTCTCTAAAATAAAGGATTTTTTCTTGTGCTCGATGACTTGAGGTTTTGTGGGGTCGGCTCTTGGACGATGTTACGTAGTCTTTAGAGGAAGCCAACATATGCATAGCATTAATCTAGAATCGAAATTTCCTGGAATTCCTTTTTCTGTTCTAGTGATATGAACATTCTTCTCACCGAATATTTCCTATACTGCGCTTTAACAGCTTTTATATTTATGCCACGGTCTAATGGCTGGAGCCTGCTAGTACAGTTTGCAAGGGAAAATATAACTCGTGTATGGGTCAGCGATGCGAGATCTGGAGAATGGTCGGGGACACTTGTCCATAAATAACAGAACATTTCTTTCTTTGCTTTCAAAAAGTCTGCAAAACTTTTCGATGCCATCCAGACTTTGGTGCTACTTTTGTAAGAACATGACATTTTCTTTAAATTTTTGAGGCAATGTGGTTTCTCGGAATTACCAATCACTATGGGTGGTAACTTTTCTGATCGCAACATAAAAGCATGGTCACTCTTCGTTTTCTGAGTCTGCCATCATGACACCACGTTTCTCCTATAAAGTCCAGCTTTTTGTTTGTTAAAAGACGGTAAAATAAACCTCTTTTATCACAGTTAAAAATGCTGTTAAACTCAAAGTTCTGAATAAATTTTGGAAGATCTGCTCAGAAGTTCATTAACAGTTGAATCTGAAACAGCAGCGCTTTCACTACTCAGAGAATGATTTGTTAAACCGTGTCTCTTCTTAAATTTTTCTAACCATTCTCAAGACGCCGAAAAATTTTCGATTTCCAATTTTTGATGACAAAGGAAATGCCTTTTATTTAATTAACTCACCACTAATGGGTAAATAAAAAGCTCTAAATATCTCTGAACCTTTGAATTAAAGTGTTTTTTAAAATCCCAAATTTTCCTGTTTGAATTCTTGATCGTTTCTTCGCTTGTGTAGAATATTCACTGTTAATTTTTTTTTACGGATTCCTTTTTCTTTAAAATCCCTCTAAACGTCGATTCTGACAAATTAATTTTTGGAGCTAAACTCATTATAGACAGTTTAGGATCATTTTCTGCTGCTCGTATAACCTCCATATTTAATGAAATTGTTAATTTTTTTTACTCATTTTTATTGCAAGCGAAAAAAAAATCTAGATGCTACTTACTGTAAAAGCAAAGACAGAAAGAAACAGACGCGTAGCTTGATAAAAATAAAAAACAAAAAAGGAAAGAATAAACCGTCAAAATTGAGGGGAGAGGGTGTAAAGTCAACCTGTCCACCCTTTCAGGCGCTTTGCAGAACGGTCTTTGACACTTGTAGAAAATTTATTGCAGATTTTTAACAAGTAAGAAAGATCATACGTTAAGCATAGGTAATGAAACACTTTCCAACACTTCCTGAAATCTTTAACAAAACTTCGTTGTCCAGGGAAATGGTGTTATTGTCCATAACCAAATATGTATTCCAATACGTTTGAACAGTCCTCTATTTGATTTGTCGCTGGTGAAAAGTGAAAGGTGAAAAGTGTGTCAGGTGAAAAGTCAACCTGTCCAATCTTTCAGGCGCTTTGCGGAACGGTCTTTTGACTTGACACCTGTAGAAAATTTATTGCACATTTTCAAAAAAGTTCCCACATCATTCACAGTTTGCGATTTGCGTTTTACTTTGGCGTATAACTCAGACAGGCAGTTCAAAGTTGCGCCTATAAGTGAGAGCTCTGTAGCATTATTTTCCTATTCCTTTTTGGCAAAACATTAGGAAACTCACGTATAAGTGAGAGGCGTATACCGTATTTACTCGTGTATACCTCGCAATCGTATATAACGCGCATCTTCTACATTACAAGAAAAAAATGGCGTTTTTTTTTAAATTTCGCATATAACGCGCATAATAAATTTGATATGCGAGTGAATGAATGACAGCATGAATTTCCGTAAAGAAAGTCGAAACGAACATTACACCAGGCCAGAAAACAAGGCGAAAATTACATTTTTTAGATTTCGGGTAGGGACAAAATGACGGGGAATAGGAGTGAGTGCCGGCAATGAGAATTGCTAATTAGCGTTTAAATAATATTACTAGCTCTGTTCTATAAAAAAGTGCAAGGAGGGAAAACAAGAAGCAGTAATAACTCAATTAAATAAGATTTTCCACGTTTTAATGTCGTCTTTGAATATATTTTTTAATTCATATGTATATCGTGGGATTACATACAGCAGCAAAAAATTATTCCGTGTATAACGTGCACCTAGGAGTTCTGCCCTAGTTTTTTGAAAAAAAGTGCGCGTTATACAAGAGTAAATACGGTAAGTGAGAGGTGACTGTACGATCTCCTCATCTTGAAATAGTTAAAAATGATAAGAAAAAACAGTCGATCCAATCGATTTTTTCCTCTTGTTTGAGATAAATTTACACCTCCCTACTATCATTCGACAGACTAGCTACACTTTTCGCTTTAGTTTAAATTAATACATATTAACACTACATTATACCCATTCGTTAAGATTGAAAGGACCTCATGGTGTTGCACTCAACTCCCGAAAGAGTCAAAAATGAAATGAAAAAGATAAACGGAGCATCGATGATCATCTTATCAAACAGCACGGCTGGAATTCCAGACAACTCGATTTGCATATTAAAACACAATCGGTCTGCAGTGGAAAACGACCAAAAACCTGATTTCAGTAGCTGACAGGTAGGTTGTGCTTTACTGCACCAAAAATTATGAAAACTTGAAAGAGTTGAAGCAGGAAAGATAAACCTATAAAAGAACCGCTAAAATCGGGTTTTCAGGTGCATTACCCCAAGATATAACATGGCAGACCGATTGCGTTTTGATACACGAATCGAGTTTTAACGAAAATTGGAATTTCAGCCGAGAAATGAATGAGGTAATTATATGTGCAGCCGTCTCAAAGTCTAAGTGCTTTTTGTTTGAGATAGATTTATGTTTTCCATAATCATTCGACAGACTAGACTCTTTAGTTCTTTATTAGTGCAGAGTGAACCACATTATACCCCAAGAGATAAAAAAAGTTTACAGCTCCCTCTTCCAATATAGTCAAAAGAAATAAAAAAGGTGTTTTTTTCTTTTCAGATAAATTTGTTTATTTATTTATTTATAGAACAACATACATCTAACTTCTGTGCTCGAATGAAGCCTGCTTATAAGTCATCGTTGATATACAGGGACGAGATAGCACAATGAAATTTTACAACACAAGAGCTATACAGCCGGGAGCTCCACACAATGGAGCCAGTGGGATTCGAACCCACGACCTCCTACACTCGAAGGCGATTAGCGGCGTGGTGCTGTGACCACTAGGCCATGGAGACCCATAAATTTGTATTTTTTCCTTTATCATAGAACAGGCTAACCGCTCTCTTCTTTTTAGTTCCATATTCTTTCCAAAGAAGTAAACGGAGATAATGGAGTCTGTCAAAATCGTTTAAAATGAAATTGAATAATAGTGGTTTGTTTTTCTTTCATTTTTGATATAAATTTGAACTTAGTTTCTTGCAGTATAACGAACTCGACATTTTGGTTAGACCCATATTAGCTCACAGAAACACCCCAATGAGCAGAAAAAGGCTGACGGAGTTACAGGTCCACTTTTTAAATGGTCGAAAATGAAATGAAAAAAGTGATGAGTTTTTTCTTTCTGTACAAGATTAAATTTGTAATTTAGTTTTCTGTTTTATCACAGATTAGCCACACTTGACACCACAGCATACCCAATGAAGGCGAAGGAGACTAATTTTAGTAATGGAGAATTTTTTTTATAAATTTTAATTTACAATGATTTTCTTTAAATTGAAAGAAACACTTTTCAATTCATTTCTGCTTGAGGCGGCCTCAGGTTCAAACCCTATCCCTCCCCTTCCCCTTGCGCTGCATTATTCTGAAAAAAATGAAAAAAAAAAGAAATTCACAGCAAATTTTGTAAAACAGGGGTAGAGGGAATCCCTATCCGACACTTATTATTTTTGTACCAGTTTGTTTTAACTTTGATTTCATTTCAGATTGATAAGTTGGGTTTTGGTAAACCAGATTTTTAAAAAACAATTAGTTCAGTATATTATTTCAGTTCAAAAGACTACATCTGTAATAATAAACATTGTTGTTTCTATGTGTGCTGTTTTCTAAAGAAATTGCTGTGTTTGATCCACGACACCTTAATGAAATTCAGATTTTTACTATGACCATTTCACGAAATTCTTTTTTTCAGCTGTGGTTTGACGAAATTTTCTTCTTTCTTGTGCTGCCAATTGGCGAAGTTTGCTTATTTTTTAAGCAAACCTTTGACAAAATATCCCTTTTTTGCGATCTGTTTGTACAATTTCAGTTTTATTCGAAATCTTTGTCAAAATTTGACAAAGACTTCACAATTTTGTCGTTTTCTCGCGATCTTTTGACGGAATTTGTCATTTTTTCCCGATCTATTGACGAAATATTCCGCTTCTCCGCGAACCTTCAACAAAAATCTTCCGTTTTTTCACGATTTTTTGACGAAGTTTGTCGTTTTCTTGCTATCTTTTGATAAAATTTGACGTTTTTCTCGATCTTTTAATAAAATTTGTCATGTTCTCGCAGACTTTTGACAAAATTCGCATTTTTTAGCGAATATTAGACGAAATTCGAGTTTTTTTTATGCCTGGCCAAAATGCACTTTTTGCGATCTTTTGACGAAATTCCGATTTTTAGGATCTCTGACGAATTTTACCCTTTTTTCACGTTCTCTTGATGAATTTTACCATTTTCTCGTATTTATGTGACGAAATTCCGTTTTCTCACGATCTTTGACGAATTTTACCGTTTTTGCACGGTTTTTTGACGATTTTTTCTCGCGACTTTTTAATGAAATTTGTCGTGTTTTTTCGGAATTTCTCAAAATTTGTTTTCGCGATTTTTATCCAATCTTGCTGTTTTTTCACGATCTTTAGACGAAATTTGTCGTGTTCTCACGATCTTTTGACGAAATTTGCTGCTATTTCTAGATTTTTTGACGAATTTCGATTTTCTTGCGGTTTTTTAAAACTAAATTTGCCGTTTTTCGTATTTTTTTTAACGAAATTTGCTGTTACTTTGCGATATTTTGAAAAATTTGTCATTTTTTCGCGATTTATTAACAAGATTTGCCGTTTTTTGCGATCTTTTTTACAAAATTTGCCATTTTTGCGATCTTTTAACGAAATTTGCCGTTTTCTCGCGATCTTTTGACTAATTTTGCCATTTTCTCGCGATATTTTATTGAAATTTGCCAGTATCTTTTAATGAATTTTCCCGCGGCCTTTTGGTAAAATATGTTGTGTTTTCTCGGCAAAATTTGTCTTTTTTCGCGATCTTCTTACAAAATTTGCTGTTTTTCGGGATTCTTTGCCGAAAGTTGACGTTTTTTGCAATCTTTTGACAAATTTTGCTTTTATTCGCGACCTTTTGACGAATTTTGTCGATTTCTCGTGATCTTTTGAGGAAATTTATACTTTTTTTGCGAACTTTTCACGAAATTCAGCAGTTCAACACGATATTTTCACGAATTTTCTCGCGATCTTTTGATGAAATTTTCTTGTTCTCTCGATCTCTTGATGAAATTTGTCGTGTTCTCGCGATGTTTTGACAAAATTTGTCTTTTTTCGCGATATTCTTACACAATTTGAGTTTTTTCAGAATCTTTGTCAAAATTTGCTGTTTTTTCGGGATCTTTTGACGAAATTTTCTGTTTTTCGCGACCTTTTGACAAATTTTGCCAGTTTTTACGATTTTTTGCGTAAATTTGTCGTGTTCTCGCTATTTTTGACGAAATTTTTCTTTTTTTCGTGATCTGTTGACAAAATATCAGTTTTTTCAATATCTTTGTCAAAATTTGCCGTTTTTCCACGATCTTTTAATGAATTTTGTCGTTTTCTCGCAATCGTTTGACAAAATTTGCATTTTTCTTGCCGTAAATTTAAAAATTATATTTTTAATTTGATTTAATTGAAAAAATGGATTTGTCATATCGAAAAAGGTTGCATTCTCTATCCTATAATACAGTATTAAAGCAATTAATCGGAATGGTCGAGACAAGTAGATTTTAAATGCGGTAGAGCGCCGCTAATCCGCGAACCTGAAATTCGCAAAACATTTAAGAATGAAAACAAAGAATCAGAATTCTATAAAAATTGTGTCAGTGGTGACAGAATTTTCAAATTTGAAATTGTTTTACACTAAATTTAATATTTTCCTTGTTCTTTTACTTATTAATATGCATTATAACAGTCTTCTTTATAAATTAAAGTAATAGTACATTTCATTATTACATTAATTTATTTATTTATATTTATTGAAAAAGTATTTGGAAAATGCTGTTTGAAATCTAATGAAAAATTATTTACTTTAATGAACGAGCTTAGACAATGTATTTAATCATTTATTACTTTTTATATTAAATCGTGATTATAAAATCCCCCCCCCCCAAAAAAAATACATTTATTACATTCGAATTTTGATTAATGGGATATTGCAATATGAAATAAAAAGACTATTGCCCAGTTAAACTGATGGCATTGAGCTCACAGGCTGAGTATTAATTGATTAATTGTACATTACAGCCTTATATTTTCAAGGGTTAATTCCGCTCGAAAAAAAATATTAAGGAGTGGGAATCAGCTCCCCCCTGTTACCTTTTTATACTTAATCATTGAACCCTCTAAACTGATCAAGGACATGCTTTATCATATAAAAAATCCATATCAAAAATTTAGAGTAAATCGGAAAATTCTTAATAAAAACCCATTTATATAATTTAAGAAGAATTATTCTTCTCTTTTATATACTTAACCATTAAACTTCCAAAAGTATTCAGAGATTTGAACGAAATCTGACAATTCTGCATGAAAAACCCATTTATATAAATCAAGGGGAGGGGCATTAGAACCCCCATTTCCCCTGTTTATATTTATCCAATGAACACCTAATACCAATCACGGAAACGCTTCATCAGAATGATCCTATGTGTAAATTTTGAATAAAAACTATTATTTCTGCATGAAAAATCCATTTATATCAGTTAAGGGGAGGGGCATGAGCCCCCCCGTTCCCCCTCTTATACATATCGAATGAACTCCAAAAACTAAACAGGGAAGCGCCTTATCAGGATATACTACCTATATACAAAATTTCAAGTAGATGGGATATTTTTATCATGAGTTATCGCGTTACGTACGAACGTACATACAGAACGGGCGAGCACATAAGCTCTCAGGCTATGATAGCCTGTGAGCTAAAAAGCTTAAAAATCTCTGATTTTCTCCGATAGAGAGCGATACCGCGCATGCATCTATTAGTAATCGGTCTTTTTTCAAAGTAATTATGAAACTAGCATTGAAATAGTGACTTAAATGATAAAATCCACATTTAAAAAAAAAAATACATTCATGATATTATTATGATTAATGTTTTTTATTTTACTTATTCTCATATTTGACTTTATTTTAACAAAATCCTCATTCTTTTGTTAATAAAAATTACCAAATTCTTCAATCTACAGTTTACTAAAGATTTTAATTCCTACCCACAACCCAATTAATTTATAAGGGGAAATTTAGAACCTTTTTAAAAACTAATATTATTAGAATTGTTTTTTATTGTTCTGAAATGCTATAAGTAAGCTTTTAGTATTCTTCAATAATAATAGATTGTGAAACCAGACATTTGCAACAAAGAATTTGTTGAAAAAAGTACTGGCAATAAAAATTTTGCTCCCTTGTATTTTTTCATCTTTTGAGCATTATTCATAAATAGATTATTTAAAATTTATTATAACTTAATAATACTGAATTCAATTAGAAAGAAAATTGAATTTAAAAAATTATATCAAAGTCATTGCTTATTTTATCAGGCTAGAAATAAAAAAAAAACCCTTAAAATTATTTATATTTTTTCTCTTCGGACCTGAGGTACACAAATGTATACTTCCATTCTTTTCCTCATTAAAACTGAACTGTTCTATTTTCTGCATTTTTACTTTACTTCTATGCAGCAGAATGGTTTTTGCTTTAAAACAAAACCAATAAATATCAGCATTAACAAATATTACTTCATAAAATAAACATTATTTTCACCCGAGTTTCGAAAATACCTTCAAGACATTGTGGCCAAGAAAGTAAGAAATTTTCATGATTATTTAACTTAAATGCTTTACAATAAAAAAAATTCAGAATTTAGTGAGCATTTACATATTTAAATACCTTAATTTTGTTATTGCGTTAATTTATATTACTGATATTTAAACCGATGTTTTAAGGGGAATAGTATATCCATATTTGTAAACATAAATTACCAGTTCCTTAAAATATTGATTTCATAAAATTGACTCTTTCAGTCATCTATGGTGTCATTTCGATTATGTAAAAGCAATAAATAGATATTAGTAGAGTTATTTTATGGTCAAGTTTGAAGAGGTTAAAGAATTGAAGATAGAATTCAACTACTTAAAGGAAATGTCAGAATAAACAACCATTGATGTTTTTTTTTAAAATACCTTGTTATTATTTTAAAAATAATTTTTACTTCATTTATGTATTAAAGTGTACTTTTTAATTTTATTTTTAAGCATTAACAAACTATTTTTGTTCGAAACAGGAATTAAAAAAATTATAAACTAAGATAAAATAGACATGATCTGAAATTCGCAAAAAGCCTCTTATTCGCACAACCCTTGGAACAGAACTTTGCAGATTAGAGGCTTTCTACTGGTTTTTCTGGAAACCTGATTGAAAAAACCATTAATCAAACTTGTCGAAAACACATGCTTTTATTTTTTTTTCAGATTAAAAAAATCAAATTCGATCAAAATAAGACGTAGTAAAAATATCTTATTAATCCTACATAAAAACCAAAATCGGTTCTAATCTAAATGCTTTAAACAATCAAGATTTTTAAAATCTAAAATTCAATATAAAGAAAAAAAAGAATAGAAGACTTTTCGTAAAGCTTTTATATTAAGTAACAACAAAAATGTATCAATTTTAAATAAACTAGTGGATACTACTGCCCCTTTTATTAATTATTTCGGTACTATTTTGTTATACCGTCAACCAATTTCGCCAAATTATACATGTTGACATGATTTTTATTTTAAATAATGAAAGAACAAACAAATTAGTAAATCAATGATGGAAATACAAAGTCGAAATGAAAATCATTTATGACGCTTTAAACATGTGTATCATATTTAATGTCATTAAATGTGACATTCACGATCACCTATTGTTGGCATTCAGTCTTATAGTTTGGCGATAGTTTTTCGGTCGACGTGATAATTTGACGTGATAGTACCATAATTTCCTATCAGATTTGCCTGGCATAGACCGAGCCAAATTCGTCTCGAATCTCCAAGCCAAACACAAGATTTTGTGCGGTCGCGGCGCGGGGCTTATTATAGCTGTGGAAAACATAAGCAACATTAAAAATATATCAGCTTTTTCTTTTACATTCCAACTTACATACCTGCCAACATGTCAATTTTGAAATCCTTACAATTTTCACGATGCATTCTAAATGCTTAAAAATGGATAACATGCAAAGCAAATGCATAATATGCAATGCAAAAAGTAATATCATTTCATAACAATATTTTCTATGCTACTTTTATATTATTAATATTTTGAAGAAAAAAATATATAAGGTAGAGCAAGAAAATATTTTTGCAATTTCATACTTTGGAAACATGTTTCCAAAAAACTGTCCTGTATGTTGATCTGTAATAGATAAGGTCAGATTAAATTTACAGCAAAATTCCAGAAAGGTTACAGCAGTTAAGAGGGTGGGAGAGGGAGTATACCTACCGGCATTAATTAAGCATTTTTATTGAATATCTGTAATGAAATGCACATTTTTTTCAGCGATCCTTTCACAAAATTCGCCTTTTTAATGCGATCTTTTGATGAAATCTGCGTTTTTTCAACGATTTTTTGACAAAATCTGCATTTTTTCAGCAATTCTTTGACAAAATTCACTGTTTTCCCCGATCCTTTCACGAAATATGCTCGATCTTTTTACGAAATAGGCATTTTATCCACCATCTTTGGACGAAATCTGCGATATTTTAGCAAAATCGGTGTTTTATCGCGATCTTTTATCGAAATCAGCGGTTTTTCCGCGATCATTTGACGAAATCGGCGTTTTTCAGCGATTTTTTGAGGAAATCGGCATTTTTTTTTCAACGATCTTATGACATAATTTGCATTTTTATGCGATCTTCTCTCGAAAACGGCGTTTTCCCCCGTGATTTATGGTGAAATCTGCGTTTTATCGGCGATATTTTAGCGAAATTGCCAATTTTTCTGTGATCCGTACACGAAATTCCCGTTTTTCAGCGATCTTTTGACAAAGTTCGTTGACAAAAACATTGACGAAATCGTCGTTTTCCCATGAAATATTGACGAAATGTGCGCTTTTTCGGCGATCCTTTCACGAAATTCGAATTTCTCCGCGATTGTTTTTTCCGTGCGCAAAACCGTACAATCGTACTGTTCATCCGTACAACCGTACACTTAGAACAAAATCCGTACATTGTACGGCCAAACCGTACAAGTTGGCAGCTATGAACTTATAACCACAACATGCAGAAAAAAATATATGCCTATAATTCAAAAGCTCTAATTACACATTTTTTATTCAATTTTGATCACTCGCAACAATAATAATGCAGATAATACAAGAACAATATTTATGCAATAATATCACTGTGTAATGAAAATATGCATCAGAATTAAAGTTACATTAAAGGAAGTTGGTTAGTTAAATAATAATAATAATAATAATCCAAACGTTAAATTTATTTTAGTAAATAGTTTTTATTATATATTCTATTTTGAAATTTAGAAACAATGTCAATTATCTATTTTCTCTACAATAAACAAAGTTCTCTACAAAACAAAACATTAATATGTATTACATAAATTAGCGGTTTAAACCCATAAATTTAATTATTTTGCTCTCTTCACTTTCAATAATGAATAAATACTAAAAAGCCACAGGTTAAATCAAAACAAATTAAAGTTCTGTTTTAAGACTCATTGTGGCTTAACTATCCTATTAAATACTCAGTGCTTTGAAACCTGCATATAATAAATTTAATATAAACAAATAGCAAAACTAAAGCATACATGAAATTAAATATTTAAAGTCATACAAATAAGTTTTTAATGCTCTACACATTACTTATCAGAAGGGAGAGTGGACGCCAGCTATTCCTTTGCTAAGGGCACTGTTAACCCTTCCCAGGGACGTAGCTAAAAGGGTACTATTTGAGGATCAGCCCCCCCCCCCCCTAAAATATTTTGAGCCTCTAGTGGAAAAGATTCCATGGACACTAAATGAATTTGTGTTCCGAAAATTCAAATGAAATTCTGTTCAAAAATCTAATTTAGTTTTAATGACCTTTCACAGTTTTGAAAAATACTAAATTGTAACTAAAATAAGTGTTTCAAACTTTGCTCATCCTGTTTGCACATAGGAAGCTAACATGATGTTCAATATTGAACTGGTTGTACACTCGAATTTGTCATCATTCTATTCTTCTCTTAGCATAAAATGAAGTTAGTACAACAGTTTAATAAGAAACATAGTAACTACAGTCTGAATATGCACAAATTTATCTTTCTGCGTCACAGGGAGTGAGAGAGAGAAAATATGAGACTCCCATAGATTTTCCTGACCCCCCCCCCACTTTATTATTCACTTCTAGACTTTGCAAAATTTGTAGAGATTGAAAAACATTATCCCCATACCTCTATTTTCACAGTATATAAGCATGTATTGATGTAACAAAAAATTATAAAGAGATTTTTTATTAGGATGGAAAAAGTTTAAGATTAAAAAACAAGTTAAATGGTGGATGCATATTGATCGAGGAGAAAGGGTGTGGGGTAGATAGAAATTGTTATGAACAAAGCAAGAAGACAATATTCTTTCTCTTTTATTTATTAGTAAACACAAGCTTCACTTCAAATATACTTCACATATGGTTTCTCGAATTGTGATTCTAATTATGTATGCGTACACATATGAAGAATAGGAAGGTCAAACGTTGGGGTATTCAGCAATTAAGAATTGAATAATTTTAGGTACTACTATGTTATCCCGTTGACCAATTTCGCCAAATTAATAGCCAAATTATACATATTGACATAATTTTTATTTTAAATAACGAAAAACATATAATTAGTAGAATATTAATAAAAATACAAATAAAAAAGGGAAATAAAAATCACTTAATTACATTTTAAACACGTGTATCGTATTGAATATCACTGAATGTGACATTCACGATCATCCATTATTGGCATTTAATCTTATAGTTTGGAGATAACTTTTTGGTCGACGGGATAACCTAGTAGTACCTAATTTTATAATAATTTAGTGATTTTAATAGTAATTTTGTATTTTTATAAAACTATATAACAAATTTAAAAAATAGCATGCTATTTTAAAACAAAGACCATGTTACAAATAAATAGAGGAAATTTTGATTGGATCAAAAATGACATCGATATCAAATGATAAACTCCCTCTCCCCCTAGAGATGCCTACGATATCACGTGCCAGACCCCCTCCCCCCTAAAATAACAATGTTGTATAAGCACAGCCCCAAAAGAGGAAAGTTGTGAAAAGATAGAAATTAATTATTAATTTGTCTTGTAAGTAAAACTATTGACTGGGAATATTTAAACATGATTAGTACCTATAGAATCCAATCTGACATAAGTTTAAGCCGTCTTGTGCAAAATT
The DNA here is from genome assembly GCA_964019185.1 of Maratus speculifer. Lineage (NCBI taxonomy): Eukaryota > Metazoa > Arthropoda > Arachnida > Araneae > Salticidae > Maratus > Maratus speculifer. Next base: position 364,683,555 of record OZ025296.1, read on the forward strand.
TTTGACTAAATAAAATTCAGAAATTTCTAACAAAACTTACGAATAACAAGATAGGTATTGTTGTAAATATTACAAAAATGCAAAAATTCAAAGAATAATATTTGTATTGCATTATATTTAAGACTTTATCGCTTTTCAGAAGTAAATTTCCAAGAAATAATGACTTGAAAGTTTTTGACTAATTTGCTTAAATTAAAGGGATTAATGAAAATTTCGATTTGAAAACTTAATAGCGGAGAAAGAAAAATATATTAAATAGGACAGTAAAATTTTAAGTGAATCGACCAAATAGCTTCTAAGTTATGAGGCAAAGAATGTTGGCCCCAGTAGAATTGTCAAATAAATAATGAAATGAGGTTGTTTAGATATACGTATTAGTGAAGAATATAACAGAAAAATGATACTTTGTTAATAATTTTAGTGCTAATTGACCAATTCATACCAATTTTAAGCAAATTATGAGAGAGGGAGGGAATGATATGTGTCTTCACACTATTTAAGGATATTTAGGTTTTAAATTATTGTTCTGTTTGAAAAGAAACAAAACTAAAGTAATATTGTTTTGTTTTGAGACACTGCGTTATTGTGTAGCACAATGCTAGATGTTAGAATTGACTAAATAGCTTATTTTAAAGCAATTAAAAATAAAACGATATTGAATATAAGAAATAAAACGTCTTTGATTTGACATTTGCACTTAAATAAAATTTGAAAGTGAAACTTGAATTGAAAAGATGAGATTCATATGGATATTTGAGTAATTTATTGCGAGTGCATATGTTTTGTTTTAAACAGAAAGATAGAAAATGAAATTCAACCTGCTGGTGATTAGCCAGCCTAGGGCTGTGACGTCACATATGGGGGGAATAAAATTGTGGTAGTCTATAGACGGCTTTGCCCGAGCCAACCGTTAGATTTACATTCTCGTAAGCTAAAAGTTATTGGTGCCTTAATCGCTACATGTCCACTGTCCCATTGAAAATAATTAAATTTGCGCAGTGAGCTCTACATACCCATAATACAAAATGTCTGTGAACCTTGGAGCTCACGCAATACCAGGGTTTGCTTTTTACCGACAACCTAAAACCTAACGATATACAATAAATTCTTAGTCCTGAAACTGCATTTTAATACTATTGATAAAAATTCTCTTTTCATTGAATTGGTCTATTTATATATTTGTACATATAATGAAAAGAGAAATAAAGAATTAGTCAGTGCTCCAAAACTGCTGAAACACTTTAATCATAGAGATTTTTTATATTTCTGTAATTTTCCAAATCTATAAAATATATAATATACAACACAAAAGCAAATATACAACAGATATTTGCTTTTTCACGAAGCAAGTTTACTCATTTCCAAAGAGTTCTTTAAACAAAAAGACATAAAAGTTAAAATTTGGCGTAAAGCATTAGGGGAAACTTGAGATCCTAGGCCTAAAACCAGAGAAAAAATGCAATTAAGGCTCTGCAAATGAAAACACTAGTAAAGTGATTCCTTATCAGTAGTTCTGCCAATAGAAGTTCATTCGGATATTTTTATTTTTGTTGTAAGAAAGAAATTTTTATTTTCGACAATCAAACTTCTTTTTGAGTAGGTATTTGTTTCATATTTTTTGCTAAATATAAATAAATTACTTAACTTTAACGATATAATACACTAACACTTCTCACTGCTTAAGTTCTGTTATTTTAATCAAGTGCAGTTTCTTTACGTATAATGTATGAATTCTTTTTTTCCACAAATGCACATAAGGAACAACTGATCCCCATTGTATGGGGACACTTGATCACCAGGATTAAGTGTCCCCAAAGTTAAGCTAAATGCAATATTTTGTTACACTTCTATCCTGATTCCTACATTTAAATAGTGTCAGAATTGGTTAGAATAAGGTTACCTTGATTATAGATGATTGACAAAGGCAGAAAGTTAACATATGACAGCATATGGTGTTTAGTACACTGTAAAAAATATGACCCTTTTACTGCATCGTCACTCCAACGCTTTTACAGAAAACGATTACTTCCCCCAATTATGGAGCATTCTCATGGGCCAAAAGCGAGATATTCTATAGAAGTGGAAGAGTGACGATGCAGCAAAAGGGTCACATTTTTTAAAATGTAAGCATATGGTAGATGAATATACCATATTTTGTAAATTTTTTACAGCACTTCATAAAGAATGTAAGATATAATAAAAAAAAGTGTCAATCATTAATGGATAATCTTGATAGCCATATAAGCATTGACAGTTAAATTATGACAAAGAACATGGAATAATTTTGTTAACAATTTCTCACATACTGCAGCCTCTGTAACATATAGTATATGGACCATTTAAAAATTATTTTAATGATGCTACTCGAGACTGGATCATCCTGCTCAAAGAACAAAAATTAATCAAATTGCTGAATTGATTGAAATTAATTATCCTAAAGTCACGGTGCTAACTAACATAATAAATTGATTTAAAATTGCTAGCATATATCTCTCAAACAAGAATATTTTTTCCGAAGATGATTTTTATCATCTTTTATAACATATCCACTTTTAACTCCAACAACAGTAATACAATAATATTTAGGCAAACATAGTGAATTATGAATTAACAGATACTCGCTTAAATCACCCTTTTGGAAGAATTCATTGTTTCATATCTCACATACAAGAGATTTTTCACCAGTATGAATTAACATATGTTTGCTTAAATTAGTGTTTAAAGAGAATTTTTCGTTGCACACCTCACAAACAAAAGGTTTCTCACCAGTATGAATCAACAAATGATTGCTTAAATAACACTTTTGAGTGAATTTCTTGTTACAAATCTCACATGTAAAAGGTTTCTCGCCCGAATGAATTAACAGATGTCTATTTAAATGGCTCTTTCGAGAGAATTTCTTGTTGCATAACTCGCACAGAAATGGTTTCTCATCAGTATGAAGTAAATGGTGTCTACTTAAGTGATGCTTATGAGAGAATTTCTTGTTGCATATCTCACACACAAAGGGTTTCTCACCAGTATGAACTAACAGATGCTTCCTTAAAACTCCCTTTTGAGTGAATTTCTTATTGCAAACCTCACAAACAAAAGATTTTGCACCAGTATGAATTAAGAGATGCCTGCTTAAACTGCTCTTTTGAGGGAATTTCTTATTGCAAACCTCACATGCAAAAGGTTTTGCACCAGTATGAATTAACAGATGGGTGCTTAAACTGCTCTTTTGAGAGAATTTCTTGTTGCATATCTCACATACAAAGGGTTTCTCACCAGTATGAACTAATAGATGCTTCCTTAAATCTCCTTTTTGAGTGAATTTCTTATTGCAAACCTCACAAACAAAATATTTTGCACCAGTATGAATTAACAGATGGCTGCTTAAACTGCTCATTTGTGAGAATTTCTTGTTGTATACCTCACATTCAAAAGCTTTATCATCAGTATGAATTAACAGATGGCTGCTTAAATGGCCCTTTCGAGAGAATTTCTTGTTGCATATTTCACACACAAACGGTTTCTCAACAGTATGAATTAATAGATGTGTACTTAAGTGCTGCTTTAGAGAGAATTTCGTATTGCATATTTCACACACAAATGGTTTCTCACCAGTGTGAATTAAAAGATGTCGTCTTAAGTTACTCGTTTGCAAGAATTTTTTGTTGCATACCTGACACAAAAAATACTTCTTTGGGAGAAATTCTTGCTTAACTCACAAATAAACGATTTTCCTGGCTGTGAGATAGAAGTTGCTTTTCCAAAAACTCTTATTAAAAAATATTTTACTGCATATTTTTCACACTTTGAAGGTTTTGAGTGATGTGATGTGTTAGATTAATGGTTTTATGCATCTGCAATAAAATAAAATAAATTACTATCAGTTTTTACGATTCATTACAAAAATAATAAGTAAATTTATCACGAAAATTTAAAATCAATGTTGAAAATAAATTTTAACCTCCTGACTGCCACCGGTTGATTTTTTCACACACTAAGCTGCAGGTTTTGTAACAGCAGGTTTTGTTAATAGCTCTAAAATGATTGAAAAACCGTTGTTTAACTATATTTTTAGTAAGTGTGTTATTTTGAATTTCTCTTTTCTACCAAAACGTGCTTCTGAGAAGTGGCAAAATACCTCAGAAACGCTGGAAGAATATAATTTTAAATAATGGTTAGAGAACTTTCCAATGATATATCACATGAGGGATGAAGACCAAATTTTGAAAACTGCCCCTCCCTCCAGAATTCCAACTATCACGTCTGCCCGGTATAAAAGATTCCCCTTTCTTTAAGTTTTGGTAGGTTTGGTAACTGCAACATAAGCAATATTTAAATTAGTATAATTCCACAAATAAAACCCAGTTCTGAAAAATTAAGTTAGGATTGATGCTATCAAAGATTATACACCGATACTAATAACATATTTTGTATCAGGTTGGAAAAAACATCTTTTTTTAAATATTTTTAATAAATTACAGAGAAAACAACACTAAAACATTGCCCTTTGGCTGGGCAGTCAGGGAGTTAATAACATTTCTATTAATATTAAAAACTACAGTGGAATCTCAATTCTCAAGTTAGCAGTATCAATGGTGTATGAGATGCCTTTACTGACAAAAATAAAGATTAAATTATAAATAAAATAAATACCAATAGTTTAAAAAATAAATAACTTATTATAAATAAAATATGAGGTAAATTTAAGGAAAAAATTTTATAACTTAATATCATCTAAAGAAATGATGATACATTTTACAAAGTATAGAGAGAAGATAAATCATTTTTGTGGCTATAGAATTTTAATACGCAAATAATGTTTACTAAGAAATTCTCTGGATTTCAGAATTTTTTTTTATCTAAATGTCAGTTCTTATTGTTAAAACATTCTGCGCTATTTAATATAATATACACAGCAATTAAATAATGTAACCAGTGGTATAGCCAAGTGGTTGCCGTGTACACCCCACCTCAAACGAATATCTGGGTTTCTGAATCTTTTATTCACTCAAAACTACTAAGACGGAGTCACAAAGAACCCATGAAAAATTCTATGTTAGACAGGTGTTGAATGGTATAATCTTAAACGGAATAATTCAAAGTTAGATCTTTTGCCTACGCTATAAACTTTTCTGTTGAAGGCATATTTCCATCATAAACATGTTCTGTTTTAACTGCATCCTCTAAAACTATTGTAACGTTTTCGCTCTGTAGTGGACCTGTGAAGAATTTAAATTCATTACAGTGGAATCTGTGAAGGTGACCTATCTTAGAGGTAATAAAAATCAGAATTACACGAAAACAATCGGAATGCCCTCGGTACGCTCTTTCACTTTATGAACTTTTCTTCCATCACCTCAGTTTCCCTTCCCCCGAAAGTGAAGTTTCTGAAATTTTTTTGCAATTGTATCGTTTTATCATTACAGATGAGATTTTTTTAAAGGTGCCCCCTGACGAATATTAGTCATAATATTTGAAAAACTTAAAGAAAGGGGAATCTTTTATACCGGGTAGACGTGATAGTTGGAATTCTGGAGGGAGGGGCAGTTTCAAAATTTGGTCTTCATCCCTCATGTGAAATCATTGGAAAGTTCTCTAACCATTATTTAAAATTATATTCTTCCAGCGTTTCTGAGGTATTTTGCCACTTCTCAGCAGCACGTTTTGGTAGAAAAGAGAAATTCAAAATAACACACTTACTAAAAATATAGTTAAACAACGGTTTTTCAATCATTTTAGAGCTATTTCGTCTATAATGTCGTCAACATTGACTTTGAACAGGATAATGTAACATTATATTAATAATACAACAATTATAAATGGTTGATTATATACAAAGTTTATTTTTTCTAATTTTTGCAAGATGTACTTCGTTTGATTCACGATTGCTTTAGAGAAACTAACCAGTGTACAGTGTGGTCTTTGACTGAAAAACCTGGCCAAAATTATTTAAATTATTTTGTGCGTTCTATAGCAGATAAAATGCTTTAAGGAAACGTAGAATATATTATGATGATAGAAACAAGTCATTTTTCGAACAATTTACGCAAATTATTGTCCTACTACCCACCATTTTTTTCGAGTATAATCTTCTATGTCATTCTCTTCAGAATAGCTCGAAAACTAGATTCTGGCAATAACAACATTTAAATAAAGATCGAAACAAAAAAGTGAGCCATTAACACTAGAATTACCGTAATTCTTGTATACCTAGAACTACCAGAGTGGGTCATGCGTGACCCATCAATTTAAGAAACATTATTCTTGTTTTTTATGAGCATTACAAGCGCACAGTAAGTTCTTATGATTAATACAATTATTTTAATTAAGCATTAATACAATTTAGCCATTAAAGAATTGCAGAATGTGAAATTTAATGAATATATACAATGAAAACATTTAAATTTTTAATTTCAGAACAGATACATTGAGATATACTGATAGTTTGTAATTAATAAGAAGAAAGAAACATCATTTAAAGATTGTTTTTATCTATTACTAAGATGTTAATACAAAATAAAATGTAAATATGCATATCAGTCTGATTTTTTACTTATATTATGCTATTTTCCATCAAAACAATCCAAACAAGATGCAATGGTTTTCGTTTCTATTTTTGCAGTACATGATCCACACACAAATTTTAAACATCTTTCACATTCAGTATTAGTCTTATTATTTTTGCAGTGCTTTAACTGACAATGTTTTCGTTTGTTTGATGCCTGTGGGGTGGACTGTGGATGGTTAATGCCATTTTCCTTGGCAATGTATTTTTCTCTAAGTTTCTCTGCTAATTTTAAAATGTACTCTCTTCGGCTCATATTGCAACCTGTTGTCTCTTTATAAACTATCCATGCATTTATGGCATCTAGATCTAATATATTGAAAAAAACATGCATTGGCCAACGCCTAGATGCTGATTTCACAGAATATTTTCTGGCCATTTGATCTACAACATCACCTCCAAATTTGGTGGAATTGTAGAAATCTATAATTTCAGGAGTTTTCTTCTCATTTTGAATAACATCCATTGATGAGTGCAATGTGCTAAGTAGAAGTACATTTTTGTTTTTTTTTACATTGATATGAAACTAGAATTGTATTTTTATGTGGCATGAAGGTTGTTGAATATAATTCGTTTTTTGTTTTCATCAAAGATTTTGGAACTTCTTTTTTTGCTCTATTAATTGTGCCAACATATCTCAAACCATTATCTTTAAAACTTTCTACAAGCTTTAGCGATGTAAAAAAACTATCACCTGTTACATTGCGTCCTGTATTCAGATAAGGCTTCAATAGCCGAAGAGCAGCATTTTCACCAACACTTAGATAAATTGATTTGGAATCATCTTTTCCTAAGTATGGAAATGCATTGATTATGTATTTTGAGTTCACCTCTACAGCCAACCAAAATTTGATGCCAAATTTATCTGGTTTGTTTGGCATGTACTGCAAAAATCTACAGCGTGTCTTTTATGGAAAGAGCTGCTCATCCACAGTAATATTTTCTCCTGGTTTGTAACACATATAGCAATTTTCTATAAATGTATTCCAGATATCTGATATAAGTGCAAATTTATCATTTTTCAGTCTTTCAGATCTTGAAATTTTTACGGCAAAACGCATATATCTCATGATTTCTAAAAATCTGTTCCTGCTCATTGTTGAAGGGAAAAAATTGTGACCCCAAGTTTTTGACCAAAGACTGGTAATGGAGACTCCTTTTGCGGCCAAAGCTCCTCGAACATACAATATTGCAATAAAAGCATCCAGTTCATCAAGAAAAATACTCATTAATTTTCATTATTTAGTTTTGATCTTACTTCGACTTCTGTGCATTTCTTTATAATATTCAAAATTTTATCATTTATGAAAAGTCTCCAAGATGTCACAGGACTATTATTACAAACATTTCTTTTCAAGTTAGGAGTAGGTCCTGGCTTTTCCTTTAGAATATTTTGAATTGGTCTTCGACCAGAAGGAAATGATGACTTTGGCTTTATTTTCCATATAGTTCCATCATTCGATTCTTCCAAATCGCTTTGAAGAGGCAATTTATTTTCAGTATTTATCTTCTTTTTCTTGTTCTTTCCATTCTTTTGTATTTCTTTCATAACACTTTTCTGAATTATTGATATTTCAGTACTTCCCCCACTGCATTTACTTGGAATATTTTCATTTATTTCACTGTCACTTGAAATGGATTCGGATGATGAGATTTTGCTGACATTTTCAGCAATATTTGATTCATCATTTTATAAAAATTATCATCATCATCAGATGTATTTCATCGCAGGACTCATTTTGAGAAAGTTCATTCAGCAATTTTATAATTTCCTCATTAGAAAGACCTTTACGGCGCGAAGCCATCATTTCTACATGTGCGAAGAACGAATGTCACTAACAGACTGTTTTTATTTTCTTTTTCGCGCCTTCACCTTATAATTACAAAAGAATATTTTTTACTTAGTTTCAATTCATAATAGAAATAAGAACATTCTACAACATTCCAAATAGCTGGATACAATAACTTGAAATTGCATAAAAGCTCACACATCTGTCTTGCAAGTGCATAGCAGGTGTGAAACACTCCCCCCTCTTTTTCCCCCTTGTGAATAGCAGGTGAAACATACTTCTTTACATTATCCTTTTATCGCTAAATAATGTAATGTTGAAAATCCTATTGAAATAAAAGAAAATGCTGTTATCTTGTTCGGGTCAGCGATGACCCACCTTGGTCGTTCTAGGTATACATGTCTGTAGATAAAAATATATTCATTGGATTTCAACAAAACTTGTGTTAAGGTATTATAGTGAATATTTAGGAAAAGTCGAACAATTTCAACGTTTTATTTTGAAAAATAACGCGGATACGAGCAAAAAAGCACGCCTTGGGTCACCGTTGACCCGCCACGGTAATTCTAGTGTTAAGTACATATTTATTGCAGTCGATGAGCAAGTCTTTTCTTGAAACGTTTTGACTATATGAACGAAAATGCATGTTGCGGGCTTCAGCCGCCATCTCTGATATCTGTTAAATTGAGTGGTATGCATGTTCTTTAACAGTAGCTCCGTAATTAAAAATTTTGTGTAATGTGTGTGACACTGAGTCCCAACCGTGAAGATTTACACAAACGGGAGAAACATGTTATTCGCAATTTCTTGAAATTTTTTAGTATCTATTTTATAATCACTAGATAGCATGTCTAGAATAGCTTTTAAATAGTACATTAATTTTATCTCAAATCCTGTAATTTAAACTGATGTTTCTCGATCTGAGAAAACTTTTTTTTTGAGGTATTTCCGAAACCAACTTTTGCAGTGTGTACCAGTATCGCATCTCAGTTTAAAACATACCTTGCGTTAGTTTTTATCTTTTATTGTCAGTCTTTCTCATTTTTGCTTCTTGCTAACCATATTTTTATTGGAAGCTTTTTAATTACAAGCAAGATTTAAAATTGACTCGAAAAAATCTGATTCTAACATGGAATATTAAAAGGTCGAATTTCAGAGAATCAGGATCAATGTCTTTAATTATTTTTAGCTTATTAAAATCTTTTTTATGATTGTTTACAAATACAGCATCGCATCGATGAATTGATTGCTAGTAACAGCATTGCAAACTTTATCATCGACACTAGTCAGCACTAATTTGAATTGAACTTGTAATAAACCATAATCTGTCAGGATCTCTGTATTTATTAAATTTTATGCTTGCTGTTCAGTGCATTTTACCTTCTCTTGGATCATGTCATTATTTTCATGAATAAACTTTGTTAGTATGAGAAAGCAAAAGCGTGGATATGAAGATACAGGTTTCTGCCACCATACTTTTGAAGTTCATTTATTTGCTTATTAATCTCAAAGAAGACAAAGAGTTTTTGAAAGTGTTTGAGTCATTGAAATGTTTAAGTCATGTTTGAGTCAAAGGGATTTTCAGACTTTTGTTTATATATTTGTTGTGGAGATCTGTCACAACTCCATTTGCAGGGAAGTTCTAAACTTATCAATTCTGCTTCACTTGTTGTTGTGGAAAAGCTTTCTATGTATTGACACAGTCTTTGATTAATTTTATCTAAAAATTTTTAAAGTTTTACTTCCGCCATGTTTTCAGTAATGAAGTTATCTTTTTGATAAAACTTTTCTTTAGCTCTCTGAAGAAGTATATAGCGAGGACATACATATTCATTAAATGTTCGGGTGATATTAAAACGATTGTATGTAAAATCTGCTGCAACAAACATGGTCAAAGACTCAGTTGGTAATACTTCAATGTACTTAGGTTTGAGGTCTACGACAAAGAATTAAACATTTTTCGATATTTTGCTGCCCTTGTTGGCCTGAATGCAACGTGTTTGTATCATCTGCGTGCCCTGCAGCTTTTTTGCTCAGTTTACATGGAATTGTTCTTGGCTAATTTCAGATTTTAATTTTTTCATTTTATATCTATTACTTCTGCCAATACAATTTTAAAAATATTTTGCTGGGTGACCGAGTTTTTCTACTATAATCCATAATATTCTATAATCCACAATATTCCATAATCTGCACAACCTTTGAACTCAGTGTATGCGAATTATAGAACTTTGACTGTATTTATAGTTCCTAAAACTTGAAACCTACATAAAATGGAAAATTTTACAATTGTGTTTCATTCTTGGCAGGTTATTGGTGAACACGGAATCATCTTGTAAATGGAAATATTTGAAGGTCCAGAAGAATAAGAAAACCTGAAAGTATACCTGCTAAGCCGGAAATGGGTTTTGATGGGTCCAACTGGAGTGACAGTTCAGGGAAAAGACCACTTTATGCAAATGCAATAATGGCATACTGATTGATCTTTATGATCGAGACCCTTATCTTTGTTTATTTAGTAATTTTCTATCAAACAGTATTAGTACGTATCCTGAGGCCCGTAGCTAGAGGTGACTAATAAGAAAAAAACTTGCTGATGATGTCTTTTCAACTCAAAAATGTTTTCGTCAATCACTCAACAAGAAATAAGAAACTAGCGCTTTAAAATTCGTTGACCAGTTCAAAAGAGCAGAATTCTTTGCTAAAGAAACTTTGATACATATATTTTTTTAAATCGTACATTTTCCTTGTCAAGGTTGGCTATTCGATGTAGAGAGATCTCACAATAAATATGAAGAATATCTCCACAAATCAATGTATCTTCCTTGCTTTAATTCTTTTATTTCGAGTACCCCTTTGATATTTAAAGAAAGAACAGAGAGATATTGAAAGGTTTGACATAAACGAAATTCATGTTTTTTACGCAATTCATGGACGAAATTCGCGTTTTTCATACAATTTAAGGGCGATTCGAATTTTTTGATCGATCTCTCGACGAAATTCGTGTTTTATATGCTATTCATGGACGAAATTCAAGTTTTTATGCAATTCATGGATGGAATTCACGTTTTTACGCAATTCATGGATGGAATTCAAGTTTTTACGCAATTCATGGATGGAATTCACATTTTTACGGGATTCATCGATGGAATTCATGTTTTTACGCGATTAATTGACAAAATTGGTTCTTTGCGTGGTTTTTGGGTGAAATTTGCGTTTTTTACCTGGTCTTTACAGAAATTCGGGTTTTTTGCGCGATCTTTTGTGGAAATTCAAATTTTTCGCGCGGTTCTTTATCGAATTTCGCGTTTTTAAGCGGTTTTTTGTTGAAATGCGCTTTTTTACACGATTCTTCGTTAAAATTTGCATTTTTCTCACGATCTTATGACGCAATTCGCATTTGTTCTTGACCCTTCGATGATATTTTGTATTTTTTCCGCAAAATTTCGACTAAATTCGTGTTTTTTTTTACGTGATAATTTGACGAAATTGCAGATTTTTTTTTCTGCGAACAACCACTTATCAAAATTCGCGATTTTTGGTGTCCGAAATTTCGGAGTGATGAATTTTTAGTCTTCGGCATCTAATACCTTAAATTCTCGGAAGAATCAAAAATTGGCCCTGCTTTAAGTGTGCTCTAACAACAAATAATTAGCACATAAAGCTGGGTTAATATTTTTAATCTTTTGATGCTAAAAAAAGTTACAAAAATAAAAAAATTTTCTTTTCTAAAATTTTCTGCTCGCGTCTATATTATACATCTCTGCTGCTGCTATATTTTCAGCTCCAAAACAGTTTTCGTCAAGAAATAAGAAAATGGTGCTTAAAAGTCTGTTGTGTCCAGTTCAAAAGAGCAGAATTTCTTGCTGCAGAAAACATTGATACACATATATTTAGGTCACCCATAGATGATATTTTCTGAAAATGCGATTTAAGTAGTTCTAAGAGTATGTTTGAACCAAATTTTTAAAAATACTGGCGTGAATTTTTAAAAATACTGGCCTGAAAGACAAATTTCAACAAGTGAGGCATTTTCTCGCTAAACTAAATTTTCCCATCATAGACAATATATATCAACAGGTGAAATACAGGGCTGTTCAAATGTATCGGAATACATATTTGGCTATGGACAGTAGCAGCTTATTTCCCTAAATAACGGAGTTTTGTTAAAGATTTCAGGAATTGTTGGAAAGTGTTTCATAATCTATGCTTAACGCATGATTTTTCTTACTTGTTAAGTAAATTAATGTATTTCGAAGGACAGATTTTTTATTTGCTTATACAGTAATGTAATTTTGTTTCTTCCCATTGTATGAGACATTTACGGCAGTTATAGAACTATGCGAAAGTTTGCAATTTTTCTACAAATTTAAAATAATACGAAAAACATCTGAAGCAGTTTTTACACTGATCACACTTCAGCGTCAAATTTATGGGAAGCCCCCCTTGAAGTGTCGAAATGTCTCCTCAGATCATTTGGGATTTTCTGCTTATGAATCGCTTGGAAGTGCTACCACTCTCGGGAATTTTAAAGTGCTCTTTCCAGAGTTGCAAAAATCCCTCCTACAGAAAAACCTGAAATGAACACAATTACAACTTGTGAAAGCCCAGTTTAACCCTTTCAAGTGCGATTTTTTTTTTTGGATTTTTAGAATTTTTTTTTTTTACGTTAATAACATTAACACTAGCTATCCAAATAGATTAATTATTATTCAATGAGTATTTCACCGTCTTAATGATAATGAATGATTTTGTTTTACGCACTATTTAATTATCATTCATATGACAATAGACTAAAGAAGAATTTTTGGAGATGTTTAGAAAATATTGTATCACAATAAGATTTAACTGGTATTACAACTTTCTAATATTTTTTGGGCTTTTTTACACATGATTCTTTCAGGAAAGTAACTTTTATTTTAAATTTACAAAGTGAAATATATGTTTAAAATGAAAGAATCACAAATAGCGAAAAAAGAATTTAGCAAATTAGAATAGTTATTATTACTAAATGCCTACAATAAATGATGTCATATAATAAATGCATAGACCTATACTGACAATACTACATGTAAAGGGTAGCAAAAGTATTTCTTAAAATAAAATAATACTCCATTAAAAGACATGTACTATTAATAGTACACCAGACCTGAAAGGATTAATATTTCTAACAGAAATTTCATTGATGGAAGGAGAGTTGTGTATGAAGTGGGAGGTGATGAGTTTCTGTTTTCTATCAATGAGAAATCCAAAGCTTAAATGGAACCTATTTCAAATAGTAGTCAATGAACTTGGAGAATGCTCTAAAACTGTTTCAAACAATCTAAAATAAATTGTCTTAAAAGTAAAATAACAGAATCCAATATCATTTTTTACAAAACCCAATATTTCTAAAAAAAGTGTTACTCAATTACAAAAATAAAAGTTTAAATAAATTAGTATCTTTCAAATTCATGATCAGATATCGGAAAAAACTATTGAGGACAAATATGGTACAAAAAACAGAAACCCGGAAGAATTATAACTGTGACAATTGTAACCAGATTATTTTTTTCAACATAAACTATATTTGTTGTGTGTGCTTCCTATATCACGTTTTTTTTAGCCAAAATTGAATGTGTTTTTCTTAAATATTAACCAGCTAACAGTTAAATATAAATCAGAAATTTCTTTGAAATAAACTAAACTTATAAACCAACCAATAATAAGTTAAATGATTTTAAATAAAAATTCTGATGCAGAATATTTTAATAAGACTTGAGTAACATTTTCAGGAATTCTAGAGTTAAACTTAACTATATTTGCCTAATATAACTTTGCCTAATCTTAATGTAAGCAAATGTATATGTTGAACGAAACTTGACTAAAATATATTTAACTTTTCAGTATCGGCTCAATATTTTAAATCATAGTGTTTGTAAAATCTTTGGTACATGATAACATAACTTCATTGTATTCGGTGTTGAATTGAGACATTTTTCTTCGGGAGGGACATAATAATTCCAGGATGGGGGAATTACACTTTTCTCCCATTGAAAACACAAAATCTCAAATTTTCCGATGGGGGTGGGGGAATGTTCCCCCACTGGACTACCCCCTTAATTAAACACTTATTGTATTACTAGTTATAATTATGGAGATAAATCTAACTTCATTTAAGGCATGCTACTTTTTTTAAACTAAGAAACTAAATAAATATATACATAAATTCTTTCAATTATTGAAAATACTTGTATTACCAATACACACACACATTCAATTCTGTCATGTGATTGCAAGGAAATGGGGGAAAAAATATCATTTTAGACTTCTATTAAAAGAAGTGTAATCAATTATTTTTTTAAGATACTCTATGATCTTTTGTGCATTTCATACTTTGTGCTTTCCATTTCGTGCTTTGAAATTTTTCTATTTGAGACAGGATTACATTGTAGAAAAATTCACCTTTTACAGGTTTTAATGTGTTGTCATGTTATAAACATATCTAAACATTTGTAATATAATATTATCTATTAATTTCAAGTGTATAATAAATTTATAAAATATTAAATATATAATAAAAACATTTAAGTATACAATATTTTTTATGTGTGTATATATAATATGTATTTATATACAAACAAATGAAGAATAAGTATGTAAAAAGATTTATAAATAGAAAACCAGTCAGATGAAGTCTTTTGTTGCTATTTGTACTTAAAAAAATAAAAATAGAACCCTTAAAAGATCATTCTTGTGTCTGTCTGTCATAGACATTTTACTCATAAACTAGGGAAAGTTCAACAAGGCTGATGTAAATAAAGGCTATTAACTCATCTATTTAAACAACAACATCAAGTGGGCCATAAAACCAAGCTTTTTCTTCCTTTTTTCAGAAGGCTTAAAAACCAGACTAACACATTTATTTTAATGAAACATTTGATGCATTTCATATACAGTGGATTTCTATAGATCAAGCATGAATGGTAAGTTTTTGAATTATAAACATTCAAAATTTAGTGCTTCTGATGTTAAATTACATTTTCATATTGTAATTAATATCTTTTTAAATTATACTCCAAATGTGCTAATTTTTTTTTATATAGCACTAACATTAAAATACCAAAACATAAATATATTGAATTCCTTTTTTTAAAAAATAATTTTATGATATGAATTATGAAATTATTATTTGAAAGCATCATGAATTGCAAGCTATTGTTTTCTAATGGATTTAGATTTATTAAGACCTGCTTTAGGGAAATCCAAAATAAAAAGATTTTCTTCCAAATAATTTTCAAATTATGCTTAAAAAATGCAAAATAATGGTTTAAGGTGTTATCCATGATAGAAATGACTAGATATGATGAAACTTCGGCCATTGACTAATTCCACCAAATTATACAAATCGTCAAACTAATAGCTAAATTATATTTATTGACATAATTTTTATTTTAAATAGCAAAAAAAAAAAAAATTAGTAGAATATTAATAAAAATACAAAAAAAAATCTTTAATGACGTTTTAAACATGTGTAACATATTTAATGTCATTGAAGGAGACATTCACGATCATCCACTATTGTTACTTAATCTTATAATTTGGCGATAGTTTTTTGGTTGACAGGATAACCAAGTAGTACCGAAACTTCTTATGCTATCCTATAATCTAGCAGTCTTCAATCACTGCTTGAGAGGCGCCTAAGATGCTTTGATTAAGAAGGGGGCTCTATTGGTCGACAATCGAGTATTGAGCATTAACATGAATACAGCCTCTAAAATACACCTGTTTTAAAGTAATTAATTTCTCAGAAGCCCAGCATATGAATATCATGAAAATTTTTTTAAGGATAATTGAAAGGTGTTGAGTTCATTACGCCTTCAGAATTTGGTACTTCTATAGAAAAAAAATAAAATTAGAGTTCGTTTTAATGTGTAGATGACCCCCTGAGTAAATTTTAGATACATCTTTTAAATCTAGACTTTATTTTAAATCGTTAGGTACCAGTAATTTCTTCTACGATAATTTATTGAGGAGTTAGTACAGGGTATTTACTTTTTTTCCAACACTGTACAAATAATATTTTTACATATTATTTCTTTAATTTAAATAATAGTTTAGTTTCATTTTTTTAATAGTATTTTAACATCCATTCATGAACCTTGCTTTATTTCTTCAAAATCAAATTTTATACTATTATCTGTTTTCATAATTACTCTGCTTTTAGGATATTATGACCTTCTTTTTCTTGAGATTTTTCTTTTTTTTTCTTCAATTTCTTCTGCGTTCTTTATATATAATATTATTGTGTATAACATTTTTTTTTTAATTATTATTCTCTTTCCAAACTACATTTAGAAACAAAATGTAAAATAAATTGTTTTACAATGTTAAAATTACACTTCCTAGTGTTATAAATATATTTTTTTCATCATTTTATTATAAAATATAACTAATTAAAAATATACCAAAGTTAATACAGAAATAGAAAATTTGATCGCATATAATACTTTGGCTAAGCCAAGCCATACCCCAAATTATCCCATCACAGAAGACAAATCATAATAAATAGAATTCTAAAATTTATTCTTTCCTTTTTATATAGATCAGTTCTTTAGATGGTCTAGAACAAGTCTGAACTCAAAGTAACAGTTTTCACCAGTTAATAATTATTAACAGTTAATACTTTTATTACAAAACACAGAAACTTTAGTAGAAAAGTAAGCAAAAGCGACGTATTTTACCATTAACTTTTTTCAATATAAAGGATTTGTCAGTAAATATTAAAAACGCTCTTTCATTATACTTATATAGGTCATAATATTTCAAAAATTTGCCATCGATTAACAGAGAACTTTCATATAATACAGGTTCACATAAAAGCAAATAGACGCCAACGCCATGAATGAATCACGACTTGGAATGAAGAATAACTCATATCAATAAATCAGCTGCAACAGAAAGTTCAACTTCCGACTTTTTATTTTCTTACATCTAATAATATTAACATTTGTTTCAAGAATTACGAAAAATATCCCCTTAAATTAAAAAACAAAACAAAACGGTTATTAATAAAAAATGAATTGCTCATTACTCAAAATTCTGGAATCTGGCAATTGAGTTTGTCCTATTGTGAAAAATTTGACAGTATCATTGCACATTACAGCAGGATCCTCATTAGAGGCATAGTGTCTAAAACAGAAATAATTTTGAATAGAGATGAAAGTATCCTGATGAACAATTTTAAATAATGATTAATCGAGTTATCAATTATTCACTATATGAAATTAACTCAATTATCGAGTAACTTTCTTGAATCGATTGCTTCAAATTTTATAAAGTAGACTCCCTGAAATCCACAACCCTAAAATATGCAACTCTCTAAAATCCACATATAATTAATGGATGTAAGCAATGAAACATTCAGTTCAGATACATGGACAAAATTATAATTTTTTAATTTTACATCAATTCCATATATATGTTTTAATTTGTATATATTTTTTAAATATTACTGAATTCATGTCTAATCACAAAGAAAAAATAAATTTATTTCTGAAAAAATTCAAGATAAAAGAAATAAATAGCAGTTGCAAGCAAGACATGCCTTACAATTAAAAGCCCTTATGCGCCACAAGCAAATGCATTTGAATGTCAATGTCTGGGGAAATTATCTAACATGATTCGAAATTTAGCTGACTAATGGTTCATGTGATACTAATGAACCACTGAGCTTCAAGATATCACTTCTCCAAGCTCCCTTTTCTTCTAACACATTTTTCAAAAAAAAAAAAAAAAAAAAAAAAAAAAAGCGACCCTAAAGTTGAGAATTTAAGAACTAAACACATACCAGATCAAAACATTTATTGCCAAATAAGCGTGCCAAAAATCTAGCACAGGAACTTGTCTTTAGATCTTTCATAACAAGCCTTCAAAGTTGACGTTTTTGAGCACATTTCCCAACAAAAGCAGAAAAACCGGTCAAAAAGCAGGAGGAAAATGGGTGATCACGTGATCGAAATAGCTTAGAACTGGATAGGTAATTAAATTATCATAAAATGGAAAACTAAGTTCGATTTGAAATCGCTTCCATAGTTAAGCCTTCCAATTTTATAACTTTCTGTTAAAAAATGAATTTGTAAATGAGACAAAACCTTTTGCGCTTGTTGAGCGGAGCGGTTGAGAACAACCTTAATAAAGAAATAGAAAATTTGCCTATCATACAATATTTAGGCTAAGCCTAACCATACCTCAGAAAACAAACCATAATAAATAAAATTCTAAAATTTATTCTTTCCTTTTTATATAAAACAACCCTTAAGGTGTTCCAAAACAAGTCGGAACTACAATTAACAATTTTCACCAGTTAATAATCATTAAACAGTTTATAATACTTTTATCACAAAATACAGAAACTTTAGTAGAAGAGTAAGCAAAATAAACATATCTTACCATTATCTTATTTTAGTAAACAGTTTGTTAATGAATCATATCAATAAATCTGCGGCAATAGAAAGTTCAACTTCGGACTTTTTACTTTCGCACATCTACCAATATTACCCTTTGTTTCAAGAATTAAGAAAAATATCTACTACAAGTGAAAAAGAAAACAAAATGGTTAATTATGAAAAATGAATTAATTCATTACTCACATTTCTGGAAGCTGGAATTTGAATTTACCCTCTAGTAAAAAAATTGACACGTATCTTTGTACATTACAGCAGCATCCTCAATAGAAGTATAGTGTCTAGAATAGAAATAATTTTGAATAGAGATGAAACTGTTATTCCTGATGAACAATTTTAATTATTGATTAACTGAGTTATCGATTACTCTTATCTGAAATCAACTTGATTATCGAGTAACTTTCGTGAATCGATTAACATAAATGAACAAATTTTCCATTGAAAGTATAGTCTTTTAGATATACTTTTAAAATAAGACAATTCAGAATGCTTTGGTTTAATGCGAGATTATTTTTACACGCTTCACTTAAACAAATTAAAATATTTAGTATATCTAAATGGAGTATTATTATTTTTTTTTCCACGAAATTTTAACTTAATTTTATCAGTTTTTAAAAGCTCAGCTTATATCCATTGAATTTTAATTTTTCTTGCATTGCATATAAAAATAAATTATTTCTTATCAAACATAATTATTAGAATATGATGGAAAGCGTTGTTTTCAATATTTTGATCTCTCTTTACTTATTGGTTTTGGCTCATTTTTTGCTTTAGTAAAACAACTTTCATTTTCTCTTTTCATTATTATGTGGTAACTTTCATTATTTCAATGAAAGTTTAACATCTTATAGGGATTGCCAGATATAAATTTATTGAAAATAAGTTTTAGTTAATCCTGTTAGTTTGTTTCTAGGATTTAATTTATTCATTTGATTTTTGTTGTAAGAACAACTCTTTGTAATTTAATTTCTTATTTAATAAAATTAATATTAAAAACTTCAGAATATTGATGAAAAAATATACTTCTCTCTGTGACACCATATTTTTTTTTTAATGACTGTTTAAATTATGCTGTATCTGACAACAATTCTATGAACATCAAACAATTAAAGACCCTAAATATAGTGCAGTTCAACTAGAATATTTGTAGATGAATAAATTAAACTTGTATATGTCCATTAATGCCTATAATTCAATTCAAACTCTGATAAAATGAAAAAGAAATACATCAGTTTTTTAAAAAAAAAGACAGAGAGAGATTAGCCAGTGCTGTCACTAATGTAAATGATCTTGTTTTGGACAAAGATCTTTCTTGTCCTATATTAGGGAAATTATTGCGTATAAAGATAGGAAAATTAGTAGTTTTATAGAGAAATCTTTGATATTTAAACTGAAACAGAAAGTGTTATGGGGAATTTTTTAGGTAAAATTTATGTTGAAGGTACAAAATAGCTTATTTTAAATACAGTAGACTCCCGCAACCCTAAAATCTGCAACTCTCTAAAATCCGCACATAATTTACAGATGTATTTGACTTTTTTATTTTTATATCAGTTCCTCCTCATGGAATTATGTGTCAATATTCCACTATATTATCACACTTGTATAATAAATTTACCAACCAATTTCGTTGCATTAAAATAATAGTATACCTACATACCCATCATTATTTGGAGTTTCTTCACCTGCGGTTTATTCTGTCAAGCTGTCTAAATGAATGACCAGATGTTATGATCAATAAGGTTATCTGAGCGAGAAATGCCTGCCAGTTGTCGCCCAGTAAGGTTAAATGGTAAAGCATTGGCCTTGTAAGTCAAAAAATTGGGTTTGATTCCTAACCTGGGCAATTTTTCAATCAGTTGGAAAATATTCAATTAGTATAATAAACTTAACAATCAGTTTCATTGTGTTAAAATAATAGCATAAACAAACAGATATTTTTAAGATATTGCATTTATAAATACTATGTAGGAAAGATCTTTTATCTGCACAGGTGTGTGCTAGAGGTAAAGCAGATTATAGAATATTTCAGATTACAGAGTATTATGCAGATTATGAGTAATTTTATTTTTTTCTGAAGAACCTTTTAATACCATATTCAATATAGTACAGTAGAATCTCTAAAATCACACAAACTTCTAAAATCCGCACATAACTTACAGATGTAAACGATGAAACTTTCAGCTCAGAATATTGGACAGAATTGGACTGTTTTATTACTTTCAATTGCTTCACTAATTACATTCAAATTACTGTTTAAAAAATATAGACAAAGCAATGACGAAAGATCGGCAACATTCTAAAATTTGCACAGTCTCTGGTCCAAAGCTGTGCAGATTTGAGGAAGTCTATTGTATAATATAAATATGATATCCAATAACTTGGCTAATATATTATCCTATAACAGCTCATTTATTACAGAAATCATATATTTATACATGAAATTAATTATATACAGCAGACTCTCTTAAATCTGCAATCCTTTGGACCAGAGTTTGTGTAGATTTTAGAAATTCGTGAATTTCTGGTTATTGCTTTATTTGCATTTTTAAAGAGTAATTTGAATGAAATTAATAATGTAATCGAAATTATAATGAAAAAATATTAAAATAATTAAGTAAATAAATTAAAATAATAAAAATGTAAATAATTTTTTAAATATTAAAAGCAAAAGTTAAGTAAATAACCAATAATGTATAACACTGATAAACAAGGTTTCTGTTTCTAACTAAGTATGTGGTGACTTTTATATTTTAGGTGGTGCTGTGAAAGAATATGCCATTAAAAAGTTTCCATCACCCACAGATTTTTAAAAAATTCAAAATCCTGAAAATCTCAATTTTATAGTATTTATTCAACACATACACCTTATGAAATTTATCATTTGGTATTTTAGTAATGACAAACTTTTAAATAAACATTTATAAATCTTAAAATTAATATTTTAAACACTGAAAGTATGCATTGTTTATAAAGTTTCAGAAAAATATAGATTTTTTTGTAAAAAGAAATGATATTAATAAGAAATTTCATACTTTATGTAGCTGTGGGTGCTCTCTTATAGGTCATTGTTCGGAGTTATACTGACAATTTAAAGCAGACATTAACCCACTTATATCATTACAGTAGCGTAAATCATCTTTTCTTTTAAAAAATGTTGAATATTTCTTATATCAATCTCGATAAATAGATATTTTTGTATTGTTTTTCAGGAGATTCCAACCTTGCAATCTTGATCAAGTAATTCTGAGTTTTTCTTTGATAAATTTAAGTCTCTCAGAAAATCATTCAATTTTTGAGTTATTAGGTGTTGTTTTTCATTTATGCCAGGAGAATAGTTCATATCAGATGTAGAGGAAGTTTCAGTTTCATCGATTTCCATTTCTACTGCTACATCATCATATATAAAATTCTCTGGAGGTTTCGGTATTTTTAAATCATCATTATGTAATGCTGGTCACATTGCTGAATCTAAGTTCGTGTACTTAATTTTATGTTTACTTCTTGCAAAGAATCCTTTAATTTTTGTAATACATTAGTAGCAGTCAGTTATTTGATCATTCGGCATGTGTCATATCATGGGTATAGCAAAGGACATACCTTTTTGTACCTTTCATCCAAGTCCGGAAGTTGTGTATAACAAGAACAAGGTGCTTATTTCTTATCTCGTTCAACTACTTTATATCCAAAGTACATATGATAGGCGCATTGATGCTTTTTCAAAGTTAGCTCCCCGCACACACAGCAAAAAGAATCGGATTCATTAACGCATCCTCTAGACATGTTTTACATATTGTAGAGGAAGATATGATAATTATAATAAAAATTTAATTAAAAAGTCTTACAGAACAAAGAAACAGTAGTATATTTGCCCCAAAAGATAAGTTTCCACTGTCAGGGATTTGCGTTAAAGTCAAATACTGTGGGGGTGGCTAGAGCTGTCTGTTCAAGGTCGCTAACAAAAAATTTATTAGGGGGACATCTGTTTCTACTCTCTTACTGTATCTTCTATCGTTATAATAAGAAAAAGGGATGTTTGTGTAAATCAAATACATGAAAGAGAATAATATAATATAATTATAATGCCTATACGATGCCTACATAATCCAAAACTTATTAATGAAATTTCTCAAAATTGGAGGGTGATAGAAATTTTTTACAAACATATTCTTTTTCAGCAGCTTGAAATCTATAAGAAACACCCAACGTATATTCAGAAATCGAAAATTCGTTAAAATTTGTTTATCAGTGTAATTAAATATTCATTATAATAATTGAATACATTTTTTCTACATTATTTAATGAAACTTTCCTCATAAAGGTACACTATTAATTCACATCAAACTCTTTAAATAAGAAAGTTTCATTTCAGGTTTACTCAGACTTAATAACCATAAATAGCTTAATTAATACTTCTATATATTTGGTAAAAAGATTGTAATTACAAGTGATATCAACAAATTCTTGGAACTTTTTCAGAAATAAATTTATTCTTTATTCATGAAAAAGCATGAATTCAGTAATATTAAAAAAAGTTACATATTATAAAATATATGAAATTTATATAAAAATAAATAAATCAAATTTTGCCTGTACATCTGAAC
The DNA here is from genome assembly GCA_964019185.1 of Maratus speculifer. NCBI lineage: Eukaryota > Metazoa > Arthropoda > Arachnida > Araneae > Salticidae > Maratus > Maratus speculifer. The sequence continues at coordinate 364,706,953 of OZ025296.1, forward strand.
TTGGAAGTTTCATCATTTACATTTATAAGTTATCTGCGGATTTTAGAAAATTGCAGATTTTAGGGTTGCGTATCTGAGGAAGTCTACTGTATAATGAAAATTAAGTTTTTTTCTGCAATCGACTGATAAATTCCTAACCATTTGACAAATATTGCTGTATTTTTTAGCAATAGATTGGCAAAATTCCTAATATTTACTTTCTGATAAGGAACATGGAGAACGTGGTGAATGGATCATCAATCCTTGACTGTACACACAAAGTTCTATAATCTGTACAAGTTCAGGCCAAAGGTAGTGTGAATTATGGAATATTGTGAATTATAGAGAATTTTGGACTACAGGTCATTTTATTATTCCTAGAACAGCACTTTAATTCTATAATCAGTTTAAAATTGAAAAATAATAATTAATTTAATATGCTATCGCAAAAAATGCTTTTTAAAGTTATTTTATTAAAAAAATTATATGTGCATTCAAATTAATTGATGAAAATAATTACTACTTAAGTTCTGTAATACTCTTTGTTTTTTGCAGTTAATAAAATAAAAGAGTTGTGTTAATAAAAAGTAGATATTTTATTCTGATTTTTTTTTTTTAATTTTTTTATTATTTGTTTTAAAGTATAATTTTTGTATCACTAATTTATAACTTTCTTAACTGTTTACTTTTGTAAAGTAATCCGAATTATAGAAAATTGTGGATTATGGGTGCATAGATTATCGATCCTAGACTACATTTACATATTTAAGAGAATTTTCTTTTTGTGTTTCCAAATAATGCATTTTAACAGAAATATATTTTGTTGTAAACACTGAAAAAAAAAAAGCTTTGAAATAAATTAATTATTATGATTAAAATGTGTTTGTTACTAAAAAGTATGTCACAGGATGGGATGAGACAAATACTCTTATAAGTTGAAGCATGAAAAAAGAAAATTTAGCTTTACTTGGTTATCTCGTCTACCAATTTCGCCAAATTATACATGTTGACTTAAATTTTTAATTTAAATAACAAAAAAACAAACAATTACAAGAATATTAATAAAAATACAAATAAAAAGTCAAATAAAAAACAATTAATGATATTTTAAGGACGTGTATATATTTAATGTCATTGAATATGACATTCACAATCATCCATTAATGGCATTTAATCTTGTAGTTGGCGATATTTTTTTGGTCCACAGGATAACCAAGTAGTACCAAAAATTTTTTGGGCAACAAAGAAAAAGGCACAAATAAATCAAGTTTAGGTTTAGAAGGCAGAAACAAAATGGCCAATTTGGTAAAAACACAGTTGAAATAGTCCATCTGTAGCAGATATTTACACTTGGCGCAATTAGTGCAAGAGTGTAAGTATGCACATAAGTGACAATTTTCCAAATTTATTCAAGTGGCTTATAGATTTTTTGAACAAAAATTTGACGTAATGAATACAATGAAAGAAGTGTGACACAGAAACAAGACACATTTTAATATCTATTTTATGTGTTTGTTCCAATTGAAGAAAAAAAAAGGGAGAGAGGGCTACCAACATATTAAATAATTATTAGTGAGTAATAAATACTCCTTCAACTGCTTTTAGTGTGGCACGATAAAAGATGAAATATGACATTACAAATAAAATAAAATATTGTAAGTAGTGTCATTGTTGGTAGACTGTGTAATTTCTAGCATGTGAATACACAAGTAGATATCTTTTTACTTTATGTATGAAAAAAACAACCAATTGTTTAAAAATTCGAAGCAACCACAACATCTATTGGCAACCAATCTCATATTATGAAGATATTGGAATGCCAAATTCTTGGATTGTTGAATTCCTTTATTATTTTGGTTGAATTTTGATGAAATTTATGTAGAATATCAGTACGCAATGAATTATTTAAAAAGCATTTACTATTAAATGAACAGAATATAACCAGAATCTATAAGCAATATATTGTTTTAAATTTAAAGAAAATTTGTTGTTTTCAAATTTAAATTGGAATAATATTTTCGGAACTAATTACAAATAAATAAAATTATCAGCTATAATTCAAGCATTTCGATAATGCTTGAAATTACTAATTATCCACAAAAAAAAGTTCAAATCTGAGTTTTTAGAAATTTTAGCAGAAGCGTAATAAAAAAGGACTAGTTTAGCATAATCTTATTTTAGTAAAGATAGGGAGTCACTGATTTTTTAAATATTAGGGGGAACTGGGGTACATTGATACATGGGGCACATTGATACACCCCCTCTACCGCTCACAGGATCATTACAGGAAGTTTCACAACAGCTCCAAAAGATGATGCTAGTGTATTCAACTACATACAGAAAATCTTGGAATGATTCAGCAGTTTGATGAAATGGGACGGGTGATTTATTGTTTTTGTTGTTCAAAAGTAAATTTGAGTTGTACAATTGAAATGCTATTATACAATTGTTCCAGTATTTTCAACCAAAATGAATACTCTCCCTGGTAAGTACAGCTACTCTCTATCAGTTCCTCATTATTTATTGTTGGATATATTGTGAAGTGTTGGATTTGAGACTCATTTTATTCAAAATCGCTGTATGGGGCACATTGATACAGTTTATGACGGGGCACATTGATACAGCCTAAATCCTTTAATAGTTCATATTTTCATTATCTTTTATTATTATTTTTACCATACACTCCTTAATCCAACCTTTTTTTCACGAAAAATTTCTAATATTAGTTTTTATTGAAGTGAAATAGCTCTAATTTCTTTATATTAGAACATTTTATAGTATTTTTGAAAACAGAAAACGTAGGAACTTAGGATCAAGTGCTAGTAGAACTAATAAAAGAAAAGGACGGCATTCTGGCAAATCTCGAATTTATATGGATTCTCCAGAGAAAAAAGTATTTTCGACATGAGAAATGTTAAGTAAGAGAAACAAACTGCAGAACAGAAAATGATACTTATATTATAAACAGAATTTTTAATATAATTATCCTTTATTTTCTGTTTATGAACCTATTTATAAACAGAAAAATTGGTAATTTTTTCATCTTTCATAAGAAAGAAGATAATGCTGGGGTTGAAGTGCTAGATATGACAAAGTTACCACAGCCAACAATCAGACAAGAAACAGTCAGAACATCAGGTCATAATATATTTAATTTTGATTGCTTTAATATTGCTTAAAAATAAATTGTGGGTGATTTGAATTTTTATAAATAAATATAAAATGGTTTTCTAACTCATTTTTTATGAAAAATATGCATTGTTATTATTTTGTCGTCATTTTTCTTAAACGTATCAATCTGCCCCGGGGATGGGGCACATTGATACAAATGACTTTTTTTGATTTTTTAAAAATTACATGCAAAAATACTATATAAAACAATGATTGCACATTTTTATAACATACTACACAAGTTTTGCTGTCACCTCATGGAAAAAAAACTTGAATTTTCTCCTTTCTTGACACCAAAAAAAATCTTAGAAAAAAACTGTATCAATGTACCCCAGTTCCCCCTACCTGATAAAACAAAAAAGGCAAAAGATAACACGCCAAATGCAAGAATGAATCGCGGAATTTTGACGTCTGATTTATTGAAAAGGATTCATTCCTTAAATGGAGAAATTTTCATTTAGTTAACTAGTTAATGATTAAGCTGCTATTTATTAATAAAAATGTTGCAATAACAGTATAAATATTACTTTTTTATCCCTGATAATAATGTTAATTATAAGACCAGATATTATCCGAAACAAGCTTTAGCAATAAATTTCCATGTTAGTTTTTCAAAATCAAATTGTTTCAAAATTTAAACCCGATACCCTGTTTTATTAATATATTCACGGTTTTGACCAATGCTATCGATTCCTGTTATATAAATAAATGTTTTTGAACATTTTTGTTGCACAGATTTATTGAATGGTTCACTATGCCTGATTGAATTCTTTCGAATCACTCAATTCTTCCGATTCATTCATTGTTTTAGCCATGAACTTGTTAGCGTCAGTTTACTTTTGTTAGGATAGGAAATAAGTGTGAGATCTAGAAAATAAGTGTGTTCTGATATTAAGAAAAGTTAATTTTTAAAACCAGTTTTCTGATCCATCCTCTTAATTAAAATAAATTAATGGTAAGCAATTTTTATTTATTGATTTATTTTGTTGTTACTCTTCTGAAAAATTCTGCAACTTGTGAGTTGAAGGTATGATGGCACAAAATTTTAATTGTACCGACTTTAATTTTTGCTTACATTTACAATCATTTAAAATATTCGGCACACAGATAAACTGAATATTTGACAAGCTGAATTGTAACTTTCATATCCAGTATTTTAAGGTGTTAAATTTTTTTTTTTTTAAATTGCATAATATTTGAAACAGATGCTTTCCTTTTGAAAAGGATTTTTTTTTCTTAAGTAAACTTTGCACTAATAAAATTATCATTTGAGTTATTATTTAACAAAACATATTTAATTTATAAAATTTTAAATTTCTTGGTTGTGAGTGTAATTTTCTTATGTTTTATAACAAATATTTTAAAATGAAAGGATTTTTTTGGAAGAGAAATTTTACTGACATATTGGTACTACATTTTACTTCTCAGAAAAATATTAAAGTATAGAAAGGTACTAAAGTTTAGCAAAATGCTAAACTATCAATAATATAGAAGATAAATCTACGAGTTAAAATTGTTGAGAATGTAATCACACATTAACTGCATTTAATAACTTATAGTAAATTATATTATTATAAGTGGCAACAGTGTTATTGTTGTTACTTTGGTTTTGTGGAAGTTTCTATGTTATGTTACCGTATGTGTTCCGTATATGGTATGTTATGTACCGTATGTATCTGTAGTCTTTAGAAATAAAGGCTTGTGATGTTTTTCATCGGGCTCTGATTGATTATTATATCTCAAGAAAAAAAAATCAAATAAGAGACTTTGCAGAAATTTATGACAGACGAGGGATTTTCTTTATTTAGGGGGAAATACTTGTCCTAAACAATGTTTTTTCCATCACATAGATTTTGAATAGGGCTGCATCGAATTTTCGATACCTATTCGGTATTTGGTTATACTTCTGAATATCAAATTACAGTCAAGGAATGATAATCCATGCATCCATAATCAGCAATTTTCTATTATCTGCATTACTTTACAAATGTAAACAGTGAAATAAACACTTAAGAAAATTTAAAAATTTGTGTTGCAAAAATGAGTTTTTAAAGTAAATAATAAAAACTTTGAAAAAAAATCATAATAAAACAGATATATTTTCAATATAACTCTTATATTTTATAGAAAGTAAAAAACAGACTGTATAACAGAACATATGTGTATGTAATTATTTTTATTTAAATGCATATATACATTATCTAGCCATTGATGATTGTCCACTTGCGATTTTAGACATTTTGTTAAATATCTTGAAAAATTCATGAGGGATTATCATGTAACTCTCAGTGAACCAACATATTAGTACAGGTCATATATTTCCGTGAAGATTTTTTCTCGAAACTTTATAGAGGACCGTCAACAAATTAAAAAAGAATTAATATCTTTTTAATTACCCTTTTAAAACTAATGTAGCAAAAGCACTCAAACTGTAGATTGTGATTAAGTGGCTTATTGTCATAAACTGTGTTCTTTTTTATGTCGATAGCATGTATACTCATTGAGAAATTAAGGTTTTTATAAAAACAATCCCAAATTTTTCCATGATTTTTGCTTGTAATTTTCAGAGTTCTTAATATAAAATAATATTCTTTTCTGAATATGTGACAAACAACATTGCACATAATACCCTTTAATCAGAATTAAAAAATAATGAAGAATGCATGAATAATGAGTAGGTTTACTAAATAATTTTTCACTGTGCATGCGTCAACAATATCAAAATTTCATTTGCATATTATGTTAGCTAAATGTATGGAGCAACTTTTGTAAAAGTTTCAAAATCATAGCTAGAAAATTCTGAAAATAATCGTCAATAAAATAAATTGAAAATCCGTTATTCCCAAAATGAAGCAAAAACATGATGGGTTGTATCCATATATTCATTGATTAGTGTCAATATAAAATACACAATATGGGACGTACTACTACATTTGTATAAAATCCCTCCTTTTTTTACTTCATTTTGGGAACAATGGATTTTCAACTTATTCTATTGACGATTATTTTCAGGATTTTCAAGCTATGATTTTGAGACTTTCACAAAAGTTGCTGTATACATTTAGTTAACATAATATGCAAATGAAATTTTGATATCATGGACGCACAGTGAAAAATTATTTAGTAAACCTACTCATTTTTCGTACAATTATTATTATTTTTTAATTCTGATTACAGGGTATTATCTGCAATGTTGGTTGTCACATTTTCAGAAAAGAATATTATTTTATATTAAGAACTCTGCAAATTATAAGTAAAAATCTAGGAAAAATTTGGGATTGTTTTTATAAAAACCTTAATTTCTCAATGAGTATACATGATATCGACATAAAAAAAGAACACAGTTTATCACAATAAGCCACTTAATCACAATCTACAGTTTGAGTGCTTTTGCTACATTAGTTTTGACAGGGTTATCCAAAAGATATTCATTCTTTTTTAATTTGTTGATGGTCCCCTATAAAATTTCGGTAAAAATCTTCACGGAAATATATGCCCTGTACTATTATGTTTATACACTGAAAGTTTCAGAATAATTCCTCATGTATTTTTCTAGATATTTAACAAAATGTCTAAAATCTTAAGTGGACGATCATCAATGGCCAGGTAGTGTATATTTTTTAATAAAATAACTTAAAAAAGACATTTTTTGAGGTAGCAAATTAAATTAATTATTAGATTTCATATATATCTTTTCACATTATACTGTTTGAAAAATTAAAATGCGGTCAAGGAATAATAAAATGGCGCATAATCCATAACAATCTATAATCTACAATATTCCATAATCCACACAATCCTTGGCCCCAACTTCTGCTGATCTTCTGCTTCAGTCTGTCGAACCTAAAACTATTCAGCCAAACCGAATACTTAGAAAACTTCTTTAAAATATTTTTAAAACCTTATACCAGTTCTACTCTTATTTAAAACTAATTAAGATACTCAGAATAATTCTGCAGAATCATTTTTAAACAAAAGAGAATGCATTTATATTTATTTGCTGTTTTAAAAATATTACAGTAGACTCCCTCAAATCCGCACAGCTTGGGACCAGAGGTTGTGCAGATTTTAGAATTTTGCCGATTTCTAGTCATTGCTTTGTTTACAATTTTTAAACAATATTTTCAATATAATTAATAATGTAATTGAAACTATAATGAATACTTACAATATAATAAAATATTAAAATAAGTAATATACTAAAATAGTAAAAATTTAGATAATTTTAATGTATATAACATATTAAAAGCAAAGGTCAAGTTAATAATCAATAAAGTATAATTATATATTAATTACAAAGATGAAATGTATTTTTCCTAATTTATTTAATGAAACTTATCTCACAAAGGTACATTACTGATTCACATCAAAATCATAAAATTAGAAAGTTATATTTCAGATTTAACCAGGCTTATTAACCAAAAAGATAGCAAATGTATTTGGTAAGAAGATTGCAACTATCAGTGTTATCAGCACTACTTTGAATTTTTTCAGAAATCAATTTATTCTTCCTTCATGAAAAAACATGAATTCAGTAATATTAATAAAAATGTGAAGCAAAAGTTAGAAAGAAACTGTTATAATGTCAAAGTAATCTTCCACGTTAGGGAAGTATAAAATTGCATCTTAAGTGTACTTGTTTCTTAATCTAATTAATTTTGTAAATGTGGTTTTCTTTTATTAATAACTTGTAAATAAATATGATTAATCGAGACATTATCTCAGTCTGTTTTATTTAGTAATAAGTCGAAGTGTGTCATCTTTTCTAAGAATAATTTCGTTGTAGCATATTTGTTACATTTTTCTTTTAGGGTTACAATTGATTTACTGAGAAAAACTTCTTATAGTCCTATTATAAATATTTCTAGTAGATTTTTTTTCAGGGGGGGGGGGGGCACAAAGTTATTTTAAATTGAAATTTTGCCAAAAATTCATAAGTGATATGACCCATTTGCATTGCAATTATTAAATAATCGCAATGTAAACTTATGTATTTATTTTAATTAATATTAAATAATTAACCTATTTACAGTGAGGAATATTTTTAATTAGTTTTGTCTTGCGATGAATCACTAGAATTTCTTTTGATGTATGATCACCATGATTTTGTTATTTTAAGTAAATTAAATTGTACCAAATTACTTTAGGTGCGGTTAGGAAATGCTTAGTAGAGTATGTAAAATTTTAACTAGTTATAAAAAGTGTGTTTATATGTATCAAGCAAATACAAAATTAAATGTATTCCGCTTATTTAAAAAAAATAATAAAAAATGTGTTCTATATGTTACAGTTTCAGTTTTAAACCATTCAAAATGCATTAGGCCAATATTTTGAGAATCTAAAGAAATTTAGAGAAATTTTCTTCTATGATTTTTTTTTTGGGGGGGGGGGGCATAAAATCTGAGAACACTGTTTCACACTGGCAAAAAATATTTTATAACTAGACCATGAAGTAAAAATATGAAACGATATAAAATACAACTAAAGATTACCTTATTATTTTGTAAGAAGCCAAAAGAAACTTGTGTTTAGATGATAATGTTTTGTTATTGATCCTATTTTTGAAAAAACCTACAAACTAAAATTTTTAAATATTGCTAAATATTATAAGAAATTGTTTTTTCAAGGTAACTCTCAGAACCTAACTGTATTTTTTCTCTCATGTTTTTTTCATCCGAACAGGTGTTCTTATTTCTAATTTTATAACTGAATAGTATTTTCCACTTTTCAATAAACTCCGAAGTCCTTTCAGAAAATGTTGTCAAAGTTGACATTTCGAACTGAATTTCCGGGCGTGATCGCGCAAGCGAGGCAAAAAATTACTGGCATGAGACAGTAACCTCCCTTAAGATTTAATATGTTTTATCTGAAAGTAGAAATAAAAATATTTGATGATAAATATCTTCAATAATCACGACTGCAATTGTTATGCTTTTGCGTTTAAAACTTTGTCAGAAATTTTTTCGCTGTTATGCAAGAAAAAGAATCTTTTCGAGAATCGGCGTAAATGCCTATTTAAATCCTTTATTTTCTGCTTTTGCAACATATATTTTCTTTATATATTTACAGATTCATTTTCATTAGTACAGTAGAACCCCGATAATTCGGATTAATTGGGACCAGACCCTATCCGGATTATCTGGAGAATGAGAAAAAAAAACATACTTACAGAAAATCCCCTTTATAATAAACATACTAAATGTTTACAGACAATAAAAATGTTTATTTTGTAATTATAAAATCTCATGTTGTACCAGTTTTTTATAACTTTTGTGGACCACAGGTCACGCATCCGCTTGAGCATCTAGTTAGTTTGTTAGGTGTAGTCTCCACCTGATGTAGAGAACATACCATTAATTGCTATAAATGATTTGTTGTTTCATAATGGCTTAGGACTTTTGGTTGATCATCATTGATAATAGTGTTTTCATCTGAATAATCTTCATTTTCAACTTCTTCAGTTGTACATAAAGTGATTTCCTCATCTGTAAATGAGGCGTAAACTTTAATATTTTTTGCTTCATTCAATTGCTAATGTCGGTGATATCAACATCTCAGGAATTATCTTTAACAAGCTCACAAAATCTTCAGGTGTAATTTCCCTTACATTCTCGCCTATTTCGCCTTCTGTCTCAAGATTGCTTGTTATTCAAGAAATCATTGTAGAACATAAAATCTTCCACGACTTTTGGAGAGTACTTACTCTCAGCAACCTTCTTACAGACTTTAAATGATTCATTGTTGTGTCATTGAAAAGTAACATGAAAAAGTTAAAATGAAAAATATTAAGGTATTCTTCGAAAATTTTTCAGAAAATACTTTTTTTTTCTAAATATGAAAATGAAATGAATTAAAGTTATCGAAATTTCGCCGATCGCTTCTGTAACTTTGAAAAAAAAACTGACCAGACTGATCCGAATTACACGGAGATCCGGATTAACGGGGTCCGAATTTGCGGGGTTCTACTGTATATAGATTCTGAAGTCTTTTTGCGGCACGTATACGTGTTGCTCTAATTTAAGGGGTTAATACAGCATTACTTTTTGTATATTAAAAATATTTAAATATACGTTAGAATTTTGATTTGGAATTGTAATGCATTTTATAAATATTTCACACATGTTTTCTTCTCATATTATGCATATCTATAATGGGTAAGTATTACGACTAGTTTTTTATTCATTTTTTTATTCATTCATTAACGGCTCTACATAAAAAATTAAGCGACGCCGGTAAAATATGGACCATTATCATAGGTCATGACTTTCGCGAGAATAATTAGAAATGTGCTTTACAAACCGATACTTGTTTGACAAAATCACAAAAGAAATTATAACATGCCCAGATTAGGGATCAGATAATCGGACTATCACATCGTATCTAAGCACAAACTCAATTTCATAAGCAGATTCGTGCTGGACAGAGATCAAGCTTATGTATATGTATATACACTCAAGGGCCAAAACATTATGACCACTTGTCAATAACGAGTTGTCCCACCATTGGCGCGCAACAAACCTTCAACCCGCCTTGGCATGGATGCCACACGTCTTTGGTAGATGGCCGGAGACAGATTGTACCAGATGTATAAGCAACGGTCACGCAAATCAGAGATATTGCGAATTGGTGGGCTATGAACTCTGAGATGCCGTCCCATGATGTCCCAAATGTGTTTTATCGGATTGAGATCCGGTGAGTTAGGCGGCCAGGACATTAACTGGAATTCAGCATCATGTTCTTGGAACCACTCCAACACAATTTTAGCCTTGTGACACGGGGAGTTGTCCTGTTGGAACATTCCATTTCCGGCTGGAAAAACAGAGACTATGTAAGGGTGCAACTGGTCCGCAATGATATTCAGATACCCTGTAGCATTCATGGTCTGCTCTACCGCAACCACTGGTCCCAGAAAGGCCCAAGAGAACGACTCCCAAAGCATAATACCGCCACCACTGGTTTGTGTATGACCTACAGTACATTGAGGGAGCAACTGTTCGCCTGGAAGACGGCGTATCCTGACACGGCCATCAGCGTGATTAATTACAAACCGTGATTCATCCCACCAGGCAATTCTATCCCACTGATCCATGGACCAGTCGCGATGTTCCCGGGCTCAGCGCAGGCGCAGTTGGCCATGACGCTTGGTCAGCAAAGGCAACAGAGTGGGACGTTTGCTGCGTAGCCCAATATCCAACAGTGTGCTCCTATACTATTCTACTTGGCCGTGCATTGTATTGGGCTGTCAGCTGAGCCACTGTCTGGCTCCAGTTCTGCTTCACCATCCGAGACAGTCTCCGACGACCTTTTTCTTTGATAGCATGTGGACGTCCAAGACCATGTTCTCTACTGCTGGTTTCACCGTCATTCATCCACTTTAGATACGTACTAACAGCTGTAGATCGCGGAAAACCCACGAGTCGTGCAGTTTCGGAAATACTTGTTCCGAGCCTTCGAGCCATTACAATCTGCCCTATATCAAAGTCACTTAGATCCGCAGCCTTTCCCATCGCATATAGAAGTAAGTGAAGAAATGATTCTTCAGACTCTCCAGCAGAAGTTAAATACCACTTCCACCAGATCACGTGCCTTCCACGTCATCCAGGCGAGCTCATTGCAAAATGTAGGGGTGGTCATAATGTTTTGGCTCTTGAGTGTATATATATATATATATACATACATATATATGTTTTTTTCTTGTTGTTTGTTAAGCATATTCGAGTCAGACTGAAACTGGATCTAGTTTTTTACAGTGGGGCAAGCAAGATGTTTTGGAGAAATATTAATAAATTAATTAATCAATTAATGAATTTATCGGGCCGCTAAACAAATTTAACGGATCTGTCCAACAAAAAAATTGAACGAGCCTGCCGTTCCGGATTGATAAAAAAATTAAGCAAGCCTGGCCCTATATAATAATCTCAGCCTGGCCGATAAAATGCGATTTTCGCAAGAATATTCATAAATGTGAGTCACGAGCCGATGATAGTTTGACAACATCAAAAAAGAAATGTAAAAAGTGTCCTGCGTAGAGATCGGCATCGGCAGTTATATGGCATCTGAGCCCGGGTTTAATTTTTTCAGAAAACTTGTACTGGGCCATGATTAGGCTTGCACTTTTTTCTATAGAGTCGAGATGGGACAAAACTAGAATTAATTTTTCTCAGAATGTGAAGGGCAAGGAGCATGTTCTGTAAAAATATTAATAGCGATAATGAACGTATATTAACATGATCTTTGTAAGTACAACTTAAGGTTAGTCTCAAATTCCCAGCTCAACAACGTGAAATTTGACACACTTTCTGACTCATTTTTCTTTATGAAAGGCATATAATTGACAGGCATGATGATTAAAGTAATTTAGAATCGAATAGCGTTTTCTATTTTTATAAATAAATTACTTTTTGATTTATAAGCTATTCTAATCTTTTGATTGCTAATTTTTCTGCTTTCCATTACAATTCAAAATGACAACTTTGTCAGTATCTTCTCAAAGATTTTTGTCTTTTACAAAAAATGGAAAATTCCATTGGATTTCATAGTTTCTGAATGAGAACGTCTGCCAATTTTATCTATTTTATCTAGAAATGAATTCAGAGATGTGTCAGAAGTAGCTTAATCGGATCAGAGTAATAATTTACAGAAAAATACGGGGGTAATCCATAAAATAAGTTTTCTGTGGTTCGTATAAAGAAACAAAATATAATTGCCTAAAAAGAATTAATACAAAACACGCAGCAATGTTTTAACTACTTCCCCATATTAGAACCAACGGAATCAAAATGTTGTCACAACGTGGGATAAGTTTTTGAGTCTAGTGTCATACAAGTCTGCCACATGAGAATGGAGCCAGGAACTTGTTACAGTTGTCAACTCTTGTCAACCGTAAAAATCTTGTTGAAGTATTTGTTGCCTTCATCGTGATATCGCTACAGAAATTTCAATGCTGCTTTCCCACGTTTGGTTTTGTGTTCAGGTGTAAGTCGATTAGGCACCTACCTGGCAGACAGCTTCCAGATCAACAGGTGTTTCGTGCATCGAGAATGTTTTTCGCGCATTTTTTAAAGCGACACAATGAGAGTAAAGAGTACTTCAGCAGGATCCAGGCCAGCTGGATCCAACTTTCTAAGTAATTATTATTATTTTTAATACCGTGGAAAAATTGTTTTTTCGATTACCTTCGTATTTCAAAATCTACTTTTTAATGGTTTCAAAAGTTGGGTTTTTTAAGGAACTTTTTTAATTTAACTACATCATTTTTATGAATCTTTATTTGATTGTTGAGAAGTATAAGTGTCTAAGCTATTATTAATGCTGCTATTGAGTATTTTCTGGCTTTTGAGCACATAGTAATTTAAAGTAGACTGTAAAATTTTCCCATTAATACTTAAATTTTTTCACTGATTTTTTTATACGAAACGGACCTGCCCGTAAACTATAAAAATATAATCGGGCCGGGCTCGGGTGGAATTTTCAATACACACATCCGGCCGTACTTAGCCCGTGCATGTAAATCCTCTCCATGTATACTTCTAGCATGTCCCACTGGAGGGAAAGGCAAAAGACGGTCACCACATTCTGCAAGCCACAATTTTATTCAGTTTTCGACCTACAATCTTTTCGTGGGAATTTCTATTTCTTTTTTGATCATTTTTTCCCATGTTTCAAAACATTGTGAACTTTTTGACAAAAAAAAAATGCAAATTTCTATATGTTATTCAGTTCTGAATTTCTAAATTTAAATTAAACCTTTTAAAGTTCCAAAATAAACGCGAAATAGAAAGATAGAATTTATTTATATTTGTTCGTTTTATGAGGCCTACCTAAAGAAAAAGATTTTCTTACTTTTGAAAACAAGAAGGAGAGGACGGGGGGCGCCAAATTGAAAATTTCCCAAGGGAGTAGTTTTTACTTCGTTGGTACCCCCTAAAATTTTGGTCACGCTACGCCTATGGTTCTTTGTCATTCCGATTTAAGTTTTGAGTGTTGTTGATTGAATGATTCAGAAACCCAGACACTCCGATTGATGGGGGAGATATCCATGGCATCCACTTGGCTATGCTACTGATTACATTATTTAATTACATTGTAAGTTATATTAAATGATACGGCATGTTTCAGCAATAACCAAATATATTAGATTAAAAAAAATCTGAAATCCGAAAAATTCTTTAACATATTCTTTAATTCAATAACATATTAGAATTCCATAGCCACAAAAAAATTTATTTTCTCTCTATTTTTTTTTTAAATGTATCATCGTTTCTTTAGTTGTTATAAAGTTACAGAATTTTCTCCTTAAATTTACTTTATATTTTATTTATAATGAGTTATTTAGATTTACAATTTTACTATTTATTTTATTTACAATTTAATCTTTATACTGTTAGGAGAGGCATCTGACACACCTTGGATTCCGTTAACTTCAGATAATTAGGAGTTTATTGTAATTTTTAATACAAAGGTAAGAATTTCATTACTATAACTTATTTTCTATAGTGATTTTAAATTTTCGTAATAAGTTTATTTTTTTAAATGAAATGTAAAAACTGATATTAATTTTATTTTTTTTCCAGATGCATAAAACTATTAATCTAACAAATCACATCATTCAAAATAACTTCAATGTGTAAAACAAATTCAGCAAAATACTTATCAGAACTTTTTAAAAGGCAGCTTCTGACTTACAGCCTGGAAAACATTTTATTTATGAACTATGGAAGAATTTCTGCCAAAACAGTCTTTTTTGTGTGAGATATGCAACGAAGAATTCCTTTATAAGAGCTATTTAAGCAGACATCTGTTAACTCATACTGGTGAAAAACCTTTTGTATGTGAGATATGCAACAAGAAATTCACTCATAAAAGTACTTTAAGGAAACATCTGTTAATTCATACTGGTGAGAAACCTTTTGAATGTGAGGTATGCAACAAGAAATTCTCTCAACAGGGAGATTTAGGCAGGCATCTATTAACTCATACTGGTGAGAAACCTTTTAAATGTGAGGTATGCAACAAGAAATTCTCTCAACAGGGAGATTTAGGCAGGCATCTATTAACTCATACTGGTGAGAAACCTTTTGAATGTGAGGTATGCAACAAGAAGTTCTCTCAAAAGGGAGATTTAGGCAGGCATCTCTTAACTCATTCTGGTGAGAAACCATTTATTTGTGATAGATGCACCAAGAAATTCTCTCGAAAGAATGGTTTAAGAAGGCATCTGTTAAATCATACTGGTGAGAAACCTTTTGTATGTGATGTATGCAACAAGAAATTCTCTCGAAAGGGAGATTTAAGCAGGCATATGTTAACTCATACTGGTGAGAAACCGTTTGCGTGCGATATATGCAACAAGAAATTCTTTCAAAAGGGAGATTTAAGCAAGCATCTGTTAACTCATACTGGTGAGAAACCTTTTGAATGTGAGGTATGCAACAGGAAATTCTGTCGAAAGGTAGATTTAAGCAGGCATATGTTTACTCATACTGGTGAGAAACCGTTTGTGTGCGATATATGCAACAAGAAATTCTTTCAAAAGCGAGATTTAAGCAGGCATCTGTTAACTCATACTGGTTAGAAACCTTTTGAATGTGAGGTATGCAACAAGAAATTTTCTCAAAAGAATGCTTTAAGCAGGCATCTGTTAACTCATACTGGTTAGAAACCCTTTGTATGTGAGGTATGCAACAATAAATTCTCTCAAATGTGTGATTTAAGCAAACATTTGTCAATTCATAATGGTGAGAAACCTTTTGTGTGTGTCATATGCAACTAGACATTTCTCAGAAGTATGCTTTAATTCATATTGAAGAGAAACATTTTGTTTGAGATATATGTGTTAAATGTATTTTTTCAAAAGATTTGTTTAAGGAAGCATCTGTTAATATCATACTAACGAGAAATATCTTATGAAAGATAAACTTATGAAATGAATTCCAAAAAAGCTGTCTGTAGCTATCTGTCTTTTTCTCCAAATTTTGTTGATTGCAATTAATTAATCGTAGCATATTACAGAAGTAACGAAATATATCTTTCCGTTTATTACAAAGCACAAAAAAGAGCAGCGAACAACAAAAATATGGCGATTTAAACTATTAAATTAGCAGATCAGGAGCTATAACCATGAGCCCTGGCAAAACACTATTTTATGTTTATGATACTTTATATTATCTGAAAGTATTATAAATCTATTTTTTAACACTTATAAGCCTGTACAATTTCATAATGATTGATGGAATTTAAATTTTAAAAAACTTTTGATAAACCTGATAACTCATAATAAAGTTCTTCGATGGTAAAAAGGATTTTCTTGTAAATATATAATCTGAAAATAGTAGTTTTGTAAAAGGAATGGTTCTCTGACTTACCCATAATATTGAAAAAAATGTGTATGTAAATGTGTTTGCTACATTAGTTGTTAATTTAAAAAATAATGGTTTTTGAAATGTAAGTAAAGATTGGTAAAATTGTTTTAAAATTTTGCTATTCTCATCAGGATTATATTAAAATAAGGTATCCTAATTTAATTGTCATGTCATTACTGATACCTGTTGTAATCTTTTAAGTTCCTTCATTTCAAAGTCACTTAATCTGATTGTTTATTCGTAAGGGAATAACAGGCTTGTATGAGTTTTAAATGTCAATAAATATTGGGAAAAAATAAATTAGATATCTGTTTACCACAACCAATTCTATCTCTAAAATTTGCCATCGTATTTAAAAAGTGTTTATGACTTCGGTATATCTCATTGCCCATCCGACTATGACTTGAGTCTTTTTCGAATTACACAGATTACCATGTGATCGATGTAAGGTACTGATGTCTACTATACATTTGTTAATCAAAATAAATTATTTTCAGTCATTCGAAGTAACTTTGCTTCACTTTTTCGAAATTTTGATCCATTCTGCCATGGCGGAACCTTCACGAATGATTTCCGATAAGCTGCCAAACTCACACTAGTGCATCTGTCACTATTTCGAGACCAAATTCTTTGCCGTTAAAGGAGGTGGGTCAATAAGGGCCATTTTTCGCCCATCAGTACCTAGACGTGACATATATTTTTTTCATTAGTATACCTCATAACAAGTAAGAAAATAATAATACCTTGAATAAAAGTTTAATAATTGATGGAAAAATAAAATATAGATTTAAGTAAATATTATGTGTATTAATGAGCATAAACAGAATTGTCATTAGTTTTAATCCATGTAATCAATAGTAAATGCAACAAAATGCGTAAAATTAAGATAAATGGAGCTTACTAAGATTACTGCTTCAATATTTGAAATATCGGAAATAATAAATAATAATAATAATAACAATACAGTTTCAGACTTTTTGGACAATGTGTTTTAGATTGTTTTCGTTATTGATTGCTTCACCAGAATCACTAATGGACCATCCAGCGGCCGCGTCTTGTACAGTATATGAACATATTCGATATTTGTTTTTTTAATTTTGATTGAGCGATGGTACATTACACTAGTATTGTAAGACAGAAACCATAATATGAAAACAACAAGCACCCAGCACTCTACGACACTTTTGCGTACTTTACGCTGACAGTACCATTATGTTATAATGTTTAGCTATGTTTTATCCACATATTATAGGTTTTAGAAATTGTGCTCTGAAAAATCAAATTTTGGTTACGAGAGCTGTCGCTTAGCATCATCTGTTGAAAACTGTTGCTGCTTAATTAAGAATCTTGGCATTTCATGTTTAATATCAATTTCGTGCAGAAGTTTCAAACAATCCCATTAAAATCTATCAATACTCTCAATATCATTTGGCTTCAACAACTTTCTGATATTATATGAATATTTTTAATGTGTTTGTAAGAATGTTAGCGTAATTGTTCTTTGTTTCCGCGAAGTAACGAACGAAGACATCGAAAATGTAATTTGAAGTAATGACGAATACCATATGCTTAACAAAAGATCTTTCTTTGTATAGCCAGAAGGAATGCCTCTGAAAGGAATAGTTCACACATATTTAGATATAAACGTACGTACTATCGAAAGCAATCTTCACAATATCATTGTTGTCATCTGGAATAAACAATCTTCCTTCAGAAGGCCTCGTATATTTTTCAATAACTTGTGTTCTGGTGATGTGTTCCTTCTACGGTGTTTTAGAACAACATTCTCAATCAAAGCCTGGTTTTTATATTTTGCAGAAGAAATTATTATTTTTCTTATATTGAATGATGTAGACAGAACACCGCAAAAGAGACCAGTTCTGAGTTTTACAAGTAACATTGCAGAGTAAGTACGAGATGACCTCTTTATTGAGGAACGTATTTTGGACTTTACAAGTTTAAAGATATAGTTAAAATCAGACATAAATATACCCATTAGAATATAATAATAGATTTCGGAAATTTTTCGTCCCAGTGTATAAAAATCGAGGCCTTCTTTGCAACATTTCTGATATTGGTTTAAATATTTCATGCATCGCATTTCTGTATTTCTTACACCGATGTATTCTCACTTACACGACTTGAATCTTGCAGAGTCAATTTACCGATCAAGTAATATGAGTTTTACAGCATCGTTTTCTCGACAAAAAATAGATATTAGTTTCTATAAAGGCTTAAGTTTCAATAGTTTTTGCTCCAATAACGAGGCGGTTCTTACCTTTACATATTATAGAACAAGTGTCAGAGTTGTGAAAATAAGATACTGATAAATGTGTATTAGATTTCTTATTTGTGGTCTCATCGTCAGTAATCATTGACGCATAATCTCTTTCTTTCTTTCTAACCGATGGCCAGGCTCCTACCTGCCGAGTTATCTCAGTTTAACGGGGTAGATACCTGGTATCGGGGCGGTCGACCGCCTAATTGCCGCGTAGCGGCAATAAACCTGGTTTCTTTGCTTCGCATGCCATCATTTCTGCAGTACTTGCTTGTCGTTGAGCATACTTTGTTTCGCCTGTTAATGGTTCATCCTGTTGTTTGAACTGCAAATGGCTTCGCAAGATGGTCTCGTAATTTAGAGCCTTGATCAGATAACGAGACCTTCACCTGGCAAGGCACCCCCAGAGGTATAATTCACAGGTAACTTGGAGAACTTTGCACCCACGACAGATTTTACATGCACCAGGCGCCATTTGCGTGCATGATGTAATTTTAGCCGGCAAAGTGGAGAACCACTAAGACAAGTACCCGGGTCGGCTGTTTAGGTTAAGGGCTTTGTTAATAATCTTTATGATTTATTGCACATTGGGTTAACTTTGTGATTTGTTGCCGCACACTTTGTACTCATCATACCAGACGAAATGGGACTGGATGTTTTTGGGCCTAAACAATGGTACTGACCTTAGCTGAATGTTGGGGAAATTTTGAGGGAATTAAAAAAAACAGAAAATGGCCGAAAAGCTAAGTCGTACCGCTGATGGAGGAAAATTTTTGCGCCAAATAGCAAGGCAAACGAGAGCGTTGCAGAGAAAGAGACAAGAACCCACCTTTCTACCATACCCCACCGAGAAAAACTGGCTCCCTGGGTTGCCCCATTAGAGCGGGTCCGGTATTTTGTGCGGACAGAGTCCTACTGCACCAAATAAAGAGGCGAGCTGTCAAAAATAAATAAATAAATAAATAAAAATTAGTAGTAATAAATAATAAAATTAAAAAATAGTTAAATAAAGAATAAAAAAAATGAAAAAACTTAAAATAAAAGCAGTTTTTTTTGGCATTAGGGGATTCCTAGACCTTTTATATATAATTTTTTTTATAACACAACACAGTGGACGGGGGCGTTTTGAAGCTTCTTACTATGTCATATTGCACAACTTGCTGAACCGTATGTGATATTCGTTGTGCATGCAATTCATATGTTGCGGGGCTCCTATTGCGGGCCATGGTTACAGCTGATGTTGTGCGACTACCGCACACTGCTAAAAGACATAAAACATATACAAAAAAAATTTTTGACGAAAAAAAAATCCTAGGCCTTTTTTTTTAACATATAACACATAACATACAGTATTATTTTTCTGCTAGGTTACCAAAATGAGAGGGCTTTCTGTTTTATATGTTTGTTTGCTTTAATGTTGTGATACTGTCGCAGTTTTCTTGGAGCCACCTGATTACTGTTTTTGCTTTATTTTGTACGTGTTTGTTTTTACCTTATTGTTCGTGCCACAATTTATCATTATTTGCTGTTATGTTTACCAGGTGGTACTGTTGGGTGAGTGGGCAGTAGAAGAGATAATGTTTAGGCGTACCCTCCGTGCCGCATGCACAGTCCGGAGTGTCCACTTTATTAAATCTGTGGAGATACGCTGGAAATGCTCCATGTGCTGTGTAGAGTTGTGAGAGTAAAAAGTCACTTATGAGTCTGCTTTCACCTACTGTTGGAAAATACTGATGTGTTTCCCTGCCTGTATCCCCGTAATCCCACTCGAACTGCCATTGTTTCATTGTTAGCTCTTTGAGTGTCCGTTTCAGTTTTGAGATTGGCTTTTTCATATAGTATTTGTTTTTGTTATTTGTGTTTTCCGCTGCGGTTTTGGCTAACTCGTCTGCATCCTCGTTTCCTTGGATGCCCACGTGCGCCTTGACCCACCTGTTTTTAAACTTATTGTTGGATTCTTTAATTAAGTTTTGTATTTTATCTACTGTTTCATTGACATTAAATGGCTTTTTTAGTGATTCTATGGCTGATCTGCAATCCGAGCGTATGCTGTATGGCTCACCTGTTGTGTTGCCCCATTCTGCTGCTTTTTGTATTGCCAGTAGTTCGGCCTGGAAAACGCTGTTGCATTCTCTTAGGGGCACTGACCATGTCATTATTTTTTGGTTATTTTTGTATGCTACAAAGGCCGAACCTGTAGCTCCTGATTCCAATTTGGATCCGTCCGTGTAGTTGACTACTTCGTGCATGTTATATCCAATCCTTGGTTCAATTATTTCGGCTGGGTGATTTGCCCATATATTGATTTTCTTTTCATATTCAAGTTGGTGCAGGACCTTGTTGTGTATTTTTGTGTTTTTTCTGAGTCTTGCGATTGTTCCATAGGCTGCCTCGTAATTGACTTTGAGGTGGATTGGAATCAGGCCCGAGAGTACCAGAAGTGCCGAGGTGGGGGCCGTTCTATAAGCCCTGACTATGGCCAGTGCAAAATGCCTTTGACAACTAGAGAGTATCTCTTTGCTCCTTTTATTGAGCTCGTGCCCTCATATTGGGGCCGCATAAGTTAGCGTTTTTTCCACTACTGTTGTGTACCATATCTTGATAATGTTAGGTTTTAGTCTCCAGCCCTTTGCCGCCATATAGGCTAGGTTTTTGAAGTTTGATCTAACTTTGCCTGTTTGTGTTGCGCAGTGAGGTGCCCAGTTTAGATTTTTATGCAATATCACTCCCAGATATTTGATATGTTCTTTCACATTTAGAGATTGACCGTTTAACTCTATTCCCTCTATTACATTGGTGTTTTCTGTAGGTAGGTTCCTCATATGTCCCCTGTTTAGATATAGTAGTTCTGTTTTTTCTTTATTCAGCGTTAAGCCATTAGCCTCTATCCATTCGTTAAAATCTTTGAGTATTCTATTTGCGAGTCTTCTAAGTTTATCTTTTGTTCTTCCCTTGAGTATCAGAATAAAGTCATCCGCGAATGCCTGTATCCTGACATGTTTTCCCCAGTGTTTTTTTAATGCTGTCTCTGCAATTAATAGCCATAGAACCGGGCCCAGGCAACTTCCTTGGGGGCAGCCGCCGAATGTCTTCTTTGTGATTTTGATCCCATTTTCCTCTAGTGAAACGTATCTTTGTTGTAAGAAACTCACTACCCAGTTTATTAAATAACCCGGGCAGGGAGATTGTTTTATATTATCTATTAGTATTGGTCAGCGTATGTTGTCGAAAGCCCCTTTGATGTCCATGGCTATTAAGAGTGTTTGGTAGTTGTTAGCTTTGTCTTCTTTTATTGATTTAATTAGATTGTCCAGTGCGTGTTCCGTGGAGAATCCCTGCTTGAAGCCATATTGTTTATCGCTCCAGTATTTATTTTTATTAAGATGGTAGTTTATTCTACCATGTATTATGCGTTCTAAAATCTTATTTATTGCCGGTAGTAGGCATATCGGTCTGTAGTTTTTAGGGTTTGCCGGGGTCTTTACCCGGCTTGTGAAAGAGGACCACTATTCCGATTTTAAATGACTTGGGGAAGTATTCAAATTTTAAGCATGTATTGAGAAGTGTGAGCAGTAGTTGCGGGGCGGCATTGTTTATGCGTTTAATTAAGTTATAGTCAATGAAGTCATAACCAGGTGCTTTGTTTTGTTTGATGTTTCTGATTATTATATTTAATTCCACCTTCGTAACTACTGGTGGTTTTGCATCATCTTTTTTTTATTTACTGTTGTTATGTTGAAGGCGTGTTCTGATCTGTTATGTATAGATTGTCTAAAAAGTGTGTCAGTGTATCTTTAATGTTTACTGATTGCTGTGGTGGGAATATATTGACAAGTTTAGCAGGGCCCGTGTTTTTATTGCTTGCGTTTTTGTATTGCGAGCCGTATGTGTCCGTTACTTTGCTGCAGTAGTCTTTCCATGTCTTTAATTTTGTTTTGTTGATGAGCTTCTTAAGTTTGGCTCTTTCTCTTTTAAATACTATTTGTTGTTTTATTTTTAGTTCTTCATCTGGTTGTTTTTGGTATCTCCTCCTGAGCGCCCTAACCTTGTTCCTGGCTGTTTTGATTTCGTCCGTCCACCAAGGGGTAGGCAGTGACCACAGGTGTGCGTTTCTTTTTATAGCATGCAAAGGCAATTGATGTGATTTTATTTTGTAATCTCAGAGTTACATTGTTCAGTTGTTCTTCTGTTGTGGTTCTTTGAAGTTATTTTATGTATTTGTTTCTGATTTTTCTGATGTTTTTGTCAAATTTTGCATGTTTACCTATTTTTGTTTGTAAGCCATGTCTTTGATAGTCGATGTTTTCATAGTTGTTTAGTGTGAATTTAATATATCTGTGGTCACTTTCTGAGTCGTCATCACTAACGTGCCAATCACATATGTCGTTGCCCAGGACGACCGTCGCTATCGTCAGATCTGGCCAGCCTTTTAATTCCCTTCCCGTACGTATTGTGAGGAAGGACGGTGGGACATCCGGGGGGTTGTGTACGAACAGTGAGTTCAGCAGGAGGAAATCTGTGAGATCTCGACCCTCTTGGTCTATGTCATCATAGCCCCAAGCGGTCGAGTGAGCGTTAAAGTCCCCTGCCAGCAGAATTTCTCCGTCCGCCAACTTCAAGGCCTCCTTTATCTCCTCCAATACGACGGAGAAGTCCACTAGCGAGGGGGGTGCGTATGTGTTTATTATAGTGAATAATTTGTTTTTGTTCTCTAACTTGACCGCCGTCGTAAATTCTTTTGATAAGGTTGTGATTGGCTTAGTGTCTGTATTTGTTATTATGGCTGATCTATTCAATTTCGTTTTTGTTATGTTCCATGTGTTGCGGTTAAAGCCTGTTATGGTTTCCTTTGTTTTGTGTTGATCATAGTCTTGTATTAGTGCTATGTGGATATTATTGGTAGCAGCGTATCCCGCTAGCATGCTAGTAACCACTCTGCTGCCGTGTAAATATATTTGCACAAAGCTTAAAGAGTCTTGTGATTGCATGCCTAATGATGCAGTAGGTGTGTTCGTGTTTGAGTCACTAAATGAGTTTGAGTGCTGTGTTGTGTGGGGGGTAACCCTTGAATTTTGTGTTGCGTTCCCGGGGCGCGTGATAATTGTGTTACTTCCTACGACCATGATATCTGCTGTACTTTTCGTCATGTTTTCGTCTCATATCATGGTCGTGGCTGGTCATATGTTCGATCCTATCATTGCCGCCAAATGTAGCGATGGTTACCCTCCCGTGAATAACCTGGTGACCGTTTGTGAGTGCCATGCCTGTTTCTACTTGAATCTGCCTGACACGTAGCAGCGTTCGATGTACCCAGCACTTCCTGGAATTGGCCTGGTGATCTGTTGGCTTGGGAGCACGGATCCAGTGGCCGTTGATTTCATTGTACTTGGTAGACACATAACAGCGTATGCTTTTATTGTTGCAATCTGTGTACGCATGTGGGCCCGCGCAGACAGAGCACCGCTGGGTCCCCTCGCAATCAGCTGCCACGTGGTCATATTCGAGACACTGATGGCACCTCTTAATGCTGATGAAGGTTTTAATGGGGCATTCCTTGAATCCCAGGCAGACTGTTCTCACCATTAGCAAGTGGTCTGCTAGCGGTTCGTGGAGGAGGACTGGTTGGTGCTTCTTCCCCTCGCGGGCCCCCACTAGCCTGAGCAGAGTGACTGCATCCTTGCTGTATTGTGGACCAAGTTCCAGGGTCTTCCGCAACTTCATCTGTATCACGCATAATCTCTTATTGTTACACCAGAAGAAGAAATAGAAGTATTTAGAGCCTGGAGAGCACGAAATACATATTATATGCATTTAGAGCACTACTAAGAACCACTCTGTAAATCAGGGCCGTAGCTAGAAGTGATCGATAGGGGGGGGGGGTCTCAAGAGAATGTAGGGGGGCTCATAATTTTTTTTCTCTCTCTCTAACGCAGAAAGATAAATTAGTACATATTCACATTGTAGGTACAATGTTTCTCATTAAACTGTTGTAATAAATTCATTTTATGCTATGAAGAGAATAGGATGATGAAAATTTTGAGTGTATAACTGGTGTGAAATTAAACATCATGTTAACTTCATATGTATAAATAGAATGAGGGGGTGTTGAAACACATATTTTAGATACGGTTTATCAACTCTGCAAAACTGTGACAGGGTCTCAAAACTAAATTAGATTTTTGAACAGAATTTCATTTGAAATTTCGGAACATTTAGTGAAAACCTTGAAACTTTTTCCAGGAGGGCTCAAACTATTTTAGGGGAGGCTGACCCGCCCATAGCGCCTCCTTAGCTACGGCCCAGCTGTAAATCTCAGTTTTTCGAACATCTAGGTATCAATATAACTTTACTGTTAGAACAGATACAAAAAGTTTTCTGCGAGACTTTACAACAATGACATTGGTATCCAAGCATTATTTATTAGTAATTTCTTTAATAAATATTTACGAAAACAATTTTAGAAAACAACATTAGTACTTTTTAAGTAAGTGCATTTGATACTCTCACATGATACATTTTTTTCTATTACAGGTTAAAGTGCACATTGAACCCAAATAAAATAATGCTCATATAAAAATTTATAAAGAGCAGAATCATTGCATGTCAAAATTAATTGGGTTCATCGAGCGTCTCTTAGTAAAAAAATAAGTCTAAAACACAAAAAACGTCAAAAATGCAGAAAAAAGCCAAAACGCTCTACTTTCGGGCTATAATTTCCATGACTTACTATTTTATTTATCACGTAAAACTTATATTAACCCTTTCCGGCGCACTACTCTTTAAAATTGGAATTCAAAGAAAAAAAAATTAGGCAATCTATTTAGGCTTAGAGGAGTACACAGGTATTGTTTTATAAAGGTTTCACTAACCATTTTAATTATACAGCTATTGCCGAAGTGGTAACCTCCCATAAGTAAAGCACTGGCGCAGTGAGAAGAGCATTGCTGTGAAGCGCGTATAACAGTAAAGCATTTTACCTAATATTTAAAAACAGTAGAGTTTGATCTCTGTGGTGCTGCCATCTAGAACTCATAAGAAAGATTTAAAGTAGCCAATAGAGTAGTTTTTGAAATATTCACGGAGTTTTTGTGTCTCTAAACAAGGGAAACTTTAGGTGTTGCCGACCCGGCAACACTGCACGTTAAGGAGTTAAACAAAAATACATATCATTAACTATACAAAGCCACAGAACAATCATCTGAATTCGAAACTTTTTTTTCGGGTATATGATGGGCGAAAAATAGCCCTAATTGACCCACCTCCTTTAAGCGATGTAGCAGATTCAGTCTCCTTTTTCCTCTCTTGGATCAAAGTTAACCTGATGACTGTAGAATTTGTAATTTCTTCAGAAAGATGCTCAGGTACTACTTGCTTATCCCTTCGACCAAAAAACTATCGCCAAATTATAACATTACATGTCAATAATGGATGATTGTAAATGTCAGATTCACTTGACATTAACTACGATACACGTGTTTGTTATGTCATCAAGTGATTTTTAATTCAATTTTTTATTTGGGTTTTTTATTGTGTTTTGCTTATTTATTTGTTCTTCCGTTATTTAACATAAAAGTTACATCAATTTATATAATTTGGCGAACAGCTTGGTGATTTCTATAGTTTGGCGAAACGGGTCGATGGAATAGCCAAGAAGTACGGATGCTCAAAATAATTTCATGTGTCTATACGGATAAGAATTTGTGGTTTTATTTTGCATTATTTGAAGAAGTTATGGAATGAGAAGAGTACGAATTTCTGAGATTCCCTGAAACATGTTTTCTGTAGAATAGGGAGTGCAAAGTATTTGTTATATGTTTACATTTCGTATAGTGTTGATTGTAAGAATTCTCTTTTTCAAAAGCGAATAAAGTTTAATTTGTAAGGGGAGCTTATAGTTTCAGCTAGGTGGAGAGGCCTACCATATAGCTTAAGCTTAACAAGTCCCCCCTAAGGGCAGCTAATATTCGAGATTTAGTATTGGATATGGTACAGTGGCCGAAATATTTTGTATGTCCTTGTAAATACTATCTGCTTTCTAATATACAGGAAGTAACTAGTAGTAAACCTCCGCACCGTATATGAATTTCATTAAATGTGAAATGTTTTAATAGTATTAAGACGCTGTTATGTAACGGAATGCTTTTGATTGTCCCTGTCATTAGACTATGCATCTGATTTTCATAAAATTTGAAATGACTCGACAAAATTATACAGCAATTATATACTTCAAATTTCAGGCGATTCGGTTGGGTAGTTTTTGCTATGTTACATGCGGACAGATGGACATGAACGACGACTATAGATGCTACTTGTTTATATGTATACGAACGTACCTAAAAAGGAATTATTTGAATTATCCCCTTTAAAATACTCCATTCTTTACCACACAATATTTAAAATCTTTCTTTATAATTAGTTAAAAAATATTTTAACAATAAAGCGTCTATCATCTTAAAATTGCTTCCAACTTCTTTATCCCGTCTGATAACAAACATGCTTTGTATAATCTTTATATCTTGTTATTTTTAAATTCATTTACTTTCTGACTTAATAAATAAATAAATAATAATATGAAATAAATAATCATACGTTTGTAACAGTGTATATGTCTATATATATTTAAAAGTAAGTAAATATCTTCACCAAAATTATTTCCTATCACCAAAATCTCTGTCAGTTGTCTCACCTTGCCCTTCCCCTATATCATCTTCTATTGTCAAATTGTATAAAATTTTAAATTAATTTTTTCTGCTCTGTTTGTGAATTTATTGTAACGATATTTAATTAATAATCTATATTCCCTGCCCCAAACACCTCCCCAAAATGCATTTTTTAGGTGCGTTCGTAATTATGTAAATCCGTAGCAACTATAGTTGTCCTTGAAGCCGTCCTTCCGCATATAACATTTTAAAATCTACCCAACGGAATCATTTGAGATTTAAAATATATAATTATTAGATAATTTTGTCGAGTCATTTCAAATTTTATGAAAATCGGATGCATAATTCAATTACAGTGACAATCAAAAGGATTCCGATACATTACGGTCAATGGAGAGAAAAAAGTTTCTAGTGCGTTTTATTGTTCTTACACTCTTTCGAACATGATAAAATTGGTATGCATATATGAAGTATATGCTGTAATATACACTCAAGAGCCAAAACATTATGACCACCTGTCAATAACGAGTTGTCCCACTTTTGGCGCGCAACACAGCTTCAACCCGCTTTGGCATGGATACTACAAGTCCTTGGTAGATGACCGGAGACAGGTTGTACCACATGTTTAAACAACGGTCACGCAAATCCGAGATATTGCAAATTGGTGGACTATGAACTCTGAGCTGCCGTTCCATGAAATCCCAAATGTGTTATATCGGATTGAGATCTGGTGAGTTAGCCGGCCAGGACATTAACTGGGATTCAGCATTATGTTCCTGGAACCACTCCAACACAATTTTATCCTTGTGACACGGGTCGTTGTCCTGTTGGAACATTCCATTTCCGGCTGGAAAAACAGGGGCAACTGGTCCGCAATGATGTTCAGATACCCTGTAGCATTCATGGTCTGCTCTACCATAACCACGGGTCCCAGATATGCCCAACAGAACGTCCCCCAAAGCATAATACCGCCAAAACCGGCCTGTGTATGACCTACAGTACATTGAGGGAGCAACCGTTCGCCTGGAAGACGGCGTATCCTGACACGGCCATCGGCGTTATGAATCACAAACTGTGATTCATCTGACCAGGCAGTTCTTTCCCACTGATCCATGGATCAGTCGCAATATTCCTGGGCTTAGCGCAGGCACAGTTGGCGATGACGCTTGGTCAGCAAAGGTACACGTGTGGGACGTTTGCTGCGTAGCCCCATATCCAACAGTGTCCGCTGAACAGTGTGCTCCGATACTATTCTACTTGGATCTGCATTGTATTGGGCTGTCAGCTGAGCCACTGTCTGGCTCCGGTTTTGCTTCACCATGCGAGACAGTCTCCGACGACATTTTCCCTTGATAGCATGTGGATGTCCAACACCATGTTGTCTACTGGTGGTTTCACCGCCATTCATCCACTTTGCATACGTACTAACAACTGTAGATCGCAAAAAACCCACGAGTAGTGCAATTA
This sequence comes from Maratus speculifer, assembly GCA_964019185.1. Taxonomy (NCBI): domain Eukaryota; kingdom Metazoa; phylum Arthropoda; class Arachnida; order Araneae; family Salticidae; genus Maratus; species Maratus speculifer. The sequence goes on from OZ025296.1 coordinate 364,735,869, forward strand.
CGGAAATACTTGTTCCGAGCCTTCGAGCCATTACAATCTACCCTCTATCAAAGTCGCTTAGATCCGCAGCCTTTCGCATCACACATAGAAGTAAGTGAAATAATTATTCTTCAGACTCTCCAGCAGCAGTTAAATACCATTTCCACCAGATCACGTGCCTTCCACGTCATCCAGGCGAGTTCATTGCAAAATGTAGGGGTGGTCATAATGTTTTGCTCTTGAGTGTATATTCTGTACAATCTGTGGTGCAGAGAATGTTTGTTATTGATTTACAAGGCCATACAAAAGTATCCCATTACGTAATTATATATTGAGACATTGTTTGATGCGCGTTTTATTCGTATTAAAATATTTAACGTTGTAAGAAATTGAAATACGTTGCTGAGGATTACTACAAGCTATTTCCTGTATAATAGTAAGCAGATAGTATGTACAGGGATTGATAAAATATTTCGGCTACTATACTGTATCTGAAATACTGTATACTATTGCCCCAAGATCTGAATATTTTTAGGTGCGTTCGTAATTATGTACATACGTAGCACCGATAGTTGATCAATCCGTACATCTGTCCGTCCATCTGTCTGCCCGCATGTAACAGAGCAAAAACTATCCAACCAAATCGTTTGAGATTTAAAATATATAATTTTTGCATAATTTTATGAAAATAGGATGTATAGTTTAATTATAGAACAATGAAAAGTATTTCATCGCATTGCGGTCAATAGGAAAAAAAAAGTTTAACCCTTTCCAGAAAGTGCAAAATCCGTTAGTACAATAAGAAGTTATCAACTGACACCGGAATTCACAAAAGAAATTTTTTAGATATCTTGAATTTGAATTATTTTAAGCTTTTATTGTAAGTGTAAAATTTCACTAAAATATTATTGGTGCCGTTTGCAAGTTTCCAATAAAAGTTAGGAATCCCAGACCGCGCACAGTGTGCCTGAAAGGGTTAAAGTACATTTCAATGAAGTTATGCTCTTTCGAATGTAATAGATTTGACATGAATCTATGAAGTGGATTCTAAAATATACATTCTGTACAATCTGTGATACAAATATTATTTATTACTAACTTACAGGGCTACTCTAAAGTATTCCACTGCATTAGGGTTTAAGGAGAAATATTGCTTGAGGCGTGTTTTAATTATATTAAATTATTTCATATTTTAAGAAATAAATATACGTTGCTGCGGTTTAATACAAGTTATTTCCTGTATAATAGAAAGCAGATAGTATTTACAGGAGGGCACAAAAGATTTCGACGATTATATTGTATCCGAAGTACTGTATACTATAATAGCAAGATCTGAATATTTTAAATTTCGTTGAACTACGAACGCACCTCATTTGCTACACTTAACGTGCAATTTCCAACTTGTTTCTCTAATTCTCAGTAAACATGGTTTTAAAACTTTTTTTCTTTGCTTTATTCGTAGATATTTTGTTACAATAATTAGAGGATTATTTAAGTTAAGTATTCCCCCGCATCCAAAAAATTTTGTTTCTCCCACATACAAAACTAAAAATTATTTTTAAAGACTTTTATACTGTACTGTTATTTTGTTGCAACAATAAATAAACAATGATCTAACACTCCCATTAAATTTTCAATCTTTATCTCCAGAAAATTGGGTGGATTTCTAGACATGAGGGGGGGGGGGCAAAAACCTTGTGTTATTTGGTAATTCTCAGCCTTGATTATATATTCTGTAAAGAGGGATAGGGACATTATTCTAAAATTTATAATTTACAGGGTTACTATAAAAGAATCATTCAGTTTCGTAACTTGATTTATTCAAAAGTATTATATTTACAAATATGATTGATGTATAAAATAACCACAAAATATCCAAGCTTGTACGCCCGTTGGAGTGAAAACACTAGTTCGAGTGTGTGCACCAGATGATTTGGCAGCACTAGTTCAAATTTGTAAACCAGTTTACATGGCAGCACTAGTTCAGTATCTGTAAATAATTCATTTCAGTCTCCTTTGAAATGGAGGTAAAGCAAGAAAAGTGTTTCTGCATCTTAGAAGATGAAAAATGTCCGTCTGTCGTACCAGTGCAACATCCTTTCAGAAGGCGGTACAAAAATTACCGCCTTGTATTAAGAGCATTGAATTGAACTACCTTCTGCCTGGACTTGTGACTCAGAGGCACACATAAAACATTCGTAGAGTGAGCACAAAACTTGGATATTATGCAGTTATTTTCATATATCGATCCGGTTTGTAAATATATATATGTATATACATATATACTGGGTTTAAACAATTTAGTAAAATTTGTAAGAAAATGTCTAAAACAGCAATAGTGTGATTCAGAACTATGCAAAAATTTCATTCTCCAATTCACAACTTTTAAGATTTTTTATATGAAACATAACAATCTTGACACCCGAAATTCTTTTTTATCAGTATGGAAAAATGCAAATGAGTTAGTCTAGCTCATATGACGGAGATTGATTTTTTAAAGGAATTGTGCTAGAAAATTATTTTAAATATCTTGAAAAATCAGTTAAAGTAGTTTTCAAATAACTTAGTGCATTGTTTGCTTTATTTTATGGTTAGAAATTATTAAATTTGAGAAAAAGGAGAAATGAATTGTTGGCACTGTCTATATGTCAGCTTTACTCACAGACATGCTTTATAACACAGCATTATGTTTTTAATTTGTAAAAAATATCTCTAGTTTATGGCACAAATTTAAAAGAGCTTCGGTTATTTTGATCTAAGTAACACTTTTATTTGAATCTAGTTTCTAAGTATATGCATTAGTGATTTCTTAGAATTGAAGACTTGGACAGGAATTGTAAATTTTACTTAAAAGTAAAAATATCATTTTCCTGTTTTTTTTTAAATAGAAGAATACTGTTTGAAATGAAATATGGGGTGGGGCGGGTAGGGCACTTCTCTATAATGGTGCTTTTATTTCTATTTCAGTGCAAAAATCCATTTTTAAAGAAATTACTAAACATACAAGTATTGTTTAATAAAAAGATATTTTTTTTCTGGATCTAAATTAAAAGATAATAAAACAAGGTACATATTTAAGTCAAAGAAAATTATTTGCAAAATATGTGTTTATTACAAACATTTGTAATTTGTTAAATGTTAATGTTAACCAATAAAGCAATTATATTATAAATAACTAAAAAAGTGTTACAGAATTTACGAGGGCAGACTAGTGGTAATCGGCAATTAAAATATATATATATATTTCCATTTACGTTGAGAATGTTACTTAGAACATTTAAAAAGTATATAGAATATAGTAAGTAAAATATTTCTTTAACATTTTATTCTACAAAACTAATTTAGTTTAAATGTAATTATTAACATTAAAATATTTTTTATACTAAATACAGATGCACTTATTACAGATTTAGATCTTTATATTGAAAATTTAATAATAATAATAAACTCATGGAAGTTATATTAAAGGATGCCTCTATATTTAATGTAAAAAAAGTTGATATTTATAAAATTTTGTAGCATAAAACGTGAAAGGCATACAGAAATTGTTGCAGAATATTTGGCTTAGTATTTATTAGATATTTCTTATTCTTTCAAACTTCCCTAATTGGTATTAGCTTACCTCTTTAAGGGTACAGTGGACTTTCAAAATTGCAAAAAAATCATCAAATTGTCGAATTTTCATTTTTAGCATAATAAAGTTATATGAACTCCCTGCTATTGAAAAGAATTTTTCGATTTCGACTATTTTTACTTGAGTTACAAGCATTTTTATCCAATCAGCTGATTCTGCCACTCTCCTTTGTTTACATTTTTGCCGATTCGCATCCGTAAAATGCAGCCTAGTTTTTAGTTTTACCTTACGAAATGTTATTATTTTGCACTGAATACTTGTTAATTTTGTGATTTCGCAAAAGAATACTTTAACTGTTTCTTTTAGCGTTTGTTTACAATGTATTTAGAGGAATTACTTTTTGTCCCCAATCTTTTTAATGTAAAATAAAAGAAATATATTAATATATTTCACAAAAATTTGTAGAATAAGATGTATTTATACCATGAATATTTCTAGAAAAATTAAAAAAAAAATCATTAGAAAATACAAAATGTTATTTTTGAGAAGATTTTTTAAAATTCAGCTATTTTACGTCCTTTGCTTGAATTACTGTCGAATATTCCACATATTTTATGTGAATTTACCATAAAAACATAAAACACTTACATATAAGCTAGAAATGATATTATATGCCTTATATATAATTACAAATTTTAATTTTTTTTCGCCAAAATTAACTTTCATACTATATTAATTTCTTTATAACAATATTCCGTATTTAGTTTAACTTATTAAATTAAAATCTTGTTTCTAGATCTAATCTATTAATCTTTATGGAAACGATATAAATTCTTAATTCGCATTAAAAAAACATTTATTGCAATACGTGTAATTTTAAAAGATGGCTCTAAATTAAAAATATTCTTAATTAAACTTTATTTCTTAATATTCCAAATAAAATTCATTTTTTATATGTTTTTATCAACCCTTTTGAAGAAAGTCTTATTAAAATTATTTCAAAACCATACCTTTCAAAAAATATCATTATTTTTATTTATCTATTTATTTATTTTTCTCCCTTCAACATTCAATATGTGTGCATAACAATAAATTCATTTCTTTTCTTTTTCTCTTAAAATTTATCGTCTGCAAAAAAAAGATCTTTTGCACAGGATATTTGAAATTCTGAGTCGATTATAAATTAGTTAAATAATATTATTTTTAAATAAATTATCGTCTGTGGAATATTGTCTTGACTCTGGGCATGAGTTATGTTTACATAAAAGAATGATGGTTCGAGAGTAAAGAATGTTCTAGAATTTTCTTTTTAGATTGAAGAGGAGAAGCCTCGAGATGAGAAGGAAGATTCTTCGGGTTTTTCGTCGATGAGTACGGCTCGCTGAAATAATGTTGGAATATTTCGGTAAAAAACAGTTTACAAAAGGAGCCTTTTCCGTTATCATGACTACAGTTTAATAAGTTAACTTACAGCATCCAATGAGTAATTTATTGGATCCTCTACATCTATTTATTTTGTTTTTTTCCTCGTTTGCCATGACTTCTGTGCGGTAGAACGGGGACCCTGGCGATGATGTCTCTGACTCCTAACTTTAAAATGTCACATATATAATTGAAACTATGTAAGTAGGAAAATATTAAGCAATTATAACCATTGTAGTTACTAAAACCTGTTTTTTCAGAATGAATATTTTCGTCGTTTTCATGATTTCAAAATGATCCATGCGAAATTCTTTATGCCCAATTTTTCTGATTTTTTTTTTTTTTTTTTTGTTTAAAATGCTCTCTATGTATGTGTTAACAAATGTTACTAAAAATAAACTTTTTAGGAGCATTTAAATTTTTAAAATGTCAGTTAAATGAAATTTTTAATGATTTTTTAACGAAAAGTACAAAAGAATGAAGTTACAATCTTTTTTTTTATGTTTTACAAGTAATATGGTAAAAATGCTTAGTAACATTTGTTAACACATACATAGAGAGCATTATAAAAAAAAATCAGAAAAATTGGGCATAAAGAATTTCGCATGGAGCATTTTGAAATATTGTCAATTTTCGTTAGTTTAAAAAAGAAAAATCTGTATCTCAAAAACTGTTGAATATATTTTTAAAAAAAAAATGTGAAATAAGAGATATATACACTATGACTACTTCCAGAAATTTTTTAAAAAATTCATTGAAAATTTAAAAAATTAGTTTTGAGAGTCCACTGTACCCTTAAAGTTAAAATTCTAGTGTAAATTATGAGAAAAGTAGCTGTAACATTACTATAGTTTCTTAGAAGTGTTACAGATTTTTCTTATAAATGTTCTAAATTGAAAATGAATATACAAAAGTCTTTGTAATGCTATTGAAAGTTTCTTAGTAAACATCTAAAAAAATACCTGTAACGGCTGCTAACAATTTCTTAGTTAAGCTAAAACGAAGTATCTGTAATAGTACTAACCATTTCTTAGTAAACATATTAAAGCACCTGTAACGGCTACTAAGAATTTCTTATCGAGATACAAGAGAAGTATCTATAAAACTACTATTAGCCATTTCTTAATAAAGTAGAGTAGTAGTAAACAAGTCTTAGTAAACAAGAGAAGTATCTGTAATATTACTACTAACCATTTGTTAGTAAAGATACAAAAGAAGTATCTGTAATATTACTACTAACCATTTCTTAGTAAAGATACAAGAGAAGTATCTGTAATATTACTACTAACCATTCCTTAGTAAAGATGCAAGAGTAGTATCTCTAATACTACTACTTCCCATTTCTTAGTAAAGATACAAAAGAAGTATCTGTAATACTACTATTAGCCATTTCTTAGTAAAGATACAATAGAAGTATCTGTAATACTACTAACCAGTGGCGTAGCAAGCGGGGGCATGTTAGCAACCTTTACATGGATACGGACATGGGAAAGAATTCTGTGCTGTGATTGGCCAATCGGTTCTCTCGTCCCTTTAACGAGAATTTAAATGGCGTTTTCTTTCGCTCTTTTAACCTCAAATAAAAAGACGTTTGTTTTGTTTATACTAGCCGTAAAAAAGTTGTTATTCGGATCTGTGTGATAGACAAGACTTCGTCATGGAAATAATTTAACATAATTTTTTCTTATTTACTTTTTTACAATTTTTATAATTGCATAGACGTGTATTTCTAATTTTAATGTTTAAGTAATGCATTGGCTCACAAATGAAGTCTAAAAAAAATGTGCATTCAGTATAATTTTGCACAAATAAGCAATGGTTGCACGAATCACAAAATATTAAAGTCATCCAAAAAGGAATAGTTAAAATTACTTTATCTAACAAGAAAACATAATATTTCTTGAAGATAAGAGAATGATTGTATTTATGATTAAAATGTCCATTTTCATTTAAAATTAGATATTGCAACCAGTGAATTAGCAAGCATGCATTTGGAGACTGAAATGAACTTTGCAGCCTTCAAGCACATTAAAGCTGGATTTTTTTTTTTTTACACAATATTAAATTGAATAAACTTAGTTTCATAAAACAATAATTCCTTATTGTTGCAGCTAGGTCGTAAAAATGGAGATAAAAAAATTTTAAATGTTCATTTAACTAACGTTTGATTTCTCGAGATCATTCCATTTTAAAACATTTAATCAGACGATATTACGGTGAACAAAAATGAATAATCGTCCAAAAATTGATATTTTTTCTTTGAAATTTCACATTTGTATAGATAAAATCATTGTGACTAAAAGTCTATAATACTGGACATCATAAAACCATATCGGTTTGTTGTTCTCTCTCGCCTGCACTACGATGAGTAACGTGTTTGTGAAGCACGACACTGCTCCATAACATAAGCCAATCACAGCACAGGATTTTTCCCCATGTCCGTATCCATGTAAAGGTTGCTTATATGCGAGCGGGGGGGGGGGGGGTTCCGCCCCGGATGTCATCTTCTTAGGGGTGACCCCAACCTCTTTTTGCAAATCAATATATGTACAATCCTATAAGATTTTGGAAAAGAATTCTTAAATAAAATGAAAATTCTAGCGCACGACGTAACAATTAATTTCTTTTTCTTTGAGAATATGAAAATTCTCTAAATAAGATACGCACAAGAGAACAAAAGCACACACACAGCACACGCAGCACATTCATTAGATAAATATACAACGAATGTGTAGCGAAAGCAAACTTTAAAAGAAAGACTCATCTTCTACATATGGACATCGCATTGACTTATGCGGATTATGGGTTGAGAGATGAGTCGCTCCTGTGGATTTTTTTACGCAGGAGAACAAAAAGTAAATAAGGAATGGTATGGTCATTTGTTGTAATAACACATGATTGTGATAGAAAAAATATTACAGATAGGGTGGGGGGTGACACCATTTACATCCACCCGGGTGTCATCCATTCTAGCTACGCCACTGCTACTAACCATTTCTTAGTGAAGATACAAGAGAAGTATCTGTAATACTACTAATCATTTCTTATTATATAATAATTCATTATAATTTTTAATAATTCATTCTAGCCTTGTAAATTAATAATAACTTCTTTTTACTGCATATTTTACAGAATACATATTTTAGCGAACTATGCAGTTGCTTATAAAATTGTATATGATTGACCAAGTGTTATAACTTTAAAATTCATTTGAAACAATTTTCCCCCATTGCTCATAATGTAATGGAAAACTTTTAACTGTTTTAACAGAAACGTATTTACAGAAATAAAGTAATCATGATAGACGATTCATTTTCAATAGGGTTTGAGCTAGAGTAAAGGACAATAACGTCTAAAAATTTCATGATAATCTGAGCATATTTACGTGAGTTAGAGCGTGGACATACAGCCAGGCAAACCGAAAGCATTAACACTTGTCAACTTTGTTCTAAAGTGTTAAAAATATTTTTCAATAATTTTTCTAAATCTCGATTATAAGCTCCCCTTAAATGGGTCTTGATGAGCTTAGGCCTCCCCTCATAGCTGAAACTATAGGCTCCCCTTAAAAATTAAACTATTTTGGCTTTTGAAAAAGAGAATTCTTACATTAGACACTATACGAAATGTAAAAAAAAAATACTTTGCGCTCCCTATTTTACCGAAAATATGTTTCAGGAGACCTCAGAAATTCGTACTCCTTTCATTCAATAATATTTCTTCAAATAAGACAAAGTAAGACCACAAACGATTTTCCACATTGACCACATTATAACTTGGAATTATTTTGAGCATCGGTACTTCTTGGTTATCCCGTCAATCCATTTCGCCAAATTATAGAAATTGCCAAACTGTTCCCCACATTATTAAAATTGATGTAATTTTTATGTTAAATAACGGAAGAACAAATGAATTAGAAAACAATCAAAAACACAAATAGAAAATTTAATTAAAATCACTTGATGACACCACAAACACGTGTGTCGTAGTTAATATTAAGTGAATGTGACATTTACGATCATCCATTATTGGCATGTATTCTTATAGTTTGCGGATAGTTCTTTGGTCGACGGGATAAACAAGTAGTAACTGTGCGTGTTTCTGAAGAAACAACAAATGCTACAGTCAATCAGGATAACTTTGGACCGAGAGAGGAAAAAAAACGACTAAATTTGACTCAGTACATCATTTGAGTTGACGGCAAATTTCTGGTCTCAAAAATATAAACAGATGCACTAATGTGTGGTTGCAGCTCCTTGTAAATAATTCGTGAAGGTTCCACTGTGACATAATGGATCAAGGTTTCGTAAGAATGGAACAAAGTTACCCTGATTGACTATAACATAATTTGTTTTAACAAATGTGGCATAGTAGACCTCAGTATCTCACATCAATTACATGATAATATGCATATTTCGAAAGAGTTAAATCATAGTCAGATGGGCGCGAGTTTTATAACTGAAGTCATAAACATTTTTTTATGTATGATGGAAAATTTTAGAGATGGAATTTGATGAGGCAAGCAAATATTTCATTCCTTTTTTTCCTAATCTTTATTGACATTTAAAACTCACACCAGCCTGTTATTACACGAATAAAAAATCAAAACGGTCAGATTAAGCTAGCTTGAATTTAAGGAACTTAAAAGATTACTAGAGGTATCTGTATTGGCTTGGTAATTAAATTAGAATACTTTCTTTTAATGCAAGCTTGATGAGTAAAGCATAATTTTAAAACATGCATTAAAACATACATGAGAAAAGTTTAATTTTAAAATATTTTTACCAACCTTTACTTATATTTCAAATATTATAAGACTGTTTTTACCTTTTGAAATATTAGCATACTACTTTTTTTTTTCAATATTACTGGGAAGTGAGGAGGACCTGCTCTTTCAAAACAAACATTTTCAGCTTAAATATAAGAAAATCAAATTTACAATAAAAGAACTTTATTGTGAGAAACCAGAATTCACAAAAGTGTTCTTTAAAATTTAAATACTATCTATCATTATGATATTTTACAAGCTTATAATTGTAAAAAAATAGAGATTTGTAATATTTTCAAATAAAAAAATAAAATGGTTTTTGCAGGTGCTCATGGTTGTAGCACCTGATCTGTGAATTTGATGGTTTAATTAGTTAAATTTTTATTGTTCATTGTTTTTTTGTTAACTGTAGTAAACGGAAAGAAATATTTCTTTATTCTGGAATATGCTACGATTAGTTAACAGCAATTATCAAATTTTATTAGCAAAAGATGGCACAGATAGCTTTTTTGGAAATTATTTTTTTTATCTTTCATAAAATATTTTTCGTTAGTATGACATTACCAGATGCTTCCTTAAACAAATCTTTTGAAAAAATCTTGTAACACATATCTCTCACACAAAATGTTTCTCTTAAATATGAATTAAGGCATACCTCTGAGAAAATTTCTAGTTGCATATCAAACTCACAAAAGATTTCTTACCATAATGAATTGACAGATGCTTGCTTGAATTACACATTTAAGAAAATTTATTCTTTCATATCTCGAATAAAACATTCCTCACCAGTATGATTTAACAAATGCCTGCTTAAATTGCCCTTTTGAGAGAATTTCTTTTTGCATACTTCACATACAAAAGGTTTCTCACCAGTATGAGTTAAGAGATGTCTGCTTAAATCTGTCTTTCGAGAGAATTTCTTGTTGCATATATCACACACAAACGATTTCTCACCACTATGAATTAACAGATGACTGATTAAACTGCACTCTTGAAAGAATTTCTTTTTGCATGCCTCACATTCAAACGATTTCTCATCACTATGAGTTAACAGATGACTGCTTTAACTACTCTTTTGAGAGAATGTCTTGTTGCATACCTCACATTCAAAAGGTTTGTCACCAGTATGGTTTAACAGATGCCTCCTTAAATCATTCTTTCGAACGAATTTCTTCTTGCATACCTCTTATTTAAAAGGTTTGTCATCACTATGAGTTAACAGATGTCTGCTTAAATGGCCCTTTTGAGAGAATTTCTTGTTACATACCTCACATTCAAAAGGTTTCTCACCAGTATGGTTTAACAGATGTCTCCTTAAATCATTCTTTCGAACGAATTTCTTGTTGCATACCTCACATTTAAAATGTTTGTCATCACTATGAGTTAACAGATGGCTGCTTAAATGGCCCTTTTGAGAGAATTTCTTGTTACATACCTCACATTCAAAAGGTTTCTCACCATTATGGTTTAACAGATGCCTCCTTAAATCATCGTTTCGAAAGAATTTCTTGTTGCATACCTCACATTGAAAAGGTTTCTCACCAGTATGAGTTAACAGATGGGTGTTTAAATGGCTTTTTTGAGAGAATTTCTTGTTGCATGCCTCACATTCAAAAGGTTTCTCACCAGTATGAATAAGTAGATGCCTCCTTAAAGCATTCTTATCAGATAATTTCTTGTTGCATATATCACACATAAACGGTTTCTCACCAGTATGAGTTACCAGATGTCTGCTTAAAGTACTTTTCCGAGAGAATTTCTTGTTGCATACTTCACATTCAAAAGGCTTCTCCCCAGTATGAATTAACAGATGGTTTCTTAAACAGCTCTTGCGTGAGAATTCTTTGTTGCATACCTCACACAAAAAAGAATGTTTTGGGAGAAATTCGTCCATAACTCACAAATAAAAGGTTTTCCAGGCTGTGAGTTAGAAGCTGCTTTTTTCAAAAAGTTCTGATAAGAAATACTTTGCTGCATTTGTTTTACACAGTAACATATTTTGGGGGATGTGATGCGTTAGATTAACAGTTTTATGCATCTGCAATAAAATAAAATTAATTCATATCAGTTTTTACATTTCATTAAAAAATAAATGAATAATTTTATCACGCAATTTTAAAATCAATATAAAAATAAATTGTAATAAAATTATAACCATACTATTAACAACTAAGAAAAATCATGCGTTAAGCATAGATTATGAAGCACTTTCCTACACTTCATGAAATCTTTAACAAAACTTCGTTAATTAGGGAAATAAGGGTATATCTCAAATATGTATTCCAATACTTTTGAACAGCCCTGTACTTGACCTGTCACTTGAAGTACACATTATAAAATGGGAAAATTAAGTTTAGAAAGAAAAAAGCTTAAAATTTCTTTTTGAGCAATTTGTACTAATAAATGGGAAACATACATGAAACCTTTTGTTCAGTCCTGCAGTTTACTTTGTACCTTTATTACACGTTAGTAAGAAGCTAAAATTCATTTTAAACTAAAACACTTTTAAAACAACTGAAATCACATTGTTATAGATTATCATTCATAGGTGTCCATGTACACAATACTTTGCGTGACCCTGTATCTATCATTTTATCAATATTCTGTAAACATTTCTTTCTAAATTGAATGCAGTTCAGTTCAGCGTAAATACATATACCTTATTTAGTGTTTATTATATTATATGTATACCTTATTACCACCTTTAAGTAATTGGCTCTCATACTCAGTAACATTGGCAAGCTCTTTTGGATAGCCCTGTATATAAACTGTAACATCTATACACACCCTTATAATGAACAAAGATTTAGTGAAACTTAAATGCGTATATCATAATTAAAATGTATTACATCCATCCATCAGCCATCATCGGAAACATATACAGACCGTCGGAAGGAATATACTATTTGAAACCATTTGTGTGTCCCTGTAAATGCAATGTACTTCATATTATGCAAGACAGTATCGTATAATTTATATAAAGCGTCAGTGACACATATCAGTTTTGTTATACATGAAACAGTTTAATATATTTTTAAATGTCGCACACTATTTCCCCCTCCCCCTTTACCATTATCCAATGGAATTATTTTGTGAGTAAATTCTTAGCAAACTTCAATGATATTTCTACATATCAAACACAATTTTCCAGTCTTTGTTTGAGTATTTTTTTTTTCAAATTGACTTTTATGAATCTAGAATGTTATATCTTCATCATTAAGAAAGAGAAAGATCACACAGAGATAATTCACAATGATGTGTTTACGAAACTTTAAGAATAAAATTAATTAATGAGTTTATGTCCAAAATACTCTCTTTCGACTATGAAGGCAGCAAATTTATAAAAAGAGGGTAACAGATTTTTGTTATTATTGTTATTATTACTTTTATTATTTTACAAGATGAGAAATCGTGTTATTTTCCCTATTAAAGCTATTTATTTCTTTTGATTTTTTAGAAACTTTTAATTAGAAATTAGCGTCGTATCGTAATTGATTTTCTATATATTTTTAATACCTAACAAATAATTCGCATTACTTTGTAATGTCATAGTGAATCAAAGAGAGCAGTCAAAAAATGTATTCGTTTCAAGATAAAATGCATAATAAACTATTAGAAAAAAAAATAAAACTTTTATCAATTTATAAATTTTCAAATTAAGATATGCTTTTTTTAACTATCTTATTGATAACTTTTGCATTTTCTATGTTTGAAAATAAAATTTTTAAATGAATTAGATTTTAATATATTTAAGACGGGACTTTTATGTCACAGTGGTGTTAAATCGGTGTTGTTTGCATCTCCTATACCAAACTGTAAAAAATTTTCATCCAAAATAACAACCATTAATTTAAAAATTTAAACTTTTCTTTATTTAATTATGAATCATTAAATTTAATGTGTGTCAATATCTGCCATTAAATGTAATGAAGATTAATATTTTGAAAGAACTGTAAATATTTTGAATAAAATCATTCTCGAATTTTGCAATGCATTGTATTTTCTGCATCAACTAAGAACTGAATGAACATACGAAAATGACAATGGCTTGGCAGGCCACAGAAAAATTCCTGGTCGGCCAATTGTGCCCCGCAGGCCACATGTTCGGCATGCCTGGTTTAAAAGATTATCTATGATAGAAATGACTAGCTATGTTGAAACTTCTCCATGCTATCCTGTAATTTGGCAATCTTCAATGACTGCTTGGGTGTTGCCTAAGATGCCTTCATGAAGAAGGGGGCTCATGAAGAAGAATCAAGCATTGAGCATCAATTTAGATACAGTCTCTAAAATATGCTAGTTATAAAATAATTAATTTCTCAAAAACCTATCGTATGAATGCCATGAAAATTTGTTTTTAAGATAATTGAAGGGTGTTGAGTTCATTAACGCTTTCAGAATTTGGTGCTTCTATAGAAAAAGTAAAATTAGAGTATGTTTTAATATCTAGATGACCCCCCCCCCCCAGCCTAAGAAATTCTACATACATCTTTTAAAAGTAGACTTTATGTTAAATAGTTAAGTATCAATAATTTTTTCTATGATAATTTGTTGAGGAGTTCAGGTCCTGACTATTGGATGGGCACCCGGGGCCCATATCCTGGGCACAAAATTTCATCTAAGTAATTTCCATTAAATAATCATAATTGTGAAAAGAATGTAATATTTGAAATATTAATGGGATGAAATGACAAAAATATGTTTGAATATATGGTTAAAAGCACATTTCAATAAATAGTACGAATTTTGGTAATTCTAGATTATCCCGTCGAACAATTTCGCCAAATTATACAATAATTGTTGACAATTTTTATTTTAAATAACGAAAAAACAAATAATTAGTAGAATATTAATAAAAATATTAATAAAAAGTCGAAATAAAAATCACTTAATGACATTTTAAACACGTGAATCGCATTTAATGACATTGAATGTGACATTCACGATCATCCATTATTGGCATTTAATCTAATAGTTTGGCGAAAATTTTTTTGGTCGATGGGATAACCTAGAAGTACCCCATTTTTTTATATATATAGTATAGTCTAAAAAACTTTTTAAAATTTTCGGAAAACTTAATTTTTTGACTAGAGTCACAAAATTAACCAATTACAGGGAGCACGAAAATTTTAAAGTGCCCTGGACACAAAAACTTATGTTCAATTTCCTCTGTGTTTTTTATATTTGTTATTATTACCTATAAAACTCTTTTTTTAATCATTCTTATATTTCTAAACTACATTTAGAAAATAAAATGTAAGATAAATTATTTTACGATGTTAAAATTACACTACCTAGCAGTGCCTGATTTAGGGCAGGGCCTTCGGGGCACAGGCCCAGGGGCCCCCAAATGCTGCTGAATGGTTTTCAATTATTGCCCAAAATCAATACTACAACTTACAAAATCGCCATCTTTCGGTAAATAATATAAATGAACAAATTTTTCTTCCAAAATATAATCTTTTAGATATTTTTATAAAATATTAAAATTCTGGATGTTTTGATTTAATATGTGATTATTTTCACACGCTTCTCTTAAACAATTTAAAATATTTTTCAGTGCATATAAAAGGAATATTATTATTGCCTTTTTCATGAAATTTTATCTTAGTTTTATCAGTTTTTAGTTTTTTAAGAGCTCAGTTTATATCCACTGAATCTCAATTTTTCTTGCATTGCATATAAAAATGAATTATTTCTTATCAAATATAATTGTTAGAATATGATGGAAAGTGTTGTTTTCAATATTTTGATCTCTTTTGACTTATTGGTTTTGGCTCATTTTTTGCTTTAGTAGAACAACTTTTATTATTATTATTATTTTAATTATTATGTGGTAACTTTCGTTATTTCAATGAAACTTTACATTTTATAGGGGAGGCCAGATATAAATTTATTGAAAATATGTTTTAGTTAGTCTTTTAAGAGCCGTTTTTGTTTGTTTGTAGGATTTAATTTATTCATTTGATATTTGTTGTAAGAACAATTCTTTGTAAATTAATTTCTTATTTAATAAAATTAATATTAAAAACTTCAGAATATTGATGCAAAAATATGCTTCTTCTTTCCGTAGCACCATTTTTTTTAATGACTGTTTAAATTATGCTGTATCTGACAACAATTCTCTGAACATCAAACATCATCTGAACATCACAGAGACATTTAAATACCCTAAATATATTTGTAGGTGATTAAATTAAACTTGCATGTCTATTAATGCGTATAATTCTATACAAACTTTGATAAAAAAAAACATCAGTTTTTTAAAAAGAAACAGAGTATCTACTGATGTTATTGAATGAACTTATTGTGGATGAAATCTTTCTTGTCTTATATATAGGAAAATTTGCAGTTTTATAGAGAAATATTTGATATTTAAACTGGAACGGAGAGTGTTTAGGGGAATTATTTTAAGTAACATTTATGCTGAAGGTACAAAATAGCTCATTTTAAATACAGTAGACTCCCTAAAATCTGAAACTCTCTAAAATCCATGATTAATTTACAGATGTAAACAATGAAACATTCAGTTCAGATGTAGGGGCGAAATTTGACTTTTTTATTTTTATAACAATACCATATATATTTTAATTTCTAATTTTCGTTAATATTATTGATTTCACATGTTTTTATGAAAGAAGAATAAATTTATTTTTGAAAAAATTAAAATATTGCTGATATTAGTGGTACCGTAAAATGCCGTTAATCCGCCCCAAAAAGTGACGAAAAATCGTACAATAGTTAGAGAGGGGCGCTTACACAGAATTTTTCCGCGACCGTTCAACAAAATTTACAGGAATGAATCTTGATGAAATGAATGAATCACGAATTTCGATACTTGAAAACATTTTTTTTAAACGTAAATTTTGTCGAAAAAAGGAGAAATTTGTAAAAAAAAAAACTAAAAAAGCACGAAATCAATTTAAAAATCTCGTAAAAACGCACATTTCATCAAAGATTCATGATTCATTCATTTCATAATGATCCATCCCATTCTCAATTGCCTTTGAGAATGGGGAGGGAGGACGCTTTCTCCGGATTTTTTGAAAATATCAAATTCTTTATAAAGTGGGGAGGTTGGCGTTTGATCGGGAAGAGCAGATTAACGGAATTTTACGGTAAACAGAATCTTTTTACCACATACAGTGTCTCACATAAGTGATTGGACACTTGTGCTTTACAAAAGGAAACTAATCAAATAAATTAAAAAAAATGTATACGCATTTATTTGTGGGTGTGTTTCATACTTAAATTTAGTAAAGATTATTACATAACATACATTTTGTCAAAATATTAAAATATTAATTTAATAAAAATACAAATGTTTAGAACGGAGCAAAAAATAGCTCACATAAGTGATGGGACACCATTATATATGCAACAAAAATCGTCTGAAATAAGCAATAAAAATATTTTTTGGGGTTTTATTTTTACTTAAAAGCAATTGGCAATAATTTATAAAATCGTCTGCAGTATTTCTCTCCAGTTTGTTTTGGAATTTTTGTGTTTTTTAGCTCTGTGTAGCCATGAATGCTAAACGAAAAGAAACTTCGCCTGAAATTCGAAAATTAGTTATTAATCTGCATATTGAATGTGGAAAATCCATTAGAAAAACTGCTGAAACAGTTAACTTGAGTCGTTCAACAGTTTCAATATCATTAAACGATATAAAAAGAATCATATGATTCAGGATAAAAGAAGACCTGGCCGACCATCAAAGCTATCCAATGGAATAAAGCGAATTATCGTTCGAAATATTAAAAAAAATCCAAGAAATAGTGCTTCAAAAGTTGCTGCTGATTTACAAGCATTATATGGAATAATTGTTAATCCTGAGACTATTAGAAGGGTAATTCGATCTGCTGGATATCACAGTAGAGTAGCCAGGAAAAAATTCTTCGTAAGTGAAAAGAATAGAAAACTCAGACTAGCTTTTGCAAAATCCAACATAAATAAGAATTCTGATTACTGGAATAAAGTTATATTTGCTGATGAGAGTGAATTTAATATATTTGGTTCTGACGGTAGAATCTTGGTGTGGAGAAAACCCAGGGAAGAATTTCGCAAACAGATCTTGGTACCAACAGTAAAACATGGTGAAGGAGGAGTTATGGTATGGGGGTGTATGTCGTCCGCTGGAGTTGGTAATCTTGTTTTTATTCACAGTATAATGGATCAGTACAAGTATATTGATATTTTAAAGCAAAATTTGAAATCTTCAGCACGAAAATTGAACCTTCAAATTGATTTTAAATTCTACCAGGACAATGACCCCAAGCACACTGCTCTAAACGTTAGACTCTGGCTGCTATATAACTGTCCTGAAATAATAAAAACACCACCACAATCTCCAGACTTAAATCCCATAGAGAATATTTGGCAAGAATTGGAATCAAGAATTCGCAAACACACCATTTCTTCAAAACAACAACTAAAATTGGTGCTTCAAGAAGAATGGGGTAAAATCATTCCAGAAATCGCAAAAAAATTAGTCGAATCCATCCCAAAAAGATTAAATCATGTTTTAAAAGTAAAAGGAAATCCAACAAAATATTAAAATCTTTTAAAAAGTAAAATTTTTGGATAAATATTTGATGGAAAAGTAAGTGTCTCATCACTTATGTGAGCCATATTTTGCTCCGTTCTGAACAATTGTATTTTTACTAAATTAATATTTTGACAAAATGTATGTTATGTAATAATTGTTACTAAATTTAAATATGAAACACACCCAAAAAAATTTTGCACATGTTTGTTTATTTATTTTATTGCAGTTTCTTTTTATAAAGCACAAGTGTCCCATCACTTTTGTGAGACACTGTATATTTATGTATTTACTAAACATTTTGGGGGGTAAACCTGAAATAAAACTTCCTTATTTTATGATTTTGATGAGAATTAATAATGTATTTTTATAAAGCAAATTTACTATGAAAAATGCATCTAATGTTTATAATAAATATTTAATCTTACATTATTGATTTTTAACTTGACGTTTAATTTTAATATTTTAATCATGTTAAAAATTATTTAAAATTTTATTATTTTAGTTTATTACTTATTTTAATGTTTTATTATACTATAAGCCTTTACAATAGCTTCAATTTCATTGTTAATTACATTCAAGTTACTGTTTAAAAAATGTAAACAAAGCAATGACCAGGAATCCACAAATTTCTAAAATCCGCAAAACCTCTGGTCCCAAGCTATGCAGATTTGAGGGAGTCTACTGTAATTTTATAGAATCAAAAACTATGCATAGCCATTTAAATACAACTGTATTTGAGAGTTTTTTTGTACATTTTTATTCATATCATTTCATTAGAGTTTATTTCACATTTCAAAAAATGCATTTTTTTATCTATTGTTGTCAAACTTAAAACAATAGCTGAAATCTGCAACACTAAAATCCACACATCTTCACAAATATAAACAATGAAACTTTGAGTTTAGATACAAGGACAAAATTATAGAACTTTTTTAATTTAAAATGTTTCATACACATATTAATTTGTAATTCTGATAAAATTATTGAACTCATGCTTTTTCAACAATTTAATCATTTTACAAAATATCTTTTTTTTTTATCATTTTAGTTTATTATTACTTTACTTAATTATTTTAATACAGTAGACTCCCTCAAATCTACACAGCTTAGAATAAGAGGTTGTGTAGATTTCAGAATTTTGCAGATTTCTGGTCATTGCTTAGTTTATGTTTTTTTTTCCTCAGCAATTTGAATTTAATAAGGCAATTAAAATTATAATGAATGATTATAATGCAGTAAAATATTTTAAAAATTTCATAAAATAATAAACTAAAAGGATAAAAAGTAAGATAACTTAAAACTGATTGAAATATTAATAGTAAAGGTCAAGTAAATATAATTAATAATGCATATTGAATTTGCATAAAAAAGATGCAATGAACTTTCCTCGATTTATTCTATGGCACTTTTCTTATGAAAAGTATTCTCTATTAATTTACATTAAAATCATTGTAATAAAAAACAAAAAAGCTTGATTAATAGGGTATATAAATATATTTGGTCAAAAGATTATGATTACCCCTGTTATTAACAATAGCTTGATTTAAAACAATTATATATGCTCTTTTCATAAAAAAAAAAATCAAATTCATTTATGTGGGTATAAAGGATGTAGTATTAAGCAATAAAAGATAATATACTCAATGATTTAATGAACGTGATATCCCAATTGAGACTCACGTGATGATGCATAAAAAGAACGAGGTGTTCTATAGATTTCAGCGATGGCGAGTTGGATGGATTTTTAATCAAAAGCTCAGGGAAGCTTATTTCTTTTAAATATTATTCAGTTCTACTGTTATCATTGAATGTTACTTGCATATTTTATGTCTATTAAACCTTTCAAGAATTTTCCTTTTTTTTTTCAAGAATGTTAGTTTTTCTTAAATCATAAGCTAATCACTCAATATTCCCACAAGTTTTGGGGGCTCGGCCGGGATTTGAATGATTTCGCTGATTTATATTTGAATTTGAATTTCACGATGAAAGCTATTTTACACTAAGAAGATCTAAGTCTAAGAAAAATGTTTTGTTTTTAAACTAATACGTATTATGTAAAAAAGGAACTGTTTGTTATATGTGTAATGATTAGAAATTATCCGTAATCAAGCCTGCAAGATAGTGCACTATATTGTTTTGTTGAAGTGTAAACAAAAATTATAATGTCTGTTCTGAATAAAGCTAGAAAGGCGGACTTGTTAACATTGTGTGATGACCTAGGTATAGTTGTGCCTCAGAGTCCAAGAATCATTGATTTGATAAAGTTGGTGACTGAATCGAAGGATTATGAAGAAAATTTTGTAAAAGTTCGACTTGAAGTCATTGCCGCGGAGAGAATAGAAAAAGAAAGACTAGAAGCAGAAAAAGAAGAAAGAAGATTAGAAGCAGAAAAAGAAGAAAGAAGACTAGAGGCAGAAAAAGAAGAAAGACGATTAAGGATGGAAGCAGAAAAAGAAGAAAGAAAACTAGAGGCAGAAAAAGAAGAAAGACGATTAAGGCTGGAAGCAGAAAAAGACGAAAAAAGACTAGAAGCAGAAAAAGAAGAAAAAAGACTAGAAGCAGAAAAAGAAGAAAGACGGTTACGGTTAGAAGCAGAAAGAAGATTAGAGGAAAAGAAGATGGAAATGGAGTACGAATTACGAAAAATTGAACTTCAAGGAAATATGATAAATACAAGTGACGGTTCGGCTGTAACTGGTACAGGTAAGCAACTAGATTTGTCTAAATTAATGTCACACTTTGATGGGAAGGGTGATATTAGTATCTACTTAGCTCTATTCGAGAGACAGATTTCTAGGATGAATATAACAAAAGAGAATTGGGTCATGCACTTATTAAGTTTAATGCCGCTAGAAATTGCTAATGTTATAACTAGAGAACCAGAAACATTAACAAATAACTACGATTATGTAAAAAACTTGCTGCTCAAAAGATTCAAATTGACGCCAGAAGAGTTTAGGCAAAAATTAATGTCGCATAAGAAAGAAAACTCAGCCACTTGGCGCGATCTAGCATTTGAGTTAAGGAATTATTTAGAAGAATGGATTACCGGTCTTGATGTGTCGAATTTTGAAGATTTAAAAGAATTAATACTGGTAGATCAAATCAAAAGAAGATTACCGATAGAAATGAAGGAACATTTCATCGATGATCTTCCCAAAATTAAAAGTGTTGATACATTAGTTTGTAAACTAGATGATTACGAAACAGCAAGGCGTAATATTAAAACCATGAATAGAAATTCACACCACTTTGAAGATAGGAAGTCAAAAATGCGCGAAAACAACAATTCGCAGATAATACAGCTAATAAAAATGAATCTTCTAATTTAAATGAAAGAAACAGGGCACAAATTAGATGTTTTAAATGTAACCGTCTTGGCCACGTAATATCCCAGTGTAATAATGGGAATAATAAACAAATAAAAAATGACAGCCAAAATCGGAGCCAAAATCCGCGATTATCCAACTACAAAGAGATGAATTCCGCAGTAATCAAGCAAACTAACAGTGCCAAATCAGATTACATGAAAAATATTGATATTAACGGTGAAAAGACACAGATCTTCTTCGACACTGGAAGTGATATCAGTTTGGTGAGTTACGAATATTATACGAAAATAGGCTCGCCAAGATTATTTTCAAATAATATCTTTTTGTCCGGCATAAATAAAATAGTTGTTTATCCAAAAGGATACTTCCCATATGAATTTAATATTGATGGTTTTCTAATCAGAACAAATTTGTACGTGCTAGAATCTCTTGAATATGATATTTTACTGGGATATGATGTCATTAGCAAATTAAATTTGGCGATAGACGAGAATGGAATTAAGATCGTTGGCAAACGCAATAGTATTCAAGTAGGTTACACTAAAGTTCAGAAGAATTCTGATATAAAATTGAATCATGCTGCCAAAAATAATAATGAAATGAAAACGTCTACGTTAGATAATTCACGTGATGAAAATGTTATACTTGCAAATGATAATAATGCAGGAGGTAATCACTTGATTAATTTCGCGAGAGTCATAGAAGAAAATGAAATTGATTTGAATCACGTGAGAAATTTGAAAATTAGAAAAGAAATAAATGAGAAAGAAGAAAATTTAATTAGTAAGAAAAGATTGAATGAAAGAAACGAGACATCACAAACAGGACGAATGAATGACCTAAAAGAAAAACGCAATTTATGTGCACGCGCCAATGAAAATAAAAATGAAACGAGGAAAATTAAAAAATATTATAAACGGAAAAATACGAGGGAAGAAAGGAATATTGAAGGAGTTAATGCAAATAAACAGAAATTTATCAGAAATTACAAGAAGCGTGATTACAATGATAGAGATGAAGAAAAGAAATATTATTCGAGAAATAATTTTGATGGAAAACGTCACACATATGAAAATTGGAGAAACAGCAAACAGAAATATTTAGAGGTACAGCAAACAGAAAGAAAATATGAAATTTTTGAAAAAGAAAGGGCTGAACCGTGTGAAAAGGATACTTTTAAATTTAAAGGCAAAAGAAGCATAAAAACAAATTTTAATGGTCCGTGTAGAAATCTATATTTTTGGAGTAATGGTAATTATAGAAAGCAATTTAACATGATGAGAAAAGTACCTAACAGATATGAATTAAATGATACCAAGTTAATCCAAGAAATGCAGTATGGAACAGGAATGAAAAGAAGAAAATTCCATGGACCTAATAAAAACATTATAGAAAAATCACATGATCATTATGATGCAAAGAGGATTGGAGACCATGGTGGACAAGATATCCACTATTGCAAAATACGTCAAGCCGTGGGGTAATGCATCTGCATAATGTTAGATGTTTTTGTTTTATGTTTACTTGTAACGATAGATGTTGTTGTTTTATATTTACCTGTTTTATTTCTATAAATTTGTGTCTAAATTTTAATAGGCAGCTGGCGAGGTCGCCAGGAACGTCAGGATGACCGAAAATGTGGGTATAAAGGATGTAGTATTAAGCAATAAAAGATAATATACTCAATGATTTAATGAACGTGATATCCCAATTGAGACTCACGTGATGATGCATAAAAAGAACGAGGTGTTCTATAGATTTCAGCGATGGCGAGTTGGATGGATTTTTAATCAAAAGCTCAGGGAAGCTTATTTCTTTTAAATATTATTCAGTTCTACTGTTATCATTGAATGTTACTTGCATATTTTATGTCTATTAAACCTTTCAAGAATTTTCCTTTTTTTTTTCAAGAATGTTAGTTTTTCTTAAATCATAAGCTAATCACTCAATATTCCCACATTTATATTAGCATGAAAATACATATGGGATGAAATAAAAGTAAAAAAAATTACAACTTTATTCTTACATCTGAAATGAAAGTTTCATTGTTTACATCTATTAATTATGTGTGCATTTTAGGGATGGAGATTTGAGGCAGGGCTAAGGCAGCTAAAGGGGGGGGGCTATGGGTGGTTCAGCCCCCTCTAAAATATTTTGAGCCCCTCTGGAAAAGACTCCAAGGTTACTAAATAAATTTCTGTTCCGAAAATTCAAATGAAATTCTGTTAAAAAATGTAATTTTGTTTTGTGACCGTTTCACAGTTTTGTAGAATTATTAAATTGTAATTAAAATAAGTGTTTCAACACTCGTTAATCCTATTTGTACAAAAAAAGCTAACATTATGTTTAATTTTGCACCAGTTATACACTCAAAATTTTCATCATCATATACTTTTCTTAGCATAAAATGAATTTATTACAACAGTTAAATAAGAAACATAATACCGACAGTATGACTATGCACTAATTTATTTTTCTGCGTCAGAGACCGAGAAAAAAAATTTATGAGCCCCCACTCCCCCCTATTGTTCACTTCTAGCTATGTCCCTGATTTCTGGGAGTCTACTATATAATAAAATACATCGAACAGCAAACCCAGCCATTTTAACAGACTTCGATAAGATGGAGCCATGTTAGGCTTAATTTTGAATTGAGATGAGTATGAGAAAACTTATGTGCCCAATTACAAATGTTTCCTACATGTTATCTTTTCTGTTTAACAAAAATTTCTATAAAACATTTAAAATTTCAATGTTTTGCGTAGGTTAAAGCCATTTCTGAAATATAGTTGAAAGCAACATTGCAAAACAAGACGCTTTGGTAGTGGGTCATTTCCTTTTCTGATTCATTCAATATATGTATGTATATATGTGGTACTACTTGGTTGTCCCGTTGACCAAAAAACTATCGCCAAACTATGAGATTAAATGCCAATAATGGTTGATCGTGAATGCCACATTCCTTTGAGATTAAACACATTACATGTATTTGCTACGTCACAAAGCAATTTTTATTTCAACATTTTATGTATTTTTATTAATCTTGTGCTAGTTTAATTCTCCTTCTACCTTTTAAAATGTTTCTTAATTTGCATAATTTGGATAATCAAGTACAGTCAAGGATTAATAATCCACACACCCATAATTCGCATTACTTTATGAATGTAAACAATGAAATAAACAGTTAAGAAAATTAACAAATTTGTAATCCAAAAATGATTTTTAAAAATAAATGATGAAAAAAATTTGAACAAAAAAAAAACATAATAAAGCATCATTTGTTTTAAATATAACTATTTTATTTTATTAACAATAAAAACTTACTGTATTATGCAGCATATATAGTTATTCTTAAATGCACACATACCAATTTCTCTAATAAAATAACTTTTAAAAGGCCTTTTTTCAGATAGCTTATTAAATTAATTCATATTAGATTTCACATTTGCATTTTTATATTATACTGATTACAGAATTAAAATGCTACCTAGGTATAATAAAACAATGTATAATTCCTAATACTCTATAATCCACAATATTCCAATCCGCACAACCTTTGGCCCCAACTTGTGCGGGTTACACAACTTTGACTGTAAAAAAGGAAAAAAAATGAAAGAACTTGAAACCGGGCAAACTTAACCACTTCACCGGCAATGGGTATGAGGAAACAATGCTTTTCACCCCGAGTTATCTCGGGCCAGATGTTTAAGTGGTTAAAAGAGAAATTAGAAAAATTAAAAACACTGAAAAACAGTAGTGGACGGGTGGGGCAAAGAAACAAATGATCGTCCCTACCTCCAACCCAAACATATACCGCTGGTCCCTGGTTCGAGTCCAGATAGCGGCATGGGTGTCTGTGTTGTCTCTGTAAAAATGTATATACTGGATATTCTGTAATAAAGTGTTCTATATGGTTTCTTGTGATCATTGGAGGTTATGCCGGCGAATAGCTGTAGCGCCTACCTCAAAGGAAATAAATACAAATACACAAACATATTTGTCTCGGTGGGTAGTGCATTGCACAATAATAAGACATCAAGGTGGTCACCATGGCAAGATATTTAAACCAAAATCATAACATTTTATGGTACTACTTGGTTATCCCGTCAACCCATTTTGCCAAATTGTACAAATCGCCAAACTAATAGCCAAATTACATATATTGAAGTAATTTTCATTTTAAATAACAGAAAAATAAATAATTAGTCGAATATTAAGAAAGATATAAATAAAGTCTAAATAAAAATCATTTAATGGCGTTTTAAACACCTTCATTTTATCTAATGTCATTGAATGTGACATTCGCGTTCATTACGTTCATCACGTTGGTATTTAATCTTATAATTTGGCGATGGTTTTTTGGTCGATGGGATAACCAAGTAGTACCCATTTTATTTACAAAATGCCTTTTTGTGGTGACTTTTTTATTTAAAAAAATGTGCATTTTATTTGGTAATGGCTTAAGAAAAAAAAATAATAATCGCCAAATCTGTACTTTTCTGAACAAATACAGTCAAAATTCTATATTCTGCACAAGTTGAAGCCAAAAGATGTGCGGATTATAGAACATTATGGATTATACGTCATTTTATTATTGCTAGACAGCATTTAAATTCTATAATCAGTATAATATGAAAAGATAAAAATGAAATCTAATAATTAATTTAATATACTATCTCAAAAAATGACTTTTTAAAGTTTTTTAGAATAATTGATATATATGTGCATTTAAACAAAAATAATTACATATGTTCCGTAATACAGTTTGTTTTTTACTGTTAATAAAAGAAAGTGTTATATTTTTAAAAAATAAATGTTTTATTATGATATTTTTTCAAATTTTTTTATTATTTATTTTACAATATCATTTTTGTATCACAAATTTGTAAATTTTCTTAATTGTTTACTTCATTGTTTACATTCGTAAAGTAATGCAAATTATAGAAAATTGCTGATTATGGGTGCACAGATTATCGATCCTTGACTGTATAATCGAACCTTGTTAATATGAAATTTTGTTAAACACAATCCAAAATCTACAAATGAGTGTATCACTTGTTCTAGGATTTAACTACAGTTTTTGAAAGGGCCTCTACATACACGTGAATACACCCACTCCTTAATGTTATACCAACAGGCAGGTAATTTTCGAATTTCTTGCTTAAATGTCAATATTTTTAAACATTTTTTTTTTTGCATAAGATATCTGAGCTAGATCTTTAATGTGGCTATTTTTTACTTTTTAGATTTTGATTCCACATTTAAAGAGGTATTTTCAGTTTCAAGAATAGTTTTGAAATTGAAAATACCTTTTAAGAAATATCTGTAACCAAAATCAAAAAAGTAAAAAAAAATTCTTATAAAAGATGAAACTCGGCTATCATATGCTAAAAGAAAAGTTTAAAAATGTTGAAATTTAAGTTAGAAGCTTGAAAACAACCTGCGTGTTGGTTTAACATTAGAGAGAGGGTGTTTTCAAGTCAGTGTTGAATCCTTTTAGAAGTGTATGTGTTCTTACATGTAAATTTCAATAAACTGTATAAAGGTACTGCATTATGCGATCAATTATTAAAAAATATTTAGTTTCAATTGAACGGAATACAAATTCAGTTTAAAAGCAAAAAATGTTTTAAAAGTAAATGTAAATAAATATATATGTATTCAAAACAATTTGTTTTATCTAAATTAAAATTTAAATAATATTAAAATAAATAAAGATAAATAAAGATAAATAAAAATAAGCGTAATTATTTGTTATTAAGAAAACCTGTTAATCATGCATGGATGACACATCAACAAAAAGGCAAGTTGCGTAACATTAAATTTCGTGCAATCATTATCAAAAAGCAAATTTTAAAGTATTGAGTTGAAGAAAAACAGAAGAAATTAGCCTATCTTAGCATTAACAAGAAATTGAATACAATAAATTTATGTTTTAAAAGTCACCTGATATTACACAGTACGGTAAGACAACAACGC
Source organism: Maratus speculifer (assembly GCA_964019185.1). NCBI lineage: Eukaryota > Metazoa > Arthropoda > Arachnida > Araneae > Salticidae > Maratus > Maratus speculifer. The sequence goes on from OZ025296.1 coordinate 364,763,467, forward strand.
CAATAAAAGTTCGACTTGTGAATGAAATGATTCATTAAAAGCCTTCTTGATTCTTAGGAATCCAGTTCTTTGATTTGTTTCACCTATCATTCTAATTCAGCCATCGTGATTCATTCATTGCGTTGGCGTCTGTTTACCTAAAGAAAAAATATATAATATTTAACGCGTATCCTTTGATTCTAATTAATGGCTAATTTTTAAAATATAAACGTAGTGATACATCCTGTTTGCTAAAGTAATTTAATGGTAGGATGTGTTTCTTCTTTTACTCTCCACTATAAATTATGTAACTTATTACTTGATCATGTTATAGCAACAAAATTTCATGTGTCGCAACTTGTATTTTTTATTTATATTTGACCATTTAAAATATTCTGAAAACGTTTTCTCTAGCAGACCTTTTCACTTTTCTATTTATTTAATACTTAAAGTTATGATTTTCGGGTTTAAGATGGGGAATTCATTTGAATTGTGATTAAGAGTTTGATTTAAATGTTTAATTTTAGATCATTGTATTCTTCACAAACTGAATTTGTCTGTATTGAGTTAAGTTAAATAAGAATATTTCTTAAATGATTAACCTTAAAATATTTGTTCCTAACAGTAATTAATCGCATAATATAATACATATGAAGGCTACAAAATTTACCCGAAATATTAGAACAGCTTAAAAAATTTGACAAGCAAGATTTTATAGCAAGAATTTTAAGAATCTGAAATATTGAAATTTCATCGTCTTCATGATGTAGTTTAGGTTGCAAGTAAGTGTTAATAATTTTCGTAATATTTAGATGAAATTATAATATTTTGTACGATAAATATAACTTCTTCTATAAATACAGAAAACATTTATTAGACGTTCACATCACAGGATATATATAGGAAAAATAATATCGAAAACCAAAAAATAATAATAATAACATATCAGCATCATCTCACGTTCATTGTCTGAAAATAAAAAAACTAATACATGGAGTCATGAAATAATGTCTATTGTCCAAAGTTCTTTTAAACAAAAAACAATTTGATTATTGCCATGCGATTTCACTTACAAATCCCTCCTTTCGCATGTCAATAATGCTCAGCAATGCCCAGACTTGTAATATGTTTTTTCATGACATCATAACTCAAATTCTTAGTCATTATATCTGCCTCCAGTTCAGATGAATTTACATATTTTGTTTCAATTTCTCCTTTAGCTCTTTCATCTTTCACAAAATGATATTTTCTATTGATATGTTTGTTACGATTATTCACCCTTGGGTTTTTGATCCAATCAATTACGGACTGACTATCAGTACTGATTTCTATTGGACGCTTTGCCATTTCTTCTTGATTTAATTCTTTCAAGAGACCCATTAGCCATTTTCCTTCACAAACTGCATCACACAAACTTAAAAGCTCAGATTCCATTGTAGAAAGCGCAACCAGTTTCTGCTTATTACTTTCCCACCCAATTAAAGATTCTCCTATTTTTACGATATATCCACCAAATGATTTTGAATCTTGTGTAGTACACCAGCTAGCATCAGAACAAAGTGATAATTGACCCTTTTTACCTTTAATTCGAAGTTTGTAGTTTTTTGTGCCTTGGATATAACGCAAAACTCTCTTCACTGCCTGTAAATGAATTTCTCTAGGATCTTTTGCATATTGAGACAAATTACTTAAAGTGAAAGCTAAATCTGGCCTTGTTCCTCTTACTAGATATCCTATACTTCCAAGCATTTCTTGATATAGTGTTTCATCAATTTTATTTTCACCTTCATATTCATCTAAATTTATACCGAGTACACCAGGAGTTTTCACACTTTTACAATTTTCCATATCAAATCTTTCTAAGATCTTTTCTGCATATTTAGTTTGCCCTAATAAAAATTCTCCGTTATTTTCTTCAATATCAATACCAAGGAATTTGATATTTTTCTTCTGCTCTTTAATTTTCGCTTTTTTATTCAACTGTTGTATGAATTTATTTATCAAATCTTCGGATTCACTAACGACTATCCCATCATCTACATAGATTCCAACTGTAATAAATTCATTATCTTTTTTATTGACAAATACACAAGGGTCTGCTTTGCGTGGTTTTAATCCAATCTTATCAAATATTTTAACCAATTTTTCATACCAGCATCTTCCTGCTTCAGGCAATCCATATAAATTTCCTGTCACGAGTAATATCTTCCCTCCTTCAATTTGTAGGCCTTCAGGTGGATTCATATAAACAGCAATTTCTAGATCTGCATTCAGATAAGCTGTTTCTACGTCGAAAAATCTAGTTTTGTAGCCTTTCATTGCTGCGACTGCCAATAAAGTTCTAAATGATTCAGTTTTCATTACTGGACTGTACGATTCTTGATAATTTGTTCCAAATTTAAGTCTTGATCCGTCTGCTACTAACCTAGCTTTATATTTTATATCTTCACCGCTTTCTTTTACATTAAAAATCCATTTGCTTATCAGTGCTTTCACATCTTTTGGTTTGTCAACAATTTTCCATGTTTTGTGTTCTTCTAACGAATGCAATTCCTTTTTGATTGCTTCTATCCATTTATCGTTATTTTTAGAATTTAATACATCTTTGTAATTCTTTGGAACTTCCTCGTGCACTAGATTTGCTAAATACTTTGGATTCGGTTTCCTAATTCGTGATGATCTTCTAGGTTCTCCAGAAAATTTATTTTTATTACTTTCTTTTTCTTCTTGTTCTTCATTTTCACTAATTATATTATTTATTTCATTTTCCTCAGTCTCAGGAACATTCGTATCATTTGTCAATCTAATTGTTTCTTCTTCCTTTTTTAATTCTTCATCATTTTCATCGGAATTGTTCTCTTCTTGTTCATCTATTATATTCTTATTACTGATAATATTGATGTATTCAAATTCATCAGTCATTTCTTCTTTATTTACTATATCTTCATATCCCATTTTTTCCTCTATAAACACAACATCTCTGCTTTCACGTATTCTCTTTTCTTTTAAGTCATATAATCTATATGCTCGACGATCTCTTGAATAACCGATAAATACTGCAGGTTTTGCTCTTGCATCAAATTTCTTTCTATTGATGTCATCGTTGCGATAAAAAGCTTTACATCCAAATACTTTCATATGTTTTACTGTAGGCTTATTACTTGACCATAATTCTAATGGTGTGTTCTTTCTTGTAGCCGTTGGAGTAACATTATGTATGTAAACTGCTGTTGACACTGCTTCGGCCCAAAAAGATAAAGGTAGCTTTGCTTCTATCAGCAATGTTCTTGCTGTATTAATAATTGTACGATTAGCTCTTTCAGCTATCCCGTTACTTTGAGGACTATGAATTGTTGTTCTTTCATTCTTAATACCCTTTCTTTTATAATAATTCATGAGCTGTTCGTTAGTAAATTCTCCACCGTTATCTGATCTCACTGCTTTTACTTTCTTGCCGGTTTAGTAAATTCTCCACCGTTATCTGATCTCACTGCTTTTACTTTCTTGCCGGTTTCATTTTCTCTTCTCTCTATTATATTTATAATTCTTTCTTTTGCTTCATCTTTACTTCTTAAAAAATCTACAAAATATCTTCTACTATATTCATCTACTACCATTAACACTACCATTAACATGTATTTATTTCCTCCTAATGAGTGCACTGCCATTGGTCCACATAAATCAACATGTAGCCGCTCTAAAATATGTGTTGTTCCTTCTATCACTTGATTAAATGGCATTCTCATTAATTTTCCTTGAATACATATTTCGCATTTTGTTTCTTTACCATCTATCTCTTCTAATCCCCTTACAAGATTTTCTCTTGACATTCTTTGTAAGTATGCATAATTTATATGCCCAAGTCTTCTATGCCATAGTTCTTTCTTAGATTCCTTTGTCCGTAAACAAGATTCGTTTCTATCTTCAATTATTTCTCGTAAAGCTAAATTTATTTTAAATGTATTATCTTCAAAAGTTCCTTGAGCAATTAATTCGCCTGTGTTCTTTTCATAAATGGCTGCACCATCATTATTAAATATCACATATTTTCCTTTTCTGACTAAACTTGGAACTGACATCAAATTTTCTTTTAAATTAGGTACACAAAGAACATCTGTAAGTTTTATATTTGATTCGCCAAATTTCTGATCACAAGCAGTAACATGAACATTTCCGTGATATTTTGCTTGTATTGATCGCTCGCTGTCAGCAGTTGCAATTTCAACATCTTCAGGTTTTCTTTCTACAACGATATCTTCTCTGTGCGTCATATGCGAAGTGCAAGCTGAATCTAACATCCAGGTTATTTCCCTATTATTTTCAGATTCTTTACACTCATTTTTATGAAATTCATCTGTGTGCAATGCATGTTCATTTGTAAAACATGTATATTCCTTTATTTTCTTGTTTGAAATATTATTATTCTTGTTAAAATTCTTATTGTTTGGTGAATATTCTCTCACATCCTGAAATGCTTTAACTTTATTATTAGAAAAATTTTGAAAATTTTTGTTTGGTAAATATTCTCTATTATTTCGCGAGTGTGTCATATTCAATTTATTATAACAATTCCGCGCTACATGATTTGGCTTTCCACACGCGAAGCAATAAATTCTTTTCTTTTCATTAGCCCTAAATGCTTTAAAATCGCTTTCGTGAAATCTATCATATTTTCTTTCATATCTCAATAAAGTTTCTCTCATCACTTCGTAAGTAATATTTGGGTTTGACGATATCGCAGTTGTTACTTCACTATATTTCTTTGGGAGTCCTTCTATAATAAATCCTATTAATTCGCTTTCATCAATTTCTGTACCCAATTCTGATATTTCGTTTGCGATACCTTGAGCTCTTATTAAATATTCTTCAATTGTTTCCCTTTCATTTTTTTCTATTCTCGCCAAATTAATTTTTAATTGAATTTTTCTTTGCTTCTCAATTCCTGCATAACGTTTTTTAATTAGTTCCCATAATTCTTTAGCTTTCTTAACTCCTCTAACTGCCATTGTTTGTTCTGCTGACAACGTTAATATAATTATACCATATACTTCATCATTTTTCTCTAACCATGTTTTATGCACTTTTAAACTAGCGGGATCCTTTTCATTTTTTATCGGTTCATCATTTTCGATAACATCAAATAAATGCTTCGATTTAATTAAAGCTTCAACCCTCATACTCCATAATGTATAATTTTTACTTGTTAAGGGTTCTATTCTAGGAATTCCAAACATATTTGACTCAGACATAGTTAAAATACTTTATCTTCCTGAATATTTTAAGTGCATATAAAAATTCTTACCTCTTAAATTTATCCTATTGGCAGTTATTCCAATTGGAGAAATTATTTTCTTCCATTAGGCCTCATTTCACTCAATTCATATTTTTTATTTCATTTATTTATGCACTCAAAACACAATCATTTTCTCTAAAACCACCGCTCTTCTACCAAAATGTTAATAATTTTCGTAATATTTAGATGAAATTATAATATTTTGTACGATAAATATAACTTCTTCTATAAATACAGAAAACATTTATTAGACGTTCACATCACAGGACATATATAGGAAAAATAATATCGAAAACCAAAAAAAAATAATAATAACATATCAGCATCATTTCACGTTCATTGTCTGAAAATAAAAAAACTAATACATGGAGTCATGAAATAATGTCTATTGTCCAAAGTTCTTTTAAACAAAAAACAATTAAATTATTGCCATGCGATTTCACTTACAGTAAGTGTTGTGGCTGCTTTGATAAAAAATATTTTCTATTGTTTCTTTACATTTGGCAAAAATTTTCGATACTACTTGGTTATATTGTCAACCAAAAATCTGTCACCAAACTATAAGATTAATTGCCAATAATGAATGGTCGTGAATGTCACATTCAGTGATATTAAATACAATACACATGTTTAAAACAGCATTAAGTGATTTTTAATTTGACTTTTAATTTGTATTTTTAATAATATTCTACTAATTTTTTGTTATTTAAAATAAAATTATATTGATATGTATGATTTTGTTCTTTGTATAATTTGGCCAAATTGGTTGATGGTATAACCAATTCATACTAAATGTTCTTATATCACCTGTTCCAGAAAAGTACACTGTACCAAAAGTGATGCCAGTATCACTAATTGAGGATTCCTACTGGTCAGGCAAATAAAAAATTTAGTGAAAAATAAGGGCATTTTTTTAATAATTGATCTGGTGAGGGAATTTTTGACTTTCCATCAGCGTCTCGATTGTGGTTGTAAATGAGGAAAATTTGAATTCATTATTAATGCAATCTAAAATTCGTAAATAAAATGTATAAATGCTACAGAACACTAGCATCAAATGAAAAAAAATACAAATTGAAAATTCTTTCAGTGCATACTTAAAAAAAAAATAAAAATACCATTTATCTAATTTAAAATTTTCCATTGTGTTGGGTTTTACAACAATATATAAAATAGATTTTTACTGAGAAAAATCAACATTTTTCTTTTTTTTTCCGGAAGTATCTAAGAAACATGTAATTACATTAATCATTATATCTGTACAGTAAACTCTCTCAAATCCACTCAGCTTTGGGCCAAGAATTGTGCTGATTTTAGAATTTTGTAGATTTGGTCATTGCTTTGTTTACATATTTAAAACCAGTAATTTCAATGTAAATAATAATGCAATTAAGACTATAATGAATGCTTACAATGTAGTAAAATATTAAAATAATTAAATAAAGTAATAAACTAAAATAATAAAAATTTAGATTTCTTTTAATGATAAAAACATTTAAAGTAAAGATCAAGTAAATAATCAATAATGTATTGTTAAATATTCATTATAAAGATGGGATGCACTTTTCCTATATAATTCAAAGGAACTTGCCTCACAAAGGTACACTGCTAATTCATATGAAAATTAAAAATTAGGAAGTTTTATTTCAGGTTCAGCCTGACTTAATAACCAAAAAAAGCTTGATTAATACATACATACATTTGGCAAAAAGATTGTTATAACGAATGATATCTACAATACCTTGAATTTTCTCATAAATACTAAATTTATTCTTCCTTCACGAAAAAAACATGAACTCAGTTATATTAACAGAAATTACAGATTAAAATATGTATAGAATTGATATTAAAATATAAAAAATTGTCAAATTTTGTCCCTACATCTGAATTAAAAATTGCATCTGAATTATGTATGTGCATTTTAGAAAGTTGCAGATTTAAGGGAGTCTAATGTATTTATATTTGTGATGATGTGTGGATTTTAGAGTTGCAGGTTTTAGCTGCTGTTTTAAATTTGATAACAATAAATAAAAAAATGTATTTTTTTGAAATGTGAAATAATCTCTCATGAAATGATATGAATAAAAATTGACAAGAAACTGTCATGTTTAAAATTTTTATGCATAGCTTTTACTTTATAAAGTTCTTTAAAAAGATCTATTTTATGCCTTCAACATAAATAGTGCTCAAAATAATTCCCCTAAACACTTTCTGTTTCAGTTTAAAATTCAAATATTTCTCTATAAAGCTACAAATCTTTGTATCTTTATATGCAATAATTTTGTTAATATAAAACAACAAAGATCAGTACTTACGTATTAACTCCACCTCAGCAAAAGTTGTGCTAATGCGGCAATAAAGAGCAATCTTGTTGTTCGCACGCACACGCAGTTATCTTTTGGATTCCTCGTTGCCTTGTTGTTTGCTGATTTTTCACACCATTTTTTAGTATTATATTACAAAAATGCGTATTTGGGATCTGCCAAAAGAAAAACAAGAAGCAATTTTATCTTGAATCTATGTTAAACTCTATATCGGCCGATTTTCCACAGAAATCCGCTTGACTACTTTGTTTTTAAATAAAGTGCTTTGAATTTTGAAAGTGTTTTGATTTTAAATAAAGTATTTTGATTTATGATTTGTCGCAAAAATTTTAAGTGTAGATTAGCGATATTTATAACCCGCCAAATCGGTAGCTGTGGTGATGTTAATGCGTAAGTACCGAAAGATCTGTGTCTAAAACAAATTCATTTACATTAGTGACAGCAGTGGCTAATCTCTCTTTCTCTTTTTTTAAAAACTGATATTTTTATCAAAGTTTGACTATAATTATATGCATTAATAAGTTTAATTTAAACATCTACAAATATTTCAGTTGAACTGCATTTTATTTAAGGTCTTTAATAGTTTGATGTTCAGAGAATTGTTGTCAGATACATCATAATTTTAACTGTATTAAAAAAAAAAAAATGGTGCCATAGAAAGTATTTGCATATTTTTTCATCAATTTTCATCATGAATACTAAAATATTAATTTTATTAAATAAGAAATTAATTTATAAAGAATTGTTCTTACAACAAAAATAAAAGATTAAACTAAATCCTACAAACGAACTAAAAAGACTCTTAAAGGATTAACTGAAACTTATTTTCAATAAATTTATATCTGGCATTCCTTATAAAATGTTAAAATTTCGTTGAAATAATGAAAGTTACCACATAATAATTAAAAAAAGAAAATAAAATTTGTTCTACTAAAGGAAAAAATGAGCCAAAACCAATAAGTCAAAAGAGATCAAAATATTGAAAACAAAACTTTCCACCATTTTCTAATAATTATATTGATAACAAATAATTTATTTTTATATGGAGTGCAAGAAAAATTAAAATTCAATGGATATAAGCTGAGCTCTTAAAAAACTGATAAATTTAAGATAAAATTTCATGAAAAAAGATTATAATACTATACATAATTTAGATATACAAAAAATATTTTAAATTGTTAAAGTGGAGTCTGTAAAAATAATCTCCAATTAAATCAAAACATCCTGAATTTTTTTATTTTAAAGATATATCTAAAAGACTATACTTTCTATGAAAATTTGTTCATTTATGTTAATCGATTCACGAAAGTTACTCAGTAATCAAGTTAATTTCATGTAATGAGTAATCGATAGCTCAGTTAATCAATAATTAAAATTGTTCATCAGGAATAACAGGTTCATCTCTATCCAAAATTATTTCTGTTCTAGATACTATACTTCTGATGAGGATGCTGCTGTAATGTACAAAGGTATGTGTCAAATTTTTCCACCACTAGAGGGTAAATTCAAATACCAGATTCCATAACTGTGAGAAATGAATCAATTCATTTAAACGTTTTGTTTTTTATTTGAAGAGGATATTTTTCTTAATTCTTGAAACAAATGTTAATATTGGTAGATGTGAGAAAGTAAAAAGTCAGAAGTTGAACTTTCTGTTGCATCAGATTTATTGATATGATTCATTCCTCATTCAAATTCAGCTATCGTGATTCATTCATGGTGTTGGTGTCTCTGCTTTAATGTAATTCTGTACTATATGAAAGTTCTCTGTTAATATGCGGAAAATTTTTGAAATATAATGACCAATAGCAATATAATGAAAGAGCGTTTTTAAAATGTATTGACCTATCTACAAAATTAAAATAAGTTAATGGTAAGATACGTTTCTTTTGCTTATTCTTCTACTAAAGTTTCTGTATTTTGTAATAAAAGTATCATAAAATGCTAATGATTATTAACTGGTGAAAACTGTTAATTTTAGTTCAGACTTGTTCTAGATCATCTAAAGAACCGATCTATATAAAAAGGAAAGAATAAATTTTAGAATTATATTTATTATCATTTGTTTCCTGAGATGGGATACTTTGGGGCATGGTATTATTATGGTATATTTTGAATTAGTTATATTGTATAATAAAATGATGAAAAAATAAATTTATAACACTAAGAAGTGTAATTCTAACATTATAAAACAATTTATTTTACATTTTGTTATTAAATGTAGTTTAGAAAGAGAAGAATGATAAAAAAAGGGTATATGCAATAATAACATATTTTTTAAAAAATGCAGAGGAAATCGAACAAAAAAAAAAAAAAGAAAAAAATCTCAAGAAAAAGTAAGTTATAACATCCAAAAGGCAAAGTACTTATGAAAACAGATAATATATATTCGATTTTGAAGAAATGAAGCAAGGTTCATGAATGAAAATTAAGTATTATTAAAAAAACTGGATATTATTTCTTTAATTTAAATAATTTGTAAAAAATATCATTTGTACAGTTTTGGGAAAAAAAGTAAATATCCTGTACTAACTCCTCAACAAATTATTGATACCTAACGAATTAAATTAAGGTCTATTTTTAAAAGATGTATGTAAAATTTGCTCAGAGGGGCATCTAAGTATTAAAACGAACTCTAATTTTATTTTTTCTATAGAAGCACCAAATTCTGAAAGCGTAAATGAACTCAACACCCTTCAATTATCCTAAAAACAAATTTTCATGCAGTGGCGCAGCCAGAATTCGGCTCTGAGGGGGGATAGAGTTGCTTATAGATAACAAATTCGCCATCTTTTTTTTCTTTTCTTTATTTAATAAATAAATTAATTAACGAGTTATAAGCGATTTTGATTGCATGGCAACCATTTTTTTCTCCTTTTTGTCTCTACTATGTTGTAAATTCGTTTCATATCATCCACTGTGAGAATCGTCTCCTTGAAAGATCTTATCAAAGAATGAAGAACATTTCTCAGTTACATAGCTTTTTAATCATGATATCTACTTGCCTGTATCTAGGAAAAAAGTGACCAGAAAAAAGTTAGCATAAAAAAGTGACACGGAAAATAAAGTTACCGGAAAAAAAGGAACAAGGAAAATATGTTACCGTAAAAAAGTGACAAGGAATTGATTTTGGGGATTTATTATTGATTTTAGGGATTTATTGGTTAAGTATGAAAAGGGGGGGGCAGGGGTCGGCTCCTAATTTATGTAAATAGGTTTTTTCATGCTAAATTAACTATTTTGGTTCAATTTTTGGATATACATTCCTACTGAAAAGAAGCTTGCCTGACTAGTTAGTTACAAAAAAGTGACCAGAAAAAAAGCTATCGGAAGAAAGTTACATAAACTACAAAAGGGAAAAAAGTGACACGAAAAAAAAATTCTGGAAAAAGGGGGACAAGGAAAATATGTTAACGTAAAAAAAGTGACAAGGAATTGATTTTGGGGATTTATTATTGATTTTAGAGATTTATTGGATAAGTATGAAAAGGGGATCGGGGGGGGGTTCGTAATTTAGGTAAATGGGTTTTTCATGCTGAATTAACTGTTTTGGTTCAATTTTTGGATATACATTCCTACTGAAAAGAAGCTTGCCTGATTAGTTTTGGGAACGGACAATTACCCCCTCTCCCTCTGCCCTAAATAAGATGAATCGGTTTTTAAGCAGAATTATCCAAGGTGTGTCAAATTTTGGATATAGGTTCTTACTGATAAGGCTTATATATGAGGACCCCAGAAGCCAAGGGGTATAAGTGACAAAATTGAAAAAAATGAGTTAAGTGCACAGGGTATTTGGAAATATGCTTTTTTCATTTCAGGTAAAAAAATATAGGTCATTTTCTGATTATTTGGGGAGTTATAGAGATAAACCACTTTTTTTGAAAAGCAAAGAATATTGATTAATTATACATTTAAAGAAAATTGTACCCTATTTTTTTTAACAGTTATTGAAATGAGAGTTCAAAGATTAGAATGCAACAAGCAGATGTTTCCTATTTCAATTTAGTCAATTGTTATTGATGTTCCAATTTAACATCAATTATCTTTAAACTCAATTTACTCCGAATCGACATTTTGTCACTTGAACCCCTTGGCTTCTGAGGTCGTCATATAGTATTGTGGTGTTGAAGCCTGAGTTTCTCTTTACGCAGTTGGTTTATTTGTTAATTTCATCAATAACACATTTTTAATTCCTCAAGTTCTTTATTAGAACCATAGATCAATTAATAAAATAATAAATAAAACGATATTACAACTACATACGAGCCACACTCCACTAGTACATTATCACTTAGCACGTCAAAGCCATTTTACATCAATGTACCTTCTTATACATTACCAGCACATGTCTTTCTTCCAACTATCTTCCTTCCCTCTGAATGCTCAATAATCCCAGTGCCCCCTTCAGCTTGTTGCCACTAGACCAATGCAATCATTTTCTAGGCATGTCCCTTGCGGTCAATAGCACCTATTCTTCTCAGCTTTTGAATGAAGATACTTTCACCCCTGCATACCTTTTCACAAAAAAACTTCGCTATCTATCTTCTGACACGATTGAAGATGTCAGTACATCGTCACAGTATATAATGCCTGAAGAATTTTGGGAGTTTATGGTTAAGTATAGAGGGTGAATGGGGGATAACCTATCTTAAATTAAAAAATGGGTTTTTTACGCAGAATTATCCGATTTGCTTCAAATTTTGAATTTTTGTTGTTTAAGATAAGGGGTATCTCTGATTATTTATGAGATTCTTTTGTTAATTAAAAAGGGGGGCGGCGATTATCCCCCCCTTTAATTAGATAAATTATTTTTTATGCACAATTATCTGATGTATTTCAAATTTTGACTATACGTTCTTTCTCATAAAGTGAATCCCTGAATAGTTTTAAGGGTTTGTTTATATATCCTCAATAGCTGTTTGCATTTAAAACGGGGATTTATGTTTCTTCACAGCATTTTTCAATATTCTATAAATATCCTAACAGAGGAAAAAAATATCCTGTTTTTGTTAAAATCTTTTTTTTTTTTTTAAGTTTAAATCTGTTTTTATTTTTTTAAAGCATTCAAACCTGAAGATCTATCAAGAACTATAGGTTTTTAAACCATTAACTTTCTAATTACTAATATAAGCTAGTAATAAAAAAAATATTACTAATAAAAAGTATACTAAAAAACTATTTTTATTACTACAAATTAATGAATTCACTAGTTCATTCGTTCGTGACATACAACATAGTTTGTACATTAAAATTTTCTATCATATATTTTTTAAATGTTTTATATTATATTTTGTGATGTGTAATATGGGACATTAATTAGTAAAAACCGAGTTTTAAATGATAAATATTTGGCGTAAATTAAAATGACAATTACAACAAATGATTTAGCATATTGCCTTTTTCACAAATAAAAAAATAAATAAATAAACCAGTTTTAAATGCAAAATGAATGGAAATTAATTAAAAAAGGTAAAATGTTTTATAATGTTTTTCTCACATAATTGTTTTCAATCATTCAAGTAAAAAATAATGAAAATTTGTTTTTATTTGTTATTTGCGTTCAGTGGCATTCAACTCGCTTTTTTATGTTACTTGGGTATTTTTGCGGCAAACCTTTACCGGAAATCCCCTGATCGACAAATTTCCTAAGAGACTAGCTGCCCGCGATATCTACGGACATCCCCCTCCGTCGAATGAGGAAAGCAAGTTTCTTTCCCCGAAAGAAACTTCCCTGAATAAACTGCTGCATCCCTCTCTATTTTAACTATATTCATTAGCTTATACGCTTTATCATAATGAACCTACATCCAAAATTTGAAGCAAATCGGATAATTCTGCATAAAAAGTCATTTATGTAATTTAAGGTGGGTTATTCCCAATCCCCCCCATCTATACTTAGCAATTAAGCTCTTAAAACTATTTACGGATCCACCTTATGAGAAAGAACCTATATTAAAAATTTGAAATACATCGGGTAATTATGCATAAAAAACAATTTATCTAATTTAAAGGGGGGGGGGGAATCGTTCGTTTCCCTATTTATACTTAGCAAAAGAACCTCATAACTAATCAGGGATATGCCTTATCATAAAGAACCTACAGCCAAAATTTGAAGCAAATCGAATAATTCTGCGTAAAAAGCTATTTATTTAATTTAAGGGAGGTTATCTGTTTTTGCCTCTATACTTAGCCATTAAACCCTTAAAACTATTCAGCGATTTACCTTATCAGAAAGAACCTATATTTAAAATTTGAAATACATCCTTTAATTCTGCATAAAAACCGGTTTATCTAATTTCAGGGGGAGATATTTGCTTGCCTCCCCCTTATAATAAGCAAAAGAACCCCATTACTAATCAGAGTTACATTTTATCATAATGAACCTATGTCCAAAATTCAAAGCATATTAGATAATTCTGCGTAAGAAGCCATTAATTTAAGCGGGATTATCTCTCATCCCCCTCCCCTTTACACTTAGCCATTAAACTCTTAAAATTATTCAGGGATTTACCTTATCAGAAAAAACTTATATTTGAAATTTGAAATACATCGGATAATTCTGCATAAAAACCGATTTATCTAATTTGAGGGGGAGGCAATTGCCCATCCCTCCTTTATAATAAACAAAAGAACCCCATAACTAATCATAGATATGTTTTATCATAATGAACCTATATGTCCGAAATTCGAAGCAAATCGAATAATTCTGCGTAAAAAGTCATTTATTTAATTTAAGAGGGGTTATTTCCTGTCCCCCATCCCTTTATACTTAGCCATTAAACTCTTAAAACTATTCAGGGATTCATCATATCAGAAAGAACCTATATTCAAAATTTGAAATACATTGTATATTTCTGCGTAAAAAACGATTTGTCTAATTTTAGGGGGGGGGGGGGTAATTTGCCCATTCTCCCTTTATACTAAGCAAAAGAGCCCCATAAGAGATACATCTTATCATAATGAACCTATGTCCAAAATTCCAAGCAAATCGAATAATTCTGCATTAAAAACTATTAATTTAATTTGAGAGGTTACCCCTTCCCCCTTTTTTCTTAACCATTAAACTTCCACGACTCTTCAAGCATTATATGCAATATATAATCCTTATCAGAAAGAACCTAATCTAAAAAATGACACACTTTGAATAATTCTGCATGAAACCCCGTTTATCAAATTTAGGGCGGACAGGGTGGGGGGGGGGTAATGATATGTCCAAAAAGTGAACCAAAACAGTTAATCCAGCATGAAAAACCCATTTACCTAAATTAAGAGCCTTCCCCTGTCCCCCTCCCCAAATACTTAACCTATGAAGCCCCAAAATCAATAATGAATCCCCAAAATCCATAATGAATCCCCAAAATCAATAATGAATCCCCAAAATCAATAATAAATCCCCAAAATCAATTCTTTGTCCCCTTTTTCCGGTAATTTTTTTTCCGCTTTTGTAGTTTATGTCACTTTTTTTCTGATAACTGTTTTTCTCGTCACTTTTTTCCGGTTACCCACTTGCTTATTTCGGGCGTTTTTAAAATAAGAATTAACATTAATTAAATAAATTGTCTGAAAGTAGTCCCTTTAAAGTAGTAGAAAGTAGTTAGAAAATGCTCTTAGAAAGTGCTCTTTAAATATCTGCACCCTGGGCGACCGCCCTCTTCGCCCCCCCTTTCGCACGACGCTGGTAATATTTTTCCAAAAACATAAATATAAACGAATTATATATTTTCCAAACATACCTGGATTTTAAGAATGCTTGAAGGAATTCGAAAGATTAAAAAAAACGATATCTTATATCCATCTTCTTCATAATTTTCTTCTCTGAAGAGGATTTAATATCAGTCATAGCGAAACGCACAGGAAACGAATACCTTAGCACTACAGCAATTAACATGTTTGTAGAAGTAAGTCCTCCCTTCAAACCATGCAAGCATGCGTTTTTGTGATTTTTCTTGGTATTGGAGAGGTTTCGTTTCCAAAAAAAGAGCAAGAAACAGATGTAACTAATAAGACCAACCCCCCCCCCAAATAATGCAGTATTGAAAAACCCGAGACGACATTGACAATGACAGGAAATGAGCATTCCTTTCAGCCTCGGCTGATTTCCAATAGTAAAAATAAATATCGGCCTTTTCCGAAATAAGTGACCAGTTTCTGATACTGACACTGTTACTATGTGCTTTCCCTATTTTTTAAAGAAAATATATTACTGTCGTTTAAACGAGTCAAACTTTAAAAGAAAATTTGATTCAATAAAGCGTCGGATTTCGAACAAAACAAATAAAATTCTAACTTTAGTCTTGTTTTAAATGATTCGGTTCATAAAAATGGAAATTTCTATATTTTTGTCATGGCTCTCGGGGGGGGGGGGGGGTTTAACCCCCAGCCCCTTCCCTCTCTGCGTCACTGTTTCATGATATACATATGATAGGTTTCTGAGAAATCAATTATTTTAAAACAAGCGTATTTTAGAGGCTGTATCCAAGTTGAAGCTTAGTACTTCATTGGCGATCAATAGAGCCCTGTGGGATGTTGTTCTGTACTTAAAATATATAGAACAGAGATGTTACAGTCACATTTTTATTGTAGACGTCACAGCACAAAACACACTATTTACAAATCGCATGACGACGCGCAAAACAATCAGTTAAAACATTCATAAAATTACCTTAACGCAAAAGAACATCTCTAAGGCAGATGTATTTGGAACACACATCCCAATCTTACATCTTACTCTCAACAAAACAAATTACTTCACTTCTTTTCATGTCTTTTAGAAAGGAAGGCAAAATATCTCAGGCTATTTCGCCGAAAGTGGCTATAGCGCCAACTATAGATTCTATAATTTAATGAAGGCAGTCATCTCGTTACAGCCCCCTTTTTAATCAAGGCACCATAGGCACCACTCAAGCAGTCATTGAAGATTGCCAGATTATAGGATAGAAGATATGGAACATAAGAAGTTTCGTTACTACTTTTGGATATTCGGTCTACCAATTTCGCCAAGCTATTAGCCAAGTTATACAAATTGACATAATTTTTGTTTAAAATAATGAAATAACAAATTAATTTGCAAAACATTAATAAAAATAAAAGTAAAAGGTAGCATTTAAAATAACTTGATGACGTGACAAACACGTGTCTCATGTTTAATATCAAGCAAATGTGATAAATAAGGTAACCCATAATTGGCATTTAATCTTAGATTATGGCAATAGATTTTCAGTAAGGATAATCAAGTAGTACCAAAGTTTCAACATATCTAGTCATTTCTATCATAGACAACCCCTTAAACAATCATTTAAAAATTTTTAAGCATATTTTGAAAATTATTTGGCCTTTATTACTTCAGCCTTGTTTGAACATTCCCTAGCTTATGAGTAAAATGTCTGTGATAGACAGACACTGGAATAATCTTTTAATGAATCCGTTTTTACTTATTAATATGGATAACAATATAAGACTTCATCTGACAGGTATTCTATTTGTAACTCTTCTTATATACTTATTCCCATTTGTCGGTATATAAAATATATTTAATTCTTTGTCTAATTGTAACTACAGTAATACCGAAAAATGAATTGAATTACTACAGTAATACCGAAAAATGTATTGAATTATTAGACAAAGAATTAAATATATATGACATCGA
This sequence comes from Maratus speculifer, assembly GCA_964019185.1. NCBI lineage: Eukaryota > Metazoa > Arthropoda > Arachnida > Araneae > Salticidae > Maratus > Maratus speculifer. Next base: position 364,780,709 of record OZ025296.1, read on the forward strand.
AAAGAGTAATGGTTATAGTAAAAGTACAATAGACAAGTTAATTAAAAGCATGAACGGTAAAAAGAATAGTAATTTCAAGCTACAAAATTCGAATATATTCTCTCTACATTATTTTCCTGGATTTTTCGAACGTTTAAAATATAAACTCAATAAATAAAAATAGTCGTTGGGGGCCACCGTAATACTTACCCATCATGGATAGGCATATGAAAATAAAACATGTGAAAACGATTTATACAATGCATTGCAATTCCAAAACAAGATTTAAATATTGTCAATATGCATAGTAATGCTCTAATAATGAATTGCTGATGTACCAATTTCGACAAATTATATAAAATGCCAAACTACTCAAGTAATGCCGAATTGCGTAAAAGAAACATCCTTATAACTCCAAAAATAATTATAATATAAACTAACAGTTTACTGCGTTGGATTAAGCGTCTCATTTTCAATTAAAATATACCTCTGAATTGAAATTTGAATGAAATACAGGGTCGTGAAAAATCGAAGAATGTGGAAAACAGGATTACAAATATCTCGGCAACTAATAATCCAATCGACTTCATTCTATATGCAAAATGTGTGTTATTTTATTGCCTTTTACGACCATTCCTTAGAACAAAAGCATTTGAAAATTTTTATATACCTTTCATCAGATCGAATTTTTCGAGAGTCCGAAAAATAGTTCCGCGTCGTTCCGTTCCGGTAAAATCGAGGTTGATGATATTAAATAGGCTTCGTCCCATTTTTACATACTAACTACATGCAAAATTTCAAGTCTCTGTCTCAATTTGTTCGGGAGACAGAGCGTTTACAGACAGACGAACGGCAAAATTTTTTTTCTAAAAATATGTTTTTCGGAATCTTCACTATCTAAAACGTTTAAATCCGTCAAAAAATTTTGATTTTCAAAACGATTGCAAGACTTACCCTATACTACGTATGATTGGTAAGTAATATATCCCTAGTTGCAAAACCGTCGGCTAAATTAAAACACTCAATATGTACGAAAATTGATCCAATAGAACCACATCAAATATCTGGTGTATATGAAATATTATTCACAAAACAAGATGGAACAAAACAATATTACATTGGTGAAACAAGTAGAAAACTCAGAACTAGGATTAAGGAACATATAGCAAACATCAAATACAATAGGAAAACTACAGCTCTCTCAAGAGTATATAGGGACCGTTCAAGTATTACGTAAGCACTAAAGGAGGAGAGGGGGGTCCAGAGTCTGCTTATTTTTTCTGACAAGGGGAAGGGGGGGTCACGACAATTCTTACGTAAGCATTAAACAACGAAGCAACTCCAGTTCAAATTCAACAACCAAACAATGTATGATGGGGAAAGAGCGTTCTACAGTCTGTTCGAAATTCGCCGTTTATTTTCGATTTCATCTTTTGTTTATCCATCGGTAGTCGCGTGACCCGCATCACCCACACGCCCTTTGTCTTCATTGTTATCTATTAAGTTGTGTGCCAAGTCAAGTACATTGCAAGACTAGAAAAAACACAGGAGCCGGTGTGGCTGGGTTCTGTTGCCAGGGTAACTGGTCAGTTGACTTTATTTTAGGTAAGTCCGGTATTTTCTTTTCTCCCGTTCAATCGGTCATGGGATTCCGGGAATTTTTGCGGAATTTTTGGAAATTTTTGTCTTTCCGCTCCTATTGTCGCACTTCCTTTTCTACAGGTCTTGGAACTTTAGAAAGCAGAAAACCAACTTGGGGTTTTTCTTGTCTCGGATACACAGCACAGATATTTATTGTTTTAGTCCGTTGCATAGTGAATTTCATAGCGAATTTTTTATTGGTTCGTAATTTTAGTTATGATGCCTAAGTAAGTTAAGACTTCTTGTGTATCTTGTTTTATTGTTCAATGTGATAAATAACAATATATTTAAACCATTTTGTATTCTGTGGTTTGTTAAATGCAATAAGCAACAATATATTAAAACTATTTTATATATTTTGATACCACAATCCCTATATGTCTATATAAGTTTGTAGGATTATTATCGTAATTGATTGGTAACTTTTTATAAGTCAAGAAGTATTGATGTATAAACTGTCATAAAATCTTACGTAAGCAAAGAGGGGGGGGGGTCCAGCATTTGTTTATATTTTCTTACAAGGGGGGGAGGGGGTACAAAATGACTAAAAATATGCTTACGTAATACTTGAACGATCCCATAGCAAAGAACCATTGCAAATAGATTTTAAAAATAGCAGAATAATAAACCCTTCTAGATCATATTTTCCATCAATCATAAGAGAATCAATAGAAATCTTCATACGTAAAGACAATGTTTGCAATGAATTTGCCTCCATGGAGCTACATAAAATTTGGAAAGAAATGCTTCAAAGGTTTATAAGACAATAATTTGTAATATTTTATGTTCACAATTATTTTTGTTGATTTTTATTTCCAGTTTTATTTTTCTATGCTCATGTTCACGTGATTTATGTTTTTCTGTTTATTTCGAGAAATTTCTTTCTATCATTTATTTGTTTTTGAAAAAGTTGCCGTAAGAGCAATGAAACATGCGAAACTACACTCTAAAAAATAAAGAGTTTTATCACATTTACTTCGGCTGTATGAGATGTGAAATAAGGTGTAAATATATTATTTTTGGGGTGCCAATACCAAAATAAATGTTACGTTACACTTCGAATGAGGTATCATACCTCTTTAAAAAAAAATAGGCGTTCTGAATCACTCCAAATCATTATAATTCGCACTTTGAAAGACTATTCAATTCATCAACACGACGGCAGGTGTTTTTTTAATCCAGCGAGAGCAAGTCGGTGCGATTACGCAAACAGCGCGGGGGATAAGATTATTATGCAAAATGGCGCTGTTGTTGAAACATTCTGTTGTGTTCCGTGAAAAATGTTCGTTGAATTTCGATTATATTTCGCGGTAATAATGAATGATTAAGAAATTGCTGACATAGTTCATATTAAGAACTTTTATCGACTTATTCAATTAGTTCGGACAATTTAAGAAATCAGAAATAGAGTCTATTGTATGATAGCCGTAAACATAAACAGTTTTGCAAAACAGTGTTGTTGCTTTGGTTTTTCTTTTGGATTTTTTTCGAATAAGTAAGTGGCGTTTATTTTCTTTCTGTTTTGTATACAATAACTCTTAATTCTCTGTAAAAAATTGTATTTGTGATATATTTGTTGTACGTATATATATATATATATATATATATATATATATATATATATATATATATATAAATGCATGATACTTGCAATATGTTATTTTGCAGTCTAGCTATTTCGATATTTTAAAAATGAAAATTAATAATAAAAGAAGTCGTAAAATTGTCACTTTCGTACAGAGCTTTGCAATATTTAGTTTTGATTTTATAGTGTTTTACTGCTTTAAATTCCGCATAACTTGAACTAACACGAAATTAAATAAACATAGTGTTATATCTTGTTTTAAACATTCATTTTTTCAATATATATTTGTATTTTGATGTATTTTTAGATTATTAGAAACAAAAATTCCTGTATTTTTATTTCGTTCTTTTTTCTTTTTTCATGTATATATGTTGATACTGAAAGAGTTAAAGAGATTGTCATGGTTTTATTTTTCTATTTATTAAATTAGTAAAACATAATTAAAATCATCATTAATGCCTATTTGAATTTGAATACATTTAATGGAAAATCTTAGAACTTCAATGAAAGGGGGGGGGGGGCTGCCGGTATGTTCATTCAGAGCGGTGTGAAACGGGGGGGGGGCGAAGGGGGCGGTCGCCCCGGACGCGGAAACTGAGGGGGTGCCAAATTTATGTTATTATCGTCTTTTGTTTCTTCGCTTTTTTTGTAAAAAAATTATATGTATAAACATATTGGGATTTTTTGTGTGAAAAAAACATGTTACTTCATTCTTGAAATCCAAAAGTGGTCATACAATACTGTTAAATACATTTTTTTCTCATATGTTTTCCAGATCATCTTTGCCAATATATAAGCGCAATGTTCTTTTATAGTATTTAGTTGTAATATTAAATCTTTTAAAGTTTCAAAATAAACGAAAAACATGTATTTAATAGAATTTATTTGTGCTTTTACACTTTTCAATTTTGTGACATCTGTGACAAACAGTAATGAAACTACTGAAATTTAGAGGTGCTGCAGATACATTGTGCCCCCTCCCCCCACCAACCCCCAAACACACGATGTGACCTATATAACTATGTTTTTAAGTATGTAAATGTACTAAATTACATTGTTTAATAACTGAGTATTATGTTTAAAATGCATGTTATAATAAATTACCTCAATTAAAAGAGAGTTTAGCAGCATTTTTGCATGAAACTAATTATTTTAATATATGGCTGTGTTAAATTTAAAATGTAATCTTTAAATTATTTTTTATTTTGCTGTTAAAATCATGTAAATATTAGAAAATTTCCTTTTTTACCATCTACTTATATAGTGTACTTTAATAAATGGTAGCAAAATAAAAAATAATTAAAAAAATACATTTCAAATTTAATACAGCCATAATTTAAAAAAAATAGCTTAACGCAAAGAATGTGCTAAACTTCCCTTTAATTGAGACAATTTATTATAACGTTACATTTTAAACATATTACTTACTTTACACCCAAAAGGGTGGCAACTAAGTTGCCACTACAAATGGTAATTGTTTACCATTTGATAGTTGGTGGCTCATTACACCAATTTACAAGTGGAATTTCATTACACCACTTGGGGTGGCAACTTAGTTGCCACCCTTTTTGGTGTAAAGTAAGGGAGTTTTTTTTTACAGTGTATAAGGTTTTTGTGTTATTTTTAGTTGATCACTTAAAGCATTCAAAATAAATTGATTTTTATTAATTATTTAAAATATAATAATGTAAACCTTTTACTCATTTCATTTATAATAAATAACTTTAATTTGAAACTAAAAAATTCAAAATTCATGACTTTTATTTATTTTTTTAAGAAAAAAACCCAGGAAAAATAAATATATTTTGAATCTCCATAATTGAAGCAAAGGAACAAAACATAAATATATCCAGTTTAACAATGCATAAACCTTGCCAAAGGACTTTTGCATAGTAACCCGTAAAATATATTTCATTTAGATGTTGCCATTAAACAACTAACAAATAAACCTGATTTTTCTGCCACTTGAGTTAGCATGATATATAGATGATGCAGAATGTTTTAGCGATAAACGTTAACATTTATACCGAAAAAATTCTGAATTCTGGAGAATTTAGTAAACACATTTGCATTCTAAAATGCCATCACCACAAAAATAATTTATTGGCTCTCTATTCTTTGCAAAATGTATCTTCGTTCCTTCAGAATTTTGATAGAACTAATGATAGAAGATCTTTAGATAGAATTTTTTCCTTAACCTTCCCACTGCTGCGACCGGATATATCCGTTTACTAGGCTGTAGGTTGCATTGCAGTTGGAGATTTATTAAAATTAATATAGTTCTACAAATATAATCTCGTTTTAAGAAATTAAGTTGTGATTGATGCTTTCAAGGCTTATAAGCATATACGTAACAAAAAAAAAAAGTACCATGAAAAAAAATCTCTCTTTTATTAACATTTAAAAAAGTTGAGAGAAAAAACCTTACAATTTTGCCGTTTTACTCAACGGTCAGGGGGTTAAGTTTTCTTTGTATTTTATGTATAATAAGTTATTTATTTTTCAAATGTTGCTATTTGTTTTATTTATAATTTAATCTTTATACTGTTAGGAAAGGCATCTGACACACCTTTGATTCTGCTAACTTCAAATAATTGGGCGTCTACTGTAGTTTTTAATACAAAGGTAAGAATGTCATTACAGTGTATTTTTTACATTGATTTTAAATTTTCGTGATAAGTTTATTTCTTTACTTTTTTTAAATGAAACGTAAAAACTGATACTAATTTATTTTATTTTATTGCAGATGCATAAAACCTTTAATCTAATATATGACATCACTCAAAATACCTTCAATGTGTAAAACAAATACAGCAAAATATTTTGTATGAGAACTCTGAAAAAGCAGTTTCTAACTCATATCCTGGAAAACCTTTTATTTGTGAGCTATGGAAGAATTTCTGCCAAAAAAGTCTTTTTTGTGTAAGGTATGCAACAAAAAATTCTCTAAAACGAACCATTTAAGCAGACATTTCTTAACTCATACTGGTGAGAAACCTTTTGAATGTGCGATATGCAACAAGAAATTCTCTGAAAAGTGCCATTTAAGCAGACATATGTTAACTCATACTGGTGAGAAATCGTTTGTGTGTCATATATGCAACGAGAAATTCTCTCTCAAGAGCCATTTAATAAGCCATCTGGTAACTCAATCTGGTGAGAAACCTTTTGAATGTGAGGTATGCAACAAGAAATTTTCGCTAAAAAGTCCTTTAAGCAGACATTTGTTAACTCATAGTGATCAGAAACCTTTTGAATGTGAAGTATGCAACAAGAAATTTATTCAGAAGTATGCTTTTAGCAAACATCTTTTAATTCATTCTGAAAAGAAATCTTTTGTGTGAGAGATGTGTGTGAGATATTCTTTCAAAAGATTTGTTTAACGAAGCAACTGTTAATTCATACAGGCGAGAAACTTTTTGTGTGCAATAAACAAAACACCAAAAATCTATCTAAGTGTTACATTTTGCTCATAAAATTTGTTAATTGTAGATAATTAATCGTAGCATACTCCAAAAATAAAGAAATAATTCTTTCCACAATGCACAAAAAATCAGTGACACAAAAAAACCTGCCTATTAAACCAGTAAATCAGCATATCAGAAATTATACCATGAGCCATGGCAAACACCATTTTAATTTTATTATGCTTTGTTTTATCTTAAAAATATTAAAAATCTCTATTTTTTTACACTTATAATCTTATAAGATTTATAGTATTTAAGTGAAACAAGAAACTTTTGTTAAACCTGATTTCTCACAATTAAGGTCTTCAATGGTAAAATGGATTTTTTTTATCAATCCTGAACCTGAAAATATTCGTTTTGAAAAGCGAATGCCTATAATACTGAAAAAAAAAGTGTGTGTAAGTGTGTAAAAAAATAATAACTGTCTGATGACAATTGAAATGCAAGTAAAAGTTGGTAAAGTGTTTTAAAATTTACTTTTCTCATCAGGATTACAGTAAAAATATAATACTGAAGAGAGATTACCGATAGCTTAAGTAATTTTTTTCAGTTCCTTAATTGCCTGTTCCGGTTATTATTTCATAAAGGAATAGCAGTGTGGTGTAATTTTTAAATGGCAATAAATATGGTAGACTCCTTTAACCGTTCATCTAAAGACGGTACTTATATGTACCATTAAAATAACTTATTATAAAATTCTTTTAATTCGTTAGTAAGTTGTAATACTGTTTTGATTGAGTTACAGATACATTACTTTATCTTGTTCAAAAACCTTATTGGTTACACAAAACAAAAATACTTTTAAAAGAATGATTTCTTTTGTCTTTGCACTTTTTCAGCTTTCTTGGCGCTGAGGGTGGGGGATGGGGAATTTTCAATGTGGAAACATTTCTATATTTATATTATAAGAACATAATATTTGTACATTTTATAATTTTACAAAATACTAAGAAGATAATTAGAAATAAAGATTTGAGTGGGGTTATAAAAAATTGCACAAAATCCCTGAAAATTCAAATTTAATTAGTCCTTCTAAATTCTTCAATCCTGCAAATATTTATTAAATGATTGAGTAAATCTTTTAATTTAGTTCAAACAATTCGCGTAAAATGCTTTAGAATGTAAAATTTTCATGAATTCATAATGCGGTTGATAAAGGGTTAAATCTGCAACTCTCTAAAATCCACACATAATTTTCAAATATAAACAATGAAACTTTCAGTTCGGATACTGTGACAAAATTTGACTTTTTTATTTTTATATAAATTCTACATCTCTTTTAATCTGTAATTTTCATTAATATTGCTGACATCATGCTTATTTATGAAGGAAGAATAAATTTATTTCTGAAAAAATTCGAAATACTGCTGATATTGTTGGTTATCACAATCCTTCTACTAAATGTATGTCTGCATTAAACAAACATTTTTGGTTATTAAGTCTGGCTATACCTGGAATTAAACTTCCTTTTTGTATGATGTGCATAAATGATGAATGAAAAGTAAGTCATATATGAAACGTACATAAGTGAGAGCCGCGCATAACTGAGAGAATGTTGATGTAGCAAATTTTATACAAATTATGCGAAAGGAAAACATTACGAAATATAAGAATCAGGATTAATAACATTTTTTTAAATACAAAAGATGTAACATCAGTATATCGTACTTAAAAAAAAAACTTTACACTCTCATTGTAAAATTTATCTTAAACATAATATAAGTGTAAAATTTAATTTGAAATAGAAAGAGATATGCTTACAAAAAATGCTAATTAGCCCTGTTTAAAGAAGTCATCAATGATCGTATGCTTTTGCTTAGGCTTTGTTTATACGATGATTTTTTGGTTCTACTTGATTATCCCATCGACCAAGTTCACCAAGTTATATAAACCGCCAAACAACTCGCCAAATTATATATTTTTTCGCATATTTCATCTTAAATAACAAAAGAAAAAATAAATTGCAATAACATTAATAAAAAATACAAATAAAACATCGGGAAAAAATCATTTGATGGCATAACAAACATGCGTAATGTGTTTTTCAAGTGAATGTGACATTTACGATCAGCCATTATTGGCATTTAATCGTATATTTCGGCGATAGCTTTTTGGTCTACGGGCTAACCAAATAGTACTGATTTATTAATGCAATTAAGCGCGTCATTGTATTTGATGCTACATCACAATTTTGAAGGTAACATCTCTAAGGGCCCAGGGCTCCTAAAGCAGCAGCATAAGATGGGACAGTGAGAAGATCAGTATCGGGAGTTTCATCATTATTATCATTTTCACCTTCTTTTTCAGCTATCACGCCTTTAAAAACAGTTTCGAAATCTCTTACTGCTGTTGATGTTAAATTTTCATGACCAATTCACGAAATCTTGATACGACAGATAACTGTGGCTTATGCTGTTCCTCTTTTCTTCGTCTATGTGAAAATCATTGATGTTCTTTTCGTTTTCTTATATAGAAAAAAATCTAACGTCATCTGAATAACAAAAACCCACTTTTCTAAGGAAGTTAGAAATTGTTGTGGTTATTACGTTATTCCAAAAGAAAAGGGCAGCTGACGTCACTGAGGGCAAAATTACTGTGGATCCACAGTAATTTCTTGCCCGTCTTTAATCCTTCACTATGAAAAAATTATTTGAAATCTATATACAGGTCTTATAACGGGAAAAATAATACAAAAAAAAAATAAATTTCAAATTTTCAGCTAAAATTTGATATTTTATGATGTGTACCCTGTATACACAATTAGGGTTTTTTCATACTGTATTACTATATTTTGTAATTAAATGGGCTTTAATTAATTAATTTTATCTACTCAACACTCTGCAATTTGCTTTATATTAAAAAAATTATGTATTCAGTAAAAACAATGACAGTAAATTTGTTCTTAAAAGCATGATCATTTTTTTTCTTTCCAATCAATAAATTCTAATTTTATGTCAAATGTAGCCACCTCACATGGACAAAATAAGTGTTATTCTATTCCTTGAATTGTTCTTGATCAGTTACAGTGATCCTATTGTCCAAGTTCATGTCACATAAAGAGAATTATTGTGTTTTTAGGTATGTGCCATATATGACCCACGATGCAGTAAAGGGTTAAGACTCCAACTGTACACAAGAAGTCAAGGCGATCTAATTGGTCTACGATTGGCCTGATTTGTCTGCGATTAAAAGCTGTGTTTATGAATGATCAAAGTTGCCATGATAATTCCTGTAATGGTCGTTGAAGCAAAAATGTATATTGATAGATTGGTTAACGAAAGCGTTTGTTTGTAAACATGTCCTTTCCTTAGAGGTAGCCAACATATGCATAGCCTCCAGAAGCGAAATATTTTTAGATTGATCGGCAGAGTTCGCAATGTTTCTCACAAGCATTGTGGTATTTGATTGGCTTTTCGGAGACGCTTGTGGGATAAATCAAGTTGATTAGCTAGAATCTATCCCGACGTTCTTTGACGTCATGCTTGTGGTCCATTCCTTTTTCTGCTCTAGTGATAGGAGAATTCATCTCACTGAATCTTACCTATACTGCGCTTTAACTGCTCTTATACAGTAGACTCCCTCAAATCCGCACAGCTTGGGACCAGAGGTTTTCCGGATTTTAGAATTTTGCAGATTTCTGGTCATTGCTTTGTTTACATTTTAAAAAAAATAATTTGAGTGCAAATAATAGTGCAATAGGAACTATAATGAATGCTTACAATATAATAAAATATTAAAATAAGTAATAAACTAAAATAATGAAAATTTAGATAGTTTTTAAAATGATAAAAGTACTAATAGTCAAGTTAATAATCAATATGGTATGATTAAATATTCATTATAAAGATTAGATGTATTTTTCCAAAATTATTCAACAAAACTTGCCTCATAAAAGTACATTACTAATTCACATCAAAATCATAAAATGAGGATTTTTTTAAACTTTAGCCAGGCTTAATAACCAAAAAATCTTGATTAATGCATAAATATGTTTGGTAAGAAGATTGTGATTACCAGTGATATCAGCAGTATCTTGAATTTTTTTTTTCAAAAAAAATTATTCTTCCTTCATGAAAAAAAACATGAATAAAGTATTATTAAGAAAATTACAAAATAAAAAATATATGGAATTGATGCAAAACTAAAAAAATGAAATTTTGTCCCAATATCTGAATTGAAAGTTTCATTGTTTACATCCATAAAATATGTGCGAATTTTAGAGAGTTGCGGATTTCTGGTTTGCGGGTTTGAGGGAGTCTACTGTATTATACTAAGGTCTGATGTCTTGAGTCTGCCAGTATAGTTTGCAGGGGAAAATATAACTCGTGCATGTGTCAGCGATGGGAGCCCTGCATATTGGCGAGGACATTTGTCCATAAATAACAGGGCACAGATGTCATATACGCACCATATTTGCACGTGCTTTTCCTTCCGCAAATTTGGCGAAAATTTTGTTTTTGAATGTAAGTTATGAATTGCATGCAGTAACAGTACCTGATTTTTTATTCTAATATAAAAACTAGTCGTTGGGGGCCACCGTAATACTTACCCATCATGGTATATGAAAATAAAACATGTGAAAACTATTTATACAATGCATTGCAATTCATAAATAAAATTTAAATATTGTTAATATACATAGTAATGCTCTATTAAAGAACTGCAGATTACCGATTTCGACAAATTATATAAAACGCCAAACTACTCAAGTAGTACCGAACTGCGTAAAAGAAACATCCTTATAACTCCAAAAATAATAACTCTATTAACTAACAATTAACTGCATCGGATTAAGCGTCCCATTTCCAATTAAAATATACCTCTGAATTGAAATTTGAATGAAATATAGGGTCATGAAAAATCGAAGAACGTGGAAAACAGGATTACAAATATCTCGGCAACTAATAATCCGATTGACTTCGTTCTATATGCAAAATATGCATTATTTTATTGCCTTTAACGTCCATTCCTTAGAACAAAAAAATTCGAAAATTTTTATATACCTTTCATCAGAACGAATTTTTCGAGAGTCCGAAAAAAATAGTTCCGGATAATCGAGATTGCTGGTATTAAATAGGGTTCGTCCCATTCTTACATACTAACTACATACAAAATTTCAAGTCTCTATCTCAATTCGTTCGGGAGATAGAGCGTTTACAGACAGACAGACAGACAGACGGACGGCAAAAATTTTTTTCTAAAAATATGTTTTTCGGAATCTCCACTATCTAAAACATGTAAATCCGTCAAAAAAATTTTTTCGATTTTCAAAACGATTGCAAGACTTACCCTATACTACGTATGATGGGTAAGTAATAAAATAACGTGAAAAAAAGAAAACGATTCAAGTTTTTTTAAAAAGGTAATAAAAATAAATAAATGATAGTCTGATATAACTAATTCTTGATATTGTATATAATAAAAATAATTTAAAGAAATAAAATAAAAAATAACTGCAAATAAATATGAATTTAATCAAAAAGGGAACAATAAATAAACATTTATAAATAATAAACTTAATATGCAACAAAACAGGAAATATATTTTTCACAACAAATTGTAAATATTAATACCTATTGCCATACTGAATGCATGCAGTTGCGTCATTTAAACAGAACATTTCACTGAAATATTTAATTTTCCCCATTTCCTTTCCCTAACAATTGTTATAAATTTATTAAACTGATCTTCTCCTTGGCATAAGTGTGTAATGCCAAATTGGCGGAAGGAAAAGCACGTGCAAATGTGGTGCGTATATGATATCTGTGCCAATAACAGAAGATTTCTTTTGCCATCTTCATAACGAATTCTTTCAAAGAGTCTGCAAAAATTTTCGATGCCAACCAGACTTTGTACTACTTTTATAAGAACATGGCATTTTCTATAGATTTTTGAGGCATTGTGGTTTCTCGGATTTACCAGTCACTATTGGCGGTAACTTTTCTGATCCGCCCACAATCGCAACATAAAAGCACGGTCCCTCTTCCTTTGCTGAATTTGCCACCATGACATCACGTTTCTCCTAAAAAATCTTGCGTTTTGTTTGGTAAAAGATGATAAAATAAACCTGTTTCATCCACCTGTTAAAATGCTGTTAAACTCAAGTTCTGAATAAATTTTGTAAGATCTGCGATCCATTCATTAACAGTTGAATCTGAAACAGCAGCGCTTTCACTACTCAGAGAATGATTTGTTAACCCTTCGCTGCACGATTTTTTCTATTTTTATGAAAAAAAAAATTTAAATCTACTTCTACATATCGATCTAATAATGGGAAAAATAGTAAAAAAAAAATTAAATTTCAAAATTTCAAGTAAAACTTGGTATTGTTAGGCATTTACCCTAATTACACAAACGGAGTTTTTAAATTTTGTATTGCTATATTTTGCAATTAAATGGGCTTAAATTAATTTTATCTGCTTAAGACTTTGCAATTTTCCTTACATAATATTTTTGAGTATTCAGCAAGAATAATAGAAGTAAATTTTTCTTTAATAGCTTGATTGAAAACTGTTTTGTTTCCAAAGAACTTATTCTAATTTTTTGTCAAATGCAGGCATCTGACATAGGCAAAATAAGTGTTATTCCATTCTTTGGCCTGTTCTTGATCAATTACAGCGATTATATTGGCCAGATTCTTGGTATATAATGCGAATCACGATGTTTTTAGGTATGTGCCATATGTGGAACACGGTGCAGTGAAGTGTTAAACCGTATCTCATCGTAAGTTTATCTAACAATTTCCAAGTAACCGAAAAATTTTCGATTCCCAATTTTAATGACATAGGGAGTGGATTTTCTTTATATACTCACCACTAATGGGTAAATAAAAAGCTCTCATTTCTCTGAACCATAAAATTAAAGTGGTTTCTAAAACCTCGATTTTTCCTTTTTGAATTCTTGATCGTTTCTTTGCTTGTGTAGAATATTCACTGTTCATTTTTTTTTATCGATTTCTTGTTTTTTAAAATCCCTCTAAACGTCGATTCCGACAGATCAATTTTTCGAGCTAAACTTATTTTAGACAGTTTAGGATCATTTTCTGCTACTCTTATAACCTCCATTTTGAATGACATTGTTAACCTTTTTTTTACTTATTTTTATTGCAAGCGGAAAAAAATAAAATCCTCATACTACCGTAAAAGCAAAGACAGAGAGAAACACACGCGTAGCTTGATAAAAATAAAAGAAAAAAGGAAAGAATAAACCGTCAAAATTGAGGGGAGAGGGTGAAAAGTCAACCTGGCCACCCTTTCAAGCGCTTTGCGGAATGGTCTTTGGACTTTAACACCTGTAGAAACTTTATTGCAGATTTTTTAAAAAGTTCCCACATCATTCACAGTTTGTGATTTGCGTTTTACTTTCGCGTATGACTGAGAGAGGCAATTCAAAGTTGCGCCTATAAGTGAGAGATCTGTAACATTATTTTCCTATTCTCCGTGGCGTGACATTAGGAAACTCGCGTATAAGTGAGAGGCGTATAACTGTACGGCATCCTCATCTTGAAATAGTTGAAAATGATTAGAAAAAACAGTCCATAATTTTTTCCCTCCTGTTAGAGGTAAATTTACCCCCCCCCCCCCATCATTCGACAGATTAGCCCCTTCTTTCACTCTAGTTTCAATTAGTGCATAATAACACTATATTATACCCTAAAAGATTGAAAGGACATAATGAGGTTGCAGTCAACACTTCGAAATAGTCAAAAATGATATGAAAAAGGTAGACAAAGCATCTAATAATCCTCTCGTCAAGTACACGACTGGAATTCCAGATTTAGCCACAACTCGATTTGCATAAAAAATAGCAATCGGTCTGTCAACTTATATCTTGGTGGAAAACACCCCAACATCTGATTTTAGCAGTTGACTGGTAGGCTTTGCTTTACTGCAACAAAATGTATGAAAACTTGGAAGAGTGGGAGCAGGAAAAGTAAACCTATCAATGACCTAGGTTTTCAGATGCATTCCATCAACATATAACATGGCAGGCCGATTGTGTTTTAATACACGAATCGGGTTTTAAGGAATAACGGAATTTCAGCCGAGAAATGAATGAGGTAAATGTATATTACAAATTTAAAATTTTTTCGCCAAAACTAACCTTTATACTATCTTAATTTTCCGTACTTACTTCAAATTATTAAATTAAAATTTTGTTTCTAGATCTAATCTGTTAATCTGTATGCAGACGATATGAATTCTTAATTTGCCTTAAAAAACATTATTCCAGTATGCGTAAATTAAAAAAAAAGATGGCTCTAAATTAAAAATATTCTTAATTAAAACTTTATTTCTTAATATTCCAAATAAAACTGATTTCTTCTATGTTTTTATCAACCCTTTTTAAGAAAGTCTTATTAAATTTATTCCAAAACCATACCTTTCAAAAAATATCATTATTTTATCTATTTATTTATTTTTCCGCCGTCAACCTTCGATAGTGTGCATATTAATAAATTCATTTCTTTTCTTTTTCTCTTAAAATTAATCATTTATAAAAGTCGTTTGCCTAAAAAATCCCGATTCAATTATAAATTGGTTAAATAATATTTAAAAAAAAATTAATTTATCGTCTGTGGAAATTAATCTCGTAGCTGGACAAGAATTCTGTTTACATAAAAGAATGATGGTTTGAGGTTACAGAATGTTCCAGAACTTTCTTTTTAGTTTAAAAAGGTGGAAGTCTCGAGATGAAAAAGAAGATTCTTGGGTTGCTTCTTGGATGAGGACGGCTCGCTGAAGTAATGATGGAATTTTTGCAAAAGGAGGTTTTCCCTTCCTCATTATTACGAATTAAATAAATGAACTTACAGCAGCCAATGACTAATTATTGGATCTTCTATATTTATTTATTTATTTTGTTTTTTTCCTCACTTGCCATGACTGTGTGTTTTTTTTTAACCAGTGGAAATAATTCGAGTTTCTCCTTAAATCGTCACAACTAATCGAAAAGTCCGACAGGATAGTTTATGCCTGTGTTGCCTTTTACGGATATTTAAAGAAAATTGCGATGGAACGAAGAAAAGCATGCTATCGCCGAAGTTCGATTGAAGGACATTCTATATGACATTTTCAGCTTGCTGTGGTATTTTCAACTTGGAATGGTATTTATATGGTATTTTCATCTTGGAATCGGCTGTGGAACGAAATGATGATAGGTTTGTGAATCGCCGATAATTGACTTCTCGTGAATTCCTGAAGCTTGATATTTTTGGTCATAAGGATAAATTTTTGAGACCTGGTGATTTCGAATTGGATTTAATAAGGAATAGAAGCGCCACGACGACTGACATTCATCTTGTTGCGGCCCAAATATGCGATCATTGACTTTAAGTATTACTGGTAGTGATGACAAGAAAAAGAAAGAAAGAAAAAAGAAAACTTACAGGGAAAACTGAACGTCGGTTGCTAATTACCTGGATAATTTTCGGGGTTCTTGTCTCCCCTAGAATCCTCTTGAGAATTTCTTCTTATTTAGTGAGTTATTTTTAGATGTATTTAATTATTTTTTGTATCCTTTTTATGCATTTGTGTAGATTGTTTATTCTCTATTTGTGAGGTTTATTTATTTATTTGTTTGTTTTTCTTTGAGTCTTATTTATTAATCTATTTATGAGTATTATTATTATCATTATTATTTGTTGGAGATTGAAACATTTTTGTTTTAAAAGATTAAATTGAAGAGTATGATATTCTTAAGACAATTACTGTTACTTATTAAAGATTATTATGATATTTTTATGTACGTTTAAAGATAAGTTCGTAATAATAGTGAAGTATAAAAGAACTTAGAAGCTCAAGTTATTTTTTTTTAAAAAGATACATTTTCTATTTTATTGATATTGTTTGCTATCAAGAACTATTCTCAGAATACAGTGTTTTCATGATAATGTTCCTACAACTAAACATTTGAGCTGAAAATTAAGTTAACATTTATGTTTTTCCTTTTATTTGTTAGAATTTCTGGTTAAAGTGAGCTTTGGTTCCCGGATTCTTATAATTTATTTAAATTCAGTAAGAAATATGGAACTGTGCAAGGCTGTTGCTAGAGTTTTGACTGATAAATATGATTAATTTTTTCAGTAAATTTTGTGATTTTAAGTAAGAAATTACCTATAATTAAAATTTTGGAATCTCTTTATGATCTATAAAATAATAGAATTAAAAGTTGATCCCAATTTAAGGTATATCTATGATATTTACAATTTCTGTTTTATTAGACAAAATTTCTGGTTAAAGTTAGCAGCTAAATATAGTAATTTTGAAAAAATATGTAATTGATAGAAATCATTAACTTTGAAATTTATTGCGAATGATTTTACGATCAGAATTTAATAAGGAAAATAGAAGTGCTTCATTTATTCTAATGAGTAAGAATAAAAAAATTATGGAAGATCCTAAGTTCGCACCGTTTGACCCGAGTTCTGGAATGAACATTTTGTCTTGGTTAACTTATTTTGATAAAACATGTGATAGGGAACAGAAAAATCTAGAATGGAAATTTAATTTTATTGCGCAATATTTGAAAGGTGAAGCTCAAAAAAATTATATCAATGACTGCTTAAATTGTACGGATTATGAACAAATTAAGAAAGTTTTGATAGAAAGACTTATTGAATTAGACTTCCCGAGTTTTTCTGATTTTTCAAATCTGAAATTAGATAATTTAGACAATTTAGAAACTTATTTCCGTAAAAAAGTGGAAATTGGTAGGAAATTACATCTTAGTGAAAATATACTATTACAAGGTTTAACTGATGGTTTAAAACCAGAATTCAAAAACAATATTATTATAAATCCTCCTAGTAGTACCATAGAATGGTACCGGGTTGTCAAACAATTCGTGGAAGTTTCCACCCCACTAGTTTCAAACCAAGTAATAAATCAACCATCAGCTAGACAAAATTTTCAACCTTTTCAACCAACTAGGCCCTGGATTCAGCCAGTTAGGCCCAATAATACACCTAGGAATTGGATTCCCCAAAGGCAATCTCAGTTTCAAAGACCTAGAGTTTGTCAAAATAATTATATTCGAAATTCATACCCTTCAAGACCTTGTAGGATATGCACAAATAGGGGTGTGAGTAATGCTTTTCATTGGGAAAGAGAATGTATTTTTAGGAATGAGTTGCCATCCTCTGATACTCTTCCAAATATCTCACAAAATAATTCTCATAATGTTTGGCAATTAATTGTGTATGGATGTACAAATAATTATAATTTGCCATGTGTTGTAGATACTGGCTCAACTATTGCAATATTGCCACTTAAATTTGTTAAAAAACTTAATGCTAAAATTGAGACTATACCCTCAGTTACCATTGGTCAGGCAAAAGGATTTTTACATATAAATAAAAAATGTAGTGTTCTTCTAAAAGTGGGTAAAATTAAAAAATATGTTAACTTTTTAGTATGCGATACAAATTTGGATTATGCTATTTTGGGGTTAAAAGAATGTTCTAAATTTAAATTAACCATAGAATGTAAAAATTGTATTGTAAGGCAGGGAAAGAAAATTATAACTAACAGTATATCCATACATAATGAGAGATCCCTTCATTTCAATACAGTAAATATGGACCAAGTACAACAAAACAGGAATCAATCTAATGAATTTGTAACCTCAGAATATAAAAAAATATGAAATTAAATACTGGTAATACTGTAGCAATAGATAATTATGATAATGAAACACTGAATGTAAGTAATCATGATATAGAGTTACAATCTACTTGTGGAAATATTATGAAAAATGTAGACTATGTTGAATATGATCACGCAATTAATGTGCATCCTGATTATAGAGGTTCCATGACTCTTCAAAATTTTCGCGATAATTCGGATTCAGATTTAACTGGGGAAATAAATTTAATTCAAGATGTAAATTTAAGGGAATTAGTTCATATTTATAGTGATATTTTTGCAAAGCATAAATATGATGTGGGTAGGATAACTATTGAATCACAACGCGGTATACTAAACTCAGACCTACCTATATCTTTGAGGCCCTACCGAACATCTCCCCTAGAAGAAATAGAAATAAAAAACCAAACTCAATCATTGTTAGCAGCCGGACTGATAAAGGAAAGTAATAGCCCCTATTCTGCCCCTGTTACACTAGTTATGAAAAGAGAGGAAGGTAAAAAACGCGATTATGTATAGACTATAGAAAATTAAACGCAATAATTAAAAATGATGCAGAACCCTTGCCCCGTATCGATAGAATTTTAGATAAATTGAGTAGTGCTCAGTATTTTTCAAATTTTTATTTAGCCTCTGGCTACTGGCACATACCAATACATCCATCCGATACAGAAAAATTAGCATTTGCAACCAATCTTGGACTTTTTGAGTAGCTAAACCATTTAGCTCAAATTTTTGACATTTGCAAACAAGAAAACATTAAACTTAAACTTTCTAAATGTAAATTAAGCCAAAATAAAATCAATTTCTTAGGTTATGAAATCACTAATGGAACTATAACAGCAGCAAATGCCAATATTGAAACTATCAAAAATTTAAAACCCCCTTCCAATGTGAAAGAGTTACAACGATTTCTAGGTTCCATTAATGTTTACCATAAATTCATAAATAAATATGCTGAAATTAGATACCCTCTAAATCGATTACTTAAAAAAGACACAATATGGGAATGGAACTCAGAGTGCCAGGAGTCTTTTGAAAAATTAAAAAAATTCTTTAATTGCAAAACCCATCCTCAAAATTTATGATCCTAAATTACCTTTACATATGTTTGTAGATTCCTCTCAGATAGCAGTAGGTGCCGTTCTAAAACAACCTGATAAAAATAATTTCTTACATCCTATTGCTTATCATTCTAGAATTTTGAAGAGTTTTGAGCAAAATTATTTCATAACTGAATTAGAATGTTTAGCTATTATAGATACTCTTGACAAATTCTATCATTACTTTCATGGTGTCAAGTTTACAATTCATACGGACCACGCATCTCTAGTATGGTTAAAGAGTGTTAAAAACTTAAGAGGTAGGCTTTTTAGATGGTCACTCAAACTTAGTATGTTTGATTATGAGATAAAATATGAAAAGGGTTCAACAAATGTCGAAGCAGACATGTTGTCACGAAATCCTGTTTGTCATTTTAATCAACATATTAGTTTATTGCTAGATAGGAAAGAAATTATAGTGATGCATGACAAAGACAATGTTTGTGACAAAAAATATAAAAAAGAGAATGGAATTATTATAGTTCAGAAAAAAGGATTAAAAAAAAATAGTTGTACCAATGTCATTAAGAAAAAAATTACTCCATATTGCTCATGATAATTTTGGACATTTAGGGATTCAAAAAATGCTTAATTTAATATCTCCCAACTATTATTGTCCTAATATGACAATAGAAATTACAGAATTTGTTAAACATTGCGATACCTGTCAGAAAAATAAAAAACCAAAACAGAAAAGATTCGGCTTATTACAAGCTATGCCAGCAACAGATCAACCTTTTGAATGTCTTTCTATTGATACTGTTGGTGGATTTAACTATTACAACTCAAAAAAAAATTCTTACACATAATAATAGATCATGCAACTAGGTTTGTTTGGGCTTTTCCCTCCAAAAATGTTACCACTGAAACATACACTAACTGTTTAAAACAAATTTTCAATATCAAAGCACCTCAAAAAATACTTAGTCACAGGCATAAATCATTCAGATCTCCAAGATTTAAGAAATTCCTTAGAAATCATCATGTTCAACAGCGTTTTACATCCGCACATCATCCTCAGACCAATGGAAAAGTAGAGCGCGTTAATCAGACTATAGTTACCAGGCTTAAATGTAAAGTTAATACCACTTCTTCTAAAATACCTTGGACTAGATTATTAAACCAAGTCATCGAAGAATACAACAATAGGCCCCATTCTATCACCAAATTCCCACCTGCCTATTTATTTTATGGTCAATTGCCTTATGAATCTCCTTCAAAACAAAACTATTACCCACCAGTAGACAAAGCCCTCAAAATTGCGAAAGCGCGAACTCAGGAATTCCACCTTAAAAGTAAAAGGCTCTATGATCGAAATTTTGTCGAATGCCCATTAAAAATACAAGACTCTGTAATTTATGAAGAATTTAAATACCCTAACACTCGAAAATTAGAACCTTCTTTCTTTGGACCATACATAATTATAAATAAACTTTCTGATGTAACTTATGAAATAGATAAATTTAGTTATGAGACAGGACAGAATTCCGTTATTGTGCATGTTTCTAAATTAAGACCCTATTTTTCACCAGAAGATTTTAAACTGTTTCATGAGCAACCCAGAAGACCAACAAAACCTCAGATACAATCGTAATCACTAGATCAAAATGAAGTCAAGACTGTAGTTTAAATTTTAATTCTTATTCTTCAAATATTTTATCACCATAATTTTCAACATTAGCAGGTATGTTCTTGGTGGCCAACAAGAATATTACTTGTTTTTGGGGTTAAATTGGGCTCCTTATGCAGGCACTTTGATTGTAAAAGCTTTCAAATTGATGTTGATAAATTAAATTTAAGTGGATATAAGTCTAACTATATTACTCATTTATTTGACATTAGTATTACTCTATTTATTCAGCAGATATTATGTGATAATAGTTATAAAATCTGATGATTCTACTCAAACCTATAATATAATATGTGATTTTCAGTGATTGTGAAAACTACAGATATTAAGAGTTTTTCAAAAAAGCACACTATTTTTATTTCCTTTTCTCAATTAAGAATGACACCTTTTATTCCTATTGTATTTTATTATTAAAGTTTATAAACCATGTGTAGATAAAACATTATTCTTCATTTGGCATTTGTAAACTTATAACAAAATTTAACAATTTTGTAAAAGAGTATCAGAGAGGAATTATTGTAAGGAAATACTGGTTGAGAGTCCATTTTCTAAATAGTTAGATTTAATTTTATTTGGATTTTGGAATTATTATGATTTTTTTTATTTATACTTTCGGCTAGCAAAAAATACTTTCTTATGCTATTAGAAGATAAGAAAATTATTTAGTTGCTATGTAATTATTTTTATCCTCAACCAATATTTTCCCTATCAATAATAAACAAACTGTGATGTAATCTTTTGATTATACTCTTGTTTTACTATTATTATTATTATTATGATTTCTATAATGAAGTTTAGTATTAATTATACTCTTATTGAGAAATATTAGGATATGGAGTCTTATTATACTATTACTTATTACTGTTGTTATTGTTATTATTTAAATTTTTCTATATTATTTATTATTGATATTGAGAGTGATGCTATTTATTATTGAAAAATTGATATATTATTGAAAGATGTTGGATCCAACATAACATTAAAACCAAAGATTAAACTAGGTTTGAAGATCTTTAATTAAAGAGACTGTATTCAGTGAACATTGGAAAAGACTCCTTTATATATACTATTGAAAGACTTTTTTCATTTAAAGGACTTATTTAAAATAAACTATGCATTAAGTCATTGTAATTATTTAAACTTCCATGAGAACGAATTTTTATTGTTTTTATTATATTTTTATCTCTTGCTTATTAATATTCATAACTTATTCACTGTTATTATATGTATTATCTCCTATGCACTTACAAATGGTAAGTGATGTTGTAATATTATTGTATTTCTTTCAGGGAAATGCTCCTACCAAAATTTAATTCAGATTAATTTTCTCTTAACTATTTTATTTTAATAGCTAATATTTTTTATATTGCGTTAATTTTCTTTTCTTCCATCTCTTGGCTTCCTGAGTTTGACAGTTTTATTCCAAAATTTAACTTTACTAAATTATTATATTTCTGTTGTCTGAACTTGTAGTTTTATTTAACTATCAATTTCATACAAAATCTTGGGGAGGGGGGATAATATTAAAAATTAAAAAAATTTTCGCCAAAACTAAACTTTTTACTATCTTAATTTTTTTATAATAATGTTCCGCACTTACTTTAAATTATTAAATTAAAATCTTGTTTCTAAATCTAATTTGTTAATATTCATGCAGACGACATAAATTCTTAATTTGCCTTAAGAAAATTATTCCAGTATGCGTAAATTTAAAAAGATGGCTCTAAATTAAAAATACTCTTAATTAAAACTTTATTTCTTAATATTCCAAATAAAACTGACTTCTTCTATGTTTTATCAACCCTTTTTAAGACAATCTTATTAAATTTATTCCAAACCCATACCTTTCAAAAAATATCATTATTATATTTTATCTATTTATTTATTTTTACTCAGTTAACCTTTGATAGTGTGCATATTAATAAGTTCATTTCTTTTCTTTTTCTCTTAAAATTAATCATTTATAAAAGTTTTCTGCCTAAAAAATCCCGATTCAATTATAAATTGGTTAAATAATATATTTTTTTAAATAAATTTATCGTCTGTGGAAAATAATCTCGTAGATGGACAAGAATTCTGTTTACATAAAAGAATGATGGTTTGAGGTTACAGAATGTTCCAGAACTTTCTTTTTAGTTTAAAAGGTGAAAGACTAGAGATGAGAAAAAAAGATTCTTGGGTTGCTTCTTGGATGAGGACGGCTCGCGGAAATAATGATGGAATTTTTGCAAAAGGAGCTTTTCCCGTTCTCATTATTGCGAATAAAATAAAGGAACTTACAGCAGCCAAAGACTAATTATTAGATCTTCTACATTTATTTATTTATTTTGTTTTTTCCCTCGCTTGCCATGACTGTGTGTTTTTTTAACCAGTGAAAATTATTCGAGTTCCTCCTTAAATCGTCACATATATGTGCAACAATATAAAAATATAAACAAAGCTTGAATATGAATATTAACTGTAATACGTAGAGACACCATAATTACAATTAATATTGTTGAAGTTGTTTTTACAATAATTCAGCATTCACAAAATTAGATTTTTCTGTTATACATATTCGTACAATTGAATAAGTTATAGCGTTAAATGATGCAATATGATTATGTATTGATAAGTTCAAAAATATAAAAATGTAAACAAAGCTTGAATATAAATATGAACTGCAATCTGTAAAATTTTTAATTGCAATTCCCATTGTTGAATTTTATTTTACAACAATAGAGCATTCCTAAAATTAGATTTATCTGTTATACATTTTCGTAAAATTGAATAAGTTCTAGCGTTAAATGCAACAAGATGAATATGTATTGATAAGAGCAACAATATAAAAATATAAAAAATCTTGAATAGAAATATGAACTGCAATCTGTAATAACATTCTAATTACAATTCCTGTTGTTGAATTTTATATTACAATAATACAGGTTTCACAAAATTAGATTTTTCTGTTATACATTGTCGTAAATTTGAATACGTTATAGCGTTAAATGATGCAATATGACTATGTATTGATAAGTGCAACAATATAAAAATGTAAATAAAGCTAGAATATAAATACGAAATGCAATCTGTAATAACACTCTAATCACAATTCCCATAGCTGAACTTTATTTTACAACAATACAGCATTCCCAAAATTAAATTTTTCTGTTATACACTGTTGTAAAATTGAATAAGTTACAGTGTTAAATGCAACAATATGACCGTTTATTGATAAGTGCAAAAATATAAAAATGTAAAAAAAGCTTGAATATAAATATGAAATGTAAAATGGAAAGACACTCTAGTTCCCATTGTTGAATTTTATTTTACAACAATACAGCATTCCCAAAATTAGATTTTTCTGTTATACATTGTCGTAAAATTGAATAAGTTATAGCGTTAAATGCAACAATATGATTGTATATTGATAAGGGCAACAATATAAAAATGTAAACAAAGCTAGAATATAAATACGAACTGCAATCTGTAATAACACTCTAATCAAAATTCCCATTGTTTTACTTTATTTTACAACAATACAGCATTCCCAAAATTAGATTTTTCTGTTATACACTGTTGTAAAATTGAATAAGTTACAGTGTTGAATGCAAAAATATGACCGTATAATTGATAAGTGCAACAATATAAAAGTGTAAAAAAAGCTTGAATATAAATATGAACTGCAATCTGTAATAACACTGTATTTACAATTCTGATTGTTGAACTTTATTTTACAACAATACAGCATTCCCAAATTTAGATTTTTCTTTTATACATTGTCGTAAAATTGAATAAGTTATATCATTAAATGCAACAATATGAATATGTATTGATAAGTGCAACAATATTAAAATATAAAAAAAAGCTTGGATATAAAAATGAACTGCATTCTGTAAAAATACTAGAATTACAATTCCCATTGTTGAACTTTATTTTACAACAATACAGAATTCCCAAAATTAGATTTTTCTGTTATACATTGTCGTAAAATAGAATAATTTATTGTGTTAAATGCAACAATATGACCGTATATTGATAAGTGCAACAATATAAAAATGTAAAAAAAGCTTGAATATAAATATGAAATGTAAAATTGAAAGACACACTACTTACAGTTCCCATTGTTGAATCTTATTTTACAACAATACAGCTTTCCCAAAATTAGATTTTTCTGTTATACATTGTCGTAAAATTGAATAAGTTACAGCGTTAAATGCAACAATATGACTATGTATTGATAAGTGCAACAATATAAAATGTAAAAAAAGCTTGAATATAAATATGAAATATAAAATGGAAAGACACTCTAATTACAGTTTCCATTGTTGTACTTTATTTTAAAACAAAAAAGCATTCCCAAAATTAGATTTTTCTATTATACATAGTCGTAAAATTGAATAATTTATTGTGTTAAATGCAACAATATGACCGTATATTGATAGGTGCAACAATATAAAAATGTAAAAAAAGCTTGAATATAAATATGAAATGTAAAATGGAAAGACACACTACTTACAGTTCCCATTGTTGAATCTTATTTTACAACAATACAGCATTCCCAAAATTAGATTTTTCTGTTATACATTGTCGTAAAATTGAATAAGTTATAGCGGTAAATGCAACAATATGACTATGTATTGATAATTGCAATAATAGAAAAATATAATCAAATCTTGAATGTAAATATGAGCTGTAATCTGTAATTACACACCAATTATAATTCCCATTGTTGAACTTTATTTTACAACAACACAGCTTTCCCAAAATTAGATTTTTCTATTATACATTGCATAATATTGAATAAGTTATAGCATTAAATGCAACAATATGAGTATGTATTGATAAGTGCAACAATATAAAAATATAAAAAAGCTTTAATAGAAATATGAACTGCAATCTGAAATTACACACTAATTACAATTCCCGTTGTTGAATCTTATTTTACAACAATACAGCATTCCCAAAATTAAATTTTCCTGTTATACATTGTCGTAAAATTGAATAAGTTATAGCGTTAAATGCAACAATATGAGTGTATATTGATAAGTGCAACAATATAAAAATGTAAACAAATCTTGAAAGTAAATATGAACTGTAATCTGTAAAAACATTCCAATTACATTTCCCGTGTTAGATGTTTATTTTACAACAATACAATATTCCAAAAATTAGATTTTTCTGTTATAAATTGTCGTAAAATTGAATAAGTTAAAGTGTTAAATACCACAGTATGACCGTACATTGATAATTGCAACAATATAAAAATGTAAACAAAGCTTGAACAAAAATATGAACTGCAATCTGTAAAATTTTTTAATTGCTATTCCCATTGTTGAATTTTATTTTACAACAATACAGCATTTCCAAAATAAGATTTTTCTGTTATACATTGTTGTAAAGTTGAATAAGTTATAGTGTTAAATGCAACAATATGACTATGTATTGATAAGTGCAACAATATAAAAATGTAAGCAAAGCTTGAATATAAATATGAACTGCAATCTGTAAATCACTCTAATTACAATTTTCATTGTTGAACTTTATTTTACAACAATACAGCATTCCCAAAATTAGATTTTTCTTTTATACAGTGTCGTAAATTTGAATAAGTTATAGCGTTAAATGCAACAATATGAATATGTATTGATAAGTGCAACAATATTAAAATATAAAAAAGCTGGGATATAAAAATGAACTGCATTCTGTAAAAACACTAGAATTAAAATTCCCATTGTTGAACTTTATTTTACAATACAGCATTCCCAAAATTAGATTTTTCAGTTATACATTGTGGTAAAATTGAATAATTTTTTGTGTTAAATGCAACAATATGACCGTATATTGATAAGTGCAACAATATAAAAATGTAAAAAAAGCTTGAATATAAATATGAAATGGAAAATGGAAAGAGACACTACTTACAGTTCCCATTGTTGAATCTTATTTTGCAACAATACAGCATTCCCAAAATTAGATGTTTCTGTTATACATTTTCTTAAAATTGAATAAGTTATAGCGTTAAAGCAACAATACGACTATGTATTGATAAATGCAACAATATAAAAATGTAAAAAAAGCTTGACTATAAATATGAAATATAAAATGGAAAGACACTCTAATTACAGTTTCCATTGTTGATCTTTATTTTAAAACAATAAAGCATTCCCAAAATTAGATTTTTCTATTATACGTTGTCGTAAAATTGAATAATTTATTGTGTTAAATGCAACAATATGACCCTATATTCATAAGTGCAACAATATAAAAATGTGAAAAAAGCTTGAATATAAATATGAACTGCAATCTGCAAATCACTCTAACCACAATTCCCATTGTTGAAATTTATAACAATACAGCATTCCCAAAATTAGATTTTTCAGTTATACATTGTCGTAAAATTGTATAAGTTATAGTGTTAAATGCAACAATATGACTATGTATTGATAAGTGCAACAAAATAAAAATGTAAAAAAAGCTTGAATAAAAACATGAAATATAAAATGGAAAGACACTCTAATTACAGTTTCCACTGTTGAACTTTATTTTACAACAATACAGCATTCCCATAATTAGATTTTTCCATTATACATTGTCGTAAAATTGAATAATTTATTGTGTTAAATGCAACAATATGACCGTATATTGATATGTGCAACAATATAAAAATGTCAGCAAAGCTTGAATATAAATATGAACTGCAATCTGTAAATCACTCTAATCACAATTCCCATTGTTGAACTTTATTTTACAATAATACAGTATTCCCAAAATTAGATTTTTCTGTTATACATTGTCGTAAAATTGAATAAGTTATAGCGTTAAATGCAACAATATGACTATGTATATATATGTGCAACAATATAAAAATATAAACAAATCTTGAATATGATTATTAACTGTAATACGTAAAGACACCATAATTACACTTCCTATTGTTGAAGTTTATTTTACAACAATACAGCATTCCTAAATTTAGATTTTTCTGTTATACATATTCGTAAAATTGAATAAGTTATTGTGTTAAATGCAACAATATGACTGTATATTGATAAGTGCAACAATATAAAAATGTAAACAAAGCTAGAATATAAATATGAACTGCAATCTGTAATAACACTATAATCACAATTCCCATTGTTGAACTTTATTTTGCAACAATACAGCACTCCCAAAATTAGATTTTTCTGTTAAAAATATTCGTAAAATTGAATAAGTTATTGTGTTAAATGCAACAATATGATTGTATATTGATAAGTGCAACAATATAAAAATTTAAACAAATCTTGAATGTAAATATCAATTGTAATCTGTAAAAACACTCTAATTACAATTCCCATTGCCTATATTTATTTTACAACAATACAACATTCCCAAAATTAGATTTTTCTGTTATACATTGTCGTAAAGTTGAATAAGTAATAGCGCTAAATGCAACTGTTATACATTGTCCTAAAATTGTATAAGTTATAATGTTAAATGCAACATTATGACTATGTATTGATAAGTGCAACAATACAAAAATGTAATCAAATCTTGAATGTAAATATGAACTGTAATCTGAAATTACACACTAATTAAAATTCCCATTGTTGAACTTTGTTTACAACAATACAGCATTCCGAAAATTAGATTTTTCTGTTATATATTGTCTTTAAATTGAATAAGTAAACGCGTTAACTGCAACAATAAAAATAAGAATTGATAAGTACATGTGCAACAATATAAAGATATAAAAATGCTTGAATAGAAATATGAACTGCAATCTGTAAATCACTCTAATTACAGTTTCCTTTGTTGAACTTTATTTTACAACAATACAGCATCCCCAAAATTATATTTTTTTGCCATACATTGTCATAAAATTGAATAAGTTATATCATTAAATGCAACAATATAAATATGTATTGATAAGTGAAACAATATTAAAATATAAAAAAGCTTGGATATAAAAATGAACTGCATTCTGTAAAAACACTAGAATTACAATTCCCATTGTTGAACTTTATTTTACAACAATACAGCATTCCCAAAATTAGATTTTTCTGTTATTATACATTGTCGTAAAATTGAATAAGTTATAGCGTTAAATGCAACAATATGATTGTATATTGATAAGTGCAACAATATAAAAATGTAAACAAATCTTGAAAGTAAATATCAATTGTAATCTGTAAAAACACTCTAATTACAATTCCCATTGTCTATATTTATTTTACAACAATACAACATTCCCAATATTAGATTTTTCTGTTATACATTGTCGTAAAATTGAATACGTTATAGCGTTAAATGCAACTGTTATACATTGTCCTAAAATTATATAAGTTATAGTGTTAAATGCAACATTATGACTATGTATTGATAAGTGCAACAATACAAAAATGTAATCAAATGTTGAATGTAAATATGAACTGTAATCTGAAATTACACACTAATTAAAATTCCCATTGTTGAACTTTGTTTTACAACAATACAGCATTTCAAAAATTAGATTTTTCTGTTATATATTGTCGTAAAATTGATTAAGTAAACGCGTTAACTGCAACAATAAAAATAAGAATTGATAAGTGCAACAATATAAAAATATAAAAAAGCTTGAATAGAAATATGAACTGCAATCTGTAAATCACTCTAATCACAGTTTCCATTGTTGAACATTATTTTAAAACAATACAGCATTCCCAAAATTACATTTTTCTGCTATACATTGTCGTAAAATTGAATAAGTTGTATCATTAAATGCAACAATATGAATATGTATTGATAAGTGCAACAATATTAAAATATAAAAAAGCTTGGATGTAAAAATGAACTGCATTCTGTAAAAACACTAGAATTAAAATTCCCATTGTTGAACTTTATTTTACAACAATACAGCATTCCCAAAATTAGATTTTTCTTTTATACAGTGTCGTAAATTTGAATAAGTTATAGCGTTAAATGCAACAATATGAATATGTATTGATAAGTGCAACAATATTAAAATATAAAAAAGCTGGGATATAAAAATGAACTGCATTCTGTAAAAACACTAGAATTAAAATTCCCATTGTTGAACTTTATTTTACAATACAGCATTCCCAAAATTAGATTTTTCAGTGATACATTGTGGTAAAATTGAATAATTTTTTGTGTTAAATGCAACAATATGACCGTATATTGATAAGTGCAACAATATAAAAATGTAAAAAAAGCTTGAATATAAATATGAAATGGAAAATGGAAAGAGACACTACTTACAGTTCCCATTGTTGAATCTTATTTTGCAACAATACAGCATTCCCAAAATTAGATGTTTCTGTTATACATTTTCTTAAAATTGAATAAGTTATAGCGTTAAAGCAACAATACGACTATGTATTGATAAATGCAACAATATAAAAATGTAAAAAAAGCTTGACTATAAATATGAAATATAAAATGGAAAGACACTTTAATTACAGTTTCCATTGTTGATCTTTATTTTAAAACAATAAAGCATTCCCAAAATTAGATTTTTCTATTATACGTTGTCGTAAAATTGAATAATTTATTGTGTTAAATGCAACAATATGACCCTATATTCATAAGTGCAACAATATAAAAATGTGAAAAAAGCTTGAATATAAATATGAACTGCAATCTGCAAATCACTCTAACCACAATTCCCATTGTTGAAATTTATAACAATACAGCATTCCCAAAATTAGATTTTTCAGTTATACATTGTCGTAAAATTGTATAAGTTATAGTGTTAAATGCAACAATATGACTATGTATTGATAAGTGCAACAATATAAAAATGTAAAAAAAGCTTGAATAAAAACATGAAATATAAAATGGAAAGACACTCTAATTACAGTTTCCACTGTTGAACTTTATTTTACAACAATACAGCATTCCCATAATTAGATTTTTCCATTATACATTGTCGTAAAATTGAATAATTTATTGTGTTAAATGCAACAATATGACCGTATATTGATATGTGCAACAATATAAAAATGTCAGCAAAGCTTGAATATAAATATGAACTGCAATCTGTAAATCACTCTAATCACAATTCCCATTGTTGAACTTTATTTTACAATAATACAGTATTCCCAAAATTAGATTTTTCTGTTATACATTGTCGTAAAATTGAATAAGTTATAGCGTTAAATGCAACAATATGACTATGTATATATATGTGCAACAATATAAAAATATAAACAAATCTTGAATATGAATATTAACTGTAATACATAAAGACACCATAATTACACTTCCTATTGTTGAAGTTTATTTTACAACAATACAGCATTCCTAAATTTAGATTTTTCTGTTATACATATTCGTAAAATTGAATAAGTTATTGTGTTAAATGCAACAATATGACTGTATATTGATAAGTGCAACAATATAAAAATGTAAACAAAGCTAGAATATAAATATGAACTGCAATCTGTAATAACACTATAATCACAATTCCCATTGTTGAACTTTATTTTGCAACAATACAGCACTCCCAAAATTAGATTTTTCTGTTATACATATTCGTAAAATTGAATAAGTTATTGTGTTAAATGCAACAATATGATTGTATATTGATAAGTGCAACAATATAAAAATTTAAACAAATCTTGAATGTAAATATCAATTGTAATCTGTAAAAACACTCTAATTACAATTCCCATTGCCTATATTTATTTTACAACAATACAACATTCCCAAAATTAGATTTTTCTGTTATACATTGTCGTAAAGTTGAATAAGTAATAGCGCTAAATGCAACTGTTATACATTGTCCTAAAATTGTATAAGTTATAATGTTAAATGCAACATTATGACTATGTATTGATAAGTGCAACAATACAAAAATGTAATCAAATCTTGAATGTAAATATGAACTGTAATCTGAAATTACACACTAATTAAAATTCCCATTGTTGAACTTTGTTTACAACAATACAGCATTCCGAAAATTAGATTTTTCTGTTATATATTGTCTTTAAATTGAATAAGTAAACGCGTTAACTGCAACAATAAAAATAAGAATTGATAAGTACATGTGCAACAATATAAAGATATAAAAATGCTTGAATAGAAATATGAACTGCAATCTGTAAATCACTCTAATTACAGTTTCCTTTGTTGAACTTTATTTTACAACAATACAGCATCCCCAAAATTATATTTTTTTGCCATACATTGTCATAAAATTGAATAAGTTATATCATTAAATGCAACAATATAAATATGTATTGATAAGTGAAACAATATTAAAATATAAAAAAGCTTGGATATAAAAATGAACTGCATTCTGTAAAAACACTAGAATTACAATTCCCATTGTTGAACTTTATTTTACAACAATACAGCATTCCCAAAATTAGATTTTTCTGTTATACATTGTCGTAAAATTGAATAAGTTATAGCGTTAAATGCAACAATATGATTGTATATTGATAAGTGCAACAATATAAAAATGTAAACAAATCTTGAAAGTAAATATCAATTGTAATCTGTAAAAACACTCTAATTACAATTCCCATTGTCTATATTTATTTTACAACAATACAACATTCCCAATATTAGATTTTTCTGTTATACATTGTCGTAAAATTGAATACGTTATAGCGTTAAATGCAACTGTTATACATTGTCCTAAAATTATATAAGTTATAGTGTTAAATGCAACATTATGACTATGTATTGATAAGTGCAACAATACAAAAATGTAATCAAATGTTGAATGTAAATATGAACTGTAATCTGAAATTACACACTAATTAAAATTCCCATTGTTGAACTTTGTTTTACAACAATACAGCATTTCAAAAATTAGATTTTTCTGTTATATATTGTCGTAAAATTGATTAAGTAAACGCGTTAACTGCAACAATAAAAATAAGAATTGATAAGTGCAACAATATAAAAATATAAAAAAGCTTGAATAGAAATATGAACTGCAATCTGTAAATCACTCTAATCACAGTTTCCATTGTTGAACATTATTTTAAAACAATACAGCATTCCCAAAATTACATTTTTCTGCTATACATTGTCGTAAAATTGAATAAGTTGTATCATTAAATGCAACAATATGAATATGTATTGATAAGTGCAACAATATTAAAATATAAAAAAGCTTGGATGTAAAAATGAACTGCATTCTGAAAAACACTAGAATTAAAATTCCCATTGTTGAACTTTATTTTACAACAATACAGCATTCCCAAAATTAGATTTTTCTTTTATACAGTGTCGTAAATTTGAATAAGTTATAGCGTTAAATGCAACAATATGAATATGTATTGATAAGTGCAACAATATTAAAATATAAAAAAGCTGGGATATAAAAATGAACTGCATTCTGTAAAAACACTAGAATTAAAATTCCCATTGTTGAACTTTATTTTACAATACAGCATTCCCAAAATTAGATTTTTCAGTTATACATTGTGGTAAAATTGAATAATTTTTTGTGTTAAATGCAACAATATGACCGTATATTGATAAGTGCAACAATATAAAAATGTAAAAAAAGCTTGAATATAAATATGAAATGGAAAATGGAAAGAGACACTACTTACAGTTCCCATTGTTGAATCTTATTTTGCAACAATACAGCATTCCCAAAATTAGATGTTTCTGTTATACATTTTCTTAAAATTGAATAAGTTATAGCGTTAAAGCAACAATACGACTATGTATTGATAAATGCAACAATATAAAAATGTAAAAAAAGCTTGACTATAAATATGAAATATAAAATGGAAAGACACTCTAATTACAGTTTCCATTGTTGATCTTTATTTTAAAACAATAAAGCATTCCCAAAATTAGATTTTTCTATTATACGTTGTCGTAAAATTGAATAATTTATTGTGTTAAATGCAACAATATGACCCTATATTCATAAGTGCAACAATATAAAAATGTGAAAAAAGCTTGAATATAAATATGAACTGCAATCTGCAAATCACTCTAACCACAATTCCCATTGTTGAAATTTATAACAATACAGCATTCCCAAAATTAGATTTTTCAGTTATACATTGTCGTAAAATTGTATAAGTTATAGTGTTAAATGCAACAATATGACTATGTATTGATAAGTGCAACAATATAAAAATGTAAAAAAAGCTTGAATAAAAACATGAAATATAAAATGGAAAGACACTCTAATTACAGTTTCCACTGTTGAACTTTATTTTACAACAATACAGCATTCCCATAATTAGATTTTTCCATTATACATTGTCGTAAAATTGAATAATTTATTGTGTTAAATGCAACAATATGACCGTATATTGATATGTGCAACAATATAAAAATGTCAGCAAAGCTTGAATATAAATATGAACTGCAATCTGTAAATCACTCTAATCACAATTCCCATTGTTGAACTTTATTTTACAATAATACAGTATTCCCAAAATTAGATTTTTCTGTTATACATTGTCGTAAAATTGAATAAGTTATAGCGTTAAATGCAACAATATGACTATGTATATATATGTGCAACAATATAAAAATATAAACAAATCTTGAATATGAATATTAACTGTAATACGTAAAGACACCATAATTACACTTCCTATTGTTGAAGTTTATTTTACAACAATACAGCATTCCTAAATTTAGATTTTTCTGTTATACATATTCGTAAAATTGAATAAGTTATTGTGTTAAATGCAACAATATGACTGTATATTGATAAGTGCAACAATATAAAAATGTAAACAAAGCTAGAATATAAATATGAACTGCAATCTGTAATAACACTATAATCACAATTCCCATTGTTGAACTTTATTTTGCAACAATACAGCACTCCCAAAATTAGATTTTTCTGTTATACATATTCGTAAAATTGAATAAGTTATTGTGTTAAATGCAACAATATGATTGTATATTGATAAGTGCAACAATATAAAAATTTAAACAAATCTTGAATGTAAATATATTGTAATCTGTAAAAACACTCTAATTACAATTCCCATTGCCTATATTTATTTTACAACAATACAACATTCCCAAAATTAGATTTTTCTGTTATACATTGTCGTAAAGTTGAATAAGTAATAGCGCTAAATGCAACTGTTATACATTGTCCTAAAATTGTATAAGTTATAGTGTTAAATGCAACATTATGACTATGTATTGATAAGTGCAACAATACAAAAATGTAATCAAATCTTGAATGTAAATATGAACTGTAATCTGAAATTACACACTAATTAAAATTCCCATTGTTGAACTTTGTTTACAACAATACAGCATTCCGAAAATTAGATTTTTCTGTTATATATTGTCTTTAAATTGAATAAGTAAACGCGTTAACTGCAACAATAAAAATAAGAATTGATAAGTACATGTGCAACAATATAAAGATATAAAAATGCTTGAATAGAAATATGAACTGCAATCTGTAAATCACTCTAATTACAGTTTCCTTTGTTGAAGTTTATTTTACAACAATACAGCATCCCCAAAATTATATTTTTTTGCCATACATTGTCATAAAATTGAATAAGTTATATCATTAAATGCAACAATATAAATATGTATTGATAAGTGAAACAATATTAAAATATAAAAAAGCTTGGATATAAAAATGAACTGCATTCTGTAAAAACACTAGAATTACAATTCCCATTGTTGAACTTTATTTTACAACAATACAGCATTCCCAAAATTAGATTTTTCTGTTATACATTGTCGTAAAATTGAATAAGTTATAGCGTTAAATGCAACAATATGATTGTATATTGATAAGTGCAACAATATAAAAATGTAAACAAATCTTGAAAGTAAATATCAATTGTAATCTGTAAAAACACTCTAATTACAATTCCCATTGTCTATATTTATTTTACAACAATACAACATTCCCAATATTAGATTTTTCTGTTATACATTGTCGTAAAATTGAATACGTTATAGCGTTAAATGCAACTGTTATACATTGTCCTAAAATTATATAAGTTATAGTGTTAAATGCAACATTATGACTATGTATTGATAAGTGCAACAATACAAAAATGTAATCAAATGTTGAATGTAAATATGAACTGTAATCTGAAATTACACACTAATTAAAATTCCCATTGTTGAACTTTGTTTTACAACAATACAGCATTTCAAAAATTAGATTTTTCTGTTATATATTGTCGTAAAATTGATTAAGTAAACGCGTTAACTGCAACAATAAAAATAAGAATTGATAAGTGCAACAATATAAAAATATAAAAAAGCTTGAATAGAAATATGAACTGCAATCTGTAAATCACTCTAATCACAGTTTCCATTGTTGAACATTATTTTAAAACAATACAGCATTCCCAAAATTACATTTTTCTGCTATACATTGTCGTAAAATTGAATAAGTTGTATCATTAAATGCAACAATATGAATATGTATTGATAAGTGCAACAATATTAAAATATAAAAAAGCTTGGATGTAAAAATGAACTGCATTCTGTAAAAACACTAGAATTAAAATTCCCATTGTTGAACTTTATTTTACAATACAGCATTCCCAAAATTAGATTTTTCAGTTATACATTGTAGTAAAATTGAATAATTTTTTGTGTTAAATGCAACAATATGACCGTATATTGATAAGTGCAACAAAATAAAAATGTAAATAAAGCTAGAATATAAATATGAAATATAAAATGGAAAGACACTCTAATTACAGTTTCCATTGTTGATCTTTATTTTAAAACAATAAAGCATTCCCAAAATTAAATTTTTCTGTTATACATTTTCGTAAAATTAAATAAGTTATAGCGCTAAATGCAACAATACGACTATGTATTGATAAATGCAACAATATAAAAATGTAAAAAAAGCTTGAATATAAATATGAAATATAAAATGGAAAGACACTCTAATTACAGTTTCCATTGTTGATCTTTATTTTAAAACAATAAAGCATTCCCAAAATTAAATTTTTCTATTATACGTTGTCGTAAAATTGAATAATTTATTGTGTTAAATGCAACAATATGACCCTATATTCATAAGTGCAACAATATAAAAATTTAAAAAAAGCTTGAATATAAATATGAACTGAAATCTGTAAATCACTCTAATCACAATTCCCATTGTTGAAATTTATAACAATACAGCATTCCCAAAATTAGATTTTTCTGTTATACATTGTCGTAAAATTGAATAAGTTATAGCGTTAAATGCAACAATATGACTATGTATATATATGTGACGATTTAAGGAGAACTCGAATTATTTCCACTGGTTAAAAAGAAACACGCAGTCATGGCAAGCGAGGGAAAAAACAAAATAAAATAATAAATGTAGAAGATCTAATAATTAGTCATGGGCTGCTGTAAATTCATTTATTAAATTCGTAATAATGAGGAAGGAAAAGCTCCTTTTGCAAAAATTCCATCATTATTTCAGCGAGCTGTCCTCATCGAAGAAGCAACCCAAGAAATCTTCTCTCTCATCTCGAGACTTCCACCTTCTAAACTAAAAAAGAAAGTACTGGAACATTCTGTCACCTCAAACCATCATTCTTTTATGTAAACAGAATTCTTGTCCAGCTACTAGGCTATTTTTAAACAGACGATAAATTTATTAAAAAAAATATTATTTAACCAATTTATAATTGACTCAGAATTTTAAATATCTTACGCAGACGATTTTTATAAATGATTAATTTTCAGAGAAAAAGAAAAGAAATGAATTTATTAATATGCACACCTCAAAGGTTGACGTAGGAAAAATAAATAAATAGATAAAATAAAATAATGATATTTTTTGAAAGGTATGGTTTTGGAATAAATTTAATAAGACTTTCTTAAAAAGGGTTGATAAAAACATAGAAGAAATCAGTTTTATTTGGAATATTAAGAAATAAAGTTTTAATTAAGAATATTTTTAATTTAGAGCCATCTTTTTAAATTTACGCATACTGGAATAATATTTTTTAAGGCAAATTAAGAATTTATATCGTCTGCATAAGGATTAACAGATTAGATTTAGAAACAAGATTTTAATTTAATAATTTGAAGTAAGTACGGAATATTATTATAAGAAAATTAAGATAGTATAAAGGTTAGTTTTGGCGAAAAAATTTTAAATTTGTAATATTATCCCCCTCCCCAAGACTTTGTATGAAATTGATAGTTAAATAAAACTACAAGTTCAGACAACAGAAATATAATAATTTAGAAAAGTTAAATTTTGTAATAAAACTGTCAAACTCAGGAAGCCAAGAGATGGAAGAAAAGAAAAGTAACGCAATATAAAAAATATTAGCAATTAAAATAAAATAGTTAAGAGAAAATAATTCTGAATTAAATTTAGGTAGGAGCATTTCCCTGAAAGAAATACAATAATGTTACAACATCACTTACCATTTGTAAGTGCAGAGGAGATAATACATATAATAACAGTAAATAAGTTATGAATATTAATAAGCAAGAGATAAAAATATAATAAAAACAATAAAAATTCGTTCTCATGGAAGTTTAAATAATTACAATGACTTAATGCATAGTTTATTTTAAATAAGTCCTTTAAATGAAACAAGTCTTTCAATATATATAAAAGAGTCTTTTCCAATGTTCACTGAATACAGTCCTTGTAGGAAATAAAGTCTTTAAAGGCTACCTAAAACATTCTTCTCAAACTTAGTTGACTACATACAGTCCTTCAAATGAAAAGTCTCAAATAGTTTTAAAAATGCAATTCTTCATTGTAGTTCGCTAGATATAGTCTCTTTAATTAAAGATCTTTAAACCTAGTTTAATCTTTGGTTTTAATGTTATGTTGGATCCAACATCTTTCAGTAATATATCAATTTTTCAATAATAAATAGCATCACTCTCAATATCAATAATAAATAATATAGAAAAATTTAAATAATGACAATAACAACAATAATAAGTAATAATATAATAAGACTCCATATCCTAATATTTTTCATTAAGAGTATAATTAATACTAAACTTCATTATAGAAATCATAATAATAATAATAATAATAGTAAAACAAGAGTATAATCAAAAGAAAATATCGCTATTTGTTTATTATTGATAGGGAAAAAACTGGTTGAGGATAAAAATAATTACATAGCAACTAAATAATTTTCTTATCTTCTAATAGCATAAGAAAGTATTTTTTGCTAGCCGAAAGTATAAATAAAAAAAATCATAATAATTCCAAAATCCAAATAAAATTAAATCTAACTATTTAGAAAATGGACTCTCAACCAGTATTTCCTTACAATAATTCCTCTCTGATACTCTTTTACAAAATTGTCAAATTTGGTTATAAGTTTTCAAATGCCAAATGTAGAATAAAGTTTTATCTACACATGGTTTATAAACTTTAATAATAAAATATAGGAATAAAAGGTGTCATTCTTAATTGAGAAATGGAAATAAAAATAGTGTGCTTTTTTAAAAAACTTTTAATATCTGTAGTTTTCACAATCACAGAAAATCACATATTATGTTATAGGTTTGAGTAGAATCATTAGATTTTATAACTGTTATAACATAAATATCTGCTGAATAAATAGAATAATACTAAGGTCAAATACATGAGTAAATATAGTTAGACTTAAACACCCTTAAATTTAATTTATCAACATCAATTTGAAAGCTTTTACAATCAAAGTGTTCACCTTATGCCTGCATAAGGAGCCCAATTTAACCCCAAAAACTCCCAAAAACGAGTAATATTCTTGTAGGCCTCCAAGAACATACCTGCTGATGTTGAAAATTATGGTGATAAAATATTTAAAGACTAAGAATTAAAATTTAATCTATTGTCTTGACTTTAGTTTGATCTAGTGATTGTGATTGTATCTGAGGTTTTGTTTGTTTTTTGGGTTGCTCATGAAACAGTTTAAAATCTTCGGGTGAAAAATAGGGTCTTAATTTAGAAATATGCACAATAACGGAATTCTGTCCTGTCTCATAATCAAATTTATCTATTTCATAAGTTACATCAGAAAGTTTATTTATAATTTTATATGGTCCAGAGAAAGTAGGTTCTAATTTTCGAGTGTTAGGGTATTTAAATTCTTCATAAATTACAGAGTCTTGTATTTTTAATGGGCATTCAACAAAATTTCGATCATAGAGCCTTTTACTTTTAAGGTGAAATTCATGAGTTCGCGCTTTCGCAATTTTGAGGGCTTTGTCTACTGGAGGGTAATAGTTTTGTTTTAAAGGAGATTCATAAGGCAATTGACCATAAAATAAATAGGCAGGTGGGAATTTGGTGATAGAATGGGGCGTATTGTTGTATTCTTCGATGACTTGGTTTAATAATCTAGTCCAAGGTATTTTAGAAGAAGTGGAATTAACTTTACATTTAAGCCTGGTAACTATAGTCTGATTAACGCGCTCTACCTTTCCATTGGTCTGAGGATGATGTGCGGATGTAA
The DNA here is from genome assembly GCA_964019185.1 of Maratus speculifer. NCBI lineage: Eukaryota > Metazoa > Arthropoda > Arachnida > Araneae > Salticidae > Maratus > Maratus speculifer. Next base: position 364,821,135 of record OZ025296.1, read on the forward strand.
AACGTTGTTGAACATGATGATTTCTAAGGAATTTCTTAAATCTTGGAGATCTGAAAGATTTATGCCTGTTACTAAGTATTTTTTGAGGTGCTTTGATATTGAAAATTTGTTTTAAACAGTGTATGTTTCAGTGGTAACATTTTTGGAGGGAAAAGCCCAAACAAATCTAGTTGCATGATCTATTATTATGTGTAAGAATTTTTTTGTTGAGTTGTAATAGTTAAATCCACCAACAGTATCAATAGAAAGACATTCAAAAGGTTGATCTGTTGCTGGCATAGCTTGTAATAAGCCGAATCTTTTCTGTTTTGGTTTTTTATTTTTCTGACAGATATCGCAATGTTTAACAAATTCTGTAATGTCTATTGTCATATTAGGCCAATAATAGTTGGGAGATATTAAATTAAACATTTTTTGAATCCCTAAATGTCCAAAATTATCATGAGCAATATGAAGTAATTTTTTTCTTAATGACATTGGTACAACAATTTTTTTGAATCCCTTTTTCTGAACTATAATAATTCCATTCTCTTTTTTATATTTTTTGTCACAAACATTGTCTTTGTCTTGCATCTCTATAATTTCTTTCCTATCTAGCAATAAACTAATATGTTGATTAAAATGACAAACAGGATTTCGTGACAACATGTCTGCTTCGACATTTGTTGAACCCTTTTCATATTTTATCTCATAATCAAACATACTAAGTTTGAGCGACCATCTAAAAAGCCTACCTCTTAAGTTTTTAACACTCTTTAACCATACTAGAGATGCGTGGTCCGTATGAATTGTAAACTTGACACCATGAAAGTAATGATAGAATTTGTCAAAAGTATCTATAATAGCTAAACATTTTAATTCAGTTATGAAATAATTTTGCTCATAACTCTTCAAAATTCTAGAATGATAAGCAATAGGATGTAAGAAATTTTCTTTATCAGGTTGTTTTAGAACAGCACCTACTGCTATCTGAGAGGCATCTACAAACATATGTAAAGGTAATTTAGGATCATAAATTTTGAGGATGGGTTTAGCAATTAAAGAATTTTTTAATTTTTCAAAAGACTCCTGGCACTCTGAGTTCCATTCCCATATTGTGTCTTTTTTAAGTAATCGGTTCAGAGGATATCTAATTTCAGCATATTTATTTATGAATTTATGGTAAACATTAATGGAACCTAGAAATCGTTGTAACTCTTTCACATTTGAAGGAGGTTTTAAATTTTTGATGGTTTCAATATTGGCATTTGCTGGTGTTATAGTTCCATTAGTGATTTCATAACCTAAGAAATTGATTTTATTTTGGCCTAATTTACATTTAGAAAGTTTAAGTTTAATGTTTTCTTGTTTTCAAATGTCAAAAATTTGAGCTAAATGGTTTAAATGTTCTTCTAATGAGGAAGAGAAAATTATAATATCATCAAAATAGTGGCACGCAAAGTCGATTTTATATTTATTAAGGATTCTTCGAATGGTTCTATTGAATATGGGAGGGCCCGTTTTTATGCCAAAAGGGAGCACGAGCCACTCAAAAAGTCCAAAATTGGTTGCAAATGCTAATTTTTCTGTATCGGATGGATGTATTGGTATGTGCCAGTAGCCAGAGGCTAAATCCAAAGTTGAAAAATACTGAGCACTACTCAATTTATCTAAAATTCCATCGATACGGGGCAAGGGTTCTGCATCATTTTTAATTATTGCGTTTAATTTTCTATAGTCTATACATAATCGCGTTTTTTTACCTTCCTCTCTTTTCATAACTAGTGTAACAGGGGCAGAATAGGGGCTATTACTTTCCTTTATCAGTCCGGCTGCTAACAATGATTGAATTTGGTTTTTTATTTCTATTTCTTCTAGAGGAGATGTTCGGTAGGGCCTCAAAGATATAGGTAGGTCTGAGTTTAGTATAACGCGTTGTGGTTCAATATTAATCCTACCCACATCATATTTATGCTTTGCAAAAATATCACTATAAATATGAACTAATTCCCTTAAATTTACATCTTGAATTAAATTTATTTCCCCAGTTAAATCTGAATCCGAATTATCGCGAAAATTTTGAAGAGTCATGGAACCTCTATAATCAGGATGCACATTAATTGCGTGATAATATTCAACACAGTCTTCATTTTTCATAATATTTCCACAAGTAGATTGTAACTCTATATCATGTTTACTTACATTCAGTGTTTCATTATCATAATTATCTATTGCTACAGTATTACCAGTATTTAATTTCATATTTTTTTTTATATTCTGAGGTTACAAATTCATTAGATTGATCCCTGTTTTGTTGTACTTGGTCCATATTTACTGTATTGAAATGAAGGGATCTCTCATTATGTATGGATATACTGTTAGTTATAATTTTCCTTCCCTGCCTTACAATACAATTTTTACATTCTATGTTTAATTTAAATTTAGAACATTCTTTTAACCCCAAAATAGCATAATCCAAATTTGTATTGCATACTAAAAAGTTAACATATTTTTTAATTTTACCCAATTTTAGAAGAACACTACATTTTTTATTTATATGTAAAAATCCTTTTGCCTGACCAATGGTAGCTGAGGGTATAGTCTCAATTTTAGCATTAAGTTTTTTAACAAATTTAATTGGCAATATTGCAATAGTTGAGCCAGTATCTACAACACATGGCAAATTATAATTATTTGTACATCCATACACAATTAATAGTAAAATATTATGAGAATTATTTTGTGAGCTACTTGGAAGAGTATCAGAGGATGGCAACTCACTCCTAAAAATACATTCTCTTTCCCAATGAAAAGCATTACTGACACCCCTATTTGTGCATATCCTACAAGGTCTTGAAGGGTATGAATTTTGAATATAATTATTTTGACAAACTCTAGGTCTTTGAAACTGAGATTGCCTTTGGGGAATCCAATTCCTAGGTGTATTATTGGGCCTAACTGGCTGAATCCAGGGCCTAGTTGGTTGAAAAGATTGAAAATTTTGTCTAGCTGATGGTTGATTTATTACTTGGTTTGAAACTAGTGGGGTGGAAACTTCCACGAATTGTTTGACAACCCGGTACCATTCTGTGGTACTACTAGGGGGATTTATAATAATATTGTTTTTGAATTCTGGTTTTAAACCATCAGTTAAACCTTGTAATAGTATATTTTCACTAAGATGTAATTTCCTACCAATTTCCACTTTTTTCCGAAAATAAGTTTCTAAATTGTCTAAATTATCTAATTTCAGATTTGAAAAATCAAAAAAACTCGGGATGTCTAATTGAATGAATCTTTCTATCAAAATTTTCTTAATTTGTTCATAATCCGTACAATTTAAACAGTCATTGATATAAATTTTTTGCGTTTCCCCTTTCAGATATTGCGCAATAGAATTAAATTTCCATTCTAGATTTTTCTTCTCCTTTTCACATGTTGTATCAAAATAAGTTAACCACGACAAAATGTTCATTCCAGAACTCGGGTCAAACGGTACGAACTTAGGATCTTCCATAATTTTTTTATTCTTACTAATTAGAATAAATGAAGCACTTCTATTTTCTTTATTAAATCCCGATCGTAAAATCATTCGCAATAAATTTCAAAGTTAATAATTTCTATCAATTACATATTTTTTCAAAATTACTATATCAGATCCATAACATACAATAAATAATAAAATAATAAATAAATTAGTAAATTAATAAATTAACTTCAAATTACTCTCATCAATAAAATAATAAATAAATAAATAAATAAATAAATAATAAATACTTTCCATCAATCATAAATAGAATAGAAATAATAATCAAAACATTTAATAAAATAAACTTACAGTTCACGAAAAATCTTCAATTAAATCCATTCTTCATTAAATTCCTCACAAAATACCTTTCGCATACTCAGCACTTTGAAGTAATTAATTTTCAAAAATTTTCCTATGACCATGAATACTCAATCAAAATTTGTGCGCACAGATCAACATCAAGCGTCAGGAAATCCACATCAGACTCGAAGCAAGTACTAATTCTTTCCAAGCATAGCTGTGAAGTTCTTTAGAAAGAGCATTTCTTTTACTTTAATTAAGTAAGAAATTACGGCGATTTGGGCACAAAAACATTCACGAGAAGTCGATAATCCGCGGTTCACAAAGCTATCATCATTTCGTTCCACAGCAGATTTCATTAGCAAGCCGAAAATACCATAATGTCCTTCAATCGAACTTCGGCGATAGCATGCTTTTCTTCGTTCCATCGCAATTTTCTTTAAATATCCAAAAACGGCAGCACAGATAAATAATCCTGTCAGACTTTTCGATTAGTTGTGACGATTTAAGGAGAACTCGAATTATTTCCACTGGTTAAAAAGAAACACGCAGTCATGGCAAGCGAGGGAAAAAACAAAATAAAATAATAAATGTAGAAGATCTAATAATTAGTCATGGGCTGCTGTAAATTCATTTATTAAATTCGTAATAATGAGGAAGGGAAAACCTCCTTTTGCAAAAATTCCATCATTACTTCAGCGAGCCGTCCTCATCCAAGAAGCAACCCAAGAATCTTCTTTTTCATCTCGAGACTTCCACCTTTTTAAACTAAAAAGAAAGTTCTGGAACATTCTGTAACCTCAAACCATCATTCTTTTATGTAAACAGAATTCTTGTCCAGCTACGAGATTAATTTCCACAGACGATAAATTAATTTTTTTTTAAATATTATTTAACCAATTTATAATTGAATCGGGATTTTTTAGGCAAACGACTTTTATAAATGATTAATTTTAAGAGAAAAAGAAAAGAAATGAATTTATTAATATGCACACCTCAAAGGTTGACGTAGGAAAAATAAATAAATAGATAAAATAAAATAATGATATTTTTTGAAAGGTATGGTTTTGGAATAAATTTAATAAGACTTTCTTAAAAAGGGTTTATAAAAACATAGAAGAAATCAGTTTTATTTGGAATATTAAGAAATAAAGTTTTAATTAAGAATATTTTTAATTTAGAGCCATCTTTTTAAATTTACGCATACTGGAATAATGTTTTTTAAGGCAAATTAAGAATTTATATCGTCTGCATAAGGATTAACAGATTAGATTTAGAAACAAGATTTTAATTTAATAATTTGAAGTAAGTACGGAATATTATTATAAGAAAATTAAGATAGTATAAAGGTTAGTTTTGGCGAAAAAATTTTAAATTTGTAATATATATGTGCAACAATATAAAAATATAAACATAGCTTGAATATGAATATTAACTGTAATACGTAAAGACACCATAATTACACTCCCTATTGTTGAAGTTTATTTTACAACAATACAGCATTCCAAAATTTAGATTTTTCTGTTATACATATTCGTAAAATTGAATAAGTTATTGTGTTAAATGCAACAATATGACTGTATATTGATAAGTGCAACAATATAAAAATGTAAACAAAGCTAGAATATAAATATGAACTTCAATCTGTAATAACACTCTAATCACAATTCCCATTGTTGAACTTTATTTTGCAACAATACAGCACTCCCAAAATTAGATTTTTCTGTTATACATATTCGTAAAATTGAATAAGTTATTGTGTTAAATGCAACAATATGATTGTATATTGATAAGTGCAACAATATAAAAATGTAAACAAATCTTGAATGTAAATATCAATTGTAATCTGTAAAAACACTCTAATTACAATTCCCATTGCCTATATTTATTTTACAACAATACAACATTCCCAAAATTAGATTTTTCTGTTATACATTGTCGTAAAGTTGAATAAGTAATAGCGCTAAATGCAACTGTTATACATTGTCCTAAAATTGTATAAGTTATAGTGTTAAATGCAACATTATGACTATGTATTGATAAGTGCAACAATACAAAAATGTAATCAAATCTTAAATGTAAATATGAACTGTAATCTGAAATTGCACACTAATTAAAATTCCCATTGTTGAACTTTGTTTTACAACAATACAGCATTCCGAAAATTAGATTTTTCTGTTATATATTGTCGTAAAATTGAATAAGTAAACGCGTTAACTGCAACAATAAAAATAAGAATTGATAAGTGCAACAATATAAAAATATAAAAAAGCTTGAATAGAAATATGAACTGCAATCTGTAAATCACTCTAATTACAGTTTCCATTGTTGAACTTTATTTTAAAACAATACAGCATCCCCAAAATTACATTTTTCTGCTATACATTGTCGTAAAATTGAATAAGTTATATCATTAAATGCAACAATATGAATATGTATTGATAAGTGCAACAATATTAAAATATAAAAAAGCTTGGATATAAAAATGAACTGCATTCTGGAAAAACACTAGAATTAATATTCCCATTGTTGAACTTTATTTTACAATACAGCATTCCCAAAATTAGATTTTTCATTTATACATTGTCGTAAAATTGAATAATTTTTTGTGTTAAATGCAACAATATGACCGTATATTGATAAGTGCAACAATATAAAAATGTAAAAAAAGCTTGAATATAAATATGAAATGGAAAATGGAAAGACACACTACTTACAGTTCCCATTGTTGAATCTTATTTTACAACAATACAGCATTCCCAAAATTAGATTTTTCTGTTAAACATTTTCGTAAAATTGAATAAGTTATAGCGTTAAATGCAAAAATACGACTATGTATTGATAAATGCAACAATATAAAAATGTAAAAAAAGCTTGAATATAAATATGAAATATAAAATGGAAAGACACTCTAATTACAGTTTCCATTGTTGATCTTTATTTTAAAACAATAAAGCATTCCCAAAATTAGATTTTTCTATTATACGTTGTCGTAAAATTGAATAATTTATTGTGTTAAATGCAACAATGTGACCCTATATTCATAAGTGCAACAATATAAAACTGTAAAAAAAGCTTGAATATAAATATGAACTGCAATCTGTAAATCACTCTAATCACAATTCCCATTGTTGAACTTTATTTTACAATAATACAGCATTCCCAAAATTAGATTTTTCTGTTATATATTGTCGTAAAATTGAATAATTTTTTGTGTTAAATGCAAAAATATGACCGTATATTGATAAGTGCAACAATATAAAAATGTAAGCAAAGCTTGAATATAAATATGAACTGCAATGTCTAAATCACTCTAATGACAATTCCCATTGTTGAACTTTTTAACAACACAGCATTCCCAAAATTAGATTTTTCTTTTATACATTGTCGTAAAATTGAATACGTTATAGTGTTAAATACCACAATATGACTGTATATTGATAATTGCAAAAATATAAAAATGTAAAAAAAGCTTGAATATAAATATGAAATATAAAATGGAAATACACTCTAATTACAGTTTCCACTGTTGAACTTTATTTTACATCAATACAGCATTCCCAAAATAAGATTTTTCCATTATACATTGTCGTAAAATTGAATAATTTATTGTGTTAAATGCAACAATATAACCTTATATTGATAAGTGCAACAATAGAAAAATGTAAGCAAAGCTTGAATATAAATATAAACTGCAATCTGTAAATCACTCTAATCACAATTCCCATTGTTGAACTTTATAACAACACAGCATTCCCAAAATTAGATTTTTCTGTTAGACATTGTCGTAAAATTGAATACGTTATAGTGTTAAATACCACAATATGACTGTATATTGATAATTGCAAAAATATAAAAATATAAGCAAAACTTGAATATAAATATGCACTGCAATCTGTAAATCACTCTAATTACAGTTTTCATTGTTGAAGTTTATTTTACAACAATACAGCATTCCAAAAATTAGATTTTTGTGTTATACATTGTCGTAAAATTGAATAATTTATTGTGTTAAATGTAACAATATGACCGTATATTGATAAGTTCAACAATAAAAAAATGCAAACAAAGCTTGAATATAAATATGAACTGCAATCTGTAAATCACTTTAATCACAATTCCCACAGTTGAACTTTATTACAATACAGCATTCCCAAAATTAGATTTTTTTGTTATACATTTTCGTAAAATTGAATAAGTTATAGAGTTAAATTCAACAATAAGAATATGTATTGATAAGTGCAACAATAAAAAATGTAAACAAATCTAGAATATAAATGTAAAATGCAATGTGTAATAATAATATATTAACTATTCCCATTGTTGAATTTTATTTTATTTGAACTGTAATCACAATTCCCATTGTTGAACTTTATTTTACAACAATACAGCATTCCCAAAATTAGATTTTTCTCTTATACAGTGTCGTAAAATTGTACAAATTATAGTGTTAAATGCAACTATATTACTATGTATTTATAAGTGCAACAATAAAAAAATGTAAAAAAGCTTGAATATAAATATAAAATATAAAATGGAAAGACACTCTAATTACAGTTTCCATTGTTGAACTTTATTTTACAACAATACAGAATTCCAAAAATTAGATATTTATTTTATACATTGTCGTAAAATTGAATAATTTATTGTGTTATATGCAACAATATGACCGATTATTGATAAGTGGAACAATATAAAAATGTAAAAAAAGCTTGATTATAAATATGAAATGTAAAATGGAAAGACACAATAATTACAATTCCCATTGTTGAAATTTGTTTTACAACAATAGAGCATTCCGAAAATTAGATTTTTCTGTTATACATTGTCGTAAAATTGAATAAGTAAACGCATTAAATGCAACAATATAAATAAGAATTGATAAATGACACAACTTAAAAATGTAAACAAAGCTTGAATATAAATATGAACTGCAATCTGTAAAATACTCTTATTACAATTCCCATTTTTGAAATTTATTTTACAACAATACACCATTCCCAAAATTAGACTTTTATGTTATACATTGTCGTAAAATTGAATAAGTTACAGTGATAAATACAACAATAAGATTGTAAATTGATAAATGATACAATATAAAAATATAAACAAAGCTTGATGAATATGAAATTTAATACGTAAAGACACCATAATTACAATTCCTATTGTTGAAGTTTATATTACAATAATACAGCATTCACCAAATTAGACTTTTCTGTCATACATTGTCGTAAAATTGAATAAATTATAGCTCTAAATTATGAAATATGACTATGTATTGATAAGTGAAACAATATAAAAATAAAAGCAAAGCTTGAATATAAATATGAACTGCAATCTGTAAATCACTCTGATTACAGTTTCCATTGTTGAAATTTATTTTACAACAATACAGCATCCCCAAAATTAGAATTTTCTGCTATACATTGTCGTAAAATTGAATAAGTTATAGTGTTAAATGCAACAATATGACTATGTATTGAAAAGTGCAATAATAGAAAAATATAATCAAATCTTGAATGTAATTATGAGCTGTAATCTTTAATTACACACTAATTACAATTCCCATTGTTTAACTTTATTTTACAACAGCACAGCATTCCCAAAATTAGATTTTTCTGTTATACATTGTTATAATATTGAATAAGTTATAGCATTAAATGCAAATATATGATTATGTATTGATAAGTGCAACACTATAAAAATATAAAAAAGCTTGAATAGAAATATGAACTGCAATCTGTAATAACACTCTAATTACAATTCTCATTGTTGAACTTTATTTTACTACAATATAGCATTCCCAACATTAGATTTTTCTGTTATTCATTGTCGTAAAATTGAACAAATTAAGACGTTAAATGCAACAATATGAATATGTATTGATAAGTGCAACAATAGAAAAATGTAAACAAAGCTATAATATAAATATGAACTGCAATCGGTAAAATACTCTAATTAATATTCCCGTTTTTATAATTTATTTTACATCAATACAGCATTCCGAAAATTAGATTTTTCTCTTATACCGTGTCGTAAAATTGTACAAATTATAGTGTTAAATGCAACTATATTACTGTGTATTTATAAGTGCAACAATAAAAAAATGTAAAATGCAACAATATTACCGTATATTGATAAGTGCAACAATATAAAAATATAAAAAAGCTTGAATATAAATATGAAATGTAAAATGTAAAGACACACTACTTACAGTTCCCATTGTTGAATCTTATTTTACAATAATACAGCATTCCCAAAATTAGATTTTTCTGTTATACATTGTCGTAAAATTGAATAATTTATTGTGTTAAATGCAACAATATGACCGTATATTGATAAGTGCAACAATATAAAAATGTAAAAAAGCTTGAATATAAATATGAAATGTAAAATGGAAAGACACACTACTTACAGTTCCCATTGTTGAATCTTATTTTACAATAATACAGCATTCCCAAAATTAGATTTTTCTGTTATACATTGTCGTAAAATTGAATAAGTTATAGCGTTAAATGCAACAATATGATTGTATATTGATAAGTGCAACAATATAAAAATAAAAGCAAAGCTTGAATATAAATATGAACTGCAATCTGTAAATCACTTTAATTACTGTTTCCATTGTTGAACTTTATTTTACAACAATACAACATTCCCAAAAATAGATTTTTCTGCTATACATTGTCGTAAAATTGAATAAGTTATATCATTAAATGCAACAATATGAATATGTATTGATAAGTGACACAATATTAAAATATAAAAAAAGCTTGGATATAAAAATGAACTGCGTTCTTTAAAAACACTAGAATTACAATTCCCATTGTTGAACTTTATTTTACAACAATACAGCATTCCCAAAATTGGATTTTTCTGTTATACAGTGTCGTAAAATTCAATAATTTATTGTGTTAAATGCAACAATATGACCGTATATTTATAAGTGCAACAATATAAAAATGTAAAAAAGCTTGAATATAAATATGAAATGTAAAATGGAAAGACACACTACTTACAGTTCCCATTGTTGAATCTTATTTTACAATAATACAGCATTCCCAAAATTAGATTTTTCTGTTATACATTGTCGTAAAATTGAATAAGTTATAGCGTTAAATGCAACAATATGATTGTATATTGATAAGTGCAACAATATAAAAATGTAAACAAATCTTGAAAGTAAATATGAACTGTAATCTGTAAAAACACTCTAATTACAATTCCCGTGTTAGATCTTTATTTTACAACAATACAACATTCCAAAAATTAGATTTTTCTGTTATACATTGTCGTAAAATTGAATAAGTTAAAGTCTTAAATACCACAGTATGACCGTATATTGATAATTGCAACAATATAAAAATGTAAACAAAGCTTGAGTAAGTTATAGCGTTAAATGCTACAATATGACTAGGTATTGATAAGTGCAACAATAAAAAAATGTAAACAAAGCTTGAACAAAATTATGAACTGCAATCTGTAAAATTTTTTAATTGCTGTTCCCATAGTTGGATTTTATTTTACAACAATATAGCATTCCCAAAATTAGATTTTTCTGTTATACATTGTTGTAAAATTGAATAAGTTATACTGTTAAATGCAACAATATGACCGTATATTGATAAGTGCAACAATATAAAAATGTAAGCAAAGCTTGAATATATATATGAACTGCAATCTGTAAATCTCTCTAATCACAATTCCCATTGTTGAACTTTATTTTGCAAAAATACAGCATTCCCAAAATTAGATTTTTCTGTTATACATTGTTGTAAATTTGAATAAGTTATAGTGTTAAATGCAACAATATGACTATGTATTCATAAGTGCAACAATATAAAAATGTAAAAAAAGCTTGAATATAAATATGAAATATAAAATGGAAAGACGCTCTAATTATAGTTTCCATTGTTGAACTTTATTTTACAACTATACAGCATTCCTAAAATTGGATTTTTCTGTTATACATTGTCGTAAAATTTAATAAGTTATAGCTTTAAATTATGAAATAGTACTATGTATTGATAAGAGCAATAATATTAAAATATAAAAAGAGCTTGAATATAAATATTAACTACATTCTTTAATAACACTCTAATTACAATTCCCATTGTTGAATTTTATATTACAACAATACAGCATTCCCAAAATTAGATTTTTCTGTTATACATTGTCGTAAAATTGAATAAGTTATAGCGTTAAATGCAAAAATATGACTATGTATAAATATGTGCAACAATTTGAAAATATAAACAAAAATATAAACTTGAATATAGCTCTGTAATACGTAGAGACACCATAATTACAATTCCTATTGTTGAAGTTGTTTTTACAATAATTCAGCATTCACAAAATTAGATTTTTCTGTTATACATATTCGTAAAATTGAGTAAGTTATAGCGTTAAATGATGCAATATGACTATGTATTGATAAGTTCAAAAATATAAAAATTTAAACAAAGCTTGAATTTAAATATGAACTGCAATCTGTAAAATTTTTAATTGCAATTCCCATTGTTGAATTTTATTATACAACAATAGAGCATTCCCAAAATTATATTTATCTGTTATACATTGTCGTAAAATTGAATAAGTTATAGCTTTAAATGCAACAAGATGAATATGTATTGATAAGAGCAATAATATAAAAATATAAAAAATCTTGAATAGAAATATGAACTGCAATCTGTAATAACACTCTAATTACAAATCCCACTGTTGAACTTTATTTTACAACAATACAGCATTTCAAAATTTAGATTTTTCTGTCATACATTGTCGCAAAATTGAATACGTTACTGTGTTATATGCAAAAATATGACTGTATATTGATAAGTGCAACAATATAAAAATGTAAACAAAGCTACAATATAAATACGAACTGCAATCTGTAATAACACTCTAATCACAATTCCCATTGTTGAACTTTATTTTACAACAATACAGCATTCCCAAAATTAGATTTTTCTGTTATACATATTCGTAAAATTGAATAAGTTATTGTGTTAAATGCAACAATATGATTGTATATTGATAAGTGCAACAATATATAAATGTAAACAAATCTTGAATGTAAATTTCAATTGTAATCTGTAAAAACACTCTAATTACAATTCCTATTGTCTATATTTATTTTACAACAATACAACATTCCCAAAATTAGACTTTTCTGTTATACATCGTCGTAAAATTCAATAATTTATTGTGTTAAATGACGCAATATGATCGTATATTGATAAGTGCAACAATATGAAAATGTAAGCAAAGCTTGAATATGAATATGAACTGCAGTCTGTAAATGACTCTCATTACAGTTTCCATTGTTGAACTTTATTTTACAACGATCCAGCATTCCCAAAATTAGATTTTTCTGTTATACATATTTGTAAAATTGAATAAGTTATAGCGTAAAATGCAACAATATGATTGTATATTGATAAGTGCAACAATATAAAAATGTAAACAAATCTTGAAAGTAAATATCAACTGTAATCTGTAAAAACACTGTAATTACAATTCCCGTTGTAGATGTTTATTTCACAACAATACAATATTCCAAAAATTGGATTATTCTGTTATACATTGTCGTCAAATTGAATAAGTTATAGTGTTAAATACCACAGTATGACCGTATATTTATAATTGCAACAATATAAAAATGTAAACAAAGCTTGAATAAGTTATAGCGTTAAATGCAACAATATGACTAGGTATTGATACGTGCAACAATATAAAAATGTAAACAAAGCTTGAACATAAATATGAACTGCAATCTGTAAAAATTTTTAATTGCTATTCCTATTGTTGAATTTTATTTTACAACAATTCAGCATTCCTAAAATTAGATTTTTCTGTTATACATTGTTGTAAAATTGAATAAATTATAGTTTTAAATGCAACAATATGACTATGTATTGATAAGTGCAACAATATAAAAATGTAAGCAAAGCTTGAATATAAATACGAACTGCAATGTCTAAATCACTCTAATTACAGTTTTCATTGTTGAACTTTACTTTACAACAATGCAGCAAGCCCAAAATTAGATTTTTCTATTATACATTGTCGTAAATTTGAATAATTTATTGTATTAAATGCAACAATATAACCGTATATTGATAAGTGCAACAATATAAAAATGTAAGCAAAGCTTGAATATAAATATGAATTGCAATCTGTAAAATACACTAATTACGATTACCATGTTTGAAATTTATTTTACAACAATACATCATTCCCAAAATTACTCTTTAATGTTATACATTGTCGTAAAATTGAATAAGTTATAGCGTAAAATGCAACAATATGATTGTATATTGATAAGTGCAACAATATAAAAATGTAAACAAATCTTGAAAGTAAATATCAACTGTAATCTGTAAAAACACTCTAATTACAAATCCCGTTGTAGATGTTAGTTTACAACAATACAATATTCCAAAAATTAGATTTTTCTGTTATACATTGTCGTAAAATTGAATAAGTTATAGTGTTAAATACCACAGTATAACCGTATATTGATAATTGCAACAATATAAAAATGTAAACAAAGCTTGAATAAGTTATAGCGTTAAATGCAACAATATGACTATGTATTGATAAGTGCAACAATATAAAAATGTAAGCAAAGCTTGAATATAAATATGAACTGCAATCTGTAAAATACACTAATTACAATTACCATGTTTGAAATTTATTTTACAACAATACATCATTCCCAAAATTACACTTTTATGTTATACATTGTCGTAAAATTGAATACGTTACAGTGATAAATGCGACAATATGACTCTAAATTGATAAATGACACAATATAAAAATATAAACAAATCTTGAATATAAATATGAACTGCAATCTGTATATCACTCTAATTACAGTTTCTATTGTTGAACTTTATTTTACAACAATACAGCACCCCCAAAATTAGATTTTTCTGCTATACATTGTCGTAAAATTGAATAAGTTATATCATTAAATGCAACAATATGAATATGTATTGATAAGTGCAACAATATTAAAATATAAAAAAAGCTTGGATATAAAAATGAACTGCATTCTGTAAAATCACTAGAATTACAATTCCCATTGTTGAACTTTATTTTACAACAATACAGAATTCCCAAAATTAAATTTTTCTGTTATACATTGTCGTAAAATTGAATAATTTATTGTGTTAAATGCAACAATATGACCGTATATTGATAAGTGTTACAATATAAAAATGTAAAAAAAGCTTGAATAAAAATATGAAATATAAAATGGAAAGAGACTCTAATTACAGTTTCCACTGTTGAACTTTATTTTACAACAATACAGCATTCCCATAATTAGATTTTTCCATTATACATTGTCGTAAAATTGAATAATTTATTGTGTTAAATGCAACAATATGACCGTATATTGATATGTGCAACAATATAAAAATGTAAGCAAAGCTTGAATATAAATATGAACTGCAATCTGTAAATCACAGTAATCACAATTCCCATTGTTGAACTTTATATTACAATAATACAGTGTTCCCAAAATTAGATTTTTCTGTTATACATTGTCGTAAAATTGAATAAGTTATAGTGTTAAATGCAACAATATGACTGTATATTGATAAGTGCAACAATATAAAAATGTAAACAAAGCTAGAATATAAATATGAACTGCAATCTGTAATAACACTCTAATCACAATTCCCATTGATGAACTTTATTTTGCAACAATACAGCACTCCCAAAATTAGATTTTTCTGTTATACATATTCGTAAAATTGAATAAGTTATTGTGTTAAATGCAACAATATGATTGTATATTGTTAAGTGCAACAATATAAAAATGTAAATAAATCTTGAATGTAAATATCAATTGTAATCTGTAAAAACACTCTAATTACAATTCCCATTGCCTATATTTAGTTTACAACAATACAACATTCCCAAAATTAGATTTTTCTGTTATACATTGTCGTAAAATTGAATAAGTTATAGCGCTAAATGCAAATGTTATACATTGTCCTAAAATTGTATAAGTTATAGTGTTAAATGCAACATTATGACTATGTATTGATAAGTGCAACAATAAAAAAATGTAATCAAATCTTGAATGTAAATATGAACTGTAATCTGAAATTACACAATAATTAAAATTCCTATGGTTGAACTTTGTTTTACAACAATACAACATTCCGAAAATTAGATTTTTCTGTTATATATTGTCTTTAAATTGAATAAGTAAACGCGTTAATTGCAACAATAAAAATAAGAATTGATAAGTGCATGTGCAACAATGTAAAAATATAAAAAAGCTTGAATAGAAATATGAACTGCAATCTGTAAATCACTCTAATTACAGTTTCCATTGTTGAACTTTATTTTACAACAATACAGCATCCCCAAAATTATATTTTTTTGCTATACATTGTCGTAAAATTGAATAAGTTATATCATTAAATGCAACAATATGAATATGTATTGATAAGTGCAACAATATAAAAATGTAAACAAAGCTTGAACATAAATATGAACTGCAATCTGTAAAAATTTTTAATTGCTATTCCTATTGTTGAATTTTATTTTTCAACAATACAGCTTTCCCAAAATTAGATTTTTCTGTTAACATTGTTGTAAAATTGAATAAGTTATAGTTTTAAATGCAACAATATGACTATGTATTGATAAGTGCAACAATATAAAAATGTAAGCAAAGCTTGAATATAAATATGAACTGCAATCTGTAAGATACACTAATTACAATTACCATGTTTGAA
This sequence comes from Maratus speculifer, assembly GCA_964019185.1. NCBI lineage: Eukaryota > Metazoa > Arthropoda > Arachnida > Araneae > Salticidae > Maratus > Maratus speculifer. The sequence goes on from OZ025296.1 coordinate 364,837,704, forward strand.
ATTTATTTTACAACAATACATCATTCCCAAAATTACACTTTTATGTTATACATTGTCGTAAAATATAATACGTTACAGTGATAAATGCGACAATATGACTGTAAATTGATAAATGACGCAATATAAAAATATAAACAAATCTTGAATATAAATATGAACTGCAATCTGTAAATCACTCTAATTACAGTTTCCATTGTTGAACTTTATTTTACAACAATACAGCATCCCCAAAATTAGATTTTTCTGCTATACATTGTCGTAAAATTGAATAAGTTATATCATTAAATGCAACAATATGAATATGTATTGATAAGTGCAACAATATTAAAATATAAAAAAAGCTTGGATATAAAAATGAACTGCATTCTGTAAAAACACTAGAAGTACAGTTCCCATTGTTGAATCTTATTTTACAACAATACAGCATTCCCAAAATTAGATTTTTCTGTTATACATTGTCGTAAAATTGTATAAGTTATAGTGTAAAATGCAACAATATGACTATGTATTGATAAGTGCAACAATATAAAAATGTAAAAAAAGCTTGAATAAAAATATGAAATATAAATTGGAAAGACACTCTAATTACAGTTTCCACTGTTCAACTTTATTTTACAACAATACAGCATTCCCATAATTAGATTTTTCCATTATACATTGTCGTAAAATTGAATAATTTATTGTGTTAAATGCAACAATATGACCGTATATTGATATGTGCAACAATATAAAAATGTAAGCAAAGCTTGAATATAAATATGAACTGCAATCTGTAAATCACACTAATCACAATTCCCATTGTTGAACTTTATTTTACAATAATACAGTGTTCCCAAAATTAGATTTTTCTGTTATACATTGTCGTAAAATTGAATAAGTTATAGCGTTAAATGCAACAAAATGACTATGTATATATATGTGACGATTTCAGGAGAACTCGAATTATTTCCACTGGTTAAACAGAAACACGCAGTCATGGCAAGCGAGGGAAAAAACAAAAATAATAAATAAATGTAGAAGATTCAATAATTAGTCATGGGCTGCTGTAAATTCATTTATTAAATTCGTGATAATGAGGAAGGAAAAGCTCCTTGTTGCAAAAATTCCATCATTATTTCAGCGAGCTGTCCTCATCGAAGAAGCAACCCAAGAAATCTTCAGAAGAATCTTCCTTTCATCTCGAGACTTCCCCCTTTTAAACTGAAAAGAAAGTTCTGGAACATTCGGTAACCTCAAACCATCCTTCTTTTATGTAAACAGAATTCTTGTCCAGTTACGAGGCTATTTTAAACAGACGATAAATTTATTTTAAAAAAAATATTATTTAACCAATTTATAATTGACTCCGAATTTTAAATATCTTAGGCAGACGATTTTTATACATGATTAATTTTAAGAGAAAAAGAAAAGAAATGAATTTATTAATATGCACATTATCGTTGACGGCGGAAAAATAAATAAATAGATAAAATAAAATAATGATATTTTTTGAAAGGTATGGTTTTGGAAAAAAATTTAATAAGAATTTCTTAAAAAGGGTTGATAAAAACATAGAAGAAATCAGTTTTATTTGGAATATTAAGAAATAAAGTTTTAATTAAGAATATTTTTAATTTAGAGCCATCTTTTTAAATTTACGCATACTGGAATAATGTTTTTTAAGGCAAATTAAGAATTTATATCGTCTGCACACAGATTAACAGATTAGATCTAGAAATAAGATTTTAATTTAATAATTTGAAGTAAGTACGGAATATTATTATAAGAAAATTAAGATAGTATAAAGGTTAGTTTTGGCGAAAAAAAAATGTAAATTTGTAATATTATCCCCCCTCCCCAAGACTTTGTATGAAATTGATAGTTAAATAAAACTACAAGTTCAGACAACAGAAATATAATAATTTAGAAAAGTTAAATTTTGGAATAAAACTGTCAAACTCAGGAAGCCAAGAGATGGATGAAAAGAAAATTAACGCAATATAAAAATATTAGCGATTAAAATAAAATAGTTAAGAGAAAATAATTCTGAATTAAATTTAGGTAGGAGCATTTCCCTGAAAGAAATACAATAATGTTACAACATCACTTACCATTTGTAAGTGCATAGGAGATAATACATATAATAACAGTAAATAAGTTATGAATATTAGTAAGCAAGAGATAAAAATATAATAAAAACAATAAAAGTTCGTTCTCATGGAAGTTTAAATAACTACAATGACTTAATGCATAGTTTATTTTAAATAAGTCCTTTAAATGAAAAAAGTCTTTCAAGAATATATAAAAGAGTCTTTTTCAATGTCCAGTGAATACAGTCTCTTTAATTAAATATCTTCAAACTTAGTTTAATCTTTGGTTTTAATGTTATGTTGGATCCAACATCTTTCAGTAATATATCAATTTTTCAATAATAAATAGCATCACTCTCAATATCAATAATAAATAATATAGAAAAATTTAAATAATAACAATGTCAACAATAATAAGTAATAGTATAATAAGACTCCATATCCTAATATTTTTCAATAAGAGTATAATTAATACTAAACTTCATCATAGAAATCATAATAATAATAATAATAGTAAAACAAGAGTATAATCAAAAGAAAATATCACTATTTGTTTATTATTGATAGGGAAAATATTGGTTGAGGATAAAAATAATTACATAGCAACTAAATAATTTTCTTATCTTCTAATAGCATAAGAAAGTATTTTTTGCTAGCCGAAAGTATAAATAAAAAAATCATAATAATTCCAAAATCCAAATAAAATTAAATCTAACTATTTAGAAAATGGACTCTCAACCAGTATTTCCTTACAATAATTCCTCTCTGATACTCTTTTACAAAATTGTCAAATTTGGTTATAAGTTTTCAATGCCAAATGTAGAATAATGTTTTATCCACACATGGTTTATAAACTTTAATAATAAAATACAATAGGAATAAAAGGTGTCATTCTTAATTGAGAAATGGAAATAAAAAAAGTGTGCTTTTTTGAAAAACTTTTAATCTGTAGTTTTCACAAACACTGAAAATCACATATTATGTTATAGGTTTGAGTAGAATCATTAGATTTTATAACTATTATCATATAATATCTGCTGAATAAATAGAGTAATACTAATGTCAAATAAATGAGTAAATATAGTTAGACTTAAACACCCTTAAAATTAATTTATCAACATCAATTTGAAAGCTTTTACAATCAAAGTGTTCACCCTATGCCTGCATAAGGAGCCCAATTTAATCCCAAAACTCCCAAAAACAAGTAATATTCTTGTAGCGCTCCAAGAACATACCCGCTGATGTTGAAAATTATGGTTTTTTTATGGTAAATTTAATCTATTGTCTTGACTTTAGTTTGATCTAGTGATTGTATCTGAGGTTTTGTTTGTTTTTTGGATTGCTCATGAAACAGTTTAAAATCTTCGGGTGAAAAATAGGGTCTTAATTTAGAAACATGCACAATAACGGAATTCTGTCCTGTCTCATAATTAAATTTATCTATTTCATAAGTTACATCAGAAAGTTTATTTATAATTTTATATGGTCCAGAGAAAGTAGGTTCTAATTTTCGAGTGTTAGGGTATTTAAATTCTTCATAAATTACAGAGTCTTGTATTTTTAATGGGCATTCAACAAAATTTCGATCATAGAGTCATTTACTTTTAAGGTGAAATTCATGAGTTCGCGCTTTCGCAATTTTGAGGGCTTTGTCTACTGATGTTGTATACATTTTAACTGCCTCACACAAAACCATTACCCACCATTTTTTTTTTTTTTTTTTTTTTTTTTTTTTTTTTAAATCTGAATCAGAATTATCGAGAAATTGTGACTATTTTTAGCTGTTAACATTAACCAGAAATTTTATCTAATAAAAATAGAAATTGTAAATATCATAGTTATACCTTAAATTGGGATCAACTTTTAATTCTATTATTTTATAGATCATAAACAGATTCAAAAATTTTAATTATAGGTAATTTCTTACTTAAAATCACAAAATTTACTGAAAAATTTAATCATATTTATCGTCAAAATTATAGCAACAGCCTTGCACAGTTCCATCTTTCTTACTGAATTTAAATAAATTATAAGAATCCGGGAACCAAAGCTCACTGTAATCAGAAATTCTAACAAATAACAGGAAAAACATAAATATTAACTTAATTTTCAGCTCAAATGTTTAGTTGTAGGAACATTATCATGAAAACACTGTATTCTGAGAATAGTTCTTGATAACAAACAATATCAATAAAATAGAAAATGTATCTTTTTTAAAAAAAAAATAACTTGAGCTTCTAAGTTCTTTTATACTTCACTCTTATTACGAACTTATCTTTAAACGTGCATAAAAATATCATAATAATCTTAATAAGTAACAGTAAATATATTAGAACATCATACTCCTCAATTAAATTTTTAAGAACAAGCATGTTTTCACTCTAACAAGTAATAATAAAAATAGTAATAATAATAATAAGACTCATAACTAGATAAAAAGATAAATAAATAAGGCTCACAGAAAAATAAACAAACAAATAAATAAACCTTACAAACAAAGAACTATCTACACAAATACAGTAAAAAGGATACACATAATAATTAAATACATCTAAAAATAACTCACGGATAAGGAGAAATTTTCAAGCTGATCCTAGGGGAGACAGGAATAACGAAAATTATGAAAGTAAGTAGTAATCTGCGTTCAGTTGTCTCTAAAAGTTTTTTTTTTTTTTTTTGCTTGTCATTATGACCATGATTATCTTGAGTCATCAGTTACACATAAACAGCAAAAAGGTGGAATATCAGGCCTCAGGAATTCACGAGATATTTAGAAGAAATCTTTCAAACCACTCGGACAGAAAGCTGTTTAACATTAAAATCTCCTCTGTTACATTCACTCGAGGAATCAAAAGATAATGGCAATTCTTGCTTAATAACACTTTCAACCATGGCGGGAGAAATTTTCGACGATCCATATTTTTGTCATCACTTCGTTTCAGTAGATTCGTTAGATTCATTTCAAAATCCTAAACAGGCACTAGCACAGACATTACTTATCCTGTCCGACTTTTCGATTAGTTGTGACGATTTCAGGAGAACTCGAATTATTTCCACTGGTTAAACAGAAACACGCAGTCATGGCAAGCGAGGGAAAAAACAAAAATAATAAATAAATGTAGAAGATTCAATAATTAGTCATGGGCTGCTGTAAATTCATTTATTAAATTCGTGATACTGAGGAAGGAAAAGCTCCTTGTTGCAAAAATTCCATCATTATTTCAGCGAGCTGTCCTCATCGAAGATGCAACCCAAGAAATCTTCAGAAGAATCTTCCTTTCATCTCGAGACTTCCCCCTTTTAAACTGAAAAGAAAGTTCTGGAACATTCGGTAACCTCAAACCATCCTTCTTTTATGTAAACAGAATTCTTGTCCAGTTACGAGGCTATTTTAAACAGACGATAAATTTATTTTAAAAAAAATATTATTTAACCAATTTATAATTGACTCCGAATTTTAAATATCTTAGGCAGACGATTTTTATACATGATTAATTTTAAGAGAAAAAGAAAAGTAATGAATTTATTAATATGCACATTATCGTTGACGGCGGAAAAATAAATAAATAGATAAAATAAAATAATGATATTTTTTGAAAGGTATGGTTTTGGAATAAATTTAATAAGAATTTCTTAAAAATGGTTGATAAAAACATAGAAGAAATCAGTTTTATTTGTAATATTAAGAAATAAAGTTTTAATTAAGAATATTTTTAATTTAGAGCCATCTTTTTGAATTTATGCATACTGGAATAATGTTTTTTAAGGCAAATTAAGAATTTATATCGTCTGCACACAGATTAACAGATTAGATCTAGAAATAAGATTTTAATTTAATAATTTGAAGTAAGTACGGAATATTATTATAAGAAAATTAAGATAGTATAAAGGTTAGTTTTGGCGAAAAAAAAATTTAAATTTGTAATATATATGTGCAACAATATAAAAATATAAACAAAGCTTGAATATGAATATTAACTGTAATACGTAAAGACACCATAATTACACTTCCTATTGTTGAAGTTTATTTTACAACAATACAGCATTCCAAAATTTAGATTTTTCTGTTATACATTTTCGTAAAATTGAATAAGGTATTGTGTTAAATGCAACAATATGACTGTATATTGATAAGTGCAACAATATAAAAATGTAAACAAAGCTAGAATATAAATATGAACTGCAATCTGTAATAACACTCTAATCAAAATTCCCATTGTTGAACTTTATTTTGCAACAATACAGCACTCCCAAAATTAGATTTTTCTGTTATACATATTCGTAAAATTGAATAAGTTATTGTGTTAAATGCAACAATATGATTGTATATTGTTAAGTGCAACAATATAAAAATGTAAATAAATCTTGAATGTAAATATCAATTGTAATCTGTAAAAACACTCTAATTACAATTCCCATTGCCTATATTTAGTTTACAACAATACAACATTCCCAAAATTAGATTTTTCTGTTATACATTGTCGTAAAATTGAATAAGTTATAGCGCTAAATGCAAATGTTATACATTGTCCTAAAATTGTATAAGTTATAGTGTTAAATGCAACATTATGACTATGTATTGATAAGTGCAACAATACAAAAATGTAATCAAATCTTGAATGTAAATATGAACTGTAATCTGAAATTACACAATAATTTAAATTCCTATGGTTGAACTTTGTTTTACAACAATACAACATTCCGAAAATTAGATTTTTCTGTTATATATTGTCTTTAAATTGAATAAGTAAACGCGTTAATTGCAACAATAAAAATAAGAATTGATAAGTGCATGTGCAACAATGTAAAAATATAAAAAAGCTTGAATAGAAATATGAACTGCAATCTGTAAATCACTCTAATTACAGTTTCCATTGTTGAACTTTATTTTACAACAATACAGCATTCCCAAAATTATATTTTTTTGCTATACATTGTGGTAAAATTGAATAAGTTATATCATTAAATGCAACAATATGAATATGTATTGATAAGTGCAACAATATTAAATTATAAAAAAGCTTGGATATAAAAATGAACTGCATTCTGTAAAAACACTAGAATTACAATTCCCATTGTTGAACTTTATTTTACAACAATACAGCATTCCGTAAATTAGATTTTTCTGTTATACATTGTCGTAAACTTGAATAATTTTTTGTGTTAAATGCAACAATATGACCGTATATTGATAAGTGCAACAATATAAAAATGTAAGCAAAGCTTGAATATAAATATGAACTGCAATCTCTAAATCACTCTAAACACAATTCCCATTGTTGAACTTTATAACAATACAGCATTCCCAAAATTAGATTTTTCTTTTATACATTTTCGTAAAATTGTATAAGTTATAGTGTTAAATGCAACAATATGACTATGTATTGATAAGTGCAACAATATAAAAATGTAAACAAAGCTTGAACATAAATATGAACTGCAATCTGTAAAAATTTTTAATTGCTATTCCTATAGTTGAACTTTATTTTTCAACAATACAGCTTTCCCAAAATTAGATTTTTCTGTTAACATTGTTGTAAAATTGAATAAGTTATAGTTTTAAATGAAACAATATGACTATGTATTGATAAGTGCAACAATATAAAAATGTAAGCAAAGCTTGAATATAAATATGAACTGCAATCTGTAAGATACACTAATTACAATTACCATGTTTGAAATTTATTTTACAACAATACATCATTCCCAAAATTACACTTTTATGTAAAACATTGTCGTAAAATTGAATACGTTACAGTGATAAATGCGACAATATGACTGTAAATTGATAAATGACACAATATAAAAATATAAACAAATCTTGAATATAAATATGAACTGCAATCTGTAAATCACTCTAATTACAGTTTCCATTGTTGAACTTTATTTTACAACAATACAGCATCCCCAAAATTAGATTTTTCTGCTATACATTGTCGTAAAATTGAATAAGTTATATCATTAAATGCAACAATATGAATATGTATTGATAAGTGCAACAATATTAAAATATAAAAAAAGCTTGGATATAAAAATGAACTGCATTCTGTAAAAACACTAGAATATACAATTCCCGTTGTTGAACTTTATTTTACAACAATACAGAATTCCCAAAATTAGATTTTTCTGTTATACATTGTCGTAAAATTGTATAAGTTATAGTGTAAAATGCAACAATATGACTATGTATTGATAAGTGCAACAATATAAAAATGTAAAAAAAGCTTGAATAAAAATATGAAATATAAAATGGAAAGACACTCTAATTACAGTTTCCACTGTTGAACTTTATTTTACAACAATACAGCATTCCCATAATTAGATTTTTCCATATACATTGTCGTAAAATTGAATAATTTATTGTGTTAAATGCAACAATATGACCGTATATTGATATGTGCAACAATATAAAAATGTAAGCAAAGCTTGAATATAAATATGAACTGCAATCTGTAAATCACACTAATCACAATTCCCATTGTTGAACTTTATTTTACAATAATACAGTGTTCCCAAATTAGATTTTTCTGTTATACATTGTCGTAAAATTGAATAAGTTATAGCGTTAAATGCAACAAAATGACTATGTATATATATGTGACGATTTCAGGAGAACTCGAATTATTTCCACTGGTTAATCAGAAACACGCAGTCATGGCAAGCGAGGGAAAAAACAAAAATAATAAATAAATGTAGAAGATTCAATAATTAGTCATGGGCTGCTGTAAATTCATTTATTAAATTCGTGATAATGAGGAAGGAAAAGCTCCTTGTTGCAAAAATTCCATCATTATTTCAGCGAGCTGTCCTCATCGAAGAAGCAACCCAATAAATCTTCAGAAGAATCTTCCTTTCATCTCGAGACTTCCCCCTTTTAAACTGAAAAGAAAGTTCTGGAACATTCGGTAACCTCAAATCATCCTTCTTTTATGTAAACAGAATTCTTGTCCAGTTACGAGGCTATTTTAAACAGACGATAAATTTATTTTAAAAAAAATATTATTTAACCAATTTATAATTGACTCCGAATTTTAAATATCTTAGGCAGACGATTTTTATACATGATTAATTTTAAGAGAAAAAGAAAAGAAATGAATTTATTAATATGCACATTATCGTTGACGGCGGAAAAATAAATAAATAGATAAAATAAAATAATGATATTTTTTGAAAGGTATGGTTTTGGAATAAATTTAAAAAGAATTTCTTAAAAAGGGTTGATAAAAACATAGAAGAAATCAGTTTTATTTGGAATATTAAGAAATAAAGTTTTAATTAAGAATATTTTTAATTTAGAGCCATCTTTTTAAATTTACGCATACTGGAATAATGTTTTTTAAGGCAAATTAAGAATTTATATCGTCTGCACACAGATTAACAGATTAGATCTAGAAATAAGATTTTAATTTAATAATTTGAAGTAAGTACGGAATATTATTATAAGAAAATTAAGATAGTATAAAGGTTAGTTTTGGCGAAAAAAAAATTTAAATTTGTAATATTATCCCCCCTCCCCAAGATTTTGTATGAAATTGATAGTTAAATAAAACTACAAGTTCAGACAACAGAAATATAATAATTTAGAAAAGTTAAATTTTGGAATAAAACTGTCAAACTCAGGAAGCCAAGAGATGGAAGAAAAGAAAATTAACGCAATATAAAAATATTAGCGATTAAAATAAAATAGTTAAGAGAAAATAATTCTGAATTAAATTTAGGTAGGAGCATTTCCCTGAAAGAAATACAATAATGTTACAACATCACTTACCATTTGTAAGTGCATAGGAGATAATACATATAATAACAGTAAATAAGTTATGAATATTAGTAAGCAAGAGATAAAAATATAATAAAAACAATAAAAGTTCGTTCTCATGGAAGTTTAAATAACTATAATGACTTAATGCATAGTTTATTTTAAATAAGTCCTTTAAATGAAAAAAGTCTTTCAAGAATATATAAAAGAGTCTTTTTCAATGTCCAGTGAATACAGTCTCTTTAATTAAATATCTTCAAACTTAGTTTAATCTTTGGTTTTAATGTTATGTTGGATCCAACATCTTTCAGTAATATATCAATTTTTCAATAATAAATAGCATCACTCTCAATATCAATAATAAATAATATAGAAAAATTTAAATAATAACAATGTCAACAATAATAAGTAATAGTATAATAAGACTCCATATCCTAATATTTTTCAATAAGAGTATAATTAATACTAAACTTCATCATAGAAATCATAATAATAATAATAATAGTAAAACAAGAGTATAATCAAAAGAAAATATCACTATTTGTTTATTATTGATAGGGAAAATATTGGTTGAGGAAAAAAATAATTACATAGCAACTAAATAATTTTCTTATCTTCTAATAGCATAAGAAAGTATTTTTTGCTAGCCGAAAGTATAAATAAAAAAATCATAATAATTCCAAAATCCAAATAAAATTAAATCTAACTATTTAGAAAATGGACTCTCAACCAGTATTTCCTTACAATAATTCCTCTCTGATACTCTTTTACAAAATTGTCAAATTTGGTTATAAGTTTTCAATGCCAAATGTAGAATAATGTTTTATCCACACATGGTTTATAAACTTTAATAATAAAATACAATAGGAATAAAAGGTGTCATTCTTAATTGAGAAATGGAAATAAGAAAAGTGTGCTTTTTTGAAAAACTTTTAATCTGTAGTTTTCACAATCACTGAAAATCACATATTATGTTATAGGTTTGAGTAGAATCATTAGATTTTATAACTATTATCATATAATATCTGCTGAATAAATAGAGTAATACTAATGTCAAATAATTGAGTAAATATAGTTAGACTTAAACACCCTTAAAATTAATTTATCAACATCAATTTGAAAGCTTTTACAATCAAAGTGTTCACCCTATGCCTGCATAAGGAGCCCAATTTAATCCCAAAACTCCCAAAAACAAGTAATATTCTTGTAGCGCTCCAAGAACATACCCGCTGATGTTGAAAATTATGGTTTTTTTATGGTAAATTTAATCTATTGTCTTGACTTTAGTTTGATCTAGTGATTGTATCTGAGGTTTTGTTTGTTTTTTGGATTGCTCATGAAACAGTTTAAAATCTTCGGGTGAAAAATAGGGTCTTAATTTAGAAACATGCACAATAACGGAATTCTGTCCTGTCTCATAATTAAATTTATCTATTTCATAAGTTACATCAGAAAGTTTATTTATAATTTTATATGGTCCAGAGAAAGTAGGTTCTAATTTTCGAGTGTTAGGGTATTTAAATTCTTCATAAATTACAGAGTCTTGTATTTTTAATGGGCATTCAACAAAATTTCGATCATAGAGTCATTTACTTTTAAGGTGAAATTCATGAGTTCGCGCTTTCGCAATTTTGAGGGCTTTGTCTACTGATGTTGTATACATTTTAACTGCCTCACACAAAACCATTACCCACCATTTTTTTTTTTTTTTTTTTTTTTTTTTTTTTTTTTTTTTTTTTTTTAATCTGAATCAGAATTATTGAGAAATTGTGACTATTTTTAGCTGTTAACATTAACCAGAAATTTTATCTAATAAAAATAGAAATTGTAAATATCATAGTTATACCTTAAATTGGGATCAACTTTTAATTCTATTATTTTATAGATCATAAACAGATTCAAAAATTTTAATTATAGGTAATTTCTTACTTAAAATCACAAAATTTACTGAAAAATTTAATCATATTTATCGTCAAAATTCTAGCAACAGCCTTGCACAGTTCCATCTTTCTTACTGAATTTAAATAAATTATAAGAATCCGGGAACCAAAGCTCACTGTAACCAGAAATTCTAACAAATAACAGGAAAAACATAAATATTAACTTAATTTTCAGCTCAAATGTTTAGTTGTAGGAACATTATCATGAAAACACTGTATTCTGAGAATAGTTCTTGATAACAAACAATATCAATAAAATAGAAAATGTATCTTTAAAAAAAAAAAATAATAATAACTTGAGCTTCTAAGTTCTTTTATACTTCACTCTTATTACGAACTTATCTTTAAACGTGCATAAAAATATCATAATAATCTTAATAAGTAACAGTAAATATCTTAGAACATCATACTCCTCAATTAAATTTTTAAGAACAAGCATGTTTTCACTCCAACAAGTAATAATAATAACAGTAATAATAATAATAAGACTCATAACTAGATAAAAAGATAAATAAATAAGGCTCACAGAAAAATAAACAAACAAATAAATAAACCTTACAAACAAAGAACTATCTACATAAATACAGTAAAAAGGATACACATAATAATTAAATACATCTAAAAATAACTCACGGATAAGGAGAAATTTTCAAGCTGATCCTAGGGGAGACAGGAATAACGAAAATTATGAAAGTAAGTAGTAATCTGCGTTCAGTTGTCTCTAAAAGTTTTTTTTTTTTTTTTTTTTTTTTGCTTGTCATTATGACCATGATTATCTTGAGTCATCAGTTACACATAAACAGCAAAAAGGTGGAATATCAGGCCTCAGGAATTCACGAGATATTTAGAAGAAATCTTTCAAACCACTCGGACAGAAAGCTGTTTAACATTAAAATCTCCTCTGTTACATTCACTCGAGGAATCAAAAGATAATGGCAATTCTTGCTTAATAACACTTTCAACCATGGCGGGAGAAATTTTCGACGATCCATATTTTTGTCATCACTTCGTTTCAGTAGATTCGTTAGATTCATTTCAAAATCCTAAACAGGCACTAGCACAGGCATTACTTATCCTGTCCGACTTTTCGATTAGTTGTGACGATTTCAGGAGAACTCGAATTATTTCCACTGGTTAAACAGAAACACGCAGTCATGGCAAGCGAGGGAAAAAACAAAAATAATAAATAAATGTAGAAGATTCAATAATTAGTCATGGGCTGCTGTAAATTCATTTATTAAATTCGTGATAATGAGGAAGGAAAAGCTCCTTGTTGCAAAAATTCCATCATTATTTCAGCGAGCTGTCCTCATCGAAGAAGCAACCCAAGAAATCTTCAGAAGAATCTTCCTTTCATCTCGAGACTTCCCCCTTTTAAACTGAAAAGAAAGTTCTGGAACATTCGGTAACCTCAAACCATCCTTCTTTTATGTAAACAGAATTCTTGTCCAGTTACGAGGCTATTTTAAACAGACGATAAATTTATTTTAAAAAAAATATTATTTAACCAATTTATAATTGACTCCGAATTTTAAATATTTTAGGCAGACGATTTTTATACATGATTAATTTTAAGAGAAAAAGAAAAGAAATGAATTTATTAATATGCACATTATCGTTGACGGCGGAAAAATAAATAAATAGATAAAATAAAATAATGATATTTTTTGAAAGGTATGGTTTTGGAATAAATTTAATAAGAATTTCATAAAAAGGGTTGATAAAAACATAGAAGAAATCAGTTTTATTTGGAATATTAAGAAATAAAGTTTTAATTAAGAATATTTTTAATTTAGAGCCATCTTTTTAAATTTACGCATACTGGAATAATGTTTTTTAAGGCAAATTAAGAATTTATATCGTCTGCACACAGATTAACAGATTAGATCTAGAAATAAGATTTTAATTTAATAATTTGAAGTAAGTACGGAATATTATTATAAGAAAGTTAAGATAGTATAAAGGTTAGTTTTGGCGAAAAAAAAATTTAAATTTGTAATATTATCCCCCCTCCCCAAGACTTTGTATGAAATTGATAGTTAAATAAAACTACAAGTTCAGACAACAGAAATATAATAATTTAGAAAAGTTAAATTTTGGAATAAAACTGTCAAACTCAGGAAGCAAGAGATGGAAGAAAAGAAAATTAACGCAATATAAAAATATTAGCGATTAAAATAAAATAGTTAAGAGAAAATAATTCTGAATTAAATTTAGGTAGGAGCATTTCCCTGAAAGAAATACAATAATGTTACAACATCACTTACCATTTGTAAGTGCATAGGAGATAATACATATAATAACAGTAAATAAGTTATGAATATTAGTAAGCAAGAGATAAAAATATAATAAAAACAATAAAAGTTCGTTCTCATGGAAGTTTAAATAACTACAATGACTTAATGCATAGTTTATTTTAAATAAGTCCTTTAAATGAAAAAAGTCTTTCAAGAATATATAAAAGAGTCTTTTTCAATGTCCAGTGAATACAGTCTCTTTAATTAAATATCTTCAAACTTAGTTTAATCTTTGGTTTTAATGTTATGTTGGATCCAACATCTTTCAGTAATATATCAATTTTTCAATAATAAATAGCATCACTCTCAATATCAATAATAAATAATATAGAAAAATTTAAATAATAACAATGTCAACAATAATAAGTAATAGTATAATAAGACTCCATATCCTAATATTTTTCAATAAGAGTATAATTAATACTAAACTTCATCATAGAAATCATAATAATAATAATAATAGTAAAACAAGAGTATAATCAAAAGAAAATATCACTATTTGTTTATTATTGATAGGGAAAATATTGGTTGAGGATAAAAATAATTACATAGCAACTAAATAATTTTCTTATCTTCTAATAGCATAAGAAAGTATTTTTTGCTAGCCGAAAGTATAAATAAAAAAATCATAATAATTCCAAAATCCAAATAAAATTAAATCTAACTATTTAGAAAATGGACTCTCAACCAGTATTTCCTTACAATAATTCCTCTCTGATACTCTTTTACAAAATTGTCAAATTTGGTTATAAGTTTTCAATGCCAAATGTAGAATAATGTTTTATCCACACATGGTTTATAAACTTTAATAATAAAATACAATAGGAATAAAAGGTGTCATTCTTAATTGAGAAATGGAAATAAAAAAAGTGTGCTTTTTTGAAAAACTTTTAATCTGTAGTTTTCACAATCACTGAAAATCACATATTATGTTATAGGTTTGAGTAGAATCATTAGATTTTATAACTATTATCATATAATATCTGCTGAATAAATAGAGTAATACTAATGTCAAATAAATGAGTAAATATAGTTAGACTTAAACACCCTTAAAATTAATTTATCAACATCAATTTGAGAGCTTTTACAATCAAAGTGTTCACCCTATGCCTGCATAAGGAGCCCAATTGAATCCCAAAACTCCCAAAAACAAGTAATATTCTTGTAGCGCTCCAAGAACATACCCGCTGATGTTGAAAATTATGGTTTTTTTATGGTAAATTTAATCTATTGTCTTGACTTTAGTTTGATCTAGTGATTGTATCTGAGGTTTTGTTTGTTTTTTGGATTGCTCATGAAACAGTTTAAAATCTTCGGGTGAAAAATAGGGTCTTAATTTAGAAACATGCACAATAACGGAATTCTGTCCTGTCTCATAATTAAATTTATCTATTTCATAGGTTACATCAGAAAGTTTATTTATAATTTTATATGGTCCAGAGAAAGTAGGTTCTAATTTTCGAGTGTTAGGGTATTTAAATTCTTCATAAATTACAGAGTCTTGTATTTTTAATGGGCATTCAACAAAATTTCGATCATAGAGTCATTTACTTTTAAGGTGAAATTCATGAGTTCGCGCTTTCGCAATTTTGAGGGCTTTGTCTACTGATGTTGTATACATTTTAACTGCCTCACACAAAACCATTACCCACCATTTTTTTTTTTTTTTTTTTTTTTTTTTTTAATCTGAATCAGAATTATCGAGAAATTGTGACTATTTTTAGCTGTTAACATTAACCAGAAATTTTATCTAATAAAAATAGAAATTGTAAATATCATAGTTATACCTTAAATTGGGATCAACTTTTAATTCTATTATTTTATAGATCATAAACAGATTCAAAAATTTTAATTATAGGTAATTTCTTACTTAAAATCACAAAATTTACTGAAAAATTTAATCATATTTATCGTCAAAATTCTAGCAACAGCCTTGCACAGTTCCATCTTTCTTACTGAATTTAAATAAATTATAAGAATCCGGGAACCAAAGCTCACTGTAACCAGAAATTCTAACAAATAACAGGAAAAACATAAATATTAACTTAATTTTCAGCTCAAATGTTTAGTTGTAGGAACATTATCATGAAAACACTGTATTCTGAGAATAGTTCTTGATAACAAACAATATCAATAAAATAGAAAATGTATCTTTAAAAAAAAAAAAAATAATAACTTGAGCTTCTAAGTTCTTTTATACTTCACTCTTATTACGAACTTATCTTTAAACGTGCATAGAAATATCATAATAATCTTAATAAGTAACAGTAAATATCTTAGAACATCATACTCCTCAATTAAATTTTTAAGAACAAGCATGTTTTCACTCCAACAAGTAATAATAATAATAGTAATAATAATAATAAGACTCATAACTAGATAAAAAGATAAATAAATAAGGCTCACAGAAAAATAAACAAACAAATAAATAAACCTTACAAACAAAGAACTATCTACATAAATACAGTAAAAAGGATACACATAATAATTAAATACATCTAAAAATAACTCACGGATAAGGAGAAATTTTCAAGCTGATCCTAGGGGAGACAGGAATAACGAAAATTATGAAAGTAAGTAGTAATCTGCGTTCAGTTGTCTCTAAAAGTTTTTTTTTTTTTTTTTTTTGCTTGTCATTATGACCATGATTATCTTGAGTCATCAGTTACACATAAACAGCAAAAAGGTGGAATATCAGGCCTCAGGAATTCACGAGATATTTAGAAGAAATCTTTCAAATCACTCGGACAGAAAGCTGTTTAACATTAAAATCTCCTCTGTTACATTCACTCGAGGAATCAAAAGATAATGGCAATTCTTGCTTAATAACACTTTCAACCATGGCGGGAGAAATTTTCGACGATCCATATTTTTGTCATCACTTCGTTTCAGTAGATTCGTTAGATTCATTTCAAAATCCTAAACAGGCACTAGCACAGGCATTACTTATCCTGTCCGACTTTTCGATTAGTTGTGACGATTTCAGGAGAACTCGAATTATTTCCACTGGTTAAACAGAAACACGCAGTCATGGCAAGCGAGGGAAAAAACAAAAATAATAAATAAATGTAGAAGATTCAATAATTAGTCATGGGCTGCTGTAAATTCATTTATTAAATTCGTGATAATGAGGAAGGAAAAGCTCCTTGTTGCAAAAATTCCATCATTATTTCAGCGAGCTGTCCTCATCGAAGAAGCAACCCAAGAAATCTTCAGAAGAATCTTCCTTTCATCTCGAGACTTCCCCCTTTTAAACTGAAAAGAAAGTTCTGGAACATTCGGTAACCTCAAACCATCCTTCTTTTATGTAAACAGAATTCTTGTCCAGTTACGAGGCTATTTTAAACAGACGATAAATTTATTTTAAAAAAAATATTATTTAACCAATTTATAATTGACTCCGAATTTTAAATATTTTAGGCAGACGATTTTTATACATGATTAATTTTAAGAGAAAAAGAAAAGAAATGAATTTATTAATATGCACATTATCGTTGACGGCGGAAAAATAAATAAATAGATAAAATAAAATAATGATATTTTTTGAAAGGTATGGTTTTGGAATAAATTTAATAAGAATTTCTTAAAAAGGGTTGATAAAAACATAGAAGAAATCAGTTTTATTTGGAATATTAAGAAATAAAGTTTTAATTAAGAATATTTTTAATTTAGAGCCATCTTTTTAAATTTACGCATACTGGAATAATGTTTTTTAAGGCAAATTAAGAATTTATATCGTCTGCACACAGATTAACAGATTAGATCTAGAAATAAGATTTTAATTTAATAATTTGAAGTAAGTACGGAATATTATTATAAGAAAATTAAGATAGTATAAAGGTTAGTTTTGGCGAAAAAAAAATTTAAATTTGTAATATATATGTGCAACAATATAAAAATATAAACAAAGCTTGAATATGAATATTAACTGTAATACGTAAAGACACCATAATTACACTTCCTATTGTTGAAGTTTATTTTACAACAATACAGCATTCCAAAATTTAGATTTTTCTGTTATACATATTCGTAAAATTGAATAAGGTATTGTGTTAAATGCAACAATATGACTGTATATTGATAAGTGCAACAATATAAAAATGTAAACAAAGCTAGAATATAAATATGAACTGCAATCTGTAATAACACTCTAATCAAAATTCCCATTGTTGAACTTTATTTTGCAACAATACAGCACTCCCAAAATTAGATTTTTCTGTTATACATATTCGTAAAATTGAATAAGTTATTGTGTTAAACGCAACAATATGATTGTATATTGATAAGTGCAACAATATAAAAATGTAAACAAATCTTGAATGTAAATATCAATTGTAATCTGTAAAAACACTCTAATTACAATTCCCATTGCCTATATTTAGTTTACAACAATTTAACATTCCCAAAATTAGATTTTTCTGTTATACATTGTCGTAAAATTGAATAAGTTATAGCGCTAAATGCAACTGTTATACATTGTCCTAAAATTGTATAAGTTATAGTGTTAAATGCAACATTATGACTATGTATTGATAAGTGCAACAATACAAAAATGTAATCAAATTTTGAATGTAAATATGAACTGTAATCTGAAATTACACACTAATTAAAATTCCTATTGTTGAACTTTGTTTTACAACAATACAACATTCCGAAAATTAGATTTTTCTGTTATATATTGTCTTTAAATTGAATAAGTAAACGCGTTAATTGCAACAATAAAAATAAGAATTGATAAGTGCATGTGCAACAATATAAAAATATAAACAAGCTTGAATAGAAATATGAACTGCAATCTGTAAATCACTCAAATTACAGTTTCCATTGTTGAACTTTATTTTACAACAATACAGCATCCCCAAAATTATATTTTTTTCCTATACATTGTCGTAAAATTGAATAAGTTATATCATTAAATGCAACAATATGAATATGTATTGATAAGTGCAACAATATTAAAATATAAAAAAGCTTGGATATAAAAATGAACTGCATTCTGTAAAAACACTAGAATTACAATTCCCATTGTTGAACTTTATTTTACAACAATACAGCATTCCCAAAATTAGATTTTTCTGTTATACATTGTCGTAAAATTGAATAATTTTTTGTGTTAAATGCAACAATATGACCGTATATTGATAAGTGCAACAATATAAAAATGTAAGCAAAGCTTGAATATAAATATGAACTGCAATCTCTAAATCACTCTAAACACA
Organism: Maratus speculifer; assembly: GCA_964019185.1. Taxonomy (NCBI): domain Eukaryota; kingdom Metazoa; phylum Arthropoda; class Arachnida; order Araneae; family Salticidae; genus Maratus; species Maratus speculifer. The sequence goes on from OZ025296.1 coordinate 364,856,985, forward strand.
ATTCCCATTGTTGAACTTTATAACAATACAGCATTCCCAAAATTAGATTTTTCTGTTATACATTGTCGTAAAATTGTATAAGTTATAGTGTTAAATGCAACAATATGACTATGTATTCATAAGTGCAACAATATAAAAATGTAAAAAAAGCTTGAATATAAATATGAAATATAAAATGGAAAGACACTCTAATTACAGTTTCCACTGTTGAACTTTATTTTACATCAATACAGCATTCCCAAAATTAGATTTTTCCATTATACATTGTCGTAAAATTGAATAATGTATTGTGTTATATGCAACAATATGACCTTATATTGATAAGTGCAACAATAGAAAAATGTAAGCAAAGCTTGAATATGAATATGACCTGCAATCTGTAAATCACTCTAATCACAATTCCCATTGTTGAACTTTTTAACAACACAGCATTCCCAAAATTAGATTTTTCTTTTATACATTGTCGTAAAATTGTATAAGTTATAGTGTTAAATGCAACAATATGACTATGTATTGTTACGAATTTTGTAAATAGTTAGTGTTTGTACTGTAAAATAATGTAAATAATCTTATTAAGCTCCATTTCTTTACTAATATTAGTTTTTGTTACATTGTCTCTGTTATCAAGCAAACTTGTCTATTATTTTCAGTGAATGTCTATGGCAGCTTTGCGAAATATTATAGATATCGCCAAGTTGGCGTCACTTTTGGCGACTAATTTTGGTCGCCAAATTTGGCGATATATCGCCAAGTTGGCGACAAACTTGGCGATTGTTGGCGATGGTAACCCTTCCTTATTTATGGTAACCCCCCTTAGGTCTACTGATACATTGTTTGCTGCTCCGTGGTTTTCCAGGTTTTTCTAGAAATTTCTAGCTCATGCTACGAGACTATATATAAGGAGAGCGATACGAGCTGTTGTTGTTATTATTTACCAGTCAGTCATTGAGTGAGCTACTAGAGATTGTCCAAGCGAGTTTGCTTGATGTATTGAGTTTTATCTACGTTGTTTTGAATGTGATATAGAGTTGAAACATTGTATAAAGAGTTTCTGCGACCTATATTTGTACTTGTTCGATAGATTTAAACAGTTATTTTGGAATATCTTGTAATATTTGTGAGTTTCGAAGACTCTGTTGTTCTGAAGATCTGTAAATAAATTATTTTCTACTTTTCTAAGAGAAAAGAGTTTGAAGTTGTCTAACCATAAGATCGAAAGAACCCTATATACGCTGCGACATTTGGTGTCAGGAGTCGGGATCTTATGGCGAAAACAAGAACAATGGATGGTCAACTGAAAGAACTGTTAGAAGCTATTAATGGAATAAAGGCAGAATTGACGAAAGGCCAAGAAGAGTTGGCGGAAAAAATGAATAAAGGCCAAGAAGAGTTGGCGGAAAAAATGAATAAAGGCCAAGAAGAGTTGGCGGAAAAAATGAATAAAGGCCAAGAAGAGTTGGCGGAAAAGATGAACAAATGCCAAGAAGATGTGACTGAAAAGATTAATAAAGGTCAAGAAGAAATGAAGAAAACTTTAGAAGAAAAGTTCTCGTCGGTAGAGAGAAGAATAGGCTCGGTAGAAGAGAAAATAGAGGAAGTAGAAGAGAAAATTCAGAATGAAGTTAGTAATGTTGAACAGAAAATGGAACGGAAAATGGCGGAAGTAGAAGAGAAAATTCAGAATGAAGTTTGTAAAGTTGAAGAGAAAATCAGTAACGTTGAAGAGAAAATCAGTAACGTTGAAGAGAAAATACTAGGTGAAGTAGATGAAAAGCTAAATAAAAAAGTACAAGATCTTGAGAAGAAACTTTCAGCGTCTAGTGGTAATTATGAAGATATTAGGAATCCGCCTGCTTCTCCCGTGCACATTAAGCTGTCGACATACGATGGAAAGAGTTCCTGGCAAGTTTACAAGACCCAATTCACCATTGTAGCTGAAGCGAACAAATGGAGTGACGAGGTGAAAGCTTGTCAACTGGCAGCATCTTTAAGAGGAGAAGCCGCCGACGTGCTGCAAACATTGCCCGATATGACGCAACTCAATTTTGAGACTTTAAGTTGTGCACTTGAAATGAGATTCGGCGAAAAATTCTTCAAGGATTATACGAGAATACAAATGAAGAGCCGCCATCAAAAATCGAGTGAAACCCTTCAAGAGTTTGCCTCGGAAATTGAACGGCTTGCAAATTTAGCATTCATTGACTGTCCAACAAATGTACGGGAAATGTTGTCACTGCAATATTTTGTAGACGGAATAAAAGATCCAGAAGTGCAGAGAGCGGTACGAATGGCAGATGTACAGGATTTAAAGGCTGCACTACTATATGCCTTAAAGTTGGAAGCAGCTACACAAGCCAGCCGAAGAGATCGTCATTCAGTCCGAGGGGCAACGGTGAACAAAAGCTCAGACACTGAGAACGACGTCTTGAAAGAAATTAGGAAAATAAATCAAGAAATTGAAGCTTTAAAATATGGAAGAACAAGTTCAAGAAGACAGAATCTCACGTGCTGGGGATGCGGTGATACAGGACATCTCCGAAGAAATTGCCCCAAAATTCACGAACGTGAGAAAAATTCAAACAGTCAGCAGGGAAACTAAATTTTGGCCATCTCGCGGGGCGGAGGTTGCCAGAGAATGAAAAGCCCCACCTGAAGATCCTCCAGATATCAAAAATGAGCGGCGGTGATAATGAATTATATGTGATAGGCTTTATTAACGGAATTCAGTGCCGTATGATTGTCGATACAGGAGCCAATGTGACAATAATAAGAGAAGATTTGGCTCGAAAATTGAAATGTAAACTCATCTGGACTCCACCATGCGTTACCCTGCAAACTGTGACGGGCGACAAGATAGGCATATATGGAAAGGCCAATTTAACTATCAACTTTGGAGGAACGAAATATTACCATACGGCATATGTGGCTGACATAACAGATCCTTGCTTAATCGGACTAGATTTTCTGAAGAAGTTTGACTTCAGACTTGATTTCAAAAATAACAAAATGATCTCAAAATTTGAAGAAATAAGTCTTTTTGGATTAAATAACGAAATTGAATGTAAACAAATAGTAATAGCCAAAGAAGACATTAATCTAGATGCAAGAACAGAATGTTTGGTTCCTGCTGTAATTAAAAATAAAACTAATTATCGATTTGGCCATATAGATTATCCAGAAGACAATAGTACACAAGCAGGAGTATTGGTGGCTTCTTCTGTGGTAGACCTCTTGAAAAAGACCATTCCAGTCAGAATTGCTAACATCAGTGATAAGACGAGGACTATCAAGAAAGGAGAGGTGATAGCGTCATGTGCTCCTGTGACGTGCATAAGTCAAAATTCCAGTCACTCTGAGAAATCTTCAGATAATTTAGTCAAGGATTTGTTACAAAATACAGACTTAAATCCAAAACAGTTGGAAGCTGCGGAAAATTTAATTAGAGAATTCCAAAGTTTATTTTCCCAAACATCTGAAGACTTTGGACGAACTAAAATGGCACAACACCGAATTGACACGGGAGATCACTCTCCTATTAAACAGCACCCTAGACGATTACCTTTTGCCAAGCAAGAAGAGGTGCAGAATTTAATTAAAGATATGGAAGAAAATGACGTCATCAAACCATCAACAAGTCCATGGGCGTCTCCCATTGTATTAGTAAGAAAGAAGGATGGTTCTACAAGATTTTGTGTAGACTACCGCCGACTGAATGACGTCACCAAAAAGGATAGTTACCCTCTGCCAAGGATTGACGACACTCTTGACACACTTGCGGGCAACACTTGGTTCTCGACTTTAGACTTGAAGAGTGGTTACTGGCAGGTAGAGATCCATCCCGACGACCGCGAGAAGACTGCCTTTACAACGGGACAAGGATTATGGCAGTTCAAGGTAATGCCTTTTGGTCTATGTAACGCACCTGCAACTTTTGAACGCCTTATGGAAACGGTTCTTCGGGGACTGTCATATGAGGCATGTCTTGTTTATTTAGACGATATCATAATCATAGGAAAATCTTTTGATGAACATCTGAACAACCTCAGGCGTGTGCTACAAAAATTAAAGGAAGCTAATTTGAAGTTAAGCCCTTCGAAGTGCAGTTTGTTTCGTAATGAAGTCGCCTACCTTGGACACATCATTTCGGCGGAAGGAGTTAGGACTGATCCGGAGAAGATATCGGCCGTGAAAAATTGGAATCGTCCAGCAGATGTTCACCAGCTTCGAAGTTTTCTAGGATTATGCACCTATTACAGAAAATTCGTCAAAGGCTTCTCGATGATTGCAAGACCATTTCATAAATTAACATAAGCCAATCAAAAATTTATGTGGACACAGGAATGTGACGCTGCTTTCGAAAAGCTTAAGGAGGCCTTGACATCCACTCCAATTCTGTCGTATCCTCAAATCGATAAACAGTTTATACTTGATACGGATGCAAGCAACGAAAGCATTGGCGCTGTACTGTCCCAGGAAATCGACGGCCAGGAGCGTGTTATCGCCTATTTCAGCAAGTGCTTGTCAAAGGCCGAGCGAAACTACTGCGTAACAAGAAAAGAGCTTCTTGCTGTAGTGAAAGCCATAGACCACTTTCATCACTATCTTTACGGTCGAAAGTTCCTGATGCGAACTGATCATGCTTCTTTAACTTGGCTATTGAATTTTAAGAACCCTGAAGGCCAGATAGCCAGGTGGATACAAAAGCTTCAAGAGTACGATATGGAGATACGCCATCGAAAAGGCTCATCACATGGAAATGCAGATGCTCTCTCAAGAAGACCCTGCTCAGAGAATTGTAGATACTGCGACCGGGCTGAGAAGAAATTTAATGTCAAAGGTCCTATAGTAAGACAAGTTACAACTGGGTCTACATCATCGCAAGATCCGTGGAGTGACGAGAGCCTGCGTAAAGATTAACTTGCTGATCCTGAAATTAAGCCAATTCTAGAGCTGAAAGAGAAGTCCAATAGGAAGCCCAACTGGCAAGACATGGCCCATTACCATCCTACGACTAAACGTTATTGGGCTCTCTAGGATTCCTTACATTTGAAGAACGGCATCTTGTACCGAAAATGGGAGTCTGACGATGGAAAGACATGTAGATGGCAACTACTACTCCCTAAGTCGAGAATTTCTATGGTCCTTCAAGAACTGCATGGTAGTCCCACAGGAGGTCATTTTGGTGTAATGAAGACCCTGCAAAAGGTTCGAGAGCGTTTCTACTGGAATAATGTTCGCAGTGACGTGGAGAAGTGGTGTCGAGCTTGTGACACCTGTGTAGCACGTAAAGGTCCTAAGAGGCCCACCCGTGGACGATTGCAACGTTATAATGTAGGAGCTCCTTTCGAACGAATTGCCCTAGACATCCTGGGTCCACTTCCTAGAACATCTGATGGCAATAAGTACATCCTCGTTGTCATGGACTACTTCACTAAGTGGCCTGAAGCCTATGCCATTCCTAATCAAGAGGCGGTAACCGTAGCAGACATACTGATTCAACACTGGGTTTCCAGATACGGAGTTCCTCTTCAAATCCATTCCGATCAAGGAAGAAATTTTGATTCGGCTGTGTTCAAGGAAATGTGTGAACTACTCGGCATGGACAAAACCCGAACAACACCTCTACACCCTCAATCGGACGGCATGGTAGACTGGTTCAATCGTACTATCCTAAATAGCCTCTTTCTCATGGTGTCTAGAGACCAACAGGACTGGGACAAGAAATTGCCTCTTTTCCTGCTTGCTTACAGGAGTGCCACTCATGAGGCCACTGGTTACTCCCCTTCTCAAATGCTCTTTGGTCGTGATCTTCGTCTACCTGCGGATCTTTTGTTTGGGCGTCCTCCTGATGCTCCTTCATCGCCTGAGGAATATGTCGATGAACTCCAGGCGCGGATAGAGGAGATTCATTGTCTAGCGAGGAACCGAATTGGACTGGCATCAGAAAAGATGAAGACACGGTACGACACAAAGGCAACAGGACATGAGTTCAACGAAGGTGACAAAGTTTGGTTGTGGAATCCGATACGTCGTAAGGGACTGTCGCCAAAATTACAAAGAAACTGGGACGGTCCTTACACAGTCGTCAACAGGCTGAATGACGTCGTTGTACGCATACAAAAATCGCCACACGCCAAACCGAAGGTCGTACACTATAACCGGCTAGCCCCTTATTTTGGCCAAAGTGATTAGAAATTCGAAACTTGAATTTCAGACCATGGTCATGAAAGTCACTTTTTGTAAATATGTAAATATTAATTAGTTCTTATTTATGTAAATTTTATTATTATTGTTATTATTTATTTATTTATTTATTTATTTGTTTATTTATTTTAAGTGTTTTCCTCTAACTCAAGGATTGCACTGCCCGGGACGTGCAGTTTTTGAGGAGGGGGTAGTGTTACGAATTTTGTAAATAGTTAGTGTTCGTACTGTAAAATAATGTAAATAATCTTATTAAGCTCCATTTCTTTACTAATATCAGTTTTTGTTACATTGTCTCTGTTATCAAGCAAACTTATCTATTATTTTCAGTGAATGTCTATGGCAGCTTTGCGAAATATTTGAGATATCGCCAAGTTGGCGTCACTTTTGGCGACTAATTTTGGTCGCCAAATTTGGCGATATATCGCCAAGTTGGCGACAACCTTGGCGATTGTTGGCGATGGTAACCCTTCCCTATTTATGGTAACCCCCCTTAGGTCTACTGATACATTGTTTGTTGTTCCGTGGTTTTCCAGGTTTTTCTAGAAATTTCTAGCTCATGCTACGAGACTATATATAAGGAGAGCGATACGAGCTGTTGTTGTTATTATTTACCAGTCAGTCATTGAGTGAGCTACTAGAGATTGTCCAAGCGAGTTTGCTTGATGTATTGAGTTTTATCTACGTTGTTTTGAATGTGATATAGTGTTGAAACATTGTATAAAGAGTCTCTGCGACCTATATTTGTACTTGTTCGATAGATTTAAACAGTTATTTTGGAATATCTTGTAATATTTGTGAGTTTCGAAGACTCTGTTGTTCTGAAGATCTGTAAATAAATTATTTTCTACTTTTCTAAGAGAAAAGAGTTTGAAGTTGTCTAACCATAAGATCGAAAGAATCCTATATACGCTGCAACAGTATTGATAAGTGCAACAATATAAAAATGTAAAAAAAGCTTGAATATAAATATGAAATATAAAATGGAAAGACACTCTAATAACAGTTTCCACTGTTGAACTTTATTTTACATCAATACAGCATTCCCAAAATTAGATTTTTCCATTATACATTGTCGTAAAATTGAATAATTTATTGTGTTAAATGCAACAATATGACCGTATATTGACAAGTGCAACAATATAAAAATGTAAGCAAAGCTTGAATATAAATTTGAACTGCAATCTGTAAATCTCTTTAATCACAATTCCCATTTTTGAACTTTATAACAATACAGCATTCCCAAAATTAGATTTTTCTGTTAGACATTGTCGTAAAATTGAATACGTTATAGTGTTAAATACCACAATATGACTGTATATTGATAATTGCAAAAATATAAAAATATAAGCAAAACTTGAATATAAATATGCACTGCAATTTGTAAATCACTCTAATTACAGTTTTCATTGTTGAACTTTATTTTACAACAATACAGCATTCCAAAAATTAGATTTTTCTGTTATACATTGTCGTAAAATTGAATAATTTATTGTGTTAAATGTAACAATATGACCGTATATTGATAAGTTCAACAATAAAAAAATGCAAACAAAGCTTGAATATAAATATGAACTGCAATCTCTAAATCACTTTAATCACAATTCCCATTGTTGAACTTTATAACAATACAGCACTCCCAAAATTAGATTTTTTTGTTATACATTTTCGTAAAATTGAATAAGATATAGCGTTAAATTCAACAATATGAATATGTATTGATAAGTGCAACTATAAAAAATGTAAACAAATCTAGAATATAAATGTAAAATGCAATCTGTAATAATAATATATTTACAATTCCCATTGTTGAATTTTATTTTATTTGAACTCTAATCACAATTCCCATTGTTGAACTTTATTTTACAACAATACAGCATTCCCAAAATTAGATTTTTCTCTTATACAGTGTCGTAAAATTGTACAAATTATAGTGTTAAATGCAACTATATTACTATGTATTTATAAGTGCAACAATAAAAAATGTAAAAAAGCTTGAATATAAATATAAAATATAAAATGGAAAGACACTTTAATTACAGTTTCCATTGTTGAACTTTATTTTACAACAATACAGCATTCCAAAAATTAGATATTACTTTTATACATTGTCGTAAAATTGAATAATTTATTGTGTTATATGCAACAATATGACCGTTTATTGATAAGTGCAACAATATAAAAATGTAAAAAAAGCTTGATTATAAATATGAAATGTAAAATGGAAAGACACAATAATTACAATTCCCATTGTTGAAATTTGTTTTACAACTATAGAGCATTCCAAAAAATAGATTTTTCTGTTATACATTGTCGTAAAATTGAATAAGTAAACGCGTTAAATGCAACAATATAAATAAGAATTGATAAATGACACAACATAAAAATGTAAACAAAGCTTGAATATAAATATGAACTGCAATCTGTAAAATACTCTTATTACAATTCCCATTTTTGAAATTTATTTTACAACAATACACCATTCCCAAAATTAGACTTTTATGTTATACATTGTCGTAAAATTGAATAAGTTACAGTGATAAATACAACAATATGATTGTAAATTGATAAATGACACAATATAAAAATATAAACAAAGCTTGAAAATGAATATGAAATGTAATACGTAAAGACACCATAATTATAATTCCTATTGTTGAAGTATATATTACAATAATACAGCATTCACCAAATTAGATTTTTTCTGTCATACATTGTCGTAAAATTGAATAAGTTATAGCTTTAAATTATGAAATATGACTATGTATTGATAAGTGCAACAATATAAAAATAAAAGCAAAGCTTGAATATAAATATGAACTGCAATCTGTAAATCACTCTAATGACAGTTTCCATTGTTGAACTTTATTTTACAACAATACAGCATCCCCAAAATTAGAATTTTCTGCTATACATTGTCGTAAAATCGAATAAGTTATAGCGTTAAATGCAACAATATGACTATGTATTGAAAAGTGCAATAATAGAAAAATATAATCAAATCCTCAATGTAAATATGAGCTGTAATCTTTAATTACACACTAATTACAATTCCCATTGTTTAACTTTATTTTACAACAGCACAGCATTCCCAAAATTAGATTTTTCTGTTATACATTGTTATAATATTGAATAAGTTATAGCATTAAATGCAAATATATGATTATGTATTGATAAGTGCAACAATAGAAAAATGTAAACAAAGCTATAATATAAATATGAACTGCAATCGGTAAAATACTCTAATTACAATTCCCATTTTTAAAATTTATTTTATATCAATACAGCATTCCCAAAATTAGATTTTTCTCTTATACAGTGTCGTAAAATTGTACAAATTATAGTGTTAAATGCAACTATATTACTATGTATTTATAAGTGCAACAAAAAAAAAATGTAAAAAATCTTGAATATAAATATAAAATATAAAATGGAAAGACACTCTAATTACAGTTTCCATTGTTGAAGTTTATATTACAATAATACAGCATTCACAAAATTAGATTTTTCTGTCATACATTGTCGTATAATTGAATAAGTTAAAGCTTTAAATTATGAATTATGACTATGTATTGATAAGTGCAACAATATAAAAATAAAAGCAAAGCGTGAATATAAATATGAACTGCAATCTGTAAATCACTTTAATTACAGTTTCCATTGTTGAACTTTATTTTACAACAATACAACATCCCCAAAATTAGATTTTTCTGCTATACATTGTCGTAAAATTGAATAATTTATTGTGTTAAATGCAACAATATGACCGTATATTGATAAGTGCAACAATATAAAAATGTAAAAAAGCTTGAATATAAATATGAAATGTAAAATGGAAAGACACACTACTTACAGTTCCCATTGTTGAATCTTATTTTACAATAATACAGCATTCCCAAAATTAGATTTTTCTGTTATACATTGTCGTAAAATTGAATAAGTTATAGCGTTAAATACAACAATATGACTATGTATTGATAAGTGCAACAGTATAAAAATGTAAAAAAAGCTTGAATATAAATATGAAATATAAAATGGAAAGACGCTCTAATTATAGTTTCCATTATTGAACTTTATTTTACAACAATACAGCATTCCAAAAATTAGATTTTTCTTTTATACATTGTCGTAAAATTGAATAATTTATTGTGTTAAATGCATCAATATGAACGTATATTGATAAGTGCAACAATATAAAAATGTAAAAAAAGCTTGAATATAAATATGAAATGTAAAATGGAAAGACACACTACTTACAGTTCCCATTATTGAATCTTATTGTACAACAATACAGCATTCCCAAAATTGGATTTTTCTGTTATACATTGTCGTAAAATTGAATAAGTAAACCCGTTAAATGCAACAATATAAACAAAAATTGAGCAGAGTTAATAGATAGATTAAATAAGAATAAGTGCAACAATATAAAAATGTAAAAAAAACTTTAATATAAATATGAAATGTAAAATGGAAAGACACTCTAATTACAATTCCCATTTTTGAAATTTATTTTACAACAATACAGCATTCCCAAAATTAGACTTTTATGTTATACATTGTCGTAAATTTGAATATGTTGCAGTGATAAATGCAACAATATGACTGTAAATTGTTAAATGACACAATATAAAAATATAACCACAGCTTGAAAATGAATATAAAATGTAATACGTAAAGACCCCATAATTACAATTCCTATTGTTGAAGTTTATATTACAATAATACAGCATTCACAAAATTAGATTTTTCTGTAATACAATGTCGTAAAATTTAATAAGATATAGCTTTAAATTATGAAATAGTACTATGTATTGATAAGAGCAACAATATTAAAATATAAAAAAAGCTTGAATATAAATATTAACTACATTCTTTAATAACATCTAATTACAATTCTCATTGTTGAACTTTATTTTACAACAATACAGCATTCCCAAAATTAGATTTTTCTGTTATACATTGTCGTAAAATTGAATAAGTTATAGCGTTAAATGCAAAAATATGACTATGTATATATATGTGCAACAATTTGAAAATATAAACAAAAATATAAACTTGAATGTAGCTCTGTAATACGTAGAGACACCATAATTAAAATTCCTATTGTTGTTTTTACAATAATTCAGCATTCACAAAATTAGATTTTTCTGTTATATATATTCGTAAAATTGAGTAAGTTATAGCGTTAAATGATGCAATATGACTATGCATTGATAAGTTCAAAAATATAAAAATTTAAACAAAGCTTGAATATAAATATGAACTGCAATCTGTAAAATTTTTAATTGCAATTCCCATTGTTGAATTTTATTTTACAACAATAGAGCATTCCCAAAATTATATTTATCTGTTATACATTGTCGTAAAATTGAATTAGATATAGCTTTAAATGCAACAAGATGAATATGTATTGATAAGTGCAATAATATAAAAATATAAAAAATATTGAATAGAAATATGAACTGCAATGTGTAATAACACTCTAATTAAAAATCCCATTGTTGAACTTTATTTTACAACAATACAGCATTCCAAAATTTAGATTTTTCTGTTATACATTGTCGCAAAATTGAATACGTTATTGTGTTATATGCAACAATATGACTGTATATTGATAAGTGCAACAATATAAAAATGTAAACAAAGCTAGAATATAAATACAACTGCAATCTGTAATAACACTCTAATCACAATTCCCATTGTTGAACTTTATTTTACAACAATACAGCATTCCCAAAATTAGATTTTTCTGTTATACATATTCGTAAAATTGAATAAGTTATTGTGTTAAATGCAACAATATGATTGTATGTTGATAAGTGCAACAATATATAAATGTAAACAAATCTTGAATGTAAATATCAATTGTAATCTGTAAAAACACTCTAATTACAATTCCTATTGTCTATATTTATTTTACAACAATACAACATTCCCAAAATTAGATTTTTCTGTTATACATTGTCGTAAAATTGAATAAGTTATAGCGTTAAATGCAACTGTTATACATTGTCCTAATATTGTATAAGTTATAGTGTTAAATGCAATATTATGTCTATGAATTGATAAGTGCAACAATACAAAAATGTAATCAAATCTTGAATGTAAATATGAACTGTAATCTGAAATTACACACTAATTACAATTCCCATTGTTGAACTTTGTTTTACAACAGTACAGCATTCTGAAAATTAGATTTTTCTTTTATACATTGTCGTAAAATTGAATAATTTATTGTGTTAAATGCATCAATATGAACGTATATTGATAAGTGCAACAATATAAAAATGTAAAAAAAGCTTGAATATAAATATGAAATGTAAAATGGAAAGACACACTACTTACAGTTCCCATTATTGAATCTTATTGTACAACAATACAGCATTCCCAAAATTGGTTTTTTCTGTTATACATTGTCGTAAAATTGAATAAGTAAACCCGTTAAATGCAACAATATAAACAAAAATTGAGCAGAGTTAATAGATAGATTAAATAAGAATAAGTGCAACAATATAAAAATGTAAAAAACTTGAATATAAATATGAAATGTAAAATGGAAAGACACTCTAATTACAATTCCCATTTTTGAAATTTATTTTACAACAATACAGCATTCCCAAAATTAGACTTTTATGTTATACATTGTCGTAAATTTGAATATGTTGCAGTGATAAATGCAACAATATGACTGTAAATTGTTAAATGACACAATATAAAAATATAACCACAGCTTGAAAATGAATATAAAATGTAATACGTAAAGACCCCATAATTACAATTCCTATTGTTGAAGTTTATATTACAATAATACAGCATTCACAAAATTAGATTTTTCTGTAATACAATGTCGTAAAATTTAATAAGATATAGCTTTAAATTATGAAATAGTACTATGTATTGATAAGAGCAACAATATTAAAATATAAAAAAAGCTTGAATATAAATATTAACTACATTCTTTAATAACATCTAATTACAATTCTCATTGTTGAACTTTATTTTACAACAATACAGCATTCCCAAAATTAGATTTTTCTGTTATACATTGTCGTAAAATTGAATAAGTTATAGCGTTAAATGCAAAAATATGACTATGTATATATATGTGCAACAATTTGAAAATATAAACAAAAATATAAACTTGAATATAGCTCTGTAATACGTAGAGACAACATAATTAAAATTCCTATTGTTGTTTTTACAATAATTCAGCATTCACAAAATTAGATTTTTCTGTTATACATATTCGTAAAATTGAGTAAGTTATAGCGTTAAATGATGCAATATGACTATGCATTGATAAGTTCAAAAATATAAAAATTTAAACAAAGCTTGAATATAAATATGAACTGCAATCTGTAAAATTTTTAATTGCAATTCCCATTGTGGAATTTTATTTTACAACAATAGAGCATTCCCAAAATTATATTTATCTGTTATACATTGTCGTAAAATTGAATTAGATATAGCTTTAAATGCAACAAGATGAATATGTATTGATAAGTGCAATAATATAAAAATATAAAAAATCTTGAATAGAAATATGAACTGCAATGTGTAATAACACTCTAATTAAAAATCCCATTGTTGAACTTTATTTTACAACAATACAGCATTCCAAAATTTAGATTTTTCTGTTATACATTGTCGCAAAATTGAATACGTTATTGTGTTATATGCAACAATATGACTGTATATTGATAAGTGCAACAATATAAAAATGTAAACAAAGCTAGAATATAAATACAACTGCAATCTGTAATAACACTCTAATCACAATTCCCATTGTTGAACTTTATTTTACAACAATACAGCATTCCCAAAATTAGATTTTTCTGTTATACATATTCGTAAAATTGAATAAGTTATTGTGTTAAATGCAACAATATGATTGTATGTTGATAAGTGCAACAATATATAAATGTAAACAAATCTTGAATGTAAATATCAATTGTAATCTGTAAAAACACTCTAATTACAATTCCTATTGTCTATATTTATTTTACAACAATACAACATTCCCAAAATTAGATTTTTCTGTTATACATTGTCGTAAAATTGAATAAGTTATAGCGTTAAATGCAACTGTTATACATTGTCCTAATATTGTATAAGTTATAGTGTTAAATGCAATATTATGACTATGAATTGATAAGTGCAACAATACAAAAATGTAATCAAATCTTGAATGTAAATATGAACTGTAATCTGAAATTACACACTAATTACAATTCCCATTGTTGAACTTTGTTTTACAAGAGTACAGCATTCTGAAAATTAGATTTTCTGTTATATATTGTCGTAAAATTGAATAAGTAAACGCGTTAATTGCAACAATTAAAATATTAATTGTTAAGTGCAACAATATAAAAATATAAAAAAGCTTGAATAGAAATACGAACTGCAATCTGTAATAACACTCTAATTACAATTCTCATTGTTCAACTTTATTTTACAACAATATTGCATTCCCAAAATTAGATTTTTCTGTTATACATTGTCGTAAAATTGAATAATTTATTGTGTTAAATGCAACAATTTGACTAGGTATTAATAAGTGCAACAATATAAAAATGTAAGCAAAGCTTGAACATAAATATGAACTGCAATCTTTAAATCACTCTAAATACAGTTTTCATTGTTGAACTTTATTTTACAACAATACAGCATTCCCAAAATTAGACTTTTCTGTTATACATCGTCGTAAAATTCAATATTGTTTTATAAATTAATTATATAATAATTGTAAATACACAATTTTATAATAATTGTGTTAAATGACGCAATATGACCGTATATTGATAAGTGCAACAATATAAAAATGTATGCAAAGCTTGAATATATATATGAACTGCAGTCTGTAAATGACTCTCATTACTGTTTCCATTGTTGAACTTTATTTTACAACGATCCAGCATTCCCAAAATTAGATTTTTCTGTTATACATATTCGTAAAATTGAATAAGTTATAGCGTAAAATGCAACAATATGATTGTATATTGATAAGTGCAACAATATAAAAATGTAAACAAATCTTGAAAGTAAATATCAACTGTAATCTGTAAAAACACTCTAATTACAATTCCCGTTGTAGATGTTTATTTCACAACAATACAATATTCCAAAAATTGGATTTTTCTGTTATACATTGTCGTAAAATTGAATAAGTTATAGTGTTAAATACCACAGTATGACCGTATATTGATAATTGCAACAATATAAAAATGTAAACAAAGCTTGAATAAGTTATAGCGTTAAATGCAACAATATGACTAGGTATTGATACGTGCAACTATATAAAAATGTAAACAAAGCTTGAACATAAATATGAACTGCAATCTGTAAAAATTTTTAATTGCTATCCCTATTGTTGAATTTTATTTTACAACAATACAGCATTCCTAAAATTAGATTTTTCGGTTATACATTGTTGTAAAATTGAATAAGTTATAGTTTTAAATGCAACAATATGACTATGTATTGATAAGTGCAACAATATAAAAATGTAAGCAAAGCTTCAATATAAATACGAACTGCAATGTCTAAATCACTCTAATTACAGTTTTTATTGTTGAACTTTACTTTACAACAATACAGCAAGCCCAAAATTAGATTTTTCTGTTATACATTGTCGTGAATTTGAATAATTTATTGTATTAAATGCAACAATATGACCGTATATTGATAAGTGCAACAATATAAAAATGTAAGCAAAGCTTGAATATAAATATGAACTGCAATCTGTAAATCACTCTAATTACAGTTTCCATTGCTGAACTTTATTTTACAACAATACAGCATCCCCAAAATTAGATTTTTCTGCTATACATTGTCGTAAAATTGAATAAGTTATATCATTAAATGCAACAATATGAATATGTATTGATAAGTGCAACAATATTAAAATATAAAAAAGCTTGGATATAAAAATGAACTGCATTCTGTAAAAACACTAGAATTACAATTGCCATTGTTGAACTTTATTTTACAACAATACAGAATTCCCAAAATTAGATTTTTCTGTTATACATTGTCGTAAAATTGAATAATTTATTGTGTTAAATTCAACAATATGACCGTATATTGATAAGAGCAACAATATAAAAATGTAAAAAAAGCTTGAATATAAATATGAAATGTAAAATGGAAAGACACACTACTTACAGTTCCCATTGTTGAATCTTATTTTACAACAATACAGCATTCCCAAAATTAGATTTTTCTGTTATACATTGTCGTAAAATTGAATAAGTTATAGCTGTAAATGCAACAATATGACTATGTATTGATAATTGCAATACTAGAAAAATATAACCAAATCTTGAATGTAAATATGAGCT
This sequence comes from Maratus speculifer, assembly GCA_964019185.1. Taxonomy (NCBI): domain Eukaryota; kingdom Metazoa; phylum Arthropoda; class Arachnida; order Araneae; family Salticidae; genus Maratus; species Maratus speculifer. The sequence goes on from OZ025296.1 coordinate 364,873,529, forward strand.
GTAAACTGTAATTACACACCAATTATAATTCCCATTGTTGAACTATATTTTACAACAACACAGCATTCCCAAAATTAGATTTTTCTATTATACATTGCCATAATATTGAATAAGTTATAGCATTAAATGCAACAATATGTGTATGTATTGATAAGTGCAACAATATAAAAAATATAAAAAAGCTTGAATAGAAATATGAACTGCAATCTGTAATAACACTCTAATTACAATTCCCGTTGTTGAAATTTATATTACAACAATACAGCATTCACAAAATTAAATTTTCCTGTTACACATTGTCGTAAAATTGAATAAGTTAAAGTGTTAAATACCACAGTATGACCGTATATTGATAATTGCAACGATATAAAAATGTAAACAAAGCTTGAATAAGTTATAGCGTTAAATGCAACAATATGACTAGGTATTGATAAGTGCAAGAATATAAAAATGTAAATAAAGCTTGAATAAGTTATAGCGTTAAATGCAACAATATGGCTAGGTATTGATAAGTGCAACAATATAAAAATGTAAACAAAGCTTGAACAAAAATATGAATTGCAATCTGTAATATTTTTAATTGCTATTCCCATTGTTGAATTTTATTTTACAACAATACAGCATTCCCAAAATTAGATTTTTCTGTTATACATTGTTGTAAAGTTGAATAAGTTATAGTGTTAATTGCAACAATATGACTATGTATTGATAAGTGCAACAATATAAAAATGTAAGCAAAGCTTGAATATAAATATGAACTGCAATCTGTAAATCACCCTAATTACAGTTTTCATTGTTGAACTTTATTTTACAACAATACAGCATTCCCAAAATTAGATTTTTCTGTTATACAGTGTCGTAAATTTGAATAAGTTATAGCGTTAAATGCAACAATATGACTATGTATATATATGTGCAACAATATAAAAATATAAACAAAGCTTGAATATGAATATAAACAAAGTGAATACAATATGAATACAAACAAACAACACTTCCTATTGTTGAAGTTTATTTTACAGCAATACAGCATTCCAAAATTTAGATTTTTCTGTTATACATATTCGTAAAGTTGAATAAGTTATTGTGTTAAATGCAACAATATGACTGTAACAATATAAAACAATAACAGTGCAACAATATAAAAATGTAAACAAATCTTGAAAGTAAATATCAATTGTAATGTGTAAAAACACTCTAATTACAATTCCCATTGTCTATATTTATTTTACAACAATACAACATTCCCAAAATTAGATTTTTCTGCTATTCATTGTCGTAAAATTGAATACGTTATAGCGTTAAATGCAATTGTTATACTTTGTCCTAAAATTATATAAGTTATAGTGTTAAATGCAACATTATGACTATGTATTGATAAGTGCAACAATACAAAAATGTAATCAAATCTTGAATGTAAATATGAACTGTAATCTGAAATTACACACTAATTAAAATTCCCATTGTTGAACTTTGTTTTACAACAATACAGCATTTCGAAAATTAGATTTTTCTGTTATATATTGTCGTAAAATTGAATAAGTAAACGCGTTAACTGCAACAATAAAAATAAGAATTGATAAGTGCAACAATATAAAAATATAAAAAAGCTTGAATAGAAATATGAACTGCAATCTGTAAATCACTCTAATTACAGTTTCCATTGTTGAACTTTATTTTAAAACAACACAGCATCCCCAAAATTACATTTTTTTGCTATACATTGTCGTAAAATTGAATAAGTTATATCATTAAATGCAACAATATGAATATGTATTGATTAGTGCAACAATATTAATATATAAAAAAGCTTGGATATAAAAATGAACTGCATTCTGTAAAAACACTAGAATTACAATTCCCATTGTTGAACTTTATTTTACAATACAGCATTCCCAAAATAAGATTTTTCAGTTATACATTATCGTAAAATTAAATATTTTTTTGTGTTAAATGCAACAATATGACCGTATATTGATAAGTGCAACAATATAAAAATGTAAAAAAAGCTTGAATATAAATATGAAATGGAAAATGGAAAGACACACTACTTACAGTTCCCATTGTTGAATCTTATTTTACAACAATACAGCATTCCCAAAATTAGATTTTTCTGTTATACATTGTCGTAAAATTGAATAAGTTATAGCGTTAAATACAACAATATGACTATGTATTGATAAGTGCAATAATAGAAAATATAATCAAATCTGGAATGTAAATATGAGCTGTAATCTGTAATTACACACTAATTATAATTCCCATTGTTGAACTTTATTTTACAACAATACAGCATTCACAAAATTAAATTTTTCTATTATACGTTGTCGTAAAATTGAATAATTTATTGTGTTAAATGCAACAATATGACCGTATATTGATAAGTGCAACAATATAAAAATGTAAAAAAAGCTTGAATATAAATATGAACTGCAATCTGTAAATCACTCTAATCACAATTCCCATTGTTGAAATTTATAAAATACAGCATTCCCAAAATTAGATTTTTCTGTTATACATTGTCGTAAAATTGTATAAGTTATAGTGTTAAATGCAACAATATGACTATGTATTGATAAGTGCAACAATATAAAAATGTAAAAAAAGCTTGAATAAAAATATGAAATATAAAATGGAAAGACACTCTAATTACAGTTTCCACTTTTGAACTTTATTTTACAACAATACAGCATTCTCATAATTAGATTTTTCCATTATACATTGTCGTAAAATTGAATAATTAATTGTGTTAAATGCAACAATATGACCGTATATTGATATGTGCAACAATATAAAAATGTAAGCAAAGCTTGAATATAAATATGAACTGCAATCTGTAAATCACTCTAATCACAATTCCCATTGTTGAACTTTATTTTACAATAATACAGTATTCCCAAAATTAGAATTTTCTGTTATACATTGTCGTAAAATTGAATAAGTTATAGCGTTAAATGCAACAATATGACTATGTATATATATGTGCAACAATATAAAAATATAAACAAAGCTTGAATATGAATATTGACTGTAATACGTTAAGACACCATAATTACACTTCCTGTTGTTGAAGTTTATTTTACAACAATACACGTTCCAAAATTTAGATTTTTCTGTTATACATATGGAGATTCTTCTTGTAAAAGTTCTTTCGAACACATAAGTAAATAAACTCGGAGGTAAATTAAATTCTGACACCGTTTTTAAACTTTTAAATGACTTATATTAAACGTTAATATTTACAAAAAAGATATTTACATATTAATATTTACAATTCGAACATTCAAAAGGAAACTTTAATTAAAACATCCTTATCGCGTCATCTTAATCAACATTCTTCTAAAGTCAACCCCAACTCTCTCCACATTCCATCCAACGATCTCTTCCGTTCATTTCTTTTTTCTTCGGCTTTTCGTCTGAATGGAGTTTTTTCAGAAAATCGTCTGCTTTCTAAAGACCTTTTCTATCAGAGTTGCGATATGATGAACCTTACAAGACATGATACTTGGCTGTGCGAGAAAGAATCGCTCCCACAACGGCCGTCCTGACTAGGCTTTCGTCCTCGAATGCTCGTCCCTTTGGAGGCAGCAGCAGTTGGATCATCTGGAAAGATAAAGAGAAAAAAAACACAGCAGCATCCAAAGTCTTAATTGAAAAAAAGAAGTCATTATTCAAATTGTTTATCAAAGCTTAGATTATTTCTTGAAAAAATTCATATATTTTTTTTCGCGTCTTTTCGTCTTCTCTTTCTTACGTCCTTTCATCTTCTTTTATCTTACGTCTTTTCGTCTTCTTCTTTCATACGTCTTTTCATCTTCTATTACCTTACGTCTTTTCGTCTTTTCTTTCTTACGTCTTCCGTCTTCTTTTATCTTACGTATTTTCGTCTTCTTTCATACGTCTTTTCAACTTCTTTTACCTTACGTCTTTTCGTCTTTTCGAGAATAAAGTTAAAATTCTATTAGTTGTCAGTCCAGAGGTTTGTCATAGTTGGTATAGTATCACAATCGGTGAAATTCTTTTTTTTTTTTCAAGCTTCGTCCGTCCACGGCTTCATGTACTCTGCACATGTACTGGTGACCATGGGTCCTTCGTTGAATCCAAGTTTCTTTACATCGTGGGTGTCATTATTTTTTACTTTTATGACTTTGTACGGACCTAAATATTTTGGTTTTTTAACTTCAAACCTGGACCTTGTTTTGTGCGTTTTATAGCAACCACATCATTAATCTTAAATTTGTTAGCTTTCTTTCGTCTGAGGTTGTAAGTTTTACGGTTCTCTTCTTGGACTTTTAAAATCTGTTTTTTAGCATTTTTTCTCATATCTTCGCGATTATTTGTAAAATCAGATTGTATTTCAACATTCAGAAGACTAGTAATTTCAATGTTTTTTTTTAGTTTCTTTTTAGTACCAAACATCAATTCAAAAGGAGTTGTGCTTATACTTCTCTGAAAAGTCGAATTTATCACCTGTTGGACGTTGCTTACATGTGTATACCATTTTTTAGGATTATCGACAGACAATTTAGACAGAACAGATATTATGACAGAATTTAGACGCTCAACTTGGACGTTAGACCTGGGTAATCCAGTGGTAATCGGGATATGTTTAATATTTTCATTGATGCAATAATCTTCAAAATCTTTAGAGGTAAATGCAGGACCTTTATCTGATATAATTCGAACTGGATTTCCAAAGATAGATTTTTGGATTTCTAATTTAGAAATTACTTCGGCAGCATCGGTAAATTTTGTGGGATACAATCAAACAAATTTTGTGAATGCGTCAATGACCGAAAGGATATGTTTGTAATTTTTATTAGTGCTTTCTAATGGACCTAAGTGATTAACATGGTACGTATGTAATGGAGTTTCTTCTTTTTCTATTGGGTGAAGTAAGCCTTCTTGTTTACCACATTTTCTATTAACTAAAATACAGGGAACACAATTTGCTATACATTTCTCAATTTTTTGTTTAACTTTAGGGATGTAAAAATCATTTTCTAAACTTTTCTCTGTTCTTGCAACTGCGTAATGACCTTTTTCGTCAGCGGCCTTGATTATATTCATTTGCATGTCTTCCGGTACAACTAATAAATCATTACCATTAACACATTTATAAAGAACATCATTTTTAACTAGATATTCATCATAAGATTTCACCTTTAGGATTTCTTTTATTGTTTTAATATGGTCATCGGTTTCTTGAGCTTGGATAATTTTTAAAGTTAAGCTATCTTGGATTACCATACAAATAGGATACCTACTTAATGCATCGACATGTCTCATACTGCTACCCTGTCTATGTTCAATAACATAATCAAAATCGGATAACATTATTGCCCATCTAGCTATTTTTGTACTCATTTCTTTTTTATCCATAGTCATTTTAAATGCATTACAATCGGTTACAATTTTAAATGGGATACCTAGCACATATACTCTAAACTTTTCAGGGCTTCAATTACAGCTAAAACTTCTAATTCGTAACTAGTGTACTTCCGTTCAGCTTCGGTGGTTTTTTTTACTTGCGAAATAAACTGGATGAAATTGATTATCTACTGGAGATTGTTGCATTAAAATAGCTCCATAGCCATCAATACTGGCATCACAATGGATTTCGGTCGCACTTTTGGGATTGTAAATTAAAAGTACTGGTTCTGACGACAAAATACGTTTGAGTTCATTAAAAGCTCTTTGTTCTTCTATATCGAATTTAAATTTTGAATCTTTTCTTAGCAGGTCACTTAACGGTTTAGCTATAACCGAATAATTTCTTATAAATTTTCGAAAGTATCCTGTCAATCCTAAATAACTTTGAACATCTTTGGTACACTTTGGTTCGGGAAAATTTATTACTGCTTTAGTCTTCAGTGGAGAGGGATACAATTTACCATTTATGATTCTATACCCCAAAAAATCAATTTCACGCTTCAAAAAATTGCATTTTTTAAGATTTAATTCTAATCCATATTCTGATGCAGTTTCGAGTACAAGTTTTAATTTTTCTAGACCTTCAGCTTCGTTTTTAGCAGGTATTATTAAATCATCCATATAAATGACAACAATGTGATCTTTTAATAGGTTTCGAAATACATTATAAATATACTTTTGAAAAACACTAGGGCTATTGGTCAACCCGAATGGACATTTCAAAAATTCGTATTGTCCTTAATGAGTAACAAACGAGGTGTATTTCCGCGAGTCTTCTTCAACATCTACATGAAAGAAACCGTTTTTCAAATCTATGGTGGTAAATACTTCGGCAGAATGTAATTGGTCTATTACATCATCAATAACTGGCAAGGGGAAATGCTCATGTACTGTCTTTTTGTTAAGACATCTGTAATCAACACAAAGTCTCATTGTGTTATCTTTTTTCTTGACTAACACAACCGGCGAAGAAAAATTAGAAGAACTTTCTCGAATTATTCCCTGAGCTAGCCACTCCTCAATTTGGTTTTCGACTATTTTTTTCTCGCATGGCGGTAATCTTCGAGGAGAAGAACAAACTGGGATTTCGTCAGTTAAATTAATTTTCATTTTAACATCTACTGTTTTAGTTTTAATTGGTACATAATTTTCAATTAAAGAGTATAACTCTGAACGTAATTTTTTGTCAGCAATGTGAGTTAAATCAATTTTAGGCTCATCCAAAACATTTACAATATTAACTAAAAAGTCATTAGACTGAACTTCAGCTTTAAACAGTTTCACTTTATTCTCAGAAATAGTTAATGTACCTTGATGAATAACATCAGTGCCAATAATTAAATCGAAATTAATGCAACTGTCCTTAACGACAAAAATAGTAACTTTAAATTTTGAACCATCTACTTCGATTTCTGAATTGAAACAACCTTCTGGTTTAATTGAGGCTTTTCCTAGACCGGTCAAAGAGATACTCGTAGGTTTTAATTCTACAAAGTTCTTCAAATTATCATAAATACTTTTCTTTAACAAAGTCTTTTGGCTACCAGTATCTATTAAAGAGATTAAACGCAAAGAATAAAGCTTTATCTCTTTCAGAATTAAATCTTGGGATGTAATAATGTTTACTTGTGACTGAGCATTTTTAACACTTGTATCTTTAGATTTATTACATTGAAATGATTTATGACCATAAGCGTTACAAGCAAAACAAAGCGGCCCTTTATCTTTATTTACACAGTTAATACTCTTATGATTATTCCCGCCACAATTAAAACAACGCATATTTGGCTTTACAGGCTTAAATTTGTTCTTAACTTCAACTTCGGATTTAATTTTAGGCTTAGCTCCTTCATATTTATGAAATTTTGCATTTTCATACTCCGATCTTATTTTTTCATAAATCTTTAATTTTTGTTTAAATTCAGCAATATTGGGACAACCATACAAAAAAGATTTTTTAGAAATGGGGTCATTAATTCCGTTTATTACATACTGAATAAGGGCAGAATCTTCAATATTGCCTTTTGAGCATAATTGTTTCATATTTAAAAAATATTCATCTAACGATTCATGTGGTCTAATTTTTCTTTTGGACAGCAATTCGTGTAATTCAGCTGAATTGCACGTTTGACCAAATTCAGATATGAGTAGGGCTTTTAATTTAGACCACGAATTAATATTTGTTTCACTTTCAAGAAATAATTTTGCTTTGCCTGTCATACGGCGTTTAGCCAAAATCAATTTGTGCAAATCACTAACGTTAAATAATGAAACAATATCTTCAAAATCGGCAATCCATTTATAATTATTTTGCACTTGAGTACCTTCAAACATTGTAATCATACTTTCAATATCATTAATAGAAATGCTTGGTTTAATAACATAATCAGGAATTAGAATTTTCTGATTTTCATTACTTTCACAATTAGAACTACCAGAATCATTTCTCATATTATTCTCAAAAACAGTCGAAATATTTTTAGTTTTATCTTGTAAATCATCATTAAATTCCTCAACACTTTCGTCATCACTAAGAGTACCTACATCGGCTATCATATTAATTTTTAAAATATTAAAATCACATAAACTAGAAATTATTCTGGCAGCAATTTCATCAAAAGTTCCCGAATTATTTATACACAAAACATTGCAAATGGTAATTAAGTCGTTAACAGAAAAATTATCTTTAATTTCTTTGAATTTAGTTTGATATTCATCGGAATCTACTTCAAACGTAAACCTAGTAAAATTCCGAATTCTACGTCGATTATTTCTGTCACCGATTTCTCCAAAAATTAATTTGTGCAATATCTTAATACTAGCTGATTTTTCAGTTTTTAAAGAAAACTCTAATTCCTTTAAATCAACTATTTTTCCATTATTGAAAAGAAAAATGAAATAATAAACTCACTTCATAATCAGATGCTCAGCTTCACACATTTAAACAGCATTGTTGTCGCAGTATCCAACAGCTTCATATCATTAAACATATATTCAAAAAAGATTTCCTCATAATAATTTCCAGCAAGGAATCCATCACAATTCTAAATAATAACGGCTTCCAGATTATTTAAAGTATATATATATTTCTTCTCTGTGAGCGTTCGTTTGTCTCGGTTCTGACACAAAAATTTATGGAGATTCTTCTTGTAAAAGTTCTTTCGAACACATAAGTAAACAAACTCGGAGGTAAATTAAATTCTGACACCGTTTTTAAACTTTTAAATGACTTATATTAAACGTTAATATTTACAAAAAAGATATTTACATATTAATATTTACAATTCGAACATTCAAAAGGAAACTTTAATTAAAACATCTTAATCGCGTCATCTTAATCAACATTCTTCTGAAGTCAACCCCAACTCTCTCCACATTCCATCCAACGATCTCTTCCGTTCATTTCTTTTTTCTTCGGCTTTTCGTCTGAATGGAGTTTTTTCAGAAAATCGTCTGCTTTCTAAAGAACTTTTCTATCAGAGTTGCGATATGAAGAACCTTACAAGACATGATACTTGGCTGTTGGAGAAAGAATCGCTCCCACATACATATTCGTAAAATTGAATAAGTTATTGTGTTAAATGCAACAATATGACTGTATATTGATAAGTGCAACAATATAAAAATGTAAACAAAGCTAGAATATAAATATGAACTGCAATCTGTAATAACACTCTAATCACAATTCCCATTGTTGAACTTTATTTTGCAACAATACAGCATTCCGAAAATTAGATTTTTCTGTTATATATTGTCTTTAAATTGAATAAGTAAACGCGTTAATTGCAACAATAAAAATAAGAATTGATAAGTGCATGTGCAACAATATAAAAATATAAAAAAGCTTGAATAGAAATATGAACTGCAATCTGTAAATCACTCTAATTACAGTTTCCATTGTTGAACTTTATTTTACAACAATACAGCATCCCCAAAATTATATTTTTTTGCTATACATTGTCGTAAAATTGAATAATTTTTTGTGTTAAATGCAACAATATGACCGTATATTGATAAGTGCAACAATATAAAAATGTAAGCAAAGCTTGAATATAAATATCAATTGTAATCTGTAAAAACACTCTAATTACAATTCCCATTGCCTATATTTATTTTACAACAATACAACATTCCCAAAATTAGATTTTTCTGTTATACATTGTCGTAAAATTGAATAAGTTATAGCGCTAAATGCAACTGTTATACATTGTCCTAAAATTGTATAAGTTATAGTGTTAAATGCAACATTATGACTATGTATTTATAAGTGCAACAATACAAAAATGTAATCAAATCTTGAATGTAAATATGAACTGTAATCTGAAATTACACACTAATTAAAATTCCCATTGTTGAACTTTGTTTTACAACAATACAGCATTCCGAAAATTAGATTTTTCTGTTATATATTGTCTTTAAATTGAATAAGTAAACGCGCTAATTGCAACAATAAAAATAAGAATTGATAAGTGCATGTGCAACAATATAAAAATATAAAAAAGCTTGAATAGAAATATGAACTGCAATCTGTAAATCTCTCTAATTACAGTTTCTATTGTTGAACTTTATTTTACAACAATACAGCATCCCCAAAATCATATTTTTTGCTATACATTGTCGTAAAATTGAATAAGTTATATCATTAAATGCAACAATATGAATATGTATTGATAAGTGCAACAATATTAAAATATAAAAAAGCTTGGATATAAAAATGAACTGCATTCTGTAAAAAATATAGAATTACAATTCCCATTGTTGAACTTTATTTTACAACAATACAGCATCCCAAAATTAGATTTTTCTGTTATACATTGTCGTAAAATTGAATAATTTTTTGTGTTAAATGCAACAATATGACCGTATATTGATAAGTGCAACAATATAAAAATGTAAGCAAAGCTTAATTATAAATATGAACTGCAACCTCTAAATCACTCTAATCACAATTCCCATTGTTGAACTTTATAACAATACAGCATTCCCAAAATTAGATTTTTCTGTTATACATTGTCGTAAAATTGTATAAGTTATAGTGTTAAATGCAACAATATGACTATGTATTGATAAGTGCAACAATATAAAAATGTAAAAAAAGCTTGAATATAAATATGAAATATAAAATGGAAAGACACTCTAATTACAGTTTCCACTGTTGAACTTTATTTTACATCAATACAGCATTCCCAAAATTAGATTTTTCCATTATACATTGTCGTAAAATTGAATAATTTATTGTGTTAAATACAACAATATGACCGTATATTGATAAGTGCAACAATATAAAAATGTAAGCAAAGCTTGAATATAAATTTGAAACGCAATCTGTAAATCTCTTTAATCACAATTCCCATTGTTGAACTTTATAACAAAACAGCATTCCCAAAATTAGATTTTTCTGTTAGACATTGTCGTAAAATTGAATACGTTATAGTGTTAAATACCACAATATGACTGTATATTGATAATTGCAAAAATATAAATATAAACAAAGCTTGAATATAAATATGCACTGCAATCTGTAAATAACTCTAATTACAGTTTTCATTGTTGAACTTTATTTTACAACAATACAGCATTCCAAAAATTAGATTTTTCTGTTATACATTGTCGTAAAATTGAATAATTTATTGTGTTAAATGTAACAATATGACCGTATATTGATAAGTTCAACAATAAAAAAATGCAAACAAAGCTTGAATATAAATATGAACTGCAATCTGTAAATCACTTTAATCACAATTCCCATTGTTGAACTTTATTACAATACAGCATTCCCAAAATTAGATTTTTTTGTTATACATTTTCGTAAAATTGAATAAGTTATAGCGTTAAATTCAACAATATGAATATGTATTGATAAGTGCAACAATAAAAAATGTAAACAAATCTAGAATATAAATGTAAAATGCAATCTGTAATAATAATATATTTACAATTCCCATTGTTGAATTTTATTTTATTTGAACTCTAATCACAATTCCCATTGTTGAACTTTATTTTACAACAATACAGCATTCCCAAAATTAGAATTTTCTCTTATACAGTGTCGTAAAATTGTACAAATTATAGTGTTAAATGCAACTATATTACTATGTATTTATAAGTGCAACAATAAAAAAATGTAAAAAAGCTTGAATATAAATATAAAATATAAAATGGAAAGACACTCTAATTACAGTTTCCATTGTTGAACTTTATTTTACAACAATACAGCATTCCAAAAATTAGATATTTCTTTTATACAATGTCGTAAAATTGAATAATTTATTGTGTTATATGCAACAATATGACCGTATATTGATAAGTGCAACAATATAAAAATGTAAAAAAAGCTTGATTATAAATATGAAATGTAAAATGGAAAGACACAATAATTACAATTCCCATTGTTGAAATTTGTTTTACAAAACAGCATTCCCAAAATTAGATTTTTCAGTTATATATTGTCGAAAAATTGAATAATTTTTTATGTTAAATGCAACAATATGACCGTATATTGATAAGTGCAACAATATAAAAATGTAAAAAAAGCTTGAATATAAATATGAAATGGAAAATGGAAAGACACACTACTTACAGTTCCCATTGTTGAATCTTATTTTACAATAATACAGCATTCCCAAAATTAGATTTTTCTGTTATACATTGTCGTAAAATTGAATAAGTTATAGCGTTAAATACAACATTATGACTATGTATTGATAAGTGCAACAATACAAAAATGTAATCAAATCTTGAATGTAAATATGAACTGTAATCTGAAATTACACACTAATTAAAATTCCCATTGTTGAACTTTGTTTTACAACAATACAGCATTTCGAAAATTAGATTTTTCTGTTATATATTGTCGTAAAATTGAATAAGTAAACGCGTTAACTGCAACAATAAAAATAAGAATTGATAAGTGCAACAATATAAAAATATAAAAAAGCTTGAATAGAAATATGAACAGCAATCTGTAAATCACTCTAATTACAGTTTCCATTGTTGAACTTTATTTTACAACAATACAGCATCCCCAAAATTACATTTTTCTGCTATACATTGTCGTAAAATTGAATAAGTTATATCATTAAATGCAACAATATGAATATGTATTGATAAGTGCAACAATATTAAAATATAAAAAAGCTTGGATATAAAAATGAACTGCATTCTGTAAAAAAACTAGAATTACAATTCCCATTGTTGAACTTTATTTTGCAACAATACAGCATTCCCAAAATTAGATATTTCTGTTGTTCATTGTCGTAAAATTGAATAATTTTTTGTGTTAAATGCAACAATATGACCGTATATTGATAAGTGCAACAATATAAAAATGTAAAAAAACTTGAATATAAATATGAAATGGAAAATGGAAAGACACACTACTTACAGTTCCCATTGTTGAATCTTATTTTACAACAATACAGCATTCCCAAAATTAGATTTTTCTGTTATACATTGTCGTAAAATTCAATAAGTTATAGCGTTAAATGCAACAATATGACTATGTATTGATAAGTGCAACAATATAAAAATGTAAAAAAAGCTTGAATATAAATATGAAATATAAAATGGAAAGACACTCTAATTACAGTTTCCATTGTTGATCATTATTTTAAAACAACAAAGCATTCCCAAAATTAGATTTTTCTATTATACGTTGTCGTAAAATTGAATAATTTATTGTGTTAAATGCAACAATATGACTATGTATTGAAAAGTACAATAATATAAAAATGTAAAAAAAGCTTGAATATAAATATGAAATGTAAAATGGAAAGACACACTTCTTACATTTCCCATTGTTGAATCTTATTTTACAACAATACAGCATTCCCAAAATTAGACTTTTCTGTTATACATTGTCGTAAAATTGAATAAGTTATAGCGTTAAATGCAACAATATGAATATGTGTTGATAAGTGCAACAAAAGAAAAATATAATCAAATCTTGAATGTAAATATGAGCTGTAATCTGTAATTACACGCTAATTACAATTCCCATTGTTGAACTTTATTTTACAACAACACAGCATTCCCAAAATTAGTTTTTTCTGTTATACATTGTCATAATATTGAATAAGTTATAGCATTAAATGCAACAATATGATTATGTATTGATAAGTGCAACAATATGAAAATGTAAACAAAGCTTGAATAGAAATATGAACTGCAATCTGTAATAACACTCTAATTACAATTCCTATATTTGAAATTTATTTTACAACAATACAGCATTCAAAAAATAAAAATTTTCTGTTATACATTGTCGTAAAATTGAATAAGTTATAGTGTTAAATAATACAGTATGACCGTACATTGATAATTGCAACACTATAAAAATGTAAACAAAACTTGAATAAGTTATAGCGTTCAATGCAACAATATGACTAGGTATAGATAAGTGCAACAATATAAAAATGTAAACAAAGCTTGACTATAAATATGAACTGATATCTGTAAAAAATTTTAATTTCTATTCCTATTGTTGAATTTTATTTTACAACAATACAGCATTCCCAAAATTAGATTTTTCTGTTATACATTGTCTCAAAATTGAATAAGTTATAGCGTTAAATTCATTAATATGAATATGTATTGATAAGTGCAACAATAAAAAATGTAAACAAATCTAGAATATAAATGTAAAATGCAATCTGTAATAATAATATATTTACAATTCCCATTGCTGAATTTTATTTTATTTGAACTCTAGTCACAATTCCCTTTGTTGAACTTTATTTTACAACAATACAGCATTCCCAAAATTAGATTTTTTTCTTATACAATGTCGTAAAATTGTACAAATTATAGCGTTAAATGCAACAATATTACTGTGTATTTATAAGTGCAACAATAAAAAATGTAAAAAAGCTTGAATATAAATATAAAATATAAAATTGAAAGACACTCTAATTACAGTTTCCATTGTTGAACTTTATTTTACAACAATACAGCATTCCAAAAATTAGATATTTCTTTTATACATTGTCGTAAAATTGAATAATTTATTGTGTTATATGCAACAATATGACCGTATATTGATAAGTGCAACAATATAAAAATGTAAAAAAAGCTTGAATATAAATATGAAATGTAAAATGGAAAGACTGAATAATTACAATTCCCATTGTTGAAATTTGTTTTACAACAATAGAGCATTCCGAAAATTAGATTTTTCTGTTATACATTGTCGTAAAATTGAATAAGTAAACGCGTTAAATGCAACAATATTAATAAGAATTGATAAATGACACAACATAAAAATGTAAACAAAGCTTGAATATAAATATGAACTGCAATCTCTAAAATACTCTTATTACAATTCCCATTTTTCAAATTTATTTTACAACTTTACACCATTCCCAAAATTAGACTTTTATGTTATACATTGTCGTAAAATTGAATAAGTTACAGTTATAAATACAACGATATGACTGTAAATTGATAAATGACACAATATAAAAATATAAACAAAGCTTGAAAATGAATATGAAATGTAATACGTAAAGACACCATAATTACAATTCCTATTGTTGAAGTTTATATTACAATAACACAGCATTCACCAAATTAGATTTTTCTGTCATACATTGTCGTAAAATTGAAGAAGTTATAGCGTTAAATGCAACAATATGACCATGTATTGAAAAGTGCAATAATAGAAAAATATAATCAAATCTTGAATGTAAATATGAGCTGTAATATTTAATTACACACTAATTACAATTCCCATTGTTTAACTTTATTTTAAAACAGCACAGATTTCACAAAATTAGATTTTTCTGTTATACATTGTCATAATATTAAATAAGTTATAGCATTATATGCAAATATATGATTATGTATTGATAAGTGCAACAATATAAAAATATAAAAAAGCTTGAATAGAAATATGAACTGCAATCTGTAATAACACTCTAATTACGATTCTCATTGTTGAAATTTATTTTACAACAATATAGCATTCCCAAAATTAGATTTTTCTGTTATTCATTGTCGTAAAATTGAACAAGTTAAGGCGTTAAATGCAACAATATGAATATGTATTGATAAGTGCAACAATAGAAAAATGTAAACAAAGCTATAATATAAATATGAACCGCAATCAATAAAAACACTCTAATTACAATTCCTATTGTTGAACATTATTTTACAAGAATACAGCATTCACAAAATTAGATTTTTCTGTTAGACATTGTCGTAAAATTGAACATGTTATTGTGTTAAATACCACAGTGTAACTGTATATTCATAATTGCAAAAATATAAAAATATAAGCAAAGCTTGAATATAAATATGCACTGCAATCTGTAAATCACTCTAATTACAGTTTTCATTGTTGAACTTTTTTACAACAATACAGCATTCCCAAAATTTGATTTTTCTGTTATACATTGTTGTAAAATTGAATAATTTATTGTGTTAAATGTAACAATATGACCGTATATTGATAAGTTCAACAATAAAAAAATTCAAACAAAGCTAGAATATAAATACGAACTGCAATCTGTAATAACACTCTAATCACAATTCCCATTGTTGAACTTTATTTTTCAACAATACAGCATTCCCAAAATAAGATTTTTCTGTTATACATTTTCGTAAAATTGAATAAGTTATAGCGTTAAATGCAATAATATGAATATGTATTTATAAGTGCAACAATGGAAAAATGTAAACAAATCTAGAGTATAAATGTGAAATGCAATCTGCAATAGTAATTTATTTACAATTCCCATTGTTGAATTTTATTTTACAACAATACAGCTTTCCCAATATTAGATTTTTCTGTTATACATTGTCGTAAAATTGAATAAGTTATAGTGTTAAATGCAACAATTTGACTAGGTATTGAAAAGTGCAACGATATAAAAATGTAAAAAAAGCTTGAATATAAATACGAACTGTAATCTCTAAATCACTCTAATTACAGTTTTTATTGTTGAACTTTACTTTACAACAATACAGCAAGCCCAAAATTAGATTTTTCTGTTATACATTGTCGTAAATTTGAATAATTTATTGCGTTAAATGCAGCAATATGACCGTATATTGATAAGTGCAACAATATAAAAATGTAAGCAAAGCGTGAATATAAATATGAACTGCAATCTCTAAATCACTCTAATCACAATTCCCATTGTTGAACTATATAACAATATAGCATTCCCAAAATTAGATTTTTCTGTTATACATTGTCGTAAAATTGTATAAGTTATAGTGTTAAATGCAACAATATCACTATGTATTGATAAGTGCAACAATATAAAAATGTAAAAAAAGCTTGAATATAAATATGAAATATAAAATGGAAAGACACTCTAATTACAGTTTCCACTGTTGAACATAATTTTACAACAATACAGCATTCCCAAAATTACAATTCCTATTGTTAAAGTTGTTTTTACAATAATTCAGCTTTCACAAAATTACATTTTTCTGTTATACATATTCGTAAAATTGAATACATTATAGCGTTAAATGAGGCAATATGACTATGTATTGATAAGTGCAACAATATAAAAATATAAAAAAGCTTGACTAGAAATATGAACTGCAATGTGTAATAACACTCTAATTACGATTCTCATTGTTGAAATTTATTTTACAACAATATAGCATTCCCAAAATCAGATTTTTCTGTTATTCATTGTCGTAAAATTGAACAAGTTAAGGCGTTAAATGCAACAATATGAATATGTATTGATAAGTGCAACAATAGAAAAATGTAAACAAAGCTATAATATAAATATGAACCGCAATCAATAAAGACACTCTAATTACAATTCCTATTGTTGAACATTATTTTACAACAATACAGCATTCACAAAATTAGATTTTTCTGTTAGACATTGTCGTAAAATTGAACACGTTATTGTGTTAAATACCACAGTGTAACTGTATATTGATAATTGCAAAAATATAAAAATATAAGCAAAGCTTGAATATAAATATGAACTGCAGTCTGTAAATGACTCTCATTACAGTTTGCATTGTTGAACTTTATTTTACAACGATCCAGCATTCCCAAAATTAGATATTTCTGTTATACATTGTCTTAAAATTGAATAGGTTATAGCGTTATATGCAACAATATGACTATGTATATATATGTGCAACAATATAAAAATATAAACAAAGCTTGACTATGAATATAACCTGTAATACGTAAAGACACCATAATTACACTTCCTATTGTTGAAGTTTATTTTACAACAATACAGCATTCCAAATTTTCGATTATTCTGTTATACATATTCGTAAAATTGAATAAATTATTGTGTTAAATGCAACAATATGACTGTATATTGATAAGTGCAACAATATAAAAATGTAAACAAAGCTAGAATATAAATACGAACTGTAATGTGTAATAACACTATAATCACAATTCCTATTGTTTAACTTTATTTTACAAAAATACAGCATTCCAAAAATTAGATTTTCCTGTTACACATATTCGTAAAATTGAATAAGTTATAGTGTTAAATGCAACATTATGACTATATATTGATAAGTGCAACAATATAAAAATATAAGCAAACCTTGAGTATAAATATGAACTGCAATCTGTAAATCACTCTAATTAAAGTTTCCATTGTTGAACTGTATTTTACAACAATACTGCATTCCCAAAATTAGATTTTTCTGTTATGCATTGTCGTAAAATTGAATAATTTGTTGTATTAAATGCAACAATATGACTGTATATTGATAAGTGCAACAATATAAAAATATAAAAAAAGCTTGAATATAAATATGAAATGTAAAATGGAAAGACACTCTAATTACAATTCCCATTGTTTAAGTTTATTTTACAACAACACAGCATTCCCAAAATTAGATTTTTCTGTTATACATTGTCGTAAAATTGAATAAGTTATAGCGTTAAATGCAACAATATGATTGTATATTGATAAGTGCAACAATATAAAATTATAAAAAAGCTTGAATAGAAATATGAACTGCAATCTGTAATAACACTCTAATTACAATTCCCATTGTTGAAATTTATTTTACAACAATACAGCATTCACAAAATTATATTTTTCTGTTATACTTTGTCGTAAAATTGAATAAGTTATAGCGTTAAATGCAACAATATGATTGTATATTGATAAGTGCAACAATATAAAAATGTAAACAAATCTTGAAAGTAAATATGAAGTGTAATCTGTAAAAACACTCTAATTACAATTCCCGTTGTAGATGTTTATTTTACAACAATACAACATTTCAAGAATTAGATTTTTCTGTCATACACTGTCGTAAAATTGAATAAGTTAAAATGTTAAACACACAGTTAAACCACAGATATTGATAAATTTAAAAATGTAAAATTTAAACAAAGCTTGAACAAGTTATAGCATTAAATGCAACAATATGACTAGGTATTGATAAGTGCAACAATACAAAAATGTAAACAAAGCTTGAACATAAATATGAACTGATATCTGTAAAATTTTTTAATTGCTATTCCTATTGATGAATTTTATTTTACAACAATACAGCATTCCCAAAATTAGATTTTACTGTTATACATTGTCGTAAATTTGAATAATTTATTGTGTTAAATGCAACAATATGACCGTATATTGATAAGTGCAACAATATAAAAACGTAAGCAAAGCTTGAATATAAATATGAACAGCAATCTGTAAATCACTTTAATCACAATTCCCATTGTAAAATTTTATTTTACAACAATACAGAATTCCTAAAATTAGATTTTTCTGTTATACAAATTGTATAAATTATAGTGTTAAATGCAAAAATATGACTATGTATTGATAATTTCAAAAATATAAAAATGTAAAAAAAGCTTGAATATAATTATAAAATATAAAATGAAAAGACACTCTAATTACAGTTTCCATTGCTGAACTTTAATTTACAACAATAGAGCATTCCGAAAATTAGATTTTTCTGTTATACATTGTCGTA
The DNA here is from genome assembly GCA_964019185.1 of Maratus speculifer. Taxonomy (NCBI): domain Eukaryota; kingdom Metazoa; phylum Arthropoda; class Arachnida; order Araneae; family Salticidae; genus Maratus; species Maratus speculifer. Next base: position 364,892,903 of record OZ025296.1, read on the forward strand.
AAATTGAATAAGTTATAGCTTTAAATTCTGAAATAAGACTATGTATTGATAAGTGCAACAATATAAATATGTAATCAAAGCTTGAATATAAATATGAACTGCAATCGGTAAATCACTCTAATTAAAGTTTCCATTGTTGAACTTCATTTAACAACAATACAGCAACCCCAAAATTAGATTTTTCTGCTATACATTGTCGTAAAATTGAGTAAGTTATAGTGTTAAATGCAACAATATGACTATGTATATATATGTGCAACAATATAAAAATATAAACAAAGCTTGAATATGAATATTATTTGTAATACGTAGAGACACCATAATTACAATTCCTATTGTTGAAGTTGTTTTTACAATAATACAGCATTCACAAAATTAGATTTTTTTGTTATACATATTTGTAAAATTGAATAAGTTATAGCGTTAAATGATGCAATATGACTATGTATTGATAAGTGCAAAAATATAAATTGTAAACAAAGCTTGAATATAAATATGAACTGCAATCTGTAAAATTTTTAATTGCAATTCCCATTGTTGAATTTTATTTTACAAGAATAGAGCATTTCCAAAATTAGATTTATCTGTTATACACTGTCGTAAAGTTGAATCAGTTATAGCGTTAAATGCAACAAGACGAATATGTATTGATAAGTGCAACAATATAAAAATGTAAACAAAGCTATCATATAAATATGAACCGCATTGTGTAATAACACTCTAATCACAATTCCCATTGTTTAACTTTACAGCATTCTCAAAATTAGATTTTTCTCTTATACATTGTCGTAAAATTGAATAAGTTACAGAGTTAATTGCAATAATATGACTGTATATTGATAAGTGCAACAATATAAAAATGTAATCAAATCTTGAAAGTAAATATGAACTGTAATCTGTAAAAACACTCTAATTACAATTACTGTTTTAGATGTTTATTTTACATCAATACAGCATTCCCAAAATTAGATTTTTCTGTTATACATTGTCGTAAAATTGAATAAGTTATAGAGTTAAATTCAACAATATGACTATGTATTGATAAGTGCAACAATAGAAAAATGTAAGCAAAGCTTGAATAAAAATATGAAATGTAAAATCGAAAGACACTCTACTTACAGTTCCCATTGTTGAATTTTATTTTACAACTATAAAGCATTCCCAAAATTAGATTTTTCTGTTATACGTTTTACTACATTGAATAAGTTACAGTGTTAAATGCAACAATATGACTGTATATTGATAAGTTCAACAATAAAAAAGTGTAAAAAAAGCTTGAATATAAATATGAAATATAAAATGGAAAGACACTCTAATTACAGTTCCCATTGTTGAATTTTATTTTACAACAACATAGCATTCCAAAAATTAGATTTTTCTGTTATACATTGTCGTAAAATTGAATAAGTTAAGACGTTAAATGCAACAATATGAATATGTTTTGTTAACTTCAACAAAAGAAAAATGTAAACAAAGCTAGAATATAAATATGAACTGCAATCTATAACACTCTAATTACAAATCCCATTGTTGAACTTTATTTTACAACAATACAGCATTCCCAAAATTACAGCATTCCAATTAGATTTTTCTGTTAGACATTGTCGTAAAATTGAATAAATTATAGTGTTAAATACCACAATATGACTGTATATTGATGATTGAAACATTATAAAAATGTAAGCAAAGCTTGAATATAAATATGAACTGCCATCTGTAAATCACTGTAATTACAGTTTCCATTGTTGACCTTTATTTTAGAACAATACAGCATCCCCAAAATTAGATTTTTCTGCTATACACTGTCGTAAAATTGAATAAGTCATAGCATTAAATGCAACAATATGAATATATATATCGCAATTCCCATTGTTGGATTTTATTTTACAACAATAGAGCATTCCAAAAATTAGATTTATCTGTTATACATTGTCGTAAAATTGAATAATTTACAGTGTTAAATAAAAGAATATGATTGCACATTGATAAGTGCAAATATATAAAAATGTAATCAAATCTTGAATGTAAATATGAACTGCAATCTGTAATAACACTCTAATTACAAATCCCATTGTTGAACATTTTTTTACAACAATACAGCATTCAGAAAATTAGATTTTTCTTTTATACATTGTCGTAAAATTAATAAGTAAACGCGTTAATTGCAACAATAAAAATAAGAAATGATAAGTGCAACAATATAAAAATATAAAAAAGCTTGACTAGAAATATGAACTGCAATGTGTAATAACACTCTAATTACGATTCTCATTGTTGAAATTTATTTTACAACAATATAGCATTCCCAAAATCAGATTTTTCTGTTATTCATTGTCGTAAAATTGAACAAGTTAAGGCGTTAAATTCAACAATATGAATATGTATTGATAAGTGCAACAATAGAAAAATGTAAACAAAGCTATAATATAAATATGAACCGCAATCAATAAAGACACTCTAATTACAATTCCTATTGTTGAACATTATTTTACAACAATACAGCATTCACAAAATTAGATTTTTCTGTTAGACATTGTCGTAAAATTGAACACGTTATTGTGTTAAATACCACAGTGTAACTGTATATTGATAATTGCAAAAATATAAAAATATAAGCAAAGCTTGAATATAAATATGAACTGCAGTCTGTAAATGACTCTCATTACAGTTTGCATTGTTGAACTTTATTTTACAACGATCCAGCATTCCCAAAATTAGATATTTCTGTTATACATTGTCTTAAAATTGAATAGGTTATAGCGTTATATGCAACAATATGACTATGTATATATATGTGCAACAATATAAAAATATAAACAAAGCTTGACTATGAATATAACCTGTAATACGTAAAGACACCATAATTACACTTCCTATTGTTGAAGTTTATTTTACAACAATACAGCATTCCAAATTTTCGATTTTTCTGTTATACATATTCGTAAAATTGAATAAATTATTGTGTTAAATGCAACAATATGACTGTATATTGATAAGTGCAACAATATAAAAATGTAAACAAAGCTAGAATATAAATACGAACTGTAATGTGTAATAACACTATAATCACAATTCCTATTGTTTAACTTTATTTTAAAAAAATACAGCATTCCAAAAATTAGATTTTCCTGTTATACATATTCGTAAAATTGAATAAGTTATAGTGTTAAATGCAACATTATGACTATATATTGATAAGTGCAACAATATAAAAATATAAGCAAACCTTGAGTATAAATATGAACTGCAATCTGTAAATCACTCTAATTAAAGTTTCCATTGTTGAACTGTATTTTACAACAATACTGCATTCCCAAAATTAGATTTTTCTGTTATGCATTGTCGTAAAATTGAATAATTTGTTGTATTAAATGCAACAATATGACTGTATATTGATAAGTGCAACAATATAAAAATATAAAAAAAGCTTGAATATAAATATGAAATGTAAAATGGAAAGACACTCTAATTACAATTCCCATTGTTTAAGTTTATTTTACAACAACACAGCATTCCCAAAATTAGATTTTTCTGTTATACATTGTCGTAAAATTGAATAAGTTATAGCGTTAAATGCAACAATATGATTGTATATTGATAAGTGCAACAATATAAAATTATAAAAAAGCTTGAATAGAAATATGAACTGCAATCTGTAATAACACTCTAATTACAATTCCCATTGTTGAAATTTATTTTACAACAATACAGCATTCACAAAATTATATTTTTCTGTTATACTTTGTCGTAAAATTGAATAAGTTATAGCGTTAAATGCAACAATATGATTGTATATTTATAAGTGCAACAATATAAAAATGTAAACAAATCTTGAAAGTAAATATGAAGTGTAATCTGTAAAAACACTCTAATTACAATTCCCGTTGTAGATGTTTATTTTACACCAATACAACATTTCAAGAATTAGATTTTTCTGTCATACACTGTCGTAAAATTGAATAAGTTAAAATGTTAAACACACAGTTAAACCACAGATATTGATAAATTTAAAAATAAAAAATTTAAACAAAGCTTGAACAAGTTATAGCATTAAATGCAACAATATGACTAGGTATTGATAAGTGCAACAATACAAAAATGTAAACAAAGCTTGAACATAAATATGAACTGATATCTGTAAAATTTTTTAATTGCTATTCCTATTGATGAATTTTATTTTACAACAATACAGCATTCCCAAAATTAGATTTTACTGTTATACATTGTCGTAAATTTGAATAATTTATTGTGTTAAATGCAACAATATGACCGTATATTGATAAGTGCAACAATATAAAAACGTAAGCAAAGCTTGAATATAAATATGAACAGCAATCTGTAAATCACTTTAATCACAATTCCCATTGTAAAATTTTATTTTACAACAATACAGAATTCCTAAAATTAGATTTTTCTGTTATACAAATTGTATAAATTATAGTGTTAAATGCAAAAATATGACTATGTATTGATAATTTCAAAAATATAAAAATGTAAAAAAAGCTTGAATATAATTATAAAATATAAAATGAAAAGACACTCTAATTACAGTTTCCATTGCTGAACTTTAATTTACAACAATAGAGCATTCCGAAAATTAGATTTTTCTGTTATACATTGTCGTAAAATTGAATAAGTTATAGCTTTAAATTATGAAATAAGACTATGTATTGATAAGTGCAACAATATAAATATGTAATCAAAGCTTGAATATAAATATGAACTGCAATCGGTAAATCACTCTAATTAAAGTTTCCATTGTTGAACTTCATTTAACAACAATACAGCAACCCCAAAATTAGATTTTTCTGCTATACATTGTCGTAAAATTGAGTAAGTTATAGTGTTAAATGCAACAATATGACTATGTATATATATGTGCAACAATATAAAAATATAAACAAAGCTTGAATATGAATATTATTTGTAATACGTAGAGACACCATAATTGCAATTCCTATTGTTGAAGTTGTTTTTACAATAATACAGCATTCACAAAATTAGATTTTTTTGTTATACATATTTGTAAAATTGAATAAGTTATAGCGTTAAATGATGCAATATGACTATGTATTGATAAGTGCAAAAATATAAATTGTAAACAAAGCTTGAATATAAATATGAACTGCAATCTGTAAAATTTTTAATTGCAATTCCCATTGTTGAATTTTATTTTACAAGAATAGAGCATTTCCAAAATTAGATTTATCTGTTATACACTGTCGTAAAGTTGAATCAGTTATAGCGTTAAATGCAACAAGACGAATATGTATTGATAAGTGCAACAATATAAAAATGTAAACAAAGCTATCATATAAATATGAACTGCATTGTGTAATAACACTCTAATCACAATTCCCATTGTTTAACTTTACAGCATTCTCAAAATTAGATTTTCCTCTTATACATTGTCGTAAAATTGAATAAGTTACAGAGTTAATTGCAACAATATGACTGTATATTGATAAGTGCAACAATATAAAAATGTAAACAAATCTTGAAAGTAAATATGAACTGTAATCTGTAAAAACACTCTAATTACAATTACTGTTTTAGATGTTTATTTTACATCAATACAGCATTCCCAAAATTAGATTTTTCTGTTATACATTGTCGTAAAATTGAATAGGTTATAGAGTTAAATTCAACAATATGACTATGTATTGATAAGTGCAACAATAGAAAATGTAAGCAAAGCTTGAATAAAAATATGAAATGTAAAATCGAAAGACACTCTATTTACAGTTCCCATTGTTGAATTTTATTTTACAACTATAAAGCATTCCCAAAATTAGATTTTTCTGTTATACGTTTTACTACATTGAATAAGTTACAGTGTTAAATGCAACAATATGACTGTATATTGATAAGTTCAACAATAAAAAAGTGTAAAAAAAGCTTGAATATAAATATGAAATATAAAATGGAAAGACACTCTAATTACAGTTCCCATTGTTGAATTTTATTTTACAACAACATAGCATTCCAAAAATTAGATTTTTCTGTTATACATTGTCGTAAAATTGAATAAGTTAAGACGTTAAATGCAACAATATGAATATGTTTTGTTAACTTCAACAAAAGAAAAATGTAAACAAAGCTAGAATATAAATATGAACTGCAATCTATAACACTCTAATTACAAATCCCATTGTTGAACTTTATTTTACAACAATACAGCATTCCCAAAATTACAGCATTCCAATTAGATTTTTCTGTTAGACATTGTCGTAAAATTGAATAAATTATAGTGTTAAATACCACAATATGACTGTATATTGATGATTGCAACATTATAAAAATGTAAGCAAAGCTTGAATATAAATATGAACTGCCATCTGTAAATCACTGTAATTACAGTTTCCATTGTTGACCTTTATTTTAGAACAATACAGCATCCCCAAAATTAGATTTTTCTGCTATACACTGTCGTAAAATTGAATAAGTCATAGCATTAAATGCAACAATATGAATATATATATCGCAATTCCCATTGTTGAATTTTATTTTACAACAATAGAGCATTCCAAAAATTAGATTTATCTGTTATACATTGTCGTAAAATTGAATAATTTACAGTGTTAAATAAAAGAATATGATTGCACATTGATAAGTGCAAATATATAAAAATGTAATCAAATCTTGAATGTAAATATGAACTGCAATCTGTAATAACACTCTAATTACAAATCCCATTGTTGAACATTTTTTTACAACAATACAGCATTCAGAAAATTAGATTTTTCTTTTATACATTGTCGTAAAATTAATAAGTAAACGCGTTAATTGCAACAATAAAAATAAGAAATGATAAGTGCAACAATTTAAAAATATAAAAAAGCTAGAATATAAATACGAACTGCAATCTGTAATAACACTCTAATCACAATTCCCATTGTTGAACTTTGTTTTTCAACAATACAGCATTCCCAAAATTAGATTTTTCTGTTATACATCATTGTAAAATTGAATGAGTTACAGTGTTCAATGCAACAATATGAAAATACATTGATAAGTGCAACAATATAAAAATGTAAAAAAAGCTTGAATAAAAATATGAAATGTAAAATGGAAAGACGCTCTAATTACAGTTCCCATTGTTGATTTTTATTTTACAACAATACAGCATTCCCAAAATTAGATTTTTATGTTATACATTGTCGTAAAATTGAATAAGTTATAGCGTTAAATGCAACAATATGAATATTTATTGATAAGTGCAACAATATAAAAATGTAAGCAAAGCTTGACTATAAATATGAATTGCAATCTGTAATAAAACTCTATTTAATATTCCCATTGTTGAAATTTATATTACAACGATACAGCTTTCCCAAAATTAGATTTTTCTGTTATACATTGTCTGAAAATTGAATAATTTATTGTGTTAAATGCAACAGTATGACTAGGTATTGTTAAGTGCAACAAAAAGAAATGTAAGCAAAGCTTGAATATAAATAAGAACTGCAATCTGTAAATCACTATAATTACTGTTTCCATTGTTGAACATTATTTTACAACAATACAGCATTCTCAAAATTAGATTTTTCTGTTGTACATTGTCGTAAAATTGAATAATTTATTGTGTTAAATGCATCAACACTACCGTATATTGATAAGTGCAACGATATAAAAATGTAAAAAAAGCTTGAATATAAATATGAAATGAAAATGGAAAGACACTCTAATTACAGTTCCCATTGTTCAATTTTATTTTACAACAATGCAGCATTCCCAAAATTACATTTTTCCGTTATACATTGTCGTAAACTTGAATAAGTTATAGCGTTAAATGCAACAATATGACTATGTATTAATAAGTGAAACAATATAAAAATATAAAAAATCTTGAATAGAAATATGAACTGCAATCTGTAATAACATTCCAATTACAAATCCCATTGTTGAACTTTATCTTAGAACAAAAAAGCATTCCCAAAACAAGATTTTTCTGTTATAAATTGTCGTAAAACAGAATAAGTTATAGCGTTAAATGCAACAATATGACTTTGTATATATATGTGCAACAATATAAAAATATAAAATGCTTGAATATAAATATGAACTGCAATCTGTTATAACACTCTAATTACAATTCCCATTATTAAACTTTATTTTACAACAATACAGCATTCCCAAAATTAGATTTTTCTGTTATACATTGTCCTAAAATTGAATAAGTTAAGGCGTTAAATGCAATAATAGGACTATGTATATATATGTGCAACAATATAAAAATATAAACAAAGCTTGAATATGAATATTAACTGTAATACGTAAAGACACCATAATTACAATTCCTATTGTTGAAGTTTATTTTACAACAATAAAGCATTCCAAAATGTAGATATTTCTGTTATACATAATTGTAAAATTGAATAAGTTATTGTGTAAAATGCAAAAATGTGACTGTATATTGATAAGTGCAACAATATAAAAATGTAAACAAAGCTAGAATATAAATACGAACTGTAATATATAATAACACTCTAATCACGATTCCCATTGTTGAAGTATATTTTACAAGAAACAGCATTCCCAAAATTAGATTTTTCTGTTATACACTGTTGTAAAATTAAATACGTTACAGTGTTAAATGCAACAATATGACCGTGTATTGATAAGTGCAACAATATAAAAATGTAAAAAAAGCTTGAATATAAATATGAACTGCAATCTGTAATAACACTCTAATTACAATTCTCATTGTTGAACTTTATTTTACAACAATACAGCATTCACAAAATTAGATTTTTCTGTTATACATTGTCCTAAAATTGAATAAGTTAAGGCGTTAAATGCAAAAATATGAATATGTATTGATAAGGGCAACAAAAGAAAAATTTAAACAAATCTTGAATGTAAATATGAACTGTAATCTGTAAAGACTCTCTAATTACAATTCCCATTGTTGAAGTTTATTTTACAACAACACAGCATTCAAAAAATTACATTTTTCTGTTATATATTTTCATAATATTGAATAAGTTATAGCATTAAATGCAACAATATGATTATGTATTGATAAGTGCAACAATATAAAAATATAACAAAGCTTGAATATAAATATGAACTGCAATCTGTAAATCACTCTAATTACAGTTTCCATTGTTCAGTTTTATTTTACAACAATACAGCATTCCCAAAAGCAGATTTTTCTGTTTTACAATGTCTTAAAATTGAATAATTTATTGTGTTAAATGCAAAAATATGACTGTATATTGATAAGTGCAACAATAAAAAAATGTAAATAAAGCTAGAATATAAATACGAACTGCAATCTGTAATAACTCTCTAATCACAATTCCCATTGTTGAACTTTATTTTTCAATAATACAGCATTCCCAAAATTAGATTTTTCTGTTATACATCGTTGTAAAACTGAATGAGTTACAGTGTTAAATGCAACAATATGAAAGTATATTGATAAGTGCAACAATATAAAAATGTCAAAAAAGCTTGAATAAAAATATGAAATGTAAAATGGAAAGACACTCTAATTACAGTTCCCATTGTTGAAATTTACATTACAACAAAACAGCATTCCCAAAATTAGATTTTTCTGTTATACGTTGTCTTAAAATTGAATAATGTATTGTGTTAAATGCAACAATATGAATAGGTATTGATAAGTGCAACAAAAAGAAATGTAAGCAAAGCTTGAATATAAATAAGAACTGCAATCTGTAAATCACTATAATTACTGTTTCCATTGTTGAACAATATTTTACAACAATACAGCATTCACAAAATTAGATTTTTCTGTTATACATTGTAGTAAACTTGAATAAGTTATAGCGTTAAATGCAACAATATGACTATGTATTGATAAGTGAAACAATATAAAAATATAAAAAATCTTGAATAGAAATATGAACTGCAATCTGTAATAACACTCTAATTACAAATCCCATTGTTGAACTTTATTTTACAACAATACAGCATTCCCAAAACAAGATTTTTCTGTTATACATTGTCGTAAAATAGAATAAGTTATAGCGTTAAATCCAACTATATGACTTTGTATATATATGTGCAACAATATAAAAATATAAAATGCTTGAATATAAATATGAAATGCAATCTGTTATAACACTCGAATTACAATTCCCATTATTAAACTTTATTTTGCATCAATACAGCATTCCCAAAATTAGATTTTTCAGTTATACTTTGTCGTAAAATTGAATAAGTTATAGCGTTAAATGCAACAATATGACTATGTATATATATATGTGCAACAATATAAAAATATAAACAAAGGTTGAATATGAATATTAACTGTAATACGTAAAGGCACCATAATTACAACTCCTATTGATGAAGTTTATTTTACAACAATAAAGCATTCCAAAATGTAGATATTTCTGTTATACATAATTGTAAATTTGAATAAGTTACAGTGTTAAATGCAATAATATGACCGTATATTGATAAGTGCAACAATATAAAAATGTAAAAAAAAGCTTGAATATAAATATGAACTGCAATCTGTAATAACACTCTAATTACAATTCTCATTGTTGAACTTTATTTTACAACAATACAGCATTCACAAAATTAGATTTTTCTGTTATACATTGTCCTAAAATTGAATAAGTTAAGGCGTTAAATGCAAAAATATGAATATGTATTGATAAGGGCAACAAAAGAAAAATTTAAACAAATCTTGAATGTAAATATGAACTGTAATCTGTAAAGACTCTCTAATTACAATTCCCATTGTCGAAGTTTATTTTACAACAACACAGCATTCAAAAAATTACATTTTTCTGTTATATATTTTCATAATATTGAATAAGTTATAGCATTAAATGCAACAATATGATTATGTATTGATAAGTGCAACAATATAAAAATATAACAAAGCTTGAATAGAAATATGAACTGCAATCTGTAAAATTTTTTAATTGCTATTCCCATTGTTAAATTTTATTTTACAACAATACAGCATTTCCAAAATTAGATTTTTCTGTTATACAATGTCTTAAAATTGAATAATTTATTGTGTTAAATGCAACAATATGACTGTATATTGATAAGTGCAACAATAAAAAAATGTAAACAAAGCTAGAATATAAATACGAACTGCAATCAGTAATAACACTCTAATCACAATTCAAATTGTTGAACTTTATTTTTCAACAATACAGCATTCCCAAAATTAGATTTTTCTGTTATACATCGTCGTAAAATTGAATGAGTTACAGTGTTAAATGCAACGATATGAAAGTATCTTGATAAGTGCAACAATATAAAAATGTAAGCAAAGCTTGAATATAAATATGAACTACAATCTGTAATAACACTCGATTTAATATTCCCATTGTTGAAATTTATATTACAACAATACAGCATTCCCAAAATTAGATTTTTCTGTTATACTTTGTCGTAAAATTGAATACGTTATAGCGTTAAATGCAACAATATGACTATGTATATATATGTGCAACAATATAAAAATAAAAACAAAGATTGAATATGAATATTAACTGTAATACGTAAAGACACCATAATTACAATTCCTATTGTTGAAGTTTATTTTACAACAATAAAGCATTCCAAAATGTAGATATTTCTGTTATACATAATTGTAAAATTGAATAAGTTATTGTGTAAAATGCAAAAATGTGACTGTATATTGATAAGTGCAACAATATAAAAATGTAAACAAAGCTAGAATATAAATACGAACTGCAATATATAATAACACTCTAATCACGATTCCCATTGTTGAAGTTTATTTTACAAGAAACAGCATTCCCAAAGTTAGATTTTCTGTTATACACTGTTGTAAAATTGAATACGTTACAGTGTTAAATGCAACAATATGACCGTGTATTGATAAGTGCAACAATATAAAAATGCAAAAAATGCTTGAATATAAATATGAAATGTAAAATGGAAAGACACTCTAATTACAGTTCCCATTGTTGAATTTTATTTTACAACAATACAGCATTTCCAAAATTAGATTTTTCTGTTAAATATTGTCGTAAAATTGAAAAAGTTATACCGTTAAATGCAACAATATGACTGTATATTGATAAGTGCAACAATATAAAAATGTAAGAAAAGCTAGAATATAAATACGAACTGATATCTGTAATAACACTCTAATCACAATTCCCATTGTTGAACTTTATTTTACAACAATGCAGCATTCTCAAAATTAGATTTTTCTTTTATACACTGTTGTAAATTTGAATAAGTTACAGTGTTAAATGCAACAATATGACTGTATATTGATAAGTGCAACAATATAAAAATGTAAAAAAAGCTTGAATATAAATATGAACTGCAATCTGTAAAAACACTCTAATTACAATTCTCATTGTTGAACTTTATTTTACAACAATACAGCATTCCCAAAATTAGATTTTTCTGTTATACATTGTCCTAAAATTGAATAAGTTAAGGCATTAAATGCAAAAATATGAATATGTATTATAAGGGCAACAAAAGAAAAATGTAAACAAATCTTGAATGTAAATATGAACTGTAATCTGTAAAGACTCTCTAATTACAATTCCCATTGTTGAAGTTTATTTTACAACAACACAGCATTCAAAAAATTAGATTTTTCTGTTATACATTTTCATAATATTGAATAAGTTATAGCATTAAATGCAACAATATGATTATGTATTGATAAGTGCAACAATATAAAAATATAACAAAGCTTGAATAGAAATATGAACTGCAATCTGTAAAATTTTTTAATTGCTATTCCCATTGTTGAATTTTATTTTACAACAATACAGCATTCCCAAAATTAGATTTTTTTGTTATACATTGTCGTAAAATAGAATAAGTTATAGCGTTAAATGCAACAATATGACTTTGTATATATATGTGCAACAATATAAAAATATAAAATGCTTGAATATAAATATGAAATGCAATCTGTTATAACACTCGAATTACAATTCCCATTATTAAACGTTATTTTACAACAATACAGCATTCCCAAAATTAGATTTTTCTGTTATACTTTGTCGTAAAATTGAATAAGTTATAGCGTTAAATGCAACAATATGACTATGTATATATATGTGCAACAATATAAAAATATAAACAAAGGTTGAATATGAATATTAACTGTAATACGTAAAGGTACAATAATTAAAATTCCTATTGTTGAAGTTTATTTTACAACAATAAAGCATTCCAAAATGTAGATATTTCTGTTATACATAATTGTAAAATTGAATAAGTTATTGTGTAAAATGCAAAAATGTGACCGTATATTGATAAATGCGACAATATAAAAATGTAAACAAAGCTAGAATATAAATACGAAGTGCAATATATAATAACACTCTAATCACGATTCCCATTGTTGAAGTTTATTTTACAAGAAACAGCATTCCCAAAATTAGATTTTTCTGTTATACACTGTTGTAAAATTAAATACGTTACAGTGTTAAATGCAACAATATGGCCGTGTATTGATAAGTGCAACAATATAAAAATGTAAAAAAGCTTGAATATAAATATGAAATGTAAAATGGAAAGACACTCTAATTACAGTTCCCATTGTTGAATTTTATTTTACAACAATACAGCATTTCCAGAATTAGATTTTTCTGTTAAATATTGTCGTAAAATTGAAAACGTTATACCGTTAAATGCAACAAAATGACTGTATATTGATAAGTGCAACAATATAAAAATGTAAGAAAAGCTAGAATATAAATACGAACTGATATCTGTAATAACACTCTAATCACAATTCCCATTGTTGAACTTTATTTTACAAAAATGCAGCATTCTGAAAATTAGATTTTTCTGTTATACACTGTTGTAAATTTGAATAAGTTACAGTGTTAAATGCAATAATATGACCGTATATTGATAAGTGCAACAATATAAAAATGTAAAAAAAGCTTGAATATAAATATGAACTGCAATCTGTAATAACACTCTAATTACAATTCTCATTGTTGAACTTTATTTTACAACAATACAGCATTCACAAAATTAGATTTTTCTGTTATACATTGTCCTAAAATTTAATAAGTTAAGGCGTTAAATGCAAAAATATGAATATGTATAGATAAGGGCAACAAAAGAAAAATTTAAACAAATCTTGAATGTAAATATGAACTGTAATCTGTAAAGACTCTCTAATTACAATTCCCATTGTTGAAGTTTATTTTACAACAACACAGCATTCAAAAAATTAGACTTTTCTGTTATACATTTTCATAATATTGAATAAGTTATAGCATTAAATGCAACAATATGATTATGTATTGATAAGTGCAACAATATAAAAATATAACAAAGCTTGAATAGAAATATGAACTGCAATCTGTAAAATTTTTTAATTGCTATTCCCATTGTTGAATTTTATTTTACAACAATACAGCATTCCCAAAATTAGATTTTTCTGTTATATTTTGTCGTAAAATTGAATAAGTTATAGCGTTAAATGCAACAATATGACTATGTATATATATGTGCAACAATATAAAAATATAAACAAAGCTTGAATATGAATATTAACTGTAATCCGTAAAGACACCATAATTACAATTCCTATTGTTGAAGTTTATTTTACAACAATAAAGCATTCCAAAATGTAGATATTTCTGTTATACATAATTGTAAAATTGAATAAGTTATTGTGTAAAATGCAAAAATGTGACTGTATATTGATAAGTGCAACAATATAAAAATGTAAACAAAGCTAGAATATAAATACGAACTGCAATATATAATAACACTCTAATCACGATTCCCATTGTTGAAGTTTATTTTACAGGAAACAGCATTCCCAAAGTTAGATTTTCTGTTATACACTGTTGTAAAATTAAATACGTTACAGTGTTAAATGCAACAATATGACCGTGTATTGATAAGTGCAACAATATAAAAATGTAAAAAAAGCTTGAATATAAATATGAAATGTAAAATGGAAAGACACTCTAATTACAGTTCCCATTGTTGAATTTTATTTTACAACAATACAGCATTTCCAAAATTAGATTTTTCTGTTAAATATTGTCGTAAAATTGAAAACGTTATACCGTTAAATGCAACAAAATGACTGTATATTAATAAGTGCAACAATATAAAAATGTAAGAAAAGCTAGAATATAAATACGAACTGATATCTGTAATAACACTATAATGACAATTCCCATTGTTGAACTTTATTTTACAACAATGCAGCATTCTCAAAATTAGATTTTTCTTTTATACACTGTTGTAAATTTGAATAAGTTAAAGTGTTAAATGCAATAATATGACCGTATATTGATAAGTGCAACAATATAAAAAAGTAAAAAAAGCTTGAATATAAATATGAACTGCAATCTGTAATAACACTCTAATTACAATTCTCATTGTTGAACTTTATTTTACAACAATACAGCATTCACAAAATTAGATTTTTCTGTTATACATTGTCCTAAAATTGAATAAGTTAAGGCGTTAAATGCAAAAATTTGAATATGTATTGATAAGGGCAACAAAAGAAAAATTTAAACAAATCTTGAATGTAAATATGAACTGTAATCTGTAAAGACTCTCTAATTACAATTCCCATTGTTGAAGTTTATTTTACAACAACACAGCATTCAAAAAATTAGATTTTTCTGTTATACATTTTCATAATATTGAATAAGTTATAGCATTAAATGCAACAATATGATTATGTATTGATAAGTGCAACAATATAAAAATATAACAAAGCTTGAATAGAAATATGAACTGCAATCTGTAAAATTTTTTAATTGCTATTCCCATTGTTGAATTTTATTTTACAACAATACAGCATTCCAAAAATTAGATTTTTCTGTTATACATTGTCCTAAAATTGAATAAGTTAAGGCATTAAATGCAAAAATATGAATATGTATTATAAGGGCAACAAAAGAAAAATGTAAACAAATCTTGAATGTAAATATGAACTGTAATCTGTAAAGACTCTCTAATTACAATTCCCATTGTTGAAGTTTATTTTACAACAACACAGCATTCAAAAAATTAGATTTTTCTGTTATACATTTTCATAATATTGAATAAGTTATAGCATTAAATGCAACAATATGATTATGTATTGATAAGTGCAACAATATAAAAATATAACAAAGCTTGAATAGAAATATGAACTGCAATCTGTAAAATTTTTTAATTGCTATTCCCATTGTTGAATTTTATTTTACAACAATACAGCATTCCCAAAATTAGATTTTTTTGTTATACATTGTCGTAAAATTGAATAAGTTATAGTGCTAAATGCAACAATATGACTTTGTATATATATGTGCAACAATATAAAAATATAAAATGCTTGAATATAAATATGAAATGCAATCTATTATAACACTCGAATTACAATTCCCATTATTAAACTTTATTTTACAACAATACAGCATTCCCAAAATTAGATTTTTCTGTTATACTTTTTCGTAAAATTGAATAAGTTATAGCGTTAAATGCAACAATATGACTATGTATATATATGTGCAACAATATAAAAATATAAACAAAGGTTGAATATGAATATTAACTGTAATACGTAAAGGCACCATAATTACAATTCCTATTGTTGAAGTTTATTTTACAACATTAAAGCATTCCAAAATGTAGATATTTGTGTTATATATAATTGTAAAATTGAATAAGTTATTGTGTAAAATGCAAAAATGTGACCGTATATTGATAAATGCAACAATATAAAAATGTAAACAAAGCTAGAATATAAATACGAAGTGCAATATATAATAACACTCTAATCACGATTCCCATTGTTGAAGTATATTTTACAAGAAACAGCATTCCCAAAATTAGATTTTTCTGTTATACACTGTTGTAAAATTAAATGCGTTACAGTGTTAAATGCAACAATATGACCCTTTATTGATAAGTGCAACAATATAAAAATGTAAAAAAAGCTTGAATATAAATATGAAATGTAAAATGGAAAGACACTCTAATTACAGTTCCCATTGTTGAATTTTATTTTACAACAATACAGCATTTCCAAAATTAGATTTTTCTTTTATATATTGTCGTAAAATTGAAAAAGTTATACCGTTAAATGCAACAATATGACTGTATATTGATAAGTGCAACAATATAAAAATGTAAGCAAAGCTAGAATATAAATACGAACTGATATCTGTAATAACACTCTAATCACAATTCCCATTGTTGAACTTTATTTTACAAATATGCAGCATTCTCAAAATTAGATTTTTCTGTTATACACTGTTGTAAATTTGAATAAGTTACAGTGTTAAATGCAATAATATGACCGTATATTGATAAGTGCAACAATATAAAAATGTAAAAAAAGCTTGAATATAAATATGAACTGCAATCTGTAATAACACTCTAATTACAATTCTCATTGTTGGACTTTATTTTACAAATCTACAGCATTCACAAAATTAGATTTTTCTGTAATACATTGTCCTAAAATTGAATAAGTTAAGGCGTTAAATGCAAAAATATGAATATGTATTGATAGGGGCAACAAAAGAAAAATTTAAACAAATCTTGAATGTAAATATGAAATGTAATCTGTAAAGACTCTCTAATTACAATTCCCATTGTTGAAGTTTATTTTACAACAACACAGCATTCAAAAAATTAGATTTTTCTGTTATACATTTTCATAATATTGAATAAGTTACAGCATTAAATGCAACAATATGATTATGTATTGATAAGTGCAACAATATAAAAATATTTCAAAGCTTGAATAGAAATATGAACTGCAATTTGTAAAATTTTTTAATTGCTATTCCCATTGTTGAATTTTATTTTACAACAATACAGCATTCCCAAAATTAGATTTTTCTGTTATACAATGTCTTAAAATTGAATAATTTATTGTGTTAAATGCAACAATATGACTGTATATTGATAAGTGCAACAATAAAAAAATGTAAACAAAGCTAGAATATAAATACGAACTGCAATCCGTAATAACACTCTAATCACAATTCAAATTATTGAACTTTAATTTTACAACAATACAGCATTCCCAAAATTAGATTTTTTTGTTATACATTGTCGTAAAATTGAATAAGTTATAGTGTTAAATGCAACAATATGACTATGTATTGATAAGTGCAACAATATAAAAATGTAAGCAAAGCTTGAATATAAATATGAACTGCAATCTGTAAAATTTTTTAATTGCTATTCCCATTGTTGAATTTTATTTTACAACAATACAGCATTCCCAAAATTATATTTTTCTGTTATACAATGTCTTAAAATTGAATAATTTATTGTGTTAAATGCAACAATATGACTGTATATTGATAAGTGCAACAATAAAAAAATGTAAACAAAGCTAGAATATAAATACGAACTGCAATCAGTAATAACACTCTAATCACAATTCAAAATGTTGAACTTTATTTTTCAACAATACAGCATTCCCAAAATTAGATTTTTCTGTTATACATCGTCGTGAAATTGAATGAGTTACAGTGTTAAATGCAACGATATGAAAGTATATTGATAAGTGCAACAATATAAAAATGTAAGCAAAGCTTGAATATAAATATGAACTGCAGTCTGTAATAACACTCGATTTAATATTCCTATTGTTGAAATTTATATTACAACAATACAGCATTCCCAAAATTAGATTTTTCTGTTATACTTTGTCGTTAAATTGAATAAGTTATAGCGTTAAATACAACAATACTACTATGTATATATATGTGCAACAATATAAAAATATAAACAAAGCTTGAATATGAATATTAACTGTAATACGTAAAGACACCATAATTACAATTCCTATTGTTGAAGTTTATTTTACAACAATAAAGCATTCCAAAATGTAGATATTTCTGTTATACATAATTGCAAAATTGAATAAGTTATTGTGTAAAATGCAAAAATGTTACTGTATATTGATAAGTGCAACAATATAAAAATGTAAACAAAGCTAGAATATAAATTCGAACTGCAATATATAATAACACTCTAATCACGATTCCCATTGTTGAAGTTTATTTTACAAGAAACAGCATTCCCAAAGTTAGATTTTTCTGTTATACACTGTTGTAAAATTAAATACGTTACAGTGTTAAATGCAACAATATGACCATGTATTGATAAGTGCAACAATATAAAAATGTAAAAAAAGCTTGAATATAAATATGAAATGTAAAATGGAAAGACACTCTAATTACAGTTCCCATTGTTGAATTTTATTTTACAACAATACAGCATTCCCAAAATTAGATTTTTCTGTTATACTTTGTCGTAAAATTGAATAAGTTATAGCGTTAAATGCAACAATATGACTATGTATATATATGTGCAACAATATAAAAATATAAACAAAGCTTGAATATGAATATTAACTGTAATACGTAAAGACACCATAATTAAAATTCCTATTGTTGAAGTTTATTTTACAACAATAAAGCATTCCAAAATGTAGATATTTCTGTTATACATAATTGTAAAATTGATTAAGTTATTGTGTAAAATGCAAAAATGTGACTGTATATTGATAAGTGCAACAATATATAAATGTAAACAAAGCTAGAATGTAAATACGAACTGCCATATATAATAACACTCTAATCACGATTCCCATTGTTGAAGTTTATTTTACAAGAAACAGCATTCCCAAAATTAGATTTTTCTGTTATACACTGTTGTAAAATTAAATACGTTACAGTGTTAAATGACACAATATGACCGTGTATTGATAAGTGCAACAATATAAAAATGTAAAAAAAGCTTGAATATAAATATGAAATGTAAAATGGAAAGACACTCTAATTACAGTTCCCATTGTTGAATTTTATTTTACAACAATACAGCATTTCCAAAATTAGATTTTTCTGTTATATATTGTCGTAAAATTGAAAAAGTTATACCGTTAAATGCAACAATATGACTGTATATTGATAAGTGCAACAATATAAAAATGTAAGCAAAGCTAGAATATAAATACGAACTGATATCTGTAATAACACTTTAATCACAATTCCCATTGTTGAACTTTATTTTACAACAATCCAGCATTCTCAAAATTAGATTTTTCTTTTATACACTGTTGTAAATTTGTGTAAGTTACAGTGTTAAATGCAATAATATGACCATATATTGATAAGTGCAACAATATAAAAATGTAAAAAAAGCTTGAATATAAATATGAACTGTAATCTGTAAATCACTCTAATTACAGTTTCCATTGTTCAATTTTATTTTACAACAATACAGCATTCCCAAAATTAGATTTTTCTGTTTTACAATGTCTTAAAATTGAATAATTTATTGTGTTAAATGCAACAATATGACTGTATATTGATCAGTACAAAAAACCCTGAACGGGTTAAAAGCTTGTGACGCAGCACTTTATCTTATATATCTAAGAATTTTAAATTTGGGACTTAAAACTAATGATATCAAAATTTATGTGACGCTATGCTATTAATTAATATATACATATATTAAAATTTAATTCATTAAGGTTTTATCAATTACATCTTTCATAAATTCAAAATATGAATCTTAAAAGATATGATATCAAAATTTAAGTGACGCCTTGACGAGGCTTTAAACAATGTTTTAAAATTCCATTTATTTATTTATTGTCTAAATACATTTTCATATCTAAACAATACTTTTCATTTTCCAATACACTGTTAAATACATCACTTTCACTTAATATATATAATGCACTGAAATGTATTTATTTGAATAAATAGATTTATCTTTTGGGCTACGCTATCCAAAATCAAAAATAACATTTGAATACATATTTTTTGCGTCATTGTATCTATTTGCGTCTATTTAACTTACTTTGGATACAATGACGCAAAAAATATTTATTCAAACGTTATTTTTGATTTTGGATAGCGTAGCCCAAAAGATAAATCTATTTATTCAAATAAATACATTTCAGTGCATTATATATATTCAGTGAAAGTGATGTATTTAACAGTGTATTGGAAAATGAAAAGTATTGTTTAGATATGAAAATGTATTTAGACAATAAATAAATAAATGGAATTTTAAAACATTGTTTAAAGTCTCGTCAAGGCGTCACTTAAATTTTGATATCATATCTTTTAAGATTCATATTTTGAATTTATGAAAGATGTAATTGATAAAACCTTAATGAATTAAATTTTAATGTATGTATATATTAATTAATAGCATAGCGTCACATAAATTTTGATACCATTAGTTTTAAGTCCCAAATTTAAAATTCTTAGATATATAAGATAAAGTGCTGCGTCACAAGCTTTTAACCCGTTCAGGGTTTTTTGTACTGATATCAGTGCTTTTTTTAAGGTTAATAATAAAAAGATAAAAACAAAAAGAATTCATATTCGTGATTTCTGATCACCTTTAATTACCCCTCCCCCACCCACTTAAAAAAAGATATTTCATATTTTATTATTAATATATGCTGTGTTACTTGATTTCGTTAAAAACAACTCTGTAGTAAAGTACGTTAGTATAAGATAAGAAAGTAATGTACATTCAGCACTGTATTTCTAAGAAAGGATTTCATAATCTATGCTGTATGTATCATTTCTCATTCTAGTTAACTATGTTTATTCTTTACACATGATGATACATATACTGCAGATGGATTAAAATGATCAGGAATACAATATTTAGAATGTGCTGGAAAGTATTTCATAATCTATGGCTGCGTGCATGATTCTTGTTAATTATGTTTCAACCTTTGTATAGGTTGGTAATATTGCAGATTGATTAAGACTATATCCGTTACAATATTCAGAATATGCTGGAAAGTGTTTCATAATCTATGTTGCACACAGGTTTTTCTTTCTTGTTAATTATGATTTGTTCTTTATATAGAGTGGTAAAATTACTGCAAATGGATTAAAATGATAGGCTTACAATAATGAAAATGTGTTGGAAAGTGTTTCATAATCTATACTGTATGTGTAACTTTTCATTCTTATTGGAAAATGAAAAGTATTGTTTAGATATGAAAATGTATTTAGACAATAAATAAATAAATGGAATTTTAAATTATTTTAATAGTTTATTTATGTTTTGCTGTTTGCACAAAACATATATAAACTAACAGGGGGGGGGGAGATTTGGATGGGAAAATTACTGTACAAAGATGAAACTGATAGGTTTAAAGCATTCAGAATAAAATGGAAAGTATATAAACATGTTTAATGGAAAAATTTTTACTCTCGTTAATTATGCTTTGTTTTTTTGCACAGAATGGTAAAATTATTGTACATGAATGACAATAAGTTTACAATATTCAGAATGAGTCAGAAAATGCATCATAATCCATGCAGTATGCATGACTCTTCGTTCCTGTTAGTTATGTTTTGTGGGGTCATCAAGGCTTCTTGTTAGTTATGTAAGGGGGGGGGGAGTTTGTATCGGGTTTAAGATTTTATTAAAATTTCCATGCTCTAGTCTGTACCTATTTACATAATTTTTTTTTCTAAAAATCTTGATTTGGTTAGATAATTTTTTTTTTTTTTTTTTTTTTTCGGGTTTGGATCTTGATTCAGTTTGACTTGAATTGGAATTTTCAGGTTCTTGTCGAGTTGCATTTGAAGTACTAGTTTTCAATTCTGGTCAGTGGATGGGGACGGAAATTATTTTGTCTTTCTTGAACAGATTTTTATTTCCTAATTTTTTTATTTTACTTTTTTTTTGGGGGGGGGGGGATTGGATTGAGTTTCAGGGTATTCGGATCGGGTTTGAGATAGACTTCTATTGGAATTTCCATGATCTGGTCAATACATATCAACATAAATTGTTCCTTTTTTTTCTAAAATCTTGATTTGATTAAATTTTTTTTTTTTTGGGGGGGGGGGGGGATTGAATCTGGTTTCAGATTGACTTCAAATGGAATTTTCAGGTTCTTGTTGAGTTGCATTTCAAGTATATTATTTTGTCGCAGATAAATTGGGTTACAATTGGATTTTTTTTTGGGGGGGGGGGGTAGTGTTTGAACTGGGTTTAGGATAGATTTCAATTGAAATTCTTGTCGGTGTATGTGGACAGAATTTATTTGGTCTTTCTTGGACAGACTTGTGTTTCCATTGTTTTTCCCTTTTCGGGTTTGGATTAGGTTTCATGTTAACTTTCAGACTCTTGTCAATGTGTATCGGCAGAAATAATTTTCTCTTTTTCGGATTAGGTTAAGGTTCGATGGAAATTTTTTTCAGGTTTCAATCAGGTTCAATTCAAATGGAATTTTCAAGTTCTGTTCAGGTTGCGCTTTAATGGAAAATATTTTGTCCTGTATAGATACTGGGCCCCGGTTATATGGAATTTCCTTTTTCAGGTTCAGATTAGGTTTAAGATAGACTAATTGGAATTTCCAGATTTCTGATCACGCATATCTATGGAAATTAAGTTTTCTTTCCCAAATTGAGATATGGTCGGATAATTTTTTTTTTGGGGGGGGGAGGGTTGAATCTGGTTTCGGTTTGACTTCAAATGTAATTTTCAGGTTCTTGTTCAGTCGCATTTCAATGTATTTTATTTTGCAGCAGATAGATTGAGTTACTCTTGGAGGGATTTTTTCTTTCTGGTTTTGGATTGTATAGGATAGATTTCAATAGGAATTTTTCGATTCTGGTCAGTGTATGTCAATGGAAATTATTTTGTCTTTCTTGGACAAATTTATCTTTCCATTAAATTTTTGTTGGTTTAGAATGGGTTTCAGGATAACTTGTAGGTTCTTGTTGGCACACTTGTATAAAACCAAAAACTTTCTGCAAATTAATTTAATATTGGGTGTAATTCGCATTTTTTGCGCAATTCATGGTCATCATTCGTGTTTTTTATGCGATTTATGAATGTAATTTGCATTTTTGAGCAATTTATGGACATAATTCGCAATTTTTATGCGATTAATGAATGTAATTTACATTTTACATGATTTATGGACGTAATTTGCTATTTTTATGCAATTCATAGACATAATTTGCGTTTTTTCAGCTTTCTGTTGATGAAATTTGTGTTTTTTAATCGATTTATTGACGTTATTTATGTTTTTATAGGATTTATGAATGTAAATTGCTTTTTTTACCAATTCTTGGACGTAATTTGCATTTTTTGTAATTTATGAACGTTATTAGTGTTTTTTTGCATGATTCATGGAAGTGATTTGCATTTTTTGAGTGATTTATGAATGTAATTCACGTTTTTATGCGTTTCATGGATGTAATTTGTGTTTTTTGAGCGATTCATGAATGTAATTTGCGTTTTTTATGCAATTCATGAATGCAAAACACTATTTGCTATTTTTATGCGATTTATAGACATAATTTGCGTTTCAGCTTTCTGCTGCCAAAATTAGTGTTTTTTGAGCGATTTATGAACATAATTTCTGTTTTACTACACGATTCATAGACATAATTTGTGTTTCTCATACAATTTCTGAACGTAATTCTCATTTTTTAAAACAATTCATGGACGTAATTCACGTTTTGACGATTTGTGGACCCAATTCGCGTTTTCTATGCGATTCATGGACATAATTCACGATTTTTATGCGATTAATGAATGTAATTTACATTTTACATGATTCATGGATGTAATTTGCTATATTTATGCAATTCGTAGACATAATTTGCATTTTTTGAGCTTTCTGTCAACGAAATTTGTGTTTTTGATCGATTTATTGATGTTATTTGTGTTTTTATAGGATTTATGAATGTAATATTCGCTTTTTTTACCAATTGTTGGACTTAATTCGCATTTTTTGTAATTTATGAATGTTATTAGTATTTTTTTGCATGATTCATGGAAGTGATTTGCATTTTATGAGTGATTTATGAACGTAATTTGCGTTTCAGCTTTCTGCTGCCAAAATTCGTGGTTTTTGAGCGATTTATGAACATAATTCATGATTTACTACACGATTCATAGACATAATTTGTGTTTTTCATACAATTTCTGAACGTAATTCTCACTTTTTTAAACAATTCATGGACGTAATTCCCGTTTTGAGCAATTTGTGGACCCAATTTACGTTTTTTATGCAATTCGCCTTTTTTGAGTGATTCATGGACATAATTCGAGATTTTTATGCGATTAATGAATGTAATTTACATTTTACATGATTTATGGACGTAATTTGCTATACTTATGCGATTCATAGACTTAATTTGCATCTTTTGAGCTTTCTATTTGTGTTTTTTGATCGATTTATTGACATTATTTGTGTTTTTATAGGATTTATGAATGTAATTCGCTTTTTTTTACCAATTCTGGGACGTAATTTGCATTTTTTGCAATTTATGAACATTATTCGAGTTTTTTGCACAATTCATGAAAGTGATTCGCATTTTTTGAGTGATTTATGAACGTAATTCACGTTTTTATGCAATTCATGGATGTAATTTGCATTTTTTGGGCGATTCATGAACGTAATTCACATTTTTTATGCAATTCGGTATTTTTATGCATTTTATAGAGGTAATTTCCGTTTCAGATTTCTGCTGCCAAAATTCGTGTTTTTTGAGCAATTTATGAACATAATTCATGTTTTACTACACGATTCATAGACGTAATTTGCGTTTTTTATACAATTTATGAATATAATGCTTGCTTTTTTACATGATTCATGGACGTAATTCACATTTTAAACAATTTGTGGACGTAATTCCCATTTTTTATGCAATTTTCTTTTTTTTTTAGCGATTCATGAATGTAGTTCACATTTTTTATGCGACTCATGCATTTAATTCACATTTTTTATGCGATTCATGCATGGAATTTGTATTTTTTATGCGATTCATGGATTTAATTAATGTTTTTATTGTGATCTTTGGACGAAATTCACTTTTTTCACGTGGTATTTTGTCGAAATGTTGGGTTTTTTTACATGATTCTTTGTTGAGATACTTTTTTTTTACGCAATTTGTCGAAATAAATAAATAAAAATTGTTTCTTCATAAAATTTTCTGCACATGGCGTGCGTCTATATTATACAACTCTGCTTGTCAGATTTTTTTTTTTTTTTTTTTTTTTCAGATTGAATTAAGGTTTGCTAACCCATAGACTAATTGGAATTTCCAGATTTCTGACCACGCGTATCTATGGAAATTAAGTTTTCTTTCCCAAATCGAGATATGGTTGGATTTTTGTTTTTTTTTTTTTGTTTTTTGGGGGGGGGTGAATCTGGTTTCGGTTTGACTTCAAATGTAATTTTCAGGTTCTTGTTCAGTCGCATTTCAATGTATTTTATTTTGCAGCAGATAGATTGAGTTACTCTTGGAGGGATTTTTTTCTTTCTGGTTTTGGATTGTATAGGATAGATTTCAATAGGAATTTTTCGATTCTGGTCAGTGTATGTCAATGGAAATTATTTTCTCTTTCTTGGACAAATTTATCTTTCCATTAAATTTTTGTTGGTTTAGAATGGGTTTCAGGATAACTTGTAGGTTCTTGTTGGCACACTTGTATAAAACCAAAAACTTTCTGCAAATTAATTTAATATTGGGTGTAATTCGCATTTTTTGCGCAATTCATGGTCATCATTCGTGTTTTTTATGCGATTTATGAATGTAATTTGCATTTTTGAGCAATTTATGGACATAATTCGCGATTTTTATGCGATTAACGAATGTAATTTACATTTTACATGATTTATGGACCTAATTTGCTATACTTATGCGATTCATAGGCATAATTTGCATCTTTTCAGCTTTCTGTCGACGAAATTTGTGTTTTTTGATCAATTTATTGACGTTATTTGTGTTTTTATAGGATTTATGAATGTAATTCGCTTTTTTCACACAACTCTTGGACGTAACACTTTTACACAACTTTTTGCAATTTATGAAAGTTATTCGTGTTTTTTTGCACGATGCATGGAAGTGATTCACATTTTTTGAGTGATTTATAAACATAATTCACATTTTTATGCAATTCATGGATGTAATTTGCATTTTTTGAGCGATTCATGGATGTAATTCGCGTTTTTTATGCAAATCATGAATGCAAAATGCTATTCCCTATTTTTATGCGATTTATAGACGTGATTTGCATTTTAGCTTTCTGCTGCTAAAATTCGTATTTTTTGAGCGATTTATGAACATAATTCCCATTTTACTACACAAATAATAGACGTAATTTGCATTTTTCATACAATTTATGAACATAATTCTCACTTTTTTAGACAATTCATGGATGTAATTCACGTTTTGTGGATATAATTCACATTTTCTATGCAATTAGCTTTTTTTGAGCGATTCATGGACATAATTCACGATTTTTATGCGATTAATGAATGTAATTTACATTTTACATGATTTATGGATGTAATTTGCTATATTTATGAGATTCGTAGACATAATTAGCATTTTTTGAGCTTTCTGTCGACGAAATTTGCGTTTTTTGATCGATTTATTGACGTTATTTGTGTTTTTATAGGATTTATGAATGTAATTCGCTTTTTTTACCAATTGTTGGACCTAATTTGCATTTTTTGTAATTTATGAATGTTATTAGTATTTTTTTGCACGATTCATGGAATGATTTGCTTTTTTTGAGTGATTTATGAACGTAATTTGCGTTTGCTTTCTGCTGCTGAAATTCGTGTTTTTTGAGCGATTTATGAACATAATTCCCGTTTTACTACACGATTCATAGACATAATTTGTGTTTTTCATACAATTTCTGAACGTAATTCTCATTTTTTTAAACAATTCATGGACGTAATTCACGTTTTGAGCGATTTGTGGACCCAATTCATGTTTTTATGCAATTCGCTTTTTTTTGAGCGATTCATGGACATATTTCATGATTTTTATGCGATTAATGAATGTAATTTACAATTTACATGATTTATGGACATAATTTGCTATACTTATGCGATTCATAGACATAATTTGCATCTTTTGAGCTTTCTATCGACGAAATTTGCGTTTTTTGATCGATTTATTGACGTTATTTGTGTTTTTATAGGATTTATGAATGTAATTTGCTTTTTTTACCAATTCTTGGACGTAATTCACATTTTTTGTAATTTATGAACGTTCTTAGTGTTTTTTTGCACGATTCATGGAAGTGATTAGAATTTTTTGAGTGATTTATGAATGTAATTCACGTTTTTATGCGTTTCATGGACGTAATTTGTGTTTTTTGAGCGATTCATGAATGCAAAACACTCTTCGCTATTTTTATGCGATTTATAGACGTAATTTGGGTTTCAGCTTCCCATTTTACTACACAATTCATAGGCATAATTTGTGTTTTTCATACAATTTCTGAACGTAATTCTCAGTTTTTTAAACAATTCATGGACGTAATTCACGTTTTGAGCGATTTGTGGACCCAATTTGCGTTTTTTATGAGATTCATGGACATAATTTGCGATTTTTATGCGATTAATGAATGTAATTTACATTTTACATGATTTATGGGTGTAATTTGCTATATTTATGCGATTTGTAGACATAATTTTCATTTAAGCTTTCTCTCGACGAAATTTGCGTTTTTTGATCGATTTATTGACGTTATTTGTGTTTTTATTGGATTTATGAATGTAATTCGCTTTTTTTACCAATTGCTGGACCTAATTCGCATTTTTTGTAATTTATGAATGTTATTAGTATTTTTTGGAACGATTCATGGAAGCGAGTTGCATTTTATGAGTGATTTATGAACGTAATTTCCGTTTCAGATTTCTGCTGCCAAAATTCGTGTTTTTTGAGCAATTTATGAACATAATTCATGTTTTACTACACGATTCATAGACGTAATTTGCATTTTTCATACAATTTATGAATATAATTCTCGCTTTTTTACATGATTCATGGATGTAATTCACATTTTAAGCAATTTGCGGACATAATTCCCATTTTTTTATGCAATTTGCTTTCTTTTTTTAGCGATTCATGGAATTTGTATTTTTTATGCGATTCATGGATTGAATTAACGTTTTTTTTTTTTTTTTTTTTTTTTTTTTTTTTTGCGGTCTTTGGACGAAATTCATGTTTTTCGTGTGGTATTTTCTCGAAATGTTGGGGTTTTTTACATGATTCTTTGTTGAGATACACTTTTTTTTTAATGCAATTCTTTGTTGAAATAAATAAATAAAAATTGTTTCTTCATAAAATTTCCTGCACATGGTGTGCGTCTATATTATACAACTATGCTTGTCAGTGTGTATTGTCAGATTTTTTTTTTTTTTTTTTCATATTAAATTAAGGTTCGATAGAATATTTCTTAGGGTTTGGATGAGGTTCAACTCAAATAGAATTTAAACAATTACATTTTAGAAATGACAAAACTAAAAAATGTAATTATTTATCGCCCATTATTAGCTGTTAGTATTTTAAAATATTTATTTGTTAGTGTGTTAGTAACTTTACATTATTTGAATTAAAAATTTTTAATTTCTTGTATTAAATTTAATCTTAAATATGTTTTCTTCTTAGGTATGTTATGCAATTTATTTAAATAATGGATTCAAAGTTATTTGAGGATTTTGTGTTCATTAGTAGAAACAAGGCCTTTTTTTTTGTTAAATAAAAAAAGCGTTAATTATCAAACATTTTTGTAAAAGAATGTTAGAAAGAAATACTTCAATTTCGAGACAATGAATATGAAATTAAAACATCTATAGAAAAAAAGGGGGTAAATTTATATTTTATGAAACTCATTATTAAAGCATAGAAGTATAAGTTATTTCTTTTTAAACCAATGTTATCATTAATATTTGGTTAAGAATTATTTGCTTACCCAACTTTTAGTGCTTGTAAATTCTAACATTATAAAAATATATTAAAATTTTCCATTTTAGATGTCCAATTTATAAATGCAGTTTATTAATAACGCTATGTTCTAAGCTGTAAAGCTAATGCTTTTATATTTTGATTATTGATTTCTATAACGTAATATTAACTATTACAATACTTTTGTATTTGGTTTGTGATCTGAGAAAAAAATTTTCACGCTTGGATTTAAATCATCAGACTCTTAGGAAGAAAAAAAGAAAATTCTATTTTGAACAGCATCTAATGCAGACTACAATGATGCGCTGTAGTACCTCCGTGGCAACTGCTAAATAACATTTTAAAATATAAACATGGAATTTCGAAATTATTAATGAAATAATAGGATGCATGAAACATGTTAAAGCTACAGTCACTAATGGATAATGAGAGCTGGGTGCATGTCAAATTACTGGATGCAGCAAACTTCTGCAATGGTTTCTAAAACACATGAAATTTCTCAAAGCCGCAGTCAATAACAAATGTATGAGCACTATGCCCATATGAAAACAAACAACAAAAATTAACAGATGCAGCAAACTATGCGGTAACATGCAGATTCCCAATATCTGGAAGAAATGAGTGATATCTGAACTAAAAAAATCCAGTGACAATATTGTGAAACAAATACATTAAAACAATAACGTTTATACTAGAAAAAAAAGGGCCTAAAACTCTCACTCGCTAAAATAAAACTCGTTAAAGCAGTCCAACT
The DNA here is from genome assembly GCA_964019185.1 of Maratus speculifer. Taxonomy (NCBI): domain Eukaryota; kingdom Metazoa; phylum Arthropoda; class Arachnida; order Araneae; family Salticidae; genus Maratus; species Maratus speculifer. Next base: position 364,923,359 of record OZ025296.1, read on the forward strand.
ACTGCATGTATAGCACTTAGAGCACATGAAAACAAAACAAAAACAAAACACTCAGGCTGCAGCAAAATTGCTGTGCAACAAACCGTAAAATACACAAAATTAATTAAAAATGCAATCACTAATGCATGTTGTACAAGCACTGTGTGTACATGAAGAAAAAAAACAATGAGTGCAACTAATTTGTTTTTAAATCTCTGAAATCTTTATAGCCACAGTCACTAATGCATGTAAGAACAAATTAACTTCATTACTTTCTTTTGAATTATCAAAATACTGCTGTAATTTGTTGATAAATACTAGTTTGTTCACAATTTCCAATAATAAGTGCACTTACTTATTTTAAAAATTGTTTAAAACCTGGATTTACTGGCCATTAAGCTAAGCTAAAAAGGCACAGTTTTAAAATGAAAATTAATAGCGACAAAAATGCATAAGAAAAAGTAATAAATGCATTTTGAATAACATATTCAAGCAATTTTAATCTAAAAATTAACATCCTGGGTTATTAATCACAGAAATTAATAAATGAAATAAAAAAGCACAATTTTTACAACACTTTAAAACTTAGTATTGTTAATTAATTCATATAATTATTGTTAATTAATTCATATAATAAGGACATCTATAAACTTAAAAACAATCTATTTTGAGAATTTTAGAATTCACAAGCACTTGGTTAAACTGTTGGTCAATTATAAATATTGTTTGTTTACCAAAATTTAGCAATAGTTTACACATTCTGTGATAGTTTATGTTGGTTTAAAATCAAATCAACATGCTAACTAATGTATACATCACTTACACTTTTTAAATAATACTTTAATAATGAGTGCCAAAAAATATTTATTTACCTTTCTTTTTCATTATAGATGGTTTAGCTTCACGTTCGTCTCCTGAAATTGAATATTTTATGCCAACATACAGCACGAATCAATTTGTTTTGATTCGTGTACTTGGATTCACCATATTATTTTATCCAAAAAAGGGGGGCCTTTCAGTTTCTCCAAATAACACAATACCTATATTACCATAATAACCATTATTTCGCAAATTACACAACATACATGATAAAAACAACAAGTGCCAAGTACAAAGCTTACCGCCAGCGAATTCGATTACGATTCAAAACAAAACTATCTAAACGGCGTATAAATACATGGAATTCTAAAGCAAATTTATTAAAAATAATTTTTGTTTGTAAACTTTAAAAGAAAATCATAAGTGAAAAGTATATTGAATATGTATAATTAAAAAATATTTTCCTATTTTAAAAAAGGATTCAAAATATTTTTTCCACAAAATGCAAAAATATCCAATGTAAGAAACGTAATATTTTCTTCTTACGAAAAATAAAGGCAAAATAAATAGAAATTTGATTTAGTATATATTTATTGGATGTTTTAAAGCGCATGATAAGATGTTTTTGTAGTTTCAAAAACATTTATTGCTTCGATGCGGGTGTTTTAACTGTGACCATTACTACATTTGCCTTTTTGCAGTGTCTCCGTCTGCTAACCCATAGAATAACATGTAATCCGCGAGCTAATATAGTCCAATTTTCCAAGATCAATATATAACAAACAAGAGTTTTCCTAGAAACAAGGCAAGTCTTATTCCCTCTATCTTAAAGAGATTCATATTATATATAAGTTTTAATAAAATCTCCCAGCCCGTTTTCTAGATCTCATTATCAGGAACAAACACCATCGTTTTCAGTTTAAAAATGGTTAACGAGATCTAAAAATATACGGCACGTAGAAATGTAAAAATTATAGGATAGGATTAGACTGGGAATATAAGACTATATTAAAAAAATTGGACCATTCTGACCAATATTTGCTGAGTTATTAGAAGGCGGCTTTTCCGATTTCCTTTAAAGTTGAGTTAGCTGTATATATGAAGTTCCGCATCTATCCTTATGACGATGGTAGGTTTTGACGATGGTAGGTTTAAAGCTGCGTCACTTGAAGGCTGCCGCCTTCTATGATAAGTGCAACAATAAAAAAATGTAAATAAAGCTAGAATATAAATACGAACTGCAATCTGTTATAACACTCTAATCACAATTCCCATTGTTGAACTTTATTTTTCAATAATACAGCATTCCCAAAATTAGATTTTTCTGTTATACATCGTTGTAAAACTGAATGAGTTACAGTGTTAAATGCAACAATATGAAAGTATATTGATAAGCGCAACAATATAAAAATGTAAAAAAAGCTTGAATAAAAATATGAAATGTAAAATGGAAAGACACTCTAATTACAATTCCCATTGTTGAAATTTACATTACAACAAAACAGCATTCCCAAAATTAGATTTTTCTGTTATACGTTGTCTTAAAATTGAATAATGTATTGTGTTAAATGCAACAATATGAATAGGTATTGATAAGTGCAACAAAAAGAAATGTAAGCAAAGCTTGAGTATAAATAAAAACTGGAATCTGTAAATCACTATAATTACTGTTTCCATTGTTGAACATTATTTTACAACAATACAGCATTCACAAAATTAGATTTTTCTGTTATACATTGTCGTAAACTTGAATAAATTATAGCGTTAAATGCAACAATATGACTATGTATTGATAAGTGAAACAATATAAAAATATAAAAAATCTTGAATAGAAATATGAACTGCAATCTGTAATAACACTCTAATTACAAATCCCATTGTTGAACTTTATTTTACAACAATACAGCATTCCCAAAACAAGATTTTTCTGTTATACATTGTCGTAAAATAGAATAAGTTATAGCGTTAAATGCAACAATATGACTTTGTATATATATGTGCAACAATATAAAAATATAAAATGCTTGAATATAAATATGAAATGCAATCTGTTATAACACTCTAATTACAATTCCCATTATTAAACTTTATTTTACAACAATACAGCATTTGCAAAATTAGATTTTTCTGTTATACTTTGTCGTAAAATTGAATAACTTATAGCGTTAAATGCAACAATATGACTATGTATATATATGTGCAACAATATAAAAATATAAACAAAGCTTGAATATGAATATTAACTGTAATACGTAAAGACACCATAATTACAATTCCTATTGTTGAAGTTTATTTTACAACAATAAAGCATTCCAAAATGTAGATATTTCTGTTATACATAATTGTAAAATTGAATATGTTATTGTGTAAAATGCAAAAATGTGACTGTATATTGATAAGTGCAACAATATATAAATGTAAACAAAGCTAGAATATAAATACGAACTGCCATATATAATAACACTCTAATCACGATTCCCATTGTTGAAGTTTATTTTACAAGAAACAGCATTCCCAAAATTAGATTTTTCTGTTATACACTGTTGTAAAATTAAATACGTTACAGTGTTAAATGACACAATATGACCGTGTATTGATAAGTGCAACAATATAAAAATGTAAAAAAAGCTTGAATATAAATATGAAATGTAAAATGGAAAGACACTCTAATTACAGTTCCCATTGTTGAATTTTATTTTACAACAATACAGCATTTCCAAAATTAGATTTTTCTGTTATATATTGTCGTAAAATTGAAAAAGTTATACCGTTAAATGCAACAATATGACTGTATATTGATAAGTGCAACACTATAAAAATGTAAGCAAAGCTAGAATATAAATACGAACTGATATCTGTAATAACACTCTAATCACAATTCCCATTGTTGAACTTTATTTTACAAAAATGCAGCATTCTCAAAATTAGATTTTTCTGTTATACACTCTTGTAAATTTGAATAAGTTACAGTGTTAAATGCAATAATATGACCGTATATTGATAAGTGCAACAATATAAAAAAGTAAAAAAAGCTTGAATATAAATATGAACTGCAATCTGTAATAACACTCTAATTACAATTCTCATTGTTGAACTTTATTTTACAATAATACAGCATTCACAAAATTAGATTTTTCTGTTATACATTATCCTAAAATTGAATAAGTTAAGGCGTTAAATGCAAAAATATGAATATGTATTGATAAGGGCAACAAAAGAAAAATTTAAACAAATCTTGAATGTAAATATGAACTGTAATCTGTAAAGACTCTCTAATTACAATTCCCATTGTTGAAGTTTATTTTACAACAACACAGCATTCAAAAAATTAGATTTTTCTGTTATACATTTTCATAATATTGAATAAGTTATAGCATTAAATGCAACAATATGATTATGCATTGATAAGTGCAACAATATAAAAATATAACAAAGCTTGAATAGAAATATGAACTGCAATCTGTAAAATTTTTTAATATCTATTCCCATTGTTGAATTTTATTTTACAACAATACAGCATTCCCAAAATTAGATTTTTTTGTTATACATTGTTGTAAAATTGAATAAGTTATAGTGTTAAATGCAACAATATGACTATGTATTGATAAGTGCAACAATATGAAAATGTAAGCAAAGCTTGAATATAAATATGAACTGCAATCTGTAAAATTTTTTAATTGCTATTCCCATTGTTGAATTTTATTTTACAACAATACAGCATTCCCAAAATTAGATTTTTCTGTTATACAATGTCTTAAAATTGAATAATTTATTGTGTTAAATGCAACAATATGACTGTATATTGATAAGTGCAACAACCCTTAGCAAAAAATGGCATAGGATTTTTTATGGAAATATATGGTTTTATATGGAAAATTATAAAAAATTTATGTCATTCTATGTAAGCACATTGTATTCATATGGTAAACATTCATCGCTCTATGGTATTCCATAGCAAAGTGTATGGTAAAGTTATAGGGTAATAAAAGTTACCATATACTCAAGGGTGTTACATAGCAAGATGTATGGTAAAATCATATGATAATTATATGTACCATAAACTGTATGGTATGCAACAGTATGATGTATGGAAAAATCATATGGCAACTGCTTGTGCCATAAATTGCATGGTGTTCCATAGCATGATGTATAGTAAAATTACATGGCAATAATTTGTACCATAAATTGTATGGCATTCCAAAGCAATATGAATGGTTAAATCTTAAATTACACAATATCTTTTGTAGTATTGACTCTAGAAAGAATAGAGCCACCAGGCGAGAATTTTTCAAAGCAGGAGTACTGTTATAAAAAAGGTAACACTGTTCTCAGGATACATTTTTCAAAATGGGGACTTTATTTTGAAAACAGTACACAGTTATATGCATTCTTCAAAGAGGGCACACTTGTACCTTGTTCACCAAAATATTTTGAACTGGTTTGTTTACAGTCCCCTAGAATTTGCGTTATTTTCTCAGGATCAATTGAATTGCCACAGGGCAATAGCAAATATTAGGGCTTCTGAGTGCATCACAAGGGTTTAAAAGAGCCACCAGGAGATGCGTGCTGTTAAAACAGTTTAGAGTCAACACTACTGTGTAATTATAGTACAAAAAATGATTATATTAAAAAGATCCTTGGTATCACACTGTAAAGAAAATCTATTATTGTCCCTTTTTTATAGAGATAGTCATGCAACAAATATTTATGCATTTTTTATAGATCCACAGACTACCTTAAATTCAATTGTTTCAGCTCTTTTGAAGAACATACATGCTAGCTCATAAAATATTGCCACAATATTAAACTTTCATTAAGATTTTAGAATATAGTCATATTTTTAACACAATTAAAATTGGTCGATAATTAAAATATAATGTAAAAATATGTTTCTTATTCTAATTACAAAAATTATTTACTATATATGACATCAGTTTTTTACCCAATTAATTTTAAGTTTAATAATTTTAATCTGGTTTTTAAATATTCAAAGGCAAAGCATGAAATTTACTAACAAATGAATGAGAATTGCTTAAGGAATCCAGGTTATCTGAAAATCAGTTTAACCTAAAAACCTTAAAAATCATGAAAGTCTTTTTTAAATTTGAAAAAATACTGTCAACACTACTTTTACAGATATCAAATGGCACCTTTCAACATATTTTGATTTATGATTATTATTCTATTTGCAAATTTTAAATCAAAACAATTACAAATCACTTGTAATAATACATTGAAGAGTTGTTTTGACTCTTAAGATAGAAAAAATTAGAAACAAAATAAGTAAAAATCAAAACTTTGAAAAGGTGTTACTGATTTCTATCAGATACTGGTAGAAATAGTGTTAAAAAGCATATTCATTATGAAATAAATAAGCAGTCAACTTTATTGTTATTTAAAGCCAGTAATTTTTATATGTTATAGCTTAAAATGAAATACCGATCTTAAAGGATCAGTATTATTTTATCTCAGTTTGCAATATTATTTTACTGGTGCACGAATCTTTCCATTCATTACTTATAAAATTTATCATTTGTATTTGCTTTCTGCAGCTTTGTGTTGTGCACACATTTCTGTAGTCAGAACAGAAATTTCTCTCTTAGCACATTTAAAAAGCAAACTCCAGCTGTGTCACTATCGGCAATGGCCTTCCATTTTAACCAATAATTTAACACATTGCTTTTGGAGCAACTTGCAATTTTGGTGTGTCATTTAGGATACTTTGTATATGGTATCAACATTTTTATTAGAATGATGTTCTAAATACAATCGCAGCTTTTCATCAAATTTTCACCAATAACCCTCTCATTTATTCAAAAATTCTTATGTAACCCTGGTTATTCAAAAATACCTATGGAATCATGGTTCCGAAAATGTTTTGGTCCCATGTTTTTTGGATAACTGAGATTTTACTGTAAATGTAAATGCACATGTACAATCCAAAAAATTCATTGATACTGTAAACATGTTCATACGAAGGTAGTAGATACCTTTTATTCAAAATATTTCTTTTAAGCTTTTAACAAAAGAAACTTTTACTAGCTGTGTGTTTGACATTCACAAAACATGTATATTTGATCTAAAAAATAGAAAAGAGCATAAGTAAAACTAATTCTTTACATCACAAAATTCCTAATAAATTTAAAATTCGTCATTTGCATTGATGTTTTTTCAAAGCTAGAAAAACTTTCACATTTTAGCTTATACAAATTTTCCTAAAAGATAGAAATTTAAATTATTATTTGTTTAATTTTTTTTTAATTTAAGTACAAAGATTTCTTTGAAGATGTTTAACCAAGACCTATAATGTGGTAAACTTTCCATTTGAAATGTCAGTTTCCAGTACATGATCATAGCTATAAACAGGGTTCAAATCAAGTGTGCCTTAATATCCTGTAGTACTAATAACCGCAGCATACACCAATATCTAAATATAACTAAAAACAGAGAAATACCAGAGCCGGGCTTCAGAACATTTTAAGTTGTGACTGTAAAGTTAAAAATAATAGAAAGCAATGCATTAAAAATCAGTAATATGGAAGTTCATTTTAGAATAAATCAAAGTTTTAAAGTGTCTAAAAATTGTAGATGCAGATACAATGAAGAGCAACATATTGGATAAGAAAGCAAATCCTTGTGTAGTAAAAAAGAGAAATAAAATACAATTTCAATATAAAATATTTTATTTTTATACACTAAAAAACAAACAGCAAAATAAAAGTACAATTCACAGATTGAAGTATTAATCAGGTAATATATAACAATATATGGAGCGAGATTATTTATACAGGGTGTTTATAAAGTCCCAGACCCGTTTTGATGTTTAATAACTCATAAAATAATAAAGATAGATTAAAATTAATAACATAAATGGCTAGATAGACTAAAAAAGGTGTGCCCTTTTCATCGCATGGAGAATATCAAGTGGATAGTCAATTTTATGCCAGGTAGCTTCAAGCATGTCGCATCCACAGAGGCTGTTGCAGTTGTAATTCTGGCTTTTAAATCATCAATGTTCGACACTTTCTTCCTGTAAACACTGTCCTTTACAAATCCCCAAAGGAAAAACTCGAGCGGCGTTATATCAGGTGATCTGGGTGGCCAAGGAATTGGACCTCCTCCCCCAATCCATCTTCCTGGAAAAAGATCATTCAAAGAAGTACGAACGATGGTACCTCAATGAGTTGGTGCACCATCTTGTTCCAAAAAGACATGTGGCTGAAGCTCTTATATTACTGATGAAACTATCTTTTCTGTAAAAAAGAAAGTCCCAATGACCGGAAAATGAAATTATTTGAAATTAACCATACACACAGACGATATTTACAAAAGTAAAGATATTCAAACCTGAAAAGGAAAATACATAAGTTATTCCATCAATAAATGCCGTAAATTTGTTCATATCTTCATTATTTTATGAGTTATTAAACAGCAAAATGGGTCCAGGACTTTATAAACACCCTGTATATTATTTTATTAAAAATTCATACAAATTTTATAATAAATCATCAAAGATTATGAATAAAATAACATAAAAAAAAGCATTTTATTTTAAATTGTAGACAGTCCTTGGAAAACAGGGACAAATGATCTCTTTAATTTAAACATTTTTAAATATTTTACAAACAGATAATTTTTTTTTTCAAATTTACAGTAGAAAATATATTATAAATAAAACCGTGATCAATAAGCCACAAAATTCTACAATCTTCAAAACCTTACAACCTTTGTGAACATTTCAGAGTTGATTGCAATAGATAAAACCCATGGGCAATAATAATGTTATTATTATTATTTTATTTTTTCTCTTATTCAATCCTGTAAAACATCTGTGAAAGCTCTTACACCATTTTCAGTAGGAAACATTGCAGCAGTTTAATTTAATTACATAAATCTTTTTTGTCTAGTGAAGCATGAATGACCAGATAAATTGAAGTAATAGATGCTTCAAAAATGATAAACAATGAAAATTAAAAAACAAGTTGGAAATTGCATGTGAAGCGTAGACAATGAGGTGCGTTCATACCATAATAAAGTTTAAAATATATTCAGATCTTGCTGTTATAATAGATAGTATTTTAAATAGAGTATAGTGGTCGATTTTTTTTTTTTTTTTTTTTTTGCATTACTGTAAATATACAGGAAATAACTTTTACTATACCTCAGCAACGTATATCATATGTTATACTATATGCTTTCTTTTATTACAGGAAATAATTTGTAGTATTCCTCAGCAACATATATCAATCTCATAAAATGTTAAATAGTTAATTACAATTAAAATATACAACAGAAAATGTTCTCCCTATACCATTATGTAATGGAATACTTCTGCATGACCTTGTAAATCAATAACAAAAGTTTTTTGCCCCACAGATTGTGCAAAATGTATGTTATAACATGTACTTCACAGATGCATAAAAAGTTTATTGTGTTCGAATAAGTGTAACACCATTAAAATGCATTTGAAACTTTTTTCCTCATTGACCGTAATGTAACGGAATACTTTTGATTGTCCCTGTAATTGATCTATTCATCCAATTTTCATAAAATTTGAAATGATTCAACAAAATTATATAATAATAATATATTTTAAATTTAAAATGATTCGGTTGGGTAGTTTTTGCATTGTTATATGCGAAATGACGGACGGACTGAGCGACAACAATAGGTGCTATGTATTTACATAATTACGAACTCACCTAATAAGTATAAAATAGATATTATTCTGTGAATTGTTTTATAAAGTTAAAATATGCATAGTTGCTTAGTGCTATAAACACAGTGTTTGGAAAAGCATTTTTATAAAAAAAAGTTATCAAATGGTAAAACTTGAATTGAATGTTATTGGAACTTCATTTTTAAAGACCAATGAATAATATACACAAAATTAGTAGTTTAAAATACACTATAGTTTACTTAATATTAAACATAACATTAAAGTAGTTGTAAACATAACTACATAATTTAAACAGCAAGCAATATAAAAGTACAAAAAAAAAAAAAGTAGTTATTATTAAATATTATTTTCTTCTAAAAAATGATGAACTGTTAAATAGTTTTAAGGCTTAATACTTGAGTTTTCCATGTTTTAATTAAATTAAACCACATTTATGTACTATATTAATTTCAGAACAACTTCTTTCTGTTTGTTCTTTAAATTTTATTTTATTCAAACAGGTCTGAAAATTTAAATTTAGTCTCTTATTTGTACATATGTATCATAATAAAATCCTAATCAATAACTAAATTATATATAAATGGCACAATGTACAGAATTTTGTAACAAAAAATCTTATTATAGGGTCACTCGGGGTAATTGTTGGTCAAAAATCATCAACACCCAATTATTATAAAAACTATTAAAGATATTGCTCTTATTTTTTTTTTTTTTTTTTTTTTTTTTTTTTTTTTTTTTTTTGTGGAGTAAGCCCCAAATGATGGCTATATAATATGCTTAATTAAATATATATGCACTTATAATTAAAATAATAATAACTTTTAGGTGACCAAGAATTATCCCGAAGACAATGCATTTCTTTGTCACTTCTGGGGTAATTATCGGTCAGTATTTTTTTTTTAATGTAAATAATGTAGTATAATTAATTTTTTTTAAGACCGAATATCAAATTAAATAAACTCAATCTTGTAAAAGTTTTATTCATCCCATAATTGTGGACTAACCATAGACTTTGTTTTTGGCATACATTAAAAATTATTTGATGTGCAAAAGACATGTACATTTTGAAAAACATTAATTAGCCAAAGAATTTGTATGGCATTTATAAATAGTATTTGTTATTTTTTATTCACTTTAAATGGATTAAATAATAGTTTGCAAATTTATTATTATTCATTAATATAAAACAATGTTTATGTTTTCAATTTTATAACTGAAGTCTCTGACTCCTTTTTGCAAGAAATTTTACACAAACTTCAATACACATCTTTATACACAGCATAATCAAGTTCCTCTATTGCATTACGTATATTTTTATGCACCATTTTGTGAAACTCTGTAACTGGGAATTATCCCGTATGACTTTACAGTATTAAGAACTACAATAAACTAAAATGTGGTGAACAATGTGCTTACAGTTAACTTTATAATTGATGCTCAAAAGGTTTGCTGACAATAAATAGAGATTAAAGGATGAGAAAAACAATGACCAGGAATTACCCCAAGAGACCAAGATTTACCTCCAGATACATGGGGCAATATTTGAACAACTCCTGCAATTTTTTTAAAATAGTAAAAAAATTTAAGATCATTTTTTAATAGCTAAAGCAGTTGATAACTGAACCAAAAAGTAATAAAAAAAAATTTAAAATTTAAGTTGTGACAAAGATTTTTGTAAAAATCTGTATAATTGAGACCAATGTTTTTTTACAGATACTTAGCAAGCAGTTTCAAAACAATCCCCCCCCCCCCAAAAAAATAGTAATTTCCTCAATTAAATGATAAGTTATAAAGAAGATAATTTAGAATATCTCTGATTTTTTTCTTAAATTTTAGTGCAGATATTTTCAAACACTGGAAAGTACTGTGACCAAAAATCACCCCGGCTAACCCAACTTTTTTCCCCCCCCAACCTTGCCATCAATCCCTTTCGAATGAATTTACCAAAAGACAGAGATAAATTTCATCGTCAATTTCAATTTTGATGCATTTTTTATGCAAACTGTTTATTAGATGACATACAGTTTGTCCTTTACTAACGCTTTTAATAAATGAAGATGAAATTTTTTGCTCTTTACAAAGAATATAATTACTTTCTAAAAATGCAATTCCAATAACAACAAATTCAATTTTACCATTTAATAAGTCAATTTCCAACAAATGTTGAATTTCCATGAAAGTACCATCAGATAAAACAACAATAGTATTTTCACGTTTTTTCAACCTTTCATACTGAATACTATGATATAGTACACCTTTCCAAACAAAGCGTTTATAACCTTTAGCAGTTGTAGAGATATTACTATTTAAGCAATTTTTTATGGCAATCTGTTGGGAAACGGTTAAATTAATTTGATAGAAATTACCAAAAACTGTTAAATTTCCAGTTTGAGAAAACTGCTTTACATCATAAAATTCCCCCATCCAAGATTTAAAGCTATTTTTTAGCAATGAAGTGGAATTTTCAAACATACTTGGACCTACACGTTGCAAATATCGCATGCAATTATAGTATTTGCAAATTTGAGATGGCACTGACTTAGTACCTCTTACCAATCTAACTAAACAACCATTTCCTGTTTCATATACGAATGCAGAAGAGGCCCAAGGTGCACCGAAGTCATTTACATATTTTGGAAAATGTAACAATAAGTGGACGTTGAAAGTTAAAAATTCGACACCATATAAATCTTTCACATTCATTACAAATTTATCTAATGCATATTTGCATTCCGAGACATTAGAAATTTTATCTTGCAACAAATTATAAAAACTATAAACTAACAATAACCAATGACGCAAATATGCGTTAGGTAACAAACCTTTCAAAACTGGTAACGAATAATAGAGCAAAAATGCGCGCCATTGGGATGCCTTCCACACGCATCTTTGCTCTATAGATGCTGGAATTCTTGTCACCTCACAAGGAGGTTTAATTCTCAGCATCTTTTCGTCAATTTCTGCCATTTTGTGGCGAAGATACCATGGTTTTTCATGGTTGATTGAGTCTAACCATGCAAATGTGAACATTTTTACCACCCCGAGTAAGACACTATGCATATATTCGGGGGCCATGGATGATACATTATCAAACACAGGTAACAGCGACAATATGGAAGGGCCTTTAACGCCTCTTACAATCTTCTGATATTTGGTTGCCTTCACGGCATCTTTAACAACATCCTTTTCCGTTCTGTCTTCCCCCCTATAAGGAAGGTAAATCTGGCATTTACCTTTCCCTTTTTCAACAGTTTTTCCTTTGTTAAAACAGAACGGGCAACCATATTTACCGTTAAACTGAATCATATTCTGTAATTTTGGTCTCGCAACACTGTCAACCACAGCCAAAATACAGTGAACTTTTATGTTGCGGGTTTCCTCATTATGTGTAATTGTAAGACCTTCTGTATGCAACTTCTGTAATTCACTCACAAAAGTTTCCAAAAATGTGTCCATTCGTGGGGAACCTTTACCAAACCAAACTCCAGTTAGAATGGGTTTTTTACTTCTAATGTGGAATGGTAGCTCATTTATCACAACCTGAATAGGCCATAAAGATTTCTGGGCCGATTTAAAGACCCTTGCCCCATCAGTATTAAACTGGATGGTTAAGTCCTTATCAGAAATTATTTTGTCTTTAACAAGTCTTTTATACACATCTCCGTGAACAATGTCACTGACATTTCCATGCATGCCGATTTGAGAGAGAACTTCAGGATCTTTTAAGGAATCTTTAATCTGATCTTCGAGTGGCATTGTATAGAAGAACATTTGCTGATCTTCTAAGTACTCTTTATCAACACGGAATTGGCACTCAGGACATTCTGTTCTTGCTGCATTCTCGTTTGAAAACGTTACGCTGCCACTACACTCAGAACAGTAATAGTGTTTCGTTGTTTCAGCCGAAAATGACGGAAACCTCTTCAAAAAGCAGTACTTAGATTTGTAAACAGGAGTGGGTGTGTGGCAGTTGATCAAAGTCAGCAAGTCTTCCAAACCTTTATCACTGATTCCGTGCCTTAAAACAAAAGCTAGAGTTAGAAGAGCACTTTCTTCTTCCGTAATATTAGCACCAGGATAAAGCAAATCCTAAAATGAAAAATAATTTTAAATGTATTATTAAGTTATGAGGAAATACTGAAAAAAAATTGTAAAAGAAACTGCATCATTTAGAAATTAAGACAAAATGATTTTTGATATGGAAGAATCAAAAAGAAACTTACTTGTTCAGGCCTAATATTTTCTTCCTGTTCTTCAATGTTGCTAAAAACTTCGTCCTGATCTCCATCTACATTTTCATCCACAAGTTGACATTCCATATCCATGCTATCATAATCTTCTGACAAGAAATCTTCAGAATCATAATCAGATTCTTGATAAGATTCTCGGATAGAATAACTTGAATATTTGACAATATCTTTAGCAAGTTGTCTTTCAACTCCTTGCGATGAGTCACTGCTACATTCAACAAGTGTTTCAGGAATCTCTGTATCCGACGAACTTTCATTTTCGCATTCTCTACGCTGTTTAGTTCGCTTACACATTTCCACCTTTTCAACCAGAAAACGTTTATAACTTCTTTTGTCACTAGACATTTCAACAAATGTAAAAAATAAAATAAAAATTTAAAAAAAATTAAGACTATAAATGAACGCCAAAACTGAAAATAAAACTAGTATATCAAGATTAAAAGGAAAATCGCCGGCAAAATCATAAACATAAGATCGCATATGGATTCAGTTACCGTTAAATCTGTTACAATGTTTAAAATAATAAATAAAACTAAATAATTTTTTTATCAATTTGTTTTATTAAATAAAAAAAATTATTTATGTTTTATATTAATTGATGTATGCTGGTGTTATACAATATTATTTAATAAACGCTTTTGATCCTTACATTTTCAGGGTGTATTTTTTTGGGGGAGAGGGAAGGCGTAATTATGCGTTTTCAAAATACTTGCAAAAACTTTTAACGTTAATAAATTATATTATTTAAATATTATTTTTATACTCGATAATAATTCATTATTATTTTTCATTCAAAACAAAAATTTTATGTGAATCAAGTAATACATTAACTTTAACTGTTATGCGTATTTATATCATGTTTGTTTTTTAAAAGCGGTACGGTGAAACGTGCACGTGTTTTCGTTTTTAAACTTTCTTAAATTAGTTAAACTTTCTTAAATTACAATCGATTTACATCATGGTAGACAAAACTGCAGCCCTTTTCGATTTCTTCGAAGAAAAAAAAATTGGAGTAGGCTTGATATCGTGGATACAAGGTTATGGCGAAGATGGACCTTCCGAAGAAATCCTGAATCAAGGAAAAAAGGAAAAATCCCACTTTGAAGTATGCTGGCCAGAAAAGGGCCCAAAAAAATCCGGCCAGATTGCACCTGCAATAATTATGGAAACAGGAAGTAAGTTCCTTTTAGAATAAATATAATTTGTCTGTATCTTTCCGTCTGAAATATGCAAGATGCAACCAGGGGTCTGTCCAGACTTTTCTCACTGAGTTCGGTTTTTGTGAAATTGAAAAGATTTTTAATTTGTGAAAATTCTAGTCATAATTTTGTGAATTGTAAATTATCAATGTATTCTGGTTTTATCCTTCATGTATGAAAAAGCTTAGCAATATGGGTTTTGGTGAATTCTACTGTTATTTACTGGGCAGATTTTATTTTTAAATGATAAAATTCGTTAAAAGTTCAATTTGAAGGTGAAAAAAGTCTGTGATGGATCTTATTTAAGAGACAAATAATTTTATGAAGAGTCCTGTTTCTTGATAAAATGTTGTGTGAAGGTCCTGTTTAGAGATAACAATTTTTATGAAGGTTCTGTTTAACATAAATTACTGTGTAACAAATCCCTGGCCATGATTAATTTGGCCGAGGCTGAATAAGTGACAGATTCAGCCTATTTGCTGAGTAACTATTCTATTATTAAGCCTTGGCTGAATGATATGGTAGAATATGTTTAAAAATTTACACAGTAAAACTTTTTATTTCTGACAATTTATATGGAGCAATTTTCAAAAATCGCCAAATTTGCATGATTTTGCTTCTTGTACACCAGAGCAACATGCTCCAATAGACATTATGTAATATAACGCATTATCCAAAATGGTAGCAATAAAAAAAAAAAAAGTATGTAAAATAAAAATGCAAAATTTCACTAAATACCTTTTTTAAAAGAATACCCATTTTAAAAGGTTACACAAAAGAATTTTTTCTTTCACAGAGCCAATGTTTTGCTCTTATCAATGTTTTTGCTTTATTTGCTTAATCAAGGAAGCTGCTGCTCCCCCTGGTTTTTTTTATAACACACTTCCCTGAAAAAAAAAAAAAAAAAAAAAAAAAAAAATCTTTATCTAATCTTTAAAATGTTATGCTATTGGGAAATTCTAGCTAAGAATTCATTCTATTTTATTTTTGGGCGAAATATGTCATATAGGTAACTTTTGAACCCAAAATATGTGATTTAATTTTTTTTCATAAAAAATGTACATAATTAATTTCTTAAGAAAGTACTATACGTACTTTAATTATGAAATAAAAATGAAAAGAGAAAATATTGGAATTCAGGTACATAATCAGAACACAATTACCTCTGCTTGTAAAATATTTTTAATTGATTTGTTTAGAGTATCCTCTTAACAGTGAATAACCTGGAGATATTTCTCATTTTTTTTACATAACAAATAGAAAATTTTCATGACTTAGGAATTTTGCAATTCCCATTCTGCCCTCCCCTTCCTTCACCAACCAATAAGTTGAATTTTATATTTTTGTATATAAGAGTAATTTGCAAAATACATATAAATTTCATGTTTTAGCATGGACTGAAATGTGTACTTTTCGTGATAATGTCGAAAAGTATGGCATTATGAAGCCAAATAAGGAGCAAAGACGAGCTGGATGCACTAAAGTTGCCAGTACTTCAATACAAGAAAAATCCTTGATAAAAAATCCTGTAAGTTATTCAGTTATGTAAAATTTGATTTATACAGTAGATTCCCTCAAATCCACACAGCTCAGGACCAGAGGTTTTGCGAATTTTATTTTTGCGCTAGATTAATACATAAATATATTTGGTAAGAAGATTGTAGTTAACAATAATATCAGCAAAATCTTGATTTTTTTAGAAATAAATTTATTTTTTCTTCATGAAAACACATGAATTCAGTAATATTAACAAAAATTACAAATTAAAAAATATATGGAATTGATATAAAACTAAAGAAGTAAAATTTTGTCCCTATATTTGAATTGAGTTTATTATTGTTTACATCCATAAATTATGTGTGGATTTGAGGGAGTCTATTGTATTGGATTTTACTACAGAATTATTATAATGCTTTTTTCCATGTTTGATACTTGTGCTTTAACATTTTGAAGATGAGTTCCTTTTCAAAATTTTATTTTTCACCACAGTTTTCCAAATCAGATATTTTTATGTAATTGAATTGTAGAAAGTATAATGGAAAGTTGTTTACATTAATAAACGCTTGTAGTAGTGATCAAGAATTTTGAACACCT
Organism: Maratus speculifer; assembly: GCA_964019185.1. Taxonomy (NCBI): domain Eukaryota; kingdom Metazoa; phylum Arthropoda; class Arachnida; order Araneae; family Salticidae; genus Maratus; species Maratus speculifer. Next base: position 364,940,380 of record OZ025296.1, read on the forward strand.
TTTTGCGACCACTATGTATGTTGCTTGTCAACTATCTCACAAAGTTCTGAAAAGCACTTCAGACAGGAAGTCTCTAGTGCTGTTCAATGATTCAGTTTACCAACTGATTAAAATTAATTTTAATATGCTGATAAAAAATAATTTTAAACACTTTTCATTCAGTTTTGTATCCTCAATATGCCTTAAAACTTCTTATTTCTTCTTATAAATTATAGTAGTTTTAGTAAAGCTAAAATGAATAATAGTTAGTTGAATATTTAAAATTTGTTATGAATGAACTTCAGTTTAAATATATTAGTACGGGGCTTGAATTTCAGTGCGGGATGGGGGATTTTCATCCTGATTTTGAAATCCTGTCCAAAAGAAAATGATGTGCGGGAGGCTCTGGTTGCAAAAAATTCACAATTTTCCAAAGAATTTTTTTTAAATGACCATTAACTCTGACATCCCCATTTAGAATTTCGTTATATTTGTCCATGACTGATTAATCTGTTTTGCAAGTTTTTAGAACTAGCATCCTACTTCTTTTCCTTTTAGAATGAATAGTACAGTAGATTCCCTCAAATCAGCAAACCAGAAATCCGCAACTCTCTAAAATCGGCACATATTTTATAGATGTAAACAATGAAACTTTCAGTTTGGATATTGGAACACAATTTTTTTAGTTTTGTATCAATTCCATATGTTTTTTAATTTATAATTTTTGTTAATATGACAGAGTTCATGTTGTTTCATGAAGAAAGAATAAATTTATTTCTGAAAAAATTCAAGATAGTGCTGATATCACTGGTAATTACAATCTTCTCACCAAATACATTTATGTATCAATCAAGATTATTTTTTTTTTTTTTTTTTTTTTTTCTTTTTTTTTTTTTTTTTACTAAGCCTGGCTAAACTGAAGAAAAATCCTTATTTTATGATTTTGATGTGAATGAGTAATGTAGCTTTATGAGTACAAGTTTTGTTCAATATTTTTGGAAAAATACATTTAATATTTATCATGAATATTTAATCATACTCTGTTGATTACTAACTTGACCTTTCATATTAAAAATTTAATTATTTTAAAAATTATCTAAATTTTTAGTTTTAGTTTTTTACTTATTTTAATATTTTATTACATTGTAAAAAATGTAAACAAAGCAATGATCAGAAATCTGCAAAATTCTAAAAACCGCACAACCTCTGGTCCCAAGCTGTGCGGATTTGAGGGAGTTTACTGTAATTACTTTATTATCAGTTAAGTAATTAAAGCTTATAAATATGTATTATACATATATATTGCATAACTGTTAACAATTTAATACTAAATACAACTGCTGATAATTTTAATAAATGTAAACATCACTAGTATTTAATATAGTTTTACATAACTATTGAAAAATATTAATGTGTATAGCTTTTTTGTATTCTTCTAACTAAAAAAACTGCTAATTTACAGTTTTTTTTGTTTCTATAATTACTAACTAATAACTAAATGTTTAATTGTTTTGGAAACCTAAAACACCTGGTATCAATTCAATATTTTATTAATTGGAAAAAAAATGATATTTTTACATTTTACTTCTAGGGTAGTTTGTCATATTTGAATTAACGTTATTCTTTAAATAACACAAAAAATGTCTGTGGGTTTTGAACACTTTTTTTTTTTTTTTCCCTTTCAAACAATATTCTTTCCTTTTATGAATGTTGGAAGGCTGATTCCCCTCCTGAAAAAAATTTGAATTTCAAGCCCTGAGATGTTACACATTTAAAGCAATATTCTATTATTTTACAACAATAAGAATTAAAAATAGAACGAATATTCAGCAACTATTCAGTATTCGATCCTTTTGCTGAATGCTTCGACCGAATATTTTAAGGTATCTTAACAAATAAATTCAGAATAATTTTTTATTATTATTTAATCTATTTATGCTTACTTCAGACTTGTTACTTTTCCGCAGAAAATGGAATTCTGCTTTTTCGGTGCTGAAATTTATTATCCCTGGGATCAATGCAAATATGCATTAAAATTTTTTGACATTTTTATAAGGATGAAGGAGGGGGGGGGATATAAAGAAAAAATACTATTTTCTTCAGAGGATCATGAGAAATAACGATGTTTCCACCAAAAGAATGCAGAAAAGAGAAAATTCCGTTAAAAGATTGTCCCCCCCCCCCACCCACCCCCCCGAAAAAAAATGATTTCTATTAGAAGGATTGTGAAAAAAAAATTATTTCCATCAAAGGATTGCATTAAAAAGATGATTTTCATTAATAAGTTCCAGAAAAATATTTTACTTCCGTGAAATAATTGGGGGTGGGACTACACTTTTATCGAAAGATTATGGAAAATATTTGAATTTTGTAGAAAAATTGCATGAAAATATGCATATTTTTTCATAAGATCACTGAAAAACGAGTAAATCTTATCAAACCACTGTAAAAAAAAAAAAAAAAAAAAAAAAAAAAATTAATGAAAGATCGAAGAAAATATGCAGATTTTGTCAAAAGATCGCGGAAGAGAGAATTTTGACGAAAATAGACATTTTTTCGAAAGATCACAGAAAATATACAAATTTTGACAAAAGAAAATATCACGACAAGAATTCAAATTTTTTTTAAATATCTAGGTAAAAAATGCGAATTTTGTTGAAAAATGGCAGAAAATAAGAAAATTTTAACAAAAACAGGTATATTGTCGATTGAAGAATAATTGTGAATTTTTTCGAAAAATTGTGTAAAATACACAAACTTTGGTGAAAGTTCATGAAAATTATGCAAATTTTGACAAAAGATAGTGGAAACTGCAAATTTGGGACATAAAAAGCTTAAAAAGTTATTTTCTTTATTCGCAAAAATGTTGGTACTTGGCTATTTGGCCAATTCACTATTCGTCCCATCCCTAATAATGATACTATAAATAAATAAAATAAAATATTCTGTTACTTCTTTATTTTAATGTTTATTTTTCCATAACATATTTTTATTTGTAGAAAAAAACCCCTTTAAAGCTAAAAGTAGTTTGATGGATAAAGTAAGAAAAGAGAAGAATTATTCTTCATCATCCGATTCAGATGATGAAGTTTCAAGAATGTCAAATGACAGACTTCGAAATAAACTTTCTATTCAAATAGAAGAAAATAGAAGACTAAAGTCAGAGCTGAGAGGCTATAAAGATTTCCAAAGAGCAAATGAAGGTATTGCAATTTTATTTTTTAATACAGTTGTTGCCCTATAAATGTTTTTCATCTGTGTCATCAAATATTATTTTTAACCACTTTACTTGACTGTACATTTTACACTGCAAGATATTGTCAGATTATGTGATGATTATGTTCAGAGATACTCCATGTTTTAAAGCATTTAAAAAATATATAGAAAAAACAGGAAGGTTTATCAACCTGGAAAAGTCGGGAAACTTTGTAAAGATTTTTGAAAATCAGGAAAATTTGTCTGTATGCGAAAACATTTACATTTTACATTGCCAATGAGACTAATTTGTCCATTTTATATACCATATTTTTGCCCATGTTGATTAGTCTTTTCAGATCTTTTTAAAAAGGTCAAATGACTGCATAGAAAAATCACAAATTTGAATAAATTTTTGAAGAAAAAATATTGCAGATTTGATTTCGTTAAAAAGTCACGAAAACAAGTAGTTAATTTTGTTAGATCATGAAAAGATATCTCAAATCTTTCTAGAGGTTGTTTAAAACTATTGTGAATTTTGCCGATAAGTCGCATAAATTGTTGATAATTTTGACATGACTGCATAAGAAAAATAACTTTCATTTGTCAATTGACCACAGAATAAAATAAATTTAGTAAAAATATTGTGTTAAAAATGTGAATTTTTTTAAAGATCATAGAAAGAAATTTCAAATTTCATCATAAAATTGTTGAAAGGAAGCACTTTTCTGGATTTACCCATGATACCAAGAGATATTTTACCTATTTTATGCAAATATTTAGTGGTGTACAGAGTAGTATTCATCAGTACAAGTTTTCTGTCCACAGTACGGAATTCCGTCTTTTAAAGGTTCCCGATGACGGAAGTCGGACAGAAAAATCTCCAATGCAAAAATGACATGTTTTTCATCATAAGCTCGCGGGAAAAGACACGATTTTTTGTCAAAAGAATATGAATAAAATGAGATCTTTGTCAAGTGATCACAGAAAAAAATTGTTATTTCTGTCAAAAAAGTGCTATTTCATTTTTATCGCAAAAGTATGCGTTTTTCGTATTAAAAAAAAATGCGGAATAAAAGTGATTCCTGTCAACGGATCTCAAGGAAAAAGTTTTTTCTGTTGAAGAATTGCAAAAATGATGCAGTCTCTATCAAGGAATTGCGGAAAAGACAGAATTTTTCTCAAATGATCGTGGAAAAATCGTGATTTTTGTCAAAAGATCGAGGAAAAGGAGTTTTTCGTCAAGAGATCGTGAAAAAAGACGTGTTTTTTTTTCCCAAAAGATTGCTGATAATACGAGATATTTTTCTAAAGATCGCATAAAAAAGCTATTTCTGTCAAAAGATGCATTTTTCTTCAAAGAATAGCAAAACAGACGCGATTCCTGTCGAAGGATCGAGAAAATAACGCAGTATCTTTCAAAGAAGCGTGAAAAGATCACAATTTTCATCAAATGATAGTGAAAAACATTATTTTTGTCAGAATTGCAGAGAAACACGATTTTTTGTCAAAGAAGCAAAGAAAAGACGTGAGTTTTGTCAAAAAATCGTGGAAAAGAACGCAAATTTTGTCAAAGGATCACGAATTTTAATCAAAGTATCGCGAAAAAATTGCGATTTTTTTTTTTTTTTTTTTTTTTTTTTTCAAAGGATCGCAAAAAAAGTTGAAAATTTTTGTTAAAGGATTGCAAAAAGTCACGAATTTCTGTCAAAGTATCACCAAAAACGCAATTTTTAATCAACAAACTGTAATAGAAACGTGATTTTTGCCAAAGAATCGCTAAACAGACGTGATTTCTGTCAAAAGATTGTAGGAAAAAGCAAATTTCATCTAATGGTCATGGGAAAAAAACTGTGAATCATGCACCTGCATATGTGCTCACTCTGGGGGGGGGGGGATTCAAAATATTTTCAGTCCTGGCAAAATTTCAAAGTTACACCCATGGTAGTACTTTGGCAGAGTAACGAGTGGTTATGTTATAAGAAAAAAAAACTGATGTGCACATAATGTGAGCTTAGGTATACATGTATATAAATATACCTGTATACATGTATCTATACTTGTACATATATATAATATATGTATATAGTATATGTAAATTAACTCATTAAATTTGAAATTTATTTGTGCATATATTTATTATTCATTTGTAAAACATAAAAAACAGAATTGCAAAGATATTGAAAATGAAATACAATAATGGCAACTGCTGTTGATCTTTGCTTTAAACTAACCTTTTTCAATGAAAAGTATAAATGTGATTAAAGAATGTCTTAAAAAGCAAGCTCTAGAATTGATGATTGTAGATGATCTACAACTTGAAAATCCACCAAAGAAACGAAAAATACATCATGAGAATGCTAATGTTGACGAACCAAAAGAGAAGATGCCAGCAAAAAGTTCATCTATTTTCTGCCAATGTTTTGAGGAAATTGCCAATGGGCAAAAAGATTGTGGCAGTTGTACTAGTTTAAAAGCTCCACATGAAGAAATGGTACAAAAAAAAAGATACAAGCTTTCTTAACAGAAAAGTTATGTAAAACAGACACTCCATTTGCATGGTGGGAAAAGGAAAAAAAAAAAAAAACTTTCCAATTACGTGCAACCTTGCAAAAAAAAAAAAAAAAATTATGTGCACCTTTAACGACTGAACGTATATTTTCAGAGGCAGGCCAAATTTATAGTAGTAAAAGAAATGCCTTGTCTACTGGTAATATTGAACGTTTGGTGTTTTTACACCTTAATTTGAATTATAATAAATTTAATTATTGAGTTTTTATTGCATTAAGTGTATTTTCAGTTTCTTTATCCAAAATTATAGTATTTTCTATTTTTCTATGTATATAAAAAAAATATTTAGTTTTATTTGTATAAATGTGCAACTAAATTTTAATCTGGAGTTATTTTATGAATGTTTTTGTTCTTAACTTTTTCTATATTTTGCAGACATATTGTTAAATACCCAGTAAATAATTTTATGAATTACTGCATATACTATACATTGATATTCAAATAACTTTTTACAGATCAGTTATAAATTCATATGTTTGAAAAATTAAATTCTTACAACTATTCAACGGAGTACCAAGTATTTAACAAGTACTCTCTACAAATATTGCATTATGCTTTCTTTTTAATTTTCCTTTAGATTTAACTTCTATTTTGAGAGAAACTCAAAACATATTGAAAGAAACGCAAGAAATGCTAAGAGAAAAAAAATTGTCAGACGATTATAGGAAGATAAAGAAGCCGACATCTGGGACTTCCAGAAACACATTTGAAAGAAAATGTAAGAATTTAAATTGAAATAAATTTTAAAGGATTAAGATCAAATAATGTTAAACTACTCATATTGGAATACAATCATTTTTAAATTTTTATATAAATTTAAAAAGGATGAAAACTTTTAGTTTATTGCTGTTTAAAAAAAAACCTGATCAACATTTCACACTATAAATCCTGTTTTATTACTATTTACTTTTTATTTAAAACAGGATTTTATAGAGCCACATCCCGGTTTGCATTTTTGTATTCATCTGCTATTACAAAATTACATTTTCATAATTGTTTTGTTAAATTAATGCTTTTTGATTTTATAAAGAAATAATATTAGTGTTTTTTCATCTTTATTAGAAGAATTCCTTAATATTTTAAAATCATGTGACATTTATCAGAAGCCTCTTTATAGGTGGTTTTGAATTAATCCCTGACACTAAAAGCAAGAAAATAATTAACAAATAATTCCTAATTAGTTGGCTTGAACTTTGAAAAATGATTTTTTAAGTGGGGTCATATTAAAAGCATATAGTGTTATATTGAGGTATGGCTGTATATAATCATTGTCGAGAAATGAAATGTATTTACAAATTATGTTATTTTAAACAAAACAATATATAACATTGTCCAAAATTTTTTTTTTACATAATTCTTTATTCTAATGTTAGCTCTCTTGTTATTTTCAGGACACAGTCGATCTTGGTTACTCAGTCAAAGTGGAAAGAAGAGCTTTGCTTCTCTGCTGTCACAAAAATTATTCAAAACTAACAATGGATTTGATGGTTCTCGTTTTTACGAAAGATGAGTTGGCTAATTGTTCCCTCACTGGAAAAATGTCCAATGCACATGGGGGACATGTTACAAAATTAAAACCTGCCCTAGATGCTTTTAAAGTCCGTGCTATAGTTGGTGAATCAATTTTTATTGTTATGTTTCAGTCAAAGTTATTTTAATTGATAATTCAGAATTCAATAAAAATTGCATTAATACTCTTAATATTTTATTGTTAAATAATGCAAAAAATTTTTGCTTGTCTTTTGACTGCACACAGCCTACTCAGATTGGCTGAAAATAATTATAATTATTTTCATTCCCTTCCCCCCCCAAATAATAACAAAGACATGCAGGTGTCTGTGCGAATGCTTTTCTTTTTTTTTTGGGGGGGGGGGTAAGAAGCAACAATTTGGAATGTAGCATTTAAAATTAAGTCTATGGTTTGATTTAAATAAATATTTACTAAAAGACTTTTTTTTTTTTTTTTTTTTTTTTTTTGTTTCAACAAAGTTTGTAGAAGATAAAAGCATATGTGGGGTTTTATGAGAGTAGGGCCACAGTGCTGCAAATATTCCAATAAAGTAAGGCATGCAAGGCCACCTTTCTTGCATAAAACATATAATAATCTAATAATAATTATACTAATCTAAACGTTATGTTTGTCAATTGCGTGTTATAATATCATTACAAGAAATTTGCGCATATATATGTAGGACATTAAAACCTGGACAGACCCTTAAAACAATCAATATAGAAAGGGAAAACTAAATGATTTCTTTTGAAGAATTACTTTATTTTAATCATTAATTATCTCAATCCAGGAATGCACGGACCCAGTGTGCAAAATGTGTTATGCACACAGGTGCTGAAGTAGTAAAGGTGCCAAAGATTTCAGTTGAGGAGCAAATATTTACACAACAATTAAAAAAATTCTTTTATTTAATTAAACTAAAATTCATTACATTTCCTTGATGTCTGAATTATGTTTTGTAGACATTTTTTATAGGTATTTAATTATTTTTTTATTGTTTGTTTATTTAGTTTTATTTGTTTTCTGAGTGTCTGATAAGTGACTTAGATGTACACTTGTCTAATCTTTCAATAAATAGAGACACAACTCATGTAGTTCTAAACAATGAAAATTATTATAATTCGTATGGCTGAAAACATGCAACATCTCACTGTAGTAGTGATAAAGTATTGTTCTCACAGAGGATAAATTCCATCTTTTTTTTTTCTTATTTTACAAATTGTGTCATAAATAAGAATGAATATGTTTATTTGGAAATCCTGATGGAAAAAAATAATAAATAAAATAAATTTACATTACAATTAAACTTATTTCTCTTACATTTTGTCAAATTTTCTGAAACTTGCATTAAATTTGGGCAAAAAGCCCTGCATGATATAAATAAAAAATGTACAAGATTTTTTTTAACTTTTTAGAAGAATCGATATACGTCCATGAATATATGTTCTGTTTGTTTACAAATGACTACACATATTTTACATTATCTGTATACTTGTAATCTATAAAAACAGATCATTTTGTGCATTTTATTTTACAGCGTGATCCCAAACATTATTATTTTTCTTTGATTTTCTTTTGAATCCCAAATTATCCTTCTTATCAAATCACCATTAAAAAATGTGAAGTGGAAAGTATTCTTCATATTTCTGAAGTTGTAAAAAAAATAAGATGCATATATTTTTAAATATTTGATAAAAATGTTTAAAATTGAAATAGGCCGTGATTAATGACCATACAGTGCTGATACTTCACTTATTCTTATTATCTTATTCCAAAAGCATTATAGATAGAATAAAACAAGACCATTTTTAAAAGGAGGATTTCTTTATCAATTGCATCTGTCCAGCTTTCTTGACATTGAAAGATTGTATGTAGAGGAAAAGTTTCAGTTCGTAATCATTCCTATATTTTTATTGAGAGAGCATTATTTGCACATTTCCTAGTTCTATGTGTATATATGTGCATTTATGGATTCCACAATTCACTTATTTATTTATTTATTTGGAAAAGGGGGGGGGAGTATAGAGGATGTCAACTGAAATTTTGCATACAGATGTTGGATGGTGCCAATGTCTCGATTAAATAATAATAATAATAATAGGTTATATAAACTCAAAAAATAAAACATATGAAAAAAAATGCCACTAAATTTAAATGAAAAAAAAAATAGAACTTTAGAAAGTATTTTAAAAAATTGAAATTTTGTAATATGTAATTTTAGTATTGGTTTTCATTTTAGTGGGACATCATATAACTAAAAAATTAAATTTGGTTTTATATACCTAGTTGTATCACATTAATAATACAGATCAAGTTTTTAAAAATTTCAGAAATATTTATTAGTTGTGGTCCAATGTATGGGTTGAACTGATTCAAAGATTTTTTTATATAAGTATATTTTTTAAAAATTTGCTAATAAATTTAATTCTTGACATTCATTTAAATTAAATTTTATAAACTTTACAAGGTAATATAAAATTTTTGTGAATATATATAAATATTTAAAGATTTTTTTTCCCTCTTTCAGATTATGTGAAGTCTAAATTCCCTACTGTGGAGGAAAGTGCATTGAAAACATCAATGCGCCAGAAACTGAAATATGTTTCTACAAAAACAAATGGTGTGCAGTATAGAAAAACTGTACAAAATACACCGGCAAATGTAGAATTAATCTCAGAGATTGAGTTTGAACCTATTATTGAATCTGTTGATTCTTTTTTTGAGACAGTTGTTGATAATGTAAAAAAAGAAACTTGTGTATAATTATATCTGTAAATAAATAGGATTTATTTTGCAATGAGATATTTTATTTAATATAATTTAAAAAAAAATCACACAGATCATTTTTTCACATTTATCTTCTCTAACTAGCTTTTATGGAATTATAAGCATCAAAATTGTAGGGAAATAACATACTATGTCAATTTCATGTTTTTACACCAAGAATGTTTAAAAACATTTCTGCATTATGTAAATAATTTTAAAGGTTCTGAATCATTATTAAAGAGAAAGGACGAAAACTGTAATATAATTATGCCTGGATGAATGATTCTTTCTGTGAGCAATATTCATCTATGTTTAAAAAAAGAAAATCAAATTACTTTATTTTTTACAAATAAGCTGTTGTTTTTGTTAAACTGTGTTTGACAGGTTTTGCAGATTTATTCTGATTATTTACTTGTACTTTGCATTTGCAATAATGTTGCTTATAGTGATTTCCAAACCAAATATTTAAAAAAAAATATTTTTTAATGTAAATTATTTTATTTGATTTTCTAAGACAGGTGTGATAAATGTGTGGGGGTGGGGGGGGGGGGTATTGATAATTTAATTCGACTGAAAGTAATTGCTATTTTTGTATCACATGCCATACTCAATTTTCACTACCTATAATATGGAGTTAGTGATTTAAAAAAACCTAAGTGTGTAATTTATTTATAACATTGTCTAAATATAATATTTGTGATGTCATAAATACATATTTCTTTTCAGTTATGCATAAATTGTCTTCCCAAATCTAGGTAATTTACTTAATAAATACTAAATATTTTTTGATACATATATTTATTGTATCTAGAAAATTCTTTTGATACTTTATTTTATTTTATTATTATTTTTTTTAAATAAGAGACCGGATTTTATTCTACAATTATGAAAATAAATGCTTGTATTTATTGTTGTTTTTACCTTCAGATTTCTTTTAAAAAACTAAATTATCAAGTTGCTTATGATATTAATAGAGCTGCTGTATTTTTACTTAAATGATCGATTGTACCTTATCTATACCATATGATTTCTTTCCTAAAATACCATAGATTATATTATATCAGAGGTGTCAAGTTTCAATAAAAGTTATCCCGTAATGAGTTCAGGAAAGGGGGGTATTAGCTTTTTTGCAGTTTTTTTATGATAATTGCATGTTTTTTGCGATCTCTTGACAAAACCTACTTGTTTTTCATGTTCTCTTGACAAAGTTTGCACATTTTTTGTGATCTTTTGACAAAATGTGTACATTTATTGCGACCTTGTGATAGTTTGCACATTCATTGCAATCTTATGATAAAATTTGTCATTTTTCCTATGTTTTCATTGAGTTCTTGCTTTTACGTGATCTTTTAACTAAATTTTGACTTTTTCATGATCTTTTAAGAAAATTTGCACATTTTTCATTTTTTGGAAAAATTTGCATTTTTTTTCGACTATATATGCACATTTTTGTAATGTTTGACTATATTTGCACGTTTTTCATGATCTTGTGACAAAATTTGACACTTTTTTCAGATCTTTTGATTAAATTCTAGCTTTTATGCAAACCTTTTGTGAAATTCACATGTTTTACACGAGCCTTGGATGAAATTATTGTTTTTTACTAGAGCCTTGGATGAAATTATTGTTTTTTACTAGAGCCTTGGATGAAATTTGTGTTTTTTACACAATCTTTGTGACTGATTGCACACTTTTCTGTGATCTTTTGACTAAATTTGTGCTTTTTTCCAGAATCTTTGATAAAATTTGAGATTTTTTTTCACCATAATTTTTATCTGATGCACATAACACCATAATTTTTTGTACCCATAGTAATTATGGGTAAATCGTACCTCTTGCACCTCTGATATGTAAATGCCATAAGATTTTTTTTGAAAACACCATAGCTTGTGACCTAGAAATTCCATAAAATTTCCTTAAAAAATGTCTTAGATTGTACCATATAAATGCCATTGATTGTACCATACAAATGCCGTAAGATTTCTTTCCAAAATGCCATACTAATGCCATAAGATTTCACCCCAAAACTCCTTAAATGTTTACCATACAGTGCCATAAAAATTACCATATACTTAATGTTTATATGGTTTTCCATAGGATATTTTTTACCATAGGCAAAAATCCATAAGATTGCTCTTATGGTTTTTTTATGGTAATTCTGTGTCATTTTTTGCTAAGGGTGAGGCTTAATATGAGTTATTTCAAGCATAACATTTACAGTATATACACAAAAGATTTTAAATAGTAAATTCTATCCGAATTACTGTATATTATGGATGATGGCTGTTAAATAGACTAAATGCTTTTTGATTTCACTAAATATATGCGCATTTTATGGTGTGTATAAAAGCTAATAGTAACACAATTTAGATATACAGAGTTACACAAAGAGCTCGTAAATGTTACTGTATACGAGCGTAATTTACTTAAAGGTGGTTTTTAAATAGATTATGCATAGAAAGTTGAACTGCATTCAGTTTACTTAGAAATGTTTGTAGATTATAGATAAAATGATATACAGGGTCACGCAAAGAACTGACTACAGGGCGGCCTATGGATGATAATTTCTAGAAATGTGAATCAAGAAGTTTAAAGAGTATTTTTTAAACTAAATTTTAGTAAAGTACTTTCGAGTAATAAAGGAATTAAGTAAACTACAGGGCTGAACAAAAAATATTCAATTATGATTTCATCTGTTAGTACAAATTGCCGAAAGAAAAATTCAAATCAGCTATGCATTTTCTTGCTAAACTAAATTTCCTCATTGTATAATACATACATATATCTATCAACCGACAGATCAAATACAGGGTTGTTCTCAAGTATTGGATTATATATTTTTCTAGAGGCAGTAATACCTTATATCCCTTTATAACGAAGTGTTAAAGATTTCAGGAAATGTTGGAAAGTGTTTCATAATCTACGCTTAACGCATGATTTTTCTTACTTGTTATCTTTCATATAGAAGTAAAGAAGTTTAATACAAGGATGAGAATCTTCGGTTTTTCACCCGATCCCTGCATAAATTATTTTGGAAATTGCAAGTGAAGCGTAGCAAATGAGGCGCGTTCGTACTATAACGGTGTCTTTAAAATATTCTGATTTCGATGTAATTGTACATAGTGCATCGTATATGGTACAGTGACCGTCTATATTATCTGCTTTTTGTTATACAGGAAGTAACTAATAGTAAACCTCAGCACCGTATATGAATTTCATTAAATTTGAAATAGTTTAATAGTATTAAGACGCGCTCCAAACAGTGGTTCCCCCCCCCCCGTCCTATCCATTGTGTAACAGAATACTTTTGTGTGGCCGTGTAAATTAATAACAAATATTCTTAGCATAACAGATTGTGCAGAAAGTACTTTTAATATATACTTCTTAGATACATATCAATTATATTATGTTCAAAAGAGTATAAGATCATTAAAATTTCCTTGAAGCTATTTTTTTCCATTGACCGTAATGTAACAGAAGGCTTAAATAAATATCTTAACATAATTTATCTCCTATTGCCAAAATTGCTGCTTGCCTGTTGTCTCCCCCTTGCCCTTCTTTCATTCATCTTTTACCATCAAATTTAATAAAAATTTAATTTTTTTTCCAGCTTTATTTGTGAATTTATTGTAACGATATTTAATTAATAATCTATATTCCTCCCCCCAACTTCCTCCAAAAAGTCCTCTTTTTTTCTCTACTCTCAGTAAGCATGGTTTTAAAACTTTTTTCTTTCCTTTATTTGTAACTATCTTGTTACAATAATAAAAGGATCATTTAAGTTACCCATTCTTCCGCATCCAAAAAATTCTGTTTCTCCCACATACAAACTTTAAAATTGTTTTTTAAAGATTTTTATACTGTATCGTTACTTTGTAGCCAACAATAAATAAATAATGATCTAACGCTCTCATTAAATTTTCAATCTTTATCTCCAGAAAAAAAGAAATTTCTTAACATGAATGGATGAAGGGGGGGGGGGGACAAAAGAGGGATGGACACATTATTCTAAAATCTAATATACACAGTGTTACTATAAAAGAATACTTCACTTTCATAACTTGATTTATTCAAAAGTATTATTCTTACAAATATGTATGATTGATATATGAAACTAACCACATAATATCCAAGCTTTCTGTACACCACTGGTGTGAAAGCACTAGCTCCAGTGTGTATACCAGATGACCTGGCAGCACTAGTTCAGTATTTGTAAATAATTCATTTCAGTCTCCTTCGAAATGAAGGTAAAGCAAGAAAAGAGTTTCTGCATCTTAGAAGATGCAAAATCTTTGTCTGTCATACCAATGCAACATCCTTTCAGGAGGCAGTATAAAAATAACCGCCTTGCATCAAGTGGATTGAATTGAACTACCTACCGCCTGGACGTTTGGTTCACATAAAACTAGGATATTATTTTCATGGTGCAATCCTGTTTGTGAGTTTAATAATTTTGAATAAATCAGATTTTGAAAGTGAATGATTCTTTTATAGCAACCCTGTGATTCCGATAGAATAATGGAAAAACTGCAAAAAAAAGTTCAAAATTATAGTTTTTTCCCACATATTCTTAGAAATTCACTCCTCCTTGTTTATTGAGAAAGGATAAAACAAAAATTCGAATCTTGATTCGTTTTTTAGATACGTCACCTTACTACATAATAAGAAATAGAGCAGAATTAAAAATAATAATAATAAAATAGTTAAACTAAGTTTTGTGTGGAAGGGCAGAAGTGGAAGTGATAATTTGGGAGAAAGGAGGATAATTTTCATGCTTTTTATTCCTTTATTCTTACCTGAGAGCAGCAAATTGCTTTAAAATAAAGTTTTAGAGATTTTTAATTTAGAATGTGTGTGTGTGAAGAGGGGGGAGGGTCATGCATTTTGATGTTAAAAAGGCAATTTATGTGTCAGATTATCAATTTTTATTAGAAAACAATAAACAGGACAGAATTTGTTTGTGTGTAGACTGAAATTAACTTGTTGCGCTCGGATTGGTGTATGGTCAGTTGTAATTTTTTTCCTGGTTCGGGTCGGATTCTTTTCAATAAGCCTAAAATATTTCTCCATAATTTGAAGATAAGAGATCATGTTCCAATTGGACTAACATTGTCAAGGCAGATTGAAATAAGCCTCAAAAATACAAGAGTGATTGAGAAAACCCAGTAGTCACTTCTCAATTCGCCTAATGCTACTCAAGCGCTTAAAAAAATTCCGGGAAAATTTCAGGCTAATTGAAAAAAGGGGCATGAATCTCCAATTCAGCCATCTTTTTTCAAACAGCCCAGGCTCTTTGCAATGAGTCTAATTTCTCAATTAGCATACAACATTTATATACATGTATAAACTTACGAGCCAAGACATTATGACCACCTACCTTAAAACATCCAAAGCCCAACTTTGATCCGAAAAACAGCTGCAAATCGCTTTGGTATGGATGCCAAAATTTCTATGTAGATGACCGAAGATAAATCATATTGTTCAAGCAGCGGTCATGCATGTTCGGGACACTCAAAAATGATTGTTTTTGAGCCGTTGAATGACACCCGAAATGAGCTCTGTCGGATTAAGATCCGTCGAGTAGTTTACCAAGATGTTAACTGGAATTCAGTATTACTAGCCGCCTTTGGCGACCAGTTTATCTCCCTTGAATTTATACTAAGCTTTAAATCGTAATGTTTTTATATATAATTTATTTTAATTGCCCAATTTTTTGCCAAACCAGAAGATTCTGCTAGAGAAATAGACACAGATGTCATATACGCACCACATTGGTGCGATTGTAACAAAGTGGCAATTATATGTGCCTCAATTGGTAGCCCGGATACTTTTATTCATTTATTAATAAACTGTTTGTTTACTTTTATTTTCTTTTTTAAATGATATAAACTGTTTTATTCTATAATTATTAACTAAATTTTTTTATTTATTATTTCCTTTTTAAAATAATAGAAATCAGTTTAAAAATATATTTGTAACTGTTATTTGAAAACGAAGTTTTCGCGAAATTGGCGTCAGAAAAATAACGCGCCAATGTGGTGTAATAATATAATCCATACACTCATTTCATTTACAATATATAGCTTTAATTTGAAACTGGAAAGGTTAAAATTTCAGACTTTTATTTATTTATTTTTAGTAAAAAGAACAGAAAAAAATACGTAAATGGTATTTTGAAGCTCCATAATTGCAGCGATGGAACAAAACATAAATAAATCCAATTTACCACAGCCTAAATCTTACCAAAGAACTTTTGCATAGTAACCAATAAGATGCGCTTCATTTGAATGTTGCCATTAAACAATTAACAAATAATCGTGATTTTTGTACCACATACGTTAGCGTAATATATATATATAGATGTTTCTGAAACCAATCGAGCACAATTCGAGTCCTGTGACGTGGAGTGTTGTCTTGCACGAAGACTCCGTTTCCATTTCGGAAGACAGACAACATGGAATAGTAATGTAAATGATCCGCGGTGATATTAAGATAGTGCGTGGTCTGTTCTACATCAAACACAAGCTCCCAGGGAGGCCTATGAGAACATTTACCAAAGCTTAAGAGCACACTATCGACTGAAAAAAACTCGGATGATAATGTTAAATCTATCGGGGCGTTCTTATCAAATATCTCGCTTAAATTCTAATATTTTTAAATACGATTTTTTTTCCATAGGGTAGCTGTGGACGATCTACAACCGGCCTAGTTTTTACTTTTTCGATTTTGATTTCAGATTTTAAAAAAATGCTTTAACATTCGAAACCAATTCTGAAATTGAAACCATAATATAAAAAAATCTAAAACCAAACTCGAAAATGTAAAAAACTAGCCCGGGTTGTAGATTCTTAACTATCACATGCAAAATTTTCCTGTAAAAATATTGAATGTGGAGTGAGATATTTGAAAACAACGCCCCCGAAAACTTAACATTATCATCCTGGTCTTTGACAGTCAGTAGTGTGGGCTCTTAATATCGCCAGAATTGGCCTGTGTATGATTAGCTGTAGAATGGGGATTAACAGTTCGCATAGAAGACGGCGTACCTAAACACCTGCAATCAATGTGTTGGAAGATAAGTCGTGTTTCATCCAACTTTCTCCCTATGTTCCATGTTCTAGTCATGATGTTCCCTGGGTTAGTGCAGGAATAAGGGTCGATGATGCTTGGTCAACATTGATGCATTAGTGGGACGTTAGCCCTATCGTTTTACTTTCATCAGTGTCAGCTGAGCTATATGTTCCTAAAGAATTCCCCCTTGGACCTGTATCGTCTTGGACTGTAAATTGAGCCAGTATATCATGCCGATTTTCCTTTACCAAGGGACGGGGGAATTCTACGACACCCCTTTTATTTGATAACGCCTGGGCGTCCAACGCAATGGTTTCTACTGGCGGTTTCGTCGTCATTCATTTACTTCTTACGAGTAATAACAATGTTATTTCCTGAACAACCCATGAGACGTGCCGTTTCGAAGTTGCATATTCTGAATCGTTAGGCGACTTAAATCTGCACTCAATCAAAGTAGCTTAGATATGCGGCCGTTACACTCACAAGCAGTCGTAAACGCAAAAAGTATTCCTTAGACTCCTAGCAGCATTTTAAATGCCATTCCCACCAGATTATATGCTTTCCACGCCATCCAAGCGCCATGTATTTCCACGTCATTGCAAAATATGAGGGTGGTCAAAATGTTTTGGCTCTTCAGTGTAGACATAACTTTCTCCAATGCATATGTGTAGAGTTGCAAAAATTCGGTTTATTTCCAATAGACCAGATTTATTCCCAGGTTTATTCCCAAAAAACCGGTTTATTTCTAAAAACCCGGTTTATTCCCAGGTTTACTCCTAAAAACCCGGTTTATTTCCACCTTTAAACAGGTTTTTTTCAAACCTTTGCAACGCTCCATATGTGTTGAATTTAAGTGCATGTGACTGAGTACATGCTACGAGATTTTAGCGCATGTTTTTAACTTTTAAAACGACAAAAATGGACATTTGTAGTGGTCGTACTAGGAAGACCAAAAAATCTTCTGCTTTGATTTTTATACAATTTAAGAGGAAAATTTGTCAGTAGATCATCCACGTTTTCTTATTTAGCTTTTATTATTGAAAATTCGACAAAAAATGGAATTTTGAATAAAAAAGAATCGATATCTTTACCTGTTTTTTCAACTGAATCCATTTTGCATTGGTTCACCGAAGGCGATTACGGAATGCTAAGAACACAAAAATCAATGTGAAATCTCAGTGCGGGTATGTGAGATGGAGATGGCTGAAAATTTCTACCGCACATACAAATCTGAAAATTGTGCTGAGATAGTCCAAAGCTTATTCTGGTGTACATGAGGCTCAAATTTTTAATTTTTGAAAATTAGCCGAGAATATTAATTATAAACTCATGAAATACGCGATTTTTTTCGCAAAATGACAAAATCGCAATCACCTTTGAACTTGGTTCCACAGACGAAATAAAGGAAATTAAGAATTTGCAGTAATCAGAAAAAAGGAAACTAATTAAGATATCAAATTCAAACTTTTAGAGCACATATAGAAAAATATTTTGATTTTATGCATAATATGTTTGAAAGTCCTGTGAAAAACTGGCGGAACCACAGAGAAAATTAGAACTCGATCTAAAAAATGATACAGTAAAAATTTGACAAATATTTTCAATATAAAAAAGTGCGTAGAAAAGAAATGGAATCAGATTGTCTGTAAAGCTCATGAAATTACCTAAATTTTTGTTAGCTGAAAATGTTAGCTGGGCAGTACTGGTGACTTAAACTCAATGATGAATAAAGAAGGCATTTTTAACACACTCCATATTCCAATAATCCATAACCAATTTAAATATTTGGGTTCATAACTATAAGTTACATGCTGATCTTAATAAAAAACGAGAATCTAAATGGTCCATTCAATACAAAGTGTGGACAAAATTCCATTCCAGAAATTTTTGATTAGTGGGAGATGAAAGCTCAAATTAATCTCAAAATCTTAAATATATATGATTCAACCATATACTAAATATTGCTGATCAGAAATATTTTTCTATATCAATTTCTCAACAACCTGACTACATGAATGTTGCACGTTGGTTATTACTTCATGGTTTATATTGGTTTAGTGTTGTGGATCTTAGCTGATTTAAGACAACATAACTATGCATTCTGTTAACTGTTTTGCCCAGTAATAATTTTGAGTGGATAATAGTATGACTCTGAATATAAAGTACCAGTAAAGCTCACTCCACATTTTCAGCTAACAAAACTTTGGGCAATTTCATTAGTTTTACAGATATTTTGATTCCATTTTTTTCTACGCACTTTTTTTATATTGAAAATATTTGCCAATTTATTGCAGTATCATTTTTTAGATCGAGCTCTACTTCTCTCTCCGGTTCCACCAGTTTTTCATGTGATTTCACAACTTTTTCTGATCCTTTCAAAAACTTGATGGTGAACCAATTTCAACTAACAAATTTCAACTAACATTACTATTAGATTAAAGATATTAGTAGACATATTAGTTTGGAAAAATACCGGAAATAGCGCCAAGTTGGCGACAGAACTGCTCACTGTGATAGTCCCCCCTACAATTTCGCGGTATCTAAGCAGATTTTCATTTGTCCATTGGTATATATCTACACATATTTTCACTGCTCTATTTCGAAATCGTTATTTTTTTTATAAAAAATTGATTTTTTTCTAAATTATCCCTTTGTAATGGAAATATCTATATTATAGTAACTGTTTTGACATCAGCAACATTCAAGTAAAAATGCGATGTTGTTTTAACATAAATTTAGTTACAGTTTACATATTTGTTTATGAAATATATGCATTTTCTGTTTCAAAGGACGTCAACTTCAAAAATTAAAAAATCTATCAGGATAATCTGAATTTTTATTTATTTATGGAAAAAAAGAACACGTGTTATCATTTCTTTTTAAAATTATTATGCTGTTATTTAATTGATGACAACTTGAAAGAAATGATTAAATAGCAATTAAAAAGGGGAGCTTTCTATAATATTAAATCATAGAAAGTACAGCGCTATAAAAATTTTAAATGGATGCCATTTGTTTAATATTGGATATTTTTTGACCGGACTTTCGTAAGACACATACCTAAATTAAAAGCTTTCGAACAAACTATTACACGTCTCTGAATGTTTTTTGGTTCAGATTATAATTGAGTTGTTTGCTCTTTTATTTTGTTTCACAAGAAAAAAAGTAACAAAACGGGGGTTCTGTATCTCTATAACTAACCGGTGGATCTGGATGAAGTTTGATAAACTTTGAGGTCTAGAGTGGGACACTTTGCCTTTTCAATTTCGTTGCAATCTGATAATTGGATCTAAAGTTATTAAGGGGCAAACTTTAGACTTTAACATTAGATATGTATCTGAGCTCTACTATACAGCACTATCGTATTTAATATGAATAGAGGTTTTAATCATTCGCGGTTTGTTTGGAAAAATCCACGTCTGAGTCAGTTTGTGTACAAGACTTCAAGTCACTAAAAGGCTTTTTTGATATATAAACTGGAGAGACAAAGTAACTACTTTACCTTCATCAGCTATTAGCAACGCTAGATCTCTCCATTCCCGTTACCTACATTGTATTTTTCAAAATATTCACACACACACAAAAGAAAAAGTCAACAACTCATATTTATTTTCAAAGTATGTAAAATAATTTAGGTTTAACTCTCCTCTGAATTTGGACCCTCCTATTGATCACTTTGCGCTACAATTGAGGTGTGTGATAGCTTGGGTACCAAGTGTGTTGAGACATCCTTAGAAATACGTATAGAAGCTTTTCCTTCTTCATTATTTGGATATAAAAAATATCTTACTAAAGAAAACACTCCCACAACTCATACAAAAAAAAAATAGTCGTTGGGGTACCACCGTAATACTTACCCATCATGGATACGTATAATATAAAATATGAAAAAAAAACGCATGTAAACTATTTATAAAATACTTCGCAATTCCAAAATAAAGTTTAAACGCATATTTAAATAGTTTTAATATAGATAGTAATGCTGCATCAATGAATTGCTGACGAGCCGATTTCGACAAATTATATAAAACTCCAAAATACGCAAGTAGTACCGGATTGCGTAAAAGAACCATCCTTATAACTCCAAAAATAATAATCATATTAACTAACAATTTACTGCGTCGGATTAAGCGTCTCATTTTCAATTGAAATATATTTTTGAATTGAAATTTGAATGAAATACAGGGTCATGAAAAATCGACGAATGTGGAAAACAAGGTTACACATATCTCGGCAACTAATATTCCGATAGACTTCGTTTTTTATGCAAAATTTGTGTTATTTTATTGCCTTTTATGTCCCTACCTTAAAATAAAACATTTCGAAAAATTTTGTATACGTTTCATCAGAACGAACTTTTCGAGAGTCCGAAAAAATAGTTCCGGATAATCGAGGTTATTGATATTAAATAGACTTCGTCCCATTTTTACATATTAAGCGCATACAAAGTTTCAAGTCTCTATCTCAATTTGTTCGGGAGATAGAGTGGTTACAGACAGACAGACACACAGACGGACGGACGGCAAAGATTTTTTTCTAAAAATATGTTTTTTGGAATCTCCAGTATCTGAAACGTATAAATCCGTCATAAAAATGTTTCCGGATTTTAAAACGATTGCAATACTTACCCTATACTACGTATGATGGATAAGTAATTAGTTTTTATTTTTTGCCAAAATATATGAGATAATTTTTAATTAAACTTTTCTCAATTTGGCGCCCCATGGCCCCGGCACCCAGGGCGACCGTTCCCCCTTGCCTACGCCCCTGGGTATGAAGATTATTAATTGAATATCGTTTCAAACAATCTACAAACAATGCGGAAAAAGTAAAGAATTTTTATGACTTATTTTATGAATTTTAAAATTTTATTAAATTTATTGGTACAATAAGTTTCATGATTGAACTTCATGATATGAGTGAAGGGCGAGGGGAGATAACAGCCAAACAGAGGTTTTGGCTACAGACGATAATTTTAGTCAATATATTTACTTATTCTTACATATATAACTATACACTATTACAAACACTATATGATTATTTTTTTCATATTGTTATTTATTTATTTTTTAAGGTAGAAAATAAATGAATTTAAAAATAAAAAGATATAAAGATTAAACAATGCGTGTTTGTTATCAGACGAGACAAATAAGTTGGAAGCAATTTCAAGGGCAAGTATTTAGACGATAGGTAATTTATTGTTAAAATATATTTTTAATGAATTAAAGAAAAAAGGTTTTAAATTCTGTGTGCTAAAAAATATTGGAGAGAATTCAGATGATTCCTTTTTAGGTGTGTTCGCAATTATATAAACAAATAGCACCTATAGTCGCCGTTCAATCCATCTGTCCGCGTATAACAAAGGAAAAAAAAACAAGAACCTAGGTTCAATCAAATATTATAATATCACGACTGCAACGAGACACAAAATTCAGTGAGAATCTTTTTGCTTTTTCCTTTGGTCTCGAACAGAAATCGCCCTCATGAATGATTGGATTCGTGCGGGTAGTATCCATCTTTATTCCTGACTCTCATGACAATACATTTCCAGCGATACCACTCTTGCCAAAATCGAAAACTAACAATTGAATGTATGACTTTAAATGCCTATATACTTCCATGGATAATGTCAAGAAAAAATTTGCCATTTCTTTGCCAAAATTTCCATTTCTAAGTTAATTTATCTGCAATATTGGCTTTGCATTGTAGGTAATTTACGTATAAAACCAATATTTCTCTATTATTATTATTCTTTTTTTTTACATATTTTGAATGCAAACAATATTTAAACAACAAGGATATAACACTGGGAACATTTACAATATTGACGCAATTTTACGCTGCAACAGAATTGATGAAATCAATATTGGTTTAGTACTAAGATTACACAAACAAACTTTAAATACTACTTCATACATTAAAAAATACAGAAATCTCTATTCTTAGTGATTTATTGAACATAAATTCAGATTAGTTTTCGATATAATCTATTGGAGAATACATAATTTTGATGACACAGTTTATGTCGATGACACAGTTATCGTCTTCTAAAAGTTTAGATGAGTAAAAAAGGGACTTTCTACCCAGTTAGTACCTGCATCTCTGTTTTCTTTTCTCATTTCCATTATAACTTCTGAGTCTTCGATGGTTCAAAACTGGTAAATGTATAAATCACAGAAAGGCGAGGAGGCTTCAACAACTTGCCACATAAGACTTGCTTCATCCCAAAGAACAGGAGGACAGCGGAAATCATATAAATCACCCGAATGATTATCAAATATGTAAAGTATATCTTTAATTGTGACAGCTTTTGGCAAGAAGTAAGAAAACGGTAAATTTTCAAAATCGTTCCAAGTATCTCTGTCAGCATCATATACTTCCACAGATTTCAAATACTCATCATAGTTCTGTCCACCCAGAATAAACAACTGCTCTTGATAGACTGCCAATGCAAAAAGTCGACGGTAAGTTTTCGGAGCACTTATTGTACGCCAGATATCAGCAATCGGATCATAAACTTGTGCAGACAGATATTCAGTGAAGAGATCTCGGATTCCGACCATGTAAATCTTGTTGTTGATTGTAGCAGCTGCACTTTCAGCAAAAGCAAGATGAGTTGCAGCGATTTCCCAAGTCTCGGAATCAAAATTGTACCGTTCTAACGTTGTTACGATCTCATCCGTTTCTATTTCTGGCGAAATTCCTCCCATAGCATAAATATGATTTCCGGATTTTACTACATTGTAATTCCAACGGGGTATGTTTAGCGGATTTAAAATTGACCATGTCTTCGATAAAATATCAAAAGTATAAACAACATTCTCCACCGTTTCAAACATTATGATTATAGGTCCTGATCCATGCAAAACAATATTGGGACAAACCATTTTTGAACTGATATATCGCCAGAAATCAATATCATCATCGTATGTAATGAAAATTTTAATGCCCTCACTATAATCTGATCTGTTAACGAAGGACTTGATAAAGAAATGTAACATTTTGGGGATGCGATGTTTTGGAACTGCTGATTGTTTAGATACAGTTTCTATTGACTTGACGCAGGATGGATCTTCCTTAACAAGTGGATGATCAAGAATTTCAGAGGGCAAATCATTGTCGGCATCATTAAAACGTATACATAAAATTAAATTTTCAAGCCATTTTTTTCTTTCTTCGGGCAATTCGCATACCCAGCGCTCTACAGCTTTCCATAATTGCCGTTCATTCAGAACATTCAAAGAATCGGAAGACAGCAGCCAAATTAAAGATTCCACCGTCATATCCTCGAATCTTGAATTTTGGTCTCTTATGATTCGTTCAAAATTCACTTGAATGAAACGAAACGATGCCTTGAAAATGCCATCATTTCTGTCTTTTGTTCCTTCAAGAAACAAAGGAACACAATTGGATGTTGTCAGATTCGTGATGGCTAAAATTTTACAGGTGTTTAGAAGTTTTTCAATGCCCAAAAAATCTGCTGCTACAAGAATGTCCCTGATGTTATTTTTGGTAAAATTCAGCTTCCCAGTATACATGTAATTCAAGATGACTTCTAAAGTTGAGCCTTGAATTTCTGGTACGAGCACGTCAGTCTGCTTCACGAACGAGTTGCAGAATAAGTTGCGGAAATACTCACTTCTCATAGCTAAAAGCACGCGATGAACTGGAAACTCACGGCCGTCTTCTGTTCTCATGCGAGCATCGTACAAGTGCTCGAAGCCTCGGAAATCTTCAAACATGGCCATTATGTTTGGTGGTGATAAACTATTTTATTTTTTCTGTTTCTCTTATTTGCATTTAACTTTCATTAAAGAATATGTACTGTTAATTCTAAAAAGCTTTTTTATTCTTGCACATTGTTGTTGTATTCATCCATTAAAAAATGCACAGCGTTAAACAATTACTTTTACAACAATGTAATATTTTTCTATTTATTATTTTGAAAATTTTTTGGCCATCTATTGTTACATAGTATATCCATTCTCAATAAACAGACTAATATTTAAAAAAAATTTTCATTAAAAAAGTATAGATATAAATTTAAAAAATATATTTTTTAAATTATGCTTTTAGTAGGACAATTACACGCATTCATTGTTACGTTACCGTAGTTTCTTTAGTTTTACTATTATTAAAATTAAATTGGTGGATGAATTACATTATTGAAATAAATAAATACATCCTTTGTTACGTTACAGCTTTTTAACACTTCCCAACGTAGTTAAAAGGTGTTTATGAATTCTATTTATCTGTCTATCTGCCGCCTGTCTAATTTCTAAATCGCATAAATATACTCCGATTGTCATAAAATTTATATACCTTATAGAGTTTTGAGCGTACAATGGCATGTTCGGTGTTAAAAATGAAGTGTAACATTTACGGAGTTTACAGTGGCACTGAAAATAATTTCATTACATTACGGTCTAAGGAAAAAAAATCGTTTGCGATCTCTTTAATGATATTGCAATACATTTTAAAGTATTGCAATTCCTATATATCTCCGAGCATATCTCTATATATCCACAAGGCGCTTACTGTAGACAATGCTATGCATAGTGTCAGGTTTCTGACGCTAATGGGCAGGTAGCAATTTAGGATTACTGTCATCTGATATTACCTTTTTACTTATGTATTGCATTTAACGTGTACTGACCTACCATCTGAAGAAAGACCGTGAGAACAGATACCGACTGGGAGAAGTGGGTTGGAGGCGGATAAGGTTACAGTCTTGGCGTGATTAGTGATCGATGGACGGTCTCCTTTTTTGTCTTGTTTAATAATTCAAATTTAATTGTCTGAGCGAAGCGAAGTCTTTATACTCAGAGATACGTAACGATATTAAAATTCAAAAAAATTATTTCGTCAAGCAAATCTCAAAAAGTACTTGTCGGATTTTGATTCTGTTTGTACCAATAGGTACCTATGAAGGTAATCTGGTGAATGCACCTACTTTGAAAAATTAGTTCCAAATAGTTTAAAAGTTATATTTAAAAAACTGATAAAAAAGCACAATTTATGTGCATACGTCACAGAAATTTGGTGAGCGTGATTTTCACCAGCTGGACATTTTCGTAGATAACCGAATCAGTACATGGAGTAAATAATAATCATTTTCGCACTCAGAAATATTGAATGCAATAAAACATTTTAAAATTTAATCATGCAGGAAAATAAAACTGTTATTTTTTTATATTAAAAAATGTCATAAAAACTTTGATTTTGAGATTTTGTGATAATCTCTTAACAGCACTTTTTGATCGCTAAAAGAATGTTTTACATATTTCGCGTGTGAAAATTAGAAACAATTACGTTTTTAAATAAAAAGTTTCTTTTATGACATCATTTTACCTTTATATTTATTTTCATTGCATGTTTTCTTTTAACTTATATTTTGTTTGTGTATGGAAGTCAATTCTGGTCACTAATTTTTCGGCACGGATACCACAAGCGCATCAGATTTGGCGCAAGTTTTTTCAAAGCCCATTTGGCGAAAACTCCCTTTTCAAATAACGCTTATATACACATTTTTAAATTATTTTCTATTTTCAAAAAGAACTTACAGTAAACAAAATAATAATAATAATTAATAACTATAAAAAGAAATATTTTATATAATTAAAAGTAGGAAGTGAAAGTAAATAAACATTTTATGAGTAAATAAACAAATAATAAATAAATAAAGCCGGGTTACCATCTCAGGTAAAATAATGCCATTTTGACGCCAATTATGTACCCTGGTGCATATATGACATTTTTTCCCATTTTTCATCCGTTTCCTGTTGGCATACAACTTTGAAATATGGAGTATGTATGCATACCTTGGAGCAATACTGGAATTAGACATTGATTTTTTTAAATTCGATCCAAAAAGGGGCAACGGGGCTATTTTTTAAAGTTTTATACAATTTATACTGCATAAAGGAGCCACTTACCTATTTCTATATACCAGAAGAAGTAAGTGGTATGTAAAAACAATTATAGTATACATAAATAAAATACTTGAGATAATATACTAGCAAAAGCCATGCTTTGTTTGGATTCGCGAAGTATTATGCTATCAGATAAATATTTGAAAGTAATTCGCGTTTGAAATGAAATAGACGCCCTCTCGCGGACAATGTCTGAAACGAAATAGAACTGATACCGTGAGCATCTTCCGCTGAAATCAGTGTTTAAAAGGCCGATAAATAAATAAACAGTTCTATAACGCATGCAACGTTGGGTTCTTTGTATTAAAATTATCTAAAATCAAAATTTTATACACAAAGTTTAGATCTATAATATAAAAAAGTACATTTGACTTACTCATGGCAAAATAACATGACAGCAACACAATGCTTGCATGATTCGCTTGCTCCAGCTGCATGGAACAAACAGCATTACGTAAACAAACGTTTATCAGGTCTATACAACGCCACCTTTCGGTCATTACAAACGCGAATAATATATTTTTTCAATTACTTTTGCATTAAGCAAAAATGTAATTTAAAGTTTCGGGGCATTTTAATTTAAAAATGTATTTCAACCAAATAACTATGGATTCCTTAGATTCACTGGAAAAAAATACGACTTCTTTGCTACATCGTCACTCCACCGCTTGTATAGAAAACGGTTACTTCAGGCTAACATGGAACATTCTCAGTGACCAAAAGAGTGATATTCTATAAAAGCGGGGGAGTGACGATGCAGCAAAATAGTCATATTTTTTACAGTGTTGTTTATTTATGATATAAGATTGATAAATAAAAATATTTTCGAAGCAGAATTATACAAAAGAGGATTATGAGACTGACGCGCTGCCTACTGCGCTACCGAGGCACAAATTATACAAAATATTAATTAATTTTATTTGTTTACAATTCTTTTATTGCCACTCCACAAAAACATATAAATAAAAATATTTTCGAAGTAGAATTATACAAAATATTAATTAATTTTATTTGTTTACAATTCTTTTATTGCCACTTCACAAAAACATATTATAATTCTTTTAAAATTCATAAATATCGTCTGCTTAAATGATTTCGCAAAATAAGAATAAATTCTGTATTTGAATTCTTAACACAGAAAAATACTTTTATAAGTGAATGTTAATAAGAGAATTTTCACAAATTTTAATTCATTAAAAATATGCTATAATTTTTCTAAAAAAAAGTATTTTATAAATTTTATAAAAGAAATCATGAAACTAAGTTAAAAGGAATGAGCATAGTTTGAAAATCTGAAAGCAGTTTTTGAGATATTTTGTCAGAATAATGAAAATATATTTTATTTATTTATTTATTTAATGATGATTCTAGCTATAATCACTGACCCCATGATTTAAGTTTTTCTTCTGAAAACGTACATGTTTCACGTTTTATTTGAAAAAATGCGTTCGTAATGGAAAAGCATGTAAAATAAATTAATTAAAATAACAATTCACTGAAAAGTATTTCTATAAAAAAAATAATATTCTGCAAATCTACAGATTATAATTTATATTTGTGTTTAATTTCAAGTCAAAATACTGCGCAGTTTTTTTGTAAAGTGTACGACAAAGTGTCATTTGAGTGGCCTAGTAGAGGATTCGCTTCGCTCATCCTAACTAGAGATATAAGCACCGGGTTTGGCGAGATTTTTTATGCCAATTAGGCGAAAACATCGTTTTGATTACCAGATGCATATAGCATGCTATAACAACACGTTATTTATTTATTTCAAAATGAAAAAAAAAAGGAATAAATGAAACATTTCCTGTTATTAAAAAAGATATAACAATCAATAAATGATAATATTTTTAGAACAAACAATTTATTATAACATTTATATGATAACCAGCATGTTAGGCAACTAAACGCCATTTTGGCACCAATTAGGTACCTCGGTGTATATAGGGCATATATGTGCCACATTTATTTGTAAAACTGAGGTTGAAAGTTTACCAGGTGTGTTTTCATAGGCGCTTATATTTTTTTGCAACATAGCGCACCTTTCGAAGCCAAAGCTACACAAAAGAAAAAATAATCAATATTTGCAGCATTTTTTTTTTTTTTTTTTTTAATGTAATGCACATTTTGTAATCAGTAGGCTCGATAATCAGACCTCGTTTTTTTGCTTTAAAAGATATTTCATACGACGTCTTTTTGGGATTCGTCGTTTTTCCATATTTGATAGTATGTGTCTACTCGTTTTGTACCCTTTTTTGTAACTTTCTTCTTTATTAACAGCGACATCTGGATTTCCTATTTAAATAAAAATTCTGCCAAATACAAAGAATTTTGTTAAAATAAATAAATAATAGGAAATGCGGACATCTATTGCTCAAAACACAAAATTTTTCCTATTGAGTTAATAAAAATCAGTAAAAACATAATTTTTATGATAAAGAAAAGGTTACTTATGTAATAACAGAGTCATATATAATGTACGTTATGGATTAAGTATGACTATTTCAATGAAAAGTGATATTTCAAAAGTATTATGAAATTAGTTAAAAACCATTTATTTTAAACTAAATGAATAAAAGATTTATATTTTTAATGAAATAAATGGGATTTGAAAAATTATTGGAAATTTATCACCATAGATGTATCAATATTACAATCAGTACCTTGTATGCAAAATGGAACAATTAGCAATACTTTTTGTACCCAAAAAATGGTCGTTGCTTTTTTTAAGGTTAAAAAGTAGATTACGAAATATTCCTATATAGAGATGCCAAACCCTCGCTTATTGCATAGCAGAATTTTCTTATAGGAAAAGTTATTTTTTAAATCCGCAGAATGTTCCAATTTAATAAAACATTTTCTGTATTAAAATACCGGTACCCAAAATGCCGGAGACTTGGCAGCTCTGCCTATAACATTTTAATTAATCACGGTACTTTTTTTAATCGGATTCAAATTTAATGAAGACAACGTTTTTTGGCCGAAAGCAGCTTTTTTCCACATGTGTAACTACGATACAATTCCTTGATGTTGACTTATGAATGTTTTGACTTATGCCATTATTGCTTCCTCTCATTTATTTATTTGAATTTTAAATAAGATGACTCAAAATCGTGTTTTTTAAATATACGAAAAAAATGCATTTCGAGAGAGGGCGAAAAGGACAATATTTGGCGATTTATTACCTGCATTTGGCTAAGTGTCTTACTACCTTGTATTTAGTACTCTTCACAATACTTCGCTGTTATATGGACTTAGGCGCTTTTATAAAAAGTTTGACGTAATTCGGCCTTAAGAAAGTGAGTTTTTTACTGAATAATACAAAAAAATGAAAAATGAATACTAAGAAATACTAATAAAAGACAAATGAAGCATTATATTGATCTATGTATATTTAAAAATTCATCTGCTAGCACTAATTAGATAATTTATGTGCAGGGGTGGGGAAATTTTCCAAATTCTTACCAGCCAAGGATTTATTTCGCCAGCCCGCAAGATGCAACACACGCAGTTGAAAATAGTTATGACAAAATCGCACGCGATTACAGACAAAATTACTATTACTACAATGCATTTTCATAATTCTTTTTTGTATAATATTAAGAAATATATGTAACAAAGGTAAGATTAATATTAGATAGAACTTAGTACCATACTTACACTGTAATAATTTGGAAAGTTAAAATATCTAGATTAAAAAAGTGTTTCTGATTTTGTGCCTATTGCCTACAGTTTTTCGAAAACTAAAAATGCACTCGCCTTATGAGAAAATCCACTCGCCACTGGCGAGCAAAATGATGTATTTCCCCACCCCTGTTTATGTGTATATAATAGGCGATAAATAGCTTTTGATTCTGTATTTCTATGCTATAAAGCATTAAAGTTTGTGTGTTTTTCGTTAGCATTGGGAGTACCTAGCCGATTTAAAAAATAATGTGGGCAAAAAATGTTGGTAACCATCTTTGCTGCAAAATATACTATATTTTGCGTAGGAACAATAATCACCATCAATGCACGAGCAAAAAAAGTTCTAAAATTGAGAATTCTTTGATGTTGATATGACTAAAAATTTAAAATCTTTTTTTTTTTTTTTGTGGCAACTTTTAAGATATAATATTCTCATTATGAACAATTTCTAAAACATTCGACAATTTAATTTCACATATTAAACATTTTTTTTTTTCTAGAAAAAGTTTTAAACCCAATTTATTGAGGATATTGCCATTTCTAGGATACTGTTGGGGTCAGAAACTATAACTTTGGCATCGCAGTAACTAATAAGATGTAAGTGCTCGTTTAGGACAAATTTTTAAAAAAGGATTCCTTAACTCTTATCGACAACCTCATTGCATCCGTGGAAAACAGATATTCAACATTATAAACTATTCGGACGGATTTCACACCATATAAAATACACTCCATTTCTCTTCAAACATAATAGTTTATGTTATTTATAGTTTCTCAAATCGGTGCAAAGCTTCTGTTTATGCTCATGACATCATTTCAAAGAGCTATATTTCCAATACAGGAAAATTTGGTGTTTTATTTTCTGTATTACTTTTAACATTTTGCATATTTCCAATTTTATATCCATGCATGGTTTGCTTTTCTTTTATAAAAATAGTACATGCAACAAGATTTTGTAGTTCTACGATTCGATATGCTTATTTTCATCATTATATTTTATCACAATGAATGACCAATTAAAGGTAACATCTCATTTTCTTTACTTATCGCAAGTTATTAAATGTGTATTCTCAGTAGGGATGGGCATTATTTATCGTATTAGGATAAATAACAGTGTTACTACGCTAGAACCTAATATTGCATTAATATGTTACTGAAAAGTCCCTGTTAAATAAATAACACATGGTTCTTAATGACAGCATCTTCCTTCACTTGTTTTAATCAAGATTTCATTTTTTGTACCTCTAAAATAATAATAATATTCATTAAAAACGTCCTTAATCGTTTCTTTTGAGACGTTTGCCGAACAATGTTGAATGTCCAGGCTGGGTGCCCGGACAGCGCCCCCTCCCCTTCCTGCTTGCGCAGACCCATTCACAATTATTTAAAAAATTTGCGTCCCCCCCCCCTTATTAAAACATCCTTAAAAACCTTTATTAAAAAAATCTCACAATTATACACTCTAAGATAAAAAACCTGTCTAAAACAGAATTTAAAACTGTTTTAAAAGCTTCCGTTTTAGAAGGTTTTACCATATAAAATAAGACATTGTATGTATCCAGCAAGTACAGCCCGGACAGCCCCCCCCTGCTTGCGCAGACCCATTCACAATTATTTAAAAAATTTGGGTCCCCACCCCCTTATTAAAACACCCTTAAAAACCCTTATTAAAAAAAATCTCACAATTATACACTCTAAGATAAAAATCTGTCTAAAACGGAATTTAAAACTGTTTTATAGGCTTCCGTTTTAGAAGGTTTTACTATATAAAATAAGATATTGTTTGTATCCAGCAAGTACAGCCCCCCCCCCCCTGCTTGCGCAGACCCATTCACAATTATTTAAAAAATTTGCGTCCCCACCGCCTTATTAAAACACCCTTAAAAACCCTTATTAAAAAAAATCTCACAATTATACACTCTAAGATAAAAAACTCTAAAACGGTATTTAAAACTGTTTTATAGGCTTCCGTTTTAGAAGGTTTTACTATATAAAATAAGATATTGTTTGTATCCAGCAAGTACAGCCCGGACAGCACCCCCCCCCATGCTAGCGCAGACCCATTCACAATTATTTAAAAAATTTGCGTCCCCACCCCCTTATTAAAACACCCTTAAAAACCCTTATTTAAAAAAATCTCACAATTATACACTCTAAGATAAAAAACTGTCTAAAACGGAATTTAAAACTGTTTTATAGGCTTCCGTTTTAGAAGGTTTTACTATATAAAATAAGATATTGTTTGTATCCCGCAAGTTCAGGTTAAAAATTCTGGGCACCCACCCGTTCAAAAAGCTGGTTACGCCTATGCAACCACAGAAGTAACTCCTTAATATTCGCAAATTCAATAACTGTTAGATTTTTCACCAGTTTTTCAATTCAGTTCAGTTATGTAGTTCTTTTCTGTTAGATTTTCCACCCGTTTTTGAAAAAATGTAGTTTTTTACATTACAAAAGAACATTTTATCGCTTCGTAACTGTTGTTTATTTTCAAACGTTTTGTCTGAGGATAATGTTGTTATCGTTAACGACTTTTGATTTAAAGTTTCGTTTCCTGTTTGGTTTTCATTCGCGGTTGTTGAAGAAAGAGGATAAATAAAAAATGATTTCGTCTCTTTTTTATTAAATATCAGAAAGACTGAATTTGAGATTTGTGGATTTGATTTCTAAAGGGCTCTTCTGGGGGGGAGGGGGGGGGGGTGTTTCTCATTTTTTGATGTAATATGTCTACCGAAAGCTTATGCTTCATACATTACAAATCTAGCATAAAAAATTTTCTCCCATTATTCTGGGTCACGTTACGGACCCATAATGGGTTGAAATTTAAATTTCTTAAACTTCTTCGAGGTTTTTTTGCCAAATCGGTATCAGAAAAAAATTGTGCCAACGTGATGTGTGTATGACATCTGCGCCATATAAATATTATTCAGTCTTTTTTTATTGCAATTTTTTATGCAAAACAATATGCATTATTTTTCATGCACAATTGCGCATTAAATGAAAATTGTAATGCAATTTTCGTAGTAGTACTTTATAATAATGAATAAAAAAACACATTATTTAAAAGTATTTCCTGCACAATAAAATGTTTCCTGACGATTACAAAAAAAGATGTCCTGACAATTCAAAAAATAAAAACGTAATTGTCTAAGTTTTCACTTCTGTCGACACTCCAAAAATGTCACTTTTTTAGGGGGGGGGGGGTGAAAATTTTGTGGAAATAAGTCTTATTTTTTATTTATGTATGGATCCATATAAAAAAGTATGAGCTAGTGAACTTTGGAACCATTTTAATACAACTCATATTCCAAATATTAAAATAATTGAGAAAAATTATTTAAACATTATTTTCAATTTAATCATTTTTATACTAAGTAAATGCAATTAAATTTCTTATAAATTGAATCTGGAATGTTTAGATAAGATTTTAATATTTACAAAATATAAAATACAGTACAATATATTAGGTTTACAGCTTTCTGAAAGACATAAAAATAGTAGGATAAAATTTAGATGAGTTCAAAGTATTAGAATATTTTATTTTGCGCAACAATATTACCTTATTAATATGAAGTAAATGGTAGTTAATTTTTTGTAGCACCCTCTTTTGCTTTCATAACAGCGTACAATCGACCTTGCATACTATACATATCTGCTATTAAGAAACTAGTAAAAAAAACTGAGTGGAAAAAATTTCATTCTCTACCATCTGTCCTATCTCACAAGTTTCTTTGTCCTATCAGTTAATATTTGTTTTATGTTTTGCAGCCGCTCTAGTAGTGGCAGCACGCATTGACTTGCTGTACGAAAATTCAGTAATGCATTTCATCTCAGATTTTAAAACATCAACAGTGCTGATTGAGAAAACGCGGTATACGGAAAATGGATTTTTGAAAAATTCGTTTTCCTCTGTATGTTAAAGAAAGTTTTCTTAATATGTTTTCTTGTACTTTCTAATTTTCCTGCTTTTCGTATTTCCTATTGGATACATTATTTTATATTCAAAAATATATGTGCCTATAGATATTTTCTTAAATGTTGTTGCCCCACCAGTGGCTGAGAGATTCTGCCCTCAAAACTGGTAGACGGCAGGCGCTGGATTAGAACAAAACCCAATCGCGGTCGTCAGCCCATTCATTCGGAGTTTTCCGTGGTTTTGTTCGAACTTTGGATTTCCTTGCGTAAATACGGGTTGGGTTCCCTTAGAAAGACCCCCCCCCCTCCCTCCACGGAGGGCACCACCTTGGGGGCCCATATCCCATGTGTTGTCCGTTTGGGAGCATATTTAGCAATTGTTTATAAATTGTTTATTGTATCCTGTTACAAAAATAACAGGATGTTGAAACCTGTTACCAGCGCTACTGTGGAATGATGTAACCTGTTAACCAAAAATAACAATATTTCCCATCTCTAATTCTCAGCAATATCGCTCAGACTAATCCCTCTGAGGGAAGTCCTAGTAATATTAGGTGATGGAACCTGGGCTCTCTGGGTTACAGATTATAGGTGAAAAGTATTATTATTTTTTAAATTTCAAATAAACTCTTTACGAGTAATATATTTTTTAGACTGTCCACTAACACCGATAAACATTTTTATGTGAAAATTATTAGTTATGCAATGAAATAAAGTTTTTTAATTTATCAAAAACTTTCATATTAGCTGCATGCCAGGAATTATTGGGCAAAGATTTTTCTACTTACGGCACCGTTTTTGATTTGGATCATTTCAATAATTTATGAGTGTAGTCAACTGCATTGGTGTATTTTATTTAAGGAGGAAATTTTTATTTTTATTTTATAGACTTTTAACCAAAAACAAATGTTTACCTTTTAAAGAAAAAAAATGAATTAATACTCAGTAATCAAGTTGCACGCGATAGAGGAAAATTTAAAAATAATTAAAGCTTGAAAATTAATTTTTAAAACTTTAAAGAATAGGTAACTGAGATACAATTTTCAAGTAAATCATATTTGGAAGATTTTATGTATTTATTTGGCAGTGTAAAAGTTGAAAATGTTCGATCAAACATGCGTCAAGTTTGTGTTTTTTTTTCTTGTTTTATTATTGTATTTATTTATTTATTAATGATGTGACTTAATTACTTTATAATTTATCAATATTCTCTCTGCCACTTGAATTCAATTTTTTTTATTTCATTATAGTTAATAATTTTAATACTGGAGGGACTTTCTTTTTACTAACATAAAAGTCTTTGGGTTACAGTACATTTATTGAAATCATCAACAATACTATTTCGGATGGTAGTTAATGTCAAGTGAGTGTGATATTAATAATCTTCCATTATTGGCATGTAATCTTGTAGTATGGCGAAAGTTTTTTGTTGACGAGATAACAAGTAGTATCTGAGCATCTTTCTGAACAAACAACAAATGCAACAGTCAATCAGGCTAACTTTAGACCAAGAGGGAAAAAAATTAAATTTGCTACATCATTTGAATTAACGGCAAAGTTTTGATCTCAAAATAGAGACAGATGCACTAGTGTGAATTTGGCAGCTTATAGGAAATAATTCGTGAAGGATCCACCATGACATAATGGATCAAAGTTTTGCAAAAGTGAAGCAAAATTACACTAATTGACTATAACATAATTCATTTTCAATGTGGTATAGTAAACCTCAGTATCTCACATCCATTACATGGCAATCTGTGCAATTCGAAAGAGTTAAGTCCCAGTCAGATGGGCATGAGCTATATCAAACTTATAATTTAGATTCAATACAATGGAAATTTTTAGAGATTGAATTGGATGTGTTAAGCATTCTTGTTCTTTCAGATATTTATTGACATTTAAAACTCACACCAGCCTATTATTCCCTTACCAATAAACAATCAGATTAAGCGATCTTCAAATTAAGGAACTTAAAAGGTTACAACAGGTATCCATAAAGACATGACAATTAAATTAGGATATTTTCTTTTAATATGATCCTGATGAGAAAAGCAAAATTTTAAAACACTTTTACAAATCTTTACTTACGTTTCAAAAGTCATCATTTTTTAAATTAATAATTAATGAAATCAATTTTACCACCAAAGAACTTTATTGTGAGACATCAGGTTTAACAAAGGTTTTTTTTCACTTAAATAATATCAATCGATATAAAATCTTACAAGCTTATAAGTGTAAAAAAACAGAGTTATGCAATATTTATCAGATAATATAAAGAATGATAAAAATAAAATTGTGGTTGCCATGTATCATGGAATAGTTCCTGATGTGCTGATTTACTGGTTTAATAGGCAAATTTTTGCATGTCACTGTTTTTCTTTTTGTGCATTGAAATAAATGGAAAGAATTATTTCTTTATTTCTAGACTATGCTACAATTAAGTATCTGCAATTAGCAAATTTTAGGAGCAAAATGTAACACTTAGACAGCTTTTTTTAGTTCATTTTTGTTTATCACACACAAAAAATTTCTCATCAGTATGAATTAACAGATGCATCATTTAAAAAATCATTTGAAAGAACATCTTGATCTTTCACACAAAAGATTTATCTTATGAAATTTATTTATGAATTAAAAGATGTTTGCTTAAAACATACTTCCGAGTAAATTTCTTGTTGCATACCTCACATTCAAAAGGTTTCTCACCAGTATGACATAACAAATGGTTGCTTAAACTGCTCTTTTGAAAGAATTTCTTGTTGCATACCTCACATACAAATGGTTTCTCACCAGTATGAATTAACAGATGGCTGCTTAAATTGCTCTTTTGGGAGAATTTCTTGTCGCATATCTCACATACAAAAGATTTCTCACCAGTATGAACTAAAAGATGCTTGGTTAAATCATTTTTTTGAGCAAATTTCTTGTTACATATCTTACATATAAAACATTTTTCACCAGTATGAATTAACAGATGCTTTCTTAAATCATTCTTTCGAGCAAATTTATTGTTGCATATATCACATGCTAAAGTTTTATCACCAGTATGAATTAAAAGATGCTTGGTTAAATCATTTTTCCAAGCAAATTTCTTGTTACACACCTTACAAACAAAAGGTTTCTCTCCAGTATGAATAAATAAATGTGCTCTTAAATGTCCTTTTTGAGAAAATTTCTTGTTGCATATCTCACATGTAAACGGTTTCTCATTAGTATTACTTAGCAGATGTCTGCTTAAATGGCATTTTAGAGAGAATTTTTTGTTACATATTTCACATTCAAAAGGTTTCTCACCAGTATGAATTAACAGATGGCTACTTAAATTGCTCTTATGAGAGAATTTTTTGTTGCATATCTCACATACAAACGGTTTCTCACCAGTATGAGTAAGCATATGACTGCTTAAACTGCTCTTTTGAGAGAATTTCTTGTTGCATATCTCACATACAAATGGTTTCTCACCAGTATGAGTAAGCATATGACTGTTTAAACGGCTCTTGTGTGAAAATTTCTTGTTGCATACCTCACATAAAAAAGATTGTTTTGGCAGAAATTCTTGCATAACTCACAAAAAAAGATTTTCCTGTCTATGAGTTAGAAGCTGCTTTTTTCAAAAAGCTCTGATAAAAAAATTGCTGCATTTGTTTCACACATTGAACATATTTTGTTTAATGTGATGTGTTAAATTAATGGTTTAATGTATCTGCAATAAAACAAAATTAATTAGTATAAGTTTCTACATTTCATTAAAAAAATGAATAAACTTATCGCGAAAATTTAAAATCAATGCAGAAAATAAATTGTAATAAAACTAGCAAAAGCCATGCTTTGTTTGGATTCGCGAAGCATTATTTTATAAAACAGATATTTGAAAGTATAAATATTTTTTAATACTATTTCTGCATCTTTATTAAACAAAAACGTTATTTTATGTTTCGGCGCATTTTAATTTTTATTTATGATGTAAGACTGGCATAATAAAATATTTTCGAAGCAAACTTTTCGAAAATATTTTTTAATTTTCAACTAAGAGCTCTTTTAAAGATGTTTTTACAATTTCCAGTAACCACTGGTGTTTTTTAAAGATGTTTGACATATGCATGTTTCCAATCTTTGTAATTAACATTAAATAATCTTTGATATAGTTATTTTAGAGTAATATATTTGAAGAGAGCTTGAAGAAAGTTACTTCGTCAAAATCCTATTTTCTGGAAAAACATTTGAAATCTGCTCTCATTGATACTACGAATTTTTAACTGTAAACTTTTTTTTTCGAATTTCTTCGTTTTTATGCATGTTAGCGTATCAGAATTTTTGATATTGTAGAATTTTAGCATTCAATAGAATTTTTCGTAAGGAAAATTTCTATTGAATGCTTAATTTTGAAGGATTTTCACTCTCGACAACGTTACATACGTTTTCAAGCCAACTGGTGTCTATATATCCTCAATATCTACAACTGCTTCATCTAATGTTAAATCTTGGGATTAATGAATTGTAACAACAAAAGCTAACTGCAGAAGAAATTCTTTCCTTGAGCAATTTATGCTTTTATTTTTCCAGAATTTAATAATTGGGGAAATTGGTACGCACCAATTCTTATAAGTTAAATTATTGTAGTATTCAAATTTATCCATGATTATTCGCGATAGCTGGTCTGGTGGCTTGTGATTTTCTTTATTACGTGCAACAAAGTCTAAAGTCCCGTTCACTAAACCTTTTTCGGTCCACAAATAAGAACGTAACATTACTTTAGATCCAAATGATAAAGTAAGAAATGGTTAAAGTCAATTTGTCGTTTCTGTATCGGCCAACTTTGCTTTAGTACATTTATAAAGAGCTTGAATCGAGGCAACAACTTCACGCTTCAATTATTTTAATTTTTCATTTATATAACAAATTTAACAATTAATTTTATTTGTTTACAATTCTTTTGTTGCCAATAAAAAAAAAATTCCACAATACAATTTTTTCAAAATGTTTAAGTGTCATCTGTGCAAACGATTTTGCTGAATAATGTAAACATATTTTATTTATTAAATTAATCACGATTCTATCTATAATTACTTACTCCATGATTTATATTTTTTTCTGAAAATATACGCGTTTCATTTTTTATTTATTTGCTAAAATGCGTCCGTATTGGAAATGCATGTAAAATAAATTAATTAAAATAATAAAATTTTTAACGTTTAATGTAAAAAAAAATTATATTGTGCAAATCTACAGATCATAATTTATTTTTGTGTTTAATTTGAAGTTAAAATATTGAATAGTTTTTTGTAAAGTGTACGACAAAATGTAATTTGAATGGCCTAATAGAGGATTCGCTTCGCTCATCCTAATTACTACCACAGTATTAAAAACTACAATAAACTTCCAATTATCTGTTCCGTTTGAACTGTATCCTCAAAACTATTATACAGTAGAGGACCTATTATCCGGAATTCCGAAATCCGGAAGGACCCGAAATCCGGAAATGAAAACGATTGAGAACGGTTGAATCATGCTGAAATGAATGAATCATGAATCTTTGATTAAATGTACGTTTTTTCGAGATTTTTTAATTGATTTCATGCTTTTTGGCTTTTTCTTCTACAAAATTCACCTTTTTTCATCGTTTTTTCGACAGAATTTACGTTATTTAAAAAAAAAATGCAAATTCTTTCAAGTATTGCTTCAAAATTCATAATTCATTCAAAGATTCATGATTCATTCATTTCATCATGATTCATCCCCATAATAAAACGCAAATTTTTTCAAGTATCGTTAAAAAAACTCTGCAATTTCGTCAAATATCGCGATAAAAACCTGTAAATTTCGTCAAATAGAGCGATAAAACCTTGCAAATCTCGTCAAATATCGCGAAAAAATCCTGCAGATATCTCGCAAAAAATGCAAATTTTGTGAAACGATCGCGGAAAAATCCCGTGTAAGCGCCCCCCTCTAATTATTTTATGATTTTTCGTCATGTTTGGGGGGGGGCGGATTAACGGTATTTTACGGTAATATATATATACAGCCAGTTAGCAAAACGTCCGGATTTTGAAGAGCTCTGAATTTTAGATGTCCGGATTTGAGACTTTGTTCTATAGTACAAGAGTCAAAGTTGTAGCTTAGTGTTTTTTTCCAGAAACTTCTCATACAACACACTTTTCATTCATATTCTAGATAGCAGTGCTATAATTTTGTTATTATTTTTAAATTTTCTGTGTTTTTGTTTTATTTTAAAACGGGGGAGGGGGGGGGCGGGAGTGTCGGGTTTCAAACAGACCCGAAATCCGGAAAATTCCAAAATCCGGAAAGCCCTCGGTCCCGACGATTCCGGACAATAGGTCCTCTACTGTAACATATTCTCTTTGATGTGCTTTTGTGAAGAATATAAATATATTAAAGTGAATACTGTGAAGGTGACCCATCTTAAAAGGTAAAGAAAATCAGGATTACACGAAAACAAAATTACATATTTATACTTCCTAAAACTTGAAACCTATCTAAAATGGAACATTTTGCCATCGTGTTTCCTTCTTGGCAGGTTTTTGGAGAACACAGAATCATCCCGTAAATGGAAACATTTCACGGTCCCAAAGAATAAGTAAGTAAGTAAGTATAATACACAAGTATACCTGCTAAGGTGGAAATGGAACCATGGATGGACCAACTGTTGCTGATAGTTAAGGGAAAAAAGAGTAGTTTATACAAATGCAATAACGTCATACTGATCGATCTTCGAGACCATTATTTTTGTTTATTTTACAATTCAATATTAGATACAGTGGACTCCCTCAAATGTGCAACCTTAAAATCCGCACATAATTTGCATATGTAAATAATGAAGATTTCAGTTCAGATATAAGGGCAAAATTTGACTTATTTTGTTTTATATCAATTCCATATATACTTTAATTTGTATTTTTAATTTTACAGAATTCATGTTTTTTCCTGAAGGAAGAATAAATTTTTTTTGAAAAAACTCAAGGTATTCACAATCTTTATTACAAATATATTTATGTATTAATCAAGTTTTTTGAATTATTAAAGTCTGTGGCTAAACCTGAAATAAAACTTCCTTATTTTATGATTTTGATATGAATTAGTAATGTACTTTTATGAGTCAAGTTGCATTGAATAATTTAGGATAAATACATTTCATCTTTATAATGACTATTTAATCATACATTTTTGACAATTAACTTGATCTTTGCTTTTTAATATTTTTATCATATTAAAAATTATCTATATCTTTATTATTTCAATTTATTACTTTTAAAATATTTTATTATACTATTGTAAGCATTCATTATATTTTCGATTGCATCATTATTAAATTCAAATGACCCTTTAAAAAATGTAAGCAAAGCCAGAAATAAATAACCAGAAATAAGCAAAATTGTAAAATTCGCAAAACCTCTTATCCCAAGCTGAGCGGATTTGTGGGAGTCTACTGTAATGTAATAACATAAATAAGGAAATTATAAAAGCGACTGAAAGTATAATATAAAAATGTAAATGTGAAATCTAAAATGAATTAATTTAATAAGCTATCTCAAAAATTTCGGCATTTAAATATTAATGCCACTGCAGCAGAACTTGCGTTAATGCACCAATAAAGAGCAATCTTGTTATTCGCATGTGCACAAAAATATTGGTGTCAAAAAATGAGCAAAAAAAAAAAAAAAAAAAGCACTAATAGGCACTAAAAAATTGCGCCAAAAATTAACAAATAATAAGGCAACAAGGAATCCAAAAGATAACTGTGGTGGCGTTAATACGTAAGTACCAAAATTTCCTTTAAAAAGTTATTTTATTAGAAAAATTGATATGTGCGCATTTAAGAATAACTATATATGTTCCATAATACAGTTTGTTTTTTATTGTTAACAAAATAAAAGAGTTATGTTTAAAAAAAGTAGATGTTTTATCATGTTTTTTTTTGTTTTTTTTTTCAATTTCTTTATTATTTATTTAAAAAATGATTTTTGGATCACAAATTTGTAAATTTTCTTAACTGTTTACATTCATAAAGTAATGAGAATTATAGAAAACTTGTGATTATGGGTATGCGGATTATCGATCCTTCACTGTAAAAATTACTTAATGACGTTTTAAACACGTGTATCATATTTAATGTCCTTAAATTAGACATTCATGATCATTCAATATTGGCATTTAATGTTATAGTTTGGCGATAGTTTTTTGGTCGACAGGATAACCAAGCAGTACCAAAAATTCTTATGCTATCCTATAATATGGCAGTCTTCAATGACTGCTTGAGTGGTGCCTAAGGTGCCTTGATTAATAAGGGGGCTCTATCAGTCCACAATCAAGCACTAAGCTTCAGTTTGGATACAGCCTCTAAAATACACTTGTTTTAAAATAATTATTTTCTCAGAAACCTATTATATGAATTGCATGAAAATTTGTTTTTGGCTAACTGGAGAATGCTAAGTTCATTTATGCATTAGAATTTGGTATTTCCATAGAAAAAAAAAAGTCAGGGTTCATTTTAATGTTTATATCCCTCTTAAGCAAATTTTATGTACACCATTTAAAAGTAGACTTTATTTCAAATTGTTTGGTATCAATAACTTTCTTCTATGATAATTTTTTGAGAAGTTAGTAGAGGGTGTTTCCTTTTTTCCACGATTGTACAAATCCATAAAAAATATTTTAAACATATTAATTAAATTAAAGAAATAATGCCTAACTTTTTTAATAGTATTTAACTTCCATTCATGAACTTTGCCTAATTTCTTTAAAATTGAAATTTTTATATTGTCTGTTTTCACAATCTCTTTGCAATCTTGGATATTCTGCCTTTCATTGTGTTTCTTGCCTTTGGATGTTCTACATTTTCTTTTTCAATTTCTTGTGTTTTTTATATTTGTTATTATCCCTTATAACACTTGGAAAAAGAAAAATCATTCTTGTCTTTTTAAACTAAATTTAGAAAATAAAACATAAATGAAATTGTTTTTCAGAGTTAAAATTACACACCTACTAGTGTTATAAACATATATATATACATTTTTTTATCATTTAATTATAAAATATAAAGCATTAGACATATACGAAAGTTAATATAGAAATAGAAAATTTGACTATCATACAATACTTAGGTTAAGCCTAGCCAGGCCCAAAGCTAAGGAGGCGCTATGGGCGGCTTAGCCCCCCTAACATATTTTGAGCCCCCCCCCCCCCCGGAATAGATTTGAAGGTCAATAAATGAATTTCTGTTCCAAAAATTCAAATGAAATT
Source organism: Maratus speculifer (assembly GCA_964019185.1). Lineage (NCBI taxonomy): Eukaryota > Metazoa > Arthropoda > Arachnida > Araneae > Salticidae > Maratus > Maratus speculifer. The sequence continues at coordinate 364,984,264 of OZ025296.1, forward strand.
CTGTTCAAAAATCTAATTTAGTTTTGAGACCCTTTCCTAGTTTTGCAGAATTACTAAATTTAACTAAAATAGGCGTTTCAACACTCCCTCATCCTATTTGTACATATGAAGCTAACATGTTTAATTTTTGCCCTTGCTATATACTCAAAATTTACATCATCAAATGATTTTCTTAGCATAAAATGAAGTTATTACAACAGTTTAAAAAGAAACATAGTACCTACAATGTGAATATGCACTAATTTATCTTTCTGCGTCAGAGAGACAGAAAAAAAATTATGAGCCCCCCCCCCCCCCCTATCGTTCATTTCTGGCTACGGCCCTGGGCCTAGCCATACCCCAGAAAACAAATCATAATAAATAGAATTCTAAAATTTATTCATTAATTTTGATCAGTTATTTAGATGTCCTAGAACAAGTGTGAACTAAAATTAACAGTTTTCACCAATTAATAATCATTTACAGTTTAGAATACTTTTATCACAAAATACAAAACTTTAGTAGAAGAGTAAGCAAAAGAAATATATCTTAACATTAACTTATTTTAGTAAAGAGTTCATTAAATTCTAAAAAGGTTTTTTCTTTATATCTCTGTAGGTCATTATATTTCAAAAATTTACTGTCTACTTGCAGAAAACTTTCATATTGTCCAAGTTCGAATAGAAGCAAACAGACGCCAACGCCATGAATGATTCACGATGGCTGATTTTGAATGAATCATATCAATAATTATCTTTTAATTTATATTATCTGCTTTCCTAAGTACTTTGCCTTTTGGATGTTATGACTTCCTTTTTCTTGAGGTTTTTATTATTATTATTTTTTAAAATTTCCTCTGTGTTTTTCATGTATTATTGCGTATAACACTTTTTTTTTTATAATTCTTTTTTTTTTTTTTTTAATAATTCTTTTCTTTCTAAACTACATTTAGAAACAAAATGTAAAATAGTTTCACAATGTTAAAATTACACTTTCTAGTGTTATAAATATATTTTTCTAATCATTTTATTATAAAGTATAACTAATTAAAAATATACCAAAGTTAATACAGAAATCGAAAATTTGTCCATCATACAATGCTTAGTCTAAGCCTAACCATACCCCCAAATTATCCCATCTCAGAAAACAAATGATAATAAATGGAATTCTAAAATTTATTCTTTCCTTTTTATGTAGATCAGTTCTTTAGATGATCTAGAACAAGTCTGAACCAAAATTAACAGTTTTCACCCGTTGATAATCATTAACAGTTTAGAACACTTTTATTACAAAATACAGAAATTTTCGTAGAAGAGTAAGCAAAAGAAAGGTATTTTACCATTAACTTATTTTAGTAAAGTGTTCATTAAATTCTAAAACATTCTGTCAGTTTATTGCTATAGGTCATTATATTTAAAAAATTTGCCGTCTATTTGCAGAGATCTTTCATATCGTAAAAGTTCACATAAAAGCAGAGTGACGCCAACGCCATGAATGAATCACGGTGGTTGATTTTAAATGAGGAATGAATCATATCATTAAATCAGCTGCAACAGAAAAATCACCTTCTGACTTTTTACTTTTTCACATCTACCAATATTCAATAATTAAGAAAAAAAACCCTCTTCAATTAAAAAAAAAAAAAAAAAAAAAAATATGAAAAGTGACTGATTTGTTACTCAAAATTCTGGAATCCTTTATTTGAATTCACCCTCTTGTGAATCCAGAGAAAATTTTGACACATATCCTACATTACAGCAGCATCTTCATTAGAATCTAGAAGAGAAATAATTTTGATGAAAGTTTCCTGATGAACCTGATGATGAATTAAAGATTAATTAATTGAGTTATCGATCATTCATTATCTGAAATTAACTCGATTATCGAGTATAACTTTCTTGAATCAAATACTTTAGATTTTATGAATTGTTTTGATGCCATCTTTCAGTAAATAACATAATGAACTAATTTTCTGTTGAAAGCATAGACTTTTAGATATATTTTTTAAATAAGACAATTCAGGATGTTTGATTTAATTCGAGATTATTTTTCATGCTTCACTTAAACAATTTAAAATATTTTTTAGCATATTAGCTTATTGGTATGTAAAAGTTATTACTTTTTTCATGAAATTTTAACTTAGTTTTATCAGTTTTTTAAAGAACACAGCTTATACCCATTGAATTTTAATTTTTCTTGCATTGCAAAAAAATAAATAAATAAATAAATAAATAAAAATAAATAAAATAAATAAATAAAATAAATAAATAAATTATTTCATATCAAATATAATTGTTAGAATATGTTGTTTTCAATATTTAGATAGCTTTTGACTTATTGGTTTTGCCTCATTTTTTGCTTTAGTAGCACAAATTTTTATTATTATTTTTATGTGATAACTTTCGTAAATTCACTGAAACATTAAAATTTTACAGGGATGGCCAGGTACAATTTTATTGAAAATAAATTGTATTAGTCCTTTTAGTTTGTTTAATTAATTTTCATTTCAAAAACAATTTTTTGTAAATTAATTTCTTATTTAATGAAAATAATATTAAAAGCTTCAGAATATTGATGGAAAAATATGCTCGTTCTTTGTGTAACACAACTTTTTTTTTTTTTAATTACAGTGTAAATAATGCTGTATCTGGCACCAATTCTCTGAACATTAAACCATTAAAAACTCTAAATACAGTGAAATATAACTAGAATATTTGTAAATGATTAAATTAAACATGCATGTCAATAAATGTATATAATTATATTCGAATTTCGATATCTAAACAGTTTTTTTCATTTAAAAGGAGAGAGTGATTACCTACTGCTGACGCTATCATAAATGAACTTATTGTTGATGGAGATCTTTCATAACTTATATTAAGGAAATTATTGTGTATAAAGATATGAAAATTTCTAGTTTTATAGAGAAATTATTGATTATTAAACTGCAACAGGAAGTGTTTAGGGGAATTATTTTAAGCATTATTTATGTTAATAGCATAAAATAGTTTTTTTTTTAAGAATTTTATAAAATAAAAAACTATACATAACCATTTAAATATGACTGTTTTTTCAAAGATTTTTTTTTTTGTCAATTTTTATTTATGCCATTTCATTAGAGATTATTTCACATTTCAAAAAAATGCATTTTTTTTTTTACTTGTTGTTGTCAAATTTAAAATAGAAGCTGAAATCCGCAAGCCTAAAATCCACACATCTTAACAAATATAAACAATGAAACTTTGAGTTTAGATACAAGGACAAAGTTACAGAACTTTTTTTATTTTAAACATTCCGTATATATTTTAATATGTAATTCTCTATAATATTATTGAATACATGCTTTTTAAATAATTTAATCATTCAAAAAAAGTCTTTCTTTTTATCATTTTAGTTTATTGCTACTTTACTTAATTATTTTATTACAGTAGACTCTCTCAAATCTACACAGCTTGGGACCAGAGGTTGTGCAGATTTTAGAATTTTGCAGATTTCTGGTCTTTGCTTAGTTTAAATTTTTTACTCAGAAATTTGAATTTCATAAGACAATCAAAATTATAATTACTGATTATAATGTAGTAAAATGTTAAAAGAATTAAGTAAAATAATTAACTAAAGGGTCATTCCATGTCAAATCAACGAAGAAAAATATACTTTTGAGATTGACATCAAGCAATTTTAATGAAATTTGCAGGTTTGGTTCTACTCATGAAAAGATGCAATAAAATATTTTTTGTAGATTTTTTGCAGCCTTTTTTGGGAGGGGAGGGCTTCATGAAAAAGTGGAAAACATGTAAAAAATGACATTCTGGTAGTTACAAAAATACAATTTTCTCAACTCCTATGATAGATATGGAGTTTATCTTGGTGTTGTTTTGAAGGTCTTTGTGTGGGCTTTCATATGACATATCACTTGACAGGATTTATTAAACTTAATATTTCAAGGTCATCAAAAATTGTCTTTGACCTTGAAAATTTTAAAAAGTCCATTTTTGAAAAATCTGAAAAAAATATATTTTTTACTTCCTAATGTGACAGACATTCTGTAAAAATTTCATATTGGGATGGCAATGGGATCACATAAAAATTAAATCAGAAGTAACTTACACTATAGGTAACTGTCATTTGTAGTCTTGTGTTGTGGTCATTCTAATCCTTGCTATTTGATTGAAGTTATCCAAACTACAAAAATCACTGTTTCTCTATCCTTTCAGCAACAGGAGTGTTTTTAAAAAAGTTATAGGCAAATGTTATTTTAATACCTTTCATTTAAAATAATATCGAAATAAATATCTTGATGTACACCAAAAAATAAATATTTATCCTCATTATGTGTTTTTAATTTCTACAGTTTAAAATATATATTATGAATTGAAGCATATATACATAATATAGCATTGTACAAAAGGAAATAAACAAGTTATTGTTTTAATTCATATTACTGTTTAATATATTTAACCCTTCACTGCATGATTTTTTTCTACTTTTATAAGAAAAAAATTAAGAAATTGAAATGTAAAATTTTAAATGTGAGATTTTTTAAGATTTGAAATCTATATATTGATTTAATAAATGGGAAAAATAGTAAGAAAAATTAATTTAAAAATTTTTAGGTAAAATTTGATATTTTATGGAGTGTACCCTGTAACCACAGTTAGGGTTTTTAAATATTCTATTACAATATTTTGCAATTAAATGGGCTTAAATTTTATCAGCTTAACATCCTGCAACTTTCGTAATATTTATATTATTAAGTATTCAGTAAAAATAATAAAAGTAAAAATAATAAAAGTAAAAATAATAAAAGTAAAAATAATAAAAGTAAAAATAATAAAAGTAAAAATAATAAAAGTAAAATGCTTAATAGATTGATTTTTTTTCCTCAATAACAAAAAATATTATTGTTATTTTGTCAAATGCAGCCATTTGACATGGAAAAATAAGGGTTATTCCGTTCTTTGGACTGTTCTTGATCAGTTACAGTGATCCTATTGGCGAAATTCATGGCATATAATGAGAACTATAGTGTTTGTGCCAGATGTGGCACACCATGCAGTGAAGGATTAACGAAGATCAGGGCTTTGGCCTAGAAAAATACTTAATTTCTGATTCTTAACAGCTTTTGATTTGCATTGTCCACTTCTTCTTTTGAAATGCTGTAAACTCTACCTGTTGAATTTACTGTAGGGTCAACTTTCGATATAATATGTTTGCTGTTTACATTCAAAATATCAACATCAGGATGGTGGAAGGATGGTGATGGTCCATGCGGGTGCAAAAACTTCATCTTGATGGTTTGATTTTCATTATCAGAGTCTATAACACACCCTAACCACCAATGTTCATCATATTTGCAAATCAGGAATCCAACCATTTCTGAGAATTCAAGTTCACCCTCAGAAGTTGTTGTGCTTTCTGTTCTTGAGCTATTAGAAAACGAAAATGTTTTTACTTGCACGAAATTCCTATCAAGTGGAACAAAAGAGTGTAGTTTTTGCATTCCTGGAATTGGTCTTGCTGCAGTTACTCTGTGTTTTAATGTTTCTTCTTCTGCTTTATGTTCAGCAATTGTACTATATTGAAAATGAATTGATTTAATGTTTTCATTTGCCCAATCATACAAATGCCGTGGAGTCATTATTTGATTATTATTGGTCATTTTGAGACTGGCTTTTGCTGCAAGTCTTTTAATAGTCCCGCCAACACCATCGCATGCACTTTTGCCGTGTGATGTTGCAAAAAAATGCCATTCTGCTTTGATCCCGAAGTCTGATTCATGCAAACAGAGGTTTAAAAAATTGAGTTTGTTTTTATATTGACCACCAGCACCATCACTAAAGTAATAGATAACATTTGGTTTTGCAGTAAAATAAGATTGCAGAAAACCAATAAGATGCCTTTGAAAAAGGTGAACTGCTATTGTATTATGCAGGAGGCAATCAGTGGCGCAGCCAGAATTCGGTTCTGGAGGGGGGGGGGGGGTGAGTTTCCGGTTATTTGAATCGTCGGTTAATAGAATCAGTACTAATTAGAATATTCACTGTATAATATATAAACTCTAAGAGCATCTGTGTGGCAGGAAATCATCATCCTTTTAGCATAATACGTCTTAGAAAAGTGATTTAGTTCAAATAACCATTTTTTATTTAACTAATCCATGTAATATGCACTTTCTGAGTTTTAAGTAGAATTTTCACCAGTTAATTGAATCACTTTACTTAATAAAATCTGATTTAAAATGAAACGGCGGATTCCAAAATACGCCAAAATGTTTAAATATTAAGTTTGGTTTTGATAAGTGGAAATTATAGCGTTCTTTATTAGCTCTGGGAGGGGTTTTAACCCCCCCTCTGGCTGCGCCACTGGAGGCAATCAGAAATTATAACAAATGAAATATTCATCAACGTTTTTGTTTTTGAATCGTTGAAATAGATTATGAAGGGGTGGATTGTAGATCCAAAGATATTTTTTTTAATGTGATCCCATAGCCATCCCAACATGAAATTTTTACAGTTGGTATGTTACATTAGTAAGAAAAAAATATAATTTTTCCAGATTTTTCAAAAATGGACTTTTTAAAATTTTCAAGGTCAAAGATAACATTCGGTGACCTTGAAATATTAATTTTTATAAATCTTGTCGAGTGATACGTCATGTGAAAGCCCATACAAAGACCTTCAAAACAACACCAAGATAAACTCTATACCTCTCATAGGAGTTGAGAAAATTGCATTTTTGTAATTATCAACACCCCATTTTTTAAGTGTTTTTCGTTTTTTCATGAACCTCTCCCCCCAAAAAAAAGCTGAAAAAAAATCTGAAAAAAATATTTTATTGCATTATTACATGAGTAGATTCAATCCTATGAATTTCACAAAAATTGGAGATGGTCAGGTTGTGAGCCTCGTTGATTTGACATGGAATGACCCTAAAAAGGATAAAAAGTAAGATAACTTAAAATTGATTGAAATATTAATAGTAAAGGTCAAGTAACTAAAATTAATAATGTATATTTGAATTTGCATAAAAAAGATGCAATATATTTTCCTTAAATTATTCTATGACACTTTTCTTATGAAAAGTGCTCTTTATTAATTCACATAATAAACATTGTAATAGTAAACAAAAAAGCTTGATTTATAGGGTACATAATTATATTTGGTCTAAAGATTATGATTACCACTGTTATCAACAATAGCTTGATTAAAAAAAAAATTATATATGCTCTTTTCATAGAAAATAACAAGTTCTTAAAAATTATTATGAATTACACATTAAAATACATACAGGATGAAAAAAACTACAGTTCTGCTCCTACATCTGAAATGAAAGTTTCATTGTGTACATCTGTAAAGATATGCAGAATTTAGAGTTCCATATTTGAGAAAATCTACCATATTTTATAAAATTTCAAGTATTCATTATAATTTTTATTGTACAATACAGAACCATTTATCTGTAATGGTTGGGGTGATATTCCGGACAACTGGCTTTTATGGTTAACTGGTTGGCCAGGAAATCAGCATCCATTTGATAAGTTTTATGGAATGTAATTGGTTGTGGTATTACTTTTAATTTTAAATTAATTATTAGATTACTTAAACTAAGAATTAGATGCAAGTAAGATCAAATGTTAGAGTTTAAACGAAGGTAATTTATAAGAATTCCTTGGGAACAAAAATTCTTCTGTTTCCTCAGTGTATAAAAATGAAAACATATAACATAACTATATTTCTAACTTCTATTTCATATACTGGATGCTGTTATCAAACTAACTATACAAATGTTTCAAGCAATGTATGTGTCAAACTGGCAATATATGACACTTTTTCTATAATGATTCTAACATCAGTCCATTAGAAATATCACTGGATAAAATGGTTCCATACTGCATTACATATTCAAAATATTGTTTAAGAATGCAAACAAAGCAATGACCAGAAAACCACAAACTTCTAAAATCTGCACAATCTCTGGTCCCGAGATATGCAGATTTGAGGGAGTCTGCCGTATTTCCTTTCTATTAAAAAATTTATGAACACATGAATATTAAAATGAAACAAAAAATTAGTGAAAATTATGTCAAATTTAAAACAACACATGTTTCAATAGCAGTTAATTCGACCTTAAGAACTGAAAAAGTACCTTAATAAAAGGGAACTAAATGAACACAAGATAAGAGAAGATTGGCACTGTTCATTTAATTGTATGTCAATATTTTATAGCGTGGTACTACTTGGTTAACCCGTCAACCGAAAAACTATCTCCAAACTCTAAGATTAAATGCCGATAATACCATATATGTCACATTCACTTGCTATAAAACATGATACACGTGTTTGTTACGCCAAAAAGCGATTTTAAAATTCGATCTTTTATTTGTATTTTTTATTAATGTATTACTAATTGATTTGTTATTTCATTATTAAAATAAAAAATATGTCAATTTGTATAACTTGGCTAATAGCTTGGTGATTTCTATAATTTGGCAAAAATGGTTAAGAGGATAATCAAGTAGTGCACACAATATTTTTAAAAGAAAGCAAATTGTCACACTCGTATGATAAATTTACCAATCAGTTTGATTGTGTTAAAATAATAGTATATCTAGGTATCACATGGTTATATGGAGTTCATTTACCTGCAGTTTATTCTTTCGAACTGTCTAAGGCTGCGAGCGAACAGCACTAGTTTTTATTACACTAAAAGAGCAATAAATCTATCTTTGTTTCCATACAGAACAAAGGTGAAATCTCTTTAAATGATTTTTGAGGGACTGACCCTACCGAATTGACAAAGGAAAGGAAAGTTTATCTCCCCCCATCTTCAGTCGTAAAGCTGTCAACTGATTTCGAGTTTGATTTCTCCTTTGAAGTTCAAAAAAGTTACCTGGAAAAGCAATTTATACATCAAAGTGCCAACACGAAAGACAAAAAATAGCGACGCCTGACCGCAAGAAGTTAGTGCCATGTGCCTGGTCCTTAAATGACTGACCAATTGTTATTACCAATAAGATTATCTGAGTGAGAAATGACAGAAAGTTGTTACCCAGTTAGCTAAAATGGTAAAGCGTTGGCCTGGTAAGACAAGAATCTGCTTTTGATTCCAGCCTGGGCAATTTTTTGCTCAATTTGAAAATATTCAATTCATATAGTAAGTTTATTAATCAGTTTGATTGTATTAAAATTATAACATGAACAAACAGATATTTTAAAGATATTGCATTCATAAATACAATGTAAGTACAAGCAAAGATTTTTTATCTGCACAAGTTGGAACCAAGAAGCAGATTATGGAATTTTGCGAGAGAATTTCACAGAGTATTATGTGGATTAAGAGTAATTTTGTTTTTCTAAGGAGCCTTTTAATACCATATTGAGTATAGTATAATACAATATGAAATCTAATAATTTAATTTATTATCCCATAAAAGCTCATTTATTAAAGAAAGTATACATTTAAATAATAATGTACGTACAGTCAAAGATCTTTAATCTGCACTAGTTGGGACCAAAGTTTGTGCAGATTATAGAATAGTGCGGATTACAGAATATTGCCGATTACAGAGTACTCTATGGTTTTGTTTTTTCTAGAGAACATTTTAATATCGTAATCAGTATAATATAAATATGAAAATTAATAATTTAATATAATTTCAATAATTTAATTTCCCATAAAAGCTCATTTATAAAAAAAAAATTATATATTAAAAATATGATATATTCACTAAAAATAAACATGAAAATTAATTTTATTTTCTTTTTTGGGATCAATTTCTAAAATCTGCAATAATTTCCTGTGACTATTTGTCCAATTGTGCAATAAATTTCAGTAAATTGTCAAAATTTGCTATGTGATTTGATGATCTAACAAAATTTGCTGCACATTTCAGGAGTTTTTTTACAAAATTTGGAATATTTCCCCTCGATTCTTTACTAAAATGCTGGTTTTTTCCAATCATTTTGCAAAAATTCATGATTTTCCGTAGGATTGTTAGGGGAAATTTGCAATTTATTTTTTCATGATCAATTGTGAAAATTTACGTTCTTTTCTACAATCATTTCTCTCTTTATTTCAACAATCATTTAATGAAATCATGTTTTACTAATTATAAATTGATGAAATCAACAATTTTTTTACTGCAACCACTTGTCGAAATTTGAGATATTTTACCGAGATTGATTGATGAAAACCATTATGATATATATGATTATCCTACTATGATGTTTTGCAATATTTTTCCTTGATTGTTTACCAAAATTTGCATTTTTCTGCCTCAACTTGTCGAAATTTTTGATATTTTTCAACAATATGTTGACAAAATTAGTGATATTTTTTTCTATGATTGTGTCATGAAGCTACTGAATTTTTCCACAATTGCTTTCCGAAAATTGTGTTTTTTTACACAGTTGATTGATAAAATTTGTGACCATTTGTCAAAGATTGTAATATTTCTTAACGATAGATCAGCAAAATTTCTATCATTGACTTCTGCTAAGCAACATGGATTATAGAAAATTACGGAAATTAAAAGTTCGGGTTGTCGATCCTTGACTGTACATTGAAATTTGATATGTTATGAAAATTAAGGTTTTTTTTTCTGCAATTGTCTGAGGAAATTTCTGAATATTTGTTGAAGATCGCAGTGTTTTTGAGCAATAGATTGGCAAAATTCCTGATATTGACTTTTGTTCGGGTACACAGAATGTAGAAAATTGCAGATAATGGGTGAGCACCAATCATCAATCCTTTACTGTATTTTCATATTTAAGGGAATTTTCTTATGTTTCTAAAAGATGAATTTTTAAGTGAAATAAATTTTGTCGTAAACATTGAAAAAGAGAAAAACAAAAAAACCTTAGAAATGAATTAGTTATTAAGTTAAATAAGCATTTAGTAGTAATAATTATGCCATGGGATGGGATGAGACAAGTACTCTTATACGTTAAAGCATGAAAAAAAGAAAATTCTTTGGACTAGAAAAAGAAGTGGCACAAATAAATGAAGTTTGGGTTCAGAAGGCAGAAACAAAATGGCAGTTTTGGCAAAAACACAGTCAAAATTATCCATCTGTAGCAGATATTTTCATTTGGCACAATTGGTGCAAGAGTGTACGTATGGACATATGTGATAATTTTCCAAATTTATTCAAGTGGCTTACATATTATTTGAACAAAAATTTGACTTTATGAATTCAATGAAAGAAATATGACAGATTAAATGATTGTTAGTGCATAATAAATACTCCTTCAAATGCTTCAATGTGGCAAATATATAGGAGAAATATGACATTACAAATAAAGTAAAATGTTGTAAATAGTCTTACTGTTGATAGTCTGTGTAACTTCTAACACAGGAATACACAAAAGGGTATCTTTTTCTAAAATATACGAAAAAAACCAAAAAATTGTTAAAAATTCAGTCAGCCACAACATCTATTGGTAACCAATCTCATATTATGGAGATATTGGAATGCTAGGTTCTTGGCTTATTAAACTCCTTTATTATTTTGGTTGAATTTTAATGATATTTATATAGAATAACAGTATGCAATGAATTATTTAAAAGACATTTACTTTCAAATGAATAGAATATAACCAGAGTCTATAAGCAATATATTGTTTCAAACTTAAAGAAAAAACAATTTGTTGCTTTCAAATTTAAATTGGAATAATATTTGCTGAACTAATTACAAATAAATAAATAAAATTATCAACCATAAATAAAGCTTTTTCATAATGCTTGGAATTACTAATTATCTGCAAAAACAAGATCAAATCGCGGTTTTAAGAAATTTTAGCAGAAGTGTAATCAAAGGAACTACTTTAGCATAATCTTATTTTAGTTAAAAGAAGAAGAGTTTAATAAATGGATTTTTCAAATTTGTTTTTGTTTGTTTGTTTGGAGGGGGGAATTTAAGATTTTTGAAATGTTACCTGATAAAACAAAAAAGGCAAAAGAGAAGACGCCAAATGCAGGAATGAATTGCGGATTGCATCATGATTTATTGAAAAGGATTCTTTCCTTAAATTGGTAAAATCCCATTTAGTTAACTAATTAATGATTAAGCTGCTATTGAGTGCAAATGCATTGGGTGAAATGCAGTTTACTCTCCTTTGCCAAGGCAACTTTTTTTTGGTGCGATAAATGTTCCAATATGGCAACCCTTGTATTTTCATTTTCTCCTCTCGCATCTTCAATGTGGCAACCCTAAGAAGTGCTCCGTTTTAAAGTCTTTGCTTTTTAAACCATATCCTACTGTTTTCTAAGCCGTTTCCTGATTGGACGCTCCGTTTTGTTACATGTTTTCTTATTGGACGAAAGAAGAGAACTGAGAGAAGAGAAGGAGCGGTTAAATTTTTGGAAAAACGTTAATGTTGCAATGAATTGCACATTGAAATGTTATCTATTGCAGTTGTGTAGCATCTTCTATTATTTGTTTTCTCATTTCGTATGTTTTGGAACAAGTACCAATATGGATAAATGCTTGACAGGTGAGAATAAATATTCGATCATTTATTTTTCTCTTTTTTTCAACTTGTATTTTTGAGCTTTGATTGAATTATGTATATGAAAGAGAGGCTGATTGTTTCAAGATATGAATGACTAAAAATGATAGATTGAGTGATGGTTTTGAATGACATCATAGAGTAGAAGATATTATGAAATAAAAAAACAGAGAGTTCAGAGGGGCGGTAGCCTCCCTGATTAAAAGAAAAAAAAAGGCCCCTCTGAATAAAAAGACTACAACATTGTTTTGCTCCTCTTACTGTTAACAAACATTCTTTTTTAATAATTTGGGTAAGTAAAAAATTTGTTTGTTGGTATATTTGATAAAATGTATTTTAAAATATATTAAATGTGTCTTTAAAAATGCATTTCGAAAAAATTTTGAAATGTTATGTATTTTTTATTTTTACTCAAAAATACATGTTAAAATGAGAGAAAAATAACTGATCAAATATTTATTCTCACATTTAAAGCATTTGTCTAGATAGGTACTTGTTTAAAAATATATGAGAAGAGAAATCAAATAATAATTTGGAGAGCAAACTGAAATTGCACCCTATTATTAATCAAAATGTCAGTTTTATTTATGTAAAATTGTTTTAAACAGTAACATTTTACTACACATGAACTTTGAAATATAAAAAGCATTTGGCCAGTCAAATATGCAATATTCAGTCTAATAGTGACAATTCGGTTGCTTAACCCATTTTCGGCCAAAGGTTCGTATACGAAACATTTCGATAAATATTTTTTTTTAACACTCTGACACATTTTTTTTCAAGAATTTTATTTTTCTTCTATTTTTTAAGGCTTTTGAAGACATCCATAAAATATTAGTAATTCAATTGGAGTAAACACTTTCTCTTAAAAAATTTTCAAAATACGCTAGAGTTTTAATTTGAAACGCCTTTGACAAATTCGGCTTTTTAAAAATATATTATTATTCCAATTGAAATGAATTATATGTTTTTAAAATAGATTAAAGTTGCAAATTCTGTATATGAAATAAGAATAAAACAAAAGTCATAAAAATATTATTCATATTCATGTTATTCATTATAAGAAATAATATTTTATATTATTATATAAAATATTATTTCTTATATAAAATATTATTTTTCATGCACGAATCTTTTTTTGTGTCTTAATGTATGTAATTTAAGCATATTTCAATAAAAATAATGCTACATTTTATAAAATTTCTGTGCTTGGCCTAAAATGGGTTAATATTCGGTATTTGTTTCACGTGTGGGTCGAATATTCGGTATCCTGCCGAAATCACTATTCGGTGCATCCCTAATTTTTATTAATATATATATATGTAGATATCCAGGAAAATCTAAGTGTTGATTCCATATGCAGTGTCACAAAATTAAATTGATCATTTGAATAATTTAACAAATCACTTAGATTCAAAGAATCATTAAAAAAATTGGCGCATATAAGTATAAAAAATTTACCTTTGAAGAAGTTATTTGTTAGAAATAATCACAAACTTCAATAATCAGTTTCCAAATTGAAAAGCGAGTTACGCCAAGCGAATGATTCAATTTGAATGACTCGTGAATTTACGTCATTCGATTTGTAGAGACGCCCAGGTAGATTTTAGTTTAGGAAATTTCTCAAGAATTTATTGCTGAACTTTAACAGTTTTTATTTAATTAATTGAGCATTAAAATACATTTTCGAAGATTCTTGTTCTGTATGCAAGTGAATCTGGTGCTTAGAATCTTTCAGTACTTTTAGATTAAAAAAATTAAAAATTTGCGTCCGAGAACATTCCATTTAGGGTTAGTTAAAACTTTTTGTAAAAAGTATGATTTAAGAGATAAGCTTAGCAGAGCTTTTTCAAAAAATTTTACAGAAAAAAAGGTAATCATGTTGCTGTATGTGCTATTATTTGAAGTAACTTTATTTTATTGTTTTCTTACATCGTAATTTTTCATTTACAGATGAGATATAGTCTGTTGACATTGCTTATTGTTTTTAATTTAAAGTTCAATCTCTGCATTTAGACTTATTATTCTACATTTTATATTTATTTACCACTTTAATAATATGTAAGTATAGTATGTAAGGTTGTCTTTTTAAGCTGACAAAACACATAGAAAATTTAAGTAATCACTTGACAGTCCATTAAAGTTGAGATTGTTTTGAGGCCTACAGCTGCAATGTCTTTCACCTCGAATTTAAAGTAATTTTTAAATCAATAAACATTTTTAGATCACTATTATTACAGAATCATTAATTAATATTTAAAAAAATACATTGATTAATATTGCTTTTTAAAATTTAGCTTGACACATTAAAAACTAATGGATTAACAGAGTTCAGTAATAAAAAATCTTAACGGAAAAGGTGTTTCCAAAATACAAAAATGTAAAAGTAAAACTATTTTTTTTCTTTTTTAACAAACCATATCAATTTCCCCTGTTAAAAGAAAAAAAAAATCTATACTGATAAATTAATAGTTAGAGTTTATATGAGTCCCATCTTTTCACATAACATTAAGAATCTGGGTTTCTGCAGAGGTTTTGTTGTTATATCTGCAGTTTGCATTTCTGTTGAAATCTGCTTCACAATAATCTCTCCTTCTAATACTTTTTCACGAATGAAGAAATGCTTTAGACTTATATGCTTGGTTCTATGATAAAACTCAGGATTTTTAGCTAATCTAACTCTGACTGTTATCAACTTAAATTGTTGGTTCAGTATAGGATCTGTTTATCCAGAATGCTTGTGACCTCGGATATTCTGGATAAGAAGTTTTTCCTTAATTCGGAACACTTTACTATAAGTTAAGAATCGTACAATATAATAGTATAAAATGCATAAAATACAGTCAAAGCTCTATAATCCACACAAGTTGGTGCCAAAGATTGTGCAGATTATGGAATATTGTGGATTATAGAGTATTATGGATTTTGCGTCATTTTATTATTCCTAGATGGTGTTTTAATTCTATAATCAGTATAAGATGAAAAGATAAATATAAAATTAATAATTAATTTAATATGCTATCTCAAAAAATGACGTTTTAAAGTTATTTTATAGAATAATTGATATGTGCATTTAAACAAAAATAATTATACATATGTTCCGTAATACAGTTTGTTTTTTACTGTTAATAAAAAAAGAGTTATATTCTAAAAAGTAGATGTTTTATTACATTATTTTTTCAATTTTTTTATTATTTATTTTAAAAAATCATTTTTGGATCACAAATTTGTAAATTTTCTTAGTTGTTTTCTTCATTGTTCATATTCGTAAAGTAATGCAAACTATAGAAAACTGCAGATTATCGATCCTTGACTGTAATATGAATAATATATGTAACTATATAATTACAACATTGTTAACTTCTTTCCACAAAATAAAAATAAACAACCTTCTATATTACAATTCAAATAAACATATAACATTTGAGAGCAGAGTCTTTTGAATTGGATTTTTAGAAAAATTTCATTAAAATCTATTTCTTTCTGCTAATCATCATCATTGCTTTTATAAGACAAATCATTTGTCATTATGTGACATAGTTCATTTCCAGCCATCAGCCATCAGCAAGGACAATTTTACACTGACTATTATTCTAACAATTGAGAATCTGAATATGATATTTCTTAGCTTAGTCCAGTAGATCTATAATGATTTCTTCTTAGAAATTTTAAAATCTTCCACTTCATGTTCATTCATGCAATAAAAAAATATCACAGATGGCTACAAATAATATCACTTTTAAGTATGTGTATATCTGTCTACTATATCCCATGCTTGATGTAAAATACACCTTTAAATTTTATGTTTTTGAAAAGAAACAAATTGTTTCTATTTTGCATTATGATTTTCGGAACTTTCTGAATACGAAGTTTGCAGATAACGGGCCCTACACTGTACTTCTTTCAAGAATGAAACTACACTAATGAGTCTTTTTAGCCGAATTAATTCTTTAGCTACTTCATTTACTGCAACTATCTCAGCCTCAGTTGTTGATGTTGTTATCATAGCTTGACACTGACTTAGCCAAGATATTGCTACACCTGCATACTTAACTATGACTCCACTTGTTGATCTGCCTTTCTGCATGCAACTTAAAAAATCGGCCTCACTGAAGCATTCTTGAACTCCACGTTTATGGCCTGCTCTATAGTTAAAGCATTTTTACTTGGAACTTGCAACATATCTAAAAACTCGCTTTAACTTGATACAGTCTTCTTTAGAAGGATTTTCTAATTTACATGATAAAATAATATATTAATAGAGAATTCCTAGATCTGCTCTTGTCTCCATCATGAGATACACTAATGCTCCTGCTGCTACACAATAAGATAATTCTGTTTCATTAACATCTTCTATATAAAATCCTTTTTCTTCCCTTCTGATACTCTTATACGGGATATATAAAGATATTTTTAAGCATGTAAATATAGGAAATTTCGTTCTTTATCACATAAACTGTTTTAAATGTAAATTAAAATGTATTATCTCAATTAAACAGGTTTTAGTAGCTTCTCTAAGAGAAATATTTATTTTAAATTATGGCTACATTAAATTTAAAATGTAATAAATACTTCTTAATTATTCACTTTATTCATTTATATCTTTATTTTATATTTTATTTGCTGTTAAAGTACATCAAATAAGTGGTAGTGTGATTTTACATAAAAAATGGTGGCTGTTTACATCAATTGCTTGCTGTTGCTTCATTACACTAAATAACTGTTGGTGTTTCTGCACACTCATTTTAATGGCAATTTAGTAACCACCAATTTTGATGTAAAAATTGCCTCTATATTTTACATTGTGCATGTATCTTTATGCTACCATCTAATTGACACCCCCATAGTTTTGTTCGTAAATGCCAATGTGGTAACTACAAGTTTTGCATCTTCAATTAGAGTGAGTCGATAATTAATATTTTGTTTAAATATGAAATATTTCTTAAAACCCAAGTTAAAGTTAAGTTGTTTATTATGAGTTGTGTACTGTTCCCCTACATTGTCCTAGTTAGTGCAAGAACAGGATTGAAGGGACCATGTTTTTAAAAATGTTCATATTTTCTAAATTATTGCAGTTAAAAAAAAAACATTATTTTTAAAGTTTGGAACACAGTTTTAACAAAATAGCTAAAATACGAACCTCTAGATTCAATACTTCTTGAGTCAGACAATAAAAATAAAAAAGTCCCATTTCTATATAGGCTTTGTTCTAATCAATCATCAAAGTGTTTAGTTATAAAAGTAAAATACAGTGTCTTAGAAATGTATTTATAGTAAACAATTACGTTTTATATAAACTAAGTTTTCATTTTCAGTGACTGTATTCAAATAAATAAATGGTTTTTCTATAAACTTATTTTTTCAAAATTGCAAAAAATATTCTTTAAAAATATATTTTAAACAATTGGGCTGACATAAGTTACTAATTAAAAATATACTACAGTCAAAGTCCTATAATCCGCACAAGTTGGGCCAAAAGTTGTGTGGATTATGGAATAGTGTGGATTATAGACTATTATGGATTATACATTATTATATTATTCCAGACAGCATTTTAATTCTACAATCAGTATAATATGAAATGATAAATATGAAATCTAATAATTCATTTAATATGTTATCTCAAAAAATGCCTTTATAAAGTTATTTTATTAAAAAATTGATATAAGTGTGCATTAAAAAAATAATTACATGTGTGTTCCGTGTTCCGTTTTTTTAGTGGTAATAAAATAAAAGAGTTACATAAAAAAATAAAAGCTATTATAATTCTTTTTTTCATTTATTTTATTATCTATTTTAAGAAATCATATTTGGATCAAGAGTTTTTAAAATTTCTAAACTGTTTATTTCACCGTTTACATTCGTAAAGTAACGCGAATTATAGAAAGTAGCGAATTATAGGTGCGCTGATTATCGATCCTTGACTGTAAATCAGAAATTAGATATAATATTCAAAATTCTGAATACATGATAATAAAATAAAATGATAGCAGATGTTTATGACTACGGGGTTTAGAAGTAACAAGTGCATTTTCCGTGATCTGGTCGGATTGCGTTTTGCGAATTAAGTGATAGCTGAATGCTGAAAATGATGAATACAACTGGAAAGCTTGCTGGCGCATGTGTAGAGACCAGTTTTAGCTATGCTAAAAACCAAACCCCTATCGTTTTAATATATATGATATATTTGGTAGTTCTTATGTATTGCAATAAATTTAAATGTAATTAAAGAGGTGCTACATATCTTTCTAAAACAAAACATAAATTAATTCTACAGCATTAAAAAAATAGTACAAATAATTAAAACAGATTTATTAGACTAATAAAATTGTTATTTAAAGTAAAATATACAGGATTTATGTTGCACATGATGTTTAGAAATGTATTCTATTTAAACTGCATCGGGTTGAGTTGCTTTTTTTTTTAACTCAATACTTATTTTTTTCGAATGAATAATGACAGCAAATATTTAATACATATATATAAGGTTGCTCACATGAAAAAAAATTGTAAAATTAGTTTCACCCATGTATGTCAGTGCTTTTTAAAAATTAATGAAAGTTTGAAATTCGTGGCTAAATGATTTTATGCCCAAATTTGTTTAGAGTTTTATTCTAAAGAGTTTTAATAGTAACATCCTTCTGGCCAACAAATTTAATCTCCGCTTTTCCCCACTTCCTTTAAGAAAAACCAAACTAAGTTAAACGATGCAGTGATTTCAAGGAGACTAAGAAAGCTAACAGGTAAAACTCTGAAAATTGTATGCTATTATAATGAATACAATATTATGAATACTTGATATAAATTCCTTCGATGATGCTTTACCTGTTTTTCATGTACTAATATTTATACTTTATTTAAGCCTGTTAAACCAATACAGTATTAAATATAATTTTTTGAATTTTCGCTACTCCCAAAGCATTTATTTTTTCTCTACACAAATGTGAATGGAAAGAATCTCTTTAAAGATAATGATTTTCAAGTCTATAAATAAAGGATTTGTGTAACATTTACAGAGTTTCCCCCAGGTTTAAAAAGGGGCAGAGCGCTACTGTTGTGGAAAGGGCACTTTCAACATTCTTCAGGGCATTTTTATAGAGTTAAATTTAGAATCTTACTGCCTTTTTTGATGTGACCGTTTGATTCATACCTTTTTCTAGTAACAAGAAGGAAAATATCACAAAATATGCCCATTTATCACAGGAAAAAGTGTTATTTAATTGAGGGGGGGAATTTGTTAATCAGTTGTACAAAAATCTTTAATCAGTTGAAAAATAATCAGGGTTTGAAAAATGATTGAAAAGCTGGAAATGTTTTAAAAAATTGAGAAAAAATCCAAAAATTAGGTCAAAAGATTGAAAAATAAAGGAGGGGGCAAATTTTGTTTATAGATCGTGAAAAAACGGCAAAATTGTTAAAAGATCGTGAAAAACGGCAAATTTTGTTAAAAATTTATGAAAGAATGGCTAATTTTGTTAAACGATCGCAAAAAACGGCAAATTTTGTAAAAAGATCGCGAAAAAAGGACAAACTTTATAAAATGATCGTGAAAAACTGCAAATTTCGTCAAACCATCGATAAAAAAAGGCAAATTTTATTAAATTATCGTGAAAAACGGCAAATTTTGTTAAAAATTCATGAAAGAATGACAAATGCATTCAAACGATCGTAAAAAAACGTCAAATTTGGTAAAAAAAATCGCGAAGAAACGACAAATTTTATAAAAAGATCGTGGAAAACTGCAAATTTCGTCAAACGATCGCGAAAGAATGCAAATTTCAAGATAGGGGCGCAAAAAAAGCACATAGTTCGTACCGGGAGTATATTCCCCCCCCCCCTTTACCCTCACTTCTGTTGAAATCTTTCAAAAAATTTGCTGTGAATTTTTTTTTTTTTTTTCTTAATGACCTTTGTGATTTTATCAGATTTTTCCAAAATCAAGAAAAACTGAGTTAATCATTTCTAAAGATTAAAAAGTCGGTCATAACTCCAAAAATTCGGAAATAAAATGTATCACAAATTTTGACAAATGATTGAAAAAAAAAATACTAAATTATTGAAAAAAGTCGCCGATTTTGTCATATAGGATTGCGGGAAATACACGAATTCTGACAGAGGATCTTGAAAAGATGTGAATTTCATACAGGGATCACGATTAAAAAAACGTGAATTTCGACAAAGAGTCGCGAAAGAAGGAAACTTCGTCAAAAAAATCGCTAAAAACGGCAAATATCGTCAAAAGCGTCTCTTCCAAAGCCTTTCGATAAAATTCGCATTTTCCGTGACATTTTAATGAGATTCGCGCTTTTTGTTTGCTGCACCTTGATAAAATTTGCGTTTCTTCAACTGCACTTTGAAAAATAGCATTTTTTCAGCGATCAATTGAAGAAATTAGTCTTTTGTGCCAGTTATTTTCAAAATTCGAGTATTTTTTTCGCGGTACTTTGATAAAATTTGCATTTTACAAGCGATACTCTGACAAAACTCTCGCCCTTTCTATGGCTCCTTGTCGAAATTCGAGGTTTTTTCCGATTCTTCAAACTTTCCAAAATTCACACTTTTGTCTGCTACATTTTGATGAAATTAACGCTTTTTTCAGCGATCCCTTGACGAAATTACCGTTTTTCTGAAGATTCTTGATTAAAATACGCTTTTTCCTGAGCTTTTTCTACGTTCAAATGCATTCCTGCTTAGAAAAACAAAATAAGTTTTTTTATATTTACCCTCTCTTTTAACCAATCTTATTTTATTGGTGCAGGTTCGTTTTGGATCAGAAGGCATCGTGTCAATGACTAGGAATTTGTCTATCGCGACCTGGACCCATCAAAGATTTTTCTACCGCGATGCACGCTTTGAGAACGCACGGTCCCAAGTATATGAATGAGAAGACAACTAGTAGGTGCGCATTCAGTGCGGACGCAACAGCAGTAAGGGCTGCGTTTTCTCAAATGAGGCGCGCTAGTGTTAAGATGAGGGGCAAGAGGGGCGCTAACTTTAAAGCTGAAAGGTAGGGGAGACGCGGCGCCCATTTCAAACCCTCTGGAGGAAACTCTGCATTTAAAATCATGGATGATGCATTCTGTACAGTAGATTCCCTCAAATCGGCATAGCTTGGGATCAGAGGTTGTGAGGATTTTAGAATTTTATGGTTTTCTGGAAATTGCTTTGTTTACATTTTTTTAAATGTAATTTTAATGTAATTAATAATGCAATCAAAACTATAATGAATGCTTCCAATGTAATTAAACTATTATAATTAACAGTAAACTAGGTAATTTTAAAAATGATTCAAATATTAAAAGCAAAGGTCAAGTTTATAATCAATAATGTATGATTAAACATTCATTATAAAGATGAAATGTATTTTCCTAAATTATTCAATGAAACTTGCTTCATAGAGATTCATTACTAATTCACATCAAAATTATAAAATAAGGAAGTTTTATTTCAGGTTTAGCTAGATTTAATAATAAAAAAAGCTTGTTTAATACATAAATACATTTGGTAATAAGATTGTGATTACCGGTGGTAACAGTAATATCTTGAATTTTTTCAGAAATAAATTTGTTCTTCATCATGAAAAAACATGAAGTCAGTAATATTAACGAAAATTACAAATTAAAATACATATAAAATTGTAAATTTTATATGTATAACAAAACATTATTATTAAAACAAAGTAAATTTAAGCTCTTATTTAATATCAGTTATAATTGCTCGATAAGTGTGAGTAACATAAATTATTTTTGATATTTTTGATTTATTTGTTTTTGTTTGAATATGAAAGTAGTGTTTTTATATTTCCTGTGTATTTCTTCAATTCTACTATTTGATTTATTATTAATCATAAATATAATTTAAAGAGGATATTTGTGATTTAACCTCTTCGCTACTGGCGATTATTACAGTATTTTTAAGTATTGCTGAATTATTTCTTCTCTCGTTTGACTTCAGAGCGAGATTTTTGTTTTATTTTCATTAGCTCGAATCTTAGAATTCGAAACATATTATTCTTATATCGAAATTTTATTTATATTTGAGTATCATTAATAAAATAGGACAAAACTGATGTACCCATTTGGGTACTCAGGGACTGAATAGGTTGAAAATGATAATTACGTTGCTGATTTTCGTTTGTTACTAAAACCGTCTGTCCATATTCTTAATGTAGATGGTTACTCAGATTCGAAATTTTCCTCCATCATGTTTAATCTTTGGGCGTTTGATTCATTTATATATTTAAAGTAACTCTTTTAGAAATTAATAGTTTTAACTTCATTTTTGTGTACTCACTCTTCTTAAAAGATGTTTCTTTTTTTCTTAGTTCTCAAAATATTTCTAAAATCTATGCTTAATTTAATATTTTATGTGTTAAAAGCTGACAAACTGTGAGTAAAATTTTAACACTCCATATGAAATTAAGTATATATTTTTAAAAAAATTAAATTGAAATAAACAGATACATCTTTTAACAAGTATATGCCAAAAATCGAAGTTAAAAATGTTAATTTCCCGAGGAGATATTTTAAATATGCAAATGCATCAAATGCCAGGGCTGATAAAAACCCGGGTTTTTTCTTTAAAAAAATCCCCAAATTATTTGGTTTAAACCAGGATTTTTTTGTTTAAACCGGTTTTTTAAAATATGTTTTCTTATTATATACTTATCAATAAAAAAAATATTTTTGTATACATAAGTAACATAACTTGATGGAAAAGTAATTCTCATTCATGTAATTATTTAGTATCCAATAATTTATGTTGAAAATTGAAACCGTTTAAAATGTAAACATTTTTAGTAAAAGTTATGTCTTATGTTTCATAAATAAATTGCTCTACATAGAGAGAAACATTGATACCTTAATAATCTTAATAAACAATCTTTTGATTACTACTACTATAAATAAATATATATGATGTGCTTTCATAAATAAAATTTACTTTCACATGGCTATTTACAATAATTTCTTTGAAATACTTGTTATATGAGATGTCTGATTTTTCTGTTTAAAGACTACTAATTGTTCATGTGAACAATTACTTTTTATTAAAAATAAAGCTTTTTATAAAGAGATCTGGGAATAATTTGAATTTAGCAGTAAAGTCTTTCCACACTTTAGGAAATATTGTGTGTTGCTATTTGATGCTTTTCCTCTGAAACTGTCAGGACAAAAAAAGCGACAGTAAAATAAACAAAAATACCTATTTAATAGCTTTTTAGACTACTAAAAACATTGATATTAAAATAGAAAGTAATTTTATAACTGCTGTCATCCACTTAAGCATTAAAGCAGACATCAGACTACACAGGATTTTTTTCACAAGCTGTATTATAATGATTAGTACTTTTAATGTCTAAACTAAAAACTAAACTATCTTTTTTTATGAAACTTTTTCTATTATGTCTCAAGTAAACTTTCTTTTGATCCCCTCCCCTCCCCGATTTTCTTGGATGATATAAGCAGTGGGTTCATTTATGCAATAGAAGATTTAAATGTGTATCTTATTGCATATTTTAATTAAATATAAGCTGTTGTTTCACCTAGAAGCAAATTTTGCCAGATCTTCTCATTCGATTTCATATCTTGAGTTTCTCTTTTTATTCTTAAAAGATAATCCCCCCCCCCCTATCAAAAAAAATTCCTTTTAGAGCGTGACTGAAATTTTAAAAGGCATTTTGTGTTATTAACTGTAAATCAGCGTTTCTCAAAGAAAAACGTTTTTTTAAATATTGCGTATTTTCAATCTATTTTATCTTTGCTAAGTTTAAGCGTTTTCTTTAGAGCTTCAGAAATGTTCATCAACGCATGAAATTTGCATTCTACATGCATACTAACATGACCTAGACTAGACTCCCTATGCCTCATGTTGATGCTGAAATAAGACTGATAAAAATAGAACTTACTTATCTATCCATACCCTACCATAAAATAACCCTACCATAAAACACCTACCCTACCATAAAATAACAAAACGCTCTGTGTGTCTGCGATGGCTAGCAAAATCTACCGCTCGTAGAAGTCTGAAATTTTACGTTAAGATAGTCCAACACAGGTCCTGATGCACCTGAGGCTCAGATTTTTAATCTGAGCCTAATTTTTAGGGCTGAGGCTATTTTAAGGGCTGAGGCCTCTTACAATATTTATGCACCAAGTTTTTAATAACGTGACCCCTTTTTATCTAATCTTCTTCATTTTGAGGGACATTTCTCCATTTAGCTGTTTTTGTCTTTTTACTCTTCAGTTATGACCCGGGACCCTTCGGGCCCGTTACAGGGCCCCTTTAAGTTTTTGTGATAATAAATTGTTTCCATTTAATTCGATCTTCATTTTTGGATACCTGTTCCATTTAGATATTTTCAAGTTTTTACATTTTATACATGACACTGGGGCCTCCTAGGTAATCATAAGACCCGGACCAGGGTCCTTTGACTTTTTTGTTCGCCCAACATTTTCCACTCCCTAAATTCAAACTAATTATATCACTCTTAACCCTTTCATTCCCAGTGAGTCCAAATGGCATCATAACATTTCTTATCTTTTTTTCTATATTTAATTATGATATTCCAAATTCATACCAGAAAATTAAAATAGAAATACTTATTTTATTTAATAACAGACATTCCTTATTTAAAAATAAAGTGAAATTTATCAGTGAAGTTTTCTGGTGCAAATTCAGATTATCTGAATTATGGAATTTCTTAAACGTATTCTACCATGGGAATGAAAGGGTTAAATCCAACTATACCGTGAATGAAATCGATACGCGATGATAAAAGATTGGTACATAGTATTATAATTTCAGAGCCATTTAACAAAAGTGTATATTTTTAATCAAAGCATGCGTAATCTGTGGACAAATTCCTAACCGTAAACTTTTGTACCGTAACCATAATCTGTCTGTAACCTAACTGCGATTTAGCAGTACCCTACCGTAACGTTAATATAACATAAATGTAACCTAGCCGTCACTTTATTGTAACCTATTCTTATTCTAACCGTCACATAAATGCAATTTAACTTTAACTTTAAATTAACCGTAATCTAACTGTAACCTAGCGTGAAATTAAATAAAATCAAAGACTTACCGTAATGTAATTGCAACATAATCGCAACCCAAATGTTACCTAACCATTCATGGAGTTCATGTCCATGGAAATTATTTTGTCTTGTTCGGATTTGGTTATGATTCATTAGAATATTTTCGTTCAAATTCGTATTTTTAATTCAAATCAAATGTTTTCAATATTTTATTTTATTTTATTTTGACATTTAATTATTTCGAATTTATGAATTCAATTATTTTAAAAGCAAACATTTTTTTAAAATAAATAATATAATAGAAAAAAAGACCATTTTAAAAAATTACCATTTCTTCGTAAAATATTCTTGAGCTGTAATTCATTTCTTTCAGTTCGTCTTATTAATACAAAATCCTTTCCACATGCTTTTGTTTGGGACATTAAAATTTAAGCGATAAATGGTTTAATATTGCAACCCTTTTTTCGGTTTACTTCACCACCACCTATATTTTTCCTCCATGGTTTACAACGGCTGTGATAAAAAATCATCATTTAAACTGACAGTTTGCCAGTCTATGAATTTTAAAGGTTTGTTCCAGCTTTTTTAATTATTTATGCGAAAATTTTATGCAACCAGCCAACCATAACTAAATAAAGGGGAAAAAAGGCGATTTTTTATGAGAGTGATCTTTGGAATTTAATTAATTACTCAGTTAATAAATAGAATTTCGAAATTCTGAAGCTCAGGTGCATCAGGAGAGATTTGGGGCTACTCTCAAAAAAAGTTTGAGCCTCGTACATGCTGTAGATTTTGCCAGCCATCGCAGACACACACACACACACAGACACACACACAGACAGACAGAGCGTTTTGTTCTTTTATTAATATAGATTCCTTCGAATAATTCATACTCTATTCTTAATTTTAACTAATTAAAGGTCTAAAGCGCTATGTACTTACACATTTTAACATGTTTTCATGTTAGGGCCCTGGTTTTAATTGTCAGTTGGCCGATTCGGCCCCCTATTACAGCTTCCTTAAAAATGGCCCGATTCACTAGCTTTTTTTTCTAACAACTTTTTAGGTCCACCATGAACGACAAAAAAACTTCTCAGATTTCAGCTATCTCTAATTTTGAATGTTAATCGCATTCTTGGGGCCCTTGGTGCAGCTTCTTTAAAAATGATCCAGATTGCTTTCTATTTTACTTAACATAGTTTTAGCTTCCTCCCATTTTTTATTGACTACAAAAATTATTTTTATACCCAACTACATGCGAAATAAATTTCCTCCCCTTGGGGCCCGGTACAGGACCCCTTAAAGTTTTTGTAAAAAAAAATTGCTTCCTTTTGATCCTAACTTTATTTTTAGGATTCTCTATTCATTTAGATATTTTAATATTTTGACATTTCATATAAGACATCGTGATCTTGTATAAAATCATAGGGCCCAGTCCAGGGCCCCTGAACATTTTCTGAGAGAAACACAGTTCACTCCCTAAATTTTTCACCTTCTCAGAGCAAAATTTTTAAATTTGAGTCTCGGATTCTTCTTTCTGAACCAATATAATCTCAAATTTTTATCCGCTCTTAGGGCCCTTTTTTAAAACATTTGCCGAATCAAATTGTGCATTTTTTAAAAATATTATTCAAACAAATAATTCATTCCCTATTATTAATTTTGACTAATTGTAGATCTAAAGCGCTAAGTACTAGACATTTTAACATGTTTTCCTGTCAGTTAGCCTTTTTGGGGCCCTTATTATAAATCCCTTATAAATGGTTTAGTTCACTTGCTTTTTTTAAACAACTTCTTAAGTTTATCAGCTAGTACAAGAAAAAAAGAAACACCCTCAGAGTCTAGATACCGCCAATTTTGAATGTTAATCGCGTTCTTGGGGCCGTTGGTGCAATTTCTTTAAAAGTGAACCGAATTGCCCGCAATATTCTTTAACGTAGTTTTAGCGTCTCCCCATTCCTTTAATAATTACAAAAATATTTTATATCCAACTACACGCGAAATAAGTTGCTGGTTCTTGGGTCCCGGCACACCTTTGATGTGTTTGTACCTTAAATTGTTATTAAATTACCCTCTTTTAATCCAATCATCATTTTTGAAACAATTTTTCCGCTTAGTTATTCCCACGTTTTTACATTCCATTTAAAAGCCTGGGACTGTATGGTGCCGCTGGACCCAGCTTAGGGACCTTGAAATTTTTGTTCGAAATGCATATGTCCCTCACTCACTTTCCCACCTTCTCAACGCATAATTTTAAAGTTGCGTTTTGGACTACACCCTGATATTTTTATTGGGGTCCTAGGACTTTTTTAAAAGCATTTACTCAATGTTTCATGCATTTATTTAAAATATTCTAGCGAATAATTCATAGCCTATGATTAATTTTGATTAATTGTATATCTAAATTGTTAAGTGTTTGTTGAAGATTATCATAACAGGTCCTGGGCGAGTCAGCTAGTATTCAGTAATTTGAAACAATCAAGTTACAAAAATGAGAAAATATTATATTAGATTTGTTCTAAAAAAGAAATTGGTTTAAATCATGCCAACCCTGCTGGTAATAGAATAAAATTTTAATGCAAAAGCCTCAATGCTTATATAGGAAGACAAGAAAAACAAATTTTCACACTATTTAAACACAATAACCATAGAGAAAAAATGCTTAGCAAATTATTCATTAGCATGCATAACAACAGTAATCAATGGGTAAAATAACTTAAGTGTATGTCATCATTGAGGCTTTGCGGTATGATGTAATCCTTAGTAAATCTTAACTAATCAAGCAAATTAAGTAGTAAAATTGCATTTGTAGTTCAAGTCTATGATTCTGGATTTTTTTAAGCTTTAAAAATAAGAAAAATCCTTACTAGTTTTTCTGATCATAAGGTTTTTTCTAACCTCCTAATTTTAGAAAAAATAGTTATTCTGCCATGCACATTTATAGCTTATACGAAAACTGGGGTTGATTAAAAATGTTTGCATTTTAGAAATTTATTAATTTATCATTTTTATAGAGCTTTACTTGTAGTTTCTGCATAACTTCGATGCATTACAGTGTAAAATAAATCCAAACATATGGGGAAGAGAATAAAAAAATGATAAAAAAGCAGCATCGTTTAAAAGAAAACCATACTTTAAACCAACTTCGATTAAATCAAACAACTCTGCCAAAAGCCCATCGACTTTACATTAGTGAGGGCAGTTCGGAAACTGAGTGACTAGTCCCCTTAAAGGTTAATATGTAAACAAATAGTTTCGATAACTAGATCTTATTTTCATTTTGTGGCTGTTTAAATCATTGAATTATTTGAAAATTGATAATTATGCGTTTAACTGTGCAGATAAAAATAATTTGAATAATTTATTTTCAACATTTTAGATTTAAAATTAAAGAATCAACATAATTGTTTAAAGTGTTTAAAACATTTTCTTAAAATTTTTTTTATAAAAAATTCCTTTTTATAATTATATTTTTAAATGTACGTTTTATGAAAATAAATATTTTTCTTCCAGAAAATGTCAGTGCCTCAGATTTACTCCGAAGCAACAGAAAAAACATTTGATTGTGAAATATGTTCCAAAGAATTTTTACAAATGAATAATCTGAAAATGCACTTACGCACCCACTCAAAGGAAAAACCTTTTTTATGCGAAATATGTTCCAAAGGATTTTCACATAGACATAGTTTAAAAGGACACTTGCGCAGCCATACAGATGATAAACCTTTTGTTTGTGAAGTATGTTCCAAAGGATTTTCACTAAGGAGTAATCTGATAAAACATTTGAATATTCATACAAAAGAAAAACCTTTTGTTTGTGAAATGTGTTCCAAAATCTTTTCAGAAAGTGGCTCTCTGAAAGTACACCTACGCACCCATACAAACGAAAAACCTTTTGTTTGTGAAATCTGTTTTAAAGGATTTTCAGCCAGAGGTAATCTGAGGCAACACGTGTGCACCCATACAAAGGAAAAAGCTTTTGTTTGTGAAATCTGTTATAAAGGATTTTCGCAAAGTAGTAATTTAAAAGTACATTTGCATACGCATACAAAAGAAAAACCTTTCCTTTGTGAAATATGTTCCAAAAGATTTTCACAAAGTAGTAATTTTAAAGTTCACTTGCGTACCCATACAAAGGAAAAACGTTTTGCTTGTGAAATATGTTCTAAAGGATTTTCAGAAAGAGGCGATCTGAAGAAACACTTGCGAGTCCATACAAAGGAACAACCTTTTGTTTGTGAAATATGTTACAAAGGATTTTCAGAAAGTGGTCATTTAAAAGTACACTTGCGTACACATACGAAAGAAAAACCTTTTGTTTGTGAAATATGTAACAAAAGTTTTTCAGAAAGTGGCTCTCTGAAAAAACACTTGCGTACCCATACAAAAGAAAAACCTTTTGTTTGTGAAATTTGTTCTAAAGGATTTTCAATTAGTAGTAATCTGAAAACACACTTGCGTACCCACACAATGGAAAAAGCTTTTGTTTGTGAAATTTGTTCCAAAGGATTTACCCAAAGTAATAATCTAAAAACGCACTTGCGTGCACATACGAAGGAAAAATCTTTTGTTTGTCAAATATGTTACAAAAGCTTTTCACAAAATGGCTCTCTCAAAGTGCATATGCGCACTCACACAAAGGAAAAGCCCTTTCTTTGTAAATTATGTTCCAAAAATTTTTCAAAAAATAGTCATCTGAAAACACACTTGCGTGCCCATGCAATGGAGAAAACTTTTGCTTGTGAAATATTTTCTAAAAGAAATCAGTCAATCAGTGATCAGTCAAAAATCAGTGATCTAAAATGAAATTTGCGTGTGCATGAAAGGGAAAACTTTTGTCTGTGAAATATGTTCCTAAGGATTTGCAGAACTGATCATTTAAAAGTGCATTACGTACGTAATAAAAACCACCTATTTCTGAAATGTTTTTCAGAGAATTTTTAGAAAAGAGTTTTTGCTTTCAAAAACATCTCATGTAAAAAATGTCAAGTCTCGTGACTCTTAGAACGTTAAAAATTCTTAGATCATGTGTAGTTCCAGGTTTAGCTTAATATTAACAGTGACATTTTAATTCACAAATTGCTCCTAGTCTCTACACCTTTAGTAAATTATTATTTTGTGACGTGGCAATTGCGCAGCACAAGGAAGTTATTACGTCAACAATTTACTATATTTTGAGATGGTGCGGGATTATTTGATTAAGGCTGAATATAAAGAAGAGAGATAGAAGCTTTAAAGGTGGGATTCATCTGTTAGGGGCTTTTGTAAACGAGGGTGTTTCCTTCCTTTGTCTATATTTAATACTAAATTATGGTTTTGATTCTTTGCTGCAGGGGAAAAGATTGTTATTTAAAGAATTGAACCTTATAATCTTGCTTTTCAATCTGGCCGTCATAGCCTCGTATTTGGAAAGTATTAAATTACACACATAATTTTTTTTTACATAGAGTTGAATGCCACTTGCCTTCCCAAAATCATAAAATTTTGAAAAAATGGCATATTTTAACTAAGTGAATTCGATCTTTTTCGATTTCAAAATATAATCTTCTTTCAAAATATAACTCAGCAAACATTGTAGAATGACGATTTTGCCAAAGAAAAGCAAATGTCTCCCACGCAGTAGATCATGGGTTCAAATCTTTCAGGCGGAATTTTAAAATTTTGATTTTTATTATTACTAGTCATTTTCAAATGCATTTAATTAAAAAAAAATTCCTTTTTTGGCAATTTTAATAGCGTTTTTGTGTAGCGGTAAAGTTTAATAATTTTCTTCTTACAGAAAATCTGAAATTTCAATTAAAGAAGAATCCGCAGATTTATTGACTTATATATATTTTTAAAAATGCGCATTTAGTAACATGCCAGATGATATAATCAAATCCACATTTAAAATTAAAAAATTTCATTTTTAATAATTTACTGGTACAGAGCAATAAATATTGGGTTCATCTAAGTGTAAATATATTTTGCTTGCTACTGCCGCCTACAAGCAATTTTTTAAAATAACTTCAATGTGGACAATCTTTAAAGTTATTTGCAATTCTTTTAAATCAAAAAATTTAATTTTTTTCGATATAAATTGACATTCTTTTTAGCGCCATCTATTTTTGAAAAATGAAAGAATTAGTTAGGATTTTTCTAAATTATTCCAACATTTTAAATAAGTTTTAAGTTTTTGCCTATTGAAATATCATTTTTTATCTGTTCCTCTGCTAAATATCTGAAATTGATAAATTTAAAATTATCCGGATTTTTTAAATTTTACTTAAATATATTTATTTCAATATCTTTAATTTGATTAAAAAAATATTTTTTATTATTTTACAATTAAATGTAACGATGTTGTCGGTTCAGTTATGTGAGAATTTAATAGTTATAAATTAACAATGATTAATTTATTAATTTAAGGATAAAGTGTTTTAAATGACATATTAAACAAAGTCCGCTGTGCGATGTGCGATAATACTTACGTGCTTGTTTTCAATAACCATCAATACAGATGACATTGTGAAAGTTTTTCATGTATAAAAATACTCTAAAATTTAAGAAATCATAATTTGATTTTCAATAAATATTACATTTTTGTGTGGGGTGTAGATGTTTAATGTGGCCCAATCCACAAAAAAACGGACATAAGGATGAAAATTTAAATTTCTTTAAATATGATTGAAATTTTGCATATTAACTGTTAAGCGTGTACTATTTCATATTTTATCAAAAAGGAATTAAATTTTTGTCATTAACATACTTATTTCAATTAATAAAGTGACGATATGACTTTGCAATGTAGACTGCGGCAAAAATCAAAACATTTCATGGTCTCGTACAACTGAACAAACATTCTAAAAATCTCCAAACTTGGATATATATGATCAGAAAGCTATTATTGAGAGTTTTTTTCTGCAGAGAAGTTTTCATTAATCTTCATTACAAAAGGTAAGCATATTTAATTACTCTTAATTATTATGTCACACCCGCAACAAAAAGTTACATTTATATCTCTACAGAAAAATATTTTTGATTTAAAGTTATGAAACTTTATATTCAAAAATAGTTTATTAATATACTTTGAATTACAGACACAAAAAAAGTAATTAATATTTTAATTATAATTATTGAGCGTTGCGGGCGTGACATGTCCCTGCTGCGGGTGTGACATTTAATTAAAATCACACACGCAACGCTTTTTAAAATTGAATACAAATGTATATTTGAACAAATTATATGAAAATTTATATAAGAATAATATGCTGTAAAACATGTACTTGGCAGCTTTAACTATATCCTTTGATTTAATAGAGTGAATTCCAGTTAATAAATAAAAATTTGCATCATCTGAGCATGTGACACTGTGTGCAGTTTATTTATTCAGTTTGGATTGATAAAACTGTTGCTTTATTATAAGAAAATCATTTTATTAGTGATATATGATTAAGAAATTAATTTATAAAGGTAAAATTTTTTATAGAAATTTAAAAAAGAAAATTAGGAAACAATATTTTAGCAATTATCTTTAAATTTGTTAATTTTATTTTGTTATATATATATATATATATATATATATATATATATATATATATTTGTTATTTGATAGTATTATCTAATATATATATATATAGTTTTTTAAAATAAGCAAAGCAATATTAGGGGAAGATTTTATTTCTCTTTTAATTCAAATTAAATAAAAATTAGAAGTAAGAATAATAGAAACTGTTAAAATGTTTATTAGCATAAAAATGTATATAGTCAGTTTGAAATTAACCAAAATTTAACATAATTAACTTTATGTAAGATTAGAAATTTCAAGGGATAAATATTAACAATTTGTTAAGCATATATTTCTGGATTTGAAGTGCTATATTTATTCAGTTTACACATTAATTTATTCTCTTTTGCAGAGAATGAAGAGTATAGAAAAATCACGATATCATCGGAAAAAGATTAAAGAAAACCCTTTTAAATATGAAGAATATCTACCAAGAGAAGGAAAGAGACAAAGCAAGGAGAGTAAAGAAGAGACTATTTAAAAAAAATCATGGTAAAGGATGGCAATCCTTTTGCACTTCATCTCATGGTAAAGGAGTTGTCGACGGAGTTGGAGCAGTTGCCAATAAATTGTTAACGTTGGCAATGCTTTGCAACTATAAATTCAGCTTCAGATTTTGCCATGTGTGTAGAAAAAGTCCTAAAAAATATAAAAGAACTTTGCTGAATGTGAAATTTCAGAAGATATTGTGAAAATGCTTCATGCATGCTGGCACCAAGCACAATTGGAGCTCAACATTCAATGGACACATGTTGTTTCTATTGACATAGGAACAATTAATGTAGAAATTACTTCAAAAAGTCACAAAAAAATTTGTTTGTTACCATATTTTGTCAAAAATATAATATCCAACGATAAGAGTGCAGATGGAGATTTTGTAGAAGTTGTTTTGTTTTCCACATAAAAAAAAAAAATTAATAAACGTGAAAACTTTGATGGACAAATAAGACAAATAAATGGGGATGATATAAAATAAGAGTAGCTGAAAAAAAATTAAGAAAATGTGTATATTTGGCTCAGTCAGTCAGATGTATTCATACTTTGACAAGGATATAATATCCAACGATGAATGTGCAGTTGGAGATTTTGTAGAAGTTGTTTTATTCTCGACATTAAAAAAAAAGTGAAAACTTTGACGGACAAATAAGACAAATGGATTGTGACGATATAGAATTAGAATGTTTGAAAAAAATTAAGAAAACGTGTATATTTGGCCCAGTTAGTCAGATGTATCCTAGGATAAAAAAAAAGCATTTTTGTAAAAAAAGCTACCACCACCAGAAATTATAAATTCAAGATTGGAAATGAAATTTGTTTGATATTTTGCTCTCTGATATTATAATTGTAATATTGATTAATTTCTTTAATTAAAAAAATCTGCCTTGAATATATTTGTGTATGTCATTATTTTATTGGCCATACAAGTCACACCCGCAACAGGGCGTCACACCCGCAACGGAAATTTTAAATATTTTCTACAAAAGCAAGAATTGAGTAAGCAATTTAATTTTTTCATAGAATAATTATTTAAGTATTACTGTCTAATATTTAAAAAAATCAATTCACTCAGTTGTCATAATTCACAGAGTTTTGCATTTTTGCACTGAAAGATGAAAATGCATGTCCATTTTATGTCACGCCCGCAACAGGTGGAAATAATTTTTTTTTATAAATAAATGATACATCGGACAATTTTCAGATTTGGATAAATGTATGTGTAAGTGGTCTACATTGAAATTCATACAAATTGAAACCAATGCTCAAAAATATTTTTGCTGGTGACTAATTTAAGTTGTGTAAATGTCACACCCGCAACTTTGGATTGGGCGATGTAACATATATGATCGTTTTGCTTGAACTAATGTCTGAATGTTGGTCAAATTGTTCATATTTGCAGGTGAATATCTGATTTAGAAAAAGCTTAATTTAAAAGACAAGTGCATTTCTTTTTTTTTCTGTGTAAATTGAAAATCGTGCTTCTCTGAAAAATTGAGGAAGCTAGCACTATTAATTTTGCATTATGAAACAAGATGTTTAATTTATCTGACATATTATATAAAAACATGGCGCACTGTAGTTTTCAAATACAATTTTTAACTTGTTGTAAAGTATCAAATAGAGGAAGACATAGTGTTTTGCTGAGTGAAAAAGGAATGTGTTTCTGTAAATTTTGAATGCACACAATGTATGTCTAAAACCTAATGAGCTATTAAAAAATAATGATTAAACGAGTATTCAAAAGTTTTTGGATGCCTTTAATATTTATTTATTTTTTATCTAGAAGCTGATGTTGTTTACATTTCTTTTTAATAAGAGAAGGTTGACCAACCTTCTTAAAATTTGACTGTTTTTAACAAATGCATCGAAAATCGTAAATGTCTTTCCTTGCACTAATAAATTATAATTTTATTGATTTTTGCGTATATGTTGGATTAGTGGGGAGTTTGCTGGCAAAATCTTCCTTATTTAAATGTTTTGCCAGTTTGGCATTATTCACTTCAGTTCGGTTCGCAGCTTGTGAGTTATTTAAATGAGACTATTCCAAAAATAAAATAAGCCATTACGACTTTTTGTACACTTTGAGATAAGTCTGATTTTTCAAATTTTAAAATAGTGAAACTAAAACAAATTATAAGCAATGAGAAAAAAATTAATATTCTTTTATGATAAAAAAAAATCTTATAATTAAGTACATAAACAATCAAAAATTAACTTATTGAATATAGAAAAGCAAAGACTTTTTGGTGAAAATAATAATAATAATAATAGGAACAATAAAAATTGCTAACTCCCGCACACTGAATGATGCTTTAACCCTTCCACAGTTCTGTTGTTTGAACTTTATTCCATTGGAAATAGTTTCACGTTTAGTCTTTTGTTAGTATATGAGCGGTTAAACATTCAATTTACAATTTACAAAACCGCGGCTGTCGGCCTAACCGTTCGGAGTTTTCGTGGTTTTCTTCGAACCTTGCGTAAATATGGGTTAGGTTCCCTTAGAAAGACCCCCACGAAGGGCACTCCCCCCTGGTCCTATATCCCTAGCGCAGATAATCGGACGTCAAAAATCAACCAACCATCAATTTACAAAACGCTATAGCAATGCATCTGTTAAAGTGCCTTCCCCCTCTTTAGGATTTCTAAAGCAAACAGTAATCTGTTGAAATCTACTGTGTGTGCCAGGAAGGGAAAACTTCCCACTGCATTTTTGCAGAGTGATTGATTAGCCCTGGACTAATCCCCTTTCAAAGAAGATAAAAAGTAACTTTCTGTTTGCATTGAAATAAGCGAAAGATGATTTTTAAAATTTATCAAAGAATAAATTTTAGATTATATCATTAATAACTTGCTTCTTATAAATGAGATTCAAGCTATTGATGTTTTTACTTGAGCAATTATTCTCTGAATATAAATATAAATTAATTAATGTAAAATCTTTCAATATGATATAAAATGCAGTTAGATACAGATATGAATTCATTTTTATTATATTTTATTATTATTGTTCGTTATGCCAGATGCATTACATTAAGGACTTTTTAAAAATGATAAATTCGAATATATATATATAAATATTTATTTATATTTATATACAAGGGCGGATCTGGAGACTCCTCATGGAGGGGGGGCGATTTTAAAAATTGGGAGACTCGAATCTTATGCGTAGGTCGGGGCTAATATTTTTACTGCGGATCGGGTTTTGGTCCGGTTAACTTCTATGTTGTCTGCGGGTCGGGTTTGGGTCCGATTGACTTCTATTTTTCTAGCGGATCGGGTTTGGGTCCAGTTGATTTCTATTTTTTGCTGCTGGTTGTGTTAAATAATCAGTGGGGTGCGAACAGAAGGTTTCAGTTTACCCCCCTCCTCCCCAAAAAAACGACTTTTCTTGTGACTGGCCAAAAATGATGTTCGTAGTATAAATTTGATGTCCTTTAAATTTCAGGACCCGAGGCGACTGCCCCCTTCGCCCCCACCCTTTCGCACCGCGCTGTAACTAATACTTTTTCTGTGATTCGCATTTATGTCCATTTGACCTACTTTTTGCAGTGGGTCAGGTTAACTTCTACTTTTTTGCTAATTGTTGGATTTGAGACCGCTTGACTACTATATTTTGTTGCTGGTCAGTTTGACGTCTGTTTATATATATATATATATTATATTTATGCTAAAATAGAAAAAAACATAACTGCTTCCCTTTCATTCTAATCAGAATGTTTAATATAGTGATTTGAAAAGGAATAAATAGCTTTAAGGGGGAAAAAGTTCTTTTAATATTTTCTATTCATTGATATATAAAATTTATAGGTTTCAGAAAAATGAGTACGAGACTGAGCACTGTCTCATCTCTAATACAGATATTTAGGAAGCATGATTCCAGGCCGGACATGGAAAAAAAAACAAGTCAGGCTCTGCCCAAAGCGGCAGAAATATAATGATCAGGACACGATCCGGCTCTAAAGGTCAGAAGACCTGACTCAGCCCGACCCTAAGGTGGGCGGTCACCCCTCCGCTATCTCCCCCCCCACCTGGTTATATCCACCATTGCCTGATTCATGAATAGGTGCGGCCCGACCCGCGCCGTGCTCACCTTGAGTTTCATCCTAAGTCCTATTCCATGAAGATCTCTCATGTTGGTTTGAAAACCTTTATAGTCCCAAGGGGGGGGGGGCGATCGCCCCATCGCCCCCCCCTTAGATCCGCCATTGTATCTATATGTTGTAGCCAATACCCGAAATTGGCCAAATATAGAACTGGCCGGCCAATTCCCGAATTGGCCAGCAACGTTAAAAAATGACTGGCCAATTCTAGAATTGGCCAGCCGATTCGCGAACTGGCCAGATGCGAATGGCTAATTCCCGAAATAGATATAAGTACTCGGCTTAATCTTTTCTAACATAGTTGAAAGTGTCTATGAATTCAAATAGTCTAGACGTCAGCCTGTCCGTGATCTAACTCGAGTAAAGTTTACGGTTAACTTGTTATTGTCATCGTATTTGGTTTATCAATTGATTTCGATATTGAAAGGGAATTGTGTACTATTTTTGGTAAATTTAGTTGGGTACACAAAAATATTTCGTTTCAAAATAATCAATGGAAATCTTTTTTACTGTACATTTTAATGTTACATTATTACAAAAAAATTGGTACCTATGCATCATAGTTCGGATGTTGGCCAAGGCTTCCCGGCCAGTTCGCGAATTGGCCGGCCAAAACCCGAAATACGCTATTCATTTCATGTATTTCGGGTTTTGTCCAGGAAGCTTGGCCAGTTCGGGTATTGGCCGGCCAGTTCTAGAATTGGCCAGGCTCCGGGTATTGGCCGCAACATATATATTTATTAAAATGTAAGAAACATGATTCGAATGCTGTTTTATCGAAAAGCAAGTAAAATGTGACATAATAAATATTTATATTTATCAGAAATTGTTATATATCTTATAAAATAGAAATTTCCTTTTAATATATGATTTGTAAATTAATTTTAGAACAAATTATGATTATTTTTATTGTAAATGTCGTAGCAAGTTTTTAAGAACACAATTTAACAGACATATTGGATAAATAGGATGTATGGCAGAAGGCACAAATGATTATAAGTCTTTAATAGATGTTCCTCCAGAGTAGTCGGATAAGCTGGAGTTATAAACACATAGGAATTGGCATACTTCACATAGTCATAAGACAGCAATGGGAGTATGTATTGATGATCCAGAGACGGCCATATATCTGTTTCACCATCAGAAACGCGGTCTTTTGACACAATTTTAACTGCACATACTGAATCTGTCATCGTATGTTTAACTTTAATTACGGCACCGAACGTGCCTTCGCCGAGAGTTTCGACAAACTTGTAGCTCTTTACTTGAAGATGGTAAACAATTTCCACCATTTTTGCGTAGGTGTTGGTAACATGAACAAGCTAATGCGAGTTATTTCAATTTATAAGAATGTTTTTATTGTCTTCATCCATGTATCGATCAATCTTTAACTGCATTTTCAAAGAACAATTTTCATTTCATTTCTCTGTTGAAAATTACCAAGCAATGGTACGAATTTAAGAATGATTAAGGGGATACTTCAGTCAAGCGGAGAGTCACTAATTCGATGGAAGAATTTTGTAAAGATATTTAGTTTACATTCATTTCAACATTTTTTAAAAGTTTTCTTTTTTTTTTTCATTGGATAACTCAGATCGATCTAAAGAAAGGCCATTTTACCTTTCCTCTTTTATTTATAGATATTTTTAATGAGGAAACTTTAATTTTGAGATAAAATGGGTTTTAAAAATAAAAGCATCTTAATAAAAAAAAAGGGGGAAAAATAGCAAGCAAAATCGAAAAAGTAAAAAATGTCTTTGAACAAGTCAATTTCAGCTATCCTAATGCAAAAAACATTTAAAAGTATTGAAATGTAACCAAGTATTGTAAAGTATTGAAATGTAACCCGCCGACCAATGTACGACTAATTAATTAAGGGGGGGGGGGTACTTTAACGGGCTGCTAGGGCAAAAATGAATTTAAGCCTAGAAGCCACAATCACTTAAAGCAGAGTTTTAAAGGATTGGCGTACACATATACGCAGAAAAAAGTCAGATAATTATTTAAACTGAACTTTATTAAAAACATCAGATTTCTTAAAAAATGATATCTTACATGTATATGCTTAGTTAAATATAGGAGAGTTTTCTATAGGAGAATTAGAAAAATCTATAGCAGCTCTGTTATCACAGTACAAGTTAAACTCTGAAAAATGTGGGGGGAAAATTTTTAGTTCTTTACCTTCTTTTATTATGTTAATTATCCAAAGAAGTTCCTTAGCAGCATCAGTCAAGGAAACGTACTCCGCTTCCATAGTTGAAAGGGCAACACAACGCTGTTTAGAAGTTAGCCAAGATATAACAGCATCATTTAAAAATAAAATACCCCCCCCCCCCAAATCGATACTCGATCGTCTCGGTTAGATGCATACTCGGCGTCACTAAAACAGTTTATTGAAAAATTATCATGACAAGAAAGATTTCATTTTTCGTATCTTGTATGATATACATAGCCAAGAACTTTTAATAAGGCTAACCAATGTATTTTACCGGGATTGCTTTGAAATTGTGAAAGGAGATTAACCACGTAACTAATATCTGGACGTGTTCTACTAGCTAAAAATGATAAACATCCAATTAAGTTACGATATGGAATTTTTTCCATTTCAGCAATTTCTTCATTAGTTTGTGGGCAATCCCTTTTCGAAAATACTACCCCTTTTGAAATAGGTAAAGAAACAATTGGTGGATAATAACTTTTAAACTGCTCATAAATATTTTCAATGTAATCCGTCTGATGAATATAAAAACCATTTTTAATTTGTTCAAAATTAACTCCCAGTAATTTAACCGTCTCCCCCAAAACTTTAATATCAAATTTTTGTTTTAATACATCTATAACTTTAAAAATTTTATCTTTATTTTTTCCTAACAAAATCATGTCATCGACATAGAAAAGCAGGACAATTTCGGAGTTAAGAGAATAAACACATTTGGTCCACTCAAACTTTTTAAAATTTAAACTTTCTAAAACGAAATGTAGTTCGTAAAACCATTCACGCCCGCTCTGATGGAGACCATACAGAGCTTTCTTTAACAAACAAACGTGATCAGGTTTATCCGATTCTATAAAACCAACTGGTTGTCTCATGTAAATAACTTCCGATAAAGGAGCATATAAATATGCACAGCGAACGTCCATTTGAATATGATGCCATTTTAATCCACAAACTAAAATCGAGAAAAACAAACGTATTATAGTGAGATTAACCACGGGACTGAAAACCTGATCATATTGAATGCCTTTTTCCTGTCGGAAGCCTTGTGCAACGAGACGCGCTTTATATCTAATTATTTCGTTCTCTTTATTGCATTTAATAGTATAAACCCATCTGCTTCCCAGGATCCTAGCATTCTGAGGTTTTTCTACTAAAGTCCAAACTTCTCGATCTTTAATAATTTGAATTTCCTCTTCCATCGCACACTTCCACGATTCTACTTGAGGAGAACGTATTGCATCATTAAAAGTTTTTGGAACGTTCACTTGATCCCGCTTTAATTGTCATTCATTTAAATGATTTGCCTCCAACTCCTGATTTATAACGCCAGTAAAGTTATTTTTACCACTGAAATCAAACACTTTTGGATCGTAAGGTATATTTTTGGACTCGCAATAAGTTTTTGCATCGTTTGGGGATCTTAAACGCATATTTGTTCCTACTATACTATAATAAATATCTGTACGCGATCCATCCGAACGAGAAACAGCTTTCCGAAACCATTCAAATTTTGGTTTAGTTAATGCAGGAGATTCAGACACTTTTTCAATCGGTTTTGGTTTCTCCGCCTCCCCCTCAATTAATTTAACTTGTTTATCGGGCTCACACGATTTTTCAGTGTCTAAAACCTCCGAATCATCCAAATCCAATGCATCTAAATGAAATAGACTTCGGTCAGAAATCTGTTCGTTTTTAACTTGTTCTTCTATTCTAACATTTATGGTCTCGATAATTTTATCGTTTTGAGGAATCCAAACGCGATAGTCTTTAGTTCGAAGAGCGTACCCTACGAGTACTCCCTTTTCAGCACGCATATCTAGTTTACCGCGATTATGTTTAGGAATCCCGACATATACAGTGGAACCAAAAGCTCTTAAATGTTTAACAGACGGTACTTTCCCCGAAAATAACTCGAACGGTGTCTTAGTCAAATTCTTATGGCAGGTGCGATTCCACGTATAGACAAAATATAGCAAAGCCTCCCCCCAGAATCTTTTATGCAATTTAGAGTCATTAAGTAAAGTTCTTACTGCATTTAGAGCTGTAGAATTAAATTTCTCAACGAGACCGTTCATTTCCGGTGAAAATGGGTTGGTCCGCTCAGGTTTAATACCCCTATCTTCCAAATATTCCTCGAATTCATTTGAACAAAACTCTCCGCCATTATCAGTGCGGATGTTAATGACCTGTTTCCAGTAAATGTCTCGGCACGTTTTTGAAATTTTACAAAACAATTAAAAACGTCCGATTTTTCTTTCATCAAGTAAACGTACACTTTTCTAGAAAAATCGTCGATTATTGTTAGGAAATATTTATTACCCCCTTTAGTTTTTGTATTCAACGGGCCTGCTACGTCAAGGTGCAAAAGCTCCAACGGCTTTACAGACCTATTTTTTCCTATAGATTTAAAAGAAACTCGTCTGGCTTTACC
This sequence comes from Maratus speculifer, assembly GCA_964019185.1. NCBI lineage: Eukaryota > Metazoa > Arthropoda > Arachnida > Araneae > Salticidae > Maratus > Maratus speculifer. Next base: position 365,026,585 of record OZ025296.1, read on the forward strand.
GATTTTGCAAGGCTCGCAGTTCAATTCTTCATTTTTGAGTGGGGGCATTCCCCTAACTTTGTCAACGGTTTTTAATATATAATCCTTATTTATGTGAGCAAATCTTTTGTGCCATGTTTCTAAACTATTTTCTGGATTAACCTGGTTAACTTCTAAATTACGGCAGTTTCCACTATTACGTTTAATGTATTCAGGAAAAACATAGTAAAGTCCATTTTTTCGAATAGCTGAAAACAATTTTCTACCACTCAAATATACGTCTATTCGCCCATTTTTACCAACAAACGTGGCGCCTTTCTCTTCAAAGAGATGGCCCGCCATCAAATTATGTCGTAATTTAGGGGAATATAAGACATTGTGTAATGCAACAACCTGGTGTCTGCCTTTAACTTTACAATTAAACTTTATAGTTCCTCTGCCTAGAACTTCGCAAGCCACCCCATTAATTGCAGCTTTCATTTCCATCCTGGAAATTGGCTCAAAATCCCAGAATAAATCTTTACGTGAACAAAAATGGGAACTGGCTGCAGTATCAAATAACCAGGCAGTATTATCAGTATTTGAGTTAAAATAAGTTTCAGCTATAAAACCCACTTCACCATGTTTTTCATTAGCCCTATTTTTAAATTTTCTACAATTTTTAGCAAGGTGGCTACTTAATTTACATTTAAAACATATTCTAGTTTCATTACGCTTAAAATTAAAACTGGGATCTGCCGCACTTACCTGCGTATTAGATTTTGACTTCTGCTTAGTAGATCTCTTCACATTGTTACATTTATTTTCACTGTTATGCAAAGCAACTTCATTAAATGCATTAGAATTTTTGTTAATTGGACAATTAAACAATTTTAATCGCGCTTCCTCAGACAACAGTTCACTCAGAACATTTTCAAAGTTAAAGTCCTCGTCCGAAAAACGGTAAATCAGCTGGACAATACCTCTGTACTCATCAGGAAGGTGACGAATCAGCTGAAACGGCTTTAACCACTCGGAAATTGGACGACCGGCATCTTTTAATTGCATCATAATGTCTCTCAATCTAGCACCATAAAGATTCAGATCCTCACCAGGCTGCAACTTGCACTCGAAAAATGCGTCCGTCAACTCCACAACACGAGCACGACTACTAGGACGAAAATGCTTCTCCAACGCTTGCCAAGCTACATAAGGATCTTCGACACCAGTTAACAAAGGCCGCAATTCTTTACTGACATTCAAGTAGAGAATGGAATATGCTCTTGTCCTCTTTGCCACTTCAGTAGGAGTTGGCGCCTTGGCTGGGTCGTCGACTTCCAGCAATTTTGTAGTCACACATTCCCAGAGCGACTTTTCCATCAAAAGAACACGAACATCTCGCCATGTACTGTAGTTAGATGACGTCAACTTATCAATAGGGAGAAAGTCCATGCCAGATGAAGACGACATCATGGCTTAAAAACTGAGGAAAACTCGCACAGATTTAAAAAGGCCTAACTACTCTGCATATTGTGTGCTTCAATCCAGGCTGGGCCCATAACCCGTAACGGACTGCTAGGGCAAAAATGAATTTAAGCCTAGAAGCCACAATCACTTAAAGCAGAGTTTTAAAGAATTGGCGTACACATATACGCAGAAAAAAAGTCAGATAATTATTTAAACTGAACTTTATTAAAAACATTTAAAAACATGATTAGTAATAACAGCAAAAATCCGGCCATAACTTTGGCCAAAAGAACGCACTGCTCATTTAGTGAGCTTTTTATAAGTCTAGACTAGCATTACAATAAAGCTCTTAAACAATGAAACTTTTTTATTTAAATCTTGGGTTTTTTACAAAATAAGTGGATAGGGAGGAAACAGAGTTATGAATGTTTAAATATTTTTTTTAATTCAAAAGGACAAATTTATGAAATGAGTTTTTGTTCGAAAATGCATGAAACTAGCAGGTGTTGATTTATAGAAATATTATATTTCAGAATCTATCTAATCAATCACAAACTCGTGTTTCCCCTTTTTTTTCTTTTTCATCAAAGAAGGAAAAATCTGAAATTTTACTTAAATTTGCCATTCGCTCCCCCACATGCAGAAATCTATCTTCCGGCATTTCCAACAAAGTTTCCCAAAGCGATCATGATTGACGAATTGAGGACGTATTCAAATAAAAAATTGCTTTTTTTATAACTCATTTTTAAATTCAATTTTGCTCTCAAACGCATTCAATGGACCTTATGCACGTGACGTATGACGCCAGAGCTGGCGGTATGCTAACCTGCTATTCCAGACACTGCACCGCCAAAATGCCAGTATGCGCAGGCGCAAACATCGCTAGCAGACGACTTCAGCATTTCTGGATACATTTTAACGGGAAATTTACAAATTTAGAGAATTTTCTTGGAAGCAGAATAACAATTTTGAATTTATATTACCATATATTAAGTATATGCTGCTACAACAAAATATTCTTTTCCGATATTTCTAACAAACAAGCATTAAAAACTCACACTCCATAGACTGCTATGCTAAACACCGCCAGTAAATACCGCCAGCAGACGAATTTTAGCCTCGACCTCAGGTTGCGTGCATAAGGTCCATTGAGAGTTTTTCTTATTTGGGAATTATATAATGTGCCGTATTGGTCGATTTTTTTTCAAAAAGTCAGAATAAATATCAAAACAAATGCTGTCAAAGTGGGCATTTGAGCCGAATTTAGCTTAAGATGATTCTGATTAATTCTACTCTAATAAAAATAAATAAAAAAATAAAATAAAAATAAAAATAATCAATTTTTTTTTCAAAAGCGGTAAATAAAGTTGTTAAACTGGGTTTATCTCTAATCATATTTCATTTTTACCACGCTTTTATTAACTTCACCTGTATGTTTGTGAGTTTGTAACTCTCCTTATTTTATGCATGTTCACCGATTACTCCGAAACCATGCAACCGATTAACTTGGTTTTGGTGTAAAATGAAAGACGATGCTCTCGAATTGGTACCACTTCGGTTTCATCGAAATTGGTTCAGTACTTTTTTAGTATTTAGGCAAAAACTAATAAAATTAGTGATTTTTCGCTAATTAAAAGTGTTGAATACGTTCACTGAATGGAGTGTAGACAGCATGGCCGAGCGGTCTAAGACGCCGGATTGAAGCTCTGTTTTTCGAAAGAGATTGTGGGTTCGAACCCCACTCCTGACATTATTTACATCTATGCAAAATTTAAAAAAAATTCCGTATTACGATTTTTATTTTTAACCGGCTTCAGAAAAGAAAGAGGAAGTTATCAATTCGACGCGTATGTATTTTTTTTCTATGTATGTTCACCAATTACTCTGAAACTATCCAACCGATTAATTTGGTTTTTGTATTAAATATAAATATAGTTTTAAAAACTAAAAACCACGCTTTTAAAGTAATCAAACTAAAAAGTGAAAAATAAATATAGTTTAAAAAAACTAAAAAACATGCTTTTTAATTATATCAAACTAAAAAGTGAAAAATAATTCGTACTATAAGCTGAAAATGAAAATAGATGAAAAATACTATATTACTATAAAATCATTGTTATTATAGAAATCAATTAATAAGCAATAAATAAAATTATCGTGGAAAAAAGCGTGGGGTGCTTCTTAAGAACTGATAGATGGTACATGGTAGATGGAGCACCCCACGCTTTTTTTCCACGATAATTTTATTTATTGCTTATTAATTGATTCTTATAATAGCAATGATTTTATAGTAATATAGTGTTTTTCATCTACTTTCGTTTTCAGCTTATAGTACGAATTATTTTTCACTTTTTAGTTTGATATACTTAAAAAGCGTGTTTTTTAGTTTTTTAAAACTATATTTATTGGTTGTTGAACTGAGTATTTAACTTCAAAATCTACCCCCAACTACAGGCCAAGCTGACAGGAGTTTTTTCATACGAAATGTACTTAAAAATGCGGATTGTAAATAAATTTACTTCAACAGTTTCCGTTTGCAATGTTATCTAACATTTTCCTTTAAAAATTTAAATCTTAGTATCTATAGTATTACAATCATAATTTTTTTGTAAATTTATTTAACTCTGATCTAGGAACGTTCTTTATGCCAGACGGCATCATGAATTTTATTTAATAAAAAAAAACTAGTTTTCTTTTATTTGACCGCAGAAAAAATAGCATAATTAGTCCATCATGCTTTGTTATTTAAAAAATAAGTTTTCATTTTTTAAAAATAATTAATTTCTCCTGTAAAAAATGCATAATTATTCCAAACATTCAATTGTTTAGAAATTTTATGTAACTTTTTTTCCATCAGGATTCCATTAATCATACAGATGTGATAATATTATTGTATATAAATATTTATTTCTATAAATTTTTCATATACAAAAAAAAAATCTTTATTCATAAAGAGTAAAGTTTGTTTACAAAATTTTGTATTACTAGCACATATATACTATAGTCATTTGTTTTGAAAATACTATGAATATTATAGAATAAAAAATTAAACATTATATAGTTCTCTGAAAAATACAAAGGAAAAAAATTCTTCAGCTGAATTTTTGTGACAAACCGGATTTTTTATTTGTATTTCAACATTATTTGCATCCCTAGCTGCAATAAGTTTCATTGATACAGATTACAAACCCCTTTTCTCTCTTCAGATAAAAAGGGATAGGAATGAAGTTCATAATTTTCTTCTATAGGTCTTTCTACTTATGTGGTAGCTTGTAAAAATTATAATACAGGTTTACACTTTTGCAATTCAAATTTAAGCCGATTTGTTACCCAAACATAGCTACTTCTACTTTGTCTCTGTTGTCCATTGTTTGCGATTTTTTCGCCTACCTGTTTGTATATCCTTTGACTATTTGATCTTAGCAATTTTAATCTGTGTTATTTCCATAATTTTAGACTATTTTTCTACAGGTTAATAATAGTAATAGCACCATTTTAATAATTTTATATCTAAATTTGATTCTCTAAGAGAATCAATAGAAATCTTATGCAAGAGCAATAAATTGTACAATGATGCCCTATCTTATAATATACCCAGTTTATGGTTTAGCATCCTAAAAATAAAATCCTGGCAATTTGAGAAAATGACGTATTAAAATTTCATGGTACAACAATAAAATAATTTTTTACCGTTCAAGTGAAAATATTACTAACTCAATCTTCAAGCCACGAGTCTCGTTCATTTTTGAAAACAAAATCTTATATTTGTACTTATTAAAGAAAATATTCTCTGAGGAAGAACCTCTTTGGAAAAGGTTTGAAAGTATTAAGATTTTTAAATAAAATTAAATTTTAACATTTACAATTAATTATTTAATCGCCTTTTAAGTAATCATTATTCATTTTAAGGACTTCTTTTTAACACTATTGTAGCAGACATAGCAAAGTATGACACTCTATAATATAATGACACACAAAGAGATTAGATAAAAATAAATTGCATAAGATACCTTCATTTTTGAGAAATAATAGATGTCCGCACGAGTCGGAAATTTCAAGACCGTATGCGGCCTTGACAAAAACCAGTTAAAACAGACAAGGGGCGTAAAAAGGGAAAATCAGACCCGAGCGACCAAAAATTTCAGATATTTTTAAAACATACAATTAAGATTCTTAAAGAATAATATATATATATTTATGGAAAAATTTTATAGTATATTTTAAAATTATGATTATTATAAATTACGAAAGACATAAAATACATAATGACAACATTAATAATTACTTAGAATCTTAAATTTTTAGCACATTTCTGAGCTCATTTCTTTTCGAAAATTAATAAAATTAACTGTTTGTATTGAGAAGCAATGTAATAGAATGGCGTTATCCATTTTTTAAAAATTTTTTTAAGTGATATATCTTTGCAAAAAAGACTATCAAAATTAGCGTTTTAATTGGAATTTCCGGAACTATCGGAAGCGATAGCACGGAATGGGGGAAAAAAGCAGGCATGTGACTAGAATCTCATATTTCGATAGGTAATTTATTTATCGAAAATGAAAAACGCTATTCCATTCCAAATCCTTTCAATAACAGCCTGTGAATTTTATGCATTTACAGTTAAAAAATATTCAGAAATTTTGACAGGAACTTTCACATTGTTCAGCAGTGAATTTCAGAACCACTTCTCAAATCTAAAAAAGCAACTTTATAACATAAATTTTATTGATTTTTTTGTTCAGAAATGTAGAAGATTTTGTTAAAAAATTATTTAATCGATTTTCTTTCAAATGCAATAAATCCTGTCACACTGGAAGTCTTGAATCAATTTTCTGCACGAAAGGAGAATATCCGCTCAAGGAAGGGTGAAAACGTCTTTGTCACGTGATAAAAATCGCTTATGGCTCAATAAGCAATTCATTTATAAAAGAAAATCGAAAAGGTAGCTCGAGTTCAAATTGCTTCCTTACTCAGGCCTTTCAACTTTATATCTTTCCGTTAAAAAATAAATTTGTAAATGTGTCAAAACATTTTATGCTTATTAAGCACAGCAGCCATAATGTATATTTCGAAAGATTCCATTAATAGAAGTTTATTATGTGTATTAATATTTTAAGAAAACCTATTGTCTACTCTACACATCTTGGGAACAATTAAGCCCAAAAAACTGAAGGAATTTCTAATTAAAAAAAACTGTTAGCGAAAATATTCACAAATCTATTTAAAACTAGCTGTTGTTCAGAAACTATGTAATCGAATTGTTTTATTTATTTATTTATTTATTTATTTTTTGGGGGGGGGGCAAACGCAATAGATCATACAGAAAATATTGTGAAGGTGGGCGTTTTTAACCAAATTTCTACTTGAAAGTTGAATAACTACTCAGAAAGAATGAAAAACGTATTCGTCACATAATCAAAATCGCTTGCAATTCAATAGGTAATTTGTTCACCAAAAAAGTGAAAATACAGTTCGATTCCAAACCGCTTCCACAGTCAGGCATTCCATTCTGTTAAAAAATGAATTTGTAAATGTATCAAAATATTTTTTGCTATCTAAGCACAGTAGTTGAATACTTTTTTTATAAATGTTGCTGATAATGAAGAACTAAAATTTATAAGAATAATAAATGAACATTTGAAATGTTTGAATGAAAATTGAAATTTGCAAAACGATTACTTTTGATTAATTACTTAAATAATAATAATAAACCCTTTAAGTGCTTTAATATTTTTTGTATGTACAGAATTTGCATATAAAATAAAAAAAACATTAATTCTACAAACAATTTAAAGATTTGATAAGCAATTAAAAATTTTAATTTATTAATTCTCTATCTCTTGTGTCTCATTAACGTAATTTATACATTTCGGGTACATTTAAGCTTCATCTTTAATTATTTATCATTTTTATATTCTTCTGAACGATTAATTAAAAACAACAATAAAAATTCTGAATAAGGGACAAAAGTTCCAGTCTCTTGGGTACCCCTTATTCAGAAATTTCACTGTATATATTTTGTTGTTATCGAAATTTGATTTTTTTTCACTTTTATTGAAAAATCTGTTGTAGAGAAGTTTCATTTTCACAAGTTTCACTGTAATGCAGTGCTCTATTACAAAGTGAATGGTTTAACAAATCTGAAGATACCTGTAAAAAAGGATACCTGTAAAAGAATTATTTTTATATTCAATATGTTAAATTTTACGTGCTAAGACGGAATCCTGTTTAAAATGAATATTTTCAGGGTTCTTCAGTGTCTTGTAGTTTTAACTTTTTTTGTAAATATGGTTCAGTAAACGTTTTCTGTTCAGAAGGGGAGAGAGGGTTAAACCCTAGAATCTATCCTTCCAAAATATCCTCCCCCCGCCCCAAAGAAAGTTCTGAAATGACGTTCCTGATACTAACAAAAGTGGTACAGCAAAAGAGATGTAAAAAAAAAAGTTTTAAGCATTTAGTAATATAATTAAATGAAAAACACTGAAACATTTTTAAAAAGGAAAATTAAAAGAAAATAAATATTTATTCTCTCAAACAGTACAGTAAAGAAATGAAACATGCAAATGCTTTAAAATAATAATACTTCTTATAATGAAACATAACGTTCTGGAAAAAAAAGGATAAAATAAAATAAGTAAACATTAGTATAATATTTGATGAATTTGCTTAAAACGAATCTATAACTCCTCATCTACATATAACCTTTAGATTCACCTTAATATTTGTTTTGAGATATAATGCCATTTTTAACCATTTCCAGAAAACACCATTCTCTAAGCATTTTTTAACAAAATCTTCAAAGCACAAAATCTTTCAACTACATTAAACTACTTGACAGGTAATTTGCCTAAGAACGGCTATTGTACAGTGGTAAGAAGGAGGGGCAGCTACACGCCTACTTTACTCCCAGGCAAGAACAATGGGGGGGGGGAGCTCAACCGCGCTCGCGCGCTCTTAACCATTTCAACACAGAAAAACTCAACCGTCTATAAGCGCTTATAACCATTTAGGAGCATGCGATTCTGGGCGTTTATAGACGCTCTTAAACATTTACAAGTACAATATTTCGGGCGCGTGTGCGCGCTTATAACCACGAAAGCGTTAAATGATCCTTTTACTATTATAATAAGATAGTTACAAATAAAGTAAAGAAAAAAAGATTTAAAACCATGTTTAATAAAAGAGGAGAAAAAAGGACTTTTGGGAGGAGATTGGGGAGAGAACATAGATTATTGATATTATCGTTACAAAAAAATTCACAAAAATAGCAGAAAAATATAATTTAAAATTTACGGAATTTCATGGTAGAAGATTATATGAGGGAAGGGCAAGGGGAGAAAACAGACAAGCAGCAATTTTGGCAAAAGGAGATAATTTTTGATAAGATATTTATTTAGTTGTTACATTCATACATATACACTGTTACAAATATATGCTCATTTATTTAATATTATTATTTATTTTTTATTATGTAAGTCAGAAAATAAATGAATTTAAAAATAAAGAGTTATAATGATTAAACAAAGTGTGTTTGTTATTAGACGGGACAAAGCAGTTGGAAGAAATTTAAAGCCGAAGTATTTAGTTGATAGATTTATTATTGTTAAAATATTTTTAACGAATTAAAAAAGAAATATTTTAAATTTTGTGGGCTAAAAGATGGAGAATTTTTAAGGGGATAATTCAAACCATTCCCTATTTTACAGGCATTGATTGAAAAGACAAAGATTTTCATCCCTGTATTAACCTTGTTTCCTTCTACATTAAAGTTAAAAATAAGGGTTTTTTTTATTAATTTTTCTAAATCTCGATTATAAGCTCCCCTTAAAAATTAAACATTTTTTGATTTTGAAAAAAAAATCTTACAATCGACACTATACCAAATGTAAGCATAAAAAAAATCTTTGCATTCCCTGTTCTACAGGAAACCTCAGAACTTCATACTCGTGTCATTCAATAATATTTCTTCAAATAATGCAAAGCAAAATCACAAACGATTTTCCACATACACCATATTAGAGCATGAAATTATTTGGGGAATCGGTACTTCATGACTTGTTGCACATTCACAACGTTTCTCACGAGTATGAATTAACAGATGGTTGCTTAAATAGTCCTTTTGAGAAAATTTCTTGTTACATACCTCACACACAAAAGGTTTTCACCAGTATTAATTAAGAGAATTCTTCTTAAATCACACATTTGAGAGAATCTGTTGTTTCATATTTCCCATACAAGGTTTTTCAACAGTGTCTTTTAAGATATGTCTGCTTAAATCAGTCTCTCGAGAGAATTTCTTGTTGCATATATCACGCACAAACGGGTTCTCATCACTATGAGTTAACAGATGTCTGCTATAACGGCCCTTTTGAAAGAATTTCTTGTTGCATACCTCACATTCGAAAGGTTTACTCACCAGTATGATTTAACAGATGCCTCCTTAAATCACACTTTCGTGAGAATTTCTTTTTGCATACCTCACATTCAAAAGGTTTGTCACCAGTATGATTTAACAGATGCCTCCTTAAATCATCCTTTCGTGAGAATTTCTTGTTGCATATATCACATACAAAAGGTTTCTCACCAGTATGAGTTAACAGATGGTTGCTTAAATGGCCTTTTTGAGAGAATTTCTTGTTGCATACCTCACATTCAAAAGGTTTCTCACCAGTATGAATTAACAGATGCTTCTTTAAAGCACACTTTTCAGACAATTTCTTGTTGCATATCTCACAATCAAAAGATTTTTTAACAGTGTGTTTTAAGATATGCCTGCTTAAATAAGTCTCTCGAGTAAATTTCTTGTTGCATATATCACACACAAACGGGTTCTCATAACTATGAGTTAACAGATGGCTGCTTAAATTGCCCCTTTGAGAGAATTTCTTGTTGCATACCTCACATTCATAAGGTTTCTCACCAGTATGAGTTAACAGATGTATCCTTAAATCATTCTTTCGCGAGAATTTCTTGCTGCATACCTCACATACAAAAGGTTTCTCACCAGTATGAATTAACATATGTCTGCTTAAAATGGACCTGTCGGAGAATTTCTTGTTGCATTTATCACATTCAAAAGGTTTCTCTCCAGTATGAGTTAACAGATGTCTGCTTAAATGGCTCATACGTGAGAATTTCTTGTTACAGATATCACACACAAAAGATTTATCAAAACTATGAGTTAACAGATGGCTTCTTAAGCATCTCTTTTGAGTGAATTCCTTATTGCATACCTCGCACAAAAAATACTGTTTTGGGATAAATTCTTGCATAACTAGAAAATAAAAGTTTTTCTGCCTGCGAGTTAGAAACTGTTTTTTCTAAAAGCTTTGATAAAAAAAATTGTTGTATTTGTTTTACACATTGAAGATATTTTGTTTGATGTGACTTGTTAGATTGATGTCTTTATGCATCTGCAATAAAAAAATAAATATCAATTTTTACGTTTTAATAAAAAACAAACAAAAATACATAAACTTAACACGAAAATTTCAACAAAATGTAGAAAGTAAATTGTAATAAAACTGCTACCATAGTATTAAAAACTGCAGTAGAATCCCTATTATCTGAAATTAGAGGAATCAAAATTGTGGCAGATGCCTCTCCTAACAGCATAAATTTTAAATTGTAAATAAATAAAATAAATAGCAACATTTAAAAAATAAATAACGTATCATAAATAAAATAAAAAGTAAATTTAAGTAAAAATTTTTATAATTTGATATCATCTAAAGAAACGATGATACATTTAGCAAAGAATAGAGAGAAAATAAAATTTTATTGTGCCTGTGGCATTTTAATATGTAAATGTGTTTATTAAGGAACTCTTCGGATTTTATTTTTTTTTATCTAATGTTAATGCTTATTGTTTGAAACACTCCATATCATTTAATATAACTTTCACTGCAATTAAAAAATGTAATCAGTGACATAGCCAAGTGGATATCATGGATACCCCCCTCAATCGGAGTATCTGGGTTCCTGAATCGTACAATCCACAACACTCAAAACTACTAAGCCGAAGTGAGAAAGAACGCATAAAAAATTTATTTTTGACATGTGTTTTTCTTAAATGGCTTAATTTAAAGTTTGCCTTTTGCCAGGGCTATGAACTTATGTGTTTTAAGCAAATTTTCAACACAAACCTGTTTCGTTTTGACTGTATTCTCAAAACTTTAACATATTCTCTCTGTAGTGCACTTGTGAAGAGTGTAAATATATTGCAAGGAATTCTGTGAAGGTGACCTATCTTAAAAGGTAAAGAAAATCATGATTACATGAAAACATTACATATTTATAGTTCCTAAAACTTGAAATCTATATAAAATGGAACATTTTGTCATCGTGTAACCTTCTTGGCAGGTTTTCGGAGAATATGAAATCATCCCATATATGGAAACAATTCACGGTCCCGAAGAATGAGTATACAAGTATACCTGCTAAGATGGAAATGGGCGTTGATGGTACCAACTGGCGCTGAAAGTTAAGGGAAAAGACCAGTTTCTACAATGCAAAAACGTCCCACTGATTGAGATTTGAGACCAATATTTTTGTTTATTTTATAATTTTATATTAAATACAGTTGGCTCCCTCATATGTGCAACTCAAAATCTATAACTCTCTAAAATCCGCACATAATTTACAGATGTAAACAATGAAGATTTCTGTTCAGATATAGAGGAAAAATTTGACATTTTTTAGCTTTATAATGTAATGTAATTCCAAATGTATTTAAATTTGTAGGGTTTTTTTTAAATTTTACTGAATTCATGTTCTTTATATGAAGGAAGAATAAATTTATTTCTGAAAACATTCAAGATATTCCTGATATCACTGGTAATCAAAATCTTTCTCCAAATATATTTATGTATAAAGCTTTTTTTTTTTATTAAGTCTGACTAAACCTATCTAATAAAACCTCCTTGATTTTATGATTTTGATGTGAATTAGTAACGTAATTTTATGAGACGAGTTGCACTGAATAATTCAGGAAAAAAAACATTTCATCTTTATAATGACTATCGTTTTAATTATTATAAATGTGAATGTGTGTCCGAAAGTTGGAATGAAGTTGGCTTCAAAACGGATGGGTTAATGTCTTTGAATCTTTGTATATAGATAGATTATAGTCCGGAAATGAGCATAGACTATGTTTTATTTATTTTATTCAAGTATTTTAATTAATAATATAAAATTTCTTTATTTTTCATATAAAATCAGTAGGCTTTTTTTAGATAAAATTTAATCAATTTTCTTTCCCGTTGCCAAGAAAATCAAAATCTAGAATAATAATATCGCAGCGGCAATAAATTTTCAATTAAGCAATTTCCATGCGAAAAAAAAATTAAAAGAAAATAAATATTACGTCATATTTGAAACAAAAAATATGCATTTTTATAATATATTTAACAAGGATATTTAGTTAATGTGAATTTTTTTGTCAAAAATACCGACATAAATTGTAAGTAAAAAGAATGAAGCAGAATAATATTTTTAACAAAATATTCCACTTGGAAAAATGTGACATCATAGTTGAAATAAAACAGGTACTTAATAGTAGTCGTTAAAAATACAAGGGGTATGAATATCAGTAGCTAATGGAGCTAGATAAATCATTATTAATCATATTTAAAATGAATGAGCAATATTTTTTGCTTATACTAATTAATAAGTTATAAGTTACATACAAATGAAAAGTTTTATTCAAAACTCATAATTATTAATGGAAGAAATTTTTGTGGGGAAAAGACGAAAAATAAAACTATTGATTAATATATTTTTTACTCTATTTTTTAACACTTTCCAACAAATTTAAAAATTATTATGCTTTCGGTTTGTCTGATGGTCTGGTCGCTTTCCAACTTTCGTAAATATTCTCGGATTGCCATGAAATTTTTGGACGTTATTAACGTTTACCTTAGCACAAATACCTATTGAAAATGAAGTTCCTACCATGATTAGCTTATTTACAGGCATAGTAAAAAAAATTCCTTACATTGCAGCATTATGTGGAAAAATCGTTTCAATTGAATTTTAACGATGTTACACCTGTGAAACACATTCAAATTTATATGCATCTACAAAGTGCACAAAAATATGAGTTTTGTAAAGTATGTAGTGAAAAGGACACTTATTATTCATTTACAGGGACACACAGAAGAATTCCATTGCATACTAATAAAGGGAGGAACAGTTTGCGACATATTTCATTTATAGTAATCGATTTCATGTATAATCAAATTACTATGCGTTGCTGAGTCTTAATGCGGTTTATTTCATGCATAATACGAAGTGGGGGCATTTTCAGGGACACAAAAAAGATTTCAAATAGTATATAATCCATCCGAGGTATTGTATATAATGGAAGATGATTGTTGCATGGATGAAATGCATTTTGAATTATGGTATGTGCTTTTAAGTTTCACTAAATGTATGCATATTAAATGATGTGTATAAATGCTAATAGTTGCTCAAGTTAGATATACAGGGTTACACAAAAGATCTCGGAAAGGTTACTGAATAAGATAGAAATTTACTTAAAGGTTGTTTTTAAATAAAATATGCATTTTTATTTTGAACTTCATTCAGTAAACTAAGAAATGTTTGTAGTATATAGATAAAATGATGTACAGGATCACGCAAAGAACTGGATACATGGTTGTCTTTGGAAGATAAATTCTGAAAATGTAATTTAAGTAGTAATAAGAAATATTTTTGTTTGAACTAAATTTTAGAAAAATACTCTCGTGTATTAAACGTACTAGGCAAACTACAGGGCTGAACAAAAGTATACAAGAATTTTTCTATCTATTAGTATAAATCACTTAAAGAAAATTTTCATCCAGCAGAAAAGTCGGCAAATAGAGATCATCAGAAGTTTTTTTACTATAAATCATGATAAAAATTTAATTACACATGCTTTTAATCAACGAATTTTTTTTGCTTTATTGATCAATTAATTCTTCTTTAAATGTTATGTGAACGAAGTCACAGGTAACAGCTAGTTGAATCATACATTATTGATAATTAGCTTGACCAATGCTTTTTAACATTTTAATCGTATTAAAAATTATCTAAATTTTTACTATTTTAATTTATTACTTTTTTTAATATTTTATTATACTATTGTAAGCATTCATTATGGTTTCAATTGGATTATTAATTGCATACAAATGACTGTTTAAAAATGTAAACAAAGCAATCACCAGAAATCAGCAAAATTCTAAAATCTGCGCAACCTCTGGTACAAGATGTGTGGACTTGAGGGAGTCTACTGTAACATTAAAACGTAATGTGCTACCCGGAATTAATAAAAGTACTCTATTTTTGAAATCTTTATTTGTGAACTTTTATACTCAATTTTAATGTACCTTAGGAAATCTGACTATGATTTACTATCTTCTGTTCTAAAACATGCTGATGATGTCTTTTCAGCTATAAAACAGTTTTTGGTCAATCACTGAGCAAGAAATAAGAAACTAGAGCTTAAAAGTTTGTTGACAAATTCAAAAAGAGAAGAATTTCTTGCGACAGAAAACTTTGACGTACATATTTCTTTAAATCATACAGATTCCTTGTCAAGGTTGGCTATTCGATGTAGAGGAATCTCACGATGAATCTGAAGAATGTTTCCACAGATCAATGCATTTTTCTCGTAGGAATTCTTTTATTTCGAGTCTCGATGACATTTAGCGAAAGAGCAGAGATATTGGAAGGTTTTGAAGTTTACCTGGGTTTTTACAAAATAATGGAAAATTTTTTCATTGATTTTTTCTACCAGAGACATTTTTAAAATAATTTAATGGATTTTGAAGGGCAGGTTTTTTATATATTTATTTAGTATTGTAATTTTGCTTTTATTCATAAATGCAGTTAGGTAACTACAGGAAAATTCGCATTTGTACGAATTCAAAATGTAACGAAAAACATCGGAAATGGTTTTTACACTGATTAGCGTCAAATTTAAGGGGTGCATCCCTTGAAGCATCGAAATACACTGCTCAAAACAATTAAAGGATATTTGAAGTTTTATATAAAATAAAGATATAAACGAAATTTTTTTTGCCGAAAATAGAAGAAGAGAATCACAAATGCAAATTTTTCTGGTTTTCAAACTGTGGAGTATGCAAATTTTGAGTTTACGTCAAAAACGTTGCTTCAGCGGCAGCGAATGAAATTTGACTTTCAACTGGATAAAAGAGAACGAAGACAAGGATGATCGGCATTTAGTGATTCCTTTGTTTCGATGAGTACGATGTCTCAGCGAAGCCATTTGACAGATTCAGAAGCTTGGAGAATTGTTGGTAGGTTAGAAGGGGGCCAAACTCAAGCCGAAGTAGCGCAAGCATTGGAGTGTCACAAAGTGTCATTTCTAGGATCTGGAACAGTTTTTTGGAGAGTGGATGTGCAGGCCGAAGACCAGGGCAAGGTCGTAGACGGGCAACAAGGCCCAATGAAGATCGGTATTTAGCGTTAACAGCTCGGAGACACCGAAACATGAACGCTACTCTTCTCCAACAACACCTTCGCTCGGCTACAGGCACCACGATTTCAACTCAGACTGTCCGAAACCGGCTCCATGCTGTATATCTGTATGCTCGCCGACCGATGGTATGTGTTAGATTAACATCAAGGCATCGTCGCGACCGCAGGGAGTGGGCAGCCGAGCATGTCAACTGGAGGAGAAATGAGTGGAGCAATATTCTGTTTTCTGACGAGTCCCGTTTTTCTGTGGGTCCAGATAATAGGCGTATTTTCATCTGGAGGGACCGTGGCAGTAGGAATAATCCTGCTTTCGTGCACGAAAGTGTCAGATTTGGGGGTGGAGGAGTGTTGGTGTATGGTGGCATCTCCATTGACGGGCGCACTGACCTCTACATCATTCGAGATGGAGCTCTGACTGGTCGCCGATATCGGGATGAGATCCTCAGACCTATTGTAGTCCCTTACGCTGCAGCAATCGGAGATAACTTAATTTTAATGGACGATAACTGCAGGCCACATCGTGCAAACCTGATGGAGGATTTCCTTTTCGAGGAAGGAATCGTTTGAATGGAATGGCCTGCGTGTTCTCCAGACATGAATCCAATCGAGCACGTTTGGGACGCTGTAGGAAGACGAGTTTCTGGCCGCCAACAACCCCCACAAACTCTCCAAGAACTGGAAAGAGCTCTTCAGGAAAAGTGGGGCAGAATACCCCAACTCGTCATTAATAGCCTCATTGAGTCCATGCTTCAAAGGTGTTCAACGTTGCTGGCAGCCCGTGGAAACCATACCCCCTACTAAAAATGATTTTCTTTGAAGAAAACACCTTTTCTTATTCTTTTTTTCTGATATGCACAAATTGTGTTTTTTTCCTTTTGTACACAAATGCGCAATAAAATACATTTTTTTTCTGCCAAACATGTGTAATTTATTCTCAAAAATCCTACTATGTCTGTCGACCATGTATCAATCAGCTAAAAAGTTTCCCAGATACAAAATCCACCTAAAACTGCAATATCCTTTAATTGTTTTGAGCAGTGTATCTCTCCAGAACATTTAGGATTTTATGCTTATGAATCACCTAGAATTGCTACATCCCTCTGGAATTTCAAAGTGCTCTTTTCAGAATTGCAAAAATCTCTCCCACAGAAAAATGTCTCAGTCATCTAAAATGACCACAATTGTCACTTGTGAATTACCAGTTTACCCTTTCGAATGCGATTTTGTTTTTTCAATTTTTAGAAAAAATTACTTTTAGGTTAATAACATTAACACTAGCTATGCAAATAGATTAATTATTATTCAAAGAATATTTCACTGTCTTAGAAATAACGAGTGTTGTGCATACCATTCAATTGACATCCATATGACAGTAAGCTGAGGAAGAATTTGTGGAGATGTTTAGAAAATATTGCATTACATTAAGATTTAACTGATATTACAACTGTCTAATACTTTTTTAGCTTTTTTACACATGATTCTTTCGGGAAAGTAATATTTATTTTCAATTTACAGAGTAAAATAAATATTTTAAAAAAAGAATCGCAAACAGCGAAAAGAGAATGAAGAAAATAATAATAATTATTATTACTAAATGTCTTAAATAAATGATGTCGTATAATAAATGCATAGACATATACTAACATTACTGCATGTAAAAGGTAGCAAAAGTATTTCTTAAAACGGAATAATACTCCATTAAAAGTTATGTACTATTAATAGTACACCAGACCCGAAATGGTTAATAATGCTTATAGAAAATTCACGGATAAAAGGAGATTTGTGCATGAAGAAGCTGGTGATGAGGTTTTGTTTTTTAACAGTGAGAAATCCAAAGCTTAAATGGAATGTATTTTACATACTAACCACTGAATTTTGAGTACGCTCTAAAACTGTTTCGAACCATCTAATATAAATTGCTTTTGAAGTAAAATAACAGAACCCAATATCATCTTTTACACAACCCCATATTTCTAAAAAATTTTACTCAATCACAAGAAAAATTGTTTAAATAATTTAGCATCCTTGAAGTTCACAACCAGGTATCAGGAGAAAGTATTGAAGCCAAACAGGATATCAAAAATGGCAAAACATGAAACCCAGAAAAGTTATGGCTGTTTTACACAATTCTAACTACACTATTTTTTCCAACATAAACTATATTTGTTGTTTGTGCTTGTTATATACTTTATATTCAAGTATATCTTATATTCTTTATGTTTTATATATTCTTGTTACTATTCTAGTTTCTTTAGCTAAATTAGAAAGGGTTTTTCTTAAATATTAACCAGCTAACAGTTAAATATAAATCAGAAATTTCTTTAAAAGAAACTAAATTTATAAACCAACCAAAAATAAATTAACTAGTTTAAAATAAATATTTTGATGTGGAATATTTTAATAAGACTAGAATAACATTTTTGGTAATTCTAGGGTTAAACTTAACTATTTAATCTTAATTCTTATGCAAGCAAATGTTTATGTTTTACAAAACTTAACTAAACTATATTTACTAACTCTTCAGTATGAACTGAGTTGTTTGGATCATAGTGTCAGTAAAACATTTGCTATATCATCATGTAACTTCGTTGTATTACTAGCTACAATTATGAAGATAAATCTTACTATATTTTATACATGCTACTTTTTTAAATTGAGAAATGAAATGGATATATCTGAATTCTTCAAGTTACCTGAGCTATTTCTCTTCTGATGTAGAACATTTTAATAAAAATTGAGCAATATTTTTGGTAGTTTTAGGATTAAACTTAATAATTTACCGTAAAATACCGTTAAAGCGACTCCCAAGCGTGACGAAAAATCATAAAATAATTAGAGGGGGGCACTTACGCGGGATTTTTCCGCGGTCGTTTCACAAAATTTGCAAGGATGAATCATGGTAAAATGAATAAATCGTGATTCTTTGAATGAATCATGAATTTTGATACTTGAAGCAATACTTGAAAAAATTTGCGTTTTTTTTTAAACACAAATTCTGTCGAAAAAACGCAGTAAAAAGGAGAAATTTGTAAAAAAAAAGGCCAAAAAAGCATGAAATCATTTAAAAAATCTCGAAAAAACATACATTTCATCAAAGATTCATGATTCATTCATTTCATCATGATTCAACCGTTTTCCAGCGATCCGTTTTCAGCGATTTTTTTTTTTGAAAAGGAGGGCGCTTTCTCGGGGTTTTTTGAAAATTTCAAATTTTTTATAAAGTGGGGAGGGGGCGTTTGATCGGGAAGGGCGGATTAACAGAATTTTACGGTAATCCCAACTTTAATGTAAGCAAATGTTTATATTGTGCGAAGCTTGACTAAAATACATTTAGCTTTTCAGTATGGGTTAAGTTTTTTAGATTATAGTAATTGTAAAATCTTTAGTATATTATTGTGTAATTTCGTTGTATTACTAGCTACAGTTATTTAGAAAATCAAACCTCTTTTTATGCATACTATTTTTCGAAATTAAGAAATGAAGTAAAGTTATACTTAAATTTACTCGAAATACTTACCCAAGCAAAAACACAGTCAATCTTGTCAAGATGTGATTGCAAGGAGATGGGGAAAAAACTATTTTAGACTTCCATTGTAACAAGTATAATCATTTATATTTTTACGATACTCTGTCTAAATACGATCTTTTGTTTGTTTCGTTGGTACTTTGAAATTCTTCCATTTGAAACAGGAAATTTTAGATTGTTATAAAAAGATTCCCCTTTTACACGCTTTACTGTGTTGCAATATTATATACACATCTAAACATTTGCAATATAAAATTATCTTCTAATTTAACCTGCATAATAAAGATATAAAATAATAAAAACATTTTAAGTATACAATAATTTATTTATGTGTATGTATATAATATGCATTTATAGACAAACAAATGGAGATTAAGTATATAATGAGAGTTATAAATAGAAAACTAGTCAGATAAATTCTTATGATATTATCTGCACTTAAAAAGTAAAAATGGAACCATTAAAAGATCATTCTTATGTCTGTCTGTCATAGACATTTTTTATTATAAACTAAACAAAGTTCAAACAAGGCTGAAATAATAAAGGCTACAGGGTTCGCATGATTTAAATCAATTGATTTAAATCAAGATTTAAATCTAGATTTAAATGATTTTTTGATAGATTGATGATTTTTTTTAAAAATCACTTGATTTAAATCAATTTTTTTGCAATATCACATGAATGCACATATCAAAGGAAAAGTTTGGGTAAATTTTAGAAAATGTATTAGATGAAGATAGAATTACAAACTTTAAAGCAAGATATGAACAAGCTATTAATGGCTATCATTTTGCTGAGGTTTTATTAAATCCCTCTGTTTTAAATCGAAATGAAATTTTGCTTAGTGTAGAGAAAAATAATCAAGGTTTGGCATTCATTAAAGAAAATTCTCCAAATCTTCTCACCACTGTAGAACATTTTCAAGCAAAAATGGTCTATTCCAAAAAATACCATTGCTTAAGAGAAAAGTTCCTGATATTATTATTGGTGGAAGTCCTTTTACGTAATGGGAGGTAAAGAGAGAACCAGCGATATTGAAATTGAATTTATTTATCAATTTACAACAGCCGTGGCTTCATGTGCTGGAGTAGAAAGACAATTTTTTCCTTTTGGATTAGTTCATTCAAAACTTCGTAATAAATTACAAATAGACAACGCAAATAGACTATAGTATAGACTATATACAAATAGACTAAAATTAGTGTTTTTGTTCAAACAATTAAATCCCTGATTTATCCCTATTTGCTTAAAAAATAATGAATTAATTGCGATTTTTATCCCTTAATAAATAGCTTGCATTAAATTAATATATTAGACTCCCTCAAATCCGTACTCCTAAAATCCACAACTCTCTAAAATCTGCACATAATTTATGGATGTAAACAATGAAAAATTCAGTTTAGAAAATTTGACTTTTTTAGCTTTATATCAATTCCATATATATTTTTTAATTTGTAATTTTTATTAATGTTATTGAATTCATGTTTTTTTTTTTTTTTTTACCGTTTACACGCCGAATTAATATCGCAATCTAACTTTAATTTTGTTTTTCCTATATTACAGCTTCAAATGTTTTATTTTATGCATACAAATTTAAAAAAATAAATAATAATAATAATTATGCAATTCTTTTGGCTGTTTTCATTTCAGTGTTCGTATTTTGGAACACAATTATTGATTGACAACCTATGCAAATATAACAAATTATTTTCCGTTGTATGCTATTGCATATTGTTCTATAGTATTTTCTCGAATTCCAAAAACATTTAGATTCCAAACGGTAAAATGTAAGTAATATAGAGAAAACGATAAAAGCAAATAATATATTTTTATGCAAATTAATGAATTTACATATTCCTTAAACCTGTGATAAATGCTTAAACATAAATATATTTTTTTCAAAAGTTGAAATCAATCTTATATTTTATAGGAAAAATAAGGACATCGTATTTATGTTGGAAAATTTTGTTTTACAAATAATGCAATGTTCCCATTTGGGAACATTGGCGTTTAAACGGCTAAGAAGAAAAAATAATTTATTTCTGAAAAAAATCAAGATATTGCTGATATCATTGGTAATCACAATTTTACCAAATATATTTATGTATTTATCAAGCTCTTTTAGTGATTAAGTTTGGCTAAATCTGAAATAAAGCTTTATTATTTTATGATCCTGATGTGAATTAGTAATGTACCTTTATGAGGCAAGTTTCATTGAATAATTTAGGAAAAACACATTTAATCTTTATAATGAATACTTAATTGTACATTTTTGATTATTAACTTGATCTTTGCTTTTAGTGTTTTAATCATTTTAAAAATTATCTAAATTTTTATTATTTTTGTTTATTACTTATTTTAATAATTTAGTATATTGAAAGCATTCATTATACTTTTGATTTGATTATTAATTACATTCAAATTACTTTTAAAAATATAAACAAAGCAATCACCAGAAATTTGCAAAGTTCTAAAGTCCACACAACCTCTGGTCCCAAGCTGTGGGACTTGAGGGAGTCTACTGTATTTAATTTGTTTTTTGAATTTTACCATTTTCTATTCATTTATTTCTTATTTTAATTTGCACAATTCAATTACAAAATAATAGAATGACTTTAGATTAAAGCCTGGATGTTTAATTTTTAGTGCCAATCAGTAACTAGTATATAAGTATTTTCTTAACTATATAATTATTTCTTATGTTATTTTTATGAATTATAAATATTATTTATTCTTTTTTTGTTATTTATTATAAAAAACTTCTCCATGTATTGTAAAAACATAAAAACAAAACAATTAAAACTAGTATTCTAAAAAAATCAAATAAATCCGATTTAAATAAAAAAAATCTGATTTAAATCAAATAAATCCGATTTTTTAAAAAAAAAATCATGATTTTTTTCCAACCCTAAAAGGCTATTAACCCACCTTTTCATACAACAAGATCAAGTGGGCCATAAAACCAATATATATATATATATATATATATACATTGAGAAGGCTTAAAAACCAGACTATTACATTCATTTTAATGAAACATTTGATACATTTCATATACTGGATTCCTATAGATCAAGCATGAATGATAAGCATTCAAAATTTAGCGCTGCTGATGTTAAATTACATTTTCATTTTTTAATTAATATCTTCTAAAATTATACACCTACTGTGCTATTTTTTATATAGCGCTAATACTAAAATACCAAAACATAAATATGTTGAATTTCCATGTTTTATAATTTTATGATATGAATTACAAAATTATTATTGTAAAATGAATTGCAACCCACAGTTTTTAATGAATTTACATTTATTAAGATCTGCTTTAGGGAAATCCAAAATAAAAAGATTTTCTTCCAAATAATTGTCAAATTATGCTTAAAAAATGCAAAATGATGGTTTGAGGTGTCATCCATGATAGAAATGACTAGATATGCTGAAATTTCGGTACCACTTAATTATCCCATTGACCAATTTCACCAAATTATACAAATCGCCAAAATTATCCCATTGACCAATTTCACCAAATTATACAAATCGCCAAACTAATAGCCAAGTTATATTTATTAACATAACTTTTATTTTAAATAATAATAAAATTAAAAAATAAAATTAAAATAATAATAATAATTAGTAGAATATTAATTAAAATACAAATAAAAATTACTTAATGACGTTTTAAACATGTGTATGCTATTTAATGTCATGTGAATGAGACATTCACGATCACCCATTATTGGCATTTAATCTGATAGTTTACGTGCCATACACACCACAATACTATCTCATGAGAAGACATGAGATGAGAGAGAGATCTGATAGTTTGGTAATAGTTTTTTGATAGACAGAATAACGAAGTAGTATCGAAACTTCTTATGCTATCCTATAATCTGGCAGTCTTCACTGACTGCTTGAGAGGTGCCTAAGATGCTTTGATTAAGAAGAGGGCTCTATCAGTCCACTATCAAGCACTATCGTAAAATACTATTAATCAGCTCCTCAAACGTGACAAAAAATCGTAAAATAGTTAGAGGAGGGGGCGCTTACACGGGATTTTTTCGCGATCGTTTTATGGGAATGAGGACGGGATAAATCATGATGAAATAAATGAATCACGAATCTTTGAATGAATCATGAATTTTGATACTTGAAACAATAAGTAAAAAAATTTGTGTTTTTTTTTTTTTTTTTTTTTTTTTTAATAACGTAAATTTTGTTGAAAAAACACAGAAAAAAGCCAAAAAAGCACGAAATCTATTAAAAAAATCTCGAAAAAAACCGCCAATTTCATCAAAGAGGCATGATCCACCCCGATTCTGCGATTCTTTTGGGGGGGTTGGGAGGGCGCTTTCTGGGAATTTTCTGAAAATTCCAAATTTTTTATAAAGTGGGGAGGGGAGGGGGCGTTTGATCGGGAAGGGCGAATTAATGGGATTTTACGGTAAGCTTCAATTTGGATACAACCTCTGAAATACACTTGTTATAAAATAATTAATTTCTCAGAAACCTATTATATGAATTGCATGAAAGTTTGTTTTTCAGCTAATGCTAAGTTCATTTATGCTATCAGAATTTGGTATTTCTCTTAAAAAAAATAAAGTTATGGTTCGATTTAATATGCATATCCCCCCTCCCCTAAGCAAATTTTATATTCACAACTTAAAAGTAGCAGTTTCCCCCAGGTTTAAAAAAGGGCAGGGCGCTACTGTTCTGAAAACGGCACTTTTCTAGAGAATCTAGCGGTTTAAAAAGTCATGAAAAAACAGAAAATTCATCAAAAAATTGAAAAAAAAAGGTAAATTTTGTTAAAAGACCGCGAAAAAACGGCAATTTTTGTTAAAAGATCGCAAAAAACAGCAGATTTTGTTAAAAGATCGCAAATAACGTCATATTTTGCTAAAAAATCGCGAAAAAACGGAACTTTTCACAGAATTTTTTCCGTTTTATTGCGATTTTTGGACAAAATGTGCCATTTTTCTGTCAATCTTTTGACGAAATCTGCCATTTTATCGCTATTTTCGACGAAAGTTACCTTCTTGTGACTCATTTGACAAAATTTTCCGTTTTATCGCAATTTTTGGAATAAATTTGTCGTTTTTCCACGATCTTTTGAGGAAATCTGCCGTTTTGTGAAATTTTGTGACGAAATTAGCTTTTTTTGCATATCTTGCCGGAAATTAGTCGTTATTTCGCGATTTTTAATGAAACTTGCCTTTTTTTTTAGCGATTTTTTGACGAAATTACCCGTCCCATGGGACGTGTATGAGGTTATTTTTTTTGCGTTCCGTCGCCGATTTTTTGCGTATTTTACGCGCTGTGCGTTCGGATCATCGCCGGAGGGTAGAGTTTTTCGAAATGTGGGGCAAGAAGGGCGCTATTTTTTTTTTTTTTTGAATGAGCGACAAGAATGGCGCTAGTTTTCGGATGACGGGCAAGAGGAGCGCTATTTTTTAAACTAAAGGGCAGGAGGGGCGGAGCGCCCCCCCTGAAACCTTCTGGGGGAAACTCTGCAAAGTAGACTTTATTTCAAATTGTTCATTATCAATAACTTTCTTCTATGATAATTTATTGAGAAGTTAATAGAGGGTGTTTTCTTTTTTCCACGATTGTACAAATCCATAAAAAATATTTTAAACATGTTAATTAAATTAAAGGAATAAAGTCTAACTTTTTGAATAGTATTTAACTTCCATTCATGAAACTTGCTTTATTTCTTTAAAATTGAAATTTTTATATTGTCTGTTTTCATAATCTCTTTCAATTTCGATGTTCTGCCTTTCATTTTCTTGTGTTTTTTATAATTGTTACTATACCTTATAACACCTGAAAAAAAAAATCATTCTTCTCTTTTTAAATTATATTTAGAAAATAAAACATAAAATAAATTGTTTTCAGAGTTAAAATTACTCACCTCCTAGTGTTATAAATATGTATATATTTTTTATCATTTAATTATAGAATGTAAAGCATTAAATGTATACGAAAGTTAATACAGAAATAGAAAATTTGCCTATCATACAATACTTAGGTTAAGCCTAGCCATACCCCAGAAAACAAATCATAATAAATAGAACTCTAAAATTTATTCATTAATTTTGATCAGTCTTTTAGATGTTCCAGAACAAGTCTGAACTAAAATTAACAGTTTTCACCAGTTAATAATCATTAACAACTTAGAATACCTTTATCACAAAATACAAAAACTTTAGTAGAAGAGTAAGCAAAAAAAAAATATATATCTTAACATGAACTTATTTTAGTAAAGAGTTCATTAAATTCTAAAAACGTTTTTTCATTATATCTCTATAGGTCATTATATTTCAAAAATTTACCGTCTACTTGCAGAAAACTTTCATATCGTCCAAGTTCAATTAGAAGCAAACAGACCAGTGTTGACAGATTGTCAAAAGCCAGTTTCCCCCAAATTTCTGAAAATTTCCCCCCGAAATCAGGGCATTTTTCAGAAAAAGCCCCCAACCCAATTTCTACTCAAAAAGGCAAGATTTCAATTTTTAATTTTCCATTATAAAAATTTTTTAACAAATGAAACTCATTTTTTCCCCAAATCAAGCCTTTTTTCGAAAAAATTCCCCATTTATAAAAAAAAAATTAAACATTTAATCTCAGCAGAATTTTATATGTATATTCAAAGCTAAATACTACAACAAGGTTATAAAAATGTTTTTATCTTTATTGTATAAATCTATATTATGAAATGAAATGTATTTCCGTGCTTGTGTTTCTGTCTGCAATGACATGAAATCTGAATCACTTATCTGAAAATTCAGATGGGGTATAGCCCAATTCAGATCATGTTGAATCAGTAGTACATATAAACGGTGAGCACGATCTCAAGAATAATTATTTATGTCTATTGTTTCTGTATTTTATTTTCGTTTTCAAAATCAAATTCGAGACAGATCCAGTATTAGCAAATGTCTGAAAGTAAAACTTGAAACTGTGATAACAATTCCCCAATTTTTCCCCCAAATATGTTCATAGTCCCCAAAATTTACTTGTCCCCCAAAAATTCCCCTTGAGGTTCAAAATTCCCCATAATGGGGACAAAATCCCCAATCTCCCAACACTGAAACAGACGCCAACACCATGAATGAATCACGGTGATGGATTTTGAATGAATCATATCACCGTGCAAGCAGAGACGCCAACGCCATGAATGAATCACAGTGGCTGAAATTGAATGAGGAATGAATTATATCATAAAATCAGCTGCAACAGAAAGTTCAGCTTCTGAATTTTTACTTTCTCACATCTATCAATAATTATCTTTTAATTTATATTATCTGTTTTCGTAAGTACTTTGCCTTTTCGATGTTATAAATTCCTTTTTCTTAATTTTTTTTTTCTTTTTTCAATTTTCTCTGCGTTTTTTATATATGTTATTATTGCGTATATCACTTTTTTTTATAATTCTTTTTCTAAACTACATTTAGATACATAATGTAAAATGAATTGTTTTACAATATTAAAATTACACTTCCTAGTGTTTTAAATATATTTTTTTCATCATTTATTATAAAATAAAACTAATTAAAAATATACCAAAGTTAATACAGTAATCGAAAATTCGTAAATCATACAATGCTTAGGCTAAGCCTAAGCATACCTCAAATTATTCCATCTCAGAAAACAAATGATAATAAATAGAATTCTAAAATTTATTCTTTCCTTTTTATGTAAATCAGTTCTTTATATGATCTAGAACAAGACTGAACTAAAATTAACAGTTTTCACCAGTTAAAAATCATTAACAGTTTAGAATACTTTTATTACAAAATAGAGAAATTTTAGTAGAAGAGTAAGCAAAAGAAACGTATCTTACCATTAACTTATTTTAGTAAAGAGTTCATTATTTCTAAAAACGTTCTTTCATTTTATTGTCATAGGTCATTATATTTCAAAAATTTGCCGTCTATTTGCAGAGATCTTTCATGTCCTCCAAGTTCACATAAAAGCAGAGACGCCATCGCCATGAATGAATCACAGTGGCTGAAATTGAATGAGGAATGAATCATATCATAAAATCAGCTGCAACAGAAAGTTCAGCTTCTGACTTTTTACTTTCTCACATGCCGATCCAGTGGCGTGGTCGGTAGCGTTAGCTCCTCCCACACCGCTGGACCCTGGTTCGAATCCAGCTAGCGGCATGGGTGTCTGTGATGTGTATTAAAAATGTATGTACTGTACATCCTGTAATAATAAAAAGTGTTCTGTATTAGTTTCTGTGTATTATGGATCATTCGAGGTAATAGCCTTTTTAGCTATAGACCTCAAAGCATTGTTCATTCAAATTCAAACTTTCTCACATCTACCAATATTAACATTTGTTTGAAGAATTAAGAAAAATATCCTCTTTAATTAAAAAAAAAAGTTTATTTTTAAAAAATGAATGATTCGTTACTAAAAATTCTGGAATCCTTTATTTGAATTCACCCTCTAGTGAATCCAGAAATTTTTTTTACAGTTATCATCCTACATTACAGCAGCATCTTCATTAGAGTCTAGAAGAGAAATAATTTTGAATATAGACGAAAGTTTCCTGATGAACAATTTTAAAGATTGATTTATTGAGTTATTGATCATTCATTATCTGAAATTAACTCGATTATTGAATAACTTTCTTGAATTGAGTACTTTTGAATTTATGTATTCTTCGGTATATAACATAAATGAATAAATTTTCTATTGAAAGTACAGACTTTTAGATATATTTTTTAAATAAGACAATTCAGGATGTTTTGATTTAGCAATTCAAGAATATTTTTACATGCTTCACTTAAACATTTTAAAATATTTTTAGCATATGTAAAAGGAGTATTATTATTACTTTTTTCATGAAAATTAAACTTAGTTTTATCAGTTTTTTAAGATCTCAGCTTATATCCATTGAATTTTAATTTTTCTTGCATTGCAAATAAAAATAAACTATTTCATATCAAATGTAATTGTTAGAATAAGTTGGAAAATGTTGTTTTCAATATTTTGACAGCTTTTGTTATAATTGGTTTTGGCTCAATTTTTACTTTAGTAGCACAAATTTTTATTCTTATTATTATGTGATAACTTTCGTAAATTCACTGAAAGATTAACATTTTAGAGGCATGGAAAATAAATTTTATGAGTCCTTTTTGTTTGTTTATTTGATTTTTGTTATAAGAACAATTCTTTGTAAATTAATTTCTTATTTATTAAAAATAATATTAAAAGCATCAGAATATTGATGGAAAAATATGCTCGTTCCTTGTGTAACACAACATTTTTTTAAATTACAGTGCTCAGAGCTCGATCAAGCTAAAGTTGGGCCCAGGGCCTGTAAAAAGATGGGCCCCCCTACCTCCCCATTCCCGGCGATATTTTCACAAAAGAAAGTAGGTTTATTTGATGAGTTGACTAAGTTGTTTGAGTGAAAGTTTCAAGTTAAAAAAAATAACTTAAAAGAATAATTAAGAAAATAAACTACCATCCACTTTCTCAAATAAGCATTTGTACAATTCACAAACATCTAAGATCCTTAGTTTATGCTGCAGAATAAATGAGGTTGTCTTTTTCAAAACTCACCTTATTCAAAATCATAAAAATTGTGTTTTAAAAATATTTGATCAAGGAAAAAAAAAATCAGCCACATTATTTGTGGGCCCCTCAAATTGGTGGGCCCAGGGCCGAGGCCTGTGCATTAATCAGGCCCTGACAGTGCTATATCTGGCACCAGTTCTCTGAACATCAAACCATTAAAAACGCTAAATATAGTGCAATATAACTAGAATATATGTAAATGATTAAATTAAACATGAATGTCTATAAATGCATATAATTATATTTGAATTTCAATAACTAAACAGGTTTTTTTTTTTTTTTTTTTTTTTTTTTTTTTTTTTTTTTTTTAAGGAGAGAGTGATTATTTAATGCTGTTGCTATCATTAATAAACTTATTGTTTATGGAGATCTTTTATAACTCATATTAAGGAAAGATTGCAGATAAAGATATGAAAATTTGTAATTTTATAGAGAAATCTTTTATTATTAAACTGAAACAGAAAAAGTTTAGAGGAATTATTTTAAGCACTATTTATGTTGAAGGCATAAAATAGTTTTTATTAAAGATTTTTATAAAATAAAAAAAAATATGCATAACCATTTAAATATGACAGTTTCCTGAGAGTTTCTTCTTGTCAATTTTTATTCATATCTTTCATGAGAGATTATTTAACTTTTCAAAAAAAATGTATTTTTTAAATTATTGTTGTCAAAGCAGCTCAAATCTGCGACGCTAAAATCCACACATCATCACAAATATAAAGAATGAAACTTTGAGTTCAGATACAAGGATATAATTACAGAACTGTTTTAATTTAAAACATTCCATACATATTTTAATTTGTAATTCTTGATAATATTATTGAACTCATGCTTTTTCAACAATTTAATCATTTAATAAATATCTTTTTTTTATCATTTTAATTTATTACTACTTTACTTAGTTATTTTATTACAGTAGACTCTCTCAAATCTACACACCTGGGACCAGACGTTGTGCAGATTTTTGGATTTTGTAGATTTCTGGTCTTTGCTTCATTTACATTTTTTAAACAACAATTTGAATTTAATAAAGCAATCGAAAATGTAATGAACGATTATATTGTATTAAAATAATTAAGTAAAATGATAAATTAAAAAGATAATAAGTAAGATAACATAAAACAGTACTTACGTATTAACATCACCACAGCTGAAGTTGCGCTAATGTGCCAATAAAGCTCAATATTCTTGTTCGCATGTGCATGCAGTTAACTTTTGGATTTCTGTTTGCTGATTTTTGATGCCATTTTAGTGCTTTTTATTCTTGTATTTGACGCTATTTTTTGTGTGCGTGTGAACAAGAAGATTGCTTTTTATTGGTGCATTAGTGCAACTTCTGCGGCAGTGGCGCTAATACGTAAGTATCCTTAAAACTGATTGAAATCTTAATAGTAAAGGTCAAGTAAATAAAATTAATAATGTATATTTGAATTCCCTTAAAAAAAGCTATATATTTCCTTGAATTATTCTATGACATTTTGTTTTATGAAAAGCACTCTCTATTAATTTGCATTAAAATCATCGTAATAAAAAACAAAAATGCTTGATTAATAGGCTACAGCAATAGCTTGATTTAAAGAAAAAATATACCGTAAAATACCGTTAATCCGCCCCCCCAAACGAAAAGAAAAATCGTACAATAGTTAGAGGGGGGCGCTTACACGGGATTTTTCGCGATTATTAAACAAAATTTACAAAAATGAATCATCATGAAATGAATGAATTGTTGAATGAATCATAAATTTTTATACTTGAAAAAATTTGCGTTTTTTTGTTTTTAAACGTAAATTCTGTCGAAAAAACGCTGAAAAAAGGAGAAATTAGTAAAAAAAGGCCAAAACAAGCATGAAATCAATTAAAAAATCTTGGAAAAACGCGCATTTCATCAAAGATTCATGATTCATTCAATTCAAAATTATTCATCCCACTCTCAATCGCCTTCAAGAATCGGGAGGGAGGGCGCTTTCTCGGGATTTTTTGAAAATTTCAAATTCTTTATAAAGTGGGGAGGGGGCATTTGATCGGGAAGGACGGATTAACGGGATTTTACGGTATATGCTCTTTTCATAGAAAATAATAAGTTCATTTATATTAGTATGAAAATGCATACAGGATGAAATAAAACTGAAAAAAAACCAACTTTGTATCTATACCTGAAATGAAAGTTTTATTGTTTACATCCATAAATTATGTACACATTTTAGGGATGCAATTTGAAAGAGTCTACTATAATAATAAAATGCAGTATAACAACATCGAACAGCAAGCCCATCCATTTAATTAATCTTCGATAAGATGGAGCCATGTTAGGCTTAATTTTTAATTGAGATGAGTATGCAAAAATTTGTGCCCAAATACAAATGTTTTCTACCTGGTGTCTTTTCTGTTTAACAAAAATTTCTGTAAAAGATTCGAAATTTCAATGCTTTGTGCAGTTTAAAACCATTTCTGAAAGCAAGTTGGAAGCAACATTGCAAAACGAGACGCTTTGATATTATTTCCTTTTGTGATTCATTCAATATGTATATGTGGTACAACTTGTTTATCCCGTCGACCAAAAAACTCTCCCCAAACTATCAGATTAAATGCCAATAATGGTTCATGCCATGAATGCCACATTCCTTTGAGATTAAACATGTTACATGTGTTTGTTATGTCACCAAGCAATTTTTATTTCAACATTTTATGTATTTTTATTAATCTTAAACTAAATTAATTCTTCTTCTGTTTTTTAAAATGAAAATAAGCTTAATTTGTATAGTTTGGAAAAATAGTTTGGCGATTTATAAAGTTTGGCGAAATCGGCCAACAGTATAGCCAAGTAGTACTCTATATATATAGACCAGTGAAATATAAAGCTTCAAGATTATATAAATAACATGAAGCTGTTTTAGCCCTGCTTATGCATGGGTAAACAGAAGAAAAATACTGATGACATGAAGAACATTTTAACAATATTTCTCTGTTTCCGAGATAATTCAATTATTTCTCAAATATGAATCAAAGATTGTACAAGGAAAAAACATGCTGGGGAAATGTCGCTTTCTGTTTGTTGTTCATTAACAAAGTTATCATCATTTGAGAAAGAAATGATGAACAATTATTATCATTGTACAGCTTTAAAAAGGACACTAACTATGTCTGATACCTATTTGTAATAATTTAAAAACAATAAGCACAATAATTTAAAAATTACATTGACATATAAAAAGACATTTAAGATTATTAAGTATTAAAAGACATTCATAAAACATATCCTTAAAAAAAATAACTTTTGTCTTTTGCTGACATGTTTTATTGACAGGTTTAGAACACCGTGGACGGTTTTATTAATTTTAAATTTATCGTATTTATTAATCAAGATAAATTAGTGCATATTCACACTGCAACTACTATGTTTCTTATTAAAATGTTGTAATAGCTTTATTTTATGCTGCGAAAACTATATGATGATGAAAATTTTGAGTGTATGACTGGTGCAAAATTAAATATCATGTTAGCTTCATATATGTACAAATAGGATGAGGGAGTTCGAAACACTTATTTTAGATACAATTTAGTATTCCTGCAAAACTCTGAAAGGGTCTCAAAACTAAATTAGATGTTTGAACAGAATTTCATTTCAATTTTGGGAACAGAAATTCATTGAGTGACCTTGGAATTTTTTCCAGGGTGGACTCAAAATATTTTAGGGGGGTGGGCTGAGCCACCCATAGCACCCCCTTAGCTACTGCTCTGGTAAAGAGGGGGGGCGGGGGTGAATGAAAAAATACAATTTCAAAGTAAAAAAAAAAAAAAAGTAATAGTTTCATTTCAATAGTTGCAGCAGGCTTTTTTAATTAAGCAGTTTTATTGCTTATTTGTTAAGTTATTGTTTTATTAAGAAATTTTAATTTTGTTATGGTATACAGTACATACCCTCAAATCTGCAACTTTAAAATCCACACATAGTTTACAAATGTAAACAATGAAGCTTTTAGTTCAGATTTAGGGGAAAATATTCACTTCCTTATTTTTAATTCAATTCCATATATATTTAATATGTAATTTTCATTAATATTGCTGACATCATGCTTATTCATGAAGGAAGAATAAACTCATTTCTAAAAAAGTCCAAGTTATCGTTGATATCACTGGTAATCACAATTTTTCCACCAAATATATTTATATATTAATAAAGCAATTTTGGTTATTAAGTCTGGCTAACCTGAAATGAAACTTAGTTGTTTATGATTTTGAAGTGAATTAGTAATGTACCTTTGTGAGGCATGTTTCCCTGAATAATGCAAAAAAAAGAATGCATTCAATCTTTGTAATGAATATTTAATTATATATTACTGGTAAATTATTTGATCTTTGCTTTTAATATTTTTAAAATTATCTTAAATTTTATTATTTTACTTATTTTAATGTTTTACTATATTGTAAGCATTCATTATAATTTAGATTGCATTATTAATTACATTCAAATCATTGTTTAAAATATGTAAACAAAGCAATGATTAAAAATCCACACAACCTCTGCTCTGAAGATGTGTGGATTTCAGGAAGTCTACTGCATTAGCCGAAAAGCCTGGTTTACCCAGAAGTACTGTAAATGTTAATGGCATATTTGGAACATAAATTAGTTGAACATTGCTCATCTAAATACTTCATATGGTATATCAAATATCAAAAATATTGTATATTAAATACTTCATTCATACTAGTATAGACATAATGGTAAATTATTACATGGTTTCTACACATTTCTGGTTAAAAAAAAAAACAGATCTTTTTCAGTAAAAATCCATTTTATATATCATTGTAAAACTCAACACAATAGACAATCTTAAATTAGATAAATATTTTTTAAAAAAGTATGCAATGAAAGAATTTTCAATTTTTAATTATTTTCATGTGATGCTAGAGTTCTGTAGCTTTTATACATTTTATTTACAAAGTTTAGATTGGATTAATAATGAATTCAAATTTTCTTCATTTACAACCTCAATCGAGACTCTGATGGAAAGTATCACATCAAAAATTCCCTCACCATTTCAATTATTAAAAAAATGCCCCGACTTTTCACCTAAATTTTTGAATTGTCTAACCAGTAGGAATCCTGAATGACTGATACTGGTATTACGGTTGGTACAGTGTATTTTTCTGGAACATGTAGTATAAGAACATTTGGTATGATTTGGTTATACCGTAGACCAATTTCGCCAAATTGTACAAATCGCCAAATCATACATATCGATATAATTTTATTTTAAATAACAAAAAATTAATAGAATATTATTAAAAATTCAAATAAAAAGTCAAATTAAAAATCACTTGATGCTGTTTTAAACATGTGTATCGTATTTTAATGTCATTGAATGTGAGATTCACTATTGGTGTACAGTAGAAGATCTATATAACGCAAACCTAAAAACACAAGGTTGTGCGTTATATAGAATTTTGCGTTATATGGATCACATATCACGCGTCATCAAATTTACCTCATAAATATAGACAAATGTGTCTGAAACACATCAAAATACATTAGAATTACCTTTATACTGCATTCCTTATTTAGATTATAAATTTTTCTATTATTGGAATCATTCAACATTTTGTTAAATATATGTTTTAAAAATGGTCCAGATACACCTGGACCCAATTTATTCATTATATTGCTCATTTTCAAAGACATTTATTGTAATAATAATTTTTTTCCTTTAAAAGTTATAAATTAAGGAGGTAAAATTGTGCTAATGCATTAAATTTAGTTTTCAGACAGTAGCAGTTTTTTACAGTCTTAAAATTTAGATGCTTCTTCATGGCAAAATTCAATGTTTACATCTGAAAGGTTGTGCGTTATATGGAGAATTGCGTTATATGCAATTGCGTTATAAAGATCTTCTACTGTATAATCTTACAGTTTGGTGACAGATTTTTGTTTGAAGGGATAACTAAGTAGTACCGAACATTTTGGCCAAATGTAAAGAAACAATAGAAAATATTTTTTATCAGAGCAGCCACAACATTTACTTGTAACCTAAATTACGTGCTGAAAACACTGGAATTTCAAATTCTTAAAACCCTTGTTTTTTAAAGCTGTTTTAATATTTTGGGGTAAATTTTATAACCTTCATATGTACTATATTATGTGATTAATAACTATTGAGAACAAATATTTTAGGTTTAATTATTTAAAAAGTATTCTTACTTAACTTTACTCAATACAGACAAATTCAGTTTGCGAGAAATACGACGATCTAAAATTAAACATTTAAAATTCTCTATTGTAAAAACTCTTAATTACAATTCAAATGAATTCCTTGTGTTCACCCCAAAATCGTAAGATGAACTAGATTTAAATAAATAGATAAGTGAAAATGTCAGAAAGAAAATCTTTTTCCTAATATTTTAAATGGTCAAGTATCAGTAAAAATAAAAGTTGCGAATTGTGTTGGTATAACATGATCAAGCCATAAGTTGGAGAATTTTTAGAGAAGAGTAAAAAAAGAAACACATCCTACCATTAAATTACTTTAGCAAACAGGATGGATCACTACGTTTACTTTTTAAAAATTAATCATTAATTAGAATCAGAAAATACGCGTTAAACATCATAGATTTTTTTCTTTAGGCAAACAGACGCCAAAGCAATGAATGAATTACGATGGCTGAATTAAAATGATAGATGATTCAAATCAAAAGTACTTGATTCCTAAGAATCAAGACCATTTTTAATAAATCATTTCATTCACGATTCATTCTTTTATTGGCGTTGTTGTCTTAACCATATTTTGTAATATCAGGTGACTTTTAAAACATAAATTTATTGTATTCAACTTCTTGTTAATACTAAGGTAGGGTAATTTCTTAGGTTTTTCTTCAACTCAATACTTTACTATTTGCTTTTTGATAAAGATTCCACGAAATTTAATGTGATGCAACATTCATTTTTGCTGACTATCATCGAATCATTATTAAAATGTTTCATTCATAACTAATAATTAAGCTTATTATTATTTATTTTTAAATAGTTTAATTTAATATTCAAATTTCAATTTGATTACACTGATTTGATACACTGATTTGCAGATTTACTTGTCGAGATTAAGGGTATTCATAAATCAAAAAGAGCAGCTTTGTGACACAAGTTTTCATCTATTTTTGTTTGGAAATGCATGAAACTAGCAGGTGTTGTTGTTCAGAAACTATCTAATTGCACTTATTTTTTAATTTGTTTTTGCTAACACATAGATATTTCAAAACAAGCCAACAAAATTGGTGTTTTTATTGTAATTTATCATACTTAAAATGTCTTGTGCTTCATATTTATTTTATTGTATATCATCTGACAACATTTATGCAAATATAGTAGACTCCCTCAAATCCACTCTCCTAAAATCCACAACTCTCTAATATCCACACATATTTTACGGATGTAAAAAATGAAACATTCAGTTTAGATGTAGATACAAATTTTGACTTTTTTAATTTTATATCAATGCCATATGTTTTGTAATTTGTAATTTTTGTTAAGATTATTGAATTTATGTTTTTTCATGAAGAAAGAATAATTTATTTCTGAAAAATATAAGATATTGCTGATATCATTGGTAATCACAATCTTACTATACATATTTATGTATTAATCAAGCTTTTTTAGTTATTAAGTCTGGCTAAACCTGAAATAAAGCTTTATTATTTTATGATCTTGATGTGAATTAATACTGTATCTTTATGAGGCAAGTTTCATTGAATAATTTAAGAGAAATACATTTCATCTTTCTAATGAATATTTAATTGTACATTATTGATTATTAATTTAATCTTTGCTTTTGTATTTTTATCATTTTAAGAACTATCTAAATTTTTATTATCTTAGTTTATTAAATATTTTAATATTTTAGCCTATTGTAAGCATTCATCATACTTTTGATTTCATTTTTAATTACATTCAAATTACTTTTTTAAAAATGTAAACAAAGCAATGACCAGAAATCTGCAAAATTCTAAAATCAGCAAAACCTCTGGTCCCAAGCTGTGCGGATTTGAGGGAGTCTACGGTATTATATTTTTACATCTGACAACAGTTTTTTTGTTAATATTTTTATTCCAATCTAAAATTACACTCCTGGAATTAGCTTGTTTTTATGTGTGTTTTTTTTAATTCGAAGTAATTATTTTTATTTATAATACTAATACATACTCCATTGCCTTCCTTATGACCTATCACATTCTATTGTTCAACAGTTTTGAATAGCATTTCCCTATGAAAACAGAATTGCAACACAACATTGAGAAAGACAAGTGATCAAAATTCCTTATAACTCGATAGGTAGTTTAATGATTATACAATGGAAAACTAAGCTCCATTTGAAATCATTTCCATAGTCAGGCATTTGTGAATGTTTCAAAACATTTTGCGTTTTTTGAGCTCAGTAGTCGAGAACTTTTCTATGCAATGCATTAGAAATCTAAAAAGGCAGGGTTCTCGTTGTTGCTCGCCATTGCGTCAAATTGCGAGTAAATTCTTTATTTGACAAGTAAACAAGCAATTAAATTCACTAAATTCCTATTGCTCAATTTTTGCTCTTTCTTTATTTTCTTTTTAATTTTTCATACATAGGTATGTATACATATTTTAAATACATTTTGGAAGATTATTGAAATTACATTAATAACAATCGTTGTTGCAGCTATAAAAATTTAGACTAATTTTAGAACATATTGAAAAAAAGGGGGAGACATTAAAAGATTAAAAACTTTTTATTTATTTATTTATTTATTTATTTATTTTTTTATTTATTTATTTTTTTTTTTTTTTTGCTACATCGGGAATCTATTTCGCTAATACTTTTTCATTTGGCAAATGTTTTTTTTTTTTTTTTTTAATTAGCAAATTACTAATGTTGATCAAATGTCAGCAAGAACACTGCTCAAAGGGAAATTGTACATTTTTCAATTTAACTTACATTTTATAGAATACAAAAATAAAGAGCATTTTGATACTATTTTTAGTTTTTTCTTTTTATCTTGGAAAATACATTAAATTAACATTAAAAAATGCAGTTTTAGTCTTGACTAGAGGACGCCATGTCATGCGATGAAAGCAGTTTTGATGTCACTACACATATAAACAAACATTTTGCTGTATTTTTCTATAAAGATACTTTAGGTTAAGCAGGATGATCTTTTTTCTTTTCTTAAAAATGATGGCAGAACAAACTAAAAGCATTGTAAATTGTTGGAATAAATAATATTGTTAATTTCTAGTGAGATTCCCCACCCCCCTCATTCTTCTGAGGATTTTCATTTCAAGATCTTGATGTAGAAATAAAATATTGATATAAGTTTGTACTACAAATGTTTTATAGAAAAATGTACTTTCTTTTTCATATTAATATTCCACAAAAGATCAATTTTTAAAAAAATGTAGTTTAACAAATTACAATGACTTTGGAAAATTATATTTTCAAAGACTAAAATTTTAAACGACTTAGAAATAAATTTTATATTTAAAAACATAATAATAATAAACATCATTTATTTGATGATCAAAACATTATTTACATAATAACAGATTCCTATATTATGTATGCCATGGATTACAAATTAATATTCCTGTACCAATCAAATATAAATTTTAAATAAAATTTCAGTTTTACAATTTTCGGTTCTTCAAATTTTAAACTTCTTTACATTCCACATTTTCGGTTTTTACACCGTCGTATAGAGAAAAAATGCATTTTTAAATGCAATTTGTTTGAAAGCTGTATGTCAATTTGTTTTTAAGTTATTGTAATTTCTTTGTAGGTTTTCTAATACTTTATTTGTCATTGTGGTAACAGAAGTATTTCATTTCTGGACATTAAAAACCAATCAGAAAATGAATAAAATAAAAAACAGAAGTAATTCCATTTTTGGACATCAAACATGGATTAATCTGAAAATGAATAAAATAAAAAAAATTGCGGATTTCAACCAATAAAAAAATTCAGATTTTTCAGTTCTTTACTGGGGACAACTATTTTCCAAATAAATCAATCCTTGTTAACATGAACATGCTTAATGTGAATTACTTTTAACATGAATTAAAAATGTATACCCCTAAAATAAAACTCCTATAAAAAGGAATACAAAGATTTGATACTGATAACATGAGTGAAATTTTGATTCCCATTGAGGTTCATCTTAAAGAGGTTCTATGTATGTAGCTAAAAAGCATACAAAAATTACATAAATTCCTGAACCACATTTAAAATTTATTAGTTTTTAATTGATATTTAAAAAAAATTCTAGATTTTTATAATTTAAGATAAAAAAATACTAGTTTTCAAAACAATTTCTTAATTATATTACATTCAGCTTGATTTCATTGTATTTGAACTAATTCTGTTTTTCCTTATGGGTTCATTAGACATAAGTGTGGCCGGCACTGGCTTCAGCAAAGAAAACCTGTATAAAATCTGAGATTAAAAAGCTAAATTTTTAGTTCTATTTTTTTATACATTTAACTTGTAATTGTGTAAAGTGAAAATTATCTTTTTAATGAGCAGATGTCCAAAAAATGTTTTATGTTTTCTTTTGCGAGAAATTTTTTTTTTCATGAGAAAGTGATATTTTCCAATTTCTTCAGAAAAATCTGATAAAACATTTTTCTTCTGCTACTTCTAAATTTCCTGTAATTTTACTTAGATTGATTGGGATTGTCGTCAATTGACAAAAGGAAATTAATGGTAATCAAAAAATTGTAATTATAATTTATAAATATCAGATTCAACATCTCTGTATTTTGGTGACACTGTTGTACATGATATATTAATACAGTCAACTCCCTCAAATCCGCACAGATTGGGTCCAGAGGTTGTGCAGATTTTAGAATTTTGCAGATTTCTGGTCATTGTTTTGTTTACATATTTTGAATGTAATAATTAATGCAGTTGAAAATATAATAAAAGCTTACAATAAAATAATGTATTAAAATAAGTAATAAACTAAGATAATAAAATTTAGATGATTTTTAAAATGCTTAAAATATTAAAGCAAAGATCAATTTAATAATCGATAAGGTATGATTAAACATTCATTATAAAGATGAACTGTATTATTCAATGAAACATGCCTCATAAAGGCACATTACTAATTCACATCGAAATCATAAAATATGGAAGTTTTTAAAGTAATTTTAAATCAATTAGTATATTTAGATAAATATTATAACAGAATCATTAATAAATAGTGAAGAAAAACTTCGTTTAATATTGCTTTGAGAAATTTAGCTAGACACATAATAAAGCCGTTTTTAAAAAGGGTAAATGGAACACAGAGTTCAATAAAAAAAAACCTTAACGGAAAAGATGTTGCCAAAACACAATAATGTAAAACCAATTTTTCTTTCTCTTTAACAAACTGCAACACTTTCCCTTGTTAAAAGAAAAAAAACAATTATACTGATAAATCTAAGTTAAAGTTCAGAGTCTTCTTCATGAGTAGCAGTGACTAATCCATCATCTACATAAAGAGCTACGAGAAGATTTCTTCCTTCTTCCTCTGGACTGAATAAACATTGATCTGCTTCACTGGTCTTAAATCCAAGATCTAACATAAATTTTCCAAAACATTTATGCCAGCAACGAGGAGCTTGTTTCAATCCGTACAGACTTTTCTTGAGTTTACATACATTGTTGGTGCCATCATTATAGCCTTCAGGTTGCTGCATGTAAATTGTTTCATCTAAATCGCCATACAAAAATGCGGTTGAAACATCAAATTGCATAAGATGCATCTTTTCGCTTGCTGCAATACTTATTAGTGAACATACAGTTCCTAATTTTGTGACTGGACTGAGGGTTTGATTATAATCAATACCTTTTCTCTGATTGAAGCCTTTAATCACAAGTCTTGCCTTATATTTATCAATGGTACCATCTGTATTTTTCTTAATCCGAAAGACCCATTTGCAGGGAAGAGCCTTTGCTTTATCTGGAAGTGGTGTTAGTGTCCATGTGTTGTTTTCCTTTAAAGAACTGATTTCAGAATCCATGGCCTTTATCCAGAAATTACCTTCTTTACAATTAATTGCTTCTTCATATGAGCTTGGTTCATCTCCTTCAGACATAAAAACTACAGATGCCATCACGTAATCTTCAAAATATTTAGGCCGTTTTAGTTCTCTTCGATCTCTTAATTCCATAGTATGTGATTTCTTTTCATCCTCTTTTTCATTTTCTGAAATAACGTGATCTTCTGAGTCTTCTTGATCATTCTTTATTCTTTCCCTCATTTTTATCTTCAGGTAGCTGCCTATCAGATTCAATTAAAGGTATTTGTACTGAATCTTCACAATTTGTTAACTTTTTCTCTTGAAAGATTACATCTCGGGAACAAATGACTGTATTATTTTCTTTTATCCAGATGCGATATCTTTCATCGCCGTCATATCCCAACAAATAACCTTTTATTGCTTTTCTGTCCATTTTTCGACGTTTCTGATCTGGTATGTGAGCATAACAGGGTGATCTGATTATGCGCATGTGTCTTATTCGAGGTTTCTTCCCTATCCACAATTCATAAGGGATTACATTTGGTAGAGAACTTTTACCTGTTCTGTTTAAAATGTATACAGAAAAATTAATCAGTTCTGCCCATAATGATGAAGGAAAATTGATTTCAGAATTAGAATTTTTCAAAGTTCTTGCCATTTCAACAAGGGTTCTATTTTCACGCTCACTTCCGCCATTCTGTTGAGGGGTATAGGGAGCAGTTAATCTTTGATTAATTCAATTTTTCTTCAGGATGTTTCTAACATTTTCATTATCAAATTCTCCTCTGTTATCACTTAAGATTTCTTTGATGTTGTGTCCTAAATTTTTAGCATGTGCTATCATATTTTTAGTAGCTTGCGCAACTTCTGACTTATGACGAAGAAAAAATACATATCTAAATTTTGTAAAATGATCTTTAAAGTTGACAAAGCAACGATATTTTCTAAAGGATTCATCAAAGGGTCCACATACATCTGTTGAGATAAGCTCTCCTGGTTTTGTGGTCTTCTGTCTAGTGCCAAATTTTAAGTGATGTGCTTTCCCATACACACAAACTTCACAAAGCTGAGTATCTAATCCAACTTTGATGTTCATTTGCTGTTCTAGAACATTCTTCACATGACGCTTGTCCTGATGTCCCCAGCGCTCGTGATATAACTAGAAGAGAATCACTTGTTGTAGCTATGTTTACTTCCACTGGATTACTCGGAATAAGTACTTCCATATGAACTTTGTATAAACCACCACTTACGTTTCTTGTACCGTACATTACAACATTATTGTCGATTTTTAACCAACACTCTTTGACAGTTGATTCGAATCTGCTGTTTTTGTTTCTATCTTGTGCTGCCAGTACTGAAAACAAATTCTTACTAATACCTGGTACAAACCAAACTTCTTTAAGTTCTTTGAATTGTCTCTCTCCTTTTATTTTCATCATTATCTTTAAAGTTCCCTTACCTACAGCCGGTAGTACTTGCCCATTTGCAGTGGTAATACCATGTGGGGTTTCAAAATTTTCAAATTCTGTAAAATAATTACCATAATTTGTAATGTGTTTTGATGCACCATTATCAACAAACCAATCATAACAATTTTCTTCAGACGAAAATGCATGTTTGTCTAGAGCTATTAATGACATATTTGCCGTAGAACTATCTTTTCTTAAGTACTTATTATTCTGATTGGGCTTTGCTGGCTTTCCATCAGCTATCCACTTTCACCATCTTCCATCTTTTCTTCTTCTATCTACTTCCCAGTGACCATTTTGATGACAGTAATTGCATTTTCCAACTTGCTTTTTGGTTTTTAAAGGTGTTTTTATCCTACTGGTTTTTACTTCTAATGCTTCATGATTTTTGACATCACTTTTTGACTTCTCTTCTTTATTTTCTTTTTCTAGAGAACATAATTGAGTTGTTAACTTGTCAATTGTTCTTTTATCTTCATTCAGAAGTAGCCAACTCGACTTGAAAGAATGGCACTCTTGAGGCAATGTGTCTAGGATCTTGCAAATTAGTAGCATTTGAGGTACTTGAACTTCTTGCTTTCTTTGCAGACCCAAATTTAATACGTTCCAAAGATTCTTTAAATTCGATAGATGAGCAGCCATACTGCCAACCACTTTCCACTTACACTGAAAACACTGTAGACATATATTGTATAACTGGTTATCAGAGGTAGCTTCATAAAGTTTCTGAAGCTCTAGCCATACTTCTCTTGCATTATCAAACTCATGATTTTCTGCATAGTTTCCTCTGTCATTGAATTTGTTAGCACCATCATGGCACAAGTATTTGCCTTTTTATATTTGCCAAGATCGTCTTTGTACTTCTTCAAAGATGCCTCGTTAGCTCCATCGGGTGGTTGATCCGGTTTGACTAACTTTCCTACAACCCGTTCTAAAGCATTAGTATAATAATTTAAAGCAAACTTGATTCTGTATTTCCACATCGGCCAATCGTTTTCTCCGCTGAATGGTTTTATCTGCAACTTTTCTATATCCATAATTAGATTTTCACTCTTAATGAAATATTTTCTATTTTTCAAATGTATGATAATAACAACTTAAAATTTAGTCCACTTCGATCATTTATTTCCTTCTGGGACTTTCTTAGATTCTTGGGAAAAATTATTTCAGGACTAATGTTAGACAAAAAGAAAACGAAGAAAAACCTACTTTTCTTGCCGATTATGCATTAAGCTTAATGCTATAACGATATACTAAATATTTAAAAACTTTGCTTGAATTATTACAGCGCACATAGCATGCAGAAAACCCATAACCTAAAGTAATTTTTAATCAATTAGTATATTTAGATAAATATTATAACAGAATCATTAATAAATAGTGAAGAAAAACTTCGTTTAATATTGCTTTGAGAAATTTAGCTAGACACATAATAAAGCCGTTTTTAAAAAGGGTAATGGAACACAGAGATCAATCTTAACGGAAAAGATGTTGCCAAAACCCAATAATGTAAAACTGTTTTTTTTTTCTCTTTAACAAACTGCAACAGTTTACTCTTCTACTAAAGTTTTTGTATTTTGTGATAAAGGTATTCTAAACTGTTAATGATGTACTGGTGAAAACTGTTAATTTTAGTTCAGACTTGTTCTGGAACATCTAAAAGACTGATCAAAATTAATGAATAAATTTTAGAGTTCTAGTTATTATGATTTGTTTTCTGGGGTATGGCTAGGCTTAATCTAAGTATTGTATGATAGACAAATTTTCTATTTTTGTATTAACTTTCGTATATGTCTAATGCTTTACATTTTATAATTAAATGATAAAAAATATATACATATTTATAACACCTGGAGGTGTGTAATTTTAACTCTGAAAAACAATTTCTTTTATGT
Source organism: Maratus speculifer (assembly GCA_964019185.1). Lineage (NCBI taxonomy): Eukaryota > Metazoa > Arthropoda > Arachnida > Araneae > Salticidae > Maratus > Maratus speculifer. Next base: position 365,071,012 of record OZ025296.1, read on the forward strand.
TTTATTTTCTAAATTTAATTTAAAAAAAAGAATGATTTTTTTTCAAGTGTTATAAGGGATAGTAACAAATACAAAAAACACCAGAAAATGAAAGGCAGAACATCCAAATTGCAAAGAGGTTATGAAAACAGACAATGTAAAAATTTAAATTTAAGTATTACGGAAGTTTTAACATATCCAGTCATTTCCATCATGGATGATGCCTGAAACCATCATTTTGCATTTTTTAAGCATAATTTGAAAATTATTTGGAAGAAAATCTTTTTAGTTTGGATTTCACCAAAGCAGGTCTTAATAAATCTAAATCCATTAAAAAACTTTAGGTTGCAATTCATGATGCTTTCAAATATTAATTTCATAATTCATATCATAAAATTATTTAAAAAAAAAAAAAAGGAAATTGAACATATTTATGTTTTGGTATTTTAATGTTGGTGCTATATAAAAAAAAATAGCACATTTGGAGTATAATTTTAGAAGCTATTAATTAAAATATGAAAATGCAATTTAACATGAGAAGCACTAAATTTTGAATGTTTATAATTCAAAAACTTATCATTCATGCTTGATCTATAGGAATTTGCTGTATATGAAATGCATCAAATGTTTCATTAAAATAAATGTGTTAGTCTGGTTTTTAAGCCTTCTCAAAAAAGGGTCATTCCACATAAATTCAACCAATGGGTGTTGCATCATAGTCACAGATTTTTTTAAAATTTTTACCATAGACAGACACAGTAGTGAAACCCTCAAATCTGATATTTAAAAGTAATTTTCACAATATTGGCTGGGATATAGCCATTTGAAAACTGACCATTTTTACGAAATGGCGGCCATCTTGGAATTGTATCAGTGTCTAAATATGGCCATAACTTGATAACTAATGGCTCAAATTTTATATATCTGGTACCAATTTGAAGCTATTTGTACAAAGAATGCATATTGCACATCAAAACAATAATGCATTTTTATTTCTTTACTTTTTATTGTGTGCAAAATGAAAATTTCAACCCAAAAAAGGGCAGATTGTAATGGCTCATAAAAAAATGAATCATTATGAATTTTTCTGAAACTTGGTAAAAACATTGCTCCATCTGTGTGCTTTAAATAAAATAAAAATTGGAAAGGTAAAATTTGTTGTTTTAAAATAAATGGTTTTTTACACATAAGGTGTCATTAGCCAAATAATGATCATTTTAGAATCTGTAAGCATTCTTTATTCAAAAAATAATGGTTAAAATAAAATTTTGTAACATCTAAATTAATGTAAAAGTATATTCAAAACCTCATTTGTACTAATTTTGTAGGAATCTGCCCCCCTCCCCCCCAAAAAAAATTAGACAATTGAAAAAATTTTACACTGAAAAAGATAAGAAAATAATTAAGGACTATAATGTATAATTATAAAATAACTATAAATGCAATGCATATATATTTGATAATTTACTTCACATATAGGGACGAGTGGGGTGGAATGGGACAGTAGGTTTTTCTCTTTATGTATCATTTTAAATATTTCATCAATCACACATTAGGTGAAGTAATGGTACCCCAATCTTCAGTTTAAAAAAAATAGCTGATTTACATAAGCTTGCAATTATATAAAGAAAAAGATTATTTCAAAAATCAAAAGTAAATTTAGTTCATATACTTTCTACGCTTTCTGCATAATGGTTTGATTATGCATAGATATAACAGTTTCTCTATAAATGGCACATCATACTGTAAAATTAGAGAGGTAAAATTTGTTGTTTTAAAATAAATGGTTTTCTACACATAATGTGTCATTGACCAAATAATGATTATTTTAAAATCTGTAAGTATTCTTAATTTAAGAAATATTGGTTAAAATGAAATTTTCTAGCATCTAATTAAAGTATTGTGTGTATATTATATAATTCAATAAAGAAATATTAATTTGCAGTTATTTACACTAAATATGCATTTTTACAGTACTTTTTATTTCATTTCATTCAAAATATGATAATATAATTCTCAAAACATATTTACATAAATATTTTAAATACCTTACTATGGAATACATGAAAAAAAAGGCACATAATATTTTCTTCAGAAATGTTTAAGAAATACTAGCTGTAAATTACAGAGTTGAATTATTCAATTGTGTAATTTAAATAAAATAAATATATATAAATGAGTTAATTGAGTTGACATTTGTTATTTTTTGTTCACACTGAGTTAAAATTTATATGAACAAAAATCTAGATACGATGAGACAAAAAATAAATAAATAAATAATAACAATAATATAATACAAATCCAGGGCAAAACATTGAATCTGATGAGAAATAAGCCAAAGTTTAAACTTATACATGGAACAAATCTAGACAAAATAAGAACAAAATATTTACTTACATGCATATAACTTTATAATATAATAGTTTTTTCTTCAGATTTAAGCTAAAAAGTATTTAATCAGTTTTAAAGTTTAAAAATAATGCTTGAATTGTTCGAGTTTCGTCTGGTGCAACAGTATATGTTCTTCCTGTAGCAGTTACAGGAATAGACACTTCTTTTATTATTTGTTCATACAGAATCCAACAAACATCTGAGGATTTTGGCCATGAATATGAAGAATTAGCGCCATGAGGATACATGAACATAATTTTATAGTCGGTAAGTTCTTCACAGTAATCTAAAATTTTCCCAATCCACCAATTTATCCCATATACACATGCAACATATTGTTCACTTTTAAATATCGATGGTCTGATAATTTCATTGATTCCCAAAAAAGCAATAAATTTTGTTGATGAACTGTCTGAAACCCTGGAAACCAGCATTTGGCAATCATTGATTGGTACAAAGCAGTGATTCAGTCTTGTTTCTATGATTGTATCTGCTTTTGCATACCTGTCTGCTAATTGACTGTTTGCGGTTTCAATTTCAGATTTTGTTACAAAAAAACTTTCAATTCTTTTAACAGATTCTTTTGCAAAATTATAGAGATCAAATGCATTTAATATACCATCTTTAAATGGACGCTGAAGACTTGAAATAATCTTTTTCTTTATATAATTGCAAGCTTATGTAAATTAGCTACTTTTTTCAACTGAAGATTGCAGTACCATTACTTTATCTAATATGTGATTCATGAAATATTTAGAATGATACATAAAGAGAAAAACCTACTGTTCCATCCCACCCCACTCGCCCCTATATGCGAAGTAAATTACCATATGTATGCATTGCACTTATAGGTATTTTATAATTATACATTATATTCCTTAATTATTTTCTAATCTTTTGCAGTGTAAATTTTTTTCAATTGTCAATTTTTTTTTGGGGGGGGGGAGGGGGGGGGGGCAGATTCCTACAAATTTAGTACAAATGAAATCTTGAATATACTTTTACAATAATTTAGATGTTAGAAAATTTTATTTTAACCATTATTTTTTTAATCAGGAATGCTTACAGATTCTAAAATGATAATTATTTGGTTAATGACACCTTATGTGTAAAAACCATTTATTTTAAAACAACAAATTTTACATTTCCAATTTTTTTTTAATTTAAAGCACACAGATGGAGCAATGTTTTTACCAAGTTTCAAAAAAATTTATGATGATTCATTTTTTTATGAGCCATTACAATCTGCCCTTTTTTGGGGTAAAATTTTCACTTTGCACATAATAAAATGTAAAGAAATGAAAATGTATTATTGTTTTGATGTAAAATATGCATTCTTTGTACAAATAGCTTCAAATTGGTGCCAGATATATAAAATTTGAGCCATTAGTTGTCAAGTTATGGCCATATTTATACACTGATACAATTCCAAGATGGCCGCCATTTCATAAAAATGGTCAATTTTCAAATGACTATATCTCAGCCAATATTGTGAAAATTACTTTTAAATTTCAGATTTCACTTTATATCTGTCTATGATAAAAATTTAAAAAAAATCTGCGACTATGATGCAACAAGTTTTCTTTAAATTGGTTGATTTCACGTAGAATGACCCAAAAGGAAAAAAAAAGCTTGGTTTTATGGCCTACTTGATCTTGTTGTATAAATAGATGAGTTAATAGCCTTTATTACATCAGCCTTGTTGAACTTTCCCTAGTTTAAGAGAAAAATGTCTATGACAGACAGACACAAGAATGATCTTTTAAGGGTTCCATTTTTATTTTTTTTTAAGTACAAATAGCAACGAAAGACTTCATCTGACTGGTTTTCTATTTATAACTCTCATTATATACTTATTCCGCATTTGTTAGTATAACTTGATATACAGGGTTGGTAAAAAACCGGGTTTTTTTGAAAAAACCCATAAACCATGGTTTTTTTGGTTTAAACCAGGTTTTTTTGGTTTAAACCTTGTTTTTTTAAATATGATTTCCTATTACATATACATGCATATTTATCAATAAAAAAAATATTTTTGAATATATAAGTAATAACTTGATTTAAAAGTAATTCTAATCAATGTAATAATTTAATATACAATTAGTTATGTAGAAAATGGAAATCATAAAATATTAAACATTTTTAGAAAAAGCTATGTCTTTTCTTTTCTTAAATAAAATGTTTTACATAATGAAACATTGACACCTTGAAAATCCTAATATATAATCTTTTAAATATTAGCACTATAAATGATGAAGAATATAAATATCATGCAGTTTCATATATGTTATTTTCATAAGGCTATTCAAAATAATTTCTTTGAAATACTTGTTATATGAGATGTCTGATTTTTCTGTTAGAAGACTAATGAATTATCTTTTATCGGAAATAAAGCTTTTTATAAAGAATTTTCGGAATGATTTGTATTTAGCAGTAGAGTCTACACACTTTAAGAAGTTTTGTGTTTTGCTATTTGACATTTCTCCTCTGAAACTACCAGGTAAAAAAAAAAAAAAAAAAAAAAAAAAAAAAAAAAAAAAAAAAGACGACAAACAAAATTCTTAAAATAAACAAAAATACCTATTTCATAACTTTTTAGACTATTGAAAACACTTAAAATATAAAGCAGTTTTATAAATACTGTCTTCCACTAAAGCATTTAAATAGCCATCAGACTACATGCTATATTTTAACGCTTAGTACTTTTAAACGTCTAAACAAAAAATTACTTCTTTTTAGGCATTTTTATGAGACTTTCTTTCTATTATGTCTCAAGCAAACCTTCCCTTGTCCCTTCCCCCCCAATTTTCTCAGCTGATCTAAGTTGGTTATGCAATAAAAGATTTAAATATATCTTATTGCATATTTTAATTAAATGTAAACAGGTGCTTCCCAAGCACTAACTTTTTCAATGTCTTCTTATTTGACTTTATATCTTGAGCTTTTTTTATTATTATTATTCTTAAAGATAATCCCCCAATCAAGAAAATTTTCTTTTAGAGTTTGATTGAAATCTTAAAGGTCATTTTATTTTATTAACTGTAAATCTGCGTTTCTCAAAGGAAAAAAATTTTTTTTTCTAAATATTACATATTTTTAATCCATTTTGTCTTTTCCAACATAACATAATTTGTTTTCTTTATAGCTTCAGATATGTTCATCATTGCATGAAATTTGCATTCTACATGTATGCTAACATGGCCTAGACTAGACTCACTATGTCTCATGGTGACTGCTGAGATAAGACTTAAAAATATAAATTACTTGCATGCAGTAATTTAGTACATTAAATTACAAAAATGAGAAAATATTATATAGATTTGTTCAAAAAAACCAATTAGTAACAGAATAAAATCATAATGCAAAATCCCCATTCCCAATGTAAGAATGCAAGAAAAACAAAGGCTTAACCAATAAACACAGAGCAAAAATCTGTCAATTACTTATTAGCATACATAATAAAAAGAAATCAATGGAGAAAATTACTTAAGAATGTTATATTCGAGGCTTTGAGGAACAATCAAATCCTTAGTAAATCTTAACTAATTTAAAGCAAATTAAAAGCAATTTAAGCAATTTAAATAATAAAAGTGCTTTTTTAATTCGAGTTTGCCCTTCTGGCTATGAATGTTTTACAATTAATGTTATATATATATATATATATATATATATATATATATATATATATATATATATATATATATATATTTTAACCTTAAAAAAAGGGGTAGAAATAAAACTAATTTTTTCTAACCAGCTAATTTTTAAAAAATTGGTTATTCTGCAATGTAGACGTATAGTTTATATGAAAAGCTGGGTTGATTAAAAATATTTGTAATTTTTGTAATTTTAGAAATTTATCAATTCATCAGTTTTCTACAACTTAGCTTTATATCTTCTGCATAATTTGGATTTTGCATTTTTCAATGTGTAAAATAAAACAAAAAAACCAGATGAAAAAAAACTAGCATGTTTTTTTTAAAAAAAAAATCCGTTTTAAACCACGGTTTAAACCAACTTGGTTTAAACCAAACAACCCTGTTGATATATAAATGCATATTATGCATACACATAAAAAAATATACTGTGTATACTTAATTGTTTTCATTATTTTTTATATATAATATCTTATATATTTATTATACATGTTAAATTAATAGATAACATTACATTACAAATGTTTAGATTTGTTTACAACACAGTAAAAACTGTAAAAGGGGAATTTTTCTACAATGTAATCCTGTCACAAATGCAAGAATTTCAAAGCACAGACGAAACGAACAAACAATCGTATTTAGACAAAGAAGTCTAAAATGTATTTTTTTTCTATCTCCTTGCAATAACATGACAGGATTGACTGTGCGTGTGTGTGTATTGGCAATTGAAGTATTTTCAATAATTTAAAGAATTTACGTATATATTTATTTAATTTATTAATTTTTAAAAAAAGTAGCATGCTTAAAATAAAGTTAGATTTATTTCCATAATTGTAGCTACTAATACAATCAATGTTGAATAAATGGAATGGTCCGGGGGGGGACATTCCCCCCTCCCAATAGCTATCAAATGTCCTCACCCAGAAAATTCGATATTTTTTGTTTTCAATGGTAAAAATGTGTAATTTCCACCTGGAATTATTGTGTCCCTCCTGGAGAAGAATGTCTGAATTCAATACTGAATACAATGACATTACAAGATGATGTACCAAAGATTTCACAAACACTATAATCTAAAAAGTTGAGCCCATTTTGAAAAGTTAAATGTATTTTAGTTTTGTTTCATGCAATATATACATTTGCTTACATTAAAATTAGGATTAAATAGTTAAGTTTAACCCTAGAACTACTGAAAATGTTACTCAAGTTTTATTAAAATATTTTACATCAGCATTTTTATTTAAAACCATTTAACTCATTTTTCACTGATTTATAAATTTAGTTTATTTTAAAGAAATTTCTGATTTATATTTAACTGTTAGCTGGTTAATATTTAAGAAAAACCCATTCTATTTTAGCTAAAGAAACTAGAGATTTAACAAGCACACATAACAAATATAATTTCTGTTGAAAAAAATAATCTGGTTACAGTTGTCACAGTTATCCCTGTTTCTGGTACCATATTTGTCCTCAATAGTTTCTTCTGATATCTGATCATGAACTTCAAGGATTCTTATTTAAACAATTAACTTTTTGTAATTGAGTAACACTTTTCTAGAAATATTGGGTATTGTAAAAAATAATATTAAGTTATGTTATTTTTCTTCTAAGGCAATTTATTTTAGATGGTTCGAAACAGTTATGGAGCATTCTCCAAATTCAGCAGTAAGTTCTCGGAGTTTAATATGTGAATTAGGTTCCATTTAAGCTTTGGATTTCTGATGGTTAAAAAACAGAATCTCATCACTTCTCTCTTGCACAACTCTCCTTACATCCATTAAGTTTCTGTGATCAATATTAACCATTTAGCGTCTGGTATACTATTAATAGTACATGTTTTTTAATGGAGCATTATTCTGTTTTAATACTCCATGTTTTGCTGCCATTTACATGTAGTAATGTTAGTATATGTCTATGCATTTTGTTCGGTCGTATTAATTCTGTGTATTTTTGGCAACGATTTTTATCGTCTGTGTTTGCTTTTATGAGTTAATAGAATGTTTTAAAGAGAACGAAGCCAGGAGCGGTTAAGCTGTGAGTTAGTTAAATACAGTTCATAGAGTTTTTTAAGTATGAGTTTTTATTGAGTTTGTGAGTGTTTTTAATGAGTTATCGATATAAAATTGTGGTCCGCCGAATACGAAGAATCAGCTATAATAAAGTGCAGCGCGTAAATTTCTGAATTATTCGAATTAAAAAAAAGACGGTATAATTCCGTGCAGTGGATGATGATTGATGAAATGAGAAATTGAATATGGGAAGAATATTTTAAAGTAATTTAATGTGATTTTTCTTATCTGTACTGTTATATGTATAAACTTAAAACAATGTTTAAAGGAGCAAAGAAGGGGGATTTAAGGCAAATAGCCACTGAAATAAATCAAAATATTAATGATAAAATGACAATTGCTAATTTAAACGATATTATAGAAAATAGCGAAATATATATAAATAAACCCGCTTTTGTTACAGAAATAGCTAACACCATAATTGAGGGTCATAAACATGAAGAACAAAGGCAATTTGATCTTGAAAAATTTCAACTTGAACCATCAAAAAATGAATTGGAATTAGCTAAAATTAAATCTGAAACTAAATCTGTTATTACTGAAAGTGAAGTAAAAATGGAATCGTTAGATCAAATAATAAAAAGTATTAAAACTTTGACTGTAAAAGTTCCAACTAAGCCTGAAGGATGGGGTTTTTTCTTTTCTTCTTTAGAACGAGCTTTCAAAACTAAAAATGTTTCGGAACCAAATAAAGCAGAAATTCTGTTAAATTTATTAGGTGACAAAGCGTCTAACATTATAACTTATTTACACGATACAGATATCGAGAATTATGAAAAAATAAAAGAATTAGTCTTGAAAGAATTTCAACCAACACCTTATTTTTGCCTAGAACAATTTAGAAAAGCTTTTAAACTACCAAATGAGACTCATGTACAATTCGCTTCATGACTGATGACCAATTGGAATTATTATCTAAATTTAAGAAATGTCTCCGATTTCGAGAGTCTAAAACAATTAATTGTGTCAGACAAATTATATGAAACATTAGATAAAGAGACTGCTTCTCACATTAGTGTGAGACAAGGAGATAAATGGTTTTTACCAGAAGAATTAGGACGTGAGATTGATTTATATTTTACATCACGCGTAAAATCTCTTACTGAGAGTTTTAGTGTTAATCGAAAGTATTATTCCAAAAGTATAAATAAAGTATTTTTAATTGATGTTAAAACATTAAACTGAATTTTGTGCCACAAACAGCACCATCTTTCTAAGTGCCCAGATTATTTAAAATTATATGTTAATGAAAGAGTAAACATAATAAAATGTAATAAATTATGTTTCAATTGTTTAAATTTACACTCAGTAGCCAACTGTGCATTAAAGAACATTTGTTTCTGCAAGAAAGACATCATAAAACTATTCATTTTCCCAAAACAAATAATAATGCATATGTGAAAGAATATGCTTCATCAGAACATAATACATAAGGTAAAATAAATGTAGGAGAATGTTCAGATTCAAGATTAGCAAATTATGGCACACCAATGTTAAACACTAATGCGGAAGAGTTCGTTCAGGAAACTTTTATTAGTAACTGTTCGAATAAAAAGAATAAAGTTTTACTTTTAACGGTTATATGTTTTCTAATTGATGAATCGGGATCTAAATATAGAGTAAAGTGTTTGTTAGATGTAGGCAGCGAGTCTAATTTTCTATCCCGCCATTTAATAGACATGATGAATTTGAAAAAAGAGAGAACAAACATTTGGTATCAGGTCTAAATGATGCCACCTTAGTAATAAATCATAAAGTTAATGCATCAATAAGCAATAGAGATGGAAGTTTTGTAAAAAAAATTTAGATTTCTTGATAGTTCCAAAAATAACTGCAGATTTAACCCCTTCGCGTCTAATTGAAATTTCAGTACAGGATTTCCCTAATGTAATATTAGCAGATGAGAGATTTAATATCCCAGAACATGTAGATATGCTTCTTGGAGCAGGAATTTTCTATGAACTTTTAAAACCGGGACAGATTCATATTAATAATTCTGATCTTATTCTGCAAGACACAGTTTTCGATTTTGTAGTATCTGGAAGTTTTCCAATAGAAAATGAAAATAAAGTTCATTGTGGGTTAATAAAGAAAGAAACTAATTTAGGTAAAAATCTTCGAAAATTCTGGGTAATAGAAAATATCGAGATAGAAAAGCCAAAAAGTAAAGAGACTTTAATTTGTGAGAAATATTTCATAGAAAATTATATCCAAGAAAAAAGCGGTAGTACGTTGTTAAAATGCTCCTAAAACAAGATCCAACTACATTAGGAAGTTCTAAACAGATAGCAATTAAAAAATTGAATTCTTTATGGAATCGCCTAGCAACGGATCCCGAGTATTTAAGATTATATTCCGATTTTTTAAAAGAATACCAACAGTTAGGCCACATGGTCGAAGTTAACGAAAGTGTGGAAGAAAATGGATCCTATCACATTCCCCACCTTGGAGTGTATAGAGGAATAGAAAAAAGTAAGTCAACACCTTTGAGAGTAGTTTTTAACGCCTCTTCTTTAACAACAAAAGGAAACTCACTAAATTCTATTCAGTATAATGGGGGTGTAATACAAGATGATATATTCTCAATTATGGTGAGATTTAGAAAATATATCATCGCTTTCACTGCAGATATTGAAAAAATGTATAGAGCAATTTCTATTCATCCAGATCAAAGGAAACTACAAAACATTTTATGGAAAGAAGGTGTAAACGAACCAATAAAGAATTTTGAACTAACGACTGTTACTTATGGTACTGTTAGAGCACCTTTTTTGGCCATGAAAACACTACTTCAATTGTCTAGGGATGAATAAAGCAAGTTTACTTTAGCAGCAACCGTGCTGAGAGAAGACATGTATATGGATGACATCTTATCTGGATCTGATTCTTTAAATTCTGCATTAGAACTCCAAAATCAATAGAAATTTCAAAGAGCGGAGGAATGTTATTACATAAATGGTGCAGTAATGCTCCACAACTTTACCAAACAAATGACAAGATATATCCCTTTGGTGATTCAGAAGAACCCATAACATTAGGTGTTTTGTGGAAATCGAAAAAAGATTGTTTAAGTTTCAATGTAAAAATTCATGATGAGGTAAATATCACTAAAAGACAAGTATTATCAATTATATCAAGTTTGTTTGATCCTCTTGGATTAGTATCTCCTATTATAATTAAAGCGAAAATATTTATGCAGAAATTATGGTTATTGCAATTAAATTGGAATGACTTGTTACCGGAAAAAGAAGCTAAGGAATGCTGAGAATTTTCAAATAATCTACAGTTAACTAACAAAATTGAAATTAGTGGGTGTATTTTATTGGAAAATGCTATTATAATCAAGTTACATGGTTTCAGCGACGCGTCTGAAGCAGCCTATGGCGCGGTAATTTACTGCAAATCAGTATCAGAATCTGGACAAATGTCAGTGAAATTAGTGACAAGTAAATCAAGAGTTTCTCCCTTAAAGCAATTAACTGTTCCCAAACTTGAGCTGTGTGCATGTTTTATTATCAAAACAAATTAAACGTTTGATTTCTGCTCTCAAGATCAGTATAAACAAAATCTTCTTATTGTCTGATTCTATTATAGTATTGTCATGGATTAAAAAAGAACCATACATATTAAAAACATTTGTTGCGAACAGAATTTCAGCAATACAAGAGCTAACTGAAGGGATGCGGTGGCGACATGTTCCTTCTCAACATAACCCGGCAGATCTTCTAACAAGAGGAATTACTCCTGATAAGCTAATCTCAAATGAGTTGTGGTGGAGTGGGCCGATGTTCCTAAAAGAAAAAGACTATCCAAATACAACCATACCTGAAGCAGTTGATTCCAATGACTTTTCAAAAGAACTGAAAAACTTTAAAATTAATGACTTTAAAAACATGTCCTTTTTTACAGTTTCTAATAATACCCTTGTGCATGATATAATTGATTTAAGTAATAATTATTTTAAGATAATTCGTATTTTAGGATTTATTTTCAGGTTTCTTAGCATTTGTAAAAAAGAAAGAAAAGAGGGTTCTTTAGATATCGAGGAGCTCAACAAGGCGAAATTTTTTGCTAAAAAGTGTTCAACGAGAATTTTTTGACAAGGAAATAAAATCCTTGCAAAAATCAGGTGAGGTAAATAATAATAGTCAGATAAGGAATCTTCACCCATTTCTGGATAAAGCAGGTCTTCTTAGAGTAGGATGTAGGTTAGCAAACAGTAACTTAAATGCTAACCAAAAATTTCCAATTTTACTACATAATAAACGTAAACTTACTCAAATGATAGTAGAATATTTTCATAAACGATATTTACATTTAGGCCTACAAGTTTTACTTTTGAATTTAGGCAGAAATTTTGGCCTTAAAATGGTCTTGCAATGTATAGAAAAACAATTTATAATTCTTGCTTATTTCATGTTATAAATATTGTAAAAAGTTTTTATATTTTTTTAATGCAATGTGTTTTATACGTTATTTTGAGTTATAGCTAGTTCGTGTATAATTATTTTGAGTGTACATACGTAAAATTGAGATAATTCTTATTTGATTGAATATATTATGTGTCATCAAAGTAAATATTAATACAGAGCGCATATATGCTATTTGAGTTATTTAGATGACATCCATTTTGATCAGAATGTTAGTTTTGATTTCATAAAATCGAGTTTCTTAATTTTTAAATAATTTTAAATAAAGTGTTTCTGAGTTATTTTTTGAAATAAAATATGAGAAAAGAGATATAAATTCTTGCATCATTTAGAGTAAATTTAATTTGAGTGTTAGATGTCACGAGTGTACATCACTGTATAATGAATGCAGAATTTTAGATGTTTGAAAAACAAAATGTAAAAATAAATGATTTAGTAATTATAAAGGAGGACAATGTTGCTATTTGCAATTGGCCTCTAGGTAGAATTGTAGAGTTGTTTCCAGGTAATGATGGAATTATTAGAGTAGTAATAGTGAAAACACAACGAGGGTTTTTTAAGAGACCAATATCAAAAATATGTTTATTACCCATGGAAAAATAATTGTTATTCATTTTATTTTGCTATTTATTGTTTATTAGTATGTGTTGTATTATTTGTTTAAAAATTTCATTGTAATAATGTATTATAATTGTTGTTGAATGAAAATCACTCAGCGGGGGCCGGTATGTTCGGTCGTATTTATTCTGTGTATTTTTGGCAACGATTTTTATCATCTGCGTTTGTTTTTATGAGTTAATAGAATGTTTTTAAGAGAACGTAGCCATGAGCGGCTAAGCTGTGAGTTAGTTAAATAAATACAGTTCATAGAGTTTTTTAAATATGAGTTTTTATTGAGTTTGTGAGTATTTTTAATGAGTTATCGACACATTTATTATATGACATCATTTTTTGTAGGCATTTAATAGTAATAATAATAATTATTATTTCCTTCATTTTCTTTTCGCTGTTTGCTATTCTTTTATTTTAAACATATATTTCACTCTGTAAATATAAAATAAAAGTTACTTTCCTGAAAGAATCGTGTAATTAGGCGCGAAAAATATTAGATAGTTGTAATACCAGTTAAATCTTATTGTAATGTAATATTTTCTAAATATCTCCAAAAATTCTTCCTTAGCCTATTGTCATATGAATGTTAATTAAATAGTACGTAAAACAAAAATATTCACTACCTTTCAGACAGTGAAATACTCGTTGAATAATAATTAATCAATTTGGATAGCTAGTGTTAATGTTATTAACGTAAAAGTAATATTTTCTAAAAATTTAAAAAAAAATAAACCTGAAACGGTTGAACTGGGCATTCACAAGTCACAATTGTGCTCGTTTTAGATGAATGAGACATTTTTGCAACTCTGGAAAGAGCACTTTGAAATTCTGGAGAGAGGCAGCACTTCTAGGCAATTTCTTAAGCATAAAATGCTAAATGTTTGGAGTGGCATTTCGATGCTTTAGGGGGGGGGGAATACACTTTAAATGAATGTTAATCAGTGTAAAAGACCGTTTCCTATGTTTTTCATATTATTTTGAATTCATACAAAAATTATGAATTTTCCCGTAGTTCTATAACTGCCTTAAATGTCTCATTCAACGGGGAGAAAAAAATTGAATTAATATATAAGTACATAATACATCTGTCCTTCGAAATGCATTAATTTATTTAAAAATAGCTCTGGTAGAAAAAATCAAAGACAAAATTTGCCATTATTTTGTAAAAACCCAGGTGAACGTCAAAACCTTCCTTCTGCTCTTTTCCTAAATATCAAGGAGACTCGAAATAAAAGAACTTACCCCTTTCAGGGGCCGTGTCTGCAAACACTTAATATTACTGTCCCAATTGCGAACTGGCACCAGTAAAATTTTAATACAATTTCGATTTTACAATATGCGCGAAAAACCTCTTGATTATTTTCAAATAAGTCTGTTCTTAAATTGTGGTGTGAATCAATTATTTGAACATTTTTGGAACAGAAATACCTTGCCCTTGAAAGGGTTAAGCGAGGAAAAAACATTGATCTTGAGAAATATTCTTCAGATTTATCGTGAGATCTCTCTACCTAGAATAACCAACCTTGACAAGAAATCTGTGGATTTAAAGAAATATATACATCAAAGTTTTCTGTTGCAAGAAAATCTGCTCTTTTCAATTTGTTAACAAGCTTTTAAGTTAACGCCAGTTTCTTATTTCTTACTCAATGATTGACGATTTTTTTTTTAGCTGAAAAGACATTATCAGCAAGTTTAAGAACAGAAGATAAATAATATTCAGATTTCTTAGGGTAATTTAAAAAGGACAATAAAAGTTCACAAATAACCAGTTCAAGAATATCCTTACGAAAATGGCTTATAGAGTTCTATAGAATAATTTTTATACAATTATAAACCGTCTTTCTATGTGCTAGATTAAGAGATATGGAAATGTCTGTAGAGCAGAAATTTCTATTAAACACTTTTTCTCTTCAGGTATTTCGATTAAAGTTCTACAGGTATTTCTACAGCTTTTAAACTAGCTTATAGAAAAACGGGTCAAAATTCCATAGGATTCTATAAAAATTATTCTATTGAACACTAAAAGCCATTTTCCTAAGGGTCGAGTTACTTTTATTAATTCCAGCTAGCACATTAGGTTATAATATTATTTGACATAAAATTATAAAATGAACAAAGATAAAATCTCGAAACTCAATCAGTGTGCCATTATTGCATTTGCATAAACTGGTCTTTTCCTTGACTGTCAGCGCCAGTTGGACCCATCAAAGCCCATTTTTATCTCAGCAGGTATACTTGTACACTTATTATTCAGTTTCCATTTCCGTGTTCATCAAAAACCTGCCAAGAAGTAAACACAATTGAAAAATGTTCTATTTAAGATGTTCCAAATTTTAGGAATTATATATATGTAGTACTAGCAGTCTTTGCCCGCTACGCTGATTGGTTTCTCTAAAGAAATCTTGAATGAAACGAAATACATTTTGCAAAAATTAGAAAAAATAAACTTAATATCTAACCAAGCATCTGTAATTGTTCTCTTTTTAATATAATGTTACATTATCCAGTTAAAAGTCATTGTTGACGACATAATACACAAAGTAGATCTAAAATGATTGAAGTACCTATGTTTAACCATTGTTTCAGTAGGTGTGCTATCTTGAATTTCTCGCTTCTACCTAAACTTGCTGCTGAGAAATGGCGAAATACCTCAGAAACGCTGGAGGAATATTGAAGATTCAAGCACTCGAATACGCCATCTGGTGTAGAAAAGATGGAACTTCTCGTTTCAGGGTAATGCCGTGAAATCCCATTGCATTACACGCATTTTAAAATCGTTTAGAATAATTATTCTTTTGCACAATTTCAGATTTACTGTGACATTTGTCTTCTGTCTTATATTGCAAAGTAAAAGTTATCCGAATTTTAATATTTAAAATTTTCAAATTCATTTACAGTAAAGAATTATTTCAATGGCATTTTAACACTAGTTAAAGGGAAATTAAAGGGACAGTTTTCCTGAATCGAAGGCTGCAAGCAGTTCCTCTATAGGTCGTTTTAGTTTCCAATAATTTGAAATAATGGACAGAGAACTTTCCAATGATATATCACATGAGTGATGAAGGCCAAAATATTGAAATTAGAAAATTGCCCCTCACCCCAGTATTCCAACTATCACGTTTCCCCAATATAAAACATTCCCCTCTCTTTAAAAATTTCAAATATTATAACTAATATTCGTTAGAGAGCACCATTAAAAAATCTTATCTGTAATGATAAAACGATACAATTGTAAAAAATTTTTTTCGAAAACTACCCTTTGATGGGGAGGGAAACTGGGGTGATGGAAGAAAAGTTTATAATATGAAAGAACGGACCGAGGGCTATCCGATTGTTTTCGTGTAATCCTGATTTTCTTTACCTTTAATTTAGGGCACCTTCACAGATTCCATTGTAATATATTTAAATTCTTCACAGGTACACTATAGAATGAAAACGTTATAATAGTTTTAGATGATACAGTCAAAACAGAACACGTTTATGATTGAAATTTGCCTAAAACAGAAAAGTTCCTGGCAAAAGAGCCCTGGAAAACCCTGGCAAAAGATATTATTCTGAATTATGTTGTTTCAGATTATAGCATTCAACACCTGTCTAAATGGTATTTTTCATGTGTTCTTTGCGATTTCGTTTTAGTAGTTTTGAGTGTTGTTGATTGGTTGATTCAGAAACCCAGATATTCGTTTAAGGTGGGGGTGTTCTTGGCTATGCCACTGGTTACATTAATTTAATTGCAGCGTAAGCTATATTGAATGATACAGAGTGTTTCAGCAATAAGCATTCACATTAGATTAAAAAAATTCTGAAATCCGACGAATTTCTTACTAAACGCATGTACATTTTAAAGTTCGATAGCCACAAAACTTTTTAATTTTCTCTCTATATTTTGTAAAATGTATCATAATTTTCTTAGATGCTATTAAATTATAAAATGTTTATACTTAAATTTGCTTTATATTTTATTTATAAAAAATTATTTATTTTTAAAATGTTGCTATTTATTTTATTTACAATTTAATCTTTATACTGTTAGGAAAGACGTCTGACACACATTGGATTCCGCTAACTTCTGAAAAATGTGATTCTATTGTAGTTCTTTTATACAAAGGTAAGAATTTCATTACAACTTATTTTTTCACATGGATTTTAAATTTTCCTGATAAGTTTATTTTTGAAATAAAACGTAAAAACTCATATAAATTAATTTTATTTTATTGCAGATGCATAAAACCATTAATCTAACACATCACATGACTCAAAATATCTTCAATGAGTAAAACAAATGCAGCAAAATCAGAAGTTTTTGAAAAAGCACCTTCTAACACACAGCCAGGAAAACCTTTTATTTGTGAGTTATGCAAGCATTTCTGCCAAAACAGTCTTTTTTGTGTGAGGTATGCAACAAAGAATTCCCACGCAAGAGCTGTTTAAGCAGACATCTGTTAACTCATAGTGATGAGAAACCGTTTACGTGTGATATATGCAACAAGAAACTTTCTGATAAGAGTGCTTTAAGGAAGCATCTGTTAATTCATACTGGTGAGAAATCTTTTGAATGTGAGGTATGCAACAAGAAATTCTCTAAAAGGGCCAATTTAAGCAGCCATCTGTTAACTCATACTGGTGAGAAACCGTTTGTGTGTGAGATATGCAACAAGAAATTCTCTCGAAAGGGCCATTTAAGCAGGCATGTTTTAACTCATACTGGTGAGAAACCTTTTGAATGTGAAGTAAGCAACAAAAAATTCTCAGTAAAAAGCACTTTAAAAAGGCATTTGTTAAGTCATACTGGTGAGAAACATTTTGAATGTGAGGTATGTAACAAGAAATTCTCTCAAAAGGGAGATTTAAGCAATCATCTGTTAACTCATACTGGTGAGAAACCTTTTGAATGTGAGGTATGCAACAAAAAATTCTCTGTAAAAAGCACTTTAAGAAGGCATCTGTTAAGTCATACTGGTGAAAAACCTTTTGAATGTGAGGTATGCAACAAGAAATTCTCTCAAAAGGGCCATTTAAGCAGCCATCTGTTAACTCATACTGGTGAGAAACCGTTTGTGTGGGATATATGCAACAAGAAATTTTCTCAAAAAGGAGATTTAAGCTGGCGTGCGTTAAGTCCTACTGGTGAGAAACATTTTGAATGTGAGGTATGTAACAAGAAATTCTCTCAAAAGGGAGATTTAAGCAGGCATATGTTTACTCATACTGGTGAGAAACCTTTTGAATGTGAGGTATGCAACAAAAAATTCTCTGTACAAAGCACTTTAAGAAGGCATTCGTTAATTCATACTGGTGAAAAACCTTTTGAATGTGAGGTATGCAGCAAGAAATTCTCTCAAAAGGGCCATTTAAGCAGCCATCTGTTAACTCATACTGGTGAGAAACTTTTTGAATGTGAGGTATGCAACAAGAAATTTACTCTGAAATATGGTTTAAGCAACCACCTTTTAATTCATTCTGAAGACAAATCTTTTGTGTGAGAGAGATGTGTCAAGATATTCTTTCAAAAGACTTGTTAAATGATGCATCTATTAATTCATATTGCCGAGAAAATTTTTATGAGGGAGAAATAAAAAGAAACTCCAAAAAAGCTACATAAGTGTTACATTTTCCTCCTAGAATTTCTTAATTGCAGATAACTAATCGTAGCATACTGCAGAAATAAAGAAATAATTTTTTCCATTTATTGCAGTGAACAAAAGAACAGTGATACACAAGAATTTGTCTATTAAAACAGTAAATCAGCACATCAAGGACTATTCCGTGTGCCATGGCAAACACAATTTTTTTATCGTTATTTATATTATCTGAAAAATATTAAATATATCTGTTATTTTACTTATATAAACTTGTAAGATTTTATAATGATTGATAGTATTTAAGTAAAAAAAAAACTCTTTGTTAAACCTGATATCTCACAATAAAATTCTTTGGTCGTAAAATTGGTTTTCTGGTAAATATTTAACCTGAAATTAGTAGTTTTGTAAAGGGAATGGTCCCCTGACTTACTCATAATATTGAAAAAATGTGCGTGTAAGTGTGTTTGATGCATTAGTTGTTAATTTAAATAATAATGACTTTTGAAACGTAAGTAAAGATTGGAAGAAATAATTTAAAATTTTTGCTTTTCTCATCAGGATCATATTAAAAGAAAGTATCTTAATTTAATTGCCATGTCTTTATGGATACCCATTGTAACCTTTTAAGTTCCATAATTTCAAGATCGCTTAATCTGATTGTTTATTCGTAAGGGAATAACAGGATGGTGTGAGTTTTAAATGTCAATAAATATTGGAAAAAACATGAATGAATATTTGCTTACCACATCCAAATCAGTCTCTAAAATTTTCCATTGTATTTTCATTGAAAAAAAAATATGACTTCGATGTAGCTGATGCCCATCTGACTATGACTTAATTCTTTCGAATTACGCAGTTTACCATGTAATGAATGTAAGGAAGTGTGGTTTACTATGCCACAATTGTTAATCAAAATGGATTATGTTATAGTCAATCAGCGTAACTTTGCTCCACATTTACGAAACCTTGATCCATTATGTCGTGATGGAACCTTCACGAATTCTTTCCCATGAGCTGTCAAACGCACACGAGTGCATCTGTCTATATTTATGAGACCAAAACTTTGCCGTTAACTCAATTGATGGAGCAGATTTTAATCTTTTTTTATCCTCTCTTGGTCCAAAGTTACCCTGATCGACTATAGCATTTGTAGTTTGTTCAGCACGACGCCCAGGTACTACTTTTTTATCTTGTCGACCAAGAAACTATCCGCAAACTATATGATTACACGCCGATAATTGATAAATGTAAATGTGACATTCACTTGACATTGACTACGACACACGTGTTTGATATGTCATCAAGTGATTTTTAATTCAATTTTTTATTTGTGTTCTTTTATTATACACTGCTCAAAACAATTAAAGGATATTTGAAGTTTTATATAAAGTAAAGATATAAACGAATTTTTTTTTTTGACGAAAATAGAAGAAGAGAATCACAAATGCAAATTTTTCTGGTTTTCAAACTGTGGAGTATGCAAATTTTGAGTTCGACGTCAAAAATGTCGCTTTAGCGGCAGCAAATGAAATTTGTCTTTCAACTGGATAAAAGAGAATGAAGACAAGGATGATCGGCATTCAGTGATTGCTTTGTTTCGATGAGTACGGTGTCTCAGCGAAGTCATTTGACAGATTCAGAAGCTTGGAGAATTGTTGGTAGGTTAGAAGGGGGCCAAACTCAAGCCGAAGTAGCGCAAGCCATTGGAGTGTCACAAAGTGTCATTTCCAGGATCTTGAACCGTTTTTTGGAGAGTGGATGTGCAGGCCGAAGACCAGGGCAAGGTCGTAGATGGGCAACAACGCCCAATGAAGATCGGTATTTAGCGTTAACAGCTCGGAGACATCGAAACATGAACGCTACTCTTCTCCAACAACACCTTCGCTCGGCTACAGGCACCACGATTTCAACTCAGACTGTTCAAAACCGGCTCCATGCTGTAGGTCTGTATGCTCGCCGACCGATGGTATGTGTTAGATTAGCATCAAGGCATCGTCGCGACCGCAGGGAGTGGGCAACCGAGCATGTCAACTGGAGAAGAAATGAATGGAGCAATATTTTGTTTTCTGATGAGTCCCGTTGTTCTGTGCATCCGGATAATAGGCGTATTTTTATCTGGAGGGACCATGGCAGTAGGAATAATCCTGCATTCGTGCACGAAAGTGTCAGATTTGGCGGTGGAGTGTTGGTGTATGGTGGCATCTCCATTGACGGGCGCTCTGACCTCTACATCATTCGAGATGGAGCTCTGACTGGTCGCCGATATAGAGATGAGATCCTCAGACCTATTGTAGTCACTTACGCTGCAGCAATCGGAGATAACTTCATTTTAATGGATGATAACTGCAGGCCACATCGTGCAAACCTGGTGGAGGATTTCCTTTTCGAGGAAGGAATCGTTCGAATGGAATGATCAGCGTGTTCTCCAGACATGAATCCAATCGAGCACGTTTGGGACGCTCTAGGAAGACGAGTTTCTGGCCGCCAACAACCCCCACAAACTCTCCAAGAACTGGAAAGAGCTCTTCTGGAAGAGTTTGGCAGAATATCCCAACTCGTCATTAATAGCCTCATTGAGTCCATGCCTCAAAGGTGTTCAACGTTGCTGGCCGCCCGTGGAAACCATACCCTCTACTGAAAATGATTTTCTTTGAAGAAAACTCCTTTTCTTATTCTTTTTTTTCATATGCACAAATTGTGTTTTTTTCCTTTTGTACACAAATGCGCAATAAAATGCATTTTTTTCTACCAAACATGTGTAATTTATTCTCATATAACCTAATATGTCTGTCGACCATGTATCAATCAGCTAAAAAGTTTCCCAGATACAAAATCCACCTAAAACTGCAATATCCTTTAATTGTTTTGAGCAGTGTATTTCGCTAATTTATTTGTTCTTCCGTTATTTAACATAAATGTTAGATCCATTTATATAATTTAGGTAACAGTCTGGCAATTTCTATAATTTGGCGAAATGGGTCGTCTGGATAACCAAGAAGTACCGATGCTCAAAATAATTCCATGTTATAATATGGTGTATGTGGAAAATCGTTTGTGGTTTTACGTTGCATTATTTGAAGAAGTATTATTGGATGAAACGAGGACGGATTTCTGAGGTTTCCTGAAACATGTTATCTGTAAAATACCGAGTGCAAAGTGTTTATAGTATGTATAACATTTCGTCGTCATTTCTGTCGTTTGTCTTTTCAAAATAAAAAAAGCTTAATTTGGAACAGGAGCATTTAATTGAGATTTAGAAATTTCATTAAAAAAGCCTTCTTACATTCAATGTAGAAGGAAAGAAGGTTGAAGCCGTCTTTTTTTTAAGATCAAAAAAAGTTTTATTTGGGAGAGGGGCATTTAATAGAGGATTAAAAAAATATTAAAAAAACCATTTTTATCGTTAATGTAAAGGTAAAGAAATTTAATAGAAGACTGATAATCTTCGGCTTTTCAGTCAATGCCTGCATAAATCAAGTTGGAAATGGAAAGTGAAGCGTAGCAAATGAGGCGCGTTCGTACAATAATAATGTTTTTAAAATATTCAGATTTTGGTGTAATAGTATATAGCAGGCCTGTCCAACCTTTCAGTAACCAAAGGCACATCTTGGCTCTTGGCAGTCAATGAAGGGTGCCATTATTTACATCCTGAAAACATGTGGCAATATTATCGCATAGTGTTAGTATACACGCACGTCTTAACTTAATGCAAATGAATCGTACAACGGAATCGTACAAAACATAAAGAGCCCTGCAGTTCTGCGATTACTTGTACTAAATTTCGAATTATAGATTTTTTTAATGAGAAGTCTATATAAAAAATGTTTGTATCGTGAGGGGTCAGAAACTTTGATTGCCTTCTATAATAACAATAATAACAAATAAATAAATGAACATGAAAATCAGAGATATTGCTAGA
The DNA here is from genome assembly GCA_964019185.1 of Maratus speculifer. Lineage (NCBI taxonomy): Eukaryota > Metazoa > Arthropoda > Arachnida > Araneae > Salticidae > Maratus > Maratus speculifer. Next base: position 365,093,650 of record OZ025296.1, read on the forward strand.
TTTCTTTTAAGATGTGAAAATATGGTTTGATTTACTTTAAAGGCGTGGATTAGTTTAGTTTTATGAAAAGTACAAAAACAGACAAGTAACTAAACCATATGAGTGATTTCAAAGGGATGGTCTGGAAGTGCTTTCATAGATGGATATCCTTCTGAACTGTTTATAATTTTTTCTAAGCAAAATTATAGAAAACATAAACAAAAAAAACCTTCTAAAATTTCGAAAATGAAGAAAGAAAATTAAGCCCTTTTAACCTTGATATAAAATAGCCAGACACAAGTTTTAAAAATATCTCTGATAAAATATAAATGATTTTTTTAAAAAAATTTCTTTATAATGGAGTTTTATTTTTAAAATATTTAATAACAGGAAATCTTCAAAAGGGCTCCAAGAAAATTGTCAAAGGGCGCCGCGTTGGACAGCTGTGGTATATAGTATATCGGATGGAGTGCAGGGGCCAAAATCTTTTGTGTATCCTTGTAAATACTATCTGCTTTATATTAATACAGGAAGTAACTAGTAGTAAACCTCAGCACCGTATATGAATTTCATTAAATGTGAAATAGTTTAATAGTATTAAGACGCGCTTCAAACAGTGTTCCCCCCCCCCCGCCTCCTATACCATTTTGTAACAGAATATTTTTGCGTGGCCATGTAAATTAATAACAAATATGCTTAGCACAACAGATTGTGCAGAATGTATTTTTAGTGTATACTTCTTAGATTCATGTCAATTCTATTACGTTCGAAAGAGTATAAGATCATTAAAATTCCTTTGAAAATATTTTTTCCATTGACCATAATGTAACGGAATGCTTTTGATTGTCCCTATTATTAAACTATGCATCCGATTTTCATGAAATTCGAAATGACTCAACAAAATCACACAACAATTCTATATTTTAAATTTCAGGTGATTCGGTTGGGTAGTTTTTGCTCTCTTATATGCGGACAGATGGAACTGAACGACAACTGTAGGTGCTTCTTGTTTGTATAATTACGGACGCACCTAAAAAGGAATCATCTGAATTTTCTCCCTAAAATCCAAAAGAATGCACAAAGTTTAAAATAATTTTTTTTAATTCCTTTCAAAATGATCTAACTTTAAATAATCGCATCTAAATTTTTCTCCTTGAAATTACTTCCAACTTATTTGTCCCATCTGATAACAAACATACTTTGTTTAATCTTGATACTTCTTTACTTTTAAATTCATTTATTTTCTGACTTATTTAATGAATTTATAATAACATGAAATATATGAGCATATGTTTGTAACAGTGTATAGGTATATACGTAAGAATAAGTAAATATATTGACTAAAATTATCGTCTGTTGCCAAAACCTCTGTTTGGCTGTTATCTCCCCTTGCCCTTCTCTCATATCATGAAGATCTACTTATTCTGCCAACAAATTTCATAAAATATAAAATTCATAAAATAAGTCATAAAAATTCTATACTTTTTCTGCATTATTTAAAGTTTGTTTGTAACGATATTCAATTAAATAACTACATACCCAGTGGCGTAGCTAAGGTGGACGGTCGCCCTGAGCGCTGGGGCCATAGGGCACCAAACTGAGAAAAGTTTAAATAAAAATTATCTCACACATTTTGACAAAAAATAAAAACCATTTATTTGTATGAGTTTTGTGAGAGTTTTTTTTCAGTACGATATTTTTTTATGTCCAAATAATGAAGAAGTAAAAGCTTTCTGTATGTATTTCTAACGATGGCTCAACACACTTGGTACCGAAGATATTATGCACCTGAATTAGGGCGCAAAGTGATTAAATAAGAAACGCCAAATTAAGAGGAGCGTTAAACCTAAATTATTTCACATACTTTGACTTTTTCTTTTGTGTGTGTATGAATATTTTGAAAAATGCAATGTAGGTGACGGGAATGGTGAGATCCAGCGTCGCTAATAGCTGATGAAGGTTTGCAACTGCTTTGTCTCTCAAGTTTATAAATCAAAAAAAGCCTTTTAATGACTTGAAGTCTTGTATACAAGCTGACCCGGCCGTAGATTTTTCCAAACGAACCAAAACATCTATTCATATTAAAATTCTAAAAATAACGAATTCCTATACATGTATCTCAGGGATTGGTCTTCATTGTCTTCGGCAGCATATACAGGACTTTCTAACCACTATAATCGCTAAAAACCCACATTGAAATTTATCGTTTTAAAAATGAATCTTCGACACGGGCCACCACTTTCTGCACATAGCAGGTGTGCTGCGCATCAGCTGGAAAATATTAAGAGAAACGTAAAAGGAGTTTACAGAAAAAAATTCTCAGAAATCGGACCCATGAAACTTCATTTAAAAGTACTCTGGCGGTAGAAAGTAGTACTAAAACTATAAAGCAATCGAAACCAAGTTAAATGAGCAAAGCTCAACTGAAATTGAGGCCATCGAAAAAAGTCTCCATCATCCTAGTATAGTCGTTCCTCGAAATCGTGTGTACTATCGCCGAAATTTTTTTGAAAAAAAATAAAATTTACAGATTTATCATACAGCACGATAGTGCTGTATAGTAGAACTCAGATGCCTTTTGACACAATCATCAGATTGCACGATATTGAAAAAGCGAAATGTAAAACTCTAGACCTCAAAGTTTATCAAATTTCATCCAGCTCCATTGGTTAGTTGTAGAGATACAGAACCTCTGTTTTGTCACTTTTTCCCCGTGAAACAAGCAAAAGGGCAAACAACTCAATTATAGCCCGAAACAAAAACCATTCAGCGACTTGTTCGTAAGCTTTTAATTTAAGTATGTGCCTTTCGAAACTTCTGTCAAAAAATATCCAATATTAAATGAAAGGCATCCATTTTAATATTATAGAAATCTCCCCCTTTTAATTGCTAATTTAATCATTTCTTTCAAGTTGTAATCACCTAAAAAACAACATAATAATTTTAAAAAGAAATGATAACACGTGTTCTTTTATTTATAAATAAATAAAAATTCAGATTCTTCTGATAGATTTTTGCATTTTTGAAGACGACGTCATTCGAAACAGAAAATGCATATCTTTCATAAACAAATATGTAAACTGTAACTAAATTAATGTTAAAACAACATCACATCTTTATTTGAATGTTTCCGAAGTCAAAACAGTTACTATAATACAGATACAGGATGATTATAAAAAACTATCCCGACATTTGAGCTCCTAACTATCAAGCCATTCACAGAAATTGAATGAAATTTTGGGAAATGATATATTTATGCGCTCAAGAATGATATGGAAAACAACAGTGTCACTCAAACAGTTATTGTTACAGTGAGAAAATTTCGAAAAAATCAAATGCAACACACATTTTTTGTATAGACCCCTTGCACGTGACGTCACATACTTCATCTGGCGCCCAAACAAAAGACAAATGTGATGTTTTCACATTTACAAAAACAGTTATTTTCGCTTCATTTTTTAAGTATTTAGAAAAATAATGCAATAAAAAAAATAAAAATTAAGCAATAAGACCACAGGTGCTTTAAACGGCAAACGGGTGTTATGATGTTTTAGAGGAACAGCCGTTGCTGTGACGTCAATGCAAGGGGTCTATTGGAATGTGATCTCCATTGTGAAAAATCCATATAACGTTGGAAAGGCAACTGCAGCATGAAAATCAGCGGCGTTAGATCGGCTAAAAGTGAGGACAACCGATAAGGACAGAGAAGCAGTATAAAATAAAGCATTTTCTTGTGTTTCACAAATTTTCCACATGACCTCTTTTACACACGATGAGACTATGCATGTGGCAGAGGGTGGATAGCACTACAGCACTGCATACGCGGCTCGCATTTCGCAATGCCTTTTCTTTCACCAAGCGTAACGACGTCAATCATAACTGTGCCTCACCTAAACTCGAAATTTGCTTTTCTTGGTTTCTTCTTCTCGTTCTGTGGAAAACAAATCATGCTGGGATATCAGCCGAAAAAACGGTGTGACGTGTGACGTAAATGAAACGAACATTAATGTTCTGGTGCACGGCAAAGTTCTCCTTAATTCTCACTTGCCTAGTTCCGATGATTTTCATGCTACAGTTGCCATTCCAACGCTATTTAGGGTTTTTCACAATGGAGATCACATTTTAATACAAAAAACTGGGTGTTGCCATTTGATACTTTCGAAATTTTCTCACTGTAACTGTAACTGTTTGAGTGACACTGATGTTTTCCATATCATTCTTGAGCGCATACCGAAAAATACCTTTTGCAAAATTTCAATCACTTTCTGTAAATGGTATAATAGTTAGGGGCCGAAATGTCGGGATAGTTTTTTCATAATCACCCTGTATTTCTATTACAATAATACAGATATTTCCATTAGAAAAAAAAATCAGTTTTTTTATAAAAGAAATAGCGATTTCGAAACAGATCATTGAAAATATGTGTAACTAGATACCAATGGATAAATGAAAATCTGTATAGATACCGCGAAACTGTAGAGGGGACTATCACGGTGGGCGGTTCTGTCGCCAACTTGGCGATATATCATCATATCTAGCGATCAAAATTATTACCCAAAATTTACGCTAACTTTGCGCTATTTCCGATATTTTTCCGAAGTACTATGTCTACTAATAACTTTAACCTGTAATAATAATGTTAGTTTACATTTTTTTGTTGAAATTGTTTGACCATCAAGTAGGGCTGGGCGATATCACTATTTTAATATCGTGATATATCGCTGACCAAATATCGATAATTTTCGATATATCGATATATTTCAATTCATATGTCACTTCATCATAAATGTAACTGTCCTCTGTATAAAATACTACAAACACATAATAGTATATATATAGATATATGTGTGTGTGTGTATGTTAATTATAAAAATATATATATATATATATCAATATTTTAACATGTTCCAAGGAACATAAATTTTAATTTTTATGTATTGGTTCAAAATATGCAAACCCTTTACCTGCAAATCTGATCTAAAATATGTGTTATTGAAAACTCTTAGAAAGTTAAACATTATAAATCATTAAAATGAAACAAGAAAATGTATACAAGACAACAAATAGACATTAGATATATTGAAAGAAAATACTTTAATTACCTATAAACTTAGAATTTTTTTATTACAATACAAAAAAAAAAAAAAAAAAAAAAATTGCATTTCTGCAATTTTGGGCAGTAAGGAACACCTTCTTTTCGTAGTTATAATAAATAATTCTATTATTAGTCAGAATACAAATGAAAGCATTAGAATAATGAAATAATTTTAAGAAAACACGAAATTTCTTTAATAGAGTACAAAGTCCCAAATCAGGACGTTTTGCTAACTACCGTTTTTTTTTCCTTCTTCTTTTAGTAATAATGCTGAATTAATCTCTATAATGATCTTTTACTTTTTCGATTTTGTTTACAGATATTTTTCTAGGATGCTTTTACTTTCGAAACCAGTTTCAAAAATGAAAGTATTCCAGTAAAGAAAAAAAAAACTTGAAAACAAATATTAAAAAACGGCTTTTATTGAAAGAGATCAACCTCAGATGTGCAATGCAAAAAACAAAAAATAGATAAATAAATAAATAAACAAATATATGGAAATGCAAACGAGGTATAAAAAAAAAAATTATATTGAGCGGATGTTTTTGCATTAGTGAACTCTTGAAATAAAAAGGAGCCATGATATTCAAAATCAAAACTATCCTCATTCTTTTATAAGAAATAAACTGTTCGATTTTTTTTTAACTTATAAAAAGGGTTTTGTGAAAGTATCAACTAGTTTCAGTTGTGTGCGCGAAAAACACATTCAACGGCACATACAAACGAAAAGGGGGGGGGGAAGAAAAACAAAACCTTTTATTCTTTACCATTAAAACGGAAAAAAATTCATAACTCCTAAGTTAATTTACCGATTTTTTTCAAATTTTCAGCAATTTGAAATAATAATAGTAAATTAGGCTGTGTGACAAATTTTTATTAACATATAATAAGTTATTACAAAATTTGAGCATCTTTTACAAGTGTCCAGTACAGAAGAACCTCGAAGAAAACGCAGGAAACTATCTATCGTTTGTTTTTGTTTATCGAACTCAGCGAAATCGAAACTTGAATGTTTATATAATCATATTATCATCTGCTGTGGATGGGTAATATGTTTTGCCAAGCAGAAAGACACCATCCATAGAATTTTAGCGTTCTTTCACGTATGAAACGTTCTTTCGCATATTTACACAATGAAACGTATTTTCCTTCCTAATTTGAGAAAGATTTTTTTTTTTTTTTTGGGGGGGGGGGGATGTATTTTTTCAAAAACCCGTATTCAAAATGGGTAAAAATATTAGTATCCAATAAACTCTAAAACTAAGGTTAATCACAATGAAAAAAGAAAAAACTTTCGCTTTAAGTAAAATTTCTGCTTAAAATAAATGACATAATAGAATTACCATACATGTAAATTATTAATGTTATTAATAAAAAATGTAAAATAATATGTGATTTAATATAATTATTTATTAATGCTATTAATAAATGAAAAACAAACATACAAGAAATATCGATTAATTGAGCTCACATTCTTGAAAATATGTCAATCAATTCTGCATTCCGGCAGCAATAACTGTACACAAGCTCACAGGAACACAACAGTCAGCCATCGATATGGAGTCAACAAGTGATTGTATCTTAAATGCCCTATCCTCGAACGAGTGTTTCAACTTCGATTCTCGAACGAACTCCGATAAATAAAGCGGTACATCAGAATAGTAGACTGTTCACTCATACCCCGGTATGTGCGCGACACCAGCGCAAAAAGTAGACGGTTCGCCCATATTCCGGTATGTGCGCGACACCAGCGCAAAATGTAGACTGTTCGCCCATATTCCGGAGTGTGCGCGACACCGGCTCAAAACCGGAAGTATCACGCAAGTGCCGATTACAGCGCGAACATTTGCAAAAGTAAACAACTTTTGCGCCGACAGAGGTAGTAGATTCGAAATTCCGTAACTCCGTAAGTAGGATGAAATACCGCTTGAAACGATATATCGGAAGGATTGAAATCTCAATATCGTTACCGCGGTCTTAAAGAAATATCGATATATAACGATATTACGGTATATCGCCCAGCCCTACCATCAAGTCACTGAAAGGTTCTGAAAAAGTTGTGAAATCATATGAAAACTGGTGGAACCAGAGAGATAAGTAGAGCTCGATCTAAAAAATGATATAGTAACAAATTGGCAAATATATTCAATATAAAAATGTGCGTAGAAAAAAAATGGAATCAAATTATTTGTAAAGCTCATAAAATTGCCCAAATTTTTGTTAGCTGAAAATGTAGACGGAGCTTTACTGGTGCTTTATATTTAGAGTCATATTATTATCAACTCAGAATGATTACTGGGTAAAGTAGTTAATAGAATGCATAGTTATGTTGTCTCAAATCAGCTAAGATCCACAACGCTAAACGAATATAAACCATGAAGTAATAATTAACGTATAACATTCATATAGTCAGGTTGTTCAGAAATTGATGTAGAAAAATATTTCTGAACAGCAATATTTAGTGTATGGTTGAATCGTATATTTTTAAGATTTTGAGTTTACTCGGAGCTTTCATCTTCCACCAATCAAAAACCCCTGGAATGGAATTTGGTCCACACTTTGTACTGAATGGACCGTTTAGGTTCCCGTATTTTATTACACCAGCATATAAGTTATTGCTATGAACCCAAATTTTTAAATTGGTTATGGATTATTGGGATAAGGAATGTGTTAAAAATGCCTTCTTTTTCCATGATTGAGTTTAAGGTACCAGTAAAGCCCAGTCCACATTTTCAGCTAACAAAAATTTGGATAATTTCATGAGCTTCACAGACTATCTGATTCCATTACTTTTCTATATTGAATATATTCACCAATTTGTTACTGTATCATTTTATAGATCGAGCTCTATTTTTCTCTCTGGTTCCACCAGTTCTTCACATGATTTTCAAACATTTTATCTAAAAGATCAAAATATTTTTCTATATGTGCTCTGAAAGTTTTAAATTAATATCTGAATTAGTTTCCTTTTTTTCTGATTACTGGAAATTCTTAATTTCTTTTATTTCGTCTGTGGAATCAAGTTCAAATGTGATTGCTATTTTGTCACTTTGTGAAAAAAAAACCGCGTATTTCATGAGTTTATAATTAATATCTCGGCTAATTTTCAAAAAATAAAAATTTGAGCCTCATGTACACCAGGATACGTTTTGGACTATCCCAGCGAAATTTTTAGATTTGTTGTGGTAGAAATTTCCATTCATCTCCATCACGCATACACGCACATGAGGGGGTTTTCACGCTGATTTTTGTGCTCTTAGCATTCCACATGAATATGTAATGAGGCCTTCTGTGAATCAATGCTAAATGGATTCAGCTGAAAGAACAAGTAAAGAAATTAATTATTTTTTATTGGAAATTCCATCTTTCATGAACTGGCAATGAGAAAAGCTAAATAAAAAAATGTGGGTGACCTACTGCGAAATTTTATTCTTAAATTGTATAAAAATCAAAGCAGAGGATTTTTTGGTCTTCCTAATACGACCACTACAAATGTCCATTTTCGTCGTTTTAAAAGTTAAAAACATGCGCTAAAATCTCTTAGCATGTACTCAGTCACATGCACTTAAATTCAACACATATGCATTAGAGAAAGTTATATCTACACTCAAGAGCCAAAACATTTTGACCACCCTCACATTTTACAATGAACTCGCTTGGATTGCATGGAAAGCACATAATCTGGTGGGAATGGTATTTAAAATGCTGCCAGGGAGTCTAAGGAATAATTTTTGCGTTTACGTCTGCTTGTGAGAGTAAAGACCCCATAACTAAGCTACTTTGATTGAGGGCAGATTTAAGTCGCCTAACGATTCAGAATTTGTAATTTCGAAACGGCACGTCTCATGGGTTGTTCAGGATATAACATTGAAGAAGTGGAATGAATGACGGCGAAACCATCAGTAGAAGCCATTGCGTTGGACGCTCAGGAATTATAAAATAAAAGAGATGCCCTAGAACCCCTCCTCCCTTGGTAAAGAAAAATCGGTATCATATACTGGTTCAATTTACATTCCAAGACAATACAGGTCCGAGGGGGAATTCTTTTAAAGCCTACAGCTCAGTTGACACTGTTGAATGTGATATTAATTCCCGTTCTACAGTAGATCATACACAGGCCAATTGTGGCAATATTGAGAGACCAGACTACTGACTGTAAAAGATCCGGATGATAATATTAAGTCTGTGGGAGGGGCGTTCTTTTCAAATATCTCGCTCCAATTTTAATATTTTTGTAGGATTTTTCTTGCATTAGTTAGCTAATAATCTACAACCGGGCTAGTTTTTACATTTATTATTTTGGTTTTAGATTTTTTTATATTATGATAGTTTCAATTTTAGAACCGGTTTCGAAAATGAAAGTAATTTTTTAAAAATCTGAAATCAAAATTGAAAAAGAGAAAACTAGTCCAGTAATAGATCGTCCTCAGCTATCCTACGGAAAAAAAATCATATTTAAAAATGTTGGAATTTAAACAAGATACTTGAAAAGAATACCCCCATAGACTTAACATTATCATCCGGGTCTTTTTCAGTCAATAGTGTATGCTCTTAAGCTTCAGGAAATGTTTTCATGGGTCTCCCTGGGAACATGTGTTTGTTGTGGAACTGACCACGCACTCTGTTAACATCACTGCGGATCATTTACATTACCATTACATGGCATCTGTCTTCCGAAATGGAAATTGAGTCTTCGTGCAAGACAACGCTCCACGTCACAGGACTCAAATTGTGCTCGATTGGTTCCAGAAACATCTCTATATATATTACGGTACCGTATGTGGTACAAAAATCACGATTATTTGATAATTGTTTAATGGCAACATCCAAATGAAGCGCATCTTATGGGTCACTATGCAAAAGTTCTTTAATAAGATTTAGGCTGTGATAAATTGGATTTATTTATATTTTGTTCCTTCGCTGCAATTATGGAGTTTCAAAATAACATATACATTTTTTTTCTATTCTTTTTACTAAAAAAATAAATAAAAGTCGAGAATTTTAAACTTTTCAGTTTCAAATTAAAGCTATGAAATGGGTGAAAGGATAATATTATTACACCACATTGGCACGTTATTTTTCTGATGCCAATTTCGCGAAAACTTCGTTTTCAAATACCAGTTACATACATATTTTTAACTGATTTCTATTGTTTTAAAAAAGAAGTAATTAATAAAAAAGTTTAGTTAATAATTATAGAATAAAACAATTTATATCTTAAAAAAAGAAAATAAAAGTAAACAAACAGTTTATTAATAAATAAATAACAATATCCGGGTTACCATGTGAGGCACATATATTTGCCATTTTGTTGCAATCGCACTAATGTGGTGCGTATATGACATCTGTGTCTATTTCTCTAGCAGAATCTTCTAATTTGGCAAAAAAATTGAGCAATTAAATTAAATTATGAATAAAAACAATATGATTTTTATGCTTAGTATACATTCAAGGGAGACCAAACTGGTCGCCAAAGGCGGCTAGTAATACTGAATTCCAGTTAACATCCTGGTCACGTACTCGATGGATTTTAATCCGACAGAGAACATTTCGCGTGTCATTAACGGCAACCCAGAGCTCAAAAACAACTATTTTTGAGTGTCCCGAATATGCAGGGCCGCGCCTTGAACAACTAATACGATTTATCTTCGGTCATCTACATAGAACTTCTGGCATCCATGCCAAGGCGATTTGCAGCTGTTTTTCGGATCAAAGTTGGGCTTTGGATGTTTTTAGGTAGTTAGTTATAATGTTTTGGTTCATAAGTGTATACATGTATGTAGATGTTATATGCTAATTGAGAAATTAGACTCATTGCAAAGAGCCTGAGCTGTTTCAAAGAGATGGGCTAATTGGAGAATCATCTCCCTTTTTTCAATTAGCCTGACATTTTCCGGGCAATTTGCAAAGAGCCTCAAGATAATTAGGCTGATTGAAAACTGACCACTGGGTTTCTCAATCAGCCTGGTATTTTTAGGCTTATTTTAATCTGACTTGACAAAGTTAGGCCAATTTTAAAATGATCACTTATCTTCCAATTATGAGGGATTATTTTAGGCTTATTGAACCATAACCCGGCCCCAACCAGGAAAATTTACAACATACCGTACACCGATCCAAGCTTAACAAATTAATTTCAGTCTACACACAAACAAATTCCGTCACGTTTATTGTTCTCCTGTAAAAATAAATAAACAGTCTGCCACTTAATTTATCTCTTTAACATTAAAATGCATGAGCCCCCTTCACACACGCATCCTAAATAAAAGTCTCTAAAATTTTATTTTAAAACAATGTACTTTTCTCAGGTAAGAATAAAGGAATAAACAGCATGAAAATTACCCTCCTTTCTCCCAAATTTTCACCTCCACTTCTGCCTTTCCACACAGAACACAGTTTAACTTTTCTAATGTTATTTTTTTTAATTCTGCTCCATTTCTTATTATGTAGTACAATGACTCATCTAAAATCCTGATCGAGATTCAAATTATTTCTTGAATCTTTCTCAACAATCAGGAAGGATAGGATTTCTAGGAATATGTGGGAAAAAATAATTTTGAAATTTTTTGCATTTTTGCCAATCTTATGTATGAATCACATGTACAGATTACTATAAAAGAATCATTCCTTTTTAAAACCTGATTTATTCAAAAATATGTATACAAATGCGACAGATATATGAAAATAACTGCATAATATTCAAGTTTTATGCTCAATGTGCGAATGTTTTATATATGCCCTTTAGCACATAACACACGTTGAGGTGGTAGTTGATTTCTATCCGCAAAGTTTGTAACGTAAAACAAGTCAGTTCTTTTTCGTACTGTCTTCTGAAAAAACGTTACCTTGGTAAAAGCACTATCTCTCATCGCGAAGCCCCGATTGCGTAAGCCGACATGATATGAGTTTTCCCATGTGAAGTCATCCCCAGCCTGCAGTCGGACGTCCACTGCCAAACGCACGTCCTGCACCCAAGAGTCCGGCCGAAGCGACATGAATCCCACCCGGCTCAAAGAGACTTACTCTCGACTCTCCCCGATTACCTGCAGAAACTGGACACCTAAAAAGAGCCCACGAGCTACTGCCAAGGATCCCGAAAGGGCAGTAACAAGTCTCTCTAAGATCAACTACTATAACACTAAAAACATTTTTACAGGGAAAACCGATGCCTCTTGCTGGATTCCGGTGAGACAAGGTTAACCTCCTCTGGTGGCACCACCTAGCTGGGGGGTATGCGTCCTCTCCCCCGGAAGTACCCATGAGTGTGCACTTGCTGCGTACCTCCAGGGAACTCAAACAATTTGGTGTCGGAGGGACACTCTTTTGGTGTTCGGAGAGCTAAAGAAAGACTCTCCTTGATGGCACTGACTCCACCCCACTCGGGTCGAAGCCTTCCTTTCCTCGGTATACCGACATACGGACAATCCTTAGGTTGCGCCTGCTACGTGATACCGATTCCGGTCGAGAAAGGAGCGTCTAGTGGAACCTGAAGAGCTGAGGAAAAACTTCACTCACGCCCTCCTCCACACCTGCTTGTGCATGGATTACGAGGTTGTGTCCTGCACACCGGTTGCGACTCCAGGCGGTTCTGGAAAGTTCCGTCTAGACGTCATAGACACCGCCTCGAAAAGTGGACGTTTCACTGGTATGACAGACGAACATTTTGCATGTTCTAAGACTCATAAACTCTTTTCATGCTTAATCTCCACTTCGGGAGAGACAGAATTGCACTTGTTATGGATGTTGAACTAGTGCTGTAATGTTACCTGGTTTACAGACTTGAACTAGTACTGCCAAGCCACCTGGTGTACAGTACAAACTTGGATATTTTGTGATTATTTTCATATATCAATAGTATTTGTAAGCATAATACTTTTGAATCAATCGGATTTTCAAAGTAAATTATGCTTCTTTTATAGTAACACAATATATTTTAGATTTTAAAATAATGTCCCGAATCCTTTCTACAAAATATATTATCAAGGATTACAATAATCAAATAACACAAGAATAAAATCTTTTCACCCCTCCCTACTAGTCCAAGAGCCAAAAGCACAAAACTCTATGTTATCCAGCAAAAGAAAAAAAAACCTTTTATCTTATGAAAGAACCGTCATAGAGGAAATTAATGATCCACGTCTGCAGGAAGCGAAGTGGTGCATAAGCCAAAAATTAATACCACTAATGGTTAATTCTTAGGCTTAGCATTATGTTTTCCTGCACCCAGTTGTCCATGTATTCATACTTTGGTTGTACGGCAAATACAATGCTAAGCCTACGATTTAACCACTAGTGGTATTCATTTTTCGCTTGTGCTCCCCTTCGCTTCTGGAACACATGGATCATTCGATTCCTCTATGACTACTCTTCCATAAAATACAGTTTTTTTTCTTATGATCGATGATTTAGGGTTTTGTGCGGTCGGCTCTTATATTATCTCATGGGTAGAAATTCAGCCATTTTTCTGGTATTGGAAAAATTACCGGGAAAAATTTAACAGGAGCGTTAGATTATCATTTATTTATTATTCGTACAAAGTTGCAATATAGTGTAAAAATCTTTAAAAATAATTTTAAAGTTTCTACGTTTGAGAAATAGAATTTTTTTGGATGGGATAGGTAACATAAATGATCCTTTTATTATTGTAACAAGATAGTCACAAATTAAGCATTTAAAAAAAGAAAAAATACATTTTCAACCATGTTTACTGAGAAAAGGAGCAAAAAAAATTAATTTTGTGAGGAGTTGGGGGGTGGGGTAGGAAGATTATTAATTAAATATCATTGCAACAAATTCACAAGTAGAGCAGAAAAAGTTTAATTTAGTTTTTTTAATTTTATGAAAATTATTGGTAGAAGAAACACATCTTCATGATGTTTGGGAAGGGCAAAAGGAGACAACAGACAAGCAGAGATTTTGACCGCAGGGGATAATTTTGGGTAAGATATTTATTTACTGTTAGATACAGGGCCGTAGCTAGAAATGATGTATAGGTGGGGTCACAAAATTGTAGGAAGCTCATATTATTTTTCTCTCTAACGTAGAAAAATAAATTAGTGTCTATTCACATTGTAGGTATTATGTTTCTTATTAAACTGCTGTTATAACTTCAATTTATGCTAAGAAAGTCATAGAATGATGAAAAATTCGAGTGTATAACTGGTGCAAAATTAAACATCATGTTAGCTTCATAGATGCAGATAGGATGAGGGAGTGTTGAAACACTTATTTTTGATACCATTTAGTAATTCTGCAAAACTGTAAAAAGGTCTCAAAACTAAATTAGATTTTTCAATTTTCGAAGCAGAAATTCATTAAGTGACCTTGGAATATTTTCCAGGTAAGGCTCAAAATATTTTAGGGGGAGGAGGGGGCTGAGCCGCCCATAGCGCCTCCTTAGCTACGGCCCTGGTTAGTACATACATAAACACCGTTACAAGCATATATTTATTTATTTAATTTTATTTTTTGTTTATTAAATAAGTTAGGAAAGTAAATGAATTTAAAAATATACAGTTATAAAGATTAAACAATGCGTGTTTGTTATTAAACGGGATAAAGAAGTAACAATTTCACGGGGAAAGATTGAGATGAGATTTTTTATTACTAAATCATTAAAAAAGATTTTTAATTTTGTTAAATGGAGGGTTTACATAAGTATAGTTTTTAAGTAAATGATACTAGTTTAAAGAAATTGTTGCAGTTTTGTCATTATTATCAATATCAGTAATCAAAAAATTCCACTGTTTGTTTAAAAAATGTATATTTTTACATTATTACACTTTTTCTCTACAATTATAATTTTATTTCCTTTAAAAAATATCTTTAGTTTTGATATAGCTTTCCAATCTCAACTCAAAGTATTGATTTAGTTTTATAATCTAAATTCAAACAAAACTAAGTTTTAGTTTGGCTTACTCAGGGAAGATTTCAGATAATTCTATTTTTTTTATTCAGGGATCAGGTATAAACCTGGATTCAATAATCTTCTTTCCTTGTACATTAAAGATAAAAATGGGTTTCTTGATATTTTTTCTATATCTCGATTATATGCCCCGCTTCCAAATTAAACTTTTTTTGATTTTGAAAACAGGTAGACTTACAATCGACACTATATGAAATGTAAACATACAATAAATATTTTGCACTCCGTATTCCACAGAAATCGTGCTTTAGAAGACCTCAAGAATTCGTACTCGTTTCATTCAATAACATTTCTTCACATAATGCAGAGTAAAATCACAAAAGGTTTTCCACATAAACCAACATTATAAGTTGGAATTATTTTGAGCATCGGTTCTTCTTGGCTATCCCTTCGGCCAATTTTGCCAAATTATAGAAATCGCCAAACTGTTAACTAAATTACATAAATTGATGTAATTTTTATGTTAAATAACGGAAGAACAAATAAGTTCGCAAAACATAATCAAAAACATAAATAAAAAAGTCAATTAAAAAGCACTTGATGACATAACAAACATGTGCATCGTATTTAATGTCAAGTGAATGTGACATTTACAATCATCCATTATTGGCACTTATTCTTATAGTTTGGCGATAGTTCTTTGGTCGACAGGATAAACAATTAGTACCTGACGGTCTTTCTGAAGAAGCTACAAATACTACAGTCAATCAGGGTAAGAGATGTAAATTTTCCGGAAAAATATAAGTAGCGGAAAAAAACTGTTTTTTACAGGTTTTTTTCGAAAAAAAAACGGAAAAATTAAAAAATTGATTTTTCATGACTGTTTCTCCCAAATAAATTATATTTTCTAAGAGAATATTAAATAATAAATATTTTTTCGATTTATTTGTATTAAATGAAAATTATTTTCACTTTATATTACAAAACAAAAAGAAAGTAGCAAAGCCTGGTTTTAAAAGTTTAGTTTTTTTTCTTCCCCACAGCCTAAGAATTTTTAAAACACTATTGTTTGTTATATCATATCTCTGTTCAAATGATTTTTCAGTTACATGTTTAACTACCAATTGACCTAATGTAAGAACCTGAGCCAATATGTCTGTAGTTTGGAATGAAATAAATTATGCATTCCATTTACATAAGTATAGTTTTTAAGTAAATGATACTAGTTTAAAGAAATTGTTGCAGTTTTGTCATTATTATCAATATCAGTAATCAAAAAATTCCACTGTTTGTTTAAAAAATGTATATTTTTACATTATTACACTTTTTCTTACAATTATAATTTTATTTCCTTTAAAAAATATCTTTAGTTTTGATATAGCTTTCCAATCTCAACTCAAAGTATTGATTTAGTTTTATAATCTAAATTCAAACAAAACTAAGTTTTAGTTTGGCTTACTACTTGCAACTAAAAAATAGCATAGCACTTATTGACTGTTAGTTTTTTACTCACTAAAACCAGAAAAATCTTTTTTTTTTTTTTTTTTTTTTTTTTTTTAAAGTTTAATTAAATGTAATTTTTTTCTTTTTATCCTGAAATCTGGTATTCTATTCTTGAGTACGAAACCATATTCAATAATGTTTCCATATGGTAATTTCATATTTCTAAGAATGGAACTCAAAAGTTATGAAAACAGTACGTACAGTAATGTCAATACAGTACGTACAGTAATGTAATACAAATAGAAAATTCTCGCTATTTGTGGAATTAACAAAAGCAGTTACATACAGAAATAAGCTTCTAGTGTGCTTTTAAAAACTACAAAAATTCAAAGTTTAATAAAGAGGGAATGTATAATTTGAAACATAGTTACTTGTAATAAAATATGTTTTTTTTTTTCATCGCAGTTGTACTTTTTTAATACAAACTGCCCATGTTTTTGCAACATTACTGTACATTATGGAGATAAAATGGAGGTCAATTTTAGATTCAATACCTTGAAAAAAACATTCAATTAATCAGCTATAACGAAATCTTGAAAAATGCAGCATAGTAGTGCCACCTATAGGGCAATTTACACCAAAAACTAAACAACATTAATATATATCAGGAACTGTCTGAATCTGTAGTTTGATAAAAAATCGTCCTTTAGTCCTTGAGAAAGAGCTATTGCGATAATCATGAAAAATGCAGCATAGCAGCGTCATCTGTTGAGCTATTTACACCAAAAAGTAATGTGCACAAAGTTATATCAAAGATTAATTCAATCTGAAGTTTTATGAAAATACATACATTAATTCTTGAGATAGAACTATTGGGGAAATTATGAATAATGCAGCATAGCAGCGCCATCAGTTGGGGAATATACACTTATAATTAAACATCTCGAGTTTATATCAAGGTGTAACTGAATTTAAAGTATTGTGAAATTATGTGCATCAGTTCTTGAGATCGAGTGCCCATAAAATTTTTGTACCATACAGACTCACTGAGTGACAGATATTTTCCAAAAACTATCAAATTGTGTTCAGGACCTTCTAAAACATTTAAATACACCAAAAACTGGAAGTCAAAATTTTCACGAATTTAATACTTACTTTTTAAAAGGATAGAAAAAAGTAATAAATGCATGCTTCAAATTTTATGTTAAATTTTTAATTTTAGCATTTCTATTAATTGGCATATTACTGAAATAATTTTGCACATGAATTAATTTTTAAAAAAAGAAGTTGCATTTAATTATGTATCTAGATTTTTTCATGTAATCCTGTTTTTGTGGAATTGTGAATTTCTTGTATATATACTTATACAAAATATATTCAGAATTTGTGAATAAGAAATTATTACTATTATTAGAGTCCTATTTAGACATTTTTAATAAGGTTATTTATGCATATATACAACTTGATAAGATTCAGCTGCTATATGGCATGAGATTTTTTTTCTTCAATCACTGCATTTGCCAAAGATTCAATTTGTAGATTAAACTTTTTTCTGAAATGTCTATTTTCAAGAGAAATTTTGTGAAGGATCTTGCGTTTCAAACAAGAAAAAAAATGTAAAGGATCCTTTCAAGTCTTCTGAAACAGATTTCTGCTCAGAGATCAGATTACCCACATTAAAGTTTTCATGTGGGACACTCAACATAAAAATAAATAAAATAAAAAGTATGAGAATGTAGCTATTACAAAATTTTCACTATATTATTTCATAAATGAAATTTCAATTTTTCCAGTTCGGAAAAATTGAAAAATAATCCTTCGGAAAAAACAACTTCGGAGTGTCACAAAGTGTCATTTCCAGGATCTGGAACCGTTTTTTGGAGAGTGGATGTGCAGGCCGAAGACCAGGGCAAGGTCGTAGACGGGCAACAACGCCCAATGAAGATCGGTATTTAGCGTTAACAGCTCGGAGACACCGAAACATGAACGCTACTCTTCTCCAACAATACCTTCACTCGGCTACAGTCACCACGATTTCAACTCAGACTGTCCGAAACTGGCTCCATGCTGTAGGTCTGTATGCTCGCCGACCGATGGTATGTGTTAGATTAACATCAAGGCATCGTCGCGACCGCAGGGAGTGGGCAACCGAGCATGTCAACTGGAGGAGAAATGAATGGAGCAATATTCTGTTTTCTGACGAGTCCCTTTTTCTGTGCATCCGGATAATAGGTGTATTTTCATCTGGAGGGACCGTGGCAGTAGGAATAATCCTGCGTTCGTGCACGAAAGTGTCAGATTGGGCGGTGGAGGAGTGTTGGTGTATGGTGGCATCTCCATTGACGGGCGCACTGACCTCTACAACATTCGAGATGGAGCTCTGACTGGTCGCCAATATAGGGATGAGATCCTCAGACCTATTGTAGTCCTTTACGCTGCAGCAATCGGAGCTAACTTCATTTTAATGGACGATAACTGCAGGCCACATCGTGCAAACCTGGTGGAGGATTTCCTTTTCGAGGAAGGAATCGTTCGAATGGAATGGCCAGCGTGTTCTCCAGACATGAATCCAATCGAGCACGTTTGAGACATTCTAGGAAGACGAGTTTCTGGCCGCCAACAACCCCCACAAACTCTCCAAGAACTGGAAAGAGCTCTTCTGGAAGAGTGGGGCAGAATACCCCAACTCGTCATTAATAGCCTCATTGAGTCCAAGCCTCAAAGGTGTTCAACGTTGTTGACCGCCCGTGGAAACCATACCCACCTACTGAAAATGATTTTCTTTGAAGAAAACACCTTTTCTTATTCTTTTTTTACATATGCACAAATTGTGTTTTTTTTCCTTTTGTACACAAATGCGCAATAAAATGCATTTTTTTCTGCCAAACATGTGTAATTTATTCTCATATAACCTACTATGTCTGTCGACCATGTATCAATCAGCTAAAAAGTTTCCCAGATACAAAATCCACCTAAAACTGCAATATCCTTTAATTGTTTTGAGCAGTGTATTAGAAGACGACTTTCTCCTAAAAACATATGAAAAAAAATATTTATCATTATGTTGCTAGAGTTTTAAAGAACAATAATGATAACCTTCAAGTACAATTCTTGAAAATAAAGGAAAATAATCCCTTATTTAAATATACCGATCCACCAGAAATTCATTTTGTTAATCTGAGGGATATTGTTATGAAACTATCAAAGCCTAGACCTCTGGGAACTGCCAGAACCAAAGGACTCTTGTCATTTAATATTAGCTTCAATCAATATGTAAAATAAAATGTATTACTCATTTTTCAAATAAAATATGTTTGGAATCATTTTTTTTACCTGTCCCATTTATCCCCACCACGTGAAGGATGAATGGGGCAGAATGCATGCATGTTTAAAAAAATTATTAAAAATTTAAAAAACAATTGTTTATTGAAATTAGTATGTCAAAGTTGCTAAATGCTGAAGTATTATTTAAGTAACATTTTTTTAATTAACAACTGTATACAACTTAAGTTATTAGCAAAAATGTTAAAATCGTCCTATTCATCCCCACTCTCCCCTAGTATATAACCTAAGCCTACACTTTTTTTAAACTACAGCATTGCATAAAATATGCTTTTTGAACAGGAGACAAGAGTGCTCTTTCCTCATTATATTCCCAGCGGCCCTTTTCGCCAGAGTCAAGACTATGCTACCCTAAGTTTCAAAAATTTAAATTTCAATAACTAATTAAAAATAAGCTAAATCTTAGCATACTGTTTAAGTTTAAATGCAGAGTCAAAATTTTTAACCATTTTGCACCCGGAAAACATGGATTTCGGCCCCCTTCCTTCCCTCACAAAGAAAACTTATTTTATAATATCACCTTAAGATTTAATGAAGATTGTAAACAAAGCTGGTCATGTCGCCTGAAAGTAAAATATGTACAACAACACTAAAGATAATTTATACTCTTTCTGCAAACCAGAATGAACATTTGATTTTGGTTTTAATTATATACAGTTTAAAAGAATGAGATAACCTACATGATCGTGCAGATTGGGTATTAAATAGATATGTAATCAAAAAATTGTAAAATTGAACTACATAATCTACTACTTCAAATATTAATTCATTAAAACTATGAAGATGAATTCTAAAAAAGCTTTTGTACAAGATTTTTATGCCTTACCATGCTTAGATTCTTCTATACAGCGCTGTGCGAAACGGGGGGGGGGGGGGGGGAGGCGAATGGGGTGGTTGCCCTGGGCGCGGAATTTTAGGAGGTGCTAAATTCATACTACCAACATCATTTTTGGCCTTCACAAGAAAAAGTTGAAGGGAGGTAAATTCTAATTTTGTCCCGGGTGCAATTTTCCCTATGCACGCCCCTGCTTCTATACTTTGGTATATTCCAGACAGAATGATTTTAACTGTATCATACTAGAAAAATCTTCATTTGCCAACCATTCTGGTACCAGAGACACATGTTTCATCTTCATCCTCCCCACCTGTTTTGGCTCTGCTTAAATGTGAAAATATAAAATTTGTTTTTGAAGATGTCTTCTTTAAAAATAAAACAAACAACTCTTAACAATGGCAGTTAGGGTTAAGGGAGGTAAAATTTCAACTATATGTTTACATTAATTCTCTTGCTAAACATGAAGAGAATGGAAATAAAATTCTTAAAGAAATTTAACTTTTTATGTTGCTTGCAGAACAGAAAAGGAATATTATTTTTATTTATTATTTTTAGCCAGCAACAGCACACAAATATGCAACATACTGTCAACTACAATCATAAGGATAAAATTTATAAGGCTGGAAAAACAATTCATTACTATAATGAAATTTTAAAGTCTTAAAATTTTGGTACTTACATATTAACGCTACTGCAGCACAAGTCGCACAATGTGCATGTTTGTAAAAAAAACTCGCTTTTTTCGCGACAGCTCAACTTGCTGTTGGCAAAAACTTGAATTAAACTGCACTAGAAAATTCAAAATTAAATGTAATTTTCCCGTCGATATAACAAATTTCATTTTATTGTATTATATGCAGGAAATAATACGTTATAAATTACGAACTCTCCAAGAATTAATACTTTTGCTAACCACAAGTGGAGAAGTACATCTTTTTTCGAGTGCGTGATGTCACATGCATATTATCTATTGTGCCAATGAAGAAGAATCTTGCTGTTCGCACATGCATAAAAAATGACATCGAAAAATGAGAAAAAAATAAGCACTAAAAATAGCATCAACAAACAACAAGGCATCCAAAAGATAATTAAAGATCCAAAAGTTTGCTTTTGCATGCACATGCAAACCACAAGATTACTCTTTATTAGCACATTAACGCAACTTCTGCTGCAGTGGCATTAATACGTAAGTACCAAAATTTTGTATGAAATTAAGAAAGAAAAGTTTACAATGGAACTCTTTGCTATATTTAAGTCAAATAGCAATTTGAAGAAATGTGAAATTTAGCCAACCCATAGAAAAAAAATAATTTTTTTGCATTTTTCTATAACATGCAGTTTTTAAAACACTACCTAAACATTAACTCATTAATGATGTGTACATTGTTGAAGGTTTCAATTCTGCACATACATAAAATACAAAACTCAAAAGGCTTTTTTACATGCGTACACACGACAGTATTGGGTTATAAAGGAGTATTTTTTAGTTCGATTAGCTTTCGGTGCAAAAATTAGGTTCTCTTTAACAAAATAGCTCATTTAAAAAGAAACCTTTTTTTTAATTTATACTTCATTTTCAAACTTTTAGTGCAGATTTAAGTAATATCGAAGATTACATGAAGCAGCTGTAAAATTTGATACAAAAAACTAAAAATTATTGCTAAATTTCAAAATTGATAGAAAAATGCAGCTTATGTAAAACAAAATTAAAACTGGATAACTTCATAACAAGCCAGAAACAAAATGCTTTCCAATGTTAATAATCATAAAAACTAAAAACACAGAATTACAGTCATCTTTATATGAAACCAACAGGACCACATTTATTTCAATGTGCTTGTGTATTAAAATATAAAATAATACCATCTTACCTTTTGGGATTACATTATTAATTTGTGTTAAGCTAAATTTAAACTAAGCGATTTAGTGCTGTTTAGTTTAAACTAAAGCAATAGGTAATAAATAACTTTTTACATGATATGCAGGGTAATTATTTTTTATTTATTTAAAAATCAAAACAATAATCACTCGAAAATAATGACAAAAGGGCAAATAATTTGTCATTCAGCTATTCATAGCTTTACCAGAGATTCATAGCTTTATGTGGACAAAAATCAAACTGTGCCATGCAGTTTTAGCATTAATAAATCATTAAAATATCAGCAGATAAATCTTGTATCTATCTTTTAAGTGTTATTAACTACTTTTTGAAAAATTCAAGAATGAATGTTAAAATTCATTTAAAAAACTGAACTTTGTATGAAAAGTTGATGCACTATAGATGCATACAGGAACATTCAGAAACAAATATTATCAATCAAAATAAACTGCTTTAGGTACATAACAAGTAAAATGTGCAAATAAAGTTAAAAAATATTAAAACCATTATTTTTATTCGCAACTCTATAATTATTTTTTATGAGTTCAAACATGTTAAAATTTCTTAGCCATATATTAGCATATTTGCACAAATTGAGACAATTCTGAACTGCAAGAAAACGCACAAAAACAAAAAACAGAGATAATATCACAAAATTTGTATTTGTATGTAATTTAATAAATCTCGTTTTATTTTAGTTTTTCCCTCATTAATCAATATTTGGTGAAACTGACAACACTAGAAAAAAAAATGAATACACATAGTTATACATTATTTGTTCATTGAGATTAAACTTTGCTTATATATTTTTAATTGCATTCAAAAACAGTATATTCTGTCAATAATCACTAATATTTTATCAGTTATGAGATTTCTGAAATAAACAATCAATTAAAAAATATTGCTACAATATATCTGAATCGAATTAAACATAACATTACATATTGAAAAATGCTGATTATAAAGAAAAAAAATCAGAAATTTACTAACCCTAATTAAATGGGGAACAACAAACAGAGACATGTAAAGTTGACATCGAAGTTCACATGGCAGCTTCGGCCGCTATCGGCGTAGCTAGCGAGGCGATGCTGTTGAAGGAAGTTGAGTTGAAGTCCTCCTTCCCAGTAGGGGACTTTCTACGCATGCGCATGCGTCCAGAGGGCGTTCTGTATGTGTCTGAATTAGAATATGACAGCTATAGGACCTCTAGGACGCCCAGAGGGCGTTCTGTGTGTGTCTTAATTAGGCTATGACAGCTATAAAACCTCTAGGATCTTTCTAGGCTGTCCGGAAGAAGTCTGTGGTTGTGTGGGTAGAGAATCAATTGTTTAATTATTTTTAAGATGCTACTTACTCGCTCGGTAATCTTACTTTTATGAAAGAATTTTTCAAAAATCTTATTTGCATTTACGTATTTTTTAATCATTAGCTTTGCATTTGATACATGAGGTAGGCTGTGTTGAATTCAAAAACTATTCTCCGGGAGGGATTGCTGTAGCTCAGGGGAGCAGACATTACAGAGTTCCTGGGAAGAAAATGCACTTTTTGACCATTGAAAACACAAAATCTTAAGTTTTCCGGGAGGGGTTATCTCATTGCTCCGGGCTACTTCCTGAATTCGACACTGGAGATCGATCTTCACAAACCCAGTTTTTTATTCTTTCGATTTTGTTTTGAGTCTTTCTTTACTGTTATAGTTTCACTTTCGAAACCAAGTCTAAAAATTGAAGAATACTCCCCTCACCCTCTCCTTGAAAGAAAAAAAAAGTCCTGCTGACAAAATCAAAAAAGGTGAAAAAACTTCTTTGTAGAGATCGAGATCAGCTATCCAATATACAAAGAAAAAATCATAAAAAAAATTTCTGAAATGCAAAAGCGATATTTAAAAAATCTTCCATAGGATTAAATTAGAGTATTTTTGCATAAGTGAAGTAGTCCCTTAATTTTAAGCGGTGTTAACAATTTAGTGTTAAATGCACTTTTTATTTATTTTAATAAATGTAAATATCTTTTGTACTTAATAGTTTTCCATAATTATTATAAAGCTTTTACATACATGATGTTATATGTTATTACTAACTAATGTAATTTCCAGTTTTTATAATTTTTGAAATTTCTAACTAATATACATTATTTACTAATTAAAGCATAAAAACAATTAGAAATGTAATTTTTTTGAAAGAAACTTTTTGGTAGAAATTGTGGCTTTTAAAACGGGGGGGGGGGGTACTAAAAATCTGAATTTGAAATTTAAAAAAATCATGACGTTTTTACATTCTAATATGTATAATTTTATCTACAATAAAATTGAGAGGTGCTCAGTGTCTGATGGTGTGAAATATTGTTTTTCCTAAATTCCTGCCAGTGTTAGGTATAAATAATAAATTTCCTGTTTTAAACATATTTTCGGAGAATTCAGCCTTAATCTTTTAACTCAATGCAGTTAATGCTTTCCTCATTTCAATAAAATGGATTTAGATTTCATTCGATCACAGCGATTTTTATTTTTTTTTCTCGATTATTTAATGCCATTTATAGATTTTTTTGTTTTTCAAGGCCTTTTTTAAATATTTGTAAGAAGTATTGGGTTTTAAATTTGGAGTTTAAATATATAAATTTTGTTCTCCGCAATTTAAAAAAAACATCAGAGCGAAAAAAAAATCGTATTGAAAAAATTAAAAAATTTTTGAGATTTTTGCATGGAATTAACTTTTAAATTTTAAGCTTATTTCAGTAAAATTTTCCGTCTTTTTAATAAAATTTTTCCGGAATTAGTGCTAAGTTTTTTTAATTTTTCGCGATTTTAATATAATTTTCGCAATTTGTCGGCCGCACAACATCGGATGGATAAATAATACAATATGAAATAATGCTGAAATAAATTTTAAAAACGGTAAAACTAAGAAAAAGATGTAATATTATGCATTATAATGATTATGTAACAAAATTAATTTCATAGGAACCTCTAAACATACTGATTTTTGCACTCGCATTATATTTTCTCGCCAAAATGGCACTTTTATTTGTTTATTGGTAATCCTGTACTTTTCGAGCGAACCCTGGTTTCTACGACAACGGCTGCAATTCGGTTCTTGGAGAATAATCAGGCTGTTAAGTTAAGGTGAAACAAAGAATAAATAACAGAGCAGATATTATGACCAATAAGGTTATCTGAGCGAAAAATCCAAGATAGCTTAACAGGTAAAGCTTTGGCCTTGTAAGCCAGTGTCTGGGTTCGATTCCCGGCCTGGGCAATTTTTCACTCAATTGGAATTAATCGTTTCGTAGAATACTTTCTTTTAATATAATCGTGATGAGAAAAGCAAAATTTTAAAACACTTTTACCAATCTTTACTTACGTTTCAAATGTCATCAGACAGTCATCATTTTTTAAATTATCAACTTATGTATGAAAGACAGTTACACGCGCATTTTTCAATAAATATTACAGGTAAGTCAGAGGACCATTCCTTTTGCAAAACTACTATTTTCAGCTTCAATAATGCTAAGAAAATCAATTTTAGCATCAAAGATATTTATTGTGAGAAATCAGGTATCACAAAAGTTTTTTTTAATTTAAATTTAAATACTATGAACCATTATGAAATTTTACAGGCTTATATGTGTTAAAAAAAAAGATTCGTAATAGTTTCAAATAATATAAAGCATCCTAAAAATAAAATAATACTTGCCAAGGCTCATGGTTATAGCTCCTGTTCTGCAAATTTAATGGTTTAAATAGTCAAATTTTTGTTGTTCACTGTTTTTTTTTTTTTTGCACTGTAGTAAAAGGAAAGAAATATTTCATTACTTCTGGAATATGCTTTATAAAATTTTAGGAGCAAAATATAGCCACAGACAGCTTTTTTAAAATTTATTTTTCTTTATCTTTCATAAAATACTAGTTGGTACCCGTCAAGATTTGACGATAAACATGTTAAAAGATTAATTAGAACCTGTAAATAAAGTTTTGAAAACTTGATTTATTTGAATGTTACCTATGTGATTCCAACAGATTCAAAGCGTTTCATGGTTCTGTCAGTTTAACCTACTAAATATTGCTAGATGTTAAATTAAATTTTACGACACTTTTACAATTTTTATTTGTGTGTGTTGTATTTATTGTTGTTTATTTTATTTTTATTTTTTTAAGAATGCAATTTGTAAAGATTTTCAATAATTTTATTCTTGCAAATTTATCTCTAAAGCAATGAATTGGAAATTGGCTGTTTATTTCTAATAAATACAATGTTTTAATTGCTTGAAATGTTTTAAAATTAAAATTGTTGCTTAAAAAATCATTGTTGAGTGTTACATTTTATTTAATTATAAAGCATCAAAATAATAATAATAACAAAAGAATAAAAATCATATAATTTCCTCGCGTAGTAATATGTATCATTATTAAAAAAAATAATAATAAATAAATAAATAAATATAAAAAATAAAAAATTGCCGAGCAATGGGATCGAACCCCAGTCCTCTACAAAAGCTCAAAGCTATAAATCCGTGCCTTAAACCACTGAGCTAACCAGACTCGCTTCGACCTCTCTCTAACTGGAAGGACTAATAAATTCAACTTCGCACATGCGCAAAGACGAATTTGAGTTGCTCTTAAAGAAGTAGGCTACTGTTTTAATATATATGATTTCTCGTTACTAAGACATTAACAGATGCTTCCTTAACATGCTAGCTCTTGCTCGGTAAGATGTATTACCGAGAGAGAAATATCCTTTCAGTAGGGCGCTGGTAATACTCTTTACCAAGGGATCCGAAATCCCTTTTTTGTATGAATCGTCATTAGTCACGTGTCAGTTTCTCCTCTCCCCGTGAAAATTTCCCACCCACATTAGAGGGAGAGGTCAGTTTTTACAGTTGGTGATTTTTCGGAGGAGAAAAAGAAAAACAAGTATTTCATGAAAGTACTCGTCAATAGTTTTGTAATGTTGAGCGCATTTTGCTAGAAGAAATTTTATAGTCATGGAGTCTTTATTATGGCTCACAGATTTAAAAATTCCACAGTTCCATACAAGCGCTGCATTTTCTAGACAGTGAATAATTTCAAAATTCTCTGAAATTTTACTACACGATTTTCCATGCACTTCCATAGGAAACTCTGCATTTGTAGTAATTTCATTTAAATTTCCCGTCAATTAAAAATATGTAGTCTCTTTCAGGGCTAAACACAAACAGTTCTTCACAGAGCTAAATTAACTCCATAAAGAAGAATTAACAAACATCTTCTGTTCTAAGCGGGGCTCTTTTGTAACAAAGTAAACAGTCTAAATTATTAGCTCCTAAAATATCCGCTGCGCTTGTTACTGCCCCTGTCTTTCTCACTAGTATGACTTAACACATGCGTCTTTAAACTGCTCTTTCGAGAGAATTTCTTGTTGCATATCTCACACTCAAACGGTTTCTCTCCAGTATGAGTTAACAGATGGCTGCTTAAAAGGCTTTGTAGAGAGAATTTCTTGTTGCATAAATCACACACAAATGGTTTTTCATCACTATGTGTTAACAGATGCCTGCTTAAATGGCCTTTTTGAAAGAATTTCTTATTACATACCTCACACACAAACGGTTTCTCACCAGTATGAGTTAACAGATGCCTGCTTAAATTGCCCTTTCGAGAGAATTTCTTGTTGCATACATCACACACAAACGGTTTCTCACCAGTATGAATTAACAGATGCCTGCTTAAATGGCTCTTGTAAGAGAATTTCTTGATGCATACCTCACATTCAAAAGGTTTCTCACCAGTATGAGTTAACAGATGTCCGTTTAAATGGCTCTTGCAAGAGAATTTTTTGTTGCATACCTCACATACAAAAGATTTCTCACCAGTATGAGTTAACAGATGGCCGCTTAAATGGCTCTTGCGAGGGAATTTTTTGTGGCATACCTCACATTCAAAAGGTTTCTCATCACTATGAGTTAACAGATGCGAACTTAAATTGCTTTTTAGAGAAAATTTCTTGTTGCATTCCTCACATTCAAAAGGTTTCTCACCAGTATGAATTAACAGATGTCGTCTTAAAGTGCTTTTTAGAGAGAATTTCTTGTTGCATATATCACACACAAGCGGTTTCTCACCACTATGAGTTAAGAGATGGCTGCTTAAACTGGTCTTTTGAGAGAATTTATTCTTGCATACTTCACATTCAAAAGGTTTCTCACCAGTATGAGTTAACAGATGTCTGCTTAAATTACTGTTGTGAGAGAATTCTTTGTTGCATACCTCACACAAAAAAGACTGTTTTGGAAGAAATTCTTGCATAACTCACAAATAAAAGGTTTTTCAGGCTCTGAGTTAGAAGCTGATTTTTTCAAAAAGTTCTGATAAGAAATATTTTGCTGCACTGATTTTACACATTGACGATATTTTGAGTGATGTGATGTGTTAGGTTAAGGGTTTTATGCATCTGGAATAAAATAAAATTAATATTAGTTTTTACATTTCGTTTAAATAATATGTAAATAAAATATGTAATTTTATCACACAATTTTAAAATCAATGTAGAATATAAATTGAAATAAAAATAATAAAAATAAATAACTTATTATAAATAAAGCTTTTATAAAAGAACTTATTATGAAAGAAGCTTTTAATTGTAGCATGCGTTTTTAAATTTGACCATTTTTTTCATGTTACTCGGTATGTAAAAATTCTGCAGGTCTTATTCAGAGCTCCGAAAAAGGATTTGTGCTTATTTTCGCTCATTCATGAAAATGACTGAAATAATTTTTGGGTTGCGTTTTTTGACTCAACAGACAAATATATTCGGGGCGTAGGTTTTCATCGCCCCACCCACTTACGTTTTCTAGTGTGTTTGATTTATCTATTTTCTCTGGGACCGCACCCAGCTTAGAGCAAACTTGCGGTCCCGGGACGTTTATTATATTTTCTTTATTGTGGGAAGTGTTTAGTTTTTCTGAAAGCGTTGAATTGGTGTAGGGTGGTGCACCAGAGAAGTGCAGTTCTTGCGCTCATTCTTGCCCCATTTCGACCGCTTACAGGTGTTGTATTTGTGTGAAAAGCTCATAAAGTGGATAGGATGGCTGATCTGTTGGATGACAATCCATCAGGCGCCCTTTTCAGGGCGAAGCCAGGTCCACCCTCCTCGGATAACCTCGTCGTGGGGCGGCCCCGGCAGGAGTCTGAGGAACTCTTGGCCAACTTTCCGAGGGGGAAGCTGGAATCAGTAGGGATAGAGCAAAACCCTATTGCCGAACGCAACGGTGACGAGCCGGACCCCGAAGAAACTAGTGTCGGTGGACGCGGGAGTTCGGACGTCCCCAATCCTCATTTCGATGCCCCAGCAATGGAGGCGGAGGTAGATGAAATCGAGGGCGGAAATGTAGACCCCACACAAATGTCCCTTGCGGACATGGTGGCGATCTCAGCCGCCTTCGTCGAGGATGCGCACTCTTTAGGTACGAGATTCCTCATCAAGCTCGAGCGGGACAAGAGCATCAAAATCGCCAGGAAGGAGGAATACGGGCAAATCATTACCCCCCCTCCAGGACTGCGTGGCGAAGATGCACTCTTGGATCTGTCTCTTGCATGGGAAAGCCTCGCAGACGGGAAACCGGCGGGTGGTGCGTAGGGAGATTGGAGTGGGAAATACACCCCACTCTTTAAGAAATCTCACTCGCCTATCGACCGGGACCCAGAACGGGGTGGTACCACTAGAAGGCAATGATATTAGGGGTCCGACGTCTTGTCGGAAACCCCTCTTTTTAAGTAAGGCGTCACAAACTGATGCAACTGGGCCTCTCGGGGTCCAGGAGCGGAAGAACAGACGACCTGAACCGCATAAGCAGGACCAAACTAGGATAGTAAACCCAAAGGTGGAGCGATCTCTCGACTGTCCATCTGAGGAGACCTTGTGTCGTCCACGGTGAAGGACCTTGAGTGTGACCCGCCGGGTGGACCTGCCTAGGGGAGAAACTGCCGAACTGCGATCGTGGCGCGAGGCTTTGGAGAGGGGATCCAGCTCTGGAAACGAGGAGGATGCAACGGAAGATGGGAATCAGAAGGGGGGGGACTCAGTCCCGCCAGACGTGAACCGTGCAAAGGGAGTCCAAGCCGAGGAAGGAGTAGGAAACCCAAACCGAAGTCCAAGCCCACGAACGAATTAGCCGCTAAGTCTGGGAAGAGTCGAAAGAAGAGGAAGCACCGGCAAGTGGTGTCGGCTGCCAAATCTACGGACGATAATTCTCAGCCAGGGACTAAGGGGCAACCAAAGAAGGTGGAAACTCGACTTGTGTCGTCGGGCTCGAAACCTACTGAGGAAGCCCCCGAAACTTGCGCAGGAAAGGGGCGACAACCCAAGAAGGTGGATAACCGACTAGTGTCGTCGGGCTTGAAACCTACTGAGGAAGTCACTCCATCCTGTTCAGGGAATAAGGGACGACCGAAGAAGGCCGATTCTCGACTAGTGTCGTCGGCACTGAAGCCTACTGAGGAGGCCCCCGAAACCTGTGATGAAGCCACTGACCACGAGAAGTCTCATACATGGGCTCAGGTGATCTCGAAGAGTGCGAGGAAGAGATTGCGGAGGAAGGAGCTGGAAAGTCGAAAGACGAGTACTGGCTCCAATGACACCGCTAGGCACGGGACTGGGAAGACAATTGCCCAGTCCCAGCGGAGTGGAACTTCCGGGCTCACTGCTCGGAAACCCCCGAAAGAGGCGACTGCCCTCATAGTGCGCCCACGGTCTTTGGGTGCACATGCCAAATACTCTTCCGATGACACGAGAAAGTTAGTGGCGAGCAAAGTGGACCCGATTAGGTCGAAGATCGCGATCCGAGGGACGCGGGACATCTCTGGGGGGAGTACTCTTCCTGGCGAACAGTCCTGCAGATCTTGAAAAGCTGGAGGCAGCTATTGGGGCCACGGATCTCGCTACCGATCTCGATGTCACGAGACCGCGACGTCGACTTCCAGAAGTCATTCTTTTTGGCATCGACTCGAATCTGTCAGACGCCGACATCCTTGATGCGATTAAAGAGAAGAATGAGGTCCTCCATAGGTCCTCCCTCGAGCACCGGGCTTCGTTCCAGGGGGCTCGGGGTCGCAACATGGTGTTAGCGATCGATGAGAGTTCGTATGTTGGACTCGCGAGTATTCGGAGACTCAACGTGGGCTGGGGTCAAGTGGACATCCGACCGAATTTGCGCCCTCTGGTGTGCTATCGGTGCTGGAGATACGGCCACACACGTTCGGTGTGCCACAACCTGCAAATTTGCGGGAAGTGTGGCGCCAAAGACCACGAAATTCCGGATTCCACCGCTGACGCGTGTTGCCCGAATTGCAGTTTGAGAAACACTAAGAGAAAGGGAGGTAGTGAACTGCCAACCGCTCACTCCGCAGGTTCTAAGGAGTGCCAGTTGCACAAGCTGGAGGTAGAGCGATTGAGAAAGAGCTATAATGGGGAGTAATCCACGTTTTGCACATCTCAATTGCCACCACGCCACTGCAGTGTGCGACCAGCTATCTCATGACATGATGTCGGGTGCAATTGACATTATCTCTTTGAATGAACCGTATGTGAGCGAAGGTAGGATTCAAGGGACTCCCAAAAATTACACGCAGGTGAGCTCGGAGGGTAGCCGTTTTCGAGCTGCTTTCTGGGTGAGCCCGCGTATCTCATTCTGTGTGGTCTTACGGCTCCCGGACGTGGTAGCTGTCCGATGCGTTTTGTCCGGTCGGAAGGTGTTGGTAGTGACTTGTTACTGCGCACCATCCGAAGGCATCTCGCTTGTCCTCGATGAGTTGGAACAGCTGTTGAGACGTTCACCAGGTGACCAAGTAATTTTGGTTGGAGACTTCAACGCTAAGTCCAGCATCTGGGGACAACGACCCACAGACCCACGTGGTAGATCCCTGATCACCTTTGCCCTCAACGCAAATATCGAAATCGTGAACGATCCGGACAGTCCTGCGACCTTCAAAGGCCCTCAAGGCGACGGCTGGATTGACATACTGTTAACCAGATACTGTGCCTCAAACATTGCCGAGTGGGAAATGTCCGATCTTGAGACACTCAGTGACCATCGACTCATGACGTGGACCTACCAAGGCACTCCAGGCCGACGCCTCCCTGGTGTAGCTCGCCGCAGGTGGGCTCCGAAGGATTTGAAATGGGATGAGTTCCTTCACGATCTGCAGATTGCGGATCTGAGTCGTTATAGCTTCGAAACCCCCGACGAAGGTGTTGAACATTTGATGTCAACCTTGGACGGGCTGTGTTACAAACATGAGAAGCGCAAACCTACATCACGTAAGGGAGCGTGTTGGTGGACGGGGTACCTGTCTAGCCAAAGATCTCAGTTGCGCGCGCTGAGGCGACTGTACCAAAGAGCTACCTCGCCTCAGAGGGGGAGACTAGGTGACGTCTTCAGACGCAAACGAACAAAGTACAAGAAGGCGATATTGCATACCAAACGCAGATCATTCCAAAGATTTATTTCTGAGGAGTTGGTCACGGACAAGCTAGGTCAGGCAGTTGAGGTGGTGCGAGGCAAGTGGAGAAGAGAGGCACCAGTTCCCCTGGTCCTCCCCTCTGGTGAGGAGGTCTCCACCTGGGAAGACATCCAGGACGAACTTGCGAGATACCACTTCCTGTCGGCAGATGAAGCTTCCGAAGTCGCAAACATCAGGACTGGCGACCCAGACTGGTTCACGCTCGAGGAACTGGAGTTGTCAGTGGAATCGCTGCCGAAAGGTAAGGCACCTGGCCACGACGGGATTAGTCTGGAAATCGTCCGAAAAGTCCTCCAGTACCACCCTCAGTGGTTACTGGCCTTGTACAACCATTGTCTCGAAACATCTAGTTTCCCGCGGACCTGGAAGCGTGCGGTAGCAGTTTAATACCCCAAACCGGGAAAGGACCGCAGTGACCCCGCATCCTACCGCCCGATCTGTCTTCTGCCGGCCCTCGGGAAGGTATTGGACAAGATGTGCGCAACTAGACTGGCTCTCTTCCTAGAGACCAATGGGCTGCTAGACGCAAGACAGCACGGCTTTCGCAAGAATAGAAGCACTGTCGACGCGCTACGCAGTGTGTTACACTACATAGCCGACTCCAAATGTGCAGGTGCATTTACGTGTCTCCTGACTTTTGACATTAAGAGCGCTTTCAACAGCGTTCGCAGGGCGGACATCTTACGATGTCTCGCCGAGTTGGGAGTCGATCCTTCCCTTCTAAGTCTGATTGACGACTACCTTTGGTGTCGTTCAATCATCCTCTTCGTCGGGGAGCACTACTTCAACATGGGTGTACCCCAAGGCTCTTGCCTTGGACCGATCCTCTGGTTGGTAATCATTAACATCTTTTTGAGACGTTCACTAATAACGGAGGCGTGGCTAATCCAAGCTTTCGCTGATGACGTTTTTGTGGCTGCACGAAGCATGACTGTGTATCAATTTCCGGTCATCCTGAATCCGGTTCTGAACCTGATTCAACAATGGGCAACTGAATTCTCACTCGAGTTCAGTTACACTAAGTGCAACTACACGGTGGTCCCAGCGGCAGGCACGCTCAAATATGTTCCTTCCAGGCCAATTTGTATGAATGGGCACAGGATCAAATTCGAACATCGCATTGTCTACCTGGGAGTTACCATCGACAAGCATCCCAGTTGGATGCCGCACCTGAGCGCCGTTCAGGAGCGGGCGTTCAATCTGTTGCATAAAATGGACCGTCTCACCGCTGCCAACTGGGGGATCAAACCGCAGCTCCGTAAGATGCTCTACCAACTCGTGGCGGAGCCCATAATCTTGTATGCGGCCTCCATCTGGAACACCGGGAAAGTAGCAGAAGCACTAAGATTACTTAGCGCACAGCGAGGTCTTCTCCTGTGTGTGACTAAGTGTTACAGCACGACATGGACAAACGCTGTGCAAGTACTAGCTGGAGTTCTTCCACTAGATCTACAAGCTCAGCTAATTAGAGACTTCACAGGTCTGGTCAGGTGGCACAGGGGCATTGACGGTACTGGGCTAGACCCTGGGACAGTCGATTTCTGGCGCCCTTCCTATAGACGAGAAGACCTCGGTCGGATTCCATGGACCACGGACCTCACTCCGCGGACCAGGTGTTCTTATTACACGGATGGATCCAAGCAGCAGGACAACACCGTTGGGTGTGCGTTCACAGCTGTGGCCGACGGACAGATCGTCTTGGAAAACCAGTTCCGTCTCACTGACGGTGCTGAAGTCTTTGCAGCCGAGGTCCACGGGATCAAAGTCGCGATAATGGACGCATGTCAGCGGGGTCTCGGTGAACTCGATATCTACTCAGATTCGAGATCGGCGCTTCAAGCCCTCAATTGCCTAGTGTCTCAACACAGGGCGGTTGCCGAGATTGACTTGGTTCTACATGGTGAAGTTCAGGTTCATATGCATTGGATCCGAGCTCATGTGGGTCACACTTACAACGAAAGGGCAGACGAGTTGGCAAAAGCCGCCACGATCCGACCTACAGTCGACGTGGAGGTGAAGGTCACTCGCCCTCAGGCTAAGAGGAAACTCTTGGCCCGCGCCATTCAAAGCTGGCAACTTCGTTGGGACTCGCAGGGGAAAGGAGACAGGTCGCATGAACTG
Organism: Maratus speculifer; assembly: GCA_964019185.1. Lineage (NCBI taxonomy): Eukaryota > Metazoa > Arthropoda > Arachnida > Araneae > Salticidae > Maratus > Maratus speculifer. The sequence continues at coordinate 365,128,701 of OZ025296.1, forward strand.
TTCCCACGAGTTCGCCTTGGGCGACTGCACGGAGACTTCTACCTGAACCAGGTTCTTACGGGACACGGGACCTTTGGTGACCACCAGTCTCGCTTCTTTCAGAAAGATCCCACATGTTTCTGCGGGCGTGGGATAAGCACACGGAGGCATTGCCTCTACACTTGTCCCAACTATGACAGCCTGCGGGAACGGTTCTTTCCGTGAGACTTTCAAAATCGAACGCTTCTCGATCTGTGTGTGGGCGGTTATAGCCGTAAGGGGGTTAGGGCAATAATCAATGACCTCCTCATCCGCACACTAGATCGGGATCTTGGTCGCCTGAGGTCGGGTCGCCGTACCAGAGCTCCTCGCGGGCAACCGCTTTCGAACGCAAATCGACCAGTTCGCCGCACTCGCGGCACTGGAGGTGGTGGTGCATGATGTTCAAGTTTCCGATAAATTCGCGAACCTGCTAGGTAGTATAATTTATCTTTTCTAGTTTGTATTGTATATATTTAGTTGTAGTTGTGTATATATATGTCGTAGTGTATATATGTGTAGTGTATATTTTGTGTAGTGCTATGATATGTAAGCCTAGACTGGACGGCTTCTTTAGCCGTTGCGAGGGGTTTTCTGGGCCCTCGAGGTTCCAGTTACGAGCACCTAGTCTCCAGCCCTGTGTCCGGACGCAACAGGTGCAACCCAAGTGTTGTTCGTAAGTCGTAACGTGCAGGGTCTGGGGGCGTAAAACCCTAGAGCGAGCTCACGTCTATGTGGGCAGGAGGACCTTTCCCCGTCCTCCTAGGGTCTTGTTAGGGGCACCTTCTATCCACGGCTAACCCACATAAATGTGTTCCCTGTTATAGTGGTTTCATCTTGTAGGGCCTGCCGTAAAGCAAATTTGCATCCGTCGTCCCATGGCAATGGGTCACTGGTCTCGGCGTTCTCGTGGGCGTCGTCATCCTGGGGCTCGTCATGGCTCAATGGGTGCAAATCCCAGGTGTCCGACTCGCCTCTGAGGTTACTCAGTGGACAGGGGAGCTGTCGTATTCGACCGCTGTCATCAGACTTGGGAACGTGGCTGGCCTTCGGGCTGGCTACTAGACCGTAGGCATCGGACGGTGAGGTGTGCGGATGGGGACCCGGAGTAGTAGCCGCCTAGCGGTTTGCGAATTCCGACCCCAGTCGATGCCCCTCATCGAATGAGCCGCAAGGACCTGACAGGGCCTAGAGACGGAATGATGCATCGTATCATTATCTATTTTCTCTTATAAATATCTCCAGTTTCAAATATTCTCTTTTTTCCCCTGTTTTATTTAGAGTCGTACGGGCATATGGGTCGTAATAAAAGAAACTTGACGGGGCTCTTGATCGCTTACCATCGGCAGCGCTTCGCGCAAGAGAGTCGAACTATTCGGGACGTAGCTAGGGTTCGCATACGAAAATTGGCCGCAGCTGTGTATACCATATATATAAATATATCACCGCAGCTGTATATATTTCGACTAATATATTCGAGACTAGTGCTCTCGATTATACGTTTATACGCGTATACGTATAATACGTATTATACGAAATACGGATCAACTATACGCATAATACGGCATCGGCGGTTATACGTATTGCGCAAAACAACATATACGGTACATCGTATATACGGATCTTATCCAAGCGGTTAAACGTATAAGCGTTTAAACGTTTTTCATTCAAGATATGAAATTTGATGTTTCAATGCTTTTCTGCGGATTACAGACATTGAGAAATATCCGGTAGAGTATCCCCATCGCGATTCTCTGTTTAAAAAACTACGATGCGTTTGCTTAACTACTACTTGTTATGGAGTGTACCTAAAAAATCTGAATACGTTTCTCAGTTTAAATTTTGGTTTCTTTCCCAAAAAACTAAGTTATTTATTATAAATTGTCTTACATTATTTGTGGATAGAATCAAACTAATCTTTGGAAGAGCTGTGGCTCAGTACTTAGTTTTTTTTTATATTTTCTTGTATCTTAACAAGAAGAAAGTAATGGATTCGAGAAATCTTTCGACTGGTTTACACTTTTTAAGGGTAAGATAGTCCGAAAAATATGTTTTTACAAAATATCTGTCTATGACTTTGTCTATATGTGGAATGAATTTTGTTCCACCAGTTTTCAGCAATATCATCATCACATAGCAGGCAGTAGGCTCTGTCATTCTTTTTCTCAGCGTACCGCCACACCCAGCTTTTTCTATTCATTTCTAATTGTAATCTAAGCAGAACTGCGTCTATAAATGCTCGTTCTTCTACACTACGAGATACTTATACTAAGTGTCTGCGTCACGTGATACAATGGTTTTATTTTTCACCATATGTAAATTGTCTTACCGCGGAGGAATTTTAAAATAATTTACATATTTGGTAATTTTTATTAGTTTCTTTTTTAAATAATTTAATTATTTTGTCCTCCCAGAATATTTTATGACTTATTTAATGAAAATTAGAAGAAACATAATTAAACATTGAGTATGTTTAGAGTAACTTACCGGTCACTTACCGAAGTGACCAATGTTACCAACCGATTGTAGGGTAGTATGGAATGAAAATCAAGGCGAATTGTGACGTCAGCTACAGTTCAACAGGATAGTTTTCATTGGTGCCACATTTCGGTTTCGTACTGCCCTACAATCGATAGGTAACATGGGTCACTTCGGTAAATTGCACTGAACATGTACGTTGATTAAAATATTTATAAAGGGAAATACCAAGATCTTGGTTGGAATCCAGATAGTAGATATTTCACTGTTAGTGAAGCGAGATTAGCCAATCAGGAGTCTGATCTTTTGTGAACTTTTTGCAAACTGTTTTAAAAAGTATACGCTTTTCATTGCTTGATCTCGTATGTATAAGGCATACTACCAGGGCCGTAGTTAGAAGTGAACCATAGGGGGGGGGGGCTCGAGAGAATGTAGGGGGGGGGCTCATAATTTTTTTTTCTCTTTCTGACGCAGAAAGATAAATTAATAACTATTCACATTGTAGGTATTATGTTTCTAATTAAACTGTTGTACTAACTTCATTTTATGCTAAAAAAAGTATAGGATGATGAAAATTTTGATTGTATAACTGGTGCAAAATGAAACATCATGTTAACTTCATATGTACATATAAAATGAGGGAGTGTTGAAACACTTATTTTAGATACAATTTAGTAACTCTGCAAAACTGTGAAAGGGTCTCAAAACTAAATTAGATTTTTGAACAGAATTTCATTTGAATTTTTGGAACAGAAATTAATTGAGTGACCTTGGAATCTTTTCCAGGGGGGGGGGGGCTCAAAATATTCTAGGGGGGCTGAGCCGCTTATAGCGCCCCCTTAGCTACGGGCCTGCATACTATGCGGATTTCTGTCGTAACGCTACCGATTTCCAAATTATTCTCCATTCAGCGACATAAGACTGGTGAAGTCCGCTATTTAAATTAGATACGGTACGGCGAATATACGTATACATTAAATATACGTATTCTTAAATATACGTTTAGTTGATACGCCTTATACGTGTCCGGATACGTTTAAACGTATATTCGAAAGTATCCGTATAGCAGAAAAACGTATTATACGGATATACGTATATCGTTTAATCGTATACCTGCTATACGTATCCTATCGCGAGCACTATTCGAGACATAGCTTTGTCCGTGCGTTAGTTTCATGGTTGCAACCCACCTTTACCGTTTTTAGTGTCTTTAATTTGTCTACTTTCTCTTTTAAATTTGTCCGGCTTTAATTTCTTTCATTTCCTTTTATATTTACAGTCTGAGGCATACGGGTCGTAAGTGCAGACGTTTGAGGGGGCTCTTGGTCGCTTAGTAGGGACAGCGCTTCGCAAATAGAAGTCGGACTTTTCGGGACATAGGTAGGGGTTGTGGACGAAGCTAGGCCGGTCACCGTGGCGGTTGTTCCCATACTAATTTTATAACCACGAATCTGCAAAGTCACAAAACAATACGGATATTTTTTAGATTAAACTAGATATTGATTTCTGTCATTAGGATTTTAAACAGATAATGCATTTTGCATGTTTACTCTGGCATCATCTCTCACATGAAGAACTTTTCAATGTGCACTCCTATTAGAGTCAAAATATTGTCAATGAGACAAATTTATGCTTTAACCTAAATTATGAATTTACAATTTCACAAACATTTTTTCGGGAATTTTTGGAGTTACATTAGAAGATCGAAGCAATCGCGTAATGATTTTTGAAGAATTTTGCAAATTAAAATTAAATTTTGAATGGATATGGATTTTGTGCACTCTTTATAAAGGCTATTCAAATCTTTTATTTCAAATATTTTTTTATACTTTATAGCATTAAGGGTGTTTTCTCAACTGCTCTACTCAACAAGCGCAAAACGTTTTGACACATTGACAAATTCATTTTTTAACGGAGCGATATAAAATTGCAATGCCGGACTATGGAAGCGATTTCGAATCGAACTTATTTTTCCATTTTATGATAATTAAATTATCTATCCAGTTCTAAGCTATTTCGATCGCATGATCACCCATTTCCCCCTGCTTTTTCGCCCGGTTTTACAGCTTTCGTCGAGAAATGTGCTCAAAAACGTCAACTTTGAAAGTTTCTTATGAAAGATCTATTGTATTTTTTTTAAAAAAGAAAATTGAGTGCAATTAAATAGTTTCTGAATAACAACACCGGTTATTTTCATGCATTTCCGTGCAAAAATAAATTAAAGCATGTGTCACAAATTTGCCCTTTTTGATTTAAGAACAACCTTAAGGAATGCACCAATAAAATACTCTTACAAAAGATATATAGAATTATTTCCTAAATGAACCTCCCCCCCCACCTTCCACAATATTTCAAACTACAGAAAGCGGAATGGATGGAAATGAAAGAATTTTAGGTGCGTTCGTAATTAAGTAAATGCGTAGCACCTATAATCGTCGTTCAGTCCGGCTGTCCGTAAATAACAGAGAAAAAACTACCCAGCCGAATTGTTTGAAATTCAAAATATAGAATTGTTGCATCATTTTGTTGCGTCATTTCAAATTTTATGGGCATCGGGAGCATAGTTTAATGGCAGAGGCCATCGAAAGTATTCCGTTACATTACGACCATATGGATAAATTAGTTTCAAGTGCTATTTTAAAAATGCTACACGCTTTTGAACCCAGAAGCGCAGCCAGAACTCTATTCGGGGAGTGGTTTTGAGTTTCTGGTAAGGTGTTTTCCGGCTATTTGAATCACCGGTAATAGAATCGGTACTAATTAGAATATTCACTGTATAATACTTAAACTCAAAGAGCATCCATGTGGCAAGAAATCATCATTCTATAGAAAACTGATTTCGTTCAAATAACCAATTTTTACTTAACTAATCCATGTAATATGTACTTTCACAGTTTTAAGTAGAAGTTTCGCCATTTAATTGGATCACTTTATAAAATAAAATCTGATTCAATAAGCGCCAGATTCCGAAATACTTCAAAACGTTTAAATATTAAGTTTGGTTTTCATTCATATAAGCGTCAATTATAGTGATCTTTCTAAGCTCTGGGATGGGTTTTAGCCCCAAAACATCCCACTTGGCTGCGCCACTTTGCGAACCTAATAAAATTGATATGCATCCATGAAGTATGTACTGAAATATACATTCTGTACAATCTGTAGTGCAAACATATTTGTTATTCATGTTGTTTGGGAAATGTTTGGAGTGCGTTTTAATTATACTAAACTATTTCACATTTTATGAAATGGATATATGTTGCTGAGACTTACTACAAATTACTTCCTGTATATATGAAAACAGATTATATTTACAGGGACACACAAAAGCTTTCGCATACTCTACTGTATCCGAAGTACTGTATATTATTTCACCAAGATTTTAGTGTTTTAAAAATTTCTTTATAGTATGAGCGCACTTCATTTGCCATGTTTGACGTGCAATTTCAGGCTTTTTTTCAGTGTTTTGTGCAGTCCATAATGTTTTTGGAACATAATAAAATGTATCTATATCTCATTTTAAACTGTATAACTAATGTATGTATTATTGGAATTTTATAACAAGTTATTTCAGTGGAACTTCAAAACAGACGGGGCATAAAGGATTAAAATCATTTAAATTTAAAAATTAAATGACTGAGGGTTTCTTAAAAATATCTATTTAATAAGAGAGAGTGGGATGGAATGGGACAGGGGGGGGGGTGAATTTCACTTACGGATCATTCTAAACATTTCATCCATCACACCCAGAACCAATCTTTTGTTGAAAAAATTACAAAGAAAAATTTTTTCAAGAGTCAAGAATAAATTTTCTTCTAGTGTTTTTATTGCTTGCCAAATTTCAATAACTTGATTATCGGTAGATATTGCAGTTTTCCTATTTATAGAACATAATACTGCATAATATCCATAACTTAAACTAAGTTTCAAAGCAGCACTGTTGTTTATACAAGTAGTTTAACATAAAAGGAAGTAGTAAGGAGAAATGGGACTTGTCATCAAAGACAGGAATGGCACAAGTCCAATTCCTTATTTTGAATTAGATAAACCTAAATTCTTAATAATATGCAAATATTTTAATAAAAATTATTCAATTTAAAGATAACTTTATTTAAGTTAACTTATATTTATATATTTAAGTTATATTGACATAATTTAACAGATATTTATGTATTTAAGTTTATTAAATTTAACTCAAAGATTGAACAAAATGTTTTAAAACTTAAGACAGAGAAATACAAGGAAAAAAAAGCAAATAACAATATCGTAAATAATAACTTCAAGCAATAAACAAAGAAAAAAAAGCAGAAATGAGATATTGTTTATCTTTCAAAATCTTTTAATGATGAAGATATTGGAATTTGATTGACACTTACCTTTTAGGAATTTTCACTGAACATAAAAAATTTGTAATGTAGGAAATCAATTGGTCTAATGCTAATTTGTCATTTGGGTAAATAATTTTGTCCTTAATTTTATAATCAAGAAAGCAGAAATAATTAAGGGAGAGTGAGACAATGGGAGGGATGGGACAGGAGGATGAGTAATACTTACTTAAAAGGCGATTAAATAAACAATTATAGATGTTAAAATTTTTATTTTATTTAAAAATCTTAGTACTTTCGAACCTTTTCAAAACAGGTTCTTCCTCAGAGAATATTTTCATTAATAAATACAAATATGAAATTTTGTTTTGAAAAATGAATGAGACTCGTGGCTTGAAAATTGAGTTAGCAATATTTTTACGTGAACGGTAAAATTATTTGATTGTTGTACCATTTTTTTAATACGTCATTTTCACAATTTGTTAGGATTTTATTTTTAGGATGCTACACGTGTATCCTATTTAATGTCATTAAATGTGACATTCACTATCATCTGTTATTGGCATTTAATCTTATAGTTTGGTAATTGTTTTTTTGGTCGACGGGATAACCAAATAGTATCAATGTCTTAAAATTTCAGTTTTTGCAATTATTTTCTCAAAAATCTAAATATATTTTGATTAACATTGCAACTGTATCATAAAATTCTTATTACCTGAATGTCTCTCATCCCCCCTCCCCCCCCCCAAAAAAAAATAAAAATACAGTAACTATTTTGCTGTGATGGTAAAAAGTGTTGGGCCTTGGATCCTACACAACCTTAATCAGACTCTAAGTGCACGTTTGTTTCATTTCTAATAAATACGTACATATGTGATTTTATAAATATTAAAATATATGAAGCTACGAGTCATCAACATATCACATGACTCTTCCATTTTTTAATAATTAAAGTCTTTAATTGATAGTCAATCATTATATAACTATACCAGAATATACCTATACCGTAAAATCCCGTTAATCCGCCCTTCCCGATCAAACGCCCCCTCCCCACTTTATAAAAAATTTGAAATTTTAAAAAAATCCCGAGAAAGCGCCCTCCCTCCCCATTCTCAAAGGCGATTGAGAATGGGATGAATCATGATGAAATGAATGAATCTTGAATCTTTGATGAAATGTGCTTTTTTTTCGAAATTTTTTAATTGAATTCATGCCTTTTTTTTACAAATTTCTCCTTTTTTCGGCGTTTTTTCGACAGAATTTACTTTTTTTTAGAAAAAAAACCTAAATTTTTTCACGAAATGATTCAAATATCAAAATTAATGATTCATTCAAAGATTTACGATTCATTCATTTCATCATGATTCATTCCTGCAAATTTTGTGAAACGGTCGCGGAAAAATCGCGTGTAAGCGCCTCCCTCTAATTATTTTTCGATTTTTCGTCACGTTTGGGGGGGGGCGGATTAATGGTATTTTACGGTATTTATTTATTTAATATTTAGTTAAAAGAGTTTAACTGCATTTTATGAAATTACAGTAAGTCTTATTTTAAAAAATAATAAAAATCTGAAATTGAAAAAAAGTCTGGATTTTAGAGATTTCCTGAATTTGAATGTCCATATTTTCAAGGTTCAACTGAATAAAAATGCAGAGATAGTTGCTTAATAGTAGAAAATAATCCAAAAACGTTGAGAAAAAGCAATTAAAAATGTTCAAAACAATTTAAAATATACATTCATTCATAAGAACTCAAAATAGAATACAAATCACAAAAATAATAGACTTATCATGAAAAATATTTAAAAAAAGTTAAATTCAAAATGATTTATAAAGGGAAACTTAAATAAGACTTAAAAAATAATTTTATTATTGAAATCATATATTTAAAATGGTGCTATAGGGTTGATGTAAAAAAATATAAACATGAAACAAATACAAATATTAAAGTAAATCACGAATTAAATCTTAAAAAGAAATAATAATAATAAAATATACTTTCACAATGATTTGATGCAATCTTCTTATCCATGGAGAAAAAAATAGTAAAATTAACATTGATTCTGAATTTTTTACAACTTAGATTAAGATAGAAATAAGATTTTTAAAAACGCAGCTATATAGATTGCATATTAGGGTGGGCCGAAAAAAACTTTTTTTCGATTTTCGATTATGGCGGGTGCGGAAAAGTGGCCACTGGTGGCACTCAGTTCATACAAAAAATTCGAGATTTTTTGGACATTTCCTTACCCTGCCGCAAACGGCTTGAAGTTTTGCAAAAGTGTTCATTTTTGAACTTTTTTCGAAAAAAATTTAAAAATGTTAAATTAAATTTATTTTGGTTGTATTTACTTGAAAAGGCATATTTAATGTACCAAATGTTTAAATAAGATCTGATCATGCATTATTTAATATCTATGTGTATTATAACTTTGGCTATTTTTATAGCCTTTTCGCGTGTAATAGGCAAAATTTGTATTTGTTTGAATCGATCGTTAGTTTCTGTATTATTTATGTCCCTTGGTCTTCTTTATATATTTTTTGTGTCAAACGTCATATATTTGGAGAAAAGACAGCAGTATACTTCAGAAACAAATCTGGAAGGTGAGAAAGGGGTGAAGCAGGGACTCTAAGTCTTCTGACTTTGTTTTTATCGAAACCAGATTCCTATTCTCTATTGTCACAACTTCTACTTGGTGAAGCAACCAGTATAAGTGGCGCATGATTATCAGCATAAGTTGGCAATTGCAATTCTTTCAATATGCATGATGACCCCAAAGAGTTACTTTTCACGCTATCGCGTGTCTTTGCCTTGTCATGGCCCTTTATACTAGCCATTTCTAAGCTCGTTGTGATAAAACGCACAAAACACTATAATGGCACATTAAACGACCCAAAAAGCACTGTATATCATCACAAAAGGGTTTCACGTAAACACTGAACAAATGTCGCACGTAATTTAGCAAGGATAAATAATAAGAATCCTTTATCGCATTTTGGCTCTCAACTATTTTGTCCTTCACTCCCTGAGTATTACGACGAATCGTTGCGTGCGCTTAGAGTCCTGTTACACCACTTTCTCACCTTCCAGATTTGTTTTTGAAGTATACTGCTGTCTTTTATCCAAATATATGACGTTTGACACATAGAAAATATATAAAGAAGACCAAGGGACATAAATAATACAGAAACTAACGATCGATTCAAACAAATACAACTTTTGCCTATTATACGCAAAAAAGCTATAAAAATAGCCTAAGTTATAATACACATAGATATTAAATAATGCATGATCAGATCTTATTTAAACATTTGGTACATTAAATATGCCTTTTCAAGTAAATACAACTAAAATAAATTTTATTTAACATTTTTTAATTTTTTTCGAAAAAAGTTCAAAAATGAACATTTTTGCAAAACTTCAAGCCGTTTGCGGCAGGGTAAGGAAATGTCCAAAAAATCTCAAATTTTTTGTATGAACTGAGTGCCACCAGTGGCCACTTTTCCGCACCCGCCATAATCGAAAATCGAAAAAAAGTTTTTTTCGGCCCACCCTATTGCATATGTTATTCACAAAAAACTCTCACAATTTTAAAACTGGAAAAAAAAAATCTAGATTTTGAAGCACTATAGAAAAATTCAACCCCCTCCCACCAGATTTTGGAGATTATGGACTCTTTCAAATTTCAGATCATATTCTGTTCAATTGTAAAAAAAGTGCAATTTATGTCAAGAATGCTTTATTAATACTAATAACTTTTTTTAAAGGTTAAAAAAAAGAAATTATCCACGTGGAACACTCCCTTTCCCAGCAAAATATTTACATTAGAAACAGGTTTACAATATTCAAGGAAGATACTTAAAAATAATAATACGAAAGATGTTTGAAATGATTTGAAGATGTTTGAAGAAGATTTTAAAAGAATATGTTTGAAATGGTTTTGTCCGAAAATTTAAGCCGATAATTAAAAAAATCAGTCATAAATTCGAAAATTTGGACATAAAATTTATTGTGAATTTCGACACATGATCGCTAACTACAACAACAAAAGTCGATTTCATCAATCGTTCAAATAAAAATCGACAATATCAACAAAGGATAGCAGGAAATGCTAATTTTGTCAAAGAAATGAGAAAAAACGAAAAATTTATCCACACTTCACGAAAAAAACTTAAGTATTTTCAAAAAATCACAAATTAAGACAAAATTTTCTATAAGGGCAAATAAATTTCACTGTATAGGCACTGTATCCCCGACAGGGGGGCAAAGTTCATAATATATATCAGAATACCCCGCGTACTGTTCCAAAGGCTAAAAAACTGCATGGGCAAAAATTTTAGGCTTAGGCCCAATTCAGTTTGTACTAAATAGATTAATGGTCCGGTTGACATAAAATTTAAAAAGTCGGCCTTATTGTATGATCTGAGAATTCAAATGCATAACATGCCTGACAAAAAAAAAAAAAAGATTAAAATTACGGCCTGCCTGACTCTATTTCAACTTTGATATGGTAGTTTTACTTCAATATGGTTATAAAGTATTTAACACAAAAAATTCTTCAACAAGTGTTCTAGGTGGCAATATTTATTTATTTTGAATAAATATCATTTGCATGTAAATGTTTCAATTACACTAGTATACAAAATTAAACTTTTTCTCTGTTGCTGCGAATTCTGTGGTTGATAATGTTCACTTATGACTTGTTTTTGTTAAATCTAACGGGAAAATTTTTGGAGGAGCTCGACTTATTTTGTTTTCGATTTTTATTATTTAAGCATACATATTAATCAATAACAGGCTCATTTTACTGTGTTAAGATCCGTTTCTCAAGTTTTTGCGTCATGAGTAGTTCAAGGAGACGTTGCTTAAACAATTCAAATCATTTTTTATATATATGCGGAGAATATGTGTTTAAAAATTGTAGAAAAGTTCTGTCAGAGTTGGTGAAAAATATCTTTTTTGAGTATTTTGGGATGCTCTTTAATAAAAATGACAAGTCTTGGGCTTCCAATTGTGTTTGTAAATCGTGTGTGGAATATTTTAGATACGGAAAAGTGGTAAAAGAAGTGCCAGGAACACCGACTATTTGGCGAGAACCACGAAATCATCTCGAAGACTTATTTTTGTAGCGTGAACGTAAACGACTTAAACACTAAAAATTGTGCTAAATGACAGTACCCAAGTATTAGTTGTGTTCAACGCCCAGTGCAGCGTTCACTTGACTCTTCAGAGCCTAAAAATATATCTGAACCATTAGAACAAGACATTGAAGGACCAAGCTCATCACAAAATGATGCTGATTTTGAAGGTATGTCAAATGAGTCAAAATGTTTTTCCCAAAATGAGTTAGATGATCTTGTACGAGATTTAAATCTTTCTAAACAAGCTTCAGAATTGTTAGCATCAAGACTAAAAGAAAAAATTGGTTTCTCAGATACGAAAATTAGTTTTTATCGGAAATAAAAAATCTGAAAATTATATTGAACTTGTAGAAGACCTTCTGCTACAATTAAAAAATGTGGGGTGCAATATGAGCACAAAACTCAACTTCCTCCATAGTCACCTGGACAAGTTTCTGGAAAAATTAGGAGATATGAGCGAAGAGCAGGGAGATCGTATGCATCAGGACTTACGCGTCATGGAAGAGCGCTATCAGGGTTTCTGGGATACGAATATGATGTCTGACTATTGTTGGTATCTGATACATCATTTTCCAAAGTTTACACATCGGAGAAGATCTTTAAGACAGTTTTTTAGAACTCAGTGATTAAAGATTTTTTTAGTAAGGTTTTTCTTAGTAAATACGAGTTTTTTCTGCTTAATACCTACATAGCTGAAACTCAGAAACTAGAGCTGATTGAAATATTCTAATTATATTTTTGAAAATAGCATATTATGTGTAGTCAGCAACAGCTAAAATTTTTTCAACAACAGATATACTGTAAACTAGTGTTATCATTCAGTTATCGTTAATCCTTATATCCTGTATTAGAGACTATTGGAGACTTAAAAATTAGAAAAATGACACACAATAAAATCTTCTAAGGTAGAATTGCAAAGCAATAAAAAGAGAGAGAGAGAGAGAGAGAGAGAGAGTTATAATCAAGTTGCCCTCATAGCAGGTGTTAATGCATTATATTCTTTTCTCATGTATTATTAAATTCATTTTGAATCAACATATTTTGTGTTTAAGGGGATTCTTCATTTACTTGAAAACACCCACTCTGTTATGTTCAATACAGATTATTTTAGAATTTTCGTTACAATTAGAATATTTTTTAACAATGTTTTTAAAAAGATACTTTCACATTCGGAAATGGTTTTGAAACTGAAATACTTTTTTGCCTATGACAGTAGGCAGGTTTTATTTCACACGTTTTACTGTATTTAAATTTTATTCTCTAAAAATTTACTATTCTTGAAAAATAATAAATTTCAAAGTCTAATTATAAAATAATAGCGTTAAACTTATAAAAATAAATACATTTTTTTGTAAAAACGTTTGGAACGGGCAAATTTTACTGAATTTTGCAAGGCCCAAGTCGTTTCGAGAGGGTGATTTTCATACAGCTGAATCAAAACTGATACTGAAAATTTCAACCCGTGTAGTGCTAGGAAAAATGAAGTTATTTCCAGCTAGGTATTGAAAAAGTTAATTAAACCATGAAAAGAGTAAAAACTGGGCATGGACTGGCCCCACTGTCGTAAAAGAAAATAGGCCCGGACCCGGCCAATACAGACCTCTGTCGAAATTTGTCCAGAAGCAGGAGCTCAGCTAAATTTTCTTTCCTTAAATTTGGGTGATTCACTAAAAATAAATAATATGGCGAACCACGCTCGCTAAGCCACGTCAATCGAATCTCGATCTGATAAGGAATTCTCTTTTAGGTGGCATAAGCAAGGAATATTGAGTGTTCGAAGCTAAAATGGTGACAGTATTGATGTTTTTTTTAAGCACAAAATGTTTTGGGCAAGTCTATATTCAATAGGTGCAGAGATAAAAATTTTCAAAGAAAAAGAAAGCATAAAAAACACTATCTGTATGGCGATATGCACCATATTGTCATCAATACTAAATGAATATGATAAAATTTGATAGAATGGTCTATCGGCATACCTGCCGACTTTAGATTGTTAACAATAAAATAAATGTATCATAAAACAGAAGATTATTTAAAAAGGTAACCTTATATGTGGTACTTATTTTATTTCAATTTCATTTGTAAATATGACCATTTTGACTTAAAAAAAAAGTTTTGCATGCATGTCACAGTAACTATTAAAAACAAAGCATAATAAAACCACTGTTGAATGATGTATAACAAATTTTATCAGCATTAATTTATTCGAAAGTCTAAAAAAAATTGATATTAGATTAAATTTTGTGCGTTAATTTTTTAAACATAGTTATATCAGAAATCATGAATAGTACTTCTATATATAACTTTGTACCAATTCTGCAGAAAATAAAATTTTAAATTTTATTAAAAAAAATAAATAAATAAAATAAAAACTTTCTAAATACGCCAGTTTCAATGTGCTAAAATATGCATTGCCACAATTGGCAACGTTAAATCTGGAAGAAATGTGAAGGGAAGTTACCTAAAAGCATTGCCATATGCCTTTTTAAAAGTTGTCCTATTTTATGTATTTTTCATTAACCGGATCGACCTCGGTCCAGACTGGTCCGGATAATCAAAGTTCTATTGTATGTATTGCTGAATGCAAAAATATAAGTGAAAAACTTCTGTAAACATTAGTTTACAACTAAATTATTATTATCAACAAAAGTACGTATTCTGTGTATAAAGCAGTTTTTAAATTAAAACACTCGGGTAAAAATATCAAATCACATATAAACGTAAATAAATAAGAAATCATTTGGACTTACTCTTATAAAAGTCTTGAAACTTTTTATATACAACACAGACAAATTAAAGTTGATATCTTTGTAAAAAGAAGGAACTCATAAAATATTCATAACTAGTAGAAATGATAATTATAATGCAAAATTTGTAAAGTCTTAAATTCCATTTTTTCATAGTCAATTTTTTTCTTTAAGGGTTTTCTAAAATCAAAAAGGGAAACTTTTTGACATATGCTTTAATTTATTTTTTCAAGGAAATGCATAAAAATAGTAGGTGTTAATATTCAGAAACTGTCTAATTGCACTCAATTTTCTATTTCTTTAAAAACGCAATTAGATCTTTCATAACAAGTTGACGTTTCTGAGCACATTTCCCGACAAAAGCAGAAAAACCGGTCAAAAAGCAGGAGAAAAACGGGTGATCAAGTGATCGAAATAGCTTAGAACCTGATAGGTAATTTAACTATCATAAAATTGAAAAATAAGTTCAAGTCGAAATCACTTCATTGTCAGGCATTCCAATTTTATATCTTTCTGTTAAAAAACGAATTTGTATATGTGTCAAAATGTTTTGCACTTGTCGAGTGGAGCAGTTGAGAACACCCTTAAAACTAAATTGTAGCACTGTTTTTATGATTACTGTCTGATTTATTATATGAATTTTGTAAAAAAATGTATTAAACAGATGAATAATAAATTTTAAAAAATCTTATTTCTATACAGTTGAACCTCGAAAATCCGGACCTCCAAATTCCGGAAATCTCTAAAATCCGGACATTTTTCCGATTTCAGTTTTATTAATTTTTAAAATAAGACATAGCTGTAATTTTCATCAACTGCAGTTAGATTCTGATAAATATACTAAAAATATATATATAGATATATTCTGGTTAATATTGTAATGACTTGCCGTTAATAAAAGACTTTATTATTACAAAAAATTAAAAAGTTAAAAAGCGTTCAACAAAATTTACAGTAATGAATCATAATGAAATGAATGAATCGTTGAATTAATCATGAATTTTGTTACGTGAAAAAATTTGGTTTAAAAAAAAAAAAAAAAACGTAAATTCTGTCGAAAAAAAAGCAGAAAAAACGGAGAAATTTGTAAAAAAAAAGAAGGCCAAAACAAGCATGAAATCAATTAAAAAATCTTAAAAAAACGCACATTTCATCAAAGATTCATGATTCATTCATTTCATAAAGATTCGTCTCACTCTCAATCGCCTTTGAGAATCAAGAGGGAGGGCGCTTTCTCGGGATTTTTTGAAAATTTCAAATTCTTTATAAAGTGGGTAGGGGGCGTTTGACCAGGAAGAGAGGATTAACGGGATTTTACGGTATTATATAGCCATAAAAAAAGATTTTTTAATAAACCTCCAAAATCCGGAAAAATTGAAAATCCGGAATCGCCGCGGTCCCGACGGTTCCGGATTTTCGAGGTTCTACTGTATATTAAAATAAAAATACTAGATCAAGAAAAAAACCCAACTCCTTATATCTGCAGTCAATGGACAATTGACGAAAATAGATTACAGCATTTATGTGACTCTAAAATATCATTTCAGTCTATCACAATACAAGTTTTTTTTTTTTTTTTTTTTTTTTTTTTTTTGTAATTTCCATAGCAACATTGAGATAAATAAATATTACTTTTACAACCAATTAGCGAGAAACGTCTGCTGTACTACAACCATTACTCATCAATCTCTGACAGTCAACTTGTTGGAAAGTTTGTTTCATATTAACTTACACTTCAGAATTTGAAACCTAGTCAAAACAGAAGACATGTATTTCCTTTTAGTGAATCACAGCTGTTCCTTGCGGTTGAAACATCCTAGATTAAAATCTAAGTAAGAATAAGAGTATAAAAAGAAACAGCATACTTGTATAAAACTGAAATTTCTTTGTATCATTTTTCTTTCCATCTGAACACGTTTCTATGCTAAATATTAGTTTTCTTTGTTTGAATTAAAAGTATTTGTAGGAGAGAAATTAATTAGTCGAACTACAATTTTTGAAATATGTACCGTATATTACTTTATAAATACCGCATTTTACTTTTTTCATTATTTTCTATTTTTGTCACTTTTGAGAAAATGAAATTATTATTCCATACACTCTCAAAAAAACATTTCGCCAATATACAGACAGTAAGTTGCCAGAATGGACTTTCCTATTGCTTGAAGAAATTTTGATGTTTTGATTGTAGAATTTCAAAAAATTTTGAGATTCGGTCCACGAACTTTTCATTATTTTGAGAGAAAATAGAGATACATAAAAAATCTGTTTTGAATAGGAAAATCTAGTGCACAATGTTACTGTTCAGTAAACTGAACAGTCTTTCGTTTCAACAAAAATGCAAAAAATAATATAATTTACTATAAGATATTAAATACAATTAATATGTGATTACATTCTCAACAATTTTAACTCATAATTTTTCATCTATACTAATGATAGTTTAGTATTTTGGTAAAATTTAGTACTTTTCTATACTTTAATATTTCTCTGGCAAGTAAAATGTAATACCTATATGACAATAAAATTTCTCTTCCAAATCTCTTTAAAATCCGTTGATTTTAAATTATTTGTTTTAGGATATAAGAAAATTACATTCACAGCCATGAAATTAAAAATTTTATAAATGAAATATGTTTTGTTAAATAATAACTCAAATAATAATTTTACTAGTGTAAAATTTACTTAAAAAAAAAAAAAAAAAAAATCATGTTTATCAGAAGGAAAGCATCAGTTTCAAATATTATGCA
This sequence comes from Maratus speculifer, assembly GCA_964019185.1. Taxonomy (NCBI): domain Eukaryota; kingdom Metazoa; phylum Arthropoda; class Arachnida; order Araneae; family Salticidae; genus Maratus; species Maratus speculifer. The sequence continues at coordinate 365,146,157 of OZ025296.1, forward strand.
AAATTGTTTAAAAATTTCACACCTATAAAATGTAACATAAAAAAATTCTTTAATTCGCACAAGTTGAGGCCAAAGGTTGTGTGGATTATGGAATATTGCAGATTAATAGACCATTATGGATTACACATCACTTTATTATTCCTAGATAGTGCTTTAATTTTAAAATCAGTATAATTTAAAAAAAAATAAATATTAAATCTGAAAAATAATTTAATAAGCTACCTCAAGAAATGCATTTTTTAAGTTATTTTATTAAAAAAATTATGTGCATTTAAATAAAAATAATTACATAGGTTCTGCAATACAATTTTTTTTTTTACTGTTAAGAAAATAAAAGAGTTATATATTTAAGAAAAATAAATGTTTTATGATTTTTCTTTCATTATTTTTATTATTTGTTTTAAAAAAATAGCTTTTGGATCACTAATTTGTAAACTTTCTTAACTGTTTATTTCTTTGTTTACATTCATAAAGTAATGCGAATTATAGAAAAATGCAGATTATAGAACTTTGACTGTGTTAAAGTACTGGACTTGATAGTTATTATTCAGCTTGTCAAATATTCATTTTATCTGTGCCAAATATTTTAAATGATTGTAAATGTGAGCAAAAATTAATTTCAGGACACTTAAAATTTTGTGCCATCATATCTTCAACTCACAAGCTGTGGAATTTTTCAGAAAAAGAGAAACGACAAAATAAATAAATAAATAAAAATAGCTTACCCTTAATTTATATTAATAAAAAAGATGTGTTAGAAAAATGGTTTAAAAAATTAACTATTGTTAATATCAGAACACACTTATTTCCTAGATGTTATCTTTAGAGTTAAGCGACGCTAACATGATGAATGAATCGCAAGAAAGGAATGATTCGAAAGAGTTCATTTAGATATAGTGAATCGTTCAATAAATCTGCAACAGAAATGTTCAAAAATATTTATTTATAAAACAAGAATAGATAGCATTAGTCAAAATTCGCGAATATAGCACTTAAACAAGCTATTGGGCTTAAATTTTGACACAATATGATTTTTAAAAACTAACAGGAAAATTTATTTGTAAAGCTTGTTTCTGATAATGTCTGGTCTCTTAAACAGGGATAAAAATAGTAATATTTATGCAGTCATTGCAACATTTTTATTAATAAATAGCAGCTTAATCATTAATTAGTTAACTATATGGGATTTTATCGATTTAAGGAATAAACCCTTTTCAATAAATCATGATGCAAAAATTCTGTATTTCATTCCTGCATTTGGCGTCTTGTCTTTTGCTTTTTTTGTTTTATGATGTAACATTTGAAAAATCTCAAATTTCTCAAATTTCCCCTTTTAAACAAACAAACAAAAACAAATTTGAAAAATCCGTTTATTATAATAAAGGAATTTAATAAGCCAAAAATTTGACATTCCAATATCTTGATGATATGAGATTGGTTGCCAATAGATGTTGCGGTTGCACTGAATTTTTAAACAATTGGTTCGTTTTTTTCGTACATTTAGGAAAAAGATACCTACTTGTGTATTCCTGTGTTAGAAGTTACACTGTCTATTAACAGTAAGACAATTAACATTTTATTTTATTTGCAATGTCATATTTCATCTTTTATAGTTGCACTTATCTTGTTATCTTATATAGTTTATTTATAATGCACTAACTAACAATCATTTAATATGTCATACTTCTTTCATTGAATTCATTAAGTCATTTTTTTGTTAAAAAAATGTATAAGCCATTTGAATAAATTTGAAAAATTGTCACTTATGTGCAAGAACGTAGCCAGAAAAATATTTCGGAGGGGGATTTGAAGTCCAAACTGTAGTTGCTTTGTTTTTTAGTGTTTATCAAGTGTCAAGAATCTTACTTTTACTTTGAATTCAAAAGATTTAATTTGAAATAATCACATAAGAGAATAGAAACCTTTTTATTGCAAATAAAATTTTAATATTTGTTAAATACTTCTGCGGTGATTTCTTGTTGTTAGTTGTCAACCAAATTAATGTTTGAAATTTTGTACATATGTTTTCAAATATTTTATTGCTAATAATGTCTTCCCTTTAGCTAATGTCAGAACAAATTAGCTAATTGTGGGGGTATTTTAATCAATCTTATTGCATTCTTTAAGAATTTGGGCTAAACAGAACAATTAATTGCATATTTCGCCCGACAATCTTTGGGGAAAAAAATGAATTTAGCTGAAAATAAAAGGGTATTTCTGTAAGGAATAGAGGGAAAATATTCCAAATTTTGTAAAATGATTGCTGAAATACACAGTGAATTTTGTAAGATCATCAAATCACAGAGCAAATTTGCCTATCGATTACTAAAATTTATTGCACACTAGACAAATAATCACGGAAATATATTGCAGATTTTAGCAATTGATTGCAAAAAAAAAAAAAAAAAAAAAAAAAAAAAGGTACTGCTTTGTTACCACATCAACCAAAAAACTATTGGCAAATTATAATATTAAATGGCAATAATGGATGACCATGAATGTCACATTCAATGATATTAAATAGGATACATTTGTTTAAAGTGTCATTAAGTGATTTTTATTTTTTTTTGTTTGTATTTTTATTAATATTCTACTAATTATTTGTTTATTGGTTATTTAAAATAAACATTACGTCAATATGTATAATTTGGCTATTAGTTTGTCAAAATTGGTTGACGGGATAACCAAGTAGTACCAAAAAATACTTAAATTTCATATCTAATTTCAGTACATATATATATATATATACCGTAAAATACCGTTAATCCGCCCCCCCAAACGAAAAGAAAAATCGTACAATAGTTAGGGGAGGGCGCTTACACGGGATTTTTTCGCGATCGTTCAACAAAATTTACAGGAATGAATCATCATGAAATGAATGAATCGTTGAATGAATCTTAAATTTTTATACTTTAAAAAATTTGTTTTTTTTAAACGTAAATTCTGTCGAAAAAACGCAGAAAAAAATAGAAATTAGTAAAAAAAAAACAAGCATGAAATCAATTTAAAAATCTTGAAAAAACGCGCATTTCATCAAAGATTCATGATCCATTCATTTCAAAATGATTGATCTGACTCTCAATCACCTTTGAGAATCGGCAGGGAGGGCGCTTTCTCGGGATTTTTTGAAAATTTCAAATTCTTTATAAAGTGGGGAGGGGGCGTTTAATCGGGAAGGGCGGATTAACGGTATTTTACGGTATATATTTTTATAAATCAGTTTTTATTGGAAATTAAATTTCTAAAATTATATTACATTATTGATTTTCATATTTATATTATACTGATTGCATTATTAAAATGTTCTCAAGAATAAAACAGAACCATACAGTACTCTGTAATCCGCAATATTACATAATCTGCATAAACCTTGGTCCCAACTAGTGCAGATTAAAAATTTTTGACTGTACATACATTATTCTTTAAATATATACTTTCTTTAATAAATAAGCATTTATGGGATAAGACATTAAATTATATTTCATATTAGTATTATACTATACTGAATATGGTATTAAAAGACTCCTTATAAAAAACAAAATTGCACATAATCCTCTGTACTCTGTAATATTCTTTAATCTGCTTAATCCTTGGTTCCAACTTGTACAGATAAAAGATCTTTACCTGTACCTACATTGTATTTATAAATGCAATATCTTAAAAATTACTCTTTGTTTATGCTATTATTTCAACACAGTCAAACTGATTTGTAAGTTTATTATATGAATTGAATATTTTACAACTGAGCGAAAAATTGGCCAGGCCGGGAATCGAACCCAGATCCCTGGCTTACAAAGCCAATGCTTTACCGTTTAACCTAATTGGGTGACAACAGGTCATCATTTCTCGCTTATATAACCTTATTGGTCGTAACATCTGGTGTGTCATTTAGACAGCTTGACAGAATAAACCGCAGGTAAAGGAACTGCATATAACGATGGGTACATAGATATACTGTTATTTTAATACAATCAAACTGATTGGAAAATCTATCATGCGAGTGTGACAATTTGCTTTCTTTTAAAAATACTGTGGGTACTACTTAGTTATCCTGTCAACCAATTTCACCAAATTATAAAAATTGCCAAATTATACTTGTTGACATAATTTTTGTTTTAAATAATGACATAACAAATCAATTTGTAAAACATTAATAAAAAATGCAAATAAAAGATCAAATTTAAAATCACTTTCTAGCATAACAAACATATGTATCATATTTTATAACAAGTAGATGTGACATATACAGTAACCCATTATTGGCATTTAATCTTAGAATTTGGTGATAGTTTTTTGGTCAATGGTAGTAGTGCCATAGTAGTGCCATATTGTGGAATATTGACGTATAATTAAATAAACAGTGCTAATATTATCTTATCATGTGTTCATTTAAGGTACTTTTTTGGTTCTTAAGGCCCCACACAAGGCATAGAAAAAGACCCGGATGATAATGTAAAGTTTATGGGGACATTTTTTCTAATACCTCAATTTCGCTCAAATTTTATTATTTTTATCTGATTTTTTTTTTTTTTTTTTTTTTCATAGAATACCCGAGGACAATCTACAACCGGCCTTGTTTTTACTTTTTCAATTTTGCTTATATATTTTTTATATTATGATAGTTTCAATTTCAGAACCAATTTTGAAATTTAAAGTTTTTTTTTAAATCTGAAACCAAAATTGAAAAAATAAAAACAAGGTTGGCTGTGGAATATTCTCAGCTATCCTATGCAAAAAAAAATGCAAAAATAAAATTTGAGCGAGATATTTGAAAAGAACGCTCCCCTAGTCTTTACATTATCATCCAAGTCTTTTTCTGTGCCTAGTGTGGGGCATTAAGGTCGAATTAACTGATGTTGAAACATGTCTTGTTTTAAATGTGACATAATTTTCACTAATTTTTTGTTTCATTTTAATATTTATTTGTACATAATTTTTTTAATAGGAAGAAATTACATTAAACACTCTCAAATCTGCACAGCTTAAAACTGGAAGTTATATAGATTTTTAAACTTTGTGAATTTCTGGTCATTGTTTTGTTTCCATTTTTTAAACAATATTTTGAATATGTAATACAGTATAGAACCAGTTATTCAGTGATATTTCTAATGGACTGATGTTAGAATCTTTGTAGAAAAGTATCATACACTGCCAGTTTGACATATACATTGCTTGGAACAATTGTAGAGTTAGTTTGATAACAGCATCTAGTATTTGAAATAGAAGCATATATGGTTATATTATAGATGTTTTCATCTTTATGCTGAGAAAACAGAATAATTTTTGCTCCCAAGGAATTCCCATAAATTACCTTTGTAAATTCTAACATTTGATTTTACTAACTTCTAATTCTCAATTCAAGTAATCTAATAATTATTCTAAAATTAGTGGTAATACCACAACCCCATATATTCCATAAAACTTATCAAATAGATACTGATTTCATGCACAACAAGCTAACCAGAAAAACCAGTTGTCCGGAATATATCTGACACCAACCATTGCAGATAAATGGTTCTGTATTGTAAAATCAAAATTATAATGAATACTAAAAATGTTATATAATACAGTAGACTCCCTCAAACATGTAACTCTAAAATCTGCCCATCTTTATAGATGTAAACAATTTAATTTTTATTTCAGATGTAGGAGCAAAGTTGTAGTTTTCTTTTTTTAGCTGTTTTTCATCCTGTATGTATTTTCATATGTTATATAAATGAACATAATAATATAATAGAACATAATAATATAAATGAACTTTTTATTTTCCATGAAAAGAGCATATATAATTTTTTTTAAAATCAAAATATTGCTCATAACAGTGGTAATCACAATCTTTTGACCAAATATATTTATGTACCCTATTAATTAAGTTTTTTTGTTTATTATTACGATGATTTTAATGTAAATTAATAAAAAGTACTTTTCATAAGAAAAGTATCATAGAATAATTCAAGGAAAATATATTGCATCCTTTTTATGGAAATTCAAATATACATTATTAATTTTATTTTATTGACCTTTACTATTAATATTTCAATCAATTTTAAGTTATCTTACTTTTTGTCATTTTAATTTAGTATTATGTTACTTAATTCTTTTAATATTTTACTACATTATAATCATTCATTATAATTTTGATTGCCTTATTAAATGCAAATTGCGGAGAAAAAACATAAACTAAGCAAAGACCAAAAATCTGCGAAATTCTAAAATCTGCACAACCTCTGATCCCAAGCTGTGTAGATTTGAAGGAGTCAAATGTACTAAAATAACCAAGTAGTAATATACTAAAATGATAAAAAGAAAAAAAAAAGATATTCTAAAAAATGATTAAATTGAGAAAGCATGAGTTCAATAATATTATCGAGAATTACATATTAAAATATATATGGTATGTTTTAAATTAAAAAAGTTCTGTAATTTTGTTCTTGTATCTAAACTCAATGTATTACTGTTTATATTTATGAAGATGTGTGGATTTTAGGGTTGTGGATTGGATTTGAGTTGTTGTTTTAAATATGACAACAATAAATAAAAAAATGCTTTTTTTCGAAATGTGAAATAATTTCTCGTGAAATGATATGAATAAAAATTGACAAAAAGAAACTCTCAAGAAACTGTCAAATTTAAATGGTTATGCATAGTTTTTATTTCATAAAATTCTTTTTAAAAAAATTATGCCTTCAACATGAATAGTGCTTAAAATAATTCCCCTAAACACTTTCTGTTTCAGTTTAATAATCAAAGATTTCTCTATAAAACTGTAAATTTTCATATCTTTATACACAATAATTTCCTTAATATAAGTTATGAAAGATCTCGATACACAATAAGTTAATTTATGATAGCGACAGCAGCAGGTAATCTGTCTCTCTTTTTAAAAGAAAGATCTGCTTAGTTATCGAAATTCAAATATAATTGTATGCATTTATAGACATGCATGTTTAATTTAATCATTTACAAATATTCTAGTTAAATTGCATTATATTTAGAGTTTTTGATGGTTTGATGTTCAGAGAATTGGTGCCAGATACAGCATTATTTACACTGTAATTTTTTATAAAGTTATGTTACGCAAAGAACAATCATATTTTTCCATCAATATTCTGGAGTTTTTACTATTATTTTTATTAAATAAGATATTAATTTACAAAGAATTATTCTTATAACAAAATTCAAATAAACAAACTAAAAGGAATTATAAAATTTATTTTCAATAAAATTATACCAGGCCATCCCTGTAAGATGTTAATGTTTCAGTGAATTTACGAAAGTTATCACATAATATTAATAATAAAATTGTGTGCTACCAATGCAAAAAATTAGCCAAAACCAAAAAGTCAAAAGCTATCAAAATATTGAAAACAACATTTTTCAACATATTCTAAAGATTATACTTGATATGAAATAATTTATTTTTCTTTGCAATGCAAGAAAAATTAAAATTCAATTGACATCATCTGAGTTCTTAAAAAACTGATAAAACTATGTTAAAATTTGATGAAAAAAGTAATAATAATATACTCCTTTTACGTATGCTAAAAAATATTTTGAATTGTTTAAGTAAAAATAATCTAGATAATAGATAAAAATATTCATGTAAAAATAATCGAGAATTAAATCAAAACATCTTGAATTGTTTTAGTTTAAAAATATATCTAAAAGTCTATGCTTTCAACAGAAAATTAGTTCATTTATGCTATTTACTGAAAGATGGTGTAAAAACAATACATAAAATCTAAAGTATTCGATTCAAGAAAGTTACTCGATAATCGAGTTAATTTCAGATAATGAATAATCGATAACTCAATAATCAATCTTTAAAATTGTTCATCAGGAAACTTTCATCTCTATTCAAAATTATTTTTCTTCTAGATTCTAGTGTCAAACTTATTCTCTGGATTCACTAGAGGGTGAATTCAAATAAAGTATTCCAGAATTTTGAGTAACAAATTAGTCATTTTTCATAAATAAACTTTTTTTTTTTTTTTTTTTTTTTTAATTGAAGAGGGTATTTTTCTTAATTCTTGAATATTGGTAGATGTGAGAAAGTAAAAAGTCAGAAGGTGATTTTTCAGTTGCATCTGATTTAATGATATGATTCATTTTTCATTCAAAATCAGCCACAGTGATTCATTCATGGCGTTGGCATCTCCTTGCTTTTATGTGAACTTGGAGGATATGAAAGATCTCTGCAAATAGACGGCAAATTTTTGAAATATAATGACCTATAGCAATAAAATGAAAGAACGTTTTTAGAATTTAATGAACTCTTTACTAAAATAAGTTAATGGTAAGATAAATTTCTTTTGCTTACTCTTCTATAAAATTTCTGTATTTTGTAATAAAAGTATTCTAAACTGTTAATGATTATTAATTGGTGAAAACTGTTAATTTTAGTTCAGACTTGTTCTAGATCATCTAAAGAATTGATATACATGAAAAGAAAAGATAAATTTTAGAATTCCATTTATTATCATTTGTTTTCTGAGATGGGATAATTTGGGGTATTGTTAGGCTTAGCCTAAGCATTGTATGATGGACAAATTTTCGATTTCTGTATTAACTTTGGTATATTTTTAATTAGTTATATTTCATAATAAAATGATGAAAAAATATATTTATAACACTAGGAAGTGTAATTTTAACATTATAAAACAATTTATTTTACATTTTGTTTCCAAATGTAGTTTAGAAAGAGAAGAATTATATATAAAAAAAAGTGTTATACGCAATAATAACAAAAATAATAAAAGATAATAAATATACAATAAATAACAATAAATAACAATAATAACAATAACAATAATAACAATAAATAACAATACAATAAATAACAATAAATAAAAAAAAAATAAAAAAAGAGGAAATTAAAAAAATAATTAAAAAAAACCTCAAGAAAAAGGAAGTCAACGTCAAAAAGGCAAAGTGTTTCTGAAAACAGATAATATTAATTACAAGATAATTATTGATATGATTCATTCAAATTCAGCCACTGTGATTCATTCATGGCGTTGGCGTCTGTTTGCTTCGATTTGAACTTGGACGATATGGAAGTTTTCTGCAAGTACACGGTAAATTTTTGAACTATAATGACCTATAAAGATATAATGAAAAAACGTTTTTAAAATTTAACGAACTTTTTACTAAAATAAGTTAATGTTAAGATATATTTCTTTTGCTTAGCCTTCTACTTTTTGTATTTTGTGATAAAAGTATTCTAAACTGTTAATTATTATTAACTGGTGAAAACTGTTAATTTTAGTTCAGACTTGTTCTGGAACATCTAAAAGACTGATCAAAATTAATGAACAAATTTTAGAATTCTATTTATTATGATTTGTTTTCTGGGGTATGGCTAGGCTTAACCTAATTATTGTATATAGGCAAATTTTCTATTTCTGTATTAACTTTCGTATATGTCTAATGCTTTATATTTTATAATTAAATGATAAAAAAAATATATATATTTATAACACTAGTAGATGTGTAATTTTAACTCTGAAAAACAATTTATTTTATGTGTTATTTTCTAAATTTAGTTTAGAAAGACAAGAATGATTTTTTTTTCAAGTGTTATAAGGGATAATAACAAATATAAAAAACACAAGAAAATGTAGAACATCCAAAGGCAAGAAAGACAATGAAAGGCAGAATATCCAAATTGTAAAGAGATTGCGAAAACAGACAATATATAAATTTCAATTTTAAAGAAACAAAGCAAGGTTCATAAATGGAAGTTAAATACTGCTCAAAAAGTCAGATTTTATTTCTTTAATTTAATTAATATGTTAAAAATATTTTTTATGGATTTGTTCAATCGTGCAAAAAAGTAAACACCCTCTAGCCTCTACTAACTTCTCAATAAATTATCATAGAAGAAAGTTATTGATACTGAACAATTTGAAATTAAGTCTACTTTTGAATGGTGTATATAAAATTTGCTTAGGGGAGATATGCATATTAAAACAAACCCTAACTTTATTTTTTTTATATAAATACCAAAATCTGATAGCATAAATGAACTTAGCACTCTTAAATTAGCTGAAAAACAAACTTTCATGCAATTCATATAATAGGTTTCTGAGAAATTAATTATTTTAAAACAAGTGTATTTTAGATGATGTATCCAAATACAAGCTTAGGGCTTGATTGTGGACCGATAGAGCCCCCTTCTTAATCAAGGCATCTTAGGCACCTCTCAAGCAATCATTGAAGACTGCCAGATTATGGGATAGTATAAGAAACTTCTGTACTACTTGGTTATTCTGTCGTCCAAAAAACTATCACAAACTATCAGATTAAATGCAAATAATGGATGATCGTGAATGTCTCATTCAATGACATTAAATATAATACACATGTTTAAAATGTTATTAAATAATTTTTATTTGTATTTTTATCAATATTCTAATTATTATTATTATTTTATTTATTTATTTATTATTTATTTTTTTTGTTATTTAAAATGAGAGTTATGTCAATAAATACAATTTGGCTATTAGTTTGGCGATTTGTATAATTTGGTGAAATTGGTCAATGGGATTACTAAGTAGTTCGGAAGTTTTAAACTATCCAGTCATTTCTTTCATGGATGACACTTTAAACCTTCTTTTTTGCATTTTTTAAGCATAATTTGAAAATTATTTGGAAGAAAATCTTTTTATTTTGGATTTCCCTAAAGCAGGTCTTAATTAAACTAAATCAATTAAAAAACTGTAGGCAAAGTCGTGTGTAAAAAACTGAAATTCATAATGTTTTCGAATAATAGTTTGCTAATTCATATCATAAAATTATAAGAAATGGAAATTCAACATATTTATGTTTTGGTATTTTAGTATTAGCGCTATATAAAAAAAAATAGCAGATTAGAAGTATAATTTCAGAAGATGTTAATTAAAGTATGAAAATGTAATTTAACATCAGAAGGACTAAATTTTGAATGTATCTAATTCAAAAACTTATCATTCATGCTTGATCTATAGAAATCCACTGTATATGAAATGCATCAAAAGTTTCATTAAAATAAATGTAGTAGTCTGGTTTTTAAATTTTCTCAAAAGAAAAAAAAAAGAACTTGGTTTTATGGCCCACCTGATCTTATTGTATATATAGATGGGTTTATTACATCAGCCTTGTTTCAACTTTCCCCAGTTTAGGAGTAAAATGTCTGTGACAGACAGACACTGGAATGTTCTTTTAAGGGTTCCGTTTTTATTTTTTTAAGTACAAAAATACAACAAAAGACTTTATCTGACTGATTTTCTGTTTATAACTCTCATTAGTTACTTATTCCCCATTTGTTTGTATATAAATGCATATTATATCTACACACATAAAAAAATATACTGTACACTTACACATTTTTATTATTTTATCTATTTAATATTTTATGTATTTATTATACATGTGAAATTATGAGATAATATTATATTACAAATGTTTAGATACCGGGTGTCCAGTAAATGACTGACCCATTTTAAAATTAAATAACAAAAAAACGGTTTGAGATTAAAATGCGCGGTTTGCGGTATTGCTATTAGAATATCAATAAATTTTGAATACGCACTTCCTTCAAATAGTTCTAATTTCGGCCAAAAGATGGCACTGGCGGCATCAGACTACAGAAATACCGCCTGTTTTCTTGTTCTCAAGCTGATGATCTTTCCGGCTCATTTTCCCGAGTCGAATCTGAGTCGAAATGTTGAATCGATTCTCCACTCAACTGCAGAAATAGGGTTTGTTGATTGGAACGAGATTTAAAATAACATTTAAGATTGAACGGGGTCTGTTGCAACAATCTATGTCTATTGTAGTCTCCTCAGACAAATATCATGGGGAACTAAAAAAACTAGTTTAAAATTACTGTAAAACATCTCCAAAGATGTGTCAATCTATGAATAAATATTTATGACCAGCAAATGTTTGTTAAGGAATCCTAGAAATAGTTGTAACATTTATAGAAAAATTTAAATTAATTTAAAGGATGTTCTTTAGTGTTTCAAAATTCTCTTCGGAATATGTCATTTTAACCGCTTAACTGATACTCTTTTTACGTATGTACAGAAATATATTTATGTAAATATGATTTATTATCTTTTTTAAATTATGTATAAAAAAACCAATGTTCAATTTATTTTTCAATATTAATATTTATAAAATTGAACTAAAATAAGTAGACATTCAGTTTTATCTAAAATATCTATGGCCCCACCAGTGGGTGATAGATTCTGACGTTTCAACTGGTAGACGGCAGTGCTGGGTTCGAACCCAATCGCGTCTGTCGGCATAACCGTTCGGAATTTTCCGTGGTTTTCTTCGAACCTTGGATTTTCTTGTATAAATACGGGTTAGGTGCCTTTACAGAGACACCCACGCAGGGCATACCCTGACCATCCCCTCATCATTCTGACCTATATCCCACGTGTATTTAATCGGTCGGCATTAAATAAACCAAACCAAACTAAAGTATCTATAGGCAATTTTATGGCTAAACATTTTTACGGAAACTTTTTACCGAAATAAAGTTTCGTTTCTTTTTCTTCAAGTTTTTTTTTCTTTAATATTGCGTGAGACAAAAGCTGTTGAAAATATTTCAGAAGCCAATGCAGTATCCACTGTCCCGATCCTTTCTTTCATTTACTATCTCCCGATTCTACTTTTTTCTCCTGTTGGATTCGATGGTTGAAATACGAATCGGTTTTAAAAGCCTAGATTACAAATTTTGAAGCTATATTTGTGTAATGCAATACCGAATAACAGTAAAAAAGCAATAAACATCAAATTGATGCTCTTAGCACAATATCAAGTTTAAATTTTGAGATATTTGCGTTATCTAAACTGTAAATAGAAGAGGTTATTACAATGCTGATTTAAACGCCATTTGAGACGTCAGAAACTATCGCCCACTGATGAGGCCATAGATATTTTAGATAAAACTGAATGTCTACTTATTTTAGTTCAATTTTATAAATATAAATATTGGAAAAATAAATTGAACATTGGTATCTTTTTATACATAATTTAAAACAGATAAAAAAAATCATATTTTTAATAATATTTCTTATTTCAAATCAGATACAGGAGATATTTTCAGAATGTTTTTTTTTAGTTATTTCCTCATACCGGGGGAAAAGAACGAGATTACATATTTCCCTCCTATATGGGGGGGGGGGGGCAAAAATATATTTCAGGTTCTATGATGCTTTTTGTAATAAAGTTTTGAAGAGGGATGACTTACAGGCTATAAAAAAGATACGTCTTCTTTTTTTCTTTTTAAATATCCGTACATTTTAGCGTAGATACGTTTCCTGCTGTGGGTGGGTGGGGGAAGGCGAGGTGTGTACAAAAGATATCTTAAAATCTCTCACGGCTTTCGTAATAAAATTTTTGGATACGTTAAATGACAAAATATGAATATAAAGTAGGGATGCATTCGGTTTTCGGAAAAAATAATAATATTTTGTTTTAGGCAGGTTTTTGCCTTAGCAGGTAGTTTTGTATGTTTCTTTCTACTTCGTGATCAATAAATTTTTATGTCTAAAACAGGATTTATTGTAGACGGATTCCTTTATAGTAAGATTTAGAAAATTTTAATGTGCCAATTTATAAGTTTTCTTAGACAGGAGACTTGGCAACGCTATTTGCATACCACTGTTTTAAAATTTTAACTGGTTTGCCCGTACAACATACCGGCAATTATAGTTTGCTTCTTCCATCACTTAAAGCTTTCTGACACTACTAAAAATTTTAAATGCAATTTCATACTATTTAATAGAAAAAATATTTAAATTAAATATTACGATTATTTTAGCTTTAAAAAAGCGGCGTTTATCCCATATTTTCATTTCATTGTACGTAAAAAAGCGTATCAGTTAAGCGGTTAAAATAACATATTCCGAAGATAATTTTGAAACACTAAAGAACGTCTTTTAAATTAATTTAAATTTTTCTAGAACGCTTCTTTAATAAATGTTTTCTTGTCATAAATATTTATTTATAAATTGATACACCGTTGGAGATGTTTTACAGTAATTTTAAACTAGTTTTTATAGTTTCCCGTGATATTTGTCTGAGGAGGTTACAATAGACAAAGGTTGTTACAATAGGCCTAGTTCAATCTTAAATGTTATTTTAAATCTCGTTTCAATCAACACATCCTATTTCTATAGTTGAGTGGAGAGTCGATTCAACATTTCGACTCAGATTCGATTCGGGAAAAAGAGCCGGAAAGATCATCAGCTTGAGAACAAGAAAACAGGCGATATTTCTGCAGTCTGATGCCGCCAGCGCCATCTTTTGGCCGAAATTAGAACTATTTGAAGGAAGTGCGTATTGAAAATTTATTGATATTCTAATAACAATACCGCAAACCGCGCATTTTTATCTCAAACCGTTTTTTTATTATTTAATTTTAAAATGGGTCAGTCATTTACTGGACACCCGGTATATATTTAAGTTTATTAAATTTAACTCAAAGATTGAACAGAAAATATTTTAAAACTTAAGCCAGAGACATACAAGGAAAAAAAAAGCAAATAACAAGGTCATAAATAACAACGTCCAGCAATAAACAAGGGGAAAAAAAAGCAAAAATGAGATACTGTTTAGCTTTCAAATCCTTTTATTGATGAAGACATTGGAATTTGATTGACACTTACCTTTTATATCAAGAAAGCAGAAATAATTAAGGGAGAGTGGGAGAATGGGACAGGAGGTTTTTCTCTTTATGTGTCAATCTAAACATTTCATCAATCACACACAAGATGAAGCACTGGTAGCCCAATCTTCAGCTGAAGAAATATTGTTGATCTGTATAAGCTTGCAATTGTATATTTCTAGAATCAAAAGTCAATTTGTTTCATGTACTTTTATGTTTGCTGTGTTTTAATGACTTGTTTATGTATAGATGTAATAGTTTCCCTATTTATGGAATATTATATTGTACTTCCTACATAACATAAACTAAGCCTAAAAGCAAAATTTTTGTTGTATACAAGAAGTTTAACACAAAACAAGGAAGCAGGAAGGAATGGAACATGCCAGTAAAGGGAGGAATGACACATGTCCAATACAGCAGACTCCTTCAAATCTGCACAGCTTGGGATCAGAGGTTGTGCGAATTTTAGAATTTTGCAGATTTCTGGTCATTGCTTTGCTTAATTTTTTTTTAAACAGTAATTTGAATGCAATTTATACTGCAATTAAAATTATAATGAATGCTAACAATATAATAAAACATAAAAATAATTACGTAAAGTAATAAACTAAAATAATAAAATTGAAATAATTTTTTAAATGATTAAAATAGTAAAAGCTACAGGCAAGTTAATAATCAAAATGTATTATTAAATAGTCATTATAAAAATGAGATGTATTTTTTCTAATTTACTCAATGAAATTTGCCACAGAAAGGTTTACCACTATCAGAATCATAAAATAAGGAAGTTTTATTTCAGGTTTAGTCAGGTCAGTTGTTATTTCATAATTAAAAAAGGTTTATTAAAACATAAATATGTCTGGTAAAAAGATTATAGTTTCCAGTAATATCAGCAATATCTTGAATATTTTCAGAAATAAATTTATTCTTCTTGTTCGATTTTATATCTAGCCAACACTAGAGTATTTGTGCCATATAGCTTTACTTTATTGCTGTCCCATACTTCTCTATAAGTGGGGAGGTATGGGACACATTTTGAAACTTACAATTTTATTTGATTATAAAATAGATTTTGCATATTATGTTTTTATATTGTTAAGGGAGATTAAAAATGTTTTCACCTTGCACACTATAAATTAAAACTTTTTGTTTTCGTGTCAAACAAAGTTGATTTTCTTCTTTTGTAAAAAGTGACACCACTCCACTCTCCCCTACACATAAAAATACAATAACTTAAAATATAGTACAAAATACATAATACAAAAGTGACTGCTATTCTGAATTTTCCAAACACTTGAGTCATTCACTTCTGAAAAAAAAAAAAAAAAAAAAAAAAAACAGCAACCAGGCAAAAAAAAAATCTCCAGAAAAAAACCTGGAAAAGTAAACAAACTTTTTAAGATGAAAACTTCTTAATGGATGTTAAATATGAATAAAATTGAGTAGTACATCACGACTTCTTTATCTGGGAAGGTTTAGTGCCATTTCAAAACTTTCTTGAAAGGGGGTGAGGGTTCTTTAAAATAAGGTGTAAATTTGTGTGAATTCTTCTGACAGTACATATATATACATATTTATTTATTTATTTGAAATTTTTGTGGGGTCATGAGAAAAAAAGCAAATTTCTCTAAACGATCATGCAAAAATATCAACAATTGGAAATTCTCTTCAATTAGTTGCTAATTTCAATAATCAATTAAAGGGGGAAGGGGCATCAAATTTGTCTATCTGTCACTGAGAGAAACTTTTCCAATGATTGTGGGAAAAAAAATCACAGAGTTTCAATAAACAATCAAGAAAAACTATACCAAATCTTGTCAAATGAGTGAAAAATATAAAGGGTGTTATTTCAGTTTGCCACACAAAAAATATCACAAATTTTGACAAAATATTGCTTCCCCCACCACCTTAAAATAAAAAAATCAAATTTGTCATTTGATCGCTGAAAAAATTGTCAATTCTGTCAAAAGATCCCAAACTGAATGGAGGGAGGGGGGGGGGAAATCAAATTTGCAAAAGATTGTGAACAGAAAAAATAAATGGTTATTTTGTCAAAAGATTAAAAAAAAATCATCTTGTTGTATTTTCCTACTGCATTCAAAGTTCTTTTCAAAGAATCAAAACTGAAACAAACAACATACTGACATCAGCAAATGTACACATCAAAGTCAAAGGGTAGTGTGTCACTATGTTGAAAGTTCTGTTGGAGAAGGAGCAGATGTTAATAGAGCAATTATCAAGTGTGTTTATCTTTTGCTTCAATCAAAAGAAAGCAGAATTGCATGTAGGACCTGATTACCTCACAGGCCAATTACGCCCACTGCTGTTGGGGGCCCCAAATGGAGTAAAAGAATTTAGAAAAAAAAATTACTACTACTTAGTTTTCTCATCGACGAATGTAACCAAATTATACAAATCACCAAACTAATAGCCAAATTATACATATTGACGTAATTTTTATTTTAAATAATGAAAAAACAAATATTTAGTAGAATATTAATAAAAATACAAAATAAAGTCGAAATCAAAAACCACTTAATGACGTTTTAAACACATGTATCCTATTTAATGTCATTAAATGTGACATTCACGATCATCTGTTACTGGCATTTAATCTTATAGTTTGGTAATTGTTGTTTTTTTTGGTCGACGGGATAACCAGTTAGTATTAATGTCTTAAAATTTCAGTTTGTGCAATTATTTTCTCAAAAATCTAAATATATTTTGGTTAACAGTGCAACTGTATCATAAAATACTCATTACCTGAATGTCTCTCGCCCCCCCCCCCACGAAAAAAATAAAAATACAGTAACTATTTTGCTGCGAGGGTAAAAAGTACTGAGCCTTGGATACTACACAAACTTAATTGGACTCTACTTGCACATTTGTGTCATTTCTTATAAATATGTACATAAGTGATTTTATAAATATTAAAATATATGAAGCTATGAGTCATCAAGGTATCACATGACTCTTCCATTTTTTAATAATTAAAGTCCTTAATTGATAGTTAATCATTATATAATTATATCAGAATATACCTATATTTATTCATTTAATGTTTAGTTAAAAGAGTTTAACTGCATTTGTTGAAATTACAGTAAGTCTTATTTTAAAAAATGATAAAAATCTGAAATTGGAAAAATGTCTGGATTTCAGAGAAATCCTAAATTTGGATGTCCATATTTTCAAGGTTCAACTGTATAAAAATGCAGAGATAGTTGCTTCATAGTGGAAAATAATCCAAAAACGTAAAAAAAATCAATTAAAAATGTTCAAAACAATTTAAAATATACATCTTAAATAATTACGAAATTTTTATGCAGTTTCACCATCTGTTATAAATCACAAAAAAGACAAAGATTACAAGATTTAAAAAAAAATAAGATTTCTGTTTCATAAGAACTCAAAATATAATACAAATCACAAGAATAACAGACTTATCATGAAAAATATTTTAAAAAAAGTTAAATTCAAAATGATTTATAAAGGGAAACTTAAATAAGACTTACACTTAATTAAAAAATAATTTTGTTATTGCAATCATATATTTAAATAAATTTTAAAAAGAAATAATAATAATAAAATATACTTTCAACAATGATTTGATGCAATCTTCTTATCCATGGAGAAAAAAAAGTAAAATTAACAGTGATTATGAATTTTTTACAACTTAAGATTAAAAAAACACAGCTATATAGATTGCATATGTTACTCACAAAAAACTCTCTCAATTTTAAAACTGAAAAAAAAAAAAAAAAATCTAGATTTTGTAGCACTATACAAAATCCAACCCCCTACCACCAGATTTTGGTGATTACAGACTCTTTCAAATTTCAGATCATTTTCTGTTTAATTGTAAAAAAAAAGTGCAATTTATGCCAAGAATGTTTTATTAATACTAATAATTTTTTTAAAGGTTAAAAAAAAGAAACTATACACGTGGAACACTTTTCCAGCATGGAACACTTTTTTTACACCCTTTTCCAGCAAAATATTTACATTAGAAACAGGTTTACAATATTCAAGGAAGATACTTAAGAATAATAATACTAAAGAAGATGTTTGAAAAGATTTTTCTTTTATGTTTTGGGGTGATTCTGTCCAAAAATTTAAGCCGATAATTAAAAAAAAAAATCAGTCATAAATCCGAAAATTTGGACATAATACTAATTGTGAATTTCGACAAACGATCGCTAACTAAAACAACAACAACAACAAAAATCGATTTCATCAATCGTTCAAATAAAAATCGACAATATCAACAGAGGATAGCAGGAAATGCTAATTTTGCCAAAGAGTCGAGAAAAAACGAAAAATTTATCCACACTTCACGAAAAAAACTTTTTTTTTTTTTCAAAAAATCGAAAATTAAGTCAAAATTTCCTATATGGGCAAATAAATTTTTACTCCAAATAAAAAAAAAAACATATCTTACCATTAATTTATTTGAGTAATGGGGTTGGGTAAAAAGAAAGGCTCTAAAAATTTGTTATTGTTATAATTAGAGCACATTTATTCTCTATATGTTTTCACCTACTTATCAGAAAAATAAAGTGACGCCAACACAATGAATGAATTAGAAGAAATGAATGACCAGGAAGAATTCATTCATAAAAAATGAATTATACAATGAATCACTGCAACAGAAAAGTGCAACTAATGTTGAATTAACTAAATAAAACATTTATTAATAAAACAAGCATAGAAAATATAAGTCGAAATCCTCAAATCTAGGGCTTAAATATGTTCCCGTGTTTGAAACTCTACATATACTTTGATTATAAATAACTAGCACGAAAATTTAATGGGATAGCTTGTTTATGTTTTTGTCTATTCTGATAGCTATTAATATAATCAGGAATAAAAGAGGAAAAGCTACTATTGTATAGTCTTGGGTGACATTTTCATAAATAAATCACAGTTTAATTAGTAATTAGATTACTACGGTGGAACTTCTCTATCTAATGAATGAATCCTGGTAAATAAATCACGATGTAAAATTCAACGAATCATTCCTCTATTTGGCGTCTTGTCTTTTGCCTTGATTGTATTATCAGGAAACTTTTTAAAAATCTGTTTATTTAACCCAACCTCTTTTCTAAAATACGTTTATGCTAAAATAGTTTCATTGTTTACTCTTCTACTAAAAATTCTACAAACTGTGATTTGATCAATATAGCTACATAAATTTTTACCTGTCCCAATTTTCCTTTTCCTTTGATGATTAGTCATTTAAAGTATTTTCAAAATGTTTTATTTTTAGTAGATAATTCCATTTATTTATTTACTTGTAAACAATTAGGCAAATATTATTAGAATTTAAATTTAAAAATAGCAAATTGGTTTAATTTTTTTTCTAACACTGTGTTGCTTATTGACTGGTTGTATCCTGTCCATTTAAAAGTATATATTTTTTGAATAATTGATCGCATAGTAATGTCAGATATAAATTTTATCAAAATTTTAAAGCAATTTAAGAAGCTAAGAATCTGACATTCCAATATTTTCATAATGTTAGATGGATGTGGTTGTACTATTTTTTTAAACAGTATTTAATTGTTTTTGTTGTTGTTATTCTTTTTTATACTTAATAAAATAGCACCTATTTGTTTATTCTCATGGTAGAAGGTATACAATCTACCAACAATAGCACTACTTACAAGATTTTATTTTCTTTGCAGAGCCGTATTTCATCTTATATAGTTGCCACATTAAAAGCAAATGAGGAGTATTTATTATAACAATTATTTCACATGTTGTAGCCTTCTGTTTTTTTTCAGTTGAAAAAAAAAAAAAAAAAAAAAACAGAATATTAATATTTTATTATTTGTCTTGTTTCTATGTTAATCTCATATCATTATTAGCAGGCTATGCCTGCTGAGCTGGTCAAATTTAGTGAATAAACTTTTGATGAAAGAAAACAGTGAATTTCAATTGGTCAAGGGCAGTGCCAGAATTTGCCTGACAGGGGGGGGGGACACTGTATCCCCGACAGGGGGGCAAAGTTCATAATATATATCAGAGCACCCCGCTTACTCTTCCAAAGGCGAAAAAACTGCATGGGCAAAAATTTTAGGCTTAGCCCAATCCAGTTTTTACTAAATAGATTAATGGTCCGGTTGACATAAAATTTAAAAAGTCGGCCTGATTATACGGTCAGAGTAATCAAATACAGTAGACTCCCTTAAATCCGCACTCCTAAAATCCGCAACTTTCTAAAATCCGCACATAATTTACGGATGTAAACAATGAAACATCCAGTTCATATGTGGGGACAAAACTCTACTTTTTAAATTTTATATCAATTCCATATATTTTTTAATTTGTAATTATCATTTATATTACTGAATTCACGCGTTTTTATGAAGGAAGAATAAATTTATTTCTAAAAAAATACAAGATATTGCTGTTATTACTGGTAACCGTTATCTTGTTACCAAATATATTTATGTATTAACTAAGCTTTTTTGGTTATTAATTCTGGCTAAACCTGAAATAAAACTTCCTTATTTTATGATTTTGATATGAATTACTAATGTATCTTTATAAAGCAAATTTCACGTAAAAAATGCATCTTATCATTATAATAAATATTTAGTCATACATTATTTATTAACTTGACCTTTGCAATTAATATTTTAATCATGTTAAAAACTGTCTAAATTTTTATTATTTTAGTTTATTATTTATTTTATTATTTTATTATATTGTAAGCTTTTATAATAGTTTCAATTTCATTGTTAATTACATTCAAATTACTGTTTAAAAAATGTAAATAAAATAATGACCAGAAATCTGCAAAATTCTAAAATCCGCAAAACCTCTGGTCCTAAGCTGTGCGGATTTGAGGGAGTCTACTGTACATAACATAATATAGCCTGACAAAAAAAAAAGATTAAAATTACGGCCTGCCTGACTCTATTTCAACTTCAATATGGTAGTTTTACTCCAATATGGTTATAAAATGTTCAACACATTTTTTTTTTTTTTTTTTTTTTAACAAGTGTTCTAGGTGGTAATATTTATTTATTTTGAATAAATATCTATTTGCATGTAAATGCTTCAATTATCATTCAGTTATCGTTAATCCTTATATCCTGTATTGGAAACTTAAAAATTAGAAAAATGCCACACACTAAAATCTTCTAAGGTGAAATCGCATAGCAATAAAAAAGAAAAGAGAGTTATTGTCAAGTTGTCCTTGTAGCAGGTGTTGATGTATTATATTCTTTTCTCATGTATTAAATTCATTTTGAATCAACATATTTTGCATTTAAGGGGATTCTGCACTTACTCGAAAACACCCGCTCTGTCATGTTCAACACAGATTATTTTAGAATTTCTCGTTACAATTAGAAATTTTTTTAATAATGTTTTTAAAAAAAGATACCTTCACATTCAGAAATGGTTTTGAAACTGAAAGTACTATTTTGTGTCATAGGCAGGTTTTATTTCACATGTTTTACTGTATTTAAATTTTATTGTTTAAAAATCTACTATTCTTTAAAAATAATAAATTTTAAAGTTTAATTATAAAATAATAGTGTGTTAAACTTATAAAAATACGTACATTTTTTTGTAAAAATGTTTGGAACGGGCCAAATTTTACTGATTTTTGCAAGGCCCAAGTCGTTCCGAGAGGGTGATTTTCATAGAGCTGGATCGAAACTGATACTGGAAATTTCGACCTGCGCAGTGCTAGGAAAAGTGAAGTCATTTCCAGCTAGGTATTGAAAAAGTTAGTTAAACCATGAAAAGAGTGAAAATCAGGCATGGACCAGCCCCAGTGTCATAAAAGAAAATAGGCCCGGACCTGGCCAATACAGATCTCTGTCGAGGTTTGTCCAGAAGCTGGAGCCCAGTGAAATTTTCTTTCCTTAAATTTGGGTGATTCACTAAAAATAAATAATATGGCAAACCAAACTACGCTCGCTAAGCCAAGTCAATCGAATCCGGATCTGATAAGGAATTCTCTTCTAGGTGGCATAACACGGCCTATTGAGTGTTTGAAGACAAAATGGAGACAGTATTGCTGTTTTTTTTAAGCATAAAATGTTTTGGGCAAGTCTATATTTAATAGGTGCAGAGATAAAAAATTTTGAAGAAAAGATAAAGCATAAAAAACACCATCTGTAGGGCGATATACACCATCATGTCATCAATACTAACTGAATACCTGCCGACTTTAGATTTTTAACAATAAATAAATGTATCATAAAACAGAAAATTATTTAGAAAGGTATCCTTTTACGTGGTACTTATTTTATTTCAACTTCATTTGTAAATATGATCATTTTGATTTAAAAAAAGTTTTGCATGCATGTCACAGTAATTATTAAAAACAAAACAGTAATTATTAAAAACAAAACAAAACCACTGTTGAATGATGTATAGCAAATTTTATCAGCATTAATTTATTTGAAAGTCTAAAAAAACTTGAAATTAGGTTAAATTTTGTGCGTTAATTTTTTAAACATAGTTATATTGGAAATAATGAATGCGTACTTCTATATATAACTTTGTACCAATTCTGCAGAAAATAAAATTTTAAATTTTATTTAAAAAAATAAATAAATAAAATAAAAATCTTTCTAAATACACCAGTTTCAATGTGCTAGAATATGCATTACCACAATTGGCAATCTTAAATCTGAAAGAAATGTGAAGGGAAGTTACCTAAAAACATTGCCATATGCCTTTTTTAGAGTTGTGCTTTTTTCCGTAGATTTCGTTAATTGGATTGACCTCGGTCCAGACTGCTCTGGATAATCAAAGTTCTACTGTATGCATTGCTGAATGCAAAAATATAAGCGAAAAACTTCTGTAAACATTAGTTAAAATATTATTATCAACAAAAGTATGAATTCTGTGTATAAAGCAGTTTCAAAATTAAAACACTCGGGTAAAAATATCAAATCACATACAAACGCAAATAAATAAGAAATCATTTGGACTTACTCTTATAAAAGTCTTGAAACTTTTTATATACAACAGAGACAAATTAAAGTTGATATCTTTGTAAAAAGAAGGAACTCATAAAATATTCATAACTAGTAGAAATGATAATTATAATGCAAAATTTGTAAAGTTTTAAATTCCATTTTTTCATAGTCAATTTCTTTCTTTAAGGATGTTCTAAAATAAAAAAGGGCAACTTTGTGACACATGCTTTAATTTATTTTTTCAAGGAAATGCATGATAATAGTAGGTGTTGTTTTTCAGAAACTGTCTAATTGCACTCAATTTTCTATTTCCTTAAAAACGCAATAGATCTTTCATAACAAGGTGATGACTTTGAGCACATTTCTCGACAAAAGCAGAAAAAACAGATGAAAATCAGGAGAAAAATGGGTGATCAAGTAATCGAAATAGCTTAGAACTTGATAGGTAATTTAATTATCATAAAATTGAAAAATAAGTTCAAGTCGAAATCACTTCCATTGTCAGGCATTCCAATTTTAAATCTTTCTGTTAAAAAATGAATTTGTAAATGTGTCAAAATGTTTTGCACTTGTCGAGCGGAGCAGTTGAGAGCACCCTTAAAACTAAATTGTAGCACTGTTTTTATGATTACTGTCTGATTTATTATATGAATTTTGTAAAAAAAGTATTAAACAGATGAATAATAAATTTAAAAAAATCTTATTTCTATATATTACAATAAAAATACTAGATCAAGAAGAAAACACAACTCCTTATATCTGCGATCAATGGACAATTGACGAAAATAGATTACAGCATCTATGTGACTCTGAAATATCATTTCAGTCTATCACAATACAAGTTTTTTTTTTTTGTAATTCCCATAGCAACATTGACATAAATAAATATTACTTTTACAACCAATTAGCGAGAAACGTCTGCTGTACTACAACCATTACTCATCAATCTCTGATAATCAAATTGTTGAAAAGTTTGTTTCATATTAACTTACACTTCAGAATTTGAAATCTAGTCAAAACAGAAGACATATATTCCCTTTTAGTGAATCACAGCTGTTCCTTGCGGTTGAAACATCCTAGATTAAAATCTAAGTAAGAATAAGAGTATAAAAAGAAACAGCATACTTGTATAAAATTGAAATTTCTTTGTATAATTTTTTTTTTCCATCTGAACACGTTTCTATGCTAAATATTAGTTTTCTTTATTTGAATTAAAAGTTTTTGTAGGAGGGAAATTAATTAGTCGAACTACAATTTTTGAAATATGTACCTTATATTACTTTGTAAATACTGCATTTTACTTTTTTCATTATTTTCTATTTTTGTCACTTTTGAGAAAATGAAATTATTATTCCATACACCCTCAAAAAACATTTTGCCAATATACAAACAATAAGTTGCCAGAATGGACTTTCCTATTGCTTCAAGAAATTTTGATGTTTTGACTGTAAAATTTCAAAAAATTTTGAGATTCGGTCCACGAACTTTTCATTATTTTGAGAGAAAATAGAGATACATAAAAAATCAGTTTTGAATAGGAAAACCTAGTGCACAATGTTGCTGCTCAGTAAACTGAACAGTCTTTTGTTTCAACAAAAATGCAAAAAATAATATAATTTACTATAAGATATTAAATACAATTAATATGCGATTACATTCTCAACAATTTTAACTCATAATTTTATCATCTATACTAATGATAGTTTAGTATTTTGGTAAACTTTGGTACTTTTCTATACTTTAATATATCTCTGGCAAGCAAAATGTAGTACCTATATGACAGTAAAATTTCTCTTCCAAAAAAATCCTTTGATTTTATATTATTTGTTTTAGAATGTAAGAAAATTACATTCACAGCCATGAAATTTAAAATTTTATAAATGAAATTTATTTTGTTATGTAATAACTCAAATAATAATTTTATCAGTGTAAAATTTACTTGTAAAAAAAAAAAAAAAAAAAAAAAAAAAAAAAAAAAATGCTTATCAGAAGGAAAGCATCAGTTTCAAATATTATGCAAAATTGTTTAAAAATTTAACACCTATAAAATGTAACATAAAAAAAGTTCTATAATCCGCACAAGTTGGGGCCAAAGGTTGTGTGGATTATGGAATATTGCAGATTATAGAGCATTATGGATTATGCGTCATTTTATTATTCCTAGACTGTGTTTTAATTCTAAAATCAGTATAATTTGAAAAAATAAATATGAAATCTAAAAAATAATTTAATAGGCTACCTCAAAAAATGCCTTTTTAAAGTTATTTTATTAAAAAAATTATGTGCATTTAAATAAAAATAATTACATAAATTCTGCAATACATTTTTTTTTTTTTTTTTTTTTTTTTACTGTTAAGAAAATAAAAGAGTTATATATTTAAGAAAAATAAATGTTTTATGATTTTTCTTTCATTTTTTTATTATTTGTTTTAAAAAAATTCGCTTTTGGATCACTTATTTTGCAAATTTTCTTAACTGTTTATTTCTTTGTTTACATTCATAAAATAATGCGATTGATAGAAAATTGCGGATTATAGAACTTTGACTGTATTAAAGTACTGAACTTGATAGTTATTATTCGGCTTGTGAAATATTCAGTTTATCTGTGCCAAATATTTTAAATGATTGTAAATGTGAGTAAAATTTAATGTCGGGACTCTTAAAATTTTGTGCCATCATCCCTTCAACTCACAAGCTGTGGAATTTTTCAGAAAAAGAGAAACGACAAAATAAATAAATAAATAAAAATAACTTACCCATAATTTATATTAATGAAAAAGATGGGACAGAAAAATGGTTTAAAAAATTAACTATTGTTAGTATCAGAACGCACTTATTTCCTAGATGTTATCACAAGAGTAAAGCGACGCTAACACGATGAATGAATCGCAAGAAATGAATGATTCGAAAGAGTTCATTCAGATATAGTGATTCGATCAATAAATCTCTGCACCAGAAATGTTCAAAAACATTTATTTATAAAACAAGAATAGATAGCATTAGTCAAAATCCGTGAATATAGCGTTTAAACAAGCTATCGGGCTTAAATTTTGACACAATTTGATTTTAAAAAACTAACAGGAAATTTTTTTTGTAAAGCTTGTTTCTGATAATATCTGATCTGATAACTGATATTATAAAGAGGGATAAAAAAAGAAATATTTATACTGTCATTGCAGCATTTTTATTAATAAATAGCAGCTTATTTATTAATTAATTAACTAAATGCGATTTTATGGATTTAAGGAATGAATCCTTTTCTATAAATCATGATGCAGAAATTCTGCGATTCATTCCTGCATTTGGCGTCTTGTCTTTTGCCTTTTTTGTTTTATCAGGTAACATTTGAAAATCTCAAATTTCTCAAATTTCCCCTTTTAAACAAACAAACAAAAACAAATTTGAAAAATTCGTTTAATTAAACCCTTCTTCTTTTAACTTATAATTTCACTTTACTAAAATAAGATTATGCTAAAATGGTTCCTTTTATTACGCTTCTGCTTAAATTTCTTAAAACCGCGATTTAATCTTCTTTTTGCGGATAATTAGTAATTTCAAGCATTATGAAAATGCTTTTATTTATGGTTGATACTTTTATTTATTTATACATTTATTTTTAATTAGTTCAGCAATTATTATTCCAATTTAAATTTGAAAAAAAAAATGTTTTTTCTTTAAATTTGTAACATTATATTGCTTTTAGACTCTGGTTATATTCTGTTCGTTTGAAAGTAAATGTTTTTTAAATAATTCATTGCATACTGATATTCTATATAAATATCATCAAAATTCAACCAAAATAACAAAGGAATTTAACAAGCCAAGTATCTGACATTCCAATATCTTGATGATATGAGATTGGTTGCCAATAGATGTTGCGGTTGCACTGAATTTTTAAACAAGTGTTTTTTTTTTTCTTTCGCTCATTTAGGAAGAAGATACCTACTTGTGTATTCCCGTATTAGAAGTTACACTGTCTATCAACAGTAAGCCTATTTACAACATTTTATTTTATTTGTAATGTCATATTTCATCATTTATAGTTGCCACATTGAAGCAGTTGAAGGCGTATTTCTTATGCACTAACAATCATTTAATGTGTCATACTTCTTTCATTGAATTCATTGTCACTTTTTTGTTAAAAAAATGTATAAGCCACTTGAATAAATCTGAAAAATTGTCACTTATGTGCAAGGACGTAGCCAGAAAAATATTTCGAAGGGGGATTTGAAGTCCAAACTGTAGTTACTTTGTTTTTAGTGTTTATCAATTGTCAAGAATCTTATTTTTATTTTGAATTCAAAAGATTTAATTTGAAATAATCACATAAGAGAATAGAAACCTTTTTATTGCAAAGAAAATTTTAATACTTGTTAAATACTTCTGCGGTGATTTCTTGATGTTAGTTGTCAACCAAATTAATGTTTGAAATTTTGTACATATGTTTTCAAATGTTTTATTGCTAATAATGTCTTCCCTTTAGCTAATGTCAGAACAAATTAGCTAAGTGTGGGGGTATTTTAATCAATTTTTTTGCATTCTTTAAGAATTTGGGCTAAACAGAACCATTAATTGCATATTTCGCCCGACAATCTTTGGAAAATAACATGAATTTAGCTAAAAATAAAAGGGTATTTCTGTAAGGAATTGAGGGAAAATATTCCAAATTTTGTAAAATGATTGCTGAAATACAGAATGAATTTTGTAAGATCATCAAATCACAGAGAAAATTTGCCAATCGGTTACTAAAATTTGTTGCACACTAGACAAATAATCACGGAAATATATTGGAGATTTTAGCAATTGATTGCAAAAAAAAAGGTACTGCTTGGTTACTTTGTCAATCAAAAAACTATCGGCAAATTATAATATTAAATGCCAATAATAGATGAACATGAATGTCACAATCAATGATATTAAATAGGATACATTTGTTTAAAGTATCATTAAGTGATTTTTATTTTTATTTTTTGTTTGTATTTTTATTAATATTCTACTAATTATTTGTTTATTGGCTATTTAAAATAAAAATTACGTCAATATGTATAATTTGGCTATTTAAAATAAAAATTAAGTCAATATGTATAATTTGGCTATTTAAAATAAAAATTACGTCAATATGTATAATTTGGCTATTAGTTTGTCAAAATTGGTCGACGGGATAACCAAGTAGTACCAAAAAGTACTTAAATTTCATATCTAATTTCAGTACATATATGATTTTTTTATAAATCAGTTTTTATTGGAAATTAAATTTCTAAAATTATATAACATTATTGATTTTCATATTTATATTATACTGATTAAGTTATTAAAATGTTCTCGAGAATAAAACAAAACCATACAGTACTCTGTAATCCGCAATATTCTATAATCTGCACAAACCTTGGTCCCAACTAGTGCAGATTAAAGATCTTTGACTGTACATAGATGATTATTTAGATATATACTTTCTTTAATAAATAAGCTTTTATGGGATAAGACATTAAAGTATATTTCATATTAGTATTATACTTTACTGAATATGGTATTAAAAGGCTCTCCAGAAAAAACAAAATTGTGCATAATCCTCTGTATTTTGTAATCTGCAATATTCTTTAATCTACTTAATCCTTGTTTCCAACTTGTGCAGATAAAAGATCTTTGCATGTACTTACATTGTATTTATAAATGCAATATCTTAAAAAATACTGTTTGTTTATGCTATTATTTCAGCACAATCAAACTGATTGGATGTATTATACAAATTGAAGATACAGTAGACTCCCTCAAATCTGCACAGCTTGGGACCAGAGGTTGTGCGGATTTTAGAATTTTGCTGATTTCTGGTCATTGCTTTGTTTACATTTTTTAAATATAATTACAATAATTTGAGTGCAATTAATAGTGCAATCAGAACTATAATGAATGCTTACAATATAATAAAATATTAAAATAAGTAATAAACTAAAATAATAAAAATTTTGACATTTTTTAAATGATAAAAATACTAATAGCAAAGGTCAAGTTAATAATCAATAGTGTAAGATTAAATATTCACTATAAAGATTAGATGTATTTTTCCAAAATCATTCAACAAAACTTTTCCCATAAAAGTACATTACTAATTCACATCAAAATTATAAAATAAGGATTTTTTTCAAGTTTAGCCAGGCTTAATAACCAAAAAGTCTTGATTAATGCATAAATATATTTGGTAAGAAGATTGTGATTAAAAGTGATATCAGCAATATCTTGAATTTTTTCCAAAAAAATTTATTCTTCCTCCATGAAAAAAACATGAATAGAGCATTATTAAGAAAAATACAAAATAAAAGATGTATGGAATTGATGCAAAATTAAAAAAAAAATCAAATTTTGTCCCAATATCTGAACTGAAAGTTTCATTGTTTACATCCATAAAATATGTGCGGATTTGAGAGAGTTGTGGATTTCTGGTTTGCAGATTTGAGGGAGTCTACTGTATTTTCAAACTGAGTGAAAAATTGCCCAGACCAGGAATCAAACCCAGATCCTTGGCTTACAAGGCCAATGCTTTACTGTTTAACTTAACTGGGAGACAACTGGCAGGCATTTCTTGTTCAGATAATTATTGGTCGTAACATCTGGTCTGTCACTTAGACAGCTCAAAAGAATAAACCGCAGATAAAGGAAATCCATATAATGATGAGTACGTCGATATACTATTATTTTAATACAATCGAACTGATTGGTAAATTTATAAAATTTGCTTTCTTTTAAAAATATTGTGGGTACTACTTTGTTATCATGTTGACTAATTTTGCCAAATTATAGAAATTGCCAAGCTGTTAGCCAAGTTATATAAAGTGACATAATTTTTATTTTAAATAATGAAATAACAAATCAGTTAGTAAAACATTAATAAAAAATATAAATAAAAGATCAAATTTAAAAATCACTTTTTGGCTTAGCAAACACGTGTAACGTGTTTTTTAGCCAGTGGATGTGACACACACGGTGACCCATTATTAGCATTTAATCTTAGAGTTTGGGGAAAGTTTTTCAGTCAATGGGATAACCAAATAGCACCATATTGTGGAATATAGACGTATAATTAAATGAGCAGTGCCAATCTTCTCTTATCATGTGTTCATTTAGTTGTTCCCTTTTATTGGACTTTTTCAGTTCTTAAGGCCCCCCACTAGGCACAGAAAAAGACCCAGTTGATAATGTAAAGTCTATGAGGAAGTTCTTTTCAAATATCTCCCTCAAATTTTAATATTTGTAACTGATTTTTTTTTCTTTTGCATAGAATAGTTGAGGACGATCTACAATCGGCGTAGTTTTTACTTTTTCAATTTGACTTATAAATATTTTTTATATTATGATAGTTTCAATTTCAGAACCGGTTTTGAAATTTAATGTAATTTTTTCTAAAAAAATCTGAAACCAAATTGAAAAAGGAAAAACTAGGCCAGTTGTGGAACATTCTCAGCTATCATATGCAAAAAAATATTAAAATTTGAACAAGATATTTGAAAAAAAAAGAGCTCCCGTAGATTTTACATTATCATCCGGATTTTTTTCTATGCCTGGTGTGAGGCCTTAAGGTTGAATTAACTGCTGTTGAAATATTTGTTGTTTTAAATGTGACATTATTTTCACCGATTTTGTGTTTCATTTTAATATTCATGTATACATAAATTTTTTAATAGAAAGAAAATATGGTAGACACTCTCAAATCTTTGCAGCTTAGGACCGGAAGTTATGTAGATTTTAGAAGTTTGTAGTTTTCTGGTCATTGCTTTCTTTGCATTTTTAAAACAGTATTTTGAATATGAAATACAGTCAAAATTATAATGAATACATGAAATATTATAAAATACTGCAGACTCCCTAAAATGTGCAACCCTAAAATCTGCACGTCTTTACAGATGTAAACAATGAAACTTTCATTTCAGATGTAGGAGCAAAGTTGTAGTTTTCTTTTTAGTTGTATTTCATCCCATATGTATTTTAATATGTAATTCATAGTAATATAAATGAACTTTTTATTTTCTATTGAAAGAGAATATATAAATATTTTTAATTAAGATATAGGTAATAACAGTTCCTCCCATGATGCTTTTTATTATTCTTCTATTCTATGTTCTTGAGATATGTGTATGTTTTTTTCTGCGTGAAGTTATGTGATGTATCGTAATAAATGTATGTTAATTATTATTAGCGTAATATAATTCGGCGGACCCGAACACAAACATGAAACTGGCGACGAGTAATAAAACTGTGATAATTTATTTTCTTTTGGTTCCTTTCAACGTTTCCTGAACTGGTAATTACTTCTGTTACTTTGTTTTGATTTCTTCAAAATGTCGTTTGGCAAGCTCGAAGAATTTATAGTAGGGAAAACGAACTGGATTGAATATAAAGAACGTTTAGATTTCTTTTTCACCGCTAACAGTATAACGGAACCAGAGAAAAAACGGGCAATTTTTCTTAGTGTTTCGGGTCCAGCACTATATTCAGTTATACGCTCTTTGTGCACTCCTAACAGCCCAAATGCAGTGACTTTTGCCGACTTGCTGGTAAAATTAGATGAACATTTCTCACCTAAGCCTTCTGAAATCCTATGCAGATTTAAATTTAACAAAAGAGACCAGCAGAAAAATGAAACTATTTCTGAATTTATGGCCGAATTGAGAAGACTTTCCGAAAATTGCAACTTTGGAACGCAACTGGATTCTATGCTTCGTGACAGATTAGTGTGTGGTGTTCTTGACGAAGAAATTCAACGAAAACTTCTTTCAGACCCTAGACTTACTTTGACTTCGGCTTTAGATTTAGCTCTGGCAGGAGAAGCTGCTGTGAAACAATCTACAGAAATTCGAGGTACGCTACTTAGTACCGTAAATTACGTCAAACCGAAAGTGTCGGGTAAAAAAGTTCAGGAGTGTAAAGGTAAGCAAAATAAGAAAAATCCCTGTTACCGATGTGGCGATCATCATCCCTATGGTGAGTGTAAGTTTATTAAAGCGACGTGCAATTACTGTCGTCGTGTTGGCCACATCGCGAAAGTTTGTAATGCTAAAAAAAGTAATAAACAGGGAGCCAAAACATTTAAAGTGCAAAAATTCGATGCAGGTAAGTCAAATATTATTCATGATGAATATAATTGCATCAATAATTTAAATTCTGTAAGTGCTGTTACTGATTACCCCCCTTATGATATATTTGTTAAATTAAATGGAATTCCACATAAAATGGAAATTGATTCCGGGTCATTGCATTCTATTATAAGTTATGATACTTATGTTAAATTATGGCCAGTTAAACCTCCATATTTACATTCTGTTTCGGATCAATCTCTTAAAACATGGAGTTCTGAAAAATTAAATCTTATTGGATATTTTGATGTTAATGTTACTTATAAGTCTAGTAATGTTAATTTACCTCTTTTAGTTGTTGAGGGGAAAGGTAAATCGTTAATAGGCAGGAGTTGGTTTAATGCCTTGAATTTTAATTTAATTTCTAATGAAAATGTTAATAAAATTTCTATTTGTTCTTTAGATTCTATATTACACGAATACCGTAATGTTTTTAATGAATCGCTGGGGAAATTTAAGGGGCCTCCGGTATCAATTAAAATTGATGAAAAGTGTTCACCAAAATTTCTAAAAGCTAGAAATGTGCCTTTTGCCCTTCGAAATAAAGTAACTATTGAAATAGATGAAATGGTTAAAAAAGGAATTTTAGAACCTGTTTCATATTCTGATTGGGCAACGCCCGTAGTTCCGGTTCTAAAGAAAAATGGTCGTATCAGACTGTGTGGCGATTACCGTAGCACGGTAAATCAAGCAGTAAAACCGTTTACTTATCCGCTTCCGACGGTAAATGAAGTTCTGGCTACTATGACGGGTGGTACAGTTTTTTCAAAATTGGATCTTTCTGAAGCATATTTGCAACTTCCGGTTGATGATCAAACTTCCAGAATACTAACATTAAATACCCATAAGGGACTTTTCAAAGTTAATAGGCTTCCATTTGGTGTTTCTGTCGCTGTGGCGATTTTCCAAAAAAGAATGGAAGAAGTACTAGCAGGTATTGATGGCGTACTGCCATACCTAGATGACATTTTTATTCAAGGAAAAAATGTTGAAGACCATAATTTAAAGGTAAAGCAAGTTCTAGAACGCTTGCGAGATTCTGGAATTCATCTTAAACGTGAAAAGTGTAAATTTGCATTTCCCGAAATTGAATTATTGGGATTTCGTGTAAATCGGAAGGGAATTCAACCGAGTTTTGATAAAGTGAAGGCTATTCATGAGGCACCAACTCCAAAAGATAAAACTGAATTGCAAGCCTTTTTAGGAATGTTAAATTTTTATGGCTGTTTCCTAAAAAATAGATCGGATTGCTTAGAACCATTGCATGAGTTACTCCGAAATGACAGAGTTTGGCGTTTGACGCCTAAGCATGATAAGGCTTATAAAGCAGCAAAAGAGTTATTAAAAAAAGATGTCGTGTTAACACATTTTGATGAAACACTTCCGGTAACTGTAACATGCGATGCTTCGTCTAAGGGAGTAGGGGCCGTCTTAAGCCATGTTTTACCTAATGGTAAAGAATCCCCTATTGCTTACCATTCTCGTACTTTGTCAAAACCAGAAAGGAATTACAGTCAGACAGATAAGGAAGCTCTTGCCATAATTTCTGCTGTCAAAAAGTTTAATCAGTATCTTCAGGGGCGTAGATTCAAAATTATAACTGACCATAAACCACTTTTAGGGCTTTTAAATCCAAATAAACCGGTGTCACAAATGGTTTCACCCCGGGTACTTAGATGGAGTTTAATTTTAGCTGCATATGACTATGAAATAGAATATAGGAAAGGTAAAGAAATAGCTAATGCCGATGCTCTAAGCCGATTACCTCTACATACTCCTGAACTTGATATTCCTGCCCCGACTGAAGTTCTGTTGCTAGAGTCATGTCCTGTAACGCAGTTAGATGCCAAGTTGCTGTCTTCGGCTACTAAAAAAGATCCGATACTATCCAGAATTTCCTTGATGATTTTAAATGGTTGGCCTGCCAAAATGACCGACATAAAATTCAAACCCTTCTTTAATCGTCGCAATGAACTAAGTGTTCATCAAGGTTGTGTCTTATGGGGTAGTAGAGTTGTCGTACCTACTGCACTCCAGAATCAAGTTCTCGTGCTCCTTCATAATGGACATCCTGGTATAGTCAGAATGAAAGGTCTGGCGCGTAGTTACGTGTGGTGGCCTAACATAGATAGTGCCATTGAGAATACCGTTAAGACTTGCAATATGTGCCAAGAAAATCAGAAAGCTCCTGACAAAGCTCCTATACATCCTTGGGAATGGACAGAAAAGCCATGGTCTCGCCTTCATATAGATTTCGCCGGTCCTTTTCAAGGGAAAACTTTTTTCATTTTAGTTGATTCTCACTCCAAGTGGCTAGAGGTTGTACCAGTTTCCTCCATGTCGTCATCGGCTGCCATTGACAACCTAAGATCTATTTTTGCCACGCATGGACTTCCAGATTCAGTCGCATCTGATAATGGTAAAACGTTTAGATCCGCTGAATTTCAACACTTCTTAAGACGAAACCAGATTCGACCTATTTTTGTAGCTCCCTATCATCCATCCTCCAATGGCCAGGCAGAAAGAATGGTGGCTACTACAAAACACGCTTTGAAACGGATCATTCAAGGTAACTGGAAGACTCGCCTAGCCAGATTTCTATTTGCTCAGCATACCTTGCCTTGTACCACCACAGGTAAATCACCGGCTGAAATTCTAATGAATCGTCGTTTGACATCCATGTTGGACAGATTACATCCTGATCTCAATAAAGATATGAAGATCAAAAAGGAGAAATTAACTGAGGCAGACAAAAACAAACGCCTACGGCAATTTCAAGAGAACGATCCCGTGTATATTCGCAACTACAGTTCAGGGCCAACTTGGGTTCCAGCAAAAATTACAGAAACTACAGGGCCATTATCCTATAAAGTTCAAGATTTAGTAGACGGTATTATTCACAATCGACATGTTGATCATGTTCGAAGCCGTGTACAAGATGCTGAAACGTCTACAGAGCCTTCTGTTATTCTACCTTCGCCAACTCCAGAAAATGATCCAGTTACACCCGATTCACCAACAGAGTCCGATCCTGTGCGTCAGCCTGAAACTAAGAAACCAGATCTTCCTACTCTACGACGCTCTGAACGCTCCCGAACCTCACCAAAACATTTAGAAGATTATATCCTGTATTCCTAGGGGGAAGGAGTGTTATGTATTTACCAAGACGTTAGAGATCGTGAAAAAAGGACTACAACTTTCACTCCCATGCTTTACTCCCGTGATGCTTTTTATTATTCTTCTATTCTATGTTCTTGAGATATGTGTATGTTTTTTTCTGCGTGAAGTTATGTGATGTATCGTAATAAATGTATGTTAATTATTATTAGCGTAATATAATTCGGCGGACCCGAACACAAACATGAAAGAATAATTCAAGGAAAATATATTGCATCTTTTTTATGCAAATTCAAATATACTTTATTAATTTTATTTACTTTTTCTTTATTATTATTTCAATCAATTTTAAGTTATCTTACTTTTTATCCTTTTGGTTTATTATTTTACTTAATTCTTTTAATATTTTGATACAATATAATTTTGATTACCTTATTAAATTCAAATTGCTGAGTAAAAGATGTAAACTAAGCAAAGACCAAAAATCTACAAAATTCTAAAATCTGAACAACTTCTGGTCCCAAGCTGTGTAGATTTGAGAGAGTCTATTGTACTAAAATAATTAAGTAAAGTAATAATAAACTAAAATGATAAAAAAATAAAAGACATTTTGTAAAATGATTAAAATGCTTAAAAAGCATGAGTTCAATAGAATTATCGAGAATTACATATTAAAATACATATGGAACATTTTAAATTAAAAAAAGTTTTGTAATTTTGTCCTTGTATCTAAACTCAAAATTTCATTTTTTATATTTGTGATGATGTGTGGATTTTAGGGTTGCGAATTTGAGCTACTGTTTTAAATTTGACAACAATAAATAAAAAAAAGCATTTTTTCGAAGTGTGAAATAATCTGTAATGCAATGATATGAATAAAAATTGACAAAAAAACTCTTTCAAAACACAGTCATATTTAAAAGGCTATGCATAGTTTTTGATTCTATAAAATTATTTAAAACAAGATATTTTATATGTATAAAATATATGTTAAAAATATGTATAAGCATATGTACAAGTAGACTCCCTCAATTTTGAACAGCTTGGGACCAGAGGTTTTGAGGATTTAAGAATTTTGCAGATTTCTGATCATTGCTTTGTTTACATTTTTTAAACACTAACTTGAATGTAATTAACAATGAAATTGGAGCTATTATAAAGGTTTGCATTATAATAAAACATTAAAATAAGTAATAAACTAAAATAAGAAAATTTGATATAATTTTTAACATGATTAAAGTATTAAAATTAAAGATCGAGTTAATAATCAATAATGTAAGATTAAACATTTATATAAAAATTAGGTGTATTTATCATATGAAATTTGCTTTACAAAGATATCTTATTAATTCACATCAAAATCATAAAATAAGGAAGTTTTATTTCAGGTTTAGCCAGACTTAAAACCAAAAGAAATTTAGTATATACATAAATATATTTGGTAAAAAGATTGTGATTATCTCTGATATTAGCAATATCTTAAATTTTTCCAAAATAAATTTATTTTTCTTTCATAAAAACGTGTGAATTCAGTAATATTAACGAAAATTACAAATTAAAATATGTATGGAATTGATATAAAAAGAAAAAAAGTCAAATTTTGCCCCTACATCTGAACTGAATGTTTCATTGTTTACATCTATAAATTATAAGCGAATTTTAGAGAGTTGCAGATTTGATGGAGTCTACTGTATTTAAAATGACCTATTTTGTACCTTCAACATAAATTTTACTTAAAATAATTCCCCTAAACATTGCCTGTTTCAGTTTAAAATTGAAATATTTCTCTATAAAACTACAAATTTTTGTATCTTTATCTGCAATAATTTCCTTAATATAACTCAAAAAAGATCTTTGTCCAAAACAAGTTCATTTACGTTAGTGAAAGCAGTGGCTATCTCTCTCTCTCTTATTAAAAAACTGATATTTTTATTAAAGTTTGAATATAATTATATGCATTAATAGACATGCAAATTTAATTTAATCATCTACAAATATTCTAGTTGAACTGCATTATATTTTGGTTCTTTAATGGTTTGGTGTTCAGAGAATTGTTGTCAGATACAGCATTATTCAAACAATAATAATAATAAAAAAAGGTGTTACGGAAAGAACATGCATATTTTTTCATTATTATTCTGAAGCTTTTAATATTGATTTTATTCAACAAGAAATTAATTTACAAAGAATTGTTCGTACAATAAAAATCAAATGAATAAACTAAATTCTACAAACAAACTAAAAGGACTAACTAAAACTTTTTTCAATAAATTTATGTCTCACGTTCCCTATAGAATGTTAAAGTTTCGTCGAAAAAAAAAAAGTTACCACATAATAATAATAATTTAAAAAAAAGTTGTGCTACCAAAACAAAAAAAAGAGCCAAAACCAATAAGTCAAGAGAGATCAAAATATAGAAATCATATTCTAACAATTATGTTTGATAAGAAATAATTTATTTTTATATGCAATGCAATAACATTAAAATTCAATGGATATAAGCTAAGTTCTTAACAAACTGATAAAATTAAGTTAAATTTTCACGAAAAAAAAATAAATAATACTCCTTTTAGATATACTAAAAAATGTTTTAAATTCTTTAAGTGAAGCATGTAAAAATAATCTCGAATTAAATCAAAACATCCTGAATTGTCTTATTTAAAAAATATATCTAAAAGACTATACTTTCAATGGAAAATTTGTTCATTTATGTTAATCGATTCACGAATGTTACTCGATAATCAAGTTAATTTCTGGTAATGAGTAATCAATAACTCAGTTAATCAATAATTAAAATTGTTCATCAGGAATAACAGGTTAATCTCTATTCAAAATTATTTGTGCTCTAGATACTATACTTCTGAGGAGGATGCTGCTGTAATGTATGAAGATACATGTCAAATTTTTCACTAGAGGGTAAATTCAAATAACCATATTCCAGTGTTGTGAGCAATGTATCAATTCATTTTTCATAAATAAACACTTTGTTTTTTGTTTTTTTATTCAATTGAAGGGGATATTTTTCTTAATTCTTGAAACAAATATTAATATTGGTAGATGTGAGAATGTAAAAAGTCGGAAGTTGAACTTTCTGTTGCTGCTGATTTATTGATATGATTCATTCCTCATTCAAAATCAGCCAACGTGATTCATTCAGGGCGTTAGCTTATCTTTGTTTTTATGTGAACTTGGACCTTATGAAAGTTCTCTGCAAATATAGACAGTAAATTTTTGAGATATAATGACCTATAGCAATAAGATGAAAGAACGCTTTTAGAATTTAATGAATTCTTTACTGAAATAAGTTAATGGTAAGATACCTTTCATTTGCTTACTCTTCTACTAAAATTTCTTAATTTTGTAATAAAAGTATTCTAAAATGTTAATCATTATTAACTGGTGAAAACTGGTAATTTTAGTTCAGACTTGTTCTAAATCATCTAAAAAACTGATCTATATGTAAAAATGAAAGAAAAAATTTTCGAATTATATTTATTATCATTTGTTTTCTGAGATGGGATAATTTGGGGTATGGTTAGGCTTAGCCTAAACATTGTATGATGGACAAATTTTTTCTATTTCTGTATTAACTTTGGGATATTTTTAATTAGTTATATTTTATTATAAAATGATGAAAAAAAATATATTTATAACAAATATAATATATTTATAAAAAATATATTTATATTATTATTATACTATGAAGTGTAAATTTAGCATCGTAAAACAATTTATTTTACATTTTGTTTCTAAATGTAGTTTAGAAGGAGAAGAAGGAAAAAAAACTGTTATACGCAATAATAACATTTAGAAAAAACGCAGAGGGAATTGATCAAAAAAATTAATCTCAAGAAGAAGAAAGTCATAACATCCAAAAGGCAAAGTAATTATAAAAACAAATAATATAAAATTTGATTTTGAAAAAATAAAGTAAGGTTCCTGAATGGAAAATAAGTACTGTTAAAAAAATTAGACATTATTTCTTTAATTTAAATAATATGTAAAAAATATTGTAACTATTTTGTAAAATGATTAAATTGTTAAAAAAGCATGAGTTCAATAATATTATCAAGAGTTATAAATTAAAAAAAGTATGAATGTTTTAAATTAAATAAAGTTCTGTAATTTTGTCCTTGTATATAAACTCAAAGTTTCATTTTTAATATTTGTGATAATGTGTGGATTTTTGGGTTGCGGATTTGAGCTGCTGTTTTAAATTTGACAACAATAAGTAAAAAAAATTGATTGTTTGATTGAAAATTGTTTGTTGCATTTTTTGATATGTGAAATAATCTCTAATATAATGATATGAATAAAAATTGACAAAAAAAAAAAAAAGAAAAACCTTTCAAACGACAGTCATATTTAAATTGCTATGAATAGTTTATGGTTCTATAAAATTATTTATACCTTCAACATAAATCATGCTTAAAATAATTCCCCTAAACACTTTCTGTTTCAGTTTAAAATTCAAAGGTTTCTCTAAAAATTACAAATTTTCATATCTTTATGCTATGAAACTATCATATAACATAATTTAATTAATGTTAGAGAAAAAAGATCTCCGTCCATAAGCTCATTTGCGTTATTGACAGCAATGGCTAATACATCTCTCTCTTTTTAAAAAAGATGCTTCTTAGTTATCCTGTCACCAAAAAAAGGATCATCAAACTATAAGATTAAATGCTAATAATGTCATGAATGTCACATTCAATGACATTAAGTATGATATGTGTGTTTATAATCTTATTAAAGGATTTTTATTTCGACTTTTTCTTAGTATTTTTATTAATATTCTACTAATTAATTATTTTTTTTTGTTATTTAAAATAAAAATTACGTCAATATGTATAATGTGGCGAAATTGGTCAACAGAATAGTCAAGTAATACAAAAAAAAAAAAAAATAAATAAAACTAATATTTTTTATCAGTTTGAATATAATTATATGCAATAATAGACATGCAAGTTTAATTTAATCATCTACAAATGTTCTAGTTGAACTGCATTATATTTAGGGTCTTTAATGGTTTGATGTTCAGAGAATTCTTGTTAGATACAGAATAATTTAAACTGTACTTTTTTTTTTTTTTAATGGTGCTATAGAAAGAACAAGCATATTTTCTTATCAATGTTCTGAAGCTTTTAATATTATTTTTATTGAATAAGAAATTGATTTACAAAGAATTGCTCTTACAACAAAAATCAAATGAATAAATTAAATCCTACAAACAAACTAAAAGGACTCTTAAAGGACTAACTAAAACTTATTTTCTATAAATTTATATTTGGCCATCCCTATAAAATGTTAAAGTTTCATTGAAATAACGAAAGTTACCACATAATAATTAAAAAAAGAAAATAAACGTTGTTCTACTGAAGCAAAAAATGAGCCAAAACCAATCAGAAAAAGAGTTCAAAATATTGAAAACAACACTTTCCATCATATTCTAACGATTATATTTGATATGAAGTAATTTATTTATATATGCAATGCAAGAAAAATTAAAATTCAATGGATATAAGCTGAGCTCATAAAAAACTGATAAAATTAAGTTAAAATTTCATGAAAAAGGTAATAATAATACTTATTTTATATATACTGAAAAATATTTTAAATTGTTTAGGTGAAGTGTGTAAAAATAATCACGAATTAAATCAAA
Organism: Maratus speculifer; assembly: GCA_964019185.1. NCBI lineage: Eukaryota > Metazoa > Arthropoda > Arachnida > Araneae > Salticidae > Maratus > Maratus speculifer. The sequence goes on from OZ025296.1 coordinate 365,187,668, forward strand.
ACATCTTGAATTGTCTTATTTTAAAAATATACCTAAAAGTCTTTACTTTCAAAAGAAAATTAGTTCATTTATGCTATTTACCGAAAGAGGGCATCAAAACAATATATAAAAGCTAAAGTAATCGACTCACATATGTTAGTCAATAATCAAGTTAATCTCAGATAAAGAATAATCGACAGCTCAGTTAAGCGATAATTAAAATTGTTCAACAGGAAACATTAATTTCTTTTTTAAATTATTTCTGTTCTAGGTGCTCTACGTCTGATAAGGATTCTGCTGTAATGTAGGATGATACGTGTCAAATTTTTCACTAGAGGGTGAGTTCAAATACCGGATTCCAGAGTTGTGAGTAATGAATCAATTCATTTTTCATAAATAACGTTGTTTTCTTTTTTACTTGAAGTGGATATTTTTCTTAATTCTTGAAACAAATGTTAATATTGGTAGATGTGAGAAAGTAAAAGTCTGAAGTTGAACTTTCTGTTGCAGCTGATTTTTTGATATGATTCATTCTTCTCAAAATTGCCCGCAAGTGATTCATTCATGACATTGACGTCTCTTTGCTTTTATGTGAACCTGTACGATATGAAAGTTCTCTGTTAATACATGGAAAATTTTTGAAATATAATGACCTATAGCGATATAATTATAGAGCGTTTTTAAAATTTATTAACCTGTATTCTATATTGAAATAAGTTAATGGTAAGATACCTTTCTTTTGCTTACTCTTCTACTAACGTTTCTGTATTTTATGATAGAAATATTCTAAACTGTTAATGATTATTAACTGGTGAAAACTGTTAATTTGAGTTCAGACTTGTTCTGGAATAACTAAAGGACTCATCTATGCAAAATAGAAATAATAAATTTTGGAATTCCATTTATTATGATTTGTTTTCAGAGATGGGATAGTTTGGAGTATAACTAGCTTTAACCTATGTACTGTATTATAGGCAAATTTTCTGTTTCTGCATTAACTTTAGTATAGGTCTAATGCTTTATATTTTATAATAAAATGGTAAAAAATATTAATAACGCTAAAAAGTGTAATTTTAACACTCTAAAACAATTTATTTTATATTTTATTTTCTAAATGTAGAAAGAGATGAATGACTGAAAAAAAAAAGTTTTAAGTGATTATAAAAATTATAAAAAACGCAGCAGAAAATTGAACAAAAAAAAAAAAAAAAAAAAAAAGAAAAGAAAAAAAAATCAAGAAAAAGAATTTAGTATAACCAAAATGCAGATAATTATGAAAACAGACATCATAAAAATCAATGTTAAAAAAATAAAATAAGGTTCATGAATAATTACTTAAGTACTGTTCAAGAAGTTGGACATTATTACTTTAGAAACATGCACACTTACACGATAAACATAATTACTAAGAACACTACTAAGAGTGCAAATCTTTTCTTAATTGTACACTCAAAAGTAAGAACTTTAATTAGAATTTGTACAAATAAAATAAACTCAAAAATCAATGTTTCGAGCCGTCATGAAGTAAATTTGACGGTGAAATGACTAAAAGTTTGCTTCCTTCACGAGAGATAATATTTCTAATAAAACAAAATCTAAAATGAATCAAAAGTTTGAATGTATTGCCATCTATGTGCAAGGAAAAATTCAAATACTGCAAACACATACAAATTTAAGATTTTATGGTGTTATGCCATATTTTTGGTATATTATAGGATAAATTATCATTACAAAGTTTATTTTCTCATGCAATGATTTTGACAGGTTCTCTAATTTTGCTTTTATATAGGTAATTGTATGGAACTATGATTTTAGCATTTTTAAGTACAGATAACAACAAAAGACTTCATCTGACTGATTTTCTATTTATAAATCCTTATTGTATACTTATTCCCCATTTGTTGATACTTACTATATATATGCATATTTTATACACACATATAAATTTACTGTATAAATTTATATTTTCTTATTGTTTTATACCATATTTTATACGTTTATTATGCTATTATGCATGCAAAATTCAAACATAAAATTATATTACATATTTTTAGATATATAGATATCTATATTCCATCTACAAAAAATACCTCTGAAAAAAAAAGCCAGAAATTTGTGATTTTGAAAATAATAATAACAAAAATATGTGTACAAAGTTTTTATTTATCCACTAGTAAGCTTCAATAATAAAAAAATCAAACTCAAATGCTGAAGAACACAACAACCACATCGAAATATTTATTGCCAAAACAAGCATAATAGGATATGGAATTCTTCCATAGGTTACACTGCTGTAATAGTATAACAGTTTAATTTCATGCAAAAATATAGATTAAATATGTAAGACATTGAAGTAAATCATATATTAAAAAATAAAATAGTTGCATGTAGATATGTTTTTATAGAATGCTATAGTCGAGTTAAAAATGGATTTTCATTTTCAGTAATTTATGTTTCTACATATGCTTTAAATTTATATTTAAAAAGAACAATATCAATAGAATTAATACTAAATTCGATTCAATGTGAGTATACAAGTACAGGTATATATTCATATACATTGAACTACGTTTTTATTGCTTTCAGTATGAAATTATTATATAATTTATTATTAAATATAAAAAATATCTTCATGTAGAAAGATACTATGCAATAAGTTTTCTAAGTTTAACACAGTAGACTCCCTAAAATCCAAAAGCCTAATGTCTGCAATTCTCTAAATCCACAAATTGTTCAAAATATTGTTATTTTCAAAAGTGCCTGGATTTCTTTTTGGATTGGATCCAGAATTTTCATTCATGTTATATATATGTATAGTAAAACATGCCAAGATCAAATCCCAAAGTTTTGTGAAAAATTTCGCTTTCAACAGGTTTATTGTGTTAGTATGTGTAAAGATATGGACTGACTATTCAATATTTCCATTTATCGTAACATTCCGTTATAGGCAGATAAATTTTTTACAAGTTTTGCCTCATTTATATAAATATACTTTTCATGATACATTGTGGGAAGAGAGTTACATTGGACCTAAGTACACAGATGACCAGCCCTTATAAATTATTTATTTCTAAATTTTCAAGGATTTTATTTTAAACTAATGATTAAAGCACTGAATTGATTATTTATAGCCTTTAAAACACATTGTTATCTCATAACTTATTTGATCCTGATTGGTTGTTTAGAGATTCTAAAATAGAATTTTAAATCATTTTTTATTATTTATTATTAATTAAATAAGCAAAAACAGCTTTTTTTAAGGTAAGATCCTTGTTTTAATTTAATATTAAAGTTAATAAGCTAAAAAGAAAACTTTAAGTAATGATTTTATGAGAATGAATAGAACTTCAACATGGGGCACAATGGACCATAATGTTAATGTCCTGCTAAATTATCAAAATATTTAATAATTGCTTATTCTGTACAAATAAATATCGTTTTAAAAGGCAATTAGCAAAACCTGTGTTTGGTGCTTAACGTCTTTGTTTAACAAAAAGAAAACAGTGTTTTGAGTGGTGAATATTAAAAATGTTGATATTTCAAATTTCATAGGAAAATTCATAGATAAGAAAAAATTGAGAAAAGGTTATTGTTTTTCAAAAATTCTATTTCACAGAATCTATTAAAAATAATAAAAGTAAACTTATATAATTTTAGAAAACGTTAAATAGATTAAGCTTGTTGTTTTCGGAGGGGCTTCAGCCACTGTAGTTCCCCTTGTGTGTGCGCTAATATAGGGGGAAATTAAGAGGTAAATAAATTTATATTGTAATTCAAATAATGGCCCCATGTGCCCCAGAAGTTGGACCAGTGTACCCTGCTTCTGGGGCACACTGGTCCACTTTATGAACGTATGCAAATAATTAAATAAAAAAATGTATTTGAAACTATGTTCTGAAAAAATTCTGAGGCATGTAAAATTACTTAAAGAATATTCAAGAATATTTTTAGGCAGATTAGACTTTCCATGAAAAAGAAAATAAATGTAAAAAATCCACTGTGTACCAGTCTCCCCTGTAGTAAAACTGCCAAAATGGTGACTATCTTTAGCAGAAACCTGCCTTAAACAGAAGCAATACATGGTCCTGATATGGATTGCCATACAATTACAATTTTCTGAAAATCTGGCCGAAAGTGATTTTTCATCACTTATTAGCATTTCCAATGTAAAAGGTTTTAACATGTACTTATAAACACAGTGAAACCTGTAAAAGTGGAGTCTTTCTACAATGTAATCCCAGGGCTCCCAAATGGCCCGCCAACTGAACATCAATATTTTCTTAGAAAGATTTTAGTTTTATATTTTTCTAGAAACCTACTATGAAATTTTCTGTTAAAAAATATTGGTGTTCAGTTCGCGGACCATTTGGGAGCCCTGTAATCCTGTCTCAAATGGAAGAGTTTCAAGATACCACAGAAACGAATAAAAGATCTTATTTAGACAGAGTACCTTAAAAATATAATTGATTACACTTCTTTTAACGGAAGTCTAAAATGGTATCTTCTCCTTGTAATCACATCTTGACAAGATTGACTGTGTGACAATGCATAACAGAAGTATTTCGAGTAACTTTACGAAAATTTATGTACATCTATTTCTTAATTTCATTTATATTTCTTAATTAAAAAAAATAGCACATGAAAAATGAAGTTAGATTTATCTCCATAATTGTAAATAGTAATGGAACGAAGTTACATGATGATAAACCAGAGATTTTACAAACACTATTGTCTAAAAGACTGAGCCCATATTGCAAAGTTAAATGTATTTTAGTCAATCTTCGCAGGACATAAACATTTGTTTACATTAAAATTAGGATTAAATTGTTTAATTTAAACCTAGAACTAAAAAAAATGTTACTCAAGTTATATTAAAATATTCTACATCAGAATTTTTATTTAAAAGTATTTACCTTTTTTATTTACCTTATTATTGGTGTGTTTATATGTTTAGTTAGTTTAAAGTAATTTCTGATTTGCATTTAACTGTTAACTGGCTCATATTTAAGGAAAACCTATTCTATTTTAGCTTAAGAAACTAGTGATATAACAAGCATGCACAACAAATATAGTTTTTGTTGGAAAAGATAGTCTGGTTACAGTTCTCTAACACAGCCATAACTCTTCTGGGTTTCTCTGTTTCATGTTTCGCCATTTTTGGTACCCTATTTGGCCTCAACAGTTTTATTTCAATATCTGGTCGTGAACTTCAAGAATATTAATTTTTTTTAAAGAATTTTATTTTTGATTGATTAACACTTTTTTGAAAATAATGAGTTGAATAAAAAATAATAATGATTTCTGTCATATTACTTCAAAAACAATTTATTTCGTGTGGTTCGAAACAGTTTTAGAGCGTTCTCCAAGTTCAGCAGTAAGTTCTCGGAGTTTTATTTGCGAATATGGTTGGTTCTCTGTAAGCTTTAAACTTCTCATTGTTAAAAGCAGATCCTCATCACCACCCACTTCATGCACAACTCACCTGACATCCATGACGTTTTTGTAAGCAATATTAACCCTTTCGGGTCTGGTGTACGTAAATACTACATGTTTTTTAATTCAGTAATATTTTGTTTTAAGAAATAATTTTGCTAATATTTACATGTAGTAAAGTTAGTATGTGTCTATACATTTATTATATGACATTTATTGTAGGCATTTAGTAGTAAAAATTATTATTATTTGCTTCATTCTCTTTTCGCTGTTTGCGATTCATTTATTTTAAACATATATTTACTCTGAAAATTTAAAATAATACTTACTTTCCTGAAGAATCATGTGTATAAAAGCTAGGGATGGGCATTATTTAACGTATTAGGATAAAAAACACTGTTACTATGCTGGAACCTAATATTACGTTAACATGTTACCGAAAAGTGCCTGTAAATTAAATGACATATGGTTTTAAATGGCGACGTATTCATTCATTTGCCTTAATGAAAAACACAATTTCGCATCTTTAAAATAGAACAATATTCACAAAAAATGTCCTGAAACGTTTCTTTTTTGACGAGCGACCTAATTGGCCCTATCTTCACTCTCTGGCCACAGGCAACTACGTTAGGCGTGTGGTGCTTAAAAATTGTTTTGCATTTCATCAATCCCTAACGCATGAATAGAAACAAATTGCAGCTCTAATTAAATGCTTTTCGACTTGGTGCCTGGTGCCAGGTCACCACCATCACACACTTTTTCCGATTCTGGTGGCCCAAAGTTGAGATAAACGAAACACTAAAATAAATAGTAGATCCGAAAAACATCTGAATATTTGTAAGAAAAAAGGTCATGCTTCACTTGATTTGTAAAAAAAAAAATTCAACCAAAGACGATGTTACAAATAGAGAGAGAAAAATTTGATTTGATCAATAAATTATATCGATATCGAAAGACAAACACATCCTTTCCCTAGAGATATCTTACGATATCGTGTGCCAGAATCCCCACCCGCCCCCCCCTAAAATTATAACGTTATATTTTCACAGCCCCAAAGAGAACACGCTAGATTATTAGATCTAAATATTTTCCCTTTGTACACCAACATTACAAATGCATTTTAAATTGAGTTTTATCTTTGAATTTTGCAATATATTTGCAGTTTGTGTTACCTAAATGAGGAAAACACTGATTTCTAACCCCCCCCCCCCCCTTCGCCCACACACACAGTAAGAAAAAACAGCGAAACTCGAGCTCAGAACCATTAAATTTATAAAAAGTACATTTTTGCAATATTTAAGTGAAATGCATTTATTTATAATTCTATATCTTAAAAATTAATTCTCAATTTTAGATTTAAAAAATCTATTTAAAAAAAAACTGAACATTATTTTCTACATTCAAATAACATGCACGAATTTATAATTTTTTAATTGATTAAATCGTCCAAAACGTGTACATTGGAACTTCAGATAGAATTCCGCAGTTGAAACCAACCACAGATAATTTCTAAATATTCCTAATTCATTCTGAGATATTTACTTGTTGCTGCAATAAATCTAGTTTTTAAAATAGATAATAATCATTTATCGTTTGGGTAACTTTGAATAAAAACAGATAATTTAACATGTTTGCAATTATTCACCTGCAAATATTTTCTGTTGAGACTGTAACATTTGGTGCAAAGTGTTTTAAATTGAAAAAATATGTTGATAATAAATGAAACAGAATTAACAATTTTATCTGAGTGAATGATATTTGATTAAAAGTGTTTGTTTATTCTTTATGGTTTTCGGAATTAATGAAAGAGGAAGTCTTGATTGATTTTCAATAGGTAAAGATTTTGTGTTGGTATTGGAAGGGTGACAGAAGATACGGAGGGTTTACTAGTTTTTGAATATTTAAAAAGGTTATTACTACATGCTCATGGAATTTTTTAGAGAGGGGGGGGGAGATTTTGGCTTTATAAATTTTGTTTTCTGGCCAAATATTTTTATTATTTTTGTTTTGCATTTGCATTAAAAGATTTTATTTATGTGATTTTATATCGCTAAAAAAAAGAAAGAAAGAAAGGAAAAGGAAGAAAATAGTCTTCCATAATTTGTGAAATAACTTAATTTTAGTACAGTTGTAAATAATTTGAAAAGCATATTTGTGTGAACGAAATTTGTTTGTATGAATTACATTCGATTAAAAGAATATAAAAAATATTTTTGTGTTCTTGTGAAATTAACTTCGAATAGGTGTTGACAGATGTGTGGCCGCTATTAAGTTGCGGATTAATTTTTCTTTTATAATATTTTACAATGTATGTTGAAAAGTGTTTATGAATTCGTTTTTTTCCTTGCTCTAACTCGTGTAAATATAGTCTGATTGCCATGAAATTGATATATGTATTATTAGAATTTAGTATGGCATGTTCGGTTTTGAGAAGGACGTTTGCAGGACCGCTCAGAAGAATTCCATTACTATACGGTGTATGGTGAAAAATCACTCGCTGTGTATTTTAATGATATTACAGTATTTAAAACAAACTAAAATTGATATACATTACTATCGTGTACTACAAGTTTCTTACTAAAGAATATGATGTGCATGGAATCTATCGCTTATTTATAAGAACATACAAAAGTATTTGGGTATAGAAGAAAATTAAAATTAATTGAATTACTGAAACCTATGAACAAAAATTGCTGGAAGTGCGTTTTTAATAATGATATGCGTTTTAAAGTTTAACTACTTTTTAAATATTACTTGGTTTGTACAAATTTTAGATCATATGCAACGTCGAACAAATGTTCTCAATAATATTCGTCTACTGGCTGAAATTGCTGAATAGAAATTTTCAGCTGTGCTATGCGTTTAACAGAGCTAACTTTTAGCATATTATATATAGTAAGCACACATGTCTGTAGATCATATACAGTGTTGAAAAAAACTCGTATAGTTTAACGACTATTTATGGTAATAGCAGAAATCGTGTTTTCAAATGCATTATGTTTTTTCCAAATTGTTCAATAAGACGCCATCCCACCTTAGTAAATTGCCAAGTTTTGTTATAGCATTCTAAATGTGTTGGAAGGTGTTTCATAATATATACTGTATTTTATTTTATTTTATTTTATTTTTTTATTTTTTTTAGAAATCGTGCTTAAACTCTATTACTATGCAGGGTGTCTCTTATCATTTACCAATAACTAATTTCTAAACCCTTAGTTTTAGCGCTATAGTTCCAATTGTAAAAATGTTTCAATTTTTTTTCCCTGTGCATCATATAGAAATCAATTTACATTATTTTTAAATAGATAAGAAATTACAAACTTTATCCAATGCATGAGTCGTATAAGCTTTATTTTTTCATGTTCTAGCAACTAAAACAATAAAAATTTATTATTGTATGCTCAAAACTTACTGAATTATTGTACTTAGAATTTTATGAATTTCTAATGTTTTAATTACTATAACTGGAAAAACCTGTTTAAGTCTCAGAAAATGTCAAAAATGCATAAAATTCAAAGTATCATAATTAATTAAGTTTAGTCTTGTCTTGCAAAAATTAAGTGTTTAATCACAAACTGATTTTGATTAATCTTAGTAAAATATAGCATTTATAATTATGTCAAAAAGTTATTTAAAACGTTTTGTTCGAAAGACCTAATTAAAATATCCGTTAGTTACATGTTATAAAAACAACAGGTTGTTGGAACCTGTAACCTGTAAAAAAATGGAACGATGTAACCTGTTAACCAAAAATAACTATATTTCCCATCTCTAATAAAAACACAAAACTATTAGAAAGTTGTAGTATCAGTTAAATCTTATGGTAATACAATATTTTCTAAACATCTCCAAAAATTCTTCCTAAGCCTTTTCTGATATGAATATTACATGAATGGTACGCAAAACAACATTCGTTATCTTTCAGACAGTGGAATACTCGTTGAATAATAATTAATCTATCTGAATAGCTAGTGGTAATGTTATTCACATAAAAGTAATATTTTCTAAAAATTGAAAAAAATAAGGGTTAAACTGGGCATTCACAAGACGTAATTATGCTCATTTCAGATGATTGAAAATTTTTTCTGCGTGAGTTATTTTCGCAATTCTGGAAAGGGCACTTTGAAATTCCGGAGAGAGGTAGCACCCTAAACGATTCATAAGCATAAAGTCCTAATTTGGGGACACATTTCGATGCTTCGAGAGGGGCCTCCTATTAAATTTTTTGCTAATCAATGTAAAAACAGTTTCCTACGTTTTTCGTATTATTTTAAATTCGTACAAAAATTACGAATTTTCCCGTAATTACCTAACTGCATTCATGAATAAAAACAAAATTACAACACTAAATAAATACATAAAAAAAATCTGTCCTTCCAAATTCATTAATTTATTTTAAAATGACTGCAGTTGAAAAATTAAATGGCGAAAATTGCCGTTATTTTGTAAAAACGCAGGTGAACGTCGAAACCTTCCAACATCCCTCTGCTTTTTCCCTAAATATCAACGAGACTCGAAATAAAAGAATCTAAGCGAGAAAGAATCATCGATTTTTGGAAATATTCTTCAGATTTATCGTGAGATCTCTCTTCATCGAATAGTGTACTCGAAAATGAATCTGTATGATTTAAAGAAATGATTCAAAGTTTTCTGTAGAAAGCAATTCTGTTCTTTTGAACTGGTCACAACAAACATTTAAGCCCCAGTTTCTTATTTCTTGACGAAAACTGTATTAGAGCTGAAAAGACATCATCACCATGTTATAGAAATGAAGATACTAAATCATATTTCAGATTTCTTAAGATATTTTAAAATTCAGTATAATAGTTCACAAATAAACAGTTCAATAATAGAGTCGCTTTTATTAATTCCGGGTACCACATTATGTTATAATAATACAGTAGACTCCCGCAAATCCAAACAGCTTGGGATAAGAGGCTTTGCGAATTTTAGAATTTTGCTCATTTCTGGTCATTGCTTTGTTTACATTTTTTAAAAAGTCATTTGAATATAATTAATAATGCAATCGAAACTATAATGAATGCTTACAATAGTATAATATAATATTACAATACATAATAAATTAAGATAATAAAAAATTAGATAATATTTCATGTGATTAAAATATTATTCAGTGCAACTTGCTTTATAAAAGTTCATTACTAATTCATATCAAAATCATAAAATAAGGAAGTTTTATTTCAAGTTTAGCCAGACTTAATAACAAAAAAACCTTCATTAATACATAAATATATTAGGTAAGAAGCTTTTGAATATCTTGATTTTTTTTCAGAAATAAATTTATTCTTCCTTCATGTTAAAACATAAATTCAGTAAAATTAATATATATATTAAAATGTTTATGGAATCGATATAAAGCAAAAATATAGTCAAATTTTGCCCTTACATCTAAACTTAAATCTTCATTGTTTACATCTGTAAATTATGTGCGAATTTTAGAGAGTTATGGTTTTTAGGGTTGCACATTTGAGAGAGACCACTGTATTTGATATAAAATTATTAAATAAACAAAAATAATGGTCTTGAAACTCGATCAGTGTGACGTTATTGCATTTGTATAAACTGGTCTTTTCCCCTTAACTGGTAACCCCAACAGTTGGTCCCATCAAAGCCCGTTTCCATCTTAGCAAGCATAATTGCATACTTGTTCTTCGGAACCGTGAAATGTTACCATTTACGGAATGACTCCATATTCTTCGTAAACCTGACGCGAAGGATACACGATGGCAAATTGTTCCATTTTAGATATGTTTCAAGTATTATGAATTATAAATATGCAATGTTTATTTCGTGTAATCTTGATTTTTTATTTTTTAGATAGGTCACCTTCAAAGAATTTATTGTAATATATTTATATTCTTCACAAAAGCATTACAGAGAGAATATGTTATAATAGTTTTTGAGGATACAGTTAAAACGAAACATGTTTATTTTGAAAATTTGCTTAAAACAGAAAATTTTATAGCCCTGGCAAAAGATAAACTTTGAAATGCACCCATTTAAGAAAAACCCTTGTCTAAAATTAAATTTCTCATGAGTTCTTTGTCATGCCGACTTAGTAGTTTTGAGTGTTGTTGATTCAACGATTCAGAAACCCAGATGCTCCGTTTGGGGGGGGGTATCCATGGCATCCACTTGGCCATGCCACTGATTACATTATTTATTACAGTGTAAGTTATATTAAATGATACGGCAAATTCCAGCAATAAGCAAACACATTAGATAAAAAAAAATCCGAAGAATTCCGCAATAAACACTTTTACATATTAAAATTTCATAGCCACAATAAAATTTTATTTTCTCTCTATTCTTTGCTAAATGTTTAATATTTTTTTAGACGATATTAAATTAGAAAATTTTCTACTTAAATTTACTTTATATTTTATTTATAATAAGTTATTTATTTTTTAAGTATTGCTATTTATTTTATTTACAATTCAATCTTCATACTGTTAGGAAAGGCATCAGACATACCTTTGATTCCGCTAACTTCACATCATTGGGAGACTATTGTAGTTTTTAATACTACGGTAGAAATTTTATTAGTTTACTTTCGACGTCGATTTTAAATTTCCGTGAAAATTTTATTATATTTTAATGATACGTAAAAACTGATATTAATTCATTTTATTTTCTTGCAGCTGTATAAAGCCATTAATCTAACACATCACATCACTCAAAATATCTTCAATCTGTTAAACAAGTACAGCAAAATATTTCTTATCAGAACTTTTTGGAAAAAGCAGCTTTTAACTCAGAGTCAGGTAAACCAGTTATTTGTGAATTATGCAAGAATTTCTGCCAAAACAGTCTTTTTTGTGTGAGGTATGCGACAAAGAATTCTCACACAAGAGCCATTCACGCCACCATCTGTTAGCTCATACTGGTGAGAAACCGTTTGTATGTGAGGTTTGCAACAAGAAATTCTCTGTAAACAGTAATTTGAGCAAACATATGTTAATTCATACTGGTGAGAAACCTTTTGAGTGTGAAGTATGCAACAAGAAATTCTCTCAAAATAGCAGTTTAAGCAGCCATCTGTTAACTCATACTGCTGAGAAACCGTTTGTATGTGATGTATGTAACAAGAAATTCTCTCGAAAGGGAGATTTAAGCAGACATCTGTTAATTCATACTGGTGAGAAACCTTTTGAATGTGAGATATGCAAGAAGAAATTCCCTCTTAAGAGCTATTTAAGCAACCATCTGTTAACTCATACTGGCGAGAAACCTTTTGAATGTGAGGTATGCAACAAGAAGTTCTCTCAAAAGGGCCATTTAAGCAGCCATCTGTTAATTCATAGTTGTGAGAAATCATTTCAATGTGAGGTATGCCACAAGAAATTCTCTCAAAAGGGCCATTTAAGTAGCCATCTGCTAACTCATAGTGGTGAGAAATCGTTTGTGTGTGATATCTGTAACAAGAAATTCTCTCGAAAGGGAGATTTAAGCAGACATCTGTTAATTCATACGGGAGAGAAACCGTTTGTGTGTGATATATGCAACAAGAAATTCTCTGAAAAAGGTTCTGTAAGGAAGCATCTATTAATTCATACTGGTGAGAAACCTTTTGAATGTGAGGTATGCAACAAGAAATTCTCTCAAAAAGGCCATTTAAGCAGCCATCTGTTAACTCATAATGAAGAGAAAGCTTTTGAATGTGAGGTATGCAACAAGAACTTCTCTCGAAAGGGCCGATTAAGCAGACATCTGTTAATTCATAGTGGTGAAAAACCTTTTGAATGTGAGGTATGCAACAATAAATTCTTTGAAAAGTGTGCTTTAAGGAAGCATCTGTTAATTCATACTGGTGAGAAACCTTTTGAATGTGAGGTATGCAACAAGAAGTTTTCTCTAAAAAGCTATTTAAACGGGCATTTATTAACTCATACTAGTGAGAAGCCTTTCGAATGTGAGATATGCAACAAAAAATTCCTTCAAAAGGGCCATTTAAGCAGCCATCTGTTAATTCATAGTAATGAGAAACCGTTAGTGAGTGTGATACGTGCAACAAGAAATTCTCTCTAAAAAGCAACTTAAGCATACATTTGTTAATTCATACTGCTTAGAAACCTTTTGTATGTGGTATATGCAACAAGAAATTCTCTCAAAAATACCCTTTAAGCATAAATTTGTTAATTCATACTGCTTAGAATCCTTTAGTTTGTGATATATGCAACAAGGAATTCTCTCAAAAAATGTCCTTTAAGCATACATTTGTTAATTAATACTGGTGAGAAAAATTTTGCATCTGAGGTATGTAATAAGAAATTCTCTCAAAAGTGTCATTTAAGCAGCCATCAGTTAGCTCATAGTCGTGAGAAACCGTTTGTGTTTGATATATGCAACAAGAAATTCTCTCGAAAGGGAGATTTAAGCTGGCATATCTTAAAACACACTGGTGAAAAGAACCTTGTATGCGAGATATGAAACAATAAATTCTTTCAAATGTGTGATTCAAGCAGACTTGTTAATTCATACTGGTGAGAAACCCTTTGTATATGAGATATGCAGCAAGAAATTCTCGAAAAATTTGTTTAAGTACACATCTGGTAATTCATACTGATGAGAAACCTTTTGTGTGTGACATATGCAACAAGAAATTTATTCAGGAGTATGTTGTAAGCAAACATCAGTTAATTCATATGTTAATTGTCGTTAACTAAGCGTAGCATATTCCAGGAGTAAAGAAATATTTCTTTCCGTTTATTACATTGCATAAAAAAACGGTGAACAGCAAAAATTTGACTATTAAAACCATTTAATTAGCAGATCAGGAGCTATAATCATGAGCCCTGGCAAACACCATTTTATTTTTATTATCTGAAAATATATTAAAATCTCTATTTTTTACACTTATAAGCCTGTAAAATTTCATAATGATTTATAGTATTTTGATTAAAAAAAGACTTTTGTTAAACCTGATTTCTCACAATAAAGTTCTTTGTTGGTAAAATTGATTTTCTTATCAATATTTAAGCTGAAAATATTTGTTTTTAAAACAGTATGTCTCCCTGACTTATCCCTAATATTGAAAGAAAAATATGTGTTAATTTTTTCAAAGATAACAACAGTCTGATGATATTTGAAATGTAAGTAAAGGATGGTAAAATTGTTTTAAAATTATGTTTTCCTCATCAGTATTGTATTAAATTAAAGTATTCTAATTTAATTGTCATGTCATTACACATATTTTGTTGTAATCTTTTAACTTCCTTAATTTCAAGATTGCTTTTTCTGATTGTTTTATTGTTTATTCATGGAATGAGTCTCGTGTAAGTTTTAAATGTCAATAACTATTGGTAAAAAACCCTTAAAAACATTTGCTTACCTCAGTCAATTCAATCGCCAACACCTTTTATGTTAAAAAAATGTTTATAATTTTGATATACCCCATGCCCATCTGACTATGACTTAACTATTTGGAATTACACAGATTGCCATGCAATTGATGTAAGGTATTGATGTTTATTGTGCCACATTCGTTATTGAAAAAGAATTATGTACACTCAAACTGGGTAACTTCGCTCCACATTTACGAAATTTTGATCCATTATCCCATGATGAAACCTTCACGAATTATTTACAATGAGCTGCCAAGCACACACTAGTGCATCTGTCTATATTTTTGAGACCAAAACTTTGCCATTAACTAATGTGATAGGGCAGATTCAATCTTTTTTTTCCTCTCTTGGTCCAAAGTTATCCTGATTGACTGTAGTATTTGTAGTTTGTTCAGAAAGGTGCTCAGGTTGTACTTGTTTAACCCGTCGATCAAAAAACTATCGCCAAACTATAAGATTACATGCCAATAACGGATGATTCCAAGTGTCACATTCACTTGACATTGACTACGATACACGTGTTTGTTATGTCATCAAGTGATTTTTAATTAAATTTTTTATTTGTGTTTTTCATTATGTTTTGTGTAATTTAACACAAAAATTACATCAATTTATATAATTTGGGTAATAGTTTGGCGATTTCTATAATTTGGCGAAATGGGTCGACGGAATAACCAAAAGTACCAATGCTCAAAATACTTTCATCTTATAATATGGAGTACGTGGAAAGTCATTTGTGCTTTTACTTGCATTATTTGAAGAAGTTATTGAATGACACGAGTACGAACTTCTGAGGTTCCCTGAAACATGCTTTCTGTAGAACAGGGAGTTCAAAGTATTTGTTATAAATTTACATTTCGTATAGTGTCGATTGTAAAAATTCTGTTTTTCAAAAGCCAAAAAGAGTTTAATTTTTAAGGGGAGCCTATAGTTTCAGCTTATAGATTAATCTTGATAATTCTTTATTCTTTAATTAATGTAGGGTAGGCCTACCGAATGGTTTAAGCTCTCTTTTTCAAAATTAAAACAAGTTTAAATTTTAAGGGGAGCTTATAATCGAGATTTAGAAAAATCAATAAAAAAAACCTATTTTTAACTGTGATGTAGAAGAAAAGAAGGAGAATACAAGGATGAGAATCTCCGGCTTTTCAACCGATCCCTGCATAAATCAAGTTGGAAATTGCACTTTAAACGTTACAAATGAGGCGCGTTCTTACTATATTAATGTTTTAGTATGTTCAGATTTTGGTGTAATAGTATATAGTACAGTGTCCTTGTAAATACTATCTGTTCACTTGATATTTACTACGTTACGCGTTTTTATTATGTCATCAAATGATTTTTAATTCAATTTTGTATTTTTGTTTTTGATTATGTTTTGCTAATTTATTTGTTTTCCATTATTTAATATAAAAATTACATCAGTTTACATAATTTGGTGAACAGTTTGGCGATTTGTATAATTTGGCTAAATGGGACGACGGGATAACCAAGAAGTACTGATGCTCAAAATAAATTCATGTTATAATGTGGTCAATGTGGAAAATCTTTTGTGGTTTTACTTTGCATTATTTGAAGAATTATTCTGGAATGAAACAAGTATGAATTTTTGAGGTTTCCTGAACTACGTTATCTGTTGATTAGGGAGTACAAAGTATTTGTTATATGTTTACATTTCGTACAGTGTCGATGGTAAGCCTTCTTTTTCGAAAATCAAAAAAAGTTTTATTTAGGAGGGGAGCATTTAATAGAGGTTTAGAAAAAATATTAAAAAACCCATTTTTATGTTTAATGTAAAAGTAAAGAAGTTTAATACAAGTATGAGAATTTCTAGCTTTTCACCCGATCCCTGTATAAATCAAGTGCGAAACTTGAAAGTAAAGCGTAGCAAATGAGGCGCGTTCGTACAATAATAGTTTTTTTTAAATATTCATATTTTGGTGTATTAATACATAGGATCATCGGATATGGTACTACGGCCGAAATTTTTTGTGTATCCTTGTATATACTATCCGCTTTCTATTATACAGGAAGCAACTAGTAATAAACCTCAGCACCTTATATGAATTTCATAAAATGTGAAATAATTTAATAGTATTAAGATGCGCTCCAAACAGTGTTTCCCTGTCCTCCTATACCATTGTGTAAGAGAATATTTTTGTGTGGCCGCGTAAATTAATAACAAATATTCTTAGCACAACAAATTGTGCAAAATGTATTTTTAGTATATACTTCTTACTAGGGAACTGCAAGAAGTGTAAGTCACCGATTTTGACGAAAGTGGTATCGTTGGAAAGATCTCAGCATGAGCAGTTAAAAACTCAATGGAACTATTCATCGCAAATAAGCCGGTTTTGAGATATCTGACAATTTATGTCAGATAGCTAGTGCACACTTAATGGGGGACCGAAAAAAATTTTAGTCTCGAATTTAATGAAAGTGGTATCTTTCAAAAGCTATCATCGCGAGCATTAAAAAACTCAATAGAATCACCCGTCGTAAATGAGTCGTTTTCGAGATATCCGACAATTTGTGTCACATTGCTAATGCACACTGCTGGGAAACTGCATTAAGTAACATAAATTGTCGGATATCTCAAAAACGGCACATTTCAGATGGATAATTCCATTGAGTTTTTTACTTCTCACAATGATATCTTTGCATCGACACCATTTTCATCAAAATCGAGAAAACAATTTTTTGCGGTCCCCCATTAAGTATGCACTGGAACAGTATGCATTAGCTACGTGACATAAATTATAGGATATTTCGAAAACGGCTCATTTCCGACGGGTGATTCCATTGAGTTCTTTAATCCTCGTGATGATATCTTTTCAACGGTACCACTTTCGTTTAAAATCGATACAAAAAATTTTTGCGGTTTCGAGATGAACTAGTTACGTGACATAAATTGTCGGATATCTCGAAAACGGCTGATTTGCGACGGGTAGTTCCACTGAGTTTTTTACTGCTCTCGATGACATATTTCTAACAATACCACTTTCATCAAAATTGGTGACTTACACTTCTTGCAGTTCCCTAGTTAGATACATATCAATTATATTATGTTCATTATAAAATCATTAAAATCCCCTTGAAAATATTTTTTTCCATTGGCGATAATGTAACGGAATTTTTCTGCTTGTCCCTGTCATTAAACTATGCATTCGATTTTCATGAAATTTAAAATTTCTCAACAAAATTATACAACAGGTATATATTTTAAATTTCAGGCGATTCGGGTGAGTAGTTTTTGCTCTCGGACAGATGGAACTGAACGACAACTATGGGGGCTATTTGTTTTTATAATTACGAACGCACCTAAAAAGGAATCATCTGAATTCTCTCCCTAAAATCCTGCATTCTTTAGCACACAAAGTTTAAAATCTTTTTTTTTTAATTCGTTAAAAAGATTTAACTATAGATAATCTCCTCTAAATCTTTCCCCTTGAAATTACTCTGAACTTATTTGTCCCATCTGATAACAAACACACTTTGTTTAATCTTGATAATTCTTTATTTTTAAATTTTTATATTTTCTGATTTATTTAATGAATAGATAACAATATAAAAAAATGAGCATATGTTTGTAACAGTGTATAGGTATATATGTAAGAATAAGTAAATATATTGACTAAAATTATCTCCTGTTGCCAAAACCTCTGTTTGTCTGTTATCTTTCCTTGACCTTCTCTCATATCATGAAGATCTATTTATTCTACCAACAAATTAAATAAAATTTTAAAATTCATAAACTAAGTCATAAAAATTCTTTACTTTTTACGCATTATTTTTAGATTGTTTGTAACGATATTCAATTAATAATCTACATACCCAGTGGCGTAACTAAGGGGGGGGAGGGCAACGGTCGCCGGGGCGCCAAATTGAAAAAAGTTTAAATAAAAATTGTCTCACATCTGAGATAACTTTTATTTAAACTTTTTTTCAATTTGACAACTAATAAAAACTATTTTTTTACTAATCGCTAAAAACTCACATTGAAATTGATCGTTTTAAAAATGAATCTCCGACACGGGCCACCACTTTCTGCATCTCACATAGCAGGTGTGCTGCGCATCAGCTGGAAAATATTAAGAGAAACGTAAAAGGAGTTTACAGAAAAAAATTCTCAGAAATTGGGCCATGAAACTTCATTTAAAAATACTCTGGCGGTAGAAAGTAGTACTAAAACTATAAAGCAATCGAAACCAAGTTGAATGAGCGAAGCTCAATTGAAATTGAGGCCATCGAAAAAAGGCTCCATCATCCTAGTATAGTCGTTCCTCGAAATCTTGTGTACTATCGCCGAAATTTTTTTGGAAAAAGAAGAAAATTTACAGATTTATCATACAGCACGATAGTGCTGTATAGTAGAACTCTGATGCCTTTTGACACAATCATCAGATTGCAACGATATTGAAAAGGCGAAATGTAAAACTCTAGACCTCAAAGTTTATCAAATTTCATCCAGATCCATTGGTTAGTTGTAGAGATACAGAACCCCTGTTTTGTCCCTTTTTCCCCGTGAAACAAGCAAAAAGGCAAACCACTCAATTATAGCCTGAACCAAAAAACATTCAGCGACTTGTTCGTAAGCTTTTAATTTAGGTATGTGCCTTTCGAAAGTTCTGTCAAAAAATATCCAATCTTAAAGAAAAGGCATCCATTTTAATATTACAGAAATCTCCCCTTTTTAATTGCTAATTTAATCATTTCTGTCAAGTTGTCATCACCTAAAAAACAACATAATAATTTAAAAAAGAAATGATAACACGTGTTCTTTTATTAATAAATAAATAAAAATTCAGATTCTTCTGATAGATTTTTGCATTTTTGAAGATGACGTCATTCGAAACAGAAAATGCATATCTTTCATAAACAAATATGTAAACTGTAACTAAATTGATGTTAAAACAACATCACATCTTTATTTGAATGTTTCCGATGTCAAAACAGTTACTATAATAGAGATACAGGGTGATTATAAAAAACTATCCCGACATTTGAGCTCCTAACTATCATACCATTCACAGAAAATGAATGAAATTTTGGAAAATGATATATTTATGCGCTCAAGAATGATATAGAAAACAACAGTGTCACTCAAACAGTTACGGTTACAGTGAGAAAATTTCGAAAAAATCAAATGCAACACACATTTTTTGTATAGACCCCTTGCATGTGACGTCACATACTTCATCTGGCGCCCAAACAAAAGACAAATGTGATGTTTTCACATTTACAAAAATAGTTATTTTCGCTTCATTTTTTAAGTATTTAGAAAAATAATGCAAGAATAAGAAAAATAAAAATTAAGCAATAAGACCACAGGTGCTTTAAACGGCAAACGGGAGTTATGATGTTTTGTTTGGGCTCCAGATGTGCACCAGATTAGAGGAACAGCCGCTGCTGTGACGTCAATGCAAGGGGTCTATTGGAATGTGATCTCCAATGTGAAAAACCCCATATCGCGTTGGAACGGCAACTGCAGCATGAAAATCAGCGGCGTTAGATCGGCTAAAAGTGAGGACAACCGATAAGGACAGAGAAGTAGCATAAAATAAAGGATTTTCTTGTGTTTCACAAATTTTCCACATAGCCTCTTTTATACACGATGAGACTATGCATGTGACAGAGGGTGGATAGCACTACAGTACGTACCATGGCAATAGGAATCTCTTGAATCACAGTTTTGACGGCAACTTTCAAATCAGATGCAGTTTATGGACGAAATTGATACACTTTGGATTTCAGGTATCCCCACAGCCAGAAATCCATTGGTGTCAGATCAGGAGACCTTGGTGGGAACGAAAACGGGAAATGACGGAAGATAACTCTGTCACCAAACTGTTGACTTAAGACACATTTGACAGAAGACTCGACATGTGGAGGAGCACCATCTTGCATCCACACAACTTCAGATATAGCATTTCGCCGTTTCAACGCGGGAATCGCGTAACGAGTTAACATGTCCAGATAGCAACCATTCGTTACTGTACACGTTTGCAGATTACCGGCAATAACCTCTTCAAAAAAGTAAGGGCCGAGAATGAACGTATTTGTTATACCACACCACACGATCATTTTTTCCTCGTGTAATAGACGGGCAAGCACATCATGTGGATTATTTTCTGCCCAGTGCACACAATTTTTTGAATTCACGTTACCAGTTAACGAAAAATGCGCCTCATCTGTCCACAAAATGCGTAAAGGCCAGCTGCTATCTTCATCGTACCTGATAAGGAATTGATATGCAAAATCCACCCGTAATTGATAGTCTCCTGCTTCCAAAATCTGGACACGCTGGAATCGATAAGGAAACATATTTAGAACAGAGCGCAGTATCTTGCATACAATTGAATTCGGGATATTCAGAACACGCGAAACATCGCGTGCAGTTGCGGAATAAACTGTGCTTATCGTTTGATGAACTTCTGCAACACCTTCCACAGGAACGGAAGGTCGACCAGACCGATGTCGATCGCACGTGCAACCAGTTTCTTCAAATTTATGAATCAACTCCCGTACAGCTTTGACAGTGCACGGGCCTCGCCTTAATCCATGGTTGCGGTGGTAAACACGCAATGTCTCTGCGGCATTTTGTCCATTCAGGTAAAAATCTTGGCTAAGATGTTTTTGCGTTCGGCCAGATTTAATGGAAAAAAATTCTCGCCAAGTTTGGCGAGGAACCCACAATTCTGGTAACCATGCCAAAATGCTGTCAAATGCCCTACTTTGGCAACCCTATAATCAGCTCTCGCGGAGCGCAAGTGGGAGGTCTCATCTCTGCGCCGGTGATGTAACTTCATTACGTATTGCGCTGTTTTCGTTTTTAATTACCTCTGCGCAATTTAATTTTGAAATTCAGTTTGAATATTTAAAGTTGAAATATGTAACGGCGTTTTCCCGCTCTCATCATTTCTCTCGACTCTTGCCGTCAGCGAAGGACACTGCCTTGGAGCTGGTTCGTTTTTCTCATTTAATTTAATTTTCGTTTTTCGTTTTTCTGCATTTAATTTCATTTTTCACAATGGCTGAAAATTTTCCATCGGCTACAATTCCAAGGAAGGATGAGAATAAGGAGCCGATGGCTAAAGTGATCCTATTATACAAGCAGGAGTTACAACGACGGGCGAATGATTTGGATCCATTTAAAGCTAGATTGGGATGCTCTCCTTTGCCAAATCGGCCTTTTTTTAATTTATTATTTGGGTGCATGGAGCTTTTTTGGATTTTTTGGACGACTCGTCTCTAATTCACAGCAGTATGACCTGTCAAAACTGCGGATCGGCAATGAAAATAATTAGCTGCAAGCATCGCGTTGATCGCAGACAGTGGTACTGTGGCAATAAATGGGGAGATAAGCGCTGCAAGACCACCAGGTCGGTTAAATATAATTCTTTTTTTAGTGGCAGCAAACTCCCAATTCAGATTATTATTGAGATGGTCTCCGAATTTTTCATGGGTTCCAGCGTTGAAACCATACATCGAGACCTCGGTGTTCATAATCATGCCATGGCCGACTGGCGTAGATATTGCACCGACGTATTAGTTGATTATATTGTCAACAATACGGAAAAGATTGGGGGAGAGGGTCAGATCGTATAGGTAGATGAGTCGAAAATTGGGAAGCGGAAATTTAACCGTGGGCATTTCGTGGAGGGGCAATGGGTTTTCGGCGGTGTAGAGCGCGTATCGGGCCGCTGATTTATTGTTGCTGTCCATGACAGAACAGCGGAAACTCTTTTAGGTCTGACTGAACAATGGATCAAGCCTGGAACTCAAGTCATTTCGGATTGCTGGAAGGGTTACGACCGGCTGTCTGAAAGGGATTATGATCATTTGAGGGTTAATCACTCAATCCATTTCAAGGATCTAAAGACCGGAGCTCATACTAATACTGTTGAGTCCATGTGGCGTCATTTCAAGGCCTCTTTATCGGAATACAACCGTCAAGGAGATTTTGGAGGATATATCGCATGGTTTATGTTTAGGTGTATTTGTGATGCACAAAAAGTGGATCCTTTCACGCGTTTTCTCGAAATTGTACGAGATATCCCAGCAAAGAAAGAAACAGTGGGCCATCAGCTAGAAAACAGATGGCAGCCAGCAGTGCCATCAGCGGTAAAGTGCAACGGTGCCATTATTTAAACCTGTACTAAAGTGTCCGTCCGAAATGCAGGTGGCCCATCAGTGATGGCCAACAGCAAGCCAGCATTGGTATACCATCACATTGCTTCAATCCATCAGTTTTCCTGCAGTGCTAGCATTTATCCTACAGCAATTCCTTTGCTGGGCCAGCACTTTTAATCCAGTACCATCACTTATCCTACAGTGTTTATACATTGGTACACCGTCAGACTGCTTTTTTATTACTATGAGCCAAGAACTACCCTACAATGTTTATAAAGCGGCAGATTATCATACAATGTATATGCTGCTGGACCTTTACTGTACCAGCGGTTTTTAATCAGTATTAGCTTCTAACCTACTGCTAGTTCTTTGCTGGGCAGCACTTTTAATTCACCACCATCACTTATCCTGCAATGTTTATACAGGGGTAAACCATCAGTCAGATTTGTTTTTACTACGAGCAGACATCCACCCAGCAGTGTTGATAAAGCAGCAGGCCATCATGCAATGTTTATGCTGCTGGACTTTTGCTGTACCAGCAGTTTTCAATCAGTAACATCCTCTATAACGATTTTACACTTTGCTGGACCAACACATTACTACCCTTTTTATTCCCATGACCAGCAATTACTGCTTGCTGGGACAGCATATTTATTCAGGGTTTGATTTGCAGCAGAGCATCTGGGACGCTGACAAGGGCCAACAATTTTGGGAGCTCCAAAATATTTGTATTTTTAAATTTCTGAGATTCAATATTTCACTTATAACTAAGGTTCTGTGGAAGTCTAAATTAATATTCATTTAATAATTTTTTTATTTTTCCAAAAAATTCTTTTGAATTTTTGTCCTTGAATACTTTTTATGCTAATGCCTAGAGCCCTCTAGGATGCAAATCAATCCTCCCTGAACAATAGTTTTGCTTTACTTGGGATTGATTTGATACATATTATGTGGATATAATTACCGCTGGTATAAATATAAAAAGAAATGAAATCTATCCAAAAAATTATTTTTATTTTGTATTACTTGTAAATATAAGTCTTCATGCAATCCATTTTTATATCTGTTAATAGAGTTCATACTCTATTTGAAGAAAAAAATTTCCCGATTACAATTCACAACATAAAAAAAAATAAAGCTAAAATACAATTAAAATGAATTTAAAGGATCATTTACTCATTTAAGATATGTAATTAAGCTAAGCTACAATAATATATTAATAAAAGTTATATAAACTTATATTTACATACGAATTTATACATATTAAACATTTATTTATTTATTTATTTATAGTCAGTGCTGCTATATCATTTTTGCTTTTACAAAAGCAATTTGTTGTGCAGGTTTCAATTCATCTTTTAAAAATTTTAGATAGGTTTTTTTATATTTAATTTTATTATTATTATTATTATTATTATTATTATTATTTTGGCAGCTTGTTTGTAATTTTTTATTATTCGTATTTCATCATATTCTTTTGTAGAGATACTGCCTATATAAGAGACTTTGAACCTAAGGCACGACATTGCTCTCTCTAAATCAAAATTAAGTTAGATCACACAAAATCACTATTAATCATTTCGAAATTTAATCAAATGGAAATTGAAAAAATTTAATTGCGGCATATAATATTCTAATCTATTGATGATTTCAATTTTTTTCAAACAAGTTTGCATTATAGTTAACTTGATATTAAGTTTCAAAATAGAAATATAATTGCATTGCATAAAAATTGGCACCTTGTCTGAAAGAAAAAAAAAATTCCTCATTTTTTGACAAAGAAAAAACTACAAAAAAGATTTTTTTTTTAAATAATAATAAAGTTCCCCCTTTTTCCTTTTTTTTAAAAAATCCAGAAATTAATACACATTTTTTTCTTTCTCAGGTATTACTCTAAAGAAAAGAAAATAAAAATAAAAATACAATATATGAAATTTAAATTATTTTAAAGGTAGAGTTTTAAATATTATTAAACATTGACATAATTTACATTTGCTCATTAATTTTTGTATGTAACATATGAGAAGTTTAATCAGAAATTAAATATAATTAAAATAATTACTTGATATTAAGTTTCAAAATAGAAATATAATTGGATTGCATTAACTATTTTTCCCCATAATTATAGTAAATACCTACATGTATGTTCCTCATATTTTTTTTTAATTAAATAGAAAAATTTCAGTAATGGGCACACATCAAAAAGGTTCAACTCTAGCATATATGGTGACAAATATGTATAGCTAAAATATCTATGTTATAAACATGTGGATTTTTGTGAAAATTTTACTTTTATGTGAAAAATTCGAATTTTTTTACAGAAAGGCCTCAAAATTTAGGGCAATCTTTATGAATGGTAGCCCATAAAAATCAGACTTTCAGGTTAAAAAAAAAAAAAAAAGCAGTTTTCTCAGATTATTTGAGTTTTTGTCACTTTCCATGTTTTCTAGTTCAATAGAAACACTGTTTAACCAAATATGTTAATACTTATATTTTCTCTGCAAGACATTTTTAAGGGCAGCATTTATCCTGCCTTCATTTAAATATTTTTTTAATACAGTAAAACACCAATTCTACAAGACTCACTTACTTCAGTTATTCCTTTCGCAAGGTTGTTGCCAAAACATCAAAACAAAAACTGATAATTTTATTGAGAATACAAAACAATAAATCTCAATGAGATATCTTTAATGCATCTGTTGTATGTTTTCATCCAAAAGGAATTTTATGTAATTACTAAGACAAATAATCCCAGAATTTGTTTGTGACAGTTAGTGCAATGTTCTTAAATATTTCGAATATCCTTTATTGTTGGCAAATATTATTAGATTGTTTAATTGAATATCTAAATAAACACATGGAACAAATCATCTAGTTATAATAAAATTGCAGAATGAATTTATACTGTGAAAAACTGTGTACATTCTTAAAATATTATTTTATTATTTTTTGTTTAACCCTTTGACGGTTAAAGCACGTCTATTCATAAAATACTAAAATGATTGAATGACACCGGAATTTAAAAACATTTATTTCATAATATATAAATGTTTTTTTTAACGTTCTTTGTAAAATTAAAATTTTCATTTAAAAATTCCGATATCAGTATGGCATTTCGTAATTTAAATTAAGTGGTATTCTGGGCGCTTATAACCACAAAAGGGTTAAACAAAATGTAATATTAAAATAAGGTCTGCTGAATGATCTTGGCTCCTCCCCCCACCCTCCCCAACAAATGAATTTATTTGAAAACAAAACTTTCTAGTAATTTCATAACTACAATCAATTTCAGTAACAAAACTATAGTTTACAAGGTTCATTTTAATGAAAATATAAACAATGACAACAATGTAAGTTCTCATAAAACTTTATTTGGCTTGGCCAACTGTCCTATCATGAGTATTAAATATGAAAAATGTTAAATTTGAAACAACCTATTTATCTTTAAAAAAATTTCTAAATGTTTTTGTAGCCTAAAAGCTAAGATAAACTGTAGTGCATTATATTTAAGTTTTATTTGCCCAGTCTAAAGATTTCAATCAGTGTGAAGCAAGACATTACCTTTTTCTTACACACACATATCTATAACTTAGGAAAAAACTTTAATGAAAAAACTTTTTTTATTTGCATAATCAACGGTACATTAAAAAAGTTATCATAATGAATCTCGCTGCTGAACTGGATTGCTGAGCGCAGCCAAAGCTTTACATCTTCCACATTTGCTTAGAAGTTTGTAAGACTGTTCTGGTAATTCGTATTTGACAGGCTGCAGCTGGAAGAAAAAAAAAGAAGAGAGAATTGAGATTTTTTTAAGGTGCAGATGTATGAATACAAACCAGCAATGAGACAAACAAATTAGAAATTACAAAATATATTGCTATGTTGACTGTGTTCTTAATTTTCTAAATGATTGATTTCAACTTTGCCAAATTGAATTCTTAAACATGGATATTTAAAACTAATGGACAAAAATAAAAATGTTTAACAGGAAAATAACCATCCCTATATACATTGAAGTAATGTTTATAATCTAAAATCTTAGACCAGAAATCTATAATCTTAGACCAGGTAACCAAGAAAGTTCAAGCGGTTTTTGAGAACAGCTACTTTTGGTGCGTAGGTGTGGTCATACTGATTCTGATGACGTCATTTCTGTACATTGCCTTTAAATTGCAATCAGTAGAGAGTTGTTTAACGTATCTCACGTTTCGCTATCAGTTTTGTAGGAAGTACAATCGTTGAAAAGGATGTCATTGACAAAGGAGATTTTGAGGCCTATTTTGCTCTACGAGTTCAAATTAGGAAACAAAGCTGCAGAGGCTGATAGAAGAACATGCTCCTTCTTTGAAGAAACTTCAGTGAGTGAACGGACCGCTCAAAAGGGGTTCAGCAGATTTTCATCCGGAGACGAGAGCCTTGAAGACAAGTCTTGTGTTGGTTTTCCATCCATCTTAGACCAAGTCCAGCTGAAACAGGAAATCAAAGAGAAGCCTGATCTAACATGCCAGGACCTTGCGCAAAGGTTTAGAATATCGGACAAAACCATCCAATTGCATCTTCATAGCCTTGGCAGGTCGTGGAAACTTGATAAGTGGGTTCCTCATGTCCTGTCCGAGGAAAAGAAGCTCCAACGACTGAACATCTGCTTGTCATTTCTGTCAAGCCACAACAAAGCCTCTTTCCTTGATCAGATATTGACATGTGATGGGTAATGTATGGAATGACTGAATGGGTAAAAACCGAAAGAGAAAACATCATTGGTTGACTTCTGGTTCCGTCTCATTGGTTGCTAAACAGGACATCCATCAAAAAAAGATAATGCTGTGTATTTGGTAGACTAGCGCTGGTGTAGTTCACTATGAATTCTTAGAAAGCGGGAAAACAATCACCGCCGAAGTCTACTTGTCGCAGTTGAAAAGGGTTTCAGCTGCTTTGCTAGAAAAGCAGCCAGCGCTGGTCAACAGGAGAGGAGTTCTTATTTTCCACAATAACACCAGATCTCAAATGGCCAAAGCGACCAGGGGCGTGATAAAACCATTGGGCTGGGAAGTTTTGCCTCACCCACCTTACTCCCCGGACATCGCCCCACTGGACTATTACTTGTTTTTGGTCATGGATAATCACTTGCAGGAACAGCAGTTCAAAACCCAAGATTAAGTCACAAAAACTATAACCCAGTTTTCGGACTCTAAACCAAAAGATTTTTTCAAAAAGGGTATTTATAAGCTTGTTTCTCGTTCTGAACATGTAATTGAAGCCAATGGTGATTATTTCAAAGAATAAAATAAGTGTGTGATTTTTGTGGGTCGTTTTTTATGTCTGATGAAAACCACATGAACTTTCTTGGTTACCTGATAGAAAAAGAAATTCAAACACAAAGTGGATCAACTGATTTGCTAACACTTGAGCATTTAAACATTTTACAATTGAATTGACATGCTTTACACAGAAATGCCAATGTTTTGTTTTACCATCAGTATTTTTCAATAAAATAAAAGTTTATGTTGGTAGTGATAATGAAAAACAACAGTTGATAGTTTTTTATCCCATGATTGTGTGTGATGCAAGTTACATTGAATGTGAAATAAAATTTATCCTATATGTTAGTGTCGCAAAAAATATTTAAATTAAGATAAAAATAGACCCACATTCAAAACTATAAATGTCATTGGAACAATGCATGTAGCATGGAAAATGACAGTATACAACTCATGAAAAAAATACAGATTTCAATAGCAAAAATTTTAGAAATTACAGTAAAAAAAAAAGTTTTGTTGAAATTGCAAGTTTTTAACATAGCAGCCTTTGCAAACAATTATGGATTTCATTCAAAAACATTTATAGCAAAGATAGTAACAAACATGGCTCAGTTTCCTGCATAATCGCCTCAGTAGTGATGTCGCCTGTAGGAGACACAAAACACTGCTTTAATGGCACAATATGGCACACAGTACATGATAATACCGCATAATTTTAATTTTTGCTTAAAATGTACCATTTAAAAAAAAGAGGGGGGAGTAAACTGACTTAATTTCAATGAATGTTGAACGACTTCATCAAATGGAATACAATATCTTACACTCACAGGGGTCAAATAAAGGTAAGATTTGAAGGCCATTTAACCTCTTCACGAAAATCCATTTAATAAAACAGATCTCTTCACAAAATTCTTCGTTATAAAACCGTCTCCATCACAAAATTCTATTTCATAAAAAGATGGTGTTTATTATTTTTATATTTTTTAATTTTAAAATGTGTAAATTGCAAACAAATCAAGTTTAGCAGAAAATTAAGCTTCAGCAGAAAGATCTAAAGTTATTAATAAACGCTTGATTCGAATTTCAGTAACTGGTTTCATATATCATTTTAAGTTATTTTTCACAAAAATAAAATAAATTTTACAAAAGTTTCATGAGTTCTTTAATATTGTTGCTAAGAAAATCGATTAATTTTACTTTAAATTGAATTGTATTCAATCGAAAATCATGAATTACTTGCATAGAATATAAAAATAAAATAATCATTTTAGTAAAGTAACTATTTTTATATTTAATGTCTGATTTATTATCTACTTAATAAGATAATTTATAAGCAAATTATGTATAATTTACAATCACTATTTTTAACAATGATATATTATACACACACACACCCACATACAAAAAAAAAAAGAAAAAACTTTTTTTCAACGAATTTGGATATACTGAACCAAGGTTAATGTTTTACAGAAATTTGAGTAATAGTTTTCAATATATTTTATAGTAATCAAAGTTATATATAGTGAATTAAGGTTAATGTTGTTTCACAGAAATTTGAGTAGACGTTTTGAATACATTTTATCTGTATTAAATTTCAACTAAATGAATACTCTAAGCATATATTCAATGCAAAGGATCAAGACGAGCTAAGATTTTTTACAATTTGATCCATCATTATTTTTATAATAAAGGGGAAAATGATCAAGAGTTACCTGAAATTCAGTGACCAGGAATTACCCTGGATGATTCTACTTTATTAAGAACTACAATTAACAAAAATGTGGTAAACAACGTGATTACTGTTAATACTTGAAATGTTTATAAGTTCCGACAATTAAAATCCCTTCTTTACCATTTTCTTTTCTGATCCAGGCACATGGAATTAAGCATATCTGGCCCTTTTCGTCTGAATTCTATGACAGCATATTCATATTTTGAGCTAAAAAATAGTTTTATATTGTTAAAAAGTAAAAACACATTTTGAAAAAATGTACATTAAAAACAAATAGTGACACTTCAATAATTATACAAATATAATTACTTATACTATACATCAATGCTATAACTGTGATAGTTCTAGTATAAATTAATACTAGGACTTCCCTCAGAGGGATTAGTCTGAGCGATATTGCTGAGAATAAACATTTAATAACTTGCGATAAGTAAAGAAAATGAGATGTTACCTTTAATTGGTCATTCATTGTGATAAAATATGATGAAAATAAGCATATTGAATCATAGAATTACAAAATCTTATATATAAAGTTGCATATACTATTTTTATGAAAGAAAAGCAAATCATGCATGGATATAAAATTGGAAATATGCAAAATGTTAAAAGTAATACAGAAAATAAAACACCAAATTTTCCTATATTGGAAATATAACTCTTTGAAATGATGTCATGAGCATAAA
Source organism: Maratus speculifer (assembly GCA_964019185.1). Classification (NCBI taxonomy): domain Eukaryota; kingdom Metazoa; phylum Arthropoda; class Arachnida; order Araneae; family Salticidae; genus Maratus; species Maratus speculifer. Next base: position 365,218,251 of record OZ025296.1, read on the forward strand.
CAGAAGCTTCGCACCGATTTGAGAAACTATAAATAACATAAACTATTATGTTTGTAGAGAATGGAGTGTATTTTATACGGTGTGAAATCCGTCCGAATAGTTTATAATGTTGAATACCTGTTTTCCACGGATGCAATGAGGTTGTCGATAAGAGTTAAGGAATCTTTTTTTTTAAATTTGTCCTAAACGAGCACTTACATCTTATAAGTTACTGTGATGCCAAAGTTATAGTTTCTGACCCCAACAGTATCCTAGAAATTGCAATATTCTCAATAAATTGGGTTTAAAACTTTTTCTAGAAAAAAAAAATGTTTAATTTGTGAAATTAAATTGTCGAATGTTTTAGAAATCGTTCATAACGAGAATATTATATCCTAAAAGTTGCCACCAAAAAAAAAAAATAATAATAATAATTTTTAGTCATATCGACATCAAAGAATTCTCAATTTTAGAACTTTTTTTGCTCGTGCATTGATGGTGATTATTGTTCCTACGCAAAATATAGTATATTTTGCAGCAAAGATAGTTACCAACATTTTTTTGCCCACATTATTTTTTAAATCGGCTAGGTACTCCCAATGATAACGAAAAACAAACAAACGTTAATGCTTTAAAGCATAGAAATACAGAATCAAAAGCTATTTATCTGCTATTATATACACATAAATTATCTAATTAGTGCTAGCAGATGCATTTTTAAATATACATAGATCAATATAACGCTTTTTCTTTTATTAGTATTTCTTAGTATTCATTTTTCATTTATTTGTATTATTCAATAAAATACTCACTTTCTTAAGCCCGAACTACGTCAAATTTTTTATAAAAGCGCCTAAGTCCATATAATAGCGAAGTATTGTGAAGAGTATTAAATACAAGGTAGTAAGAAACTTAGCCAAACGCAGGTAATAAATCGCCAAATATTGTTCTTTTCGCCCTCTCTCGAAATGCATTTTTTCCGTACATTTAAAAAACACGATTTTGAGTCATCTCATTTAAAATTCAAATAAATAAATAAGAGGAAGCAATAATAGCATAAGTCAAAAAATTTTATTTCAGCATCAAGAAATTGTATCGTAGTTACACATGTGGAAAAAAGCTGCTTTTGGCCAAAAAAGGTTTTCTTCACTAAATTTGAATCCGATTAAAAAAAGTACCGTGATTAATTAAAATGTTATAGGCAGAGCTGCCAAGTCTCCGGTATTTTAATACAGAAAATCTTTTATTAAATAGGAACATTCTGCGGATTTAAAAAATAACTTTTCCTATAAGAAAATTCTGCTGTGCAATAAGCGGGGGCTTGGCATCTCTGTATAGGAATATTTCGTAACCTCCTTTTTAACCTTAAAAAAAGCAACGACCATTTTTCGGGTTCAAAAAGTATTGCTAATTGTTCCATTTTGCATACAAAGTACTGATTGTAATATTGATACTTCTATGGTGATAAATTTCCAATAATTTTTCAAATCCCATTTATTTCATTAAAAATATAAATCTTTTATTCATTTAGTTTAAAATAAATGGTTTTTAACTAATTTCATAATACTTTTGAAATATCACTTTTCATTGGCCATCTTTTTAAAGCATTTAGAAAATGGTTGTTGTTTTCAGTCAATGGTTGTTGGTCTGTCCGCATTTTATTTTATTATTATTATTATTTATAAATGGTGGAGAAATATTCATACTTAATCCATAACGTACATAATATATGACTCTGTTATTACATAAGTCACCTTTTTATTATCATAAAAATTATGCTTTTACTGATTTTTATTAACTCAATAGGAAAAATTTTGTGCTTTGAGCAATAGATGTCCGCATTTCATTTATTTATTTATTTTAACAAAATTCTTTGTATTGAGAAGAATTTTTATTTAAATAGGAAATCCAAATGTCGCTGTTAATAAAGGAGAAAGTTACAAAACAAGTTACAAAACGAGTAGACGCATATTAAATATGGAAAAACGACGAATCCAAAAAAAGACGTCGTATGAAATATCATCTTTGAAAGCAAAAAAAACGAGGTCTGATTATCGAGCCTACTGATTACAAAATGTGCATTACATTAAAAAAAAAAAAAAAAAAAAAAAAAAAAAAAAAAAAAATACTGCAAATATTGATTTTTTTTTCTTTTGTGCAGTTTTGACTTTGGAAGGTGCGCTATGTTGCAAAAAGATATAAGCCACTATGAAAACGCACTTGGTAAACGTTCATGCTCAGTTTTACAAATAAATATGGCACATATATGCTCTATACACACCGAGGTACCTAATTGGTGCCAAAATGGCGTTCAGTTGCCTAACATGCTGGTTACCATATAAATGTTATAATAAATTGTTTGATCTGAAAATATTATCATTTATTGATTGATATTTCTTTTTTTAATAACAGAAAATGTTTCATTTATTCCTTTTTTTCATTTTAAAATAAATAAATAACGTGTTATTATAGCATGCTATATGTATCTGGTAATCAAAACGATGTTTTCGCCTAATTGGCATAAAATATCTCGCCAAACCCGGTGCTTATATCTCTAGTATATTATCTCAAGTATTTTATTTATGTATACTATAATTGTTTTTACATACCACTTACTTCTTCTTGTATATAAAAATAGGTAAGTGGCTTCTTTATGCAGTATAAATCTTTAAAAAATAGTCCCCGTTGCCCCTTTTTGGATCGAATTAAAAAAAAAAAATCAATGTCTAATTCCTGTATTGCTCCCAGGTATGCATACATATTCCAAATTTCAAAGTTGTATGCCAACAGGAAATGGATGAAAAATGGAAAAAGATGTCACATATACACCAGGGTACATAATTGGCGTCAAAATGGCATTATTTTACCTCAGATGATAACCCGGCTTTATTTATTCATTATTTGTTAATTTACTCATTTAATGTTTATTTACTTTCATTTCCTTTTTTTAATTAAAATATTTCTTTTTATAGTTATTAATTATTATTATTATTTTATTTACTGTAAGTTCTTTTTGAAAATAGAAAATTATTTAAAAATGTGTATGTAAGCGTTATTTGAAAACGGAGTTTTCGCCAAATGGGCTTTGAAAAAAAATTGCGCTAAATCTGATGCGCTTGTAGTATCCGTGCCGAAAAATTAGTGACCAGAACTGACTTCCACACACAAACAAAATATAAGTTAAAAGAAAACATGCAATAAAAATAAAGGGAAAATGATGTCATAAAAGAAACTTTTTATTTAAAAACGTAATTGTTTCTAATTTTCACACGCGAAATATATAAAACATTCTTTTAGCGATCAAAAAATGCTATTAAGAGATTATCACAAAATCTCAAAAGCAAAGTTTATATGACATTTTTTTTAATATAAAAAAATAACAGTTTTATTTTCCTGCATGATTAAATTTTAAAATGTTTTATTGCATTCAATATTTTTGAGTGCGTTAATGATTACTATTTACTCCATGTACTGATTCGGTTATCTACGAAAATATCCAGCTGGTTGAAATCACGCACACCAAATTTCTGTGACGTATGCAAATAAATTGTGCTTTTTTATCAGTTTTTTTAATATAACTTTTAAACTATTTGGAACTAATTTTTCGTATGTAGTACATTCACCAGATTACCTTCATAGGTACCTATTGGTACAATCAGAATCAAAATCCGACAAGTACTTTTTGAGATTTGCTTGACGAAAGAATTTTTTTGACTTTTAATATCGTTACGTATCTCTGAGTATAAAGACTTCGCTTCGCTCAGACAATCAAATCATTTTGGCTGTATATGTCATTGTAAATTTAAACAGGAAAAAAATACTAAAAACTGTGGTGGAATTATTATTTTAAGTTAATTGAATTTATGACAAAGATTAAAAATGACACGCGATTTTTACGTTTCTAAACTATAATTTCTGCAGATCGAATATGTGTAAATATTTTATTTCTTTTTGAAAAACAGAATCAAAACCAAAACATTGTCATTAGTTAAAAGAGGGAATGATTTTTAATTCAACATTTTTTATTTCAATCATAGGGTCATGTTTGAAATAAAAGAATTTTAATTCTTTTTAAAATTGGGGGGGGGGAAGAAATTAAGTAATCCCTATAGTTTTTCCCTTTTTTTGGCCACAAAACTGAAGTTACTTTGTTGCCATCATTAGAAAATGGTATTTAAATTAGAAAAAAAATATATATATCTCAAAAACAGATAATTTTTTCAGAATTTTATAACCATTTCTGAAATTTGCAAATTTTTTATGGATGATTGATCATTGATATTAATTTCACTGTCAAACATAAAGTAATTTTAAATCAATTAGTATATTTAGATAAATATTATAACAGAATCATTAATAAATAGTGAAGAAAAACTTTGTTTAATATTGCTTTGAGAAATTTAGCTAGACACATAATAAAGCCGTTTTTAAAAAGGGTAATGGAACACAGAGTTCAATAATAAAAAACCTTAACGGAAAAGATGTTGCCAAAATACAATAATGTAAAACTATTTTTTTTTCTCTTTAACAAACCGCAACACTTTCCCTTGTTAAAAGAAAAAAAATACACTGACGGAAAAAAAAATCCCAACACCAAGAAAGACTTGTGTTAGCTAAACGAAATTTTGTAGGCGTGTTTATACATCTGAAAGATGACATTGATTTAAATTTCATGCTTCGCACACAAGTGTGGCGCTAGTAGCGCCACTCACAATTTTAAAATCAGGTTTGCTTTAAATGCGTGCTGTAAAGTTCGTGAGCATTATTTATCTTCAAAATATGACGAATTGAGTTGAGGTTGATCATGAGTACCTTTAAGAAGACGAAGAAGCCATTATCATCAGCTCCCGAGTTGGAAAGAGGTCGTAAAGTAGGGCTACAAGAAAGTGGATTTTCTTTCCGCAATTTTGCAGAAAGACTTGGACGGAATGCATGCACTGTGCATGATTGTTGGGAGTAGTGGTCAAGGGATGGTACTGCCACAAAAAGACCAGGTTCCGGGTGAACACGTGGCACTACTGAGTGGGAAGACCGCCGTATTCGGCGCACGGCTGTGGCGCATCGTACTGCGTCTGCGACAGAAATTCGAGCTGCAGTTGGTACCACAGTGACACAACGAACTGTTAGAAATCGGTTATTTCAAGAACAGCTCGATGCAAGGCATGCATTCCACTGACTCTAAGTCATTGCCGTTTGTGACGTCAATGGTGTCAAGCCAGAGCTCAATGAAAGATGAAGTAGAGATTTGTTGTGTTTTCTGATGAAAGCAGTTTCTGCCTTGGTGCCAATGCCGGCCATGTGCTGGTCAGAAGGTGACCAGGGAAACGTCTGCAACCAAACTGTCTGCAGCCTAAACACACTGGACCTACAATCTGGGGTCATGGCCTAGGGAGCAATTTCCTATGACAGCAGAAGCACTCTCGTGGTTCTCCCAAGCACACTGACTGAAAATGTGTACTTCAGTCTGGTAATTCGGCCTGTAGTGCTGCCATTCAAGAAAAGCATTCAAGAGGACTTTTTCAGCAGGATAAAGCTCGCCCTCATGCCGCTGTTGTAACGCAACACGCACTACAGAGTACCGACATGTTACCTTGGCCAGCGAGATCACCAGATCTGTCTCCCATTGAGCGCGTATGGGATATCATTGGATGAGAACTCCAGTGTCATCCACAGCCAGCATTGAACATCACGTATTGACACAGCGTGTACAACAAACATGGAACTCTATACCACAAAGTGACATTCGGCACCTGTATGACACAATGCATGCACGTATGCAGGCTTGCATTCGAAATTCTGGAGGTTATAGCGACTATTATTGTAACGGAATTTCACCTTTGAGATGCATTTTATTGACTTTAAATTAACCTGTGATCTCGAAAATCTAATCAATTAAAATTGTTAACTAGACAAATGCAATGTCCAAATTTCATTACTTTACAATAAGTTTTTCTTGGTGTTGGGATTTTTTTTCCGTCAGTGTAATTACACTGATAAATCTAAGTTAAAGTTCAGAGTTTTCTTCATGAGTAGCAGCGACTAATCCATCATCTACATAAAGAGCTACAAGAAGTTTTCTTCCTTCTTCCTCTCGAATGAATAAACATTGATCTGCTTCACTGGTCTTAAATCCAAGATCTAACATAAATTTTCCAAAACATTTATGTCAGCATCGAGGAGTTTGTTTCAATCCGTACAAACTTTTCTTGAGTTTACATAGATTGTTGGTGCCATCATTATAGCCTTCAGGTTGCTGCATGTAAATTATTTCATCTAAATCGCCATACAAAAATGCGGTTGAAACATCAAATTGCATAAGATGCATCTTTTCGCTTGCTGCAATACTTATTAGTGAACGTACAGTTCCTAATTTTGTGACTGGACTGAAGGTTTGATTATAATAAATACCTTTTCTCTGATTGAAGCCTTTAATCACAAGTCTTGCCTTATATTTATCAATGGTACCATCTGGATTTTTCTTAATCCGAAAGACCCATTTGCAGGGAAGAGCCTTTGCTTTATCTGGAAGTGGTGTTAGTGTCCATGTGTTGTTTTCCTTCAAAGAACTGATTTCAGAATCCATGGCCTTTATCGAGAAATTACGTTCTTTACAATTGATTGCTTCTTCATATGAACTTGGTTCATCGCCTTCAGCCATAAAAACTACAGATGCCATCACGTAATCTTCCAAATATTTAGGCTGTTTTAGTTCTCTTCGATCTCTTAATTCCATAGTATGTGATTTCTTTTCATCCTCTTCTTCATTTTCTGAAATAACGTGATCTTCTGAGTCTTCTTGATTATTCTTTCCCTCATTTTTATCTTCAGGTAGCTGCCTATTAGATTCAATTAAAGGTATTTGTACTGAATCTTCGCAATTTGTTAACTTTTTCTCTTCAAAAATTACATCTCGGGAACAAATAACTGTATTATTTTCTTTTATCCAGATGCGATATCTTTCATCGCCGTCATATCCCAACAAATAACCTTTTATTGCTTTTCTGTCCATTTTTCGACGTTTCTGATCTGGTACGTGAGCATAACAGGGTGATCCGATTATGCGCATGTGTCTTACTCGAGGTTTCTTCCCTATCCACAATTCATAAGGGCTTACATTTGGTAGAGAACTTTTACCTGTTCTGTTTAAAATATATACAGACGAATTAATCAGTTCTGCCCATAATGATGAAGGAAAATTGATTTCAGAATTAGAATTTTTAAAAGTTCTTGCCATTTCAACAAGGGTTCTATTTTCACGCTCACTTCCGCCATTCTATTGAGGGGTATAGGGAGCAGTTAATTTTTGATTAATTCCATTTTTCTTCAGGATGCTTCTAACATTTTCATTATCGAATTCTCCTCCGTTATCACTTAAGATTTCTTTGATGTTGTGTCCTAAATTTTTAGCATGTGCTATCATATCTTCAGTAGCTTGCGCAACTTCTGACTTATGATAAAGAAAAAATACATATCTAAATTTTGTAAAATGATCTTTAAAGTTGACAAAGTAACGATATTTTCTAAAGGATTCATCAAAGGGTCCACATACATCTGTTGAGATAAACTCTCCAGGTTTTGTGGTCTTCTGTCTAGTGCCAAATTTTAAGCGATGTGCTTTCCCATATATACCGTTTTTTAAAAGGGTAATGGAGCACAGAGTTCAATAATAAAAAACCTTAACGGAAAAGATGTTGCCAAAATACAATAATGTAAAACTATTTTTTTCTCTCTTTAACAAACCGCAACAAAACATTCACTATTTTAGGAAGAATAGCTGTGAAACACAGTCATTTAATCAGTCATTTCACTATGATTTTACATATACAGTGTAGGTGTACAAAATAAACTCATCTCTGCTGGAAATTAATTACAAATATATAGATTGCAAACTGCTACAAAAGCATCTTGAAAAAAGATTGTTTCTGAAAATCGCACATTTTACTAAGATACCTAAAGGTACGTTATTTTTTTTTAGTTTCATGTCATTTAACAACTATACATAGTACAAGGTTTTAAATTATATCAATAATATGTATACTGGTTATAAAAACTATTACTGTAACTTAAGGAAAAAACACCCCCGCATCCTCAAATATTGATATCATCTTGGGAAAAAAAAATCTGTATAATCACCACAGTCAAAAGGAATTATTTTGCTTTATTAAGGAAGCATTAAACTACCCAAAGCATTGCATAAATATGGCAAAAATCTGGATTATTAGATTAATTAAATTATTAAAATAACTAATTGTCAAAAAATATGTAGGAATAAAATATTTATATTACAGAACTGATTTTCAGGAACTTCAGGATCCAGAATTTTTTTTTACTTTAAATACACAGTAAAAATCTAAAAAACACTGCTCCCATTTTGAACAAATTTCATTTTTTCGAAATGTATATCAGTTTGTAAGCTTGACACCAAAAATATTTTTTTTAAACAATAATAAAAAAAGAAAAAAATTCAAGCACAATTCCTTTCTGTGTAACTAAACGTATCTAAGGAGAGCAGATGATCTTAAAGCCCAAACACATTTGACCACTTTTTAAAGTTTGATATTGGCTTCTTTGTTGTAGGGACACTGTGTTTTTAATCTAAACGAATTTTGCAGGAAAGAGACAGATGTCCGGCAAAAGAAAAATCTTTCCATCAAGAAGGATGGGTTGCGTATCCCGCGATTCTTTTGTTCGCTCCCTTCAGTTTTATTATGAAAAAACCGCAAATGGATCTTATACGAAAGATTTCCTTACTTTTTTCCAAGAATTCAGTTGAAGGAAAGAGTACCGTGATTTAGGGTATAAACACCGCGGAGTTTACAATTTTAAAAGTTGAAATTTTCATATAAGCACCGTTTACACCACGGCAGCGTTTACGAAAATTGAGAAAATTATTCAGTGTTTCAAGAAAACCCCTTTTTTCTTTCTTTTTCCCTGTGTTCGCAATGTTACCGATCGTTAAATTTACAAATGCAATACATCATGAGTAAGTCACCCTTTTCCAAGAAATACGGTCACTGGAATAAGCAGGAAGGGACAATAGATGCTTGCTTTTATTGCACTTCATTATAAAAACAAAGTACTGGAAAGCCACTTTTTCCGTAAGTCGAAAAGGACCTATTCCTCGGACTCGTTCTGAAATGAAATGACTCCGAAAAGAAACGATTCTACGGACTTGTTCCGAAATGAAACGACTCCGATAAGAAACGAACTCTTGGTTTCGTTCCGAAATGAAACAACTCCGAAAAGGACCGATTCCTTGGACTCGTTCTGAAATGAAACGACTTCGAAAAAGATCGACTCCTCAGATTTGTTCCGAAATGGGCCGACTCCGAGTAATCGTTCCTTTTTGGAACATATCCGGAAAGGACAGATTCTTCGGATTCTGTTCAAAATGGACTGATTCAGAAAAAAAATCGTTTCTTGTTCTTGTAGGTCACGATAACACTATGATAATTAATAGCACACACATATCAATGAAACGAAATCTCAAAAGCAAAATCATTTGTCTAAGAAATTAAGGTGAATGGTAAGAAATGATATAGAAAAAGATAAATACGTAAGAAAATAAATTAGAAATAAATATTAAGGAGTGCATGTCGCTCTGTGACCTTTCATCCCTGCTTCCGTATTCATTCATTTTTTTTAAATTGGTGCTCGGACCTGTTTTTTTCCTTTGGAATCCTTTTTCTTAATTCTATCCTTTTAAATTGGATTCATTTCGTTTACTCTAGGATTTGTTACTTTTTTTTCTTGGACTCGTACCATTTTGCTCGGATTCGTTCCTTTATTTCTTGGACTCGTTCCTATTTTTCGGATTCATTCCTTTATTCTCGGAGTTGCTCTTTTTTTCAGATTAGTTCCTTTTTAAAAAGATTCCAAAAAGGACGACTCAGAAAAAATTCTTTCTTTCAGTGAACGATTCTTTAAAAGGAACGATATTTCCCATCTCTACTCTCCATAGATACGTTAGTTACGCAGTAAAGGAATTGTGCTTGGAATTTTTTTCTTTTTTAATATTGTTAAAGAAAAAATATGTTTACAAACACATTGATATACATTTCGAAAAATCAAATTTGTTCAAAATGGGAGCGGTGTTTTCGAGATTTTACAGTATACATAGTAAACAACATATCAAAAGAATTTCAGGAAAAAATTATGGATCTGCTAGTTCCGGAAAATTGGTTCTGTATTATACATATTTTATTCCTACATATTTTTTGACAATTAGTTATTTTAATAATTTAATTAATCTAATAATTCAGTTTCTTTTGCCGTATTTATGCGATATTTTGGTTATGTTATCGTCTCCTAAATAAGGCAAAATAATTCCTTTTGACTACGGCATTTATGGCGGGTGCGGCGATTATGCCGATTTTTTTTCAAAACGCTGTCAATAATAGAGGATGCGGAGATTACACCGGGTGCGGCGTTTCTTCCCTAAATTATGGTATTGCAATCTGAACGCAGCTTTATTCCGATAATATTGACTTTCGAGAAACCTCAGACTACTTGTTTTTCGTTGGAGTTACTTTGCAGTGGATCTTTTTATAGAGTGTTATAACTTTTGAATAACTTATTATATTTTAATAAAAATTTATTATTAAATTGAAAATTTGAAAGAAATTGATAAAGATCAGAGAAGATCCTTTTTTTGTAAATAAGAAAGAAAACGTGTTTCTTATCATTTCTTTCTGTTTCCTTTTACGTTTGATTGCAACACATTAATTTCTTTTTCCACACTCAAACATCGCGGTTTTGATGACACATTCATGGGGTCCTTTTTTTAAATATAAATAGAATAGAATTTAAATAATTTCTCAGTTTTCCTTTATTGGAAATTTTTAAAAATTTTCTTGGAATATTTCCCCCCCGAATGTTTACGGAATATGCCTTAAAGTGTACCAAGAAATATGTTTTATCGGTTGTCATAAGAACGGAAATTATAAAATCCTGCATTTATTGTTGGATAATTAATAAAAAAGATTTAATAAATATGCAAGTAATCGTAAGTGAGAATTGGAAAATCCTGAACTAAAATATACCAACAAAAGAGACATTTTGCCAGGACTGAAAATATTTTGACTTCCCCCCCCCAATAAGCGAGCAAAAACACACATAACTTGTGTTTGTCCCCCGATCTTTCGACAAAATTTGGAACTTTTCTACTATTTTTAGCCGAAATTTACAATTTTTCTACAGCTTTCAGACAAAATTTGTGATTTTTCTATGGTTTTTAGCGGAAATTTGTGATTTTTCTACTGTTTTCAGCTGAAATCTGCAATTTTTCGTTGAAATCCAAGTATTTTATACAATCTGTTAACGAAATTTGCGTCTTTTTGTGATCCTATGTCAGAAATCGAGTATTTTTTGCGATCCTATGTCAGAAATCGCATGCTTTTCGCGATCCTTTGACAAAAATCGCATTTTCCCTGCTATCATTTGATGAAAATTGTGGGGGGTTTTTGTGATCATTTCACGGAAATCGCATCCCCCCCGATCATTTGGCAAAATTTGCGTCTTTTCCACAATCTTTCGATTAAATTCGCATCTTTATTGTGTAGCGTCTTTTTCGCAATCTTTTAACAGAAATCGAGTCTTTTCGTGATCCTTTGGCAAAATTCACACCTTTTTCGTGATTCTTTGACAAAAATAGAGTTTTTCCTGCAATCATTTGATGAAAATCTTGGAATTTTTTGCGATCATTTGATGAAAATCTTATCTTTTTCTCGATCCTTTGGCAAAATTTGCGTCTTTTCCACAATCCTTTGACAAAATTCACGTCTTTTCCACGATGCTTTAATTAAATTAGTCCTTTTGCGATCTTTTGACAAAAATTGCATCTATTTAGTATTCTTTGACTAGAAATAGCATCTTTTTTGCAATTCTTAGACGGAAATAGCGTCTTTTTTTGCGATTCTCTGGCAGAAATAGCGTCTTTTTCATGATTATTCGACAAAAATAGAGTCTTTTTCACGATCTTTTAACAGAAATCTCGTCTTTTCATGATCCTTTGGCAAAATTCACATCTTTTCTATGATTCTTTGACAAAAATTGCGCTTTTCCTGCAATCATTTGAAGAAAATCATGGAATTTTTTGCTATCATTTGACGGAAATCGTATCTTTTTCTCGATCCTTTGGCAAAATTTGCATCTTTTCCACAATCCTTTGACAAAATTCATGTCTTTTCAACGATCCTTTGATTAAATTAGTCTTTTTGCGATCTTTTGACAAAAATTGCAGCCATTTAGTATTCTTTGACTAGAAATAGCACCTTTTTTTTCAATTCTTAGATGGAAATAGCGTCTTTTTTGTGATTCTCTGGCGGAAATAGCGGTTTTTTGTGATTCTCTGGTGGAAATAGTGTCTTTTTCATGATCCTTTGGCAAAATTCACATCTTTATTGTGATCCTTTGACAAAAATTGTACCTATTTTGATTTCTTTGACTGGAAATAGCGTCTTTTTATGATTATTCAATGAAAAAAAGCGTCTTTTTCGCGATCTTTTAACAGAAATCGAGTCTTTTTGCGATCCTTTGGCAAAATTCACATCTTTTCCGTGATTCTTTGACAAAAATCACGCTTTTCCTGCAATCATTTGAAGAAAATCGTGGAATTTTTTATGATCATTTGACAGAAATTGTGTCTTTTTCTCGATCCTTTGGCAAAATTTGCGTCTTTTCCACAATACTTTGACAAAATTTACATCTTTTTCATGATCACGTCTTTTCCTTTGATTAAATTCGTCTTTTCTGATCTTTTGACAAAAATTGCATTCATTTAGTATTCTTTGACTAGAAATAGCATCTTTTTCGCAATTCTTAGATGGAACTAGCGTCTTTTTTGCAAGCCTTTGACAAGAATTTTTTTTCAACAACCTTTTAACAGAAAACTCATCTTTTTTGTGATCCTTTGACAGAGACCGCAACTATTTCGCATTATTTGACAAGAGATGACATATTTTAACAGGAATTGAGTTTTCTTCACAAGTTTTTGATGAAAATCGTGCCTTTTTTGTAATTCTTTGATGATATTAGAGTATTTTTCGCAAACTTTCGACAGAAATAGCATGTTTTCGACAAAATTGCGACAGGAATTGCGTTTTTTTCAACAAGCTTTTGACAGCAAATGCGTCTTTTTTTCAATCCTTTGACAGCAATAGAGCTTTTTTCCACGATCATTTTAAGAATTTTTTTTTGCCCCAATCATAAGCAAATTTTTTTTCCGCGATCATTTCAAGATTTTTTTTACCGCAATCCTTTGATGAAAAGCGCATGCTTTTCGCAATCGGCTTCCGTCCTTGGAGATTTTTCCATCTCAGGATGGAAAAACTTGCAACCATGAGAGACATTTCAATTGTGAAATTCAGAAAAACTGGCTTTCCATTTCTTTGTTTCTACAGTGAAGTGCAATAAAAGCAAGCATCTACTGACCCTTTCTGCTTATTCCAGTGACCATATTTTTTGGAAAAGGGTGACTCATGGTGAATTGCTTTTGTTGACTTATGCTTGGTAATATCGGGAGCATGGGGAAAAAGAAATTTTTTAAAAAAGTGACCTTTTTTTTTCAAACACTGAATAATTTGCACAAAATTTTTGCCAACACAGCATATGAAAATTGTAACTTTTAAACTCGTAAATGCCGTGGCGTTTATACTAGTACTCTTTATACTAGAGTTTGCTGGAGTAATTCCTGATCAATATTTCATAAAATTAATGGATGCGTTTTTTTTTCTCCCACTTAATAAAGGAATAAATACACAACAGATATTACATACATAATATGTTAAAAAATATTTTAGATATTTATGAATGTACACATATGACATATGTAATATAAAATATTATGCCTACAATATTTACATTTGTTAGTATTACCAATAAATATAATACCTGGAAAATTTTAAAATATTTTAACTAAAACCTTACCTACACACCCTCCTAATTAAATAATATTGTTTGAATGGTCATCAAAAATTCTTCAAATATGTATTTTGCTTGAAATCAAAACTAATTATGTTTTTATGGATTTCATATCAAAATCTTTCAAGCTATTTCTAAAATCTGTATAAAACATGAATAATAGAGATCATATTTATTATACATTGTACTCAACGGTAATAAATTGTACTGTACACACTTGTAATTGAAATTAAGTGCATTATAATAAAATATAAAGCTATGTACTTTTAATTGTTAACAGCAATAGCTCACTATAAATTAAAGTTCAAATGAAAACAAACTGATTTATCTTTATTTCACAGTAAAAAAATAAGCTGTTTACTTAATAACAGTATATGGCTTATATAAAAGAATATACAGTAGACTCACGATTTTACAATCTCCGATTTAGCGACTCCTCGCCATTTAGTGAGGCTAACCATTGGATGCCACCATTGGATGAGGTCCCAACCATTTTCCAATACTTCCAATGTCAGAGCTTGAAATTCAATTTTTCAGGGGAGGGACGTCTCAGTCTCCCTCCCAACATCTATAAGTGGAGGGGAGTTTAACTGTTTCGGAGAGAGAAAGAAAAACTTTAAAACCTACTGTCATTTTATGTACTATTTACAGAATCACATGGATACATACGACAAAATTCCACTGAAGCAATGTTTATCAACAACTCAGAATAATTATGCAAAATGAGTTTTTTATTAAAAAAGAGAAAGTAAATCAAGCTTTGGTATTGTCCATTTCGTCTTTACAGGGATAAATTCCCTTCCTGTACTGATTATTTTTGTTACAGGTCTTGTAAACTCAGTTTTTGGTTTATGTAGATTTTAGACTGAGTATAAATTCCTGCAAATTGGGATTGGGTTAGCCTAATTTTCGATTAAAGTTATACCTATAACAATAAACAGATATGTTTGCATGCGTTTGTTGTTTTCCAAAGAGACGGCTGCATTTTTTCCACGACCATTTAATGAAATTTGCATTTTTTTAGCCTTTTGATTAAATTTGCGTTTTCTGATGAAATTCACATTTTTTTGTGATTGTTCAATGAAATTTGCATTTTTTTAAGCAGCCCTTTGACTAAATTAGCGTTATTAACAACCCTTTGACAATATTCACATTTTTTCCCACAATGCATTGTCGAGATTTGTATATTTTTCGTGATTCTGTGACATAGTTTGCTTTTATAAAGCGATACTTTGATAATTTTTGCATTTATTAAGCGATCCAGGGATGATTCTGTTCTGTATTTTCTGAAAATTTAAGATATTTTATGCTGAAAAAAAAAGTCATCAATCTGGAAATTCAGTGAAAAAACATACAATGAATTTCAACAAATGGCTGCCCAAACAAAATCAATTTCATAAATTTGAAAAAAAAAATCGAGAATATTGTCAGAGGTTTGCGAGAAAAACGTGAATTTTGCCAGATAATCAAAAAAAAAATTAATTTTATCAAAAATTTATCAAAGGAAACGCAAATTTCGTCAAAAAAATAGTGCAAAAAATCCGCAAATTTCATCAGATTCACAGAAGAATGCTAATTTTGGCCAGGGATACTAGTAAAAACGCAAATTGTGGGAAAAAAAATCGCAGGAAAAAGGTAAATTACTAAAAACTTCCAAATTTCATCTAATGATCACGAAAAACGTGCATATTTCTCCATAAAGTGTCGAAAAACTCCCATGTATCATTTAAGAATCGCAAAAACCTCACAAATTTTGTCAAAAAACAGCGATTTTTTACAAGAAATGTAAAAAATCTGCAAATTTCGTAAAAAAAGGCAAATTTCATCAAAAAATACAATAATTTCACCAAATAATTGCGAAAAATCAGTAATTTTCGTCAAATTGTCGCAGAAAAAATACAGTGTCAAAAGTACATTTCCCTCTTATCCTCACACACTCTGCTGTAACTTTTCAGAAAATTTGCTGTGAATAAAAAAAAAAAAAATTACTCAGAATCACCCATGAAAAACCCTTTGACAAAATTTGCATTTATTCGCACTCTTTTAACAAAATTTTTGTTTCTTTTACGATCTTTTAATGAAATGCATGTTTATTTTCATATCTTTTTATGAAATTTGTGAATTTTAAGTGGAATTTTGGTAAATTTGGGTTTATATGGCGATCCTTTCACAAAATTCACATTTATTCTGTGATGCTTTCACGAAATTCACGTGTACTCTGCGATCTTTCTAAGAAATTCACATTTCATCTCTATCTTTTCAGGAAGGTCACCTTTTTTTCCTGGTATTCTTTGAGAAAATGTGAGTTTTTTTCACAATGCTTCGACAAAATTTCTGTCGTGATCCTCTAACAAAATTGATTGTGAAAATATGCGACTCAGCTCGGTTCAAAACTTATACCAAATGGGTTAACAGCCGACGATTCAAACATAATTTCCAGGCAGATAACTGATGTTTCATAATTTTTGGAATCAAATGTGTTAATTTTTAGGAAAATTCGGAACGAAATGACTCCGTTCTTGCAGCAGAAAATAGCAAGAAACTTGTGTTAATCGATAGCTGGAAAAAAATTGTGAAACAGTTTTTGGAAAAAAAATATCTTTAATTTTAATGATTTTTTGCAGCAAAAAACTTGCAAAATATGTCATTCAGTTGCACGAATATATAAAATTCGCAAAAAGGTCGGGAGTTGATCATAGTTTCAAAATGCAAAAAATTTCAGAAAATTTTTGATTTTTTTTCTTGGGGGGGGGGGGGCTCTTGTCCACGAACACGATATTCTTTTGGGTATAAATTATAGATTTTAGAATGCTTAATTATACTGATCATTTGATATTATAATTTAATTACTCAGAGAACATGTGTGTAGGAACTCAGATTTATATTTTATGTTTGTGTTCAAAAACAAACATTTTTGGAATCATTAAAATTAAGCTAACTTTCCTTGTACTCATTGAATAGTCAAACCAATTTAGCTTTGCATAAGCTTTTTTATGCATAAAATCATATTGCTTTATATATATTCTAAAAACAGACTGAACATACAACAGCAAAAAAATATAAATAGTACTTTCAAAAAGCATTAAACAGTATTTTGAATATTTTTAGCTATTTTTCAAAGCAAGAGAATTGACTTAAAAATAATTATACTCGCAATAATTTATATAACATAAATTATCATTTCAACAGTTTTTAGCTTGATTTAAAAACACTAATGATGGCTTAAAAAATGTGCATAAGGTTTTAGACACTTTGCAACAATTTTTGACATGTCATGTCAAAAAACACTTCTTGGCATCAAAAACCCAACAATGCTTGAAATTTAATTTTTCTTGGGAGGAGAGCGACTCTCCTAACATTTATAATAGGAAGGAGACTTCAAATATTTAAGGGGAAAGTTTTTCTTAATTCACTATTATCAAGTGTGTTTTTTAAAAAATTAACTTTAATATACATAGCAATATGCTATTGAAGTAATTTAAATGTAACTCAGAATACTTATTATATTTATGTATAGATTAAAATAAAAAAAGGTAAGTTTTAACCCGGTTTCTGTTTTTCAATTTTCACCAAATATTGGATCTTAAACAACAAAATTGAATTAATTTCTAAGCTGGATTTGGTTTTATTTGATTTTGCTTGCTAATACATGTTCACAAGCTAAATTTGTGATGGGCAGCATACAAGCAATATTCATAAACTTGAAAATTGTACAAAACATATGGTTATATTCACTAATGTGAAAACGGGAAACAGTGAAATTCTTTAAACGGGAATGCCTACAATTTTTTGGACAAGATTTTAAAATTTTTGGTATAAATTCCACTATGAAATTCAAGCTTCGCATTCAGTATATGTTGTATTAAGGTCACAAATATATTATTTTGTATGGTAAATAGTGTTTATTCTAGGCCATTTTTGAAGGGTGCAGCACCCTGGCCCTTTTCAAATTTACAAAATGCACCCTGCCCTTTTTAAAAGTAGTAAAATGCACCACTGGTTTTATCCAAAGATTTTTAATAAATATTTCTTTTATTCCGTAGTGTTTCTAAATTTGTGTGCCCAAAAATGATAGATTTTTTCCATTTCTTTAAGAAAAAGAACATAAAACTATTGAATCATGTTTTAATTGCATTTTTAATTTTTATATCATAAAATCATTCAAAATTAATGTTACTTGATTTATCATATTTAAAAAATATGTGCTTCATTGCTTTCTTTTTTCCCCTTCTAAAGGCAATAATAAAAAAAAAAATTGGCAAAAGTACCCTTTTCTGCTGCAGTAGTGCCTTTTGTAGTGAATAGCACCATGCCCTTTTTATTTCTAGAGTGAACACTACCCATAACCAACATACAAAGAGATGATTGAGAAAAAAAATAAGAACAAAACAAAAGAGAGATTATATAGATATTGTTTTGCAGCATAGAGATAAAGTTTTGTTTTGTTTTGTTGTTGAGTCAACATTGCAATGAAACATTTGAATGATTTCATTGTCAATAAAATAAAACTATGTTCATCAATACAGCCTAAATTTTAAAACTGATCCTCTTTAAGCATAGATCAATTAATTTAAAATTACAGGGCAAAAGCTAAAAGTTTCCATGGCTAATGAACTTTTAAATAAAATAACACAAATACCATGTTTACTGGCAAGTATTGGAGAATATTCAAAATATTTCACTGATATAATACAAGAAAATCACTTTTTTCTTACTTAAAACTTATTTTTTTTTAAAAAGCATTTATATTTTTATCAATAAACGTATAATCGTAAAAACTGCCAAGTATGTATTACATCTTAAAACATTATGCAAGCACAATATTCCTGTTTTATAATAATTTTCACATATACAGGGTGATTCCAAATTTTTTTTACAATAAAAGAGGGGTGATAGTACACATCAAGGCAAACAATATTAAATAGGAGACCAAGGGTCCAAAACGTTTTCTTAAGGAGATAGCCGCCATTAAAGTTTAGGGACCAAAATTTCAAATAAACATAAAAAACGGAAATATCGGTCGATTGATTTGCGGTTTTCACTAAAATTATTCTTTATGTGGGCATTTTCTTGTAATTAAATTATAAAGATAAATTTCAAAAAATGCCGATAGAGGGCGCTTTAGACTTTGGAGTAACGAACAACTATTTTTTGCCGGTATGTTTTGCATCTCATTAAATGTTTTCGTAAGTTTACACTCAAACTTAAATTTTGAGCTCAAAATCTGTAGTTGGGAGTGGTTAAGTAACACAAACTGAGCTGTGTTCAGAGGGTTCAAATTTCAAATGATTAAAAAAAAACGGAAAAATTGGTCGATTGATTTGCGGTTTTCACTAAAACTATTCTTTATTTAGGTATTTTCGTGAAAATAAATTATAAAGATAAATTTCAAAAAATGTCGATAGAGGGCGCTTTAGACTTTGGAGTAACGAACAACTATTTTTTGCCGAATTGTTTGCATCTCTTTAAATGATTTCGGAAGCTTAGACTTAAACTTAAATTTTGAGCTCAAAATCTGAATAGTAGTGAGTGGTTAAGTAGCACAAACTGAACTGTGTTCAAGGGGGAGGGGGAGGTTCAAATTTAAAGTAATTATAGAAAATGGAAAAATTGGTCGATTCGTTTGCGGTTTAAAATAAAGCTATTCTTTAAGTCAGTATCTTCTTGAAAATAATTTTTAAAGATAAATCAGAAAAAATTCCGTCAGAGGGCGCCTTAAACTTCAGAGTAACCAAAAATTCATTTTAACCATTATTTTTTTGTTCTAATAAATGCTTGCAAAAGCATTTTAAATGTTCTCGGAAGCTTAGATTTAAATTTAAATTTTGAGCTCAAATCCTGAATCGTTATGAGGAGTTAAGAAGCGCAAACTGAAGTGTGTTCAGGAGTTGAAATTTAACCCTCTTTCCTCCTCGAACACAATTCAATTTTTCGCTACTTAAACACTCCCAACGATTCAGAATTTCAGCCCAAAATTTAAGTCTATGCATTTGAAAGCATTTAATGAGATTAAAAAAATAACAGTTAAAAATAGTTGTACGCTACTCCAAAGTCTAAGGCGCCCTCTATCGGCATTTTTTGAAATTTATTTTTAAAAATTATTTTCAAGAAAACACTGATTGATCAAGAAAACTGCTGATTTAAAAATTAGTTTTAGCAAAAACCGCAAACGAATCGACCAATTTTTTCCGTTTTATACAATTATTTGAAATTTGAACCCTCTGAACACAGCTAAGTTTGTCTACTTAAAGACTCCCAGCTATTCAGATTTTGAGCTCAAAATTTAAGTTTGAGTCTAAGCTTACGAAAACATTTAATGAGATGCAAAAAATACCTGCAAAAAATAGTTGTTCGTTACTCCAAAGTCTAAAGCGCCTTCTATCGGAATTTTTTGAAATTTATCTTTATAATTTATTTTCACGAAAATACCTAAATAAAGAATAGTTTTAGTGAAAACCGCAAATCAATCGACCAGTTTTCCCGTTTTTTATAATCCTTTGAAATTTGAACCCTCTGAACACAGCTCAGTTTGTGTTTACTTAACCACTCCCAACTACAGATTTTGAGCTCAAAATTTAAGTTTGAGCCTAAGCTTACGAAAACATTTAATGAGATGCAAAAAATACCGGCAAAAAATAGTTGTTCGTTACTCCAAAGTCTAAAGCGCCCTCTATCGGCATTTTTTGAAATTTATCTTTATAATTTAATTTCAAGAAAATACCGACATAAAGAATAATTTTAGTGAAAACCGCAAATCAATCGACCGATTTTTCCGTTTTTTATGTTTATTTGAAATTTTGGTCCCTAAACTTTAATGGCGGCTATTTCCTTAGGAAAACGTTTTGGACCCTTGGTCTCCTATTTAATATTGTTTGTCTTGATGTGTACTATCACCCCTCTTTTATTGTAAAAAAAAATTTGGAATCACCCTGTATTTAGCTTAAAGTTAGCTTACAAGTGCAACCAGATTTAACAATTGCATATTAGAGATCAATCTAGGATAAGTTTTTTGTGACTATTTAAATATTTTTTTTTTACTTTGTACTTTAATTTTAAGCATAAAACTTATTTAAATATACAAAAATAATTGATAATATCAGTAAAAAAGCTCTTTAATTCCAAAATTAAATGGTAAAAGAAAGAAAATATCGTTGCGATTAAGCTTAAACACACTTAAAATAAAAATTTTAAAAGAGCCAAATTTTTTCATTTCTATTCAGAAACAAAACATTCGTAACGAACATTCGTTCATCGTAAATGATGTCGTTTACAAGCGATATATGAATTTGTTTACACGAGATATATGTTTACGAAATGAATATGTTTACAAAAGATATATGAAACTGCATACTTACTTTTCTTTGTAAAGGTTTTATTTTATTTTTGTCGTGTCACACCTTCATGAACACAATGCTGCCGCGTTCTTTGAAATTCCAAATAATCACAGCGTTGCCAAACGATGAATTGCAAGATACAAAATGTCTTCGATATTCCCAACGCCACCTAGGGTAAGGATTACCAGCAGAAATACTGCAAAAGTTCGTGCGGTTCCATGGCGTGGTGGGCCAGCGCATGGTCGATCAGTGGAGGTCGATCAGAATTTTATCTGATGGTTTTAAACAGCAAAGTTGACTGCAGTTGTAAAGCAGTGGTCATGCAGTGGTAGGCCATTAGCCATCACTTCCCCATCATTGCCAGCACCTATCTTGCTGCTGGCCAGCATTTTTCTCTTTGCTGGGGAGTAATAGCACTTTAAGTCATCGAGCACAAGAAAAATCCTTTATTTTATGGAAGAGTAGTAACAGGGGAATCTATACATCCATGTCTGCCGGAAGCGAAGGGGTGCATAAGCTAAAAATTGATACGACTAGTGGTTGACTCATAGGTTTAGGATTGTGTTTAGCAACATGGTAAACTGGGTGCAGAAAAACACAATGTTAAGCCTACGAGTCAATTACTAGTGGTATCAATTTTCGGCTTATGCCCACCTTCGCTTCCGGCAGACATGGATCATTAGATTCCCCTGTTACTACTCTTCCATAAAGTAAAGGATTTTTTCTTGTGCTCGATGACTTAGGGTTTTGTGCGGTCGGATCTTCGACTAACACAACAATTTCCAAGTGCCCTAGAAAAGCGGGTTTTTATCATTCAGATAACATTAAAATTTTTCCAGCATAAGAAAACGAAAGCAACATCAATGATTTTCACATAAACGAAGAAGAGTAGAACAGCATAAACCACAATTCTCTTTCATGTCAAGATTACGTGAATGGTTCATGAAAATTTAACATGAACAGCAATAGGAGGTATTGAAACTGTTTTTAGAGGCGTGATAGCTGAAAAAGAAGATGATGAAACTGCTCCTGTAACCTAGCTTATGCTGCTGCTTTAGGAGCCCTGGGAACTTTGAGGTGTTACCTTCAAAATTAGGATGTAGCATCAAATACAATGATGTACTTAAATGCATTGAAAAAAATCGGTACTATTTGGTTATCCCCTCGACCAAAAAACTATCTTCAAACTATACCATTAAATGCCAATAATGGCTGATCGTAAAAGTTACATTTACTTGACAGAGCACGTTATGCATGTTTGTTATGTCATCAAATGATTTACGTATTTTGTTATGTCATCAAAAAAATTTCTGATATTTTAATTGTATTTTTTATTAATATTGTACAAATTTATTTTTCTTTTGTTATTTAAGATGAAAATTGCGTCAAAATATATAATTTCACGATTAGTTTGGCAATTTATATAGTTTTGCGAAATTTGTCGACGGGATAACCAAATAGTACCAAAAAATCATTGTACAAACAAAGCATGAGCAAAAGCAAACTATCATAGATGACTTCTTTAAACAGGATCAATTTGCATTTTTTGTGAATATATCTCTTTTTATCTAAAACTAAATTTTACACTGATCGTACATTTGAGCTAAATTTTATAGTGAAAGTGTAAAGATTTTATTTTTTAAGTATGATATACTGATGTTACATCTTTTGTATTTTATAAAATGTTATTAATCCTAATTTTTATATTTCTTAATGTTTTCCTTTCGCATAATTTGTATAAAAAATTGCTACATCAACATTCAGTTATGCGCGGTTCTCATTTATGCAAGATTTTAAATAAATTTCTACAAACGCGATTAAATGAGAGGTGATTGTATGTTTATAGAATGAAGAAAAATGATATATAGGGTCACACAAAGAATTAAATACATGGCTGTCTATTAGGGTGGAGCAAAAAATTTTTTTTTTTTGAAAATCAAAAACGGGTAGGTGCCAAAAGTTGCCTTTATACTAGTACATCAACTGCGTGAAATTTTACCGCTGAAAAAAAATGGCTTGAGTCTGCGCTTTTGCTCCAAAATTCGAAATTTTGGGTAAAATTTGTCATTTTTTGACAGTTTTTCAAAAAAATTAAAAAAATTCTACAGAGCTGGTTAGTATTTAAAAGTGTTGCTTAGACCTTTATATTTATCTGATTAACATATTTAAACTATAAAACAATATGTTTATTCCCTATAGCTGGAGCAAAACAGACAACGTTTAGTAAGAAAACAGCATTACCACTCTATTGGGTCATATAACGAATTGTTGTTTTTAATACAGCTCTTGTTTTCAAAACTACCTTGGACTTGCGTCGTGGAGGTGGCTATATTTCCTATACCGTCCGGCCCAACTATTCGATCATCTTAGTACAGTGTTTTATTTATACATTGATTTGTGATTTTCTTTATAAAAATTTGGCATGTTTTCGATGCTTCCACCTTGTTTATTAGTTCTTTGCATCCACATGCTGCTGTAACTATCTTCATGTATATTTTTACAGTTTATACAAAAAATATGACAAGCAGAGTAATGCACGGGAATATTATTAAAGGGATCTATTCGGCCATCTATTATATTTATCAAACTTACATTCAGTTGATGAATAATGATTGGAAGTTCTGTTACCACAACATTTTTTCAGTCAATTGTATTTTTTTTACGTAATGATTTGCTTCAAAGATGATTTCAGATATTTCAACTATAAGTATGCCATCATTTATTCTACTTTTGCATTTTTTATATGTTGAGAAGCAAGCTGTTTAATGTGATGGTGATCGTCAGCGAGAATTGCAATGAAAATTTGTTCTCCATGTGTAAAGCAACCGCTGTTGTAAATAACTTTTTTTTGCATTAGTTTTATGCCGTTTTCTAAGTGTTTTCATATCCAGTTAATTTCCTATTAACTTTTAGATCCCCTTTTTATGAGTGGACAACATTTGATGGTGAAATGTCCTGTGCATAAACTTATAATGCATTGTGCTTTATGAGGGAATGGACGGATATCGACTATAAGTGCTCATTTAAAATTAGGAGAATTTTATTTGTCACAGTGAATCATTTTGCATGGGGTAAACTTAGAATTGTCTATATGATATTGAATCATTCGCTACTTCAACTCCAGTGAATTTCCTTTGCGCCAATTATTAGAGACGTCGATATAAAACGTTCTAAGCTACATGGATTCACTGGATCAATAAGGAAAATCTTTGTCTACGTAATATTCACTTCCTATTGCAATTTTTTTTTATAAAATAGAGAAATTATTTTCTCAAATTGAGAAAAAGATACTCAGAACAGACTAGAAATTTCTGTCGGAGATTGCAAAGCTAATTCATAAGGAAAGCTATTTCTCAAAGAATGGGGAATAGAAATTTAGAAAACATCTCACAGAAAAGACAGCTCATAAAGTTAATAAAATTTTCCGCTTTATATAAGCACAGATTGGTAATCAGCGTCTATATGTTCACTCCCAAATCTATAATCCAAGTATATACCGCGGGATGTTTTATACCAAATGTACTACACATCTAAATAATAGATCTAAAATCTTATTAGAAATTACTCGAATACGAAACAATACACGAAGCGACATAAAACAAATACTAAAACTTCTTTCGAAATATTGTTGCTTTACACGCAAATTTTGTTTGCAATCCTCTGGGACGATCGTCATAATATTAAACAGCTAACTTCTCAGCATATATTCAATGTAATAGGTTCAATAAATGATGGCATACTAGAAACTGAATTCATACAATCAATTTTTAGGAAAATCATTGCATATAAAATGTAATTGATTGAAAGAATGCTGTGATAACAGAACTTCCAATCATAATGTACTAATTGCATGAAATTTTAATGAAGATAATAGACTGCTGACTAGGTTCAATTAAGAACATACCCAATATATTACTCAGCTTCTCTTCTGTTATACATGGTATAAAAATATACGTGCAGCAGGTCACACCAGCATGATTCAAATCAACCAAAGTCTATGAATACAAAGAAGAGATAAATTACTTTGATATATACAAAACTTATACTCGTCTTCGGGAAAAAAATAACAATTCAATGCATAAATAAAACACTGGGCCTAGATGATTGGGTGGTTGAGACGGGTGGGATAATGCAACCACCTCTATGAGTTATATACACATTAGTTTTGAAAGCAGCTAGTAAGAAATGCATTCAAAAGAACATTTCGTTGTATGCTCCAATAGAGAGGTTAACGCTGATTTTTCACAAAAAGTTGTCAGAATTGCTCCAATTATACAGACTACAGATATTGTTTTATAGTTCAAAAAAGTTAAGCAGATAAATATAAAGGTCTAAGCAACACTTTTAAATACTAACCAGCTCTGTAGGAATTTTTTACCTTTTTTGAAAACATGTCAAAAAATGACAAATTTTACCCAAAATTTCGATTTTTGGAGCAAAAGCGCAGACTCAAGCCATTTTTTTTCAGCGGTAAAATTTCACGCAGTTGATGTACTAGTATAAAGGCAACTTTTGGCACCTACCCGTTTTTGATTTTCAAAAAAAATTTTTTTTGCTCCACCCTACTGTCTATGGTAGATAAACAGCGGAAGTGCGATTTCACTAGATTTAAGCGTGTTTTAGGGCTTAATTAATTTTTGTCTAAATAGTTGGCACATATGTATAAAAAGATAGTAGACAAAATACATGGCTGTACAAAAGAATTAAAATATGCTACCATTTATGGGGTATAAGTTTCTGAAAGTCAAATTTCAACCCATTACGCGTTTTAACACTTTACAACATATTTTTAAATTGTTTAAGAATTTGGTTTGTCTGTCCGTACTGTAACTTGTGCTAATATAGTTAGATTTCTCTGTAAAACATATATACATCTATAATTGTTATATAATCGTATCATATTTTATATTCATGTATTTTTGCACAAGAATTGCTCAGCATTGCATCATAATATAAATATTTATAAAAATATTTATAGTACGAAACACCTCATTTGCCTCGTTTGATGTGTAATTTCAAATTTGTTCATACTTAAAACACATTAACCTTTTTTGTTTTCGTTAGAGTATTTTTTAACATTGGTCATAGTCTGTGAATCCAAGTAATTAGTTTTGAAAATAGAAATAAAAGTTAATGAAAAGTGTTTAAAATTATGTTTTTTCCAGGATTTTATAAAATGAAAGTTGTCTAATAAGTATAAAAAGCAATACGTACTTTTATTTGAATAATTATCACTGAGGCAAATATTCTGCAATTGAGAGAAAAAACACATATGTTGTAACTAATATTGCTTTTTTTATTGTAATCATCTGACACATCTTTAAGTCTTCAGTAATGCATAAAAAGATTATTACTTGCAAACTAAGTGTGAACCAGAGTTGCCTTTACACATTTTCTTTGAAGAATTATCTGAACACGGATATATGCCGTACACTTGCTGGATTTTTTTAAAAAGAATAGCGTCTGTTTCTCAAGAAAGTTTTAGTATGTACACTTTTATGATATACGTTTAAGGCAGAGCATAAATTCTCTGCTTAGAGTATATACCGTCTGCTATTTTTTACGACTACACAAATGCAGATGTGATCATTTTTTTCTAATTTTTAAAGATTACTCCCCCCCCCCCCCCATCAACAATAGTTCCAAAATTATCTTTTGCAGCCACCTGCTAGGATTTTGTTGAGTTGTCATTCAGAGTAACGGATCTGTGCATGAGACATAGACTTATCATATAACTGCATTCAGAAATAGCAGCCTTTTCTTGTGTCATTGACCCCTTCCCCACCATCACGTGGCGGTGGACAGACTCTGCGCCAAACCAGTTTCTCCCGCCGATCCCTCCAGCCACCAAGACCTATTTCATCTTAGTCCGGGAGCCGACCGTCGATTTACCTACGTATCGAGTAAAAGGACCGGACATACATCAAAATGTAGGTCTCAATGTGCACATTAAGAATATCACTCGCTGCCAGGTCCTATCCTGCCGGAACGCAAGGCAGCCGCACTTTTATGACGTCAATTTTGAGTGTTTACATATGTATCGAGTACAAGGACCCGACATACATCAAAATGTAGGTCTCAATGTGCATATTAGGAATATTACTGTCTGCCAGGTTCTATCCTGCCGGAACCCGGTGGCAGCCGCACTTTTATGACGTCAATTTTGTGTGCTTATCTATGTATCGTGTACAAGGCCAAGACAAGCATCAAAATGTAGGTCTCAATGTGCACATTGAAACCTACATTTTGATGTATGTGGCAGCCAGTTATATTCTTAATGTGAACATTGAGACCTACATTTTGATGTATGTCCGGTCCTTGTACTCGATACATAGGCAAACACTCAAAATTGACGTCATAAAACTGTGGCTGCCACCGGGTTCCGGCAGGATAGGACCTGGCAGCGAGTGATATTCTTAATGTGCACATTGAAACCTACATTTTGATGTATGTGGCAGCCAGTTATATTCTTAATGTGCACATTGAGACCTACGTTTTGATGTATGTCCGGTCCTTGTACTCGATACATAGGCAAACACTCAAAATTGACGTCATAAAAGTGCGGCTGTCTTGCGTTCCGGCAGGATAAGACCTGGCAGACAGTGATATTCTTAATGTGCACATTGAGACCTACATTTTGATGTATGTCCGGTCCTTTTACTCGATACATAGGTAAATCGACGGTCGGCTCCCGGACTATCTGCTTTACGCTTCTTTTGTTATAAGAATGAGAGCAGGAAATTGCCAAGGGATCACTGCCATAAAAAGACACCCTTTTGGAGATGACATCTCGGAGGTGAATGCTTCAAGAATTGGAGAAGAGAACAAAGGGATCCGTTATCTAACGCATTCCTCATCTAAGGCAGGAGCAGATCTCAACCGTTTGTTTTCATATCAACTGACTACGCTTGTGCGAACTGCTTCTCATAGAGCGTGTTCAGCAGATACGCGTGTCAAGCGCGCGGTCTCAGGAGTCAGGGATATGGAGTGGAACCTTATTTCGGCTGTTCAAGTACCGAACCAGGCGCACAGTACTCAGTACTGTGCGCTCAGATGCAGGTTAAGAGCAGATCATGGATTTAATTGGACGGTGCTAATGATAAAGATCATCTGTTACCTTCATGAGCTTAAAATCAGCGATTGTGAGTTCGAATCTTTCGCGTCAATAAACTGTGATTATGTTTTTTTCTTTTAAATTATTAATAATTGGTTGCTTTATATTAATAAATAGGATTTTTTATTAAAGATAATTTTTTATATTAATAATACAGAAGCACATGTATTTCTATTACAATAATGAAATACCTATTTAAATATGAGAAAATATGATATTTTAAGAAGAAAGTTTTACATTTGAACCCATTTAATATTTTAAGTATCGTTCCAAAGTGATTTATATATATACATATTCAGCAAATAAACAACAATAACAACAACAACAACAAAATTAAAAAAGGTATAAGCGTAAAATAATTTTTTTATGTTTTTCATTCATTCATTCTTTTTTTTAAGTACTTTAGAAGAAAGTTTAAGATACAAATCATATTTTATAGTGTTAAAATACACAATAAAATATTATTAAAATCAAAATGTAATAGATGTACATTTTTTAAACTAAAAATATCTGCACCTATATTTTTTAAAAAGATATCTCTTTAAAAATTAATAGTTTTGTAAGGAATAAAGTATGATTAGAATGTTTATAAATTTTCTCCTGATAATATTATATAAGTACATTGCTTATATTACGAGTTATATTAACATGACTTTGAATGATATTGTTTCTCCTGTCTTATGACGCATTTTAGTCTGTTATCCGCACGGTATTACCAACACAATTTGCTATAGCAAAAAAAAAAAAAATAAATAAAGCTAGTTTTTTTTCTAATAACTATAGTTATTAGAAAATAACTAGCTTTATTTTTTTAGAATATTATTATTTTTACTCAGGGCCCGACTTATGCAGGGACAAGCAAGGCAACTGCCCCGGACTCTCCCCCCCCCCTGAAACTTATCAGGATTTATATTAAAAGGTGCCAAATGATTAGAATCAGCCGAAATGACCAAAATTCACGTATTTTCAAACAGTTAAGAAGATAGTGCGGTCCTCCTTCCCCTCTTTGCTTCCAGTATCCATTGGATGGAGTATCCATTTATGCAAAAAACAAGCTACATCATTAGACAACTTGTGATTAAAGTTTTATTATAACAATTTAGTATTCTGTATAATTATAATTATTACATAATACTATAGTAATCTGTAAAATATGCAATTATTAAATAAGAAATATATATACTAAAACCTTTTCTGAAAAATGTCAAACTAACAGTGCAAATTCCATTGAAATACATCCAGTATAATAGATTAAAAATAAACCTTATAATATGTTGATATCACAATCTTCTTTGATAACAGCATTTTTATTATCGCGAAAAATATAAAGCAACTGATAAATCATTTTTAAATAAATAATAAAAAAAATTGTTAAAAAGTTAAAATCTTTAGATCCCTAATTGAATTGTTAAATTGAATCAATCAACCTATCAACAAAAGCACAACCAATAAAACAGAAGCACGAAATGCACAATCACGTGATCAAATCACTCACATATTTTTTTTTAGTTGCGCGCGCCAAGGTTGGTGGTCATATTTTAAATGCTGATCGGGCTAAATTAGATAAAATAGGTCACGTGATACATTTTGGGAATATTTTAGATTTTATTTGAGTGACCGCAGGTATGTATTTCTGTTACGAGAATCATGTTTTGGAAAGATAAAGGAATATAGTATTTGCATTTATCAATTTTGAACTATAAAAATAATTCAATAATTGAATAACGTTAAAATTCCCTTATTCGATAGTACCTACTCCATGGAGAATCTTCTGAGCGCGCGCGCGCAAAAATGGTGTCATTTGAATACACCCATATTCGCATGTGCTTTTCGTTTTCAACTGCAGAACGAACAGCAATACAGTACCAAGTGAGCTGCGATCAATGCTATCCTTTCGTTATAAAGCATTTAAGTTGTGTAAAAATATTAGACCCCCTCCCGTATGGTTTCTCAAGAAATAAGACACGTTGCATAAAATCCATTGAATTTGAGACTAAGAGGTCTCTATCCTACAACATATATTAAAAAACGGTACAACTTGGTTATCCCGTCGACTAGAAAACGATCGCCAAACTATAAAATTAAATGCCAGTAATGGACGATCGCGAATGTCTCATTCGATGTTATTTAAGACGTTTTTAAGTACTTAAGATGTCATTAAGTGATTTTTATCTCGAATTTTATTTGTATTTTTGTTAATATTCTATCAATTATTTGTTTTTTATTTATTTAACATAAAAAATATGTCAATATGATTAATTTGGCTATTAGTTTGGCGATTTGAATAAATTGGCGAAATGGGTCGGCGGGATAACTAAGTAGTAAAAAAAAAAACCTTCAAATTCTGTAGTTACGAAAGATGGCCCTCTCCTTGTAAGCTATGATCGATACATGACATGTAGTGAATTTTCAGTGTTTTAGAAAGCAAAAACGGAATACAAATGTTTTTAGTATCGTTCTATTCTAAAAAAAAAGTAACTAACACTGTCAGCGCCGCTCACAATGAACTTTTTGTGACTAAGGGTCTTTCCTTGTTACTATTAAGAAAAATACTCCACACAAAAATATGAAAATGGATAGTATTACAGAGAAATGTTTGATAAACACGCTAAAGCAGACAACTTATACATCGACGAGTTATTTTAAGAGATTTCTAATGTTAAATAATGCAATGAAGACGCTAACACGTATAATAAACGCTTACAATATAGGAAAATATTTGAATAATTAAATAAAGTAATAAACTATAATAATAAAAATTTTGATATTTTTTAAAATATTAAAAGCAAAGTTCAATAAAATAAACAACAATGAATAGTTATGCATTCATTATAAAGATGAGATGAATTTTTCTTAAATTATTGAATGAAACTTCCCTCATACAGTTGCAATACTTATTCACATAAAAATCACAAAATAAGGAAGTTTTATTTCAGGTGTAGCCAGACGTGAGCAGTTTATACTTTTCTACTGTCATGTAACAGTTTATGTACTACTACTTCAGCTTAGTTCTTGTCTCGAGTGTTCTTATAAATTTAATGGTTTAGTTATGGTCAACTTGATATTTGGTCTCTCTTATTATTTTCAACATCTTAATCTCATAAAATTCACATAGCTACTTATTCACATAAAAATCATAAAATAAGGAAATTTTATTTCAGGTTTAGCCAGACTTAATAACCAATAAATATAGTTTAAAAAAACTAAAAAACACGCTTTTTAAGTATATCAAACTAAAAAGTGAAAAAAATAATTAATTCGTACTATAAGGTGAAAACGAAAATAGATGAAAAATACTATATTACTATAAAATCATTGTTATTATAGAATACTATACTCCATCTATTAGTTCTTAAGAAGCAACCCACGCTTTTTTTCCACGATAATTTTATTTATTGCTTATTAATTGATTTTTATAATAACAATGATTTTATAGTAATGTAGTATTTTTCATCTATTTTCGTTTTCAGCTTATAGTACGAATTATTTTTTTCACTTTTTAGTTTGATATACTTAAAAAGCGTGTTTTTTAGTTTTTTAAACTATATTTGTTTTTCACTTTTTAGTTTGATTACTTTAAAAGCGTGGTTTTTAGTTTTTTTAAACTATATTTATATTTAATACAAAAACCAAATTAATCGGTTGGATAGTTTCAGAGTAATTGGTGAACATACATAGAAAAAAATACATACGCGTCGAATTGATAACTCCCTCTTCTTTTTCTGAAGCCGGTTAAAAATAAAAATTGTAATACGGATTTTTTTTTTTTTAATTTTACATAGATGTAAATAATGTCAGGAGTGGGGTTCGAACCCACAATCTCTTTCGAAAAACAGAGCTGCAATCCGGCGCCTTAGACCGCTCGGCCATGCTGTCTACACTCCATTCAGTGAACGTATTCAACACTTTTAATTAGCGAAAAATCACTAATTTTATTAGTTTTTGCCTAATTACTAAAAACGTATTGAACCAATTTCGATGAAACTGAAGTGGTACCAATTCGAGAGCATCGTCTTTCATTTAACACCAAAACCAAGTTAATCGGTTGCATGGTTTCGGAGTAATCGGTGAACATACATAAAATAAGGAGAGTTACAAACTCACAAACATACAGGTGAAGCTAATAAAAGCGTGGTAAAAATGTTTGATTGATGCATACATACGTTTAGTATAAAAGATTCCGATGACCAATAATAATATCAGAAATATCTTGAAATTTTTCAGAAATAAATTTATTCTTCCTTCATGGAAAAACACACGGAAAAACTGGTTGATATTGCCAAATTTATATGATTACATCGTTTGTTAAATTGCAGTAGTTGCCTGGACTAATATTTGTTTGTGTCAATTACAATTGTTTGTTTGATTGAACCAAATAATTTAGTTATATTATTTAGGTTGAAACATTCATCATAAGAATTTCTTTTGCTCAACTCAGATGTCTAAATCTTTGCACGCCATATAATTTCCTGCTCGCGCTTCAAAACTTTTGGCGCGCCTTTAGCCAAAGAACAAAGAATTTTACGTTCTTTGTCTCCAACTTCGAGTGTTTGTGTCGTTTATGACTATCGCATTTGATTGTAAGTATTTAGTTATTTATTTTAGAATTTTAATTTATGGGTGAACACGCAGACCTTTGACACTAAACACCTACCTCAGTTTAAATGTTGATATATGTAGCATTCAAATACATGAACAGGTTTGGATATAATAAATAAACAGGTCATATCAAGGTCTAAAGAAAATTCTTTGACCATTTTTCTTAAAAATGATGGCCATTAAATATTTCAAATACAAAAATTATTTTTGTACCTTAAATGTAATTTTCATTCATCTCTTGAGGGGCAGTGCGATAACAAATTTCATTAAAGATCTGTATGAGAATTTTTCAAGTAAATTGTGCATTTTTAACTGGTGGTAAAAAAGGTTGAAAAATTGTTTCCTAGAATTCAACTATTTTTTCCCTAACATTCTGGTGTTATTCAGCATTACAGAAACACAATTATTTGCCACTGAAATGTTTAAAATTCAATATTCATGAAAATTTGGGATCTGTAACGCATAAAGTGCTATGTCAGTCATTACTGATTGACTCTGAACTTTCCATTTAGCCGACATCGATTGACATGGTGTAGATTGTGTAACAGGGATTTTATTTTCGTAATCCAAACAGAAGGATAGAAAAAAAACACTTGGCAGTCAACATGTTAATTAAGTTAACGCATTTTAGCTTCATGTGAGTAAAAATAAGTGACATCAGATTCCTTATGTATTAATTTAGAAACTGTGTTCTACCGAAACTTTTTAAACTAAGAACTGTATCTATCTATTTATTTACTTATTTATTTTTTGAGCAATCTTATTTAAATAAAATTCATATTCTAATTTTTGTTATTACTAATAAATGAAATTAAGAATTAAAATACACTTACCCATTAAACGAAGGTTTCATTTTATTGAATTTCGAATGTAAAAGAATATATAATTCTGGATATGTCTAACAAAAATGTCAAATTAATTCTCCTAGATTCCAAATATTTTTCTTTCTAAAATTCATGTGTTAATTAAGCATTTCAGAAACACAATTTCTAGCCCCAGAAAGGGCATGTCTTAAAATACCTGGCATTATTCTTTTAATGATATTGCTGATATACAAAAACTAACAAGCATAAAAAACGTATTTGAAAGTTGTGCCAACCTACTACTTTAGTTTATATAGCCCCAACCAAATTTTGGGTTGGACTAACCAAATCATATTTTTTTGGCTTGATAATGTTGTTCCAACCAAATAAATTTGATAATAAAAACCAAATCCATTTGGCTGTTATAATTAAACAAAATTTATTTGATTATAACAACTAAATAAAGTTGGTTAGAAATACTAAATTAGTTGAGTTATATAGACCAAATAAATTTGGTTACAAGCATTAAATTAAGATATAATAAGCAAATAAATTTGGTCTCAACCAAAAAATTTGGTTACAGTACCCAAGCAATTTTTATTTGGTTATAACAACCAAATAGATTTAGTTGTTATTACCAAAATTGTTTGGTTGGAAGAACATAATTAAGCTAACAAAATGATTCGGTCAGACCAACCCAAAATTTGGTTGGGGCTATATCAAATAAAAAATTAAGTTGGTCAAGCTTTATTTTTGTTGTTTTAACAAAACAGTTTTTTCTGTGCATGATATCAGTAACATTAATGAAAATTACAGATTAAAACATATGTAGAATTTATATAAAAAGAAAAAAGTCATATTTTGTACCAGCATCTGAACTGAAGGTTTCATTGTTTACGCATATAAATTATGTTTGGATTTTAGAGAGTTTCAGATTTTAAGGGTGTCTACCGTATTTATTGTCATTTAAAAATTACACCAGACTGCTATTCCTTTATGAAAAAACAACCAGAATAGGCGATCTCTAAATGAATAAACTGAAAAGATTACTTAGGCTATGAGTAATGTTACAAACAGTTAAATTAGAATGCTTTCTTTTAATATGATCCTGATGAGAAAAGAAAAATTTTAAAACACTTTTACCAATCTTTACTTATATTTTAAAAGTTTTCATTTTTTTTAAAATAACAACTAATGCATCAAACACACTTACACGCAATTTTTTTTCAATATTATGTATAAGTCAGGCGACCATTCTCTTTTCAAAACTAATACTTTAGCATTGATATTGATAAAAAAATCAATTTTACCATCAAGGAACTTTATTGTGAGAAATCAAGTTTAACAAGAGATTTTTTTCACTTAAATACTATCAATCATTATAAAATCTTACAAGCTTATAAGAGTAAAAAAGAAAAGAAAACAGAAATATGTAATAAGTTTCAGATAATATTAAGTATGATGAAGATAAAATCTTGTTTGCCATGGCTCATGGTATAGTTCCTGATGTGCTGATCTACTGGTTTAATAGGCAAATTTTTGCATGTTACTATTTTTCTTTTTGTGCATTGAAATAAATGGAAAGAATTATTTCTTTATTTCTGGAGTATGCTACAGTTAAGTATCTGCAATTAGCAAATTTTAGGAGCAAAATGTAACACTTAGACAGCTTTTGCGTAGTTCATTTTTGTTTATCAACCATAAAAAATTTCTCATCAGTATGAATTAACAGATGCATCATTTAAAAAATCATTTGAAAGAACATCTTGATACACATCTCTCACACAAAAGATTTCTCTTCAGAATGATTTAAAAGATGTTTGCTTAAAACAAACTTCCGAGTAAATTTCTTATTGCATACCTCACATTCAAAAGGTTTCTCACCAGTATGAGCTAACAAATGGTTGCTTAAACTGCCCTTTTGAGAGAATTTCTTCTTGCATATCTCACATACAAAAGGTTTCTCACCAGTATGAATTAACAGATGGCTGCTTAAATTGCTCTTTAGGGAAAATTTCTTGTTGCATATCTCACATACAAAAGATTTCTCACCAGTATGAACTAAAAGATGCTTGGTTAAATCATTTTTTCGAGCAAATTTTTTGTTACATATTTTACATATAAAAGATTTTTCACCAGTATGAATTAACAGATGCTTCCTCACATCATTCTTTCGAGCAAACTTATTGTTGCATATATCACATGCGAAAGTTTTCTCACCAGTATGAACTAAAAGATGCCTGGTTAAATCATTTTTCTGACCAAATTTCTTGTTACATATCTTACAAACAAAAGGTTTCTCTCCAGTATGAATAAATAAATGTGCTCTTAAAGAACTGTTTTGAGAGAATTTCTTGTTGCATATCTCACATGCAAACGGTTTCTCACTAGTATTACTTAGCAGATGTCTTCTTAAATATCCTTTTTGAGAAAATTTCTTGTTGCATATCTCACATACAAAAGATTTCTTACCAGTATGAGTTAACAGATGGCTGCTTAAATGGCCCTTTTGAGAGAATTTCTTGTGGCATATTTCACATTCAAAAGGTTTCTCACCAGTGTGAATTAACAGATGGCTGCTTAAACTGCTCTTTTGGGAGAATTTCTTGTTGCATATCTCACATACAAACGGTTTCTCACCAGTATGAGTTAACAGGTGTCTGCTTAAATGGCCCTTGAGAGAGAATTCTTTGTTGCATACCTCACATAAAAAAGACTGTTTTGGCAGAATTTCTTGCATAACTCACAAAAAAAGATTTTCCTGTCTATGAGTTAGAAACTGCTTTTTTCAAAAAGCACTGAAAAAAAATTGCTGCATTTGTTTCATACATTCAACATATTTTGTTTGATGTGATGTGTTAGATCAACGGTTTAATGTATCTGCAATAAAATAAAAGTAATTAATATAAGTTTCTACATTTCATTAAAAAAATGAATAAACTTATCACGAAAATTTGAAATCAATGTAAAAAATAAATTGTAATAAAATTACTACCACAGTATTAAAAACTACAATAAACTTCCAATTATCTGTTCCGTTTGCACTGTATCCTCAAAACTTATTATAAAATATTCTCTTTGATGCGCTTTTGGGAAGAATATAAATATATTAAAGTGAATACTGTGAAGGTGACCTATCTTAAAAGGTAAAGAAAATCAGGATTACACGAAAAAAAACATTACATATTTATACTTCCGAAAACTTGAAACCTATCTAAAATGGAACATTTTGCCATCGTGTTTCCTTCTTGGCAGGTTTTTGGAGAATACAGAATCATCCCGTAAATGGAAACATTTCACGGTCTAAAGAATAAGTATACAAATATACCTGCTAAGATGGAAATGGGACCATGGATGGACCAACTGTTGCTGATAGTTAAGGGGAAAAGACCAGTTTATACAAATGCAATAACGTCACACTGATCGATCTTCGAAACCATTATTTTTGTTTATTTTATAATTTGATATCAGATACAGTGGACTCCCTCAAATGTGCAACCTTAAAATTCGCACATAATTTGCATATGTAAATAATGAAGATTTCAGTTCAGATATAAGGGCAAATTTTGACTTATTTCGTCTTATATCAATTCCATATATACTTTAATTTGTATTTTTAATTTTACAGAATTCATGTTTTTTCCTGAAGGAAGAATAAATTTATTTTTGAAAAAATTCAAGATATTCACAATCTTCATTACAAATATATTTATGTATTAATCAAGTTTTTTGAATTATTAAAGTCTGTGGCTAAACCTGAAATAAAACTTCCTTATTTTAGGATTTTGATATGAATTATTAATGTACTTTTATGAGTCAAGTTGCACTGAATAATTTAGGATAAATACATTTCATCTTTATAATGACTATTTAATCATACATTTTTGACAATTAACTTGATCTTTGCTTTTTAATATTTTTATCATATTAAAAATTATCTATATCTTTATTATTTCAATTTATTACTTTTTAAATATTTTATTATACTATTGTAAGCATTCATTATATTTTCGATTGCATCATTATTAAATTCAAATGACCCTTTAAAAAATGTAAACAAAGCAGTGACGAGAAATAAGCAAAATTGTAAAATTCGCAAAACCTCTTTTTCCCAAGCTGAGCGGATTTGTGGGAGTTTACTGTAATATAATAACATAAATAAGGAAATTAAAAAGTGACTGAAAGTATAATATAAAAATGTAAATGTAAAATCTAAAATGAGTTATT
The DNA here is from genome assembly GCA_964019185.1 of Maratus speculifer. Classification (NCBI taxonomy): domain Eukaryota; kingdom Metazoa; phylum Arthropoda; class Arachnida; order Araneae; family Salticidae; genus Maratus; species Maratus speculifer. The sequence goes on from OZ025296.1 coordinate 365,256,227, forward strand.
TTAATAAGCAATCTCAAAAATTTCGGCACTTACATATTAATGCCACTGAAGCAGAACTTGCGTTAATGTGCCAGTAAAGAGCAATCTTGTTATTCGCATGTGCACAAAAATAATGGTGTCAAAAAATGAGCAAAAAAAAATGCACTAATAGGCACTACAACACTAAAAAATTACGCCAAAAATCAACAAATAATAAGGCAACAAGGAATCCAAAAGATAACTGTGGTGGCGTTAATACGTAAGTAACAAAATTTCCTTTTAAAAAGTTATTTTATTAGAAAAACTGATATGTGCGCATTTAAGAATAACTATATATGTTCCATAATACAGTTTGCTTTTTATTGTTAATAAAATAAAAGAGTTATGTTTAAAAAAAGTAGATGTTTTATCATGTTTTTTTTTTCAATTTCTTTATTATTTATTTAAAAAATGATTTTTGGATCACAAATTTGTAAATTTTCTTAACTGTTTACATTCATAAAGTAATGAGAATTATAGAAAACTGCTTATTATGGGTGTGTGGATTATCGATCATTGACTGTAAAAATTATTTAATGACGTTTTAAACACGTGTATCATATTTAATGTCCTTGAATTAGACATTCACAATCATCCATTATTCGCATTTAATGTTATAGTTTGGTGATAGTTTTTTGGTCGACAGGATAACCAAGTAGTACCAAAACTTCTTATATGCTAGCGTATAATCTGGCAGTCTTCAGTGACTGCTTGAGTGGCACCTAAGGCGCCTTGATTAAGAGGGGGCTCTATCAGTCCACAATCAAGCACTAAGCTTCAATTTGGATACAGCCTCTAAAATACACTTGTTTTAAAATAATTAATTTCTCAGAAACCTATTGTATGAATTGCATAAAAATTTGTTTTTAAGCTAATTGGAGAATGCTGAGTTCATTCATGCAGTCAGAATTTGGTATTTCGATAGAAAAAAAAGACAAGGTTAGAGTTCGTTTTAATATGTATATCCCCCTTAAGCAAATTTTATATACACCATTTAAAAGTAGACTTTATTTCAAATTGTTCGGTATCAATAACTTTCTTCTACGATAATTTGTTGAGAAGTTAGTAGAGAGTGTTTACTTTTTTCCATGATTGTACAAATCCATAAAAATTATTTTTAACATATTAATTAAATTAAAGAAATAATGTCTAACTTTTTAAATAGTATTTAACTTCCATTCATGAACCTTGCTTTGTTTCTTTAAAATTGAAATTTTTATATGGTCTGTTTTCATAATCACTTTGCAATTTGGATGTTCTGCCTTTCTTTTTATTGTTCAATTGCTTGTGTTTTTTATATTTGTTATTATCCCTTATACCACTTAAAAAAAAAGAAAAAAAAATCATTCTTGTCTTTCTAAACTAAATTTAGAAAATAAAACATAATATAAATTGTTTTTCAGAGTTAAAATTACACTTCAAGGTGTTATAAATACTATATATATATATATATATATATTATCATTTAATTATAAAATATAAAGCATTTTATGTATATGAAAGTTAATATATATAAAATCATAATAGAAAATTTGAAGAAATAGAGAATTTCCCTATCATACAATATTTAGGTTAAGCCTAGCCATACCCCAGAAAACAAATCATAATAAATGGAACTCTAAAATTAAGAAAAATATCCTGTTCAATTAAAAAACAAAACAAAATGGTTATTTGTGAAAACTGAATGATTCGTTACTCAAAATTCTGGAATCCTTTATTTGAATTCACCCTCTAGTGAATCCACAGAAAAATTTGACACTTAACATCCTATATTACAGCAGCATCTTCATTAGAATCTAGATGAGAAATAATTTTGAATAGAGATGAAAATATTCTGATGAACAATTTTAAAGATTGATTAATTGAATTATCGATCATTCATTACATGAAATTAACTTGATTATTAAGTAATTTCCTTGAATCGAGTACTTTAGATTTTATGAATTCTTTTGACGCCATCTTTTGGTAAATAACAAAAATGAACAAATTTTTCGTTCAAAATATAGAATTTTAGATTTTTTAAAAATAAGACAATACAGGATGTTTTGATTTAATTTGAGATTATTTTTATCAGTTTTTTTAGAACTCAGCTTATATCCATTAAATTTTAATTTTTCTTGCATTGCAAATAAAAATAAATTATTTCATATCAAATATAATTGTTAGATTATGTTGGAAAATGTTTTTAATATTTTGATAGCTTCTGACTGGTAGCACAAATTATTATTATTATTATTATTATGTGATAACTTTCATAAATTCACTGAAAGATTAACATTTTACAAGGATGGCCAGGTATAATTTTATTGAAAATAAATTTTATGAATCCTTTTAGTTTGTTTGTTTTTTTATTTTCGCATAAGAAGAATTCTTTGTAAATTATTTTCTTATTTCATAAAAATAATATTAAAAGCTTCAGAATATTGATGGAAAAATATGCTCATTCTTTGAATAACACAACATTTTTTTATTATTACAGTGTAAATAATGCTGTATCTGGCACCAATTCTCCGAACATCAAACCATTAAAAACTCTAAATATAGTGCAATATAACTAGAATATTTGTAAATGATTAAATTAAACATGCATGTTTATAAATGCATATAATTATATTTGAATTTCGATAACTAAACAGTATTTTCTTTTAAAATGAGAGAGAGATTACCTACTGCTGTCACTATAATAAATGAACTTATTGTGGATGGAGACATTTCATAAATTATGTTAAGGAAATTATTGCGTATAAAGATATGAAAATTTGTAGTTTCATAGAGAAATCTTTGATTATTAAACTGAAACAGAAAGTGTTTAGGGGAATTATTTTAAGCACTCTTTATGTTGAAGGCATAAAATAGTTTTTTTTTTTTTTTTTTTAAGAATTTTATAAAATAAAAAACAATGCATATCCATTTAAATAAGCCAGTTTCTTGAGAGTTTCTTCTTGTCAATTTTCATTCATAACATTTCATCAGAGAATATTTCACATTTTGAAAAAATGCATTTTTTTACCTGTTGTTGTCAAATTTAAAACAGCAGCTCAAATCTGCAACTCTAAAATCCATACATCATCACAAATATAAAGAATGAAATTTGAGTTTATATACAAGGAAAAAATTACAGAACTTTTTTAATTTAGAATGTTCTGTATATATTTTAATATGTAATACTCGACAATATTATTGAACTCATGCTTTTTCAATAATTTAATCATTTTACAAAATATCTTTTTTTATAGCATTTTAGTTTATTACTACTTTACTTAATTATTTTATTACAGTAGACTCTCTCAAATCTGCACAGATTGGGATCAGATGTTGTGCAGATTTTTGGATTTTGTAGATTTCTGGTCTTTTCTTAGTTTATATTTTTTGAATAACAGAAATTGAGCAATTGAGCAATTTGAATTTAATAAAGCAATCAAAATTATAATGAATGATTATAATGTAGTAAAATATTAAAATAATTAAGTAAAATTAAAAAACTAAAAAGATAAAAAGTAAGATAACTTAAAACTGATTGAAATATTAATAGTAAAGGTGAAGTAAATAAAATTAATAATGCATATTTGAATTTACACAAAAAAGATGCAATATATTTTCCTTGAATTATTCTATGACACTTTTCTTATGAAAAGTATTCTCTATTAATTTATATTACAATCATTACAATAAAAAACAAAAAAGCTTGAATAGGGTACATAAATATATTTGGTCAAAAGATTGTGATTACCGCTGTTATCAGCAATAGTTTGATTATAAAAAATATATATATGCTTTTTTTCCTAGGAAATAATAAATTCATTTATATTAGTATGAAAATATATACAGGATGAAAAAAAACCCTACAACTTTGCACCTATATTTGAAGTGAAAGTATTATTGTTTACATCCATAAATTATGTGTGCATTTTAGGGAGTCTACTATAATAATAAAATACAGTGTAACAACATCGAACAGTGAACCCATCCATTTAATCAGTCTTCGATAAGATGGAGCCATGTTAGGCTTAATTTTTAATTGAGATGAGTATGCAAAAATTTATGTACCCAAATACAAAAGTTTTCCACCTGTTATCTTTTCTGTTTAACTAAAATTTCTATAAAAGATTCAAAATTTCAATGCTTTGCGCAGTTTAAAACCATTTCTGAAATCGAAATGAAAGCAACATTGAAAAACAAGATGCTTTGGTATTGAGTAATTTTCTTTTGTGATTTATTCACTATATACATATATGTGGTACTACTTGGTTGTCACGTCGACCAAAAAACTATCGCCAAACTATGAGATTAAATGCCAATAATGGTTGATCGTGAATGCTACATTCCTTTGAGATTAAACATATTACACATGTTTGTTACATCACCAAGCAATTTTTATTTCAACATTTTATGTATTTTTTTTTTTATCTTAAACTAATTTAATTCTTCTTGTGTTTTTTAAAATGAAAATAATCTTAATTTGTATAACTTGGAAAAATAATTTGGTGATTTATATAATATGGCGAAATCGGTCGACGGTATAACGAAGTAGTACTCTCTATATATATAGACCAGTGAGTTATAAAGTTTCAAGATTATATAAATGACGTGTAGCTGTTCTACCTCTGCTTACCCATGGGTAAACAGAAGAAAAATACCCATGGTCATGAAGAACATTTTAACAATGTTTCTCTTTTTCTGAGATAATTCAATTATTACTGAAATATGAATCAGAGATTGTACAAAGAAAAAAAACATGCTGGAGTAATGCAACTTTCTGTTAACAAAGTTAGCATCATTTGAGAAAGAAATGATGAACAATTATTATCATTGTACAGATTTAAAAAGGGACATTAACTATGTCTGATACTTATTTGTAATAATTTGAAATAATAATTTAAAAACACTAAGCACAATAATTTAAAAACTACATTGACATATAAAACGGCATATACAATTATTAAGTACTAAAAGACATTCATAAAACATATTCTTCAATAAAAATAACTTTTGTCTTTAGCTTACAAGTTTTATTGACAGGTTTAGAACACCATGGACAGTTTTATTAATTTTAAATTTATCCTGTTTATTAATCAAGATATATATGTATATAAATATATACATATATAAATACACTTTTTTGTAGAGGGCAGGGTCGTAGCTAGAAGTGAACAATGGGGGGGGGGGGCTCATAATTTTTTTCTCTCTTTCTCTGATGCAGAAAGATAAATTAATGCATATTCACACTGCAACTACTATGTTTCTTATTAAACTGTTGTAATAGCTTTATTTTATGCTAAGAAAAGTATATGCTGATGAAAGTTTTGAGTATATAACTGGTGCAAAATTAAACATCATGTTAGCTTCATATATGTACAAATATGATGAGGGAGTGTTGAAACACGTATTTTAGATACAAGTTTAGTATTCATGTAAAACTCTGAAAGGGTCTCAAAACTAAATTAGATGTTTGAACAGAATTTCATTTCAATTTTTGGAACAGAAATTCATTGAGTGACCTTGGAATTTTTTACAGGCTGGGCTCAAAATATTTTAGAGGGGGGGGGTGAGCCGCCCATAGCACCCCCTTAGCTATGGCCCTGGTAGAGAGGAGGGGGGGTGAATGAAAAAATACAATTTCAAAGTGAAAAAAAAGTAATTATTATTAGTATCATTTTAATAGTTGCAGCAGGCTTTTTTAATTAAGCAGTTTTATTGCTTATTTTTTAAATTATTGTTTTATTAAGAAATCTTAATTTTGTTATGGTATACAGTAGACAACCTCAAATCTGCAACCTTAAAATCCACACATAATTTACAAATGTATACAATCAAACTTTTAGTTCAGATGTAGGGACAAATATTCACTTCTTTACTTTTAATTCAATTCCATATATATTTAATATGTAATTTTCATTAATATTGCTGACATCATATTTATTCATGAAGGAAGAATAAACTCACTTCTAAAAAAGTCCAAGTTATCATTGATATCACTGGTAATCACAATTTTTTCACCAAATATATTTATATATTAATAAAGCTCTTTTGGTTATTAAGTCTGACTAACCTGAAATGAAACTTACGTAGTTGTTTACGATTTTGAAGTGAATTAGTAATGTATCTTTGTGAGGCATGTTTCATTGAATAATGTAAAAAAAAAAAAAATGCATTCAATCTTTGTAATGAATATTTAATTATATATTACTGGCAAATTATTTGATCTTTGCTTTTAATATTTTTAAAATTATCTTAAATTTTATTATTTTACTTATTTTAATGTTTTACTATATTATAAGCATTCATTATAATTTAGATTGCATTATTAATTACATTCAAATCATTGTTTAAAAAATGTAAACAAAGCAATGATTAAAAATCTGCACAACCTCTGCTTTGAAGGTGTGTGAATTTCAGGAAGTCTACTGCATTAGTCAAAAAGCCTGGTTTACCCAGAAGTATTGTAAATGTTAATAGCATATTTAGAACAAAAATTAGTCAAACATTGCTCATCTAAATACTTCATATGGTATATTAAATATCAAAAATATTGTATATCAAATACTTCATTCATACTAGTATAGACATAATGGTTAATTACAACATAGTTTCTACACATTTTTGATTTAAAAAAAAAAAAAGACAAAAAAAACCAGATCTTTCTCAGTAAAAATCCATTTTATATATCGTTGTAAAACTCAAAACAATGGACAATCTTAAATTAGATAAATATTTTTAAAAAAGTATGCAATGAAAGAATTTTCAATTTTTAATTATTTTCATGTGATGGTAGTGTTCTGTAGCTTTTATACATTTTATTTACAAAGTTTAGATTGGATTAATAATGAATTCAAATTTTCTTCATTTACAACCTCAATCGAGATGCAGATGGAAAGTAGTGCTTCAAAAATTCCCTTGCCACTTCAATTGTTAAAAAAATGCCCCGACTATTCACCTAAATTTTGAATTGAAGGGCCTGTAGGAATCCTGAATGACTGATACTGGCATCACGGTTGGTACAAAGTATTTTTCTGGAACAGGTAGTATAAGAACATTTGGTATGATTTGGTTATACCGTAGACCAATTTTGCCAAATTATACAAATCCCCAAATCATACATATCAATATAATTTTAATTTAAATAACAAAATAGAATATTATCATAAATTCAAATAAAAAATCACTTGATTCTGTTTTAAACATGTGTATCGTATTTTAATGTCATTGAATGTGACATTCACTATTGGTATATAATCTTACAGTTTGGTGACAGATTTTTGTTTGAAGGGATAACCAAGTAGTACCGAACATTTTTTCCAAATGTAAAGAAACAATAGAAAATATTTTTTATCAGAGCAGCCACAACATTTACTTGCAACCTAAATTACGTGAACTGGAAACACTGGAATTTCAAATTCTTAAAACCCCTGGTTTTTTTTAAAGCTGTTTTAATATTTTGGGTAAATTTTATAACCTTCATGTGTACTATATTATGTGATTAATAACTGTTGGGAACAAATATTTCAGGTTTAATCATTTAAAAAGTATTCTTACTTAACTTAACTCAATACAGACAAATTCAGTTTGTGAGAAATACGACGATCTAAAATTAAACATATAAATCAAACTCTTAATCACAATTCAAATGAATTCCTTGTGTTTCACCCCAAAATCGTAACATGAACTAGATTTAAATAAATAGATAAGTGAAAATGTCAGCAAGAAAATCCTTTTCCTAATATTATAAATGGTCAAGTATCAGTAAAAATAAAAGTTGCGAATTGTGTTGGTATAACATGATCAAGTCATAAGTTGGAGAATTTTTAGAGAAGAATAAAAGAAGAAACACATCCTACCATTAAATTACTTTAGCAAACAGGATGGATCACTACGTTTATTTTTTAAAAATTAATCAATAATTATAATCAGAAAATACCCGTTAAACATTATATAATTTTTACTTTAGGCAAACAGACGCCAACGCAATGAATGAATCACAATGCCTGAATTAAAATGATAGATGATTCAAATCAAAAGTACTTGATTCCTAAGAATCAAGACTACTTTTAATGAATCATTTCATTCACAGTTCATTCTTTTATTGGCGTTGTTGTCTTAACCATATTTTGAAATATCCGTAATAACTTTTAAAACATAAATTTATTGTATTCAACTTCTTGTTAATACTGATGTAGGGTAATTTCTTAGGTTTTTCTTCAACTCAATACTTTACTATTTGCTTTTTGATAAAGATTGCACGAAATTTAATGTGATGCAACTTTAATTTTTGCTGACTATCATCGAATGATTATTAAAATGTTTCATTCATAACTAATAATTAAGCTTATTATTATTTATTTTTAAATAGTTTAGTTTAATATTCAAATTTCAATTTGGATACAGCAATTTTTTTTTTTTTTTTTTTTTTTTTTATGTTTACATTTAAGACACTTTGTTGCTCATTAACTGAATTTGATTGTATTCTGTTCAATTGGAACTAAATATTTTTTAATAATTGAGCGCATAATGCAGTAACTTTATAGAGTTTACTGAAATTTACATATAAGAACACATACACTTTTCAGGGGACTCATCACTAATTTGAAAAAAACCTCTCCATAACATTAATCCAGGGCAGGTTGCTTTCGAATTTCTCACTTAAAATTGAACATTTTTATATGCCATTTTTTTTAGCAAATGATAGCTGAGTTTCATCATCAATATGATATTTATTTTTACTTTTTTTGATTTTGGTTACACATTTTTCTTTAAAATGTATTTTCAATTTCAAAGCCGTTCTTTAAACTGAAAGTAGTAGTATTTTTTTAAATCTGCAACTAAAATATATAAAGTAAAAAAAAATAAACATATTAAAGATCTAGCTCAGCTATCTTATCCAAAAAAAGGTTTAAAAATATAGAAATTTAAGCAAGAATTTCTAAATTAACCTGCCCATTGGTTTAACATTAAGGAATGGGTGTATTCATGTGTGTGTAGAGTCTCCTTAAGAAACCAGTGTTGAATTCAGGGGATGTCCCGGGGGAAAACCTCCCCCCGGAGCTATCCAATGTCCCCCAACGGCAAACTTCAGATTTTGTGTTTTAAATGGTAACAAAGTGTAATCCTTCCCGGAACTCCATTGTGTCCCTCCCTGAGAAAAGTGTCTGAATTCAACACTGTAAGAAACTATTTATGAATCCTAGAACAAGTGATACACTGATTTGCAGATTTTACTTGTTGGGATTAAGGGTGTTCTTAAATCAAAAAGAGCAACTTTGTGACACAAGTTTTCATCTATTTTTGTTTGGAAATGCATGAAACTAGCAGGTGTTTTGTTCAGAAACTATCTAATTGCACTTATTTTTCATTTTTATTTATTTATTTATTTATTTTTTTTTTTTTTTGCTAACATATTAGATATTTCAAAACAAGCCAACAAAATTGGTGTTTTTATTGTAATTTATCATAAAAATGTCTTGTGCTTCATATTTATTTTATTGTATATCATCTGACAATATTTATGCAAATACAGTGGACTCCCTCAAATCTGCACTCCTAAAATCCACAACTCTCTAAAATCCACAGATATTTTACGGGTGTAAACAATGAAACATTCAGTTCAGATGTAGGTACAAATTTTGACTTTTTTAATTTTATATTAATCCCATATGTTTTGTAATTTGGGTCATTCCACATGAATTCAACCAATGGGTGTTGCATCATAGTCACAGATTTTTTTAAATTTTTTTATCGTAGACAGACATAGTAATGAAACCCCCAAATCTGAAATTTAAAAGTAATATTTGCAATATTGGCTGAGATATAGACATTTGAAAACTGACCATTTTTACTAAATGGGGGCCATCTTGGAATTTCATCAGTGTCTAAAAGTGCCCATAACTTGACAACTAACGGCTCAAATTTTACATATCTGGTACCAGTTTGAAGCTATATGTGCAAAGAATGCATATTTTACATCAAAACAATAATAAATTTTCATTTATTTACTTTTTATTATGTGCAAACTGAAAATATCACCCAAAAAAAAGGCCAATTGTTATTGCCCATAAAAAAAAAATGAATCATCATGAATTTTTTTGAAACTTGGTAAAAACATTGCTCTATGTATGTGCTTTAAATATTAAAAAAATTGGAAAGGTAAATTCTGTTGTTTAAAAATAAATGATTTTTTACACTTAAGGTGTCACTAACCAAGTAATCATCATTTTAGAATCTGTAAGTATTCCTAATTTAAAAAATAATGGTTAAAATAAAATTTTCTAAAATCTAAATTAATGTAAATGTATATTCAAAAATTCTTTTGCACTAATTTTGTAGGAATTCTCCGTCAACCCCACCCTTCTCCCCAAAAAATGTATACAATTGGAAAAACTTTTACACTGAAAAATATAAGGAAATAATTAAGGAATATAATGTATAATTATAAAATACTTGTATATGCAATACATATAAATTGAGGATTTACGTTGCATATAGAGGAGAGTGGGGTGGAATGGGACAGTAGGTTTTTCTCTTTATGTATCATTCTGAAAATTTCATCAATCACACATTACATGAAGCAATAGTATCCCAATCTTCAGTTGAAAAAAGTAGCTGGTTGACGTAAGCTTGCAGTTCTATAAAGAAAAGATTATTTCAAGAATCAAAAGTAAATTTACTTCATATACTTTTTGTGGTTTCTGTATATTAATGATTTTTTTATGCATAGATGTAATAGTTCTCCTATGTATAGAACATTATATTGTATATTAACAAAAATAATTTAAATTATGCCTAAAAGCAGTATTTCTGTTTATAATAAAAGAAGGTAGAGAGAATAATGGGACATGCCAGGAAAGGGGGGGGGGGTGGAACTTGTCTAATTCTTACTTTTTAATGAGATGAGTATAAATTGCTAATATGGAAATACTTTTAAAGTGTAGTATTTTAATTATAGCATTGAAAATATATTCATTTACTTCAAAATATAAATAAATTGAACGAGTGATTATAATCTCTAACAATCCTGAATTATCCTTCGATTGATGAAGATACTGGAATTTGATGTTGTAACACAGACTTTATCAACCTATAATCTTTGTTAGATTGTAAATATAGCCAACTCTAGAATAATTTGTTTTGTATACTATATTGTTTTATAGTTGTCTCATTCCTGCCTGTTAGTGGGAAGGTATGGGAAACATTTTAAAATTTACAATTTCTTTAATTATAAAATTGTTTAGCTATATTGCTCAAGAACATAAAAAAGTGTTTTATTTTGTATTCAAAATGAAATTTTTGTTTTTGTGTCAAACAAAAATGATTTTCAAATTTTTGTAAAAAGTATCCCATTTCTCTCCACTCTCTCCTATACATAGAGCCTATTTAAGACATTTTTTTCACTTAAAAAATGAAATTTATGTGGTCAAATTTACATATTTTTTTAATTTTATTTTATTTAAATTACACAAGTGAATGAATTCAACTATGATTTACAGCTAGTATTTCTTCAATATTTCAGGGGAAAATATTATGTGGCCCTTTTTTTTTAAATGTAGTCCATTATAGTAAGATATTTAATATTTATGTAAATATGTTTTGAGAATTATATTCTGATATTTTAAATGAAATAAAAAGTATTGTAGAAATGAAAATTTACTTGTATTTTAATATATGAATATTTAGCATAAATAGCTGCAAATTGATATTTGTTTATTGAATTATATAATATACTCACAATATATTTAATTTAAGTGTTAGAAAATTTTATTTTTACCATTATTTCATAAATTAGAAATACTTACAGATTCTAAAATGATCATTATTTGGTTAGTGACACCTTAAGTGTAAAAAATAATTTATTTTTAAACTACAGATTTTACCTCTCCAATTTTTTATTATTTAAAGCACACACATGGAGCAATGTTTTTACCAAGTTTCAGAAAAATTCATGATGATTCATTTTCTTTATGGGCAGTTACAATCAGCCCTTTTTTGGGTGATATTTTCAGTTTGCACATAATAAAAAGTAAATGAATGAAAATTTACTATTGTTTTAATGTAAAATATGCATTCTTTGTACAAATAGCTTCAAATTGGTACCATATATATAAAATTTGAGCCATTAGTTATCAAGTTATGGGCACTTTTAGACACTAATGAAAGTTAAAGATGGCCGCCATTTAGTAAAAATGGTCAGTTTTCAAATGGCTATATCTCAGCCAATATTGCGAATATTACTTTTAAATTTCAAATTTGAAGTTTTCACTACTATATCTGTCCATGATAAAAATTAAAAAAAAAATCTGTGACTATGATGCAACAAGTTTTCTATAAATTGGTTGACTTCACGTGGAATGACCCATTTGTAATTTTTGTTAAGGTTATTGAATTCATGTTTTTTCATGAAGAAAGAATAATTTATTTCTGAAAAATATAAGATATTGCTGATATCATTGGTAATCACAATCTTATTATACATATTTATGTATTAATCAAGCTTTTTTAGTTATTAAGTCTGGCTAAACCTGAAATAAAGCTTTATTATTTTATGATCTTGATGTGAATTAATACTGTACCTTTATGAGGCAAGTTTCATTGAATAATTTAAGAGAAATACATTTCATCTTTCTAATGAATATTTAATTGTACATTATTGATTATTAATTTAACCTTTGCTTTTGTATTTTTATCATTTTAAACACTATCTAAATTTTTATTATCTTAGTTTATTATGTATTTTAATATTTTAGCATATTGTAAACATTCATCCTACTTTTGATTTCATTTTTAATTACTTTCAAATTACTTAAAAAAAATGTAAACAAAGCAATGACCTGAAATCTGCATAATTCTAAAATCAGCAAAACCTCTGGTCCCAAGCTGTGCGGATTTGAGGGAATCTACTGTATTAGTATTTTTACATCTGACAACAGTTTTTTTGTTAATATTTTTATTCCAATCTAAAATTATATTCCTGGAACTAGCTTGTTTTTATGTGTGTTTTTTATAATTCGAAGTAATTATTTGTATTTATAATACTAATACATACTCTGTTGCCTTCCTTATGACCTATCACATTCTATTGTTTAAGAGTTTTGAATAGCATTTCCCTATGAAAACAGAATTGCAACACAACGTTGAGAAAGACACGTGATCAAAATCCCTTATAACTCGATAGGTAGTTTAATGATTATACAATGGAAAACTAAGCTCCATTCGAAATCATTACCATAGTTAGGCATTTGTGAATGTTTCAAAACATTTTGTATTTCTTGAGCTCAGCAAGCGAGAGCTTTTCTATGCACTGTGCATTAGAAATCTAAAAAGGCAGGGTTCTGGCTGTCGCTCGCCATTGCGTCAAATTGCAAGTAAATTCTTCATTTGACGAGTAAACAAGCAATTAGATTCACTTAAATTCCTATTGCTCAATTTTTGCTCTTTCTTTATTTTCTTTTTCATTTTTCATACATATGTATATACATATTTTTAATATATTTTGGCAGAACTTTGAAATTACATTAATAACAATCATTGTTGCAGCTATAAAAACTTAGATTATTTTAGAACATATTGAAAAAAAGGGGGGACATTAAAAGATTAAAAACTTTTTATTTATTTATTTATTTATTTTGTGCTACACGGCGAATCTATTTCACTAATACTATTTTTGTCATTTGGTGAATGTTTTTTTTTTTTTTTTTTTTTTTTTTTTTTATCAATTAGCCAAATTACTAATGTTGGTCAAATGTCAGCGAGAACACTGCTCAAAGGGAAATTGTACATTTTTCAACTTAACTTGCATTTTTTAGAATACAAAAATAAAGAACTTTTTGATACTATTTTTAGTTTTTTCTTTTTATCTTGAAAAATACATTAAATTAACGTTAAAAAATGCAGTTTTAGTCTTGACTGGAGAAAGCCATGTCACATGATGAAAGCAGTTTTGATGTCACTACACATGTAAACAAACCTTTTGCTGCATTTTTTTATGAGGATAGTTTACGTTAAGCGGGATTATCTTTTTTCTTTTTTTAAAAATGATAGCCGAACAAACTAAAAGCATTTTAAATTGTTGGAATAAAAAATATTGTTAATTTCTAGTGAGATTCCCCCTCCCCTCATTCTTCTAAGGATTTTCATTTCACGATCTTGATGTAGAAATAAAATATTGATATAAGTTTGTACTACAAATGTTTTATAGAAAAAATGTATTTTCTTTTTTATATTAATATTCCACAAAAGATCAATTAAAAAAAATGTAGTTTAACAAATTACAATGACTATTTGGAAAACTATATTTTCAAAGACTAAAATTTTAAATGACTTAGAAATAAATTTTATATTTAAAAAAATAATAATAATAAACATCATTTATATGATGATCAAAACATTATTTACATAATAACAGAGTCCTATATTACATACGCCATGGATTACAAATTAATATTCCTGTACAAATCAAATACAAATTTTAAATAAAATTTCAGTTTTACAATTTTCGGTTCTTCAAATTTTTAAACTTCTATACATCCCTCATTTTCGGTTTTTACACCGTCGTATAGAGAAAAAATGCACTTTTAAATGCAATTTGTTTGAAAGTCGTATGTCAATTTGTTTTTAAGTTATTATTTTCTTTGTAGGTTTTCTAATACTTTATTTGTCATTGTGATAACAGAAATATTTCATTTCTGGACATTAAACATGAACCAATCAGAGAATGAATAAAATAAAAAACAGTAGTATTCCATTTTTGGTCATTAAACGAGGATTAATCTCAAAATAAATAAAATAAAAAAATTGTGGAATTCAACCAATAAAAAAAAATTGATTTTTCAGTTCTTCACCGAAAACAACAACTATTTTCCAAATAAATCAAACCTTCTTAACATGAGCACACTTAACATGAATTACTTTTAACATGAATTAAAAAAGTATACCCCTAAAATAAAACCCCTATAAAAAAAAAATACAAGGATTTGATACTGATAACATGAATGAAATTTTGATTCCCCTTGATTGTCATCTTAACGAGGTTCGACCGTAGCTAAAAAGCATACAGAAATTACATAAATTCCCCAACTACATTTAAAATTTATTAGTTTTTATTAGATATTTAAAAAAATTTCTTGATTTTTTTAAATTAGGATTTAAAAAAAAAATACTAGATTTCTAAACAATTTCTCAATTGCATTGCATTCAGCTTGATTTCATTGTTTTTGAACTAATTCTGTTTTCCCTAATGGGTTCATTAGGTATAAGTGTGGCAGGCACTGGCTTTGGCAAAGAAAACCTGTGTAAACTCTGACATTAAAAAGTTAAATTTCTAGTTCTATCTTTTTTATACATTTAACTTGTAATTATGTAAAGAAAAAACTGATTTTTTTTAAAGTGCAAAAGTCTAAAAAATGTTTTATGTTTTCTTTTGCGGGAAAATTTTTCATACATGAGAAAGTGACCTTTTCCATTTTCTACAAAAAAATCTGATGAATGATTTTTCTTCTGCTACTTCAAAATTTCCACTAACTTTATTTAGATTGATTGGGATTGTCATCAATTGAAAAAAGAAAATTAATGGCAGTCAAAAAATTGTAATTATCGTTTATGCATTTCAGATTCAAAATCTTTGTACTTTGGTGACTGTATTGTATATGATATATTAATACAGTCGACTCTCTCAAATCCACACAGCTGGGGACCAGAGATAGAGATTGTGCAGATTTTAGAATTTTGCAGATTTCTGGTCATTGTTTTTTTTCCTTTTTTTAAATAATAATTTGAGTGTAATAATTAATGCTGTAGAGAATATAATGAAAGCTTACAATATAATAATATATTAAACTAAGTAATTAACTAAAATAATAAAAATTTAGATAATTTTTAAAGTGCTTAAAATATTAAAAGCAAAGATGAAGCTAATAATTGATAATGTATTATTAAATATTTATTATAATGATGAACTGTGTTTTTCCAAAATTATTCACTGAAAGTTGCCTCATAATGGCACATTAATAATTCACATCCAAATCATAAAATGGGAAAGTTTTATTTCAAATTTTGCCAGACTTAAAAACCAAAAAAGCTTGATTAATGCTTACTTGGTAAGGAGGTTGTAATTTTTTTTCGAATAATATCAACAATGCCTTGAATTTTTTCAAAAACAAATTTATTCTTTCTTCATGTAAAAACTTGAATTCAATAACATTCGCAAAAATTACAAATTAAAATGCATATGAAATTGATATGAAAATAAAAAAGTCAAATTTTATGTCTGTATCTGAACAGCATGTTTCATTGTTTACATCCATAAATTATGTGCATAGAGATGCCGATTTTAGGATTGCAGATTTGAGGGAGTCAAATGTATTACAATGGAGCTTGCAGCTTAAAGAACTGATATATCAGTTTGCGGCCATGAGAAAGTTAAATATATTTCCAGAGTTTCCCCTAGGTTTAAAAAAGGGCAGGGTGCGCTACTGTTCCATTTTTCAGTGCACTTTTCATATTTTTCAGGGCAATTATTCATTTTTAAGAGCACTTTTATACAGTTGAATCTAGAATCTAGCAGTCCAAAAAGTCGTGAAAAAAAAGAAATTTCATCAAAAAATTGAAAAAAAAGAAAAATTTTGTTAAAAAATCGCGAAAAAACGGCAAATATTGTTAAAAGATCACGAAAAACGGCCAATTTTGTTAAAAGATCGCGAAAAACAGCAGATTTTGGTTAAAAGATTGCAAATAATGGCATATTTTGCTAAAAAAACTCAAACAAGTCAAATTCCGTGCAAAAATCGCGAAAAAATGGCAAATTTTATTAAAAGATCGCAAAAACAGCAGTTTTTGTCAAACGATCGCAAAAAACGGCATATTTTGCTAAAAAATCGCGAAAAAACGAAACTTTTCACAGAATTTTCCGTTTTATTGCGGTTTTTGGACGAAATTTGCCGTTTTTTTCGCAAATCTTTTGATGTAATCGGCCGTTTTATTGCTAATTTTTTTAACGAAAATTGCCGTTTTTAGCGACTCATTTGACAAAATTTTCGGTTTTATCGCGATTTTTGGAAGAAATTTGTCGTTTTTCCACGATCTTTTGAGGAAATCTGCCGTTTTGTGACAAAATTAGCCATTTTTTTTCGAATCGTGCCGGAGATTAGTCGTTATTTCGCGATTTTAAACGAACTTGGTCGTTTTTTTGGCGATTTTTTGACGAAAATACTCGTCCCACGGGACGCGTATGAGGCTATTTTTTGCGTTCCGTTGCCGATTTTTTGCGTAATTTACGCGATACAGTGCGTTCAGATCATCGCTAGAGGGCTGCGTTTTTTCAAATGTGAGGCAAAAAGGGCGCTATTATTATTTTTTTTGAATAAATGACAAGAGGGCCGCAAGTTTTTGGATGAGGGGCAAGAGGGGCGCTATTTTTTAAACTAAAGGGCAGGAGGGGCGGAGCGCCCCCCCTGAAACCCTCTGGGGGAAACTCTGTATTTCCGTAGAAAATAATCTAACAAAATCAAATGGCTATGCTTCATGCTTGATCTAAACGAATTCATTGTTATATATTAAATACATCAAAAGTCTCATTAAAATAAATGTCTGGCTTTTTTGCAAAAAAAGCTTGGTATTATGGCCCACTCCCCCCCCCCCAAACGATCTTGTGGTCTAAACAGGTAGGTCAGTTAGCTTTAATACTTCTGTTCTGTTTGAACTTTCCTCAATTTCTAATTTATGAGTAAAATGTCTATGACAGGCATGCACACAAAATGATCTTTTAATGATTTCATTTTTAATGAAGTATAGATAACAACAAAATACTCCATCTTGACTGGTTTTTCTATTTATAACTCTCGTTCTATACTTATTTCCCATTTGTTGGTAGAAATGCTTATTAAATTCAGACCATATAAATAAATATACAGTAGACTCCCTTAAATCCACAAACCTAAAATCCGCACATAATTTATGGATGTAAACAATGAAACATTCATGTCAGATATAGGGACAAATTTTTTTTTTTTTTTTTAGTTTAAAATCAATTCTATATATATTTTAATTTGTAATTTTTGTTAATATCACTAAACTCACTTTTTTATGAAGGAAGAATAAATATATTTCTGAAAAATTAAAATATTATCAATATTATTGGTAATCATAATCTTCTTTTCAAATATATTTATGTATTAATCAGGCTTTTTTGGTAGTTAAATCTGGCTAAACCTGAAATAAAACTTTCCTATTTTATAATTTTGATGAAAATTATTAATTTACCTTTATGAGACAAATATAATTTAAGAAAAATACATTTCATATTTATAATGAATATTTAATCACACATTATTGATTATTAAATGGAGCTTTGCTTTTAATATTTCAAAAATTATCTAATTTTTTGTTATTTTGGTTTTATTACTTATTTTAATATTTTATCATATGGTAAGCATTCAATATAGTTTCGATTGCATTATTAATTTTAAAATATAAACAAAGCAATGACCAGAAATCCGCAAAAATCTAAAATCTGCACAACCTCTGGTCCCAAGTTGTGTGGATTTGAGGGAGTCTACTGTACTATATGCTTATACATATTTTTATTATTTTATATCTTTCATATTTTATATATTTATTATGCATGCGAAAGTAAAAAAAATATATTACAAATACTTAGATATGTTAATAATATTACATCTACAAAAAATATATATCTGAAAAAAAAAAGCCAGAAAATTATAAATTTGAAAAGAAATATTGTAACGATAACATGTATACAAAGTTTTTATTTATCTAGTAGCTTCAATAATAAAAAAAATCAAACTCAAAGGGTGAAGAACAAAACAATACATTGAAACATTTATCGCCAAAAAAAGCAGAACAAGATATGGAATTCTTCCATAGTTACACTGCTCTAATAGTATAATAGTTTAGTCTCATGCAAACAAATACTCCGTTTGAGGGGGGGGGGATATCCATGGCATCCACTTGGCTATGCCACTGATTACATTATTTAATTACAGTGTTATATTAAATGATACGGCAAATTCCAGCAATAAGCAAACACATTAGATTTAAAAAAACATTCTGAAATCAGAAGAATTCCTCACTAAACACATTTACATATTAAAATTCCATAGGCACAATAAAATTTTCTCTCTATTCTTTGCTTGTTTCTTTCGATGATATTAAATTAAAAAACTATATACTTAAATTTTCTTTATATTTTACTTACAATAAATTGTTTATATTTTGAATGTTGCCATTTATTTTATTTACAATTCAATGTTTATTCTGTTAGGAGAGGCATCTGACACATCTTGGATTCCGCTAATTTGAGGTAATTGGGATTCTACTGCAGTCTTTAATACTATGGTAGTAACTTTATTACAATTTATTTTTTACATCGATTTTAAATTTTCGTGATATGTTTATTTATTTTTTATGAAAAGTTAAAACTAATATCAATTCATTTTATTTTATTGCAGATGCATGAAATCAATCCAACACATAACACCACTCAAAATATCTTCAGTGTGTAAAACCAGTACAGCAAAATATTTCTTATGAGAGCTTTTTAGAAAAAGCAGCTTCCAAGTCACGGCCAGGAAAATCTTTTATTTTGTTAGTTATGCAAGAACTGCCAAAACAGTCTTTTTTATGTGAGGTATGCAAAAAAGAATTCTCTCACAATAGCCATTTAAGCAGACATCTGTTAACTCATACTCGTGAAAAACCTTTTGAGTGTGAGATATGCAACAAGAAATTCTCTCGAAAGAGCGATTTAAGCAGACATTTGTTAACTCATACTGGTGAGACACCTTTTATATGTGAGATATGCAACAAGAAATTCTCGCAAAAGGGCCATTTAAACAGACATCTGTTAAGTCATACTGGTGAGAAACCTTTTGAGTGTAAAATATGCAACAAGAAATTTACTCGGAAGTATGCTTTAAACAAACATCTTTTAATTCATGCTGAAGAGAAATCTTTTGTGTGAGAGATGAATGTCAAGATATTCTTTGAAAAGATTTTGTTTAACGAAGCATCTGTTAATTCATACGAAATTTTTTTTATGTGCGATAAACAAAAATAAACTCCAAAAAAGCCACTAAGTGTTACATTTTGCTCCTAAAATTTAATTGCAGATAATTAATCTTAGCATTCTCTAGAAAAAAAGGAAAAATTCTTTCCATTTGTTACAGTGCACAAAAAAGAAAGTGATACACAAACCATTAAACCAGTAAATAAGCACATTAGGAGCTATACCCAGTTGAGCAATGGCAAATACAATTTTATTTTTATCATTCTTTATATTATCTGAAAATTATTAATATCTAATTTTTTTTACACTTATAAGATTGTAAGATTTCATAGTGATTGATAGTATTTAATGAAAAAAAACCTTTTTTAAACCTTATATCTCACAATAAAGTTCATTCTCACAATAAAATTGATTTTCTTATCAATATTTAATCTGATATTAGTAGCTTTGTAAAGGGAATGGTCCCCTGACTTAATCGTAATATTGAAAAAAAAAATGCGTGTGTGTGTTTGATACACTAGTCGTTAATTTAAAAAATAACTGTCTGATGACACTTGAAATACAAGTAAACATTGATAAAAGTGTTTTAAAATTTTGCTTTTCTCATCAGGATTATAATAAAAAAATATCCTACATTTCATTACATTTCATAAATTTATCCTAAATTTTATTAAATTTTAAGTATCATAGCTTACAGGGAAAGCGCCATCTTTGCTAACCACAGATTTTCAAGTTTTTTTATATATATTGTAGAGTAGAGACTCCTTAGTCTCAGATTCAATGGATTTTATGCAACGTTTCTTGAGAAACTAGGGGGGGGGCGAATGGGGTCTAATATTTTGACACAACTTAACCCTGCTTTTCTTTTCGGGTCTATTTGACCCGAAAGTTTTATTGTTCACTTATAAAAAAAATCAGCGCAGAGATATTTCCATTAAACTTTTTGACTTTGTTCATTAGTAATATAACTGTATATTCCTAGAAGTATTTACGTTTATTTATATTTCCAAGAGATATTTTTTAACTTAGTCCTAATGTACTGTTCGGGTCATATTGACCCGAGTTAAAAAATAATTTTATCATTCGCTTTTAATTTTGTTTGAAATCATTCAATAAAAATAATTACTGCAACGTATCTATTTCGAAATCTGTTTCGTTGACACAGGTGTTAGATCACGTGACAGGAGAGCAAAGTCAAATGTTGATATCATAGGCGGAAGGAAAAAAATGCACCTGTTAGTGGCGTTTCTTTTTTCTTGCTGTATTTCAATTTCTAATAATCTGAAGAACAGTTGTATCTCTGAGTATTAGTGAAAAAATGGCGAATCGTAGAAATTTGAGCGACGCTGATATTGCTAAATTAATGGAAACCTCTGACAGCGAAGAGGAAAATGCGTCTGAGTATGAAAATCATACAAGTGAGGAAATTGAAAGTGGAAGTTCTGACAACGATTTTGATACTGATATTCAAAAGACACACAATATACAGAGTATTCAGTCTAAGAATCGTGAAATAGTATGGAAATTGAATCCCTTTTTTTTCTGGTCGATTAACGTCTGCTAATATTATAAAATCTACTCCAGGTGTCACATGATATGCAACGACAAGTATAACTGACATAAAAAGCGCATTTGCAACGGTATTCAATTCTAAAATCGAGAACGAAATCATAAAAATGACTAATATAGAAGGAAGAAAAGTGTATGAAAAAGAGTGGAAAGATATTAGTACTGAAACTTTTCAAGCATACATCGGATTATTATTATCAGCTGGTGTGTACAAATCATATGGAGAATCAACAAAAAGTTTGTGGAATCAAGAAACAGGCAGAAATATATTTTGTGCTACAATTTCCCTCGAAACCTTTCATATGATATCGAGAATTATTCGTTTTGACAATAAATCTACCAGGCAAGAAAGGAGGTCTGTAGATAAATTAGCTACTGTTCGAGATATTTAGGAAAAGTGGATAGAAATTCAACCTAAATTGTATAATCCAAGTGAAAATGTTACTGTAGATGAACAATTAGTAGGATTTCGTGGACGATGCCCTTTCAAACAATATATACCTAGTAAACCCTCCAAGTATGGGATAAAAATATGGACTTTATGTGATAGCAAAACTTCGTATGTACTGAATGCACAAATTTATACTGGAAAAAATCAAGGATCAAAGCCAGAGAAAAGTCAGGGTATGCGGGTACTGAGTGACCTTACTTATGGGTATTCGGGGCACAATGTTACATGTGATAACTTTTTCACATCCTATAACTTGGAAAAACTTCTTCTAAAACGGAAAATGACTATGCTTGGCACCATTAGAAAAAATAAGTCCGAACTTCCTGAGAAAATGCTAAACAAAGAAGTGCTCAGCTCATCATTTTATTTTACAGAAGATACAAAAGTTGTAAACTACATCCCTAAAAAGAACAAAAATGTTATTCTTATGAGCGCTTTCCATCATGAAAATGAAGTTAGCGACAGACCTGACAAAAAAACAGAAATGATATTAGATTATAATGCAACTAAAGGGGCGGTGGATAGTCTTGATCAACTTTTGAGTACATACACTTGTAAGAGAAAAACAAATCGCTGGCCTATGATAGTATTCTATAATATGCTTGATACATATGCTTACAATGCATTTATTCTGTGGATTTCAATAAACAGCAAATGGAATGAAAATAAATTAACTAAACGAAGGCTCTTTTTAAAAGAATTGGGGAAATCTCTAATTTTTCCACACATTGAAGTAAGACACCATCTTCCCAGAAGCGAAGATTCAGTCAAAATTGTGAAGAGAATGTGTAGTAAAAGTGCAAACGTACCCTCGGAATCAGATAAGAACACTTCATTGTATACTAAACGTGCAAGATGCAAGTTCTGCCCATCAACCAACGACAACAAAACTAATATATTATGTTACAATTGCAAAAAACACACTTGCAAATTTCAAGTAAGCTATTTTTGTCCAAATTGTAAATAAAAGTAAGAATTCAAATATTTCTAAGTTATTTTACTGGTGTTTTGTATTATTTGATATATATTTAAGCTTATTTTACTATTTTTTTAATTATTTCTAAAATAGTTATTTTCATTTACTGCAAAAAAGGTAATATTCTAAATCGGGTCACATTGACCCGAGCACTACATTCGTATAGTAAATGCGAACAGAACAGCAGGGTTAAGTCGTCACTTGGCGAGTGATGACTAGAGTGGCGATCGATGCCCAGCAAATTACTTGAAATGCATGTGGAATCAAAGCTGTTAAATATATTTTGCCAAAATAAAACTGTATTTCTTAAAAAAAAATAACCCAACTGAACACGATAAAAGAACTCGGCAAAGAACCGAAATATTGAAAATACAGCTATGTCATTGAAATCTGTTTGCATCCAGTAGGAGAAAGAAATAACCACTTTTCTAATTAGATGTAATCAATGTAAAGATGCATATTTCCATGAAAAAAACTACATTTCACTTGGCGATTGAAAATAGATTTTTTAATCGCCACTTGGTGAGTGACGACTAAAGTGGCGATCGATGTCCAATAAATTTACTTGAAATGCATGTGAAATGAAACCTGATGAATTAATATATTTTTCAAAATAAAACTTTTATTTCTTGGAAAAATAATTCCAACTGAACTCACTAAAAGAACATGACAAAAAACTAAAATATTGAAAATACAGCTAAATCATTGAAATCTGTTTGCATCCAGTAGGAAAAAGAAATAACCACTTTTCTAATCAAATGTAATCAAAATAGAGATGCGTATTTCCATGAAAAAAGCTGCATTTCACTTGGCGATCGAAAAACGTTTTTTTAATCGCCAGTTTTATATTTTTAATTATCGCATGGCAAGTGTCGGCTGCTAATTTTTATCTGTATTAAATCAAATCCTGCTACATCGATTTAACACCAGCTTGCTATGTTTTTCTTAAATTGTCTTTTTCTTAAATCGAAAAGCATTAAGTTTTGTGACATGTGTTTAAATCGGATCCTATTCAAGGCCCTGGCTAAGGGGCGGCTCAGCCCCCCCCCCACTCTGAAAAAGATTCCAAGGTCACTAAATGAATATGTTCTGAAAATCCAAATGAAATTCTGTTCAAAAGGGTAATTTAGTTTTGAGACCCTTTCACAGTTTTGCAGAATTACTAAATTGTATCTAAAATAAGCGTTTCAGTACTCCCTCATCCTATTTCTACATATGAAGCTGACATGATGTTTAATTTTTCACCAGTTATAGGCTCAAAATTTTCATCAACATGTACTTTTTTAGCGTAAAATGAAGTTATTACAACAGTTTAATGAGAAACATAGTATCTACAATGTCAATATGCACTAATTTATCTTTCTTTGTCAGAGAAAGAGTAAAAACAAATAAGCTCCCTCCCCCTACATTCTATTGAGCCCCTTCCCCCTATTATTCACTTCTAGCTACGACCCTGATCCTGCTAAATCAATTTATCACAAACTTACTCTGTTTTCCCTAAATAGTCTTTTTCTTACATCGCCTTTTTCCTAAATCGGAAAGCATTGAGGCAAGGCTACATCGTTTCGCTACATCGCGATTTAAGAACTGGCTAAACCGCGACGTCCGATGTATCTATTGAAAACCAATAGCTAAATCGGATTTCCGATGTAAGCGTTAAATCAAGGCTACATCGTTTCGCTACATCGCGACGTCCGATGTATCTATTCAAGACCAATAGTTAAATCGGATTTCCGATGTAAGCGTTAAAACGATTAAAGGCTCACCCGTGCAAATTTGAATTTTAACTTTAAAATTGCTCCTTCCCCCCCCCCCCATCCCAGGCATAAATAGTAAAATATTAATAAATAAAACACAATAAAATGTTTTTTGAATTTTAAATAATAAATAAATGCAGTGTTGAATTCAGACACTTTTCTCCGGGAGGTATTTCTGTGGCTCTGGGGGGGGGGGGGAAGAGAGAGAGAGAAATTGCACATTTTGACCATTAAAAACACAAAAATTCCGGGGAGGAACCCCCTAAATAAATGTGTTATTAAGACACTACACACATCACATGCAGTTGACATCTATGCTAGCAGTAGCGTATCTAGACTTATCATTTCAAAGGGGGCTGAGATACATATATTTCTGAGAGGGTAGCGTCGTGCAAAAGGGCTACGGGCGGGGGGGGGAGCGGTTGCCCCGGCGCGGAAATTTAGGAGGCGCCAAATTTATACTATCAACGAAATACAGTTCGCATCAATTAAACAGTATTATCTTGGGGGGAAAATAATCTAAGAGCTGAGCATGCAACAGAAGTCGAAAATTGAAGGTACTGAAATGCCCTTGAAATCCATTTGCATCCAGTGTGAAAAAAGCAATAAGTTATTTGAAATGCATGTGGAATCAAAGCTAATGAATATATTTTCCAGAATAAAGCAATATTTCTTGAAAAAATAATCAAACTGAATATACTAAAAGCACATGGCAAAAAAACCCCGCAATATTGAAAATACAAAAACGTCATCGAAATCTGCTTGCATCCAATAGAAAAAAGAATTAACCAGTTCTCTAATTAAACGTAATCAATGTAGATATGCATATTTTGATGAAAAAAATTGCATTTCACTTGGCGATCATTAATTATTATTTTAAATCGTCACTTGGCAAGTGATGACTAGAGTGGCGATCGATGACCAATAAATTACTTGAAATGCATATGGAATCAAAGCTGACGAATATATTTTGCATAATAAAACTGTATTTCTTGAAAAAAATATTCAACTGGAATAGATAAAAGAATGCGGTAAACAAAACAAAATATCGAAAATACAGCCATGGCATTGAAATCTGTTTGCATCCAGTAGGAAAAAGAAATAACCACTTTTCTAATTAGATGTAATTAATGTAGAGATGCATATTTCCATGAAAAAAGCTGCATTTCACTTGGCGATTGAAAATAGATTTATTAAATCGCCACTTGACGAGTAACGACTAGGATGGCAATCGATAGCCAACAAATTACTTGAAATGCATGTGGAATCAATGCTGATGAATACATTTTTGCAAAATGAGACTGCATTTCTCGAAAAAATAATCAAACTGAACACAGTAAAAGAACTCTGCAAAAAACCAAAATATTGAAAATACAGCTATGTCATTGAAATATGTTTGCATCCAGTAGGAAAAAGAAGAAAACACTTTTCTAATTATATGTAATCAATGTAGAGATGCATATTTCTATGAAAAAAACTGCATTTCACTGGGCGACCGAAAATAGATTTTTTAACCGCCACTTGGCGAATGACGACAAGCGTGGCAAACGAAGGAAATTTTTTAATTGCCACTTTTATATTTTTAATAACCACATGGCAAGTGACCGCTGCTAATTTTAAATCAAATCCTACTAAATCAATTTAACACCAGCTTGCAATATTTTTCTTAGTCTTTTTCTTAAATCGAAAACATGGAGGTTTGTGATGTGTGTTTAAATCGGATCCTACTAAACTGATTTAACACCAACTTGCTCTGTTTCCCCTAAATCATCTTTTTCTTACATCGCCTTTTTCCTCAATTGGAAAGCATTGAGGCTTGCAAAGTTTGCTTAAATCGCTAAATCGATTTAACACTAGTTTGACATGTAAGCGGTATATACACCAAAGTAAATGAATCAGAATAAATAGATTTCTGATGTTAGCTCTTAATCATTATTTAAAATCAATTTAAAACCAATGGCTAAATCATGATTTAAGACTGATTAAATCGTGATGTAAGGCGATGGCTAAATCGCAATGTATGGCAATGGCTAAATCGCGATTTCCGATGTAGCGATTTAAGAAACTGACTAAATTGCGATTTCCGATGTAAGCTTTAAATCGATTTAAGAGATAAATCGATTTAAGGTCCAAGCCTAGTAGTAATATCTGTTTTTAATTTTTGCGCTATAATACTCTAT
Organism: Maratus speculifer; assembly: GCA_964019185.1. NCBI lineage: Eukaryota > Metazoa > Arthropoda > Arachnida > Araneae > Salticidae > Maratus > Maratus speculifer. The sequence goes on from OZ025296.1 coordinate 365,283,183, forward strand.
ATGCTTTATAACGATATTTTATTGTGTTTGTTGTTTTTACCTTTGAAATGTTAATGCTTAATAGAGGTCTGCACGGGCAGAAATTTCCAGGCCCGGCGTGGCTCAAACGAAAAAAATATTAACCCGGCCATAACTCAGTCCGGCCAGGAAAAAAGTTAAAAATTTTGCCCTAACCCGGCCCGGTCGGAGAAATTTTCTACAGAGCATTCATCTTTATTCTTACGGAAGACTTCTGACCAAAAAAAACTATCTTTGTCTTTTTTTTTCATGTTTATAATCTTCATCTATGCAAAAGTACTGTAGGCTGCAATATTTATGCTTTTAATAAACTTTTGTTTAAGTAAATGTTTCAGTTATCATTAGTATTATTAATCCATGTAATGGAGACATAAAAAATTAAAAAATGGTTTATGGTAAAAGTAAAATCTTCTAAGACGGAATCGCACTGGAAAGAAAAAAAATACGTTTCCTTCTTAGCAGATGTAAATGTTTAATAAAATTTTTTCTCGAGTATTATTGTATTCATTTTGCATGGATGAACAGTTAAAAAAAAATTGCAGTTTTCAGTTTAAAAGAAAATTTTGTCATAATCATTTCTTTTACATGTGTTTAACTCTTCTTTAATAAGCCTAATAATCTACAATTCTTTAAAAAGAATTAATTCTAATGTTTAGTTGCAGAATAATGACGACTTAGAAGTATATGCCTCTTTTGCAAAAAAAAAAAAAAAAAAATTGGACCAAGCCAAATTTTACTGATTTATTAACAGGCAAAAAGGTCTAGGCAATCTATATACTAGGCAATAAGGATCTAGGCACGTCTAGGCAAAAGAGTTTTCTTCCTGGAAGATTCAACAGGAACTGATTATTTTGGTCCGTGAAGACTAGAAAGAATGAAACCAGTCTCGGCTTCGTACGGAAAAATACGTTAGCTCCGGCCCGATACTCCAGGAAAAAAAAATTAAGGCCCAAGCCCGGCCCGAAAAGATTAGTGACTAGGCCCGGCCCGAGTCTTCAGAAGTAAGGCCCGAGCCCGGCCCGCCCCGAATGGCGTTAATGGAAATCGGTCCGAACCCGGCTCGTGCAGACCTCTAATGCTTGGTCGTAAATTGATTTAAATACTTAAAAACATTTCTATTTGATCATTATATTTTGTTTGAAATAATTAAAATTCTTATTTGGAATAAAATTTTATTCAAATTTCTTTCCGGGTTCTCTCTTATTTAAAATTAAAATACATTATTAAGCATTATTTCCCAGAATAATTATCTTAATATTCTTTTCTGTATGCATTTAACCATTTTTCATTCCTCCCTCCCTCGGTTTTTAAGTTTTTTTTTCATTTAATGATTCATAAATGTTGCGTTATATTGGGAGAAATAGACTGAAATCTGTTTAACAGTTCAATTAACAATCTGAACCAGCCTCCAATGATAATCTAACATTATTGATTTTTTCTAATCCCTTCAGAATCGGTATAGGTTATTTACAATTTTAAAATTACACTATAATTTGAATAAAATTCAAAAAATAGTAATAAATTAGAAAATATTTTTTGTTATTACACAATATTTACTCGTAAATTAATGTGGGTGTTTTTTTTATGTATTGTTACACAGCAAAAGTGGTGGAAGTAAAGTAATAATAATATTAAAACAGTTTTGGATACTTAGTATTATACTTAAGTGAAAAATATTGAAATACTTTCAATAAAGAAAATGAAAATAAAATAAAATATGTATTCTTTCAATATAAAATTAAATAAATGCAAAAGGCAAATGTTTTAAAATAAAAATAATTATTATTATAAAATATAATCTCATGGAAAAGAATATTAAAATAAAATAAGTCGGCATTAATATTTTGCGAATTTGTCAAGGTTCATAAAAAATTATAAATCCTCAATTGTATGTGTTTCGGATTCACATTAGTATTTATTTTGCAATATATAAATCCATTTACAGAAAACATCGTTCTCCAAAGCATTCAAACTACAATAAATTACTTGATAGATAGTCTCCTAAGTACTGCTATTGTGCAGTGGAAAGAAGGAGTGGCAAATAATCACCTTCTCCAGTCCCAGGCACGAACAATAGGGGGAAAGCACAACCTCGTTCGCGCGCTCATAACCATTTCAACGTAGATAAACTCAACCGTCTATAAGCGCTTATAACCATTTAGCAGCAAACGATTCTGGGCGTTTATAGACGTTCTTAACCATTTAGAAGTACAATATTTCGGGCTCGTATACGCGCTTATAACCACGAAGGGGTTAAGTAACTGAAAAGATTATTTAAACTATGAGTAAGGACATGACAAATAAATGTGGACACTTTCTTTAAATATGATCCTGATGAGTGAAGCAAATTTTTAAAACACTCTTAACTTACACCAAACTTTACTTACATTTCAAATATCATCAGACAGTTATTATTTTTTAAATTATCAACTAATGTATCAAACACAGTACAATCAATGTACACACACATTCTTTTTTAATATTATGGGTACGTCAAACGGGAGATATTCTATTCAAAACAAATATTTTCAGCTTAAATATTGATATGAAAATTAATTTTACCATCGAAGAACTTTATTGTGAGAAATCAAGTTTAAGAAAATTTTTTTTTATTTCAATCATTTTTTATTTCTATCATTATAAAATTTTACAGGCTTATACATGTAAAAAATAGAGATATGTAATATTTTTCAGAACATTTAAGAATGATAAAAATAAAATTGTGTTTCCCATGGCTCATGGTATAGTTCCTGATGTGTTGACTTACTGGTTTAATAGGCAAATTTTTGTGTGTCTCAGCTCTTTTTTGCACATAGTAATAAATGGAACGAATCATTTCTTTATTCCTGGAATATGCTGAAATTAGTTATCTGCAATTATCAAATATTAGGAGCAAAATGTAACAGTTAGACAGATTTTTTGGAGCTTATTTTTGTTTATCACACATAAAAATTTTCTCGCCACGATAAATTAACAGATGCATCGTTTCACAAATCTTTCGGAAGAATATCTTGACACATCTCTCTCACACAAAAGATTTCTCTTAAGAATGAATTAAAAGATGTTTGCTTAAACCATAGTTCCGAGTAAATTTCTTGTTGCATATATCACACACAAACGGTTTCTCACCAGTATGAATTAACAGATGGCTTCTTAAATAGCACTTTTGAGAGAATTTCTTGTTGCATACCTCACATTCAAAAGGTTTCTCACCAGTATGAGTTAACAAATGTCTGCTTAAAGGGCTTTTTAGAGAGAATTTTTTGTTGCATATCTCACACACAAATGGTTTCTCACCAGTATGAGTTAACAGATGGCTACTTAAATGGCCCTTTTGAAAGAATTTCTTGTTGCATACCTCACATACAAACGATTTCTCACCAGTATGAATTAACAGATGCCTCCTTAAGGCACTCTTACCAGAAAATTTCTTGTTGCATATTTCACATACAAAAGGCATCTCACCAGTATGAGTTAACAGATGGCTGCTTAAACTGCCCTTTTCAGAGAATTTTTTCTTGCATACCTCACATACAAAAGGTTTCTCACCAGTATGGATTAAGAAATGTCTGGCTAAATCTCTGATTTTAAAAAAAATCTTGTTGCATACCTCACATACAAAAGATTTCTCATCAGTATGTCTTAACAAATGGCTGTTTAAATCACTCTTTCGAGAGAATTTCTTGTTGCATATATCACACACAAACGGCTTCTCACCAGTATGAATTAACAGATGTCTGCTTAAATGGCTCTTATAAAAGAATTCTTTGTTGCATACCTCACACAAAAAAGTCTGTTTGGGCAGAAATTCTTGCATAACTCACAAATAAAGGTTCTTTTCCTGGCCGTGAGTTATTAAGCTACTTTGTTCAAAAAGCTCTCATAAGAAATATTTTGTTGCATTGGTTTTACACATTGAAGATATTTTGAATGATGTGATGTGTTAGATTAACGGTTTTATGCATCTATAATAAAATAAAATGGATTAATATCAGTTTTATTTCATTAAAAGGCAAACAAAAATACATAAATTTTTCACGAAAATTTAAAATGAATGTAAAAAATAAATTTCTACCTTTGTGTTAAAAACTACAGTAGAGTTCCAGGTGGTCAGATCAAAAGAATCATAGGTGGGTCAGATGTCTTTCCTAACAATACAAAAATTAAATTATAAATAAATAAAATTGCAACAATTTAAATATAAATAACTTATAAATAAAATATAAAGTAAATTTTGGGAGAAAATTCTATAATTTAATATCATCTAAAGAAACAATAATACATTTTACAAAGTATAGAGAGGAAATAATTTTTTTGTGGCTATGGAGCTTTAATATGTAAATGTGTTTACTAAGGAATTTTTCGGATTTTTTTATCTAATGTGTTTGCTTATTGCTGAAATTTGCCGTATCATTTAATACAACTTACACTGTAATTAAATAATGTAATTATTGGCATAGCCAAGTGGATGGCATGGATATCTCCCCCCCCCCTCAAACGGAGTATCTGAGTTTCTGGATCGTGCAATCAACAACATTCAAAACTTCTAATTGGAATAACAAAGAACTCACAAAAAATTTCAACTTGGACAAGTCTTAAATGGGTATAATTCAAAGTTATGACTTTTGCCAGGGCTATAAATTTTTCTGTTTTAGGCAAATTTTCAACATAAACATTTTTGTTTTGACTGTATCCCCAAAACTATTATAACGCATTCACTCTGCAGTGGTCTTGTGATGAAAATAAATATAAAACAATTACTTCTGTGAAGGTGGCCTATCTTAAACGGTAAAAAATATAAAATACTTAAATGAAATATATATTTGTTACTGAGAAAATACTCTCAAATTAGTTTGCAGATAGACTTTATTAAAATTACTTCAGCATGCCACTGGCATCATTAAGTTAGAAATTTACTTACTGGATGAGTTGAGTTGTACAGTTAGTCATTTGATGAGTTGAGTTATACAATTACTTATACAGTTAACAGTTAGTAAGAATTAATTTATGTTTTGAATAAATGTAATGATACAATATGAAAATTAATAAAATAGAATATTACAAAGAAAATCAGGATTACAAGAAAACAACATTACGTATTTACAGTTCCTAAAACTTGAAACCTATCTAAAATGGAACATTTTGCAATTGTGTTCCTTCTTGGCAGGTCTTCGGAGAATATGAAATCTTCAGGTAAATGGAACCATTTGACGGTCCCAAAGAATAAGTGTACAAGTACACCTGCTAAGACGGAAATGAGTTTTTGACAGGACCAACTGGCGCTAGCAGTTAAGGGAAAAATACCAGTTTATACAAATGCAATAAACGTCACACTTATTGAGTTTCGAGACCATTATTTTTGTTTATTTTATAATTTTATATCAAATACAGTGGACTCCCTCAAATGTGCAACTCTGAAATACACAACTCTCTAAAATTTGCACACAATTTACAGATAACAATGAAGATTTCAATTAAGATATAAGGACAAAATTTGACTTTTTTCGCTTTATATCAATACTTTTTTAATTTTACTGAATTCATGTTTTTTATGAAGGAATTTTCTGTATATTTATTTCTGAAAAAATTCAAGATATTCACAATCTTCTTGCCAAATATATTTATGTATTAATCAAGTTTTTTTTTCGTTATTAATTCTGCCTAACCTGAAATAAAACTTCCATATTTTATGATTTTGATATGAATGATAATGTACTTTTATGAGGCAAGTTGCACTGAATAATTCAGGAAAAATACATTTCATCTTTATAATGACTATTTAATCATATATTATTGATAATTAATTTTACCTTCGCTTTTTAATATTTTTATCATATTAAAAATTATCTAAATTTTAATTATTTCAATTTATTACTTATTTTAATATTTTATTGTACTATTGTAAGCATTCATTATAGTTTCGATTGCATCATTAACCTTTAGCTTTCGGGACAGTGAAATCTAAAATATCCTTTTACAACGGGAGAACTGACGCGATTTCATCCCCCTTTCTTAATGACCCTTCACCGCAGGTGACCAGAAAATGCTGCTATCAATTGGAACATGTGTTAATGATTTACACGTTCGTGAGAAGATAAGGGAATTTTCTTCCCTAAGAGAAAGTTATTTCTGTTTACTTGTCGGAATCGAAAGTAATGCTTTAGGTTCGTTGAAAAGATGTAATTTATAATGATAAAAATGATCTTTCACTGTGAAGTGCGTGTCATTAAATAAAACATATATTAGTAGTAATTGAGCGGTCTTTTTAAAAAATAATTAGAAAACTTGATGGATGTTTATTGAATGTTTTAATAGCATTTGGTTTCTTGAAGGGTATAATCTAAAAATGAAGGTTTATAGGCAAAATTACTATAAGTATATATGGTAATACAAAAATACATTATTTTAAAAAGTGCTAAATTTACAAATATTTAAATAACGCATAAGTGATTTCCTTAAGAATCATTGTTAATATTATTTCAACGATTTAAATTAAAACAGAAAAAGAAATTTCACGATAAGAAAAAATTAGAAATTAACATATAAGGAATCGTTAAACAATATAGTAACAAATAATAAAGAGATATCTAACGTAATTTATGTTTTCTATTAAGGTCTTCGTTTTTAACTATAACTAAAACGAATATTTACGAATAGTACTACTTTAATTTAATCTGTAAAATAATTAACCGAATATTACTATAAAGAAATATTGGATGAAGTCTAGATATGAAAATTCTGTCAACACAGCAGAGAAGAAGATTTTGGTGTTAAAATTTCTTCAATGCCTTTCAACCCTTCCGCCGTTTGCAGTCTGCTAACTGTTACTTTTAATGCCCAAAATACCAAGTGGTACCAGTAATTTTTTTTTATTACAGTTTGAATTTCATAGTATATGTGAAAAAGAGCTTTTAGTTGTTTTCAAATAAATTTGTAAATTTCAGAGTTAATAAATTAATTGAGCATTTTTTGAACATAAATACCTTGCCCCTGAAAGGGTTAAAAATTGATAAATACATACAGTCCTCTTGTATTACTATAAAAAGAGACAATCAAAGCTATCTGGCGGTTCCGTTTGCTTTTCCGTTAAAAAAATAAAGAAATAAAATAATAATAATAATAATAATAATAATAATAAAAAAAAAAAACGGAAAAAAACGCTTTGACTAAAGCGCATCCATAAAAAAGCTAACATATTTAAAATCACATCATATTTAAATGAGTCCAATAATAATACACTTGGTTTATCTTAGAATATAAATACTAGAATAAGATGATTTTTTGAAATTTTGACGTTCTTGCTCTGCCGAGGCTGAGGGAGGGAAGAAGAAAGGGCTTTAAAAGTTATCTCAAAAGCTCTCATTGTCATAATGATCAATTTTTGTAAGATATGGAGAATTAGAATATAAACACTGGGTACTATATATATTTTTTAAATTCAGTCTCCCTTGTTCTTCTGTGTATGTTGGTGGGGAACGGGGAGGTCTTCAAACTTCAAATCTATCACGGCTTTAGAAGATAACATTGTCAGAATGTTTTCTAAGTTTATAAATAACAGATCAGATGAGTTTCTGTTAATTTGCTTATCTCCCGCTTTTCAGAAGGGGGAGTAAATAAGCTATGATTATCTTCCTCATAAAACTGTACAACGGGACATTATCAGTTTATATAAAAATACCCTAAATTTCATAAAAAGCTGAACGAACTGTCTATTTTCCCGTTGTTCTTCTGTGGGGGAGCGGAGTGTCTAAAAACTCCGAATCTATCACGGTTTTTTGCACTTAAAAAATGCTATATTTCCCTTATTATACTCTCTATTTATGCAAAAATCAGTAGAAATGTTGTACAATATCCATATATTTCTACTGTGCATCGACAGATCGTTTCGTATAATTTAATGTAAAGAGGGTTTCCAAATATTACAGTTTTTCTATGTTTTTTTTTTTTTTTTTTTTTTTTTTTTTTTTTTTTTTTTCCCTATCGGCTCCCTAAGTTTCCTTCTTATGAAATGGGCATTCATAAATATGAGGTCAAACATCGTCTTTGTCATCCTGGATTTTCAGAAGAATCCTATAATTATGTTTTTATTTTATATTCGACAAAATGTCTATAATTGAAAGTGTCCGGCCATTAATAGCCATATAGTATGTAGTTCTGTTACATTTTACTTTAATCTCTTACATTTAAAAAGCACCCATACGAATTCCTTTTTTCTGCGAATTAAGTGTGGAGCTGGGGAAAAAGTACGAATGTAAAAGTACATTTTTTTCTCTATACAATGTGTAAAAATTTAAAATGTGCGATACTTAGAAGTGTAAAATTTGCAAAATCGAAAATTGCGAAACCGAAATTGCATGGAAAAGCGCTGCGCATTTTAATTTCTTTTCTTTTCTTTCTTTTTTTTTTTTTTTTTTTTTTTTTTTTTTTTAGTTTCAAGAGAAAATGGAGTGATTCTGTTGCCACAATTACAAAAGTGGTACTAAAAACTATAAAAAAATTAATATCTCAAAAATAAATTGAGATAGAGTTTCCAAACAAATTGCACTTAAAAGTACATTTTTCTTTCTATGCAACAGTATAAAAATTTAAAATGTGCGATGGTTAGAAGTGTAAAAATTTGTTGTAGTGAACATTGCAAAACCGAAATTGCATGGGAAAGTGTTGGCATTGTCAAAATTACGTATGCGTTACGCACAGATACGTTTCGCCTTTATAATATAGATACATATTTATGAAATTTATGGTATTTTTATTTAGAAACAAAGAGATTGTATAGTATTTTCTATTTTTCCGTAAAGGCAAGACCCTGTGAAGGAAGCTGTGAAAGAAGCTGTAAAAGTTAGCTTTTTAAACAAAATTTACCAATGAAGGTAAAAAAAGACATTAATTATTTTAATTTATATGAAATTCAGACTTTTGAACCATTCTGTGTTAGAGTAACAATCCCACCACCATAGAAATATGATTCTTCAAATTAAACGAGTGTACCGCAGAAGTTTTGAAGAAATTCAAAACTTTTTCCAATTTTTTAGACTTTATTATTATTATTAATTATACTTTTTGCTTTTACTTTTAATTTAATTATATTATTAATTATTATATTTTTTAACAATTGTTTCGCCATGAAAGTTTTTAATAATTAAATCATTATTTTTTGTTTTCCCTTGTTTTATTCGAGAATAATAGCTATATAAATAATAATAATTATTACAAACTTTGTGGTTGCAACATTCTAGCAAACAAACAAAAAAAAAAAAGAAGAAGAAGAAGAAGATAGAGCTATTTTATTTGATCAAAATCGCTAAAAATTAAATATTTTAAATGAGTTTATTTATTTTAATTAATTTATTTGTATTGTTATTACATTTCTAAAAAAAAGCCCTGCAGTAATTTTCATGAAATTTAAATTCAGTTCTTGACCAATTGCAGAGAATAATCTTTCAATGAAACAAAAAACAAAAACAAAAAAAAGGCACATGAATCAGTCGAATAGTTTCGAAGTAATTGATAAGCGTACAAAACGATAACAACAACAAAAAAGTGCTAAATTGAGAACTTCTTCTTATTCTTTTTGGAGTCAGATGAAAAATAACTAAGAAATTATTAATGCAATCTTTATTATGATTTGCAGAAATAAAAATTATTTCATTTGAATTTGACGGTGAATAAGTTATTTAGAAATAATAAATAATTCTAGAATTCGACAATTTTCTGAAGCAGATAATGTATAATTCCATTCTCATTTATGCAAAAGGCATAGTTGCGCATGACTTTTTAGTAGGCTGTGACCATAGGAATCTAGGAAAAAAAGTGACCGGAAAAAAGTGACATAAACTACAAAAGCGGAAAAAAGTGACACGGAAAAAAGTGACGCGGAAAAAAGGTGACAAGGAAAAAAAGTTACCGGGAAAAAAAGTGACAAAGAATTTATTTTGGGGATTTATTATTAATTTTGGGGATTCATTGCTTAAGTATGAAAGGGGGATCGGGGAGGGGGCTCATAGTTTAGGTAAATGGGTTTTTCATGCTGAATTAACTGTTTTGGTTCAATATTTGAATATACGTTCATCCTGAAAAGACGCTTGCCTGATTAGTTTTGGGAAGGTGCGATTACTCCCAACCCCATCCGTCCTGAATTAGATGAATGGGTTTTTATGCAGAATTGTCCAACGTGCCTCAAATTTGCATATAGATTCTTTTCGATAAGGCTTATATATTGTATATAATGCCTGAAGAGATTTAGGAGTTCTAATGATTAAGTATAGAGAGGAACGGGGGATAACCTTTCTAAAATTAAATTAATAACTTTTTACGCATAATTATCCGATTTGCTTAGAATTTTGGACATAGGTTCATTATGATAAGACGTATTTCTGATTAGTTATGGGGTTCTTCTGCTTATTATAAAGGGGGGCGTGCAATTATATCCCCCTTAAACTAGAAAAATAGGTTTTTATGCAGAATTATCCCATGTATTTCAAATTTTAAATATAGGTTCTTTCTGATAAGGTGGATCTCTGAATAGTTTTAAGGATTTAATATCTAAGTATAGAAGGGGAATAAAATATAACCCACCTTAAATTAAATTACTTTTTACGCAGAATTATCAGATTTGCTTCAAATTTTGGCTTATAGAACCATTATTTTAAGGCGTATCCCTGATTACATATGGGGTTTTTTGCCAATTAAAAATTGTGGCGGGTGTTTATTCCCCCCCCCCTTAAGTTAGATAAATTGTTTTTTATGCTCACTTATCCGATATATTTCATATTTTGGATATATATTCTTTCTCATAAAGTGAATCCCGGAATAATTTTAAAGGTTTAATGGCTAAGTAAACACTGGGGGAACCGATGATCCCCCCCTTAAATTAATAAATGGCTTTTTATGCTGAATTATCTGATTTGATTCAAATTTTGATTGGGCGTTCATTATGATAAGGCGAAGCCCTGATTAATTGTGGGTTATACCCCGTTCATCGCTCTATACTTAGCCATTAAACCCTTAAAACTATTCAGGGATTCACTTTATCAGGAAGAACCTATATTCAAAATTTGAAATACGTTGAATAGTTGTGAAAGAAAGAAAACAATTTATTTTATTTAAAGAGTGGGGGATTAATCGCCCGCTTCCCCTATTTAATTATCAAAAGAACCCCATAATTAATCTGAGATTCGCCTTCTTATAATGAATATACATCCAAAATTTGAAGCAAATCGGATGATTCTGCGTAAAAAGCCATTTATTTAATTTAAGGGGGTTTATCCCCCGTTCCCCCTCTATACATAGCCATTAAACCCATAAAACTATTCAGGAATTCACTTTATGAGAAAGATCCTATATCCGAAATTTGAAATACATCGGATAAGTGTGCATAATTTTTTTAAATCTAATTTAAGGTGGGTATAGTAATCACCCGCTCTCCTTTTTAATTACCAATAGAACCCCATAACTAATCAGAAATATGTCTTATCATATGTACCCATGTCCAAAATTCAAAGCAAATCAGATAATTCTGCATATAAAGCCATTTATTTAATTTAAGAGGGGTTTTCTCCATCTCCCCTATATACTTAGCCATTAAATCCTTAAAACTCTTCCGGAATTCACCTTACCAGAAAGAACCTATATTTAAAATTGAAATACATGGGATAATTCTGCATAAAAACATATTTATCTAGTTTGAGGGGGAGAATTGCTCGTCCCCCCCCCTTTATAAGCAGAAGAACCCATAACCAATCTAAGATACGTCTTGTCATAATGAACTTATGTCCAAAATTTTAAGCAAATCGGATAATTATGCGTAAAAAGCCATTAATTTAATTTAAGAAAGGTTATCCCCCATTCCCCCTCTATACTTAACCCTTAAACTCCTAGAATCTCTTCACGCATTTTATGCTATACATAAGCCTTATGGAAAAGATCCTATATGCAAATTTGACACACGTTGGATAATTCTGCGTAAAAACCCATTCATCTAATTTAGGACGGATGGGGGTTGGGTTAATCGTCCCTTCCCAAAACTAATCAGGCAAGCGTCTTTTCAGGATGAACGTATATCCAAAAATTGAACCAAAACAGTTAATTCAGCATGAAAAACCCATTTACCTAAATTATGAGCCCCCCCCCCCTCGATGCCGCTTTCATACTTAACCAATGCATCACCAAAATCAATAATAAATCCCCAAAATCAATAATAAATCCCCAAAATCAATTCCTTGTCACTTTTTTTCCGGTAACTTTTTTCCTTGTCACTTTTTTCCGCTTTTGTAGTTTATGTCACTTTTTTCCGATAACTTTTTTTCCGGTCACTTTTTTTCCGTTTACCGACCATAGAATCAAGCTGGTTTCTAATGTGAAACTTTCTGAATAATTCTTAACGTGTCGGCATAAAATTGGCAGACCTGGCAGGATAGGATTTTGATAGAATTAGGAATCGAATTCAGTTTTTCCATTTTGTTTTTGTTATAAATAAATTACTTATTGACATTACCGCAACAAAAATACAACCAGCAAATTTCCACCTTTCCCTAAATTTCGCGCTCGGAAATTTTGGTCAAAACGCCAATTTTAACATTATTTTCTGAAATGTTTTTGCCTTTATTAAATAAATTGAAAACGCCATTCTATTATATAATTTTTATTCAGAATTTCACGTCTCGTTCATATGTTTCATATGTTAACAATTTCGTATGTTTTTGAATAATAAAAACGAATTCAGAAAAGCCTCAAAAACTAACTCCTTTGGGCTTGAGAACAATCATAAGTTCTGTAAATATAATGATAAGTATAAACATTTGATTTTTTTTAATTCAGTGTGTAAAATTACGCACGTAATTTCTAATATTTAGTGCATTAGTAAGAAAAAAAATAATAATGCTTCATTTTACATTCTAAGAGCAAAAGTGTAGTCAAAATTAGCAACACTAAATCTCTAAAACTACTTGCTGAATATAATCTATTCATCATTATGTCTCACAAGCAAGAACTATCTAAGAATCTTGCAGCAACTGGGGTAGAAACAGCTTTACGTCGTCTGCGTAAACAATGTTTATTTTTTTGCCAAGTTCTTTTCCCGGCATTTCCCTAGGATAATTAACATCTTCCCTACAGAATTTCTCTTGCTCGATACTCAGTCGTACCCCTATTGAGCGAAAGGACCTTAATGATTTCTTCTTCCGCCTGTTGGAGGGGTGGAAGTTTTCGGGATAACGATAATCCCAACCCCGTATTCTTCAACATTTATTTTCTTGGGACTACGGTAATCCCCCCGGAAGCTAAAGGTTAATTAAATTCAAATGACTATTCACTTAAAAAAATTTAAACAAAGCAATGACCAGAAATCCGAAAAACCTTTGGTCCCAAGCTGTGCGGATTTCAGGGAGTCTACTGTAATATTATAACTTAATGTGCTACCCGTAATTAATAAATGCGACTCTATCCTTGAACGGTTTATTTGTGAACTTATATTGCCATTTTTAAAGTACCTTAAGAAATCTGAATACGATTTAGTATCTTTGGTTCTAAAACGCGCTGCTGATGTCTTTTCAGCTCTAAAACAGTTTTCGTCAATCACTGAGCAAGAAATAAGAAACTGGAGCTTAAAAGTTTATCGACAAATTCAAAAGAGCAGATTTCCTTGCTACAGGAAACTTTGATACATTATTTTTTAATCATACAGATTCCGTATCAAGTTGACAATTGGATGTAGAGAGATCTCACGATAAATCTGAAGAATATCTCCGGAGATCAATGTATCTTTCTCGCTTGAATTCTTTTATTTAGAGTTTCGTTGATATTTAGGGAAAGATTTCAATGGATAATGAAGGTTTTGATATTCGCCTGGGGTTTTACAAAATTCTGGCAATTTTTGTCATCCGGAGTCATTTTTAAATAAATTAATGGATTTTGGAAAGCAAATATTTATGTATTTATTTAGCATTGTAATTTTGCTTTTATTCATTAAAGCAGTTAGGGAACTATGGGAAAATTCGTAATTTTTGTACGAATTTAAAATAATAAGAAAAACGTCGGAAACACTTCTTACACTGATTAGCATCAAATTTAAGTGTTGGGGTAGGGCTCGAGGCATCGAAATGTCTTCCCAGAACATTTGGGATTTTATGCTTATCAATCACTTTGAAAATCTTTCTCTTTCCGGAATTTCAAAAATCCCTACCGCAGAAAAATGTCTCAATCATCAGAAATGACCACAATTGTGACTTGTGACCCTTTTAAGCCGAATTTTTTTATTTCAATTCTTTGAAAAAAAATCACTTTTACGTTAATAACATTAACACTAGATATCCAAATAGATTAATTATTATTCAACGAGTGTCTCACTGTGTGAAAGATAACGAATATAGTTGTTTTGCGTACTATTCAATTAACATTCATATAACAGTAGGCTGAGGAAGAATTTTTGGAGATGTTTAGAAAATATTGTATTACAATAAGATTTAACTGATATTACAACTTTCTAATACTTTTCGTGCTTTTTTACACATAATTCTTTCAGGAAAGTAACTTTTACTTTAAATGTACAGAGTGAAATATATGCTTAAAATAAAAGAATCACAAACAGCAAAAAGAGACTGAAGCAAATAATAATTATTATTATTACTAAATGCCTGAAATAAATTATGTCATTTATTAAATGCCTAGACATATACTAACATTACTACATGTAAATGGTAGCAAAAGTATTTCTTAAAACAAAATAATATTTCATAAAAAGGCATGTACTATTAACAGTACACCAGACCCGAAAGAGTTAATTGCTTACAGAAACTTCATGAATGGAAGGAGAGTTATGTATGGAGAGGGTGGTGATGAGGTTCTGTTTTTTAACAATCAGAAATCCAAAGCTTTAATTGATCCTAATTCACATACTAACACTGAACTTGAAGAATGCTCTTTGAACCACCTAAAATAAATTGCCTTAGAAGTCAAGAAACAGAACCCAATATTACTTTTTACACAACCCAAAATTTCTAAATAAGTGTTAATCAATCGCAAATAAAATTGTTTAAAAAAATTCGCATATTTGAAGTTTACGCCCAGATATCGGAAGAGACTATCGAAGCCAAATACGGTATCAAAAACGGCAGAACATGAAATTGAGAAACCCAAAAGAATTATGGCTGTGTTAGACAATTGTAACCAGATTATTTTTTCCAACAGAAACTATATTTGTTGTTCGTGTTTGTTAAATCACTAGTTTCTTTAGCTAAAATAGAATGTCTTTTTATCAAATATTAAACACATAATCTTTAAATATAAATCTGAAATTTCTTTAAATTAAACTATATTTGGAAACCAACATTTAGAATTTTTGCTTAAACAGTTTTAAGTAAAAATTCTTATGTAGAATATTTTAATAAAACTTCAGTAACATTTTCGGTAGTTCTAGGGTAGTTCCTGATTTTCACGTAAATTAATGTTTATGCCGTACGAAGATTGACTACAATACATTTAACTTTGCAAGATGGGCTCAGTTTTTAGACAATAGTGTTTGTAAAATCTCTGGTTTATCATAATGTAATTTCGTTGTATTACTAGCTACAATTATGAAGATAAAATTAACTTCATTTTACATGTGCTATATGTTTAAAATTAAGAAATATAAATGGCCTTCAAGGTGGCAAACACCTTCAAGGTGGCCCTGAAGGCCAGATACAAAAGCTTCAAGAGTACGATATGGAGATACGCCATCGAAAAGGCTCATCACATGGAAATGCAGATGCTCTCTCAAGAAGACCCTGTTCAGAGAATTGTAGATACTGCGACCGGGTTGAGAAGAAATTTAATGTCAAAGGTCCTATAGTAAGACAAGCTACAACTGGGTCTACATCATCGCAAGATCCGTGGAGTGACGAGAGCCTGCGTAAAGATCAACTTGCTGATCCTGAAATTAAGCCAATTCTAGAGCTGAAAGAGGAGTCCAACAGGAAACCCAGCTGGCAAGACATGGCCCATTACCATCCTACGACTAAACGTTATTGGGCTCTCTGGGATTCCCTACATTTGAAGAACGGTATCTTGTACCGAAAATGGGAGTCTGACGATGGAAAGACATGTAGATGGCAACTACTACTCCCTAAGTCGAGAATTTCTATGGTCCTTCAAGAACTGCATGGTAGTCCCACAGAAGGTCATTTTGGTGTAATGAAGACCCTGCAAAAGGTTCGAGAGCGTTTTTACTGGAATAATGTTCGCAGCGACGTGGAGAAGTGGTGTCGAACTTGTGACACCTGTGTAGCACGTAAAGGTCCAAAGAGGCGCACCCGTGGACGATTGCAGCGTTATAATGTAGGAGCTCCTTTCGAACGAATTACTCTAGATATCCTGGGTCCTCTTCCTAGAACATCTGATGGCAACAAGTACATCCTCGTTGTTATGGATTACTTCACCAAGTGGCCTGAAGCCTACGCCATTCCTAATCAAGAGGCGGTAACCGTAGCAAACATACTAGTTCAACACTGGGTTTCCAGATACGGAGTTCCTCTTCAAATCCATTCCGATCAAGGAAGAAATTTTGATTCGGCTGTGTTCAAGGAAATGTGTGAACTACTCGGTATGGACAAAACTCAAACAACACCTCTACACCCTCTATCGGACGGCATGGTGGAGCGGTTCAATCGTACCATCCTAAATAGCCTCTCTCTCCTGGTGTCTAGAGACCAACAGGACTGGGACAAGAAATTGCCTCTTTTCCTGCTTGCCTACAGGAGTGCCACTCATGAGGCCACTGGTTACTCCCCTTCTCAAATGCTCTTTGGTCGCGATCTTCGTCTGCCTGCGGATCTTTTGTTTGGCCGTCCTCCTGATGCTCCTTTATAGCCCGAGGAGTACGTGGATGAACTCCAGGCACGGATTGAGGAGATTCATTGTCTAGCGAGGAACCGAATTGGACTGGCATCAGAAAAGATGAAGACACGGTACGACACAAAGGGATGAGTTCAACGAAGGTGATAAAGTTTGGTTGTGGAATCCGATACGTCGTAAGGGACTGTCGCCAAAACTACAAAGAAACTGGGACGGTCCTTACACAGTCGTCAACAGGCTGAATGACGTCGTCGTACGCATACGAAAATCGCCACACACCAAACCCAAGGTCGTACATTATAACCGGCTAGCCCCTTATTTTGGCCAAAGTGATTAAAAATTCAAAACTGGAATTTCAGACCATGGTCATGAAAGTCACTTTTTGTAAATATGTAAATAGTAATTAGTTCTTATTAGGATGAGCGAAGCGAATCCTCTACTAGCCCACTCAAATTACATTTTGTCGTACGCTTTACAAAAAAAAACTATTCAATATTTTGATTTGAAATTAAGCACAAATATAAATTATGATCTGTAGATTTGCACAATATAATTTTTTTACAGAATAACTTAAAAAAAAATATATTATTTTAATTAATTTATTTTACATGTTTTTCCATTACGGGCTCATTTTTAGAAATAAGAAATAAAACACGCATATTTTCAGAAGAATTAATAATTCCTGGAGTTAACAATTGTAGGTAGAATCATGATTAATTATAAATAAAATGTATTTTCTTTATTCCGACAAAATCATTTACGCTGATGTCACTTACGCATATTAAAAGAATTATATTGTGTTTTATTTTTATTTTTTTTCGTAAAGTGGCAACAAAAAAATTGTAAACAAATAAAATTAATTGTTAAATTCATTATATAAAGTTATTTGAATTCGAAGATTGAAAATTAAACCAAATGAAACATATATATTATTATTTTGGTATATGTAGTACTATTTTAAATAGTTTGCCGTTTAAAAACAATTTATAGAATGTATTAGTTCTATTATAAAAAATGCCAAGGAAACATATACTTACTGGATGAAAAGAATGCGAATATGATATAACTTTAAGGCAAGAGGTTAGATACCAGCGTAAAAAACGACGGCATAGATGTCATATACACACCGTATCGGCGCGATTTTTCCGACGCCAATTTGGCAAAAACCTGGTTTTCGAATACCAGTTACCATATATATATTTTAAAAAGGGAATAAAAATAAATTTTTAAAAGTTTAATTAATACCTGTGGAATAAAACAATTTATATAATTTAAAAAAAGAAAATAAACAATTTATTAATAAATAAACAACCATCCGGGTTACCATGTCAAGCAAAATAACTACACCTTGTCGCCAATTAAGTACTCCGGTGCATATATGACATTGGCGTCTGAAAAAAATTAGCGCCAATGTGGTGCGTATATGACATCAGTGCCAAAAGGATGACATGACAAATCTCTTCTGATAGAAAATGCATGTGCTCGGAAAAATGCTTTTAATTTCGAAGATGCACAAAAAAATTTAAATTATATATTTGTAAAATTTTTTATCATCGTTGGCTTGGCATTCACTCTAACGGATCTCAAAAGATTTGTCATAAATGTATAGTAAATAATGAACTAAATATTTTTTCTTTAGCTAATAATATGGATCCTGGTCCACATCCCTAAATATTAAAAGGCTTAACAATCGTCGAAGAGAAATTAATTGCCCAAGTTCGTCCTGTTATTACTGTTTATCGCATTAAAGGTGGTCAGCTTGAATACAGTGGGCAAAATATTAATTTTCATCAAGATATTATAGGATTTGGTACTTTATTACCTCATTCCACAGATACTATAACACAGTACATTTTTGGGTACTACTTGATTATCCCGTCGACCAAAAATATAATGCCAAATTTCAGGATTAAATGCCAATAATGGATTATCATAAATGTCACATTGCATGACATTAAACGTAATACACGTGATTGTTATGTCATCAAGTGATTTTTAATTCGGGTACTATTTGGTTATCCCGTCGACCAATTTCGTCAAATAATACAAATAGCCAAACTATTAGCACAATTGCACAAATTGACGCTTTTTTTTTAAATAACGAAAAATCAAATAAATTAGTAAAACATTTAAAAAAATCCAAATAAAAAGTCAAATTAAGGTACTACTTGATTATCCCGTCAATCAGTTTCGCCAAATTATACAAATCACCAAACAATTGGCCAAATTAAAAAAATTGACATAATTTTTATTTTAAATACCGAAAGAACAAATAAATTAATGAAACATTACTAAGAATACAAATAAAACTTCATAATAAAAATAATTTGATGGCATAACCCAGCAAGCACATAACTTTCGGCATACGATCGGTCCGGAGCCGTCAATGTCGGTTAACTGTCGGTAGCAGGTTGGCAACTGAAACTTAAGAATCTGCTATTTTGACAGCCGGTTACGGTGATCGGTCCACATTTGGTTATATATCGGCTAGCGACTTATACCGGCAAGTGACGCAGGACCAATATCTGAGTTCTGATAGTGGACCGATCAGATTTGCCAACATCGGTCCGAATTCAGAATATTTAATCTTAACCGATTTTTTCATCAATTTTATTTGAGTTTTAGTTTTGATAAGAAATGTATAGCTCATGTATTTCATTAAAAATTCTGACAGTCATAAACAGAAAATATGTCAAAAATAACCTATATTTATTTATTTAAAAATATTGTTTTTGAAGTAATTTTTAAAATGACTTACAATTATTTTAATCAAAAAAGAATTTTTAAATTCTCTCCTTTAAATTGTTATTCACTATTAGGAACTTAATCATATAAAAACAGAAAAATAATTTGTAAGGCAATTGAATTTATTTTCTATTTAACTGTTCATTTTCAAAGCAATAACTCATTTTCTTATTTTATTTTAATATTAATTACTAAAACGTGCTTGAAATTATTTTACAAGGTAAAACATATAAGAGAAATCTACCCATTTTTAACATAAAAAAATCAGATTTTTTTAAAAATATTATCTCACAAATGAAAAATAAATTAATATTGCTATTTTATTTTAAGATTTAAAAATTATTATTGCAACAATTATTCGGAATTAATATTGCTACATAATAAAAAAAATATTCGGCATTAAATCATGAAATGACTTTGAATTCTCATTCTAATTAAAAGTGATTAATTACCAAATTATTTTTTTATTAAATTAGTTATTTTACGCTTTAAATATATATTTCTTAATTTTTTTACCTTATTATTTACATTATTATTACATTTAGTAACTTTATAATTCGTAAAAAAATATAATATATATATATATATATATATATATATATATATATATATGTGTGTGTGTGTGTGTTACTTTTATTTATTTTTATTTTTTTTTTACTTAATAAATATGCATAATCAACAACATAACATTGCAACATAATCGTAAATCATAAATACTACTTTAAATCATGAAATGGCATAACATAATTTTTTATTCTATTTAAAAGTTAATTATTACCAATTTATTATTATTTAAAATAAGTTTTCCTAGGTTAAAGCTATACACTTTAGAAATTAACACAAAGCATGTAATTATGTTATAGTTTCTAATAAAAAAATTTATTTGTTTAACAGTATTTCTGAAAAAAATATTATTTTTAATTTTTTAAATATACTATTTAAGGATTCTAAAATTTATAAGAAAAACAATTCGTTTGCTTTAATTAATTTCCTAATTTATTAATTTAAATATTAACTTCATTTTTAAAATCAGACCCATAAGACAATTACAAGTAAATAAATACATAAATAAAATAAAAACACTTTAATATTACAATTTTCCAATCTGTCATTTACGTCAACAACACTCGCCATTTACGTGACATTACTGAAAAGCCACACCCTTATTACCACACATAATCCTCCCTCTAAACAGGTCCGACTAGTCTAGTGGTTAAGACATTCGCCTTCTGAGCTAGGGGTTGCGAGATCAAACCCCGCCTGTTCCCGCACTGAAGTATGTTCATTGGCTCTCAAAATGCTTGCTAGAGTGTTTAACAGATGGCGCCACCAAAAATTTTTTTTGCTTGTGCCGGGTTTCAGTCGGTATTCGTGTGGTTAGCTATCGGCATAGTTTTTTACCGATACCGGACCGGCTGCGTGCCTCATGAATCGGGCGGCATTCGCGCAGCGTATCAAAAAAGATACGGAACCGATAGCGACAACCGGCATTGGTCCAATACCGCTGGCAGTGGCAAGCGGCTATCGTCCGATTGCTTACCGATAGCTCATTGTTTGCTGGGAATGAACACGTGTGATACGAGTTTAATGTTATGTGGATGCGATATTTTTTACCATCATCCTTAGCATTTAATCTTTTAGTTTGGCGGTACCTATTTGGTCGACAGGATAATCAAGTAGTACCCAATAATATAAAAAAAGGTTACTTTCCAATAAATAACTAATGAAATAATGCTTCGCGAATCCAAACAAAGCATGGCTTTTGCTAGTTTATGTAAATTTTATTATTATTGTTATTATTTATTTATTTATTTGTTTATTTATTTTAAGTGTTTTCCTCTAACTCAAGGATTGCACTGCCCGGGACGTGCAGTCTTTGAGGAGGGGGTAGTGTTACGAATTTTGTAAATAGTTAGTGTTTGTACTGTAAAATAATGTAAATAATCTTATTAATCTCCATTCCTTTACTAATATTAGTTTTTGTTACATTGTCTCTGTTATCAAGCAAACTTGTCTATTATTTTCAGTGTATATCTACGGCAGATTGGCGAAATAATAGAGATATCGCCAAGTTAGGCGTCACTTTTGGCGACAAACTTGGCGATTGTTGGCGATGGTAACCCTTTCCTCTGTATGGTAACACCCCCCTTAGGTATGCTGATACATTGTTTGTTGTTCCGTGGATTTTTCGAGATGGTTCTAGAAATTCCCCGCACATGCTGCGAGCCTATATAAGAAGAGAAGCGATGCAAGCTGTGGTTATTATTTACCAGTCAGTCATTGAGTGAACAACGCGTTTGTTAAGCAAGTTTGCTTGAGTCTTATTTACGTTATTTTGAATGTGATTTAGTGTTGAGACGTTGTATAAAGAGTCTCTGGAACCTATATCTGCACTTATACGATAGATTTGAACAATTATTTTTTAATATCTAGAAATATTTGTGAGTTTCGAAGACTCTGTTGTTCTGAAGTTCTGTAAATAAATTATTTTCTACTTTTCTATAAGCAAGAGTTTGAAGTTGTCTAACCATAAGATCAAAAGAACCCTATATACGCTGTAACAATATCTTTACAGATACTAACACAATAAACCTGTTTAAAGGGAAGTTTTCACAAAACTTTGGATTTGATCTTGGCATATTTTACGATACATATATATAACATGAATGAAAATTCTGGATCCAACCCAAAAAGAAATCCAGTATACACTTTTAAAAATAACAATATTTTAATCATTTTCAGTAGACTTCCTCAAATTTGCAACCCTTAAATTCACAACTCTCTAAAATACGCATATAATTTACAGATGAAAGATTCAGTTCAGGCATAGTGGCGAAATTTGCCTTTTTAATTGTATATCAATTCCATACATATTTTAATTTGTAATTTTTGTTAATATTACTGAATTCATGTTTTTCAGGAAGGAAGAATAAATTTATTTCTGAAAAAATCCAAGATATTGCTGATATCATTGATAATCACAATCTTCTTATCAAATATATTTAGGCATAAATCAAGCTTTTTTTGGTTATTAAGTTTGGCTAAACCTGAAATAAAACTTCCTTATTTAATAATTTTCATGAAGATCAGTAATGTACTTTTATGAGGCAAGTTTCATTGAATAATTTAGGAAAAATGCATTTCATCTTTATAATGAGTATTTAATTATACATTATTAATAATTAACTTAATTTTGCTTTCAATATTTTAATCATTTTAAAAATTATCTAAATTTTTATTATTTTAATTTATTACATATTTTAATATTTCATTATATTGCATGCATTCATTATAGTTTGGAATGCATTATTAATTACATTCAAATTACTGTTTAAAAATGTAAATAAAGCAATGACCAGAAATCCACAAAATTCTGAAATCCACAAAACCTCTGGTCCCAATCTGTGCGAATATGGGGGATTTTGATGTACTTGCTTTTTTAAGAATTTTTGTGCTATTTTACACATGATTCTTTCAGGAAAGTAATTTTCATTTTAAACTTACACAATGAAATATGCGTTTAAAATAAAAGAATTGCAGACAGCGAAAAGAGAATGAAGCAAATAATAATTATTATTACTAAATGCTTGAAATAAATGATGTCATATATTAAATGCATTGGCATATACTAACATTACTACATGTAAATGGTAGCAAAAGTATTTCTTAAAGCAAAATAATACTCCGTTAAAAGGCATGTACTATTAACAGTACACCAGACCCAAAAGGGTTAATATTGCTTACAGAAACTTCATGGATGGAAGGTGAGATTATATGAAGAGGGTTGCAATGAGGTTCTGCTTTTTAATAAAGAGAAATCCAAAGCTTAAATGGAAACTAAATCACATACTAAACTGTGAGAACTTACTGCTGAACTTGGAGAACGCTCTAAAACTGTTTCGATCCACATAAAATAAATTGCATTTAAAGTAAAATAACAGAAACCAATATTATTTTTTACACAACCCAATATTTCTAAAAAAGTGTTAATCAATAACAAATAAGATTGTTTAAAAAAAAATTAGCATCTCTGAAGTTTACGAACAGATTGCAGAAGAAATTCTTCAGACCAAATATAATATCAAAAACAGCGTAACATGAAACTGACAAATCCAGAAAAGTTATGGCTGTGTTCAACTATAACCAGATTATTTTTTCCAACATAAACTATATTTGTTGTTTGTGCTTCTTATATCACAAGTTTCTTTAGCTTAAGTAGAATGCTGTTTTCTTAAATATTAACCAGCTAACAATTAAATATACATCAGTAATTTCTTTGAAATAAACAAAACTTATAAGCCAACCAAAAATAAGTTAAATGGTTTTAAATAAAAATGCTGATAAAGAATATTTTAATAAGACTTGAGTAACATTTTCAGTAATTCTAAGATTAAACTTAACAATTTAATCCTAATTTTAATGTAAGCAAATGTATATGTTGTATGAAACTTGATTAAAATATATTTAACTTTTCAGTGAGGGCTTAGTTTTTTAGATCATAGTGTTTGTCAAATCTTTAATACATGATAATGTAACTTCATTGTATTCAGTGTTGAATTCAGACATTTTTCTCTGAAAGGGACACAACAATTTCATGAGCGAAATTACACTTTTTTACCATTGAAAACATAAAATCTAAAATTTTCTGAGGGGGGGGGGAACATTTGACAGCTCTGAGGGGAGGGGGAATGTTCTCTCCCAGAACACCCCCTTAATTCAACACTGATTGTATTACTAGCTACAATTATGGAGGTAAATCTACCTTTAATTTTGGCATGCTACTTTTTTTTAATTAAGAAATTAAATAAATATATATTGGGTTGGGTAAAAAGTAATTTCGTTTTTTCCCAATACATAGCTTTAAAGTCGTATATCTCAAGTACTACTTACTCAATTAAACCATATTATACAGCATTTGAAAGGTAACAGTCTCTAGCAAATTTTAAATATAAATTTAGCATAATCTGTTTAATCAGTCAAAAAATATTGCGTTATAAAAATTGAGATTCCAGAAGATCATTTTCGTCACATTTTAGTTTTTTACTTCTAAAAAGAGAAAAATGCGGCTACATTTTTCTCTAAATGTAGAGAAAAAAGCCACACAAATATGATGAATCATCATATTTGTGTGGCTTTTATGGTCATCGGTGCTTAAGTAAACGCCAAAGTTTGCTTGTTTTCGTTCCGAAAATTTCGATGTTAAAGATGAACCTTTCCTTGAAAAAATCGATGAAATTAAAAAAGAAATCGAGGTAGACTCACATATTTCTTCCCGCGACATTGCTACGGAACTAAACATTGACCATAAAACACTTTTGAACCATTTACAAAAAATTGGATACCAAAATAAACTCGATACTTGAGTTCCCCATGAACTTACAGTAAAAAATTTAATGGACAGAGTTTCCATTTGTGAATTGCTACTGATATGAAACAAAATCAAGCCATTTTTTAAACAAATAGTTATAGGTGATGAAAAGTGAATCACTTAGGACAGCAATGTGCGAAAAAGATCGTGGTCGAAGCTTCACAAACGATGGCAAAGCCCGGATTGAAGCCGAGGAAGGAATTGTCCGAAATTGAAAAGGAATTTTCCATCATGAGCTGCTCGAACCTGGCCAAACCATTAATTCAACTATCTGCTGTGAACAAATAATGCGATTGAAGCATGTGATTAAAAAATCCTGCCCGAAATTGATCAATAGGAAAGGCGTTGTCTTTCATCACCACATCGCTAAACCACACACATCTTTAGTCACTCGGCAATAACTGAGAGAGCTTGGCTTGGAGGTTTTGATGTACCCACCGGATAGTCCGGACCTGCATCCGACCAATTACCATTTGTTCCGCCCTCTGCGGAACTCTCTTAATGGTGTTAACCTGGCTTCAAAAAAGGCTTGTGAAAATCCCCTTATTCAGTTTTTTGCCCAGTACTCGCAGACGTTCTACAGTGATGGAATTATGGTTTTACCAGAAAAATGACAAAAAGTCATCGAACAAAACAGCACATAAATTAATGATTAGTTTTTTTAATGTATATAAATAAATTCAGTTTGAAAAATACGAAAAAAAAGCGAAATTACTTTTTCCCCAACCCAATAGATAAATTATTTAAGTTATTGAAAATACTTGTATTACCAATACACACACACACAGTCAATCTTGTCATGGGATTGCAAGGAGATGTGGAAAAAATACCATTTTAGACTTCCGTTAAAAGAAGTGTAATCAATTATATTTTTAAGATACACTGTCTAAATATTATCTTTTGTTCATTTCGTCGGTGCTTTGAAAGTCTTCCATTTCAGACAGGATTACATTGTAGAAAAATACCCTTTTTACAGGTTTCACTATGTTGCCATGTTACATACATATCTAAACATTTGTAATATAACATCTTTTAATTTCACATGTATAATAAATATGTAAAATATTAAATATGTAGAATAATAAAAGCCTTTAAGTATACAATATATTTTTTTATATGTGTATCAGTAGCGGCTGGTCAGAGGGTGCTGCATCAATTTATTCACACAACTAAAATTGTATGGTTATTTCAGTTTTATTTAATCAACAAAATTTGTCAAATAAATAATATGAAAGATTCTGTTAAATTTTATTGGTGTGAAAAATCGGATGCAGCATTCCTTGACGAGCCGCTACTAATGTGTATATATAAAATGTATTTATATATACCACGTAATATCAACAAATGGGGAATAACTATATAATGAGAATTATAAATAGAAAACCACTTAGATGAAATCTTTTTAGCCTTTGATGCTATTTCTTTCAGACAAGCTAAAAATGTCGTGTCATCAAAACTAATAGCCAAATTATACATATTGGCATAATTTTTATTTTAAATAACGAAAAAACAAATAATTAGTAGAATATTAATAAAAATATTAATAAAAAGTCGAAATAAAAATCACTTAAAGGCATTTTAAACACATGAATCGTATTTAATGTCATTGAATGTGACATTCACGATCATCCATTATTGGCATTTAATCTTATAGTTTGGTGATAATTTTTTGGTCGATGGGATAACCTAGTAGTACCCGATATTACATTTCAATATTTTTTTTCATTATGGACACTGAGATTGAGATTTTACTTTCGGATGACTTCAGTTAGTAAAATAATGTCACAGTAAAAATAAAATTAGTTTTTTTTTTTAAATAAAACTATTTTTCTGTGAGTGAATATAAAATAAAATTTCTGGATAATAAAATTAGTTTTTTTTTTTAAATAAAGCTATTTTTCTGTGAGTGCATATAAAATAAAATTTCAGGATTTCGCCGGCACTCAGTTTTACAATATACTACAATTTTAACTGAACTTACAGCTCTACAATTTTAACTGAAGATTTGCGAATATTTGCATGCAAAATTGTAACTGGCAAACTTGACATTTAGTTTGTAAATATATTTATTATATATTGATTCAATAATGTAATTACTTTTGCTTTTTTTTAAACCAAATCGATCGGGTCTTTTAAACATTTCATTCGTTGAATTCGAGGGGATTCCACTCGTTTTATTGTTGAATTGCATTTCCTTTTACTCAGAGTCTATAAAAGAAAACGTTTAAACTAAAGAAAAAATCTGTTTTTGATGAATCTAGTCAATGAAGAAGTAGCACGTCAAATTGTATCGCTTTATTATTCCGCAACTCCAATGTCTAAGAGAGAAATTGCTATTCTATTGGGTATTTCATGCCATTCTGTTTGCTATTATATTGATAAACACAAGAAAAATGAAGTTAGTTCATTGCAATCTAAACGGGGTCGCCCTTCTAAAAAACCTCTGTCTTTTTTTTTTTCCCCCTAATTGGAGGCAAAACTGAATTCTGCAATGGCAGAATCTACATTCAACTTGTGTTGTTATCTTTTCTTAAAAAATAAAAATGGAACCCTTAAAAGATCATTCCTGTGTCTGTTTGTCACAGACCTTTTACTCATAAACTAGGTAAAGTTCAAACAAGGCTGAAGTAATAAAGACTATTAACTCATCTATTTATACAACAAGATCAGGTGGGCCATAAAACCAACTTTTTTTCCCTTTTTGAGAAGAACTAAAAACCAGACTAACACGTTTATTTTAATGAAACATTTGATACTCTGTCTAAATATGATCTTTCGTTCGTTTTGTCGATGCTATGAAATTCTTCCATTTGAGACGGGATTATGTTATGGAAAGATTCTCCTTTTATAGGTTTTACTGTGTTGACATATTATATACATATTTAAACATTTGTAATATAATATTATCTCCTAATTTCACATGTATAATAAATACATAAAATATTAAATATATAAAATAATAAATATATTTAAGTATACAGTATATTTTTTTATGTGTGTAGATATAATATGCATTTATATACCCACAAATGGGGAATAAGTAACTAATGAGAGTTATAAACAGAAAACCAGTCAGATGAAGTCTTTTGTTGTTTTTTGTACTTAAAAATAAATAAAAACGGAACCCTTAAAAGATCATTCCAGTGTCTGTCTGTCACAGACATTTTACTCCTAAACTGGGGAAAGTTGAAACAAGGCTGATGTAATAAACCCATCTATATATACAATAAGATCAGGTGGTCCATAAAACCAAGTTCTTTTTTTTTTCTTTTGAGAAGATTTAAAAAACAGACTACTACATTTATTTTAATGAAACATTTGATGCATTTCATATACAGTGGATTCCTATAGATCAAGCATGAATGATAAGTTTTTGAATTATAAACATTCAGAATTTAGTGCTTTTGATGTTAAATTACATTTTCATACTGTAATTAATGTCTTCTGAAATTATATTTCTAATGTGCTAATTTTTTTTATATAGCGCTAATACTAAAATACCAAAACATAAATATGTTGAATTTCCATTTCTTATAATTTTATGATATGAATTAGCAAACTGTATTCGAAAACATTATGAATTTCAGTTTTTTACACACGACTTTGCCTACAGTTTTTTTAATTGATTTTGATTAATTAAGACCTGCTTTAGGGAAATCCAAAATAAAGATTTTCTTGCAAATAATTTTTTAAATTATGCTTAAAAATGCAAAAAGAAGGTTTAAGGTGTCATCCATGAAAGAAATGACTGGATAGTTTGAAACTTCGGAACTACTTAGTAATCCCATTGACCAATTTCACAAAATTATACAAATCGCCAAACTAATAGCCAAATTGTATTTATTGACATAACTTTCATTTTAAATAACAAAAAAAAAAAAAAAAATAAATAAATAAAATAATAATAATAATTAGTAGAATATTAATAAATATACAAATAAAAATTATTTAATAACATTTTAAACATGTGTATTATATTTAATGTCATTGAATGAGACATTCACAATCATCCATTATTGGTATTTACTGTGATAGTTTGTGATAGTTTTTTGGACGACAGAATAACCAAGTAGTACAGAAGCTTCTTATACTATCCCATAATCTGGAAGTCTTCACTGACTGCTTAAGAGGTGCCTAAGATGCCTTGATTAAGAAGGGGGGCTCTATCAGTCCACAATCAAGCACTAAGTTTGTATTTGGATACATCACCTACAATATACTTGTTTTAAAATAATTAATTTCTCCAAAAACCTATTATATGAATTGCATGAAAGTTTGTTTTTCAGCTAATCGAAGAGTGCTAAGTTCATTTATGCTATCAGAATTTGGTATTTCTATATAAAAAAAAATAAAGTTAGGGTTCGTTTTAATATACATATCCCCCCTAAGCAAATTTTATATTCACCACTTAAAAGTAGACTTTATTTCAAATTGTTCAGTATCAGTAACTTTCTTCTATGATAATTTATTGAGAAGTTAGTAGAGGGTGTTTACTTTTTTCCATAATTGTACAAATCCATAAAAAATATTTTGAACATATTACGTAATTAAATTAAAGAAATAATGTCTAACTTTTTGAATAGTATTTAACTTCCATTCATGAACCTTGCTTTATTTCTTTAAAATTGAAATTTTTATATTATCTGTTTTCATAATCTCTTTGCAATTTGGATGTTCTGCCTTTCATTTTCTTGTGTTTTTTATATTTGTTACTATACCTTATAACACTTGAAAAAAAATAATCATTCTTCTCTTTTTAAATTAAATTTAGAAAATAAAACATAAAATAAATTGTTTTTCAGAGTTAAAATTACACACTTCCTAGTGTTATAAATATGTATATATGTTTTATCATTTAATTATAAAATGTAAAGCATTAGATATATATGAATGTTAATACAGAAATAGAAAATTTGCCTATCATACAATACTTAGGTTAAGCCTAGCCATACCTCAGAAAACAAATCATAATAAACAAAACTCTAAAATTTATTCATTAATTTTGATCAGTCTTTTAAATGTTCCAGAACAAGTCTGAACTAAAATTAACAAGTTTTCCCAGTTAATAATCATTAACAGTTTAAAACACTTTTATCAGAAAATATAGAAATTTTAGTAGAAGAGTAAGCAAAAGGAATATATCTTAACATTAACTTATTTTAGTAAGGAGTTTATTAAATTCTAAAAACGTTTTTTCATTATATCTCTATAGGTCATTATATTTCAAAAATTTACCGTCTACTTGCAGAAAACTTTCATATCCTAGAAGAACAAACAGACGCCAACGCCATGAATGAATCACGGTGGCTAAATTTGAATGAATCATATCAATAATTATCCTTTAATTTATATATCTGTTTTCGTAAGTACTTTGCCTTTTCGATTTTATAAATTCCTTTTTCTTGAGTTTTTTTTTTTAATTTTCTTTGCGTTTTTTATATACATAGATTATTGCGTATAACACTTTTTTTTGTAATTCTTTTTCTAAACTACATTTAGAAACATAATGTAAAATGAATTGTTTTACAATGTTAAAATTACACTTCCTAGTGTTATAAATACATTTTTTTCATCATTTTATTATAAAATAAAACTAATTTAAAATATACCAAAGTTAATACAAGAAATCGAAAATTCGTAAATCATACAATGCTTAGGCTAAACCTAACCATACCCCAAATTACTCCATCTCAGAAAACAAATGATAATAAATGGAATTCTAAAATTTATTCTTTCTTTTTTATGTAGATCAGTTCTTTATATAATCTAGAACAAGACTGAACTAAAATTAACAGTTTTCACCAGTTAATAATGATTAACAGTTTAGAATACTTTTATTACAAAATAGAGAAATTTTAGTAGAAGAGTAAGCAAAAGAAATGTATCTTACCATTAACTTATTTTAGTAAAGAGTTCATTAATTTCTAAAAACGTTCTTTCATTTTATTGCCATAGGTCATTATATTTCAAAAATTTGCCGTTTATTTGCTGAGATCTTTCATATCCTCCAAGTTCACATAAAAGCAGAGTCGCCAACGCCATGAATGAATCACGGTGGCTGATTTTGAATGAGGAATGAATCATACCATAAAATCAGCTGCAATAAGAAAGTTCAACTTCTGACTTTTTCCTTTGTCACATCTACCAAAATTAACATTTGTTTCAAGAATTAAGAAAAATATCCTCTTCAATTTAAAAAAAAAAAAAAAGTTTATTCTTCAAAAATGACTGATTTGTTATTCAAAATTCTGGAATCCTTTATTTGAATTCACCCTCTAGTGAATCCAGAGAAAAATTTGACACTTATCATCCTACATTACAGCAGCATCTTCGTTGGAATCTAGAAGAGAAATAATTTTCAATAGAGATGAAAGTTTCCAGATGAACAATTTTAAAGTTTGATTGAATGAGTTATCGATCATTCATTATCTGAAATTAACTCGATTGTCGAGTAACTTTCTTGAATCAAGTATTTTAGATTTCATGTATTGTTTTGACGCCATCTTTCGGTAAATAACATAAATGAACTAATTTTCTGTTGAAAGTATAGACTTTTAGATACATTTTTTAAATAAGATAATTCAGGAGACTGATTGAAATATTAATAGTAAAGGTCAAGTAAATAAAATTAATAATGTATATTTGAATTTGCATAAAAAAGATGCAATTACCTTGAATTATCCTATGACGCTTTTCTTATGAAAAGTATTCTCTATTAATTTACATTAAAATCATTGTAATAAAAAACAAAAATGCTTGATTACTAGGGTACATAGATATATTTGGTAAAAGATTGTGATTACCACTGTTATCAGCAACAGCTTGATTTTAAAAATATTATCTATGCTCTTTTCATAGAAAATAATAAGTTCATTTATATTAGTTATGAAAATATATACGGGATGAAATAAAACTGTAAAAAACAACTTTGTATCTATACCTGAAATGAAAGTTTCATTGTTTATATCCATAAATTATGTATGCATTTTAGGGATGCAAATTTGAGAGAGTCTACCATAATAATAAAATGCAATATAACAACATCGAACAGCAAACCCATCCATATAATCAGTCTTCGATAAGATGGAACCATGTTAGGCTTATTTTTAATTGAGATGAGTATGAGAAAATTTATCTGCCCAAATACAAATGTTTTCTACCTGTTATCTTTCTGTTTAACAAAAATTTCTATAGAAGATTCAAGATTTCAATGCTTTGCACAGTTTAAAACCATTTCTGAAATCGAGTTGAAAGCAACATTGCAAAACAAGACGCTTTGGTATTGAGTCATTTCCTTTTCTGGTTCATTCAAAATGCATATATATGTGGTAGAGGTCTGCACGGACCCGGGCTTGGCCCGTGGCCCGTACCCAGCAGATTTAGAATAGTTTTCTCAAAGGGCTGGGCCGGCAAAAAAATTGAACGGGCCGAGCTGAGCAGATAAAAAAAAATTTCGGACCTGCCGGCCCGTTCTGAAGATTTAAGCAGAAACGATAAAATATGAGCTATTTTAAACGAAAATGGTTTTAACGAGAATAAGTATAAATGTGGCCATACTAGTTTGACAGCATCAATATAAAAATGCACAGTGTATCTGCATCAGAGAATTACATTATGTGTAACCCCTTTTTAATATTTTTTTAGCTGACTCATGCCGGTCCGAGATCACGCTTGCATTATTTTTCTACATATAGACTGACTGGACCGGTACTAGACTTAATTATTGGCAGAAAACATGATTTGTAAAATTATTAACAGCGATAAAGAACTTATGTTAGCTTAGTCTTCGAATATATACTTCTTGATGATTTTTAAATTAATTTCTCAATAATGCGAAAGTTTTACACATTTTCAAATTAATTTTAAATTGTAAAAGTATAAAAGTTATAAGCCTAACTATTGAAGGGTTTTGGAATCGAATAGCATTTTTCATTTTTGGTAAATAAAATACTTGTACAGTTGAACCTCGAAAATCCGGACCTCCAAATTCCGGAAATCTCTAAAATCCGGACATTTTTCCGATTTCAGTTTTATTAATTTTTAAAATAAGACATAGCTGTAATTTTCATCAACTGCAGTTAGATTCTGATAATTATACTAAAAATATATATAGAGATATATTCTGGTTAATATTGTAATGACTTGCCGTTAATAAAAGACTTTATTATTACAAAAAATTAAAAAGTTAAAAAGGGTTCAACAAAATTTACAGTAATGAATCATGATGAAATTAATGAATCGTTGAATTAATCATGAATTTTGTTACGTGAAAAAATTTGGTTTAAAAAAAAAAAAAAAAACGTAAATTCTGTCGAAAAAAAGGCAGAAAAAATGGAGAAATTTGTAAAAAAAATGAAGGCCAAAACAAGCATGAAATAAATTAAAAATCTTGAAAAAACGCACATTTCATCAAAGATTTATGATTCATTCATTTCACAATGATTCGTCTCACTCTCAATCGCCTTTGAGAATCGGGAGGGAGGGCGCTTTCTCGGGATTTTTTGAAAATTTCAAATTCTTTATAAAGTGGGGAGGGGGCGTTTGACCAGGAAGAGAGGATTAACGGGATTTTACGGTATTATATAGCCATAAAAAAAGATTTTTTAATAAACCTCCAAAATCTGGAAAAATCGAAAATCCGGAATCGCCGCGGTCCCGACGGTTCCGGATTTTCGAGGTTCTACTGTATAACCTTGTTGAGATATAATAGTTTTTCTCCCTTCCCTTGCTATTGCTTCTGGAAATTCTATTTAAAACGCTAATTATGACAGTATTTTATTTGTTTGCAGTATTCTTAAATTGCTTGTATCAAAAAATGGATAACGCCATTCGATTATATAGTTTCTGAATAAAGATATCTGCTAATCTTATGCGTTTCTGAAAAAAAAATGAATTTAGAAATGTATCAGAAAGGAGCTTCTTTGAATTTAAGAATGAATTTAGATTTGAAATCCATAATAAAATGATGTAGAAATACATTTATAAATCTTCTTTTATTAAACAGCTTCAAAATTAACCATGTTTTTAGCTTTCTTTCTTTTTTCTTTTATTCTAAGCCATATTAATTCTTTAATGAATCTTTATTCGAATGTTGAAAGCCTAAGAATCTAAGTAATCATTAATGTTGTTAATGTGTATTTGCTGTAAAATATACTGTAAAATCATTCCATAGATATGTGTGCAGTATTCTTTAAAGCAATCTTAATTATATGATAAAAATCTGCATTTTTTAAAAATTGTAGAAATTGTAACGGGCCGGGCCAGGCCTGTTTTCGCTGATTTTTGTACGGGCTGGGTCTAAAATATAAAAATTTAAATGGGCGGGGCCAAAATAACTTTCCTACAGGCCGGGCTGGGCCTGGAAATTCCGGCCAGTGCAGACCTCTAATATGTGGGATTACTTGGTTATCCTGTCAACCAAAAAACTATAACCAAACTATGAGATTAAATGCCAATAATGGTAAATTCTAAATGCCACATTCCTTTGAGATTAAACACATTACACGTGTTTGTTATGTCACCAAGCAATTTTTATTCCAACATTTTGTATATTTTTTTTTTATCTTTTACTAATTTAATTCTTCTTCTGTTTCTTAAAATGAAAATAATCTTAATTTGTATAATTTGGTGAACAGTTTAGCGATTTATATAATTTAGTGAAATCAGTCGATGGGATAACAAAGTAGTACCATATATATATATATACAGACTATTTAGTTATAAAGCTTCAAGATTAAATAAATGACATAAAGCTGTTCTGCCGCTGCTTACCTGATGGGAAATCAGCCATGAGTAAACAGAAGAAAAACACCAATGGGCATGAAGAACATTTTAACAATGTTCCTCTTTGTTCAATAACCAGTTTTTTTCAGGGTGGGGGGTGTTTCCAGATGATTCTCTTACAGTCAAAGTTATATAATCCAAAGAAGTTGGAGCCAAAAGTTGTGTGGATTATGGAATACAGTATAACTTCTTTAATCCAGAATTGTTGTGATTACAGCGAGCCCGAATTATAGAAAATTCCGGATTACATAAGTTGAGTAGCTAAGATGCATGAAGATTAATGATAAAGGAACTGGATATTGAAAACATTGAGAAAAATCAATTCAAAATGCTCAAAAATGATTTTTTTTTTTAAATATATATTTTATGCAGCGTTACGTTATTTCTATGAAGTTTTGCCGTCTATCATAAATTTTAAATGTAACAAACGTACGATTTTTTTTTAAATTGCGATTGTTGCTTAATGAATACTTAATAAATAATGCATATCACAAGATTAATAGACTCATTAGGAAAAATATTGAAAAACAATTCTAAAACCAAAAAAAAAATTACAGTGAAAAATTTAAGATTTACAATTATAATTTAAAAATCAATCTTATGATTACAGTACCATATTTAAAAATGTGATATATAATATAAAAAATTAAATATATAGCAACAATAAATATCAAAGTAAGCCATAAGTTAAATACTTAAAAGAAATATCAATAAAATAATCCAGTTTTGTGATATTTTAGCGACATCTCATGTTTCGAAAAAAAAAAAAAAAATAATTGAAATCATGATCATGATTAAATACCATGATTTAATTTATGATTAATCATAAATTTTTAAAACTTTGTAACTATAAAGACTCCTATATTTATTACAAACGTAATTTAGAGAGTTCTTACTGTTTTAATATTGAAAAAAAAGTTGTGTTACTATGTAATTTTTCATTTTTTTATCTATTTTCTGAAATTCATTTACGTAAAACATATGGCGTCATCTATTATCTCTAACTCTAAATAAACATGAATTAAACGTACTGTAGTGTCCAAATTATAGATGTCCGAACTAAAGATGTTATGTGAATGCAGTATTTTGGATTATAGATTGTTATGGATTATGCACCATTTTATTATTCCAAGACTTCATTTTTATTTTATAAAAATATATATAATATGAAAAGATAAATATGAAATCTAATAATTTATTTAATATGATATTCAATTTAAAAAATGCATTTTTAAAGCTATTTTTTTTTTAATGATATATGTGCATTTAAATAAAAATAATTACATATACATATTTTCTGTAATACAGTTTGTTTGTTACTTTCTATAAAATATAAGAGTTATATTGAAAAAATATGTGCTTTATTATGATTTTTTTTTTCAAATTTTTTATTATTTGCTTTAAAAAATCATTTTTGGACAAATTTGTAAATTTTCTTAACTGTTTACATTTGTAAGATAATGCAAATTACGGGTGTGCAGATTATTGATCCTTGACTGTACAAAGAAAAAAACATTCTTAGGCAATGCCGTTTTCCGTTTGTTAACAAAGTTAGCATCATTTGTGGAAGAAATGATGAACCATTATTATCTTTGTACAGCTTTAAAAAGGGACATTAACTACATTTGTATCACAATGATTGAAAAACTACTTTGACATATAAAAAATAAGATTATGAAGTACTAAAAGACATTCATAAAACTTATCCTTCAATAAACATAACTTTTGTCTTTTGCTTAGAAGTTTAATAGACAGGTTTAGAACACAGTGGACAATTTTACAGTAGACTCCCTTAAATCCGCACATAATTTACAGATGTAAACAGTGAAACATTCATTTTAAATCTAGAGACAAAATCGACTTTTTTAGTCTTACATCAATTTCATACATATTTTAATTTATTATATTTTTTTAATATTACTGGATTCGTGTTTTTTCATGAAGGAAGAATAAATTTATTTCTGAAAAAATTGAAGATATATTGTGGACCATTGTTTAATGGTAATCAAAATCTTCTCACCAAATATATTTAGGGATTAATCAAGCTATTTTGGTTATTAAGTCTGGCTAAACCTGAAATTAAAACTTGCTTATTTTATGATTTTCATGTGAATTAGTAATGTACCTTTATAAGACGAAATCTATTGAATAATTTAGTAAAAATGCATTTCACCTTTATAATGAATATTTATTCTTACATTATTGATTATTAACTTGATCGTTGCTTTTAATATTTTAATCACTTAAAAAAAAATCTAAATTTTTATTATTTTAATTTATTACTTATTTTCATATTTCATTATATTGTTAGTATTCATTTAATTTCAATTATATTATTAATTACATTCAAATGACTGTTAAAAAATGTAAACAAAGCAATGACCATAAAATCTGCAAAACCTAAGGTCCCAAGCTTTGCAGATTTGATGGAGTCTACCGTATTTAATTTTAAATTTATCCTATTTATTAATCAAGATTTATATTATATACATACATATGTATACACATTTTTTGGTGAGGGGGGGGGTGAATAAAAAAATACAATTTCAAAGTGAAAAAAAAATAGTAATCAGTATCATTTCAATAGTTGCTACAAGCTTTTTAAATTAAGCAGTTTTATTGCATACTTGTTAAATTATTGTTTTATTAAGAAATCTTAATTTTGTTATGGTATAGACTCCCTCAAATCTGCAAACCTAAAATCCACACATAATTTACAAATGTAAACAATGAAACTTTTAGTTCAGATGTAGGGGCAAATATTAACTTCTTTATTTGTAATTCAATTCCATAACTTTTTTAATGTGTAATTTTCATTAATATTACTGAATTCATGCTTCTTCATGAAGAAAGAATAAATTCATTTCTAAAAAAGTTCAAGTTATTGTCGCTATCACTGGTAATTACAATTTTTTTTCCCCAAATATATTTATATATTAATAAAGCTTTTTTGGTTATTAAGTCTGGCTAACCTAAAATTAAACTTCCTTATTTATGATTTTGAAGTGAATTAGTAATGTACCTTTGTGAGGTATGTTTCATTGAATAATTTAGAAATAAATGCATCCAATCTTTATAATGAATATTTAATTATATTTTATTGGTTAATTAATTGATCTTTGCTTTTAATATTTTAAAAATTATCTTATATTTTATTAATTTAGCTTATTACTTTACTTATTTTGATATTTTACTATATTGTAAGCATTCATGTTAATTTAGATTGCATTATTAATTGCATTCAAATCATTGTTTAAAAAATGTAAACAAAGCAATGACCAAAAATCTGCACAACCTCTGCTCCGAAGGTGTATGGATTTCAGGGAGTCTGCTGTATTAGTCGAAACGCCTGATTTACACAGAAGTACTGTAAATGTTAATGGTGTATTTAGAACATAAACTAGCCGAAGAATGCTCATCTAAATACTTCATACTGTATATAAAAAATATTGTATATCAAATACAGTCAAAGATCGATAATCCATACACCCATAATCTGCAATTTTCTATCATTCACATTACTTTATGAATGTAAACAGTGAAATAAATACCGTATTTTCGGGTGTACTATAGTCCGTGGCTTATACAAGAAAAAAAAACCTCACAAAAAGCCACTGCAGCTTATACACGGTGCGGGTTATACAAAGATTTTTTTTAAAAAATTGGAAATTGTGATATTTTTTCTAAAATTTTTAAACCTTAAAAAATTTGAAAAAAACATCGAAATTTGTAAGTTTTTTTTGCAATGCCTTGAAATTTAGAGAATTCTCCCATGTTTGTAAAGGCCTTTTTTTTTATTGCTTAAATACAGTTATTTCTGGATTTGGAAGAACTGTCGCAACTTTTACCAAGTATTGCACTGATAGATGTATAATAGCTATTGTGTTTGCAGAGTACAAAATCCAAAATCCGGAACCCTTCCAATATCGACAATTCTCAATTTAAGATCATTTTTAGTTTATTTTACAAAAAAAATAATCTACCGACCCTGTTGCAAAGAATTAAAAAAAAGTGTGTGATTTATGCACATTTCGGAACGATTCAGAGCAGTCAGTCTTTTTCAAAACGATTCCGAGGAATCGTTCCTTTACAGAGTCGTTTAATTTCGGGACGAGTTCTAGGAATCGAACTTTTCCGTAGTCATTTCATTTCAGATAGAGTCTGAAGAATCGTTCCTTTTCGGAGTTGGTGCATTTCGGATAGATTCAGAGGATTCGATCCTTTTCGGAACCAATGATATAAGATACGTATACATTTTATGTCCGAAATTTTGAATTTATCATCGATTTTTTTTTCGGTAATTTTTTTTTTTAAATATCACGTTTCTTTGAAAAAAAATGCGCGTAAACGCCGCATCGCTTGAAATTTTATCTTAAAACACATAAACGCCGCGGCGTTTCTTCCGAAAATTACGGTACTGATAATCTTAATTTTTTAGCCCAATTACTGTAGGTATTATGCATCACGAAAAAATTTGGTAAATTTGTGTTAAAATTTATGACTAATGGCTTCTAATTTCGAACTCTGGTCGAAATATACTTTCGTAAATGGTGTATAGCCCACGGACGTATACACCGATGCATCTCCGCAGGTTATACACGAACTTTTTTACCGCACTGCTCGATTTAGGGGTGCGGGCTAGACACCTGAAAATACGGTAGTTAAGAAAATTTACAAATTAGTGATCCGAAAACAATTTTTTAAAAACAATTATTTAAAAAAAGATGAAAAAATATTATAATAAAACATATTTTTTAAATATAACTCTTTTATTTTATTAACAGTAAAAAACAAACTGTATTGCAGAACCTATGTATAATTATTTTTATTTAAATGTACATAAATTTTTTAATAAAATAACTTAAAAAAGGCATTTTTTGAGGCAGCCTATTAAGTTAATCTTTAAATTTCATATTTATTTTTTCTTCATTTTTATTTTTACTGATTATAGAATTAGAACACAGTCTAAAATGACGCATAATCCATAATGCTCTATAATTTGCAATATTCTATAATTCAAACAACCTTTGGCCCCAACTTGTGCGGATTATAGAAATTTGACTGTAATATTGTTGTAAATCTCAACACAATGGAAAATTTAAAATTAGATAAATAATAATAAAAAAAAAAGTATGCAATGAAAGAATTTTCAATTTTTTTATCTGATGCTATTGTTCTGTAGCTTTAATACATTTTATTTACAAATTTTAGTTTAGATTAATAATTAATTCAAACTTTCTTCATTTACAACCACAATTGAGATGCTGATGGAAAGTAAGTACATCAAAAATTCCCTCATCACTTCAATTAATAAAAAACATGAAGACGATGGAATTTCAAAATTTGAGATTCTTTAAACCCTGATTTAACTTAACTCAATACAGACAAATTCAGTTTGTGAGGAACACAATGATCTAAAATTAAACATTTAAATAAAACTCTTAATCACAATTCAAATGAATTTCTCCTGTTTACCCAAAAATCATAACTTAAACTATATTTAAATAAATAGATAAGTGAAAATGTCTGCTA
This sequence comes from Maratus speculifer, assembly GCA_964019185.1. Taxonomy (NCBI): domain Eukaryota; kingdom Metazoa; phylum Arthropoda; class Arachnida; order Araneae; family Salticidae; genus Maratus; species Maratus speculifer. The sequence continues at coordinate 365,323,456 of OZ025296.1, forward strand.
GAAAAAACTTTTCATAACATTTTAAATAGTCAAATATCAGTGAAAATAAAAGTTGCAATACATGAAGTTTTCTTGCTAATAACATGATCAAGTCGTAAGTTGGAGAATTTTTAGTGACGAGTAAAATAAGAAACACATCCTACCATTCACTTACTTTAGCAAAGAGGATGAATCACCACGTTTATATTTAAAAGATTAGCCATTATTAGAATCAGAGGATACGCGTTGAAAATTATATATTTTTTTCTTTAAGCTAAGAGTCGCTAACGAAATAAATGATTCTCGTCGGCTGATAGATGAACAATTCAAAAGTATTTGATTCATAAGAATCAATATTACTTTTAATAAAATCATTATGTCATTCACGATTCATTCTTTTTTGGCGTCTTTCTCTCTTCCGTTGTTTGTAATATTAGATAACTTTTAAGACATAAATTTATTGTATTCAACTACTTGTTAATACTATGGTACGTTAATTTCTCAGGTTTCTATTCAAGTCAATACTTTACAATTTGCTATTTGATTAAATAATGGCATGAAGTTTAATGTGATGAAACTTTCATTTTTGCTGATCTGTCAACCAGTCACTGTTATAATGTTTTATGCATGTCAAACAATTCTGCTTTTATTATTTATTTTTAAATAGTTTAGTTTAATATTATTCAGTTTTCAATTTTGAGACAACAAATTGGTTTGAATATTTTTTTTTACGTTTACTTTTAAGACATTTTGTTGCTCATTAATTGAATTTGATTGTATTCTGTTTAATTGAAACTAAATATTCTTCAATAATTGAGCGCATAATGTAGTAACTTTATACAGTTTACTGAAATTTACATATAAGAATGCATACACTTTTAATTCGACTCATCACTCACTTGAAAACACCCTCTCCGTAATATTAAAGCAATGGGCCGGTTGTTTTCGAATTTCTCACCTAAATTTGAATATTTTTTTATACCATTTCTTTTTCCATATGATAGCTGAGTTTCATCATCAATATGATATTTTTTTTTTACTTTTTTGATTTTGGTTACAGATTTTTCTTAAAATGTATTTTCAATTTTAAAACCATTCTCGAACTTGAAAGTATCTTTTTAAATCTGCAACCAAAATCTATAAAGTAAGAAATAACCATATTACAGATCTAGCTTAGCTATCTTATGCAAAAAAAAGTTTAAAAATATGGAAATTTAAGCGAGAAGTTCTAAAATAACCTGCCTGTTGGTTTAACATTAGGGAGTGGATGTATTCAAGTGTGTGCAGAGTCCCCTTAAGAAACTATTTATGAATCCTACAACAAGCGATACACTGATTTGCAGATTTACCTGTTGGGATTAAGGGTATTCTTAAATCAAAAAGGGCAACTTTGTGACACAAGTTTTCCTTTATTTTTGTTCCAAAATGCATGAAACTAGCAGGTGTTGTTGTTCAGAAACTATCTAATTGCACTTATTTTTCAGTTTTTTTTTTTTTTTTTTTTTTTTTTGTTAACACATTAGATATTTCAAAACAAGTCAACAAAATTAGTGTTTTTATTGTGATTTATCATACTTAAAATGTATTGTGCTTCATATTTATTTTATTGTATATCATCTGACAACATTTATGCAAATATTATGTTCTTACATCTGACAATATTTTTTTGTTAGTACAATAGACTCCCTTAAATCAGCACATAATTTACGGATGTAAACAATCAGTTCAGATGTTGGTGCAAAATTCGCCTTTTTTAGTTTTATATCAACTCCATACATTTTTTAATTTGTAATTTTTGTTAAGGTTATTAAAATCATGTTTCTTCATGAAAACAGAATAATTTATTTCTGAAAAAAATCAAGATATTGCTTGTATCATAGGTAACACTAGCCAACAAAAAAAATATTTTTGTCAGTTTCCTGGTTCTAGTTAGTCAATTCTTACTAATTTTGGGTTGAAAAAGACGAATATGTAAATGAAATTTTTTAATTAGCTCTTGCTTTCAAGATACAATATAGCTTACTGGAGAAAGAAACACAACATTCCACACCTTGATGTAAAGCAAATTGAAGAAGAAAAAAAAATCCTATGTTATAAATACAATAAAATAGGCTTGTTTCATTAAACAATGTTCATTATTCAGAAAGCAGTGGTTGTTTTTAGCCTATTCTTGCAAATGTTTCCTTTTGAATTGCCTCTTGTACGTCAACGTCTTGTAACAGTCCAGCAGTAGTTGGCCAGCTTTGACTCAACTCAGCGACCCTGATATCTGCGTTCCATTACAGAGATATCTTTCTAAAACCTTTCACCATGCTCATCGCTTACAGCTCCACAGTTTTTAGGGAAAAAATCAAGATGGGAGTGGGGAAAATGAAGTTTCAGAGACATTATTCAAGATCTTGTGTCCAAGTTCATGGTACTTTTGTAGGAGTTCTTTCACCAACTGTTGGTAGTTCTCGGCTTTTCTGTTGATTAGAACTCCCCATACCACACCTTTAAAGGCTTTCCAGGCTGCTTTCTCTTTCCCCTCCAAAACATTATCAAAAGCATGGTCCTTCATAAATGTGCGTATTTGAGGGCCCACAAAGATTCCCTCTTTAACCTTTCATTCACCCAGTCTTGGAAATTTTGCTCAAAGGTATTGGAAAATCTCTCTATCCTTGTTCATTACTTTTACGAAGTTCTTCATTAATCCCAGCTTTATGTGCAAGGGTGGAAGCAGAATGTTTTATGGATCAACTAGAGGCTCATTTTGGACATTTATCTCCCCGGGATTTAGATTTCTTGAAGGCCATGTGTGAGAGTTTCTTTTATCTAGTGAGAGTTTCTATCTCGACTGTCCCACAAACACAGAAAACAGCAGTACTTGATATAGCCTAATTGCATTCCCAGGAGTAAAGCAATGATTTTCAAGTCACCATAAATCTGCCATTTATGATCCTTGTATTTGATTGATTTGAGAAGTAATTTCATATTTTCGTAAGTTTCCTGCATGTGAACTGAATGTCCAATGGGAATGAAGGAATAATGTTGCCGTTGTGTAGTCAGACTGCTTTCAAACTAAGTTTGGAAGAGTCTATAAATAACTTCCACTTCCATGGATCATGAGTTATGTTCATTGAATTCATCAAACCATTAACATCAGTACAAGCAACATGTTCTTTCTTCTAAAACAAATGAAGAAGATTTTTGTGACGCACCCATTATTCAATGATCTTGACTTCTGGTTGGATTCTACACAGAAAATGCGTTTGAGGGTAATTTCAGCTATTAAAAGTACCAACTTCCGAACATTCAAATTCCCATAAAACAGCCATAGTGAGATTTCTCAAGTTGGTTCCTATCTTGAAAACAAGAGCTAATCTCAACTTTTAATGTTGATTTTCATGTTTAGCGAGACAAAATACTTCGGAAATAACTATTTTTGAACCCGAAACATTTTTGATGTTGAGTAGTGTAATCATAATCCTATCAAATATATTTATGTATTAATCAAGCTTTTTTAGTTATTAAGTCTGGCTAAACCTTAAAAGAATTATTTTAGTAATTAGTAGTAGCATGTGAATTAGTAATGTACCTTTTTGAGGAAAGTTTCATTGAATAATTTAAGAAAAACACATTTCATCCTTTAAAATGAATATTTAATCATGCATTATTGATTATTAACTTGACCTTTGCTTTTAGTATTTTAATCATTTTAAAAATTATCTAAATTTTATTATTTTAGTTTATTACTTATTTTAGTATATTGTAAGCATTCATTATGCTTTTGATTTCATTATTAATTACATTCAAATTACTTTTTAAAAAATATAAACAAAGCAATGACCAGAAATTCTCAAAATTCTAGAATTCGCACAACCTCTGGTCCCAAACTGTGCAGATTTGAGAGTCTACAGTATTTTTTTTCCATTCTAAGATTACATTCCTGGAACTTGCTTGTTTTTATGTGTGTTTTTTATAATTCGAAGTAATTATTTGTATTTATAACAATACATACTCCATCACCTTCCTTATGACCTATCACATTCTATTGTTTAACAGTTATGAATTGCATTTCCCTATGAAAACAGAATAGCAACACAACGGGAGAAAGACACATGATCAAAATCCCTAATAATTCAATAGGTTGTTAAATGATTATACAATTGAAAACTAAGTTCCATTCAAAATCATTTCCATAGTCAGGCATTTGTGAATGTATCAAAACATTTTGCGTTTGTTGAGCTCAGCAGTTGGGAACTTTTCTATGCACTATGCATTATAAATCTCAAAGGGAAATTGCACATTTTTCAATTTAAGTTGCATTTTATAGAATACAAATAAAAAAGAGCATTTTTATACCATTTTTACTCCTTTTTTTTAAATCTTTGAAAATACATTAAATTAGCATTAAAAAATGCAGTTTTAGTCTTGACTGGATAAGCCATGTCACATGATGAAAGTCTGTGACACTGTGACATGTGACACTTGATGTCACTACACATGTAAACAAACCTTTTCTATGAGGATAGTTTATGTTAAGCTGGGTGATTTTTTTTCTTTTCTTAAAAATGATAGCAGAACAAACTAGAAGCATTGTAAATTGTTGGAATAAATAATATTGCGAATTCAAGTGTGATTTCCCCCCCCCCCTCTCATTGTTTGAAGTTTTTTATTTCACGATCTTGATGTAGAAATTAAATATCGGTATAAGTTTAAACTACAAATGTTTTATGAAAAAGTGTACTTTTCTTTTTCATATTAATGTTCCACAATAGACCAATTAAAAAAATGTTGTTTAACAAATTACAAGGACTATTTTGAAAATTATATTTTCAATGACTAAAGTTTTAAAGACATAATAAATAAATTTTATATTTAAAAAAAAAAAAAATATGATCAAAACGTTATTTACGTAATTACACAGTCCTGTATTATCTATGCCATGAATTAAAAATTAATATTCCTGTACCAAATAAATACAAATTTTAAATGAAATTTCAGTTTTACAATTTTTAGTACTGCAAATTTTTAAAATTCTAAACATCAGACATTTTCAATTTTTGCACCATCGTATAGAGAAAAAAATGTGCTCTTAAATGGAATTTGTTTGATAGTTGTATCTCAATTTGTTTTTAACTTATTAATTTCTTTGTAGGTTTTCTAATACTTTATTTGTCATTGTGGTAACAGAAGTATTTCATTTCTGGGCATTAAACATGAACCAATCAGAAAATGAATAAAATAAAAAACAGAAGTATTCCATTTTTGGACATTAAACATGGATTAATCTGAAAATGAATAAAATTAAAAAAAAAAAATTGTGAAATTCAACCAATAAAAAAATTCAGATTTTTCAGTTATTTACCAAGGACAACAGCTATTTTCCAAATAAATCAAACCTTGTTAACATGAGCATGCTTAATGTGAATTATTTTTAACATGACTTAAAAAAGTATACCTCTAAAATAAAATTCATATAAAAAGGAATACATAGATTTGATACTGATAACATGAATTACTGGTAACATGAATGAAATTTTGATTACCCTTGAGGTTCGACTGTATCTAAAAAGCAGACAGAAATTACACTAATTCACCAACCACATTTAAAATGTATTATTTTTTATTTGTTTTTATAATTTTTTTCTTGATTTTTATAAATTAAGATACAAAAAATACTAGTTTTCAAAACAATTTCTTAATTGTGTTGCATTTAGCTTGATTTCATTGTATATGAACTAATTCTGTGTTTCCTAATGGGTTCATTTGATATAACTGTGGCAGGCACTGGTTTCAGCAAAGAAAACCTGTGTAAACTCTGAGATTAAAAAGCTAAATTTTTAGATCGATTTTTTTTTCATAATGTTTTTTATAATTTTTTTTTTTTTTTTTTTTGTAATTGTATAAAAAGAAAACTTTTTTTTTTAATGTGTAGAAGTCCAAAAAAAATTTTATGTTTTCTTTTGCAAGAAAATTTTTTATACATGAGAAAGTGATCTTTTCCATTTTCTACAGAAAGATCTGATAAAAGATTTTTCTTCTGCCACTTCAAAATTTCCACTAACCTTACTAAGAATGATTGGGATTGTCATAAATCGACAAAAGAAAATTAATGGCACTCAAAAAATTGTAATTATCATTTATAAATTTCAGATTTAACATCTCTGTACTTCGGTGACTGTATTGTATATGATATATTAATACAGTCACATCCCTCAAATCTGTACGGATTGGGACCAGAGGTTGTGCGAATTTTACAATTTAGCCGATTTCTGGTTATTGTTTTGTTTACATTTTTTAAACAGTAATTTGAATGTAATAATTAATGCACTTGAGAATATAATAAAAGCTTAAAATAAAATAATGTATTAAATTAAGTAATAAACTAAAATAATAAAAATGTAGATATTTTTAAAATGCTTAAATTATTAAAAGTAAAGATCATGTTAATAATCGATAATGTATATTATGCAGTCTGACTGCATATAATGCAGTCATTATAAAGATGAACTGCATTTTTCCTATATCATTCAATGAAACTTGCCTCATGAAGGCACATTACTAATTCACATCAAAATCATAAAATAAGGAAGTTTTATTTCAGGTTTCGTCAGAATTAATTACCAAAAAAGCTTGATTAATGCATAAATATGTTTGTTAAAAAAAATGTGATGACTAGTGATTTCAGCAATATCTTGAATTTTTTCAAAAATAAATTTATCCATCCTTCATGAACAAACATGAATTCAGTAATATTAAGGAAAATTACTAATTAAAATATGTATTGAATTGATATAAAACTAAAAAAGAGTCATATTTTGTCCCTCTATCTGAACTGAATATATTATTGTTCACATCCGTAAAATGTGTGAGGATTTTAGGATTGCAGATTTAATGGAATCTACTGCATATTAATCTTCTATGCTTGATCCCACTAAATATATATATATACATAGTGAGTGATATGTGACCAGTGATATCAGCAATATCTTGAACTTTTTCAGAAATAAATTTATTCTTCCTTCATGAAAAAACATGAATTCAATAATATTAACAAGAATTGCAAATTAAAATTCTTAAAAATTAATATAAAATTAAGAAAGTTAAATTTTGTACTTACATCTGGTCTAAATATTTTATTGTTTACATCCATAAATTATATGCAGATTTTAGGGTTGTGGATTTGGGGCAGTCTACTGTATTAAAACCTGTCAACATAAAATCGCAAAGGGTTTTGAATAATTTCGTTTTAGACAGGTTTTGTATTATCATGTGTAATTGAGTGGTATTCTTTTAGACGGGATAATGGAATATTTCTATTTATGGTAGCATTCCGTTATATGAGGATTAATTTTTTTTCAAGTTTTCCCTCATTTATATAAGTATACTTTTTATGGTACATGTTGGGAAGAGTGAGCTACATTGGACCTATGTACACATATGACACTCGCCCCTTATATATTATTTATTTTAAAATTTTTAAGAATTTTCTTTTAGACTAATTGATTAAAGCACTGAATTGATTATTTATAGCTTTTAAAACACATCGTTACCTCAGAATCCTGATCCTCAGAGCCTCCCTAAGCCTCAGAATCTCAATCATTTGATCCTGATTGGTTGTTTTGAGCTTCTAAAAATAAAAGTTTTCATCATCTTACTTTTCTTTATTATTAATTAAATGTTATAGATAACAAAGTAAAAACATATATTTATTTTAAAGGTAAGGCACCTGTTTTTATTTAATGTTAAAGTTAATATGCTAAAAAGAAAGCTTTAAGTAATAATTTTATGGGAATGTTATGAACTTCAACATGGGGCACAATGAACCATAATCTATTCTGTTAATGTAATGCTAAATTATCAAAATATTTAATAATTGCTTGTTCTCTACAAATAAATGTCGTTTTAAAATAATTATTTAACTGTAAAATAAATCAAACAAAGAAAAATTTCCATATATCATAGTAGGAAATATTTTTGTTTGTATTTAATGCTTTTAAAGCAATACAAGTATTTTATCAACTGTAACCAGTTATTATTAAAACAATTTCTAGCATTTTCTAAAATTTCATTAATCATTTTAGAAGTAACATAAAACAAATTTGGAATGAAAACTTTATGACTACTAATCTGTGTTTGTATCGGTGTTATCATAAAATCACCTTCAGATCCAAGGTTGTTTAAGCAAAATTCATGCTCATGACTATTTTGGAGTTTCATTTTCAAGTTTTCGTGATGATGATTTTTTTTTTTTAATCACTTTATCTTATTTTCAGTGTTACTGTATAAATCTGTTGTTCTTTAAAAAACATAATACTCTTTTTGATAATTTATCTGTTTTGTTTTGTTCGAAAATTTTACTTGAAGAAATTGTATTATTACGTTATTTTGGAGATATGGGAGGAAATCGGAGCACCCAGGATTAAGCTTTGGAGAGGGCTAGCATATTTTAGAGGTCTGTATTTTCCTGAACTGGTCCGGAATGTCAGACGAGCTCAGTCCGATTTTTTTACACATTATTAAAAAATGCATGAGATTGGACATACATTTTTTCTATTGACTTGTTACAGAAAGAAGACTGGGTTGTGGAAGGAGAGGGGGGCAATTAGCAAAACCTGTGGGAAGGGCTTAATGTCTTTGTCCAAGAAAAGAAAGCAGTGTTTTAAGTTTTGAATATTAAAAATGTTGATATTTCAAATTTCATAGGAAAATTCATTGATAAAAAATCCCTGTCGGCTGGGCCTATAGGCGGAGGTAGATTTCGAAGAGTGTTCATTTCAACAAAAATATATATATATATATGATTAGAAATAAACCCAGTTTAATAACTTCATTTGGCCGTTTATGAAAAAATTTTAATTTCATTTTTCTGCAAAAACTGGTTTTATCAGAATCATCTTAAGAAAAATTCAGCTCAAATGCCCATTTTGACAACATATTTTGAAATAAATTCTGAATTTATTAAAAAAACGACCAAAACAGTACATTATACAGTTCATAAATAACAAAAAACTGTCAGTTGAATGCATTTGAGAAAAAAATTGAATTTAAAAATGAATCATAAAATAACCGATTTGTTGTTTGAATACATCCTTAATTCTTTAATTGATTGCTTCGGAAAATTTTGTGCGAAATACTCACTTTGACAGCATTTTTAAAAATATATTCTATCTTTATCAAAAAACTGGCCAATGCGGCACAGTATATAGTTCCTGAATAAGAGGATCTGTAAATTGGATGCGTTTGAGAGCGAAAATGGATTTTAAAACGAGTCATAAAAGACGCAATTTGCTATGTGAAAACTTCCTTAAATTTTCAAATCACGAAGACTTCGGGAAATTCTGTTCAAAATACCCTTTTTGGTAGCCTTTTTCGAAATATATTCTGCCTTTATCAAAAAACCGATCAATGCATCACATTATATAGTTTCTAAATAAGAGGATCTGTAAATTGGATGCGTTTGAGAGCAAAAATGGATTTAAAAACGTGTCAGAAAAAAACGCAATTTCTTATTTGAACACTTCTTTAAATTTTCAATCACGATGAATTCTGTTCAAAATACCCTTTTTGGTAGCCTTTTTTGAAATATATACTGTCTTTATCAGAAAATTGACCAATGCGTCACTTTATACAGTTTCTAAATAAGAGGATCTACCATTTGTATGCGTTTAAAATCAAAAATGAATTTAAAAAAGAGTCAGAATATGAGCAGTTTGGATTTGAGGTTTTTTCTCCAACTCCTATTTTTGTTTAATTTCTTTTTGCTATACGAATTGGTCCTATGAAAAACTTGTCAATATAAAAGCTGTAGATATTTTTGAGAAGATGTAAAATAAATTTAATCAGATTTGATATCTTAAAAATTGACGGAGTTATGAATTTTTCTCTTTTTTCACCGTCCTTTTTTTTTCGTTTTTAATTTTTTTCATCGGTAAAACTTATTCCTATCAAAAACTTGTAAATACAAAATTTTAGATAATTTTAAGAACATTTACAAAAAAGTTAGTTGGACTTGATATCTTGAAAATTGACGAAGTTATGAATTTTTTTCTCTCCAAAACCCTGTTTTTTTCGCCCCTTGAGCCCATTTCTAAATTTATCAAACATCTGTCATGCATAAACTTTTGGCCCATTTTTAAGAAGCAATATAAACTTTAAACCGATTCGATATCTACTTTAATTAAAAAGTTATAGCGTTTTTTCGGTTTTCACAAAAACGCCCCCTATTCCGACCCCCTTGGTCCGATTTTGCCCATTAACGAACTTAGCCGAGATTTTATCCTCTTTGATTTTATGTACCAGTTTGGTGGAGATTGGTGAAGAATTATAGAAGTTATCGTGTCCATAAAAAAGTGAGATATATATATAGATATAGATAGGTAGATATATAAACTGGTGCGATTGCAATAGGTAGTATTTCATACGAAATCTACCTAAAAAAGTGTTGAAAAGATTACTATTTTTCAAAAATTCTATTTTGCAGAATCTATTAAAAATCATAAAAGAAAACTTACATAATTTTAGAAAACTTAAATAGTTAGATTAATCTTGCGATCTGGAAGGGATTTGAGCCCCCTTAGCTTTCCATGTGGATGCGCCAAGGTAGGAGGAGATGAAGAGGAAAATAAATTTATATTGTAATTCAAATAATGCTTAATAGAGGACCATGTACCCCAGTGGGTGAACCAGTGCACACCGCTTCTGGGGCACACTGGTCCGCTTTGTGAAAGTACACAAATATTTTTTTTAACATATTTGAAACTATGTTCTGAAAAAATTCTGAGGTATTCAAAATTACTTAACACATTCCCTACCCCCGGAAGATGGAATGTCCCATCCAGAAAATTTGAGATTTTGGGTTTTCAATGGTCAAAAAGTGCAACCCCCCCCCCCCGGAACTATATAATGTCCTCGCCACAGAAATCCCTCCCGGAGAAAAGTGCTTGTATTTAACACTGTTCAAAATACTGACGAAACGAGGAAAAGATCTAATTTAGATAGAGTATCTTAAAAATATAATTGATTACACTTCTTTTAACACTTTCCGGCACATTGTGCCCAGTCCATGATACCTAATTTTAATTCCAAACTTGCAAACGGCAACAATAATATTTTAGCAAAAATTTGCTTTTCCAGTGAAAGCTTAAATTAGGGGATTCTTAAATACTAAAAAAATCGTTTGCAAATTCCGGTGACAGGTAATTTCTCATTTTACTGACAGAATTTGCCCATGCCGAAAATGGATAATGGAAATCTAAAATGGTATTTACCCCCATCTCCTTGCAATCACATCTTGACAATATTGACTGTGTGTGTATGGGTAATAAAAGTATTTCGAGTAACTTTAAGAATTTAAGTATATCTATTTCATTTCTTAATTTAAAAAAAAGCATGTATAAAATAAATTTGGATTTATCTTCATAATTGTAGCTAGTAATACAATGAAGTTACATGATATACTAGAGATTTTACAAACACTATTGTATAAAAAACTGAACCCATACTGAAAAGTTAAATGTATTTTACTCAAGTTTCGTACAACATAATCACTTGCTTGCATTAAAATTAGGATTAAATAGTTAAATTTAACCCTAGAATCATCGAAATTTTTTTCAAGTTTTATTAAAATATCCTACATCAGAATATTGACTAAAAATTATTTAACTTGTTTTTGGTTGGTTTATAATTTTAGTTTATTTTAAAGAAATTTCTGATTTATATTTAATTATTATCTGGTTGATGTTTAACCTCTTCATTTCGGTCAGTTTCTAAATACATTTTAGCCCACAGACCGGCAGTTTTTCAGTGTTATTTTTCCCCCATTTTCGAAGAGAGGCGTTTCGCCAGATTCTTGCACTCCTATTCAAAAGCGCAGTCGTTCCTGAATTCCTGGAAATGAGACGGGGATAGGTTTTTTACGAAACCAGTTTTGGAGCGTTATCTCTTTTGGCTTGATTAGGAAACCAAAATAATGTTGTTGTTGTTTTTTTTTTTTTTTTTTTTTTTTTTCGTATAGTTATATATTTTTGTTTCGTTTCTAATTCAGACAGAATTTTATTTGTTGAAAATTTTATCATTTTATAAAATTTCTGCGTTTGTTTTGTAATTCTTATTTTCTTCTGAGTCAGTATTTTTATTTATTTATTTATTTATTTTGTATAGTTTTCAAGAAATTCCAACGTATATATTTTTTTAAATAAAATGAGCTAACTATATTTTACGACATAAATATTATAAGAAGGATTAGAAAAGAGCGAAATTTCATTCTACAGCCAAAAACTTTATTCATGCTATTCGAAGACTGTAAACGCAATAAATAAATAAATAAAACGTTTTCTTTGATATTAAAGAGTCATAATAATTTGAATAAAATAAAATAAAATTTATTGATAAAAGTAAAATAAATTTATATTTTTATTTCTTTCATGAAGAAGTATAAAATACTTTCGTTGAATGAAGTTTGTGGCTTTTTAGCAATCATTGAAATAATAATATACCATGTTAAATACAACCACTTGATTTCGAAATGGGTTTTATAACTTTTACATAAGAAAAAATTGTAATTTTATCATGTCTGTCTGATACAAATATCATTCCATGTCACTTCCGCTAATTCACAAAGTCAATTTATTTTCAATACATTCAATTTGTAGGTATTCTTCTTCAGATATGAAAAAATCCAATAAAATTTTTCACTTTTCGAAAAAGACAGAGTATCTTTCAAACATTTTTTCATAGTTTTAGGCAGATTTTCGAAGCTAGGTAGCAGGGAAACAGTCATTATAAAATAGCGTAATCGACATTTCGAGAAAAACTTAAAATGCTATTCGACAGCAGAAAGAAAGGGGGAAGGAATCTAAACTTTTTAAATACTATTTCGTTACTTGTTTAGATATTTACGTAGGGATTTTCATAGTGAGAAATTAGGTCTAGAATATGTAGAAAATACTGTACTACTGATGAAGGATAATGGGAGAATACATTGTTAATCTTTTTATTTTTTTTCTCTAAAATTATATCTTTTTAATGTTTTACAAATTTACGAAGTGAGTTTCTTTTGTAACTGCATGTAATTTGTAGGAATTTTTGTTTTGGAAAACAAAATCTCACAGCGTTTTCTAGTTTTCTATAAAAGAAAAGTATCTTTTAAAATACATTGTAGAATATAACATTTTAGCCGAATTTATGATATTCGATGTCGGAAATTGGTTGTCATATAGAACCAGAAAAATGGAATACGCTGTATAATTGATTAACACAAAGCGGGGAAGGGTTTGCTCATCTTTATTTTCTTTCAAAATTTCACCTCAATTTTTTTTTTTTTTTTTTTTTTTTTTTTTTTTAATAAAGTGAATTTTTTTTGTGACTCTACTTAGGTAGCAGATATTTTTATTCTGATACTAAAAAAAATCAAAAATTTTTTTTTCTTTTCCAGTAAAAGAAAAGTGCATTTACAATAATATTGTAGAATATGGAATTTGAAGCTCATTTATAATGTTCCATTTAGTGAAGAGGTCTTCATATAAAAGAAGAAAAAGGAAAAAACGATGTAAAATGGATGTAGAGGAATTCGGGAGTGTGTGTGTGTGGGGGGGGGTGCTTTTCTTCAGGTATCTGAGTCCCCTTCCCTTTCTCATCTCTTTATTTTTCTGAAATTCTAATTTAACTTTTTCATATTTATGAAGTGAATTTCTTTCGTATCAGCCAAGGTTGATTCTGGTCCGAATTTTCAGAAAATTACGAAAAAATTAAGAAAATTGTTTCATAAAAAAAAAAGTTATATTCGAAATAAATCCGAATATAGTGTTCGGATATGACATTTGAAAATAATAGTAGATGTGATTCGGACTAAATTTTTTTTTCTAAAATTCACAGCAAGTTTTCTGAAAGTTTACAACGGCGAGAGGAGGGGGGGGGGGTATAATCACGGCAACAGAGTTTTTCTCTTTTTTTTCTTTCCTTTTCTTTCTTTCTTTCTTTCTTTTTCTTTCTTTTTTTTCAACAATTTGTTGACGAAATATGATGTTTTTTATACTATTGATTGACGAAATATGCCAGTTTTTCAACTATCTGTTGACAATGTATGATTTTTTCGCAATCTGTAGATAGAATTTGTATTTTACGCAATCTGGTGGCAGAATTTTCTTTTTTTCGTCATCTGTAGAAAAAATTGAGTGTTTTCGCGATGTGTTGAAAAAAATTGCCATTTATTTCAAGATCTTTTGATGAAATTTAAAGTTTTTTGCGATCTTTTAATGTAATTTGATGTTTTTCTGCCATTCTTTGATTTTTTTTTTTTTTTTTTTTTTTTTTTTTTTTTTTTGCGATTTGTAAATAAAAACAATTGTTTTTTACAAACTTTTCACGAAATGTGACTTTTTTTCTGCGTTTGTTTACAAAAGTTGCCTTTTTTCGCTATCTGTTGACAAAATATGCTACTTTTATGCGATCTGTTGACGAAATTTGCTATTTTTTACGATCGTTTCATGAAATTTGACTTTTTTGCAATCTTTTGATGAAATATGATGTTTTTCGCAATCTTTTGAATGAAATTTGACTTTTTTAAAACATGTATTGTAGAGGTCTGCACGCGCCATGGCCTCGCAGGCAAAATTGTTCCTAATTTTCTAACGGGCCGGGCCGGCAAAAAAAATTAGAACGGACCATACGGGCCAGATGATAAAAAAATTTAGCGGGCCTACCGGCCCTTTATAAAGATTTGCTTAGAAACGATAAACTATGAATTATTTTCAATGACTATGGCTTTAACGAAAATAACATGTAGAAATGTGTGTCATGAGCCGATACGTAGTTTGACAACATCAATGCAGAAATGTAACTTCTACAGTGTAGAGATCGGCATCGGATAGTTATATTATGTGTAATCCGGGCTTAATATTTTTTTAGCAGTCTCGTGCCGGGCCGAGATCATTTTTTCTACATATAGACGAGCCGAGCCGGAACTAGACTTAATTGTTCTCAAGTAGTTTAGGGTAGACAGCATGATTTGTAAAATTATACATAGCGTAAAACTTATGTTAACGTAATCTTTGGATGTATACTTATTAGTTTATCTTTAATTCGCTTCTCAATAACGCGAAAGTTTGACACATTTAGTGACTAATTTTTAATTGTAAAAGTATAAAACTGACAAGCCTGACTATTGAAGGGATTTGAAATCGAATAGAGTTTTTAGTTTCCGTTAATAAAATACTTGCCTTAGTCTTGTTGAGATATAAGATATTCTTGTCAAACAGTTGCAGATTTTTCTCCCTTCCCATGCTGTCGCTTCCGGAAAATCTACTCAAAACGCTAACTTTGGCAGCTAAAGTGTTTGTATCAAAAAATGTAAAAATCCATTTGATTACATAGTTTGAGTAAAAATACCTGCTTATCCTCTAATGCGATCTCTAAAATAATTTCATTAATGTATCAGAAAGTAGCGCCTTTGGATTTGAGAATAAATTTGAATTTGGAATCTTTTAAAATGATATAGAAATATTTCTATAAATTTATTTTTACCATACGGCTTTAAAAGTTACGATGTTTTTAACTTTCTTTTTTTACTTTTATTCGAAACCATATTAATTTTTTAATGAATTCTTATTTGAATGGTGAAAATCTAAGAGTCTAAGTAATCATTAATGTTGTTAATGTATATTTCCTGTAAAATGTACTGTAAAAGCATCCCATAGACATGTATGTAGTATTCTTTAAAAGAATCTTAATTATATTATAAAAATCTGATTTTTTTAGAAATAGTAGAAACTGTGGCGGCCCAGAATGGGCCGGGCCGAAAAAAAAAATTACTACGGGCCGGGCTCGGTCCGAAATTTTTGGTTTTACAACGGGACGGGCCGGGATGAAAAAAAATTCATACGGACCGGGCCCGGACCAAAAAATTCCGTTTTTTTTTGTGTGTGTGTGTGTGCGTGTGTGTATGTGTGGTTTCTATTTTTATAAAATTTAAGCTCCCGAAGGAGCTTTTGAGCTCTAAAAAGAGCTGTTTTTTAGCTCTAAAAGAGCTGTTGTTTTGCATAAAATTCGTGAAATGTCTGATGAGAGCAGCAATGTTATTATTTTTCTTAAGTGACTTTTGCTTTTTTATAAACAGGTGATGTATGGTATTCCGAATAACAATTTCTATCAATACATAGAGCAACATCACATGCTTTACAAATGACGGTCGATCGCCTTTGCAAGCCATTTTTATAACAAACAACGCATCTCCTTCTCTTTTTTTCATTTATTGGCCAGTGTTCAGCTGATGTTGATGGGTTTGATATCTTGGGATTTTCTGCTTCCGTTTTTTTATGAGACTTCTGATTAAAGACAATCGAAATTCTCTTTGGCTTTCAGTGCGCTTCGATAGTATATAAGCATTTAACACTGACATGTCAAACAGATGAAAAAATAGTTTTTTCGTCCACTTGACAGTCTTTCTTTGGAAAGAATAACTCGTAGTCATCCTGTCACTGAGATCTACAAATCCCATGTTCTCATTATAATCAGCCACGATTAGAGGCTTTTTCAAATCATCAGATTCACTGTAATTTTCTTGTTTTGTAGGATGATGCATACTGCTTAACATATATACATCTCTTTTATCCTTCCAACGAAGCGCTGTCAGGCCTTGTCCATATTTCGCGCAAATCTCTCCTCGTTTAATCTTTACTCGGCTGAGATCTTTGGGGAAATTTTTTCTGTTGCACCGAACTGTTCCACAAGAATTTATCAGCTTCTTATTCAAGAGATCATAAAACAAATCTGGGGAAGAAAAAAAAATATCCATATACAATTTATGGCCTTTTCCCGTCACACATTCCGTCATCGAATTAACTACATTGTAGGATGCTGAACAATTTTCAGTTTTATCTTTTCCTAAATATACACGCATGTCGTATGTATATCCTGTTTTGTCCGCAATTTTGTATAATTTAATTCCCCACTGCTTTCTTTTTTCGGTATATATTGCCTAAAAGCAACACGACCCTTAAATTTTATAATTACTTCATCTAGGGAAAGGTGTTCAGCTGGGTCATATACTTTCTTGAATGTCTCATTCAGAATTTCAAAAAATTTTCTAATCTTCCAAAGTCTGTCATATTCCGGGGAATCTTTAGAAGGTTTATCGTTATTGTTTGAAAAATATAGAAACTTCAATATTGCGAAAAATCTATCTCTTGGCATTATCTTCCGAAACATTGGCGTTTCTATCAGTTCGTTTGTCGACCAATAATCCTGAAGTCTATCTTTATCTATATGTCCCATCAACAAAACCGCACCTAAAAATCTCTCAATCTCATAAGGACTTGTTTTTATCCACTCAGGTGAATGCTTTCTCTTCCCCGATTCATCTGGTCTCAGTTCTAAAGCATTTTCAGCATATCTGTTCTTTTCTTCGCATATCAATTGCAAGATTTCATCGGAAAATAAAAGTTTAAAATAGTCATATGGATCTTGTCTGTCCATATCTATTTTCAATCCGTGCTTCCCTGTGAAATGTAGAATTCTTATTGAATGCTGCTTTTCGGGATCTTTCCACTCAAATATCCTTTGAGGGGCATCGTCATTTGTAAATGCATTGCTGCTCTCACCAACAGAATTCAATGTCATGTCATTTTCGCAGTCTGAATCACTATCAGCATAATTTTCAGACTCGAAATCGTTCATGAGCTTTTCAATCTCGCTCTGGGAAAGTCCCTTAAACCTTGGAGCCATCGTAAAAAAAATGCTTTCGAATGATACTCAAAAAGGAAATGAGAAAGAAAAAAAAATCACAGAGACCTGTAAAAGAAAGACCCAATAAGTCGCCAAAAAGTAAAGAGTTACTTCTTCCTAGCGCCAAAGGAGAAAAGTTTTCATCTGCGCGTACGGTGGTGGGTGTTTCACTGACCAACAATAGAGTCCGCTCCGTAAATGTCAAGTGATTGATGACACTGGTTTTCGGGAAGGGGAGAAATTCTAGGGTACAATAGTTGGAACATAGCCGTGCTTTGGTCAAAAAAATATTTAGGGTACTGCTGCTGAACCCGCCGGAAGGAACAGGTTAAGAAGAAAAAACAGTCTATTTTGGCTAAAAAACAAGTGATATAGCCAGCACGCGCAACAAATATAGTTTATGTTGAAAAAATAATCTGGTTACAGTTATACGGTCTGGTTACACAGCCATAATTCTTCTTGGTTTCTCAGTTTCATGTTCTGCTGTTTTTAATACCCTAATTGGCCTCAGCAGTTTCTTCCTATATCTGGTTGTAAAATTCAAGGATGCTAATTTTTTTTAAACAATTTTATTTGCGATTGATTAACAATTTTTTAGAAATTTTTGGTGTGTAAAAAAGTAATATTTGTTTTTCTGTTATTTTACTTCAAAAGCAATTTAATTTTAGATAGTTCGAAATAGTTTTAGAGCGTTTTCCAAGTTCAGCAGTATGTTCTTGTAGTTTGGTATGTGAATTAGGTTTCTTTTAAGCTTTGGATTTCTTATTATTAAAATCAGAGCTTCATCACCACCCTCTTCATATAGAACTCACCTTCCATCCATGAAATATTTGTAAACAATATTAACCCTTTCAAGGTCTGGTGTACTATGAATAATACATGTCTTTTAATGCAGTATTATTTTGTTTTAAGAAATACTTTTGCTACTCTTTACATGTAGTAATGTTAGTATATGTCTATGCATTTATTATATGACATCATTTATTTTAGGCATTTAGTAATAATAATAATTATTATTATTTGCTTCATTCTCTTTTCACTGTGTGCGATTCTTTTATTTTAAACATGTATTTCACTCTGTAAATTTAAAATAAATGTTACTTTCCTGAAAGAATGATGTGTAGAAAAGCACAAATATTTTTAGAAATTTGTAATATCAGTTAAATCTTATTGTAATGCAATATTTTCTAAATGTCTCCAAAAATTTTTCCTTAACTTATTTCCATGTGAATATTAATTGAATGGTATGCAAAACAATAACATTCGTTATCTTTAAGACAGTGAAATACTCGTTGAATGATAGTTATTTTTTTTGGATAGCTAGTGTTAATGTTATTAACCTAAGAGTATTTTTTTCTAAAAATTGAAAAAAAAGCACTTGAAAGGGTTAATCTGGTCATTCACAAGTCACAATTGTGGTCATTTCAGTGAGACATTTTTCTGTGGGAGGGATTTTTGCAACTCTGTCAAGGGCACTTTGAAACACCAGAGATGGGTAGCACGTCTAGACGATTCATAAGCATAAAATCCCAGATTTTCCTAAGAGATATTTCGATACTTCGAAGGGGACACTCCTTAAATTTTACGCTAATCAGTATAAAAACAGTTTCCGATGTTTTTAGTATCATTTTAAATTCGTACAAAAATTACAAATTTTTCCGTAGTTACCTAATTGTATTTATGAACAAAAGCAAAATTACTGTACTAAATAAATACATAAAAATCTGCCCTTCAAAATCCATTTATGTATTTAAAAAATGGCTCCAGTGGAAAAAATCCAATGTTAAAAAGAACCATTATTATGTAAAAGCCCCGAAGAACGTCAAAACCTTCCAATATCCCACTTCTGTTTACCTAAATATCAACGTTACTCGAAATAAAAGAATTCAAGCGGGAAAGATGCATTGATCTCCGGAGATATTCTTCAGATTTATCGTGAGATCTCTAGACATCGAATACCCAACCTTGACAAGGAGTCTGTGTGATTGAAAAAAATATATATCTGTAGCAAATAATTCTGCTCTTTTGATTTGGTCACAACAAACTTTTAAGGACCAGTTTCTTATTGATTGACGAAAACTTTTTTAGAGCTGAAAATACATCATCAGCGTGTTTTAGAACAGATGATACTAACTCATTGTCAGATTTCTTAAGATTTTTTAAAAATGACTTTTAAAGTTCACAAATAACCAGTTCAAGAATACAGTTGCTTTTATTAATTCCGAGTAGCACATTACGTTATAATATTACAGTAGGCTCCCTCAATTCCGCACAACTTGGGACCACAGATTTTGCGGATTTTAGAATTTTGCTGATTTCTGGACACTGCTTTGTTAACAATTTTTAAAAAATCATTTGAATTTAATTTATGATGCAATCAAAACTGTAATGATTGTTTACAATAGTATAATAAAGTATGAAAATAAGCAATAAATTAAAATAATAAAAATTAAGATAATATTTAATATGATTAAAATATTAAAAAGCAAAGGTCAAATTATATGTGATCAATAATCATTATAAACATCAAATGTATTTTTCCTAAATTATTCAGTACAATTTGCTTCATAAAAAAGTACATTACTAATTCATATCAAAATAATAAGATAAGGAAGTTTTATTTCAGGTTTCCCACGTTCAATAACAAAAAATAAATAAATAAATAAAAATTGATTAATACATAAATATATTTGGCAAGAAGATTGTGAATATCTTGAATTTTTTCAGAAATAAAATTATTCTTCCTTCATAAAAAAACATGTATTCAGAAAAATTAAAAAAAAAATTAAAATATATATGGAATTGATATAAAGAGAAAAATGTGAAATTTTGCCCTTGTATCTGAACTGAAATCTTCATTATTTACATCTGTAAATTATGTCCTAATTTTAGAGAGTTGTGGATTTTAGGGTTTCACATTTGAGGAAGTCTACTGTATTTGATTTAAAATTATAAAATAAACAAAAATAAAGGACTCGAAACTCGATCAGTGTGACGTCATTGCATTTGTATAATCTGGGTTTTTCTCTTTAACTGTCAATGCCAGTTGGTCCAATGAAAAACATTTTCCATCTTAGTATGTATGCTTGCATACTTATTCTTCGGGGCCGTCAAAAGTTTCCATTTATGGGATGATATCATATTCCCGGAAAACCTGTCAAGAAGTATACACGATGGCAAGATATTCCATTTTAGATAGGTTTCAAGTATTATAAACTATAAATATGTAATGTTGTTTTCGTGGATCCTGATTTTCCTGATTTTCTTTACCTTTTAAGATAGGTCACCTTCACTGAATTCATTGAATTATATTTATATTCTTCACAAGAGCACTACAGAGACAATATGTTACGATAGTTTTTGAGGATATAGTCAAAACTAAACATGTTTATGCTGAATATTTGCCTAAAACAGAAAAGTTCATAGCCTTGGCAAAAGATGTAACTTTACATTATACCCATTCATGACAAACACTTGTTTAAAATAAAAAAAATTATGGGTACTTTCTCATTCTGATTTAGTAGTTTTGAGTGTTGTTGATTGCACGATTCAAAAACCCAAATACTCTGTTTGAGAGAAGGGGAGGGGAGAATCCATGGCATCCACTTGGCTATGCCACTGATTACATTATTTAAGTACAGTGTAAGTTATATTAAATGATACGGAATGTTTCAGCTATCAGAATTGACATTAGGTAAAAAAACTTCTAAAATTCGAAGAATTACTTACTAAACACATTTACATATTAAAATTCCGTAGTCGCAAGAAAATATTTTCTCTCTATTCTTTGCTAAATGTATCATCGTTTCTTTCGATGATATTAAATTATAAAATTTTCTACTTAAATTTACTTTATATTTTATTTATAATAAGTTATTTATTTTATTTATAATTTAATCTTTATAAAGTTTGGAAAGGCATCCGACACACCTGTGATTCTGCTAACTTCAGATACTTGGGAATTTATTGTAGTTAATACAAAAGTAAGATTTTCATTACTATAACTTATTTTCTGGATTGATTTTGAATTTATTTATTTATTTATTAAATGAAACGTAAAAGCTCATATTAATTAATTTTATTTTATTGCAGATGCATTAAACCTCTAATCTAACACATCATATCAAACAAATTATCTTCAATGTGTGAAACTAATGCAGCATTTTTTTTATCAGAGCTTTTTGAAAGAATCAACTTCTTATTCATAAAATCTTTCTTTTTTGTGAGTTATGCAAGAATTTAACCCAAAACAGTCTTTTTTCTGTGAGATATGCAACAAAGAATTCTTTCACAAGAGCCGATTAAACAGCCATCTGTTAAATCATACTGGTGAGAAAACGTTTTTGTGCGATATCTGCAACAAGAAATTCTCTCGAAAGAATGATTTAAGGAAGCATGGTTTAACTCATACTGGTGAGAAACCTTTTGAATGTGAGGTATGCAACAAGAAATTCTCTCAAAAAGGCAATTTAAGCATGCATCTGTTAACTCATAGTGATGAGAAACCTTTTGAATGTGAGGTATGCAACAAGAAATTCTCTCAAAAGAGCATTTTAAGCAGTCATCTGTTAACTCATACTGATGAGAAACCGTTTGTGTGTGATATATGCAACAAGAAATTCGCTGAAAAAAGTTCTTTAAGGACGCATCTGTTAATTCATACTGGTGAGAAACCTTTTGAATGTGAGGTATGCAGCGAGAAATTCTCTCAAAAGAGCAGTATAAGCAGCCATATGCTAATTCATAGTGGTGAGAAACCGTTTGTGTGTCATATATGCAACAGGAAATTCTCTCTAAAAAGCAATTTAAGCTCGCATCTGTTAACTCATAGTGATGAGAAACCTTTTGAATGTGACGTATGCAACAAGAAATTCTCTCAAAAGCGCTATTTAAGCAGCCATCTGTCAACTCATAGTGATGAGAAACCGTTTGTGTGTGATATATGCAACAAGATATTCTCTGAAAAAAGTTCTTTAAGGAAGCATCTGTTTACTCATACTGGTGAGAAACCTTTTGAATGTGAGGTATGCAACAAGAAATTCTCTCAAACGGGTCATTTAAGCAGCCATATGTTAAGTCATAGTGGTGAGAAACCGTTTGTGTGTCATATATGCAACAAGAAATTTACTCGGAAGTATGTTTTAAGCAAACATCTTTTAATTCATTCTGAAGAGAAACATTTCGTCTGAGGGATATGTGTTCAAAGATTTTTTCAATGAAGCATCTCTTAATGTCATACTAACGAGAAATATTTTATGAAAGATAAATAGAAATAAATTCCAAAAAAGCTACCTGTGCTATATTTTGATCCTAAATTTTGTTGGTTGTAGTTAATATCGTAGCATATTCTAGATGTAAAGAAATATTTCTTTCCGTTTATTACAGTACACAAAAAAGAGCAGTGAATAACAAAAACTTGACTATTTAAACCATTAAATTAGCATATCAGGAGCTATAACCATGAGCCCTGGCAAACACCATTTTATTTTTATGATGCTTTATATTATCAGAAAATATTACAAAATCTCTATTTTTTACAATTCTCTATTTTTTACATTTATAAGCATGTAAAATTTTATAGTGATTGATAGTATTTAAATTTGAAAAAAATGTTAAACCTGATTTCTCACAATAAAGTTCTTTGATAGTAAAATTGATTTGCTTATCAAAATTTAAGCTGAAAATATATTTGAAAAGAATATGTTCCCTTGACTTACCCGTAATATTAAAAAAATATGTTAATGTGTTAGATGCACTGGCTGTTATTTTAAAAGGTAGGAACAGCCTGATGATACTTAAAATATAATTTAAGGTTGGTAAAAGTGTTTTATAATTTTGCTTTTTTCATCAGGCTTATATGAAAAGAATGTATTCTACAAATTGATTATTTCTAACTGAGCGAAAAATTGTCCAGGCCGGGAATCAAAGCCCGATGTTTGTCTTACAACGCTAATGCTTTACCTGTTAAGCTAACTGGGCAATAGACGGCTGGGATTTTTCGCTCAGATAATCTTATTAGTCATAACATCTGGTCTATCATTTAGACAGCTCGACAGAATAAGCTGCAGGTAATGGAACTCCATATAACAATGGATACACAGATATAATATTATTTTAACACAATCAAACTGATTGGTAAATTTATCATACGAATTGATTGTTTCGAACTGAGCGAAAGTATTATATATATTAAAACAGTAATCCAATTCTGTAAGATCAACTCAAATCAGGCATTTGCGCATGCGTAAAGTTGAATTTATTAGCCCTTGCATTTAGAGAAAAGTCGAAACAAGTCTGGTGCGCTTAGTGGTTTAAGGCACGAATTTAAACCTCTGAACTTTTGTAGAGGACTTGGGTTCGATCCCAACTCTCGCCAAAATAATTTATTTGAATAATAATGCATATTACTAGGAGGAAAAGTTATATGATTTTTATTCTTTTGTTATCATTACTAATTTGATGCTTTATAATTAAATAAAATTTAACACTCAACAATGCTTTTTAAATAACAATTTTTTTAAAAAATATTTAAAGTATGTAAATTATTGGATATAAACAGCCAATTTCCAGTTCAGGGATTTAGATATATATTTGTAAAAATAAAATTATTGTTGATCCTTTCAAATCGCATTCTTAAAAATAAATAAATTAACAACAATAAATACAAATAAAAATTGTAAAAATGTCGTAAAATTTAATTTAATATCTAGCAATATTTAAAAAAATCTATATTCTAATTTTCTAAAAAATTAAATATTTGAACATTATTTTGTCTGCAGGTAGTAGCAGCAATTTTCCACATTCCTGTCATGTTCGTGGAAGCTTAGAAAAAGTAATCCATTTGTAAACTGTAGTACACATGAATTATATAAATAAATAAATGTTATACAGCCTTTAGGCCAAGGCCACCTTATCATAATATCATATATAATATATGTTATTATGATAAGGTGGCCTTGATTTAGAACATATATAAAATGATTTTTAACTAAATCCCCGAGTGCCGTTTTGCAGTAATATCTGAATGTTTAAAATTATGAAGTCTGTAAAATATTTTAGAAATAGTTTAACAATTTTAACAACTATTTTGTAATACTCATGGTAATTAACTAATGTATGATAACGTTATGAAAATTTCAAATTATTCAAATATATTATACTGCTAAAAAGCGAGCGCTGTTAAAATTCAGCTTAAAATTCTTTCAGTTGATTACATGAATAAGTTAGACTTACAGAACATGAAACGCTTTGAATCTGTTGGAATCACATAGATACCATAAAAATAAATCAAGTTTTCAAAACTTTATTACAGGTAACTAATCAAGAAAATCTAACATTATTCTAATTAATCTTTTAGCATGTTTATTGCCAAATCTTGACGGGTACCATCTAGTTTTAATTTAATTGTCTTGTCATTACAGATACCTTTAGTAATCCTTCAAGTTCCTTCATTTCAAAATCGCTTGTTCTGATTATTTATTCCTAATTAAATAACAGGCTGGTGTGATTTTTAAATGTCAATAAATATTCATGAAAAATTAAATATATGCTTACCATAGCCAATTCTATCTCTTAATTTTTCAATCGCATTGAAAAAAATTATGACTTCCATATATAGTCGTTGAGCCAGGGGGTCGAGTGGTTTCATCTCTGGGGACTTGGTAAATCATACATTTTTGGATTCACCACAACATAAGTAGTACATTTATCCATGATACTTTCAAAATTAGAGTAGCTTAAAGATGCTACACCAGAAAATGTACACAATAAATAGCGTTTTTGAATCAAGCTGAATTTTTAGTTAGAAATATTAAATTGAAACCAGAAAAATTTCAATGGTAATTTTTATTTATTTATTTACGATATTTCATTTAGGGTTCGAAAACAAAACTAACTTAAAAAATTTATTCGTGACAATTCGGAGTTTAAACGCGGAAAATTCAGCCAATTGTGGCAACACTCTGGATGATATTGTGATCGGAAAATTTTTCAGGCTTCGCATGATATTAATTTAGTAAGTATAAAAGCTATTATCTAATGGATTTTTGTCATTTTAAAAATAAATTATTGACTGTTATAATTGATTGTTATATATAGCTACAGTTTTGAAATTCGTAAATAAACAGAGCTTCAGATTTACTAAACAGTAAGAAATTTTAAATGATAGGGCTGATTTTAAAGTTTAAAAAAATAAATCTCTAAAATATCTTTATATATATTTATATATTTTTTCAATAAAAAAAAAGTATTGTAATTGAAATTTTTTTCTACTTCCGGTTTTTTACGGTTTTACATGTTTTAGAGATCAGAGATTCCTAAAAACTTGCTTTTACAAAATGTCTGTCTATTCGTGTGTTTGTGTGTGTGTCATTCAAATCATGAAAAAGTGTATGAAGATATGAATAAAATAGAATCAAATTTTTTGTGAATGTTTTTGGCTGTGGCAAGCAGGTTCTCCTTCATTTTTGAAATATTCCGCCGGACGGTGGCGTTAACAATTTTTGTTCCACTTTCAATATTGTACCGACTAAAAGTGTATGAATTTATGCATCGAATTGAACGAAAGCATCCAATGTTGATATTGAAGTTCTTCAAGATAAAGTTAAAACATTGTTTCAAGATATATCTACTGCTAAAACAGATGATTACTCCAAAATCATGACATCAATGGAATTTTCTAAAGTATATGATGAGTTTGAGAAATTTTTGCAATATTTGCAGAAAAATAATGGACAACTCACATTGCTGTGGTTATCTTATATATAGATAGTAGACATCTTACTTACATTGGTGCGGGCGACCAGAGAGGGTAATTGGATTCTCTACCTTCTGGCTGTCAGGAAGGTACTACCATGGTGCTTCGCATATGATCATTTAAACACGCACGTTATCTGAGTGTTAATTATGCTGATATGCTGGCATTAGAAACTGATCATCCTTCCATATATGATTCTTTTATCAGAGGAGGGTTTTGTGTGCAGATTGGGCAACGAAACCCATTTGGCAGAATCCCCATGGATCAGGCGATTAAAGAGACAATAAATAAAGACACACAGGGATCAAAGGGTACAACTAAGTTCAGCCAAAGACCTGCCGCAGTTGAGAGATACTATTTAAACTCTGATATGAGGGCAGCATTTCTTCACATGATTCGTGAAAGAACAAAAGTCAATCCTTCAGAAAAATCCGTTTCTCATCCAGATCTCTCTTTGAGTAGAATTCATAAAGACGAACGCGATATTTCAGCTTTACAAAACCTGATCATCATTGAATGGATAAATCCATTCCAAGGTTTAGACATGGTAGTATTATCAACTGGAACAGTGCCAAATCGAGAAATTGTCGAAGATATAATCAAGGCTCATGAAGTGGGTGAAGAAGCTTATCAAACGTTCAATAAAGAATATCACTCGGAAAACTCAAAGCCAGAAGGATTTGTCAAACCTCTAAAGGAAAAAAAGCTAAAGACATTCTCTGATTTGAAGAAGAAACAAAGTGTAAAGGTCAATAAATCAGAGTTTATTGTCAAGGCTCTGTTAAGCAAAGAAATCTGTTTGCTCAGATGACAATTATTGCTGAACGAAGAAAGTTAGACATGAGAATTGTCTTTTCTTACCCTCTAGGGCCTCTCCCATGGTCCTTAGCAACACCCGACGGTTCAATGCAAAAAACAGAAAATCAAAATTGATGGATGTTATAACAAAAAACTTTGCGCAGGCTGAAAGAATTCCAAATGATCGTGTTGTAAATATCATTGACGGAATGTGCTTTGTTCAAAAATTACCACAATCGCTACAAACATTTGGACAAGTAGCAGAGAATCTGTTTTCTAAAATAATGAAAGAATCTACATCCTCTGAACGAATAGATGTTATATTTGATACATAAAGACAAGTATCAATAAAAAGTGATGAACGAAAAAGGCGAACTGTCGGTGAAGCGATAAAAATAAAACACAACTTCTAGACACCCAATACGTAAATGGAAGCAGTTTCTATCTAACGAGGAAAACAAGAAAGAACTTGTACCTTTTTTTCACAAGAATGGCGAAATATTTATTATCTGAAACAGTTGAATACGCGAGTTGTGTATGTTGCCTGTGAAGAAAAATGCTATAAGTTCACAAAAGAACTAGTGAAGCGACAGAATTGACGTGCTTTCAAGAAGAGGCGGATACGCGACTTTTATTTCATGCACATCATGCCCTAGTATCTGGATTTAAAAATATTATTGTTAGCTCGCTAGATACTGATGTGGCAATTATCACACTGTTTGCTTTAGAAAATGAGCTGAAGAACTACAGTGGTTCAATATTTATAAAATGTGGATCCAATGACAGGATAAAATATTACAACATGAATGAGGTGCATGAACTTCTAGGAAAAGAAGTATGTAATGCATTACCTGGAATGCATTCATTATCAGGATGCGATACAGTAAGTGCTTTTGCTGGCAAGGAGAAATGTGCTGCATACAAAATAATGATTCAAAACGCTGAATTCCGAAATACTTTAAGTGCCCTTGGTATTCAAGCTGATATATCTGAGGAAATAAAAAAACAGCTGGAGTCGTATGTTTGCCATATCTGTTATGGCAAGCACAAATTTTCTGACGTCAATGAGTTACGATATGCTATTTTTTCTACAAAAAAAGGTTCTGTGGAGTCGCATCACCTTCCGCCGTGTCGTAATACTCTCTACCTATATATAATGAGCGCTAATTACCAGGCTCTGGTTTGGAAGAAGTGCCTATAAGCTGATCCTGATCTTCCATCCCCAGATAATCATGGTTGGATTTCTGGAACCAGAAATTCAAAATAATCAAAATTATTTTGGATTTCTGGAACAGTGAAGGAAGAGCTTATCTAGAAGTCCAATGGATGGACAGTCCTGCTCTTGAAGCTGTTTTAGAATTGATGTCATGTTCTTGTCCAAGAACATGTGTCATGCCATCATGTTTGTGTGTTTTGAATAAACTCAAATGTACAAGCATGTTCAGAAATCAAAACTGTTCCATCTAGGACGATGAAAGCGATTTGGACACAGAAATATCAGCTGATGATGATAGTACTGAAGAAGATTAAGATTCCTGTTAATTATTAATTCTTGAGAACATAAGTACAATATTTTTCACCAGTATTAATTATTTCTTGAAATTCTGTGGCTTATCACAAGAAAATAAAATGCATCAAAATTCAAAACAAGATTTCTGTTTTCTTTTATTGAAAATGTCTTTTAAACTCTTTAACTAACTGAAAATGTTAATAAACATAATGTGAAATTAGATGTTAAACATTATGTTAAAACAAAATTGCAACAAACCATTAATCAGCATAACGTTTTATGTATAGTAATATGTATTTTTCCCATATTTTTATTGAAATGCCTCAAATTATATGATAATTGCAAAATTAATCACACGTATCCCCGTATGATAGATGACGTCAGTCTTTTCAATATGGCGCCTTTAAGCTACCACAAATTTCATAGTATCATCATAAAATGAACTCCTTGGGTCATTGTGAATCCAAAAAGGTATATATTACCAAGTCCCCAGAGATGAAACCAAAAGGTCTAATTTTGGCCTCTGGCTCAACGACTAATAGCCCATGTCCATTAGGGCGGAGTGAAAAAGACCAAAACTTTTTTTTCTGAATTTTTTCTTTGGATGGGTCTAAAAAGTTGCCTTTTGGCACAATGAGTCTAAGATTAAAATTTCATTTCGTTTAGAATTCATCTTTAGTCCCTTACCATCTCTTAAAGATTCTATTTTTATGTGAAAATCCAGATTTCACTAAGTAGTGTAAATGACCAAAAAAAATTTTTATTTTTGGAATTTTTTCTTTTGATAGGTCTAAAATGTTGCTTTTTGGCACATGTTAAAATTTCATTTCATTTGGAATTCATTTTAGTTCCCTACCAGCTCTTAAAGATTATGCCTTTTTTATGTGAAAATCAAGATTTCAAAATGTAGTGTAAATTAATCAACCTTTTTTTAAACTAAATTTCTGATTTCAGTAAAATAACCCACAAAAATGACTTCTTAAAGTATTACTTGTGAACGATCTAAGTATAGTTGCGTTTTAACTCTTTGAAAACCCTAAAATGTGAATCGTACTGTCGCAAAGAGAAAACACAATAATTAGACATGCTTTCACTTTTATTTTTTGAATGCACATAAAAGATAGTTATAAAGGAAATGCAGATTTCTGAATATATAGTAACTAAATGAAAAGAATATATACGATGTATTGTAAAACAAGCTTTCATTTCATTCTAATTTATATTGGTCTTTGTTATCAAAATTAGGTATTACCTTTCGTGATTTGATTTTACTCTTATATATCCGGCTCTTGCTTTTACTACTACAGCCGCTAATGGCGCTTCAACAACTAAGTTTACGCATCTTTCGAATACTTGAATCTAACAGGGAAATTTTTCAATTGAAAAGATGCGACTTTCGATTTTTTTTCTCAGAATTTCCAGTTTCTCTCTTGGTACTCATTTAAGAATATGGAGTGATTTCACATTATTGCCAGTTAATAATGTTTATATAGTTTGTAACACTGAATTTAAATATTGGAATATGAAACTGTCTTATTGTAGAACATATAATATCCTTCATCTTCAATATTCTTCGTAATCCAAATTCTCCAATATGATTTTTTTATCAGTTATCGTTCCTGTAAATTTTCATCTCAGTGACAAAGGTATACGTTTTGTTGAATAACGGGATTGAGAATTTTCTTTAAATATTCCCTCAAATAACAAAACAACTTGATAGTTTATAAAAAAAAAACATTTTGAGCTCTATTGTTGCAAGAAGAATCTTTCTTGAAGTGAAACAACATAGACAAATGTACTTTTATAACAAATTCAGCTATAATCTTTAGATTTTGGGATGAATTCTGACTTCCAATCTGCAAACCAAGTAATCAGTTGGCAGTTGCCAATCATTTAGAGTGCGACATTCTTGCTGGATTACGATTTACCAGATTTGAGGAGCATTAACCAGATGCAAATGTTTGACGCATGTCATAAAAATAATTTTGATCTACACTTAACTTTCCAGAGTTTATTTCTCGGTGATAGGAACAGATATTTTTTAATTTCCATAACTGTCTATTGTTCAGATTGATCCAACGACTTTCCAATAAGAACAGGAAAAGCTTGTGAGCCTTTATTTTGTTTATCAAGTTCAATGACTTAGTGGCAATTCGGTTTCAGAGAGTTGACACATTAACCACTACAGTCCGATAAATGTATTTTTGGGTTTAAAATATGGGTTACAGTTAGCGTGGGATGCAAGGGCGGATCTGGAGAATCCTCAAAGGGGGGGGGGGACGATTTTAGAAATTTGGAAATCCAGTCTGATGCTCAGGTCGGAGCTCATTTCTTACTGCGGGTCGTGTTTCGTCTACTTTTTGCTGTGGGTTGGGTTTGGGTCTGGTTGGCTTCCATTTTTGTTCCTGGTCGGGATAATATCTTCTCTGGTCGTGTTTGGGTCCGGTTGATTTCTATTCTTTGTTGCGGTTCGAGTTCATTTCTGATTTTTTGCTTTTGGGTCGGGTTTAGGTCCGATCGACTACTACATTTTGTTGTTGGCCGAGTTGACATATACTTTTTAGCTGTGCTTAGCGTATTTAGGGCAGTTTGACATACAATTCTGATTTGGGGCAGTTTAAAATTTGGTTTTTACTTTTGCGAGAAGGATTCGGGTTGAGGCGATTTTGATTGGGGTGAGTCCTTTGATAAAATTTTCGTTCTTTTTCGCAATCTTTTGACGAAATATGGTCTGTTTCATAATCCTTTGAAGAAATTCATGTTTTATTTGCGATCATTTCACAAAATTTGATGCCCTGTTGGATTCTATTTTTTGCTGCTGGTCGGGTTAATTTTTACTTTTTGTTGTGGGTTGCGTTTAAATCGGGTTAACTTCTATTCTTTGCTGCGTTCAAGTTAATTTCTGACTTTTTGCGTCGAGTCGGGTCTGGGTGCAGTTAACAACCATATTTTGCTATTGTCGGGTTTACTTTTACTTTTTAGCTGAGCTTAGCTCATCGGGGTAAATTGTCATACATTTCGGATTTGAGTCAATTACAGATTCGGTTTTTACTCTTGCGAGAATGTTTGACCCAGTTTTGATCACCTTCGATTAAATTTTCGTTTTCCGCGATCCTTTAACGAAATTCGCTTTTATTTGTGAACATGATTCTTTCATGGAATTCACTTTTTCTTCGTGATCCTTTCATAAAATTTGAGGGTTTTTTTGCGATATTTTAATGAAATTCGTATTTCTGTCGCAATCCTCTGAAAAAATTCGTGTTTTTTTTAATGAAGTTTGCCTTTATTTGCGGCTATTTGATGAAATTCGCGTTTTGTCTGTTTAATAATGTTTGCGATTAACAAGTAAGAAAGTTTTTAACCCAACTTGGGCTCGTGGGAAAGAATTTAGAGGAATGCACGACTCTCGGTCGTGCCAGTAATGTTTATGATACTATCTCGATTATAAACGTACCGAACGTTTAGCTAAACTGGTCGCGTTCGAGCCAATACTGTTTATCAAACTATCTAGATCAGAGATGGATCGAATATTTAGCTTTTCTTCCGGGTCGAGCTACGACCTGGAAATTATGATCAATGCAACTTCTAGGAAAAATGAAATTCAGACCAGGCTCGGTCTGGAAGAAAAAGAAGCCTGTCCCCACCCAAATATGCAGAAAAAAACAAGATCAGGACATGACCCAATTCAAAATGAGAGAAACCTTACCCAGTCCGAGTCTCGTGGACTTAAACTGGCGCGACTCATGCCAGAACGTGGCGGGCTCGAGTTTCGCCCCAAGTTATTTCTCGTGAGGATGCATAATGTCACTTAGTAAACCCTTTATTAACCCAAGGGCGGGAATTCCATCCTGTTCCTGACCCTTAGAACGGCCACAGCATGCGGTCTGTGTCGATCCCAGATCGAGCGTTTAGCCTTTATAATGGAAGGAGCTAGGGCTAGAAATTTTTTGGCCCGTGTATACCTCTAGTAGGAAGAAAGTCTACGCCAGACCCGATCTGGAAGAAACTGTGTGGTTCGATATACCTCTGAAGAGAAAAAATAAGACCCGACCCGACCCGTTTCTGATATTGTGAAGACCTGACTCAGTCCCAGTATAATAAAATAAAGTTGTCGCGACCCGGGTCGGGTCGCACCGGTCTCAAGATTGGGACCAACAACTTTTCCGTAAGCGGACATCTAATGTCGTACTGCAGACTTTTTAATGGGCTCAAGGAGGGGCGATCGCCCCATCCCCCCCCCCTTAGATCCGCCATTGGAAGTATCTAAGTACTTTTTTCAATAGCATCGGTAAATGAAGATGCTGTCAGCTAGAAATATTCGGTGAGATGAAATAAGTGAAGTATGGAAGCTGAAATCGACAGTTGCAGAAATTTCGGCTAATTTGAACCCTTCAAAAAGTCTATCTATCAAGTATTGTCTAAATGTGACTCTTTCAAAGCAAAATATAGAATTTGAAGGCCCCTTGCGACCAAAAAACGAGATAATAGAAGATTTTTTAAACTACAAAAATGATGATTTCTAGTCCCATTAAACATGAGTCAGGACTTTCTGTGTCAACATGAACGATTCGTTGGTGAATTAAAAAAAGAGAAAAAATAGTTTATATGAAAGTGATGAAACAACCAGCTTTGAAATCTCACTACAAATTGATGATAATTCAGTGAGCTCACATACATATGTCATATGGACTTAAGTTACCTACTATGATATCCAGCGAGGTTTAAAAAAGCATAATTTAGATGAACCAGATGGGCGGGATGATTTGCATAAAGAGCTTTGGACTTTCTTTAATCATCAACAAGGATGTGACTCTTTAATGATGGCCTCGCTTTGATTTATTGCTCAAGCATCTGTGGAATTCCTTGACAAATCCTGTGGAGTTAATTCTTCAAACAGCGCAAGACTGCATGCATACATTGAAGAACAATTTATAGTCATCTGGCGAACTTTTAGACGGTCCAAAGTATTATTTGGGCAAGATAATACGCCTGTGTATGTTGCATACGAAACAAAAACTTGGTTTATCTCACAAAATTTCCTGTTTTCGATTGGCCAGCTTACATTCCTGATCTGAATTCTGTCAAAAACCTTTGTTGGCATCATATCTCATAAGATTTACGAGAATTTTCGATAATACTCTTCTACTAATGAGCTTCGAGCTGCTGTTAAATGTGTTTGGTAT
This sequence comes from Maratus speculifer, assembly GCA_964019185.1. Taxonomy (NCBI): domain Eukaryota; kingdom Metazoa; phylum Arthropoda; class Arachnida; order Araneae; family Salticidae; genus Maratus; species Maratus speculifer. The sequence continues at coordinate 365,357,387 of OZ025296.1, forward strand.
AAAAAAGAACCTTAAGGGATAAAGGACTTAGTTTTTCTGATGAAAAGTCACTTTTTTTCACTAATTGCAGACAATGCGGGTGCAGTTCGATTTTCATTTATGGTTATTTTTTCTTGTAAATATACAAATTGCCTATACTTTTGCTACAATGTTAATTTTTTTGTATCAATATATATTATGTAAACCGTATAATTTAAAATTTATTATTTATGATTAAAGGATAAGTCGCAAGTAATAAGTGACAAGTGATTTTCAAAAATTCGTTGCATACGTTCCAGTAGAGATGCGTAATCGATCGATGTCTAAACTTTTGCTGAGAACTGTATTACAGTTCGGTTAAATTAAAAGAAAAAAATGTTTGGAAAATCTCATCATTTAACTTAATTAAATATTCGAACGAATTTAATATATAGAAAGAATAGTCTGTACCTGTAAACTTTCCTGCTGTATCGGATATATTAGGGAATACCAACAGATAGGAGGACTTTTTTGTTTGGACACTTGATGCAAAAGATAGAGCTTCGTGAACAATTCGAAAGCGATTGTCCCCAGCGTCCAGACATCGAAACTCTTTCCGTCGACTTTGGAATAACCCGATTCCGTCCGAGAAGCTTCCGGACATCTATAGAGGAGAGGTGCTCCAGAACTAAAATATAAAATGATTTGTAAAAAAAAATGCAATTTTTTAAAAATTATAACCATAATTATTATAATAGATTGGCAAAGCCATTCAATGAAATATTCGCATTTTCTTCGTTAAAATAGTTCCTAAAGCCTCGATATCCGATTGAAATCCAGAGGTCGGCGACCTACCTTAACCATAAGAATGAAAATCAAAAATGAAGAAAAGAAAAAAAAATTAATTTAACAAATTACAACGACTATTTGGAAAATGATATTTTAATTACTCTTGATTATAAGACAATTAATAAAAATAATCAAAATGCTGTGAAAAAACACAGTAGTTTTTCGATATACAACTTTAACTGCTTAAAATGTGCATTTTTATTGGATGGAGTTAATCAGACTGACCTCCGAACGCCTCTTATTACGTACGATATGGATTAAATATTAATATTTTTGGACCCATCTTAAACAAATTTTAAACGAAATTTCAGAACAAATTTACAATTTTCAGATTTACAATTTTCATTTACAATTTTCAGAACTGTAAATTCTTAAGCTTCTAAACTTCGCACACTTTTACACCGTTAAGTAAAAAAAATGCACTTTTAAATGAAATTTGTTTGAAATCTTTATCATTATTAGTTTTCAAATTATTATTATTTAAATTTTTATTACTTTTTTTGGTCATTGTGGCAACAATCAGAGAACGAAAAATAAGTTCAACCAATAAAAAGGTTCAGATATACTTCAGATTTCCCAGCTCTCTATTGAGGACAACAAATATTTTTCTAATAGTTAAAAATACACTAAATCGGTACCAACTTGCCCACTAGCTTCACGCAAGATGTCGCAAATCCGAAATCCGCCAGCACGGCCTTTCTCTTTTCGGAAATCAAAACATTGTTGCACTTCAAATCCATGTGAGACAGATTTCTGCCGTGAAGGTATGCAACCTCTTCCACAGTATTTTTTAACCGGCTGGCTGCCTGACTAAAAGCTGTAGGATCATTCTTTGATGAAAACTTCATAATTTTTTGTTCCATTGTACTAGAAGGTACTTAAGTTACAAACAGGTACGAGTCCGCATAATATACAAATTCGGATGATATCAGTAAGTGTATGTTCACATGTTCTAAAGTGGCCCATAACTCAATTTGGCACAGATGTCATATACGCACCACATTTGAGCGTGCTTCCCCTCACCGCCAATTTAGCATTGCACATTTGTGCCATGTGGATCTGTTTAATAAGTTTATCACAATTGTTAGAGAAATAAAATGAAAAATTATAGATTTCAATGAAATGTGTTTTTTAAGTAAAGCAAAAGCACGCATTCTATATGGCTTAGGTATTAATATTTACGATTTATTGTGAAAATTATATTTACTGTTTTATTATTTATTTAGTTTATTATTTGTACCTGTTTATTTAATGTTTCCCTTTTTAATTGAATTCATGTTTATTTACTGTTATTTTTTATTTTAATTTTATAAATTATTTTTATTATAAACCATATAAATAATTATTTATATCAAACTATCATTTACTTATTTTTATTTCCTTTTTAGGTGCATTCGTAATTATGTAAATACGTAGCACCTATAGTGGTCGTTTAGTCCGTCCGTCTGTCCGTCTGTCTGTCGGTCTGTCCGCATATAACAACGCAAAAACTACCCAACCGAATCGTTTGAAATTTGAAATACATAATTATTACAAAATTTTGTCGAGTCATTTCAAATTTTATGCAAATCGGATGCATAGATCAATTACATGGGCAATCAGAAGTATTCCATTACATTACGGTCAATGGGGGAAAATTTTTCAAATGCATTTTAAGCGTTTGAAATTTGAAATACATAATTTTGTCGAATTATTTCAAATTTTTTGATAATCGGGTGCATAAATCAATTACAGGGGCAATCAAAAGTATTCAATTACATTATGATCAATTGGGAAAAGTTCCAAACGTATTTTATACGTTTGAAATTTAAAATACATAATTATTACACAATGTTGTCGAGTTATTTCAAATTTTATGAAAATCGGATACAGATCAATTACAAGGACATCAAAAGTCATCTGGGGCAGAAAAGAAAATTGATATACGAATCACTAGATTACAACAAAATGAATAGGAGTATTTGACCCGTAAGCCATGGTGACGTCACGTAACGTCGATGTGAAGTCAGAATGACTGAATTGTGAAGTCGTTATGGCCGTTTTAGAGGTCGTTTGTAACGTCACATTGTGATTACTCTGTGAAGTCACGGTGTGACAAATTTGTGAAAAATGTGTCATTTGTGACTACATTGACATTAACAATGTGACGAAACTATGACAAAAGCGACGATATTTTAATTGCCAGAAACATATTTTTTAAAGTAAATAACATGTTTTGGAGAATATTTGTAATTTTCTAAAATTTTTTAAGAAAGTCACATTTCAGTCATAATGTGACGTCCCTGAGTGGTGGCATTTTTGTCATAGATGTGATGTGACCAAAGTGACTCACAGTGACGTCATTGTGACTTCACTGTGACCATGCATGCTACGAGGGGAACAATGACAACTATAGGTAATTACGTACTTACATAATTACGAATGCACCTAAAAAGTGTATTGAATAAAAAGAAGGAATAATGATGTTAACAAATTCAAATAATGATGAAAATAAAAATTATACATTTTTTTATTATCCACATCTTTTTCGTTTCAGCTAACAATAAATCGGAAGAAACAATTGATTATGTTTTAACATATCAATGAAACCTTCAAACTATCTAAAATATATTTGCAAATCTTTGTTGTTGAGCCTATCCAGGGCTGCTACAGGGGAATATCTTTTAATTTTTACCTCGCGCCACTTTATGAAAACAAAAACATACTATTTGTAAATATTTGACATACCGTTTAAAAAAACTGAAATGCAACCAAGATATCTCAATTATTTTTTTCCGTAGGATTAGCATCAGCGAACGTGTCTTTTCGGTTGACTGAAGTAGCCTCTTAACTGAATAATAACGCACGAAAAAATGTACTACAAACTTATTTTATTTTATTGTTTTTAATTAAGAGTACGAAAAGAACAAAAAAATAGTCGTTTGTGGTAATTCCGCATATCAAACTCTCGAAATATTCAAATTGAATATGCAAATCTTTGTTGATGATGTGCAGCAACTGACGTAGTTAAGAGGCAACTTCAGTCAAGCAAAAAGACCCGTTCGCTGATGCTAATCCTGCGGAAATTTCTTTTTGGGGATATCTTAGTTGCATTTCAATATTTTTAAGTGCTTTATATATATATATATATACATATATATATATATATATACATACATACATATATATATATATATATATATGTAATAATAAAAAACATTTCGCCATTTTCTCGTTTTGATTTCGTTCTAAATTCTTATAAGAACATGCTTTCATTACTATTTTCGTAATCTACTAATATTTAATTATTGGCTAAAGTTCCTTCTTTTTCTTTAATTCAGCATAATATATTATTTATTTTCGTATAAAGAGCTAAACTGTATTATTTAAATGCCAATATCTTATTTCTAAATATTAAAATTATTCCATTAATCTATTTTCCTTTTTAGAATAAAACATTTATCTAAAACTTGAATTTTGTTTTGTTTATTTAATAATCGTCTGCGCTGACTCATCCGCATGGGCAATTTACTCTTGCATACTACGTCGATTAGTAAAGAATCCTTACGTCTACCCCCCCCCCATAAACCAATGGAAGAGCTTGAAGTAAATTACAGCTACATTCGAATCAGTATTAGTGGATTTTGAGAAGCAATGCGTCAGAAAGGAGGAGCCAATTTATATGAGAATTTTTGAGAGAGTCAGTTGGTTTTTTCGGAGCGATCAGAATCGACGGACCTTTCCACTGTTAAAGTACTCACGGTACTTGTCCGATTACTTTTAGAACGTTTTTGCGGAATGCGATGTTTTTCCAGAAACAGCTTTGCACAGACCCCTTTTTATTCTTTTATTATTTATGGTGATATGGACTCAGAAAGGATGTATTGTCTGTTGTGGTGCATTTTTTTCTGATGGAAATGTTTGAATGAAGAACAAGTCTGTATTTATTATCGAGTGATGGAGATTGAGGGATGTGTGGAGTGACAGTGAAAGTGCACGGAAATAAAAAGTGATGTTCTCTATCATCTTGTATTTTGAATTAGTTGAAGAATTTACTAAACGATCAGATTCTCTTATCTACATTTATCTACCAGCTTTCTTCGGCCATGATTAAATGAAAAGTAATATTTTTGCAGATGTGATAAAAAATCATATCGATCATCGACGCCTCTCGTACCCTCTTCTTACTACATATATATGGAGATTCTTCTTTCAAAAAGTTCTTTCGAACACATAAGTAAATAAACTCGGAGGTAAATTAAATTCTGACACCGTTTTTAAACTTTTAAATGACTTATATTAAACGTTAATATTTACAAAAAAGATATTTACATAAGACTATTTACAAAACAAACAATCATAACTCTAATTAATCAATTACATCTTATACGGGAAATCGTCTTCATCTTACATTCTTTTTTACATCAACTTAAAACTAAAAACATTCCATTCTCCTCCCTTCCGTTCAGTTCTTTTTTCTGCGGCTTTTCGTCTGAATGGAGTTTTTTCAGAAAATCGTCTGCTTCTAAAGACCTTTTCTATCAGAGTTGCGATGCGTAGAAAATAATATGCAATCTAATACTGGAGGAGATTTCCCATATTTCGGCCATACTGATGAGGCATTCGTCCTCGAATGTATTTTTGTTGGTTGGAAACAGCAGCTGGATCATCTGAAAAGATAAAGAAAAAAAACAAAGCAGCATCCAAAGTCTAAATTGAAAAAAAGAAGTCATCATGGTGAAAATATAAATAATTTCTTTCAAAATAAATTCGTATTCTTTTTTTCCTCTCTTCACGTCTTTTCGTCTTGTTTTTTCTTACGTCCTTTCGTCTTCTTTTGCCTTGCATCTTTTCGTCTTCTTTTTCTTACGTCTTTTCGTCTTCTTTTATCTTACGTCTTTTCGTCTTCTTCTTTCTTACGTCTTTTCATCTTCTTTTACCTTACGTCTTTTCGTCTTTTTCTTTCTTACGTCTTTTCGTCTTTTCCTTTCCTTCGTCTTTTCGTCTTCTTTTACCTTACGTCTTTTCGTCTTTTTCTTTCTTACGTCTTTTCGAGAATAAAGTTAAAATTCTTTTAGTTGTCAGTCCAGTAATTTGTCATGGTCGGTATAGTGTCAAAATCGGTGAAATTCTTTTTTTTTCTTTGTCAAGCTTCGTCCGTCCACGGCTTCATGTACTCTGCGCAAGTACTGGTGACAATGGGTACTGGTGTAATGAAGGTCCCATCTTCATTAAATCTAAGTTTCTTTACATCGTAGGTGTCATTATTTTTTACTTTTATGACTTTGTACGGACCTAAATATTTTGGTTTTAACTTCAAACCTGGACCTTGTTGTGTGCGTTTTATAGCAACCACATCATTAATCTTAAATTTGTTAGCTTTCTTTCGTCTGAGGTTGTAAGTTTTACGGTTCTCTTCTTGGACTTTTAAAAATCTGTTTTTTAGCATTTTTTCTCATATCTTCGCGATTATTTGTAAAATCAGATTGTATTTCAGCATTCAGAAGACTAGTAATTTCAATGTTATTTTTTAGTTTCGTTTTAGTACCAAACATCAATTCAAAAGGAGTGGTGCTTATACTTCTCTGAAAAGTCGAATTTATCACCTGTTGGACGTCGCTTACATGTGTATACCATTTTTTAGGATTATCGACAGACAATTTAGACAGAACAGATATTATGACAGAATTTAGACGCTCAACTTGGCCGTTAGACCTGGGTAATCCAGTGGTAATCGGGATATGTTTAATATTTTCATTGATGCAATAATCTTCAAAAGCTTTAGATGTAAATTCAGGACCTTTATCTGATATAATTCGAACTGGATTTCCAAAGATAGATTTTTGGATTTCTAATTTAGAAATTACTTCTGCAGCATCGGTAGATTTTGTGGGATACAACCAAACAAATTTTGTGAATGCGTCAATGACCGAAAGGATATGTTTGTAATTTTTATTAGTGCTTTCTAATGGACCTAAGTGATCAACATGGTACGTATGTAATGGAGTTTCTTCTTTTTCTATTGGGTGAAGTAAGCCTTCTTGTTTACCACATTTTCTATTAACTAAAATACAGGGAACACAATTTGCTATACATTTCTCAATTTTTTGTTTAACTTTAGGGATGTAAAAATCATTTTCTAAACTTTTCTCTGTTCTTGCAACTGCGTAATGACCTTTTTCGTGAGCGGCCTTGATTATATTCATTTGCATGTCTTCCGGTACAACTAATAAATCATTACCATTAACACATTTATAAAGAACATCATTTTGAACTAGATAATCATCATAAGATTTCACCTTTAGGATTTCTTTTATTGTTTTAATATGGTCATCGGTTTCTTGAGCTTGGATAATTTTTAAAGTTAAGCTACCTTGGATTACCATACAAATAGGATACCTACTTAATGCATCGACATGTCTCATACTGCTACCCTGTCTATGTTCAATAACATAATCAAAATCGGATAACATTATTGTCCATCTAACTATTTTTGTATTCATTTCTTTTTTATCCATAGTCATTTTAAATGCATTACAATCGGTTACAATTTTAAATGGGATACCTAGCACATATACTCTAAACTTTTTCAGGGCTTCAATTACAGCTAAAACTTCTAATTCGTAACTAGTGTACTTCCGTTCAGCTTCGGTGGTTTTTTTACTTGCGAAATAAACTGGATGAAATTGATTATCTACTGGAGATTGTTGCATTAAAACAGCTCCATAGCCATCAATACTGGCATCACAATGGATTTCGGTCGCACTTTTGGGATTGTAAATTAAAAGTACTGGTTCTGACGACAAAATACGTTTGAGTTCATTAAAAGCTCTTTGTTCTTCTATATCGAATTTAAATTTTGAATCTTTTCTTAGCAGGTCACTTAACGGTTTAGCTATAACCGAATAATTTCTTATAAATTTTCGAAAGTATCCTGTCAATCCTAAATAACTTTGAACATCTTTGGTACACTTTGGTTCGGGAAAATTTATTACTGCTTTAGTCTTCAGTGGAGAGGGATACAATTTACCATTTATGATTCTATACCCCAAGAAATCAATTTCACGCTTCAAAAAATTGCATTTTTTAAGATTTAATTCTAATCCATATTCCGATGCAGTTTCGAGTACAAGTTTTAATTTTTCTAGACCTTCAGCTTCGTTTTTAGCAGGTATTATTAAATCATCCATATAAATGACAACAATGTGATCTTTTAATAGGTTTCGAAATAGATTATAAATATACTTTTGAAAAACACTAGGGCTATTGGTCAACCCGAATGGACATTTCAAAAATTCGTATTGTCCTTCATGAGTAACAAACGAGGTATATTTCCGGGAGTCTTCTTCAACATCTACATGAAAGAAACCGTTTTTCAAATCTATGGTGGTAAATACTTCGGCAGAATGTAATTGGTCTATTACATCATCAATAACTGGCAAGGGGAAATGCTCATGTACTGTCTTTTTGTTAAGACATCTGTAATCAATACAAAGTCTCATTGTGTTATCTTTTTTTTTTACTAACACAACCGGCGAAGAAAAATTAGAAGAACTTTCTCGAATTATTCCCTGAGCTAGCCACTCCTCAATTTGGTTTTCGACTATTTTTTTCTCGCATGGCGGTAATCTTCGAGGAGAAGAACAAACTGGGATTTCGTCAGTTAAATTAATTTTCATTTTAACATCTACTGTTTTAGTTTTAATTGGTACATAAATTAAAGAGTATAACTCTGAACGTAATTTTTTGTCAGTAATGTGAGTTAAATCAATTTTAGGCTCATCCAAAACATTTACAATATTAACTAAAAAGTCATTAGACTGAACTTCAGCTTTAAACAGTTTCACTTTATTCTCAGAAATAGTTAATGTACCTTGATGAATAACATCAGTGCCAATAATTAAATCGAAATTAATGCAACTGTCCTTAACGACAAAAATAGTAACTTTAAATTTTGAACCATCTACTTCGATTTCTGAATTAAAACAACCTTCTGGTTTAATTGAGGCTTTTCCTAGACCGGTCAAAGAGATACTCGTAGGTTTTAATTCTACAAAGTTCTTCAAATTATCATAAATACTTTTCTTTAACAAAGTCTTTTGGCTACCAGTATCTATTAAAGAGATTAAACGCAAAGAATAAAGCTTTATCTCTTTCAGAATTAAATTTTGGGATGTAATAATGTTTACTTGTGACTGAGCATTTTTAACATTTGTATCTTTAGATTTATTACACTGAAATGATTTATGACCATAAGCGTTACAAGCAAAACAAAGCGGCCCTTTATCTTTATTTACACAGTTAATACTCTTATGATTATTCCCGCCACAATTAAAACAACGCATATTTGGCTTTACAGACTTAAATTTGTTCTTAACTTCAACTTCGGATTTAATTTTAGGCTTAGCCCCTTCATATTTATGAAATTTTGCATTTTCATACTCCGATCTGATTTTTTCATAAATCTTTAATTTTTGTTTAAATTCAGCAATATTGGGACAACCATACAAAAAAGATTTTTTAGAAATGGGGTCATTAATTCCATTTATTACATACTGAATAAGGGCAGAATCTTCAATATTGCCTTTTGAGCATAATTGTTTCATATTTAAAAAATATTCATCTAACGATTCATGTGGTCTAATCTTTCTTTTGGACAGCAATTCGTGTAATTCAGCTGAATTGCACGTTTGACCAAATTCAGATATGAGTAGGGCTTTTAATTTAGACCACGAATTAATATTTGTTTCACTTTCAAGAAATAATTTTGCTTTGCCTGTCATACGGCGTTTAGCCAAAATCAATTTGTGCAAATCACTAACGTTAAATAATGAAACAATATCTTCAAAATCGGCAATCCATTTATTAATATTTTGTACTTGAGTACCTTCAAACATTGTAATCATACTTTCAATATCATTAATAGAAATACTTGGTTTAATAACATAATCAGGAATTAGAATTTTCTGATTTTCATTACTTTCACAATTAGAACTACCAGAATCATTTCTCATATTATTCTCAAAAACAGTTGAAATATTCTTAGTTTTATCTTGTAAATCATCATTAAATTCATCGGCACTTTCGTCATCACTAAGAGTACCTACATCGGCTATCATATTAATTTTTAAAATATTAAAATCACATAAACTAGAAATTATTCTGGCAGCAATTTCATCAAAAGTTCCCGAATTATTTATACACAAAACATTGCAAATGGTAATTAAGTCGTTAACAGAAAAATTATCTTTAATTTCTTTGAATTTAGTTTGATATTCATCGGAATCTACTTCAAACGTAAACCCAGTAAAATTCCGAATTCTACGTCGATTATTTCTGTCACCGATTTCTCCTAAAATTAATTTGTGCAATGTCTTAATACTAGCTGATTTTTCAGTTTTCAAAGAAAACTCTAATTCCTTTAAATCAACTAATTTTTCCATTATTGAAAAGAAAAATGAAATAATAAACTCACTTCATAATCAGATGCTCAGCTTCACACTGTGACTGCACATTCGTCGAAAAATTTTACCTCTTCTCAAATAGCTTTGTGAGCTTAGCATTCCGTCACAGTTCTAAAAATTATCGGCTTCCAGATTATTAAAAAAAATATAATTCCTTCTCTGTGGGCGCGCGTCTGTATCTCACTTACTGAGACCAAAATTTATGGAGATTCTTCTTTCAAAAAGTTCTTTCAAACACATAAGTAAATAAACTCGGAGGTAAATTAAATTCTGACACCATTTTTAAACTTTTAAATGACTTATATTAAACGTTAATATTTACAAAAAAGATATTTACATAAGACTATTTACAAAACAAACAATCATAACTCTAATTAATCAATTACATCTTATACGGGAAATCGTCTTCATCTTACATTCTTTTTTACATCAACTTAAAACTAAAAACATTCCATTCTCCTCCCTTCCGTTCAGTTCTTTTTTCTGCGGCTTTTCGTCTGAATGGAGTTTTTTCAGAAAATCGTCTGCTTCTAAAGACCTTTTCTATCAGAGTTGCGATGCGTAGAAAATAATATGCAATCTAATACTGGAGGAGATTTCCCATATATATATATATATCTTATCAAAAACATAAATGTGAAAAAATGCCAAGTTCGTTAACGGTTTCGCTAATAAAAGAAGTGATATCTAACAACAAACCAAATTCTTTCAAAAGCCCATAAGTGATAGCTCCTGCCAAGCATAATGTTCTCCAATTGCTTAAAAGGGTTTGTTATGTTATTTGCTATTCGATAGAGCGACTTAGCAAGTTTTCTGTTACCCAGATTACGCTAGTTAGTTGATCAAAACTTAATCACTTCCTTAACTTATCAACACCTTAACTTCGATGTACTTATTCAAATACTTGATTGATTAGATCTTTGCTAATTTGCATACTAGACTAAATTATACTCAGACTCGAAAATTAAAGTTGGTGGCTGAAAACATGCCATTCGGTCTATTGAATAGCAAGTAACATAACAAACCATTTTAAGCAATTGAAGAACATTATGCATGACAGGAGTTATGATTTAAGGAGCTTCGACAGAACTTGGTTTGCAGCTAGATCTCACAATTTTTATTAGCGAAAACGTTGACAAATATGGCATTTTTTCAGATGCATGTTTTTGATAGGATATCATCATTTTTTGTCAAATAAGTAGGTATTTGTTTCCTTTTTGAATTAAATAAGACTTAATATTAAATTAACTTTATTTAATATTAATTAATATTACAGCTTTTCCCTGCGTTTTCGTACAGGTTTTTGTTTCGCTGTAATTTTCTATATTTTTTTGTACGTTTTAAACGTTACAGCACATTGCCCTTTCACTGTCTGAGTTTTTTTCTCATGTTCCTGTTTAGAAAGTTTTTAGAACGTTTTTAGCGCATTTTCCCCCTTTTTAAATTTTGTATTTGTCAACAAATGTTCTTAGTGATCATTTATATCTTATAAGTAATTAACATGCCAAATTTTATGCTTCTATGACCTTCAGTAACATAGACACTGCATTTTTAGAACGTGTTTTGCTCCTGCTCGCTCTTTGGGTTAGCGGCATCGACATAAGATAAAACCTATGTTAAGCAAGGACTGTCACATCATTTTGATATCATTACTTTTAAGATCGGTTCATAATTTAATGAGATTGCTTAAAAATCGTAATTTAGAACATTTTTTGAAAGCTTTTCGTGCATTTTTAGCCCTTTTGAATTCCGTATATTTTAGCAAATGCCCTTAGAGATTATTTATATCTCATAAATAATTATCATGCCAAATTTTATATTTCTAGTTCTTTCAGTAACACAAAAGTCGTATTTTTAGAACATTTTCTGTTCCTGCACCCCCTTTGGGCTAGCGCCATCGACATAAGATGTAGCCTATGTTGAAGCAAAGACTGTCTCCATCATTTTGATATCATAAATTTTAAGATCAGTTATTTACTTACTGAGATTGTTTAAAAATCGCTATTTCGAACGTTTGTTGAAAGCTTTTCGCAGATTTCCACCCTTTTTAAATTTGGTATTTTTTAGCAGATTCCTTCGTGATCATTTACATCTTATAAATAATTAAAATGCCAAATTTTATGTTTCTAAGCCCTTCAGTAACGCATATATCGCTTCTTTTGAATGTTTTTTGCTTCTGCACCCTCTTTTGATGGGTAGCATAAATAAAAGATATAGCCTATGTTTGAATCGGGCGAATTACGATCTTTTTGTTACTATTACTTTTGAAAGATGCTCGATAATTTCAGAGATTAGCCCCGTTACTCGCCAAAAATGACGCCAACTTGGCACAATTTCTAAATTTCGTTAAATTCCCATAAACTTTCATTGTATTCCACTAATTTACCTTCTAACTAACCATTAATGTTTAATATTGTGATTTCTGATTTTTTTCTATTTATAAATTCTGTGGCGACATTAATTCGTCTGATCAAAACTGGAAACTAAAACATAATTCAGTTCAGAGTTTTAGCGGAGAGCAAGAAGAACGGGACAAGAGCATCCTCCTATTTGGTGAATGTATGGCATGGTTTTGGCGAGAATATAGCTTGCTGGAGGACTCAATGAAACTCTTTTCGGTCACTTGTTGTACGACGCTCATCGATGAAGTATGGCGTGGGGACGGCTGCTGGTCAGCTGTCAAGTATCATATTTAATGTTTTATTTACCATATCTTAAGTTATTTATACAGTTGAGCTTTTTATATTTTTAATAAAATAAAGATTTATTTACTGAAAAAGACCATGTGTAATCACAGCTTACCTTCCATCCCCACAATCCAAGAGCTTATCTCTACACCGAATTTCAACTTTCTAAGTAACCTGGAAGTTGTCAAACATTTTGATGAGTGAGTGAGTGAGTCAATCAGTCACAAAAATAGTGATTTTCGGACGTAAAATTTTCATGAACTTTTAGAGATTTTTTTTAATTTTTATAATTCGACAACTACTAAAAGATGGTCTTACATGATACAAAAATTGCAAGTGTGTAGGTCAAATAGAATTTAAGTTATTGGGGGATCAAGAATGGCCCGAAATGATTTGTGTAATATAATCCACGGCCGGTGTGTCGCGTTTTTACTTTGAGAACGTGGCTGACGCACTGCCGTGTGTCTAGATCTTTTAAAAAATTTTGTGTGAAATATTTTTATCAAGATTGAGTAAAATTTCAATAGTTTAGAAAATTAAGGTTCACTAACAAAGCTTATTAGCTTTAGACCTTTTTTTTCTTTTTCAACAATTTTATTTTTTTTTCAATTTTCTTGAATTTCGCTGTAAATTCCGAACTTTAGACTTTGTATTGTAATACTATTTATTATGTTGAAGTGACAATAAAATAATGATCAGTGTAGGGCCGTAGCTAGAAATGATCTATAGGGGGCTTATGAGACTGTAGGGGGGGGGGGGTGGCTCATAATTTTTTTTCTCATTCTGACGCAGAAAGATAAATTTGTGCATATTCACATTGTAGGTACTGTGCTTCTTATTAAACTGTTGTAATGACTTCATTTTATGCTAAGAAAAGTATATGATAATGAAAATTTTGAGTGCATAACTAAACATCATGTTAGCTTCCTATGTTCAAATAGGATGAGGAAGTGTTGAATTACTTATTTTAGATGCAATTTAGTAATTCTGTAAAACGGTGAAAGAGTCTCAAAGCTAAATTAGATATTTGACCAGAAATTCATTTGAATTTTCAAAGCAGAAATTCATTTAGTGATTTTGGAATCTTTTCCAGGGGGGGCTCAAAACATTTTAGGGGGGCTTAGCCGCCCATAGCGCCTTTTTAGCCACGGCCCTAGATCAGTGGTCTGAGATATTTCTCCATTCTGCATTTCCTCTGCTAGCCCCTCCACCTCCCCCGCCTCTTTCCAACACAGTACATTATTTTTTGAGCAATTAAAATTCTTTGTTTCCTTGCAAGAAAGATCAGTTGACATTGAGTTTTAAATGTTCACTATCCTTTCGCTTATCAATAAGAGTGCATAACGTTTACTGTTTTCCTCTGTTTCTTGATTTTAAAATAACAAATAGTCTACGATAAAAAAGGGAAAGAAAATGAATGAACGGTAAAAAAAAATCAAAACTAACCTTTTGTGCGTACACTTTCGTGTTTTTCTTCTTTTTTGAATTCTTTGCATTTTTTTCAAAAATTTTCTGTAGCGAATATTTTTTTTTAAATATTCGATCTCATTCGTAAGACAAATATCTGTTCATAATGCGATTTCTCTCGAAGAGAATATTCGTTTAATTTAGGCAAGTTTGTAATTCTAAAATATCTAAAATATGTTTAATCGTCTACCACCGAATTAAAACAAGTTGAAAATTGCACGTGAACGTAGCAAATGAGGTGCGTTCGTACGATAACGAAGTTTTAAAAATATTCAGATCTTGCTGATATAGTGGAGCGTACTCCGGATACTAGTATACGAGTCGAAATCTTTACGTTTCTGTAAATATGCAAGAATTAATTTTTATTACACCTCAGAAACGTATATCTTATTCATAAAATGTGAAATAGTTGAATATAATTAAAAAAAGTACCAAACCATGTTTCCCCGTATAGCATTACATAGTGGAATACTTTTGTGTGGCCCTGTAATTTAATAATAAAAATTCTTTGCATCACAGATTATACGGAATGCATATTTTAGTATATATTTCACAGATTCATGCCAATTCTATTATGTTCGAATGAGTGTAACATCATTAAAATGCATTTGAAACTTTTCCCCCATTGACCGTAATGTAACGGAATCCTTTTGATTGTCCCTGTAATTGATATATGCATCCGATTTTCATAACATTTGAAATGACTCGACAAAATCACGCAATAATTATATGTTTTAAATTTCAAACGATTAAAATGCATTTAAAACTTTTTTCCCTATTGACCGTAATGTAACGGAATCCTTTTGAATGTCCCTGTAATTGATCTATCCATCCGATTTTCATAAAATTTGAAATGACTCGACAAAATTATGTTATAATTATGTATTTTAAATTTCAAACGATTCGGTTGGGTAGTTTTTGCGTTGTTATATGCGGACAGACGGACAGACGGACGGACTGAGCGACAACAATAGGTGCTACGTATTTACATAATTACGAACGCACCTAAAAAAGAAAACAAAGGACGACGCGAAGAATTACGTTCGGCAACAGAGCTGGCTGAATGTCCTCTTTTTCGTCAACTCGCCAAGATTGGTGCTGAAAAAGTGAGCCTTTCTGAATAAGCGCCCCGGGTGCAATTTTCTCTTCGCACAAAAATGATTGTGAATCAGGAAAATCCGCTTTTGGAGCAATAAAAACACATTTTTGAAGCAGGAAAACTGGATTTTAGAACAGAAAAAGTAACTTCTGGCATTAACTTTTTTTGTGCCCCTTTGACAAAATTTGCATTTTTGCGATATTTTGACGAAATCTGCCATTTTTTGGGATATTTTGAGTTTTATCACGAATTTTTGCGAAATTTACGAAATTTTTAACAGAACTTTCCGTTTTATTGAGATTTTTGGACGAAACTTGTTGTTATTTCACAAACTATTTGATGAAATCTGCCGTTTTATCGACATTTTTTGACGGAAGTTGCCCTTTTTCGTAATCTTTTGGTGAAATTTACCACTTTTTGCGAATTTTTATACAGAAGTTTTCACTTTATTACAATTTTTGGAGGAAATTTGCCTTTTTTCCGACAATCTTTACACGAAATCTGTCGTTTTTTTATGATCTTTTCGCTAAATTTTACGTTTTTTGGGAATTGTTTGACAAAATTTTCCGTTTTATCGCGATTTTTGGTAGAAATTTGCCATTTTTTCGCGATTGTTTGACGAAAATACGCGTCTGTGGGACGCGTAAGAGCGATTCTTTGCGTTACGTCGCCGACTTTTTTGAACGCGCTATAGCAGGTCCGCATCATCGCTGAAGGGTTGCGTTTTTTCAAATGTGGAGCAAGAGCGCTATTTTTTGAATGAGCGACAAGAGGGGAGCTAGTTTTTGGATGAGAGGCAAGAGGGGCGCTTTATTTTAACTAAAGGGCAGGAGGAGCGGAGCGCCCCGCTGAAACCTTCTTTGAGAAACTCTGGGTAAGATATTTATTTATTGTTAGATACATATATATACACTGTTACAAACATATGTTTATTTATATAATTTTATTATTTGTTTATTAAATAAGTTAGGAAATAAATGAATTTCAAAATATAATGCGTGTTTGTTATTAAACGGGACAAAGAAGATACAAGTGATTTCAAGGGGAAAGGTTAAATAATATTATTTATTGCTAATATATTAAAAAACACGATTTTAAAATTTGTTAAATGAAGGATTTTCGGGGAAGAATTCAGATAATTCTATTTTTTATGCAGGGATCAGGTAAAAAGCTGGATTATCATCCCTGTATTAACCTTCTTTCCTTTTACATTAAAGATAAAAACGGATTTTTTAATAATTTTTCTAAATCTCGATTATATGCTCCTCTTCCTAATTAAACTTGTTTTTCTTTTGAAAAAAAAGAAGACTTACTATCGACACTATACGAAATGTAAAAGAAAAATAAATACTTTGCAGTCGCTGTTCTGCAGGAAAAATGTTTCAGGAAACCTCACAAATTTGCAGGGGTGCAGAAAATGTTTTTACTCCCTACATTTCCCCCAATCCATATGAAAATTTCCCCAAAATTTTATTGTATATTATAAATAAATGCTGTGTATTACCATAGGTATAGAAAATTTACTTTTTTTCCAATGTTTATGAACTTATGTGCCAGTATAACAGCAAAGTGATTCTAAGTGCAAAAATATTTCTGAAGTTAACAGCGAATTTCCTGAACGTTTACAGCAATATAGAGGAGGCTGGGGAGGGGGGAGGCACTCTTAGCATTTTTTTATGGCTCTTTGACAAAAATTACATTTTTTAGTAATCTTCAGATGAAATTTGCGGTTATTCCGTGATCTTTTCACTATTTTTGTGGTAATTTCATCTTTTTGACGAAATTCGCAGTTCTCTCGATCGTTTGACAGAACTTGGGGGTTTTTCTGTGTTCTTTTGACGATATTGTGGCGACTGTGCGAAATGTGGTTATTCACCAACTTAGCCAAAATTCGTGGTTGTTCCGTGATCTTTTGACAAAATTTACGTCTTTTTTGGTATATTTTGACGAAATGTTTATTTTAGGATCTTTTGACAAAATTTGCTCATTTTTCGCAATCTTTTTTATGAAATTTGCTATTTTGTGATTTTTAAAAGAAACTTGCCATTTTTTGCGATCTTTCAACGAAATTTGCGTCCATTCTGCTATCTTTTGATGAAATTTGTGGTTGTTTCACAATGTTCTTATGAAATTTGCGATCTTGTAAAGAAATTAGTGGTTATTTCGCAACTTTTCTTTGACAAAATTTGCGGTTACTTTGCGATCTTTTTAGAAAATTTACCCTTCTTTCGCAATTTTTTCACGAAATTTGTGATTTTTAATTTTTTTGACAGTATTTTGTGATTATTTCGCCTCTTTGACGAAATTCGTGATCGTTTCGAGATCTTTAAAAAAATTTGCAGTTGTTTTGTGATTTTTTTTCATGAAATTGGCGATTTTTATAGATCCTTTGGCAAAATTTGTATTTTGTTGAAAAAATTTCTATTCATTTTTATGATTATATTGCGAATTTAAAAAAAAATTCATAATTTCGAGATTTTTTCGCAAAATTTGCGGTTATTTCACAATTTTTTTACAAAATTTGCAGTTATTTCACAGTTTAACTAAATTTGTGCCTATTTCGCCATTTCTTTACAAATTCCTGACCTTTTCATTATCTTTTGACGATGTTTGCAGTTATTTCTCGATTTTTTAATGAATTTTGTGGCTTTTTTGCAATTTTTTGACGAAATGGGCGGTATTTCGCTATATTTTGACGAAATTTATGTTTTTTGCGGTTTTTCGACAAAGTAAACATTTTTCAGTAATTCTTAGACAACATTTGTAGTATATCAATGTCCAAATTTTCAAATTCAGGTCTTTTTATTATTTTTTTTTTAAACTGAATGTTTTAAACTTTAGGAAATTCCGGAACAGAATCCCCCTTGATATACAGTACATATTATTCAGAGATCGATTTTGTAAAGGTCAGCATACTAATCTTTTTGTTTGTTGCAATTTTTTTTTAAATCTTGGGAAATTTTTGAATTTATCATTAAAATCAAAATAAATTATATATGTTTCTGAAAATTTCCCCAGGTGGTTAAAATTTCCCTCGATCCTAGATCACCGGATCGAACATATTCTGCACCCCTGCAAATTTGTACTCGTTTCATTCCATAATACTTATTCAAATAATGCAAAAAAAAAAAGATTTTTTGCATAGACCATATTATAACTTGGAATTATTTTAACCATCGGTACTTTTTGGTTATCCCGTCGCCCCATTTCGCCAAATTATAGAAATCGCCAAACTGTTCGCCAAATTATATAAATTGATGAAAATTTTATGTTAAATAACGGAAGAACAAATAAATTAGCAAAACATAATAAAAAACACAAATAAAAAATTGAATTAAAAATCAGTTGATGACATATAAAACACGTATATCGTAGTCAACGTCAAATGAATGTCACATTTACAATAATCAATTATCAGCATGTAATATTATAGTTTGCGGATAGTTTTTTGGTCGGCATGATAAACAAGTAGTACCTGAGCATCTTTCTGAAGAAACAACAAATGCTACAGTCAATCGGGGAAACTTAGGACCAAGAGAGAGAAAAAGGTTCAAATCTGCTATATCACTTGAGTTGATGGCAAAGTTTTGGTCTCAAAATATAGACAGATGCACTAGTGTGAGTTTTGCAGTTCATTGTAAATAATTCGTAAAGGATCCACCATGACATAATGGATCAAGGTTTCGTAAAAGTGTAGCAAAGTTACCCTGATTGGCTGTACATAATTCATTTGGACTAACAAATGTGGCATAGTAAACCTCAGTATCTCACATTAATTTTATGTCAATCTGTGTAATTCGAAAGAGTTAAGTCATAGTCAGAGGGGCATGAGCTATACCGAAGTCATAATTTTTTTTTCAATACGATGGAAAATTTCAGATATTGAATTGGCTGTTGTAAGCAAATATTCCATTCTTTTTTTTCCAATATTTATTGACATTTAAAACTCACACCAGCCTGTTATTCCATTACGAATAAACAATCAGAACAGGCGATCTTAAAATTAAGGAACTTAAATGATTACAACAGGTATCAGTAATGACATGACAGTTAAATTAGAATACTTTCACTCTATTGGAAATAATCAATTCGTATGATAAATTTACCAATCAGTTTGATTATGTTAAAATAATACTATATCTAGGTACCTATCGTTATATGGAATTCCATTACCAGCGGTTTAGTGTGTCAAGCTGTCTAAATGTCAGACCAGATGTTATGACCAATAAGATTATCTGAGGGAAAAATCCCAGCCGGCTATCGTACAGTTAGCTTAAGAGGTAAAGCACAGGCCTTGTAAGCCACGTATCTGGGTTCCATTCCCGGCCTGAGCAATTTTTCGCTCAGTTTGAAATAATCAATTCATAGAATTCTTTCTTTTAATATAAGCCTGTTGAAAAAAGCATAATTTTAAAACACTTTTATCAAACTTAACTTATATTTGAAATATCATCAGATTGTTGTTAACTTTCAAAATGAAAACCAGTGTATCAAACATATTAACACACACTTTTTTCTCAATATTATGTGCAAGTCGGGAGGGGGGGGGGGGACAAACTCTTTTCAAAACAAATATTTTCAGCTTCAATATTGATAAAAAAATAAATTTTACCATCATACAACTTTATTGTGAAAAATCGGGTTTAACAAAATTTTTCAAAAAATTAAATACTATCAATCATTATAAAATTTTACAGGCTTATAAGTGTAAAAAAATAGAGATTTGTATCATTTTCAGATAATATAAAGTATCTTAAAAATCAGAGTTGGCACGGTTTAAACCAAATGGTTTTTTTCTCAAAAAAAAAAAAAAAAACAATTGGTTTTTTTAGAAGAAATCTAATGACATTTTCTTTTTTTTTTATAATTTACATGTTTCAGATTATTGGACATAAATAATTTCTACTTTTAACACTTTATTTCAGTAATAAATATTATATATAGTGGGTTTAGGTCTTTTTTTATTCATAGGATTAAACCAATTGTTTTTTTCTATATAAAAAAGCAATTCTTTTTTTAGAAGAAATCTAATGACATTTTCTTTCTTTTTTATAATTTATGAGTTTCAGATTATTGGATATAAATAATTTCTACTTTTAACACTTTATTTCAGCAATAAGCATTAGATATATTGAGTTTACATCATTCTTTTATGCATAGGATTATAATCAGTACACATTTGTGACAGGGCCGTAGCTAAGGGGGTGCTATGGGCGGCTCAGCCCCCCCCCCTAAAATATTTTGAGCCCCTCCTGGAAAAGATTCCAAGGTCACTCAATAAACTTCTGTTCCAAAAATTCAAATGAAATTCTGTTCAAAAATCTAAATTAGTTTTGAGACCCTTTCACAATTATGCAGGATTACTAAATTGTATCTAAAATAAGTGTTTCAACACTCCCTCATCTTCTTTGTACATAGGAAGCTAGCATGATGTTTAATTTTGATCAGCTATAAACTCAAAATTTTCCTCATCCTATAACTTTCTTAGTATAAAATGAAGTTATTAGAACACTTTTTAATAAGAAACACAGTACCTACATTTTGAATATGCATTACTTTATCTTTCTGTGGCAATGCAAGCGAAAAAACAATTATGAGCCCCCTTACATTCTCTTGAGCCTCCCTTACATTCACTTGAGCCCCCCCCTATTGTTCACTTCTAGCTACGGCCCTGATTTGTGAACATATCTATTGCTCTAAAGAAAAAATGGTACTTACGTATTAACGCCACCGTAGCAGAACTTACGCTAATGCACCAATAAGGAGCAATCTTGTTCTTCGCACGTGCACAAATATAATGGTGTCAAAAAATGAGCAAAAAAAAGAAAATGCACTAAAAACACTAAAAAAGCACAAAAACACTAAAAAATGGCGTCAAAAATCAACAAAAAACAAGGCAATAAGGAATCTAAAAGATAGCTGCTGTGGTCTTAATACGTAAGTACCGAAAAAACTTCAAACATGTGAATTGATCAAATATAAAATAGATTCAATATTTAGTATAAAATATTTTAATAATGCAGAATATTTAATGCAATTAATGTAACACAATGATCTTTTTAGATTTTGCACAAGCTGTAAAAGAAATTTTTCTTTTGGGATATTATTTCGAAGAATTAAAAGCAAAGACTGGTTTCTAGTTATAGCATTTTAATAATAATTTTTTCCCTCTGCTATATGCTGAATCGAACGACTAAAAATGATAAATTCAAATTGTCACTCAGAAAGAAAATATCCTAATAAGTATTTGTAATTTATTATTTGAATAATTTTGGAAAAGAATATTTATCAAACTACATCCAAATGTTTATTATTAGTAATCAAAAGATCGTTTATAAAGATTTACAGGGCATTAATGGTTCATTGTTTAGAACAGTTAAAACTTTCAACATAAGACTGTTTGTTAAAATTGTTTAAATTGAAAAATGAGTTTTTTCAATTTTCAGCATAAATTCACTATAATTAATATATTTAAAATTTTTTAAATGAAGTTACACTGCTTATAAACCAATAATGTCTGTTTTTATAAGTAAATATGCATGTATATGTAATAAGAAAGGATTTTTAAAAAACCCGGTTTAAACCAAAAAACCTGGTTTAAACAAAAAAAACCCGGTTTTTTTCAAAAAAACCTGGTTTTTTTCCCAACCCTGCTAAAAATAACATGGTGTTTGCCAGGGCTCAGGGTTCTATCTCCTTATCTGCTAATTTCATGGTTTAAATAGTCAAAAATTTGTCGTTCGCTGCTCTTTTTTGTGCACTGTTATAAACAGAAAGAAATATTTCTTTACTTCTGCAATATGCTACAATTAGTTAACTGCAATCAACAAATTTTAGGAGCAAAATATAGCACAGATAGCTTTTTTGGAATTTATTTTTTTAATCTTTCATAACATATGTCTCGTTAATATGGTATTAACAGATGAACTGATCAACAAATCTTTTGAAAAAATCTTTTAACACATCTCTCGCGGAAATTGTTTTTCTTCAATATGAATTAAACCATATTTAGTACGCAAATTAAAAAACTACAACGTATGCCTTGATCCTCTTCCTCAGTGAAAAAAAAAGTGAAATGGGTTATAAAAAAAAACTCGGCGCGGTTATAACCGCGAGTACTGGCTGTGAGTTAAAAACTACAACGTTATAACGCACAAATTTCATAAAACACAAACCCCCCAAAGAATTACATATGCCGTTTCAAGGATGCCTTAATCCCCTTTCTCATTGCAAAAAAAAAAAAGGGTTTAAGAAACCCCGCTTGGTTATAGCCACGAGTACTGGCTGTAGAATAGGGTGGAGCGAAAAAAAATATTTTTTAAAAATCAAAAACGGGTAGGTGCCAAAAGTTACCTTTATACTAGTACATAAACTGCGTGAAATTTTACCGCTGAAAAAAAATTGCTTGAGTCTATGCTTTTGCTCCAAAAATCAAAATTTTGGGTAAAATTTGTCATTTTTTGACATTTTTTTTCAAAAATAATAAAAAATTCCTGCAGAGCTGGTTATTATTTAAAAGTGTTATTTAAACCTTTATATTTATCTGTTTAACATATTTAAACTATAAAACAATAACTTTATTCAGTATAGCTGGAGCAAAATAAACAACTTTTGGTAAGAAAGCGGCATTACCACTCTAATAGGACATATAATGATTGTTTTTAATACAGCTCCTCTTTTCAAAACTACCTTGGACATACGTCGTGGAGGTAGCTATATTTCATATACCACCCGTCTCAACTATTCGATCATCTTAGTACAGTGTTTTATTTATATTCATTTGTGAATTTCATTATCAAAATTTGGCATGTTTTCGATGCATCCACCAAGTTTATCTGTTCTTTTTATCCACATGCTACTGTGACTATATTAATGTATGCTTTTACAGCTTGTACAAAAAAAATAACAAGAAAAGTAATGTACAGAAATATTATTAAAGGGATCTATTCGACCATCTATTATCTTTATCAAACTTACATCCAGTTGATGAAAGTGATTGGAAGTTCTGTTATCACAACTTTTTTTCAGTCAATTATATTTTTTTACGTAATGACCTGCTTCAAAGATGATTACAGGTATTTCAACTATAAGTATGCCATAATTTATTCTGCTTTTACATTTTTATATGTTGAGAAGCGAACTGTTTAATGTGATTTCTGGTGATCATCCGAGAGAATTGCAATGGGAATTTTTCCTGCACGTGCAGAGCAACCGTTGTTGTAAATAACATTTTTTGCATTAGTTTTATGCCGTTTTCTACGTGTTGTAGCCCATTTTATAAGTGAACAATATTTAATGGGGAACTGTCCTGGGCATAAACTTATAATGCTTAGTATTTTTTGAGAGAATGTACAGACTCTAATCGACTATAAGTACTCATTTAAATTTAGAAGAATTCTATTTGTCGCTGTGAACCAATTTGCATTGGGTAAGCTTAGAATTGTGTATAATAATGGATCATATGCTATTTCAACTCCAGTGAGTTTCCTCTGCGTCAATTATTAGAGAAGTCGATGTAAAACGTTATAATCTACATGGATTCATTGGATCAATAAGAAAATCTTTGTCTACGTACTATTCACTTCCTACTGCAATTTTTTGTAAAATAGATAATAATTTTGAAAAATTATTTTCTCAAATTAAGTAAAAGATGCTCAGAAAAGACTAGAAATTTCTGTCGGAAATTGCAAAGCTAATTCATAAGGAAAGCTATTTCTCAGAAGAAATGGGGAATAGGAACTTAGAAAACATCTCACTCAAAAGACAGCTCATAAAGCGAATAAAATTGTCCGGTATTTTTAAGCACAGATTGGCAATCAGAGTCTATTGATTCACCCACAAAATATATAATCAAAGTTTATACCGCGGGATATTTTATACCAAATGTAATACACACCTAAAGAATAGGTCTAAAAACTTATTAGAAATTACTCGACTACGAAACAACACTGGAAACGACATAAAAAAATATTATAACTTATTTCGAAATATTGTTGTTTTACACGCAAATTTTGTTTACAATCCTCAATGATGATCGTCATAATATTAAACTGTTAGCTTCTCAAAATATGTTCATTGTAGTAGGCACAGTAAATGATGACATACTAGAAATTGAATTCATACAATAAATTTTTAGGCATATCATTATCTATAAAATGTAATTGATTGAAAAAATGTTGTGGTAATAGAACTCCCAATCATAATGCATTAATTGTATGAAAATTTAACGAAGATAATAAACTGCTGATAAGTTCAATTAACAACATACCTAATACATTACTCAGCTTCCTCTTCTGTTACACAAGGTATGAAAAATATTCGTGCAGCAGGTCACGCCAGTAGCATCCACTGTCAGTGAAAAAAAGAAGAAGTAAACTACTTTGATACATAGAAAACTTATGCCCTTATGCGGGAAAAAATAACAGTTCAATACATAAATAAAACACTGAGCCTAGATTGTTGTGTGGCTGAGACGGGTAGGATATGAAATGCAGCCACATCTACGAAATATACAGAATAGTTCTGAAAGCAGATAGTTAAGAATTTAATTCAAAACAACATTTCGTTGTATGCTATAATAGAGAGGTAACGGTGGTTTTTATCAAAAGTTGTCAGATTTGCTCCAATTATACAGACTGCAGATATTGTTTTATAGTTTAAATATGTTAAACACATAAATATAATTGTTTAAATAACACTTTTAAATAATAACAGATCTGTAGGAATTTTTTTTTTGAAAAAATGTCTAAAAATGACAAATTTTACCGAAAATTTCTATTTTTGGAGCAAAAGCGCAGACTCAAGCCATTTTTTTTTCAGCGGTAAAATTTCACGCAGTTGATGTACTAGTATAAAAGCAACTTTTGGCACTACCCATTTTTGAATTAAAAAAAAATTTTTTTCGCTCCATCCTACTAGAAGGATTGAAAGTGTGTCAGCAAAGAATTTAAATGCAAAAAAGAAATGACGTAACTGTCCGGAAATAGCTAGAAGTCAGAATCACTACGCAGGATCTCTCCACAATTCTGAAAGAAAAGGGGTGCTAGCCATATATCGTTTACTAAAGTAGAAGTAATTTTATGAATACTATAAGCTTTGTAAAAGTTTAAATCTAAAGTTGAACTGCATTTTTCAATTAATTTTACATCTTTATAATTAAAGTGATGGTTAAACTTCCAGCAATGTTTAGCTATTTTAGGATTTTCACATTGCTGCTTTAAGACATAATTACGATGCTCTTTAAGTCTAATTCTTAGTGCACGCTTCGTTTGCCCAATGTAAGATGCCACACTAAAAAAATAAGTCTATAAATACCCCAGTAATCATGATGGTCAATTGAGTCTTTGAAATTAGAAAAAGGGGCTTTATTAGTTGGAGAGAAAACAACCTTAAAACTAAATCTATAGAGAATCTGAAAATTTGTCTGCTGACTTTAGGAAAATAAGGTAATACAACAACATTTTTAAAATCTTTATTTATTAAAGTAGAATCAGACACAATTGGAGGCTTGAATAAAATACGGTTAATGATATTTAAACTAAATCCGCAATCGATGGCAATTGCTTTAATGTAGTTAATTTCACAATTAAATAACTCAGAATTTAAACAAATATTGCGGACACGGACAATAAATGTATTGAATGAAACATGTCATTGGTAGGGGGATGATTAAAATTATAATGAGGAGGAAAACTGACAGCAAAAGTTTTTCGGTAAACTGTTGTCAAAAATTCAGAGGTATGACGAATTACAAAAACATCCAGAAAAGCCAGCCGTTGTTGCAACTTATGTATTGAAATTCGCACAAAGTGTTACAATTTTACTTTTAAACCATACTTCTAAGAAAATTTCTAGTTGCATATCGACACACACAAAAGGTACCTCCCCATTATGAATTGACAGATATTAGCTTGAATCACACACTTGAGAAAATTTATTGTTTCATATCTCGCATACAATATTTTTCACCACTGTGTTTTAAGATATGCCTGCTTAAGTCTCCCTTTCGAGAAAATTTCTTGTTGCATATATCACACACAAACGGTTTCTCACCACTGTGAGTTAACAGATGGCTGCTTAAGTTGCTCTTTTGAGAGAATTTCTTATTGTATACCTCACATTCAAAAGGTTTCTCACCAGTATGAATAAACAGATGCTTCTTTAAAGCACTCTTTTCCGAGAATATCTTGTTGCATGTATCACACCCAGACGATTTCAGATCACTATGAATTAACAGATGGCTGCTTATTAGGCGCATTTGAGAGAATTTCTTGTTGCATACGTCACATTCAAAAGGTTTTTATTTAGTATGAGTTAACAAATGTCTGTTTAAGGGTCTTTTAGAGGGAATTTCTTGTTGCATATATCACACACAAACGCTTTCTCATCACTATGAATTAACAGATGGCTGCTTAAATGACCTTTTCGAGAGAATTTCTTGTTGCAGATATCACACGCAAACGGTTTCTCACCACTATGGCTGCTTAAATGATCCTTTCGAGAGACTTTCTTGTTGCATACCTCACATTCAAAAGGTTTCTCAACAGTATGAGTTAATACATGCTTCCTTAAAGCACTCTTTTCAGAGAATTTCTTGTTGCATGTATCACACACAAACGTTGTTCTCATCACTATGAGTTAACAGATGGCTGCTTAATAGGCGCATTTGAGAGAATTTCTTGTTGCATACCTCACATTCAAACGGTTTCTCACCAGTATGAGTTAACAAATGTCTGCTTAAAATGCTTTTTAGAGAGAATTTCTTGTTGCATACGTCACACACAAACGGTTTCTCACCACTATGCGTTAACAGATGGCTGCTTAAATGACCCTTTTGACAGAATTTCTTGTTGCATACGTCACATACAAAAGGTTTCTCACCAGTATGAGTTATGAGATGGCTGCTTAAATGGCCCCTTTGAGAGAATTTCATGTTGCATACTTCACATTCAAAAGGTTTCTCAGCAGTATGACTTAACAAATGTCTGCTCAGATTTCCCTTTTGAGAGAATTTCTTGTTGCATACTTCACATACAAATGATTTCGCACCAGTATGAGTTATCAGATGGCTGCTTAAATGGCCCCTTTGAGAGAATTTCATGCTGCATACTTCACATTCAAAAGGTTTCTCACCAGTATGAGTTAACAAATGTATGCTTAAATCTCCCTTTCGAGAGAATTTCTTGTTGCATACCTCACATTGAAAAGGTTTCTCACCAGTATGAGTTAACAGATGTTTGCTTAAATTGCCGTTTTGAGAGAATTTCTTGTTGCATATATCACACACAAACGGTTTCTCCTCACCATGAGTTAACAGATGGCTGCTTAAATGGCACTTTTGAGAGAATTTCTTATTGCAAACCTCACATTCAAAAAGGTTTCTCAGCAGTATGAATTGACAATTGCATGCTTAAATTGCTTTTTAGAGAGAATTTCTTGTTGCATACCTCACATTCAAAAGGTTTCTCACCAGTATGACTTGAGAAATATATGCTTAACTGGTCCTTTCGAGAGAATTTCTTGAAGCATTTATCACACACAAACGGTTTCTTGCCACTATGAGTTAACAGATGGTTGCGGAAATTGCTCTTGCATGAGAATTATGTGTTGCATACCTCATACAAAAAAGACTTTTTTTGCAGAAATTCTTCCATAGCTCACAAATAAAAGGTTTTCCAGGCCGTGAGTTAGAAGCTGCTTTTTTTCATAAAGTTCTAATAAGAAATATGTTGCTGCATTTGTTTTACACATTGAAGATATTTTGAGTGATGTGATGTGTTAGATTAATGGTTTTATGCATCTGCAATAAAATAAAATTAATTAATATCAGTTTTTACATTTTATTAAAAAATAAATTAATAAACTTATCACGAAAATTTAAAATGAATATAAAAGATAAATTGTTATAAAATTACTACCATAGTATTAAAAACTGCAGTAGAATCACAATTAACTGAAGTTAGCAGAATCGAAGGTGTCAGATGCCTTTCCTAAGAGTATAAAGATTAAATTGTAAATAAAATTAGTAGCAACATTTTTAAAATAAATAAAACATAAAGTAAATTTAAGTATTAAAATTTTATAATTTAATAATCTATATAAAGGATAATACATTTAGCAAAGAATAGAGAAAAAATAAAATTTTATTGTGGCTACGGAATTTTAATATGTAAATGTGTTTAGTAAGGAATTCTTCGGATTTCAGAATTTTTTTTAATTTAATGAGTTTACTTATTGCTGAGACATGGCGTATCATTTAATATAACCTACAGTGTAATTAAATCAAATTACAAGTAAAATTAACTTACACTTTAATTAAATAATAATGTAATCAGTGGCATAGCCAAGTGGATACCATGGGTTCCCTCCCCCTGAAAAGGAGCATCTGGGTTTCTGAATCATGCAATCAGCAACACTCAAAACTACTAAACCGAAATTACAGAGAAAGCATAAAAAATTTCATTTTAGACAAGTGTTTGTCTTAAATGGGTATATTTCAAAGTTTGCCTTTTTGCCAGGGCTATGAGCTTTTCTGTTTTACACGAATTTTGACTGTATCTTCAAAAATTATTATAATATATTCTCTCTGTAGTGCTCTTGTGAAGAATATAAATATATTAAAATAAATTCTATGAAGGTGACCTATCTTAAAAGATTAAAAAAATCAGGATTACACGAAAATAGTGTTACTTATTTAAAGTTCCTAAAACTTGAAACCTATCTAAAATGGAACATTTTGCCATCGTGTTTCCTTCTTGGGAGTTTTTCGGAGAATATGGAATCATCCCATAAATGGAAACATTTGATGGTACCGAAGAATAAGTACACAACTGCTAAGATGGAAATGGGTTTTTGATGGGACCAACTGGTACTGACAGTTAAGGAAAAAAACAGTTTATACAAATGCAATAACTGTGCTTTGATTGAGTTTCGAGACCATTATTTTTGTTTATTTTATAATTTTATAGGAAATAAAGTGGACTGCCTTAAAGCTCCAACTCTCTAAAATTCGCACATAATTTACTGATGTAATCAATGAATATTTCAGTTCATATATAAGGACAAAATTTAACTTTTTTCGCTTTATATCAATTCCATGTATATTTTTTTTAAAAATTTTACTGAATTCATGTTTTTTTTATGAAGGAAGAATAAATTTATTTCTAAAAAAATTTCAAGATATTTATAATCTTCTTGTCAAATATATTTATGTATTAATCAAGCTTTTTAAATTATTAAAGTATATGGCTAAACCTAATATAAAACTTGCTTATTTTATGAT
The DNA here is from genome assembly GCA_964019185.1 of Maratus speculifer. NCBI lineage: Eukaryota > Metazoa > Arthropoda > Arachnida > Araneae > Salticidae > Maratus > Maratus speculifer. The sequence continues at coordinate 365,387,171 of OZ025296.1, forward strand.
TTTGATATGAATTAGTAATGAACTTTTATGAGGCAAGTTGCACTGAACAATTTAGGAAAAATACATTTCATCTTTATAATGCCTATTTAATCATATATTATTGATAATTAACTTGACCTTCTATTTTTAATATTTTAATCATATTAAAAATTATCTAATTTTTTATTATTTTAATATTTTATTACACAATTGTAAGCATTCATTATAGTTTCGATTGCATTACTAATTACATTGAAATTGTTTTAAAAATGTAAACAAAGCAATGACCAAAAATCAGCAAAATTCTAAAATTCGCAAAAATTCTGTTGCCCAGTTCTGCAGATTTAAGGCAGTCTACGGTAATAATATAACGTAATGTATTACCCGTAATTAATAAAAGCGACTCTATTCTTGAACTGGTTATTTGTGAGCTTTTATACTCACTTTTAAAGTACCGAAAGATATCTGAATAAGATTTAGTATCTTCAGTTCTAAAACATGCAGATGATGTCTTTTCAGCTCTAAAAGGGTTTAAATTAATCATTGAGCAAGAAATAAGAAACTGATACTTAACACTTTGTTGTGACCCGTTCAAAAGAGCAGAATTCCTTGCTAAGGCTGCGAGCAAACAGCACTACTTTTTATTACACTAAGAGAGCAATAAATCTATCTTTGTTTCCGTCCGGAACAAAGTTGAAACCTCTTTAAATAATTTTTGAGGGACTGACCCTACCGAATTCACAAAGGAAAGGAAAGTTTATCCCTCTCATCTTCAGTCATAAAGCTGTCAACTGATTTCAAGTTCGATTTCTCTCTTGGAGTTCAAAAAAGTTCACAGAAAAAGCAATTTATACATCAAAGCACCAACACGAAAGATCAAAAACAGCGACGCCCCACCGCAAGAAGTTAGTGCTATGTGCTTGATCCTTAAAGAGAACTTTGATACTTTTTTATATCATACAAATTTCTTATTGAGTCACCAAAACAGCATTTTAGCACAATTTTTTCAAAAGGTAGCATAGGATATGGAACTCATCCCTAAGAAACTAATCTTTAACAGTTTGCTGACCAGTTCAAAAGAGCAGAAAAAAGAAAGAATATTTTACCAGAAAATGTTTGCATTTGTATATCGTTAATTCTTACGAAGATCATTAATAAACTAGAGGAGCACTAGACTCCCTCAAATCCACACCTAATTTAGTAATGTAAACAATGATACATTCAGTTCAGATACTGGGGCAAAAATTAACTTTTTTAGTTTTATATCTCAATTCCAAACATATTTTAATTTGTAATTTTTGTTATTATTACTGAATTTATGTTTTTTTCATAAAGGAAGAATAAAATTGATTTCTGAAAAAAAAATCAAGATAGTGCTGATATCATTGGTAATCGCAATTTTCTTACCAAATACATTTGCAAGCTAATTTAGTTATTAAGTCTGTTTAAACCTGAAATAAAACTTCCTTATTTTATGATTTTGATGCGAATTGTACCTTTTTGAGACAGGTTTCATCAAGTAATTTAGGAAAAATACATTTCCTCTTTGTAATGAATGTTAAATCATACATTAATGATTATTAAATTGACCTTTGCTTTTAAAATGTTACATACATTAAAATTATCTAAATTTTTACTATTTTAGTTTGTTACTTATTTTTTAATATTTTATTAAATTGTAAGCATTCATTATAGTTTGAATTACATTACTAATTACATTGAAATGATTGTTTAAAAATTGTAAACAAAGCAATGACCAGAAATCCACAAAATTCGAAAATTTGCAGGACCTCTGGTCCCAAGCTGTGCAGATTTGAGGGAGTCTACTCTAATACTTTTAAAACAGCAAATAAATATAAAAGCATTCTCTTTTGTTTAAAGATGATTCTGCCCAATTATTCTAAGTACCTTAATTATTTTTAAATAAAAGTAGAACTGGTATAAGGTTTAAAAAATGTTTTTAAGAAGTTTTCTAAGTATTCGGTTTAGCTGCATAGTTTTAGATTCGGCAGACTGAATAGTTTGATATCCGGTAGGATGACCGAATACCGAATAGATATCGAATATTAGGTGCAGCCCTATTCAAAATCTATGTGATGGAAAAACATTGCTTAGAACAAATATACTACCCTAATTAAAGAAAATCCCTCGTCTGTCATAAATTTCAGCAAAGTCTCTTGATTTTTGTTGAGATATAATAATTACTCAAAGTCCGATGAAAAACATCACAAGCCTTTATTTCTAAAGACTATACACCGAACGCACATATACCCTGTTCGCACTGAGAAAGTTAAGTCTCTTAATTTGAATTCTTTTCAAGCGGTCGTACCCGGAATCAGGATTCTCATTTGAGCAAATTTCTGAAGCTCACATAAACCTTTGATACTCTCTTAACTATGAGTTGAGTGAAAATCTGCCTTCTGAATATTTAATTATTATTTCTGAATTTTAGAATATTTAATTCTGATTATTAAATCACTGGAGTTGAATCCTACAAATAATTATAAATTATTCCAAGTTGTTATTTGTTTACCCCAGTTGCTTAACACGTGTGTTTGTGGGGGGTTTTTGTAATCAAAGGCAGAAAATTGAAAATGTTGAAACTGTTATTTCCTCCTGCAAAAGAAATTGGAAGCATGATGAAATAATTTTTTTATTGAAATATGACAGGATAATTGCTGTGTAAACAAAAAAAAAGTTCGAAGATGCAGTTACAAATTTCAGAATCTATGCACATGCCCAGATGTCAGATTGGCCCAGTTAAGTCACTGACAATGTTTAGTTAATGCGATCAGATGAAGCTTAATGCTGGGGATCCTGCTTAAAAAAATTTAAGTGACTCAACTATCTCAGTGTGCACAGGGTATTATAGTAACATAACATAACATAGAAAGCTCCACAAAATCCAACTAACAACAATAATACTGCTGCCACCAAGGGCGGTGGCAGAATTTGCCCGACGGGGAGGGGGGGGCACTTCATCGCATACAGGGGGGGGGGGCAAATTTATAATATATATTAGAGCTCTCCGCGTATATGTCCGGGGCCTAAAAAACTGCGTGGGCAACAGTTTTAGGCCTAGGCCCGATCCGGTTTGTACTAAATATGAAAAATTACGACCGAGTTAATGGTTCAATTGACATAAAATTTAAAAAGTCGGCCTGATTATATGGTTTGGGAAATACAAATACATACATATGTAATATAGCCTGAAAAAAAAAGTTACAATTTTGGTTTGTTCGAGTCTATTTTTACAAAACGTGAATTTTTACTTCGATATGATTATAAAGTGTTTTGCAAATTCTGACGAATTTTTTTTTAAATCAAATTTTCTTTTTATAGTTCTTTTTTTTAAGTGTTTTAAGCGGCAATATTTATTTATTTTGAATGAATACTTATTTTCATGTAAATCTTTCAATTATCATTCAGTTACCGTTAATCCTTATATCATGTATTGGAGACTTAAAAATAAGAAAAGTGCCGCACAGGAAAATCTTTTAAAACAGAATCGCATAAGAGCGAAAAAAAAAGAGAGAATGAGTTATAGTCAAATTGCCCTCGTAGCAGGTGATGATGTATTATATTCTTTTCTCATGTATCATTCCTTTTGAATCAACATATTTTGCGTTTTAAGGGGACACTTCACTCTCTTGAAAACATCCGCTCTGTCATGTTAAATACAGGTTATTTTCGAATTTTTCGTTTTAATTAGAATATTTTTAAACAATTTTTTTCTTGCGTAGGACAATTGAGCTTGCTCTTTAATATAGCTATTTTTCACTTTTTCGATTTCGGTTGCAGATTTTTTTAAAGATACTTTCACTTTCGGAAACGGTTTTGAAACTGGAAGTATTTTTTTGCATCATAGGCAGGTTTTATTTCACAGGTTTTACTGTATTTAAATTCTATTGTCTAAAAATCTACTATTCTTTAAAAATAATAAATTTTAAAGTTTAATTATAGAATAATGGCGTGTTAAACTGTAAATATATTTGGAACGGGCCACATTTGACTGATTTTTGAACGGCCCAAGTCGTTCCAAGAGGGTGATTTTCATATGGGCTGGATCTAAATCGGAACTGAAAATTTCGACCCGTGCAGCCCTAGTAAGAATGAATTCTGTCCCAGTTTGGTATCAAAAAAGTTAAGCCATGAAAAGAGTGAAAACCAGGCATGGATCGGCCCCAGTGTTGTAAAAAAAATAGGCCCGGACCCGGCAAATGCAGACCTCTATCGCGGTTTATCCAGAAGCTGGAGCTCGGTGAAATTTTCTTTCCTTAAACTTGGGTTATTCACTAGGAATAAATAATAGGGCAAACCACGCTCGCTAATCCACGTCAATTAATTCTGGATCTGATTGAGTGTTCAAAACCAAAATTTAGACAGTATTGCTGTTTTTTTTAATTTTTTTTAAAGCGTAAAATGCTTTGTGCAAATCTATATTCAATAGGTGAAGAGATAGAAAAAAATTTGGGAAAAAACACATGAAAAACACCACCTGTAGGACGATATACACCAAAATGTCATCCATATTAAATGAATATGATGAAGTTTGATAAAATTCTGTGTTTAACTTTTTGAGAAACAGTTCTCACGGTCTCACGGTACAGCTGAATACAAAAATATAGGTGAAAAGCTTCCATAAACGTTAGTTAAATTATTATTATCAACAAAAGTACGAATTCTGCGTATAAAGCAGTTTAAAATTAAAACACTCGTGTAAAAATATCAAATCACATATAAACGCTAATAAATAAGCAATCATTTGGACTTGAAACTTTTTATATACAGCAGCACAAATTAAAGTTGATATCTTCGTAAAGAGAAAGAACTCTTAAAATATTTATTAGTAGAAATGATAGTTATAATGCAAAATTTGTAAAGTCTTTAATTCCATTTTTTCATAGTCAAATTCTTTCTTTAAGGGTGTTCTTAAATCAAAAAGGGCAACTTTGTGACATATGCTTTAACTTATTTTTGCTCGGAAATGCATGAAAATAGCAGGTGTTGTTATTCAGAAACTGTCTAATTCCACTGAATTTTCCATTTCTTTAAAAATGCAATAGATCTTTCATATCAATTTGACGTTTTTGAGCGCATTTCCCGACAAAAGCAGAAAAACCGGTCGAAAAGCAGGAGAAAAACGGATGATCAAGTGATTAAAATAGCTTACAATTTGATAGGTAATTTAACTATCATAAAATGGAAAAATAAGTTCAATTCGAAATCACTTCCTTTGTCAGGCATTCCAATTTTATATCTTTCTGTTAAAAAATTAATTTGTAAATGTGTCAAAATGTTTTGCGCTTGTTGAGCGGAGCAGTTGAGAACACCCTTAAAACTCAATTGTAGTATTATTTTTACGATTACTGCCTGATTTATTATATGAATTTTGTAATAAAAATGCATTAAACAGATGAATAATAATTTAGAAAATCTTATTTCTATATATTAAAATAAAAATACTAGATCAAGAAAAAAATCCAACTCCTTATAGTTGTGGTCAATGGACAATTGACGAAAATAGATTACAGCATCTATGTGACTCTGAAATATCATCCCGGTCTATCACAATACAGGTGTTATTTATTTATTTTCTTTCCCCCTTTTTTTTTTGGTAATTCCCATAGCAACATTGAGATAAATTAATGTTACTTTTACAACCAATTAGCGAGAAACGTCTGCAGTCACTAAACAACCATTAATCATCAATTTCTTTATTCTAATTATCGAAAAGTTTGTGTCATATTAACTTGCATTTCAGAATTAGAAAACTAGTCAAAACAGAAGGCATATATTTCCTTTTAGTAGTGGTGTAGTCCTGGGATAAAAAGTGGGGGGAAGCTCATATTTTCGAACATTGGGCTCTTTATCACCCATGTGACTAACTTGATTTTGAATTGAAAAATCAAATTTAAATTTAATTTACATTTAACAATAAATTAAAATTGAATAAAATTTACATTTAAAAAAATATTAAAGTTTAATTTAATTTAATTTACGTTTAAAAATTAATTAAAATTTAATTTATGTTTTTTATAATTATTTTTTTTCCTTTTTTGTATGCAGTTATCCAAAATAAAAAAGAAGTTCATTCAACATGAATTATCTTATATTACAACAATTTTAACATTTTCTTTTTTTAATTCCAAATGCAACTCTAAATAGAATGAAAAATCATGCTTAATGCATATGTTATGAAACATTTTCTAATTCTATGAAAAATATTCTACTATAGTTTTTTTTTCTTTTTTTCCGTACAAGGAACAGAGGTACGTTTAAATAAACATTTTAGTAAATACTCAACTAAGTAAAAAACATTTTTCAGTAGTTAATGTCAATATATTGTTAGGAATTTCTTCACTCGCGGGAACCGAATCCGGTTGCTAATGTTAATCCTGTGGGAGATTTTTTCTTGAAAACCCTTTTTACATATATATAAATTTGAATAATTTTTGTTTGCGATGAGTAGCAAAGGTCGATTTCTACAATGCTCGTTTTTATTTGTTTCAATTTTGCCCAGTCTTTTTTTAAAGAGAATATTTTGACTTTCGAAACTGGTTCACAAAGTGAAATCCAAATGAAATAAACACATGCAAACATAATCGAAAAAAGTAAAAGGGCCACTGTACAGATTGGCTTCATGCAAAAACATTGGAATGCAAATGCGATATTTATAAAAAATCTTCTTAGGATTAACATTAGAAAGCGAGTGTTTTCACGTGAGTGAAGTAATCTTTTAACACGCAAATTCTTCAGTACATAACATTTTCCATTTTTTACATACCAAGCAGTAAAACTAACGGTATAATTAAATGGAAAAACGTATAAAACAACTAAAAAAGGGTTTCCTGGCAATTAGTGTTCATTGATGACAATACTTGTGCATTCATATTTTTTTGCAGTCTTATATATAGATTTATTTGTATTATATTCACACAGTAAAACGTATTTATATGCTAAAAAACAAATAACATTCTAGAAACGCATTTTCCACAAATCCCACCACAAGTTAAATAATTCGACTTGTTGCATTGTATATGATTTGTAGAAGTCATTCTACATAATTTAATAAAAATTAGTTAAGATTGAAAATGCAGATCCTGCAATATAGCTCATACAATGTTAAAGAAAATTTATATGATACATCCCTTATATTTTCAGTAAATGACGCTATTCCATCCTTAATAATGTATACCAGGCCTGTCCAACCTTTTACTAAGCAGGGGCGCATGTGAGCTTTTGGCAAGCAATGAAGAGCGCCATTGTTAACATGTCTCAAAACATACATGCAAATTTATATATATATATATATATAATATACATCTAACTATACACATAATAAATATAATATACATCTTTTAATATTAGTAGAAATACATATATGCAAATGCATAACGCGATAGAGACACAATGCGCCTGTAAATCTAAAATGCCATGTAAACAAACAAATAAAAAACTATAAATTGCTACAAATTTCGAACAATGCATTTTTCTGCGAGGAGTTATCTCAAACATTTTTTAATTGGAAGGAGCCAGAAAATGAAATACCGCCTATTATTAGATTTAAATGGTAATCAGAGATAGTGTCAGGTTGTTCGTGACGCAAACACTCTGAAATAACTACCATTTTTTTGCAGGTGTAAATTTGCCATATTTATAAAAGTACAGAAAAAAAAATCATAAGCGGTTCCAAAAAGACAACCTGTCATAGCTTTCGTTGGTGGAAATTCTTTAGTACCATTTTTTAATTAAAAAAAATCATCAAAATTACCCAAAGTTTAAACGATCTCTGGTGAAGAAAAGCACAGTCTTATCCTGTCTTATAAAACAGCCAAATGGCTAGTGAAACAACGTCAATGACAAAAATCCTGAACTTTCATGTACGAAGGAGGGGAAGGTAGTTTATTTATTTATTTATTTTTAAATTTTGCTTCTTAACATGTTAAAATATTGCAGATATTAATTACTTCCTGTCAGCATAATTTCCATAAAAATATTTTTAAAGAATAACTAGAAATCAGTGAAGGAACAGTGTAGCACATGATTAATTTTTTAAAAGAATTAGTCCTGTGCTGTTGCCTTTTTTTAATGAGTTGTATTATATTTGTTGATGCGCCAAATGCACTTGTAGAGATTTTTAAAGCATCTCTCAAGCAGACATCAAGGATTTTAAATAAAGTATTCCTTACAAACGAATATTTTTTAAATAACTAGTCACAGGAAACCTTCAAAGGGGCGCCCAGAAAACATGCAAAGGGCGCCATGACGCCCGTGCGCACCGTGTTGGACAGCCCTGATGTATATCAATTACACAGTACGCTTTTCAAACAATTACTTTTACTTTAAAGCATTTACTTTAAAAAACGAGAATAATGCAATGTAATTTCTTTGTGTATCCCTGTACATGAACTATAGAAGCTACCAAATCCTTATTCTATATTAAGCGAATTGTTATGCATTACATTAATATGTATCAATTTCATTTTCTTTGAAGTGCAATAAGATCATTAAAATATAATGTAAAGAATATTCTTTCTGTACGGAATAATTTTTATTGAATAGTTAGTTCTATGTATACCTGTAAACGAACTATAAGTGCTACATACTTAATTTTCATTCAATAATCGTTATAGTAGGGATGCACAACGTATAGCCCGCGATGGATTAACGTGTGGCCTACGAATTTCGTCAACATTCAACTTGGTAAAATTGCAATTTTTGTGCATAGCACCATCGCGAGAAAAAATATGTCTATCGTAAATTTTGTTAACTTACCGTGGGAAAATATAAAATTTCGTCAGTTATTTAAGAATCGCAAATTTCATAGATCGAGCACGGTAAAATCGCGAATTTCATAAATCAAGGGCAGAAAAATAGCAAACTTTGACGATCAGGCTCATAAAAATCGCAAATTTTGTTGATCAAGTATGGCAAAATCGCTATTTTTTCCCCCTGAAGCTAGGGAAAATCACGAATTTTGTCGATCAGGCAAGAAAAAACGCGAATTTCGTTGGTCGGATGCAAAAATTCGCGCATTTCATAGATCGAGCAAGAAAAAGCCGTCAGTTTCGTTGATGATACATCAAAAAATTGCAAATTATATTCCTCGTTTGCTGAAAAATCGCAAGTCTTCTCGATTTTTCGCGAGGAAAACGTGAATTTCGTTGATTGGGCACGAAAAAGTCGCGTATTTTGTCGATCAGAGACAAAAAAAATCTCAATTTTTGTTGATAAGGTACTGAAAAATTGCAAATTTTGCGATGATGTGCGAAAAAACGTAAAATTTCGTTGATCGGCTGGGAAACAATCATGAGTTTTGTCAGTTTATCAAGAAAAAAAAATTCGCGAATTTCATCTTGCCGCTTAAAAAAAAAAATGCAGATTTCGTCAAAGTTAGTTAAAACACACGAACTCCATATCAACGCGGAAAAATGCGTTAGTTCGTATGTTCAGAAAAAAGCGCAACTTTCGTCCGTTCTCCACTCAAAAATCGCGATTTCTATTGAATGGGTTCCGAAAATTTCGTTGGTCGCACACGGTAATTTCGCGAAATTTGTCGATCACACTCGAAAAAATTGCAATTTTCGTGGATCAGGCTCAAAAAAATTCGCGAATTTGGTCTATCGGATACAGAAAAATCACAAATTTCAACAATCGGCTTTGTAAAAAGTCACGAATTTCGTCGATCAGGTTAGTAAAAGTTGCAAATTTCGTCGATCAGGTGCGGAAAAATTGCAAGATTCGTCGATCTGGCGCGGAAGAATCGCGCATTTTGGGGGACTCCTGAACAACTCCTGAAAAGTATCAGGAGTTGTTGGTCTGCATTGATGCTCTTTTACTGATTTAACCCTTTATCTACCGCATCATGAATTCAGGAAAACTTTACATTCTAAAGCATTTTTATGTAAATTGTTTAAACTAAATTAAAAGATTTACACCATCATTTAATAAATTTTTGAAGGATTGAAGGATTTTGAAGGATTAATTAAATTTGAATTTACAGGGATTTTGTGCAATATTTATAACCCCACTCAAATCTTTTATTTTAAATTGTTTTCTTAGTGTGTTCCAGAATTATAAAATGTACAAATATGATGTTCTTATAATATAAATATAGAAATATTTCCGAATTGAAAAATCCTTATCCTTCTTCCTCAGTGTCGTCAAGAAAGCTGAAAAGAAATAATCTTTTTAAAAATATGTTTTTTTGTGTGTAACAAATAATGCTTTTGGAAGAAAATAATGTATCTGTAACTCATACAGTTGTAACAGTATTACAACTAATCGACGTATTAAAAGAATTTTATAATAAGTAATTTTAATGGTACTTATAACTACCGTCGGTAGATAAAGGTTTGAATCCTATTAACTAAAGGTATGTGACAATTACCCCGAATTTCTTTAAAGACCTTATCTATTGACTAATAGAAACATGCTGCTGTTAATTATCGGGTGAGGAAAAAATGACCAGGCAATCAAAACTGAAACACTTGGGTATTTTTTGAACTAAGACTGCAGGGTGTCAATATCTTTTTCGATGAGCATGTGTAGTCTTACTGTCAGAACAGGAGGCAAATAATAGTTTTCGACAAAGGAATTCCAGGTAAAACTAATCGATGCATCTGAAAGAACTAATGTTAGCGTAGTGCAGTATTTCACTACTGGTAATTATAATAAAAAGCAAGTGAGCATCCCTTTCTTCTCGATTTCTTTCAATTTGTTTATTGAGTGCCCTTGTTAAAGAAAACTAAAATAGTTTAAAATATTCTTCCTTTATATTATAAAATTGTTATTTTTTCTGTGTTTTTTTATTTTAACCCTTTAATAAATCTGGAAGATCTGCGTCCCCCTTGAGAAAAAGGTAAAAGACACTTAAAGTAAAATAAAAATGTGGGGGGACGCGCGTAAGAATAAAAGTATAAGAAGAAACATCATACTTGTATAAAATTGAAATTTCTTTGTATTATTTTTCTTTCCATCTGAACACGTTTCTATCATAAATATTAGTTTTCATTACTTGAATTGAAAGCATTTGTCAGAGTGAAATTAATTAGTCGAACTACAATTTTTGAAACATGTACCTTATATTTATAAATACCGCGTTTTACTTTTTTTTCATTATTTTCTACTTTTGACACTTTTGAGAAAATATAATTATTATTCCATACACTCTCAAAAAACATTTCGCCAAAAATAAAATATAAAGACAATAAGTTGCCAGAAAGGATTTTTCTATTACTTGAAGAAATTTTGATGTTTTGATTGTAGAATTTCAAAAAAATTTGAGATTCGGTTCACGAACTTTTCATTATTTTGGGAGAAAATAGAGAAACGTAAAAAATCAGTTTCGAATAGGAAAATCTAGTGTGCAGTGTTTCTTCTCAGTAAACTGAACAATCTTCTGATTCAACAAAAATGCACCTTTAGACATTGGATGGTTGGTTGTATAGATTTTATTGGCACAAGGTCCCTTTAGGGACATGCTGCGCCAAGAACAAGGTAAAGAGGAAAAAAATAAATGTAAATGTAAACTTTAAAGGATGCAAAATGTAAAAGTCAATTTAAAAACTAACATAGGCATAGTAAAAAGGTAAAAGCGAAATGATGATATATAAAATTGAAGTACAATAACTAGTCAATAAGATAAAATAAAAAGCTTAAAAAAATAGTTAAAATCATACAAACAGTAAAGTAGTGATACATAACAAGAATTAGTAAAATTGTAAAAACAATGATACTTTTGACAATATTTAAAAACTCAAATTAAAATGGTAAGTGGTAAGATCAATTAGGTATATATTCCTCAAGAACAGTGTTTCCTTCGTCTTCACTTGAATCATATGACTCTTCCATAGCCTCTTCCACATAATTTTTTAGCCTTTTGGGATCTTTCAAGTAAGCAAGAGATGGGTCATGATTTGATTTCCGTTGTTTTTTGTGACTGTTTGCCATTGGTGAGAACCTCGAATAGTCTTATTTTCAGATGTCTTTTGATTTTGTTTCACGGCTTGAGCAGAATTGGTCTTTTGGTGATTAGAAGTAGAAAGATTAACGGTTTTTTTATTGGGTGTAACTGCTTTAGGCTTTTGATTAGTATTAGTTTCTTGGCGATTTGATGCAGAGAGATTATGATTTCTTTTAGATGTAGATGCATTAGTTCTTGTCTTGGGTTCAGTAGATTTTTTCGGATTTTGTGGCTGAATAGGTTGATAGACTATTGTAACAGGCTCTGAAGACGGTAACCAACGCTCTAATTTAGGGCTAACAGAACATTTAGTAGGGAAACTGACATCTCGTGTTTCTTTCTTTGGGGTACTAGGTGGATTAGGTGATTCTGTCTGGGTACTTATATGTCTTACAGATTTTGATTGCTGCTTGAGTAAACTAGAATAAGAAAGACCTATAGATGGGGTTCTGGTTTCAACAAGTTTTCGAGCTTCTGGATATGAAAGATTTTGACTGGTTTTACTGCAAAAATTTCTTTTTCACGGTTCCAAATTGGACAGGAGCGAGAGTATGACGTATGATTACCTTTGCAATTTGACAGCGTTCTGGTTTTTCACACGATTTACCATCATGGCCGACTTCTGCTCAGCGAGGACAGGTAACATTGCCACGACAGTTAATGTTAGTATGACCAAAACGCTGGCATTTGAAACATCGTAAAGGGTTAGGGATATAAGCTCGGACTGGACAGCTTAGGTATCCAGCTTTAATTCTAGATGGTAAATTATGGCTATTGAAAGTTAGTATTATGTGTTTTGTCCGAATAACTTGTCCATTCTTTCGGATAGTAATGCGGCGTGCATCTATTATATTTTGTTCTTTTAAATTTGAGAGAAGCTCTTCTTTTGAAGAGTATAAAAGATCTGGTTCAGATATTACACCGCGACAAGTATTTAGAGTTTGATGAGCTTTAACAGAAACAGCAAAAGAGCCTATTGTAGTGCAATTGACCAGAAGCTGTGATTGACTGGCTGAAAAAACCTCAACCAATAAATCCCCAGAGTGCAGTTTTTTAAGAGTGTGACCGTCGCCAAAAACAGACTGGAATGTTTTTGCGATAAGAAAAGGTGAGGTTCTCTTGAAAGAACTATCTGAGAGGCTATCGGTGCGTTTAATTACAAAGAAACGTGTAAATGATGAATTCTGCACAATTTGTTGCTCTCCACATGGGAGAGAATTATTTGAATTAGAGATTTTTCCATCCATAGTAGGAGAAAAAAAAATTCGGACCCCGGCCGCACCACCCACTACCGAGCCCAACAAGGGGATGCACATTCGTGCACCAGTGCTAACCAGGGCCTATACGGTCACAAGACAATCCTATGTCAGTCTCCACCCTTAACGAGATGACTAGTAATTGGTCGCTCGCTTGATCCCTAAAGCCAGAGACCAAAGTCAGCTGACCAGCCGATTGATGCATACGGGACCAACATGCACCTCCCGTCTACCTGAAGCAGAAGCCAAAGTAGTGTGTTGGTTTCCCTCAATGTTAGGATCCCCCTTTCCAGGGATACGGGTCGCCACGCACGGCCAACACGTGGGTGGTTTACAATTCTCCATGAATCGACAGGCAGGATGACATCGGTTCATACAGAATTGCCCTCACCTCCGAAGAGGAAACCACAACGAGAGTGAAACAAAGAGGAAAGGAAGACCAGAGGAGTAAGAGGGAAAGGAAAGGAGAAAGATCACTCAGGTGCCCCGGGGTTGTGAAGCCCGTGAATACCTAAAGAAGGTATCCCCCTGGGGGGTTTAGACATTGGAAAATTTCAGCATTAGATTGATGAATGTTTTGCATTTTCGAGAAAATATTAAATTAAAGCAGATTTTTTTAGCTATAACAGTAATAATAAAAACAATGGGAAAAACATCTTCAATTTCCATTTTGTTTTAGAGTGTATATTGATCGAATGCAGAAAGTGCGATGATTCAAATTTTGATAAGATGCAAAATTTAAATCTGAAATAAAAACTTAAATGCAAAATTCCCAAATTAAAAGCAAAAGATAAATGTAAATGAAGTGAAAACTTATAAAATAGTTGGAAATCTAAAAGCGCATTATTTTAATATCAGTGAAAAGCGACCCACAATTAAAAATATATCACCAATACGAACCACAGGTTGCACAGAAGGTTTAACCGTGGGTTAGAAGGTCTGCATGGGTTAAAATTTCTCACTCTGAGTCTGTCCCGACAATGCCGAAATATCCCTGTGATTTGAAGAGAATTTTCTATTATTTTAAGCAATTTTCGAAAATTTTGGTCTTAGATTTCTGTTTTTAATGCATATTTAGTTAAAACGGATTTATAAATTCTGTTTCTAATACAAAAATGTACTAAGCAGCAGAGCTTCCAGGACACTCATGTAATTTGGCTAACATGTTGCTTTAAATGGAGAGTATTTCAGGTAATTGGTGTATTTTCTGTAATTTTTGCGGGGGGGGGGGGGTAGAAATAGCAAAATTAAAGCATATAAAAGCAAAACTTAAATCAAAATTTCTGTTTTAATGGAATATAATCGAGCGAAAAAATAGTTCAATTCACGGATTATTTTGCGAGCATAGAGTCCTCCACAAATTGTATAGGTTATACCCGACCTCAACTAGTTAATTCTATATCCATTCAACCTGAAACAGTTTTAAAAATGTAGATGACTCGAACTCGACAAACTTCTACCTAAAAGTATTCAATTTAAACCCAATTCCAACTCAAAATGCAAGAGAAAATTGAAAAAGAAAATTCCATCTTGTAAAGCAATAATGGAAAAATAGTCTACATTAATACATGCAATATCAATTATACACTATATTGCCATTGATTATGGGACACTTGCGATTTTAGACATTTTACTAAATATCTAGAAAAATACATGAGGAATCATCTCGAAACTCTTAGTGTATAAATATAATAGTATAAGTCATACATCTCCGTGAAGATTTTTTCCCGAAACTCCAAAGGGGACCGTCAACAAATTAAAAAAGAATGAATATATTTTGAATAACCCTGTCAAAACTAATGTAGCAAAAGCGCTCAAACTCTAGATTGTGATTGACTGCCTTATTGTAATAAGCCTTGTTCATTTTTTTGCAAATAGCATGCATACTCGCAGAGTAATTAAGGCTTTTATAAAAATGATCCCAAATTTTTCCAAGTTTTTTCCTTATAATTTTCAGAGTTCTTAATATAAAATATTATTTTTTTCAGAAAATATGACAAACAACATTGCACACAGTACCCTGTAATCAGAATTAAAAAATAATGAAAATTGTATGAAAAATGAGTTGGTTTACTAAATAATTTTTTACTGCGCATGCGTCAACGATATCAAAATTTCATTTGCATATTATGTTAGCTAAATGTATAGAGCAACTTTTGTGAAAGTCACAAAATCATAACTTGAAAATTCTGACAATAATCGTCAATTGAATAAGTCGAAAATCCGTTATTCTCAAAATGAAGCAAAAACAAGAGGGGTTGTATCCATATATTCATTGATTAGTGTCAATATAGAATACACAATATGGGATGTACTACTGCATTTGGATAAAATCCCTCATTTTTTTGCTTCATTTTGGAAACAACGGATTTTGTCCTTTTTCTATAGACGATTACTTTCAGAATTTTCAAGCTATGATTTTGAGACTTTTACGAAAGTTGCTCTATACATTTAGCTAACATAATATGCAAATGAAATTTTTATATCTTTGACGCATGCGCAGTAAAAAATTATACAGTAAACCTACTCATTTTTCATACAATTTTTATTATTTTTTAATTCTGATTACAGGGTACTGTGTGCAATGTTGTTTGTCATATTTTCTGAAAAAAATATTATTTTATATTAAGAACTCTGAAAATTATAATGGAAAAACTTGGAAAAATTTGGGACCATTTTTATAAAAACCTTAATTACTCTGCGAGTGTGCATGCTATTTGCATAAAAATGAACACAGTGTATTACAATAAGGCATTCAATCATAATCTAGAGTTTGAGCGCTTTTGCTACATTAGTTTTGACAGGGTTATTCAAAAGATATTCATTCTTTTTTAATTTGTTGACGGTCCCCTATGGCGTTTCGGTAAAAAATCTTCACGGAGATGTATGACGTATACTATTATATTTATACACTAAGAGTTTCGAGATGATTCCTCATGTATTTTTCTAGATATTTAGTAAAATGTCTAAAATCGCAAGTGTCCCATAATCAATGGCAATATAGTGTATATTTAATGTAGAAAAATTAATGTATCTATATATGTACTCATTGGCATTCAAATAATAAAATTTTATATTTAAAAATATATTTCAGCGATACTTTTGAGAAATGAGGTAAAATCAAACCCATACGCTAAAACAATTAAAACTAAACAGACTCCAAAAACAGAAGTCAATCCGGGGGGGGGGAGGGCATAAGCCCCCCGGTCTTCCATCTGGCACTGCCCTTGGCTGCCACTTAATATAATTTTAAAAAATATAATTTACTATAAGATATTATGTACAGTTAATATGTGATTACATTCTCAACAATTTTAACTCGTAGTTTTAGTTTCTATACTAATGACAGTTTAGTATTTTGGTAAACTTTGATACTTTTCTATACTTTAATATTTCTCTGGCAAGTAAAATGTAGTACTACCTATATGACAGCAAAATTTCTCTTCCAAAAAAATCCTTTGATTTTAAATTATTTGTTTTAGAATATAAGAAAATTACATTCACAGCCATGAAATTTAAAACTTTATAAATTAAATATGTTTTGTTAAATAATAACTCAAATAATAATTTTAATACTGTAAAGTTTACTTTAAAAAAAATCATGCTTATCAGAAGGAAAGCATCAATTTCAAATACTATGCAAAATTGTTTAAAAACACCTATAATATGTAACATACAGTCAAAGATCTATAATCCGCACAATGTGTGGCCAAAGATTGTGTGGATTATAGAATATTGCAGATTAATAGACCATTATGGATTGCATGTCACTTTATTATTCCTAGACAGCGTTTTAATTCTAAAATCAGTATAATTTGGAAAAAAAAAAAAAAAAAAAAAAAAAATGAAATCTAAAAAATAATTTAATTGGCTATCTCAAAAAGGCACAGATGTCATATACAGGGTGTTTCGCTACCAGACCGACAAACTTTGAGGGGTGATAGTAGACATAAAGACAAACATTATTAAATAGGAAACCATGAGTCGCTAACGTCTTCTATAGGAGCTAAGGGCCATTAAAGTTTAATGTCCAAAAATTCAAACGCTGATAAAAATTAGAAAAAAGGGTCGATTTGTTTGCGGTTTTCTCTAAAATCATTCTTTATATCACGATTTTTTATTTTTTTAATTTTAAAGGTTAAGTTCGAAAATTGTCGATAGAGGGCGCTTTAGACTTTAGAGTAACGAACAAATACTTTTTGCCGTTCTTTTGTGCATGGGGTTGAAATTATTCTAAAGTTTAGACTTTAACTTAAATTTTATGCCCAAAATCGGAAACATGGGGAACGGTTAACTAGCAAAAATTTAACTGTGAACCGAGGGGAAGATTTTAAACGCTCATAAACATTGGTCAAACTAATCGATTTTGTTGCGGTTTGCGTGTAGGTCATTCCCTTGGTAATTAATTTATTCAAAATGACCTACAGCTGTGGTGTCCTCATTTTTTCATTGAGGGCGCTTCCGACATATCTCCGACATTTCAATGGCATTACTCCTGGGTGTTTTATTACCAGACTACCATACTTCCAGGAAGTGTTAGGGATGCAAAAGCGACTTGGAATCACATAGGAATGTAACGTTGAAAATGTCTTTCTTGCGAGCTATGGTTAGAGGAAGCAGAGAAAAAAACAACAAAAACAAGCAGAGAAACAGCAACACGTTAATATGACATAAAACAGTTTATTTAAAGCTTTTACTAGAAAAGATTTTCAAAATTACGACCAGAAGTAATTCGACATGCTTGACAGCGGCGTCGCAGGTAATTCCTTTACGCTTTGAAAGATTCCTGGAATCTTTGATAGATTTCCGGAAGCTACAGAAATACGAGCTGCTAAGTCTTTAATTGGTACGGGATTCTCATACACTGAACTTTTCATGTGACCCCAGCAGAAGAAGCTCATACTTGATAGGTCCGGTGATCTGGCAGGCCAATAAACCGGGCCACCACGACCTATCCACCGGTGTCCACATGTCACGTTGAGGTAGCGGTGAACATCATTGGTAAAATGTGGAAGAGTCCGATCGTGCTGGAACCACATAGAGCTGCGCAACGAGAGAGAAATTGTCATGCACATTACCGTTCAGCGCCATCTACCGCAAGAAAATCGCAGCGCCATCTACTGTGGCTGACAAGCTTTCCGGAATTTTTCTGGTCGTAATTTCGAACACTTTTTGCAGTAAAACCTTTAAATAAACTTTGTTCTGTCACTTTAACATGTTGATGTTTATATGTTTGTTTTTGGTGTTTTTTTTCTCTGCTTTTTTTTAAACGTAACATGCAAAAAAGCAATTTTCAACATTACATTACTGTGTGATTCCGAGTCGTCTTTGCATCCCTTACACTTCCTGGAAGTATGGTGGTCTGGTAGTAAAACACCCAGGAGTAATACTGTTGAAATGTCGGATATGTGTCGGAAGCGCCCTCTATCAAAAAATGAGGACATGAAAGCTGTACGTCATTTTGAATAAAATAATTACCAAGGGAATGACTTACACGCAAACCGCAACAAAATTGATTAGTTTGTCCAATGTTTATGAGCGTTTAAAATCTCCCCCTCTGTTCACAGTTAAATTTTCGCTAGTTAACCGATCCCCATGTTTCCGATTTTGGGCTTAAAATTTAAGTTAAAGTCTAAACTTTAGAATAATTTTAACCCCATGCACAAAAGAACGGCAAAAAGTATTGGTTCGTTACTCTAAAGTCTAAAGCGCCCTCTATCGACAATTTTCGAATTTAACCTTTAAAATTAAAAAAATTAAAAAATCGTGATATAAAGAATGATTTTAGAGAAAACCGCAAACAAATCGACCCTTTTTTCTAATTTTTATCAGCGTTTGAATTTTTGGACCTTAAACTTTAATGGCCCGTAGCTCCTATAGAAGACGTTTGCGCCCCATGGTTTCCTATTTAATAATGTTTGTCTTTATGTCTACTATCACCCCTCAAAGTTTGTCGGTCTGGTAGCGAAACACCCTGTATACACCACATTTGCGTGTGTGTTTTTTTACCCGCCAATTTGGCATAGCACGTATGTGCCAAGGAGAATAGTAAGTTTTAAGTATAAGTTAATTAGTAAGTTTATAATAATTGTTAGGGAAATAAAATAGAAAAAAAAAGATTTAAGTAAGATATGCACTGATTAAATGATACAAGTGCTTGTATTCAATATGGCTTTAAGTATTAATGTTCACGACTTATTGTGAAAACTATATTTACATTTTTGTTACTTACAAAGATTATTATTTATAACTGTTTATTTATTCTTTAATTTTTTATTAAATTCATGTTTATTTACTGATATTTTTTACTTTAATTCTTTAAATTATTTTTTTTCTATACTATGTTAACTTTATTTAAGTCAAACTATCATTTATTTACTTTTATTTCCTTTTTTAAAATACTAGAATCTCTTTCAATTTTTCATGTTATTTAATTTTTACACAGCAATTAAAAACCATGTGTTGTTATTGTATGCAGTTTGAAACATATTCAAAACAAAATTTTCGCCAAATTGGTGTCGTAAAAAACGTGCAAATGCGGTGCGTATATGACATCTGTGCCCTCAAAAAATGCCTTTTTTAAATTCTTTTATTAAAAAATTTATGTGCATTTAAATAAGAGTAATTACATAGATTCTGCAATACAGTTTGTTTTTTACTGTTAATAAAATAAAAGAATTATATTTAAGAAAAATAAATGTTTTATTATTATTTTTTTCATATTTTTATTATTTGTATAAAAAATCGTTTTTCGATAACTAATTTGTGGATTTCCTTAACTGTTTATTTCATTGTTTACATTCGTAAAGTAACGCAAATTATAGTAAATTGCAGATTATAGACCTTTGACTGTATTAAAGTACTGGAATTGATACAGTTGAACCTCGAAAATCCGGAACCGTCGGGACCGCGGCGATTCCGGATTTTCGATTTTTCCGGATTTTGGAGGTTTTTTAAAAAATCTTTTTTTATGGCTATATAATACCGTAAAATCCCGTTAATCCGCTCTTCCTGATCAAACGCCCCCTCCCCACTATATAAAGAATTTGAAATTTTCAAAAAATCCCGAGAAAGCGCCCTTCCTCCCGATTCTCAAAGGCGATTGAGAGTGAGACGAATCATTATGAAATGAATGAATCATGAATCTTTGATGAAATGCGCGTTTTTTCAAGTTTTTTTTAATTGATTTCATGTTTGTTTTGGCTTTCTTTTTTTTACAAATTTCTCCGTTTTTTCTGCATTTTTTTGGACAGAATTTACGTTTTTTTTTTTTCCAAATTTTTTTCAAGTATCAAAATTCATGATTAATTCAACGACTCGTTCATTTCATCATGATTCATTACTGTAAATTTTGTTGAACGCTTTTTAACTTTTTAATCTTTGTAATAATAAAGTCTTTTATTAACGGCAAGTCATTACAATATTAACCAGAATATATCTATATATATTTTTTTAGTATATTTATCAGAATTTAACTGCAGTTTCTGAAAATTACAGCTATGTCTTATTTTAAAAATTAATAAAACTGAAATCGGAAAAATGTCCGGATTTTAGAGATTTCCGGAATTTGGAGGTCCGGATTTTCGAGGTTCAACTGTAGTTATTATTCGGCTTGTCAAATATTCAGTTTATCTGTGTACCAAATATTTTAAATTTTTGTAAATGTGAGCAAAAATTAATGTTGGGACACTTAAAATTTTGTGTCATCATACTTTCAATTCACAAATTGTGAAATTTTTCAGAGGAAGAGTAACGACAAAATAAATAATTATATAAAAAGAGCTTACCCTTAATTTATTTTAATAAAGAGGATGGGTCAGAAAAATGGTTTAAAAAATTAACTATTGTTAATATCAGAACGCACTTATTTCCTAGATGTTATCACAAGACTAAAGCGATGCTAACACGTTGAGTGAATCGAAAGAAATAAATGACTCGAAAGAGTTCATTCAGATATAGAGACCGTTCAATAAATTTCTGCAACAGAAATGTTCAAAAACATTTATTTATAAAACAAGAATAGATAGCATTAGTCAAAATCCGTGATTAACTTAAACAAGTTATCAGGCTTAAATTTTGAAAGAATTTGAATTAATAAAACGAACCGGAAAATTTATTTGTGAAGCTTGTTTCTCATAATGTCTGGTCTGATAACTAACATTATAAACAGGGATAAGAAAAAAGTAATATTTTTACCGTTATTGCAGCATTTTTTATTAATAAATAGCAGCTTAATCATTAATTAGTTAACTAAATGAGATTTTACCGATTTAAGGAATGGATCGTTTTCAATAAATCATGATACAAAAATTCCGCGATTCATTTCTGCATTTGACGTCTTGTCTTACGCCTTTTCTCTTTTATCAGGTAACATTTGAAAAATCTCAAATTCCCCCTCCAAACAAACAAACAAACAAAAATAAATTTGAAAAATCCGTTTATTAAACTCTACTTCTTTTAACTTATTATTTCTTTTTACTAAAATAAGATTATGCTAAAATAGTCCCTTTGATTACATTTCTGGTAAAATTTCTTAAAACCGCGATTTGATCTTCTTTTTGCGGATAACTAGTAACTTCAAGCATTATGGAAATGCTTTATGTATAGTTGATAATTTTATTTATTTATTTGTAATTAGTTCTGCAAATATTATTCAAATTTAAATTTGAAAACATTATATTGCTTTTAGACTCTGGTTATATTCTGCTCTTTTGAAAGTAAATGTTTTTTAAATAATTCATTGCATACTGATATTCTATATGAATATCATCAAAATTCAACCAAAATAGTAAAGGAATTTAACAAGCCAAGACTCTGACATTCCAATATCTTGTTGATATGAGATTGGTTGCCAATAGATGTTGCGGTTGCACTGAATTTTTAAACAATTGTTTGTTTTTTTTCTTTCGTACATTTAGGAAAAAGATACCTAGTTGTGTATTCCCGTGTTAGAAGTTACACTGTCTATAAACAGTAAAATTATTTACAACATTTTATTTTATATGTAATGTCATATTTCATCTTTTATAGTTGCCACATTGAAGCAGTTGAAGGCGTATTTATTATGCACTAACAATCATTTAATATGTCATACTTCTTTCACTGAATTTATTAAGTCATTTTTTTTGTTAAAAAAATGTATAAGCTGTTGAAGTATGAGTTCTCGTGCAACCAGCCATTAAATGTTTATTATAATTTTATTATTTGGCAACTTCTACAAATTCTGTTTTTAAGTAGTTTATATTTTAATGTCTATCATGTAGGTTGTTTTATTTTAGATCGTACCTCTATTAAAAGTTTATTTCCTATTCAAACTGTGTTTATTACTCTGCCTTGCTACATAATTAAGTAGTATGCTTTACAAATTTAATTTTAACATAAGTCACTTGAATAAATTTGAAAAATTGTCACTTATGTGCAAGGACGTAGCCAGAAAAATATTTTGGAGGGGGATTTGAAGTCCAAACTGTAGTTGCTTTGTTTTTTAGTGTTTATCAAGTGTCAAGAATCCTATTTTTACTTTGAATTCAAAAGATTTAATTTGAGATAATCACATAAGAGAATAGTAACCTTTTTATTGCAAATAAAATTGTAATATTTATTACATACTTCTGTGGTGATTTCTTGATGTTAGTTGTCAACCAAATTAATGTTTGAAATTTTTTCAAATGTTTTATTGCTAATAATGTCTTCCCTTTAGCTAATATCAGAACAAATTAGCTAAGTGTGGGGGTATTTTAATCAATCTTATTGCATTCTTTAAGAATTTGGGCTAAACAGAACAATTAATTGCATATTTCGCCCAGCAATCTTTGGAAAAAAACATGAATTTAGCTGAAAATAAAAGGGTATTTTGGTAAGGAATAGAGGGAAAATATTCCAAATTTTGTAAAATGATTGCTGAAATACACAGTGAATTTTGTAAGATCATAAAATCACAGAGCAAATTTGCCTATCGATTACTAAAATTTATTGCACACTAGACAAATAATCACGGAAATATATTGCAGATTTTAGCAATTGATTGCAAAAAAAAAAAGGGTACTGCTTGGTTACCTCATTGATCAAAAAACTATCAGCAAATTATGACATTAAATGCCAATAATGGATGACCGTGAATGTCACATTCAATGATATTAAATAGGATACATTTGTTTAAAGTGTCATTAAGTGATTTTTATTTTTTGTTTGTATTTTTATTAATATTCTACTAATTATTTGTTTATTGGCTATTTAAAATAAAAATTACGTCAATATGTATAATTTGGCTATTAGTTTGTCAAAATTGGTCGACGGGATAACCAAGTAGTACCAAAAAATACTTAAATTTTATATATAATTTCAGTACATATATGATTTTTTTATAAATCTGTTTTTATTGGAAATTAAATTTCTAAAATTATATTACATTATTGATTTTCATATTTATATTATACTGATTAAGTTATTAAAATGTTCTCTAGAATAAAACAAAACCATACAGTACTCTGTAATCCGCAATATTCTATAATCTGCACAAACCTTGGTCCCAACTAGTGCAGATTAAAGATCTTTGACTGTACATAGATGATTATTTAAATATATACTTTCTTTAATATATAAGCTTTTATGGGATAAGGCATTAAATTAGATTTAATATTTGTATTATACTATACCTGAATATGGTATTAAAAGGCTCCTTATAAAAAACAAAATAGCACATAATGCTCTGTAATCTGCAATATTCTTTAATCTACTTAATCCTTGGTTCCAACTTGTGCAGATAAAAGATCTTTGCCTGTACCTACATTGTACTTATAAATGCAATATCTTAAAAATTACTGTTTGTTTATGCTATTATTTCAGCACAATCTACTGATTGGATGTATTATATGAATTGAATATTTTCAAACTGAGTGAAAAATTGCCCAGACCAGGTATCAAACCCAGATCCTTGGCTTACAAGGCCTATGCTTTACTGTTTTACTTAAATGGGCAACAACTGGCAGGTATTTCTTGCTCAGATAATTATTGGTCGTAACATCTGGTCTGTCACTTAGACTAGTGTTCCCGCTAGGCCATTTTTGGAGGGCGCAGCGCCACGCCCCTTTTAAAATCGGCAAATCCCGCCCCGCCCTTTCAAACATCGGCAAAATGCGCCCTTCTGATATTAAAATATAGTCAAATGTGCCCTGAATCTTTCCCAGGAATCGCTGCGATTGTTCAAGATTTTCCTCAATCCATGAATTAGAGAAACTCCACTTCAAAAACATCCTGTTTTTTTTCCCATCAACTTGTCATAGCTTCCAGCTAAATTACGTATACTTTCTATTTTACGAATCCCCTTTCTCTGGTGGGTGAAAATCCTGGGTGGTCAGAGAACTGGACAATTGCATTGTTTGAGCTATGCCCCCTGTTCCTTGCACTGTGATGCTATCTTTTGAAATCCAATTCTGTATCCTTATCTTACAACTTTTCTGTTTTATGTTCGTTCTTTTCTTTCCACCGCTATTTCAGTCATATTATGCATCGATTCTGCTATTGTACAAGCATAAACCAACAAAAACAAACACAAACAACAACGAAAAAAAAAATCGTAGTAGGTGATGGCATTTTAATTCCTGTCTAGAGTAGTTAAACTCCCACCATACGCAGGAGCGTGCGAATAAAAAACTGCGCTCGGGGCAAAATTTCAATTTGGCACCCCCTACCCCTCCTTTTTCATTTAACAGCCCCAAAATGATGCTGGTAGTATATTTTTAGCGCCCTGCCCCTAAACTTCCGCACCCAGGCGACAGCTCTCTTCGCCCCCCCCCCTTTCGCTCGGCGCTGACCATGCGGCTCTGCTTCTTTCTGTGTTCTTTGATCGGTTCTGTAACAAGAACCGTCTAAAACAACATAAAATTTAGCAGCTTACAACAGTGCAACTACGGTGACCTAAGAGAGTAAGTATTGGTGACAGTGTGACAGTGTAGTGTAAGACATTAAAGAAACTGTTTTTCAGTAAAAAAAACTAACGTTTATTAATGAAAAATAAGTGCAAGTTTAAATAAAAGCATGTATAAATCCAGGTGAAAAATATAACAGACATAACGTGAACAGAAACAAGTTCAGTTAAAAAGTTATAATATTCAAGTTTAACTAAAATATGTATAAACTTGGGTGAAAAATATAACTGGCAAAATGTAAACAGAGAATAAGTTCAAATCTGTATTTAAATTAAAACATTCTATGTAATGAAATAATATTACTTATTGAATGGCATGGCATGGCATATAACAATACTAGGATAGCAATGAAAAAAAACAAAACAGACTCACTTATGGACGGCTTCTATCAACGTATTGGAAAACAAATTCCCATGGTATGGCACATCAACTATTTCGATGAAAAGTTTTTAGAAAACGTAGAGTTTTTAACTGAAGCTAATAATATCCACACATGAACATGAAGACTTGATTAAAACACAAATGGGTTACGACTGCTGGTAAAAAGAGACACGGCAAGCAACTAGATGTTAACTTTAAAACTTTAAAACTGGATGAGTTAAAAACACATTTCTGAAACTATATCATATTGACGGTAACATCAACTATCTTGAAACATAACATCACTTCAAAATCCCACACACACAATCTATCTCCGCTGGTTTAAATAGCAGCGGCAATCCGAAACTGGATACGCCCCTCCGAGTTGAGCAAACGCGTTCCTGACTTGCGATGGGAGAAATGCAAGACAGCCACTTGCGAGTTGCGACTCGCGATGCTTGCGAATTGCGACCGGACGGAACGATAAGACCAGGATGAACGTACCCATCAGCGACGATCGGAAAAGATAAGCGATTGATTTGAACAAGTAAACAAAAGATCGGAAGATTGGAAAAATGCCGAATGCCGGTAAAGAAGAAAAAATGGAAGTTGGAACAAAATATAAGATAGTAAGCCATGCCATTTTACAATATTACGATATATATAATTAGAATTATGTATTTTAGAGTGTTAAGGAAGAAAAATGGCTGACAATCGCCCCCCCCCTTAACACTCGTACTTAAAAATAAAATGGATAATCAACAGATATTGTAAATTATATATATATATATATGGAATAATGTAAAACATTAGAAAATCAACTATCACACTTCGATAGTTACCAGTAAAACAGAAACTTAACATTAATAAGTATAAATGCAACAAATTCAATAACTTCAACAGTGTTAATCTAAAACATCAATTTTCAACAATGTTAATAACAATATTTAATAACAATAACAATTTTAACAATTATATATAACAACTCGATTAACAATTTTTTTCATTTCATGAGAGTTCAGTTACAATTGTAACTCTAACGAAAAGTTTTTTTTTCACGTCGGAAAAGTTCAATAGCAAAAGTCTATAAAGATAACATTTTCCTGAAAAAAAACCGTGAAAGATAATTACAATTACCTCGTCACATGCAAGTGACTACGAGTTACCTTTACATAAGAATTTAATATGATGATTTTTCCTTTGGTCTTGACTTGTAACAATATTCGAATGAATTTTAAGCAATTATACATTTGCATATTTACTCTGAAAGAGAATGATTATCACATAAACGCAAATTCAGGATAATATGAAGAATAAAAATACATGAATTACAATATGAAAATACTTTGATAATATATGAAAGATACATGTTATGCAAATGAGAAAATTTCAATAATGAGAACAACAATGATCATGATCATGATAACGATTATGTTAGTGACATAGTTAAATGACTGTGAGCGCTCACGTGAAAGACAACACAATAAAAAAAAATATGCTTAAGCTTTTGAAACGATATACATTTGCAAATGATTTGGCCAATTTAAATATGGAAAAAAACTTGTTATATATACTCTTAAAACGAGAAGAAAATTTTCATATTTACATATGCAATAAAAACAGAATACAACTCGATTTTCAAAACCTATGAAGTGATATTATGAAACATATGCATACGAAACAAGTATGAAATAACAAGAGTAATTACATATTCAAATATTTTTCTTCAAAAGAAAAGTACTGAAATATACAAAAATTTCAGTTTAAAAAAAAATGCTAAACTTCAAGGTTTAACATGAAAAAGTTAAACAAGCATCTTAATGCTTGACACCAGTTCAAAGGAGGAGGAGTTTCTTTTTTTCATAGCATTTAAATATCATGTATATATATAAATTACTTATAACTAAAAATTACATCAATAAATTTTTTAAGATCAAACTTTGTTAAAGGTTTAGTGAAAATGTCTGAGAGATTAGATTTACTGGCTACGTGTTTAACATTAAAAATCTCTTGGTTTAAAAGGTCTCTAACAAAAAATAATTTTACGTCAATGTGTTTCGTTCTGTAATTTTCAATGGGAGATTTAAGAAAATCAATGGAGGCCATGTTGTCTACTAAAAGTGTTGGTTTAACTTGTGGACCTGTAAAAATATGTTTGTCATAACATTCAGTTATGATCCTACTAAACCATAGAAGCTCTTTAGTTGCTTCTGTTAAAGCCACAAATTCTGATTCCATAGTAGACAAACAGACAGATTTTTGTTTAAAGGCTCTCCACATGATAGGAGCTTTGTCTAACATTAGTAGTTGTCCCCCCATTGATGTCCTGTCATCCCTATTAGCGGCGAAATCCGCGTCGGTGTAAGTTATTAGGTTTATGTGGTTGCAAGGTAACCTCAGTTTATAGTGTTTTGTGCTTTGGACATACCCTAAAAGCTTCAGGAGACCATTCCAGTGAACAATCCCAGGATTGCTCTGGAATTGGCTGAAGATATTTACAGCGTACGAAATATCAGGACGTGTCCTGCTTGTTAAAAATGAAAGGCAGCCCAAAACACTTCTGTATGGATATTGTAACATTTCCTGGGTTTCTACTTCGGTTTGAGGACATTGTGACTTGGAGTAAACAGTACCTTTAGTTATAGGGAGTGATGTAATGGGAAAGTTGAATTCTTTAAATCTTGTACAAATATCATCAATATATTGCCTTTGATGAATTGAAACAGTGCCATTCTCATCCTCCTCAAACTCAACACCAAGTAGTTTGCGTGTTCTCCCCAGGATTTTTATGTCAAAATGTTTTGTTAAGAGGGTTAAAACTTCATTAATATGTTTCTGATGGTTACTTAATATTACAAAGTCATCCACATATAGTAATAAAACAACATAATTGGAAAACGAATAGACGCAATTACACCACTCTAACTTTTTAAAACCAAGAGAAATTAAAATCTTATGTAATTCATAAAACCATACTCGTCCACTCTGGTGGAGGCCATAAAGGGCCCTCTGGAGTTTGCAGACTAAATGCTCTTTACCTTTTACCTCGAACCCTGATGGTTGTTTCATGTAGATGTTATCAGAAAGAGGGGCATACAGATAGGCACCTTTTACATCACACTGAGTGTGGATCCATCCGAGACTTGAGACAAGGGCTGCAAAGAAAAAGCGAATTAGACTGAAATTGACTACGGGCGAAAACGTCTCATCGTACGTTTCACCCCTGACTTGTTTGTAGCCTTGTGCTACAAGTCTCGCTTTATACCTTGCAACCCGTCCCTTGTCGTCTCGTTTGATGGTGAATACCCATCTGCAGCCTAGTGGTTCGGTGTTGGGTGGTAGAGGTGTTAATACCCATACTTGTCTTTTATTTATAACATCCATCTCTTCCTTCATTGCCTGTCTCCAGAGTTCCCACTGAGGTGATTTTAACGCCTGTTTATATGTGGTAGGTATGGAGTCTTCTAGTCAGGAACTGGTTTTATGAGTTTCAGAGAAAGAGGTGTGTGGAGGTGTGTAACTAGGACTTGAGCTAGGACTAGGAGTGGACTTTACAATGCCTTCGTACTTATTGCTTCCTTTAAAACTGAACAGTGACGGATCAAATTTTATACCATTAGAATGACAGTAGTCTCTTACTTCCTTCAGTGATCTTAGACGTTGTGTCTCACCCAACTCGTAATAGTAGACGTCGGTTCTCGATTTGTCAGGCCTGGTTACAGGCTTACGGAACCAGACAGCTTCCCTGAGAGTTCTAGTAAACTCCTCGCCATCCTCGTCACTGTCACCCTCAAATGGGTGTGAGGAGGCAGAGTCGGAAGATTTAGAGGTACTCGGTCTAATACTTTGAGTGGGTGGTGCTTCTGAAGTAAATCTGTCAGGTTGAAGATCAGTCAAAGGGTCTATTTCAGGTGGTTCGGAACTTAGGATGTAAGAGGGTCCCAGATCGCTTCCGTTGCGCTGCTCCGAAGTAGTAAATGGGTTTGTGCCTATTGAATAGCTTGGACCTTGTTCACTGTGTTTGTGGATACTTCTAGATACAGATTCGTCACCAAACCTAACATTTATTGTCTCTATTATTTTATTGGTTTCGGGAATCCATACCCTGTAGCCTTTTGTAGACATTGCGTAACCCACTAAAACACCCTTTTTAGCCTTTGGATCGAATTTGGAATTTCTTAGTTGTTTAGGTACCCCCACATATGCCACCGTACCAAAAGGTCGTAAATGTCTTATGGACGGTTTATTACCACAATAATATTCGAAAGGAGTTTTTTTCTGAGTTTTGTGACATATTCGGTTAAGAGTGTATGCGATGTATAAGACAGCTTCTGGCCAGAATTTGAGACTGAGTTTACTTTCATTGAGTATTGAGCGAGCCCCATCCATTATTGTTTGATTTAAACGTTCTGAAACTCCATTTTGCTCCGGAGAATATACATTGGTAAATTCGTGTTTTATGCCATTGTCCTCAAAAAAATTTAGTGAATGCTTCATTATCGAATTCCCGCCCATTGTCGCTACGGACTTCTTTTACTTTGGTGCCCAAAAACCTTTCTGCTCTTTTTACGTGGTTAGAAAATACCTTAAATACCTGTGTTTTACTGCATAAGGGGTATACTGACACTTTGCGAGAGAAGTCGTCTGTTATAGTTAGGAAATACTTCTCCCCGTTTCGCCCTGTTATTTGTGTCGGACCCCACAGATCAGTGTGTAGCAGTTCTAAAGGTCGTTTAGATCTTATTTGGTTTATTGGGCGGAATGATGTTCGTCTGTGTTTATTAATTTTACATGTTTCACATTCAAAGTCTTTACATTTAATGGGTGGTAAGCCCCTAACGCCATTACATTTTAGAGTATGTTCAATTAATGTGGAACTGATGTGCCCAAGGCGTCTATGCCAGAGTTTAAAATCATCTTTTTGAACGGTTGAGGCTTGGAAACGTACCTTTTTAGGATTTTGATTACGGTTAATTTTCGGGTCTTTATTTCTATTATTATGGTTAGGATCTGGATAGAGGCAGTAAATGCCATCTTTAAGAAAAGCACGAAAAAGTGTGCCAGAATCCCGATATGCCTTGACCCTTCCCTCACCTCCTTTGAACTTGGCACCCATTTTATCAAGTCTGGGACCTGAAATTAAATTATGTCTTAGACTAGGACAATACATGACGTCGCCGAAGCGAACCATTTCCCCATTTATTTTTAAATCCACTAAACCGGTGCCCTCGATAGGGAAAGTAGCACCGTCAACTGCAACAGCCAATTCCTCATTTTTTAAAGGTTTGAACTTAACATATAAACTTTTATCTTTACAGAAATGGTGGGAGGCACCTGTGTCAAAGACCCAGGCGTCTCCACCACATTTTATGTTACTCAGATTAGATTGTATGAGGTAATTTACCTGGCCTGTTGTCTTACGTTGACGTCGGTTGCGAGGCACATCTTTTCTGGATCTATGACCATCAGATTGAGCACGGACAGGACTGGATACGGAAGAGTCTTTCGATGAATTTCTGGAAAAGGAGGAACCTCTGGACAAAGAAGAATTTCTGGAACTGGAAGAGTCTCTGTACACCACGGAACCGGAATTGGAGGAGTCTCTAGGCATCATGGAACTTCTGGAACTAGAGCTAAGACAGGATTCCTGGCGGGTGACATCAGGCACTCTACACTGGTTCTGTAAATGTCCTATGCGTCCACATTTGTGACACCGACCTCTGAACTTAGGCTTAAAGGAACACTTCTTTGAGGAACGGGCTCTGGAGAAATGAGACTGCACGGCATCCACTCTGTCGTCCTCTCGTAGTTTGATACGGGACTCCTCTGCGACTAATTCTGTAAGAACACTTTTGAACGTAAACTGTTCGTCTGGCCATCGCAGAATCCCTTGCACCATGTTGTCGAACTTCTTCGGGAGCCATCTAAGCAATTGAAATGTGAGGTAAGTTTCTTTGATTGGCTCATTTATTGCAGCCAGTTGGTCAGCAAGCCTTTGGAGGCGAGCTGCAAACATATCGACGGGCTCTTCAGGTTGTATCTTACAGGAAAGAATTTCGCCAAATAATTGCATATGGCGTGCCCGGTTATCAGGCTGAAAATGCAATTTAAGTTTAGTCCAGGCTTCATGAGGGTCGTCGATATTTTCGATGATTCTCCGGAATTCATTTTCGACATTTAAATATACAATTGATAGTGCAGATCTGACTCTGGATTTATATTCCTTTGTCGCTACAGAGTCACTTTCATCAGGAGCCTTTTCAGTGCCATTAACTATGCTCCACGCATTCTTATCTAATAGTAGATACTTTACGTCAGCTGCCCAAGTTCCATAATTGTGAGAATTCAGTTTTGTTATGCATACCTGTATGTTAGCCATGGCCATGCATTAAACAGAAGATATTACATGAAAAAAAGGAGGAAAAAAAAAATTTTTTTTTTTTTTTTTTTTTTTAGTAAATAACGTACTTAGTAATCAGATAGTACATCAACAAAAATTTCTATTATAAGTGATCCTAAAAAAAACCTTTTTGTATTTCATGTCAATAGGAAAGAAAAAAAACATATAGCCTTCAAAAAAAAAAAATTCTATATTGCGGCCCCCCCCTCTAAAGTGACTCGGAGGTCCAATGGCCGCATACTACAAACAACAGTCAAAAAAAATTTTGAAATGTCACCAATTAGGTTATGGCCGCCGTAAAGGGTTTAAAAGCGTATTCGCTTCTGGGCCCATAACCCGTGATCGGTTCTGTAACAAGAACCGTCTAAAACAACATAAAATTTAGCAGCTTACAACAGTGCAACTACGGTGACCTAAGAGAGTAAGTATTGGTGACAGTGTGACAGTGTAGTGTAAGACATTAAAGAAACTGTTTTTCAGTAAAAAAAACTAACGTTTATTAATGAAAAATAAGTGCAAGTTTAAATAAAAGCATGTATAAATCCAGGTGAAAAATATAACAGACATAACGTGAACAGAAACAAGTTCAGTTAAAAAGTTATAATATTCAAGTTTAACTAAAATATGTATAAACTTGGGTGAAAAATATAACTGGCAAAATGTAAACAGAGAATAAGTTCAAATCTGTATTTAAATTAAAACATTCTATGTAATGAAATAATATTACTTATTGAATGGCATGGCATGGCATATAACAATACTAGGATAGCAATGAAAAAAAACAAAACAGACTCACTTATGGACGGCTTCTATCAACGTATTGGAAAACAAATTCCCATGGTATGGCACATCAACTATTTCGATGAAAAGTTTTTAGAAAACGTAGAGTTTTTAACTGAAGCTAATAATATCCACACATGAACATGAAGACTTGATTAAAACACAAATGGGTTACGACTGCTGGTAAAAAGAGACACGGCAAGCAACTAGATGTTAACTTTAAAACTTTAAAACTGGATGAGTTAAAAACACATTTCTGAAACTATATCATATTGACGGTAACATCAACTATCTTGAAACATAACATCACTTCAAAATCCCACACACACAATCTATCTCCGCTGGTTTAAATAGCAGCGGCAATCCGAAACTGGATACGCCCCTCCGAGTTGAGCAAACGCGTTCCTGACTTGCGATGGGAGAAATGCAAGACAGCCACTTGCGAGTTGCGACTCGCGATGCTTGCGAATTGCGACCGGACGGAACGATAAGACCAGGATGAACGTACCCATCAGCGACGATCGGAAAAGATAAGCGATTGATTTGAACAAGTAAACAAAAGATCGGAAGATTGGAAAAATGCCGAATGCCGGTAAAGAAGAAAAAATGGAAGTTGGAACAAAATATAAGATAGTAAGCCATGCCATTTTACAATATTACGATATATATAATTAGAATTATGTATTTTAGAGTGTTAAGGAAGAAAAATGGCTGACATTCTTTTATTCAGCAAAATTAATGAATACCATGTGAATGTCATCTAAATTGAACCTTTACCCGGAAAAAAAATGTGAGAGATAAATAAAACGATAATAATAAAAAAAAACTTGAATCATATTTGAAGTAAACACAGAAAAATAAACCTACCCTATTTGTACAACGTTTAAATAATAATAATTGTATGGTCAGAATCGGTCTTCATAAAATGATCCCGGTACAAGAAATATTTTCATGGTCTTGAATTTTTAGTATATGGAAAAAAAAGTCTAGCCCAGATACTACCATTCTATTCTTCAGAAGTCCTTTTCTATTTAAAGGTATTTTAGTCTTTTTGGGGATCCCTATAAACGTGAGTATTGCATACTTTGCACTTATCGCACCCTTTGTATGATTAGCCTACAAGTAATTTCGAAGAATTATGCAAACACGCTAAACAAACTATAATTTTTTAATTCTCTTTAATATGCAACTACAAGTAAAGTTTTAACCTTTTAACCAATGAATAAAAAATTTGATGTATATACACTATTTTATAATAATAATAATACTAAAAAGATGCGTACACTATTTTAAAAAAAAGCTATGCAGTAATTGACATGAACCCTCAAAAATATTTTTTTTTCAACCTCCAACACGTTATATTTTTACTGTTTCAACTGAACTCAAAAAATATTTTCTCCCCCCCTCATCTCCGAAAATTAAACCAAAAAGTGGATTCTTCCCCAGCCCCGCGATCTTTTGCTGAAAAAAAAAAAAAAAAAGTATAAAAGGAGAAATATGAATAAGGGCATCCTTCCCTCGCCTTAACTCCGATAGCCATGTCATGCTTTAGTATTTCAGAAAAGCTATATCTTTCTTTTCATTTTAATTAATAAAACTGCGTGTGGTATCAATATATATATGTATCAATGGAAAAGAAAACCTGCTTCCATCACAATCGCTCAAGTTTGAGAAAATAAATAAATAAATCTTCATTCTAGCTTTTTTAATTTACAGATGCACATATTATACAAACATGAAACTACATTAGTGAATTATGTATGTTGCCTTACTTTTGAACGCAATTGAAATTTGACATATGCGAAGAAAGCACAGCTGTTAGATTGTTTATAGAAGGATTAAGACATGCCTTATTTTGATAAACAACGTAGAAGCCAAAGTGGCACAACTAACATATTCAACTTTGCAGTTTGTCGATATGTTTGCAGTTTTATCATAATTAGCAAGTTATGTTCTTTATTTATGCATTTATTTACATACACTTAATGACGCCAGATTAGATACCTACATGACCCGAAATTTCCAAGATCCGGCCCTCGGGGCCCGACCCATCGAAAAAGTGCATCTCGGATCCCGTGAAAATAAATAATAATAATAATAATAATGGCCGATATAAAAGTTAAAAGTTCGGTTATGTCCATACAAAAAATAATTATTGGGCATTTACGGTATTAAAGCTAAAAGTTTGGCATGAAATTTAGAGGTCTGCACGTACCTGGCCCGTACTCGGTCCGGCGGAACGTATGCGCATTTTCAAAAAGGCCAAGCCGGCAAAAAATAATAATAATAATAATCGGGCATAATTGCCGGGTCGATAAAAAAAAAATTTAGCTGGCCAACCAGCCTGATATAAAGATTTAAGCAAAGACGATAAAATATGAACTATTTCCAATGAATATGACTTTAACGAGAATAAGTATAAATGGGAGACATGAGCTGATGCTACTTTGACAATATCAATACAGAAATGTAACTTATCCAATGTAGAGATTGGCACCGGACAGTTACAATATGTCTGACCCGGACAATATATTTTTTAGCAGACTCATGCCTGACCGATATCAGGTTTGCATTGTTTTTCTACATAGTCGAGCTGGGCCGGAACTGGACTTAATTGTACTTAAGAAGTGTAAAGCAGATCTATCTCCATAAAGGCTGTTTTTTACTTTTTCTATTTTATTTTCAAGTATTTTTAAATAGAACACTTTCAGTTTTGGAACCGATTTTGGAAATAAAAACACAGTCTCATAAATCAGCCCCCCCCCGCCTCTCCCCCCCCCAAAAAAAAAAACGAAAAAATATAGAAACCGTCTTTGTAAGCGTTTGACCGCAGCCATACAATGCAAACGAAACAAACAAAAAAATAGTTAAAAATATCGAAATTAAAAAACTTCTCCATAGGATTAGCATTAGCGAGTGGGTCTATTCGCGTGATTGACCGTCATAGGCACGTTCTTTTTTACACATTTTACTTTATTTCAAGACTATTTAAGAATGTGTGTTTTATGTCAAAAAGTTTGTGCCGAGCTTTGCATGGTTTTATCGATTTTTGCATGGACCAAGCTGAGACAATGATTTTCACACGGTGGGATCCGGTACTGAATTTTTTGACATTCTTTGCTGTTTTACACAGTTTAGTTTTTTTTCC
This sequence comes from Maratus speculifer, assembly GCA_964019185.1. Lineage (NCBI taxonomy): Eukaryota > Metazoa > Arthropoda > Arachnida > Araneae > Salticidae > Maratus > Maratus speculifer. The sequence goes on from OZ025296.1 coordinate 365,422,989, forward strand.
TTCACCCACATTTGTCATGTTTCTTTTACCTCATCAGTTGGTTCCGATCCAGTAGGGGAAAAAAAACGCCTTCCCGCATTCTTGGATAGAGAATGCCCTCGGAAAAGTCCCGAATTAATTAAAATCTATTGAGACGGGGCAGTATGTTGGTGGAAGTAGGGACGGAGGGGGGTGGATAGTCGTCTCAAAGTCTATTTTCTCCCCTCAATATAGTATATTGCGTCTTCTTATATGTACAATAGATGCTTTTAAAGGAAGAAAATTTCGGTGACTGAGGTCAGTTTCCTTAGTCAGAAGTGCTGCTCTGAAACTGCTAAACGTCGGTACATCTGGTAAATTCCCTGCTTGTTTTTTCCGATGGTAGAAAGCTTAAATGCCTCGTGATAAAGAAGAAAAAAAGCTGTCAGCAAAAAAATTATTTAAACAAAGATAAGTTATTTTTTCTTTTACTAAATAGTAACCAATATTTTTATTGTTATATTTTGATTTAATGGTAAAGGTAGTTTAAAACCTCGACAATGTTAAAATTTAATGAAAGTTCTGAAGCCTGCCATCGGTGCATACGAGTACGAGGTCATCATTATTAATTTTTCGTACTCCATGAATTATGCACATTATTTTGTGATTAAAATCTCTATAAATAAGAATGCTTCTTGAAATATTTCAATTGTAGGGTAATAATGCCGGAGAAATATTGACAACTTAGTTTTTATAGGGTTTTTCTTCTTTTTAGAATGTTGAATCTGCTTAGTATGTTATCCATTCTGAAGATTCTTTTTTTTCCTGGTTGGAAGATAAATCCCTATAAATGTAGTTATGCCCATCGAAACTCGACTTTAGATTTGATTTATTTTATTTTTAATTTTTAGCATTTTATTCACGTTTTGCACCGATTTTTTAAAATTAATAAAATGAATCATATCTTCTAGTGCAATGCAGTTAATTTTGCGCTCTTTTCAATAAAGTTTATTTGGAATTTCCACAGCAATTTTTGATTTTTTTTTTGTGAATTTTTGAAAGCGATTATTAATAATTTTTCGCGCCCAGCGTCGTTTTTAAAATATTGTTAAAAGAAATTCAATTTTAAACTTTTAACCTAATATTAAATTTTGTCTTCCATCATTTTTTTATTTCATAACAATTTGAAATTTGCTTTTTAACGCAATTTTTGGCGTTTTTTTGCATTCTACAGCTTTTATCTTTATTAAGATTTATTATGATTTCAAACTTTTAAGCACACTATAATAAATATATATATATATATTTTCTATTAAGATCAGTTGAGATTTTCAGCCTTTTTATTATCATTATTACTTTTGGAACGTTTATAAAAGGAATTCAATTTCAAATTCTTACCAAATATGATAAATTTTGCCTTCTAAATTTTAAGCTATTTTAAAAAGTTTTTTTTTTTTTTTTTTTTTTTTTTAGTAATTTTAAATGGGATTTTATTGTTTTTTCACGTTCAACTGCGATTTTTTGACATTCGTGAAAAGAATTGGGTTTCAGTCTTTTAGCCTAATATACAAACTTTTGTCCTCTGCGATTTTCAAAGTTTTTTCTTGATTGCTATTTTCACTGCAATGTAATTTTGTTGTAAAAGGAATTCGGTTTAACATTTAGCGTAAATATAGTATTTAATATCTTCCGTGATGTCTTAATTCTAAGCAATTTTTCATGTTTCATGCCGACATTTTTTTTTTTTTTTTTTTTTTTTTTACATTTGTGAAACAATTTCTGTTACGATGTTTCTGCTCACTGTACAAAATTTTGTTATCTGTAATTTTTTTAAAAAAAGTTTTACAGCGATTTGTCCATTATAGTAAATTTAGGTCTCTTTTCAATAAAATTTATTCGGAATTAGTGCAGAGATTTTGAAACCTTTCGCGATTTTGTAACTGGTTCGGGCAAAGTTGGGTTAGTCAGCCAGTTTAACAAACTAAAATATAGTTTGCATTCACATTTTTGTCAAGCTGTATGCCCCCCCTTCTCCCCTCTCCAGAGAAAGTGGTAATTTCTAGTCCATAATTTATGAAAAATCTGCAAAAAATTCTCGCTTTTACATTTCTATTATTTCTTAATGTGGGATATACAACCTTTTATATTTTAACAGATTTCTGATTCTTCAAATGTATGTATCTCCCCACCCCCATCCCCTTTCTGAAATTTCTTTTCTTCGTTTTAATCAGCTCCACAATTTAGTTAAATGTTTAAAATTATTTACGTTAAATTTGAATTCTTAAAATGTTACAATCCGCACACCGCTGGACCCTGGTTCGAGTCCAGCTAGCGGCATGGGTGTGCGGGTGTTGTCCCTGTGATGTGTATTAAGATATATGTACTGGATTTCTTGTAATAATAAAGTGTTCTGTATTTGTTTCTGTGGTTTATGGATCATTCGAGGTAACAACCATTTGTAGCTATAGACCTCAAAGCATTGTTCACTCAAACCAAACCATGTTACAATCCCCGTGGCAGAATGTGCGCGACACTGCGACAGGCGTTGCAGGCTTTTAAGGACACCTGCAGACTCAACGATGCCACGGACGCGATATAACGCATAAATTACGCAAAAAGTCGGTCATGGGGCATAAAAATAGCTCTATGCGACCCGTGCGACGCGTAATTTCGGCAAAATATCATGGAGTAAGCCTGAATTTCGTCCAAAGATCGCGAAAAAAAACGCAAATATTATCAAAGCATTGCGAAAAAAATGGCAAATTTCTTTTAAAAAACGCGAAAAAACGACTAATTTCTTTAAAAATCGCGAAAAAAGTCGGTTTTTTGAAAGAATCGCGGGAAGAAAGACAATTTTATCATAATTTCGCTAAAAACGGCAAATTTCATTAAAGGAAAAAAAAACTCTTAAAAATGATAAATTTTGTCGAAAATTAAGAAAACAAAAATGCAAATTTCATCAGAAAAATCCCGCAAAAAACGATAAATTTCATCAAAATTGAAAAAAAAAAGGTCAAATTTTGTTTAAAAAATCACACATAAAACAGATTTTGTCAAAAAATTGCAAAAAAAGGGGGGGGATTTTGTCAAAATTATCCCAAAAAAGTCAGATTTCGTTAAAAGATCGCGGAAAACGGCAAATTTCGTTAAAAGATCCCGATAAAACGGCAAATTTCGTCAAAAGATCGCGAAAAAACCGGCAAATTTCGTCAAAAAACGCAAAAAAAATTACTGGTAATAATTTTTTTAAAAAATAAATGACAGAAAGTTTACATACACACATATATTGCCATAATTAGCATTACAAAAGCACAAAGAATATATTCTATTTATGTAATACGTTTATGTATAATTATACGGGGTTCATACTCAGAGGAATATGGGATTCCTGGAAAAATCAGTGGATGAATTTTAGGTTGTAAAAGTCAGGAGAATCTCAGGAAACAATGGAAAAAAATTCCCAAACCCGGGAAAATTGCCAAAAGAGTCTATGCTGGGAAATTGGGGGCAATTATTGCTGTTCATGTGCTTTATTATTATGTGTAATGATAAAATGTCATTAATTGTTAATATGGGAAAATTGTACATCCCCAAAAATACATCAGAGGATTTTTTCTTGGAAAATGAGTATGAACCCTATTATAGCATCTTGCAGACTATTTTTGAAAATGATTAGTGTTGCAGACATTTGAAGATAGTTCTGCCACTGGGATTACAATTTTTCCTATTCTAACTGTAAATTTTAATGTATATATAAATCTGTATAAAGTATTGAAATAAATATACACTACAATGTGAATAATCAATCATCCAATCTAATCAACCTCTTCTCCAATTCCCTCCCCCCCCCTCAAAAAAAAACAAAAAAAACAATTTTCTTGCAACTGTTTGTTTATTCATTGTGACAGCAAATAACCAATCATCTAAATTCCACTTCTCCGTCTTATCAAGCACACCAAATTTAAAGTATTTTATTTTTTAATATTTTTTCTGTCTTAATATTAAAACTTTTACTAATGATAAATAATCAATATCCTCCCTCCTTGCCCCCTCCCCCCAAATAAAATAAATAAATTGCTTTTATATCTTTGCTCCCCTTCCCTCCACAGCTCACAAAGCTTATAATCTGTATTTGGTGATTTACAGTAATACTAATTAACATCTAAATTCTATTACCTCTAAAACTTCTGTCGTATCCATAAAACTAATAGTTATTCATAAAACTGATAATTTTATGTGGCTAATAGTTTTACAGTATGGGTATGTGAACCAAAATTATTTACTAGATCTTTGAAATATTCAATTAAGAAAAAAATATCTCTAATTTGTTATTAAATGTGATTATAAATAATGATGAGTATGTAATATAACATTTTTATATCAGTTACGAAGCTGTACATTTTCTAAAGAAACGATGCCCTTTTTCGCTGAGAAAAGTGCCCCTTTTCAGCTTCAACTGTGCCTTTTTTTTTACTAGCACCCTGCACTTTTTTTTCCTAGAGTGAACACTAACTTAGACAGCTCAAAAGAATAAACCGCAGATAAAGGAAATCCATATAATGATGAGTACGTCGATATACTATTATTTTAACACAATCGAACTGATCGGTAAATTTATCATGCAAATGTGACAATTTGCTTTCTTTTAAAAATATTGTGGGTACTACTTGGCTATCCTGTTGACTAATTTCGCCAAATTATAGAAATCGCCAAGCTGTTAGCCAAGTTATATAAATTGACATAATTTTTATTTTAAATAATGAAATAACAAATCAGTTAGTAAAACATTAATAAAAATACAAATAAAAGATCAAATTTAAAAATCACTTTTTGGCTTAGCAAACACGTGTAATGTGTTTTATAGCCAGTGGATGTGACACATACGGTGACCCATTATTAGCATGTAATCTTAGAGTTTGCGGAAAGTTTTTTGGTCGAAAGGATAACCAAGTACAGTAGAGGACCTATTATCCGGAATCGTCAGGACCGAGGGCTTTCTGGATTTTGGAATTTTCTGGATTTCGAGTCCGTCCGAAACTCGACACTCTCCCCACCTCAAAGAAAGAAAAAAAAAAAAAAAACAAGGAATATTCCACTGCTATCTAGAATATGAATGGAAAGTGTGTTGTATAAGAAGTCTGTGGAAAAAACACTAAGCTACAATTTTGACTCTTGTACCATAGTACAAAGTCTCAAATCCGGACATCCAAAATTCAGAGCTCTTCAAAATCCGGACGTTTTGCCAACTGGCTTTATATATACACCGTTAATCGACCCCCCCCCCCCCCAAAAGTGACGAAAAATCGTAAAATAATTTGAGGGGGGCGCTTACACGGGATTTTTCCGCGATCGTTTCACAAAATTTGAATTTTTTACGAGATATCTGCAGGATTTTTTCGCGATAATTGACGAGATTTGCAGAGTTTTATCGCGATATTTGACAAAATTTGCAGTGTTTTTTAGCGATATTTGACGAATTTGCAGAGTTTTTTCGCTATACTTGAAAAAATTTGCGTTTTAATGAGCATGAATCATGATGAAATGAATGAATCATGAATCTTTGAATGACATGAATTTTTATATTTGAAGCAATACTTGAAAAAATTTGTTTTTTTTAAAAAAAAAAACGTAAATTCTGTCGATAAAACGCAGAAAAAAGGTGAATTTTGCAAAAAAAGCATGAAATCTTAAAAAATTTCGAAAAAACGCACATTTGATGAAAGATTCATGATTCGCTCATTTTATCATGATTCAACTCGTCCTCAAACTTCTTCATTTCCTGATTTCGGGTCCTTCCGGATTTCGGAATTCCGGATAATAGCTCCTCTACTGTAGTACCATATTGTGGAATATTGATGTATAATTAAATGAGCAGTACCAATCTTCTCTTATCATGTGTTCATTTTGTAGTTCCCTTTTATTGAGGGACTTTTTCGGTTCTTAAGACCCCAAACTAGGCACAGAAAAAGACCCAGATGATAATGTAAAGCCTATGAGGAAGTTCTTCTCAAATTTTAATATTTTTAACTGATTTTTATTTATTTATTTTTCATAGAATAGCTGAGGATGATATACAATCGGCGTAGTTTTTACTTTTTCAATTTGGCTTGTATATTTTTTATATTGTGATACTTTCAATTTCAGAACTGGTTTTGAAATTTGATGTAATTTTTTCTAAAAAAATCTGAAACCAAAATTGAGAAAGGAAAAACTAGGCCAGTTGTGGAACATTCTCAGCTATCATATGCAAAAAAATATTAAAATTTCCACAAGAACATTTGGTTTCAATTTCAGAACCGGTTTTGAAATTTAAAGTAATTTTTTCTGAAAAATCTGGAACCAAAATTGAAAAAGGAAAAACTAGGCCAGTTGTAGAACATTCTCAGCTATCATATACAAAAAAATATTAAAATTTGAGCAAGATATTTGAAAAAAAAAAAACGCTCCCGTAGACTTTACATTATCATCTGGGTCTTTTTCTGTGCCTAGTGTGAGGCATTAAGGTCGAATTAACTGCTGTTGAAACATGTGTTGTTTTAAATAAGGCATAATTTTCACCGATTTTGTGTTTCATTTTAATATTCATGTGTAATTCATTTTTTTTAATAGAAAGAAAATAATGTAGACACTCTGAAATCTACACAGCTAAGGACTGGAGGTTATGTAGATTTTAGAAGTTTGTGTTTTTCTGGTCGTTGCTTTGTTTGCCTTTTTTAAACAATATTTTGAATATGTAATACGATCAAAAATATAATGAATACTTGAAATATTATAAAATACAGTAGACTCCCTCAAACCACCAACAACCCTAACAACCCTAAAATCCTCCACAACCCTAAAATCTGCCCATCTTTATAGATGTAAATAATGAAACTTTCATTTCAGATATAGGTGCAAAGTTGAAGTTTTTTTTTCATCCCATATGTATTTTAATACATAATTCATAATAATATAAACAAATTTGTCATTTTCTCTGTAAGGAGCATATACATCTTTTTTCAATTAAGCTATTCCTGATAACAGTGGTAATTACAATCTTTCGACCAAATATATTTATGTACCCTGTTAAACAAGCTTTTTTGTTAGGTAGATTTTGTAAGAAATACTAGCTATTGCAATCGTTACCATGGCACCACTTTTAAAAAGTTTCTTCATAACTTTCAATTATATTATCCTAGGAACCTAAAACCTTGCACCCCCTTAAATCTGCAACTCTCTAAAATGTGCACATAATTTATGGATGTAAACAATGAAACTTTCATTTCAGATTTAGGTACAAAGTTGTAGTTTTTTTACTTTTATTTCATTCCATATGTATTTTAATATGTAATTCATAATAATATATATGAACTTGTTATTTTCTATGAAAAGAGCATACATAATTTTGTTTAAATCAAGCTATTGTTGCTAACAGTGGAAATCATAATCTTTTGACCAAATATATTTATGTAGTACTATTAATCAAGCTTTTTTGTTTTTTATTACAATGATTTTAATGTAAATTAATAGAGTGTACTTTTCATTAAAAAAGTGTCATAGAATAATTCAAGGGAAATATATTGCATCTTTTTTATGCAAATTCAAATAAACTTTATTAATTTTATTTACTTGTTCTTTACTATTAATATTTCAATCAATTTTAAGTTATCTTACTTTTTATCCTTTTAGTTTATTATTTTACTTAATTCTTTTAATATTTTGATACAATATAATTTTGATTACCTTATTAAATTCAAATTTCTGAGTAAAAGATGTAAACTAAGCAAAGACCCAAAATCTACAAAATCCAAAAATCTGCACAACCTCTGGTCCCAAGCTGTGTAGATTTGAGAGAGTCTGCTGTACTAAAATAATTAAGGAAAGTAATAATAAACTAAAATGATAAAAAATAAAAGACATTTTGTAAAATAATTAAAATGTTTAAAAAGCGTGAGTTCAATAAAATTATCGAGAATTACATATTAAAATACATATGGAACGTTTTAAATTTAAAAAAGTTCTGTAATTTTGTCCTTGTATCCAAACTCAAAGTTTCAATGTTTACATTTGTGATGATGTGGGGATTTTAGGGTTGCGAATTTGAGCTGCTGTTTTAAATTTGACAACAATAAATTAAAAAATGCATTTTTTCGCAATGTGAAATAATCTCTAATGCAATGATATGAATAAAAATTGACAAAAAAAACTCTGTCAAAACACTATCATATTTAAAAGGCTACGCATAGTTTTTTATTCTATAAAATTATTTAAAACGAGCTATTTTATATGTATAAAACATATGTTAAAAATATGTAGAAGCATATAGTACAGTAGACTCCCTCAAATTTGAACAGCTTGGGACCAGAGGTTATGCGAATTTTAGAATTTTGCAGGTTTCTGATCATTGCTTTGTTTACATTTTTTAAACACTAACTTGAATATAATTAACAATGAAATTGAAGCTATTATAAAAGTTTACGTTTTAATAAAAAATTAAAATAAGTAATAAACTAAAATAAGAAAATTTGAAATAATTTTTAACATGGTTAAAGTATTAAAATTAAAGGTCAAGTTAATAATAAATAACGTAAGATTAAATATTTATTATAAAAATTAGATGCATTTATCATATGAAATTTGCTTTATAAAGAAAACCTTATTAATTCACATCAAAATCATAAAATAAGGAAGTTTTATTTCAGGTTTAGCCAGACTTAAAACCAAAAGAAGTTTAGTAAATGCATAAATATATTTGGTAAAAAGATTGTGATTACCTCTGATATGAGCAATATCTTAAAATTTTCCAAAATAAATTTATTCTTGTTTCATAAAAACACGCGAATTCAGTAATATTAACGAAAATTACAAATTAAAATATGTATGGAATTGATATAAAAATAAAAAAGTCAAATTTTGCCACTACATCTGAACTGAATGTTTCATTGTTTACATCTATAAATTATATACGGATTTTAGAGAGTTGCAGATTTTAGGATTGCAGATTTTAGGGAGTCTATTGTGTTTAAAATGACCTATTTTGTACCTTCAACATAAACTTTACTTAAAATAATTCCCCTAAACACTGTCTGTTTCAGTTTAAAATTGAAATATTTCTCTATAAAACTACAAACTTTCATATCTTTATATGCAATAATTTCCTTAATATAACTCAAAAAAGATTTTTGTCCAAAACAAGTTCATTTACGTTAGGGAGAGCAGTGGCTAATCTCTCTCTTTCTTTTAAAAAAACTGATATTTTTATTAAAGTTTGAATAAAATTATATGCATTAATAGACATGCAAGTTTAATTTAATCATCTACAAATATTCTAGTTGAACTGCTTTATATTTTTTGTCTTTAATGGTTTGGTGTTCAGGAAATTGTTGTCAGATACAGCATTATTCGAACAATAATTTTAAAAAAAAGGTTACGGAAAGAACATGCATATTTTTTCATTAATTATTAATTATTTATTAATTCATTAATTATTAATAATAATTAAAAAAAGTTGTGCTACCAAATCAAAAAATGAGCCAAAACGAATAAGTCAAGAGAGATCAAAATATGAAAACAATACTTTCCATCATATTCTAACAATTATGTTTGATAAGAAATAATTTATTTTTATATGCAATGCAATAACATTAAAATTCAATGGATATAAGCTGAGCTCTTAAAAAACTGATAAAATTAAGTTAAAATTTCACAAAAAAAGTAATAATAATACTCCTTTTAGATGTACTAAAAAATATTTTAAATTCTTTAAGTGAAGCGTGTAAAAATAATCTCGAATTAAATCAAAAAATCTTGAATTGTCTTATTTAAAAAGTATATCTAAAAGACTATACTTTCAATGGAAAATTTGTTCATTTATGTTAATCAATTCACGAAAGTTACTCGATAATCAAGTTAATTTCTGGTAATGAGTAACCAATAATTCAGTTAATCAATAATTAAAATTGTTCATCAGGAATAACAGGTTCATCTCTATTAAAAATTATTTCTGCTCTAGATACTATACTTCTGATGAGGATGCTGCTGTAATGTATGAAGATACATGTCAAATTTTTCACTAGAGGGTAAATTCAAATAACCATATTCCAAAGTTGTGAGCAATGAATCAATTCATTTTTCATAAATAAACACTTTGTTTTGTTTTTTTAATTGAAGAGAATATTTTTCTTAATTCTTGAGATAAATGTTAATATTAGTTCATGTGAGAAAGTAAAAAGTCAGAAGTTAAAATTTCTGTTGCCGCTGATTTTTTTGATATGATTCATTCAAATTGGGCCACCGTGATTCATTCATGGCGTTGGCGTCTGTTTGCTTCTATGTGAACTTGGACGATATGAAAATTCTCTGGAAGTAGACAGTAATTTTTTGAAATATAATGACCTATAGATATATAATAAAAAAAGTTTTTAGAATTTATTAAAATCTACTAAAATAAGTTAATGGTAAGATATATTTCTTTTGCTTACTCTTCTAGTGATAAAAAGTATTTTAAACTGTTAATGATTATTAACAGGTGAAAACTGTAAATTTTAGTTCAGACTTGTTCTGGAACATCCAAAAGACTGATCAAAAGGATTGAATAAATTTTAGAGTTCTATTTATTATGATTTGTTTTATGGGGTATGCCTAGGCTTAACCTAAATTTTGTATGATAGGCAAATTTTCTATTTCTGTATTAACTTTCGTATATATCTAATGCTTTACATTTTATAATTAAATGATAAAAAATGTATACATATTTATAACACTCGGAGGTGTGTAATTTTAACTCTGAAAAATAATTTATTTTATGTTTTATTTTCTAAATTTTATTTAAAAAGACAAGAAGGAATTTTTTTTTTCAATTGTTATAAGGGATAGTAACAAATATAAAAAACACAAGAAAATGAAAGGCAGAACATCCAAATTGCAAAGAGGTTATGAAAACAGACGGTATAAAAATTGTAATTTTAAAGAAATAAAGCAAAGTTCATGAATGGCTGTTTAATACTATTCAAAAAGTTAGACATTATTTCTTCAATTTAATTAATATGTTAAAAATATTTTTTTATGGATTTGTAAAATCACAGAAAAAAGGAAACACCCTCTACTAACTTCTCAACAAATTATTGTAGAAGAAAGTTATTGATACCGAACAATTTGAAATAAAGTCTACTTTTAAATGGTGTATATAAAATTTTCTTAAGGGGGATATACATATTAAAACAAACTCTTTGTTTTTTTCTATTGAAATACCAAATTCTGACTGCATAAATGAACTCAGCACTCTTCAATTAGCTTAAAAACAAATTTTCATGCAATTCATATAATAGGTTTCTGAGAAATTAATTATTTTAAAACAAGTGTATTTTAGAGGCTGTATCCAAATTGAAGCTTAGTGCTTGATTGTGGACCGATAGAGCCCCTTTCTTAATCAAGGTGCCTGTGGTATTTTTATTATATTAGCACTATATAAAAAAATTAGTACATTAGGAGTATAATTTCACAAAGATATTAATTAAAATATGAAAATATAGTTAACATCAGAAGTACCATATTTTGAATGTTTCTAATTCAAAAACTTATCATTCATATTTAATCTTTAGGAATTAATTAATTATTTTGGTTTGTTTAATTTACCAATCCATGCAAATCATCACGTTAAACATTAAAATTACTTGAAAACAAAATTAATTCTAGTTTTGGAAGTGAAAATCGATTATACGTCGTATAAACGATGCTCCACTGTACTAAAAAATATTTTAAATTGTTTAAGTGAAGCGTGTAAAAATAATCTCAAATTAAATCAAAACATCTTGAATTGTTTTATTTAAAAAATATATCTAAAAGTCTATGCTTTTAACAGAAAATTAGTTCATTTATGTTATTTACTGGATGGCATTAAAACAATACATAAAATTGATTAAAGATTAAAACTTGATTAAAGAAAGTTACTTGATAATCGAGTTAATTTCAGATAATGAATGATCGATAACTCAATTAATCAATCAGAAAACTTTCAACTCTATTCAAAATTATTTCTCTTCTAGATTCTGATGAAGATGCTGCTGTAATGTAGGATGATAAGTGTCAAATTTTTCTTTTGATTCACTAAAGCGTGAATTCAAATAAAGAATTCCAGAATTTTGAGTAACAAATCAGTCATTTTTCATAAATAAACTTTTTTTTTTTTTTTTTTTTTTTTAAATTGAAGAGGATATTTTTTTTAATTCTTGAAACAAATGTTCATGGTAGATGTGAGAAAGTAACAAGTCAGAAGTTGAACTTACTGTTGCAGCTGATTTTATAATATGAATCATTCCTCATTCAAAATCAGCCACCGTGATTCATTCATAGCGTTGGCGTCTCTTTGCTTTTATGTGAACTTGGGCGATATGAAAGATCTCTGCAAATAGACGGAAAATTTTTGAAATATAATTACCTCTAGCAATAAAATGAAAGAACGTTTTTAGAAGTTAATGAATTCTTTACTAAAATAAGTTAAAGGTAAGATACGTTTCTTTTCTTACTCTTCTACTAAAATTTCTCTATTTTGTAATAAAAGTATTCTAAACTGTTAATGATTATTAACTAGTGAAAACTGTTAATTTTAGTTCAGTCTTGTTCTAAATCATATAAAGATCTGATCTAAATAAAAAGGAAAGAATAAATTTTAGAATTCCATTTATTATCATTTGTTTTTTGAGATGGAATAATTTGGGGTATGGTTAGGCTTAGCCTAAGCATTGTATAATGGACGAATTTTCGATTTCTTTATTAACTTTGGTATTCTTTTAATTAGTAATGTTATATAATAAAATGATGAAAAAAATATTTTTTTAACACTAGGAAGTGTAATTTTAACATTGTAAAACAATTCATTTTACATTTTGTTTCTTAATGTAGTTTAGAAAACGTATTATATAAAAAAGTGTTATACGCAATAATAACATATTTAAACAAGTTGGAAATTGCACGTAAAGCGTAGCAAATGAGGTGCGTTCGTTGATAACGAAGTTTTAAAATATTCAGATCTTGCTGATACAGTATAGTGGTCGAAATCTTTGTGTTCCTGTAAATATTCAGGGAGTAATTTTTATTATACTTCATTAACGTATATCTTATTCATAAAATGTGAAGTAGTTTAATAGAACTAAAACACCCCCCAAACAATGTTTCCCCGTATAACATTATTTAGTAGAATACATTTGTGTGGCCCTGTAATTTAATAATAAATATCGTTTGCATCACAGATTATACAAAATTTATTTTTAGTACATATTTCATAGATTCATGTCAATTCTATTATATTCAAATGAGTGTAACACCATTAAAATACATTGAAAACTTTTTTCCCCACTGACCGTAATGTAACGGAATACTTTTGATTGTCCCTGTAATTGATCAATGCATCCGATTTTCATAACATTTGAAATGACTCGACAAAATTATGTGATAAATATACGTTTTGAATTTCAAACGATTAAAATGCATTTGAAACTTTTTTCCCCATTGACCGTAATGTAAAGGAATCCTTTTGATTGTCCCTGTAATTGATCTATCCATACAATGTTCATAAAATTTGAAATGACTCGACAAAATTATGTAATAAATATATGTTTTAAATTTCAAACGATTAAAATGCATTTGAAACTTTTTTCTCCATTGACCGTAATGTAACGGAATCCTTTTGATTGTCCCTGTAATTGATCTATCTATCCGATTTTCATAAAATTTGAAATGACTCGACAAAACTATGTAATAATTATGTATTTTAAATTTCAAACGATTCGGTTGGGTAGTTTTTGCGTTGTTATATGCGGACGGACAGACAGACAGACAGACGGACAGACAGACAGACGGACGGACTGAGCGACAACAATAGGTGCTACGTATTTACACAATTACGAACGCACCTAAAAACGCAGAAGAAATTGAAAAAAAAAAAAAAAACCCCTCAAGAAAAAGGAATTCATAACATCCAAAAGGAAAAGTACTTACGAAAACAGATAATGTAAATTAAATATATTTATTGATATGATTCATTCAAATTCGACCACCGTGATTCATTCATGGCGTTGGCGTCTGTTTGCTTCTATTTGAACTTGGACGATATGAAAGTGTTCTGCAAGTAGACAATAAATTTTTGAAATATAATGACCTATAGAGATATAATGAAAAAACGATTTTAGAATTTAATGAACTCTTTGCTAAAAAAGTTAATGTTAAGATATATTTCTTTTGCTTACTCTTCTGCTAAAGCTTTTGTATTTTGTGATAAAGGTATTCTAAACTGTTAATGATTATTAACTGGTGAAAACTGTTAATTTTTAGTTCAGACTTGTTCTGAAACATCTAAAAGACTGATCAAAATTAATGAATAAATTTTAGAGTTCTATTTATTATGATTTGTTTTCTGTGGTATGGCTTGGCTTAACGTAAGTATTGTATGATAGGCAAATTTTCTATTTCTGTATTAACTTTTGCATATGTCTAATGCTTTACATTTTATAATTAAATGATAAAAAATGTATACATATTTATAACACTCGGAGGTGTGTAATTTTAACTCTGAAAAATAATTTATTTTATGTTTTATTTTCTAAATTTTATTTAAAAAGACAAGAAGGAATTTTTTTTTTCAATTGTTATAAGGGATAGTAACAAATATAAAAAACACAAGAAAATGAAAGGCAGAACATCCAAATTGCAAAGAGGTTATGAAAACAGACGGTATAAAAATTGTAATTTTAAAGAAATAAAGCAAAGTTCATGAATGGCTGTTTAATACTATTCAAAAAGTTAGACATTATTTCTTCAATTTAATTAATATGTTAAAAATATTTTTTTATGGATTTGTAAAATCACAGAAAAAAGGAAACACCCTCTACTAACTTCTCAACAAATTATTGTAGAAGAAAGTTATTGATACCGAACAATTTGAAATAAAGTCTACTTTTAAATGGTGTATATAAAATTTTCTTAAGGGGGATATACATATTAAAACAAACTCTTTGTTTTTTTCTATTGAAATACCAAATTCTGACTGCATAAATGAACTCAGCACTCTTCAATTAGCTTAAAAACAAATTTTCATGCAATTCATATAATAGGTTTCTGAGAAATTAATTATTTTAAAACAAGTGTATTTTAGAGGCTGTATCCAAATTGAAGCTTAGTGCTTGATTGTGGACCGATAGAGCCCCTTTCTTAATCAAGGTGCCTTAGATACCACTCAAGCAGTCACTGAAGACTGCCAGATTATAGGATAGCATCAAAAGTTTCGAAACTGCTTGGTTATCCTGTCGACCAAAAAACTATCGTTAAACTGTAACATTAAATGCCAATAATGGATGATCATGAATGTCCACTTCAATGACATTAAATATGATACATATGTTTAAAACGTCATTAAGTAATTTTTACAGTGAAGGATCAATAATCCGCACACCCATAATCAGCAGTTTTCTATAATTCTCGTTACTTTATGAATGTTAACAGAGAAATAAACAGTTAAGAAAATTAACAAATTTGTGATCCAAAAATCATTTTTTTAAATAAATAATAAAGAAATTGAAAAAAAAACATGATAAAACATCTATTTTATTTTATTAACAATAAAAAGCAAACTGTATTATGGAACATATATATTTATTCTTAAATGCGCACATATCATTTTTTCTGATAAAATAACTTTTAAAAGGAAATTTTTGAGATAGCCTATTAAATTAATTCATTTTAGTTTTAAAATTTACATTTTTATATTATATTGATTATAGAATTAAAATGCTATCTAGGAATAACAAAACAATGACAAAACAATCCATAATACTCTATAATACACAATATTCCATAATCCACACAACCTTTGGCCCAACTTCTGCAGATTATAGAACTTTCACTGTATTTTTATTAATATTTTACTATTTTTTTTTTTTGTTTGTTATTTAAAATAAAAGTTATGTCAATAAATATAATTTGGCAATTTATAAAATTTGGTGAAATTGGTCAACGAGGTAACTAAGTAGTTCCAAAGTTTCAACGTATCAAGTTATTTCTATCATGGATGACACTTTAAACCATCATTTTGCATTTTTTAATCATAATTTGAAAATTATTTGGAAGAAAATCTTTTTTTTTTTTTGGATTTCCCTAAAAGAGGTCTTAATAAACTAAATCCATTAAAAAACTATAGGTTGCAATTGATATTTTTTTCAACTAATAATTTCATAATTTATATGATAAAATTTTTAAAAATAGAAATTCAACACATTTATGTTTTGGTATTTTAGTATTAGCACTTCATAAAAAAAATTAGCACATTAGGAGAATAATTTCATAAGATAATCATTAAAATATGAAAATGCAAGGTACTACTTGGTTATCCCATCGACCAATTTTGCCAAATTATACAAATCACCAAACTAATAGCCAAATTATAAATGTAGATATAATTTTTATTATGACAAAAAAACAAATAATTAGTAGAATATTGATAAAAATAAAATAAAAAGTCGAAATAAAAATCACTTAATAACGTTTTAAGCAATTGTATCCTATTTAATATCATTGAATGTGACATTCATTTTCATCCATTATTGACATTTAACCTTATACTTTGGCAATAGTTTTTTGGTCATTGGGATAACCAAGTAGAACCGAATGTAATTTAACATCAGAAGCACTAAATTTTGAATGCTTATAATTCTAGAACTTATCATTCATGCTTGATCTGTAGGAATCCAATGCATATGAAATGCTTCAAATGTTTCATTAAAATAATTTTATTAGTCTGGTTTTTAGGTCTTAAAAAAAAGGTTTAGTTTTACGGCCCACTTTCTCCCTTTGGATCCTGTTGTCTAAATAGGTAGGTCAATAGCCTTTAGTACTTCAGCCTTGTTTGAACTTTCCTCATTCCCTAGTTTATAAATAAAATGTCTGTGACAGACAGGTATTGGAATAATCTTTTATTGGCTCCATTTTTACAAGTACAGATAATATCAAAAGACTTCATCTGACTGTTTTTCTATGCATAACTCTCATTATATACTTATTCCCCATTTGTTGGTATAACTTGGTATATAAATGCATATTATATACACACATGTAAATAAATATATGGTGCTACTTGGTTACCACATCGACCAAAACACTATCATCAAATTATAAGATTAAATGCCAATAATGGATGATAGAGAATGTTGCATTCAACGATACTATATGCGATACACATGTTTAAAACGTCATCAAGCAGTTTATAATTCCCCTTTTTATTTGTATTTTTATTCATATTTTACTAATTTATTTGTTCTTTTATTATTTAAAATAAAAATTATATCAACATGCATAATTTGGCAGTTTTTATAATTTGGCAAAAATGGTCGATGGGATAACCAAGTAGTATCAAATATACTGTATAAAATGTTTTCATTATTTTATATATTATTTATGCGTGTGAAGTTAAAAGATAATATTATATTACAAATATTTAAATATGTATGTGATATTACAATACAATAAATCTTTCTATAACGTATTCCTGACACAAATAATTTCAAAATACCAATGAAACAAACAAAAGATCATATCTTAGAAATATTGATTATTCCTCTTTAAATGGAAGTCTAAAATAGCATTTATTTTTTTCCCATCACCTTATAATCACATCTTGACAAGATTGACTGATATGTATGGGTAATAGAAGTATTTTGGGTACTTACGTATTAACACTACCGCAGCAGAAGTTGCGCTAATGCGTCAATAAAGAACAATCTTGTTGTTCATGCTTTTTAGTGCTTTTTTTCTCATTTCAACGCCATTTTTTGTGCTTTAGAGCTTTTTTACTGCTTCTTTTTGCTTGTTTTTGGCACCAATTTTTTGTATGCATCCAAATAACAAGATTGCTCGTTGTTGGCGTATTAGCACAACTTCTGGTGCTGTGGCGTTAATACGTAAGTACCGTATTTTGAGTAACTTTAAGAATTTAGGTATATCTTTATTGTATTTTTTAATAAAAAAATAGCATGTATAAAATAAAGTTAGATTTATTTCCATAATTGTAACTTGTAATACAATCAGAGTTGAATTAAGGGGTGGCTCAGAGAGAAACTTCCCCCCTCCCCCAGAGCTATCAAATGTCTCCCCACCCACGAAACAATTGAGATTCTGTGTTTTAAATGACAATAAAGTGTAATTCGCCCCCACCCTGCCCTGGAATATTGTGTCCCTCCCTGAGAAAATTGTCTGAATTTAACACTGAATACAATTAAGTTACATTATCATTAACCAAAAATTTTACAAACACTATGATCTAAAAAATTGAGCCCATACTGAAAAGTTAAATATATTTTAGTCAAGTTCCATACAATATATACGTTTCCTTACATTAAAATTAGGATTAAATAGTTAAGTTTAACCCTTGAACTACCAAAAATGTTACTCAAGTCTTATTAAAATATTCTCAGAGGTGCCAAGTATTACGATTTGTCCGTAATTATTACGGATTTGCAACAAAAGTTACGGTGTTACGGGCACCGAATAGAAATTACGGATTAAAAAAAATCGCGAATTTCATCAAAGGATCGCTTAAAAAACCGCAAATTTCGATGTAGGATCTCGCGAAAAACAGAAAAGATTGTGTAAAATTACGCGTATTTCGTCAAAATGTCGCGAAAAACGTGCACATTTCGTCAAAAGATTCCGAAAAATGCGCTTATTTTGTCAAAAAATCGCGAAAAACGCCCTCATTTCGTCAAAAATTCGCTTAAATTGCGCTCATTTCGTCTAAAAACGCAAAAAACCTGCAAATTTTGTCAAAAATTCTCTTAAAACGAGCACATTTCGTCAAAACATCGCGAAAAAGCGCACATTTCGACGAAAAATCGCGAAACACGCGCACATTTCGTTCAAAAATCGCGAAAAACGCACAAATTTCGTTCAAAAATCGCCAAAAACGCACAAATTTTGTTCAAAAAACGCGAAAAACGCACAAATTTCGTCCAAAAATCGCGAAAAATGTAAAAATTTCGTCCAAACATCGCAAAAAATTCGCAAATTTCACCGAGATCGCAGAAAAAAGGAAGAATTAATTTTTGAAAAATCCCTTCCCCTTCTTCACCCACCCTTCTTTGAACTCTGGTTACTGATAACTTTTATTGAAACTTGGCACCTCTGTAATTCTGCATCAGAATTTTTATTTAAAACCATTTAACTTATTTTTGGTTGTTTTATAAATTTAGTTTATTTCAAAGAAATTGCAGATATATATTTAACTGTTAGCTGGTTAATGTTTAAGAAGACAGCATTCTGTTTTAGCTAAAGAAACTAGTGATATAACAAGCATGAACAACAAATATAGTTTATGTTGGAAAAAATATCTAGTTACAGTTGTCTAACACAATCATAATTCTTCTAATTTTGTCAATTTCATGTTATGCTGTTTTTGGTACCATATTTGGTCTCAAAAGTTTCTTCCGATATCTATTCGTAAACTTCAAGGATGCTAATTTTTTTTAAACAATTTTATTTGTTATTGATTAACACATTTTTAGAAATATTGGGTTGTGTAAAAAATAATATAGGTTTCTGTTATTTTACTTCAAATGCAATTAATTTTTGGGTGGATCGAAACAGTTTTAGATCTCGGAGTTTAATATGTGAATTAGATTCCATTTAAGCTTTGGATTTAAAATTGTTAATTAACAGAACCTATTGTTAAATAACAGAACCTCATGACCACAACTCACCTTTCATCGCTGAAGTTCCTGTAAACTATATTAACCCTTTCGGGTGTGTACTATGAATAGTACACGTCTTTTAATGGAGTATTATTCTGTTTTAAGAAATGCTTTTGCTGCCATTTACATGTAGTAATGTTAGTACATGTCTATGCATTTATTATATGACATCATTTATTGTAGGCATTTAGTAATAATAATTATTATTATTTTCTTCATTCTCTTTTCGCTGTTTGCGATTCTTTTTTTTTAATATTTATTTTACTCTGTAAATTTAAAATAAATGCTACTTTCCCGAAAGAATCGTGTAAAAAAGTATTAGAAAGTTGTAATAGCATTTAAATCTTATTGCAATGTAATATTTTCTAAACATCTCCACAAATTCTTTCTCAGCTTACTGTCTTATAAAGGTCAATTGAATAGTATGCAAAACAACAACATTCGTTATCTTTGAGACACTGAAATACTCGTTGAATGATAGTTAATCTTTTTGGATAGGTAGTGTTAATGTTATTAACCTAAAAGTAATTTTTTCTAAAAATTTAAAAAACAAAATCGCATTCGAAAGGGTAAACTGGTCATTCACAAGTCACAATTGTGGTCATTTCAGACGACTGAGACATTTTTATGTGGGAGAGATATTTGCAATTCTGAAAAGGGCACTTTGAAATTCCAGAGAGATGTAGCACTTCTAGGCGATTCATAAGCATAAAATCCCAAATGTTCTGGAGAGACATTTCGATGCTTTAATGGATGCACCCCTTAAATTTGACGCTAATCAGTGTAAAAACCATTTCCGATGTTTTTCGTTCCATTTTGAATTCGTACAAATGCGAATTTTCCTGTAGTTACCTAACTGCATTTATGAATAAAAGCAAAATTACAATACTAAATAAATATATAAAAAATCTGCCCTTCAAAATCCATTAAATTATTTTTAAAATGTCTCTGGTAGAAAAAATCAATGACAAAAATTTGCCATTATTTTCTAAAAACCCAGGTAAACTTCAAAACCTTCCAATATCTCTCTGCTCTTTCCCTAAATGTCAACGCGACTAGAAATAAAAGAATCCCAACGAGGAAAATGCATTGATCTGTGGAAACATTTTTCAGATTCATCGTGAGATCTCTCTACATCGAATAGCCAACCTTGACAAGGAATCTGTATGATTTAAAGAAATATGTACGTTAAAGTTTTCTCTTGCAATGAATTCTTCTCTTTTGAATTTGTCAACAAACTTTTAAGCTCTAGTTTCTTATTTCTTGCTCAGTGATTGACCAAAAACTGTTTTATAGCTGAAAAGACATCATCAGCATGTTTTAGAACATAAGATACCAAATCATATTTCAGATTTCTTAGGGTAATTTAAATGTGACAATAAAATTTCAAAAATAACCAGTTCAAGAATAAAGTTATTTTTATTAATTGCAGACAGCACATTACGTTATCATATTACAGTAGACTCCCTCAAATCCACACATCTTGTACCAGAGGTTTTGCAGATTTTAAAATTTTGCTGATTTTTGGTCATTTCTTTGTTTACATTTTTTAAACAGTCATTTGAATGTAATTAATAATGCAATCGAAACCATAATGAATGTTTATAATAGTATAATAAAATATTAAAATAAGTAATAAATTAAAATAATAAAAATTTATATAATTTTTTAATATGATTAAAATATTAAAAAGCAAAGGTCAAGTTAATTATCAATAATGTATGATTAAACTAGCTGTTACCCGTGACTTCGTTCACATAACATTTAAAGAAGAACTAATTGATCAATCAAGCAAAAGAATTCGTTGATTAAAAGCATGTGTAATTAACTTTTTATCGTGATTTATAGTAAAAAACTTCTGATGATTTCTATTTGCAGATTTTTCTGCTGGTTGAAATTTTCCTTTCAGCGATTTATACTAATATATAGAAAAATTCTTGAATGCTTTTGTTCAGCCCTGTAGTTTACCTAGTATCTTTAATATACGAAAGTATTTTTCTAAGATTTAGTTCAAACAAAAATATTCCTTATTACTACCTAAATTACATTTCCAGAATTTATCTTCAAATATATGATCTAATATCTTCATGAATCCAGTTCTTTGCATGATCCTGTACGTCATTTTATCTATATACTACAAACTTTTCTTAGTTTACTAATTGCAGTTCAAAATAAAAATGCATGTTTTATTTCAAAACCAACTTTAAGTAAATTATTCTCATATTCAGTAACCTTTCCGAGATCTTTTGTGTAATCCTGTATATCGAACGTGTGTAACTAATACTATTTATACACACCATTAATATGCATACATTTAGTGAAACTTAAACGCACATATCATAATTCAAAATGCATTTCATCCATGCAACAGTCATCTTCCATCATATACAGTACCTCAGATAGATTATATACTCTTTAAAATATTTTGTGTGTCCCTCTAAATGTTATGCACTTCGTATTACGCATGAAATGAAATAATAAAAATAAATTAAAATAATAAAAAGCCTCAGCAACCTATATTAATTTGATTACACATGAAATCGTTTACTATAAATGAAATATGTCGCAAACTGTTCCCCCCTTTATTATTATTCAATAGAATTCTTCTGTGCGTTCATGTAAATGAATAATAAGTGTCCTTTTCACTGCATACTTTACAAAACCCATATTTTAGTGCACTTTGTAGATGCATATAAATTTGAATATGTTTCACAGGTGTAATATCGTTAAATTTCAATTTAAACGATTTTCTCCCATAATGCCTTAATGCAAGGAAATTTTTTTACTATCCCTGTACATAAACTAATCAAGGTAGAAACTTCACTTTCAATAGGTATTCGTGCTAAGGTAAACGTTAATAACGTCCAAAAATTTCATGGTAATCCGAGTATATTTACAAAAATTAGAAAGCGATCAGACTGTCAGACAAACCGAAAGCATAATAATTTTTAAATTTGTTGGAAAGTGTTAAAAAATAGTCAAAATATATTAATCAGTAGTTTTATTTTCCGCCTTTTTCTAACAAAAAAATTCATCCATTGATAATTGTGAGTTTTGAATAAAACTTTTCATTTGTATGTAACATAACTTATTAATTAGTATAAGTAAAAAATATTTTTCATTTATTTTAAATATGATTAATAATGATTTATCTAGCTCCATTAGCTACTGATATTCATGCCTCTTGCATACTATAATGTACCTGTTTTATTTCAACTATGACGTCACATTTTTCCAAGTGAAACATTTTGTTAAAAAATATAATTCTGCTCCATTCTTTTTACTTATAATTTATGTCGGTATTTTTGACACAATAATTCTCATTAACTAAACAAATATTCTTGTTATATATATTATAAAAAATGCACATTTTATTTTTGTTTCAAATATGACGACATATTTATTTTCTTTTAAATTATTATTTTTTTTTCGCATGAAAATTGCTCAATTGAAAATTTATTGCCTCTGAGAAATTATTATTCTAGATTTTGATTTTCTTGGCAACGGGGAAGAGAATTGATTAAATTTTATCTAAAAATGCATACTGATTCTATATGAAAAATAAAAAAAATTGAATTATTAATTAAAATATTTGAATAAAATGAATAAAATATAGCCTATGTTCATTTCCGGACTATAATCTATCTATATGCAAAGATTCAAAAACATTAATCCATCCGTTTTGAAGCCAACTTCATTCCAACTTTCGCTCACACTTTCATATTTATAATATATATAAGGATAGTCATTATAAAGATGAAATGTTTTTTCCCAAATTATTCAGTGCAACTTGCCTCATAAAAGTAAATTACTAATTCACATCAAAATTATAAAATTAAAGAGGTTTTATTAGGCAGGTTTATTCAGACTTAATAATAATAAAAAAAGCTTTATACATAAATATATTTGTAGAAAATATTTTGATTACCAGTAATATCAGCAATACCTTGAATTTTTTCAGAAATAAATTTATTCTTCCTTCATGAAAAGAACATGAATTCAGTAAAATTTTTTAAAAAATTACAAATTTAAATATATTTGGAATTAGTAATATAAAGCTAAAAAATGTCAAAGTTTGTCCCTGTATCTGCAGAGCAATCTTCATTGTTTATATCTGTAAATTATGTGCGGATTTTTGAGAGTTACAGATTTTGAGTTGCACATTTGAGGCAGTCAACTGTATTTGATATAAAATTATAAAAGAAACAAAATTAATGGTCTCAAAACTCAATCAGTGGGACGTTATTGCATTGTAGAAACTGGTCTTTTCCCTTAACTTTCAGCGCCAGTTGATACCATCAAAGTCCATTTCCATCTTAGCAGGTATACTTGTATACTTATACCGTGAATTGTTTCCGTTTATGGGATCATTCCATATTCTTCGAATACCTGCAAAGAAGGAAACACGATGGCAAAATGTTCCATTTTGTATAAGTTTCATGTTTTAGGAACTATAAATATATAATGTTGCTTTCGTGTAATCCTGATTTTCTTTACCTTTTCACATAGGTCACCTTCACAGAATTCCTTGCAATATATTTATATTCTTCACTACAGAGAGGATATGTTATAATAAGTTTTGAGAATACAGTCAAAACGAAATATGTTTATGTTGAAAATTTGCCTAAAACAGAAAAGTTCATAGCCCTAGCAAAAGACGTAACTTTGAATTATACCCATTTAAAACAGACACTTGTCTAAAAAGAAATTTTTCAAGGCTTCTTTGTCATTCCCATTTAGGAGTTTTGAGTGTTGTTGATTGCATGATTCAGAAACCTAGATACTCCGATTGACGAGGGGATATCCATGGCATCCACTTGAATATGCCACTGATTACATTATTTAGTTATAGTGTATAATAAGTTCTTTATTTTTAAAATGTTGCTATTTATTTTATTTGCAATTTAATCTTCATACTGTTAGGAAAGGCATCTGACACACCTTTGATTCCGCTAACTTCACATAATTGGGAGTCTTCTGCAGATTTTAATACTATGGTAAAAATTTTATAACAATTTATTTTCTACATTGATTTTAAATTTTCGTTATAAGTTTATTCATTTATTTTTTTTAATGAAACGTAAAAACTGATATTAATTAATTTTATTTTATTGCAGATGCATAAAACCATTAATCAAACACATCACATCACTCAAAATATCTTCAATGTGTAAAGCGAATGCAGTAAAATATACGAACTTTTTTTTTAAAAGCGGCTTCTAACTCACAGCCAGGAAAAGCTTTTATTTGTGAGTTATGCAAGAATTTCTGCCAAAACAGTCTTTTCTGTGTGAGGTATGCAACAAGAAATTCTCTCAAAAGGGCCATTTAAGCAGCCATCTTTTAACTCATACTGGTGAGAAACCTTTTGAATGTGAGGTATGCAACAAGAAATTCTCTAAAAAGTTCCATTTAAACAGACATTTGTTCACTCATACTGGTGAGAAATCGTTTGTGTGTGAGATATGCAACAAGAAATTCTCTCAAAAGAGCCATTTAAGCTGCCATCTATTAACTCATACTGGTGAGAAACCTTTTGAATGTGAGGTATGCAATAAGAAATTCTGTCAGAAGGGCAGTTTAAGCAGCCATCGGTTAACTCATACTGGTGAGAAACCTTTTTTGTGCGAGGTATGCAACAAGAAATTTTCTCAAAAGAGCAGTTTAAGCAGCCATCTGTTAGTTCACAGTGGCGAGAAACCTTTTGAATGTGAGCTATGCAGCAAGAAATTCTCACAAAAAGGCAGTTTAAGCAGCCATCTGTTAACTCATACTGGTGAGAAACCTTTTGAATGTGAGGTATGCAATAAGAAATTCTCTGAAAACAGTGCTTTAAGGAAGCATTTGTTAATTCATACTGGTGAGAAACCCTTTGAATGTGAGGTATGCTACAAGAAATTCTCTCAAAAGATTATCTTAAGCAGACATCTATTAACTCATACTGGTGAGAAACGGTTTGTGTGTGAGATATGCAGCAAGAAATATTCTAAAAAGAGTGATTTAACCAGGCATATGTTTAAACACACTAACTTGAGATAATTGGGATTCTACTGTTGTTTTTAATACGATGGTAATAATTTTATTACAATTTCTTTCCGACATTGATTTTAAATTTTCGTGATAATTTTTTTTAATGAAATGTAAAAACTGATATTAATTAATTTTATTTTATTGCAGATGCATAAAACCATTAATCTAACACGTCACATTACTCAAAAATCTTCTATGTGTAAAACCAATGCATCAAATTATTTCTTATCAGAATTTTTTGAAAAAAGCAGCTTCTAACTCAGCTTGTAACAGCCAGGAAAACCTGTTATTTGTCAGTTATGCAAGAATTTCTACCAAAACAGTGTCTTTTGTGTGAGGTATGCAACAAAGAATTCTCTCGAAAGGACCATTGAACAGACTTATGTTAATTTATACTGGTGTGAAACCGTTTGTGTGTAATATCTGCAACAAGAATTTCTTTCTAAAGATTAGTTTACGCAAACATATGTTAACTCATACTGGTAAGAAACTGTTTAAATGTGACGTATGCAACAAAAAATTTTCTCTAAAAAGCCCTTTAAGCAGAAATTTGTTAAGTCATACTGGTGAGAAAACATTTGAATGAGGTATGCAACAAGAAATTCTCTAAAAGAGGCCATTTAAGCAGCCATGTGTTAACTCATACTAGTGAAAAACCTTTTGAGTGTGACATATGCAACAAAAAATTCATTCAGAAGTATGCTCTAAGCAAACATGTTTAAATTCATTCTGAAGATAATTCTTTTGTTTGAGAGAGATGTGTCAAGATATTCTTCCGAAAGATTTGTTTAACGAAGCATGTGTTAATTCATGCTGGCGAGATAAATTTTTTGTGCGATAAACAAACATAAACTCCATAAAAGCTATCTAAGAGATACATTTTGCACCTTAAATTTGTTAATTGCAGATGCCTAATAGCAGCATACTCCAGAAATAAAGAAATAATTCTTTCCATTTATTACAATGCACAAAAACAAAATAGTAACACACAAAAATTTGCCTATTAAACCAGTAAATCAGCAGATCAGGAACTATACCATGAGCCATGTTAAAGAAAATTTTATTTTTAGCATTCTTTCTATTATCTGAAAAATATTACATATCTCTGTTTTTTTTTACACCTATAAACTTGTCAGATTTTATAACGATTAATAGTATTTAAGTGTAAAAAACTTTTGTTAAACTTGATTTCTCACAATAAAGTTCTTTGATGGTAAAATTGATTTTCTTATCCATATTGAAGCTGAAATTAGTAGTTTTGTGAAAGGTATAGTGTGCATGTAAGTGTGTTTGATACATTAGTTGTTAATTTAAAAAATGATAACTTTTGAAATGTAAGTAAAGATTGGTAAAAGTATTTTAAAATTTTGTTTTTCTCATCAGGATTACAATAAAGAAATTATCCTAATTCAGCGATTTCCAAACTTTCTTGGTACGCGACCCACCATTCAGTGAAAAAAAATTTCGCGACCCACCTTTCAGTAAAAATAAAATTTCGCGATCCACCACCCCCCCTCCCCCCAGAAATGTTCTGCATCAGTATAGCAATTTTATACGATCGCTATACGCTGTGCTATCTTATGCTACGAAAAACGCAAATTTTCGTACGGAAGATACATTATGAATAAAAACATGAATCGATAATCTCAATGTGTGTAAGCGAATAAAAATGAAAACAATGCACAAACTATAGTTAAAGATACGTTTAACACTAGAACGCCCGGAAATTCTACTCAAGTTTGAAAATAATATTTCTCACCAGAATTTTTATTCAAAATTATTTAATTGATTTATTTAACGTAAATTTGCGTGGATTAGATTTAAATTATTTCAAGAAAATTTTTCTGGTTCGAATTGAAATTTAGTTACATGATTGGAGTCGAATCGACTCCATCCGGGCGTTCTAGTGTTAATTATTATGAAAACATAACTTTGAGATTTCTGGTTTTGGTGCTTACATATGTGGGAACCTAAATTAAACATGCAGTATGTCTTAATATTTTTCTTACAAAAACAGCAAAGTAGAAAAAGCATGTTCTCATAAACACAAAGTGTTGAATTGCATCAAGAATCTCAAAGCTGATTTAAATATTTCTGGATATTCTGTTCATATATTAATCTAGACAGAATTTAAGGATTTTCCCATGAATTATTATTACCTGTTGAAATTGTCATATCTTTTTAAACAAATGAAATAAGATATATTTTGATGACAAACCTCGATTTTTCCGCGTCCCACCAGTGGGTCGCGATCCATAGATTGGGAACCGCTGTCCTAATTTAATTGCTATGTCATTACTGTTAGCTTAAGTAATTTTTTCCAGTTCCTCAGTTGCCTATTCTGATAGTAATTTCATAAAGGAATAGCAGTCTGGTATGATTTTTAAATAGCAATAAATACGGTAAACTCCCTTAACCCTTTATCTACCGACTGTACCGAAGTACCATTAATGGTGTATTCGAAAAAAAAAAACGCTTTTCCACCTTCAACAGCTCGAAATTTTATGATACAATTTCAGACATATTTTTAAAAGGAGAAAAATGAAATTTTCTGAGGAGATTTTTGAAGAGACGTTTAAGGTGCCGTATGATGTCATTTTATTCTCAATTCTTTAGAATTTGATTTATGAACAATTATCTTCTCAGTATGACGCTTTTTTTCGTATTTAGGTCTATCACTTAAGGAAAATCTCTTCAAAATGCCGTTTTTGATTGCTTTTTTTGCAATATTTTCTGTTTTTATCAAAGAATGGACAATCACGGTACCTTTACTTTCTAAATAAGTCAATTTCCCAGTTGGATGCAATTGAGATCAAAAATGAATTTAAAAATAAATCGGAAAATAAGCAGTTTGAATCGAAATACACTCTTAAAATAATTTATTATAAATTCTTGGTTATCCCGTCGACCAATTTCGCATAATTGTACAAATCGCCAAATCATACATATTGACTTAATTTTTATTTTAAATAACGAATATAACAAGTAATTAGTAGAATATTAATAAAAATACAAATAAAAAGTCGAAATAAAAATTATTTAATGACGTTTTAAACACGATCGTATTTAATGTTATTGGATGCGATATTCAATATCATCCATTTTTGGCATTTAATCTTACAGTTTGGCGATAGAGTTTTGGTTGACGGGATAACCAAGTTGTACCAAATTCTTTTAATGCTTCATTTAGATTGTTATATCATTCTGATCGTTATATCGTAAAGGAATAGCAGTCTGGTGTGATTTTTAAATGGCAATAAATACGGTAGACTCCTTTAACCGTTTATCTATCGATGGTACTTATAAGTACCATTAAAATAACTTATTATAAAATTCTTTTAATACGTCAGTTAGTTGTAATACTGTTTAGAATGAGTTGCAGTTACATTACTTTGTCTTGTTCCAAAAGCATTATTAGTTACACAAAACAAAAATATTTTTAAAAGAATGATTTCTTTTGCCTTTGCATCTTTTCAGCTTTCTTGACACTGAGGGAGGGGGACAGGGATTTTTAAATGCGGAAATATCTCTATATTTATTTTGTAAGAACATTATATTTGTACATTTTATAATTTTACAAAATATTAAGAAAATAATTAAAACTGAAAGATTTGAGTGGGGTTATAAAAATGGCACAAAACCCCTGTAAATTCAAATTTAATTAAACCTTCTAAATTCTTCAGCCTTTCTAAAATCCTTCAAATATTTACTAAATGATTATGTAAATCTTTTGATTTAGTTTAAACAATTTGCGTAAGATGCTTTAGAATGTAAAATTTTCATGAATTCATAATGCAGTTAATTTAAGGATTAAATCTGCAACTCTCTAAATTCCACACATACTTTATTAATGTAAACAATGAAAC